>OU452204.1:880081-10880081 GCA_911728435.2 Apoderus coryli | reverse complement strand
AAAACTGCTGCTGTCCTAAGAGCACAACGATTTTTACTTCTGTAAATGCACTAATATTACTAATAAAACAATACTAAGTATTAAATGATAAAGAATCTACCAGCAATTTGCTATTTTATTTTGTTGTTTACTATGCTTTTCATGCCTTTATCACCGAACATCTAACGGGATAGAAGGATCACATTGGCGCGGCCCTTTATTTTCGTTCGTTCAAACCCTTGCCGACTGCAGCTGCAAGAAGTCAACGAATTTGACGTTACAATGATAATGAAAACCTTTTTTGAAATGCTCTGCAGAATTTGAATGGGTTTTGGATTCGTCCAGAACAGTTTCGAATTCGCCAAAAAAAATTTTCTAGACTGTCTTGGTTTAAGTGCCTGGTACAAACAAATGAATATATATTCCTTTTCTTTAAGCATTTCCCATAATTATACTCAAAATTCAACCAACAGTGATTTTGAAGTTTCCCCTCAAAAACAAAACCGACGTGTTTTTGCCGAAATCCATGTCTACTTCAGATGAGAAGTTACTATGGGTGGTAAATTTTAAAATGAAAGCCCTGAATGAAGAAATAGTGAAACTTCTACAAAAGTATGTTTAATTTTTTTTTCTTGTATCTTGCATTTCGTTTCTACTTAGTACAATTCAAAAATTAATATTCTAGTTAAATAAAAACATCTTGAGTAGTACCCATAACAAAAGGTCACATATATTTAATTTAAGACAAAAAAAGATATTTAAAAAAATTAAAAGAATAATATAACCTAAAATAATATACGACAAAGAACTACAATAAAAAATATTAAAAATAAAATTTGATAAAATTTTTTGGGATATTCACGAAAATATACTATAAAATATTATTGTATCGCATGATAACCAATATGTACTTATTATTGAGCGCTTTCTAGATATTTGCACATAATTTGGCACAGTCAATTTGAACAAAGTCCCATTATTTTGTTTAAGTACTACACTTGGTAGGACGGATATCTCAATCTTCACTATTAGAGCATACATTTATTTTTTAAGACTACTACAATGTAAAAAATAACCGTGATAATATAATAATATAATAATAGACAATATTTTGCCCTCCTTAATAACGAATAATAAGTTTAAGCCGATTAGCGGAAGCTGATGTTCCTTTGCAAATCACTTTTCAAATCGGGGCTGAAGCAGGAAGCTGTTTGTATAAACTAAATAATTTATCTGTCAAAAAGGAAGTTAAATGAGTCTGGTTGCCGGTACTCACAGGTGTTGTTGAACGAAGACCTACCCTAACCTTAGTTATCTTAGTGAGTACTTTTTGGAAATAGGGAAATAGACTATTTGGAAGAAAAAAAAAGTGTCTATACGTCAGAAAGAGCTTTGTATATCCACTAAAGATAGTATCACCTGATCAACAATTCTACAGGGATATACTGGTTAAAGTTTCCTGCAACTTTTTTCTGCGTAACTCCTTCCAAGAAGATTAATGTTTTATAGCATACTGGACATGTTAGCAATTGTTGAAGCAAATCAATTACAGGTTTCCGTTAAAATATTAGAACTTAATATACAATAATTTCTATCAAAAAAGGTTTAAGGTTACAATTGATAATTCTAAGGCAAAGTAGACACTAAATTCTTATGTTGGAATTTTCATATTTCTCCATCAGATTAATTAACTTTCTCTCCCAATGTTTCAAAGGAACCATTTTCTGATAATTGTTCTCCTTCACTGCTTTATTATAAACGATAGCCTTCTTTACCACTAAATTCTTCATATAAGCCAACTTCTTAGTCAATTGTTTTCTATTCATATACACGTCGAATCGTAACGCAAACTGTTCAATAACTCTTTGCGCTGCTAATTTTTTATTGTATGCTACTTCAGGTTTTTGTGATCTGTTTAGCAGTATTGGGTACTGGTGTAGTAGCCTGATCATGCCTTCATTGGGATCTAAAATCAATTTGTAATTAATAGACTAATAGTGCATTAATAGGAAATATTTTCGATATGATTACATTGACTATGTCTATAGATTACTCTAATAATAATCTCACAAGTATGTTAGTATCAGTTGAATTATTATATCTAAGTAAATACCTAGTAATAGTAAATGCAATTAACACTTTTTTATTATTCTACCACTTAAAGCATTTATAATAACACATGCTTGAATATTGGCGCCACTTTATTGTTATGGTTGTTAAATTACCAAAGGAAATCGTCAGAGCCCAGCTCAACTGACGACCATGTATCAATAAATGTTTTCGTAGATCGGAAGATACCAAGCGAGGAAAGCGAGAAAATGGCACCTATTAGGTACTCACTCAAGTGCAGTTGAAAATCGTGGATTTAGACAAAGAATCATTGTTTATTACTTTACACTAACAATTACTGCCTTTCTAGTAGTTTAACGTCTAGGTGATTCCGTGGGAGTTCCCTAATAATCAACTGGACATAACAGATCTAGGTAAATATGTGCCCATATTTATTGCCCAGTCCGAACTATAGTCAACGATCCTACATGACACACATTTTACGTTCTTATTGAACACATCTAGACTTCGAAACATTTCTCTGTTACATCCATATACAAAAATGAATAAAAACTAACAAAGCAACTCTGTACTAAGGTA
Source organism: Apoderus coryli (assembly GCA_911728435.2). Classification (NCBI taxonomy): domain Eukaryota; kingdom Metazoa; phylum Arthropoda; class Insecta; order Coleoptera; family Attelabidae; genus Apoderus; species Apoderus coryli. The sequence continues at coordinate 10,877,453 of OU452204.1, read as the reverse complement.
AGTTTTGATATAAACTACCTGTACTTGTTCAAACACACATCTTATTCTGAATAAGAAACCCATAATTTGAATTAACTCTTACTCTATTCAATTTATTTTTTAATATAGTTATTTAAAAACAACAATTATCTTCGTAAATTTGATTTATTTATTTTTCACCACACTTGATCTTGTATGACTGATGATGAGGGTATTGGCGCTTGAAACACATCACATGACATCAAATTGTTTAATAAAAATCTCTGAAGCTGACGTCATTGTTTACCTTATTTTAGCGTGGACTATTTCTTCAAAATATCCAGTTAAGATGTAGTAAATTGTACAAATCAGCAGTTTTGCAGGAACTACTGACTAGGGTTTAACTAATATGCCTACTGTTATATAGAGATTTTGTTTTTAATTATATTTTTTATTTAATTATTATCCCCGTCTGTAAACCTTAGTTTTTTTTTGTACTGCGAACAAAGTAGTTTAATCACTTTAATGTTTAAAACTTGTTGACACTTGCCTACTTTTTTATATTTTGACCCTTTTTAACTCCAGCGAACTTCTTTTTTGACAGTTCTATAATTTTATCGATTTTGAAAAATCATTACAGACGTGGAATTTTCCTTTCAGTTTAGCAAATATGATTTTTTTAAAGTTTTAAACCTTTTAACTCTTTTGCTCTATGTGTCCAAAATCTAATTAGTTTCTCTCCCAAGGTCCAAGGTTATTTTTGTCTCAAATTAGGTAAGATTTGTCAGTGGTTTGTTACAGGATGTCGTCTAAAATGACCAAAAAGACGTGTTTTCCATGAAAATAAACTAATAGCTTATCCATCCTGTATGCAATTGAGAGCTGAAAAACCAGTACAAGCTTTTCTTATTTTTGAAGAGTTATATAGAATTCAGGTCGGAAGTATTCATCATTTTTTAATTTGTTTATAAACCATTGTTGATATTTTTTAGGAGAATTATGAATCTAAAGAATGATTCTGAAGACTCATGCTCTAGCGGAACTCATAATCTAAAGCAATAGCCTTATCTCGCAATTTAGACAAACTTTGCTTTTAGTAAAACAACAATAATTTTATTTAAAATATATATAATATATTAGTCTATAACAACAATTATTAATGAAACATTTTTAATCAATAAAAGGTTTTTGGTGTCGTCTAACAGTATGAACTTTAACGTTAATTTTTTGTTTTGACGAAAAATCACAATAAAGACATTTAAAAGCTGGTTGTTTCATACACTCATATCGCTTATGACGACCTAGCGATCCCAAGTGTTTATAGCTTTTACCACATATTTCGCAAGCATGTACAAAATGTATACCTGAAATTAATAAAAGTTTACATCAGTTGCCACTAACCTAAAACTAACACAATTGCCTCATATTTTGGAAAAACCTCACGTCTCATATCCGTGCAATATTTATCCAAATAAAATTTTCCACTTACCCCTTCCAAAATTTTCTTGACAAGACAGACAAAAATACAAAACATTACATAAAGAGTAAACAAAACACAAGAAAATCTAAAGCTAAAAGCCTAACTTGAGTCGGAATGAAACAAATTGATAATAATAGGATTTTTGTTCAATCAAAATTCGTACAAAAATTGGTCAAAACACGTGTCAAATACGGCAACATGTTCTGGTAATTAAACCGGGTACCTTTTATGAGGTTCCTTTGAACAAAAACCTTTTGAAAATTATTCTCAACTGATAAATGTAATAATTGATGAAACTAATATCAATAAAAAAGATTCCGAATGTTTCAAATGAAATTCACTCGATTACCCAACATACTAACTTTGTCATATCAATGCCTTTTAGCTGATACCTTGACGATGGTACCTACAAGCTGAAACCTAGTATTCTGCTGCACAGTTTTTCTCAAAATTTCGCTCCAACAAACCAGTTGCAAATAAACAACAAATTTCAACTTACATTGGCTTCTATAACAATTAATTCATTATTGTAATAGATTTGGACGCTCACAACTTACACTTATTTCAAACGGAACACCCTGTATATATTTATATTTCTGGATTACCTATCTGTAGAGGAGTATTTTGTCTTAGAACTTCCCTATATCTATCTTCAACTGTTATTGAATAAATAATTTGTTTAGGCCTAAAACAGGTCTCTGGTCTCTTGAAATGTTAATGGTAGTTGAAGAAGGTTACAGGATGGTCGAAAACCCTTTTAAATGATATGGGATGTTGCTATACTATCGTATCCTAAATTATAACGTTTTCGAAATAAACGCAAGTTTCTAGAAAAATTTGATTATTTCGACATATTTTAATTAGTTAGCCATGAAACATCATTAAACGTCACGAAATATTAAAATTATTAGTAAAACGATTGTTGTTTATGAACGCAAGTGTCGTGAAAATACTTAAAATGGGAGAAAAGAATTACCCAAATGAAGTTTTAGTGAACTTATTTATTATTCATTGGAAATATGACAAAATTATAGAAACAACATTCCGAAAGTTTAATGAAATGTATCCTGATTTACCAATGAACATGAGAAACTTTGTACGACTTCAAAATAATTTCATGAATTAAGGGTCAAAACTGAGAGCAAAAAAAATTTAAAGTGTTTTAGTGAAGTCAGCCATTTTTCTGTTGAACCATATGTTCGGCAAATTATGTAGATACATTCGTTTTAGAAGAGTGTTCGAGAATTAATAATGAAAAGAAATGGTTGCTAACATGTGAAATAGTCCAAAAATGATTTCAAATTACCGCTGATATCGAAGCTGAGCTGTTATAGATTCGACAGTGGTTAGTAGCGGGACGCAATTATTACAGTAAATGAAAAATCAACAAGGATCTTTCAAAAAATATATATATATTTCAGATTGTTTAACTTTAATAACAGTTCTTAAGAGATAACACAAAATTAGTTTAGAGTTATATAAAAAATTTTAAATAACAAAGTTTATACCATGTACGTTCATGTAGTGTTTTCTTAAATTGACTTTTTGTTTGGCGGTAAAAGTACAGAAGTGACATTTGAAACTTGGCTGCTTCATACATTCATAACGTTTATGACGACTTAGAGATTGCATATGACGGTATTCTTTACCGCAAAGTTTGCAAGTATATACCCTTCGAATAGAATTTGCTGTAAAAAAAGTAATCATAATTAGTATTTCTTGGTAGACTAAACATAATACATTGGTCACATTTTTTAAACACACAGCACATTGTCTTTATTAATATCAATTCACGTAATTAATATTAGTTTCAATTCAGATTCAGATAAAATAAACTGTTGCCCTCAAAACAAAACAAAATGTTTGTTTTGCAATTTAGAACGCACATTTCTAAAACTTATTAAGTTAAGTTCTTGAATAATGCAAAAACTTGTAAAAAATGTAATCTTATGATCTATAAGAAGAAAAAATATGTAGCAGAAATCATGAGGTATTCCTATAGAGAATCTCATAAATTTATTTTAATGTTTTGTGATTTAATAGATCAGTACTTGGATATAAAATTTGATGTAATCTTTTCTTTCCGCTAAGATGTGTAATTCTACCCCACTGGTGACGACCTTGGCTAGGGTCGAAACATGTTTTTAGTAATTAAAACAACTTAGTGGATGCGGCAGACTTTCATTTACCAATTTAATATTTCTGTGAGCTTTTGCGTCATTTACATTTATCGTAAGACTCTTGGTGACGGCTAAATTTCCATATATATTTTCTTTTATTGTATTGTAGACATCACCTATTTTTTATTTAAATTATTCCATATTTTGATTAAGATTAGGAATTTTGTTTATTTTGACCCCTTTTCCACTCTTTACGAACGCCTATGAAAGTAAGCATTTTATGAAGCATTTCATATGTCATATTCTACTATTAAAGCTATTAATATCTAGTCAATATTTCGAACGCCAATGTGATCTAATTTTTTCATTGTTAATGTTTCTTTTTATACTCTATTAAACCAATGAAAAATTATTCAATATTTCGGATAAGTTTAAGAAGTATGGATTATTTAAATGTTTGAACCTTTTTTAAAACTCTTGCCTACGCCCAATGTTTGTTGTTTTGTTAAACAAGCCCATTTCTAATATAGGCGGTCCCGCTTAAGGGAGTATCGGCCCATCTATGTGTTGGTAGTTGTGCTTTATGGGGTCAGTGACCTCCCAAGCAGTCGATATAGTGAATTGTTGTTCGCTCGGCGTACTACCAACGAAAACTAGATGTCGCCAAACACATTCTTTTATGAAACGAATATGTTTTGATGAAACAAATAGCCTCCATATACATATTATATTACATTATATGATATGGAAAGCTAAAAATATAATATGTATTAATCGAAACAGTTTATTCCACCAGTGGTCAATCAAGATATGACCTACATGACCACTTGCAGTTGTAACCGAAGCTTACTACTTAGTAATCGATCTTCCTTCGGATTTTTTTAACAGGCGACGAGACATTATCGCAATTATTTTTTATGTACTTACTCACACCTACTTAACTTGTTCCCGGTACCAGAACATTTACAAAAATTGGTAAATAGGCGTAATGATGTTAGAAATTAGCATGCTACTTTTAAATTTTTAATTAGGTCAGTCAAGTCTGCAGGATGACACATAGATGGCGTTACTAGAATTTGTTCCATATGATCCACATGTACCATGGTTTTTTTCCAATGATTTCAGCTATTGGATAGTACTAGTCTATTTATTTACTGTTTTACATTTTACTTTCAAGATCCTTTTGTCATTGATATTCCTTAGCAAGTTACTAAATAAATTAAATATCAATCGTTATCATTTTAATCCTAGATCGTTCCTAAATAATTTGCTGACTAATTATTACTCTAAAAACAGCATTCGTCGTCTTCACTAGTTTTAATATACACTAAAATTTTAAATTTAAAATGAGGATTTTTTGATTTTTACTCCACCATAATTTTTTTTTTGTATTCAGATAAAATATTTTTGTTATTTATTTACTTTACTTAAAAAAACATTAACAAGGCTAATGGAGTAAAACTTCGAAATGTGTTGAATACTTTTATAATAAAAATTTTTGTATATTAAAAGTAGTGTATTTTTGAATTTATTTATATTTAGTGTTAAGTTTACATATCAACAAACAATATCTTATGTCTCGCTAAACAATGTGCCTTCAAATTATTTTTATATTTTCCACAAAATGTACAATAAGGACATTGAAATGATGGCATTTTCATGCATTCATATCTTAAGTGGCGATTCAAGGATTTCAGATGTCTGTATTTTTTCCCACATGTTTCACATGGATATTCTTCTAAATCTGCAAATATATAAAAATTCAATACGAATATTAAATAAATATAAATATCACTTAATTAATCTATAAACATTCAAAGAAAAAATTTACACTATTAAAAGGAAGTGCTATCTTACAAATAATCCTACATTTGCAAAAAATATACCTTAAAGGCTCAAAGAACAAAAACGCTCATTGAGCAAAGATCGAGGGATTTCGCCATTGTTATTATTTCAATTTAATAACTATTTGTAACACAACATAATAAAGTAACAGGGCTTTTAGTTATGTTGAAAATCTGTTTCACACTACCATGCTTTCACCAGACGGGCCGTTTCGTTGATCCACAACTCCTCAGTGGTGATCGGCAGGCACTCCCGCCATCGTTTGTGAACTGTGTTTCACCGGGCATATTGTCTGCTCACACTAGATGTCGCCAAAAACATCTCTTTGACAATATAATCACTTTGCTCTGGATATAATCAAAAATCTACCTAACAACGAAATTGTGTGCACATTATCTCATTTATTGTTTTACCCGTACGTATAAGAATATTAAAGCGTATAAAAGGAATTCTAATCTGAGTATAACTTTGAAATTGATACGGCGCTGGCTTCTTCCCCAGGTGAGAGGCGATGGCCCGAGTTTGAACTATTTGTCATCTCTTTCTATACCTCGCCAATATTTCATACGTGCTATCCGAGAGACTTTCAGCTGATTGTGTTAAGCTGTGACTAGGTAATTAAATGTAACCATTGCATGATCAATTAATAATGAGCGTTTTAATTATTTAAAGCCAAAGCTGGATTTATAAACATTGTTTTACGCGGTTGCGCAAGTTTTCGTTGAGAAATGTTCATGTTTCTCGCTCTTAGCGAACGACAAACCAATGATATCACGCAAATTAGTTTCACCATAAATAATAGGTTTGCTTGGTGTCCTAGTGTAGTACAATGTTGTTCTAGTACACACGAATGTGAAACGCATGTCCTTTCAAGGACAAAATGTAAAGTTTATAATCCAGACTTTCTTCAAAAGTACTAGCGCGAGCCTAGGACAAAGTTTATAATTCCAGTCTGACTTGTGCGCTTCCCCTTAACGTGTTATATAAATCAAACCTTATACATATTTCGAGAAGATTCGAGGCCATAAAAAGTCAAAAATGTAATTCGATAAAATAGATTTATTAAAAATTTGCGTTGTTCATATTTCTCAATGCAAATAATTGGACGATCACAAAATTAACTACTTTAGAAAAGTAATAAATGTACACACTGATGACTTATAATCAACATATAAATTTCCCTTAACACAATAAAAGACAATATTAGTAATATACAGTGAAGACCAAAAGTGCGCATAAATTCGATAAAATTAAAAAAAAAAATTTTTTTGGAAGAAACGCTCAGTTGCTGTTTTTTGACGTAACAGAAAAGTTGAAATTGCATTATTTGTTTTTTTTCCCCTGGATATTATTGTTTTTTTATTGCCTAAAGTTCATACCTATTCTATTTTTCAAATTTTCAACACTTTGGTATAGAAGTGCGTCAATATTTTAAACATTTTTCGCGACGATGGATTGGCCTGCTAGCTTCACTGATCTAAGCCCTATTCTGAGAAATTCGAGGTCGACTAACTCTAGGAAGATGTGGTACGTGTCTAAAGTTGGATTACCCCAGCCTATCATAATTATTTCAATTCGCTTGAATTAGGTATTCATCTTGAACTTTTACGTCAAACAAGGCAATCAAATTCCAATAATTTAGTTGCGTTTTTTCAAGATGATGTAACAAACACTATCTAATTTGTAAGAATTGACAGGAAGGTAAAAACCAAGGAGTTTTAACTATTTTAAATATCTCGATACCCGTTGATTTTAGGTGAACTTTAGAACATACCAAATATTGCTAGAACATTAGTGAGATTTAAAAAAAATAATAATAATATACATGGGGTTCCATAAGAACAACGTACGCAATTACGTCTAACTTAATATCAAAAGTGACACGTGCGTACGTTTCTTGCAAAAATATTTCATTCAAATTTTATCAAACTAATGTGTAACTTTTTGCACTCACTGTGTTACTACCTATTTGATGTTTAGGAACTCTGTAAAACAAAATATACAATACTTAAATATGTAAGCTGCTCACTAAAAGTAATACATTTTGTAATACCCGAAAATTTTATACAAAAATAATCTTAGACCGAATTTTAAACAATAATTTATTTAATACAAAATTACTTTACTCCATATAAAATGGTCTTCCATGTCGTTTTAAACAATGTCCCTTAAGATTACTTCTTTGTTTAACACAAAAATCACAATAAGGGCATTTGAACGCCGGTAACTTCATACATTCATATCTCTGATGTCGGGATAATGATTTGAAATGTTTGTATATTTTACCACAGGTTCGACAGTAATTTACATCTCCACATAGCGCTAAAACAAAAAATTAAGTATAAAGAAATTTAATGAAAAACATTCGATATTCAAGTCTATTAAAAATTAAGTACACTGCAAAATGTTTATATGTATCTTTATAAACTTACCGAAGCGAGTACTATTACGATTACGATTTATGTAAAATTAATATAAATAGCACTTACTTTTCATAAAAATTGGTTGAGTCGTCAAAAGCGCAAAAAGTTCTTTAAAAGATCAGCATTGGTAGGTAGATTCAGTATGAGTAAGCCTGAACAAACCGTCCACTGCGACCATATAATATTTCATCCAACAGTTCAATATTCTTAACGAAGATAAGTTTACTTTGAAACAACAAATTTCGCAAATTTAATACAAGGTACATCACAGAAAGACTTTTAGAGCCACGTCAGTACGACAATAACTTCGAAATCTGGACACCTTGTATATTTAGTCTCAATGATGCAATGCAATTTAAGATTTAAATCTAGCCATTTTGACCTAAATTGTCGAAAACTTATTTGTTTTTTTTTCTTGAAGTAATCCATATCAGAGGAGTTGAATATATAATATACAAATAAAACTACGTCTACTCGAGCACATTACTCATATACAGAGTGGCCCATTAGTGTGTGGGAGGAAGATATCTCCAGATCTATGAGCAATAGACATAAAAATCCTTTACAAAAATTTTAGAAACTGAAGAGATCTACAACCCAAAAATGTTTTTCATTATACAGGGTAGTTCACAAATGCGCTACAGACAAAACTTCCATTTTCTTAATGCGACCCTGTATATTTTAACATAAGTAAATGCCGCTCTAAAAGACAAGAAAAATGACATAAGGTTGACATGCCTAGGTCCAGTAGTTTTTGAAACATTTGTAAATAAGGGTTAATTTTGACATAAATTTAAGGCGTTGTGGTTACTACAGAAACAAAAAACCAACCAATTTTTCGTGGCAAGTCCATTTGAATTCTCTTCTTTTCTCCGTTTTACTGGATTTTATTAACATGTGATTTGTAAATTTTCAGGGTGGTCACATTTTCTAAATTGTATTTTTATGGGTAAATGTTAAATGGAATGCCCTGTATTTGTGCTTGATTCGAGAAGCCCCTTTTCTATATTTTTTATTGATATAATTTCATGAGCTTCAGGCTAACCGTTTTTTCATGAAAAATTATTAAAAAAAAATTAGAATAATTCCCGACAAAATTCGCAATAATAGGTGAAAAAAAAAAAATTATTTTTATTTTTTAAGAGCGTCTATTTGTAAATTATTAAACTAACCTGTAATTTAACTTTTTTGTTTTACATAAAAAAAATAAATAAAATGCCAAAAATTTTCGTTTACAATTTTTTCTTTGGGAATATTTTTTTATGGAAAAACGGTTAGCCGTATGCTCATGAAATATGATATCAATAAAAAGTATGAAAAAGAGACTTCTCAAATTTAACCATTTTTACAAGGTGTCCCATTTAACATTTCGGCATAAAAATACAATTTAGAACTTAACCCTTATTACAAATATTTCAAAAACTACTGGACCTAGGCATGCCAACCCTATGTCATTTTTCTTGTCTTCTAGTGCGGCATTTATTTATGTTAAAATATACATAGTGTCGCATTAAGAAAAAACAAGTTTGGTCCGCTGCGCGTTTGTGAACTACCCTGTATAATTAAAAACATTTTTGGGTTGTAGATCTCTTCAGTGCCTAAAATTTTTGTAAAGGATTTTTTTGTCTATCGCTTATAGATCTTGAGATGTATCCACGGATAGAGTTTGGAAGAGGAAAAACTTTTTTATTTTTAGATTAAGAAGAAAAAGTCATTCATTATAAAAACGTCTGCTTGTGTCGAAACTACAATTTCAAATACCAACTTTACAATTAGTATACAGGGTATATCAAAAATAACATTTTTAATGATTTTGATTTTTTTTTTAATTTTATGAAAATATTCGCAAAATTTTTTTACACCAATTGTGCAAAAAAAAAAAACTAATAAGCCTTTTTCTCAAAGTGGTTAATTTCATAGCTACTATTAAAATAATAATAATCTTTTATTTGTAGTCCCAATCAGAATTACAGCACATAACTTATGTTACAGAAACAAAAGAAAAATATAATAAAACTAAACCTAAATTTTAAACTGAAGACTACAAAAGACAGTAAAAACGGATATAAATTTTTTAGACCCTACAAGTATAATAACAACACTATACTATACAAACATACAAGCTAAGAAGGTGGAGAAAAGCGAAGGTGGAGATAGAAAAAAAAAGTTACAGTGAGGGGAGAAACAAAGAAAAATGGAAGAAGGTATTTTTTTTTTGTATTGGGATTGATACTGCAGAGACTCAGGGGCTAGAGAATAAAAATAAGAAAATAAAAAAAAAAACAAAATCAAAATCATTAAAACTGTTATTTTTGATATACCTTGTATAGTAATCGTAAATTTGTTATTTGAAATTGTAGTTTCGACACAAGCAGACGTTTTTATAAAGAATGACTTTTTCTTGTAAATCTACAAATAAAAAAGTTTTTCCTCTGCCAAACCCTATCTGTGGACACATTGTATGTTCAAATCATATTGTAGTGCCAGAAATGTTTCTGAAACTTAAATTTACATCATCAATATCCTAGTGTACATCGTCACGCAGTCATATTTACAAGTAAAACACAGTATTTTGAAATCTAGAACTTCACAATAAATGGCTAACAGATTTAACGACGTCGTTATAAAACATAGCAACGTCGTTAAATCCTGGTGATGTAAATTTAAGTTTTCGAAACATGTGTAGCACCACAATTTGATTTGAGTAATTTGGTGGAGGAGACGTAGTTTTATTTGTATATTATTTGGTTTTAAAAATTAAAGTAGCTGTCTGATTCATAACAAAAAGAACATTAAAACAATTATTTTATTCACCTATATTTTTGTAGTATTTATTTAAATAATTAAATAAAATAATTAAAAAAAAAATAATAAACAACAATAATTCACGATACTTATATTCTTATTTCGCTTCCAGAGTCTCACGAAGGACCTGAATTTTAAAGCTTTGGTAATTAAAACTTATAATAAATACTGCAATTAGTTTCGTTTCGAATAATCTCTAAATACTTACTAAATTTCTTATCAAATTTACAGTAGACTTTTAATTTATATCAGCTTCAAATAATTTCGAGAGAATAGATTTAGAGGTAACGCCATTTAATCAACGTTAATTAGAAGAGCAAATATTACGCTTGATAAAAATAAAGATATTCACACTTTCGACAAAATGCTTTGTTTAAATTAGATCAGCTCAATTAGATTGAGGCTCAATTGGCTTTGTCCCGATTTCTATGTGGAAGTAAGAAAGCTTATAAAACTGATCAATCAAATTAAACGAAGTTACTTAATGCGGCTGTATTATTTTTTAATGGCACCAACCCACATAGAACAAACTAAAGTCCAAATCACTAAATGGCGTTATCTTCACAACAAAATGCCGCTTTTAACTTTGTAGTAACGATATTAAATAATCAAATTCTCATGTACATGTCTCATATGAATGTTAACATTATATTTTCTATGAGACCTATATGAACAGAATAAACATTTAAATTTTGGTGGCATTCCGCATTCTTTGACATGTATGTTCAAATATTTCTTTTCTTTAAATATCTTTTTGCATATTAGACATTGATGTGGTTTTTCATGAACTACATGATAAGCTAAAAGAAAACATAAATAATTAGCATATTCTGTTTTATTTAACACATTCTGTTCAGTGTTTCCCGAAAATATAGAAAAACAGTTCATATTAAGATTTCTTAGACATTAAACATTCAAGAGAGGAAAAAGAAAAGTGTCAAGACGATTTCTCCTATTGTTAGTTAAATATTTAGTAGAAAATTGATTAGATATTACGTTTCATATAAGGAAATATCTCATCAGACCACGCCCGTAGTTATACAAAGAAGACTCCCTCGTGAAAATCACGAAAAGAAAGTTTTCAACAATCAATTAAACTTAAATAATAATAATTAACTTGCCTTGTGTATGATTGTCTATACCAGTAATTCCCAAAGTAGTCCAGGTGGACCCCCAGGGGTCCACGGGTGTCTCGACGGGAGTGTACGTTGGGCGTGACAAAAAATGGTGGTCCACAATCGTAAGGGGGGGAGGGGGGCGTGCATGAAAATTAATTGACATGTGTCAGGCTCTAAGTTTCATTCTTCATTAATATGAAGAATGAAACTTAGATTATAATTAATACGCCGGAAAATTAATTTTGTTCGCTTGACAGGACAATTTGGAGTTTTGTCTTCAAAAATACATTTTATTTGGAGCTAGTCATTTATTCTTCTATTATTTTGTCACTATTTTTCAAATGTTATAGGACCAGTTAAAATATCCTATATTAATAGGGCATTAGGTTTTAACGTAAAGTCCATTTTACTACTATACATATAATATTAGTTGTTTATTTATATTCTAATTATTTCGGTGCATTTTCAAAAATGTATAATTTAATCAATTGATTGTATCACTTCCATACTGTTTTCTTCTCATTTTGAAATGGTCACACCTTTTCCAGATTTCCAACAATTATGCTTATAAAATAAAGCTCATATTTCAAAATCTGACACAGCTTTGGTATTGGGTTCCTTGTTATGTATTATTCTAACATGTTTATAAAGATTACTCCTGGTCTTTGCCGCATATGAACAATTCATCTCTGGACACGTAAATTGGGCATATTGTCCACAAGTATATCTCAAATGCTCCCATAATCCTTGACGTCGTTTAAAACTTCTGCCACACTTAAAACAGTTGTATCGTATTTCTTCTAAAAAATAAACTATTTAGTACTATTAATGGTACTTCTTATTCAATTTTATCAATACTTACGAAATAGCAAAATGTGTACAGCGAGCAAACGAGTCCGGTCGACTTTTATTTTTAAATAGGCGTTTTTTTTTAAATGGAAAGTTAGGTATTGCAATGTATCAAAGGGCTATAAAATATCTTTCTGCCAGATCAATTTGTTTAATGAAATAATCGTTGTAATTGGCAAACAATATTTATAGAATTACTACAAATAATTATTAATTGAACTCGAAAATAAATTTCGTAAAGCCGTCCCTGGCAACTGAACTAACCTGATAGCAATACCACAGCATATAGAACAGCATTTCGTGTCCACGTCGGCATTTTGAATTAGGTATATAATTTCAAACTGTTACGTATGACGCCGCCATTTTAGGAGAGAAGGCAGGTCCCGACTAAAAATAATTATATTTTTCAGTTTCTAACCACAGTACTGTATTTTTATTTTCGTTAAAATAGCTAGAGAACAATAAGCGACATCCCGATCAACTAACTTTAATTCTGGAAGTTATCCTAGGAGATGTTGATATAATTTAGCGTAATAGAAATATTTTTGGAAGCTGTATTTCTTTGAAACGGTCATGTAAATTGTAAAACTTGTCTGTGTTAAGGAAAATCCGTCGTCCACAAACAAACCGAGAAAAATCTTTATGTGGGCATTATAGGCAATAAGCTTTGAGTACCCTACCTTTTCAAAGGCACTTAACAGATCCTCGCTATCTAGAATTTTTATAAAACTTCTTGCTCTGGGAATGGAATCCGTTCCCTTGTCCAAACATAAATGATTCGTGGCTTCAGCAAGATGGTTCCAAACTCTACTTGGAGAACGTCTTCCCAAATTCGGATAGGGCAAAGAGAACAGAATGACCGCCTAGGTCTCTCGATTTGACTTCACTTGATTTCTTTTCGAGGGGTTACAGGTTGCATTTTAGTTGATGGTCATGAATTTGCATGCATTTGCTTTAAATTTGGCTGTAATTAATAAACAGTGTGGATTTTATAATAATTGTTTGGCATTTACAACGATTAATTGCATAGACATGCCGATACGGCTAAACAGGTATTTAAAAGACCTTTTAAGATGATTTATTACAACCCCTACATTTCCATTTAAAAGAAGTATCTATGATTTCATCACGCTTACATAGATGACGTCAAAAATAACAACGTTTTCTGATAAAACGACGATTTAAAAATAAAAATCGACGGGTATCTGGATTTTTGTCGTAACAGGTTTCATTTGGGTCTTCCTGATTGATTTTTAATATATTTGAAAAGTTAGTTAAAATTTGCTGCAAATATATGGAGACGAAATTTACATCATCCGTGAAGTGAATTCGCTTCACCATCAGTATTCAATTCGTACATAAATTAAACAATGTCCCTCAATTTAACTTTTATTTATTTTACGCAAAATTGAAATAATGCTACAATAACTATTACCCTATGGTTAATCAAATTTAACCTAACATATACAAAATTCTACGTAAATATAGGTATTTTAATTATAATAATAAAAATTAAAATAGTATCTATATTAAGCTAGTATATTATGCAAAGAGCATTTAATTCGCTTGCAATATTCAAAAACAGAAGAAAAAAAATATTTATAGAATATTACATAGTTTGAAATTATGAAAAATCAATTTAAATATTTTTTTTATTTTGATAAATATGACAGATACAAATAGGCATAGATCGAGTAATTCTATTGGCTGCAAAAATATATATCATATCGAATCTGATTAATATAGGTACGGGTGGTGAATATCCAATTGGGCAATTAAAGTATATCATAGACTGCCAAACAATAGCCTGTATGTATTGGTCAGAAGGTAGACATTCACAAGCAACTGTCAAACTATAGGTCATTCAGGTCATCGTTATGACGACGATACAATTGCTTGGTGTTTTTTGCAACATCCTCAATGACATATTAGGTATTGTCTCTTCCCGTTACGACTTAAAAGTCTGAGAGCATTATGATATACTCAAAATAGTAACATAGTAGTTTACATGAGTGAATTTTCAATTGTACCACAAATATGGGACCACCACTAAAAAATGTTATGCCGAGAAGGAACCAATCTACACCTTCAACATAATTAAATTGGGAACGCGTTCGAAATCAACGAATCAGAAATCCACTTCATCTAACACATCAGATATGGATAACAGAACCTTAGTGGCTGTCACTCCAAGTAGAGGACAAGCAAGATGCGAGGTTGGCATTGCTGCGATGAATCTGACGCTTCCGAACATAGTTTTATCTCAAATATCTAATGATGAAAGCTATATGAATACTTTAGTGAAAGGTAACATCATTTGTCAACAAAAAATTATATATCCGTCAACGTTTGAACACGTTACAAACAAACAACAATTTCCCAACATAAAATACACAACAGTACCACGAAAACAGTTTAATAAAAGGGATGGTTTATGTGTATACCCAACGCGAATACAATATTGTTAGGACAAAAATATCAGCATTAGGTAATTGCATCAGCCTGTGCCCTTTTATCATATGCTCCATGAAATTTATACATATTTTATGGTACAGGTACATTGGGACTGGAATATCAACCATCTCAAGGTTATGTTATAATAGATACAGAACAGAGATCGTTTGGAATTTGTTAGCAGTACACAGCCAGCTCAAGAAACAAAATACTCCTGCTTGTAAAAGAATGTTGCGCGCAATTATTTTACAACTATTGTATGCGGTTAAACTAATTAAAGAACGTTTGGAACTTATCATCTTAAAAAAATCAAGCTATTGAACAACTGTTAACATTAAGTACTATGAGTGCTATGGATTCCGAGAGGAACTCTAATCGGCCTTTAAACTACATATTATTGCTGAACAGTGTTCTAGACCAAGTGTATCAACTAAAAGAAATTTTACATGTCTCAAAGCTATCATTCTTTCGACAAATGACTGATCTGTTAACTAGTGACGACTTCAATACGATTAGAGACCTCATAAATCAAAATATAAATAGTGAGGCTTATCAGAAATAATGCTCAATTCGTTACACGAGATATTTAGTAAGGCATAAAAGCCATCAATTTATAGGTCTTCATAATTTCATTTAACTAGATACTATATGATTAAGCGTTTACAGCATTCATGAAATGGGTGACCTATAACAATATTTATTAGATTCGTCGGCTTTTTTATGAACATTAAAGTGTCTTTTGAAATTGAAGGTAAACATTGTCTTATAGGTACAACCTTCACGATTACAAATATATTTCCATTCCTTATCTTCTGTACCAGGACAAGAATATTTTTGGTGTTTTCGCAATGATTCCACTTTTTTGTAATATTTATTACATCTGACGCAGATGAAGAAGTAATCTACAACAAATAGCTCAAGTTACTAACTAATAAATTAAAAAACGTTAACCAATTTAATTACTATACTTCGATATAACAAACAACACTAATAGCATCTATCAACTACCATTCGGATGTAGGTAAGATATGTCAGGCTTTCAGAGATACTAAAGCAGTCGAAAAAGTGTTTTTTGTTTCCAATAATTTGGCCCTGCAACTCGAAAACTAAAAGGGTTATCCTAAATTTGTTTAGTGTATCCTAACTTTGACAGAAATGTAGGATAAACTTGTCAATGCATAAATAGAAGTATGAGCAAAATAAAGAAAATACATGAGAGTTGAAAAACAAAGAAAGATAATTCCCTACACGACAATAAAACACAACTTTCAACAAAAGTGCACAAAAATAAGTTAAAAAGTTTATATAGAATTGGATAACTTCAAATTTCCAATAAAAATCATACAGAGTATTTTATTATTATTTTTGACATCGTGGTGTGCGAGAATTATAAAAAAAATTTAATTACTTTTTTTTTCCTTGGGTACCTATTAGGTTTGAAATTTGAAATAAAACTTCGTATGTGTAAAAATTGGTTTAAACAACCATTAAAATTGTCATATATTTTTTCCTTCCCTTCTATCGATGTTTCGACAATGGTTATTATCTTCTTCTGGATCTACAACATTTTTTATATTATATTTATTTCCTAAAACTACATTGTAATTTGTTGTTTTTCGAACAACAACAAAACATACGCGATCCGCAGCGGCCTCCGCAAGAGCAATCCGCGCTTTTACGTGGCACCGTTTTGCCGCCATCCGTCGCGATTGGCGGCTCGTGTGTGCTCATTGATGATGAGAAACATGTAAATTAAATAATATACTTATGTTTATTTTGTGGAGCTGACGTCGCGACGTTTTATTATTCTAAATATTATTTATTAAGGATAAATATGGACTATTTCAATAATATTATTTATTAATAAATGATATTAAGAACGAATAAATAAGCTTCACCTTAAACAAACTATTTTGCAATTTTATAGTGTGACACACTAAAAAATCAAAAATAATACATGTGAGCATGCGTCGCACTGGATTATTTAGGAATGAGTCTTAAAAGGTTCGGACTGATACTTTACGAACACGACCATTATAGTTTATTCTTCTGCATAATATTTCCTAAACTTAAACATTGCTTCTAGAATAAGTATTTTTTCTAAGGTAAAGGCTTTAAAATGAATGGAAAACGTCATAATGACTAGTTACCCAACTTTTGAGAAGTAAGTTATTAATCTTACCGACATGAAAATTTGTTATAGTTGGTAAATCAAGTGTCAAACTTAACTAGTAAACATTTTTTTTAAATGAAACAAAGTTAAGTTTGTTCTATTAATTTATATTAAATAAAAAAGTAAAGGACTTATTAATAATAAATATAAATGTAAACTATATGTATAGTGTGCCCGAAATTAATGATAATAAAATATGGGATAGATTAGGGAACGTTTTACTTAAAAGACTGTTGTCATATCGTTCATTATTATTTTTTTTAATAAAATTATTTGCTACTCACTATTTTTGAGATCACTCTAATGAGTAAAAGAAAGAAGAAAATTCAGCGACGATACAGCAGCAGGGAAGTGGATGACAGTTCTGTCAGAACAACTCAGCAAGAACATTTAATGTTTGACCTAGTAATGGTTTAGTCTCAACGTTCTAGCAACTGAATTTTTATACTGTCATTATCAATTTCGGCCACACAAAATTCTAAAAGATGGCCTTAGGTCACCTTATGCACACTAACATTTAATATTCATTAAAACCAATTGCGTTCATTCATTAATAATAAAAAAATACTGGTACTGAATAAAAATTCTAAAGCTTATAATAAATACACCTGCGATATTTTTTAAACCCGCAATAAAATTTCGTGTAAATTGAACATGTGCCTCTTCAAACTGCTCTTATGATGAAACTTTTTCGAGCAAACTGAGCAGGCGTACGTAGGCGGTACGCCACATTCTAGTCGTACGTGTGAATTTAAATTTCCTTTGAATTTGTATTTCCTGTCGCATCTTGTACATCGATAATATCCTAAAAAATATATAAATTTAGATATATTCAAGAAAAATAGTTAAGTATATCACAAAACTACCTTTGTTCTAATTTAATCACATCTTGTAAAATTGGCCTGACAAAAACTAGACATTTATTGAAAATACATATTATTAGGACGGCATTCTTCTTTACACTTACTTGCCTCTTGCACCATTCATGATGAGAGAATGCTTTTAGTGAACGCTAACTAGTGATATAGTGCACATTCGGGTTTGGAAATTAGAATCGTTCTCGGGCAACATTATTCTTCTTCACTAAATTGCGGGACAGTATCTTCTTAATAGGGATGATATTTGGCAGAACTGGACTGAACAGTGCTTACAGATTGAACAGGTCAACATAAAAATTGTCTAAGTTTTATTAACAACTGTTGCACGACGACAACAGAACATACAACGTCAAACAAAAATAATCCAACATCCAGCTATGCGATTCTATTTTGGTTCTATTTGGCACTCGCGGTGAGTCAAGATTACGAACACATTCCGAACCGCGCCTGTGCTTTTAAACAAGTTCTCTGATGTCTTGATGCAGTTCGGAAGCAGTAATGACTCGTTTCCGCGAACGAAGCTAATATTCGCGATGTTTTTAATTCCGAAAGATGTAAGTGCAACTACCAGTACGGGAGAAGTGTGCTCCGCATTAGCTCTAAATGTTCCAATGCGAAAAGAGAATTTTCACTGTTTTAGTAAAATAACCACGTCACTTATGCCTTTATTAACGCATATGCCAGAGACAGATATATTCGTCTGTTATACTATCAAATAGATAATCTAAATACAAATACTCTTTTATAAAATAGGCAAACTCTATCCTATTTATTGAGTCGTATATTATTTATTAATTCGATTTCGATATTATATCAGGTACCATTGGTTTACTGTGTTACCGGTTTAATATCAATTACTCAATTATTCCTAATTCTGTATATCAATCTTCATAAGTTAGGGAATAGATTCATATTCTGTAGGTATGTTAAATTTCCTACCTGCAGTTGGTATAGTGTAGATTCCCTCCGACTACTAAATTTATGCATAGAAGTTATGAAACAAATCTGAGGTTATGGTTAAAAATTAAATTATATATTAATAGAATGTGTATAAAATCTTAACCTAACAAATATTATTCTTATAACATAATAATAATAATTCATTTCAAGGAATATAATATGTATCAAAAATATTTTACAACAATGTTATGTATTCTATTCTAAAGTTTTGTTATTATTTGTTTTGTTTTAGGCACAATATAGGTACGTAATAGAATCTGCTTAAGAAAACTTGTTTTTGTTATTTTTCAGAAGAACTTCATTATTTTGAAGATGTATACTCTCGGAGTAAAGTAAAAATACTTTGAGTAAATGAAGCAACGTGTTGCTGGAGAAATTTAATTGCTAGGCCACATGACTATCTAATTCTTACAATTGCCGATAGGTAGTGCAACTTTGAACTGTTACACAGTTATCTTTTCGTGGAAGTAGAAGTACACACAGCGGGAAAATTAGCCGAACGATCAAAATTTACTCGCTTTGACATCGATTTTATCTTGAACCCCGTAAAATTGGAGATGTTTTTTTGCCAAACTGCACGTTTTTAACAAAACCCTGTAACTTCCTTAATAACTGAGATTTTATAATGAATAAAAAGCCAGATTGTTCAGAAAGGAACGGTCTTTAATTTGCCATTATCAAATAATTTTTACTTTCATTCATCCACTCCTGAAATTAACAAAAAAACATTACGTTTGTTAACATCTGTATATGACATAAAAACCAATTGCTTAAAATCAGCTATACGTCAAACCTGTTCTTTAAGGGTCAAGTTACATTTCTAAAAAAAATCATCTCAATATGTTACAAGGGTCAAGAGAAAATGGATGTTAAACTTAGAGTAAATTCAAATAAATAAATTCATAAACAACGTGATTGTTTAGTTGGCCTTCTGGTATACGTATCTGCGGTGTAGACAGAAATACCAAGAAAAAATATATCTATGAATGCCTGGGTCAAAACAAAATTGGTTCAGTATAGATAAATATTAAACGTGACATCCAGTCCCCAGAAATTTGACACAAGGCACCAAAGCAAGTAAGAGGTAAATTGTTGCACATTTCATTATCAAAATCATTTTGCTGTTAGTATTAGAACATATTTTTAGTAAAAATCAGTCCCAAAATCTGATTCCGAGTTGATCTTGATAATTTTCTTCTTTGGTCGCTTGATGAGCTTTCAGAACAACAAAAAACTTATCGCACATTTTATACTGATCAGGATGTTTGAATCCGCAATGTTGCTTTAAATTGCTTTTTCGCTTACAAGTGTGATCACAAAAAGCACATTTGAATCTCTTCACCTGGCCACATTCGTATCTGTTGTGATAGTAAAACGACTGCTTGTTTTTGTAAATTTTACGACATTTCCGACAAATCAGTGCTAAAAATAAAACATATATCAGCAAAAAATTATTTTATTTGTATTGTAGTTAGTAAATTGATTTGCAAATCTCGTTAAATTGTGGATTTCTAAGAGCCAAAGTGTCTCAAAACACAAATGGCAAAATAAAATCCGAAATCTAACGCATATATGACCTAGGACATGCGGTATTTGACCATAAGGCATTGAGGGTTAGATATAGGGAAAATATTAGATACAAGTTGTATATAATATTGGCCAAATTAATATTATAAATTGAATGTCAACCTAGATATTTTAATCTAAGGAAAATTCCAGGGACAAAATGTCAATTTATTTCTTTAAATGTTTATAAAACTACAACAACAATTATTTGAAACTCTTATCGGTTGTTCGCTCTTACCAACTAAAGTCAATAAATAATTATTCCATGAGTAAAACCATACACACAAAACCATTTATTAACTCCTTGTAATCAAGAACCAGCCAATTATGTGTCAGGTAACTTTTAAAGATTTTCAGATAAAATTTCCTAGTAGTAGGTAAGAGAATTGACGGGAAAATATTCTGAATCAATTTGTAATTGTCCTCTAATTGATAAACTTTACCCAAAAAAGACTTCTTGACTTCGTTAAAGCTTTGAATAATACAAGAACAAACCTGAACGTGCTAATTTTGTATACCAAATAAATATTAATTCCAACTATTAGAATCAAATGAATTAAAATACTTTTCAAATAGAAAACATTTATTAGAAAGAATGTAAATAATCATATAAAAATAGAATTTACATAATTTTGTGTAATAACATGATTAATATATCGTCATAAATATAAATTTGATAAAATACATACATATCAAATAGATTAATGTATATTTTCATCCCTTAGACAACTTAGTAAATTCTATAAAATTTTGACAAATTTAAAAATTCGAATAATATAAGTATTAGGCACATCGGCATAAGATTAAAACAATTACTTAAGTAAAACGAGGCATATAACTTTGCTGAGTAAATGCATTATATATGATAAATTTTACGATATTTATTTTACTCCTGTTTGGTTAGGAATTGGTTTGAATTTATTTTGGAAATAACTTATCTCTGTCTAACAATTGGTATGTCAATAGTGAATGTACACACAAAGTTTACTTCTAAAATTATGCACATGTATCGAATTATAAATATATTTATGCTAAAAACATAACCACTTGACTGTTCATGGTTAAAGTACCTATAGAGTCATGCAAAGAGGTCCACTCTAATGATATACTCAAGATGTTGAAGCAACCCAGAAACAACCATATAACGGCTTTAACGACGTTGCTCTTCCTGAATAACAACGCTAAATTGATTGATTAAGTGAATTTTTACATTCAAGGTCACCTTAATTACTTTTCTCGGGACAAATTTATTTTTGAATTTCTATTTGCAAGTCTATTTGGAACAATAACACTAAAAATATTTGTATTTATTTTTTGTGAAAAAGTCATTGCAGAGGAGTGTGATCTTAATAGTAGATGAAATTATTTAAAAATATTTACTTATTTTTAATTTTTAATGTCGAGTGTTGAGCTCCAGCTATTTGAGCCATTTAAATTTCATCTACTATTAAAAATTTATTGGAAGTCATGATGCTGAAGAAAAATAAAATGAAGATTTTCATTTAAAAAAAATTGATGGGACTAAGAAAGCCAAAATCAAGATTCTCTGACGATGCTAACACGATTCATAACATATATATACAATGGTGATAGAAAATTAAAAATTAGAAAGTAAGTTTAGAGTTCGAAGATAAAAGTATTACAATATTTTTGGTGTTTTTTGAAGTACCATTCTAAAGTTAAATTTCTACGTCCAGTTTATCATTCTGGATGTCTTAGGACTGCCTCGTAACGCTTTGGTTTTGAATTAAAGAGTTCTTAAAGGAAGGTGGGTTTTATAATCAAATTCTGATAGTGAATTTACAAAATGAATAAAAAATGTAAAGCAAAAAATAAATAAATGTAGGGGTAACAGATATACTTCAAGTTTTGCATATGGACTTTAGATGAAAAATTATTCAATTTGTGTTTCAGATGTTATTCTATTTAATATTTAATCCCAAAATTTAACCAGAAGTTTTAGAACTTCAAAGATGGAGAAAAATGGTAGGGACATTAAATATTAAAATAAGAAATAACTAAAACAACATTTTTCAGTTTTTTTTTTCTATTCGGTCCCTAAGGTGGGGTACAAGTTAGATTAAAATCTACAGAATCGAGCAAGGAAATACATAATAAGATAGAAGGCTTGCAATAATTGAAATCTATAGGTCTTACAGACAAGTTTTAGATTGGACACAAAAAAACCTTGCACATATTTACGATTGTTACGTTCAATATCAAAAATTCAAAAATCAGGAGAATATTATAGTTTGACGTACATACTTGAAAATCGAAATTTAGAAAGTAAAAATGTATAATTGAAAATATCTAAAATTCTTTTTTCAATACTAGAAATTGCCTGAAATTTGGTGTTTTGACTTTCAATTGCCTTGCTGCATTTTGACCCCTAGTCTACCAAAAAAGTTACTAGATAAAAATTGATACATAAAAATAAGAAAACGTAATTAAGGATGCAAGTAAAAACCTGAAGCATTCATCATGTTTGTTTCTAAAATTTGTATCAAGTAAAATAATGCACAACTGAGCTTGAGATAAGTAACATTCTAATTAAACTCAAGAAAATAACAATATATCCTCGTTTAAACTTGAATAATTCTCTCCATACGTCACATTCCAAATCAACAAAAATCATAAAAAATGCTTCTGCAATAACCAAAAGTTTGATTCATCGGGCTCCATATCCATGTATTTGACATCCTTATCAATCTTCACGAAGAATTCAGATGAATTCTCAAACAATTCCGGATGCCGTACTCTACAATGTGTTTTTAAATTGCTTTTTCTTTTACTGGTGTATGTACAAAAGGCACATTTGTAGGACTTCTGTTTACCGCACTCATATTTCTTGTGATAGTACAGGGTTTGTTTGTTTTTATATTTTTTTCGGCAAATTTGACAAAAAGTATCTGAAAAAAATACTATATATATTAAAATACAAATACAAAAAATAATTAGTGATGTGTAACTAATTCTAATTACTTCGTTCATAGCTTCCAGGCAGGATTAGTAAATTATGATATAATTTATTATTCTAAGTATGTACAGAGTATTAAAATCTTACACTAACACAAATTTAACAGAATAAATGTTATTACTTTAATTTATGTTGTATTTAAAATTTGTATGCTATTGCCGCTCTTTAAAATATCACCTTTTTTACACCATAATAATTTTTATCAAAATCAGTAAAATTACAACTAATGCTTATCAGGCAATATACCAAGAATTGGCAACACATCCTAAATGTAGCGATGACATTATTTAATCCAACAACAGTACATGCACCCATCTTCCTCAGCGCTTTATGTTATTTCGCCTGATAAAGCTTAACTTTGTTTTTGTTGTATTTTATAAAAACATTATTTTTCTCGAGTACGTATTTTTTTAAATCTCTTTTGACCAGATTTTTTGTATGTTGTAGGTGTTCATCTTTTTGTAGCAAAACGTGCCACATTCCTACACAATCCAAGGCCTATTCAGTTTTTGTTCAATACTTCTTAGAAACACCTATTAGGATTTTTTGGAAATACCTCTCATAATGTTAATAATAATGATTTTGTAGCCAAATTACACTTTCATAAATTTATTCCAAAGGTAAACTTGTCCAAAAACTATATATACACATATCGAAAACTGAAGCAAAATCGACAATTCGGTTTCATAAACTACAATATAATACGATTTCCAAACGTTCTACCAATCCACCATTTATTTCAATAAATTTGTCAATCGTTTGACGCACTTGCATGGCGCAGGCTTGTATTATCGTAGCTCGTAATTGTTTTGTAAACCTTTTGTTTTAATAAACCCCAAAGAAATAAGTCAAAAAGTCGAGTGAGGATCGGGGCCGCTCAATCCAAGAACTGTTTCTCCGATCCAATGATTTTCAAAGCGTGATGAATAGGAGAACCATTCCATTGAAACCTTAATGTAGTGGTAAATTATCTAATGCGTTCGAAATTTTGTTTTTAAGGAAACTTAAGAATTCACTTGCATTGAAATTAATCTACTGTACTTTGGTCTACCACATCAAACGTTAATTTTTTTAATAACGGCTATTTGCGTTTATGGCGATTTTCAGCTGATCAGTAATGGTAACTTTGATTTGTAGTAAATGTAGCTTCATCGTTAAATAAGATTTCATTCAAAAAATTAACATCATTTAGATAGATCCCAGTTAAGTTAGATTACGCATAATAAAAAAAATATTAATATGTATTATACAACTTTTTAGAATAACCTTTTTATAGTAAAATTTGTCACTTTTGTTTTCGAAGAAATATAAGTTTGGGAA
Organism: Apoderus coryli; assembly: GCA_911728435.2. Taxonomy (NCBI): domain Eukaryota; kingdom Metazoa; phylum Arthropoda; class Insecta; order Coleoptera; family Attelabidae; genus Apoderus; species Apoderus coryli. The sequence goes on along the minus strand of OU452204.1, from coordinate 10,852,527 downwards.
AAAAAATTTTTGGGAATTTTTAATTTCTCTACAAAATCATTAGTAAGTACTTCACATTTTTTGAATTAAATTTCGTACACGATTATTTTGATGGGTGGTTAATTCATTAGCACATTCAGAATTACAAAAAAATCCTAAATGTATTTTAACAAAAACTGATGTAGTAATGTGGCTTGTTTTGCTCAAGAAGGCGACTTCTGCAACATACAAAAAAACCTATCAAAATCTCACTGTATATTTGTTAAGAACTACCAAAGGATTCTTGACTCAGAAGAAGACAAAAACTGAACACTTTTTTACTGTTAAGATACAGATCTTTGGGAAAATTAGTTTTATGAAAATGAATTGTTTATGACTTGACTATGCAGGACAAAACTTTGTTTTGCTAAAACATTACAGACGGTATGTGCAATAATTCAACGTTATCTTGTTAGCAACAAAATACTTACTACTACTAGGTATATGAATTATTGGTCCGTATATCAATTTTCGGAAGAAACATGCTTGTAAATAAAAATTATAGAATTATATTAAAACACCGTCTGCTCCACAAATAACTCATATATATATTGCCTGATATCAGTATAGTCAATCGTCATACATGTTCTTGTAACGGATAATGTATGTCACTGATGATGAGAAAGATTTCTCGAAACATGTATGACGATTGACTATACTGATATCAGGCAATATATATATGAGTTATTTGTGGAGCAGACGTTGTTTTAATATAATTCTATAATTTTTATTTACAAGCATGTTTCTTCCGAAAATTGATATACGGACCAATAATTCATATACCTAGTAGTAGTAAGTATTTTGTGGAGCAGACACTGTTTTAATATAATTATATTCATCGCTCCTCTCCGAAATGGATTACTTCGTTAAAAATTATAGAGCCAACACAGCCTATTCTTTTGCGATTTCGCGCTCTAATGCCATGTTTATGAAAAAGGTGGGGATGATAGTTTGTCTATATTATTCATCATTTAAAGACACGGTAAGTAATAAAATAAATAAATAAACAATAATTAAAACGAGGTTTATTAGAAACATTATATATTTGATTATTAAAATAACCACGTAACAAACCAACGCATTCTCATTTCAAACAATTTACTCAGATAAGTTTAAACAAAAAATAAATAACTGACGCAATAAGTGTTTTGACAAAGTCCAAAGAAATGTCCATTCACTCATTTAATACTGTGATTGTTAACAATAATTCCACCCTCTCTCTTAAATTTTGCCCTACGATTTTTGAACCATACTTTCACCTGTCTTTCAGAGAGTCGTAACTCTTGTGACAGTTCTTTTCTATATTCAAGGCTCGGAAGGAAATGATGTGTTTGGAATTCATTCTCTAACGCATTTAACTGAGCCGAACTATATAATTGACGATACCGGTATCCTCTCGTACCAAATATCTGTTGCATCATATTTTGAGTACCTAAAAATATATTTAAAAAATAACTAAATCAACTAAATAAAAAAAACAGGCCTACAGCTCATTTATTTTTTAGCTTTTCTGCAAAACTGATTCATTGATGTACTAAAAGGGATTAATAAATACATGTTAAGAGACAGTCAAGAGATACACAGAAGGAAAAGTTAAAAATGCAGTAGTTTATAGTTAATTGAAAATTTGTTCCTTTATTTAATTAATGGCAGGTTTAATAAAGGGATATTTTTCAGTAAAATGGAAAGAAGAAGGGAACGAATTGTTGATAATAAAATAGAAGTTTTTATAACACTTTAATAATTTTTTTTATTGTATATTATCTATTTCTATATTTTACTATTTAAGAATATGATTTAAACAGGAGCAAAAGAAATGAGAACTTCCGCAACCGACATTCATTATTATTATTATTTTCTTCTTCTGATTATTATTATTTGACATTTTATTTCTGTTTCAGTCCAACATTTTATTCTCTAGGAGGTTTTTTAAAGTTATTACAAAAAACGCTTTTCTCAGATGAATGTCTTGCGCAAAATAAGTGCCAAATTATGGCGATATTTCTTGATTAATTTTAAAATCACTAAAAACTTGTTTAAACTATTACGTGTGATGTTTAAAAACACCAAGTGATGATGGTTTTTCGAAAACGAAACGTCGTAGTGCAAATTTGTAAACGCTATTTTATTCTCCTCAAAAAGTAACAATGAGAACGTTTAAAAAGTGTTTAAATTGAACAACCCTTCTCTAATTTAACCGACATTGTAACTCTTACCGTTTCCAAGAATGCTATCCCATTGCTATTGCGCACAAAGCATTGTTATTAATTATTATTATGTGTAATGGTTAAGTATTGCTAAATTTTCAATTTCCTTAACTTTTTCGCGAAATTTAAGTACACTTAAAATTAAAAAATGAAAGATCATATACTACAAATCGATTACCTCATTTTCGGAGGGGTTGGTTTTCTTCTTGAAATTAAAGTCTGACCCCACAAATATCGTTTTATATTAATTAAATCATTACATGTTACATTTGTCAGACAAGTTTCGGATTCTCACATGGATACAATATAATATGCAAAATAAAGGTCTTGGATATTTTGTAGGATCAAATATTTGGTGGCCTAAGCATATACAGTGCCACAAAGAAAGTACGCATCGTACTTCACTCATAATATGAAATTTGTACGAAAATAGGAATTCTTACTATGCGCTTTTTTGTCTTGTATATTATACCTATATAATAAATAGCAAAAAGTCAAAAATAAAATGATTAGAATTTAGAATATTTTAGTATTGAGATCTGTACTAAAATGCGATCTGTAAAAATTAATATTTTAATAGATGTCAGCGTTAAATTTGGTTTTCTTAAAAAGCATGCATAATTAATTATAATTCTTATTTGAATTTATAGAGTGATCTGTAACAGATGAAATTTATCTTAACGCGTATTTTGTATTTATTTTTTAGTATCTACAAATTGCTCTCCTTGTCACAAATTTCATCGCACGTCACTGTAAATAGTCCTGTGCAGCCAAGTTATAAACTAACATAAACTCATGTCAATCGTAATGCAAACATACTTGGTTATTGTTTATAATAAATTAATAGAATTATATGCAATATTATGAAATTGAATCTCATATTAGTATTAAATAGAATCATTAAGTCTTTTTTTCCATATTCATAAAAAGTCCTTCCACCTGATCCGTATTAAGTTTGTGTGATCTGTGCAAATGGATCTTCAGGTTTTCTTTGCGTTTCGCCTTGTAATCGCATGCAGCCACCAAGCATTCGTACTGACCAATTTTGCCACAATCATATCTAAAATGCTTGTAGAACGAATTCCGTTTGCCATACACTTTAAAACAATTTGGACATACGAATGAGTTACTCTGGAATGCCCCTACAAACAAATATGAAGTAATACAATTATCAAAATATCTAAAGTTATGGTATTAAAACATGTAATTTGATCAAAAGAATAATGTACCTTACGATAAAATTAAAGAAATTTGGATGTCCTGGAATAATATCGACAGAATGGTGGAAATATATGATGATGATTTAAGATTATCTTGATCAATTCAGGTAATGTCGAATAGCACTCATCCATCACGTGTGCTTAGAAACGAGGGGCAAAACGCACCTAATTTAATATCAATAGGGTGGTCCAAATTGGACACTTTTGATAGGAAACCCCGATTTCTAGAGGAGTTAGAAGAAAACTAACCTACATGTCACGAGCTCGATTGTCAAACGAAATCAAATGCCGAAAACCGCACCTCGATATCATGAACCGTTTAAAAGATACAGGGTGGTTTTGACTTTTGTGCATTTTTAACCTACCCCTGTAACTTATTTATTTATGATTATTTTTTGTATCTGTGAAATCATTCGCAAGGCACTTTTTTGAGAGGAATCCAGTGGTGTCTCTAGGTTTTTGTTATAAGACTGGTGTAGAAACTATGACCTAAACTTGTATATTCGTTTTAGAAATTAAATTACCTTTCCAAATATAGATAATACTTGCCACTTATCTTTTGAAACTTTTGTTTTATTAATGTTTTCAAATTATGTTAGATGCGTCTTTGAAAATTTATCTTAAAAAAAAAAACAATATCATAATTTTAATTAATTTAATCAAAAATAACAAGAATAAAGGGTATATCATGTAATAAAACAAAAAGATTTATTACAACAGGTTTTCAAATTGATTACCATTAAAATTAGAGCATATTTGACTTCGCTTCTGGACATTGATTAATTCTACCGCAGATATAGAATCAAACGCATATCGCACTGCTGGTTCTAACGCATCTCGAGAATCAGGATTCCGCTTATATGTGAGGTCTCTTATTCTTCCCCAAAGGTAAAAATCCAGGGGCGTCAGATTGGAGGACCTTGTCGGCCAATGAATAGGGCCCCGGTTGCCAAGCCAATTGTCCCCAAATTGTTGGTTTAAAAATGTCCTTATAATCTGTGCGTTATGATGTTGGAAGTATACGTTTTCAATTTCCGTTAATGACAAATCATCAATAACTGGTTCAACAAATTCCCGTAATATTTTCAGATATCGCGCTGCTGTAAGGCTACCCTCAAAGATATAAGGACCAATAAAACTTCTTCTGAAACTACCGACTCAAACGTTAAAGCTGTATCGGCCCTGATTTTGTGTCTCCATCGTAATATGTGGATTTTCCAAAGTCCAATTGCAGGAATTGTATCTGTTGAAAATACCAGCGCTGCTTATGCACGCTTCATCAGTCCATATAATGTTTTGCGCTACATTCCGGTTTTCAGCATATTTTCTCAAATACTATTGACAGTCGAGCCTGTATTGTGGGTCATTTGGTTGCAGCTTGCGAATCTTTCCCACTCTAGGGTTTGAATTTATTGTTTTTCAGTATTCGCAAAGCAGTAGTTTTTGGTATACCTGTATTCAACTGTATTTTACATAATGAAAGATTTGTCCGATTTTGAATTTCCTCTAAAACAGTTATTTCTTCTACTTCTCTGTCCCTATTTCGAGCTTGTTATGTTCTTGGTCTCACCGTAGGTGAGAAGATTTCGCTGCAAACGGGAAAACAAATCCCGAAAAGGTTGTCTTCTTTCAGGGTAGCGGTCAAAATAAAGATTGCTGGCGGCCTGAGCATCTTCATGTGATTCCCAATAACACTTTAACATGTCATATTTTTCGCAGTTCTGATACATATTTAAAAACAGGAAAATCTTGTTTCAGTTCAAAGCTTGGATTTGAATGAAAAGATACTAATTGTTTGACAGCGACTGTTGGTTACTAAGGTTACTTCGATATGTTTTTGCAGTATGTCACACCAAATTTTCACAGATGCATCTAACATTATTTGAAAACATTAATAAAACAAAAGTTTCAAAAGATAAGTAGCAAATTCTATATATATTTGGTAAGGCAATATAATTTCTAAAACGAATATGCAAAAATATTCAGGGTAGTCCATAAGAAAAATCACAAGTTTATGTCAGAGTCTCAACAAAAGTCAATAAAAAAAAACACCACTGGATTCCTCTCAACAAAGGGCCTTGTGAATGTTTTGCCAGAAACAAAAAATTATCATAAATAAATAAGTTACAGGGGTAAGTTAAAAATGCACAAAAGTCAAAACCACCCTTTATCTTTTAAACGGTTCAAGTTAGTTTTGTTCTAACTCCTCTAGAAGTCGATGTTTCCTATCAAAAGTGACAACCCTGTACATTTGTACATTGTACACGCGTTCGGGAAGAACATTTAAAAACATGACAATTAAGACAATTAAATATTTGCCTTTGCCCAAAAAGAGTATTTGACCGATAAACTGTTATTTATTTGACCATGCGTTAAAATATTTATATAGAAACAATATTTCAAATCGAAAATTACTGACAAAGATATAAAAAAGTTATCCTTCGCATATGGTATGAAATACCACGGTACCAGTGGAGTTCTGTTACAATTTTTTGCTCCCCTAAAACATCGCAGATGCGATATAATAATCCACAGCAGCTGTGGAATGAATTAATATAATACTCCTTCAAAACTACCAAACTTGGAAGTTCTGAACTTTTGTCGTCATCCGGTATTAATTATATATTTGACGATGCTTAACGTTATATGAATTGCAAGTTCTAGACCCTCCTTAGCCGTCCTTTTGCCAAAGAGTTGGCCGTATGATACCTTGCATGGCCAAGAATACAGCCCCAAGTGGAATTATTGTTCTTACCGATATTTGATAGTCTGTTTTGACAACAATTCCAATTGTTATTGGTGTGGATATTGTTAAACTTAGGACCACCTGACAATCAACAAAGATTTTAAAAAACGTTCGCGAAAAGTACGACCCTACTTACTGCTCAAGTGCAGAAACAATCCAAAAAACACGAAGAAGCTTATCGGATAATGACCCATAAATATTAATGGTTCGCAACTTGTAGATTGTAGGTTGTTTTCCGGAGTCGTTTAGGCGGTTTGGCCTCCCCTCACTTCGACCTGCAGAAGATCTTTTGTAAATGACTCTAATCTATGAATTGCCCAGCTGTCCCACACTTTTCATAAAGTTAATGATTTCTCTGGGGGCTAAATTCCTTGCCTCGTCGGGTGTTAGGGTCACCCCTCCAAAGTGTTTTAGCCTTTTGCAGAAAAGTGCCATGCGCAACTTACAAGGTGCCCTATGTATCAAAAACTATTTTAATTGGTAAAAACAACACACGAAAGTGTCTAGAAAATAAATTATAGATACCTAATTGTTAACATAATTTGCAAGGAATAATGACATAAAATTAATTAAAAAGTATAAAATGGTTTGCTCCACAATTGAGAAGTATCCCATTTCTTACCTATCACGACAGGACCAACTGAAGGTAACATCAATTATTATCAATTTGTAACCATTGCAAAGAGATAAAATCATTGTTTATTTTGAACATGAAAGTATTTTGAAAGTTGTACCTACTATTATAAATTTGGCATGAAAGTTTAGAACATTATAACAAGCATTCTTTAAATACAAAAGCTCTTTTGTAAGTTTATTATGCACTTGCATTCTCCAGATTATCGTTTGGTGTTATTCCGTGGGGTCAGAGTGTGTCTGTTCTGCAGAAACGAATTGTACGGATCATTTTTAATTTGAAACATTTGGAACCTCGTAGAGAACCGTTTAGAACACATAAGATGTTGACTCTCTCATGTGTGTATTTTATATATATATATCAAATAGAGCTTCATATGATTCCAGTGAAGACTCCGAGTTAAAGATATCTACTCACAATGAATCGACCAGAAATAGAGACAACAGTTACATCGATAAATATACCTTAACAATGTTCAGGAAGTCGCCAAAAACATCTTGTTGTCTTTCAACTCTCGTGCTAGTATAAGCTCTTCTTAAATGTTGGAAATTTGGGTCACACTGCCTACCGATCACCACTGATGAGTTGTGAAAGCATGGTAGTGTGATACAAATTTCCAACAAAACTTAAAGTCTTGTTACATTATGTAACAGCAATTCATCAATAAATATTAGTCTATAATTTGTCAGAGTTTTTTTAATTCTTAAGCTAACAGTGCTTGTGTTTGTTTTCTTCTTTTTTTTTATTTATATAAATGTAAATATTTATATATGGATTCAAATTCGTCGTTTCTATCTGGATGAATTCTTCGCACGTGTCGTTTAACATCATATTTTTGTAAATAATGTACATCACAGTATGGGCATCGATATGGGTCTTTTTGGCATTCGTAGTTTTGATGTCTGTACAATGTAGATTTGTTTTTGTAGGCTTTATTACATACTGGACAAGCATAAATTGCTAAAACAAAACTTAATTAAATAATTGTATTAATATATGTTCAAGATTCAAATTCACTTCACCAATGATGATTCATCCTCAGATCATTTGCAGCAGAAATACAAAACAAAATTTAGCGTGTTGTATGTTACTTCACCTTGATCATGTCCCGACATTGAATTAACAAAAAAATTAAAATGATTTGTTTGTTTTTCAACCTTCATCTCCCTAGTATTCAGTTTTTTATCCTTATTGTGAAAAGAAACAGAATATTTAAAGGAGATGACCCATTCAGGAACCAAAACTTCAATCATTCAATCAGACCATTCGGTTATTCAGCAATGTCATTAATAACATCTCGCCCCAACTAAATTTGAAGAATATATTATATAAAGCGGCAAAACTTATTCTCTAAAATTAAAAACTTATATTTTTTAATTAAACATGTATTAAATATGAATTATATAAAAAATAAATTATTATAAATAATCGAAAAACAAAAACTTTAAACAATCTAAGCATAAACAAAACAAAGCTAAGTTAGCTATTCCTTCTTATTTAAAATACTACAAACGAACTCATGTTTTTGAAGAGTTAAAAGATTCCTGAAGAATCTCGAACAATTTCGACAGCATAGTCGTTTGACACTTTCATTTGGATCTTGATTTGATTGTGCTGTTTTCTGACGAATAGTGTTTGCTACAGCAGTGTCGTTTTTTGGATCGGTACCTAAAAGTAGGAAATATTTAATGCTGAACAAAGGCAGTTGTGACAGTAGTGAAATGTTTATCAAAGTTTGAAGGTTATTTTGTTGCAATCAAATGTAAGCGGTGTTTAAAATGAACTAATGCGTTAAAAATTTAGAAGGTTTACCAAATAAATTTAATTAAAAAAAAAGTTATGGAAGAGATTTGTTATGGGAAATGCAAGACTCCATAATACGCTACAGAAGAAATGTTTAAAAAATAAACAGTGTTTCAGAATATAACGAAATAACACAAATACAGAAAAAAATACAAGTAAGATCTTTAAAACTCAATTGTTTCGGGAATCCGAAATTTGACTAATTTCATATAAATAGGAACAAGAAAAAGGCAACACGACTCTTTTAAATGACTTTGAATGCATCATTTAAATATAGCTAACGAAAACTAATACTTTAAAATAGTAATATTGAATATATTCAGTTCAGTAGTCTGAAATTTCTTCCAAAAATTTAGGCACATTAGTATAAAAAACTGTATATTTATTAAAATATTATTCAAATATATACACATATCTTACAATTTTTTATTTTACTATAATAACAACGTGATTGTTATGAGCAAAGTTTATCTATATACTGGATAAACTTTATTATGAGGTTTATTATACATAGGTATATAAGTAAACTTTAAATTTTTTCTAGAAATAAATCATTTTAGTACATAACCATTTTAATACTATAAATCTGATTTCTAAAATATTTAATTTAAAACAGAAGTTTATTTTCAAATATGAAATGATAATATATCATTGCACATCATATGTATCTATCACGATAATTATCCAAACTTTACAATTTTCAAGAAATTTGCAATTTCAGGATTTTATTTATAATTATTATTTTAACATTTATGTAAAAGCTTAGTTAATTAACTATTCGCTAAAGCCAAAGTTCCCATTTAAACTGTAGTACACTATTTGTCTTATAAATGGAGAACCTCAAAATTCTTTGAATAGGGAGTAGCGGACGTAATTCGCTCGTACTGGTGATAATGTCAATAATGGTAAAAATAATGGTCAATAATGGTAAAAACCTTAGATTATATAGTGAAACAGATGCAGCCACTCATTCACAAATATCTACGGAGTGGAATCATAATATATTGTTTCGCACAGATAGCCTACAAATGAATGATAAATCAACTGAGAAAGGAGTTTTTTTAATAACTTCAAAAATTACAAAAAATTCTACTAAATTTAAAAAACCGCGTACAGAATAAAATGTTGTACTGAGACAGAAATAAATTGTCAAATAATAATAAATAATTGTGAGTAACAACAAAAGAATGTTTTTGCAAAACATACTACTCTGCATTCAGTTTAGTGCCAAGTTATTCCTTGAATAATTTTAAATAACAGCTAAACACACTGAAAACTTTTTTAAACTATTACATGTGATATATCACCTATTTTTGAATTGAAAATAGCTTTAAAATTAACAATAAAAAAATCCAGGTCCGTATTGAAAAACAAAGTTGATGATGGTTTTTCAAAAACAAAACCTCGTACTGTAAATTTGTTAACACTATCTTTTTCTCCTCAAAAAGTAACAATGAGAAATTGCTTTTAATTTTTTTATGTCTGTAACAATAAAATCAGAAATAAATAAAAACTAAAATCGCAAAAAATCGTATCTTCAAAAATTCTCGAAACCGGCTAAAGCTAGTTTACTTGATATTTGAGATCAAAAAATGTACAAGCATTTGCAGTACTAATTCGCACAAGATGATTTGGCACAGAAAAACCGTGGATATAAAAAATACTGAAGATTTTCTATAAATCAATAAGAGTCAATTTAGATACTCTGCTATAAAAATTAGACGAATTACCCATTATGATAAAATGGACGATACGCTATTTTATAACAAAACAAAAGTACCAATAAACAAAATAATGATATTCAAACAAAATTATTATAAAATGAATAAAATAATGACTTTCTTTCTCCTGCTTAATTATAAAAATATCTTAATGAAATATATAAACCTACATAATAAACAAATATTCAAATTGCAAGATATGTAGGCAGTGGAGTAAATTCTATTTAATAGGAATAAAATCAATCCTCCACGAAATAAATTCAATATATTATTCTACGAAACATGTTTCGGGGCTTCCAGCTCCATCATCAGTGGTCAGTAGTAAGTTTTTAATACTTTAAGAGAGAGATGTTTTTAATACTTTGTTACGACTAAGAAGTAATTGCGACCTTTTGATAATTATTGAATCCAATGATAAAGAAAAATGCACATAATGCTTTTATGTACATTATTTGACGGTTTTTATTAATTTTACAGACATTTTCATGTAGCTTTTTGTAACTAATGACATACCTTCTAATGGTGAAGCTTGAAACTCCGAATCATGTTTGGATTAATTTTTATTCCTATTAAATTAATTCGAAATGCTTTTTAAATTAAATAATTTTAAAGCATAACATATAATAATTCTATCTACAGCCATTTTACGCCACTTATACACAATATTTTTTTAATGCTTTCTTGCTGCATTTCTATACTTGAGAATAATGTTTTATATTTTCTACACAACTATGTTTCGCTATAAGGAATTTTCATATAAAAATTTAAAAAAAGAAAAATATATAAATATTTATACCTTGGTGAAAGTTCAACAACTAATGATCTCTGCAATAAAATTATTTTTTTTTATTTGAAAATGTTAACATAAATAACAAGCTCTTCATTTCTCCTGTATAAGTAAAATAAATCGCTTAAAATTGCAAAATTCTAGACAACTGTATGGTTTAAGATAATTTGAATTCGACAGCATAAAGCTACTCGAAAGTATTCGTTGGTTCTTTTCTAATACTCGAATCAATTTATGCACTAAACCCCATCTAGGTGTATGTTACAATATTGTGTCTTCTCTTCATATGACTCAACAAATTTGCTTTCTGTTTGGTAGCAAATCCACAGACTAAACATTTAAACTTGGGCAGAACTCCACATTCATACTTCAAATGTTTATTGATTGAAGTTTTCAATTTATATATTCTTCCACATCGTGGACAATGATGCAGACCATCTACAAAATTAAAAAATATTAGTTACTTTTATTTATAATTATTTATAGTTTTATTATGTTGGCAATTGTTGTGTTTGTTTCAATATTTTCATGATACAGAGTATGTAACTTTGAAACCGACGTGTTTTCCTAAATTTGGTAACATAAATACAAATAAAATCACTGTTTTATTTATTTATATATCTAATGTTTATTTTGATTGAATGAATGTCGAAGTTTTCAATTATAATAAATAAATTGTTTGCACTTTTTGTTGCTTTATTAATTTACTTTATAATATAATTACTGAGAACAAATATAGAATACATACATCTGTGCATTATCAACAAACCACATTACGTTTATAAAAATAATAATACTGAATATTCCTTATATTTTTTTATATTATTAGGTGACTTTGTTTTCAAGGTCTGCTCGCTTTTGTTTCATTCTCCTATTCTGGAACCAAACTTGTATTTGTCGATCTGATAGTTTCAGTTGTTTAGAAATTTCATATCGTTTATGCGTATCAATGAATTGATTTTGTAGAAAAAGCTTCTCAAGTTGTTGTGTCTGCCAAGGTTCGTACACTTGGCGATTTCGTCGCGTGGTAAAGCAGTGAGATTGGGTGGCTAAAATTTGATCAAAATACAAAGTAACTACATATTAGTAAAACTACTTGTAGTATTTATTAGATATGAGATCTAATCAACTATCAATCCTATAACAAATCTATCTATCTAGGTAAATCTAAAGAATCCCTCTTCATTACTGAATTAAAATAACTATCGATGACCATCGGTTACCGATACCGATTTTCATTCTTAAGCATCGCATATTTTGGCGTATTCCAATGAAAGTAACTTTTCAGTCACACAATTTCTACTAGGTAAAATCTGAGCCAATCTTTATGGATAAACGTCATAAATACCTTTATGTAAATGTAAGTTCTTCAGCATCGTCAGACTTGTATATTGTTGGTTTAGAAATTCAATTTACGTCTGATAAAGAGTTATGCGTAATTATAGGTTAAAAGCACATACCAGAGTAAACACTATGTGAAATCTTCAATGAATTTACTCTAAACTTATCCAATAGCCAAACCGTAGACTCAGTACCTAGTAGCTTTTAAATGGTGTTTCCGTTAAAAATATTGGCCACTACCCGATGTGACTATTTATGGACTTATATATTTTAACCGTTATGTGCAAAATTCTTTTTGACCATATAAAAAAATGACCGAACAATGTCTTTGTTCAACAAAAGAAAAATCAGCTAGATTAAACAGGTACAAGATATCGAAATTCTACTTTTATAAAAGCATAGAATGAACCTTTATTTTTTCATGAAATCAATATTATCATTAGAAATCTATAAAGACAGGAATAATTAGTCAACTACAAATACATGTTTGCTAATAATTGTGGAAATTTTGCGGTCTATAATGTGTTGTTGTTTCAATGTAGTAATTGGCTGGAGGTGGAGCTATAATTTAAAGAGTATTTAGTATATTTTGTAATTCAACGTTCGTTACACAAATATTTGCCAGCCTTTGCCATTACGGGACTGATCAAATCTAGGTTCTAAGGTGAGCCTAGATATTATCCGGCACTATTTTAAACATGTAGCTAATTGATCTTGAAGCAAACACCTAGAAAAACACTATGACATCAGTTTAATATTATTCACTTTAGAAATTGAAACAACTAAGCCTTTCAAATGTTTTATTATAAATTTATTGAATATAAAATTTTATTCATACACAGTATTTCCCGTTTCAGTTAAACAACTGTAAACTTACAGATTTTTTAGCTTTTGATACATCCTGTGAATATCGTGGATTTAATTTAGAATTTTAAAGGAACAATAAAGTAGCTGGTGCTGATCAATTGTTTTTTTTTCATCGACCATAGCTTTTTTAAAATTTAAAAAAAAATAAAATGTTTGTTTTTATTAAGTCCTGTTTCAGATGGACTCCATATATGCGACATTAGGACTAAGAATAATTTGCGTACATATTACAGTTACAGACAGTCCCTGGCAACTGTAAAAAATTCTTTGCACACGCAGTATGCGACAAAATATACGCAGAATACGCACAATCAAGTATTGCCGCGTGTACACGTCCATCTGAAAGAGCACAACTGGAATAAAACTAAATTATATATTAAAATTATACTAAATGTTTATTAAACAAAATAATAATATATGGTAATTTATTTTTTCCTATTTCTCATTATTTTATTAAATATTTACTTAATAATCCATTAAAAAACATTTTCTTCTCCTATTGTAATCGGTCTACGAGAAACTCCTGTTACTACCAGTAGGCCCGCCTTACATAATTTTTTATAAGTCGTTCTACCGATTTAACTAATGTAAAATATTGTAAAATTTTATTCGTATAGGCTTAAGAATGGATTTTTTGATATAGAACCATAAAAATTTGTATGGACACATTTTTATTATAAACAATTAAGTTTGAGGAAACAGTCCATTATTGAATGATGTTGCTGTCAAATAATCGAATAATCAATAACACAGTTTTACTACATCAATTATTTTTCAGATCCTCTGTGTAATCTACATTAAACCTTATTATACATTAATTTTAAGACATATTAGCAAGAATTCTTGTCAAAGTCGCCATAAATAAAACAGGTTTTCTAAAACTTACTCGTGTAAGAGTTAAACATTGTTAACCATTGAGTATGGTCTAATATATAGCCGAAACATGTATGATAATAATAATAATCTTTATTGTCTAACAGGCATTGCTGCCCAATTACAAGACAATGGGATACAAACTAAGCATAGGTATTCATATGTAAATTCACAAAATAGGAATTAATTAAAGACAAAAATGAAAAAATCAAACAATTCCATGGCGAATAATTAATTAGTTAAACAATATAAATTTCGGTAGCTTGCAGACACACACGCAAATGATGTTTAAATGAATTAAGTGAACCATTAAAGTAATTAACATTATAGTGCAAATTCAGACGATTGCAGTAGGTGCAAGCCCGAAAAAGGGGGACCCTGCCTTCATAATTTGTATGAATGTGAGGCACCCAAAACATATATGAATTTCTTGCCTGCAAGCGAGGAACACGAAACCATATCTGCCGCAGCAACCGAGAACAGTCCAGCAAATTGTTTATTAATGTAAAAATAAAAATCTGAGATGCAAAAATACGTCGTTCAGCTAGCAGTCTAAGATTAAATATATCTAATAAAATACAATAATTGTAGACACGAGGTGGAAAATATCCAACAATTTTAAATGACATATACTTTAAAAATTTGCGTTGGATACTCTCGAGTCTTTGTATTTGAACATGATATATAGGTGACCAAACAATTGAAGCGTACTCCAACTTAGACCCACAAAAAAGAAGTAGAGTGTTTTAAGACATTCAATGTTATTAAAATTCCGCGTTTGTCGTAAAATAAATCCTAACATCCTCATAGCGAGACATGGTCATTGAAGGACAACTCGCTGTCAACATAAATGCCGAGATCTTTATTCACATTGCATCTCTCCAATGTTATCCCATTCACATAGACGTTCAGCACTGGTTTAACACGTTTTGTAAATGTTATTAATTTACATTTAGAGGCATTCAAAGGAAGTCGGTTTAGAGCACACCATTCAGATAGAATATTCAAATCACTCTGAAGTAGATCACAATTGTCATCACAATGTACGATCCTGTATAATTTCAAATCGTCTGCAAAAAGCAAGTGATAGTTTGAAATTTTGTCACCAATGCTGTTCATAAAAATTGCAATTGCCAAAATACTGCCCTGCGGTGCACCACTATAACCATTGTGGACTGGTTATTAAATACGAGCCAAAGAAAGCAATCAAGTACGGTTCAATATATGCTACACGCAGTTGATCTCTAAAATAATTGATTAAAAATATTCTTGTGTTGATTAAATAAAATTAAATTCTTAAAAACTGCTTAATAAACAAACACTGGTTACTACCCATTTCTAGTCTGATAACTTTTTTGATAATGTTTCCTCTTACTCCCATTTACATATTTTAAGCCTAATTAAGCCTAATGATTTTCCACTTCGTACACAGTATAGATTGGTATTGGTCCCATGCTCTAATACTGAATTGTAATACATAGTTTTAACTGGTTAAAGCTTTATTTAATGGTTTTTGGTTAGATAAAAAAACCATCTTTCGGTATAACTTACTGTTTAAAAACAGACAATTTTTGATAATTCTGTTAAATATGCCCAAACAAATTTTTTTTTAGTTCGTTTACATTTATTAAATTATACAATCAATTTCCATAATTACGTTAAACTCAACTCAGTCTAAGAAAATCGGCTTGACTCAACTTCTTTAAATGAATATTTGCTATATGACTCTTCAACGAGCTTCTTTGCGTAAACCTTGTGTTGCATATTTCGCATTTAAATTGTGGCGGAAGCCCACATTCATACCTCAAATGACGTATCAAATGACGTTTGTTCTTATAGCTTCGCGGACAGTTGTTTGGACATACAAATCGCTCAGTGAATAAACCTAAAACAAATTATTATTTTTAAAAATAAATTAAATACAAATTAATCACTCTACCAAACCTTAAACTACTAATTTGTTAAAATATATAACAATTACGAAGAAAAAAGATGACTGGATGCTACATAGATATATTATATTAAATAGTTTTATATATAATAATAAATTAATTCATTATGTAATAATATAATATTAAGAAATGATCTTTAGTCATGTTAGAGAAAACCTGAAAATGCGAACAAATCTTGATGGGTACAGGCTAGATGTTTATTCAAATGTGAGCGTCGTCTAAAACACTTTAAACAATGATTACACACAAAATTTTTCTCTACGCCGCAATCCTGACGCAAATGTGCACGTAATGACGATTCGTTTTTGTATTTTTTGTGACATTGTGGACACACCGCAGCATCTACAATTGTAAATAAAAATATGTTAGTCATTTGATGTACTTTGTCAAAAATAGAAATATAAATCAATGTATCAAAGTCCAAATACATCAACTTTGTTTTGATATCCAACCCCAAGGTTTCACTCTGGGCCTGGCACTTGGAAAGTGAAAAGTGCAAATTCTATTTTTTGTCCAAAATGCTTCCAATCTAAGGCTTGTGCACTGAGACTAACCAAAAAGCAGCAGGATTAGATGACGAAGGATTACCCAAATTTAAGTACTAAACCGCTTTTCATATAATGGGAAATTCCGACTTTCTTTCAAACTTAACTATAGTTAATAATGGGAACATACAAAATGCCTTTTGCGAACAAAACTACTCAAAAATCTATTCGATATATCTGGCCTTAACAAATTTCCCAAGACTCATTAGCAACTTCAGTAGTAAATTGAAAATTACAAGAGAGCTTGGATTTAGTTCGACTAAAATAGGCTATGGAAATTAATACCGAGGGTAAAAATAAGGAGGCTAAAGTATTTTTTTGTTGTAGTGTTGAGTAAATTTTATATTAACTCGAGGATCAGTCTGTTTAGTCATATTAGGGTTCACAACAAAAATCCCTGAGTACTTAATGACTGAACTTCTAAACATTTTATGAACCGCTTTTATCCAGATGTTTTTGGAAATGTCTTTTGGGAAAATAGAAGCATTTTGGATATAAAGTCTTTAAACACACCCTAACTAACTGGGAACAAGGTTTACTTACTTCATCTCTTGTAATACTGCGTCGATCTTCAAGATCAAACGAAATATAACAGCTTGGATAGCACACAAAATACACAAATACACACATGGGTCGAATCCTAACTAGAGTAACCAAAGTTTTAACCAATAAAAAAGGTTTTTTTTACCTATTTTCTTCATATGAGTATTTGCTATATGACTCTTCAATGAACTTTTCATAGTAAATCTCATATTACAGATTTCGCAGACAAATTGTGACGTACGTGCACATTCGTATCGCATATGACGTAACAGATGACTTCGATGCACGTAACTTCTTGAACAATTATTTGGGCAAACAAATCGATTGGTCGAAAATGCTACAAAAAATATATATTTTAAAGTATATTCGATGTAAATCACACAGAGTGTATCAAACGGCAAACGAGTACCTACTTATCAAATCCAAATATTAAAATTGTATAATTGGATTAAAGTAAAATAGGTACAGTATATTTCGAGAACATGCATATAATTTGACTGATTTGAAAAAAATAATAATATAAATATAACATTTCGATCAAGCTTTAATAAGTCACAATTAGCAACCAGTATGACAACTGCATCTTTACTGCTAACTTGATGTAGTAGCTTTGTCGTTCTGCCTGTTGTGATATGTTTCTAGCATGAAACTTTTGTCTCTAGAATTAGGTCGATTTTGTATTAAATCTTAAATAAATTTATAAAACTGTACAACAAATTACCAACTAGATTTAAGTTAATTAATAGTAAAAAACATTTTAAACGAGACGTGCGAAAATTTTTAGTTGATATGGAGCCATACACAATTGGAGATTATTTCTGTGCTTAGTTTCGGGTTTAGATTTAAGGGGGTTTTTTGTTTGTGACGAATTTCACTTTATATAATTCTGAAATAAATAAATAAATAAAAAAAAAAATCTACACTTCTAATTAATTAAATCTTCTCGACTAAATAAAACACAATAAGAAATTATTGTATTGTTGACCTCAGTAATTTTATAGTCAGTTGGTTTGCTTAAAAAAATGTTTTACTCAATCACAATTATCAAAGCTTTCATTACCGTCGACGCAGATTTTTTACTTGCAGATTTCTTAGAAATCGACAATGATGTGGGCACGACAGATCTCCCAACTGACCAAGAAATGATTGACGATATAAAAAGTATAGACGATCATGAAGAAGAAACTGAAACCGGGGAGTGTCCTGCTAAATTTAGTGAAACCGAAATAAGAAATGCATTTGACATTATGCGAACTACTCTACTAATTAATCCGAAATCTAATTAGGCCCGACACAGGTGCAGATACTTATTTAAACACACAATTAATTTCGTCAAGTTTATTTTCTTTTTGCTAAAATAACTTGGTTATTGAAAAAATTTCATATCATTTTTATTTCATTAAATTCAATTCATTCAAAACTGGCAACAATCAAGAAAAGATGAGAAATTCGATGATGCCACACTGTATTTGAAGATTTTCACGATGAAAATATTCCACCACATTTTCCTCAATAAATCCACACATTAGACAATAGATTTACACATGGAACATTATTTGATACTTGATTTTTCAACAAATTTAATTTACTCAACTCCCACAAGAATATAACAAATACTAAAACATTATTTTATCTAAAAAAACTAATTTATACTTATTTTTATTTTACTACTATTCACATGACCTAAATCTGACAGAATTGTTTTTAAATGACACAAGTTGACACATTTGGCATTCGAATCTTGATTTTTTACCGTCCTCACCAGACGGGCTAAATTTCAATAATAATAAAAAAGGGGGTCATAGAGATGCAAGAAGTGTATCGATTAAACTATTGTTTCGAGGATTGCAACTGAGTCTATTAGCCGCTTGTAATAATATATTATTTCCAACGCATTTCCATACTTCTATAATTAAAACTGGGTCATCTCAATTTTCATTCCAGAATGTCTGAGAGCCATATGTTGTTTTAAATTGGCACGTCTTCGGAAAAACTTCATACATACATAACAGGAAAACGTTTTTCCTTTCCCGCAGTCCTGTCGCATATGAGCCGAAAGTGTGGCAGGATTTTTATATTTTTTATGACATTGTGGACATACTGAACCTCCTAAAATAATAAATTTAATACAAGCCTTTGATCTCCCTAAATAGTTTTTTTATAATTTATTTATCCTGCGACCACATAAGAAAGTTTTAGTTATTTAGAAGTTAAAGACAATGTCACAAAATTTGGGTTTCTAACATCGGATAGTTGCTTCAAAATACAGATGAAGTAGATTTTCGATTAACACATTGTTTAAAGAAAATCAATTGGAAACACATTCGGGATTTGCAACTAGGTTTGGGATTTATTTCAATTAAAACAATAAGTCAGAATCCAGCTTGTTTAAAACTGGACAAATTGTATTTCTTTATTATAGTTCACATTTTTCTTAAAACTCTATTTTACTATCTAATTTGAAACATTCAAAATGTTGGACGCGACTATGTTTCAACATATTTGATTTTCTTCTAAACATTTTGGAGCAATATTTACAAGCAAACTGTTTGCCCTTACCACAATCAAGTCTTATGTGAGCAGTCATTGTTGAAATGTTTTTATAAACTTTAAAACAACCTGGACATATCACACCTAGAACAAGTTTTGAAAAGAAGAATTAACTTACCTCATAATAAATAACAAATAGCACTGATTAAACTCAATTATAAAAGTGGAGTTAAGTTAGGAAATTTTATGTAACAATAATAACAATCGCAACAATATATAATTCTATATTATAATTAAATTAAGAATAACGTGGCACAAATCTAAAAAATTTATAAATAAAAATAAAATAATATATGTTTGTTATATTATGTATAAAAAAAAACATAATAAAGGCGCTTTCCAAATGAGCATAGATCTAATCTAAAAACATTTTCCAAAATGAACAGCGAACGATAAATTAGAATAAAAGCAACGTGAAAAAGTTGACCTACATCATAATGTATGTTTAAATTAAAAAATAAATAAAAACCTGACTTTATTATTATTATTATTCGAGTTGCACGTGAATATATATGGATAAAGAAAAATAAGATTGGGTTTTTATTTTCTACCCTTATACCCTTCTCCGCAGATTTACAAACTACAGAAGGTTGTTGATTTCATTATACCTCATCCTCTATTATGACAGTATGTTATTTTTCATATTTTTATTCAAAATAAGGAGCTCGCACCTCTCTAAATTTAAGTAGATACTAGTTTTTTTTTTTGTTGTAAACATTATTTTGTTTTACTATAATTCGTTATTGTTACTGTGACACATTATTTTTCCTGTTTTAGTTCTAATGTAATTTATTTGTTATAGTTCTTATATTTTCTGTTTTGTATTACAATCGGGCTATCGTACCTTAAGTCCACTTTTATTTTACAGTTTGGCCTTAGGATGATATTAGATTACCTAAACGTCTGCAGAATTTCCAAATAAATATAAAAAAAAAAACATTTTTTGCATCGCTGAAATGGTCAATATATTGAGTTAAAAATTAACGTATAGCTTGTTAACTACATAATGTCATAAAACTAAGTTATGTTAGAAATTGGCTTCATACTACCATGCTTTCACCAGAGTTTCGTTGATCCACAACTCATCAGTGGTAATCGGCAGGTAATGTGATTCAAATTTCCAATATCTACGAATAGCTTATACTAGCAAGAGATACCGAATGACAACAAGATGTATGTGGCGACATCTAGTATGAACTGAAACCGGGGACGGTCGTACGTAAGTTTAGTTCAAAAATCATTAATATGCAAAGGCACAATTCTTTCAACAAACCCGAGTTGTAAAAACACATAGAAGTACTATATATCCGCAACTCCTCCAAAGATTTGCTAAACTAAAAATTATGATCTGGTTCACAGCACATGCCATGAAGCTTCTGCGTTTGGGTTTCTGCTAATACGGAGTCTCATACTCGTACACATTTGCGTTTATACGCATAACAAACTCGTCTTGTATTTGTAGGCAAAACTTAAAGATGTTCATGATGTAGTCATCTGCTTTTTCAATATGAAGTTTAATGAGCAATAATAAAGTTCATCTTTACTATATCGGTTGTACAACTGTTCTTGATAGAAAAGTTAGCATATGACCAAGAAGTCTTTCAGAATATAGAATGTAACAGGCAATTACACAGCATGTATGCTATATCTCGTATAGGATTGTTTGTACAGTGTGCGAAGTTGAGATAAGTTGTTTATGAGTGCATTTTCGGTGTGCGAGCTTTATTTCAATATTAGGAGAGTGCTGAAGTTTTTCAAGTTTTCAGATTTCACTTCTCTTGTAGAAACTCAGGCGAATTGAAAAGCGGACAGATGACAAACATAGTAGTTATTAAATATGTGTGTATATAGCTAATATTTATTCAATATATACAGATATTTAAAGTCAAAGTAAAGCATACAATATACATATATTTTAATAAATACAAATGAATTTAGTTTAGTCTGTAACTTCAAATTCAATGTGACGCTGTTCTTTGACAGAATGATGTTTCACCAATATATGCTGTTTCAGATGACTACGTCTTCTGAATGTTCTACCGCAAAAGTCACAAAAAAAATCCTTGTCTTTGCCACAATCTTGAGACATGTGAGCCGAAAGTGAATTTCCGTTTTTATAGAAACGGTTGCATTTCGGACAGGATATCGGACCTAAAAAAAAACCTTAGTTTTACTAAAAATATTTGAAACAATTATGTTTTTATTGATATAAAGCAGAAATTAAACACTCTTACCTATGATCACCTTAATTGAATTATTTAGAACAATTATAAAAATGTTGTGTCGTGTAAAACTCTTATCATTCATAGCTATGAACTAATGCTAGCTAGCATAACTGCTAAATTATTAATTTCCTTCTATAGATGTGACAATTCTTTTGCTGTATATACTGAGAAAGAAGTCTGCCTAAGTGAACACCGTTTGCTATTTGAAATTTTACACTAAGAAACAGGTCTTTACTTTCAACATTTAATCAATGAGAACTAATCAAAAGGATATCAAACTTTATATTATCCTCTATGAAAATAGAAGGTAAATGACCTCATCATGATTGGTTGCTTCATAGATATCACAGGTAACACACTTTATATTGAATAAAATTAATAATCTTAGTATACAAAAGGGTCGTTTTATTTACTAAGATTTCTATTCAAAGTTTCCCCCAACTTAATTTTAAATAAACCACCACAAGATTTCCGGACAAAAACAACAATGTAAATAAATAATAAAAAAACTAGAGAACTACTTACTTCAAAACAAACAGAAATACGAAATAAAAAGTTCTAAATTTAGAAAAGAGCGTACTGAACAAACTTTAAGTCTGACTCACTATTGAGGAACATTGGATAAAATTTCAAGTACTGGAACTAGAAGAGTTCTTTACTATACCAAAACTGGAAAAACGGTAATTATTTGCACAATAGTAATGTTGTTTCTGGCATTCTCCAAGGTTCTACACAATTTTGTATTATTTTATATGTATTTTTACTACTGGCATTTAGTAATTTAGTCCTTTATGCATCGATATAATTTGAATATTTGTTCATTTGCAATTTCATCGAATCCGATATTTGAAGCGTAAGTACCGCTAAAAAATTGGTGCCTTCGAGGATGGTTTTTTTAAAAATTGATAATGCCTTATTCAAAAACTCGCTGAGGCTTTATATACATTAATATTTTTGGAAGTTAGTTCAGGTGTTGTTTGATTCATTTATTACTATATTTTGAATCCAACTTATTTTATATATTTTAGCCCCAATTTCGAAACTTTCAGAGACGTCTTTTTTGAAATGCATCGATATAAATAACCTTTTTAAGTTATATTTTTGTATATAACAGAAATATTTTTGATGTATTATTACTATATATTTTACTTACAATGTACTATAAGAAGGTCGTAAAAAATCTCGTTAAGGTGTTTAAAATGTTTATTTACAAAAGCATATAAATTATTAAACTAGTCAATAATAGCATCACAAATTCTGCTTCACGGAGAATTGTGACAGCTGCACTAAGACATTATAACAATGATTATTTAAGTCATAGACTTAGAAAACTTATGTTTTCCATCTTGTGGTCTTAGGATAATGACTTAAAATAGAGACAAAATATTTGATGGCGAATTTTAGTCTATATTTTTATATTTCATACACTATACCAATGTATCTAAATTGTAACAGACAGACACAGTTATTTTGTTGAATCACGTTATACGCAAGATACTTGTGTCAACTCTCAAAAATCACAGGAATACAAGTTAATCTCATACCACAAAACTTTAATTTGGTGCATTGAATAAATGATGTACTAGTCGATAATGCCGAGATAAATTTCCTTTCTGATGTGACTTGTATGAACATATTGAACATTTGTGTCTTGGTTCTTGTCCACACTCTTGCATCATATGTGCCCTCATTGTATGCCGTCGTGAATACAATTTTCCACATAGTTGACATTTGTACATCGCCTTTGCTAAAAGTTACCAAAAATAATAATACTGGACTATCATCCAAATTTAAATAGTGAATACAATCGTCAAAATTCATTTTGCATTACAGTACCCAGAAAGAGTTATTTCTTGAAAGTAAATAAAACAAAAACATTGTCACCAGTAAATGTAATACAAACCAAACTAATTAAGCCATAGTGTCCCATGATGTGGGTTTGAGTGCAAATTGTGACATATCTTTATATCAGTGCTATAATATACCTCTCAATTTTCCTAAGTGCGGTGCCGTTGTTTCAATAATATTTTCCTTTTTCTTAACTACTCTTATCTCTTATCCTTAGAGATATGAAGATGACACTTTTTTTAAATTATCGAGAAATTATAGAAAATATTAACAACTTATATCTTATCAGAACTTTGCCACAAGATCAACAAATAAACAAATTATTATATTGATCTAATTGTCTGGAAACCAGTATACGTACAACAATTACTAGGTATACCCCAATATTTTTTACATAGTCATACATGGTCCATAATTTCACCAAATAGCAACAAATAATCATAATTATTATAAAATAGAAGGGTAGAGAGTAAATTATATTAATAATGTTTTTCAATATTTATGTTTTCCTGTACACATCTGAACAGCTGTCAATAATCAACGTTTGAAGAAATAGTAAAATGGAGTCATATAATAATTAAATATGCAAATATTATTCCGAAACATGTTTGGTCCTCAAAGGAAGAAAGTTTTCACATGACTAATTTTTGCATCCCAAACATCAGCGTTCCAGATTATTTTTAAAATCCAAAAAAAGAATAAAAAAAAAAGTCGTACGTATTAATTTTTTCAAAGAACGTGGTTAATTGATTATCTTGTTGCTTTCCGACACCCTGTATGACTCTTAATCAGTCAAAATGTAAAAACGATATAGTTAAACCTCTTGACGTCCAATAAGGAAACTTATTCAAACTCAAATGACATTGTGTGCCTGATGTTTTACTTACTACTATAATTTTTACTTTCCCGCACAGGGAAAGTATTGTGAAGGCGCCAACCAATTGAGCTAACTTTTGGTAAATGAGTTTGGGGCAGTCCTAGGATAAAGACATTAGATTTTGGTTGAAATCGCGTAAGCCCTGTGATAGGGGTGGACACACAAATCTTCATGTATCAGTAGGGGTCGAGTGACATAATTTTAAAGCCTTTTTTTTATATATCACTTTTGAGATTTGTCCGCATAATTCTCGAGAAAATTGCGTTTAAAATAGTCGTTGGAACGTATATATATTACATTTAAAATACAATACGAGTATATAATACAGATGGTACTGTCTAATCCTAGACATTATATTTAAAATAAATAATATTTTTATATTATTAGCTAAAAATTATACCACGACGCCTATGACTAAATATTCACAATTCTTGCTAATAGTTTGCAATTTTTACTTAAAAGCATTTTTTAAACGTTCCATATTTTTACTTAGGTTGCATTTTTAATAATTTATATTGAATATTTGTACATAATAATGTAAATTAAATTAGTAACAATTTTAGCTGTTTTCAGCATTATTTTGTATATAAATAGTAGATTAATTTGTAATAAAATTAGATTCAATCAAACATTGTTTATGCCTAGTAGGGGAGTGAGACTGCTCTTCCTAACAGTGGTTCCTAACTAACAAACCAACACTGTTGCACAAGTAACCTTTATGCCAAGTAGGGGAGTGAGACTGCTCTTCCTAACAGTGTTGCTTAACTATTACCGCTGCTCTCAGCCACCCAAGCGAAAGCAAAGTAATCTTCGGGGGGATAAAACTAATCACCCTTCGAACAGGTACCGTGGCCTCATTGGTAGAGCCTTCGCTTCGTATGCGGAAGGTTAGGTGTTCGAATCCTACCTCAGGTAATACTTTTTTTTCTACTAATTTTTGAATAAAGTAGTTAGTGTGTTACGTTAGTTTATTGGAAATAATGAAAATAATACAATTAAAATAATTATTATTATTAAAATTCTGTTTCGTTACGCCGGTCATATATTTTTGATTATATTATAACTTGTCGGGAAAGTTTTGGGGTGACAATCGATTTTTTAATATTTGCATTAATTCTTTTCTTTTTATTTATATAGATACGTATGATTTATTTACTTATTTTTTGATTTATGTGTTTGTTTTGTTTTCCTAGTTGTATAAGAGTTTTTTATTTCGTGTATTATTTTTTATTTGTGTATTATTTAAGGGTAGTGTAGGGATAAAATTAAATATCAGTATTTTACTGTCTTTTTAACCCTTTTTGTAGTTTTCATTAACATAACTTTTTATATTAATCACAGGATGTATTATTTATTTCATGTAATTCCAGAGCTACAAATAAACAGATTATTATTATTATACAAAATCCGGTGCACTTTCTGACGATATGAAATATTAAACAATTTCATGGTGAATGAAAACTTTATTCAATAGTAGACATTTACCTAAAGAAAGTAACAAAAGAATATATGTTATGGCTAATCATTGATAATGATCAAGAATATTAAAAATAAAACATACTAGATAAATAGTTCAGCATTTTTGTTTTCAGAAACGACCTTTTTGCAAAAATAATTGTATTTTTACAGTTCAGTCTGAATTACATTGACGTTATTCTATGAAAAACAGAGTAGATTGGTGTGGAAGTATATTAGTTACAACATAGGTTTTTAATTTACGCTTCAGTTAGTGTTTATATCCATTTAGTGCAGATAATACGAGTGCATCGATATCTGCTGAAAAAATGAATGAACCGTATCATCGCATGCGACAAGCCATTGACCGGATCAAGCAACATTTTTTTGTAGTCTAAATCGTCAAAAACTGATTCGGTTTCCTATGAGTTGGTGCGATGGCTATCGATTATGTGAATGTTTTGGGCATTGATGTGCACTGGCGTTGAACTGTTTAACTAGTGAAGCGAAATAATCTGTCTGAAAACTAATGTTGGGCTTTTTCAGTCTATCAGACTTCCACGGAAAGTTGAGACACAAAAGAAAATTAAGAAATCCTTATTAAACACAAAACCAAACACTACGCTCTAACTTTCAATGTTTCTCTAATAACGACGATCAATAAATTGCGTGCAAATATAGATTTCTGATAATCGGCAACTCTCACACGGATCAGAGACATCTCAAAGGCTACTCCAAGAGGATATTGCAAATTACCAGACTAGTGTACAGCGAAATAAAGTAGCGTTTGCACTTGAAAGGCAAAAAATGTGTCTGAAACACAAAAATTTATATTAGAAACACTCTAGAATCTGTTAGATCAGCACCCTTACGCAAATTCCATATACTCCAATTATACGTTTAGAATTACATACCTACTAACTTGTTCAGTATAACTCAAAAAGCCAATCGAAGCTTTAACAGAGCAGTTAATCACAGAAGGATGGAGGGAATTTACAATAGATACCATGTGGTTATATTTAATAACTCTCAAGTGCATAATATGTGGTAGTACCCTAAAAGTTCCTAGGGACTAGCCAACTATGCCTTATTGAGCACTAAACTAATTCCTCCTGCTCCACAAAGTTAAATTTTACTGAACAAAACAAATAAAATGAGTCCTATACATTTTCATCACATTCTAAACTAAGATTTTTCAGACACCAAACTTGTTCTAGAATACAATGAACTTCTGTCTGCAAAAGTCCAACACCAACAATTAATTAACTCTATCAGTATACACTTTTTATTTTACAGGCGTCTAAAAACCGATAGCCCCATTGGTCAGTGTTGTGTTTTTCATGCTTGGAGAGAGAATTTTATTGTCCTCTGACCATACACTGACACTGCCTATTCTACTCAGTTTGGTTCTTGTGTATTAGGACAACACCTTTATAAGTTTGTAACTTAATTTTGGTATGAATTGTCATATGTTTTTGCAAATGAAACTTATACCTGAAGGGTTTAGAACATATCGAACATGAGAATTTCGGTTTTCTACCACATTCATAGTTGAGATGACGATTAACATTGGTTTTGTTTATATAGGACGATCCACATTTGATGCAAGCATACCGACCGTCCATTGTTTGTTTGACTCTAGAATCTGAAACATATTTATTCAGGGTTACCATTAATAGAATAATATATTTATATTGAATATTAACGGCAAAAATTATTCAGTTGACTCTCAGTTATATCATGGACTATTATTAAATTAAATAATACACTTACAATTGAAATTATTCACAAAAATGGCCTTAGGTTTTAAAAGATTAAGTCTATTAACAATCCGGAAATTGTCATGCAACGCCAACTAATGTGAATCCTCTTAAGAGGTAACTGACCAAAATTTAGTGATAAAGTCCTCAACGAAAAATTGATACATATTTCAAAGGCAGCTAATATCATATTTGACATAAAAACAAATATAAAATCTGCCTGGAAACCCTACCTACATCTTTCTGGTTTTTATTGACTAATATCGACCGCTGTGTTTGGATTTGACCAAGAAAGAAACAATAACAATTTCTTCTTTTGTATATTAATTTAATAAATGCCTTCATATCTAGTAATTATTTTTTTTAGTGTGAACAAGAAGGTGTTGTTTTAAATTTCCTTTCAATCCAAACTCTCGGTCACAAATCGTACATTTAAACTGGGGATTTATATCACATTTAAACTTTACATGAAGATATACTCCACTCCTTGACTGATATTTTGCTTGACATTTACCACAGGTATATAGTCCATCTTCGGTTTTTTTAAAATTCTTTGCTAAAAGACAACAAAATATTAGTATAACATAGATATTACAGAACAAAAATCTACCAATACTTTAAAATAATTATAGCAAAATTATATGATAGAAAAATCTAAGAAAAATCCTAGCAGGGTACTAAAACTTAACGCCTACTCATATATTCTATATAAAACTGCTTGCTCTAATTTGAAGCTACATTTGTTATCGACTAGGTACTTCAACTAGAGTTATGCACATTTATTAGCGGCAATACCGATGTTAAATTACTTAAACAAATTCAAAACATCAAAAACGCGTGGAGGTTTTGTCTACGGACGTTATAAGCAAGTACTTAGAAGATAACGAAATTTCAGGGAACTGTACTGTTTGGAATTAATGTCAGAACTGTCAAAATGTTGAAACTTATAAGATACGAGGGTTGCCTTTTATATTTCGGGATTTAGCAACCCTGGTGTTGCAACCTGTCAACTGACAGCTCTATCGTAAAGTTGGACATTTTTGAGGTTATACGTACTCAGAACGTTTTGACATACGAGCGCTATTTGTGTTGTTTACAGTAACTAATGTGAATCCTCTTAAGAGGTAACTGACCAAAATTTAGTGATAAAGTCCTCAACGAAAAATTGATACATATTTCAAGAGCAGCTAATATCATATTTGACATAAAAACAAATATAAAATCTGCCTGGAATCCCTACATACATCTTTCTGGTTTTTATTGGCTAATATCGACCGCTGTGTTTGGATTTGACCAAGAAAGAAAGAATAACATTTTCTTCTTTTGCGTATTAATTTAATAAATGCCTTCATATCTAGTAATTATTTTTTTTAGTATGAACAAGAAGGTGTTTTTTTAAATTTCCTTTAAATCGAAACTCTCGGTCACAAATCGTACATTTAAACTGGGGATTTATATCACATTTAAACTTTACATGAAGATATATTCCACTCCTTGACTGATATTTTGCTTGACATTTAACACATGTATATAGTCCATCTTCGGTTTTTTTAGAAACATTTGCTAAAAGACAACAAAATATTAGTATAACATAGATATTACAGAACAAAAATATACCAATACTTTGAAATAATTATAGCAAAATTATATGATAGAAAAATCTAAGAAAAAATCCTAGCAGGGTACTAAAACTTAACGCCTACTCATATATTCTATATGAAACTGCTTGCTCTAATTTGAAGCTACATTTGTTATTGACTAGGTACTTCAACTAAAGTTATGCACATTTATTAGCGGCAATACCGATGTTAAATTACTAAAAACAAATTCAAAACATCAAAAACGTGAAGGTTTTGTCTACAGACGTTATAAGCAAGTACTTAGAAGATAACGAACTTTCAGGGAACTGTACTGTTTGGTATTAATGTCAGAGCTGTAAAAATGTTGAAACTTATAAGATACGAGAGTTGCCTTTTATATTTCGGGATTTGGCAACCCTGGTGTTGCAATCTGGCAACTGACAGCTCTATCGTAAAGTTGGACATTTTTGAGGTTATACGTACTCAGAACGTTTTGACATACGAACGCTATTTGTGTAATTCAACAAAAGTTGTTCGCGCACGAAGCACTTCCAAGCAAATGGTCGCCTGTTTTTTCGGACAAACTGGACATGTCGCAACCGTACCACTAGAACAACGCAGAACAGTCAATTCTGAGTGGTACACAACCATTTGGTTGCCAGTTGTCTTCCAAGAAATCAGTAAAACCAACCGCCGAAGACGGATCACTCTTCACCACGACAATGCAAGCTCTCACACATCGGCTCAAATAACTGCATTTTTGAGCACCCAAAATATCGATTTGAGGAGTCATCCGCCTGACTTGGCACCGAATGACTTCTTTTTATTCCCGTACGTAAAAAACAAACTGAGAGGTCAACGTTTTTCGACACCTGAAGAAGCGGTTGCTGCATTCAGAATGCATGTTTTGGAGATACCTCAATCAGAGTGGCAAAAGTGCTTCGACAATTGGTTCAAACGCATGCAAAAGTATATAGATCTTCATGGGGAATATTTTGAACAACAATAAAGTGATTTTCGATGATTAATATTTGTTTTTGTTCTCTAATCCCGAAATATAAAAGGCAACCCTCGTAATATAGCGTAGGGTACTTATAATACCTACTTGGTAATTGAAATTATAAAAAAAAGTATTTAAAATTGAAAAGTACTTAAATTATTACAAAAGTACTTAAAATACCACATACTTTCTTATTGTCAAATATTTGAATTCAAGTATTTACCTAATTATACGTAAAGTAATTCAAACAGCTAAAGTACTTCAATTTGCTTGAACAAAAATCAACTATCAAGTAAAAGTACTTGAAACATGAAGTACTTTTTAAATTAGACAATACATGGTACTTGAACTTGAGGCTTATTACTCGGGTAATTGTACTTGATACTTAAAGTATTTTCTTCTGGTACTTGTGTTCTACTGATTTTTAATTTTACTGAATAAAGCTTTGTGATTAATATTTTTGTAAATATGAATTCACATAACATAGAAAGATGTTTATTTGTACAGACATTTAGTAAATATAAATATACTCCGCTTTGTTGCTTAATATGTATGTTGTGTATTTAGACACTTTTATAAGTTTGTAACTTAATTTTGCTATGGACTTCCATATGTTTTTGCAAATTAAATTTATACTTGAACGGTTTAGAACATATTGAACATGAGAATTTCGGTTCTCTACCACATTCATAGTTGATATGACGATTTACATTGGTTTTGTTTATATAAGAAGATCCACATTTGATGCAAGCATACCGACCGTCCATTGTTTGTT
Source organism: Apoderus coryli (assembly GCA_911728435.2). Lineage (NCBI taxonomy): Eukaryota > Metazoa > Arthropoda > Insecta > Coleoptera > Attelabidae > Apoderus > Apoderus coryli. The sequence goes on along the minus strand of OU452204.1, from coordinate 10,821,200 downwards.
TGACTCTAGACTCTGAAACATATTAAGGGTTATTATTAACAGAATGTTTTTAATATTAACGGCAAAAAATATTTGGCTGCAACTTTCAGTGATATCAGGGAATATTATTAAATTAAATAATACCCTTACAATTGAACTTGATCACAAAAAATGGCCTTAGGTCTTAAAAGATTAGGTCTTCTTTATTTCTTGAAAACGTCATGCAACGCTAACTAATGGCAATCCTCTTACGAGGCAACTGACCAAAATTTACTGGTAAAGTGCTGTACGAAAAATTGATAAATATTTCAAGACCTGTTAATGTCATTGTTGACATAAAAACAAATATGAAATCTGTCTGGAATAGTAGAATAGTATATCCCTACAACTTTCTGGTTTCTTTGACTAATATTGACTGCTGTCCTTCCCTGTATCCCAGCATTTCCTAATAATATAAAAAAGATTTGACCAATAAAAAAAAATAACATTTTCTTCTGTTGTTCGTAACATTAATTTAATTTTTAAAATATGTAGAAATTAAGAAAGTGAGTTTAGATTTTATCGATGTAATACCAATCTATCCCCGCTATGTTATTTATAAATTTAAAGAAGACGCCAAAACATATACTCCACTAGCTAATACCACGACTGGCATTGAATTATAAGAACAAGTTTTTTAAATAAATACTAAACTGAAAATAAAGTTTTTGGTTTAGAGCATTTTTTCATCAAACATAATGTCGATAAATGGATCTGATTTTGCCAGGAATTGAATTATTAGTGGGAAGAACTCTCTGAGAAGTAGTTCTTTTGCGGTTTTCAAAACAGAATTCTTTTCGTCGTTTGTTAGAGCTAATGGGTGTTGTGGTTTTGTCGGATCTAGAAGATATGCTAACAGATTATATGGAGTAATGCATTATTCGTATCGGTACGATGTCTAAGCTTTTGTATAGACCTGTCTCCCCACTGTTTCGAGATTTTTGAATTCTTTTACGACATCAGAAAGAGTTGCATCAGTTCTTTGAAGCTTATCAATGGCAACAGAAATATGCTTCAGAATCGCTAAATAGTCTTCGGCAGACCTTTTAAAATAGGTATTTGAAATTTGTTTTCTCTCACTATGGATGGATAATTAGTTTTTTTATATGTCGCCGAGGAGATTTTCGAAGTGTAAATTTAAACAATTTTTTTTTTTAATAATGAAAATAAACGATTTAATCGAAAAAACACAATGTGCTCTTTTTGATACGGCTGAAGTTGAAACTCCGAAACAATTCGCTATAATTAAAAACAAGTTTTTTTTAATAAATTGGTGGAGACGACGTGTGTTTTTTCATTGTAATTTTTTGATTTTATCACATGTTAAAAATTTAATGTACTAGAGTTATTAACATATTTAAAGTATTTAAGAAAAAAAATAAAATACACTTTAAGTGCTCTTGAAGTTTGTTATTTCAAAATATCAAGTAAAGACTATGATATGCGCATATTTCGTACTCGCTAATACTCATCAGGAAGCCACACCACTCAATCTTCTGCTTTTAGAACACTATTAAAATTAGAATATACAATTAAAAAAAAAATCACAGGAAAAAACTTGTTGAAAATTGACAAATTATTTTGACACTTCTATATTGACAATAATATAATAATAATAAATGCTTTATTTGTTTTAACAACTTATAGAGTTTTGGCATCGTCAATTACAAAAAAACAAAAAACAATTAAAACATAAATTAACAAATCAATACATATCAAACAAAGTACACAATATTATATCATTTTGTTTTAAAACTTGTATAAATCACTGAACTTATTTAACAGACATTAACACATAAATATGTCATACCTATCAGATGGGCACAACTAATTTGGCAAATGACTCAAGTCAGTGGACAAAAACTCTTTATAGCTGTAGGGACAGATAGTTATCAATAAGGAGCGGAAAAAATGCAAGCGAAAAACGCCAATATATGCGCATACATACAATTTTCGGAATAAATGCATCGAAATGAACAAAAAAAAATGCAAATATGCATTTTTATTATATGAGAAATTATGAACATTAATGTTATTTTAAATAAAGCCAGAACTATTTCTTTATAATTAAACCCGTCCTTCAGAAACCCTAGAATTTTTTACCTATGCCGCCGACCTATTTGAATAAATATAAATGAAATGCAAAACAATTTTACACTGAGAAAATATTATGTGCGATTCTAAAAAAAATTAATAATACATTTAATAATTCAACAATACCATTGATACATTCAGATAATAGCAACTTGCACAACATATAATCCGTAAATTTAAAAACTATTCTTTGCAGTTAAAAAACAACTTATAATTAAATGATTTTCAAAATTTTCCAAAATAAATTTGTGTCTTCTATCTCTAAACATATGTTTCAAAATGGAAATACTTCGCTCATCATCTACAGAAGTTATCGGAGAGTATTTTAGTTTTGGTATTAAGTGTGTTTTTAATATATACAAATCCAGTTCTCCTTCGAAATTAGTGAAACTTTTGAAATATTTCTTAGGATTTTGAAACCTGTGTTATTTTCAATTACTGACATACATTTTTTTATAACCGCAGCCCCAACAGTGCCTGAAACTTTTTTTGAATCTACCTGAAATTGATTTATTAAAGCCACTGAATCTGTCAAAGAAACAGAGGTAGCCTCCAATGTCGTGAGTGCTATGGGGGGTACAAAAGAATAATTTGTTTTTATAAATATTAAATTTTCTTTCACTGTTGGGTTAGAAAAGAGTTTTTGCAATTATTGGCGCGGCAGAAGATGGGTCGTTTAGATGTTCGATAACTTTTTTAACTAATTTAAAGTTATTATTTGGCAATAAAATGCAATAAATGCTCCATTATTGGAAAAAATTCATGTTTTGTACAAAACAGACAAAAAATGCAAAAAAATTAATTGTGCATTTTCTACGCTCTTTAGTTATCAATAACCTTTTTGTGCTTATTTTGAATTTCACATAGGTTTCCAATTTAATTACAGACGGTAATTGATTGCAAAACTTAATTGCCATATTGCCAAAGTATCTGCCTCTAACACTGAGCCTGTGGTGTGGCATAAGTATATTGTGAGAAAATGGAGTATTACGTTCATGCACTTGAACATGCTTCATGAGTATAAATACTGGGTCAGTAGAAAAAATCTTTTACTTTTGTTTAAAAATTTATAAGACAGCGCTGTATTCTAATACATCAATTTAATAAAGTGCCTTCATATCTAGTAACTAATTTTTTTTACTATGAACAAAAAGGTGTCGTTTTAAATTTCCTTTAAATCGAAACTCTCGGTCACAAATCGCACATTTAAACTGGGGATTTATAAAACACTTAAATTTTTCATGAAGATATAATCCACTCCTTGACTGATATTTTGCTTGACATTTACCACATGTATATAGTCCATCTTCGGTTTTTTTTAACTTATTTGCTAAAAGACAAAAAAATATTAGTATAACTGAGATATTACAGAACAAAAATCTACCAATCTTTTAAAATACATAATTATAGCAAAATTATGAGATATTCAAATCTAAAAAAAAATCCTAGTAGAGTACTAGAACTTGATGCCTTGTCATAGAACCTATACAAAACGGATTGCTCTAATTTGGAGCTACCTGTGTTAACGAGTATTAAATTTCTTTATTTTGATCAGTAGAACATACGCTTTGGTGTTAACCAAACGATCACACGTACCAGAAGAAAATACTTTAAGTATTACAATTACCCGAGTAATAAGCCTCAAGTATCACATCTAATTTAAAAAGTACTTAATGTTTCAAGTGCTTTTACTTAGTACTTGATTTTTGTTCAAGTAAATTGAAGTAGTTTAGTTGTTTGAAGTACTTTACGTATAATTATTGAAATACTTGAATTCAAATATTTGACAAAAAAAAAAGTATTTTAAGTATGGCTCGGTAAACTGCAGCAGTGTCGATACAAGAGATACGCGATGATGAAACTGAGACACAACACAACCCTTCAGGAGAATTTGAAGTACTTCAAGAGTATTTGGCATACTCTCTCTGGTATTGCAAGTACTGATAGTTCTGGCATTAACATATGGAAAACTACTTTAAAACATGATATATTTCAATGGTTTTTGATCATATAAATGAATTATCAAAATATAATAATCCGTGTTTTAACAGTATTAAATAAAAATAAAAACTTTTTATAAATTGCGATACCTGTGTGCACGGCTAAATTTGGGCTTTAAATTGATATTGTAATAGGAGGGTTTACAATTAAAACGTCAAAATTTGATATAAAATATAGTAAATGTAGTAACCGTCTACGGGGGGCTACTTTCCAAAAATGTAAATCCTTATAAAAATAAAAAATGTATCAAAACTTACCAAAGCACCCCTCTACAAAAATTCCTTTAATTTTATTATAGAATTTTATATTTCTATGTTGGTAAATGAAACTCTTTTTTATCAACATATCTTTAATAAAATTTTAACAAATAAGGGCACATCCTTATTATTCCCCTGCCTCTTATATAAAATATTTGATGATAATACTGATCATGCCGCTTGACCAGATTGTTTTAAGTAAATTGAGTCACAAAAATTACAGAATATCGTTTGGTAAAGAAGAAATGATTGGAATCGAACATATTAAAAATAAACTTACTACTTTTAATGAAATCATCAATCGCAAGTTTCCCTAAAAATATATTGAGGCTCCTGGCACAGCATCCAGATAGATATTATTAGCTCGACATATATAGTAATAGCTCATCACACATCAATAATTCTAGGTAGGTACCTGTCGTAAAAACGATGACTTTATAGAGCTAAAATTGGTATGTGGAACGTCAGTTTTGCAGATCAAATTTCTGGTTGTGCTTCTCACGCAGATGACGATTTAATCGATACTTTTGATGAAACCAAGCATTACATTTTGAACATGGAAAACTACGATCTCTACCACATTCGCGTTTCAAATGACTAGTAACGTGATGTCTATATTTGTAGTCTTTTCCACAATTCGGGCATAAAAAACGGTCGTTAGGTACTGCAAATTCCGCTAAAATCATTAAGGGATATCAACAAATTTCAATTTTCGAAAATACGCACAAAATATTTTTATATAAAGTTGAAAAAACAATAAAGATTAAAACAATAATAATAAAAAAGTTATACAATTTTTTAAATAAATAAATAAAAACCGTATATGATATTACTTTAATACTTTAATAATAAAATATAAAATCGTTATTTATATCTATATATAACTATTATAAACAAAACCCAACCAAAAGAATGAATAAACAATATAAAAGAATTTAATACTATCATAGCAATAACATAAACTACAAAATATTAAAAAACAATAAGTACTTCTATTATGTGCAAACATAAAAAATTAAACTATAAAATATGTAAATTAAAATTAAGCCAAACTATAAAAATAAAATATAAAATACGAAAACAATATGAATTGTTTAAAATACGTATTTCGGTCGTAACGGATATCATAAATATTACGTGTTAAAAAAAACAAGATTAATTTTTCCGGCAAATTAATCTGTTATCCGATTAGAATTGATGCGAGAGTTATTAATATTGTTTGAATATTGAAAAAATTAATTTAAAATATTTCTCTAGAATGTCTGATCGATAAGGAAAATTATCAGAATTCATTGAGACTTAAAATTCTCGTAAAACCGATGTCACCCCTAATTCTAATTTTTTAAGGAAAATAATTTTCTGAACATAATAAAACCATAATATGTTATTTCTTCTGCAGCAGGGGAATTGCAGAATAACATATTATTCTAATTTAGGATATCCAAGAACGATATAATCCGTAAACAAAATCAATTTAACCAAAAACATTTCAAACCAACCTTCTAATTATTGCTGATGGTTTTAAAAGAAATAATCTTGGAACATAATATACGACTCAGCTTAGGTTAATTAATTTGTGTATTTAAATCCATGCATATACACAATGAGAATTATTATTGTTTAAACGTTCGATATATCCATTAATTTTAACACTAAATCTAAAAGATTTGTTTTGTAAATACTCGTATATAGATTTTTTAATATAGATAAATAAGATATTCGTAGAGTAGGAAGATAAATATTGTTGATAGATCTTGCGGATAGAGAGTGGAGCTTGAGCATAGTTAAATGTCGTTTAAAACATTAAATTTGATTATTTTTTTTATTTTACCAATAAATATAAGCATTCTTTTGAATCTACACTTTTATCAGTTTCACAAGAATATCAAATTTAATCTTTCTTTTTTTATGTTCTTGAACTATTTTTCTTTTAATTTTTTTCTTTTTGTTTTTTCTTTGGGTTGCAGGTTCTTGAAAACAATTTTTTTTCTAATTAATTAATACCAGCAAAATGCAACGCTAAAAATTAAAAAAAAATGTTTTCAAGAACTTGAAACCCAAAGAAAAAAAAAAGAAAAAAATTAAAAGAAAAATAGTTCAAGAATATAAAAAAAGAAAGATTAAATTTGATATTTTTTTGAAACTGATAAAAGTGCAGATTCAAAAGAATTCATATTTATTGGTAAATCTCATGGGACCCTAACATATATCGCTTCAACTTCTGTCTAAATATGTGTTTAAATGTATGGTTTGCTATGTTTGTAGTGAATATGTGGCTATATCGAACTTTAACGCAATCATTTCTTTACTCTATTTAATTGAAAAACATCCAAACACTACACAAAAATGAAAATAAATAAATACAAAAATGTTTCAAAATACAAGTATGTGAATAAGTCCAAATAAAGACGACTTAAATTGTTTGAAAGCCCAAAATTTAGTAAAAATACAGGCTCTTAAAAATATCTATTTGCAGATACGTTAACGAAATTAATTGACTTTAATTAAGACATAAAGTTCCAATAATCATGGGTCCACAACGACTATGTTTTCCATACAGTACAGGTAGAACTAAAAATATAGCACACAATGTTTTATATTTTGAACGTACAATTCTCTAAACACTATTTTGATATACATACGCATTTTAAATTTAGTTTCGTAAAATTTGTTCAAATGCGTCCATTAGAAATGAATTAGGAATTTTTCTCCAAAACCGTTGATGTATCCCAAATTATCCAGTCCATTTTTGTGTATTTTTTGCAGCATAAAGCCAAATAGTTTTTTTATTATTTAGTTAATATAATTTATAATTAGATATATATGAGTTTCATTTAGAATGATTTTAGAATCTGGAGGTATAATTCCAATAATATATTGAAAATTACATCAGTGACGTGCTTTTTTTTAAATACCGAGGTTATCAGTGCCCTCCAGTGTTTAGTTTGTTAAGTTTGCTTCTCTGCTTCGATCTGCATCCCCACCCAGTTCCACAGCTCTTGTCAGCTCTGTTTACTTGGTCTTTCTCTCAAAGATAGTCCGTCTAAGTCTTGTATCATCTATTACTAACGGCCAAGTTTAAATTAATTAGCACCAATATGTAATAAATGTTTTTGACTTTACTTTCTTTTAACTATATCTGGAAAACAGAGCTGTGGACAATTTATGTTTATCATCCCTTTGTGTCTTAAAATTATAGAAAAAATTATTTGATATAAAGATATATATACTTCCTGTATAAGTTCAAGACAGCTGTATCGTTACCAGGAAATCTAATGATATAAATATTATCGTTAAAATAAAATATGTAATTTAGAGAAAGCACATTCCTTATCATATGATTTGTTATTAAGCTTTCGACAAGATAGACATTTAACGTATTCCGAAAACAATGGCTAATTAAAAATTTACTTAACGTACCTATTTTGATTTCTTTTAATGTACTAGGCATTTTGCTACGGTACTAAATATAAAAACTTTCTCCTGTTCTATGTTATTAAGCGTACAATTTTTTTTAAAACAGAAACACTGCATATTTTGAAAAATGTGATCATTTTGCGTGTGATCGAAACAAGTCGCCATGTCTTGTTCTGATATGCAAAGTTAAAACATACTTGTGTTTTGAAGCATAGGGACAATAACTACATTTAAATTGTGGTTTCATGCCGCAAATATATCGAACATGCCGACGCAGATTGTCAATTCTAGTAAAAGCATTACCACATCTGGTGCATTGCAAGTTTTCATGCGGATCTTGGTATCGCTTACCTAAAACTTAAAAATATTAAGCTGTATTAAAAAAATCATTTATTAACACATGCAATATTATTATTATTATTTATTATTTACATTTAAACAAATTATTTTGATTTTAGGTATTTGAAAACAATTAGTTGTACAAAGAACCAGTGGATTGTTAATTAAGGAACCGCTAATAATTAATAACTTTTTTTTAACATTACACACATTTTGTTAATCGGATTAAACCATCTTATTCATTATTCATCATAGTATCACTCATCCTTAAATTATTATGTATTACTTTATTATTATTATTTGTTATTAAATAGATAGTAAAGATTAGTCATAACGTTATCTGTTTAATTTAAAAAATTTCAACACTGGGAATCATAAGTTGTGGTAGGTGGTTATTCATAGTAAGTTACTTCCAATTTCAATCAACAAGCGAGGATATATAGTGGGGATAATAGCTTATTTAGCCTTCGTTGGTGTTTCCCCAAAATATGAAGTAATTTTTTTTTTTGGGTTTTACATATTGAATGCTAAAAATAAAAAAATACCAGTATACTGACATAGAGATATTTCTGGCACATGCATTATTTGGCATATAGGTAGAGCTGTCGATTTCTTGAGTTTTTCGTAGCCTTGAATTTGAGATTTAGCATGGTATATTAACTGAAATCAAGATGACCTGGAGTTGGAAGTTATTCTATACAAACAAATAAATGTTTTACATTCAAGAAATTATTTTTTAACTAACTCAAAAGTATACCAATTTTGATATTATTAAGAAAATATATATTGGTCGATTTTACATAGAATGACTCCAAAGCAGAATACATTCAAACAAACCAATTTGCATATCAGAATATTCAAAATTGCTTAATAATAATAAGATGGTTTAATAAGTTGAAAAATTAGGTAAAAATAAAAACTCTCAAAAATCTTTTTCCAAAAATTTAATGTAAAAAAGATATATAATATGAAGCACAACTAAAAACTACAAATCGTATAAAAATGTAAAAATTGAACTTAAACATAAAAATAGATAATGAAAGTATTATATCAATAAGGAAAATATATCTGTTGTGTAAACATTAATAAGTGTTAAAATCAATAATTAACAGATTTAATATTAAGTAAAATAACAAATACGTAAATATCTAAACAAAAAGTATCACGGCGCATCTTTAGAAAAACAATTCTAAAAATTAGGAACACGCCACTGGAATAAATGAGTATGAAAAAATTACTACTAAGGCACTAATGTAAACAGCGTAGTTAAGTGGGGTTTCAGGAGGTTTCAATACTAGGTTTTTAGTTTTTTGTATGCGAAAAAATATTTTTCTCACTATGTCTTAATTAAAATGTGAATAATCAATATTTCTATACAAAAATGTGGTTATCACAGTCAATAATACTAAACAAAATGATCTTTCTGTTTACTATCTTCTCTTTATTCCTATCACGGGAAAAGGGAGACTAAAACATTTAGAATTTCATGGTTATTAAATAGAAAGTTGTTACGAAACCCCTTAACTACATCCTTAATTAATATAAGCATATAATATATTCAAAAGTTAATATAATAAATTTGTTTAAACAACCCTTGTATAAAAATATAATCTCAAAAAATATTAGAAGTTTATTTTCTAAAATTAGTTATTTAGGTATTAAATAACAACCCAACTGCAGATACTGCGGAATGGCGCGAAAATTCACCCGGGTCGCAATCGCAAGCTACCACGTAACGTAATCCTCAACTTGAACATATTAGCAGGGTCAAGCATAGCCCTTATCAATATTGTTAGCACATCATATTCGCTGCGTTGTCATAAACGATATAGTTCACGAAAATAAAAATATTGAAGACATTTGAATGTAGTTTTGATTCCTATGCACTCAGGTGCAGTAGTACCAAATATAAGACCATCAAAGATTGGGCAGTATATACAGGGCACCGAGCTGGTCACTATCATTCGAATCATCAGTTTTTGGGCACGACAACTTATGTTGAGCCTCCAGTTATTATGATAAAGATATAGATAAGAATCGTTTATTGAATGCAACGAATGCCGTTAGTGAAGGTTCCCGATGACCAAAGACCTATTACAACATAACCCAGTCACATAAATTTGAAGAAATAATAACCCAAATTAATACTATCTGATCCAGAGTGAGTGAGTGCGCGTTAGCAAACGTACTTGGAAATCAAAATCTATCAAGGAAAACTCTAAATCCATTTCAAGAAAGGTTTGGTTCAAGCAAATTCGAACCCCAAGATCCATCAATAGCAGCGGCCGATGTTTTGCGCCAGTCTACAACATTCTTTATTGTATAAAAAGGCACTTTTTTGGAAGACACCTCAAATAAGGTCTGATAAAACTGGTCTACAAGGATATACAGTGTGTCTCAGAATAGTTGTGCATGTATTAGGATTTCGAAAACCGGTTTATTTTTCAATAAAATATATTGAAAAAACTGGCATTCCGAGTTTTTATAAGGAGCTGCAACATTGTCTTATTCATAAATTATTTAAAAGTTTTCTAGAACTTTTGACCCATAATAGTATTACTTTTTTTAAGAAAATAATTGTTCTGAAAAAAATATGGTTTATTTTAGACCGAAAACTTACACAGGCAACTATAACTTTTGGAAACAATGCTTCTGGATAAATGCTGCGTCAAATTTATACTAGCTAAAGATTTGCTGATCATCCTGTTAAACTGTGCTTCAGATTAATCGCGTTCGCGTTGCTTTGAAGAAGCTGACTTGATGATAGCCGAAACGTTACCTAATATAAATTGGACGAAGGATTTAACCAAAAGCATTTTATTATGAGAAACGTTATAAAATATCAACGTCAAGTAGCTGTTCTCGAATTATTGGGTAAATTGATTTTTTCTGCATCGAAATTCTAGTCAACAGTCGATCAATAGCCTCAAATACAAAATCATTGAAAAGAAAACAAACAAAATTACAGCCGTATTTAAAATATCAGAAAGTCGCAACTTTAGAAAATGCGGAATATTTCAATTAAAGAGATAGAATAAAGATCTCGCAGATCTAAATCCATGTACCATTTTTTGAGAGGCACTGTATATTTGATATATTATTGCATTATATATATATATAAAAAAATTGGAATATCCGTAAGGAAAATATGTCAACTGCAGTTTAATAAGAACCCTTGATCACAACATCCTTTTAATCCCCTTAGGTAAAGTGGTACATTCAATAGCCAATGTTTCTGCACCATTTTCGTCATCGTCATCATCATTCCAATTCATTCCTGTGTGCACTCTCTCCATATGGCGTAACATGTGCATCTTTTGCTTTGCTTTGTAGGGGCAATATGGACATTCAAACCGTGGTTCTTTCCCACATTCCCACTTCTGATGATTTCTTAGTGAACTTTTTAGTTTATATGAACGTTTACATCCTCCACACACAAATCCACCTCTTTTTTGCAATGGTAACGTATTTTGATCAGAAGTTTCCTGTTTTACTGACAATCCTTTACGGGATCGTTTGGATGACTTGAGATTTTCTTCCATGATCATCATAGAAAGAGTTAAATGCGACGGCCATGCTTTTTGTTTTTTCACTAAAAAATTACTTATTTTAATACATTTTTTAAATTTAATCAATACAAATTTTTAGAAATGCTATCTACTACATGATAATCAAAGATTTACATAAGCACCAAAAATTCTAAGGATTAAATTAATAATAGGATGCAGGCAGATTGAAACAGAACTCGCAATAAATATATTTGTAAATAAATAATATGACATAAATATATCTGCCAAAATTTCATATAATTAAGATTCTTGTAACTCCTCTTGTTAGGTAATCTTGTACAGTCCTTAACCTAGGTTTATGCACCATTTTCACAATCATGATCTGTCGATATGTTGTCGGTTCCGCAATTCCAACTTTTGATCATATTATAGTAATCGTGTTAAAATTATGTGATTCATATAATCAAATAATTTGAGATAAACTGTGAGAACATTGAAGACAAGATTACAGGACCTTATTATAAATAAATAAATTATATTCAAATGAAAAATGTACTCGCGAAAAAAACTGGAAAGGTTGTGCACCAGTTCAGACTAATCTACTTTTCCGAGTTAGATTCTTCACTGCCGTAACAGATATTTTTATTTTAGTTTGCCCATCATTGATTTTTAAATTGAAAATATACTTAAAAGTATAAATATTATATTCTATATATTACAATATTTTATTCATACATTTCTGACATGGAACGAGATTTATGCGAGGCCAAATATAATTATTATAAATGAAACGATGTCTGCTCCACAAAATTCTTTATATTCGTAATATACTTATTCCATCTTCAGTGGCATTATACAACATCATACTGTTTTCAGGCATTTGTACATGCTAAAAATATGAACATAGTCATTATCAAAATATTGTAATCTACACATTAGTCTCACCATTTTGTGAACAAATTTTGAACTTAAAACAAAAAACTATAAAATTGATCTCTACATTATTATTTAGCTGTACGCATTAATTTACTTAAATATTAAAGATTTTGACGAGAAGTTTAAGAAAATTAGATTTGTAACAATGTGGTGTTAGGTTTCTTTCACCTTGTAAAAGGGAATGGACATTTAGAAATGACATGTAAAGGTTGACATTAAACTTCTTAGATATATGTATTATTGTGGTGTGTAAGTATTTAAAGTCGTAGGTATGGATTGTGTTGATCGAATAGAATTCCACAATGATCTCCTTTGCATATAATTCATAAAACGTATGTCATTCCAACTTCACATCATATAAATCTCCTCCTCCCGCCCATTTATCATAACTTTCCTTGAACGAATTCTATTTGACCATTACAATCAATATTTACCCCTTTAAATACTTATAAATATTTACACACCACAATACATATATTCACTATATCAATATATTTTTTCTCATAAAAAAATTTAATTTGCTCAAATAACCAATAATACCTTAGCAGTCTTACTGCCCACTCATCATCTAAGACAATTAATGTCAACCTTTACATGTCATTTCTTAATGTCATTTCTCTTTTACAACGTAAAAGAAACAGAACACCACATTGTTAGACATCAAATTTTCTTAAACTTAAAATTTTTGTTTTAAGTTCAAAATGTTTACAAAAAATGGTGAGAATATTTTGATAATGACTATGTTACTATTTTTAGCATATATAAATGTTTAAATTGCATGCCTGAAAGCACTGTTAGGTTGACGTGATGTTGTATATAATACCACTGAAGATGGATTAATTATGTTCTGAAACATGTCTGGCTAAATTTTTCTATCAGCAGTTTAAACTTATATATATAAAGAATTTTGTGGAGCAGAGGTCGTTTTATTTACAAATAAATCCCGCTCCTCTTCGAAATGGATTTTTCAAAAAATGTTAAAGACAATTTATTCTTCTTTATTTATTAACAAGAACAATGTTTTAAAAATATAAAATTTATTCTGAAAATACAAATCAAAAAGTTCTCAAATACTTACTGATATTAAAAAAATGTGTTCATAATTTAAAAAAATATATAATTTATTATGAGTATAACAATGCTTCAGCAAATTTGGTATCAAGAGTCTGACAAAATGGTCAGCAAAACAACTTATGAGTGGCAAGATAATAGCTCATTTATACAAACAATATTCGTTATACATTTCGGTAAAAAAAAACATGCTCCCAATCATTTTTTTTTTTCGAGGCAACCTGTATAAATAAAACGTATTCTGTAGATTTTAGTTAAAATAAAAATTAGATAATTTTGAGAAATCTAAATTAAACGATCTGGATCTATCCATCTGATGTCGCGAACATAAGTGATTTAATAGATGTGCTTTTTGGTACGCTCTGTATTCGCAACCATCAACGTAACATATGAACTTCTTCTCTTTTCCACAGTCATAACGTAGATGTCGATTTAAGGCTGTTTTTGAGCGGTATATTCTACCGCAATTCTTACAATTAGCTCTTATATTAGGACCTAAAATTGTATTTGCTATATTAGTAAAACATACTTTATTTTTGCATAATAATGGTCAAAAATGCAACACGATCAAGTGTAACAATACTAAATATAAATAAACATTTGGCAGAAAACCTCCCCATCCGTCCGAAGGTGTGTTCTCTGTTTTGCAGTATCACTAGTTTAGGATCTACTAAATTTAAAACTTTTTGAATGTAATTAAAAATAGTGAACATAAATAAGGATTTCATATTTATTAAAAATATGCTGATAGAATTAGAATGGAAAAAATATAATTACAAATATAGCGATAGTTACTGTTTCCCTTTTCATGCTTCATTATCTTAACTTAATCTAACCAAAATTATTCTGTAGGCGAATTAAACAAACTGGGAGAACAATTAAGCCACAACAGCAAGTCATCGAAATAAAAGGTGAACTAATGAAACAGGACGAATTCAATGAATCATCTTTTGTAAAACGTATTTAAGAAAACATAATGTATATTATGTTATGTCAGTTTAGGCTTATTTTTTATGTTTGTGAACATAGCTTCCTTCATCCCTAATTTCTCCGCACGCCATTAGAATGAGCCCTTTAAAGAATTCATCGGCAAATACACTAAATTTTATAGAGTAAATTTCAAAAAGGAAAGCTGTTCGTGCCTCAAGGACACCAGTTTATTTTTGCTGCGATCAATAATTTATGTATAACAACTACTTCAATATTAAAAAGTATGTCATTATTAACACATACCAATTTATTTTTTCTAATTTGACCCTTTTTAACCCTGCAGGAGGTGCATCAATTTTGGTCGATTTCGTTTTCGGTCTATAACTTTTATGTTTTTCTAGATAATTCATTCCCGAAAAAACTGTTTATGGCATTTTTTTATATAGTAGAAGAAGCTGATGTGACTTGTTTTTAGACAAAAATTATAAAAATTAAAATTTTTTGTTTTTTTTTGGATATAATTCTTGGGGATTTTGGTTCGTATTAACAAACAATAGTGAAATATATTTTTTTTTATTTCATGTCAACCTTTTTTTTTCCGACGTTTCGACAAACAATTTTTGTCTTCTTTCGGATTTTTTTTTTCAGTCCTCCAACATTTTTTTTATCAGTCTTTAGGAGTCACAAAAAATAATTCACATAAGTTATATCTAAATAAATTTGCTGTAACAATTATTTTTTTACTTATTGACCACCTCGTTTACTTTCCCGCACAGGAAAAGTATTAGAAAGGTGGACACAACCGCTAAATTTTCATATATCAGTAGGGGTCGAGTTGTACATCATTTTAAAGCATTTTTTATCTGCTTTAAAGCGATAGGTGTTTTTTTCATTTTCTTGTAAGACATAAAATTCTCTTAACGAATAGGATATATATCACTTTATATCTATTTGTAATATTTATATATATATAGTTTGCATTTATTCATATGAATTAAAGTCACGTAGGCAACTGTCACATTTTCTCGCAAATTCGATAGGAGCGGCGATAAATAGGATATTTTTAGAAACGCACAAGAACTTTATTCTAACAATTAATAACGGCTACTCGTAAATTTGCTGTAACAATTATTGGGTGATAAATAGGGATAGGGCCCGTAAGCGTTTGCAGCACGAGATCACCGGACTTGACGCCGTTATATTTCTTTTTGGGGAAGAATCAAGAATATGGCTTGAGGCAGCGAATTAACTCAAGGGAAATGTAGGAGGAGGCAATTCTAAATGATTTTGCCACAATAACCAACGCCTACGCCCTATGTGTCTCAATTTTATCTCGGCTATAATAAGAGCCAAATTCTATACAGGAATTTAATGTAATTTTTCTTTAATTTTAAATACAAATATTTAAAAATTCGCAGGCCCGGTATACATAAATTGTACATCGCAGTCTTTTCTATGCCAAAATCTATTGACATAAAGAAAATCAGATCATGCTTCCATTTAGTTTAGTAAATATGATTTTTTGTCTCCAGTTTTGAGCCTTTTTTATATCCCTTAACTACGAGCTATAAGTCCCAAAATCTAATCAATTCCTCCTCATATCTAATAGTATTTTTGTACCAAATTTGGTCAAATTCCGTTGATTCCTTTTTTAGTTATCGTGTATTCAGACTGACAAACATATTTTACATCTAAAATAACCCAAAAGATGTATTTCCGGTGAAAATACTTTTTTCGCATTAAACCAATAACTTCGCAATGGCATACACATTTTTCATTGGTTCACCTGGTAATATCACAAGTGCTCTAACGCTGGATTTTGGTGTGGCGTAACAAATAAAAATTATAGAGGTAAAAAATGGCTTATGATTATAACATGGCTATTACTGGCGCTGAAAGGGAATTAACTGAATCCTTGTGTACTTATTTTGTTTCGATTGATTACCTGAGGTAATTTTTGAGATTTGGTTGTCATAATCCAAGAAAACAAATTCAATTGAGGTTTTTTGTTTTTATGAAAATGTATATCTAAGGAAATGCAGATTTCAGAAGCATATCATACAAAAATGTACTCAAGTCATACAAAAAAAACTGCGACAGCCGCTTCAAGAGATATTTTCAGCAACAACAATTTTACAAAAATCATAGAGGATACATTAAACGAGACAATACTTTAGGGCATATTTAAGATGTCATAGGAATTTACTTTATTATACTAAACCAAGAAAACAAAAATAAATTAACAAAAACAATAATAATAACACTATAATTCATATAAATAAATATATATTAAAATAAATTAATTTTGGTTAAAATGTGAATACAGCATAAAATCTTTGGTTAATTTGTGAATATTTTTTATATGTTTCTTTAAATCAAATTTTAATTTTGTACGATAATAGCATCCAGGGTAAATACATTCGAATTTCGGTGATTTACCACAAACATACTTTTTATGTTGGTTCAGTCCACCAGAATAACTGTAAACTTTACCACATCTCTCGCATGGAAATTTGCCTAAAAATAATAATGGAACACGTAATACTCAATTATTCAAAGACATGGACACGCTAAGACACACATCAAACAAAAAACACGATCGACAAACATTTATATGTAGGCAAATTTAAATTAATTATGATGCTAACTTTTCGAAACAATCTTCAACACCTTTTTTGACGATGATTAATATACCATTTACGAGATCCATCTTCATATATACGAATTTTTTAAAACTTCTAGTCTCATCATCAGTAATAGATATGAGAAATAAGGATAGAACAGAATAGAATAGAATTCCCCAAGTAAAGTACCCGAGCAAAAATACATTCTGCTCGAGAATTTATTTATATGATTTTTATTTTAACATCTTTCATAACTAATATACAAAAATTAACTCCACTGTATACACACTTAATAATAGTTAAAACTATGATAGGCAGCCACATATTATATTAAGTATTTTTCGCACCAACACAATAAGATTTATGTCTATTAAACATATGAAATTGCATTTCTTGTTTATAGTAAAATTTATGGCCACATATATTGCACACCACGTTCTTGGGTTTGCCACATTCCACTCTCTGATGACGTCTTAGGGTACTGGCGTAACTATATACTTTTAAGCAGCGTTCACAACGGTGATTAGCAGTTGTTGAAACGTCTAATTGTTTGCTTGTTGAGTCTAAAAATTAACACGCATTAATAAAAACAACAACATGGGAAAAACTATTTTTTTATTCTCTATTTACAGGTTATGTATTATTTGGAGAAGGCACAACATTTGGTACTATGCTAATTAAACCGGTTAGAGTGAACTAAAAACTTTTATTGATGATAAACTGCCAGATATTCTGGTTTTCGCAGACGGTGGTCTATCCATTTGCTAAAGAACAGAACCAAATCCAGAAATAGGAAATTATTATTTTGCAGAGAACATGTACCTCTGTATAGTGTAGCTCTTGGGCGCAAGAAAATACATTTTTCTAACTACCTTGGAGGTGCTAAAGAACGATTGCAATAAAAAGCAAATCATATTTATATACTTAAATTGTACTGAGTCTTCCTCTATGTACAAGGTGTTGCCCAAACGACGGTTTTTTTTGACAAATTAGAGTTTTTTCAAATGGAACACCCCCACTTTCTACATTGTATCCGTTATAGAATTTTATCCTGTTTCCAAATATATAGTGGTTGTTGGAGTAATTTTTTACCGTTTTAAGTTTAAATGGCTGATTTTCTTCACAGCAATAAAATTATGGGATATTAATATAGCAGGTTAGATTAGTTGTCATCTGTCATTTTGACAAATTGGTAAACGTCTGCCTTTTGACAAATCTGAATAAGCATTGCCGAAATGAGGGTCTAAATGGGATACTATCGCAGCATAAAGAACAGCATTTCGAGTTCACGTCGGCACTTTGAACTAAACAATTTCAAACTGTGACTTATGACCCGCCATTTTAGGAGAGAAGTCAGGTCCTGACTAAAAATAATTATATTTTTCAGTTTCTAACCACAGTTCTGTATTTTTATTTTCGTAAAAATATTTAAGTACATAATCATGTCGCTGCCAATTTCAACAATATTTGTGGTGTCAGTTAAATGTTGACATGATTGGGTGATTTTAATCACATGATACAAAATAGCAGAATTTTATAGGCAGTTAAGACTGTCAAAAACTTTTCAAATAAATTAGTGATTATACAAAAAATATATAAACAAAGTACCTAAAATAAATACTCGATGAGTAGAACACTAAACTAAACATTACAAATTTTGCCATATAATTAAATTTTTTTAATCATTTTTTTAAAAAACTCTTATAATATATAATCGCAAAACAAAATCCTTTGAAAACATTGAACACGGGTCACTATATTTTAGTGGTTTCAAAAAAAAATCCTCGATGTATCTTTGAAAGATGACCTCGATATGTGTAACAAAATCTTCAAAGGAGGCATCATGTGGATTATTTAAGTTTCCGAATATGTCACCCTGAGCATTTTTAATTAAATCTCACATACACTATCAGACACACACTCATACACGCCGACAATGAACTCTATACTGAACACAGGAGTATGGTACAGTGTTCCCAACACTTGAGACCGAAAATATCCCTGAATGAGCATCAAATTACACCACTTTACACACAACATTGTTGCCAATGACTAATTAAGAAGATTTATGGAAAAGGCTAAAAATAACTTAAAAAAAAACGCCGAAATTCCGAAATTGTCGCTGTTTGCTTTTGCTGCATTTTGCCTCTATAGTATAGCCAGTAGCAGGTAGGTGAGAAACCATAAGCCATACTAGAAGAAGAGTGGTCACAGGCGGCACGCAGACTGGCGGTCATGTCATGTCATATCCCCAAAAAAAAAGAAGAAGCAAAATTTGACAATAATTGAAATCACTAAAAACATAGTTGGCCAAATTATCCCAAATAATTTGTTGTTAGAAAATTACACACAGTGACCTCAAAATATCCCAAAACGGTGTAATTAGGAACACTGGTATGGTATCTACCTACGTCTATGTGATTATTGACACGTTCTCTCTTATAATGGCGGCATGCGCAACGAAATGCGCATGACGCCTCGCAATCGGAGACTCGCAATACTGTTTTATTTACTATACTGTGATACTATCAAGAGCAAACGTTCGAAATTCGCTCTCATTCAAATTCTCTTTCTGAGCAACTTTCTTCAATAACATTTTGTAGTATCTGCTACCAGAAGGACACTTTCCTAGTGTAAAAAATCAGTATTTTCAAAATTTCCAAGGCATACTAGATATTTCAAAACTAAAATTATGTCCCCAATTAGTTTCAATCCAAGCTGGGCTGGACCCTTGAAGATCAAATTTACACTAAAAATTTTTTTGTCTTTTACAAGAGTCATTTCACCTATCCGGAGGCACACTGTATATTTAGTTTTTTATATTTAAATTAAACTACATTTATTCCATTAAGGATGGTCACAGAAGTGTATTGAATTAAAACGTCGCAAAAACCACTTGGGACGGACATTTTCCAACTTTTAATTACCTTCACATCTCAACAGTACGTGTATGGATGTAATTAATTAATTAATGATACCCGTGTTATAATAATTATTTTATTCACGAGGTTTTTTTTTTTGGTCGACATAGGTCCGGTTTCACTGCAGCCCAATATATTTATTAATTAGTTTGATTTTGTATTTTTGTTCAACGCAAAATCTAAATCAACGGTTCTGAATTTCAGTTGGACAACAATTTAAATGTTTCCTAAGACAAGCATTTCCGGAAATAGCACACGAAACTACACTCTGAACCTTACAGCATAGGAGAATTTCACAAAAAAAAAAACAACACTAACTCCTGTTAATATTTTTAATAATTTGTGTTGAATAAAATCACTGTATACAGGAACAATAACATATTAATCCAGAAGACCTATTTAATAGTTGCTCGCATATGACAGAAGAAAATTCGCATCGTTCAATTTGTTCAAATGTCGCTTTGTGTTTAGGTGAGCCGTAAGCGATTCTTTCCGTTTGAAAGATAATTGGCACAATCTACAATGGAACTGTGGTTGAACAGTCAGTGCACGACATTCATATTTTCTGTGGCGATAGAGATCACGTTTGTTGACATAGCGTCTGTCACAGTTTTGACAGAAATAGCGGTAACCTAAAAAAATTTACATTTTAGTTTTTATTATTGTTAGGCTACAGAACTAATAATATATTACATACTGAAATGGGAACTGTTTCATTACTTTTGGGATAATTATAAATATAGTTAACTGAGGCGTGAATGACCGATCGATCGATATATTTCTAGTGATGGTTGTATACAATTTTATTTAAAACTAGCCGCTTGATTTTGCTGAAAATTATGTACCTACTCGTGTGTACTGTTTTCGCGGTGACCCTACCTACAATCCTTAATATAGTGATTTTATTTTAAAGCTTGCCACCCAGAATCAGAGTAGAATATTTCCCGAGATATTTGTCTACAGGCTTGGGATATTCTAGTTTTGAGGTCAACAATGTCGTTGGCTGAGTTTTACAAACTTCAGTTTTTATGCACCCCAAAGAGAGAAGTCCAGTAGCGTTATATCTGGAGATTTCCGGTTCCAATCCATATTTGAGGAGACGTTTCATCCAACAACGCGAAGAGTGTATAAGCATAAGGTTTCCGTCTTCAGCGGTCTCGTCCGTAGTCACGTTTTCTTCTATGAAAATCGGTCCGATTATCCCGTCCCCCTCGATTCCTGACTACACACTGATACTGTGTATATGGTCCTGCCGAAACACATGATGTGTATTTTCATTATTCCAATACCTACAATTGTGTTTGTTGACAAATCCATTCATGAAAATTAGCCATTCATTGCTATAGCGAATAATTTTGAACACATGTGGATTATCTGTTATTTTTTTAGGCATTTCTTCACCGAAGTGTCACAATCGTCTTCACTGATATTGTTGTTGTTGATAAATTTGTCGCTTGTACGGAAAGAACTTATTTTAATTTGAAAAAATAGTCCATTCTTAAGTGGAGTTGTATATTTTCAATGACAAATAAAAGTCGGATCTCCACAAAAATAAATTTAATATAAATTCATAAATCTTATCCAAACATGTTTCGGAACTTACAGCAGAAATCGAAAAATAAATGAATTCGTAAAACAAAGATTGTAAAGTACAACCATATTACGTTAGTTATGGTTCTTTTTCAATGAAAATTCCATAAACCATAATTGTGATTAAAGAAGGCAAACGCTTAAATATTATCGAAATACCTACCTTTTAATTAGATGTAAGTTAGATAATTATTGTATAGGTAATTGGAGATTGCTATCATGGTTTTTCCCACACCTAAGTATGATTATTACAAAGGGCTCGAAAAGATTTGTGGTTTTTCATCCAGTAGCGCTTTCTAAGGATTAAAAAGTCGTTATAGGGTCATATTGTTTCTCACTTTACAGATGATAGTAACTGACTAATCTGCTGAAAAACTCCAATATAAAGCAAATTAGTAATAATAATGATCACAGACTAAATAAAACTAAATAATTAAATTATTAGAATCAAACAAATTATATTTATAATTTGATTCCCAAAATGAGACAGCTATCGACAGCTAGTCGATAAGGTTGCAGTTACGTCTTAGGGGTGTATTTCGCTCGAAATGCCTCTTTTTAATAGTTTACCTTATACTTTCCGTTAATTCGAGGTGACCTAAGATGCCTTAGTATTCTTAAAAGTTAGAATCGTTCTAGTTGTATCTCTGACTTACTAGTTTTATAAAGTTTAAAAACCGTTCTAGCATTTTAAGAGTTTAGACTTCTCAGTTTTTAGAAAGTTTAAGAACTATTTCTAGTTCTTGTAAAGTATTAAAGCACTATTTCAGTTTATAAAGTCCAGTTCATTTTCAGTTCCTGAAAGAGTAAGGCTTTTTCAAAGTTTCTTAATAGTCAGTCGACGTAAAGTTTATCAAGTGTACAATTCTAAATATCAATCGGGGTTCACTTGGATTAAGGCTTTTAATGAGATTTCTTTCTAGGTGTAGGTATACAACGCCCGCTAATTTAAATTGTCACAGAACCAGCATAAATGCCAGTTTACTTGGCTGCTTTTGGAATTATAGTTTTAGGCTCCATAGCAAAATTACCTTTAAAATCAACCTCAATATGCGCGGCTGCGTCCTGAATACTTGGTCCAAATGTTTTTATATTACACACCGAACCAGGCGTTTTAAGTTTTCTTACCAAATCAAGTACATACGAGGGTTGCCTTTTATATTTTGGGATTAGAGAACAAAAACAAATATTAATCATCGAAAATCACTTTATTGTTTTTCAAAATATTCCCCATGAAGATCTATACACTTTTGCATGCGTTTGAACCAATTGTCGAAGCACTTTTGCCACTCTGATTGAGGTATCTCCAAAACAAGCATTCTGAATGCAGCAACCGCTTCTTCAGGTGTCAAAAAACGTTGACCTCTCAGTTAGTTTTTTACGTCATTCGGTGCCAAGTCAGGACTATACGTATGTCAAAACGTTCTGAGTACGTATAACCTCAAAAATGTCCAACTTTACGATAGAGCTGTCAGTTGCAAGATTGCAACACCAGGGTTGCCAAATCCCGAAATATAAAAGGCAACTCTCGTACTGGTGGCTTGTATTTTTATCAGGGTTTTGTAAGAGGTACGTCGTATAATTTAGTTGATTAGTGTTGCTAAAAAATCTTTCACAAATAAAAGCAACAATAATTCCTGTTAAAAACTTTAATACATTTTGTTCATAAAAGTAATTCTTTATGGAATAATAATGATTATTAGTCCAGTAAGGATAATTCATAGCTGGTCGTTTATGACAGAAGTAAATTTCCATAATTCAATTTATTCAAATGTCGCCTTGCATTGAGATGAGCAGTAAGAGACTCTTTCCTTCTGAAAGACAATTGACACAATATACAATGGAATTGTGGGTGAACGGCATGACATTCATATTTTGTGTGGCGACAGAGGTCACGTTTGTTGACATAACGTTTGTCACAATTTTCACAAAAATGTCGGTTACCTAAAATTTTCTTATATTTTGGTTTTTATTATTAATTTACTACAAATATATGTCAATTTTTGGTTCCTATATAGATAAAATAATTTTATTAATATTCAAGATCTACAAAAATTGATCCGACCGATTAGTTATACATTTGTCAAATGTATCATTTATGTCTACGTCTATTATAGTCTATGAGGAAGTTAAACAACAATATACTTGCTCTCACACTAAGTAATGTAAGAAACTTTTATTAAAAAGTTATTACCGATATTACAGGAATATAACTAACAGAATTACACAAAAAATGCGTATTTTATATAGAAAACAATTCTTCAAACTGACCAACTTCTTTTTTATGTAACGAGTTGAAATGACGCTTCAAAGTGTATTTGTGGGAACACATGTAATTGCAACATGGGCATACGTAGGATGGTTCCTTGGAGCACTCCTGTTTTCTGTGCCGACACAGGGAAGCGTGGTGTGCAAATCCTTTGCCGCATATTTCGCACATATACCGCGGACCTAAAAATTATTAAATATTAGTCTTATTATCGATTTAGTTAACATTAAGGTAAGGATTAACGTAAAATCTACATATACATATTTATTTATTTGATGAAGGTGGAAAAACGCAACTTGAATCTCATCCCATTGAAATGTATATTCAATTGTTAACTTCAATAATTTTAAATAATCAATAGGCTTTTAAGAATGCAATATACAGGGCGATTTTTCTTTAGTGATCTATTTAAGAATAACCGCTATCATGGAGAGAGTAAAATCAAAAGTAAACACTCAATTTGATTTTATTTTAAATTTCTTATGATATTTGGTTAAATATAATAGTTTCTAGTGAAATTTTTAAGTTTCGGCACTTTCATAAAGCATCTAATTAAATAAATAAATAAATCTTTATTGTGCCATTATGTAATACATCAAAATTACATTAGTCTCGTCAATATAAATTGAACTAAAATAAATAAATAACAAAATACAAACATGAAATTGTAACTAACAAAAACAACAAATCAAAGTAACAATATACACAATATCAAATCAAGTAGTGAAAAAATCATTAGTATTGTACAACACTTTGCCAACAACGTACTTTTTTAATTTAGTTTTAAATAGTCTATTTTCAGTATTTTTCACTTCTATAGGCAGACTGTTGTATAGTCGAATACCTTGCAACAAAGCTGAATTATGTTTCAAATTTAAGCGATAGTTAGGTATACAGAAGTCGTTGGCGTGTCGTGTGCAGTATTGATGGTACATAGAGTCCATATACAGTTATGATATTATACTTAGAAAAAAACGGTCTACAGCTGTCCATCTGATTTAAACGGGCCATTCATCGAATAACCCTTTTTTGAGCAAGGAATATCTCACTCATTCTTGCGCTAGAACCCCAAAAGCCAATACCATATCTCAGTCTGCTCTCCACCAGAGCATAGTACAAGCCCAACAACTGGCCTATCTCCAACACCGACCTGAGACTCCTCAAAAGAAAACAGATTTTATTGATCTTTGACACAAGAATGTCACAATGTTGATGCTACGTAAGTGTTTCATCAACCGTGAGTCCAAGAAAAGTTGTTGTTTTTACTTTCTCCAGAAGAACCCCACCCGTGCAAATAGAAAAGTCAGCATGAGTCCCACTTCGATGGGTGTGAAAACGCATATAACAAGTTTTGTCCCGGTTTAAGTGCAGAGAACTGCTCCGAAACCAATCGGTCAAACAACTGTACACACCCCGACACTTGCCCTCCAAAAGTTCAAGACAGTTACTCCTCACAGATACTAATGCCGTAGTGTCATCCGCATATTCGAACAATGAGGCTTGCGGCAAGAATTGCGGCAAATCGTCCGTATACAATACAAATAACAGGGGACCCAGCACAGATCCCTGCGGCACCCCAAGAGAAATTCCCTGACTAGAGGATGTAAAGTTCCGCAGAAAACCCATTCCATTTTGTGATGGGACAGCTCAACAAACTGTTCCCTGCCCGTCAGATAACTATCCAGCCAACTTAGCGCTGGACCCCATATCCCATAATGACCGAGTCTCTCCAAAAGCAAATCGCGTCGTACACAATCAAAAGCACGAGACAGGTCGCAGAATATTCCTCCCGGCCTACCACCCTCATCGAGGATATCAAAAAGTTCTGAGAAACAAGACTGCAACGCCGTAATAGTAGACTGATTTAGTCGAAAACCGTGCTGCTCCCCGCAAAGTACATCAAACTTGGCTAAGAAATCCTGAAGTCTCTCGAGCATACAGTACTCAAATACTTTTGAAAAGCTACTAGCCAGTATCATTATTGTAAAAGCGTCTGTGCACGAAGAGTTCTTATTAGCAATAGCTACAAAATATTTCGGACTTACTATTCATTAATACGAACAGATATTAGTGTTACAACAATCAATGTGTCAGAATTTGAACTTGAATCATATGAACAATAACATAACATAATGATTTTGTCAAAATCAAACGGTTAGCCGCAGAACAAAAATATCAATAATGAAGAATAACTTCACGATGGTTTTGACTGATTCGTTTTTTTAATTATTATTATTTGTACTTTGTAATTGCGTTTTTTAAAGAAGAGGAAACCCTGCAACTGGAGATTATTTACATGAATTTATGGCGATTGAACAAACGATATCTTGTATCAGTGACTATAATGTCATTAATATTATAATGCATATTACACATAAATTAGGTTCAAGTATTTGCTAAAAGAACAGAAACGAAACCATTTTTAACAAACTAGAACGTTAACGTGATTCTAAAAACCCAGGCAAGTTTGTACAATACAACAAAAATTAAATACATTGCTCAACAACTACACCGCCTACATCAATACACTTTTCAACATTTCTGTAAGGAGTTTCGTATGTTACGGTAGGGGCAGCCTACAAAAGTACAGGATAAATGCTTCAAGACCCCGAAAAAATTTGCATTTTGAGAGTGTCATAACCATTAAATTTATTAATGTAGTGAACACCAACTTTGAGTTACATAAATTTAGGATAGCACGAGAAAATCTAAAAAATATGAAAACATTACTAATTTTTGGCAATTTGGATTAACATTTATATGTATATATACAATATGTAAATTATACATATGTTTCCTCAATCACCATTAAAATATGGAAGAAATCTGTATTCCATTCTTTAATAAACACCCAATATCTATTTTATTACCGCGATATACAACTTATTTGGTTTAGGCATGTACATGTAACAAAGTTATTTCTAAATAATTCAAAATTATAAAAAAAAAAAATAGAAATAAAAATAAAAATTACAAAGTTAAAAAACGCCTTTATTAGTTTACAACTAAATGTTTCAATATCTGATATATGGAAGATAAATAAGTCTCAAAACTCTTTCTTTTACTTGAATAAATTATTTTTATTTAATTATAGTACAGATATCACATAAATAACAATCATCATCACGTCTGATCTCCCTGGGACAAAAACTAGTAAATCTGAACTCAATGTTCTGTTCGTAATGCGTTACAACTAATATTAACTTGATGAATATGTAAGTAATGATTTTTTAAGGAGTCTTTTCTAAATGTTTTAAAAGGACACAAATCGCATAGAAAAGATGGAGCTCGTCCGCATTCTAAATTTGCATGTCGGCTTAAATGACTTCTATTCTTGTAGCTCTTCTTACAATTTCTGCATACAAATCTACCATTAGATAATGCTAAAATTATACCAATATATTATAATAAATTTTGTTCCAATATATGA
Source organism: Apoderus coryli (assembly GCA_911728435.2). Classification (NCBI taxonomy): domain Eukaryota; kingdom Metazoa; phylum Arthropoda; class Insecta; order Coleoptera; family Attelabidae; genus Apoderus; species Apoderus coryli. Next base: position 10,793,794 of record OU452204.1, on the reverse strand, counting down.
AGTATAATCAAATCAATAAAACATAATTATCACAACGGATATCCTAGCATTCACCAAGCCCATTGAATCCATACAATAAATGATTTGCAAATGCACCAAGAAAATTTATTTTATTTTTAATAATGAACACGATAATATTCTAAAAATATGCCAGCAAAAATTTATGCTATAAATTTTTAGCTGATTCTTCTAAAAAACAAAAAATTTAGAGTCAACTTGTTTGACGATAATCTGCAAACTCAGTCAGAGGCAAGATGTCCAAGCATTTACTAAAGGCTCTTTGGATCTGCTTGCTTTGTTATCGGCAATATACAAAATTAATAAAGAATATGTAAAATGCATAAATGTGGCATTGTAATAATTCTCTACAATAAATCTATAAAAATAAACAATTTCATGTTTTAAATGGTTTACTATGTCTGAAAAAAACACTACTTTTAGAAATACAAAATTAAAGCATAAGGTTTTATTGTAATCATTTATTTTAATTATCCTACACCAAAATTTCTACGGTATTAATAAATACACATACAATTTGCTTACAAGAAAATCCATAATTTGGATTTTTCAATAAATAATAAAAAAGTTGCCCTCATACAGTGATTATTTTTAATATATTACTATTATTATATTCAGCGGGACCAGTAGCAGTCTATGGTAATAATATTAATTTAATGAACTGATGTGTTATTAACACATCAAGGAAATATCCTCTAATTAGTCAATAACAATTACTGTTGCTTATTTGGTCCATGCTTAGCTGCCAGATGTTTCTTCAAAAAATGCTTCTTGTAAGTACAAAACTGGCAATGTGGACATTTCTCAGTTGCTTCCATTCCACAAATACTATTTACATGTGTAACAAAGTTACTAAGCCTGTAGTATATTCTTAAACATTTAGGACACACGTATCGGCCTAAAATAAAAACATAATTAAATAAAAACATAGCCAATTTACAGTACTAATATTATTATCATGCGGATGTTGTTACGTTTGAAATGAAGCGTTACTAAATAAAACAACTCTTTCGAAAATATATACATCAAATTTATTTGTGAAATTCTTGAACCCAAGGTTTATTAATTGAATACACTGTTTCACAACCAAACGACTAAAATTTCTGTTATTTTATGTAAGAATTTCAGTCCGATAAACCCTAAAACTTTAATAAATTATTAAACTAAAAATATTAATTCCTTGTTATAATGATAAAGCAATTCCGGACAAGCTCGATTCGGTTTTAATAAATACCTCATCAAGAAAAATATAAAATTATCAAGACCCCACAAAAAAGAATAACATGGCTACAGTCAGCCTCTAAATCCTCTGTTATCTTGAAGAAAAACTAAAATATATTTTCTGAATCCCAAGCAACCGCACTAACATTTATTCGAGCTGTTCGCGAATTGCTCACGCTACTAACATAGTTATCGACTGTTTTAGTAACGTAACATCGTTTTTGATGACTTCTAAAATCTTTTTCTAAAGTGTAAGCCTTTTCACAATTCGGACATTGAAATTTCGGTCCATCTTTCCTTGAACACTGATGCTTAATATGAAATAATAATGATCTTCTATGTTTGTATGGCTTGAAGCATGTTTCACATTTATATTTTTCTACAAAAAGATTTGTCAGTATGAATTTTTTTATTAAAATATACAATCAAACAGTAAACTTTAGTGTTAGTATTGACAGTGTTATTATATTATTTAGGTCACCTTTGTGAAGATTCTAGAAGATTTAGTACAAACTAAAATTTTAAATATTATTAATAACAGATCATAAACAATATTTTACTATTCAACAATGTTAACATGAATTATATACTTTACAAACAAAATTATCAACAATATGTTGTTACAAAATTATTTAAAAAGTAGTGTATGGTTAAATTCAACGTCAAACAAATTTTTAGAATGATATGTTATCAAAATTTGAACGGCATCTGTTTTGATGAGCTTTAAAAACTTTCTCCAAAGAATAAACTCTTTGACAATTAGCACATTGAAATTTCCGTCCAGATTCCAAATTGGTACACTGATTTTTAATGTGAAATGATAAAGACCGCTTGTGCTTGTATAACTTGAAACATTTGTCACATTTATATTTCTCTACAAAAAAGATTAACATAAATCGAATTTTATTCGTGATTGAGTAGCTGGAGAAAATAAATTTAGCTGTTAGTAAACCATTTCATTGTAGCTTTGGAAACCCAGTGCGGAATTACCACAGCCCAAAGTGATTTAAAATCTCTTACCATCGTCTGAGAGTGAAAACCGTTTTTTTTGTTTTTTGGTTACATGCCTTATTACACAATAAACAATAAGCAATTTTTATATACTCTATACAAAGAGAAATTAAATAAATAAACAATTTAATTTTGTTTAGTTTGGTTGCCATTTCGAAGCAATCGAAAATAAATTCTTATATCACATTCGCACACAAATGAAGCTTTATTGGTATCGTTATTTTATGTCTTCGCTTAAAATAAAATTCTTATCCGGTTTCTTTGTGAATTAGGCAATCCAATAATGCCATGTGTCCAAGAAATCTTGTCACTATTTATACACTGTGTTCAAAATGCATAATTAAAATATTTTTGCAAATCGAAAACAATTATAATGAGATAAATTGTTCGTAAAACTAAGATAGTATATTTCGACTTTAATACAAAAATAGGAGTCGCCAATTTGTTTTGTCTCCTGGGATTTTTAATATTCTTTAAAAAACTGAAAAATTCAAACTTCCCTAATAATAATAATAAACGTAATTATTGATAGTATTAATTTTTAATAAAAATATTCCTGTAAATTAACAAATGTTTTCAACGTTTCGTGTAGGTTATGACATCATCAATATTTTATTGAAAATACAAGTCGACAATTTATCAATAAAGTCTACAGAGCCCTAATACAAATGTGATGCTTACAACGTGAGAAGCTTCCGAAACAATTTTCACCGGACATGCTCCTTCCACCTGAAATTATTGTATCTATTACCCGGAGGAGATTCCTTAGATGAAGACTGCAATCCATTAGTTCCATCGGATGATGAATTTTATAAATTGTTAATTTTAGTGTCTATTGTATGTTTTTTTTTAAGTTAAGCTAGTTGTACATTGGTGTCGGAATTGGGACACCCTGTATATCGATAAATTTGTTTCAAAATACGTGCATAATAAAACAATTTTCATTTTATACCTAATCTAATAGTTTTTTAATATGTGCAACTACTTTTCACTTAATATAGGTTTCCCAAAAAAAATTTCAGTCGTTTAAGGAAACTTAGGTAATTTATCAATTTTAGTAATTATACAACCAACCTTACAGATAGGACCTATTTAGCACTTAGTGTCTTTCCCGTGTAATTTTGTCTTGCTAAATTGGCCAAATACTCCACTGAGCCGCACTGAGAATATAGTTGCGTCTATTTTAGCCTCAGGCGAACTCTAAGACACTAGACCATTCAGATTTTAATAGTGTTTGTTTTGCCTATTGAGAAGACACTCTATTCTCTCAAGTAGTAATAAAATAGTGTGTTTATATATTTTTTCCAGAAGAGTGTGTAACAGAAATCGGTGACAGTGAAACATAAATAAGTATGACACATAAGAATTATTCTTAGACCCATTTCAAATATACTTTATTTATCACTTATGAAAATGCTTGTCTCTTCACTTACAGAATTTACAGTTTTTTAGTCAATATTTACTAATTTATTTTCTTATGAATTAACGATTACATCTACTGTAATGAACCTTTAGATGTTTCATTAAAGAATAAGCTCTATCACAATTTGGACAATGATATCTTATTCCTTCAACCCCACATTGATTTTTGACATGAAAACTTAATGATCTCTGATGTTTATACCGTCTTCGACATCTATCGCATTGATACTGGTATTGGACAGCTAAAATAAAACACTTGATAAATATTTAATGACAAAATTACAATTAACAATGAGTATCTTTTCAAAAATAGTGAATGTGCCAGTCTAGTTATCACATTTAAAACTAAAAAACCTATAATATAAAAAACTACTTTTACTTCTAACTTTAGTTCCATCGCTATAGCGTATAAAGGACAAATTTTATATGGAGTAATATCATAATTTTCTTTTATTCTTGTTTTTCTTTGGGTTTCAAACAAGAAACATCATTATTTTCAGCCCTTCGATTATCTCTAAAGTTTGGGACTCCTGGGACAACCTTTATATCGTAATAGGAATAGCATTAGAAATTCTTAAAATAGTAGGTATTACTCTTAATACTCAAGAGCAGTAGGTTTAGGAAAGATAAATAAATGAGACATGCTTAGCTTAGGTAACATTTCACAATACCTTCTATAATATCTAAACAACATGTTTATTTAATTACCGATATGTTCACATTTGTGGCCTTATGGCGTGTAAAGTTAAATGCTACTCGTATATTACTACAACTGTATTTTCTAGTAATATTCCTTCAAAAATTAAGATTTCTTAACAACTTCTAATAAATATAATTTTTATTTAATCAATTAAATAGAGTATTTCAAATACAGTAAGTTTCTGTGAAGATTATTGAAAGTCCTACTTCACAAAAACATGTATATCTTTCCATAATATTAGAATTTTATCAAGTTTACAAATAAATAATAATAATATATAATTAAGTAATTTATATATACATATATGCCTGAATTATGAAAAACCGTGGACCATAGCGAAATTCCTGTAATTCGATAACCTTTCCAGCAATCGAAGGAGTTTTGTTCGAGTTCCACTTTTATGCGATTTTTTTAATGCGGGCATGTTAGTTTATTTAATTTTTCCCAACTTGGTAAAATATATTTATTTCGTTTATATATTATATTTGTTTGTATGGTGAAACCCGTGTATCAAAAAAAAAATGTGGGACGCCCTATATTTGACAGTACTTCAATTAAAAACACTTTGTATTAGTTTTGGACAAAATAAAACAATTTTTTTTCTAAAATGTAACGTTTCTCACGAAAAAAAATATTATAATAAACAATATTAAGTTACTAATAAAAATATGCCAGTTAGAAAGTCGAAGTTCGTTCGTATTCTACAGGGTAACCTGTATTAAATATAGAAATTTTACCTTACTTAAAAACTTCATTTTCTCAATTAAGAAAATTAAATAAATTCTTTTCTCCAAAACTATTCAAAACAAAAAATAGGGAATGTTAAAGTATATTTATTTTTAACTACTATCTAAATATGCTGTCAGATATAGGGTCTTCCATAAAAAAAACAACTTTGATATGACACATTTTTGCGCATAAAAATGTAACTTGTTTTTAATATAATAAACCGCATGGTCGTGATATTTAAATATCATTTCACTTTTACTCTTTTCCATATCAAAAATAGATTTATCTATTTTTAAAAAACTCAAATCTGAACAACCAGGCGTACGTAAATGATAATTAAATATTTTTAGCTTTTTTCGCATATTCTTCGTTTTTAAGCATACTTTCAAACTGTTTCACACGTTTATTAATTAGATAAAAAATCATTCTAAAATCATCTAAGTACGAGAAATGAAAAACAAATAATAATGATAAAACGTAATTTATTGGCACTAAACCCCAAAAGGCCATTGTCCGAATCCTTCAGCCTAAGTGAAAAACATTATCACCGATTAAATAGAATTTGGCACGAAAAATTTAAATTATGGCAGTTGAATAAAATGTTCATTTGAATATAACAACTGGGTTTATGAAGCATGAATGGAACTGTGTCACTTGAATTGATATAGAGAACTCTCGCAACGCCGTTAATCTAGCAGAAATTCGAACAAAGATTTACAAGTTACCGACATGTTGAACAAAACAAGACTTTATTACCAGATTGTCTTGTTTTGTTAAACAGTAGACACTCCAATTAATAGATTCCTCTTCTCTCGACATATTCTAGCATACAAATAATTACAAGTCACTTTTCGGTATTAAATACATTATTTGTTTCTTATTTTTTACTTTAATATTTTGTCGAAATTATAATACAATATAACTACAATTAAATACTGTAAATAAGACAAAAAAAAATCAATAAAAATATAATTGTGATAACAACAAAATATAATAACAAATTTAATTTAATTAACAAAATAATGTAACATAATTTGTATATTTTATTTAGTTAGTATTTATGATTATCAAGGTAAACCTTGGAGAGAGAAGAGAAAACAGATGGTCAAAAACAGGAACTTTAAAATATTGGAGGCAGTGGCGGCTTGTCATATGAAGCAGGTCAAGCAAAGCTTCATCTAAATAATCAATAAAATTAATAATATTATTTTTCGCCTGCCTGCACTTAAACAGAGTTTTACCGCCCGCATATGCGGGCGGTAAATGACCCGTTAGCGCCCGCTCTTTTTATTTTTTTTTCATAGATGGCGTTAATGTTAGATTTCCAATAATAACGTTAACATCAGTAGTTTTCACTCACTTAACTTAATGTGCATTCCATCTAGAGGATAAGTTGACAATTAATTGAGAAAGTTTAAACTCATTTAATTATTTAAAATTGTCCATTATTAATTAGTAATCACTTTTTAATTATTATTGTAGTACCGAAATATACCTAAGATTCTAAAATCAAATTTCTATAGCGTACACGCTCAGATAATAATTTGACAGTTTCTTTCTACATTTAAAATACTCAACATTGACATGTGAGCCTGTCACATAAGTTTATCTGATCTGAGTTTATCAAAGGATAACGCCTATTATCATGTACGTCAAAAAATACTCCCATTAATTACTGTCAAAAACTGTCAGTTCATAACAGTAATAATTAATTATTAAAATAAAGTTCTTTTGGTTTAATATTGTAGTATGAAGAGGCAGGCGAAAAACAGTTGTAAGCACCACTGGCGGTAAAGCCGCTGCAGCCCTTCGCTGTATAGCTGCCCTCGCTCGCTTCGCTCACTCGTGCGTCTATACCGCGGCGGGCTGCAACGAATGCTTTACCGCCCTTTATACTTAATATACTATTAAGTATTCAATTTTATTTTATTGTGTAATTATTTTTCAATGCAATGATGCCTCTCCGGCATATACCCAATATACAACCACCTGACGGCCGGCTACCGCCCTTCATATAAACATAGTTGCCAGCGTTTAAATGCATTAAGCATAGCATACATAACATAGCAGACTTTATGTTTTGTTATGCTTCACACCACAGTAAACTGCCACAAGCCGCCACTGAACGAAGGAATTCTTCTAGTAATGCGTTACACATATTTGAAACATGGCAGAAGAGGTTTTAAAAATTTGAGGTTCCAGCTGGCTGAATACAAGCTCTTTGTGGAAAACTGGCCCCAAAGACTTAATTTCGAGATATGGTCTTGATTTGTTAAATAGTGGCCTCTCGTGGGGTCAGTTTTCTATATAATTTGTTTTTAATATTTTACATTAGTATTTTGTCGGAATTTTGAGCATATGCGTCGTTTACCACCTCTAATTATCTTCCTCTCTAATATGACAGTAATGTACCTCAAAAACATAAGATAGTTGGCATGTAGATAAACCATTTTCGAAAATCTCTTGTTAATTATATTAATCTATATTACTGAATAGTATCCCAAGATTTCCATGAAATAAATGAAGCGGCTGAGTGGGCACTTATGTGACATCAATACAATAGATGTCAAAATGAAACAATTAACTAAAAATGGTTGTTAGTGAAAAATCAAAGTGTGAACATGTTTATCTTTACCATTACATTATTAATCACGTTCGTACTCGTTTCCAATTTGGGTTCTAACTGGGGATCTAAATCCCCCATTTATTATCATTTCGTTTCAAACTTTCTTTCAGTAAAAGCTGACATCACTAATCTATATCTACTAAGACGGCAGATTAGAGGTCACATTGTGTTCCAAGTTATCGCAATTACACACTAAATAAGTGTTATGATATTACTCTGGATGTCGATTCATAAGAAAGCAACTTATTATTTAGGAATAAATATTCCTTTTTGCTCAGGATGCTTATGACGATAATGCATCTTAAGTGCGTATTTTCTTCTACTTCTATAATCACATTGATCACAAGTATAGATACCGTTGTTGCAATCTTGAGACCTATGCGACTTCAATGAATTGTAGTTTTTATATATTTTGTTGCATTTTGGACAAGGCCGGGGATCATCTGAAATAAACAAATTAATTAGGACAATAAGACGAAGTATGTCTTGCAATACTTACATGTGCTTAGACGGAAGTAAACGTGAAAAAAAACATTGTTTGATGTCATTTGTTTGTTTTTAACTGAGATAAAACTATACAAATTTACAATTTCACTGAAAATGTCTACGTAAAGAGACAAAACGTTGGTATTAATTATTTTGAAATGACTGGTCAACTGTGAAGAGCTCAGCAACGTCTGTTCTCAACATATCTGCCTTTCCAAGGGCAATGCCACTGTATTCATCGAAAAAGCTTAAGAAATTCCGATTGATGGCCATGGCGACTAAACCCAGGCTGCTAAAAGGGTTTTAAAACCTTCCATAGCAGTCCTACTATGAGTCGATGCAACCAGCGTAACTTGACGAAATTCACAAATGAAAAAGCAGATACAATATCGTTTTTTTATTTTATACTTTATTTAATTATGAAAAAAGTAATCAAGAGAGAACACAATAAAAAGGAAAAAATGAACAATAAAATAAATGAAATTAATGCAATATAGATAATATAAACATAAAAAGCAATTTCGCATTGTCAAAAAATGGAGTTGCACAAATTATGAACATTCTTAATATGTAAAGCCCATGTTTCCTTCGATTTAAACGTAATTTGACAAGCCCAACAAGGATATTCACTACGCTGCTTTACAACAGTCTTACACAACTTCTCATGGTTCTCTTTCAAATATCGCCGTTTAAACATTTTCTTACATTTGGAACATTCAAACCCAATGCGATTTTCTTTACTCAGATGCAATTCTAGATAATGTCGTTGGACATGATCCTTTCGTTTAAATTGTTTGGAGCACAATGGACATTTGTAATCAGGAAAATCTACTTTCTTTAAAAGCTGCGTGATGGAGTATCCTAAAATAATTTATTAAAATAAAAGCATGTGCTTAAAAAAACAAAAGCTTTAAAGATATACTAATGTTACTAAAATTAAGAAAAGAAATCAAACCCAATAAAAAATAACCAAATAATACAATATAACTACAAATAAATACAATAAATAAGACAAAAAAAATACAAAATGTTTAATAAAATTATAATTTAGATAAAAAAAATACAATAACAAATTTAATTTAATTAACAAAACAATGTAACAAAATTTTTATATTTTATTGATTTAGTATTTATGATTATCTAGGTTAACCCTGAAGAGCTAAGAGAAAACATATGATCAAACACTTTCAAATATTGGAGGATTTCTTCTGGTAATAAGTTACACATGTTTGAAACAAGACAGAAGAAGAAGTTTTACAAATTTGAGGTTCCAGCTGACTGAATATAAGCTGTTCGTGGAAAACAGGCCCCATACCATTAGTGCAGTGTAACGAAAGGGTGATGACAGAAATAGTATTCGGCTAATTATCCATACAGATTGCTCGTTGTATAATAGAATCTTGCAACTTCAGCGTATGTTTGAGCAAAACTCAACATACTAAGAACAATACGCACATAGAGCGCCGATCGATGTGTAAGTTTCACAAAGTCAATGAGTAAAAAATCAAGTCCCTCTTGGCATCTAAATTACGTTTTTAAATTTCCATTCCAGCGTTGTGCGGTGGCCCTTCAAAGTCTCCAACCTTTGGTGGGCTAATTCGAGACAACCGGTTCGGTAAACAATCAGCCAACACCCACACCCGTATGTCAAAGAAACACAAAATTGACCGAGAACAACGTTGGTACCCGTGAAAGTGTGCAGAAGAACCCGAGACAGTCAATTTCTCGCCGTGCACTAGAACTAGGGCTTTCGCTAACTTGACAAATTTTGGGTTGGGACTTAGTACTTTGCCAGATCTATTCGGAAGAGTCTTTGAAAAATGGATGGATGTTATAATCAGACATAATGGCATACATGGCCCTATCAAATAAAAAAATTATTCCTTTAATACCTCACATATATCATGAATTATTTTGTTTAAATATCGACATAAGTCTGCGACACAGCCACTTTGGTTGAAGAGGGCTAGCAAGTATCTGAATCAATAAAAAACTGGGTAAAAAGCGGAAAGGGCTAGATGATGTTTTTTCAAAGCCTCTAAAAAAAATCATAGTCTTAGATATATCTTATGCTAATTCAAGAGCTCTATCATCAGAAAATTTCCGAACCAAAACTTACTTTAATTACTCGCTTTGATTGCGGTTTCCAAAACTTTCAGGACTTAAAAATCATAGGCAATAGAATTATCCCAAATAATCATATCTACAACTCTTACAAAGCTATGTTACCTGACTTCTCTATGTGTCATCTTTCATGAGGTGTCTCACTTTGACATGTCTTTTCAAATCAAATAATCTATGTGTTTTGTAATCACAATATTCGCATGTGGTCATTTCGGTTCCACAATATTTCACATGAGCACGGAATGATTTTTTGATATAATAGTCTTTGCCACACATACCACACGTAAAGGGAGCGGGCCCTACAAATATTAATATTATTATAATTAATAATATATCTGTTATCCGAAATGTAGGTATATACATAATTATTATAAAAAAATGACAAGAGTCCATACCCATTAAAGGTTATAGTCTACTTCTTCCAGTCCTAGTTTATACGTAATACAAAAGAAGAAATATGTATTTATATTGTTCAAAATCAGGCATTTTATCAATTAACTGAACTGAACCCTATAAGATACTTAGAGTATTCCAAATCGATATTCGCCTATAAATAACAAGAATAGGGTTAATCATGTGGGTGAGCTACCTTATGCCCGATGACGAGATCTGCGCAGGTGCATTCAAAATTGATCTAACCTGTGTCATTTCAACTTCCGAACTGTGTTTTAATTGTTATTTCAGTTTAATATTGATGTTTTATTTGACGTATTAGGTATATTGTTTTATTATTCAGAATGAATTTATCAACTTAATTATTAATTATAAAATTAATTTGTGTCCGTAAACAATATAAATTAAAAATAATTTCGTGGCATAGCGGACAAAATGACTGGTTTTACCTATACACAAGGGATATGGTTTAATTTAGAAGGGCCTCAGTCTAATTCAGTAGAACCAGACCGAGCCATGGGTCGACAGATACTGACGAATTCGATTCACTCTTATTATGAGCTAGTCGTTGGCCTGCATTTAAGCACAGCGAGGACTCAGAACGACGTGTAACACACCTAATTAGCGAACTCACTAAAATAAAAGTTGCGTCAGTTTATCGCATTATAAAAAGTTAAAAAAAATTGGTAACTAAGATAAAGATGAATTCATGAGAAGTATTTACAATTTTTACAAAAAACAGAAATGATCCTGGAAAAATTAAAAGATTAGAGTAAGTATGAATACGAATGTTTAGAAACTTTGCGAGCTGTTTTAATGGCTTGTGGCTAAATACAAAAAAATCGACAACAGAATGTTCATAACGGAATCGCGTCAAACAACCATCTATAAAAAATAAAAGAATATCTTCAACTATCTCGAAATAGTACTTAGATGAAACCTGGTCCGACACACACGACGATTGGATTGATAAAAGTAAAAATTGGACTGTAGATAACCTCTGCTCTAGACGTAAATGAAAATAGTTTGAAAAGTTAGTAGCTGAAATTCTAGTAACTTTAACCTTAATAGTAAATGCACTTAATGATAAATGTTGATAATAACTTTTCAATGGAAATTAATAGTCAATTACCCATTATATTCAAATTCTTAAATCTAATTGGACGGTTAAAAATAAAAAAGTGCGTTCAATGTAAATGCGCTTATAAGAAAAAAAAAATCAGAATTATTTGTAGTACATTGCATTCACAATTCATAATTCAAGATATTATTAACTTTAAGAATCCCAAACAAATTAAAAAATTAATTGTTAAAAATTATAATTTTCCTAAAAAATTAACTTTGTGGTACTCACACGAGTCTTCAAAGTACGTAATAAATATTCAAACCTATCGAAATGATTTTGGGCACCATAAAAAACTATTGCGTAAATGTAATCAATTTCAGTGGTCAATAATATTCGTCAACTGGTAAATGAACTCGACAGAGTTGTGTGGAAAAAAATATATTACCCACGTCTTTGATAAATAAAATAAATATCCTCTTTTACCACCGACAGACCTAATAATTATACAACCTCGACTTGAAAGTCACTGTATAGTTCCGACGATAATATATCATAATTAACAATAGAAAAGAACAGCTATTTTTGGTGTTTGCAATTTAAAAAAATTTCACAAATTCAAATTAGTCGAATTATTTTTAGTTTGGTGCGTATTTTTGTCAGTACTTTTTCGTAAATAAGGCATGTAAATGGCGAGCGCTACCTAACGATGATAACCGATTTCTGTCAATATTAATTAAAGTCAATAATTGCTCAAATTCAGCCAGATCTATTCGGAAGAGTTGTTGAAAAATGGATCTGTGCTACCATAAGAAGCCGCGTTATTTATCTTTTTTTTTAAATATATTATAATGAAACTTAACACAAATAAAAAAAAATGTGACGCCCATGATACCAATTTATTTCATGTGTTTTTTGGTGTTTGAATTCAGAATAATAATACTATACTTCGGTTAACTCAACCCATAATTAAGAGAGAACAATACTATATTAAAATGTATACCAAATAAACTACAGAATGTATTTTTAATATTTTATTTACATACTATGACTTGGTTTAAGTATATTGTTATTTTGATTTTAACAATTCTTCAACATATTAAGACTTAAACGTAACAATCCTTTTATTTTTAGTACTTCACTATAGATTTTTGAGCTCTGCCTTTGTTGCCAAAATCGTGGGATTCAATAATTTTTTAAACTATTGGAATGATATGTTTCAAAGTCAGGCAATCATAAATGATCAACACCACTGTCCATTATGTTGTCATAATAATCAGTATCCATTCCTATGCGGTTCTCGTGATAACAGAGATTTATTAATTAATAATCTACAGTTTGTTATGTTTCAACCTAACATGTCGTTTTAAATCGTATGTTCTACACGTTTTGTAGTCACACATATCGCATTCAATCATTTCAGCTCCACAGTATTTTGTATGAGCACGGAACGAATTTTTGACATGATAGATCTTACCGCACGTTAAACAGGTGTAGGCTGCTGGACCTGAAAAAACCAGAATTTTAGAACACATTTAATAAGTTATTACAAAAATGTAGCCTTTGATTTCTTATGTCTTGAATAGGTGAACAAATTTGGTTGCTTTCGCACCCTTAATTCTTAGTTATTTTATCAAAATAATAAGCAAATAATAGAATTTAGGTGCTTATGTTACAGATGCTTAAAAAGCGGAATTACATGAAGTTTCTTTAGAACTTTGCATACAATCCAACAACAACAAAATAACATACCGACCCCTCTATATTCAAAATAAGCGACTGTATATTAAACAAATTGATCCTCGAGTATGTATCTGAATGGGATTAACACATATCCCACAAATGGACCAAATATTTAAAGATTCGATGAAAATTACTTTTGATATAAGTTTTTGCTTCTTCAAAAATAAGATTCGTCGAGCGAAGGGTTTATAAAACACGAATTTTCCTTATTGTTCCTTAGAGGCAAACAAGCTTAACACCAAATCGAAGACGAAGAAAATTTGTGGTAATAATGACGCTACTTCAAGTCAACGAATGCAAATCCACAAAATTCTCGTTGGATTTAGAAGGGACAATTTGTTAAAGTCAAAATTTTCTTAAATCAATATTCGGATTAATCTACAGTCAATACAAAGGATGTTTACATCCTCGATGCTGAAGCAATTAAAATCCTCCTTGTAGAGTTTCAGTCAGGTGATATTATTTTCAAAAAAATTCTGATAAAATTTGCAACCAAAATAATTATGCACAATTTTTACAAAGCTTTCTTGTATTCTCCATTTGTAATGTCTCCAGTAAATCATCCTGTTGATTCAGTTTCAATCTAGGCATAAAACTAGATTTGCATAAATGGCATTCTCTCGATTGCTACTACACTATTTTGAGTATTATTTAATCATTTTTTTTAAATTTAATGTTTAAGTTACTTAGTTAAATTCGAATACTTCCACAAAATGGTAAGACCTGACATTTAACTTAATCATATCTCTAATATCCTTTTAAAATGTATAAATGTTCACATTCCTTGTACGTAGTGGAACAGAAGAATTTAGTACATATGTCACTGAAGATGAGACCTGAGTTTCGAAACATGTATGGCAGGAATTTTTAAGCCAATAGTTGAACATATATATGTTGTGTTAGTTTGAAAAAATGGCCCATTCTTAAGTGGAGTTGTCTATTCTCACTGTCACTGAAGATGAGACCTGAGTTTCGAAACAAGTATGGCAGGAATTTTTAAGCCAATAGTTGAACATATATATGTTGTGTTAGTTTGAAAAAATGGCCCATTCTTAAGTGGAGTTGTCTATTCTCGATGACAAATATGTCCACAAAAATAAATTCAATAGAAATTTAAAAACACTTTCCAAACATGTTTCGGAACTCACACTAGTCCCATCATCAGTGGTAGAAGGAGAAACTTACAATATCAATGTTAAATTAAATTTCCATTCAGATCACTTCTATGGAAAATATATTTTCTTTTCATGTGTAATAAATACTAGCATTATTCGTTATTCAGAATTTCTTTTTGTAAATCATACTGGGTACCAGCCTTTTTAAGAAATGTTTGTTGGATTATTATTAAAAAGGCTGGTTGCTAGTATGATTTACAAAAAGAAACTCTCTATTGAATATATTTTTGTGGAGACTGACTTTTATTTGTCATCGAGAATATATATTGTTGTTTTGTGGAGCAAAAGTTGTTTTTATTCACTATATAATCATGACTCCTCTCCGAGAGGGATTACTTCAGAAAATAAAAATTAGATGTTCAGTAGAAAAGACGTTACAACCAATTTAGAGTTCGTTGTGAAAATTGTGTATACCGTAAAAGACGAAGTAATACAAAAAATTCTAATTGTATGTTGAGTTGCAAAAGCCTATTATTTTATTACATTTTCTGTAAGCTTTTACGCAGCTTTGTAATATTTATATGAATGGTTTTTCACGATATATTATTTTTATATGACAAACTTGCCGATAAATATTTTTTGCGTACTTCTCAGTTTTTAATTCTATGAAAAATCATTCACGATAAAAGCAATTAAATAATGTTCTTATTTTCAAAGGATATCTCACGCATGATGTGAGTAAATATTATATACATCAAAAATGAAAAATAACTAACATTCTATTATCTCACACTTTTATAAACTCATTTTTTTATCATTATTAGGATTTTATAATATTATTAATATTAACTCAAAATTAAAAAATGCTGAATTCATAATTCAATTTGTGTTTGTTGATGGAGAAGCAATAACTTCCATCAAGAGTGGTATTTTTCTCTCGTTAACACCTTTGAGACACAATGTGTAAATATATATTAAGCACACAAAGGAGATTATTGTTTATATGGTGAAGGATAATATTATTATATATCTTTTTAGATAACCTAGATCCAATGAATTATACTCACATATAGGTTAGTATCACAACAAAAAGGAAATATTCAGATGGGCTAACAATTTTTTATTCTCCGTAATTCTGTAAAAAAATTAATAAATAAATATACAATAAGAAATTACTGTTGAAAAATATTGGGCAAATGTTTCAAATAATGACGTTTTAAATCGAATTTTCTTTTTGAGACATAATCGCATTTTTCACAGGAAAATGTTCCAGTACGACAGAAGTACAAATGCGTTTTATATGATCTCTTCTTTGTATAAAGTCGGCCACATAATGTACAACTGTAAAAACCATCACCTAGAAAAATTTTCCAATTTAGTAGACAAAGATAAAAATACATTTAATTATGAGTCGAAAGTTACCGCCTGTATGTCTTCTCCAAATGAGGGAGGAGGGAAAATATATAAACATAATGCAGAATGACATTTGTTATATATTATTATCGGTTCACTGAAGTACCTTCAAATATTTTTAATTCAGTGATTTTCGAGAAATATTCTTCGAGTGACATATTTTCTAATTTACGTAATATGCTGCTACATATTTTTAAATACGCTCATTTTTTTTTTCGTTATTACGTTATGCACTAAATGAAAAAGAAACCGCAATAATAAAAAAAGTGTTTACATACAACTTGACTAAGAATTCGTGCTAGGTTGTATAGGGCAGAAATACACACAAGTCAGAGTAAGCGACCTTTTTGGTGATTTATTTTCGCCTTTTTAAGCTAAAAATTGCACAAAACACAGTTTCAAACAGGGCAGTTTTTTATGATCGTATCATTCTTTATTTGTATTTAGAAAGTTTATGTACAAAATGAATAAATATACTGTACACGATCATAAAAAAGATAACATACCCAGTGAGATCAATTTGTACCTACTTGTATTTATAGTTATTAATGTGTAGATTCCTATAGTTGGACCGTAGTTCACACGTTTTCATTCCATTTTTATTTAATTTTTTACTTTTTTTTAAAGGGTATAGTAGGTATAAGTATAATCATAAAGGGCACGACCTTCTCAACATGCAATCACAACTTTATGAATAATTTCAAATATTTCAGAAGAAGGTCCTGATCTAATGTTTATTTATTTACGCTGTTGAGAAGAATTTAACGTTAAAGTATCAATCAATTATATTGCAGGGCTAAATTTAAAAAAATATATCAAATTTTGATTGAGTACCTAAAGCTTGATTTTTTTAAAGTATCCAAACCTTTCACTACATCCCTTCATTTTATGATACTAATAAGTAAATAAAATCATGGGCGTTTTGAAGTACGCCAGGAGCATACTGGAACTTTTTCAAAATTATCGTAGCCACGTATTAATACCTAGTAACAAAACAGATACCTACAAAAATTTTATAAAATAATAATAATACATTTTTGGTTAAAGAGTATTAAAAAAATATATAATAAAAAAAATCCAGGTCAGTATTTGGAAACAGCAGTAGTAAATTTAACTTTCAGAAGCTCTAAGCAAACATCCCTATGTTATCAGAAAAAAAAAATAAACTTTTAAATTTGTGATCATGTCCATTGCACTTACTGGTATTGATATATTATTAATGTAACAATAAAAGAATCAGAGATCTATGTAGTAATCTACAAATATCGTATTTGGATCATCAGACACATTGACTAAAAGAAAAAATCGGTTGTGTCGCCCCAGAACTTTCCCGACAAGATATAATATAATCAAAAATATATTACCTGCGTAATGAAACAGAATTTCAGTTATTAAAGAGATCTTTTCCATATAATATCACTAAATGTATGAACGAATTACCATAGCTCAACTCAAATCATTAAGTATGCCTCAATTTAAATCTCATTTGCATGCAAAACTCTTAAGTTATCAACGCCATGACTGGTGAAAGATTATACGCAATGCTCTCAATGCGAGGTGGAAATTAATTAATCAATGTAATGTATTCCTGATTTTCTGTATTATCATTTGTGGTTAATCTTAGTCAATTGTCATCTCTTTGTTAAAAATAACATGTTTGATTATACAGATTGTATCTTCTATTGTAAATTATTGATAGTAATTGGGTTAGCTGAACAGACTCTTGTATCTATCAGGATGCAAGAGAACTGCATCTCGCCCATAAGTAAAGAAATACTTAAATTTATTATTATTATTATTATAATTGAAGTATTTCTATTTCCAATCAACTAACGTAACAAACCAATTACTTTATTCAAAAATTAGAAAAATAAAATATTGGGTGGGATTGAACACAGAACCTTCCGCATGCAAAGCGCCCGCTCTATCAATGACGCCAAAAACCCTTTACAAATTAATTTATTATATTCTAAGAAGAGTTATAGGTTCGAACTACCTAACTGGTGAAATTTTAAACGCAATTTTCTCGAGAAGTATGGGGGTAAATATTAAGCAGATAAAAATTGCTTTAAATTGATGTACCACCCGACCCCTACTCCTATTTGAAAATTTGGCGGTTGTGTCCACCCCTATCACAGGGCTAAAGCGATTTCAACCGATAACTATTGGGTTCATCCTATAAGACTCTCCAAATTCATACGCCAAAATTTAGCTCAATTGGTTAAAGCGTTTAGGCGTTATCGTGGAAGAATTATACACACAGACAGACAGACTTCCATCTGGATATGGTTTTTTAGCGCGTGCGGGAAAGTAAAACATTAGGATACATATTAAAAATGTACAAATTGTTTACAATTAAAAATTAAAAAAAAACTAAACAGCAGAATGAGGCAAAACAAACACAACAAAGTGCTACCAATTTCAATACTGTTACGTTTGTTTTGTTGATTTTTGTATTGGTTGCCCAAATCTCGTCATTGTAGGTATAATATTTATATGTAGGTAATTTGAACATTGTTCAATTTGTATTATGTTTGTACATCATGTTGAAAATGCACATATGAAATTTGGAAAACCGGTACCTAATACTGAAATAAAGTTTGGGTAACGTAATTTGTGTTATTACACTAATTTTAGTAGCTTCCATAACGTATTCCATAAGTTTACAATGCATTTAAGAACGGCTCTACATTTTTCAATCATAGATATAGTACCATGAAATGAATGAACGACATAAAATATCAGTAACATTTATTTCCATAAACAATTTATAAAAATCTAATATAATTTTCTATAAAAATAGATCCTTGTCATTAGTCCTTAAACATAATAATCATTGCATAAATGCAAATAATTAAATTCTCACTTAAATTAAAAAAAAAAAAAGCATAGCAAAAATATTGTTAAATAACCTTCATCAAAATTCATGTAAAAAAAAAACTCATGGAACAACGAAATATAGTTTTATGTTTAAAATTAATTACTACTCTTGTTTAGTATTAAATAAATATTTCCGGAATTCCTAGAGTAGGTATATTTAAATATTCAAGAATAGATTGTAAAAATGATAATGAGAAACAAAATAATCAACAATTTCTTGCGACTAATAAAAATTACATTTGCTAAAGTCACCTTTCCTCATAAAAACTACCATCCATGCTGTGTTTTGCCGTCAAATGCAAAAATAAATCCTGCTTTGACTTGTATCTCTTTGTACACAGAACACATTCATACGGTTTAACACTTTTTAAACAGGACATTTTCATATGTCGACTCAGATTGTCTGAACGAGTATAGGATTTAACGCAATTGGGGCACTGGTATCTTCGTCGTAGATCTACAAAACAAATAATTTAGCTCAATCTAAAAGATTATATAAATAATAATCGGATACGTTCTACTAACAATAAAATGTTTACAATATCTAATATCAAAATCCCTTAAATTATATAAAATTCACAAAGCATTATTAATGCTGTTAAAATTTGTATTCCTTAACATCTTTGTGTACCGCCTAATTCTAGATTCTACAATCTCATTTTGCCTGTTTTATTAAATATTTTTATATTAAATTTATCATCAAATGCACACCAATCAAGTATTAAGGTTAGTTCAATAAAAAAATTTAATAAAAATAAGACAACACATTTTTTCTAAAACTTTATTGAATTACTTAGAAACTTAATTTGAATACCTAACTAAAAATAAATATCACCTCTTTCAGTTAATAAAAATATAATAAAATAAAAGTGTTTTTAAAAAACAGTACGTCAAATTTCATAAGTCATTGATTGATTTAAAATGCAAAAAATCCCTTAGTAGGATGTATGTATAGCCAAAATATCTAACATGAATCCTTTTTGCAATTTTCCCAGAATTGAGAAACATTTGGAAATTTTTGTCCTCGCGTGAACAGTTTTTTATACTCGTATCCATGTCTCTTTGCATAGTGTAACTTCAAAACGTTGTTTCTGTAACATTTGTATTCACACAAATTGCAAAAGAATCTTGGGGATTTACCGCAATTGTACTTCTGATGGTGTCTTAAATTGTTTTCTTGTGAATAACTCTTTTGACAGCTTGGACATGTGAAATTCACTAAAACAAATAAGTACAATTTGGTAATGCGCTTATTACACTAAACTTAATATTAGCCTCACAGAACATGTCGACTCTACTCGACATAATTTTGATTTTGAAAACATATGGATTATTGGTAGACAGAGAAATAAAGAAAAACGACTCATACAGGAAATGGTCAATATAAAAAAAACTCAAACATAACACAAATACCAAGACACTCAAAAAGTAAAGTATCGTATACATAAACCTAATTAATAGAATCCCCAACATCAATAAAATGAACTCAAATATTAATAGAACTAATATGTAGACCATAGACCACAATAATGATAATAGTTTTTATAATATAAAAAAAAATATATCAAGAGGTATTTTCTGATGGATTTCTGTGAAATAGTTCAGTGGAGCAAATGCTTCGATTTTAAATAAATGTCTGTGTTCGTTACACTGTTTCGTATTATGTATACGTCATTTTAATAATTTTAATGACAAAGAAGAACAAAACGGTTCATGTGAGGATGGAATGCCTGTTGTACGTGGTGAATGTCTATTGTTGTATTTATGATTGTATTATTTTGTTTTTTTTTATTGTGTAATTTGGAATCTTTATACAACAAACCATCAGCTTTTAACGGATTTTATTGTATTTTTTTTCTTCTTCTTTATGCTTGTAGTGTCTGTGAAGATGACTTAATAAAAAGTCAAAACGTCGGCAAGGGAGCAATATTTTTGTAATGTATTATTAATATTATTGTTATAAATATACTTATTCTTATTTTGTTTTTATTAAAAAGAATTTGTTAAAAAAAACCTTAAAATGTCAGTGGGGTTTTGTCCATAAAAATTCATAATATTTTTTACTATAAACGTTCAAAGCACGAAATATACCTACATATGAGTCTAAGCCAGATTCGCTGCTCTGCACAGTGTGAAACTGTGCAAAAAAGTGTAGTGCATTTGGCCCGGAAACTCATTATTCAAAATTCTGAACGCGACTATTACGAAGTTGATTATTTGTATAATGAAATTGGTTTAAAAAGGTTTGTATATGCCTGGTTAGCTTAATTAGCTGTTAAGTTCTTCATTTAGGTGTTGAATGCAAAGTCATCTAGATCTCTCCATGTGGAAGTATCTATCGGATCTGCCAGCTTCCACAATCTTTTATTATTTTTAAAATTAGTACCTCCATGAAGGTTGAGTTTTAGTTTATCTCCAAAGTAAGTTGTTTAGATATGCAGATATCGAAGAAAATGTTGCACATTCTCCATAAATAACTTTGTTGTGGTCTTCATCTATAATAGTGTTAGTTTTGTTTAATTATTCATTACGCTGTTTGCCACCACAGCAACAGATTGCAGCAGTGCTGGAGTCTCCAATATTAGGACACTATGCCATTGGGTCGGACTTGAGTTTCTGGCAGGGGTCGTGTGATTGTTGATGTGCAGCAACATTACCACGTTTGAAAATCTCACGCACAGGCGGATTTCAACGAAGGAGAGTCCGTCACCATCAAAGAAATCCCTAAGTTGGAGTAATTATTCATACTCGTTTTATATATAAATAAAGAATATTTTACATATTATGATTCAGTTCTGCGATTTTTGATCAACTTTTACTGACGATCAATCTGAGTGCGACGTTATGTTCGTGAATGTTTGATAATCTTACAGTATAGTGGTATTCATGCGTCGCATTTACATAGTCTCCCTTGGAGTTGGAGTCTTCTTCAGTTGTTGAGCCTTTAACCTGGTTTTGTCTGATGCTCTTGTAGCTTCTACAAATTAACTGATTTTTTTTTAGATATCGGGCTTAAATACAGCTGTAGCAATATTTTCGTCAGCCAGTACAGTCATGATGTTCATATTATTTAGTATCTTAATAGCCTGAATTTTGTATTTGTTTAAGTTACTTTTCGTCTTTCTCAATAGGTATAAATATGTAGTATCTCGAATCTAATTTATTGGGTTTCATTTTCAGGTATGCATTTAATTGCTGCTTCTACACTCATTGTCACGAACGACAAACAAATATCTACAAAACGATGTCCGAACAATATTTGAACCCACAATTTATCATACATGCTATACCGTGCATAGATAGATAGATACTATCACAAGAAACCAACGGTTTCTAGCCAATTCTGTACAAAAAAAAAAAAATTGTTATTATCCTCGTACCTATCGTGATCATTCCATTAATTTCAAAACAAAACAAAAACAACCAACAATCGAAAAAGTATAATAGGAAATAAGTTGTACCTTGTTTTATCTATTTTTCAGAAATAATATTTTACGTATTTCTACTTAATAAATATCTTTATTGCTCACAATAAACATCTTAAATTAGGAATACAATAAAAAATCAAGTCTTTTGGTAATATTTATACACGAAGAACAGTCTGATAAAATGAG
Organism: Apoderus coryli; assembly: GCA_911728435.2. NCBI lineage: Eukaryota > Metazoa > Arthropoda > Insecta > Coleoptera > Attelabidae > Apoderus > Apoderus coryli. The sequence goes on along the minus strand of OU452204.1, from coordinate 10,771,236 downwards.
TATTATAAATTACAACCACAACAGTAAATATAATTGAGTTTTATGCACATGGTGTGTGGGATACAATTGGCAATATTACATGCAAAAATCAAACGCTTAAAATACAATTTTCGCAAATGAATACAGATAATTATTAATCACACTTGAGTAGTTTCAACATCACCGTCAACAAAAAATACGGAAAATATTTTTCGCATAATCTTATTGTGTTGTTTGAATATATCGATAATGCATATGAATTAGGACACTTAGGGGTCGAATGTAAATTCCTGTTCGCCAACTTCTGTTCTAAACCCTCTCTATTTCCATGTGTATGTTTGGCTAACAATACACCCGAACCAAGTAACTTTTTAAAAAAAAATAGAATGATTTCTACACAAGAAGACGGAAATAATATGATACATCTTGTAGTAATTGATGTTATTTGAGAGCAAGTAGTCTCACCAGGATTATCGATTACTACATCTTAAATTTTAACTCACACGCCCCAATTATATTTATTGCATTAGTAACTGAAGGTTAAGAAAAAGTGCCACTTTGATTTATAGTTTTTAACTTTAGATTATATAGGTTGATTTCCATAATTCCGTTGATCAGCAATAATTAAGTATGCCAATGGCTACAAAAAAAAAAAGATAATACGTATCCATATAATACAAAACAGTTCTAATTAATTCAGTCAATAAATACTTTTTCTTAACCAAATTACTTGAAAAAAAAATCACAAAAATAATAATTTAAAATATAAATGTGTTAGAAACTATTCCTGTTAATACTGGGTAATATAGGTAATTTACAGACAAGATATAAGAAGTTGATAATATATATCTTTAACTATTTCTCCATCCATATTCTAGCACTCAGACTATGTTGTTAATAATCAAAAATTTAACAGAAATATATTGAACGCAGCCTTCTTTTCTATGAAACATAAAAATTCTTGTTGTCTAAGATGTGTGCAAATAATTTATGAACATATTAAACAAAAAAAATCATGATAATACTGCCTTAAACATACTCTGATAAAGATCTTACACACAAAAATTATTCTTTTTGTCATGAGAATATATTTAATGAGCGTGGGCGTAGCAAGGAATTCGTTCATAGGAAATGCAAGCAAAATTTACAAGGGCAACAAACCTTTTTTTTATGTATTTATCTTTCATATTGTGAAGGCGTCTTTTTATATGTTTGCTAAAACACCTTTAAAACTATTTTTGATTATTAAATTGTTATTTCCTTTAAAATATTTTAAGATTATTGTATAAAAATTCGACAGCGAGCATATTACTTCAACTTTTGTCTCTCAGACCTATATAAGATAAAAATACCATAATCTAGTAATGTTGGTATTAAGTTTGATGCCTTGTGTATTAGATGTTTTTTAGAGACAAGAAATCAAAGCTTAATTCCACAAAATAACGTGCAAAATTAATCGAATGGATTCATTCCTTAATGAACTATTTCTTCAAAGTGTATTAATAGTTTATTTAGACAATCATTTGATCAGATATGTCTAGAAAAACAAAAAAAAATACATATTCAGTATAACACTTTATATTTTGAATACCACACAAAACTAGAACGTATTCCCCTGGCTACGCCCTCGGACCTAAAAGCCTGTCTCTAATTATTTTTGCCTATGACTATAGATTCAAAACGTGGTTTACATTCGTATAAAAGTGTGAGGTTTGGTTTCTAGAGCGTTACAAAATATAAAAACAACAACAACAAACAAACCATGTCTATATTCCAATAAACGCTGTTTGTACCAATACAAATGTAAACCAGGCTTAACTAGCATAATATGGCGCGAAGTATTTATAAATAATAAAATCATATAAAATTGAGAATATTCTATTTACAAAAATAAAAATATATCTATAATCTACTCAGATATAAAATATTGCAAAATATTTAGACACACATACACACATCAAATAAATAAATATATATAGAATCAGTCAGAAATATAAAATAAGGTCCATGCTGGGATTTGTTTAATTTTTGGACTAACTCTAAAGTTTTTGTAGGTATATGAAGTAGGTATATTATGAAGAATACTTCTTCCAGCTATTAACTCTTTCAGGTACAGAAATTTGAGCAGGAATTTGCTGCTAAAATTTAGTGGTAAAAAAAAATTTAAATTTCAAAAAAACTAAATATCACATATATTAGTGTAAAATCAAAAACGAGTTTAAAATTAGCCTCTGATGATGATTTTTTGTGGATATTAACGAAACGTTTTTAGATACATGAATGAAATTTTACACATGTACCTATTTGATTTTTAATTCTTAAGAATCCAAACCAAAAGGATTTCCAAAATTATAGTCATGAGCGTAGAGAGGGGGCGGGTGGAAATAACGCCCCAAAATTTTTGTTGCTGGAATATTTCACTTTTTGAGTTCCCATTAATAAAAAATAATAAAATTTGCTAAAAAAAGCTTAGTTTTTGAGTAAATTGAGATTAAAAATTTAGCATTGTCCGAACCAGATTCTGAAGGTAAACCAGTATTTTTTCTATCGATATTGTTATGTATAATATCACATCAAACAGAATATCTGGGTCTAACGAATTCAAATAATCATATTGATCATGGCACCTTGCATTCATTACCTTTGAAGGTAAGTAAATTAAATAATTGCTTACCAATAGTAGATTACTTTAAAGATTATTTTTGGCAATAGTTTTAATATAAACCAATATTTTGATAGCATTAAAAACGCGCCAATATCATCCAGTATACCTGAAAGATATAAGCAAAAAAATATAATATATTTTCATATAATTATTTAACTAAATTTAAATAATAAAAAAAAACCCTTCAAATATTAGCCCAGCCGATTTTTACAATAAATTTGGTTTCAATTAATCGATCTAGAACGTTGTCCAAAATTTCGTTATCTCTCATATAAGCTTCAAGGGTCAAGATAAAATGTTCCTCTACCTAAATGTATTAAGTGAATTCTATACTAAAATTATCAGTCATTACATTGAGAGAAAAGTGAGGTATGCCAATTTTTACTTTTAAATTGGATTATAAACATGGTGTGTTAATTATTTTTTGCATTGTGCCGTAGATATACTTATAATATCAACTTGATTCGAGTTGGCCCAAAAATTGCACATTCCCACCTGATCTAATTGCATCTTCCCGAAGATTGGACTATCATTCGTTAATCAAATTAAATTAGGTAAGCATTTACTCATGTCCTTTATTGTTGTATACCATGGATATTTTTAAGATGTATTTGGAGAACGTCATTTCGTTTACAGCGCCTGGGACATAAAGGACATTGAAATACTGTCGGTTTCGCAGGTTCAAATTGCAAATTTGCAAATATTTGCGGCTTAATACCAAACGGTTTTGTCAGAAGTCTTGCTTTCTCCAATAGAGTGGCAGCTAGAAAAACACACAATGAGTACAAAATATAATTATATAAATAATAGTATACACAAATTAGAACATACTTGCAAAAAAGACGAAAACAAAGGAAAATGAAAAACTTATTCATGCCATTTATAAACTTAAATAACACAATCAAAACGAAAATTTTTAGAATGGAAGTATAGATCTGCAGCTTAAATAGATTGGAGCGGCAAGAAGGAGACATGAGCTCGAATCTCAATGGCAGTGGCAGCGACAGGACATTTTTTTAAAATTTATAAATAATAGTTTATTTCGAATTTCATTTTATTATTTATGTTGTGATGTATTTCTCTCACTCTTACAACGATGTTAAACATCGTTATTTTCTAGGAGGAGTTTTTTATATTATAACATTTCATCTTAACCTAATAATACAAAATTAACATGAATTTAGGAACATTTTGTAAAAGATGATAATAATAAATAATAGGACCTCACTGTATACGTTTTATTGATTCGAGAAAATAATTTTCTCGAATTAATTATTAAAAGTCGCATAATAAAAATACATGTAGGTCAAATAATACAAATTAAGTATGAATGCAGAAATTACTATAGAAATGAACAGTGAATTAAATCATAATTTTATGTACAAATTTTAAGTGCGTCTTATAATTGCATCGTTGCTTGAATTTCTTTCCACAAATACATGTGAATTTCGGTTCAATTCCACATTCAAAATTAACATGACGCACCAAATGCGTCTTTTGTTTATAACTGTTTCCACATCTGTGACATGGAAACCGTCCACTAGCGTCGGTTTGATACTTGACTGGCCTTTGTGGATAGGGTTGCCGTTGTCGTATCATATACATAAAATCTAAAAAGGATAGAAAATTAGAAAAATAAAAATGAAAAATCTACCTTTATAAGTTAAGTATTAAATTCAATACTTCCAGTTAGATTTTGCGTTTAGTATCATATCTAAGTGAAACAAAATAAATCTAAAATACTTCGCATATTAAACGCATTTTTCAAAAACATTATGTTAATTAGGTAACCAAAGCCTAATTTCTTAAAATAAATCAAAAGTGAATCTCCTTTTAATTAAATTAAAATTTTGAAAACTAAAATAGAAAATAATACTCGTAGTCTATGGTATGGCATTAGAGAGGTTTAAAAAAAATATTCACTTGATGTCCATCTTCAGTGGCATTCTTTAGTTATGACTCCGTCTTGTCTCTGGAGCTTTATTAAACAAAACGTATACTGTACCAGCGAGACTGAAAAAGGCTCACACAGAAACCCTTGGGAGACCATCTCAATATGCTAAGAGTCGGAAAATGTAAAAAAATACCCTTTAATTTATGGAAATTTTAACATTTTATTAAAAAAGTATACTACCACCGTCTTATTCATAAAAATAATTTAACGTACAAATATGTAAAAAATAAGGATTTTCTGATATAAAAATAAATATCTATAAAAACCAACTTAAATAATGTTATGTTAAAATCAGTGACATTACATTACAAACAAATATATAAATAATACTAATTCATGTGAGAGTTCTTAATATAATCAATATTTTTAATTTTTTTATTTCGACGAAACTGATATTTAGAGACGTTGAACAGGCATTTAATATTCTCAAAGCCGATGTGCTTCAAATGTGACGTATCTCATTGGAACGGATATCTGCCCCTAGTTCAAAAAGTAAAGATATTTGTTTAATCTCAATTTATGTATTGGCAAAAAATAATCCAATAATTAACCATCTTTAATCAGAAATATATTCGATATTCGCGAATTTATTTTTTCACATGCCTTTTTAACACCTTAAAATTTCAGTTTCGAAAAAATAATAAATAAAAAGTTATATTAAATAAAAAATAATACTAAGAATATATGTATATTTTAGAAAATTTTATTCGGCAAAGAATATCTTGGCTGATAAAAACAAAGCCAATAGTTAAAATAATCTCAGTTAAACAGGAAAATGTTTCCAAATTTTTGGAAAAATTACCAAACAGTAAATTACAGTAAATTACACATATTACATTACACCAAAATGATATTTCACAGCGATATTAGGCAGTTATATAATATGATTTAAGTAATGCTGTTTTCACCGATACTTTTAGCAATTATTATAATCTTTGCTTATAGTATCGATCACATGACAGTGAAAGCACCCTAGTCTTATAAATCGACAAATGCCTTTGAAAATGTCCTTGACAAAACTTTTTACCTTGTTCCGGGATACATAACCCCAAAAAACTTATCTTTTTTGGATATATGTTTTATGTTTTTACTAAAGAACTTTAAAACCTGAATTCCAATTAAATATGAATTTTTACCTATATATAATATATGGTCAATTAAAACATTTTAATATTATCAATTTTGTAGAAAGTTTTATTTACTTGTAAAATAGTAAGTGAAGAAAACAGACCAAGCATCAATTCTTACTTTTCTTCACTAAGGAACTTACTAATTATTATTCTGTTAAAATTGACTCTAAAAAATTATACATTTTTCCTAGACGTAAGTCTTTTTTAGTAAATATCAATTAGTTGTCCCAGTGGACATTGCATGAAGTTTTGCTGAAGTTGTGACAAAATATTCCAACAAGGGTAAAACTAAATTTTAAAAAAGCACTAGTATGTCGCCCCTATCATGTAGATATAGATGAATTATTTATTAATTTAATCATACTATATTATAAATAATACTTTTGTTACAATCCAAAAGAACATATTCTTTATAAAACAATATATAATAAAACAATGTAAAACAGACATTTAAGCAAAAGATAAATAAATTATTTAAAACTAAAATTTGTTATATCAATTTTCAAACCGGAATGCTTCTTGGAATTCAAATGAAATCTCAAATAGTCGTATCGCTTACATCTGAAATCGCACAAAGGGCACTTGAATCGGGCAACCTGACCACACTCGTACTTCAAATGGCGTTTAATGTTGCCTTTAAATTTATAACTCTTGTAACACTGCACACAACTGTATGTACCGTTGTGTTCAACGAAATCTGGTCTAATATCTAAAATTAATCGAAAAATATGGATAAATTTGCAATATTCTAAACAATTGTCACCGCCACCTCTGTTAAGAAATTATATATTTAATTGATTAGGAAGAGCATGCAAAGGGAATTTCTCAAATATTTATAGCCCAACTTCCACAAAATTTTCAATCATATGCGTATTTTTTAAATATCGCAATTAAATCAAGTTACTAGTACCTAGTTTATAATTATATTAAAAGATTAAACAATTATCGAAGCTCCAATAATAATAGACCTTATTGTTCAACAGCAAAACCAATTACAAAACAAAATTCAAATGCATAATATATACCCAATACAAAACCAAAAAATCGGTTGGGACGGCTCAAAACGTTTCCGACAATATATAATCAAAAATATATGACCTGCGTAACGAAACAAATTTTAATAATTATTATTATTAGAATTGTATTATTTTCATTATTTCCAAGAAACTAACGTAACAAACACAACAAGTTCACGACGTTTTTATTAAATTAAAAAACATGAATGCACTGTGTTCCGCTTTGTCTTGAGACCTTTGAGCTTGTTAGACATACCATACCACATTTGAGCTGATGAGTAGATTACAATGTTGCACTTCCGATAGTGACTCTCCAGGTTAAATTGTACAGACCGATCGTCCAATTGATTGAATTGTCACCTGAAGGACATATGGTATATAGCTTACCATTGGTTCTAGCATCCCATTCCAGGCCTGGATACTACTGCTTCAGTCTTGTTGATTCACTTTCGAGTTGTCTGATGTAAATCATCTTATAATATTGTTGTTGAGATTTCTATTTCTTTTTGAGGATTTGTCACAGAGAGAATTCATCAGGTCCCCAGTATTCCTCTTCCAGGAAGATGCCCTGCAGAGGTGTGTAATGATTTCTAGGGCTCTAGTGGATGCGCTCGGTCTCATACCCCTAGTAGCATATGCATGCCAATATTTGTAGTCTCTGAAGTCTGGTATAATTTCCTAACGAAATTGATCAGTAGATCATGAGAGGTCCCACATTCATTTTCAACCGCAGTTTTGCTTGCTAGATATCTGCAAACTATAAAGGCTTTTGTTAGCTTCATGCTTATTCCACATAAGATTACTATCCAAGGTAATCTCCAGATATGTGTGTTCACACTTATGTTCTGTGATCTCTCCATTCACGACGACGATTGGCTTCGAGGATGGAAGCTTTGTTTTCCGTCATGGTTATTCAGACGCCCTTTTTTCTATTAAATAACATAAAGTGCTATTATTTATTCATTTGACAACTGACTTTCCTTGTTATTAACTGTAATTCATAAAACATAAATTTAGATTAAAAAATGATTCCTTGGCAGAGACATATCCAAACATTTGAATGTAGTCAATGAATAAATGAACTGAATGATCTTTTACCTTCTGGTAAAATAAATAGTATTGCGTCATATGGATTGAATAAGTTAATACAATCAGCAATACCTTGAACTAAAGGGTATAATTGTTTAAAATCGGAATCAACTTCATATTCCCAGTCATTAACATATAACCGAAAACCAAAATGGCCCCAGGTTAGATCACTGGGGAACTCCAGAAGATACTATTAACCTGTGACACTATTATTTCTCAGATGAGATTTAAAAAATAATTTTAGGTTTGACAAAACCAAATGCCTACTTTACTGTATACACTATAGGAGAGAAAATAATGTTTTCTGATAGAAATAGAGATGTAATGTGAGCTTCTGCAAATTCTGACAAAATTCATTGATTTTATTATAGGTACAAGTCATGTGGACCAAAACTACACATAGTTGCAGATTCCTAAGACAATGTCGAAAAAAAATATAGTCGTTTAAGTTCAGTATTCAGATAAATCAAATTATTAAAATATAATAAGCAAAGTATATATGTAATTAAAAAAAACAATACGCAATTATTTTAACAATTAGCTTTTATTTATAGAAATTCCTTAAACAAGTCAAGTTACGTCATTCAGTGACAATGTGTAATATGCTTCTTTAAATTATAATTTCGTTTAAATGAGGCATCACAATAAGAACATTTAAAACATTTATCCTTTCCACAATCTTGATATGAGTGAACTTTTAAACTATGTGCATTTTTGTAACGATTCCCACACTTTGAACAACTTACATTAAAATTTTCTGAAACAATAAAGACTACCATTATTATACCCCACCTACCACCTGATAACTGTTATACAAACAATAAGAAATATCAGACAATATTTAGAATTGACAACCTTTCGAAGTTAAAAAATAAGACATGATTAGAAAATCTACAATCTCACACGATACTATAAGTTGCTGCAATAAATTATCTAGTTGTACTCAGGCTTAAAACACTTCTGTAATACATATCAACAAAGGTCATTTCTGTTAAGGCGTTAACAGACATTTTGTCTTTGACGAGAAAATAGAGTATTATTTTACGAAAACTAATGTTTGGGTCATATTTTATTGAGGGTACAGACTTGATTCATATTTATATATCTAGGACCCGTCTCTGGATGATTTTCAAGCCAACGGTAGGCAACTTTTAAACTTAATCTTCGCGATATATTACCTAACATGACCTCGCAGTTTAAATATCATTGGAATAAACTTTACTTTAGAGATCTCAGAGCTTAAATGTGATATTCAAAGAATGTCAAAATGATATTATGCTGCGTGAAAAACGGTACGTACAGTAACTTTATAGAACAAGGTAATATCCCTTGATAATAATGTTACACTTAATAAAAGAATAGTCAGTTTTTTTTCTCATTTAAAGTAAATTAGAAGAATCAAGATCATTTTACTTCTATTTACAAGCCAAACGTTGAGCAGTATTTTTTTTCTGAAGTAAATTAGAAGAATGCGTTCGTATTCAAAATCCTCTTACGAACTACTTCTATTTATACTTAAATCAAGCCAGTTAATCCAAGACAAATGGTAAATTCGTGAAATCACGTCTAAAAAGTCTGAATAGTCAGTTCTTTTTCTCTGTCTCTCATCTGAAGTAAATTAGAAAAATGCGTCCTTAATCAAAATCATTTTAGGAACTACTTCTATTTACACTTATATCAAGCTAATTAATCCAATACAAATAATGGTGAAATCTCCTCATCATCTCTAAGTACTCTCTAAAGTCGCCTCACTAAACTATATTTACTAAATACGTACGCTACGGTGATAGGACATTACGACAATATGATCATTCACATAAATATATAATTACAGCTCTTTGAAGAGAGGAGCAAGAGCAGTACTCAGATAACTTATTGATTGTGCTAAATAATAACCCTTCAAGTTCTAAATAGCCATTAGATTTAAGAGTAACTGTCAATTAGAATATCCCGAACTACCGTTAGCGACAGCGACGAGTTAGTGTGTAGGTATATAGATATAAATATTGGAAATGAAACCCATTCACACAAAACAGCTGCAGGGTTTCTCTAGAATGCTCCACTTCTGCGAATATATCACACCTGAATGTTACTAAAAGGTTTACAAGTTTTGGTGCGTTGATTAGAGAGGGCTCTCACCACTGGAGTTGGAACTATTCTTTTCCAACACAACCTACCTTTTTCATTGGATTTGTTCGGTCTCTGTATGGTGGGATGGTACGGTTTACATATATCTGCTGGTGTATATCCTGCTGTGCTTAAATACAGGCCGATATTGTAGATGGGCAACGACTATGGTACTTTGACGACCTCATAATAAGAGCGAAACGAATTCGTCAGTCTCTGTCGACCCATGCCTCGGTCTGGTTCTACTGAATTAGACTGAGGCCCTGCTAAAGTAAACAAAATCCCTTGTATAGGTAAAACCAGTAATTTTGTCCGCTGTGTCACAATATTATTTGTCATTTACTGTATTTTCGGACATAAATCCTTTTAATTTAAACATATTACAGACAGAAAAGAGATAGACTTTTAATAAAAATAATAATAATTATAAAATGGATTTCTATTCCTAAATATATTAAAGTAGCAATAATTACTGACCTGACCTATAATGAGGATTTTTGTCTAATTTTGTACAATCAGACTGAGAAATGCTATCGTAGATTGAGTTAAGTATTCAAAAATCAAAACACAACTATTTTAAAAATTGAGTTTTATTTACATAAAATCAGTCAACAGGTGTTTAAGTTTCTACAATTATTTCAAGTGGTAATATTCAATATGCTTCTTCAAACTATAATTTCGTTTAAATGACGCATCACAACGTTCACATTTAAAGGATTTTTCTTTTCCACAATCTTGATATATGTGAGCTTTTAAGCTAAGTTCATTTTTATATCGATTCCCACATTTTGGGCAAATTACATTAGTACTACCTAAAACAATAATTATTTCATAAATAAAAGGACTCTTATATTTTATTATTTAATTTAAAATACAAAATTGAAATATAAAGCCATTTTCTTGATAAAATTTGGAAAAGAAAAACTACACCTAAACTTATATTTGAGTAAAATTGGACGTATATTTTAATTTCATTCAACCTTTGATCACCTTAGAATCCATACCGGAATGCATTACAATTATTATATAATTTTGTGTTTAACAATAATCAACGTCACGTCGAATTAATCCAAATTTAATTATAAATTCATAATAGACATTACAGAGATTGTAAGAAATCGACTGACTGGTAGTACTCGAAATTGGATATGCCTACTTCTGTAGTTAATATCAAAAACATAATATAGCATCTGGTAATTTTTTAACCACTGAAAATAGGCAAAATATATTTATGTTATTTGTTTCATTTGTGTAATAAATTCCAGAGTTGTGAAACTGAGACAAAAGAAAGAAGTTTCAAAGTTGTGGTCCATAGCTAAGTTAACGGTACTGTCACAGGCATCGAACGGTCGAGATGCCCAAGTGAGAGTAACTGTCGAAAGAATTTCTGGAAATATGGTAATAATATCGATAAAAAAGTATTCTGCATTTTTTAACATTTGCCACTTGAGGATTTGAGTTAATATTTATTTCATCTTCAAATTTGTAGGTCATATTAACCATTTTTCGCTATAAACATGTTTGGAAATGTCTTCTTGGAGGTTAAATATATGCATATGGCTGATAATAACAAGAATTGAAGAGGATTCTGGATCTTGCAAAGGAGACATTTTCTGCGAATTCTCATTCAGTTGCAGTATTTAGGTAGCTACAGCACCTCTAGTTTTTGGGAGCACGCCACTGCCTAGTAGCAATTACCACTGGTAGCAGCAGCAAATGTATTTTGTAAAAGAAATTAAAAAATATATATTCATATCTACAATTAGATAAAATGAACAAAGTAACAGCCATTTCTACAGTGACCTTGTAATTCACTAGTGTCAACCAATATCACTCAGATTCAGAAGATTTCGATGCACACCGATCATGTGCTTCTTTAGTGTATAATTTCTTTTGAAACACATTCCACAAAATTGGCATATGAATTTCTTCTCTTTACCACAATCTTGATACATGTGTACTCTCAGACTGTGAGCATTCTTATATTGATTACCGCAGCTCGTACACCGTAAATGAGGATTATCTAAAACAATATCCAAATAAGAATTCTTTACTATATAAACCGAAAATAGTTTATAATACTGAATCATTCAACGAACAGTAGTGTAAATAAAGTAATAACATAACAAGTGATGAAGTTTCAAGTGAGTTATTACCATTACGGCAAGTTTAGCACCTACTGTACTTGTGCTTTTAACATAATTAAAGAGTAGAACTTTTGGCGTTGAACAAACATTAATAAACAAATCTATACCTACTGATATACCAATATACTTTTTTTTCTCATCTCTGTGTAATTCAGGTAGAGTTTGTTTTTGGAATTTCTTTTTCATATTACGAATCTTTAGAAAGTTTTTGATTTATTCAATTATTCGCAACTTAATATCACATTTTTTTTTCTTTTTTTTTTTTTTTTCATTGTGAAATTAAGTTACAATTTTTTTTTCAACAAGGTGGTCTGTACAGATGTTTAAATTAAAAGCATTATTTATATAAGGTTCTATTAACCCACTAAAGTATTTGCACGTCCACAACACTTCCCTTTCACAGTTCTTGCTTCACTGTTTCTTTGCCAACTAGATAATTTCACTCTGGCTAGTTCCAAGCTGTGACTGAGAACCACCATCAAGAGTTTCAAGATCAAGACCACTGCTGGTGCTGATATCATTAGTTTTACTGTTGCAGGTTTCCCAATGACTTTTTAGTCGGTTCACTAGACGTTGCAATTCTTTACCACACTTTTTACATACTGCTCTACAACCTAATTTGCCCGCAACTGTCTTTTTTATAAATAGCTGGCAAATACTCTGTTCTTACCTGCCCCGGCTTGTCATGATGTTCTGATAGATACCCCTAATGCGAAATGTTACTGATGTCTAAAATAAGTAAAATAATTTAGGATATTATTCGTATCAGGTCTTCCTAATCAAAATTATTCATGCCATGATTGACTGTACTCGTCTTTTGCAACATATTAATATAAATAGAAGATATGAATAGTGTTCTCGAATATAATTATTGTGTAGAAATTATATTGGGTCCATACAAACAACAATCAGCTTTTAGTGCGACGTTTCGCCTTTTTATTAAGGCTTCTTCAAGCAAATAAAGCTTCAAGTTATTACAGACTAAAAATAACACAGACAAACAATGAACATTTAGCCATTAACCACGTAAATCAGCAGGTATTTAATATTCTTAAACGATCGTATAGAAATAATGTATCATGTATTGAGATACATTATTAATATAAAATGCTCCCCAACACAATGCAAGAAATAGCAACATAATTCGAGTACCTCAAGCACACACTAACTATGAGGGTAAAGCAGGAGTTTACAGAGGTTGCAGATTGTCCAATTGTCATAAAATACACAAGTTTGTTGACTTTTTCAATGAAAACCTTAATACTTTCAAGCGTCAGTTGCACGAATATCTAACTGGTTTAAACTTATCATTTTTATATTCATGTTGAGAAGGGAATTATTATTATTTTGTTTACTCAAACAGCTTAGCGTACTTTTACTTTTGTATTGATAATAATTGATTTATATTAATTTTTGTATTGTTCTTATTCGTAATGTAATCAGTATTTATATATATAAGCTACATAGAAATATTTTTAGGTTGGAACATTGTAATTGTCTTGTAATTCGGTGTACTTAAACCTGTTAGACAATAAAGATGTATTTATTTATTTATATAGCCGGGCGGTTCAAAATTTTCACTTTAACAAATTTAAGTGACAAAGCCACAAACTTGCAAAAACTACGCGAACGAAATTAAAAAAATCATCGATTTTTGTTTTTTTTTTAATCATGATTTTTATCAACTTTGGTGTTCACTCTGTGTTTTTAGTCGGTTTACGGTTGTTGGGGATTTTGTTCACTGCAGCAATGGATGCAACTTTTATCGAATTGTGTAATGTTTGATTGAACTTTACCAATTCAGCTATAAAAATCTCTCATATATTTTTGTTTGTTAGCAATGTCCGTTGAGTGGGTCATTTTGACAACGAGTTTTGAGTCGAACAAATGAATAAAATGGAAGGTATTTTTTCATTAGAAAAAACCGTGACATTGCAATAGTGTAACGGTTTCGTTCACACGCGAGTTTATTATTACGAAAATATATAATAGTTGAACATATATTTTGGGTAAATTAAGTATTGAATAATTATTATTGCCTCTTTATTTTAAAACTAAGATAGTTTGTTATTAGCATTTTTTAATAAATGCATTACTTTTCTGGTAATCCATATTGGCAACAATGCTAATTGTTTAAAAATATCTATTATTGTAAATAATATTAAATTTATACCTCCCTCTTCTTATCTAGCCTTCGATTTGAGAACATCTCGCGACAGATTATTTTCTTGTAAAGGCAATTTTAATAAAATTATAGTTTTTCATGTCGAGAAATTAGAATTTACTAAATAATTAGATTTGAAGTTCATTATTATTCCCAGAAAAGGATAATTTGATTTATAAGGATACAGGTATGTTGATTGTTCCATTTGGTTGACTATTAAAATATAAATGTATTAAGTTTTTTTAGAATTGTGAAATAATTCCATTTTTATTTTTCTACAATCATCCTCTTTCGGAAAGGATATTTATTTATTATGATTCAATTTTAACAAATTTGAATTATTAATGATTTGATTTCTGTAGCTATTTTTATTGGAAATTTGATCAAATATTAATAATATGTAAAAATAGTATATTTCCTTATATCTTTCTATCTAATTTACAATTTTATCTATAGGGATATATTGATATGAGTTTTCTGAATTAGTGTGAGAATCATAATTTGAATGCTAATTATGATACTGCGTAAATATTCCTGTGTTTTTTAGCTATTTTCAAGTTAATTAATAGTTACTAGGATGACCTAATTATGTCACAGATTTTGATGGATTTTGGTGTTTTGTGATGGATAATGTTATGGAAATCTGCTGGTTATATCATGAAAAGGTTATATGCCTGACTGTAAAGAGTTCTTGCATGGAATACCACTGGAGTTTGAGTTAATCAGGTGAGTACACAGCTTATTTTAAGCTATTTAATTAAATTTGGTGAATTATAGCTGTCGCCTGATTTGTCTCTTTCTCTAAATTTTACTATGCACGAAATCTCAGTCAATTTAGGAGTCATTCATGCTTTCCTTTTGTTATATTGATCTGTGTGTGAATGATGCAAAACTTTAATAACCTTTTTATGGTAGTTTGATACAGTTCTGATTTGTCTTTTGTGAAATTGTTCACAAAGCATTTGGATATAGAACCAAACTTATCTGGCTTTATATTGTTGAATATAAAGTAGTTTATTTCGTTTAAAGAAACTCATAGGTTGATATTTTGAATTTTCATTTTTTCCTTTGATCAAAGTTTCCTAGTTAAGTTGTAGTCAATTGATTGGAAACTATCAACATACACCATTTTTGTTTATCAGACCAATAAAATTTAATTTTGTTAGTTGCTTTCTTAAGCTAGTTTATTTTTTTTAATTTTGAAAATCTAGGAACTTAAATTCACAGAAATAATGTAGATAAAGTAAATTCTGAAGAAGCTTTAGAGTTTACTTTTTTTCTTGCCTCATAACGAAGAGAATTTTGCTCAAACTTGTTGGATAGAAAACTTCCTTCAAATTTTCTTCCTTGTGAAATTGATTTTTATGTTTCAAGTTGTGAACGGTATTTTATTCAGACTTGATAGTACTTTGGACTTATGAAATTACTGCTTCTGAATTTCTATGAGACTGCAGCTCAATAGAAATATTTAGCTTAATAGTTAATTAAACTAATTTTATTCCTTATGTATAAATATGTTATACATTTAAAAATTTATAGACAATATATGAAACTTTATTATTCTAATTTTAGTAAACAAGTTTGGTAAACTTAATTTATATTAAGGGTTGACAAATTTTGTATTTATTATTAATTAAATTCTGTAATTAATATTTTTTAGTTATTTTAGTGATTCAAACATATGATTTGTGATTTGAACTCTCACTTTTTCTTTTGGAATATTTATAAATTTTCAAAATTATAATTCATATTTATTGTATTTGTATTCAGATTTCCTTATATTAAGTTTGTAATTTTTACGCTGCCGCGGTGACATAAATTTCCTTCAGCAATTTAAAATTTATTTATGTCATAATTTAATATAATCACTTTGGATAAATTTGAGTTTCTTTTAAACTTAAATTAATAAATGAAGGAGAAATCTATTTATGTAATGAGTAATATTAATCGTAATACTTTGGAGTTTTTTAAATGAAATTAAAACTAAAAATTCGTTTTTCAAATTTCTTTGACACTTGTATAGTAGAACATTTACTGCTGTATGTTTTATTTTTTTATGAGAAACAATCCAATTTGGCTGGAGCAACAGATTGTGGAACAAGAGTTATCAAGCTGCAAATACAGTAGAGAGCCACGAATTCACTACAGCCTTGATTGTGAACTGATGGTCCATAAATGAGCAAAAACACAGGATCATGTTAACTATATGCTGGTGATAAAAGGTATTCTCTCATAATTATTTGTCAGCTGATGTCTGATAAACCAAAAGCTCAAAAGCCACATAATTTGGTGAGACTGTTTCGATTAAAGTAAGCAAATTTGCTTTTCGCTTTTTCTGGGCAATAAATGTACTCATTAATTGATGTAAACTTTATTCTACACAGATAATTCGAATTTGTATTTTTTCATTTCAAACTTCTCCAAATTTTATAACTAATTCAAAATTTTAATTATAATATTAATGAATTTATTGTAAAAAAAAGAAAATCTTTATCATATATATATTAAAAAAAATCATTTCATAATTTTAAATATTAAAATAATAAATATATTTAAAATTTAATTGTCAAATCACTTGTAAATATAATACTCAGGATCTTGTAATAAATAATTTATTTGATTTTTTTGTTTCATTTGTCGATTTAATCAAGCACAGAACAAATTAACTTTCTATCTTATTCGAGATTTTTATTCAGTGAGAATTCATTGTGAATAATATTCACTTTATTATTTTGATTGTTTAATTTTTCTTAAGCAACTTTTTTTTATAAAAAAATTAATTATTGAGAAGGGGTTGTCAAAAATCAGTTATACAAGTTAAGCTTAATTTAATCTGAAAAGTAATGGTTAACTTCTACTTAAATAACACCTAATCCACGACCAACAACTGAGCTATCGGAGCTAAAAACGACTGCACTTGGAAGTAGGGCACTTCAGCAATCATAAGTGCATTCTGAGTTTCACTATCTTCTGGGATGTGTCAGTAGGAACAATATTTGTTTGCTGATGTCACATAGGATAGGGATACTCATATCACGTTTCAATAGTGAAGCTATTATGGATTAACTATTAATTTCTAAGAAAATAGTATATATTTAGGTTGCACAAAAACATACAGACTTTAAGATGTAATAGGGGACATCAAACAAATATATATATATTATAAACGAACCGATTTAGCATAAAATAGAAAACGCTGTTTTGGTATTTTATACGAAATATTTTCATGGATCACTTAGTTTTACTGTTGGACTTTGTTTTACGTAGAAATAAATGATGATTTACACTAGTTGTTCAAAAGGTTGCATTGTCTGTTCAGTAACCCGCGGACTCGATGAAATAATCCAGGGATAGGTTCTACATGTGTACACCTTGCCATTACTCAAAGGAAACTTTGCGCTTTTTGAAAAGTATATCAAAGAAACCCTAGGAGCTTGCTTTTTATAGTTCTCTCGTGATTTAATTTCACTCTTAAATTTTTAAAATAATAAATATATTCGAGTTTATTTAAAAATAAATTATATTACCATTAACGGTTTTAAGTATATTTTTAAATAAATGCACAACATTTATACCCACCTTTATTGAAGCACACTACTTCTATCCATTATATTTCTTTTTGTTTTTTAATATTTAAATTATTTCAGCAACAAATTCAAACACAATATTTAATACTAAAAAAGTACTATTATCTGCCTGGGTGTGATAACTGATATCAACATAATATTATGAAAATGGAAGAAAAATATTTGATCTTTTTTATTTTAACACATTCCAAAAAGGCACTATATAAACAGGCATTCATCTCTCTATAGTTATTTTAATTTTCTTCAAAGATAACAATTGAATATTTCTTCTTCGCTTACTAACATAATATGTCGTCTGTGGAAGCCAAATGCATATGCGTCAAGCTTATACTTGAGTACTCTTCCAACCACTAACAGTAAAAAGTGAAAAGCTTTTGGTTTCTTAATTATAAACATTAAGTTAAAAAACTGAAATTTTATTTTAAACAATATTACAATAAATAACATAAAATATTATGTTCGAGAACTTGTGAAATTCAGCGATACAACACGTGTTAAACTACCACCCGAAAAATAAAGTCTACTTGTGCTGTAAAGAAACAATAACTTTTTTGTCTTCAGCAAATTTTGCTATTAACTCGTGCACAGTGTAATAGTGTCTCTTCAGGCTATAACTTCGACCGAATTTCGTAGTACACAAAGTGCATTCGAACGTTTTCTTTTTACCACAATCCTGCACCATATGGGCTGATAGAGAGTTCTGGTTTTTGTATAATTTGCCGCATTTCTCGCAAGGAATGCCTCCTAAAAAGAAATCGATTAGAAAAAACAATTTTATACCCTCTTTGCTTGATTTTGCCAGAAAATAAAACATCTTCGCGGTCACAATACAATAATTGAATGGGTCATTTGAGAATAAGTCAAAAAGTTGGGAATCTTAAAAAAAATACTTTCAAAAATTATTTTGGAATGAGACGATGCAATAATGTTTGCTTCTAAAGTTGCAAGGTATAAGTTTTCTATTTAAAGCTACTTAATGTGCTCTAAAAATGTTTTTTTTTGTGTTATGGGATTTCTCAAATGAGCGATTCAATTATGTAGGTAACAATCTTTTAATTTATGAAAAAAAAGCAAATTAATTTGATTTAATAAATAAATTAATAAAATATTTTATTAATGCAGTTTGATTATTAACATCAAAACATAGAATACCTTATAGTACATCCAGGTCAAATTTAATTAAAATTATTTTAAAGCTGATTATAAATAAACACTAAACATATAAAAAGCAATCACATTTTTAATAATAATTATTAATAGCTTTCTCCCAAAAATGTCTTCAACATTTGGTTGTGTCTGTAAGCCACGTGATTCTTCAAATGAAATTTGTGGTACGTGGAAAAGTTACAATAAGGGCAGAAAAACGATTTCTGCTTCTGACATTCAAACCTCTTATGACGGTAGAGGTTCGGTGAATGTACGTAGGATTTTCCGCATGTACCACATGTAAAATTCCGTCTAGCACGATCTAAAATTAGAAAATGTTAATATAATTGCACAAACAAAATACTTTCACCGGAGAATGAAATTTTTACATCAGGTACAACAATTTCAAATAATAATACATCCGAGAATTATAATTTTTTTCAAGCACGCAGTAGCCTTTATTATTAATTTGAAAGAATTATTTTGATTGCTTAATATTTAGAATTTTATACAGTAGCGAAAAACCCAAATATTGAGCTTTAGTCTATTCGCGCCACAACAAACCTATAGAAGCTACTCTGAATAATTCTAATCAAGATATTTAAAAATTAATAACAATCAAAATTAAGAGAATTTTAAGTAAATACTTAAAAATATTTCTGTTGATGATTATAGAACTAATTGTACATAATTGGACTTATTGGGTGAGTTTCACTGTATTTCCTATTATTTATTCCCAACCACATGATTTTCTTTAAATTACCTTAATTTGCATTTTAATAATTTATTTATTAGTCTAGTACCTTCCCCTGAGAGCTCCAGGACCTTCCACTGATATGATTTCAATACATAAACTTTGTATTGTATTTTTATAAAATCTTACAGATTTTC
Organism: Apoderus coryli; assembly: GCA_911728435.2. Taxonomy (NCBI): domain Eukaryota; kingdom Metazoa; phylum Arthropoda; class Insecta; order Coleoptera; family Attelabidae; genus Apoderus; species Apoderus coryli. The sequence continues at coordinate 10,751,341 of OU452204.1, read as the reverse complement.
AGTAAAATAGAAATGCAATTTACTTTTTTTACCTACTATTTATTTTTTATACAATATTTCGAGGTTTCAGGTTCACTGATGAGTTTTTGAACAACAAAACGCCGAAAAAACCTCCCTAAATGTTATCGATTTTACACATTCCATGTAAAATAGAAAATTGATTTCATATAACAAAACTATTAAAAGTGTTCATTGAAACTATAGTCAGGTAAAACCAATTTTATTATTTTATATTACGCAGCTGTTCAATAAATTACAATAAAGTTGACTAGTCTAATTACAATAAATATAGATATATTGATTTATAACACATCAAGATATTGAAGAAGAATTTAAATATATAAAGATAGATATGAGCCACAGTGATATACTCGAGATTACTACAGAAGGCGAAGTGTGCAATAAAACCATAAACACATTGTCTTGCACATTAAACAACCCCATCCATATAGGGGTTGTTTGTTGAGCAATATATATATATATAACAGGTAGGATATAAATTGGTCAGCCCCATAAGCACAGTTTATACACAGTTACTTCACCTCGTGTCTACACCTTTGTTACCTCTATCTTAAAAGCAATTCGCCGCCGCTTATAGTTATAGTATCTTATAGTATATATAGTAGCGGGCCAGGGCGCATTTTCGGAATTCGCCGACACATAACTCGGGTGATGCGAATCACAGATTCATAAAGTCCCGACGTTTTAGACTAATGCGTCGGCGATTTATGAAATACATGCAACGTGCCAACTCCTAAAGGGTTTCCCATAATGTTTTTTTTTCTTACCAATCTCGGTTATAGCTATGAAAAAAATTAATTCATGTTTGAGTATTCGGGTCCTCAATAATTTATGGTTTCTTTTGTATAGTGGGTTATAGGATTTCGTAGGAAAGTACACTCAATTAGGTGTCAGTGACGTTTCGCGGCTTTATTTCCGCTTTTTCAACCTTCTTCCAGTTAGAATGTACAATTAAAACAATTAAATTACATTTCTATATACAAGTTAATGGTCCACACTAACTGAATTGATCACTAATCGTGTATAGTAACATTTTTTGGTACTGTTGTTGTATATAGAAATGTCATCTAATTGTTTTAATTGTAGATACAATCTAACTGGAAGAAGCTTGAAAAAGCGGAAATAAAACAGCGAAACATCGCTGACACCTAATTGATTGTACTTTCTTAGGAAGTCCTAATATTTTCCCGATGAGCTTACATTACCTACTCACCGTAAACGACCGTCAGATGCGCCAATTATCGAAATTATTCGAACTTACGTCAAACGATCGAGCAGACACGACCCTAAATATAACACAAACGGCATAAACCTAACCTAAAAATTCAAAGAATCTACATACCTTCTTTGGGTCCATTTCATTAATTCAATATTAATAGGTAAAATTTATTTTTATTGGGCAATCAAAATGTTTTTAACAGCTCAAGAAACTAGTTACACCAATCTGATTCAAAACGAAAAGATATTATTAATTTGAGATGTGCAATATCATACGTAAATCGCTGACGCATTAGTCTAATACGTCGGGACTTTATGAATCTGTGATTCTTATAACCCGAGTTGTTCCGAGCAGCTAATGTGTCGGCGAATTCCGAAAATGCGGCCCGGGCTGGGATTGCGACGAGTCGATGCCGTTTTTAGCGTCTACTGACCCTTCTTATCTGTAGTTATTATTCTATGCCATAAGTAGGAATTTCAACGTTGTTTAAAGGTGCATCTCAATGTAAGAATCTACTCTTATCTCACTTACTCTGTTTATGGTTTTATTGCATAGTTCGCCTTCCGTCATAATCTCGAGCATACTTACAACTCACAACTGGTACGTGGTTATTAGAGTGGCATAATACAGAGCAACATTTTATGAGGGGAGGTTCTTATAGCACATGAGAAAATTCGGTGTATTTATTTAAATTCTCCTTCTTACTATGACAAAATTTATCAGTAATTTAGCGTAAACATTGCATCAAAACTTTAGGTAACTTTTACAGGTACTTAATCTAAGAGGATTTGTAAATTGAATTTGGTAAAAATGACTAGGCTTTTTAGACTTTCTTAAATAATAAACTAAAGTGTAAATAAGCATTATTCAGCATACTAGAGCTGGCATAACAGCAGGTAATAAAGCAAATGAATCCTGGTTTAACAGACCAATAATAATAATTAATCGCGAAGCTATTTATTGTATAAGTGCAAATTAAATATTTTTTCATACCACAATGCTTACATGAAATTTGTTTCTGCAATTTGTGTAAAAAGCAAACATACAGAAGTGTTTTTTTTTATTTCTAACAATAATTAGTATAATAATATTAATATGACTAGAGATTAATAATATCATGTTTTCAATTATTCAAATTATGGCAAAACCTTTCAATAACTTAAACTAATGAAACAACAAAAGAGAGGCATAAATTATTCCTAAAATACTACGCATAGAATTAGGTAAAACTAATTCACACAAAATTGACTAAATATATGGCAAAAAAAACCCGTGTTGAAACACTGACTAAAACTAGGTGGATCTATAGTAATTCTTAAATATAATTTAAACGACTAGAGTACAGATTATTTTTGGTAAATTACAGTTTAATATTCAAATAATGCGCCAATATTTCTTATTTTATAAATTGTATTGTACCTTAATACCCACTCATAACTCATCAATCGTTAATTCGATTTCTGATTCGTTTAATTCTACTGAATTTACAAATCGAATCTACTCATATCAACAAATAGTGGGTGGCAAAGTGTATTAAGGGATAAGAAGTATCAACTATCTTCATTATTTGAATGATAAGCTTAAGGATTATTAAATCTAAAAAACATTTAAATATATCATAACATTTTATTTTTTAAGCATTATGTTGATCTATGATCGAGTATATTATATTAATGCATGTTGTACTTACTTGCAAGAATAAATAATTATTTTTTTAATAAATAAATAATAAATTGTCGACTGTTTTTTAGGATTATAACTATACTACAAAATAAAATTGAAAAAAAAATGCAAAGGTATATAATCTGAATAGAAAAATGTAAGTTGTTTTTTTCTTTATATAGAGTTTCTTTCGTTATCGTCTTAAATGAAAAATGAGTTTTCCTCAATTAAATAAATATTAGATACAATTTTATTATTGGTTACTTTTTCTGCTTCTATCCTTTTTGACTTTTTACTGTTTTCTACAAATCTAACCATGTTCAACTGATCAGTTCTAATGTTCGTATTAATAATGAACGTTGAATAGAAAATGCTCACCAACTTTGAACTATAACATTTATAGTTCAAAGTTGGTGAGCATTTTCTATTCAACGTTCATTATTAATACGAACATTAGAACTGATCAGTTGAACATGGTTAGATTTGTAGAAAACAGTAAAAAGTCAAAAAGGATAGAAGCAGAAAAAGTAACCAATAATAAAATTGTATCTAATATTTATTTAATTGAGGAAAACTCATTTTTCATTTAAGACGATAACGAAAGAAACTCTATATAAAGAAAAAAACAACTTACATTTTTCTATTCAGATTTTGAGCGATCTTAATCATTGTTGACTGCAATATCATGACTTTTTCATTTGAAAAGGAATGCGCGTAACAACCCTTTGTTTTAGATGGTAACTCACCTGGATGAAACCCAGTTCTAGAATGGTATTGTGCCCCGCTGTCAAATAGTACTTTGAAACACATTATAGTGAAACGTAAAATGTATTCCGGGGTAGATTTCCCCCTTATTTAACACCCGGATTGATAAAACTAAAAATATCAGAAGAAACATCTGCCAAATTATAAATATATAAAGCTAAGGTACACAGAAGAATAGAAAACGAAAACTTGTTTTACCTGGGGTCGGCAATTAAATAAGATTAAAACCTAACATTGCTGCTCACAGGTAAATTTTTGACACTAAAAGATTTTATTTTTTTAACACGGAAGAAGCGTCGGAACCGCCGCAAGAAAAAATTATCGTCATTCAATGTACAACACAGCGCTCAATAAACTTATTATATTTTCTGAAGTAAGCCATGACAAAGAGGAGCGACGAAGTCTGCTCCACAAAATAATTACATATATGTTGGAATCATGTTTAAAACTATGTCAGACATGTTTCGAGGCTATATGAGTCTCATCATTAGTGTCGTATTAGTAACAATGAATCTTCGCAACTTAATTTAATTTAAACATCTACACATACTGTAAGGAAAGTCATACAAAGATTATATATTAATATGATTTTATTAAAGAAATATCCTTGGCATGATCTATAAGAACAAAGGCCCGTTCAAGCCTACTCACATTGTAACGACATAACAATGTGATAAATGTTTAAATTAATTTGGGAAGATTCATTGTTACTAATACGTCACTGATGATGAGGCTGATATATTCTCGAAACATGTCTGACATAGCTTCAACACAATTTAAAGATGTATATATCACACTTAATGGTTTCAACATTTCAGTAATTTTAGCTGTTATTTAAACTTAATCAAGAAAACTCGCCATAATTTGGCACTTAACTGACTGAATCCAGAGTAGTAGGTTTTCCAAAAACATTATTTCATCGTTACTAACAATTATTTATTATTATTTGCCAATTTATTTCTCTCTCAGTACAACATTTTATTCTGCACGCGGTTTTTAAAATTTATTTGAAATTTTTGTGCTTTTTGAACTTATTGAAAAAACGCCCTTCTCAGATGAATGAAACTTTACTTTTGAAGACACCATTTATAAGGTGTTTAAATTGTACAACTTTCCTCTAATTTAACCGACATTGTAACTCCTACTGTTTCCAAGATTCCAATGCTATCACATTCTTATCTTGGACAGACAATAGTAAAAGTCTTTTTAGGACGCAGTTTTATTTATTCTTAAAACTTAAAAGTTATCCCAAATTTTTCTGGTTTTTTGACACTAGTTAAACAATTAAAAGTATGCAATTATATTTGAATAATCATGTCGTTTAAAAAATATATGCCTACTTAATTTTAATTGTTTAAATTGTTTCGAACGACATTAAATATCGCATTGTGAATGTAATCGCGGTTTTTTTTTTTGTATTTAGGTGAGGTGAAAATGCACTTGAATTCGCCAAAAAGAAAGAAAACATATTTATTGAGCGTGATTTGATATCAAGAAAAATTAGTAATATGCCCTCCAAAACGAAATTTGCAAGAAATGAAAGGTGTTTAGTGAACTTACTCCTTTTTCGAACATATTAACCCAGAAAATTGGTCCAAATAAGATTTATATTAAAATATCTAATTACCTAATTTTTAGATGTAAATGAACATCAAGTTCCCATACAGATATTTGGCCTAAACGAACCAGCACGACACGTCTGGTAACCGCGCGTTACAACACATACTGGGTTCGGCAGCATCGCAACGCAAAAATGCGTCCGACGATATGGCTCGGTGCGTCCCGCATGAGCGATGGTAGTGTAAATAAATGTAGCCGTATAAATGATTATAATGCTCACCAACTCTTATAAACGAGCACTAAGACCAAAGTCTTACAATCTAAATTCGCATAATGCAATTTATATAATAATATAAGCATTTAATTTCTAGCATTATCAATGACATGCTTAGCGAGAAACAATCCCAAAACGCAGTCGACAAGTAAACTCATTTGCTAAGCTATCACAACTTTGGGTTGTCTTTGGCGCAATTTCTGTATATGAATGTCATGCGACTTGCGCATATGCTTCAATAACATGTAACCATGTCTGAACATTTTGGAGCATAACTGGCATAGAAACGATGGATTCTGGCCACAATCGAATCGCAAATGACGTCCTAAAGTCTTCTTTTGTGAATAAGTCTTTTTGCATCGGCTACAACCATATCTGACATTTTCATGATTGTAGACTTTTAGTTGAGAATATTCGTCAAAATCTGTTGCGAAGAAAACGACACCTGAAAATCAAAACGAGTTTAAAACGAAATAATTCTAAGCAAATATGTAAACTAAATAATATAAAATGAAAATAAAACTTACACACACGCATCTTTGGGATAATAATATTATAGTTAGAAGTTGACAGTCTACAATGTGGCACATAAATACATAACTATTGCATCCAAAAAAAAACAAAATAAGCGCTAAAACTGAAACAAAAAAAAAACACAAAAGAAAAATTCAAGCACTATTAAAAAAAATTAAATACGAAACAGAAAACAATGCTGTAATATCAAATTGTCATGCAGGGATGGTATGTTCGTAAATAAAATTAAAATATATTTTCAATTAGACTGAATTTTTGGTCTGAGCAGTATTCAATTATGGCTGAAAGTGTTAGGTTTTAACAGCTTTTGACACAATCGGCAGTATTAAAAAATTAAGAGAAAGCTGGTTTTGCAGCCTCCAGGACAAACGTGTTTGCTTGAATGGACATGCTTGAAACCTCAAAAAATAGACCTGCCAAAAAAAATTTAAATTTATAACAATTTTGGCTACCCATATAAAAACGAGAAGTGATTTTCATAACCAAGATAAGAAGTCACTAAATCCTCCATCATATAGGAAACAAGTAATTTAGCGATGTCGTTGAGAATGGCTCTAAAACAAATGGTGTTTTTATGCTCAAAATACAAACGCTGTCCATAAAATAAAATTAGCCCGCCGGTTTTAGTAATAGGTATTAAGTGTTTATATTATTAATAAACACATGATACAGGCAATTACTACCTAAGCTTAACACTAATACAAGTCAAATCACTATTAATGACGGAGTACATATTATATGGAACTACCAAAGTGTTTGTGTTTGGAACATATTATATAAAGATATTTGTGATGACGTGACGCGTATTTTCCGATTTGGCCGCCATATTGGCCGTGACATCTAATGATGGGAATACGCAGATAAATTCAACTCGCCAATATTGAGATTTCAGTGTATATCCGATTTGCCATCATCTTAATTTTAACAACTTCCAGTTTCAATGTAAACTCCGTAAACATAAAAATGATACACTTGAATTTCAAATTGCGTGAAAACTTTATCTCTGGTTTGTTCGCCATCTTATAGTAGCCGATTTCGAAAGGACTGACTGTATATTGAACTATTCGCGATCATCAAGCCAACAATCTATACATACTATACATCTTGAGGCCATTGAATTAAATTACAATTTCTTCTCAAACTTGACATCTTCCTGCTATAAGAAGGCAAAATATTCGCCATAAGGGCGAAAAAATCCGTTACCACTTGTTTTCTTAAAACAGCAGTATATTGTACTTTATTGGAATTTAATTTATTTAATAATTCGACAAAAAATAACGAAGTACGAGTTGAAACTCTAATCTTAGCGTCAACAACCAGAAATTAGCACGATCTTCACTAGACTCATTTCTTGGCAAAATCAGGTTGCATTTTCTACATTGATATGCAATTAAGATGAATTTGATCATACTTCATCTAGTACCTGTAACAAAATCATTTGAGTATGATTGACGTGCTTAAATCCTACATTTTACAGGTATGATGATTGTATTTATCTTGCTTCTTTGCAAAGAGAGAGAGAAGTATGCGGCTTCCACATTTCCATATTTCGATGCTCTAATCTTATTTTGGGGAACACTTTTTGTTTTGAAAATTCCTGGCCGAATTGTAAAAAACACTTTTGTGACGCCTTTTATATCTCAAGAACTATATTAAGTATATACATATCGAAATTTGATAATGTTTTTGATACGAAATGTGTCGTAAAATTTTCGTAGGGGATATCATTGGCGACTGTTTTTTTCATGCTACAACCCTTATGTATGATTTTCTATATTTTTGATTTTAGATTTTAAAATACACGATCGATGGTAGATAGATATCAAGCAAGGCTCAATTGATTTTTGAAGAAGGGCTAACTGGTTATACCTACCTATGACATAATTCAGAAAATTGATGTGTTACATACAATTTTAATTACATCAAGAAATTGTTTACCGAAAAAGTCGAATTAATTATTTTTTTAACTTTTAAATCCCTAAAAAAATATATCCGGAATGCCAATGGCATCCAAACCTCAAAGGGACCTTGTGAAATTTCTAAATCTAAAGAAAAAATAAATAAAAAAATACAACAAAATTACAGCTAACGTGATTAAATAAAATATCTCGAAAAGGGAAAGATATAAAAAAATTAAGATCTATAATAATTAACAAACATCTTTTCGTTATGGAAATCTTTTTATTTTCAACCCTTTAAAAAATACTTCGGATATGCCATAATATTCGTAATCAGGGGAACTCAAAAGTGTTTTTTTTTTTTTAACTCAGTACACAATATTGAAAACCACAAGAGTCCCCTAAATATATAAGGATACTACAAAAGTCACATAAAGGAGCTCAAAAACTGACTGGACTCATCTATTTAGACACCAGCGGCGCGCAATGAGAGAAAAGCATTGCTTGCCTTAAAATAATTTAACTATTAATAAAACATTTTCACGGTAACATTAACTAAATTTGATTTTAAAATAATCAAAGAATCAATGTTTAAAAATATTAATTTCGTTAGTTAACCATTTCTGGATTGTTTGTTTTTCTTGGTTATTCATAGATTTAAAATAGAACGTATTAATACAAAAACACATTATTCAGATTGAATGCTCATTTAGTAAGTAAATCACAATATCATAACTATATGGAACGGTGGAAGGGTAGGTAAAATTGCCGACTCTATTCTCGCAATGTGAGTTGATTGTGAATAATACGTATAAACAAAGTTGTTAATTGTTTTAAGCATTATCTTCCTTAACAATTTTTAGTTTTCCGTGTTTTTTTATTGAATGATATTTCAAAATGCAGTTTATAATGAACAAACTATTAATACTGGGAGACCTACGAGATACAAACTTAATATTATTTCAACAGAAAAAAGACCTGTTTTAACAAAAAGTGTAAAGACAATTAGATAAGACAATCATGTTTCAATTACTGGGGGTATCTATGTAGATTTATAAATAAATAATAAGGAATATAATATAAATTTATCTGTTTGCACATATAGGTGTATTTAAACCAAATTAGGTTTTATTGCATACCCTGTTGTACATACCGTACACAAAAGTAGTCTGGCATCTCTTATTCTGACAAAACCAGATCCTTCAAAGCACCATTGATTCCTGTTTATTTTCATCTTAAACTTTTATTTCCAAAAACTAAATTTTGCTTTCAACGTTTATTAAAAAATTATGAAATTTGGCTTACAATATTTGTATAACATTTTCAATAAACTACACGTAATAAACAAATTAATCCACAATCTTATCTGATAGAAACTGTTCCAAGATATTGCATTATAAATTTGTTAAATAAATCTTTAATTTAAAAATTAAATATAAAACTGCGTCCGCCTCACTAATGAAATTTATTACATTGTAACGTGCTTTAAAAATACCAAAGATTTGGGTTATTACAGTTCCATTCTTGAAAATTGAATCCTCCTCTAGAATTTTAGAAATATTTCCAGTACCGGCAACACAACAACAAAAATCTGACACATTTTTAAAAGGAAATATAAAAAAACATGGACTTTGAGAAGTAGAAAATGCTGTTGAAGCTGGATCCTTAAAAAACTGAATCACCCTATATATCGACTTTAATTCGGAGTGTTTTCCTAATCTATAAAAAACAGCTTTGGAAAAGGTCTAATAAGTTACATAAAAAAATGTTCTGGATAAATCCTGCGTCCAATTTACACTAGCTAACATGCAGGATTTACCCAAAAGAACTGTTTATAAAAAGGTCTAATAGACCAATAATAGTTATATTTTCTATTTTGATCAAAATTTAAAACTAACTCACAAAGCTCAAAATCTTGAAACATATCTTTCAGTGGGTAAAAAGATTTAGTACTATAACAACAATAATTAATTAATGAGTTATAACCTTTGTATCAATTTCCAACAAATTAACTGGCAATAGAATATAAAAACTAAATTTATATAATACCACAAAACAAACGAAAATTAATAATACAACAAATAACATGTCATGTCACGTAGTTTTAAAAACAACAATATTCTTATTGATATCATCTTTGAGATGAATATTGTGTTTGGTAGCAAGATGACGTTCCACATGTGTTTTCTGATAGCCCCTGTATGCACATTGAGCACAACCGAACCTTGGTAATTTACCGCATTCGTATTTTAAATGTCTGGCCATAGTCGATTTTTTCGCATAGGTTTTAAAGCATTGTTCACACACGTAGTCTTTGGTTTCAAAAAAAATAAAACCTAAAATAAGCACATTGTTAATAAAATAAATACTAAACATGGTGTAGTATGGAATATTATTTATTAGTACTTATTGATTTTCTATTATAAAATTATTTGTTAGTAAGAAGCTAAATTGTATAATAGTATATACCTATACAAATCATACGCTATTATAAATCAAGGGTAGTTTAAAGACGATAAATATCAATGAAAATATCAAAAAATAATATTATAATATGCAAAGGTAATAGATAATTAATTATCATTTTTTTTTTGTATGGGGTGTTACTCTTGTAGTATGTGTCACTTGTTATTAAATATATTAAATATTGTTTAGAAATAACTATATTATATATATATATATATATATAACTATATTATATGTTTTTGCATTTTTTGTATAATTTAGTAAAGTAGGTAGGTATATGTATAAAGTAAAGACGGAATTATTTTAGTACGTCCTAAGTTTGTTTTATCATTCTAATCATTTTCCTTCAAAAAAAAAAGTGATGGGGATACTCAGGAGAAATTTTTGTTCAAGCTGGCGCCCAAACTGCAAATTTGCATTTTTATCTTACCTTTGTGCATATTGTATACTTAAGTCAAGACAAATTACAAAACTTCATCATGAATTTTAAAGATCGGGAATCATTTCTATGTTCGCTCTTTTAATATACTTAAATATCAGTACTATAAGGGGAATTTTTCAATGATTTGATGATGGTTGGTTTTGTTTGAACGTAAGAAAACCAATTGGTGTGATACATTGTTGTATCAGAAATGCCATTTACTCTCAAATTGTGACATAAAATTAAGTTGGTAGTGATATTTCAAATGTTAAAACTTGGCTTTAAGAAAATGACTACACCCTTATACAAGGTGTTTCAGAAAGACATGGCCAAAATTTGTGAGCGAATTGGGGACATCTAATCATGAAAAAAACCTAAATTGTATTTTTAGTACGAGTAAAGATGAATTAACCAAATGTAGCATATTTATTCACCTAGTAAAATATCGTAAACTGACATGAAATTGAATAAAAAAGGATGACCATAGGAGGGTAAACGGGGGGACCCTGGCATTAATTATACCCTAACTTTTTTTTCTTGTGATTTTTATTCATTTTGGGTCAAAAATGTGATAAAATAGAGTTTTATACATAAAAGGCACACTTCTTTTTTCTCGAAAAACTTAAAGGTTTCGAGTTTGAAAATTTTGGGACAAAACTGGTCCTTAGTAAACAGCATTAATAAAATTATTGAAATACAGTTTGCTAACGAAAAGTTTTCCAAAATTTTATTAATGCTTTATACTAAGGACCAGTTTTGTCCTAAAATTTTCAAGCTCGAATTTCTCGAAAACCTTTAAGTTATTCGAGAAAAAAGAAGTATGCCCTTTTTATGTAGAAAACTTTATTTTTTCACATATTTGACACAAAATGAATAAAAATCACAAGGAAAAAAAGTTAGGTTATAATTAAGGCAAGGGTCCCCCCGTTTACCCGCCTATGGTCATCCTTTTTTATTCAATTTCATGTCAGTTTACGACATTTTACTAGGTGAATAAATATGCTACATTTGGTTAATTCATCTTTGTAAATAAAGAATTTTCGAAAAATTACAATTTAGGTTTTTTTCATGATTAGATGTCCCCAATTCGCTCACAAATTTTGGTCATGTCTTTCAGAAACACCCTGTATATATAGAGTAGAAAGCCACTATTATTTTCTTTCTTTAACTTTTCTCAACAAAATAGAATTCGGAGTTTTTCACAAAGCACCCGGTATCTCAGGAATCAACAGGAATTTGGCAATACCTACGGTAAACATATCTTCAATGGACATCAAAAACGACAACTTTTCTCTAATTTAACCGACCGCGTACCTCTTACAGGGTGATTCATTATGGTTGCAACAAACGAAAACTGGAGATTCCTGAAAACAATTCAAGCATTTTTTACCATTGAACCCATGTCCGCAAATGCTTCGTTATCGAGATACAGGGTGTCCAAATTAACTTTTTTGTTCATTTCTCAAAAAATAGCTAACCGATTTTGACAAAATTTTACATGCATTTGAGGATAGATAACCTAAAATATTCTGAATTATTTTGGCTTTCATTAACTGTTCATTGGCGTAGATATGAGGGGCATTTGGATAAATTTTATACATAAATTAGTTAAACACAGCTTTGACAAGCTTCATTATTTTAAATTATTACTTTTTTAAAAAAGCAACTTATAAGCTACAAAAAAGTTAATTACGTCGATGTTGTTGTTTCTACCATTTTTATGGAAACCGATAAATTGCAAGTTAACGGTAGATTTAAATCAAAATACACGAGAAATCAAAATGAAAAATCAAAGGAAAACGATTTAATAATAACAAATTACTTAACAACACATTTTAAGGCCTATCAGTACAATTAAAAATTTAACAATAAAAAAACTAAACTCGATATTAAAATAAGAAAATTAATAACAACATTTTACATCTTTCAACTAATGAATTTGTAGCTCTAATAAGGATATTATGATTGTTTCTTATTTTCCTAGCAGCTTTATGAATTCTCTCCAGTAGTTGGTTTTCATTTATAATAGGTACACTGTAAACCAATTGTTTCATGTACCCCCATAAAAAGAAGTCGAGCGGATTCAGATCCGGTGATCTTGAAGGCCACTCAATGGAACCTCCCAAACCAATCAAATTGTTTCCAAACAGTTGATTTAAAACTTTAGTTACTTGTCTACCACGGTTCGCAGGGGCTCCGTCATGCTGATACCACATGTTTTGAACAATATTCAGAGGTACATCCTCAATAAATTCGGTTAGGCGGTTGTGTAGGAAAAGACTGTATTGATTTGAGTTTAAATGCCCATTCATTCCGAACAACGGCAATAATTGATTGTTAAACGTGCCACCCCAAACATTGATACTAAAAGGATCTTGAAAATTTCGCGGCCTAATAGCACGAGGGTTGTTTAAAGACTATACATGTTCATTATGGTTTGTATTTATGCCATCTCTAGTAAAAGTTGCTTCATCTGACCAGAGCACTTTCTCTAAAAATCTTTCATCTTCTTGATGCTTACCAAGAACCCAATTACAAAATAGTAGGCGCTTTTCACGGTCTCCAGGATGTAGGGCCTGGACATCTTGATGATGATAGAGATACAGCATTTCTGGATTGAATAGTCTCCAAACAGTTGTTCCAGGTAATGCCAATTGAGTTGGTATTTTTCTAGTGCTTATTTTCGGATTGTCTAAAACTAAATCCACTATGTTTTCTTCAGGTTCAATATTTAGACGATGCGGACGTTTGTTAACTCTAGGTAAAATGCGCCCTATCATTCTAAGCCTGTGAAATGTAGCCGTCCATGTTTTGTGATATGGATGACGTCTATTAGGATACCTAATTTGGTATTCTCTGGCCGCTGCTCTTGCATTTGCATTACACAAACATATTCTTCAATTGAAAAACTAATTTTAATTTAGAAAAAAACATTCGCAATACTAAAAACAACTACGAAATAATAAAACAATTTTAACTAATTTAAATTTGTTGCTGTCAAAGTTTTTTTTTATTGTTGCGGCATTCGTTTTCCATGCCAACTTTGATTTTTCATTTGGTTTTCTGGTAAACGTTATTTTGATTTAAATCTACCATTAACTTGCAATTTATCGGTTTCCATAAAAATGGTAGAAATCACAACATCGAAGTAATTAACTTTTTTGTAGCTTATAAGTTGCTCTTTTTAAAAAAGATATAATTTAAAATAATGACGCTTGTCAAAGCTGTGTTTAACTAATTTATGTGTAAAATTTATCCAAATGCCCCCTATATCTACGCCAATGAACAGTTAGTGAAAGCCAAATGCATGTAAAATTTTGTCGAAATCGGTTAACTAGTTTTTGAGAAATGAACAAGAAAGTTAATTTGACTAATAAATTTGGACACCCTGTATCTCGATAACGAAGCATTTGCGGACATGAGTTCAATGGCAAAAAATGCTTAAATCACTTTTAGCAATCTCCAGTTTTCGTTTGATGCAACCATAATGAATCACCCTGTATAGAGCACATACTATTATTATTTTGACTACGTTTGCAAACTTTACATTTATATAAATAAAATAAAATAATACAATTTTTGATATTTCTTAGTATTGATTTTCAACTAACTTCAAACAACTGAATGATTGACAGTACTTGACCTTCCCTCTCATAATAACACGTTTAGAAATAAAATTAATAATTCATCCATGATTTATAAAAAGAAATCAAATAATATGTACAATGTAACTGATCGGTTTCTTTCAGAAACCCTCAGACTAACTAATTAAGTTTGCTTATAAAATGTAGTTTGATTTTCGTTTAAAAATATTTTATATTTTTTGTTTCCACTAAGGTAAGATTATAGCTACAACATATTGTGTAATATTGATACATTCAAACACTTTTCCTTTTCCTTTTATAGTTGTTATAATAGTTTCAACTGATGATGACCCTTACTAGGGCCGAAACATGTATTGATTGAATGAGTGGTTCGTTGGAGGGACCTGTTAATAAACAATTTAGTGGATGCGACAGCATTTTATTTCCTAATTGATTTTCAAGTTTCAAATGTATGCCCTGTATAACGTCAGAAGCTGACCCTTTTAGTACATCTTATGCTTATCTAAAAAAAATCGCGACCTGTTTCTTAAACCATTCAAGGGTTTTAGATCGCCAGTTGAAAATCAGACCAAAGCCGCATGACGCTGCGTAGTGGTTGATAATTATTATTAAAATAAAATCCACTAAACTTATAAGAAAAATATTTATTATTACAAATGTTTCACACATAGGATATCATTAATTACACAAACACAATCACAAAAAAAATTGGTTACATTTAAGTATGGTCATATTCTAGCAAATGCTTTATAAGATTTTCAGGTGAATTCGTTTGGAAGAAACAGTTTTTCCATAAACACTTGAAATTAGGTTCTTTTGTTTGCAGTAGAATCTGCGTCAGTTTCTCTACTATCTTGCCCTTGTGACGTGTTGACCGCCGAAGTTTAGCTTTTTTTTTTCCTAAAATAATAATTACTATTTTGTTAGAATATTACACGATGTGTTTCAAACAAAATTCTACGCCCGATAGAAGAGAGTAAAGACAGCTTGAAGAATAAACTATTTATTACACCCACATGTTAAGCTCGATTAGCTTTAAAACATATAAAAATTAAAATAATAATCAAAATAAAAAAAAACCAAAATAAAAAAATAATAAAAATAATTAAAATAAAAAAAATTAATAAAGTAGCTTGACTCATTTGTATTCTACAAAACATTTGTTCTTATTCTTAGGGAGGTAAGTTGCCACGGAGCTTTCGTACAGAGTTAAAAAATTAGTAATTATTAAATGAGGGCAAAGCGTTATTTTTAAATACTTCGTTAATACCTCCAATATTAAAAAAAAAAAAATGAGAGCGAAATTTCAAGGACGTGTAACGTTTCGGAACATTTCGTTCTATAAGCGAGAAGAAAGATACAAGGTAGAGAGATTGAGAGAGAGAGGTAGAAATAATATTCTATATAAAACAGTAATACCCAGTTTACGCTATTCGCGTCTCCTTTTGTGCAGTCCTTCGTATATAATAGTTTAAAAAAATTGTTTCGGTGAGGTGGTAAAATGTTTCCTTCACTATTACTCTACCCCAAAGGTTCTACTCATCGATTACATTATGATACCAAAAAAGTAAAACAGTAGATGTTTTCAGTATGCAACTGCAATAAATAAATATGTTTCCGCAATAATTATATTAATCACTTTGGTAACTAACAAGAACTAGTATTCATTTGAAGGTCAATATTTATATTTACAATAATGAATTAAGAAAAGAATAATTTGTATGTTCCCTACATTTTCAAATGTCTGCTTTTTTACTCATTGAGTAAATATTATAGAAGGGGGCATGGAATATGTAGAATGTGGCGGTTTCGGATGAGTTATTACACACCTTCTGGGAACACGAAATACGGTTCCAAAAGGCTTATAGAAACAAAATATAATAAGGTACTTACATTAAAATATAAATTATATTTTGACACTGAAATCCGCATAGCAAATGAACTGAATATATTTCGTTATATCCAAACATAGGGAAATACAATTAAGTGATATTAGTACATATCAGTCATAATTAGATATTTCTTGTAGTTGTCTCAATGTCTCCTGTTAATATGTGTTTTCATTGCATATTTCCTTCGAAATTTTCTATCACAATGATCGCATGCAAAACAGCCTTCGATTCCGCATTCAAAGCGGGCGTGTCTACGGTAACTTTCTATTGTTTTGTAATCTTTACCGCAATCGCGACAAACATACCGTCCATTGTCTGACATATAATAATTTGCTAAAAATAAAAAAATAAGTTATGGAAAAGCTTATGGGTTTTCATTATTGTACTTCAAACTTTTCACACAATATAGGACATAAAATAACAATCCTTAACTTTGACTACGTTAAAAATACTACTTGGTATACTTTATATAGGTAACTTAGCCATGAGGAAGTTCGATTATTAGAACGAAACGTAGGCAAAGTTAGATTATTTTTATGTTGTGTCCTATATCCTGTAAAAAGTTTAAAATATAAAGAATACGAATAATAATACGTAGGTATTTAGTGTATAAGGTAAGTATGTATTCATTTCTAAATCCGCGTTGTCCAAGAGGACGCCCGCGAGGTCATTTATTGTGCGTTCATTACCAATTTATTGGGCACTTAAGTTTTTACTAAAAATAGAGGCAGCGTTGTACACAACCATGTAAGGTGGCTGAGTGCAGAACAGGACAGGGAAAGATTTTTTTATCATAAGGAAATCACTATAATCCGCAATAAAGATGTGCCAGCAGACAGAACTGAACTGGAAAGAACAGAGAGATTTTGGACTGAACATTAAATCTATGTTGTGAAGCACATAATATAAATGTTATAACAACCCACAACAGAAGCAACCTTACCGATTCTTTCTAACATAATCTCATGACGTGATAGCAGGAGTCATAAGAAGCCAATTTGACTATATAGTCCCCTGGTCCCAAGTGGACCCTTTTCAAGATATTCACATTTTTAAGATTTTTTGGGAAAGTGTCACCTTGAAGTCGAATATTTATAATATTTTACTAATTTAGTCTCGTTTTGAAGATTTTTTGGTGGTTTTTTGTTAAAAATAAGGCACTTAAAGCGTTGTGATTGGTCGTCTACAACAACAGTATGCTCCTAGTGATCCCCGGTGGGGATTCCCCACTTAATTGTTAGTGTGCTTTCGTCATTTGTATGCAATACATCAAGTTCGCTGTGTTAAAGACACTTATTATATTATCTACAAACAACCTACTCTTGCGAAACTGACAAAATTAGACTAAAATCATTGTTAATCTGCTGTTGCCCTAAAAGATCAATTGCTACCACAGACAAAAGTGTGTGTGTGCTGCAAACCATGAATTAGATCCGTAGTTGATTATTTGGAGCAAAGGTTAGGAAGATGAAGAGCCTTTAATTGCCACAACTTTAGCCTCGTAGAGACTCAAACATGTCAGTCAAGAAAATAATAATATAAATTTTAACAATTCTCTATTAACAATCAGACAGTATAAAACGTACATATCAATCATTATGATCTTTACAAAATATCTTTCTAATAATTTTAACTTCAAAAATAGTTCGAGAGCAACTAGAAAAATTTACTAACAATGTTATACATTTAATATTATGTATATATACATTTTCAGAACTGTATATTTCTCAAACAAAAGCCGAGATACGTCAGTTTTAATTTGTGTTTAGCAATTTCGTATCCTACGAATTTGTTTCATCTCATAAGATGGACAGTCGGGTATAATGAACTATATCCCATTCTCTTAGTCCACTCAAGTGCATTATAGCGAGGATTACTCTGTAATATTGTAATTAGCCTATCCAATAATTGGATTTGTTCTGTTGGGCAGTGTAAATAAATAATATTAAATAAATAATGTTAAGAGGATAGACGATTGAAGCTAGGGGAAAAGTAATATGGAAACATTCCAGGGCGATATCTCCCTGGAATGATCCTACTACTCCGTCCGTTATTTTTTCCTGTGCCAAACAGATCCAATTCTTTGATCGTTTAAGGTTAAAAAAAAAGACGGGGTAATAATTCCCACTTGTAATGATACTGTATCACAACGATATGAAGCATCATAGTTAGACATTTTTACTAGTTGCTCTCAGATAATAATATACCACGATGTCTTTTGAAAATGTGTTGTTTTAATTCATATCCTCGTCGAAATTTTCTATAACAGTGTTCGCAGGTGAAATTACCTTCTATCCCACATTCAAAACGAGCATGTCGCCGGTAATTGTAAATTGTTTTGTAGTCTTTGCCACAATTATTACAAACAAATCGTCCAGCTTCTGTCACATAATAATTCGCTAAAAGTCATGAAAATTTGAAGGTAAAATATTTTCTTCACACTTATTTCAAAAATATAAATATCCCCCGTCTTGGCAACCAGTAATTTTATAATAATAAATGACTTTATTTTCCATACTTTCGCCATATATCACAGAATAGATGTGACTTTGGTAGTACCTAATCAAATAAGAATACAATAGTTTACTATGCCACCGTATAAAAGCCACAGATAACGCTTCGCAAGTCGTTTTGTTCCACTCAGTACAAGAATACGTGGCTGGCTGCTAGCCGCACTGCTTGCAACGGGCGCGAAAAGTAAGGGGCAACGGCAACCGGAACATTTCAGGATAGATCGGAATAGTCTAGGAGGATCTTGGTATTAGCAGAAATGTGAAGTGTAATTTTTATGTTACAAATCAAATTTATTAAATGTTACAATGTTTTTGAAAAATCCTGTCATTTAAATGAAACACATAGGCACCTTTATTAAAGGAAAGTAAAAATAAAAAGTATTTAATACAAAAATATACACTTCACTTCACTGAAAAATATTAAAATAAGCAATGAAACATTTCATTACAGCAGGATTAATATTGTGTCGAGATCTGCCGTGAGACACCAGAGTATCTTTTCTTTTAAAACATTTCTGGCACAGTGGCACTGGACATCTAAACGTTCCTTCTTTGCCACATTCGAACTTTACATGTCGTTGTAAATGTGCTCTACGTTTATACCTTCTTCCACATAACTGGCAATAGAAATAATCTAAAATAAATATTAAACCATGTACTTACCTGATATTTATGTTTATATTAAGTCACATATACACCTACACCCAGTAAGTGTGGTACCGTAATAATAATACCATTTATTGCCCAACAGCATAATCACCAATTACAGGACAAAATTACATATACCCTTACTTATTTTCTATACATATATCCAAATCAATACAATACCAAAACAAAACAAAAATGAATAATCAAAAAAAATAACAATAAATTCAATTTCAATTAGTTATTGGTCAAAGAATCATACTACACAGATCGATCAATCTCGCCCAATGAATACGAAAAAATATGAGAAACACTACACAAATTATCAAAATTCTTACATATAAATAATGTAATACAAATAATTTAATCAATTTGTTAGAACGTCGGATTAAGTTACTTGTATCATAATATTATCGTAAGGTTGTGGCGTTCTAGTTTAGATCCCAAGATAAACTTTCCCAGAGCTAGCATATTATTATAGTAGTCACTAATAAGGGCCACCAGCAATCAGAGGAGACGGCGGGGTTCCTTCAAGGAAACAAAAATCCGGCGCCACTTAGTCTACCCTATCAGTGACTATTCGTCCTCCAAAACTAAGAAACAGAGTACTGGGAATCATTTATTTCTCGTTAACAGGTTTAACTGTCTTACCCCCTTCTCCAGGAAATAATAAAAGAATATAATCAACTACAAACCTCACTAAACCATTTAATTAATAATAATAATAAAGGAAATAGAGAATGTATAATAATGAAAATTAAAATATTCTGATAATTTAACAGGTAAGTAATTAATGACGATAAGACTTTTCGGTCTTATTTTCAAGAATAATATGTCTGAGTATACCTTCTAAAAGGAAATTAATGAAATATATAATATATATCTCAATATGGGCCCAAGCGTGTACACGTTTGTTTACATAATGTTAACTTTGAAATTTTGCAGGTAGGTATCGAATTTATCGTACTTAACGGTAAGTATCTATAACTTCTTTTTTTTATATATACATATATGAAGGTAAGTATCTATTATTATTATTTTTGTTTATATATATATATATATATATATAGCTAAGTAGTCGCAAAATAATAATGTAATACGAATGAATTTCAAATATCAGTAATCATACGCATAAATAATTTCTTTTTTTTTTTAAATATAAAAAAAAGTAAATATACTAAAATTGACGGTTTATTTTTTTTTTTTTTTTACTTAGCTGTTCTGAAGAAATGGTTACCAACAAATTCCAATCACTAAAGTCGATCAGTGTAAGTGTACTTCCAACAACTCCCTCGTATACCAATTCACACAAGAAATATTAATACCAATCTTCGTCAAAATGTTTGTGACACAGAAAACTCCCACACAGACAATACAATTTCCAAACTCTCTTTGTACTGGACCCAAAATAAAAACCTTAAAAATTAAAAAAACGCTTTCTAATAATCTGATACAATAAACCTATTCCCACCTAGCAAAAATTTAGGAACACGTTTATCGATTTTAATTCGATTAATAATTTAATTAAACATCCCACTTTATTACCCCGAGAAATTTTGGAATTACTATTAAGTAATAAAATCCTCAAAATAATTTGACAAATAATAACCATTAGTTAAGCAATATAATTAAATAAAAGAAAATATAGAAATCTAATTAATAATAGGGAACCATCAAGTATCTATTTTTCTAAATTAAAATTTCAGACATGAACCATATTGAAATAGATAATTATATCTTACAAATACAGAAAAATCATCCGTTAGATAATTTTATTATTTTTAAAAAAAATTATGTCTCTGATTAGAAAACGAAAAAATCGCACTCACCCCGTAGTCCTAGGGTTTATTCCAAATAAAGTACTTAGATAGTACTTTTCAAGTAAAATCTATTATTGAGTATTATTCTTAATTGGAAAATCACTGGTACGTATCTAAAAATAGTACTACACAAATGCTTTGAGAATTCGGTAAAATGAACCAAAAGCGAAAAATATGTAAATATTAATAAATTATATTACCTTGATATTCTTTCTGTACTGGCGAAAAGTATAGAAAAAAAATGTAACTCCCACAACATGTGGATGGAAACTTTGAAAAAAACAGTAACGGTACAATTTTTCCTCAAGAAAAAATCCTCACACAATTTCAAAATAATTTCCACTTCAAGAAGCGTAACAATAATCCCTTTTTGGTACCAAATATTACACAAAAGGCTAGGATCAAATTTTCCCAATAAAAACACTTCTTATATATCTTTAATTTCCAACTGTTTTCAAGAAGAGAATCTTCTAGAGTTCAAATAATTGTTAATATTTTATTCCGTATCTAAAATTACCAATTTTTTTCATTATTTATTTAGTTTCTATATATTCAAAAAAATATTTCCTAAGTTCTGGACTTACTAGAGACATCTAACAGATCATACACGGACTAAAGAGAGAAACAAAAATTAAATCTGCAAATAACAATTTATCCACTATCACCTTGTCTGATAGAGGGCGTGTGTAGAAAACAATTCAAGAAAATTACAATTTCGCTAATAATAAACTATAACAATCAGCTGTGAAACCGAAATGAAAACAAAAACACTCAGTCGAATAAGCATCATTACGCAATAAAAGGTAACTACACTAGAAAAACGATGTTAAGAAATGAAACCAAAAACTACACACAATGAACAACGCTGTTACAAGAACACTCCGAAGTTTGAGTAAGTAATATCTACGTGTTGGTACACACATAACTTAGTCTTGATTATGCAAAGATTACAAAACAATAATATTTAATTGTATTTATTTCAGGTATTCCAAAAAGGTTCGTATTAACAGTCAAGCAGTCACTGGACAATAAGGGAAACAGGATGATCTGGATTAAAGGTGTCAAAAGTGTTGGTGTTAGACATACAGTGTGTGCTAACAATAAAACAACTCATAAATCGTAGACATATTAGTTTTTTTATGTTTTGTGTTAAACTTAAACATTGTAATAAAAATAGTTAAAATCATATTGTGTTGATTGTTCCTTATTTCACAACGCTTTTAAATTAAAGCTGTTCAGCTTAAGACGTTATATTGTCAGGTTTAATTATTCAAGAATTTCTATTAACATAGAACATGTCATAGCAGTAATAATTTGATTGTTTTTATTCGATTTTCACATGTTTTATAAAAAAAAAAATAAACATTAACTCAGGTAATATTCTACAAACTGGCCAACAATAATATCAGCTCAAATTCGTTTATTTTATTACGATATTTAATACATCTTTTATCATGATTATTTCTTTATTTCAAAATATCTGATTTTTTTTTAATTCTAATTAAAAATAAATAGAAAAGTAGGGTTATATGTTGCTAAAAACTGACTCATCAGTTTTGCCACTAGCACGATTTCAAATTACGTGATTGCTATAGACCAAAATTATCGAATTTGGCTAAAATTTGCGCAAAATTATGTTAAATCATTACAACAAAAACCACACAGATACAGAGAAAACAATCAAAATGTTCGAGCGAGGATAATATTAAAATCGATTATTACGTTAAACTCGGTTTTTTTTTTAAATTGAGGACAACATTATCTTAAAATACGATAATTGTGTGTCCTTTTGACGTTATTCAGTTGTTCCCGTTTTGTCTCGCGCGCGTGGTCAGTAAAAATGTAAACGCTAATTACGCGAAAATAAATAGGGGTGTCAAGAACGCCCTAATATTCAGCTCCTGCCCCAATTTAACTTAATTTTGAAAGTTTATTTAATTTTAATTTAATTTTTTGCCATCACGACGGACGTAGTCAATCCTTGTTTGTTAACCAATTGGTTAGAAATCCATGTTATTTCGTATTATTTTTTTTTAATAATAACAAACATTTTTAAGTACTTATCTAAATGATACCTTCTTTAAGTTACACTAGACTTGAACTAACCAAAAAATAAATTTATATATTTGTTAAAACGGAGACCGCTTTGAGCACTCGTGATGAACTAATGTTAATTTAGATCTAAAAATGTTGCTTTATATATTGTTTTCTCAGAATTATTACGTTTGAGTATATATTACATCTCATTTTATTTCTTACTGTTTGGTTTTTGATTATTTCTCAGAACTTTTATTCCTTTCACTTGAAATTTGATGCTTGCTTGTCATATTAAGGCCTATTTACTTTAAAAGGTTTTTTATAAGAAATAAATACACAAAAAAAACTAAGATAGTTAAACGAGTCCCCCCATCTGTGACGCCTTTGAATAGAATACGAAGATTTCAATAAATCATCAGAAATTGTCATAAAAAACTACGTTAACTTGCCAATTATCAGTACATATCGTATTATTAATATTTTCGAAGAAAATGCCAAAAAATTATTTTTGATGGTATTCTTCTCATGGCTGTAGCTTTTTAATTTACTACAAGTAAAAATATAGGTTCACACTTTTGAAAGACCGTGTATATAAACATATATGAATGGTTCTAAAAGCAGTTTTTTAAAAACAGGTTATGAATAATAAAAATATGTTAATTTATGTATATATCTCTTTGGGTTTTGGTTCGTTTACAATTAAAACTTTTTTTATTATATGTTTTAAAATAATATCTACTACTAATTATTACAATATGTACAAATATATGTTATGTTTTCGTCCTGTTTTTTTTTTTGTAATTGATGATTTGTAAATTGTGTAAGTATATAAAATGATTTTTCATTGCTACATATAAGTAGGTTAATTTTTAGACTCCATTGTATTTAAATTTTAATTGTAGATATACTTGAAAAAGGCAAAAAATATCCGAAACATTGTATTTTAATAAATAATAAAAATGATGACAATGATATTTTAAAACATATAATAAAACAAAAAATTTAATTTTAAACGAACCAAAAACTAAAGAGAGATACATATACATAAATTAACATAATAAAAGGTTAAAAAAAGACAAAACAAATAAAAATATGCAATAAATAAAAATTAACCTATTTCGTAAAATAAATGATTAATATAGGTACTTTATTAAATTCGCAAATAACAAACATGAATAAAATAAATAAATTAAAATACCAGTAGGTGCCTTAATAATAATTTACATTATAAAAAAGAGGATTAATAGTGTGAAGTCTAACGTGTGCCGCCATTTGGTCCTTCCTTTTGAAAAATTTTTTACATACTTCACATTTAAACGTTTTCTCTTTACCGCATTCGAATTCTCTATGTCGTTTTAGTGTTTTGAAATATTTATACGTTCTGCCACACAACTGGCAATTGTAACGACCTAAAATAATTGTTAAGCTACATTTCTCATTATTAATTAGTTTGATATACAGATATATCATAGAACCGCAATATATATCTAATTATTGGACCGCCCTTAAGTAAGTATTTCAGCTCGGAAAGGAAAAAATGCTGTAATCCTAGGAAAGAAGGCAATACGAGTATCTATCATCTAATAGGGTCGTCCACGATATAGAAATGTAGAATGTCATGGTTAATTGTTGTTTTATAATTTCTGTAAAAACTTCTGTTAGATGCATGAATAACTACTGAACACTAATTTCTATTACTTAAATTAAACACTCTAGTTAATTTTAAATTTATATATTGCTTATATTTGTATAACCTTGTTTGCCAATTAAATTTGTTTACAAATGTGGTTTGGTCGAAAATCCTCATGTACCTGATTCGAGAAGCTTATCATATATAATGATTCTTGCGAACTTTCAAGTAGTCATTTTTGGAAGGCACAGATAGCGTTAATTAATTCCTCCACATTCTCCATACATATAAAGTCAATTTATCTACTCCTTTTAATTTATATAGGTACACTAGTTATGCAACTACTTTTAAACATTCAATAGCAGCCATGAACAAACAGCGTGAGTTTTTAACATAAACTCACGCTGCAAGTGAGTTATGACTCTTATCTCTCACCTTAATTTCTTACATACCTATTGTCCTAATAAAATCAAAGCAATAGCAACTATGATAAATCATTGTATTATTAATGCCAAAATTTTTCAGTATTTGTCAAATATAAACGAAATAACGAGTTGTTTTAATTAGTTTTCTTTATTTTGTTATTATTGTCGTATATAAAGTATAGATAGTATTCAACTCTCTTTAATGCTAATAACTCACTTGATTTACTGCACTCGCCTGCGGCTCGTAGTGTAAACTTCAGCAAAGCGAGTTGTTATCTACATTACCGATCGTTGAATAATATACTATTAACAAATCGTAATTGGAATGTTTTTCAATATTCTCCATTATAAATTCAACTTGATAAAATTAATAAACTCATTGAAATAGCAAGGAAACAACGCAGAAATCTGAGGTTAGGCTGTTTCGATATAAAATCAACAACATTGTTTCAATTCACGCCAAAATCAAGGCTTACTCTATACGACTTTGATCGGCTTTGACTAAAAAAAAACCAGTGGAAATAGGTATTAGAGCAAATCGATGCAAAATTAAGTTCTGCATTTGACCATCCATTAATATATACGGTGTCTCATTTGAAAAAATTAACTGTTTCCGCTTTGAAAATGATGTATTTGGTCACAAAATTTTCTGTATTGCTGGAAAAGCTTTTATTAGATCAATTAATTTTTACATGATTAGCGCTTTTGACCAAAGAACACAAATTTCTATTACTAACGTAACGGCGCGTAAGAGGGATGTAGATTTTCCTCTAGCTGTCGCCGCAGCCTTCTCTACGCGACCAAGTAATTCTTACAAGCAGTGCGGTAACTTGATTGTGTTAAGTTAGGGCGTTCCTCAAGGATCAATATTGCGACCCCTTCTTTTTGCTAATTTTAAATAAATTTGAAAAAATGTATTTAAGGTAGCAAGATGCATCCGTAATGATAACAGGATTCAAATGTATTATTTCGAACGCATCAGCTGCAGAATTAAGCATAACTGATATATTGCAATATGACTCCTGATATTTTAAACGTGTTAAACAACGTTGTTCAAAGATTTTAAATAATTAAGAAATGTATTAAGTTGTAGACATCTCGGGTCTAGAACTCACAAAGCAGTTGTGTGAAGGTTTTGAGACACCTTAATTACAGAGCTGTTAGGGTTCTAAAATTTTCTAAATGTTTGTTGAACGAAGTCTTGCAACAATTTTTTTAAAAATGTCGCCTAAACGTTTGACAGCAACAATATTTTGACTTTTATTGAATTGTTTGTTGGCAGTGTCCGTTGAATGGGTAAAATTGGCTTTTGAGTGGGCAAATATTGGTCGATATTACTATTCTAAATAAACTGACATTTTGATAACGAGCGTTTAATCGAATCGATGATAGTTTACTATACATAAAGCACATTTTTGTGCAAAGGAAATTATAATTAGGTATTTTAGCTAATAATTATAAATTCTATCAATAATGAGCTTAAACGAGTATATTAAAGGTGGATGGATATTGATATCATTTATTATGATAAAGTTTTTGCAGTTAATCGCATAAGGTTTTTAATCTATTTTGTTATGGATATTACCTAAAAAATATCACTATACTTTTAGGCTGACTTAAAAATAAGCCTTTCCTATATCGAAGTTCCTTTTATTGATCGAAACAAACCTTATTGTGAATTGAGTAAATAATAATAATTTATTTAAAATAAATAACAAACATGACATAATTTAAAACCAGCTACATGCATAGTACTCTTACAATAAATAACGTATATATATATCACACATTTACTTTAATATCAAGGTCGTACATTTTCATTAGGCGAAGTGCTCTCCTTGAAGTGTTTATTCATGATATGCTTTTGTACAGAAATTTTTTGTTTTCCCATATACGGACATTCTGGGCATTGAAACTGTGGCATGGTTTGACATTCATATTTCTGATGTCGTTGTAGCGATCGTTTAACTTTATAGATGCGTCCGCATATTTCACAGGGAAAACAGCCTAAAATCATTTAAATCAAAACGTTATTTCATATTTCACTTTATAGTTCGCATAAAAGAAAGCCAATATTATCAGACACGATTGCTAAGTAAAATATATCACAAATATATCTCTGTGGTGTAGTAGTTTATACTGTATCACCTATAATATACGAAAAGTTCCAAACTAACAGAATTGGTTTGTAGAAATTTTTTAAATTACAAAATAATTTACAGAAAAATCATAAAAAAATATTTTTTCCATCGAATTTAAGTTATAATTAAATCGTTTGATTTCAAAATTAAAACGTCGGTTAATCCAATTTCGCAAAAAAATAGAAATGTAACAATCCTAATCTATACTTACTGATTTTGATTTTAAACTGCATTTTAAGTCCACAAGCTTACATAATACTTTGTCTTATTATTTTTCAAGTTTCCTAATAACTATATGGTTCTACATACTCCTATTTTAGTCTTAATGTGTTTTCAAGGACACTACAACTCTAAAAATACCTAAAAAAGCTGAATTGTCAGTCTATTAAATTAAATTAACATTAAAATAGTTATTTTTGTATTAAGTGTTTTGTCAATGACAAATGAGAGTCTTAATTCATCCATTCGAATGTGTCATAAAAAATGAAATCTCTGAACTTCGTCAACTAATTGAAATGAACAGCTCGAATTTCCTAAATGTTCCAACAAAAAGCGCAAAAACGATGAATTTTCTTGAACACCACTAGATACTTCTAACTTCTACCGGAAAAATCGACATCAGCAGTATGAAAATGCCCTCGAACAGGTTAAAGAATGGTGCGAAATAAAAAAAAATCACATTTCTGAAATCTAAGTTGCTGCTATTTTTTTTTTATATAAAAAAGCAAATATGATAACCAGGTAGTCGAAATAAATACTACTGGAGCTGTGTCCATCAATTATAACAACAAAGTATCTAAATTTGCAAGATATTAATGTTGTTGTTTCAGAAAAATGTCAGTTCTGGCTAATACTGGTGGTGAAGTAGTAATAAAATCGAAATCTCATATAAAATTTTGGATTGTGGAAATTTAAATCCAGACACTTCCACCACTGGTACTTCAAATATGACTGATCCAATCTACCCCGCGATACAAGTATAAATTGACTATTTTTTAATTCAAATGATTGTCGCAATTTATTTTGCACCCTAGTGTGCACAAATTTTTCATTTTTTTTTTACGTGAAAAAATAGTTTAACAGTTATAAAAACTTAAATTTATTTTTAAGAATAACTTAAAGAAATGCTCCATTCTCACAGTGCAGGGTAATAGGTATCAATGTAATAAAGAAATCCCGTCACCGCTACTAAGTTTTTATGACAATTAGAGTGTGTGAGACCTGGCTTGTGGCTGCACAACTGCAGGAGCTTCAAGGATATAGTATGGAAAGATGGTTTCATGAAGATGGGGCACACTTCCAACTAATCGCTTGTTGGTGGTGGTGGTTGTCAATCAACTTTTCCCAGAAAAAATAATCTCTCGTCAAAGCACCATAAACTGGCCTCATAGAACCTCCGATCTTCCACCCCTGGATTATTTCTTATGGAGAAAGTGTATACAAACAAACCACTCTACTCTACTGACACCGAAATGGCCGCCATTTGCAGAGATGTGTAGATGTGTGGCAGCTAATTTCCGTTTTCGGTTAGAGGAGTGCAACATTTCGACAACATAATAGTAGCCACTTAATTTTCCAAAACTTGTCTAATCTAAAACTTGAAATTAGAACGCACGTTAAACCACGAATCTCTTCGACGAGTTGAGTTATGTTCAGTTTACCCGAACGACGTGAAAACTTTACTTTAAACAGAACGTGAACTAGAACCTCAAGTTTTAAAAGCTCCTTCCTGAGGGAATGTGGAATTCACCACTTATCAAAGTCTTTTCTGACTAGAAGAACCGAAGAACCTTGAGATTGTGTTACTATCAGAAGAATGGCTAGTGCAAGTAAGTTTACCCAACATTTTTTATATATTATGAAGACTTTAAGCACGCAGTACAACAATAAAATTGTAGTTTCTTAAGCCCGATACTCATTACGCGCGACTTGCCAAGTACTTGTGACATTGAAAGTAGTGTGTGTGTGTATGACCCTGGTATACTTCTTGTACTTCCCATCCCTTGTCGGAAAATGTTGGCAAGTCAAAGGAGAAATATTAATCAAATAATTAAAATGGAGTGGGAAAATAAAATCTTGAGAGTCACTTTCCAGATCTGTGGAAGATAGCCCAAGTCATACCTCTACCGAAAAATAACGACGCTTCCTGTCACAATTATCTATAAGGCCTATCAGCATTCTGCCTGCAATGTCAAAAATTCCCAAAAAGATAATGCAGAGACAAATTCGTGTATATTTAATGTCAAACAATATTTTACCGGAGGGTCAATCAGGGTTTAGGCCAGGATATAGTTGTACTTCTGAAGATAACTGATGACATTTTTAGACAAATAGATGCCTGAAAATCAACTGCTCTTGTATTGCTCTACTTTTCTAAGGCCTTTGATACTACTATAAATTACGTAATTCTCTTTTCCATTTTAAATTTCATAGGATTCTCTCAGATAGCTATAAAGTTGTTAGAGCATTACTATGATCGGAAACAATACGTTGTAACCTCAAAAGGGCAGTCATCTAATGGGGTGATTTTGTGTGGGGTGTCCCAAGGTTCTATCTTGAGCCCAATTCTGTATTCAATATACACCTGCCACAGCGCCAGTACTATTGATTGTTCAACACTCCATTTCTATGCTGATCACACTCAGTATTACCATTCTTTCTTGTCTTCCGAACTAGATCGTGCGGAGCATGTTATTAACGATGACTTTCATCGGCTGATTGACTCAGCATCAACTAAGGATCAACCCTGATAAATGTTCTTTGCTTGTGTTCGGGAGGTACATATTGCGTCTGAGACCGGTTGAGTCTGCTAAAAACCTTGGGGTAACCCTAGATACAAATCTAAGATTTAAAGATCATATAAGCAAAATGATTCAGAAGTTATTATGCTCTCAAATTATTATATCCACATCGTGGTGTTCTATCAGAGCTTATTAAGATTAGATTGTGTGATGCACTCGTTTTGTCTTATTTTAATTATGCCGACGGACGTGTTGTATGGTCCATGTTTAGGCCAAGTAGATATTTGCAGGGTTGAAAGAATTCAAAAATTATGGTTGAGATAAGGGGTTAGTAAGTACGAGCCGGTGTCGCACAAGTTAGGTAGTGCAGGTTGGTTGAAAATGAGCAAAAGACGCGCTCTCCATTCGGCGACATTTTTTCATGGAATAATTTGCCACCTTACTTGCATGATAAAATTAAATTCGGAACAGATGTTCATTGGCTCAACCTAAGGTTTAGCGGCAGAATATCACAGCCTCCTCATCAAACAGCGATCATTTAAGGCTGTTTGATCAGACTCCAAATAAGGGTATAAGGCGTGCATGATTGTGCACTTATTTTTTAATCGATTTGAAAAATTCTTTTTGGAGCATAGAAAGAACACTTTAACAGAGGTTTATATAGGAATAAAACAAAATTCTTAACAATTTATTTTGATTTAAAAAAATTTTTGTATGTTATTTTAGGATTGGAACTGTGATATTTTCTAAATTGTTTTCCCAAGTCCTTGTGTAGTGTTTTGTACTGCAATAAATTATAATTATTATCCTAAGGGTTTCAGCAATAAATATCAACTACCTACTCATAACTACGAGAGCAGCTGCGAACGAAATGTTAAGAAATCAAATACTTGCTTCATTTACTTTTAAGTTTTATTTTTGCGACAACTTTACCTACCAAATAGGGCCAATTGGACTTCCCAAATAAACCATTGTGCTTCCGAAATAGACTTGTAAATTGCCAAGCTCCAAATAGAGTATAGGACTTACTTTGTAATTATGAAGTACTTGCCCAGTATAGTCCATGCCTATATATGTGTATGTAATCAGTGATAAACCGTAGAGACAAAAAAACTGTAATTAACAAAAAATAAATATTTATTTCCACGAAATGTACTAGTTTTAATATAACAAAATTGTAATTAAATCAAAAACAATTCTTCGAAATTTGAAGAGTTGCTTGTCAAGCCCAACTTATCCATCTCTTCTTTGTGTTTATTAGCCATGTGTCTGTAAACAGAATTTTTTTGTTTGGTCTGATACGGACATAATTTACATTTAAAAAACCGTACTTGTTGACAATCATATTTCTGGTGACGCCAAAGCGATCGACTGACTTTGTAGATACGTCCACACGTCTCACACGGAAATTTAGCTAAAAAATGTAAATACATAAGTTTGACACTTACATACAAAGTGATCCACATATAATGAGGAACCTTTAAAACCGTAGGAGTTATAAATTTTGAATTTGCATTTGCCGTGCTCGGTTTTAATATATTTTTGTGTCAGTAAATACTGAAAATTTCAAAAAATGTCAAAAGAAAAAAATTGTGTGTATTTTAATTTACTATCCATGTATCCGGTGTTGCTTTTAGTTTATTTTTTTCTATGAATATCTAAATCGGATTTTTCAAATACAAATAACTTCTACTTTGACATATTTTTATATTTTAAAAAAGCAGGCAATTTTTCCTTTTCAATTTTCCGGGAAAAATGTCTATTTTACAATACAACCAATATCAGTTGGTGATTCGCTTTCCGATTGTGAAACGGAAGAAACGTCAGTAAATCAAAAGCGAATTTGATTCCGTGTATGGAGATACATTTCCACAATATTGTACGGTGGTATAACGCGTTCAAGAATTGTTGAACATCCCTATTTGAGCAGCATCCAGGATGCCCAAATGAGACCATAATGGAGAAAACCATCAACAAAGTCCATGATATGTTGCTGAAAGACCACAGAATGCAGTTGGGGGAGATAGCTAGGACATGTCGCTGTAACGTGTATGACCATTTGGGTCTGAGAAAGATTCGGCATGAAGGGTACCACGTTTGCCGATTGGTGACAACAAGCGGACTCGTGTGATCACTTCCGAGGACTGTTTGGCCCTGTTGCAGCGCAGTAATATAATAATAAAGGCTATGATGTTTTATTGAGCGAGTTTAGCTTAACAGCTATAATTGTCTATTCAGCTAACCCAAACATTCCCAGCTAGTGATGAAATTTGCGATATTAATGCGGTGTTTTATAAACATTACCAGTTCAAATAAACTCGAAGTTTTAAAGGTCCTCAATCTGTGCTACCATCGAAACAGACACATTGAGTGAGTTTGATATCCGCATAAAAATCTCTTTGCTCTACAGACTCTCTGGTATTTCTCACATTTGAAATTATCTAAATCATAAGATAAAAACTGATGTTTGATACTTAAGCAGATTTTATTGCTTAAACTATCTTGGTTTATTGTAAATGTAATTCAAAGCTGCCATTATCCTTGACAAACTAACAGATTGTTAACATATTTCACTCTTACATATGATCTAAATTCTATATTGAATATTTTCGCTAATGGAGTCATTTGATGTCTTTTCTTTTAGTCAAATTTTGTCGTCGCATATGAATTGAATCACACCATGTTGTCAAAAAGATGCAATTTTAATTCTTAATTGCCATTTTTCTTAAGTTACATTTCCGAAAAACATATTAATTCTGAACACCCTATAAAAATAAACAAATAATTAACAGAGAGAATCTAGTTTTCATCCAAATAAAATAGTAACTTACGTTACAAGACCGGAAAGTAGCTTTGTAGGTCGACACAAACAACTTTGGAGAGACCGTACCAACGGGAAAGTCTTCTTGCTGCCAGCCATCATCAAAATTAGTTGGATTCCAAAAATTAGTTTAGTCTAGAAAAGTGAATCTTTCAAATAAAAAATAAGGAAGTAAAAGGTGAATATTATATTTCCGTTTATTTTTTCCCAATTTTTTATAACAAAAATACTCAATAAACTGTGTAAATCAAGTTTGATTTCATATAAGGTAAATGATTAATTAAAACTTATTCTAACATAAAATAAAACAAAAACAAAACATTTTTTTTTTCGTAAATAATTTAAAAATAACTTTGTAGCATTTTAGAAAAAATTACTGCCTTCACCTAAATAGAAGAATCAGGGGCGTAGTGATACCGTTACGGGCCTGTGTTCCAAGGAATTTCCGGGCTCATATCCATTGAAAAACAAAGTACCAATATTTATACGTTTATTAAAAAATCAAACAAACTTAAC
This sequence comes from Apoderus coryli, assembly GCA_911728435.2. Taxonomy (NCBI): domain Eukaryota; kingdom Metazoa; phylum Arthropoda; class Insecta; order Coleoptera; family Attelabidae; genus Apoderus; species Apoderus coryli. The sequence goes on along the minus strand of OU452204.1, from coordinate 10,717,735 downwards.
CAAAGCACAATTTAAAATATAAAAACTAAAAAATATACATGCAATTTCTTAAACCGTGCAAGATAGAAAGCTAGTTCTATTAGACAAAAGTTGCAGTTTTTGATGCCTATTTAATATCTCTTTACTAGGTAGGCAAATTCTTTTTAGTTTCTGAAATACAGGGTGATTTGTGAAAAACGCCGAATTTTATTTTCTTAAATATTTTGAAAACTATTGATTTTCGACACAAAGTTTAAAATCAAGAGTTTAGGGTTCTAGTATGTCTACAAGACGGCACTTTCAAAAATAACGTCCGCCGTTTTACCTTACAGGTGCCACCATCAATTTTGTTTTTTTTTTTAATTCGGACCTGCATTTTTAATTTTGTTTTCTAAAATGGTTTGTCACTACCTTTAAAATAAGGTATAACTCAAGTATGATCTCGACGCATTACATTACCGGGACCCTTCAGGATACCGGCCCCGTGTTCCGTGGAACACTGGTCACTACGCCCTTGAGAAGAATTTGACCCTTGAATTAAGAATCCATGGATTTTTCATGAAATATGGCTCTAGTATCAGGTTAACTGAGATTTAGTTGATTTAAACCTAAACATCATTGAATAAATGCTTCAAAATTATTTTTAGTATAGAATATTACAAACAACACTAACGAAAATTGTAAAAATTTAACATATCCACGATAATTCCATATATATATTTTTTATGAAACTAACCTAATGAACTATAAATCAAAAATCGTCTACATAATGTGCTACAGATAAAAAAATTAAAAATATTTACGAGAGATATCATTAATTTAGCCGTCTGCTTTACTAAAAGTAGGTATCTTTATTTAAATAATTGAATTGTAAAAAAAAGGTGTAATACATTTTTGAATTACTAATATAACTAAGATATAACAATTGAGTCAAGTCAGAAAAAAATCATTTGGAAGAGAGATTTAAATATTTTAATATTATTTCTTGAAGCAATCCATAACGAAGAGGAGCGGATTGATAAATCAAATGGCGTCTGCTCCACAAAATTCTTTACAGATATGTTTTATTCAGGATGGGATTGTTGCCAGACATGTTTCGGAAAGACTATTCCATTATCAGTGGCATACAAACTTACGCAGTTATATTAACTTAGACATACTTGACATATGAAATCAAATGATCTAAAATAAACTAAATTCTTAAAATTAATTGGACGATTACATATTATTATTTAAAATGTACAACATTATTAAGGAGTGAATGAAAAATAATTTCGTGGCATAGCGGACAAAATTACTGGTTTTACCTACACAAGGGACTTTGTTTAATTTAGCAGGGCCTCAGTCTCATTCAGTAGAACCAGACCGAGGCATGGGTCGCCAGATTATAATTATTAAGGAGGTTGGTTTCTTTTTGTATATCATACCCTATTATTGGATTTTGAGGAAATTGAAGCTCTTCGTAAGTTTTACTTAACAACGTGATTGGTTTCTAGTATGAAATACAAAAAGTAAATCTAAATAAACAAATTTTAATATTAATTTGTTAAAATTAAATGCTTGAATCTCTTTTTGGTTTAAAAATTAAATTAATTTGACCTGTAACTTAGTTGTGTTAGTAATTGAAACATTTATTCCAGTTGTTTCTTTTTCAATTCAAGATGTCTTGTTAGGCTCGAAATTTATTTAAATAGAGATAATTTGAGTTGGAGTGCGAATTAACAAAACCTCTCCTAAATCTATTTACCCGATTGTGATAATAATTGTTTTTTTTATTTTCTTTAAAAATATGATCGTTAAAAATGGGTCGCTGATATTTCTTAGCTATCTTAAGTTTCTCTTGGTCACCATGTTAAAACAAGGTAGTTCAGTTCATTTCTTAAGCGGCCTGAAAAGAGTGAAAAGTCTATAAAGACCAAAGTAAGATACCATAAAATTTAAATTTTTTACAGCTTAACATTTGACGCGTGTAAAGCCGTAGTAGAATTTATTGAGCTCAGATAAAGCAGTGGTCGTGAACGTAACCTTGATGTAGGTCCAGCATTAAATACATTTAGTAACCTATATTCGAACTTGCTTGTCCACTGTCTAACAATGGCCACAGCTGGCCTTTGTTGATCATTGACAATCACTTTTGATGTTAAGTAGTAAGAACTTACTTCCCTGATATTTTTTACATTGAAGTATTAGTTTTAAGGATCACAAATTATAAGTTAATGTGGTCTTTGATCGTTCCCTCAAGGATTATAGAGCATTGACATTTTAACTTGGAGGAATTCTCTTTTAAGTGTGATAGTTAGCATTTCGTTCCATATGAACAAATTTTTCGAGAAAATATGAGAACTAATAGAAACCTTTCGAAAGTAAGAAACCCTAAGTTCCAATGATCAGAAGAGCGACAACATGGAGTAGGTATCTTAATCATTTCTTGAAAATAACAAATGTTCAATGATAACAAATGCGCAACAGTTTGAAATGAGAAAATTTTCAGATGGATAATATTAACCACTTTTAAACAATAATCTCGACAGAGTGTCTGTTGACCAAGATTCAGAAGACGGTGAGATTATGACGAAAAGGGTAATTCTTGCCAAACTTAAGTTATCTATATACGACACTGCCAAGGGGCCCCACGCTGCATTAAGCGAGTGGGATCATATCTCCATTGTTTTGTAGATGTCAGAATGGGGTAATTGTAGTTTAAGATTAAAAAAACAGAGGAGATGCGTTAGACCAACCAATGATTTTCAAAAAGCCCGGCCTTCATTGCATGTTGCTTACGTCCATATCCATTTAACATAATATTATTATCAACGATAATTGTATTGTACTAAGTGCAGATGAAAGAATAGAAGCGATGTTAATCGTTAATGGAAAATCTGATCAAACAAATTTGAATCACATCAAATATAAGGACAAATCAGAAAAGCACACTTTCAATACTCCAAATGTCTCATACAGCGACATAATTTGTGGTTTACCACTTTATAAAAAAGAAAATTAGTAGCATTAACACCTATTGTGATGTATAAAATACGCAGCACCATTTACGATTATTTTGTTGTTCTTCAGGAACCTTTATGAATGATTGTATACCTAATTTCATCGCCATTTATTGTTAAACTCAGATAAATCACCGGCTTGCTCATCCAAGTTGCAACAACCAGCAAGTCTATGCGGGGAAAATTAAGGATTTATTGAAGAGTAGTACTTTGGCATGGTCCTAAATACACTTTAAATAGAAATATGATTATCATATTCAGTCTACAAATCAATTAAACCCAATTATAAATCATCCGACGCCTATTGAATTGAAATTTTCGAAATGCGCATGGGTCCGGAAGGTTCGGGATAAGATTCTAGCAATGAGCAATTTTGCAATTATTGGTTTCGTATAGTAGAAAACGAGACACAAACTACACCGGTACCTTTCTTAGGTCTGCATCAATTTCATAATTTAAACTATAAGATAGAATTGAATGAACGATTTCTAAAATTGATAAAATCTATTTATATGTATGGTCAACTTTAAATCTACCTGGAACATTCACAGAACATTACGGTTCATACATTACAATTACTTATATAACTTAAGGCTAAAACCAGAGATGACTTCTATTAAATTTCATTCAAATTTAACATTATTAAACTTAAAAACAGCAGTAAAATGTAAGGAGTCCTTGTGTTGCTTAAGAGTGACTTTCTGCGTATACGCCTTGCCGCAAATTTCACACACAAACCTTGGTACACCATCGCATTCGTACTTTGAGTGACGATACAAGTTCGGCTTATGTTTGTAAGTTTTGTCACATTTTCCACATTTGAATCGCTTTGATTCGTCTTCGTGTGTAGAAAGGCTACTCTTACGGTGGCCTAAAGCGACAAAAAAACATGAAAAGGTAACATACTTGAAGTAGAGATATTTATTATAATTCATAATAATGTATATAACTTATCTATAATAGATGAAAACCACAATAAGCTGCTGACTAACTCTTCCATTTTAAATATTAGTTTTGAGACGACACACAAAAGCACAAAACACAGAAATATAAGCGGTAACCCCCTTGTAGTAAAACTAAGTTTTGTTATTAATTTTATTGTAGCAATAATATAATATGTTTTAAACTCCTTGTTGATCGAGTATTTCATAAAATTCAATATATCTGTCGTTTTCATTCAACAACAGCAATGTTTCAACGTTGGCAATATTGAAAGACACGTTGTTCTCCTTAATCAAAACATTTTTTAAAATCTCGACACGCGTTTCGCTAACGATGTTAGCAAAATTAGTTCCCGAGATACTAACAGTGTTAGAGCAACGCGCGTTGAGTTTTAATAAAAAATTGTTTTGGTGAACTAGAATAACGTATTTCAGTATTACTCACGCCAAAGGTTCAACTCATTGATTATAACGTTTGCACTTTCAAATACAATACTCTACAACGCTTATACATCATGCGAAAATATATGATTATATTATGTTGCGAGAAAGCATATACTCATAGAGTATAAGTGTTTTATCAATCAATCAATTCCAGAAACAGTCTGAGCGCCGATATCGTTTTTATTTTTGACCAAGTCAGTAATTGGATAAGAATTAAACTTTACTCATGGTTAGTCAGATTTTGACCAATGAGCCGAGATCAGAAATAGTAAAGAACAAAATTCCACAGAACTTAAAGAACGTTTATATTTAAATATTAGCTGAAACATTCAGGAATATTTTAGATATATTTGCTGAATTTCTTTTTAGGCTAAAACAAAACTTAACAATTATTTCAGTTTAAATTTCTTCGCTCAAATCACCAATCATATTGAAATAATACATCTTTAAAACTGCACATTCTTGAAACAAGATAATCTGTATCCAGGAAACTTGTAAAACGTCTTGAATGGTCTCTTCTTGACTTACACCTTTCAGGTCTGTCTCCGTTCCATCTACCAGCGGAATTGTATTTGTATGCCCGTGATTAGCCGTTGAGAAGACCATTTTATCAGTCGTAGGTCAGGATATGAGTTCTAGATACGCGATATCTTAAATGGCCATAATGAAAAAATATTTGATTATATATATGGCAAGTAAATCTTGGCATCTTACTGCTTTCAAATAATATAATATATGCTGCGTGATTCTCCTAAAAAAAATGTTTGTATTATTTATAAAAATCACATAGGTACATTTCAAAAAAGAAAAAAAATATTATTTTTTAGTACAATCACCTCGAAAAATCTTCCTGAACGACCCATTTAACTGATTCCACAGAACGTCCAGAAGAAATGCGAGGGACACAACGAGGTCGAGTCCTTTTTACACTATTTGTTATATTTTTCCAATACAAATTGGGGACTTTCTTGATTAATCGAATTAAAATACTTACAAATTTCATGTTTTACATTTATCACATACGAGTGCTAAGAAGGAATATCTAGTTTGGCAGTAAATAAAATTTTAAAACTTTGAAACCAAGCATTAAAGGGGAAATGTTCTGATTTCATTAACTCTCACAGCAAAAAACTGAAATAAAGAAAATCATCTGACTAAATCAGATAAAATTTAATTAAGAAGAAAAACTCTAAATTTTCTCAAAATATTTAATGATATTTTAACAAACCATTATTTAAAAAGGCACGTTTTTATTCTAAGCAACAAATGTCTTAATAATAATAGAAAATATTTAACTGATAATATTTTTTCAACCAACACAATAAAACAAAAAATTAGAGCATAATTCTTAAATATAACATTACAACATTAAGTAAATAAACAAAAAGAAAGAAAAATTTTAATAATAAAAGCACGTTATATAACTAATCGGAATGATCAGGAAAAAAATAAATGTAAATCAGTACCTACTGGAATTGTGAAAGATTTATAAAACTTTGTTATAAATCTATGCGAATCGGAAAAATGAAAAATTGAAGCTACTTTTTAAATATTATTATGGAAGACAAGAATTCAAAAGTAACTTTCCACCCATTATAGATTTAATTAATACGATTATCAAAGTTTGTCTAGTATTGTTAGATTAGGCTTTCTTATTACTATGATCATTCCAAAATCCCAAAACATTACAAGAGATATGTAACACAAACATTACAATTACTAAAACTAAATACAATTAACAATTAAAATAATGATTAATAAGTCGACATTAAAATATATACCAAAATAGATGAAATAAAATTGTAAGATATCAATTGTGAGCAATAAATGTTCCAGTTTTGTCAATTCACACATCGTAAATTCAATAAAACACTAGAAGAGATATTTGGCTATCAAATGTGTGTCTCAACTAAACCTTAACATAACACTAACAGTAAAAGTAAATAAATTGTACACAATATTACTACATTATCTAATTACTTACACACAAACAAATTATACAGGGTTACAAGAAGTGTTGAAATTTTGTTTTTATACATATTATTTTTCTCCTTTTATTTTATTTTGTTTTTATCATGTTCATTATAATTTTATAAGGAGTCAAATGCAACCCACACTACTTCATGAAATTTCAAAACCATAAAGAGGTTTTTTCAACAATCTGTAAACGTTCCTTGCGTTTTAAATAAATAATAAACAACAATCAATTAAAAAAGCGCCTTTAAGAAATTGTCGCAAACCCTTATCCTGAAGAAAGTAGAGGCTTCAAATAAAATGAGAGCCCAGGTGGATAATCTATTCGATCATTTTATATCAGATTTCACGATTATAAAATAATATTCGATGTTTTGAGAAATAAGATTAGGTGATGATTATTATCGTTTCAGTTTATATTTGATATAATTAAATTAAAAAAAAAGCGAGTAACTTCAAGAAGTTTTCGAATTTTTTATTTTAAGCGCAGTAATTTTGTAGGGAATTTTCAGCATAGGTAGGTAGAATGATTTAAATTATCCAGTCGGTTATCAAATAATAATTTTTTGTACTATCAAAAATCTAAAATTTCAAAGTGCATGCTGCAAAAAATCTGGCAACTTGGCTATCATCCCATACTATGTTAGTTACATTCTTGTATGGTTTTTTATTTTAAACGTTAATGTAAAACTGGAGAATATCAACATATTATAGTATACCAAACAACTATTAAAAATATTTAACAACAATAACATGTTAGTTCGTTAGGTCCAATACGGGCCTACCAAAACAACAGGCTCAATTGTTAAGTGCAAATTTGATGGCATTAAGGCAATCTCAGTAAAAAATAGTTTTTCCACTAGTCAAGTGCAACCAGAACAAAAGTTTCAAAAATCCCTGCCTTACAATTCAATGAAGAAGTATACACGTATAAAAACAATCCAACTGTAACCCAAGCATTTAGTAGTAATCATCTCATGGAAATCAATATCCATTAGATATTTTAGCACCAATGTCCGATTGTACTTTAAATGATTTTGATTATGAAATTGCAAAATATTACCATTGCATGACGGAATTTAGATTCGTACTAATGATATTTTAACTACACTTAACTGCATAAGCACGCCAATAACAAAAAATTCAAAAAAAGCATTTTTGATATGATTTACCATAATTCTGCAGTTTAATTTAAAAAAATAGTTTTGTAAATATACGAGAGGAAAATTGGTAAAACACAACTTTTAGAGGCGGAAATACAATTCAAATATTTATTTGTTCGAACACTTGCACCCAAACCCTTGGTAACTAAATGCTACCGTGGGGTATTTGTTCAAACGTCAAATTTCTTTTCAACAAAAGATTAGCTAAAGTCACGATCACGTCTTACCCCATAGGATCAAATAATAAACTGCAACAAGGTGGTACAGTTTTCCAAAGAAAAAACAGGTTTTTACGGAATGGAGAACCTATAAACTACTATAATCAAATTCATTTAAAATACAGTCAGATAAATATATAAAAACTATGTAAAATTATGAAAAATACCCTGTTATAATTTTAAAATGTTAGTGTGTTTCTGTAAAATGTGATACATTATAAATATAAGTATTAGTTATGTAAATTTTCTTCTTCTTAATTCTGTATCTAAATTACCCAAATTTAAAATGTATTTCCTCACTTTCCCTGTCACGATCTTACTGTATATAGGTCAGTAGATGTGGGTGTTTCTGTAAGGTGTGATACTTTAAATAATAATTGGTTGTGTAAGTTTTCTTGCATATCCCACATGCAAATTGTGGCGGTTTGTTACACTTATATTTCTGATGATGCCTAAAATTTCGTTTGTATGTGAATTTCTTGTCGCATGTATTGCACGTGTAGTAGCCGTTCTCAAAATGAAAATCTGGTGAGTCACCTAAAAAAGTATATTTTATAGATTTGTTTTATATAAAAAATATATTAAGCACAGATGTTTAATTGTTTTCAAGTTTGGTTAGTAATTAACTAATATCTAATATATTAGTGAATTTCCTTTTATCCCAAATATCAGGTGTTTTCACTCAACCTCATTTAGAAAACTTCGTTCTATTCGCAGGTCAACAGTCTGAAGAATTATGTATTAGTTCAACTGATGTGAGTGTTAAAGGGAAATCCACTACTAATCCATTTTTCGTTAGCACCAATCACCAAAAAGGTACAAAATAAAAATACAAAATAAAATACTTTTTAGTCTATATTTTTCCAATTACATATATTTTTTATTCCAACCACCAGGCAGTTTTTTAAATTGAAACTTAGGCATAAACTAAATGCTAAATGGAATGAAATTTCGTAACGAATGAAATAATATTTTCGTAAAGTTTATATATTATATAAATAATAAGGCCTAGAAACAGTAGAGCAAGTCGCTTTGCATTATTAAAATTATGTATTTACGTCTCAGAGGGCTAACTTAAAAAAAAACCGCAGCAACTGGAAGAGATTCAAATAATGCATTAATGTCAGAAAATAGAATATTATTTTACTTAAGTTACTGCAAAATATTTACCTTAAATCAGTCGAGGTTATAGTTTGAATGGTTGCTGTTGCTGGGTTCATTGCAAGATTGTTTGAAACTCAATTATTTAATAATTATTGAAATAAAACACCATCAACTAAATTATAATCAAATCAGAATAATTATCTATCAGCTTAAGTTATATTCAATTTAATATAAAGAGTCAATCATAACTGCAAAATTATAATAACGACAAATAATAAAATTTTAGTTTCCAAGTATAATTTTGCCGTTCCCGGACTTTAAGTGCCACATTCAGATGTTACCTTAATTGTTTCGATCTCAAGGCGTTTAGGTCAAGGGCCAGGTTAAGCAATAGTCCACATTTGGCGAACTAACTTTAAAACTAAGGTTTGGACAAAACCAAAGGTTGTTGAATTTGTTATGCCATATTACTACGTGACTTTGAATTTGACCTTGATATCCCCAATCAAAGTAGTTTCGGCGTCAAGTTCATGTCGTTTTAAGGTACCTAGATACAATTGAACAAACAAATGTCTTAATAGACAATCTATTTTGTTTTTACACAGAAATACAAAATTCTAATAATTGTCGATAAAGATATTTTAGCAACAAAAAATATTACTACATTATTCTTGGTTTGCGACCATTTTCAAGGTTGTTTCCCTTCATTTAAATTAAATTTGAATTTGCCCTTCATTCTGAATTGCTCTCTAAAATAGCTACAATGGTCTTACTTAGTGAGCACGAACGAATAATTTTTTTCATGATAAAATGTTGATGTGATAACAAGAGATCAGTGGTGGTTCGATTCACACTATTAAAAAAAATCAAATTCCGTCTTTATGACTCGTGCATAAGCTTAATATAGATGATCCGGATTGGCGGATCAAGTTCTGCGAGACCTTGATGCACTAAATAATAGAGGATGCTAATTTTTTAAGACATATAGTGTTGAAAATCCTAACTCGCCGATCGATATGCGATCAAATCAGTACCCTGAAAAAGTTAACGGCTGAACCGCTGTTGACATTTGTTCGAAGGAATCTCACTGCTAACACAACGTATGAACAACATACCAGGCAACAGATATCAAATATTGATCCTAAATATAGGACATTGTCAAAATATGAACGGTGATCATCTTGAACACTTTCTCTGATAAAAAATACAAACTTGCCTTAACGAATTACTTCTTTACTAAACCATGTTGTTTGTCACTTGACCTTAAGTTTGGCGCGGAAAGAAATAAATTTTGTAAAGCCATATTATGGTATACGTACAATTTTCTGCTGTTTCAAATTCCGACGACATTTCCATCCATTTGCAAAAACGACCTCTACCTCAAAAACACCCTAAAGGGCATGGTCAAGGACACCATAAAGTTCACACAGATTACTACCGAACGTGGACTGTTGTCTCACCTTGGCCTTGACCTAAACGTCTTGAGATCGAAACAATTAATGTAATGCCGAGGTCAAAATGAGGCTCAATTTGAAATCAAGACCTGACCAGAAAAAGAACTTGAAAGTTTCGGACATGGACCTAATCAAGGTCACACAATAAGACTCCTACAATTGTTGTCTGAAACAATAATTCGTCAAAGCCTTAGTTTTCAAATGATTTTGCCGTAGCCCGACTTTATGAACACAGTGGATACCATATCTTTACTGTTTTATTTCAATAATCAATTGAACATTCAAAACTAATTAGTTGAAATGTATGTACCTATGAAATTGTGATACATATTTAAGGAAATCTGTATAGAAAACATTTCGGTAAGTATACGAAAATATAATTTCACTTGAATAACAGAAAATGTACTATATTAAAATATTTTTATTTTAAATCTTTATGCACTGCCATTAAATGATACATTAGACTTTTTTTCTGGGAAAATCCTCTAAGACATGTGCCACATTTAAATTGTCCCGGCCTTTTGCATTCATATTTCACATGTTTCCTTACTGATGTCACATATTTGTACGATCTGTGGCATTCCATACAATAATATTTGTCGCCTCGCTTGACAAATCCTAAAAATCTATAGTTAGCACATATTTGTGGTTATTTATTTGAGGTATATAACATTTCTTGAAATTAGTCAAGGTATATACAATAGTAATAATAAAAATAATAAAATCGCATTTACGAAAATTTTATTCAAACTACAAATAATTCTGACATAGTCTATAATCTAAATAAATAAAATAAATAAAGCAAAACTCACTGTATATTTTAGCTTAGGTATGTTTAGACCATTTTAAAGCAGAATAATAATTGTTGTACTTTGTTTTTCCACAACAGTTAATAATATAAGTTATTGTAAACGAAAGAAAGATAATCCACTAAGTTGGGAACTTAAGAGAATTAAAAAAATCGGTGACAGAAGTGGGATATCCCATCTCTGATTAAAAATTAAATACCAACTGCAACATATTTTCCATTGGGTATTCCTTTCAAATGCAGTAACGAACAGTGCAATATCACGCCGTACATTATATGTACAGTATGTCCACAGAAAAAGTGTTCAAGAGGAACAACTTTCTTATTTTTCATTTTATCGAGAAACGTTACTGTTGATAAAAAGTTTTGTTATCAGATTGGGATAGAAAAATTTAACATTTCCTATCCAGGGTGTTCAGAAATTTGAAAAAAAAAAATTTTAACGGGACAAGAGTAAAGTGCACTTATTTGAGAAGATATGGTCTCGAATAGCAATTTTCGAAAAAATCAGCCTACTTTTCTTTTTATTGGTAATCAAATTTATTTTACATCAAATCATTTTTCTAATAGTACCTAGGCGTTGATAGCTTATTTGACAATTAGCTGTATTTATTTATTAGTCTTAGCATTGCCAGCTTAAAATTCTTACTTTACAGTAAAAAAGTTATGTTATGGCCCATGTGTAGTACGTTCCTAAGGCCACTTGCCGTAAAATAATTTTTCAAGCAGAGGCTCAGTGTTGAAAATATCTAAAGAAAAAAAGAGATACGATGAAAATAATGCTAGCACTTTGTTGGCATTACATTCAGAAGAAGATCTGCAAATCTCCAATTCATTAAAAAGTCGCAAATTCAGAAGATATTAAAGCACAACAAGATACATCCATACAAGCCAGTTTTCAGTCATGTTTTGGAAGTCGCCGATTAAGGTAAACGTTTGGATTTTTGCTTGTGGGTGGCCAGTGTGGAAAGAGGATTTAAAAAAAAATGTTGTTATTTGATGAATCAATTTTTTCGACCAATGGTGTTGTGGATTCGCAACATACACGATATTGGAGTGACTCTAATCCGCATTTTCGAATACCACGCCATTTCTTATTACGGTATAATAGTGCTGGATTGGGAGACAAGGACTAGTTCAGTGGCCTCCTAGGAGTCCAGTTTAACAGTAATGGATTTTCTCCTATGAGGACGATTGAAATAAATTGTTTTTCTACTCCTGTTTTGCTAAGCCGTCTATTGCAAAACTGTTAACGTGACATGTAAATTCAATCTTACATAAGTGTTACGTAATGAATATTACATAACACTTTGGGGATGTTTATTTGTTATTATGTCAAACACAAATGTCAAATAAATTCAAATATTTAAATGTCATAATTACCTTTTCTTCTGTGTTAAGTATTTCTGCTTAAATTTTAATTCGGAAATGGATTCGGATTCTCCAAAGTCGTAGAAAAAGTATAGTACATAACTCGAGCTGTAAATAATTCTCCATGCTCGAGACTATTGCCTCACTCGCCGCTTCGCGGCGTAAAATATCATTTACAGCACATGTTATGTAATATACTATTATCGCACACCTCTAATAAATACCACTACTGATCAATTAAAGGATGCGATTAGAGATGCCTTTGCTTCAATATCTTGATATGAGAAGTTTTGAATAATTAGGCATGTGCCCAACACGGTGGCAGTGCGTTTGAGTAAATAAACTTTTACAACTTGTGCAATGTTAATTTGATGTAAAATAAATTTAATAATAAATAAAAGTAGGCCGATTTTTTCAAAAATTGGTATTAGAGACTACCTTTTACTCTTGAACAAGTTTTCCTAGTAACTTATTTCCATATCTTCTCACATAAGTGCATTTTACTGTTGTATCATTTAAAGTTTTTTCAATTTTCTGAACACCCCGTATAAGAAATGTTACATTTTTCTATCCCAGTCTTACTTTAAGAACCAGCAAAACTTTTTATCAAGAATAACTTTTTTCGATAAAATGAAAAATAAGAAAGTTTTTCCTCTTGAACACTTTTCTTGTGGACATACTGTATATCTGGTATCTCCTTTCACCGGAGAGGTTTTTAGTGGGTATTAGCTAGAGCCACTTCCCTAGTTTGAGTCCCACATTCACCTGCGGATTAATAAAATTAATCGACGAAATCTCTGATCTGATTTTACTTTATTCGAGACTAGACTTCTGTATAACGGACATTTTTAACAATTCTGTCTATCCACTTTAATGACAAATAAGTACTTAATAAATAAATATTTGGCAAGAATATAGTCAAACTAAAATGATATAGTGAGTTTTTTCAGTCTTTTAAACTCAATGGCGACGTTGAACACTCAATATTTAATTCTACACGATAAAATATGAAGTTTTAACATACATCAAGTAGATAACTAAATTAAAGCTCCATGCCGCATTAGCATATGTGTCCTGAGATTCTCCTTCCTATGGGTTTTATGTGGACAGAACAAGCAACAAGCTCGCTTTTCTTGTCCGCATTCTCTTTGATGTCGCCTGAGACCTTTCGAATACTTGTACACTTTGCCACAATTGGGACATGCCAAATTCACTACAAAAATAGAAAAATACGTCAACATTTCGACTACCAGAATAGTAAATAACAAACAGAAAAAAAAACAAAGCTCTACGTACCTACTCGTAGTTACGAAAACAAGTTTGCCAAAATAAAAGTGTGTTTTGTGCCAACCGTAGGAATTAAGTTAAGGAGAAGTTTCTCGAGTAAAGTACTAAAATATAGATAAGATATACTTCAACGTAATTATATATATTTCTCTTTAACCATGTTTGATACTGTATCTTTTACATTGCTAAGTACTGTATTGTAGCGAATTTATCTTATACATTCTTGTACAAGTAAAACTTTCTTAAGGTTATTAATGGTTTGTATTGTTGTTTACCTTTGTCTAATTGTTCCAACATTTCCTATTTTCCAATATTCTTGATCTTAATGTTCATAGCTGTAACATCTAAGATTTTTCTGTATAGAACCCTGAAGATGTCTAGAAATGGTCCTGGAGTCACCAAGGATGCAGTTTTTATGCAGGAGATGACATTGGTTAGAAAATATGGATTAAAAAGAGGAACACTGAAACTTCCAGCACTATTTTACATAAAAACAAATGTTGACCGAGCAACAACAGGTTTAGAAATAAATAGCCTATTTGTTCCTGATGTCGAAATTCATGGAAGAAGGATATCTTCTTCTGCCTACCTTCTAAGCGGTTTCAAAACTTCTTAGAGCGTGATTCGGTATAGGTTATCTTCACAAAACTTTATCAGCGAAAGAAACTTTTATTATTTTTATTTTTATAAATTTTATTTTTAAATTTAAATTATTTGAATTTGAATTGATTTTCGACGAAGAAATATCAATCCAATTAGTTTATACATCTTCAATCAATTGTCAAAAGAATAAAACTCAAATTAGGTGCTCATATTTAATTTAATAAAGTCTCTTATTGACATAAATCAACTGAGGTGACAAAACTTCCTTTCTCAAAGCTGGCAAATTTTCATCAGCATCAACTACCAGCCATCAATCAAAGGTCAGGAAATCGGAAATGTGTAGTCATGTGCCGCTTGAAATTATCGCTTCTATGGCATCTATGATTACATTGCGGACATTGGAATTTCTTCTCCTTCTGACATTCTCCGCGGTGTCGATAGAGGCTTTGAATGTTCTTATAACTTCTACCACATGTACAGGTATATCTTTGGTAACCATCTGAAATTATATATTTATTAACACATGGATTTTTCAAAATTTGTTTGAATATACAGGAAATACTAGTGGCTAGACCAGAATATTTATTTCATCTTGTTTTCATGTAGAAGTTTTTTTAGTGAGAATTGTTTGATTGTAGTTTTTGAAGACGTCGGTGAACGTAGTCCATATGTCTTTTTAAACTGTCCTTTCTATGAGTTGTATAATGACACTCAGGGCACTCAAATTGTTTTGGCTGGCCGCATGCACGTTGATGTCGCAAAAGAATCAGGAAAGTTTTGTAATTTCGTCCACAATGACAAAAAAATCTGTCAGAATTATCTGAAATAAAAAACCTGATGAAATGTCAATCCCTTCGATTAAATTTACTTTTATAAAAAAAGTTCAAATCATTTTCACGTCAACTAGGTTAACCATACTATGCAAAATGCAATGGGTTTTGTGCATAAATGTGTTCTAATTCATTGATAATATCTTGCTATTGCATGGTTAATACTATTCGTATGAAATTGCTTCTGGGCGTTAACTTAGTGATATTACTTTGCGCATTGCGGTGATATTCTGCCGCTATGTGTTTTACAACTATAATTTGGACTTTCAGATATGTCAATTAAGTATATAAAACCATGAAAAACAATTTAAAAAGACAACTCAAATTTCACCTGAACAAAACCAGTCATTCAAACATCGAGAAAAAACAAGTATGCCTTTTTTATGTAGGAAACTGTATTTTATCACATTTTGGACACAAATGGAATAAAAGGCACAAGAAAAAAAAGTTAGGTTATAATTAAGGCAAAGTCCCCCCCGTTTACCCGCCTATGGTCATCCTTTTTTATTCAATTTCATGTCAGTTTACGACATTTAACTAGGTGAATAAATATGCTACATTTGATAAATTCATCTTTACTCGTTTCGAAAATATTTCAAAAAATCATCCTCAGGCAGTCATCTTTAACACCCTGTATCTTTGTAAATAAGGCATTACAATCTAGGTTTTTTTCATGATTAGATGTAGCGGGTGATCATTTTTTTTTTGTTACTTTATATTGACTTATATTAACTTAAATATACCTACCAGCGATGAAAAAATGTTCCAAATAAACATTGTATATATTTTTAAGTGCTCTATATCGTCTATTTTCTATTAACAATGAATAAAAAATGATTTTTTTTTTAAACTCTGACAGGCCGCCATTTTAAAATTAACTTTCCGATGTCAACTGCCAACGAACTCAAGCGAGACATTGACCTAGCCGATTTTTGGATATATTTTGTTTCGATTGATCAAAATATGCGGCCTTGAACGTGCTTCCAAATTTGTTATATCCCATAAATATATAGAGATACAGTCGAATCTCTCAAACATTTTTATAATAAACAGTACCTAATTAAGTTTTATTTGATTCACTTCGGTTCATTTCTAGTTAGCTTTTAAACTGTTGTGTTTCATAAATAAACCCAGCCACTTGTTAGTAGGATTTTAGCATTTTGAATGGCTTCCGTCTGAAACCATGATACTAGGAGGGACCCAGGGACGTATCGAGAAGTAGCCAAGCGAGTCCTGCTAGATTAAAGATCGTAGGAAACATTTTTGAATAAAATTACAATACATCTAGCCCCTTTAATAGAACCAAAGATGTGACAATATATAGTGAAAGAACAAAATGTCGACCGAAATTGCACTATAGAGAGTTTTTCGTATAAATATATAGAAAAAATCAACACGCAACAAAAAAAAAATCGCAAAATTGAATTATAAAATAATACCATTCACTCCTCGATAGATGGATTACATCAGAAAATGAATTATAACAGATTTTATTTTATTAAACATTTGAAAGTTTAAATACATAGCATGTACATAATCTACGTACACATTATGTACTAAGAAAAATAATCAGTTGTTTTCTTTTGAACATTATTTTTGAAAAATAATTGTTGCTCAACAAAATTCTCATTTGTTCAAATGCATAAAGATTTGATCAGGTACCCTTGTCTGGCCCCTGAGACTAGTTCGCACAATGTCAAATGAATTTCTTATTTCATTTTCAGTAAATTTACCAGGACACTCCCCGGTTTCAGTTTCTTCTTCATAATCGTTTCTATATTATCAATCATGTCTTGTTCAGTTGGGAGATCTGCCGTGCCAACATCACCCATGCCTTTTTATTATTGGCGTAATTTGACTCCAGACATTTAACTCCTTTTAGACCAGGGTTGAGCTGATTTAAATCATTTGATTTTTTTAATAAAAATCATATATTTAAAATCAAACCATAAATTTGCTAAATATTCCGCTTTTAATTCGCACAAGCTGTCTTATTATTATAATATTATTTATATTTTATAATATCTACCTATTAAACCTAAGAAATAGACAAAACGCTCCAAACAGTTAAAAAAACAACAATGCCAATTATTTTTAATTTTCATTGAACAACTAGTATAAAAATACTAATTTGGAGGCGTTTTCTATTCCTAGTCTTGTTTACACAAATAATTATAGTAATTATAAAATCAGAAATAATAAATGCTGAAGAATAAAAAAAATAATCATTTTGAACAAAGCATTACATTTCAATAATATAAATTAAAAAAAAAAAAAACAAATAAATCATGATTTTTTTGATTTTTATATAAAAATCATCGATTTTTTATTTATTTTTTAAATCAGAATTTGTCCGACCCTGTTTTAAACAACGGGGATTTTTGCTTTTACCTATGAGTAGTAATTTCAGTTTTTCTGAGCCATCCATGTTTGCTCCAACCATAAGTGTTACCCTTTCTTTACTAAACACCAAAACATTTATCACATTTAAAAGCGAAAGTTTTATTTGGCAAACATTTAAAAGACAAACCGGTTTCATCACAATCGAACATTTTTTTAAACAGTTTCAGTCCAAATGTCACAGTTCTCCTGACTAACGCTTGCACTCTCACCAGTCATCGTTTTGAAAGCAATTGCATTGCGACTCTTCCAGGCACTCAACCACCCTTCACTAGCTTGAAAATTAACGCATTTAAATTCTTTAGCAAATTGTAGAGCCTTTTGCTTTATTAAATTTCCCGATATTGGTACGTTTTGATGCGTACGTGCCACTTGAAACCATCCTAAAACTGCTTCATTTACATCCTCGTAAGAACACACCCGTACTCGTTTTCGACTGCTTGGAACATTAGTTTTCTTGATGATAGTTTCGCGAGTTTTTACTATCAGAGATACACAACTTGGGGAAACACCGAATTTTGCCG
The DNA here is from genome assembly GCA_911728435.2 of Apoderus coryli. Taxonomy (NCBI): domain Eukaryota; kingdom Metazoa; phylum Arthropoda; class Insecta; order Coleoptera; family Attelabidae; genus Apoderus; species Apoderus coryli. Next base: position 10,699,633 of record OU452204.1, on the reverse strand, counting down.
CAACATCGATTTTTTTGCAGCCTTTATCAACTTCCTCCAAAACTTTAATTTTCTCAGCTAAACTTAAACAAACACGCTTCTTAGTTGAATCTGAAACAAAAACCAAACCTTAATTTGAGATTTAATAGGCCTCGACTATAAAATGGGTTAGGAATTCCCCAGGTGTTTCATAGAAATCTACCTGCTTTATTGCCTACCATTAGGCGTTATGAACGCGTTAAGAACATTTTCAAAATAATGCGATATAAAAATGTAAATGGGAAACCCGAAAAGGCATAAAAATTTATACATAAAAGTCCGGTAAAAATTTTATTATATAGAGTGATACTCATTTTAAAGATTCACTATATGCAGGGTTTTTTACATTAAATTTCGTTAAAATATTCTAGGCCTTGAAAAAATTGCACTGTAAAGAGTTTCTCACGATATAGAGTTTCACTATAAACAGTGTCGACTGTATATAAACTTCATCATTTTTAGGGTTCAAGTAATGCATGCACATTTTTCAAAATTTCGATTGTGTCGATCTCCTGAAGTTAGATTTTTTTTTGAAAATCTACTAAAAAAAATTTATACCTCCCATTGTATTTAGTTTACAATCTAATACCTAACCAAAAATGTATTCTTCTTTTACATATTTTGTGCCAATATAGTTATTATCACTTGACGATAAAAGCTGTTTATAGCTTTACCTGGGAAATGCCATAATTTCAAATCTTTTGTTTTCGTTCTTTCTTTGAGTATGTTTTTTTTTTATAATTATAAACCGTAGCATTAAGTATATTTGTAAGTTTCACTTCTTTGTTCCAAGATTTTTAACACTATTAGAAACCAAATGAGGAACAAATATTAATTCAAGATTTAAATAATTTTATGTAATTATAGGGAAAAATGAATTTAAATGTAAATATTTCTGGCAGAAACTGCCTGACAAAGAGTGATGCCCTAAGGTATCTAAAATCATGAAACCATTAATACGATTATTTTTGCTAAGGTAATTTAGTTTAAAATTACAAAAATCACAAAGAAACGACACGAATAGTGGTACCAGATATTTATTAGCCTACATAATTATAATTATTTTAACGATAAAAACAAATTTCTTATAACAAAACTACCAAACTAAGTCAAACTTGATATTAAATATATATAACATAATATGATAAATGAAAATATGATCCTTTTAACACTAGAGGCACCGATCCAGCCTAGATATATGTTATTCAGGCTTGTTGAACAAAACATGACTTCATGTTTGAGACCCGATTGGTCAATCAACGAACCATCTGTGATGGGTCATGTCTTGACTACCATGATTATATCTTGCCTACATTTATTTTTGCATGAATATGACCACATTAATTTCGGAATTGTTCGTCAATAACTAATTAAGCATCACTGATGAACCATTGAATGACGAAACAGTCATTTGATAGAAGTTGCTGCCGTTTAGCAAGCTTGAATAACATCAATATATAATGAAAACTTTATAATAAGTATAAACATATAACACAGCAACACATCTAGTGTTTAGCAAGTAATAGGAAAGACTGAATAAGAAGTCTTTGTCCCACTTGATCCTGCATGTTTACACTAGATGCAACCATCTACCCTAAATTAATATTGTTCGGACTTGTTTAACAAAACGACATTTTATTTCAGAATCTATCTGGTCAATCCACGACCGACTCATGTGTGAATTTGTCAATTTCTGGACTACAGTCGTTAAATCTTACCTTTATAGGAAAAATCACCACTGATGATAAAAGTTGTTATGTTTAGCAAGCCCGAATACCATTGATATAATATACTAATACTACATTTAAACAATTTAAGCAAAACAAAAAAATATATATTTAAGTAAAACTAGAGGCCTATCATTACAATCAGACTCGACTTGTACTGATGAGACATAATCGGATAGAAGCGGATTGATGAACAATTACGATATAATCCTTGTCTTAAGCTACAAACAATGTGACAGAATGAAGAAAACAGATTGAGAGAAATTGGTTAGGAAAAACCATGGTTAAGGTTGTGTAGACCAGGGCTGGTATTTAAAACAATTTTTAAATAGAATCTGCACAATTATACATGAATAACTATCGCTTATTTTGTTGAACACAATATTTCTAGATCCTTTCTTTTAGCAGCTAAATAATATTTTATTTTGGGTGTTAGGATATCGTTTTCTTTCAGATGTATCGCTTTCAAATGTCGTCTAAGATTATCAATTCTACTACATTTGTGGTCACATGCCGGGCAATAATATAGCTTCTTGGTTTCTCCACAAACATCTTGATGACGCAGGAGACTTGGTAGATGTCTGTACGTTTTTGAACATTGGCAGATGTATGTTTCTGAAAGTTCTTTCTTCGTATCATCTTGCATCATCGTATCATCTGGAAAATATTTTTATTTTTGTTTTAATTGATATATCAATTATACTTATAACAAATAATAATATACGCTATTTAAATATTAGACTATTTGAAAATTTGACACGGTTGACACTTCCTATATAATTAGACTAATGTTGATGTTTCATTGATGATTGATAAATAATTAATATAATATCAATTCTTTAAAATGGTGTTTATGAAAGTTACTGAGTTTAAGATTGTGGCCAAATATCAGCAACAATATTTTTAAAAAATCTGCATTAAATTAAAGAAGTAATCCATAGTATGCAGTATGGAGTGTAATTCTACATTCGAAATAAAACACATGTTTCGGAATCCGCTCACTCCATCAAAAGCCTGTCTCATTAATACACTTCCATATAAATTCTTATTAGACTAACAATGTTTCTTTACTCATAGACAATTTGTAAAGAAACATTTTTAGTTAGTAAGAATTTATGTTGAAGTGTATTAATAAAAGGCTGATGATGGAGTGAGCGGACTCCGAAACAGCCCCGTTTTGCGTTGAGGTTGATATTATATTATATAATTTAGTGGAGACGACTATATTGTGTTTTATTTCGTATGTAAAATCTGCATAATATGATAGAAAGCTTCAGTCTTATCCCAAACAGAATCACAAACCTAGGATAATTTTTGTTACTTCATTTTATTTATTTTGTATTAACAATGTTAATTTTTATCTATTTAATTTAATGATAATTAATAAATAAATTAAAATATTGCAATGTTTATCTTCGTAAAATGTGTATATAAATTAATAGTTATTTCTTATACAGGGGAAAACAATATTAGATTTCCACATTTAACATTTGTCCCGTGTATTTTTCTGTGACGTGAAAGTGAAATTTGAAGTTTTAAGCCGATAGGCTGTTGTATTTATAGCGACAATTAGACCTGCGTTGCTAGAAGGAAACCTTTAAAGTACCTAATCAAATATTTGTCAATTTCATTCTGTGATTTGATTTAAAAATTGCAAACTTAGTGGTTGTTTAGTAGTTATTTTGAATAATATAAAGTTAAAAAATCGGTTGTGTCGCCCCAAAACTTTCCCGACATGATAATATAATATAATGAAAAATATATGACCTGCGTAACAAAACACAATTTTAATAATTATTATTATTGTATTATTTTCATTATTTCCAATATCTAAAGTGACCTATCGCTGTAAATCAGATAAAAAATGTTTTAAAATAATTTATCACTCGACCCCTACTGATATTTGAAAATTTAGCCCTATCACAGGGCTTAAGCGATATCAACCAAAAACGAAATTGCTAAATTTTTACCAAAAAAAGCATCGCATGAGCATCACTCAGAAGCTGTGGAATAACGTCATCGGCAATCCAGCTTTACTCAAAAGGGTGACGAAAAATTGATATATGGTTATGCACCAAAGCCCAATGATCCCAATAGAAGCGGCCAGAAAAGCCAAGACCGAAAAAAAGCACGTTACGTTCGGTCAAAGTTCTTGCCAGAAGGTCTTACGGTCAATAAGATATATCCGCCGTTTATGTGATGTAATACTAAGAAAACTTTCAGATTTGTGGTAAAAAATCATGGATTTTGCATCATGACAATGCACCGGGTCGTTGCTTGTTCGTGACATTTTTACCAAAAACAACACCGTAAGCATGCCTCAGCAACCGTATTCACCGGACTTTGTCCTCTGCGACTCTTTCGTATTCCCACAACTTGAAAGACCCATAAAAGCATGGCGTTTTGCACGATTGATGAGATTAAAACCGCATGACTGGTAGAGCTCAAGGCCATAACCAAAGTGCATATCTGAAGTGCTTCGAGAAGAACGCTGACACAAGTGTATTATATCTGAGGAGGATTACTTTGAAGGTCACCTTTTTTTGCAACAAACCTCGTAAAATTTTGCACTAACCAGAGCTGGGTAAATAATTGGTGAAAGTGTAATTAACTAGAGTATTTAATTACTTTTTACAGTAATGGTAGTTATGTACAAGTTGAGGTAAAGTAATTTCCTTACAAGAAATTTGCTGAGCAACATGCAATAAAACTTTATCATGTTTTGTGAATAATAAAAATTGGATTTATATTCTAAATAAACGCTAGATATAAAATTGTACAGCTATTGTAAATTCCGCTGCATAATTTTACGGTATTGTATTGTATTTTCAACAAGGATATTATTTTAGATCGAAAAAATTTAAAGAGTAATTATTGTAATTGAAAATGTACATAAGGAACAATGTGTAATTGGAATTCATAATAATTACAAAGTAATTTAATATTAAAAGTAATCGAACCAGCTCTGGCGCTAACTCCACAAAAAAAATTAAGTAGTAAATAAATAAATAAATTACTATTTTCATTTTGATGAATGACATCTCAATAAATATTTTTGCGTAATTGAAATAAACTGATGCTCGAATAAACGTAAAATCGCCACAAAATAAGTTTAATAGAACAATCGTCTAAGTGGAGATTTGAGTGTAAATTTAAATGTTTATTGCTTCAATCAAATTTTAAACTTTTCAGATGGGTATTCATATGCCGTTTCAACGTATCACTTCTATGACATCTAAGATCGCACTGTGAACACTGAAACCGTTTCTCCTTTCCACACTGTTTTCTATGGCGGCATAGACTTTCCGGATATTTGTAATTCCGTCCACACTCACAATAATGTCTTGAAGATGCTAAAAAATATAAATTTTTTGTTAAAAAACAATATCATCAACATGAAGATACATAAATACCCAAAAGCCATTCTTGTCCAGAGGTATCGAACTGAAATCATAATTTTGCGAATACAAGCAAAATAAATCAAGAAAAATTATTTTCACTAAGAATTAAGTAGGCATTCTTATCTGTGTACTATACTGTTCTGTATGGGTCAATTTCAGAATTTTTACTTTACTTTCATTACGTCAAAACAAAATATATTTTTGAAACAATTCTTTTCAAATATAAAAAAGGAACTTAAAGGTGTAACAAAACAAAAAAAAACCCTTCTAACAGGATATTTTCACGCGCTACAACAAACATATAGACGCTAAAATAATAGTTAAATAAAGATGCAAAAGAACACAAAATACTATATTTAATAAAAGTCCGACATTTAATTTAGTTGAAGGCATTTCGATGTTCAAAAGGGACTTAAAACATGTCATTCTTCGAACAAGAAAACACGGTCCATCTGTTTCTAAAAGTTGAACAAAGAAAAGAGACAAAAAGTATATATTTTTGTTATTCATGTACCTACTGGTAGACGTATTTATTGCTTTGGTAAAACCTATATCAATAAACGATAAGATAGATAGAAAACAGACCCTTAAATTTTATGACTAAAAGGAAAGTTTAGAAACATTTGTTAACAATCTACTTAAAATAATAGTCACAAAAATATTATATTTCCCAAACTAATAGAAAATATCTATAAAATCACCCAACTAGTATACATAATACTATACACAGTACCCCACAATGACGTTCCGCGACATATTCGTCTCAAACGCCTACAAGTGATGTTGCTCTCCAAGAAAGTTAAATCAGGTGAAGCTACCTCTCTCATCAATTAGTCTCCACATGGAACACCACAATAAAATCACACTTTTGCTTATATAACAAACTACACTTTCGACAAGCACCAGTGGTAAATATACTAATAATATAAATTAAAAGTATTTTAAAATGATCGAACTAACAATGCAAAAAACAGTATATATTTCTAAATAATATCTTTAAAATTAACAATTTTATGTTTAAATAAATAATGCGCTTTCATATTGCTTTTGTGTTTAAATTTTTTATAACACATGCTACATTGAAATTTTGGTTCTACACCGCATTCATATTTGATATGTCGCACTAAATGGCCTTTTTGCTTATAGGACGAACTACAGTTAGGACATATATATCGCCCCAAACTATCTTGCCAGAAATGCCGGTATCTGAAATCTAATAAAACAAAACTACAATATTTCTACAGGATAACTACTAATAAAATTATAGATTAGTAAAATTCAAACGGAAGCTAAAATCCATACATTCAAAATTATTATAATTCTTTGTTCAGTAGCTATGAATATCCAACCCAACCATACAGCTTATACCTACGTCCAAGTTCTCATCGGGATAGGGCAAGTATCTAAACATATTACTAAACACTCGATGTTGGTATATTCATATCTTAGACATTATTTGACCTTCGGGAGCTAAAACTACAGTAGACTAACTAAATTGAATACTATACAGATAATTACTGAGTTGTAGATCAATGAAATGGCTTTCTGGGGTAAATAGTGTTTGGCAGACAATGTCCCAATAATAAGTCTTACTATTTACCAAGCCCGAAAAAAGACTTCCTTTTCTTACTTACTTACTATTATCCTCAATTCCTACGTCTTAGCAGCGGTTAGTACAATAATAGTGTATTAGTATAATTACTATAATAGTAAGATTGTCAATATGATCTTAGCAAGCACCAAACATGCAAATGCATGCATATCTTGTTTGTTGAAACTCATTGTCATGATAAAAAGATGTGATGCTTACTTAATTTAACCAATAACTTTTTTCTGTATATAAATATGTAATATAATGGTACTGTAACTTTAAAAAATTAAATTTTTGTTTTTGTTTTGGCATTAAAATAATTAAATTGTAATGTCGCAAATAAAATCTTATTATTCAAAAATATTATACACTTTTATTTTACAACGTTCCGTTAAACTTATTATTAAATACTTATTTAAATCAAAATTAAAAAAAAAAACGCTAAATTAAATATTTTCTCCATTAACAGAGGGAAATGAGGTGCACAGAAAAATTATTAGGAATAGAAATAAATGATTTATTTCATGAAAATCAAAATTTTACGCGGTTTGGAAAATATTATACCATATTAATTTCATAATAAAAATGAACTAAACAGACGAGGTTAAAGAAGCTAAATAATAATAACCAAAAATAAGAAATCCTTGTCAATAAGGATAAAATGTAAATAATGTATGATTTGGATATAGTCAAAGATGACTAAGTAATTGGTGGAAACGTAATTAATTACTATTCAATGTAATTAATTAAAATATATGAAAAGTAATTTGTAATTATAATTAATTACTTTTTGGTTCAAAGTAAATTGTAATTGTGTAGTTGGAGCTCCAAAATAAACACGTCTGTACCCGAACTACTCATAATCATGTGTTCAAATTTACACATTTTTAAATTATGAAATATTTTCGCGCATATCCATAACAGTGAACACCGTAAGAGGGAATAACCGAAGATCTGATGGAGGGATAAGACTTTTTTGATTAATAATAAACATTTTATTTAAATTATTTGCCAACCTTACGCATATTTTTAAAAAAACAACACAATGCGAGAGAGAACATTATATGCCGAAAATTGGAAGCAGTTTTTTTATCGAATAGCTCGCCTAAAGTGCGGTTTTGTTTTGTATTTTTTGTTTGTAATTCAAAGTAATTGAAAAGTTTATTTGTAATTTTAGGTAATTACAAAAACATGGCAATGTTATTTGTAATTGTGGTTAATTACTTTAAAAGTAACTCAGCCAGCTCTGGATGCAGTGGAATTTAATATAGTTACTATTAAAATAAATCTGCTCCACTGATTTAATAGTCCAAAAATAAAATTAATCTTCTTAAAACGACAAAAGGGACGTGTTTCGGAATGTTAGCTCTATCATCAGCTTTATTATAATGTTCTCCTAAAATTGCACAGAGGCAGGTTATACGTGTAATTTTGAGAAGATGGCATGTATTTTTTATATTATTAAAGTAGTGGGGAAGATTTATTTGTTTTATTGCGAATTCAAGATGTATTATTTATTTAAAATGGTTGAAAATTAGAATCCTGCCAGATGTCACAATACAGAACCATTTTTGGGGGATTGTTTGATTAGAAACACATATCTTAGATAATAACAAATACCAAGATTAATAATTTGCTAGCCAACATAGGAAATAACTTTTGATTTTTCAAAATTAGCAACTTAATATACGTAATAAAGATATTAATGCAACATTTTCCATTTCTGAGATAGTAACAGAGTTTAATACAATTATAACAAATATTTTATACGAATTGCTTGTAACATAATGTAACAAGACTTTAAGTTATGTTGGAAATGTGCTTCACAGTTCACACCATGCTTTCACCAGACGGACTGTCACGTTGATCCAAAATTCATCAGACGTACTCCGAAGGCAATATGAATCCAATTTCCAACATTTACGGAGAGGTTATACTAGCACGAGATACCGAATGACAACAAGATGTATGTGGCGACATCTAGTGTGAGCAGGGAATATGTTGTCACAAATACTATATTTATTTAATTTATTTTTATTGGATAATAAAACTATGTCGCATCCACCAAATTATTTTAATTTTTAACTTCCTCAAAACTAGACATGTTTCGACCCTTCCTGCCTTAGACATAATAAAAAGAGGTTTTTCTTTTTATATATCGTTGATTGAAGTGGATATTTTAACAATCAATGACACATAAAAAGAAAAAAATGTCACTTATTTACTTAAAATATAACAAAAAAAATTGTCAGAATGATATTAATAATTATTATTGATTCTCAATGCTTTTGAAATCAACAGTCTTATGCATATATTTATAATGTGCCCTCAAATTACTTCTGCGTTTAAATTTCTTAAAACAAAGTAAACATTGAAACTTTGGCTCGACACCACATTCGTGTTTCATATGGAATACTAAATGACCCTTTTGTTTATAGGTTGAGCTGCATTTCGGACACATATACCGATCCAATTCCTCTGAGAAATATTTGAATCTGAAATCTAATAAAATAAATTAATATTAAAACAAAAAAATGTACTTCAAGGTATTTCTCTTTAGGAAAATTTGATAGCACAACAAAATAAAGATTTCAAATGTATGCGTAAATTCCTGGTAATGACAAAAGTAGCATCGGTTATAAAAAATCACCGTAGCAACACCGACAATACAATTAATCGGTTCTTATAAAAAATGTCTTCTTTACAAAACTTTTCTAAATAAAGACAACGTCAATCTTTATTTTCGTCAAATAAATTAAATAAAATGACAAGATGTTTCGTCACTAATTAGTAACTTCTTCAGGTTGAACACATTTTTCTGAATTTCTGAAATTACACACACATACCTTACTTAACATGTTTCAAAATATGGTTTCAATATTACAGTTATATACAAATTATTTAAGATAATTTTTAGCTCTCCATATCATATATGTAATATATGTATATATGGAGACTATTAGTTTCATGAAAAAAAATTTTTTTTTAATTTCACCGGAAATACTTCTTTTTGGTCATTTTATACATAAATAAGTAGTTTTAAAAAAATGTCTGTCTGTCTGTCTGTCTGTCTGTCTGTCTGTCTGTCTGTATGTCTGTCTGTCTGTCTGTCTGTCTGTCTGTATCCACGAAAACGCAAAAACCGCTTAACAGATTTTAACCAAATTTGGTACAAAAATACTATTGGACATGGCAAGGAGCTGATTAGATTTTGGGAAACATTGAGCGTAGGCAAAGGGTTTAAAAGAGGGTTCAAAAATTAAAAAAATTCATAGTTCTTAAACTTATCCGAAATACTGCATAATTTTTTACGCATTTAATTGAATATAACCTAAAATATTGAACATAAAATATTAGACCACATTGGCGTTCGAAAATAGTGTAAAATGGGGTAAAAAAGATTAAAAAAAAACGTATTTCTTAAAAATAGCAGAAATATTAACTAGTTATTGATAGTTTTGATAGAATATAACCTATAAAATGTGTTATGAATAACTTACTTTCATAGGCGTTCGTAAATAGTGGAAAAGGGGTCAAAACATAAAAAATATATATTTCCTAAACTTATTCGAAATATGGAATAATTTTTCATAGTTGTGATACAATATAAGCTAAAAAATATTCCATAAAAGAATTGGTTCACACAGGCGTTCGAAAATAGTTTAAAAAAAGGGTCAAAAACGAAAAAAAAAACGTTTCCCAAATATACCAGAAAAATTGGCTAATTATATATAGCTTTGATATAAGATAACCTAAAAAATGCAGCATAAAATTTTTATTCACATAGGCGTTCGTAAATAGTAGAAAAAGGGGTAAAATAAAAAAAAATTAAAATGTAAAAATTTTTATATTTAACTAGATGAATTGGTGTTAAAAATACACGACAAAAATTAATGTACCATAGGCGTCCGTAAAAATTCTATAAAAGGGTCAGAAAAAATTTGTATCCGTGATAACTCAAAAACCATATAACGGATTTTAACCACATTTGGTACGAAAATACTACAGGATAATTATAGGTGGTGATTAACATTGAGCGTAGGCAACGGGTTTAAAAGAGGTTTCAAAAATTTAAAAAATCATAGTTCTTAAACTTATCCGAAATATTGAATAATTTTTTATAGTTGTGATAGAATATAACCTAAAAAATGTTACATAAAAGAATTAGTTCACACAGGCGTTCGAAAATAGTGTTAAAAAAGGGTCAAAAACGAAAAAAAAATGTTTCCCAAATATACCAGAAAAATTGGCTAATTATATATAGCTTTGATATAAGATAACCTAAAAAATGCAGCATAAAATTTTTATTTACATAGGCGTTCGTAAATAGTAGAAAAAGGGGTAAAATAAAAAAAATTAAAATGTAAAAATTTTTATATTTAACTAGTTGAGTTGGTGTTAAAAATACACGACAAAAATTAATGTTCCATAGGCGTTCGTGAAAATTCTATAAAAGGGTCAGAAAAAATTTGTATCCGTGATAACTCAAAAACCACTTAACGGATTTTAATCACATTTGGTACGAAAATACTACAGGCTATTTATAGGTGGTGATTAACATTGAGCGTAGGCAAGGGGTTTAAAAGAGGGTTCAAAAATTTAAAAAAATTTTAGTTCTTAAACTTATCCGAAATATTGAATAATTTTTTATAGGTGTGATAGAATATAACCTAAAAAATGTTACATAAAAGAATTAGTTCACACAGGCGTTCGAAAATAGTCTTAAAAAAAGAGTCAAAAACGAAAAAAAAATGTTTCCCAAATATACCAGAAAAATTGGCTAATTATATATAGCTTTCATATAAGATAACCTAAAAAATGCAGCATAAAATTTTTATTTACATAGGCGTTCGTAAATAGTAAAAAAAAGGGGTAAAATGAAAAAAAAATTAAAATGTAAAAATTTTTATATTTAACTAGTTGAATTGGTGTTAAAAATACACGACAAAAATTAATGTTCCATAGGCGTCCGTGAAAATTCTATAAAAGGGTCAGGAAAAAATTGTATCCGTGATAACTCAAAAACCACTTAACGGATAACCTACAACATGCAGCATAACAATTTTGTTTACATAGGCGTTCGTAAATAGTAGAAAAGGGGGCAAAATAAATTTTATAATAAAACTAAAAAAAAATCAATTATTTTGCGTACAAGAATTTGGCCTAGATCTGGAATATAAAATATCTGCGTATAAATAGTGCCTCCAAAGAGAAGAAAAAGGCACAAAACCCGATACAAAAAAAAAAAAAAAAATAGCTGATGTCTAAAACAAAACAAAAATTTAGATAAATGACAAAAAGGTCATAAAATTATGACTTTTACACTTAAATATGGAGAGCTATTCGTGCCTCGAGGGCAACAGCTAGTTTATATATAATATATATATATATTTTTTCATTTTTTGTTTGTGTAGTACCTAACACAAATTCCAATACGTCAATATCAAAAATAAACAATTTTCTTTATACTTACAAATACAACATTCAAATATAATAAAACTCATTCTAATTTAATGATGGTATAAGAACCGAACACCTCAAGAAAAGTAAACTGAAAAAAAAAATAGAATATGGTTCAAGAATAATAAAAAAATAAATAGTGAATATATAGTTTAACAGCACCTAGTCAATTTAATACTTTTAACTAATCGTATTTAGGCTTACGCCAACAGGGTGAGTATAGGCAAATTTGGAATAACAAATATTTCCCTAAAAATTATGATGTTTAATTTATTCAAAAGCACACAATGGAATGCTTTTGAATAAACATTAAAACAGTCGTAGAAAAAGTATAGTGAGAAATGCACATGAAATGGTCGGAATGGGTCGACAATAAATCGAACCTTTTTTCACTAATTGATCTTATAATAATATCAAGTGTAATAATAATAATAAATTAATAATAATAATACATTTTATAAATTATTTATTTAAATATTATTACTTATTTTCTTCATGTGTTTAATCTTACTTCTAGAATATTCTAACTGATTTTTCAGACATTGGTAAAAATAAAAAAATATCTACGGCGCCTTCAGCGCCTTTTTCGTTACGGCGCACAATCCGCACATATGGTTGGAGCAGCTTTATGGGCTTATCGTACGAAAAAACACTTCCCACAAGAGGTCGAAACATAAATACATGTTTTACGAATAGGATGGTATTTTTCACTGGTGGGAAAACGGTAACTCCGTTCCCAGATTATAGTCTTTCATGGCATTGAGCTAAGCGGTAACCTAAGATCTCGCATGACGTGGTAAACACAAACCTGCTCTGTGCTAACAATAATATTGTATTTGGAGATAAGTTCAGTACTGTAAACAATAAATTGAATAAATAAAAATCATGTGAATTCTTAACATAGATTTAATAATATAATAATAACATAATTAAGTAGAACTTATGTTAAATTTCTATGCACATTTAAATTATGTGCCTTCAAATTGCTTTTTCGTTTAAACTTTTTAAAACACAAATTGCATTGAAATTGTGGTTCGACGTCACATTCGTATTTGATATGCTGTACTAAATGACCCTTTCGCTTATATCCTGTGCTACATTTAGGACATATATAGCGACCCAAACTATCTCGTATGAAATCTCTGTATCTGAAATCTAAGGAAATACAAGCTAAGCAAACCAATAATTAGATAAATCAAAGAATAATTAACTATTAAAAATAGTTACACAATAAGGCGGGTATTTAACATGTACGTATTTACTATAAAACTCTGAGTTACGAACACGAGGCGTGCCACACACAGCTAACATACAATAGGGTGATTATTGGATTTAAAAAAACGAAGCATACGATTATTTGGAAAAATTAAGTGATTACTCTATGATATTGTGATATTTGTACCATTTCCGTGCATACCGGAAGTTGATATCAACTTTCTTATAACCAATGAAACACTGTGTATATAATTATATTTTTGAATTCCTTATCTGTTTTGGAGTATTTTGTCTTAATACTAATATTTATTCAACTGTTTTTGAATAAGCATTTTTTTGATTTCCAAACTAGATAATTGATTTCTCTAAGATATTCTTCAACTGTACCATATTTTCCGGAGCCTTTTTTGAGCGAAAAAAACAATCAAAATAAATGATTTAATCAAAAACAGTTGAATAAATAATAGGGAAGGGCTAAGACAAAATAATCCAAAACAGATAAGGAATGGCAAAACATTATAATATATAGAGAGTTCCATTTGACATAAGAAAGTTGTGTGATACCCTTTCGGTATAACCGCAAGTAGATACTACAAATATCACAATAGCATAGACTGATAGATTGGATTGACCTGAATTATCATTTAAATTTTCTCATAAGAATTGTATGGTTAGAAAACGTCTACTGTACCATCGACCAACAACGACCATTTGTATATTATATGAAATAAAAGAAATACTTAATCCATCCATGTTTCGGAATTCTTACAGCACAGGCAAAACAACAGGAACCAAAGCAATCAACTTAGTATACATTTACAATACAATACTTACAAACTAAATAAATTAAAATGTATCTGTGAATTAACTTACAAATGAAGGAATTGTTAGATTAAAATATAAAGTATAAACCAAACCATTACTTTATGTTTATACATTATGTTAAGGATGCTTTCTTTTCATTCACAGAGATATATAAAGTGGTTCAGTTTCACTGATATATTACGTATTGTAAATGACTAACTCATAATCTGTAACAGAAAGATCCTTTTCAAATCCCGCATGTAAAGATCGCTTTGTTGCTCATGATAGTCCTTTGCGCCTTTTTAAGAATATATGTATGTATAATTTTACCTTCAGGACCAGTCTGCAAGTTGGAGTCAACAAGTTATTGTGGAACCGACAATAAATGCAAATATTAAGCCATAATGTAAAATATACTATACCACAGTTAAAATAAGGAACAGATTGTTCTCCTCGTGTCGCCACGTCTGATGTACGTGGGTATAAAGCAATTCGACGCACTTATAGTGTAGTATATAGTATCTTATAGTATATATAGATATAGTATATACCGGGTGTCCCACCGGGAAGGGATTCGATCGATTATGGAGAAACTACACTGTGGAACAATCTGAAAATCTGGTGTAGTACTTCGGGTAAAATGTTTTCAAGAATCTAGTACTTCCGGTTATAGCGGAAATGGGTGTCAACTTCCTTATTTCAAATCGACCCTATATAAATTATATTTTTTTTTAGATTCTCCTTGTAATTCTAAACATATTTCATGCATAATATGTTATACCTATCGCCAGCCGTTTTCGAAATATTTAAATATTTATGTCAAAAATAACGTTTTCAGAATAAATAATAATAACAATTTTTTATTATATGAAAGCTTTAATAATTTAATTTGTTAGAATATCCTAGGAGATATAGACCTACTTTAGGCGCCTACGTATGTTTTTTTAATAAATATTAATACAGGGTATTTGAAAAAAAACGGTAAAAAATCAAATTGAAAAAAGTGTCAAAATTCAAAATTTTTAAATGGCAACTCCCCATTTTATATATTTTTTGCATCAAAAATAAGGGCAAGTTTATTAAAGGATGTCTATCCCAAAAAATAATAGTTTTCAAAATTTTGCATTTGTCTATTACAATAGTGATATGAATTTGAAATTTAATTGATTTTAGTTGGCCATGATGGCTTTAGATAGCAAATAAATATGACACTTGTCAAAAATAATCAACAATTATGACAAATTGTAGATATTAATTAGCAGTAATAATCATGGCGGGCTTATAAATTATACTAACGAATATTATTTGTTTATTATTTATGGAGAATATGACAGAGTGATAACATTTGCTACCACATACCCAGAAAAACACAAACCATCACCAAAAGTTGTTAGACTAATAATACATAATTTCGAATGTTTCGAGTCTGTGAAGAATTTGATTAACTAATAACGTGAACGTATCATACAAACTTATCTAAGGTCAACTCATAAAAAAAATTACTTTACCAAATGTTCAAAATTTTAACCTTGAACTTCTAAACACTTTTCACATCATATTTATTTGCTTTCTAAAGCCATCATGACCATTTAAAAATTTTGAATATTGACACTTTTTTCAATTTGATTTTTTGCCCCTTTTTTTCAAATACCCTGTATTAATATTCACAAAAAAAATATACGTAGGCGCCTAAAGTAGGTCTATATCTCCTAGGATATTCTAACAAATTAGATTATTAAAGCTTCCATAAATATAATAAAAAATTCTTATTATTCTTTATTCTGAAAACGTAATTTTTGACATAAAATATCAAATATTTCGAAAACAAGTGGCGATAGGTATAACACATTATGCACAAAACATGTTTAGAATTACAAGGAGAATCCAAAAAATATATAATTTATATAGGGTCGTATTTAAAATAAGGAAGTTAACACCCATTTCCGGTATAACCGGACGTACTAGATTCTGGACAACATTTTAGCCGAATTCGTCCCGTCGACCTAAGTACTACACCAGATTTTCAGATTGTTCCACAGTGTAATTTCTCCATAATCAATCGATTCCCTTCCCGGAGGGACACCCGGTATAGTAGCGGGACCAGAAACGAGCTGGGAATGCAACGAGTCGATGCCGTTTTCAACGTCAAATGGACCTTCTTGTCTATAGTTAAATAGTTAATATTCGATGACTATACCCTGCCAGAGAAAGGTAGAGAGTAATAAACCACCATTATCAACGCAAAACACTAACAGAGTGATCAATTATATTTATTTATTTATTATATGTTCTATACCTAGTTTGTATTGTTGTGTATTGGAATGTTTATTTTAAATTACACAGAACACCTAGTAGAGGTTCGGAAAAGAGTCTGCAAACAAACGGATTTAGATCAAACGGGACTTAGATCAAGCGGCTTAGAAAAAAAAAACTTTAATCTCGATCGCGGTCTCATAAAGTCTCGGTCTCGGTTATTATACACAACCTCCGAATAGACACTTAAAAGATGCCGAGGTATAGTTATTCTAACACTGTTAGTTCAGCTGAGATATTATAAAAATTATTTTTAATATAATATCGCATTCCTATATTATGGTTTTGATTCAAACATTTTTATAATGGGAGTTTCTGATTTTCGTCAGCTACCCTTTGTTTAGATTGGTACTTAAAGGGATTTTTTGAAGGAATGCAGTGAAAAATTAAATACCTATTTATCGGGTGCTCATCAGAATTCAACATAATTCTTTAGATCAGCTGTATTTTTAAATTTTACCGTAAATAGGATTATTAACAGGAGCCTTTTTGCAAAATATACTTTTAATTCGAAAGCAGCTTAATTTAGATATTATATGTACAATGATCACAAATAACAAATCATCAACATATTATGTCAAAAACAACAATACCTTGACAAATCAATGTAAAATGTCAGGTTAGATTTATAAGTTTATCTCAAACTTTGGTGTGAAATTTTCTTCCGAATCATTCCTCGAAATTTTCTTTCAGACACGAATATTTGAAGAACATTTTTATTTACAAATACATATTAAGTATATGTTTACGAATATGTCAAATAATCATAAACCAAAAATACTAACTCAAAAACATTTTTATTAACACAAAAGAAGTAAACAAATTTACATTATATCATTTACTCTTCCAATTATTCCTCTGCGGTACCGGTTTGCCCGTGTTTAAATCAATACCCTTGTGAATCCAAATGAATTTGTTGTGTACTCGCTTAAAATGTTTCTTCAACAAATGACTTTTTTCTGTCATGAATGGACAATCACCGCAGCGGAATAAATTTTGAAAATATTCCGAGCTGTCACAAGGTGAAAAGAGAATTGGTCTGGATCTTGTCGGATGACCTAAAATTTTGAATCAACATTTATTAAAATAATTTTTATTATAAATAATTATTAATGGAGTATAATAGGGTTGGGAATAATTTTAAGAAACCAAATTATATACTAAATACGTAATCATTGTTAGGCCAAATATAAAAAAATTACCTTTGTGGATGCACAAAAATACAATTCACTTACAGTTAATAATTTACTATTACCTGTTAAATTCGTTCACGCAAAAATGTTTGTTTTCAAGATTTTAATATTTGACCTAATATTTCGCATTTAGGAAACTATTGTCTCTCAGGTATAATTTTGTCATATTGCCTTAAAGCAAAATGCTAAGTTTTTTTGAAAATAAAATGCATCGCTTATGTCTTTATTGATAATAAAATATATTAACTATGTTTCTCCAATTTCCCATAATAATAATAACACAAAAATAATAGCAAGCGCTCATAAAAATAATATAAAATAGGAAAACAAAATAATAATATAAACAAATATTATAATTAATTGGCAAATAAAGGTATAGAAGATGTCCAATTTACATGCATTTTCTAGTTTCTTCAAAGACTTAATTCTCATTGTATCTTTGATCTTATTTTAAACGTAAAAAAATGTTTCAGTGAAGTAATCAAACGTAATTTTCAATATTGTTCTTAAAGATATAAAATCTTTAGTTGGCAAATAAATGGGACACCCTTTATAAAAAATGTATAGTATTTAAACCAGGAACTATTTCATCTTATACAAACTATTTCAACAATGGTAAAATTATGTTATTTAATAAATATCACATTTTTATATGAGTATTATAAGAATCATACAGAAGTATTAAAGTTTTACAAAATTTAATAATAGCAAATTCAACAATTTCGAAAAACCCGTTTTTAAGAAAATCAATGCAATTGACATAAAAATTGATTAAAAACGACCTTTATGTATACTACTAATAATAATTTTCAGTATGTGGTAATTTTGATTCTATTTGATAAAATTGTTTTTTTTTTATCTTAATTTATTACTAAAAGAAATTATTAATAAAATTATAAATTTCATTCCCTACACCGCATCGTTTACAAGCTTTTTTTGCTTTTATTAATAATAAGCAGATGTGTGGAGATTAATGATAATAAAAAAATATATATTTTTGTGCTGAAAATAAAAATTAGAAGTATTTTTTTTTTTTGATAGCCCAACCCAATATGTATTTATAATAAAAATATACAAAAAACAGAGCGAAAATTTTATATGTAATTATATTGGTAACTTATACATATTATATCATCGGTTGTAACAAGTATTTATTCTCGAAAATTTAAAAATAAATTTACAGGACAGATATTTTTCAGTTCAAAATATGGTCCTAAACAAATAGCCCTTTGCACATTCTTTCATTTAGATTTAGTACAAGATAGTCTGTAAAAGCTTAAGATATGGCAAAGTACCACAAGCTCAAACTAGGTGAATCGTTACAATATTGCCATTAGATTAACAACTAAAGTTTTGGACAACTAACAACAACTATATTTCTAATATTACCAAAATATAAAAATTAAAAAAAATTAACACCCTGTTTAACTTACAATCTATATCTTAAGCGTTTTTATAATAAATTTAAAGCGTGAAGCGAAAATATAACATTAACATAATTTAGTATTATTTTTTGACTATACCTACTACTATGCGAAATATTACTTGGCAAAACATGTTTATAATATATTGTATATTTACTTCTCAGACTGAGAAAGCACAAAGCTGGCAATCCCGGGATGTTGTATAAGGAACGTTTTCGCACCACAGAGACGTTGGACAGTGCGTACACAAGAAGTAATTGCTGCTGGAGAGCGTATCGTAGAGGAAGGCCCGAATCAGTGTATCCGCCATCGTGCACAGGAATTGGATATGTGTTCATCCACTTTATGGAAGATTTTGGTTTGCGTGCTTACAAAATACAACTCGTACAACAATTGAAGCCACACGATCACCTAGCAAGGCGTAGATTCGGTGAATGGGTCCAAAACAAGATTGCAGTTGATCCCGAATATCATAAGCGAATTTTGTTTAGCGATGAAGCTCGCTTTTGTTTGAATGTCAATAAACAAAACTGCCATAACCTTTAGTGTATGTTGAGACACCGTTACATCAGAAAAACTGACTGTTTGGTGTGCTTTAGGGGTTTGTTAACCACATAGTTTCACGTTTTGGACCCGCGAATTGGCATCCAAGATCGTGCGATTTATCGCCGTTAGATTATTTTCTGTGGGGATATGTCAAGTCGCTAGTTTAGCCCGATAAGTCCGAAATGATTGACCACTTGGAGGACAACATTCGCCGCGTTATTGCCGATATACGGCCACAAATGTTGGAAAAAGTCATCGAAAATTGGACCTCCAGATTAGACTACGTCCAAGCCAGCCATATGCCAGAAGTCATATTTAAATTATAATGCCAGAAGTTTATCTTTCGAATAAAGTAAATTTCATGTCAATTTAAAAAATCCATCTTTATTTTATTCCATAATTAACACCCGTTATGAATTTGCCACCATATCCTGCTAATTTTGAACAAAGTTTTACCTATACGGATAAAGTAGGATTTACTCTATCATGTAGACCATCCGCTTGAGTTTATTATATTGATTTATTTATATTTAAATAATATAAAATGAAACCATTCATAAAATAGGTCCATGGCATTTGGGTCTCACGATCTTCCTGTATCAAGGTTAATTATTCAAAATATAAGATAAATTGCAAACCGCATTTCAAAACCAAATTTCAATTCTTCGGATCCATGGTTAGAAAGTTTTCGTATGCGCCACAATATCATAATCTGCGTACAAAACACAGCAAATTGCGACAAATCTGACCTAGTTATTTTACACAGGATTGCCCAAAAGACAAGGGTTTTTGACATGGCAAGACCGTACGCACCCTAAGGAAGTGATCATCATTTTAGATTGCGCATTTGCCAATGGAAAAATGAAAAACCTTTAGCAAAAAACCACTCAGTCCGCGAAGTGTGTATAATACCAATCCTACTACTTTATTGACGAAGAAATAAAAATGCAATTTTATATCAAAACTTGTAATTCCAAAATCGACGTATCCTTCTGTTTTTGGAAAATGCTATATGCTCTCTCAATATTGAATTTATCAATGTAAAATTGTGTAAACACCAGTGTTCATCTGTCGAAATGGCAACGTAGAGGTTGACGAAATTGGGCAAAATACAAAGAAATTAAGGACTTAATTCCAGCTCAAGAACCTTAAGGAAAGACAGAAGAATAAACAGTTGATGAAAATGATGGATTGCAATAATTGCTTAGTAGTTTTCAATATTTTCTATAAGAACTTACTTAAAGACAAATCTACCCCTAATTTTTTGTCTATTAACAATGTCTTTGGGGCTTTAAGGAATGTATCAGCGTATTAAAAGCAACAAATGAAATAAATTTCTAGAAATAAGAATAGGAATGTTGTTACGTATTAAATAAGAATAATAAGCAATTTATTTTGTTAGATATCATTATTTACGTACATAATGACCATGTAATTCCGTGTGATACATCAAAAAATATTCTTCCTGTCTTGTTTAATAGATGGTATAGTCAAAAAAAAATAGTAAGGAACGAAACACATAAATGTGGTGGCGTTCTTGGCATTCGCGTGTTACATTTACCACCGCGCATGTGTTTTGAACCTATCTGAATAAAATTAAATTGATAATATACAAATTCTACGTATAACATATTATATAACCAAGGTTTTTTTTCTCGAAAATGGTATCATATTTTAAGGAACTTTTTTTTTAATTCACTGAGGCTTTTTTAAATTAAAAACAACAAAAATCACCAAATAATTCTACAGCATTTTATCACATTGTTCATTAGGAATTTTTCATGTTGGTTTGTATATAAAAATATATTTAAGAACTAGGTTACAAAGGTTTTGAGTATAAATTTAAGGCACAGTAAAATTATTATCAATAGATTATTTACATTATAATTATTAGAAAATAGACACTATAATGACGTATATTGAGTAAAAAAGTATATTATTATTTGTAAAGCAGTATCAAAACTTCTTTGAAGTATCTGTAAAAAGGATACTTCAACAATTGCATCATTATGTCGAAAGTACAGATTATATATTATTACGTCTTTAGGGAAAATACAGTTTAGTTATTCCTGAGGTAGTTTCTAACAGTCGCGTAGTGGAAGATTTAAATTGAAAATGATAATAAATTACTCAATAAATGCAGTTTATAGAACCAAACAATTCTTATTCAAGAGTTTTATGACAAAGTACGGAGATTTAGAAATAGTCCATAATTGAGGATGAGCGTGTGAGGCTTTGTTTTGTGACAAAGCTACACTTCACTAACGAAATAATATTCTCATGTTGGTGATAATCCCAATGACATTAAAAATATCATTTCGTATTGTCACTTTATATATATTAAGTTTTCTTGTAAATATTTTAAATAATCTATTACTTTCGCGTGGTAATCCATGACACTTTTGGCGTTTTCCGAATTAACCTGTGACAAGCATTAATATGTACCTACTGCTTTAAGTTGTTCTTCACTCATTATCAATTCGTATGAAGGGTTTAAAAAGGAAATACCAGGAAACATAATATACTTTAGGCCATTTTATTACTACAACTTCTCCAAAGCGTCAATTGTATTTCAGATACTATCAAATTTATTAAGACCAATCAACTGTATTTCAGACCAGAGAAATGTAATTTAGAAAACATCAATTGTATTTCAGACAGTATCAAATTTGATTGTTTGAAAAAGAAATGTAGATTTTCTAAAACACAGGTAATGTTTCTTGAAATACGATTGATGCTTTCTAAAATTCAGTTGAAATTTCCCGAAATAAAATAGAAAATCTGAAAGCCATTTGATGATTTCTAAACCCACACTTGACTAGTCTGAAATCTATTTGACGCTTTATGAAATACAATTGCAAATCTTAAATTAGAGGATCAGCCATCGTACTACGGAGAGTTGAGATCAGGGGTACTTCAGGGCTTTATCTTGGGGCCAATTTCGTTCTGTATATCTAATACATGTTGCCGGCTCGTCTCAATTATTGTTCATCACGTGTATACACTGTGATACTCATTGATAAGGAAATTAACAGGCTAATTAGTTTCACATAAGCATTGTCTAGAAGGCAATCCCAACAAATTAAAAGAGATCGCGTTTTAATATTTAACAAAATAATAATAATAATAACTAAAACACCACAATACCTCTGGGGGTATTGCGATGTCTGAGGCTATTTCTACTAGGAATAGAGATGTTATAGCACCCCCGTTTCATGCCACGACCCCTATTTGAGCGGTCATTTTCTTGCAATATTTCTAGAAAGTTTCAAAGCTTGTACAAGAGAATTGACACAGCGCGGAGAATTATATAATTCTTTGCATGGTTTGCTCATTGGTTGATTTTTGCATATTGAACAAATTATGGTTAATCTATAATAATTGCTCTAATTATTGTTTTTTTTTTTAATTCTTTCTAGTTTAATACATTGTGTAGTTTGATTTAATATAAGCCTCAACTTCACTTTTTGCACATTATATTTAATCGTACAATAAAGTCCTTATTGACCCATCATCAAAGACATGTGGAAAAGGTGTACAAGAGAAACCAGTTCGAAACTATTTCGTAGATTGTATACTTTGTCATAAAACACCTGAATAAAATAACTGGAATTCAATGGAATGTTGAGACAATTCAAAAAAAAATAAATCATTAAAAACAATTTCCTAATCTGTTCCAATCCTTTCACTATCTTCCTTCAAATCAGATTTGATCAATTTCAAAACAGAGTAATCTTTTAACGTATCCGAGCTACCAGCGTCATCGTCTGATCTAATTTCAGCCCTCGGTGCAGCAAACCCAATATGCATACGTTCCATATGTCTAGCCATATGCATTTTTTGTTTAGCCTTGTATACACAGTAAGGACATTTGAATTGTGGTTCCTTGCCACATTCCCACTTCTGATGGTTCCGTAATGAACTTTTCAATTTGTAGGTTCTACCGCAATCACCACAGACGAACCCACCAGGTTCCTGATTATATTTTGTCTTAGTTTTGTTAGTATTTGGCTCATATGATGTTGAATGGGACGAGTTAAATGGAAAAATGGATTTCTTTAGATTTTCACGCATTAACATCATTGGTAATGCCAAATGGGATGGCCATGTATCCCAAGGACGTTTCACTCGAAGGTCTTCAGCTAAAAAAATAAATTAATAAGAAAAATACGTCAAATTTAATTTAATAATAATACAAATGTTTTTAACTCTACCCTCTCCAGTATACGCTGAAAATTTCAAATTTAGTAAATGTATGAACTGCTTGAACATGCATTTTATGACGAATTTGTAATATGCTGAAAGCTATGTATAATATACAAAAAAGATTAAAACAACAAAAGTAGCAAACGTTTATTTAGTCAAAATACATTAACATATAACATCAATCCGATTACAAAAGACGATAAATGAACGAATTATATTCATGAAAAGAACAAACGCACTGGAAACAAGGAAGAATTAAGGGTGATTCACGGGGCACAGTGACGGGATCCTGTCAAATATCTATAGTACAGTCTTGCTAGACCCTCATGCGCCCGTACACCTCCCCCCGGACACCGGTCGTGTCTCGTAGCAGAAATGACGTTGCGTATTATTCGGCACATCGTAAAGCTTTGTAAAGACCTGAACATTATGAAGAACAAGAATCAGAGAAGATAGAAAAATAATTGTTCTCAGTTCTCATTCTAAGATGGAAAAATTGTATCCAAAAGATTTTCGATCTTGTGCTTAAAACAACACTTCTTTTTTTTTTGTAAATATTAATTATTATATTAAAGAAATAGTCCATAATGAAGTGGAGTGATAGTATTATTTGAATTGAAAAAAAGTCGAAACTCCAATAGGTACTAAAATTAAAAGCCAACATGTTTCGAAGCCTCGAGCTTCGAACTTCTCATCAGGTAATTAAACAAAAACACCTGCAAAACTATTGTCGATTTTTATGTGCAATGTCTATTCTATGGAAAGAACTCTTCGAGGTTTGAAAAAAGAAAATACCATTCCGTAGATTAGTTTTTGAATTGGTATTTTTTTATCTGCTATAATCGCAATTGGGTCCACTGTGCGACGCGGCGCTATCCTCGTTTTCAACTCGGTATTGCAAGTGCCCGTCTTCGACACGGCCGGATACACCGTGAATCATCCTTAAATGCTAGGACTCGACTAAACCTTGATGAAATGGAGGAAAATGCAGAAGCAGTCAAGCAACTTGAACAAATACAACCAGAATTGAAAGAAGAAAGCATGAAAAAGGAATCGAATAAAAAAAGAATTCGTATAAATTAGGCAAAAAGTCGAAGCAAAGATACATGTAAGAAGTTATATATTATATATAAACATAAACATGTCAATCCTTGTTATTTACATTCAAAATTTCCAATTGCAGCCCTGATAAAAACATAAATATATCTCTTCTATTTTTATTGAGCATTATTTTTTCCAATTTCGCTTTAACTCTTGGGATGGGTTCACACACAAAACATGAATTAAATAACTAAATTTAAAGAAGTAGTCCATATTCAAGTGGAGTGCGATATTCGATATGGGAAATGAAAGTCAATCTCCACAAAATAAGTTTAATAAATCCCCTAAAGGTCTTCATTCAGTCGTACTTATTTTTCTTTTGTTAATCATTGGTACGGTTTTGATTGTACCAATGATTAACAAATATTCTTAAACGGCAACTGGTATAATCAAGTACGACACCAATAATTTTATTTTAACATAGTATTTATAACTATGGGACTCCTTACTGGGCATTGCGCTCTGAGAGACCACCTAAATAAGATGGGGCTGTACAATGGGGACCTGCAATGCAGATTGTGTAATGGGGCAGTTGAAACAGCTTACCATGTAATATGTGAGTGTGTAGTTCTACAACGAAGCCGACACGCTATTTTTGGGCATGCGCTGATTGCGCCAGCAGATATTGACACCCAACACATAACTGAACTCCACAAGTTAGTGGAGGGTACAGGGCTGCTGGAATAAATCAGCTTTTCGATATACCAAACCCACCACTGATGATGAGGCCGGGTGCCTCGAAACATGTATGGTGACTGAATGAAGACCCTTAGAGGGATTTATTAAACTTATTTTGTGGAGATTGACTTTTATTTCCCATATCAAATAACTAAATGTTATTTAATGTCAAAAACAATTTTTTTAATCAAAACAATGCTTCAGCAACGTAAAACTGTTGCGCTCTTCAGGTTATAAGACAAAATCGTCAAAATAGATCTAAACCAGTCGCCAACCCGTCGATCGCGAGCCACTGGTAGCTCGCGAAGAGAATTCTGGTAGTTCCCAACATATTTCAAAATAGAAAATAATCACTAAACTAAAGAAAAGGCGGTTTTCATGAGCTCACTGTACATTCTACAATTACCAAAGATGCTCAATACATTGAGAAGGTTGGCGACTGATCTAAACTTTTTTTTGATTAGCCATTCATTGGGGTCCTTGACATTAAACAACTTTGAGTTATTAGAGTTCAAAGCGAAATTTGATAAATATATATCAAAAGCTTCGCATAGTAAGAAAAAGTTTTATATCAAGCCATAGTCATTTAAGACTAAATAATCAACATATTATATATATGTGCTCCCACCATCAGCTGCTTCTGATTTCTTTCTGGCGTTTCTTCTTTTAAATTCTCGCCTCATCTGTATATATAAAATTCACTTTGGATGCAAAATATTTTTATGGATCTATTAAAACGATAGAATCCATATAATCCATACGAACTGCCTGTATCCCCACAGTTTATTTTTGATAGGAGCATTCCGTCGTACCCGGAACAAGCAATCTCGATTCAGTTCCTGCGTTTTATAGTAGCCAAAATTTACATGTATAGGCTATTAAAGAATTTGGATTGGAACAATAGTTGCCCTAAAAGTAATCTAAAATCTACGAGCTGGAATTAAAAATTATTTAATATATCAAAAATAAATATAACTTACCATTAATTATAATTGTGAAAAGAAAATTTCATTTTCTACGAAAAATAGATGATTAATTAAAAACAACAAGTATAAATTTATATATAATTTATTAACTATCAATAAGAATAATAATAAAAAATAAAGACATTATCTAATCACATTCAACGTCCGCAAAACTAAAATATCAACATTTTACTATTACGAGGCAGGATTTTTAAGCATGAACTTGAAAATTTAAATGAATTAGGCAGAATTAAATTAATCATGGGCATAAAAGTCTCATAAATATGTTAAAGTGATGCAAGATGCAAGAAAACTTAAGTTTTCTTAGTTTAGCTTCTTCGCATAAAATTACCTAAGGATATAATTAAGTAAAATACAAAACGTAATAACTCACTGAAAACATAATCCATGCATTTAAACCATTTTAACAAATAATAAAATCACCAACAACTCTCACAAAGATTTTCTTAAACATTTTTAAATGTTTCTCATATAATTTCAACATTGGACTCCACTACGATATTAAAAGAAAATATTATCTATAAAGTTTTTTTTTTAAATACCAAGTAGACTAGTATAATATGCGAATATTTCGCATTCATTTATATTCTTCAGGAAGCTAATATCGAAATTAAACCCCCTAATTTCAATGGACACAAAATATCCGCATATTAGTAATACGTTACTTTAATAACTTAAGATGCCTAAAACACCTAATAATGTAATAGAAATTTACGTTACATGGCCAGAAAATACTATTTTGCAGGTCGAGATAAGCTTGGAGAGAACTGCTAAACAGTAATTTTCGGTCGCATGTCGTACAATATTTTTTAAGGCAGACACTTCCATATTTTCAAATTTGGAAACTCACAAACCAAGTTTGACATAAACAACAAATTAAAAATCAACAAACTCTCACTTTTCAATAAAACAGTAACGAGACTTTATTATTGACCAAAAATGAAAAATCAGGGACCTGAAGAATAATTAAATTTCGTTCCATTTCAGTGAATTATATTGTTCTTTGTGCGCTTTTAGTCCATTGCCATTCGTCGTATTGTCCATAGGACTAGTTGGTTTGTCTAGTTCTATAAATGTATACATGCCCATTTCGATAGCGGGGACAGATTGATGCTACATCAGACAAATCAAAAGAAATACAGTAGCGCAAGTGTTATAACTGCCAACCAATTTATCAGTTATATTTTTTCCGTGTATATAAATAATTACAAAATAAATTACTTCTAATAACTCAAAAATCAGGCCTCATACTGTCTCAGTCCGATAAAATCATTCTGCGTTCAAAAAATGCAGGTCGTGATTAGTCCTCATATGCCTTCTCAAATAACCCATCTGATGAAACTGTTTGGTGCAATATTGGCATTTATGCATAGTTTTTGAAATGGTTAACTTAGTAACACAATCTACTTTGAAGTGATTTTCCAATGCTCTTTTGAATTTATAGCGTTTACCACATTTTGCACACGTAAAATATTCATCTAGAAAATAAAAACTTAATTTAGAAAAATTATAAAAAAATATATAAATATAATGTTGAGTCATTTAATATTAACAATTAGAAAATATTACTAACTTTTAATCTAGCTAAATATCCAAAATTGGAAAACCGCGTTAGGGAGTAGGTTCTCCTACTGCAGAACCTATAAGAGGGTTAACTTACACGATACAATGGGTCTTGATTGTTCCCATAATTATAGTGTTTAATTAGTTTATTTAACTTGTTTGTCTTGAATGTGATTTAGTATTTATATTTTATATTAGTAACCGCATCGATGTATCTACATCTACATTTTGAAAAGTATATCAACTTTTAAAAATTGTGCTATTTCCGGTTATACCGGAATTAGGTCTCAATTTGCTTACTGTAAGTAGAACTCCATATATTTTATTAAGTACTGTGGGTCAATTTTTTAAAAAAATTTTAATATTATCCTATTTTGTTCATTTACTTTTAGTTGGCCAGTATGATATCAAAAATCAGTAAAATTGCAACGCTGTTGGTACCGTGAAAATTATTAATAATCATGTCGTGCTGCTTATTATTTATGGAGAATCTGACAAAGTTATTAATCTACGACACTGTCATTCGGTCCCAGTAAAAAGTTGTTAAGAAACATCTAGAATATTACAAGAATTTTAAATTAATGAAAAAATGCTTCTGTATTGTTATACTTTTTTTAATGACAATATTGATTGATAGAAATCATTCTGTTTTTATAATAGTAGAATTTCGAAATCTTCAACTACAGAGCGTGCAATACCTCTTTTATCTAAGCCATTTTGTTAAACAAATAAATTACTGAGAATTTTTTTTTTTTTTAATTCCCATATAGACATCTTTTAAACTGTTCTTTCTATACTCAAAAAAGAAATATTTTAGTTTGTTCAAGGCAATATTTAAAAAAGCTAACCTCTCATTAATAATATTAAAATATTGATATTTCGCTGTAAGTCCCGATTATCGAAATCCATTCATATAATGTTATACAATACAATCCAGAAGTGGCATTCTGTGAATTTGGCATAACTTGGACGCAAGGACAATGTCATATGGACAGATAATGGCATAGTAGCACTGCGTCTTCTTTATCAAAAAATTTACATTTATATTTTTGGATCTAAAATGTGCTAGTTGTAAAGGCTATTATTTGAACATTTTACACTATTTAGAAACAGAAATATTTGAATAATTATCATAAAACACAATTGACTATAAAGATTAAATCAAACGGGGTACTACTATTTTTAGATTCAATAAATAATGATGATGGTCCCATTACAAACTGATATAAACCAACAAACTCTAAACATATATAAAATTATTGCTATTATAACCATCCGGCAACCATCTACCTTGTAGTTTTCAGTCACCTGAAGAAGGCACAAACCGTTGTGCTGAAACTATGCATATATTATTATATGTTGGAAATAAAACAATAGCTTCAATTTAAAGAAAAAGTTGTACAGTTAATTCAACGAATTAAAAGAAAATAAGTATACGTAATTAAAAATTATTACTTAAAAAAAAAGTACACATTTTGATTAAATATTATAAAGGAAATATTAGCGAGATGGTAGGTATTGCATTGAATATCTACGGTTAATTAACGTAATTAATTTGAATAATAAATAATTATAAGACAAATACTAAGCGCAAGATGGTTTCGCGCGTTGTTTTATTTTATTAGTTTAGGTAGTTTTGCAGTCATTTTTTCTTTCTTGACATTTCGGGCGTTCACAATACAAGAAAAAAAAACGTTATTTACAAAAAATCTTTAACATCTTCATCTTGGAAACAATGCATTTCCGGACGTATGTTTATGCGAACTTTTTCATAAAATGAACTGAGAAATCAACCCCTTAAACACTGCCGCGTCTTTTTTAAACACCCTGTATATTTGGACTTGTTAAGCGTTAAGCTCAACTTAAAGAAAGTTTCCATCGATATCATTTTTACATTGAAAACATAAAATTTATATCAAAAACGTAAGCCGTAAACCCACTTATAGGTTTATCGGTTGGAGAGTGAAAATGCAGATTCACATATTTGAAAAAAATATATTACAATAAATAAATATAAATAAACTAATTGTATGTCCCAAAATGATATTACACGTATATAAATCAATCAATATGTTACACTAAATAAATTAATAAAATATAACGCTATGAATTCTAATTAGATGCCGTTTTAAATCAGTTTTATAATAATATGAATTGCTGCAAAATGTACAACGAAATTTTTTTTCCTTCATGCACTCGACTGACGTATGTCGTTTTAAATTCTTTTCCAACGTATATGATTTGTCGCAATTTAAACATTGATATCGTCCTAAAACATTGTAAAAATTAAAGAAAATTATGACAAATATTTTCACGATTATTATTATATTAATACTGAAGGGTTCATAGTGAAATCAGAGAAACAATGCAAGTATGTGCTAATTTTGGTGCTAAATATGTTTAATTTCAATTCAAGATAAACACGCATTATTTATATCCTATTCTGAATTCATTATCGCAAAAATTGTTCAAAAGGCACATTTTGGATTATTGTACATATAAAAAATGAACTTTCTTCTGAACGACCTTGTTAATAATTTTTTTTATTAAAATCTTATATACAAATAATACAAAATACTTAAATACCTTGATTTAATTTAAATTTGATCACAATTAATAATAATTTATTTGCCCACCTGATGAAGTTTATGTACCGTCATTAAATGTGAAACAAGGTTGTGTTTGTGTTTAAATACTTTGGAGCAAAATTCACAAATTTCAGTGCCACTTTTATTGCATTCGTAACGTAAATGTCTTCTTAATGAACTTCTGTAAATGTACTTTTTATTACAGTTAGGACATGGGTAACCGCCTAAAAAAATATGAAGTGATTAAGAAATAAAGTTTGCTACTTTTTTCAAATTTAGATAATCAATTTTGGTTTGACAAAACCTAGATACAGTTCTTCAAATCTTAATTTGACGCACATAGTCCTAATTTTATCGATTAAGTAAGTAATTATTATTGCTTATTTTCAACAAAATCATCCCTAAAAAATAGGTGCGGTCCAATTTGCATGTTTAGTACTGCCGATCATGATTATTGTGGCCCCTGACCCTGGTTTGGTCTGCCTAATCAGACCAGATTCACTATCAAATAATATCGAATGGGTTCAACGTAGATTTCTTAGTGGTCGTGCTTACCGTATAGAGTTGATCGCGATAGGGTTAGATACGGGCCTCTTCACTCAAGGTCATTTGTGTACACTTATTGAGCTTGGTAGAGCTGTGGCTGATTTATGTTTCCTTTAAAAATTAGTACATGGCAAAATTAATTCAAACCTTTTTTGTTGTTCTAGTGAACTTTAACAATTATTATCATAGTACTAGTCACCACCAAGGCTTTGGGCATTATGCATAGATATTATAATTGACAACATGTACTCTATGACATGTTTGAGATTCTTATTCATAATTTAAGGATTGCTGTAGAGCGAACATCTTTTAAACTTTGTTATGCATGGTTTTTATTTTGATTTAAAAAATGTATCAGGCAATCCGAGAGAATCGCAACACCGCAATACCATTAAGACTCTTTCCGTCGAAGACGTTTATAACCTTATAAAATCAGCCAACATTGATAGATGAAACTTCTCCCTACAATGCCGTAGACTCGAGAAGAAGAATTTAAATGAATTGCAGCCAGTTACACGCACTACTCTTAAACCATAAATTTAAAGAATTTATATTTTTTCGGATTAGGAAAACATACCAGGCAGAGTAAAAAATGCGTATGACTAATAGATTTCAGTTTTGTGCTTAGTTAAGCATTTTAATAATTTAATATTCTTAAAAACATTATTGAACAAACAAAAAATCATAAAAGTGAATTCCTCTATTCTAAATTTCTCAAACAGCGGTCCAACTAACGCTCTATACTTACTTTGTCCTATCTGCTTTATAAATGTCCCATTTTGGAATAATTCTCAGTTTCGAGTTGTCCACATCCTCAGTAGAGAGTATTGCAATTTATGAGGTTTCTAAACTAAATGCTCAACTAAGATTAAGTCCGACGATTCGACACTACATTATTATCCATTTAAGTTCTAGGATATTAAATATAATGATAATATGAAACACTTCTCTGAAATAAAGAGACCAGTCCATTACTAAAGACTGATAATCTTTCTAAAAATAAATCTTAAGTTTATTGTTTTATTAACAAAATAACTAAAGAAAGAATTAAACACAAAATTCCAATAAGGTATGTTTATTATTACATTAAAATAATCACAAAATTACACCAAAAGATGGGGTGGACACGTTTTTAATGGAAATGTTAACTATTACATAGTATCTAATTCTAAATTACTAATCAAAAATCCTAATATCCAATTGCCATACCAGTTGATCCTCTCCTCTCTATATAAGCTGGGAATTAAATGTATATTATGTTGTAAGACCAGGATAAGTAAAACATACAATTAAAATAGAGGGACGATTCGCAGCTTTATTTGCACTTCCTCAAGATCTTTTTATATCTTCGTATACAATATCAACTCCATTTAATAAGAGCTTGACAAAGCGCCAAATAAATCTGCGAATGTCGCTCTATTTTAATTTAGTGGTTTACTGAACCTTTATTTAAAAAAAATATTTAAATGATGTGTATAATACAAAGCAAGAAAGTCACTTCTCTGGAATCACAGCAAAAGAAATGGCAGTTGACTTACGTTGCATAAATTAGTCACGAAAACATAACTGAGTAAACAATAGCTAATTACGTCATCTAACGGAGTTGTAGCATATTACCGGTCAAGTATATGAAATGGTAAGAATTTGTATTGTGTTTCCCAGCCTAAAGTCGCATCACTATTTTATTTAGTTTTGTGTTTAAATGTATTTAAAATACATCAATTCAGTATATCTACATTATCAACCATATTGCACAGATGTCATAATGTCAAGTTAACCAGGTTGTCGACGTCACTCTAACACAAGACATATTCCTTTATTCTAATAAATAAATATATAATATAAATAAATAAATAAATATTATCTAAAATACAAAGCTATAAGTAAATAAATACGTGCTAATTATTTACTGTTTTCTAGTCCATTACGTTATATAATCATGTATATAAAACATATGTTTCTGCAAATGGTCTTTGCGCTTGAATCTCTTCGGGCATTCAGTGCAAGAAAATGCCCGTTCATTACCACATTCAAAACGTCTATGTTTATAGAGCGATGAGGAATGTTTGTAGATTTTGTTGCAAGTAATGCATTCATATTCACCAGGTCGTTCTAAAAAACATTTAAAATATTATAATTTATTCCAAAACATTACAAAACGATTACTTATAATACTCAAAATCACATATTATCGATCAAAACATCATTATTTCTGAAATAATATATTTATATTAATAATATACATAAATGTATTTATAAACGAAAACAAGGTCAAGCACCAACTTAATATATAAAATCTACAACAACTAGTATCAAATGTTGATAAGCAATATTCGAAGGACCAAATCAGATAATTATACAAATTAAAAGATTATATGTATTTAAATCTATATATACTCGAGATATTACGGAAGGCAATAAAACCATTAACACAGTAAGGGCGATAAGAGTAGTTTCTGACATTGTCTTGCACATTAAATAACGTAGGAAGCCCTATGGGGTTGTACAATTTATATGAGATTTCTTGTTATAATATCATATAAATTGTTCAACCCTATAGGTAGGGCTTCCTACGTTGTTTAATGTGGAAGAGAATGTAAAAAAAAACTCTTATCTATCTCAATTACTATGTCTTTATGCTCTTTTGCCTTCCGTAATAATCTCGAGTACAATCACTTGCTTAGACCATTGTAATAATGTGAGATAATCATAAATAAATGTTGTCGCCTATCAATGTTTGAGTCCATACTATAGTGGTATAAAACGTGTTAGGTACTTTAAATCTAGCACACCAAAACTAATAAATAAATAATTTTTAACAAATTCAGATTATTGTCTAACACTATGATATAAATATAAATATATTTAAATATAATTTTATTTGTATTTTTTATTTTACTTGACGTTTCGACCTGATGGTGGTCTTTTTCAATTTTTCTTTTTTTTTTCTAAAATTAGTTTGTTTTTGTAGTTAACACTCTAAAATATCTAATTAAATATAATAAGACCAAAGGCACATTGTAGTAAATTGTATATTATTTATCACTTATTGTAATTTTGTCAACAAAAACAAAAAAAAAAGACATTTGGTTTTGTTCCCAATAACTATGCCAAACTTAGGCTTAGTTTTGAAAACCCCACATTGACAAAATATTTTGTTATGAAAGAGATGATAAAGATAACATAATATTTGGCAGAGAAACCCATAACGGTAGAACTGTATTCAATTTATTTGGTTGTGTGTTGTTTGACTATATATCCGCAGGACTTCGTAACTTACACATATTGAGTAGTTTTTAAGCCATATATATATTACATATAAATAAATACAATTTTTAAAGAATTCTATTATGTGGATTGGTCCATAATTTTCAAAGAAAAGACAAATACAAATATCAACCTCAAGTTCTCATATTTTACTTTAACAAAGGTTTCATGTTTCGCCTCATAAAAGCATCATCAGAACTTATGGCACAAATGAAATTCTCCAAAAGGAAAGACCAACATGAATTGATAAAACTTTTTGGAAAAAGAGATCAAAACAGCACAAGCACATTTTAAAAAAATTATTATTTTTTTTATTTAAAGAATTTTCTTTTTTCTTCAGTTTAAACTTTACTTTGTCAATGTGGAGTTTACCTACATATAGCGATACTCTAAAAACGTGTCCTTATTCAACTTAAAAATGATTTTTCTAGTTCTAAAATTTCGATTATATTTCAATCTTCATGAGAGCTAATAATTATAAATATTAAAAATGTTCGAAAACAGGAACAACTCATTACAATCACAACTGTAGCCATCATACCTTAAACATTCTCGCTTTGGCATTTAGCTAATCAAACGTCGGATCTGACAGGAAGTCCAAACTAATAGGAAAGAACAACTTGTACAATCAATACTCAATTAATATATCAGGCTTTGACCAGTCAAATCTAAATTAACTTGTTGAATGTTTATTTTTATTTATACAACTTTTAGTTTTCAATAAACTAAAAGTTTTATGTTTTTTAGCCTGATGATGTACACATATTGCAATAGAATTTAAAATTCAGTATTACTGAGTTTCATTTAGTCCCAATTTAGATCCTTCTAGGTTTGACTAAAAATACATTACAAAATCTATTTCGAAATTTGTTATAAAAAATACACACTAACAAAAACTCAGGACTTTATTTACTTACTTTATAACCTATATTAAAATAGACAACTTCAAATATAAAAAATAAAACATCCTTGATTTTCGGAAGAGAGCTTTAGGGATTTCACTGAAGACATAACCTCGATATATGTGTGTTCCCGGGAATCACGCAGTCGCGACGGTTGGTAATTCCCCAATTGCGAACGATCGATGTTTGTCTATTAAAGGTGGCTTCCCAAGAGAGATTTCTGTTATAAAATATGTGGATAGCATTGTCCGTGTCCGTTCACGTTAATGGATTTTCTTATGAATAGCCGCCTGGACTACATTAAAGTGTCCGTGCAAGGGAGGTGTCCGCTGATGGGAGGTGTACATTAAGAGAGATTTCACTATATATTTATGTTTAGATAAAAATAAGTTGAACTCTAAAAGATAATTTATTTTTTGTTTCCCACTTTTTAACACTATTTTCTTTTATAATTTTATCTCTTCGTGAAGACTGAAATACAAACAAAACGTTAGTGTGGAGTCTATTTCTGACGATTTAAAAATACAACTAAGAAAAATCAAAATATCTGAAATGCTATATTATTTGAAACTTAACAAATAGTATCGTACTAACATAATTTACAAACAAAAAAGTAAAATTAAAAATTAATTATTATTCAAAATTCTGTTCAACATCAAAATATCTGACATTCTTCAAATCATCTCCATCAACTCTTATCCCATGTCGTGAGGCATAGTGCATCTTCATGTTGAAACGTCTTTTGGTGGAGAAATGACATGCCATACAAGAAAATACGTTTGTTTTCATGCAATCTAATGAAGCATGGGCACGTAAACTATTATTGTTTTTAAAGGTTTTGCCACAACTACTGCATGATACTTTGGTCGATAAACCTAAAAAATAACATAATTTAAATATTTTAAAAATCAATAATATATGAAGAAATATTTTTAGTACATCTCAATCAGCATCAGCAAAAATTAGTTACTGTTAATTGTTATAGATTATGTACTACAAGTTTACTTCAGAGTCAAAAAACCAGACTACAGAATTGTATTCCCATATTACAAAGGTGTAAAAATGCGCATTCCAAGGTCTATTGTAAGCCTTAGAATTAAAGAAAAGTTATATTTACATTTACAATAATTTGGATTGGATTTGTGAACCAACGATCAACTAGGGAGTCTTTATTCAGAGACCTTACATATGTATGTATAGAAATTTAGAAAAACTTGGTAAAATACATACAAAAAACACAAAAGCTGAACATTCCCGGATGATTATAGATATGCAGACGATGTGGCTTTTTCTCCAGGTATATAATATATATACACAAATGTGTTATGTATATATATCCACTTCTGTGACGGAATATATATTATTTCAGTTTTTTATTGTGTTATATACAAAATATTGTGCGAAAATCGAAAATTATATAGTTAATTATATCCATGTTCTTCCAATATTTAATACATGTCAAATAAAAACAATTAATTTTAAAATGTTTTTGAAGTAGTTTTATAGGAACATAAAATTAAACATTTTTTTTTATTATGTAAATAATATTTCCTTTATACAATAATGAATATTTCGTTGAAGTTATTTTTCATTGCCTGGCGACGATTAAGGGTCGGGAAATTTCAACTTTTCTTTCGAAAATGTTATAAAAAATCTCAAAATTTTGATCGACGTTCGAAAAATTATTCCTATTTTTATTCTTTTGATAATTCCCTTGCACTTGAAGTTGAATTTAAAATCGAAATTGGAAATAGACATATTCATATATTTCATGTCAGTCAGTGCATTCCCAGATTTTAGACTTAATAGTCTTACAGAATTATTACTGATTAAAAAACACATCCAGATGAATAGCTAAAATTTGGGACAAAAAGAAGAAACGCATAGGGAAAACATAAAATTTATTAACAACCATGATTTTATATAACGACCAAATGGTTGGTAGAACTTTCTAAGGCACTCTTTTTGTTTGATCGAATGATTTAGGCTTTTGTCTCTTAGCTTCGGCAATCAAAAACTTTTGTGTATGCCAAAAATAATTTAAAGGAACGCTCAAATAATATTCCTGTTTGAGCAAATTTTATTTGAGACACCAGAAATGGTCTAAATGAGTCCAACGCGAAGGTACGCAGATGCTGAAGCTCTCATACAATTTATTACATTAGGACTCAAGCCAACGGCTTATTGCACATAGGATCATAGCATTATGAGGTTTACCTAAGTATCATCATGCCTATGACAAGAATTTCAGGACCCCTCCCCCAGCCCATTGCTACTTACCCAGAAACCGTTGGATGCCATTTTAAAGCCAGTGTCCATACAGAACTATATAGCTCTATACCAGTTATAATAAAAATTTTAAAAAATGAATTTTTAACTTTCGATGGAGATAACATGTTCATTGTCTCATTTTGACCTAAAAATTAAGCCTTAGACGTATGTAAAATATCATTTTGCATACCATATAATATATTATCATTTAAACTTTATTGGAATTGCAATCGCAAAACCTTGGTTTCTTTAATAGAAAACATCATGAGATAATATCAAAGCCACTCCAATAAAAAATTATATGGAATAAATTGAAGCAGATGCAATAATATTGGTATAAATACATTATTTATTTTCAATAAACAATTTTTAAAATTACATATATAAAAAGTGTATATAATATAGTTTTTATGTTGGAAATTTTGCTTCATAAGTTCCCTAAACCATCGAAATCAATTATTAATATGTATGAAAAAGTTTTTCCTTAACAATTAATACCCATAAAATAAATAAAAATAAAAAATGCATATTCCAAAAAAACAGCATCAATATGTTCTTTGTACTGCTAGTAATATACAGGAGGATTCTGAAATCTGGTAATATTCAAAGAAATAGGCCTCTTTGATAGGCCATAATTGCTGTATTATGACTCTTATAGATTACCAAAGACGAAGAAATGATTTAACAATAATTCTGAATCATCCCATACATATCTAACAGTTTTATTGTGAAACATTGTATCAATATATTAAACTCTGTGTAAATATTCAACAAATATATTTTTTAAACGTCTTTAAATTGCACATTGTACTAATATAAATATTTAAATCTTTTGTAGATAAAATATATAACATTTTCACCCCATATTAAATATAAATATTATCTCTAACTATTCTGTAATAACAAAAACCAATCTAACTACACCCCAACTACATACAACATTAAAATAATAATAATACAGGATGTCCGGCACATAGTTTGCCACACTGTTCTAAAAAATCTACATTAACAAAAAAATATCTGCTTTTTGACAGCCAAAATATGATTTTATGTTTGTAATGTATAGGTTGCCATACAATGTCAAAAAAACTCAACACTTTAAGAAAGAAAAAACTATGGCGATCAGTCTTCAAACTCTTTAAAACTTGTGTTCCCCTTTTAACCATGAAAAAGTTTTGTCTCTATGTCTATTTGCATTTAGGCAACTGCTGCTGACTCCAGATTTTCAGTTTCTAGAGTCAAAGGGATCTTGAGGCAGTAAAAAAAAAAAAGAAATCTCTATTAACATATCTCAATTCTTTCTATAAAATAGATTTTGGTTTTGTTGCACTCGTGTTGTTTCTTACTAAAATCTAAAAAGAAGAAAGACAGAACTAGCAAAACTTATTAGTTCCCTCCTCGAATCGTGAAAATCAGGGACTTAAAAAAATAATTTAATATTTTCTGTCTGGAATATTATGTTACACTAGGTTGACTAGTAATCTCTACAAATCTTTAGTAGATATTTTTCTAGCCTTGCCCTCAAACGTACTTCTTAATTTTATTTTATTAATTTCAGTTAGTAGATATTATTTAGTTTATTTGTTAAATTTAACGTTGTTGTTTTAATTGTGTTGTAAGTTGTGAAATTATGAATTGGACTTGGTATCACAAGAATAAAGTGTACAAACGGTTGAGAAAATTTCTAAATAAAGGTTGATGTTTATGAGAATGTACTTCAACAAGTTTAACGGTTATATTTTTTTGTAATGGAATATTCATTTTGAATATTTATGAACATTTCAGTAAAGCTGAGGACACTTTACTAATTAATCGTCATTTCCTTTTGGTAAACAATGTGCCCAACACCCTGTATGTTATAAAATAAAACATATAATAAAATTAACAATTATTATCTAAAAATAAGTAGAACACAAATGTAAAATTATAATAACAATATTTGGTTGCATTCTTAAGTACAAAATTATTGATAATGGGTCCTATTGATTGAACAGTTACGCA
Organism: Apoderus coryli; assembly: GCA_911728435.2. NCBI lineage: Eukaryota > Metazoa > Arthropoda > Insecta > Coleoptera > Attelabidae > Apoderus > Apoderus coryli. The sequence continues at coordinate 10,659,832 of OU452204.1, read as the reverse complement.
TTTAAGTTACGTAATGTTGAACGCATAAGGCAACCCTATATTGGTTAAAGGTACTTGTATCCTAAGTAACTTTAGTTTCTCGGATTATTAGACTGTTGATAACTTTGAACTCGTGCTGACAAAACCAACAAGTCGGCGCGAAGGCTACTAACCCGAGAAACCACAATTACTTAGTAGGCGGCCTGGAAAGGCCTTACGCAATTCATGGTACTTGTGCAAATAAAAATGTAACAAACCGTAAATAGTAACTAAATTAAAGGATCGGTGAGCAAGAAGTACTATCTCAGATTATAATCTAATATACAACTTGTTACATTGCGCTTTTATTAACAAACATATAAATATATATTTTTTTAATTAATATTATTCATCAAAACAAAAACCCGGTAAATTCAAATTAAAAATAAAATAATTAACATTTTTTAGACGATAGTTTTACACACCCTGTAGTGATTATTCGTTAAGTACCAACATATCACTCTTTTTTCAAGTTAAAGTCCAGAAAATGTAATAAATTTGAATACATTAGGATGCTAAAGGTCAGTTTTCAGACAACTTGAAGGACTGTTAGTTATTGCCGGTAAAACCGAAAATGCGGAAAGTTTTTTGTTTGAATATTGTATTTATTAATATTTTAGCATTAAATTTCGCAATTTGTTGTATCTCTTTTTTTTTTCAGTAATTTAGTGGTAAATCAAAAAGGCCAACTCCAAATGTCTTCTAAAACAAATTACTACATTCAGCATATTTTTTTCAAAATACTGGATCTTTCAAAATAATATAGAAACAGATTGACAGCTGACTCCATACTTCAAGAGATTCAAGACTTGTTTTCGTCAAACATAGATTAAGGCTAGTTTGTAGACACCAAAATTATTTGATTTGACATTTTGAAATGTTCAATATTATTTATTTTCTGAGTTTGTATTTTCCATAGTACTTAAATTAAAAATTTAATTTTATGCGTGTTTACCTTCAACTTTTTAAATAACCATAGCCGATTCCTATAGTAAATAGATTATTAAAACTTCGTTACAAATATCTTCTTGGGGTTTCTAAAAGAATGAATTCATAGAAAAGCTGATTCGACAGGATCCCTAAGGCTTCGAACGTCGAAAGTAGAACAGTCATTAAAGTCCTATATTATGTAGCTATTGCCCTTGTAACACAACTCCGATTTCTAGCTTAACAATGATAAAAAAATCAGACATCATTTCAATTTAAAACTTTATGGGTAAATATAGTGTATATTTCTTGAGGAAAGGTTATTGTTTAAAGTTTAATTCAAATGTTAAGCAATGTTCTAGTTGCAAATCTTAAATAGCTTATAAGGCTGTTACAAAAATATGATTAACAATTTAATTAAACTAAATTATTGTACTTTAATTTTTTCAGAACTTATTTTTGAGAAATGTCAAAATTTGTGTTCGACTTAATAAGAATTTTTATCGTTTTCGTTCTTGCTTCTCAAAGAAACTATACAAAAAACATTATGACTACTGAGAATTATAGGGATAACATATTAAAAAAAGTTCAAAATGTTATAAAAAAAATAAAGGACGAAATAGGAAAAAATTATTACATTTTCTGACACGACAATTTGAAAAATTAAATACGTTATAAAAAGAATGTATATAAAAATATATTATTATAACTAGATAAAATTTCAACGTGAAATCTTAAGGCAGCGATTTAAGGCACCTTGGTAGCACTATTCTATTTGTTGTTTTTTTTTTATTATACTTCTCCTGCTAAACAACTTCATCGAGGTTAATTTCCAACTTGGATAAATCAGAATACTCATGCACCTCTTGAATTTGGAAAATGCATTTCAGTCGTTGATGTCGAACTAAATTTTTCTTCTCATAGTATGTGCGCCCACAAAGACATCGGTATGTCCCACGTCCTTTTGGACGTCTGGATAAATGTCCAGCTAAAAAATATTTTTATTGAGAAAATGTATTTTTAACACACCTTCATAAAAAAAATAGATGCCCATTTGTGTTTCGAAGCACCAAATAATATTAAAACCATAGTAGTAAGTAAATAGTAAAGCACCAATTAAAAGATGAGATATTAAACTGAATTTTTTAGTTCAATGTTATTATATACAGTGAAATAATAAAATCTGTGGGTTTTATATTTCCAATATATATTTTTTTACAATAATTAATTATCTTTGGCAAAAGCTTAAGATTTGATAACTTACAGTACATAGTTGTACCCCCAGCGTGAGCTGACAAGCTGGTTAGGAATCTAAGTCTAATCCTTCCACTTTTCTCCTGCATGTCTCATTAGAATAATTAAAAACACCACTCGGTCCTAGGATTGAAGTCAAGATGATATGAGATACCAGGAAGCTAAACTATCCAACGAGAATAACGATTCATAGTGGGAGTTTTGGCTCCATGAGAAAGGAACTTTAGGAGAATGGTAGACAACCCTGGTGATAGTGGTTCCCCTGGTTTCATCGCCACCATTTTTGCCTCATAAACATCTTCTTGTGTGTTGCATCATGAGTTTTCAATCAAAATTATCAAAGAAAAATATCACTTGCTTGAATTATTTTGAATCACATGGTTCCGTCTTTCGTATTCTTATGTTGGGAACATATATGTTTCTCTTAACAAAAGAAACCCAGTTGACTTTAAATTAAAGGTCAATTTCAACTCCAATAGTACACACACTGCTTCTAAAAAACACACATATTAATTTTACTGTATAAACCACATATTTTATAAATAACTTACGTTAATCCGTCTAACAAAATCAGTTGCTGAAATTTACATCCATCAGGCACTGCTACAACTTGTTTTTCCCATCAATCACCCACATTTTGAATTTGATTATCATGCCGGATTTCCAGGGATAGTTATCATACACATCTTTACTTTATATCTTTACCTTTCTTAATTTTGTACAATTTCGCAATTTATCTGCCTGAATATCAATATTCTACAAACGAAGAAATTATAACAAATAAATTAAATATATGTCAACAAGATGTTTTGGCGACATCCAGTATTAGCTGGCAATGTGCCCGGTGAAACACAGATAAATTCAGTTAGACAAAATTGTGGCATCGGATCATACCAAGATGCTCGAACACTTGAAAATCGGCTGTTGGATCGTGGCTTTAGGATGCATCTCGCCATATCGAGACCTCACAATATCTGCCTTAGGTAAGTATAGTCAATTACAGCGGATTACAACTGCGGACCTCCCTAGGAACGAGTATATATTCGGCGGGAAGTCGTAATAAAAAGCTGTTTTAGTCTATTAAGGGCTCTGACTATATGCGGATTTAACTCCACCATAGTTGCGATATTTTAAGGTACTGTTAGTTTTAAGTTTTCTATTTGACATTGTATACGTTATATTTTACTTTGTGTGTTTTGACAAATGTTTAAATTTTGTATTGTTGCCTTCCAGGCTGATGATGGAGCTGGGACTCCGAAACATGTCCCTTTGATTAAAGATTTTTAAAATTATTAGTGGAGACGATGAAATTGTTTCATTGGATTATTTCTTTAATTCATAATAAAAAGCGCATTAAACTCTATAGCTAGCTTAGTTGGTAGGATCTTAGGCATGACCATCACTGGTAAAATAAAAAGTTCACATTACCAAACAACCAATATTTCTTTTGGCCGATACTTAATTAGAAAACAACAACGTTTCTTGATATTGTTAGTACTTTTTCAATCTAATGTATAGTTTATTGATATTGCAGCTTGTAAAAGTGGCAACAGAATTGAAACGCGGCTCATTGGCATAATTCGATAATATTTAATCTGAGAATTGTCGTGAATTCTGAATTCCCAAGCAACCGTACAGCACCTGGACGTCATATTAGGTTCACCCACTTTCATTACCATAATCACATTATCAAAAAATGTAATTTTACGCCAGTGTTATCGAGCTGAATATTTCTTTTCTGTACCTCTTTTTCAATTATTGCTGCATGGAAAAAAATATTGTGATCAACTTTGGATTTTTGGGATAAAAAAATCAATCTATAATTATTTAAAATAATTATAATATATTAATATATATTTTTATTTACAATTACGCCAAAATAATATAATGTTTTAGTAAATATAATGGCATCGAGATGTGGATAACTATAGAATTATCAAGAAAATTGCATACCGAGAAATGACCAATATTGGGACACAATTACCATTATTCAACCTATAATTATCCTATATTCTAAAATAAATAATATAGTAATAAATATTATAATAGTAGATAAAAAAGAAACAATACTATTCAGTATTTTCAAAGTTATAATTATGCTGATCTAAATGCACCTGATTTACATGCCTCTTTAAATGGTGATTATAAAAATATGCTGCATTACACATTTTACAACTAAACGACCTTTTATTTTCGCAGGAGAATCTTAAATGTGTTACCATTGCTTTCTTAGACTTATACGGTTTCACACATCTGGGGCATTTATATCGAAATTCTGCTGAAAAAAAAAAAATACAGTGCCTATAATATTATTAAAATTTCTGTTCTATTCACAACGAAACACACAAACTCACACATATAATCCTACTGAAAAATCATAATCGAAACATTGAATCATGCAGCAATTTTATATCGTCCAGACAATGGGTGCGCGTAACCAAGGAAAACGCTGCTTGGCTTTAAATGAGTTATGTTGTATATTTCTAATTTCTGAATCCCTTGGTATTATATCTAAAATATTGTTAATTCCCTTTATAGTTATGTGAACAAAATACCTACCAAAATCACGTTACGCTATTGTATGCACCGAACTTACTCGCCGCTAATATGCTTGTTGTTAAATGTACTACAAAATTTCAACGTAGTAAACTGCATTCCATAATCAAATGTGTAATCGCGTATGCTAATTAAACTCATACACCAAAATTTAGCTCAATTATTGGTTAAAGCGTTTATAGACAGACAGACTTCGATCTGGTAATAGTCTTAGTCGTCTCAGGGTTATATCCGTCTTTACCTAGTGGTTCCTTAAAACTTTTAAACATATTGATACCGTAGTTCAATAGTGTAACAACTCAAAAAATTTAAGTATTAATGTTTCGCTAAGTTTCAAAATTTAATTCGTAAATTTACAAAAATACAATACAATAGTGTAACCAGTTGATCAAATTTCAGAATTCTGACAAGTCTAAAGTTTAAAATAGTTAAAAACAAGATGATTGTTATATTATTGACGTGTATTTAGAAATTATGTTCAGAGAATATAGAGTAGAGCAAGTTTGATTAAAGATCTGGGCATCCTTTTTGATAATAAATTAACGTTTTCCAACCATATAATTAATATCACAAATGCTTCTTATAGAAATCTCGGATTTGTGATCGGAAACGCAAGAGATTTTCGAAATAAAACCACTCTATCTCTACTTTATAACGCATTCGTACGTTCCAAGCTCGAATACTGCTCCATAGTTTGGTCGCCTATGTATACTAAGTATATACTGATGATTGAAAGGGTGCAAAGAAAGTTTATTAGACAAACAGATTTCTTAATGTTTAACTGTCACATCTCCGACTATGAGCGCAATCTAAAAAGATACAATTTACTATCATTATTTAATAGAAGATTCTTACAGGGTGTATGTTATTTATTCAAAATAATTAATAATAAAGTTTATAACCCAACTATACTACAGAAAATTAATATACTATTGCCCTCGATAAAAACTCGTACCACCAACAATAAAACATTTATGACAGTAATACCAAGAACGAACTACCAGCAGAATTCCCCGATTTCAATGATGTTAAGAAACTACAATCAATGTCAACATCATTGTGATATTTTCAATGATAATCTGATTGAGTTTAAGAAATTAATAGTAAACTATTTGAAGTTTAATCAATAATTTAAACTTTTTTTGTACCTATATTAATTATTATTGATTGTATTTTTCTCTTTTTGATTTTCTGTATTTCTTTTTTTGCTTTATTTTACTTTATGTTGTTAATGTTAGCTTTATTAGGGTATTGTTATTAGATAAATTTCAACATGTAATTGGATCGTCAGATCTGTATGTTGCTAATAAATAAAATAAATAAATAAATATTTACATTTATTCAACACCAAAAAATGTAATTAAAAAATTAATTACACAATTTTTGTTTACTTTTTTTACCAATCATTACATATTTGGACATGTTACCCTATTGAACCACGGTATCGATATATTCTATTTGAAATTAGATATTTTATTCTAGAAAGGACTAAAAGAGTATAGATCACGATACTCACACATATTTTAGATTTCTTAACTATTTTTGATGGTAATAATACTATAATATGTTGTATTTATTTTTAGACCCTGAAGAAGTTTAAGTTTATTAAAAGAAACGCTGGTTAACATCTATAGTGTATTATTACGAAACATACAAGAGTACTACTTTTTCGAGGACACAATTTTTTCTTTGTCAGCAATATTAATAATAATTGTAGTTGGTGGTATAGAAAAAAAAACACGTAATCAACAAAATTTTATACATTTTTATTTAAATCGTAATAAACAACCAAAACCCAAAATAAAACAATATCAATTAGTCTTTATTTTATCTTATGTCGACTAATTTAAAGAATATAGGTACTATTAATAATTTCAACAATAATTAAAGTATATTAATCACTAAATAGTAAAAACTAGAAACAATTAAATAATAAATAAATATCATGACAAGTATTATCCATAATTATTAGAGTTTGTTAGTAGTAATGGTTTTCAACAATAAATTTCTAAAACTTAAGGCTGTTTGATCAGACTCCAAATAAAGGTATAAGGCGTGCATGATTGTGCACTTATTTTTTAATCGTTTTGAAAAATTCTTTTTGGAGCATAGAAAGAACACTTTAACAGAGGTTTATATAGGAATAAAAAAAAATTTCTTAACAGTTTATTTTTACTTAAAAAAAATTTTTTAAGAAATATTATTTTTATTGCTATATAAACCTCGGTTAGTGTTCTTTCTATGCTCCAAAAAGAAGTTTTCAAATCGATTAAAAAATAAGTGCACAATCATGCACGCCTTATACCTTTATTTGGAGTCTGATCAAACACTCTTAATTGATATAATATTGCCACACAAAAAATGTGTAACAAAAATATTTTAAACATTACTAAATAATATAAGAATATACCTAATAAAATTAGAATTATTTAACAATCTATTAACAACACTGTAAAAAAGATTAGTTGTTAATATTCACTTGTAAATTATGAAAGTGTTTTCATTTATCTTAAGGACAAATATTGGAAGACTCTTTTTATAACAATGTGAACACTAGGGCTATCGGTGAGGTTTTCAGCTAATGCAGTTAGAGAGGAACATTCTGGAAACCGGTAATCTCAAATTTGAAAAATATCAGCAGCTCATTACCCAACAAGAAGAACAGATCAAGCTTGACAAATAATGAGGAGAAATGTCACTTCAGAAGGCAGCTAAGATACATATTAAAAAGCACGGTCAATTGAACTTGAGTAAAAGAAAGCGTCGAGCGTGTGAACTTGAAAAGCCAATTTGATCATAGTTTTGTGTAAAGTAAGCTTCGATGTTTTAAGAAATATGTTTTAATTTAGAATCAACACTCCAAGAAAATTTCCAATTTGAGGTTGCAGTAAAACCATGCAAAATATGCATATATGTGCGATCTCATGAATTAGGTACGTATAATGAAAATATTTTTAATTAGGCACTCATAATAGATCACAGCAATGTATTTTAAAAATTTTGTGTGACCATAAAAGTCGGACACGTATCAAGAAATTCCTTTACGACCAAGAAAACTTAGATGGACGGTAAGATTTGTATTTTATACAAATATAATTCAAATTATTAGACCGAATTCGAATGAAACGTAAAGGAAATTCATAGTCCTGAGAGACTATGTTGAAAAGTTTGTTTGCCGATATTATTTATTTCATCATGCCACATAAGGCACTCGGAAAAAATTACTTCGATTTTTTAATCACATTCTTTTTCCCTTTAAACGCAAAATGTGCTTAAGGTCAATTAAATTTAAATATCATATTGAAAAAGTAACTGCAACAAAAACAAATCAACGAAGGAAGGCTGCTGTGTGTAAAAAAAGCTCTAAAGTTCACATTGAAACGTATTCTGAAATACCAGTTATTCATTGTTATTTGTAGCCACTTCATCAAATTTGTTCTTGCTATTTAATTGTTGCACACTATTAATATCTAATTGTGGATGGTGTTTCCTAATATGCACACCCAAATTGCCTTTCTGTTTTGCCCTATATGGACAACTGGGACATTTGAACATGGGCTCTTTATCCCCACACTCGACTTGTTCATGCCGGCGCATAGTTGACTTCCATCGGTACCGTTTCCCACAATGTCGACAGGCGAATTGTGAGTCAGGACTATAACCAGGTCGAACAATATCTGTAGTGGTAATTATTTTGAATTTCCTCATTGTATTGCAGTTGTTGATCATAACCTTTTTACGGAATTTGTTTGCCGGATTCCTTAATATATTCTCCAATGTAGGTGGTATAAATATTTTTTCAAACTCTAAAAATTCTGCAAAAACCAAAAAGAAACCAAGCGTTGAAATAAAATAAAAATAAATAAAATAAATTATGGAAAATAGATAAAACGCAAAATAAAGCAAAAGTAAAACTAAATATTATTTACAAAGCTGAAGAAAAACAAAAAAATATATAGACTGACCGTAACCCAAATATTGACAAACTCATTACACAAAATATATTATATTGCAAAATAATATTAAGAAATTTGTTTGGTGTTGCAACTGAACGTTTTAAAAAAAATGATTCTACTCGGATTTCAGCAGTGAGGAAAAAAGAGAATTTGGTAGAATAAGCTCATAAAAATCAACCAATAATGTCGATTTGTATGGTATATCATATGAAATAAAATACGTCTTCTCCACAAAAAGAAAGTCAAAAATATTGTTATTAACAAGGCTGGGTGTTTAGCGCTCACTAGGAATTGCCAAAACGTCATAAATGTATTAAAACGCCAAATAAAAAAAATCCATTTATTTACATTATAAATAATACACAATAAAAACATTAAATCTAACTTGTAAAACTATTTTGATACATGAGTCTTTAAATGCCTATTTAAATTGGATTTTAATTGAGTCTTGTATTGACAGTTTTTCACAAAACAAACGTATTTTGGATCTTTCCCACAATAGACACGTCTGTGATTGACCAATGAATGGCGTCTAGTGTAAGATTTACCGCATGGACATAAGTATAAACCTAGAAAAATAATTCTTAAATGAATCATATATTACCATTATTACATATTGAATGTACAGTTATTAATCAAATAAATGCACTTCTGTTAACAAGCAGTGATATATTTTCTTGCTGTTTGATAATGTACAAGTTTGTTTAATCAAAATCCTCAACTGTGGTATTGTTCTCTTAAAAACAAGCGGCCAACAGACGCAGTTGCAGTCCTCGAGCCAATAGTTCAAGCTTAAAAAGATTTTGAGATCGAATCGAATATATCGATATCGATATATTTTATCATTTTTCTATACATTTCGCACCATTGTTTCGCTATTGGGCATGTATCAAAATATAATATGTATGTAATAATATGTAAATTTATATCATGGACTGTGTATAATTATTGATAAATCAGGTAAAAATGATTTATAAACATGTCAGGTAACAATATGTGCAGACCGGCTACAATTTCAAGTCAAATACTATGATACGTGTTAGCTTTTATTCACTCTAATCTTCAACAAAAACAGGATAAAGTTCGGCACGAATTTCTTACAATCAAAACAAGTGTGCTATGTGTTTTAACATACGTTTAAATAGTCAGCGCAGGGAAACGTTTACTTTTGTTGAGGCTTCTTTGAAGGCAAACACTTTTAAAATAGTTCCGGAATCATCACTTTTTTCATTAAAGTAAAGTTATTAGAAAAGAAAACAGATTTGTGTGTTATTCTTATGGAATCAACTCGCTTAAACAACATACTAACTTACAATGCTCATTATTCGCGCAATACCGTAATTAATCTGAATTATATTTACACCCGACACACGCGCAGATGCTTATTTAAACACAAGTTTATTTTATTTTTGCTAAAATAATTTGGATTTTGAAAAAATTCCATATTATTTTTGTTTCATTCAATTTAATTCATTCAAAATGTGACAATAATCAAGAAAGAGAAAGATTTTCACCATAAACATATTCCAGCACATTTTCCTCAATAAATCCACACATTACACAATAGATTTACACATGCAACATTATTAGATACTTGATTTTCCAACAAATTTAATTTACTCAACTCCCACAATAATATAACAAATATTAAAACATTATTTTATCTAAAAAACACTTATTTTTATTTTACTACTATTCACATGAACTAAATCTGGCAGAATTGTTTGTTGACACATTTGGCATTCGAAAATTGATTTTACCGTCCTCACCAGACGGGCTACAATTTCAATAATAATAAAGAAAGTTCAATGAACTGGGTCATAGAGAGGCAAGAAATGTATCGATATATTATTTCTTTCAAGAAATGTATCGCTTTATTCCACTCGATCTCAATTTCTTTTTAAGGTTGCACTATTGTCTCGAGGATTGCAACTGAGTCTATTGGCCGCTTGTAATAATAACACAAAAGTTTCATGGCCCAGATTTGAACACACAACTTACGATTACCAAGACTTAACGTTAACACATAGACCAACGGGTGTACCATGATTATTATTTTTTAATTTGTCGTTAAACGTAGACGCCCAGAACCTAGATGGTGACGATGGTAAAATAAACATAACACAATTTGTGTCATTTAAAAACAATTCTGCCAGAATTAGTGCAAGTGAATAGTATTAAAATAAACATAAGTACAAATTAGGAGTTTTTTAGAAATATTAATGTTTTAATATTTGTTATATTATTGTGGAAGTTAAATTTGTTGAAAAATAAAGTATCTAACCATATTAAATGTCTAAATATAATGTGCATTATGTGGGTTTGTTAAGGAAAATGTGCTGGAATATGTTTGTGGTGAAATGTTCAAAAAAATGTTTGGCAGCAGAGCATATGTTGGAACTCGCAAGTTAGTACGTTGTTTAAGCGATTATATTTCGATAAGAAAAGCACACACATCTTTTTTCTTTTCTATTCACAATACTTTCATCAAAAAATTGACGAACTATTTTAAAAATGTTTCCCTGCAAAAAAGCCCCAACAAGAGTAAACGGTGCACTGCTCTGAATATTTAAATGTTTGTGAAAACACTTGTTTTGACGTTTCACGGACTTGAAGCCTGTTGTCGTAGAAGATTAACGTGAATAAGAGCTATCACCACGTTTTACTGTTTACAATAGAAAAACACACAGGAATACTATTAATGATTGTCTGCACTAAGATTACTTAATCCGCTCCTATATAATAGATAATATCTCAAGCGAACTCTAGAACATCAGTCCAGCTCAAGAACCCCAAATCCTCTTGTTGACACTCGTGAAGGCAAACAACCTTAGCACACTGCTTGACTGTGCTCTACATTTCTTTTTATACCCTCCAATAGCGTTCACTATTGCTTACCAAGACTCTCACGGAACAAGTGATCCCATCCCATCCCCTTACAGTTAAGAAACCAGTTACAGACCAGTGTCTAACCTCTTCATTTCCTCCAAATATGTTTTAACGCTTCGGTGACGCCATTAGACTAGACTTCGCCCTGTACAAATAAAGACGATTAATATTATATTATTATTTTAGAACCTCCTTCGCCAAACCAAATCTGCCACATAAAGAATCACACATAAATCTTATAAGACCAAGGAAACTGTACCTATAGAGCCAACTCCTTCTAAGCGCCTAGTTTTCCAAAGAAAATCCTCTTGCTCCCATTTTCGCCATACGGAATGTCAATATTGAATGTTGAATAATATCACGTTCAGCAAAGTATATTAAACCTAACTAACTTAAGGACAGTGCTGGAATTGCTCTTAAGTGTATATTGAGTTTAGCCATGTCCAGGGGGGTTCCTTATGGATTTGCCAGTATATACAAAATTCTTTTAGTTATTCTACGTTTAGAGGGTCATATCAACATTGTAATGGAGGAAATGCAACTAATCGTTTTTTCGTAAACATTTTCAATATCCAAATTTGTTCGTGTTTGTAGGTGGATACCCTATTGAAGTAGACATCTCAGTTGCTTACGTAAAAAAGAAAAATCAGAGAAGCGTGCTGTTATCAAATACTTCTATTTTCAAAACACTGAAAGACTGTTATCTATGATATTCAACGCGAGACAGTGTTTTTTTTTTGTACAATTTAAGAAACTGACGAGCACAACTGCTGAAATGATCGAAAAACGTGACAGCTGAGACTACTAAGGATATGCACTAAACTTATAAGCAATAATTTTTATCAAAATTTGTGCATAGAAAAAGTCTATACTAACGCCGCCGTTACATCAAAAGAAATTTCAATCAAACTGCACCGGAAAACTGTTTCACCTGTGCGAACTTAGCACTCTGTAAGCTATATCCCAGCGAATTTTTGCATAGATTTATATGTAAATGTGACCATGTAAACCAACACCAAAGAAGACAAGAATAATGTTATCATGACTGGTTTTAAAGCATTGATTACCTTCTAAAAACAACGAGTTGAAGTCGAGTATCTCACCGGATAGAGTCCTTTAAAGGCGACTATAATACGCCTTAAATATCTTCTACCAAGTTCGATAAGCTTTTAGACTTTTGATTCTAAGAGTTTCATGAACCTCTTCGATTGTTTCAAGGCTGGCGCATTTCTCCAACAGGACTCTAACTGTTCCTTTTCCCATCAACTGTTTGAAAAACAAGTATATGCTAAGAATTATTAAATTAAAGATTCAAGTATTTAACTAAGATCACAATAAATATGTGGCCGAGCCATAATTCAGCCGGAAAATTTGACCTAATGCCAGAACGAGTCCGGTGTTTTAGGAAACAAATGACAAAATTCGGGCGTGTTTAACAAAACAAGACTAGAGTGTGTTTTGTCCCGCTAGGGAATTAATAATAGGCAATATTCGCGATAGGCGAGGAACTTTGATGTATTAAGGCTAAATCAAAACATGCATACATATTTCAGTTTGTTTTAGTCGTTCGCATTCCTATAGGAGAGAATTTGTCAAGGTATCTAGAAAAGAAGCAAATTAACCCAAAATCGTGGGATTTTATTTATATTTTTAAAAAATGCTTTGCTTCTCCCGAATTTTAGAACACGCCACTGTGTAATTTTAAACGTAAGATTAAAAATCTTTAAAGTGGTGATATAAAACAAATTTTTATTTCGGAAAGAATTATAATTATTATTTTTTTCTCTACTTTGTTGCATGTACACTAGCTAAATGTTTTTTTAATGTAAACATGTATTTACCTCTAAAATAACATAAATGGCATTTGTATTTGGGTTCTTGTTGACATTCGTATTTTTTATGCCTTACCAAAGATATATCATTTCGGTAGCGTTTCCCACATGTGTAGCAGAGATGTGGGCGAAAAGCTACAAAATTATCAGTTAAATGAGAATATTTAAACCTACTAAATAAAAAAAACACATATACGAGTAAAACTAATACACCTTAATAATATATTATCACAGAAAAATGATTATAATAATAAGAAATATATAAATCCTAAAAGTATATATATATAAATACAATTTTAGCATAAACCAAAATCATTACAAATTGTTACCTACTATTAAAATGAATGAATTATTTCTAAAATTGATTCACTATGATAGTCGCAAAATACATTATTATGTCAAAGACTTATCGACAAGTAAATCTTTGATTAAGTTAATTAGCTGATTTTTCATACTACAATTTTCTAAATATCCATAAATCGGAATTACATAAACTACTCGATGGCATCTTGCAAGTGAAACGTTACATCATTGTAGTAGACTGTGAGAGTAGTTTTGTAAAGAATAGAACAATAATTTGTTTACCTTTATTAAATTCTTATAATATATGAATAAATCAAATAATATAAGTACCAGTTTTAATAAAATTTAATCTTAAGAAATATATAAAATTAATTCCCTAGAATTTCATGTTTTCCGTTATGCTGTTTATATGGAATCACGCTCTATAAAAGGGTAGAATATGTGAGTCTATGGATTAGTTGGGAGTTTTGACCGGTTGCACATATGGTGTGTTGTTCGTGGGAAAATTGTAGAATTTGCAACTAATTGATGTATTTCCATTTTGTAAGTTATATATGCTACTGCACTATTTAAAATTATAATAATTTTTTGATTCTACTTTTTTCGTGTGTGAAGTTAAATACCAAAATAATTAAATTATTCTGTAAACAGTAGGGTTTATTTTTGGGGTCCTGATTTAAATTATATCATTAGAAACTGCTAATAATGTTTGGCTGCGCAGTTAAAAAAAATTCACCCCTTTTTGTTTTTTTTTTTTATTTTAATCAGTATTAGCATTTAACCCTGATCTGGAACAACATATATTGATAGTTTTTGTTTCCTATTATTATTAAGTGATATTCCAAATTGAGAAAACAATGGACCAAGTCAACATAGATGACACTATCAAATGGGAAGTTGTATGGACATTTTTACCAAGTAAATATCACTAAATCCGCAATACATAATATTAATATCCTATATTAAGTATATTTAAAGTGGTTTAGTGTGTAGATAAGAACAGCTATTTGTCAAAGAAGGGATGAGCAAAGTGGAAATGACACTTGGCTCCCGGGTTTTCAAACTTTTCAGTTTTAGGGTCACATTAATTGCGACACACCTTCCCCAACTAACAAAACCTTTCTGCGGTGTGTATTACACCGTAAATATTTTATAAAAGATCTTTTATCTGTTATAAAATGTTTTATAAAGGTATAGCGAAACATTTTTTACAAACGTTAAAGACAAGCCATTATACTACATAAAAATGTTCTTATAGATTATTCATATTGGCAACTGGCATATAAATTTCGCTATTTCGCATTACGAGTATCAGCTTTTAGAAATTAGAGTTTAAATTCACCAAGATATCCTGAAGAAACAAACAAGTTTTTTTTTTCTAAATTCGCTACCGGTAAGGTATCGTGAAATATATGAAAATGGGTGCTTACCACTTATTTGAATGCTCAATGGAAATATTGCAAATAACAAAAATATCCGAAAATGTGGCTTTCGTTTTTCCAGAAACTAACTATTTAAAATTAAAGAAAATATTCACATTAAGTATCCTAAAAAGTTTGCTTATTATTGAAAATTCTGCTCCACCATTTAAAGTAGTTCACAATTGATCACTTTAAAAGAACCAACAGTGACCCATCTCCACTAGCCAACCCTTCTTCTTTGGAAGGAATCACCGTCAATAATTTAACAGTAGTTACCGATTGTTGACAATTAAAATTGTTGTTAATTATTAATCTGATAAATTCTGAATAAAAATAAAAAATACAAATAAAATAAAAATACAAGATGAAAATTCCACAATGTACTCCTAGCGTTACATTTATAAGATTTTAATTTTTCTTCTGCCTGGACCTGATGGAAAATGATTTTTGCTCCATCGATTGCGGGAAAATAATGTTTGATACCACATATGATGTAACTTATCTAGTAGTAAAATGTAATGTAAAATTTGTGTTTAGTTCAGTTGCGAATTTAATTTCCTAGTTCTATTAAAAAAAGCCTCTAAGGATATTTAAAAAATAGATAGTCGTTGTTCATTAAAGCTATTGCCTAATTGGAAATTAATTTCATAAGACCGTCATCGCTAATTCATGTAAATATTACAAAACATTATGTATTGATCTTTGACTCAGATTAACGAATACAAAAATATTACACCATAAATACGAAAAGACTTAGGCTAAACATCCAAATATATGTATTTCCGTGAACGAGTATAACTCGATGGCACATATAAACAGGTTATGTGAGGATATTTTTCGATTCCTTGTATTAGATTATGAATGGAACCATGTATTAATTTTTTAAAATAAACGTGCGATAAAGTGAACAGTAAATCAAACAATTTTGTAAATTTAATCTAAAATAACTTATTTTTCTTGACAGGTTATAAACTATTTCATAATAATCATAGTTTGATATTGAATAAAGATCTAAAACTTGAACGTAAAAAAAGGTCACAAAATGGTTCTTATTTTCAAAATGCCATTACCGAATGATAATAATGGAGCAATTATTTTATTCCCAAAGTTAACATCCCAGAAATAATTATGGATTTGAACGCAATAAAGTCTTATAGCCCTAATCGTTGGAGTAGTTTCTTGTTCTAATGCAATTTGTGCAAAACAAGTGCTGTCCTAAAGTTGTTTTAATTAATAATTGCATTTACATAAGCAACGAAAGTGAGTCAACCAATTTCGTTACCACAGCTGTAAATCAAAGAAAACATTCAACACTAAAAGATAAATAATCGTTTAAAGAAAATAAATATATTTCCATCTAAGTTCCACCTGAGGTTATAACCTGGAACGAATTTTAATAAGATTTAATGAATACCTAAACTGATATGTGATTTGTATTTTTAATCGTTATCGAGAAACACCACATGCAACAAACACAGACATCTTTGTAATTCAAAACACGATTTTGAATTGAATTTTAATGAGATTCGAGTAATAGGTTGGAATCAAATTCTCCAACGTATACAAATACTAATCGTCTAAAGTTTTTCATTCATAAATGTGCATTTTTATGCAGCTTTTTGCAGCAAATATCATAATTTTAATCTCAGGAAGTAACTAAAAGGCTTTCGACCTGTCCATAAAATTACTACAAATTTGTTGCAACACGAAACAATATTTTGATACTTGAGATTCAATTTAAACAACAAATTTTTTTATTCATTTGTGTTGTTTTTTTTTATCCAGGTATTAGGCTTCAGCTAATTTTTCATATAAGTTCACTGTTAGTACGTTATTTAGGTATAATAAAAATATATCAATACCTAGTTCACTACACATTTTTCTCTCATTTACTAAAAATATACCGATAATAATATCAAAATAAATACTGATTTAAAAATTAATTATGATTGTTTCTATAATATACAAGAATAAAAAATACTTGATAAAATTAGAGACAATCCCTATGTTTTGTTAGAAAATGATTCCGTAAATCCTGTTTGTAATAAAACTTCTTCGTGCATAATGGACAACCGTTCTTTTTCTCTTTCCCACATTCAACACGTTGATGACGACTCAAATTGCATTTTTGCGTATAGGACTTTCCGCATATACATGGATATCTAGACGGTATGCCTAAAACTGAAAAACCAGTTAATACATGTTTAATTTATTTCAAAAACAAACCAAATACTATTTTTTTTAAAATAAAATCTCAGATAAAAAATTAAAAATAATAATTTATAAAACCTCACCTTGGCTATTATTATAATAATAGTGAAAGTATAGATAATTATCTATACTTTCACTGATCAAGATCAAGAATGGCGCCGGTGCTAGACGATAGGTTAGCTATGTCAGTTAATTATTACCTAAATACAACAGGACTTCGTGGGGTTACGAGCCCTACTTCGCAGTGGCGGCTCGTGACCTGTTAAAGACTGCAGAGCGTAAATATCAGTAATAAAAAAGGTTAAAATAAAAACTGTTTTTTTTTATGTGCGTGATACCTAATAAAATATATTTAAAATGTGCATTTGATTTGTAAGATGCTGTTTGGAATGTCCATGCAGTTTCAGCAGGTCATTTCAGCGAGATGCACTAAATCATCAACACCAATAATTGTGTTTCACCACTAAAAAGTACACAAAATAGTCTATTTTTTATGTCACAGCCACAGATCCATCCGTATTTTTCTTACATGCTTTTATTAAATTTTCTTACATAGTGACCTAACTTTTTCCCCGGCTCGGCTGTGACACTTCAATATTGTTTAAGTCAGGCGTAGGACGTCCACATTGTTTAACTTACCAAGTTTGTTGTCAATGCTTTTGAAATTAATTATTCAAAACAATAAACTCAAACATAAAACAAAAGCTATACCTGCAAATAAGCCCTACAATCTGTGCATCCTGCAGCTCTGTATGTATACGTCATCACGCTGTAAAAACTACATTAAATATCTCAGCTTGAAAATAATTATCAACTGCCATTGATCGGCTCAAGGTCGACCATCTGTATTATGACGTATACCACCAGTACTGCAACGAGCCTATATCACGGGGGTGCGAGGACTAATATAATAATATAACCACTGCTGGGAGCTGACAAACGACATGGATAAAAATTATAGCGAAATAATATCACAAAATTAATTTTTTTTTTCGTTTTTTTAATTATAAGATAACTTCCCAAAAAATTTAAATATTTTATTATCAGGAGCAGGTACTACAGCTCTTATACTCTAGCCGCCACTGCTACTTTGGTTAGAACAAGAGCTTTATTTTCCTTATAGGATGTACAAAAATAAAGTGGTCAACAAATTTGTGAATTACTCATTCTAAGAAACTCCAATCCTGACCTAGTTTCTTTAGCAGCAAATAAAAGAAGTACATTTTCTCAATATTGGAACAAATTTAAGCTGGGAATTTTGCCTATAAATGTCGCCCACCATAAAATGTTTTTTATTTTCAAAATAGTTAAAA
This sequence comes from Apoderus coryli, assembly GCA_911728435.2. Lineage (NCBI taxonomy): Eukaryota > Metazoa > Arthropoda > Insecta > Coleoptera > Attelabidae > Apoderus > Apoderus coryli. The sequence continues at coordinate 10,641,152 of OU452204.1, read as the reverse complement.
TGTACCCATTTATACACTCAACAAGGCTATTGAATTAGATCTGAAACATTTTTTTTGTCAAGTTGCAGAAAAGAAATTGTTTAAACTAGTTTAAACGTAATTTCTGGTTTTCAGTGACATATTTTTCAATAGTATTGTTTTTCAAGCCCGTTCTAACAATAAATTGCTTGTTTTTGAGATCCAAAAGGCATGAAAAAAAAAAAGAAAAACTATACATATCAATTTACTATATTAATCGCAGTGGGAGAACATATTCTCACTCAGCCTATTATAACAAAACAAACCATCCAATATTTGTCTAAAAATATCAAAGTCGATATATTTTTCGAAAATAAACTCTATAATAATTAATACGCCGATTATGTTAACGGACTACGCAGATACACTTATGTGTGTATATTTAGAATTATCCTCGATTGCAATAAAAAAGTAGAAACGCTGAGCGGACAATGCCATACTTAAATTATTATCTAATGACGAAAGAAAGCTTTCTGACATTTCCAATAATGCCGCTCAGTAGAACGTATATCACAACACCATTACAAACATAATAATTGTATCCTCTAATATACACAAGTAAAATAGGCTATGCCAAACGCCGGTAGGTATATAAGCAAAACCAAAAAGTAAATACTAAGATTATGTTCTAAAATCTGTCAAGATAGACCAAGATTGGTACAAAACAACCAACTAACAAACATTCCATTGATTTGGTATTATATTGTGGCGCATATAAAATGTCCCCAATGTTAAGAGAGAAATAAATACATCCGGCAACACCGCGTCGGCTGTACTATAGTAATCAGATGAACTATTCCCGAAAGCTCGCGGGAAGCGACTCTGTACGAATAAAAATATTTCTAATAATCCTTTCATTTACATAATATTATGCAAATACTTTTTAATAACATAAAATAGCAATACGCTCTTAAAGAACAAGGCAATAAAAATAATTTAACTTGACCAGCCAAACACTGTAGGCCTGCCACTACACAGTTTTATTTTCACCCTTATCTTAGTGTTTGCGTGTCACATGTGTTTTAAGACTGTCTTTTTGCGTATAACTTTTCGAACATAAGACACAATGAAATTTTAATGTACTATATCCACAATTATATCGCATATGACGTAACATATTGCCCTTGCAAAAGAACTGTCTGTTGCATCGTGAACAAGGGCTGTCTTCATATATTTTCTTCTCAACTAAAAATGCATTATATAAATAACAAACATTACTCTCAGTATGAAATTTGAAGAGTAAAAGACACCTTTTTTTTGTCATCCTTGGTCCTCCATTCGCACACCTCGGTACGTTCTGCTTGTACCTTGAAGGCTTATTGTAGCATTTCAGGACCATACTGCCACAGCCATGAATAGACAATGGCAACACCGCAATATGTTTAGTAAACCAGGGGCGGGACTCTGTAACTTATATTCTCTAAGATATCTATAAGGATATGAAAGGCAGAGGAAAGTATTCTCTACCACAAGTGGTACTCTATAAGAGCATCCTTCTAACTTCGACCATAGTCGTGTCAATCATAGGTATTGATGTACTAATCGATCAAAAAACATCAGCATAAATTACTGATCAGTACGTCTACATAACCATAATCTTGTCTAGGCATATTGAATTTTCATTGTCTTGATTCATGCAGTTTAAAATATTGTAATTTGTTGTATATTACACCACTTTAATTTTGAAACCATGTTGCCAGTACATGAATTTGGACTAGATGAAATTGGAAATAACAGAAGCATACGAAGAAACACAATGCAAAAAATTATGAGACATTAGTGATCCATTTTCACATTCCAGATAGAAGATTCGTTGACCTATTTCGGCTAAATAAGGATCTAATGGCACATTTGTTTCAGGAGTTAATTCCACATATATGGACATCGAGCATCGTAGCACGCGAATACCCTCGGAAACAAGAATTTTAATTTAAAATAATACCGAAAATTTACTAAAATATAAAATTTACTAGGTAGTAAATGAGAAAAATACATATAACCTCTTTGTATTGTTTATTACACACGGTACCGGGTGACAAAGACGAAATATTTTTAATATTGGATAAAAAGAGGCACAATGGTATGGAAAGACCTCTCAAGCTGTCGTTATTACTCCATTCTCTATAATAAACCTTTCGGACGCATTCGGCTCGATCCTATTGCACCTATTGTCGTTACAGAGTAGGAAATAAAGAAGAGATTGTGATCTCTACCGCTTTTTTATCGCTACTGTTTTAATTAAGTAAACACTTTCCTGAAAGCCAAATTAAATGGGAGAATGGAAAGGCCGATTTGATTGAAAGTTTTGAAGATCTTTTAAATTTAAGTAAAATTAATGTTTGTAATAACTGGAATATAACATATATATAGGTTTTCTAACCGTATTGCGGCGTTGCCATTGTCCGGTAATGGCTTGCTTAAAGAAGGCTGTGACTTACCTTAAAGATTACCCCTTTAAGGAAAGCGCTTTCTACACTACACATTTCGTGTAAATGCAAGCACAACCAGAAACGTCTGCAACTAATGTTGTCAACTAAATCTTAATTACTGTAATCCAATAAAAACAATATATTTATTTTAAGCAACGATATCTATTGGGTATAAAATACTAATCTAAAATGGAATTAAATCAGTCGTACATAAATTTGACTAAAGTATAAGGGACTAAATCTAAATTTATTTGGTTTAATAAGGTAAACATGCTAATTTAACTTGACTAAAAAGTAATCTCAACTCAATAATAATTGTCGCCATATAACACTCTTAAATTGAGCATTATTTTGGATAATCCTTAATACACAAAATCTTTTACTTAAACAAAATTGCAAATTCTGGATAATTTTTTATGTAGATTTGATATAGATAGCTCTAACCAAAAATGCTTCCTAGGATATTTTCAGGTGAAAATATTCTATAATTCTACTATTTTATTAAAAAACATTTTTTTATGTTTAAGTTTCATTTGGCGGGATACCATTTTGTGAGATTATTTTTAACCAGTTTGGTGAAGAAACGTTAATGTATGAAATAAGCTTTTCGCATTCATACAAAATAAATAAATAAACATGCATTCTGCAAAAGTTCAAATAGTTCTTTCAGTTTAAACAAAAGTCTCAAAATTAAATAAAAAACGGAATCACTCCATACGATTGAATAGATTCCAACAAATGACTGTTTAGAATATTATAACTTGCCGAGGCAAAAAGCATTTTTGTCGAGTTATCTTATATCAAATCAACATTGCATAATTTGCAGTTTTTCACTTAATAAACAAAATCAAAATACATCCTAAACATATTTGGCGTAAATACTTAAAACCTATAGAACAATATTAATAAATTAGGAGAACAATAATCTTTGACATGCAATAACATGCCTATATCACGCTCCATCAAATCACTTGTTAGCGTTTGACAGAATAAAAAGCTTCAACTTAGATTGGAAAAACTTAAGAAATGGCTGCTCTTGATTTTCTTGTTTGAGTCAAAATTTTATTAAACTGTTGTTAATATTTTATAAAAATTTAAAATACACTAACTAAAACCAGATAGACACGCAGAACAAAGATTCTAACGTTTTGATGCAAAATGTCTTGTTAGTATTAAAAAAAACTTTAAAACTCAGCAGCGCACGTATAGAATAAATTTTCTCTGTCTATCTGCTCCAGATTTGTGTTGATAAAAAAGTACCTATTTAAAATTATAGCCATATGCTTTTCGTAAAATATATGAAACCATTTTGTGTCAATTAAGGCTGAAGCTAGACATAGAACATAAGCTTAATGAAGTAGTCCAAATTTCTGTTTAGTCTTAATTTGATGAGTGAAATAAAAACTCTGTCTTGTCAACTAAATTTCAATATATTAATTAAAATATGTAGATTATCTTAATAAAAGGAAATTATTTTTAAGGAAAAGAAAGAAGGAGATTTATTTTTGCTTATAGTTAATAATTATCAAACAAAGAGAAATATATAAAAATAATAATTTTTTAATTACCTACCAAATATTAACAAAATTGAAAATAATGTCATATTATTGTAAAAATTAATATATCCATTGACTTCCAATGTATAATATAAGGATGATGGCATGTAAATGGCCTAAACATGTCTATTAAATAACGCTAACCACATATTGTGGTAATTAATATATTGAAATTTAGTGAAGAAGATTACATTCATTACAGAACATAAATATAAAAGTTACGATAATTTCAATACATTCAGCGTATTATATTATATTAAAAGAAATAAATCTCACAAACATTCTACTAGATAAAAAATGGCAAGAAACAATAAAACATACATAATCAAAACAATATTACTCAACAAGCTTAGGAGTTACGTCGATAATAAATAAAGGAGCAAACTTAAAATCTATAGACTAACAATACTAACTAACATTGACTAAAATGAAGCGCTTTGGTTTAAAATCTTCGGTTGTAAGACTCGTTTCGGTTCAATTTTAAGGTTGTGTCGTCCTCTTTCATGAACTGTCAAATCGTATTTATGTTTAAATCGCCTTGGACACAAACTACATGCATACATTGGCTCTTTGCCGCACTCAAACTTCATGTGTCTTGACAGTGAGTGACGTAAGCGATAAGTTTTCGTACAATTTTGGCACATATATAATTCCTCTTTTGAATTAGACTGATTATTTGGTAACCTTCGTCTCTTGTTTTGTTTGATCTTTGAAATATTTTCTTTATCAGCTAAAAAATGACCTCCATAACCTAGAACATGTCATATATTTTTCTTTATTAAACATCCCAAAAATTCATATTTTGAACCCTAGGATATACTGTACCTACGACCCACCTCTGAATAATAACCAACTACGATGTCTACCTACGCGCTACCTACATCTCCCTATAACTAATAAATCCAGTTATATTCTTGGACATAAAATAAGGTAAAACAACTTTATAATATCTTAAAATAAACAGTCTAGAACTATAAAAATATCAAATATATTGGAATATGTAGGAAAACAAAATACTGGATAGCTAAATTAAGTTTATCAACTGAACACCTGTGATACGTCGGTATGCTAATTTAAAAACTTCTGATTTAGACAGTAGGTGACAGAAATGGCAGGGAATCTAGATGCTTATGTTACCATGAAAACATAGTGAGTAAAATATATGGCGTGCTGTGGCATCTTGCGGTAACTTATGGGTCTAGACCAGTGGCGAAGCGTCCAACCACTGTTACCATTGGTCACAGTTAAAAATCTTGAAAATAAGTATTTTATGACTACTAACTGTGAAATAATTTTATTTATTTTTTTACCAACAGCAATATGTAATAAATCAGTAATTCATCAATGAAATTAACCAAATCCACGAAAATAATTCGCTCTATACTGTCTGGGTTATGCATTTCGTAGATAAGATATTTATCATAAACAAATAGATTGAATGTTACCACTTTCGTTTATGGATACGCGTGATGGTCCGTCGGTCGCGTACTAGAATTCTACAGAGCAAGAGCGTGAGGACGCGGCGCGGGCGTCGCGATATTATGTACACATGTTACCATTTTTGGTTTTGGTTACTCGTTTATCGTTACACAGAATAGGCTGCGGGATACTTTGTTTGTTTGTCTTAGAATAGTTTGTTTATTTTTATTGTTTTTTTGTTGTTTAATATATTCTATTATTTGGGAAATTGGGAATATTGATTTATTTTATCCCACAGGCCTGCATTAGTATTAGCATTTTTTACTTAAAAAAAAATAATTTAAAAAGAGATTAAATAAAATACCTAATATAATATAATAAGCAAATAATTATATTTGGAAGGTTCAAAATAAACTTCTTTTAAAGATAAGATTTTTCACATCTGGTTTTGGTAACACACACAAAAGTCACGCGTCGCCACTGGTCTAGACTATCTTATCCTGCACGCAGTCGGACAAGAAGAACACAATTCTTTGAAATGTCACCACAATCAGGTGGCACCTTTATATTATAAAGCCTGGAATTGTGTCGATTTCTTATTTTTAGTTTGCATTTTTACCAACCACGAATCTTGTCCGAGTGCGTCTACCACTATACTGCCATATATTTTTGCACACAAAGCTTTCTAATACATGCAATCATAACTGATTCCATCCCAGTCAAAGTTCTCAAATAGTATTACCAATTAGGTAAGTCCTGATCATGATCTACCTTATCAAACAGTAGAGATCACTGGATCCTGCATGGGGGGAGTTACAAAGTGCGGATTATTGCTGGTTTACTGATGGAAGACAAACTGAGGTACAGCTTCCAGAGTTTACGGAAACATACCGAAGACAAAAATTTCACAATATCTGCGTTCTCACGCTACTGTACCTCAGGCAGAAGTTCTAACCATTGATCTGTGTGCTCAAGTGCTCGAACAGGAGCATTGTGTGCGACAGTCCATAAAAAATTATCTGCTACCCAAGCGGCCATAAAGGTCCTTTTCGAATTTATGCGAATAAGTAGGTAATACAAACCTAAGTTTGATTATGATTTATTTTCTCGCAATTTTTATACAAAAATCAGTTTTTACCATAATATAAAATTTGCTCATAGCGGTACAGAGCAATTAATACATCAACATTTTTGTTTATTTTAATTGACTAGTCATGTTTTCACTACAAGTGTTGGGTATCTATCTCAGTTAAAAGCTCGATAACAAAAGTCGTCGTTCCATCTGCTACAGTTTCTGCGAAGGAAAGAAAAGACACACTGACTATTTTACGACATATATTTCAATAATTACAGTAAACAAGCTAATATTTCACTCATCCGTTTTCTAAAAACCAAAAAAATTAAATACAATTGAAGGCAAACTCCAATTCAACGTCAAAGTTTTAGTTGTTTTTCTTTGGATGTACTGTCTTAATATGCTCTTCCAATTCTTTTATACTATAATCAGTAAAATTACAGTTAAGACAACCATACTTAGTTTTTTGTGGCTTTGTTTTTTCACATTTTAGAGCATGCAACAAAAGCTTATTCTGTTGAAACAAAACACCACAAGCATTACATCGAATTGTGTCAATGACATTATTCTTAACAACATCGCATTTTTCCAAAGGTTTGGGTGCCTTGGTTTTCAAATCATCCGTTGTCATTGTTAAAAATCTTTTTAGTCGTTCTTCAGAATACTTTTTCCGTGTTGCACCGCGTTTTGAAGATTCCGATGCATGAATAGTTACTATGGTCTCAGTAGTATCTTTTTCATTCTGTTTACTATTATTTTCAGTGTTGTGGGGTGTCTCGGTGTGTTGTGATTCTTTCTTCACTATGTGGATTATATTATCATTTTTAGACACATCTACAGCTTTGGCAAAAGACATATGTGAACTCAACTCTTTTTTAATTCTTTTTACTATATCGATGTTTTTTAAGTCTTCAACTTTTAAGATTTTCACCAATGGTTTCTTGATAGGTATTGCTGAAAATTAAAATTAATTGAAGTTAATAACTAAATGATTTTTTTTTTGTTTTACATTATTTTATTAGAAGTTGAGAAGCTGAAAGTAAATGAGGAAAAATGAATAGAAAACAAGTAGCAGAATTTTCTTTGCCACATTTATAAGGATTTCTATACCCCATGCTAACTTAATTCATTTTTCGAAAAAAAATCCTTTTTTAAACGAAAATTACATAAATATTTATTCACCACGGATGCCAAGAAGTTTTATCCATGAAACTGGACACATTTGTCCATTTCGTTCGAAGGTAAATTGATTAGGTCTATTTGAAACTATTTCAAAAATATACAGTGTGCGTCAGAAAAGAGAGCCATATTAAAGTTTTTTTCAATTCAATGAATGTATCTGAGAAAGCCCTCTACGCGTGCAATATGGCAGGGATATGAGGGATTCCACACGACAGAAGCATACCCTAAATGTGGTCTAACTAATACGTTGTTTAATGTATATTAATTATGAAAAAATAAGTAAATAAATAACTTTGATATACCACTTTTCCTAAGACACACTATACATATGAAAATATTTTTGAAAAGTGCTTGAAATTAAAGTCAAATATAGTATCCTTGTGCCATCGTAAAAATAAATATTCTCTTTTTTTACAGATTAATAGTATATTATTCAACGTGCGGTAATGTAAGTAAAAACTCACGTAGATCAATCTTGAAATGGTAATAATACATTACAACTAGTTGAATACTATACTTTATCTAACACAATAACAAGAAAACTAATAAAAAAACACATTAATTTTTTTTGACATATACTGTCAAAATTTTACATGTCATTTTGATATTAATAATGTAATTATGTGACTTATCAGACTTGATATTGCCACAGCATTAATAAGTACAGCATTCCGACTCCACGTTCGCACTTTGAAAAAAACTGTGACGTAAGATGCCGCCATTTTGGGTTACAAGTCAGGTCCTGACTAAGAATAATTATAGTTTTTAGTTTCTAACCACAGTACTGTATTTTTATTTTTGTAAAAATATTTAAGTACATAATAATATCGCTGTCAATTTCAGAAATATTTGTGGTGTGTCATAGTGATTGAAAACAACCTTGAGTGGAGTTAAATGTTGACATGATTGGGTGATTTTTAATAACAATAATAATAACTATTGGAAAAAGTTGTTATTGTCAAAAAAGAATTAAGATTGTCAGATTTTTGATTAGTTTTCAATTTCTATATTATATTGGTCAGTTAAAATCGTTTCAGTTTTGTATTTAGTTTGTTATTTTTCTTTATTAATAAATCGCGTTTATTTCAATTTTCGTGGTGTATTATGAATATGGTTGTAGTGAGTTAAACGGGTAGTTTAATTCACAAATTACAACAACAGCAACTTTAAAGACAAATTTTGGGAAAAACTTCTTGAAACTTTATAATGATATGGTCAATAAAATAACAACTAGCCACGCGACAACTTGTGTTTATGTTTCACTTGTATTTAGTTTAAAAACATATTAGATACTGTCATTTCGTAATATAAATTTTACGGTTATACAAATAGTTGTTATAAACGTAAAATTATCTAGTATTTATCTTAATTTTTACTTATTACTCACCTAACAGGATCTTTGGGGAAGCGAAAAAAATGTTTAGAGCAAGTGTACCGCTTATTGGGACAACATTTTGCAACACACACATGTCCTCCGTGATTATTCATTGTATGAATCCCAAGACACGTTAATAAAAATAAAATCCTTTTAATTCTCACGAACACTATACCAAAAACACAAAACACAGATTTAGATTTAAACACAATATTTATTTATCTCGTACACGCCGACAATGAACTATATATTGAACACAGGAGTGAACTGTATCTATCTACGTCTATGCGATTATTTTGACGTTGTAACCCATAATGGCGGCATGCGCGACGATATGCGCAGGACGGCTTGCTTGCTAACGTGAAAGTCAGAATACTGTATTATTTATTATACTGTGATATTGATATTGCTCTGATCTGATTAAGACGAATATATACAAGGTGTTTTTAAAATAGGTGGTCAAAATTTGTGAGCGAATTAGGAACGTCTAATCATGAAAAAACCTAAATTGAAATTTTTCGAAAAGTCCGTATTTACAAAGACACAGGGTGTTAAAGATGACTGCCTGAGGACGAATTTCTTGAAATATATTCGAAACGATTAAAGATGAATTAATCAAATGTAGCATATTTAAATTCACCTATTAATAAAGTTTTGGAAAACTTCTCGTTAGCAATATCAATTTTATTAATGCTGTGTACTAAGGACCAGTTTTGTCCTAAAATTGTCAAACTCGAATTTCTCGAAAACCTTTAAGTTTTTCGAGAAAAAACAAGTATGCCTTTTTTATGTATAAAACTTTTATAACATTTTTGACATAAATGGAATAGAAGTTAGGTTATAATTAAGGCAAGGGGGACCTTTGCCTTAATTATTACGTTTACCCGCCTATGGTCATCCTTTTTTACTCAATTTCATGTCAGTGTACGACATTTAACTAAGTGAATAAATATGCTACATTTGATTAATTCATGCTTACTCGTTTTGAAAATATTTCAAAAGAATCTTCCTCAGGCAGTCATCTTGGACTTTTCAAAAAACTACAATTTAGGTTTTTTTCATGATTAGACGTCCCCCATTTGCTCACAAATTTTGACCATCAATTTTAGAAACACCTTGCGATTTTAAAATATAACTCACGCCGTTTGTTTATGGCTGCTATTAAACTGTCAAAATTTGTTAGAGAAATCAAAAAATTCACAATTTTTTTTGTATTTTATTTGTAAAAATATATCGAAAAACCATCAAAAATTTAAAAATGAACGACCTGTAAATTATTTTTCAATAAATTCTCCATTCTCGCGGTGATCTTACTTTTTATATATTTTTGCTTTTTTTTAAACGATTTAAATACTGGAGGTTAAATCGTTTAAAAAAAAGCAAAAATATATAAGAAGTAAGATGTGTGGTAGATATTATTATATTATATAACTTTCTGTTTATACATATTGTTGTTAGTGTACATATTGAAACAGTTCACACAACTCTCGATTAATCAACCTACAAAGCCGTCAAGTCCGAAATACTTATAGAAATTTAGTTAATTAGTTCATTTCAAATTTACCAGAACAGACTTTTTAAATTAAATTTCAGACCTCACTACAAATAAAAATTAACATTAGTAAAAGAAATATTTAGTAATACCGAGAACAAATCTAGAAATATTTCGACACAAAGGTGAAAGGATAAGTGAAGTCAGGTTGTGTATAGAAAAATTAAAACACATTTTTTTCATAAAATTTGTACTTAAACATTTCAAAATTTCCAATATATAGGATGCAATGAATTGAATCGAATAATATGATTATTCATTACGTATTTACAATGTCAATAAATAAAAATAAATACCTAAATATATACAAAAGTTTGTTGTTACTAATAATAATTTAAATATTATGTAGATAAAGGTCTTGGAATTCATTAAATCTGCTCTTGTGTTGAACGAGCACATGACTTTTGAGATGATGTTTATGATAACTGGTGTAGTTGCAATAGGGGCAGAAAAACGAACGCAATTTTTGACATTCATATCTGCAATGTCGATGTAAATTTGACGAATTTGAGTAGCTCTTTTTGCAGGTGTTACATTTGAATTTACTTTTTGCAGCTGAAATGTTAGTGAAATCAATAACACCATTTTATTAAAACAAAATGTCAAATCACAATTTAAAAAAATAATAATAATAGGTAAAAAGCTTTCTTGAATTGTATTTGTTGCTTATTTTATGAATAATTATATTATTATTTTTTTTTAAAGAAAACAATACACGAAAATTTTAATATTATTCAAAGGCCAAATAATATAATATTGTTTTACATAATCAAAACGACTAATACTTCTAATAATTTAACAAACATTTCAGGGGAATGAAAATAAACCACAAAACAAACACGAATTTTTATGTTTCATTACTTTAATCCGCCCTTGACTTAATATATAACTGTATTATTAAATAAAACAGGTCTGCCCCACAAAATTGAAAGTTATAGTAATTGTTCAAATTACAATTTGTCAAAAATATTTCGGAAACTAAAGCGTCTTTTGCAGTGGATTGAAAAAAAAAAATTATATTTATTTAAATTCAATCTAAAAATCCAAAGACAAATATGTTTTACAAATCAGAATCCAATATGGTGTTTTACTTGTCATTTTGTGCAAAAAGTTGTAACTTAAATTATATTATACTTTAAATAATAATTTTGTAGTCGATTTATATATTAATTTATAAAGCAAAGAAAAGGTCCATCTCCACAAAATATATTTTCAATGAAGGTGTTTTTAAATTCAGTAGAAGCATTCAAATACAATATTAAACATGTTTTGAGACTTCTATTCTCATCATCTCAATTGAGAAACTAAAGAAATAGGTATATATAGACCTAGCCAATTTTTTCTAAACTAGGCTTATATACTTTAGTTCCTTTCCTCAAACCGGTACGGACCAACGTAATTATTTTTGATTTAATAACAAAAATGGTTTATATTTTTAGACTGTGTTTAAATATCATTGTTAACTCCCTGAAAAGTTCTTAAAAAGTTTATTACGTTGTAAAGCCACTGAAGATGAGGAATTAGACTCCTAAACACGTTTGACAAGGTGATTTGAACAATTATAACATTTAATTTTGTGGATCACGCCTGTTCTATTTAATAATTTATTCAACACTTCTAGTCGACATGGATTATTTTCTAAAAAATGTTTATATATTATACATTACCTTTGATTTCATAATAATCACTACCTTTTTTTTTATCGTTTTGGTCCTCCCCTTTCGCTTTGTAAGACTTGCAGCATTTCAAAATCATACTTCACTTACTATCACTCATCACCACACATTCCAGGACTCAGATTGCAACCGCACACCCCAAAAGTCGTCCTCCCATGATCCAAGGCTTTATTAAGAATCATACAGAATGTGAAAGCTAGTTTTTATAAACTTAAAATATTGTTTTGCTTTAAATTCTCACTTAATATTGTAATGTCTTAATATAAAAGTTTTAACTATTAACATTTAATAAATAAATTGCCATTTACAAATATATTACAGACACTTATTGCACAAACAAACAAATTAAATATCTAGTCTAATAATTTTAATAACTCCTTCTGTAATATTTCATTTTGAAATCATGGTATCTGGAGATGTGTTTCATTTTGATATGTACTTTTAAATTATATTTTCGACAAAACGATGACGTGCAGTAATCGCATTGAAAAAGTCGCTGTTGATGACATTCGTACTTTTTATGATTCCATAAGCTCGTGCGTAGTTTGTATGTTTTACCACAAGTATCACACCAATATACCGATTTTGGTAATTGGTAACCTACAATTATATTATTAACTTGTAAATATTAAATTCATAACGGGAAATATAATACATTCCACCCCAAACGTCGGGTATACACAATGTCGTCTTGGTCTCGTGACAATAACCGAACGCGCGATCCACATCCAAAAAATTTTCTCTCAAGCTTAATAGAATTCTCTAATTTTCTCATGTTTGAGATAATCATTGATTAAGCACAGCTTTAACTAATCACAAATCTGATAATAGAAATACCAATTGATATCGTCCCAGAGAACACTCACATAAATGTTTGTCAACAGAAACATAAAAGATAAAAATAAAAATTGCTAAGACTCACAAAATCTAATACTAATTGCCAAAATTCATCGATATGGATACTTCTATTTTTAATATTATCATTAGAATATAACAAAAACACAAATTGAACACTAAATTGTGAAAGGATTGTGCGGCCATAAATGAGTTTCTAGAAGAAATTAAGGAATACCTTTTGCAAATAAAGAATAACAGAACAGTTTTAAATATGGCTCTTTTTTTCTTTTGCAACGAAAGACAATTTTCAGCTATATTTATTTACCTGCTTCCATTAAAAAAAGTTAAAAATATTCCTGAGAATAAACAAAAAATATTTTCGATTGATTCAATTGTAGTTCACATGCTTATTTTATTCCCTAATGCTTAATGAATTCGAAAATAGTCACAATACTTGGGTTTTAAATGGTCAATGGTGGAGTCCCAGTAGTTTAAAAGCATGGCATGGCAGATAGGAACTTACAATAGCCTATTTGTCGGTCTGTGAAATGGAGGCAACGCCTCTACCTTCATTTTCTTCCTATGATGAATCCGATGATTTTTTGCAGAGAAAACATCGTTTTACAAACCAAAATGCGAATAACTTTGCGCAGAGAAACTAAATCCATCGATTGAGAACCTATATTTTACTAAATAAGAATATTGATACAATGTAAACTATATAACTTCCAAATTTCAATTTAAAAATGAATTCTTGCAGTAGTATTTCTTGTGCCGATCCAAATTTTGCCGATGATAATAACTCTTATCACAGCTGGCACATTTAAATTCACGTGTTCTTTTGGTACCGCATTGGTTACATTGATATTTTGTTGTTCGACCTAAAAAAATATTTTGTTAATACCAAAAATAAATACAAAAAATATGTAATTTATTAAATAAAATTCAAATTATGACAAAACTTTTATTAAAATATAAAAAATGTATCAAAGAATTGACTATATAGTTAATTTTAAAACAAACATTAAAAATGACTTGATGAGAAGTTTAGGTAATAAAAAATCCACAATTAATATCAAAAACTTTAATTAATAATAAATCAAATATAATATAAAGTATTTAGAAATTCAAAAAAGGCACTAGTAGTAACTGTAAATTAAGGAACTATTTTTACGTAAGTTACAATAATTTTTGTATTAAATTTATATCGTCGAAAATATTAACATCCTACACCATTACAAAAAATAATAAGAAATATAATAAAAATATAGGCGTATACAATAAATGTCTACAAAAGCAAACCTAAATTACAAAAAAAAAACAATTTAACATATAAAATAATATTAACTACAATAATATTGAAAACAATAATAATATCTAAAAACAACTAATGAAGGAAAATATCAAAAAAATTAAAACGTCACTGGTAACCAAATCAAAAAAAGGCTAACATCAAAATTAATATCAATTCTAGTATCTACATAAACCAGTCGTATAGAAAAACAATTCCAATTATCTCACGACCTCTTTGGGCAAACTGAATGAGTTTTGGAATCTAGGGGAAAAACAACATTATGCATTCGCTGAAACTGTCAGCGCCGTTGCCAAATGTCCCAGCAAAAAATGCAGTTAATCCAAAAAAAATAATAAAAAAGTGGTTATCTTATTTAAAAATAAAAAGATATTATCGAAAGTGGAACATCACCGAACTCATAATGCTTTTTCCTAGATTCCAAATTTTATTCAGTGTGTCCAAATAGGACGTGAGATAATTGGACACAGTGTATTAATACAGCAGGGCACACCAGAAATTTAGGACAATTTTTTTTTATTATTTTTTATTTTTTTTAAACAATGAATGATTTTTTTATTTTTTTTTAACAATGAAAAAAGATATACGCTGAGGCTAAAATAAATTGCCACATATTCCTAGTGGACCCCTGTATAATATGATGAAGGTGATATAGTTAGTAAAAAAAAGGTATGGAATGCTTGGCAGTGAACAAAATACAGTCCGCCACTGTTCCAAAAATTTGCAAATAAGTGGATAACAAGCTCAAGCTAATATGTAACGCTATTCTATTATTCTTGGCATATTACGGTTATATTGAAATTGTGTTGAAGGATTAATTGAGTTTATTTTTGTACACATTCCAGAAATCTCAATATTAAAAATTATTTTTCAATATAGGTAAATATATTTTTCCCAAAACAAATTAAATTAATATCATAATAACCTGTGGTCATGACTAAATGCATTTCATTGAAAAATACACGTTAATATCCACGTTTGCAAAAATGGAACAATTAAGATATTTTAACAATTTTAAGGCACTTAAAACATTATTATAAAAACGATATATGAGCAATAATTAAGGCATTACTTAGATATAGATAATGTAAGTATATTATTTCGAGGTTCAAATATGATTCTTTGTCCTTAAAATAATGCGGTAATAATAAACGGGAACATCCTAAATTGAAAAAAAAAGAACCCTTCAAAAAATTGGGGTGCCATGAGTAACTAAACTATGGAAAAGATGACACGCCGGTCTATTTCAAGGTATTTGGACATCATATATATGAGGAAATATAACAATATATTTACATTAACAATAATATTTATGAGTATTATGATTTTTTCACTTAATATTAGTAGAATTAAATATTTTCCTTATACAATAGAATGTAGAGTATATAAATGTATAGTAAATATTATAAAAGGATCCTATTATAAAAAGGCACTTGGAAATATACATAGTAAAATAATTATTATTAATGTCTTTTGTGTTCAAAAATTATCACAAAATTATGGTATCTCAGTTTTATTTAATAGGAATGTAACTTACAAGGCTATTTATTGTAAATGAATAATAAAGGCTATAGGAACAATAATTATATTCAGTGTAAAAGGATTCAAGTAGTCTCATCTATTAAAATATGGAACATATTTTTATGTAGTCCGTCAAACAAAATTGCAAAAAAAATAAAAAATATATGGATAAGGTTCATATCTAATTAAAAAAGTTTTAGACGATCATCTCGTAGTCAGGATGTTTGTTATGTTCCCCATAAATTAGCATAAGGCCAATAACGTTCCGTGGGATATAAATTTTACATATGCTCGCAAATAAAATGCATCACGATCAGGTTTAGGTATGTTTGGCTATACTTAGCTGAATAATATCCCACGTTATCAAACAATGTTAGTCTTGACTTCACTTCTAAGGTTTCCTTCAAAAAAATGTTTAGAAAACCCTGTTTTAGAGGATCAATGAAAAGTTAATGCCCCAATGATACACCACAGATGATTTACCTTATGAATTTGACAAAGAACGTCTATGAGGTACAGGATGCACATTGTCTCACATCATCATGCCATACCGCCCAGCAACGCTTTTCTTTTCGATGTGTCTCAAAACTTGTTTCAATAATTGGATTAGCAATGAATGAGTGGGCAAATTTGAGGTTAGGAAATAAATTGGCTGTCAAACACTCGACTCACTTCACCCAGTGATGCAAAATGCCATGAATATAGCAGAAGCGTTTGAATTCCAATGGTGGACACTTAGCTGTCTGTACAAGTCAAGTTGCCGGGGTAAATGCTATTGGAAAAATACCATGTGTGATAGGAAACTTACTTGCAGCTGAAAATAGAGGCCACTGTTTTAGAAGGTCATCAGTAAACATTGTTAGCTGATACTGGTGGAGACATTTTAACTTTAAAGTGTCATGAAGGTTGGCAATCATCTACGGTTGCAGAGACTTATGTTGAAGACTCTATAGCCAAAACAAAACTAAGATTTGCCTGGCACTGTAGAAATCGATCGAAGAACTATCACCGAGTTTGGCAGTTTGGAAGAAAAATCAAATAGGTACACAAAATTGTTCTGATCGTAATGCAAATATAAGTGTTCTAAAAAAGACTAATATCTTAAGTATCCTATAATATTTGTTTTTTATATTTAAGTAAGAATTGATTGAAAATTACAAGCATTCAACTAGAGCGTGTTTTTTTTACGTTTTATAGCACGTCGCTCCTGACCACACCAAACCAAAGTCAAGTCAAAAATGATTCGAAAAGTTGTCACTTTTGACACAATCTAAAAAAATATATTTGGAAAACAATTATCAAATTATTTTATTTATGTTTGCCGAACTACTAGTGATAGTTAATGAAGACAATGCGGGTTGAATCAATTAAATATTTTGTTTTTTTTTTGTTTAGATGTAAGTTTCGTTAGACTAAATGAGTAGGTATATGATTATCTTTTAAATATGATAATGTGTTACCTAGCACCTTCATTCACCACTTAATCCTCGATTCTAATAAAAAAAAAAACACTGGGCTCTGCTACTCAGCGTCAAACCCCGAAAAAAATAATAAGTCATGAAT
Source organism: Apoderus coryli (assembly GCA_911728435.2). NCBI lineage: Eukaryota > Metazoa > Arthropoda > Insecta > Coleoptera > Attelabidae > Apoderus > Apoderus coryli. Next base: position 10,623,637 of record OU452204.1, on the reverse strand, counting down.
TTTGAAGGGGCCTTAAAATTTTCTCATCATGTTTTTCATCGATAATTAGTTATTACGCAATCAAAATGGGTGAGATCAGTGTTTTATTGGCACACCTCATTATTCCACTAATGAAAGGGCTATTGGTCAGATTCTGATGAATTTCTGTAGTAGGCAGTACGAGTAGCACGTAGAAATGCGGCCCACAACGAAAGTTCAATATCAAACGCACCTAGAAAGTAATTTCAGTTGGTCTCAGTCGCATTTACACATGTTCAAGCAGGATTTCAGTAAGAAAATTTCCAAGAAGAAGAAGTATGAGTTGAGATGCAGAACACATCAATATTCAAGGTATATCGAGTAAATCTTCATTGTTCCCCCAAAGCTCTTGATACAAGTCATGAAAATTTTCAAAAGTAATTTCCGCAAAATTCCTTCTGTCAGTTTCTAAAAACACATATTGTTTTTTAGAAGACCAACAAATCAAGTCCCTTCGCAGAAACCCCGTCCAAAGAGTATTATCAGCGGTGGAATGAAAGACAGATACAAAGTGACGAGTAAGAAAACATATTTTTATCATCTTAAGTTAGTAACGACAGCTGAATTAGTTATGATAATTTTGCCTAACGTGAGTGATGTGATGGGTCTAATATCGATGAAAACCAGAATGTGTCGAGAAAAGGGAAATCCAGTATTTTGTAATAAAATTAGACTACGGCAGTTCATGCGCAAAGAAGATTTCTGGCAACTAGTCAGGATATCAATCAATACATCAATTTTGATTTTCCCAAAATTTATGAATTAATTGAGAACAAATTAAATATCTGAGTAAATGTACATAATAATAATAAACATAAACAAAGTTTGACATTTTCCGCATCACCTTCATTAACTATCCAATTTCATGCCAAATTATGAATCTGTTTCTGTTACATTCAAAACCTGCAGTCAATATAACCCATGAAGTCCTATAATATATAATTTATTCAAGCAACAAAATAATTATCATTTATTTTGTCTTTTACTTGATTTGTATGTAAAACTTTTCCTCTTATCCACAGCATCATTATCAGATGACTCACGACTATCTTCCATCTTCACTTCACAATTAACAGCACTCATGTAACCAGTGAAGTCCTTGTGCATACGCAACATATGCCTAGACATATGCATCTTCTGCTTCGCTTTATATACACAATGTTGACATTGGAATTGTGGCTCTTTACCGCACTCCCATTTCTGATGATTTCGCAAGGAACTTCTCAACTTGTATGTCCGACCACAGTCCAGGCACGAAAATCCTTGTGGTGTAACATTAAACCTTAGTTTCGTGCGTTTCGGTGCATTTGGCTTGGGTGACAAACTAGTTTTTTTTAAATTCTCACACATTAACATCATGGGCAAAGCTAAATGATTCGGCCATTGTGTCCACGTTTTGGGGAAAACTCGAAGATCTTGAGCTAAAATTTAATAATTAAATAATTAATAGTTTAGAATAAGAGTGAGTTATTATTACATCAGATAAACTAAATTAAAATAATACTTAAATAAATATATACAAAAATAAATCACTAAATAAAAAAGCAAAAAAAAAACAAACAAATACAAAAGAACGAAAAAAATTTAATATAAAAATATAAATTGGTAATTAAATCAGAAATCACAATAATACTAAAGATAAAATGAAAATTACAATAATATAAAAGGTAAAAACTACAAAAGAACAATAATAAATGGAAAAAAAATTAATAAATTTCACTTGACTATAATGAATTGAGATTCATTGATGTTGGCAAAATTAGTTATGTGCGGTCTTTATGAACAAACCATAACAAACATGAAAGCATATGAGTAACAATAAAATTTGAGAATGGATATAACTTGTAGTAGAACCCCTACAAGGAGTAATGCTGTGGGGGTACAACGATTTTCTGTGGAATTCAATGAAATTATAGAACGGTCTTCAACAAAGAACAGTGGAAAGTGTTCGCCATTATCTAAAGGTACTAATAATACATTGTGTTAGTTTTCCCATAACAAAACATTGAATTAACTCCTAAGGCAAGTACTAGCAATTAATTTTCGACAAACGAGTGAAATCTTGCAGACGAATTCGCAAAACTAACTGAAAAAAATTCCTCAAAATATCTCAGGATCTCCTGCATGATCTGGGTAAAAACAGATCTTGTGAACCTACACAAAACTCTCGAGAATTCACTAGAGTGTTGTTTCAGATTTGACACTTAAATAATAAAATTGAAAATAAGAAACCATCAAACTTGATTAAAAAAAACCAATAAGTACCTATATAATAATCAATATATTGAAAAATTTTTATACTGCATTCAATCCACGACCTCCAACTTTATGAGCTGGGATTCTGAGTAATTTTTGAACCCCACATGAATTCTTTGGCTCCTTAAAAGAACAGTTTACTCCTAGTCTTAAACTATTCTGGATACCAAGACACCAAGCATGTACGAGTAAAAGAATTACTATACAAAAAAGAACTGTTTAACGGAGACCTTAACGAATTAGAGACAGTAAAACACATATTATGCGAATGCACGGCAGCAAAGACTTTACGGTTAACCAATAGGAGAGAAATGTTTAACAGATACTCAGTTAAGGATGCGTACAAAAGTACTAACAATATGTGTAGCAAACAGAATGAACCATTAAACGGCAATCACTCGATCAGTTGGGCCCAGCGGAAAAAATAATTCTGAATAAGGATAAAATGAAATACACCTTGACCAAAAACTTAAGATTTTTACACAATACATTCACACTTGACCGCTTGTATCCTAACCTAAATATACAAAAATATCTCGAATTGCATTAAAATCCAATAAAGACCGATTCTCCATAGAACCATACGTTTCCAACTTAATCAGAATACCAAAATGTGTGGCAACTTTGTCAAGATATTTCATTATATAGCGTGTCCGTAAAGTAACGTAACGGGCGATTGTTTTCAAAATGACACATTTTTCAAAGAAAAGCCGAGATACGTCAGTTTTGATTTATGTTTAGCAATTTTGTAACCTACGTATTTGATTCGAAATCTGCCGCATCTAAGTCAAGTTTGTTTCAAATTTCAACCCTTATTTTTGCACTTTTGAGTGCAAACATAAATCAAAACTGACGTGTCTTGCACGTTACTCTACGGACACCCTGTATATTATGAAAATAAAATAAATAAAAACGTAGTATATACAACTGATTAATTTTGCATTCATTCACCACCAATAATGACTATTGTCACTACAAAACACAAATAACTTCAGCCAGTATTGTTAAATATGAAAATCCTATATTTGAGAGTGACTATAAATCATCGTAGCTGCTTTTTCTTGTTGCATGATAATCTTTGCAACAGATTCCGTATTGATCAGATCAGGATTATTCTCTGCTAAAATTCCAATTTTATCTTTGTGTTGTCGTTTAACATGCCTGATTTGGTGTGCTCGTCGTTTGCATTTTTGTGGACAAAACGGACATGGAAATTGTGGCTCTTTACCACACTCATACGTCAAATGACGTTGTAATGAGTCTTTTCTGATGTAACTCCGATTGCATTGGCTGCAAAGAAAATTTCCGCGGATGCGTTTCGTTGGTTTCTTTGGTTTCGACGTTTCGAATACTTCAGACCACGTTAACCATGGCTTTGCTTCGATATCTTTGCCTTCCTCCAGCATAATTTTTATTGGGATTGGTGTAGATTTAGAGACATCTGGAAGTTAATTTGTATTAGAGTAGCTCCTTAGCAAAACGAGATTGTAGTTACCTACTATTTTACTAAATATATTAATTTAAAAAAAAAAACTACGCGTGCAGCACAGTACACGTGATAGAAGTGAATACTTCTTTCACGAGAGAGGAAGGGAATACGAATGACGGTACAAAAGGGACAACCGAAGGATAGGCAACGTTAAGCCGTTATATACATAATAGTGTATGGTATAGGATATAGTCTCTCTATCTCCCTCATATTTGGTATATGCTTCATCTAAGAAGTTTTAAAAAGATATATTGTAGCATTAGTGTGAGTGATATCTTGTTCATAAGGTAAAACAATGTATTTTATAGAAGTAAACCATATTACTTAAAAGGCAATAATTAAACTAAGGGAAGACTTTGCGATCTTACTCCACTAAAACTGTCTTCCTAATTAAATTTCTTAGCATACATACTAATGAAGATTTAAAGTTCAAAAATCAAGTAATCAAATCATCACTTATCATTTTGTATCAAGAAAATATTTTATAAAATGTGCATTAACAAAGTAATATCATTAATTAATAATAACTTTTCATCTTGAATTCGTAAATAAGTATTTTATGAATATAGACAGACCGCAAGCATTCCCTTAAATAAGTAAGTATGTGTGTATTTAATTTGTCCCTTTTAATATAAATGCTTTTATTTTCTACATTTTGGCTCTGTTATTAGGACTTGACAATAGAAAATGGAATATAATCGCAACTCCAAATTTATGCTGATTTTAGATGAGGTGCCACTCGCTTAGCCATGAGCTGCAAAAGGTTACTTTTATAAAAGTAACACGTCATAAGCCATAATGTCAAACATCTAATATTTCGCAGTAAATTACTATTATTTCCGTAGACAGAAAGAAGAATACAGTCATGTAAATACCCATCCGCTAAACAAATTTGTATTGTAGGAGGAAAGGCTGCACTTTGCTTCCTTGTTATGCATATAGATAATTGATTGATTAGGATTATAAAGATATTTTTGTGAATAATATAAAATATCTTTGCTTCTGTGCCATGTTTAAGTAAAACTGTTTTGTTAATAATACTAACATCGATAATCAATCAAATAAAAGAACACAAAAACTGTAAAAAAAGGATAAATAGACAATTAAACAAAAATTTAGAAATTACAACAGAAACACATTATTCTAAATGAAACGACAAATTTTCTAAGCAATTCAAACTTTATTCAGATACTCGTAAATGTTTGTTTTGTACCTATAATAATTATAATTCTAATTATACATGGTAATTACTTTTTGGTATTTTATTCTAAAATATATGGGTAAAATAAAATAGAATATCAGTATTACCAAATGGAGCAAATAGATAGATCCATTTGGAAAATATGTATACAGTGGGTTTCATAGTGAAATCAACAAACGTTAACTAGACGACTGAACAATCTATCGATTGAAAAACACCCTATATATTCAAAAATTATGAGTTACCAATAAATTAAATTTAGTATCGGAATTATTTTTCGAAGCTAACAATTAAAGATAGTGTTGTTAATCCTGCTAAGGATCTCTAATATATAATTAGTAATTGAAAGTCTTCTAACTAGCAAAACTAAAGGGATATAGATTCTACACGAAAATCAAAATGACATAATCGAAATTTGTACGTAGTTTTTGAAAATTTTCGTTTTTTTCAGGACAGAAAATTTTAATTATATATTTTTTTGACCTGGATTACAATCAGCTCATCATCAGTCTCTTATACATATTAAAATAATATAAAGGTATGGTATATTTCGATCCTGCAACTAACTCTTTATATAAGTGTGTCGATTTGACTACAAAACGTCCTGAATAATCATTTAAGAATTTGTATTTGATAATATAACCACATAAAAGGCAACTCAGGTATATAAAAATATATTGTATAGAAGTACCTAGTTGATTTTCACATGGAGTTCAAGATTATTATATAGGCAATAATAATTAAAGTCGTACCCACTCCACACTCCTTTGAAAAAATTGGAAAGTTAAAAAAATATTTTAATATCGCATTATTTAATTTTTTTAATTGTTGTTTACCAAAAAAAATATTTAATTTATTAAAAAAAAAATTAAATAAAAAATTTGTAAAATATAACCCCTTTAGAACATGGGTTAACCAAATTATTCAAGTGTCAATGATATTGAGAGCTGCTCTCCAAACATTTAATTCAATAATATATGTTTTGTCGAGCCCAACTTTAATTATTACCCTGTGGCCCCAGTAGATATGTGGCCAATGAGTTGGGCCAAATTTATGGATTTATACCAGAATGAACCAATAATATGGAGTCCTAAACACGAACCAATCTTTTTTTTCCACTCTTGTTTCTTGTTTCATGCACATTTCTATAAAAAGTGAATGTTCTGTACAGGTAAATTACCTCAGACGCGATCGCTTCCACAACTCCACATCCATCCTAGCCAACGAAATAAACAGAATGAGCAACGCCAACGTGTCAGAGTTGCCACAATTAATTTAATTAAAAATTCCGTGCAAATCTTTATTGAAAGCACTACTGTAATTAAAAGCGTCATCTCGAGTAAATGGTCCAACTCATTGGCTCAACTAGTTGGCCACATGTGTACTGGGCCGTTTATAAAAATATATTATTTAAGATAAACGATAATTTAAAACAAACAAAACTAGCGGGTATAAAACAAACAAAAATAACCGAAAAATAAATTTCTTCTAAACTTTAGTGGGTTAAAGTAACACCATTACTAAAAAATCCCGCAAATTTCGTGGTTTTAATTCCACTTCTTCAATCTTCCGGTCAGAATGTGCAATCTTTCATTTCCATAATTGTTATTAATTCGATAAATAAATAAATATTTCCAACATAACTGAAAGTCCTGTTACTTTATGTAACAAGCAATTCACAAATAAAGCCTCCCGCCAGGGAATTCGAGAGCATGTAGTGTTGGCAATAGGATATGTAGGAGTTGTAGCTTCTCGTCCCGCCATCGTTTGTGAACTGTGTTTCACCGGGAATATTGCCTGCTCACACTAGATGTCGCCAAAAACATCTTGTCTTGATAACAATTGAGTTGAAATTGCATAAACGTTGCGCGAAAGTTTAAATTGTGTTTTTCGCCTTATCTGCGCATATCCGCCTCATAATCCAGTTACTGATGGCAGTGATTCTCGCCCTATTTTACGTCACTAACAAAAGCTGTGTTGAGTTTGACTCTAGAGATGGTGACAACTATAGATATACTTAATATAGACAAATATATACAGAAAACACGCAAAGGCAATGTCAAATATATAAAATAGCCTGAAGAACAGTTCAAAATAAAGCATTGGGACTTGAAAAGTGGTTGTACTAGAATTTCATTATACACAAGCAATCAATCTTATATTTTAAATTAAAAAATCATGAATAACGTTTCTATTTACCGCGTGAAATTTTTCAATTAACGAAATCAGTACGCACTGTATTATTATTTTGAAATTTTATATGCGGCGCCGCCGCTAGAAATGAAAAAGAAACTTATTAAAGATTCTCATTTAATGAAATTAAATATCAAAATTATATTTACTGTGTGCATTACTCTCAACAACATGCTCATTATTTGGTACTGCTCTATAAACCATTTCAGTTTTGACAGGTGGTATTGAAAAAGTATTAATATAAATGTTTCTTAATTTCCTAATTTTTTTGTATATATACAGAAAATATTTCATTATTTTTGTATTAAGATACCCAATTTTAATTTATTCAACTTTATCGCCGCCTATATTCTTATCTTTTTTACACCAACGCCCCCGAGACCTTGAACGGCTTCTGCTGCGACTGCACCTACGTCTACGTTTATGATGCCCATCATGATGGTGATGGTGGTGATCGTGGTGATCATGATGCTTTGAATGTCCGTGTTTAGACAACAAATGTCTGTTCAACATCCATTGGTAGCGGTAACGACCCGTGCATAATTCACAAGCAAATTTCGGCTCAACGCCACATTCAAAACGCAAATGCCTGCGTAAATTTCTGATCGTTGAATAATGTTTCATGCAGTGAGTGCACCGATTTGCAACTAAAATTTAATAAAATCTTGATAAACAATACACTTTATAAAGCAATAAATTAATGATGGTGATAAGCATGTCGTTTGATATTCCTAAGACTTTCACAAAAGCGTTAGACCCTCAGAATTAATACTAAATGAATGACATAGATAACAAAAAAGACAATATTACTTATAAGATCAAGCACCGCCTTAAACAGGCTTTACTATTGAGCTTTTTGAATAGGATTCAAATTATTAATTTGTGGTTTTACTGTTACAAATCTTTCTTTTTTCTACCAAATATTTAAATTAATAAAATTAATAATGTCCTTTGTCTGATCAAATAGGTCAACGCAGTAGCAGTTTGAATCCACAGCGAATATGCTACGAAATATCCCAAACAAAGAATTTGTATATTTCCCTTGTTAAATATAAGTTTGCTCCTTTTCAGATCCAAAGTCCATTAAATTTTTTATATTTTTTTAAGCGCATTTTTGAGATTAAAATAAGAAATGTGTCACATGATCTTGATACAACTTTCTCACATTCTCCATAAATACTAATGAACTTTGTTTTTAGAATAATCTAATAATTAATTAATCATTTTTAATTTCGAGTAACTGAACTTTTTATCCACAGCAAAATCACCAACCATATTATGTGTATATATTCAGATAAAACAACAATCAAATTTGGGAGTTTTCATATGCAGTTCTAACAGTTCAACAAGGACTTCAACCAAAATATTTAATTACTGTCTAGGAGCTTGCGCAGAATTCAAAAATAGAAGAATATAGAGGGAGTTGCCATTAAAATAAGCAATTTTTCTATAGATCACAGTGTAGAAATTGAAAATGGAAGCATTGTATTGGAAATATATTTATTATTTCTCGGTATAACATAATAATGTTGAAGTTGAAGAATTTACATTAGATAAACTCCCCAGAAAAGAATTAAATATATGCGTAAAGGGTTAGAAAAGAGATTTGTTTACGCCGCGCCGTTCGGATGAACACCAGTTTTACCAGATACAGCTGACTGATGATATTCATTCAAATCCACGTAGTTCGGTTGCAATACCAATAATATTTATTTTGTAATTCCCTATATTTTCTTCGGCTTTTTTTCTGATTTTGATAGATATAAGACTCAATTATACCTTCTCTCCGGTGAGACTTATTTGTATTCTATGAATTAGATGTAGTCACTAAAATAGGATCTAAATAACACAAAACTGGTAATATACAATATTTTATTGTACAGAATACATTTAAATTATATTAAATACAAAAACCATACTAATTTTATCGACTAGAAAACAAACAGTCTTTTAAAAAGAAAACTTACTAAAATTAAAATGTAAGTACAAGGCAGTTTAATTTAAATTAATTACTATAATATGCTAATTCTATAATTATATACAATTAATATAAATTCATCGATTACAATCAAATAAAAATATAATCGAATTACAAGGTCTCCCAAAAAGACAGTCTCCGGAAATTTTTGTTTCAAATATTGCGATTCAGCTAAATTTGTTATATTCGAAATTAAACAACAAAATAGGTGTGTTAAATTTTGTTTTTGGTTTTTCATGGATAAGTTTTGAGTGAGTTACAGAGTTCCATATTTGTATAAAATTTGGTGACAGAAGGTTTTTCAAATACGAGTACCAAACTGAGTTTGTCTCTTTCAAAAGCTTCAACACCACAAATTGTGTGTAGTTAAAACACAGCTTTTATTAAATTGTATGTATTGCTACTTTTTGGCTTTTTTGTAAACCAGCTAACCTGCGGATATTCCTGCTAACCATTTGTTAGAGATTTAGAGCCAAAGAAGTAATATTCGGAAAATAGATTTTGCTTTGAATTTGAAGAAATAATAATTAAAATGGTGTGATATATTTTGTTTTTCCCTTTAAACAGAGATTGATAATAGAAAACTTTCTCATTATGATACAAAAAAAAAACAACACTATCATTTTACAAACGTCTTGCCTTGGTCTAAAATTCTAAAATATAATGACAGAATATCAATCAGTTGTTGTTTTTGGAAAATGATATAATTTTTTAAATCATCGAAATTCGACCTGATTTTAATTTGTTTTAATTATTATAATTTCTTTTTTTTTTTTTGTATTATGAGGAAAATTTGTTTGTGTCTTTGAATATTAACACTTTGACTGCCGTGTGTATCTTTGAGTATACACAGTAGCCTAGACCAGATCGCCACGTGTATATTCTGGTATACACATGCGATCATGAATATTGCGCCGTGTGTATGCTAGAGAAGCACGATTTACGTGCATTTCTTATGGGATATTGTTTAGCGAGGCGTGGGGCTATGATAAAATAATTTTAGCGCCGACTTTTGATAAAAGTTAAATATTTTATTGATAATTTTATTACTTAGGCACTATTATATTATTATAAAAAAACGCGTGGCCTTAGCGACCCTCCAGTGAATATGACGTGGCAGTCAAAGTGTTAACTGTTTAAAGAAAAAAAAAATGTCACCAAAACATTTTAAATATGGTTTTCAATTGTTGACTGATGACACACATAGACCCTTGAAACATGTTTCACATATCGTCATAATTTTAATAAAACTTTGTGAAGGTGAAGCATTTTGTTTATTTTAATTTTTGTTCTAGGGTATATTTTAAAATATCTGTGATACTTTCTATAGTTTTGACAATTGTTAGACTGACATTTAACACAACTTTTAAATAAAAATATCTCACCAAATGACTTCAGAGTTAACTTTCTGACGTGTATTTACTAAAACTAGATATGTGCTGAAAAAATGATGACGCTTTCGTATATATAAAATTCGTGAATGTGTATGAAAATAGGAAGAATAAGAAAACCCCTCTGAAAACAAATTCTTTAAAAATGTATTAAATTGCTACAAAATTGTCGAAGAAAAACAAAAAACTACCATTTATGTTTAACAACCTGTATCTAAGTTAACCTTAACTTGGGCTAGACAAATTTGGTTAAATTACAACAGTTTTGAGACACGACTTTATTGTTACATTCTTTTTGGGACACCCTGTATGTTTCAATACTTTTAGTTTGCTTAGAAATTATTTATAATTTGAAATTCCTATCAATACTTTTATGTTCTTTATAATTAAGTAGAAAATAATATTTTTGATAGAGTTGCATAATATCCCTTTTCTTTTATGATATTTTTTATACAGGGTGATCACGTATATTTTATTAATATTGATCGTAGAAAAAAAGTTTAAATTATCAAAGTTGAAGTAGATTTAGTGTCTGTATAGTCAAAAAAATGTAATAAAATCAGAATTTTCGAAACATTGAGATTTTGTTTAAATAGAATTTGTTATGACAGTTAAATGGCATTTTCTATGCTGTTTTTAAAGAAACACCTAAAACTTGGCATGGTTATCTTTAATAGTTTTTAATTTATAGTCAAATAGACAACAAAATTCCTTTTTATTGATTTCTGTCAAATTATTATTAATTATTCGTTATTGTTGCTATATTAATAAATTTCGATAAATTAAGAATTGAAATAACGTTTATTTATTTAAAAGAACTATAGAATGAAAATAAGGAGAAATCTGGACAGAACTCAATAAATTCAAATATTATTTTCTTGAATTAGCTGTTTGATTTTTTTAGGCGTGTTTTTTCTCTATTGAAAAGTGAAAGTGACTGAATTTAAATCTATTAAAGATGAAAAGTTATGTATTTTTTAAAACAGCATAAACATGCCAACGTTTCGAAAAAACTGATTTGAGTATTTCTTTTTATTATTATTTTTCGACTACAGGTCTCTAAACAAGCACTAAATTTACGTCAACTTTCATAATTTAAACTTTTTTTCTACGACCAAAACAAAGATTAGCTCTTGGTTGAAATATACTTAATCACCCTGTACATATCTAAAAACCAACCATTTTCTGCAGAAACCTCATTGCTTAAAAAAAATTGCAAAACATTGTAGCATGAGGAACAGCTCTGATTTTGAAGACTTTTGGGAACAAAATATCTAAAACCATTATCCTTTATCTAGTATTATGGATCTGAGGATTTAAAAGAAAATTGACTGATTTTTAAACCTCCCAGATCATGTTCTATATGGGACAATATTTTCATTGTTCGTTCCTACCTATTCTTGTGTGTAGAAACAAAGAAAAATACTATTGTTTCTTCACTTGCGACAGATTTCTACAATAAGAGTTATTTATTAAAACTTAGTCTTCACTATTTTTTAACGAAATTTAAGTGTGTGCCAAAAAAGTTAATTCAAAGAACAAACGTGGGCTATCCTAAGCAATTCATCAAAGAAGAATTTCATACAGGAACAACATTGTAAAAACAGTAGTAAAATGACTTTTAAATCATCACGAATTAGATTAAAGTGAGGTTAAAACAAGTTTTTATGCTGAATTCTAAAACAAATTCATATCAAAATCGATATTCAGTTAAATCCAAAGTGTCCTAATGCTCTTATTTAGTTCTGCTATTCTCTAAGTAGTAAGACCTCTTACATTGTATGTATGAACGATTCCAATGATAGTTTTGACAAAAACAAACACAATGAAACTTTTCTTTCGCCCTCTCCGAAATACTAAAATAACTTTTATGGCTCACAATATTCACAACAAATCTCCTATACTAAGATAAAATATAAAATAAATTAATTGTGTACATATCAATGTTCATTCAAGTGACTTTATGTTTATTTAAATTTGGTTTGGCCTTGTAAAAATATTGATGGCCTTTAATATGGCTCTGCAACACATATTGTCGTCTAGCTCTGTAAGGACAATGCGGGCATTGAAATTCTGGTTCCCTGCCACATTCCTGCCGAATATGTCGGCTCAATGTCTTCTTATGGTGATACCGTTTCCCACATTTGGGACATTCAAAGATAATGGCAAACGGAGACTGTTGAACAAAAGAGTTGAACACTAGACCTACAATGTTTAAATACATTTTTTGGCAATTTAATAAATTTAAACGGTTACAAGTATATCTTAAAATACAAATATAAAAGTGTCTCAAACAAATCAAGAATAATATTCAAAAATTAAATGATCCCACTTCTGATGCTCAGTCCCATATACTATTAAATCATACCAGCTTATCTTGTTATATAGATATGCTGTTGCAGAGTTATTAACTTTGAAACACTTTTATTTTGTTATTTAAAAATAAATAAAAAAGTCATACCTAAACACACAATCTGCTGGCAAATACATCACACTACTACAGGCTAATGTCAAATGAAAAAATATCAAAATCAACTCAAAATGCACGCAATGCAAATTAAACTAAAACATAACAAAACAAAAATTAAACAAGATGCAAAATATAAAACAAAATAACAGTAAATATAAAATTTAAATAATCCTAATACGGTATGATATAGTAACAGGAAAGAGAGAATAAAATCTTAAAATAATTCCAGTCAGTATTTCAGTTCAAACCAAAATATTTCCTGCAACTAGTGCAAAATTTTATATAAACATCAGAGATGCTTGCTTACTAAATCATACGGCATGAAACAGAAACAAATATAAATCAACACTTCTGTAACATATTTATTAATAAAATATTTAAAATTGTTAAAACTTAATATGACACATTTTTATATCAAACGCATTATAAAGGCTCTTTTCTAAACAAATTGTGGGCATTTTGCATTACATGCCGGCGTTAGACATCGAAATATTTTTGATAGGTTTTGACATTCTTTGCCATGATCACCATTAATAATTCCAGTTGCATTAGTTTTTTCAGGACAATTACACAATATATCACCTAAAAATTAAACTAATTTATTGAAATAAAATAACAATTCATTACGCATTATTAATTTTTATCAAGTTTGTTGTCCTCTAATTATTAATTTTCTTGCTACAGTTGTTTTTGGAATTGCATGCACCCCCACCTAGAAGATTTTTGATAAAAACACTGTATGGAAGAGAAGCATTTTCCTCAGGTCATGTCGGATATAAACTTATTAAGAACCTCAAAAGTATTTGCTTTCAAATTATTTTGCAAAACAAAGTTCTAACATAAAAATCAGAGGATTTATATGCTTTACAGCTTTTGCCAAACACAGTTTAATAAGTCTTGAATTAAAAATTCCAGCACTGAAAAAAAAAGCCTTGAACCAAACAAAAATTCAGTTCACTTAAACAACTGAATTCTTCAAAACAAAGTCATAATTTATTTGGTAGATCAGAAAACAATTTGTTTCAACAAACTAAATATTTGATTGGTATAAATAATTAAAACAATCAATATAAAGAAATACTTATTCAATTGTAAAAATTATATTTATTTTGTTGAAATACTTGAATGTTTAGTTTTAGTATATTTATTCAATTTAAATAAGTTATTTATTCAATTCAAATAAAATAGGTTATTTGTATGTTCAATATACTATTAAGTAATATACAGTATGTCCCAAAACATTGTATCAAATAGAATACTGGATACAGTGTTTCGCCATTTGATACAAGTTTTTTGGGCACCCTGTAAAAGTAAATATTTGTATTTTACAGATTCTAATTTATCTCACTACGCTATATAAATAAAATACAGCAGTTATAAAGTTACATGTAACACTAAGCATTTTTTATTAATAAAGTACTAAGTAAGTACTGAAATCAACCAACATAAATCATATTAAATCAAAATAAAAATTACATTCTTAACACATAAAACAGTCATTCTATGATAGGTACATAGAGGCAATAAACGAGGAATATAAATATTTCTTATTAACTAACTACTGAGATCACACAACTTCCATCTCCAGTAGATATAACGGATAGAAAATACAAATGGACTAGCCAATTTTTCATAATGCACTATTTGTAAATCTTTTTTGTTATTAACATTATCTATCTCAAATGCTTGCGCTTTATTATTGAATCCAACTGTGCCAAGCTCTAAAACTACAAATAAGACTCCACTCGTGTCTAAGATAATAGCTTTAATTTCACCAACTCGAGGCAAAACCTCATCGTTAGATAAATAAACAACTAGACCAACTTTAAATATGGTGTAATTAATATTGACCTATTGAACTGTAAACGCCGGTAGTGCTTAAATGTAAGTAAAATATGTTTAGAACAAATTAGTTTAATATGGAGAGCCCGACTTTTAAAATATTAATGAAACCAATTTTTTTAATAAGTCTATTAGAACATCTCAGAGAATCTTTTATAGATAATGCAACCAACAGATTTTTTCTACCTGTTACACATTTTGTCGTAGATTTTATGCTCAGAAAATTGATGGGGGGCCATCATGCTAAATTATTCTCGGGTAGTGAAGAAGAAAGTGATATTTTGGTCGTAAATGTGTTTTGAAAATATTACAGAATAAGAAATTCTGCTCCTCAATCACAGTTAAAGATAACATTTCTGAAGATGCCATCGTTAACATGTCAATTTTTAGATGTTTAATTTTTATCAGTGGTATATCATTACCAGCGGCAGCTTTTGATAATGTAAATAATTTTATTCTATTATTTAAATGATTTAAATCAAAGTATTTTATTTGAATTAGGTTGTTGATTATGAAAACCATATCATAACGAAGAACACCCTCTAGCATATCATGCATTAAGTCACAGCTAAAATTTGTTGCAGGGTGAAAATTTGGTAAACGGGTCCATACACAACGTTCCTTAACTCTAACGTCAAATTACATTCTTTTGTTTCGGTGTTTGTCATGTTTTTGTGGCCTGTACAAATCCGATAAAAATAATCAGCATTAAAACTTTCCATAATAGAATTAATAGCAATGTAAAATAAATCTTTATTGACTTATTATCAACTATAATCTCAATACCTTCCTCGTCTAATGATAGTAGGATATCAATTAATTTAGTAAATACTTTTATATGTTTCTCTATCTGAAGAATAAAATAACTCGACCAAAAATATATTTTCTAAGGACGAAGCAAATTGGGGGGGTATACAAGCTAAAGACATGTATACAGCTCCAATTTTATACAGACCTGCTCTTGATCCCAACGCATTGCAAGGTTCAAAATCATCAAAGAACAACAACAATGGAAATACTGTCTTTCCAACAATTTCCAAAGAGATCCTTGATAAATACTTGAAATTATCTCTGGTGACCCCAGTTCCTTTTCTATGTAACGAGTTATTGTATAATAATCCTCTGGTAATTCTAAAAATTACGTAAGTTTTATCCTTACGTCAACTAATTTTGCTTCAACTGGTTTTGTGCTGATCTCTGGGGATCCTATTATCGCACTAGCTCGTTTTAACACCGCCTTGTTTGCAATTTTAACAGATTTCGGTACCATAAAGGTTTTCAAATACTTCAAGCGCAAATATTCTGTCTTCAGTTCACGAAATGCGTTGGTGGCATCATCAAATATTATGATATCTAATAAATTAATGTCACTAGTAGTCCTAACCTGATTTTTAATGTACGTAAAAATCCTATCTAACAAATTAGTAGTGTTATTCACAACAGTCTGTACAAGACTTCTAGGAAAAGAAGGGTTCTCATACAACTCTGAAATATATTTTACGACAAATTTGTGAATAAGATCGACTTCTTCGCCACCTGTTGCGGAAGTTAAGTCTACAGAAACAGGGCAAGATAGATTTTGTGGACGAGAGATTGGTGCAAAGATAGTATTTATAGAGGTAGTGGGTGTGTAATTAAAACGATCAAATTGATAATGTTTGCGCAAACTAGTTAAATCTTTAAATGAAAGATGGCAAGAATAGTGATTACAAATATCATTACTAAGTTGCAGATTTTATATGTCTATGGGTGTTTCAAGATGAGCCAAATCCAAAAAAAGTTGTTCGCGCACGAAGCACTTCCAAGCAAATGGTCGCCGTTTTTTTCGGAAAGACTGGACATGTCGCAACCGTACCACTAGAACAACGTAGAACAGTCAATTCTGAGTGGAACACAACCTTTTGTTTGCCAGTTGTCTTCCAAGAAATTAGGAAAACCAACCACCGAGGACGGATCACTCTTCACCACGAGAATACGAGCTCTGCATTTTTGAGCACCCAAAACATCGAATTGATGAGTCATCCGTCGTATAGTCCTGACTTGGCACCGAATGACTTCTTTTTATTCCCGTACGTAAAAAACAAACTGAGAGGTCAACGTTTTTCGACACCTCCTGAAGAAGCGGTTGCTGCATTCAGAAGGCATGTTTTGGAGATACCGCAATCAGAGTGGCAAAAGTGCTTCGACAATTGGTTCAAACGCATGCAAAAGTGTATAGATCTTCATGGGGAATATTTTGAAAAACAATAAAGTGATTTCCGATGATTAATATTTGTTTTTGTTCTCTAATCCCGACATATAAAAGGCAACCCTCGTACTTGTACACACACCACTGAAATAAAAACCACAAATGATGAGATCCGTACGGATATTTTGCGTCTAATATTTGATACAGTTGGAAACAAAATGTTAAAGCCTCAATAACACAGGAGCATTGAAACTGAATTGAATTGAATTGACAATAACAAATGAAGGTAAAATGTTAACTAAACTATGACCTATGACAATAATATATGGCTGTAAAGTTAGTCCCTTAGGCTCGATATCTCCTGAAGTTTTTATGTGAATAATCAAGGAATCTCTGGTCTCAGTGCTCGAGGGTTTCCATGGTTTCTTGTTGGGAAGCTTAATTCTTCCTTTTGGAGGAATAAGAGAAAACAGTAGATAGAGCTGAAAATATAATTCATTTGTTAATAATTTTTAAAATTTTTATCCCAGTTCAACACTTACCTGATGTTATTTCTGATTTGAGCAGTTCTGCTAAAGCGGAATTGTAAACATTTAGTGATTCTCTTTTACCCGTATAAATCCGATTGAAGAGGTTTTCAAATTCAATATATCCTCTTGTGGTTTAATGTTTTGTTTCAACCATATCTGGCTATTTTGAGCTTCTTTTGAGACGTCTAAATAAATATAACAGAACAATAACCATCAAAAACAGATAGGGCTAAAAAAGTACCTTACCTAACGTTTCAGATGCCAGACTTTTTCCTGGAATCTTGGATACGTTATTGGCTTTTTCTATTATTCGTAGTAAATGTAAGCGGTTTCTGTATTTTTCGATTAGTTTTCCTCTGGCTCTCTCTGATCTATTTTGGGAAGAATCTTTTTTCTTTATGGGCGCTACGAAATAAGTGCTTTTCTTTTCATTAGGTATTAATTCGACAATTTTCTGTGATATGATACGAAACTGTTCATGTTCCATTTTCTTAAACCGGTTTAGGAAATGTGTAATTAGTATATCCGATAATCTGTCACGACTTGAATTATCTAAATTGCCATGTTTCGACTTTTCGATGATAGCCGCACCGATCATGTCTTGTTTTAATATTGTTTCAACATTAAGATTCAGATATTGAGAGTTTCCCGAATCTATTATATCAGAGCGTACTGTAATCGTAGAGGCTGATGCTTCACTGTGTTCATTTTTGATAGATTTGACGAATATAATTGGCATATTTTCTATGGTTTGCACTGAAAAAAAGATTTGTTTGGATCAAAAAAAAAAGGAGTTGAACCAAACAAATATTTCCTCGGTATACGACAAACAACCCATGTACTTGAGACAAATATATGGTTTATTTGAAATACCCAAGTAGTATTTATTTGATTTAAATAAATATTTATTTGACTTAGTACTTATACTAACTTGTTAACACATTTGCTGCTACTTTAAAAAGTGATCACAACTTGTACAGGCCACTCCGTTTTTTTTTATTATGAAGGAAAAATCTGTTTATCAAAGTAAAATAATACCGTGAAAGAATTTTGTTTGTCGTTTTTCTCTTAAAAAAATCAGGAACGCACGTGGCGCGTTTTGGTTATTTTGAACATTTTTATTACAAAATAAAATACATTTTCTTAAAAATATATAAAAGTAAAAAAATTGCAAACAAAAAACAAATATCCAAAATAAAATAACTATGGTTGGTAACTCAGTTATATAAGAAACTAATCTAGGAACGTAAAAAAAGGCTTACTGGGAGTGATAAATTCTAAAACATGGTGTACGACACAAACCAGGGATTTCTGGACACAATGGACAGCAATAAAGAGTATATTTTCGTTGTTTATTTTTTTTCCAACACACTTTACATCGACGCCTTTTTGTTTTCCCGTTTTCTCCCTTTTCACACATTTCGGGCAAATGCGTTATTTTAACTTTTGGCACGGATGGTTGCGGAGGGGGACCAAGCAAATCTTCAATAAATAAAATAATATATATAAAAAGTAAAATATAGACAATAGTAAGTGCCTTATAAAATTATAATACTGCTTGACTAAACATGCATATTTTAAGTGCCGCCCAACGCCTAGGCGTAATTTTCATTGAATCCAAACAAAAATAAATCAAATACATGTTCGTTATTATTTTAAGAAATTTCAATATCATGAATGAACTGAGGCTCACGATTGAAATATTTAACAGTATCAACCTGTCGAAAATATGTACTTTTCATTTTTTTTTTTTGAATGATCATTTATCAAAATTAAATTGATTAAATAAATTACTATTTCAACCGAAATCAAAGGATAGCAATTTTTATGGAGATTTAGAAACTATGCCCTGTTTTAATTTGACAATAAATTGAAGCGAGCCCTACCTGAGTCACTGTTATTTAAATTACGATTGTTAAAGTCATATAGGTCAATCAAAGAAAATACTCGTACTTAGATGATCGTAGTCTAAATTAATGCTTGCACTAATATTATATTATATTCCTGCTGTTCCTGTGTTAGGAAGGACTGGATAAAGATTTGTTTTCAGAAAATCGTAGCAATAATAACAGATATTTGTATTAACTTTCAACGTAAAAGTTTAGTTCTTTAGCACTTAATCTAAAATGCATATCGATAGATATGTGGTAGTTAGTTGTATAGATAGATGCAGTAAAAATAAAATTTCACATTCACAGTTAATCATACTCACGAATAAATCTCTTTTAGTAACTGCTACCTCTTAATCATTTCAGTTTATTAATGCATCTTTGTGACTGGGCAAAATCCTTTGCAACGCCTTACAGTACTGGTGATCATCATCTTTATGCATAACATTTTGAGCCACAAGAGACAGCGCTGAAGATGATAAGTAATAGATGTTTGATATAGGTAGAAGTTTGTGTAACTCTAAATCTTAATCACTTACCTCAATAGATACCTATATGTTTTGTGCATATTTCAAATTTATAACGGAAAAATGAAATTCTTCCACTTGCTTTATCCACATTATGATATTACTTTCTCATGTAGCAAATAAAACAAGAACAAATTTAAAAAATTTTATTATAAAACATCGAAAACACAAAAAAACACACATGTAATAAATAAGACCTTAGGACTACGTTTTTTAAACTAGAAGAAATTCTTAATAAAGGTACGCTTTCTAACTGACTAGTCAAAAGGTATATACTAGAGTAAATATATCTTAAAAAGAGACTTATTCTATGTCAGAAGATGCCTCATAAATAACAGTTATGCGAATAAGGTAGAAAAGAACCACAGCTGATTAGTAAATCGAGAAATGAAGTTTTATATTTTCCACAAAGAATTCTATGTCATAAAATATTACTAGTTGGTATGTGATGTGCTCTGCGAAAGCCTCAAACTGTTACTACGCTCTGTGATCGTTAAACAAAAAAAGTTAGTATTTGTAAACAATTGTGTTGTTAAATCTGCTTATTTTAATCAGCAATCTGATGATGCGTTATATTCACATTTTTGTGGAACAACCCGTATAATTTTCCAGTTGATTATATATGTTTTTAATACTTGAATGAGAAAATCAGTGTAGATGACAGCATAAACGATAATATTCCAACATTTGAATTAAGAATTAATCTTAAGCCCCTATTTCCGCAAGCAAAAGATTATAAGGAATGAATCACATAACTTTAAATGTTTTGTTTTTCTTAATAGCACGTCCTGTAAAATACACTTATGAGACATCCCTGTAGGTAGATAAAAATACGTTATACTTCATGCAAGCAGTTTTATAAATAACAACATAATCATAGTTTCCTTAAAACATCGATATACGATAATAATACTGAAATAAATAAATAAATTAATAAAAATTCTTTAAAAAATTAAAAACCTTGGTAACTAAACAAATAATTTCTTTGTAAGAAATATTAATAAATAATGAACAAATAATAATATAATAAAATAAATAAAACAAAATTTCCACTAAAAATAAAATGGCACAAATCGCATGTCAAATATTGACGCAGGTTAGTGTTAATAAACAAAAAACTAATTTTCTAAATCTAAGACAACCCGTTAAAACAATTACATAAATACAATAGAGAAATATTAAAAACTAAAACAAAGAGAGCTTTTCTAGAGCGAGTATGTAGGGCAGTTCTCCTATAGCCAAATAAAATAGAAAAAACAAATTGCAATAAAATGAATTTTGTAATCACGCTAAGTAATATTTGTATTATTATTAGGAAAATTTTTTTAATTTGTCGTCCATTCTTTTCAAATAATTGTTAACATTTAATGTTATACGTTAACAGAAAACCTCTACGTAAAATAATATCGACAGGGGACCCTTTATGTATATTCGAATTATTATTTTTTTTTCTTACAAAAAATTTTTTTTTGTTATTTCATTTGAATATAAGAGATTACCCTAACCAAATAAATATATTTACATGTTTATATACTGTCTCACCAAGTATGAAAATAAAGTGTGACAATGAACGTAAATAAATGATGAAATTTGTTAATTTTAATTTTAAATACCATGCAAACTTATATCCGAGTAGAACACCAACTTTAAAAACAGTAAGGGGTTATATATACTAAAATTTAAAAAAATAGAATGCGTATGCTTTTGGGTTATAACTGAATTTAGTATATTAATTTAACTCATCATATACTATGTGGGGAAATATAACAAAAAAAAAACTTCCCTGTCTTGATCGATATTCCCTCATATTTTAATATACGCCGCTCTGAGACATTTAGTTTCTAGAATATAATAATGTCGTTTTTCAAAAAAAAAATGATTTAGAAAAAATGTTGGCGAAACACGCTGTATGCAAAACGCATCACATCATAAAAGGCAGGGGCTTTCCAAATACACTGAAATCTACAATGACAATGGTCTGCCCATAATACACATATCGTCTTTGAAAATAAAAATCAGTATAAACAAACTGACAGCAATTTAATAAAATAAATCCCGAATGAAAACTGAAAATTTGTGAAAGCTCTAAATATCCAGCAGCTGTAATTTTTTCGTCACATAGTATAGAAGAGAAAAGCATTTATTTGAAAGAGTATGAGAGCTGAAACCGTTGTCGAAGATCGACTCAATCAAGGTACATTAGTGGCGTGTCTTTCCTTACATGGAAACCGACATAATATTTGCCTTCTTAATAATATAGAGGTTGGTAGTGTACAATGAATTAAAAGCTTGAAGCTTTATGAATTTCATAGTATTAAAATTCTAAGTCATAGTCAAAATCACGAAAAGGTCTGAGATTTCCGAAATGATAACACTGTAAGAAATAGAGTAAATATTTTCAAAAAATGTATGAGACTGTCCATTAATGAAACAATTCCCACTATTTTAATTGAAAAATATTAATTATCTCGAAAATATAGTCGTTACCTGGAAGATGTAGTAATACCATATAAAACTATAATATATATATATATGGGTATATGAAAATTTCGAGAACTCTGAGTTGCCTTGTGAATGTAACAGTAAATGCGCCTTGCAAATTCCAGGCTTTTCAATAAACGTTAAATACTGTTAAAACGCCAATCGAGTTTTTATATCCTAGAAAAACGGTATCAGCTCTCAGTCTAAATTTAATGAGTAAACACAAACAATATATCGTTAGCAGATCTATTCACTTGCGTTTATGCTTATTCTTAACCAAAAGCAAACCCAACATGGCACCCAAAAGCACACGCCATTCCTATGCTATCACAAACCCTCTTTTCACATGCCTTTGGCGCATTTTCTCTATAAAAACTTCATGAGTACGCCTCATATGCTTTAACAGCATATAACCATGCCGAAACTGTTTCGGACACATCTGACATTTGAAGGCAGGCGATTGCCCACAATCGAACCTCAGATGTCTACCTAAAGTCTTCTTCTGCAAATAGGTCTTGTTGCACTTCTTGCATCCATATCGTATCCTCTCGTGATTGTACACTTTTAATTGAGTGTACTCTTCACAGGACCCCGCATAAAAGACTATGGTGTCTGCAAAAATAATTGGGAAGCAAAACAAGGATATAAAAATAAATTAAGTATAAATTTGGTATAAATCAATTTGAGATCGAGATTTTATTTGCAAAATTTGTATTAACTAAGATTAAGCATAAAAAAGTGGCTAATGCGAGAGTTAAAATATTTTATTAGTAAAAACTAAACTAACAGGGCAAAATATTTATTTCATATTTATTATATACGATTCAGTGTCGCGTTTTGTTCGTTAGAACATTTTTGTATACTAATATATTTGTATACATATTATAATATTCAAATTCGGCACTATTTGAAGTTAAAGTAAAAAATTGTTTGATTTGAAGTATGTACCGGGTGTCCCAAACTCGGCGCCCAGGCCTATTGTATGAAAACGAGATTAGATATTAAAAATCTTTTGAAGTGGTATAAATATGACGTCATCAGTATTATTTTTCCACGACCATACCTATATTTTGCCACATTCCGGAAGCCCTAATTTTCCTAAATACCTTTTTAGTAATACATTTTTTTCTATCTTCATCCGCTAAAAAGCTAGAGTGCCAAAACTGACAAAAAAATAGTATTAAAATTCAACATAGCCATGTCAAATCAAATGCTCCATGAAAAACAATTATTCTGTCACATTACTAGTGACAATTGTTGTCAAAATAATAAAGAATTAATTGGTAAAACAATAAATACAATTTTTTTTTGTGTGGGCGCGCTAACTTTTTAACGAAAAGAGATAGAAATTTGTTTTTTCGAAAAGTGTTTGGAAAAAAATAGATCTTTTCGATTGTAGCAAAATACAGGTATGCTCGTGGAAAAATAACATTGATGGCGTCATTTTCTCCATTTTGCGAAATTGGAAAAAAATATTTTGCTTTCCCAAAATGGACCTTAGCGCAACTCAATTTAGCCGTTTAAAAAAGATTTTTATTATCTTATCTGGATTTCATACAATAGGCCTAGCGCGCCGAGTTTGGGACACCCTGTCTAAAAATCAATGAAACTCTGAGAAGAAACTTTAACAGTGGAAAAGTTTAAAGTTTGCTGACTCAGACGTTTAACTGTTTGAAATATTAAACAAGTAAATAGTCACTATCAAATTAATTTCAACAATTTTGCAAATAAAATTTCAAATAACCTACATAGAATATTTGATAATTACCTACTTCAAAAATTAATGGTCACTCTCACGATGCTTATCAACAAAGTACTGGTCATAACAAATACAGCAAAACAAAAACACACACAATGCTAGCTAGAAAATAAAATTTAAAAAAACTACAAAACAAAATATTAGAAAAAATAGTTAAAACAAGCATTCGAAAAAATAAATATGACTCAAAAATAAAAGGAGATTCAAAAATGCAACAAAAGAACAGAGAAGATGAAGAAAATGCGAGTTAACTAATGCTTAAAGCAAATCAACAAATTATTTCGTGTTACTTTTCATTATTTATTTCATGTTTCGCGTGTTTTAATAATTATCGTAACAATATAAAAAACACTTGATGAATTTATCTTATATTTCGCAGAAATTTTCAATTACAATCTTTTGAAAAATACAAAAGCTAAAGACAAGTTGTAATTCAATAGAAATTATGCCTTATAATAAGAGAAAAACAACCAGAAAGTTAAAATTTTATTTATTCATATACTTATATAATATATTTTCTCTAGAAGGTACGTATCTAATTATATAATACAAGTGTATAATATATATCTATGAAAAAACAAGATTATAACATATATATAGGTATGTACAAATTTAAAATCTAGGATTAAATACTGGCCAAATATAAATTTGCTTTTATATTTTCCAACTTGGGTTTTAAATTTTCTCAAAAAATAATAATAAAATATTTATTCATTTCAAAAACAACCAATAATTTTATTGTAAATATTTATTTTCCTACATAATAGGAGACATGGCTCAGTAAAACTGAAAGGCATGATGAATTGAATTTTATGTAATGTAAGCTAACAAAACTGCTGAGAAATGTCAAAAGCAAATCCACAACCTATCACTTCTTAGTTTCAAAATTAGAAAATGAATTAGGCCAGACTACTTTCAATATTCAATTCAATTCAATATTCATTTTAAGACATGATTTTGATCATTTTTGTCATTCTTGGTTGAATTTTGTGTGCAAAAAAACAATTTACATTTCCAACAAGATGGAGCTCCTCCTCATTACACTCTTCGTGTTAGGCTATGGCTGGATGAAACGTTTCCTGGGAAATGGATTGGGAGGAGAGGTGCCTAAGAGATTTAAGAATGCCACTGGACTTCTTTCTTTGAGGGTACTTAAAAACTGAAGTTTTTAAAACTCAGACATTGATGACTAGAATAACTCGAGACCGAGAGATAGACGGGGGTGACATTTAAAATTATAAAGTTAGGCTGGGTTTAAATTTTAACCATGTTTAGACTAATTAATGATTTTATATACTATATAAATAGCTGCTTAAGGAGGTTTAGCGAATATAATGATACTTTTAATACTTTTCTAAGGCTAATTTATCAAGGCCTGATTGTTTAAGAAGTCAAAATTCAGATTAACAATAAAAATTCGGTTTAGTTGGTCTTAAAATTGGTGAAATCTGTTATTTAATCTCTATTAAAAGCTTTAGCTTTAGATTTTCCTAAGTCTTAGTGAATACTTTTAAAAACATATTTTAATTAATAAAAATTGCCAGCACCATAAATAGAAGGGAAAATTTAAATTTCTATGAAATTTTAATATTTCATCTTTCATATAAACTAGGGTACCCACAATTTCATTTAGATCCTTCAAATATACTGTTTATGTGCGATTAAAAGTGGACTTTTTTTTAAAATGAAACAAAAATAAATTATTTGTTTCTTTGCGACAGGAATTGTTTGAATTATTAAATTAATCTACTCTTTCTTTTACAACTGTTTAAAAATATATTTAAAGTGTAAACGTTGAAGATGAACGAAGGATTCTGCGTGATTGACAAGTGTGGAAATTTAATGATACCATTGACATCTCAAAAGAACGAATGCCTGAAGAATTAAAGATGAAACCGCTTTGTGCATTAGCTATGAGAGGTAAAAGAACAGTTAAAACAATGGCTTGTCGCTCGTTGAAATGCAACATAGAAGTCGGACGATGATTCTTATTATAGGAATGTATTTCTGATGATAAGACAGATATAGAAAGGTTAAATACTTAAATCTGAGTTGGAGGCATCAATTCATGAAAAACTCCTGGTGTAAAGAACAAAAAAAATATTTTTTATCAAGATAATGCACCTTCGCACTCAAGTCAAAAAGCATAGCTAAAGCTCGAATTGTCAATTTGACAGTATTCGATTATCATCTGTTTCCAAACCAAAAAATAACTGCCTAGAACCCGTACTACGTTAAATGAAGAGAAATATAGCAGCTAGACATACTTTAATGATGAGAAACAATAACTATTAGTTAAATTCGGTTCCCAAACCCCTTATTTTCATCATCATGTGAATTCAACAACGTCGTTTTTCTACGAGTGTCTTTAAATGCCAATCATAATTTCAAAATGTAGTACATTGTAATGCTGTTTTTCATTTCCTAGCAACTAGTGGGAAATATTTAAAAATGCACGGGTAAATTTCCTGGCAATGACAAATGTAGCATCGGTTATGAAAAACCACCATAGTAACGCCGACAATACAATTACGCCTACAGGGCGAGTATCGGTAAGTTTCGAAAAACAAATATTTTCCTAAAAATTATTATGTTAATTTATTCAAAAGCATTAAAACAGTCGTAGAAAAAGTATAGTGTGAAACTCACATGAAATTACCATTTCCTACTCGTATGATTTGCATGCATGTTCGTTGCACAATATACCTACTATTTACGTTGATTTTTGGTTAATTTATTGACTTGAAATAACCAAAATATGTAACAGAAAATGAGTGATAAAAACATATAGGTACCCATATCGATATTTGTAAAGATTTTCAGTTGAATATCAGAATAATCGTAGATAGTTACTCCACCATTATACACTTCTTTTTAACAGTTTTCTCGAACATTTTAACGTCTATTTTAATATTAATTTATATTTGGGATTTTTTAGGTTCGATAATTGAAAAATGTTGTTTTCAAAAGTGGTGTATTTCAACCATCATCAGTTTATTAAAATAAATATATACTGTTACAACGTTTCGGTACTTTAACGTTGCCTTCTTCAAGTAGGTACATTTATCATTAAGTACATAAAACAACAATGATTTTAAAATAATGAAAATTTGTGACTGTTTTGTTTTGTTTGTATGTATGATTTTAAGAAGAAACAACCTAATGATAAATGTACCTCAAGAAGGCAACTTTAAAGTGCCGCAACGTTGTAAAAGTATATATTTATTTTAATAAACTGACGATGGTTGAAATACACCACTTTTGAAAACAACATTTTTCAATTATCGAACCTAAAAAAACCCAAAAATAAATTAATATTAAAATTATAAAAAATTAAAAGAATTTCATGTTCGTAAATATAATAAATGAAAAATAATTTAATAGCAAAGCGGACTAAAATGCTGGTTTTACCTACACAAGGAATTTTGTTTAATTTAGCAGGGCCCCAGTCTAATTCAATAGAACCAGACCGAGGCATGGGTCGACAGATAATGACGAATTCGTTTCGCTCTTGTTATGAGCTCGTCAGAGTACCATAGTCGTTGCCCATCTTCAAATATCGGCCTGCATTTAAGCACAATAGGATACACAACAGTAGACACATGTAAACACGCATCATCTACATGTACATAGTAATGCATATCCTATACCATCCAGAGGCTGAACAAACTCAATGTATAGGTAAAACCAGTCGTATAAATAGAAATGTTTAATGCCAAATAATGAAAAATTAAAATTTTAAATTTTTCATTATTTGGCATTAAACATCGACGGCAGAACGCTTGGAGACCACCGTCCGAGCATTGCTGAAACCCAAATATTTGGGAGATGCTGGCAGAAGGATAAAATGGTCTCCTGCTAGCGTTTTGTGTTCATACTATTTTTATTTATATTTATTTCTATTTATACGGCTGGTTTTACCTATACATTGAGGTTCGGCCTCTGCATGGTATAGGATATGCATTACTATGTACATGTAGATGATGATACGTGTTTACATGTGTCTACTGTTGTGTATCCTATTGTGCTTAAATGCAGACCGACATTTGTAGATGGGCAACGACTATGGTACTCTGACGAGCTCATAACAAGAGCGAAACGAATTCGTCAGTATCTGTCGACCCATGCCTCGGTCTGGTTCTAATGAATTAGACTGGGGCCCTGCTAAATTAAACAAAATTCCTTGTGTAGGTAAAACCAGCATTTTAGTCCGCTTTGCGATTAAATTATTGTTCATTTATTAAAATTATACACTTCCAAAAAAACACCTCTCTTCTTAAGAACAAAAGGATATCAGGAGAGAAAGTGGTCTCAACGGTTGAAGAATATTATGTTACAGAGGACGATAACTGAAGGTTGGCTAATGACCTAAAACTAAGCGCTAGTGTTTTAAATTGCATCACCAGCCTCTCCAAAATAAAATAAAAAAATAAACCACGACGAGTTTGTGACTGAGGGTCTAACAATCAATGGGCACTGTTTCTGAGAAATTCTTGAAATTCTTGACAAAAAGATCAGACGATTCAACTACTGAGTCTTTCTATGACAAGGTGCCTTGTTGCAAAGCGTCTTTAATAAAGGAACAAAAACATTGGTATCTGCGAGATTAAAAATTTCTTCAAGGAACGTATCATGACTTCATTTATAAAGTTTGACTGAACATCAAGCCACCTGAGAAGAGAAGAACAAAAATACTTGGCGTTTAATTGTAAACATCTAAATTAAAGCTCATGTGTGATGGAAACTAAACTATAAATAATTTAAATGCCATAATTATCAAACAATTGCTTACTAATGTCATCATTGGAAACATTAGTTTGCTGTCCATAATTTATTAGAGTACTATTACTACTACTACTAAAAACGTTTGGCGCCCCTGGAGGTGGTTCCGAATACGGTCTATTTAAACATGCTGCACTAGAGACACTAGAAACAGTACTATTACTCAAATCTTCGATAACAGTACTTCGACTTAAGTTCTGTATTGTGTAATCCGGCCGAAATATATTTGTACCACTAGCTTGTGCATTTGACAATTCCGTCAATTTAGGAAACAGAGAAAATATATTCGTAGTGGAAGTGTTTGATGGTTGCACCGATGTATTAGTACCGTAAGGAGAGGCAACAGTACTAACCAAACATGTGCTGGTATTAGTTTCATTTGGTCTTGTGGGGAATAAATTGAATTTACTCTGCATAATTTCGTTTAAAGATGGTAAATTGTAAGGCGTTAAAGATTGGAAAGTGGTCGGTATATGTACCGGTGTAGGAGGTGGTGGTGGTGGAGGAAGTGAAAGAGGAGAATTAATATTTGATGGTAAAGGCGTTGAACATTTCGTATATGTTGTAAGACTTGTATTTAAAGTTGTTGTGTTAGTAGTACTAGTCGCACTTAACGACTTCTTCGGTTTCAGCTCTTCCAAGAATCCTGGTGGTGGTGTCGTTACGTCAGAGTGCACAGTTACATGGCGTTGCATGTGTTGTTTTTTCTTGAAACCCTTTTTGCATATAGGGCAGAAATATGAAGGTGGTCGACCACATTCTTCCCGTTTATGATTACATAGATTACTTTTGTGTTTATAGCTTCGCCCGCACTGTTCGCATGTGAACCTCTGATTCAGAATATCCGACCAAAATGCTAAAAAATGTTATATTTCAGGAGAACAAAAACAGTATTGACTAATACTTAATAGTGCAGATCACAGCAGAATTTATAACTTTTTCACTTTTACTTACCCAAAAGTATTTACATAATAAATTCCCTGATTCAATATTTCTGGATAAATAATAAGAATGATGGTGATTATTCAAGAAATCCTTATTCTTTGGAGCCGTTTATACTTGCTTTAATAGGGAACAACACGGCATCATGGCAATAAAAATCTTTTTGAAGAAGCTTTTTTTTGATCAACATATAAATAAAAATCGAATTAAAATTTTAAATTATTGATGTCGAATACACTTCCTTTAGGTTTACCTGAGACTACTACTCTTCAACTTAAATAAGAGAAAATGGTTATCATTATATTTACATTATAGGAACAATAAATAGCAATTCCTTGCTGCAGCAGGTGCTGTCGGTGCCCTCCCTTCAAAAAGTTCATTTATTTCAATTGAGGCGCCGCTTATACAGGGTGTCAATCCATTAACCACAGATTCCTTGAGCAAAATGAATTGCACTTTTCTCATGCTATTTTCCATTTCACGGCTCCATGTTCGATATACAGGGCGTCAAAGTTTGATTTTTAAAAAACATTTTTCTCAATACCTCGCGTTCTAATCATCGCATTTATATGAAACTTGGTGCTTTAATATTAGAATTTCAGCCGCCTGTTTTTAAGGTAGAAAAATGTAAAAAACATGCTACTTTATTCAAATGACCCCGCAGACCCCCCAATCTTATGTACCTTTTGTAGAACAACAATTCATTTACAAACATTTTGCTATCATTTATAAAAGTCGATGAAATTATTGGTTTCAGAGATAATTTGATAAATCTCAGACGTTGTTTTGTCAAAAAATTGGGTTTAAAGACGAATTATTTTTTGGTTAATCAAATATTTATTAACACATATTCATATAAAATTTGGTACAGTAAACAAAAATAAATTATTATATTTCTGAAAGATTTTGTGTAGATATAGGGTTTCTATTTTAAGCGAAGATCATTTAAGGGAAAGAATTTTCCAAGCCAGCAAGCAGTTCAAGTTGGAACCAAATATTAGCAATAAGTCCGTAGGATGACATATAGATGGCGTCACTAGAATTTTTTCCATATGATTTTTATTTAGTACTAACCTTCAAACGATACGTGTATAAATTTCACAGCAATCTGACTATGGATTCGTGAGTTACAGCATTTTGTGTTAAGCAACTTGTGTTATTGAAAAAAAAATGGAAAAAAGTGAATGTTGAGTTTTGATAAAGCATTGCTTTTTCATGAAAAAAAAATACAGTGGAAACCAAACAATGGCTTGAAAACATACTCTGGTCCATCGAAACAAAGGGCAGAGAAGTGGATTGCTGAATTTAAACAAAGGATAATAAGTTTTTCTTATTATATTTTTCTCAGAAGATAACTATTATTATATCCAAAGACTGCAGAGAATACAAAACTCTTATTTTCGATTTGCATTTGGCATAAGAAAATTTGAACATATCAGTCACAAAATTTCCGAATCTAACAGGCTAAAAATGAACAGGTTAAAAGATGTGCATATTCTGGCTTTAACGCATAAAGTACTGATGTCCAAAAGACCCCCTTATCTGTTCAGAAAGTTAATTAAATTTAATGATATTAATTCTGTTAATACCAGAAAGCGTCATACCTTAATGATGCCCGGACACTCGACCACTGATTTCAGGCGTAGTTTTTTTTGTTAGTGCATGTAAATTTTACAGTAGCATCCCAACTAATGTAAAAAAATTTACCCTTGTGTATAATGTTTAACTAAATCTAGGTTAGGTAGAATAACGCTCTAAGAGCGAACCTCACCTTTTCAATAAAATACCTTGATAATTTGTATTATTTTGAATTCGTATTTTGTATTTTATTTAATATATGATATGATGGTTTAATTATGAATATTTTTGTAAGGTGTATTGAATAAAGACGTTTATTATTATTTATTTTTGTTGTAATATTAAAGTACCAAGTTTCATAAAAATACGATGATTAACAACGCGAGTATTGGGAAAACATTTTTTTTTAAATCAAATTTTCTTTAGCTCTAATTCATAACAAGTTACAGTCAAATCCGCTGGCGACAGGGGTGGTTTTGTAAACATATTTTTACACAAAAAAAATGGCATTAATATAAGTTTTAGAGGATCAAAGGCTGAACAACTTTGCTTTATAAATTTTTGCACCTCTAATACTCAACGTGTTACCGCAGCAAATGACGAGAATTCTGCTGACAACAGGGGTGGTTTTGTAAACATTTTTTTACAAATAAAAAAAAATACCCTAATAAAAGCAGAGATAACTCAATTCTCAACACATTTTACTAAGAACATTTCTGTGTAAAAACATGTTTACAAGACCTGCCCTGCGATCTTCGAAAATTAAATAAAAAAGTGGTTTAAGTACCACCAGGAGTTATATACTCAGGAGGCAGTCCCCAAGCAACCCTGAAAATATCTAATTTCTACTTTTTTGCACAACCGACATCTTCCCTGAACTGGTAGTACGCAAGAAAATGTGAAAAGACCTAAGAAAAAAGAAATAATCAAATCAATATGCATCACAAGAAAATTTTATTGATAATTTAAATCTACTAACTCTGATCATATAATTACTAAAAAAAAATAATTATTAACACTGTATTTAAAAAGAAAACAACATACATTTTAGGTATTAAATAGACAAAATATTACATAACAAAACATTTGAAGGAATCGGTTTTAGTATAAGTTTATATGCTTGTTTATATCCGAGAAAAATTAAAATGGTTCTTTTACTCAACCGCGTTTAAGTAAATCTGGAAATATCAAATATATACTTGATATCTCCAGATAAATCTCCATAATATTATGGAGGAATTTCTAAAAATCTTCGTCTATCATACGTATTGAATACAAAATATAAAACTAATCACGTATTTAAGGCTTTACAATTATCATCAATGACTAGACGAAAGCAAGTGTAATTGGGTAAAAACAGGAGAACCCTCGTTATTTTCAAATAAAGACAAAAACTAACCTCAATGCCAGATGCACAAATAGAAAGAGGAAAGCACTACTGATCCCAAAAAGCGATATCCAAAGTCTTGGCTGGCGTTTCTTAAAGTCTTGTACAAATATCTTTAAAGCGTCACATTTCTTTTTGTCTAAGGAAATTTATTTATTCATAATCTGGTTAAGAAACATGGTTCCCTGTTAATAATCTATCTCGAGCCCATTGATAACAAGATCTCCGATATCACTGCATCCAAATGGTTTATTGTGTTTATTAAAAATACGTATGCTTTGTAAAAATTGAAGCACTAGGTAAAAATGTGTTACATTATTTCAAAATGCATCTACCACAGGGTTTCTGTTTAATAAGTTAAGTCATGGCAATCCAAGAAAGGTAGAAAAAACATAGAACCAATTCCAATTACAATCAACGGACACAACACTGATGACATTTCAAATATCTGGATAGCTGGCTGAACAATGACGCAACGTGCGACAAAGAGGTAACACCGAGGATTGAAATGGTACGTAGGGCATTCAGCAAATGGAAACCAACTCTCACTAATAGAAACCTCACAATTTTGGAGCATTTTTTGTGCGGATGTGAGACATGGACGCTTAAAGTTGACATCATGAATAAAATAGAAGCGTTTGAGATGTGGTGCTATCGGAGAATCCTTAAGATCCCGTGAACTGCACATATCAGTAATGAAGAGGTACTCAGGCAGCTGAATAAGGATCGAGAACTCCTGAACACCATAAAAACAGGAAAGGTCAGTTATTTCGCGCATATAATGCGAGGTACCAAATATCACATCCCTCGCCTGATCATTCAGGAAAAGGTTGAGGGCAGAAGATGGATAGTTCGCAAAAACCTATCGTGGCTAGGAAATATTAGAAATTGGACCGGACTGGGAGTAGAACAACTATTCCGAGTAGCGACAGATAGAGAACAATTCAACCAAATTGTCATGGAGATGGCCCACGCTTGAAGACAGGCACGGCACCGAAAAAAGATGAATCCGCATCTTTAAATTGGATGTAGATCACATAGATTTGATTTTTAAGTTACAAACGTGAGAACAGCATATTCTTGTGAAGAAAACAATACATTTCGTTTTAAAGAATCTAAAATATTAAACGTCAAAAAGCCGTGATACCACTGTAAAGAGCTGACGGGTTTAAGAAGAAAAGTAATCCATCTTTGGCGAGTACTGAATAAATACAAGATTAGTTTATGACGTGTGTTAATTAATATTATAGAAAAGTAATGCTTGGTTTTTTTCCTTTAAAGCTATTATTGTCGATAATGAGGAAGAGTTTCCCTACACTTCAAATATTTGCATGAACTTGCTAAAGTAAATATAAAAAACCTAAGACTTGGATTATTAGAACCACCAAATAGATGCGGTATGACCGTGCGATTGTCAGTGAGTTTACCAGGGTCAAATTTGCTTCAGTTTACTCTAGGGTAATCCTCGGTTACCTATTCAGATAATCCGAAAGAAACCATTTTAATTTTTACTATAGAAATCCATGTAAATAAAACTAAACCCATTTAGCTTATTTCCTTCAAATGTTTAGCACGAATATGTAAAGTCATTTCATATTTCCGTTTAGCCTTATGTCCACAAATCGAACATTTGAACTGGGGTTCCACTCCACATTCGAACTCAATATGTCGTTTGAGAATATGTTTGTGTTTGTAACGTTTATTACATTTGTGACATGCGAATTTCTGTTGTTTGGGTTCTACTTGAACAATCTTATCGCCTAACATTACCCGAATTATTGTCTCAGCATCTGGAAGAATAATTTTTGTTACGCCGCTTCTAAATCAATAAAATAAATATTACGTTTTCAACATGTAATCACTGGTTGAACGAATTGTAGGAATAACTATTCTGAGAAAAGTTATTACTGCAATAGTTTCATTTAAATAACCAAAGTTTAAGCGTTTCTAATATAATGCTCTTTACCATAGGCTTTCTGTACTTCTCTCCGTAAAAGCACTAAAACCTTGGAATGAAACAAAACACAGTGTTCTTCATTTAATATAATAATTCACAACCTTTCGATATGAAAATTCGTCAATATTTAAGTGCAATACAAAAAACAATATCTGGAAAATGAAGCACTTTCTTACTTATGAATTACCACTTAAATGTTTTAAAACCTTATTTTATCATAACAATAAAACGAACACAAAAATCAATGCAATGATTTTGAATAACAACTCTACCTGCGGTGTAATTGAATCACAATTAAAAAAAGATTAATGATGAATGAATATGATTTCGGGCATGTGACGCGTACATCGTGTAGTCTAACGGTCCAATTTTCATCTTCACAACAACCAAAGCTGTATTTCGGCAATAACTCGTTAAATGTTGGCTTCCAAGTATTCGATTGCTTCTGGTTTATCGGCGTAGATAGAGAAAATAATATATTGGTGTAAAATCGCTAGAGTGAGGTGGCCAGTGAACAGGTTTATTTCGTGAAATTAATCGTTCGTCAAATGTTTCTTTCAGTAAATTGATCCGCGTTATGGGATGTGTCCTTCCTACTAACACCACATTTCTTCAATTCCAATTGAAGCACGTAAAAGTTGCAATCATGGCATGACAAATGGATCGAACCGAGAGTGGTTTATATGACTCATCAATATTTAAATGAAATTCTGGATCGATAGCAATATTTTCTTCGCTATATTCACCAAATATACGATACGAACGATTATGAACACCATAAAATGCACGTAATTCCAGATGAGTTTCTCCAATTGCGATGTTTTTAAAAACAAATTTAAATAATTTGCAGACGTTGCTCTGGCGTGAGTCTATAACTGAACTATCCTCAAAATAACCGAGAACTGTCGAATCGTGCTGCTATCAATTTAAAGTTCTTCCCCACCCTTTAATTTTCTTTATACAAATGTATTAAATATATTTCTGAAACGGTTCCGGCGGACAATTACCATGTTTCCAAATCTGTCTTGACCTTGGAAGTTAGTTTAGTTGTATAAGTGAAAGTCTTTATAACCATAATTGATCTCTATTCATCATCATGGAAGCAGTTTTTCAAAAATGTGTATGTGTAGACAAGAATTTCTTGAAACAAATAAAAAAATAGCCATTTTTTATATTGAAACCCCTTTTGAAGCGAAAGATTCCAAGATAAACAGTTGCCGATAAATCACATATCCTGACTATACAAAAACGGATACACGAACAAAAATCCCCATATAAGCACCAAAATAACTCTAATTTGAAAAAAAAAATGACCGGTTTACAACTTTCAACCCAACCCAACGGCGACTGGTTCCGAATTAAATGTTTGAACTAAAATTGGATTCATCATCGTGAGCAGACGTCCCACTTTCGTTGTTTCCTACATGTAGGATAAAAATAGCATGTTAATTTTGTTTTTTCATTTACTATGAATTTTATGACCCTCCGAATTCTTTATCATATACCAAAAAATAGAACAGTAGTACCTACTTTGTTTGAAAGAGACCAATTTGTAAATAATTACGAGCAGATTTAATATCTTACTACACAAATATGTTGGGATTCTTTTTTGTAACATGACCATTTTGAAAATAAAAGAGATTCCCGACAAAATATATTTTTATTACAAAATTATATAAGTATAATATTTATAAAATCGTTAAGTACTAGGTATAGTTCTTATTTCTACTAGAGATCAAAAAATTATATATAAGGCACAAACGTTAACATCAAATCTATTCAATGAATTTGGCACATCAAAAAGTTACTTAAGATCATTAAAAAAATAA
Organism: Apoderus coryli; assembly: GCA_911728435.2. NCBI lineage: Eukaryota > Metazoa > Arthropoda > Insecta > Coleoptera > Attelabidae > Apoderus > Apoderus coryli. Next base: position 10,586,950 of record OU452204.1, on the reverse strand, counting down.
GTTGATGTAACTATTTGGTTCTCTTATCACAAAAAAAAAAATATCGTGAGTATTAATGAAGAATTCCTTGACAATTTGCATAAATATAAAGTTAACTTTTAAGATGTCTGCCGGCTTTGGAAGTTTATTTGATTTATTTCTGTTTATGGTTAGCGATCCTCAATATTTAAATCGCCAACTTTTCGCAAACTTTTATTAGTTGCTTCCTCATAAACCACTTCACGATCAAATAAGATTGAAAACACAAAAAACATGGCACAAAAGGAGAAAACTACACAATTATACAACAAACATACACTTTAAAATGATAGCGAACTTACATTCATGATAGTAATTCAGTATGTCCAAAATGAATTTAAGAATTGATATGGGAGTAATTTACCACTTGAAGTTCGCTATCATTTTCAATTTGTTGTATAATGGTGTAGTTTTACTTTTTGTAGCTACCAGATAGGTATTTATGTTTCAAGTCTCATTTAATTCAAGTGATTTATTGTGTCGTTTCGGAGTTTTGAAGCAAAAGTTTACGAAAGAATTTAAAAACAAAGAGTTTCAGTGATTTAGGATGATGATTTTCCTGAACTGACAAACTAAAAATCAAAAACAAAAAGACAATATTTCTAGTTGCTGTGTTTTATTTTGAAAGCCAAGAATAGTAACGACTATTATAGCATGAGAGCCATTTTTTTTTAATTGAAAAATCAAATGGATATTGTCTAGTGCAACTGTGGAGGGACAAGTGTATCGTGTATTACTTAAGGATGGATGGGTTGGTATCAAACCCAATGTCACTGCCACTATTTTGTATTGCATCCTCTTTTAAAAACAACATCTTTTGAAAATTAGCGGATGCAGTTTTTATAGAATGAGAGATATCTGAATTTAGTACTTTCGTTATTCATGCCTTTCCTCTGGAAGAACCCGCTGGAATCTTTTTCCCGGCCTGGGAAACATCATGCTTATTTATTTAAATTTTATTTTATGTAAATGTTGTTTCGCTCAGATGATTCTGGAAGTATCGGTGGAAAAATATTCTCACGTTAACTGCTAAAAATGTCGACAACTTGTACCTATTGAAGAAACGTTGCGTAAAAATTCTAAAATAACTCGAGAAATTACCTGTCGACAGCCGCGAACTTATTATAAACCTCTTCATTTCAATTAGTTTCATACATGCAAAACATCAACAGAATAAGTATATGGAATAAGGTTCAAGAATCGAGTTCTTTAAAAAAATGCTTGCTTACGTCGAATGCACCACCTGCACCTTAAGCCGTACGACCCTAGACTGTTACATGGTTTTGTGGTCAGATGGCAGAATACTATTCAGTGAGATACTGCGCAACCAGTTCGCTGACGTCGTGCTGACAGATGAAGCCTGTTGTAAATTGTCTGGTCACGCCACATAACTGTGTTTACTGGTCCGATGAAATCCCACGTGACTTTAAGACCACGCAATTGAATCAGCCAGGAGTCACATAGTGTGGGATGGCATATCCTGCGATGGAGTTCATTGGTCCTGTCTTTTTCAATGGCCCCAAGTATCTGAACATTTGACGGACGGACAACTGTGAACACGGACACAGTAAACAGAACGGTGCCCACCGCATTTGTCGATGGCGGAGGATACATGGACGATGCATTCCCGCAGCATTGGACTTCAACTCCAATGGATTTATTCTTCTGGGGAGTAGTGAAGGATACGGTTTATTCCAGAAAACCTGTCAGTACCACAGTTGAGGAATTTCATCAATGATGCGTTTGGGGAAATCCGTTCTAACCTGAATCTGTGTGCCAGTATCGAGAACAGGTCGCAGGAAATCAACGATGTCGAAGGTGGACACAGGAGTTATTCCAATTATTCGTCACGAAATATTCAAAATAGAATACTGTAATCAGCAATCGAACTAGTTCAAAAGACAGAATGCCCCAAGTGAACTAAAAGATTGAATCACCATTTTCATGAAGGTTGAATCATAGAGAACTAATAGAGTCGACATCAGAGAACAGTATTTAGTAGTAGTAGTAGTAAAGAGCAGTGAAGTGAAATAATTAGTGAACTGGAAAAACAAGTTTTCATTTAACCGAACGTGATAGAAAGGTGGAAATCAATAAAGTCAACTAAACTTCGCATATGTTGCCAATGTGGGTAATCGAAGCATAAATGAAATTGAAACTCAGGACAGTGAAAATGGTAGTTTATTAATTTGAAGAATAGAGTAAAATCCCTCCGATTTGTGTCCATGTCTTATAATGAAAAATTAATTTCATTGGAGGAGATCCAAATTTATACAAAATTATAGAACGAAAATATATTCTGACAGCCAAGCTATAAGGACCCCACAACACAGATATTATGTTTTCAAAGTATGGCCGAGCCTGAGCAGAATACAGGCTTTATATTGAACTCAAGCCATTGATATAGACAGTGCCTACATCGCCTAACAGAAGAAAGCAAAGAGCTATGTAATGTAACAAACGATAGAACTATCAATCGGGAATATTTCTCACTGTATCAACGTACATTTAAAAAAATAATTACCTTTCCTCACAGACTACGAAAATACATAAACTGTAGTTAAAAAAAGTTGGCTTCATATTGACGAATATATGAAACAGATGGGCCACGTGTAAAAAATACTAAGAACTTTTTACTTCCTATGAATCCCATAATGAAGACTTCTACAGATCAGCCACAACACAGTGTGCACATTAACAAAAGTATTAAATGTTGGGTTTGGACCATTATCCATAAAAATTTACGCTATAACATTATTGATTTTAAACCCGGACATTTAGTTTATAAAAAAAATACATTGTTTCTAGCATTTGTTGAAGGTATTGACATTTCTATCATGTATTTTCATATAAATCGCTCCTTACATGGATTATTCACTATAAAATGGATCACTTTGGAATTATATAACAGTTAACTTTATACCTATTCTTAACCTACAAGTTTTAATGCAAAGTAGTCTTCTATTCTATACATTTCCATTTTTAACCGTACAAACTCCATGTTTATTCGCCAAATGCCTGGACAAATGGTATCTCCTCCTGAACAATCCCTCACAAATATGACATTTGAATTTAGGCACAACGCCAACGCATTCCTCCTTTTGGTGTCGGTACAGATGCCGTTTGTTCTTGTAGCTTTTCATACAAACATTACACTCAAATCGTTGAGAATTCTTTATCGCTAAATTAATCGACGAGTTATTTCTCTGCGGTGATAAATAGTAATTTGGTTGGTTTTGTTTGTAGCGAACTAGCCTTAGAAATTGTTGCATTAGATAGGGTGATAGTGGTAGATTTTCTTGACCAAATGTACTACTCAAGTCTGGTTTTGAAACTAGTTTCATGGAATCGTCTGCAAGAAATAGGATTTTATGTTTTTGTGTATTGTATGGCTTAATGTAGAATTCCCCCAAATTTCCTACAGGTTCCTACGAATTTCTCAAAATATACTATCTATGCTATTATCTATGATTACTAATCTAAATTATCCAAAGTATTAAAAATTTTGAGCAACGCAGTGTTGACAGAGAGTGACAAATTTCTTATTCAGCAATTTTTGTCCATTTGTCAGTTATCATTGTGATATTTCATATTAATTACGAACCTTTGAAGTACAGTGAAAACAAAAATAAAACTAAACAATTACACAAACATGAACTGAATAGAAACTTATAATCCTTGACGAAGAGTTCATCTATGCTATTATCTATGATTACTAATCTAAATTATCAGAAGTATTAAAAATTTTAAGCAACGTAGTGTTGACAGAGATTGCCCAAGTTTCTTTTTCAGCAAATGTTTGTCCATTTGTCAGTTATCATTTTTAAATTCCAAATTACGAACAATTGCAGTACACAGTGAAAACAAAAAACAATTACATAAACATGAACTGAATGGAAACTTCTAATACTTGACGAATAGTTCAAATTTATGTATTCAACATGTTGCTTTAACAATGTTCCACAATTATTCAGATTTGATTAGGTTTTTAAACAGGATCCTGCTTGTGGAATTGGTTAAAATATTGAGAAATTTTTATCATTCAACGCTTAATTTTCGAGATACAGTGTGTAAAAAAAGTATGCCCATATATATATGGTTTGAAACAAAATTTCGAAACAGAACAATTTTTTCTGCAAATTATAAATTTTTTAAGCTAGAACTAGTTAGTAAATATGTGAGATGAATATTATAGTGGACAGTCTTCGACCCTATTTTTGAGTGAAATGCTATTTTAGATTTGCTGATCTCTTGAAATTATAACAGCTGGAATTATTGGTCTCTTGTTTACATCCCTTAAATTTGGAAAGTTCTGTCCATCAAAGAAGGAATCTTTAATAAATTTTGAAGTTATTAAAATACCATACACAAAAGATGACTTTTCACACCCTGTATCTCGAAAAGGAGCAGACACTTTCCTACACAGCTAAACACTGTTACCTTAGTGAAAACCATTTGACAAATATTGCCAACCTTTAGCCCAATTTTACTAATTTTGTTGTATTTTAATGTTGAATTCATCTTCATAACTTTTATAATTTTAATTTATTTGGTTTCGAACATTTGTCGAGATTTTGTTAAACTTTGAGTGACTGTTTAGCCTGAAACTAAGAAACTAGCTATTTTTACCAATAACTTCTGAAGGTTGGTATTTTCATATACCATTCCGCTTTGAGATAAATTTTCCAAAAGCATTGCTTAAATACAGATTTAGTTTAGTCAGTTAATGCATCCAATAAAATTCCCATAATAGATATTCATTTTAGGGATATTAGATAAAGATGTTAAATATACAAAGAAAGCTCAGCAGCATTTCTTATGACATATCTCTAAAACTATTATAATTTTTTTTTTATTTTATGAGTGGCTTTTTGGAAAACTGACTCTCAAAGCAGAGTGGGAAGTTTAAATTAAATCTTCATCTTGTATGAGGCTGTTTATTACTCAAGTGCAAAAAAAAAACCCGAAAATATAATTTCAATACCTTTACATAGCAAAACTGTTTCAATACTTTAACTACGTTCCAATAAAGCTTTAATGACGACCTTGTGTTAGATGAAAACTATAATAGTGTAGATAGCCAAAAAAATAGCTTGAAACATAAGACTATTCAATACTACCACGTTTCATGTTAAGTAGGTACATATTTACAAAAATGTTGACGCTTTTCAAAATATTGGTATTGTCCGCAAATGACATCCATAATAAGCCAAAAAATGTGATATTAACTGACATTTGATTCGAGCAACTTTCATAGGGCAGTTGACTGTGTCGATAAGAATTGGAGGAAAATGGCAACTGATTTTCTTTATTTATTCACTCCTAGTTATTCCAATGCCAAAATGTACTGCAATTTTAGTCAGTGGATCCTTCCATGCCCCAAACTCAAAGAACTTTTTCAGCTGCTGCTGTCCGTGAGATTAATGCAGATATTTCAACCCCAGCAAGATTTTTTTTTTATCAGAATATTTAATATGTAACGTGTTTATATTGGATAGCCTTCTGTTGAACGTACCAAAAATGTATCTCACTACGAATAGATCAGAAAAAAGCCAGAAGATAAATTATGGTAAATGTACTTTTACTTATTTATACACGCGAATATTAGATTCCCTGATTAATAACCTGATACTCCAACCTTCAAAAATGTTGTGAAAAACTATTGGTATTGCTAAACTAATTTACTTAAATACTACCTGTTATTCAGAACTATTTTCACTCTCAGCATTTGGATCATCAAATCAATAGACGCCATCTCCGAAGTTCCAACTCGACGGACCAAAACAGCAGCAATAAACTAAGTCTTCTTTTCCTTCTTTTTTTATTTTTATGTTGTAAAGTTGATGATCTGCTCATTTTATATAAATATATCATCAGATGTTCAATACATCAGCATAAAGAACTTTAAAATAAAATATTTGAAAAGGATATCAATGTAAAAGGAGATATTTTGATGTATAACGGCAGGTAAATGTGCAATTTAGCATTGTTTTAATCTAAAAAACCAAAAATATATCAATAATACGTCAAAATTTAATATCAAAACCCTCAGTAACTCTATATGTACATAATATATATAAAATGAGCAGAAAATCGTTGGTTATGTCAAAACCAGGTATAGGTAGTTGAAATTTAATCAAAAAAAAATATATAAAAAATTCGTTTTGCCATAACCAAGATGATTTGTTTTTCTTTAATTATTAGTTGTAAAATAAAAACACCAACATTTAATTTCCCAATAAAGTTTAGTATGCAGTGTTAGGTAACATCAAGTTGACTTAAGTAATTTTACTACTAACTAATCTAAGAAACTCCCAATAAATATACAACTATCTGTTCTGAATTAAAACTAAATTAAAATTTACTTTGGTTTAAGTTTGGTAACGAATAATGTCAATATATGGCACGATAAGACTAGATTTTGTTTCGATCCTATTTAAAATCAGAAAAATTAAAATTTACTTTGGTTTAAGTTTTGGTAATGAATAATGTCAATATATAACGATAAGACTAGATTTTGTTTCCATCCTATTTAAAATCAGAAAAATGTTTAAGTTTGGTAACGAATATAATGTCAATATATGGCACGATAAGACTAGATTTGTTTCGACCCTATCTTCAAATGAGAAAAATAAAATGAAATTCCCATAAAAAAATATTAAAATTAGAGCAACGAAATAGTATTAGAAGAAGCCCTAGTTCTATAGACTGTGATATTTTTACTTTTTGGCAGCACACTTTCTAAAGACGTCCGACGTTTCGGTAGAAAATCTGTTAAGAAACGTTTATTTTCCAAATTACGATTCCCAAAACTATACATCCCCGGAAATCTATTCCCACCCTTATTGTTCATCTCGCTGACTCTACGTTTCATCTCCATATCCCTATGATGTTTATTTTCAAAATGCCTTTTTAAATTTGACTGTTGATGAAATTTTTTATCACAACCACTACAATGGAACCGAGCTTGTTTACCACACTCATAGACCATATGACGACGCATATTGCCACGATGTTTGTAGATTTTGCCACAGTTACCGCAAGGAAAACCGGCATCATTGTTAATTCTCTGCAGATACCAACTACCACCCTCTTCTCCTGGAAGAAACAGACTGCTGTACTGGCCGGTATACTTTTTTTTTCTCACCCATGTATATTTTATTTATCAAATTCGGTCCAAAATGTATTATTTACTTTTTCTTACTATAATGCCTTCTTTCTCATAACTAGAAATTAATTAGATCTGATTATGAATACTTATGAGTGTTTCGAGAAAGCAGGTTGCAAATTTTGAAGTGATAAAACAGAGAGAAAGCAGTAGAGCAGCGTAACAAACAACAATTTAAAAAATAATAGAAATTAGGGTGCTAGAGTGTAATAAAAGAAAACCTTAATTTATTTGTTTTTAATAGTCAATTTTTGTAAAATTCACAATACATTTCTTGTCATTTATATGGCAGAGGAGCTATACACGTGGCTTGGGACTGGGTTGCGGATTGGTTGAAACCATCTGCTTACTTCTGTAACAACAGAAAAACACTTTCATAAGAAAAAAATAGTAATCAAATCAACTCGCTGTAAAAAATAAAAACTCTAGTACAGTCGAAACTAAGCAATTTTAATTTTAAATCAATTCTGTAAAGAATTCCAGAAAAAAAAAATATGCCATGACAAAATATTGCTTCATTTTCAGTAAACAAAAATTACTTCTCATATCAAAAGTTAATAAGAACAAATTAACACTTACTTTCTTCACGTTGCTGTAAGATGCCTCTGCCATCTACGCCACTACTGTTGGTGATGGAGCGAACACTGGCTGGGGAACATGAAGGTTGGCTGGAGGATGGATGGATCTTACGTTGAGTTATCGCTTGGCTGTCATCTTGCGAGGTCCAGTTGAATGGTTGATTGACGGCAGGCTTCACCATGACGAACAGTTCTAATGTACAATCATCGCCCACCCTTTAATTGGTCAGACCCACCCTGAATAATTAAGTCCATCCCACAGAATGATTTTTTTTAATAAAACGGTTGTTTTTTTTATACGAGATAATATAACACAAATTATGTTATATAATGGTTCATTTTCTTTTCGTGACTTCTTAAACCGTCCTTTCTTGAAAATTTTTTCGTACAAATCATACAAGCAAATTGCTTTTCCACACCACATTCATACCTAAGATGCCTTTCCAATGTATATTGAACTTGATAGCCTCTACCGCATCGTAAACATCTATAGGGACAATTTTCTACAAACCAAAATTTTTCTCTAAACAAAACCAACATAAAATTAATATCAAGTTTTGCCAAATATTCAAAAACCAATTTGCCATTGACTTTAACACATAATCAATCTAATAAAGTATAGATTTAATACGAGAAAAAGAAAATGTTACGATACTTAACAAAATGAAAATTGAATACAGAGCAAAACTGGATTATCGGAAATATATTGGCCCTCTACTCATGATTTAAAAAAAGAGAAAATATATATCCCTTTATATGTATACGTTGCGGTGAAGATGCTATTCCCCGTGAACGAAACAATAAGAAATAAATCTAGAATATCGACACGAATTTTAAAACTAAATAACCAAAAGGTTACACCCTGGAGATCCATTAAACTTTCACCAAATTGATAGTTTTTAGGTTGATTTAAATTTATTTTCAGTTTTAATAAAGCTGTAAAAAATCATAAATTCTACACAATAAAATTAGTATTTAAAAATACAATTTAGTATACAAATTTGTATTGAAAAATACAATTACTTTATAATTCGATAATTTGCATTCATTCTTGGACGCAAAATTTTATCGTAATTAATTCTGAGATATTTTTGTTCGTATCTCATTTCTGCTTTCGATTACATACTTACTTGCTCAAATTAATAGAATTTAATGGAACAATTTATTCCGAATTGCATTATCGTTGTATTGTATTATTTGTAACTCACAAAGTAGATGAGTTACAAATTTAAAAATAAATTTTAAAATATTCAATATAACCGGATTTCTATACAGTTATAAAGAATTAAAATTATAAATAAAAGTAACACTTTCCAATCCAATCAGCTTAAACAATTATTCAATATCTGAATACATACACGTTCACAAAGTAATGAACGTCTACTATATTGAACTTATAAACGTAAACACGTTGGTTCGTTGGTTAACTATATTAAAACCAATAAATTAGATGTTACGTTGTCGTAATAGACAATAAAAGATGTATGACTGTAATTTCAGCTTTTGAAAAAAAAAGCTCAAATTAAAGTCATAGAGCTTTCAAATTATATTTAGATGTGTGTATGTGATAAAAATCGTTTTGAATATAATAGGTACCTGGTATATTAGTTAATATTGAAGCTTCATAAAAATATTTAGAGCGTCTTTAAGTAAAAAGCTCAAAATAGATTTAAGATAGCACAATATTGCTACTAAAATATATATAGAGAGAGAATATTTTGATCAAACAACAAAATCGTAATATTAAGTAATTACGATTCATAAAATTACATTGCAGTTATTGCATCCGAGCGATTTTCTGCACTTAAAAAGTAAAAAGCACAGAAAACCTAACTCTTCAACCACCAACTACAAATGCAATTATGAACTTTTGAAACTCGCATACCAAATTGAATTTTACAATCAATACAATTGTAAAATTCTATCATCATTCATCAATTACTCCTTCAAAGATGAGACCAAAAAATAAAATTTCAAAACTATGAAATTTCAATACATAACCAATACTTGATTTGTAATGCATAAATTAACACAATACAAATATTTTCTCCACAATCAGAAACTAAAGTAGTTTGTGATCTGAACCAAAATTTGCGTTAAGCAAATATTGTAACTTATCAATAAAAATATGACAAATTACAATAAAACTTAACATACTCATGTTTCAAAATCATTGTCAATTGACAATAATTTTCTCATTTCTGTAGCAAGACTAAATGCTTAGTCGTACCACTCCGCAATTAGAAAGTAAAACAAAGTATAAAAATATACAAAGAAAAAGAAAATAAACAACATACACAATTAATAAACTAAAGCATGCATTATGAATTGTTTGTTTTCTTTCTTTTAATACATGTTAGACCGAAAGATGAGATAGAAGGCCAACTAAAGGTCATCAAATAATGCAACTCTCCTTGTGATGCAAGCAAGTAACAATCACAAACATTGAATGAAATAGAAAATAAAAACATTGATAAAATGCATTCTATTTGATGCCCTTTAAATAATATACAACCCAACAAAAAATAACACTTTCATACCGTATGGAAAAATTGTAAATAATTTAAAATCAATGTATTGTTATGTTTAGAAACTTAAAAAAAAAAAATAAAAAAAAATAACAAAACGAAAAAACACCGAGACTATGCAGTCTCTGATTATGAAAAACTAATATGTTGCCAAATAAACTAGAAAATAATAAATATAATTAAAATATATGAAAGAAATAGCAACAAATAAGAAATAAAATGTGGCAACAGATCAGTTTTTTACCTGACTCCCTCTCTCTTACCTTGCACCTCATTACACAACATTTCCATAATATGAAGTTCGATTTCATTCACTAATACTGAACTACTTTGATTAAATTAGAAAACATTTTGATGTATAAAAAAATTATTAGTGTCAAATATTTTTCAAAATTATTAATATATTAAAAGCAAAAAACTGATTGTAATTAAATAATTTGTTAAAAATATTTAATCTACTTGCCTTTAAAAGACTTTTAACGTAATATGAATTAATAAAGCCATACAAGAACGCGAGTATTTAAAAAAAAAAGTGATTTATAATAAATAATAGTTTTAAATTCAGAGGGAGAAAGGTTAATCAAATAATAAGAAACTATACACAAAATAACTAAAATCTACAAAAAAGCCACCAAACAAACTACAAAATATACAAAAAAGCATAATAAACAAGTAGAAGTGTACTTGTGTGTTAATGTTAAATCCAAATATAAGAGCTACGAAGACAACTTTTGTCATAAATTAAAATCAGAGACTGTCAACTGAAACTCGATGTTATAAATTTTTCCATACGATTTCAAAGTGGGTTAAAAACTCATCGACCGATCTGAAGCGACATCAATTATTATTCAGTAGACATATTTTTATCCAACATTTATTTAACGAAATTATTAAAATGCTTTAAAATAATAAAATGCTGACTCAAATCGGTAGACGAGTAGTGTTTGAAATGAAACAAAAAATCTTACCTTGTGAGTCGCGATGAGCCCCCACAGCCTCTTGTGCTGCTAAAAACACTTCATCTTGCGACTGTGCTCCCATATGCCATTGACCAAATCCTAAAGAAATGTACTCAAAGTTTAACAAAAAGAATATTAAATTGAGTGACAAACATGAAATATTTCGGCTTGTTTTTATAATCTCTGTTAATTAAAAACTTGTGCTAATTAAAAATATTTAAAATTAGAAAAGATTTTTTTTTGTCTTTTCTACCTAAATCAGCGCATTTATTTTTTAATTAGTAATAAAAACGGGTTAAAATAGTTGGCGGAGTCATATTAATTTGAATTAGCCCATTCTCGCTTTTGAGTTGATGATATTCTCTTTTCATTATAAAGGAAAGCTGGTCACTTCCGCTAAAGTTTTGTTAGAATAGCTACTACTTCTACATCAGAGATATAAATCGCAGGTTATATACCCCCATCATACATACTAAACATAATAATATGGTAGTGTCGGGTAATAATAAAACATATAGAGAAAAAAACATTAAAATATTAACATAGTTTTTACAATATCAAATAACATTAAAATTAAAAAAATGTAATTGTGATATAGTAAAAATTGTAATAGTTTTTTTTTTTAATTTTTTTGTCGCCTCCATAAATTTTAAAATATTTTATGACAACACTATTTATGGTTTATTAATATTACTGATGATGAAGGTAAACACTCGCGAAACATGTATTAATTAAACCGAGCAATTTTAGCAAACTTTTGCAGAGGTAACGTGATTGTTTTTTCATATTAATTTTGCACTATACTGTGAGAATGCTCACCTGCCTGATCCAAAGAACTTTTTAAATTATATTTAGTTGATAGATGAATTACCTACAGAGATCAATGACCAACTCATTAAGCAAGAACCTAATTCATATTGAATTTAATTTAACATATTTAAACATTCTATATTAAATTCTGAAACAGGCGTTCATTCAAAAATAGGTTCCTGTAGTTCGATAATGGTACCCAATTAATCAATAACGTACATATCGCATATCGGCAACCTCATTTAAAAATATATATAAATCCATCTTTTTTGGTAATAAATCGAAGACCCCCTAAAATATTTTGAAAATTGATTATAATAAACAGTACGAAAACTGCAGTTTTGGTCTGATTAATCCACTTTTGTAACTGTTTGAAAGACGGCAATGAATTACTACAATTCGTATTAGTATTTCAGTTGGGCTTCCAATCAAATATTGTGTTTGTTGAACTAATCATTTTTGAGGCAAACTTATTTCGTTACATGATCTTAAGAATTTGAAAAAATACCCAGATTATTTTGTATTGCAGAGTAAAAACTAACAATCTATATTGGATATCTCCTGTGTCAAAACACGTTTTTGCTAGTAAAAAATTTGTATTCAGAAATATTCAGTCCAATTTTAAGATGTTGAAAAATCAAAATAAGAGAACCCATCGAGCACAAAAAACCTACCACGTTAAACGGAACACTTCGAACAAATATTTTCCAAATAATAGGATTGGTCGGGGAACCTGGATGATGCACAGAAGAAATAGTGACTAATAAGAAAATACCAAGTTACATATGAAACGTTTTCAAACCAGCGCCAGCCTGACTTGGGAGATATTGATTGTGAAATGCAACGCATTTATTGATTTACTTATTTACACTAAAAACTTTAAGTCAAATCATGAGGACAAACATTCCCTATTTGCAGCTGATGGAAGTGGCAGATATTTTCCGGTGCACTATGCCCGAAAATAGGTAATTCACAATCTTAACGTGCCTTCGTTTTAATTACCCTGATTCTGCAGCTGCTGTTTCAAACAAATTTGAACAATTCGCAGACAAAACGTGTGTTGACGAGATGTTTGTCAGTTTCAGGGGCATTGTAAATTGTAATGTATCTTCATAAAAAGCCTTCCAAATACGGCCACAAAATTATGACTGGCGGACGCTCAAAATTAATTTTTAATTTGTAATTGTATAGTGGAAAAGGCAGTGACGGTACTACCTTTTCGGTTGGAGAAAAAAAACAAAGTATTCCTTCACAGGCCAAAACTGTGTTGACGAAATGTTTAATTTCAAGGCAGTGACAGTGCTAGGCTTTTCGGCTGGAGAAAAAAAAACAAAGTATTCCTTCACAGGCTATAACTGTGTATTGACGATGTTAATCAATTTCAGGGCGTTGTAAATTGTAATGTATCTTCCCTATAATCCTTCCAAATACGGTCTCAAACTAATGACCCTGGCGGACCGTCGAAATTATGTTTTAATTGATTCTTTTATAGTGCAAAAAGCAGTGACGGTGCTACCCTTCCGGCTGGAGAAACAAAACAAAGTACTCCTACACAGGCCATAACTAGGCTCTCAAAACCAGTTGAAGAATCCAATAGGAACAACTGAAACTGGTTTTCGTCCATAGAGTTAATTACAAACGTAAAACAGAAAGGCTTAACAATTTAGGGGCATTGCAAAAAAATATAAAGGAGATACTTTCAGCATTTTTGTGTGCAAAAAAGCAAAGCTGTTTTACTTATCTCCTCTATGCATCACAGTGCAGAAATAAATCCCGAAACCAGGAAACCTGAGATTACTATGACTACTCACTAGTACTTTTACCTCAAATAATGATAAGATTTAGTAATCTGCATCTGCAGATTATAATTCCTGTCGCTGATATTCCGCCGGTAAAAACGGTAAAAAGTAGCAAAAACAGATGCGTACCTCGCCCCCTAACACTCCTGTACTAACTATAAAAATTGATATACCGATTTTTAGGACACAATCATATGTATTTGTGGTTTGAAATCAATTTATGGGTATCATTATCTTTGACTAACATTGTTTTTTGTGCTATTACTCTAGAAATTATCGTAACGTCTTGTTAAACACTGTTATTAAGAAATAATTATAACACAAGTCATGAACTAAATAGAAAAAATTTAATGTCTTTTTAAAATTAATTTTGAATTTTACATCATTGATTACATCCAGTTACATATTTGATCAAAAATTAATTAATAAGTAAAATATTTTATAGCAAAAAATAAAAACTATGGACTTTTAACAAAAAAAAAACTAAACCTGACATGAATCCGAAAATATATAAAAATATTTAAACACTCAGTAAATTTAATATGTCCAAAATTACAAACAGCAATACTCAGGAATTGTCGGTATTGAATCAATAATCCAAAAACATACAATTTCAGTAAAGGTTTTTTTCCTTACGCAAACTTAATTTAACAATATCCTGAAGAAGATTGCATAAAGCAAAAGATACTGTCTGAAATCTACGCTTACATTTATTGGTCCAATACCAGCAATTATTTAAGTATTTCTATTACTTAATAGTTCAATGTAGTTACTCCTCCAAACAGAATTACTTAACGTGTTTAAAATACGAATGAAAAAATTTAAACGATGAATATTAAATCCAAAAATTTTATTTTAATCATAATATACTAAACCATACGTCAAGTAATTATTATACTAATTAAATTACAAACCCTAGCCATTGTATTTTAATTTAATATTTAACTTTTTTAAATAATGCTGCAAAGATGTTCTTTTTATACCATAAACCGAAGAAGCTTTCGTAACAGTAACCCCTTTATTTAATATTGCGTCTATTGCCCCACCAATACTAGCTTCCGAATACTTTCTAATACGACCATATAATTGATTATACAATGGTGCCATATCTATTTCATGATCGTAATTATCCTCATCATTATTATCATCATCATCATCATCGTCATCAACGACGTAAGCCATTAATTCAGTGTTTTTGGAGCCACCTTGTGATGAACGACGTTGACGTTTAACAGCAGCGGAACTGGCAGAACTTGATAGGTACTCGGTGGTGTAGTACCAATCTAGAACAACCAATTCCGCAGTCAGTTTTACGTCTTCACCAAAAGGCAGCTAAAAAACCCAAAAACAATGCATATGTTTAAAACTAATCAAAAATGTTCAAAAATAGTTTCCTATTTTACTCTGCAATCCTTTTTTCAAAGTTTAAATAATGAAACTCTATTTTTTAATCATTTTCCGATACACATTTCATACAGAAATAATCATTCAAGTTGCCAATACTGGTCCCTATAATTAATGAACACGCACATGATATACTTCGTATTATACACAATCTTAGGTTACAACATAACCCATAAATGATAGTTGACGTCCAGGACAAGCTAACATATTAAGTACAATGATAGCTTGCACTAACATGAACTATAATTCACAAGATATTATGCGACATTAATAATTTTAATATTTTAACTTGCAATGCCTTTTTCAAACTAGAACTTAACCCTTCAAAAGTTTAATTAGTGAAACTATAAAAATCCTTTTTTTTTTTTTTCATTTTCCGATACACATTTCTTCATACAGAAATAATTATTGAAGTTGTACTGGGCCCTATAATTAATGAACACACGCACATAACCCATAAATAATAGTTGACGTCCAGACAAACTAACATAATTAAGTACAACGGTAGTTTGCACTAACATTAACTATAATTCATAAGATATGATGCACCATTAATAATTTTAAATATTTTAATCTGCATTAAATATAATGACTTAGGTTTCAATTTGACTTAATACAAGCAATTTGACTTAATAACAGAATAAGTAAATCTGACATTAGGACAAATTACTAATAATAAAGTCATAGGTGTTAAAACTTTTTAAAGGCATTAAGAAAATACAGAATAAAACTAAATGTCTACAAATCATATACCAAAAGCCATATTAGCATTTTTGACGATAGTAATTTACTTAAGACCAGACTTAAGTATGTCTGGCATTAAGAAAAGTTACTTATAAAAAAACTAATATGATTTTAAAGACATAGAATAAATATTTTTAGTATTGTTTTTATCGATCCTGATAAATCATACACTAACCATATTAGATTATTTCGGTTAAAAGCAACTTAACTTAATACCAGACTAAGTATGTCTGGCATTAAGATAACTTACTAATTAGAAATTAAACTAATATATTAATTAGAAGTATTAAAAATAAACAGGATAAATCTTAACGATAAACAACGAGATATAAAATTAACATTAAATTGTAGGGCCCACTGTAACTACTACTAGGTAACGTCTTTTCTAAATGTCAGACCAAGGAACGTTCGGTTAAACACGCAATATCTTAACGATCAATTCCTTGGATCAAAATAAAAAAAAGGGCTTATTGTTTTAAACAATATACGCCTTCGTCCTACATATGTCCAAAAATTTAACCCAAATAATGAATCAGATATTTGCGTCTGCAGTTTTCAACAATATTCCACAACGCATACGTGTTTTAGAACGCTGAAATGAAACGCAGACACAATTTCTTATTTAACATTTTTTGAAGTCAACTTTGAGGACATTGCTGGAAATATTTGGGTTTATTTTGAGCTAAAGAACAAACTTAAAATTTTGCTGTTTAAGCGAAAATAATAATAATTAGATGAGTATTGTATTCTCTATACATAACTACATCAAATTTTAAGTAACAACGTACTATTTATTTCCAATTGGATCTTCTAATATCTGAATTTCAATTTAAAACGATGACATCAAATCATTATATTTTGTCATAAACTAAACCAGATTCCAAAACCTTAACGCCCTAATGATGGAAAAACCAACATTAGAAATATTCAGTTTTAGAAAAAATTTGTTTAGATAATATTAAAAGCTCAATAACTTGATGCCAAAATTCGTAATTGTACCACTTGAAACAAACAAAATATTAGAAGTTCCCAGTTATAATAATAATAGAGATAAAATTTGATTTAGCTAAAAAGATTTTGAAATAATACATTTCAGCTTCGTCCCAATACATCAAAACAAAATGTATAGAAATATGTATCGAATACAAATTAGGATTAAATTAAAAAAAACTGTGGAAGTTCAGTTTAACTAAACCACATAAAAAAGGCAAATATGTCTACAAAAATTTGAACAAGTTTGAAATTTAATAAACTATCGATTGTTACAGAACAATAATTCCGAATGGATAGCAATAATTCCAATAAATTTGATTTAGCTAGAAATATTTTGAAAAAATACATTTAAGCTTCGTCTCAATTCATTAAAACAAAATTGGAGAAATATGTATCGAAAACAAATTAGGTTAAAATAAAAAAAAACGGTTTAAATTAAACCACATAAAAAATGAAAAATAGTGTCTAAAAATTTGAACAAATTTGAAATGTAATAAACTACCTCTGGCGACAGAACAATATTTTCGAATGTGATCAAAACGTATTGATTTTCAATGCACCATACTTCTTGTATAGTAATAACAATTCCGTCCGATTGATGATGAAATGAAGTGTACAGGCAGAAAATATGAAATCGTTACAGCAAAATTTATTTTTTTAAACCGCCGTTTTTGACTTCATTAAAACTTAATCATAACAAATGATGTAAAATTCAAAAAGTAGATAAAAGCCGAAATATTCATTCATATTATTGAGAACTTTTAATTCATATAAGTTTACACTAAAATGGCGAAAATCGAATAAAATCCTTATGTTTTTACCTGTATATGTATAAATCAGTGATTAAAACTCATCAAACTTACAGATTTTATCTCTGAAATCACGAAAGAAGTTCAATAAAAAATCATTCCTTTCCAAGCTACATATGTTGACTACATTTTTCTGCATTTTGATATTTAAATCATGTAGAACATTTTTAAGCAACTACTAAACGCCATATTCCAATACAATATCCATGTGATTACTCGATAACTGGCCATCGTCATCAATATGCTACAAACACTTTTGCCTACATTTATGTGCATTTTCCTTCCAAGTTAACCACTCAAAGGTGTGATTAAAAAATTGGGTATAGACACCCAAAATGTACCATTCCACATTTTTTTTATAATGTATAAATGTCATGAATATTAAAACCATTTTAATTAACTTCTTTCGTCATTTGAGACGTAACATGTTAAATTTTTAGCTTTAAAAACTGAAACACTAGCTTTAGATTAATATTCTACGTTAACAAAAAAATAACTAATAATAACTAATAGCGACAACACCAAAATGCGGAACAAAACGCACTTTCGTTAAAATATTGTTGTTTACTGGTAGATACTTGATTCATTACAGATGTTATTCCAAATATCAGAAAGTCAAATAATTCACCTCATACCATCAATCAGTTGTTCAATCCAGCCAACGCTAATAAAGTTTTCAAAAAAATCCTTAATTTGATTTCAAATTCAAATTATAAACCATAACAAATGTGTAGGCATTTTCAGTTTTAACCGACCAATAGTTGCACATAGTGAGTTGCCACTTATCAAACTGCATTTAGTTCGTAATTTGGTGCTAGTTCGCTTTAATTATTAATAGATGTCCAATTAAACATAACCGCAAAACAATTATATTCTAATTACAATCATGTCTCCACTCTTCTTTGATACCTTGAACCTCAAGATCATAATCAAATCTATATAAAACGTTGCCTTCCGTTTATAATATATTGCCACTTCCCAAATTATCCCAAATACTACATCCCTTTCAGTTTTGTTGCAAATACGCAGAAGTTTAGTGCGTTTATGTCTAACCTGGACATCATCAAAATATATATTATAGTTATAAAATTAAATTCCCGGTAAATAACGAAAGTAGGTATATTATGAATTAAAAATTCTCAACAACAAAAAAATGTAAACAAATATAAGCTAGAGGTTTTCTTTACCTTGTTGTGAGGTGCCCTCGCCCGCATGACTGGGTCCCGCTTCATCCATTTGTTCCATATTACTCAGGTCATCATCGTCTAGCGTTAAGTCTTCAATACTATCCTCATTCACCTCCTCCACATATTCAGATTTCGGTTCCAGCATCAGTTCGGTGTGTGTTTCGAGTTTTTCTTTTATTATAGGAACTTGTGAGGTGGCTGATGTTTGTGTGGATTGCGCCTCCTCTTTATGCCTGGTGAGGATTTCTTGTTTGGTTTCTACATTGTCAGGCACTTCACTAGATAGCTGGAATAAGAATTTAAAACTTTAGAAACATGCATATTATTGATCAAAAAGGATAGTAGTAGTACGTACATAAATTAATGTTAAAGGCTAGAAGATGTTACGAACAAAAAAAATTGTATCATACAAAACTAACTTTTTATTTTTGTGAGCAGCGAAAATATCGAATTGAAAATAAGGAGATATTTGATTTATTTTAAAGAAGTAGTCCATTCTGAAGTGGAGTGAATGTATTGTAATAGGAAATAAAAGTCTGACTCCACAAAATCAAAATTTTGTGGAGTCAGACTTTTATTTCCTATTACAATATTTGATTTAGTTACTTTGTTCCGATATCGCCCTTGCCAAATAGTACATTATATTTCAATGTGCTATTTATTTGTATATTTAGCTTACTAATGTCGAGTTAATTCACTCCTATATATCTGAACACATTTTGATATTGAAAAATTAATTACAAAGTGGTGTTATTATTCATGCGAGAGGCACAATTTTTGGAATTTCTCTAAATTAGGTTTTTAAGTTAATAAGTGAATACAAATATTCATAGTATCAAAATAGTTATATTTTTTTACGCGAGAAATCGCACTGCTGTGTGAATTGGCCATTCATTCATTGTATCAGCCAAAATACTATAACTGCGTTGCACCTCAATAATTTTATTCCATATTTGTTTTGTGCTACGTTTAATGGCAACAGATCATAGCGCGATGCAAGCTAATAATTGATGTTGTTATACCTATCTTTTTTCTACGCGTTTTAATTATCATCGCTCTTTTGATGGCGATACAAAGGGATTTTTATGAATGAAATGTTTCATCTGTTAGTGCGTATATCGATCTTACCTATAAATTATTTATACACTTAAAATGATTTGTGACCTAACAAGCAGAAAAATTGACCCTGAATTTTCATGACAAAAGCTCATATTTAAAAAAAATTATTGACTTTTATGTTTCTTGAACCCTGTCAAAAATATTTTCAAAATTCTTTTGATTTCTTAATTTTAAGGTAAGTTAAATATGTGAAAAATAATATGTAAGACAATAACATAACAAATATGTTTGTGAAATTTAATACTGAATATTTTGAATCAAAAAGAAAATTTCCTAAGAATTTCTAGTTTTATTTATATGAAGCTTAATATTAAAGATTAAGATAAGATTTCACAAAGATACTTTAATGTTAAAATAAAAATGGGTCAAAACTTACAGGTAACGTTGAAGGAATGTTTTGGGCAGGCAGACTATGCGACTCAGACGAATTACTAGCATCATGATGATTATCCATCTCTTCGCTATGGCGCCGTCTTTTTCGCGGACCTGGTGATTTACTCCCAGATCTTGCATCATTTCTATGTTGTTGTCTATTTTGTTCTAATGACAGTCCCTGCATTTTAGGTAAAGGTTGCTGAGGAGGCGGACTACGTGGAGGAGGTGGAGCAGCAGCCGGTGCTGGAGGTTTCTTATCTTCTTTTTTGTTATCGGATAAACCGCGTATTTGGAGGGATTCGGCTGCTTTTAATAGAGCGCCTAGTTGATCTTGGGATATGTTTACTTCACCCCTGAAAACAAAAACAATCTTTAATAAATGTTCACAAACACAGAAAACCTGAAATTAAAAAAAAAAAATTAAATTGGATACTGACCTGTACATATAGTCCATCATGGCTTTCAGTTCTTGAAATTTAACATTTTGTAGTATGAGTATAGGATGTTTGTCGTAATGTCGCGACAACAGGGCTTCGAAATATGGACTGCACGCCGAAAGTACCACTTTATGTGCGTTTAAATATTTGCCTTCTGCTGCTAATGTACAATCGACTAATGTACCCTTCTGTAGAAGTTTATCGAAAATTTCTACTAAAGTGGTTTGGTGATTATTCCACCTTAAACAAAACTGTTGATCGTCGTCCATTTTCTGCAATAAAATAAAATCTAGTTAGAAATCAGATGGAGTTTCAAATCATTAAATAAATCTTAAAACGTCAGCATAGAAAACGGTATATTGTACTACTGACCTCAAAATAGTATTAACAAATTATCGGCCGAAAAAAATATAATTATAAATTAAACCAATTAAAAACAATCAGAATAAAAGCAATTAATTTAAATAAACTTAAGATTGTTGATTAATCAATAGTAAACGTAAAGATGTCTGCTTATGACTAGTACATCCTCCACAAGAGAACTAAAAATGGCCAGCACTCGAATAGGATATAAATAATTTTTAAAATTAAAAATAAATAAGAAAGCAAGTTGAAATGAAAGAAAATATAAGCAAGAAATAAATTAATAATATTTACCTTCAATAAAATAAACTTAATAAAGGACAGATGATCAGAATACGAAGAAATTAAACTGGAAAATGAAGAACATGAAACTTTCTATTTAAAAACTTCCAACAAAGCAAAATGGAGTTTGACGCAAGCTCAGTCTGGAGAGATTGGAACAACGTCAGCAGCAACATCAATTGATCGCGATAGAGGGGGAATGGGAAAGCCAAACGGAACAAAAATGGCCGATTTTCCCAATGAACATGGAAAAATGGCGAGATTCAAAACTTGTAAATGTAATAAAAATTATTAATTGCACGATTATATATACAAAATAAATGTTAAATAACAGCATTTGTTGATTCACACGTGATATTGATGAGCTTTAAGCTCTATTTTCAAAAACAAACAGAAAAAGCTCGTAACTAGTTTCCATGTGTGCCCAGCCCAACACAAAATTACAGAAATGTAAAGGATAAAGATTAGAAAAACTCCGGAAAATCTATTTAAATACTGTAGAATAAATTGCTTACCTTTTTTTGGCACTAAAAACTATTATCACAATTATTTTCACTTAAATTATGACTCTACTAGAGAGAAAAGAAAATATGTTAAACGTTCTTCAAGCGTCATCGGACGAATAAAAGCGATCGGTAGAATTACCTTGGAAATGCAACCGGGCCGATGTGATGGTTTACAGTTGCCGTACCAAAACTAGGTAGGGACGTTGCGCACAGCAACGACGCGCATGTACGCGACACGTCTAACGAATCATTATGCGAGCTTTCAATCGCCGGGTCAAGCTTCAGAAACTCGTTTCGTGAAAATGGAATCCGTGTAGCCGGTCGGTTTTTGTGAAGAAATAGATGGAAGAGAGAGAGCATGGTGAAAACTTGAAAAAGAGAGTGCGTAGAAATGAGAAAACGAATTTGATGCACAAATAGTGAGCCGTGAGTCTGACGGTTGTTATATATTTTTTTTGCAAATTAAGGTATAATAATAATAGAAGATAGAAGCGAATATTAATTTATCGCGACTTTTAAACGATATATTCTTTGAATATCTGATGAATTGATATTTAACTGGAACAGGTAAGATTCCTGTTTACTGCCAGTTTTTCTGTTTTTATAATAATAAACAATGAGTAATTAATTTTGTTTTGCTAACATTATTCTGTCAAAAATATTCATTAATTGATGTTGCCAAATTTAAATTTCCCAAAATAATTGTTTTGGCGCCAAGTCGACTCATTTTCTTATGCGTGTGTTTATTGTATTTATCTTTAAGCCCCTTTTGATCACTCATTCTTCTCTTCATTACTTCCGTTCATTCTTGGGAAGTATGTACCTATTTCGTTAAAATATTCGAATACTCTTGCTGAGTAAAAAGTTTTTAAATGTGATACCTATTAGGTGTATAGGAATTAAAAAACAATGGGAAATTTTTTTCACTAAATGCATCAGTTAAACTGATATGAGGACGTTCTTTAGACTCACACGAATTCAAACAAAGGACAATAAAGTGAGGTTGAGGAAAACGTTTGATAATAATTGACAACCTATTAAGTAGCAAGGCGTATTAACTATATCTATATAGGTAGGTAGCAATAATATTATTCCATCGAGGTATTGATACAATCTACCTACTTATTTTATAAAATGATAAATGGAACATGACAGATTCAATGTTGTATGGAGCACATACGTCTGTGATAAGAGCGTTAAATATTTAAATACATTATTTACATTTAACCAAATTTATGATAACGCTAAATGATTTTGCGTTATCAGGAATTTATAAAATGTTCCTAATAATATATTTAATAAGAGGGTATTTACAATTTTGCATTAACGATAATAATTTCATTGTTTTAGTGGCGAAAGTTATTTATGTTCAATGAATATTTTTATACAAATCACTTTTTAATTGCCTACTTAAATGAACATTCTCGAGCTCAAACGATATACAGGGTGATACAACAGTACGAGATAGCTGTTAATATTCATGAAGATAATCGATATCACGTGGGAAACAGCCTGATTTTTATTCTTGATGGAAAAGAAAAATTAAACTAGCCTACAGATAAAGCATAAAAAAAATATGTTGTGCTACAGCACAGTATAAATATATAAGATCCCTTATATTTGCGATGGCTACAGCTAGCAATTAGGGATAAAAAAAATCTATCGATTTAGAGGTGACCGATCAATTTCACGAGTGATTTTTGTAGACCGGCTGCTAGTAGTTTCCTAACATAACAACTAAGGAATATCAACCTTGAAAATGCGCAGACAGATAAAGATGAACATTTTCATTCCAAATATAGTAGCATAGTTCAAAAAATTGTCATGTTCAATTCCGGTACGCACTAAGTAGTTCCAATTTTGCGTTTAGGATTGGGAGAGGCCCAAGAGTATGGAAAACTGAAATATAGCCTTTCTTTATTTCCAAAAAATTGGAATCAGTTTTCTCTAATGTATGCAAAATATATAAACAAATTTTAATAATTGCTACAAACTTTGGGACAAGCGAAAGATCTTTTAATATAGACTGAGAAATATTAAAACATATACCTAATAGGTCGACCATGATTTGCAATCTGTAATAGACAAATTATTTAAAACAATAAAGAACAGAAGAATTATAATAGAACATTTACATTTATTATTATTGATAGACACATAGAGTATTTAGTATTTAGTTGTATTTTTATTTATGAAAGTGACAGTGTTTTTTGTTCGTACTTATATTTTATTGTTATAAATCCTACTACTGACTATTTTTGCTATTTCTTTTTTTTTTGTTTTAAATATATTTTATAATAAAAAAACTTTTTTATTTGTAGATTTAGAAGAAAAAGTCATTCTTTATAAAAACGTCTGCTTGTGTTAAAACTACGATTTCGTGTACGAAATTTACGATTACTATACAGGGTATATCAAAAATAACATTTTTAATGATTTTGATTTCCTTTTTTTTTTTAATTTTATTATTTTAATAGTAGCTATGAAATTAATCACTTTGAGAAAAAAGTTTATTAGTGTTTTTTACACAATTTGTGTAATAAATCACGATTTTGAAAATATTTGCATAAAATTAAAGAAAAACCCCATAAGGCTGGCTACGCCAGTGCGAAATCCCTAACATAACGAGAGTTTAAGCTTTACAAATAACTTCTTTTGCATTCCAAGAATCATAAAAGAATAAAATTCGCTTAGAATAAATTGATTTTTTCGGCCTATGTTAATAAACACTCTGTATATGAAACACCAACTTTATAATCCTTTAAAGAATAGGGTGAGTATCCGTGGGAGGGTAGCACTCTGATCTAAGTACTGCCTTATACCATTTGTTAACAATGCAAACTCTGAGTATTGATTTTTCTTTTCTGTTTAAATCCTGTATAATATACAATAGTTTTCATGGAAAATAAGACCCTCTTTGAACTTAAAATAACCCCCTATGTATTTTTATGAGTCACTATAGTTACTAGACATGCAATCATGTGACCTTAGTTGGGGGGGATTTAAATAGGATGACAAAAGCATTTTATATAGGGGTACCTATATTTACAAAGGCGACATATTTTATATATGTTGGGATACCTAGAATCTAGACTAATTCTGGTAAAGCATTTCTATTTTAAATAAAAAAATGGCTAAATGTTGCCAAGAAACTGTAGATGCAAATATGAATCTAATATCGGACAAGCATGCTGCTCAATAGAGGAAAAATTTCCACTTCTGACTCAATTTGTATAATGCGTTGATATCATTCTTCAGTTTCACCATTGCTTTTGATATATTTACGTACCCCAAAGGAACAAATCATGTCGAAATATAATTTTTATTATTGCGTTATTCAATGCATTTGTTAGGGCTAAGTTGGAGTATGCCTCAGTTGTGTGGAGTCCTACATATGAATTTCATACGGCGAGTATGGAACGTGTTCATCGTCGTTTCGCTAAGTTTCTGTGGAGTTTACCCAGTCATTGGATTTCCACATGATACGCTTCTAAATCGTTTTAATTTGACATCTTTAAGTATGCGTAGGGAATGTTCTGCTATTATCTTACTGTACAAAATTATTAATGGAGATATTGATTGTCCAGAGCTGTTAGAATTGCTTCCATTTTCTGTCCCTACTTTGCGTACACGTAATAATAATACTGTTTTTTACTTGTCAAGAGCGCGCACTAATTTGTTGTTGCATTCTACTTTGTTCGTAATGTGTAATAATAATTGTAACCGTATGTCTAATGATTTGGAAATATTTGAATCAAATCTGTCATGTATAAAACGTTTATTTTTTAAGTAATTAGTTAGTTATTAATTAGTTATTATTGTTATTTTGATGTTATTGTATTATTTGTAATTTTTACCTGCCCTTTAATTGGATATTTATCTGTCTGGGCAGATGTATCTTAAATAAATAAATAAATATAACCGGAAGTACTAGATTCTTGAAAAACCTTTTCGCCGAATTGGCCCTGTCGACCTAAGCATACTAAATTTGTTTATACCAAAGACTCAGTTAAACATTGGTCAGAACTCTTATCAATATGTGGGAGTCAGTGTTTTCAACGCATTGCTTATTGATACTAAAGCTTAAATTAAATTTGAGATATTTTGATGCAATGATCCAAAGTTTCTTTATAAAGGATAAGTTGTAAACATTTAGTAAGTCGACGCAAACGCGGTATTAACACAGAGAAAAAGAACAATTTTATGGAAGGGTGCGAGAGGTGCTTCCGGTCGAGTCGGTAGACTTGCCTATGCCAAGTAGTTATTTTAATAACAAAACTGGAAGAATTCAAGAAAGAAAGGAAATTCCACAAATCTCGAATTATAAAAATTTTTAATTGGGTGTCAATTAATAAAGAATCCGTAGATTCTGAAATTACGGATCAATTTTCTATAAAGAAAGATCTCCTAATAAACGCATTTTCTTTATACACTCAAATCCAAGAAAAAATTGGAGTTCTTGATGAAACAACAATTGATGAAACTTTAGAGGGTGAAGTTGAGGAAAAATACTACATTACTCTTGCAACTCTTGAGAGAAAAATCAAGGAAATCACATTAAACTTACCACCCACTAAAAATGATAATTCACATTCAAAAAAGCTAGCAGAATTTCAATTAAATAACAAGAAATTTCAATAAAATCATTTTCAGGCAATTTTTCTGGATCGCCCTGTATGTATTTGCGTAAAAACAATTTCATAGAATAGTGTTTTTAAAGAACGAAAATTATTTAGTAATATACAAATATTTTTAAAATGTTATCTTCACTCTAAACCTATGGATAGATAAAGCAATGACAATTGGGTTTGGTAACCCAGGTAGAATTCACAAAGCACAACATGTTGCACAGATATTATTATTTACAAGAAAACCGTTGAGAAATAGCGGGAAAAGATATGCTAAGACAGACTTTCGAGAGTTAGCTCGTTTTAACTTTACAGGAAAAATTACGGGCGTTTTCGGAATGAGGCAATATATTAAAGTAATTTTAATCATGCACCAAAAGGCTTCTGATTCGTCTTTATAGTTATTTATTTTAGTGAACAGCTAAGGATTGCAAACAATTGTAATAATCTCTTTGTTTAATAACTGAGAAGACAAAAGATTATTGTATGCTATGCAGATGAAGATATCGAAATTCTACTTTGATAAAAGCATAGAATGCACCTTAAGGCTGTTTGATCAGACTCCAAATAAAGTATAAGGTATAAGGCGTGCATGATTGTGCACTTATTTTTTAATCGATTTGAAAAATTCTTTTTGGCGCATAGAAAGAAAACTTTAACAGAGGTTTATATAGGAATAAAAATAAAATTTCTTAAAAAAATTTTTTTAAGTCAA
The DNA here is from genome assembly GCA_911728435.2 of Apoderus coryli. NCBI lineage: Eukaryota > Metazoa > Arthropoda > Insecta > Coleoptera > Attelabidae > Apoderus > Apoderus coryli. The sequence continues at coordinate 10,559,528 of OU452204.1, read as the reverse complement.
AATAAATTGTTAATAATTAATCAATAACTATAATTAAAAAATGTGTAAGGATAGTAACGATTAGTCAACTACAACTACATTTTTGCTAATAATCATGCAAATCTTACTAATTATTTCAATGTATTTATAGACATTTCGTAAGGCAACATTCGTTCATCAAATATTTGCCTGTTTTTTTCAATTGGGAACTGATCCAAAAGCTTTAAGGGGTCTAGCTACAGCTATTCTATCTAACTACCACATCAATAACCACTTATATTATCTTAATTTAAAAAAAATATACAGAGTGTTTCAGAAATATAGATAAAGCAACTAAAACTACAACTTTTTTATCTCTTGTATTTTTTTCAGATGTTGCTTCGTTTACGAGATCACAATTTAAAACATTTTTGAACATACCTACCAAGAATATTTGCTAATAATTCAGCTCAACTCAAAGGAGATATTTGAATTTAATCTTGTTATAACGACTTGTTGATGCCTTTGTCTAGGTGTAAAGCTCCAAGGTTTCGTTGTCTGTTTTGGATTCGGATAGCTTTGATTGCGATTGGTTCCACATGTTTTGACATTTTTCGTAGGTTTTTTGTGTGATGAAGGCTTTGATGTCTGTGGGAATTGATTTGAAAATGATAAAGGAACAAAAGTGTTACGGCATCGGCCACAGATCTATATCTTCCGTAATTGATCTTTTTAATGAAAAATATCCAAAAACAACAGTTCAAAAATCGCACGCATGGTGATTAAGAAATTTTTAGGAACTGGAAGTATAAATTCTATATAAAAACAAAGAAAAAAAACTTTTAATGAAGACGATGCCGCAACATTGGTTGCACTTGATTCTGTGCCAAACGATCCAAAGAAACCGCAGTAACAACGCCGGTATAAGCAGAACACATTTGCAAAGAATTTATAAAGTCACAAATATCAATGCATACAAAGTACGATTTCTCCATTCTTTAGAAAATGAGGATGAAGTGTTTGGGTGGGAAAATTTTAAGCGATCGAGGTTTTTATAAGAAAACCTTTATTAAACCAAATGGCGTTCCTTCAGCACAGAATTGTACATATTGAAGCAAAGAAAATCCAAATTTTACAATAAATACCACAAGGAGGTGCTTTAAATAGAATAAATTAAAAATGCCGTAATAATAGTAAGATGTAATTTGTTTAACATTTTTTGTAATTATTAATATTAAAAAAATAAAAAAATTGGCTTGGAAATCCAAAATTTTGAACAGTGAGGCATAACTTTCAATTCTAAATACTTTTTTTTTAATACAATATTCTTATATTTAAAGGGTAGTTTTTTGCATTTTTCCGATAAAAAAAAGCAAAGTAGGCCTAAGCTTTTGAAATTTTACAACCTTTCATTCTGAACAACTTTTCTTAACGATATTTTCTCATATCTCGTCGCAAAAGTGTAGTTTACGGGGGTCAAAAAACGTTTTTTGGAAATTTCAAAGCCATCCATGATTTTTCGCAACTAACAAAAATTGTGCTTGTGCTTTTCTTTTTTTTATATATCAGTAAAAATAATGTCAAACTAAAATCGCACAGAATTGTTTTTCCAAAAATTCTCGAAAACGGCTAAAGTTAGTTTACTTTTGAAAACATCATTTAAAAGGTGTTTAAATTGTACAACTTTTCTCTAGTTTAACCGACATTGTTCGACAAAGCTATATAATATTATAATTTTTGAGTCAATACATATTCTCCCAGCTCCAAGAAAATGTTTGTTGGGTAGAGTATCACTTTGCAGCTGGTTATGGTTATATAAGCCTGCCTGTTATTTAACGAATTTCCGTTTGAAATAACATACCCAGAACAGTATATGCGAAGCCCCCCATTTCTTTGTTATTCTCCTTTTTTTTTGTACTCTGGCGGCAGTGTCTATTACCTCACAACAAGGGACCCAAAGACCCTCATAAACCGCCTATGGGCTATATAAGCAAGAAAGGAAACTTGTTTTAACAGGAGGGTAATACTTATAACTGCGTACTGTGAATAAAATTGTTGTAGTACCTACCATAGGTACCTACGTTTATTACATTATGAAAACGTAAGATATTTTTCTATAGCTTTTGTAAAACTAGGTACATAGAATTGGCAAGTTTCTCTACCTTTAGAAAATATACAGTGTGTCGCGTTGAAGATGAATACTGCCTTATATTTTTGGTACTTGAAGGAAAAGATTTGAAATTTTGCATAGTCGTACCGATTGTTTTTTTTTCGCTGTGTCTAGGTACACAAATCTTCTACATCGAAAAATTGATGTTGTTGCTGCCAAATTTTATAAAAAGATCTAGGAAGTTTTAAAATTATATATGGTAAAAGAGACAGAGAAGTTATAGCGTGTAGCGAGAGTTGGTACAATCATAGTGCAACACTAAACATCAATTGCTGACTATTCACGTGTATATAACTTTTACATTTACGTACAAGTTAGCGTGTCCTGAGACACTGCGCTTTTTTTTACTCAACTGAAATATGAACTTTATTCTGCGTCAGATCTGAGCTACATGCACTAAAAAAACTAAAAAGAGTACAACAAAAAGTGAAATAGAAACTTTTGTTGGGTTAACTTAAAGTTTTTATTTATTTAATTTTTACATATACAGGATGGCTCATATTGCAGTAACGGCATTCAACTTACTTATTTTAAATAGCACACCATACATATACATATTTAGATAAAGCCCTAAAAGGCAAAGTCAACGATATATAATAATATGGGGTTAGTTTTTGTCTCTCTGATGGCATTTCTTCATAGTCAGATTCGACAAACCTTCCCGATTCTAGTGGATCTTCGAAATCTTCAAGACCATCCACCGTCTTCGTCTCCAAGATTATTTCCGGTCCAAGTCTGAAGCTGATAATATGCCCTGTAATAATGTTGTTCTGCTGCACCTTCTGTGGGTGGGAGATTGGCCAATATGAAAGAAGATTTAATTCTTGCCAATTGATATTTTTGAAATCTTAATTGGTTCAGTGTTATCATTTTTACATTTATTAATAGATTTGATTAATTGTAATCCATTTTTTTATATCTTTTTTGTTCGCATCTTTTTTATAAAAAATATTGGCCAAATTTGACACATTTTTATCGGCTAATAAAGAGTTGACGATACTTTTCTTTCCTTTTCCGGAAAATCCAGATGTTGTATCGCAACGAGAAAAACAATGGAGAAATGCAACGATATTTTTTAAGGATTCATATTTGAAACTATTAGATCATTATTTGCATTTTCTGAGAACATTTACCATAGTAGCGTATATTTTTTACCATCAGAAAGTAGAAATTTCAAACGAACAAAAAACACACCAACTTCTTTAAAAAAGCAGATATTTTGACGTGAGAATTTTCGATTGAAAATTAGGGTGCTTTTTCAATATTAAGTCAAAATAAGGTGAAAAAATGAATATTTTAAATAAAAAAAATTAATGTATGGGACATACAAAGGTAAGTTTTCACCAAATTTCGTGAAAAAATATTTTTTTTGCAAAAGATAAAATTAAAAAACCAAAAACTCGGTTATTCGAATTTTTCACATAAATTTTGAGGTTATGTGAAAAAAGTGTTGATACAAAAGTTGTAGATCTTTTTATTACCTACAACTTTGCCATTTAACTTTTTTTCATAGAACTTGCAGTTTTACCTGAAATCGAGATTAACCGTTTGTTATCCTTAAAAACTCATCCCCTCCCCCTTCCCGACCACAGATGGCCCGTAATTTATTTTTCCTTTCATTTTTGTTATATTCTCTACCTTTTCCAATGGGTATCATCCTACTATATTTTTTTTTGGTTTTACAAATTATCGACCCTGGTCTAAAAGACAAATTCAACGATATATATCATCATCGAGTCACTGTTTCTAAAATATCAGTGGTGAAACCGTTTCACCAACAAGTCAATTTTATATTTTAGCTATAGTGTGTTTGGAAAAGAGTTGTCTCAAATCGAAAAAATTACAGTATGTACCTAAAATACAACTCTACAGAAGATTCTGTCAATATATTGGTTTTATACGGAAAGAATAAACTAAAAATGTTGACAGGTTAGTCCTGGTTTCACCACTGATATTTTAGAAACACTGACTCGAGGGCACCGCATGATCTATATCGTGGAATTTGTCTTTGACTGGTTCATTTATATCTGACATAATATACAGGGTGTGTATTTGAAAAAACCGAGAAAATTAATGATATGCCAAATATGGCAACACTGTGTTCTTTTTCAAATTACGGTAACAGTTCTTTTGGCATAAGTACAGTATTTATTTTTATTTATTTCTATCCAAACAGAATCTAAAAAGTCATTCAAATAACTTGCGTACGCTAGTTGAAATGTAGGCTAAATATTGAAGGTAACCGAGAATAAATACGAAACGGTGCATGTAAACCCCATACTATTTATTATATATGGTTGACTTTGCCTTTTAGAGCTCTATCCAAATATGTATCAATATATAGGGTGTGCTATTTAAAATAAGGATGTTGAATGCCGTCACTGCAATATGAGCCACTCTGTATATGTAAAAATTAAATAAATAAAAACTTCAAGTTAACTCAACAAAAGTTTCTATTTAACTTTTTGTTGTACCGTGCATAATTTCTCAGATAAGGGCCACCCGGTACTTTAAGTACAGTTACAGGGCGATTTTGCAAATATTGCATTTTGGGACTCCCTTCGTATCTTTGCTACCCTTTAACTTAGCGGGAAGATAAAAACTGGACCTGATAGAGATTTTTGCATAGGATCCAGTGGTGTAGTTAGATTTATTCGGGCGAAAACGATTTCGAATATATAAACCAAACTTATGTTTTTTTTTTTTTAATTGGACACTCCGTATGTTTTTATCTATTTTTGTGGGGCTTATTATGAGTAGCTCAAAAATATATAGATTTCTATATTTATTTTCATTAGTTTAAAAGTTATAAATGTGTTTTATAACTTTATAAGAAAATCAGATAGGTATTCAGGGAGAATCAGGATACGATGTCACAATTCCGGATTAGTTCCAGATTATTTAGATTATTATTTTTATTTATTATTATTGCTCTGTTTCCAAATCAATGGATAACGGACCTGGGAACTGGCCACCTAGATGCCCACATCTATTCGTTTTGGTACCGAGATATCCCGTAATGACAGCCAAAATGGGACACCCTCTTCCTTAACTACTTTAAAATGTCCTACTTATACAATATAATATGATTGTGATGCCACTAAAAAGACACATAAAAAACATCACCATAACAACAAATACACATTATATATAAATATACAAATAATGCACAAATAAAATACATAAAATAAAAGTCAGAAAATACAACCACAATCAACAACACTACGAAATAAATTTAAGATTATTACACATCTTCGATGAATTCTTGTAAGCTATAGATTTTGTTATCAATCAGAAGGTTCCTTAATTTAAGTTTAATTTCCTTCTCAGTTTGAAGTTCCTTATATGTTAGTAGGAATAAAACAAATATCCAAATTCTAAGAGTTTTTTAATATCTGCGACCGGTTTCGAACCAGGCTTAGGTCTTCTTCAGGCTACAGAAACTTCAATAACAAACTATGTAAGAAATAAAGGAACAACACACAACTTATTCAATACTTACAACAACTTCAAAAAACCATCACAAAAACAACATTCATCGGAATTATCGCATACCTAGGTAGGTAGGTAGGTGCATAAATTATCGTACGAAAAATCCGATAAATGTTGTGATGGTTTTTTGAAGTTGTTGTAAGTATTTAATATGTTGTGTGTTGTTCCTTTATTTCTTCATACTTTGTGATTGTAGTTTCTGTAGCCTGAATTAAAAAATATTAAAAAACTGTGGGAGTTTGGATATTTGTTTTATTCCTACCAACATTATACCAGCTCACATAAATATGGGTTCAATTTGTTTTACACAAAGTTCCTTATATGTTCAGGAAGCGAATTAAAATATTACTAATTAATTGCATTACTGTAATTTTAAAGACAAAATACGTCAAAAGGGATAAGGAATCTAAAAATGCAATACAATACAGTGTGTTTCATTTGAAATGAGAAAGTTGGTATCAACTTCCAATATAACCGGAAGTGTCACAAACGTCAAAGTATTTTAGAAGTATCGATAACATTGACACATGTAAACAACCAAACTTTCTAAATAATCGTAGATCTCGTTTTCCATAAACGTCGACTGTGAATCACTGTGTATATTTGTAGCTGTCATTCATGGAAATAAATAATATCCTTAAGGTACGGTTCCCTCGGGACGACTGAGAGCTGCGATCGTCGCTAGAAGAAATAATTACTTGGAAAAAAGACGAAATCACCATCACGCTATGTACAAAGAACGAGACAAAGATTACATTTAGAGAATTCTTTCGACTTATAATGTGGCTCTGTTTAGCCACCATTTCGATAAGTTTTTCATCGTCCTCGTCATTTTTTTAACGCGAAATACAACACAGAACCAGAGAAACCATATTATTAGTTCTCTGACAGAACAATGTATTATTGATTCATCCCATATAGTGTATGCTTCATCCAGTGGCCGCGATTATACTGCTCTCACACCAGTCGACTCGCGACACTTAGCGGCGCGGAAGAAAACGTTTATATCGTTTTGCTTTATAAGCAGTGGCGCGCGATGATCGCAGGTCTCACTCACCCACTGAACCGTACTATTAAAGTTAATTTTTGTTGCAGTCAGATTATGGATACAGACTGTCAGCGTTACTGTCTAAAATGGACGAATTACCAAATAAACATGACGACAGTATTTCATGAGTTACTAGATAACGAAGCATTTGTTGATGTCACCTTGGCTTGTAGCAATAATGTGACTCTAAAGGCTCATAAGGTACATATTTAAGAATATCATAAATTAAGTAAATATGCCGGGGTTTTGAAAAACTATTAACATACAGGTTGACCCAGGTTTATCCAACAATATTTAAAATCTACTGGTCCAAATGAACAAATTTTTTTCAATTCTTCACCGATTTCGAGATATTGGCATTTACTGTTTTTTAAGTTTTAAATATTTCTGAACACTTAACCTAAAATGTTCCTAGAACTACAATTACTAGAACAAATCGTCTTATATCAACTGAAAGGCAATGAAATTCTCTATCAAATCATGCTTAAGTAAATCCTGGCAATTAACTCTAAGTCCATTTTTCAATGCCTCAAAGTTAAAAACTGTAAATTTTTCAATTTTTCTCTCTTACTTCAAAAATTTTTAGAAAAGCACTATCAAAACTTGACAACTTGTCAATATCTGAAAAGCATGCTTGTCCTAAGGAATCTCTATTGTAGTAAAAAGAAAATAGTTTTTTTACGCTGCGATTTTTTTATGAGGCTTTATTAAAAAACAAATTATTTGGTATTTTTATGATTTTTAACCGAACATGCTAAAACCGCTACAGACCGCTCATGTGGTCAAAGACAGTTGCTGTACAAAGCTTTTATTACGCAAATTGTAACCGCGCACGTTACCACGCAACTCTTTAAAAGTTAAGTAACGACCCAGTTAGCTTAGATAAATAAATTCATTTTACTTTTTCTTACTTTAGCAAACGTTTAGGCGCGAGTTTGTCTGTCCATCAAAAATACTTCTTTTTTATGATTTTTAATATTTTTATTTTGTCGAACTCATAATACAAAAATTCTTACTAAATACACAAATCCTTTAGTCTAAAATTTGAATTATTGCCGCGGAAATGCCTCAAAGTGGCTTCCATTGTGTGCCACGCAACTTCGACACCTTTGAAGTACCGAACGCATTGCCGTTGCTATCTGACCAGGTTTTATTTGTTGGCAGGAAACCTGAATTAAATCAATAAGCTCTGGTCTTGTTCTTATAGGATTTCCGTAAACCAGAGCCTTTAAATGTCCCCACAGAAAAAAATCAAGCGGTGTAAGATCGAGGGCTCTTACAGGCTAAGCTACAGGTCCACACTTTCCGATCCACTGCTCAGGATAATTAAAGTTTAGCCAGTTTCGAACAGGTCGACTGTAATGTGCAGGACAACCATCTAATTGAAACCACAGTCGCTGTCTTACATTTAGTATTAAATCTTCCAAAAGGATCCTGTCCTTTTGGAAGATTTAATAGTTCTTATTGCAAAAAGTGTAAAAAATATACACCATTGAAAGAAAAAATGGGTTGGAATTATTAACAATCAAGTCGATTGTTCCAATCCAAACATTAACGCTAAACTGGTGTTGGAAGCGATCTTCTTGCATGGCATACGGATTTTCATGCAACCGAAGATGTGCATTTCGCATATTCAATAGACCTCTTCAAGTAAACGTCGCTTCGTCGGTCCATAAAATCATTTGACAGTGTGGCCTGGTAAGGCGAGCGGCATTAATGAACCATTGACAAAATTGAATACGCCTTTCAAAATCTCCAGCCAAAAGTTCTTGTACTCCGCAAATATGATAAGGATATCCTGCCATCCCTTCTTAAAGTTCGCCTAATGGTCTCTCGAGGAATGTTTAATACATACTGGCTCGTCTGACACTGGTATACGAGGATCATTGTTGAAGTGGGGAAGAATAGCATTATCTCTTTGTGCTACAACAGGAAGCTGATGATCTCTCATAACGTGAAACGATCCTATTTCTCTAAGAGCCCTGTGAACGCGTACATAAACTTCACGATAGGGACGGCGTTTTTCAGGAAATGCGGCTATGTAGCCTATACGAGCTTCCAACGCGTTTCCCCGAGCGAGCCCGTAATAAAAGTGCATATCAGCATATTCTTCGTTAGAGTACATAAAACGCATAAAACTTATCAGCTTAGATTTTTTTGGGTCATGTAGCATTTCTGTTGGTTAGGTACTATTATTTTTATAAAGTATACTTTATAAAAATAATAGTAGAAAGAGAGATGTTTTTGGCACTCTCGTGCTAGTAAAAGCTCTTTGTAAATGTTGGAAATTTGGGTCACACTGCCTGCCGATCACCACTGATGAGTCGTGGATCGACGAAACCGCCGTCTGGTGAAAGCATGGTAGTGTGAAACAAATTTCCAACATAACTTAAAGTCTTGTTGCTTTATGTAACAAGCAATTCTTAAAATAATAGTACCTAACCAACAGAAATGCTACATGGCCCAAAAAAATCGAACCTGATAAGTTTTTGTTTAAATTTTTTTCTTATATAATAGGTACAAGTGTTTTATATAAGCGTGGTCTCGGAATGTCATGTCCGGTTAAAAATCATAAAAATAACGACCTAAAAAAAATTAAAATAAGGAAAAATTCACTTTTTAACCTTATAAGAAAAACGCAGCGTGAAAAAACAATGTTTTTTTAACTGCAATTAAAACTTCTTAAGACAAGCATGTTTTGCTAGTGCTTTTCTAAAATTTTTTGAAGTGCGAGAGAAAAATTGAAAAATTTACAGTTTTCAAATTTGAGGCAATTAAAAATGAACCTAGGGTTCATTGACAGGATTGTCTTTAGCATGATTTGAAAGAGAATTTCATTGCCTTTCGGTTGATATAAGGTGATTTTTTCTGGTAAGTGTAGTTCTAGAAAAATTGTAGGTTGTGTTCAGAAATATTCAAAACTTAAAAAAACATTCAATGCCAACCAATATCTCAAAATCGATGAAGAATTGAAAAAAGTTTATAGAACAAAGTATAATCTAAATTTTAAATATTGCTGGATAAAACAGGGTCAACCTGTATAAGGGTGGTTCATGGCCCATAATGCATAATGTACTGATACAGATAATGGCTTTGCCTCTGAATCTGAAATCTGGTAGGTAAGTGTTTTTAACAAAATATGGAATTCAAAATTTTAATAATAAGGGAATCTAACAACAGATTTAATAACTAACCTAATTTTTAAATATAGTGTCTAAAAGATGATGACTTTTTCTTCTTGAACATTTTTCTACTCTAACCACCATATTTCGCTAGCCTTAAGCAACATTAATGGAGAAATATTCAGGATTTCTGTTTGAAGAATATTTTCTCTCTGTCGGTACTCTGGGCATTATTAATGTAAACCATGGGTTTAAAGTAACTAAAAATCACATGATCTCGGAAGTCGGGAGTCACTGCAGAGAACCAAACTCTGGAAATCAGGCGCCCTGAAAACATATAAGTACATCCATGGATGCACAGGCAACTCTGGATGAGAATAAGTTTCAAACATTCTCACATAACGTTCCGAAATTACCGTAGCATTTTCTTCCTCAGAAGAATCAGGTCTGGCAATCCAACTATTGGCAGAAACCTGTATATTGTTAGCGGTCGATCTAGATTTTGCAACGAGAATTTTCCGACCTGAAAAATGGTTCGTTAGGCAAAAGCCGAAATAAGAACAATCGTCAATTAAAGTACACAACATGTTTCGGAACTAGACCAGTCCTATCACCAGTGGCCTTTAAGAGATTTTTACACATTAACTGAAGATTCTCTTGGAGTATGGACATATAATTATTAATAATGTGTAAAAATCTCTTGAAAGCTTGTCTTTTTGTTTATTGTTTGCCACTGATGATGAGACTAGGTACTTCCGAAATTTGTTTGACTGAGGATACTTTAATTGTCGACTGTTCTATTAAACTTATTTCGCATGGAGATCCGACCTTTATTTTTTCATTTCTATAAATTAACAGACATCCAAAGATCAATAGAAAACTAATTCCAACACCGATATCACTAGTGAGTCTCGGTGGTTCTATATGTCTATATATTTTACTTGCTATTTGGCATTCTATTGGTTACAGCCGATGATAAAAAACAAGGAAAATACATTAAAACTGGGAAAATATACTGCAATTTCATATCAAAAAAGCTAGTACATAAATTTTGTTGGATGTAACGTTCATTGACGAAGCCTTGAAAATTTTCATTCAGTAACAATAAGATGTTTCCTGAACAGCTATAAAATAATTTGGTGTTCGAAGGATTCAACAAACAAAGCCGCTCTTCATTTGTGGTTGATTGTAGAGGCTTGGAAAGACGATTTACGATTTATAAAATTCAATGTAAGGTCTTTACAACATGTTTAGACGAGAGTTATTGATATTTAAACTTAATGTCACAGAAAACTTATAAAAGAGCATTTAAATTTGTTTTTCATTATGTTTTTTTTTTATCTCGGTAATTCGTGCGTCTAACCCCTAAACCACTCCTTCGCTACGCCGATGGTCTACACGGAGAATTGTACTTATATCTTATTGGGAACTGACTGTCGTCAAACTCGTTATTTTGACAGAAATTTTCGCCAATTCGGAATAGTTACCTACTACATTACTATTTGATAATTATAAATTTTATGGTTACGCTTCGGCAATATAGTTTTTGTATTTTTTGCCAAAAACTTTCCTACAGGTTTTTCGGAGGCAAAGCTATGTCACTATAATATGGCCCACCAAGATCAGACAAAAACCGTATATAACAGTCACTAACCCCCTCTTAACTGGCGCCCGGCAGGCCGAATTGTTCTTTTGAAAATGATTGAAATTTTGTTGGGCTTAAAATTGTCTTTGTATGTTTTTTTCTTTGTTATGCTTTCCAGGTAGTTCTCTCAGTATGTTCGCCATATTTCCAAAAAATGTTGTTAGAAAACCCATGTAAACACGCAACCATTATAATGCCTCCAGATATCTGTCATGCAGATGTAAAATTCATTTTGGATTTCGTCTACAAGGGTGAAATTGACGTTTCTCGTGACCAGTTGCAGGTACGAATAATTATAAGAGTATACAGAGTAATTTAGACGGATTAGTTAAATGAAGTGAATTTAATGTATTTAATAATGTCTATTAATTATCCTTCTACAGTTTAGATGCTGGACTGATGTGACATGATCACTTGCCAAAAAGAACATCAAACTCTCAGTATAAGTATTTCTAATTTTAATTTAAAATTATATAAAAAAACCACAACGCAATATCTCTTTGTAATGTCAATACCGACCGTAGGCGTCCATAGGCGCATCCTTTTAACTTTTCATATCAATACATATTTTAAAAACTCAATTTTTTTCCAGTCAGTGTAGTTATTTTGATTACTGTCGGTATCCTTTGGCAGGCATGATTTATTATACGTCTTATATGCGAGGGAGAAATATATCAAAAAACGCTGCATTCGATGCCCTTTTATAATGTAAAGAGGCCTAGGAACGGATAGCCCCAGCAGAATCGTTAAATTTATATATTTCAAATTAACTTTGGAAAAACTATACCTATTATTATTGTATCGAGTGTGTACATAAAGTAAGCATAAACTCGTTTTTTCAAAAAAGAAAAGACACGTCAATTGTTTATATCACGTCATATATTTAGCTCTCCATATCATATATGTAATATATGTATATATGGAGACTATTAGTTTCATGAAAAAAAAAATTTTTTTAATTTCACCGGAAATACTTCTTTTTGGTCATTTTATACATAAATAAGTAGTTTTAAAAAAATGTCTGTCTGTCTGTCTGTCTGTATCCACGAAAACGCAAAAACCGCTTAACAGATTTTAACCAAATTTGGTACAAAAATACTATTGGACATGGCAAGGAGCTGATTAGATTTTGGGAAACATTGAGCGTAGGCAAAGGGTTTAAAAGAGGGTTCAAAAATTACAAAAATTCATAGTTCTTAAACTTATCCGAAATACTGCATAATTTTTTACGCATTTAATTGAATATAACCTAAAATATTGAACATAAAATATTAGACCACATTGGCGTTCGAAAATAGTGTAAAATGTGGTAAAAAAAGATTAAAAAAAAACGTATTTCTTAAAAATAGCAGAAATATTAACTAGTTATTGATAGTTTTGATAGAATATAACCTATAAAATGTGTCATGAATAACTTACTTTCATAGGCGTTCGTAAATAGTGGAAAAGGGGTCAAAACATAAAAAATATATATTTCCTAAACTTATTCGAAATATGGAATAATTTTTCATAGTTGTGATACAATATAAGCTAAAAAATATTCCATAAAAGAATTGGTTCACACAGGCGTTCGAAAATAGTTTAAAAAAAGGGTCAAAAACGAAAAAAAAAACGTTTCCCAAATATACCAGAAAAATTGGCTAATTATATATAGCTTTGATATAAGATAACCTAAAAAATGCAGCATTAAATTTTTATTCACATAGGCGTTCGTAAATAGTAGAAAAAGGGGTAAAATAAAAAAAAATTAAAATGTAAAAAATTTTATATTTAACTAGATGAATTGGTGTTAAAAATACACGACAAAAATTAATGTACCATAGGCGTCCGTAAAAATTCTATAAAAGGGTCAGAAAAAATTTGTATCCGTGATAACTCAAAAACCACTTAACGGATTTTAACCACATTTGGTACGAAAATACTACAGGATAATTATAGGTGGTGATTAACATTGAGCGTAGGCAACGGGTTTAAAAGAGGTTTCAAAAATTTAAAAAATCATAGTTCTTAAACTTATCCGAAATATTGAATAATTTTTTATAGTTGTGATAGAATATAACCTAAAAAATGTTACATAAAAGAATTAGTTCACACAGGCGTTCGAAAATAGTGTTAAAAAAGGGTCAAAAACGAAAAAAAAAAATGTTTCCCAAATATACCAGAAAAATTGGCTAATTATATATAGCTTTGATATAAGATAACCTAAAAAATGCAGCATAAAATTTTTATTTGCATAGGCGTTCGTAAATAGTAAAAAAAGGGGTAAAATTAAAAAAAAATTAAAATGTAAAAAATTTTATATTTAACTAGTTGAATTGGTGGTAAAAATACACGACAAAAATTAATGTTCCATAGGCGTCCGTGAAAATTCTATAAAAGGGTCAGGAAAAAATTGTATCCGTGATAACTCAAAAACGATTAAGTACAACATAGTCCTGTAAAAATTGAAGACACCTTGGACCATTTATGGTTTCTTTAAAATAATAGGGTCCAATTGCCGCAATGTATTTTCGGAGGATACACAGTATGGTGTTCTCTCATCTATTTTCTATTCTCCTGGGCCCAGTACCTGCAATTGTGCCGATTTACTATGTTCCTGTTACTGCCAATGTAGCTTCGTCAGAGAAAACAATATTTTTTACAAGCAAAGCATTTAGCAGATACAATAGGTAGATACAATCAAAATATTACAATTTCAAAATAGAAATTATAAATCTGCAAAAATGCAAAAAAAGTAAAATAAATTTTCTTATAGGATGATTTGGCATCATTTTCTTACACTATTAAGTATGCACAATTATTAATATCATTCTTATAAATTTGATCTTTAAAATCCCCAAACGAAAAAATCTAGAGTAGTTACATCTGGAAAACGTAGAGGCCATTTTACTGGACCTTCATCAGTTCCTATCCATTGAGCGAGAAATGCATTATTTCTAATAATATTTTACAATAATTGATGCATTGTGGCTAGGCCAACCACATCAAGCCTCTGTAATGATAGTAGCACTATTCCATTCTCTTTCCAAAAGTCTAAGGAGTTGATGTGTATATGTAACGAATGGTTGTCTAGCACCAACAATATCTTACGCGACTGCTAAGCACTCGTATGTTTCTGAAAATCTTTAAGAAAGTTAATAAATGTTTACTCTTGCTTCCATCCTGATGGATTGCCAGCACTGATTGATCCGACAGGTCCGTCTCTAATGAAATGCTCCTGGTATCTAATTCGAGGAAATACGAACATAGATGGAATGACGTTGCCCAATGCATTAGCTGCAAATGCTAGTGTGACGAAAGTGCGGCCACCTCCCTAGTTTCATGTCATGTAACAACTCTGTCAGGTTTTTGCATTGTGGTAACACCAGTTTCGTCAACATCGTCTTGTTGATCAAAGTGGTCACGATCCATAAAGATCTGTAGATTATCATACAACGCATTGACGTTATTTCAGTTGAAGCTCGTCGCTCGAGAGAGCCTTGTGGCTTGAGCAGCTCGCACCGATAGTTCGAGATTTCTCTTCATAAATGAACGAAACCACTCCTCTCCATTCGATTTTCCAGTGCAAGGGGTGTTTCAATTGTATTTTACGCCAAGTTCAAAGGCAAACTTTCTCACCTCTTTTGTAGAGAGGCCATCATCACAATCATCTGCAGAACATTGGCTCCTTAAAATATAGGAATGAGTCAAAGCAGTCCCAATCTCAAACAGCGTAGTTTAATCTGTTCTCTTCTTGGAAGAGCAACGGGCAAGGGCCATCTCACTGTAGAAGGTTTTATAAAACTCAGGTGGTTATTGACCTCGTCCCACTTCGCTTGCCAATCTTGATTAACCTTCGAATTCATTTCCTGGTATTGCAACATGACTTGGAATCCATAAAATTGTTACTATTCGTTTGTTATTCAAAACTAAACTCATAGCCAATAGGTCCAATTTCGTTATAGAGATGCAATAAAAAATCAAAAAGATAAAAATGGAAGCTACTATGTCAAGAGGTTGCTGGGGATGTTTGGGGTAAGGGATACCATGTCGTCACAAGACGCTTTGGAATAAAATATGCAAGTCCCCAACTTAATATTCACCAAACGAAAGACATTCCGGCGGCACTCTTTCTGGCCCATGAGATTTGAGATCGGGCCCATAGGCGGGACGTGATCACGTCGCTGTTCACTAAGGAGGAATTGGAAACGGCTGCGAAAAAGATCAAACTAAATATAGATATACGGCTGGAAAAGTTGGTAAGCCAAAAAATGTTAGTCTCCGCAACAATGGCGGATCATTGATGAATATATAACAGCGGTAATACAGACCAAGGAAGAGGCAGAGCGACACTTACAGGCAAAAATAAATAACGAGCGGGAGGGGCAGTGAGATCCTGTTCTGCGTTTTGGCTGTCGGATGCTGGGATTTCCCGCTTTTGTGCTGTTTTTAGTTGTTTGTTGTTTTTTATTGTTTATTGATGTTTTGTTTCATTTCTGTATCTTTGTATTCTGTTTTTGATTCCCGGTAATGGGATTTTAGTTATGTATTGGAATGTTTGTAATAAAAATTAATAAAAAAATACACGAAGAGCTTACGAAGTAATGCGAAAGCGGTGCCGAGTTGTAAAGCATTTCAGGAGGGCCTGTTGCTCTGGTTAGCATATACACCAGCTACGTCCTCAAAAAAAAAATTCGTTATAGAGCAATTAGAGAAAGGATTATATATCGATATTCATTCAAAATCTGCAAAAAATTTCTGTTTATAAAGTGTGGAGTTCGTTGCTTCTTTATTTAATTCCAAGTTCCACTGACTTTAGGACTAAAGGCATGTCATGACTTCACTTGGACCTAAACTATATTGACATTTTCCATGGACTCCAGTGATTATGATTCCTTTTATCATGCACTAAATGGGGGTTCGTATCATTTCAATACAATTCATTAGGCCTGTTAAAAGCTCTCCTACCTACGCTAGTTATGCGGGCTTCAACAGTTTATATTATGGACGAATAAAAAGTTCGATTTTCATCACATTTTTCTAAATACTATTGTCCAAACCATTGTCGAGGAGTACTGTAGTTCTGGCAACACTCTCAAAGATGACTTTCGATGAGCTTCAATGTATTCCAAAGTATTTACCACGTTCGTTATTCTTATATTTGTTTCACATATCATGGCTCATATGTTTGAAGAAGTCATTAAGCAAGTGCTGTTACACCCAAACTAAGGTCAATATTCGGAACTCTATGCTCGCATGACTGGTGAAATTTTTTCTGATTTAAATTTAATTTCAGAATATGTATTGCGAATATTTCTAATAGGTACATACTTTCACATAAAGAAACCATTAGCATCGCTTTCGATAAATGCTCAATATTATTTAAAATTGTTAATAACATTTCTTTGTAGTTCTTCAATAGTGCTGTATGGGCTCGGCACCATTACAACATAATGTCAAAATCTGTGAGCGAGACGATATTGATATTTAGTTGGATTTAGCCCATAATGTTGAAAGAAACCACTTTTATTTTATTGTCAACGTTTCGATGTATTTTACATCATCTTTGTCATGGCTGAACTTCAGACCGTGTGTATGAACAAATTAGCCTTTATTAATAATCCATTTTACAAAAGATATGTCGATGACATAATTACTGCCATACCAGATGAAAATCAACTGGAATTATTACCAGTTTTTAATTATTTTGACGAGAAACTTGAATTCACTATCGAAGTTGAAAGTAACAAAGGCATTCCTTTTTTAGACACACGGGTCTATAGAAATATTGATGGTAGTATGTCAGTAGACTGGTATCACAAACCAACTTTCTCTGAGAGATACCTTAACTATGCATAACGTAAAGCAAAAAATGAATATAATACAATTTATAAGAAAAATTCTTAGTACACAGAGACAAAATTCTAATACCCAAGTTCCACTTGACATCAAAATACCGTATGCTCAAACCTTGCTTTCAGGAACGAGCATACATTAAGCACTTGTTTACCAAAACAACACTTTCCTAACGTAGTTTACAGGATTGCAACAAATGCTATATAGGACAAACAGCAACGTATTTGCTGAACACACCACAGATATTAGAAAAGCCTAACAGCCAATCCAATAGCTTTAGTACAACATGCTAGACCATAATATGATGATTCCTTTGATAATAACACCGAAATTTAGGCTACTGAGGAAAATCTCACCAAAGGTCTCCTACGAGAGACTATTCAACAGAATATTGTCATCATGGCCAAGCTCCATCAACATAAAACCTAAGATGGCTATTTTTTTAAATAAAAAAGACTGAACTTTTCTTCAAATTGCACGTGACCTTGTTTCCCGTAATAATTTGAAAACGGTGGACTTTCCTATACCAATCATTCGGGAACTTTTTTCTATAATTTCTGGCACAGTAAAACTTGGGTAATCATGTTTTATGCAATCATGTACATTTAAAATAATAACGTTTTCACTCACTGATAGTGGAGAATTATTAAAACATATTTTCCTTTGTATGAATGTCGTCATTTTATAAATATTATTTTAATAGTGTTTTCAATATGGCTATTGTGGCAACGTTAAGAGCCAGAGCTGAGTGTTATTGTAAGCTGTGCTAATACTAAACCGGACCTGAAAAGGGATAACTTAGGTAAAAATGTTTTTATGACCTTATGGATCGGTCACAAAACAAAGTTACGCCTATGGACGACCAGGAAATTTACACAAACTGGACGAAATTGTCCATTTTATTACTGCATGCATACCTTTTTGAAATAAACTATAGTAAATCTATGGTAGATAGTTCCGAGAGACCAATATGATGTATTTTTTCTATTCCTTCCAAGAATTTTTGTTGTATTTTCTTTTGGAATCTTTCTTCGGTACTATACTTTTGAGTATTTCATATGCGAACACTGCGATAGATTAGTTTAATGTCAATGAAGAAGCACAAATCGGTTGTGTCATCCCAAAACTTTCCCGATAAGTTATAATATCATCAAAAATATATGACCTGCATAACGAAACAGAAGTTTAATAATAATAATATCAAATATCAAAAGTGACCTATCGCTGTAAAACAGATAAAAAATCCTTTAAAATGATATATCACTCGACCCCTACTGATATAGGAAAATTTAGTGGTTGTGTCCACGCCTATGACAAGGCTTAAGCGTGATTTCAACCGAAATCTAATGGCTTCATCCTAGGACTGCCCCAAACTCATATACCAAAATTTAGCTCAATTGATTAAAATGGTCTTAATCGTCACAGGGATCTTCAAAATAGTTATATCCGTCTTTATCTTAATTCTTATTCTAGTGCGTTCACAACGCTTTCCCTGTGCGGGAAATCAAAATTATAAATATAGAATATTTTGCATATTTTCTTTTTTTTTTTGACATGACCAAATTTTAATTGTACCTAATTTAATTGTCTTATTATTTTGTTTTAATTGTTATACCTACCTATCTTTTTAAACCAAATAAAGTTTTTTTTCTTTTATATCAAATTTTGTTTTTCTCCTATAAATTTATATGATTTTAATATTAATGTATACAGAGAGGAAAAGAAAGGCAAAATGAATGTTATTTTTAATTGTTTCAGAGATGATGTAAAATACATCGAAACGTTGGTAACAAAATAAAAGTGTGTTCTTTCAACATTTAGCCCATATCCAAACTAAATACTATATAATTCGAGCTCCTAATCATCAGAATGCAAAAAAATCGGTTGTGTCGCCCCAAAACTTTCCCGACCCAAATATAATATAATCAAAAATATATGACCTGCGTAACCAAACAGAATTTTAATAATAATTATTATTGTATTACATTCATTATTTCCAATAAAATAACGTAACAAACTTATTCAAAAATTAGTAAAAAAAAAAAATGGCAGAGCTGGGATTCGAACACAGAACCTTCAACATGCGAAGCGCACGCTCTATCAAGGACGCCAAAAATGGTTGTATCCGTCTTTATCTAGATCGTAACTTCAGTTGTTACGTTTTTTGCACCAAATAAGGCTTCTTATTTACTATGAAATTCTGACAATAATTATCATTAAATTCTCAGTGTGCACAACTTTTTTGAGGATCTGCCTATCGGTTTCAACTGGATGAAGCACACAGAACAGATTTGTTCCAAATATTCGACGATTGCTGGTTTAGATCCTGTCATTGGCCTACGCGAGATCTCCCAAACTCAGATCTCTTGATTTTTATTTGTATGGTGTAATTGAAAAGAAAAGCTTGCGTGAGAGCTCTGACCTGTAATAGAACAAGATATCAATGAAATAATGGGTCACAAGTCTATCCTACCCGGATTGAGAAATTATTATAGCGCGTTTGTTTTGTTTTTTTAAACTGTATTGGATTTTTGACAGTAAGTAGTTTGTGTTCAATCCCAACCCAAATAAATTATTGAAATTGTTTTCTAAACCGACAGCGATTCCAAAAATATAGGTAATTAAATATAGGGTACTGTTTCACTTGTAATAAGAAATATAATACTTATAATCTTCCGGTATGACCGAAAATGACACACATATCATAACATTATAGATTGGTACACTGAATTCACCTGAAAAATCACTTCAATTTTCAAAACAATAGCTTTCCCAAAACCACCTTGGACAACCCAAAACCAACGACCAACAATTACCCTGTTACAATTTACACAATTACCCTGCAAAGTAGGTAGGGCAGGTCCACTAGTCCAAGTTTGTTGGGTATTCATAAAATTACATTACAGTACTGTAAGCGCCATCTACGACACTTGTTATCAAACTTATTACCCAGCCATCGATTTATATAATAGTAGGTAATGAAGGGCTCTTGTTGCCTTTGCTTATTCTTATGTTTGCACCTCAATTCATAGAACTTGTTGAAAATGTTCCTCTATTTTAAACTTAAAACTATCATACCTATAATTTTTGTGACCGTTTATTCGAATTAATAGAATATATTATAGAATTTGTTTTTGGTGGTATTTGAAACATCGAGGGGTAATATTGAATAAAATACCTACTATTAGGTTGCTTTGGCACCGCTGTACACGCCTACTTAGTTTTTTATAGGTAGGTATTCTTCTGCTTCTATAGAATGGTCAGTACCTCAGTAGACCTTAATTGGCTATTAATTTTTATGTAACTAAATAAATTCTTATATTGAACATAACACAAATATAAGCTAACTAGATACAATAGATACAATACAAAATTATTTACGGAAAACAAAAAACGTATTTATTAAACCAGGATAAATGAATCATAATTATAATATCTGCAAAACCGAGAAATTTCTACCTTTGGCAACAGCGCAACCGGCCATTCTGGCCGCAAGTTGGCTTACGTAGTTTAGTTTTATATTGTTTTAATGTTGATTGTTTTCTCTGTGTATTGTTGTGATACGAAAAATAGTGTATGTGTGTAACAAAAAACCGACCGACGAATGTAAAGGTGAAAAAGACAGTGAAAAACAACATCAAAACAGAGCGTGAGTAGATAAAAACACAATTTTCTCTTATTTATTTTATTGTGTTTACATTTGATTTGTCTACGTACCTATAAATTGTACCTATTTTAGAAAAATAACTGTTTTAGGTACATCATGTAGTTTTAATAGGTACATGGTAGATTAGATTAGGTTGGCTGCTTTCAATTTATTAGAATTAGTAATTACTACAGTTTTCAAGAAAAAATGCAGATGACTGCCTGAATGGATTAAGTAGGACTTGTGGGATCTTTCTCACAATTTCTATTCTGTGTAAAACAAGGTAGAATTCCACCGTTGAGTATTAATAATTAACAATATGGATATTTCGTTTCATTGTGAAAGGAAATTAACCGTAAACCCATCGGTATACAATTTTTTTACAGTTTTTAAATAACTACTTATTAGCTAGACTAGAACAAAAAGAGTCTTCGTCATATTATCAGTGTTGCCAGTTGGCAATAAAAAATTACTGACACAATTTGCAAGAGGCCTACAACAAGCTTAGCTTAGCTCTTAAATTCGTTGTACTGAGCATTCTTCTATCTTGGTACTTAAACCTGCATTTACCTATAAAATAGATCGGTAATATACGCTAAGTTTTTGTGTTTATGTTTTGTCTCAGTACAATTGGAAATTGGTAGGTAGTTTGTAACCAATAGGTAGGTATACTTGTTTTTTTTAATCCCTCATTAGCGTACGCAATTCTAAATCTCTCACTTCACGAGACACCAAACCAAATTGCTCTTTAGTGAAAACATCCTTAGCTGTCCATAATAATATGTATAGATATTGGAAATGTAACTTTTATACAATTGTAATGAAGTGGCAACACTGATCACTCTTCTATTGCTTTTCATCCATAATGTTTACTGATAGACAGGATGCAATTTAAATGCGGTGTTGTAATTTTCTGATGATATGTATTTTTTCTCTAGTACGAGTATATGAAATAAAAGACCAAGTTAGAGTATCAAAACTGGAACTATTACTTAAATCACAGATTATATAATATGGCCTTTTGATTTGGCATTTGACCACAATGATTTATTTTGCAAGGTTATTTTTCTTGAGTAGCCTGTTCAAAAATATTGCGATTCCGATTGCTATGATAGGGAGAGACCTAGTTTGTGTCCGTAAATAACTTAAAGCAGAAATAATATTTGTGGTTTATGGGACAAAATAAAGACTGTTGTTATTAATATCAATGCCTGCTTTTGTATGATGAACGGAAACGGTGCCGGTGTTTTAAATCAGTCAATCCTTCTTCGAGGGTCTATTGTGGCTCATACTTATCTATAGCCTTCTTTTAGACTCGCTCGTAGAAGGGATACTTCACCAAATATTACGAATCTAGCTACCGCTGGGCAAGAGCATAGTACATATTCCTCCAGACACAATCGGCACTCTGAATTTCCCAAGAGACCCAACCTCGTGAGATGATGATTCAAGCTACAATGACCAGTATATGGTCCATCCAGGCAGCGCAGATGAGACCTACTCATACCCAACTCTCTGGCCTTTGATTTCGATGGGTGAATGAACTTCTTCCAATGTACTAAACCTAAATAATTTTGCCAAAAGTTCTGAACTTTTGTCGTCATCCGGGTATTAAGTATGTATTTGGCAGTACTAAACGAAATGCCAGTTGCGGGTTCTGGTCCGATAAGTTCTCCTTCATCCCCTTCTCTTGCCAGAGAGTC
This sequence comes from Apoderus coryli, assembly GCA_911728435.2. Taxonomy (NCBI): domain Eukaryota; kingdom Metazoa; phylum Arthropoda; class Insecta; order Coleoptera; family Attelabidae; genus Apoderus; species Apoderus coryli. Next base: position 10,536,909 of record OU452204.1, on the reverse strand, counting down.
GGACCATCATTGGAAATAAATAAACAATAAACGGTACTATTTCACGTTTTAGAATTCAAAAACGCGACGAAAATTACGAAAACAAATAATACACATTCGCTCTATGCGAGTATGATAGAAATTCACTGACTACAAGATACACACCGTTCGGTATCCCAGTTTCCGTTATTATAATCGCGTGTTGAGAAGATAACCGAAACATACTCATAGTAGGTACATTTCACTGTTCCCCTTCAGCTGTCTCGACGCAGCCATATTTGCACTTGTATCTTTATATGATGATCGTGTAGCCGTCCGTCACTGATCAAAGCTATGTTAGTCAAAGTAGTATGACCAACATAACATCCATTGTACTATAATGGAAGGCGTGCTTGTTACTATGTACCGATAAATTATTTTTGATAATTTGACCAACTAAAGCCAATTATTGGTAAAATTGTATAATGAAATCATAAATGACAGGGATAGCATATTGTAATATGAGTAAAAAATTGCATTTTCTCTTTAGCATTGCTAGTTGTGCACGCATTGGCAGCACTGTTACAACTCATTCCAGAAGGCGCAATTGTAATCGGTCTTCCGTTATGATATTATTTATTCTTTTCTACAACGTTGCCGGTTTAAAGCGTGAATTTTGTGTAGGTGTATATTATCGATATACTACCTGTAATAATTTTTCATACTTTCATTCTATAAGTTACAGAATATATTCAACTGTCTGGCAACAGTGGGTAGTCTCAGAATGATTTATTAATTTTTTTTTACCGACATCTAGTAGCCGATAACAGAACCTGCATGAATATGGTGTTTTTCTACTACTATTATTCGTAGTCAACTTTGCTATGTTGAAATATTGTGGAACTGTAGATGGCGTTGTACAAGCTTAAAAGATTTTATATAGTAAAACCCCATAAAGATATTTCATTTACTGATTTAAAACTGAATTTATTGTTAATAGATAGTACCCATTCATTTGTATCATCATTTTACATTTTGATTAGTATATTATATATGGGTTAGGTACCTACTACTCGATTGTCTTGTTAATTAATTTTGTTTTTAACTGAGAATTTGAATTTATACAAAAAGAATTAATTTATAATCCAGCTACCAATAAAACTGTGTGGTACATAAGTATATCAATAGATGGCGCTAAGTGTATTGATTCATAATACCTACGTAATTATATAAATTTGCGATAATTATTTCTAGAATTCCTCAGGTTTTAATCGCAATGATACCTTCCTACTTTGCTATTTCTATACCTACTACCCTAAATGTTTGTCATGCCTATCCTAATAATAAGAATTAATTGGAACATAGGTGGGTATCCGGATCGGACATTGAATTTTACACACCCAATTAGGATTACATAAGCAGTAGGAATAAAAATCAATTTGCCTCAAAGCTTAATTCTCATCCTGGTAGGTATTATAGAGCAGACTCAATGTTTGCAGGATGGTTAGTAATATTTCGCAGGCAAGGAAGCGTGCCGTCTTTTAATTTCTAATTCTACATTTGGAAAAAATCGTTATCGTATCATCGTTTAAATTTGTTGTAGGTAGGTATTTAGAATGTAATTTTTGATGGGATACGGTAGGAAATGTATCGGAATTTTTTGCAAATACAAGGCGTCGCACCGCTTATAAGTTCACGAAATAAGGTAGAAGTAGCAAAATTAAAAATGCAAAATTAGCTACCTACTTTTTTCTATAGCTAGCTACAAAGTTTCCCCGATTTCAATGACGTATGTAATTTGTTGATTTTAATTAATTAATGACTTAAAATAAAAAATCTGATAGTAGAAATAAAATTTATTATTATTCAATATAAGACCTACAAATTTCAAGAAAAGTTTGTACTTAGTATTTGCATAGCATAAAAAGTACAGCATTCCGAGTCTCCGGTTGCGAGGCGTCATGCGCATCTCGTCGCACATGCCGCCATTATAGGAGAGAACGGGTCAATAATAGCATAGACGTAGGTAGATACTTTTCACTCCTATGTTTATTGTCGGCGTGTACAAGATAAGAGAAATAAATATTTTGTCAGTTCAGTATAGTGCATGTGAGATTTAATTAAAAATGCTTAGGGTGACATATTTGGAAACTTAAATAATCCGTATGATGCCTTTGGGGATTTTGTTACACATATCGAGTTCATCTTTCAAAGAAACTTCGAGGAATTTTTATTGAAACCAAATATATGTGATAATCTTGTAAATATTAGTAATACATTAAAATATAGGACGTGCACAATGTTTCCAAAGGATTTTGTTTTGAGATTATACGAGTATATAAGAGTTCATGTTACAAAAATCACTCAATCATGTCAGATATCTTTCCGGCATATGCCCGGACTACCAAGGTGTTCGAATTGTTGGAGTGATTATTAGAATATAATCAACAAACCAAAAAAAAAAATAGCTTTTTTCATAAATATAACGAAAATTTACAAAGTACTTATTAAGTATTTAATATTACTACATAATGTTAATTAATTAGTACAATATTCTACTACTTTCTTAAAAAAATATAGAGTCTATTTTAGTTTGCGCTTTTTCTCTGAGCTTTTTTAGTAGCAATACATGTTCATTGGGAAGATTGTTTTCCTTAGTCCATCTGACAACGCATTGACCGCGTCCGCATATTTCACGTTCTCTAAATTTACATCATCGTCGGTCGTCTGATTCGGAAGATTGGGCTACATTTTCAATATTACTGCCTTTAACGCTTCTTGGAGAAGTTCTTCAGTTAAATCAACCAAAAACTCTTCTCTCCCACAGCTTATTTAGTAATGTAACGTTTTTCATGGTTCGTTGTGTGAAATTATAACGAACTTTAATTAAAACTAATTTATTTACACTTAATACCACTTACACAAACTAATAACATTAATGCACTAAAATTACTGTATTTATTTGTACTATTTATATTCACTATTATTTATATGTCACAACACTGTTCTCTACTATTGACTGATTGTCCGTCCCTGTTATACGTTGGCTATATAAATGGTTTGTCTCCTTTCTCGAACAGTTCCAGTAAATAGTGGTTTGTTCTACAACATTCTGGCGCGTGTACGTCTATTCCAGATCCATATGGTAAGCGAGGCACATGCTACCAAATTAACACAGCGCTGCCCCGGACGAGGTATTTGTAAATTTGTACAGAGTCGCCTTCCGTTTGTTTGAGTCGCGAGCTTTCGAGAACGATTACATCTGATTACTATATTATATGAAGCCAATGCGGTGTTGCCAGATGTATTTATTTCTCTCTAAGCATCGGGGACATTTCATATTCGTCACAGTAATAATCTCGCTGTGCAGGTTACTTTCGACTCGAAAGGATTCGGTGATTTTTTTTTCAAACCTTCCTGCAACACAGCAGTACAAACATAACCCGGTTTCTTCCTCAGATGGATGTGAAGGTGCATTATCTACCAACAACATACCTTTACAGGGCTTGTTAATCGTAATTACAAATTTCTTGACCTCATATTTTCCTAATTTTCGACAAGGTGCTGAAGAACCCACGTGGTATCAGGTAACATTTGCGAAAAAAATTGCAATTTTTCTTGAATCGGTATTGGTGGCGACATCACTGTAAAATTTTTCGCCACAAACCTTTATCTATCCGTCCGGTACTTGTTAAAAAAATCCATTTCCCTGTTATTTTTTCATAAAATTGTATGATGAAATAGATACGTGCACGTTGCAGTTTTATAGAAACTAATTATACACTGCGCTTCAACTTCAGTATATTCCGCTTTTCTAATAACTTGTCTTTTCCCTAAAAATCATGGAATAAAGCAACTTCATATAACATTATGTATTGGCATATCAATACATGTTTCTTGAAATCATTTTGATAGATATAAAGTTCCTTCTTTTATCCTTGGTCTTTATGTCAAATACTGTAGATTGCTATTTGACGTGTACTTTTTTCCCTCATCAAGGTAATCTAATGTTTTTTAAACCGGGCCGGGTAGCCTAGACGGGATCATATAGTGACGACCGTCGAAGTGCAGCTCTGTGGAGCGCGGCTACAATTTGGATGGGTGACCGTCTAGGGCATTTATTAAAAACGGACCTGGCGGTGACTCATCTAGGTTGTAGAATGAATGTCGCGTGGTGGGTGACCGTTTAGGAGGGGGTTCATTATAGACGGTACCTGACGGTGGCCCATCTAAGCGAAGAATGAATGTTGTGTGATAGTAGAATGATAGTGAATGCAGTATGGTCCCGAAAAGGCACAATAAGCCTTCAAGGCTGAAGTACGCCATTCGTACCCGCCGGGGGCTTAAGTGCGTACCGAGGTGTGCGAGTGGAGGACCAGAAGGATGTTAAAAAAAAAAAAATCTAATGTTTTAGATTTCTCTGTCAGTGTATGTTTCTTTTGCTTGGGTGCAATTATGTCCAGCACGCTTGAAAACCAAATGCAAATTGATAGACGCCACCCTTAAATGCAATGTAAACGTGTCCAGACAGATATATTCCGTGATTATGCTCCAAATGTATGCGAGTGTCCAGGCTACCGACTCGACTGTACGAACTATGGAAGTTACACTGTGCTAATTTTCCGGGGTTCTTCACTCTTAATCTATTCCATTGTAACTAATTTTTCAAATTTTAGAATTGTCCGTTTTCAAAATAGGGAGGTTTTATTAAAAATAAAAAAACGTTGGATGTTCTCTATTGCTTGCTTGGACGGTATAAAATGGACACCAAACCACACATCCACATTCCAACTTTGAGCAAAATATAGAACAATAAGAGCATGCTTCAAAAGATGGGTCCAATTAAACTAGAAAATTAGCAGTGCCTTCATAATATTAATCAAAAAAGCCATTGTTACAACTTGAAGACGTTCGACTTCACCCTCGATTAACTGTAACATTTTCTCAATTTTAATGATTTATAAAAAGAGAAAACACAATAAAACTCGATTTATAAGTTTAGTTTGACAAATTTTTAAAATCACATAAGTAATTAGAAATATGTAATTGTCTTAATACATTTATCATATTTAATGTTTTTCGTGGTTCGTAGTGTGAAATAACGAGATTTGCATTAAAACTAATTTATTTACACTTAATTAATAAACACTTAAACAAACTAATAACATTAACGAACGAACGTTAGCTGAACAGAGGGTTATATGCAAATGCATAGCACCGTACTGAGTCTCGCCCAATTGCGTAAGTATATAAAAAAAAATTAATTTACTTGTTTGTTAAAAAATATGCAATAAAAGACCTTTATTATTATTATAACTAAATTGACTATATTTATTTTAACTATTTATTTCACGATTATTTATATGTCACAACACGGTTCTCAACTATTCACTGATTACTCGTGGACTGTTACGTTGGCTTTATATATGATTTTCCCTCTTTCTCGAACCCTTCCAGAGAGTAGTCGAACATTCTGGCGCACGTATGTCCATTCTAGATTCTTGGCGGTCGACACAACTAGCTCGAGACGTGTAGCGGTGTTGCCAACAGGTGTACATTTTCTTGTTCGTTACAATATCATTAACATAACTTTATACACAATGAAAGATAGCTTTTTGTAACCTTACTAACCACTGAAGGTGGAGAGTGTTGCTCCGAAACATGTATGGTTGAGGAAAAGTTTATAGAGAGATCTATTAGATTCGTTTTGCGGAGATTGCCTTTTATTTCAAATTATATATAATGATATAGGATGCTGCAGCCGATTTCACAGTTCATAGTTGTTTTGGGGTTTGATAATTCATCATGAACAACGTCTGCAAATTGTTCAAATTTATTTTGAAAAACATGGTTTTCCAAGAAACGAATCTTTCATTATGAGCATTTTATGGGGCTCGTAATTCTCTATCAGAAAGTTTATCGTACGCTTCGTACATTTGGTGAAGGGTCCGAAGAAAAGATTGCAATTGACCCAGAATTTCATTTGAAAAGTTTGTTCAATGATGAAGCACACAAGCCACTTTCGGCCGGCAAAAATGATGGTGCGTACGGTACTAATAATCGACCATCACAGCGACTATAGATCGTTTACGAAATACGTTTGTAAGGCATCGTACTGTGCACACTAAACCAGACGGTATGCAGTGTAGAGTTAATGATGATCCAAATACGTCAATTTGTCATCGTGCTCAAAAATTAAACTTGTGTCCATTTACTTTATGGAAATGCGTAATCTTGTTTTACATGCCTACAAGAATCAACTTGTACAGGAATTGAAGCCAAACGATCATCGTTCACGCCGTACATATTATGATAAATGGGACGAAGAATACATTTTTATTGTTCCTCAATTCCACTTGAAAATTTTGTTCAGTGGTGAACCATAATTTTTTGGTTAAATGCCTATGTCAAAAGGGAGAATTGCTGCATTTGGACCGATGATAATCCAAACGCCATTGTCGAAGCACCATTACATCTAGAAATAGTCACCCATTTACATGCCGGTGGAATCATTGGCCCGTTCCATATGTCTTAAAAAAGGGTGATCACTAACTTGCGTGCCTCAATTGGAACGCACTAAAAATGTAGACGTATGTTTTCAGCAGGACGGAGCCAGATGCCACAGCGCTTAATAAAATTATATACTGAAAGAAACGTTTGATTTGACACCATCAGTCTACGACGTAATATTAATTAATAAAGCCCTTTTTTGTGGAAAATTATTTTTTAAAGAATATAATTTGAAGTAACCATCAAGTTAATGACATTTTGGTGGCTTATAATAATTGTTTATCCTCGAAGGATTGGAAGGAGCGCTGGTATAAGTGTATAATATCTAATGAAAATGAAGACTCCATCTTATTTCTTTTAAATTGTATTACATAACCTCCCAACTTAAATCACCCTGCATAATATGTATATACCCAGAGTCTGTCAATTTTGCGTAATGAAAGCACGAACAGAGGAACCGGAGAAGAGAAAGAAAAGCATCACCTATATCGAAAATAGAAAAGAAGAAAAACGTAGAAAAATAAAAAACGAAAATATTATATATAACAAACTGGTATTGTAGATGTAGGTCAAGAATGCGAAAAGACTGTCAAAAGGGAAATTACAAAAACTTTCATTCAGTTACTTACTTTTATTCTTTCTGTCTTTACGGCAGTTTTAGATGTTGCTGTTTAGAACTTCTTGTGGACTGCCACGAAACGGTATTGCAATTCAATAAATTAATTTTTATCGATCTCTTTGAGGAATTACCTCAACTAACAATGTTTCGGTATAATTTTTACAATATAAAACAGTTTTATCTCAAGTTCGCTCTATTACTGTTCTGCAAAAGCTATTTTATTGTATAAAACACCGTCACAGTTATTTAGTCATGTTAACTTAATTAACTTATAAATTGATACGAATTGCTTGTTACATAAAGTAATAAGACCCTTAGTTATGTTGGAAATTTGTTTCACACTACCATGCTTTCACCAGACGGGCCGTTTCGTTGATCCACAAGTCTAAATGTTTATTGAGACATTTTATAAAACAATTTAGCTCTGAGAACAGAATTTACATATACATACGTTCAAGAATACAATTATTAAAATATCACGTCAAAAGATTTTTCTGTCACTTTCAGAATAAACGAAGAATCTGACAAAGATAAACAATTAAGATTTAAAATAGGAGTGTCTGATTCACTGCGACCTGATGGTCTATTGTGTCCCCCTGTCTTGAGTTACCTCAACGGTATCTCAAGTTACAACTCTCCATCAAGTTCCAGAGCTCTTAGGAACCCCAGTAGCTGGGCTGGTTTCTGACACAACACCTCTCCATCTTGCACGATTTCATGACCCAAGTATTCTCTGCGTTGGCTACTGATAGCGGCGCATTCTGTTCCTAGGTGATCAAGAGTTTCTTCCTCCTCGCTACAGAATCTACAGTCGTCGCTTTCTTCTACGCCTAATGTTGCCACATGAGTATTTGGTGCCAGTCCCGAATACTTCTGCTCCTGTCCCTTTATTGATTTTGGAGCTATCTGTAAACCATTTGATAGAGATTTCTCTAAGGTTGCTGGTGTGCAAGTTCCTTTCTCAGTTCCTCTTGTTACTTACCTTTGAGGTGAAGTTCTTCTGAAAATTATATTTTTTCATAGTTTCGTCACTAGGGCGGTTTAGAGATGGGATGTGTTTGATCAGAGATGTGCAGGCTCTCTGATTCTTGATTCTCTCATCTCCCTTCCGAGACAGTCTGAGTATGGTCTCGTTTGCTGCTCGTTCTATCACCAAGTCCCCTGCACTTGGTGTGGGATTCGTTCGATCTCTAATGCCCTAGTTGGGTACATTCTCATAACATAGTAATGCATAAGCTAGTCTTTGTACCCTATCAAATTTTCTTCTTGCTGTACTTTGTTCTGCCTTAGAGTGCAAGTCATGATAGGTTTGGCAATCATGGTGTACATGCACCATAGTTGACAGCCCCAAGTCTTGCCTGATCAGTGCTTTTGTTGCTTTACTAACCGTTATTTCAACATGCTTATTCCAAAGAAGTTTACTCTCTAGGGTGATTCCTATTTATTTACTTTAGACTTCTGTTCAATGACCTCGCCATTCAGGGTAATTGGTCTCATATTTGCTCTTTCGAGCGAATGGTATAATTGCAGTTTATGCTGAATTTATGCGCATCTCCACAGATGTACACATTGCTCGGTTATCCGGAGACCCTTTTGTATTATGTCACACAAGGTGCCTTCAAATTTGCCCCTGGCTACTATGGCAGTATCGTTAGCATATATGCATTATATGCCATGATCTGTCGGTTTATACAGTAGTTCGTCTACTACCAGGCTCTACATTAAGGGGGTTTAGGTTAGGTTACTCCTCCTTGAGGCGTGCTGCGAGTTCTGATGGTAGTGGTTTGTTCTCCCGCTTTTGCCTCAGCTGTTCTTGTAGTAAGCATCTCGCACATCCATCCATGCTCTTATTCACCCTCTTCTCTCCAAAGCACCCTCGACAGAGGCATGTGTTGTGTTGTCAGATCCGCCAGAGATGACCAAGGAGGCACAGATTGCTGTTTCTTTGTTATCCAAAGTTCTTTGCATGATGTCTGTGAGCTGATACCGAGAAGTGTCTGTAGATCTGCCTCCTCTATACGCATGCTGGCTCCCCTACAAGTGAGTGTGCTCCAGATTATTTGTTTTTCCTATTTTTGGTATGAATGTGATTTTTGTCCTTTACCAATTTCCTACACATACATACCAGGAAATTGACGAAGGCCAATGCCACCTTAAAGCTGTTTTTTTTTTATATTCATTAGGTGTGACAGGGTTTGGTCTATTCCTCTTTGCTTTATACGGTTGGAAGGTGTTAATAGCCCACTGCAGTTGTGTTTTCGTAAAGATTTTCTTAGGAATGTCCCAGTCTTCATTGTGAGGATTTCTGGCGGATTCCGCTTCTAATTCATTTGAAGAGTTTGCTCTACTCCCGGATAGTGAGTCTCAAGGAGTAGGATGGCTCGCTCTTCTCCCTCTTCCGTATAGATCTCATCTGGTTTCTTAAGTGCCTTCGTTAGGTTTGTTCCCCCTTTGGCCATAGCACATAGCATATATAATATTATAAAACACATTTCAAAGTATACAATGGTGAGGCACTCACACAATATATATATTAATAATCCAAATACAACAGAATTCATTTACTATACTTAATACAGGAGAGACATATCTTAATCAGTTGCTAGAAACAAATAAATTACCTTACCATACAATATGTAACAATCTATAAGGATTAAAAATAATTAACCATACTACCTAATACCTAAGTCATTACAATTCAAGTGTTTTGTTTGTTGACCAATATCAAGCACAAACGCTTTTTTAACTGAGGTTTGGACAACACTTTGACTCACTCAGTAAAAGAAGTCTTCTAATACAATAAGAAAAGGTTCTGTTGAGTGAGCAGGGGGGGTTAGCGTACTCATTATATAGGGCCCCATTTTTGGAACTGTTTTGAACACAAAATCGTTACATTGCCTCCTTAGCTGCGATCGTCCCGATTAACCACAACTTCTTCCAACACTCGGCAGGCGGTGAGGCGATTCAAATTTCGTTTTTACTTTCTGCCCTTTGTGTTTTCCATCCAACATGTCGATGATGCGCTCAATCACTGTTTGCAGACTTTACCGTGACCTTCTCCAGCTTTCTTGAAAATATCTCATTTCTTGTCGTCACTGTATAAAACTCGTACAGCATCGTGCCCACTGTGGTTTCTGCATAGGGCGTATCGGAAAGGAATCAGCCTTACCCATCCCGTTGTCTTACTTCCTCTAGAAGTTTTTTTCTCATCTTGTGACGGAATTCCTTTAAAGAATCTATTGTCTGTTCTTCACCATAATCACGAATTTGTCGCAGCCTCTGCTGGTTTGTTTTGCGGCTTCAAGTCCCAGAGTGTGTACGATGGCATCTTCAGCGGTGCAATGGCGGGCCATTTGTAATGTCTGCTGAGCCTCAACGTCCTTTATGCTATCAATGAAAGTCTGCACAGCAAGCTAAAATACAAACTCTAGCAAACCAGTTTTATATTATATTAAAGAATTCTATTAATATAATTTCATTTGAACACTTTTTTTTAATATTTTACCCCCTTTTTGCAACTCTAAATTAATGTCACATTTTTCGAGAGTATTGATCTGACCTTTCCAAATCAATTACGTATACCTACTGTATACATACGCCTTTTTTAGGGCCAGGTCTATTGGCTCAAAGAAAATTACGTGCTTTTCCCATTTATTACAATTATTGTCATCATTCAAACAGTAAGCGGTAGAACCGATGACACTGTTGCTCGATTTGTTGTGATGAAACTGTACCCAGCACTCGATCCGCTATATAGAGTAGTAGTCCAGTCACCCTGTTTCCGAAGCACGTCATCTAGTCCGTTTATGAAATCATTTATTGTCAGAGCCGACACAACCCCCTCCAGGTTGATACCACTCTATTCGATACAAAGTTTCTTCGAACAAGTCTGGAGCACCTCTATTTGCACAATTTCTTATTGTTTCCACGTAAGTTGGGTTGGGTTTGGTTGAAAGAGATCCAAATTTATAGTATAGTGCCCGCTAAGGTAACTTTACATTAAGTCGCCTCGGTGGCGCCTATCGTGAAGCGTTGTTAAGTTTTGCACTCTTAGGCGATCTTCATATGACAGATGGGAGAGCACGTGTGGAAGCTTGGTGAATCGCCTGAGTAGTACTGTCTTCAAAGCTTCAATATCTTTAACAAAATATGGGGGTCATAATTGATTGATATATTATCGGGTGTTCTACAGGGATCAATTTTGGCTCCTCTGCTGTTTTTAATATACACTTCAGACATACTTGGTTCTACGAATGACTGTAGGGTTCAGGCATACGCTGACGACACGCAGATTTACATTAATTTTTATGTAAACAATTATCTTGCTGCATCCAATATCATTAACAATGAATTGGCTGTGCATTCTGAGCTGTCTCGTAAACATAATCTTTTGAATCCTAAAAAATCGTATGTTTTGTTTTTTGGCAAAAGGAATCACAAACAATTTTTAAAAGATATATGTTCTTCTTCCTGTTGTGGATTCTGCGAGGAACTTGGGTGTTATTTTGGAATCTGATCTCAGATTTCGTGATTATGTTAAAAAAATTATGCAAACCTCTTTTGTTTCACTAAAAATGTTATACTCCAATCGACATATTCTCAGCCGGAATTTGCGCAAGAAACTCTCAGAAACTTTAGTATTATCACACTTCACATACGCTGATTATATCTATGGACCTTGTCTGGATAGCTCTGATGTAAAGCGAATTCAAGTTGTTCAGAAGCGACAGCTTTATTTACGGCTTGAGAAAGTTTCATCACATTTCACACACATTTGTTGATTTGAATTGGCTGAACATGAAAAATCGCTGGATACTTCATTTATTTAATTTTACACTCAAATTGATTTACTCTACTGACTGCCCTGTCTCTATCCGCAATAAGATACAGTTTCGATCGGAGATTCACTCTCGTAATGTCAGATACCCTGAGAAGATTACACATCGCATGGTCCTATTTGAAAGATCTTTCACTTTCAATGCTGCGAAATTCTTTAACTCTTTGCCTAAGTGCTAGTAAATTTAAAATACAATTTAAGAAATACTTACTTCATAATCAATTATAAACTATTGGCATATTCCAGGCCTGGCCTGACAAATGACTTTGACAACTTCAACATTATTTCATTTGTCCTTGAGTTGAAGTGCAGTCCTTTTTGTGCCTATAATACATTAGTAATTTTCCTACAAACGTGCAGTAAAGTGTAGTTTTCAACAATTTTTTAGTGTGGAAAGTGACACCTTTCCGCACTCAGTGCTGTAAAGTTACTTTTCCGCACGATGTTTCAAATGCATTAAACTCCATACTTAAGCTAGTTTTTTACCATTGTGGGTCTTTTTCTCTGGTAATAGCAACGTATTTTAAATTATTTCTAGTTATATTTATAGTTTAGCCTCTACTTTTTGGTTTTGCTAAATTTGAAATGATCGTAGGAAAAAATTTTAACACATGATGCGGAAAGTGTCTTTCCTGCACTTGACGGAGAACCGAGCTCCATTGCGAGTTATTCGGTAAACTATCGTCGCATGCGGAAAAGTACTAAGTACTTTCCGCACTTGTTATGTAAATAACTAGTTTCTACTGCTATTGTGTTAAGCCGTCTATTACAATACTATCCTACAAAACTCTTGCGTACCTAAGGCATCACACTTTAGGGATTGTTATATTCCAATACAATTTAGAGAAATTCCACGGTAATAATATTGTAAGAGTCTACGCTCTACTCACAGTATTTTTGAAACCAATTAAACCAATCCATATCAAACAACATGCTAAAATAAAAGTGTTATCCAAATAATTTATACAATAAACCTAATATTTACCTATGCGAAATTATTTGAAAATATGTCAAATAAATTGAATTAGATATCTACATATTTAAATTTCATAATTTCACTATTATATTACATTACTTTATTATAAAAATACAAAATACAGCCTCAGAGGAATTGTCTGAGAATACAACCAAACATCTATATAACATAACCTTCAAAATTCAAAAAATATTTTTATCTCTGTCTATAATTCTCTCTCTACTTTCTACTAGAGATCACAAGCAAACAAAATGGTCGATTATATAAAAAATTAATCGATTTTCTGTGGTCGACACTATTACCTGACTCGCATGTAAAATATCATTTACAGCACATCATGTTATGTAATATACCTACTATTACATTTCAACTAGGTATTTTTCCTTTCTAGGTAATTTATTCATTAAAATAGTTTGGAGCATATTAAAGTAAAACAAAAATCATTTAAATTGAAAATTTTCCAATAATAAAATACGGATTCATTTAAAGAATTGATACTCTGCTGTCGAACTTTAATAATAATTATCATATTAATTTCGAGATAAAAATCATGTATCAAGCAACACTTTATTCAATCGTTAAGAAAGCACATCTGCAGTTCAGACTGATGTGTTTCCTATTTTGGTGTGTGTAAAATTGATTGAGGATTTACACAAATAAACGAATCAATATATAGGAGGCTCTAAGGATATATCCCAACTGACGAAAGATAACAGGTTCAACTCATTTACCACAATACAGGCAACGAAAGAACTGTATAGAACTTGTTTGGCAACCTAACATAATAATTATTTTCTACTACTTATTCATGGATATACTTTTCTTTAATTTTATTTTCCTATCACTAACTTTAATGTCTCAATCGAAGCTCTAAATAATATAAACAGTAGTAACACTATGCATTATACAGTTGCTAGTCTCACCCTCGGCTCTCTCTTATCATCCCCCAATGTCGTCAACCCCCCTTTTAGCAGTATCCCCTAACACCCCAGCAATACCACCGAATCGTATCCCCAAACGCACCCCCCATCTGCTTCAAGCCCCCTTGTGGAAAAAACTGAGCAGGCACAGAAACGGATTGGGGTACATCAAGTGAGAGAGAGAGACGGAAAAAAATTGTTCAGCAGAGTCCTCTCGTCTGCAAAAAGCCCCAATTAAAAGCGAAGTTGTATAGTGCGTGCGCCGTTGTAGCGCCTCTTTTCTCGATCTATCACGGCCTCACGGATATTGGAGAGAACTTGGAATCCACACATTTTATTGCGTGGTAATTTCAATCATTTCCCTTCTAATATTTTCTTTGAAATATGACAAATAAAGAGCTTATGTGTGTCTCTTGTTGAGAATTGATTAAAGCTCATTATTTATTATAATTCTATTATTAATAATAAACGCCACTATACCTGAATGAAATAAGCTCAATTTGTCAACAGCTTTTATGTTAAAAAAAGTTGGATAAAACTTAATATAAACAAAAACTTGAATTAAAATAATTATCTTTATGCAGTGCTAACGTTTCGGGAACCAATTTCTACCGTCGCCCGAGACTAAAAAATTATTTTTCCAGTTATTGCAAACAATTGTTAGTGTTGATAGTATTGACATTTGTCCATATTATACATTTATTTTTAATAATAATAATAATAATAAATCTTTAATGTCTAACAGGTTTACACCCAATTACAAGACAATTACAATGTATCAACTTAAAAATAATAATTCTATGCAATTTATAGACTTAAATATAACACCAAATACTGACTACACTACGAATAAGAACAAAATAAAAAATACACTAATTATTAATACAAAACCAAGAGTACGCTAAGCTGACAAGCCACGCCACCCCATATCTTGAGTAAAAAAAAAAATCATTCCCTTGTCAACATGAATCTAAAAAATATAAGAATTATAAGTTTAAACTAGTTAGATATTCGCGCAACTGACGCTTGAAAGTGTTAAAATTTTCATTGAAAAAGTCCACAAATCTGTGTATTTTATGGTAATTTGACAAACTGCAAGCTCTGTAAACCGGCGCTCTACCCTCATAGTTAGTGTGTGCTTGAGGTACTCGAAATATGTTGCTATTTCTTGCATTATGTTGGGGAGCATTTATATTGATATGTTGCAAAAGACGAGGACAGTCAATCATGGCATGAATAATCTTAAATAAGAAGACCTGATACGAATAAATTCTGCGATAGTTTAGAGATTGAAATCCGAATGTTTTTAGCAACGTTTCATGACTATATCCTCTGCAAGGAAAGTGGCCATTAACTTTAAAATAAATATGTTTTAAACATTTTCGTTGATTAATGATAGAAATTTAATAGTCGCCAAATGCCCAAATAATGAGCTTAAATGACAAATAAAGTTTAATATTAATATATTTCCACAATGGTCTCAAAATTTAATGCAATAGTTAACTAAGTTAGCAATAATGTTGTAAAACTAAGCCAGTGGAGAGTAGCACTTTGCCCGAATGTCAATTAAAATATTATTGATCTGATCTCAAATGTTAAATGTATAAAAACAGAACCAATTTATTGCTTGCTTATTTTTTTTTAAAGAATTACATACATTAAATTAAAGTTCTACAGACTATTTTTTTAGACTTGTAATGGGACACGAAATTTGGACTGAGGCAAAGACATTTAGTGATTCAATAATATATTATCTGAGCCTCAAGGTATCAAGCTCTTATGATCATCGTATTGTCAGCTGAGGACAATCCCTTCGAAATGAAGCAAGGTTCCACCCGAAATGTTAGAATTCACGCCTATTAGGTACATTTTTATTTAGTTTGTTTTATATCAAAAATACCATTGAGAACGACGACACATAGGCTCTTATTAGTAATCCGAAAGTAATAGAAAAACTAGATACATGTTTATTATGTGCGAAATAACCAACAAATGTGAGTTTCGTCAAAAAATATGGATTTTATTGGACACCTTGGTTAGCTTATGTGCCGTTGATGCCAGAATTCATTACATCTAGAACTCAAATCAAATGAGAAAAGTAAACCTAGTGTAGTAAACGGTGGTTCTGCATTACTTACTTGTTTGGCTATGTATTTAATTCGCCTCCAATAAAATAGGATAAATTAGAGGACAATATAATCGCTCAAAGAAATCCCTGCTATTGATATAGAAAAGGAAAATATGTCCCTATTCTCTTATTTGTGGATAATAAAGCTGCTGTTGCATTTTCCTGGATCTACCTTCTGTAGAGTCTACCCAAAACTAGCAAACGCTGGAGCATTTGGAGTATCTATCGCTTTTGTGACCGTTATTATCCGTGTTGCTTTTAGGCGGAATACCCAACGGTCCGAAGGGCTCCCATACACAAATATAACACTACTAGAAGATCAACCTTTAACTTAACTTTCATGCTCACTATCCAGCAGTATTTCCTTCGCGAAACATGTTCTCTTAATCACAATGTTGCGTTGTGGTGGAAGAGGGCTATTGGGTCTCTATTGATATAGGTAGTAAAAATTTAATCGAATTATAATAAATTTTTTTTTATTTATTTAAACTTCCCTAAAATATTAAAACAAAAATAAATTCACCCAGATATTAAATAAAATGGAGCATTAAACACTTTGTGTGCCAACACTGTCAGTGGTTATCGTCGATCATCCACATAGCAGCGCTATGTAAAAAGTGGTGTAGCATGTTTTCTATATCGGTTTAGGGCACTTGCTGCTGAGGGGATGCTGGGCCTCACTTGCCAGTAGTTAGTAGGCTGTGTCTCTCCGGCCGATATCGTCTTATATGTTTCTAGACAACACAAGAATAAGAAGAAAAAGAAAGAAAAAAGACCTCTAACTTACTACATAATACAAGATAAACTAGAAAGAGAGAGAAAGAAACAGTTATACAGGCCGAACAAAAAAGAAGCCCTTGCCGTTTTGTGTGTACTGTTTCTGTGTGTAAGTGTCGTTTTTGTTCAAGTGTGTACACTGTCTCGCGGCACCCACTATTATTTTCACATATAATATACCTAAATATTGAAGGTCAACGAGAAAATACGGTGAGTACAATAACTTAAGAATATTTTTTCGCGACTATTAACCTCATATTTAGTTAGAAATACGTTTTAATGCTTGTGATCGTTCTTGTAAAGATGGCTGAATGGTTTTACTTGAAAATTAGGTATTCAAATTATGTTATAGAAAGCAAAATACACATTCATTCCTCGCAAGAGGACGAAAGAACGAAATAAAGAAGAGTTCTGATATCTACATTATTTGCAATCAGCCGTCACAAATGTCTGCTGTTGAAAACACTACCTATATTAAAAAACGTTAATTAATTAACAGTATTTTTAAATTATAATAACTTTCCGCTGTTATTTCATCAGTTAATGTCAATGGGTATTAATTTATTTTGTCTCAACCGAATTTGTATGTTCGAAGAAAAATGTATTTTTATATACCTAGACCCCGTTGATTTGTTAGTTAGGTAGGTAGGTACCTGACCATCTTGCATTGTTTGACGATATATACAAAAAAAAAGGTTTGACCTTGGCTAGGCAGGATTTATATTTGAGGTTCAAATATACAGGGTGATTCATGTGTAGCGTTTGTGTTTAATGCAAAAGTCATGACTAGACGTCACACCCGCACACGATAAAATTGTGTAAATCTTTATTAATCATACATTGAAAGAAGCAGAGTCTAAATACGGTAGAGAATAATACAATGTTATACTAAGAAACTGATATTTCGTGTTTTAAGTAGAGTTGTCAACATTTAAAAAGTCTGTAAAAGGAGAAGGGAGGGTTCTGCGTTGAAATTTCACAAACTTTATCGTTAGAGTATCGAAAAAAGGGATATCCCTATGTCTCAAAAGTCGATTACGTTCCGATTTATGCAACGTACATTATGCGAAACTGACTAAAATTAAAGTATCTGTCATACCATAACAAGACAGCGTAAGAAACCTTCCATTCACAGAAAATCTTACAAATATTTCCGGTGCATTGAATTCTACAAGGTTTTAGATCATGCACCTTGCAATCTGTTCAACACCAGGGTTCTTCTCATAAACCAATTTCCAGCTTTCCCACATTATCAATTGATGGAGCAAAACGTCCAGTTGCAATGGGGTCCAAATCTTCAGCTAAAGTCTTCCCATTTTTTATGTTCATATAGAGTTTGCATTCTGCTTGCATTAAAATCCCGAATATGGAGCTAGAAAATATTACAAAGATAAAGATGTCAGGTCTCAGTTATGTGATTTAGATAATCGTGTAAATACTTGTGTAGGTCAAGTTGATGCTTTGTTCTAAACATTGAGAATTCACCTCCACCTCCTTATATAATATTTATATTAACATTGTTTCATTTTCCTCGATGTATTTCTTCCCCTAATTGATGTATTATGTGCGTCTATTGCTTTTAGCGTATTTAGTATTATAACTGGGCAAACCGTTAATAACAAGTTTTTAACAGTCTTGATTTAATTCTATAGGTACATGAGTATATAATGTCCCTGGACACCTGGGTGAGATTAAAAAGAAAGAACCTAGTGTTAGAAAAAATATTTGTTTCTCTGTATTCTTTGGTATGATAAAATGTTTTAGAATAATTTACATAAACTATTATATATATTGCAGAGTGTTTGCAATTTACTATAAGTAATCACAGTTCTATAAAACTGTCTATTTTTGTGTTCATAATAACTATCTTTATTGTCGAAAACGGCAACTAACTCAGCGAGGCATTCTTGTTGAAATAATTTGAAATTAAATTATTAATTGCGCACGGTTTTCAAGAATTGACACCGGCTGTCGTCGTCACCCTTTTTATAGAAGTTGGATAAACGGAAACAACTTGTTTTCAAAAATCAAAAGTGTTTACAACAGTTATTTTCTAAACTAAAAATACTCGTTGACCAATAAATAGAGGCTTCCAACAGCCTAACTTTAAAATCTTACTAATATATCAGATTTTCCTTAATATATCTGTATTGTGGATCGGACAATGTAGGCTTCTTTAGGAAATTAATAATAATAATAAAGGACTTTATTAAGGGCGAGTTTCAGTTCAGTGTCAGATGCCACTGTCTGTTCAGCTAACCCATAAAAAACTAATAGTACATTAGCATGACAAAAAAAAGAAACAACAAACAGAAAATACAATAACATTTGCCTTAACTAATCTTAATCAACTAAAATTCAAACAATATTAAACAAAAAAAGAAAGAACAAATGAACACAAATCACAAAGTACAATAATATATAATATATCAATCTTGCAAAAGCATTAATATCTTTTTATACATTTTCTTTAAGCTAGATTTAGGCAATCCTCTCAATTCGCTTGGCAGTTCATTTATGCATTTAACAATATTATATGTATAGGATCTTCTGAACATTTCAGTAGAATGGTTAGGCGGGGTAAGTGCGTGTTGATGACGAATATTTATATTATGCACATCCGTCCGATATTTTATTTTATGATGTAGATACGGCGGTGTCTTATCACGCACGATTCCGTAGAACCTGCGTTAAGAGACATTCCTTTCCTAAAACAATGTCACGCGGTCAACATTAGAGTGTAGAAACAGGAAATAAAATAGCTCGCCCAACCCAATTTCTAATCGGTACATGACCCTCGAGTTGGCATCACTGTATCGCACTGATACTTCAAATTTAGGTCAACTAAAGGTGCAAGTTAATTTTTAGTAGGGAGATTTGATTAGTAGCGCCCTCTATATCTCATATATCAGTATGCAAAACTACAACAACAGTTCTTGTAATGCATCCATTTAACAAAATAACAAATAACATTTACTAAGAAAGTAATTAGAGAAGCCTTCAAGTAAGTTACTACATGAACTTTACGAGACTCCTAAAATTGGGTATTCACCGTCATCCGTTAAGGCTATCAAACATTTTACTCGGCCCACGTAGCACTAGGTGCACTTGTTCTTGAGCGCGAAATAAGTGTACCAACGAAAACCATATGATCTTGGCATTGAATTTATGTATGTTGGTTTTGTATGTGTGTTTTTAACCATTTTTGTTTTGTTCTATTCATCCATCCGATTTTCTCTTTCACCTTCATATCCTCTTTTATTTCTACAAAAAGCTTTTATGGATAGAGAAACTTTTACTATCTATATAGAACAACATTGAGCAGAGGTGTAGGTAACATATTGTACAAAACTGATTCACACTTCTAACGATAACCATAATTTGGCAATAAATAAACCGGACATTACCACTGATTAGATACTTCTAACTTAATTCCATCATAAGTCTTAAATCCAAGCACTCAAAAATGTACAGGCTAAAACAACTGCTAAAGCAATTACAAGCTAATTTAAGCTGGTTCTGAGCACTTAATCTTCTTATCCAAAACATAAATATGCCATTCTCTCATAGTTATAAACTTTTAATTTCTATTTGGAGCTTTCATCAAGTCTAACTCCTCTGATACAGTAATGTGATAATGTGAATTGTCTGCAATTTTGTTGAAAATTAAAAAAAAATTAATTTAATTAAGTTGCGAAAATTATATAGTTAAAATACTAATGTTGCTCGCAAAACATCTGGCTCCAAATTGATTTCTTCTTCAATGTTGGCTTTCAAGATTTATAAGGCTTGCGGTAGCCGGCCAATTCCCATCAATGCAAGCGGTTGCTCAGTGCTGCTGGAACAATAGCCAATCCCAATTCAGCCACTTGCGGTAAAAAAATCAACCTGTACCGCATACTGGCGCACCAGTCATTTAGAGTGGATGCAATAGCTCTTGCTGCATTTCATTTCTCAGTGCCCAATGAACGCAAATTTTGTCTGTTTAAATAAGTGCAAATGGGCTTCGGCGTTCATTATTTTGGATATTAAATCATCCTCTTCATGCACCAGGTTTAACAGAGCATGTTGGTTCAATTCGT
Source organism: Apoderus coryli (assembly GCA_911728435.2). Taxonomy (NCBI): domain Eukaryota; kingdom Metazoa; phylum Arthropoda; class Insecta; order Coleoptera; family Attelabidae; genus Apoderus; species Apoderus coryli. The sequence continues at coordinate 10,516,102 of OU452204.1, read as the reverse complement.
GGACCGTTTGCACTTTGTATGGTAACATCTTCATGTCATTCCTCAAAGTTCGACGCAACGAAGTATGTCCGTCGATGTTTGTGAATTTTCGCGGACGTCCTCGTCCACAGCAGCGATATTCTCGATCGAATGAGCATTACGGGGCTGGCACTTCTTGCGACATTTCTAGCGGATGAAAATTACGCTGCGGTAAAACTACAGATCAGAAATTTCGCGTTCTTCGGGTGAGTATCACCAATAACACCTCTATTGGGTGATTTTCATTTTCAATATTTCACCCATTGGTTTGTGTCATCAGAATAGTTCCTAATTCTTGCTCAGATTATATTATTGTGAAGTAATTATCGAGGAAAAGAAATACGTCGGGCTTATATACCTTCAGTAATAAAACTGTTTAGGTCACATACATATTTCATCTCTTTTGTTAATATCAAACAATAGTAATTCCTCAGAAAATTTCATTGAAGTGAAATATCGAATCACAAATTGTTACATTTTACCGAATTAAGGATTTTGTGAACGTGACTGATTAATAGGCTAGGCTAACTCTACTGCAGTGCCATCTTTTGCGCAGTTTGATGTTTTAAGACTTAACGTGTGTATTAGAAACCTGCAAAATTAGTGCGTTTTCATACTGTTAATCCGGAACAAATAAATAAACTTTGTTAAAAGTACCAGCATATGGTCTTTTAAGCATTTAACGAATAAAAAACATAATTTAATTACAAAACGCTGGCAAAAAGAAAAATAACTTTTAATGCCTAACACTACACTAGGTATAGGTTTCTTAATTCAATCTGTAAATTTATTAATTCTAACCGTAAATTGAGAACTGGTACCTAAAGGGTGTGTATATATGCGTATTACACAACATCACTAAGGGGGCCATCTCTTGGCATTCCCCATCTGCGCCCACTCGTGTTTTTCGAAGTGTGGGGGGTTGCCTGCAGGTTGGCCCCCCCTTGACACCGCCAACAGTCCCTGTCGGGTGGTAAATGTACACACGCAACTTCCAAGGGGAAAGTGATGCTGCTGTTGTATAGTTCGCCAGGACCAATCAATACTCGTTCTTACTCGGCTCACATATACACACACCTCGCCTCTATATTTTCGCTCTATCTCCGATAAAGTCATATTATGTATTAGGTTCAAGGACGATACTACTTTTGGTGAAGCAAAAAGAATCACTTAAGTACAAGATGGAACAATGCTCTATTATAGCAACTTTGGATTTATTCGGTTTTTCATAATCTAGGTTTTGTACATTTAAAGGTCAAGAGCCGATCATGGGCGCCACCAGGGAAATCCAATTGACCTTTTTGGAAAAGGCACATAAATTTTGTTCATTCGCATATAGAGTGTCACACAGAACGTCAGCATCATATGGGATTTTTTTTCCTTAGCTTTTAATTGAAACTCCTTTATGCCATGTATTTTTGCTTTAAAAATGATGCCAAATGACATGTATATGAGCAGTCATGTGACTTTCCTGGCCTGTCAAAATTGACATTTTTTCGGAAAATTTAAAAAAATTGCCTTATTTTTTAAAATGTCAAAAGATGTCAAAGGGAAAAAGTTACCAATTTTCAACAATCTGGAACAATTTTTTATTTTTTTCTATTTTGTCAAAAATAATCGCAATCGGATTTTTAAAATCTTTCAAAAATTATTAAAATATGTTTCGGTAATATAAAATTATATTTTCAAAAACAAATGGCAAGAAAAGTCCCACATGATGCGCTCTTTCTGTGTAGTTTTTTTGTGTTACTTGAAACAATGTAAAATAAGGGTTTTCCAATAAGAGCTGTTATTTTGAATAGCCCGCTATTTCGGTATATGTCACTTTTGGAGCTGTCATTTTTTGACATTTGACAAGTAGAAACTACGCCATTAATAAAAATGGAACACTACACGCTTCAACAACGCATTGAAATGATTCAAATTCACTATAAAAATGGTGAAAATTTGGCAGAGATGGTTCGTAAAACTCGTAACATTTTTGGGTCGTCGTGAAGCACCATCTCGGACCGCAATACAGAAATTGGTGGAAAAATTCGAGCTGTTGGGCCAAGTTAGTGATGTGAAGAATAAAACCTGTGCACATCGCTCAAAAACAGCCGAGAATATTGCTGTTGTCGTCGAAAGTGTTGAAGAAAACCCAGGTGAATGGATTGCGCTATCGAGAGATGATTAATGATTTTGTATGGCCGGAATTGATCTGGACAACGTTTACTTTCAACAAGACGGCACTAGGTGCCACACAAGCAACGAAACAATTGATCGTTTACGGAAAAAGTTTCCGGACCGTGTTAATTGGCCACCGAGAACTTGCGATTTAACACCTTGCGACGTGAAAGAGAAGGTCTACGCCAACAGCCCAGCGTCGATTCAAGACCTCAAAGATGGAATTCGTGAGGCTATCGAGGACATAGGGCAGCCACTTTGCGATTTGGTTATGGCAAATTTCATGAAAAGCATATGGTCCTGTAGGCGTGGTCGTGGTGGTCATTTGGCTGATGTTATTTTCCATTATTAACGGCATACCTTCCTCTTTATAATGAAATAAACATCCGATCATTTATCTCAAAAAATGGCATTTTCCTTTGAATATCAAAATAACACCTCTTATTGGAAAACCCTTTATTTCCATTAGAGAGTAAAACGACAACTATATAACCAATACTTATTACCTCTACACAATTTAGTCAGTCAGTGTATTTTTATCGATTTGATAGTGGATTTACCGATTTTTCGACCATACGTATGGGTGGTTTATTTACCACATTTACCCTGAAAACGGTTTGCCCTTACCTAAATAGCATTTATTTATCTATATGAAAGTCATTTACCTACTAAGTTTTCCCTTTGTACGGGAGACTTACCCTGTATACATTTCAAATTTAAATTACGAAATAATATAGTGATAATAATTATGTTAAACTCGTTCTTTCTATTCTTTCAGTCTCTTTTACGTACTGCAGAACAATTACAGATCAAAGGATTGTGCGAATCACCACCATCACACCAGCAAGACGACAAAGAAAACGCTACCTCATCACCTTTGCCTCTAATTTGCAAAAACAGTAGAAAATCTGCCTCACCGAAACAACTTAGATTAATACAGGACAATAATACTAGAAGATACAAATATAGGTAAATCTTTGTGACAAGTAGAACCTCATTTAAAAAGATTATTAGTAACCTATGGTTTCTGTAAATAAAGGACATTCTCCTTAAGAAATAAATGTCATCAATTATGCATAACATATATAATGCAAATAAATATGATATCCAACAAATAGCTGGCCCCTATTTAGCTGACAGAATCTTATTCTTTTCAATAAATATTGAATTACATTTACACAAATTACAACAGTATGAATTTCGATTTTCAGCTCTGCAAGCCAGTTGGTTAGCTGGTAAGTGGATTTTCAAAAATCTCCAAATGAAATCATAATACATTAAGTGGCATAATTTGGCCATTTCATTTCTTTTCTCAATTACGTGATATTACTCAACATTAATATTTTGTTCAAGCGGACACTGAACGCGATTGATCTGGTCTTCCTGAGGTATACGATCAGCGAGGGTCCAAGCCTGAATGCCTGTTGACAGATCGTACAGTCACACGGGATTCTGTGCGTTTCAAGCGAAATTCTTCGATCGACCATCGAAAGGCTTAGCATCTTGTTATCAGGCTTTTCGATACCGGTCCCAATGGTCCAATTGTGAGATGCATAGAAGGCATGATGCCACTCTGGAGGACCAATTTTCCCATAACATCGAGTAAATGGTATCCTTCAAAAGATGCTTCTTTCAATATGATTCTCTTAGTCCTCTTCTGTTTTTTATCCCTCTATTTAGTGATGTACTCTGCCCAGCGACCTCTCCAGAAGTACTATGTCAACCTCTTCAGTGAAACAATTTCAGTAAAAGTCGAGCGAGCCTCGAAGATTGTCGGTTACATACTCTCATTTTTAATGGTGCTCACAGAATTTCAATGTGATTAAAAATAGTAAAAGTTTTTGCCAATGATATGAAGAACTTCCAATAATTTTTTTTTGGAATACGTTCGATTCTCCAAATGAATTTCTTGCTTTTTCGAATATTGGGTATTTTTTAAATTTGCCTTGAATGATAGGGTTAATTTTCAATAACAATAACACTTCCAGGTTTTATATTTATAGTCATTAACTTTAAATTATGTGCTATAACACAATTTTAGATTCCGGAGTGTTTGTCAGTGGATTCCTCTTTATGGAATGAATCCCGGAATATGAAATGATCAAGTGTTTTGTGTTCGGGAATAAATAAAAAACAATTAATAAAACTGTTTTTCCAGGTTTTTTACATCACTACCTCTATTACCACTATCAGTTGTCATGCGAAGCGTACCTATTTTGAACAGTACCATATGATGCAGGCATTTGCGATGTTTTATATCAGAATATGAGATTAGCACTATTATTGATAGTATGTGACATAAATGGGGAAAATTTTATTTCTAACTCGTTTCTGAGGCTGACTGACGTATTTGGAAGCATCAAAAAATTAAAAGCGAAAAAGTCAACAGGGTATACTTAATCCCTATCGCCCCCTATGAACTTTGAAGATGTCATTATATTTTCTACTTAGCCCTAAAAAACAATATATTTTCATGTAATTTAAAAGTAGCAAATACTAATCCCTTTCATAGCCGCGCCGGTATCCTCGACGGTCACATAAATGTTGACGACATCGTGGGTTTTGTTAAAAACATTCCATCAAAATAATGAAGTTCAATTTAGAACTTAATTTGAGATAAGCGTAATATTTGTTTGAAATATTTGGAATAAGACTATATTTATTGACCATTCTATATAATATTTTTACAATTTGTAGATAAGCTTTTTGTTATTATAATAAAAGTTAAATTCATATTCAATAAACGACGTAGATATGATTTTTTTAATTTGAGACTGCAATCTTCCATTTTTTATTTTAACTTCAAATATCTTAAAAACAACAACCAGCAACTGTTAGAGCCATAGAAGTTAGCTATACAAAAAACATATCATTCCCTTTAAAATAAGTGAATTAGAAATTTTTATCAAACCCTGAAGTTCCAAATAACAGTTTTCTCTAAACAACGTTGCGTGGATATCCCAGTATATTTTGTATGTCATCATACAAGTCAATGCTCACAACGTATAAATTAGGCAGTTTAGAAATTACAGGGAAACTGTTGGATTTCCTATTTATTTATCAACGAATATTTAATAAAGTTTCTCAACTAAGTGAAGGAGTTTCTCGCCTATAATAAATTTGTTAAATACTGCAATATTCAATACGCTCTCAAAGTATGTCTTTCCTTGTTGTCGTCTATTTAATCCATATTATGGAGCACCTTTCATATACCTAATAATCAAATTCTTTATGTTTTCAGACGTTTAAATTCACCACTGAGTAACAATAATACAGACGAAGGCACCTGCGAAGAAAATTCTGAGGAGAAAGGCGACGAACAACACGATACTAATAATAAGCAAAAACAATCGTGTGAACAATTACAACAGCATTTAGTGGCAGAGAGTAACGATACGGAGAGAAACGACCATTCGAATGATGTACAAGAAGTGAATGATAGAGGAGAGGAAGTAGTGAATGAGAAACAAAAAAATGTCATGCCACTAGCGTTAGATGAGCAACACAGAGAACATCAGCAGAATATCATTCAGCCGGAACAAGATAAACCGTTAAATATGAGTAGCCGTGGTGGAATTTTGGCTAGCCAAGTAAGTATGGTGCGTTCAAACAGATTAATATACCAGTAGGATTAGTATAATTATTGTTTTATACTGAACTTTTCAGCTTTTCCAAGACACATGAAATTGTTATGCATATAAATTTGAAATTACTAAATCAAAACTTGCCAATAAGAATGCTATTGCACTTAAGCTCCATTAATCATTCTGATTGCTACCCAACCCAGTGAATTGAAAAAGGCGGCTATGGTATCAATGAAGGATTTACTGACGCTTGGGTTTGTCACCGTTTTGGTACCTGCCTATCTTCGAAGCAACAGTTTTCGAACAAAACTGCATGATCTCGTCACTCAATATCAAATTCTACCAACGTTTGGCGTCTGCGTTTGTGACGATTTATGTATGATGAACTCTTTTAAATAATTTTTGCAAGTCTATGTAAAGCATTTCTGGGAATTTTTGAGTCTGCTTGGACAGTTTCAATATTGCTGTTTTCTGGTAGTAGGTGTGTTCAAAATGAGTGGGTCTGCACCGGACCCTCCACTGCGACCACCGAAGGTCTATTGTAGTAGCTCATACCCTATTTATATTCCACCCAAAATCTCAATCTTCTTAATGAAGTCGATTGTTTTGCTGGGTGAGCTTTCTTCTAGACTCGCTGGCAGAAGAGTTCCTTCCCAAAATATTGCGAATCTAGTTCTAGCTACCACTGGGCAAGAACATAGTACATGTTCCGCCGTCTCATCATCCTACAGGCACAATCGGCACTCGGAATTTCCCAAGAGACCCAACCTCGTGAGATTATGATTCAAACGACCTTGACCAGTGTATAGTCTAACCAGGCAGTGCAGATGAGATCTACTAATACCCAACAACTCCCTGTCCCTTGATTTCGGTGAATTAAACTCCTTTGAATGTACTTAAACCTGGATAATTTTGATGAATTTTTGTCATCCAGTTATTAAGTATGTATTTGGTGATTCTTTGGCCATCGGACATACTTCATGATGGGATTACACAACTACAAGTCATAATTGTAAAGAAAACGGTATAATATATGAAGTTTATAAGTCTCAACCGGTCCTGCCAGATTATTGAAGAGAATGAAGATGCTTCGAATAATCGATTCCATAGCACTCATATATAGTACCGTATGCAGGATCGTAAAATCGGCAATTGTTTAGAAATTATTAGTGTTACGGGCGACCTGTATTGAAGCAGTAATGAAGAAGGAACCAAAATCTAAATTTTGCAACGAGTTCATCAAGAATTCCAAATCTCATTCTAGCTTTTCGGTTTAGACATTCAGAATTTTCCCTACCCTCAAAGGATTGCTGAAATATATATGTAGCAGTGATGGGCTCTTGCAAGTCCGTCTACAGTTTCATGCTTTTCTAAATCTAAGGGAACTAGAATACACATTAGTTAATAGTTTATACACTGCGCTTAGCTCCTTTATAAATTTTCACAAGATAATTGACATTTCGATCACATGATTCTAAACAAGACGACATACAATTAAATAAAACAAGAAAATAAAAATCATTGTACGACTAACTTCGAAGATAACGTACCTTTCTGTACAAACCATATTGGTGTTGAAATACATTAAATCATGTATATAATATTCGTTGGTTCCTTCTTCTTCTTCTGGATCCTTGTCTGTCTTCAGACGTTGGCTATCATCATATCTTTCTCTATCGACTGCCGCGCGAAATAATACTCCGGCGGAATGACGACACCATTGCCTGATATGTGTAGCCCTATCCACGTTTTACCTTCCACTTTTCCTTGTATTATGAGGCGTAGTAGCTGGTACTTAGATCCTCTAATTATGTGTCCAAAGTACTCTGCTTTTCTCCTTTTTATAGTGTTCAGCAGTGGCCCTTCCGTGTTCATCATTCTGAGGACATCCTCATTGGTAGTATGCAAGACCCTCAATACTTTTAGAATCCGGTGGTAGCACCACAGTTCAAATGCTTCTATTCACCATTGTGGCCTTTAGCGTCCATGTCGTGCAACCATAACATACTAAATAGGACTCTTCCAAAAATTAATTAATTTCTAAAGGGTAGGAAAGTTAAGAAAAAACGCAAAGTAGAAAAAAATATGAAGTTTTCTAATAGTTTCTAATAGTTTCACGATTTAAAGTTGTTATTTGTTTATACAGATTTTCTCGCAGTTTGACACTGATGACTTCCCACCGGAACCTCCCGCCCCATCAGCAATACCAGTGGGCCACGTAGATATGTCCGAGCATTCACCAACACGAACATTATTGACAAATGCAACCCCAATCCATCGAACAGATTTATCAGACTCTACAAAGTATACGTTAGAAATTAAAGAGGTAAGATGGTAATTACATTAATTTAAAAATGTACCAGTCCACCCGGGTTGCGACCATTTAAATATCGATGGTTGCATCACTTCTCTGAAGAAGATCAAAGAAAGTCAATTATTTCATTTATGATCATGATATCCACCGCGACCAGCGGCTTCAAATTAAAACTGTTTAGAAGAAGTTCATGAGGGAATCCAATAAATGAATGCACACCATTACATTTAAACCATAAGTATTTGGCAAATCTAAATTGAATTATCTCCAAACTGTCCGAACTGCAGGGTATAACTAGGAGTATGAACCACTGAAGCCTACTCCAATCTGGATTATAGAGTATCAGAAGATTCAAAATGCTTGGTATTTCGCATTATGAAACAAAGACTCTTACAGCAGCAGGAATTACTTCTAGAAAAGCAAACAACACCCTCATTTCATTACACACCTGAAGGGATTAAGAATCAATAGTATATAAAAAAATAAACTGGTCTGTTGAGGCAAAAATACATAAATTAACTTTTTTATATTCTATATTTTATTTTAGATATATGATTCACTTATTAAATGATTTTTACTATATTTTCAATTTAACACATTTTATCCCCCGTTTCGAAACTTCCATGGCATGACTACTTCAATAATAAAAAGTTTGTGATTTTTCACACTTGCCAACTTTTTAACCTCTTCGTGGACGCCCTATATTTTCGATATTTTTGTTATATAAATTTCATACTAGAAACTATTGACATCTTTTTCACCGTTTTGTGCTATTGTGAATGCGATAAAAAAAATTGAGATAGAGACTGATATAACCATTTTGAAGTTCCCTGAGACGATTAAGACCATTTCCAGGTGGAAGTCTGTGTGTGTATGTATTCTTCCACGATAGGGCCTAAACGCTTTAACTAAATGAGTTTGGGAGAGTTCTAGGATGAACCCATTGGTTGAAATTGCTTTAGCCCTGTGATAGGGGTGGAGACAACCGCAAAATTTTCAAATAGCAGTAGGGATCGAGGGATACATTATTTTAAATAATTTTTTATTTGCTTTACAGCGAGAAAATTGCGTTTAAAATTTCACCAATTAGGTAGCTGGAACCTGTAACTCTTATTAGAATATAGTACAGTAATTTGGTGAAGGGTTTTTGGCGTTATTGATAGAGCGTGCGCTTCGCATGCGGAAGACTATCGAATCCCAGCTATGGCAATATCACAGTTTAATATACAGTTACTTCACTTCGTGTCGGAATGTTTTATCTCTGTCTTCAAAGCAATTCGCCGCTACTATACTTATAGTATAGTATCTTATAGTATATATAGATATAGTATATATAGTAGCGGGCCAGAAATGTGGCTGGGATTGCGACGAGTCGATGCCGGTTTTAGCGTCTACTGACCCTTCTTATCTATAGTTATTATTCTATGGCAATATTACATTTTTTTAAATTTTTGAATAAAGTAGTTAGTTTGTTGCGTTAGTTTATTGTAAATAATGAAAATAATACAATTATAATAATTATTATTAAAATTCTATTTCGTTACCCAGGTCGTATATTTTTGATTATATTATATCTTGTCGAGACACCTTTTACCTACTCTTCATTTGTCCTAAAACCTAATCAGTTCAATAGCTTATGCGTATTATTAACAAGGCATATGGAATGGAATGCCAATAAATTAAATTTCACTGATGAGTTAACGGAGTAGTATTTACAAGTAAATAGTATTTACTTAAATTGAAGTGAAGTTTGTTTTAAGTGCACCACTGATACAATGTCTTCAAATCATTCGCCAAAATTATTGAACAACTTAATCTGTCAAAAAAAAAAACGAAATAACTCAAAGACGAATTGAAACATGATTTACAATTAAGTGGAAGAAATAGAATGCTGAAAATATTGCGTTACGAGCATATTAGAAAACACCGGTATACAAATTTTGCGGGAAATAGTCCTGATGAAATTCTCATATGCAAATCGATACAGATACAAATATTTCGAAATGTTCCTATTTTCATTTGTTTTTTAGGAAGTTGAAATAAAGTTTGAAACGTTGCGTGCCTACGATCAGGACAGCCTGCTAGATATGGAATCACATACAAGCGGAGGGCCAGATCATTCAATGGATAGCCACGAGGATATTGACGAAAGTAGTCGAGGCGTAAGCGATAGTATGTTACATGGAAATGGCAGTGGCGTCATGAGCACCGATTTTGCTGGGATGATGCGGCAGGGCATGTGTTTAGGTAAATTTGCTGTCGTTAGTACTGCTCGGTTGCATGCCATTTACCATTTAGTAGCATCAAATATGTAAAACAAACCATCATCTGTTTGGCAAGCAATGCAATTATTTCACATTTCATATATGACAAAGTAAACTTATTGCTATGGTTTAAAAAATCAGATCGTTAAAAGGTATCTTTCCAATTTAGATGGCAATGGAGACCTCATAGACAGTATTAAAAATAATGGACACACAGATGGTTTGCATTTATCAGCTCGATCAGTTGTGCATAGTGTTGTCGGGCCTAAAACATGGTCTCAGGATGACATGGAGATGGCGTTGGACGCACTTAAAAATCACAACATGAGTCTTACAAAGGTGAGTTCAAATCCTACTATAAATACATTTGTGACTGACCATTTTTTGAATGTTTAAATTAGAAAATATTTAATATTCATTTTCCTAGGCATCAGCGACTTATGGCATTCCTTCTACAACTCTCTGGCAGAGAGCGCATCGACTAGGTATCGATACACCGAAAAAGGAAGGTCCTACGAAATCGTGGACTGAGGAGAATCTCAATAATGCCCTTGATGCACTGAGAACGGGCACTATTTCAGCAAATAAAGCTAGTAAAGCATACGGTACGTAAATATATATTATTGCATGTTGCCACCTGTTGTCCGATGTTTGTATAAAAATGCAGAGCCGAATCTAGGAATTTTTCTATGGGTGGCACAGTTATAAATTGCCGCCCCCGTCTAGTAAATTATCAATATGTTTATATTAAAAATGAGGCGTTATATTTTACTCAGAAACCATTTTTTTCTTGGAGTGTAAGTTCAAAATTGACAAAAAAGTTTTAGTTTTAAAATGACACCTTCAATTTCATTTCATATCAGAACATTACAACCTTGAGGTACAAATTTGTGCCTTCTTCAGGTAGCTTGAGATCATCTGTAGTAGTGGCCTCTAATAAAATACTATACTTACGTACGTACGTATTGGTCAATTGAATAAAAAGTTTCCATGTTTAAAAATATTACGACAGTATAAAAATAACGTACGTTAGGGCATTAGGTTAGGCTATTCCTCTCTGTAGGCAGTATTTCCCCGAAAAGTTAATGGTCAAAGTTGACAAAACATATTTTCATAGGGTGGTGTTAGGTTTGGCGTGTTATACAACATACAAGTACAAAATGACCGGGTAATGGTCATCGAAGTTCTTTTGTTTCCGTCATAGAGAGGATGGGGACAGGGAGGAACAACGCAGGATACCTTAAGTCAGTCAGTCAGTACTATAAAAAAAAATTATTACTAGATGTTTTATAAATAGATTGAAAAAAAAAAGATAGTAAGACAGTGTTCGCTGTTTTGCCGCTCTCTTAACGCGCAAACAGGGGCAAGCGCTCCCCCTTGTCCGCTCCCTAAATCCGGCCCAGCAAAAATGTATAATTACCACAAACAATACCCTGTTTTTCAGGTATTCCATCGAGTACACTATACAAAATAGCACGACGCGAAGGTATACGTTTGGCAGCTCCTTTCAATGCTGCACCCACCACATGGACCACAGAGGATTTAGAAAAAGCTTTAGAATCAATTAGAACTGGCCAAACGTCTGTCCAGAAAGCTTCCACGGAGTTCGGAATACCGACTGGTACATTATATGGACGGTGTAAAAGAGAAGGAATTGAGTTATCCCGATCAAATCCGACACCATGGTCAGAAGATGCAATGGGTGACGCACTAGATGCAGTTAGGTAAGAAAATTACTTATATCTATCAGCAGTGGCAGCTCATGCTGCTAAAAACTAGAGATGCTGGAAAGTCCCGCACTTTTAAGTAGTGGCTGAAATCTTGTTAATATGACTCAATAATAATCTTGGATAAAGGATTACTTTATTACGTATTTTAAACACTTGGCATGACCGTGCGTGATTATTTAGAGCGATGTATACGTCTAGAGCTATGTGCAGTAGTAATTATTAATACAAAAATGTGTAAATCAGCAGCAAATACCTCTTTGCAAAATTAAAATTTGAATAAAAAATTAAGCTGTGATCTATAATATTATTTGTTTGATTCCAACAAATAAAAATATAAAATTTTTGACATGACTATTTGTTCATATCTGTTGCAATAGTTCGTCGCCATTTTTTTCAGAGGCACTTAAAACCCAGAATCCTAAAATCCTTCAGTACGTAAAAATTATCTTACCTTATCATCTTACAATTATTGTTTTCCAACAAGCTACCCTGCCGTTATTAGTCACGATGTTCCGTAGTTATTTATTGCGTTTCCAGGTAACATAATAAACATAAATCTACAATAATGTTGGATGGGTTTACTACAAGTCCAAACAGCGTACCTATTTACTTACAAAAAAATGTTTTCAATGACATTACAGGTTTGTTTCTTGTTTAAATTAGGTTTGGACAGATGTCAATCAATCAGGCGGCCATCCATTATAATCTGCCTTATTCATCGCTCTATGGTCGTTTTAAGCGTGGAATTAAATATGATTCGGACAACATTGAGGTAAGCCAAGATAACAGTCAACATTCCCAGATGGACGTCCATTCGTTTGGCATAGAATATACCACACAACCACAACAACAAACACCATACCAAAATCAAACGAATAGCTGAGATACGCCGCTGACGGAGTTTAATGATGGTTTTTAAAATTTCTCTGATTTTAAGTATTTCCAGTATTTTGTTTTGTTCGTTAATTTTACACAGATTTCATGATTTTATGAAAAATTTATTGGTGTTGCATCCTTGCATTACAGTGTTGTCTCTGAAATATAAATAAATTCATATTGGCAGTATTAGTTAGAGTACACTTACATAGTGTATTCAAAAATTGCCAAGAGAAAAACTTCTCGCGTTCAGAAATGAATTGAAAAGTAAATACGGACTTGTTAATATAAAAATATGCTAAACTGATATGTAATGTTGCCAACACTGTATTTTTAATTATTATTTTATTTATTTTACTAAACTTTTATATATTTTATTAGACAAAAATATATAACGCTAAATTTTCAACATATATTTTTATCAAGCTTTTTGGTCCTTCAGGCTGGCATGTACCTAATATTATTAATACATTTTAAATAAACTGACTAGGAAACATTATAAAGTACTTGTTTTTCTTCCTTCTTTTATAATACATATAGAAAAATTATAAATATCAAAACAGAACAGAAAGTGCAATATTACTAATGATTCTATTTAGATATTATCCTAGTTGAATACAAATAATTGATAAATAATATAAAAATATAGTGTACAAAAATGATTATTATTATTAATATTAAATAAAATTATTTTAGAGGATCGTTCAATTCGGAGCTTCTATGACATGCAATTTGAAGCAATACTTTTCAAACGTTTCAATTTTGACGGGCATTAAAACTAATCGACTACTACGCAGTGCCATTATTTCTTGGTTTTGATAAATCGTGTAGTCACGGTCAAGAGAAACAAAAGTTACTTCATGCTTTTGTTGGAGTATTATATTTGCGTCTAGATATTCGATTCAGAGGAAAAAGAGAGAGGAACAAGGGTTAAGTTGTGATATAACTGGACTGTTATACCGATGTCATCTACCTTCGGCAGCTCATTTAAATAATTTGTCTAATGTTTTTCCTAGGTATACAGGGTGTATCTAACCCAAAAAAATAAATAATTTGTGACGAAAATCACGGTGAGTCGGAGAATATTTTTTTAACAACCAATGTTACCGCCTCCAAAAATTAAACTAAATTATTTTTATTTTGTATTTTTCAATTAAGAAAATAGTCGTCCATACTCTCTTCGGATGGCTTCCTTCAACTATAGTAATGAGCTTTTCAACGTAAACACATGATTTTAAGAAACCCCAGAGACGATGTATCGCAAGATCGGGGAACCAAATAACATCTCCAAAACAAGAGATTACTTTTCCAGGGAAAGCATGTCGTACACGTTCCATCGAAGTTGGAGCAGTGTGGGCTGTAGCCCCATCTTGCTGGAACCATATGTTTCGCATTGCTATGCGACGACGTCGACGGCCAAGTGATGGCAAGCAAAAAATTATTCAACATTTCCATGTAGCGGTCTGCGGTAACAGTAACTGTCTGACCGTTATCGTTCTCAAAAAAATACGGCCCGACGACCCCCATTTCACCTACCGCAAACCACACCGTCACTCGAGCACTGTGTAAATAAAGGTCTTCTCTCTGGCATTATTTGTGGATTTTCTGAACACCAAAATCTAAAGTTTATCATGATTAGTTTTTTTAACCTCTTTTTATTCCTAATTAAATTAAGTAATTTTCTTGAAAATCTTTTAGTCGCAAATAAAATTAATTAATTAATTTTCAACACTTTTTGTTTGGGTTGAATAATAATTAACCCCTAAGACATTTTTTCTAAGCACTTCTTTCGATAAAACTTCAGTTCAAAAATTAGGCCTGAACAGCTTTTACTAAATTTCGAAAAATTAAGGATTTACAATAAAAAATAAATTTATTGCAATGCTGGTGAATTTTTATCATTTCATACTCTGCTACAACGCAGTTTTGCAATTCAACGATATTTTTAACCACTAGATCAGACCAACGTTTGCAGATATCCCCATATGCAAAAATCCATAATTACTGTTCATCTTTGACCTATCTATTGAATACCATAGCCCCGTCGTACATAATCCGTAAATATTTGAATGGTACCTAACGTCTTAAAAAAAAACAGGTAATTTTTCAAGATGACAGTATGAGTCACAGTCACCATTTAATCGTAGTGGAGTAAAATAGGGACCAATTCAATTGTCAATAATTCCGAGCCAGACATTTAATGAGTATCAATTCTCTTCAGCCCAAAGATGCGTTATTACAGTCTCTAGAGAAACTCGCCTCGTCAGTAAATAAAATATTTCACAAGAACTATGGCGCATGGGAGATCATCTTAATAAGCCATAGACAAAAAACCACGCGTGCTAAAAATATCTCGAATTAGTAACGCCTGCACCCTTTGAAGATTACGGGGATACAACTTCTGTTCTAATTAATTATAAAAAGCACCGAATGACTTATATTTACGATACAAGCTATTATCCTGGTACTAGTTTCTGGGAATTCTTTAATTAAATTCAATACAACTTCTTCTAGATCTGCAGTTCAAACTTCTCGGATACGACCAGAGTCATAACTTTTAAAAATTACTCAACCTTTAGAAAAACTAACAATACTAAAATAAATATTATGCATTGCAATACATGTATTTGTTTCTCTTAAATCCTTATGTTTTGGAAAGAAAAAAAATGCCAATCCATAATAACTTTTCAGACATAATTGTTAAAAGAATAAAAATTCTAAGAAAATATGTTCACCAACTTTATTTTTCTTTAACTTAAAATACAGGAAGAATAAAACATTGTTTTCAATTTTGGGAGGGGCGTAACTCTTTTCAGTGTTATATAGATACACCCTGTATAAATATAGATTATGTGGGGTGTTTATTTAGGTACCTTTATTTTTTATATTTTCAGATTGAAAGTGATGTTTCAAATGCTAGAGGTTTGAGAGAGATTACGAGAAACGCCCTGAAAGAAACTTATTTTTGCAAACTGAAAAATACACTGAGATCTTACATTTTACAACCCCAAAATATACATATTGGTCTTAACAAACATCTTTTAAAGTTTCTAGTAGTGTTTTTTAATATATATATATAATGTAAAAATAATTTTGTGGCATAGCAGACAAAATTACTGCCTTTACCTACACACAGGTTCTTGTTTAATTTGGCAGAGCCGCAGCCTAACTCAGTAGAACCAAACTGAAGAATTTGTTTCGCTCTTATTATGAGCTCATCAAAGTACCACAAGTCGTACCCATTTACAATATCTACATGCCGTTAAGCACAGCGAGATCTACACCAACAGATGTATGTAAACTATACCATCTACATAGCAGTACATATCTAACCATACAGAGACCGAAAAATCCAATGTAGGTAACTTCAGCAGTAAAAATGTGTCGACATTATATAAAATTATTATGGCTGACTATTTAGGCTCATAAATAAATGCCGACAAACATGTATGAGATTTGTATACCTATGATAAAATGAACTCAGAAATTTATATATCACCAATTTTCCGCCGCAAAATTTTATTGCAAAAGAATGAATGTTCTACCCACATTCCACAAAATTATTCTTGGTTCTAGAAATACTTTACAGATATAATAAAGCAAAAAAATTGAATAAGTAGAAAGAATAACGTCTTTAAATATTCTACAATCAATTCAAGTTATCAAACAAATATGCAGTAAAGTCCTTTTAGCATGAAACTATCGCGAAAATGTAGTTATGGCTTGCATAAGCGGTCATGTCCTTAATGAAGCGCCTGTGTCGGGTTGGCAAATACTTTATTGTAAATAACCAACGTGGGAACAGCTAAAAGAAAAAGCAGATGTTACTGCCGACCCATCGCGATTCAAATATTATTTCGCTGTGAAACCAAGACGGCTGCTGAATTCCAAGTTTTCTATTTTGCTCTAGGGGATCATGTATAGAGCTTCAGAAGAAGAACATATTATAAGTAATTAAAAATACATTTCCCAATAAATTGTGACTTGTGGCAGTCTACTGGATAACTCAGTTTGGTCGTGTATTTAGAGAGTCGTCTTGCAGAGGTAACCCAATAATCTAAATTATTCATATTTCCCAATTGCTATTTGTTATAATATATAATTTGTAATATTTCGGGACCTCAAATTTTGAAAAGTATTGTTCGGTCTGTAAAACAGTATATTAACCCTACTATAATGCTGCAGGTATTGAACGCACCTTACATTATTTATTGTAAAATATGAAATATAATTGCATTGCTAAATCCGTCAATGCATCTTTTTAAATTATTTTTTTGGCATATTGTTTATTTTCACCTACTCGTAGTTATACGAACTTTATTTGCCTCCTGTATATAAATATTTAATTAAAACGTATATTTTTAGCAAGTCGCATTATTATTAAGTTTAAATTAAGTCACAAACCAATTTGAGATTAGATAATCATGACTTTGTTAAATAAACTAAACATTGTTTTCCGTTCTTATATTTTAGCATTAAATTCACAATTTTTTAATTTATTTCTTGTATATTTTATTTCAATTACCTCAAATGTTCCTATATTGTCAAACCCATTAAGTTCTTATATTCTCGCAAGGAGCATTTTTGCTCAAACTACGCATTCTGTGAAGGGTTGCATTTAATGTGATCTTGTTGGAACAGTTAACATTAAATGTTTTTTTATCTTATTTTTACTTTATAAAAATATATATTTATATCAAATATCAATGTAAAAATAAAATTATTACGATATCTTTGCACGTCTTTTTTTAATTCCAAAACGGTACTTACTTAAAAAACATGCCTCGTATATCTATGCGCAATTTTCTCGAGAACTATAGAGGTATTTATATTTCAAAAGTAATATATATTGCTGCATAACAAATGTTTTCAAATGATGTAGGTACCACTCTACCCCTACTAACTGCTATTTAAGATTTTGGGGTTATGGGCAACAGTATCACAGGGATTTTACTACAATTCCCCAAAACTCATAGACCAAAATTTAGCGTTTAGGCGCTATCGTGGAAGCATACATACAGCCACACAAACATCTGGAAATGATTATATCCGTCTTTACCTCAAATTTGTTTGGCGCGTTCACAATACTTTCTTTTCTTCATGTGTAAGTAAATCACATAGTGATACTTTCCCCATTGCATTTCAAAATTTCTTACTTTACAAAATTATAGGAAAAGTGCACAGAGTCGAACTGCACATTACTGCGAAATATCAACAAAAAATGTTAAGAAAAACCGACTTTCTGAAAAATAGGAAAGTTGCCTCACTAGTTTTGAATGTAGGTATGAAATAAAAACAGAGCTTTTAAATACTATTGTTTGTTATCGTTTTGTAGACACTTCGAGAGAGTGATGGACAGACAGTACATTTGAAAAAAACATTTATTAACGTTTTTTGAAGTTTATTAAATATTAACATGTATTTCCGTTATGCTAACTCTAACTCAGTTTACTCGCGTATAAACGTTTGGACAAATAATGTATAAAATTGATGATTAACAAAATTTATTGTTTAATCATAAGCAAATATATAATTAATTATACAATAAATTTGTGTCCGTATATTTATAAAATGAAAAATAATTTCGTGGCATAGCGGACAAAATTACTGGTGTTACCTACACAAAGGATTTTGTTTAGTTTAGAAGGGCCTCAGTCTAATTCAGTAGAACCAGACCGAGGCATAAGTCGACAGATACTGACGAATTCGTTTCGCTCGTCAGAGTACCATAGTCATTGCCCATCTACATAATATATTTGAAAACACTATCTCGCAATGTGTTAGCTACCTGAAGGGAGTTTTTTGTCATCCTATGATAATAAAATGGTCAAGAGCAGAACCCTTCAGGCAATCGTTACTTCAGGTATATATATATATATATATATATATATATATATTGTATATTTTAGTCAGTCTCGTAGGTTGAATTTTAAGTTGACATGTCAAAAATATAAAATCACACACAAGATAGATCATTATGTCGCCAAACAGAAAATGTCTGATATGGGTCTCAATATGTTGAATACAACAGTTTCCAGTTCTATAAATTTGCTGGGACTAGTGGAGCACCATAGGGTAGCATATTAGCCCCGTTAATTGTCTCCATAGATATCAAAGATGTTATAAATGACTTGCATAACCCCTCTCTATTATTTGCTGATGATCTGAAGCTCTATGCAATAGTTGGCAATTATGCTGATTATGTTGACCTCCAGAGTGATTTGCTTAAGCTTGAGGGATAATTTATTGCAAATGGGCTTTCTCTGAACATTGATAAATAGAAACACCTATTTGTAAACGACATTATCTATTAAATTACAACTACAAACTTAAAAACATACACCAATAGAAATGTGATGTAATTAAAGATCTAGGAGTATATATTGATGAATATCACATTCAACACATAACCCAAAGTGCTTTAAAGAGTCTGGCATTCATTCTGCATACAGGAAGCGATTTTCAAAATCCTGATTGTCTTCGCAATTTGTATTACACATTGGTGCGAACAAAACTCAAATATGCTTAATTTATCTGGTCGTCTATATATCATATACACATTAATCAACTAGAATATGTGCAACTAAGTTTTTGATATTAAATATCGATGGTCACTTTCCAGCTTGTGGAATTGATCATCAATACTTATGGCAATTTCACAACGGCTCCCTTATTCTGCGCAGAACTGTATCAAGTCGGGAATTTTTGTTTAAATTGTTAAATGGTATGATCTATTGGGCATGTCTGGTTGAGCACTTAAATTTAAATATATCTCAGTACTTTCACACAATTATTGAGATTACACTATGCACATACTAATTATGAAACCAAGGCTTCCTTATATCAAGCATGTTATCAATGTAACTACAAAAATATTAGTATTATGGTCAACTACTTTGGTGGTTCACTCTCCATTTTTAAACATAAAGTGCTCAGATACCTCCACACCGTGAGCATTTAGGGTCCCGCGTCAGAGTACGATAGTCATACCAGAACAGAAATATCGGCATGCCTTACTACTGGCACCTAATAGGATTTATCGATTTCTACGGTGAGATGTGCGATATTGTGGAGAATGTATGTATTTATGTCTCCGCTGGTTGATGAATGGGATTTAATTAGTTTAGTTATCGATAAATCTACACAGGCATGATAAAAACACAACACTGGTGTTTCATTATAATTTATTCCAAATAGAATTGGAAATATTTGTTACCAGTCTTACATATCAAATGTTCAACAAATACATACCAATGCTCATGCGAATAATTACTCATAAGTTCAAGGAAATGTCTCGTAATTTCAGGTAAGTATGATTCTAATTGGCTCTGCATATCCCCTACACACCAAGCTATGCTAATATGAAATGATGGATTCTAAAAATAAAATGTAAAAAAATTGTTTTAAAAACATTTAGGTAGGTTTAAAGATGTCCTTTTTACATCTTCAACTACAGATTCTGCGAGCAGCAGCGAAAGGCAATTTTATATACTCACATGATAAAATAGTGGCAAGTTATAATCCTGCAAACAACTATCCAATCTATGTACTAAATTCAATAAACTGTCGTAGCCACTTTTTATTTGTATACCCAAAAATGTTCTGGTACGCTCTTCATTACAATAGACTTTGATTGTATCGAACATAACAAGAAATCTACAAAAAAAGATGTGAATAGTTCACAATAGCGCTTACACAACCATTTATTGACGAAAATGAACCGTCAAAAAAACCTTACACCGCGCGTCAGACTAATGATTTTTTATAACAACTATTTTGGTAGTTATAACATTCTAAATATGAATTACTTATTTGAAATAATAGAAAAAACTGTCGTACTCACTTGTTCACATGACTAGTATGTAACTTTACTTCTTCAACAAAGGAGCTAATCCAATGATATTTTAATATCACAGTTTTCGTTAAACTTATGTGGTAGTCATCTACTTCTTTAATATTTAAATTATATGGCAATAGGTTTATCATATATTGAACAAATTTCCTCATACAATCCGACGGTATATCTAACAAAAAAAAAACAATTTTGTAATAAAAGTAACACTTATTTTAAATAGTTTGTTACATGGGATATAAACATACGTAGCCCAACTGCCTCGTTCATGTCCAAATGACCTTATTCTTCCTCCATGTTCCTCAGGATCGTCAGCAACACCCTTAACACAGTCAGTTCTCTGAAAACTTTCCGGTACGGGCAATTTATATAATATCTTTTTAGGATTAATACTATCGTCGTCGCATTTATTGGTTCTTTTTGTAGAAACTCTCGGTCCTGGTACATCGTCATCGGAACTATCGTTACCGTAATCTTGTAATAAGGTTAAGGCACCTTTATTATGCATAATAAATGATGTTTTAAGGGTAAACAGTTTTTCAAATTAAATAAGTTTACCAGGTTTTGAATCTTTTAACTTGACTTGTTTTGATGCTATTCAAATCACATGAATTGTGATTCAAATATAAACGTTTTTTTTTTGTTTATATAGGTACCTATATAAGTATATTTTATTTCTCTTTCATTCTTTATCACTTTCCATTTCCTTTTTTTTTAACTTTATTAATCTTCCTTGTTTATTGCACTGTTTTTAATTTACTTTCGATTAATTTTTCTCCCTTTACTTTTCACAATTATTTTTTTTTTATTTATTCAATGGAATGTTTTTCATTGTTTGTAAAAGGAACGTTCGTTTATGACAGGTGAGTCAATTGCCGTTAAATCCAGTGTTGCCGCTAGCACGGAAATAAAGTTTTTAAAAGTAATGTATCATTTTCATTAGACTTCTAACAAAAACGGCTAAAAATCCTACATGCCACATCAAGTTAAAACGATAATTCTGTTACACACGATTTTGATATCGAATCTATGACAAAATTATGTTAAAATTCGATAATTATGTGTAATATTGATATCTAGGCATATGGTAAACAAATGCCATAGTTCATACCTTATATCATTGTCTTTAAAAGGTTTATAAAGACAATGCTTATATATATTTTAATTTTTCTTATGTCTTTAGCATTATCCCCTACATCATCATCAAAAGGCGATATCCTTCAGCAAACTCAGATCAGATAGGCGAATGTGACATGATCACTATCGGCTCACCACAATTTTATTTTTTTTTATGAAAGGAACGACAAATCGTCAAAATTATGATTGGCTTTACAACATATTACGTTAACTGTCAAATCAAATTTGCAAAAAGCACATGCGTGACAGACAGGTGAGTGAAAATTGCTGATATTTCGCGTAGAAGGATATTGCCTAAAATAAATTTTACTGTCACAACAATTTTTTAAATACATGCAGCCCTCAGAATAATAAACAATATTTTTCTGAGATGCAGCCCTTTGATAGGAATCTTTCCTAGTCAAAGATGCAGCCCGATATAAAGCGCCATCCTTCAATGTAAAATATCAGTAATTTTCACTCACCTGTCATGAACCCTCAGTTCCTTTTAAAATTTTGAATGCCAGGTAAGTGAGAAATAAACCTAAACATATTTCATAGCCAATGAAAATACCTGTTAATTAAATAATTATTGATAAATATATTATTAGATTTACCGATCAAACAATATGATCTCCACTAATTTTAGGTATTAAGGAGGAAAAATTGTTTTATATTTACTGAAGAAGTCATGAGTCGAAGTTCAAGCTTTTTTTAGCCTATAATTTGTAACACCTCCACGAGTCTTTTGTTCACCCCAAAAGCGGTATCCTAGACTTGCAATATCAACAATATCCTACACATAAGATATCCGCATAAAATATCAGTTCTCGTTTTCATCACATCACTCTGTAGAAGAACAACGCCTATTGCTTAATTACACGTCAGTCTCCTAAATCATGTAACTTCGTATATTAATATAACTTTTGCCACCAAATCGATCGCATCCCTATCATACACCTAAAATTATCAAAACTTCCTTCTTTATTAGAGCACCAAAACAATAAGTTGTCGATTATCGTTTGTATAATATACAGGCGATATTATCTAAATGAAAGCGGCAAAATTTTACTTACATTTATTAAAAACTCAATAACTATAACAAAAAAAATACGAAATGTAAAAACATTACAGTAAATAAGTTAAGAATTATCATACAGTTACAAAATTCACATAGGTACCTATCTCAATTAATTACGAAGTAAAACCACAGGGATTGAATGAATCGTCTATTAAAAAGATGGTATTTATTGGATACATGTATTTTACCGATACAAATTGAACTATCTAATATTTCAAAATATCAGAAATAGGTATCTATACAAAAAATTAATTTATTAAATAATATTTTATCATAAATCACTTTATACACTTATATTTGTATTAGGTTGTTTTATTATGGACATGTGTTCTTATTTCTAAGCATAACTAAGTTTATTAGTCTACAATAGTTTACAATTATTTTTATAATTATCACAGTACTAAATTGCAGCCGCAATTTTTTCTTACATTTTCTTTACAAGATTGCACCAACATTAACAAATACTCTAGAATATTTTAAGTAACTTAAAAACTAGGCATAAACGCAGAATGTTCCAAAAAAATTTGTGTCAAAATATTAGTTTGGAATAAGTAATTGTTAAATTAATTTTACGAAAAATTAGTCAGGAAATCTTTCCATCTTATAAATTTATTAATATACAGATGCTTCAGGAATATATTAGAGATGTTGACTCTTAAAATTTAAAAAGCGCAACCCTTATATTGTTTATTTTTATTAAAAAAACATGAATTAATGAAAATAGTTATAATATTAATATTAATAGTAATGCAAGAACGTGAGGGTCTTTTGGAGCAGATCTCCGCACATGAGAACAACACGATGTCAATGTACACCGTAGCTGTAAACAGCAAGATGCTTCATTCAACTGCCATTTAGAGAAGACGACCCTATAATCATACTGTTAGTGGCGGAATGGTAAATTCGTTTTGTATTTGTCATACACGTGCAGATGAATTAAGAGGTAGATAAAGCAAAAACAGACTAGATAAGTTTATCAGCAATAACCCAGAAGTGTTGGGAAATGAGAGGAGTTTATAATTCCTGATACTAAAATTATACAAACAAGAGCTACATATAACTTTTATTAATACAGTTTCTGACTAATTTTTAATAAAACGCAAATTAATTAAATGTTTCTGTTTTACCACTTTTTTTTAGTGACATCTGACGTTTATAATCACGTGATTTTTCTGTAATTTAAGTCTAAATTAACAATACAATTACTTGTTGTATCAACAATCAAACATTGTAAGTTACGTCTTTGGCTGTTGTTAGAACAATTTAACACTTTGCAAAATGTTAACAGAAGCGGTGCCAGCTGTATGTAATGCATCATGAAACATCACTAACTTGTATTCTATAAATAAATGTACAATAAACTTCACGATTTGAATGGAGACTTCCTTACATTATCCAAAACGTGTAATTTGCTTATTCAATCTGAGTATAGATGCTTGCCTAGACAAAAACAGAAATTAACGCCTCTGGTATTATAATATATATATAATATAAATTAACATATAATTGTTTGAAATAATCCATTATCAAAGAGGAGCGGGACTTATCCAGAAATCATGTCTGCTCCACAAAATATTATATGTGTATGTATGTATGTTCAAATCGCCAACATGAGTTTCAATTTAACCAGACATCAAGATGTTTTTGGCGACATCTAGTGTGAGCAAGCAATATGCCCGGTGAAACACAGTTCACAAACGATGGCCGGACGAGAAGCAACAACTCCCATCATATCCTATTGCCAACACTAGACACGCCCGAATTCCTTGGCGGGAGGCTTTATAAATGATTTGCTTGTTACATAATGTAACAAGACTTTAAGTTTTGTTGGAAATTTGTTTCACACTATCATGCTTTCACCAGACGGGCCGTTTCGTTGTTCCACAGCTCATCTTGGTGATCGGCAGGCAGTGTGACCCAAATTTTCAACATTGACGGAGAGCTTATACTAGCACGATAGTTGAAACACAATAAGATGTTTTTGGCGACATCTAGTGTGAGCAGGCAATATGGCCGGTGAAACACAGTTCACAAACGATAGCCGGACGGAAGCAACAACTCCATCATATCCTATTGCCAACACTAGATACGCCCGAATTCCTTGTCGGGAGGCTTTATTATCTCATGTTGCATTATGTATCAAAGAAATCATTAATAAAGCCTCCCGACAGGGAATTGGGGCGTATCTAGTGTTGGCAATAGGATATGATGGAGTTGTTGCTTCCGTCCTGCCATCGTTTGTGCACTGTGTTTCACCGGCCATATTGCCTGCTCACACTAGATGTTGCCAAAAACATTTTATTGTGTTGCAATTATCGTGCTTGTATAAGCTCTCCGTAAATGTTCAAAATTTGGGTCACACTGCCTGCCGATCACCACTGATGAGTTGTGGATCAAAGAAACGGCCCGTCTGGTGAAAGCATGGTAGTGTGAATGAAATCTCCAAAACTTAAGGCAAACCATTAACCAGCCATGTTTCGGAACAAATCTATTCATCATCAGTGGTTTCACAATAATATATCTCTCAAGTTTGAGTTAAAGATTTATTATATATTTTATTATAATTTAAATATGTATACAAAAACATTATGGAAAAAAATAGTCGTAAAATTCAAATATAAAGTAATTTGTGATAAAAATAAACTAAACTAATAGGTATTACATTAATTACATTCCTAAAATGTAACATATTAATGTATTGTTAGCTCAAATTTAATTTTATCACAAATTACTTTATGTTTGAATCTTACAACAAATGTTTTCCATAAGGTTTAAATTAATGTCTTTAACTCAAGCTTGAGAGATATATGTTGAAACCACAGATCATGAAATAGATTTGTTCCAAAACATGTCTGGTTAAATTGAAACTCATGTCAGCGATGTGGACATGCATATATACAAGGTGTCCGTAGAGTAACGGAAGGTGCGATTATTTTCAAAATAGACACGTCAGTTTTGATTTATGTTTAGCAATTTTGTACACGTATTTCATTCGAAATCTGTCGGCGTCACCATGTCATGTTTGTTTCAAAGTACAACCTTTATTATGCTGCTGTTATTGTACTAAACAAATGAGGGTCTGGCCCATTAAGAACTTGAATAAATAAGAAAATTTTTGAGAAATGGCAAATTTTTGTAACGAAGTCAATTTTAGTATTTTGACCTACGTTACTCGCTCTAACTGCTGTTATTGTAAATGCAAATGCGCGTCTAGCACATTCGACCTTGAATCGGAGTATTCCTTGCTATGGTTCAGCCACATAGCGAGATTGCCGGATTTGAACATAAACTTTTTTCTAAGGGGACATCCCAAATACCGTGTTTATCTACGAGGCATGTTTTTTAAGTAAGTACCGTTTTGGAATTAAAAAAAGACGTGCAAAGGTATCGCAATAATTTTATTTTTATATGAAAGCCTGTACCTTAATCTACTTTTCTACATAATTTCCGTGAATATTGAGGCACTTGTCATAATGTGGCACCAGTTTTTGAATACCCTCTTCATAAAATTCTGCCGCCTGACGCTGCATTGATTGTCTCATTACGAGGCAGAAACTCCACTAGCAATACTCCTTTTCTGTCCCAAAAAACTGTGCACATGATTTTCCGGGCAGAAATTGTTTGCTTAAACTTCACTCTTTTGGGTGATGATGAATGTCGCCATTCCATGGATTGTTGTTTCGATTCTGGTGTGACGTAGGCCACCCATGTTTCGTCACCAGTAACAATTTGGTCTAAAAAATCTTCACCTTCATTGTGGTACCGCTCAAGGAAAGTCAATGCACTGCCTAAACGTTGGGTTTTGTGCAAATCCGTCAACATTTTTGGAACAAACACGTCAGGCGGCAGAATTTTATGAGGAGGGTATTCAAGAACTGGTGCCACGTTATGACAAGTGCCACAATATTCACGGAAATTATGTAGAAAAGTAGATTAAAGTACAGGCTTTTATGTAAAAATAAAATTATTGCGATATCTTTGCACGTCTTTTTTTAATTCCAAAACGGTACTTACTTAAAAAACATGCCTCGTAAATAGGCCACATAATTTAGATGAATCAAGGCACCGCATTCAAAACGAGATGCAATCACTTCCGAGATCATAGAAAACTCGTTTGTGGAAAGGTTAGCCCATTGCCAAACGGTGCCCACTTTGAGCAACTTCTCTAGATAGTCCTCTCAAAAACAAAATAAATTAGGTATTTTCGTTATTTCATTAATCACAAAGCGATAGATCCAAAAGTGGATAAGCAGGCAAAAACCTGAATTTTCTCAAAAGTTTTCATATCTTACCCGCCACATGTGGCACATCATTATACTCAGGATGACAGCAGCAACTCAAAAGTGGGTTGCAATTTGATGGCGCCGCCATGCGGCAGATTTCGGGTCAAATACGTAGGCTACAAAATTGCTAAACATAAATCAAAACTGACATGTCTCGGTTTTTCTTTTAAAAATGTACCATTTTCCGTTCCGGACACCCTGTATAATATTTCGTGGAAGAGACGTGTTTGATATCTTTATATATATTTAAAATAAACACAAACAATAACAAATAATAACCCCAATGCGCATACGTATACCATAAATAAATATTATTTTTAATTGCAGCACAAATAGAATAAAATGTTTATAGTCATAATTAAAAGAAAAAAATAAACATAATTGAGATCATAATATTGAAATTTTGAAACACACAATACGAGAAACTACAGGCAAAATAAATTAACAGCGAAACACGTCGAGAAGATTTGATAAAATAGTAAAACGGGACAATATAGATATAACAAAATAAATGATGGATTTACAATTCTGAAAACGATGGAATATAAAAATTCCAAAGAAAAAAAACAAAACGTACCTCTCATATTCCTATGATCCTCTGGCAAATCGATTGACACCTTTTTTGATTTCTTCGTAGCTAAAACATAAACCACTGTTTATCAACATCAATATAAACATAATTATGAATTAGAAACATTAAAGTGGAACCAATAGCTACTTACCTAGTGCGCCCAATTTTTTTTCGCCCATACCTGAAAAAACCAAATACTTATAATTTCAACTTTCATTTATAACTTATTTAGAAACCCAGATAATTACTGTTTGCAGGTTACAAACATAAAACATAATGGAATGGGCTTGTTTAACAAAACAAGACTTAAAATCCGAGAGTTTGTCTGTCAACCAGAACTCTCGGATTTTAAGTCTTGTTTTGTTAAACAAGCCCATTCCAAATATATGCGATCGCGCTTAAGGGAGTATCGGCGCGTCTATGTGTTGGTAGTTGCTTTATGGGGTCAGAGACCTCCCAGGCAGTCGATATAGGAACTGTGTTCACTCGGCGTACTACCAACAATAAAACTAGATGTCGCCAAACACATCCTTTTACATCTCTATAAAACATAATAATAAAAATGAATTACTTGGTAATTGTTTATATTAAGAAACACATCTTCAACGCCTAACTTTCTTTGTTTTTTTTTCTATTAATTTATGATACAAATTACAGGTGCTCATTTTAAATAGTAAAATCACGTAATACTAACTAGCTTATGCCAAAGATTAATCTACACAATAGATAGTCAGCCCAATGCATTAAAATCAGAACATCTCTAAGTATGCCTGCCACTACGTGGCGTAGACTAGCGTGTAAAGCATAGAGCAGTATTGTCACAGCCAGAAACCGTTTTGTAGTTTATTAATATCAAAAACAAAACGCAACGTATAACAATTATTTAGATCATTTGCAACAGATATGCACCGGCAATGCTGTATTGTCAGAGAGAGAAATTGATGAAATTCTGTATTAATCTGGAGGGGATACGCAGGGAGGGTAGAAAAAAAAACAAGCGAATGTGGTGTGTGTCGTGCTGTTGCCAATTCGTCGGTAAAAGAAACACACAGGGTGATTTATTACAAGTATAGTATTGAAATAAAAGCCTAATCTCTATGAATTAAATTTAATATAATAATATTTAATCCATGTCATACATGTTTCAAGACTAGACCAGTCCCATGATCAGTGGCGAACAATCGTTAAATGAAAAGCTTTTAGATAGAAACATACTTTTGACTAAATATTTCACGTAGACAATGTGGCAAAGATGTAACAAGATTGTTGTAGATCTTATAATACCTATAATAAAAAAATTATCAGTGCTACCTATATTATATTAGGTATACCTATTATAATAGTCTGTCTCTTCATCAGGTATAAGTTCCACTTTATCGGTTTAGGTACTTAAATTTTACTTCTTTTTAATGTTTCTTCGGGTAAATAATAAGTTCGGTAGGAATAGGGCTTTGGGTATGAAACAAAAAAGATAGAAAATAGAAATTTGATATAGGGGTAGTTTTAAGCATTTACAAGTTTGTGACGTGTAGCGATTTTCGATGCCGCCCCCGGAGGTATACATGAGGGCGGCGCAATGCCGTTTTAAATATCTCGTTTCGCTTTCTTGGAAAATAAAAAATTATAACTAATAACTGAAACTTAGTACTTAATACGTGGGCGTAAGAGGTAAGCTCACTTCACAGGTCTCTATTAATGAAAGAAAGTTAACATTTTGAGCATCTGCGTAAAATTAAATGTATCCGTTTGGTGGGTAGTTTTGATTACAATAAGTCGGTGCCAAGCCCAAGCCCGAAACAAAATAAATCTATATTTACCTACTACCTATTTGGCTTGGTACCGACTATTATGTGCATTGTTGTCTTTTGAATGATATTTGTATTTTGTTATTTTTCGTATTTTTTATTAGTTCTTTTGACAGCTCTGGTGTCATCAATACACCTGTATCCCGAATTGCACCAAATTGCGATGCTATTGAACAAGCATATAATCCTAAATATAATATTCTTTTTGAACTACCTGTATCTCGAAAACCAAGCCGTAGCGGACCCATGTACATATGAAATTTGTATCTTAAAATTAGTCAAAGAATCACCCTTTAAAGTTTGTACAAGTACTTATGCAACACCCTGTATACATAGATACTTTGATTTGCAATTTGCAAATCTGTCAAACTAGGTAATGCTGTTTTTTTTTATTTACTTTCAAATATGGTGTTATGTAATTGTATTCAAATTAAATGTTTGGGGATGATATTTACGAGTTTTATTTTCTTATATAGAGAAACTGTTATTCAGTTTTTAAGGATCAATCTGAAGCAGACGATTGTACTTGTTAAAACATGAAAAAAGTTATTGTCGTGATACTTTTAACACCCTGTTGGTGGGTTTTTAAAGCTTTTTACGAAACGTGTTAACAATACAATCTACATAAATCGTTAGTTTTTTAAAGTTTTATGATCATTGCACAAAAACCAATATTAGGGAGACTGTAAGTTTTTTTTCAATTCGGCGTTGCAGAATTTGAACCTAATTGTGATAATTGTGTTATTTTACTAGTATAGATATTTTTGAGTAAATTAATTCGGTTATAATCGATGAGTAGAATCGTTGGAGTAAAATACATTTCACAAAAACCCTGAACCATATTTCTCAATAGATTTAAATTTTCATTAAAAACAGATTAAAAATTCTAATTTTTTACATCCTGCATTTCGAAACCGTATTTTTTTAAATAATTATTGTCATGCTGGAAATTTCAAACCTTATTTACTTCAGCAACTTGTAAAAAGCACAGCCTTTTTAATATTAACATTTCTTAAAATCGATATTACGCGATAACGATGACTTTCTATCAATATCACAGAAGGATACATTTATTACGTATATAATTTGTTAGATTTTACATCTCCGAATTGAAACACACGCAAAAAATGTGCATAAAAAAGTTAGGGTAGCATTTCACGCCTGTATGCCCCTTTAATTTACCCGCCTCTGAGATTTATTTTTTCATAATGTTAACGACAAGTTGAATCTGCTGTTTGAGTTTGATCCTTAAAACTGAATCAGGTAATAACCGGAAGTCCTATCTATAACGCCAAATTTCGTTAATTTAAACATAACTTTTTGATGCATGCTTATATCCGAAATTTAAAATTAAATGACTAAAATAATATTATTTTAGTCATTTAAAATTATTGTCTAAAACATTTAATAAACCAGCCCTGTATATTTATACTATTATAGTAATTTCTTTTATTTTCGTCCATACACATTAATCTTTGCGTAGATAGGTATAATTTTAAACAAAAAACACTGCTGCACAGTAGTACATATATGATACCTATAATATAAAAACAAACTCCCACCTCGTAGGGGAAAGTATACTCGTCCTTGTCTAACATTGCCCATATGATTATTTTATTTCAACACAATACATATAACGCCATCTAAATTTCCATGGTTGCATGTTTTTCTAATAGATGTAGCTCGTGTCGAGACAGTTTCAATTTTTGTTTTATTTCCCATATACGCTGACTATCTATTGTGTAGATTAATCTTTGCTTATGCTATTGAGGAAAAACTCTGCAATACTACTACTGAGCATACTTATTTAATTCGCCTTCTTTCTTATATTCTTCATAAGTGAAAGATGTGGAAAAATCTATGGATTTTTAAATATTATGTATGCTCTTCTTGGAAACAAAAAATGCCAAAAAACGTGTTTATGGACAGAGTTTCAGTTTCAGTTGAAACGCGCTCACAGTTGCTCTGAAGACGCTGACAGGATGATCAGCGAAACGTGAGCTAATTTTTTTTTGAAGAAATGCTCGTACATGTCACTATACAGGGGCAATCGTGTAGTAGATAAACGTAATTGCATATGTTTTTTATGGAACCCTCTCTGTATATTATACATTTTTTGTTATTTCTCCATAAGATTCTAACAATATTTCGTATGTTATAAAATTCACCTAACCTCAACGGTTATCGAGATATTTACGGTTGAATAGCACAAAACGCGCTTCTGTGGAGGCACCATCTTGTGAAAATCAAATTGAATGCATTTTGTGCTATTCAACGGTAAATATTTCGATAATCCTTTACTTTAAGTGACTTTTTATAACACAAATATTGATCGAATCTCATGGAGTATCCAAAAATAAATAATATACAGAGGGTTCCATAAGAAAAGCACATGCAATTACGTTTATCTATTATACTATCAACCCTGTATATTTGTCTGTTACGTAAAAAACGGACAACTTAAAATCAAACCGCTCGCACATGTCGGTTCTTCTAAAAAACTTCCTTCAAATGTTACCGAAATTATGCTTGACTTTTGGTTCTCACTGTATGATGTTACGGTTAATATTAAAAAATCAGGACGTTCCAAAATCCTGCCAAGAAGGGCTAAGATTAGTTTTCAAATGGATTAAGTACTTATTACAGATTATGGAAATTGAAGAAAACCTCAAATATATCAAGACTTCTTCGCAAAATCGTTTATTGAAGGAAATCGCAAAAAAAAACTTACCCCTTGATCTTCTGGGTGGTGCAATAGAAAAAGTACTGTGACCCATCGTAGACTTACAACCTTAAAACACAACAAATATTCAATTACATCCACAATTTTTCAATTTAACATCCAAATTAGAATTGATAAAAAAAAATATTAAAAATAATCTAGAAAATTTAAAATGCCACTAATAACAACAAATATTAATTAAATGTTCTGTTTTAAATAAAATAGAGAAAAACAAAACTATAAATACGTATGAAAGAATCGATAACAAAACGATTTGGTTCTTGTTTTCTTCCAATTCTGGTTATATCTTCTTTCTTCTTGCTAATAATTCGCTTTCTTCTGAGTGGAGCTCTTCATTTTGTTGCAATAGCATGATAGGAAAAAATATAAATAAATCACAGCCTAACTAAGCGATAGATTTACGAAACAAATAGAAATAAAATAATGAAAACATAAACAAAAAATCTTGACTTGAATTATAATGTTTTCTGTACAATATATTAACTTTTAACATTAATAAATGCTTTTGTATTCAAATATTATCTTTTTTCTTCCCGTTCAATTAATTTCCTCTTCCTATGAATGTTTTCAAACACATACCATAATAATTACCACATGGTACATACAAACATGTAACATTTACAAATACGTTGTAAATAAATTCATGTCATTCATGAATTCTAAAACCAATTATCAAAATTTAATTAAGGAACCAACATTCAGAAATTTTTAAGTCGTTAATAAATCTTCTTTTCTTCAAGTCACATATTTTTTCTAGTGAGGTCATTTTCACGATTATTTCATAAACTTTCATGAAATGTGTAATTATTTTAACGTGCTCGAAAACCCTTTTCACATTTCTTCAATTTTAACAAATATATCTTTGTTTTTGGAGTTTTCAATGATTATTCTTAATCAATAATTCATATTAAAGTTAATATTTTCTTTTCCTTGGCCGACCTCTACCGCGTTTCTTCGGTTGTGGAACATCTACAATTACAGGCAAATTTGGAATGCTATTCGACAATATTCCTTTCTCTGTAAAAGATGACTGGTTACTGCTATTAATCAAAGCCGCCACTTGATGGGTCTTTCCTTGAGGTATGACATTGTTTGGCACCATCGGCGACGCATTATTAGTAGTGGGCTTATTTTCTTGTTGCCAACTGATTTTACGATCAGATGATGGAACAATTGCAGTTGGTCGAATATATTCTTGTGGATGTGACGCTAATTTCTGTTTTAATTCCGCCTGTTTATCAGTTTGGTGTTGCATTATTAGATGCTGTGAACCTACTGTAGGGGATGTATTGGCTTCGGTCGTGGATGGTAATACCATTTTAGACGTTATTGTGGTTGTACCGGACATCACTGCTGGTATCACTGATAAAAATGGTGCAGACATTATGTGTAAACCATTGTATAACAAAGAATGTTGAAATGTACCGCTAAGTTGATAGTTAATTGTATGATTAATATTCTGTTGAGAATTGTATGGTTCTGTCGTAATTTGCGTTTGCAGATAATCCATCGATGGTAATTCTTTACGACCAGCAGCAGTTTTGAATGGACGTGGGATTTTTTCTTGTTCTTGAACATCGGCAATTGACATCATAGGTGTTGCGGGATACGATATTTCTTTCACATTCTTGGGAGACTCACAGTCCCGCGCAGCTTTAAGAATCTTCTCTTCAATATCATTGTTACTAGCTTCATGCAGCATTTGTTCCAAATAAAATTCTTCAAATTTTCCTAGCTTCACCGATTTCTTCCGTTTCTTCAATGGTAGATATGCTTCTTTTCCAGTAGCTTCATGGTCTTCGATCTTCAGTTTGGGTACATCAGCTGGTTCTTGCGGAAGAAATTCATCAAAATTTTCTAATAAACTTTTACAAGAATCATAATGTTTAGTATCTGTATTAAGACTATTATTACTACTTAAATTATCTGAATTATTAATTGATAATTTAGGAATTGGTTTATTGTCAAGCAAAATTTCATTACTACTAAAATCTTCAAATTTTTCCAAGGATGGCGTTTCAATCTCAGATTGTTCAATTTTCGGCAGTGTAAACGGGTAGGCTTCGGAAAAACTAGGTTTATAATCAATATGAGAAAACGGACTAACCGAGTTTGACAAATTTAAATCACAATTCGCGACAGTATTAAGATTAACAAAATTTGTATCGTCTGAATCTGAATGAGTTGTATCTAAATTGCATTTTTCACTATTTGGAATATGATTAGAAAGAAATGGATCGAAATTAACTACGTCAATAATTGTATCTGATTCATTGCCATCTTCATTGTTGTACAAAAAATCTTGCATATCTGGCTGGATTGGAGTTAACGTTTCACTAACCACTGGTGGCAAATTTGAGGGTAAAATATTATCATTTTCCGAATGATCTAACGGAATAGTGACTTCTGAACCTAAATTTAAATTACAACTATCAACATCGTTTAATGTGTTTACAGAAACTGTTACTTTACTATTATTTGTACTTAAATCTGAAGAATCAATTGGAATTGAAATTTTAATACTTGGAACTTCTTCGGAGATATTTTCTTGCTTCTCACAGGTACATTCAAATTCACTATTGCAACTACATGTTAACATACCTTGATTTAATTTGTTCAGTTTCATCCATTCGGAAAGAGACATTGATGCAGGCTTTTTACCCTCATATTCAACCTTCACAACATCAGCGTCACTGACGCCCGACGATTTTTTGTCGTACTCGATAAAGCACCAATTACTGTTATTTGCAGCACCTATAGTCGTGGTTTTCATATTCCTAGGTCTAGGAGATGCTTTGAATAACTCGCGACAGTTCTTCGGTGACTTAAAATCTTCATTACTGCTACTACTCGTACTGTTTTTCAGTATAGATTTGTTAGGAATAGGTCCGACTCTCCGCTGTTTAATTGGTGGTCCATTATCACTATCTTTCCCCTCTTTGCAATGCCTACTATTTCTAGGTCGTTTATTGTTGTTCGTCTCAGTCTTTAACTCGTTGAATACACATTTTTGAGGCCGTGTAATGCCCACAAAATCACTTTCATCTGGTGTCTCACTATGACTATGATATATATCCTCATCGGATGAATTCCGTCCATTTAATGTGTATTTCGGTGAAACAATATCAGGCGACGATTGATTGGAATTTTGATCGTCGTCAAATGTTCCATAACTATTTTTCCCATTAAGTTTGCTCACTGGGCCATTATAACAATCCTCGTACTCGCTACCATCGGATTCACTACTATGTTGATATCTTATTGAAACAGACACTTCAGAACGTTTACCACTTTCTTTTGTTCGTTTAAGTCGTGTTAAACTATTATTTATTTCGTTATGATTAGTTAATTTAAATTTGTGAGAGTTCTTTGAAGGGTGTTTAGATGACAATATGTCAGTGTAACAGTTGCGTAGCGTAGGAATATTTTCGCCCATATCCGTTGAATTCTCCATATCTGAATTCTCGCGTTGTGATTCTGGTGTGTATTCTATACTCAAACAGTTTCGTTTCGAAATGTTATCAGGATACATATATGCCTTACCAGAATGATCAGAGGAAGGTGTCAGCGGTCTGGGGTATACCGGCTTAGATGGATCTTTGACTTCAGATATCTTCACAATTTGATCTTCTTCTGCAATTTCATGCAAAGAGTCCAAACTATTATTAAATTCTGTAATTTTAGTATCATTTTCAATAGCTGACAGTAAACCGATCTCGGAGGCATCGGTGTCTACTGACAAAGTTTTCTGTAAACTTCTATCATCAATATCTTGTGACCCCTGTTCTGATTTGTCAGGAGCTTGGTCTAAATCTTCTAATAATTCAGCATTGGCGGACACTGTTACTACCAAATCTTCTCTTGCTCCAAGATCAGGTGATGATGTTTTAAGTGTTTCTCCGAAGTCTTTTCGTTGAGCAGGAGTTTTAAATGACCTTTTTTCTTGCTCAGGAACATTAGTCAGTTGCATTTTTGCTGGACTGCTTCTACCGCTTGAAACATTTTGAGTGTTCACAACTTCTGAAGTTTGAAATCCATTGTTTTCATTAAATTTCTTCAATATGTTCATATGACTATCTACTTCACATTCTTTAAAATCTTGATTACATAGAGATCTTACGGTTTCTGAATCAGTATTTTCTTTAGACTCCTGAAACGTACGCATAGCTTTAATTCCAGTTGTGGTCGGATTAATTTTGTGATTTTTATCTATAGGACTATCAATACAACTTAATTGATCTTCGGTGAAATTAATTGTGACAGGTTCTTCATTTGGAGTAGTTGAATTTGATTTAATTTCTAAAGCTTCTGAACAAAGTTCATTATTTTTAAAATATTCAAAAACATTTGACGTATTTTTTATCGGAGCCGGGATGCTATTATATCTGTTATGACTCTCTACCATCTGATTGTCAAACTGGAACGGCAATTCATTGGAATTATGACTTTGATTATACACAGTAGCAATTGGTTTGTGTTCCTGGTCAGTCTTCATTGTTTTATCAGGCACATTACCACAACTATTTGCACTTGTTAATTTGTCCAAAATATTTCTAGATGGAATTTCTGTGAGTGGCCCCACTAGAGTTGTACGAATGAAGCCATTTCGGTGTTCAAGATTTGTAGACGATAAACAAGTCTTCTGTAGGACATCGGCTCTTTCATTGTGAAATGTGTTTGAAAGAGTCACTACATTATTCGATTTAATTTTTGTACCCAAAACATTTACAGGATCTGAATTAATTTCGTTTTCGTTAAAACCTACAAAAGCATTTGAAGTACTTTTTTTATCATCAAAACATATATTTATTAAATTCTGAGCGGTATTGTATCCGTTATCGCTATTTTTAATACGCTCATTCATATCGATATTATCACTTTCACTAGATTCAGTAGCAAATGGTTGGCGTTCCTGATCAATTTTCATACTTTTATTAAACATTTTACCACAATCTTTTGCAACTATTAATTTATCCGAATTTTTATTACATGACAATTCTAGACTTGATTTAATTAAACCATTTCGGGGTTCAGAATTTGGAGACACTAAAGACGCTTTTTCGTGCACATCAGCTTCACATATAGGATGGCATCCATTATTAACTGGTTCGTCAATTGCTTTAGTAGATGCATCCATAATTAGTTCTGTTGTTTCAAATGTTTCTTTCTCACCGTTCATACAGTCATGTCTTGACGGGACTTTTGACTTAGGTTCTGATTTACAACTCGGTTCTAAGCTATTAGCAATTTTTAACGAAAGTGGTGGACAAATCGATCGATGTGAACACCGACCATTAAATCCAGACCACGTGTTCCGCGGAGGAAGATTAGTTATATGCCTATTAACAGTACTCTTCTGAGTAGTAAAGAGTACATCTCCACGTTTATCATTTAATTCATTTTGAGTTTGGTCGTTTCCGGTTTCTTCATTTATAGGCAACTGACTAGTACTTGTTTTCTCACAATTTATTTCATTATCGATAGACGGTGTCACAGACGCACTGTTCAGTTCATCATTTGGAGCATTAATAGTATCAGGTACAGTCATAGCAAGGGTAGCTAATCTAGGATCAACACTGATATTTTCAAGAAACGATGTCACTTTCCGTTTATGTTTCACCTTCGGCAAATTCGTTAGTTTCTGAAAAGAATTGAATAAAAATATCAAAAATAGAATAATTACAGATCATGAGAATCACAATGTTGAAAATGCAAATTTATGTATAAAGCTGCGACTATGGAGTAGTATTAGTATCCCTAAGTAATAACCTAACATACTAAGTCCTCATTCATTCGGTTGTTGCGTTGTCATAAAAAAATTGTCGATAAAGACAGATATAACCAACAAGTCCCATGAGACGATTAAGACCATTTCCGCATGGAAGTCTGTGTGTGTTTGTATGTATTCTTCCACGACAGCGACTAAACCAATTGAGCTAAATTTTGGTATATGAGTTTGGGGGAGTCCTAGGATGAGCCCATTAGTGTTTGATTGAAATTGCTGAAGAATAAGGCCCATTGCTCAAAGACGTAATATACGTGTGCTTTTTGAGAATTCTGGACTGCGATAGCCAAAATACGTAAGAGATCTTGTTCCAAAAAATATGCAAAAATGTATAAAAGCGAATACTGTGTTCAAGCTTATGTGGTAAATGTAATGGTATCTTTGTGACAGCAAATTCGCGTTGATGAAGAGCAGTTCGAATAAGTTCAAATAAATTATAGCCCAATTTTAATATGGTGACAAAAAC
The DNA here is from genome assembly GCA_911728435.2 of Apoderus coryli. NCBI lineage: Eukaryota > Metazoa > Arthropoda > Insecta > Coleoptera > Attelabidae > Apoderus > Apoderus coryli. The sequence continues at coordinate 10,477,448 of OU452204.1, read as the reverse complement.
TGATGACTGATTTCGACATATTTTCTTGTTCACTGGGAGAACTTAATTTGGCTCTTTAGGGCCAGTTTTTCAGTGCACGGTTATGTAAATTAGCTCTTAACTAATAACTGACAGTCAAATAAATGACAAAGTTTTTATCAGTGTTCAGGTTAGCCCTAACTTTATGTTAAAGTTCCTGTTAACTTAACTGGTGCTTCTAAGTGCCAGTTACGTGAAATTTCCATCAGTTCAATTGTGAAATGTTAGGTATTGTGGTAAATAAAGGCAACAGATTTGACAGTTGATTTCATTTCGTTATAAAGTCAAGTACCTAAGTATTTTGAAGATATTAAAATTATTAGTGTTGAAGAGGAGGATTTGTTGGAGTTCATCCAATATGAAAGACGAACATAAGTAAAAACCAGAAATCGAAACTGACAAATCATTGTCATAATGACATTTACAAACTGATATTAGATACTACAACAAACCACCTATGCCAATTGTAAAATAACTAGTAGGTACGTCTAAAATATATTTCACAAATTTTAATGTTATCTGTGAAGATTACGTATTGTGACGAATATTAAAATGTCCCCTACGCTTAGAGATAAATAAATACAACCTGCAACACCGCGTTGGCTACACTATCGTTCTCGAAAGCTCGCGACTCAAACTAACCAGAGGCGACTCTGTACAGATTTAATAGGCTATGCAGCGCTGTGTTAATTTGGTAGAATGTGCATCGCTTACCGTATAGATCTGGATGGACGTACGCGCGCCAGAATGTTGTAGAACAAACGACTATTCGAAAGAAGTAGTCCATATCGAAGTGGAGTAGAATAATTAAATATTCTTGAAATAAAAGTCGACCTCCACACAATAAATTTTAATAAATATCTCCAACAAATTACATTTGTCACCATACATGTTTCGCAGCTCCAGGCTGCATCATCAGTTGTTATAAGAGATTCTTACGAAAAGCTATGTTATCTAACTTAGTTATTACATATTATTTTTGGGAAAATTACATATTATTATTAGGGGAAATGGGAAATAACTAAGTTAAATAACATAGCTTTTCGTAAGAATCTCTTATAACCACTGATGATGCAGCCCGGAGCTGCGAAACATGTATGGTGACAAATGTAATTTGTTGGAGATATTTATTAAAATTTATTGTGTGGAGGTCGACTTTTATTTCAAGAATATTCAAACGACTATTGTTCGAGAAAGAAGAAAAACCATATAAATAGCCAACGTATAACAGGGACAGACAATCAGTTATGAAGTGAATAGTCCATAGTTGAGAACAGTGTTGTGACATAAATAAATAGTAGAAACAAATAGTGAAAATAAATATAGCCATATTAGTTCGTTAATGTTATTAGTTTGTTTAAGTGTTTAGTTATTAAATGCAAATAAATTAGTTTTAATTCAAATCGCGTTATTATTTCACACAACGAACCACGAAAAACGTTACAGTATTTAAGATAATCTTATTTTCTTTTAATTTATTGAACATTTTATAAGGAAAAAAATAATGAAGCAATACTCAATTTCGTAATATACATTTATTTATTATTAGAAGCTATGGCTACATAACTGAACCTTGTTGCCAAGCATGGACTTGTGGCTACGTAATTCCAGTTACAAACTAAGCGGATAAACGCAATTTGCTTTAACCGTCACTTTAGGAGTAACATACAGTTAACCTTTGGCTACGTAACCAACACCTTTAAGGTCTCTGCCCACTATACCGTGCCGTACTATGACCGTGCTATAAACGTATCAGGCAGAAAAAAGCACTGCGAACTCTGCTAACGCCCACTAGACGGATCAACACCGTTCCGTGCCCGTTCTAACGCGTTTGATGACCGGATCCTACACGGTCCATAAGTTCACGTTGTGCGGTTGTAGCAACAAGTATTTTTGTTATTACTTCGTCGGGAAGACTAGCTTCTACATAGAACTTTTGTTTAGTACAGGTTTTGGCAAAACATACTTATATTTATTTTATAAATACACGATGGCTATTAGCAAATTGTTTGTAAGGGAATTAGCAATGATTGCCATAATTTTAGACGAGGAGGAAGAGGGAAGCCGAAAAAATGCTATCAGACGATACTGGATTCATGATTCTTTAAGAAAGCGAAAAACTGAGGGAGAATTTTGGACGTTATATACCTAGTGGATGACGAAGAAAAATTTCGCTTTCGCGTTGAGAAATTAAAGAACTAAAACAATACGTCAACTCGTTTCAAACGGTGAGTATGTGCGCCTACAACGCGAATGTACACCGGTTTGGTAACGTCGCGTGTGTCACGGAACATGCAAAATATTCTCGTCGAGAATTTGTTGTCGGTCCGCTCATAGAACGCTACGGTGTCGGTAGGTGACGGAACGGTCTAGTGCACGTTGTCTCATTATTACCTATATAAAGAATACTTTTTTGCATGTGCCGAAACGGTTACGGTCATACTACGGCCCGGTGTAGTGGGCAGAGAACTTTTTTAACTGTGCACTGACAAACCAACCGGCCCTCAGAAGCGCTTTATTCTGTGACGGTCTATCAAAATATTAGTTTGTACCTAATGTGTGAGTGATTGAATTATTGTTTGATCCATTGTTAGTTAAACTGTTAATAACATTATAACATCCTGTAAGAGTTTGATTGTTGTTATTGCTGTTATTGTAATTGTTACTTTAGTTTTTAGTGAATAATTATTATTAACCGTAAAATATGTAACTATTTGTCCTGTAAAGGGTTCCAGATTGTTGGGCAAATAAATGCTATCATTATTATCAAAAAATATCTTCATTCAAATTATACGTTAATGTTACCTGTTTATCAAACGAAACAAAATGCATTAAGTGCCGTAAGTGATATTCCCTTGATGTTGCTCAATTTACAAAAACTGAGTTCTTTAGTTTTGAATGCGTCTGCTTCTGTAGGCAATTTCCATCTCTTGAATTTTTTCGATAAAATGTACCATGTTCGACCTATTAACATTTCGCCCAAAAGTTCCACAATCAAAGATTTATTTTGCTGACGGAACAGCCGGCCGAATGGAGAATTTTAGAATGTTAAGGATACTAGTGCTACTTGGATTGATAGTCGCAGCTTTATAAAAAAAAAACTGGACTTGAATGAAGGTAAGAAGTACGAGTATAACATACCACTGGTTGAAATATAATATCGTCTTCATTATCACATTCTCTACTATTAGGTTCAGTTTTGAATTCGGTAAGTGGTAGTTTATTTGCTTCTTCAATTTCTTGATCCCACGCCTTTCGTTTCAGTTCGATCTGTTCGATATCGTACATTTCATCCTAAAATAGTTATTTACCTATCAACTACGGAAAACAGTATCTACTTTCCCAGATGACCAAATCACGCGTAGCGCAGTTTGGTCAACCGTCATGTGTCAATTATATTGATCTGTATATAACAGTAGTTATGGTAATTATCAATTATTAACTTACCCCTGAATCCCCATCAGTAAGACGGCAAACATTTAAATCAAATATAACATCGTCATCATCTTCATCTAAACGCTTCACATTTTCATCGAACAATTTGACCATATTTTCAATATTATCTCTGATGTCCAAACAAATATTCGTCGATTCACTACAAGCTCCAAGAATTACTCTATTAAACAAGGCATTCGAATGCAACATATCCGGTGATTTATCGAACAATTGGTACATGCATTTATCCATTGTGTCATGGAGGTCCGGTGATCGTATCAATTTCCACTTTTGGAAAATGATATAGCCCCGCAAGAAACTCTCATCAGTAGTACTTGGCTTTACCCGTGTTAGGAAATGACTGAAATTAAAATAGTTTTAAAATTCATTTTTTCTATCAATCCTGAAATAACTGTAAAGATATCTAGAACTGTTTCATTCAAATAAAACCCCACTTAACTGTTAATCAAAATTTTTAAATGAACGTGCGTTTAAGAGAGGTGAGTCAAAATTGCTTATATTTGGCGTACTTCAGTTTTTTACTACACAAACAAAAATGAAAGTACTTCAAATTAATTTATAATACCTCTCATGATTCTTCTTTTTTTTTTTTCTAAATGTAAACAAAGAAATTAAACTTACGCAAACACTTTGTTGAGGAGGTCCTTGCACGGCTGCGAATGCACGGCCACGTCACACTTCATCAACACATGCAATATCCGATCGTGATTATCCAATAGACATTGTTGTAAAATGCACCTGAGGCGTCTACATTCTCGAGCAAGAATTTTCTTCATTTCTGCCTTTTTGACAGTCGTACGTTTATTTGTCAAATATTTAATTTCTGTGTTGAAATACACCAATATAATCTCTTCCATGATGTCCAAATAGGTGTTACAATCCATTTCCTTAGAGCGTCTATAGACGAATTGTAGAAATTTTATATGTTTCGCCATAACGTTGACGAGAGTTTCCAGATCTTGCATGTTGGCAGCCTCATTTTTTAATTGTCTGTCGAAAATAACGGATGTGTATTTTAATTTGTTTCTAGGGCCTGTTCATATTCATTCATTCATTAAATTAATAGTGTTAAAATTAGGTTAAGTTATGAGGCACTGCTTCAACTTCGTCGTTTGTAAAAATATATTTTTTACAATAGTCTTTATTATTATTAAATCGATTAACATACAGTGTTTCTTAAGTAATCTAAAATATTCAAGGAGGCTATACTTAAGGCAAGTCCGGCAGCGGGAAGTTAAACCCCTCGAAATAATTACGAAGGTCACGTTGTATGCAGGTGCCACGTTCATCAATATAGACCGTCCTTTTCTTTTTCTTGGGGATTTAGGTTCTATCAAAATGTTTGTTTTATTTTATGCCATAAAACTGAACAACAAGGGTCAAGAACAAATTTTACTATTAACTCTTAAAAACGCTTACCTTAAATACCATTTCATACGATCGAATATTGATGCCTTATTGTCAGGTACAATTTGCTTGTAGAATTGTTTTCTGACATGAATATCCCATTCATATACTAATTCTTCTGGTGTTTGGATTTCATCTAAATAACATAATCTTAAATTAAATGTTGCTAATAGTGGATAACTGAATCATATGAAATCAGCTGGCAAACATGATATTAAATTTAGTTTAGTGAATTCAATAAGATACCGTCACATAATGTAGTTTTTATAAATGAAAATTTGTCAGAAGCATTATTATCCGTGATTTCACGCAATGGGTAAATTTGTTAACAACGGTGCATGTGCCTATACCTATATGTGATTCTAGAAAGACTAAAAACATTAGCAAATTATATTTTTTCTTCAATGAGGTCAGTTGCTGGATAGGTTCAACTTTGACTCCCTGGAGTACCTCACAAGTTTTACTTTACAAGCTGATTAATTTTAGTGTCGACTGCCCTCGCCTTCTCACGGATATTCACTTTCATGTGCCCCAATTTAATTCTCAGAACCCACAACAATTTGGACATCCACAGCTTCGGTACAATTATGAAAATAAAGCCCCTGTAACTAGAGCCTGCATATTGTGGGACAGTTTGTGCGTGCACAAACATGTTGACTTTTTCAGCTGCAAACTATCCTTATTCACATGCAAAGTATCGGAATATTTGAGATCTGTAGATATTTGATTAGTCATGCTAAATTTGTTTGATGTTTTGTTGACATGTATATATTATTAATTTATGCTAATGTAAATATTGTCTTGCAATTGGGCGCAAGCCTAAATATTATTATTATTATTATATGTAGATGTAAGGCGGTCACATTTTGCAAAACATTGCAAGTATATAGGGTGGAATGTGAAATCTCAAATGTGTTGGTATCAACTAGGTAGAGTACCACCTCACTGTACGCAGGCATTGGCCCAGAAACTCACGGATTTGTTTGAACATTGTTGGTTCCGTCTTTTAGGTCCTTGAAATTGAGATCCTCATCTCATTTCTCGTTTACATTTGAAGTACCAAACAAAGGTAAGTAAACGGGTAGTTTGAAGTATTGCTGAAATGGTATGTGAGCGAAATCCACCTACAATGGAATCAAAGATCCATGTTTTGAAGTGTTTATAAGGCAATGACTAACATTCTGAACATTTATTGTAATCTTATCCATGTTATGTTTGGTTTACTAGTTAATTTATTTTAGTTCCTAACCATAATTGTCCAATTTTATCAGAAGTCTCAGCAATTATTATAACTTAGAAGCATTAGAAACTATGTATAATTACCAAGGTCAATTATTGCGATTGGCTCTTTCTTCACAGAAACCGAAAGAAAGTCGGCATTATCCATTTTTTACAACCTGCAATGAAAATAATAAAAAACAATTAAAACAATACAACTGCATAATATAATAAATACAATGGTTAAATTGACAATTCGTTGGCTTGTGGGTATATTATAGTCAACACTAAATTAAAGTTTGCGACGTTTCGTGGATCTCTTTGCACTCAGGCGAACTAATTTTACAATATGAACCTAAGTAAGTATAAATCGGTATAAATAGATAAACAAAAGCTTTATTGCCCAACAGTATCCTCCTTACAGAGCAATCAACTTGATTAATTGGTTGATTTGTACAAAAACAAAACCGAGAATATCATCCTCCTGAACTCAAGCGATCTAAATTTAAATCTACTCAGCAGCAGATCTTGACTGAAACACCGTTCCGGGTAGACTCGGTCTATACTAAAAGAAAGGTATTTTAAAAACCTTGGCTGTACTTTCTCCAAAGCGGCTTTATGTACCTGGCAATACGGACACAAGACGACACAACATAGGAACATAGCTATCAATATGAAGTTATAAATATGAATTAAAATCACTAGACTCTGATGATAAATTAGGAATTTTTAATATTAGTACTTAAACCTATTAATAATGTATTGGGTAGGTAAGTATTTACGAATTACAAGTACTTATTTCCATAAATGATAAATAGTTGCATTAAAATTTACTTAATGTTTTGAATGGACTATAAAAAAGAAAATATTAGTAGGTACTATGATAAAAATATAAAGCAATAGAGCTTTATAGTGAACATTATTACAACCTCGATTAAAACCATTTTTCGATTATTATTTGAAAATAAAGGATAGACACAAATATGCAACAGGGCAAATGACGAGTCAGAACTACGGTATCTGCCAAAATAAACAGAACCAAAACTTGATAAATGGTGATTCAATCTTTTAGTTCATTTTTTGAACTAGTTCGTTCGTTCACACATTTCTTTTAATGTACAGATACCTCATACCATTTTTAGTTTTAAAATAACTTAGGTAAGTACCAGGAATTTGAATAAAAGTGCTTCATTGGTGCTGAAGTTTACTCCATGTCACTGTTATTCATTATAGAAAAAAAAACAAACAACCAATAATTAAGAATCTAAAAACACTCCTAAATATTTCAAAATGAAAATGAACCGAAATCATATGGCGTTCCAAGTATCATTCTACAACTCAGATCAGCTAAATTTCTCAGTTAACGGTCAATCAAATGTGTGTGTGCGTTTAAGACAGGCGAGTGAAAATTCCTGATATTTGGTGTTAAAGAATAATGCCTATATGTACCTATATGTTAATAAATGTTTATAATTGAACGAAATTGAAAAATTAAAATGTGAGAGAAATCATATTTAAAATAAGCAAAAATTCTTAAATTTTGTAACATCGCCAAGTAGTGTATAATACTTTGCTGGGGAATGAGCAAAAGATCGTGGTGCAAGCCAATAGATATTTAAGAAGGACCACTGAAATCGAGGGGTAAACCGCTGACCGAAGTTCAGAGTATTTTAGGACCCAAGCTATTTCTCTATTAAATTTGATCTCTTGTAAGTACCGTACAATGAGTACCAACATTTTTGTTAAAAAGTTAATTAGAATAGGCTTTATAAGTATAAATATGGATGTAAATCCGTATACTACTTCATTTACAATGACACACCCTGTATATTATATCAGTAAAAAATAATGATCTGTGAATTAGTTTATTTTAAAGATATTAAACAATAATTTCAAAGTAGCCGATTGAGTAAATCTGAGAATGTGTCAAAATGAAGACATCTTTATAAAATTGTATGTAGGATTACTCAGCATTTAAAATTAGTACCGTTACAAACAGACAAATCACTGGATTTAAATGTACAGAGGATTTAACGAGGCCCTCGGCGAAGTTCCAGTATAAATCGAGAAGAGGACTACAACTATAATCGTTCCAACCTCATAATATATAGGTACCTAGAATACTTGTAGGCATAGTTACTGCATTTGTTTAGATACATAAATTCTATTATAGTAGATACTTATAGGTATACTGACAAAATAGTTCTGCGACGTGGAACATCCTTATAAATTCGTGGTCAGCTAGTATTAATGCCAAACCAAAAGGTCTGGAGTGGGAATGGAAAATATCTTCTCCAAAGAATTTAACTTCTTTGACTCACATATAAATTAGATCAGTTTTAATGAAAATGTTATTCTTGAAGTTCAATTATTGAAATTATAAGCGATTTTGATTGATTTCTCTCAAATAGTATGTACATAGCTTGAAATTATATTGGTACCTACCTACCTACTTGTTTACGAGTTAAAAAAAGTTTTAAAATTTTATTATTAGGCATTTAAGTAGACTTTAGTTGTATTTTCTCAATACCAGTGTTCGGCAGATCCCAGGAGCACAATTGAATAAGTGCATATTGTTAAATTTCCATTCTCTTAAGGGAAAAGGCCTACCCCCTATCTAGGTATAGGGTAGAGTGGGGCAGGTTCGGACATGGGGCACCTCCGGACGACTTAAATTGACCGCCTTCTAAAGCAAAACGTGATTCGGTGTTTTACCAGTTGGTAGCAGTGGTTATTTCATACCGTGTAGCGAAAGTTTATGTCGGTATATAAAACAAATTAAAAGTTATTTTCAAAAATAATAAACAGTGCTCTCATGTAAGTATTATATCCATCTATTCGTAAGGTTTTGTACTATTCGATGTTGTAATTTTGTGGTTTTGAAGAGGCATACGTAAAAAGTCCAATAGTTTTACAGCACATAACCTATATTTTAAGAACCGGTAACATCACGATTCTTAGATTTTTTACATTGTTTCAGTCTTGTGCACGTGGGGCACATGCGGACAGTATAGAGTGGGGTACATTCGGACTGTCCGGAGGTGCCTCACATATTTATGTGAGATGTCTGGAGGTGCCCCACTCATTTATTTACATGTTTTAAGTTATTATAAATTCGTTTGTTTGGAATATATCTATCATATCCAATTTATTTAGGATGGTTAGAAACTATGTTAAGAAACGTAATCGACCCGAGGTTTCCGAAGACACAATCAAAACTGCTGTTTCAAATGTTATTGAAAATAATATGTCGATACGTAACGCTGCTAGTACATTTGGTGTGAAGAAATCTACGCTTCATGACAGAGTTTCAAAGGCTAAGGGTCAACATACCTTTTCTGATTCTGGAAATGACAGTGATGAGAGGTCGTTGCAGAATTCGGGGTTATCAAAATATGCTACGCGGCAAGTATTTTCTGTAAACGAAGAAAAGGAACTAGAGTCATATCTTAAGCAATCATCGCAAATTTTATATGGCCTGACATATCAGGCCACCCGCAAACTGGCTTTTGAGTATGCGGTTAAATTGGAAAAACCGTTTCCTGTACAGTGGAAAGCTAATGAAATGGCTGGCATCGAATGGATGCGATCGTTTATGAAGCGTCATCCAAGACTCTCATTGAGAAAACCAGAAAACACCAGTATCGCTCGGGCGTCTGCGTTCAATGAACATAATGTGGAAGCATTTTTTAATAATTATGCTCAGGTACAAGCTAAATACATGTTTTCTCCAAACCGTATATGGAATACAGATGAGACCGGTATATCTACTGTCATTCAGGCACCTAAAGTGATTGCAGAAACAGGCAAAAGAGTTGTAGGTCAATGTGTTTCTGCAGAAAGGGGCACATTAGTTACATTTTGTGGCATTGTTTCTGCTACAGGTAACACAATCCCTCCTATGTATATATATCCTCGAATTCGAATGAAAAATCATTTTCTAAATGGATCTGTAGCTGGTACCGTAGGGTACGGCTCAAAGTCGGGGTGGATGACTGCTGAATTATTTGTCAAATTATTAGAACACATAAAAAACAATATTCAGAGCAGTCCAGCGAATCCTATATTGTTGTTGATGGATAACCATGAGACCCATGTCTCAGTTGCGGCTATCAATTATTCCCGACAACATGGGATAGTACTATTATCTTTCCCACCACATTGTACGCATCAGATGCAGCCTCTTGATAAAGCAGTGTTTGGACCCTTCAAGCAAAAATGTAAAGTATCGTTTAATGATTATATCTTAAGCAACCCAGGAACGCCTATAACAATTTATGACATTGCTAAACTGACGTCAGAACCGTACCTGCAAAGTTTTACGCCTAAAAATATTACAAGCGGCTTTTCAAGCACAGGGCTGTGGCCCATCAACAGATTAATATTTTCAGACTCTGACTTCTTTGGAGCATATGCTACAGACCGACCACACCCACAGCCTGACGGAAACGAAGATTCTAACAAATTTGTGACTATTAACACTCCCAGTCTTATCTCTCAGTCGGACGACCAGAATGTAACCTACGCTGACATTTATCTAGCTGAAGAAGATAAGGTGCACTTAAATCAGGCGTCTACCTCTTCGTTTTCCAATGTTTTATCCATCTCTTCTGGAAACAAAGAAGATATAATGGCAATGATGCGTTCGATAGTTAATGATATTGTAAATGAAGCAACAAAGCCATCCGTCAATATTGTTTCAATGCACATATTGAAGCCATCAGAAATAAAACCGTTTCCAAAAGCACGACCTCGAAAAACTAACAGGAAGTCTCGTGTAGGAAAATCAAGAATTTACACAAGTACTCCAGAGAAAACTAGAATTGAAGAACAACAACTTAGGAAGCTGAAATTAGAGAAATCTGAAACAAAGAAAAAGTTAGTTACAAATAGAACAAGCATGCAAGAAAAGAAAAAGAGAAAAGCCACAATAAAACAGAATGTCCAAGAGATATAAAAAAAGAAAAATATGAGAAAGTCAATAAAACGAGCCAAAGAAAGTGACACGTCTTCTGCTTCTGATTCAGAATTTTTTAAATTTACGAAAAAAAGGACCCCATTTCTTTACCCTTCATCTGATTCAGATATGGATATGGAATCCGAATGTGATGAATTCGCCAAGCTTTTAGGTAAAAAATGTTTAGTATTTTCTTTTAAATTATTTTACTATAGCGAATTATTTTGTTTTCTGCAGATGATGAAAAGATTGTGTGTGACGATTATGTCCTGGTAAAATTTCCTACGAAGAAAACGGTTGTTTATTACGTCGGGCAAGTGATACAGCTTGGAGAATACGGCGAATTTGTGGTCAAATACTTAAGGCATTCACACAACCGTTTTCACTTTCCCGATGTGGATGATATTTCAAACATCACAAGATGTGACATAGAGGCAAAATTGCCCAGGCCAACTTCCGTTGCTGGAAATGCTCGCTTGGCTAGTTTCCTAAAATTCAATGTCAATTTTAATTCTTTAAATGTAAAATAAATTCCTATCTTTTGTGGTTTTAAACTATGTATGAAGTATATGTCCGAACCTACCCCATGCGTGTCCAAAACTGCCCCACTATGGGGCACCTTCGGACAAATGCAACTTTTTGTATTTTACCTTTTTTGCAAAAAACTGTACAAGTTTTTTTCAAAACTACTATATTATTAGATTAAAAACATATAAAGCAATATATGAGCATGCTTAGAAAATTTAGTGCAGTTAAAATAAAAGGAGAAACTCATTTTGAAAAAAACTGTCCGAATCTGCCCCACTCTACCCTACCCGGTAATTTCAATAAATTTGACTTTGAATAATTAATAAATAAACAAATTTATGTTGGTAACTAGATAATTTTCAAACAGATTTCATAGCGTTTATTTATGACAGAGCCCTTAAACATTAAAATTCCTATTAAATAACAAGCAAACAGAAAAAGAAGATACAAAAATTGTACAGAAATACAAACCTGACGTGACCTCCACCGTTCAATATTTGACACAAAAGTTATACTATTGAATTAGCTAATGAATACGTATTTACAATTTTGCTGCAACATTTCAAGATGATAACAACAATTAACAGTAGAACAATTTTAAATGACCCAGAAGGTAAATAATACATACGCCTTTATATAGTGCGGGAAAAACAAAGATGGCTGATTCGCTATGCACAACCTCGTTCTTCGAACAAAATCAATATTTTCACATATGTAACAAACTTACTTGCGAATTAAATATTCCAATATATACAAAGCACACACTCAAATTAATGAAATTATATTACAAACAGTTTTAAAACATTTGTTTAATGCACATTTCAATAAAATTACACTTCAAAAACAAGTCACACATATCTTTTGTCGTAGTCCTAATATCACTATTACTATTACACATTTTAATTTACTTACGGTGTTGCCAGCGCTGCTTGAGAGAATTTAACATAATGTAATATTTATATCGTAGACTTCTGCAAAACTCTTTATAATGTAAATGACAGGTACTCGGCTAAAACAAAAATCTCATAGATATCCAATTCATACTTTTCTCAACTGCAATAATTGCTCGTTCGCGTTCAGAAAATGATACCTAGGTACGCACATACGACGTGTTTCAACACTTCCCTAATTTTAAGTTCTGATCATTTTCTAGATATCCATACTAGTGAAATGTAATACAATTACTGGAAATTTAATAGTGTAATAAGTTTATAAGTTCTCTTGTTGTGCAAAGGCCCTAGAGTAATGAATCCTGAATGCTATTTAAAGGTTACTTTCTTACAATTTAAGAAAACTGTCAACACTGCTCTTGCTCTCTTCTGTCTACTACTCTTTTCCCCACCTTTATTTTGCAAATACCATTAGCGGGAATTTGACATTACAAACCAATGTTGCCAACATAGGTACGATACGTTCCCACTATTTAATCGAATCGTTCAGCAAACCCAATTTAGAAAATATCGATATTTTTTTTAGTGTATCGAAAATTTAAATCTTTTTTGGTGTCGTCACCATATTATACGGGACTACACATGAGGTGTACTCATCATCCCTTTTATTTTGCACTGTTACCGTTTGTCTTATTCTGTTTGGCGTATCTTGCGAGGCGGGGCGCAGCGTATCCGATCATGCAAAAATTACGAATTCAAAAAAATTTACTTGGTACTTTTAATCCGAATGATACATGCTAATTAATTTTTCGGCAATTGTAAAATATATTTAAAAAACCAAAATTATAGTTAGGGCGCAGTACTTCGTGAAATAGCATGTCATGGCTTTGTCAGAGAATAGGTCTGTTTATTTATTCTCTGGATTTGTTGAGATGTTATGCATTATTGTTTTGTCAGAGACATTGTAATTGTCAATAAATTCTACATATTGTAATATTTTGTAACGTTAAAAAATATTTAAATAATTCTTCTCTTAACAAATACCGGAGTTGTAATGTCAGATTTTCAAAAGAAGCTTTTAACACCGCATAATAAAGAACAGCATTCCGAGTCCACGTTGGCACTTTGATCTAAATAATTTCAAACTGTGACGTAACGCCGCCATTTTAGGATAGAAGTCAGGGCCTGAATGAAAATAATTATATTTTTCAGTTTCTGTTTACCGTAAGTGCTCGCCCTCGCCGGTTTCAAAAACATAAGGCCCAATGATGCCTTCACCAGACATGGCAGCCCACGCAATAACTTTAGGACAATGTAGTGGTCGTTCATGTTTCTCTCTCGGATTTTCGTTTAAGTGGAAGTTTGATTCGTCACTAAACATAATGTTTTCAAATGTTGGGAAGCGTTGAAGCATTTTATTTGCAAAATCCGGTCGGAGCGGATAGTCGTTAACTTTCAGTTCTTAAACGAGCTGAATTTTGTATGCTGTAACATGTAAATCTTCTTCAACTACGATTTTTTAATGCTAAGTCCCTGACTGCGTTTGCGAACTGATTGAGACGGATTTTGACGTACTGAACCTCTTACTTCTTCAATCGTTTGTTGGGTTCGAACAGAGCGCGCTAGACCTTGATTGTGAATTTTTACACTCGAACCACAGATCTAGAAACTACCGATATTTGTCAAACATTCGAATCCATTTTCTAATGGTATACGGTGCATTACGTACATTAAATTCTGCACGATATAAAGGTTGAGCTGTCACTATCTTCGAATCACCATTGCGATAGTAGGCACGTATGCAAAAAGCGCGATGGCCTCCCGGGTTCGCTTCCATGGTTACTAAATCTCCAAAGACCAGCGACAGACCATCCTTACGCGCCACCTCCCTTCCGTGCCGTTACATGGATAGTGCAGAGACAAATACGTCAAAATCTGATGTAATAACAGCATCCCCTATTACCGGAACTTCGCGAAATCGCAGCGGTTAGTAATTTTCAATTATTGTTGTTTAACCTTTTGAATAAGCTGCTAAATCATCACACACATAAATGTAGGATGAGTCTATAAAAATCCCATATTTTATAGCACTTCTAAATTTTAAATATTAACCACGTTTCTTGCATTCTGGTTGCCAACAGTACATTGTTCTATATGTGTTACTGCCTTTGCCTAAGTGACTTTTTAAGCTTTTTTTAACCAAAAACTATTTTTAATATCAATTTTCATGTCATAGGCTGAAAAAACCCTAGTCACTGGTCCTGAAATTAATTTTACTTAGAATGGCAAATAAATTTCATTACTTGACAGACAGGTTTTATGAAAAAAAATAACTCTATACTCAACATTTCAAAATTATTATTTACTTTAAAAGAATCCATAAAATTAAAAATTATTTAATTAATAAAAAAAGACTTTAATTTGAAATAATTTTCATATATGTAATAAAAATATATCAAAAAATGCATTATATTATTTCTGTAATTTGTATTTAGAAACAAATAACGTTAACTCTTCACTATGTCATTGTGCCGAATACTGGATTATGTCTACAAATACTGGGTCCATACTCTTCGTAAGCTTCCTTAGTGTGGCAGACTGTGTAAAACTCAGGCTATAAAAAAAATAATAAATCCAATCACCAAAGTCCGTTCATTTAAGCAAGAAAAAAGCATAGATGCGATATACTTACAGTAGATGCTAACATACTGCCACCGAACCAAACAGCATACCGTTGCATATGATGTGATATTACTTGTACGTCTATAGGTTTCGGCTGAAAAAATAAACAACATACAATTAGTGAGTATAATCGGGCGTCATCTAATAGCATAGTTGTAGATTACTGCTCAAATATATCCTTTCTCACAATTGATCAAGACAAAAATATTCCAAATTTCTTATTACCACAAACACATGGCTCTTTCGTTCCTATACAGCCGAGAAAACAGAATTTGTGGGTTATCCCAAAACTATGTTGGTGGTATTTTCACTCTAGAAGCTGTACGCCGAGAATTCCGGCCGTTGCCTTATCAGGATGCAATTTATTCCCAGCCTCAAGATATAGTTGACGCCTTTGCGACTTTTTCCCGGAGCGTCTTTTTGATATCGACTCCTTTCAATTTCGGGAACCCCAATCATTTCCATTGTCCCTCGTTGCATCTTCAGGGCGTGACGTATGGCAGATTATATCTGCTAATAAAAGGCTAAAAAATAAAATGACTTCAGGATCTGATGGGGTTCCCTCATTTCTTGTGAAGGATTGCGCTGGCGCTATGGCCGTTCCGCAGCAGTTTTTAATTAATTTAATTTTGCATACGCGAACTTACCCGGATAAGTAGAAGGAAGCGAAGGTGATAATAATAATAATAATATTCTTTACTGTCTAACAGGTTACAGACCCAATTACAAGACAATATAACTAAATAAATAAGCTACTATAATAATAAACTAATTTATAATCCTACAAAACAAAATACGCACACACATCAGATGGCCAGATTTTGCAGGAACCGAGACAATTGAGCGCAGAAAGCTCTTACAGGCTCATTGAAATAGTTAATTTCTTGACTAAATCCTTCTATGTTACATGTTTGGCATGCTCGAAGTAGTGGTGCTTTGGATTCATAATTAGTCCGAAAAACAGGAACGTGAAATAGTCTGCTACTCCTCGCAGAGGGGCGCGGTATGTTAAAATTTAACGATCGGAGTAGATTTGAACAGTCCACCAAGCTATTTATAATCTTAAACAGAAAGAGTTGTCCGGCATACACTCTGCGAGCAGCCAGCGAAACCATTTGAAAGCGATCGAGCAGTGCTCTATGATCGAATCCTCTACATGGAAATCTACCGTCAATTTTAAACGCTAAATATTTAAGGAATTTCAATGTGTCCTGCATGAGATTGGTAAATGGGAGACTATATTATAGATGCGTACTCAAGCTTAGATCTTACCAGAGCACAATACAAATTGGTTACACATTCAATATCAGTAAAATCTTTGGAAACACGAAACAAAAAGCCAAGCATGCGTAGTGCATCTCGGGTAATACTTTGAATATGATAATTAAATGACAATTCAGTGTCGACGTAAACTCCAAGATCCCTGACAACATCACAAGACTCAAGCGCAGTGTCACTCAGCTGATAGCGATATTCAAAAACAGTTTGCGATTTCGAAAATATGACAAACTTACATTTATTAATATTTAAAGGCAATTTATTATAGTTACACCAATCTTCCAGCTTAGATAAGTCGCGCTGCAACAATACGCAAGCCGAAGTGTGATACTAATACCAAGGTCTGAAGAGAGATCCCGGTTGGACAATTACCGACCCGTCTCCATTCTGTCAAACTTTTTGAAAGTACGTTATATGAACGTGTGTACGCAACTGTTCAAATTTCACCAAACTAACATGGTTTTATGCGTCACAGATCAACTGTTACTAACTTGACTGTGGTAACAAGTTATTTCAGAAAAGCTCAACAGTGGTGGACAAGTTGAAGTAATTTATACAGATTTGACTAAGGCGCTTGACGGGATGGACCATGTAGTGTTGTTGCGAAAACTGGATTCTTGTGAACTTGCTAACGAATTGGTTTGTCTTCTCTGCTCTTACTGGAATAATAGTGTTTTATAACAGCTACAGATAATCCAACTATGCTGCGACGTCGGGGGTTCCCAAAGGTTCAAATTTAGGACCACTACTTTTTATTTTGTTTATCAATGACCTTGACGAGCATCTAATGTCGAATAGAACTGTTTTTTGTTAATGATCTGAAAATATATGCAAGTGTTGCCTGCCAGGAGGACTGAGGCTTTACAATCCGGTTTTATAGTCCGTAATTGGAAACAATTTGAGAGCACTGAAGCTTTGGTAGCCTTGTATAATGCGTATGTTACAACGAGACTAGAGTACGCTTGTGTCGTTTCGAGTCCGTATTCCGAGGTGCATAGAACCGTTTGGGAGAAAGTACAACGAAGGTTTTATAATACCTTTGTTTTAAGATAGATGGAGTCTATCCGGAACGCGGTTTCAGTCAAGATCTGCTGCTGAGTAAATTTAAATCGCTTGAGTTCAGGAGGATGATGGTCTCGGTTTTGTTTTTGTACAAAACATCACGGCGTGGACTGTTCCTATTTGTTATCTAAAGTAAATATAATAATAATAATAAAGTGAAATATCTTCCTGAGATCGCCTTTAGCATGTGGAGAAACTTTGAGAGATAATTTGGAGATTGCGTCCTCCAATTTATAACTAACTACATTGAGAATTCAACTGATGATTGTTCCACTTAATTTATTTTATAAAAGATATTGTAAAGCCCATAGCCGGGTAGCCTAGACGGGTATGATCGACGACCGTCGAAGTGCAGGTCTGTGGAGGGCGGCTACAAGTTGGATGTGGATGACCGATGTGGTGGGAGACCATTTAGGGCGTTCATTAAAGACGGTACCTGGCGGTGGCCCATCTAGGCTGAAGAATGAATGTTGCATGGTAGTAGAATGATAGTGACTGCAGTATGGTCCTGAAAAGACACAATAAGCCTTCCAAGGCTGAAGTACGCCATTCGAACACGCCGGGGGCTACAATTAGAGCGTACCGAGGTGTGCGAGTGGAGGACCAGAAAGATGAAAAAAAAGCCCATAAATTTCTATAAGGTTTGCTGGGTAATCACCAGGAATTGGGCTCATTGTAAAAAGATCTTGATTGAGCCAGCCGTTTTGGAGATTACTTTTATAAAACTCAAGGGAATCTACCGTAACAAATCAACCAAAATTACGAGTAATGATAAAGTCTTACCTTAAGTCGTCCACCACCCAACGTCTCGCTTAACTTCAGTCGTGCATCGACAGTCCTTTTAATGTCTCTCTGTAATCTTCTTCCAAAGTCCTTAAACATAGTTGATCCCCCACTCAGAACTATATTATTGTAAAGTGGCCGCCTCACATCAATTGGACAATTCTGAATCACATCATCAACGATTTGCGACAGGGGAATTGTAAAGTCTGGATTCGAGAATTCGGGATGGAAGAATATCTCAGGGCCCAAAAATCTCTCATAACCAACATCAACATTAAATGGTTGTTTTGTTACTGAGTTAATACCGTCATACTTTTTCATACACTTTGCTGGATCCGAGTCGTATTTAGCGAATTCTTTGGCAATATCAGGACAAATGTAGCAATATTTTTCTTTGATGGCCTTTGCCGTCTCTAGCGATTGTTCAGGTGGTATGCCGATTTCGCGTTCCCTCAACAATGACTGTATGAAATAGGTTATGTTTCGACCAGCGATTGGAATGTGCTTGATACAACTGCCTATTACGTAACCTTCTGCCTGTGGACAATGTTAAAGAATATAATGATAAAGCTAAGCAGTTCTATGCTCGCATACAACGGGTATTCAAATATACACAAAAATCAAAAATTTTATGAATACTAGGTACCTAGTTTATTAAGACAATGCAAAGTAAATAAGCTCCCACACAGAAAATATCACAATCATTACAATTTCATCATAGTGCTTAGTACAAACAGGAGAAGAAGAAGGAGGTACATTCATGGTACATTGAAAATTACTCTTGAAAGCAAGCAGCAACAATTTTATTTACGTGTAATGTGTTATAGACAAAACGGAGAGAACTCTGTTTTCTTCTCAACTCCAAGCTTGGTATCTGAAAACTATCCGTCATTAATTTCTAGTCAATATGCCTATAGACCTTATACATTTCTTCAAAATCCTAAAATGTACTCTGTCAACTGAATTTTGATGTGATATATACACTGTGTCCAAGATAAGAATGGGACAGCATTCCAACCTTGGAAACGGTAGGAGATACAATGTCGGTTAAATTAGAGAAAATTTGTACAATTTAAACACCTTTTGAATGGTGTTTTACCTTTAATTGAAATACATCTGAGAACCACACTATAATTCCTTAAATTCAAACCAAATTAATCTTAAATTATGTCCCAGAAATACTGAAAATGATACTTGCCACTGGAATTACGTGAGTTACACCGTCTCCACTATCAATGACTATCCCTGTTAAAGTGCGCTCATCAATGCTTCTACTGGCCCAGCTTGCCGCCAGCGCTAATACTGCCTGTACAGCAATATACAATCCTGAAAAAAATTACTACTTTAAAACAATAACTTTCATACATAAGTACCCGGAACATAATATTCAATATTCATAAACAACATTTACCTGGAACATTAAATGATTCAAACATTATTTCAGCTGTGTATTCACGATTTTCCGGAGTATTTAGTGGTGGTTCCGTAAGCAAAAAATAATGATCTTCTGGTTCAGCTCTCAGATATTTAAAAATGCATTGTTCCAGAAACCGTTCCATTAAATCCCAATCGTCTACCAATCCATGTCGTACTGGATACTAAAATGTAAAACAATTCTACTATAGAAGTTAGTGGAATAATATTTTATTAAATATCTTTTAACATAAGAAATTTAAAATGCGAGAAAAGTAGACCATATTGCATATGGAAGTCACCTACACAAAATATAAATAAATAATAACTTTAACATTTTCAAAGCAGATCGAACCCATGTAAGTTTAATATTAACGCTAAAACAAATGTCTTGCCATCGAATTATAATTTTTATGAAGTAAAACTAGGAACATATATTCTAAACGGAAATGTATCTTAGGTTCGTGCAACCGTTCCAAAAATGGAGTAATATGGTGTCTGTATGGGACGTCACAAATAAACCTAACACAGGCATTCTGCACCCTCTGTATTTTGGTTTTATTGTACTGCATCAAAAATGATAGTAGACCTGCGAGCAATAATCTATATTTGGATAAATAAATGTTTATCGAATGTCGTCGAAAACTCATTGTAGATGACATTCAACTCGCAGACACATTGCGTAGGTAGGAAACAGGTCAAATTAGTCACTGTGGATCATCCCCAGAAAAAGACATGATGTCGTTCAATTTGATGTTACACTTGATTTCGGTACAGTGTGGCCTCAAAAATATTGAGAACTTTGGAATTATTTGAAATGGGACGATAATTATCAACCTTATCAATATCCAACGGCTTAAATAAATGTGACAAACGCAGCAAACATTCCCCATTTCCGGATATAAATGCGAGTGATAAATGAAGGCATGTTGTCCAAGCCCGCGGTCATTTTTGGTCTTAGATGCTTCGGGCTACTAAAATAAGTTGCAAACTGATCAAAATATCTTTTAGGATGGAAATATCTATCCCATTATCCTTATACATGATATTATGGTATTCTAGAATACCTATCCAGAATTTAGGTTTTCGCACTTTAATCTGCACAAACTCCAACAGTTTTCTCGGATTTCTCTTCATATAGTTTTGAATTTTAAATAAGTAATTTCCGTAAGCAAGCAAAATATGCTTCAAAATTAATTCTGATTAGTGCCAAACCTTTTGAGCTCACATCATCAATGGCATCTTTAAAAATACACTGCCTTGCATCACAAGGCAGTACCTACAAAAAATTGATAATGGTCTAGAATCATTATTATGTGCATGGATGAACTGCCGGGGCCATAGAGATCGTCTACAGATTTGATGGCGGCGGACTCGTCAACCTTCGTAGACTGCAAGCTGGGACGAAGATCGCATCCACATCAGTCAATGAGCTTTAATACGAGGATGACAAAATTGTCCTAGGTGATACTCATGAGGATCTTCAATATATACTAAATGCATTTAACAGCGCATACAGGAGTATCGGGCTTGCACTGATTATATAGAAATCACAGATTCTCTACAAGCCTGCACCAAACACTGTGGTGGTCCCACCACATATTCTTGTTAACGGAGATAGACTTCACAACATCGAGAGTTTCTCTTACCTCGGCAGCAGTCTCGCGGCGAACGCAAATATCGATGATGAAATTCAGCATCCTATAAGATGGACAAGCGCATCTTTTGGCCGTCTGAGGACGAGACTCTTCGATAATCATAACATCGACATTTGAACTAAGTTGCGAGTGTATAATGCTATTGGAGTTCCTACCCTAACGTATAGCTGTGAGTTTTGGACCACTTATGGGAGGCATTTAAAAGCCCTACAGAAGTACCATCAACAGCCGGTGAATGGTGGTGATGGGGTGTGTCAATCTTGTGACAGGATTTGCGGCTCGAGGAAATCCTTGAGTTTGAGTCATTCAACGAGTGAATGCTGATGATGATGATTATTATGTGCAATTATAAGTAGGCTATCTAGTTTCTTATATTTGTTATTTTTAATTTTGCGCAAAACAAGCATTCCAACACTTACATAATATAATTATTACAAGCCTTGCAATGTTGAACTTGAAAAATTAAAAAGGTCCACAAAATTTAAACAAAACAATGAATT
The DNA here is from genome assembly GCA_911728435.2 of Apoderus coryli. Taxonomy (NCBI): domain Eukaryota; kingdom Metazoa; phylum Arthropoda; class Insecta; order Coleoptera; family Attelabidae; genus Apoderus; species Apoderus coryli. The sequence continues at coordinate 10,455,598 of OU452204.1, read as the reverse complement.
ATGATATTATAGAAAACTAGATACCTAGATACTTAATAATCCACGTAAAAATGTTTGATACCTACGGCTTGCGTTTTAACGGAAAGCAATGGTTTATCAAAGATGCCATTGATGATGTAAGCTTTGACAAAACATGGCTCGTCCTAAATAATTTTAATAATAAAGCTATTTTGTGTATCTGACTTCCATATGGTTTGTTCCTTCAGAAATTATGTACTGTACGCTCTATGCGTGTACTAACTTTAACTGCATATCCTGTAGCGTCAAAAGCTTCATCTCCTATGTAGAAGTCTAAATCTTCTACACCTTTTCCTAATCTGCGACTAGATTGTTCACCAACTTTGGCTGTTTCTTTAATGGCAATTGCTGATGGAATAATGAATTGTGGCTCTTTATTAGCGGCAAATCCTAATTTTGTGTACCTAAAAATTTACTTCATAGATTTGTTACTAAACGATAATTACTTCAACAATGGCTTACCCAGTGCCAACATCTATTACACACGGTGGAAGTTTACCGTCCATCGTTTACTTATCTCTGATATTAATAAACCATAAACCACGCCTAATTTATATTTATTAATTTACAACAAAAATGTTTTGATAAAAACCGCACCTCATATTTTCTCTAACCGGAGGTCCGTCGACTCATCTTTGTACACAAGACAATTAAAATATTAAATATCCTTAGTACGCATGTCAGCATGCGCATGCACCTATTTTTCTTACTGTAAACTGCTGTAAATTTGGAAAATGTCCTCAAATCTTAAAAATGTAAAATTACAATTTTTTATTATTAATTAATTAATAAGCGTTAATGGCGTTATTTTTCTACAAACAGTACAAACCCTGATCAGCTGGGCTGATGTGAATGTGACATAATCACCTATCGCTCACTTCACTTGTAATCTTTAAATAAGTAAAAGGACCGACTAGCTGCGGCCAATAAGATGCAATATACAAACGGACCGATAAACATTTTGAGGTTAGCCAATTGGGTTAATTTTTTGGTACCACAAATTAAAAACAATTGTTTGGTTATCGAAATCAAGCTTCATAATTATACCATACAGTGCATGGCATTACGTCACTCCGCTAACTCGACGTATTTTGAGCTCACCTGTCATGCTTTTTCTACAAAAGGCACTTTAAACTATCAAAATTATTATCATTTAGCTATGAATCTCTGAAACAATTTGAGGTTAATTTCTCAGTTAACTTAAATGAAATTTGTAAAAGGAACGTGCTTGCGTCAAAAACAAAAACGTCAATAACTGATCAATCAATACCTACCTATCATTGACCATTGACCTAATATACTTTAGTATTATTTTTTGATGATTGTCGACAATGTTTATTATAAATTTAAAAAAAACTTACTTTTTAATCATGAACATAACATGTAAAAGTTAAAAATTACCTATTACAATATTTGGACATTTATTTATGAATCAATTTATCAACTAGAACTTAATTGCAGTATTGTCAACTATTAAGTATAAATCTAAAAATTATAGAGGTTAGCTAAGCCCTAATGGAAGTATGACGTATTCTTGGAAAACAGTGAACATTTTAAACTAATAAAGAGGAAACTATGGAATTTATGATGGAATATGATCAAACTCAATTTAAAAAGGAATATGATTTACACAACAAATGTTGTGGTGGACGACTGTGGTGTATACGTGATATTTGTGGCATTATTTGCGCTATATTAACATGGCTACTTATTATTTATGCACAATTCGTTGTGATGTCTGTAATATTAATTCCAAACCCATATCCAATATACAGTATTGTTAATATGATAGTGTTCCAAATATGTGCATTCCTTGCTTTTACATCACATTTAAAGACTATGTTCACAGATCCTGTAAGTAATAGTAATAAATACTTATGTAAGTATATTACGTCTAACAATCGTATCACATTTAAATCTTTAGAAAATGAGGTTCGAATCATTGGACGACCCAGTTATGTAAAATGTTCCCAACCGTCATGTAGTTTCGAGATCTACTTACCTATAGGCTTTTTTATCCTTGGGTACCAAATATATTTAGTATCGATTTTATGAAAAATGTAGCGGATGATAAATTAACTGTTAAAAAACAATCCCCTTTCTAAATGTAGAGTTTTATGCAAAGGTGTGACGAAGTCTAATACAGAATTTTAATTTTTAATCAACGTTTTAAACGAAACGTCAGGGATCTACCTACTACTTATTTTATATTCTATACTCATACTTAGAAAAACTAGTATCATGTATCTGAATAAATTTTACCCGCTTCGACTGCTACCCATACTTAAACCTAACAATAATGCTCTTTCTATCTGATATGCACCACAGACTAATAGCTATCATTTGTAAAACCCTATGTTCGTAGGAATTCGAGTTCGGATTTACGTAAAAAGGTGAACATTCCAATTTCTCCTCCCGTAAAGTTTGCAGATCGCAATTTTCTCCATTGATCTTCTGCGCCGGTTGCTTGTTACAGTACTATGCTACTGAATTGTAGAAGCACATTTTCCAGATACCTAAGTGTACTGGTACTGACAGACGCTTAGAGCAAAATTTTGCAAAGGGTTTAATCAATCAGAGTTACTGTATTTAATGTGAAATAATGATCTATTTCTCAAACACTTTAAATGCTACAGGGTGCAGTTCCAAAAGGAAATGCCACAAAGGAGAATATTAAACAAATGGGCTTCAGAGAGGGTCAAGTTATATTTAAATGTCATAAATGTTGTAGTATTAAACCAGACAGAGCTCATCATTGTTCTGTATGTCAAAGGTAATTATACCTCTATTATTTTTCAATATTTACACAGTATTGATCTTGTTTTTCAGATGTATTAGAAAAATGGATCATCATTGTCCTTGGGTGAATAATTGTGTTGGTGAAAATAATCAAAAATATTTCGTCCTATTCACAGTAAGTTTTGTTACGACAGACTTAGAAGTAAAAAAACAATTTTGGAGAAGAATGTTTTTTAAAATTTGATTGAACTTTCAAAATTGTTTTAGTAATATTATGAATAATATACAGGGTGATCGAAATTGGTCTGTTTGGACAGGGAAATTTCATTTCCTAAGTAGATAGCGCAAAATCCACTTAAGTACATGTCATGGGCGGGCAGGTGTTTAATCTCAAGTCTCGTCTTGTCTCTACTGTGATGGCACCGGTCCAAGTCGCTAGTCTCGGATACCAAGGCCGTTATTCACCACGTCCTCGACACCTCAAACGACTCTCAGCTACATGACCGGCGACGACGTGTGTAACCACACCTCGACATCGTCACGGATCCTAGAATCAGGGTGATGTGATCCAGGGGAAAGTTTCCATTTATAAAAATTATATTTTATTTATTTCTGATAAAATTGGCAACTACGAGGCATGCTTTTTAAGTAAGTACCGTTTTGGAATTAAAAAAGACGTGCAAAGATATCGCAATAATTTTATTTTTACATGAAAGCCTGTCCCTTAATCTACTTTTCTACATAATTTCCGTGAATATTGAGACACTTGTCATAACGTGGCACCAGTTTTTGAATACCCTCCTCATAAAATTCTGCCGCCTGACTTGTTAACCATTGTATCACAAATGTTTTGACCTTGGGTTCCAAAAATGTTGACGGATTGGCACAAAACCCAACGTTTAGGCAGTGCATTGACTTTCCTTGAGCGGTACCACAATGAAGGTGAAGATTTTTTAGACCAAATTGTTACTGGTGACGAAACATGGGTGGCCTACGTCACACCAGAATCGAAACAACAATCCATGGAATGGCGACATTCATCATCACTTAAAAGAGTGAAGTTTAAGCAAACAATTTCTGCCCGGAAAATCATTTTTTGGGACAGAAAAGGAGTATTGCTAGTGGAGTTTCTGCCTCGTAATGAGACAATCAATTCAGCGTCTTATTGTGAGACTTTGAACAATCTGCGTCGTGCAATCCAGAACAAAAGACGTGGCAAGTTGAGTAAGGGTACCGTTTTGCTGCATGACAATGCCCGTCCACATGTGGCTAATCGGACCAAAGATCTCATCAAATCTTTTAAATGGGAAACCCTAGATCATCCTCCATACAGCCCTGATCTGGCGCCCAGCGACTACCATTTGTTCCTGCACTTGAAGAAACACCTGGGTGGTCAGCGTCTTCAAGACGATAACGAAGTCAAAACATTTGTGATACAGTGGTTAACAAGTCAGGCGGCAGAATTTTATGAGGAGGGTATTCAAAAACTGGTGCCACGTTATGACAAGTGCCTCAATATTCACGGAAATTATGTAGAAAAGTAGATTAAGGTACAGGCTTTCATGTAAAAATAAAATTATTGCGATATCTTTGCTCGTCTTTTTTTTTAATTCCAAAACGGTACTTACTTAAAAAACATGCCTCGTATATAAAAAAATCTGAGTACACCACTGCATTGCCCTTAAAAAAGTACCTCAAGAATGTGTTTACAGAATTTTAATATTCTGCGAAATAAAAAAATATCGCTTTTGTCGCCCCAAAACTTTCCGGATACGATATAATATAATCAAAAATATATGACCTGCGTAACAAAACAGAATTTTAATTATTATTATTATATTTGTATTATTTTCATTATTTCCAATAAACTGACGTAACAAAGTAAGTACTTTATTCAAAAATTAGAAAAAAAAGTATTTCCAGAGGTGGGATACGAACTCAGAACCTTCCGCATGTCATCAATGACGCCACAAAACTCTCTTTGAAATTATTTTATTATAATTCTAAGATAGGTTCCAACTGCCTAACTGGTGATATTTTAAACGCAATTTTCTCGATAATTATGGGGGCAAAAGGGACATATCGCTGTAAAGCAGATAAAATGCTTTAAAATGATGTATCACTCGACCCCTACTGCCATTTGAAAATTTAGCGGTTGTGTCTACCCCTATCACAGGGTTAAAGCGATTTCAACCAAAAACTAATGGTATGAATTACTTCAAAATGGTTATATCCGTCTTTATCTCAATTTTTTTAGCGCGTTCACAATCCTTTCCCTGTGTGGGAAAATAAAATATGGGCAATTTTCAAAATATCCGAAAATTGATTATCTCAATAATTGGCACTGAAGGTACCCTTTTTGGAATTAAACATTTCTCAAAAATTGAGCCTATGACGTATGTGGAATTTGCTTTATCTCCGCAGGAAATAGGTTTTGCCTTTAAAAACAGGCAAATTCCGACCACCCTATACCTATTTATCTAAAAATCTCGAGGCAGATTTCAAAGTTGCTGTATGAAAACGCACCTATTTCATCAGTTTTTTTTTGTTTCAGTTTTACATTGCCACAATATCTTTACATTCGCTATTTCTCGCTATAAATCAATTTCTAATGTGCATTAGGCATGAATGGAAAGAATGCACAGCATATACGCCGCCAGTAACAGTTGTGCTTTTGTTATTTCTCATATTTGAGGCACTATTGTTTGCAATATTTACTGCTGTGATGTTAGGCACTCAAGTACAAGCCATTTGGAATGATGAGACTGGAATTGAGCAATTAAAGAAAGAAGAGGCCAGATGGGTGAAGAAGTCGAAATGGAAGAGTATCCAAGCCGTGTTTGGTCGATTTTCGATATTATGGTTCTCGCCATTTGCGCGGCCTATGAAATACAAGAATGAAAATGATTTGTATTCTGTATAATTTTGCCTAGAAAAGAATTGTGATTTAAGGAATTTTTGTATATCTTATTTATTATAATTAATAATTATAACGTAATACAGTTTACGCAAAATTGTATTTTTTAAATGGATTCGTTAAAAGAGATAAGCAAAAATAATCGCTTGTGTGGATTCTCAATAGAGACAACTTGTCTTATTCGGCATTATCGGTCCTTGCTAAGTATACAATATCAAAGTAAATTCCTCTTATTCTCCTTACATTGCACCATGCGACTTTTATCTGTGACTGTTACTCAAATCTCCATTGTAAGGAACAAGATGTCAGACCGCTTCAGCTACTAATAAATGCGTTATGAAAGAACTGCCCTTAGAAATCCTCATCCTGCGCTGTTGATCCATCCAGTCATAAAACAGAAAGGTTGGAAATTTTAGTTTAGCACGAAAGCAGCCGTCACATATTATGCTGAATGCTCCACTCTGTTAAAATTAATTTCCATCAACATAATTTAGTTTCAAATCACTGACACCACGATTGTTTAAAAAAAAGGAATTCTGACCGAATATCCCTCTGACAGGGACAAATAATGCCTCATAATTTTATGGCAAGTTTCTCAAGCACGGTGGTTGGTTGGTATCATAATACGTAATGTTTATATTGGTAACAGCCCGACGCCGAAGACATAATTATCTGGTTTATTATCAATGTCTTAGGGATATTATAGCTGATAATGTGCTGGCGTAGGGCTAGACTTCGACTGATTTTATTACTGAATTGTTTATTTGTATTTTATATATTTTTAATTGAATAATTTACCAACCAATCTTTAAGCAAAAAAGAATAATGCACATAAAATAATGTGAAATTTAAAAACGTTCTATTGATATTAAGATCAGCTGATTTATAATTTATATTAATTCTTCTTTTGTTTGAGCATTGGTGTAACGTGTTGCTAATTATTTTGTTAAGTCACTATAACCATTGTCTTTAAAAAAAGACAATGCTATAACGTTTGTTCATATTTTAATCTCTTGCTGAAAATGATCAGCATGCAACTCTGCAAAAAAACATTTGTTTTGTAATTGGCTAGCTACCTATATCAATTTTTTTTTACACGCAAAAAGTGCTTAATTTTTCTTGTAAGCTTGCCATCTAGAAGAATCGATTTTGTGAAATTGTTCGTGTTGAATGACAACTGACAGCTTAAAAATCAATCAGATGTTAATGACATATTTACGTGCGTTTGTGGACTAATTCTAGGGTAATATTAGGCCAGATAAAGACTTTACTTATCTGGGATATGAGGTGGTTTTAATTTATGTACGAATAAATAAGTTGTCGGATTATCTGATAATGTCCTCAAGAGTTTTACGTAAACTACAGGGCGGTCGAGATAAAGAACTAGATGAAATTATTTCACAAACAGCCGAAAATGAAACACCTATCACTGGAGGCGCTAGAAAGAAACAATTTAATGTGAATCGTTATGATTTGGTAACAATATTAATGTTAAAGTATGGCCACTTTTATTTTTATGTTATGCTTATTAGCTGAATCAGTCCCATTCCGAAAGCGAAGTCAAAGAAGATGACAATGAAACTGAAGCCCCTAAATCTTGCGGAGATGCCTCGCATGAATCTATAAAGAAAAAACGTAAGAAAAAGAAGAAAAAAACTGGGAAACATGTTAATACACAACGAAGCAGCGAAGATAATGCAGACGTATTTATACGTTCCTATATGTAACTATATAATTTTGTACGATTTACGTAAAAATAACTTGCAGGTAGATGAAGTTGAGAGATCAGTAAGAGAAGTGAATAGACTGTTAGGAGAGGAACATAATATTCCTACATCCGCGGCTACAATAAAGCAAGAAAGATCTACTCATAGAAAAAATACATTGTCTGTGCAACATAGGCACTTGAATCCTAATAATGAGTTGAAACGGATATTTGGATCGAAAATTATACAGGCAGAACAGTAAGCTGAATTAACTGACTGATGTCATCTAAACATTTATTTTTCATTAATACGAAAATACACCAAGAACATTTATAACATTTCTGCATTTTGTACTTGCTTATCAGTAAGATATATTTAATGAAGTGTTTGTAATATCTAGCAAAAAAAGAAGCAGAGGTGGTGGAAACAGAGGTCACGTTAAAAGCACGATACTAGTAACATCGAAAGAAAATTGGCCACAAGTTCGCAAATCTGGTATTTCCATGTCATTGTTAGAAACTATTGGTGGAGTACAGTATTTCACATATGAACATAGTCAAAACTATAGGTAAAGTTGTACTATTGCACTGTCGATATTTGCTTTTTTTCCATCTTTGTTACAGACAAATAGAAAATAAGTTTCTTGAAGCAGTGGAAAGCCTAAATCCGGATAATATAATTGCAATTGTAAAAGAGCACCCCTACCATGTCGACGCTCTAATTCAATTGTCTGATTTGTGTAAATTAAGTGAAGATCTTGCTATGGGTGCTGAATTGATTGAAAAGGCCCTATACTGTTTGGAATGTGCATTTCATCCACTGTTCAATATAGCTCAAGGCAATTGCAGGCTCGATTATCGACGACAAGAGAATAGGTTAGTACGGCTGCTAAAAATAATTTGTCTAATTCGATAATTGCAGGTACCTCTCAGAATAAAATCAATAACTACCCACCTTCAAATTTTAACAGTGATATTTATACACAATTAGCATTTAGTTTTGAAGAGGTACATTTTGAGAAACAATTTAAAATCGTATTGCTTGTTAAGTATAATTGTTATAATAATTCCAAATAAATTATTTGAAAAATCATAACCTATAATACGCTCAACACACCACCAGAATTCGCCAATGCATTTCACGGCGTTCTCAGAGCTTCGCACTGTCGTCAGCGACACTCCCCTATTCGAAAGAAGATAATTTTAGCGACAGCAAGTTCGACAGCTACTGTTGCTGGAGACTATTCAGTGGAGTTTGCATTAGGACAGATAACGCTATCTATTTATTGTTTTGGGTGTTCATTAATTGTTTTGATCGTAGACAGAAATTTCTAATGAGTAGTGGAAGTGATACTTACCGTCTAATAGTTCCATAGACGTGCTTTTGATAGGCACAAGAGACCTATTAATTTCGAAAGTAAGCACGACTTCCATTTGCCAAACACTGTTGGATGTGTGATTTCCACAAGAAATTTTTGTAGCTGTGATGCCTTTCCACAATTATAAAATAATTTTATTATTTTTCTTTCACGTTTCTGTGTGTAAATAAACATAACCACAGTTGTTGAAATATTTGAATTACAACAGCAACTACAAGCGATTGAGAAGGGGGGTAAGGGGAAATTACATACTTGCGTGAATATCGGTCCCAGAACAAACAATTGTAATTGTATCGGGAAAGAAACTTTATCGAATACACCCACATTTTTGTCACGCATTTAAATCAGTTTTCAACGGGTACATTGAAAGTACCGAGAATCCAAGAAATCTTAATTTTTTCAGCAGAACATAAGGCTCTTTTTAAAGACAATCAGCCTTTCCACTACAGACTCTCAAACCAACAAAAATAGTAAATTAGCTTATCTTATGATGGCTGTAATATGAAAAATTCTGTGTTGTCCGTTTTATTGGGATTAGCAAGCGCAGATATGTTATAACGTTTGCTTAACTAAAATGCATCGTCAAAAAAGAATGCGGATAATGTCTTTCTATAATGTCTAATAAACTGATTTTACTATTATATTTATTATTTCAGATCCATCTATATTACAGTATTTAAGCATTTGACATTTGTGGGTGGCAGAGCGTGTTGCCGTACGTCACTGGAATTTTGTAAATTGCTCTTGTCGTTTGATCCAGATGCTGATCCTATCGGTATTAAATTAGCCATAGATTTTTATGCGTTACGTGCAAGAGAATATCAGTGGTTCATAGATTTTGTTAATGAATGGGATAGCACTAAAAATTTACTTCAGGTAAAGATACATTTCAGAAATTTTACACGACCAAACATTAAATAATTATACTAGAAAATATAATTTGAAACTTTACCCTAAGAAATTTGGCATTTGTGGAATGATAGCTGTTTATAATAATAATAGCGTTTATTGCCCAACAGTTTTACCCCTTTACAGGAGAAGAAACTATAAACAAAACAAATCAAAATTCTACGAAAAGAAAAACAAAAAAGTAATAAATTGCTGCTAAAGGCGCCTTACCATGGGATGACATTGCATCAAATTAAATTTAATTAAACATTTGATACATTAAACACTAACATACAGTATATTATATTTCCTCCAACGTACAAACAAACATATCACACTGGTCGCAGACTTCATTGAAATGTCTACACATGACATGAATAGGCGATTTAAGTAATAATATTGTTCGAGATCGAGGGCACTGAAACACGAATACTCCTACCGTTATATTGTGGTACATTAATTTCAATCATTGAAAGCATCCATGGGCAATCAATACTTGAACTAAGCCATACAAAAAGTGTAAACATGTTTGAATTCTTCTGAATTCTAAACTACGGAAATCAAACGCAACACGGAAAAATCATTACCTCTATGCGGGAAAATTCCATCCAACTTCAAACTCAACTTTAAAAAACGGCGGGTACATTGTAATAATAATATTAGTGATGCATATTCCATCTTGGAGCGAATATAAGAAATATAGAGTGTCTTTAAAGCACTCACACTACTGAAGTCTCTACAGTTTCTAATAATGAAGCCATACATCTTGCCAGCCTCACCAACTTTACTATTTATATGTTCAGTAAAGGACAACCCCGAATCAAAGACAACTCCCAGGTCCGTGACCGAAGAGACACGAGCTATATCACTCTTATTAACAGTGTAAGTGAAATCAAGTATAGATCTTTTTTGAGAGAAGCTGATTACCTTACACTTAGAAGAATTCAGGTGCAATCTATTTAGTTAATATCAGTCAAAAACTCTGTCGACGTACTCCTGGAGAAACAAACAAACAAAATTGATCTAAAAATATTACAATCATCTGCAAATATCAATGATTGACACGAAACTGCAGAATTGAGATCATTTATAAATAATTCAAAAAAAGTACAGGTCCTAAATTGGAATTTTGAGGTACTCCAGAACTAGGGACATATGTAGAAGATTTGTATCCATTATAAAAAACATACTGCTTGCTATCCGATAAATATGAATAAAAGAAAGCTCTCAATCCTCGTACGAAGCCAAGACCGCGAAGTTTTTCCACAAGAACACCGTGGCCACTCTATCAAAAGCTTTAGCAAAATCCGTGTAAACCGCATCCGCCCATGTCCAAATGAACAGATATCTCCTGTGACAGTAAGGAGAGATTCGTGACCGTCGACCGTCTCGGCATAAAGCCATGTTGTTCAAAAGCAATTAAACAACGAACCAGGGGACAAATACGGCCACATAATACAAACTCATAGATCTTAGAAAAATTTGACAGAATGGATATTAGTCGGTAGTTCTCTACACAAGCCCTATCACCAGATTTATAGATGGGAATAATTTTGGCCTCCATCCATTGATGCAGGAAACGCTCTCTTCGAATCGCTAATTTAAATATCTGATTTGTAATCCTTCAGCAGCCGTAGTATTGTAGGCTCTTACCATTTAATTATTTAATTATTAAAAATTCAACTTGTCCATCGAAGATGATTAAAAAGAAAAAGTCAAGGATACAAATAACAAAAATTTACAAATGTTCAACAATATTTTAACTTCATTTTTATCTTACTTTTATTAATTCGACCAAAAAATTTTTTCCATCAGGATGCTTGTATAAACGTTTAAATCGAAACCCATGTAAATCTCTCTGTTTAATTGTATGAAGTATACCCTCACATGTAACAAATTGTATAAGGTTCCTTAAGCCACTGATGATGGACGTATGTGTCCGAAACATGTCTGGCAGATGAAAATAAGAAATTTCAACGTATATATAAATCATTTTGTGGAGTAGACGCCTTTTATTCAATAATTTAAATATATGTTTTAAAGGAAAGGTAAGTAATGTAATACAGTCCTTTATGACTGTTAAAATTCCTATGACTGGATTTCAGTTGAATGATGGAATCTTATTGTCGACGAACAAAATGGATTTTTGCGGGCTATTGTTCCTTAACAAGCAACAATAACAATTTTTATTCTCGATTTGACACCAGTATAAAATTACAAAATGTTGTCCTACTTAAAACGCAATATAGGCATTTTCATAACTATCTCGATATTGAAATATTATTACATTGTAATTTCGATTGATCATAAATATAAAGAATAAATTTAAAAAAAGTCGTGAAAAAGTTGATTTTCAATAATAAACAATTTTTTTGTTTCAGTTGCCGAATTTTGCCTACTCTTTACCATTGGCTTACTTTTATATCGGCGATAGTTCTAAAGCAGATGGCATAATTCAAGAAGCCCTGTTAATGTTTCCAAATATGTTGATGTCATTACTGGAAAAATGTTCAATACAAATTGATAGTCGTGTTGCTAGTCATCCATTTTTCGCCCAGATAAATGAAAAGAAGTCAGTTCCATTATTTAATTTTCTACAAATATTAATGTATATAATTTATTGTATTTTTAGTACACCACCAGCGTTAGCCACTTTGATTCTGTTGTATATCAACCGATGTTACCATGTGTGGAAAGATGCTGATCTCTTGCCATGGTTGGAGAAGAATGTCCACGAGGTTTTGGATCGATTAGATCGGAATCCTAGTTTAGCAGCAGATTACAAAGAAAAGAGGAATCGACGGTTTGTTGGACAGCTCCCATTAAGTATAGCCAGGCACATAGTTTTGTCAGATATCAAAGGTGTTGCACCTATGCCATTACCCGAGGTTGGTCCTTTCTCAGAATCTTGTAAATTGTATGTATGTTTGTGTAATTTTTAGGAAGGTTCCGGGCCTGTGATAAGTTTCGACCCACTCCCGCCAAAAGATGGTATTAATATTTATACTCGTCCAAAGAAGCCTACTATCAATAATGCTAGTACAAATCGATTAGCGTTATTTTTTGGTTCATTATTACCAGATTTTAATGCTGCGCAACTTCTTGAAGCGTACGTATCTAAAAGTTATAGACCATTCTGAGATTCATTTTAAATTGATGAATTTTTGCTTTTTCTTTGCCTGTTCTTTATTTTTGACAATAATTATGTTAAAATATCAAACGATTAAAAACAACAGCGAGACATATTATTCCAATCCTCTATAAAAGCATCATGAAGTGGATTTTAGTTAAGATTTAAGATGGTCTTTTCAGACTTCTTACATCTAACATACTGTATTATCCCATCACGTTTTTCTAGGTCTGAGACATGTTCAATAGAATTCCCATTAGCATGCCATGAAGAGTTAGAATGGAACTACTTAGTCTGCTTAAATAACATTCATGTATCTCCGTGCTGTCAGTGCTGCATCAACAGATTCTGATTAATACGACCTTTCTGATCTTCCTCCATGACACAGACGGGAACTAAAAGTACACTCCACAAATCTTTCAGCAGTTCGCCTCAAAACGCCTTTCCTACCGAAGAATTCACGCAAAACCGTGAATACGTTTTGCTACTAAGCAATCCAATTAAGATGTTCACGAGCAAACTTTAGAATGGTACCGTCCCGTCCGTCTACTTACTGATATGCCCCAAAACCTCGTAGAGTAGATTTTTGATCTCCACTGACAGATTTCTTAAGACAGTCAAAACAATAAACCTCCTATCAGCATATAAAGTGTACGTTGTGGATCTCTGCCACTGCCAGACGTTAGTTTATTGCTGGCAGTTTCCCTAAATTGCTGCTCAATCTCCATATAGTAGAACAGACATTGAATCTTCTCGCGAAATATTGATATTTTCGTTCGTTATTTAAAAGAGCTCAGTTTCCGTTTATTCTTCAATTAATCCATTTTGTATGTATTAGCGGTCGTGAAGAGGATATTGCGCGAGCTTTGCCTCCACAAGAGGGTCAAAATGGCGATTTCAGACGCAGCGTAGCCTCGTTAGTAGATGCAATGAGAGACCTACTGAATAATATCAGCCCAGGTGTTCCGAATGATGCAGATATCGATGAAAATGACGATTCCCCTGATGAAGATTTAACTTAAGACTTAGTTCGATCAGGAAAATAGAGAATAATTATTAAATATAACGAAAATTGTTCTTAAAACAGTAAATTATATGTTGTTATTCTTTTTGTAAATGTAATTATTATTATAAACTGCTTTATTAAAGAAGACTATAAATTATTAACGTTTTTTTATTTACGATTTTGTAGTTGTATTTCTTCTAATTTATTTGTATCCCGTATTTTAAACTGGCCTATGTATTAACAAGAGCTGATCACAAATAAAAAGTCCGAAAGTAATAGTGTTTAGTCCTAATGTGTAATTGTAATAATAATAAAAGGAAATTTGTAACCATAACAAATTTAATTAGAATTAGAAAGGTACAAAAATATTGTCCGTAATTTAATTTAATTCAAACTCCATCTATTCGTTTTATTTCGTCTATCAAACTTTCCACTGTATGTCTAGAATCTTCAATATCCTTGAGATAAAAACACAGGGCCAAAATTAGTTTTTTAAAATCTTTGTATTCTTCACTACCATCACAAACGCCTACAACAAATAAAATTACTCTATGCATTATTGGATCTGATTTAATAAAGGCATATTTAGTATTTTGCAAGTTCAGCAGTGGGACTCTGTGTCGTGTAGAATTCTATTGTTTACTACAATTCTACATGCGCGGCACTCTGTGACAAATTATTCGCTATCACTCGACTAAAATAGTCGACTCGAAACGTTACCTCTAGAGGTACGGAATTCTACAATATCGTCTAGTATAACCGAACTTTTCATAGTTTTCATATAGGGGGGTGTCGTGTGTGCGGTTTGTTTTTTTAGTGGATAATCCTATACACAGGGTTCAAGAAGATATCCTGAATCACCCAAACGCAGAAATTCCTGTAACCTATTAAAAAATCGGTTGTGGCACCCCAAAACTTTCCCGATAAGTTATAATAATAATAATTATTATAATTGTATTATTTTTAATAAAATAACGTAACAAACTAACTACTTTATTCAAAAATTAGAAAAAAAAGTATTGCCAGAGCTAGGACTCGAACCCGAAACCTTCGGCATGCAATGACCCAATAGAGACCTTGAATAAATATTGTATTTTATTTGATATATCCTATACGTTCCAACTAAGTAACTGGTGACATTTTAAACGATATTTTCTCGAGAATTATGGGGGCAAATATCAAAAGTAAAGCAGATAAAAAGTGCTTTGAGATGATGTATCACTCGACCCCTATTGATATATGAAAATTTAGTGGTTGTGTCCACCCCTATCAGAGGGCTTAAGCGATTTCAAGCCAAATCTAATGGCTTCATCCTAGCACTGCCCCAAACTCATATACCAAAATTTAGATCAATTGGTTAAAGCGTTTGGGCGTTATCGTGGTAGAATACATACAGACACACATACATATAGTACGACACAGTTAACAATATACGCTTTTAAATGGGCTATCCATATAAAAGTGTATCATTCTTAACTGTGTCGTACTATACACACACACAGACAGACAGACATCCATCTGGAAATAATCTTAATCGTCTCAGGGAACTTCAAAATGCTTATATCCGTCTTTATCTCAAACAAAATTTTTTTAGCGCATTCACAATACTTTAAAAGTACCAAGTAGGTAGTTTATTTATAATCAAAATAGATCATTCAAAGGGTTCCATGTGAGCACGGCAGTAGTAGGAATATGTTGAATTTCCAAATGTGGAAGAATTCCATTAAAAACATATCCTTATCAAGCCTGAAGAGTTCACGAAACCGTGTATCCTCTATTAAAAATGAGTCACTTGCTTCTCTTATTAAACGTCTCTCTATATTTTCATTTCGAATTTCTTCTAACCTCTCTTCCTACTCAAAGGCTTGGATATTTGCAACAATAACCGGCACTCATGATTGATTGCTAAAGTAAAATGTACCAGAACGCTACATGTGAATAAACTAATAATAAGAACAATAAAAGCACAGATCATTAAACGAGCAAATAAAATATATAAGCCTTTGGGAGCAGACGCATTTTATTTATCCTTAAAAAATAAACTGCTCTTTAGGATGGACTATTTTTGTAATAACTTATACCTATATATAAAAAAGCACTAAAAAAGAATTCCAAAAGGCCTTAAATACCAAAAAATAACCAAATTCTTGGCAAAAGTATCGTTTAAATAGAATTCGATATCGAAATCGATAGGTAGATTTCTATACAACCACAGAGTCCCACTGCTGAATTGAGGAAAAATACATGCGACATTTAAACTGAAATATTTCGGTAATAGTGTATTTACCTATTACTAAATGTCAAAACAATTATACTTACCATAATTCCTATCAAAAAATGATAACAATTCATTAACATTCGTTAAGAATTGCTTGAGTAGTTTGTCCCTAAACATAGCTGACCAATACTTTTTAAATTTCACCAAGCATTCCTTTAAAGACCATGGAGGAGGTTGTTTAAGCATATCCATTTTATTCCAGACCGATCCATATGTTTCTTTCGCACAATCACAAATAATTACTGACATTTTCACCCCACTTTTCTGAATAATTTTTTGATATTTAATGTTTTTATTCATTTTCGATATGATAACCGTTAAAGCGTCTCTATGTGAGCATACTAATATGTTGTTTATGATTGCTTTGTTACGTAAATTAGTATCGTCAGAACATAAAATCTGCAAATAAATTATTGAAAAACTTACGGCTAGGCAAGCTACGAAACTATGTTTTGTATACGTAAAGACAATTTTTCTTGAATAGCCCTATACAAAAATTTTGAGAATGGTATGCGGGCGATCAAGTAGAGAGGCATATACAAAAGTAATATTTTTACTGTTGCCATAATAAGGAAACCTTATTTTTTATTTTATATACTTTACAGTGCAATTTTTTAAAGACAGAATAATTTAATGAAATTTTATGTAAAAAAGTTGATAAAGGCTGCAAGAAAATTGATGTTGCTGCAAAATTCGGTATTTCTCCAAGTTGTGCATCTCTGATAGCAAAAACTCGCGAAACTATCATCAAGAAAACTAATGTTCCAAGCAGTCGAAAACGAGTACGGGTGTGTTCTTACGAGGATATAAATGAAGCAGTTTTGCGATGGCTTCAAGTGGCACGTACGTATCAAAATGTACCAATATCGGGAAATTTAATAAAGCAAAAGGCTCTACAATTTGCTAAAGACTTTAACTGCTTTAATTTTCAAGCTAGTGAAGAGCGGTTGAGTGCCTGGAAGACTCGCAATACAATTGCTTTCAAAACGGTGTCTGGCGAGAGTGCAAGCGTCAGGAGAACTGTGACATTTTCGACAATTGACAATGATGTTGGCACGACAGATCTCCCAGCTGACCAAGACATAATTGACGATATAAAAAGTATAGACATAGAGGATCATGAAGAAGAAACTGAAACCGAGGAGTGGCCTGCTACTCTGAGGGGTCAGGAAAGGGTACTCAATCAAATCTATATGCATTTGAATAAATGCGAGAATTTTGTTGAGCAACAATTACTTTTCAAACGTAATGGTCAAAAGAAAATAACTGATTATTTTTCCTAGTACATAATAATGTATGTACCTGTTATTTAAACGCCTCCTTATGATGGAAATCATCGAAATACCAGAAAGATTTTTGAATAGCCAATCAAGAAAAATCACCCTATATATTTACATTATACTTACTACTATCTCATACTCTTCCTGAGCTTGTAGACAGCATGAGATTATTTTATCATCTGGACTGTTACCAATATGTTTTTGAGTTGTAACTTGTTCTACAGATTGTCCTACGAGAACACATATTTTAAATTTACGTTATTCACAGCACTGAAATCTCAACTGTACCTTATCATTTCAACCAATGATCTCGTTTAATTTAAAGAAATAGAATGTTACTTGAATAAAACAACGTCTACTCCAGAAAACAATCATCACTGAAACGAAAAAAACAAAAATTTGGCATTTACTTCAATATTTAATGTGAGAAGAATAACTTCATACCGAAAAAAATAAATAGTTTTGTGGAGTAGGCGCTTGTCATTCAAATAATATCATTCATACCTCGATAGACTTCAGGAAAAAAAGAAATAGAATGTTAAATTGCCATTATTTCGAAAACTAAAATTTTTCAAACGGATAACCTATTACAAAGTTGTCTCAATTCTGATTGCTAAATACGATAAAATTATAAAATTCTATTCGAAAAATTTCGAGTTTCAACTGTTTTTTATTTTTACATATTTTTTTTTGACCACACTGTATAAAGAAATGCCGAAATATGTTACATGAGTCGGGAAAATTTGGCTTTCCTCTATAAAAAAATCGAGAAATTGCCTTAACAAATGCTTTCATGTTGAAAAATTTTAGTGTAACGGCAATTTTGATGTAAATTATAAAAGACGTTTATGTCCGTAAATGCAATAAAGGAAAAATAATTATTTTTGTGTAGGCGACAAAATTACTGGCACAAATTCCATATAGAATTTCATGTATAATCCAAAAATGTAGGACGTTCTATCGAAATATTTAAGAACTCTTAACTACTAAGGTAGAATCCATTATTTACAGATAAAGTCAGTAAGTTAATTATTTTTACTTGAACAACATGTCTTAAAATGCATTAAAACTAGGAATAGATAGTTGAAAATGAAAATAGTCTTTACATAGGTACTTACCAATTAGTCTCGAATTTTCCTTTTTGAGATTTTTATTGATAAAATGGATAGCATCAGATGCATTTCTTCGAACTTCCGATGACATTTTCAAATGGTCCAATTCAGAAACTACCATCCAAGGTACATAGATAATAGGTTTACATTGATCTGATAAAATTCAAAAACAAAAGTAAGACGCAAGTTGTTAAAAAGAAAAAATGAAATGTTTATTACCTGTGCCTCTGTAATTTAAAATAGATTCCACTGTTTTTAAATTTGATATGAAAATATTTGTATCGACTATGACACATATATTCTTGTTCTTCAAATTATCGGAGTGTTTTTGAATGTCAGCAAACTCGCTAGCCATGTTTTTTGTTATTGGTACTTCAATGATTGTTGAATTAGCTTCATTTGTCTATAATTATATGTAAAAAAAAAAGATTGGAATAGGACACCTGGACAAAATTATGATATTAAAATGGGCTCTTAGTTTGGTAATTTAAACATCTACATACTTATAAATATTACTTAATCTAAGTAAGCATAATGGGTAACAAGGTGCACTTACGATATCCCAATCCATTACTTCTACTTCATTCACCAAATTACTTTTAACAGTATCATCCAAATTAACTAATACGGAATCATTTGTAGCAGCTGTAGCATTAAATATGCTAGACTTCACATCATCAGTATTCAATAACCAGCTATTGACCTTATCGTTAGACTTTACTATTTCATTGTTACTAATGGTACTTTCTAAATCATATTGGTTTCGTTGAGTCATTAGTCTTTTAACAAGTGGGCTACAGTTTTCAACACTACTACGTTTTATTCCTCGAGGTTCCTCAATTACTTTAAATTCAATTTCATTAGGTACTTGATTTTGGACTTTTTGGTTACTTACTAAAGTACTAAGTCCGATATTCATATTTTTCACAGGGGACTCACTATCACTACTTCGTTCAATTACACTATCAGAGCTGCTGTTTGGTGATTTAATAGCTTGTTTTATTACCAAGTTATTTCTGCCTCTTTTTAAACGTTCATTTGCTAAATTTCTTGGATTAGCTGGTGTTCTTGAGGGTTCAACAATGCTACGTTTGAAAATAATTGGTGGTTTACTTTGTTTAGATACAATGTCAGATTCATTTTTTTTTCTCGTATTATTTAAAATACTATGAGTCTCACTATCACTATTAATTTGTTTTATTTCTAAACTTTTTCTAAGACTTTTTAACCGATCATTTGCTGAATATCTCGGATTAGGCGTTTTAAAGGTATTTGGTGATCCAGATCGATTAATCAACCGGTGTTCATTACTTAATGCGAAATCTATGTTATTTTTAAATTGGTTAGACACTTTGTCACCCGTATCATTACTAGTTGAGGTTGAGAAATTACATCCATATTTTTTTTGGCAGCTAGATTCAACTCTCTTTTTTACTGGAGTCTCACAATCAAATACATTCTTGTTAAATATTTTCAAACGATTATATGCTAAATTTGTGGTGTGTGGGGCATCTGGTGTCTCAGGAGTTTGAGAGCATTCTTTTTCCGACTTCCAATTTTCAAATTTTGGTGTGGTAGACTCACGAGCTTTTGGTTCCGAAACATTTTCAGTATCTGCATTAATCTTATTTCGCAAATTTTTTAATCTATTGTTAGCTAAATTCTTTGTTCCGTTTGTTGTTGCAGAAGATTCGGGACGTGGTTCTTCATGATAGTATTTCTTCCGTTTCACATGACAATTATCTTCATAACTTTGTTGTCTTTTGAATGCGTGTTCTTTAGTGTCGTCTATATCGTGTTCCGTAAATTCTCTTGATTTTGATGGATATTTATTTCTAATGGCTTTCAGTTTTGGTCTATTATAATATTCAGACATTGATGCTTGTTGAAATTTTGCAGCTTTTTCAAAATATATAATTTTCTATTTAAGCTCTTTTGTTTACTTATTTCCTATAACCCATCTGAAGCTACCAGGGGTGACATAACCTATAAAATGGCCTCAAAATTCTTCTTCTCCTTTTCTTTTGAGCACTTGCTTCATTAAGCATTCGGCTCATTTTTCTGAGCCACCAACAACCAAAGACGTTCTCACCTAGTAAAACAGATGCAGCATGTAGGCAGCCAGCATATATATAGAGAACTATATCGCTCAAGTGAGAGGTAATAGTATATTAAGTATAAGGGGCTGCAGCGGCTTTACCGCCAGTGGTGCTTACAACTGTTTTTCGCCTGCCTCTTCATACTACAATATTAAACCAAAAGAACTTTATTTTAATAATTAATTATTACTGTTATGAACTGAGAGTTTTTGACAGTAATTAATGAGAGTATTTTTTGACGTACATGATAATAGGCAGATAAACTTTGGCTGCCATTTATTAATTTTGTTTTGATTTAATTTTCGCGTGTTTTCAGTTTGTTAATATATTTTCGTTGTTATTATTTTGGCTTGCAAATTATGTTATAAAAATTTGCAATATCCTAAAATATTTATTAATAAATATGTTTGAATATCTAATATATATTTTTTTTAGATTACGCTTACCCCTCTTAATACTATTTTTTTAAATTTTATACGGCAACAACCTTTTTTTTTATTTATAAACCTAGGTACCAAGAGCAAAGGCATTCACTTAAGTGAAGCATGGGTCCAGCCTGCTATTTTAGTAGGTTTCACCTTTGTGTTTATTTATTATAATAAACACAATGGTTTCACGCTTGAAAATGGTCGACACATGATGAAACAATTCGTTTGATGTGTATTCTCCCCTCTGAATGTCTCTGAGGCTGCCAAAAAAAGAAGAAAAACCAATCCAACTTATTACTGTCAACTGTCATTACTTTATTGACATTTGGCATACAAAATTAAAATTGGTGTGTTGATGTGTTGTCAAATTTCTTTGTGAGGAATGATGTAAAAGTATTTTGGTATCAATAAAAATTCATTTTTGGCTTAATTATTGGGTTATATTGCGATAAACTTACAAGTAATTGTTGATTAAATGACTGACAAACGATAACAAAAATGGTCGGCTTACATGACCATGTGGCTCTGGATGTTTCATCACAAGATGGGTTATTTGAAAAGAGGA
The DNA here is from genome assembly GCA_911728435.2 of Apoderus coryli. Taxonomy (NCBI): domain Eukaryota; kingdom Metazoa; phylum Arthropoda; class Insecta; order Coleoptera; family Attelabidae; genus Apoderus; species Apoderus coryli. The sequence goes on along the minus strand of OU452204.1, from coordinate 10,434,054 downwards.
AATCAAAAAGTTTGAGAAGGGTGGGTAGATTATTTGATCCTGTTTTTGAATTAGAACTATCTATTAAAATCCAGCTTTTCATGTTAAAACCATATTGTTATATTGCTAATAATATGATATTTTTCTAGCAATGGAATCAACTCTCAAAATGCCAGAAAAGCTGTTTTTATACATTAGTAGGTGTTACGTTCATAACAATATTTTATCTAATTAATTACGAGCCCGGTGGAGCGGTAATATCAATTGAAAATACCACAGAAAACAGAAAAAATATTTTAGAAAATATACGTAATGATCCAAGGGATTTACTTGATCCAGCTTTAGACAATGCTGTTCAAGAAAATCAAGTTTTAGAGCCGCAACAAGGCATAGAAGTTAATAATGTGAATAGTAATAATCAAGTGGTGGAACCTCCTAAAAATGTGATACAATTTATAGGTATCTAAAGTAAATAAATATTAATAATAAAAAATAAAGTCTTGGTAATCTGTTTTAGGAGCAAAAACAGTTAAACAAAAAGCAATAATTAAAGCCTTTCAACATGCATGGCGTGGGTACAAGCGATACGCATGGGGTCATGATCATTTGAAGCCAATATCTGAGGGTTATCACGACTGGTTCGGTCTAGGACTGACTATTGTAGATTCCATAGATACCATTTATATTATGGGGCTTAAAGACGGTGAGTAAGAATATATTTTAGACAAAAACCTACATACTATAATATAAGCAATATATTTTCGACAGCTTAGTGGTAACCAATAAATCTAGGTTAGAATATCTCTGGTAATATTATAAAGGTAACGAGAGGGAGATATATTTAGCCCTAACCTAATTTCTAACTTAACTACTAAGAAGTTGCAGTCCACTTATTGATTCCTGAGAAACCTCATCCAAGTACTTTCAATGACTTGAGAATAATTATTAACATCCTTCCCACGATGTCTAAAATATTCGAGAGGATAATGAGTTGAGTAAGATTGGCCTTCGGCTAGACGTCGCCAATTTAAAAATAAATAATTATTATTATATTACCTCTGGGGTTTCTCCGGGCTCAATATTGACACCTCTGATATTTTGAAATTCTTAAACTATGGTAATATTTATGCCATTGCAGATGATACTCAAATTTATTAGTCTTTTCACACAAATAATTATATAGAGGCCCAACAGAAAGTAAACGCTGATGTTCATATTTTGTACACCCTCTTCTGGAAAGGTTAAATCCATCAAAATCAATCCTACCGCGGTTTAGCAGTTGGAGTTATGTAGATTTTCTCAAAGAAAACTTTAGTTACCATAAATATTATCCAGTGTGTATCAGCAACTTGCGTATGCAGGTGGATATTACTTTGAGATGTCGGGAGCACGTGAGAGGGTTGCTTAGAAACTCATATATTACCTTAAAAATCTTGTATTCAAATAAAAATATTTTGGGACGGAGGTTACGACAAACACTGTGAATCATTAGTTTTATCTACCTTTAATTTCTATAATTTTGTTCAGAACTGTTGTGCTAGATTTGTAACTGGTCTGGAAAATTTGATCGCGTGTCCTTGGGGAGTTTCAGCATCTTGGAACTGGTTTTTCATATACTGTTTGATATAAATGCCGCTACTGATATCAGAAAAAAACTGGTATCTAGAAAAGATACTCATTATATAAATATTCGACACATTGACCGCCTTACCTTACCGCATCATCGCACATCGCTTTCAGATGGGTTTTATATACAACGCTATAATTGAAGTTTTTTAATATTATTCCTAATGAGTACCGTAGATTGAACCCAGAAAAGTTTAAACTTAATATTAAGATATTTTGAAGAAGTTCTCCATTTCCCAGTGGAATGATATTAATTTGAAATTCAAATGAAAGTTTGATTCCACAAATTGAATTTATTAAATCACACCTAACGGTGACACGTCGAACCAGACATGTTTCGAGGACACACATCCTCATCATCAGTGGTCAATAACATCAAATTATAAGTAATGCATTCTAAAGTCTGAAACCAATGGGAGAAACTAAGTATTGTATATTATAGCAATATAACAAATCTCACCAATTTGATAAAGAAAAAGTTTTTAAATTACATTTATTCTTTAATCGAACTTGATTGCTTTTTTCTTACTTCTTTTTCGTTTTTTTTTTCATATTTTAAAAAGTTTATATTTAGATTTTAATTCTATACTCGGAAGAGGTTTGCCCTTTGAGAACGGAACCGCGCAAACACATTTTCTTTTTTGGTTAAAAGACATGGTGCTTTATAAATAGCTAATTTTATATTGGAGAAGAATGTTTATTATTTTTGTGTTACATTTACAATTATATAACTGATGTTGGTTGCTTTTTAGGGTTATTTATATATTGTCTAACTTGTTTGTTTTTGTAAAACATGAAATGTCTGTACGTTGAAATTAGGGTTGCCAACTATTTTTGGATGAAATAACGTGTATCTGGTTTTAGGGATGGTAAATAAAACGAACAGCCTAATAAAAAAAAGTATTATTTATTTAAATTTTTAAAAGAATATTTTTGAGTGCTTTTTTTGCACATTTCAGTAGGGTTGAATTATTTTTGAATATGCTGTAGGATTCACAACATTGTAAATTAAGGTTCATATATATAAGTAACTCGTTTTTTATTAATTTTAAAGAGGCCCTGTTCCTCTCTTCCCGCCACTTCGCATTCATCACTGAAAAAACCCTCTCAGTGAAGGTTGAAGTGGCGGGAACAGAGAGTATATAACTGACAATTTTTCTTAAATTCACAAAATCATCTGGACATTTTTTTAAAATAATTTGCCATTTTTCACCAGTGTTTTTTCCTGTCAATTTTCCATATAGTTCTTTTAAAGTAATTATTTCTGAATATAAGCTGTCCATATTTATATTCAGTCTTTGCAACTTTAGTTTCCCTTCTATAATTTGTTCTATCTGATAAAATTCAATAATAGGGTTATTCTTTCGTACTGAACTAAGTGAACAATCTGAAAATTGTCAGTTCATTCACGATTCTTTCGACATCAGTCACTTCTACCAAACTGATTAAAATTCCTACCCCCCTTGGTACCGGTTAGTTCGTTCAGTTAACAGTTAACCTCTAAAAGTATTGAATATTGAGAGAGGTATATGATTTCGAATCAAACCAATAAATTGTAAAAGTTTAAAACATGGATAATAATATCATGGAAGAAATAATTTTCCAGTTTTCAGAGCAGATTTGGTTGTTTTCACAAGTTTTCGAGGTTAAGTGAAATACAATCACAAAAAAGATGATCTTTCGGTTTCGCCAAATATTCAGTTCAGTATAATCAGATTCAGTTTAATCACATTCACTTATTCAGATCAATCACTACGAAAGAATAACCCTAAGAGTATTTAAAGATATTTACTTGAGTGAAAATAGCCAGTTATCGTTGACAGTAGTTTAGTTGCTATCAGTTTAACTTTTATGCATTGTTTGAACTGGTTTGTTTTATTTCGTCTGAAGTTTGAAATAAAGTATTTTCGCGTACTTTATTGCTATGTAAAAGTTTAACGTACAGAGACTTAAAATAACGTAAGATACTTTATTTTAAAGTACGGTTGGGAACCCTAGTTGAAATCCACATGGGGTTCCCGTGAATAACATTATTATTTCTAATGTTATTTTTTTAGAATACATTGAAGCTCGTGATTGGATAGAGAAACACTTGAGTTTTGACATTAACCGCGACGTCAATTTATTCGAAGTTACAATTAGAGTATTAGGAGGCCTATTAAGTATTTATCATTTTACCAAAGATGAGATGTTTCTTAAGAAATCGGTACCTAGTTGTGTATATTTTACCAATTTAAACATTGTATTAACATTTCTTTATATTTTAGACTGATTTAGCTGATCGTCTAATGCCTTGTTTTGAATCTGAATCCGGCATACCGTATTCAGATATTAATTTGTTCACTCGAAAAGCACATGCGCCTAAGTGGTCGCCTGATAGTAGCACATCTGAAGTTACTACCATTCAGTTGGAGTTTAGATACTTAAGTTGGGCTACCGGTGATCCTAAATATGAGGTAATAAATAAAAAAAAGGTCGTTAATTTGTAACTTCATATTTTCTTTATACTTTCAGGATGCTGTATCGAGAGTGTCTCAACTTGTCCACAAATTGGAAAAGAAAGACGGTCTTGTTCCAATTTTTATTAACGCAAACACTGGCCAGTTTAGAAGTTATGCTACTATTACACTCGGTGCACGTGGTGATAGTTACTATGAGTATTTACTTAAACAGTGGATACAGACCGAACGTACAATTCCTTAGTAAGTATAAGGTTAAGACCATTATATTTAACATCAAACGAATATTGCGCTACTGGCTTCAAGTTTGGGTCTAGGAAGATGCCAATTCTAGTATTAATAATAATAATAATAATAGCATTTATTGTCCAACAGCGAAGCCAATTACAGGACAAAATAATAATAATTCCAAAACGGTGAAACCACAAAAAAATAAACTTAAATTAAAATAAAAAATTAAAATAAAAAGAAAACTAGCTCTTAATGGTAATACTAATCAGTAACATGAGACATGGCACAATCCATAATTTCTTTAACACTACAAGAAAAAATATCACAATATTTACACATAAGATTGTAGTTTCTGGTACAAATAGAAATAGGAGATCTCAACATAAGATTCGTCCTAGCATAACCACAATAAAATGTTGTACTGGACCTTATATGCTGCCTTGGAACGTTGAAATTAATTCTTGAAAGCAAGTGGGAACAATCTATATTGGAGTGAACTAAATTGTAAAGAAATCGCAAAGAATTTATTTTCCTTCTAAGTTCAAGACTTGGTATCTCAAATCGATCCGTCATTAATTGGTAGTCAGTACCCCTTGGAGGATAATGACCATCCTCTTTATACATTAAGTACTTCAAAAATCTACGTTGCACTTTTTCGACCGTATTTTGATGTGTCATATAATATGGATACCATATCAGTGACCCATATTCCAGTTTAGAGCGCACGTAGCTAAAGTACAGCGTTTTAAGGGTATCTGTGTTTCTAAATCCCCTGCAATTCCTAACCAGAAAACCGTATGTCCTACCTGCCTCTAGTGTCTTATAATTGATATGCTCAGCAAACGTAAATTTCGAATCAAATATAATTCCTAAATCAGTGACAGATTCACATCGTGAGATTTGCACCTGATCAATGGAATAAACGTAATCAATGATCACCCTCTTGCGCGTAAAACTGATATATTTGCACTTCGACGGATTAAGGGAAAGTTTATTTAGTACGCAGCATTGATGCACCAGCCCCAAATTGATCTGTAGGTTAGCACAGTCAACGATACTATCAATAGAACTGTACAATTTAAGATCATCCGCAAACATCAGCCGATCACAATTCATTCCATTCTCCAGGTCATTGATAAATAACATAAAAAAGAGGGGTCCAAGGTTCGATCCCTGAGGCACTCCTGAATAAGCTGTATATGTATGTGACTGGTAGCCATTGTGAGAAACATACTGAGGTCTATTTTGCAAGTATGACTGAAGAAACAATTTTAGGTTTAAAACAAAACCAAACTGGTCAAATTTTCGCATCAAAATGCCGTGATCCATTCTGTCAAATGCCTTAGTGAAATCTGTATATATTACATCAATTTGGCCTCCACGATCTAAAACCTCAGAAACATTTTCAGAAAGAACTGCTAGATTAGACACAGTAGATCTATGGGAAAAGAAACCATGTTGGACAGTGGAAATCTGATTTCTAACAAAACTATAAATACGATCATATAGTACAGACTCAAAAATTTTTGCAAAATTCGACAGAATGGAAATCGGGCGATAGTTATCAATCACAGATCTGTCACCCGACTTCAGAATAGGAACAACCTTAGACCTCTTCCACTCCTGCGGAAATACCTTATTTTCAAGGGCCAAGTTAAATATTAAGCACAGCGGCCCAACCAGAACCGGCATACAGTCTTTTACAAAGAAAGATGGAAGACCATCCGGACCTGATGTCATCCTGTTACTGAGCCTTCTGCATGCTTTTAATACTTCATCCTCAGTAACCGATTCAATCGAAAACGAATCAACATAAGGACAATCATGACCAGAATCCGCGTTCGAGGAGTTAATAAATACATCCTGGAAAAAGGTTCCGAATGCATCGACAATGCCCTGCGGATCACTATATTCATCGTCCCCAAAAGTCATAAAAATTATTATAATTCAAAATAGGAAATTAGTTTCATTTTAATTATGAATATATGATTATTTTGTTCAAAGTATTGTGCGTTGAATTTGCTTAAAATCAATACACTTCTATAGAACGAGGTTAGTGTACATGGTGGAGGGAGTCCTCTACCCGTACCACAAGATTTGTGTTTCATTTATGTTTAAGCTATCTCCGCTACACATTGTTGTGTGCCCTCCGTATATATTTGTGATGACTGCATCTGTTTTACCTATGTAATCTAAGATTTAAACTTATTTTATTTCGTAACATAAAGATATAAGTTACGGTGCTTATTTGGATATCGAGGTAAACTAATAAAAATATTATCAGAAATGTGTCTGGTATAATACAATATCTAATCATTCTATTATTAATAAAGTCTTCATTTTTCAATCTATATGTTACAGAATTACTTTTCTAGTTTGTTAGGTGACTATGTCAGTGGCGTGAAAGGTATTGAGGAACATTTGGTGAAACGTACTTCGCCAAACGGTTTCATGTTTATTGGAGAATTGTTGGCTGGCGGTAGAGATTTTAAACCGAAGATGGATCATTTGACGTGTTATTTGTCTGGTACTTTAGCTTTAGGAGTACATAATGGTTTACCAGAAAGCCATATGAAGTTGGCGGAAGATTTGCTCACAACATGTTATCAAACATATGCACAACAACCTACATTTTTAGCACCGGAGATTACGTACTTCAATATTCAGGTAAATTTTTAAAAAAATTAAAAATTTATTATTTTGTTTTTGATAAATTTCTGTTGCTTCGGGTGTTCCTCAAGGGAGTGACATCCTTTATTATTTGTAATCTTTGTTAATGATTTACCTGACCGTTTGACATCATCGACATGTGTACTTTAAGCTGATAACTTCAAATCAATTCTCTTTTTCACTGGGAAACTTATTTAGTTAATTCAAGATTACCGTATAGACAGTTTAAAAATAAAATAGTCTCAGAAATACGGGATCTTGAATTTATAGTTCAATGATCACTACACTAACATGATAATATTATGTGCCACCCAAATGATTTGTGAACTCTTTTGATTGAAAAAGTGTAAAAACGTTTTTTGAGATACTCGTAGAAAAATTAATGCATCCGCATTCCAAGTAATAATGTTAATTTATTATATGATTAGTGTTCATTAACGTATTACAGACAGGGCACATTTGTGCGCCCAGGTAAGTACTTCATCTCCATTAAATTATATGCTAGCACATTTGTCTTTGTGATAATTGTATGTGAACGGAGTTTGATGCTATGTCTGACGTTAACACACCGCAGACTTACCATCTGTTACAGCGATTATTATTTCGTCCCACCAACGTAACGCAGACGGGCCCATTGTAGTGTTAACCTCGACTATAAGCGGCAATCAACTCCTAGGTCCACGACTCTGAATCAACAGAGTATGTGCCCACTTGGATCGCACGGGTTCAAGTGGCATTGCTCTCGGATACTAGGGCCGTAATTCACCACGACCCCGACATCTCAGACGACTGCTCAGCTGGATGGCCAGCGAGATTTCCACACCTCAAGGGAATTCATTCCGCAACATCCACTGCCATGCGGGGGTCACAATAAACGTAACCTTTTATCCGTGCGAGGCCGACACCAATTGAGATAGCAGTCTGTTAAATTAGGTCTTGCCAAATAGACCTAATACACCTCAAAGGTTAGCAACGGGTAACTCTCTCCCCTATTACTCAGGCTCGAAAGAGACAGCCACCAAACAGACAACTGCTCTTCATAAATAAACTTCGTACACGCAGGCTAATGATTGCGATAAAGAGCGTCACGTAACCGACATAATTTAGGAAAAACAGGAACTCAGAAACGCTGCAGGAACCAAATTCGGTACCTTTACATAATTTCCAGTTTTCAAATACTTTTTCCCAATCAAAAGTTAATAAAAGTTTATTATTATTATTATTGTTATAGGGTGAAAATTCAAATGATATGTATGTAAAAACCAACGATGCTCATAACTTACTGCGGCCAGAGTTCCTTGAAAGCCTATGGTATATGTACCAATTTACGGGTAATACCACATTTCAGGAGTGGGGTTGGCAGATATTTCTGGGTTTCGAAAATTACACCAAAGTGGTGAATGGCTACACATCGATAGGTAATGTACGCAACACGGCCAATGTACGCCCGAAAGATATGATGGAGAGTTTCTTTTTGAGTGAAACACTGAAATATTTGTATCTGTTGTTTAGCGACGATAGGAAATTGTTGGATTTAGATAAATTTGTGTTAAATTCGGAAGCTCATCCATTACCTATAGGAAAGGGTAACATGTAATGTGAATTTTATTTAACAGTTTGAGTATTTTTTTATATATACTACCTTATAATACACTTGATTATTATTATCTTTTCAGTATTATGCAAAAATTCATTACCTACATAATATTTTTTGAATAACACAAATTACATAGATTTTGTTCTCAGTTCCAACAAAATACGGTCAAAATAAATAAAATTCACTCTGCACCGTGGTCACAAATAGTGGTGATCCATTTCTTGATTGACTTTCTATAAATGACAACTTTTGTATTTCCATATGTGGTTTACCGCTGTGACTTTCGAGGAACGATGCACGCGCGGATACGATCACTGTTTAATATAAGACGGACGAATTGTTGATTTTAGGTATTCACTATGGAATGCAGGTGAATGAGAGCGAAACCATTGCGTCCATATCTGTCAGTTGCTCAATTTAAATATACCTGATCCTTTACGGACATGAAATATTTCCTATTTTCTAAAGGAACTTGAAATACCATTGTGGTCATGGCTGAATGGTTTACATACTGGGCCTACATCCACAATACTATAGTTTTCCGTTTGACATGAAATTATTTGATAACTTAAATATCTTTTAAATTTAGCAAAGCCGTGAATTTCATTAATCGCCCAACATAGGACAGTTGTTAGCAGTGACTCTTTCCATGGATATAATTATTGTCAATTTAACAGCAATGCAAGATCGTGTCCCATATTAAATGCCACATAGGGAATTTTGTAATAGGTTTGTTTACCAACATTGTTTTTGTAATGTGTACAGAGATAAACAATGTTTAAAAAACTAATGGACACTCAGAAGTTTTAAATAAACTCAAAGAAAAACCGATATTCCATGACGCCCTATCTATATCTTAGTAAGGAAGGGCTGTAGAACTTTTATTTTATTATTATCGATTAAAACTTTATACTGCCTATGGTGCATTTTAAATGAGACAATCTGTTCTGATTTTGTAGTGCTGTCAAATTAACAATGAAGTTGTTATTTTGGTGTCCTATGTTGCGTGATGAATAAAATTCACGGTATAGCTCGATCTAGACAGCCCCTCTTTATTATTTTTTTCTTCTAAACACTAACCTTGAGTGATCTTCACAATAAGCCCATGAGGCTGCAGTGAAACCGGAAACTCATGTCGAACGGACCCTTACAAAAAAAACCCTTGAGTGATAATAAATCTGTTTGTAATGAATTTAAGCGGACATATTGTAGGGAAGGGTGTATTATGAGGTACAAGGAAAATGTTAAACTGTATTATTTGAAAACTTCTAGTCATCGAACAAAAGATACATAATATTATAGATTTTTACTTGGAATAAGATTGCGGCTACGTTGTTTTAAATATTAAAATTTAATTTTACACCAATTCATAATTAACTAAAGCTTTAAAATTCACCTGTGGTATATAAAGTGTACAAGTTCATATTTTCATTTTTTATGAAATCACACTAGAATTTAGTTATGTAAAAATTCTGTAGGCACGATTCTTTTATTGTTTTCCGTTAATGTGTCGCAGAAATGTATTGTATTCTTAGGTAAGAGGTAAATAAATGTTTAGTTTAATTTATTAATTAAATTATATATCGCGGACTCATCTTTATGCGAAAATTGTTTGATATTGATTTTATTTTGTCAATATTCCAGATAATTTTTATACCTAGTTGATGGTAACTTTTATTTCTGGATATTATTTATTTACCTTTTATTTATTTCTAAATAAAGACTATTTTACATTTTTATTATTTTCTATCATACTTGCTGACAAGTGAAAAGGAACTTAGTAACAAATAATTGAATGTAATAACACACATCAAGAAGAAAAATGTGATAAAATACACCTCAGAAGGGGCTCGGTTAATAAACTTATGAGAAGGTAAAAAATAGATACCAAATATATAAATATTTGTATTTACTAACAACATTATTAAGCGATAATACTTGATACTGATTCTGATACAATTTAGGTCAACCTATGCTGATCCTTACGGGTGTTGCCTTAAATTCAGAGGATATTTAGACAACATTTCCGCCAATCGTTTTCCGATTTCACATCCATCTTTTCGTTTATCTGCGGTTATACAGAGGATTATTGAAGACCCCGTGGTATGATAATAAATTGATGAAGCTGAAGAGTACTTTTTGCGGGCAAAACGGTTGAATCTACTCATTAATCATTATAAAACTGCCCCGTGTTCAATCTCCCGATCGCCAAACACTTAATGTGGTTCTCACCTTACGAATCCTTTGGTATCTTCCTCAATTTCAGAATCATGGCGTCATCAAACAGGTATTTTTTCGCAACATAAAAATATCCATCAAACATTCGACTTTTACAGTTTTATTGGACAGAGAACGTGTACTCCATTTCAAATTTAAAGAAAAACACCTGAGTTGATAAGGTTCTGCGTAGATTAAGTAGTGGTCATTTCCTCGAACTGGAAAACGATTATTGATCTTAAACGTCGAGAACTGAAAATAGAACTTACACAAACTAACAGATAAATGAAAAGATTTAATTAATTTGGACACAATGTTAAAAATATCAATACAAAAATTGTAAATAATGAAAATAATGGTCATGATGTCTAGTTAGATATATTTATGAGACGAGGCAGTTTAAAACACACATAACTTTTAAATCAAAACAATCAAAAACATTGGTTGGTTAATTTTTATGACAGGGATTGTTTATCGGTGAATTTTCGTGTAATACCACTGAACTGAAAAATTAAATACACTGCCCCAATATTTACTTTATATTAGGTATTCTAATTTCCTTGTCAGAGAGTATATCTATAGTTTTTAATTACTATGTTTGGTGGTTGTTGAAAATAATCTTTCTTTCTTAAAAGTAATGCCAACAGGGCAGCATATAAAACAGGGTGAAAATATATTTAGAATAATAATAGATATTATTATTATTATGAGATTCTTTTTACAATTGTATGAATGAATTAATTGTTATTATTTTTTTTCTATTATACTATTCCTATATTATGTTATATAATTTATTTATTTTGATACTTATTGTTTATTAACACCAATATTACTAGAAAATTGACTTAGTAGATATAATTAATTAAAAAGCAAGCAAATTGTAATACTTATATTATAAGTATACAAAATAAGGAGTTATTATAATAGCAAGAAAAATGTTTTCCAAAAATTTTTAGTTTCTTTATTATTTCTATAAATAAAATTTGTTATTATATACACTTTTATATCTCATATTGAGACACTGGTTGAGGGATGATTTTCTTCTATTGTGATTTAGTTTTATTTAAATGAAAATTAACTATACATATTGTGGTATAATATTTGGATTTTTAATTATTTTTATTTTATAATTTTTGAAAAAATTATTATTGTTCCTGATATTTTAATTGTATTTTTTTATTGAAAAAATAAATAAATCAAATAGTATCTACATATACACAACACAACATTATGTCTGTTTTAAAACCAACAAATTGCTCTAATTCCAAAGTAGATACCGATTCCCGTATATGGATTCCGTAAATTTAGAACTGGAATTAATTGCCCAAATCTTTGTGGGATTTGTTCAGATTTATAGGACACATTTGACTTCATTAGTAATTCCATCTTCAGTACATCAATGTATGGAATTCATCAACGGATATATTCAGCGAGCTTATAATAATTGTTGCACAAAGCCTTTTGATCGTGTTTGGCATGAGGGCCCCTCATGAATCACTTAGGAAAGATTTCGATTAGTGCCACCTCAATTGCAAGGTCAGCCAATCATCATTACAAATATTTTTTTTTTGCCTTCAGCATGTGTTATGAAGTAGAACTCTACACAACAGTATTCCAAAACCAGGGCTTTTTTTTGTAAGGGTCCATTTGACATAAGTCCAGTTCAGTTATATGTTGGGTGTCAATGTCTGCTGACGCAATCAGCGCATGCCCAAAAATAGCGTGTCGCCTTCGCTGTAAGGCTACACACTCACATATCACAAGCTGTGTTCACCTTACCTTGTATACGGACTAATATAGGGTGTCCCATTCAATTCTGATATGTTCACTCTTTTGGTACATTGATTTATAGATTTGCGCGTTGAATAAAATGAATATACACAACAGAAAAATACACAATTTGAATTTTCTTTTAATCGAAAAAATTAAATGAATTTACAATTTATATTATAAATAATGGTCGAAAGTGACCATCATAGTTTTCTGGGGTCTTTGAAGTGGTACAATGCTATATAATAAACTCAAGTAAATAGTGATATTTTTTGTTTGCACACAGAATTGGATTTTCCAAGATGGTCTGTACATACAATTTATCCGCAAGCTCAACTGATTTTAATCATATATGTTCGAAATTAAAAGTTTATTCTGCATAAATCAATAGCAGGAAACAGCTTTTTCAATGAACTTCAGAGGCATGCGATGAAATTAAAAACAAAACCGATTTAATTAGAATTTATTAGAGATATTATTAATAGAGGAGAAAAATTTGTTGCCCACAAATGGATGTCATTTTTAACTCTAGTATTATTGTTTTGAAAATTTTCTATTTTCTTTTAATCCAAAGCCGCTTTTATATACAGGGCCGCTGATATGTATGGGAACGGTGGATTATTCCTGTATAAAAACATACCAGTGAAGAGTTATTTGACGTCATACATATTAGATTCAGGAACTCGCAGATAAGGAGAAACAAACTTTTTTGTTACTGGTTTTGGCGCGCTTGTAACTCATAATGAAGTTTCTGACACTTTCAAAATAAATATTAATATAAAAATATATATATTATAAACATAATATTGATAAATTGTTAATACTATTATGGTACGTATCACATTACAGAGCACTCACAACATTGCATAGTCACATAGAGGCACTTTACTATACAGTTATCATCATCCTCATCTTGTTTCTGATTCTTCTTCTTCTTTTGCTCCTTGGTTAACCAGACGCCATCAAGCCTGTCAATATCACCGTTGAGTTTTTTTCGTTCGCGTTTTCTATCATCTCCATCTTTACCTGCAAATTAACGGATAAAATACTTTGAGTTGGGAATCGAATGATGACTGTATATTCTCGACATGATATAAGAAAACTATTCCCGCACAAGATGATGACCGACGAAGTAGGTACACCTGCAGTGAAGCGCAGTTGCAACTCAGATGGCATGAAATTTGGATTTGATAAAAGGGACCAGTTTGTGGCCCATGAAGTTGTAGAATGAATGGTTATGAGTAATAGCGATTGCAGATTACCAAGTCCTAGGTAACACGACACAGGTAAACGTTTTTATGGAAACAACATCAAAACCCAAAAGTGGCACACATAAAATGGATGCCTTAAACTTACCACAGTCTATAACATCATCTAACGCTAGCGTTTTCTCTGGATCTGATTCTCGACTCTCATTGCCAGGTGAATTATTTAATATGGGCGATGCCATATCATTGTTTTCATCCTGCTTCTCTTTATTTTCTACAAGAACGGCATCTGTTTCTTTCCCACCAGCAGTTATTGCACCTGCAACTCCACTGCTTTGCACAGCGACATCTTTCGATGTTGTAGGCGTTGGTGAGGAGCGATCTTCTTTGTAATCAAACACTTCATTTCGGTGAGCGTGAGGGGAGTCCCCCGACATAATAGACCTACAACAAAATTATAAGGTGAAAAGTTTGATATTGTACCACATGACCATCATTAAAAATTACATACAAAGATATGAAATTTTGACCAACTAGAGGTTGAATGAATGAATGAATGAAACATAATTTTTGGCAACGTTTATTTTCTCAGATTAATCTAAATATAATCGGATGGACATCATATGGTATGGGGAAGACTTAATGTGGATATTCAACAAGAAAATTTGTGTCAGACAGTAAATCACGGTGGCAGAACAATGTAACCATGATTTGTTCAATAGTTTTTCGTAGATTATTAAAATGAAAAATCTATCAAATTAGATAAAAAATTTTAATAAAACCTAAAGTGGATGAAACTTTTTGCAGTCACTGTGTACAGTGACAGTGTATACGACACGAGCGGAACACGTTGGGAGTTTAAGCATCAAGATTTATATGAGCAAAGCCAGCGTCTTCTTTTAAATATTTATCATCAGTTAACGTCTGAAAATAATGAAGTGATGAATACACATGTTATAAAATTTTTACGTTCTATAGAAAATGTCACTGACTAAGTGAGTAAAATTTGTTGTTAGTTTATAATATCAGAAGCATATTATAAATGTATCTACTTATATGCATAACAAGTATTAACAGTAGTTTTAATTATTATGAAGGTATGTTCCTTGCTGTTCAAACACGAACTAGGTACGTGTGCATCTATGTCTAAACTTCTAAAAACAAAAACAGTCTTTTTTAGCGTAGGTTTATATGTGGCCGTGTTGGAGCGGCAAGGAAAAATACAGCATACTTGTTTTTGTTGTGATTCGACTAAATATTTTTGCAAACTTAGGTACTGGAAAAAGCTGAAATAATTCCTACCTTGATAGGCGTTGAGACTGCTTTCCACCGGTACCGGTTCACTGGTATGAAATGGTTGCACAATGCAAGAGAAAAGTGTGAAATTTGGGAAAACGATTGATATGCACTTTCCACGATCTGTACTGTACGACGTTCCGTGACCGACTTATCCTTTTTTCGTACGCCGTTCCAATGCGCATGCCCTCTTCCCGATAGGATACAAAATACAGCAGTTTCCAGTATATATTTTAATTTGAAGAAACAATAATTAAGAAACGAGGTATTTTATTGCTGTAATTTTACGTACGAGGGCATGTTCAAATGTATAACCAATAAGTAAAAAATAACAAGAGTTACGGAAATGAATCACGTCATTATCGAAAGCAATCATTTTAAATACATTGACATAGTGAGCGAAAGTGTGCAGTAACATAATCCGCCCATCTAAAATATGTTAAGATTTTAAATAGAAAAAGAAAAGAGCAAACACGAGAGCGAAACACATGCATATCCTGTCAAGAATAAACCAATGTTAGAAAATAAGGGACTCCAAAAATACATCAATATTCCAAAAAATACAGAACCCAGAAAAAGAAAATATAACAGAAACAAAAGAAAAGAGAGATATAAAAAATGAAAAAGAAAGAGAAAAAAAAAAAAAGAATGTCTATTGCAACGGCAATGGACAAAGTTTTACCAGTGGTCGTTTGAACAGTCCAGTGGTGGTACGTACAGTAGCAACACGGACGATGCCATCTCGACCAGGATGCAAATCGACAATACGTGCGAGACGCCATCTTAAGGGTGGCGTTTGTTCGTCTTTGATCAGAACGAGAGAACCTTCATTTAATGAAGGGGGAGTATTAAACCATTTTTTACGCTGCTGTAAAGTATTTAAGTACTCCTTATGCCACCGATTCCAGAAATCGCGATGAAGTCGAGTCAATAATTGCCAACGAGATAAGCGATTTAATGAAATATTTGAAAAATCGGGCTCTGGAGGAGCTGATAATGGAGCGAGAGTGAGAAAATGACCGGGTGTTAGTACGGAAAGGTCATTAGGATCACTACTAATCGGACATAATGGTCTCGAATTGAGCAGAGCCTCAATCTGTACCAAGACGGTATACAACTCCTCAAAGGTAAGAATTTGTTCTCCGATCAATCTCAGAAGATGAGACTTGACGGATTTAATCCCAGCCTCCCATAAGCCGCCGAAATGTGGTGAAGAAGGTGGATTAAACGACCATGAAATATTCTCTTCTTCAACAGCATCTCTCATAAACAGAGATAGCTGTTTTGAAGCGGCGACGAAATTCGTTCCACAATCACTGAAAATTGTGTTGCAACGACCTCGCCGAGCAATGAAACGTTTCAGAGCCGCAAGAAATGCATCCGAAGACAAATCCGATACAAGCTCGATATGAACTGCCTTAGTAGCGAAACATATAAAAAGACAAATATATGCTTTCTGAGATTTTATACCGCGTGATTTACTGAGAGTAATATAAAACGGACCTCCGAAGTCTACTCCGACACATTGAAAAGGCTTAACTGCATTTATACGAGGGGCAGGGAGGTTACCCATAGGGGGTTGCAAAGAAATAGGCTTGGTTTTGAAACAAGTATGACATTTAGAAACTACGTCATGGATGGCCTTGCGTGGCGAAATTATCCAGAATTGCTGCGAAATTAAATATTGCAAAGCCTGAGCTCCGGGGTGCAAATAGATACGATGAAAATAATGAATAATCAGTTCAGTTAGACGATGTTTTCGAGGAAGCAAAGCAGGGTGCTTGGATTCATAAGATAGTCCAGAAAGAGAGAGACGACCGCCCACCCTGAGAACACCATCTTCTGCGAGAAAAAGATTTAATTTACGAAGGGGTTTTGAGGGGAGTTGACCCTTTTTTAACAGACTGATCTCTTCACAGAAAACAGAAGACTGAATAATCTTAACGAGAGTTAACAAAGCAGAGTGTAATTCAATCTTAGAAAATGCATTCATACATTTATTACGAGGGTACTTCACATTATTATAGAAACGAAGGATATACGCGATAATATTGCGAATTTTACAGAGCGAGGAAAATTTAGAAAGAATTTCTTCGAGTATATTTTCAGAGATAAAGGTAGATAGTACAACTGTCCGTTCCTCTTGAGAAATATTATCTAATTCAGATTGATCAGTAACTATTAGAGGATCCGAGTTAGAGCTGACTATATCAGAACATAACCATGACGGTCCTGTCCACCATATTGAATGGTCTACTAACTCATTAGGAGTTAAACCACGAGAGGCACAATCTGCAGGATTGTCTTTTGAACGAACATGGTGCCAACATTCTGGTGAAACCGATTCCTGAATTTGCGACACCCGATTAGAAACGAAGCTTTTCCATCGATGTGGAGATGACTTAATCCAAGTAAGAACAACTGTGGAATCAGTCCATGCGTAAATGGAGTTAAATATGAGAATATCTTGGTAAGTTTCTATGACAGAAGTGATTAGTTTTGATAATAGACTGGCAGCGCACAACTCAAGTCGGGGGATCGATAATCTCTTTAAAGGAGCAATTTTAGATTTGGCACAGACTAGATTGGTATTAAATGAAAAATCGGAATAAATATATCGGAAATAAATCACTGCGCCATAGCCTTTCTCACTGCTGTCGCTAAATCCGTGAATTTCGCAAGAAGAAATAATTTTTGTAAAAAGACACCGCGGAATTTGAAGTTTTGTTAACATAGTAAGCTCATGTTTACATTTTTGCCATCGGTCAATAATATTCGAAGGCAACTGATCATCCCAATTTAAACCAAGGGTCCAAAGATGTTGAATTAAATGCTTCCCTAGAAAAGTGAACGGAGATAAGAATCCTAAGGGATCAAAAATACGGGAGATCTCCGAAAGAATCGTCCGTTTTGTACAGGGACGATCAATAGGATCAACTGAATAAGAAAAACTGTCTGATGAAGGTAGCCATTTGAGACCGAGAATTTTGATTACAGAGTCATTATTATCGAAATATAGAGAGGTTTGATGTTGAATATCAAGAGGAATATTTTGGAGCAACGTGGGATCGTTACTGGCCCATTTTCGCAGTTCGAAACCACCATTATTCAATAGAGAAATTATTTCTTGTTGAAGTGAAATTGCTGTTTCTAGGTCATTACATCCTGTTACAAGATCATCGACGTAGAAATCAGATAACAATATTTTTGAAGCAGTCGGAAAGTTGCCAGCTTCATCCTGAGCTAATTGCTGGAGAGTACGAAGAGCTAAAAACGGTGCAGAAGCGACACCATAAGTGACAGTATTCAACTGATAGGCGCTAACAGGTTCAGAATCCTCGAATCGCCATAAAATGCGTTGATAATTTTTATCTGAAGATGCAACCAAAATCTGACGATACATCTGACGTATATCGGCAGTGAAAACGTATTTATGAAACCGAAATTTGAGCAAAATCGAAAAGATATCTTTTTGAAGTTTAGGTCCTGTCAGTAGACTGTCATTGAGAGAGATGTGGTGGGGAGCCTTAGCCGACGCATCAAACACAACCCTTAATTTTGTGGTGGTGCTATCCGGCTTAATGATACAATGGTGAGGAATATAATATGAGTTATCCGAAACCGAATCTGAAGTTAGGGTCATATGACCGCTATCGAGATAATCCCGCATAAATTCACAGTACTGATCACGCAAAACGGGATTATTTTGCAATCGACGCTCGAGCGAATGAAATCGACGAAGAGCAAGAGAGTAGGTGTCTCCGAAATTTAGAATAGTGGAATTTTTAAATGGAAGAGAAACTACATATCGACCTGTCTCATTACGACGATAGGTAGTTGAGAAGAGGTTTTCACAGAGGACATCTTCAGGCGATTGGAAATGTTGAGTAGGAAGTTCTTCGATTTCCCAGAAGCGTTTAAGAGTTCTGTCAATCGAAGGTTCGGTGGTCACATGAAATGAATTTATAGTAGATGTCGAAGTATTGGGAATTGAACCAAGTAAAATCCAGCCAAAACTAGTATTTAGAGCTACTGGCTCATAATTGCCACCAAATAGACGACCTTCTTTAATAATTAAAGGAAACAATTCTGCCCCTAATAACAAGTCTATCGGGTTAGGCGAATGAAAGTCTGGATCAGCGAGATTTAGGTTAGAAATGTGATTCCATTTTGCACAGGAAATTGGTTGATTAGGTACGTTGGAACATATTTTATTCATAACAATAGCGTCAAGAGTATATGTTGGATTTGCTTGAGCGACAGGACGAATATTGCACGTAACATTTTTAGAAACAATAGATGAATTATCACCTAAACCATTTACAAGCGCAGAAATTCTCGAGCTTGGTAAAGCCAATCTTTGAACACATTTTTTAGTAATGATATTTGCTTGCGAACCGCAGTCAATGAGGGCTCTAACTTTCTGAAAACGACCGAAACCATCTAAAATTTCAACTTGCGCAGTTGCAAGCATAATAGTGGACTTTAAAGCAACTTGACTAGTCAATGAATTCACGGGAATTGAACCGCTACCCGACGCGGAAGGCAATGGATTAGAACCAAACGAACCTCTCTCAACATGAGAAGTCTGTTGATCATTATTAGTATTTTTAGTAAAATGAAGAAGGGAATGGTGATTACCGGAACAGGTACGGCATTTCGATTTAGATTGACACGAATTATACCGATGACCGGAATGTAAACAATTTGTACACCAATTTTTATCTTTGGTAATACGAAAACGTTCATGAGCTGATTTACTCAAAAACGAGGGACATTTGTAAATTGTGTGGGATGAATTACAATAATTACATGAAGATGAAGAAGTGCTAGTTTCATTTGAAACATTTGATTGAACGACGAACGAATTACGTTTGGAACGAGGGTGAGGCGAAAAATTCAATTTACGAGAGGAACTATTATCGTTAGTAAAAGTCATATCAACAGATTCGAGGCCAATACAAATACTTAATAAGAAAGATTGAAGGTGATTATACGAGGGAATTTCTTTAGAGGGTTCACGAAGTTCATAATCCTTGACAGTTTGATTATCTAATTTATTAATCATCATGTAATATAGAACAAAATCCCATTGATCGGTAGGCAAACCGATTTTATGAAGAGCTAGCAGATTATCTTCGAAAGTATCAATTAATTGTTGAAGACCGGACGCTGAAGCCTGAGACAACTTGGGAGCATTAACAATTTCTTGCCAACAAGTTTTAGCGAGAAAACGAGGATTTTCATACTTCTTTAGAAGAGCTGCATAAGCATCATCGTAATATTGAGCTTTGAGAGGATATCTTTTTATAGTTTGCAAAGCTTGAGGGGTTAATGAACTAACGAGATACTGAAACTTATCGATCTTAGGAAGAGTTTTGTTATCATGAACAACACTGTTGAAAATATCAATAAATGTAGGCCAATTTTTATAGGTACCATCAAACGTATGTAAAGCAAGTTTTGGTAGACGAATGTGACGAGGTTGATTTTCGTCATTCGAAGAATTCGAATGATTACTTAAAATCTCATTATCATTTTGATGTCGGATTTGAGAAAATAAATTAGCGAAAATAGTTTTAATTGAGAAATACGTTTCCAGGAAATTACTACGAATATTCCTTTCAGTATCAAATTCAGGGTTCTCGAACGTAGAAATTATGGAAACAATACTGGTATGGGCAGCATCAAATTTAGCGTAAATATCGCCGATTAACTCATATCGCATACGGAAACGAGTATGTACACTAACATCCGTAATAGCTGATTGAGCAACGTCAGCAAGCTCATTCACATGGTCAATCTCAAGTTGACGCAAAGCTTTAGTTTGCTTTAATTTATTTATAGTTCCAGCAGTAGCCATAATGCAACGACAGGTGTTTCAATTATAGAATGAAAACGGTACTGAGCAAAAGAAACGAGCAGAGAATTTACCGAGTAGGGAGAAAAACAGAAAATTAACCAGAAAATATTAGTATTTAGGATTGGAATAACAAGAGTTGAATAAATTTATGAAAATCTACAATTTCTAGTGATGAGCGAACTTGTTAAAACACCCTCGTATCTCAAAAGTGAAATATCAAATTGTCATACAAGTATAATATATTAACCATTAACGGCAACAAATAAATAACAATAAGTACCTACAGACGTGAAACAAAAATACGGACTATAGGTACCTAGTCTACCTAGAGCAAAAAATTATACCTATGTATATGCCTATCGCATACCTACATGAAATAAATTTATCTCTATTTTTCAAAGTGAAATATTAAAATTAATGAATATTATTAGAATTGGGAATTATATTATTAATTATTGAACAATTAGAAAATAGTTATTAGTACACCTAGTATGAATTACAGCAATAATTCGCGAAAATTATTTAAAAATCCGGATAATCCGGCTCGAATAGGACCAATGTTTTTGTTGTGATTCGACTAAATATTTTTGCAAACTTAGGTACTGGAAAAAGCTGAAATAATTCCTACCTTGATAGGCGTTGAGACTGCTTTCCACCGGTACCGGTTCACTGGTATGAAATGGTTGCACAATGCAAGAGAAAAGTGTGAAATTTGGGAAAACGATTGATATGCACTTTCCACGATCTGTACTGTACGACGTTCCGTGACCGACTTATCCTTTTTTCGTACGCCGTTCCAATGCGCATGCCCTCTTCCCGATAGGATACAAAATACAGCAGTTTCCAGTATATATTTTAATTTGAAGAAACAATAATTAAGAAACGAGGTATTTTATTGCTGTAATTTTACGTACGAGGGCATGTTCAAATGTATAACCAATAAGTAAAAAATAACAAGAGTTACGGAAATGAATCACGTCATTATCGAAAGCAATCATTTTAAATACATTGACATAGTGAGCGAAAGTGTGCAGTAACAATACTTTTATACAAATGAACATACAATTGTTAATACATAAAGGATTTTTTAAATATCGTAGGACTTGTATTGTTATGAAAAGTTAAAAGGCTGCGCCTATGGACGGCTACGGTCGGTATTGACATTACCAAGGGATATTGAGTTGTGGTTTTTTATATAATTTTAAATTAAAATTAGAAAGACGAACCTACACAATACAAGATATGTCTAGGTGCTGATTAACTTTTAGAAAACATTGAGCGTAGGCAAGGGATTTAAAAAAGGGTTCAAAAATTTAAAAAAATCATTCGTTCTTATACTTTCCGAAATATTGAATAATTTTTCTTTGGTTTAATAACATAATAAGCATTACCATAAAAAAGTGTAAAAAGGGGTTAAGCCTTATTAAAAATATATTTCCTAAACATAGCAGAATCATTGACTACTTATTTATAGCTTAGATAGAATATAACCTTAGAAATGTATCATAAAAAATTTGCCTACATAGGAGTTCGTAAATACTGGAAAAGACGTCGATATAAAAAAAATATATTTCCCATATAAGCATAAAAAAAATGGAATAATTGTTCATGCTTGTGATAAAATATAACCTAAAAAATGTCGCATAAAAGAATTGGACACACAGGCATTCAATATTGTAAAATGGGGTCATAAATAAAAAAAAAATATATATATTCCTGAAAACTAAACATACCAGAAAAATTGGCTAATTATATATAGTTTTGATATAAGATAACATACAAAACGCAGCTTAAAAAAACTTGTTTACATAGGCGCTCATAAGTAGAAGAAAAAGGGTCAAAAAAATAAGACTGTAAAAATTATATATTTAGCCTTTTAAGTAGTTGAATTGGTGCTAAAAATACACGACGAAAAATTTGTGTACCATAGGCGTCCGTTCTAGAATACAATAAAATTATTTTATTTGGAAATATAGCTTCGTCACCAAGAGTCTTACGAGAAAGGTGAATGACAAAAAGTTCACAAAAATATTACTTTTACATTTAAATATGGAGAGCTTATCGTGCCTCGAGGGAACAGTTTATTTAATTTAAAGCAATAGTCCATATTAGAGACGAGCGATAAATCAATATCTTATTGGAATAAGAGTCTTAACTCACAAATATCTATCTATATTAGGTATCCTCTTAACCAGACAGATTTCGACCAGCACGCTCATCATCAGTGGCTTTTTATTTTTATCCTCTGTCAACAATTCCGATTGTACGTGGATATGTCTATTCTCTTAAATACATTAGTAGTTCTTCAGTGGGTTTAACATTTAGAGTAAATTACGAAACAACCCATATGTAAAATTAAAAGTCTTGGTCGTGTGTTGAAGTGCATATATTTTTGGATTGCGAGAATACGTAACAATTCGATGTCGGAAGTGGAATAAAAAAAATAAAATACCGGGTGGGCGAAAAAACTTAACCATTTATGGTATTGACGAATGAAGTGAAAAAACCAAGAGAACAACGCGAAGTTAAGAAACAAAAAGAGTGAAACAAAGTCGCGAAAGTAGAAGAACGAATACGACGAGAGGATAAAAGAAAATAACACAATTGGGAACGAAGAAAGATTAAAACGACGCGAAGAAGAACAAATACAACATGAAGCTGAGACAGAATTAATTCGAAAATTTGACAAAACGAAAAAAAAAATAAATCGACGAGAAAATGAGAAAGGAGAAGAAAGAAAACTACGTCAAGCTGAGACAGAAGACGAAAAGAAACAATGCAACACAGGCATGGAACAACAATACGTCAATTCGACGCGACAAAAGAAGAAGAGAAGAAACAACGTGAAGCAGATAAATATTAATTAAAATTCGACATAACCTTTATGAAAATATAAGAAAACAAAGAAGCTATGAGACAACGGTAAATATACCTATAATGTGACATTGAGTGAGAGACATGAGGTTCTATTGGAATGTGTCATTTATTAAATGAATTTATTTACCATATATACTAATAAGAGAAAACAACCATCAAAAAGATGTAAAGGCGTGGAAATTTAAAGATTTTGTAAACTGTGTAACTTAAATTAGATTGCTGAAAAATCAAAATATGTACTTGAATGAAAATTTGTGATTGTCATACCTATCAAAATTATATAAATCCATTAACGTAAACTTCTGCAGAACTTGATCACATATTATTAGAAATACATCATTTTCCTAAATTGTCTAAGTCCACTTAAAACTAAATCACTCACATAACTTAAGAGATATATTCCCAAACCATTATTACTAAGATTTAACACTAAATATCCGGATACAAATTTAGAATATTGTTTCTTAAATCTGGCATTGATGAATATTAAATATTATAAATTATAATAATGTCGTCGTCCTTCTTTTGCGGAAACAAACGATGACTGTTTTTACAAGTAGTAGAACTTTTATAGGTATAGGTACCAATATACCGAGAGTGTACAATATCCACCAAAGCCTATAGAGATTCTAGGAAGTCGAGACATCCAAGAACGAGTGTATAGTAGGTATACAATATATTATTTTACTCAGTTTTATTGCTTTAACCATAGACGTACACGTCCATTTTTATAAAGGAAGCCAATATATCATAGTTATTTTTCAACTTAGCGCTTAAATCACTAATTTAGAGTGAAAAACAAAATTACAAATTGATTATATACGTTTTATTTATAATTTGAAAATTTTTCATCATGTAAAACATGCAACCAGGATATTTGAAATGATTAGTCGAGAAAAATGATACTGGGGTTATTTTGAGAAAAAAATACTTTTTTCAAATGAATGCAAATACCTAATATCACATCAAAAATCAACATATCGTCATTCACAACAAAACTTAGCCACTCGACATAACCATAACCATGATTTTAATAACTAGGAACAGTACTTACACCTTTAGAAGGTCTTTCGCTTATAATGTACCAAACATTTATAATAAACTACTTTTTAAGGTCAAATTATTATTAATGTATTCTCTTAAGAAACATTAAAAGCAATGTTACCGTTGACACTATTTTTTTGAACCTCTTTGTAATTTTTCTTGCTTTCATTTTATTATTTATTCTAAATTTCAATGTACAGTTTTTTTTTTACATATTTATATCGAATTGATGTTTTGCATGCTCGGTAAAGTAAACAACGAAGCTTACCTTCGCGGATTTTAGAATAATGGCTTTATTATTATTTGATGTCAGGCAAAAACAATTAACTCACAAATACCAACTGCGGATATAAAATATCGAGATTGATGCTTTTACAGAAGAAGCAAAAGTTGACCATGACTGCAGTGAATATCAAACAACTGCAAAAACCATCAGTATGGCGATATCACCATTTGAAAATTATGTTTGGACGAATAAATAATGCAAATGAAGAATATTTAAACTTATATATTATTGTCAACAAGATGTATGTGGCGATATTTAGTGTTTGAGCAGGCAATATGCCGGTGAAACACACAAACGATGGCCGGCCAAAAAGTAGAACTCCATTTTGTCCTATTGTCAACAGTAACCAGGAGGCTTTATCTACTAACTGCTTGTTAGATAATGTAACAAGACTTCAATTATATTTGATATATATTATTTATCAACACAAACGGAAGCTATCACAATCGCCTGTTAAAAAATATTTATTTATTTACTTGCCTAACAGGTTTACACCCAATTCCAAGACAATTTAACAAATGCTCAGATACAATGACTGAATAATATTACATAATACATCATCATAAAACACATTCATACATAATGCAACACAAGCATCAAAACCGAATACACAAAAAAAAAGACCCAAATCTAAACCAAAACCAGACCCAAAACCCCAGAAAAAAAAATACAATATAAATATAACAATTGCATATATATAACTTAAAACCTACATTGAAACTAATTCGTGATAATATACAATTGAATAACTCATCTTAAATGTTTATTTGCAGCAGATAGTCATGCAGAGTGCGTTTAAATAATTCGAACTTCTCATTGAAAAAGTTGTCTTCCTTATCCATATTATACACATTACATAACTGACAAGCTCTCAGAATTGGTGCTCTACCTTCAAAATTCGTGTGGGTCTGCGGGACGCGAAACAGATTAACAGATCGGGCATTGAATTGAGGCACATTCAGGCTCATATCTATCAACAGTCGAGAACAATCGATACCCGCATTCAAGATCTTGAACAGAAATATCTGAAATGCAGAAACTCTTCTGGAATTCAATGACTGAAACCCCAAACACGACAGTAACAACCGATGATCATAACCACAGGGGTACCTCCCGTGAATTTTAAAATAGAGGTATTTCAAAAATTTTTGCTGCACGCTCTCAATCTGGTTTATGTATATATTTATATACAGAAAAGTTCAAAAACTTGGGATCCGTCAAGGCAATATAGGACCAAGCTTTCGTTAATAATGAGAATTTATCCCAACAAGGAAACAATTTCAATATTCTCATTATTAACTAAAGGTTTAATCAAAGTTCTTGATGATGATGCTGTCTGAGTTTGATGAAAAAATGTCAGAGATAAAATGTTTGTTAGTAAAAAGGGTTCATATGAATATTTTTAATATAGGAAGAGCATTGTACTATTCGATGACCTGCAGCTGTTTATTTTAACACACTTCCTATAATAGTTAATGTGTTATTAGTTATATTTCAATCATTATATCATATGACACAGTGGGGGCACTGCACTTTCTTTAGTTGTTTATATTAACACTCTCTAAACATGTCAACGACTGAGATTTAAAAAAAGGCTGAATCTACAAGTTTCAATTTGGACGCTGCGCCGAAAGATAAGTTATTTTGTAGTTAGATGATTATGTTCTTAGAGAATAGTCAAAGATAGAAAAAAGCTGTTGTACTAAAAGGATTAAATTCAATTATTTGCATTATTATCGGGTTTTATTTGAATTTACTGTTATTATCCTTACATGAACTATATAAAAATTGTGACTTAATCAGCCTTTATGTTTGAAAGTAATGTTATGACGCTACTGGCAACTTGAATCTTAAATGAGAGGTCAAGGCAAATGGTACCTACCTCTGTAGTTCAACCAGCCAAATTCACTGAGGTTTGTGAAAACATACAAACACTGTTTTGTCCCTCACAAAAAAATACAGCTTTAAGGATATTAGTAAGATGGTTCAGAAACTGACAAATTATTTACAATTAAAATATGAGAGAATTTGTTATTTAGAAATAAATTGCTGTGTGTGGCGCCAATGCGTTTATACAAATACAAAACTTACCAACTTTTAGGGGAGTAACAGAATCCAGATGTCCCTTTCACAGTTTTTAGATCGTTAATGTATTACAATTAATCATGTCTAGCTTTTTTTTTTGAAATATTAGATTAAGTATGGAAAATATATAGGAGAGAACAACAATAATAATAATTCGATAAGAGGAAACTTGCTGATCCAGAAATTATTCAAATAACAAATTTTCTGCATATTATTTTTTTATTACAATAAATAAACAAATTGTCCTTCTATTTTTAACTATTACGTTTTCCTATTGGTTATATTATGTTTATAAAATATCAAATATTCATAGTGTCTAATGTCATATTAAAAAGATCATATTATTAAAATTGTTAATAATATCATTTCTGAATTCCATAGGCGTAGTACGTTCGTTCCTATTGTATAAGAAGGGATATAGGACTAGGTATATAGAGAATGCCTACCTATATTCTTAATATTTATTTCTTTTTCAATACAGACTTGAAGCTGACCTTAACCCATAAACAAAAGATTTTTAATACACAGGAACGGGCGATGATGTTCAAAATGGTACATTTTTAAAAGAAAAGCTGAGACACGTCAGTTTTGATTTATGTCTAGCAATTTTGTAGCCTACTTATTTGATCCCAAATCTGCCGCATGGATTGCCGACACCAAGTTATGTTTGTTGCAAATTGCAACCCTTATATTTTAGTTGCTGATATCGTCCTGGGGGGGTAACATAACAAAATGTTTGAGACAATGCAGGTTTTGCCTTCTTATCCACTTTTGGCTGTCTGGCTTTTTCATTAATGAAATATCGAAAATACCTAATTAATTTTGTTGTTGGGACAGCGTTGCACGTTGTCTGTGATCTCGGGAGTGATCAATTGCATCTCGTTTTGAATGCAGTGTCTTAATTCATCTACACTCTGTAGCCTATTTAGGTAAACACGGTTTTTGAGATGTGCCTATAGAAAAAAGTCTAAGGGGTTCAAGTCCTATCCAACCGTATTTAAATAATTTCGTAGTACTTGAGCAAAATGTGGTGGTGCCCCATCGTGCTGGAACCAGATCTGGGGATCAATAGTACGTGGCAAGTTGAACAAGAGCAGGGATGATTTCATTTTGCACTAGTTCTAATAATAACCTTCTGCGTTGAGATTACCATCAATGAAGAACGGTCGGATCATAGCATTTCGAACAATGGCCACCCAAACAGTAACTCTCTGTGGATGTTGGGTTGCGTTGGGTGTGTATCCGCTTGAACCATATTGTCAAAAAATTACATCGTTTTATTGATTAAATACTATTATTTTTTATTATATTGTTTTACTGTATATACACTGAAAGTTAATTTTTGACATTGTGTTTATAATTACGTATAACCGAAAAAATTATAACGACAATTTTCAAAAATTCCCCGTGCGTAAAAACCTGTTTGGACATTCTGTAGGATTATAGAGGTAATAGTTTCAAAGGGACTTATGCGCTGTCGCTGTACATTTAAATTGCTGCCTCCCCTATTACCACAAATATTTGATGAATCATTGCAGCATTTTGGGCTGGACATCCATCTTGTTGCAACCAAATCTCTCACCCAAAAAATCCCGGAATTACAAACATAACTTACTGCTGTGATCAATGAAACGACAATGTGCTCGCCCACAGTAGCCGTCCATACATTCAAATTTGTGGATATTGGGTTCACACTTTTATAATACCTGTACCGATTTTCTCTAGTATTTCGTCGATTGCGAATGATACAAAAGAAAACATGTTTAACAACGATACATCTTAAAAAGTCTGTATTTCGATTTGCCCTTTCCATTTTTTCTTAAAACACCATGTGTCGATAGGGAAGAGAAAATCTTTTGCAATATTTTGGCTAGGTATGTGTACCCGATACCCATTTTTCCTAAGTACCCTATATTTACCGTCGATGCGCGCAACTTCGTCTACTTCTCACTGATCTGGGTCTTACTTTGCTACAGCGCGTATCAACAAATCTGTTTCAGGTGTGCTAGGTTTATGAACCCAAGATGTGTGTTTTTCAAAATACGGCAGACTCAAATTGTAGAGGTAACCGGCCTCCCAAAACACGATTAGAAAATCCATCGAATTAATTTATATTTTTTCAAAAACATACCTAATAGATTTGTGTGTTAAATATTATCAAAAAATTCAAAATAACTTTGTCAAAATGACAAGTACCAATAAACCAATCTGTCATATAAGCTCTCGAACACAGGCCTATGGATTTGCCCTCGCACTCATTTAAGATAGTTAAGTAAGAATGTTATGCATCTTTCTACCTGTTTGACGAAACATCAAAGGAATTGGCGCCAATGTTTCGGCGTTTCCGTCACATATTATTGTTTATTGAGTTGACCTGTACTACAGTTGCAGGGAAGACATAATTCATTAGTAAAATAATAAAAATGTGCAGTTCGCAACAATGATCGAATGAGAGAGTTTTAGAGTTTTTCAGAATTCTACGTAGCAGAACCACTTTCTGAGGAATCGGACATGTTCACGTTGGCTCTGCCTAGTTGGTGCCAACATTGGTCTCAATGTGTGGAACCCAGGTTAGACTAATAATTCAAAAACTGGGATTTGTCATAATATGTATCTCTATTTCAAGTACAAAAAAATGCTGGGAAACGTCGTATTGATGACACGCAAGAGTTTTACTTTTTTGACATCCTTATACAAATATTTTTAGGAACTATTTTGGTCCAATCGTTTTGTAAAAATTGATTACTTCGCCAAAACCTCAATCGCACGATTAAAGCTGATTTCAATTTCGCTGTGCTTTTTTCAAGTTTTGTGTGAAATTTGACGAGAATTTATTGCCTATTAGTAGGATTATCTTTTGCTCAACAGGTAGGATCTATCACTGTAAAAAGAATGAATCGAACCCTTGCGCTCATTATAAACTATTGTCGCAGTAAATTTACATAAAAAACGAAAAAGTTAATTTTACAAAACTAAAACGATTTCTTCAAGAGATATTCATAACACTTACACAATATATTGATAGAAAACAAAAAACACAACATAATTGAACCACAAAACAGCAAAACACATTACTTAAAACCTTTTTTGCTACATTTACAAACAATAAGGTATCTAACGTTGGAAAATAGTCATAAAACAATACAATCATTCGATGGTGTATGTATATGATGATTATGACCTTTGAAATCAGCAATTTTCATTTAACAACAATCGTTATTAATACAATTATTTTTATTATTGCCAATGACTATAATTAATATACTAAGCGTTATTTTAGATGTGGCCTTAGGTATATCTTTTTCATAAATAATACTACATCTGGAGATTGGTTTATTTTTATGGTTCTGCAAAATCTTATCTTGGTTTATAATACATAGAATACTTTATAAGGCCTGCATGTCTTCGGTTTCGGTGTTATAAGATATATTCTCGATATAATGTTTTTTTTTAGGGTCCAAAATGATGGATAATTAATAAATTTGCTCACCGACTCCTCAACTTTATAACACTATTTGATGGAAAGTTACTTTGAATAACAAATTAAGAATCTACAAATACTTAATATTTGTAAAGGTTTTACTGCCATATTTTAAAAAATAATTTTCCTAAACCAAGAAATTCTGTGCTAGAGAGATTATTTTTTAGATAGTTCATGTCAAATTGTTACTTACCAAATTTGAAAAAAATATCAACATTTAAAGGCGTTTTAACATTTTACACGCAACATCTAGGCAACTAAAGTTTAACATAAACAACGACACAATTTATAAAATATCGCTAATTTATTAAATACTTTGTTGTTAATAAACTGAAAGCAGATAAATGCATATCTTTATTGACTTACCAAATATTTTCCGTAAAATTTAAATAAGGAAATAGAGATTTAAAATGCAGAAAACTAGTCAATCTGCATTCAGGTTTACTGTTCTCATTATTGTTATAAGGATCTGGCCACATTTTTCATTTGGTATACATTACAGTTTATATAAAAGTATAAAAATTTACAATACAATTTAGATATTTACCTACATCTGTCAATAAGACATCGAATTATAAGTTTACAAAAAAAGTTCACATAAACAATCAAATGAAATGTGCCAATAAAACGTTACCATTAATATACCGTGTCCTCAAAGACAAAAAAAAGTATGTATACAGGGTGATGCAAATAACCGTCCGTCGGTCTCTTAAGGCCAAAATTTATAGATTATTTAGCTTTGCCAACGAGGTCACCGGACTTGACCCATTTACATTTTTACCTTTGGGAATAATACAAGATTTGACATATAAGCAGCCGGTTACGTTAATGGAATTGTTACAATGAGTATTACAAAACAACAATTTACCATTTTCGATTTGAGATGTGTTTATATTTTTTAATGTATATAAATTTTCTGTGTTTGTAGTTATTTTTGGTTTAATTATTGATCTTTGTGGATAAGCAATCGATGGCAATTTTTAAAATAAAGTTGTTGTTTCTTTTTAGAAAATATATATTAAATGTTTCTAATATAGCTACTAAAACTTTAAATTTAAACCAATTTGGCATTCGGCGTTGTATCATAAAAGAAATCTACTAAAATCGAAAAACACTCTCTAGCGACCAAACGGTTCAACATAGAAGGTCCATTTTTTCTCTCTAACACAGAAACATGAATTGTCAGACGAAAGCATCTATAGCGTGTCTTCTATACCAGAGTTGTTTGAAAATTCTACAAATTGCAAAAAATTATTTTATTTTTTTCATACAGTTTTATTAAAATAACTTTCATAGGTTTCTCTGTACCTAAAAGGCACCATTCAAAGATCTGTGGGAAGATTTTGACTAGTCATGCAGAAGTTCAAAGATAAATGAACGATTCTTCGGATTGTGAACGCCATAAAAAATTCAATAAAAAAAGTAAAAGTTATAATTTTTTTATTTTTGGGACAATTTGTAGAGAAAGTTTTGGAAAATTAACTGGCAAAGATTATGTATTGCAAGCGATTGGTTGGAGGTGTGGTAAGTGGTCCCTTCTTGTTGAAACCATGTTTCCACATTAAAACCTTGAATCTTCTTAAGTTGTGGAGCCAAAAATTTGCTCAACATATCCTCGCCGGTCTTCAAAAAATACGGCCCAATGATGCCTTCACCAGACATGGCAGCCCACGGAATAACTTGTGTAGTGGTCGTTCATGTTTCTCGGATTTCCGTTGCCCCAGTAGCGCCAGTTTAAATTAAAGTTTGCCTCGTCACTAAACATAATGTCGTGTCAAACGTTGAAGCATTTCATATGTTAAATTCAGTCGGAGCGGATAATCGGTAAATTTCAGTTCTTAAACGAGCTGAAATTTGTATGCTGTAAGATGTAAATCTTGCTCCAGGATCTTGTGCAACGACGATTTTGTACTATATTTCTTCACACATTTCTCAAGATGCGTCACTGCCTACTTGAAAACGTTTTAAAATCTTTAAACAATAAAATTTGTAAAAAAATACAATTGAAATTATATTGAAGAGAATATAGAAGACACAAGGGTGAGAGAAACAGTAATTAGAATTCTAAAAATCGTATCTTTTAAATTATACAAATTTTAAAATAAACTAAAAGAGAAACAAAAATAGAATTAGCGTGGGGAGACAACAATGTGCTGTTAGTCCTTTCAACTTTTTTGACAGCTTCACCGGCCGATTTATTTTAATATGGCTTTGACCTTACAACAATAAACAATTAATCAAGAATATTCGAGAATAGAAAATTCTGTAAGAATCTAATAAACATAAACAACGAAAATAATAAATATCCTCAAAAATTTTATACATCGGTCTCATTTTGGGGTCTGTCGTGTATAAGGTAAATTCTTAGACAAGGAAAGAGTCTAAGTGTAAATTATATACAATAGATAAGTATTTTTAATATCAACAAAACTTATAATGAAATTTCATGGAATATACAAAAGTATCCAAATAATTCATGTTTAGAAAAAAAATGTCCTCGGTTATTTTTTTTATATTATTATACGATTATAGCAAAAAGGTTCCAGGTCAATAGATTTCCTACAAAATCTATTGTATAAAATTATTCAAGTGAATAAATAAAAAAATAATACACTGAACCTCATGGTATAATTTTTTTAATCGGCAACATTTAAAATGACACTTTTTTGTCAATCTAAAATATGTCATTATGCGACACCAATAAACATTTGAACTTTAAAATAATAATGTAACTAAAAGCACAAGTCAATATCTATCCAATATATTATAAAAATGTTTGTGTCTAATGATGGTTATTAGAACCGAAACCGGTAAAAAATAAAAAATATATACAGGGTTCCCCATAATAGACAACATATTGCAATAAATTCTATAAGAGATAAGGAGAAACGTAGTTTCTTTATATCATTATCTTCTATATGGCCTTCGGGATTTTAGTCAATATATTGTTAATCGAGCAGGCGCCTGTCACAAAACTAAAACGTCATTTTTATAATAAATTAATTAATTGCCATGAGGTTTTTGACACATTTAGTTTTAATTCTCATGGATTATTCAGTTCAACAAGTTTTTTATGTAGAAACTTACATAGGAAGTAACTCAATAGAAGAAGTAAGATGTGCCTTCCGTTATTAATTTGGAAATAACAAAATAGGAGTAATGCTCGAAACCCTAAGACTGTTGTGTCATGGATTCACAACTGGCGTGAAAATGGTTCTATAAAATATTTGAGGAAACTTGAACGTCGAAGAACAATTCGTACTCCTGAAAATATTGAACGTGTCAGAACTGCGTTCGCAAGAAGGTCTCCTAATAGGTAATCCCTTATTTTGGGAATATCAAAAGGAAACCTAGATCGAATCCTTCAGAAGGACTTAAAATTCCATGCGTAGAAATACCAAATAGCGCAACATCTTGGTTATCCAGATAAACAAGCCAGATTAACTTTTTGCCAAGAATTTTAAAATTTACATCGAGAAGATAGGTATCCACAATATTTTCATGAGTGACGAGGCAAATTTTTGTTTGAACAGCATGGTTAATAAACAGAATTTTAGGTATTGGTCAAACGAAAATCCTCAAGACTACAAACAAACTATATAGTCCAAAAGTTATTGTTTGGGGTAGGATAATTTGGCATATTTTTGAAGATGGAAATATCCGTCCTCTAACAGTGACGTCCGAGCGTTATGTAAATATGCTAGAGACGTTTTATTCCTAATTTAGACATAAATAATGCGTTATTATTCCAGAAAGATGGAGCAACAGCACATACCGCTAGAAACTCATAGAGAGTTCTGCGAGAAGTGTTTAATGGGCGACTCATTTCACGATTTGGGGATTTAAATTGGCCCTCGAGTTGCCCGGACTGCACGAGACTTCTTTATGTGAGGCTATTTAAAGGCGTTTTTGCAACTTGTCCAGAAAACATCAAATATATAACACACAACTGATGTGTCTTTTGTTGTTACCTAGCAACCTCCTATATTTTTTGAAATTGGATATTATGACTGAAAAACTGGATGTTGATTGAAAATTGTCGAATAAACTTATGACATGCTGGTTATTAATTTATTTATAATTAAAATTAATTAGTACTTACGCATCAGGCGATATCCGTCCCCAATTATTTGTCACGTAATACTTGTTCTTCTTGTGTTTGTGTTTCGCACCATGTACCCTGGGCAGCCAAAATAATTTCAGCCCACCCCTTTTTTCCCGTTTTTTGCCTTTCTTCTCCAGCTTAACGAATTTTTGTATTGTTTTTATCTTAAATTAAGACTACACATTAATCAATCCTGCACTAACAAAGTACACTGACACTATTTTACATTTAACAACAATATGATTACTTATTGTATGTATACAGTTAACAATTTTGTCTATGCCAACTAAAATGTGCTATATGCGGTGGTCTCGTGACGACGTGATGTACAACCTGTAACAACAATAACCACAATTAAGTACTTCTTATTAGAATTACAAACTAAATTTCAGCAGCTTCTGGTTAATTATTACAATTTCTTAGTTGGTATTACTGGCTTAATTTGTTTGTAAGTTCATAACATTAATATAGCTGATGAAATGCAATGTGCTCTTTTATTGGACATTAGGTATTAATTTAGAATATCCAAACAGAAAACATGCAGTACGTATAAGATGCAAAGTGAAAGGAATCTGGTCAAACAACAGTCTGTGGTATACGAGGTAAATTCAAATAATATGTCAATTTACACATTGTTTATTGCATGTCCAATAGCTTGATTTCTAAAACGAAATTTGGATCACATACAGCTGGTCCTGATGGTATTCATACTAAAAGGTTTTTGAGAGTTGGAAGACTTCAAGAGTTTGTCCCGACTATAAGAAGGAGCACAATATTGTGTTTCTTTAAAAACAAAAAATTGTGTCTTCTAGAATAAATAAGCGGGTTTATTATGGGGGTTAAAGTAGTTGGATGATGATATACA
This sequence comes from Apoderus coryli, assembly GCA_911728435.2. Classification (NCBI taxonomy): domain Eukaryota; kingdom Metazoa; phylum Arthropoda; class Insecta; order Coleoptera; family Attelabidae; genus Apoderus; species Apoderus coryli. Next base: position 10,398,395 of record OU452204.1, on the reverse strand, counting down.
TACTTAAAACTTAGATTTACGCAACATTTTACGAAAAACACAGGGTGAGAACCAGTCAAATTGTATGTCATCTAAACTACCCATTTTATTAATGTTTGGTAATAATAAAAACATGTTTTGCGTTAATCCGACGTTTCCAACTCGCAGGTAAAGCATTATTTTACCGTCTTATATAATAAATAAGTATTAAATAAGCTTTACGTGAACTATTTGGACTATGTGACACTTTTAGCCGACTTTCGACTGTGATGAGGGATCGAGATATAAAAAGTATCGCCCTGATTTTCTTGAAAACGATAGGTGTTAACAGCAGATCAATGTATTACAAGCATCAGAAAGCGTCCAAACAAATAACTTAAACAATTTTCACCAGAGGCTGAATTTGTTATCCCAGCAGTTTTCAAAGTCAATTAGGTACTAATCCACTCCACCCATTTCCGGTGTTTTTCAAGACTATTTTTTTTTTCACAATTTAGCCCTAATGCAGGATGGAGGCTCTAAAAACTCATACATATGTGAATTTTGGTACAAATCCGCACAATTGGCATTTTTTACAGAATAGTTTAGTTTTTGTTGAATTTTATTAGCTACGATGTTTCCTTGCTTAGTTTTGTTTGAAGCTAGGTTTTGTTCAATTTTTAACTGTCAACAACACTAAAATCATAGGTACATTTGAAATCGAAGAATACGCTAACATATTAAGGTTCTACTTTCGACACAATAAGTCAAGGACTGCACCTTCGTACTATTATTGTGGAAATAAAAAAAAAATCGGTTGTGTCACCCCAAAACTTTCCCGACAAGTTATAATATAATAAAAAATATTGGACGTATATATATATATAACAAATATATAGGTTCCAACTAAATAACTGCTTACATTTTAAACGCTATTTTCTCGAGAATTATGGGAGCAAATATCAAAAGTGACCTATCGCTGTGGAACAGATAAAAAATGCTTTAAAATGATATATCACGCGACCCCTACTGATATATGAAAATTTAGGGGTTGTGTCCACCCCTATCACAGGGCTTAAGCGATTTCAACCAAAATCTAATGGCTTCATCCTAGGACCGCCCCAAACTCATATACCAAAATTTAGCTAAATTCATTAAAGCGTTTGAGCGTTATCGTGGTAGAATACATACAAACACACACACAGACAGAGTTCCATCTGGAAAGGGTTTTAATCGTCTCAGGGAACTTCAAAATGGTTACATCCGTCTTTATCTCAAATTTTTTTTAGCGCGTTCAGACTTTCCGTGTGCGGGAAAGTAAAAACGATGTCTAAGGAATAGAGGTGCAATTTCAACAAGATTTATAAATTTTATTATTTTATAATAATTATTTATTATTACCGGTTAAGAGCAGGAAATAGAAGTTTTTGAAGACTTTTCTTTGTAAATGCTACGCACAAGCATAAGTTTAAGATTTTTTTACGAAATGCTCTCTAATCACTCAATCTGGGAACAAATCTTAATATGTTTTTTACATAAACATAGAGTAGGAATTTCAAACAAGTATTCTGGTTGTCAAATACAGTTGATATACTTTTTTGTAAACGACCATTTACTTTGCACCTGTTTTTTTTTTTAATAAAAAATCTATGATTTTGTAAAGTAAGGCTGAAGCCAGTTTATTCGGGAGGATACATTCGTCAATGGTCCTGCCATACATTTTTTACAGTCGTATCGTACCTCTGTTTATCATAAAACTTTGATATTAATGGATCCTCTAGGGTTTCTCAGATATCCCTTTTACTTAAAATAACCTGCAAACTGCTATGATGATTAAAAGTTGTTTGTGCGTGTTGGTGACTTTTCTAACAATATTAAACTTCACAGAGAGTTACAGAGTGTTTCTACATGGTCTTCTCAAACCATTCTTTCTTTAAACCTTAATAAGTGTGTGTATGTGATTCAATCGTGTACAAAAGACAAGTACGAGATGCAATTTGTTTAGGACTTGGACGTCATTTCTGATCATAATTACTTTTTACATATTTACTTTGTCGATACCACTTCATAAATTGTACAAGATTTCATTTCTGGTAGCACTGAAGATGTTTCAAACTACAAAGGAGTTTCCCATCAATCGGTGATAGCGAAAATATTAGATAGTCTCTTTTTCGATCAAGTTCAGTGGAAGTGTAAAGGCCTTATTACTTGGCTTCTCATGAACTAGAATTAATGGAAGCTGTGGATCAGGGATGTCAGATGGATTCGGTGTGTACCGATTTCGCAAAAGCGTTTTATAAGGTAAACGTCGATATTTTGTTAGCAAAGCTGCGAGATTTTGAATTTTCTGACCCCTCTGTAACATGGTTGGAGAGTTTTTTACCCAAATGGTGAAAATTATAAATATAAATCCCAGAAATTTCTAGTCACGTAGGGCGTTCCCCATTGTGCTCCACTCTTCAATATCTTCAGATTTTCAATGCCTAGTTTTTTGCAGATGATTTGAAGTTATACAGAAAAATTACTAGTGATGGAGATGTTAATTGCTTACGAATGATCTAGATGCTCTCTGGGAATGGTATGTTTCTAGTAGCTTGAAATTTAATATACAAAAGTGTTGTTTATAAGTTTTTTTCGTGCTAAATCCAGATTTCCTGGTGAGAATGATTGTATTGATGTTTTTTGAGGTTCAATTTTGAAATTTAAGCGTCAATCTTATTGTATTGAACGGAATATGTGATTTGTTTTTATTTGATATTTTGTATCGTTAGTAACGTCAGGTTTTTGACCTGCTATTCTATATAAAGTCTAATAGCCAAAGGTGCCCTCAAAAATATATCATTTAGTTATTACAACCGTTAGAAGAACGTTTCACATTCTTCGTTACGAAGCTGGTTCAGCGGAAGTAATCGTTTCTGGTAAAGTCACCGTCGTCATTAATATTGGTTACCTAGTTAAAATCATATTTTTAAAATTACATTTCGTTTGCGTTTATTACAAAGCAGGCTTTCGCCTCTCATTTTAAATTTCTCATTTTCTATCAATATGGTTAGTTGTTAAAAAATGTTCGGAAAAACGATACAAATTTAACACCCCAACCATTTATTGTTTTTCATAATAATAATATTAAACTGACCGGTATGAGCAAAGTATGGCCTTGGAGGGGATAAGCCCCTCAAATTCTAAGATTTCCCAATTTTCGAACACCACGTTTCAAAATCAAAGGAAGCGTAATTATTTTTTAGAAAATTGCGCCCTCAATTAATTGGCAGAATGCTTTTACCTTTAATAATTTATCGTTTAACCGAAACAGCAAAAGATTTTCAATGTGCATTGCATGCGATGCGGTTATGACTTTGTACCGCAATATACCGAATAGACTTTAAGCTTATTCGGAACGACACGCCGGTACCGCCAAGGCTGCCAACTTTTGATTTCAATTTGGGCGATGACATCCTCGTTTGATGTGAAATAAAAAAAGCCACTTCGCCCAAATCCACAATCACAAAGTGATGTTATAATATTTCGAACTTTAATTCCATGAGGGAAACCATAGAAACTGTACAGTTCAGCCCCCATGCATTGCCTTGATGAATATAATCGTTTGCTTTTTGGAAATGAGCACATTTTTTCTTCATTTCTAAGTAGGTATGCGATAAAGATGAACTGAAAATTTCAAAGAATATATATATATATATATATGATTATACAGAAAAATCCAGAGTGAATGGAAGAGTCTGACTAAAATATACAATAATTAATAACCTCAACAAATGTTACATATGGAACCCCATTTTTGGGGCTGTTTGGAACTGGTATAAGACAAATTTGCTACAATATTTGTACAGGGTGATTGTTGATCAGTGGTACATTAGAAATTTTGGGAAAACTAAGCATATAATTGTTTTGCAAATTTAAGTGATTACTCAGGTCAATCCACTCTATAATTATTTATTTATTTACGGACAAAGTCCATTATTACAATACGAAAATAAAAAAAGACAAAAAAAAGGCGTGGTATTTAACCAAACTAATTACAAGTACACATTACAATATCACAAGACTAAACCAATGCTTAATACAGATCGCAAAGCAGTTGTGAAAATCTGTTAAGAAACGCCGCCTCCTCGGGAGGCCCACATCAAGTACCCCAGGAACTCATTAGTCGGGGAGAAAAAGTCCAGTTCCAGGTCTGAATATTGATTGGCCAAACGTCATGTCCTAGGAATAAAACTACCCCTGCCGTAATTTGTCTCTTATGCGCTCCCAACGTCGTCAATCCCATCTCCTCCATCAGTGCATCATAATTCTAGACATGGTCAACAGCTCGTGGGCGACGGAGCTTGAAATGCATAAATCTCTGGAAACGGTGCTGAATCCTCTCCATATGAGCCACATGACAGGCATATAGAGGGGACTTCAAACCGTAGATGAGTAGGTACTCGAGATGAGGTCTGACAAGCGATGTATATAACAATTTAAATGTATTCACACTGCTAAAGTCTGCAGACCAACCCCTGACGATGCCCAATATTTGCAAGGAACTCGATGCAGAACGCGGGATGTGATGACTGAAGCTCCAGGACTGATTGACCCATGAAGTAATCATGAAAAAGAGGATTTATAGAACGATTAAAATTGATACAAAAACATTTCGATGTTACGTTTAAATCCATGCCGTTAATCTCACACCAATGAACCAACCGAGTGACATCCTCCTGCAAAAGGTAGCAGTCGGTGACTGATCATCAGAATTGAATTCACTATATAGAAAGTATTGCTCCATGTCGTTAAGAAATAGGTTCAACAATAGTGGGCCCAAGTGGGATTCCTTGGGATATTTGTACCACCTTCGGTTATACCAGAAGTTGATACCAACTTTCTTATATTAAAGAGAACATGTATATAATTATATTTTTGGATTCCTTATATATTTTGAAGTATTTTGACGTGACACTAAATAATTTAATTTTGGCGCAAAACAGGTGTCCAGAATATATTCGCTATTTCGTCACTTGACAGGCAGACAGAGGTCTTCTTAGACAATAAGAATCAACAATTCTGAAGACTTATTTAGAATAAATGCGTCTTTTTTATTATTAGAATTTACAAAAGATTGATTTTGCAGTAAAATATATCTTGAAACATATAGGTAGGTACTAAAGAATACCTACTTCCCTATTCCCTCCTGTTAAATATCGTCGTAATTTTTTCAAGATTCTGTATACAAATAACCTTTTATTACTTTGCAATAACGAACTGGTTCCTAGTTTCCAAGTATTCTATTGGTTTCTTACATAGTACTCACCTATTATTTGGCACAATCATAAATCATACTTATTAAAGAGATATCAAAACACTAACCAAGTTTTAATTACTTAGATAAAAATGGCCTGTAAACTTTTCACAAGTTTTTGAATAAATAAATGTTGAATATTATCTGTACAACCTATTGAATTGAATTCAATTGAAAATAAATTTCCCTGATCTGTGTATTGAATATTTTGTTATTTGTTTATGGTTTTACAATTAAATAAAATTTGACATCTGACAAAATAAGTTAAGCCGCGTTTTCAGTTTTCAGAACTACGTAATGTCGCCAGCGACAAACTTTCTACCAATAGCAAGCAAGTAACTAATTTTAGCCCCCACTTCCTTGTCAGTTTATTAGTGTAACACTAGACGCGCACTAGCAACTTTTTTCTAGCAACTAGCAACTCTTTAGTTACAGAAATGGAACACACTGTATTAAATGTAAACCGCAAAACATCCGGGATGTTTTGTGATGTAAACTCGCGCTGCAACTAAATAATCGCGCGCGAGTTTACATTTAAAACAGTCCGTTCCAGTTGTGTAAGTCTAGGCGCGAGTTTACATTTCTGTAACTAATCAGTTTCTAGAAAAAAAGTTGCTAGTATAATGTTTGCTTAAACACTCAGCAATATCGTTATCTGAATACAAAATTTAAAACAGTACATTTCCTAATTGAAGCTTCAAAATAAAGTTTGCGGGATTCTTTATAAACACAATGATAACTCTAAATATAAGTTGGCTGAATTGTTGGAGAAGGCCATGGAAGGAGAAGAAGAAAATGAAAAAGAACGAGGTTAAGACTTAAGACAAGGAGAGACAGTCTGACAGTCTATGTCTTTCAACAACAACAATAACAACTGACATGTTCTAATAACTAATAATACTAGCAAATATTAATGTACATTAATTTCATACTAGTAAATAGTATTATAACGTTTTAGTGATTCAGTTTCCATATTATTTATTTATTGAAATGCCTATGAAGTAATATTATTTATAATATTCGTGTACCAATATGCTTATTTTACTGGTTTAATTTAATGAATATTGAGTAAACAAATATGGCAGAAGTTGCCCAAAGAAATAAGGACGCCTTTCATCATGTTTTAGAAGAAATAAAACGTTTAGGATTGTATACTCCTCAAGAAGTGAAGTAAGTAACATATTTGTTTTTTTACGCGTCAACTAGTAAGTAGTAATTTACTTATTTGGAAATTCCAGTGAAATACAAAAGCGCATCCACGATTATGAAATTAAAATAAATAGTAGTTCGCTGGATTACCTCAAAGACTCTATACATTATAAACAGGATATTCTTGACCAAATTCTGGAGAGACGTAAGAAGCATAAAATCTTCGACAGACCTGAGATAGAATACAAAATAGTGAAACATATTAAATCATTATATGCGAAAGCTGCAGTTAGATATTCTAATGATTATAAAATGGCAATAGACTTCTTTCTATTTTGTAAAAAATATAAATTTTTGTACCCAGAAGCATCCTCTCAAATCAAGAACATGACTGAGGTATGTAATTGTACATTATTTATAATATGCTCTAATACTTATAGCAAAGGTTTAATGTACACAATTAATCTTTGCTTATAGACATGTTTATTTTTTGTAGATGTTCTCATACAAACCTTCTGTGTTTATACTAGCTTTCGACTGGTTCTATAAACAAGACAAAATTCAATGTTTTAGTTATTTGCATAAAGGATTAACACTTCATCCAACCAATACGGAACTGTTCTTAGCAGCCATTACCTTTGAGTTAAAAGAGATGCATAAGGATGAAAATTATAATAAGGAAACAGGTGAATAATAGTGTTTATTAATTATTTAGCAATTTAACCAATATAATATTTAATAAATATCTCTTCTAGGTATTGAACGTCTGTTGTCATACAAAGATGCCATATTTAAAAACATCACAGATCTCAGATTTATAATCGATATATTAGAATTATTGAAGACTCACAATGACACTGAACTAATTCAAAATGCAATAATCGAAGATATAATAAAGAATAATTCACATCAAGCTTTGTCATGGCATACAATTGCTCAACGTGAAAGAGAAGGTAAGTCGTAACTTCAATTAAGCTTCTTGAAGTTGGTAAGCAAGCAAAATCTACAATTAAAATTGCAATTTTCAACAAAAAAATCAACATTTCTCAAAGCAGAACTTGGAATACCTGTATTATTTTTTTTATTTCCCAAAAACCTTTCAGCTATTAGAAAAACAACCAACAAATAGCTGATATGTTCTTTTTTATTTGCAAAGTTCGGTTCGACAAAAGTCCTCGGTTTCATTGCAATGAACACTCATGTATTGTGACAATGAGAACATTCCAAGGGCTTCAAGAGTTGTGGGCTCTTAGCGAGTGCATCGTTCCAAATGCGTAATAGTCCGTAGAAACATGCGCTCAAAATCGATCGAAATATTTTTGAAATTTGTTATCGTAATCTAACAAAATATAATTATTATATGTGTAGTTATTATGCATAAACAATGTTAAAATGCTTGTAAATGAATAAAAAAAACATGGATAAATTATAACATATCCATAGATCTAGAGGAATATAAATCACCTAGTTCCAACAGAGATTCCATATGTATAACCAAAGATTAATCTACACAATAGATAGTCAGCGTATATGGGAAATAAAACAAAAATTGAAACTGTCTTGACACGAGCTACATCTATTAGAAAAACATGCAACCATGGAAATTGTAGATGGCGTTATATGTATTGTGTTGAAATAAAATAATCATATGGGCAATGTTAGACAAGGACGAGTATACTTTCCCCTACGAGGTGGGAGTTTGTTTTTATATTATAGGTATCATATATGTACTAATGTGCAGCAGTGTATTTTGTCGGGTAATATAAAATTATATGGTATACGTATACCTATCTACGCAAAGATTAATGTGTATGGACGAAAATAAAAGAAATTACTATAATAGTATAAATATACAGGGCTGGTTCATTAAATGTTTTAGACAATAATTTTAAATGACTAAAATAATATTATTTTAGTCATTTAATTTTAAATTTCGGATATAAGGATGCATCAAAAAGTTATATTTAAATTAACGAAATTTGGCGTTATAGATAGGACTTCCGGTTATTACCTGATTCAGTTTTAAGGATCAAACTCATACAGCAGATTCAACTTGTCGTTAACATTATGAAAAAATAAATCTCAGAGGCGGGTAAATTAAAGGGGCATACAGGCGTGAAATGCTACCCTAACTTTTTTATGCACATTTTTTGCGTGTGTTTCAATTCGGAGATGTAAAATCTAACAAATTATATACGTAATAAATGTATCCTTCTGTGATATTGATAGAAAGTCATCGTTATCGCGTAATATCGATTTTAAGAAATGTTAATATTAAAAAGGCTGTGCTTTTTACAAGTTGCTGAAGTAAATAAGGTTTGAAATTTCCAGCATGACAATAATTATTTAAAAAAATACCGTTTCGAAATGCAGGATGTAAAAAATTAGAATTTTTAATCTGTTTTTTATGAAAATTTAAATCTATTGAGAAATATGGTTCAGGGTTTTTGTGAAATGTATTTTACTCCAAAGATTCTACTCATCGATTATAACCGAATTAATTTACTCAAAAATATCTATACTAGTAAAATAACACAATTATCACAATTAGGTTCAAATTCTGCAACGCCGATTTGAAAAAAAACTTACAGCCTCCCTAATATTGGTTTTTGTGCAATGATCATAAAACTTTAAAAAACTAACGATTTATGTAGATTGTATTGTTAACACGTTTCGTAAAAAGCTTTAAAAACCCACCAACAGGGTGTTAAAAGTATCACGACAATAACTTTTTTCATGTTTTAACAAGTACAATCGTCTGCTTCAGATTGATCCTTAAAAACTGAATAACAGTTTCTCTATATAAAAAAAATAAAACTTGTAAATATCATCCCCAAACATTTAATTTGAATACAATTACATAACACCATATTTGAAAGTAAATAAAAAAAAACAGCATTACCTAGTTTGACAGATTTGCAAATTGCAAATCAAAGTATCTATGTATACAGGGTGTTGCATAAGTACTTGTACAAACTTTAAAGGGTGATTCTTTGACTAATTTTAAGATACAAATTTCATATGTACATGGGTCCGCTACGGCTTGGTTTTCGAGATACAGGTAGTTCAAAAAGAATATTATATTTAGGATTATATGCTTGTTCAATAGCATCGGAATTTGGTGCAATTCGGGATACAGGTGTATTGATGACACCAGAGCTGTCAAAAGAACTAATAAAAAATACGAAAAATAACAAAATACAAATATCATTCAAAAGACAACAATGCACATAATAGTCGGTACCAAGCCAAATAGGTAGTAGGTAAATATAGATTTATTTTGTTTCGGGCTTGGGCTTGGCACCGACTTATTGTAATCAAAACAACCCACCAAACGGATACATTTAATTTTACGCAGATGCTCAAAATGTCAACTTTCTTTCATTAATAGAGACCTGTGAAGTGAGCTTACCTCTTACGCCCACGTATTAAGTACTAAGTTTCAGTTATCAGTTATAATTTTTTATTTTCCAAGAAAGCGAAACGAGATATTTAAAACGGCATTGCGCCGCCCTCATGTATACCTCCGTGGGCGGCATCGAAAATCGCTACACGTCACAAACTTGTAAATGCTTAGAACTACCCCTATGTCAAATTTCTATGTTCTATCTTTTTTGTTTGATAGCCAAAGCCCTATTCCTACCGAACTTATTATTTACCCGAAGAAACATTAAAAAGAAGTAAAATTTAAGTACCTAAACCGATAAAGTGGAACTTATACCTGAATTTATAACCCATTTTCTGCATCGATCTTCTTCTTTAGGAAATCGAAAGAAATGTACCTCTCGATTGTTTCTGTAACTGTTGTTACAATTTCGAAAAGCACATTGGTTACGACTTAATTTCGAATTGTTTCTTTCCATTTTCACAAAACACTCAAAAATTATTTAGTCACTAACTAGGAAGTTTCTCAAATAAAAAAAAAAATCACAACACAAAATAATATAATTAGTCTAAAATTAGAAAAACACAAAATAAGTTAAAAAATATTCACAAAAAAATAACTACGCAGCCAAAGATTAAATTTAATTTAATATATTAATTCTCTTCAAAACAAAATCAGTAGGTATGAAAACAATGAAAATCACAATAACAGAGACATACTATTATAATAGGTATACCTAATATAATATAGGTAGCACTGATAATTTTTTTATTATAGGTATTATAAGATCTACAACAATCTTGTTACATCTTTGCCACATTGTCTACGTGAAATATTTAAAATATATGTAATAAATTGAAAAAGTACCTAGTCCATTCTTAAGTGGAGTTATAATTTTGACAAAGAATAATGTACATTAATACCTACTTGATTTCGGTATTGGTATAAAAGTCTAATATCCACGAAATAAATTTAATATACCTAATAATCATTAATCCATGCCAACATGTTTCAAGACTAGACCAGTCCCATAATCAGTGGCGAGCAATAATTAAATCAAAAGCTTTTAGCTTTTAGATATTTAGATTTTTTATATACATCAACAAATTATTACAATGGAGTCAAAAGTATGTTTCTATCTAAAAGCTTTTCATTTAACGATTGTTCGCCACTGATCATGGGACTGGTCTAGTCTTGAAACATGTATGACATGGATTAAATATTATTATATTAAATTTAATTCATAGAGATTAGGCTTTTATTTCAATACTGTACTTGTAATAAATCACCCTGTGTGTTTCTTTTACCGACGAATCGGCAACAGCACGACACACACCACAATCGCTTGTTTTTTTTTCTACCCTCCCTGCGTATCCCCTCCAGATTAATACAGAATTTCATCAATTTCTCTGACAATACAGCATTGCCGGTGCATATCTGTTGCAAATGATGTAAATAATTGTTATACGTTGCGATTTGTTTCTGATATTAATAAACTACAAAACGGTTTCTGGCTGTGACAATACTGCTCTATGCTGTACAAGCTAGTATACGCCACGTAGTGGCAGGCATACTTAGAGATGTTCTGATTTTAATGCATTGGGCTGACTATCTATTGTGTAGATTAATCTTTGGTATAACTGACCGCATTTCAAAAATCGTGAAAACCAGAATTATATATCTACCTTCGCAACTTCTTCAATATTATCTGATTAACACCAATGACCGGTGTGCCACCTATATCAGGCACGACACAGCAATGTGCTCAGTTTAAGTTTAACCGCGTTTATGTAAAGTTGATCTGAAGAAGATGACGGATGATCAGCCAAACGTTAGCTAATGTAAATTTGACTAAGATTTATCCAGACGTATAATTTCTATAAGTTTAGTTGGGAAGGTTTCTGTCTCAAAAATTTAGGTTTGTCACATTTATTATACATATTGAGTAATTTGTGTTTTACACATGACAAATGGCAGAATAAATTGTCAGTCTTAACGCCACAATATACATACCTATATATGAAATATCTTCCAAAAGTATCTGTAATCGTGACCTTTCTGTTTATCAATGTTATAAAAATTAATAAATATTAAGAGTGGTCTTTAATGGAAATCCAGCGGTATTTCACTCATCGACTTTAATAATTTCAAAGCAAATATTGGTGATGAATATAATACACTACACCTTTGTTTGATAATTATTGTAAAACATTTTCTCATTTTTGTTTAGGTAAGCATTATAATTTACCACAGAGCGCAGTATCAGCGAATCCAACTAAGTTTCGTATACGTCGTTGCATAGATGCATATAAAAATGGACTAAAGAAAGTTACTAATTTAGAGAGAAACCAATTATGGAGTTATTATTTAGATACACTTATATTAATGCAGGTAAATTATGGGGTTGAATGAGGTTTGTTGTGTAAATAATGTTAATACCTAATTTTGTTTAGAAAGAAAACTATCATGTTGCTACTCAATTGAGAACAGAAGCGCTTAAAAACGCTTTAGAAGAAGCCAGTAAATCAGTTGAATTACAAGAACGGCATTATGAAGCTTGGATTGAATTGTATATTGCAGATGGAGAGAGGGTGTTACAAATCCTAAATTATGGTGAGTATTTTTTTGATGTTTCATATAAATCTTATATCCTATGTGTTTATTGCGGAGTAAAAAGTATAGGGCATCCACTTTATCCTGATAAGCATTATAATCTCTCTGCACTCAATCAATGCGTACGTTATACGCGTAATTTGTCCTGTGCAAATTAATTCAAAATGTCTGACCATGGCCATGGATGTCTTAATATTAAGTGCAGAAATATAGTCGACGTTGATCCAACTACATCCAGACCGGTATGCGTAATTTCTGATAAACTTATTTTGTATACACATGATCCATATTTATTTATTTACGGACAAAGTCGAATACTACATAAGAAATAACTACAATCAACAATACATGTGGCAACATCACCTATAATACAATTCTAAATTAATAAATTTAAAGTAATGAACTAATTTAAAACTTGCATAATTATACAATATGGCTCAAATAAACACAATACATGAAAACTACAACACACAAATAACCTCAAAGGCCGTTAACAATGCATAACCATATTGGGCTAAAGTCGGAATGTCAATTCGGAAACCTCCCCCCAAAACTTCAAGAAACTCGCTGAACGAAGAAAATAAGTCCAATCAGCGGGATGCTCTAGTGACAAAGCCATTCCGAGCACAATGGCATATTCTGCGCAAGGCCTCACCAGAGCGCAGTACATACTTTATTCGGAGCACGTCGGGTGTGAATTGATTTTACTTTAAGTATTATGAACGCGATAAAAAAATTGAGATAAATTGTGTATATCCAGTCGAATTTCGAGGGATAAATTATACTCTAGTTTATGTTGAAGATAAAGTTAAACTATGATTGTAGAACACATTTTTCTGAAATATTCTAGGTATAGTGTTAATCTAGGTATACCTACATTGTAAAACCAGGCCTTTACCTTGCTATTTTCTGTCTACTAGACTAAATAAATATTGATTCTTATAATTTAATTATACTTATTTTTTAGCTGTCTGTAAAATGCCACATTCTGTACAACTTTGGGAGCTATATGTAAGATACTATATCCTCGAAGACAATACTACTTTGGTGAATAAAACTTTCAGTCGTGCCCTTCCATGTCTGAATGAAACTGCAGAACCCTTGTGGCATATTTTTATTGATTATCATTCTATAAGGTAGGAAAATATTTAATCTATACTTACCTGTTTTTGTAAGTAATATAGGTAATTATTGTAATATTTTTAAGTATTAAAAATTGTTGAATTTTTCTCTAGATCCAGTTCTGACCAAGTAGAGTCCATTTATTTAGAGGCTATTAGACAACCGAAACCGGTATCAAGTGTTTTTAAACCAGATTATATTAACTGGTTGGTGTTGATGAGAGGAATGAAGCACGCTAGAAAGGCGTATGATCAAATAGCTGGAAAACAGCCCTACTGTAAAGAGTTACACATGACTATGGCTAAAGCAGAATCGATGGACTGTGGTGATAGTGATATGGAGCATTGGGCCATGTGTTTGAGGTTGGCTTGTGAACAGGTAAGCAAGCATATTAGAGACGTTTTTATTTTTTAAATATTAACTGTTTATTTATTTATTCTGGGTAAGTCTAATGCTGGTTTTCCACTAAACGGACAAAATAATAACAAAACACAAACTCGTGTCGAAAAAAGAAACAAAACTGCAACTATTCAAAAACATTTTGAAGATTTTCGTGTTTTGTGACAGCTGCAGTTTGGTTCTTTGCTTCCTGCTCGGAAGTGGTAACATCAAAAGGTTTCGAAGTATTTTGAAACTCAAGTTGAAACAGTGGTTTTGTGTTTTGTTTTGAAACGTTGTATAAATTTAACAGAGTTATATAAATAACAGGTCATTCAATAAGTCTGTAGGATAAGTAAGAAAAAAACAAAATTTTGACAAAACCGGAACTCCAGATTTGATATCGAAGGTCGGTGATGCACTGTTATTGATACGAGTACTAAATAGCCTCTCGCTCAGATACGATCTTAGTAGATTCAAGTATGTTACAGGAATTATATTATAATAATAATATTATTAGCTCTTCAAAATCAGAGGAAGACATTCTCAGAAAATTATGAAATCATGAACGTAGTTCCCCATGCAGTCCAATTAATTGTGCAGCATTTACTCTTCTTCATAAAAGTGATCGAACCCAATATCTGTGATGGTGTTGTCTTTAATAATACTTATTAATTATTTACTGGTACCTAAAAAATATATACTCTTACTTTTTTCCAAGGACCGCAGGATAAACCAGCCACAACTAGAATAAGATTTTTTTTTCTCTAAATATGTTGGTTAGTAATTGAAAAAATCTGTTCTGACGCAAGAACCAGTGGAAAAGGCTTGACAATAAAAACAAAACCTAGTCCGCTTGATGGAAACAAAAGTTTGTTTCTGTTTTGTTTTCCAGGTTTTAGAAAACACAAACTCAAATTGTCGTTTAGTGGACAATCGCCATTACAGAGTAAATTCATATCATTTATTCATATTTATTTTGTTGGCATTTTTAACTAGAAATTCTCGTATTAATTGCCAGTAATCATATAATATTATTTATTTTGCAGTTTGGTAGCGAGGACATAGACGTTTGGTTAAACTACGTTCAATTTTATCTGATTCATCATAAAGTACTTGATGCAAATGAGAAAATCCGAAAAATATACACTGATGCTGAAAAAGAACTTGAACCTATACTAATGCTATGTTTTCGAGAAAAGTGTAACAAACTGCTAGCTGAAGCCCCAGTTTAATCTATGTTCTTTGAATCGAACGTTGCACTTTGCAATCATGTAGAACATTATCCAGATCCAAAACCTGTAAACTATGCGGATCATATAAGACCTGTACTCTAGGCCACACTTCGAGCTGATATCTAGAATCAGAACTGAGGAAATGTTTTTCAAATTTGGTTATGAGCATGGATATAATGTAAGACGGTAGTCTGGTGGAAAAATATTAAATTGTCAAGTAATGTTATAAGCAGATTTTTATTGTATCGAACACTGTCGTAACTGTCATAACCTCAAAATATTTTTAAAATCTCTGTTTTAACGGTAGTTCACGTGCTGCTGCAACACCCGACATTGTTTTAGTAATTCACTTTATCATTACAAACCTACCCCGCTGGGTTGAAACACCATCTTGTTAGAATTACTTTAAGTTATGAAAACATCCAATAAAGTATATCTTGAATGGAATACTTCCTAATCATTATTTGGGTATTTCACCGCTAATTAAAGTTAAATAAAATATCTAAACTATAATCATTAATTGATTTCGAATTAGTAATACAGACTGCGTCAATAAAAGAATATATAAATTCGTAGGGAGGCAAGTAATTTATTTTTAATCAAATCAAAATACAAATCACGTATTATTGATGATTATAATTATTGTTTATTATTCCATGTCTCATAGAACAATCAACAGAAGAACCAGCAACGCCACTTGTCGTATTATCATTATCAGTATTATTTGGAGTAGCAACTTCAAACTTATTAGAAGTATCAGGCGATAACTCAGTTATAATTTGATTTTCAATTTTTACCATTTTGGAAATAAATTCCTCTATACAGGGTGTTCTACAAGTTCTCTTACAAACTTTGACAGGTTAATGGTCATTTCATGTGAGTTTCACACTATAGTTTTTCTACGACTGTTTTAATGCGTTTTAGTACATTAAACATCATAATTTTTAATAAAATAATTGTTTTTCGAAACTTATCTATACTCGCCCTGTTGGCGTAAGCCTAAATATGACGAGTTAAAAGTATTTGAATTGTATTTTTTATTTCAACAAGTTGTATTTTGTATTGGACTTAATTTAAAATTTGGATAGTCCTCTAAATTAAGTTGTCGTTTTAATAAAGTATGTTTTGTATTTATTCAAGTAAGGTTTCCTTTTGTCTGTCTTTTTTTTCTTCAATGGACTATTACTTTTAATGGTTAAGTTAGGAATCAATAAGCTTCAACTTCGCCTATTGTATTTATATATATAATTACATATAATTACAATAAAGTCATTTATTATTATTATTATTAAATTGACGGTGGTGTTAAACTATATTCACTATCACTGTTCTTCATTATATAATTAGCTTTTAAACCTTCGAAATAATTTAAACTGTCAATTTGGTTTGTTGGTATTGTATGGTGATTTTTCATATCCGATGCTACTTTTGTCATTACCAGGAAATTTACCCGTGCATTTTTAAATGAGAAACAGTTCAAATTATGATTGAACATATAATAAAGGCAGTTAACGACAGTCGTAGAAAAAAATATATTACTTCAGAAGTTACAAGCGTTTTAAGAATCATATTTGCATACTTCAATCAAAAGTAACGAAAAATGTCGGACATATGAGCGCTCTAGATGCAAAACTCGGTAAATGCAAAAATGGTGAAAATCGAGTTAAATACTCTATCTTATAGAAAATTTTCGTTTCTATTCAAATATGCTGAGAAACATATGCAAAACTTGCTTATTCACACACAATTTTCAATACAAAAACAGCACCTAGATGCATAACTCTCCTTGTGCTTCATGCACATATGTGCAAAACTCGCTGTTTTTGCTCTTTGGCCAATGACAGGCTCTCAATTCCTCACGTGACTCCCGGTGTTTTCGGTTTAGATGTTTTTATTACGATTTACAAGACTATGTTATTATTAGCGCAATATTTATTATTATCACTGGTTCGTAAACATTTATTTCTTTTTTATATTTTTCCTTAATAAAAATTTGTTTCAATAACCTGCGAAATATATTTTCTTTAACAGAAGGTTGCAAAACTAGGTTTTTGCTAGCGTTAGGGTGCAAAACTTGGTGAATGCAATTTATTACTTGAATTTTCCGAGATTTGTTACTGTATCGAGGTTTCAAATTCTTTATTTCAGTCATAAATTGTACATTTCTGTACATAGACATGTCAATATGTAAACAATAATGTTCAAAATAAAAACACTCATAATAACATTCAGAGAAAAATAAATAAATAAATAAACAACAAATAAACAAACAAATGAACAATTACAATCGATAAAAAAAACTACCGTCCATTAGTATCAACAAACTCCTGAAAGCTGTAGAACACGCTATCAATCAAATACAGTTTCAATTTTCTTTTAAATTGTGTCTCAGTTAGGCAACCCTTAACGTCCTCGGGCAGGAGATTATAACATTGGTAGCCCGCGTATTTTGGTGACTTTTTGTAAAATTCGTGTTTGGGACGAGGCAAGTACAATCGGTCCCTTCCCCTAGTGGAATACTCGTGGTTGTCTCCACACGTACGTGCGCCATCTTTATTTTTGTAAATATGACAGAGTGTTTTATATAGGTAAATAGATGGGACTGTGAGCAAACGATTTTGCGTAAAAACCTCCCCTAAAAGGAATATTAAAAATGCAACGCACTGCTCGTTTTTGTAGTATAAACACTCTGTCAATCATACTAGACCTGCCCCAGCAGGCCACTATACCATACGCAATTGCTGAATAGATCAATGCATAATATATTGAAAGTAAGACATGCACACTCATGCAAGTCTTCAGCGAATTAATAATATATAAAGATGTATTAAGTTTTTTACAAAGGTGGTCTATATGCGTTACCGTTCAGCTGAAGTCCGGATCAACAAAAACTCCTAGCAGTTTAGCAGAATCTGATAGAGGAAGATGGATATGATCAAAGTTTATGTTGAGATCCAATGTTCTGAACTTATTAAAGTGTATAGCAACTGTTTTGTCAAAGTTGATCATCAGCCTGTTACTCCGACACCATATTCGAAACTCATCGAGCGCGACATTTATCTTATGTTTTAGAATTTCAGGATCCCTGTCAGATAATAAAAGAGTGGTGTCATCAGCATACATGTACTGAAAACCGTGTGTGATATTTGCACGAAGATCGTTAATATAAATTAAAAATAGCAATGGGCCTAGTATACTTCCCTGAGGAGTGCCCAGATCAACATTTAAGAAGTCTGATACAACATATTCAATTTTAACCGTGATTTTTCGGTCCTCCAAATAAGAATGTATCCACTGATTGATTGGTCCACGTATGCCAACTTGTTCTAATTTTAGGCATAGAAAGTCTGTATCAACAACGTCAAATGCGCTGGACAAATCGAATAAAAGAGCCACTACATGGGAGCCGTTATCAATCAGATCATGAACCTGTTGAACAAATTCGATGGTGCAGGTTTCGGTGGAAAAACCTTGTCTAAATCCGTGCTGACAACCGGTTAACACATCACACTGGCTTAAAAATTCAAAAATTCTCTCGGGCACAAGCTTCTCAATCACCTTCGACACAGTGCTTATTAAAGCTATTGGCCTATAATTTGCGATGGCTTTCTGGTCACCCTTTCTATGTAACGGGATGATAACGGACCTCTTCAGTTGCTCCGGAAATCTCCCATGATGTACAGACATACTCGACAACTCCGCTATTATGGGACAGAACACGTCAGAAGATTCCTTTAATACCTTTATCGGAATACTGTCTATACCCGTAGATTTTTTATTAGGGAATTTAGATATGACTCTTGCAACGTCCTCCGCTGACACTGGACCAAAAAACATACTTCTGGGATTATTCGTCCCCACAGTACAATGGGCAGACAAATTTCCATTAAAATGGGAATGTAGTTTATCCGCAATTACAGTTGAGAAGTACGTGCAGAAAAGAGTAGCGACCTCAGATGGGTTTGAAATAATATTGTTGAGTGAGGACTATTGGTTTATTACGATTTTGTACCTTTCCAGTACATTCTCGGAATATTTTCCACACCGTTTTGGATTTGTTGCTGGAATTTTCCAAG
Organism: Apoderus coryli; assembly: GCA_911728435.2. Lineage (NCBI taxonomy): Eukaryota > Metazoa > Arthropoda > Insecta > Coleoptera > Attelabidae > Apoderus > Apoderus coryli. The sequence goes on along the minus strand of OU452204.1, from coordinate 10,379,183 downwards.
CGATTACTAAAAATCGCACCCTTCTCATACGATATTCTATGATTGACATTTCTACGAAGTTCGCTATACGTTCGCTGTAAGCCATCATTTGAGACATGTTGCCTGAGCGAATTTAGATTTTGGAGATAATCGTAGTCATGCTGAAGCTCGCCCGAGAAGCAAATTTTGAAATTATTGGACTTACGAGCGGGTCTCGAAGACATTAAAGGAAACGCAACATCAAAGCTCCATTCAAGTCTTTGCCAAAATCTCTCGAATGCGCCATCAAAAGTAATGCCGGACAGACCATTAACATCGAGCCCACTGAGCAGAAACCGAAATTCACTAATTGCAGAGGCACTAAATGCCTACTTTTTGGGTTGCATGTGCTAGAGGCAGCAGGTTGTGAGTTTTTATATGTAAATCCAGCTTTTTGAGCATAGTGATCTGAAAACCCGATGTTAAAGTTTGATACCTCAGTTGATCCTGGAATATTTGTAATACATATACAATGTGATTCAATGAAACGGTACGATTTCAAATAAATAAAAAAAACTGAAAAAATATATTTTTATTAAATTTAATAAAAAAACGTATACTACATAGATGGAAATTAATGTGTAAGTGAAGAAATATTCAGTTTTTGAACATAATATTGGAAAGGTGGTCTCCATTTTGCCGAACACATTCTTGCAGCCGTGGTACAAAGCTGTTTACGACAAGGAGTAACATTTCTTGAGGTATTGCTTCCACTTCTTCGCATATCCGTTCTTTCAAAGCCTCGATAGTTCTTGGGAGGGGTTACTTTGAAACACTTTCGACTTAAGAGAGAAAGAAAGTTGTCGCATAGGGAGAGGTCCGGACTACGAGGTGGCCAGGGAATATCACCGTTTTTACTCATAAGACGACCGGGGAACGATCTTCTTAGTAAATTCATTGATACTCGTCTTGTGTCGCATGTTGCGCCATCCTGTTGAAAGGTCGTGGCTTCATTTCTGTAATTCTCGATTGCCGGGAGAAAAAATTATTTATCATGTGCACGTAGCGATCAGAGTTTACTGTTACTGCGTGCCCATCCTTGTCCAAAAAAATAAGGTCCGATGATCCCTAACGAGGAAGTTGCACACCACACGGTTTTCTTTTCTCAATATAGGGGTCTTTCGTGTAATTGCCGCGGATTATTGTCGATAGCGGAAATTTTGTTTGTTGACATACCCAGTGAGATGAACTTCAACATTTGTTCAAAAAACCCTAGTCGGGTGGGATAATCTCGCACGTTAAGGGCTTGCACAATCTGGATTTTGTATAGATGGTAACGGAGATCTTTATGCAAAATTCTGCTCGTAGTGGTATAGCCTAATCCCAGATTTAAGCTTCGTCGTCGCAGGGATCCTCGACGACTCGCGTGTAATGAGTTTCGCACCGCTCTAGTGTGCGAGTTTTGACACTGCTACCTTTTTTCTGTGATTTTGAACCACTCATTTCAAATTTCCTAACCCAAGTTTGAATAGCCTTGTGAGACGGAACTGGAGCGGGGGGCGGCAAATGGTTGGACACGCACAAAACTTTCACCATTTTTGTAATAAGCTTTCACAGCAAATGCGCGTTGTTCACCCGACCACTTCTCCATGATAACTAAACTTCCCACTCTCTAGATTCACCACGTTTACGTCGCAAGCCCGAGGCTCCTCTATTGTACCGTCCGTAGCGTTGCCAAATCGTGCCGTTTCATTGAATCACCCGGTATAATCGATCTTAGACTGAACTGGGTTTTGGTTTATTATGAATTCAATCATGACCACTATTGCCACCTAATATCAAAATATGAAAATGTTTTAACAAGAAATAACAAGAAAAACAGTTTTTTGTTAATTCCCAAAATTCGGATGTTTGCATTTACCGAGTTTTGCATCTAGAGGGCTCATATAGAGTGTGTTCTTTTATTCAGCGTTATTTTCTGACGTCATGGGCTGATATATTGATGGTGGAATGTTGGTTAGTGACTAAAAGAACGCTAAATGGACATTATGGTAGAAATGCAACCCTAACCTAAATTTTCCTGTTATCGGTCGTCTTTCCATTATACCAAAGATTAATCTTTAATGATACTAATAATAAAAAAAAAAATCTTGCTGTTAATAATATCAGATACATGTTTTCGCTATTATTATTAAAACAGTCAACTTTAGAGCTTATAACTAAGAGTACCTTTTTTGTGTAGAGAACATTGACGGTTCAATGGGTATCTTAATTCCGTACTTTTTCCAGTGGCTTAGAAATTGGAGAGAAAAACACCCACTACCCCTTCAAAATCTTAACCAATTACGAAAAAAAAAAATATACACAAAACATAGCAGTAGAAAATACTTACAAAAGCTGTACGATAAACGGATTTTTTTCTTAATTTCATCATCTCGAAAATGGTGCATTTTACAGGGTCAGTTAATAGAAACTTTTTTTCATATTTTTGGACGAGCCCTCACATCCTAAACTCCTGCGCATATATTATGAAACACACAGTATATTTAATATAATACCAAAATAAAATAATTTTTATTAAATTCTGCTGCTAGTTATTTTGCATATGGAAATGATTAAAATGATAATTCTGCATACTTACATATTAATAGAAATAACAAATAACTTTTTCGGCTGGCTAACTTGGATTACGATGTATATCACATTATTGTTACAATAACTAACAGATATATCACGCACAATGCATAATATTTTACCGTAATAAATACCTAAAAATCTAAATGCGTAGCAATAAGAGATCAATCTATCAAACGTTCGTTCTTTCCGGCAACTTATGTATAAAATTGTTAGACAGGGTTGTATCTGAATAACACCGAAACAATTGTGATGAAAAGTAGGGTGGTTGGTATATGTTTTTTTTTAAAAAACCCTCCCTTGAAAATTTAGTTCAGTTGTTTTTCTTTTTTATTTTCCCTTCATATTAAGGTGAGTTTACGCATGCATGGATTTAGTGGCACCAGTGATCGCGCCAGTTCTATTAGCACGTCAGAAAAGGTTTACACATATTGTTCAAAAACCAACGTAACTGGCACTCCATTTTCATTTTAAAGTGTTTTTCACGGTACGCACTATGTCGAGTGAACTTTCTGAAGCCTGTAAAATAGTCGCTAAACTTTTAATAGAAAAAAAAATAAAAGAATTACAGAAAAAGAAACGCAACCAACGAAAACATCGTCGACCTACTTTGGGTGCTTCTGCAAAACCTCTAGGAGCACTCGCAGCAGAGGATCCGCATTTCTTATAGAACGTATTTTTGCTTTTACTTCAGCAATTCCAAAGCCTTCAATATCCATTAATTCGGAAAGTTTTTGATAAGCGTTTTCACGACCATCTTCGTTTTTATAAGAACTGAAACACGGGTAAGATTCATACCCTTCAAGAAATTTGATTGTCAGTTCTGCTGACCACTTTTTTAGCCATAATAAACTAGATAAACTACAATCACAATCAACAAAACCCGAAACCAAACTAAAACTGGCGGGTAGATGCCGACGTCCGACGTGCAAGCACTTGTTTTACACTTGCAAGTTCTGAATTTCGATAGGAATTTTTCACCACTGGCGCCAGTAATTTCAGAAGGATTCAGACTTTTTTGGTCTATGCATGCAAAAATGAAACTTGCATGCAAGTTGATGTTTAATTTAATTTGCTAATTTATTTTACTGGCGCCGCTAAATACATGCATGTGTAAACTCACCATAAAGAAAAAACTACACTTTAAAAAATGTAATAGTTGATTTATGATTCTACAGGCTAAGAGTCTAGAACTAAGAATGAAAGTGCACAAACGATGAATAAATGAATGTAACAATTTATCAAAATGTCGATGTTCCGCTCTGTTACTGTTGCCAATGGATTATATTACCATGACAACTTGTCCATACATCGGCGTCAGACGTTGCGATGGCTAAGATCAACGATTCGAAGTTTAAATGGTCCCTTATTCAGCAAAATTCTTCACCAGATTCCAATGTTCAGCGACTGTCATTTGTTTCCTAATCTCAAAGATGGGGGGGAAGTCATACTGGTCATCCATGATCTTTGATTCAAGATTTGCATTCGTACAGCATATCAATAAGAAGGCGGCTGAGGCGAGTAGGCTGTATGGATTTATTGTCCGAAACTGGTTTTACTGACTTGGATGCGTTGAAAGGTCTTTATTCCTATGTTAAATCTATTTGGTATCCAATTTATAGTAATCACTAGTACACAGTGGGAAAAAATCGGTTGTGTCGCCCCAAAAGTTTCCCGACAAGATATAATATAATCAAAAATATATGACCTGCGTAACGAAACAGAATTTTAATAATTATTAATATTATAATTGTATTATTTTCATTATTTCCAATACACTAAATAAACGAAATAACTTACTTAAAAAATATTCCCAGAGTTGGGAATCGAACCCAGAACCTTCGGCATGCGAAGCGCACGCTCTATCAATGACGCCAAAAACCCTTTATCAAATTACTTTATTATATTCTAATAAGAGTTATAGGTTTCAACTACCTAACTTGTGAAATTCTAAACGCAATTTTCTCGAGAATTATGGGGGCAAATATCAAAAATAACATATCGCTGTAAAGCAGATAAAAAATGCTTTAAAATGATGTATTGCAACCAAAAACTAATGGGTTCATCCTAGGACTCCCCCAAACTCATACACCAATCAATTCATTACGGTATCTTTGGAGGTACGACCAATACTTGCCTCTATACATTTCTTCTATAATTTACTCCATTATAATATTCACTGTCCGCAGTTGAGTAAAATACGATACCCCAAGATTGGGCATTCGGAATCGTAGGATGAACCCGTTAGTTTTTGGTTGAAATCGTTTCTTTATAGTTTTAGTTAGGTTAAGTGAGGAAGCTGCAGCTTCAACTTCGCCTTTTGTAAAATATTTTATTTTTACAATAAAGTCTTTTATTATTATTATATACTAAACCAAATGGTTAATAAAATGAAAACAACAATCCCCACAGAGGAGGACGAAAAACAAAACAGAGATTGATAAACAATTCCCAATCAGATACACTAAATTATTAACAAAAAAAAATCATTTATGAAAACGGATAGATGATGAAGAAACTAATTGATTGTTTAGCAAAGCATTACGAACATCTTTACGAAAGACCGCCACAGAAGTGAAGAATGGTGTATTTAGATCTTAAATCTTTGACAAAAATATTTCGTTACCCAGGTGATATAATATTTGAGATTGTACAGCATCCCATGAACTTCACTATAAATTATTGATGCGATATCGATAATTCAACCTTCGGGAAAGTTTTGGGGTGACACAACCGATTTTTTATAGTGCAATTCGCAAAGTTCCTCACTTACATAATAATAATAGTAATTTATTGCCCAACAGTATCAACACCGGACACAGGACAAAACTAAATTCAAATTATTTTTTCATGGAGATTAGGTATATTACAAAAAAGAAAGCTTTGACAAAAAAAATGGTTTTCGTTATCAAGAAACTTTTTATCTCACTCTCATATAAGCATCTACGAGTATTATACACAAATGTAGGAGGTCTAAATACTCTGACTCAGCGTCATATCTATTATCTGGGCATATTTATGAACGCCCTATATATAGAATTCATTACTTTCGCAAAATACGGTATACTTATAAAGAATGCACGTGAATGCTTAACAAGAGAAGGAAGCTATTTACGATATCTACGAATAAACCGGATGAATAATTATACCTATATTTGAGCGCACATTGAATTATCAACCTATAGTAGAGCTCTTACCTACTTACCTACCTAAATCTAACGTATGTAGATTATTATTTGCATAATTTAAATTTGTCAGTTTTATACACTTTGCTAGTAACATTAATGCAGTTTTCAATAATTGATTTATTGTTTTGTATTGGTAGCTACCATTATATACCATGTTCCACCGGAACATTGCGATCTATAAGTTATGTCCCCCGTTTTAAAAGCAGCATGTGAAAGGTTTACTGTAGATCGTAGTAGTAGTGCTAAGTTTCGAACAGGTTGAACAGAGATCGGAGAGGCTTCAATCATGACAAATTTGGCCCAGGAAGATCCGGGATTCGTAGTAAGTGATATGGTTATCACAATAGATGAAATTTGAGTTGCCTGAGCTGAAGTTTGGAAGTTCAGGTTCACTGAGAGCACAAAAAGTTCGTTACCAACAGTCGAAAATGAAAGAAATGATGAGGTGGTTACTAGTGTTACTTAAGCGTCCTACATTTTCCCCATAACGTTGTGCCCAAAATCCTCAAAAGCCATCCAGGTTTGTTGCCAATTCGACCGATCATCGAATTTCTAAAAAAATACGCCGGGGAAAAGTCATGATCTGAGCCTATTTCTTGACGTCGAGCCCTTACCCAAGATGAAGGAGGGGGTTTAGACGCTTGAACATCTCAGAAAAACGTGACCCGACAGATTTCGATGCTCACTAAGAACAGGACGTTAATCCAAGGACTTCCGTGCCATTGGTAAACTTGCATTGTTAAAAGGGAATTATAATAATAATAATAAGATTATTGTTATTAAGAAAATTGTACAATCTTATAGAGAAAGTCAAATCATAATACTTATATAAATAAAAACAAATTTCAATAATAGTATCTAACATTCTACAAAGAACCAATAAAAATAAAAATGACAAACATTAAAAAATACACATATACCTATACATTATATTAAGAACCAAAAAAAAAACATAAAACAAATAAAACATATGAGACAATAATTTTACCAGGTGTCTGTAAAATAATCCTGAAGGGAATAGAAAGCCTTCTCTAAAAGAACTCGCTTGACTCCTCCTCTAAATTTTTAATAATTTTCCACCGCTGTCAATTGTGGTTGTAAATGATTATACATTTTTCGACTCTCATAAATAAGTGATTTTTTCATCAAAGCAGACCTCGGTATAGGCAAGTGCACCCTTTGAACCAATCTCGTGGGATAAGTATGACCAGGAGGAGCTAAGCCTGTGATATTTCTTAAATTTTTGTGAATAGGGCAAAGAGTCTCTAAGATAAAAAGCGATGGAAGCGTCAGTATTCCGTTCTTTTTAAATAACTGTCTACAGCTAACACTAGCATCAACTCCGGACAAGTAACGCACTGCCCGCTTTTGCAGTACAAAAATACTTTTAAAAAGAATCTGGCTACACGCCTGTATTCACTATAAGTAAAAGTGTGCAAGCGTCTAGATTCATCTGAATATCCAGTTGTCGATCGTTTTTTCGGTATTTTTGAAATTGAACTTAGGTAAAAACTTTTCTATTCTTCAGATCATTGATTTCAGAACTGGTTATTTATCCTCGCGGCGACGACTTAAATTTGGTTGTTGCAATTTTTCCTACATGTTACTGCACAGCTTCTGGTTATTTTATGTTTGCTAACGAGTTTTTGCTTTTTATTTGCACGTCGTTCCGCCACACTTTCTTCTATTATTCTTCGTTTTCTAGGCTATCCGCTTTTAGTTAAGTAATATTTTCCTTTCTGATTTATCTACTTACTGCATTCTGAAGATCTCAATAATCTTGGAAATAAAATTGCAATTTGAACCAGATTCAATCGAAATATTTTTGGATACATTAATGGAATTTTCATTAAAATTATCGACTTTTGCCTTGCTTGGAATTGATGGAGCTTTTAAAACAATGTCACCAATTACTGATATTTTCTTAGCAAACTTTTTTTGTCAGATTTTACTTCTGACTTCCGAGACCCTTGGCTTGAGTTTGAACTAGGAGGCGAAGGGATATAATCCTTGTCCCTGTCATCAAATACGTCTGATTCAGCTTCCGAATCAACTTTTTTTTCTGGAAAAAAAGGCAAATCAAAAAATAAAAATTCGTTATTGAGACTTGCACTAGATCAGTGAGTTATTTATGATCATTGGGTAAACTGTCTAAGTATAATAATAAAAGACTATGAAATTTAAGATCGATAACATCTCGTTCTTTTTAAAACGGTTATAATCATAAAATTCAAGATGTTTATTTTTTTTCAATTAATTTTTTTGCATGTACTTGTACAAAGGTGTTTCTAATTTCTCATCATTTTAAAGTGACATCCCTGTACGTAAGTATGTAATTTCTTCAGAAAATTACTGACAATATAAATATTTGGAACATTCAATTGACCGATGATAAATTATGTGTGTAGGAATGTATCAGATATACCGATTTAGAAGACTATTATTTGATAATAACTCATTCTGAAAATTTAATTATTCTGACATCGTGCATAAAAATATTGACATTGAATATTTAACTGCAATAGTTCAAATGTAGCCCCAAGATAAAATGAAAAGCCAAGTTAATGCTCATCAAAAGGTTGACATATTGTAATTTATAATAAACAATTACACGACGTAAATCAACTGATAAATTAGTATTTTATTATGCCTAGTTCATCTCTTTTTTTTTCGGGCACCCAGAATGTTTATCACTATTGACTGTTGCCAGAGCATGGGCGTCCATAAGAAGCTTTTTGTGTTTGAAAGCTCGGGCCTCACAAATACGCCGAGTACATATTTTTTAAACGAAAAGACGTACCTACGTTAATTACATATAAAATCATAGACTTAAGCTGGTACAGTTTTTCATTCAAATCTCTTTTAGTTTTCGAGGTAGGATTTTACTTTTTTTAATTTCGCGTACAGGAAGTAATTTTTAGTTTAAAAAACGTAGTCCAACCTTGAGTGGAGTTATAATTTCAGCAATAAATAAAAGTCAAATCTCCACGAAATAATCTTTAATAGAATGATCGACAATTCTTGAACCAGACATGGTTCGGAACCTGACTGGTCCCATGTTCAGTGGTTGATATTTAATAAAAAAAAGGAAACTTTCACGAGATATAGGTATACTTAACTTCAATTAAAAGATTCCATTGGAGTCATTTTGTGGAAAAAAGATGAAAAAACTTTAAACCATTTTAAAAACTAAGAAGTTTAGTCAGGTAAAAAAAAACTCATTCAGTTTTATTTGTACTTTACTATCCTATACTATTTATATCTTTTTATTTAGTTTTTTTAATCAGGTTTGGCAAATATTCTGTTGCATATTTCAATCCATTTTATGCTAGAGACAAAATGAACTTGTCGTGATATTTTTTTAACTAAAACTACGCGTAAGTACCATTTTCATTTTAATTAGTCTTATCATGGACAATCAACAATAGCTACAACCTAATCCACACATGGCCCACTAAAATATTTAGATATATACAGTTAACCATTGTTATAATAATTATTACAGGAATCTAGGTGATAACAATGTGTATAAAGCTTTTCCACCATTTCATTCATTCAGATTGGATGGATGGATTTTAATTAAGTAATTGTTAGGTCTTTTAATTAAAACATAAGATTAGCTATTGATTTCTAACAATGGTTTTAAGAATTGTTACTAATAACAATTATTATCAGGAAATGCGGTTAGTACTTATATATAATACGAGGATCGTTCAACTCGTTCTGAGAAAATCAAGAGATGGAATTGGAAATGGTTTATTATGTCCATCATATGGTTTAATTTTTATTGTTGCTTGAAGCAAGTATTTTTATGGATATTACGATACATATTTAAAAGGTTTAACACTGAAAGAGAGTGAGTTGGGTGTTGTTCATAGCACATCTGCTCCAGGGTTTGCATTCTCGCTGTTTGCGTCCAGAATATTTCTAAGATATGCCTTGACACTCAACAACTGCACTTCTTTAAAAAATTGGTGATACAGAGGGAAAGACACTTTTGTAACTCTAGAACGGCTTTAAAAGGAACAGTCCTAATAGGTTTATAATAGAGAACGTACGAGTGAAAAAATAAATAGAAATAAACAAAAAAGAACATCTGTAGTGCTTTGAGTTGACATATTATTAATTTCAAAGATATAATTTCAAATAAACTTGTGCTTCTGAGATGAGGAGATATGTACATGATACCTAATTGGTACTCACATTCATTAAATTTATTTGACAAACAATAAATCTTACTATATGAACATGGCTCCAACTGCGGCCCATCGCCTAAAAAATACATATAGGACTTGACTTTGCATTTAGAGAATATTATATATAAAAAATCTTGGTCTAAGAATTTATTGAACTATATATAAGAGATAATATACGAAAAATTGTACATATTCGTTTTAAAGATCATGTTACTAAGTGTCTCCAAAAAGCATATGCTGGCTTAAAAATTTTGAATCCACATCGATACATTATATCCGAAAAACTTAAAATTCAATTGACTGATGTACTGGTTTTAAGTCATTTTAATTTCGCTGATGTTGTATATGGCCCTTGTCTTGACAAAATTGATTCCAACCGTATCGAAAGGGTACGAAAATCATGCTTAAGGTTCATTTATAACATCAGTAAATACGAAAGAATTGCATATAAGCTTGCTGAGGCTACCTGGCTGAACATGGAGACTAGACGAGGATTTCATTTTGTTACTTTTTGCCACAAAGTTATTATTAACTAATGCCCTTCATATTTATATAATGAAATACGTTTTCGTACAGATGTACATGCTTTGAATATGAGACACAAGGGCTTAATTTCCCCGCCAGCTCATTTATTATTTATTATTGTTATTATTATTATTTTTGTTTCCGGAATTATTTCCTATTTAGAATGTCATTTTATTTTGAACTACAATAAATAAATAATAAATATTTCAATTCAATATTCATTTTTCATCAGTAGGTATAGCTTATATCTGTCGCTGTTGCTTTCGAAGAGTCACCCTCTATATGCTTCTTAATATAAATGTGCGCTCATGTCTATACTTATTAAATATGTAAATAATCACTATTAAATATTTTTTATGTTACGTAGAAAAAATATTTCGGAAGTATTGAAATAATAGAGTTAAACGATGCATAACATCTTTTGAATGACCTACATGTCCTCATCATAATTTTACATACCTCCTGCTTTTATATTATTATTGTTTAACTGTACACCGGGTTAGACTGTGCGTAAAATTATTTCTGTTAAATTGTGACGACAAATTTTACCATATAAATAAAATGATTGTGTATTTTTACAATTTAATTAAGCGAAAGAAAATTTGAGTCTTTTATCCCTTTAAGTTTTTTCGAGTGGATTAACTGTTGTAAAATATTTTTTATTTCTAACTATACAACGATTTTATTAGTGTATTTTGACTAAACCCATTGTCAAATTTCCACGGATGCGTTAAATTATTTTTTTTACGAGCATGCCGTTAAGTGCACTTTCCCGCATTTTTTTTTTAGTGTGTAAAGTTGTCCTTTTCTGCAGTCAAGCTGATAAGTTACTTTTCCACACTGTTTTTAATACTGCTATAACTAATCTAAAGTCAGATAGTGCTAGATTTGTTATAATTCATAAATATTAATAACTGCTGTTTATCCACACGATTGTCAAATGTAATAAACTACAAACTTAAGCTAGTTTTTTACCATTATGGGTCTTTTTCTCTGGTAATAACTACGTAGTTTAAATTATCTCGAGTTATTTCTACAGTTTTGTTTGTACTCTTTGGTTTTGCGAAATTTTAAGTGCTCGTAGGAAAAAATTTGTACCTTACACATCCGAAAAGTGTATTTCCCGCACTTGCTAGGTATATAAGTAACTATTACTGCGACATTAAACATTTTTTCCTTGTTAACATTTGTCAATTTTTGTATATTGCCAATTTTTATTCTCATTAGCAAAAAAAAATTAGACGGCTTTTTAATGGTATTTATGTTTTTAGATTCTGGCCCCTTTTTGAATCCTTCTACCGAGGCTCTGTGTATATTAATTATTTATTACAGATTCTTTAGGCTAAGTTCTATTGGCAAAACAAATATTTCTGATTTTTCCATTTTGTTTAAGAATTTTTTAAAATAATTTTTCATACCCGCGTGTGTTCCAAAACCTACCTAATCAATTTGTGATAAATCTAATAGTGAGAAACATACCGATAGAACGACATAGGGAATGTTAAACACACATTCTTTAAAACCTGCATATTTACGCCTAAAGTGAACCATATGAATTTTTTAAATCAGAACCTATAACCAAAAGAATAAAGTTGATGATGTTGTAGGCAAGACGAAACGTTGCAAACGGTATCTTTGTAGAGAACAAAGTATGTGAATTTATTTTTTGTTTTATGATATGTTTTTAAATAATTAGGTACAATTCATCAATTTAGTAGAAATTTAAAGGAATTCCTTATACTACACTCTTTTTACAGTCTGAGCGAGTATGTTGAGCACTGCTCTTAATGATCCTTCTTTATTGTGTTTTGACCTCTTGTGTGGTGACGAACTGTTGTTTTTGTTTAACTGTCTTATTCTGACGTGGTATGTTTATGGTTTAATGTACATATACAGGTATTTTTGTGTATAAGTTTTAGCTATATGTTGATACCATTGAATTTGTGTTTAGATTTTATATTGTTTTATTGTTTATTTACTTGACATGCCTATGTACTATTAGATTTTTGTACTAACTCAAGACTAATAAAGTTATTATTATTATTATTATTATTAATAAACAATATAAAAACAACAAAATCACAATTTCATTTTCTTGCAAAAATTTTAAATTTCGTAGATCTTTTTTGGGAAAAAAAATAGTACTTGACATGGTGAGGAATTGATTAGATTTTGAGATTAATTTTACGTTATGTTTTTCGTGGCAATAGACCTTGGCTTGGAAAATTGCGAAATTGATTTCAGAAAGGGTCCAAAATCTAAATATTTAGATAAAATTAAAGAACTGTTAAAATATGATATTAATTTCAGGCATAGAATTTGGCTGCAATAAAATCCGATATAATAAAACTAGTGTAGGACGTCCATTAAGGGAATCAAAAGGGTTAAAGTATAAAGATAAAAATCTGCCGAGATTGGCAAACTATTTATATTGAAGTATACTCTCTAAAAAATGTCAAATGAAATTGGACCTAAAATAACCTTAAAAAAACTTAATGTGTATATAGAACATCCGTGGATTTTTTAGAAAGAAAGAACTTTTTGTATGGAGAGCTATTCGTGCCTCAAGAGCATCGGTTTATTTTAAATTCAGATATGTTGATTAAAATTATACATTTCAATTAAATATTAAATAATATAAAATCCATTAATGTTACATTCTCAAGAACAGTTACGTATTTGCACGTACATGTTAAATGTGTGATTGTATTAAAAATTTTAAATAAATACACCAATATTGTATCTACACATGCATACATAGAGGCTTATCAATAGTTGTGATCAAGTAGGTAAATGCGTTTGCATCTGTAAATGTAGAGCATACAGTCCGAGAAGAAAGTCACCATTGGTCGTACAGAGTGTCTCCATTTTGTCTTTTTACATTTGAAAAAGGGGCCCATTTATTAAAGCTTAGTTTGCCATTAAAAATCTATATGTATAGAGTACTTTGTTTATTTATTTATTAATCTACGGACAAAGGCCATTATTACAACATGTACAAAACATAACATACAACATAATACAGAAATTATAAAACTTACATAACTCTAGACTATCCATTACAATTGAACTTAATAAAAAAAACAAAAAACCAGCAATTGCGCGACATACAACAGCTCGCAGGACTCCAACGCTCGCTGATGTTAAGGAATTAATGAATGATAATTTATTTTAAATTTTAAAAACAAGGAATTAGGGAAACCATTCATCTCCAGACCCCCTCCTCAAGCGACCGGCGAACTCACCAAATGGTGCAAAGAACTCGATGTTATGATTAGAACAACGATTCGCCAGTCGCGCCACTCTGGTGACAAAGGTATGGAACGAGACGTGAAAGAGATCAGAACTTCTGCTTTGTCTAGGGGGAACATGAAAACCAATCTGGCATAAAAAACTAGAAGATAAAAGAGTATTGTTTAAAATTTTATATAGTATAGTCAGATCCCTGACAACCCTGCGGGCGCCCAATGTAGCCAACTCCAGCTCACTTAGCAATACGCCGTAGTTTAAGTTAAAATTAACGGGTCGTTCACGGCCGAGTCTAAAATGAACGTACCTCAGAAAACGGTGCTGCACCCTCTCAATACAGACAGTGTGACAAACATAAGATGGAGACCACACCGCAGAGGCGTACTCCAAATGCGGCCTCACAAGGGATGAGTACAGGGCCCTGAATGTACCAATCTGACTAAAATCCCCCGAACAACGTCTGATGAAGCCCAACATCTTAATGGACCGCTATGTCGCGCGCCTGATGCGGTCGGTGTAGCTCAGTGAAGAATCCAAGTAGACACCCAGATCCTTGACCAAAGTCTTATAATCCAAAGCGTCCCGGTCAATAAAGTATTCGTGAAAAAGTGGATCCCTAGTACGGTTAAAATTAACGAAAAAGCACTTCGATATATTCAAATCCAACCCATTCGCCTCGCACCAATGCACAAGCCGAATAACATCCTCCTGCAAAAGGTAGCAATCGGATGGGCCCGCAATACGCCTATAACACTTTAGATCACCAGCAAATAACTTGATCTCACTATGAACGAAACATTGCGCTATGTCATTGACAAATAAGTTAAATAATAAGGGGCCCAAATGAGACCCCTGAGGAACACCAGATGAAACTAATATGGGCCTGGAATGAAACTCATTGATCCGGACAACCTGAGTTCTACCACATAAGTAGCTCCCCAACCAGTCCAACATAGGCGCAGAGACTCCAACAATCCCAAGCTTCTCAATGAGAAGAATATTTATTCGAAAGAATTACTGTAACGTAGATTATGCGATTTTCGGGAAGAATCCTTATGAAAATAATTTTCTTTAATGAGCACTGGGTACTCTGGTGTTGCGAGAGGTCTCAGTAACTGAACAGTTTTGATAGGAAACACCCATTTCTAGATGAGCTAGAGAAAAAGTAGTTGTTTACAATTTTGTGATTTTTTTTTGTTTTTGCAAACACCTTTTGGAGACACTTTTTTTTAAGGGGAATCCAATGGATTTTTTTTTGTAAAAAAATAGTTTTGATGCTATGACAAACTTTTATTTGATCTTATTGAACACCCTGTATATTTTTGTATGTTCATTTTCAAAATGAAATTCTCGATCCAAATATTCAGGCTGTCCCAGAACTATTTGGAGTAATTTCAAGGACTGTTCGATCAAAAATAAGACTAAAATCTTCTATAAAAATTTTTCATAACGTCCTTCCTTTCGAAACTATTCCTGCTTTAAAGTTACATCCTGAAGATGGTTTTTCTGCAATAGCTCCTAAACTTAGAAAGCAATTTTCAAAAAACTTGGATAATATACCCAGTACATATCGACGGTAAATATGAAATTATAGCAACATTTCCATCTCGTCTTGGAAACCAGGGCCGGACCACCACTTACATAAAATGCCCCCAAAACTTAGACACGTCTTTATTTTTTTAACTTTCAATTATTTAGGTATTTAAGTTCGTCACCTAATTCGGAACAAAATAGATACTCTTCATTCACAACGAAAAAAGGAACCGTTGGCAACTTTTGTTATGTATTAACTTATTTAAACAACGACCAACCAACACAAAATAGGAATAAGAAGATCAACCAATAAAACATTAAAAATAAATTAGATATTAAAATTTTATAACAACAAACTGAAGACTGTTTAAATCGAAGCATAGTTGACTGCGTTTCCTGACATGATTAACAGCATTTATTACCGCTTCCAGCGCTTCTCGTGAATCAAGATCGCATTTCTACGTTCCCCAGAGCGGGAACAGGACCCCGATTGCTGCCAATTATCCCCAAATTGCTGATTTAGAAACGTCGTTACTAGGTATCTGTGCGGTATGACACGGTATATCCCGTCTTGTTGAAAGTGCTGCCACAGATCGTTAGAAAGTAGCTTTTTTAAGCTATTGATGAAATTATATGATCTAATGGATTGCTCCTCTTCAGTTCGTACAGCAGCTTGCTGTGCCGCTTTCATCGATGGTATCATAGACACAGCAGGTATTACGAATGGCCCGCCACTGCACGGCTGAAGATGCCTAGAATGGGTAGTTACACCTATGTATAGTGACGTATATGTTGTATACCAAAATTTTCTATATATTTTGAATTACTTTAAAAGTAAATTTATGTACCTATTTATATTACATAAAAATGTTGAAAACGATTAAAAATCTATGACAACAGTCATTTATTTGACATATTAGAATTTTCTAATTATTTTTTAATTATTAACCATTCTTGTCATATTTTAAGTTTGAAACCATTCGATATTAAATTGGCTGTGGAAAACAAATAACCGGCCGAGTGATATTCTAAGACTTCTGTTTTGTCCTGAGTCCTAAAAATCTTGGCATCGAAAATCTACCTTTCCGACCGATATATATTTTCTCTGAGTAGAAAATATACTCCATTATAATGGGATAATTTCTTAGAATATTTTTTTATGTTTTAGTCCCTGTTTGAACGAGTTTTTTGTTTCCCTAGTTTTACTTAGGTATTATAAATGAAAAAAAAAACGTGCTTTTCAAAACTGCCTATTTACCGCCAAAATTACAAAAAACAGGTACTTATATCCTATGAAATTGAAGAATAAAAAAATATGATAACTAATTTCTTCTGATTATAAGTCTAGGGCACTCACTCTATAGTTAGTCAATAAAATAATAATTTGCATAAATATTACATATTATAATGATAATGTAGAGAGCGAGCTCGTGCTTGTATATTTCTGGGACATCAGGATGTAATAGTAATAAAATTAATAATTATGTTTATTAGGTAGGTTCTTATTTAATTATGTACGCATCGATTGCATTATGAGGTGCAAAAATTAAAATACCTATATCCCGTCCTTGTCATACCAAAACATATTGAAGACGCGATATACTTAATCCAAGAGACTAAGATAACTTGTCTACTTTCAAGGGCGTAGATAGGGGGAGGCATGTCCCCAATGAATTTTGAATCATTGGAAATTATTAAACAAATTTCTTCCAACAGTGTTGAATTGGCTCTTGAGTATTATTAAACAGGTGATTTAACGATCAACCGAAATTATACTTCTGTTTTGTTATTAATATACAGGGTATTATATTGAAAATGTTTTTTTTTAGTTGATCCTCGAATAAAAATGATTCTTGGAAAAAATACTAAAACGTTTTTACTTTTTTTGTGTTATCTCAGGTATGAAAGAAAAAGTTACAATAATATGCCCAGCATTGAATTTTTCCGCCGTTAATTTTAACACAGTTGATAGCAATATTTCAAAGTTTGCAAAACGTTCCGGAAAATGTAGGCAATATTTCCAAGATAATATTTTTTTTTCAAAAAGTAATCCATAGTGACGAGAAGTGAAAATGTTGTTATCCCATCGTGGATGATTGTTGAACTTAAAATTCGTTGTCAAAGTACAGTTTATTTAAAATAGTATAGTAAAACCATTTTTACTCACTTCGCGTTCGCGCCATTTTTACCTACTACTGAAATTCAAAGGACACTGCCAACAAACAAATATAATATGAGAGATTTTTTCTAGCTAAATCGGTAAATAACACTACTATTTTTATTATTATCATCATTATTATATTTTCTTTATTTAAATCGCAAATTTTTTTGGAAAAGTTCAATCAAATGTCACACAATTCGATAAAAGTCAAAAGGCGTTGCGTTGTAAATTTCATTTATTGTATAATGTAATATTTTGAAATTACAATAAAGACGCGTTATTATTATTATTAATATCATTTAAAGCCCATTTATCGGGTATTTCACCATTATTTAAAATTTATAAACTAATGAGCTTTAATCTATTCGTGCCACAACAAAGATATAGAATCTATTATTATTATTCTTGCAGTACCTAACTAAACAAAATCCATAAAAACCATAAACCGAGTGAAAACACAGATTGAACACCAGTCAATTTGTCTTTCAATGAATAATCCTCGAAATAATCTAAACTGTCAGCACCCGCTCCAGCAGTTATGTCTCTCCGGATAAGAAGACAAATTGTCGCCTCTTAAACAATGTCTGACAACTAAACAAGATAATAATACCTCAAGTTAGTCTCGGAAAGTATCCAAAAATATAAAGTTCATAGTTTTGTAGTTGATCAGATCACCAAAGCCACCAAACCAGGACAAGTAATACAAATCCTAAGTGCAAAAGAGAAGAAATATTCTAAAACAAATGAAAATGATAAAGATAGAATAAAAGAAAATAAGCAGAAAGTAGTGATCATTAACCAGAAATGTTCAAAACTGATAGTGATGAAGGAGATTATCCATGCTTGTATATCGGAAACCTTTACAGCAGAGGGTTGGTTGAAGTGTCAAGGATGTGGAATATGGGCACATGCTGATTGTGCAAGTTTAACTAAAAGAACTAAACAGTTTTTGTGGGAATTGTGTTTGGATTAAAATTAGTAAAGTTTATCAATTTTATTTTTTTTAGTTTAGTTTAGAACTATTTTTGGTTTGTTTAAATTTTTGGCAACTAATATTCATAATTTATTTCTTATTTTGTTTTCTTAACATCCGGATGTAAAATTGAGTTCACATGTAGGTTATCAGACAAGTTATTTAAACGCGTTTTGCTGTTTTGTTCTATATCACTGTATGACATTCTGCCCGACTTAGTCGGTGGCATTTTGCATACATTGAGGTTTATACTAAAATTGTTTGAAAAACTTTATCTCTTAATAATAATATGCCATCTTGCCTGCCCTTCTCCTACATAACGAATTAAATCCATATTCACTATTTTGGTAAAACTGGTAGATTTATATAAAATTGATATATTAACAAAATAAATCAAAATATTTTATACGAATAAAAGCCATGCGCATACTGATTTATTTACAAACACGAGAGGTATTGCGTTTGCCGGTGATGGGAACTAGATAGTTGGGTTCCATATCTTAGGATATTCTCCATTGCTTCCCGCTTGAATTTTGCATAATTCTTTATATTAAAAAGACCGAGAATAATAATAAACTATAGATTCTGAAATTTATGCCGACTCTGTCGTATCAAGGCGAGATCCGCAGGAAATAAAATTAATGATTGAGTTGTATAAATTTTTTAGAAAGGAACAAAAAGATTAGTTATTTCTGGAATGTAAGTTTTAGCGAAAATCGTGCGAGAGTAAGGAAAATAAATAATATTTACTTGTTATACAAATAAGTTTAAAAAAAGTAAATTGTTTCAGCGACCTAAAGAGAAAGAGATTCAAATCTTTTGTAGGTACGTGACTTTATTATAACTGTAGTCCGTCTATTTTTTGCCACCATTGGGCTACGATGTCTAGATACTATTTAGTAATAGATAATTATTGTAAAAATTAATATTTTATGCTACATGAATGGACAATTTTTCCGATAGTTAAACAATGTTATTTCCTGTCAATAAGAAATTATTTGTCCTTAATACACTTTAATAGCCACTTTTATGGATAACTGAATTAGGTTTTTGACGCAATAATCCATTATACAAATTACATCAAATTGATATAATATACGAAATAAACTAGCAGATACAGGAGCTTAAAACACATAATTAAAAACAACATAACATTAGAAACAGGGAAATATCTGGCTATCCTTACAAATAAATTAAGCATAAACTGAAACAATCAAGATTTGGTTCCGTATTGAACTAGCTGATCTCAGAACATTTATAGTAGTTGAATTGAATAGCGAAATGTTATCTCAGGAGTGAAATATACCACTTTGAATAGAAGAAAATAAGTCGATTAAATATATTTGTTTTTGGATTCTTGGATTAAGGTTGCAATAATATACTAACAATAACTGTCAATTGCAGTGACGGTTGGTCCATAAGAGCACGTGGGCACGTGCCATACCTAAAAAATGAAGTAGAAAAAATAATTTTAGATTTTATACTTCGCACCAGACCAGTGTGATTTCGTTAGAATTCCCTATAAAATTTGAATTTGAAAATTTGAATCGAAGACGACCCTGTCTATGCTGTAATCACTCTTGCAGCGCGTCTATTCCGTCTATTCACGGTAATGAAACAGAACTTAGGTCCTTAGTTCATATTACGATGCTCTTGGACACACATTTTTGTGCATCTATTGTTTTCTTTGCTATCGCGTGCGAAAAACAGAGACAGCAATACATCGCTACGCTATACGCTAGTAACAGTAGAAATTAAACGCATTTGTGACGTCATATCTGGGTTGTCGCCCTACACAGTCTATACGAATAAAATTTGTGCGTGTGGTGTTGTTGTTTTTGTATTCGCTATCGCGTTTTTTGAGTATTATAAAGTGAATGTTTTGATTTTGAACATTTAAAATAGTAAAGATGAATTCAGTGCAATATATGAATGTAAATAATGTTAAATTAACATTTGAGGATCAAATTACTATAAAAAAAGTTTAGATGGTGCAAATTTATTTGAAACTGAAAAATTTGTTGAAGATCGAACCGTCTTTCCAAATGAATATATTAAAACTCTGTGTAACTTATTTCCTAACGTAAATTACTTAAAATTAAAAAATGAACTCTCGATAATATACGCACGGGACGATTTTCTGAAACACAGTGGAGCTGTGCCTCTGATACAAATGTTTATCCAAAACAATTTAACATCAACATTTAGTGAATCTGTGGAATTGCTGACTGTTTTGTGTACTGTCCCTATGACTATGTTTCTCTACCCCTCAAACGGATCAAAACATTTTTAAGAAAATTTTCTGAAATAATCCATTACGACGAGGAGCGGGATGTATTTACAAAACAAAGACGTCTACGCCACAAAATGTTTTTATATTGGTGTTCAATTCAGCCAAACATGTTTCGGAACTCACTGTTCCATCATCAGTGGCATCAATAAGCTTTACAAAAGAATCTTACCTAGTGTCTAAGTTGAACATGAATACATACATTTTGTGAAAAACTATTCGATAGTAAAAACAATTAATGAGGTGAATCGATAAAATATATAAAACCTAAAATTAATTATACTAATTGTAAACAGTAAATTTCATAGTGAATGATTTAAATCAATCGCTATGAAAACAGTGAGTTCCGAAACATGTTTGGCTGAATTGAACACCAATATAAAAACATTACGGTCATTTGTGGGGTAGACGTCTTTGTTTTGTAAATTTTTAAGAACCACTATGGGCCAAGAAAGGTTGTGCGCGTTCGCAATGCTATCTAATGCAAAAAAAAACTTGTGACGTCCATTTCAAACTTTAATGATCAAGTCATCAACCAGTTTGCTGCCCAGGAATCTAGGAGGATGGACCTCACTTACAAACAGTTTTAATGGTCATGGTGAGTTTAGCAAAATGTTATTATCTAGCTACTCTAACTACTTGAAAAAACCTATCATTTTAATTCTTTATTTTGAACAATTTTGGGTGTTATTGCTGTCCTTTGCATCCTCATGTCGTCGATGCTGCTCTTCAGAACCTCATAAATGGTACGCCTCCATCTGGGTCGGTCCTTCGCACATCTAACATCTAAGCCTTCTTCATGTTGGTCTTAAGAACATCCTTGTACCTCTTTTGCTGCCCTCCCTGTGAATAAAGAATTCTCTTTGGAAGGCGTTCCGTTGGCAAGCGGATTACGTGGCCAGTCCATCGCAGCTGATGCCTTACATTCATCGCCTCAATGCGACGTTATTCAGCTTCCTCCAGAATGCTGATGTTTGTTCGGCGGTCCTGCCATTTGATTCCAAGAAATCTTCTAACACATCGTTGATGGTACTTCTCTAGCGCTTTTAAATGCCTCCGACAAGTGGTTCAAGGCTCACAGCTATACGTAAGGGTAGAAACTGCAATAGCCTTATACACTCGCAACTTAGTTTGAACGTCGATGTTATGATTATCAAAGACTCTCGTTCTTAGTTGGCCAAAAGATGCGCCTGCCCATCTTATACGATGCTGAAGTTCATCATCGCGTTCGCCGCGAGAATGCTGCCGAGGTAAGGGAAACTCTTGATGTTCTGAAGACTGTCTCCGTTAACTCGAATATGTGGTGGGAGTGTCACAGTGTTTGGTGCAGGCTGGTAGAGAATCTGTGTTTTCTTTATATTTAGTTCAAGCCCGATACTTCTGTATGCGCTGTTAAATGCATTTAGTATATATTGAAAATCCTTGTCTGTATTAGCTAGGACAACGTTGTCATCCGCGTATTGAAGGTCAATGACTGATGTGGATACGATCTTCGTCCCAGCTGCAGTCTACGAAGGTTGAAGAGTCGGCGCCATCAAATCTGTAGGCGATCTCTATTCCCCCCGGTAATTCATCCTTAACAAGTTGCATGACCGTTCCCACAAAAATCGAAAACAAAATCGGTGCAATGACACAGCCCTGATTTACGCCAGTTGTTATTGGAAAGGGTTCTCCCGGATGAATTTCTGGGGACAACCGTTGACCCTCAATATCCTCCACAGAGCCTCACGGTTAACAAAGTCGAACGCCTTGACAAGATCTATAAAACCCAGGTACAGAGGACGATTTTGCTCCCGTGACTTTTCCTGTATTTGCCTGGCACTAAATATCATGCAGCTGTACTCCTGTTGGATCTAAAACCGCACATTGTCGCTGAGGAAATTGATGTCAGCAGATTTTCAACTATGCTGTTCAAATTTTTGGTTGTTGAACCTTATTTTATTTCTCACGTCTACCCCACAAAATGATTTAAATATATGTTAAAACTATTATCAGCCAGACATGTTTCGGACCATACGTCCATCATCAATGGCTTAAGGAACCTTATGTATGTATAATTTAAATTTAATGAAGTAGTCCATCTCGGAGAGGAGCGATGATTATTTAGATTAATAAATATAGAAAGATTAATATTATTTTGTGGAGCAGACGTCGTTTTATTAATATTTGTTTTACATTAAATGTGAATAGTTGATCTTGATGGAAAGAGTTAAATTAAAGTTAAAATTAAACTAAAACATATTAATGCTAATAAATTAAAATTGCATTGAATTGGAACTTCTGAAGTAATCCCTATATCGAGGAGTGAATTAGCTTTAATATGTTTTAATATATTTTTAACTTTAATTTCACTTTTTCATCAAGGTGATGAGTATAGATGTTCAAAGCATAAACATTATAACTACTCACATTTAATGTAAATTATACATAAGGTTCCTTAAGCCACTGATGATGGACGTACGATCCGAAACTTGTCTGGATGATGTTAAAAGAAAGAATTGGGAATGATTAGTTTAATAAATTCAAAAACGTTCCTTAATTTTTATAGAAGCTTTAACATAAAAAAAGAGAAAAGTAGTAATATGAAATAAAGTAATCATTTTACAAAACATACCAAATTTTAAAAAAATCAAAATATTTGTGTAAATAAGGACTCAATATGATTTTACTTTTTTTTTACTAGTCGATTTTCTTGGGAATGAGGTTCAGATGAAACTAGTTTTTTGAAATAATATTTATTTCATATCATATTTTTTTTCGTACAACGTTTCGGCAACATTACGTTGTCTTCTTCAGGCAACAGAATCTTCTTCTTTTTTTTTCTAAAAAATTCATTCAATTGTATTCAACAAAACTTTTTAAAACACAGGTAACCAACAAAACAATTCACGAGCTTTACAACTAAAATCATAATACTTTAAAACAGAGTAAAATTAATTTAATAAAACATACCTTACAACATCTTTTCATTTGACCAAGGCATTAATATGTACTAGAAATTCAGATTATTTCTGTTTAGTATTTGGCATTGTTTAAAATGTCTATCACTACAATTAAAAAAAAAATATATGAAGTAAAATAAAAAGTATACAATCACACACCGATAGGAAAGTTCCGACTGCGATTTGAACTCATACAAGGGATGTTAAAAAGATTCATAATGAATATGTGGGATTCGTTATATTATATTACTATAAATATTACTCAAAAATTGGATGTTGGATCTGTCATTTATACTGTTCATATTCTTTTTTATGTGAATCATCTCTAAAATTTCTCTCTTCTTTGTGTTGGTTTCTTTAGCTAGAATATCAGTGGATTCAAAATTAAACTCGTGGTTATGTTCTTCGATATGTTTTTTTTTAAGGCAGTATTTCCACTATTAGGATTTCTGTGACAGTTTAACCTTTCTACAAGATGTTGTTTTGTTTGTCCTATATACACGCCATCGCAATTTTTATATGGTATTTGGTATACCACATGAGTGTTGTTCATTTTTGGGAATTTAATTTTGAGTTTGGTGTAAATTTGTGTTTTTAAATTGTTATTATTTTTGTGACAAACCTCGATGTTGTATTTTCTTAACTTTCTTTCGATGTTTTCCCTAACATATGGTAGTGATGTATACCGTTTTGATTAATCAGATTGGTTTTTCTTGGTATTGATATCATTATAAAACTTGTGTATTGGTTTCTTAAAAATTTTATCTATTAGGATTTTCGGGTAGTTGTTTTTTAATAGTGCATTTTTTGCTTTTGTAATAGAGTCTTTTCGATATTCCGGCTCCGTTAGCTTGATAGCTCTATCAGCGAGTCCAATAACTACACTTTTTTTATGGCTAAGAGGATGACTAGAATTATAATGTGTATACGTTGTACGAAAAAAAATATGACATGAAATAAATATTATTTCAAAAAACTAGTTTCATCTGAACCTCATTCCCAAGAAAATCGACTAGTAAAAAATTAAATAATAAGGTTCATGAAAACTTGCAAGAATAATATGATTTTAAATGGTTTAAAATACCTCAGTAGCATACAATGTTTTTAGTATTTCGAAAAACGCCAAATAGAATAAGAAATGTTGGTGAGAACCGTGAAATATCTAGTTTGGTTTTGTTTAAAGAAAATCAGATGAGATTCGAACGCATCCGCAACAACAAAACAAAATTTAATTGGTAAGTACCTCAATTAAATTGTTCTTCATAAGATTAATATTAACCTACCGTAGGTATAATAAATTCTCTACTTATGCTATGCGAAGACCAGATAATCTATCATTGGATGTGTACTCAAAACAAATATGACAAGTGGCCGTGACACACAGTACTATTAAGCTGCATCACATATACATGCATAACTACTAATAGTACCCGAATGAGACTCCGGTACTTATGTATAACAGTAACAGTACCTCGGGCTGCCATGGAGCGTAGCGGGGCAGAACATCTATAATACTCACTGGCTCAAACTATTATCAAGAAGTACCTCTTATTTGCGAAAACCGTACGACTCGCAGTTCTTTCACAGAAATCTCTTGTGCTAGACATGCAAAACTCCTAGAAAGAAGAGTAGGTACCGGCATAATAATATAGTAGAACGAAGCGCGTTGTGTCGATAGTCAATTGTTTGTGTATACGCACGGTACTATCACTATTATTAGTAGGCACTTACTATAAAGGCTATACGAAGAAAAAGCGTAGTAGGCGCGCTGTAGTACTACACATTTAAATATTATTTATTTATTGTTACTATACATAGAAAGCGCGCGTGAACTTATTTTGGTGTTGTATTCATTGAGAGAGCTTTTCACTCATAATTTCGTCGTTAATAAAATTGTTTGTGATTGATTTACTGTTGTCATCAAAGTATTAAATAATTTGTTAAATTTATAGTTTTGTTGAATAAAATTTCACCCATTAACCTAATCAGTGGGAAAAGAAGAAAGTGTGATATCAGAGAAACTAAAATGTGGGGTATTATTGATTTGAGGACACTGTTATGCATGTTGTTATATTTTACGGTAGGTATTTTAGTGTTAGACAATATAAGAATTGTACATAAAAATATAGTATATATTCATACATGGAGCATCATAAATTACATCTATTATAAGCTTTGTCTGAAATTTAAAAAAACTACGAACGATCTAGCTTTGATTCCCTAACCATCTGTCTCACCATATAATGAGAATAATTCACACCTACCTGTCACAAATTTGCCATTTGTCAGCACTTATACATAATACATAACATCTTACAGAGTTGACATCGAATATTAAGAAAAGTATATGTGCGACTTTTTTTAGAGAGCAGATCATTCACAAGTCTTTGCTGCTTGCTGTTTCAGACTTGTTTCAGCAATCAGTTAGTTTAGTGGAAACCATTTCTTGGCACAGCTGCAAATATTGAAATTGCAACATAAACGGTTTGGTACAAATTCGCTCTAAATTTACTTGGTTTTCCTTAATTTTATAGCAAAATTAAAAGCTTAGCTGAACAGACCTTTGGTTCCATCAGGATGCAAGAGAACTGAATCTCGCCCATAAGTGAAAAAATACTTAAATAAACTATTATTATTATTAGTAGAAATTGCGACAAGTTCATGTGATTCATTTTTTGTTTAATGTTTTTTTTTCAACGATTTTGAATGAGTTTTTCAATTTCTGTCATCTATTTTAAGACACTCTTTTAGTTCAACATAAATATTATATTTCAATTACAGTCATCTGCACCTCCGTAGTTTCTTAATTTGTCACCAAAATTTTTCAGTTTCATTGCAAAAAAATAGAATTCGCTATAAACGCTACATTTGAATTTTTTGGAATAAAAAGCAAATACTTATTAAAATAATATAATAAAAATATAAATATACAGAACGTTAAAAAAACAGTAAATTAATGTAATTTCAATAAATAATGATGCTTTTACAAAAAACATTTTCTACAAAGATCAGCAAAAGAAATTCACAAGAATTGCAGAAAATCTCATTAAGTATTAATTCAGATTGTAACATAATTCATATTTAAAAAATATTAGTAAGCATTGAGTCTGGAAGTAAACATATATCATGGTTTTAACGAAATTTAATTGAAATTACTGGATTAAAAATATTTTTGTGGACTAAAACCTTCATCTATCGTCGCTGAAAATCAGACTACTTCTCCCCAAAGAAAAACAAATAAATACTTAATTAATTATTAATTTTTATTGATACCTACTAAAAAACGTAGAGAGTTAAGGAAATAGAATTTTAATTTTTTCTATTTGAGACCGGACTTCCGCAAAATAAAAAACATAATTTTAACATTGGAATTACAAAATAACAACATATATTTTCGTTATTCATTAAATATGTAATATTGTTAGAAATACAAAAAAGAGTTGTTGATTCCTATTTTGGAATATGTTGGGTTTAAGCATCAGCTCTAATTCGTAGTTACTTGAGCGGCCGAAGTCAGATGATTACTCTTAAAGGAACTGTCTCAAAGTACGTGGAATCCCTCAGGGTCCCATCTTATTTAGTTTCTATACATCCCAATATATGGATTGTTTACAGTTCTGCATCTACCATAACTGCCATATGTATGCCGATGACACCCAATTATATTTATCTTTCGCACCAGAAGTGGTCAAGGAGAGTATCGATAAGGGTTAATCGTGAGATCTCAGAGATCGTCACAGTATCCACATCTCATGGATTCCAGATAAACCCAGAAAAGTCTGAACTTATGATATTTGTCAACAGAGTCCAGACGGTACAGTCGAGATCGATAATGTTCTGTTCAAATGTAATACATCCGCGATAAATGTAGGTATATTGATGGACACTGATTTGAGAATCACAAATCATGTGAGTCTTTGCATTAAAAGAGCATTTATGAATTTAAAAACGATATACGGGAACAGAAAACTCCTTATAATTTACAAACGAAGAAAGTTCTTTGCGAGAGTATAGTCCTCTCGCATTTATACTGCTTCCTTGCTTAACAAAAATTCATGAGAATAGAATACAATTGCTGCAGAACTGCTGTATAGGATATATATGTGGCATTGGTAAGGGCGAGAGAGGTGTTGGTGCAAGGAACTTGGTTGGTTAACAATGAAACAACGTCGATTTTTTCATTGGTTAATTTGATTCAATACAATTATTACAACAGGAGAAGGATCTGTGTGAAAGAATGAAATTTCGAGGTTCTATGCATGATGTCAATATTTGTCATCACCTTACCAGTGCATGGAAATGTTTGAGCGATCATTCTCTTACACTGCCTCAAAGTACTACAACAACCTACCGGACAATATAAAGCATTTGTCAAAGTACCTACGCTGTCAGAATTTGTAAGAATGTGCGTTTGTTTGCACTTGAGAGGTTTTTTTATAATGTTTTTCTTTTCTTTTCCTTTGGTGATCTGTGTTGTATCGTCTCATTTATGTATGTATTTTTGTAGGTTAAGTGAAGAAGGCCTTTTGTGAGAACACTTTTTTTTTTGTTTAACAATAAGGTCTTAATTATTAATATTTTCAATTTCTGTTTAGAGAGTTTGCATAGTTTTTGCACCAATCTGTTTACCGTTGTTAAAGAGAACGATAATACTATTTGCAAAGATTAATGTCCACAATCTTTGCTATTTGTATCGTTTCCTTTTGTTTTTTAAAATTAAGAATTTTCTGGAAGGCCTGTAAATTTTTTTCTAAAATTAAAAATTTTCTGGAAGGCCTGTATTTTTTTAAGGAATCGCACCATTTAGTTGCAGTGACACTATTCCAACTTGTGTTATATAGGGCTCGACTACATTTCGTTATAATTATCTAACGATCGGAGGCGTCTCATACGATAATTATTATCCTGTATGCCGTAAAAATGTACTTTTTGCACTAGATACAGATAGTCAAATCTCGCTTATAAAACAATGTTAGTTTCATTTGGTACACCAGTTTTTATCATCAGCTAGATTGGAAAGTGGGTAGCACTCGTAATTGAAGCATATAATTTAAACGACTTGTAGAATTTACAGAAAACGGATTTTATTTAAACCTTAATTAAGCAACTAAATTATTTAACACCTTTCATTTAATTAATATCTTACGCATTTCATTTAGGAAACATTGTATTTTGCGTATCCATTTAGAATAAAAATAAATTGTATATAGTTATTAAAAGAACATCCATATCTTTAACTTTAAAATTTTCCCGTTTTTAATTGCAGAAGCATTGCGATGCTTCCGTATTTGTTATACTTCCTAATGCATTTTCCAAAGCCAATTTCCATCAGCAATATGATCTTGTGTTCTATGTTACGTCTATAATTATACGAACTTTAACAATAATTATGTAATTATTGCAGTTGTACCATTAAATTTTATTATTAGTATAGCCACATACCATTACCAGAAGAATAAAATTGAAACTGACAGATGTAGGTACAATTTTTGCTTTCCAGTTAGTGTATGGTTAATCTTTAGTTGTTGCTATATCATTCACAAGATGGTTATTATACATACTTATTCCACGTCTGCCATATGGAGTTTGTTGATTTCATTTCTGTACTTATATACTTACCTTAGTAAAGATTTCGGAACAAAATAAACCCAAAATGCTGCGGACCAAATGTTCGGGGATAATACCACAAGAGCATTAAAATTATCAATAATTTTATACAATACCAGTGAAATTTGCAAAGGAAATGCGTATGAGTTAAAAATTATTAAAACTTTAAGCTCGAATGGTATTTTGGGGATTATTTCACAAATGAAAACGCACAAAATTTGGAATGAATATTGAACAAAATACAACAAAACTTATTTCTAAATTAAACTATAACTTATTTATTGTGTTATAGAAATTACAGCCGTGATAATAATTGATAACCTTTAGCTCTCTGTAAAGACTTGGACATTGAAAACCATCTGGTTTTATTCACTGCAGCTTCAGTTGACAATTCGCGTATTTTTTCTATTATGGTTTTATGATGTTCTTCGTCTATTTGGATATAACTGGAAAGAGATTTTGGATTTGACTGACCAGTGATTTTGCCAGTATGGGATAAATGTTTGGGTTTGAATTCATCGTCTCCAGCCATTTTGGATCGGCACATTTCTTCTCTTAATCATGTGTTGTTTTAGTAAAGACTGGGTAATACGTAATTGTTTCAGTTATTGTACCATTGGGGGTTAACTCTTAAAAAAAAACTCATTTTAGCTCGTACGTTTTTCCCCTCTCCAATTAAGTTCATTTGAAAGCGAAATGAGAGTTTATCTGATTGTAAGTTAAAAAGCCTGCATTGTAGGTTTTTGTTTTTTGCTTTAAAGTCTATTTGTTCGAATGGGGTTATCTTGATTCTATACTCGTTAAAATACTTTTCCGTTAATAATTTAGCTGTGACTTTCAAAATTGTTTTAACTTAACTTTTTATAGGCATTTGTTTTATATATATAATTTTAGTCGAGAAGATACATGTTATAATGTAAGATTTAATGTTTCTATGTTACATTATACAAAGAACATACAAAAAACTTGTTTAAAATGGCTCGTATGATTGCAGATTGCATATTTATTGAAGGCTTTTTGAAGGCATTCTTTGAATGGTCCGTTGAAATGACCTTGTGGTCTACGATAAAGTCAGTAAAAAACCAGCATTTTCAACGACGTTGGATCTTACAATAGTTAACAAATTTATTCACTTTTTACGTCATTTGGTTGGTTTTCTAGTAAATCAAAAACAAAGCAATCTCTTAAGTCTTCGAGTTTTAGAAGTTATAGACCAAATACATATCTTAACCATTTTCCACTTGCGTTGTCAACATGTAAACCAGGCCTGTGCCAAATTAAATATACACCTTGCAGGTTCAGACTGAGGCAGAAAAATTCACTCAATCGCAATCTTTAAATTTATTTTTTACTTACAATTGCAATGCAATTCTTTTAATATACCTATCAAATACTAAATACTACTCGGCGACAATTGAGGCAGGAGTTTTCCTCTCCTCTCCTTTTTTAGTATTGTTTTTCTTCAAACTCGTTAAAATGTTTTATTTTAGAAAACCCTTGACATTTTTATTTATATTATTTACTTTATTTCATCAGGAAATGATTGTAACATCAAAAAAGCAATCTTTACAATGGTAAATATAGTAAATAATATAAATAGAAATGTCAACGGTTTTCTAAAATAAGGCATTTCTGAGTTTGAACAAAAACACATAGGTTTTGTTTCCATATACATCTCTAATACTATTCCAATTTGACAATGTACTAAACTACTACTACTAACTAAAAATAAACTTGAATTGAGGTATGTTATAAATAAAAATCAAATATTCTTCATTTGATATACTAATGGGCAAAAACTCATCCAAAGGCCCCTAATAATATTAATGAGTCGCGATAATAACATCTTCAAATCAATATAAATATGGCAAAACTCTTACCTTAATTTCATTACAGTTGACACCTATTATTGGTACATACTGAATTTTGCAGTCATTTTTATTTACCTAATGATTTGGTCCTAAAAGAATTGCTCACATTTTTAACGCAGCTGGCCCAAAGTAGTATTTAAAAGATTGAAAAACACTTTTGATAAAATTAGTTCTACACTCAAATGATACATTTAGATTTCTTTGAATGAATTTTGACGCCTCTAACAAAATTTGCCTTATGGTATTAATTTAAACTAATAAATTCTAGCTTCCATTGTGATAAATATCGCAGAACAGTAATTGTTGATACAGTTTTCAATAATTATACATTTACCATATCATTATACATCAGTACATGATCTATTGATTGTTAGTGTCCATAAAAATATATTATCTGTCATCAGATGTGATTCCGTATCAGCTAGACCGTTTATAATTAAGTTCTGATATTTTATAGGCTCGGTATTACTTAACAGTAAAATGTACAGTATCTGTTCCATAAAAAAATAAAGAAATACGGTGTCATCAACAATCTGCAAAACATTTCAGTTTCTGTTAAGTGTAGATAAAATATATGATGTGAGAGAACTGGTTTTTCGGAATTAAACATATATTTATTTACTTCATACTTATTCAATTGGATAGAAATTGCAGAAAAACTGATACAAATCCATTGCAAGATAAATAATCAGAACCACATATCTATAGTGGAAACGAAATAAAATGATATTAACACCAATAAAACCAGAAAAAATATAGAGTTATCATCTAACTTTGGCAGGTATAGCAAGCTACAGGGAGAGGCATTTTGCATAGGTCAGCAACCCACAAATTTATTTTAAAATTATCAAGTGCGAATTATATATTGATTTGAGTTTATTTTACATTCCATTTTGACCAAGTATACAATGTGAAAATTTGACAAAATGTTTGATAGTTTTGAATGTTACGAAATATATTCAAAAAGAAAACAGCTTTTAGCATATGTGAACAGTGATATTGACTGCGAATCCATGTGAAATTAGTTAGTTAATTTTCGCCAGGATTCGGAAAGAATATATAACAGGAACCTTCTTGAAAATAAGTTTTGTGATATTTCTTTACATGTAAATACACTACGACATTTTTTATTAAAAGAAGAGACACAGATACAAATGATATAGCAAATAATCTTCCTATATCCATTCCAGTCGTGTTTCGCGAAATCCTGTTAGACGATATATTTAAGTACAGTTGTTGCAGTATTTATAGACCTTAAAAAAGCTTTTGATGTTGTATCCCTCGATAAACTCTTAAATAAATTAAACAATTTGGGGTTTCATGGTAGCTTTCTGAATGTAATTAAGACTTTTTTAGTAATTAGGAAACAGTTTGTTGTGTGTAACGGGTATTCTAGTGATACTTTGGTTAATAGTTATGGTGTGCCTCAGGGGTCTGTGCTGGGGCCACTTTTATATTCTATATATGTATTAAACCTGAAAATCTCAAATACAGAGGCAACTTATTTTACATTTGCAGACGACACGGTTTTAGTTTATTATGGACCAAATGAAAATCATTTAGTAGGAGAGATTAACACAGATCTGAATAGATATGTTAGGTGGCTTTATGGTAATAAATTAAAAATTAATCCTGATAAAACTAAATACATGATTTTTAGGCCAAAAAATAAATTTGTCAGTTCTATGAAATTGCAAATTATTAATATAGTATTGGAAAAAGTGTCATGTGTAAAGTATTTGGGGTTATTTATAGATGAATTACTGAATTGGAAAAAACATATAGAAAATATAACTTTAAAACTAACGTCAATTATACCATACATCTTCAAATGCCGAAATTATCTTTCTAATAGAACTAAATTAACTGTTTATAATAGTTTTTTCTTATCCCATATAAGGTATTTGATACCTATTTGGGGAAATTGTTGCCCTACAACACTCAACGAAATACAAATGAAACAAAACAAAATATTGAAAATTTTATTTAATTATGATTTTCTATATAATACAGAATTGCTATATAGGGAACTTCGGGTGTATAAAATACAGAATATCTTAAAATCTGAACAAAGTAAACTAATTTATAAAATATTAAACAATCTACAAAAATGTAATTTGGACATCGCACATGTTGGGGAAATACATAATTATAGTACAAGGTTGGAGGGTCATGTATATATTTCAAATGCTAGAATAAATATAGGTCTAAATTGTCCTCTCAACTCGGCATCTAGGACGTACAATGGTCTACCAAATGAGATTAAGAAGTCAAATAATTTAAAGGTATTTAAGAAATTACTGAGTGGGGTTCTGGCAGATAATTGATTACACTTGTTTTGTTATAATATAGTTTACTTATGACATCCGAGAATGGGATGAATTTAGTTCTAAGTGTTGGACTATAATACTGTAATTTGTAGTACAGATCACTGTGATTGTTGTTTTTTTTATTTTTAGTATTATTTTTAATTTTGTTTTCCTTGATACCAGTGTTTCACACTGTTTTAGGTTTAGTTATATATACTTTGTAAATTGTATACTTGTTGATAATAAACTTTTCAAAAAAAAAAAAAGGTAGATGTTATCTATACTGATTTTTCCAAAGCCTTCGACAGACTTGATCACGGTATTTTGTTGCTAAATCATCTTGTTTCGCTCTCCTTAATTTCGAATCACATTTTCAGTATGTATACAGAATTCAAATCTATCAACTTATAACTGCTGGAGTCCACTAAGAATTTATGTTGGCCTGGTTCATTATTGTATGCGGGTGATTTTAAATTATACTAGATAATTAATAGTGCACTTGAGTGTTCCCGTACCCAGGAAGACATATTTTTCAGTAGTGTGATTTTAATAATCATAAGTCAATTCGCGGTAAGTGTATAAGAAACTGAAACACTTATTATACATGTTTTGTATTTCATTCACAATTCCATTGATCGTTTGCCACCGAATTAAAGATCTAGTTAGTTACTTCAATAGAACTTAACTCTGTTGATCATTATAATTTAACCAAGTAGGATACATCACGAAAAAATAAAAACAAAATTTGTGGTATTTCTTTATTTGCAGTGCCATATTTCACAAGAGTTAACATTTCAAATCTATAATTCATTAATATTAGCACATGCATAAAATCTATAATTCGTGGGTAGAACTAAACACAACTTAACAACAACTTAATAATAATTAAAAGGCAGTATCACAAAAAACCTTACCAAAACGCGCAGTGATCTTTAAATTAAAATCACAAGATTTTAAAAGAACAATTTATGCATGAAAAATAATGTGCTTGAAAAATTGAATATGAAGAAGTTGAATGAAGTTCACGGTTTTTTTTCTGCAAATAGATACATATTTATTCAGAAATTTGGTTTTGATTTGTAAGGCTAAACCATGAAAATATCATCATATTTTACTACTAATGTCAAAACTAGTTTATCATAAAACCATACTAGCGAACGGGGTTATTTTAGTTAGCAATAACTATAAGCACAGTTATTAAATTAGTTTAAACAATAATATTTATATAAACATATCTATCTAATTTTGAGTCTTAGATAAATATAGCACAGTCGATTTTCTTAACCCAAATTTTGGGTCTTGGTATGATATATTGGACTTTTTAATTGACTGTCCCTATGATTACAATGCATTTAACTTTTATGATTATGCTTATGCCTATGTTTATGCATTATAATTACGTATAAGCAATACGTTTTCTCTAAATTTGAGACCGGTACTAAACATTCTCTTGAATAATTTAAGTCAGCACAACTAGTAATAAATGGGAAACTATCCAATTAGGCAGTTGTTATAAACTTTTAACATTATGTTGTGTAAGGTGATTTTTATTCACTTGGTAGAATAATTGACAATATTATAAACTATCATTTCGTTAATGGTTTTCTTCTCTAGTGTCGTCAATTCGTTAAAATCTAATCAAATGATAGGTATAAGTATATTTACAATAATGGAATGAATTTTCTATTCCAACACCTACTAAACGTATCCTAATGATGTGTATCTATTTACACTCACGAATTGGCCTCAAAAGAAATGCAATTAAATTATTTACTATTATATACCGGCATTTTGTTATTATCATTGTTATTTTATCTCTCATTGTGGTTTTAAGAAAAACAGGATGAGTCGTTACATACACCATCGAAACAGCAGGTCACATTTTAAAATATACCGGGAGCTCCATCTTACTGTGGATTCTCAGATTATAGAATAAATAAAATTATCGCATTTTCCACTGAATTTTTTATACTGATTAGGTTCAAGTATACATGTATCGACTTCAGCTGAGGCGATCCTTAGTTTTTTAAGTCATTAAGTCAAATATGGCGATTTATATTCTATAGAAATCGCCATATCTGTCATATTTAATTTTAACTGATTAACTGGAATTTGAATTAAATACAAATTAATTACAAGTACAAAATCAGAAAGACAAAACTCTTAGTAGTTTATTTACATTATATTGTATAACATTTATAACTAAAAAGGTGTCTACTACGATTCTAATGACGAATAATGATTAATGTCTTATAAAACTGAGGATGGTTATAGATGAGGCCGAAACATGTATAATTTAATCTGAAAAAATAGTCCATTCTTAAGTGGAGTTGTAATTTTAATGTTTAAATGAAAGTCGAATCTCCACAAAATAAATTTAATAGAAACTATCGGCCAGTATAAGAAATTTAGTGCAACAGACAATAATTGTATTTATATTATATCTTTTAAATGATATACCTACTATTTTCTTTTTTGATTTATATTGAGTTTTAATAAAAAAAAAAATATGGTAAAATCATAAAAGTCGAACGAAATGTATAGTCTAAGTTAAATAATGTTTTTATTTGAGGTCTATAGCCTGTGAAAATTTCAAATCAAATCTCATTTTGGACCTATTGCGTTCGACTGAATGAATGATTTGTACGAGCGATTTTCCCACGATTAAATTTTTGATTAAATTGGCATTTAGAATTTCATACAGTTCTAGAAATCACACGAAGAGGTTGCAACGGTTATATTGAATCAAATTAGGTACATCTTTGTTCAATATTCTTTCCATTTTAGAAGTGGAAGGGAACCTGGGTGTGAATTATTTTCAGAGTTTCCTTGGTCAATTTGGAAAGGCAAACATTCAATAAATCGCGCATGACTACATACAAGTATCAGTTTTATAGTAGCCCTTTTTCCAAGTTTCATGTAAATTTCACAATAATTCGATCGCGTATTGTTACACTTATAATTTCTCTGACAAAACCAAAACAACAGCTTTATACAAACGAAGGCCCTGACTGCAATCAATTCGCTCTTCTGTATATTATGCTTCATCCTGAAAGCTTGATATTGCATACAAACATAATCGATGTTCAACTTACATTGATATCAAAAAATCAACAATTAAATTAGCAGAATTACATGTCGTTCTGAAGGAAAAATCGAAAATATTTAGTTTGAGAAGGGCCTGGAGTGTAACATTTAACATTTAGGGTACTTCTTTGGAGTAAGAATTACAACCACCTATATTTTATTGAGTTTCTGGTGTACTTGAAATTGAATTTTCTCCTCCTAGAGAAGCAAGTTGAATGACATGACAATGAAATTATATACAGGGTGTTCAACAAGTATGTTTCCTAAAGTTACTGCAGAATGACGCGCACAAGAACTTGAAGAAGAAGAAGCTATTCTTAACATAATCGAAAATAGTCCCTCTAATAAAATACGAAGAATTTCTAATCGTGTTTATGTTTAGTGTGGGAACATTACACAATTTTGGTTTATACCCATATTACATAAAATCTCTTCAACATTTTTAGGGACAAATTATGTTTACGGATGAAGCCACGTTTAATAGACATGGAATTACGAATACCAGAAATTCACATTCATGAGCACTTGAGAAACCTTTTCGGTAAATATTTGGTGTGGTGTTATTATTACCCTTCTTTATTGGGTCATTCGTATTTCACAAACGTTTAACATCCAGCATTATCTACATTTTTGACAAAACGTGTTGTCTGGATTGATGTGATTCTAGTGAACTTCAAACTAATTTAGATCATGTATCTGCTTGGTGTCAAACAAATAATTTACATTTGAATCCTCTAAAATACAAGGTCTTAGCATATACCAAGAAAAAGAAAAATATTCAGTTTAATTATAAGATTGGTGGCTCAGCCATATGGGGTTCTCTCAAACAGGAATGATCTGGGAATTACCTCCGACTCCAAACTTCACAGAGCACATTTAGTAGAGACAGGTAAAATTTATAGCTTTACTATGAGAAATACTAGGGGAATTATTAACCTTTGTGCCCTAAAGATTCTCTATAATACATTGATTCGCCCTAAGCTCGAGTATGGATATAGATTATGTGGTATCCCTCTATGATGTTTATAAAATTACAGTTGAGAGAATAGAGCTCAAATTTCTTAAACATCTTGTATATAAGGAAGATGGAGTGCATCCTGAGAGGGGTGTCGACTATAACCTACTGCTGTGTAGATTTGATATTCTGACTTTGGAAACAAGAAGGATTTTAAATTCTATTGAGTTTTTGCATAAACTTCTTCATGGAAGGATTGATTGTCCAGAAATGCTAATGAATATTAATCTTAATGTTCCATAAATAGAAAGAAGATACACATCAACTTTTCACACTGTAAGAGCGAGAACTAATGTATTGTTACGTTAGCCAGTTAATATGATGTGTAGTAATTACAACGCAATTTGTGCGAACTGCGATATTTTTGTTGATAAATTTAGGGAGATTCTGGGGATAGCCATCGAACACTTTGGTACTTAGCTGAGCTGTTTTGAATAATGAATTATTGTTCAAATATAAAATTTTTACAGTATTTGCTCTATAAAGGAACTGTTGGGCAAATAAAGGCTATTATTATTAATGGACGATGTTCCACTTCAGAATAGAGTTAACATGCCGTTTCAGCATGATGACGCAGCACCGCATTTTAGTGTATATTTGAGGGAATATCGAAATAACAACTTTGCTAACAGAGGGATTGGAAGTGGAAGTCCAGACTATTATCTCTGGGGACACATGAAAAGGCTAGTGTATTTAAATTAACCATAGTTGTTGAGTTCAACTTCAAATTGTCTAAGGAACACGACGATTATAATTATTTATTCTCTGAAGTATCCTGCACCTACAATCTAATGGACCTAGAATCCTGAAAATCGTGCGTTTTTAAGTATTTGATTCCTTCTTCGTCTGAGACATTTTAATGTATACTTGTCCCTGAACCAGCCAAGCTACTGGAGTTGATAGAGAGTTGTAACTTGAGACACAGTTCAAGTAACTCAGGCGGACACAATTACAATTATAGTAGTTTTCTAGAAGATTGATTATCTACTAACTATTATCGTATACGAGATCCATAATGCATTTTAAATTTGCATAATACTAAGGTTAAGGTTTTAATTTGCGATTACTTCACTGACATTCTTATTTGGTAAATAATTATTGAAAACGTTTTTTTCACCTGTTTAAATACGCTATTTGCTACGCTACAGGTACCAATGTTGTGTTATTTATTGACTGAATACAATGAATACAGGCGGAAGCAAAAGCAAGTGCATATACATACTACAGCCGCTTTACTATTCAATTTGAAATTTATTGCTGAACCAAAAACATAAACTTTAACACAACGCAGTTGGATTGGGGGCAGCTTCCATTTTCTATCCATACAGATAAATGAATACATTGCAGTATCAACCTACATCTTTACTCTAGTAGGTTTTCAAACTTTCAAGTTCAGAGTATTTTTCTGGGCATTATACATGAAAGTATTTGAAACTGTGATTATCTATCGTGGCGGTCCAATAATTCCAGATTTACCTATATTGCTTATCAATGTATATACAGTGTGATTGTTGATCGATGGTACGTTAGAAGTTTTTCGAAAAACTAATCATACGATTGTTGTCCAAGAATTAATATAAACTTTATTATTTCAAATGGTACACCCTATTTATAATTGTATTTCGATTCCTTAGCTATTTTTTGATTATTTTGTCTTAACACTTCTCTATGCTCTATACCTAAAACAGGTCTCCTTCCCTCGCCTGAATATACAAACAGAATATTTAAATTTTGATGGTGGTTCAAGAAGATTTTAGGGAAATCAAGTTTTTTCACAGATTGACTCATCAAGGTAGGTACATGGCATAAGTCACTTTTCTCACATTGAACACCCTTTATATCAAATTCTCTTTCAACCGATATATCATGTTCCTATCCCTAAATAGTTTCTGAAATAAACCCAAGTTTCTGGAAAAATTGGATTTATCTGGTATATTTTAATCAGGTAGTCATGAACCTTCACTAAAAGTCACGAAACATTGAAATTGTAATAACAATTTTAATATTATATTTTTCTTGAACCTTGTTATGTTGTAATAAAAATAAAAAGTTTGTTGTTTCTTAACGAAACTGTCTTGAAAATAAATAAAATTGAAGAAAATAATTGTGACAATAGTATATTAAGTATGAAGAACAAACAGTATAAAGACAGTTTACCGATCGACAACAATGTGTCGCCTCGCTCAGTCACCAATATTGGACAAGATCGGTATACTCGTTAGTGTTCGAGAGGCTTATACTATGTTTGTACGACCGTTTATAAACGGTACTCGGTAACCAGTAAACACAACTTACTGTCATAAAAACAGACTTGATAAAAAATCGAAAATGTCCGGTCGTACAAAAAATTAAAACAAATATAAAAAGAAATAACAGAGCAAACACAATAATGTTATAAGTCAAACCATTTCTTAAAAAATGGACGGCCGTTGGTTTCCAAACATTTAAAGTCCTCGCATGGTTCTCCCTATCTCATTGTCATCTAGCTATTCAATGTACTATATGGCTGCTTGTCATGTACACTTTTAAAATTCCCTACATATAAAAAGTGGTGTGATGTGGAAAGACATTTTAAGTATCGTTTCTTTTTCGCGAAATAATTAGATATGTGGTTCTGACAAAGGGAATGCTGGTTTTTGGTTGCCTTCTGTACTGTTTAGAGGTGAAAAGCCATGAGCACAGGTTGGGATGAACAGTTTGATATTTAAGCGACAAAACTAAAAAACATTAAGAATTAATGCAAAATTTACACGCTTTCAATTTCTTGTTTGGCCATTAATTGATATTAGGATATTATACCTACATTGGCAAGTCAAATATATACACGTATATAAGTAAAAAAATCGGTTGTTGTGACCCCAAAAGTTTCCCGACGAGTTATAATGGAATCAAAAATATATGACCTGCGTAACGAAACAGAATAATTATTTTTATAATTGTATTATTTTCATTATTTCCAATAAACTAACGTAACAAACTAACTACTTCATTCAAAAATTAGAAGAAAAAAAAAGTTTTGCCAGAGCTGGGAATCGAACCCGTAACCTTCCGCATATGTCGCCAAGGCTCTACCAATGACGCCACACCAACTTTCAGAATTTTGTATTTTGTTTGTATTATATATACGTTCCAACTACCTAACTGAAAACTGAAAATTTAAACGTTTTTTTCTCGAGAATTATGGGAGCAAATATCAAAAGTGACCTATTGCTGTAAAGCAGGTAAAAATTGCTTTAAAATTTTGTATCACTCGGCCGCTACTGCCATATAAAAATTTAGCGGTTGTGTTCACCTCTATCACAGGGCGATTTCAACCAAAATATAATGGCTTCATCCTAGGATTGCCCCAAACTCATATGCCAAAATTTAGCTCAATTGGTTAAAGCGATTGGGCGTTATCATGGTAGAATACATACAGACAGACACACACACAGACAGAGAGACTTCCCTCTGGAAATGGTGTTAATCATCTCAGGGACCTTCAAAATGGTTATATCCGTTTTTATCACAATTTTTTTTTAGCGCGTTCACAATACTGTCGGTGTGCGGGAAAGTAAAAGTACATATCATTATTTAAACCTGGAATTTTTAAACAATAAATAAAATTTAAAATCTAAGAGATTTTACACAATATATAAAACAGCCGACTTAAACATATTATAAACATTGAGTACAACATAATAAAATACTGTTTCAGGACGGACGAAGGATTCAGCTTTGCAAATCACGACACACGAGAACAAAACTCGACTCGATTTCTGCACTGTATAAAAACAATTTTCGACCAAAAATGATTTTAATTTATTTTGAAATACGTTTAATTACATGTGGTAGCATGTTATAATAATATATGTCAGAATAATGCGGCGACTTCTTGAATGATTCATGATGAGGTCTAGGTAACATGCAAAAGCTGATCCCTGTCTCTGGTGGCATAAGCATGCCGCGAACCCTTCGTCTCAAACAATGTACGGTAAACAGAAGCCACTGTCAAAATGCCTTCTTTTCTGAAATTATCCCTATACAAGAGAAGTTGCAGTATTTAGTTATATGGCAGATTGAATGCAGCGCAGTACTCTGATTTGTGA
This sequence comes from Apoderus coryli, assembly GCA_911728435.2. Taxonomy (NCBI): domain Eukaryota; kingdom Metazoa; phylum Arthropoda; class Insecta; order Coleoptera; family Attelabidae; genus Apoderus; species Apoderus coryli. Next base: position 10,337,557 of record OU452204.1, on the reverse strand, counting down.
AACAAATAATGGATATATCTGACTCGATCTACTCTCAAGCGATTATGTTATTGAATTGAATATCCCTTATTGGGTTCGGTTAAAATTAGGAAGCAATTATATTCGATATATTAAGGTTATCTAAGATAATGTAACCAAAAACCCGTACGTGGTGTGGTGATGCATTTAAATTACCTTTTAGAGGTCATAATGAAACCGATAAATCCGAAAGGCCGAGGATTTTTCGCGGTTTAATACATTTTATAATCGAATTGTTTAAAACACTTGCCGAAAGTTTAGAAAAGTCTTCAGGCACCTTTAGTTTTTAGCAGCTCGAGCCGCCACTGGGAGGAAGTAGTGGGCAGCGCCCTTGCGTTAGTTATAATGGATATACAAGAAAATTGGACCAGGTTTCTCAAATGGATATCTTGGAGTTTGTTGGAGGCATGATTTTGTTTGTTGTGAAGGTTTGGTAAATAGTCCCTTATAAATTTACTTTGGCCCATAAACAACATGACTGTTATATTTAACATTGTAAGCAGCAACAAGTGCCATACAATTTGGGAGACAAATTTCTATTCTTATTGTGCCCTGTCAGGTCTCCCTGACGTTGGCATCACGATGGTGAGCTGATCCTTGTCTTCAGCCACTCTAAACAATTGTTCGACCCTATGTATGCCTGTCATTTCTCGGATGTTCTCTAACCAGGAGATTTGTTTTCTTCCAACGCCTCTGCAGCCTTCTATCTTGCTCTTTATTATAAGCTGTAGGATCCGGTAACGATTCCCTCTGAAAACATGGCCGAGGTATGCCAGTTATCGGCATTTAACTGTTGTTAAAAGTTCACGAACTGTATTTGGCCTGACTAAGACTGCTTCATTTCTTTGCAAAGCCACGCATGGTATTCATAGCATTCGTCTATATGGCAGCTTTCAGTGTCGAGACTTCAGCTCCGTACAATAGCACAGACCAAATGTAAGATTTAATCATTCTTTGTCTCAGCTTTAGGTTCAGGCTGTCATTATAAAACAGTGCTTTCATCTTCTGGAACGTTGTACGGGCCGAGTCAATCCTGCATTGAATTTTCTTATCCGGGTCGAGTTGCTCGGTGATGTAGCATGATGTAGGTATTTAAAATTGGATACTCTCTCAATGCTCTGTCTATTTATCTGTAGTGACGTGTTGAGGTATGGCTAACGGCTAAAGACCATAAACTTTGTCTTAGCAACATTTATATTCAGTCCCATTTCTTGTCCCACTGCACTAACAGAATTCATGAGATTTTGGAGACCCTGAAGATCATCGCATAAAATAGCCGCATCCTCAGCATAGTGAATGGTGTTAATCAGCTCCCCTTTGATTTTGACCCCGAATTCTTTTTTAAATAAAGCCTCTTTAACGATATTTAAATTTCTATTAAATATTGTATTTCATTATCATAATATATTCTACGCCTATGATTTTAGCCTACATTAATACACTGAAAGATTAAACCATTTTACTTGCTGCGATTTAAATGAAAACACATTCATGAAGAATTTATTACATGTATAATCTGACAGCAGTCTTAATGAAAGAAGAGATACGAATATCGAGATACCTTTAGGTATACCTTAGATATCTATAATGCAATAAGTTGATTTTTTTTTCAACGTTTAGTTGAATACTGTTACAAGCATGCATATAATTGAATTGATTTTTTAATGATACTATCACCAATGTATTTGTATTATACTTAGTGTAATTTATTTGTTTTAATTAGCTTCCTTAATAGGAATAATAAATTATGATCAGTAATTAAAGGCAGATACAGACTATTATCACGTCACGTGAGATCACATGCTACTATGCAATGTCACGGTGCCAACCCAACCCAACAAATCATTAATTCAATGCGACTGCATAATTAATTACCATAATATATCACGCATGAGAGCAGTAATAATTATCGAATTTTAACATAATTTTGTCAAATCCATGACTAATAAAATAAAATAGATTTGCTAATAAAATCGTGTTTAACATACGGTTTGAGTACAGGGAAATGATAAATTAGATTAAAAGAAGTTTTTTTTAATAATTGTGTGAGTTAACATAATTTTGGGGTTTGCACAGCATAATCATAACTATAAGCATAATTAAATTAGTTTAAACAATGATATATAAGCATATATATCTAATTTTGAGTTTTAGATAAAGCACAGCTGATATTCTTAACCAAAATTTTGTGTTTTGCATGATAATGGATATTCTAATTTATTAATTTGCATTTAAGCCGAATTTTTTAAATTTATGATTCGTGTAAAATATATGATTTAACTTATATCAAAGATTAATGTACATAAACTTGGGCTTAGTCAAAATCGATAATTTTGGACAAGCGATCACATAATTTAAAACCAACTCTGGGTCAATAAGTCAAAATATGTAATAAAAACGACCTGCGGTGTTACATAGTCTGTTTCTAGGGCGTGATAGCATGTGATATGTTGCTGATGTGATAATATGCGACCTCACATGACGTGATAATAATAATGTGCCTGCGCCTTAAGTGTCCTATAAATGAAATATATTGAAAATCAAATACATGCCTAAGTTACGTGGTTTTAGTTTTAAGTGACCTAAGAATTCCTTTGACAGCTTTGTTTACTGTTATTTTAAGAGTACTCTTAGCTCATTTTACTACTTTTCTATGCATATGTGGCCTGATTACGAATATTTCATCGTGGGTTTATATATTTATGTAATTAAGTACCTATACAACAATTTAATTAATAAATAATTCTTTTTTTTTTGCAGATATTTACGACGGCACAAGACTATGAAGGTAAATATTATTTTTCGATTAGGTACAGCAAGGTTTATTAATACGAGTGGGCGGCAAACTGTAAGGCAGGTTGACACCACAACATTTTTAGGTGTTATCACACAAAAGTTGAGTAGCTACGTATTTATCATAAGGAACATGAGGGATACTGTATGGCGTTCAGTTCTCAGGTTGCTTTACTTTGGACTGGTGCAGTCGACTCTAGCTTACGGTGTGATATATTGGGGAGGGACAGGAGACGCAATTAGGGTCTTTATAAAACAAAAAAAAATCATTAGAACAATGACGAAAATAAATCAGCTATCCTCATGTAAACCTTACTTTGAAATGCTGCAAATAATGACCCTCCCTTGCCTATACATGTATGCACTGATAATCGATATAAAAAAGCTATCAGGATCAATAACAAAAAGAGAAAATATCCAAAATTCTAATACCAGAATTAGTCTAGCGAAAGGTCAGAAAAACCTGAAATATAGGCATTAAATGTTTTAACAAAATTTTAAAAATTGGCAGCTTCGCCGACATGAACATAAATAAATTCAAGCTGGAACTGAAAGACTTTTTTACTCGCAAATGTTTTTATTGGGTTGATTTTTATTGTTATTTTGACGAGTCGACAATGTAATATATTACATTCTATGGCAAATAAAGGAATCTGAATATTTATACCTATTAACAACCAATTGATTAAAAGTTAAACTTAGTTAACCATAAACAATCTAACAAATTTGCTTGAGGGTGAAGCAGATACCTGTGAGTGAAACAGGTTCAAATTTTTTGTTTCCATACACGAATCTATGGCAAGATTTCTGAACCTTTTAAATTCTGTTTTTATCAGAACAATCCAGGTACGGTCCATACACAACATCACTTAAGTTAAAGTAGCTTAGGACTAAGCAATAGGTAAGGTTTTTTTAATGGTTTGTGATAGTAAATGGAATATATCATCTTTAATGACGAATGTATGCTATCTGGCTAGGGATCCAGACCAGAGTCAGATTATTGTTTCTCCACAAATTAGAGAGTTTTGTTTGTTTGTTTTGACAATTCCACACTGTTCTTGATGAGCTTAGGACTTTTATAGCCGCTTGGCTAGTAGAGAAGATTTTTATTGACTTTCGTGCACAGTGCTCCTGCTCAGCTCCTGAGCCCACACGGTGCAACTCTAACAAGCACCTGTTTTTATCAAGCACAAGAACATCAGACATATTGATCATGAGGCCGTTGCTTTTGAGGGAGCATATTATATCATATATATGCAGATGACCGCAAATTTACTACAGCTTTAGTTATGACGACTATTACTCGTATCTAGCTAATCGAAACATGAATTGTGGTCCTCTTTCAAAAGCAACGGTCTTGTGCTTGATAAGAACAGGCGTTTGTTAGAGTTTATGTTCATTGCAATGCTTTATTATTGACTCTATGTAGCATGTGTAAATGTTAAATAATAAAGATGAAATTATTGAGCGGTGTGGAACAGAAAAAATAGCTGTGAAAGAATATAATTTATTGTTCAGAGAACCCAACAAATTTCAAAACAGATAGAGGGGTATCATGGTCAATGGTGCCCAATACCTTAGCTTAGCGGTCGCCCTGGTCCGTCTATAGAATTATGTCATCAACAATATCTAAAAGCGCTGTAGCACACGTGTAGTCTATTCTAAAGGTACATAATTTTTTCCAAAACCTTTGAAGGTGGAAGGTATGCTGTTTGTCTCGAAGAAAGAAATTATATTTGCAATCTTCCGCACTCGTCTCGAAATTTGCTTTTTAAAAAGCAGGCCTTTTTTATGTTATGTGCGGAAGAGTATCTCTGAATAATTATTTTATAGGCCCCAGTGGCTAATGATTTTATATCCAGAATACTATTTTTTATATCTTCATTTGTAATAGTACTCGTAAATAAACTAGAAATATTTTCGAAATTACACTTGTTTAAAGAATGACGAAGAAATAAGTAAGTTATGCCATGTGGATTATTGAAAATATCAGAGATAGTGAGCGATGCTTGTTTATTGTATCTATCTAGCTTCCTCGTGAAATGACACGATCAGGACCAAACTCGTGCAAGACAGTCAATATTTCACGAGAGGTATGACATGTCCTGCTGAAATCACATGTCGTCCAGAGCAATATGTTCCAATTGTGGCACAAAAAATTGCGTTATCAAAGCACGATAATGTTTGCCATTCACCGTTAATGCGGTACCTTCCTTATCTTCTAAGGTCCAATTATTCCTCCAGACCACAATGCACATCAAAAAATGACACGGTTTGGATGCATTGCTTTTTCATTAATTATTTGTGAATTTTCTAAGCTCCAAATGCGGCAGTTTTGCTGATTAACGAAGCCATCGAGGTGAAAATGGTCCTTATCACTGAATTTTATTTGCAAAATCAGCATTCACTTCTGCCTGCTCACCAATTGGTGAGCTCTCTTTGCTGTGCATGGCAAAAGTTATTGAGTCAATTGGACTTTGTAGGCGTGCAGACAAAAATCCTTGGTAGGAATACGCTGGAGTGACTGTAGACTTTCATCCACACTCTGGGACACTGCCATGATGTTTTGTTCTGAATGGTTTCTACTAGCTCGTGTCGTGTGTTTCACATCACTAACTGAACCAGTCCTTTCGAGTTTTTGGATTATTCTCTTCACAGTTGATGAATTACGAACATTCTGTCGAACAAATATTGAACGCACTTTACGAATGGTGTTAATCAAACTTTCACCATTTTGATCATAATGTTTAATTATCAGGACGTTGTTGTTCTATCGTGTAATGCTCCATGTTTATTAACTCCCATCTGTCAAATTTCTGTTACCTTACATGGCAGGCACTTAAAATCTTGGGCTTTTATTGAAATATAAGTACCCATTATATTCAAAAGTTTAACGAAAATGTAACGAGAAAACCTGTAGGTACGTGGTGTAAAAGATAACAGATTCTATTCGATTTTGTGGTGCATTTGAATTATCTCTTTGACGTAATTATGAAACCGATAATTCCGAGATTTTTCGTAGGTATTACAAAATATTGAGGGCATGTGTTTCTTCGAAATCTCAGTTAATGGTAGTATTTAGATATATACAGCACCTCTAGTTATGAGTAGCACGAGTTTGTGATGGAACAAAAAGCTTTTGATTTAAATGATTTAAGGATGAAAACCATTTTTAATAATTTATAAGGTTTCTAGATCTAATTTCTCAATTATCAACAGCTGTTGTATGTTAAATAAACATTCCGAAGCAATATATCACTTATATTTTAAATTTTTATTCAATACATCATTAACACAAACATTTAATATTACAGTTAGAATAAAATTTTATTTAATACTATATTAATTGATGAGTCCTTACTTTTTTTTTTCATGTGATCAAAACTATTCAAATATAATTTATTACTAGTGTTGTCATTTTTATGTTTTGTTTAACGGTACCTAAACTTATTTTTACAAAAAAAATCAATACCATTAAGCGAACCATAAAGTTATTATTAAGATATCAACTGTGAGCATGATGATGACTGTACCTACTTAATTATAACAACAATTTTAGATCACAAACTAATCTTTTACACACTATAAAGATATTAAAATATGTCTAAATTAGCGTTATATACGTGGGCGCTAATTGCTTAATTAGAAGTAAAAATAAAACAAAAGTTTTGAATGAACTTTTCTTATAACAAAATATGTACCGTTAACGAGAGATAAAAAAAGCTACGTATTCAACCGTCAAGCTTAACAGTAATAGCCTGTGACAAATAATGAAAAGTAAGTAAGTTACATAAACCTTTAGTTTTTTTATATTTCAGAACTGATTAATTTTTATTGTCCTAAAATGAACAGATTTTCTAAATATCTGACTTTAAACAGAAATGTACAAATTGTTTATCTATAAGAATGGCAGGACGGTTGTATAATAAACAAAAAACAAATTCCTAATAGAATATCTCCGCATCGTTCATCAAAAAAACCATGTATGCTAATTTAATGTTTTTATACTTGGTGCTAACCCGGTACAATAACACGAATAAGAGACATTATATTAAAATTGGTAAGAAGCTCAAGGTGGAGAATATCATAATTGGATGCATCCTATTACTTAAACTACAAATTTCTTAAACAAATTTGCTGATTTTTTTCTACACTTTTCTTGAAATACTTTAGAATTTCCCTCGGAATTTACTGTAAGAGATCAGTGATGTTTAAGATGGAGAGTGTTAGGATCGACAACGCACAAACCTGTCACCATTTGCGATTTTAAAGTTCATATACTTAATTAATATGAATGTAAAGTAGAGCTGAATAAAAACGTGGAAAAATGATGGTATAAAATAATAAATTATAAAAGTAGGGAACTTGTAAAAAAACTTTATACCGATTTAATTTCTGTAAATAATGGTCTTTGTTAATTGCGAAAAAAATAACTAAAACGTAACGTAGATGATTAAGAAAAGCTATTTTTTGTTCAGGTTCAAATAGGTATGCTTTTTTACTCTATATATGCATTTTTGTTATATCGTTTTACCTTGGCTACGCAAATTTCAATAATAAAAACACAAGTTGCCAGAGAATAACCCACCAATAGCATGAGAAAAGCTGGCTGAAGATCAGTTTGACTGAATGGTCTGAATGATTTGTTGGTATGTTCATTCAAACTATGGTTTTTGGGATGCACGTTAATCAAAAAATCTTGAAAATCTGTGTACCATTTATTTATTAAACCTCCTTCAGTCAGTTGTGTTAAGATTTTATTAATTTCATCTAGAAAAATTGATTCTTTTGGTGCAATTAGTCCTAGGTTTGCATTTTGCGGACATTCCTTAACTATATGTATCAATGAACGCCCTGTTTCGCCAATATACAAGGTATCTTTCAATATGATTGCATCACGGTATCTTTCAATAGCAGCGCTTCGTTGTTTTAAAGCTGTTAATTCCAATGCAGAAACATCCTGATTTTCATAATCTTTAACAAGCAATTTTGCAAGTTGTCTATATGTGTCAGATGAATTTGGAAAAGGATTTATCGATGAAATGATCGGCAAATCTCTAGCAACTAATTGCTCTAAGGTGTTAATGTTTGGATAATAAGAATCTTTTCCGAAATTATTAATCAGTTTACTATTAACGATATTTGAAAAAATCAGACTAAACACTAGACATGCTCCAAAAAGTATACGCCGACTTTTAGATAAACATTGAATACCTAACGTAAAAGGAATAGGTTGTGCTATGAATATTCTAATGACATCCAAATTTGAAACATGTCTACTGTCACTCTTTCTATGCAAGCATCTTATTAAGTAATTTAGAATTAAACATAATATAACAACAAAAACATACAAAATGATCACGTTAGGTCGAGCCCATAAAATAAATGAGAAATACCTCGGAATTACTCCAGCTTGTGGCGTAATAACGCAGAAAAAATCGCTGTCATATATTTTACTAAATTCTATGTTCAAATCATTATAATCCGTAAGGAAACGTCCATTGAGTGAGATATCTACTTCTCGAGTATAAACCTTTAATAAGGATCCAGTTACATTACCATTTGATAATATTGTACCATGAAAACTTGCACGATCATAGTCGACATTAACTAAAGTCAAATTTAGCTTCAGTGCGATTTCTGAAGCCAATATTCCATCTACACCGTAAAGTTTTGAGGTTTTGTTAACGGTCCTATAGATACCGTGCTGGAAGTATTTAGGAACAAATCGAATAACACTGGGAAACCGTTGGAACAAAGATATCTTTAATGGGTAGCGATGGAAATTATTCAAATTTATTAAAAGTTTCGACGGGTTTCGTAAGGATTCATCCAAACTAAATACTTTTAAAACACCATATGACAGTGATGGTTTCGATTTTTCAAATGGGTTATAAACGTAGAACTTACGATTGTTCTTACAATCGAATGGGAAATTAACTATGACATTTAAGGCGTTATTTCTTTTCCATTTTTTCTCTAAATATTCTTTTAAGACCTTCTTGTTACTCATGCTTGACTCTGTATAAATCAAAAACTGTACTAAACGCTTGCTAACTCCAACATATCTTCTAAACGTCTTATCAAATTCTTCTATTAAAGTACTATTTTTGGCTAAAAATAAAAAAACTCTAGCTCTATTCACTCGCATTTTTTCCAACAAGTGCACTGTTGCGTTATCACCATTTTTAAAATAATTATGAATAATTATTGGTAGTTTAAATCCACTTTCAGATTTAAAAATATCGTTGAAGAGTATATTTTCATCATTTGAGTTATCTTTGGGTATATCTCCCACTCCCAAATAAAGAACACGTGCTGAGAGATATTTCACAACTCCCGAATATGCTTCAATAACTTTTGCATCGTAACATTTTGAGATTTCAATTGGTGGTTTTTTAAAATTTGGAAATTTTGAACAAGAAATTCCAATTACTACTGTTACCAATAACAGTGTTTGGAAATACATCTTAATCTGTCGAACGTACTTCTAGTAATGAGAATTAGAGATGTTGGATTCGTATAATTTAGGAATTTGTCTTCCATGACAACTATGTTATTATTTTTGAATTATATCTGATTTTGAACTATAATTTTTAGTAATTCATCACTAGATAATTTCACGTTTATACGATATTGAAAACTGTAAAATGTATGACATACTGAATTGATTTCAAATTATAATTAGCTATTTTGTTTTTTAGTAAAGAGAAGAAAAGATAATAAATAATATCTGATATTTACAAAAATAAAATAAACTAAGATAACAATATACAAAATTCGAAACCACATTTCTCGATTGCAGTCTGCTGTTCTACCAATTGAACTACCGTGGCGCATATGAAATTTCTTTAATTCGTGTAATTTTTTCTAGAATAAACGCCCACACATGTCACTTTTTGTTTTAACTCGCACGCACGCATAAAAAATCTTTAATTGAAATTTTTACTGTTATGTCAATTGCTGCAAATAAGACAGTGTCACCGTCATTTGTAAAGGTGATAATAAAATTAATTAACATCGATTGCCTGGTCTGTAAAAGTTAAAATTAAAAAGAAAAAAGATTAATAATTTAAGCGAATCTTAGCGAATTCAAATATTAATTTTGATAGGATGAGGTGATCGAACTAGAACTCAAAATTAAGTCTGCGAAATGTTTAAGAATAAACAGCCTGACACTAGGACATCTCAGTCTACGGTAAGCAGAATTGAAAAGAAATTTAGAAAAGTTAGACACGTACAAGATCTTTCTAGAGCTGGTCGACCTAAAATTTCCCAGAATAGGCAATAGAACGTCATTTTGTCCATGAAGAAAATCCTCATAAATCGACTCATGAAATAGCACTGGATAACAATATTCGAAAAATAATTTTTTTCAAAGTTATAGGCATTTTAAAAAAAATTAATTGATTCCCCATTTATGTTATAGTTATTTCCAAATGTACATAACCCCAACATTCCAGAAGAATCATTTTGGTTTCAACCAGATAGTTCGCATCCACACTTTAGTTTAGAAATTTAAACGAAGTAACAATCCTTTAAAAATATTGAATCAATATCAGTTCAAAAACAGAATGTACCGCCGTATATTCACCTTAACTGTCAGAACAGTGTGTCTGCGTGTATCAATCCTATATTTCTCTAATAATACAGGGCCATTAGTATATCAATTGAGTAAAATCTGAGACGAGCTTTATTTATCAATCTATACTTTTATTTACAATTTATTTTCTTTCACTTACAGTAACAGATATTCAATGCACATATGCGATACCAAATAATATTCCCTCCACGTCGAAAGATTCAATCGCAGCAAAGTTGCGAAAACCAGACGGATTTAAAGGGCATCCATTGTTTGCTGATGATCGTAGTGTGGATCCGGAAATTGATCCACTATGCCAAATTAAACAGGATCTGAATGATCCATTAGGATTAAAGTATAATTTACGAATAATGGATTTTACTCAATGTGGAGTACTCAAACGAAACGTAAGTACCTAGATAATATTGTTCTATGTTCTATTAGAGATTATTTATTACCACAATAATTTATTACATGATGTTTCTGTTCAGGGTTACGTTCATGTTAGGATATGGTTTCCACAATTCCCTGGAGTAGTTATGCAAGCAGATCAGGAGTTAATCATTATGTGTAAACCACCAGAACCTACTGTGGTAGAGAACAAAGCGGCAGGATTTGCAGGAAGTTTGTAAGTACCAACCCTTTAAATTAAAACTGTGAATTTTTAAATCAATCTTTGATATAAATTAGTAAATTATATGTTTCGTAAAATTCGTTGATATTAATAGAAATTAACTTGAAGAAATAGTCAATTCATACAGTCGAGTGCAATATTAAGTAAAATAAACAAAATTCTTCAGCTCCACAAAGGTTTTTTTATTAAATTTTGATTATTACTTTGATAAAAAATATAATTATAAATTAATATGATTTGCCAAACATTTTCTTGATGCTTACAATTCTTTTATCTAAAACACCTACGATTTCTTGAGACAACGGGACTAGTCCAGACTATCGAGTTCGTCTTTTCGCCTTTTGTCTATTTTTTTTACCTATAATAGGATTTCTTCTTACTTAACTTTCAAATGCCCTATTTACTTGATTCAACTCATTGCTCAGATGTTACCGTGACCGTTTTGGGTTAACGTATAATCGTACTATTTATTTAATAGATATGACACAATACACAATTATGTTCGATTTGCAATCTTCACAGATCTGAAACGATGGATCACCTTTTTTGCGAATCTCAAAATGCACTTTTTCCAAATGTATCTAATTTAAGTGATCATATTGGTGGCATCTGATTCCCAGGCTCTTCAGTCTGATATCACAAATATTTATTGGCTGTAATGAAACTACGTTCTTTCTTGCTTAATAAATAGCTGATAAAGAATACATTGTCGATTTGTTGTTTTGATTTTTTTAATGTGTTGTATTATTTAAGTATTAAATTAAGTATCATCTCTAATTAATGAAATAAAACTCGTCTACTCCACAAATGAACCTTCTATTTGTCAATCAATCATTATATAACCATACATGTTTCTAGAATTGAATTTTTATCTTCAGTGGTAAGATATTTTATACAGAATAAGTCATCATACGTCTCCAAACATAAGTTCATTTGTTGAAAAAATATCTTTTCTGAGATTATAACATATTTAGCATAAAATAAAATTATTAATTAAAAACTTTAAGAGTGAATAACTAATTAATTAATAATTTTATTTTATGCTAAATATGGTATAATCTCAGAAAAGATATTTTTTCAACAAATGAACTTATGTTTGGAGACGTATGATGACTTATTCTGTATAAAATATCTTACCACTGAAGATGAGAATTCAATTCTCGAAACATGTATGGTTATATAATGATTGATTGACAAATAGAAGGTTCATTTGTGGAGTAGACGAGTTTTATTTCATTAAAGTTTTAACTCCTCGCATCGAAATGGATTATTTAAAAAAAATAATCTCTAATTGTTCGCTAATGCTCTTGTTATAGGATTATACCCTAATAAACAATTTTTATGAATGATTTATTTTTGCATGAAGAAAATAAATACCGTTTTTTAAGATTCTTTAAATAATTGATCTAAGCTCTTGGCAAATCTAGCACCACAGCTGGAAGTACATAGCGAAAGATTGAATTTTTGCTAAAATAATGTGAAATATTAGGTCATTCCGTCCGTAGGGTGACACATAGATGGCGTTACTAGAATTTTTTCCATATGATTTTTATTTAGTACTAACCTTCAAACGATACGTGTATAAATTTGACAGCAATCTGACTATTGATTCGTGACTTATAGCATTTTGTGTGAAGCTAGTTCTGTTATTAAAAAAAAATGGAAAAAAGTGAATTTCGAGTGTTTTTAAAGCATTTCTTTTTTGATGAAAAAAAAAAACATTGGAAACCAAATAATAGCTTGATAAATATTATCCGAACTCTGCTCCATCGAGACAAATGGTAGAGAAGTAATAATAATAATAATATTTATTTCCAAATACAAATACAAATCAAAATATACATATAATATCAGAATGAGTGGAAACAAACTTTAGAGAAACAAATATCTCCTTATAGATAAATATTAAATTTTCTAAACAAATCAAAATGCTCGCATTTAGCAAAAACGCATGCGCTTGTCCGCTAAATACGCGCAAAAAGAGTATCGCACTTATCAATATATTGTGTTATACAGCTCGTGTAGTTTCATATTAAAAAAGAGTACATTATAGCCACTTTAATTGACTTAAAAAAATATCAAATATTAAATAAAGCGTTTTCTATAACTTATCAAACAATAACCCATGGAGACTTCAGCTTTTCGAATTATCGACCATTACAGAAAAAAAAATAGTTATATCAGTTCAACAAGGTAGGATTATTTTCCTTTAGCCAGCTTGATATTTTATACCTAAAAGACCCACGCGAGATACATAATTATAGCTCATTTGGCAACAAATTGAACAGCTTATGTCCGACCACGAGAAACATTCTCTGTCCAATAGTTCTCCTTGCTCGGGGAACACGCACATTATGTAGTGATCTTTGCCTTGTTAAATGACGGTATTCCGGTAAATTCAAAAATAGTTTGTGTTTGTTTAGGTGTACTATAGAACATTTAAAAAATATTTCCCTGATGGTCAGGATGCTACAATATCCGAACAATCTGGCGGTAGGAAATCTAGTGTCCAATTTAAAAATTATCTTCAATATCCTCTTCTGTGTTAAGATCAATGGCTTTAAGTGTTCACTATAAGCTCCGCCCCACCCAATTATACCATAGGACAATAGAGACTGGACCAATGCATAATATAGGGATAAATTTTGTTTTTTGTGAGAATGTGAGTAGTCTGTTTAAAAATATATATTAGCGATCGTAATTTTTTCGTCAGATTCTGGATGTGAATATCCCACTTAATATGGCTGTCCACCATTACGCCCAAATATTTAGCGCAATCTCTTCATTGAATTTCCCAAGAGCGATTTCTTTGTGGCAGGTCAATTGTAATCTTACTGTTTGGTGGTACTTTGGTTTTATTGTTTGTGAAATTTATGTACGTCGTTTTGTCCAAGTGAATTGTAAGCAAGTTTTTATCAAACCAATGACAAATTTGTCGCAGTGGATTGCTGAATTTAAACGTGGGTCGTACCAGCATAAATGATGCGGAGCGCAGTGGACGCCCAAATGAGGCTGCTATTCCAGAAAACGTCAAAAAAATCACAAATTGGTTATGAACCATCGCAAACTGAAGGTGTACGAGCTAGCTGACATTGTAAAGATATCAGATAGTAGTGTTCTTACCATTTTACACGGACATTTGGGTATGCGAAAGCTCTGCGCAAAGTGGGTGTCGCTTGAGCTCATAGTCGACCAAAAACAAAATCGAATTGATGCTTCAGAGGAGTGTTCGGCGCGTTTAACCCCAACAAAATGGAGTTTTATCGTCGATATGTGACAATGGATGAAACATGGCTTCACTATTACACACCAGAATCCAAAAGACAGTCAGCAAAGACGCAACAGTCGACCGGTAAGGTGATGGCGTCTGTATTTTGGGATGCGAACAGAATAATATTCATCGACTACTTCCAAAAAGGAACCACCGTCAACGACTATTACTCTGCACTTTTGTATCGATTGAAGGCTCATATCGCAATAAAACGGCCGCATTTGCAAAATAAAAAAGTGTTGTTTCACCAAGACAATGCATCGTGTCACAAATCGATGAAAACTATGGCAAAATTGAAAGAATCGGGCTTCGAATTGCTTACCCACACACCGTATTCTCCAGATTTTTTTAATAATTAACATTAATCAAAGAGCATAAATTCAATAAAATGCAAAATGCTTCTTTTGGGAAAAATCGTGAAACACTTAAATTTTTACCCCTCTCTTAATTCTAAGAAGACGCCTGTGCAACCAGAGGACATTCTAAATAAAATTTCTCATTCTACAATCGACAAATAATGTCGAAATGGAGGCTAAAATAGACAAAGAATATTAAAAATCGACAAGAAACTGTGTAGATAACTAATAAAATAATATGAAAAGTTTATTCCTATAAGTAATTATTGGTGGAATTCTTAAATCTTATTTTTCCGTTGACTGCAAAAATTCAAAGAATTATTTACAATATTTTTCAATTCTCAATTATAACGTCTATAAAAAGGAAAATCCTCTCTGCGGCACCCTATTTTAACGGAACCCTAAAATAAGAAATTTTAAAATAATAATAATTGAAAACAAAACGAACAAATTTAATGAATGGCAATTAACGTTCAAAAATTCTTTTATAACATAAAAAGATTACATTTCCGTGTAATTTTTATTTAATTTTTTGTTGAAAAGCAATTTGTGGCAGAGACGTATTGAAGCATGAATCCGGCAAAATTTGTTCTTCTTATAGTTGGTAATATAAATAAACTTTGTAAAAAATAATACCCGTTTAATTGCTTGCCATCCTAAATTACTTCATTTTATCTTATAACAGCGAGACATACAAGTATATCTGTGTTGTTTAATCTACTGGAACAAAAAAATAAACCTGATTCTGTACTTAGATAATATTATAAAAATCAATCGGTAAAATTGGGCTTGCTTTAGCTTTAGAACTTTTATCCTTATATCTAAAATGTGTAGTGCTTGTAAGTACAATACTATTGATTACAAATTCTTATTTTAACAGAAGTCGGCGTGTTTTATTTCATTAATTCTTTCTGACAATGCGAAAGTCCTCCCATTTCATCAAGGAAATGTCAAAGTTATTTGATTTTTTCTTTCTAGGGAAAGTAAACGAAAATAAAGAACGATAGTGCAAGCATGTCTTGTTATATGTTTCACAAGGCCAAAGAATACATTTTTTGAAGAATTATAAGTATTTTGGAACCTAAGATATATTTTACAAAATCAACACAGTTCATATCACAGACCTCGAGACCTAGGCACAGCCAAATTATAGTTATTTATAATATAAAACCGTGCCTGCGAGTGGAAAACGTTTAATTCCACGTGCAAGTAATGCTTTTTACCGTTGTGTAATATATTATTTTATTCTTGAGTGAAATATTTACTAAAAATTAATAAAATGGGAGCAGTTTAGAATATTAATTGGAAAACAAATTCATTGGTTTTCACCCTGTGTTTTCCCTCGGTTTTTCAACAGTGTCCCTTGGGTGGGTAAAATTGATATTCAAATAGGTAAAGTTCGCTTTTCACTGGGTAAAAATTAATCGATTATTGTAAATAAACTGTCATTTTTACAACAAGTTGGTAGTTGAACAAATGATAGTTTGCCATATACCATGCAGTCAAATATTTTGGTAACATAGCTACAAATATACATGTTGAAGAAATAATCCATATGTAACTGTGGAGTGCAAGATTAGTTGCAATAAAAATACCAACGTCACCTCCACAAACTGTTTCGGGATATCTCAGATCCCATCATCAGCCACCACAAAGCTGCAAAAACATCAAACATGCAAACATGAAATGAGCGGTAAAAAATATTAAAGTGACAAAACAAACAAGTGAAAACTCACCAAAACAGATGTCAAAACTAAGTAGAGGTCGATGTTAAAAAGAAAAATAGTAACATAAAACAGTCACAATGTAAAATAAAAATAAAAACAACATTTCATTTGGAAACATGTTACAAAACAAAAAACACTTATCACATAATACGTTAAATGTTGAATTTTTGGTGAAATAATGAATCAAAATCGTATTGAAAAAATGGCTCTCATTCAAGACTTGGTTAGCAAAGGAGGAGGGAGTATTAAAAACGGCATCATCAGTGCTCCTCGATCTTTCAATCAAGTTAAGGAGCACTCCAGATTGATTGAAAGATCGAGGAGCACTGATGATGCCGTTTTTAATACTCCCTCCTCCTTTGCTAACCATGTCTTGAATGAGAGCCATTTTTTCAATATGGAGATCTACTGTAAAGTCCTACACATCTGCGATAAGGGTGTCAGATTGAATCTTTTAGAAATGCTTGAGATTTACAAAGCCAAGAATAACAATGAAGTTGTCTGTTTAAATGATCAAGTACAATTTGATCCTTTTATTTTCTTTGAGAGTCTTCTCTATTTGAGATAGTCTGAGGTTTAACCTCCTTTGTTTTAATTTTAAGTTATTTTCTGTCCTTTCCTTATAGTTCCTTGATTATTTTGAGCATATATGTTTTCATACAAAACTTGGAATTGGCTGTTGGTCTATTTTATTTTATTGATTTACCATTTTTTCTCTCAGTACTATTTTAGTTTAATCTTTGATAGATATCTATTTGCATATATTTGAAGTAGTTTTATATTTATTTACGATTTTGATTCATTATTTCACCAACAATTCAACATTTAACGTATTATGTGATAAGTGTTTTTTGTTTTGTAACATGTTTCCAAATGAAATATTGTTTGTATTTTTATTTTTCATTGTGACTGTTTCATATTACTATTTTTCTTTTTAACATCGACCTCTAGTTAGTTTTGACATCTGTTTTGGTGAGTTTTCACTTGCTTGTTTTGTAACTTTAATATTGTTTACCGGTCATTTTCATGTTTGCATGTTTGATGTTTTTGCAGCTTTGTGGTGGCTGATGATGATATCTGAGATATCCCGAAACATGTTCCACTTTTAGATAATAAACAGTTTGTGGAGGTGACGTTGGTATTTTTATTGCAAATATACATGTGCTTTTGGTTTTAATATAGCCCACATGGTGCTCGAGTATCGGGAGTTGTAGAAGAAACTCCAGGACGACTGGAATATGAAGTTGCACTGTACAAGGAAGCACCAGCTACAAAAATTGGCAATGGCACAAGCAATAGTGAATTACCAGTGGATCAGGCAGTGCCAATAGGTAAATCAAATTCTGTAGTAAAATACACTAGGTATAGATTTTCATGCAATTTTAATAAATAGTTCACGAGCTATGATCTTTAAATAGTTAAACTGTGTATTTGAATATATCTAGATATATTTATTGGGATAGGAGTTTTGACATCTATGTTTGTATTTTATAGGTACCAAATTGCAATTACGGGCTCGAATAAGTCAGGAATCAGCATGGAAATATGTCAAATTAATGGAAGTGACTGTGTCTCCAGATCCTGATGATCCACACGCAGCTGGTAGTGTAGCTCTTGTCAAAGATGGGTAAGATAATAATAAATACAGATAATCAGTTGTAAAATAGGAACAAAATTTCACAAATATTTGGTTTATTTAGTTGTTGAATCACATAATGTTGCAAGCAAGGCCCAGTGCCTATATCTTCCTGTTCCGCTGGTAAGGAAAGGCTTGCAACTTTACCATAGAAGTTGGAAACTTGGGAAAATATTTCAAATTGCTTATAGATAAATATCGGTATTTACATTTTTCAAATATTAAGTTGTTTGCGAGAATAATATATTCGCAGTGAATTCCTCGCACACTGATCCCTTGCTTAGCCTATGGGATGCAA
Organism: Apoderus coryli; assembly: GCA_911728435.2. Lineage (NCBI taxonomy): Eukaryota > Metazoa > Arthropoda > Insecta > Coleoptera > Attelabidae > Apoderus > Apoderus coryli. The sequence goes on along the minus strand of OU452204.1, from coordinate 10,319,242 downwards.
ACTATAAGCATCTATGGAGTACTGCAAGTTGACTTCCGATTTTTTATTTTTGTGATACAAACAAGTTATGTTTGGTGTTCGGCTGTCAAGGATAGTTGAATAAAACTAAGAGTTTTTAACCTATACATCCATTTTGACTTTATTAGTTAAGAAATTAAACTTTTATGTATAAACAAGAATTTAGAAAGGATAAATACATTCTTTTTGATTTTTTTTTTTGTAAATTTTACGTGAATATTTCTTTGCTCAAAACAATAAATAATATGTACAGTTAAATGAACCGCGCTCTGCCTTATTAAAATTTTATTGTTATAATATTATTATTATTAAGAAAGTAGAGAAACATAGCACAAACATGGAAAAGCAGCAGGTAATTTACAATTAAAATTAAAGTGTAAACAGTTTGTGGCACAGTTTTTATACGTGTACGCACTTACTTATATTGTAGAATTTTTTCATAAATAATTAAAATTTTGCATTCTGAATTAATTTGAATTTTAATTAAGTTGGCTTGATTAATTAGTGTAGGAAGATTTCTCACAGTACCTGTATGTTACATCAAATGGGACAAAAACGAGTACCTACTACTTACTCTAGTTTACGCTTTTGAATTTTTTTATTGAATAATTGCTAATGTGAAAATTACATAAAATAAAAAAACAATTAAAATCACTTCAACGTTCGACCCATCAATACTACAAAAAAAAATTATACCGTTCTTATCATTTTATTCTTTATAGCAGTTTTAGAAAGATTTGAAAGAAAAGTTTTTTCTTTCGTAGTAGGTAATGGTAATGGAAAATGAAAATACCTAGCTACTACCGAATATGATTTAGTAGGTAACTGTTTCATTTGGACTATACCTATTATACATTATATTATTTGTTGTTTAAACAATTCTTATTTTAACTTTGTTTATTTTTTCTGATTGTAATGTTTGTATCATTTATTATTTTGAAACGGTATAATCTATGTTAATTTTATTGTTGTGTTATGTGCCTGCACTGTAATTGGATTTGTTTCTGAGTGGGTCGCTGAAGTCCAAGTCAATAAATAAATAAAAAAGTATATACAAATGTACCCTGGAGTCCAAAAAAACTAAAACAATTAAAATGTTTTGTAAAAAATACAATTAGTATCCACGAAATGTGTTAAAGATAAGTAAGAGTAAATTATCTACAATAATTGTTTTATTTTCTCGAGCGTCTAAATCAGTCTCAATGTTATAGACCATGGCTGTGCTATGGCTCAAGGGCCACTTTAAAATTACAGTTTGGAGGGCGGCATTATAAAATCTTTTGTACGTAACTTTATCAGTGCGTTTTAATAGGTATAGTACACAAAAAAGGCGCTATTATTTTATTCAAAAACCATCAAATTTGGCTTTATAAATTTCATGTTGGAAAAGATAGTGCTTCCCAGTTCTCTTGGTAGCAACTTGAAAAAGTTTCAGTTTTTGTTGGTAAAAAGAATTTGATTGAAAATCACACAATTCCTGTAGAAGGTCTGCTGTGCTTACATTCTCAACAGAAATTGTAAGTGGCTGAGTAAAAACTGAATTATCTATTTCGATTTTATTAAAGTTGCTAAATCGACTTTCAAATTCTTAATTGTATCAATCTATTTTATATGAGGTAAATATGAAACTTACTCAAGTGAGATGTCAGGTCCGCTAAAAATTGGGCATGAATCATTTGATTTTCCAGTTTCGTAGTGTCGGACTTCATATCCTGTTTAAGGAACATAGGAATTTCCTTGCGTAGAGCGAAGAATCGTTGCAAACAATTTCAGTCGCTTAATAAACAGGATTATTGCATTTAAACTTAACATTGCCTATGAAAATATTAGGTAATTTTCATAACACGTAACATCTTATACAACTACTTAGTGTTGAAACATTATTGAATAGGCGCATCTTGCTGGACATAAGTTTTCTCTATAAAATTCTAAACTGTAACACAAATTCCCCCAAACTCCTTTCAAAAATTGGTGTTGAAATTCCAAATACGATCGTAGAAAGTGCTAATTTATTTGAGGTGCAGAACTAACTAAGTATAATTATTATAATCCCATTAACAGGCTATGTATCTTTGGCAATCGATACTGGAATGATATTGATATATTTATTTACTCCTGGGCTAGCACGTTATGTTTAAGCTAAGAAGTTTATAATTATGTAATTTATTACAATTATTGTAAAAAATTAATATTGGTGTGAAAGTAACAAGTCTCTATATATCTTCTTTGGCCAAAAAATCAAGAAGCTTACGGCAAAGCACTACTGCATCCTCTAATAATTTAGTTATTTTAACAACCACTTTTATGACATTAATTTGACGTAAGGATTTTCCGTGAACAATACAGTGTATCATACATACAGGATACTTGATGTTGTTGAAAATCCAAATTCAGTTCCTATCATAACACTAGCTCCATCAGTATCATTTATCGAATCCCCTGTAGTCTGACACCAACCATCTGCCAATAGTAATTAAATCCTGATCATTCCTTCCTAAATTCCTGAAAGCTTCGTATCCTTGTTAGTAGCATGGATAAGACCACGCATCTCCTCTGCTACACTGAAGTCGTCTTGAATAGTTCGGATAAAAATTACACAACCAGTGGTTTCATCCAGGTATAGCGAAAAATATTAAAAATTGCCAACCATGTCATGCAATTTTTGGGGTACATATTGATTAATATATGCTTCAACCGTCTTGCAATTGATGCCACACTGAGACTGTTTCAAAATTTCTTCTTTCATTGCATTGTTTTGCCATTTTGGTTGCACAATTTTTAATAAGCACTCCATCACTAAGAGGTTTCTTCGCTTTGTCCATTTCCAGCGTTACTTTGTAAGAAGAGGAAATACTGCACTTGTTATCAGTCTCATATTTTTTCAAAACATATGTTTGTTTTAGTTTTTCTTATACTCCTTAAATATAGCTTGTCCTTTCTTCACTCCCCTGTATATTGCTAAAATTTTTTCTCTTGTAACGTGGTGCAATGTCGTTTCATATTATATTGTTTGGCATCCCATAGTACTTGCACTGAAGTCTCTTATTATTGTTTGCAGTCTGATTCCCAACGGTCATTATACACTTGATGTTTGTTCCTTATTTTCTTGTCTACAAAGCAGAGATATCATGTCTCTGCTACGAAGACATAATATGTCACCGAGTATTTTACTTCTAAAGGATTTGGGATTGCTTCGTAGCGCACACTAGATCATAATGACTACAAATAATGCTGAACTAACTTCCGTCCCGCTTGACTCAACCTTCTTAAGCTGGGTACACACTTGAGAGCAGATGGTTAGAGTCACACGAATACGCAATTGTAAACGACCCGTTCGCCGTGTCTCAGGGTGTGAGGGATAATTCACGCGCGACTTTGAGCGCATAGACCTCCAAGATTTGGTTCGACCCAAAATCTTGGCGGTTGACAATGACATCTCAACTCTCGAAAGTGGTGTTTCGATAGACACTGATATATTTCTTGAGTATGGGCGAAACTCTTGCTTCCTTCCATAGTTCTAATTAAGATCAATTTTTAATGCTTCATTGTGGGATTAATAGACACTGATGTACAGCTTGTAACAATATATTGTAGAATGAATGACTTTTTGAGTATACCTAGTCCTTTAAAGCTACCATTATAAGTATAAAATAGCGTTTTGTTAAATTTCGCCTTTTGATTGATTTTAATTAGGTATATTAAATTGTACATTTTTGTAAGAATTTCTTTTGTGTCAATCAAAGAAGACCATTATTATTATTATAACACACTAAGCTTATTGGTCCCTATCAATACTACTATTATCATTACGCATATAGTAATTAGAGCTGAAATACGATGCTGACTTAATTATTAAACTGTGTTTGCAATAGATCAATACTCATAAAAATATTGAATGCTGTCTGAGAGTCGTGTTTGCGCAATAAACAATATAAATGTCTTAAATATCCCTATAGTTTTGTTGAAATGTATATTTGACATCTTTTTCAGTTGCCGTAACAGAGAATTTGCTTCTATAATACCACATCAACCTGCCAGATACCGTGAGCGACATAATGAGGTCTTTTTAGATTTCGAAGCATTTTTACTGAGTTCTATGAAAGAAAGATCCACATTATGGATTCATTCACAGATCAAAGCATGTATGGACTCACTGGACTGTCAACCTGATTTCTGTTTGGACCTATTTGAACCAGCTGGCCATGGAAAACGGTAAGAATGTTCAAATTTATTAAAAATGGTTGTTAATGCTATGAGGAAATTCAAATGTATTAAATATGTTTATTGTATTTTTTAGTAAGAGGAGGAGCGCAGAAACTGTTGAAATAATGGAAATTAAGAATCTGAATAACACACATCAAAATCTATCAGAATTGTACACACGAATTCAAGGTAATCTAGAATACACTGTTTTGATGCCTGGTGATGAATTCTATCATAGAACATCATCGATGGAAAGCAGCTGTAGCACATTTTTGGTAAGAAACTAAATATGGTACTTACTTATCCAAAATTGTACATTGTGTAAACCCATACGTATATTTTATATTAGTTAACACAAAATCTATTAAATTGCAATTTGCATCCTTTATGCATTTGATGGCTAAGAAATACTACTTAATTGATAAAAAAACATCAGATGTAGTCAGGCCAGGGACTTTCTGAGCTATCCAAACCATGGTATTATAAAAAGATATCTGGCAACGACTAGAAATTACCTTCGGCCTATCGAAGGGATACTGACGTAACTTATGCCAACTAACAACTCTATTAAATGATGTTGAGCCACTCGCACCTCTGTGTAGAGCATGTAGGGTAGGGTATTATTTCGACAGAAGACAGCTGTATTTTACAATCGTTCGTTTCCACATTTTCATTTGGGTAACGTATTTTAATTTGATCATATTCTATTTTGTTCCTAAATAATAGTTTTATTTTGCAAATTTTACTGCACACAGGTTTAACTGGACATCTTGTGCATGCTCCATAGGCCAAACAAAACTTTAGTCTGCCACCAACTCCCCTCACAATATTGTGGCACTTGCGTCTTACTTTGCAGTGTGTACTCAAATTGCTCGCAATTAGACGGAGGTTACTCTTTGGTTTTAGCCAAAAAGATCACGGGAGATAGGCCTAAAGGGAATGTTGGCTTTGGAATCTAGTAAACTGTATTTTTTTTATTTTAATATTCATTTAAATATTCTTATATCTAAACCTAGGTAAATACTTGAGATATTGTGAATATGTCAAAAAAGACAATCAATTTTAATTTTTGAAAATGAGTCCTGCTACCAGAGCTTGTTAAGAACTGAACTCTTGTGTCTCAGCGTGTTTCCCTAACATTATAAGCCAATAAACCACATTCCAGTCCTCTTAGGTCTGTCTTTTTGTTGCCTTTAACATAGAGGCAGGGATTTTATTCCTATGTGCTCCGCTCATTACGGAATTGCGGCGTTCCAGTGAACCAGTTTTCATATTATTGTCGATGGGAATCTATGGTTCTAGTTGGAATTGTTAGCTAACGTAATAGTTCGACCACTATCAATGTTTGTGACATAAAATAGTTTGTGCCACACAATATTCTATCTAACCTAATGATATCTAGATATATGTATCATTTCCATATTGTAAAATCAAACATATTCTGGATATTATGTATTTCTTTTATATTAAATCAAATATTAATTTATATTTATAGGTAATCGCAGCAATTCTTGGTTGTCTTCTGTTTATGGCAGCATTTCTTATGTGTTGGTTAGCAACTAAACTACATGCAGCTCTAATTGGGGCTTCCAAAACCAATCATAACATAGACGATTACTCTAGAGATAATAGAAGTTACTCGGAGAGTTGTTACACGGGACGAGCAACAACTCAATAATATTCAGTTATTATTTTCAGATATTTATCGAACATTTTTGGTTTGTTAACATGTTTTTCTTCTGATCTTATACATATAGATTTTTCTGGATATTTAATTGACAAGGATACGTGATAATTTTCACAAAATGATAAATAATGATGTAGATTCATTTTGAAGATAGCTGACAGCATTTTGTGGAGTCATTTAGCTACACTCTTACATAAATAAAACAATATAAACTATCTTTATATTAATAAATTGCAATAGTTACCTACCTACTATTATATATCATGCTGAATTTACATTCTTAAAATCCAAGTTTATGTAGGAACTCATCTCAGTTTTTAATATTTTTTATACTAACACCATTAAAGCTTGTCAGTTTAATATCAGGACATTCTTTTGTACTTTTTTTTCTGATTTAACCAAACTCTTATTTGTTTAAAATTGCTTCGATATTGTCAATACTATAGAGTATAATGTACAATATTTATTTAACACAAAATATTCCTCAATAGAGTACCACATCTAAGAGGTTGGCTCGAAATGATATTTGGAGCGCTTCTGCGGATGTATAGATAACATTATTCAATCAATATTAACGTTAATTAGAAGACGGTACTATTTCTTTCAGTCAACGTTATAACATTATTGCAAAAAATGGAAAAGTATCCTAATAAAATAATAGAAAAGAAAATTTTTATTTATTAATTTTATTTGTAGTTTATTATTTATTATAAAAGTTTGTTACCGTTATACTTATTTATAAGTTAATAATTTATTTTATTTTTATCACGGTTAAACTGATTATGTTTATTATTTATTTTGTGATTATTATTTATTTTGTAAATATAATATTATTAATCGATGAGTAGAACTTTCAGCGTAAAGTAATATTGAAAGGCATGAATCACTACGTCACCAAAACACTTTTTTAAATCTCGACGCGCATTTCGCTAACACTGTTATCATCCTTAAGAGAGTACCTATTAAAATACACGTCCACATTTAAGATAGTGTTTCGGCGAAGTGGTAAAACGTGTCTTTCAAAAATGTTATTAGTAGTTTTCGAATTGTGGTGGGTAAGGTTTTTACACATTTCTTTGAGGTGTTGAAAACTTTAATTTGTACTCGACACTAGGTACTACGGGACTTGGGAATACCTATGTATTAAGCGGGATTTATTTATTATTAGATTTAGCTAAATAAAAATAGTTTTAATTATAAAGATATTTGGTTTAAATAATTTTTTGTTTTTTTTATCACACTTTGTATTTATATATTTGATGACACAACTTTACTTGAACCCATTTCCAAACCACATTAATGCCAGCTCCCCAAAAATGTGGAGCCAGTACTAAATCTTTGTATGAGCTAAAATACGTGCGTTCAAGTTCAGCCACATTTTTCAATATGTACAACCGCCCCTTTAGTTCAAAGTATATCAGCTATAATAATTATATACAATATGGTCGGACAAAATAATTTTGAACTGGATGTAGGTAGCTTGTAAGAGTGTGCCAAATTTATTTCGGTTCTTTGTGATTTAAAATCAGTACTAATACAAATATAGATAAATAATAAGACGAAGGTGTAGTCAATATTACCACCTTTGGTATTTTGGCTCATGTTCTCCAAATATATGTAGAATCATTTTCGCAAATATGCAACGCTCAATTCGCGTACTTGACAAAGTTTCTTGACCACACGCTTCTCTTATATGTGAGATTTTATTAGGGATTTGTATTTCATGTGATATTTGACGATAATTCGTTGCTCTATCATCATCTATCATCTATCATCATTCAGTTCTTGCATGCAAACGAAGTCCACGGCCAGACTGATTTGTGTGCAAAAACGGGAGGCATCATATTTGAAGGGATGCTACAATTCTTTTGCTGTTGGAGCATGTACTTCTTGTGTAGAAGCCTTTGATATCGTTTTTATATAGTGACTTTCTTGGCTAAACAATTACACCTATGTGGGCGATCATAGCTATTCCATAATTCATAAAATTGTAATTTCAAGACCATGTACGTTCGGGATGGACGTTGTATGGATGATATTGCATGGCACGAGGCACGAGAGGGATGTTTTTAGTTCCGCGGACTCGTGAAGAAGAAAGTTACTTCATAATTAGTATAAATATCTTCTTTATATTATATTTTATTTGGGTCATTGATATTTGAACTATCCTCGATCAAGCAACTCAATCGGAAAAGTCAATACATGGAGAAAATCTAACACCACGCCGTTATACAAAGCAAGGAAAGTCTGTTGAAACTATTATGGAAGAGATGTCAACGGTTTACTGGGGTACTTTCCCCGGACGAACGGGAATTTTTAAGCATAAGTAATAGGGAACCATTCGAGAAAACCCTCGACCGCGGTAACCTACTGATGTGACCATATGTTGTAAAAATTAAAAAAAATGTATTGAAGATCACGATAGTATACTAGCCTGGATTGTTACAGGACACGAAACTGGGGTTCATCATTATGAACTTGAGTCTAAGCAGGACTCCATGCAATGGCATAAAAAAGGCACACCACCACCCAATAAGTTTAAGATAAGGGTTTCTGTCGGTGTTCTATTTAGCAGATCCGTGAGCTTACTTAAAATTTCATCAGCTGGGCCAGTCTGAATGGGCCCAATGCAGCAGAATTAAATTATATGCAATTTTATGACACAACGCTTGGTAAAAGTGTAGTCACATAAAAAATGCATTCTCGGCTGATTTGTTGATTCAAAGAGAAATATCAGTTCAGCTGGACTATTTGTTTGTATTTTTGCTAAATATTTATCTCTTACCTTAACACATATTTTTTAAAAATAACCGGTGTTGATTACTGTCTATCGCTTCCTATCTAAAAGGCTTTAATAAAACTCCGAGTTTATGAGAGATCCTATCACCACCTTTGTTGAGATGGTTGGAGAGCTACGTGACTGGCAGAACTCAGATAGTCCGGTTCAATGATTTCCTTTCTGACCCTGTTTCGGTTTCTTCTGGTGTCCCCCAGGGTTCTCACCTTGGGCCATTGTTATTTAACTTATTTATAAATGATATCAAGCAGTGTTTCATTCACAGTGAATTCAGGCTCTTCGCCGACGACCTGAAGTGTTACCGGCGTATCGGAGGTCCCACCGATTGTTATCTTCTGCAGGAGGATGTTGTGAGATTTGTGCATTGGTGTGAGTTGCATGGTATGACTTTAAATTGACTAAGTGCTTTTGCGTAAATTTCAACCGAACCAGGAGACCTCTTTTGTATGAATATTTTGTCGACCATTCAGTCCTAAAATACAAATCTTCGGTCAAAGATCTGGGAGTTTACCTGGACACTTCCTTGAGCTTTGTGGATCACATCAGGCACTCGACTTCCAGGTCTCTGAAAGTGTTGGGCTTCATAAAGCGTTGCCCGGTTTTCAGTAATGTGAATACTATTAGAATTTTGTTCGCGACGCTCGTCAGACCACATTTGGAGTATGTCTCGGCGGTTTGGACCCCGTCATACGGTTGCCATTCTGCCCGAGTTGATAGCGTTCAGCGGCGTTTCCTTAGGTATGTTCACTTTAAACTTGGTCGTCCGCGTCCTATCGATTTTGTGTTCGATTACGGAACTATGATGAGCGAGCTGGGGCTTACGACATTGAGCAATCGCAGGGTCGTCAGAGATCTATTAATACTTTATAAGCTTTTGAACAATATGGTATCGTCTTCTTATTTGTTGTCCAATATTAATTTTCATGTACCGTCTAGGAACAATAGATACTCTCACCTTTTCCATGAGGAATTTCACCGTACAAATTACGGAGGAAATAATTTTGTCCCTAGAGTGGCCAGGATGGCGAATTCTTGCTTAAGCGTTGATTTCTTTGCCCCTATAGGTGAATTTATTCGCCGCTTGAAATGTGAGCGTCGTGACGGCAGTTTTGCGTAAGTCGATCGATGCCTGTTGCGTTGACGATCATGGTTTTCCTTTTATTCCTGGCGTGGGTCATGCGAATAGCTTTAGTATAACTTGAATTATGTTTAAATTGTCTACTTATTGTGTAATTTAGAGTTTCTTAGGTTTTGTAAAATTGTTGAATTTGTGTAGTATTGCATGGAATTATATTTGTTATATTATATTGTATGCTGTATTAATGGACTTTGTCCGTGAATAAATAAATAAATAATTAATCGATTAAGTAATTTAAATAAATTTAAAAAAATAATAAGACGCAAGAGTACTATATTCCTGCTCATGGCTACCATCTTTTGGGACTCGGGAAGAATCCTATTTATTGATTATAAAGATGGAAGTGTTTGTGTCTAACTGGAGATAGTACTACGCTGCAATTTTAAAACAGGTAAAAGGAGCTATCAGGGAAAAAGAAGAGGAAACAATTCTATATAACTCAAAGAAATTTTGTGAACTTCAATTATTACGGTCAACACGTATCTTTGGGTTGTTTGTATGTTTGGTTTTGTAATTATTATTAGCTAAGTATTATTATCCTCAATATCTATAAGAATCATTAAGTGAGTCCTCTCGACGACACCCAGCGCTATTACAAGTAAAACGATTACCTAAAATTATATGACTAAAGAATTTTTTTTCCTGTACTTTATTATCTTCATCAAAAGGTATATCTTATGCTGCTTCTGAATTGGTCACTTCCTCTCGTTTCAACCCTTTTCAACTTAGTAGTAAACCATCTGAATATTTCTTAAGAAATGTCTTCAGTTTAGGAAATATAGATGTATCAAATGTTTGTGGACCAGAGAGACGAAGTTTTGGATACTGGAATTGATTTTTACTTTTTATAATAAAATAAATTGATTTATGTTAAATTGGTAATTATTTTATTTGCAATAGAATATAAAAAAATCGGTTGTGTCGCCCCAAAACTTTCCCGACAAGATATAGTATAATCAAAAATATATGACCTGCGCAACGACTCAGAATTTCCAATAAAGTAACGTAACAAACTAACTACTTTATTCAAAAACACACACACATACACCCTGTGCGGGAAAGTAAAATGGGACACAATATTAAAGTAACCAAATAGCTTTTATCCTACCTACCTTTAGAAAGTTTTCATGTATCTTTTTACATAAAAGCTACTTAGAAATTTCCATTGTATAGTTCTTTTTTTCAAACTAACAATATAGCAAAAGCTAGTTTCTATCCAAGTAGGGCTGAACTCCAAAAAATGAAACTCTGACGTTTTTAATCTTTTTCACCTTTTGGTAAGTACAACTTTGTATATACATTTTGAAATTTCATTTAAATTTCTAGCTTGTGTATTGATAAAAAACAAGTTTTTTTAAAAAAACTATTTTATTTAATTGTAAAATAATATGAATAACAAACCTAAAATAAATACAAAAGTTACAACTACTTTAAATTAAAATCTATTACATAAATAAGTGCTTGCTATAATTTAAAAATAATTTACAAATTATTAATTTATAATAGTTAAATAAATATTCTACACAAACAGAAATATGACAACGACCGTAATTATTGTTCATTGGGTAACACAAAATATCAGGATAAACTTTAGTTTATATGTGAATAATTTGGTCTACTCTACTTCCTAAACTAAAAATTATCACATTCATCATAAAGTTTCAACTAAATTTTAGTATCTTAGTATCTCTGCGTAACTTGTTTGATCCAGTCCAAATAATGCGCAACTTTCACGTATACTCCAGGAACTCCAACCTGTCCACAGCCAATACCCCAACTAACAACTCCTACTACTTGCCATGTACCACCTCGTTCACACACCATGGGTCCACCTCCGTCACCTTTGCAAGCGTCTTTACCTTCTTCACCACCAGCACATATGAATCCTGGATGCAACTTGAATTCATAACCTAAACGTGTGTTTTGCAACTGTCGTTGACATTGACCGAAATTCGTAATTGGTACATCAACTTCTTTAAGGATGTTTTGGTATTTGCCAAAGTCTCCGAAGGCGTCTTTACCCCAGCCTGTTGTCCAACACCTGGTACCTAAATTACACAAAAATCAATCAATAAAATGGAGGAAAGGTAATTTTTACGTAAATTACGGTTAAAAAACCAACAATAGTGGCAAGGACATGATGGTCCATTGTTAAGTTTGACGATGATCGCTAACGTAGCTCGACATTAAGGCCACCATGCACCGATTTATATTTTAGGATTTATGTACCATAGTTGACACGGACCCTGAAGAAAAGCTGCTATAAACTCCAAAAAATACCCCTACATGCTCACACATGAGCGAACGCTCACAGAGTTATTCTCCATGACCCTGTCCTTTATCCCTAAGGGCCATCGTAGTCGTAAGTCTGTTTCTATTAATTTGAGTTTTGAGAATGATCTTTCCCCCGTGCAATGACTAACTAAATATATTCGAAATGATATTTTTACATTTGAAAAGGCGAGCAAATTGGAGGTATATTTGAAGATTATTGCTATTGCCGACATTTAATGAATCTATTTCATTCTTAAATATTTTGAATAATTCAAGAAACTGTTCAACCCTAGGCTCTCATGTAAATCAATGCTTCAAATTTTAGAATTAGAATGAACCGATGTTATGATTCCTAAAAATCTAACATACAGAGCGACAACCATCAAAAAATGCTGCGCCATAATACTTAGTTGATACGAGTGTTTCCATTGTTTAGACAATGTTCTAATTAACAATCATTTGACATTGAGTGACAATAAATTCTTAGGGCCAGCGAATCAAAATATAATATAAATTATCTTGATATCTTGTGAGGGTCGCTTTTTGTGGAGGCCCTGTGTATAGCCCCCTATGCCACCCCTTAGATCCCGCCCTGATATTTATTATGTAAAGTTTTATTATAAGGTTTATGTTAGATAGCATAATGGTAATCTTCCACCATCATTCTTCAGTTCTATTTTATGTCATTTAATAACAGATGGTCCATTTTATTCGTATTAAAATTAGGACTTACCAGTGTAGTCATCATGAGGGAATGGCAAACAAGCTGGACTGATATGTGGATTCTTGGTAAAATCTACTGGTTTGTCCATTCTGAGTATGGCTAAATCATTATAAAGAGTTCCAGCGTAGAACTCTGGGTGCACAGCTACAGAAATTATATCCCGTTCGACATAAGGATAAAATTCAACATCGTGGTTTACATCCCATTCACCAAGTCGCACTCTGAGATCGTATGCGTTGCTATATCTAAAAAAAATAAAATATAAAAATATATTTTGATATAAACTAGTTCACTAAAAACACTTACTGTTTAACACAATGCGCCGCAGTTATGATGTGCAAATTGTCGATTAAGGTACCACCACACACATACACGCTTTCTTTAGGATCCTTCTTCAAGATAGCTACTTGCCATGGGTATTCCCCGAACTCACTATCACCATCAACGTAGACGGGATTCTTAATTCTACCGTTAATGCCTTGTGAGTGCCTTGTGCCGCACTGTTTAGTATTTGCATTTGAAGCAGGAATATTTGGACGGTATGGTCGTTTACAGCACACGTGTCGTGGTCCACAGGCTTGCTGTTGGGGTCTGCCGAAGTATGCTTGGCGCTGAAAAAGGGAATTTTGCCATCAAGTATAATAAATGTTTATTTTAGTTTCCAGATAGATCAAAATTAATAAGTACCTCTGATATTGCTAGAATTTGTTTTGTAGCTTTTTACTAATTTTTTCAAAATAACTTTTCATTCGATCTATCTTGCAAACATTGTAAACATAATCAGAAAGTACCTTTCTAATGTCACTTGTCATTGTCACGTCATTCGGTGTCACACTGCGTCGTTTTCTATTTAATGGAAATTTAATAACTCCCGAATTCACAGTTCTAAGATTTTTGCCTCTACGCTCAATTGGGAAATCCTCATGGGTACTATTAGATAATGTTCTACCTAGTATTGGATCATCAGAAAACGGCGTAAGTCCTGATCCGTAATGTACAAAATCATTATCATGAAAAAACGAGGGATTACTATCATCAAATTGAACGTCATGATGATTGTCTGGTTCAGAAAATGGACCTTCATGAAAGTTTTGTGGTAAAAGTGGGACTTCATGGAAGCTTGGTGGTGCAAATTCGTGATATTGTGAAACTGGTTTTTCATAGACATATTCCGGTGCATAATGATGTCCGTGAGGAAACCTTTTATGGACATGAAAGTGCTTATGTTTATTATACACAACACCTTTCTTATATGTTACAAGATCTTCAAATTTATGTACTAAATAATCATTTGGAGTAACATGAAGATTAACAAAAGGCTTCAATACTTTTTCGCCATAATCATCCTTTGTAATTTGTAGAGAAATCAAGGGATTAACTGACACCAAACCGAGATTAATTCCTGCAGCTCCGACAGTATTACCGTATGGATTCACGATTGAATGGGGACTGTAAGGATTGACTGGATAACCGTTTTGTTGTGGTAGACCGAAAGATATGCCAAATGTTGGATTAATTTTCTTCATGTTAAGCATTTGTTGGCCATATTGACGCTGCAAAAATTTTTGGAAACATAAGACAGTTTTGTTCCAGTATTGTGTTTAAAGCCTTAGTAGTTTTAGTCAGTTTATGTAGTCTGTCGATCACTAAACTATTATTGCGTTCAATGAATTTTGTTTTTAAGAATCATTATTTATAGCAAAATCGGGTTTGTTAGAATTATTATTAGAGTAACTTTACCGATAATCTTCCAAGCTTTTTTATGAAGTTAATAAGTGTTGATTAATAAATGATCGTGATCTAAAGAGTTAATTTCTTAATTTTTAAAGGAAGTTTAGTAATGCGTTATGCCGCTAATCGAACTAACAATGATATTTTAATTAAGTGATCCTTTTAAGTAATCCAATAATTTAATTATTTATTTTCTTACTTACCCCTTCAATTTTCTCATCATCAGTTTTTTCTTCATCGGCATTAATTGGTGCTTCTCGTTTCGACACCTTTTTAACATCAACTGACTTATCACCAACACTGTCAGTCACATTACTTTTAACTTCTTTAGCAACTCTAACAACAGTCATAGTTCCATTTCCATCTGTAATAACTCTTTCTTCACTTTCAGGTACTGCCTCAATATCACTCTTTAAACTTCTGGGATCCAAAGCCAAATACAAATCATCTTTACGTCCAATTATGTCACTCGAAGGACACTGATCGTAGGGTACGCAAATGCAATCGTAATTTTCAGCTCTAGCAGATTCTAATCCACTAAATTTATCAGCATATTGCAAGTAGTTGTTGTCAAAAGAATTAAGGTTTAATTCCTTTTTGTACAGATCAGAAGAACCATATGAACCGACGGAAGTTCCAAAACTATTAGATGCAGAATTAAAGGTTTGTGGTCCAAAGTTTTCACTAACGGGCTTTACAGATTGATACTGATTTAATCCACTGTATGTTCCTAAGTTTTGTCCACTATAGAGATTACCAGAACCGATCGTCAGTCCATTATTAGAGGTTAATGGAGTAAATCCTCCATTTGTAACGGGACTGTATGAGGAACCGATATTGTTGAATAAACTTGAAGATGTTCCGTAGTTATTTGAAGCGGAAATGGTATCGATAGTTGGTTGGTATGAAGTTCCAAAAGTATTTGCAGATGATATCGCACCAATAGTGGGTTTATATGACGCTCCGAAGCTATTTGAAGCTGTTAAAGCATCGATTGAGGTCGTTACAGCAGCTGATGTAATTGGTATGGGATTAACGACTATTGAAGGTTGTTTATTGCCTGCAACTCCATCTGTGTTATGATGGTAGTGGTGATGCACATGCTCAACAGTAGATGGAGTATTTGATTGAGCATTGACAGTTATTTCGACTTTTTTATCCTTTTGTATAGAAGAACTTGAAGTGCCGTATTCAAATTGGTATGGATTGGACGAAGGCTTTGAAAAATAGTCCGGTCCTGGTGGTTTGTTAAGATATTGACCTTCCGCTAGTATTTCACCGTTTCCTAATAACGGTTGACTACCATAGAATGGTTTGTTGTTTGGTGGATGTATGCTTGGACTGTAGCCCCTACGGGGTGGTTTGTTTGGGGCGTATTTTGAGACTTGTGAATTTTGTTGGTGTACTGTTCCAAATTTCCCTGGTCTTGATGGAAGTGACATTGGTTTCGGTGGACCATAGTGACCACCTCGTACGCCATTAACAGGTATTGTTGGTATTGGCCTACCTACTGGGTTGATGGCGACCGGTTGAGCGTAGATTAGTTCCTCCGGAGCATAGTACGGCCGTTTTTCTTGAACATCTTCGTCACACTAGAAATATGTATTATGTATAAAATTAATTCGAACATAATATAGTATAATATGTTTGTAGTTGGGTTTGAGTCGTATAGAAAAACAAAATTATATAGTTTATTGCAAATGTTTCTGTTTCTATTGAAACTATCTTCAGAAACCTACACCTTGGCAACCAGCTAACGTAGATTTTTGATTTGTTCGACTTAAACCAAACCATCCGTTTAACATATTAACAAATTGAGTCGCTATGTTATCCAATAATAAAGTAGTTTGTTTTGAATTATCATTTACCTGCATTAAACCCAAAAGACACAACCGTTCCTTAATTATATTTCTTGCTTCCCCCTCATCGCCTTTTTGCAGAGCTTCTTGTACATTAGGATCACCATATAATTGATCATAACCATCCAAAGCACGGCCTTGGCGATTTGACCCCAAAATATCATCAACTATTTGTTCAACGTTAGTAGAATTTTGTTGAGTTTCTTGATATTCGCTCGCATCAGACTGAAGATCACTGCCCTTATATAAATTAGGATTTGACTCTGCCTCATTTAGATCCATGGTAGACTTTTCTTTCTGACCCCATGCCCAAGAAGCATCTTGGGCGCAGATATTGGTGAAAAATATACATAAAAATACCGTATTGGTAATTCGGATCTTCATGGTCCTGAAATTTAAGAAATAAATAGGTAAATTACAAGTTTGGACAGTTTTGAAAATGAAAAATGAAGCTTCTTTATTTAATTTTTGTAAAACCATTATTCACAGAGCCGCTGGCGAGGACATTTGGTATAAGAAAAAGACTATATTTTGAACCCGACTTTCTTTAAAAAATATATGTGGGGCATTGAGAGAGAATAATAGCTTGTACAGTATTTAACGTATTTGATATTCCAGTACTTTTAGCAATTCTTTTGTAAAAAAAACCTCGTTCATCTGAGAGATAGTTGACATCAACTTGCTTGTCGGTGAAAATTTATAAAAATTCTGTCATTTAAATTATGGATACAAATATATATATATATATATATATAGTATTCCAAATGTAGCTGGAAATCATATTGGACATAGCCACGTCGGGAATTTATTAATCTATCATTTCATAACAGCCAAGTCATAATGCTTACCCGGCAGCATATACATGTCAAATAGCTTGGTCTAAGGCTAACGGATATTCCGATATCTTAAAAGATTCTCAAGAGGGAAATTGATGATGAAGCCTTCGAACTTCGGCCTTAAACTTGATCTTGATTATTATTATTGATAAAACTAATGTTAAAGTTAATTCAAGTTCGCAATTTTTTTTAAAAATTTGTTGATTAAAGATGTCTTAGAGCGTCGTCAATTGTTGATATTGATTATGTAACATGACATGCTAATTTATTGCTGTAATATATCATACACAACATCTATGACATCATCGTACAAAATAACCCAAAAAAAGAAATTTGAACTTTTAAAGAAAGTTTACTTTAATTCTTTGTTGTCGATCGAAGAAAGTGAGAGTGAGAGTCATTTATAATAACATCTACCTCGACCTACTTGTAACGAATTATGTGAAATGAAACATTATTTAATTTGATTTAAATGCAAATCATGAAAATGTTATGCTTACCAAATTGAGCACTACCTACATAGCCATTTAAAGTTTTTTGTGACTTGAAACTGATTTAATTAAAAAAAATCTGTTTTAGCAAATAAATTTGTCAATATTTTCGAGCTGGTTTAGACGGGGTGGACACTTTGCGACTGTTTTTACTTGCTTTTCATTATAAAGTACCTGCAGAAAGCACAGAAAATTCTATAAGATACCCATCATGTATATCCATGTTATCTAATACATATTATATATCCATGATCTAAGATGTCTGCAGTATTCGCAGATAACACATCCTTTTTGAACATAGTACAACTTCTAATAAAATTTCGTGAGTTCATATTTTAAATAGCGATATGGTTGTGCATCATAGATTTGTGTGGATATAGGAATATTTGGGAAATGGATTTGTAAAACTACTGACGAGGATAAACATATCTCGAACTAGTTTCTCATAGCTTCTGAAATAGTTAAAACAAAATATTTTAAGGCGTAAATGGCTAAGAAATATTTTTTGTTTGATATTGTTTTTTTCTTGGCAATAGCTAAATTTTGTATTACTCTTTTTCTAATTCTAATTATAGAGGTACCAAAAATTAACAAGCCTTATCCTTATACAAGTTAGGCACTGGCCATGACCGTAACATCTAATAATCGCTAAGTGAACATAAAAATAATTTGTCTTGATTGTTGAGAGAAAGAAAGTGTTGCAACAATGAAAAACATTTTGTTAATTAGATAATTTATACGGTGTATCTGAATAATTAAGATATAAAACCATTGTCCTGTTACCACTTTCACTGAAAATATAATTTATTGACCGTAAAAAGTAATATTATACACATGCATTTTTTATGTTTTATTTTTCGATTCCAAGCCGCATTGGGCATAAGCTGAGGGAAATATATTTTACGTAAGGTGCTGAGGTCTTAGCTTGATGTTATGTTTCACAATAGGACAATAATTTCTTGTCTATTATGAGAAATTTTTAATGAATAACGTAGGTAGATACATTAAATGGATTTTTTTTGCAGAATTTCTTAAAAAATTGGTCATTAATATTTTTGTTTTCTGAAAACAAATCTTTGTGTCGGATTCTATTAAATTGACAGATTTTTTTAAATTCGAAATAGGGACTAATATAAATAATTTTCAACTAAAAGATTTTATTTGGAGCAACTCGGAAAAGGCTTGCGACATTGACTGAAGAAGTACGGTCATGCACAAAACGAAAGAAATATTTTTTACTAGTGCCAAGCACTTTGAAAATGTGCACCTTTATTTTTTTTTTTCGAAGCTCTAGGTTTTAATTTTTGAATGAAATTTGGATTGGCAAAAATCATAATTGTTTTCATGGTGAAAAGATCTCACCGATAAGTAGGTAGATGAGCTTGTACTACTTTGGTTGCTCATTCAGCTTCCTATTGTCTTTTGTATAGAGTACTCTTATCAATATAGATTGAAAGTTGCTTAAAAATTTAAAAAAAGCTGAAAGTTCCTATAGAGTTGTAAATGGTAGTGGATTTGTTCAGGCAAAACAAACTTTTTATAAATATAGAAAAAACAAGTTGTTATTTTAGGAATATTCTGACAAGTGCGAATTTCACTAATGAAGATACTGTTGCTATTTGATATACATACAGATCAGTTCATATAAATTGATTAGTAAGAAAACCGAAATCAGTCTGTTATGTAAGTAATTAGAGTTGTAAAAATGTATATGATGGGGAAAACTATTTTTATTTTCAAATTTAAATCAATTATGATATCATATTTTGGTGAAAGAAGATCGATGTTCAAAGCGTCCTTCTTGTGCAAAAAAGAGTAGGTAGGTCTTGTATAAACATAAACCTGAAGAAATGTTGATACAGTTTCAAGACTACATTTATGGATATTTAATATTTTGTTCGTTTCATTCATTCTTATAGTACCTACTAGAAGAAAAAATATTATTGAGTGAGTTACTACTGATAATCTCTATTGAAAGGTTCTGTTCTAAGAAGACTGATCATTTCTTCAGCTTCAAAAAGAAAATAAAAAATGTTTGGAAATGCTTATATGATTTATGCAATTATATTGGGGATTGTTTCATGTACAATTTTGTTTTCTTGAAATATTTAAGATGTGTACATGATGCTTCATGAGTTTTATACATAATCCTGAAAGAAATGATGATTATTATTATTTTTAAGGAAATGCTATCTTTTTAACCTATTTAAAAAAACCGATTTTTTTCAATTTTTTTCTGTTAAATTAAATTATTGAAACAAATTAAAAAATCACAACAGAGTATTTTGAAATTCCATTTGAATCCTGTATAAAACAACTTTATATGTTGTTATTTAAAATAATAAACACATTCTGCATTCATCCTGTGTAGTTTTTCAAATTTATATAATTTTTGAAGTAATTGCCGCACCACTGTATCGACTTACCTTTAGTTTGGAAACGAATAGTCAAAACACTGAGTACTGTCACAAGTACTAATTCACTCTTCACCACAAACTCAAATAAAGGATTATTTTCACTAAAACTTATTTTATTTACTTCCCTCCACAATTTAATTTAAATAAATTTTTATTATAGTTGTTAAATCGTGGGAAGAAATGAACACTTTCTTCTTTTTCTATTTCACCTTCCTTCCCAACACACACATAAATGTAATGTTATCGTTGAAGAAAACTGAAGAACTGACGTTGTCTTGGTGGTGAGGCTGACAATTTATATTAATTCATACTTCATTGTCATGAATGAAGAAAATGAGAAGAAAATAATGTGTAAGATATAGTATTTGGTGGTAGGAGGTGGTTGATATTACGATAATAGTTTTGAAGAATTGCGTGTCGAAATCAAAAGTTTTGGAAAGACAAAATTAGGCGCTCAATCCGGATCTTAAATATACCAGTTTAGTGTTTAAGTTAAATATAGCAATTGTTCTTTGATTTTAGCAAGAAGAATCGGCGTATGGGATGTTAGAAAATGAGTCATTTCAAAACTACTTTTAAGTACATTTTTCAGAATTCCCAATTATTCCTACTCCCACCTATTTCTAGAAATATTCTCGTTTGAGCTGAAGTAAATTACAGCTTAGGAAAAAATATGGTTTATTTTAAAAAAATGTAAGGACAATGCATTTCAGCTGTTTATTATGTTCACCGCTTTGTGGAATGCATAACTCAATTGGTTGGGTTGGGTTCCCAGTTTTTAGTAGGTCAAATTGTTTTTTCTCTCATGAATCTTCTGGATGAGTTGGTTTCCATTATGTATTAGGTTTTCTCATAAAATATGTAGTTGATTTACATGGCCGTACATGAAAATTGAAAACGCAATGGTCAAGCAATGGGACCACCACAATCTATCCATCAATCTTGATATTGATGATTGCGAACATTAGTGATACCTTTTCATAATGATCAAGCTGGAGTACAATCATGTCCTCAAGTAAAGCCTCAAGTAATGCTGTTTAAGGACCGGTTTATCAGTGCAAAGTTAAAGTTGTTAGTTACATAGCCAAAGGTTAACTGTATCTGACAGCTAAAGTGACGGTTAAAGCAAATTGCGTTACGTAACTGGCAGTTACGTAGCCGCTAGTACATGCTTAGCAACAAGGTTAAGTTATATTAGATGTTCACAGTGTAGCCAGCAAAGCTGTCAATAATAAATCTGTATTATGAACAGTTAGTATTACTTTCATTATTTTTATATTGTAAAATGTTCAATAAATTAAAAGAAAAGATTATTTTTTGAAGTAATCCATTACGAAGAGGAGCGGAATTTATTTAAAAATCAAACGACTCCACAAAATTTCTTTATATTAATAGGTATGTTTAAATATTAGGTGGGAGATATTTGCTAGACATGTTTCGGAATTACGTATTCCATCATCAGTGGCATACACAAAATTATGTCAACATATTGCCTAAGGGCATGGAATTAAACATCTATACACACACCTTGTGCGCATAAAAATAAAATTGTTTACAAAATGTTTGAACGACTTTAGAAACTATACAGGGTGGTCCAACGAAAAGTTTGCACCTAGCTTTTCTCTTTTTTTTGTAGTCGAATGCGAAAATGCTCGGACACGTCGATTTTGCTTTTGAGGGGGACACATTTTAAACATATTTTTCGATCTGCGCCTTTAACCCCCTAGCGGGGATGAGTAACAACCCTAAAATTTTAAATGGAAAGAGGGGTCTAATGACATATCATTTGAAAGGACACAAAATTGTCTTTCTAATGATACCCTATTTGTCGAATTTTACTAAAACAGTTAATACGAAAACGACTTTAAAGACATTAAGCCGATAATTTTGGTATTAATGAGAAATACAAATAAGTTTTAATTATTGCGAGTGAAAACACCTGCAATCGTTAGTACATTCCAATGTTTGTTAGTTTTAACATTGCTTTGTAAAAAAAGTAAACAAGCTGTTAAATTGATTTATTAAAACGTTACATTAAGAAATGTTGAAAATGTGACCCATTTGATTCCATACAATAATACAGATTTTGTTCAAATCTATTTCTAACATTTTGTAGCATATCAGGTGTTATGTTTCTGCACTCTTCTGTAATGCGTTGGCGAAGATCTTCTATGGACTCGGGCTTCGTGGCAAAACATTTATTTTTTAAGTGCCCCCAAAGAAAAAAGTCTAAAGGCGATAAATCCGGTGACCTGGCAGGCCATTCAATTGGGCCCCTCCTTCCAATCCACCGTCCAGGGAACCGGTCATCTAAGAACTGTCTTACAGGAGCCACATAGTGCGGAGGTGCTCCATCTTGCTGGAAATAAAGCCGATCAGCAGTATGATTTTGGTCATCTTCTATTATTTGTGTTATTAAAGGATCAATTGTGTCTTCAAGCATGTTTAGGTACACTTCACCAGTTAAATTTCCAGGAATAAAAAGTGGTCCTATAATATGATTTCCTAATATGCCACACCAGACGTTTATTTTTTGAGGATACTGGGTATGAAC
This sequence comes from Apoderus coryli, assembly GCA_911728435.2. Lineage (NCBI taxonomy): Eukaryota > Metazoa > Arthropoda > Insecta > Coleoptera > Attelabidae > Apoderus > Apoderus coryli. The sequence goes on along the minus strand of OU452204.1, from coordinate 10,296,513 downwards.
CTCACGGAATAAATGTGGGTTACTGTCATCCCAGTAACGGCAATTGTGCCTATTTACAGCTCCATTCAAATAAAATGTGCATTCGTCGGAAAAACAAATGTTAAATAATAATTGCGGATCTTCAATTAAACGCTGGCTCATTGCTTCACAAAATTGCAGCCTTCTATCAGGATCATCCTCATTTAGTTCCTGTACTAATTTGATTTTGTACGGATGAAATTTGTACGCTTTTAAAATTCGTATTATGGACGAACGGGAGACACCTGAGGCTTCAGCTAGTTGACGGGTACTTTGACTATGATCCATTTCAACATGCCCTAAAACAGCGACTTCCACAGCTTCATTTCTGATCGGTTTCTGCGGCTGGTGTTTTACATTACAGACAGATCCGGTATCTACAAACTTTTTAACTAACTTGCCAACGTACACATCATTCACATTTTTATCGGGATGTCTCTCATTAAATAAGCGAGCCGTAAGTCTAGCACTACTATTATTTTGAAAATAAAGTTTAACAATTTCAACTCGTTCTAGAATGGAATAAATCATTTTGTACGGTAAAAGTAAAATAACTTGAGAAGCAACCAAACTGAATCAATGAAAAGACTAAAATAAACGGTGTAAATTCTTTTCCTACACGTATCTGCAGTTTTTATTTCAACAAAAAACGCAAACGATTAGTGAGGAATTTAGTTCTGATAAATAAGATAGTGTTTTTGAAATCCCGTTTTTCTTCAAAGTAAATAATTTAGAAATGATTGTAGTTGTTTTCAGTCGTAATAATTAAAACTTATTTGTATTTCTCATTAATACCAAAATTATCGGCTTAATGTCTTTAAAGTCGTTTTCGTATTAACTGTTTTAGTAAAATTCGACAAATAGGGTATCATTAGAAAGACAATTTTGTGTCCTTTCAAATGATATGTCATTAGACCCCTCTTTCCATTTAAAATTTTAGGGTTGTTACTCACCCCCGCTAGGGGGTTAAAGGCGCAGATCGAAAAATATGTTTAAAATGTGTCCCCCTCAAAAGCAAAATCGACGTGTCCGAGCATTTTCGCATTCGACTACAAAAAAAAGAGAAAAGCTAGGTGCAAACTTTTCGTTGGACCACCCTGTATAATAAAATAAATACATGTTACCTATTAATGTTTTCTTCTTGTAAATCATTTCTTAATTAAACAATTTCGAAACAAATTTGAGTTAGGTTTGGTGGTTTGTTATAATAGGTATCTAATATCTGTTTGTAAATGTCATTATGAAAATAATTTGTTAATTTCTTTTTTCATATTAGATGACCTGCAACAAATCCTCGTCTTCATCATTAATAACTAAAAAATTTCATCAAAATACGTATTTGTAGACTGTATATAAAATAAAATCAACTGTCACAACTGTTGGCTTTATTTACCACAACCTAACACTCCACAATTGAACTGATTGTTATTTCGCGTAACTGGCACCTAGAAGCTCCAGTTAAGTTAACAAGAACTTTAACACAATGTTAGAGCTCACCTGAACACTGATAAATACTTTGACATTTATTTGACTGGCAGTTATTAGTTAACTAACAGCTAAACTACATAATCGTGCACTGATAAACCGGCTCTAAATTTCTCAGAACGTCAATATTAATTATTGCAGTCCAAACTTCTACTTGCTGTGAAAATCTAATCTTGTAAATGGTTGGTAAAAATAGAAATGCAGTTAGCAACGTGTCCAGCTGTTCTAGTTTGTTCAGTAGTAGCAACAGAAATTTTTCTAGTGCTAAGACCAGACCATTTGGAACGACCACCAACATTATTTCAAAAGTCGCTTTAGAGAATCAATCACGCACTGTTTGATACAAATGACCCACTGGCAATGACGATAAAGAACAATGTCTACCAATTGCTAATTATTAGTTTAGCCCACTCTTCAGAAACATGTTTTCTTTACTCTTTAGAATCTACCAATATGTCCTGCCGCGCCGCCTTGAAACCACAGATCGTTAGGAATTCATGAAAAGTGACTATAATCATTTTTGCTTAAAACTACTCATAGAATATGTAGGTAATTATATCGATTGAAATTGCATGCGGCTATGACAACTTTCAGCTATAATCTCACCCTTTATGTTATCTCTATTTTTGTTTTGGATCAAATATCGAAAGGAATGCGTTTATATTGAGTAAACTCACCAACTAGCTTCTGACTCTTAAGGATTGTAGTTATTAAATCAAATACCACAGAATTAAATCTGTGGCAGTACTACGATGTATGTCGATGATATTTTTGCAGTTGCGAATAATCGTAGCTGCAACAATATCCAACAGGCTTTAAATAGAGAAATAGAGTAGTCTTCTTGGGTCAAAACTTAAATATGGTGTATTATATGCAGTGTTCATGAAATATGAGACATAAAGTGTTCTGGTTTCTGGATCATAGGAGTGAGGACCATTATCGATGACATATTGACCAGCAGGTTGTGTGTGAAGATTTCGATTTGATTTGTTTGTTATTAGAAAGTATTCTTGCTTTAGTTTCTGTATAAACTGTTTTACATTGCAACATCAGACCTTTATGTCAGCTCAAATTCGTATGTTTATAATCTCATGTCGAACACAATAAGTGCGTGAGGTCGAATCGTCTTTGATATAATGTTTGTATAACGACTGTTCATTTATATTACAGCACTTCTAAATTTTTTTATTTTAATTAAACATAAGAGAATTCCCACAACGAGTGTTTTTGAGCGTCAAAGGGCCGTGTTCGAAAAAAAAATCCAACCAATGGTTAGCCGGGCGTTTCCCAATAAGTTTTGCTTTGTATTTGCTATTCATAGACTACCTAGAGATACTCTCCTAGTTTGCGAAAAATGAATGAATCCGGAATGAGTAATATTAAAAAAGTTTAAAAAAAACTCGCAACTTCACATATAGGTACTTTATCAATTTATAAAAGTAAAGACGCTGTGAGGAAGAATTGTAAATATTTTTTTATAATAGAACCACAAAATTAAGCTTCTAGGACCAAAACTATTTGATCTAGCTCATAATGTATTAAAATATGTCTTGACATCATCTTACAACTTTTATCAATTTTATTCATAAGAAAATGTTCTTCTACATTATAATAAAAATTATATATTTCGCGGAACTTCAATGTAGGTCAAAGACATTTAACTATAAACAATTCTGGGGTTTTGCCAAATTAAAATTTATTACATAAGTATACACTTTACCAATATTTTATCAATAGGTACATAATTACCTACTTATTATTCTCCGATTAAAAATAATAAAGATGGGTATATACAGCTAAAATAATGTTGATGCTATTAACATACCAAGGTACTTCTGTTTTGTGGATTCTTGACATAATTTAGGTATCATGGATTATTGAAATAAAGGCAACAAAGTTCAATCTTTTGTCCACGTTGCGATCTTCATAAGGTGCATGGGCATTTGAAGCTTAGGTTTATTTTTGGCCAATTTACGACACTAATGAAAACCAAAAATATTCAGCTGAAACTAACCTAATACTAGTTCAGTCAATTGGTAGTTCAGCGAGGAAAAAATATATAGTAGTTTTTTTCTCCTTATTCGTTCTTAATGATTTTGGAGGTGCTGATTCCGAATTTAAGCTTTGCCACCTCAAAAAAGTGAAGCGTTGTAGGAAACTAGGAATAAATGCGAAAAAATGCAATTTTTTTCGGAATTTTACCAATAACTCGGAAAAAGAAAGTGGTGTTAGTTCCAAAAATAAAGTACAATAAATTCTTTACAAATTAGGTCTATTAAATTTTTTTGTTTAAATAAACAGTTTCGCCGCTAGTGAGCCTTGAAATTCGATCAAATTTCCATAGTTGACTAAATAACAGCACATAACGACAGAACGCGATCGCTAATAAATTTGTACGAAATGTAATTGCAAGTCGTAAGGGAGATCCTCAATTGTCCAATGTGGTTGTAAGGTTAGGAGGATTTAATTTCTTTATGTCCTATGGTGGCAGTTGGCTACATCTTGGAAGGTCTGAAGGAACTGTTCAACACAGTGTACGCCATAAGCAGTACCTACCGAGAAAATAATGGCTAAACATGCCTAAGCAAGGGCTCATACAACTATAGGTAAAATAATTTTGCAGTCGATCTCCTTCTCTTCTGAAGTTCAGCACAAGATAGATGAGACATTCAAAAACTTTCAACTTTCAGATGAGCAGCCTGGACCATCTTCTGCCGGTATAACACCATCTCAAGCTTAGACTATTAAACCAAACTATTTTGATCACTACATTTTGTCATAATATGTAATCAAAAACGAAAATATTCTCTCGTGCAAGTATCATTTTCCAATTATATTTTCTTTTACAGAAAATCAGCCAGTTTCCAAACGTTGTAAACGACAGTGAACCAAACTAAATTAATTAATTAATAAACTTCGAATATTCTAAATAAAAATTTATGAGTAATACACAAAAGTATTTTTTTTTTTGACCAACTATGGACATTTTATTAAAATTCAACGTGCTTTATCGGGGAAATCGTTAGGTGACAAAAAAACCTTAATTCGAAGGTGATTTAGTTTGTTTCATTTTTGTATATTGAAAGTTTTTCCAAAACAAATCACTTTTTGGTGGCAAATTTAAAAATCTAATTCAGCATCCCAAAAACATTGAAAATAAATAGATAAAAACTTCTATATTTTTTCCTGGATTGACCGCTTCTTATACCCAAGTTACTATAGCTAAATGAAAATTTTGAAGGTAATTAAAAATATTGATTTCTACTTAAGTTGTCATTTTATTTATTTAAGATACACTGCCCAGACAGATAAATAATCCATTTAAAGGGCAGGAAAAATTACAGTAAATTCCTAATATCTAACACTAAATTTATATTCTGAGAAATATACTTTTTATGCAAGACAAAGTTGAATTAAAAATATCAATTTGCTCAGACACAGAGTTACAAGTATGGCACATAAAATATGAAGGGGAACGCAACAACAAATTAGTACGCGGGGCCGGAAAATAAAATACGATTCCGTTATTACGTGTACGTAGATTTGGGACACAAAAAGGAATCTGGCTTAAAAACTCTGGACAGTCAAGAAGTCCATTAATAATTTTAAAAAGCAATACTAGAGCGGAATATTCTCTCAGAGTTTGAGAGATGGATGGATAAACCCCATCAACCCGAAAACTTGGCAAAACGACGCTGGATTCGTTCAATATTAGTTATACATAGGATTCCATACTACAGATGCATATTCCAGTTTAGATCTGACAAATGCGTTGAAAAGAACAATGAGTGTTTGAGATGACACACACTCTTTCGAATTGCGCACAATAAAACCCATAGATTTATAGGATGCTGAAACTATATTATTGTAATGATTAGTAAAGCTCAGTTTACCATCAAACTAAACACCTACTTAAATCTTGAAACTCATCACAAGTTGTTAATGGCCTATTATTTATAGAATATGAAAATTTGACAGGGTTTATTTTCCGTGTATAGGAAACACTAAAACATTTATCAACATTCAGATAAAGATTACTACGGACACACCACTCATATACAACATTTAAATCGTCCTGAAGATGAGAACAATCTTCAATACTATTAATGACAGAATATACTTTGAAGTCGTCAGCATATAATAACGAAGTATTTGTCAAGCCACTAAAAATATCATCGATAAAACACAGGAACAACAATGGTCCAAGGACAAAGCCCTGGGGAACACCAGATGACACTTTAAAATTTGCGGAACGAAATCCTCGACTTTCCACATACTGAAATCTATCCTTCAGATACGACTTCAAAAGCAGCAGTAAATTATAAGATAATCCATAACGACACAGTAGAATACCATGATCAAGTCTATTAAAGGCTTTAGAAAAATCAGTGTAGATTACATCTACCTGACCCCGTTATCAAGTCGCTCAGTTAAAAACTGTGTTAAAACCAATAAATGGACTACTTCTTTAAAACCAATAAATTAGTTTACGTGGAACGACCGGGAAAAAAGCCATGTTGTACCGATGAAATCTGACGCCTAACATGGCTCATAATAATATCATGGAGCACAAATTCAAAAACTTTAGAAAAACACGACTGTATGAAAATTGGTCTATAATTTGAAATATCCTGTTTATCTCCCTTCTTATGAACCGGCGTTACTCTAGAAAATTTCCAATCAGAGGGGAAACTACACGATCGCAAAGAAACATTGAATATTGTACACAATGGTTTAGCAAACACAGTGGCACAATCCCTAATTACAAAAGATGGTATACCATCAGGACCCGATGTAAATTTAGCTTTTAACCTTCTCAAAGCTCCATAGACCTCCGTCTCAGTAATCATGCGATCCGGTAAATTCACAACATCAAACAATCCCTGATCAATATCAAATGCCTGAGACGCAACGTATGATGTGTTGAAAAATTCCGCAAATTTATTCACAAGTTCCTGCGGATCATCAACCATTGTAAGTCATACTACCAGACAATTTTTTTTGACTTCGTTGATTTCACTGATGAAACTGTATGACATCTAATTAAATACACTGATTCTCTTTATTTAAATAAGCACCAACATGGATAGCTTAAGTGTAAATTTGTTGAAAATTACAAGATTATAGAAGTAAAAACTAAAAATCTGGCTTCACTGAGGACTCATTTTTATGTTCTGTAATCTAAGATACTCTTGGCCAAAAATAAAATGGTTTACATTATCCTGTTACATGCGACCTAAATATAACAGAAAATAAACTGATCTGTTTTTCTGGTCAAAGTTCAACATGAGCGGCTCCTATACATACGGGTCTAGTGTGGCTGGTCAATGTAGAAAAAAAAATCGTAGACATAAATTGATTTAGATGCTAAGATTCTTGCTATACCTCTCTTGTAATAATATAAATTAAATCCCATCGTAAACCGCCTATCTATTGTTTAACTTTTCTTTAAGACAATAGCAACAGTAATAGGTACATGCCAAAACAAAAACACATAATAAGAGAGTATAAATCGAAGGACAGTCACCCAATGACATGGTGATTTGGTAAGATCATGTAATTTTCGAACCACTTTCTCCCGGATCCAACGTTTTATTGAACTCTCAAAAGTGCAATGTGTTCTTCTTTTGTCTGTGTGTATCTGTGTACAGTATACTAGCCCGTCGAAGAAATTGTTTCTTTATTTTGTTTACGGTTTACTTAACTTGCATCGGTTAAGTGTATTAGGTAACAAACTATATGCGTCATTCATAACTTTTACATGGATAATTCTATAGGTGGTCAAAATTTGAATTAAATAACAACTATTTCAGGTAATTAAAACATCAAACTTATTTTGAAATATAGTAAATTTCACCTACTTTGGCTGTTCTGTAACTCGAAGTTTAGCAGCAAAATATATATATGGCTGATAGGTTTAGACAAAAAAACTTGCAACCATTGACGTGATAAATAAAACGCATTCACGTAAAAACTATAAATTGTTACCTACTTTCTGTCAGTCACACAATGATTCTCTCCAGTCTTTATATAAAATTCTTTAATTATCTTGAAAGTTTGTCTCTATTTGTTATTATTTGCGTTCTTTGCAATCTTTTTAATATTTAAAATTCGAACCAGATTGACATCAGTATTTTTTACAATTGCAATTGCTTAGATCGACATCAGCACTGCTTTGTAGACAAGGTCCAGTCTCGCTCACTAATTAATAGATCTCCAACAATACGATCCGTTGAAAAGTCAAAAACAAAGATATGAGTGCTTTAAAGGTTTTATTATTCATTTATAAATAAGAAACTATACTTCGAAAAAGTGTTGCAGTACTAAACAATAATTACTGTACTATACAATTTCAAATTTTATTTATAAATATATATATATATATATATATATATATATATATATATATATATATCAAATATGTTCAATATATTGGGGTATAGGCTAATGTTGTGGTGTAGTGTAAAAAAACTCTTTTTTACTATGCCAAGCTTTCGAAATTTTTTAATTTCTTCTTCAGGGCTGCAAATTACAAGAACAACGGTTTATGTTTTATATAAAAAGTACAATTCGCAAGTAATATTACCTTTGGTATGTAAAGGTGAGTTACATTAATGTTAAAACTGACATATTTTTTTTATTGTATATAGTTGTATATAATTGTAGGAAAACAACCAAAATAATGTTTAAAATGTGAGAATTAATAATATTATTAAGCAGAAAACGTGGTGCCTATTCCAAGATCTAATCTACAATTTGATCAAGAGAACGATTTGCAAAAACTTATAGTGATAGGTATCAAATATAAAAAGTATAAACGGCGAGCGTTTCATTTATTTCACAGATGGTAACATGGGCGGACCTATAAATAGTTCTCGCTAATTTTGAAGGAAAAGCTGTCACTCTTTTCCCCGAATAACCGCGAGATCAATGAGGTGGATATATTAAAATATAATATATTGTGTATTTCTTTGTTCGGCAATCCTAATGTTCCATCAATCCTTTCTCTGATTTATATAATTAGTCTCACTAAAATAAGATTTCCTTTTTGTGAGCAGACTCCAAAACGGCGTTGGGAACTGTCACTTCCCCCACCATCCCGAAGCCTCCACTTCTAAACAACGTGAACGGAGACTAATTTGTTTTTTCGTAATGAGAAAACAGGCTGTCACCACTGTTTTCAGTTGTCCTGATAAGTGCAAAGCAGGCTGCCACTACTGCGTTACAAAAACATTGTATTGATGGATTGATATCTATGAGCCTTCTGACAAAATTTGACTAATCAACGTCCATGTAGACGTTAATCCATCAACTGTCGTCAAACAAATCGGGAAACAGGCTCCCACCACTGCTAACGAACTGTGTTAAAACAGAAAACAGGCTCTCACCACTGTTTTCCTATTTAATTGGTACTGACAAGGGCTAAATTGATCCTTGTGAGTCATCCGGCTCAGAATTGCGTGAATCACCCAATTGGCAAATATATGTGTACATCGCGCTAGTCGTGTCTATATCTCTTCGTTTGTTTAAACAGTTTTCGTCTCTATTAGTCTCAAACATCTCCAAGAACAGTCTCTTTGTTAAGTTAGGTTCAATGTGTAAGGCTTTTGTGTTTTCGTAACTTGGAAGGTGTCCAGTGTCCAGATGATGTTCTGACAGGGCACATGATCTCTTATTGAGACGACAATCACTTTTATGTGATGTTAACCTGTCTCTTAACACTCGAGACGTCTGTCCAATATAAGTTAGATTACAGGACTTGCAGGGAATGCTATATACCACATTCGAAGTCCTCATTGCATCATCTCTATCTTTAAGCTTTGAGAAAATATTGCCAACTGTTTTTGTATATTTCTGTGCTACTTTTATGGAATCAAATTTGCTAAAAACTTTTGCTATTTTTTGTGATACATCCTTTATATACGGAATAGCATAATAAAAGGTTCTTGTTGCCTCACTGTTGTTGTGTGTATTGGTGTGCTCATGTTCGTTATTGACTGAAGATCTATTGGTACTAGTGTTGTAAATTAGTTTTCTTAACAGCTGTTTGGGGTACGAATTTTCAATAAGTACATCGAACAAGATTTTTTTATTTTTTTCCAATAAACTGTGGTGACAAAGGTTTTCTATTCGTTTTTTTAATCCCAAGACGGAATTGATTTTTATCTTCTCAGTGTGGAAAGAATTATAATTTATATATCTTCCAGAATTGGTGGGTTTTACATACCAATCAACGAAAATTTTATTGTCAGGCATTCTAATTAACTTAGTGTCTAGGAAAGGTACACTTCTATCCTTCTCCTCCTCCATAGTGAAGTGTTTGAGACTAATAGAGACGAAAACTGTTTAAACAAACGAAGAGATATAGACACGACTAGCGCGATGTACACATATATTTGCCAATTGGGTGATTCACGCAATTCTGAGCCGGATGACTCACAAGGATCAATTTAGCCCTTGTCAGTACCAATTAAATAGGAAAACAGTGGTGAGAGCCTGTTTTCTGTTTTAACACAGTTCGTTAGCAGTGGTGGGAGCCTGTTTCCCGATTTGTTTGACGACAGTTGATGGATTAACGTCTACATGGACGTTGATTAGTCAAATTTTGTCAGAAGGCTCATAGATATCAATCCATCAATACAATGTTTTTGTAACGCAGTAGTGGCAGCCTGCTTTGCACTTATCAGGACAACTGAAAACAGTGGTGACAGCCTGTTTTCTCATTACGAAAAAACAAATTAGTCTCCGTTCACGTTGTTTAGAAGTGGAGGCTTCGGGATGGTGGGGGAAGTGACAGTTCCCAACGCCGTTTTGGAGTCTGCTCACAAAAAGGAAATCTTATTTTAGTGAGACTAATTATATAAATCAGAGAAAGGATTGATGGAACATTAGGATTGCCGAACAAAGAAATACACAATATATTATATTTTAATATATCCACCTCATTGATCTCGCGGTTATTCGGGGAAAAGAGTGACAGCTTTTCCTTCAAAATTAGCGAGAACTATTTATAGGTCCGCCCATGTTACCATCTATGAAATAAATGAAACGCTCGCCGTTTATACTTTTTATATTTGATACCTATCACTATAAGTTTTTGCAAATCGTTCTCTTGATCAAATTGTAGATTAGATCTTGGAATAGGCACCACGTTTTCTGCTTAATAATATTATTAATTCTCACATTTTAAACATTATTTTGGTTGTTTTCCTACAATTATATACAACTATATACAATAAAAAAAATATGTCAGTTTTAACATTAATGTAACTCACCTTTACATACCAAAGGTAATATTACTTGCGAATTGTACTTTTTATATAAAACATAAACCGTTGTTCTTGTAATTTGCAGCCCTGAAGAAGAAATTAAAAAAATTTCGAAAGCTTGGCATAGTAAAAAAGAGTTTTTTTACACTACACCACAACATTAGCCTATACCCCAATATATTGAACATATTTGATATTCAAACAGTAGGCTACGAAAATACTGAATTTATATATATATATATATATATTACATACAATAGCAATCACATACAAAAATATTTTTTCATATTAACAAAAAAGCCAATAATTCTTGAAAATAACCAGTTCGTTTCTATTTCGATCTCGATTCGTCACTTCACAAAATATGAACATCTTAAAAATCCACACAACTCTTTTTAGAAAAACATGTTCAGTTTTTTATGGTATGCATTGAAGCAAGGTAGACAAAACCCTTACCTTAGCAGTTTTCGCAATATGTGATTTTAAGGTTTTGGATTTTCCTGTTAGACCATTCTGATTTTTCTTGTAGCTCTCTTATATTCCACGAGTCGTCACGTATAGACATTCGAGAAAAATCGAGTTTATATTCGTCTAGACTAAACCGGTGACTAGTAGTATCCGGGTGACATCGGACATGAATGTCCGCTTGTCTTTTTTTTTCGAAATATGATAAAGTGAAAAAAAAACTATAGTAAATATGGAACATCAAATGTATGAATACGTACAAAACGATCTTGGTCCGGATGAAAGACCTGTGGCGCTTAAACTTTTTAAGAAGTGAAAATCAATTGAATTGATATGAATATATTACCTAATATAAGGTAATAAAATCGATGTTAAAATGGTTTGCCTAAAAGTCCATTATTCTACTATAACACAATTATTCATGGGAAAACAATTTAGCCAAATTAATTGTGAAGTGCTTTTGTTTTGATTCTAATTGTTGACATTCTTTCCCTCTTGTGCAAAACCATTATACCGAGCCTTAGATTGAAACGAAGTACACACGTCTCCTTTAATTAAAGAAGTAATCCATATGATGCAGTGGAGTGTAATTTAATTACAAAAAAAAACACAATCGTCGTCTCCACTATATAATTTTTTTAAATTTATATATTTTGTTATCACAAAAGGGACATGTTTCGGAGGCTGCTTACTCCATCAGTCTATAGTGAGAGCTTCTAATTAAATGTTAATATGATGATGGAGTAAGCAGGTTCCGAAACATATGATAACAAAATATAAAAAGAATACATAAATAATATAGTGGAGACGACGATTGTGTTTTCTTTCATAATATTAGGATAACTTGCTTTGATTTATTTTTATTTGAACATTTTGAGTATACTTAATAAAAATCTAGTTCATTTATAGACATTTACGAATTAATAATATTTAGTTTGAATCATCCGGTACACATACAAAAGGTCTGTTTGGGAATCCCTATTGCACCGAATAAACGCTACCATGTAATTTATCAGAACGAACCACTTTCCATTTCATTGTAGCAAACTACACTACACACCAATCAACGTAGTGTATCCGTGAATTTTGAAGTTAATAAACAACGCAGTCTTTCTGTAATGGTTCTGTTCTACGTATCCGGCCTACTTACCTGAATCTAACAAAACCAACCGAAAAATTATATAAGTACGAAGCATTACATTATAGACATCAAATTATATTGAATCACGCATTGCACTTGATTTGTATAATATTGTATAACAATTATTGGAATTCCCTACGTTTCATGAATAATTTTAATTCAGCCTTGCTAAAGTAGTGTCTAAATTAAGAAATCGTTATTTCGTTTTGTAATCAACATAATAAAATTATTGTTTGACACTTTTTCACAATTTAAATTGAATTCAGAGTTAAATTAAAATTTTTGTTTTAGAAGGAAATGTGTATTTGGAGTTTATACTCAGATTACTCTTAATATTTAAGAGCATTCCTATTTTTAACTTGTCTTTAATTCTTAAGAATCGCTGAAGCTTCATAGCAATGCATTAGACGACTTTAATTAAATTTGTATTCTATGAAACAACAAAACTTTTTGTCAAAATAATTTAAATCGCAGAGCTATTCTCATGATGGAGTGTTTCAAATAAAACAAACCAAAATTTCCATATCAACTTCACACTTTTAATAAATTTTACAAGTCTGAACATATAAAATTAACAGTAATTAGTTAGGGAATATTTTATGACAAGCTAATAATAATGGGCCCACCCTCCCGCACCCTAAACTAATATAAGAGAGGTCAAAATTCGATGTGAAGATTTTAAATAAATAAATCTTTATTGCAGTTTCTCGTTTACATGACAATATTAATCTAGATATAAAGAAAATAAAATTGTAAAAAACAACTTAAACAAAGTAGAAACAAAATGCCAGAATCAACAATAATTATTATGATATAAAAAAGTATTATAATATTAGAAATATTAGAATCGACATTAACAATTCATACAAGGAACGCCAAACATCTTCTTACATAGGAAAACATTCCGAGGCAACTTCTTTTATGTTTTTAAACGCATCGGTGAATATTTTACAGATACAAGGTGTCCAAAAAAAATCCCCACCCTTTGGGGGTAGAATCTACGACGAAAAATAAGACGAAAATCACTTACCTACGTCAAAATTTCGAAAAATATATCCTTATGAAATTATGACCATTTTGAGTATTGAAATCAGGCAAACCTTTCACTTGGAATAATTAATTTAAATCTAGTTATCCTCGATACAGACAGAATAGTAAATTTAGAATGTCAAAGTCTAGTTGTCACATAAATCTTAAACTGGAGTGAACAGACTCCGATCCAAGTAAGGTAAGAAGGTACAGTAATCAAGAATATTTAGACAAGATTATACTACTTGGAGTTTGTAACAATAATGCCCGTGCCGCAGAACGTCTGTACCGCCAACGTTTTCCAACTAGGCGACACCCAGATCCTAAGACGTGCTGTTGAAAATCGGCTTCTTGAAACTGGGTGCTTTGCACCACGAAAGATTAATCAAGGTCGCCCTAGAAACGTTAGATGGCAACAGGAATACCAATTACTACACGACATTGAACAAGATCCTTCGGTGAGCACCAGAATTATGGAAAGTAATTGTAACTATCCCCGTACCACATTCACACATTCATGCAAAGAGAAAATCTGCATCGTTATTATCTAAGGCCTGGGGATAGTGAGTTGCGCTTACGATTTTGTAGATTTGTTTTTTAAATTGGCTGGAAACAAATGAAGACTTTCTTAAACAAGTACTGTGGAGTGATGAAGCCCATTTTAATGCTGGTTAATACACATATACTATACACATATGCGTATATACGGTTTACCATGTCCTACCCAACAGTGAAGATGATGTTACTGTTCGAATTATGGAGCTTTAGCACAAATTACAAACGAAAGAATAAGCCGTGTAGAAAAAAATTTTAGTCGCCGGTTGCACGCATGCATTGAAAAACATGGTGAGCATTTTGAACACTTGCCGTTGGAAATTTAAATGTTTTTGTTTTATTATGTGTTTAGTTAATAAATAATTTGATTTGATTTTGAAAATTGCTTCATTTTAATATTCAAAATGTTTATAATTCTATAAGAAGACATTTTTCGAAATTTTGTCATAAGTGAGTTTCGTCTTATTACTTCAAGAATAGTCGTCGTAAATATTCATTTGATGGTTTGTAGATGTATCAGGCACTAAAAACTGATCAAGATCATTCATAAACAAAATAAACATCAAAGGGCCAAGGTTGGATCTCTGAGGGACACGGAATATAGTAGTAGTTTAGTAGTTATTGAGTTAAATCCGTTATAAAGCCTTCGATTTGATAAATATGAGTTGCATAGGTCTAATCTAATCCATGAAAACTAATGGATTTCAACTTACAAACTAACACACCGTGATTGAAGCTGTCAAGCGCTTTTGTAAAGCCTGTGTGTCCCATTCACCCATTCCATCACCCTGTCCGTATGTTATAAGATTTTACAAGTCTACAATAGACTTATGCTTTAATTTATTATAAACGCCCTTGTTGCAAGCATAAAGCGGGTCCGAACATAAATAGTATGACTTTAAATTTTCATAGTTATAATAATCATAGCTTCGTAAAGGTTATTTAAAGTTTATAATTTTACTCTTATGTTAGGCTGTTCCATTTTTAATTTTACCTCAAACATGTTTCGGAATCACATGCTTCCATCACCAGGAACTTTCGTACCTATAACTTGATAAAAATGTTGATTCAAGTGATTCTGCAGGGAAATATTCGCTGTTTTATTTCTTAACTTTCGTATTTTAGTCATAATTTTTAATTGAGCGAATAAATTTGGTATCTATTAGTTTTACGGTTCACGTATACAGAAATTATTCTTTAATCAATCAAATTTAATTTCATTTAATAAAATAATGCAATAAATTATTTATCAGTGTAACTTGAATAATACTTTTTACGATGAAGTATGTAATACTGAGCGAAACACCTAGATGTTCGTAAACTATCTTTTTGAGATCGCGGAAATTATTAAGAAAACATTTTATACATTTAGATTACCGAAAAACATTCGAGTCAATAATATTTGTATTCAAGACAGACAAATTAGTGAATTTAATCTTTTAAAAACTCTTGATGCGTTTTTTTTTAACATAAAAATGATACATTTTTTAAGTTTCCTATACCATGTTTACCTTATGATAAAGAAATAAGGACACATAAGTCAAACTCCTGGAGGAAGTTCCGTAAGTGTATAAGTAATGCAATCCACAGAGAAGTGCTATTCTTTATACAATTGAATATAAAATTTGGGTCGAAAAAACAAACTTTAACAATTTTATGCAAGAAAAGTTAAGAGATTTTGAAACAAAATCATTTTACTGGAAGTTCGATTTTTGACGTTGTCTGGCTTGCTAACCTTGAGGACGGTTGATAATGAAATTCCAGTTACTTATTTCTTGCTTATAAGCAGAATTATCACTTCTGTACAGCACAGGAGGATGTAGTCATTCTAGAGCGAAGTTAAAGGTAATAAAAGCAGATTTGATAATACCTTTGAATGTTATGTTATTTTTGTTAGATGCATATAGATATTTATTTGGTTTTTTGTTGTACTTATATTATTCAGTTAATTTGATGAGAAAAAGCTGAATAACATTTTCCTTTTAGTATATAAGTTAAGTAAGTTTATGTTAGTATGTAATAGATTGCTTAGAACTGCTCCGCCAAATTCATTTTCAGCTTCCTCGAATTTTGGCAGGAGATAGTAGGCTTTTCTATGTTCCCGTCTATCGTACGACCTACGAGGCCAAGACACCTCTTTTGAGGTCATGCCAAGCTTGTAACATATACAGAATAAACAGTGAAGTCAACTATTTTAATCAACCCATAACATCGTTCTGCGCTGGCTTGTTCCGGTTCCTGCGAGATCTCAATATCTGATTAGTGTTATGTATCGATGTGTTATTGCTGATGCATGTAGTGTTTAGTCTCATTTACTATTTAAGTCTATTATCTGAATTGCTCTATTGTATTCTGGTGTCTGTCTTGTGGCGATTTGATGTATCTAAGTTGATGACCATAATAGTGTTTTGTAGAAGTCTAGTATAAGAATGTTATTTTGATAAATGTCCTGTAATTGAGTGTGTTGCCCCTGTTAGACAATAAAGTTATTTATTTATTTAGAAAACATGTGCTGGTAACTCAAGGCCAGTCGTGGCATTAGCCAGTGGAGTAATTGTTTTATCTTGTTCACTAAATTTCTGGATAACATTTTCGATAGCGGAGACAGATTGGTCTCACATAATAATAATAAAAGGCGGCGATATTGTAAAAGTAAACATTTTGCAAATGGCGCAAAAGTTTATACTTCTTAACCTAGGTATCAATCATATAATCTAATTAATAAATCAATTCATAGGTAATAGCCATAAGTAAATCAAAACTTTATACACATATGTGGATTGTTTACTGTTTTTTTAAAGGATATTCCTTTAATAGTTTTATATCATATTGTACCTTGTTATAGATACAAGCTACATTATATGAAAAAGGACCTTTCAAAAATTGCCGTCAAGTGCATAGGTGTTATAGTATATTTATTACGTATGATACTGTGTAGGTACATCTCCCATGAACGATATATTTTCTTATATATAATCTGCCACCGAAAAAATCTAAATTCACTTTCTTAACTTCTACATATATTTTTTTTTACTATTAATAATACTGTCAAGTTCTGTTCTAGAATTCAGATATTTGACTATTATTTAGGAATTGTATCATGAAACGGCAGCAGATATACTTTTCTTTCATTCTAGACATTTCTGAGAATACTTTAGCCTTTCTGAATAATATAATCCTTGGTATTTAACAATATTTTAATAATTTAATTAAATGTACAAAGACGCTATACATAAATTCATGTTCTCTATAGAATTTCAAACAAATTTTGCACCCTCATGTTCATCTATAGATCTCTTAACCTCAAAATACCATTTACCGATTTTCGTATTACTTAACAAATCTTGAAATGTCGTACAACCTTCTATACTATTTAGAACTCCGTAAACAGCTAAATCAGCTAGATTTGCTCTGTCACCTCCCATATATTTCCCGCCTTTATTGGAAACAGCTCTCATCCACGTATTACATTCGTCATATAAGGACTGCCTGACATCGTCCTTAAGATGATGTCGTTTTTTTAATCGCTTACTAATCATCCACATAGCGGATGCTCCAACGTAAACCATTAAATTTTTCTCCCATGCTGGGAAGTTTTCTTCCCATTCACCTACTTGCGAGAACCAGTTAAATGCTTGTAGAGCCTCGTCCGTTGTACGGTAGACGTTGGGCGATAGAGTGTGAACTAGAACGTTATCAGCCCATTGCCGCCATTTTCGCTCTTCACTGAAAAAATTGTGGTAAATTAATTGGATGTAAACAAAAAATGTTTATACCATGCTTCATAATTTTTTAGGTCAAATTATGTAATTTTGTTAACCTGATTAATTGCGCATAACCATACGAAATGTTGCGTAAAAGAATACAAACAAATTTAATTGGGTTTCATTAATCCTGAAACCCAACAATTTAAACTAAAAAATGTAAAAAAGATGTTACTCTTCATTGTGTAAAACATAAAACGAGGTTTGTCAAAAAATAGCAGATTTGCTTAAAGTTCACATGTCTGACTAATTATGATTTCAACATATAATAATAATGACTTTATTGTAATAAAATTACAAAAGGCGAAGATGAGGCGTATGCCTCCTAACTTAACCTAATATATGCATAATATACATATAACGTAATACAAATTTACCCCTATGCAAAAAATGAAAACAAAAATATAAACAAGTTAATAAACAAACAAATTACTGGCAGCAGAACAAAAAAAATATTATGTATAAAGATATTTTGTGGAACACACGTCTTTGAATTATGAATGAAACCCGCTCCTCGGCGTACTTGACTGTTTGTGTTTGTGGATAAACTCCAAAATGCTCATCGCATACAGTC
This sequence comes from Apoderus coryli, assembly GCA_911728435.2. Classification (NCBI taxonomy): domain Eukaryota; kingdom Metazoa; phylum Arthropoda; class Insecta; order Coleoptera; family Attelabidae; genus Apoderus; species Apoderus coryli. The sequence continues at coordinate 10,278,213 of OU452204.1, read as the reverse complement.
AATATATTTTTGTTCATTGAATTTTAAGAAAGAAAGGTTCTCACGAAGTCTTTTGACAACGTGGACAAAATAGAAGGTTAATAGTCGTGATGTATTTAGTACTAATGATAAACTTTTGAGCAAAACACGACTGATTTATTTTCGCTATCAACATTTCAAAGTGCGTATGCCAGGACAGATTATTATAGATATGAAGGCCAATAATCTTTGTAGTTCTAACCCTTTTTACGTTAGAGTCACCGAACAATACATCAAAATCAATCACACGACAGACTATTATCAATTTGAAGGCCAAGAATCTTTGTAGTTTTAACACTTTCAGAATTAGGAACATAACAGGTCTCTAATAATTTAAACACACGCAGTTGTTTTGGAACCAAGATGACAATTCTTTAACAACATCAATACATCTCTTCTACAATGACTTTTACTTGTGTCACCTCTCACCAAGGCGGTCGCGTCATAAGCATATTTGTGTATGTTGAACGGAGGCAAACGACCTAGTTATATTACAAAAGATACCAACCCGACTTTTTCCCGCAATCGTAATCATTTGGGAGTTCTTTTTCCAATTTTTTTTTATTTATTTAAAAACCATGCAATATGTCGAAAGATTCTCCTGGTCTGGAATTTTTCATATTGTAATAAACTTATCTATGTGTGTGGTGGAGTGTACAGTGTATTTATAAATATTGTGCAGAGTGGTCACAAAACAAAACACTCAGCAAAGAACAACTATCAAATGAGCCTTTAAGATAATAATAATAAGTTCCTGACAAACAGAATCTATGTGTTCGTTCCAGTCAAAAAACTTAGATTTTTACACCAAGAAGCTTTGCACTGTCGCCCATTGTCAATGGACAAACATTAAAAGAGAAGGCCAAGTTCAGATTGGAGCATCCATATTTATTTATAATAGGCAACAAGTAGTCTTTTTATGATTAATCATAAGTTTATTTCTAAAACACCATTCGGTGAATTCATGCAACACAGTTTCGACTCTAATTCTCAGCAGATTTAGATCGCTCCAGGCCACAATAATTGCAGGATCATCAGCAAACATATAGACATATCCCGTAGAAATATAATCCGGCAAATCATTCACAGACATCAGGAATATCAAGGGGCCCAATACAATTCCCTGTGGAGTTCCCACATGCGAAATGCACTCATCTAACACAGCCTCACCTACTCCAACTCTAAAGGATCTATCCTTCAGAAAAAAATTAAATTAAAATTAATATCCACCGAATCAAAGGCCATGGTCAAATCAAAAAGCAAGACGATCACAAAATCATTCTGATCCAGCTTCTCATACACAAAGGTCATGAAATTGACAGTATTGGAATCAGTGGAACGACCACCCCGAAAGCCATGCGGACTTGGGGACCGTCGTCCATTCTTCTCTAAGAATGACACCGTCTGTGAATACACAATTCTTCAAAGATTTTTGAAAAAACACTAAGGAGGTAAATTGGTCTATAATTCCCAATATGCAGCGGACCTTTCTTTTTAAAGACGGGAATGATTAACCGTTTTTAACTGACTCGCGAAAATTCTCATGTCAGCAGATTTCTTTATCAATAATGAAAGAGGCTCAGAGAATTCAAGAGCACAGTCCTTTACGACTCGTACAGGCATCTCATCGATTCCTGTGGGTTTGTTATTTTAAGGTTCCTTATCACATGAAAAACATGCTGAGAGCCAGTTGGCATAAAAACCACAAAAGCGCAAGCCAAGTTTCGCATGAATTACACGCGAAAAATAATCGCCAAATTCGTTAGCCATCCGATGCCCATCAGTAACAACCTGACCGTCAATGTACAAAGTACCCACAGAAACGTTCTTTTTGGCTTTACCAGTGTGTCTATTAACAAAGTTCCATGCGGCCTGATTTTTATTAACGATATTTTTAATGTCTCTATATTCATTTTTTAGATTATCATTATGCATGTTTCTATTCAATTGTTACTAATTTTTGCTATTTTAGTTTTGTTTAAATGAGACCGAAGCGAATGTACTGCCCGAGCCTGTAGCTATATGTTAACGCAAAAAAAAAAAAGAATCGGTGGTTAGTTGTGAAAATTAATTTCAAATTTTCCAGTTGCCGTTCGAGAATAGTTGTGATTAAAGTTTTTAAGTCTTAAGCATGATGTGCCTTGTCTTAAATTTTAATCATGTTTATTTTTATAACCAAATTGTGTGATTGCAGTTAAATAAAATAAATTCCAAAATTTTGAAACTAGATACAGAAATATGTTCAATATCTACTTACTTCATATCTTTTTCATTCGGTTTCTGACTTGACTGATTTGTCATCATTACAAAATATCTGTTCATAATTTCGCTCTTTTTACGACCATCGTCATCATAAAAAGTAATAAATGGGAAACAACGTACGATGTCTTTTAATACTTTGTCGCTATCTTTCAAATATGTTGCTATGGCAGATACAATCATTGTACTATCATTTAAAGGCTAAAAGGTAATAACTAGGAGTTATGATAACTACCACCCAAAATCAAAGTAATGCCTACCTGATATCCATCATCTGTTTGAGCTACTAATATCGGAACTTTTCGGTATTCAGACCATTTTATTGCTTGTCTTAAAACTGGATCAACTTCCACAATGTCGTACGATATTCCGTAATAGTCCAGAAATGCTCTAACTTTACAACAAAATGGACAGGTCTGGTATTGGAACAAAGTTAATTTTAATCCTGAGTTATCATTGGGATACTTGATCTAAAATATATATCCCTCCATAGAAATACAATGGATAACAATAAAATAAAGTATCATGTTCATAAGCCCTTTAATGATCTGGCAAGATAATATTCAATAATGCTTACGGAACGCGTAGGTTTTATCTCTGGCATTTCTTTAATACTATTGATAACTGTTTGCTCATTTATTATATGTCCTCGGGGTTTATTCATATGATGTATTGAGTATCCTGTACCAACAAGAGCACCCATGGTAATACCGGTCAGTCCTAATTTAAATATCGTTTTGCCCATTTTTTTCTCCGTCTTGGTACTATTACATCTTACAGATATTTTGTGATTGCATATTGTTTTCAGTACTTGTCTGTTTTTTGGTATATTTCGGAGAGTTTTTGTAAAAATACTATTCATTTCTAACGAATTTTAAAAGTGAGAACTTTCATAAGTGGAGCATTGACACTGACATTGATCCTAACCTCACTTTTTACTTATCAGCTGATTGCTGTAACAAAGTTGCCATATTTCGCATTTATTTATTGAGTTTTATTCTAATAGACTGAACGGATGTTATTTCAAGAAAAACTTGTTTAAAAAGTAAATGTAAATGCTTACATGTTTTCGAAATATTGCTAAATTTCAATTTTTTTTCAAAAAATGAGAATGTTTATGTATTTCCAAGTGCTACCATCTATCGTAAAAAGCTAGAGGACATGGTTTGCATAGGCGGAATAGTGAAAATTGTATTTAAATTTAACCTAGAATTAAGTTCTCATTTAAGGAAGTTCTATTATTTGTACGATAAAAACTAAATTTAAAGATGTATGTATGTAAAATGTGTGGTATTCAAAAAATAGTGCTTAAAAGAATTCATTTAAATTATATTCGGAGAGATTTCAATCAAAAATTTACAATTACTGGTGGTATGTAATTTTTACTTTATACAATTCTGTTTGTTTACTTTTTTTTTGTCTTTTGCATGTTGTACAGAAAGTCGACACTAGAGATTTTGATACTATAACGATATATCATAGTATAATATATCGATATTTTTTGCTGATATATCGATATTGTATGGGATATCAGTCTTTAGTTTTTTAATCATTCAAAATATTCTTTCGATTTAGTATTTAGGTGGTTACTCAAATATTGAATTAAGATCTCTGCTTTGCTTTATGGTATAACGTTAGTGTCAAGTATGTATTTCAATATATTATAATATGTCATTTCAGATGATATAATCAGACCTGTCATGAACGTGCTTTTAAATTTTTAAATGACATTTAAGTGAGAAATTAACCTCAAAATGTTTCATAACAACCGATATAATTTTGACAGTTTGTCATTCTTTTATAAAAATGCAAGTGAGGTGGAGGAGAGATTCTGTTGGTAGAGGAATAAATAACGATATTATGTTCAAATTATCGAATGGGAAAGGTTTTTCGTTTCGTTCTTATAATTTTACTGAGTACCTTCGTCTTTATTATATTTCAAAATAATAAATAAATTTTAGTTGAATTGGGCCAAGAATTAGTCATATCTTTAACATTTCAACTCCAGTAAGAAAAAATGAGTTTCTTAAAAATAAAATGAAATAGAAATCATGAGTAAACTAATGCATTAATGCACCCTATCGACTTATAAAATTGTGAACTATCGATTTAGCATAATATATCGAGAACTTTGCGATGGCATGTCTACCAGAAGTTATAGAATAGCAAAAAATACAGGTTTCTTTTTCATAGAATATTATACCAGTTGTCTTATTGGACCTACACATATTTCCACCAATAAGAGGCAAGGGAAAAATTCTAACATAATTCGTACCTAAAATTTGATTTAATTTTCATTGCGTCGTTGAATATAATTATTTAGGTCGATTATTATTCAGATTTTATATTTACTTATTATATACCTACTTTGCTTTCCCAAAGTATTGTAATGCTTACCAAGTGACATCTTAAATGGTACCTAGTCTAATTAATATTTAAATTTTCAATTTAGAACTAGATGCGGCTTATGTTCCACGCAAAATAGAAACTAATATAGAATTCAAGCCCGATTATTTTGTATCAGAGACCAAATTGGGAAGTACTTACAGTTTGGTGTTACCTCCTCCAAATATTACAGGGACATTGCACTTGGGACATGCGCTTACAGCAACAGTTCAAGATGTTTTGGTTAAATGGTAAGTAGCTTTACGCACTACAAGGGGAGGGAAGGGATGGTTCCAAGATCTCTCATTTGCGTACATCTAATGATGTATCATTGATTTCATAATCGAAATTATGCGGACTCTGACTTCTGGAGACTGTACTTAGGCATTTACATTTATTGATGTTTAGTGGTAAATTGTTTTCATCAGACCACTCTGACAAAGCATCCAGATCACTATGCAGGGCATGAAGATCCGAAGGTCCCGAAATGGTTCTAAATATCTTCAATGCATCGGCAAATAAGAGGCAATCACTCGTGATCCCCCGAGCGACGTCATTAATGTAGATAGCAAATAGTAACGGAGCAAAGGTTGCCCCGCTGGTGACTGGAATTTGGGAGACCTAAAGTCGCCATACTCCACAAATTGTTTTCTATCTGATCTTTACGATAGGTAAAGATAATTATTATTCACTAAATCCGATCTCTCTCATTTTTCGTTTGATTATGTGGTGGTTAAGTTTGTTAAAGTCATTCGAAAAGTCTGTGTAAATGACATCAACACTAGGTTTATCGCCGTTGACCTTTTTTGGAAGAAGACAGGCTCTTCAATTATAATAATTCGATTTTAAATTGAATTTTTTTTCGCGATGAATTGATTCGAAGACCTTTGAGAAATTGGATAGAATCGATATGGGCGGATAATTCGTGATTCTGTCGATTGGGCCAGTTTTATAGACCGGGCAAATACGCGCAAAGCCTCCATGGAGAGAGAACAAATATACCGGATGTAATTATATTGTTAAAAAAGTTTGCATTGACTCAGCCAGGGCAGAAGCACAGTCCCTTTAAGTAAACGCCGGAACACCATGCCAATTTTCATCAATCTTAAAACGATCCACATACTTACATATGGCTTCAAATATTCCCAGCTGGGGGCACCAAAACACCCCTGAAGACATCAGCAAATGCATTCACTATATTCTGAGTATCTGACGCTTCCTCATCAGCAGCATCATAGATAAGACCCGGTATACGAGATACACGCTTCCTGTCCTGAATGAACCTCCACAGGTGCCGAGGGTCACGGCAAATGCAGTTCTGGATTTCTGCTAGATATAAATGATAGGCAATATCAATATTTCTTTTAACTGTCTTAATAATCGAAAGTTATTCAAATTGGAAACAGGACCGGTTCTCTTCCACCTATGAATAAACTTAGATTTCCTCTCAATGTCCAGGATCAAGTCTCGCGAGTTCCATGAAGGATACCAGGAACCTCCACTATGAGCATGCAATGTAGGGATACGTAAATCAAATATCGTTATCCACAGTCTGTTAAATTGCGACACTGCATCTTCAATATCACGAATGTCATCTAAAAAAGTCTAATTGATCATAAAGCATATTAAAATTTGGCTTGTGAAGGTTATATTTTTTCGATTGAAGAGAAAATTAAATTTTTGTGATGTTTGATCTCGGTGGAAAAACTAATAATCAAACTAGCGTGGTGAGACTTCACATGGAATTGTGGATAGCTCCAAGTCCAATAGAAGGTTATTTATATTGAACTTATTGCTATATAGATCGAGGCCAAAAAGAGCAATAGAATCAAGTAGGGATGTCGACTGGGAGGCGATCATTTCAGAATTAAGTTCATGTGGTATGTTAAAGTCACCCACAATCATTAAGGGCGTCCTATAAAGATAAGTGAGAGACTCAAAGTAGTCAAAAAGTTCGTTATATACTTGCTCACTTGGGCTCGGTCGGACATACACACAAAATCAACACACATACCTAAATCTGGTGTTCAAGGAAGACAAAGTGTACCCTGAGTGTCAATTCCCAGAGCTTGGAAATTAGGATAATTGTAAACTCGATTGTATTTCTATATAAGCTTCTGCATGGAGAAATAGATTGCTCGGACTTGCTCGCAAAAGTAAATATTAATGTTCCAAGGGTGGAAGATCGATTTATCCATATGTAATGCGGTCTGTCAATTTTGTGATATATTTAATTCTGGGCTTAATGAACGAGTTGGTTAAAGTTCTTAATGTAAGGTGTGTTGTAATTTCTGGTATTCTTTATTAAGTTAATTTGTAATTTGTATGTTTGAATAATAAGTTTGGTTAGTAACTTAAGATATTTGTCCTGCACCTCTCGAGATACTCGGAGCTTCACAGTTCCTGTCCTTTCGATAAACCGTATAGTTGTCGTTACATAGTTTAGAATTATAAACACCAGGCTGCAAAATACTAAAAACTGTGTTTTCTAGTTACTTCCAATCTTCTGTTAATTCTGGGACACCCTATATTTGTTATACTTAACTTTTATTTATATTAAACCAAGATTGCAGACATATATTTTGTTACAGCCAGCATAAAACCTATATATTATTTACCTACTGTGTTTTTCTTGAACCTTACTTCCAATTTCCAACATAATCTTGTATATATCTGAAATTGATGTTCCTAAATAATTAAATTATATTCTTAATAATTCTTGTTGTTTCACGTCAGTAATTTTGGTAAGAATATATACCTCCAACACATTGAGCTGCTTTGGTTACATGAAATAACAAGAATTCTTTCAACAAAAAATACTTTCTAATTCCTTTGGATTCGAGGTCATAATAAAAATCAATTATCAAGGAAAAGCCAAAGTTTCGCTCATTTATTGGATCTTTCTCATTGATCTCTTAAAAATGTCTTTCGACCTGTCAAACCGAAAAGTACCTTCAATACTTAAATTTTTTCAAATGTAAACACGAGCAATTTACAACTTGAAATTAGGCTGATTATACCTATATTAGTTTATAGAAATTTTTGGTGTTACCCTAGTAGTACTTATAGAATGATATTATTATGTCTTTGTGCGCTACTGAATGTAATTCTGTAATTGTTATGATTCTTGTACAGGAAACAAATGTGCGGCTACGAGACCATGTGGGTGCCGGGCACTGATCACGCTGGCATAGCTACACAGGTGGTGGTTGAAAAACGATTGTGGCAAGAAAACCGCAAAACCAGGCACGAGCTTGGAAGAGAACAATTTCTGGACGCGGTCTGGCAATGGAAACATGAAAAAAATGACACTATACGTATGAAATTTGCATTTAATTTCCATGTAATTACTGTAAGCTTTATAGAAGAAGGGCATTACATACGAGTCGGTCTCTTAGAGTATGACACATTTCCATAAGTAGAATATAAAATAAATGAACATATTTTAGTTTAGTTCGTTTTTACATTTTACAATCTTTATTCAAAAATAATAAACGGGTTAAACATTTTTTCCTACGAGCGTGCGGTAAAGTGCACTTTTCCGCACTGTTTTTAATATGGCTATAACTAATATAAAGTCAGATTAGTTATAAAATCATAAATATTAATAACTGTTAACATTAAAAGATGAAGGACTTATCATTTTTCTCTTATAACTTATATAATGACAAAAGGCATATTTGACGTATTTGTCAATTGTTGTTACCTGAATTGTCAGTCTAACAGTTCAGGTTTATAAATTATTGCGAGTTATATCTACAGTTTTACCTGTACTCTTTGGTTTTCCGAAATCTGAAGTGCTAGTCGGAAAATTTGTTCCTAACTTATGCGGAAAGTGTCTTTTCCGCAGTTGTTAGGTAAATAACTATTGTTGCAAGAAACGCCACAGGCATTCTACACCTCTCAGGCGACTGTATCATCAAAACAAAGGGAAACACTCTAAATCCGAAGCAGGTAACTAGAATCCGGTTGGTTGCAGAGCAATGTTTGTCAATCTCAATGAGACAATCATTATCCACTCTACATAGCAATTGCCTATCGAATCCGTTTATGGTATTAAAGACACCATGATTAGCTTGGTAAAAGACATTAAAACCAACCTAGAGGAATCCACTTCGGGGGAAATCCACCAATACTCGTTACTTGCCAGCAGCATTAGATCCATCATTATCATTACCAGAATAATAACAGCAGTCTAAGAAAGCTCGTCGAGCACCAATACGCCAGGCGACCAGGGCAACCCATCTCACGCCGAGCTTCAGTCCTTGCAATCATCGGTCGGAGAACCAACCACAACCATCCATGACCCTCTATTGGATTGTCGCTCCCATTCGAGAGGCGGTAGAATGTCTAATGGCATTAGACATTAGTTTTAGGATTCATATATTAATAAATTATTCTGTATGAAGTATTTAAGGGAAGGCACTGGTATAATGGCGAAATAGCATACATTTAGTAAATTCAGCAAATAGTAGGTATATTTAATTAGGTAATGGCGCTTTTATAGTTGTATAAATATATGATATAACGGACAAAAATTACTGGTGTAACTACACAAGGGATTTTGTTTAATTTAGCAGGGCCTCAGTCTAATTCAGTAGAGCCAGACCGAGGCATGGGTCGACAGATACTGACGAATTCGTTTCGCTCTTATTATGAGCTCGTCAGAGTACCATAGTCGTTGCCCATCTACAATATAAGCCTGCATTCAAGCACAGTGAGATATACAACAGTAGATATATGTAAACACGTACCATCTCCATACACATAGTAATGCATATCCCAGCATACAATTAAACAAAATCCCTTGTGTAGGTAACAACAGTAATTTTTATCCGCTATGCCACGAAATTATTTTCATTTCTTATATTTACAGAAACAAATTCATTGTATATTCATCTATTATGTCCGAAAAAATTGCTTTTTTAATGCTCTAGATTTTGTAATAGGCTCAACTCAACTTAAATATAATCAGAACATTTTTATTTTATTTTTCAGTTCAACAGTTAAAGCTTCTCAATCTCTCACTGAACTGGGACAACGAAGTATTCACTATGGATCCAAAATGTTCTACAGCTGTTAAAACGGCATTTATTAGACTCTTTGAAAAAGATCTAATCTATAGGGCGGATCAATTAGTTAATTGGTCGTGTGTATTACGTTCCGCAATTTCTGATATTGAGGTGGAACATATTAATATTGATCAACCGACTGATATTAGTGTGCCTGATTATGATACACCTGTGCGATTTGGGATTTTGTACAAATTTGCTTATAAAGTGCTTGGTTCAGGTAAAGTTTTAAAGATATTGTATGTTTTGAAATTCAATTTCAATTTATATAATTTAAGATTCCAGGTCCTCTAGGTAGTGTTAAAATATACGTTCTTAGCAACTTGTAGGAAAATACTGTTTCTTTTTGTGAAAGTACGAAAACAAAAACACTATTATTAAACAATCGTTATAGGATTATTAAACAATCGGTATAGGAAAAATACAGTCAACATTTTTTAGGCCTCTTCTACATCTTCCTAGAAATACAGCCTCTTGCACTTATAAGAGCTGAAACTGGTTCTATTTATTTGGGATATTTCATATTTAAATCAACTTTGAACTTCCTTATTAAGCTTCTAATTCAGATTATCCAAAGTATGTTTTAAAAGACAAATCGCTCTATTTGGTCCAGGTACGCAAAACAAATATAATTGGGCCTTCCAGATATTTAATTGGTTTCAGGAAGTAGGTGTCGATCACTTATGGTCAACAGACCTGCTAGCATTGAGAAACAATAAAAATATAATATTATCTATAGTATAGTGTTCCTTTGCTATAGATAATACTTGCACTATTCAGAACAAGCTCTACATTTGTACTAACATTTTCATGTGGTGGTGTTTCCTACAGTATCGACCAGGACAAGTATTGTACGGTTTGTAACTTGAACCAAAAAGAAACGTTTTACCATTTATTTTTTCTCTGTGCGCTGTACAGGCACCTATTACCACCGAGCTGGACTAATCCTAGTAACTTTGTCACTGATCGTAACAATAAACAATCACCTCCTATAGTTAAGAAAATTTGTACATTTATTATGAATGTGTTAAAATTACGCGCATTTCTTGTGAATCAGTAACGCTGGTTTATATTTTTGTTGTACAAGATAAAAAATTTTGAAGTACCTAGTTGCTCTGCAAAAAATATTTGGTTTTCAATTTTTGCTTTTTAAATGTATACGTTGTACGGAAATTGATGAATTAAGTTTAAATATAGATATTTAAGAACTCAATTGTTATAAAAACCATGCATTTTTATAAACAATAATGAATTGAGGTACCTATGGGATGACTATAATTAGCGAAGTGGCCTCTAAATGTCACAATGTATCTTAAGAAAAAGTAAAAAAAAAAAAGGTCAATACATTATAATTTTAACGGAGATGCTTGCTTGTTTATCTAGTGTCATAAAACATCAAAATTCCAGAATTCGAGAATTAATAAATACACTCTTGGGCAAAAAAAAAAAACACGAAAAAAAATTTGTTCAAATTCAATATTAAGGAACTTCTAAAATGTGCATCATCTTGACGATTTTTTGTTCAGTTGTAGCCGATTTAGTCTTGTTCATTACCTGATATGAGTTGGCAAGAATTCCGAATGGATTTGATATTATACAGAGTACAACCCAAAGTTGCTTTTTTGCTGTAAATTTCTGAACATCCTGTAGAGGAATTTAACGACACAATTATTTCTCTTTATGTGAAATTTTATAACTTTTTAGTTTTTTTTATTCACATCAATAACTCGATTCTAAAAGGAACAACAATTTTTCAAAATAAACACACATTAAGAACATTAGCTATGTTTTAATCAAGCAATCTTGCTATTCTGTTGCGTAGCAATGTGACGATTAGCGCTTTATTTTGTTGTTTATCTTCCTAATCAAAAGTATCACTGCACTATAATAACCATGGTCTTGATTGCAAATGTCTTGGGTAGAGCCAGGAGAACTATACAAGATGCGATCAATTCTTGTCGTCAGAGAAGAAGATTTTCTCACTGTTACTCCAAGAACACCTTGTGGAGGCGGAAGTAGCATGGTGTGGCTGGAATTTCAACACAAGCCCCTGCAGAACTTGTTATTATAGAAAATGGAGCAGTAATTGCTATCCGTTATATCGAGGAATGTTTAGTAGACAACTCCGTTTGTTGGCCAAATTTCATTTTAATGCATGGTAATGCCTCACATGGCAAGAGTCGTTAGTGATTATCTTGATGAGATGGACATATATTTCGATTACACTACCCTCCACGTAGCCCCAATCTAATCTTAATAGAGCAGGTGTGGGACACGTTAGAGAGGCTTATTCGCCACCGACAACTGGAAACCATTCCAGCTCTCAAAATGGCTCAACTTGAAGGTAATTCCTAATTGTGTTGGTATGGAACCAATCATTAGAGCACGTGGAGGCAATAACCAATATTCGTAATTATTATTTGTTTAATTTATCCATAATTCTTCAAGTGTGTTATCGTTATAAATTGTGTAGCTTCTTTTAAAAAATCGCGTCCTTTTATTGATGAGAATAAGAACAGGCTAAAAAATCTCATTGTGTCGTTAAATTCCTCTACAGGGTGTTTAGAAATTTAGAAATGTACTCTGTACAATATCAAATGCCTTCGAAATTCTTGCCAACTCGATATAACGTAATGAACAAGATGAAATCAAATAGGCTACAACTAAACCAAAAAACTCGATGCACACCTTAAAAAATTCAGATTTAATTTGACCCAACTTTTTTTTTGTCCGATTTTCTTTTGTCCAGGAGTGTATAATTGTTATATAACAAATGCCTTCAGTGTTACTATAGTGCTGAACGTCTTCTTCTGTGAGCTCCTCCTTGAGCGTTTTATGTTTTCTTGCACATCTTCAATGGACTGAACTTTTGTTCTTTGTAATTCAGCTATTACGCTTCTCAATTTTCTCAAAAGAAAACAGCAGCTCTTATATAAACGAAAACTACAACTACTACACGCTTTACGTTTATCGGACGCCTTTGATGCATAATTAGTGCTTGTTTGAAAAGTTAAGTATGACTTTTTATAGATCAAGAGCTCGTAGTCGCAACGACAAGACCAGAAACAATGTTGGGAGATGTTGCGGTAGCTGTCAATCCAAAAGATTTGCGTTACACAAATTTTATTGGTAAAAAGTTATGGCATCCATTTAGAAATGAACCAATTCCTATTATTGGTGATGATTTTGTGGATCCTGAATTTGGTACAGGCAAGTATGAAATGGCTAATATGAGTTTAGTGAAAAATAAATCGAATGTATGATGGCTTCTCATGTCTCATATTGTTGTGTGATTAGAAAACACCATTCCTTAATTTTTTTCCTACCAAGGTGTGAAATAAGATATGTTTTTTTGATCTGAATAACTACGTATTAAAATTTTTTTTTTGTTATGATACGAATGTGGAATAATATTCAGGGTGTTTCGAAATAAGGGTGTCAGAAACTTAGCAAACTAACGGGGGCAATTTTTGAATAATTGTAATTTTGGAGCACTTAAGGCTTTTGGAGATAACCGAAAAACAAAAGTTGAAGAAATGATTTTTACAACATCGCAGTACCAATAGAATAAGTTTTCTGGAAAATAATATTCCTACTACATGTGCCTGAGAAATCATGCTTTTTTTCAAATCTCACCTTCGACAGAAGTAAAATTTCTCAATGGTTTCTAATTTGACCAATCAACGTCAGAACGAGTACGTTTGAACTTCAACAAGGCAGCGTCTCTGCCTCATGAACAATTTCAAGTTGGCAGTTATCCAAGCGGCTCTAGGTTTGGTAGTTCGTACCTGTCTAGTAGGATCATGTCTCTCAAAGCTGCCAAGAATACAACTATTTAACAAAAAAAAATTTTTTTCCAAACTATGTTCATAGAAAATGCTATCCCATGGGTTACTAAGTAAATCTTCCACGACATTATCTATATTGAAAGTTTTAAAATATCTATACGTTATTAACCTAGGCGCTACTTTAGGTTTGACAATATTCGATGCACAGATGATCAGATATATTATCCGCTGCCAAGGCTCCCGAAGTTATCAAAATATCCTTATTACTAGCAAAAATTGGATCGAATTTAATTGCACTTCTAGAAACTCGAGCATCAATAACCTGTGCAAGGTTACATGGCTCAAAACATGACAAGATTATCCAAATTAAAAAAGTCTATTCTATGAGGTACAATATTTTGCTGTGTGTCGCTTAAATCTCTTCAAAAATTGAAGAAAAATTCTACATTTTTGGATTAGAAGCATATATTAATTAAATAATCCGCTTTTCTACTTTTAGGAGCTGTAAAAATAACACCAGCTCACGACCAAAATGATTTTGAAGCTGGCACAAAACATAATTTAAAAAACATACAGATTATTGATGAAAAAGGTCTTCTTACTGATGTTTGCGTTGAATTTTCCGACATAAAACGATTCGATGCCAGACAAATCATTTTAGATAAGTTAGCAAGTTTAAACCTTTATAGAGGCTGTCAGGATCATAAAATGATTGTACCACTTTGCAGGTAAATCTTTTGCCAAAACCTCGTAAGATTTTATCATACGTATCTGTACCAATAAAAAAAGCAATCTTGTAAATTCTGTTGTTGTCTCCTTCGCTTCCATTACAGTCGATCGAAAGATGTTGTCGAACTGTTATTGCGTCCCCAGTGGTTTGTTCGATGCAATAAAATGGCCCGCGGGGCATTAGTTGACGTCAGCGAGGGACGATTGTCCATAGAACCGAACCATTTCAATAGGGTCTGGCACAACTGGCTGGAAAATATACGGTATGTAATGTTAGACAACTACTGACACGATATTTTTAAGATTGTAAAGTTTTGTTGATAATGATGGACTTGGGTGTTATTTGCTGGAATATAAACTACTTTTTTGTACCTATACCTAACAGATTCTCTGAATCTTTGCTATCGAGTTATTGCGCGGTGTCAACTTGCGAGGGATTTATCATCATATGAGGAGCCCTGTCACAATATTTATGCTTATAGTATTTTATTATTATTATAAATAAAAGATTTTGGCTTTGAAATCTGTTGATACCGAAGAATTATTCAAGAAATTTGTAGACCCAAACTAGTACTCCATGAGAAGAAGTGTAGCAAATACTCAAATTAATCAAATCTACTCCACAAACTGAATTATAGAATCGATAACATTACCTAACCAAACATATTATGTCGAGACCTTATCTTCAATGGTCACATTATAGTACTTTATTTTGTAAATAAAGGCGGATTTAGACAATTTCTTTGTATAATACACAAATCACAGTGTGTAAGTTTTAGTCGTAATTTTTTCACAGATTTAGTGGATAATGCATAACAAAAGCGAGTGGTTTATCCAACATATTAAAGTAATAAGAAAATTTTTTAAGTACTTTTCTTTTTATGGGTATTTCATACATCATATTCAATAAATGCGTACGCGTACTTTTTATGTAGTTATGACTTATGACTATGTATTACAACTTGTAACCTAAACGTTGTCTAAACGTTACCAATAGACAGAACGTATTTTAACTAGTTGTGATTATGATTATCGTTATAGACTAAACAAATTGTTATGCTTATTCGTTGGCTAAATCTGACTTTAATTACCTACATTTATAGAGATCTGGAAAAATAGCCGATATTGATATCAAATAAATGTTCGATTTCCAAAGACTCGCCATTTTATGATTATTTTATAATAGCAAAAAATTAAATTACATTTAATAATTTCATTACACTAAGGCACTAAGTTGTTGCGCATTTATGAGATACAGGGTGTCAAAGTTTCAGGATTTTTTCGGTTTTTGTAAGTTTTCCCCAACTGTTTTAGTAATAATATATTAGAATTTAGTACACTTTTATACGTTTAAAAACATCATTTTTAAACATTTATTAATTAAATTTAACAACTGACAACATTTTTAATGTAACTCAGCAAAACAAAGTAATTACAAGTTAAGAATACTAAACTAAACAACAACGAGCTAATAATATAGACAAAGATAAATAATAAATAAGCTAAGAATACAAGTAAAGAATTTCGCTGACTTTATTTTCAGTAAATGCTCAAAATATGAACGCTTTTGATTTAGGCATAATTTAAACCGATGGTAAATTGAACGTCGCAAACTAACTCAATGATGAAGTCTTATTTCCTGTCACGCATTTCTTATTCTAAGAATAAGTTCGTCTCTCATTTGAACTGGAGTTTCGTGTAAAACTCCCCAAACAAAAAATCTAAAGGAATCAGATCTGTTGAGCGTGGAGGTTGCTGGGTAATAATTATCCAGCCCGTTTCTTCAATTTCCAAAAACTCCAAAATGAGCTGGACAACAATCAAGTTGAAACCACACCCTCCTTCTAGTATTTAATGGAATTTCGTCAAACATACTACCATGCTCTGTATTCAAAAAATACAAAAAATTTACGGCAATCAGTCTTTCTGGTAAAATATAGGGACCGAACAGGTGATTCTTTGAAATTCCAATCCAGACATTTACACTAAACTCTATTTGGAAATGTCTTGGTCGAATTGCTTGCAGATTTTTGTGTGTCCATACGTGTTGATAATAGGCCCCAACGTCAAAAACTTAATCTTCGTTCTTCATCTACAGGATGCAAACCTTGAACTTGCTGCAAATGGTAAGGGTATCTAGAGTGTCGACTTATAACTCGATATATCGGACTTTGCGAGATCCCAAGCGAAGCCCTTCTAGTACTTGTTGTCGATTTGTCATCGAATCCATATAAAATTCGCTGTTCATCTCAAAGAAACATAATTGCATTAATGTCATAATTTATATCAGCATAGATTGAACAGACTGGCCTGTTTAATGTATGATGTCAGTACACTGGGATGGGGATGCCGCCTAAGTGGATACCTTCTCCTATATTCCCTTATTGCAGCTACTGCATCCATAAAATATATACTTGCTTGTTCTTGATTGTTAAAACTGTAAGGCATTTTGTTTAAAAATTATTGAAACAGTTTAGACTATTATTTAATAGAAAGCAGAGGCGGCGCACAAAAAAGTTCGTGATTGTCAAATTCAGTATGAATCCCAAAGTGTACCACTCTGTACGTTTTCAAAATTCTCAATAGCCCCAAATATTCAGTTTTTGACGTGTAATAAGTGTACTAAATTGTAATCCATTATTCCTAAAACATTTGGAGAAAACATACAAAAACCGAAAAAATCGCAAACTTTCACACGGATATATGTTTGTATAAGATATTCATCCTAAAAAATTATATTCTATAAAAAGTTATGCTACAAAAACCTGACTCATCCTGTATATAAATTTTTTTTTCAACCATATTCTGCTGATGTAAGTCGAAATAAGGTTCGTGATGACGTGATCGTCTTCCTTTTTCCTAATTATTTCTATGAGAGTCAGAACTTATTGGTTTGAATATATGTGTGTGGTTAAGAATAATTGAATGATAGTACTTGGGATAAAAAAATAGGCACCTACATGATATATCATTTCAAATAATACAACTTTGTTTTCAGATAGAAAAAGATCTGCATTGGGAAAGCTCAAGGGCCGGAAAAATAAATGCTAGTGACTCCAAATGAGAAGAAATGTAAAAATTAATTATTAAACGCACAGCGGCACTATATTAATTTGTTTGATATGAATTCAAAATTCTATAAATGTTATAATATATAAATGTACTTTTCTTTTTAACATAAATACTCTTTATTGTGACCACTGAAGATGAGGTTTTAAGACCTCGAGACATGTTTGGTTCATGTGACAGAAGTAAGTAAAGTGACTGAATTTGTGGAGTAGAGTTCTTTATTTAAGTAAGAAAGTATTTATAACCTTTAATATCGACAAAATCTCCGCTTTATAACGTCGCCTTCGGCTTTCGAATGTTCGACTTTGACATCTTGTCTTCTGTACATTTCCTTTGATGTCAACGCACATAATCCGTAGTTTTTTCTGTTCTAACGTTCACAATAGCGCATTTGTCATGTGAGATTTACATTACTACAGAAAACTAAGTAGTTAATATAACATTGCTGATAGCAAACACCAACCAAAATTTTTTAGATAGGAAGCAGTTTGAATTAAAAACAGCTACAATGTCTACCGCAAAGTACACTATTCCTCGGTAATGACGAATGCCAACGATAACGGCAAGTTTATAAATATAAATTTTCAGTTGACCAATATTGTTCTTACATGAAACTAGAAGATTCTAATTTATTAATTTGTTGACATCTGTATATAGTAGGTACTTGTTTTGCGGTTCATTGTAGTATTTTAGTACTAGAACTTGCATAAATATGTTTCAAAGGGATTGGTGTATCTCAAGACAATTGTGGTGGGGTCATCAGGTACCAGCATTTCAATGCCACCTAACATCCGCACCTGAGGAAAAAATATGGATCGCCGCTATGGATATTGATGAGGCTAAAACTAAGGCAGCGTTAGTTTTAAATTGTACTGACAGAAACCATATTAACGCTCAACAGGATGAAGATGTTTTAGACACTTGGTTTTCGTCAGCTCTACAGCCGTTCTCTGCATTTGGTTGGCCAGAGCAGGTATGCAAATTTACACACTCGTTTCCCGAAATTCTTGCTTTGTTTCAATATTAGATAACTTCGAATTACAGGGATATTTGAAAGAATTCGTATGTGTATATATGAAGAATACATCTAGTATAGAATAATACGAGATTGGGCACTATGTACACGGCGATCTCTGCATTTCCCCTTTTTGTTGTATATAGGTCGAATATGAGCACCTAATAAATATAAATGTCATTATACAGTCCTTGAAAAGTGTAAAGTAACAACAAGATATTATTGTCATTCGTCTCTCGTGCTAGTATAAGGTCTTCGTAAATGTTGGAGATTTGAACCACACTGTCTGCCGATCACCACTGATGAGTTGTGGATCAACGAAACGGCCCGTCTGGTAAAAGCATGGTAGTGTGAAGCAAATTTCCAACATAAGTTAAAGTCTTGTTACTTTATGTAACAAGCAATTCATAAATTTAATTATATTTTCAATTAGGTACTTCTTCTATTACAATTATTTTCACTCTGTTTTCAATACAACTAATATTTTGTTCTTATATCTTTCTTATGTTTTAGTTCCACTTTGAAAAGCCCTAATTTCCAATGGGCGGATTTTTTAACAGCGTTAACCTACGTCACTGTATTCCTATTTGCCGTATCTATTCAAAATTCTTTTAGCATTTGTTAAAATACTGAGTTATTTAATAGTGGAAAAAGGATGATAAAAAAACTTTATTCCTCGTCGTTAGTTTTATCTAAAAATAGGTCATGACATCCTGACTACTTCTTTTCCATCTCGTCTGGTTTTGGAGATACCCTCCAAATCTTCGAATTTGGAACACCCTGTACACCCTGTATGACATAACTTGCACTAGTTGCTAAGGTACTGATTTATAAGCAATTTTGTTGATTTTCCGAATTATTCTAAATTCTTTCACTTAGTCGATTTGCTATAATAAAAACCACTTGATTTTAATCAAAAACACTAAACCCACATTTATTTTCATGTTGTTCGTATAAAATTCCAAAGTAGAGTAATGTAAAAGGGAAAAACCAAATCCGATTTTATTTTTCTTTTTAGGAGATTAATGATAGAAAAATATCAGACGAATTTATCAATGACATCCCTTTAAGATATTACAGGTTTGCTACGTAAATCATGGATAATACAATTTAGCAAATGAACAGGCTATATCGAATTTATTTTGTAATATAGACATAGACAAACAATTCAAATTTAATTATTCGCCCTAATGAGTCGTTTTTGATTAAAATCAAGTAGTTTTTTATTATAGCAAATCGACTAACAAAGAAATTGAACTTGTCATTCATTAACGCATCTACTGGAATTGAATATTTATTTGGCTTAGTATTTGATATTTTGTGGGGCAAGTGTATCACTTAGGATCTTAAGACAATTTTTTTTTATTTTTCGTAATTCTTGTAAAATAAGAAATTCACAATAATATTACGTTTGATGATATTTTTTTTTTGTTAGAAATCTGTGTGGTTTCTTCTATCTCACATTTACTCATTATTGTTTTCATTTGAAAATTTCAGACAGCTGAATCACGTGAATATTATCCGTTGTCCTTAATCGAGACAGGTCATGATATCCTATTTTTCTGGGTTGCTAGGATGGTGATGCTTGGGAAAGAATTAACAGGTAATATCAACTTATTAATTTGTGTAGACTTATAATGAAATTTTCTGTTGGTTAAAATGTAGATGAATAGATGCATCATAAGACTTCCTTTTATTTTCATATCCCATTTTCTAGTCTCTTTCTCACAAGTTAAATCTCGCTAGAAAAGAGGCAGCAGACGAAACTACATATTTCGGATCGCGGTGTTCAATCGTAGGACTCAGCATGGTGAGAGTACGCATAAGCCACGTTGCTTTATGAGGCAATGTCTTAGTAACGATTTCCTAAACCCATTGTGTTCGATCGGTAGATTGAGGTTCAGAGTATTTGGTTTTTATAAGCTTCAACAAGATTTATGTCTTTAACAGACGTCTTAGAGTTTGCGGGTTTGCGGTTGCAAAAGGAGCTTTGTCTAACTTTCTACGCGTCGTAATTAAGTGTACACTTTACACCTTGACACACTGTAGGTATACCTAACTTTTAGGTCAACTACCTTTTCACAAAATATTACTACATGGCATTATTTGTGACACGCAAGGCAGAAAAATGTCAAAAAGTCTTGGCAATATAGTTTTGCCGGAAGATATAATAAATGGCTGCACTTTAGAGGTATGTGATTTTATTTATTTCATAATTATTTTTTAGCCTAAACTAATATTATTTTATAATACTTTTTTTTTTCTAAACTTCACCTAGAACTTAGAAAAAACGACAAAAATGAGTTTTAAAACTGGCATATTATCTGAAGATGAATATAAGAGAGCTGTGAAAGCACAGAAACATATGTTTCCAAATGGTATACCTGAATGCGGCGCAGATGCTTTACGGTTTACCTTACTATCACATAATATCAAAAGTAAGTAGGTCCCTATAATACAAGGTTGTTCTATTTTCTGAGGCACTTTATCATGTAAATTTTAGATCATTTTATCAATTTCGACATTAACGAGACTCACACGAACAAATTATTTGGCAATAAAATATGGCAAGCAACAAAGTTTACAGTTATGTCCTGTAAAAATATTGCAGAAAGTCGAAGCTTAAATACAGCATTAAGTTTATTAGATAATTTAGACAATTTATCGTTAATGGATCGATGGATATTGAGTAAATTATCTCATATGGTTTCTAGGGTGAATAAGGCTTTAGAAGATAATGATTTCCATATTGCTACAGCTAGTTTAAAGAATTTCTTGTATTACGAGTTTTGTGACATCTATTTGGTGAGTTATGACTTAGTAATTTAAATTTTCAATGTAACATTTTTGGGTTCAACTTTTGAGGTGAAAAACATAAATTATCGACAATATTTTTAAAAGAATCTGATTACATATATATGCTTCAATTACCGCCATTTCTAGTGATCTGTATTGACAAGTTGTTTTTATTGACCTATGTCAAATAAAAACTTTGAGGTTAATTGTTTTCTGGTCACCATGGAGCAAATGTACTATTTTATTTTATGCTGCAATTTCAAAATGAGGACGTAGGTACCTACTTGTTTCAGAAGAAATGTGATTGTGTAAAATCTTTACTTTCTGTTTTGCATTGTTAAAGGTCCAAAAATATTTTTAAAATTATTTTACTTTACTTTACTGGTGTGGAATTTTCTTACCGAATATTAAATTTCTTTTCGTTCATGAATATTTTTAGAGAATTACTATAATAATAATAATTTTTGGTAATTGTATTATGCATATACAATTCTGTAAAATAATATTTTCAATTTCATATTTAATTTTTTTTATTATAATAAAAAATCGCTTTATTTAACTTTTGCAAATTTTAGAATTTTCGTCGACATTAAAAAAGCGTTTAACAGTGTTTAATTTATATTTAATTTGAATAAGCCATAAAATGATTTATTCAGCAATGGTTTTATAAATTATAATAATTTATTTATATATAGAATCATACTACTACATACAGAATATTCTTCAGATAAAAATAATACTTGTAAATTTATCTGAAAACAATTGATAAATATTTTTATAATAATAACCATTGTTTACTTTTTCATATAAAAAATAATCAATTAAAATGATTAAATGCTTCAGTGGCTTTCCAAACAATAATGCATATAGGCAAAATATACACAGATTCAAAGAGGCAGCAACAAACAATTTGAACGGTTAGTGGATATAATCCTGTTACTCATAGACAGCTCAAGAAGTTTTTCGATTTATGCTTAAATTTTTATTTACTAGATATTTGTGATTGAGCCCAATCAATTATTGTCATTATTATTAATAATAAATGTAAGTACCTATAAAAATAGGTACCTATATGAAGCATTAAAAGTGAACATGTAATCCATTATTCTAAGGGTTTGTAAAATAGTGATAACATTGTAGTTAGTGCTTTCAGACATGAGGTATCCAATATGTCTGGGATTGCCCCAAGACTAGGATTAAATGGTTTTCCACCAATTTTGTGTGTTAGTGTAGGTACTAAAATTTCAGGGGTGTTAAAAAAACACTTATTTTTGTCTAAATAGTTCTTGAAAATACCTTAGCAGTAAAGCTGGAGCCATAAAGAGAGTGCGTAATAATTACGTTTGTTGAATGTGCCAAAAGGATTCGTTTATATTACAATAGAATCTACAAACGCAAGCTTTATGCGCCTTTGATATTATCAACTGTAAATTAATGCAGTATTTTGTGTTAATGAGCATTCTATACAATAATGCTACAACAGACATAAGAAGTTTACAAAATATTCAAAATAGGTGTGTTTGCTTTTGCATTAATTTTATTTATTAAGGAGTCTGCTTCTAAGGCAGACTAAAAAAAATTGTTTATGTGTTTAAAGGGTATTGGAATTCGCTCAGATGAATTATGCGGAAAAATCGTTATGTCGACAAAAGTAATAACATAATTTTTGTCCCAACTTAAGACAAGGTGAGGAAACTGCTTTGATTGATTTTTTTCTCTCTTGCCAAACATTTTCAAGCCTTTGGTCCCCTCACCAGTGGCTTTCTTATAGCCTACAATTTGACATAAAGTGCTGATTATGCATTTTTGTACAAGATATTGACTTACAAAATAAATGTTATGAGTATTTTTTTCGTTCAATTTAAATATAATAAATTTATTATCTAACGTACATAATGTGAATGTAATATTATTTGAAGAGAATGAAAGTCGAACTCCACGAAATAAGTTTGACATATTACTCAGTGATTACTAAAATAAAATTCGAGATTCAGCTTCAGTGATCGAAACTTCGAACCATGTTTGGTTTTAATTTTAGTAATCATTGAGTAATGTATTAAACTTATTTCGTGGAGTTTCACTTCAAGTAATGTATTGTTTTTTGTTGTAGTGTTTTTTTCGTTCGAGGACTACCTTTAGAAAGCTCTTTTTGAAACACACAATTTAGGTAACCAATTTTGAATAAAATATAATTTATAGCTTGAAAAATGTGTAATCTAGGTTTATCAACTGAAAGAATTCGATATCTTATTTTCATGATGTTACGAGAAAACTGCGGGACCGTTTTTGCCTTTGGAGATGTTTTAGGTTCTTTTTTCCTATTTTTATTTCATTTGATTTATAAAATCAATTTACATATTTCATTCTAGGAATATGTTTATCTAGCTCGCGTCACTCATTTATGAGCAAAGGAATTCACTAAACTTCAATATATATCTAAAGTAGTCCTTTCAATATATTTTATAGAAATGTTTCGACCTTAGCTAAGGTAAACATAATTAGTGATTGAAATGACATGACACGGCTAATGTAGAT
The DNA here is from genome assembly GCA_911728435.2 of Apoderus coryli. Taxonomy (NCBI): domain Eukaryota; kingdom Metazoa; phylum Arthropoda; class Insecta; order Coleoptera; family Attelabidae; genus Apoderus; species Apoderus coryli. The sequence goes on along the minus strand of OU452204.1, from coordinate 10,254,547 downwards.
TTAAAAAAGTAATAATAGAAAAATTGTATAAAAATATCCATTGAAGATTAGTGGAGGACATGAAGTTTAATTCTTTTCATCATACAACAAAATACCTTGTATCTTATACATTATAAAATATTACCATAAAAATTCAAGTTGTAAAATGATTGTGTAAATCGCCCTACAACCGAAAGAAGACAGAAAAAGATGATTCAAGTAATTAATGTAGTTTCATTTTATTTTTGGAAAACATATTTATTATGAGAAATAATTTCGTGGCATAGCGCACAAAATGATTTTACCTACACAAGGGATTTTGTTTAATTTAGCAGGGCCACAGTCTAATTCAGTAGAACCAGACCGAGGCATGGGTTGACAGATACTGACGAATTCGTTTCGCTCCTATTATGAGCTCGTCAGAGAGTCGTTGCCAAATCTACAATATCGGCCTGCATTTAATCACAATGAGATATACAACACTAGATATATGTAAACTAGTACCATCTACATATACACATAGTAATGCATATCCCACCATAAAGAGGCCGATCAAATCCAATGTATAGGTAACACCAGCCGTAAAAATCGAAATAAAAATAGAAATGAAATGAAAATAGTGGAAACAAAAAAAGCTAGCAGGAGATCATTTATCCTTCTACTAGCATCACCCAAATTAGACTGAGGCCCTGCTAAATTAAACAAAATCTCTTATGTAGGTAAAACCTGTCATTTTGTCCGCTATGCCACGAAATTATTTTTCATTTATATTTACGGAGACAAATTCATTTTACATATTTATTATTATTATTTTAAATTAATTTTCAAAATTAAAAATAGCCACTTGTTTTTAATGGGAAAAATCACACAAAAAAGAAAAAATGTGTAATATTTTGAATTTTATTGATACATTTTTTGACATAATTTTTAGTAGCATATGTAAAACAATTATTAAATCAAAAAACTCGAAAATACATAAAAAAGTCATATTCTGTCTATGTTGAAACTAATCACTAATCAAATAATTAGGTCTGATAATTTATTAAATAAATTCAAAGTACTATTTAGAAATTATATTGAGAATAATAAAGCTGTTATATAATGTTATTACACCCTTTCATGTCCTACCAATGGCACAAAATTCAATTATATTCTAGTACGATGTCTCTCTCTTTCATTCCCTCGGTCTATAAATATATAGAGAGCAGGAGATTTACGCCAAGTTCCCAGTTGCCAAATATTCAATTTAAATTAAAACTTAGCATTTATCTCTTAATACACAAATGAAGTAAAACGGAAGTTAAAATCATGGCAATTGGAAACAATGAATTTTGTGTTCTATTGGAAGAACGAACTATATCGAAAACACATAAATTTTCTCTCTAATTTTCAGGATCAGCTTTATTATATTAGGACAAGAGTATCTTTTTAGACAATTGCTTTTTAAATATTTTGGTATAGAGGGATTGATAAAAGTGTAGATAGTAAAGCATTTCTGTTTTTGTCGGAACTAAAAAATGTTTTGAGATTAGTGTTTGTCTTTCCCCATATATATCTTAAAGACGCCCGTTTATGATTTTTCAATTGTTCGGATCTGATGTCTTTGTTATGATGTATGTTCGCACAAACGATTTTAGAACCGTTATTAACACACCAAGGAACAGCGCAACCGCTAATTCGGTAGTTTGGATGGTTTTCTGCGATCAGGACTCTCAAATCATGCATTTTGGTTAGGTCACAATGTTTCCATACTTTCGATACTAATACGGTTTCTTTTTTTGTAGACGTTGCTATTTTCTTTGCAATACTTTCTTCCGTAGACGTATTGGAGATATCTATGTGTCTTTCTACAACTTGCCTTGGATTCAACAAATGTGTATGTAATTTATTGTAAGAGTGAGTTTGTTTTTGGACTAAAGGTTTTATAGTCGGTTTTGGGTAGTCTTTCTTGTGCGACGTTTGGATCTCCTGAAAAATCATTTGGTTACGTTAAACTTTGTTAAATAAAAAGTCAGCCTGGCGAGAGTACAATGTCTGACAGAGAAACTCTAGAGTTTTGAAGTCTTGTGATGTTTAAAAATCCCGAAAAACTTTCTCCGTCCGTTCATCTTACTAGGGAATGTTTAATTTAACTATTAAATACTAGATAGTACACATTTCATGTACAACATTTAACCTTTTAGGTATATAACCATGGTAAATAAAGAGTTTGACTGGCACATACTGCCCGAGTACCAGTTATGATAGTGGAGCGACGAAACTCTGGGAGTACACTGTTTGACAAACACACATCTGAGTTTGTTATCTTTAACAAATTGACAAGCATTAACAAAAAATAAATTATAATTACCTGATCTATGACTTCTTCGCAATTTGATTTGCTGCATCTTTCATCATTATGTTTAGTAGCAGCAATAGTTAAATGATCTTCGGTATCACAACGGAAACGATCATAATTTTTGTGATAATGATGACCGTTCTTACGTAATTTCCGGACAGACTCCATGGTACATTCCATATTTCTCAACAAAACTTATGATCACAATTGTCAGTTTCTCTCTAAATGCTGCACTTTTTATAATTGAGTAAAATCTGATAGTAAAATAGTTATTTAAAAACATCAATGAATATTTATTACTACAGTGTAATCTGCTTGGGAATACCTAGTATAAGCACCTATTTTTTCGGAAATCTACATAACAATACCTAATACATCTACTGGGTAATACCAAAGATAGTAATTAATCCCAATATAATTAATATAATACTATGTACTTATGATTTTAACGATATTTTTTTTATTCAAATGTAGAAAATTGATTATTTTATTTATTCAAAAACAGATGGGTATAGGAAAATGTGAAGAAAAAGTACTCCAAATTGAATAGGAAATTTAATAATTTCATAATTTGTAGTGTGTTTCATTTAAAATAAGGAAGTTGGCATAGCCTTCCGGGATAACTTGAAGTGGCACGGATGTCATATTATTTTCAAGATGTAGGTACAGATTAGGTTGATCTACTTAAGTAACCAAATTTTCACAATACTATGTCTCGTTTTTCATAAACGTGTAACCTACCATGGACCGTGAGAAACACCGTCTAGATGTTTCAGGACTCCATGTCGAATCATCAGTAATGATAAGTACGACAAACTCTCTAGTTATGTAAAGTTTATGCTTCAATTTCTTCTAGCCTGAATTTAAAGAATAAGAAATATGGAGTGTGTTCACATTTTGTAGTCAAATTTGTTTTTTAAACATAATTATGTTGGTATAGTACTCCACTTCGAAATACAAATGTTTTTCTCTTTGTTTATCATTATTGGTATGAAATTTCAGAAATCTACTGCCTACTTGGAGAAGAAAATCGTATGGAATAATTGTGACAAAATAAATTAGCGGGTATTGTTTAGAAAGAATACTAATTAAAAGTCTCAGTCGAAGTGAATTCCGATTGCTATTTGAATTGTACACTGGCACTGGTTCGATTACAAGCTTTACGAGCGGCTTGTAATTTAAGCTTTAATTGAAGAAATAACAAACGAAGAATATCATAATTAATTATTCTGTATTAAAATAAAATTAACTGACCTTTTATGACTTTGGACCACTGCATACTTTATAGACGCCACTCGCAACTTACTCTTTATTTATTTAAAAGAAAAATTATTTAAATGACCCTTCTGTTTACTAAGATATATCTAAAGCTTTTCCCAAGTAGAAGCTTTACTTGAAATAAAAACACAAGGTTTTTGGGCTTTTCAAAACAACTAATTTTAATAATAAATAATAAAAATGATTAACAGTAAAAGAAATAAAAAGTATAAATAAAAAGAATAAAACCTTCAAAGAAACTGAAAATCAAGAAGGAAAATCTTCTCTCTGAAACTGTACAACTTAAATTAATATAATTACGATTAATTATATTAATTTCCGTACAAAACTTTAATTATAATTATTGTAATCTGATAATTCTAACAGACATTAAATTCGATTCGAAATATTAATCAATTATAAAAAGAAACAAAGTTTAACTTTACTGAAATTGACTTAGAAACAAAAAATGTCTTTAATCTTTAGAGGAATAAAAAGTAATAAACAAAACAACTTATTGAAACTCTACGTCGACTGACTATTAGAAACCTTAGAAAACCTACTATTTCAGAACTGAAAAGAACTAGACTTTATAAACTGAAATAGAATCTTAATACTTTAAACAAATTAGAAAATAATTTGTAAACTTTATAAAAATCTGAGAAGTCCAGAAACTCTTAAAATAAATTAAGATATTGATTTTAACTTTATCAAAACTAGTACTACTGTACTATTCAAGAACTAGAACGATTCTAACTTTTTGAAAAGCGAAGGCATTTCAAGTAGCCTCGTAATAACGAAAAATCCATTCCTTTGAAGAAGGAGAGAATGGGAGAACCAATCAGAAAAAGAGGCATTTAAAACGACAATATTACACCACTAAAATATAACTACAGGGTGACATCTGTTTCGTTTTGAAATTAACAATTATACTATGATTTTAATTATCTACCCTTTCTTTTTCTGCGATAATTGTTGTTACTTAATGATATCTTATATTGGAGTTCATTCAGAAGATTAACCAGCCCCTACCATTCGTAAAGCAAGAAACAATACGATTATACAGGGTGGCCCATTAGTGTGTGGACGGAAGACATCTCAAAATCTATAAGCGCTAATGCTTTACAAAACTTTTAGGCACTGAAGAGATGTACAACCGTAAAATGTTTTCAATTATACAGGGTAGTTCACAAACGAGCAGCAGACCAAACTTACTTATTCTTAATGCGACATGCTGTATATTTTAACAAAAATGAATGGCGCTCTAAAAGACAAGAACAATGACATAAGGCTTAATAAGCCTAGGTCCAGTAGTTTTTAAAATACTTGTAAATAATTGTTAGTTTTGATATAAATTTGAGGCGTTGTGGTTACTACGAAAACAAAATACCAATTTTTCATGTTAGATCCATTTGAATTCCCTTCTTTTCTTCGTTTTACTGGATTTCATTGACCTCTAATTTGTAATTCTTCAGGGTGGTCACATTATCTAAATTGTATTTTTATGGGAAAATCTTAAATGAGAGACCCTGTATATTTGCCTAAATTCGAGAAGTTCCTTTCCCATACTTTTTATTGATATCATATTTCACGAGCTTAAGGCTAACCGTCTTTGTATAAAACATTATTGAAACAAAAGAAAATAAAAGTTGCAATTTTTTGTCATTTTAAATTATTTTGTATTTAAAAACCAAAAAGTTAAATTACAGTTTTGTTTTAATAGTTTGCAAATATACCCTCTTAAAAAATAAAAATAAAATGGTTTTAAAACACATTTTTGGACAATTTAACTTTAAATAAAATAAAAATTGCTTAAATATTTAAAAGTTAATTGATGAATATTTGAATCAAGATTAGGGTTTCCTACTTATATAATTTTTTGATAATGAACAAAGATTTTACTTTTTTGTTACTTCTTGACGTTTATAGTTTGTTTTACATTATTTTTTAAGTGCAAAATCTCCAAAATAAGCCCATGAGGCTACAGTGAAACCGGGGAATTAAAAGGGTAAATTTTAATCTTAAATATATTTATTTACAAACTTATACTTGCGTGAAAAATACGGAATTCAATATGAATAAAACTTATATACCCTTAATAATTTAAATTTCCTTACTATTTAGTGAAGGTAAATAAAGGTAAATATAATATAAATGGATTACTTCATACAATTTAGATAATGGTTTTTGGCTGAATATTAACCTACGAATTTTCTTTAAATAAATTCTCTATGATTCAAATTATATCTAACCTTTACTTATGATTTAATTATTTAAATAATATTACCATGGAAGTGACGATTGTTTCTGTACTGTTACGAATTTATAATAATGTTTAAGTTCACATTCTCGAAATATTTATTTACGAACTCATATCAGTCTGTCATGGTCTGTTTTGGGCCTAATCCCTAAAAGCAGTCATAACAACCTTTGCAGATTATTTCAATTGATTGAGCAGGTGAGTAGATATTATTTTAAACATTGTTGTTTTATGACAAATTTCGGACGATAGGATTAATATAACAAGAAAACAAACTTTTCGCTATGGATATTGAAAAACACATTGTATCATCTCACCAAAACTCTTTTTCAAATATTTAAATGTTCATTATTGCTGATATTATATCAACTTTAACAAACCCTGAAGAAGTTTATTTGCGCAATATATTAAGCTTTTGCTATTCCTGGATCTTATTATTTTTATTAGATGACTTTGAATTGGCTCAGCAGAAATTAAAGAGATATCCGATCTTGCCACGGATGATGACGCAGGCATATGTATATGTCAACCAGGCGTAAAATAATAACAATATTTTTTTCTGAAGAAAGCGATACCGAAGATGAACTGGGAACTCACTTAGCCAGGAGACACGTTAGAAAATTACCACGAGCTCCACCTATTGTAAAACAGGGTTAGCGAAATCCACATAATTTAAAAAAGTGTTTTGGTGAAGTTGTAAAATGTTTATATGATACAAGATTCTAGACTTTCTGTTTCAAAACTACTTTTATTCTATAAATTCCAATATAGGTTTCGAATATTTCTCTAATAACGGATTAGATATTTAGGAGACCTCTTCCACAAAAATATTGCTTGTGAGACATATTATGTGCCCAAATGGTCTTCAACATCTTGTCTGGGATCAACAATATTCGTCCTAAAAACCTTATTTTAGGTAGTTATTGTTATAAAAATAGCATTTCTTTATAAAAGAAACATTTTGTTTGTTATTATAAAACGGTATAAAAAATGCTAATAACTATACAATGAATTCTTTGTGCCATTCTCGATACCTTTCTGATATCTCTTAAAACTTTAATCAATGAAAAATAACCGATATTGTGGAATATCAAACATAAATTTCTTGTAAATAGTGGGGATCAAAGACTTGCTGGCGCCATCTTTGTATCAGGTGGACAATTTTTCACCCCATCCTCGTACAACAGCCGGAATAGTAAAGAAGAAGAATTACGCACTATAAATAAATGAAGACATCTGGAACTATCTTGTTCGTTTATACTATTTAGATTTGAAATTTCACTTATAACATGTTGATGTACCACCTATGTTCATTTACAACATACATTGATTTAAATCTTTATGTAATAATATCATCAGTTGCTTTTCTCATGATTCAAAATAAAACTTTCATGCTGCTACTCACTGCTGCTTTCTTTTTTTTTTTTTCAGGAAACTACAAAAAGGGGTTTAAAATGCAACGAAAGCAACAATGCTTTAGGGCATTGTTGGACCCTTTTGACCTGCCTCGATGTCAGCTTAAGGGCTTTGGCACCCTTTATGCCTGTGCTATCGCAACATTTACACAGACATTTGCCCTTATTTTTTAAACATGAGAAATACGATGGTTTTCCACAGGTAAACCTAAAATTATTAATAGAAAAATTAACGTAAAGAAGATCTAATTTTTGATAAAATACATGCGTCTTTATCACTTATTTGTTTATTAGGACGATTTGTATTGAATTCTTTAGTCAGCTTTAGTTCAATTTCGTTTATGTTTGTTATAAATTAATTAAATTTTGAATTATCAATAATAAAATTTATTCGAACGTATAGGTAGTACTATAGATAGTAAGATACGAAACTTAAAACTTTAGTCGTGGCTTTTTTATTTATGAGTTTCAAATAACATCAATGTTAATTTTACAAATATGTTTACATTTGAGAAAACTATGAAATGGTATATCCACTCTCCGCTCTCTGGAGTAAATTGTCATATCATCTCTGGCTCTGCTGCACAAAATTTTGAGAACATTTCCTGTCTTGCGGTTTCTCCGCTACTGAAGAAACGAATTGAAGTCGAAACAGGCACTGAGCATATCTTTTCCAGAAGAACTGGGTATTTAATTTTAAGTTGAATTGGACAAAATATTTTTTTTTTTGAATCGAAGCATTTGGTTACAATTGAATCAGTATTGCTCGCTTTTTGTTTTAGAGAAGAAGAAGAAGTTTTAGATGAGAGTTTCAGATTTACTCATCGGTTGTTTATATAAGAGTGACAATTTTGATTGTCATCTAAAACTTTTAATTGAAAAATTATATCTATGAGTATTTTGTGGAGTAGACACGTTTGACTTTTGGATTAATTCCCCTCGTCTTCGTAATAGATTAAGATATAAAATATGGGTGCATGCTTATTATTGCTAAAATAGTTGTTTGTAAAATTTTCGGGTTCTTTTTTTAAAACAGAGTCACAAAAAAGGCCACGTAACGTAATATACTATACTAATTTAATAAGCGATAATATTGTACTATTTGTCAGTTTTTAAAAATCACATTATGAAAGCAGGAAGCCACTTTTCCGTATACGCTTATCTTATAGGTACGCATCATTGTCGTGACTTACCCTGTACATGGCCTCATTTTTAATGTTTTCAGAATGATTTCAATTGGCAAAATGAGTCTTTAGAAAGTGACGTTGATTCAGTAATGGAAATAATAATAGGTATTAGAAGATTAAAGAAAATATTCAATATTTCTTTTAAGCACAATCCTGAAGGTAGGTGATAATATCTAAAATTAAAGAAGTAATCCATTAGATGCAGAGGAGTGTAATATAATTACAATAAAACAAAAATCATCGTCTCCACTATTTAATTCAAAAATTATGTCAAAGGGACATGTTTCGGAGACTCAGCTCCATCATCAGCCTTGGTGGTATAAAATGCTCACTTGGTGAAGGCAGAGCTCCTAACAGACTAAATTAAAGTATACAATTGATTTTGTTTTGATTGTATACTTTAATTTAGTCTGTTAGGAGCTCTGCCTTCACCAAGTGAGCATTTTATACCACCAAGGCTGATGATGGAGCTGAGTCTCCGAAACATGTCCCTTTGACATAATTTTTTAATTAAATAGTGGAGACGATGATTTTTGTTTTATTGTGATAATGTCTAACATTATTATACAAGTTGTTTTAAAAGAAGTGCACAAAACTTTAGGGGTGATTTTTTGTTAAACAGAAAATGTAGTTATGTTGAAGTGTCTTTTCCAGGCGTATTTTTGTGTTTGAAAACGATTAAAAGAGAGCAATATATTTATATACCGGGTGGTCCATTTATCTTGAGACAGCTTTATATCTTAAAAACGGCACATTTTCCGGAAAAAAATTTCAAATAAAAGTTGTTTGCTATTGTGGGGCAAATGCAGTGGTGGTATCCATTTGCGAATTTGACAACCGTTTCAAGGTTATCTCAAGATCAACTTTGGTTTCTTAAATAGTAACATAGACTTTTATTATTTATTAGAGAATCGTATTCTACAGAAAACAACAATTCCGATTGAAATAATAACATATTTTACAACATTTATTTACTATTACACGAAAGAAAAAGGTATCTTTTTAACAAAATATGGGATATCTTTCTATCTCAGAAAAAGTTTTGTTATTTACTTGTTTATTACTGTGTTGCGAAGAAGTTTACGAGAACGTATTTTACTAAATTCCTGATGAAGACAGGTGGTCTTGTCGAAACGTTGAAACAAAGAAAAAAATAAATAATGACATTTAAATAATTATCTAAAATCAAATAATCAGTCGATGATATTTAAATTGTTGAACCTCAGTTAGTTCCAAGAACAAAAAACAGAGAAATTAACCCAAATTATAGTCGGGCCGGGTAGCCTAGACGGGATCATATAGTGACGACCGTCGAAGTGCAGCTCTGTGGAGCGCGGCTACAAGTTGGATGGGTGACCGTCGGGGGGATTATTAAAAAACGGATCTGGCGGTGGCGCATCTAGGTTGTAGAATGAATGTCGCGTGGTTGGGTGACCGTTTAGGGGGTTATTATAGACGGTACCTGACGGTGGCCCATGTAGACCAGGAATAATGAATGTTGCGTGGTAGTAGAATGATAGTAGTGAGTGCAGTATGGTCCTGAAAAGGTACAATAAGCCTTCAAGGCTGAAGTACGCCATTCGTACACGCCGGGGGCTTAAGTGCGTAACGAGGTGTGCGAGTGGAGGACCAGAAGCATGTTAAAAAAAAAACCCAAATTATTATCGGAATTAAAAAAAATTATTAACAAAACTTATTTTTTTTTATGTAGAATCCGATTCGGTAATGAAAAATATATGTTTCCATTAAGAAAAAACGAGTTGACCTTGAGATAACCTTGAAACGGTTGACAAACCCCCACAATAGCAAACAACTTTTACTTGAACTTTTTTTCAGAAAAATGTGGCGTTTTTAAGATATAAGGCTGTCTCAAGACAAATGGACCACCCGGTATAGTGAATGTAGTATTCCAAGCCTATATAGATTTCACACTTTTACATTTTTTTAAAGTGGCATATCAACGTAAGATTGATAAAAATGTTACACTTTATTGGTATTCATAAATAGTAGTATTTGCTTTCAAAATAAATGATTGGCTTCAGAAGGTACCTATACATATCTAGTCCAGAAAAACTTTTGTAGCAATATTGAAAAGTTATTAATTATGCACTTAAAGGGTGTATAGTGACTAGCAGACTACTTCGTTGGCGAGACTTTGAAAACTAGAAGAGGTGCGTTTTTGCCAGTTCTTTAATTGAAGCTAACAACTACACGCACGTTGAAATTAAATAAAAACTGTTGCTATATTCATGTTCAACTCATATTATGTGAATTGTAATTTGAATTTTGATGAAGCAACGTGATCCATTGTCTGCAGTAACTTAAAAGCGTTGCACAAGGAACCACTAACCTGTACATTGCACATCAATGATTAAACTCACGCATTCCGTTAAAGTGAATATGATCGGGGTTTGTGTGTCCTTTCGAGGGCGATCACTTTCCACACCACAACTTGGGAACGCGATTCCCCACTATCGCCCTCTATTCCCCTCGGCGAATGCTGCAAAATCTGATACTCGTGGAAAATTCATATCATTCCTTGCTCGTTGCACAATTATTTCATGGATTTGGAAAAATCCCTCTGCTCATGAAATCATGCGGCAGACTACAAATACGTGATGAAGGCTTCCTTTGATAATAAAAAAATAAAGTAATTATAGAAAAACTGAAGCCATGGTTTGCGATTCGTCTATCGATTGAAAATGGATAATATACCGCTCATGCATTTTATTTTTTGCGAGGATTTGCTTGTAAAGAAAAGAAAACTATTATGAATACGAAATAAAGTAAAACCTTTTCCTTGTAGCTTCTCCTTGTGGGCTCATACCTTTTACGTTTACCTTTGAAGGAAATAGTTTCTAAAGTTCTGTTCTTTTTTTGTTTTATTTCACTTTATGCTTACTTTTTGTCCCCATAGCATTTAAACCAACACCATATACTCCGAAACAATGATATTCATACTCTCTATTTAGTAACTATATACACTACTTGTCACAGGAGATTCTCTATTGTTAAAGTTGGCACCACCCTTGTTAATACTGCAAAAAGCAGTAAATTTAACGGTACAATAGAGTTTGAGCAGCCTCATATAACCAAAGGGAGAGAGATAGAAAAAAAGTCATATAATAGCCGTGATATAGAGCATATAATTATAATCTGGACTAACCACGACGCAAAAACTATATGTGTTTGTTTAGATTAACAAAACAGGGTACATAGGTTTTAGACGATTTAACTTACGTATCTAATTAAATTGTTTTTAGTGGAATGGCATGTTTCTGTTACGGATTGGCTAGGCAATAGGATTAAATGAGGTTTTTTAATTTCTCGTCTGGTTCGTTTGTAAATTTTATTTGTAATGTAAAAACTGGTCCACAGCAGCTACAAGCAAGTGTTCTGGAGTTTTAGCATATATTGCATGAATTTCAATATTATCTAGTTATACAGGTTTTAAGTTTTCTGTCCCTATTTTGTATTACATTGCAAATTGAATCCTATTTTCCTGTTCTTCTTTAATCTAGTTTAAATCCTATTTCAGCTATGGTAACAAAAACAAGCTTAAGTTTTTTATCATCTTATGCTGACGTTATTCAAGATTTAAGTGGTTTACAAAAATTTAATATAAATACTGACGATACAATTAATTCTGAGATATTTTCGAAAACTACAGTAAAAGATAGTATTGGTGGTACTGAAATCGTCATGGTTGTACCAGAAGACCTATTAAATGCTTTGCGTTTGGATCAACCGAAAATGGAAAAAAAGAAAGGGAAAATTTTAAAAGAATTGGAGAAATTTGATAAAATGATGTCTGGAAGTGGATATTCGAATGTTAGTCAGGAGAATCAGGACGGACATAAGAAAAAGGTAATCAATTTAATGTTTATCATTTTTTAACTTTCACGACTTTTCCTGTTTTATTATACATGCGAAACAAACATTTTGAGAATTAATTCGATTTGGGTAAATAAAGAAAAATTGCACTAGAAGCAAAAAAAAACCGAAACTTTTAAATATTTAAGATACAACTGGCACCAAATATGCACATAAATCATGTTTCCCTTCGCCATAGAATATTCCACAACAGAATCTATGAGGGCGGGCACAAAACAATTTTATAATCATAATTTAAACAGTTGCTTGAGAGAATTTAACAATCTTGTTTTGTTCAACAAGCCCGAATAAAATATTTATTGAGTTGAGAGCCATTTTAACCTTTTCGTATAATGTAGTGACACATTTTGAGGTTTAATAACTTTGCTTCTAAAAAACTTATAGGCAACCTAGTAGGTGTTTTTTGATAGTAGTAGTGATTGCGGATTATTGATGTAAAACCTTGGAGTCTAAATCCAACAGGTTCACATAACGTTCGGGAATTTCAGTGACATTTTCTTCCTGAAAGAAAATAGGGTGCCACAATTCCCTGTACTGACACTGCTCACGAAACAGTAACTTTTTGACTATGAGGAGCACAAGCGTAACATACGGGGTGTAAAAACTGATAGAAAAAATCTGGCTGCAAAATCGGTGTCTTTTAGCACGAGTTGAATTTTACGTGGTTTTAAGCATAAATCTTTAAGCAGGGTTCTTTGCAAGCTAGTTTTCTCAAGTCCTAATGTTTGAGATTGTCTGTTTGGCAAATATATTTGGACTTTTTACAACTGCAGCTTAATCTCTTTCAATATTAACCGAAGTTCTAACTGAACTGGGCCTACCTGCAGATTTTTTGAGTTGATGCTTTGGTTCTAAATCGAGCAACCAACCCATTTAGAATTGAGTTTCTACTAGGAGAATTCAAATTAAGTCTTGTGCGAAACTGACACCGGGTATGGGTTGGCTAAGATAACCGAGATTATTCATTTTTCATAACCGCCAGTACGTTGCTGTTTTACAGTTATAGATCCCTATGGCTTCATGTCAAAAAAATATTATATAGAATGCAACTTAAGTATTTTTTGACATTTGGTTAGATAACACCAAAAACTTTTTCAGAGGCAAAGTAATACGTAAAAATGACTACCCTTTACTTGGTGTATGTAGAGAAGGGTTGGGTTGGGTTGTTCTGGTAATTTGTAATGTAGCACTTTTGATTTTGATGATTTTGCGTATCTCGATTTTTTGATTATACTTACTTTTTTTTTCTTCATATTGGCCATTTCCTGTATGAGTTTTTTTGTCTTTGCTAGGTAATACCATTTGTTTTGCTTTATTTACCCAAATATAACTCATTGAAATTAGTACTTAATTAAGTTTAAAGATCGCATAAATACATTTACGCAATTATTAAAAATTGTGTTAAATTTATTTGTTGTTTTTGTCAGTATCATAAACTGATACTATGTTCATAATAAATATTTAATTTTAGATTACAGCACTTCAAGAACAATTAGCAAGAATCGACTATATTCAGAGCTTAGCAAAGTAGCTACCGTTGGCGTGCCGTTATATCAGTGTGTTATAAGTATTTGTGGTCTTTTCCTTTTAAATTAAATAAAATTTAATAAATAAATGTACTCTTTAATTTATAACCTGATTGTTAATGATAATTTCAAATGAGTTGAAAAATACGTAAAAAAAATTTGAATACAACCAATATATTTCGATTACAGTTTATCATTACGTATTTTCTGAGCAGTTTGATAGTATTTTCACGAAGAGAGAATCATAGCTCTATTGATACTGCGAAATAGTTCAAAAAATCATGAACTACAGATTGGTTCATATTGAATATCTCTAGTTTATTTCCTTCAGAATTGTGTTGACTGCATCACTGCAGAGCAAGATCGTTTCGGATTCAGGCACTCTTCCCAAACTAACAAGAAGCAAGAATCCGAATACTGTTGCTCAAGCTGTAACATTGTTTAAGCTAATCAGTTGGAAGGGATTAAGACGTTTCTTCAAAAGCCAAATTTTACTAGTTAGTTATTTCAGCGGTATGCTTCAGGGATCTGTACTTGGAGTTTTATTATTTTCAATCTGCATATGCGATCACATTCAAAATGTTATATCAGTGTCAATTTCATTGACGATGAGCGCCAAATGTAATATTTTGCAGAAACTGTTGATGTTGATGAGTTTGGACCAAATTTATTGAAGGATTGAGTTTTAGTTTAAGGCAGAAAGTTTATTAATAATTACTTATTATAGTAGGTTGGATTCCTTGTCTGTGTGAAGTTTTTGCAAGTCCACAACTAGTTAAGACATTGCATCTGTCGACCTTGAAGTTAACCTAGTGAATCTGATAATGAACACCTAATGTATATAGGAGGTACCTCAAAATGTAACAGTAAAAATGATCTACCAAAAAATGTCGATGGTTTTGTTTTAATTAACTTCGGTTACTCTTCCGAGGCAATATTTTATCTATGTTTTAACGTATAATATTTGAATGACACTAAAATGCGACTGTAATGTAACGTTTTCCATAAATTTAATTAAAAAACTCGACTAGCTAGACTCTGTCTGTCTGTTCTGCTGTGTGTGTGTGTATGGTATAGAAGAAAAATGGGAGTTGTAATTTTAGTAGGATTAATTTTTGCATACAGGATGGACTTTGGTTATTTATGTACATGAAATTTTCAATTTATAGCGAAATAAATATTTCAACAACAATGTTCCTGGAAATTCTAATAGAGCAAAGTAAAGCCAATGCGCCACAAATATAAATGTAAATTCTTTACCTCAATTTTATTTATATAAATCTTTTGACATAAGTTGTAAGGGTTGAACGACTTTATTGAATCGATGACAGGTGAAAACAGAAAATGAAAAATAATTTTTAACGGCTTTTGTATGTGAACTTGGAGTATTAGAAGGCCCAGAAAGATTTTGCCTAGGCCTTTCACATATACCTTTTAATAAGATATACATTATTCCCCTGGTTTCAAAATATGTATACCATGATAGTCTTCATCTAAGAATGTAACGTTTTAGTTTTGACCTTTATCGTATATTTTTTAGTTTGCGAACTCATAAAACATACAAATTGATTTTTTATTGACTGATAGTCTACTAATCAATCCTACTCCTAAAAAATAATGCTGATATATTATAAATGATAATATAATTTAGGTTTGTTATTACAAAATTATCTTATATCTTTGGTAACGTTTTATCTGAAGAACATACAATATTTAACACGACTGAATAAATCATATTATATACTATTTGCTCCTGGTATTATAGATGCACTTAGAAACCTTCTCACCGAGAAGTTCTCGGTCTAATCATCATTCTGGATTTACGTAGACTATATTGCGGTCCTCTAAAATCGTCCCAATACATGCCCTTGTAAATGTCAGTTTCCCATATTTCCCCGCTTAGGTATCGACCATTTAAGTTGCTTCTGTCACAATTTCTATACCACCAAGCTCCATCTGGTAATCAGAAATATGCCTCCGTTCTATTATATAAATATTATAATTTTTTATTGAGCAGACTCACCGTGAGATTTTGCACAGCTTCCTTCAAAAAATTCATCTTGATCCACATCTTTGGTACTAAATTTTAGACCCGCGTGATACATCAGAGAATCACCTGCATCGCCCTTATATCCAGTTAACACTTTCAAAGCATATCCTTCCATTTCTGATCCGATACTAAATCCAGAATAGTGGGCATATGTTGCGTTACCTTCATGATCTTCCAATTGGATAAGAAGCTCATAGATTTCCGACCCTAAAACAAGCCGGTTGCATAGAATTCAGACTATTATAAAAGTTTTCATTCTTGCGTACCTGTCAATTGATAGATGTTCTCCAATCCTAGCCAAAACTCGCCACCAATATTCCCAAAACCGATTTTATAATCGTGCCAACTCCGATAGAAATCCTGCATTCCATTATACCTATTTTGTATCACTAACCATCCACCATCGAGACTATCCATATCACAAAAAACCACTATTGGCTTTACGGTACTTTTAGGCTGTACTACATAGATTCCAGTATCTGAATTCTGTTGATAAAGTTCTTGGCAGTGTTTGGCTATAGTTTCTTTGAAAGTACTCTGAACCAGATTTACTGGAGGCATATCGTTAAAGTAATTGTGGTTTTGAGCAAATATTTTTGCAACGAACTCTTTCGTAACAACCTCCTGAGATTGGTGAAGAAGTGTTCTGCAACCAAAAAATTGAATAAAATATTTTAATGACGATAATAACAAATTTTATTAACTTTCTACGTATGTAGAATAGGAATCCTTTGCTTCATAAGAATATTCTTTGTTTAATATATATCAAATTACTCCTAGGCGGCACTGCAGCTTAATTGGTAAAGTAAGTACACACCCGACCGTGGGTTCGGGCCCCCTTTTTAAAAAATTTTACAGATTTTTCGGCAATTCCCAGTTTTCCAACAGTTGCTGTTGTGTTTTTCGTTTCCCGATCAAAGTCGGTCACTTCAAAGCGTTGCTCCGTGTTTTCCAACTGAGTCAGCTTTGTATAAATTGTGAGTCGTGTTGTAGTTTTGTTTCTGTCAACATTCAGTCAGACTAGACGGCTGTGATTACGTGGTAAATAATAATAACAAGAGGTGTATAAACAGCAAGTGCATTATCGTGATGCAAAAGTCATGAATTGTTTTGCCACATATCAGGTGGTGACTTTAAGCCAACGGCACGCAAGAACCATGCCATTGTAATCGAGGTGGCGTGCTTTATTCGGTATTGGCTTTTCTGGCTGCTTCCATTGGGATGATTAGGACCATTCGACAACTCTCCATAACAAAGTATCCGTTTTTCGGAAATTTTGTAATATATCAGAATTTTGGTGTAAAATTTACTAACAGCAATAGTAATAACGCGATGCAACGCGATGTCCCGAAGAATTAATGCAGTGTTTTTTTTTTTGATTGGATAAAAGTTTGCTTTCAAATAAGCTTTATAGCAACACGGGCGTGTGTGAGCCCAAACATGTGTTACTACTGAAAATAAAATTAAATACATTATTTTTTTTACTTTGGGGTTTTAAATCCAATATATTTATTATAATGAATTACTTTTTTTGAACCATATTTTAATAATTGCTCTATTTAAATTGAACCTAAACAATAGGATAGGCGTAGACATCGAAATTGAATTTGGCTTTTTAAGGTATACACGGATTCAATAAAAAATGAAAAATATCATAAGATATGCATTTAATTTTGTACTTGAATTTATGTGTATCGCAAAAAAGGAATTTCGCATTGATAATTAACACACATTGTATTATTCGAATTTTTTCTGCTGAGATTATCTCAAATTTCACCATGAGTCTCAT
Source organism: Apoderus coryli (assembly GCA_911728435.2). Classification (NCBI taxonomy): domain Eukaryota; kingdom Metazoa; phylum Arthropoda; class Insecta; order Coleoptera; family Attelabidae; genus Apoderus; species Apoderus coryli. The sequence goes on along the minus strand of OU452204.1, from coordinate 10,236,852 downwards.
TTTTTATTGCATATACTTACCTATTCTCAATTCGTGCATCAGATCGCTGAAGATAACGATAAAAATAATATATTTATTTGAAAGAACATTCTTAAATTATCCTATATCATACCATACAATTTTTTATTAAAGTAAAAACAGATCCTCATTTAATATAGTCAAGTACTTAACGCAATTTGAAAACTGAACCAAAACTGTAATTAGTTTTTAATTATTAATAATTATATTGTCACTTTTTATTAATAATAATGATAAATTTAATAAATAATAAAACTAATTACGTTAAAATAATTCTAAAATTTTGTTTGGTACTATTTGCACTTACTCTGTAATATTTTTTGTCGATACCATAATAGCTTTTACTGAATTCACATCTGAATTCAGTGATCGTAAGGTAGCTATTATCAATTGCATTCCTCTCGTATGTTCTTCATCCCAGAGACAACTTTGAGAAGATATTGACGAATTTGGCATTGTGTCTAAAAATCAGTAAAGATTTTGTTAGCACGCTATGATCTTATAATTAATAGAATGACCTTTAGACCTTTATTGGAGGCTCTAAATATTGCCTTTGTATTTGTAAAACTTATTGTACAACTTTCAGTTATAAAGAACTTCAATGTTATGTAAAATTATGTGTCACCCTGCATACTTGCTCTACCAATGTCTGGGTTCCTACGCTACTGTATTCCAGGCAGAAGTTCTGGCCATTGATCTGAGTCCTCAGGAGCACTCTGCGCGAGAGTCAAAAAAATCTGCCCTGATAGCAAAGCGGCCATAAAGGCCTTAAGTTCATTAAGAACAATCAAGAACAGTGTGAAATTGTCAAAGCAGACTAATATCGGAAGAAACAATAATCTGACTCTGGGCGGCAAGAGATGGGGCTGAAGGAGAATTTATCGCAACTGGCATATCGTTTAGCACTACCTGGATGACGATAAAATCTGATGTTCATATATTTTTTGTATTTTTTATTCACAGTGGTAAACAATGTTACTAGTTTGCTAATTTCACTAAAGTTTTATTTTTAATAACCAGTGGTGGACACGTAATTTATTTTCACAATTAAAAAAATGTTTTGACAGTCGAAAATTCTACCGAAAATATGTTCACAATGAAAAAATTTGTTTTGAGTAATTGCCAACAAATTTTAGAAAATTGTGTTCTAAGTTAATGAAGATTATGCTAAATCGTGGTTGAATTCTGCTTTTCAACGGAATCGCTGCAATACATACTAATCTCTTATCCACAAAAACTTTTAAATTAATTTAAAATACCCAGGCGGGTGTTACTTATTCATAAAAAAGCATGTTTTAATTATACCGTTAAAACACTTACCAGCCAGTCTGATGATTTCATTTCTAAAATTTTCAAGTGCCATCTGCATTTCCTGTGACTGATACTCCATATTCTGCATCCGCTGCAGCCACTCTTTGAGCTGCGTGTGTACATTTTCCGATTTTTCCGCCACTTGTACTTCCAGTTTCGTTAGTCTGTATTCGATCTGGTCGGTGTCGCATGGCCGCATTCGGATGTAGGATGTACGTCTGGAATTTGGACCACCTGGCTTCCCCCACAATTTTTTAAATTAGGAAAAAAACTAACAAAAATGTTCCTATCATCGTTATCAATAATTAATGAAAAACAATTTCGTGGTATAGTGGACAAAATGACTGGGTTTACCTACACAAGGGATTTTGTTTAATTTAGCAGGGCCTCAGTCTAATTCAGTAGCATCATACCGACGCATGGGTCGACAGATACTGATTAATTCGTTTCGCTCTTATTATGAGCTCGTCAGAGTATCATAGTCGTTGCCCATCTACAATATCGGCCTACATTTAAGAAGAGCGGGATATACAACAGTAGATATATGTAAACACGTACCATTACATACACATAGTAATGCATATCTCACCATACAGAGGCCGAACAAATTCAATGTATAGGTAACACCAGCCGTAAAAATAGAAATGTAATCAAAATAGTGTAAATACAAAACGCTAGCAGGAGACCATTATTTATCCTTCTCCTAAGCATCACCCAAAATAATGCAAAATTTTAAAAGGAATTTGTGTTCGTAAATATAAATGAAAAATAATTTCGTGGCATGTAGCTACTGTTGTATATCCCGCTGTGCTTAAATGTAGGCTGATATTGTAGATGGGCAACGACTATGGTACTCTGACGAGCTCTAATAGGAGCGAAACGAATTCGTCAGTATCTGTCGACCCATGCCTCGATCTGGTTCTACTGAATTAGACTGGGGCCCTGCTAAATTAAACAAAATCCCTTGTGTAGGTAAAACCAGTCATTTTGTCCGCTATGCCACGAAATTATTTTTGATTTATATTTAGGGACACAAATTCATTTTATAATTAATAATTAATATATTGTAAACATTCAGTTGTTGGAATTATATTTGCAAAAAAACTATGTGCAGGGTATTATATTGATGGTTTCTAATCTATCCATTTCCTATTTCCCCCATGCAATTCTACACCTTGAAGTAGATTCCCCACTGAGAAAGGGTTAAATAGTTGAAGGTCATGTCGTTCAGGTAAAACCCTGGACAATGAAGACCATAATTGTGAAACATGCCGAGTTGTAATTTGTTGCAAAATATTTGGTTTTAATCGATTTGAATATCATTGCTGATAGCATTTTCCATAATCGTTGTAATTGTAGAGATTATAGTCGTATGTAAAGAAATTTTAAAAAAATTAAAAATAATTGTCTCTCATAGTAGTCGATATGAGCGGTAGTATTGCGAAAAGCCGTAGGAACTTGTTTATGAGAAGGGTTATAATGTATACGCTGTTCATTCTTATCATTATCACACTATATATTTATTTGTAAAAAGAAAAGGACTCTGTTCACATTTTAATTTTTCTTCTGTTTTTTGTTGCCTATTTTCAATCTTTAAAGCTTTGCACTATTACTGATCATTGTATGGTGTAAGTAATTAATAAGTAATCAACTTGTCATTGTAATCATTTTTTATTTGATTTTATTAATTTTGCGGTCAGTCAATTCATAATTTGTAGGTTTCCTTGTATTTAAAGTTCAGACTCCCGATGAATGCAAGAATTCTTGGAGCAGATTTTCATAGTTACTATATCAATTTCATAATAAAAACTAGTATTACTTACATTGCTTATATTATTGCTATCATATTTGTCACATAAAATATTAACGAAATTTGTTGAAAAACAGATGAGAAGAATTAGACTAAACAATTTCACACACATGTTTCCCGCAACTGTTCGTCTAACAAACTGAATACATTTTTATTAATACTAATAATTATTGATAGTGATATGTATAAAGAGTTAGGAATTTTTCATAAAGAAATATAAATATTTACTCGTACCATTTGGAATTTTAAGAGTTATATGCTTTTAAAAACAGTTTGGTAATAAAAATGATCTTAATTAAAAAAATCTCAAAGGACATGATGTAAGCAAATAAATTATGTGCTATTTTTCGCCGACTATAATGATTATGAAGTAAAAATATCTTGAAAGATTTCTATAGAAAGCCGCAATATTTTTAATATTGTATACGATGTTCAATTTTGAAAATATGTTGACGAGGCAGCTTCTACTGAAGACAATTATTGCAGTTAATGAAGACAAGTCTAAATTAATTTGATATAAATTAATTACATTAATTAGTAGCACATACAACAGAGAACCAGATTAGGTCGAAATAATTGGCTATTTTATTATTGAACTAAATAAATTCTTTGATTGACATGTTTTTTACCGTGTCAGTCAGGGGACCTGAAAATGTGTATTTTTATCAAATCGAATCACATTATTTTTGACTTGATCCCAATACATCCCTTCTATACAACACTATTATAGTGTACGGGGTAAAACTAGGAACAAATCCTTTTAATGAAATTTTAGTTCTTTACACCAATTTTATTAAAATATTCGTTGTGCACAAATAACGTATTTTAATAAAAGAAATTATTTAATTTATCCTTAAAACCTTTTAAGTGGCAAATACAAAATTGAAATTATAATGTATTGCAGCAACAAAAGAAAAATTCGAATCTAAAAATCTAAAATGGAATTCCCTAGAGAAATTCTAAATACAACAAATAATACCCACTTTTGCTGTTACGGCATTGAAAATCTAATAAGACGACGAATCTCTCAAAACGGTATTGAAAAGCACTTCAACGGAAATGCCTGCTGCCTGCTTTTCTTGCGATATACCCAAGAGTGGTGATAATAATAAAAAAAGTTGCAAAAGTAACGCATAACTAAAGAAATATTGCACTAAAAGCTATTAAATGCTTTTAGTACTTCTGTTTTTATTCCAGTTTTTAAGGATTATGTCATTCCTTTTGTTTTAATTTTATTTTTTGGTTTTCGCGGATTACAGGCGAATTTATTCCCTTGCAGTGATGTTAAACAGCAATATTTATGAAAAGTTAGGAAACATTCCTAGCACAATATCAAGATGAATGCTTTATTATAACTATGGTATACAGAGTGATTCATTATGATAAGTTATTTAAGCATTTTTTGCCACTGACCCATGTTCGCAAATGCTTCGTTATTGAGATACAGGGTGTCCAAATTTAGTGGTCAAATTAACTTTGTTGTTCGTTTATCAAAAACTAGCTAACAGATTTTGACGAAATAACCTAAAACAATCTGCATTATTTTGGCTTTCATTAACTGGTCATTGGCGTAGATATAGGAGGCATTTGGGTTAATTTTACACATACATTAATTAAAGACAAGCTTCATTATTTTAAATTATTACGTTTTTAAAAAGAGCAACTTATAAGCTACAAAAAAGTTAATTACGTTGATGTTGTGCTTTCTACTATTTTTATGGAAATTGCAAGTTAATGGTAGATTTAAATCAAAATGACGTTTACCATAAAACCAACTTAAAAATCAGTTGCCATGGAAAACGAATGTCGCAACAATAAAAAAAACTTTGACAGGATCAAATTTAAATTAGTTAAAATTGTTTTATTATTTTGTACCTAGTTGTTTTTAATAGTGCGAATGTTTTTTTCTAAATTAAATGAGTCTTTCAATTGAAGAATATGCAGATATGGTGTTCTGTTATGATTTGTGCAATGCAAATGCAAGAGCAGCGGCCCGAGAATACCAAAGGTATCCTAATAGACGTCATCCATATCACAAAACATTTACGAATACATTCCACAGGCTTAGAACGACATGGCGCATTTTACCTAGAGTTAACGAACGACCGCATCGTCTAAATATTCTAACTAAAGAAAACATAGTGGATTTAGTTTTAGATGATCCGAAAATAAGCACTAGAAGAATATCAACTCAATTGGCATTACCTCAAACAACTGTTTGGAGAGCATTAAATCGAGAAATGCTGTATCGCTATCATCTTCAAGATGTACAGGCCCTACATCCTGATTACCATGAAAGGCGCCTACTATTTTGTAATTGGGTTCTTGGTAATCATCAAGAAGATGAAAGATTTTTAGAGAAAGCACTCTGGTCAGATGAGGCAACTTTTACTGGAGATGGCATAAATACGAACCATAATGTACGGTCTTTAAACAACCTTCGTGCTATTAGGCCGCGAAATTTTCAAGAACGTTTTAGTATCTTAACAATCAATAATTATTGCCGTTGTTCGTAATTAATGGGCATTTAAACTTAAATCAATTCAGTCATTTTCTACAAAACCGCCTACTCGAATTTATTGAGGACCTCTGAATATTGTTCAAAACATGTGGTATCAGCATGACGGAGGCCCTGCGCATCGTGGTAGACAAGTAACAGAAGTTTTAAATAAACTGTTTGGAAACAATTAGATTGGTTTGAATCTGCTCGACTTCTTTTTATGAGGGTAGCTCCATCATCGCGCTTTTATTGTTGAAAATTTCTCCTATTGCATTTACTCATCGTCAGTCTCGCACAAGTTTTGATTTGAATTCTCTGTGTAGAGAAACACAATTTTATGGGGGTTTGGTTAATTTAGAATCATTTCTGAAGAGGAAACTTGCAGTGCTAGCACGCGGACATTGAAAATGACGAAAATTGCACGGTCACTTTGGAACATTATGGGAACGTTTTGAATTTTTTTCTCATCTAGAGTTGCGGTCTTTTCATGAAAATGACGGCGCTACATATTATATCGCGCATCCCTGAGTGTCCTGCCGCAAATGTTCCCAGAACGCTTCATTTCAAGGTTTGGTGATCTCCAGTGGCTCGAGGGTTTACATCAATATTCTGCAAAATATTATCATCAATTTATGGTATAGTTATACTTTGTTAGTGTCCCTTGTTATTAAATTCATTGAAATCAATATTATCATTAAATTCGTATACTTTGGTACTTATTGAATACTTTTAAAACTTTAAATATTAATTGTACTATTTAGTTATAGCTAATTCCATGTCATTTTAATACATTTAGTTAATATGTAAGTAGAAAAAGATGTTTCTTCAAATCATGTGATCTGAAATACAATATGCGTTTTGTCTACGGAGAACTCTCCGTATAGTTGTGCCAAAGCTTACTATAACAATAATAATATATATTCTGTAGTCTTTGGTTGTGCCACTGATGATGGACATCGTGTGTGCGACTCATGTCTGGCTGATATGATAATAAACTAATTAAGTTGTTTGTTTTGTGGATAATAATTAATATTAAATTAAATTACACCCTTCTACCATTATGGACCATCAAAAAATCCATGAATTTAGTTGCTGATTAGATAAATTCCAAATAATTTTGAAACAACGTTCGGAAATAAATTCCTTGACCTGGTGATTGTTAAATAATATAAGATCCATTTAAACGAAATAATTCATGTTAATTGTTGAGTATCATCTTAATATGATTTTAAGAGTGTGACAGTTTTTCATCGCAAGTTTCCGTTTAAATTCCATTCGAACGGTCTATTAGATATTAAGCAAAAATATGTACATAAAAAACATAAACTATAATTGTATCTCCCTGAATCTTAGAAGAGGCATTTCTGGACATGTTTATATAAGAAACTAAGACTGATGGCTACCTATCCATTTAACCTCACAACGAACGTTTCTGGAAACGCTCCCCTTTCTGTAGCATAATATATTATGTGTAGGTTAATGTAATAAAGAAATGTGTTAAATTCACAATCTTTTTTAGTTAAAGATTGGTTTAATATACCTATAGGTATAGGTAGGTATTATTGTTTTATTCTTGAAATCGGGCCGTTTTTAAGATATCTGCCGCCCTTGTGCGAGTGCTAATTTTTCGACTAACATAATTAAATGAAATTAATGATATATCTAATAATCAGATAAATCAGTATTAATAAAAATATTTATAAATTCAAATAAATTAATACATAATTAATACTCGAATTTTTTTCTCAATGACGAAATAAAAGTCACAAAAATAAACTTAATAGAAATTTATAATCAGCATCCAAACATGTTTTGGAACTTAAACCAGTTCCATCATCAATGGCAAAAAGAGAAAGTTACAATTTTATGTGTAAATAGCAGAAAAGGGGGCAAAATAAATGTTATAATAAAACTAAAAAAATCAACTATTTTGCGTACAAGAACCTAGAAGATCTGAAATATAAAATATGTACGTATAAATAGTGCCTTCAAAGAGAAGAAAAAGGAAAAAAACCGGATACTCACTTCGACAGAAATCGAAAAATTAATAAATTTAAAATTTTAATTTAATTTAAATTCATTCATTAAAATTTCTGGAACCTAAAATTGTAAGTTTCTGATGATGAAGTTCCGAAACATGTTTGGATGCTGATTATAACTTTCTATTAAATTTAATTTTGAGGAGATTCAACATTTATTTTCTTTATTGAAAATATTCAACTCCACTTAAGAATGGATGCTAATAATAGGTAGGTTCAAAATGAGTGGGTCTGTCCGGATCCTCCACTGTGACTGCACGAGGGTCTATTGTGGCTCATACCTATTTATATTTCACCCAGCAGCTCAATCTTCTTAATAAAGCCGATTATTTTGCTGGTCTATAAAAGAAAGATCTTCTTTTAGACTTCTAGAAGGGCTATATACTTCAAATGAATTTTGCAAATCTACTTCTAGCTACGGCTGGCTAAGAAAAATATAAACATGTTTCGCCGTCTCATCATCCTCCAGGCACAAGCTTTTTTGACAATTCCGCACTGTTTTCGATGTGGATCTTGATGAGCTTATAGGGCCTTCAATAATATGGTTAAGTCTGAGAGTCGTTGTTGTCCCTTTGTTGATCTTAAATAATAATTTCTTATTATTTTAAATTTCGAAACCCACCATTAAAAGAAGTTACATTGGTGGTAAACGGGATAAAAAGCGGGACAACATGTCGAGTAGGTATGTCTGAGTTTGAGTTTTGGTATTAAAATAGAGATTTTCTTTCAACCGTAAGTAAGTAGGTTTGTGTTATTAGGGAGAACTATTACTCATCCGCTGAAGCTAATAAATTCATTCAGTTTTCTGGATTTGCCGCTCGCTTGGGTTGCCGCCCGTATGTGGCCTCACCTTCAGCATCCACGGGTTAGACGCTCCCGAGTATTAAGATGCAATAATTTTGTAATGCACTGTATCAAAACGTAATAATTAAATTAATGGGTAGGGTTTGTAGTGTGTTCATTTTTAAAATAACCAGATACCTACATTAATAATTAAATTGTAGATCATTTGAAAATTAAAAATTTTACTAACGCCTACAATGTTGCTATATCTACGTAAACCACTAAGTATTGAACTTACGTATACCTACATTATTGCCAAAGAATGATGTATTATAATTGAGATAGAAGAAAATGAAAATTGTGTTTATATCTCAATTGGAAGATATTTTTTGTATGGCGGCTCAATGGTCTAGGGGTATGATTCTCGCTTTGGGTGCGAGAGGTCCCGGGTTCAAATCCCGGTTGAGCCCAACTTTTTTTATTTCAAGGTAGTAAATATCATCAAAACAACATAGTATTTACAATTTGTAAGCTTTTTTTTATAATGGGTCACCTCACATTTCCATATATAGGTAAATATAAAAATGCTTACGAAGAAATGAATAGATTCAATAGTCACTTATCGGTAGGGTTCAAATTAACTTTACCGATAGCTAAAAATATAGAATAAGTACGTAAATTTTTCTTTCGGTATTAACAGAATGGTGTTGTTTCACTGCGTCAATCAACATGTTGTTCATTTCCATCAAACTACATAAAAATCATGAATTACGGAAGAACAAACTATGGGGTAAAGGCATCTTAAAGACAGCACTTCAGCTAAATCTGTATCATCTGGTAAAACATTCTAGCTCAATGACTTTTATATCTTTCAATGTTAAATTTACATAAAAAGAAAAAAAATCAGTTCGTGAATACGTTCTACTTGTGATATAGAAAAGGCGACACGCCACATGAAGGGGTTCGCAAAAGGAAAGTTTGGAACAATGAAACATTCTCATGGATCATTGCTTATTGTTTTCAAATTTATATTGTCGAGAGGCGAATAACTTTAAATAAAATATAGAAAAATGTGTTTAGTATCCATAAAATTGACTTTACATATTGTTATTGCATTATCGCATATTAGGTATATATGATTGTGGCCGCCGTAACCAGCTGGCGTTCATGGCTTTAAGGTGAAGGTCAAATTATCAGATATTCTTGGCAGTAAACCAGGCAGTATTTCGTCAATAAGAAGAAAACAACAAATGTTATAGTGAGAAAATAATGGGTTTTAGGTCTTTTGGAAAAGAAACTAATGTATTTTAAGCCAACGTTTCGAAAATCTAATCTGGATGGTATTTTATAATAAAATACCATCCAGATTAGACGACTAGTGATATTGTATTGTTGTGATGCTTTTATGTTATTTTATTTATACATAGGTATACATACATGTGTTCTGTTTTTGCGTGTCTCGTTTATATCAAAAATTCTTACCGACAAGAAGAAACAATGATTTGTGCCCTGAGGATGACAATAAATATTGTCGAAACGTTGGCTTAAAATACATTAGTTTCTTTTACAAAAGACCTAAAACCCATTATTTTCTCACTATAACAATAATAGAGGTTGTAAAAATTGAAAATTACAACAAATGTTTTTAAAATTAATTTTCACAAACTTCATTGTACAAACATGACAATTGTTTCACCAACACAGTGGCTTCTTCAGATGCAGACTGATCCACGATTTAAAACAAGCTAATACGAGCTTTCTCACTTTATGGTATTTAAAAAAAAAGTTTAATATGAATTTTCATCAAGTAGAAGTCTATCTCTATCCACGATTCGTCAATAACTCGTGGATTGTGGGCTTCCAAGATCAAAATTATTTCTGGTTCATAGGCGTAAACAAGCCTCGCCAGAGATAATTATCTAATGATGGCAAATTGCACGAACAAGGTCATTTTCGTCCACTAAATGTTTCTTTCGGTAAATTAATTGTATCGCACGCTGTGCGTTGCTTGTGGCTCCATTCCATCTTAACATTCCTGTACCTACCTGTTGAAGCTTGTAAGCACGTAATCCGCATTTGGATCATCATCAACATTACGCTGTACACCATCAATCGCTTGTTATATACACTGTACGGCGTATTATCGTTTAGAGTAGAGTAAAAGTATTCCGAAAACAATCTACAAAAGCACGTTATGCTGAGTTTATCGAATTAAACCCCATTTTAATTTTAATTTGATTCTCAAATCGAACTTTTTTTTTAATTTATGTTTTGTTCTTAGTATATTCCAATTAGAAAAAGATGTAGGTACTTATGAAAATAGCTTCTTATATTATTTAAAGTTAAGTTAACGGATAATTATTAATTAAATATACTGTTCGAAATTCCTTGTACGGAATCCGATTTGGGTGCGACACACTTGACATATTTTCTAATATAAGAGATATTTTGTTCTCTATAATAATTATTGTATGAATGCCTTTTACATAATGGCATGTCTTAAAATAACAGAAAACATCTGGCAATAGTTTGCCGCTCAAAATTAGGACAAAGATTAATTAAATAAAAGCCGAACAGAAGGTCAACAAATATTAAAAAAAAATAAAAATATTTTATACAAAAATCAATATCTATATATTAAAGAAATAATCCACCCAAATTAGAATGCAAATTCCCGTATTGGAAAAATTTATACTTTTCGCGGTCTGTCACATAAATGGTTTTTAGACACGAGGATATCTTATATACAGATTGGCGCCAGCATCTCTACTTAGTATGTACCTATACCAAATTTGAGTACGAGTGCTCGAAGTTTGATAGCCTATTGAGGTAGAGGCGTCGGTTGGTTACATGGTCATGATCTGAAACCAAATGGACGAAACGTATTGAACTCTGAAAGACTTTCTTGTATTACATTCAACGGTCTGGACTTTTAAGGTTGTTCGTTTTAAGGTCGTTCAAGTACTGATGATGCACCAAAAAAATTCATAAAACTGTGTATAATGGATGAAACTTGCGGAGGAGTTTTGTGCTCGGTATGTGCCACACTTGCTAACTCCATCAAAAATTGTACTGAAAATTTTTGACAAGTAATAAGAACTTTGAGATATAAATACACTGCCGGGTCAGGTCTCGAATGCCAAAAATCAGTAGTGTCTGCAGCCTATGGAAATAGGGGTCAAAGTGCATGATCATAGCAAAGTCACCAACAAATCAGATCCGCTCGCCAAAATGACGGTCAATTTTGCTGTCATGGAAAGTAGTCCATCAAGCATGCCTTCTGGAGCACTGATAAAAAAGACTTTAAGCAACAAGCAGCAAACCGACAAAGATAAAACATCATCAAATGAAATTAAGTAATTCACCTCTGTGCAGAATGTATGTATGTGGCCGTACAGTACTTGCTTTGTGAGAGCAACATTGTGTCGCATCGTCGGAACACTGGCCAATTTTGCACATGATTAGAGAACGGCACACCGGGGCGCTGTCGCCGTCTAGACTTCTTCTGGGGGATAACCTAGGGATATGTTATGGTTGGAGGACGATGCACAAGCGGTCTAATGAGGTGTAGGTGCAGTAACCTCCTACGAAGCCCCCCACAAACCCCAATTCCAGGTTCCCCATACGGTATATTCGCGAGACTTAGCCGCTAGCTACTATCAGTTATTTCCGAACCTTAAAAAAATACTCAGAGGTATAAAATGTGTGGAAAAATATTTTTTATACGACTGTCTGCCTTTATTATATGCTCAATTCTGATTTGAAAATGTAGTACATTGTAATGCTGTTTTTCATTTACCCGTGCGTAATAATATTTCCCACTTGCTAGGCAACTAGTGGGAATCATTATTACGCACGGATAAAATTTCCTGGTAATGACAAAAGTAGCGGCGGGCATGAAAAATCACCATAGCAACGCCGAAAATACAAACACCAAATTGACAGTTTTGGTATTTATAATTAATAATAATTTTTATTAAGTATTTCGCTAATTTCAAAACACATAAACAGTGATAGTGAATATAGTTGAACACCACCTTGTCAATTTAATACTTGTAATTTATCGTATTTAGGCTTATACAGTAACAGGGGTAAGTTTCGACAAACAAATATTTTCCTAAAAATTATGTTAAATTTATTCAAAAGCATTAAAACCGTCGTAGAAAAAGTATAGTGTGAAACTCACATGAAATGACCATTTCCTACTCGTATGATTTGCAGCACTCACCTGCGGCTCAAGCTGCAAACGATCATACTCGTAGGAAATATATGTCATTTCATGTTCGTTGCACAATATACTATTTCTTTATCACGCTGGAATGTTTTCACCACTTCTTCGTACAGAGATTTATGTATGAACTATATTTTCTTTATCACGCTGGAATGTTTTCACCACTTCTTCGTACAGAGATTTATGTATGAACTATATGTAAGTTTAAGCAAAATCCAACAATTCAGTTATACAGGGTGTTTCCGAAAGACATGGACAAATTGCTTGAGATGATAGAACTGCTTAAAATAAGTGTAGCTTGTTATATGAATTTTTGCCGAAGGAGCCTTCCTTTTCGAGATACAGGGAGTTTAAAAAAATATTATTTTTACTATTTTTTCTAACCGACTATGAATTATTAGAAATAACGGTCTCAATTTTTTCATATGGATGTTTATGGGGTCGAAAAATCGACTAAAAATACTCGCGATCCTTTAAAACATAGAGGGCGCTAGTCACAGAACGTCTAAGCTAAATTTTCATTCATAACTTGGTCGATGTTTACTTTAGAGACTTGGTAATTGCAAACAATGATAGCTCCTTTATTACCCAACAAAAAACATATTTTTCGAAAAAAACGCTTGGATGTACCGTTTCCAAGATATTTTAAGTTTATTAAGACATAAAAATACGGACAAAAAATAAAAAATTCATATTACACTAAAACTAAAATAACTCAAAATGTAAAGATTTATAAAATTAGTATTTAAACTGTTATCATTAGGTGCTCAAAATGTCCCCCATTTTCACGAATGCATTATCGAATCCGCTTTCCTAGAGAAACATTATTAATGGATAATGGATAATAAGGCAACTCAAGAATGATACGGATGTAGCTCATACCTACTTTACAAACATATTAATAATAATATATAATAATTAAACACCAATAGCATAGGTTTTAATAAACTTAAGATATGTTGGAAACCCAAGCGTTTTTTCTGAAGAGTATCTTTTTTATTGGGCAAACGAGCTATCATTTTTTGCAATTACCAAGTCTCTAAAGTAAATATCGAAAAAGTTATGAATGAAAATTTAGCTTAGACGTTGTGTGACTAGCGCCCTCTATGCCCTCTATGTTTTAAAGGAACGCGAATATATTTAATCAATTCTGCTACACCAAAAACATTTATATGAAAAAATTGAGACCGTTATTTCTAATAATTCATAGTCAGTTAGAAAAAATAGTAAAAATAATATTTTTTTAACACCCTGTATCTCGAAAAGGAAGGCCCTTTCGGCAAAAATTTATATATCAATCTACACTTATTTTAAGCAGTTCTATCACCTCTAGCAATTTGGCCATGTCGTTCTGAAACACCCTGTATATATGGCATACCATTTAAAATAAGCAACCAATTTTAAAAATGAAAGAGAACTTAAAGAAAATTTCTTTGACCTGGGTTGTTATGAAATAGGCCAAGAAGCAGTAATTACTAATTTCAATTTTAAAAATTGACTAATTTTAGTTTTTATTTCACAACCAAATGAAAAACAATACTAAAATTGCTAGGTCGCAGACTGTTAACATAAACTGAACTGGGAGAAAATATGTGAAACTTTAGGAACAAGCAACGCTTTTTATTCCAAATCCTTTTCCAAAAAAATGAAAGCTCGTACGGAAACGTTCTACACGGACCCATAAATCTCAAAATTAAATATATTGCAAAACTGCCGTCAGACAAAATCACATGGTTCTGACTTTATGAAATACTTTTTGGCAGAAAATATACGACTTACTGTTGTAAAATATGATTAGGTAATCTTTAAATACTAATAATGATAGCCACTTAATAGTCAAAGCTTTATTGCAATGAGAAGAATATATCTTCTCTTTTCAATAATATGTTTAAAAATTCTTGGTAATAAAAAATAATTGGTCGCTGAATGCTACTACTTCAAAATAGAACAATCTACCATTTTAAATCATAATATGCCTCAGAGCTTGTTCCTGATGTCATGGATTTCATTAAAACATATTAAAAAAATAATAATTATTATATGTAGAACTTTATTTTTGTACTACTCAGTAGATTAGAAGAACGCTGCTTAAATATTAAACCAACCGTTGGTGTTATTCATTTAGAAATTTCGAAAACTCTAAAATAGCAGAAATTTAATTTTAACGAAAAAATTGCTCGGTCATTTTAATTCCGCTTGACTGGTTGGAGTAATGTTAGAAACATTATTTTAATATACATTTCTCTGTCCTGCGTGCAGTGCTAATGGCTCTAGTGGGAAATTTAGGTTCTTTGGTAAATATAAAGTTTGTTTGCACGTTTTTTTTCTTTCTTTTAGTCAATTGTATCAAAGTGATATCAAAGGCATTTTAAATAATTAGTTTAAACAAGGGGGTGACTCCATAAAACGAAATTGGGCACATCAATTACACTTGATAATAAGTGCAACACAACAAATTTCCCTCGATCTGTTTATTAAGTGAAATTTAGTGTTATCAATTTCTTGAATAATATTTTAACTGTTAAATCCTGAGAAATATCGCATACGCAGCATGCACACATTTTGCTAAACCAGTTAATACTTGCGATTTTTCAATTCAGCTGTGCTGGAAAAATTTGAAATACTGAAAATCTAATGGTTCTAAATTATACCCGGAGAAAATGCAAATCTTTTCCGTTACGACATTTTGTCCTCCATGGTTTCGTTACCCAGGAAATGGGTTCATAATTATTTTTACCAATGAAGGAAATAATGTAATTTTCACATTTAATAATAATAATAGCATTTTATAGAAATAGTCCATAATAATAGCATTTATTGCCCAACAGTTTCTCCATAACAGAGCAATATAATTAACAAATCATTAACGCAAAAAATAATAATAATTATAACTAATTCGAAGACAAAAACCCAATTCAAATAAAAAATAATTGAAAAGAAAATTTAAACTTATATCCTAAAATCAAACAATATAATTTACCAAAATTTTCAAGAGCTGTTGCGTTTATCCAGGATAATAATCAAAAAATATTAAAGTAACCAGAAGTCAAAGGTTTGTTCTGTACCTCTCTCAGTAGAATAAGGGTGTATTTCGACTATTTAGCCGAGGCACAGTAAATCTTATTTGCTCCAACAGCAGCGGACAATCAAGTTTGCCAATTAAAAAGCTTAAACATCAAAATATTTTTTTTTGCCCCAGACTCTGCAAACTGAGCCACTGCAACAGGCCAACTATTTTAAAAATCGCCTATGGACATTCTCAATTGTGCGCTTGTGTATCGAGTAGTGTGGATACCAAATTAAATATGCATATTTTCCAGCTTAGAGCGAATATATGCAGCGTACAGCACGGTACACGGCTTACTATCTGTAAATCCTTTACAATTGCGAACTGAAACCATAAACTTGATTTGCTTGAGATTATGTATTCGATAAAACAAAATTCAGAATCAAACACAACCCTCAAATCAGTCACAGAATTATACCGCGCCAGAGGTGTGTCACCAATACTGTATCGAAACTCAATAAACGAGTGTCTCGTTGTATAAGACACGCATTTGCAAATTGTTAATGTCACACCAGTTTTGAATGCTTGTCAGATTTTCCTGCAGTTGCTCACAATCTTTCAGCGTTTAAACCAAAGTATAAATTTATTTTCATCGACGAAAAGCAACCTGCTCAACCTCATCTCAGGCACAGTTAAAATAATAGACAGTTAGTTCACCTCGTGTCGGCACGTTTGATGTTCATGTCTACAAAGCAATTCGCCGCGTTTATAGTTATATCATCGAATATTAACTATAGATAAGAAGGTTCAGTAGACGCTGAAAACGGCATCGACTCGTCGCATTCCCAGCCACATTTCTCGCCCGCTATATATTATTTTAAACTGTGGTTATAGTATAGTATCTTATAGTATATATAGATATAGTATATATAGTAGCGGGCCAGAAATGTGGCTGGGAATGCGACGAGTCGATGCCGTTTTCAGTGTCTAGTGAACCTTCTTATCTATAGTTAATATTCGATGTCTCAGGTGCTCGTCAAGATCATTAATAAATAATAAAAAGACGAGCTGACACAAATTAAACCCTTGAGAACACCCGAGGCAACATAAGATGATTTAAAATCACTATTTGAAACAAACTCTTTTCTGTCCCAGAGGTATGAGCGGAGTAAACAAATAAGGTTCATCTATATAACATTATCTCTGCTAACAATAAAAATACTGTACCGCCTTGACCAAAATAGGACATAGTGAATCCGGCTCTGAATTTTTGAGCATGTATTCCTGCGCTCAAAAAATGTGTTCTATTCTTGCACTGATAATAAACCCTAGGTAAAAGTTTGATGCTATAGTTCTGAATCACCCTATATATACTGAGAAGTTGCTGTTTCCACTGGCCAACTTGACATCGTTCATTTCTGCCACCTAATACTTAAGACAAATTATTATTCCGCATATGACCAGAGTTTAATACCATGGTATTACACTAAAACCAAATAAGTAGGTTTTTGGGTTGACATTGACAAGACGAAATTACGGAAATAGTTAAACTTTGCTTTGTTGGAAACTTTCAGACCATTACTACAGTTGTTTACAGTTAATAGATATGGAAAATTAGACTAGAAGCCTGTTTGGCTTATTGAAATTTAGTTGTTTGTTCTATATAGTTAAATAGTTGCCTTGTAATGAAATATAAACTTTGTGGCACAAATTACATGAATTTATATGTATTTGTGGCCAATAAAAGTGACAATCATTAAATGTTTTGTTGATCCAAACCCAGAACATTTACTGCATATACAAGTCAATCAGAGCTTTCTGAATATTATAAATTACTGCATAACTATGGGACAAACACCATCACAATCTACATTAATGACGAAGTGGTATGGGACAAGAACGAGCTGCAAACTCGATAAGAAGCTTTAAGACTATCCTAACCTGGAAATGAACGTTTTACTAAATGCTAGTATTTGACTCTAGTAGATTCGAAAGATCTCCATCAAGTGAAGTACATCAGTGAGTACTTATACAGTATAATATTCGATTTGCGAGTACGACGGCATTTTTGACTGACAAGGGTTCGGAAAATGGTGATGAATTTGTTCGCTTTTTTTCCTAAAAACAGAAACGGTTTCCGCGGGTATCGTCGCCATTGAATTAGGTAGGACGATAACTTCGCAATGGGTTTTGTTTGGTTGTTAGATGCACAGAGGAAATAATGAGGACTAGATGCAATGATTTTGTAAGACATCCTCCATAAATTGCAGATCCAAATCGATATTTAACTTTGATTTCAACAAGTTTTGAACACAAGCATGGCTTAGCACTGCATATAGAAATTGAATGTGAATTGAACAAGATTTATTAGGTGCGCAGTTGACAGTGTAGCTTGATTCTTAAAGCAACCATCCGGTAAGTGGGAGATATTTCATATATACATGTATCTCGAAGTTTATCTAATTATTTTTATTTTAATATTGCTACATTTGACTCAAATTAGGATGTTAGTCATTTTTTTTCTAGGATTAGAGGAACATAGGTCAATAAAATTAAAAAAAATCAAAACGTTTCGTGAAAGAATTTCGAGTTTTCAAGCTTCCTTCTTTTAATTTGTATTTTTGCTCCGATTGATCACAATGAAATTTACTCATAAAAGATCGACTGGTCCGGATGAGTTTCCTGTTCATCTCGTGATTTGTAGTGTGCCTTTCCTTCGTGTAAACTCTCAGATACAAGAGTTCGTGGTGCGAACTAAATTTCGTATCAGAGTTGGTTATTCAGTCTCCGATTCTATGATGTCCTAGGCCACCTGCTCATTCTTTTGTATACGAACGATCTTCCTTTGCATATTACATCTGCCAAATGTTTTATGTACGGTGACAACACTTCCCTGGTGCTCGACGAGAAGGATCCGGAACTATTGCAGGCCAAGATTTCATCATCATACATATATTTGACTTGTGGTGCGAGAATAGACTGATGGTTAATCATAACAAAACTATCGATTTGCAGTTCAACAAATACCGTCTTTTGTTGGACTATAATATAACGTTCAATGGTAATCTCCTCGAGTGGTCATCTGCAGCAACTAATTTAGGAGTGACTCTTGACCTATATGTATACTCTGAGTAATCACATCAACAACAAGGTACTTCTTAATATCTATTATGCTTTCATACATTCGACCACAGATAAGCAAACATAGATGATCAACGCTTATGGCAATATTAATACTCAAAAACAGCAGTGGCATAGAGACACAGACAGTGCTATAATAAGCTAAAAAATAAAATTGTATTGTACCTACTGGGCACTTGAATATGTTTAGACCACAGCAAAGTGTATTTTTTGTTCGTAACTGACGTTGTGTGTTGAATGCTTATATACCAGGTCCGCCCAAAATATTTTGATAATTTTCAGACAAATTTAAATGTTGGATAACTAAAATTAATTTTAAAAGCATTTTTTTTTATTATACGGGGTGTTGTACATAAACTTTTCGATCGACTGAAACCAAAAATGTAGGTATTTATGTTCAGTTTTACCTAACTTACAAAGCTTGACCTCTATTGATATACACTGTGTCCAAGATAAGAATGGGATAACATTGAATTCTTGGAAACGGTAGGAGTTACAATGGGTTAAACTATAGAAAAGTTGTATAATTTAAACACCTTTTAAATGGTGTTTTCAAAATTAAACTAATTTTATCCGTTTCCGAGAATTTTTATCCTGACCTTAAACTAAGAAAAAATGAAATTTAACTATTAACAAAATGTCACAATGTACGGTATTCTAATTGATTTGTATTGAAATGCATTACGTTACCATCTAGAATTTGGATCTGTTACATTATAAGTAAGAATCCCAGTAACTCTATAACTGTAGAAAGAACCCATTTTGGTACGATCGTGCAGACACTAGTTCGTCATTAGGAAACATTCTGATTTTGGACGTATCACACTTCCCTTCTTAGTTGGTGCATATTTCCTTGGTAAAATGTGGGTGTAATTTATTTAGGAGGTTTGCTAGTTTACGCTCCATCATATCAGCTGGAGATGGTCCTGTCATTCTATGTGGAGTTATACGTTGGCTCAACAAATATCGAATTACTGTCAATTCAATTTCATTTGCCAGCATTTTCTTCAATGCAGACGTATATCATTTTGCACTAAGAAAGTTTCCAATTCAGATCAAGTAAGAGCTGTACCATTATCTGATGCAAGGACGTTTGGAATTCCGTGTGTATAGCAAATAATTGCCACAAAACCGTAACGGGAGATGTACTTAAAGAACATGGAACAAATCGGACTTTAATCCATTTGGAAAATGAATCAATGACTATTAAAAATATTTGGTCATTCATTGGGCGCGCAAAATCAATGTGGTGCCTTGTCTATTGGACTCTAGACTATTTCCATGCTAAAACTGAAGTTTTCTTCGATATGGACCTGGTTTCTTGACATATCAGACATCTATTTACTTTATCTTCAATTTGTTTGTTCAAATTGATGATGATGATGATGTGCGTAATAATGAATAACCTGTGGACTGAGCCTGTCTGATTCGATTGTAGATATTCCAGAATTAGAATATACTACATAATGTGTCTCTTAGGCCCCTGCGTCATGTGAATTTGATCTGTATTGAGCTGTATTAAATGAAATAAAATATCACCCGGTTGAAGGTGATTAGATTAGAACCAAATATGTATAAATTCAAAATAAAATATATTACCGTAAAATTTTATAACGTATCTGTCTTCTGAGTAGGATGTTATTTAATATCAGAAATTCTTTGACCGAAGTGCATATATTATCATATACGAGTAGATGTTATTGCGAGGGAATGAGAAAATTAAAATTTTAGTATAGAGTGTAGGAGAAGAATGATGAAAAGCAACCTCCACTCACACCAAGTCGAAAACAAGTAGCACGGATTTAAGCTTCTGCCATACTAAAAATAAAATATTAATATTGATGTCACTTCATGATTACTAACAATATAGCAATGATAATGAATAGGATTTTCCGCTTTAATAACGACACACATGATGCTTATTTGGGCTTCTCCTAATGAGGTTTTAATGGATTATAATGGTGATCGGATTATTGATTTTGTTAGATAAAGGCGGTATATACATATAGAGGACAAATACCTCGCGCCTCTTTCAATCTGCGGTAGAACGGCCCACAATATAATTTACCTACTATGTGTCCTATATACAATTTAGAACGCTATAAGCTATGGTGTTTATAATTGGTTATTAATAACGCTTTTTTATGTAGGAAAATTTACTGCAGTATACGGGGAGCTTGGAAAATTGACTAATTTGAGAAATTGCATTGTCTTGAAATTTTTTATTTAATCGGATGCTGTTATAAGCAGGCCTGTTAACAATATTGCAGTGGTAACAGCCGAATCATAAAATACTTTGTTTGGAACTTCATCAGTGATTCGTAATAGGTGTACTTATTTAGATATACTTATTACAGAAAATAACAAATAGATACAAAATATCTAGGCTTAAATTTGGAAATGTTGGTTTTCACTAATTAGTAGATTAATATTAAAATTATTATAACCTATAATAGTCGTACAACTCATATTCATAATTCATACCAACAAAAAATATTTTATTACGTTTGTCAATGACGTCCTTGCCATTCCGGCTTTAGCAAAACAAAACAAATCGTTAAATAATCTTAAAACTTTATTGGAAAACAAGCAAAATATGACTTTACAAAAAGAAAATTAGATCAAAAATATGTAATCGTAATTTTAATTAAATTTTAATAATTCAAATATTTTTTCCATAAAATGGTAAGTTAAACGATAATTGCGCATATTGATAAGCGAAATAAGAATGGGGTGTGTTTTCGAGACTTCAATAGAAATTTAATGGAATATTGTATGTCTTAGCGTTGTGTTTGTACGATTCATTGTACTTTCATTTAAACACTAAAATTGCAACTCCACTTAAGAATGGACTATTTTTTCAAATTATTAAAATTATTATTTTTTCTTGATAAAAATAGCCACTCATTGGTGGCAAGAAACAAATGTTAGAGGCGTTGTTCAAGGTTTTCCCAAAGTAATTTCAAAACGTCCATTTTTGTTTCAGTCCACAGTTTTGGATTTCAGCCTCTTAGAGGATAGATGCCATTTAAGACAGCCTAAATTATAATTAGATTAATGTGTGGAGCTTCTTAGCTTTATTTTGGACAACAGTTATTTTAAATTTCATGACCCATTTGTAATGATACTGTGTTATCAGAATTACAAAATTGTCGTTCCAACAACCTTTTTTTTATAAAAGATACGTTGATGGTATTGTTACCTGTGTTCCTGTTGATAAATCAGATAAAAATATTTCAATTTTTAACAGTTTTTATTCAAAAATGTGTCTCACTATTGAAAAGGAAAAGAGCAATAGGCATTTTTTCTTTGACGTTAATTTTATTAGAGATTATTAACAATATTATAATTCCTGATTGGTTTTACAAACCCAGTTTTTCCGAAAGGAATATTAACTTTACCTCTCCCCATTCATACAACCAAAAGTTAAATTAATATGTTAAAAATAACATAGAGACTTATTTTAATCAGACCAACAATTTCATAATAAAAATGTAACACTAAGGAATATATTAATTAACCTAACCTAATGGATGCGAATTCCAAGGACATAATATCTATCTAATCTTTCTGAAAAACTATCTAAATTATTTACTGATACCAGTCCCAACGTTGTTTTTAAGAATGAAAACACAATACAAAAAATTTTTAAATCACAAAAATCAAAAATAGCTAAGGATCAAGAAAGTAACGTTGTTTATAAAATATCCTGTAACAACGGGCGGAAAGATCCAGATATCGCGCAATAAGAATAGAAGAGTACAAAGTTAGTATCAGAGCTCAGCACTTGATTAATACTCCAACTAAATCAGGCCTAACAGAACTTAGACATAGTTTAAAAAATTGTTGTTATTACACCATGGTATTGACTTAAGTAACACAGAATTTCTTGGTAGGCAGCGTAACTATAACATAAAACAAATTATGCCAGAGATGACGATTAATAAAAAAATAATACAAGAACAATATCAATAAGCAAGTAGATACACAAATGTAAATTTAATTAGCAGGATTCCAAAACGAAGATAATTAAACTAAACTAAATTTTCTAGTCCATCTATGTATACTTCTCACATCTTTTATAAAAAAAATTGTTCACATTGTTATATATTGATATTAGAAGATAATTTTAAATGTCGTTGGATCAATCTAGATTTTAGATACTCTACTTTTATTTACAAATTTCAATCTTAATTACAAATTGACATAGAAAACATAGTTTTCACGTGAGTATGAACTACTTCTTTGTTATGGTGTTTTTTTTTTTTGTTTTGCTTTTTGTCCGATTGATTATTTTTACATTTTGATATTTCTAGCTTTAACTTTCACTATTGTGTATAAACTCCTTGTTCTATGTATTGTGATTTTTGTTTGTGTGTTTGATACTGTACTGCAAACCTCTAATGATAAGTTAATCAAAAATTTAATGCAGGATTTATCCAAACGCAGTGTTTCTGTAAGTTTAGTAGCCTGTGGAAGTTTTCTGCCTAAAACTTCTAGTTTATTGAAAGTGCAGTTTTTGAGTAAAGAAAGTAGTTTCAAACATATTGTAGAGCTTTTAAAATAGCGCATAACAAGCAACCGATATGCAGACATCAGGTTTAGAATTTGCCTTTAGGTTTATACAAAGAAATATAGTCAAACCAAGTGTACTTATTTATACAGGTAGATCCAAATATTCTAAGAAAAAGTTGAGAAAACCGATTGTTACATATTATAACCAATGACTATTTACTAAAAAACTAATAGTTAGATGTTTTGATATTAAAAAATAGCGTATAAAAATTCTAACTAAGCATATAAAAATTAAAAATATTCAAATTTCTGTTTTTTAAATGTTAAAAAAATTAACCTTACAAAAAATCATGTCGCGCTTATAAAAGTTATTTATAATATTTAGTATTTGACCTCTTGTAATTCCATTGGAGACTCCAAATGATTGTATTCTTAAATTTTTCCAAATGAATTGAATCAATAAAGTCATTCAATAATACATCTGGGGAATTTTATCGCCATTTCATCGGTCCTGTGCGTTCTAAACATCAATTGCGAGAAGTTGTGATTAAACAGTTAGTTTTTTGAATGATGGGTTGAAGCTCTATCGTAATGGTACCAAATATCTTCAATATTTATATTTAATCACTGTAGTGCTTCAATAGGTTTAAGCAATGTTTGCTCTAAATAATTTTGTCAAGCCAAACTGTCTTCAACAAAAAATGGTTCTACAATTTGGCCAAACATTCACTTTTTATGATCCTTGTAGTCTATTGGTATGAATCATATAATATATATAGTAACGGGTTCAATATCTAAAATTGTGCCTGTTTATTTTACCATGTAGTTAAAAAGTTGTTTAATCAGTAAATTATATTTTACATGAGTTTAATTTAAATTAAATCTTAAAAAAAATACTTTTTATGACGGTAGTCTTTATCTGAATTATCAGAATTGAAGGCAGTACCATAGTTTAAAATAATATACAGTTACTTCACCTCGTGTCGGCACGTTTCATATCTCTGTCTTAAAAGCAATTCGCCGCACTTATAGTTATAGTATATGTAGATATAGTAGCGGGCCAGAAATGTAGCTGGCAATGCGACGAGTCGATGTCGTTTTTAGCGTCTACTGACCCTTCTTGTCTATAGTTCTTATTCGATGGCAGTACGGAAGGAAAATATAAAAAGCAATTGTAGTAATAAGAATATTTCATGTTGTAGAAAAGTTATAAAAATAATTACTATTGTTACTATAAGATGAATGAATAAATATCATTGACGACTTTATATTGAACACATTATTACCATTAAATGTAATTAAATAAAGTTATGTCATAGTAGAGATATTCACTTTATGCCAACAGGTCCTTAGATACAATATTTAGTAATTTTTTTTATCAGACAACATTTGTAATCTTATCATTCATTGCTGCTGGGTACATTACGCTATTTGTTCAATTTTTAGAATTTAAGAACTATAATGTATAAATCCTTTTTCCTGCATTATAAAGAGGATTGGCATTTGCTGTGGCAATTTCTGTCTAGTGTAAATTCTTCTCGACACGTTTAAAGACGGGGCCTAATAACCTGCTAATCCAGGGTTATTCAGCAGACTACCGCAAAAGACTTAAACACTTTGTTTAGTTTGGTTATTGTGATTGAAAACGAAAAATGTTGATAGTCGTATTTCGAGTTTTACATTTTTATTAAGTCAAAGCACTCTGCTTTCTTGCACCGTATTGTTATTATATTTATTACGAAACTTTGCACAATATTTTGTAGATAAAATAAAAAATCTAAAACTTATTTATATTTTGAAAAAAAATATATATCAAAAAATCATATATTCATCCTGTAACGCAACATTTTCCAATGGCTTCTAACTTATATGCCAGTTTGCAAAAGCTGCACAGTACTGCACTTATTAAAAATACATAATGATCTCTTACAAATATCCATTACTTCAAAAGAAACTTCCTTCACTTTTAATCTTTCCAAGTCTCTTAATAACGCGTCATTGATATTTTATGGATACAAAAATATTCCCCTTAAAAATATCTTCTTTATTCATCTACTACTACTCTTATTCTACTATGTACAATGTGGTTGTGTTGTGGTTTCGTATATCTTATCCAGAGCTTTTTATAATTACAGTTTCAGTAAAAGCCAAGCTTCTTTTTAAATCCAACTCTCTCACAACAAACATTAGAAAATGTATTTGCAATGCAAGGGGTGTACAGTGGAGTTACAATCTGTTTTTTTCGAATTTGTTATTTTCATATTTAATTCGAGATCAATCAATTTGGGAAAAACTGTAATAACTTAAAATTAATTAAATTAAAAACTTCGATTCTAATTATTCATTCACTATATTTTTTTGCTGGATATCTTACAGTGTGCGAAGTCTTTCCAGCTTTCAAAATCTGGTGGTGAGGATCGATTTATCTAGCGCTGATACATAATAGATTGGGTAGCTTATTACCTGTCCTCAAATTATGTGAAGTCTGTCTGGCATGGAACTAACAATAGGCCGTACAGATCTTACCCTAAGTCGTTCAGACCAACAAGCTTAACATCTCTTAAGTTGAAAGATCTGAGGAAAGTAGGTACTAGACAAACATAGCTGGTCGTCTGTGCTAGATAACGCGTCCTTGGTAGACACTGATCCACCTATTACTCTGACAAATAAACAACGACGTCAGGAAAATCATCTACTCGCTTATTGATAAAGAAACTGCCTGTCTGTATTTCTTGATTATTTATTGATATTTAATAATGCATTAAATTCGAAAGGAGATACTATGATGAATGAGGAGGATGTCAGTAATGCCAAGAGCATGTTGTGAAAGAATTGATTCTTCCAATATTATCAGTGTCAGCGTGCGGCGATGTATATCTATATAAATATAAGATAAAATACTTAGTACACCAATACAGGCGTGTCAAAGAGGAACTTTTAGGGCATTCATAGGACCAGAATCTGTAATCGACATAGCATTTAGTAGCGACAGTACACAATAATACTTTGATGGTAAATATTCAGACCTTTTGATAAGGTCATCCACATTTGGTACATAGAAAAGAGTTCGAGCTAAGGGAATGAAGTTAAGAGACAGCTATGACACATGAGCAGATTCCATCAGCACACTCCAAAGGGACTGTATACGGAGCACAGTCACACATCATCTGTCAAAGTTGGTTCTATCGAAAATTACCGATAATTCAATGTGCATATGGAGAGAGATGACAGGTGTCACACCTCATAAAAAAAAATCAGCTGCTGGTAAAAAATGAAGGATCACTCACTTAGTTTGAGCCTTCCTATCTAATTGAAAAATAGATAATTACCTACCTAAAAAGAAAGTCTATTTTATTTTGTAGGGTCTCATATTTAATAATTGTTTTGAAAGCGGTTCGAAAAAGTATTATTATCATCCTACAATCTGAAATCCAATATAAAATGATTATTGCTACTTTTATAGGTAGCTGCAGCCGTCGACTCTGTAGCACCGGAAATCATTTATCAAAAATTTATTTTAGCCTTAGCACGAACTTGCGTTTTTCCACTTTATTTTTTCATATTACGAGTATATCACTCACAACACTCTAAATGAGAGTCCCACAATAACCTCCTAAAATCTCGAATCAGTTTTACAAATAATAGCCTTCTGACCGTATAAAAAGAAGTCATTTTGATAATGTATATTTCATTTATTTAGTATAGTTGTTAATTTACTATCCATTTTCAGAACTTTATTTAGTAAAACTGCTACCAATTCGAGAATTGAATAATACCCAACCAGTGTTCGGTTGGGAAATTGAATCATTCAAGTTTGTTGAATTGTTATGCATGTAACCATATTAAACAATATTTTCTGCAAACTCCACAATGAAACATTTTTTCTTAACAGTGAGTTTTTTATACGGTTATATAAGATTCCGTACATTTGCTTAAATACATTACTGTAACGCCACTGGCTCATGACCATTATATACTTTTTTTTGTCGTCTATTTCATAAAATAACACAAAACATTATACTATAGATGTCGAATATACCTAGTTTTGCATTAGTTTCAGAGTAAAATTAATATTTAGTTCTCCATGCGCTATGCAATACATATATTGCATAAATATAGTATAATTATGGAGAAGCTATTAGTTTCCTAAAAAAAAAATGTTCATCCGAAATATGTATTTTGGGTCATTTTAAACGTATTTTTTTAAAAATTGTCTACCTGTCTTTCTGTTAGTTCAGATGCACGAATTCTAAAGGGCTCAACGGATTTTAACTAAATTTGGTATAGACAAATAGGTGAAGAGGGATTTGAAACGGATTAAGCCACGTTAAATAGAGATGGAATTCCATAAATTCACATTCATCGGCACTTTTAAAAATAGGGAAACATCGCTCTTTGGTAGATATTTGGTAAGGTGTTAATAACCTCCTTATTGGACCATTCATATTTCAAGATCTGTTGCCAAGATATTCCACTTTAAAATAGAGTTAATCCGAGAGCATATCTAAATAATAACTTTTTTAACAGGTGGCTTAGACGAAGGAGTCCAGTTCTCGGGCGTACGATATTGCTACAGAGAGATGACCTAATTCAAGATATTATGGATGCACCTGCATTTATACGAGATGACCCAGATACTCTTCAGAGAGCAACGTCTTCAATTATTCGACGAGCAAGACTGTGTTGTGAGGCAGCCGGGTCACATTTGGAACTAAACGTTTAATTAAGTTATGTTAGCAATAAAAACATTCGCAATTAATAAAAGTTTATACTACTGTGTTCAAGAAACTTTTTACGTTATCGGATTTATTTAAGAGGTCATACGCTTACAATGTTTACTCAATTTACAATCAAGTCCCAGGTGAGTTAAAGGACTTACCTATGCTTTCATTTAAATGCAAACTTAGACATTGCTTACTATTTGGTTGAGTCAGACTTTTAGGAATGGTTTTTAATCCTTATCTCATCATCTCATCTCGTCTTCTAATCTATTTTTTTTTCTTCTAATATTCATGTATAGGTATAATATATTATTAATGTAGACTTATTAGGTGATACTGTTTTCGCTTTTTCTGTTTGTGTTTTTTTTTTTGAAGGATAAACATATGTTTATGTCTTTTGTTGATTTTGTTTTTCACAGGGTTAAAATTTATATCAGTACATACTGCCTTTTTAACCCTTTTTGTAGTTCTACATTATTTAGTTAGTAAGTTTAAGTTGTATAATCTTTTTGTTTTATAGAACTGCAAATAAACTGATTTATTATTATTATTTATTATTATTTATTGTTTTAATATTGCTCGTAACTCCTAAACTGTTGAGTTTCGAATATAAGACATTTTCGACTAAAAATTGTCCAATCAATTCTACCTAAAGCTTTTAGTAGTAATAAATAAATTAGTAAGTAAGGGTAATAAAATCATTTAACAAATAAATCTGAGTCTAAAATAACTTTAAATTAATAATTTATGTGTATAGAATTCCCGTGGATTTTTTAGCACGACACATTATACTAAAAAAAAAGTTGAATTTTTGGACCGTTGTACTTTGTTTACCTAAACATGATTATAAAATGCACGTTTTGAAATTTTCAATTTCAATGCGTTTTTCAGGTAGGTAATTGCTAAAATGGTGTCGTTTAGGACGTTAGTTAGTCTATACATACTATATCCAGTGTACTCAATACAAATCACCATTCAGGACTTACAAATTTTGAGTGGATTTTTATTTAATCTAATATAAAACAAAACTTGTTGTAGTAGTTAATTTAATTGTTGTTGTTTTAATTGTAAAATATAGAGTATAACTATGAATTGAAATAATAAATCAATGAGAGAAACTATGGATGCCTCTATTATAGAAAAAAATAAGATATTCCTGTAGAACCACAGTCACTTCTCTGTAGTTGTATGATATACGTATTTGTATTTAGGAAGTAGTCAATCATCCTATAGCACTTATATGAAATTTGTGATTAGTATCTCACAAAAGTCACTGCATTTAGGTTCCGTTGGTCCCCTTGAGTACCAGACCCATAGGGTTATCTTACTGACCTAGGGTTGGCTATACTGTTCTTCCAAAATAGATTCTCGTAAGGTAAAAACACTATTGCCGTTTGTAGCACAGCATCAAAATAATTCAAAATTTCTTTTCAAAACCCGCAATCTCCAACGGATTTTGAATGCAGAAAATTAGATTTAAATCCAAACTGCAAAATCTCCATTAACATTTAAGTTTCGAGCCGTACAATCTCCAGCTCCGCACTCATACGTATATGTTGTTACTGGTAGACAAGATAAAATTCCAAAATTGAAGTGGTATTCTCAGTTAGAGGACACTCCTTTATGCCCCCATACAGGGTTTTTGAGCATATTGAAAAGCATATTAAAAACAAGATATAATTCTGGAACCAAACGAATATTTTGACATATTTTCACAGCATGATACCTACTGCTCTCAGAGTTGGAGAAGCAGGTGAAATATACGACTCGATAAATGAAACTAGCAAGTACATTAAGCCTCCAGGCCAATTGCATTTTGCTTCCCCAAAAAGGAAGAGAATGATTTGAACAAAAAGCTCTAAAGGCACAGTACTAGTCCGCGCCGAACTAGCCTATAATTCGGATTCTTATGTGGGAAAACCTGTAACAAAAAAGACTAAGAGTGTTGGAAATATAGAACCTGCAAAAATTTCGAACCAAACTGTGGTCAACAGCAACAAGAACGTTAATGTGAAAAATGTATAATTTTGGTGATGAGTGGAAAGTTTTTACAAATTCGATATAGAAGAGGACACAGTTCCAGAAAATGAAACCGTGGATGATGAATCGACATTGTTGTATGGGAATGTCGAAGAGGCCGTCGACCTTTGTGTTTAATTAACTTTTTTTGACTTTTTGTCAGCTCAATACTATGTTTCTTTATAGTTTTTTTGCGTGAATGTTTTTTTTTTATTTTTATAATCTAAATATATAATTATTAACGAAACATGATCTTACGTATTTTCAAAGTGGACAAACTCCAATAGTTATTTTCATAACGTAGAATCTCCAAGTATTTTTTTAAATTAGCTTTGATGTTTTCGAAAATTTTAAGGAAAAAATTGATAGGTAGAGTAATTCTGATATAAATACGATAAAAAAGAAAATGTTGTTTGTATTTATGAGTTATTAGTTATTTTCTTCTACTGATAATTTAGGTTTAGGAAACATTGTACCCCTCATATTTGCGGGATAAATCATTCAAGCCCAGTTAGAGTTACAGTATCCAAAAATAGTTCGACAGGAGCTTTAATTTGTCACTATTTAAATTTGTTTTAATTTTAATTAGAAACTATTAAAAAACTAAAGCAATAAATTTTGTCTATTGAGTTTTAAAATATGAACTTTGAAACTATTTTTTATTTCACTTCATTTTGCATATACTGCTTTACTTCTTGTTTGCTATGATGCAGCTGGAAGCATGCGTAAGACTAGTGAAGTTTTCATGAGTTTTTGAATCAGAAGTTCTACTCGGCTCGAATGCAGTTTAGCGCTGTTACTGACGCCAAACAGTCGCGTCGCAATTCGGCAGAATTGGAAACTCCAAACACTCGACAGCGCCTACATTCAAATGGCAAATAGAAGTTTGAATGTGTGTGATCTGTTAATTTAAATATTTTTGTTTTCTAAAAACTCTATTATTAAAAAACTATACAACCAACGTCTGTCAGCTTAATTGTGGTAGGTAGATATTTGATTTTAAATTTAGTAAAATAGACCATATATATTATATATTATATTATAAAATAAATTTTATTAATTATACTAAACAAATATTGCTCAATTAAAATTAATTTAGTCCTAATGTTGTGAAAAATCTCCATATACATTCAGTGAATTTATTCGAGAAAATGCAAGTTAAAAAGCTATAATAATTCAGTGATGTCGGTAATATCGGAAGATGATGTTGACTTGCTTATTTTCGTCAAAACACTATATATTATTTATTATTACCGATTAGATATAGGTACCATTATTATACAGTGTTTTTAAATTGATGCAAAATATTTTAAATGGTGATTTTTCAGGGAAAATAAAGGTTTTTCATATAAAATTTTTGTCAAAACTTAGCCTATAGCCCTTTAAAATAAGTTGTTATTTAATATCTCCATCCAGGATGAATTTCGATATTGAGTTAAATTTTGGTGTATCATATTTTCCAAAGTAATCCATTACGTCGAGGAGTGGGATGTATTTATAAATAAAAGGTGTCTACTCCACAAAATATTTCATATATACCTTCGAATTAGCCAAACATGTTTCGGAACTTTTACTGTTCCATCTTCAGTGGCATTACAACTTTACAAAGAAATCTTACCCATTATATTGTACAACATTCAAACATGTATATACACTATAATACAGAAAGGAAATTAGAGTTGAGCGTTTTTTAACATTGCTGACATATTACCTACCATTTTGTGCAAAATTTTTTACTTATGTGACAACAATCATGAGGTCAGTTTTTGGTGTATCAGTTTGGGGGCGTCCTAGGATGAATTCATTAGTTTTTGCTTGAAATCGTTTCAACCCTGTGATAGGGGTGGACACAACCGCCAAATGTTCAAATCACTATTTTAAAACAATTTTTATCTGCTTTACAGCGATAGGTTACTTTTGATATTTGCGCCCATAATTCTCCAGAAAATTGCATTTAAAATTTCACCAGTTATGTAGTTGGAACCTATAACTCTTATTACAATATAAAACAGTAAAGGGTTTTTGGCATCATTGATAAAGCATGCGCGTCGCATGCGAAAAGTTCTTGGTTCGAATCCCACCTCTGGCAATATTTTTTTTTGTAATTTTTCAATAAAGTAGTTACTTAGTTTGTTACGTTAGTACAATAATAATAATTATTAAAATTCTGTTTCGTTACGCAGCCTATATATTTTTGATTATATTATATATTATTTATTATTATTATTAGTTCAGACAGTAACAGTGAAACCGATGAGACTGTCGCCCGATTTGTAAAAGATAAAACTCGGCTCAGTGTATAAAAAACACGACGATTTACTATAACGAGTAGTGGACCATGCAACTGACCGGATCTTTAAGCGTAATGTCCAGTCTGTTACTTAAAACTATTCACTGTTGGCGCTGATACAACCTCCTCCGACATATCATTCCACGCATATACCACTCTATTTGATAGAAAGTTTCTTCGAGCGAGCTTAGCGCATCTTTCTTTGCACAATTTCTTGCTGTTACCACGTAGGCTCGGATTTCTATTAAGATGAAGGAGATCCAAGTTTATTGTGTAATGTCCGCTAACAACCTTATACGTCTGTATCAAGTCGCCACGACGACGCCTTTCTTGAAGCGTTGTTAAGTTCAAAGCTCTTAGCCGATCTTCATATGGCAGGTGGCACAGCGCTTGTGGAAGCTTGGTAAATCTTCTCTGAACTCTCTCCAAAGCCTCAATATCCTTAACAAAATAAGGAGACCATACACTATTGGCATGTTCCAGGCTCGGCCTGACAAACGACTTGTACAGCTTCAGAACCATGTCATTGGACCTTGATCTAAATGCTTTCTGGATCAAATACCACAATTTGTTGGCCTTCTTCACTACCGCCGAGACATGGATTTCCCATTTTAAATCATTGGTAATAATCACGCCGAGATTCTTTTGCTGGAGAGTTGGTCTTAATTCGTGTACACCAAGAGT
The DNA here is from genome assembly GCA_911728435.2 of Apoderus coryli. Lineage (NCBI taxonomy): Eukaryota > Metazoa > Arthropoda > Insecta > Coleoptera > Attelabidae > Apoderus > Apoderus coryli. The sequence continues at coordinate 10,203,783 of OU452204.1, read as the reverse complement.
GTAGGGTATTTCGGGGTTATTTGGTCCCAAATGAAGGACTGTACATCTATCCAAATTCAAACCCATCAGCCAAGTTGATGACCAAGTCATCACTCTGTCGAGATCGGTCTGGAACACCTCAGCACTCTGCAGCGGATCACAAAACAGTTTAGAGTCATTAGCAAAGAAACTTGCATTTGCATTTATATTTCCCGTAAGATCCGATATGTAAACCAGGAACAACAGCGAAATCGAACCAATCGCCCTAACCTGGAAACTTCTTCCTCTAAGGAAACCCTCAATCTATCGCGGCAGTTCTCTGCGAATACCATAATGTTCCAGCTTCAATAACAGACGAGCGAATGCCATTGGTACAAGTCCAGGTACATCACATCAGTAGGCTGGCCATCATCGTTCTGTTTGGTCCACAAGTTAAGACATTCCAGCAGATTTGACTCCACCGATCTTCCCGGCATAAATCCATGTTGTTGGTTAGGAATAACGTTTGAATTGCAGTAAAAATGGAGTCATTGCCTTCGTAATAATTTTCTCCATGCATTTCCACAGGGCACAAGTCAAGATAATTGGTCTATTATATTATATATTGTCGGGAAAGTTTTGGGGCGACACAACCGATTTTTTATATCTGACTTTTCCTTGTATAAACACAAAAAATACTCAGACTTTTTTCAGAAAGGGGTTATTTATTAAAAAAAATAGTTTACTGGTGTCGAATATTTCTTATTCTGTTCTAATTTCTACAGAGTTTTAAGTATATTTAAAGACTCGCACAACAACTAAATCAAACACTTTTTTATTGTAAATTAAAATAAATTAGGAAAAATTACAATAATTAGGTATAATTCAAAGTCACTGAAAAAGTATTAGTGAAATATGTTAACAAAATATTAACAACAAAAAGTATCCTAAATGACACATACAGATATACAGATACAGATGGTGCGAAAAAACCTCCCACTTCAGCCTATTCCTCATTTAATTCCTTGTTTTTTTTTTTGAACAATTCTTATAATATCGTATAATGCGGTGATACGATCCCTAAAATCATCGATATTTTCGACGGATGTTGAATAAATCAGCGTATTAGGACAAGCCCTAATGCTAATTGCCTAAATCTGTTCCAATCCATTGAATTGAAACTATTTCCAAAGTAGCCAGCGTCAATGCTAAACTGGGATGGAGCGTTAACATTCAAGAACGATAGTTCTTGCCGAATTTATATAAGAACATCTTGAAGAAGGCCCTACATCTTGAAGATGTTCTTCGAGGAGGTGGCAGAATGTTTCTCAATTTAATCTTATTGGAAGAGAGTATGACCCAATTAAATGATAATCAATGACACCAAGCCCTGTGGCTTGTCTTCAGCCCATAAATATGTGATTATTATGGAAATTTCTGTTACAGTCCCGTGAAAAGTTAGCCGCATCAATATATAAACAAAACGCTAGATAACTGCGAGCTTGTGTGATCCTATGAAGTATCCATTGACCCAACAGTTTTAATATTCTAAATAACGTGGAATAACTTACATATTTATAAGTCTTGGCTATAGTTTTGTACTTATTCCGGGTAATTCTTCAATTAATTTGGTACCATCTTCCTCCAGCACTAAAACTCTATCTTCTTGAGAACATACGCATACGTCAGTACGTTTTTAAAAAAAATTCCTTCATCTCGAAGACGTTGATGAATTGGCGGGAATAGGCTAGAATGGGATAATATGAGTTTTGGATATAACTCTGCATAAAGCCTCTGAGCTTTTAATCCATTTTCATTAGCTCGGCTACATGCAAAATGAAGATATATGTCATTTCTGCATTTGTGTTGTTTCCTATTTAATTTACTTAATTGTTTAAGTTTCCGAGAGACTAAAAAATAACACAGAAAAAGCTCGAAAAATAAAAATGTTTGTCATTATTACTACATTTGATAATAAAAATATCTATCAATAAGACTACATTTTTCGTAATCAGCGTAGTTGATATTTTAATTTATGTGCAAAGGGTCCAATTATTTTTTTTTTGTTAATAAACTAACAATTATTGTACGAGAAAAAGTTAAGATATAAAAAAGTTAAGATCGAAGAGTATTTTTAAATACTTTTTTAAATAGGAAAATGTGGAAGCATTAAAAAGTTCTGTTGTAAAATATTATAGGCGTTGATTTTTCACGTCCTTGCAATCACAAAAACACTCATAAACTGTCGTTTTATTAGTTTCTCAGTTAACTGCTAAAGTTTATTCTTCTAATTTTTGTCAGTTAACTTCAAAATATTTGCATACTGTGGATATTAACAAAAACAAACCTTTTCCCATAACTTTAAAGAATTTTTACTTGAAGGGAAAGGTATTTTGACCAACAATTTATATGAAATTTCGTAATCTCCATATATACCATTCAATATCTTAGTTAAACCCTTTTTGCATAGGTATTTGAAATTTTATTTCGAAAATTACGTAATCAAGCAAAGATATAGTTATCAATTTTTCCTATATGGATATTATGAAATTCGTGATGAGAAAAGGACTTCGTGAAATGTTGAAATGTTAAAATTTCCATTGAGAGCACCCTTATGGAAAAGTTTGGTTATATTGTGTTAATAAACTAAATTAAGATAAACTAACGAGTATTTAAATATTCTCGAAATAAAAGTCGACCTCCACACAATAAATTTTAATAAATATCTCCAACAAATTACATTTGTCACCATACATTAATTATTGTTGTGTGAAAGTGCAATCAATCAAGTATACTATTATCGACAAAGAATTCAACTTCAATGATTTACAAAAAGAAAAAATTATTAAAAAGACTTAATACATTAGAGATGATGTAAGTTTTGATTTTTAATTTTAATGCATTAACATGTAGCACACTTAATTTAACAATTTTGTATTTTTTATGACTTAAATTTTTATGACTAAATAATTATTAAAATTTTGATGATGAGTTGATAAATAAATTTCCCATAAATAATAAGTACTAACTAAATAAATAACATAGCTTTTCGTAAGAATCTCTTATAACCACTGATGATGCAGCCCGGTGCTGCGAAACATGTATGGTGACAAATGTAATTTGTTGGAGATATTTATTAAAATTTATTGTGTGGAGGTCGACTTTTATTTCAAGAATATCTAATTATTCTACTCCACTACGATATGGACTACATTTTCTAACGAGTATTTGTTTTAATCTAGTTGTTCTTTTTATAGATCATAATTTTAGAAACATTTTTAATATTCGAGAAAATTAAGGTGTTCTTCTGTTACAGCAGTGTGGCCGAATAATACATTATTTAACGAAAATGTTTTTAAAGACCAGTAGAACACGTTTGTTTAATTTTCAACTTAATTAAAAAAAACGGATTTATGATGTTCAGTATTCTTGGCAACCTTTGACGTTAATTAATTAAAAAGACGTCGATTTGCTTTCCCATTCCATAAACTTTAGTATTGTTTCGATCAATATTTTGTAACGGTCCAAATGCATAATGGTCACGTCGATACATTGCCGACTTATTTTCTATAATTTATAAAGCAACTTCTTTAATACTTCATCCATGACCCAGTTTTAGAAATTTAAACTTGATACACATAGGACTGATTATATTATTTGTTTCCAACTTTGTAAGTTCTCTTATGTACATGCAGAACGAACATGTTTATTAGCAACGTAAATAAATAAAATACTGAATTAAAGTTTCTTTCTTTTAACAAATAAAACGCATTCATGGTGTTAGTTGTGAATGTGGCTTTGCTGTTTTTAAATAATATTATAAACCAACTCCAAAAAATAATTTTCATTTTCTTCAACCTTATCTAATATATGTTTTTTAGAGTGGACTTTCTTTAGGTTTTGTGTTTCCTTATATAAATTAATAAAATACTGCAAAAAAAATAAGGAATAATGATCAACTGTTAATTAATGTATTAAAAATTTCGTGAATTTAGCTCCCTGTAGATACCATACGCAATTTGTTTCTATCGAGAATTAATTGATTTCTCGAAAGTAAAATGATACGCTAGATGCACCTTATCATAACTTTTTAGTTTGCTTATGAGTTCACCCCATTTGTGAGATAAACTTTGTTTTCGCACCACCACTTGTTTTCACTGATATTCCTCAGTAATTGTAGGTGATTCCTTATTTGCATATTGTTTCATAGTTATATGAAAGCAGATTTTTCCATAATTCAGAGCTCATTTTTAGGCCAAATGGAGGTCCTTTTTTTATATACTTAAATTTTAACTAAACATTTCATGAAATTGATAAATAGGAAATAATAATGAAAATTGCTCAATAATTTAATTAAATTTTCTTTTGACTTCCACAAAATAGTAAGTTTTATTTAAATATTTCTTAAAGTATTTAACGATTTCCATTTCGTCTATGAGATGAGCGCCTAAGCCTTCGCAATATGTCTGGTTTATGATTAATAGTTTTGGATGAATGGAACACATTTTATTCGTGGTCTAAAAGTATAGTCTACTTGCGAAATATACTGATAATTTTAAAATTACTTTTAGATTAAGATTTTTACACGGTATATTTCTATACTAATTGACATTTTCATATCGATTCGTCTGAACGAGACAATTTATCAATTAATTTTGGGGTATAGATGATGTGCTTTATTTTTCAATATTTTATCAACCCCAAATATGATAAAGTTGATTTAAAACAAAAAATATATTATGTATAAACGTAAAATTTACATTATAAATCCATGGAAACGTTACATGTAACTGAAGTTCGGTACATTTAAATAATAATGTGTACTTGCCGACTTCAAAGAAAATAAAGGGTAGTTTGTCAGGCCAAAAAAGAGACACAAATGCGGAGTTATCGTGATATAAAGTTGGCGGAAAAATGCAGTGCTACAACTTTGGGGAAGTATTAAATACGTATTTAACATATTCTTCTACAATTAGGAGGTGTTGAAGAAGAACATTTGTTTTAAGAGAACTCTAGAAAACTTGCACTACAGTTCAGGACAAAATTTAAATAACAATGTTGTGTACAACGTTTTTCCAACAAACCGTTTTCAAATAAAAAAATAAGTTGCTTCTTTCCGATATGCAATACTTAAATTTTTTTTAAACGGTGCCAGTGGTCTTCTGGAATATGGGTGCAGTTATCTAAATTAAGTTTTTCCTGGACTGTATAGTACCAGTTTTTAAAAGTTCTCTTAAAACAAATTGTAGAAAATTATGTTGTTACTGTCACACCAATCCATTTTATTTAAATTTATTTATTATTTATTTCTTAGTTCCACCGAATGAATACAATACAACATGTTACATTATGGGATTGTCAATTATAATAATTAATAGATAACAATACATATGAATCCGTTGTACTATTTAAAAATTCACACACAGAATAAAAACATTTATCCACAACATAATTTCTCAACTCCAGCTTAAATCTCCTAAATGTTAGGCTTTTAAATTTGTTGATTTTCAAAATCTTATTATAGCATTTTAGGGCTCTGTAGTTAGGATTTTTCTGACCAATACTTAGTTTAGAAAATGGTAAATCAACATTATTTTTGTTTCTAATGATGCCATAACTGTGAATATCTTCGCTTTAAAGGAACGATTCACTTTGTTTTTTTATTATGAATTATGAGGCAAGGAAAAGTCATTATCCTCAATTTCCCAAAATGTTCCCTACATGATGCTGTATGAGGAATTTCAATAGATCTTACAACTTTTTTTGTTGAATACATTAGTCGATGCACCGGCTCCTCCTTAAAATATTATTCCATATGCCAAGGTAGACTGGACTAAGTCGAATTATATCAATTTCAGAATGCTGGTTGATAGAGTACCTCTTATATTTTTTATCAGAAACAATTATTGTATTCTTTTCTACGACTGTCTTTAAATGCCTTTATTATTTTATGTTGAATCATAATTTGAAAAAGTAGTACATTGTAATGCTGTTTTTCATTTCAAATATTTAAAAATGCACGGGTAAATTTCCTGGTAATGACAAAAGTAGTATCGGTTATGAAAAATCACCATAACAACGCCGACAATACAGACAATCCAAATTGAGAGTTTAAATTATTTAGCCAATTTCAAAGGTTTCAAAGCTATTTATATGTATAATGAAAAACGATGGAAGTGATAGTGCATAGGTATAGTTTAACACCACCTAGTAGAATTTAATACTTTTATCTTATCGCATTTAGGTTTACGCCAACAGGGCTAGTATAGGTAAGTTTCGAAAAAGAAATATTTCCCCAAAAATTATGATGTTTAATTTATTCAAAAGCAATCCAGTATATTAAAACAGTCGTAGAAAAAGTATAGTGTGAAACTCGCAATAAATGACTATTTCCTACTCGTATGATCAAAGGATCATACTCGTAAGAAATATATGTCATTTCATGTTCTCTGCACAATATACGATTCCACAGCAGTAAACGTATTAACATTCTAATCTAAAAAGACTTACAATAAAAGTAGGCCCATATACTGTTTTCTCCTTCAACCTCCCTTGATGTTCGTCCTTTTTAAGGCTATACTATTAAATTTACATATTGTAGTTTATTCGATTACAATAAACGCTAATAATTTTTAAACCATAATATTGTTCACAATCCATTTTTGTATATTGTATATTCTAATATATACAGGGTGTCCCGAAATTAGCCTGCCATAGTGCTGGTAAATTATGGCAGGATAATTGCGGGACACCCTGTATATGAGACGTGAATCAGAGGGTATATTATATTTTCGGCAGCTATACCTACTAACTTTCAAATATTTAAAAAAAATATCGATCTAATCTTTCCGTTACAGTGATTTCACAAACCCGACCAGTCGTGAATTTCGCTTTGAATTTATAATGCAAGTTTGGATTTTGTAGTCGATTGAGCAAAAGTATGCGCTAAAAATACCGTGTGTGTGACCGAATATTATAGAGAGATAATATTGGTATAATATTATACTCGTATCCAGAGTAAGTGGTTTTATGTTGTATTTCATATATTATCTCTTTCTGTGCCTTTATTGAATTTCTTTTCTTAATCAGCGAGATTGAAATACGACTCTTTCTGGATAAATATGTGACATTCTTGGACAATCATGTTTTGAGCTGACCTTAACCTAACATACAATAAAGAGAACCTTGTCTGTCAATTAAACACTAGGAAAAGGGAGGGAGAAATGAAGATTGCTAGGTATGGGTTAACTCGATAGCCATGTTGGGAGGCTTCCGAAGAAACCACTTATAGCGCAGCTTACAAACGCAAGTGTCTGTAACGCATACGACTAAGTGCCCAACGACGTTATCCTCCCCTTACCACGAGGACGTCGGTTCCCAAGAGATTAACTTTGACAGCTCGACTTTAATTGAGCAAATGACCGAAGTCATCGAAAATTAGACCTCCGGATTATATTTAAATTATAATACCAGAAGATTATCTTTCGAATAAAGTAAATTTCCTGTCAATTTAAAAAATTTATCTTTGTAATGTTAATGGAATAACCATTTCAAAGTTCTAGACCTCTATAAAAAACACCCATTATTACAATAATGTTAGGTACTTTGCAATTCCAAATACCTTGACAGTCTTTTGATGCCGGTGACAGTTAACCATCATTTCTTCGAGTCAAACACCATACATGTTTCGATGGCTTTTACCATAAGTCAAACGAGTACAGTTACAAGTAAAAGACAAGAACGATATGTAGTCCAAATGACTCCACTTGGGTTTGGAAAATAAAAATTTTCTAAATTGACCCTAAATACACATTTTTAGTTATTTCATATCACCTCGAAGGTGAGTCCACTCATGATGATAAAAGTCTAAAGACCAGCAATCCTACTGGAACTTGACATTTCTTCCAAGCGAAAAGCAGAGGTTTTGTTCACATATATCTCGACCTTCTTGAAGTCATTGTCAAAATGTTTCTGAGCTGCTGTTTGAGATTTTTAGCTGGCTAATAAAAGGTTTCTGGTAAATTGATGTGATAGAAAGTCTAAAAATATCCAATTACCACATCAGGTAGTTGCTGTCAACAGGATTTAAATATTATTTGCATTTTTGTGCACTAGACATGCACCAGAAGGCCGTTTTCTTGTTCCACGACCCATCAGTGATGCTTGGTTTAGAGTATGGGATTCGACAACAAAGTCTATATGTTACCCGATACATGTATGCTCTCTCTTCATAACGCAAGCAAAACATATTCTTCAAAGAATGAATTATCTTTGAATTGAATTGTATTTGTATGTGAAGCCTAACTTTAATTGAGAGTTCAGACTTAAAGCTGCATTTTTTTTTATTTCCAATTTTAATCAAAAGAACTCTATTAAAAAACTCGTTTATCTTTTACACAGCTCAAAATTTTTCACGTAAGAAACTACCTTTATTAATGCTTTTAATAAGTTTTATAACTAGCCTCGAAGCTATAGCACAATATGAAAAGGCAAGAAAATAATGGACTACCAAAACTAGATGAAAAAAGTCTTAAACATAGTTTGTCACCTCGTCAGACAATCGCTTGTACATAGGGACAGCCGTCCGAAACTTTCTAGAGAATCCAATTTAAACTTGATAATAACAGACATTCGTTAATTCGCTGTTCTTGTCTTTTGTTTTAAATCCAGTACATAGAAATTAATTAAGGGATCCATTCTACACTCTGCAGTTGTGGTGGTGTAGTAAAGGAGGCAACCGCAGCATTTGCTGAAATACCGTTTTTGATATTGACAAAGTGAAGTTGAGTGGGATGATATAGGTAGAAAAGGCATTATTGGGAAATTTGTGATATTTCCAGTCGATTGGTGCTTTCTGCTGAGAAAACAACGTTTAGCAATATTAGACAGTTTAATCTATGAAAATGTTCGGATGCAAATTAATTGGCGATAAATTTCATTTGATGGAATAAATCCATTTCAGCATTTTTAAAGTACAAAAAGTTATCTGACCTTCTCACTTGATCATATGGTTAGCTACTATTTCTAGCAACGTTCTTAACCAAATTTTGAAACATTTATAATCATACCTTTGTCTAACGTGCTAGACATTATTATACAGGGTGTTTCATTAATATTGCAAAAAAATTTAGGATGAGTTTCCTTGCTTAAAAATAAGAAAAAAAGTTCATGTGAACCTGTGTCCGAAAATGCTTTGTTTCGAAGATACAGGGTGTTAAAATTTTATTTATTTTGTGTAAATTATTTAAAGCGCACAGTAACTGATTGCGCAAAAGTAAATGTTCACTTTTTTCATCGAGTGTGCTATGATTTGTCATGGCAATAGAAAGCAAATAACAAATGACAACTGAAAAAAAAAACATTTTAATGCATCTCATATTGACATTGATTAGTCAAGTATTTAATTATTAAGTTGGTTAAGCTTTTCAAAATGAATTACACAAATAGTGAAATGTGCGATATGCATTTCGTTTATGGCCTGGCCAACGGTAATTCATTAGCAGCTAGACGTCTTTATGAAGAAAAATACCCTAATCGTGTCATCCCGTATCATACGATGTTTTCTCGTCTCCATCAACGTCTTCATGAAAATGGAAGTTTTCAAAAACAAACCGCTGAAAACGGGAGGCCCCGCAAAGCAGCAACTCCACAGGTAGAAGAACATGTGCTTCATCAGATTGAAGAAACTCCTACAACAAGTACCAGAAAGATTGCTTTAAATATGAATCGTGCTTTAAACGTAAATGTAAGTGCTTCAACAGTTTTCAGAATTTTAAAGAACAATCTCTTATACCCTTATCACATCCAGCGTGTACAGGCACTCTTACCCACAGATTTTCCCCTAAGAGTAGATTTTTGTCGATGGATGCAACAAAAACTTGGAGAAAATCCACATTTTTTAGGACGAATATTATTCACCGATGAGGCAAATTTCTCCAGAGAAGCCATAATTAATTTCCACAACAATCATGTATGGGCAGGTGAAAACCCACATGCAATTTTAGAAGGCCGTCATCAACACCAGTTTTCACTTAACGTTTGGGTGGGGATTATTGAAGACCATTTGATAGGCCCATATTTTTTACAACCGAAGATGTATTACCCATACTTTTAGAAGATGTCCCACTACAATTGAGATTGCAAATGTATTTCATGCACGATGGCGCTCCTCCACATTTCAGTTTAGTTGCGCGGGAATATTTAAATACTGTGTATCCAAATCGTTGGATCGGTCGAGGAGGAGCACAACCCTGGCCCCCGAGGTCTCCGGACCTAAATTCATTGGATTTTTTCCTTTGGGGTCACCTTAAACATTTGGTTTATACGACCCCAATAGAAACTGTGGAGGAATTAAGAAACCGCATCATTGCATCCTGTGAAACAATTAGACACACACCCGGAATATTTGAACGCGTTCGCCAATCAATGCGTCGTAAAGATAGATGCTTGTATTACAGTTGGGGGTTCACATTTTGAACAACTCTTGTAATTTAAACAAAGGACTTTTTAATGAGATTGTCATTTCTTAAATATTTTTCTTACAAAATTGTTAATGTCAGTTATTGTTATTATTGTTATTATTATTTTAGTAGCTGACTGTTTCACAGCATTTTTGTTAAACGTTCGTTTTTTTAAACGCCCTTATGATTAATATTGATAAATAAAAAAAGATAATAATAAAACCTTTGCGTTTTTGCCTTTTCCAGAAAAATCGTTATTGTATTATTATGTTTCGAAAATTTAAGACAAATAACTATTGCTAAATCTTTTGTGACAAAATGCGTTTAAATTTATTACTTACAATAAATAACAATTAACCTTAAAACACTTTTCTAAGATAAAAGAAAATTTATAATACATAAATATTACCTTTTAAAATTACAGGCATTGACTTTTTCAAATCTAAATACCTCGAGAACGGTTGCTCGTAGCGACTCCTACCAAGTATGCATGTTTTGCGGAAAAACTGATAGATAAATCCATTTTTATTCTTAGAAATAAAAAGAAGTACGATTAAAAAAGTTATGACTCTTTAAATAGGTGAAAACATATGTAGGTGGCGCCACCTACAAGAAAACGCCAAACTAATATCAAAATTAAATTTCTCATGTCAAAAAACCCCTACATACTAATTTTTATTAAAATATTCCAATTATGTCAAAAGTTATTTACAAAAACCAAAAAAATAAATAAAATTTTAACACCCTGTATCTTCGAAACAAAGCATTTTCGGACACAGGTTCACATGAACTTTTTTTCTTATTTTTAAGCAAGGAAACTCATCCTAAATTTTTTTGCAATATTAATGAAACAGGGTGTATATTATCATTTATTTGCAACTCTCTGAAAATAAATAAATAAATGTAACAAAGGTCCACTGTAAATTGAAGGCAGCAGATGTTCTAGAAAAACTGTGCACACTGAAAAAAGTGGCCTAAAAATTTCTAATAATATTTGATTAAATTTTTATTTATATTTACTAAATAAATAGAAAGACTACTTGAGAAAATGATTCATATATAAATAAATAAAATTAAATAATAACAAGGTCAAAGAAACCGACAATACATAATATATATTTATTGAAACGTTTAGTCTTTGATACTTTAAATAAAACTTGCTTTTACTATGCCAAGCACAGGGTGATTGTTGGTCGATGGTACATTAGAAGTTTTGGGAAAACTAAGCAGACGATTGTTTTGAAAATTCAAGTGATTACTCAGGTCAATCCAAAAATCTATCACCCTATTATAACGTTGTATTTGTACTTTCGGTTATACCAGAGCTTGATACCAACTTTCCTATTTCAAATGGAACACCCTCTGTATGATTATATTTTTGAATTCTGTATCTATTTTGGAGTATTTTGTCTATCGTCAACTGCTTTTGATAAATAATTTATTTTGAGTTTTTTTTTGGCCCAAAACCGGTAAATATTCGCCATTTCGTCAGCTGAGTAGACAGGCTGGTGAACTTTTGAAGGTAGTTGAACAAAAGGTTTGAAAAATCAATTATCTAGACAGGTTGACCATAAGGGTCCAGGGTGTGATCTACTAATAAAAATAGGCATAAGTAAATTTTCAAATATTTTAGAATTTTCTTTTGAATATCATAAACGTAGAGAATCCCTTGAGGATATTCAACATGCTCACAACACCCGTTACAAAAAAAAAAGAACGAATTATCTCAATTGAAAGCAAATAAAAAGCTAGGACAGCGCGCTTTTGGGTTTCTGGCGCCCCATATACTGCATGTGCTCATATTGCTGATTAGAGGAATTTCTAAATTTAACAAATTTAAAAAACAAAGTTGAAATTGGATATTTTCTTTACCAAGATCAAATATTCACGGACTCATTGACTTCTAGAAATAACTATACAACCTAAATGTAAAATTGTTAATCAATAAGGAGTTGCTTCCGTATTGGTTTATGATTGATATTGTCGATATTGTTTCGTTTTGGTTGTAGTAGGTAATCTTTTTTTTTGTTTTTGATTAGCGATAATTTGTTATGGGTTGGGAAGAAATTGGATGTTATTTTGAGAGCGAGAGATTTTTTTCGAAGAAAAGGCTACACCTACGCACAAATCATTTATCATCATTTCAGTGGGATTTCTTTTATTTTCAAAAAATTAATTATTGTTGTCTGTATTTGTTAACTTTTTTTTGTAAAAACCTTATTTATGGAAACATTTTCTTAAAGACGTTCCATGAATTTGTTTTTCTTTTGGAAATAAATTATTATTAATTATTATTAATATATTTATATTATACGAAATATCGTCTACTGAGTTGTATCCAAGTAAATGAGTTAAAGAGTAACAGAAATTGTCGGTATTGGTCAAATAAAATATTTTTTTAGATTAATAACTTTTTTTGTAAATTAAAGCCAAACTAAAATCCTATTTTATTTCAATATTGCTGCTGTTGGAAATATTGTATACTTACATTTTTATTGGTTGATATTTGTTATGCCATTTTTAAGTATAATGTTATTGTGATGTTTATGTATTTATTGTTTTAATGACTAAATAAAGTAACAAGTTTGATTTATTTTCTATTTGATTGTATAGGCCCTGAAGAAGTTTGCCTATAGTAAACGAAAGGTGGGCTGAAATTTAGATTTTTATTTAATTTGTCCAGTACCGACAATACCTGTTACTCTTAAAATTTTACGAAATTTTATAAAAACATTCCATATTGTGGCCCTAAAGAAGATTACAAAAATTATCGAAAGCTTTCCATAGTAAAAATTAGTTTTATTCAACAAATTCGACACAAAACCCAAGTTGAAATTTGTTGGTCAGTCATAGTTAGTCAGATTTAAAAGATATATATGAATATATTTCTTTACATTAGAAATCGTGCATTTGGCCCGAACATATACCTACATATTTGGCTATTATTATCAAGAAAATATTAATTTAATTTTACCTACATTATTTGCATGGAAAGAATTTTTTTCCAGTGTAATCTCGGCATCTATGAGCGCAGTATACGTCTCAAATTCAACTCTGGAGCACGATATCGGTTATCATCACAAATATATTAATAATACGACGTAATATCGCTAAATAACTTTTTTATTTGACACAACAAGAAAAATACCAATCACAAAGTCAACTTTGCATTTAATAAAACATTGAGCAAAAAAAAAGTGCGTAAGCAAAATGTGTAAAATATATTTGGCATCTGCGCTAATGTTTCGCTATTTATTTTGTCAGCATCCTCAGATAAACTTTTGCAAACCACAGATTAGAACAGAAAATCAGTTAATGTCGGCACGAAAAAATAAAAACAAAAACAATCTGACATTTGAGAATAATTTCTCTTTTTTAACACCTTTTAGTTTCTCGCTCTACTATTTCCTTATGCTCAAAGATTGTAAGAGCAAAATTTGACAATTCATATAATATAAACTCTATGGGAATAAAGTGCAAAAACGTTTTCCCGACACATGAAATCGTTTCGTCTCACGAGAATTTGTAGGCAAAAATCTGGTTCTTTGGGTATTATGGCGACAGACTACTGCCATTTTGCGCGATATGATAGCATGACAGAGCATTTACGCTTCAAACATATATAGTGAGTGGAAAAAATAAAAAACCTTTTTCGTAGATTTAGAATATATGGATCTTATTCGGTATTTGGGGAGTTGAAAAATTCAGACAACGCCACTTGTGATGTATATATGTCATTTATGACATGTAGTATGCAATAGATTTTTATATAAACTAGATCATTTTTATTGATGTTGGTTTTTTATTTGTGATTTGGAAATAAATCCGTAGATTGAAATGTCGAGTTATTTCAATATATATTTTTAAATAAAACAATGGACGTCGAGCAAAAAGGTATCAATAGCTGGGCACTGAAAACATTTACGTTGTAACAAAAATGTATCGTCAAAGATTATGAGTGCATAATCTTGGGCATCGCTAAAATCTAAAGTTCGTGTACCTATGTTAGTTACAGCTGACAAAAGTAGTAACCCTTGACATCGTATATTATATTTACGATGGCCTTGACAACAGATTTTAAAAGATCTAGAAGGTGTTTCAAAAACATAGATCATCGCTTAGTGAGAGATTCCTTATATAAAAATAAGACTTTATTTCATATCATAGAATCGATCGACACTTTGTGATTTGAGTAAAGCCTTCGATTGCGTGTCTCATGGATTTCTGGTGGCAAAACTTGAAAGGTATGGTGTGAGAGGGTTTGCTTTGGAATTGTTTACATCATATCTTTGTGGTAGACAACAACTGGTGCGCCTTGCAGATTCTGTCTCTGATCTTTTGCCGGTGAGTACAGGTGTCCCTCAGGACTCTGCACTGGGTCCATTGTTATTCATAATTTTTATTAATGATTTTCCCAATTATTTGAGGCCTTACGAATCGATACTTTATGCTGACGATTCAAATGTTCTGGCGACTCATAAGAATGTGGAGATTCTGAAAGTGATGATGACGATCTCAGAGAATAATGCAGATGAATGGTTTCGCCAAAATTTTTTAAAATTAAATATAGAAAAAAATCAAAATATCATTTTTTCAGCAAACACTTACATATCTAGAGGTTACTCAGTTAAGTTTCTCGGAATAACTCTGGACGACCGTTTGACATGGGCGCAGCACGTCCATATGCTTTTGGGTAGGCTCTCTAGTGGTGTCTTTCTCCTGCGGAGATTGGTGCCGGTTGTGGATAGGTGGTGTGGCTTGGCAATTTATAATTCGTTATTCCATTCGCATATAAGTTATGGTGCATATCTGTGGGGTAACTGCTCGACTTCAATCAATGTATTTCGTATGCAAAAGAAGGCCGTGCGTATCGTTGTCGGTGCGGGGTGCCTGGATCATTGCATACCAATATTTAAGCAGTTGGGCATTATGTCAATGCCCAATATTTACATATACCAGCAGGTGCTTGAAATTCATAAAAATAGAAACAAGTTTTCAAGTAATTCAGATTGCCATTCTTACTTAACTCGGCGTGCTGACGACATCATCCTATATTTAGAATTGGTTTGTCAGGGAAGAACTCTCTGGATGTTAGCCTATATAATAAGTTACCAAGCTCTATAAAAATTTTACCTTTTAACAGATTCAAACAAGCTGTGAAAGCTTATTTTAAGTTTGAATGTTTCTATAATGTACAGGAGTATATGGAAGCCTCCGTGAATGTGTTATACTAAATTTATATCTATGCGTTATAATGTGAACTGTTTGTGTATGATTATGTCCCATGTATTGTTATTTACATTAATTATTTATATTATTTTATTTAGTTGTGAGTAAAATAATTTTAAGATAGACGAGCTGCAATTGTAATTTTACAATAAATATGTATGTTATGTTATGATTCAGCTTCATTTAGTATAGCTACTCGGCGTTAAAATAGTTTTATTTTTGTGGTTTCTCCAAAATGACTGTTTTAACCCTAATGAAAAGTTTTAAGTCAGTACATATTTAAATGCTAAAAAGTTTGGCCAGATTCACCAGTAGGTAGTTTATTGAATATTAAAAATTACTTCTTGATATTTTGTCGTTTGATCAACTTCGATTGCGATTTTTTAATTTCAATTTACATAAGTTAATTGTATTTTGTTTAAATAGATAATCTAAACTAAATAAAATAAATATACGCATCTGATATACGCCGTCATAATTCCTATCTTATAAATATTGAAGTTTAATAGGCAATTTCCTTTATTAGGTCATTCAATAAGTCCGTAGGATGACACATAGATGGCGTTACTACAATTTTTTCCATATGATTTTTATTTAGTACTAACCTTCAGACGATACGTGTATAAATTTCACAGCAATCTACTATTGATTCGTGAGCTATAGCATTTTGTGTGAAGCAACTTTTGTTATTGAAAAACAATGGAATACCTAAAGTGAATTTCGAGTTTTAATAAAGCATTGCTTTTTGATGAAAAAAAAAATATGGTGGAAACCAAACAATGACTTGATAAACATTATCCGAACTCTGCTCCATCGAGACAAATAGTAGAGAAGTGGATTGCTGAATTTAAACGTGGTCGTACCAGCATAAATGATGCAGAGCGCAGTGGACGCTCAAATGAGGCTGATATTCCAGAAAACGTCAAAAAAATTCACAAATTAGTTACGAACGATCGCAAATTGAAGGTGGACGAGCTGGCTGACATTGTATAGATATCAGATGGTAGTGCTTTTACCATTTTACACGAACATTTGGGTATGCGAAATATCGAATTGATGCTTCAGAGAAGTGTTTTGCGCTGTTAAACCGCAATAAAATGTAATTCTATCGTGACAATGGATGAAACAAGGGTTCACTATTACACTCCAGAATTCAAAAGACAGTCAGCTGAGTGGACAGCAATACACGAACCGCATCCAAAACAAACAAAGACGCGACATGCCGGTAAGGTGATGGCGGCTGTATTTTGGGATGCGAACGGAACCACCATCAATGAATGAATTGGGCTTCGAATGGCTTACCCACCCACCGTATTCTCCAGATTTAGCCCCCAGCGACTTTTTCCTGTTTTCAGATCTCAAGAGAATGATTGCTGGAAAGACATTTAAGTCCAATGAGGAAGTAATCGCTGAAACTGAGGCCTATTTTGACGAGAAAGAGAAATCGGACTTATTGAATGACCAGTTACATGTCCCCATAGGTGGAGATCCAATGGAATCATGTCGGGTTACCGTGGCCATAGGATACGTCCTCGTCGACCAATCTAACAATCTCTAAAAGTGTAATTCAAATAAATTCAAACTGCCGCGGCATAATGTGCTTGAGCCCGTCATGTTAAAACCATAGCAAATTGTTTCTCACATGTAGCGACAAAATGTCATTTAACTTGTTTTGAAGGAAGTGTAAATAAGAGTCATGGTTTAGTGGATTTGGCAGCATCACGGAGCCAATTAATTGGTTTTCACCCATTTCTGTCCAAATATTTAATGAACATTCATACTGTGTGCTGCAATAAATTACGAATTTCATCAGCCATGCATCTTGTAAAAATTTACGATACCTTCTCGGATAAAACATGCCTGATCAGTATATTAAGGATAATACCGCCATATCTTCGAGTGTTGTAATCGAACGTCTTTTTCCCAAGGGAAAAGATGTTGTGATTACAAGAAGGCGGGTTAAAATGCAATATATTTTACATTGTCACAAGTATGCATCTATCTTTTTGTCTTTTTATAAAATTTAAAGCAGAAAAGCCCAGACACGTCAATTATGCTGAAATTGGGAACTTACTTCAAGTATATGTTTCAGCCCGTATCTTTAACTCCCTAGGATAATAATCATACACTTAAAACTTGAGTGATACATCATTTCGAGGGATATTAAATTACGTTTCTAATGATATCTACCTACCCTATTTGTTTGATTTCAGTTTAACAGTTAATGACTTTAGGAACCTCAACCCTGAAGTTTTGGAATTAATGTAAATACCATTTTACTTGGATTTCAATATTTTTCTAGAATGGAGAATTGAAAATAAATTTTCTCTATCTTTTCTATCATTTTCGAGAGTTGCAATTTTTACCTCAGAAACTGCACTCAATAATGCACGGTTTGGAGTTTGATCAAATATGACATCTCATGAATCTTAATGCTAATTGGTTAGATTAGGTCAGCTATGTTGCTGATATTTGGTGCGTTTGAATATATTATTTTTTTTTCAGTCGTTAACTTAAAATATAAAGGATATTTTTCATAGAACGTCTGCTGATTATTCTGGAACTTGCCCTTATGACTATATAAATATTATGTAAGTATCGCTAATTTGCAATTAGCTAAATGTTATTATTCAAGCATAAAATCAGTCAGCTTCACTAATTTGTTTTCCCCAGTTGTAAGAAAATATTTTCGCACAACTGCAAAAACATAAAGTTTACGTAAAACAGCTTTAATCCACAGTTAAAACATGGCAACACAACTAAACTTAATGAACAAAATCTAATTCCGAAAAATATATATGTTGTATACAAGTGTATATAAAGTTTCCCAGCGGTAAATTTTAGAGTCTGCTTTCGAAAATTTCTTCACTCTGTGTGTATATGCGTTTCTGTTTAAAATCCAGTTTATTAGAAAAACGAGTTTCGTTTCGTTTTTCACGTCTCGTTCTCCACTTTGCTGGAGTGAAAATCCTCATAATTTTCTCGCTTTTTGTGTCCTTTAAACACAATTTCCTACTACTAAACGAATTGTTAAAATTTCATTTTAAAGCCTATTTTGAATAATTTCGTGTGTTGTTTTCACGCTCCAACGTCTATGCCCTGTGGAAATGGTTTAGAACCCTAGTTAATTCGAGGTTAACCGCCTACACCTGCAGGGCCTACCACGGAATTGCTGGTGGCACAGTGGTGTTCGTTGTACCCACACCAATAGGAGTAAAAAATTAATTATTTCCAATAAATTCTAATTAAACGAAATAAGTAATTTATTTAGATTTATGAAACAATTATTTACACAAAGCATTAAAACATTTTATTTTTGGGCAATAGTGATCATCATCAGTAGTTCTGGTGTTAGTGTAGCAGGAGTATTTTATTTTCGATAACATAGTTAAGTTTTTAATTTGAAAACTTCACGAATAATTAGGTATATCAGTAAGAATTCATACAAACCGCAAAAATAACAAAAAACTTATGTTCTTTAAGTGTTTTCTCAGTGTCTTTATATGAATAACTTTATGACTCCCCAATGTCCTTGAAGGACATATTATGATTCCCATTCTATCTGTTTAAAAAAAATTTAAACGCGATGGTTTCCAGAGCATATTCCGTTTTACTTACCAACTGACTTTTTAAAAAACTAACGCTACACTTTAAAAAAAAACGGTTTTTTAATAAAAACATCAAATTTAAATTGTTGCATGTCGAAAAGATACTTAATTGCCTTATTTATTAGATTAGATTAGATTAAATTTTATGTATCCTCAGACACAAAAATCTAAAGGATTTAAATCTGGCGCTCGAGGCATAGAATAATAACTATAGATAAGAAGGGTCAGTAGACGCTGAAAACGGCATCGACTCGTCGTATTCTCAGCTACATTTCTGGCCCGCTACGATGTTATACTATATCTATATATATTATAAGATACTATACTATAAAAATGCGGGCGGCGAATTCGGCGAATTGCTTTTAAGACAGAGGTAACAAAGGTCCCGGCACGAGGTGAAGTAACTGTATATAAACTGTGGTCGAGGTGGCCAAAATTGAGTGCCACCTCTTCCCATCCATCGCTTTTCATACGTACTATCTAAATACCTGTTCACGGTCAAACTAAAATATGCTGTGACACCACCATGAATGAAAAGCATTTGAGTTCTTCTCCTTTTACTTTCTCCAGTAAAACCGGTAAATCCTCTTTCCAGAAAACGAAGTACGCTAGTTAATCGCAAGGGCAGAAAATGTGGTCCTGTGAAATATTCGCCAACAATTGCTGTCCATGCGTTTAAGGAAGACTGACGCTGATGTCGAGTTTGTGTAATTAAATAGGGATTTTCTTGAGCCCATACATGCTTGTCATGAAAGTTCAAAATCGCGTTGTTCAAGGAACTAGCTTTACATTTTATTTTTTCTATTAGAAAACGGTTGGTTTTTTGAAAAAAGTAGAGAGAAAACTTTTGCGCAAGTTTAAAAAATTTAAAAAATATAAAAACAGAAATTTTGCTCTCCTGCGGTCCGATAACTCCGTAAGGGTGAAGTTAGGACATGACAATTATAAGGTAAACTACCCTTGATTTTCAATAAGGAATCACTTTTTAGCATTTGTTTTCCAACACCTTATCCACTTATTTTATACAAGAATGGTTTATGCACGTTTAAACCGAAGTTTAATATATAATTTTTACTGTATGGATTTCCGGTTTCGTTAAATTCAAGAACTTATATATGAAACTAAAACCATTTAAAAATTCAATTAAATGTATGCCATATGAATGACTCTGTCAGAGACACATTATGTTAAAGTTAATTTATCATTGCTTTCGGCAAAAGCGAGGATATGTATATGTGGGACCAAAATTATTATAAATTAGGTTTTCGAGGGAGACCAGTTTTCAACTTAAATTGATGTCTTTCCAGAATGAGTATACAGTATATATATTTATAATAGAAATACGTACATACAAGATATAAAAATGCTTTGCAAGAATAAATAAGCATAGTATATGTATATGATGTAGAAAGACAGATACAGTATATTTGAGTTATCGAATAAATTTAGAAATCAACAAAAAAAAATATTCATCACATTTATTAGCTAGAAATGCAAAAAGCAAATGGAGCAAAACAATTACGAACATAAATATGTAAATAATATTGTAAGATGTAAGCAAAAAACAATACAATATCGACTTGTGTCGTTTCTGTTTATTTTGAAGATTTATTTTTAATAACTAAACATTATTATACAGTAAGATATTTCATTATTGCCCATTTTCAATTTGACTCTAAAATGAATCTTTAATTGGAAATGTGAGGTGAGTGTAACAAAAAATTCAAATACCCAAGTCTAACTGTCTATTTATGCCCTCTGAAAAAATTATATCAGATTTTTTAAAAATCATATACAGGGTGAAGTGTTGAATATGAAGCAGTCCCACAAATTTTCTCCAAGACAGACCTGGTATTGCAATTCTGAATATGTCAGTTAGTTGCCAGACACCAATACACACTTTTATAAAAAATTGAGATAAATCGACTTAATCATTGAAAAGATATAACGAAACATTGTTTTGGTGAAGATCCATAATTCACCCTGCATATTAATAATCAAAACAAGGAGACATTTTTTAATGGTCATTTAATAATCCCCTAACGTGCCTCTACTTATGGTAGAAGTATGTACAGTTCCTCGTGACTCACCCTGTATAATTTGCCGTACATCTAACTATTTCAAAAATATTTTCTAGATATCGTATCCAATCTCTACAATTTGGCAATATTTCCTAAACGCATGATAGCGCGCGCAACAACATCCATTTTGTTTTCTGTTGAAGTTTTCTGGTTAATATGAATAAAACAGAAAAAGTAATTCTTAAACCTTGCTCTTTTAAAATTTTCTTATTGATTAACCCGTATAGGGTAGGTAATTTTCGTGGTATTTTTATTGCCTCAAAATACGAAGGTACAATAATCATCCAACATAAACCGTTACAGCATCGTTGTCAAATGCTTTTTACTACTTCAAATCACAACAGAAGCTAACGATTGTCTCTTCCCAAACTTATATGTTTCAGTATGTTTAAAAAAACTACTCCCTCTATTGAGACAAAACCTTCCAACTCAATGGAAGGTTAAGGTAAGAAATCAATCAAATCAATTTGAGTCAGTAAATATTAACATAAAGAAATTGTAGAATATTTTATAATTTTTTAACTTCGTTCTTTTAGCATTATATTGTTAGGTGAATAATTAATAAAGTCTTGATTATAAATAGTACTTCTCACACTTTCAAATGAACATGGTCTATAACTTGTAATAATTTTATGTACGATCTGCCCCTAAATAATGTGAAACAACAAATTCTCCACTGAACTTTTGGCTTTGATTCAAAAAATGAACTGAAATCTGAAATTATTTACATTCCTCTACAACTCTACTAATCTTGAACAAAACATTTATAAAACATTATTTAAAATGACTAAGTCAACATAAAATACCCAGATATACTGCTAGAACCACACAGCTCATTGTGGTTGTTTATTTCAGTTGGGAAATTTTCCTGAATTTTAATTCATTAATTACGTAATACAGTCACGCAAATTATTATTTTGTATAAGTAAAATTTAACATGAAGAATTTCCCTTGAGACTGGCGTGATATTAATACTGTTTTATAGCTTTTTTACACTCCAGAGGTTTCACATAAATAATTATACTGTTTTTTCCTTTATTCTAGTTTGCGTTATTTTCTCTACATAGTATTGATAATTCTTAGTATTTTAAAAGAGAAATTTTAAATATTAACGGGTGTGATCTACGTATATATCCTGTATAAAATATTAACTTATCATGTTGTCGTCAAAATGAACCACAGATACAAGCCTTAATTGGTACTTATATGCCCAAACTTCTGGGCTCCAGATATGAGTCCACCGAATTCAAATTCGAGAGGTGTGTGTTTAATATCTCCAAATGATCAACTTGTCCTTGAAAGCAAAACTGTATGTACAATAATTGTATCGATGTACGACTTGGGGCCGGTTTATCAGTGCAAAGATAAAAGTGTTGGGTACGTAGCCACATATGTATTACTACCCGACTTCTATTTGAAAATTTAGCGCATGTGTCCAGAGGGCTTAGGCTATTTCAAGCAAAAACTAATGGGTTCCTCCTAGGACTCTCCCAAACTCATATACCAAAATTTAGCTTAATTGGTTGAAGCGTTTGGGCGCTATCGTGGAAGATACAGACACACACATATACACACTCACAGACATACAGATTTCCATCTGGAAATGGTCTTAATCGTCTCAGGGAACTTTAAAATGGTTATGTCCGTCATTATCTCAAATTTTTTCTTAGCGCGTTCACAATACTTTCCCTGTGCGGGAAAGTAAAAAACAAACCTCTGGTTGGTGTGCCTGAGCTCCTATTTCCATTCTTTTTATTGAAAAAATGTTGTGAGGTAGAACATTTTATTTGTTGGCTTAATACCCTAAACGAACTTTTCTTTTCAATTTATAATTCTACGCCAAGAACGGTATAGTACTTGACTGCTTGGGAACTTTTTATTTATAAAAAAAAACGCATTCTACAAAATCTTCTTCCTCACAACATTATATTCTTCTGAAGAGCAAGCAGGTAGCAGCAGTCTGTGGCAGCTATATATTTTTAGAACAAAAGCATATTGGGAGCACTAGCTAATTTCCAATCCAACCGTTAAAAAAATTTTTGATGTAAACATTTTGTTACTGTATGATGAAAATGTATATCCTATAGGTAAATGAAAAATAATTTCATTTTACATTTATATTTACGGCCACAAATTCATTTCATAATAATTGTATATCCTATCTTAATAAGTTATGTTTATATAATAAATATAGCTTCGTTTGTTCTCGCGTAGTTATATCGGCACACTGAAAACAATATGGTCAAGTGCCAAGTAAGCAAAGTTCGTTTCTCATTGATTAAATTGAATAAGACACAACAAAAAAACACTATCTAGAGAGAGCAATCGAAAATTAGATTGCAACCGACAAGACAATAAAAATTCTTCTCCCAGATTTTGATTTCCTCTTTGTTTCTTTGGTTTCCTTTATTTTACACTTTCCATTTAATTGAAGTGGCTAACCACACAAATGGCAAAAAGTAGAGTTAAACGTTATATAGACAACAGGATATTAGTTTCGGAAAATTATGTACTTTCGATACACCTACTAAGTGAACCAGGCAAGTAAATGAAATTGGTAGCTTGGAATTTGGGAAGGAAAGTTCTTTACTCATTGATTAAATTTTATACTAAAACAACACAGAGAATTGGTATACAATATGGTTCAATTTTCTGTTAGTGGCGCAATTTTTTAAATTTTATTTTTCTTTTCAATACTATCTCGTTATTTATTAAACCAAATGTTGTTACATAAAGGGGATTTTAACAAATCTGGCCTGCTAAGGCGATAGCTGCATTCTATTGCCCTAAAAACACTAGTTAAAAAAATAATAATAAAAATTGGTATTTTCTGAAGAAATCCATTTTGGATTTTGGAAAATGGTATGTTAGAATTCCCACGTGGGGTTACTTTGGCATAACTGTTAATTATAAAATGAATTTGTGTCCGTAAATATAAATAAAAAACAATTTTGTGGCATAGCGGACAAAATGACTGGTTTTACCTACACAAGGGATTTTGTTTAATTTAGCAGGGCCTCAGTCTAATTCAGTAAAACCAGACCGAGGCAAATTCATCATCTGATTCTTCGCAACTTTGACACACATAATATGCATCGGTGCCTTCTGAATTGCAAATTCCGCAAATCGACTTTTTCTCCGTAGATTTAAAATGCATGAGACAAATGACATGTTTAGAGTTTAAAATAAGTTTCACCACTCAAACTTGCTTTCGTTATATTAATAGGACGGTTTCTTGGCTAATTCTATAACCAGTTTTGATGGTATTGTAGATGACCCTGGATTGCTTTTAGAGAAACAAGGCAATTCTTCGTCGCTGCGTATTGCGTGGTATTGAGGTTCTGTTACGTTTTGGACTTCTTCACTCAGGATTGATTTGTCTTCAACAGTCATCTGCTTTCCAGCTACAAACTACCTTCCCCTTTTCCTTTTTTTTTCAGGCATTCCTACATAAATCTTTCTTAACACTTCATTAACATTCGTGGGATATAATATTGTCGATTTGAATCGAGATATTGTATTTGCATTTACATTGTCTGAAATTTTGTTCAACAGACTTGAAAGTAATGAGCCGAAGTGTTTTTTATGTAAAGTTCCAGAATATCTGCTCGCCCTTGGCCATTCGCATTTTCTTTCGAAGATTTTCAGCTGCATTAAATATGTAATAATGAGTGTAATAATTTTTAGGGCTGCTTTAATAATCTGTGGTGAAACTGGTTGACCAGGTTATCTCCAACAATAATTGCTCGTGTTCCTGGTTCCTTGTTACGTGGGGTAAAAGGGATCTAAAGAACTATTTCTCACAAAGGCTCATATCTAATCAACCGTAAGGGCTGTTCCACAGCTTTCTTTGGACAAGCCAACATTATTTTTACTTAAATTTAAAAGAAGATCTTCTAAAACATGAATTAAATCAGCCTTTATGAATAATTCAGTTTTTTCTTTGGAACATTCGATTTGTCTCATTTTTCTTCTTCGACTGATTTTCCAGGGATGGGGACTGTTTTTGATAAATATTTAGGCAAATTTGGAAAAATATATGGATACGCATGCTGGGGCTTAAGTTTAGGTTTATAGGGAATTTTTGTTATGGTTCCATCCGGTTGAAGGTAATTATCCCCCCGTATAATTTGGCTCTCAGTTAAGTATACCGAGAATAGTTTTGTACCAGTTCTGCACTACAAAAGTTTCTGGGAACACTAACTTTTTCGCACCGGGATCATCTGTGATATTAGTTTCATCGTAATTGTACACATTTTTATTGTCAATATAACGCTCCCTTTAGTTGTCCAGAATCCTGACTCGTGTGGAAAGATTGAGTGTTTTAATAAAGAGTAAATCAGGTCAAGGATAATTGACATTGAATATACGCATTGTTTTACCCTGTTTATATGAGAATTTCTAGATTACTGCACGAATATCACACATCATGTGTTCACTTGTTTGTTCATCGGTAGTGAGATGACGTGGATGACGTGGGGTGAGCTACCGACCGTTGGTGTTTACCAAGAGACATGTTTCGAAGAAATATTCGTGGGAATTTGTAAGCAATTGGTGCTCTCTTGGAACAGGCATTTCACATTCAATGGCATAGAGCGCATTTTTTATAGTGACCCATGTAACAATAGAAACTTGTATTCATATAAAGCATAAAGCAAAATAGGTATCTAAAATCAAATTAATAAATAATGTGCGCATAGTGTCAAAGTTGCCCATTGGTATCAAAGTAGCCCGTTTGACGGTAAAAATGGTATAATTCATTCAGAGAGATTTTAGTACTACGAGTATTAAAAATTGTATTTATCATTTTTACTTATTAAATTGCAATCGTATATTTTGTATGTAGCAAAAGTTTATTTAAAAAAACGGTAAATTGTATTCAAGTAATATATTTCATAACGGTTTCCTTAATAACTACTGAACAACAGACCCAATTACAATTGTAGCCAGCGATCGACCAGTGATGTAGAGTTTTAGTTTAAATGCATTCACGTAAAATTGCTCTGAAAAGGCTGACAGGATGATTAGCGAAACTATAGCCAGTGTTAATGTGACGCAGGATTTATCCAGATCCTATAGGTACATATAAATTTCTGTCTTTCCAAAAGTTACTAGATTTTAAGTTGGTTATTCAACTTTTTCCTGATACTTTTATTCCATGCGTTAAATTATATAATATTTATAAAGTTTTAGTTTTAATTCATTTATTAATTTAGTTCAGTTATTAATTTTTTGAAATGAAATAGAAAAAAAACAAGCTTCTAATTTGTAATAAATTTATTACTAGAACTAGAATGTTTGGAAATTCATGTCTTGAAGATTATATTGTCTAAATATGCCCCATTTCTGTCATGGAACTTCTGACGCCGACACCTAAAATTTGGCATGACGTGACGCCCCGGCAAATGTCTGCCGTTATGACTTGATTTGATTTGTTATGATATGATTTTTGCCGAGTATTGCTTTAGAGCTTTGAACTTGACTTTTAAGATATCCCCAGGGAGGCCATCAATGTACATTGCAATAATCGGTCTGCTTTTCTTCGAAAACCATCCTCGCATAATAACGGTGAATTCACAAAGTAACGTTGACATGCTTCAAAACTTTTTCTTACCTGCTTTCAAGAAATCGGAGGATATACTCAGGACACTTTGTTCCAACAGGACGGAGCCACCTGCCATACTTCCAATCTGTCCTTGTTCAAAGCTCGGGAGTTTTTTTATTGACTTTCAGAGGATGCCGTTTTCAAACTAATTTCCCATTTTTTTTTCATGAAGCTATAAATGTACTTAAAAGTTATCAATACAATAAGAAGAAACAAAAGGTATAGAAATGACTGTGCTACTCAGTCAGCACAATAAATAGGGACAATAACAATAGATGATATAATAGCGGTTGTGCTAAACTAACGTACCTAACATTCAAAGAGAACATGTTCAAAAAAAGAGTTGAAAAGCTACACAATCAATATTATATAACATAATAGAGCATTTTCTTTAAGGGACGTTTATGTGAAAAATTATAAATGTTTAGCATAATAAATACATGTTAGAAAAAAAGTGGGTTAATTATTATGTTAATATACAACCAAACATACATAAAAAGCGCGCTGAATATCAGTATGGAATGATAATGATACAAAAATTAATGACAGAAACCAAGTAAGGTCGTTAAGTATTTTGGTAATATTTATTCATAACAATCACAAATAATATCACTCTGGAATCATGCAAAAAATATAATTTTAATTTAACGAACTACTTTTTCAATTTATAATTTCTACCATTTTAAAATTAATTACACTTTGATCGATTAATCCATGAATAACCTTGCGAAATTGCGATTAGCCTATAAAGTACACTGGAAGCCTTATTATGGTTTTACATTCAGTTTTGCTATTTTTAAAATAGAATAACATGTCACAAACTGTGTCGCAAGCCGTAGCGTAGCGACTAACTCGGTCAATGCAATATTTTAAAAAATCAAAAGCAAAAATGCTCAAAAGAATTGAGGATAGAGTATAGTCATGCCTCTTTCTATTCAGTCTGATACATCGCAAAAATACAGATCCAGGCTTTCATGAAATTGTAGTACAGTTGTAAAGAGTCAGTTTACTAAAGTTTGCTTGAAGTAATCCTCCGAAATATGATACAGGGTTCAAGAGAAAATCGAGGGTAAACTTAGAGTAAATTTTGACTGTTCGGCTAATGTTGCCGGTGTGTATATGAAAGTAATGCTTCTAAAAATCATTTTGAAATATACTTTTTATTTCCGACAATTTTGCATGGATTTGTGAAGTTTATACTTTGCATAGATTTGTAATATTGCATAATATTAAAGTAACAAAACAACTATAAATAGAAGTTCATATATTGAATTGAAAAATTATGTTAAGAGTGCAATATATGTTGGGTAATTGGAAGCATAATCCCAGGCGGCTCTGGAAGAATATTTCAAACTTGGGAGTTCCTTCGAAATCTAATGCAAGTTGTGAGCTGCCCCAAGAGCTCGGTTCGCCTCGCGATATCAACGACTACTTTGTTGGTGCGGCTGGACGCTCTTTAATTGATGTTGAGGTTTTGAACTTTCATAAGAGCAACCGTTTCATTGATAATTCTATGTTTACCTTTACAGAAATCGGTACCGATGAAGTTTTGACTAGTTTCAGACTGATGAAATCTAATGCTTGATCTCATTATTTCATTTTGCTCTGGAATCATCAAGATTCTATTTAACGAGTGTATCCGTAGGGGTGAATTTCCTGCACATCTGTTGTCATTCCGTTACCTAAGGTGTCTTCGCCTAAAGCTTTCAGGGATCTGCGTCCTATTATATTGCTTCCTACCATCTCCAAGATGCTTGAGATAATAGTATCGTTTCAGTTGCGAGATTATTTCAATCGGTTCCATATTCTACTTACAGTACAATCAGGATTTCGTCCTAGACACTTCACTTATACTGCTCTGTTAAAGGTGACGAATGACATTGCGTGTGCTATGAATAAGGCAAAGTGCACGATATTATTCTTGCTGGATCAGAGCAAGGCTTTTGACATGGGTAATTTTGAGCTCTTGATTGGCAAGCTTCAATACTTGGGCTTTGACGAGGTTTCATTGCAATGGTTTAGCAGTTATCTGTACCAAAGAAAGCAATGTGTAAAATCAGATAAGATATGGCGTCCCTCAGGGAAGTATATTGGGACCACTTCTCTTTTCAATTTATACTTTGGACCTGCCTATGAGCCTGAGTCCTTCAGCAGTACATGTTTACGCGGACGATGCCCAAATATACTCCCATTCCTCTGCTGCCGAGTTTCCGGACACTTTGTGCAGGCTTAATCAGGATCTTGTTCAGTTTTCGGCTTGGTGTGGGCGTCATGGCCTGAGGATGAACCCCAGTACGACTGTGGCTTTGTGTATTGGTGATGAGCGCCGTGCGGAATTGATGCGTTCTTCTGGCAATGTTTTGGTGGGGGGAGAGGTGGTGCAGTGGGTGGATAACTCTAGAGATTTGGGTATTTTCAATGATTCCAAGCTAAGGTTCAAAGATCATTGTTCTCAATTATATATAATTAATAATAATATATAATTCTTATATATAAGAATTCATTTTACAGACTTAATTGCATGTATCATTTGAAATCTACATTAAACTAGAAGAAGAGAATATAAAATTAATGCTGGTTAGATCGTTGGTTTATCCACACATTGACTACTGCTCTCAGGTGTATTATTATTATCATTTGGCTAATTATAATAAATTAAAATTACAGCGAATTCAAAACGCTTAGTGTACAAGATTTACGTGTTGGGTTCCTTTTGCTGCCCACATTACTCCATTTTTTAATAAAAGAGCCCAGGCTTGGTGTTCGATTCAATTATTTATATTCTGTATTGCTGCATAAATTAATTATTTTGCATGAGCCTGAGTACCTTTGTGATCAGGTTTTTAGGAGATCGGATGTACACGGACTGGACTAAACTCCTTTACAATTCCGCCACATTCCATCGCTAAATTCGAAGGATCTTTTTCATACATATCCCCGAAACTTTTAAACAATATGTTGGATATCATTGATATGCCTTTGAATAGTTTCAAATGTGACTTGAGGCGTAGGCTCTATCCGTAATTGATTATTCTAAGGGATGGCTCGATATTTATTGTTTACTTGGAATGAGTGGAGGATTGGCTTTTGCCAAATCTCATTCCTTTCATGTAATTACACTAAGTGACTTATTTGTAACTTTAAGCTAGTTGTTTATCTATTATTTTCGTCGTTTGGTTTTTTTTTTCACAATAAAGCATTTATTATTGAAGAAAAAATCCATTTGATGCAGTGGAGTGTAATCTAATTACAATGAAACAATTTAGTCGTCTCCACTATTAATTTTTAAACATTTTTATTCAAAGGGACAGGTTTCGGAGTCCTAGCTCCATCATCAGCCTTAAAATATCGGAACTATGGTGGAGTTAAATCTGCATATAATTAATATTATATTATTATTATTATTATTATAAGTATAATTCTGGATCTAAATCTGGTATTTGTGGGTGCTGTTTTACAAAGTCACTGTATCTCAATCAACTCAACCTAATTTTGTGAAATAATTGTTGGTTACCATCCTCGCAGGGTCATAAGTCAAAAACATACTAAATTGCTATATCGTGTCGTTCTCATATGATGGATAATTTATTTCATTGTCAGTTTCCAATTGGAAGCCCATCCGCCAACAGTTTCACTTTGTTGTTGCCTTCTCACTGTGCATCCCTTGTAATTCTAATGACAGAAATAATTATATTCACTAATGATTTATCACATTCGAGTACCGACTCAGAAGCATATTTGTTGCTGACCAGTATAATTTTAAAAAACTATTTCTAAGATTTAAAAGAAGCAGCAAAAAATAATTTTCCATAAAGGAGGTTTGATTCAGATTTAACAATAATAATGCAATAGCGATGAATGAGTGTCATAATACTATATACACTGTATAGTATAACAAATTGTTTTAAAAATGTTATTACACTTGCTCCAAAATAATGTCACGTAACACATTTTCAGTCTTTTTAAAGAACCTTAGAAATGTTTAACATTATTTGCATTTTAACGAGCTTCTGCTGCTCTATATGTTTTCATATTATTATAATATGTGAACAATGACATATTGTGTTTACTTTTGTGAGAAAAATAAACATTTTGAATATATTTACAAAGTTGTTTCACACAGATAAGAATATGAGAAAATAAGAGATTTCATAAATAAATAATTTTATGAAATTGAAGCCTAACAGCAACATATTTTTCATTACGACAATTTCGAGATATGTATGTATTTTTCTGTTAAATAAAATTTATTTTTTAACATTTTTTGGTAATAAGAAAAAGTAAGTATACCTAATTGTTTTATAATTATACTAATATCGCTAAACTGTTTTTAGATGCACAATTTCCTGCAGTAATGGACTAATTTACTCTGTTACCATGTCATAAGGAAAATAAACTTATTGGTAACCAAAAAAATCGTGTTAGGTACCTGGAAATGTCGAATTATTTGGTTAGATTTTGGTGCCTCTATGATATTCGGTAGAAGTAATTCTGCAAACGGTTAGGGGTGATCTCCTTACAGCTACAAACTAAGGAATTTAGCCCTGGTAGTTTTAAAAAGTAGAAATTACTTTTGCAACCCTTGCTTGCCTAGCCGAGTGAAAATGTCTTGCTCCAAACGATTTCTTTTAATTTTTAAGTTACTTGCACTTACCTCCGTTCTAAAATTCTCCACCTAGTTTTGGAATATTAAATCCCTGAAAATAGCTATGCTAAATAAATGATTTCCTTGGTCTTCTATTTTGTGTCGATGAGATTTTGTTGAAAATATTTCACACCGAGTCCTTTAAAAACAAAAACAAAAATAAAATATCACGGTATTAATTGCAACAAATTTATATTAAGTTGATGTGTTTGTTTAGATTACTTTAGCGGTATAAGGGCCAGTTTTATAGGTATAGTTTAAACTAAATGTGGCAGTTAAACTTAAGTTTTTCTTTTTTGTTCGTTTTATAGCTGCAGTTGACAACCAATCTGCGGAATTCTGTAGTTTAACTATCAACTGATGCTTGAAGTACCCGTTAAACTGTAAACTAGAGTTTAAATATACAAATTGTGTAATTTTTAAAAGAACATACTTGTACGAATTGTTAGTAAAGCAATAAAAATATTTGTGAAAGTGTTATAAATAATAAAAATAAAATTACATATAAAATAAGTACCTACCTAGTACTATTGGCTTGTGTAATATGGATGATGTATTAGAAGAAATATTTAGGGATTATTGTCTGATGATAAGGATTACGAAAACATCATTGATGCTATTGAAGTCCCAAGAAACTTCGAACTTTTAAGGAACGAATAAATAATGTGAATAATTTTTAGCGCGATTTATAATTTCAAAGTGTCTCTTGAGTTTTTGCTAGAAAGACTGGGCCCAGTTCTAGAAAAGAATACAATCCAATAAGTTGTACTTTTACTACCCAATTTATATTTTTACCAAGAAATAAATTTTTTATCATGAATTATCCATATCTGCTCTGATATTTGAATAAATACTTATTGATATAGAACGGTGTGCTGCTTAACAATATAATGTCATATAAAGTGAAGTTAGCTAGATTTTGCAAGTAACCGTAATCTATAAAACTAACATTTTGAATAACTATGAGTTAAACTAAAGATAAAAGCTGGTGGTTAAACTATAGTTTTACCGTAACCCATAAAACTGGCCCTTAGAAAACTTATGGGGTATATTTATGATGAAATTACGAGAGTTGTATTTTTACCAATGAATTGTAAGTATTTATTTGTCACTTAGTGTGGAACTGTCAGAGTAATTCCATGGAGATTACATATCTCTTATGGCGGATTTTTTGCGAGGGGTGTTTTCTGTCAATTCCATGAATTCATATTCCTCGAGTTTATAAGTTTATTTGTCTCAAGCTATAGTAAAATAAATAATTTCTGAATAAAAATACAAAAGGCCTGATAACGTTAGTAGCACGAACTTTGTGGGATCATTACAAAGTGTTAACTAATTGGTTACACAGGTGCACAAAAAAAAAGTAGTCGGTTTGACCAGACTCCCTACGTATTTTTCGATGCAGAATCCGAATATGTAGTCAAAATATAGTCTCCTTCAACGATTTATTACCTAGGAGTCTATGCAAAAAGACCTAATTTTTTTGTACGATTTTTTTTAATATAATAAAAATTAAAGAGGCATACCTACATTTGACTTCAGAATTGAATTGTATAGATCAAAATACATCGGAAACTATGAATTGAATATTTGAATTTGAACACTTACAAAAGGCTTACGGTTCAGAAAAAGTCAAAATTCATTCTAAACTTCATTAAACATGATCAGAATTGAATTCTACATCTTGGAAAAAGTTAATAAGCAATGCAAATACTACCTAGTGGGCACCGAGTGGGATACATTACTCTATATTTTTCAAAATTCATTTCACTTACGCGAAAGTTCAAATGACCGATGTAGAGGCTTCCTCACGTGTTCTTTCAAGTCATGGTGAAACTTTTCACTGCTCTTCACTCCCCATTATTTTCTGCTATATTGCTATCAGTCAGCATGGCTTTTTGATTCGTTAGCTTTTTCAAAGCCATGTATGAAAAAAATATTAAAACCAAGGTACCTATTCGATGAATTTTGATCTGTATTCAATTATAAAGTCAAATTAATCGTATTTCTACTTACTTTTTTTTTGTTTTATTTTAAAAAATCCACCAACGAATTATAGTGGACATTCTTTGACATAATCACAAATAATAATTATTACATGAATAAAAGGCGTCTGCTCCGCAAAATCCAAATATATAATCTTGAATCTTATTTGGATTTTATTTTATTATATATACATACTATTTTAAGTCTTAAAACTGTATTTCCGTGTAACTACAATAAGTAGAAATCAATAATACCGAAAGCTGCGGAGCAAACTAAAACTGTTCATGAAAAACAAATTTTCTACCAATTGTAAAACAAATCTATATGATATAATGAGCTATATTAAATATCAAAATAGTATTTTTGGACAAATACAATCGATACTAAAAAATATGGCTCTCAAACATATTCGCTGGCGCTAATTATGCAGCGTGTCCCAGCTCACACGAAACAAGGCATTTCTGGTTTGAAAAGGGCAAAACGGCGAAACGCGGCAACTGCTTTCGAAGGGGACAGATCCGACTATTTTTTGAAGCCCCAAATTCAAACCTCACACTTCTTAAATGGAATGCGGGATCGAGTAGCACATCATTTTGAAGGCTATTAAAGCCTCATTTTTGGAGTTTTTTTGACCGTACGACCTAGTTTATTTACTTATAGGTGGTAAAAAATTGAAATAAAAACTGAAAAATCTATTTTTTACTAAAAATGTATGTAAAATTAAATAATATACTATTTTAAGTCTTAGAATTTTATTTCCGTGTAACTACAATAAGTACAAATCAATAATTATTTATAAGCTGAGAAAAATTAATAAACTTTTAATTTTCTACCAATTCTAGTAAAACAAACCATACGTAATATGAAATAATGAGCTATGCAAAATATTGAAATAGTATTTTTTCGCAAATACAAGCGATATTAAAAAAATATATGGCTCTCAAACATTTATTTTCCTTTAAACACAATTTGGTGTTGTATTTTTTTAACGAATACCGCTCGAAGTTAAATTAAATCCGGAAATATCTTTTCGCTCATGAATATTTCTAAAAAAAAATTATAATTTAACCTCTTGTGGTGTTACTAGTGAAATTTGTAAAAGTTAACAGATTTTAAAAGTATCATTATAATTGTGTAGTTTTGGTAGATTTATTTAACATTTTAATGTATAATATGTATTGTAACTTTAAACAAATAGAGATTTTCCACATATTCAACTATATTTGTATCATATCAATTATTCTTAATATACCAATAATAGTTGAGTAAATATTAGGTGCACTTAAATTGATGAACAACAGGCACACGCATTTGAAATAAGGATAATATTATTGAAAAATTAGTTGGTCTTTTTCATTTTTTTTTGTGTCGGAAAATTCCCCTACTTTCATGAGCCTGTTGTTTTCCATTATTTGGAATACTAATGAATGTTGTACTTTGGTATGCTTTCATGTGTTTAGAAATACTCCCTTGATATACAAGACGATGAATAGCTTAGATAATATAGGGTTACCTGAACACACTTTTAAGGCCGGTGGCTACAGGAATCAAGATTTCTGTCGAAATAGCACGCTTTGGATCCAAAATATTGGAGAAGGAATTTTCGACGCTTAAATATATTAATAGTGTTTTTCTTTGCAGTTCGCACTCAACAATCAGACAATTCCTACAGATTTGGCAAAACCCTAAGAAAATATGAAAGCAGTTGATGAGTTTGATTCACAATTTCTAACTTTCAACAAGTTAGAAATTGTGAATCAAACTCATTTATCATTTTAGATTTCTTCATCTAGTTGACTATTATCACTTCAAGAAAAAAAAAACATAAACCGGCTCTGAACAAAAGTTGGAAGTTGCAAGCCCGTAAATTAAACGTTTAAATGACAACCATTGAAAAAAAAAAGGTAAAGCAAAGCGTAATAAAAAAATACACGCGTGCCTTTTCCGTGATTTCATTTCAGGATGTTTGATAGAGTTTTTGGGGTTATAGAGCACGCAAAATGTCAATTTTCCAGTTCTGCAAACTGTAATGTATTTTCATTTTTACGTATTGATAAATTTGAAATTTTATTGTCAGAAGATATTTATGGTTTTATTGCGTGTGATGAAATTTGATTAGTGGGTGCTTTAATTTTTCGTTGGTTAGGTTTTTCACCTAAATTGTATTACGCTTAATGTAAAATTAGTTGACGAATACTTGAATAATTGGGACACCTTTTTATGCTCGATTTTCTCCATATTCAAAATTGAACTCCATCTGTATACACAGTCATTAAACCTATCCTAATTCGAAATAAGTGGTCATGATACCTACCATAAATTCTTATAACTACCGAACCATTTGGTCTTCATTCTCATACGCAATGATGTTTCCTAATGCGTAGTACCTAGTTAGACCCTTAGGTCAAAGGTTTCTTGTGGGCGTTATCAGATACTATATTTTCTCATCTAATCTTGAGTATTACACTAGGGAGTGGTGAAATTCCAGGTTTGACCTTATGCTTGTTTACTATTTATGTAGATTGTGACCGGATTGTCGTTATAGCTGCAGGGTTCTGAAGTATACGGAACCTTTTCTATTTATTATTCCCTTCGCAAGTGCTGAAATTTCTATAACGAGTTCATCTGGGATAGCTATGATATTGTGCGTGCAGTAGTATGGTTTTCGGTCGATGCCTATCTTTAATAAATCTTAGAACATTGTAACCTTCATGTAGAACATTTTTTTTAAATATTTTGAAGACCATAAAATCTGCAATTTTAAAGAGTAATCTTAGATGTTCTGAAAGGTTTACGCTTAAAGATGTTAATAATATTTTTCGTGATGTGATTGATTTCGATTAAGCATTGCCAAACGATAGATTTAATTGATATTTTTTTCAATAACTCGTGAAAGGTCATTCTGTTTATAGTAGTAATTAGTTTGTTTAGTTGTGAAATATTAAATATTAATATATGTTATATCAGTTCCCAGTGTATAATAGAGACCGTAATAGTCCTGAATATCAATTTAAATTAGTCAATAATGCAACATTATTCGATAACACTTCAAAGCAGCCAACGGCTGAATGGATACCTAGCAGACCAATCCAACCACAATAGCCATAATAATTGGATAGTGAACGTATGTACTAAATATTTCTAGATGGATCTTGGTTTGTAGTGGTATGATTTGTATTATTATAACAATTTCAAATTGAATTCCTTTGTTTTGGGATGCATTATTCTACAATGTAATAAAATGTCGTTGCAATATAATACTAGATAATATATCCTGGATAATATTTGAATGTGGTATTTTGTTTGAATTGTGAAGAGAAAAGCACCACGACAGAGTATTGTTGGACTATCCGCGCCACTGCAAAGCCTACCTTTCAGGTCCTCACTTATTTATTTGTTTCCCATTACAGAATGTTGCATGCGACATTATCAAATGTCGACACAAATATGAAAATGTCAATTCTTGAATCTCAAATGCGAGATTTTTCAGTCGACATAATGTCCAGAGGTCTAAATGAGGTGACATTTCAGTGTTGCACAAAAAAAACTGTCAGAATCTAATATCAATATAACTTTATAATTTGTAAATTAGTATTTAATAATTTCAATTTATTTATTTGTTATCATTTTGAAATTGAAGAATACGGAGAAATTGTAAGATATTCAACAAGATGTTAATGTAGATTTCGGTATTTTCGAAAATGTTCTTAACAATGTAGAAACTACATCACCGTGCACTGATAAACCGGTCCTAAAATAATAAGTTCTCGGTATATATTTTTCAAATTAAAATTTTTCCTTCTCAAAATTCAAATAACTATTTTTCAAAAGCCAGGCGATCCGCTGCCACGTTTCCAAAACTCGTCGCCGCTTTAGCTGAGTTTAGTAAGTGATTTTCGGATATTCAATAATTGCTAATAATTTTAAAATATTTTATGAATATTATCTTCTATCTATATTATTATCTAAAATGAAACTTACCAAAATCTAACGCAGCCAAAATATCGAATTTTATAATATAAAACCAAAATAATATCTTTGTTAGAGTTAAATTGTTGATCCCCTCAAACACATGATTAAAGAAATACAAATCGTATAATAATATTTAGTAGAACATAAAAAAAACTCTTCAGCTAACAAAAAATTAAAGTTCTTTCAACTTACTCTTAAATAACAACTTTTTTTTAACTTATTCGGTATGTTATTGTGCAGATCATGACCCTTATGTGAAAAAGACCGTTTAACAGTTTCTCCTAAGATTTAAATTTTGGATGTCGGATTTAAACGTGATCTAACTATAAATCGAACTAAACAACCCACACAACCCTCTAAACCATTAATGTCAATAAAGAGCGTCCATCGACGTTCTGGAAGTGGTCATTATTGACAACAGCAAAAAATGCATTTTTTAGCTGATTATAAGTATATAAGTGGCTTGCCATGAAATTTCTGACCATTTTGAAGTACTCAAAATATCACGAAACGTACGTTTTCAAACTAATTTCCATCTATTTTATCAATAATATAATAAAAAATAAGATAAGATAATTTGAAATGTATTCAAACATAAATCAGATAAACTGGTGCCTGGCGCTAATAGCTCTGCTTATAAAAATTTAGGTTTTGCAGACTGATTTCTTAAATACTTTGATAATTGCTTTTTAAAGCCCTTCTTGATAAAAATTAAGCTTTCTTTATAACCCTCAGGAAATCACTGTTTTTGGGATAGACATCCTCTCATAAATCTGATTTCTAATTTCCTAGGGTATAGGATACATTTTGTAATAAACCGTAATTAACTCTTGCAGGATAATCGTCGGGAGATAGAGTATCGTATTGTACCTTTCGGGAGGTAAGGATGTAGTAGTTCTTGCCGAAAAGTCACATGAAAAAGCCACTGTGTCATATATTATATAAACTATTAGAGATATTTTTAGAAATCTCATCAATAATTATTTGTTCCTCTTACCGAGGGTCGGTTGTTCTTCTTGGAAATCCTACTCCATCACGATGCCGCAAAAAACTTATATAGCTATAGTTTCTTTTAGACTTTTATCACTTGTCCTTTACTTGTTACGTTCCTTTTAAAAAGTTTTTCGGCAGGGTAAACGTAACAGAATAATTCTTTATTGAGTCCACACAATTACCGCGTACTTGACCATCACTTAGATGCATTTTAGTATATTCGCTATCGGAATACTGTGGTTTGTGTAGATACTTAATCAATTTAGAGCATTTATTATTTGGATTTATTATTTTGAACATTGAACATGTTATACAAAAAACCTTAATAATTAAAAAAAAATGTTTAACAATCAGTCCTCAGCACTGTAAATTAACAGCTGTTGTCAACATTTTGGCCCAACGATCCTGACTTCCCCGATGATATAAAACATTGGATGTAATATTATTTATTTAATGAAATAATCCATTTTGGAGAGGAACGATGAATATATATATATATATATATGTATATATATAATCAAACATCGTCAGGTCCACAAAATAAACATAGTTATATCACAGTTAAAATAATAAACAGTTACTGCACCTCGTGTCGGCACGTCTGATGTCCATAAATACAAAGCAATTCGCCGCGCTTATAGTTATAATATAGTATCTTATAGTATATATATAGTAGCGGGCCAGAAATGAGCTGGGAATGCGACGAGTCGATGCCGTTTTCAGCGTCTAGTGACGCTTCTTGTCTATAGTTTATATTGATGGTTATATTACCATATCAATACAATGAAACACCAAAATTTTAACCCATTATAACCCATTATAACGTTATTTATTGTTTAAAATTTTCAAGATGTATGATCTAGCTTTGACAACATTTAAAATTAAGAATATTCTGTATAAACATAACCTTATGTTACTGCGTAAAAATAATTAAAATACTTTCACTAAAATTAAAATCATCTGCTATGATATATAAAAAGAAACGTTAAAATAAGGCCTTATGCCGTAAAACTACAGTTTTCTCTTATAACTCTTATAACATTTTTAGTTTAAACATTAATTAAATTGTATAGTTATGTTTTAATTTATATAAAATATTCACAAAATGGTAAGATCACTTTTAAAATTCAATTGTTGTACACTCTTTATCTATTTATCTCTAATTTTTAGAACATATACTGAGACATAATATTGAGACGTTTGTTAACATTTTATGAGTCACTGATGATGAAAAAAATTGTTTCTCGAAACATGTCCGACATGGGCAATGTGCCTTGATATGGTAAAATAACTATGTTTATTTTGTGGAGCTGACGATGTTATATTACTTGTTGAGTCTTTATATCCTACATAAAATACTTAAAGTTAATTAAATTATACGAAACCGTTAAAAAGTTAAAGCCGAAAATGTAAATCGCTGTGACGCTTTTGTGTATCTCCGCTAAAGAGCAAGTTAGGACATTTTTTCTTTGAGAAATTAGTGTGGGGATGTTTTGGAGTTATCCTTATCATTTTTTATTTTTTTTGCTGCAAACGAGTTCAATGCTAATATTCTCATTTTTGACTTTCGTCCATTTTTCAAACCCATTACAGATGCCCTGTATAAATTAATTGTACACCTATCACAGATTTTTTAGACCAAGATCTCTTGGTAAAAGGAAAATTACTTATTATTTCATTTAGATATCTTACCTGTTCATATGTGTCCCGAAATCCAACCAGTTCCTCCCCATGTTCAATAGTATTTATGCAAAGAAATTTAGTTAAAATCCTTGAGTTGTTTTCTAGATAAAAAAAGTAGCTTGTAAGTTGTATAATTTTATGAGCCACGATATGCTGTAAAAGAAACTGTAATATCATATATAAAATTTAAAAAAAACTATTTCAATTAATCGAATAAGCACTTACTAATTCAAAACGATAAAGCTTTATCGACTTCTGTTGAAATTCATTACAGTATCTACCCATAAAAAAAACAAATTTGATAATGGTTCACGAAGACCTAACGTTGTACAAGGTCTCTGTCGTCATTTTCGTGTAGAGAATAAAAAGCTGTTTTAGGAATGTACTTTTGGTTTTGTCCTATGTTTTTAAATACATGCAAAAAAATCAAAATTTAAATATTTACAACAAATTTTGGATTCCGTGAATATATATTAATTTGTATTCCTGAAATGAAAGTCAACCTCCATGAAACAAATTTAATAGATCTCTCTAAAATTCTCATATCTACCAAACATGTTTCGTGGTTAGAAAATTACAAAAGCTATTTCATTATTATTCTATAATTGTATGTCGTCTTACGAGAAATGTCCGCCATTGCTGACAGATAGTTAACTCCATTTACAATATAAAAATCTCCTTTTTAATGATTTATAAAAAGAAAAGGTAAAAAAGGCTCAAGTAATGAATAAACAAAAATGTTTGACATAAATTTTAATGACTTAAAAAATTTTTAACATAATTAATTAAGAATATGTGAGTTATTGTAACACAAAATATTTATAAAAAAAATTTTATGTGGTGAATTAATACATTTCACCTAACACGACATAAAATTATAGAATAATAATCAAATAGCTTTTGTAATTTTCTAACCACTGATGATGGAGCCTGGTGGTCCGAAATATGTTTGGTAGATATAAGAATTTTAGAGGGATCTATTACATTCGTTTCGTGGAGGTTGACTTTCATATCATTCTACCCCACTTCAATATCGACTACTTTTTTAAAATATATTAATTTTTTTTTCAGCTAAATATTTTTGTTTATCGGTCACTCACTGCAGAGTATATTAACGTTGAAATATAATCACTTAAGCCGAATCGTCAATCTAATCAATCTTGATGTACTTAAGGTTCAATTTACTATTGTTTTTAATTATTTTATTGGGGTATATTCTTATTTTTATAATATATAATTGATTTATATATTTTTATAAATATTATATATATAATTATATGTATAGCTTCATATAATTTAAACAAATTACGCAAAAAAACTTGTTAAGAATATAATTTTGATTAAAACTATTATTCTTCAGTGTAGGTATTTAAAAAAAGCTTTATTTGCGTTGGAGCAGTTTTCAGTTCACTGTTCGGTTAATTACTCACATTAACTTTATAATATGCATTTCGTGAAAATTTTTATATAAAAAGTGCTTCATAAATTTTCACCGTGGCGTCGACGTCCATCTATAAGT
The DNA here is from genome assembly GCA_911728435.2 of Apoderus coryli. NCBI lineage: Eukaryota > Metazoa > Arthropoda > Insecta > Coleoptera > Attelabidae > Apoderus > Apoderus coryli. The sequence continues at coordinate 10,162,044 of OU452204.1, read as the reverse complement.
TTCATCTAACGTAAAATGTTTTCTAAAACTACACCGGCTAACTTTTCTCTTAAAGCTGCTCAAAGCCAGAGAACGCTGTAAAAGAGAAGGAAAATAGGATAGAGCTGACAATATTTACTTTGGAACTTTTAGTTGATGGGCTCGATGCTCTGCTACGTCCAGCTCACACAATTACAATTTAAGCTTATAAAAGCGGAAAATTTTCAGACTCTAATCAAGCAAAATGTATGTGCATGGACTTATTATTAAATTTTATTATGTTTATCGAGTTGGGCGTAAAAGTGCATTTCGCTGAAATAAAATTAAATTGAAGCGTGTTATATCTCATTAAAAGAGGTTTATGGCAATGGTTTGAATTTTTATACTTTTAATGTTCATGCAAGACTTTAACCTAGTCTTATATCTAATAAAACGTAAGTAGTTGCAAACTATAAATAAATGAAATTTGAATATTTCTTATGGTCAAATTATACAATTATATGAAAAAAAGTTCCCATAAACAAACGTCGGGAAATGCGCTATTTCCAAGATACAAGCCGTTAAATTTTTTTTGTTAAGAACGGTTTTTTTTTATTAAGTCAAATATCTCCTTAATGATTTGAAATGGCAGCGTTCTTGCTAGAAATAGGGACCCTATAACTATTTAAAAAATATTAAGTTCAGTGGCCTTAATAAAAATTGACAAAAAAAATGTAGGTACTGTAATTTAATTTCGAAATTCTCTTGAGATAAATAAACTAAAGCTACAACTTTTTTATATCTCGTATTTTACTTTCCCGCACAGGGAAAGTATTGTGAACGCGCTAAAAAATTGAGATAAAGATGGATTTAACAATTTTGAAGTTCCCTGAGACGATTAAGACCATTTCCAGATGGAAGTCAGTCTGTCTGTGTGTATATATGTGTGTCTGTATGTATTCTTCCGTATGGTAGCGTTTAAACACTTTTATCGATTGAGCTAAATTTTGGAATATGAGTTTGGGGCAGTCCTAGGATGAAGCCATTAGATTTTAGTTGCAATCGCTTAAGCCCTGCGAGGGGGGTGGACACAACAACTAAATTTTCGTATATCAGTAGGGGTCGAGTGATATATCATTTTAAAGCATTTTTATCTGTTTTACAGCTTAGGTTACTTTTGATATTTGCCCGCATAATTCTCGAGAAAATAGCGTTTACAATTTCTTTCTTATAAGAATAAAATAGAGTACTTTAACACATTGATAGAGCGTCCACTTCGCATGCGTATGTAAATATGTTATCATTGTACCATATTGTTTATATGTGTATATAGTTAAGTATCTGTGATGTATTATGTGACTATGAATAAAACTTTGTTGAAAAATTTGAATTTCCTCCGCATGCAGAAGGTTCTGGGTTCGAATCCCAGCTCTGGCAATATTTTTTTTTTAATTTTTGAATAAAGTAGTTAGTTTGTTATGTTAGTTTATTGGAAATAATGAAAATAATACAATTATAATAATAATTATTAAAATTCTGTTTCGATACGCAGGTCATATATTTTTGTTTATATTATAACTTTTCGGGAAAGTTTTGGGGTGACACAACCGATTTTTTTATATGTTGCCTCATTTACGAGATAAAAATTTAAAACATTTTTCAACATACCAAGAATGATTGCGAATAATTCAACTAAAAATAACATTAACATTTCGAAGAAAGATAAAAATAAATAAATACATAAATTAGACAATGAATTTGTGTCCGTAAATATAATAAATTGAAAAATAAATAAAATTAACATTTATTTACAAAAAATTACAAAACTGACCATATCTAGCTCGGATACATGAATATAATCTCCTTTCTGACTGGCGAACTCGCTCAAAAATACCAGGGTCGTTTCTAAACGATTTACACCCAGCAATAATGCAATTCCTTAAATTCTCCACATTTTTCACAGCAGTAGCGTTAGCTAAAGACTTCAGGTGGCCCCACATGAAAAAATCCATTAAGTGAGGTCCTCCTCGGCCAATCCAGAGATTTCCGTATGTTTCTGTTAAAAACTCATGAGCAACTCGACTAAAATACGCTGGGGCACCATCGTGCATAACCACATTGCATTTTTTATTGCCAATGGTATGTTTTTCAGAAATCGTGTGTTCCAGAAATATACCAGAAATATACCTCTCCGGTAAGTCTTCCTGGTAGAAATACGGATCCAATTTAGCAGTCACCTACAATTCCAATGTTGAAAATGATCTTCAACTATCGCATGCGAATTATCATCACACCGTAAATGATTATGATGAAAATTCCTTATTGCATGTCTTCAGAACCTCGCTCAACGTCAGTAGTTGAGGAATATCAACAATTTTGTGCAAAAACCAATGACAGAATGTCATACGTAAAGGGAAATCAGCAGGAATAAGTGCTTGAAAGCGTTGGATGTGGTATAGATATAACAAAGAAATTTTTGTTAAGAATGCGCCAAACTATACATGCAAAACCAATCCAAACAAAAATATATTATGTTTTACCCACAAAAATGTATAACTGTTGATTTTCTGATCCTTTTCAATAATTAAATTCATTCAAATTAATTTATTTATGTCACGGATGATGATGCCATTTTTTTATTAGTATTTCGAGCGCTACTTACAATTTTTATTAACATCATCAATCTAAAATATTTTTTAGTTATATATCTTCATGTATAATCCTCGTGTTTTTGTTATCTATTCTTGTACTTTTTGGAATTATTTTGTTAGTAGGTCCCTTATAGCACTCCATTTGTTTTAAATTGATATTTTCCCACCCACTCCTTTGTGGAAATGGACTATTTCTTCAAATTAAATAATCAATAGCAATTGTTGCAGAAACCGTCCTTAAAAATTCTATGAAGATTTACATTTTTTTTTGACACATACTTTTGTCGTCTTTTTTTAAGTAGGGTTTCCGGGAAATCGGCATTACACTTTTAGTGTTCTCGTTTTGTACATATTGGTTTCAGAGTAAATACTTGTAGATATCAAACGTTACTCCATCATATCTGATAAATCAGAATATTGGCTGCCCGTTCGAATAAACAATGAATGCAGGGTCGACAAGCACATACAATTTCATCATAATAGGTCATACAAAATTCCCAACATGACTTTGAATGAAATTTCAGCAATCGTTTATGTAACAGGCAGATTGAATCAGAGTACGAATATACTCAATATTTGAATTTTTTTACCGTGGAACACGTGAATCTTTGTCAATATCATCTAGGCGATATTATAGGGTAAGAACATACCAAAAATGCTCGCGATACCTCTATGTCAATGCTCGGTGTGAACATATTGATTCAATTGCACATGGATGCTCATTGACGGTAATCCTACTCGAGGAGAATATTATTAACTTTTTGCCATTCATTTGGTATATTATAAATTAAATTAATTAACATAATCCTTAATCGTATTTGAATGCTTATATTGAAACAGCTTAGTACGATCAGGTGCCATGCGTATACCGATTTGATCAAAATCGAGCCAGATCACATCAATTATGCTGTCGGCCGCGATAATTAACAAAATATCCATGAGGTATCCTTCGATATGTGGCATTTTCCCACTCTTAAATGTACTTGAATCAACTAGAATTTAGCGTATGTTCTAAATATTCCCTAATTCAATAAAAAAAAAGTTCCAATAGCGCTCTTTCCAAATTGCATGTGATATTTCATGATATTTCTTTCTTATACATTCCGCCAAATCAATAAGACAGCTTTTATGCCTATTTGCACCACATTCATTTTAATGAATGTTGAGGCGAGTAATATCTCATTTCGTTTGCATCAGTTTTCACTTAAAGCTACCTGCTCCTTTATAGTTAAGTATCCAAATTTCTCTGTTTGTGTACCTTAAATGGACTTATTATTGAAATAATATTAAGACATGGATATATTCCGTTAATACTTTTATTTTTATATTTTGAATTCAGTTGTTGCCAGAACTGCGTTTCACGCCACACATTTTTTATATTCCAGCTTGAAAGCTAAATATTATATCAAAATTGCTTTTATTTTGATCTTATTTTTAGATATTGATTTTTTAGATGTTAATTCAAATTGCTCGGGATTGCAATTCTTATATATCAACTTTTTAAAGTATTTAAGAAAAAACTACAATTTTGATAGCCAAAAAAATCAAAATTCACTTTCTTATATTCTCTATTTTTCCCACCAACAGTAAAATAAAAATGGCTATAGCTAAAATAAAAAAAAAAAAAGAAACGCGACGTAGAACACAATTAGAAATTGTTAAATTAAAATTCTGCTAAATATTTCTTCTCAGCGGCCAACGAATTGTGAGGTTAACAGATTTGTCAACACTTAAGTCTCAACAACGAGTTTGACTATATTTTTTAGGCAAACTGATATTTCAATGAATACAAAATACTCAAAGATAAACAATGACATAAATTAATACAGCTTCCTTTTGAATAATTTGATGTTTACGCATTACCTTATATTAATGTGTTTCATTATTTTCAAGCATTTAAGACCCAGAATTTCGACTATAATACCTCTAGCAAATAGATATCCAACGCTGTTGTTTTGTTTGCAACACAAGCGTTGGTGGTTGCTGGAAACGAACGTTTATTGTATAGCGGATAATATCTTCACGGGAGTATAGTGAGGTATATTATTACATCAGTGCTTTGTATGTGACACTTTTAGTGAAAACCATTAAGTTGTTGGTTTTTCGAACATTTCACCCTGTCAACCACACAGTGAAAAGGCGGTGAATTGCTGGATAAACATGTACAATTGCGTAAACACAGAGAATGGATTTGCTAAATAAATAGAGCCTGTAATTGTGAACTTTCAAAACATTTAATTACGCTAGCAATAATTTTAGAATATAAGCTTTTTTCAATTATCATGCCAGGAGTTTTTTTTTATTTCAATTGGAACTCTAACGTCTGTTTAGGTTAGGCTAAATAATTTTTAGAAATATCACCAGTGTAAAGACACATTATTTATAAAAGTTAATTATTCATCGGTTCATCTCATAAACCGCAACACGAGAAAAATACACTTAATTTTTTTTTTTTTTTTACCGTGGAAGTACCACAGAAGTTGAATCATTAATAAGTGAACTTTATAATCAATGTCCCCGATAATATTACAACACGACACCTAAAATTAATTTGACGACATATTTCTAAGCCTTTTAGTTTTGTCATTAATAAAATATTGGGAAATAGCGACTTTCCTTGAGTCTTAAAGATTTGAGGCGTTTCTCGGAAAAAAATCATTAGTCCAAAATTAAAATTTTTGGGAAAATGAAAAAAACTCTTTGGCATTCTCATTGTTTATAAGAGCGCTTTATTAGCATATCTAGTAGAAGTAAAACTATAAAAAATGCTTCGTCCAGAATTACTTATAGCTTTTTCGTCAACCGTATATGAACAAAACCCAAAAAACACATGGACATGTCAGGTTTTTGGAAGAAAAAATGAAGAAGTGTCCCGAATACAAACATAAAGAAACAAAAAGTTCAACTCTGACGCAAAAAATCCAATTTTAATATGAAAAAAAAAACAAGTGTCCTTAATAATAACACTAATAAATAAAAAACAACTCTGACACGAAAAAAAACGTGAAAATAAAAATAAACATCGTCGTAATACAAACACTACCAAACTGAGTCTTCGCAACCACTGATGTTATCATCGTTTTCAATGATGATGTTACAAGGAGTGTCAGGCACTATGTATGGTGTTCTGGTGTATTGTCAAGTCTTCATAAAATTTTCTGTTGCTGTTGTTATGTAGAAGAGGTAGAAGTTTTTCTAATGATTCCAATGTTGTTTTATTAATTGATCATATGCATGACTCAAACTAATTTCGTTTGTCATGGTTACTTTTGATTCTACTATTGATGAACGCCATTCACCACTATAACTATTTTTCAGAAAAATGCATCTGTTAGTACTTTCAATTCTCAGCATCTTCAAATTTTTTATTTTAATAGTAGATTTTGAATTTTTTAGAAAAAACTTGTTAGTTGCACTTTTAATGTCAAAAATTATTGACCGATCTACTTTGACAAGTCTAAATGGAGACGGCTTAGCTCTTGTTTGTAAAATGATGTTATCCCATCCCTCTGGTGATAACGACTCCAATAAATTTCTACTAAAACCATCACATGTTATTATGCACAGCTGAAATAGTGTCGACTTATGATGTTTTTAGAAGAACAAGCCAATTTTAATTTATAAATACTATGGAACCTATGACTTTTTTACGAGAAATAATGATGTGTGAACACGTGTACTAGGAATGAATTGGCACCATTATCTCAATTTCGGTGAAACTGGACTTATGAGGTTTTTCCGAGAAACGCCTCATTTGTAATAATTATTAAGACGGTGCAGAAATAAGAGTCATATTTTTGATATCCAAGTTATCTAAATTTATTGAAAACGCTGTTAAGAATGGAATCGTACTTTACCTGGAAGCCCATAATTTATTGAAGTTTAGTTAAAAATTGCAAAATCAGTTTGAATTTCCGAAAAGGGTTTCAGCAAATGACGCAATATTAGGTACCACAGCATAATAAAGAATATTATTCCGAGTCCACGTTGACACTTTGAACTAAATAATATGGAACTGTGACGTATGACGCCGCTGTTTTGAGATAAAACTCAGGTCCTGACTAAAAATAATTATATTTTTCTGTTTATAACCACAGTACTGTATTTTTATTTTTGTAAAAATATTTAACTACATAATAATGAGGCTGTTAATTTCAGGAATATTTGTGGTGTGTCATAGTGATTGAGAACATCCTTAAGTGGTATTATCAGTTAAATGTTGACATGATTGGGTGATTTTTAATAATAATAATAAATAAATACGTTATTGGATAAAAAAGACATTTTTACAAAAGGCGAAGTTGAAGCAGTGCTTACTTAACCTAAATTTAACTTATAAACCAAACTAAACCAATCTGAATATTATTTTACATCGCTGGCCAACATAAATAGTAGTAGTAGTATGTTTACAAATTAATATGTTCTGTTACGTGTCTGACAGCGCTCTTAAACGAAAACCCCTGTAAACTTATTATATTATTTTGAAACTGTATATATGACCGCTCAAACATTGATGTTGAGTGTAGCGGTGGCGTAATGACAGTTTTATGACGAATATTCACATCAATGCATCCCTGGATTTTCATCTTTCATATAAGTAGTATTCCAGCTTTCTCCTTCTGATGATTTTATTAAACCAAATTATTGAATGAAAGATCCTTACGTTGTTTCATTCTTAACCAGCCCATTTTCTTAATCTTAGCGCTAATGCATCTTTCACCCCTACGAATTCCACATAGGTACAAGCTGTGTGCATGAATTCTGCAACAACTGAATCCTGCTATCTTCAGTTTTTTGTTAAACAAGGACCATATAATATAAGATCGCCATAATTAAAATGCGACATTACTAAACTGTCGCACAAAAGTGTTTTTGTTTGCCAGTTAAGCTCGACTCTACTACCGTATATTGCTTTGAAATTAGTAAATGCTTCCCTTATGCATTATAATTTGAATAAGTTTAAGAAGCATGCGCGACGAGATGCGCATGCGCTAAAGAATTTGACACAGGAGACGATAAAATTCTTTTTGATGTTTTAGAAGGTCTTAGTTTAGGGGTGTCGCTCTAAAATTAATAGAGTCATAGTTGAATAATAGATATGAGTACATAAACGTAAATTTTGATGTATTGAGACAATCGAAATGCCATTTAAATTTCTAAACATCCTTATATCATCAGTAACTATCTGCACTAATATATATAAAAAAAAACACCATTCTCACTTTTCCATTATTCCTCTCGTCTCAGTCTCATACATTTTCTTTTGATTTATGTTAGCTTTATTATTACAATTTTTTTGCGAGTAAATCTTACACTTGGTTTGAGTTGAAGTTTCTTGTTTATATCTAGATTTTACACAGTATGATTTATACATTTTGTATTTAGCTTTGGGAAATAAATAAATAAATATTATTTTGCATGCGTGATTGATGTTCTGTTTGTTTGATGTGTCTAGATATTTTACTTTTAGTGAAACAATATTGAAATTAAGAAAATGAATTTAGATTATTTCGATATGAGAGCAATGTGTTTCGTTATCGAAATAGTTAGGTATAACATTAGGGAACTACTTACCAGTGGCGGCTTGTGGCAGTTTAAATGTTGTGAAGCATAACATAAAATAAAGTCATATATTTAATAGGTAGCTAAAATTAATAGGGTCAACTGCATAAAATATAGGTTATGTTTATAAGTAGGTACCTCACCTGAGTATTGTTTTCTTTAAAACCTTAATGAAAGTGTAATTAATATCTAGAATATATTTACCTACTTCATAATAATACTAAATAAAACACATTTTATGCAACTGTCAATCAAATTACTTTTATGCTACCTGTTATCAAATCATAATACGTCTCATACCAGGTATTATTAAAAGCTCTGCTGTTATGCATTTGTCTTTATTTATATTTATCAAACATTTATTTAAATCACAGGTGTGTCTGTATATTTTTAACAAGATTTTTCTGTTCTATCATTTTTCATAATAACTGCGCTTACCTGCTGTCAGCGTAAATATAAGTTACGCTGCTGATGTGTACTACTTTCACTTGCTTCTTCCATATTAAAGTATGAGATATTATAATATATTATATTAATAAAAAAACAATATTTTGCGGTACCTACCCATTTATTTTTGATAAAAATAGGTATGTACCTACTAATTAATAACCGTATATATATATATATATATATATATTTAATTTGTTCACTACTTTTTTAGATACATCATTCTTTCAGGAATCAATACATTTCTCAGAGATTAAACAATATTAATAATAATGATTGATAGCTTTCGTAACTAACTAACCACTGATGATGGGGCATGTGCTCCGAAACATGTATGGTTGTAATTTGTAGACGAATCTATTAAATTTATTTCGTGGAGGTAGACTTTCATTTCCTGAATTATCACATCATTCAATTCCACTTTATCATGGACTACTTCTTTAAAATTATTATTATGTATATCAACACCTCCTGTACCATCGAAAAACAAGAAAACATACTATACGATATTGTGTCTTAATTCAAATGTATAAAGCTTTAGATATCGAAATAAAGCTGATACCCGAACGTGGAATAAAATGGATAAAATATACTGGGAATATTCTTACATTTATGCGGAACATCACATCAGGAATGCAGCATTGTACACCGTAATATGTATATATTATGTCTGTGAGCTTTCAGTTGTATGAAAACTGCAAAAGCATATATGAAACTATTTCAGCTTTAGACATCAGACATTAGACAGTAGACTTTATGCATTCAATATTTTAACTTCATAGCTGAGACTCTGAGATGTGTATAATGTAAGTTATATTAGTGTGAATTATGGTGAATAATCATAAAATGGTTACATACAGAGGTCGGTACCTACATTAAAGATATTTGATTGTGTATCGATAACTTGTTGCATATTATAAAGTAATATAAGAGGATTTCGCCGATGTATCTTAAATTGACACGACGATCCAATGTTTGTCGAATTATTTTTTTTACCATTCACCATAATATATACTCATTAATCCAAATGCGTTGTTCGGAATTTTATTGTATGGGGATACTAGTATCCAGTGGGCTTCTGGTTAATTGACAAACAAAATAAAGAAAATAAACTTGGGTAGTATACATGAAATGAACTGTTTTGAGAATAAAATTTGATGTGTTAAAGCTATGTTCCCCCAAACTTGGCTAGGCCGCCGGCAGAAGCTGCTGCAAATTTAAATTTCTCGAGAGTGGGCAAGAAGTCACTAAACTCAAAATTGTTTCGTGGAGATTTGACTATTATTTCTTCATTACTGATTAAAGATATTATTGCGGCTTCACAGTAGTATAGCTACCTGGATTTTACATTTACAACACAATTTTAGATTTTTTGTATGTTATATTGAATATGTAAACGATAAACCTAAAATGCTATATACTAAAGTTAGTTTAATATATACACATTAATTAATTATGAATGTTTTTCTAGCTGTTCTTTTAATTTGATATGACTTTCATCTACTGCACATTGCTTTCTTGCCTCCCATTATTGCCGTAAGAAAGTACACTCAAGGTGTCAGTAACGTTTCGCGCATTTATTTCCGCTTTTTCAAGCTTGTTCCAGTTAGAATGTACAATACAAACAATTAAATGACATTTCCATATACAAGTTAATGGTCAACACTAACTGAATTGATCACTAATGTGGTCTAATTGTTTTAATTGTACAATCTAACTGGAACAAGCTTGAAAAAGCGAAACATCGCTGACACCTGATTTATTGTACTCTCTTGGGAAGTTCTATAACCTACTATCCAAAAGAAACCTTGAAAAAAAATATTTTCGGGATGAGCATTAGCAATTAGTGAAATTATTCGAACTTACGTCCAACGATCGAGCGGACACGACCGTAAATATAACATAAACGGCATCCACCTAACCTAAAAAGACAAAGAATCTACATACCTCAAACTCGTCTTTATCACTTATTTGCAATCTATTAGATGATGTATCTTTGTAACACACACTTGGCAATTTCTTTGGATCCATTTCATTAATTCAAATATTAATACGTACAACATTTATTTTTATTTGGAAATCAAAATGTTTTTAACATCTCAAGAAACTAGTTACACCAATCTGATTCAAAACGAAAAGATATTCTTAGTTTGAGATGTGCATTTTCATACATAAATCGCTGACGCATTAATCGAATACGTCAGGATTTTATGAATCTGTGATTCATATCACCTGAGTTGTTCCGAGCGGCTAATGTGTCGGCGAATTCCGAAAATGCACCCGGGTCATCCATCTAACTCTAACCTTATCTTTAAATTAAAAAAAAACTAACATCTTGTCTTTTCGTTTAGGATAATATGTTTTTGAATTTTTGAATCCCTTAAAAGTTTCTGAAATATAGTCTTGTCAAAATATGCCTTTATTGTTTCAGGTATAACCTGTATACGTTTAGAATTTTGATATTAAATTATCCTATTTTACATAATAAAATCTACACCAAATATTAATATAAAATATATGGCAAAAGCACATAAGCTTGTACACTCTATTACAAAACTAAATATATTTCAGGTCTAACCCAATCAAAACAAAAAAGAGGAAAAATGGTTCGACGAGCAATATTTCTCATGAGTTTCCTTGGTGTCGCTTGTATAGCCTGTGGTGCAAGAAATCGAAAAAGAGATTTGAGAACAAAGGAAGCTGTAATCTATCAAGTACCGGTAAGAGAATAAAAGTATTTTAGGTATATGATTGATAATATATATTTTTGTATTATGATTTATAAACAATCAAAACATTCAACTTCGAAAAGTTAGTTTGTGTCAGAGCTTTTCTCATTTAGCATAAACCCATTAAGCACTAACAGTATCTATTGTTAGAATTACATCGCGTATTACTATTATGTTGTATATTCAAATAATGTAGTAGATAGTCAATTAATATTTTGAGATAATTAGCATTTACCAATACGTTTTCTATTGTACAGTGTCGTTTAATCTCGATGGCTTAACTGGTTTTCTTGTTTGTTGAAATGAAAGACGCCACAAGCAAAATTTATATAAGATTCCAACTTTTTAAGATAAATAGTTCTGCATTTAAGGAATTGGATTTTGAATTCCAATGGTCTGCAAACGTGTCTTTGTTTTATGGAAAACTCTAAATACTGTAAAAAATAAACATTCATGTTTTTTAATAAGGTTTTCAAAAAAATGTAACAGTCAGATATTTTGCTCTTAAATGAGATTGTTCAAATATTATTCTAGCCATGACACGTTTCAAAAAATGTATTCTTCCTTAAATTTATATTTTAAATGTTTTAAAAATGATTAGCATGTCTTAAAACTGAGGAAAATTCATATTTCAATTTCATTTGCAATCAGTAAAATTTTCTTGTTGTTTTATTATTTATTATGAAAGAAAGTGGAGTTGCATCTATCATTACCCGGTGGAAAAACAAGAAAACACTAGGACCCGACACGATTTACAATAAGGTGGTCAACAGTTATCCAAGAAGCGTTTGGCAATCGTTATAACTGTCGTAAACTCCATCTTCAACACTCCAGATGGGTGGAAGGAGGCTGAGGTTGTAATGATTCTGAAGCTAAGCCAGGGTCTACACATAACTACAAATCAACCGCTTGCCGAATTATTTGTGCAAGGTGACGACCAGTCATCTATTGACTGAGGGAAAGTACTGAAGATACCAGATGAACAGAACAACTTGATAAAGGCGGCTAGTATGGAACAACAGGTGTTCAGAATAGCTGAATATTAAGCTGAAGAGGTGAATAGCTCAACTTTTTAGTGTTCTGCCAATTTGCAATAATGCCACCATATAAAATAAAAATATCGGTATTGATTTGAAAGTGACTCATACCTAAAGAATAATCACTTATTTCGTTCTAAATGAGATATTAGCTGGAGGTTAGTTTTATAAGAGGCGACAGTAGTTATCATCCAGTTTTCCAAGTATAATCCTTGATATTTGCGAGGATTACGAGTCGCCTATTGGTAAGTAAATATTGACAATCCATAACCGTATGATGTTATGACTTTTATCAGCAATTAGTACATGAATGTTATCAGATTATTTTATCATAGATATATAAGGAAGAGTAAGAGTCACGCATAAATTCGATAAAGTTTAAAGATTTTTTTTTTGGAAGGACACTTGCAGGTTTTTTGATGCAATCGAAAACTATACAGGGTCGATCGTGCGTATCGTAATTCCATATATTTTTCGTATGAAACCCTGTATATTATTAATTGTTTAATAAAATTAAAATAAGGTTTTGAAAATATTTGATATGTTATAAAATTCCCCTAAGGTTTACGGTTGGATAGCACAAAAAGAACACATACATTCATGTATATGCATGTAGCATATATGCATGTAGCAAATGTTCGAACTGTGCTCCATTCAATTCTTTGATAACGTTTCTTATAATTTCAGGGGATATTTGGTGAAATTCAAACCTGATAATTGTCAATACTGTTTGGCTTATTTACATACACTCTGTTTTTTAGGTAACCCCAAACTCAAAAGCTATAGAGGTTAGGTCAGGTGACCTCGCAGGCAACTCGCCTTCGCTCAATACATCGGACCAGAAATACCTTGTTCATATTCAAGCACTTCTATACTAAGTGTGGAGGCGCACCATCTTGTTCAAACCAAATTGACACTTTGAATCAATTCAATTCTAAAAATTGAAAATAACGTTGACCTGTGTAAGTGCCATCGAAAAACTATGCCTGTACCTCTGTCATCCATAATAGGGACCAAACATTGACATCAGATTGAGGATATTGCATGTGAGCTTCAATAGCCCAATTTGGAATTGTGGTAGACCAGCAGCTACAGATTTGTTACCATTACTATTCAGAAAAAATGTCTACTCGTTGGAAACAATTATTTTGCGAATGAAAAATATACAATTATTTGCCCTGTTCATTAAAATTTCGCAAAACCCAATTCGACCATCTGGATCAACTTCGTTTAGCTCATGGATTAATTTTAATTAATACAGATGATATTTTTTTTAATATTGTTATCCAGTGCTATTTCTAGAGTTGTTTTCGGAGGATTTTCTTCAATGGAGGTCGAACAGATCCAGGAAAATCTCGTACGTGTCGTACTTCTTTCAATTTCTTTTCAATTCTGCTTAGCGTAAACATAGATATCCTAGTATTAGGATATTTATTATTAAACATTTTGCAAACGTCACTTTCCAATGTTGTTATCCAGTGTTATTTCTAGAGTCTTCAGAAACAATGTCTACTCGTTGGAAACAATTATATTGCGAATGAAAAATATACAATTGTTTGCCCTGTTCATTACAATTTCGCAAAACCCAATTCGACCATCTGGATCAACTTCGTTTAGCTCATGGATTAATTTTAATTAATACAGATGATATTTTTTTTAATATTGTTATCCAGTGCTATTTCTAGAGTTGTTTTAGGAGGATTTTCTTCAATGGAGGTCGAACAGATCCAGGAAAATCTCGTACGTGTCGTACTTCTTTCAATTTCTTTTCAATTCTGCTTAGCGTAAACACAGATATCCTAGTATTAGGATATTTATTATTAAACATTTTGCAAACGGCACTTTCCAATGTTGTTATCCAGTGCTATTTCTAGAGTCGGTTTTTGAGGATTTTCTTCAATGGAGGTGGACCAACTCTAGGAAAATCTCGTACGTGTCCTAACTTCTCTAAATTTCTTTTCAATTCTGTTTACCGTAGACTGAGATGTCCTAGTATCAGGATATTTATTATTAAACATTTTTCAAACCTCATTTAGTGTTAGAGTTGGATCACCACATCTAGTTGCGTCAATCTTAACTTTAACTACAGACAAAGCAATCGTTGTTGAATAATGTTATTATCACCTTTAAAAATGACGTGACACTGTCTAATTTGCAGCAATTGACAAAAAACTAATGAAACTTTATATGTTTTGTGATATTCTACGGTAAATATCTCGATACTTTAAGTGAATTTTATAACATATAAGATATCATTAGAATCTTATATCGAAAATCGAAAAAAAATAGTATTGTTTTTCTACAAAATTTTCTTTTTAATTTTATCGAATAGTTTTTACATTTTTTAATTATTTAAAAAATCTCCAGAACCAGGGGACTTCTTACGTCCCTATATAAATGAAAATATATTTTTTTCTCAGAACTCAATTAAAAAGAACATTTAGCACGCAATCAAACCATTAGTAATTATATTTCGCGAAAGTTAGGTAATAAAAATAAATTTCAACGACTGAATAGAGCTTGCAGTATATTAACCAAAAGCGGAGGTATATATATGGTATCTGTATATTACCTATTCTATTTATTGTGGGTTATATAGCTGACTAGCTATATGTGTATTGATTGTACAGGTATTTTGGGAAATAAAGCCAGAGATTCAGCAAACAATGCACGTAAGTGTTGCATGCCACTGCACGCGAGAATTTATCGAGGTTAAACCAGCAGGGAGTATATAAAAAGAGTTTTATGCCAGATACATATTAACTTTAATCGAGCAAAACATACGTATTAAATCTATAATATCAACATTAGACATTTACCTACTCTCGAAAGTTACCTGCGTACTTACTTGATTACTTTCAGTTATCTTATTAAAATAAAAATATTTACTATTGTAGGAACGATTTATTATTAACTGATTAATTAATTGAGCTGATAGCAAAAATGCTTCTTTAATTAGATAGTAAGCGTCATTCAAGTGAAACCAGTTTTCAACGTAATACTTCGGCGTCTGACTATTAACTGCCGCCAAATATTAAGACAGAAGAGAGAAGAGCGCATGCGTATTATCGCTGTCTATAGTCGGCATCTAACAAAGAGCAAAGTGACACCTGCGAAACGGTAGGAATAGAATGTGGAACAGGGATGAACTAGGGTACAAAAGCCTGTCATTCCTACACTATTCTCTTCAAGTGCCTTGTCCTTTTCGCCGTTGGCATTCATCAACATTATCTCGAGAACTTTTGACATTCTCCTAAGCACGTCTTCATTGCCCACTCTGTCCGTCCAGGAAATTCTTAATATCCGTCGATACGTCCACATTTCAAAAGCTCTAGCTTTTTGCAAATGGCGTCTGTCATAGTCCACGCCTCAATTCCATAGTAAATTATGCTGAATTCATAGCAGAGTGCGAACGAAGAGCGATAGACTCGGCAGCACAACACTGACCTCATTTTCACAAACGATGCCCTGGCCTGTTCAATTCGGGCACGAATCTCCAGTTCTCGTTGACCTGACATCCCAGATATTTGTAGGTTTGGGCGCGTTCGATTTGTTGGTTCTGTACCTGAAGTATACCTCTTCCAACTTGGTTCTTACTAATCGCCATGCATTTAGTTTTTTGGTGTTCAAATTTAATCCAAATTCTGCACTACCAACAGCCACTTTATTAAGTAAAAGCTGGAGGCCTTCCAAAGAATTCGCGATTATAACAGTATATCTCTCTATTCTAAATCAAAATCCAATGTTTCTCGCCATACATGTTTCAAGTATCCGCTCATCATCAGATACAAAACAGCAATTTTTATATTTTGTTTTAAGAAATCAAGCCTGTATGAATTTAATATTGACAATCTGCATAAAAAAAAGCAATATCTTAGTATTAAATTCATACACATTTGAATTTGGTTTACATACTTAGAAGAATCGTTTTAAAAGGAGTTTTGTAGCTATGTTATGGGTAGCCAGTAATGCTGAGTGCATACTCGAGACAAGCACAGCGAGAAATATTGAGATTTCGATTTAGTATACATGTACAGATATTTGTGCCGTAATGGCTTTTATTTCAAGAAGATAAAGAATTTATCACTCATTTTTAAAATGGTCTATTTTTTCAAATCAAATACTTTTCTTTCCGAATAATAAATCATAAATAATCCTAATTATTTAGGTACTTTAACCTACCAATTAGCAAATGAGTATGTAAATACATATCATCTCCAATTTTTCAAAATTATTCATCAAAAATTCTGTAACAAGTCTGTGCGTTGTAATAATATGGTTAGTTGATTTAAGTCTGGACGATTGAAGCGCTCGGGGGAAACAAGGTACCTAAGCCGCATTTAGCTTTAATTCAGAAAAAGAGGTTTTAAAGTTTAAATTAAATCCTGAAATCAGGAATGCGTTTTACAACAATTTTTAATCACACTTATAGAGTATTGAATTATCTATCATCCTGTAATAAAAGTATGCCAAATACGTTTTTGAAAAAATTTATATTTTGAAAATAGTAAAAAAAAGTGTGGCTTGTGACTTTTATGCCTCTAAAATATTACACTTATTTTCGCCTTATAAATACATTTCGCTGCACTATCATCATAACCATTTCGGTCTTAAGAGCTATAATATTAGGTTTGGGTCTGATGTACACAATCTTAATCTGAGGTTTAAGGGTTTATTGTCTTCTCCAGCTCATCGCACCTTGTTATTCGAGCGATCCTTTTCCTATAACGTCTATAGCATCTACAATGGAATTCCTCACAATTTTGCTGTTTTGTGCAGTGTCAATAATTTCATCTAATCTTAATGATTTTCTTTTTAATATAGATATATCAGCTCCGGTGTCGACTAGTAAGGTGTTTTCTATGCCAGACAATTCAGACTCCATAACTACAAAGTTCGAAAGTGTTAAACTCATCCTGTAAATATTTACATTGTTTGATCTGGTTCCCCCAATCGTGACCGATGGGCCCTGTGCGTTTCCCGACTGATTTCCGAGATAATTTTCAGACTCATAATATCTCACTGAGCGAGGATACCTTGCACGAGGAGTACCAGAAAATCCGCGCCTATAATTGCCTCTAACGTGTGCGCGATATTCCCTACCATAATTATTATTGTTATAACTATTATTATTAGAATAAAACCTACTTCTACCTCTATTATAATGCTGCCTACCTAAATTATTACAATTTCTACCCCTATTATTAACATATAAAATACTATTAGACTCAGTTGACGAACTTGTAGCTACATATTTGGTCAGAACTTCCTGAATTGTTGAAAAATTGCCCGCTTCTATTATAACACGAGCCCTATCGTTGTTCGAATTTTGACAGAGCGCCTTAACTGTAGTTTCAACGGAGTACGTTTCGGCTACGTCGTAAGACACCCCTTCAGATATATATGATCTTTGTAACTTAACCGCTAGATCTTCCACTTCAGCCGCAAATGTAGTAGGATCTTTAGTATGTTGTCGACAGTTTGTTAATTTTGCTGTTAGAAGTCGTGAACTTTCTCCTTTTATGCTGGTTTTTAACTTGTTTATTATAGCCTCTATAGTATTTTCGACCGTAATTAAGTCACGTGCTTTTCCTGTTAATTTAGTTTTAATATAAGTTTCGAGTACTTCTTAGAAGAAAACTATTAAATTTGGTTTAATGTTCATATTGTGTAGTGGTTATGATTTCAAATTTTATTTTATTTTAATTTTGTTTTCTTTTTGTTGTTTTTTTCTTTGTATTCATTGCAGTTCAAATTGATTTAGTTGATTGTAAGTTTTCGGGAACTGTTATAGATGTAGTAGTATAAAGTGTTAATTTTTCCGTACGGGTTAGAATATCAAAATCAGTTTTACTGCCTTCTAACCCCTTTTGCAGTTATTTTTTTGGCTTGTTGGATTTATGATTGCGGTTGCTATATTGTAATTGTGATTGCGTTTTTATTATGTTACACGTTATGCATTGTAACTTTTTCTTTATATATGACTGCAAATAAACTGCTTATTATTATTATAAATTATTATATTTAGCACACAAACAAAGATGATTTTTGTAGCCCATGTATTGATAAAAACTCTCGTTTGCAGAGTTGTACGTCTAACTCATTTACCTTAGTAAAATACTGATAATTTATTTTTCTGGAGGATTCTTGCCTTGTTGTTTTTTCTTATAAAAACCTTTTTTTGGTATGGCTTTAATTGAACCAAAAATATATGTGTTTTCCCTCTAACACTTATCTAACTGTACCCCAGATTTCGCTTAATTTTTGTTTTGTCTTTCTCGCTACATTGAATATTTTGTTCTCTCCACCTTGATGGGGCGGCCTTGGCAGGTGTTTTTAGAGCACCCCTTGATACATTAGCTTTATCAAAAATAATATTCCAAATAAAGTAACTGGCTCATTTTGTGCGCAGTCAAAAAGGACACAAGCCACATAAAATGTGAAATGGATTTTTAGGACATGCAACCCGGGTTTTAAATTTAACTTTATGTACAATTAGGTTCTATTCTAATTAAACCTTACTATGCAATCAAAAATTCAGAGCCTGGGCTGGGTTAAACACAAAAAAATATAATTTGAAATATCCAGTAGAATAGGACACATGCCACAAAAAAAAAGGGCAAAAGGTTCATAAGCCTCATATTGATTGACTTATCGATAAATCGTCTTCCGATGAAGAACCAGAGCTACCAGCTACTGGACAATAATCCTTGTCCTCCAAACTATCATTCGAGTCGAAATCACTTTTAGAATCGTCGCTGGAAATGCATTTTTCGTTTAACGAAGAGCTGTTGCCCTGCGGCCATCTTGCCTCTCTTATGGCTTATGACCTTCTTGGTTAAAAATGTGCTTGATATTCGATTTAGGCAACAAGAATTTATGGGGACTGTGACACCATCTGTGCGATTTTTTTTACTGTGGCTTGTGACTTGGTTAAGAAACAATTCCTTATACTAATCTCAATTTTTTAAAAAAAGTGGCTTGTATACCTTGTTCCCCCGAACGCTTCGATTTATCGTTACTACCCAGGTAAATCATGTTTCTCGTGAGGTTCGACCTTTGGTCCTTAATTTTTACAGTTTATTTGGTTGCAATTGCAAATAAATATTTAGTTTTATACACTAATTGTTGATTAGAAACTATTTGCCATCAGTGACAGTTTGGGCAATAAACTTTTCCTTAATTTTCATTTAATTCAATTCATATACCTACATAAGTCTTATGAACAAACTAAATGAGACATTCCATACGCAATTTATGGAATTCGTCTTGATTCCCGTGCTACTTCAAATGACAGTTGTAAATGGGATATAAGCGGGATAAAGAACTATAGGTTTAACTTCCTACGGGTTAGTTAAGGTAATCATATAAAGTAGTTGTGTAAAAGAACGCTACAATTAATAAGATGTTTTCGACTTTTAAGACACAAACTAATTTTAAAATTTTTATTATTACTTGTTATAATGAATAAATGGATTGTTATAAAATAAATAGGAAAAAAATTAATTATCAAAAAAGTCTCAAAAATCAATTTATTCATTATTATAATTATTATTGGTTTTAACAATATTATTATTTTTAGAATTCATGAAACTTTCACTAAATAACAACTTCTTAAGTTCTCGAAGTTGCCTTTGCGTACATGTACGGTTGATGATATAATGTAACGAAAATCGAGATTATATTGTAATTCATGTGTGGAGTCGACGTTTTATTCAATGCAATAATATTCACTGCTTTCTAATATGGGCTATTTCTACTTTTTAATTTTATACGTTTCTATAAATCTCTTTTTTACCAATGTTGTAACTTCCTCGTATTACAGTCTCTTATTTGCCACGGAACTAATTTTTGTTACAGTAGAGCACTTGCTAATTCGAAACATAATAATACGTATAACATTAGTGGTTAAATCACTAATATTGCGATTATAAATTTTACAATCAGATCATATTTACCTATATTTATGTAACTAGGTAATTTCTATTTCGTATTAATAGATCCCCATAATACATAAATATATCATATTTGTCTATATATGTTACTAGGTAATTTGTATTTCGTACACTGAAAAAAAAACCCTTGAACCAAATAAAAATTCAGTTGACTTAAACAAATATTGTTTTGATATGCTCCAAACAAATGAATTCTTTAAAACAAAGTCATAATTTATTTGGTAGATCAGAATGCAATTTGTTTCAACAACTTAAATATTTGATTGGTAGAAATAATTAAAACAATTAAGATAAAGCCATACTTATTCAATTTTAATAATTATATTTATTTTGTTCAAATACTTGAATATTTAGTTTTAGTTTATTTAGTTAGTTATTTATTCAATTCAATTAAAATCAGTTATTTGTATGTGCAATATACTATTAAGTAATATCATAGTATACAGTATGTCCCAAAACATTGTATCAAATAGAATAAAAGATATAGTTTTTCACCATTTGATACAAGTTTCTAATAATAAAAAATATGCTGTATAAAAAGTTTAAACAAGAAATCGGAAATAAATATTTGTATTTTACAGGTTGTCTAATTTATCTCTCTACGCTATATAAATAAAACACACGCATAGTTAAAATTTTCATATATTGATTGCAAAGAAGCAACATCTATAAAATATATGTAAAAACACTTAAAAATATTTTTTAATATACCGTAACTAATCGAAACCGTAATTGTAGAGGCTTCACTGTGTTCTGCTATGTAGTTTTTGTTAGATTGGATGTATAATTGGCATATTTTCTATAGTTTGTAAATTGCCGTTAGAAACTTCGATATCGTCATTAGTATTTAAATAAACGACATTGTTTTCGTGATCTATCAAATCAAGCCTGGCTTTTTTGTTTGAGTTGATAATTTTCTTTCTTTTCCTAATATATTACTTAATCATTAAAATTACATTAGAAATTATTTACGGATATTTTGTTTACCTTAAGTTCATCAAGACCCCATTTCAATCGAATTTTATCTCTCAAAGCATTTCTTGAGGACGTTAATCTGGTTTTTTTTCAATACTTAAAATCAGTTCCAATTTATCTATTCTTTGTTCTACAAAATTAGAAACACAAAAATTAACATTCAGATATTTGTATATTGCATTTAAATATGTATTATTTAATTGAATTTCATATTTATTTGAATCTATTAAATAATTATTTGTTGTCTCTAGGTAGGTATACGATAAGATTCAAGATGATTTCCAAACCACGCGATGCGACAATTAGTCAAAAGAACTAATTATATTTTATGACACAAAAATTTAATTTAAATTAAGATATCCAAGTGGACGTGCGTATTTCCATGGGATAATTATACCTTTACAATTTATATTGTAATATATTACAACAATTATTAAACATTTTATATTAAGATCTATTATACTAACCTTCAAGTTTCCTTAGCTGTAATCTCACTCATATTTTTATCCTAAATAATAATAGGTACCTATTTACTTTTAATATAAGAATAACTATATAATACCTATAGATATTATAACTTAATTTAGAAAACTAGACTGGAAGCTGATCACTATAATTATAATACTGCTGCTTCACTATTTCACTGCGCTATGCTAAGACAAGACTATTCTTGTATTTGCCACGCCAAAAAGGGAAACCCCGTGCCCCTTCCTTCTTACCACTTAAAACAAATAAATATTTGTTTAATTCAAACAAATGATTACTTATTTTGAATCTCTTTTATTCTGATATAAAATTCGTACTAATCGTGAATTCCCTTGTTTGCGTTAAACAGATATTATTTATTTCATATAAATATTGATCAAACAAATTACGGCCGGTATTCAAGGAAGTGAACATATTCTAAAGAAACAAAATTTATTCTAAATAAGTAATTTGTATTTAACCCAAACAAAAAGAAATCAAATACATAATACTCGTATTTCTTTGAGCATTTTGAAAACAGTTTTATCAGTGTAATAATAGATCGCCATAATACATAAACATATCATATTTGCCTATATATATGTCACTAGGTACTTTGTATTTCGTATAAATAGATCCCCATAATACATAAATATTTCGCGTTTTTTGTACTTCTAAAAAGGTTTCAAGAATTCGGAATTTTCATTAAATATGTTTGCCTCTATGCCAACGTACCTATTATGGGTTAAGTATAGCAGCTAACACAATAATTCGTTGACTCCTTGAGTGCAATAAAATTTAAATGACATCCTTAGTCGTAAAACTTTGCAATCTGATAATCCTCTATGGTGTAGGCATATGTGGTTCTTTATGAAGGTACCCGCACGGCTTTTGTCTCCATTATAATAGAAGCTTTTCACAAATATTTAACAAAATAGAAATGCCGTTTATATTTTATATATTATTATCAACGAATTATTGTGGAAGCCGCTATACTCCATTGAGAGCGTAACATAAGGCATTTACCGAAGTTTCATTGAGCGATGGTGATTTAAATGTAATGACTTCTAAACATGCCGCGCTTGTCCCTTCCCTCTCAGGGCGCGCATAAATTTACAAAATTTTGCGTCGCAAAAGAAAACGCGGAATGTGGAAAATCGACGATTTTTTTTTGTATCATTGCTATATTCAGCTGGACATTAATTAAAGGCTAACAACCCTTTTTCAGTTGATTTTATTGGATATAATTAAGCTTAAGTTTTCAAAAATATAATATAGTTTACAAACCGTTCTCAACTTTGATCATACAATATTTCTATAAACTTTTTAATGTAATGCGGATTTACAATATTCAAACAATATTTCCTTTAATGTTCATGTTTTTTATTAAAATTTTTCACTCAACTTGCATTTAAACAATTTCTATTAAATGAAGAATTTTTCCTTGTATGTTGTATATTCAATCAAAAAGTCCGCATTTGCAACTCAAACTTATGTATATGTATGCTCCTGACTCAAAAACGGTATTATTCAACTCTTTGATGCTTTATATATGTATTTTATATAGAGAGCGAACTCCGTCGGGACACAACTCCTTTTGCATGTACTTTGTTTTGTATTAGACGAAGAGAGTTCAGTTCGTGTTTACACTATGTATACGTATATGCGGTCTGTTTATAGTAATGCAACAAAAAAATCTTTTTTTTTCTGTTTAGGACGTTGAATTCACTTGCTTACTTGTTTTAATATGAATTGAAACAAAAATTTGTGCTGATTTAGCCCCAGGAGACATATCTTTATTGTAATTAAATGGTTATTTTTGCCGTGTTAGAACTTAACTAGGTACTTTCGTAAATAATTTAAACTCAGTATTTAGGTAGGTGGGTTCAAAATTAGTGGTTCTATAGAGATCATTTTTAGATGTTCACAAAATAATCACAATACATGTGTCGGAATAATATAGAGGAGTGAAATAAACTAATATTGTTTACGAACTGAAAAAAAACTCCGTGACACAGGTGGGACTCGAACTCAACATCTCCCGATTACCCGTCAGGTGTTCTAACCGTTTATGTATGCGAACTGAAGGAGATTTCCAATATGTGCTACGGTAGTTCAATTCGTTAGAACACCTGACCGGCAATCGGGAGATGTTGGGTTCGAATCCCACCTGTGACACGAAATTTTTTTTCAGTTCGTAAACAATATTAGTTTATTTCACTCCTCTATATTTATATTATACAGTGTCAACCACTTATGTTGAATAAATTTTCTTTCATTTGTCTCGGAATAATATAATATAATCCATCATCAGTGGTATAGTTGAGAACTCCCAAAACAATCCGAAAAATTAAGACAAGGGTCAAGATTTGATTGAGCTTCCTTGTGTGTGTCGTGGGTCGACAAAAGAGTCGGCTGGTACCTTATTAGTATTCAAAACAATTTTGTTTTGATTCCCGTTCCTGAATTAACCTACTCATTCCATTTACCACTCTACGGATAGGTACATACAAAATTAATTAGAACTCATTTGATGTATTTATTCTAATGGATCAAATGTTTATATTCAATTTTGGTGAAATTACGATCCATTAATGTATCTAGTTATTAATTCCATTAAGAATTGTATACATATTGCATAATATGTACATTGTATTTGTTTTGAGTAAATTATAGCTTTATACAGGATATTTCGAAATAATTTTCAGATACTGAAACTAAATTTTCAGCATAGCCTAAGATTTTAAGCTCCAAAAGATACCTAACAACTAATAAACAAATAATAGTATGATATTTCAAAACCATAACAGTGACAAATTTGGGATTATTGTTCTATCTCAGATTCTCATTTAAAATAAAAATATCTACAGGTATAGACAAAATAACTGACATATCTATAAGAATTATTAGTTTATGTAACAAATGTGAATGCATTTAAATTATAGATTTTAGTGGCGTCGAATAGACAATAAAAATTTATTTTTCTACGACTGTCTTTAAATGCCTTTATTATATGTTCAATCATGATTTGACAATGTAGTACATTGTAATGCTGTTTATCATTTATCCGTGCGTAATAATATTTCCCACTAGTTGCTAGGGATAAAATTTCATTGTGTAATCAATTGTAATGACAAAAGTAGCGGCGGGCATGAAAAATCACCATAGCAACGCCGAAAATACAAACACCAAATTGACAGTTTTGGTATTTATAATTAATAATAATTATAATTAAGTATTTTGCTAATTTCAAAACACATAAACAGTGATAGTGAATATAGTTTAACACCACCTAGTCAATTTAATACTTCTAATTTATCGTATTTAGGCTTATATGCTAACAAGGGTAAGTTTCGAAAAACAAATATTTGCCTAAAAATTATGTTAAATTTATTCAAAAGTATTAAATCAGTCGTAGAAAAAGTATAGTGTGAAACTCACATGAAATGACCATTTCCTACTCGTATGATTTGCAGCATGAGCCGCAGGCGAGTGCTGCAAACGATCATACTCTTAGGAAATATATGTCATTTCATGTTCGTTGCACAATATACTATTTTAACATTTTGTAACAAAGATAGTTTTGAGTTACACGATATACCAAATTGTATCTTCATCATTGTAAGTTATGTGTTTTAATTTTATATTCAAGTGGCAATACTGTTGCTATAGCTGCTGTCACAGATGTAAAAAATAAAAAAAGGAGCGGTTAGTGTACGAATGACATTAGAAATAAAAGTTAATAAAATAAACACCTAGTTACGCCATAACTGGAGCATATTAGCCAAAGCGTTATAGATGGTAACACCATCGTCCAAAGATTATACTAAACTAGTCACAGCACTTGTCCTTATATTCCAATTTCGCCGACCAACGGCGACGGCAGATCGCTCACCGGGTGAGATGTTTCAGAACGTAGTTGATATAGAGCGTCCGCGCCAACAACGTTATTCCTAGTATTATATGTTATACCGGTTGTATTATTTTTGTGAGTGTGTGAATGTTGTTGAAAATATAAAAAAATTTCGGGCAAATTAGGAATGCGTCTGGTAATGTCAGAAATCCTACGGCAATACAGTTTTGCAGATTTAGATCAGTCAGAGGGTTCAAACTGTATTGAAGACACCACCGAAATGTTGCTGGCAATTACACAAGAACTGCAAGAAAAAAGTAATACTCTGTATAATATTCAATTTAAAAATAAGGAACAACTTATTTTAAAAATAAACACGTACGATTATAGAAATCTCAAAACAGAGGAAAATGTTTAACGAAACACCCATGTGACACATGTATTAGCTATTGTCAAACTTCGGCTAAAGAGGGACTAAATGTTTCTACGAACTTAAAATCTTACCAGGGCAGTCAAGGTTTAACTGGGGGCTTGAGGGTTGCTGCAAGAAATTTTTGTCATTATTTAATATCGTATGAAGATATGGTGTAGGAAAAAACTTGTTAAATTATTTTTCTAAGATAGAGTACAATCATCCATGCGACAACTTCCCAAAAGATTATTACTATAATGTGGAAATGTTACTTTGTAATCGCTTTATTAACCATAATAATAATATATATAATAATAATAAATTTACAAAAGTAATAAACTGAAGGTGACAGTAGCATAAATACAATACAAACATATCGGATCGTATGGATATATTTCACTGAGCAAGTACATGGAATCTATTGAATCATTTCCCCCAGAACATTCCTCAAATCACGCTTAAATCTATTGGGATTCTCATTGAAGTCATTAATGCTAGTATAGATGGGATAAGTATTACAGAAATTACATGCTTTGAAAATGGGAGCCCTTGTTTCATAATTTGCGTGCACCGGAGGTACTCTGAAAAGATAGGCACTTTTCGAATTGAACTGCGGAATATTAAACCGCAACATCTCCAACAATTGCGAACAGTCTATAAGACCATTAATCAGACCAAATATAAAACACTGAGAGGAAAAATGCCTACGCATCTCCAGCGATTGAAAATCAAATCTCTCCAATAGCAAACAATGGTCGTATCCCCGGGCAGGAATCCGACCATCAATCTTGAAGGCTAGTCGTTTGAGGAATTTTCGTTGAACATTTTCGAGAGAGTTAACATAAACTCCATATATTGGAGACCAAGCAACGGCAGCATATTCAAGCCTTGATCTTACCATTGCGTTGTACAACACTATAAGACAATCAGTATTGTTAAATGAGTTCGTCGTTCTAAAAATAAATTCCTGAGATTTGAGCGTCCTTTACTTTGTTTCGGAAACATGATAATTAAAAGTTAATTCGCTATCAATGAACACACCCAGATCTTTAATAACAGTGCATTTATCAAGAGCAGCGCCAGAGAGTCTGTAATTGTAAGAAACAGTGCGGCGTCTTCTTGTGTATGTTATATATTTGCATTTATCAACGTTTAAATAAAGCATATTCACAGTACACCAATCCTCAAGCATATTCAGATCTCTCTGTAGTACATCACAGTCGTCTTCGGAGTGAACAACTCTGAATAGTTTAAGAGCATCTGCGAAAAGTAAATAATTGCTAGAAAGGTGCGTTCCTATGTCATTAACGAATATTACAAATAACAGGGGGGCTAGGTTACTACCTTGGGGAGCGCCACTTGTGGCCAAGTAAGAGTGAGACTTAAAACCACTGTATTGCACGAAGTGCATACGTCGATTCAAATATGATTCAAAAATGGAATAGATAATGGAAGACTATTTGAAACTTTTCTGTTATTAATAGACTGATAACAACTTACAGGTATCACTTGTCGGAGGTTATCGTGGATGTTGTGTTTCAGTAAAAGCCACATATTTTTTGTATTTTAAGTAGATCACAGTTATCTTTGTATGGATATAAAACAATTTCTATATCTGTGTTGTTCAACGCCTTTAAACTTTATTATTATATTAGGCACAGTAGACACTGTGTGTGCTCGCAGTAGAGTGTGCCGACTTACTAATGTTCCACCCTGAACCACTTATTGGATTGAGTATTATGAAGCAATGTATATGGTATATTCAACGCCATTAAAATCTAATATGGCCGCGATAAATAATAATAAACTTTGGCCTAATTCGTCAAAATCTAGAAGGTCTAGGAAAATTATTCTAAATTATTATCACTCGCTCAAGTCTCATTCGCAAACAATGTTGAAAAGGTTACGGTGTTTCGGAAAATATAAATTTGTCTTTTATTTGGAAAACTCCTGTAGATATTTTTAATTTAATTCAGATTCTTTGAGAGAGTAACTCTGTTTCTAAAATTCACATAATCTTATTGAGTCATTGAATGCCATATATAAAGCGTTATGCATTTTAAGTCTAATGTTTAGTCGTTCAAACTGTTATTTGCTGTTTTTGAAACGTAAACTTTCATCCAAACATTACTTTTTGTTATTCTTTCTACTTAATTAGGAATCATTTAAATTCGTTGACTCCGTTGGAGCATACTCAATTTAATTAGAGTATCATTTGTAAATATATATAATCTAGAGTAGTATAAAATTACACTACCTATATAAGTTGAAATTCCAATTTTAGTAAGCTCTTTATTATTTAATTATAACTATTGATTACAATCAGTCTTAGTTATTCGGAATGATGTTGTGCCAATTATATTAAATTATTTGTACTTTACAAGATACGTAAGATTTGATAGGATTCTAACCGTTGTTTATTAACACATCGTTAATCATTACAAAATCTAAAATTTAAATATTTTTTTTAATTACTGCGTTATACTTGAAATACGATCTCGTGTAAAATAATAATACAGTACAAAAAAAATTGAAATTAAAATACTTTTGTATGTTGCATAAAAAATTACCGGCAGAACTTTAAATATTGAAGATTTATGTACAGTTAAAAATAAAAATATGACAATTAAATTGGATATACTAGATGGATGCAATTTTTAATAACGATGCGATAATATAGCTTGCTGAACGAGTTAATGGAAATAAAAATTCTAAACACAGAATAAAGTATTTTCTTTTAATAAAAAAAAAAACAACAACAAACTTTATTTCTCATATATTCTAACAAATTTAATTTGATTGGGTAAATTACCACGTGTCATATGGTTGGACTCCATAGACATTATACAAGTTCTGCCAGAATGTCATCATATCATTTCTGGGATTAGTTTCGATGTATAAATCCTTCGCAATATTTAAATATTTCAACCCACCGTCTTTCTCAACATTCACTGTTGGCCAATCGATGTTTATGAGCTCAGTTTTCGTAGGAATGGGTTTCCTAAAACCAATAATTGTACTAAATTACTAACTATTACCTAGTAATTAATGCATTCATACACGAAGCAAAATAGCACTATACGTAGTTATTGATCTGATTACCATAACTGGAGTGCGGAAAAATGCATCTTGCACCTATTTGCATATTTTGCATTGTTTCAACGAATCGTAGAAGATATTTTCTGTAGGTATTTAAAATTAAGAGTATTTCGTTGTCTCATTTAAGTTGAATACATAATAAATAAACGCGCGGGAAATTTTATTACAAGTGCGCCAGAGTTTTTAAATTAAATATTAAAATGCCATTTTCAAAAAAATTATATTTTCCCTATTTAGGCCGAAACACAAGAAAATTTAAAATATAAGAATTAAATCCAACCAATCAGAATGAAATATTGCATGTAAACAAATCAGAATGAGGTATGGCATATAAACAAATGCCATATTTTAATTGGTTAGAATGAATTCATAAATTATAAATTTTCTTGTCTCGACCTTATGTCACTCATCATTTTACTCGATCATCTGATGAGTGTTTTTATCCCCAAGAAATAATTGTTATTGTATGATGTCAAAGAGAAGGAATTAACAAATAATTACATAAATAAAGGATATAATGCATTCTGCAATATCTCAAATTGTGTTTAAAAGGGACTACACACATTAAGTAAGATAAAAAGTTTGGTAGTTCGGAATTATTACTTTTCCGACCCCGGGAAATTTTTTAATAAAGCAGTTAGTTTGCTAGGTTAGTTTATGGGAAATAATAAAAATAATACAATTGTAATAATAATACGGATAATAATAATTATTATTATGTGCGGTGCGTTAAGTAGTACCTAGCCGCTTGTACGAGTACGTTGTATGGGTTGCCGAAACCAAAAAGGTTACGGACACAATTTTGTAGGTTCGTTGCCGTTCCGTTGTGTTAAAATATTGGCAATGTGCGAAGTCATGGTACATTTTTATTATTACTTTCGCGACCCTGGGAGAGTATTGTAAACGCGCTAAAAAAATGGTATAAAGAGAGATAACCATTTTGAAGTCCCCTGAGACGACTAAGACCATTTCCAGATTCTGTTTTGTTACCCAGGTCATATATTTTTGATTATAATATATCTTGCCGGGAAAGTTTTGGGGTGACACAAGCAATTTTTTGTTTATTGCAGTTGATGAAACGATACAATCGTGTGGGAGATATATTCTGCATGCCTTAGTTGGAGTGTTAACAGAATGGACTACAGGTAGATCCTATCTTAAAACAGGATTTATTCAAGAATCTTTAACCCATTTTCTTGCATGATATTGTGCGGTGAAATAAGTTTTCACTTCTCTTATCAGATGCTGCATATGGAAGCGGCAAAAATTTTGAAAATATTCTACAGGAATTAAGTTCACGTAACGTGTTTGGCTCACGGGATAAATAGATACCTTTAGTAAACGAACTTATTAATAATGGCAAAAAAGTATTGTTGAAACCCACAGTGAGTTTTAAAAAGAGAAAAGCTACGACAGAAGAAAAATAAAACAAATACCGTTTTGTTATTTACGAAAATATTACTTTTCATAATAAATATACATTTTTTCTGAAATTTTGTGCATCTGAATGCGCATATTTTCAGCCTTTATTGTTACATTTGTTCTGCTGTTCAATGATAACATTTCGGGTTTGCTTCCTAAAATTATTCGGCCAAAAAGACAACTCAGCATTAGATTTATGTATGTCTACTCCACAATACAATCTTCTATAATCAATATGATATTAAACCATCAAAACCATACATGTTTCGGGAACTTGTTCCAATCAGCAGTGGTTAGATTAACAATAAATAATTAGTTTTCCAATTCTTTATTGTTAATATAACCACTGATGATGGGAACAGGTTTTCCGAAACATGTATGGTTTTGATGGTTTAATATCATATTGATTATAGAAGATTGTATTGTAGAGTAGATACCTTTCACTTCATTATACAATTATATATATAATTTTTATCAAAAATAAAAAAATAAATAAATAGTATATCAAAAATACAAATACCATGTTGTAAGCGAAACTAAAAATATCTTTAAAAATAGTGGGCAATTTGTTTTATGCCTGTAACGAACTCTATTTCATTTTCCACATTTAATATTCAAGGTTACCTAGCCTAACTTCGTTTAAAGTTACGCTTGAACTTTAATGCTCTAGATTGGATTTTCATAAGTCACACGTGTTGTGTTTATTAACGTTAATTATTATGTATTGGGTAACTTACAAAGTTTTGGCGAAGTTTGTCCATATAGACATAAATCTGTAGTGGGTGTTAACATCGTCTTGCGAAAATTGAGATAAATCATTGTTGAAAGTGCCTCTGATGAGAAGGTAGTTTTGTTCCTCACCGTGCGTCACATTACCAGTACCTAAAAAAATACTTTTTTATGAAAAAAATGTTACATTAAATAATAAGTTTATTAGGCACAAGGCATGTCTCGAGGTTGAGCCTTCTGGAAAATTCCTAATCCCGATTGTGCCTGGAGGATGATGAGACGACGAAACACTATTATGTTCTTGACTAGGACAGGAACTAGATTCACAACATTCGGTGAAATAGCTTTTCTACCAGCGACAAAGCCCAGCAAAATAATCGACTTGCACATGCTGATCTTCCACGTCATGAAAATGTAAATGATTGCATGACGCTTCAAGACAATATAGACTTTCTCTCTCTGTGGTGTTTTAATAATTGGTTTTCCCTTAACATATGAAAGTGTAATACCCCGAAGAAGAATATACTCTCTACGATGAGATGCTCAACCGGAATAAATAAGTTAATGACTTGGGAGTGATATTTGACACAGAAATAACTTGCTTGCCATATTTCACAAAATTGTAGGGTCTGCTTCAGATATTTTTGGATTCATAATTAGAAATAGTAAGGATTTTCATGGCTTAAATGCATTAACATTGATATATTCTATTTCGTTCGTTAAAAACTTGAATTTTCGTTATTAGTTTCAATTTCAATCTCTGAATTTGTCATATTTGTGCCGTGGAGTATGTTCAGAGATGCTTTGCAAAATATTTAGGGTATAGAGTGGATGGTATCATCCTGCTAGGGTGCACAACCATGATGCTTTATGGTTACTATTTAAAATACAAACTGTTTGCTAGGAGAAGGGAAATTCACGCTTCCCTACTTTTGGTGTTGGCCCGGCCAGAACCAACATTAGGTTTATTCTGGTTTAGAAATTATATAATCCTTCTAGGACAGTGTGTACTGTGACGAACTGGTTGTGCCTTAGATAAAGTTCTCGGGCCGTTCTATTACTCTTTTTTCAAACTAATTTAAATATAACAACTAATTTTTGTTTTAGAGTTTGTGATTAAATATTTATTTAGATGATTTTAACGTACCTATATTTATCATTTATATAATACATATAAATAAATGTATATACCTCAACGTAACTTTTAAGTTTTGTTTTCTGGTCTGGTCATAATACTGGAAAATAAATTACCTGCCAGTTCATTGGAATTTCCACCCATTCTTCCATGATATGTGAAGTAATAGAAATACACGTCTGTGTGTTTGGACATTAGCTCTCCAGCTTTAAGAATGGATCGGCCAAAAGATTGATCGCTGAAATACTGACAAAACATATACACTTTAAAATCCAATTTATTTGAAGTTAATAGAACTAGAACATCTTAAGAGTAAATAAATACTTTCAATCCACGTCAAGAGTTGCAGACAACAAGAAATACACGGGCTTTCGGAAGTGAATAAAATATTTACCTTCACACTAGATGCTAAATTATTCACCCATTTTCCATCAAGACCAACATAAAATTCTCTTATTAAATTACCGACCACTTTTTCTTTGTCTTCAGACAAGTTCATATCTTTTGGTACTACGTACTGAGGATGAAAATCGAAATCTTGTAGTGTAAGGTTAACGTAATCTATCAAAAAAAAAAACGAGTTTAATACACTCACCGACAAAATAATCGATCCACTCAAAAAATTGATAAATTTGCCCATAAATAAATTTGTTATTTTAAATTCGATTTGGTTATTTTTTTTTTCATATTGTACGTAAATTTATATGAAATCTAGCACATATTTGTCATTTGAAGAAAATTCGTCATTTTATACAGGGTGACACAAAGTGTGTTTTCTTACTCTACCTTTAAAACCGCATGTGGAGTGTCATAGCTTCTCCATTTTTTAATTTGTTATTCTGATATCAAGATACATCATTTCGTTACAATTTCGTTTTTTATTTATTACAATAGCTTAATTTTTGTAAAAGATACAAAGATTTAACGAAAACGTTACAGTTTTACATTCTATCTTATCCAATTCAAAAAAAAAAAAATAATGTGCATAAGATAAACATATGCAATTACGTTTATCTACAACATCAACCCTGTATACTTTGTTACGTCAAAAAACAACGTAAAACCAGAAGTGACATGTGCGAGAGTTTTTCAAAAATTTGCTTAAAATATTATAGAATTTATGCGTGCATTTAGTCCTCACTCTATGTACTTTTGGCTTTATTTGGACTTTAATTTTGCTTATGTGAATTGGACTATTCAACAACAGCAAAAATATTCACCTGAAATCATAAACATGGATTCCTCAGCATTGAAACCCATTATCACTGGTACTTTAGCAAAGTGTCCATTTTCAAATGCATCATACATACTCTCGGTCAAAAATGCGTTAGCGTGTTCCACTTCAACCACAGGTGCATAATGAAAACCTTGTGTAATTTGCATATTTTCAGCTGTTTCCTGTAAAAGAACATAATTCAATTCATTTAACTGTAGATTCATTTTGATTAATTCTTATAGATATTATAGACATTTTTTAAAATGCTTACCGTGTATGTAAATAGATTAGAAGCTTGATCCAAATCTTTAGCTGGAACGTTCTTCAAAAATTCAAACAACTCCGTCGAGTTTCTGTTGGTGGCAAATCGAGAATCGATATAGGCAGCAGTTTTATACGCAAATTCAACATGGTCCCTTTGGTATGCCCATGGAGTAATAGCTGTCCCGCTTTCCAAAATCGCCGCACGGAAAAGCCCTAGAGAACAATAGCAGTGTTTATCATGTTTTGCTATTTTGATATACCTACCTGCTGAAGATGGGCCTAAAAGTTGAAAAGCGACTGAAGCTGACCCAGCACTTTGTCCAAAAATAGTTACTTGGTTTGGATCTCCTCCAAAATATTTAATATTTTCTTGTACCCATTGTAACGCAAAATTTTGATCTTTCAAACCCAAATTGCCTGGTAGAATTGAATCTCCAGTTGAGAGAAAACCTACGTTGAAACAAATTAAAATAAAATGTATAAACTAAAACTTGTAATTTATTTACCAAATGGCCCCAGACGATAATTGATACTTATAAAGACGACATCATAATCCATAAAGAAATCAGGTCCAGTACCATTCATAACAAATCCAGAACCTTCGACAAAACCGCCACCATGCATAAAGAACATGACTGGTAGAAGGGTAGTAATTTGGCTTGGGTTCTAAGAAACATAACATAAATTAAGAAAAAACATATTATTCATATTTAAATAAATAACCTTTATTTAATTTTAGAGGTAGTCTACAATTTCATAGGAGATTAATAATTTAATTTGTCCCTGATTAAAATTCTAATTTCAACTGCAATTCATACAAAAATGTAAGTTCTGATTGTTAAGTTGGCTTCTTGAAGTATTGCTTTTAAAATCAGATGATCTTCGAAAATTTCCCGATTTTTTAATTCTTTGTTTTTGTAAATAATTAATATATTTCGTCAGGTTTTTATACAATAAAAAACATTTTAAAACGCAACGTTTCGGTATCTAATTGAAAGTATCGCAAGAGAAAAACAATGGATTTTTATGTGGTTAGGCTGGTTTTCACGAATATTTCGTTTAATTTCTTCTTTAATTATTGATTCGCCAGAGGGTGGTTTATACTCCCATGAAAACTTTCCAAACATAAAATAATGTCCACACAAAGTTAATGTATGAGTTGGTTTTCTAGTTGATTCCATTAATTGAGACGGTGAATTGAGAAACAATCTGTACTTTTAAATGCTAAAGACTATCGATGATTTTATTCCAATGTTTCGTATTAGTGTAGATAATTTTAACAAAAAAGCATCCAATACTGGGTGTCCCATTAAAAAAGCCTTGGATAATGCAAATCGAAATTTGACAATTTGCCGATAGTCGCTAGTTTCTGCTATTTTCACTTTCTGGGAATTACTAGCTCCTTGGGTAGTTGGACGAATATTGCCGGATTCAATTTATTTAGTGTTTTCTGAAATGCATTGTTTGTAAAACAAAACTTCCATTGAAGTCTATAGCAAGAGTTCGAACAAATATACATTACTATTAGTAATAATGGTTGTTACAAATTTAGAAGGAGTAGTAAAAGTCACGTTTATTAAAAAGCCTAATTTCGTCATCTCCACTATTTTCTAAAATTAAACTTCAATATACAAGTGACATGTTTCGGAGCTAACTTATTCCATCATCAGTTTGAAAGGTAACAGTGATAATAAGTCTCTCAACAATAAAATTCTTGCTAAATAGAAAATTTGAAAATATAGAGGATATAAAACATACAAAAATACAAATTAAAAAATTATGTAAAAAGGGAGACATTTATATATTGTATATAATAAATTAATGATATATATTTTTTTTCGTTCGTGCCTTTGAATTGGTTTTATATCCTGATATTTTAACTACTCCGCATTGGCTTTGTGAGAATTTCATTGAGATGGGTAAGTTTGTGGAATATTTATATTTAGGTTACTTAGGCTATTTCTTTTTATAATTGTTTTAATATTTATATAATATATGTCAAAAATAAAATGATATCTCTTAAGCGTGACTTTTTACTGTTGCCTTTCAGTAAGAAAGCTCCGAAAATATTGGAGATGCTTCTGTTTTTTTTTTGTAATGAAATTACACTCCACTACTTCATTTAGCTAATTCTATTAAATTATTCATAAACATAGAAAGAGTTATATTATTAGTAGTAATCAGAATTGAACCAGCTCTAAAACAATTTTCCATTTGACATTCATGCCATTGGAGATTTCAAGGGAAATACAAAAATATTTGCTAAAATTGGTCCGCGGAAATAAAATTGGCGTGGATTACATAGGTACTGCACTAGCTTGTATTATCACGACTGCTATATTTTAATAAACAATTTCTATTCAGTTTTTTGGAATAATTTTGCTGTTAATTTATAACATTTTTATATTTTTTATTTAATTTTGTATGTCAATGATTATGCTAATAGGGGTTGGGTGAGATAGAACAAGAATAAATCAAGATACTGATGGCTAATGAATTTACCTGTGGTGTGAAAACATTCAAATACAAACAATCTTCACTCTCAAAGCTTGAATCTCCTGTGACTTGGTAGCAATAGTTTCTTTCATAGCTTGCATCATAGCTATCTGACCAAGCATCAACTTCTTGTGGAGGCTATAATGTTTTTAAAATTAGTAAATTCGTTTCATTGAAAGAAATATTTTTACTAGATTGGGACATAGTTTTTTTACTGCGAAGTCTTACTTGGAAGCGAAGGTTTCCAACTGGTGGCTTAGCATATCGCACTGAGTAGAAAGAGTAGTACTCTCTACTATTGTTCACACTACTGAAGCTCAAAACTCCCTTAATATTTCCTTTGGGAAGTGTAACTTGAACTTGAGCTTCCTGAAACAATAACATATTTGATAAAATTAGGTATATTTACATTGAACTTAAATATCAAAATATTCGATAAAATTAGGAATCTCTACTTTGGACTTAATATTCGATAGTTTTTTTCCATGCGTGTATTTAGGAAGTAGTCCATCTTACTGTGGATTTTTTAAATTTTTTATATAATTAAATTAAATTTAATATTGAATTTCTTTATTTATACATGTTTCAGCTTTAGCTAAAGCCATCTCCAGTAAATTATAATCGTTTAACTAAATATACATTCGATCTTGAGGGAAAGTTTCTGTTTATTTTGAAATAGAATTAAATATTTATTATGATTTACTCCATTTTCTTTTTCTTTTTTTTAGTTTCAAAGATTTTAATTTTTTTATTAGATATCATCTTAGTCGTGATCTACATGTCCATCTCATGCATCGACTGATGTAGATCAAATCTAAGATGATCAAAAAAACTAAAAATCTTTCAAACAAAGAAAAAGAAACTGCAGTAAATAATAAATATTTTATATTATTTCAATATAAACAGAAACTTTCCACTAATATCCAATGTATATTTAGTAACGCGATAATAATTTACGGAAGATGGCTTTAGCTAAAGCCAAAACTTGTATAAATAAAATAAAATAGTTAAAAAAGACTGTCTTAAGAATTAGCTTACCGCAAAAGTTAGAACTGCAAATAGTACAGCGTCTAAAAGTCTTAAATTTCCAAACATGGTGGTTATTTCGAACCACGACTCAGAGATGTGATATTATGGATGTTTAATACTATATTAAAGTCCCTTTTATGAATTACGTAACTATAAATATTTATCACTAATTTGTTCTATTGTTTCTATAAAATATTATCAAAATATTGAGTAGGTACTTCATTGAGTGCTAGATAATTATATAAAAAAATTTGATTATTATTCAAATGTTCAAAAACAATATACTTAACACTTATTTGTTGAACTTTTTTATTATATAATAGTTTAATAAGTATATTGATCAATATTATCTAACATAAATTATTTATAAATCAAACGACGTCAGCGTCAAAAAATTCTATTTCTTATTGCCAATGGTATGTTTTCTCAGGTGGGGGAGATTTTTGCCAGACATATTTCGGAATCTTATAATTCCATCTTCAGTGGCATTATACGTAAGATTATGTCAACAGATCGGTGAAGTTAAACATTTATATATGTTAAAAGCATTATGATTAACATCGGCTACACACAGCACTCATCATTTTGTGAAAAAGTATTTGAACACAAAAAAAATAAAATAAAATTCAAATAAAATATCAAATTACTAAGATAGCTACTACATATTAACATATACAATTTTTTCTTTTTTAAAAGTTTTATTTTTGTTGATCATTTTTGTTGATCATTTTCTAAATTCAAATAATTCTATAGGTATTTGGTTTAAGTTATGTACAAATTTTCTTATATCTAGTTGGTATAGTTGTGTTGTAGAAGAAAATATATATGGAGCAGACAGATGGCAGTTGACATAAAAGTGTTAAATGGGGAGTGCGCAATAGCTACGTCAATTGCCATGAAATGGTGAGTGCCGTGTGTAGCCGATGTTAACCATAATTTTACCTATGTTGCTTTTAGCATAATATATAAATTTCACCAATCTGTTGACTAACGTATAATGCCACTGAAGATGGAATTATAAAATTCCGAAACATGTATGGCAAAATCTCCCTTACCTGAAATTGAACATGTTTTTAAAGAATTTTATGGAGCTGACGTCGTTTGATTTTATAACTAAATCCCGCTCCTCTTCGAAATTGATTACTTTAAAAAATAATATGAATTGAATTCCTACAGAATGAAAACATGGTAAATAACAATTATAGCATATCTTTTAAAATGATAAAACCATTTAAGGGTTTCCAAGACAAGCTTTTATGGAATAAATGATGATTTATTTCAACAGAACAGTTAGTAATAAAATATGAATTTATACTTGTAGAATTGCCGTTCTAAGGTATGTGTCGTTCTTGTACGACATGAATTTCATCGTCTCCTCATCGTATCGGTGAATTGAAATTTATTCTAAACACAATGAATTACAGAAATGGTAAAAATCTCTCTACAGTTTTTTGATAAATTTTAGTTGTAAATTGTAGCCTTCGACCTAAAGAGATCTTTTGGAAAAGAAGTTGATGGTCTCCATGTGGCCCTTGCTGCGTCGTTGTGTTTGAAAT
Organism: Apoderus coryli; assembly: GCA_911728435.2. Classification (NCBI taxonomy): domain Eukaryota; kingdom Metazoa; phylum Arthropoda; class Insecta; order Coleoptera; family Attelabidae; genus Apoderus; species Apoderus coryli. The sequence continues at coordinate 10,123,054 of OU452204.1, read as the reverse complement.
TGAAGCCTTTTGCAGAACAGTGTCTTAGAGTTGCAGAGCACACCTGTTATTTAGCATTTTCGTACGACAACATGTATAGGTCGCGTTTTATCATTTAGGTAGAAATGCATATCGCTCATTTCAAAAAAACAGAGAGACAACACAAAATTCTTATAATTTGAATTAGGATGTAGAAACGTTTACAATTTCCCTAAACATTATTGTGACATAAACAATCAAGCACTCTCGAAACTTAAGTCACTAAAACAAAATTAATATACACATTAAAATGCGTCTCCTTATGCATGCAAGAACCTTTCCAGCGATGGAGAGGAATGAGATACCACGATAGTTTTCACATACGGACCTATCCCCTTTCTTAAATATAGTGACAATTATCTCGCATTTCAGCAGGAACGGTTTCGGTGTTCCCTATTTTGGTTATTAAAACATGAAAATCTTGCAATATCACAGGTCCTTCTTCTTTAAAAAGTTCTGGAGATATGCCCGCTGCTTTGTTGTTTTTAAGTTGTCGAATAGCTGTATCAACTTCTTGCAGAGAAGGTACATCTCCCAAGTGTTGTTGGGTTGCATTATCAACATTCGTGTCCCTGATTAGTAGTTCCTGAAAATGTTCTTTCCACCGGGAGCCGATTGACTTGCAATCCTTTAGAAGACGAGAGCCATCGCTGGTTTTCAGTGGGTTAAGACTCTGTGCAGAGGGGCCGTAAATGGTCTCAGGAAGTGGAAGAAGGCTCTGGTGTTGTTGCTGTCGGCTAGTTGTTGCATTTAGATGAATTTAGCCGTCCACCACTGATTCTTCAGATATCGAGTTCTTCGTTGTACTTCAGACTTCGCCGTTTGAAAAAGACGCTTTTTGATGTTCAGTTGCTGTCATTTTGCCATCAGCATCATCAACGAAACACTAAACATCATCGTCAATTTCTGTTAGTGAAAATCACGAAATAATAGAAACCATTGACTTATCAAAAGCCGGTAAACTCGTTTTTACCGGGTCTTCATAACTGGTTCATTTAATATAAGTGATAAATAAGTTTTCGGTAATAAAAAGTTGTTACTTTGATTTTTCCTATTTATTTCTCTTATGCCCGTTTGCACCACATACAGTTTAAGTGACGATTTGTTCTAAGAGTCGAATTGCATCTATTTTTTATTGCACCGCGTTGAAACGTCACTTAAATTTGCGTGTTCCTTAAGCTAAGGGTCGAAAATTCTCTTCTCAAATGGAATTCTAACCTCAATATTGCTTTTATATTTTTCATTATTGGGTTGTTTACTTTGTGTGGCGATTAAAAATATGGAATTATTGGATGATGATCTCAATGTTTTCAAATTAATTGAACCTGGATTTCCAAAGAGGGTTTATGAAAGGCTGAATTATTTTTAAGATATGGAAAATTTAAGTTTTTTTCAAATATTTCGACTGACGAAGCCTACGTTTCGGCCTATCCTATACCAAATTGAGCATTTTTACTAGAATTTGATAAGATATGACAGCTTTCATTAGAAGATATGTTAGTAGGAAAGACCGAAAAGCGTCTTTGTGTTTAACATACTTATTACTGTTATATAGAGGTATATATATTGTGCTCGGGTATCAACAACAATAAATTAAAACCATAACAACTTCACGTTTACACTTTATTTAATTATTAATTCACAAAAGAATAAATAAGGAAACAACTCTACTTCTTTTTTTTTTTCGAAAAATAATCCATGACGAGGAGTGAAAGTGTAATGGAATGAAAGACGTCTGCTCCACAATATAATCTTTTATAATTAAATCAATGTACCATACATGTTTCGAGAGTATATACTCTCATCATCAGTAGCAATAATAGGGTCGAAATTAGAAAGCTACTTAATGTATTATTCAAGGATGAATTGATAACAATTACAAATCACACCGCGGAAATAAAAATTTTTATGTTTAAAATATTGTTGTCAGCATTTAAAATGCCACTATCGGAGTTCAAATTAATTTGACAACCTGTCGAGCAGGACGCCACACTGAAGCATATTGCAGATTAGTATCACACGCGAAAATTTTCATTAAGATCCGATATGTATACTAAAAATATTAGAGATCCATGAACTGATGCCTGTGGCACACCACTCAACCGGCAGCGCAACCGAAAGCACCCTATTTGCTGTTACATGAAATCTGCACCCTTCGATCCATCTCAATAGACAACCTCGAATACCTTAGTGCTTCAACTCCAACAACAGTCGCGTAAGTGGAACTTTATCAAAAACTTTCTCAAAGTCCAAATAATACACATCATTTGTAGGATTCCCAACATGTTGATTGATCACTGACATTTTGGGCAGAAACCCGTGTTGTCGTTCTAAGTGTAACGTTGGACTTCAGCAGAAAAGATATCATAGCTTTGGTGATGACTTTCTTCATATACTCACAAAGTGCGCAAGTCAAGCTGACAGGGCGGCAATTTCCCGGTTTGAGCTTACCTTTCTTCTTGTAAGTATCACAATTTGTTTTGGAAAAGTGTTCGTATTGATGATGCTGATCAGGTATTTCATCTAGACTAGTGTTTTAATTGAAATAAGAAAAGTTTTTTTAACAACAAAATTGGATAACCTTACACTAAAAAATCGAGTTCAAAATAAAAAAAAAAAGATAATCTCTGCTAAAACTGAAAATGATTCAAACTTCTATGGAAGCAGGGCAGGTAACCTCGACATGATCACACACAAGATGATGTATCGAAGTGCTACATCTGTTTGGTGACCATACCAACAGATACAAATATTTTTATCTGTTCTATGTCTCACACAAAATAATAATATAACCTTTGTGCCTTATCTGAGAGCAGTGGAACTTCTATACCTTTTTACCAAATATATTGAGAAATGCGTTTTGTACAACAAAAGCATTTTGTGTAAGGAAGGCATTTTTTTACGGAAATTACGCATTCTCTAATACCGGAAGCACGCCTTTAACTTCCTGCTTTTACTCTCGGGTCTCTGTGAAGGCGGTCACAAAAGTTGCTCAACACAGCACATATGTCGAGGTAAACATATAAAATTTTCCCATTTACGACAGTAGCTTTAAATCGTTAAATTCAATAGGATTTTTTGATATAAAATTCATTTCTATAACTTAGAAGATGCTTAAATATAATTATTTACAACGAAATAAAATAATATCAGTGTAATTTTTAAAATAATAATTTTTAATTGATCCTACACTAAATCGGAGGCTATGCGTACTTGTAAAATCTGGCAGTCATTGATTGAATCGTTACAGCGAATGCAATCGTAAAAAACTTTAAGTACATCTTTTATTTATTTTATTTTTTGCTTACTGATCTTTATGATCATATAGGTATTGTTTTTTAGTTGCGGATAGGTCAATGCAATCGAAACTCTTTTTGAATTGTGAGATTTCGACCTATATTAAGTCATCCTTGGAGAACTATTCAGAACAAAAAAAAACATTGAAAAATAAAACAGTTGCACAAACAAATACATCACAGTACTAGTAAACCATTTGCCTTTACAATAATTATTGTATATAGAGGTTTTATAAAAGGAAAATGGCTTACTAGCACTGTGATGTATTTTTCTGATATTCAGAGCACCCATATAACTTTAAGTAAGATTCACTTTGATTAAGCTTTATAATTATTGCGTGCTTTATAAGTGATGGAGACTTACAAAATCTCTAATCATCGACATCGCCAATGAAGAGATATGCTTTTGCAACTCCATAGCTCTTAAGAACTATGTAGTTCTAATTCTAATGAATTGGCAAATATACACTCCTAAAAACTTTGGTTGCACATGGATCGGAATTTTTGAAGAAAGACGGAAATTAATCCACTATATGGAGTGATGTATATCAACAACAACAACTATATTATACCGGGTTCCCCATAATAGACTACCCATTTTATATTATTAATAAATTCCCTAACTAAATAGATTGTTCTCTGTGGGACTGTGAGATTATCTTCTGTAGTCTTTGGGATTTAAGTAAATTATTAATCAAGTAGACAAATAAATTTTAAATTAATAATTTCGTGGAACGTCATTTTTCATCAATAATTATTTTGTATTGCTTTGAGACATTATTTCAACATCCCTTTGAACTTTCATGGATTACTCAGTCCAACAACGTGTTTTGTGTAGAGACTTAGATAAGAAGCAATTCGATAGAAGAAGGCGTGCATTCCGGCGTCAGTTTAATAACAACAAGGGATCCTGGGGCAAATCGAAAAACTGTTAAGTTATGGGTTCGTCATTGGCGTACAAAATTTGAAGATGCCTGGATGTCGAAGAACAGTTCGTACACCAGAAAATATTGAACGAGTTAGAATTGCCTTTACGAGAAGTCCTAAAATGTCTGCTAATCGACAAACCTTTATCCTAGGAATATCGAAGGGAAGCTTAGATCGAATTCTTCAAATTTCATCCCTATAAACACCAAATGCCACAGCATCTTAGCAATCAAGATAACGAAGCAAGGTTAGCATTTTGTCAAGAATTTTTGGATTTACATCAAGGAGCAATTCTCAGTCTACTAATGACCGACGAAGCAAATTTTTATTTGAATGGCATGGTCAATAAACAGAATTTTAGTTACTGGTCAAATGAAAATCCATATAAACCTCCATAATCCAAAAGTGGTTGTGTGATGTGGAGTAGGATCTTTTGGTATTATTGGCCCAAGATGGGGCAACAGCTCATACCGTCAGAAACTCAATGAGGGTCCTGCGAGAAATGTTTAATGGTCGACTCATTTCTCGAATCGGAGATTTGCTTTGGCCTTCGAGGTCCCCCGACTTAACGGCACCCGATTTTTTCCTGTGGGGATATTTAAAAGCCAAAGTGTTTGCTAGTCACCTGACTTTCAGTTCCTCGATTGTACCTACAATCGAGGAACTAAAAGTCAAAATTCGTGAAGAAGTTGAAGGAATAGAGTATATGTCGTAGTGTGTGTGTCGTAGTGTGAAATAAAAACACGCTTTAATTGAAACTAATAACATTAACAAAAATGGGGTGTTTAGTATCAAAATGTTAATGAAATTACGCGGATTTTCATAGTGATTTTTTTGAAACTGGTAACAATTCAGCATACTAATATAAACAATATTACGCTTTGTAACTTCTGACTGAAAAGTCTAGTATTTCGAATTGATATCTTATCATGGTGTATTTTTTACACGTTGCTCGATAGCATTTGTCCACCTACACTGTTTTATTTGAATGTGTTGTTTACGAGGGCTGTGTGCTGAAGTTTTGAGGTGACGTTCAGAATTATCTTGGAAGTTCTGATTAACTAAATTATGAATATGGAACGTTATAAATGTTGTAGAAGGGGCATTGTTGGAGTGTATATGTGTGTGACGTGTGGTAACTGTTTTCATAAAGAATGCTCCACAAAATGGAAGGAAATGACTCTACTTGGAAAAAATCGAATTCACTGTTCAAAAATATGTGCAAGAGATGACAAAATTGGAATCTACGAGGAAATACTGGAAAAGCAAAAATTGCAGATAAACGAGTTACAATCTGAACTTGAGCGAAGAGATGCCTGTATTTCAAGACTCAGGCGAGAGTCACAGCTATTTATAAATGATGTAGAGGATGCTGAACAATCTTATTCTTCGCAGATCGACACCATGACAAAAACAATACAGTGCCTAGAGACCAAGCTCGATGAGGCGAAAAAAAATGCAATAAAGAAATCGGATATGGTAAGTGTAAGTACACAAGCTAATTGTAAAACATACGTTAAGTCTACGCAAACCCGAAATATTGATAGAAGTATGGCAGTTACCCAGACTGATCGCGTAAAAGTTGTTTCATGTGACATACAAACTGACGATTACCCATCATTACAACGGGAGTTTTCACGAATGGGGCAAGTTATTGTAAACCCAATTAACACTAGCGATCACAATGGATCAACAAAGAAGATAACATCACATAAGGAAAGAAAAAGGAAGGTTCTGTTACTGGGGGACAGCGTACTGACTGATGTTGCTGATGTGCTCAATGGTGTTGCAGGAGACAGATTCGAGATCTCTTCAATAATAAAACATAATGCGTGCTTATTTAATGTAGTGGCAAATCTTGAAGAGTTGAGTAGGGATTATGGTGTGAATGATTTTGTGATTATTGGTGGTGGTATTAGGGATGTTCTGTTGGGTCATACCCCGGATAATAATATTTTGAAATTGTTAGAAAATATCAGCTGCCGAACAAACTTAATAATTTTAACCGTACCTATATACTCAAACAATTATTATCTAAATAAGTTGACTGATGTTTATAATATTACTGTTTTTGAATATTTTAAGGATCATGTAGCAAAGAAAAGCATTGTTTTCTCTAACCTAAATTCGATCATTAGTTCTAAACATTTTATCAACAAGAAAAATCCGAGCCTAATGAGATCTGGTAAGGTGAAGATTGCCCATCATTTGAAGAATGTTCTGTTTAACAGAAGTAAGTTTTTTCTGTAACGACTTAATGGAAAACTCAAAAGTAAATGCTAACATCATGATATGTAACATACTACACCTAAATACACAGTGTGTCTCTAATAAATTAAACTTATTTGAATTGTACCTATCTGGAAATTTGGTTCATGTTTTATGTTTAACAGAACATTGGCAATCCGAGGATAGGATGCAGGGTATTTTTCTGCGAAACTATACTTTGGTGACGTACTTTTGTCGAGTCTTAAATCGTCATGGTGGTACTGCAATTTTTGTGAAAAATGATGTATACTCCATGTGTAAGCCGTTAGCTTGTGTGGGTGAGTTTTGTGTTGAGTTGGACTTTGAATGTTCAGCGGTTGTCTATGATAGGGTTGTTTGCGTTATTACAATTTATCGATCACCCTCTGGTGACATTAACATTTTTTGTTCTAGACTGGTAGCGCTTTTGACTGAGGTGTCAAGTAAGTTCGATGTGTTGCTTATATGTGGCGATCTTAACATTGATGAAATGGGTGGACGATGCCAATACAATGTCAGGGTTTTGAGGGATGTGATTGACTCGTTTGGCTTGTCCTCGCTTGTCGAATCTCCGACTCGTGTCGCGAGTGTTGCTTCTAGAACAGTCTTATCGAGAATTGACTATGTTATAACAAATTCACCAGAATCTACACAGGTAACAAATTTCAATATTGGGTTCTCAGATCATTATGCTCAATGGGCAAAAATTTCATATAATTCTTTTAAATCTTTAGTTCATAGTAGAGGTGAGGCAAGTTATAGGCAATTTAGCGATTCTGCAATCAATGAGTTTCGATTTCATTTTGGGCAGTTTGACATTGACAACTTAGCGAGCATGAGTTTTGACGACGCATTCGAGAGATTCTGGAAGAGACTTGAGTGGAGTTTTAATATATCTTTTCCTCTGAGATCTATGAAGTCTTCTTCCTCCAGGTCAAAATTCAAAATATTTTTCTCAGATGAGTTGCAGCGTAGATATTTAGAACTACAAAACATTAATTGGTTAAGGCAACGCATTCAAGATGAGGAATTACATCATACGTATAGGGAACTCAGGGGGGATGTCAGTAGACGGGTGTCATATGAAAAGGGCTTAATATTCAATAATTATTTGGCGCATTCTAGCAGCAAGTCAAGGGCTGTTTGGAATGTCTTTAGAGAGCATACTGGTAAGAAACGTAAAACACATAATCCACTAACTCTGGTTCAGGGCAATAATATGATTAGGAATCCATCTGAAATAGCTGCTGCTTTTTGTACATATTTTGCAACTGTCGTGACTGATAAATTAGATGCGCACTTTAATGGTAATCTCCCTACAACCTGTACTGTAGGGTCCCTAAACTCTAGGAGTATGTTTTTTTATCCGGTATTACCTCATGAGGTGGCAGGGGTAATATCGAAGTTTCCAAATAAGAAATCTACTGGCATTGACAGCATACCCATTAAGTTAATAAAAAATTCTTCTGATGTGCTTTGTCCTGTATTGGCAGAATTAACAAATATGTCAGTGCGGTGTGGTCACTTCCCAGAACACCTTAAGAGGGCGCTAATAGTACCAATCTATAAAAAGGGAGACAGCAGTGCTGTTGAAAATTATCGTCCCATAGCACTGCTGAGTTCTGTATCAAAGATTAACGAGAAGATTGTGGCAGAGAGAATATTTGAGTTTTTGAACGCTTGTAACGTGTTGAGCGGATGTCAACACGGTTTTAGACAAGGGTTTTCAACCGAAACGTGTACCAGCGAATTTATCCAGAAAATGCACGATCTATCGGATAGTGGTTCGTACGTGGTCGCACTTTTATTTGACCTGTCCAGCGCATTTGATGTAGTGGATAAAAATTTCTTATGCCAAAAACTGGAAAATATTGGCATACGCGGACCCATAAACGAATGGATACGTTCTTATTTATCCAACAGGAAGATCGCTGTAAAAATTGAGTCTGTGATATCAGTTTTTCAGGACCTTGATTTAGGGACTCCTCAAGGGAGCATACTTGGTCCACTGCTTTTCCTTCTTTACGTTAACGATCTTCCTATGAATATCACGCACGGCTCTCTTTACATGTATGCTGATGACACTACAATATTATTGTCCGACAGAGAACCGGATATCCTCAAGCAAAAAATCGATGTCACACTTCAAGAGTTTAAAAAATGGTGTCGAAATAATCGCCTCATTATCAACTTCGACAAAACAGTCGCTTTGCAATTTAGTAGATATAGGACTCTAGACCTTCAAATTAGTTTTGATAACATTCAACTAACCTTGTCAGAGTCTGTCAAACTTTTGGGAGTGTATGTTGATCCAGAGTTGAGCTGGATATCGCAAGTAGACCACCTTTGTAAAAATTTGAACAGACACTTGTATGTGTTGTATTCTCTGAAGGATGTTATGAGTTTGGATGCATTGATTTCGGTTTACTATGCCTTGGTTTACTCTGCAATTTCATACGGTATAGTCGTCTGGGGTAGGAGTGCAGAAATTGGCAGGGTTTTTGTACTCCAAAAGAGAGCAATCAGGTGTATTTTTAAACTGCCCTATAGGACTACGTGCAGGGACACTTTCAAGAGCAACGGTTTGCTTACAGTTCCCTCAATTTACCTGTACAAATTGCTCTTATATACATTTAGACATAAGAATTCTATACCTACACGCGGAAATAATCACGATTACTTTACTAGGGGACGAAATGAATTGCATCTACCTCGCCCAAGACACGGATTTTTTAAAAAATCGCCGAAGTATTCTGGTCGCTATTACTATAATCTACTCCCTGAAGATCTGAAGAACTGCCACTCTGAGACTGAATTCAAAAGAAAATTAAAATTCTTGTTGACCGATGGCGCTTTCTATACCTTGCAGGAATTCACGGCTGCTGTACAGTGATTGTTATTGTTTCTGATTCCTACTTATTTTGGATTTCTTTGTTATTGTGAGTGTGATGTGTGTTATTTTATTGTATGTATGTTGGATTAGTGACTGATTTTTGTAATTTGAAGTGTATACAAATTTATTGTTTTTAATATGTGACAAAGACTGTTATAAGTATTTATATATGTTTGTATTATGGTCTAACTTATATTGACATTTAATTTATGCGTCTATGTAATAGGTGTTGTAATCTTGACCTGTCTATGTACAGAAATGTACTATTTTTTGACAGAATAAATATTATTATTATTATTATTATTAATAGACGAAGGTTTGCTACGTGGTGTAATAAACCACTTTTTAACTAATATTGAAATTTTGTTGAAGTTGGTATAGGGCATTTAGAAAACGTGATTTTTAAAAGTTAGAATTAAATTAGCCAAATATTTATATGCTATCATAAATCTCAAAGAGTTAACTGTAATTTAGTAAAATAAAAAGTTTGTTTTGTAAACTAAAAAAAAATTAATTCAAATATTAAAATGGGTAGTCTATTATGAGGAACCCTGTATTACCTAAGAGAAATATACTAACATAGTAGGACACGTAGTTTGTTCATCTCTACCTGGACCAAAATTTGTAAAATACCTACCTGCTTCACCCTCAAATCGAAGAGGAAAATCATGCAATAAAATAATCCACTTCTCCAATAAGATTGTTTTGTGGGCTGAAACCTGAAACATGAATTGATATGAGCCACAGTACGTCCTTAGAGGCTTATTTTATTATCCATGAGTTTGAGACAAAAATATATACTCACAGAAACCTCAATACAATCTAGTGGTCAAATTAGCTTAGTGTAGATAAGAGGCTTATCACGCTTCGTGCAATATTTTCAAATAAACAATACATAGTTGTATTTTTTGTTCCAGCCTGATATAATTCCATGTCCAAATCCGTGTTCCTGTCCGTCCACAGGACAAGAGTGCACCGATTGTGGAGAGTGTCCCAGACAGTTGGGGGAACCGTGCAGTAACGAAACACCATGCGACATTAAGAAAGGTTTGATGTGTAGATATAAACACGGTGATCCAGATGGAATATGTAGAGGTGAGATTTATCTATATTTCTTTATTTAAGGCTAGCTAAGCTAACTTCAAAATACTAATTCATTTTTTCGATTTATTAAATAATGTAGCTTTAAATAATTTGTTATACGTATAATAAGCTCATATTATATACCAACTTGTGCAATTTATACTTCAAAGTTTCGAATAATCTTATCCTTGCAACTAGATCTTCGTAGGTATCAACTGGCGACGAATAGAATTTTGTTTTATTGACAACATAGCTGAACACCAAACGAGGTCCTATGTTTCCGGTGGGCCTCCAGGTCTATTCAAATATTTCATTATATTCAATGATATGCGAATTTCTTTATTTTTTTTAATTCTAGTTGGTTTTCTTCGTGATTCAATTTCAATAGGTACCTGCCTTAAAATAAAATTTTGTTCAATAACCATTTTGTCCAATAAACATGTCTCACTTCTATCAGCGAACCTAAAAGAAAGCTCACCCAGCACAATAATTGACTGTTGGGAAGTAACTAGTTTGGCACAGCATATAAGAGAAATAAAATAACAAAAGGGTGAGTGTGCATTAAAAAATAGTCTATTGTGCAACGAACATGAAATGACATATATTTCCTACGAGTATGATCGTTTGCAGCATGGGCCGCAGGCGAGTGCTGCAAATCATACGAGTAGGAAATGGTCATTTTATGTGAGTTTCACACTATACTTTTTCTACGACTGTTTTAATGCTTTTGAATAAATTTAACATAATTTTTAGGAAAATATTTGTTTTTCGAAACTTACCCTTGTTAGCGTATAAGCCTAAATACGATAAATTAAAAGTATTAAATTGACTAGGTGGTGTTAAACTATATTCACTATCACTGTTTATGTGTTTTGAAATTAGCGAAATACTTAATTATAATTATTATTAATTATAAATACCAAAACTGTCAATTTGGTGTTTGTATTTTCGGCGTTGCTATGGTGATTTTTCATGCCCGCCGCTACTTTTATCATTACCAGGAAATTTTATCCGTGCGTAATAATATTTCCCACTAGTTGCTAGGTAACTAGTGGGAAATATTACGCACGGGTGAATGATAAACAGCATTACAATGTACTACATTTTCAAATCATGATTGAACATATAATAAAGGCATTTAAAGACAGTCGTAGAAAAAAACATTTGTGGATACTCTCAAAAAGAGGCTTTCGCTGAGATCTGTGGTCTAATGTTGCACACTCCTATTTAAGAAAGCGGGGATGTCCCGTGGTAACAGAAAATATAAGACAAGCAAATATAAATTGCCATAGAAAATATATAATAATAATTCTTTGTCCGCGTTTCCCGAACATCGACTTCAATAAGAAGATCCAGCTGCTGGAAGAAATATGAATATTATCTATATATACCTACACCATTTTGTTGAGTAGACATTGTTTTATTCAGATAATATCATTCACTCCTGGATAGATGAATTACTTCAGAAAGAAAAGGAAATATGAATAGATATGGCCCACAATAGACTCTAGTGTGGTGGTGGCTCCTGGGCCTCTCATTTTGAACCTACCTACCTTATTAAGCTAAACCATGTTTAAATAAATGACGATTGATATAAACTTGACAATATTTTGGTATAAACAACATGTCAGCATGCACTTTCATCGGTATATGATCTTACTATTTACCACTCGTAATAGTAATTTACGTAACAAGTCCGGAAAATAGGTTTTTTTTGGACGAATAGAACAGAAAGTCTTTGAGACCAAAAGAACTATTTTCGGGCGTCTTGCATACAACATTTTTTCGGCGACCGTGTAGAATAATAAATCAATGAGCCGACACATTTCTTTATTATACATTTTAATTCTTGACCAGAATAAAATACTACATATTAACAGAAACATTTCAATTCTTATTTATATTAATATTTATATTAAAATTGCTAATGTTGAAGGGATTCAGTTTGTTTGAAATGACAAGAAAGACCTGATTCTTCCCGTCCTAGTCCGGGAAATGCTACTTTCTGCCTCGGTATATCCCGGACGGTTGTCGAAAAAAAATATTTTTGATTAGGGTACCTATACTTTAATATTTTTCGCTCACTTCTGAACAGAAATACTCATCGACCAGTACAAAATACACCTCCAACTTCGGGGTATTTCTAAAGAAATTTATTATTGTGATATTTCAAAATAAAATATTTCGTGTATTACTTATAATACAAAAATGTCATTATAGCTATAGCTAATGAAAATAACACATTACTTTTTCTTCATTATAGGTTCATATTATATAATTTAATATGATGATGGTTTTCATGTCATTGCTTCAGCAACAAATGAAACTATAATGCTTATTTGAAATAACAATAAAAGCTTTTATTAACAATTGAGCATTTTCAGATTGTTAAAAAAACCATCACAAATTTAATGTTTAGGTAGGTTTATTTCCCGATATATTTTTGCAATCATATAAAATGAAAAACGTTGGTGTTTAGTTTTAGTATACCAGTTATAATAAAAAAACACCAAATTACATCCATACTAAATTAAATTAAAGTATCTGGCAAATGTGCAAGCAAATTAATGGTTATTGTGATTTCCCAAACCAAAATGGTAAATTAATTATTTCGAATCGAATGTGCGAATGCCAATAGATAAATATAAATATTTGGATGTCTAATACCTAACTATTTATAACATTGAAATGTATGTATAAACAGTATCTATTATTGTTTTTATTATTTAATTTGGGACATTAATGTCCACTGAAAAGTTATTAATTGAACGGGAATATAATATACTATGCCTGGATTTTGTTCGAAACGATGGAATAGGCTATCATGACGTCCTAGTTTTATGAACTAACCTCTGCACTGAACTATTTCTATTTTATTATGTGTTTGAGAAAACTATAGTGTCTGTCGGTACTGAGAGGAGCAGTATAGTGTATCCAATAAACTATTACAATAATTGTAAAAATTTAGTAAATTAGAGGTCATTATTTATTAGTCTGAATCGATTTGTTGAAAACTACTTTACATTATCTTTTCATTTTCCACACAAGAACGAAAATGACCTTTTTGCTACATTAGCATTTAAACGTTTTAACGCTAAATAGCATTTTGTTTTATTCGTTCTCCCATCATTATACTGCCGCGCTGCGAAATTGTGTTGCTCTGGTGCTTATTGCATTATCTTTGGGAACCATTTTATAAAAAGGATTTTCACTTCGTTTTACTTTTGTGTTGTATGGAATACAATTGTCATTTCAACATCAAGAAGGAATGGAGAGGCCTGATAACATTTTTAATGGCAGATAGAAAATTGGAGATACTGGAAGGGCGGATAAAAGAAATTAGTGAATATTTGATTTATCGAATACGTTTAAAATGGTTTTATCTAACTGTTGTATAAGAGTAAGATTATACCCTAACGATTTCTTTACAATAATACTAATACCAGACTATACTTAGTTAATAGTACACACCAAGGTTAAGCATCTAAAGGAAACAAAATAAATTACCTACTTGTGTTGTGAGAGGATAACGCCTTATATCAAGCTGAATTGAGATGAATTGAGAAATCATTAAAACAGTATATAGGTACTGGGATTTTGCATTTCTAAAAGTAACAGTTGATTACAATAAAAATAAATTATGTATCGCAAATTCACACCTCCTTCCTACTTATCAGTCGATATAGTGAATTAGACTTAATATGGCATCACCAATAAATTAATGACAGTTAAAATACCAAAACGCGAATGATACGCGATTAGACGAATTTTCCGCACTTTCAATAAATATTTACATTTTTCTTGTTATAATCAAATTCATCAAATCTAGCAGCAATTCTTCATATTATATCAAAGCACCGGGCCTGCCACCGATCCTACCCGAATATTATTATCTAGAAAGTGGTACCTTTATTAAAAGTTTCCAACTTAATTGTATGAGAGTATACGAGGTTTTGTCAACTTTCATTGCGTGTTTCTAAATATCCCTTTTTAATTGATTTTAAAAATATTGAGTGCCAAAATAATTATTTAATAATGCTAGTGCTAAAAAAACGTCGCAATAAGTGCAGATTCTATGACTGTTCCAACAGCTTTACAAACACAGCTAATATACTCGTACATATGTTTAGATTTCCTAAAAACCCACCAATTTCGAAGCAATGGGTACTAAAATCCGGTAGTAATATTATAACTTTTTCACGCCAATATTAATTCTTAATTTACACTTTTGAAAGGTAAGAGCCTTTTTTAATTACCGTTCATATTTTCATTTGCATTACCCACATTAGTTACACGTAATTAGGGATTACATACACAATAATATCAAAATATGTACAAAGTTCTTTCTGTATTCCGTTCAAATCGAATTTGAAATAGATGCCCCGCTAATTCATTGATACTTAAGGGTAATGGTGGAGAATATAGACACAGTTCTAAGGAACTGTGAATATGCCTATTAAAGTAGGGTGAAGTAAGGTATGTTCGTGATATAGGTAAGTTCGTGATAGAATTATGAAAATTTCTCAGCAAGTCACCTTTTGCTTTAGATGGATGACATCTCGGATAGTAGTAAGTGTATGTTCGTACTAGATGATGCAACCTGTCGCGTTTCTATATCACGAATATTCCAGGCATTAGAAAACTTTGTTTACAGGTGGTGCTTATTACGTTGTGATTTTTGGCGAGTTTTGCAACGGGGAAGCGATCTACAGAAATAAGTAGTAGTATTTTAGATGAGGAATCTTCCTGTACACAATAATTAACAAATTTTGACTTAATTTTACCGTAATTGCTTATTCCGTGGAGCTTGTTTGTTACAATATTTTTCATGCGTTGAAGACATTAAAAATACAAGGGTTATTCAATGTTAAATATCTTTTTTTGTGTGCAGTAAAATTATTCCATATTTTTAGATAATGTTATGTTTATAATATACTACAATCCTAAACTAAAGGTAAAGTTATTGCACATTAGATTGTAAGAAAAAAAAATGGAGCACAGTGGATACAATTTTACTACTGTTTGGTACGATATCACCTAAAATGTCAAGCATTTGACGAAGAAATTGTTTTAATGTGCAATCGATGCACTGGAAATACCAGTGGTGACTCAGATTAAGATGTTATGCGTTAATGATCCAATGTAACTGTTAATAAAATCTTACCTACCAATTTTTAGCATTAATTGTAGTATCACGAATAAACCTACCCCATATCACGAAATTAAATATCCTAGTCACGAAATTACATTTCCTTAACTAGGACAGTCATTTGAAAGTTTATTTAAGTAATTATTATTATTAAATTTTCTAAGTTTCCTCATAAAAAAATACATAAATCTCAAGAATAACTATCGGGTGTTAGTCCCTCACAACTGTAGCAACAACGCATGCTATTTCCATTATTCTCCAACGAAAAAAACAAAAATTATCACGAATATACCTTACTTTACCCTATTTAACTCGAACAACCTTTTGTAAAAAGAAAAATAGATATTTTACAAGGCTTATAAGGTTTTTGTTATTCCAAAAATATTTGATAATTTATTTTTTTTACTCTTCTCAATAATTATGAACTAGTTATTAAAATCTCATGGCGATTTTTCTTGAATAATTTTAAATAACAGTTAAACATACTGAAAACTTATTTAAACCATTACGTGTGATATACCTACTACCTATTTTTGAGTTGAAAATGACTTTAAATTTAATAATAAAAAATCCAGGTCCGGATTTAAAAGGTCCGTATTTAAAAAAAACAAATTTGATGATGGTTTTTCAAAAACGAAACGCCGTAGTGACAATTTGTAAACGTGATATTATTCTCCTCAAAAAGTAACAATGAGGAAGTGCTTCTCATTTTTTTATATCTGTAAAAATAATATCAGAAATAAATAAAAACTAAAATCGCAAAAAATTGTTTTTTCAAAAATTCTCGAAAACGGCTAAAGTTACTTTACTTTCGAAAACACCACTTAAAATGTTCCAATGCTGCATTCTTATATTGGACACAGTGTATAAAAGCAATTTTGACACCTCTTTTGTTACACATAAAATGTTATAATATGCCAATCGTCATATTCTTAGCGGAAATTTACGCAGACATTTTACACTAATTTATTGATTTAAATTCCCATACATAATGTTATTGTACCGTAGAAATAATACGGCGCCACGTCAACGCAGGGCCCTCTTTAAAAATGTTTCACGTACCTGTAATATTGCAAAATTCTACAACTCTTTGCCTAATGGATTGTTTGGCCTGAGCAATTGCACGATCTTATGTAAGTTTTAAAAATAAAAAATCCAGAGCCGTATTTAAAAAACCAAGTTGATGATGGTTTTTCAAAAACGAAATGTCGTAGTGAATATTTGTATACGCTGTCTTATTCTCCTCAAAAAGTAAAAATTTTCTTATATCTGTAAAAATAATGTCAGAAATAAATAAAAACAAAAACGCAAAAAATCGTTTATCAAAAATTCTCGAAAACGGCTAAAATTAGTTTAATTTTGAAAACACCATATAAAAGGCGTTTAAATTGTACAACCTCTAGTTTAACCGACATTGTAACTCCTACTGTTTTCAAGATTCCAATACTATCCCATTCTTATCTTGGACACAGTGTATATCCATAGAGTTCAAGGTTTGTAAGTTAGATAAAACTGAACATAAATACCTAGATTCTTGGATTCAATCGACCGAAAAGTTTATGTACAACACCCCATATAATAAAAAAAAATGCTTTTAAAATTAATTTTTGTTATTCAACATTTAAATTGTCTGAAATTATCAAAATATATTGGGCGTAGCTGCTATATAAGCTTCAACACACAACTTTTGTTGCGAACGAGAAATACACTTTGCTGTGGTCTAAACACATTCACATGCCCAGTAGGTACAATACAATTTTATTTTTTAGCTGTTCGAGCGTGTAGTGCCAACATGTATTGGTTGTTAGAGAACTAGAGGTCTGTATATAGAGATACCACTGCTGTTTTTGAGTATTAATATTGCCATCGTTGATCATCTATGTTTGTTTATCTATGCTTATAGGTATATCTTGACAAACAAATCTATTCCGAAGGAACGAAAATAAAATTAAGTTAAGCCTAAAGCGGTAATGACGTTGTTCCCATTAAACTCCTCTCTCTCTCTTGATCTATGCCTATATAATATAGAACGTGTTTAAATCTCTCAAACTTTGTCTGTGTGATGCGTTATAATGAATATTTAACGTTATCACATTTACCGAAGAGGTATTTACCTGCATAATTTACCCTTCGGCAAAATTTAGACATACCTTTCAAATCCCTCTTAGTGTCTCGTTTAAGGATAGGGAAAGAAGGTCAGGAGTAGAATTATATAAAACAGTCGTTAAAAAATAGCTGACATAAGCTTGTAGTTACATCAAAACCCGTACGCGGTTATAAAGCCATTTGATCATCATCAATTACCAATTTTTAAAACACCTTTTGCTTACGCACTATTGTGGTTTTTTCACAACTCGAGTCATTTCATACAAAACCAAGAAAAAGAAAAAATATATATACTGGATGAATGTTGGAGCACGAGTCTAACGCCGTGTGAGCATTTCTGGCATTTACATGTGGGTGAAGACGCAGTATTTCCTAGTGAAGAGCGAGTCGCTATTATTGTATTGGAAATTTTGGTAGTTAAAAATTAATTCTAAATAATTACAAGCAGGAAAATGAGTGCTCCAAAATTTTATAATTAAAAAAATGCTTAGATGTTTTGTTTTATTTCCTAGACGACTTTGCGTGCTCTTCCTTTGGTTTGGGTATCTGTCAATTTTGCACACACAAAAACTCATATCTTATGGCCATTGCTGCCATACTACACTACTGACGAAGTCTAGCTAGAGCAGGGTAAAGAGTGTTAAAAGAAATGCAAATTAGTTGAACTGCGGGATGTCACTCAACATCATACTACCCAAAATCAAAAAACAAACTAATATTAAAAATTACAATAGGCGGAAACAACGAAAAAACATGAACTTACATAAGATCAGGCAATTGCTCAGGTCAAACAATCCATTACGCAAATTGTTGTGTGCGTAAATTTCCGCTCAGAATATGACGATTGGCATATTATAACATTTTATGTGAAATAAAAGAAGTTTCAAAATTGGTTTTATATCGAAATTGGAGATCAAAGTCCAAGAAAAATAATTTTCCAGAAATATGTGTAACTATTTTCCAATCATATCAATTTGTGTCAGTTCAGTATTGGAATGTGTCAAATCTCGGGCGTTTCTTAAGTGTGTACCCTCGGTCCCATTATATACAAAATAATAAACGGTCTGATAATAATTACTCAGTGCCTTCAACGACAAACGCATGAAAAATAATTTAACATTTACTTTCAGTTGAAAACTCCGATTTCTATGATATCTAGAAACTATAATAAATTTCAGTATTACATGTTTATGATAATTTCTACATATATAGAAAATATTTTGTTGATAATATGTGTAGAATACTAAACAGATTTTGTAATTGGGTTCATCTTATGAACTTTTTAAGATCTAATGAGCTGAGCCCACCACAGGAAAAGGAACAGTACTAATTTCTTTCACATTATTGTCGCAGAATATTTGCACAAAGTTTAAGCAAAAATGATGCCTTGATGGTTTTTTCCTCGAATTTTATAGAATTATCTTTTACATTCACTGTGTTCAAGAATGTGCAAATCATATAGAACATTACTACTTTGAGGTTTTTGCCCAACTCCTTGAAAGAAAAATACAACCCGAATTTTAAGAGAACAACCAATGGGTTTTCCATCAAGACACGGATATGCTCAGTTTATTCTGGATTATTTCTAAGGATAACATCCAGCGGACGTTTGTTACTATCCAATTTAAAATGTGAAACAATACTACCATCTGCTAATTTACAGTTTTTGAAATGGGTGTGAAAATTATAGGCCAGTCCTGCTCTTTATAACACATATGCGTGCTTTCGTGGCATGTATATGATGGAAAGTTTGAAACAACGCTATGCTAGTGTAGGTGAAAGGTGATCGCGATCAGCCAACTCATCTATGAAGTTTGATATCGCTGCACTTTGCACTGTTCAAATAACAATAACAGCTGTGAAACATGCATGAAATTTAACTACTCTAATACATCAAGGTTTACATCAGCAGGTAGAAACTTTTACTTAAATTAATGATGCGTATCAAATTATGCAACTTTCTAACCAAAAATATTCTGAAATTTAATACATTAATACTGCATGTGATACACTCAAGTATACTTGAACCTTTGCATTCCTAGTGTAACCAGGATAGGAATTAAGTCCAGTTCAAAACAGAAGAAAAACTAAAAATACAAATGCACATAGTAGTATAGTATACCTACTTTGGAGAAAAAAAGACGGCCGTCGTCATCGGTGCAACATATGTTAGTGACATTAAAAATGAATCAGAGTATCTTCTGTATTAGTTTATCTATTAGCTAGTGTAAATTTGAAGCAGCATTTATCCAGAAGTATTGTTTCTGTAAGCTTAGTTGCTTGTTCTCAATTAATTTTATTCTACAATAAATGCTACATACACATCTACAAAATGATACTGTTCTTATCACGTGTTTCAATCAATTATGATAATTGAAGTGAAAAGATCAATGGTATGAAGTCAAAGCATTCACTTTACCCATTTTTAGATCTTTTACTATGTATTATACTGGAAAGGAAGATCCCTATGATACTGAAATTTTCATGTGGTTGAAATATCAGTAGGGCATTTGATAACGTCAAGTATGACATACTTCTACAGAAGCTCCGTAAAGTATTTGCGTACAGGGACATGTTTATAACTGATGCAGTTCAGACCTTATGGCAAGCTAGCGACAAACTATTATCTAACGTGAAATTGGAGTGGGTTTGAAGAGGTGTTCCTCAGAGACATTCCTTAGAGATCAGTATTGGATTCAGTCTTATTTGTATACCACGCGAACAAAATTAAAATCAATTGACAACTAAAATATTTCTATACTTACGTTATGTCAAATTGCACTTATCAACAGATCTCAAAAATTACCGGTGTAGATTGGTTTCGTCCATGAAACTGAAATGAATTCATGGAAAATACTCTTATTATTTTCAGAAATGAAATAGAAATATGATGCAAAAATATAAAGAAAAAAATAGGTTTCACTTGCCAATGCATTTGTTATATATTATTCTTATCCTTTTTATTTCAGAGTCTTCAGGAATACCATGCGTAGTTTACAATCAAACCTATGATCATGGCGAAACGTTTAACCTGGATTGTAGAACACAATGTGCGTGTCAGGTGAGATTTGGTTTCTATTCATTCTTTGCACATAGTTTTTTTACTCATCACACTTTACAACTAGTGTCTATTATTTCGGATGCCATAATAGTTTATACATCTGTTGATCTTGAAGTAATAATACTGTCGTATTTTTGTTTCACTCTTTTTGCGTGTGACGTATGATGTCATTCGTTCGTAGGTACCTACTTCATTCATGGTGCTTTGACAAGAAAGGCATAAAAACTAAGAATGCATAGGTTTTATCAAAGCAATCATTAATCAAATAAGAATATGTTTTAGGTAATTGAAATATGAAAGTAATATAGCTCATTCATACTGTTGTAGACACTTGGAGAAATTTATAATTTTGATTCTTAGTATATTAGTTTGATTTCCAAAATATCAGTTTAAGAGGAAGCATCTAACATTAAGGAAATAATAAACCTTTGTTCTTTCCCTAACGTGAGGTGCTGCCTAAAATTGTTGGTGCAAACGGCAATTAATATGCCAATACACAAAGTAACGCCAAAGCTTATGCAGAAACGTCAACTAAATACTTGGGATAGATAATAATTGATAGATATTTAAATTGAAGCGAATGGAATAGGCTGGGGCTAACAGGATAAGAAAATTGATATAGGTATAAATAATAATAAAGAAAACTGCTTTTGAGGATATATCAATCTTTAAATGAATCTATTAAACATTGCTCAAAATTATAAAGTGATTCAGAAAAACAATAGAATATATTCAACAATTCTGATATTTTTAACACTTTTAGAAACCAGTATTTTTGTACACATGTACCCTACCTTTAATTCGATTGTTGTATGTACTTCCATCATACTCTTACTAGGGCTAATAAATATCTATAGTATTACCATATTTAAATTTACATCATGGAACAATTTAGGTCCATACATGTCAGGTCTAACGGAATATATCAAAATTTGCAACAGCATGTAGAGGCTATAAATAATATACAGTATATATGAATAATCAAATATCTTTGATTTGCTCTTCTACGGAAATGAATTATTGTTGCTTCTTGTGCGTTTCTGTGGCTTGTGCCAATTCTCCCCTGATTTCTTCATGTCATGTAGTTAGATTTAATATGTACCAACATATAAATAGTCAACTCGACTTAAACAAGATAACTTTGTTTAAAAAGGCTTATTACTTAATGTTGTGAAAACTTTTAGGTATTTACTTTCTCTTCTACTATCGTTTTCAGGGCTATGGCTGAGTCAACGGTTTCTAAGGCCAAACAAGCAACTGGCGCGGTCCTAAATTTACTCTCACGCTCTAGATCCAGTGATTGGGCATCGAAAATCAAGCTTTTTGACTTAATTATTTTAAGTTCATTTTCTTCATGTGTTCCCGTTTGGAGTTTGAGATACTGTGATATTCTCGAAAGAGTACAAACAAGTTTCTTTAAAGGACTACTCTTACTGCCAAAAAATACAGCAGATGCTATGTTAAGACTGGAATGCGGTAGATTGCCGGTTTCTTGTACTGTTCTAAAACTTGATTTAAGCGGGCTGCTGAAGATTCTGAGGATGGATGGCGCCAGAGACTCCAGGATTTGTTTTTTAAGATGTTTTCAGCTTATGCAATATAGAGAGGCTGATATCAGATATAATTGGCTTAAACAAGTGAACGATTGCTTCATTAATACCGTACCATTCACTAAAATCAGCTAAAGATGACATTATTAGGCAACACCTGAACGAATGTTTTAGTAAGGATTTGTCTCTGGTCCAGAATTCTAGATCACCTTTATATTATTACTGGTTGACGATTTCTCACACAGCTCCAATTTATATAAACTTTAATGCCTCAATTCATTACATAAGGATTTTAGCCCAAATTAGGTTAACACGTTCGTTTCGACTCCGATTTAGAACGAGGGCGTCTAGTGCTAACAAACTTTTTTACATAAATCTAAGGTATTTCTTTGAGAAATTGCTTTTAGAACTGACCTAAAATAAGTTTCTGCAAAATTTAGGGCCAAAAGGGCCATGACGTCTAAATAACTCACGCGCACTGGGCACTATAATAGTAGCATAATGCTGATGTCTTAATTATAGGTCATGGCCTTAATTTTTGCAGAAACCTGTTTCATACAACATTTGTTCTAACTCCCGTTCAGATAAAGGTTGTATATATACTTTTTTCGAACTAGTTCGGATCCTTTTTGCTTTAGAAGGCCCGGCCTCATCTTCCGTCATCACTATGGCTTTTTTTTTATTTTCAACACGTATAACAACCATCACGTAAAATGTAAAATCCACCCTAATATTGCAGAGCTACAATAACAACTAAAGGCCGGAAAACACGTGTAACCGATAGGCAATTCAAGGTTACAGCATCATATGGCCACATTTCTTTACCCTCACATCATTAACTCGCCCCAGTATTGTTTTTTTTATTTTTCAACCCCTTAGGACCACGCTAACGTAAAACAAACTCGAATGCTGCAGTGCTAACTTTTCGTTATCGCTTGAAAACTTGTTGGACAAATGACGTATTTATAAGTCACGCGCACATGACAGATATAGCGAATGATTTATTAATGACTCATGAGAAGTGAACGTGTTAAGTAATATTCATTTCTGCAAATATAAACAACCTACTTGTCAATGAAACACTTCACCACATATACTTTGAATGTCCACTATACTCTGGCCTTCGTAATAGTGTCCCAATAACGCAAAATGTTGAACGATTCGTGTCAACTTTAAATAAACCTACTTTATCGGACATCAGCAAAGTTGTTAATTTTCTTCTTGGGTGTCTGAAACTGCGACCATTTGTTTGAAATGAGTGATTGTTCGCCCTTTGTACTTTTCGTCTTTTTGTCAACATTGTCCCCTATATTGTTATTTTGTTTCATGTTTTATTAATGTTTAAGAATGATTGATTTCTGTAATATGCAGCTGATATACGCTCATTGTTTCTTTACCTATGTTTTCTTTTTTGTTTTTGCATTTAATATTATAAATTATAGTGTTATAAATGTCTATCATTTATCAATTTATAACTGGAAAGAGTACTTTTGTTTTTCGTTATTTTTTTCTCTTTATCGCTAGTTTAAGAATTTCCTTTCTTTGGTATGGGTATTTAGATTTTCATTATATTAGGAAAAATATGATATTTTTTATATAATTAATTAATATATATTTTCTGTTTTTGCTTGTAAGATTGTAAACGGAACTCCATTGTTATAAGATTGTAAATAGTAGTGAGTTTTTGTTATGAATTCAAAAATTGTGAATTGTAAACTGAATAATTTTGTGGCATAGCGGAAAAAATTTAAATCGAAACTTTAATATTGTCACTAAAAATTGGTCGGCAAAAAAGGTTTAAGGGTTCTAAAAAATAAGTTATTCCTTTTCTAATAACAAGATGGGGTTTACTTCTACTGTAACGGAAAGTGCCATAACATTAAAAATATAATTTTTGACCTACACAATTTCCTGTGATAGCCATTTTTGAAATTCTAGACAGTTACCTTTCGTAGATTTTGAAAGACGGCACTCAAGAAAAATCATCCTCCATATACAAATATACGATACACGAAAACACATTTGAAATTGTTGTTTCTTAAACAAACTTCCATTCATCACACATAAAACTTCTTCAAGAACTTCCTCGCTTATTCCATATATACATATACTTACCCAAAAAGTTGTCACATGTAAATTCTCTTCCAAAAATGAGTTTATCCCTCGGTTTCAAATGAACCAACAATGTTTTGACAGTATACTCGTAACATCTTGTTTGGAAACTTCGGCGAATCTCTTACTTTTATTATTTTGTTATCCTAAATAGGTATTAGCGCATGCAGCATGTTTCCGAATTTTAAATTTGTTTTTCTTGTCTGTAGAACAAAGTTTTTCTTAGAACAATTTAGACCATATTAGACGAAACTGGAAAATAAGATGCAAAACTTTTAATGAAACACAATATGTGGATTAACCTAAATAAAAAAGTATTTTCACTTTTCTAACTTGCAAGTCTTAAATTAATTCATAGGTAGGTGCTACTTGGATCAAATATTAGCTGAAGTTTATCATTTAGCAATTTCAAAGCAACGAATGCAATAAAGGTTGGCCCATCTCTTGCATTTTCGCAGCTCTCATGAAAAAATTCAATTACAGATGTTGTGAAATTGCCTTGCATGATAACAAAGCTTCCCGCATACTCATCTGATGCCAACAGCTAACACGATTGCTGTCGTTGACTAAAGTTTTCGTGAAAATCCACGAATACCAACTCGAACTTAATTGGTATTTCTTTGAAAAAAATGTTATCAAAAGATTATTTGATTACAATGTGATCACTCCTTTATGCGAACTTTGATTGAGCTGAAAAATTTATATCCTAAACGTATATTTTTGGATGAAGCTGATTTTGAACTTGGCCTGACTTTCAAACAGAAACTTTTAAAAATCCCTTCCCCGCCATTCCTTTCGGTTTATATCATACTTCTTTCAAGATAGATAGATAGAAGATAGTAAGAAAGTTACGGGAACATCGGTATAGGAAATATAAATTTTGGAGAAGTTCATTGTCAAACACACAGCTACGTTTTGGCGGTTTAGAAATTTTAAGAAGTCAATTGAAATTGATTTCAGTAAATAATCTAAAGGTGTACTCTTTTAAATAAACAATTATACAAAAATATATAAAGTAGGTGTAGAATTTTTCGAGCTTTGACTTTTCTATATCGATTATTTTTAATTTTTTTACATTTTTGGTTAAATTTGAATGTCCCTCGAATTACACAATATGTTGCAGATCTAAATTCCACATTGACATTATATTAGTTCTAGTATTTTGGCAACATATTGTGTAATTCGAGGGACATTCAAATTTAACCAAAAATGTAAAAAAATTAAAAATAACTATGAAATTAAAATTAAGTATCTCATAGTTTCCTTAATTAGAAATATTCTTACTGATATCGATTAAGGAGCTTCATAATCCCTTCCATGAAGAAAAACGGCAGCTGGTCCGAAAATCAGTTGCACCTCCTAATACTTCTTTCTTTAGGTGGGTGCTTAAGAGTTTCCTAGTGTAATTGTATGAGTTTATCTCGAGTTACAGCTATTGTATACAGCCAAACCTTTTCATGCAGATGAAGGACAGCTCAACCCGATTTTCTCTATTTTTTGTTACAATAACCAGCGTTATCTAACAGCTGGCAGCAGTAGGCAGAATTCATGATTAATCGGTCATTTAGAAAATCAATTAGTACGTACTTTGTGAGTCTCAAAATAATATGTTTATCACTTTCTCAAAGAGACTGTTGAGTTTCCGTTAGGATTAGCGCATCTTCTTCAGGATCCTTCACACCACCTTCGATTACTTCTTCCCTGCGTAATAGTAGTGGACCCACGTTTCATGTCACATTACAAGACTATCCTTTTTCTTCAAAAGTCGCTGAGAGATATCTTTCTATACATTATTTTGTGCTTGGGTGGGCCGACCTGAAACCCACCATGCTAGTATTTTAAAGTTGCTTCCCGAACTATGCTACAAGTTCCATGCAAATTTTCCTTTACTTTACACCTTCGTCTGCGAGAAAACGAATAGTTGCGCAACAGAGAGGATGCTACATCTCATTCACTCATTCTCTTACGGGTCTTGAAAGTTTATAAGGATCAGAGGAATTTGTTGATAAAAGCATACATAAATAAGTTTTAGAAAATGTGGAAGTGGAAACTCTGCAGGACTGACATATCCTAGTGTCAGGACATTTGTTATTAAGCATTTCGCAAACCTCATTTTGCTGAGTTTCACTTAAAATATTCAACTTTTCGCTTTAATTTTAACTTTTACGCCAGACAAGGCAATCGATGGTCAGTTTTAAAAAATACATGTTGCTGTCTTGTTTGGAGCAATTGACAATAAAGGAAAAACACAGGAAACTTAACAATTAAAGAGATTGTGTAAATATTGCGATAACCGTGTGATTCTTATCACATATCAAATATTGTTATAATCTTATGGAGAATCAAATAATATAAAAGAGGCAAAGAAAAATAAGCTATTACGTTTATATCCTACACGATCGACCCTGCATACAGTTGCGTCGAAAAATTAATTTCAATCTAAAAATTACATGTGCGAGCGTTTCTTCGAAAACAATTTCCTTAAAATTTTATCGAATTTATGCGTGACTTTTGGTCATCCCTGTATATGTTTGGTGGATCAAAAGTGCATTACCATTCGTTCCCCGAGCGTGAAATTAAAGAAGTTCGTTGTTGCACTGATGTAGTTTGGAAGTGATTTATTGATTGTTTAATAATTAAATTTATTATTCAGAAAAAACATAAATAAGCGATAGAATCCTACTAAACTAGATGTCGTTAGAATATCTGATCGCGAAAGTACCGAACCCTGCATCTACGACAGAGATTACGCTTAAGCTTAAGTTAAGTTTACTGTAATTCAAATAACCTTTAATTATTAAATCTTAAAAAAAATGTTTTTAATTTTATATAATTTTTCCAAAGAATGTGTATTTTCTATTATAGAATGGAACCTATGGTTGTTCTTCGCTATGTCCACAAGAGCACATATCACCAAGGGGCTCCTGCCAACACCCTAGATTAGTGGAAATACCAAATCAATGTTGCAGAGAATGGATGTGTGACAGTCAAACAGGTAATGGTTATTTGTTTCGCTAGTGAAAAATGTTTGATACCTTATGATGATATTGAAAAACTCGTTTGACCAGTTCACCAAAACACTCCTTTAATACCATATCTAATAATAATATAATGAGCGTAGCATCACTCGTGTCTCGGTATAAATCACGACTCATCTGAATTTTTTATAAGGAGGATTGGTGATTTACTATTCGAATCATAGGCGTGAATTTGCGGTAACTGTTTTATAAGCTTCTCTGTTATTATGTCAATTTTTTAATCTATTTTAACTGTGAATAAACGAGATTGGATTTCTTATACTCTTTTTAAAACTTTGACGAAAGTCATGTTAAATTTTTTATTGTATTGTTTGCTCTATGTTGTTGATGTAATTGATTTTATGTTCCACACACACTTTGTAGAACTTACGTTGTTTTGTCTTGTAAATGGGTAAAACTGTCCGTGACATTGCGTACCTACTACCATGTGATCTCACGTGACGTGATAAAAGAACAGCTAACATACACACAATGTTAGCTGTGAAAATAGTCTGTCTCTGCCTTGATAGTCCTCCAGGCACTCTTCTTTTGCTATCAGAGAGCCTGGAACTCTGCCCTGAAGGTATATATATCATCTGTTCTCTCTCTTTTTATCTGCTGTTTGTCCCCTTTGCTAAACAGTTGGATTTTCTTTTCTTTTTTTCAATTGCATAATATTCTGTCCATTTTTCGGCACTCGTTTTGAAAAACTGCAATGTTACAATTGCATACTTCCTCGTCAAGCTAATACTAATACTTTGAATGCTACCTCGAATAATTCCTGTACTAATTCCACTAATTCCCAAGATATTTTGCTGCAGTTTAACCCTCGCAGAATACTATACGAATAATAACAAAATCAAATAGCTGCTTGTGAATAAATAAATACCTAAATAGATATATTTGTCAAAAAATGAATACAATAATTAGTAGAGAAGATTGTTACAAACAAATAAATTATATGAATAATAAATACAATGATACACTAGGTATATTGTGCAGGTACATAATCAAATAAATAAATAGAGACACAGCAAAACAATTACATATACTCGTAGTTAAACAAATCACAAATAATTATAATTAATAATTACGTAATATACAAATTAACTATCACCAATGATGATGATAAAAAAGTAATTTACTGAATAATAATAAGTATGTTTTTAGAGCTTTACGGAATTTAGGAAGGGATGATAAGGATTTGATTACTACTGGCAAAGATTAATCTACACAATAGATAGTCAGCCCAATGCATTAAAATCAGAACATCTCTAAGTATGCCTGCCACTACGTGGCGTAGACTAGCGTGTAAAGCATAGAGCAGTATTGTCACAGCCAGAAACCGTTTTGTAGTTTATTAATATCAAAAACAAAACGCAACGTATAACAATTATTTAGATCATTTGCAACAGATATGCACCGGCAATGCTGTATTGTCAGAGAGAGAAATTGATGAAATTCTGTATTAATCTGGAGGGGATACGCAGGGAGGGTAGAAAAAAAAACAAGCGAATGTGGTGTGTGTCGTGCTGTTGCCAATTCGTCGGTAAAAGAAACACACAGGGTGATTTATTACAAGTACAGTATTGAAATAAAAGCCTAATCTCTAAGAATTAAATTTAATATAATAATATTTAATCCATGTCATACATGTTTCAAGACTAGACCAGTCCCATGATCAGTGGCGAACAATCGTTAAATGAAAAGCTTTTAGATAGAAACATACTTTTGACTAAATATTTCACGTAGACAATGTGGCAAAGATGTAACAAGATTGTTGTAGCTCTTATAATACCTATAATAAAAAAATTATCAGTGCTACCTATATTATATTAGGTATACCTATTATAATAGTGTGTCTCTTCTTCAGGTATAAGTTCCACTTTATCGGTTTAGGTACTTAAATTTTACTTCTTTTTAATGTTTCTTCGGGTAAATAATAAGTTCGGTAGGAATAGGGCTTTGGGTATGAAACAAAAAAGATAGAAAATAGAAATTTGATATAGGGGTAGTTCTAAGCATTTACAAGTTTGTGACGTGTAGCGATTTTCGATGCCGCCCCCGGAGGTATACATGAGGGCGGCGCAATGCCGTTTTAAATATCTCGTTTCGCTTTCTTGGAAAATAAAAAATTATAACTGATAACTGAAACTTAATACTTAATACGTGGGCGTAAGAGGTAAGCTCACTTCACAGGTCTCTATTAATGAAAGAAAGTTAACATTTTGAGCATCTGCGTAAAATTAAATGTATCCGTTTGGTGGGTAGTTTTGATTACAATAAGTCGGTGCCAAGCCCAAGCCCGAAACAAAATAAATCTATATTTACCTACTACCTATTTGGCTTGGTACCGACTATTATGTGCATTGTTGTCTTTTGAATGATATTTGTATTTTGTTATTTTTCGTATTTTTTATTAGTTCTTTTGACAGCTCTGGTGTCATCAATACACCTGTATCCCGAATTGCATCAAATTGCGATGCTATTGAACAAGCATATAATCCTAAATATAATATTCTTTTTGAACTACCTGTATCTCGAAAACCAAGCCGTAGCGAACCCATGTACATATGAAATTTGTATCTTAAAATTAGTCAAAAAATCACCCTTTAAAGTTTGTACAAGTACTTATGCAACACCCTGTATACATAGATACTTTGATTTGCAATTTGCAAATCTGTCAAACTTTCAAATATGGTGTTATGTAATTGTATTCAAATTAAATGTTTGGGGATGATATTTACGAGTTTTATTTTTTTATATAGAGAAACTGTTATTCAGTTTTTAAGGATCAATCTGAAGCAGACGATTGTACTTGTTAAAACATGAAAAAAGTTATTGTCGTGATACTTTTAACACCCTGTTGGTGGGTTTTTAAAGCTTTTTACGAAACGTGTTAACAATACAATCTACATAAATCGTTAGTTTTTTAAAGTTTTATGATCATTGCACAAAAACCAATATTAAGGAGACTGTAAGTTTTTTTTCAATTCGGCGTTGCAGAATTTGAACCTAATTGTGATAATTGTGTTATTTTACTAGTATAGATATTTTTGAGTAAATTAATTCGGTTATAATCGATGAGTAGAATCTTTGGAGTAAAATACATTTCACAAAAACCCTGAACCATATTTCTCAATAGATTTAAATTTTCATTAAAAACAGATTAAAAATTCTAATTTTTTACATCCTGCATTTCGAAACCGTATTTTTTTAAATAATTATTGTCATGCTGGAAATTTCAAACCTTATTTACTTCAGCAACTTGTAAAAAGCACAGCCTTTTTAATATTAACATTTCTTAAAATCGATATTACGCGATAACGATGACTTTCTATCAATATCACAGAAGGATACATTTATTACGTATATAATTTGTTAGATTTTACATCTCCGAATTGAAACACACGCAAAAAATGTGCATAAAAAAGTTAGGGTAGCATTTCACGCCTGTATGCCCCTTTAATTTACCCGCCTCTGAGATTTATTTTTTCATAATGTTAACGACAAGTTGAATCTGCTGTTTGAGTTTGATTCTTAAAACTGAATCAGGTAATAACCGGAAGTCCTATCTATAACGCCAAATTTCGTTAATTTAAATATAACTTTTTGATGCATCCTTATATCCGAAATTTAAAATTAAATGACTAAAATAATAATATTTTAGTCATTTAAAATTATTGTCTAAAACATTTAATAAACCAGCCCTGTATATTTATACTATTATAGTAATTTCTTTTATTTTCGTCCATACACATTAATCTTTGCGTAGATAGGTATACGTATACCATATAATTTTAAACAAAAAACACTGCTGCACAGTAGTACATATATGATACCTATAATATAAAAACAAACTCCCACCTCGTAGGGGAAAGTATACTCGTCCTTGTCTAACATTGCCCATATGATTATTTTATTTCAACACAATACATATAACGCCATCTACAATTTCCATGGTTGCATGTTTTTCTAATAGATGTAGCTCGTGTCGAGACAGTTTCAATTTTTGTTTTATTTCCCATATACGCTGACTATCTATTTTGTAGATTAATCTTTGCTACTGGCATATAGTTGTGCATTTTCTTTGCGTTGTACAAAATGGAGCTTTTGATTAATTCTGACACGTGTTTGCGGATTAAGCAGACCGACTCCAATATGAATAAGGAAGGGAGTGCTGGTATTTTAAACTTTTTGAAAAAGTCCTGGCAATGGACGGTGTAGTGTAATTTCAGAGAATATCGAACAGCTCTTTGTTATAATCTAAAAATACGCCATGTTGCACAGCATGATGTACACCAGACTGAGAGAGCGTATCAAAGATGGGATTTGAAAAGTGTAAAGTAGATTGTTATGGAAGTTGACAAGTTAAGTTCTTTGATCTTAACGGAAAACAGGCAGAGCTTAGTTTTTTTGATAACGCATCGATGTGCAAAATCCACTTTATGGCGCTGTCCACAAGGTTCAGAATCCTCACAGAAGAAACGACCCATCCATACATCCTGCATACATATCTTTATATGACACAAGTTTTGTTATCGCAGTGATCAAGCACAAAAGGTTAGAGTCACTCTATGAATGGATGGTGATCAGACACACTTTATCATTGCTATCCAGGCAAATAACGTCGTTGATAAACAGCAAAAGCAAAATAGGACCCAGTATCGAACCCTGTGAAACTCCACTTGACTTCTGTTGCTGAGATACGACTTGAACCATTCCAATGGAGTCCCTCGAATTCCGTAATTAATTTCCCTTAATATGTTTGAGAATCAAAGCGGAGGTATAATTATTAAGATTAATGTAATAGGTTCATTATTTCTTGGTAAAGGTGAAGTATGTTTAGTTGAATGAATTTTCGTACTGACCCTTTGGATTTAAGTTAATTAAAGGTGTAGGTTAATTTTAAGTGGGGGCCTTTAATTAAAGAAGACTTTGCATCTTGCACAATTAAAAAGATGGGCAGCTGCATCATAGGTATAACATTTATTAAAAAAATATCTGAACTATGTTTCAATTGAACGCAAATATTAAGGAAACAAAAATTTTAATGGCTTGCGGAGTTGTGGCTTCATTATGTTTCTCTTTAATTGTTGGTGTTTATTTAATTGGAGACGTTACTTTTTAATTACTATATAGGCTATAATTCTTTTACACATATAGGTAAGATCCTTATGCCAAAAACCTATGCCTACAAAACTTGTATATTTAAGTTTCCAGCAATTTCTAAGTGAGATTCTTCACGTTATAATGCACCTGAAAACATTATGGGAAGGGTGAAAATAATTAATTCTTGTTGTTTTTTGTGCTTATTTTCTCTTTAGAATAGGTTGTCAAAGCTTATACCTCATTAGAAGGCGTAAAATATAACATGTCGCTTTCATCTTTAAATTTTTTAGAGCATCATTAAAATGTATAATAGAGAAACTGTTTTTATTCTAATGGTCATGTATTTACCAGTTTGTTTTTGGTTTTCAAGGTTAGAAAGAAAGTTTATAGTAAGTGCGATTTTTTCTAAATATAACCGAAATGTTATCGAAATTTTGTGGTAGAATGAATCCAGTGGCAAGAATTGTACAGGGTGGTCCAAATTGGACAATTTTGATAGGAAACACCAATTTCTAGAGGAATTAGACGAAAAATAACCTACATGTCACGAGCTCGATTTACAAACGAAATGAAATGCCGAAAACCACACCTCGATATCTTGAACCGTTTAAAAGATACAGGGTGGTTTTGACTTTTGTGCATTTTTAACCTACCCCTGTAACTTATTTATTTATGATTATTTTTTGTTTCTGTGAAAACATTCGCTAGGCACTTTTTTAAGAAGAATCTAGTGGTGTCTCTATTTTTTTTTTAAAGACTGGTGCTGAAACTATGGCATAAACTTGTAATTTTTTATGGACTACCCTATATATTTTTGCACATTCGTTTTAGAAATTAAATTACCTTTCCAAATATATATAAAACTTGCCACTTATCTTTTGAAACTTTTCAATGTTTTCAAATAATGTTAGATGCGTCTTTGAAAATTTATCTTTATCAAAAAAAACAATATAATAAATTAATTTAATCAATTTAATAAAAAATAACAAGTACACAGAGTATATCATTTAATAAAGCAAAAAGATTTACTACAACAGGTGTTCAAATTAAATACCATTTAAATTAAAGCATATTTGACTTCGCTTCTGGACATGATTAACAGCATTGATTAATTCTACCGCAGATATAAATTCAAAAGTATATCGCATCTCCATAATCAGCATTTCGCTTATATGTGTGGTCTCTTATTCTTCCCCAAAGGTAAAAATCCAGAGGCGTTAGATCCGGGGACCTTGCCGGCCAATGATCAGGGCCCTGGTTGCCAAGTCAATTGTCCCCAAATTGATGGTTTAAAAATGTCCTTATAATCTTCAAATGGGAAATCAAATCCCGAAAGGGTTGTATTATTTCAGTGTAGCGGTCAAAGTAAAGATTGCTGGCGGCCTGAGCATCTTCATGTGATTCCCAATAATACTTTAACATGTCATATTTTTCGTAGTTCTCATACATATTTAAAATACAGGAAAATCTTGTTTCAGTTCAAAGCTTGGATTTGAATGATAAAATACTAATGGTTTGACAGCGACTGTTGGTTGCTAAAGTTACTTCGCTATGTTTTTGCAGCATGTCACGCCAAATTTTCAAAAACGCATCTAACATTATTTGTACATTTTTAAACCAACAATTTGGGGACAATTAGCTTGGCAACCGGGGCCCTGATCATTGGCCGGCAAGGTCCCTCGATTTAACGCCTCTGGATTTTTACCTTTGGGGAAGAATAACAGACCTCACATATAAGCAGAATGCTGATTCTCGAGATGCGTTGGAACCAGCAGGGCGATATGCTTTTGAATGTTATCTCCGGTAGAATTAATCAAGGCTGTTAATCATGTCCAGAAGCGAAGTAGCTTTTGTTGTAATAAATCTTTTTGCTTTATTAAATGATATACTCTTTGTTCTTGTTATTTTTTATTAAATTGATTAAATTAATTTATTATATTGTTTATTATTATTTGAAAACATTAATAAAACAAAAGTTTCAAAAGATAAGTGACAAGTATTATATATATTTGGAAAGGTAATTTAATTTCTAAAACGAATGTGCAAAAATATACAGGGTAGTCCATAAGAAAAATTACAAGTTTATGTCATAGTTTCAACACCAGTCTTTAAAAAAAACTAGAGACACCATTGGATTCCTCAAAAAAGTGCTTTGTGAATGTTTTCACAGATACAAAAAATAATCATAAATAAATAAGTTACAGGGGTAGGTTAAACATGCACAAAAGTCAAAACCACACTGTATCTTTTACACGGTTCAAGATATCTGGGTACGGTTTTCGGCATTGGATTTCGCTTGAAAATCGAATTAGTGACATGTAGGTTAGTTTTCTTTTAACTCCTCTAGAAATCGGTGTTCCCTATCAAAAGTGTCCAATTTGGACCACCCTCTACATCATCATTGAGCGTGATGGGACAGTACTAATAAACAGTAGATGTATATCCATGTGAGGATACAGTACGGCAAATTGAGAGTCTGACTGGTACACACGGA
Source organism: Apoderus coryli (assembly GCA_911728435.2). Lineage (NCBI taxonomy): Eukaryota > Metazoa > Arthropoda > Insecta > Coleoptera > Attelabidae > Apoderus > Apoderus coryli. The sequence continues at coordinate 10,087,989 of OU452204.1, read as the reverse complement.
CCGATCACCACACATGAGTCGTGAATCGACGTAGGGAAAGGCCGCCTGGTGAAAGTATACAGTGACAAAAAAACTCTCGAGTTAAAGTCTTGTTTCATTAAACAAGCCTGAATAATAATAAATATACATTATGAGGAGTAAATCAAACCTGTATTTTGTATTCAGACTCATATCCTTAAAGATATGTAAACCCGCAAAAAAAATCGTTAATCAATAACTCACATAAATGATTGTAAAAGAGACATGGAACGGTTGACTGAGAAATATAAGTTTTTCGGCTTGTAGGGTGGTCATGTCGTCTTGTAAAATTTCTTCTTAACCTTCACCAATACTAGTGGAATATTTAGGAGTGTTAAGAACAAGATATATAAGAGTATCGCCTAATATCTCAAGAGACTACAATTACTTCTTGGATATTTCTAAAGTCAGATTTCTAGACCAAACACGGCCGCTAGGCCTCACAAAGGTAAACGTCTAAGATGTAAATGTAAATTATTTGGTTTTATCAAATCATTCACTTGCTTTTTCGAATTGAAAATGCAAGAACTGTGTTCTCTAAAATGGTAACAATCTTCAGAACTTGATCGTTACATCATTTTATCTAAAAAATAAAATACCAGTTCTTTGCTGCTTTATTTACTATTTTACTGGCTGGTGTGGAGATTAATAACAAAATTTAACATCATTTGAGAAGTATTGTTAACCTCTATAATTGCGGAATCCGCAAAAGATATCTATTATAAAAAAAAGTTTGGTACTCGACAAAATGTCGCGTCAAGATCTAAAAACTGCTAACTGGTTATGCAGTTTTCGTCAAAGCAACGAATTTTTGCAAAACTGGTTGCCCAGTTTATTGTAAGAGTCTTTTTGGAATAAATTATACTTTCATTGACCCATATTTTTCCTTCTACAATATGACGATATTCAAATTATATTTTGAAGATGTTGAATTATTTAGCACCAAAATGTGCAAGTTTCTTCTTATTTATAGACTGTATTTCTTACGGTTTCCGAGATCCATGTGCTCTTAATCTTGGATACACTGTATTTTTCCATTTCTGTTACATTTCATTAAACACACATTTTAAAATATAATATAGAGTGCTTTAAAAGTTGTGGCATATCAATCATATATTTTTTATGGAATATCCTATGTAATATTTTATTGCATTTAAATGAATCTTTCATATATATTTCCCTAGATCTATTTGCGTGTTGTATACAATTTCAAAAAATAAGAAAAGTAGTCTACCCTGGGTATATAGCTTAATAAATATTTAGGAATTTTTACGCTGATAGGTTAAGGGATATTGATAAAAAAAAGCTAAGTTCATATCTTTTTGAAAAAATCATCCATTGTCGACTTAATTTTAGCAGAACAGCCGCCGTCATGTCAACCGGAATTTTCGAGATGGACATCATGCAGCAGTGATTGCGGTTCCGGATTATCGTCACGAAAATCAAATATTAACGCTCGTTGTCTGCCTGATACTGAGATGCGGTTATGTCAAACTCGAAGATGTTTGGATACGGCACAGATGGTTAATCACAGAAAACATCACCACTTAAGGGTAAGCAGATAATTAATTCGGGAAAAATATTGACTAAAATGCTTAATTTATTTAATATCAATAATTATAATAATTTGACATTTACTGTATAACTAGTAAAACAGTTGTTGTTATTAATTAAATTTTCTCAAGTAATATCATAAGGGCATCAAATTTTCCGAAAAAAAACGAAAAAACACGTTGCTAAGTAATATTTTAACAAGAAGCATGAATGCATTTTCCTAAAAAAATATATTACTTTGCATTGTGTGTTTTCGACTTTTTCACAAGAAATATTAGATGCCCAAATGATATTTGACAAGTCTATTTTATGAGTAACATAATGGATGGATCGTCTTGCTGAGATCGGTGTTACGGCTGGCTTGCTAAGATGGATATGGTCATATATCACTAGAAGAAAACAAGTTGTTTCTTTATACAATTTTGAATCTGAAGCTTTTAATGTACCATCTGGTGTTCCCCAGCGTAGTCATCTGGGTCCTCTGTTTTTTATTATATATATATATCAGTGACATAAACACAACATGCTTCAAAAATTCCCAATTTAAACTTTATGCAAACGACCTAAAATTATATAAAACTGTGTCTAATCTTAATGATAGCAAGCTATTGCAGGATGATTTGGATAGGTTGGTTGAGTATTGTGCTCAACGCAGTTTATTTTGGAATTTGCTAAAGTGCGTTGCCATATCATTTACTAGAAATAACAATATCCATGATTGGGACTACACTATTGGAAACCATTCGTTGGTTAAGGTCGCAGAAGTGAGAGATTTGGGCGTAATCATGGATAATAAAATGATGTTTAAGCAACATATTGACGCACTTATAACTAGCTGTAACAGAACTTTGGGGTTTATTATTAGAAATTCCAGAGATTTCAAGAATCCTAGAACATTGCTATCTTTATATTATTCTCTCGTTTACGGAAAGCTGAGTTTTGCATCATAGTAGTATACAACATAAGTTTTTGAAATACATGGCATATAAGTCCGACATCATACTGAGTTTTCCCGTGAACTACAATCCTATTATGCGAAGATATTCAATAATATCATTGCAAAAGAGAACGCAACCCTCTGATTTATTATTTATATTTAAGATTTTAAAAGGCTTACTACAGTCAGATTCTATTTTAGAACACATTATTTTTAACGAGCCACTTAGAACATTGGGGAATAATGAATTATTTGTTATTCCATTTTGACGAACTAATGATGGACAAAATTCTCCTATCTGTAGGATGTTAAAGACTTTTAATTCATTGATTGTGGATTTCGATTTTCTCACTATGTCTAAATATACATTTAAGATATTTGCAAGAAACATGATTAACTAACTATTGTATTTGTATGATTTGTTTTTTTTTAAGTTCTATTGATTAACCCACTGAACATGTATATTATACTGTGGGTACTGTTTTGGATCTTTGATCTGTGTGTACCCCGAATTGTTAAATAAATAAATAAACAGAATAAACAGAAGAGAATATTCCGCATACACATAGCTTACAAAACATACTACCTATTATAGCGTCGTTTTCTGGTGTTTTAGGAGAACATATTTACTTGTTATCAAAGGTATTATAATTTTTGGTGACTACAGCTGTCGAGTTTTGCTGCGGGTAAACTCAAAAAAAACTGCTGACAGGTGCTGTCATACAGTTTTTCCATCTAGAAACCATTTATGATTCAACATTGCGCGTTTGTGATTGGTGGAGATTAAGACGAGGGAAATAGTCGTTAAAATAATTGAAATTAACGCATTGTAACAAAATTATAGAAGGAATATGTAGAAAGGTTAAAGACATGTAGGTATCCTGATTTACAACCACTAATCACGAAAAAATTTCCATAATTTTCAGTCCAGACTGAAAATAAACAACTCAGCACCGAACATATAACGAGATATATGTTCGGTGCTATTCACAGCAAGCGCATTAATATCATTGAAAGAAAGTTTAAACACTAGTTTAAAACTTAAAATACAATCTTAGAATGGCAGGCAGTAGATAACAGTTATTATGCGAATTGTTATATAACATTAATTCATACTCTGAAATAAAAATTCATTTCATTCAACATCCGAAAACAACTGTATTGCAAAATAATTTTTCAAAACACGGAAACGTTAATCCCAGTTTATGTTTATCAACGAATGCATGTGGTTAATTTGCCTGAAGCTCCAATTACTCATTTATTTTCAATCCAAATTAAAAGTTCTCTCGCACGCAGGATATCCTGATGCAGCTAAGTAAGTATTCAGAATAGAAAAGAGGTGAAAACAAAAGAAAATGTTTCTATTTATAGAAGCGTAAACGTACACCCTCCATAGAAAAAAACAAAAGGCACAATACGATGTGCTATGGTTTTGTTGTTAGTTCGTATTTTGCCCCTTTCGTTGCGTTTTTATATATAAAAACGCTAAAACGACCTGAGATTTATAACGCTGCCATAATTCATCGTTAGGACTTTATGATTTAAGTAGCTACCCCTTTTTGTTCTCTTTGTTTTCTTGTTTTTCAACATGAATTTCCACGAATTATTGTAAGAGGTTAAAGTTGAAATAAATTTGAAACGGTATGCCAATAAAAATATCACGTAATATGTGTGTACTACTCGTGCCGAAATTTTGGAATGAACTGACAATATGTGGAAATTAATAATACCATGTTGAATATTTTCTTTTTTTTTTTAATTTGTTAATTAAAACTAAATTTAGCAGGGTACCTATACCTCATGTTATATTTTGAGAGAGGTCATTATTTTTGGGTGCTAATATCCCTACTCTTAAACTTACTATTGCTTACTTATCAGCTTAGTTGCAAGTTTTATGTTTGAATAGTATAAAAGTAGTTCCAAATAAATTTAACACCTTACAACTGTCGTTAATTCACTGGTCGATGAGTGTAATTAGTAGACGTGATAATTTTTATATATCAATTAAATCAATCCTGTATATTCTTAAAAAACGGAAGGCATTCGAAAACTACTGATTTTTAATCAGTTTCTTTTCTTGTAGGTTGAAAAATTCATATGTTAATAAAATGTTTAGAAAGGTACCTAATTGATGAACTTTCATAATGTAAATGGAACAAAGAAAGCCAATGAAGTCTTTGTGCTGAGAAAAAACGCATTACGGCGACATTTTTAATGCATCACTGGAGTCAATTGAGACAGAGCTTATCCAATTGAATATTTTTTCCGAAAAAACAATTTCTATTCAAAAATCAATAAAACATACTAATATTATTATTGGGTATAAATGTAGAGCATAAAGTCCAACGGAAGCATCAAATAAAACGTCACTTTTACAGATGATTGAGATCTATACCTGTTTTCCTGGCGTAGAATTTTTTTTTATTAAACAAAAACGTTCTAGCTGTAAATAATAATTTCTTCTTTGACCTGGTTCATGATTGATTGATTGATCAGGTGGTGGTGAAAAGATATTCTCATCAAAACAATTATCGTCTAAGTTGTTTCATGTTCTTATAAGGCCGTTTATTGTTTTATTTTGTTGCATAATATATTTCATTTACTGTATATTTAAGTACATATTAACTTACCCATGTGCTTTATGTAATCATGATTCATACTCACAAATTTCGGCATCTGAAAAATGTTTAACACAGATTTAGCTATAACATATCAAATATTAAATATTCGAGGGCCTTGATGTGAGTTTTGAAGACAGCTGATGGAATATGAATGGGCGAGACTTTAAATTTTCTATTCGTACGATCAGGCAAATAGTTAATAAAACACAATTAGTAGAACGCTTGAACACATATTGCTTTGGAAAAAATTGTATAAATAATATGGACTATCTTCAATGGTAAAATCTATTAGATCTGTTCCTTGTTATTTATTTTCAAGATCTGAAATTGTATTATTAATGTCACATATTTTTTTAAAGATTTTGCAAAATTCTTAATTTTACATGAGGTTTTACCACTTTATTATGAGAATTTCTTGATTTGATTTGCATCTTTAGGTCGCGATTGGCAAATTTTAAAGTATAATATGAACACATTTGAAATTTCTGGAAGTAGGTATATAAATGTAATAAACTGCAGATCGTTATTGGAATATTTTAACTTTAGTTCAGCTTTTTAAATTGTTATACTTGTTTCGCTATTTACCTGTATCAAATACTAATAAATCTTCATTTCAATGTTACATTAAAAATCCAATATGAATATTCAATAATTTTTTTATAAAATTAAAAAATCTTATCACGTACGTTTCAATAAAGGAAATGCGTTATGAAGAAGATAAGGCATGTAATTATTTTTTACTATGATTTCCTCTTGAAAATGGGAATCACAAATACTTAACGTATTGTAATCCTGCGTTTGCATAATAATGTGTATTGATAAATCCTAGGGCTTGTTTCCAAACATGACACCTGGAACATTGATAAATAAATGATCTTGGAAGAAACGTTAATTGTGTGCGCATAAATTAATACAAGACAATATCACTTGCCTACAAAACACAAAAATCTACTATCGCAACATACACATTGGCTATAAATAATTTATAAAATATTTTTTACCTCTCTTCTTCTTTGGGAAATCGAAAAAAAGATCTTCCTGATGCTGACCTTGCTGTGCAATTGTCCACACAACACAGCACTGGCATATTAAAATTGTTTCTCTATGCTTTAACTAATCAAATAACAAATTAAAAAACGTTTTAAAATTAATTCCAATATACACTATTTAATAAACACTACAACGAAAACGTACGACTAGAGCCTATCACATCACAATCACAAAGTTATTTTGTAAATATTTAATTTTATAATATTCTCTTGTGTAAGTTTAAACAAAGTTAAATATGCAACGTATATCTAATTTTATATTTCATTGGACAATTTAATGTTAATAGCGGAAAACAAAAATTAATCATGCTTATTATTATTTATTTCAGTAGTAAAAACGATTTAATCTCATACAACAAAGTACAACTGGTATAATAATACTATTGTGCATGCTGCAATACAACCGGTATAAATCAGAACCAAGCGCGTCTACCAACTGCTTCCAGAAGAGAGTGGCAACCGATAGACAATATTTCGGGTAGATTTCGTAGTGGTTTTACTGTCTATTTTAAATATACTGTGGTAAATCTTAGAAAAATGAATTCCACAGGCTCGCCAATATTAATCATTAACTATCTCTAGTTTGAAAACAGGAATCAAAAACTTGTATAGGATATTTCTTTAACTGACGTTATTAAACTAAATTTTTAAAGGTTGAAAAAACATCCGGTCAACGCAAATTCGCGCATGAATTCAATCAGGACTTGCAACCTTGCAGTACAAGTCTAGAGTAGCTAAGCCAGTGTAATTAATTATCCAACATTAGCAATATGCAGATTGAAATATTATTTGGACTGCTAAAGGATTCCTGAAATTGAGCATCCATTTGGTGACTTTCTGCTTAATTAATTTTTTTTTTATAATTATTGTTAACTCGAAAACTTTCTTCTCGTGTCTATTATTAGTACTTATTAAAAAGCTTTAAACATCAGTTACTACAAACATTAATTACTACTAGTTTTACTCTCAAATGTTTTTACTCTACTAGGTACACGGTTAGGGGATTGAGCCATGCAGTCGTGAGCACGATCTGAACTAATATACCTACAACCGGAACACGCGTATACCTATACAACGGAATATAACTGCAATTAGTTTAGTGGAGAAATAAAGAAAAAAAACATTAAAACAAAAGTCTCCACAGCGTATTTAAAAGAAATTCGCTTTTACAATGGGTGAACGTTTAGGGAGCTTCATTCGTTATCTGAGACATAAAGCTTTGTATTATAGCTACAAACGGCGTTAAAGCATTTCAGTTTAACTCGCTTTTAGAAAATAGTAATTGGACTAATTAAGTTTAAATTAACAAGGGTGACAATGACAAGTTTAGTTAAAAACAACGGTGACTATTGTAACGAGCACGTGTTGTCATTTTTAAAAATTAACCGGTATTGAACAAAAACCATATCATTTTTCTTTCAAGTTATCAATGAATTGAGTTTACACCTAAGAATATTAGCAAATGTAAATATAGTCTAATTAAATTTTAAAATCGAAGATTCTGATCTATTAGTTCAGATTATTTCAATCACTGAACTGGATCGTACAAACCGAAAGGCTCGGATAAAGGAGGCAATGTTCTTCAGGCTTTCTAATCTGCAGAAAGAGAAGCTCCTTCACTGTGTCTTCTATAAGACCATTGAAGACATGGGTTCGAAGCCGCTGACCTTCTCCTTTTTTAAGATTTGGCGTGACAAATTCACAGACAGGGTTTGATTATTGCCTATCAGGATGAGGTACTAAACACTTTAGCATTCCGAATTTGCATTATGTGCATTGAGATCCCTATGATTGAATGTAGGGCTTGTCATTCCGCACCAGAAGCACTCATGCATTTGATAGCTTCTGGTTATATGCGGCCTTACTCGTGCTGTATTTCCATCTACGTCACTCGCATGGTATTAACGAAACCCCTGCAGTCAATGGCGTATTAACACAGATTACCGCCCGAACCCCTTTAAAATGTTGTGCCCCTATTTTATGTGGAAAGAAAACCATATTTTTTAACTGTACTATTTTAATAGATATCTATTCCTTTCTAACTTTTATGTAAAACAAAAACCAATTGATAATGACAACGAACAAACTTGATACTAGACCACAGTTAAAATAATAGAATATTCGATGACTAAACTACTGAACTAATACAAAAATAAAAGTATATATCCTTTATCTACTCGTATGATATATAAGCAGGTAAGATATACTGAGGTTAAGGTATTAATCCTTATAAATAACAAAAATAAAATATGAAAAGATTTTTGTTCAAGCCAAAGCAAGAGCTTTGGCTTGAGCAAAATCATCTACAATATCACAGACCCATCAAAGCTAATATCGCTTAGAAGATTACTCTCGATGCACATTATTGCCAAAGCATTCAATTTATTGTGGGATAAGGTCGATCTGCAGTAGGTTAGGGTCAAAACCTACTGCAGATCGTAGTACCGAAAATGACTTTCTCCTGTACAGTTGGTAACCGCCTTATACAAGCGAAAATTCTTAACAAAATTGTTAAATTGGGAAAAACATCATCAATGTTCTTCTTCTTTTAGCAAGTCCAGCAGTCCATTCGATGAGAGACCAAGATCTTTTATTTGAAGGATCTCGCCTTCTAATTTTCATGTTTGCACAAGTTAACTGCATCAGATTCGAAGGCATCGAAACTATCCCTCAACAGGTTAACGAAAGACTATAATGAATCATATAATAAAATTACAGTGGCAGATCTACATTCACAGCCTGAAGTTTTTTATTTGTCGCGTTGAATCGTTCCAGTACTTTACTCCAAAAACATGTCATAAAAGCAGTTTCAAGATAACGCAGTGTTTCATTCTTCTAATCTTGTGTAGGGCTTTTCATTTGCGTATTCGAGTATTATATGAAGGGCTTCTACAATTTCGGAATAGGATACATACAATACATCCGCACGCGCACTCCATCGAGTGATAGACAAACTCTTAACAGAAAGTTTTGGACTTAGCTTGGACATTAAAATGTTCCATCGGTGCGTCGAAATGGAGAAAAAATTATACAGCTTTTGTACTGTTCCAAAATAGGTGATGGAGTCCACGCAAAAGACAGCTGCTGCAGTTCCGACAAGATTTAGAGAATGAGCCACGCATGCGATGGAATATGCTCCAGACATATTAGCGGCATTGTCATAACTTTGACCGCGACAGTCCATTATATTTATGTCGAAAGTTTTTAATTGATCCAAAATTATGCCTGTTAACTGTTCAGACTTGTGACCGGTGTTAGAAATGAAGGTTAGAAAACGTTCAACAGGCACTCCATTATGGCAGACGTAACGAACAATCAATGTGAGTCTGATCCACATGTCTGATATCTGGCGTTGAATCGATAATAATGGTATAATATTTGGCAGCCTTTAATTATTCACCAATTTTTACTTGTACTTGAGATCCCACCTGGAGAAGAAGTTCGTCCACAATTGTATGCGATAGATACGAAGGTGTGCCATTGCCAGAATTTCCGAATCTGCCAATGTGATCAGCCAAAAACGAATCAAACATAGCAATTTAATTTATCCCTCACCCCAATTCCTTTATTGTACGGCCGATCGGCCAATGGGACCGAAGACACGAGAGGATCGCGCAGTGATTATTTTTATTTTATTTTTTGAACTTACATTCTCCACGTTCTACCTCTACTCCAGAATGTTGCGCCCCCTAAAACCTTGCGCCCGAAGACTGGGCTTTTTAGGCTTCTGCGATAACACGCCACTGCCTGCAGTGCGCTTCCACAGATCTTCCCTCCGTAATAGGTTATCAGGCATGTATCATTTATTGCAACAGCCTATTACCTACGCTCACTCAAGTCTGGAACACCAAATCAGTCTGCTATCGTTCTCCTTGACAAGACAAACAAAAAGATATTCGTCATTGAGTTCTCGGCTCCTGTCGAGATGAACATTATTGTTAAGAAGAATGATAAACCAGAGAAAGTATTAGGATCTCGTTTATGAACTTCGTAGGATGTATCCAAAACACGCTGTGGTCATTGTGGTTCAAATCATCGGGTCATTAAGGGGCATGTGACATGCAGTTACATCAAATATACAGAATATCCGGAGCAGGATGCAGTCGGTAGGGACGGAATGGGCCGTCTGTGTCTGCACGCCACAGACACACTTTTATTATTTTTCGAGCTAGCGAGTAGATACGGGGCAGGGAGAATCAACATCACTGGAGATAGGACGTTCCACGTTTCAGCAGCACATTTTGGTAATCGAAATCATAATAATAACTTTATTACCCAACAGTGCAAACCATTTATTTGAAATCTTAAGTTTTAAAATTAGGGTACTATTTTCTATTTAAATTTCTTTTAAGGATAATTTCCTACTTCTGTGGTTTAAATATGACTTATGTTTCTTTAGAAAGCGATTCAAATTCCTATGACCAGATCTTTACAAAGTGTCCAGATACCAGGGCGAGCAGCAAGTGAATCCTGGTGTCTGGCGCATATGTAACGTAGATACAATTGTTTTTCGACCAATGCTGTTGTTATCGCATTTTAGATTTTTTAAAATTTAAATATCTGTGCAAATTCATTGGCACAATATGGCGTTCATAAGGAATAATATAACTGATTACCTTTGGGCATGTTGTTATAAGGTGTGTACCAGGGTTACTGTTTTATTTAATTAAAAAACTTGAATTAATGTTTCAGAGAGGCCATGAGTGCAAAGCCACACATCGATTAAGCACTGCTGTCTATTTACGGTTTGGACCCTGTAGAAGTCGAAAACGCTTCCGTCCCAAATATTGTGGTGTATGTCCTATGCCAGGAATGATATGTGAACCTATACTTAGTACCACAGTTAAAGTCGATTTTATATGTGATGGTAAGTTATGAGAAAATTGCTATGTTAATAGTAAAACTGCAAAAATTGTCGATGACAAACAACACTATAGCTAAAATTCTTGTGATTGTCATAGAGTTCTTTAGGGTTATATATGTACCTATTAAATCGCATAAGTTTTTTTAATTTGAAAACCAATATTAGTTTGAAATTACATAAAAAACCACAACTCCATATCCCTTTGTAAAGCCAATACCGATCGCCACAAGTAGTTCGTAGTAGCTTTTGATATAGGTTTGTCCAGTTTATTCATACAATATTACAGTGCGTTAGTACGTTGTCTATACAAGTTTTTGACCGAGGTGTGTGTTTGGTGGTCTACTTACAGGGAGGTTCGGAACATTTTATCTAAGCTCTATTGAATCAATTCAGTTTCTATATTAAATTTCTTCTAAATCATATATATTTTATCTGAAATGGATTGTCAGGTTCAAAAGAGATTTTGTAGTTGTATTACCCTCAATTAAACATACTTACCTACTTTATACTTTTTTTTAGCTGAAGCTGCAACTTACATGAAGTGAATGCTGGAAATACACAGAAATATTTTAAATGTGCTAATCAAATTTGAAGTGTTTTAAGAATTTTTCAGTTTTGATCCGATAGGTAGTTTTAATGGGCAAACCCTGTATAGAGAGTTTTAAAATTCTATAAGCGATTGACATTCGTGATAAATAGGTTACTGGTGATGGAATACGTATATATAATAACCTTCATATTCCCTTCTAAATACCGATGCTAATCTGTCATTGGGCTGGCAAAATGGTTCAGTTATCGACAGCCGATGTGTAATAATAAATCACGTGGTTTAATTTTTGAGTGTAATAATATAATGTAATCTGTTTTAATGCATCGCCACTTACCGGTAAATTGCCATAAAATTGAACTATTTGGCAGATACGGCATCATATTATCATATCTCCATATAGGTATATTAGCATTCCTCATTTAGTCTAGTATAAGTGCTCTGTCTCACCTTAAACTATCAGTAATTAAGTGTTTCAAATTGGATTTCCACCATTGGGATCTATGAATCTATAGGTATACACAACAGTTTACGAGGGTTGCCTTTTATACTTCGGGATTAGAGCACAAAAACAAATATTAATCACCGAAAATTACTTTATTGTTTTTCAAAATATTCCCCATGAAGATCTATACACTATTGAACCAATTGTCGAAGCACTTTTGCCACTCTCCAAAACATGCATTCTGAATGCAGCAACCGCTTCTTCTTCTGGTGTCGAAAAACGTTGACCTCTGAGTTTGTTTTTTACGTACGGGAATAAAAACAAATCATTCGGTGCCAAGTCCGGACTATACGGCGGATGATTCATCAAATCAATGTTTTGGGTGCTCAAAAATGCAGTTGTTTGAGCCGATGTGTGAGAGCTCGCATTGTCGTGTTGAAGAGTGATCTGTCTTCGCCGGTTGGTTTTCCTGATTTCTTGGAAGACAACTGGCAAACAAATGGTTGTGTACCACTCAGAATTGACTGTTCTGCGTTGTTCTAGTGGTACGGTTGCGACATGTCCAGTTTTTCCATTTGCTTGGAAGTGCTTCGTGCGCCAACAACTTTTGTTGGATTTGGCTCATCTTGAAACACCCATACAGTCGACTGCTGTTTACTTTCGGGCTCATACGCGTAAATCCACGATTCATCACGTGTCACGATGTCATAGACGTGTGTCGAAGCACCGCGATCGTATTTTTTTAGCATTTCTTTCGACCAATCGACACGAGCCTTTTTTTGAGCGATTGACAAATTGTGTGGGATCGAACGCGAACAAATTTTTTTGACAGTCAAATGTTTATGCAATATTGAATGTATGCTGGTTCCACTAATGCCTAAGGTTGTATCAATCTCTTGATAGGTCAATGTCAATGTACACGATTTAATTCCATTTTTGGACCGAGATGAATCTTTTAAGTTACTGTAAACAACACAAATAGTGCTTGTATGTCAAAACGTTCTGAGTACGTATAACCTCAAAAATGTCCAACTGTACGATCGAGCTGTCAGTTGCCAGATAGCAATCCCAGGGTTGCCAAATCCCGAAATATAAAAGACAACCATCGTATAATAAGTAAGTTGTGAAAAACGGTATAATCAACATTTTATGTATGCAAGGATTTAGTGCCAATAGTATTTTTTACAGGTGCGGACTCATCAGAAAATGCAGCTGATCTTCTACCAGAGTATCTCGAACCAGGCAGAGACCTTTGGGCCGATGAATTTCCACCGAAATACAATCCAGAAGAGGCACGAATACTCACCGTCTTAGTACAATGGGTTTTGAAATGCCGATGTGCACCGGAGGTCACCGAAAGCACATCAGAGGTGTTGTTACACAGGGTGCATAGGACTGCAGCTCCGTGAAGAGTGTATTAGATTTTGTGTAAATTTGAAAACTTCTAAATTGGATCTTCTTTCATAATATAGTGTTGTATATTTTTAATAACAATAGAGACCACTGTAAAAAAATAAGTGTATACAGCAATGGCGCAAATGTATATGTATGTTCCATTTAAGGAATACAATTTTGAATTTTGTACAGTAATACAGGTTGATGAGTCACATTTTTTTTAATACTCAACTGCAATATGGACTTTAAACAACTTAGACTACTACTCTACTGAAGTTAAGGCCCATTATTTGATATTTCGCCAGTATTTAAAGTTCTATCTATCAATCATCCTTTCGAAATAGTAATAAAAGCCGCAGTGGCATGTTTGACATGCTGATATACCGAATTATATTATTATAATATGTTCAAATGTCAGAACAAATTAATACCACAAAGATTAGAATTTCATTGTATCAAACTGTCTAGTAGCCATGAATGTTATTTATCTACATTGTCAAAAAAGATTTTGTACATATTGTAAATTCGAAAAAATTATTAAACATTGAAATACTAAGATTTAGAGAACTACCAAATTATGTAAATGTAGGTATTCATTAAAAAGGTTAAAAAACAAAAATGATAAACCCATGCCTTCAAATCATCGATTAAAATATAACATTGAGAATAATTGACATGACAAGGCAGCTATGCAAAGTTATCTACTTCGGAAAATTCATTTAGTGAAGTTGTTTTATACTTGCTAAATGGTATCAGTTCGAAAAGCTAGTCAAACATCAATGTATATTTATAGATCTTTAACGATACTTATTACAGCAGAACTACCCTTATAGGCGTCATAATTAAGAACGTAAAGGATAGGCTTAAGATATATAGTTTTGCTTGTACGGGATTTACTTAAATGTATTAATCATAATTTTCCTGATGTTGGCCACTCCTTAGATTCTACCCACAATCTCAACAAAAATCTACGAAAAGAAGAAACAATTTTCCAGAATAATATCAAAACCTTATTCGTTATTCAAGTTTAAAACCAGCAGTAAATGTCAATATGAAAAACCATTTTAAAAATATTTTATATTTAAAAAAATTGTTGCAGTTATTAAAAGAAATCTACCATCGTGTTAGGATATAAATTAAATTTTAGAGACGGCATTAAATGGATGAGAGTGGAGGAATTTGGAAGGAACGAATATACACTATTTTCCAAAGAGAATCTGAATAAAAACTCTATTGCGGACGTACCCCAAAAAGTTTCCAAGTACATTTAGAAAACCAAAAAATAATACAATATCCGTCTTAAAAAAATATATCGATCACACTCCAAGGTTTTGTACTCAATTCACAACACCTAGTACACCTATTACAAGAAATTCAACTTGAAGAGAATGATATAGTCCGTTTCCACAAAGTCCTAATCCTAGACACATGAAACATCATAAGTGACATTATCTCAGATAACAATCTAAACCCTTTCATTTAATTTCATCCGTGGCGGCTTGTCCTATGAAGCAAGTGAAGCTACGCTTCACCTAAATAATCAGTAAAATTAATAATATTTAAGTATTTAATTCTATTTTATTGTGTAATTATTTTTCTCCAGATAAAATTTAAACTATAAATTAATGCATCATCACATCAGGTAAGCGCAGTTATTATGAAAAATGATAGTTTATTTTTTAATTTTAACTAAAGTTAAGTTATTTTAATCAACAATCCTTTTAAGATACGAAAAATCTTGTTAGAAATATACAGACACACTAGTTCCAGATTTAAATAAATGTTTGATAAATATAAATAAAGACAAATGCATAAAAGCAGAGCTTTTAATAATACCTGGTATGATGTATTATGATTTGCTAACAGGTAGCATAAAAGTAATTTGATTGACAGTTTCATAAAATCTGTTTTATTTAGTATTATTATAAAGTAGGTAAATATATTCTAGATATTAATTACACGTTAATTAAGGTTTTTAAGAAAACAATACTTAGGTGAGGTACCTACTTATAAACATAACCTATATTTTATGCAGTTGACGAAGTAGGGTATCCCTATTAATTTTAGCTACCTATTAAGTATGTGACTTTATTTTATGTTATGCTTCACAACATTAAACTGCCACAAGCCGCCACTGAATTTCATGTCAGTTTACGACATTTAACTAGGTGAATAAATATGCTACATTTGATTAATTCAACTTTACTAGTTTCGAAAATATTTCAAACAAATCGTCCTCAGGCAGTCATCTTTAACACCCTGTATCTTTGTAAATAAGGACTTTTCCAAAATTACAATTTTGGATTTTTTCATGATTAGACGTCCCCAGTTCGCTCACAAATTTTGACCTCCTATTTTAAAAACAGCTTGTTAAACGTTCAGAATTTGAGCAAAAATGTATATTTTAGGAATATACTGTATTACACGAATTCCATGTTCCCGTATTTATTTTGTCTGAATTGTTATATTTCAGAAGCTGAAATTTGACCATAATTTAGATATACGAACTCAAATTATAACATTTAGCTATTATCACAATATCTACTACATCTTTAGTATTTGTACATATACACGTTTATAGGGTATAATATCAAATACATACAAGGCGTCAACTTAAAAACTCACCCCCTATATCTCACGAACCAAACAAAATATCAAAAATCCCTCAAAACATATCCTGTAATACCGAGGAGGAACCAAAATAATTATGAGTCACCTAACTCGCTGTTCAACAATTTCAGTTTTCTATACTAATTCAATAAATGACAAAAGCTGTGTATGGGCTTCATCGCCTCAGTCTTGAGACCAATTATTATCTTAGGCCTTGTTTGTTTATCAATAGCTGTGTTTTTTGCGTAACAAATTGTCGGTTCTAAAGTTTTTGTTTCCCTTTTTCTAATTTAAGATGTTTAGTATTAGGTTTCTTTTGAGAACCGAAACATTTGACATTACTAGTAATATTGTTGATTATTTAATTCGACTATTGACTAATTTTACTCGGGAAGTAGCAGTTGAGGAAACTGCTTTGGTTGCAAATAAGACAATAAATCAACCAAGATTCCTTCACCCAAATCGAAGTTCTTGGGCAGTTTGTAATCAATCCGACCTCATCGACTCGTGGTGCCGCTACGGTAACAGAGTTTTCCCACGAAAGGCACTAAAGTTAAATAAAATGTATCCGTGTAAAACGCAAATCCGTCAGGAACTTGGCGATGACCAAATAACTCAGTTTGGGAGATTATGACTGAAAGAAGTACTGTAAAAAGCTGTCTTGCCAGAAATATTTGCTTCCCTGATGAATGTATTTTTTATTTAATTGGACACATTAAGAAACAGAACGGCCGTTACTGGAGCAACGAGAACCCATGTCAATTTAGAGAAGGGCATACGCAGTACCTAAAGAAAATTAATGTATGGGCTGGTGAGATGCTATTATTGGGCCATGATTTATAGAAGAAAATTTAAATTGCGAAATGTATGCTGAAATGTTAACACAAGGATAACTAAGGAAACTAATACAACCAGTGAAATGAAAGAAGAGGTTGTGTTGACTTCTTCTTGTAGGGTCACCTGAAATCGGTTATTTTCTAAACTCAACCTGGTCAATAGAGTAACTCAGGAGGAGAATAATTCTCCCAGAAACACTTGCAAAGTTGCGTCAAAAATAGGCTCTATTATTGTCTTCAAAATAATGGAAACCATTTTGAATTATTAAAATTAAAAATTCTCTCAGCATTTCGTACAATTTAATACATTTTCTTTAATAAAGTGAATATTATCACGTCAAACATAACTTTGTATGGTATAGTCGCAGAGAATTTTTTAATGGCTTTAATATGAGGCACCACAAGCCATTTCAGAATATCTAGTGGAGGTGGCTGGGTGTGGGACGGTGGTCGAGAATTAGTTACTTAATGCATTATTTTGGTTCCTCCTCGGTATTAGATAACTTTTTTCGAGCAATATTTTAAATTTTGTTTGGTTCATGAGATATACCTAGGCAATGTAAGTTTTTAAATTGACCCTCTACTTATAGAGTTATCGCATATCCGAATTCTGTTAATGTAAATACTAGATACATTATTTTATTAGTTAACTTGTAATTAAGTTTTCAAACTTGGTATTATATTTAAGTATATATATAATCAATAAATTAAGAATTATACAAGTAGATAGTGCATAAAAAGTCATCTTATGACATGTAGTATTGTATTTGTATTATAACCATATATTTTAAATTTGTGAATTATTTAATTAAAAAAAACTTATTAATTCCTATGTCTCCGTCTGCTTTATTTATTTCCATCAAATTTTAGTGTTACCTATAGAATCAACATGTACGGATTTTAATTTATTGTATATATTTTTTATTAGAGCAAATAAGAATATAATCACTTTTTGACGCAAATAATTTATCTTATTAATATTTGCACAGGTAACTAAGCAAGATGAATGACATAAAACAATAACAACAAAATCTTTGAATATATAAAAAAAAACTTCCCATTCCCACGAATAGCCATCCAGAGAATAAGTTTTTGTCCCATTTGATCCCATTCTTCCAGCATGAAAAGCTTTTTATATAATTTTATGATTAGCAATTCCTTCCACTTCCGTACCTCCTACAGACAGGATAAAAAAACTTTGAAGGTTCATGAAAATAAATATTACAAAATTGAAAATGGTATGGGGAAAATGTGCCATAAGGATATAGACAAATATATGGTAAAAATCCATTGTGTATATAAAAATTATTAACGCTACAACACACTAGGAGAAAAACAAAGTTTAAAAATTAAATTAAATATTAGAAAAAAACCTCAGATATCGAAGTTTTGATTAATTTAAGAAATTCCATACACTTTTTCGATTTTTAAATTAAATTTTCTTAAAATTAAAATATGCGTGAAAATACGTATTATAAACATTTTGCTAAATTAAATTTCTAGTATAAAAAACTAAATTTTTTATGTGGTTTTGAGCTTTCTGAAATATGCATTAGATTGCTCAAAATGGAATCTAGAGAATTTTATTTCGCAAAAAAACCTAATATCACCGATCGACCTCTTAAAAACGTGAATTACGAGGGTTGCTATTTATGTATTGAGAATAGAAAGAACAAACGTATTAATTTTATAAAAATATTTTTATTGCTTTTCAATATGCATGCACAATAGGATATTATAATCATTTTCACTATCAAACAGCAGTGTAGAAGAATGTTCCTGCGTCATATCATATCATATTCCAAACGAATATAATTTATTTTCTGTTTTATTAGTATTGATGCAGGAACATTCTTCTACACTGCTGTTTGAAAGTGAAAATGATTATAATATCTTATTGTACTGATATGCAACATTCCAAAAATTAAAGCTTGAAAAAGTGAAAATAAATTTAAAAAACGTTGCTGGATTTTAATTGAGTGTTGTTACTTTATATCACCCTACAACCCACTAATCCGTTTAAGATTTTTATTGCTTTTCAAAATATTCTCCTTTAAGATCTATACAGTTTTGCATGAGATGAAACCATTCTTCAAAGTACTTTGTCTAGTGAGAAGATGTTAGCTCTAAAACATGGTTTTTGAAGACCTCAAATCAATCAAATCAAAGGGAATAACAAGAAATCATTGGGTCCCAAGTCGGGGCAGTAAGGTGAATGCGTCAATTCGAACTTTTGTGTGTCCAAATACTCATTTGGTGCAAGTGATGTGTGTGAGCTGATTTTCGAGAGCCACAATTGCTAAAATAATGATTAGCTGCCTGTTCCTGTATGAATACGATCACAATCACTATGATATCTTTACAATTAATATAGTATTTACCTAATAATCGATTAAATGCTTTTATTACCAATTTACAAATGATTTCTAGTCTTTTTTATTTCTTCGGGCGATGAAAATCGTGGTCCACGCAGTTTATCTTTAATCAAAGGAAATAAGAAGAAATCATTGGGTGCCAAGTCGAGGCAGTAAGGTGGATGACCCATCAATTCGATCTTTTGTGTACCCAAATACTCGTTTGTTGCAAGTGATGTGGCTGAGCTGATTTTCTAGAGCCACAGTTGCGACATGACCTGTTTTCGTGAAGAAACTCGCCCCCTATTTGCTTTTTAATGCTTAGGGAATAAACAACTTTTGTTGGCTTTTGTTCCCATTGGCCTTTTCTTTCGAAGTCATAGGCATAAACTCGTCACCTTTGACGATGCTGTATACGGCTTTGGATGCACCAGAGTGGTATTTTTAAGCATTTTATGGCACCAATCGACTCGAGCCTTTTTTTGAGCACCTGTCAACAAATGTGGAATCCGATGCGCACATAGCTTACAAACATCTAAATGTTCGTGCAAAATCTTATTTATGCTGGCCACACTAATGCTTAAACTTGCCTCGATTTCACTATGTCACATGACGATCTACTTCAATTAGTTTTCGCACAGAATCGATGGTTTCCGGCACAAGTACCGATTTTGAATGACCATCTTTAACTTCGTCCGTGCGCGAACTACGGTCACCTTTGAATTCAGTGTACCAGCGATATACAGTGGCCTTGATTGATGCACTGTTCTTGCGTTAGACCACATACAAAGTCATGATAAATCATAGCTCGAAAATTTCCGCGTTTTAATTATATTATTTGACCGAGAAGAAGTTTTCAACTTACAACAAATATTGCCCGCACGTCAAAACGTTCTCAGTGCGTATACTGTCAAAAATGTCAGACTTCTAAATAGCGATAAGAAATTTCGCCTGACAATATTATTATTGTTCTCAATACATAGATAGCAACCCTCGTAAGAATATGTTTGCAAAAATACAAATATTCAACAATAGAGAAGTTACGGGAGTGGATAAAAAATGGGACAGGAAACAGTTCAAGATATCGATGTACAGTTTTCGACGTTCATTATGTCATAAAATTCGAGCTCAGAGCATGTAGGTTACTATTTCTTTAGCTGCTCTATCAAAATTCTATACCGACGGAAAACAAGGTACGATATTGATGAATAGGTATAATGTCGCCCTTTAGGTATATTCAATAGCTTGAGATCATCCATATAAAACTGTTAATAAAGCTTTCAAGCGAAAGATATTCCGCAAAATTATCCGAGTGTGTTTCGCAGGGCAATAGACTAACAAGAGAATCTCCTTTAATGAATCCTCTTCTGGAGGCTATATACAGGATGGTATCCACGTGTAGCGTGATCTGATGACAAAATTGGACACTCTACGCACATCGAAAAGGAAGCTTTGTCAACAAGATATTAATTTGTACCTAAACGCCATCTAATACTAAAAATGCATATTTAGCAAATGTATGTAGAGGGATTAAAAAATATGATGTGCGTATGAATTAAATTATCGGAAAAAAAAATGTAAATTAGTAATACAACTTTTAAACAAAAACAAAAATCGCTCGATCAATTTTCTTTGAATTAACACCCAATTGTAACGACATAATGGGGATTACGTTTGACAAATGAATGAATATCAATTAGAACAACATTTGCTTATCAGGTAAGTAAAATAAATACCTGCTTATTATAGATATAATGCGAATGTAAAACTGAGTAAGTACTTACTCTTGTATATTATATACAACAAAAAACAAAATCATTCATTTATATTTATTAATTAGAACCAGTGATCTATCAGCAAGGTTACAGATTTTGGTCAAAATTAGAACCCACTGGAAATCAGATACAAAAAAAATTCAGGTCGAATGCACGATAATAAGAGGATAGATAATCAAGAGAATAACGTGAGTTTGTTTACGTTATTTTCTAATATCAGTAGGTAGAGCAAAGGACAAGAATAATAAAATAAAAAGAAATCGTCATCTCCACAAACATGTTTCACAGCGAAATAATTTTAATAAAACTTTATGGAAGTAGTGACGAATTTTTGTTTATTTTAATTAATGTTGCACTCCACTGTGAGTATGGACTGTTTTTTCAAGGTAAAAAAAAATCGAAATTAATTTTGAGAATGAAAATTAAATTACACAATGCCTATGGGCACCAAAGATATAGCGGCATAGAATGATCACTTTGGCGCGGCTCTTTATTTTCGTTCGATCAGAGCCTTTGCCTACCACAGCTTCAAGGAGTAAACGATTTTGAAATTACGAGGCCTCCGCGCGGACTTGAGTATTTAAGCGACAGAAGTCTGATATACGAGGGCTACATTGCAACGTTAATATTTTGTTTGTAGACGAGAGATTTAAAAGTAATAAAACTAAAACAGTGTTTAAAATTACTGGATTTAGAAAGATGATAACATGATCAAAGATTAATCTACACAATAGATAGTCAGCGTATATGGGAAATAAAACAAAAATTGAAACTGTCTCGACACGAGCTACATCTATTAGAAAAACATGCAACCATGGAAATTATGGAAATTGTAGATGGCGTTATATGTATTGTGTTGAAATAAAATAATCATATGGGCAATGTTAGACAAGGACGAGTATACTTTCCCCTACGAGGTGGGAGTTTGTTTTTATATTATAGGTATCATATATGTACTACTGTGCAGCAGTGTTTTTTGTTTAAAATTATATGGTATACGTATACCTATCTACGTAAAGATTATTGTGTATGGACGAAAATAAAAGAAATTACTATAATAGTATAAATATACAGGGCTGGTTTATTAAATGTTTTAGACAATAATTTTAAATGACTAAAATAATATTATTTTAGTCATTTAATTTTAAATTTCGGATATAAGGATGCATCAAAAAGTTATATTTAAATTAACGAAATTTGGCGTTATAGATAGGACTTCCGGTTATTACCTGATTCAGTTTTAAGGATCAAACTCAAACAGCAGATTCAACTTGTCGTTAACATTATGAAAAAATAAATCTCATAGGCGGGTAAATTAAAGGGGCATACAGGCGTGAAATGCTACCCTAACTTTTTTATGCACATTTTTTGCGTGTGTTTCAATTCGGAGATGTAAAATCTAACAAATTATATACGTAATAAATGTATCCTTCTGTGATATTGATAGAAAGTCATCGTTATCGCGTAATATCGATTTTAAGAAATGTTAATATTAAAAAGGCTGTGCTTTTTACAAGTTGCTGAAGTAAATAAGGTTTGAAATTTCCAGCATGACAATAATTATTTAAAAAAATACGGTTTCGAAATGCAGGATGTAAAAAATTAGAATTTTTAATCTGTTTTTAATGAAAATTTAAATCTATTGAGAAATATGGTTCAGGGTTTTTGTGAAATGTATTTTACTCCAAAGATTCTACTCATCGATTATAACCGAATTAATTTACTCAAAAATATCTATACTAGTAAAATAACACAATTATCACAATTAGGTTCAAATTCTGCAACGCCGAATTGAAAAAAAACTTACAGTTTCCCTAATATTGGTTTTTGTGCAATGATCATAAAACTTTAAAAAACTAACGATTTATGTAGATTGTATTGTTAACACGTTTCGTAAAAAGCTTTAAAAACCCACCAACAGGGTGTTAAAAGTATCACGACAATAACTTTTTTCATGTTTTAACAAGTACAATCGTCTGCTTCAGATTGATCCTTAAAAACTGAATAACAGTTTCTCTATATAAAAAAATAAAACTCGTAAATATCATCCCCAAACATTTAATTTGAATACAATTACATAATACCATATTTGAAAGTAAATAAAAAAAACAGCATTACCTAGTTTGACAGATTTGCAAATTGCAAATCAAAGTATCTATGTATACAGGGTGTTGCATAAGTACTTGTACAAACTTTAAAGGGTGATTCTTTGACTAATTTTAAGATACAAATTTCATATGTACATGGGTCCGCTACGGCTTGGTTTTCGAGATACAGGTAGTTCAAAAAGAATATTATATTTAGGATTATATGCTTGTTCAATAGCATCGCAATTTGGTGCAATTCGGGATACAGGTGTATTGATGACACCAGAGCTGTCAAAAGAACTAATAAAAAATACGAAAAATAACAAAATACAAATATCATTCAAAAGACAACAATGCACATAATAGTCGGTACCAAGCCAAATAGGTAGTAGGTAAATATAGATTTATTCTGTTTCGGGCTTGGGCTTGGCACCGACTTATTGTAATCAAAACTACCCACCAAACGGATACATTTAATTTTACGCAGATGCTCAAAATGTTAACTTACTTTCATTAATAGAGACCTGTGAAGTGAGCTTACCTCTTACGCCCACGTATTAAGTACTAAGTTTCAGTTATCAGTTATAATTTTTTATTTTCCAAGAAAGCGAAACGAGATATTTAAAACGGCATTGCGCCGCCCTCATGTATACCTCCGGGGGCGGCATCGAAAATCGCTACACGTCACAAACTTGTAAATGCTTAGAACTACCCCTATATCAAATTTCTATTTTCTATCTTTTTTGTTTCATACCCAAAGCCCTATTCCTACCGAACTTATTATTTACCCGAAGAAACATTAAAAAGAAGTAAAATTTAAGTACCTAAACCGATAAAGTGGAACTTATACTTATAAGAGACAGACTATTATAATAGGTATACCTAATATAATATAGGTAGCACTGATAATTTTTTTATTATAGGTATTATAAGATCTACAACAATCTTGTTACATCTTTGCCACATTGTCTACGTGAAATATTTAGTCAAAAGTATGTTTCTATCTAAAAGCTTTTCATTTAACGATTGTTCGCCACTGATCATGGGACTGGTCTAGTCTTGAAACATGTATGACATGGATTAAATATTATTATATTAAATTTAATTCATAGAGATTAGGCTTTTATTTCAATACTGTACTTGTAATAAATCACCCTGTGTGTTTCTTTTACCGACGAATTGGCAACAGCACGACACACACCACATTCGCTTGTTTTTTTTTCTACCCTCCCTGCGTATCCCCTACAGATTAATACAGAATTTCATCAATTTCTCTCTCTGACAATACAGCATTGCCGGTGCATATCTGTTGCAAATGATCTAAATAATTGTTATACGTTGCGTTTTGTTTTTGATATTAATAAACTACAAAACGGTTTCTGGCTGTGACAATACTGCTCTGTGCTTTACACGCTAGTCTACGCCACGTAGTGGCAGGCATACTTAGAGATGTTCTGATTTTAATGCATTGGGCTGACTATCTATTGTGTAGATTAATCTTTGACATGATGATAATGAAAACATTTTTTTAAATGCTCTACAGAATTGGAATGGGTGTTGGATTCCTGGCATTTGCAGAACAATTTCGATTTCACCCAAAAAAATTTTATGACAGTTTTGGGTTAAAACTAATACGTCTTAACCTTTCTCGCTAATTACTTTTAAATTTTTGAATAATGGTAACATCTGCTGAAAAAAATACATTTATTTCACTTGAATTTTTTAAGTGACTGGAATTTAAAATATTGAAAAGTCTATACACTTTGTCAATACAATTTGCAGTGACCCTATAGCATCACATGGTAATAATTTAAGGTCTACGAACCAATTTAAGTCTACTGAGGTGCTGGACTAAGTATTTTCACTAAATGTTAGTATGAACAATTTTCGCATATTGTCAACTAATCAATTTGACGATTGTGATAAATAAAGTAATCTAGATTAAATTTGTGTTTGAACTATACAATGTTGAACAAAATTCTGTCAATATCCATAGAAAAATCTGAGAGGCATTGTTGTTCACCCTTTAGGGTTCTCATAGTTTCTTTTAATTTCCTTTTTGTAGAGTTAGATTCGTGTTCTAGAATTTCGACATTGTCCCATAGAATCCTATGACCTGTTTGATACGCGTGTTCGGCTATGTTAGATTTGTGAAATTCCCTTCTCCTAATGTAGTCTTGGTGTTCTTTTACTCTAACTTTCAGTGGCCTGCCTGTTTCTCCAATATAATATCTGTTACAATCACATGGAATTTTGCAAATGTAATTTTTAGTGTTTTGACTTTCATTTTCAGGTTTAGTAATTGTTAAAAATGAACGTAGGGTATTTTCTATTTTGAAAACCGTTCGAATGTTAAATCTACTACCTATCCTTTTTATTTTATCTGAAAGACCTTTAATGTAAGGGATTTTTAGAGTTGCTATATTTGTATTGTGTTATTTTGAATATGCCTAGGATAGTCTATCGCGTAGAACGTTCTATTAATAAAATATTTCGGATAGATATTTTAAATGAGTGCTGTTCATGTTAATGTATTCTTGCTCTCGTAGTAAAGATTGTTTATGGTTGCATATTGTTTTTGCTCTATCTGCTAGACATTTAACTATTCCCATTTCTTCAGTTGTATGATGATTTGAGTTAAAATTCAAATATGTGTGTGTTTTCTTTCTATATATCTCGGTCTTGCAGGAATTATTATTTTTAATTAGTAAAATATCTAGGAAAGGTAATTTGTTATTTTCTTCTATTTCAATAGTGACTTTAATTGTTGGTTCTTTAGAATTTATAGAAGTTAAAAAATGTTCTAATTCATTTTATGTGGCCAAATTTCGAATATATCATCGACGCATCTCCACCAAATTTGAGGTTTTAAGGGTTCAGATTGCATTCGCAGTGGCTTTTATTATTAATCCGAAAGGATTATTTTTGTCTGCTTATAACATTCAGCATTGTAAATAGTGGCGAAATCTTCAAATAATGAGCTTTAATTTAATATAAAAATAAGAGTTTCGTAAACCTAAATAATATTTTGCCACGTTTTCTATATAATGCTAGGCGAAAAAAGGGTATAACCAATCAAAATAATAATTTACAACTATATTTTTGAAACAAATAATCACCTTAGATGCTCTTTGAAATTAACTTTTTCTGGAGTTGTTCCATTATTTGGGCTTTGTGGAAAACTAAGGATCATTAGGCAGTGATCCGTGGCACCAAGAAAACTTCTAATACATTATAATAATAAAATAACGGCACTTGTGCGAAGATAGAAGAAAAGTAGTGTCATTGTGATGAATTATGAAGCTAGGGACTTGCTAAAAACAAGAGGTACGAGGAGTTGGAAAGGAAAAACTGTAAAAGATTGGAAAATTCGCTATATAAAAATAATGAGAATTCGGTGAAAGTGGATACACTTAATATACATACACAAAAAAAAGTAATGTAACTTATTTATATTTTTTTTTTCAAAAACAAGTCAGAACTACAAGTGAGACTAAATCCACAGATAACATCTAAAGTAATTTTGGTCTTATATCTAAAAATATTTGAGCGCTGACAGTTTTATATTCCTCTTAATTTTATCAGGGATTAGATTAAAATTTTATAAATACTTGGATAATTTAGCTTCGTAACTTATTCAATGATTAAATTTAAATACACAAGTTCAGTTGTTTTTCTCGAAGTCATATTTGTATGTTTGTCATCAAATAGTGAACTAGTAAACTATGTGTAATAATAGTGTAATTTTACAAATTGTGCTTTTTGTGGTTTTGCTATTGTCATGCGGTGCACAGAGAGGTTTTACTCCAGAGGAAGTGAGAGATATTATGAGAACCATACCTAAACCAGGTAAAGTAGGTATTATAAAATGTCTCTCCTACTTAGCTCAATTTTAATCTGTACATTTGCCCGTACACATTTTGAAAAAGGAAAGGATATCGCCTAATGATGTTTTCTTATACCAGGTATCTAAGTTCAATCATATCTAGACAATAAAATAATGATTTACTGCCTGTTCCTGTATTTTGCAGAATCATTTTATGAATGCGACCCAATCATTATGATTTTTTTTTTCTATTTATATCTTATTTACCTAATATTCTTTTAAATTATTTTTTTGCTAATTTACAAATAATTTGTAATCACTTTTTTTTTATTCCTCAGAAAAATCTAATTTTTTACGACACCACCTTAATGAAGGATACATGATAATTACCAATTCTCCTGCACCAAACCAGGTATGTAAACAATATTCCTTCTACCCATCGTTGTGGTATATTTGTCTAATATCCCCTATATTATTTTTAATTAAAAAATAGTGATTTCTAAATATAATTTATTATCTATCGGCCTCTAAAACTGGGTGGTGTGAACCAAATTACCAACATAACTAAAAGTCTTGTTACTTTATGCAATTCACAAATAAAGCCTCCCGCCAGGGAATTCGGGCGCATCTAGTGTTGGCAATAGCATATGATGGAGTTGTTGCTTCTCGTCCGGCCATCGTTTGTGAACTGTGTTTCACCGGGCATATTGCCTGCTCAAACCAGATGTCGCCAAAAACATTTTGTTGTCTCTCATCTCTCGTGCTAGTATAAGCTCTTCGTAAATGTTGGAAATTTGGGTCAAACTGGCTGCCGATCGCAACTGACGAGTTGTGGATCAACGAAACGGCCCGTCTGGTGAACGCAATCCGTATATAATTTATTTCTTGGGTCTTTGATCCAAACAGAAATACGTATTTTATTTTCTTTCTCGATACACTTTCACACAAACCAAAAAATTACATTTAAATCCCCACGCGACCGTGCTTGTAAACACGGAGCTATCATCTCTGGTGTGATGATGTAATTTAGTGAAGACCTCTAATATCTTGTTCAGTTCAGATAAAATTTTTAGATTATCAATTTATAACAACATACGTAGTAGTTTGCGACGCATGTAGTTTTTACACACAATTTTGGTGTGCTAAGTGGATATTACAGAAGGCGCAAGTTTACTCAATAATTTTTTTCGATCATAAATAATTTTTATAACCACACTCTAGCGAATTAACTATTGACCTTACAAAATAGCGTAGCATATTTTAGTTTCTTGTTAAGATTCCTGTAGTGCTAATTACTGAACGGAACTCAGTTGATATAAATATGTTTTAAAAAAAGAAGTGCAGAGCTTGAAGAACAGAGTTGTCAATATAAAATTATTTGAAATATTTGTACTCCTTTTTATAGTTAAATACCTTAGAAGCAGTAGCAGAATCCTTTTAAAATAATTCAGAAATATTCATGTGTGTCTATCGCAACCACTTTAATATGGAACTGTTTGGACTAGAAACTATAAATTTACCACCAAGCTGGATAATGATGAACCTCATAATATGTCTCGATAGTCAGCATTATTAAAAATACTAAAATGCTTGATATATTGCTATTTCGAATCGGCCCCTAAAACTGTGTTCACCTCCGTCCATATTTCCTCAATATCAAAACAAATAAAAAACATGCCATGTGCTTTTACATATGTTTAAAGTAATAAAGTCTATTTATTTTTAGTCGTGACAGTAGAAACTATTTTGTTGGCTTATTTCAGTAAGTATCCGAGAAAGGTTCTTCGGTACTTCCACCAATTAAAGTTGGCTTGGCCAAAGTCTCTTGATTGGTACATTCAGGTAGAATTGTAACATCAAATACTCGTCAACATAGTAACTGATATAATAAATATTATTATAGTAGACTTTAACATGGGGATGACTTGACAGTTATTCACACTATTTCACGCATGCGCAATGAAAATCGGTCCCAGCTTTGTCGTTTCTCTGTGGTGGCTATTCTCGGGTTGGTATATGTTGAAACATTTCTATATATATGCCAAATAACCTCCAAACAATTTTGCGAAATGTCTAAAAAATGATGAAATATTAGTATTTGACGTAACGACGGAGAGTGTAAACTAACTATAGCCGCCTAACGGATACATTTAATTTAACGCGGATATTCAAATTGTCAACTTTCATTCAGATAGTGATTAAAAAAATGTATCGAGAGCTCAATCCCAGCCTTTATTAGTTGCAAAAGACATGCCACATATTATGTAGCAAAGAATTAGAATGAAAGTTTAAACATCATTTTATTAAGAGTTTTAAAAAAATGTTTTTAGGTCGCAAATTCATAATTTAATTAAAAAAGGCAACGAAAATGTAACGGTCATGTCCAGGCTACCCAGTATACTTATTAGCTGGAAACTGTATATAGTGTACAAATGATTTCAGTTTCAGTTTTTTAGATAAACTTCAAAATTAAACAAAACCAGTAATATATATACTAATAGTTAAAATATGCTTACAGTTGCGGATAAATTGGTATTGAATATAAAATTTTAACTATTTCTGAAAAATTATTGACGTAATAGTTCAACCTCAAAAAATATTCAGTTATAAGTCATGGCTGAAGCTGAAATAGCATCCAATGAATTGACGTAATAGCACAAATTTATGGAATGTATGTTTTTTGAGGTTGAAGTATTCAACCTCAAAAAACATGCCATGACTTATAACTGAATATTTTTTGAGGTTGAACTATTACGTCAATAATTTAGAGTGGAGGTCATTGGATGCCTGTCAGTATTATAATAAATACTTGCATTTTTTCATGGTTAATACACTTAGCCGCAAAAATAAAGCACAACCGAAAATTATGCTCAATTTCAAAGTTGATTTTCTCGCGAACCGATAAATTGATTTCGAAATTTTTTTTTGAACTGTAGATTTTTTCTTTGGTAATTGCACTGTGATAGAATTTTGTATTCAGACTTCAGTTATGGGCTTATACTGGATGGAAAAATAAGAATAGCTTTTTTACGTTAAATTTGAGACACCCTGTAGGGAGCATTAGCAACAAAAACGGATGGCATGGGGAAATCATACTGTAGCCTCATGTTTTCTAAACATTTTGGTTTTTTAATTTCTCTGATATCTGTAACATCAAAGAGAATACACAGTTTTATACCAGAATATGGTTTTTTATTAAACTAACATTAAACTAAAAATAACACTAACAATAATTAACAATTAATAGCAAAAAATACATTAGTAGCGCGTGTTTCCACCTCTACTTCTAATGCCTGCTTCACATCGCCTCGGCATACTGGATGTTAAATTGGAAATTTGATTTTGGTCAAGTCCATTCCAAATTTGGTAACCATTATTTGAACATCTTGCAGGTTGGCAGGAGGGTGTTGATGCTGTGTTGAATAATTAACATTATTTAGAAAAGCAACTAGGTACCTGAATTTTTTTAACTAAGTACAACTGATTTAGGAATACTTATTTATCCAGGCATTACAACAATTATTATAATAAGTTAACAAAACTCTTCTTTCCCGATAAACATGAAATATAAAATAATTAACTATAAAGAAAAAAATATAGTTAAACATCCAATGCACAATGAAACACTATCTCTCTCTATTGACTATTGCTATAAAAGTAACAAATACTATAAATAGTACAGGGCTTAGACAAAAAAAGATTCCTTGTCTAAGCTACAGGGTCTAGTAGACACTAAACTCCAACTATTCACGTTATTTATTTTTCCGAAAATACCGAATATAGATAAATATAATTACAATTAGTATGCGAAGCAAGTCTTCATTCTCTACTGAGGATGCTAATAACATAGCGTAACTCGCGTCCAGAATAAAAAAGTATTTTGGTGAAAGCCAATATTAAGTACCCTACGGCAAACGTTCTACTCATAGATAATGCAAATTCTTTGTGTTTTGAAATTTTCAAAGTTTAAGTTATTTAGAAAAATGTTCTTCTCAGAAAAATGAATAGGTTTGCCCAACAATAATATATAAAAGC
This sequence comes from Apoderus coryli, assembly GCA_911728435.2. Taxonomy (NCBI): domain Eukaryota; kingdom Metazoa; phylum Arthropoda; class Insecta; order Coleoptera; family Attelabidae; genus Apoderus; species Apoderus coryli. Next base: position 10,057,036 of record OU452204.1, on the reverse strand, counting down.
ACCACAATCATAACACCGTTTTAGTTTTACTTTTTAATTACCTAGTTATTCTTTATAAAAACAATTTGCGGAAGTGCCGTTTTTGGTTTTATTGTATTTAATTATTTCTTAATTGTTAATTAAACGGTCTTTCAGTGAATTGTTGTTTTGAAAAGCAATCCTAATATTAAAAGAATCAACCATTTGTTTGATTCTTTTAATATTTAATTTTATAGCAAACATCGCCTGTAAAGCATACAGAAACGTATTTCACTCTTTCAGAAGGAATCAAACTATTGTGGTCTGATTGAATATAGACTTGAATATTTTTATTACCTAATTTTATTATACTTAGTATTAATTTTGTTAATCAAAAATTGCTTGACCAACTATCTGTTTAAAATGTTGCCTTATTTCTGATAGTAAATCCTCATTATTGGGAGGGACGTTGAAAACTCTATATTATTAATAACGTAATCCGTATGAGCATCACTTCTAAAAACTTTAAATATAGGTAGGTATGTCGGTTTCAAATCAAGGAAATTGAAATCTTCAAATAACATTTAAATTACTTAATGTTTTCTTTAACTATTATTAAATTATCCATTTTATGTCCACATTTCTTAAATTTTGTATTCGATTACAAATTTACTTTATTTATTATAACAATATTAATATTAGGGCAATAATTTTCACAGGTAGTGGCAAAGGCTGAGACAGAAATGTCTATAGGATTATTCTTCTACTGCGAACAAGCATGCAGACTTTTGCCGGAATTCCCAAGGCCGAGACGAGATATTGTTTGCTTCCCAAATATAGGATGTATTGATCTTGACGACCCAGCGTTTCGTCCATAATTTATTAAGATTTTTTGCCAAATTTGCGAGCTTTTATAGCATAAAAAATATCCATTTGTAATATTCTAGTTATAACGTTTTTTCTTTGTCAATAGGAATAATTTTCAATTTCGTTTCTGATCTGATATAGACCAAATATATAGTATTATGTAGTTATATTTTATTTTGTGTACCTATTATCTTGTATACAAATATGTTTATTCGATTTATTGTTAATATTATGTAGAAAATAAATTGGTGTAGCAAGATATATTTTAAAATGGTTTGACTTTACTTGATTTCGGGTAGATTACCACAGCTCCAATTACTAATGTGTAGAACAAAGCAAACTAAGCCACCTCCATATGATTTGTTTGGTATATAAACTAATAGAATAGATTGCATTCTAGAAAGAGTTTTAGATTTTAAGACCATAACACTCAACCCATCAAAACTGCAAATATGATCGAAAAATTCGTAAAATAATGGTTGATAACTGCAGACTGAAGTTGAGTGAGATATCTGAAATTACTGTGGTCTCCCCTGAACGTAAATCCAATATTAAATACAAGATTTGAGCATGGAAAACCTCTATGCAAGAGGAGTGCCGAATTTTCTAGCGCTCAATTAAACATTGCACAGAAAAACTGTTTCAACCGCAATTGGGCACTATACAACCGAAACCCCAGCGAATTTTTGCATAAATTTCTACCTGTAGCGAAAATTTGGTTTCAACGTCAACCAACCCTAAAAAAATCAACGAATTGAAGATCGAATCGTTCCCCATCCAATATATTAATCACATTTAGTCCCTATCTGGCTGTATTAGATAGGTATACATTTTCGAAATCCTTTTCTTTTTCGCAGAACACATAACTTTAATTTAAAAAAATCTGAAGAAGGAATTGTAATGAAAATACCGAAATGTTCGTAGTATTGAAAAAATAAAATTTGCTAATAATGATAAATATAAATATTTAAAATTTAATAAATTAAAACAATGATAATATTTTAAAATGCTATAATATAGCTACGAACCTAATACCCTAAACAACCGGATTTACAGAATGGGGTTTTAGGTGTGCTTATTAGATGAAATTATTATTAAATAGTTAAATATCATAACGCTATAGAAAGTTTACTTTATTTATGATTTTTTTACAAATAATCCATTTCAAACAAGGAGTATAGATGATATGAATAAAAGACATCTACTCCACAATATATACTTCATATAATTGAATCGTGAAACACCATACATGTTTCGGGATTAATGAACCTCATCATCATTTCCACAAAATACTTTTGTTTTATATAAAAATCTTTTTCCACAATGTGGTAAGTAGTAAGTTTTAATACTAATCATGTAGTTTATATTCTGATGTCATTGAAATTTTTTACAGACTTAGTAATTTTAAACGATCAATTAGAACATGTATTCAAGGTCCAAGTTTTCTGAACCATATGATGATGAGATTCACTAATCTCGATACATATATGGAGTTTGACGATTCAATTATATGAAGTATGTATTGTGGAGTAGATGTGTTTTATTCATATCATCTATACTCCTTGTTTGAAATGGATTATTGGTAAAAAAATCATAAATAAAGTAAACTTTCTATAGCCTTATGATATTTAACTATTTAATAATAATTTCATCTCTCGTCTTTTATTCATACTTTATTTATTATAACGATTAAGTATAACAAAATTAATATTAGAGCAATAATATAATTTTCGCAGGTTCATGCAGAGGATGACAGAGAAATGTCTATAGGATTATTCCTCTACTGTGAACAAACATGCAACATTTTTCCGGAAATGCCAGGGCAAAGACGAGATATTGTTTGCTTCCCACAAATAGGATGCATTGATCTGGACGATCCAGCATTTCATCCATAATTGATACAGAATTTAAATCAAATCTGCGACCTTTTTGTAGAATCAAAAAATATGCACATTCGCACATATGCGATTAATTGTAATATTGATTCGAAACATTTCCTTCAATTCAATTTTAACTACGTCTTTGATCTCATACAGAACAAATATATTAAGTACTTTTGTATATTTTATTATTTTGTCTATTATCTTGTATCAAAATATTTTTATTTGATATATTATTATAGTATAACGAGGAAAATAAAATGGTGTAACAAAATATATTCTAATATGGTTTGACTTCAAAAGATTTGATTTGGGCAGGGTGTCCCAGATCGCTTTACATACGTGGAACAAATCATCCAAAGTTCTATTTGGAGTAACTAGTAAAAAAAGAAATCCCGATCAACTTAGTCTGGAAATGTCTTGATGCTTTATTATGCCTAATTTAAAAATAATAATGAAAGTCTATGACCATGGCCAGTGGATGCCTTATATTATATATGTTTGAATGATAAACCTCGCTATGATCATTAGCCAGTGGATACCGAATACAGAGTAGAAATGGATAGAAGTACTAACTGTACATACCTACCTACTAACATTAATTTGTTTCTTTTGTATAAGTATCAAATTTATTGGCATAATTTGAGTACAAAAAAAATTCCAGTCCCATTTTAAAAAGATACAATCTTATGTTCAAATTGATACAATCCTATTTAAGAGGGGCGTTTGAATACAATCGTTTGCAGACCTATTTTTGCGCATGGTAGACTCCACTAATACGTATCTGGTAACAAAAATTTTGATAGGGAGTTAAAGAGTAAAGATGGGATTAGGTATTGAAGTATTTTGAAGTTGAAATATTGGATAGTTAGTTCAAAAACAGAGTTAGAAAATCATCATATTTCGCTTTGCAGGCATAATTTTGCGCATGGTAGTCGCCACTAAGACGTATCTGCTAGCAAAAATTTTCATAGGGTTTTAAAGACAAAAGATGGGATTAGGTAATGAAGTATTTTCAAGCGGAAAGATTAAATAGTTAACTCATAAATTGAGTTCAAACATGGGTAATTTTTTCACATTTACAGATATATTTTTGTGGATGGAAATCTCCACTAATACGTATCTCGTAGCAAAAATTTTAATAGGGTTTTAAAGACTAAGGTTTGGATTAGGTAATAAGCTATTTTGACGCTACAACAATAAATAATTACTTAATAAATTGAGTTCAAAGTCAGCAACTTTTTCCTCATTTTGTGCTATGATTCTAATATTTAATAATGATAATATTACTTTATTACCTTATTTACATATTTAACAATCACTTGTAATTAAAATTGTACGTGAAAACTTTCTGTATTAGACAATATCCATATTTAAAAAAATCCCTCATATTTCCCTTCAAATATCCGCCATTTTCTTATAATTTTTTTATAAATGTAGGCAACAAACATATAATGCGTAGTTGGGACAGTATTGAAGAGATGGCGCTGTTTATACACAGTGAGACAAAAATCTAATGGTTTTGTCGTACTTATATTATTAATATTTAGTTGTATGTGGTATAGTATATTATGTATATGCGTATGTACTAGGAGTAGGGATTATTAACTTTAGCCATGTACAGTAATATCAGAAAATAAATAAACATCTATGGTAATATTATGTAGGTATACCTACTATTAGAGGATAAATACAAGAAGGAATAAAGTACGAGTAGTTAGTTTGTTACGTTAGTTTAGTGGAAATAATACAATTATAATAATTATTAAAATTCTGTTTGGTTACGTAGGTCATATATTTTTGATTATATTATAACTAGTCGGGAAAGTTTTAGGGTGACAACCGATTTTTTTATGATCTATAGAGAGATTACAAGAACTCCCGACTGGTAGTTATTATAAAATTATAAGATACCCTTAGTGGGGGTTTAAATAGCGGTTAAAATTTCACCAGTTAGGTAGTTGGAACGTATATACAGGGTTATTCACGCCATACGACACGGAATACTGTGGTTAAACTATTTAATTTCCTTAAAGTTTTATTCGTGGGTTCGATAAAAATGATTTATGGCTACATTTTAAAAATATTGTGAGTCTATACAGGGTGTCCCAAATATAAGAAATTAACCATAGTTGCATTTTTTTAAATGGAATGCCCTGTATATGAATAAATTTTTAGATTCCCTGTTCAAAATAAACCTAAATTTCATTTAGGCACATCTAACCTAAACCTGATAGTTTTTTAAATATTTATGTTTTAATAAAAATATAGACATAATTTGAATGAAAAAATTCACACCTATTTGTTTGTTCTTTTTAAGCCAGTCTAGGCTGATAAATATCTCATCACTTGTTACGCCAAATATAAAAAATCACCAATACTAAATACAGGGTGTCCAATAATATAACTTATATGAACGTAAAGTTTAATTCTAAATAACTTGTGTATTTCAAATGCAACACCCGGTATATGAGGTAAAAATTAGATGCACAAAGTAATTCTCTGTCAAATATTATATAATACTTTCCTATGGATAACTCTTGACGTTTTCGTGGAAAATGCACATATTCATAATATTATGCGAATTTTTAATTGAACCTGTTAATTTCATGTAGACCACCCTGTATTTGATCATGATGAAATTAATTATCTATTAATCACTATGAGGTTTTCTTATAGATATGTATATTTTTTTAATGTATGGAAAAAGCACATATTGGTAATAGGAAGAATTTTTTAAAATTATATTTGTCATGTCGGCCATGAGAATTTGACAAACCATAATTTAAACAATAACATAATAAATAAATAAATTTTTCACTTAAATTAAATAACAAGATATACCTTCATAAAAACTGATAAATTTTATAATAAATGTTCAAAATGATTGGACTCTAGACACATATGAATCCTTTTCTTAAATCCTTCAACAACTTTAACCTGGTGTAACGCTTCTAAACGCTTCATTTATTTGGTTCTTCATCTCCTCTATTAAAAAAGTTTTCATTTGCGATGATTTTGTTCCTGGCCCATGTACAAAATTCAACACGATTTAAAATCAATATTGAAAAGTTCTTGATGCAGTTGCACTGTGTTTGGGTGGTATCTTTCGTTAAACTGCCTTAACAGTCTCTCGAAGACCGCTTTTTTGGGGTGATTTTGCCCCAGGAGCCTTTGAGCGTAAACTCGCGATGCCAGTAAAGCGTTTTTGGACCATTCTCCCAGAATAAAAATCATGTCTATTCTTTCTCCTTTGGAATAGGTTCGCATTTTTGAATTGAATTAAATCAAATGTCACAGATAAAAAACTGTTTTCTGAAAAATTCTCAACTCTTAAGTAAGAATTTTCAACAGACTATTCGACAGTAAATATCAAATTAAAAAAAATGTATTCTATCTTCTCAAATTCTCATGGCTGACTTGATAAATATTATATTTTTGAAAATTCTTTCTCTTATTGCCAATATGTGTGCCTCTTCCATGCAAAATTAAAGATAAGTATACATATCTATAAGAAAACTTTAATTTAACTTTAATTTTTGCATCATCAAATACATGGTGGTCTACATGAAACTAAGAGATTCAATTTCAAATTTCCCTAATATCATGAATATGTGCATTTTCCAAGTATTATAATATTTGACAGATAATTACTTTATGCATCTAATTTTGACCTCATATACTGGGTGTTCCATTTGAAATAAACAAGTTATTTAGAATTAAACTTTACGTTCATATAAATTATATTATTGGACACCCTGTATTTAGTATTGCGGGTTTTTTTTTGGCGTAACAAGTGATGAGTGGGTATATTTATCAGCCCAGACTGGCTTAAAAAGAACAAACAAATAGGTGTGAATTTGTTCTTTCATATTATGTCTATATTTTTATAAAAATTTAAATATTTAAAAAACTGTCAGGTTTAGGTGAGATGTACTTTAATGAAAGTTAGGTTTATTTTGAACGGGGAATCCAAAAATATATTCATATACAGGGCATTCCATTTAAAAAAAACACAACTATGGTTCATTTCTTATATTTGGGACACCCTGTATAGACTCACAATACCTAATACCCTACTTAATTTTTAAAATTTTTACTGTTAAAATAATCACTGTACCAATCGTAAATCAAATAGATAGGTACTATGTTAAACCGCATATTAAACTAAAACTTAATTTTTCTCGAAAATGCAGCATTCTATCATATTGAGATAAGAATACCTCATATTTCCTAAGAATGTTGTCAGAATTCTCCAAAAGTTAGTGAAAAAGAAGTTTTTTATTAAAAATGTCCGTTGATACCCGTTTAGACGCCTAAGTTCGCAATTTAATTCAGCAGTGTATGGCTAACGAATGCTTCTATTTAGGGAAATATCTTTTTCACCTTTCACTCCAATGGCTAAGGGCGCTTTCGCGATACCTTTAAAAAACCTATGCTAAGCCGCCATCTTTTAAAAACTATAACTCCTTTCAGAAGCAATTTTGCATTAGAAGTTTGGCGTTGAATTGCCATGAAATCTGCTCTAGAATTTGTGGCTTTCGCTTGGTCCATTAGTTTCTGGACACATTGTATACTATTAGGAAAGACACTCTTTGATGCATGAAATAAGCGTCTCATGGTTTTGAAACTGACAAACTAAAACAACAGGGCTAACCTAATACATTTTGAAAAACACTGCAAGCATACAGGGCGGTCCAAAGAAGAGATAAGTATGTATTATCATAGTTCTGTTTTTTTAAATAGAACACCCTGTATGGGAGTATTTTAATAGTCCCTCAAAAATAACTGGGATTCGTTTTAAGGTGTCATTTACCTATGTTTTACGGTTTTCACAAAAATCATCAATTTGTGAAAATATTTAAAAATCTTGACTATTTATCGCAAATAAAACCAGTTTTTTTACATTCATCCTTTTTATGTATATAGTATAGTATATAACTATGACTAGTCTACGCGAAGATAAGCATCAAACGTATAAGAATACGAGCACAAAAAAGAATGTGAAAATAATTTACGCAAAATAGAAATATGACATTTTAGGGTCACTATGTATTAGTTTTTGGCGACACCTATTGAGGAGAAGATTGTATTAAAATATTCTATAAAATTACTCTAAGTTAAGAAATGAATGATTCGGAATACAATGAGATTCACTAGCGCCACCATCGGACATTTTTGTAAGTAACCATTTCGGATTCCCCTCTTAAAAAAGAAATGCCAAAAGATTCCAGCTCAGCAAAGCTGATTTTCAGCACGGACCTAGTAATACCTGATATAGGTACACATACAAAATTACTAAAAAATATTTAAAAAATCCAAGATAAAGGTATTCAATAATAATAATTAACTAACTAGGAAAATAATAATCGTAAAAATCAGACCATAATTATATAATTAAACTGCTTCCTAAGCACAAATAATCGTGATCGTGATTATTTGTGCTTAGGAATAGCATTAGAATCAATGAGAGTAGTTTTATAGAATATAACGAATCTGAATGCTGATTTAGTTTGTTACTTTTTTGTTTCAACGGATTGAGATCAAGTTGATACATAAATTTAAAATATTTATCTCGATAAATTTGATTTACACTTAGAAATATTGAATTAGCTAAATACCTACCCTACACAAATTTTGAGAAATTTAATCAAAATTTCATGTATGGATTTCGAATATATGGAACTATATTGTCAACACCCGACACAGCCAACATGGTTGTTTGTCACACCAACATTAACAAAAAGTTTATCAAACAATTCCAATATCAAATGCGTGGAATTATGATGATGTAAAATATTTCTCGAAATATTTACGAAAACAATATTTAGATTAAAAGTTGAAATAATGGGATATTTAAATGTTCATAATATCGAGTAAACGTAAACCGCTTATATAGGATGCGACTAATAATAGTTTGAAGAAGTAGAATAGTCCATTATGAAGTAAAATTGATGTAGATTGGTGTTAGCGAGAAATTGATGTACCTACCTATAAATATCTTCTTTGAATAAGTCTAAGTTGAAATTTCTCGTTGGTAATGTTACCTAAGATATAACACAATTTCTCAGAGACGCAATTGCAACTCTGTAGAGAATTATGGTAAATACTGAAAACTCATCAACCTATAATATGGATGTGCAAGGCGAAAATTCAAAACTCACAGAAATACACTCCTTGGGTTCCCTTCAGCAATGCAAAATGCAGGTAGGTAAGGTGATATATTTTCCATCTTACTAGGTCCCTCGTTGAAGGGGATTGACAATTTTCTTATAAAAAAAAAGAAAAATTCTTGATAGAAGAGCTGACATTTCTTATAAAAGATCCTGCTCATCCCTCCCAGTAAAAGCTTAAGATAATTATGATAGATTAATTATGTGTTGTTTTTTAAATAATCATACATTTAAAAGAAAATAATGAATCTGTAGCAATTCAATATTAGAAAAAAGCGATTTAACCAAAACTGCTCAAATTTTATGTATTTACAAAATGCAGCGCCGCTGTATAAAAATAGTCCCAAACGTACGGTTTAGCAAGAATTTCCACGAAATTGAGGAAGTTTATGGTTTATCCTATTTTAAATTTAAATATTCGGAAAGACAATCAAATTCCCTTTCAAATAATGATATATAGGGTTAGCTTAACAGAACAGTGACATCTGCCACTGTACTGAAACTTGCCCTTTAATAAAGTCCTTTATTATTATTATTATATGGTTCCTATCCCTAAATGGTAAAGTTTTCGAAATAAAAGCAAGTTTATAGAAAAATTAGATTATTTTGGTATATTTTAAATAGCTAAACCATGAAATATCATTAAACGTCACGAAATATTAAAATAACATACTTAGTTCATAACTAATAAAATATTGGTTATTGACAAAAGTATCATGAAAATTGTAAAAAATATTTTACTCAAATGAACTTATTTATTATTCATTGGAAATGTGACAAAATTATAAAACAAACAAACATTAAAAAGTAAAAATAAAATACTTTTATGAATTAAGGTTCAAACCTCAGAGCAATAATCAATCTTTGACGAAGGCTATGACCTCAGATGAAGATAACATAATGTTTTTAGATTCTTTAACGCTGGTTGTTAATTAGGGATACGTTTTATTAACATGTCGGTATGTTTTTTCTATAATTTTCTCACATTACCCATGAATAAAAAACAAGTTCATTAAAACTTATTTTTATTAAATGTCACTTATTATAATTTTACTGTTTTGTGACGTTTCATGTCTACCTTAATAAATAATAATGAAATAATCCAATTTGGCAATTTATTTGAAACAGAATTTGATTGTCTTTCAGACTATTATATATATAATGTACAGGGTATTCCATTTAAAAAAATTGACTCAAGCCTATTTTTATTAGTAGATCACACTACAATAATTTCTGCCCACCCTGTAACCTTATGGCTATCTGTCAATATAACTGATTTTTCTAAGATATTTTTTCTGTGACGGGAAAAAAGTTTGACATATTTACTCTCTTGACAGGTAATAAAATGTCACTTTTTATCACCGGGAAAAAAGTGAGCACTTTTTTCCCGGACACATAAATAACGGTAGATATTTAATTTTAGGAAATTTTATTATACAAAAGTTACATTTTCTTTATATATCAAAACTGGCAATAATTTGTGACGCTACTTTTGCTGCTTCTACTGACTCCGGTGGAGTGTTCGCAATTTTTAAATTAAATTACAGCATGAAATTGACAGATATTTGATTACTTTTTGAAAACTTCAAATTTCACTTGGATAACTTTCCAGCGGAGGGAGACAAAAAACCGAGAGCTAAAATCTAGTACTTTTTTCCCTTGTATAATAAATAACTATTTTTAATTACCATCAACATTTAGAGAGTCTGTCTAGTTAGGTGAAAAAATGGTGAATATTTTCCAGAGACCAGTTTTGGGTCAAAACAATTCAAAATAAATTATTAACATAAGATATACAAAAACCTTTGAAGAGGTATAGGGAAGTGTGAAGATAAAGTATTCCAAAACAGATAAGAATCCAAAAATATAATTATATACCATTTATAATAAGAAAGTTTGTATCAACTTCCGGTATAACCACAATTACAATATGTATAGAGTGATTGGATTGCCCTGAGTAACCAGTTAAATTTTCAAAATAATCATATACCTACCTACCTACTTACTTCTCCTAAATCGTCTAAGATGCGATCAACCGTGAAACACCCTGTATAATATACGGTATGTAGGTATCTAAGGGATAGATTTCTTCCTCCTTCCTCCTGCTCCAACATTCAAAAATTAAATGTTCAAATTCTTATCTAATTCAATAGCAAAGTAAATCACCGTGTATAATATTGGACACTTGAAGGAATAAAACAATAGATACATTTTTTTTTTAAATCGGTGATTAAAATATATATATCTGTATATATATATATTTTTATTTTTATTACAGCATTATTCAATAAACGCTCAAAATACTGCATAAATTCGTGAAAGAAGGGGATTCCCCTAAAAATCGTGCATCAAATATTCTTCTGTTCCTACAGTTCCACGTGGATATTTTTATAACCAGAACGTAACATAACAAACAAAATTATTCATAAATGTTCGCGAATCAGCTGATTATTTATGTTGTTTTACAAGTTGTAAACAGTTTACACACTAATAAAAATCACTTGAAAATGGCTGATAACTTTATAAAAGAACGAAATCAATTGCTGAAAAATGAGAGAGAGTTATTTTGTGACAATGGAAATGTAATACTTAGTGAAATGGAATTAAAGGTTAGTTACATCTGGGTGTATAGTATATGTTGTTTGTACCGAACAAAAATCATTCACTAATCTTTATGTAGGTAGGTATATGTTTTACAGTGTGTTGCATCTTAAAATGTATTTAAATTATAGAAATAGAAGGATTTTTGATATTTTACACAATGATCATATTTTGGATAGAAAACTGTTAGGTATATCAAAGATTAGGGTTAATCTTTGGGTATATATACAACCATTGTCTTTATATAAATACTTATTATAAACAGAGCCATTATAGATAGAATATTATTATTTTCAAGCAAATGTCTATATCTAATAAGTAAGTACGTATCATTTGTCCTAAGTGTTGAGACTAGGGTTGCCAGATATATGATTTTCAAAAATAGGTTAGCCCATATATATAAGATTGAATAAAAATATATGAGAAATTTATATACAAAAATACCTACATTTTTGAATGAATACAAATTGACAAACTCTTTATTCTATTTTTTGGTATAATTAAATTAAACATTAATTTCATTGAATAAACACATAACCACAAATTAAAGAAAAAATAGGTACACGCAGTGCGGCATTATTGCAATTTTACTTGAATCATGTACCTAAACCTAGAAATATGTATCTACACAAAATAATATGACTATTAAACTAAACTAAAATTAAATTCTGTAATAGAAAGAAATGATGACATAGGAAGACAGTTAAAAACGATTTAACCATTAATTTGTTTTTCCATATTTCAAAGAACTGCGGTATTCTGATAATAACTTAAGGTCTGATAAAGCTTAATCATAAAAATCATTACAGCAGGAAATATCAAAATTAAGTGTTACGCTCCGTATCCGTAGTACGTGCAAGTAAGGTTGCCCCGGCTTAAGGTGCTGCAAATAGGGTTGCCACGTCCTACTGGCTCCCTGGCCTGGCACGGCCGTATCTATTAATAAAAAAATATGAGAAATAGTCTCATATTGAGCATGTTAATAGGAGATATGAGAAAGAGTTAAAATATATGAGTATCATATTAAAAATAGGAGGGCTGGTAACCCTAGTTGAGACGCTAAGAGGTAAATAAATGTTGTTTCCAGAAATGCCAAGTTAAACTGTCCTAACTGTTGACAGAGGACGATGTATTCTTGCAAATCATAAATACGACATTCTGCGGTTGGAAGTAAATAAAATGTCGTAACCATGAATGCTAGATTAAACCGTCCTAACTTTTGATTTGGGACATTTTATTGTTGTACTTCATAGATAGGACGTTTTGCATTGGTATGACTGAGTATACGTGGAGATATCACTTGCCAAAGATCCCATTTAATATTATTGGTCCCAGTCCCGTCATCTATGAATTTTACGTCAAACGAGGGAGGGGGGACTTTTGACTACCACGGTATACGGTATATCATTTTTTGCTGTGTAGGTACAGGGGTGGCCAAATTTCGCTGGATTTGAAAGGTACATCCTAAACGGTAATAAATAGAGGAAAACTAAGTGACACGTCAATTTAATGCCGCAATCAAATCAAGGCCTTTTTTTTTATTGAGGACGTAGTCTGCGCGCCAATAGGGGCTTACAGAGCAAGAGACCATCATGAACCGCACTCTATCTGGAACCGCGTGAGCATTACTTCGGATAGAGGCTGTCTTCAGATTCGTCCTAGTTTGTAGCAACACATTAACATACAAAAGTAGAGTACAATAACAAACTGATGGGTATGACAAAACACAAACATGAATTATGTATACATTTTACAAGCACATACACATACAGTACATATTCCTCATAGGGAAAAGGCTATCACTCTTTTAAGAGACAAAGACTACGCGCCTACTTCTGCTTGGAATTTGGTTTCCATTACCATACGGACAAAACTATCGATAGCTATCCTTGATTAGTTTCTTGTAGGCTTATAGGGTGATTTTCATTCTTGCCATTTTTTTTTTTGTTGAAAGAATCCGTTCGACATAAGTCCCCGGTTTCACTGCAGCCTCATGGGCTTCTTGTGAAATTCTGTTTTTTTTTTCATAATATTTCTGTTACTTATTATTATATTATATATATTATTATTTGTGTATAAGAAATAATGGCAAATAGACCAAATATTTATATTAAGATTAGTTTGTTATTTATTATTCTTGTTCTGTTTATTTTAGTCTTAATGATATCAATGATAATTAATAAGGTTTTATTTTAACCATACGAATATGTTTATGTCTCTTTCTGTGTCTTTTGATTCTGTGTAACGATTGTCATGTTATGCTTCAGCAGCATTATTAGTATCTTTACTACATTGAAAAAATACTACAAAATATCAACATTTTTGATTATTTCTTAAACCATTTAAATAATGTGTTCATTGTCATAATTTGTTTTCAGACCGCTCAGCTTAGTTCCAGCTTTCTATCTACATTTGTTGATAGTTCTCAGATTAAAGAGTATTTATCAGAGAATAATAGTTTGACTTCGCCACAATTGGGTTTTCGTGAAAAACATCTTCAGCTACTGCTTTAGCTACTTGATCAAAGTAAAGCTTTTGATCTGGTTGATTTTAATCTATTACTTAGTAAACTTCCTAGGTTTCGAAGAAAATGCGCTAAGATGATTTTTCAGCTATCTAGTAGACAGAAGGCAGTGCGTTAAAATCGTTTTAGGTTATACTGATTTTAAGATATCGCAGTGCCGAGATCCACAAGGGAGTATTCTTGGGCCCGTATTATTTTTCTTAATTTCATTTGATTTGTCTTTGACTTTAATTCATTAATTCACAATATGTATGCAGACGATGTTCAGTTGTAAGCGCAGTGTGCTTTGGAAGACTTCATTAACATTATCACGGAGGACCTGAAAGACTTATCAAAGTTGTTTCAGCGTAATAGATTGAAATTCATCATAGGCAGACTCCTCACTAAATAAAAATATTTAATAAAAAATCATTCAATTTTTACATTTATTCAAAATACCAGAATAGACGAATACATTTACTCAGATGTTTTAATTTGTTCAACTGAGAGAATTAACATAAATATTTTGAGTGTCCTGTTCATTAACTATTGCGAACATATCCTATCAATAAAATTATAATATCTGGTATTTGCCAAGACATTCCGATTAACTAACAATAACATATTTTTCAGGTTAATGATGTCCTGCTAAAAGTAAAACTAGAAGAACTTGAAAACGCTTACAAAGACTCAACACAGTTTTTGCCACTGCGCAATTTTAGAGAGGCGAAACCGCTGATTGACAACAAATCTAAAGCATTCAAATTAATAAAATCATTACCCAAAGGCGCATCTCTACATACTCATATGCTAGCCGCTGTAAATGTTGATTACATCATCAAGAACCTAACATATAGGGAAAATTTATATGGAGGATATTTCAATGGGATATTTAAACTAAAATTCTTTACACCTAATAATGTGGAAACTCCTTGGAAGTTACTTAAAGACTATAGAGACGAGGACCCTAACTTTGATCAATGGTTGCGAAATATTCTGTTATTAAAAACTGACTATGCATCCGCAGAGGATTCTTGGAAAGACTTTAAAAAAATTTTCTCAACATTATACGACCTTGTGGCATACAAACCAGTATTTGAAGATTATGTGTATCAACTATTATTAGAACTGTATGAAGACAACATTATTTATACTGAATTGCGTGGTACATTTACACCTTTGTATGATTTAACTGATGGTACAACATATGATACTAAAGACTTTTTTGATACTTTTATCGGAGTAGTTGACAAATTTAAATCATCTCATCCTAAGTTCATTGGCGCTAAATATATAATTTCAATATACAGGGGCGTTACTTATGAGGAACTTCAATCAGGATTAAGAGAGATAGTTTATTACAAGAAGTTATATCCAAACTTTATTGCGGGATTCGACTTTGTTGGTTACGAGGAAGAAGGAAAAACGCTACTAGATTTTCAGAGTGAGTTGAGTGAATTTGGTAAAGATTTACAATTTTTCTTTCATGCTGGAGAAACAAATTGGTTTGGACATACTGATCTTAATTTAGTTGATGCAATTTTATTAAATTCTTCACGAGTGGGACATGCATTTGCTCTAGGTAAACATCCTCTACTCCTTAATGAGTTGAAGCGTAGAAATATTGCAATAGAATTATCTCCTATATCTAATCAAATGTTAAAACTCAACCAAGATCCCAGAAATCACCCAGGTGCAACATTTCTGGCTAATAATTTAAACGTCGTAATTTGTAACGATGATCCTTCAATTTGGGAAGCAACAGGTTTAAGTTATGATTGGTACATAACGTTTATGGCTATGACTTGGAGATCAAATGGTTTAGAAGTTTTGAAGAAATTCGCTTTAAACAGTATTGAATATAGTGCTATGAACGGACAAGAAAAACAGATGGCAAAAAAATCTTGGAATATTTTGTGGGAAGAATATTTAGATACTGTGTTACTGGCACCACCTAAATAAGTGTAGAACTAAATTTTACTAAAGGCCTTTTTATTATTATTATTATTATTATTATTATTATTAACATAATATACCTGCACTGTGAAAAATATTGATGTAAATAGTATGAATCCAATAAACAAATTTATGGTGTCAACGTTTTTTAATTGATTTATAAATTGTACAGTAAGAATTGCTTGTTACATAAAGCAACAAGACTTTAAGTTATGTTGGAAATTTGGGTCACACTGCCTGCCGATCACCACTGATGAGTCGTGGATCGACGAAACGGCCGTCTGGTGAAAGCATGGTAGTGTGAAACAAATTTCCAACATAACTTAAGGTCTTGTTGCTTTATGTAACAAGCAATTCTTAAATAAAGCCTCCCTGCTAGGGGATTCGGGCGTATCTAGTGTTGGCAATAGGATGTAATGGAGTTGTTGCTTCTTGTCCGGCCATCGTTGGGCATATTGCTTGATCACGCTAGATGTCGCCAAAAACATCTCTCTCTCAATTGTACAGTATCTATTCATTACAATATTACACCGTTTACTTTCTCGACCCAGGGAAAGTATTGTGAACGTTCTAAAAAAATTGAGATAAAGACGGATATAACCATTTTGAAGTCCCCTGAGACGACTAAGACCATTTCCAGATTCTGTTTCGTTTCCCAGGTCATATATTTTAGATTATATTATCTAATTGTTGAAAACATTTCGCAGGGTAGAGGACTTCACAAACAGAAACTTCAACTATTACTCTATATATGCGACCTGCCTGAAGAAGGGGCAATAATTTAATAGCATTGAATGTCTTAAGACACTCTACTTCTCTTTTGTGAGGTCCAAGTTGGAGTACGCTTCAATTGTTTGGTCACCTATATATCATGTTCAAATACAAAGACTCGCAATTTTTTAAAGTATATGTCATTTAAAATTGATGGATATTTTCCACCTCGTGGCTACGATCATTGTATTTTATTAGATAGATTTAATCTTAGACTGCTAGCAGAACGACGTATTTTTGCATATCAGATTTTTATTTTTAAATTAATAAACAATTTGCTGGACTGTCCTCAGTTGCTGCGGCAGATATGGTTTCGTGTTCCTCGCTTGCAGGCAAGAAATTCACATATGTTTTGGGTGCCTCACATTCATACAAATTATGAAGGCAGAGCCCCCCTTTTTCGGGTTTGCACCTACTGCAATCGTCTGAATTTGCACGATAATGTTAATTACTTCAATGGCTCACTTAATTCATTTAAGCATCATTTGCGTCTGTGTCTACAAGCGAACGAAATGGATATTGTTTAATTAATTAATTATTCGCCATGGAATTGTTTTCCTTTTATGCATTTTTGTTTGATTTTTTCATTTTTCTTTTTAATTAATTCCTATTTTGTGAATTTACATATGCTTAGTTTAGTTATATATAATTGTCTTGTAATTGGGCAGCAATGCCTGTTAGACAATAAAGATTATTATTATTAAATAACGGCTGTGAAGTCCACTCTACCCTGCCAAAATTTTCCAACAATTTTATATCTAAGAAGGACACGAATAAAATAAGAATGGATTATATTGTATTTTGCCCGGAAAGTTTTAGGGTGACACAGATTTTATTTTATTTAGACAATGGCAGTAAGGAGATTGCTAGGGTTTTCCACCTTTAGGTGATTGCTAGAATAGTCACGTCTATCTTAAGACTCCAAATAATTTTGTTCAAACTGATTTGTTCAACTTTTCGCATTCTTGAAAAGCCTAGGAATAATTATGTACCTATATTCGATACCTATATAGTATCTAATAATATGTGTTATATCAGTGACCGAAACCGCTACAAATGTACCTACTTAAGTATAATTCTAAAGTAATCTGATTTTTGTTGTACTGTGTTTAAAACCAAAATTAATTAGAAATGATTTGCCGGCATCTAACAATTCATCGTACTAGTCATTTTCTCGTTGTGTCGTTATTATAATCCAAGCTAAATGGAGCGCTTACACTAGTGTTTTTTAAATCGAATTTTGGTTTTGAGGTCACCATCGAATAATATGTAATATATATATACGAGTATTACATATTAGTATTATTTATTTATATTAATCCAATAATATGTAATTAGTATATATAGTTACAGAGCATTTTAATTTATTCTGTTTTTTTATTAAATAAATACGCTTATTTTAATGAGCATCTTAACGGTTCATGAGCCTCGAAATAGCGATTGATGCGTTTAAAATGAATGTTTTGAAGCTACTACCTAACTACCTATTTTTTGATGAAAGCAGTTGCAGAAAAATTGGTTCAAACTATCCAAAAGTGGAAGTTTTCTGTCTAAGACAATAACTAGGTAAATAATTAGTGCCTTTTTCTAGTTTATCTTACAATTTATCTCGCGTTAGTGTAATAGGTATATGGAAATTCTATAATTATTGTTAAATGGTATAAGTTCAGTTCTTTGGCAAAATTTGCATTTCGTGGGATAGTAGAAAAATTCACACACATCCAGTTATTCCTCCATAGGGCTCCATCCTCATTTTATCCATTTTTATCTGACCAGACGCCAATTATTGGGTAGGTATATGCGAAACTTTGCACTTTTGATACGCCTATAGAGATATACATATTTCCCAATACGTTCAGTATCCAAACCCTATTGTGATTCTTTCATAGTACCTATACCATGTATACTTGTTTGGTAATTTGGGTAGTAAGATTGTAATCATTAAAACACTGTTTAACGGTATGTACAAAACTGAATATTTATTAAAACGGAAAAGAGTGTGTTTGAGCGTTAAGTTGTTATAAAATCTGGAGAGAGAGTTTTGGCACGAGAGAGATGTTGACGGTTTTGATGGTGAAGACTGACTGGGCTAAAATTATAAAATTATAGAAAACACATTTCTCTTGAGAAAGTACGACATCTGGTTGGTATGTAGCTTTAACAATAAACACTGCTTTTTCTAGGTACGGACTAGGGATTTCTTTTGTTCCCGAAAATGAAAAACATTAAAAAGAAAGTAGAAATATTCGTGCCAGATGTTTGAACATTTGGTGCAATTTAGAAAATATTATTTACAACTACTATACTAAATTTTTACAAAGAAATAACTAAATTTAAAAATACATATATACAGTGTGGCGCAAGATTAATGGTCGCCACACTTGCATTATGTGATAAAAATTAGATTAAAACCACAGCTAACATACTATGTACATATGTATATGTAATATGTACATATTATGTTAGCTGTGTTAAAACTATGGAGTTATTTTTTAGCATTAAAATTGATTATGTGTTAAGTATCGAAATGAACATTAAAATAAATAAAAAGAATTAGTAGGTGGGTACGTATCTACATGTATACTAAATATGCTTTTACCAATAGCTATTATACTTACCTAGTACCTATTGACTGATAATTAAATACCTAAGTACCTACCACTTACATTGTTTCGATCTTTTTCTTTTTTTTGTATTTCTTCTTTTCAGATATATCTGATAATTTATTATGAACAATGAGGTATCAGTCAAATAATATCTAACGATATCCATAAATGAAGTTTTACATTTTACACAACTAAATTTAGTCAGCATTTTGCTTATAATTTTCTAATTATGTTCTTGTGACCATATATGATTAGATTAGCTTCTTAGAACAGAAAACAAATACACTGTGTCGAAATGTTTTAATAACTTTTCGATTTATATTAGATAATTTTCAGTATGAATTATGTGTCTTGTGGTAGTTTCTCCAAATACCTATCTAAATCGACAAGGATTCTAAAACTAATTTACCTACCTATAACGAAATTTTTGTTACAGACATTGATATTTTTTTTATCATAATAATACCTACAATGGCGTATGTAGAATCAACCACAGACCACCTAGCAAATCTTATAGCAATGTTTATTGGTTGTACAATTTTAAAAATAAAAAGCCATAAATATACGATGAAGTTGAAATTTCTGATACTTAAAGTTCTTGGGTTATCCACTTAAATGTTTAATATTTACATTATTTCTGAAACAGGCAAGTTTTAAAATAATCAATAAATTATATCAATTCATATTTCTAACAATTTGTTTAGTTTTCCAACGCTTTCTTTTAAGAAATTATCCTGAATTTTTCTTTGTTCAAACTTATATTTATTTTCGCATTCCATACGCCAGGCACTCATAGGTAGATTTATAACAACTATTCATTTTATTCATTATGTAAATATAAATAAAAATATCTAACATGAACAGTAATTAGCTACCTACAAAATACCTCTGAGAAAGTTCCAGCTGAGTAGCAAAAATTCCATTTTCTCCCAACATTTGTTCTAACGTATCTTTTAACTTCCCGCACTAACAAGATATACAGGAAGTGCATAATACTTTTGGAAAAACGAATCATACCATTGTTAGAAAATTTGCCATCTAATCTAATCTATCAAAACAAGACAGTTTGATGTTTGTGTCATTTTCGAATATAATATAAGTTATAATATCAACTCTCTTAGTTGTAATAAATCACCCTGTATATTATTATACTTTTAGGTTCTTTATTCATTTTCGAGTTTCCTTAACACTGCACTGGTTGTATACATATAAAGATACATTTAAATCAAATAAAATAAGTAAATTAACATTTTTGAAATTCTTTTCACATTGTTCATAAATATAATTAACAATTTCATCAAAACTTCCTTGGAATAGATCATTGCAGATGACAAGCGATTTGAAAGCATATTTCATCGTCTTTCAAAATACTTGATATGGCGGGATTTAAAAACCAGATCAGACTAATACTGCAATGTATGACCACCTTGTAACTTGATGGGTCAACTCCTCAGCGCAGGTTACTCTAGGACGATATTTTTAAAATTAGTGTCAAATTTTGAAGATTTTATATATACAAAAGACGAATTTCCATTTTTTCCAAAAATTAAATTAATGAAATATTTGCAAAAACGACATATTTAGGAAAAAAAACTGCTGCAAAATTTCATCCCTAAAATAAAAACATAATAATGTATAAGTTCTTCTATTTGAAGCACAAAAGTTGATAACAAGTTGCGGATATGGAAAAAATGTTCCTTGCTGATTAGATTGGTCAACATAATCAGTAAAAATATTTTTATATCAATGCATATGTATATACAATATACATATATTTTAAAGCTACTGAAACAAAATCTGTTGATATTTGTTGTTATAGCCAGATAAAGGAAATTAATGGCATGATATTAGTTGTATTCTATGAATAATGAAGTACATAATAAGTATAGATATAGGTTGTCCAAATGATACATCCTTTCGATAAATATGTTTATTAAATTAATAGTAGTAGGTATATATGGTCATGTTGATATTAAACATTTAAATATAAATATTTAAATTTGTAGCTGCTAATAATGATTTTCCTTCCTCGTCAATCACCAAAATATTTTTTAGACATATGAAAAAACATCTCAACAGGAATTTAATCCAACCATCTATCATTGTTGACAGGAAAAAATATTTCGCCATCCCTTTCATGGATAATCCTATTCTTCAAGACTATACAAAACTTAGGCTCCTTTTTGGTAAACTCAAAAGATGTCATTCCCTTAACAAGCAAATCAGGAGTTTATTGCCTGTCATGTTCGCAGCCAACATGCACAGCCAAATACAGAGGCCAGTCGGGACGGAAAATAAGCATACGTGTAAAAGAACACACAAACATCATAAACCGATATAGAAATAACAACCCGAACTGGACTAGTACCTACCTATGATACCAGCTCCTCTTTTGCCAAGCACTTACTGGACCACAATCATATTTTTGATGCTGATTTGGCTTTAAAGATCCTCCATGTTTGTGATAAGGGAATTAAGTTGAACCTGTTGGAGATGTTGGAAATTTACAAAACTGTCAAAAACGGAAATGTCGTGTGTTTGAATGATCAACTGAAATTCGATTTTTTTGAGGCTTTACTACATCTAAAATAGTTTAAACTCTCTGTCAACTTTCCTGATTTCTGACTGTTGATGCTTGACGGTTAGGTTGGGGTCGATCATTGTTCTGTATAACCTGACATTATTTTACTTTGTTTCATCTCTGTTTTTGTTTGTGACTTGACTTGTGTTTTGATATTTTATGAATAGTGTTTAGTATGTCCCATTTCTTTATGTTTGTCATCTATATTTTATTAGTAGTATCACTTACTTACCACCCAAATGTATGCTTTGTCTTTCTTAATTATTAAATTCCAACTCAGTCTGTCAAGGGCCTTGCCCGTATGTTTGTTTTTTACAATTTTTAATACTTAAGATTTAAATTTAAGGTTTGAATATTGTTTGGTTTAAGAATGTTGTTGCCTTTTAGGCTGATGATGGAGCGGGAGTCGAAACATGTCCTGTAAAGTATGCATTTATAAGATATGCATTTTATGCTTATTGTATTGACTGTGAATCACATCCCCCGGCTTATCGCTGATTCAGTAAGAACGCATGATTAGCGACATAGGAAAACAGAATATATCTAGTTCTTGTACGATACGTTTGATATTTATTTGTTACGATTGTTTGATATTGAAAATTATTAAATACTTATAAGTTGTTCAGTTTAATTATATTACACTCCTCTGTATCCAATGGATTACTTCTTTAATTTGATAAATATTTCCTTTAGAATCTACACATTCACACGTGCTACTAATAGGATATAATACATTATGATGATGAATCAGTATAAGACCATGAACCCTTTATGAAGTCCACTTAGTTGGTTGGGCAAATTCTGATTTACAAAAAAAATCAAATGACTTTTATATAAAAATCAAAACAATCATGATTTATTTGATTTTTTTTAAATTTATATCATTAAAATGTAATGCTTTGTTCAAAATGATGATTTTTTATTCATCAGCACATATTTATTATTTCTGACTTTATGATTACTAAAATTTGTCTAAACAAGAAATAGAAAAGGCGTCCAAATTAGTATTTTTATATAATGAAAATTAAAAATAATTTGTTTTTCTGTTGTTTTGCATTTTTGTTTTTTTTAACTGTTTTGGCTATTTCGTAAGTTTAATATAAATAATAATATAATAATAAGACAGCTTGTGTGAATTAAATGTGGAAGATTTAGCAAATTTATGGATTGATTTTAAATATGATTTTTATTAAAAAAATCAGTTGATTTAAATCAATTAATTTAAATCAGTCCAACCCTGTTTCTAAGTGAAATGTTGAGGGTATGTTAGAAAATGTAATTCATATATATTCAAACTATAGTTTCGATAGAAATCAAACATAGAATTACCTAAATAGGAATCTGCCTTTGTGACAATATCACTAAAATTTTCTTTTCTTATTCACCATTGCAATTAAATGTGTGACAACTTATCAAAAATCCATGTAAATAAAATACAAAAAAAATAAATAAATTCGAAGAAGCAAGCATATTTTATTATATTATTGATTCGCATTCAGTCTATTTACCAACTAAGAACTGGATAATGTCTTTATATACATGACGGCTTGAAACCCAAACATAAATTGCCTTGCTAGTAGTAGAAGATGTCCATTCTGAAGTAAGCAGATGAGTTTATGGACAATAAACATTGGGTCATTTTTATCAATTTTTTTGGACTTTTTTTTTATCATGAAAGAAAATCCACGTTTTAAACTTTATCGTATTATTTGCTTGATTCGGCTTTTATCTTAGAATATCTGGTTAATCAATTGGAGTGACATTGAGCGATAAAATATTTAACGATAATAAACATATGACATAATATTTTGAGTTGTTGGATTCTTCTGAAAGTTTATAATGATTGCTTGATAAATCTGATTAATTTCCGGCAAATCCACTTTTTGAAGTGTCTCCTTTTTGCCAAAAAGTTAAATAAGTAAAATATTGCGCCACATGGCGAATAACGTTGAAATTGCCCAGGCCAAAACGAGAAATAGGTCTATAAGATAATCGGAAAATGGGCCGAACTAACTGTACACACTGTATCAATAATATATCAAGCAGACACGCTCCCCAGCAAATAAATTCATTGTATTCAATCAGTAGATGCAGAATCACTAAGATGTATCGTTATAGCTTGCTCAGTTTTCAATTTTTTATCTTAACAATTTTAAATCACGCTAACGCTAGAGACTATTGGGAGGATAGAGCTAATTTAATAAAACTCTCAAACTCACACGCAATCGGTTCGCAAATAAACTTAACAGATGAAGAACAAATAATTAATGACATAGTATTGAAATTAAAAAACGAGGCATTTGAAATCGGATTTAGAGATCCTTCACAATTCTTAGCGGGACAGCATTTCTTCAACTCACGCGATAAAATACGGGCTAGTGATATTTATAAAATAATCGAAAAAATTCCGAAAGGTGCGTCGCTACACTCGCATGACTTCGCTTTATTATCTGATGATGGGTTATTTCAATTTACTTACGAAAAAGACTTGTATGTTAACTTTAATGAAAATAATACAGTCAGTTTGCATTTCTTTGAACCTGGAAAAATGCCTTATGATGCTGGGTGGGTGAGTGTAGTTAAAGCAAGACGATTTTACAAGGATTTCGATAAAATTCTTCGATCGCATATGAGTTTAGTAGTTGAAAATCCGAAACAAGTGTATACGGACGAGAATAGTGCTTGGACAGCCTTTAGTAATTTGTTTAAAACTGTGTTTTATTTGATATCTTATAAGCCAGTGTTTGAAAAATATTTTTATAATGCACTAAAGGAGTTATATGAAGATAATGTGATGTACCTAGAGTTTAGGTAAGTTAATTAAGAAAATCAGCTTAAAAAGCTTTAACACAGTGGCGGCTTGTGGGTTTAAAAAGAGGTCAGGGAACAAAAAACGGCAAATTCGCCAATTTAGATTTTATTAGTAGTAAAAACACAAGAGCTTTTGTTTTATATTTTTATCGTTATAATTTTGCGTTCTGTTTCCCGATTTTGCTATGTCAGTTTTTCGAGTAAGAATACTGCTGTAAAAATTTTGAGTTTAAAGGAAATTTATCCTTAAAAAGCTCATGTTTATTTTTGGCAATAATACACAAATGAAAACCATCCAAATAACTATAATCATAATAAAAAAAACTACCTAAACAACTGATCCTTCTAATATAAATCTGAAGTGTAGGAGACCCACGCACACATGCAATGTACTCCACCTGATAAAAAGCTGCCGCGAGTCGCATACCCCGTCGTCATTGCAACCGAGATATATAATGTAAACATAAGCAGACGGGCGCGCGACTCGGGCTATTTTTCCGCCCGTCCTTCGCTTGCAATACACTCGAATTTGCAGGCTGGAGAGCCTCTCGCGACAGTGGTTTATTTTTTATGGACCAGCGGTTCCTGTTCATAAATTTTAAAATGCATTTTGACTCTTTAAAAATAACGACTATAAATTGAAAAATATATATTTTTATGTTTTTATTATTTATTTTTGGTGAAGTGGCATTTCACCTACTACAGCTGAATAGTCGCCACTGCTTTAATAGTGTGCTGATTAACATGCGTCGGTCTTTTCTGACACAACAGCTAACTTTGCTAGTGTTTGTATTTCTTTGCAGACGTCCCTCAAATCAAATTCAAATTATCAAGGAAATGTGATTAGTAATATTTCGCTGTTAAAAAATTTTAGTTCGCGTTTCCATAATTTGACAAACGCTCAGAAAATGCATAAAATCATAAAAGGAAATGTAGGAAAAAATCAGTTGCGCGGTGCTTCAAAAGACGTCTATACGATCGCGTCAAGCAATCCCGAAACTAAAGAGCAGAACTATTCAGAGAATTGAGGAAAACGAACGACCACCAAAAAAGAATGAATCCTTATCACGAGAATCGCGTCAAACAAATGACTATTTGTCCACTGAAACATCGAATCGGGGTTATCCATTTTACAGCTCTCATCATCTGCTTTTTTGTTCCTGCACATCAATTGTAAAGTTTTTCGACGTCCAGCGAGCGGTTTTAGACTTACATAATTGGGACTGGACAACAGAACACTTAACCATAAATAATCTGTTGGCTCCAAAATGAGATATCGATTAAATATTTTGTTTTTGTTTTGTAGAATTAAGTAACAAAAACAGCACCTACCTACCTTGTATATTATATGCCAAGTGGCTATATAGGTATGTAATCATAACTAATTATTAACTATTGATTTCAGGAGTACCTTACCTACTCTATACGACTTTGAAAGAACTTACTCCGCAATTGATATAGTTGGAATATACAAAAATATTTCAGAACAATTCATAGCAGATTATCCTCGGTTCAAAGGTGTTAAACTTATTTATGCACCCAGCCGACGAGTTGATAATGTTACTATGGACGGATATGTCAAAACTTTTAGGCAACTAAAGGCAGTTTATGGAGACTTTATAGCAGGCTTTGATTTAGTTGGTGAAGAAGACTTAGGTAAGTAAGTACTTTTCCAATAAAATTAAACTAAAATTTCATATACAGAGCTGAAAGACGGTGATACCAAGATCTAATTAATTGAATTTACAATATTTAAAATAAAATCATTGCATATTGAGAAATCGGTTTGACTGTAAAAATTCACAATCAAGAGCGCCCGTGCTCGTAGTTAAGCATTTTACTTATGAGTTGCTTGTTACATAATGTAAATTATATTGGAAATTTGTTTCACACTACGATGCTTTCACCAGACGGGCCGTTTTGTTCATCCATAACCCATCAGTGGTGATCGGCAGGCAGTGTGACCCAAATCCACCATAACTAAAAGTCTTGTGACATTATGTAACAAGCAACTCATAAATAAAGCCTCCCGCCCGAGAATTCGCTAGTGCTAGTGTTAGCAATAGGATTTACCGGGCATATTGCCTGCTCACACTAGATGTCGCCAAAAACATCTTGTTGTAAGAACTTTACATTAAAAACTCGGTTTTGTACAAAATTCTGAAGCAAGATTTACATCTTACAACCTACAAAATTTAGTTCAATCAAAAACTTGAAATGTTTCAACGCTTCCCAATGTTTGAAAACATTATTTTTCCAGAAAAAGCAAACTTTTACTTCAATGGTAACGTAAGCAATCAGAACTGCCGTGAAAACATCATTGGGCCTTATTTTTTAAAGATCGGGGACGGTCAGCACTCACAGTAAGCAATGCGATGGTATTGTAAGACTTTGACTCCACAACTGCTCCAGTTGGAAGGTGTTAATGTAAAAACATGATTTCAACAAGAACACTGGCCTCAACTCAAAGTAGTAATCGCTTTCAGCTGCTACCGAACTTCTCCCGGAAAAAGTGACTTCTCGTTGAGGCACCATCAACTGGACTCCCACAACCATGATCTTACACACCTAGATTATTCCTTATGTAAAAAATAACCCTTCCAAACCTTTGTCTAGGAATTAAAAAAGAAAATTGACTTACGTACGTTTTGAACACCCATAATAAAACTACAGCGTGCCAGCCAGCGCAGTGGCTTTGATGAAACTGTCTAGACTATGTGGTTATATTCAGTAAAACGAAACATTAAGCCTTATCAATGGATTTGGATCTGTACCTATTTCTGACGCAACGAGCCATTTCAATATTACTCTTCTAAATTAAAATTTGTGAAAGGATTAGTTATTGTAATTTAAAAATCCAATAGAATATTAGCCACTGTTTATCTTAAAAAGAATTATTTAGCTTTCCTAGTCACCGGTCCTGTTCTTCAGGTGAGGTGTAAATTGAATTTGAAAAAGTATACTTTTTTAATGCCTGCATATATTTATTACGCTATTTATTGACTCTGATACTCTCTGCAAACAATCACGTTTCTCTAGGTAGTTAAAATTGCGGATACTGGTTCACAAACTTAAGTTGCGTGTTGAATCTCGGATCCTACCCTGCTGCTATATCAATTCAACTGATCCTTTTCTATATATATAGGGTGTTTCATAATATATGCGCAGGACTTGTGAGAGCACGTTCAAAAATATGAAAAAAGTTTCTATTAACTTACCCTCTAAGATGCACCATTTTTGAGAAATTGAAAAAAAATCCGTTCTTTGCGAATATCTCCGGAACCGTTTATCGTACAGAAAACAGCTTAATAAGCTATGTTTTTTGTAAGAATTTTTTGTTTTAAATTCATAATTGTTGAAGATTTTGAAGAGGTATATAGTGGGTGTTTTTCTCCCCAATTTCTACGCCACTGGGAAAAATATGGTTTTAAGATACCCAATGGAACCGACAATGTTTTCTACACAAAAAAGGTTCTCTTGGTCCTAAGCTCTAAAGTGGACGTTTTCGAGGAAACTCAACTTTAGAAAATTGTTGAAGAACGTGGTCAATTTTTTTGAAATAAATTTAATTTTTTCTACTAATTAAACGTTAACTTTATAATTGCAAAATTAAAAAAAAAATGATAAAAAAGTAGTGTTTTCAAAATTTCTCAAACCGTAAAAAAATCGAAGAATTGCTGCGTGCATTGAACATTTCCAACATTTAATTTAACTGTGTATGATTTGTTTCTGTTTCTGTTTTTTTTTTTTAATTTGCAATTTCTATTCTAACATTTAAATAAATCTCGTTTAATTAGTAGAAAAAATTAAATTTATTTCAAAAAATTGACCACAACAAGTGGATTTTCCTCGAAAACAGTCAACTTGAGAGCTTATAACCGAGAGTATCTTTTTTGTGTAGGAAACATTGGCGGTTCAAATGGGTATCTTAAAACCGTACTTTTTCCAGTGGCGTAGAAATTGGGGAGAAAATCACCCACCATCCCTTCAAAATCTTCACCAATTATGAATTTAAAACCAAAAATTCTTACAAAAAACATAACTTATTATGAGTAGACAATGCTTACAAAAGCTGTTTTCTGTACGATAAACGGTTCCGGAGATATTCGCAAAAAACGGATTTTTTTTTTCAATTTCCAACAACCTGTATCTCGAAAATGGTGTATTTTAGAGCGTAAGTTAATAGAAACTTTTTTTAATATTTTTGGACGAGGTCTTACATCCTAAAATCCTGCGCATATATTATGAAACACCCTGTAGACGCTAAATATAAAAAATATACTTTTTTCAGGTCACCCATTGGCAGATTTTATCCCACAGTTACTGGAATTAAAAAACGAGACGAAATTCTTTTTTCATTCTGGTGAGACTAACTGGTTTGGACAATCTACTGATCTTAATCTTTTTGACGCAGTTTTGTTAAACACAACTCGGATCGGTCATGGATATGCCATTTTGAAGCATCCTGAAATATTGCGAATCATTAAAGAAAAAGGTTTGTATATACAATAGATTTCCCTCAGATTATCTACTTTCTTTAATAATTATTTGGAATATTTTTGTAGGTATTGCTATCGAAATATCTCCAATATCCAATCAAGCATTAGACCTCGTAGACGATCTAAGAAATCATCCGGGCAACTACCTAATTTCTCAAGGATTTCCTGTGGTAATTACTTGTGATGATCCCAGCTTTTGGGGAGCGAAAGCTTTGAGTTTTGATTGGTATCAAGCATTCATGGGTATGGCAAGTAAAGAATATGATTTGCGACTATTGAAGCAGTTAGCCATAAACTCCATAAAATATTCAGCCCTTACCGTTCAAGAGAAATATGATTTTATGAGTGAATGGACAAAAGATTGGGACGACTTTATAAAACAGACTTCAGCAGTATTAAATGATGTAGATGTTATATTAAATTAAGCTAAAATATATTTAGTTTTATTTTAAAATCTATTCTCTCACCACATATTGACTTAGTAGTACCCACAGACAATGTTTTTGTTAGTACCTACCTAGTTATTATTATACTTATTTATTATTAATTCACGGACAATGTCTGTTAAGTGAGCGTATCGTTCTCCTGGCTGCAGGTCTGAATTGCCAATTACAAAATTCCAGTTGAAAGTCTGCTTACTTTCTCAACAGAAATTTGAAGTGGCTGAATAAAAACTGAAATCTCTTTCAATTTTTTTAAAGTAGGTATAGTTAAATCGATTTTCAAATTCTTTTGCAATTGTATTTTATATGAGGTAAATATATGAACCTTCCTCAATCATTTTTTTTATGATGAAGACTTGAAAAACTTAATTTTCTTCTTAAATCCATTTATGTATCCAAATAAGTTGAATGTTGTTTCCCTGGTATAGCTCCAATTTCAAGTCGTTAACCTGAGATGTCAGGTCTGTTAAAAATCCAAGGTCTGCGAACAATTATTGTGCATCAACCATTTGATTTTCCAGTTCCGTAGTGTCCGCCTTCACTTCATCTTTAAGTAAAATATGAATCACCTTGCGAGGACCGAAGAATCTTTGCAAACAGTTTCCAGCGCTTAACCAACGAATATCGGGGTGAAGTAACAAGTCCAAGGTTGTAGTATCCACTTCGGCTAAAAAACCACGCAGTCAAAGCACGATTGCTCCCTCTAATTATTTACTTTAACAACCACATGACATTAATTTGAGATGAATAATACAATAATGTAAGAATTGCTTGTTACATAAAGCAACAAGACTTTAAGTTATGTTGGAAATTTGTTTCACACTACCATGCTTTCACTAGACGGCCATTTCGTCTATCCACGACTCATCAGTGGTGATCGGCAGGCAGTGTGACCCAAATTTCCAACATTTACAAAGAGCTTATACTAGCACGAGAATTGATCTCTCAATCAATTGATTGAATTGATCTCTCAATCAATTCTCGTGCTAGTATAAGCTCTTTGTAAATGTTGGAAATTTGGGTCACACTGCCTGCCGATCACCACTGATGAGTCGTGGATCGACGAAACGGCCGTCTGGTGAAAGCATTGTAGTGTGAAACAAATTTCCAACATAATTTAAGGTCTTGTTGCTTTATGTAACAAGCAATACTTAAATAAAGCCTCCCCGCTAAGGGATTCGGGCGCATCTAGTGTTGGCAATAAGATATAATGGAGTTGTTACTTCTTGTCCGGCCATCGTTTGTGAACTGTGTTTCACCCGGCATATTGCCTGTTCACGCTAGGTGTCGCCAAAAACATCTCTCTCTCTCTCAATACAATAATGTATCACAGGGTTGATGTTGTTTTTTTCAAGGATCCTGCAAATCCAATTTCAGTTCCTATATCGTAGCTCTGCCTCCATCAGTATATTGCTGAAACGTTTTCTCATGTAACGTAGTGTAATGTCGTTTTATATATGCCGATAGTTTTTGCATACTAACATTGCACTGAAGTTTAATATAATTGTTTGTGATTTAATAGAGAGATTCCGATCGATCATTATTAACTCGATGTGTCCGTCCCGCTTGACTTTTTTATAGAGCATTTACGGCACAACCACCTGTAATCTGCAGGTGAGTGTGGGACTCAAACTTGGGAGGATGGTCCAGGTAATACCCACTAAAACCTCTCCGGCGAAAGAAGCTATCTGTTCGGTAGTTGGAAATGTGAGGTGACTGTAACAAAAAATTCAAATACCCAGGTCTAACTGTCTATTTATGCCCTCTGAAAAAATTATATCAGATTTTTGAAAAATCATATACAGGGTGAAGTGTTGAATATGAAGGAGTCCCACGAATTTTCTCGAAGACGGACCTGGATTTTTTCCATTCTGAATATGTTAGTTAGTTGCCAGCCACACTTTTATAAAAAAAAAATGAGATAAATCGACTTAATCATTGAAAAGATATGACGAAACATTGTTTTGGTGAAGATCCATAATTCACCCTGTATATTAATAATCAAAACAAGGAGACATTTTTTAATGGTGATTTGATAATCCCCTCACGTGCCTCTACTTATGGTAGAAGTATGTACAGTTCCTCGTGACTCACCCTGTATATAGAATTTGTATGCACTTGTTTACTTACATATTACGATGATAATAATAGTCACTAATATCAAAGATTAATAATCTTTGCAAATAGTCACATAGTGTGTGTTATGTGCAAATAGTATATATCTGGACTATCCTCCTAATATAAGACAAATTTAGAATAAAAAATTAGAACTTTTCAGACGGCAACCGCTTATTATTATGTATTATAGGTTGCATACCAATTGTGTTAGAATTGACTTATACGCCTGCGTATTTGGCAATTATTTATTGTGGTTTTTTGAGTTCCGGAATTTGAATATTTTATACCTATTTTATCTTCTAGAACAATAATTTCACTGAGTTCAGCTAAAAATTGTGATAAACAAATCAGTATATTTATAACTGTGCAAATATCAAATTAAGCATACAAAATTTGTATTAACCTTACCTTAATGATATGATGATTCATATAAAATACTCAAGGGTAGTAAAAAATCAATAGCCTGTATATTGTAAGGGTAGTTTTGTACTGTTAACATTGAGTGCAATATATTATTATACAAAAACTGTTGTACTGTAAGAAAACTATGTTGCCAGAAGCTGAAGAGTTTTCACAGTTATTTCATCTTGCTTACAAAGTAAATCAGGACAATTTAAAGTAAGTTATTGTTTATTCTAACCTATAAGCTGGGAAAGTAAATTTCTGGATTTTTGTTATAGAAAACGTATTGAATGGAAGAAGATTAAGAAAAAATGCCAGAAATCACGCAACAAACAGAAAAAAGTGGAGATATTATATGATAATGATGTACAAGGTCCACCAGATATAGAGTTGGCATCCAATGCTTCAACTTTTGCAGTTTTTGCTTCAATCCGTCTTGCAGTTCTTGATCGATGGATGCGAAATGCAACACAGGAATATTTGCAAAGTAGCTGCAGTGCTCCTGTGACAGATCATTGCGAATTAGATAGTGACACTGAGGATAATTCACAGACCAGCTCCTATGTGCCAACGCGAGTCTCTAAAGTTGTAGGCCTAGGTAAGAACCTATCTATGAGCACATAATTAAGGCATATATCTTTTACAGTTACTAGGTATTATCCATTAGCTAGGTAGTTGGTTTAAGTATCTTATTCTTATAGTGTTCTCTAACTTGTATTAGACTCGCGAGATTTTAATGCCTGCT
The DNA here is from genome assembly GCA_911728435.2 of Apoderus coryli. Taxonomy (NCBI): domain Eukaryota; kingdom Metazoa; phylum Arthropoda; class Insecta; order Coleoptera; family Attelabidae; genus Apoderus; species Apoderus coryli. The sequence goes on along the minus strand of OU452204.1, from coordinate 10,024,122 downwards.
AGTTCTTATAGAGACTAGTGAGGAGACGGTATTTTGGAACTCTATTTCCGTCTTTGATAGGCTCGGTAGCTTGTGTTAGTTACATACTATTTTAGTAACAAAAGTTAACAAGACGGCGACCTGGAGTATGGTACCAAGCAGAGCAGAGTGATACCGGTAATCTTATTACTTTAGCCTTTTTATAACTACCAAGGAATGTTACAGTGCCACTTTTAATTAGTTTTTGTTTATAAGTTATAAGACATGTTACATTCTGACATAATACATCGAATATTTATTGCTGATATTCGTTAAAAAAAATTGAAGTGGTAGTAATTTGTGTCAATTAAGCGTCCAACAGGTTTTGTGTCGGTAAATTCGTCGGGTGCTAGCTTTTTTACGTAGTGTGCTCCACTGACACCGGGTAACTAAAGTGGAGATAGACATTCCAGGGTCGTGTTCTCCTGCCGACCGTAAGAGGACCTGAAGGGCTGAGGGTGATATGTATCCAATCAATACTATAACACAGGTGTTAAATTAAATAACATTTTCTTATCAAACATATAAGTATACAAAGAATAATAAAACCTAAACAAAGTAATTCTATAATCAGTACAATATAAACAAATACTTGAAGACGCTCTACGGATAGCAGTTAAACTATCCCATTTGGAGAGTCTCGTCACCAGGTGATCTGTACGGGATACCAATCAACAGTACGCCGAGCTTGTTTCGTCCAGGGCAAGTTGGAAGCACACCGGATGTTATTTGTGCCTACCGTCGTGTCATTGGTAGGACCAAACAAACCCTCAGGGCAAGGTGCACATTCACCGAACGGTCCAATCTACAGCTCACCAACAAGGTAGATTCTCCCCGAATGATAGAATCAATTTAAATACATATTTGTGGAGTTAGACTTTTATTTCAATAAGATATATATTATTCTTTGTTACAAGGAAATATCATAACTAATAATCATGTTTCTTTGAGCACAGTAAAAACCTATTCTTCTAAATAATGATCAAGCTAGGTTTGGTTTGTTCATAAATAAATCCGTCTTTATTGCCAGTATGTAAAAGAATATTTTTGATCAGTTTGCTTTCTATTTAAACCTGATTTGTCATGGTCATCTTTGCCGGAATCTCTGCCTAAAAATAAATAAACATATTAGTTTATTGTATCATAATAAAAATAAGAAGTTCCTCCCGGTTCTCGGTTAAGTAGAATATTTAAGATGTGAAACTGGTACTTTTTGTATCATTTCGACCAATCAGATACATTTTTCTAACCAATTAAATTCAAATATCAGCGAAGATGCAGCCGATCACCTCAAAATGAATATACCACATCGGATATACGCCTACTAGGTTAACTGTATTATTCAACTAAACCACGTCAGAATGAATATTTTGTTTGTAAACAAAATGCTGACGTGGACTATATAGCAACTTGTTGTAGATATTTTGGGTAGAGTGTACTTTGACAGTTTTCCGCCAATTCTATTCACAAATACCACTCGATCCAATTTGTTTAAAATATTACGAGACCAAATTTCTTGTGAGTGGTAAATTTTATACCGAGAAAATTGTTGTTACTAACAAAATATTGTGGAGTTTATATCATACGTCATTTATTTAAAAATAGAGTAGTAATACTAATTTATAACCCATTACAATATTGAGAAAATTTGTAAGTAAAGCAAAAAATAATTATATAAGACTGGCGGATGGATAGCCAAGTGGTGGAACTGACGACTTAATACATTCTATTGCGAACCACAAACCAATATATACTTATATACCTATATAATGTAGTTTCGTCTACGAAAACCATTTTCTATAAACTTAATCATAAAATTTTTATTTTAATACCCAGAGATAACCTAATAAAATTGTTCTTTTTTCTATGTTAATACCGCGCTTGCGTCGACTTACTAGGTAAGGTTTAGGTGCTCGAATATCTACACCTATTGACAATGGGTAATAAGTAACTATTCTGTTCTAGGTTTGAGATCAGTATTTGAATTAATAAAAGAAAGCAGAACTATGCATCCAGTTTTATGCACGAAAGCATTGAGTGCCTTACTGGATGTACTTCAAGGTAAGGAATTGCGGTTTTATATTTTATTTGTAGTAATTATATTTAATTATTTATTCACAGGTCAGACACCAGAGGGACTGAAATCCGAACCACTCGATATTATCGATCCATTATTTGAGCTTTTAATGGATTTAGCAACTTCACATGGCCCCGAAAGTGCTGTTGCTAATGATGGCCTACATTTGACAGCAGTGGCTTGCGCATGCCTACTGTCTTTGGTAGTAGTACGGGGCGATACTGGAAAATATTTAGCAGCCACTGCAGCACTTCTGATGTGTCCCAAAGCATTGGCTGTTCAAAACATACAGGTAAATGACTTTTTGACAAAAAAAGAGAAAATGAAAAAAATATAGAGATATATTTTCAGATGCCGTCTGTATTAGCTTCACTTCAAAGAAGCGTCCACGGAGTTTTATTGGGAAAACCAATTCGACCTGATTGGCTGACACATGGTGTTCCAGCCAGTTCAAAAATTGATTCCTTTTATGTCAAAGTACCATCAGACTTGCAACTGACAAACGTAATATTGAAATCGTTAGCGTTCGATGGACAATTTTTGTACCTGTTTTGCTCGAAAGGTTTATTGAAAATTGGTAGTGGTTATGGAGGTTCTGTGAAAGGCCACGTTTCTATGTGGAAACCAGATTTTTATCCAAATGATACCGGCACTCTGGTGTTTTGTTCAGTAAGTGTTGTTTTAGGTTTATCGTTATTTTTAATATAAGTTGTTTAAGCAATTGGGTTAGGTAGAGGGGTATTTAATATACTGGTTATTTCATTAACTAGGTATGTTAATTTCGGAAAAAATCTAGTGATTTTAAGTTAGAGGGGTAGGCGCCTACTTATATGAACCATAATATACCACAAAAATAATTTTACGAAATTCAAAAATCTTACAGAAAATGTATAAGTTGTCACAAAAACATTTCAACGCTATTCCAGAACTTTGATACTCCAAATAAATAATGAATACTAGAAACATGAGTGGCATGACAATTGTGAGCCTACCAATGAAAGCATTGTTTTTTTTTATTATTCAAATTGTTTTATTTTTCAACATATAGTTCGATTTTAGAGCAACTTCTTCAAAAGCCCTCTGAAAAATATGAAGTCGCCGCTCGACGTGAAATACTGACCCTTGTGCCAAGTTTTCATGTGTGACAACAATAAAAAAAGTCGGAGAGGCCAGGGTTGGAACGTTGTCTTGGTGAAATAGTACTTTTCTTTGTCTACTCAATTAATAAGTCACTGTAATTCTGTCCCGTGATCGTTTTGCAGTTCATTGTGGATCACACCTTTGCGCATCCCAAAAATGATCACCATCACATTCCCCGCCAATGAGTTCGTTTTTGCTTTCTTCACAGATTTTTTTACCGGGAAAGTGTTTTGCTTCGACTGCTAGTTTGTCTGATGTGTGGTGGTAAACCTATGTTTCGTCCATGTTTGCGTAGCGCAGGAAGTAGTTTCATGATCTGTGCTTCAACAGGGCGAAACACTTCTCGGAAAAGGTCACACGATTCCGCTTGTTGTCCACAGCAAGCAAGTGCAGAATCCATCGGGCTGATACCGAAATTTTCATGTACGATATTTTGCTATCTGTCGTCAACTTCAATCTGCGGTATTTCAGCAAGATTTCATGGACTTTTGATGGTTTCCTCCATGTTGACCTCATTTGGGCGTCCTTGACGGGCCTCATCGACCACGGAAATTCGGCAATTTTTATACTCGTCATACCACCAGTAGTGTCAATTAAAGGAAGGTGTGGTATCTCCATGAACGCCATCGAACTCGTTTTTGATTTGCGTGAGTCTTTGGAAAACAGATAGCGAATCAACGACCGATATTCTTTTTCAATTCACAAAAAACCACAACGTTTCCACTTCGACGGAATTAGTTCATGTTGTGAACGTGGTCGTTCTTGTAGTATATATCGAACAAGGAATAATTAATTTTGTTGGCAATGGAATTTACAAGATTTGTATTTCTTTTAACCAAGTCATAGAATTATAATTGTTAATAAAATATTTATTTTCCAGGGTAATCTATATCTAAAATTATCAGGACGTCGGGGTTGTGAATTCCTAGTAGTGGACCGAAACAGTTTCCTAATAACTGGATCAGTACCGGTACATTCACGTGATGTATCCTCCACTGTATTTTTCTCCGATGGAGATAATTTGGGAACAATTTCATCAGTAAAAGATGTAAGTGTGGTAACCCATCTTATTTACGTTTAAATCTCAAAATAACTGGTTTGTTACAGGATGGATTTATTGTAAGGATCTTAAATCCTAATACTTCACCAGCATGTGTGATCACTGAGTTACCTTTAAAATTGGCTAGAAAATGCATGGATGTATTTGGTCAGACTCCTTTCGAAGAAGACATTGGAAGTTATACTGTGAATACTGGTAGTGAAGAAGAAATTTCAACCATATGTGCTGGGAAAGAGTTTGCGCTCATCAAGTCGTTCTCTGGAAAGGTAATTACAATGTTTTCTTAAAACTATGTATTGTTTTTTTCTGGAGAAAAGATTTTAAAGGGAATTGTTTTTCTATCATATATTGAACGATATCTCTGAACTGAAGATTTAATTATAAATTAGTCCTGACACTCAACTCGCGAAATGCAAACTGATTATTATTATTTTATTTTTATACTCTATCATGCATCTAGGTGCTGTATGCTGGGAAGCCCTCAGCGTTAGGCATAAAACAAGCCGGTGTCAGAACAAATAAATGGACTGAATTGGTACTGACCAAAGCACCGAAAATTAATCACATAGCTGTTGGTCATGACGGACTACATGCTGTTTTAATAGCAGAAGATGGTTCAGTCTTCTTTACTGGTAAGGAGACGTTTTAAGTGGAATGATTAATTTAATTTTTCTGATTCATCTTAAAGGTACCGCACGTAGAGGTGAGGACGGTGACCAAAGTAAAGTTAGACGACAACCCAAAGCTATTAAACCGAAAAAAATGATCAAAATTGATGGCCACCATATTGTGACTGGTGCTTGTAATAATGGTACTACTGCACTTGTTAGTCGAGAAGGAGAACTTTTTATGTTTGGTAAAGATACTGCACATGCTGATCCAAATACTGGTTAGTAATTTCATTTTTGTGGGTTTCAAGAGTAGTTTTTTAGAATAAATGAGTATCAAATAGAAATAGATCAATCGATCCCGCATTTAAGCCTGAGCAATGTAGGATAAATAAACTCTGAAGTGTCTGGGTTTGCGGGTGATTATTACTCGTGGCCCGGATGATATCCAGACGGCTAAAAGTTTTCGATTAGTCAGTTATTATTATTAGAAAAGTCTGCATCCTTCAACGCGAATATCCGCAAGAGAGTTGATTTACTTTTAAGCGTACTTGACATTTTCAATTTTTTCAGGTCTGGTGACAAGCTTAAAAGGTGAATGTATAGTTCAAGTGGCATTAGGAAAAGCACATGCGATAACATTGAATAACAAAGGTTTTGTTTATTCATTCGGAATAAATAACAAATTCCAATGCGGCAGGGAGTTTAGTAAACCTCTTAATAAAGAAGGTGAGAAAATACTTCATTATTTTATGTGATTGATATACGAGGGTCATATATTTTGTTATTATATTTTGATACTTGTTAATGAGAAATCCGCGATAGCTTAGAAATCGATTCAGTAGTTTGTTGACAGTAACTTTGTAAAAACAATGTAGATTACTCTTGAAGGTTCCTTTAGTGATTAAAAAAAAGCTAACTTTACAAAAATGCAAGAGATTTATCGATATTATATAAGAATCAAAGGGTATATGTACAAACAAAACCTAATGGTAATTGGTTTCCGGGAACGGTTTTAAGTAAATTGAGAGATATATCTTATACGTTATAAATGAATAATGGTTCACAATTAATTCGAAATCGTGAATTTATTAAACCACTTAACTAAAATAAAGTAAATAAGGTTACGAACCATTCTTCATCGGTTTCACCAACTATAGAATTACCAGATATAGAATTACCCAGAAAATGACTGTTTTAAATGATAATAGTGAAAATGGCAGTGAATTTGCAGAGGACAATTTAAGTAACCGCTCAGAGAATGTTGAAGAAAACAATTATGAATCAGGTTGAGATTTAAAAAGAAAATTTGTTGAAAAATCTAAACTATCATCTTCAGGACGGGTATTGAAACTTCCAAAGAAATTGGTTTCGTAACTTTAATTTTTTCAGCTTAAGATAGGGGATGTCAGGGTAGATATTACATATTTGCAACACTCTAAACATGGTAGACGATTGATGTAAGAATCTAGAAAAAGAACTTAACCTCTAATCTTAGAATTAAGAACATATTTTTTAGTTTTCATAAATAAATAATATTTTAAATTAATATAATGTTTGATTAAACAACAACAAACAGTAACACTGTCATTAAAAAACTCAAGAAAGTATTTGCTTAAATATCTAATTGCGTTTGCTAACGCGCTTTATCGATCTCATATTGATTCTAGGTTCTGTTTTAAACAATGTTGTGGCAATGGAAACATGTGGCACACACGATGAGAACGAACTTTACGATGACCTCGATGAAAATCACAAAGAAGTTGAAAGAGTTGCCGGAGTTTCAGATGAGAATTTAGCAGAAGTGCAACAGCACAATATGTGCGCACAGGGCATGCATTCATGGCATGATGATATGTGTATGATATGCACTGTATGTCGTGAATGCACTGGATATTCGATCAGTTGTTTGAGCTCGATGAGTTCCGAGAGGAATCCGGGACAGTATGTGGAATTAACTTAGATATTTCAAGAGTCCATATTTTTAAATAATTTCTAGGGAATGTGGATGTGGTGAAGGGGATAGTGGTTGTGCTATTTGTGGATGCTGTAGGATTTGTGCCAGGGAAGTTGTGGATAATTCAGAACTGGCCGATTTGGCGGGTATGATGAGACTCGATTTAATATTTCGCGATAACAAATTCTTGATACCGCCAAGGCAGAGGACTAAGCTTCAAGAGCAGGTAAACTTGTTTGGTTAAAAATCAAATCATAAAACCATATTCGAAGTATTAAGTGGACTGATTTTTTGTTTAGATACAAAGTCGTTTAGAAGAAAGAAAAAATAAAACGAAAAAATCAATAGCAGGAACAAGTAAGCAATCTAGTAAGGTAAAGTCTATGCGATCGAGTGTTTTGGCCACACCCATACATCGTTCGAATAATTATGTGAAGCAGACTAATATACTTGGAACAGGTACGTTATATTTAAGAATTTTTAATTTCTTGGGGTTTTAGGTTCTCAAAAAACCAACATTTTAATAACGCATGTTTATTATGCTGTCAAAATAAACTATCCTTTTCACACACTACGACGTTTCGGTGCTATTATTTGCAAAGGATAGTTTGTTTTGACAGCATAATAAACATGGGTTATTAAAACAGACGACAGACTCTGGTTTTTTATTGTCGTAAATACTAATCTAATAGCAAACATAATCATCTAAGAAGCTTTTCTAATTTATTGTTCTTTTAGGTCTTTCTTCTGATGTCTCTATCAGAGTTTCACTGTCGTAATCACTAGTCGCACGCTTATTATTAACATTTACATCCTCCTCATTAATATACACGTTTAACAAATTATATTCACTAAAACTCTTACTACGTTTACTCTCTTATTAATATAATCATTATAATTTTGAAAACTGTTATCAAAATGATCCAGAGCAGATATTAAATGCTCTGTGGTACTGGTGGTATTGGTCTCCGATAAGACTATTATAATTCATAATAAATCTGTTTAATGCTTTTTCTTTTAGTGAAAGAACAAACTGGTTCTGACATAGAACGAGATTCCGCACGGGTAGCATGCTTACCACCTGCTAAACTCACTTTACCAATTGACAGTCCAGTTATTCAAATTGCTTGCGGCCTGCATCACAGTGTTTTGTTACTACAAAATGGACAAGTTTGTACGTTCGGTTCAAATTTGTATGGGCAACTTGGCTGTGGTGATATTTTAGCAAAAAACTGCATACAATGTGTGAAGTTGCCTTCGAGTGCTGTTCATATTGCTGCTGGTAGTAATCACACTGTAATTTTAACGTCAAAAGGAGAGGTGTATACTTTTGGAAGTTCCGAGGTATGTTAGAGATGTTTTTGTACTACTTACGTACAAAAAGTTATACCTTGTACAGTTTAATCTACAGATAAATTTGAAATATCTTAAAATTTTCCTCTGCATTTTCATTGTGCGTAGGCTAAAACTAAAAATCTATTTTAAATTGAAGTTATAGGTAGTTTATGAAAAAAGAAGGTTTTATAAGTTCATATAAAGTTTTGTCGAATCGGGTTTCGCTGCAAAGTTATGAGTCCTTAAAGACTAGACCTGAAATTCAGTTTTTTAATGATAACTTTTGAACCGTCTCGTATAAATTAGTGAAATTTTGGTATAATTTACATTAGATAGGAACTCGTCAAGTAACTCTATTTAAAACAATGGCATTTTATTAAGGCCACAGGGGAGTACTGATGTAGGGATTGGTAACCCGATTTTTTAATGCGTCGTGCTACTGTGATTTTGAAACATTTATTAAATAGCTTAAACACTTTGCTATAAAAATGGTACTCTTGTTCGATATCGATAAAATAAACCGGTTTCGAGATAAAGTTGTTCCGATCAGGTACAAATATTGAGATATTTTCTAGAAAGGTCAACTTGGACGGCAGGACGCATCAAATCCAGACTGCACCCAGCCAGGACAAAGTAGTTCTTCAAGTAGTCGCTACAACAATCCTAGAACACCATGGCATAGTATACCAGGTTTGGTACCAAATGTAGGGCCAAAACATGGTCGAAGAGCCACTTGGGTTGGAGCCTCCGGTGATCAGACATTCTTGAAATTGGATGAGAGTCTTATTAATTCTGTCAGTCTCTCAAAATCAATTGTTACTGCAAATAAACATTTTATAGGTAGGTACCTAGTGGGAATTAATTTTCTATAAAAAGTTGATTGATTTCTTGCAAATATTCTAACTTATACAAACTAAATTGAATATCTAGTGCGAAAAAACCCACCAAAATAAATATTAATCTATTAAAATATGTAAAATTATTTGTGGGAAACGCAAGCCAGACGATTGATTGATTTATTACAACTGGAATGTCCATAATTTTTTCAGAAACTATTTATTTGTTTCAGTTTTATTACCGAGTCAAGAAGTTCCCGTTCGCAATTTCAAATGTCTTGTTATAAACAAGAAAGATGGTAACTGCAATTCATTTAAAAGCAACGATCAAATTAGTTTTACTAATAAAATAGTAGTTATGGACCCGATTTATAATATTTTATGGTCGTATGATCCGCAATACAACGAAATATCATGTTATAATATCGTTGCGTCAGAACTACAGATTACGAAATCGTGTGACAATACCGCTAATGCTAAAAATGCTAACAAACCCATAGCGAATAATAAAATAAGTAGTGCGAATGAAAAGTTAAATAATTTAAGTCTGATATTATCACCTGAATTGACTTTACCGACGCTTACAAATTGTTATGTGACGCGTTTTCAAGCAGCCATCAATTTTCTGTGTTGTTTGGATACTTTGACGTTGGCGAATGATATGCAATTGACTGCTGTCAAGGAGCAGATTGATGACAAGCAGATGATTACAGGTATATTAACTATCGTTACAATTCCTACGTTCTTTAAGTTCACTAAACTAAACAGAGTGTAAAGTGAATATTTCATTGATTTCTAGGAAAACAATACTCAAAAGAAGACTTTCAAATTGTGAACCGTTTTGAGAGTCATGGAGGTGGTTGGGGATATTCCGGTCATAGTATTGAAGCAATCAGATTTATGAGCGATACTGATATATTACTTGGTGGATTTGGATTGTTTGGTGGACGAGGAGAATACACTGCCAAATTGAAACTACTCGATATTGGGCCCAATGGTGGTGAGCAAGAAATTGATGGGGAACTCTTGATGGAGACTGAGGAGATTCCTTATGAATGTGGGCCGAGGCAGAAGTATCCTATGTTGTTTGACGAACCCATTCAGTTACAGGTTAGGAATATTATGTTAACTATCATATAATATAGTTTTTTTTCCACAAAACTGCTGTAGTTCGGTCTTAAGTAGCAGTAGTAAAATAATTCGATCTTAAATAAAATTAGTTTATTAACAGTTAAAGTTGAGAAGAATTTACAAAATGATTGAAATTAATAATATTTCTTCTATTAAAGTATAAAGCTCCATTTGGCCAAGTTACACATTCTACTAATTGTATAGACAACCAATATTAGTTCAAACGATGCTAGATCTTAGGATGGACTTTTTATTGAAGAGGATTAACCCCTTCTTAATTTAAATCCCTTCCGTGATTTGATTTTCTCACCTCATGTTATTCTAAGATGATCAATAATAATAAGGGTGCAGCAGTGTCATCCAAATACTATTTCCATGACTAATAATTGGTTGTTAAAGCAATCAACATTAAAATATCAATTCTATTTCACGACAGCTTTGATGTGGTGGTCAGTTATGCTGAGTTTGCAATTTACCATTTTACTTTTGATTCGCAAACTAGGGTTATAGAGGCGAAGAATTACGAATTGCTGTGTAGACAGTTTTTTTTAAGATTTATGGCTATCCGTGGATACACAGGGTAAGACGAGAACTTATAGATTTTTGGAAATGTGACTCATCGAATCTAACTAGTTCTTGTTTGAGCATGTAATATGCCAGGTGAACCAAAGTTCATAAACGATGGCCGGATTAGAACTCCATTATATGTCCTGTATTTGTAAGGGAACTCCAAATTATGTTTTTACAGGCTCATCGTTGGTACGTCGCCTGGTGTCGAATCAGCGGTCCAAGCTCCGATTGCGGTTCATCCGGTCAAACAATGGTGACCACAGAAGATCAAGTATTGTTCTATTTCAAATCATCAAAGAAGTCAAATAACGGCACCGACGTCAATGCTGGTCAAATACCGCATCTACTGTACAAAATAGTAACACCGGAAAATCAGTCACCACCACGTCAGATTGACATAACAGAACCAGTTCATATACTGTCGAAAGAATTTTCTCGAACAGTCACCAAAGAGTGTTTCCAAAGTCTATTGTCCTTACTGCAATGGTCGTGGAACACTTTTAAATCAAACGTAATGGAGATCCAAACTGTGAAGAACATGTATTCGAATCTAGAAGTATCCAGATTGGTTTATATCAGCACAGCAAGTTTAAGACTTATTTGTACATACGTTAATGAAATTTACCCTAAACAGATCAATAAGAAATCGCCACTTGAAAACGTACATTTAGCTGAATGTATTGGTGACGTGCGTACGCTATTAAAGCAGATTCTATCTGACAGTGTTTCACAGTTGGTTCATAGCAAAAAATCCAGTAGGAGTCGAGCGCATAGTGTTGCGATGATGAACAGTATCTTGGAAGAATGTCACAATACGTTTGTGGCATGTTTTCATGCATTCTATCCCACCGCGCATTTAAAATGGACGTGTTTGTGTGACATGTTGGCTGACATGAATGAGGTAAGCAAGGAGGTATGAACAGTAGTCAAGAAATATATTTATTTGACAAATAGTGGCAAAGTGTATGCAATTTGTTTCAACCAGAATATTGATTAACAAAAATATATAAAACCACCTTCAAAACTGTGATTTTTAGACTAAAGCACTTTTGCATGTTTAAATTTTACAATATTTTAAGATATTTATTACTTATTTACAAAATTTTTGACTGGTAGATAGTAGTTCGAAGGACCAAGAAACTGCGCTATAAAGCTCTTTTTATAAACTCCAATTTTCTTTAACTAACCGTCACTCAACTCTACATCGACTAAACAATTTATGTACTTAATACAAAAATAACTGTCTACTAAATATTTTATACAACTTGATGCATCTAATTTTACTTCACGAATCATTTAGTTTTCCATCAAAATGTATCTGCTTTTAATCGATAAACTTTTTTTATACTTCCAGGAGAACAGCATTCATCAAAATTCGGGGAATAGTCATATGTTGTTAAGCGCTGTTTTATGTGCATTATGTGCTCCAAGTGTCAGATTGCGCAGCACCTTTCCACTACTTGGCAACAGTGTCAACTCTGAGAGTGCACTAAATCGTTCTGATAATACTGGTTTGCCTATTATGAGCGTATCAGATTCTCACCACTATCCTATTTTAGTGGAGCAAATGAGCTACAAAACTCAGGTTAGTGTTAATCATATTTTGAAGGCACAGTCTAATATGATATGATAACTTTGACGTACAATCTTCAAATTCAATCAAATAAAATCCATATTATATCATATTTTCAAAAATTTGACAATAAAGAAAAATATTTTTTAAAGTTTTTGCCTTCTTCATGTACACAGGAGACATACACACACATAAACCATATTTCTATGAAGTTATCTTGTTTAAAATTCACTAAAATGGTTCAAGAAAACAAAAAAATATAGAACAATTATTCTAGATTGATTTAAACATTGATAAAATAGGCAAAAGTTGCGAAACTACTGTGGTATTTTTCATTTTTGGTTTTTAGACTAGCAAAAGCTAACTGCGTCCTATATTCCACTTTTCTCTAAAGAATATCCCATTTGATGCAGACATTTTTGCGGACATGGTATAGTTATATACTAATAAATCTCATTATTATTATCTGATTATTTATAGTTGTGTAGGCTTTTTTGTCGTTGTCTAGGGGTTAAAACACGTGACGTCTCAAAAAATGATTTAATCGAATACAAAATACAACGTGAAAATATGACAACTCGGTAAGAATAATTTAACTAACTAATGGAACAATAAAATTAAGAAATAGCTAACGCACTTAGGTATATTGAATTTGAAAAATTGAAATTGTGCCGTTCTTCGTTAAACGTCAAAACCCGAATGACGTCGCATTCCATTATTGTAATGACGTCGCACGTCATATGCTCTGTAGGGAGCGGCACAAATTAATTATATACAAAATTAATTAAATATCTTAAGTAATTATACTTTTAAGATGAAAAATTCCTACACTCGGCCATCCAAGTCAGAATCCGACTCGGATTCACTTTGATTCTCAACCCACGTTTTGAGATATTCAGTACAAGTGGAAGTACGCATTGGTCCCTCGTGATTTCCCACCTTAATGACATCATAACGATCATTACCTTTTATTTTAGTAATCTGATATGGTCCTAAAAATTTTCGTTTGACTTTCAAGCCTGGGCCAAATTGAGTTCGTTTAATAGCAACGAGGTCATTTTCCTTGTAATCAAATGCCTTCCGCCTGCGCAAATTATAACTCTTCTTATTTTCGGTCTGTACTTTAAGTATCTGTTCTTTACACACTGCTCTTAGATCTTCTCGTTGTTGATTAAATTGGTGAAGAATTGCTTTTTTCTTACCTTTCTTTCTGTTTCCTAGTATACACGGTATACAATTGCTTATATACGCTTCTATCTTTTCTTTAATCTTCGGAATATAAAACTCTCTTCTTATTAGTTTTTCAGTCTTTTTCACTGCAAAATGTCCAACTTCATGAGCGTTCCGTATAACTTCAGTCTGCATGGCTTTAGGTATCACTAACAATTGCTGTTTTTTCTCGTATTTGTATAATATGCCATGATCAAGATAATAATCTTCGTAGTTTCCTGTTTTCAAAATTTCCTTAATCGCTTTCAAATGATCATCTTTATCTTGAGCTAGCTTTATTTGCTCCATTATTCCATTTTCCTCTAAAATTGTCATAACTGCAGGGTATCGGCTTAAGGCATCTACATGTGCCATTTGCGTTCCTCCTCGGTGTTCAATTTGGTAGTCATACTCTTCCAATAGTAGCGACCATCGTGCAACTCTCGTGGTAAGGTCTTTTTTATCCATTGTCTTCTGAAATGCAGAACAGTCGGTCACTATCTTAAATTTCGTACCTAAGAGGTATATCCGAAATTTTTTGACTGCTTGAATTATCGCAAGTACTTCTAACTCGTAACTGCTGTACTTTTCTTCCGCTAGTGTTGTCTTCTTGCTCATGTAGTACACTGGATGAAATTTTGAATCTATGTTAGATCGTTGCATTAAGCATGCGCCGTATCCGCTTTGACTAGCGTCAGTGTGTAGTTCTGTTTCACAACCTTGCTGGAATATATGTAAAACTGGTTCTTGTGTTAACAATTCCTGTAACGTCTTAAACGCACTTCTTTCAAGCTCACCAAATTTAAATTCAGTAGTTTTCCGTAATAAGTCACTTAGAGGTTTAGCTATTTTAGCGTAACCAGGTATGAATTTTCTAAAATAACCAGTTAAGCCTAAGTATGATTGAATTTGCTTAACGTTATTTGGTTCCGGAAAATTTCGAATAGCTATCGACTTTTCTTTGTTAGGTTGTACTTTTCCATCTTCTATGATGAATCCTAAAAATTCCACTCTTCTTTTTAAAAACTGACACTTCTTCTTTTTAATGTCTAAACCGTAATCTTTCGCGACTTCTAATACTATTTTCAATCTCTCTATACCTTCATCTTCGTTAGAACTTAGGATAATGATATCATCCATGTAGTACATTACAAAATTGAGCCTTGTTAGTTCACGGAATATGTGATTAATGAACCTTTGAAACACTGCAGGACTGTTACATAGTCCAAACGGACATCTCATGAATTCATATTGCCCCTTATGTGTCACAAACGACGTATACTTCGTTGACTTATCTTCTACTGGTACGTGGAAAAATCCGTTCTTCAAATCTATAGTGCTAAACACTTTTGCATTTTGTAATTTGTCCAACACATCTTCAATCAGTGGCAAGGGAAACCTGTCTTTGATGATATTTTTGTTTAATTTGCGATAGTCGCAGCATATCCTAGTTCGACCATCTTTCTTCTTTACAAGGACTATGGGACTAGCAAAATCTGAGCAACTAGGTTTTACTATTCCATCCTGTAACCACTCTTCTATCTGAGTTTCAACTTCTAACTTCTCTGATACTGACAGTCTCCTTGGACCTTGATAAATTGGTTCCTCATTTTTCAAAATTATTTTCATTTCGATCTCTGTAGTCTTCGTTTTCTCTGGTTTATATTGTTCAATAAGTTCTCTAACGACTTTCTTCTTTTCTTCATTTAGAATGTGATCTACATTGACTTCTGCTTCAAACTTGTCCTCTACTGCGATCTGCATAATGAAATTATCTTTTTTCTTATGGATAATGATACCGTCATCTCTTATGTTTACTTCAGCTTCTTTTAGGATGTTATTTCCTACTATCATTTGGAATGATGTAGAAACTTTGGGTATCACATGAAATATAAGTTCAAATTCTTCATCGTTCACTGTTGCATTGGTACTAAATGCTCCCGACGTTTCAACCTTGTTTTCTCCCAAACCTTTCAGAGTTATTCGATCTTGTAACAATGGTATATTCTGGAAATGCTTATAATATACGTCCTCTCTTAATGTACAAATATCACTTCCAGTATCAAACAATGCTACCAATTCGACATCGGCTATTTTTACTTTAACGGCATTCTTTGGAGTAACTTCAATACAATTAACATTATTTGAACTTGTACTTCGCGTCGCATTTTTCACAGTGCACTTCGATGAAACATGTCCATAACCGTTGCAGCTAAAACATTTGGTGCCTTTGGACTTATCTGGACAGTCTCGCGATTTATGACCTTTCGCTCCGCAGTTAAAACAACTAACTTGTTTTTCGTTGTTTTCTTTCTTTGCATTTTCTGTTTTCTTCTTATAATCGACTTCTTTCTTTGGTTTTATATATGTTGAGGTATTTTTCTTCTTCTGTATGCTATCATACAATTTAAGTTTTTCTTTAAATCCTGCAAAATCTCTCGCCCCATACAAAATCAATTTATTCGACGTTTCGTCCTGTATTCCGTCGATTATGTATTGAATTACAACTTCGGTTTCAATGCATGCACGGCTTGATATTTCACGCATTTTCAACATGTATTCCTGTACAGATTCGTCAAATTTTTTCTTTCTCGTCATCAGCAGCTTATGTATTTGAGCACTGTTAACCTGTACGGCAAATTCATCAATTAAACGGTGTTTTAGTGTCGACCACGATTTGATTCCTCTTTCTGACTGCACAAATAACTTGGCCAGTCCTGCTAGACATTTCTTTGCGTAGATCAGTTTCTGAAGTTTGTTCCAGCCCGTAATTTCCGCAACTTCTTCAAATTCGGATATCCACGAGTGGATTGGATAATCATCCTTTCCATCAAACGTTCTTAAGCTATCTTCAACATCTCTGAAGCTTAATGTGAATGTTTCTTGTTTTTTATTTCTTCTTACTTCATTACCTGCTATGCTTTCATCACTGGATGTACCTCCAATGTGATTGTCGTCATTGTCCTTTCGTCTTCTTTCATATTGTTTTCGTCTTTGTTTTTCCTCTCTTCTTTGCTTCTCCTCGTCTTTTTGTCGTCTTATCTCGTCTTCTTTGTTTCTGTTTCGTCTTTCTTCGGCTCTATTACTTCTTTTTCGTCTTTCGTCTTGTGCTTGTTTTTCGTCTTTTGCTCGTCTTTCGTCTTCTGCGCGTCTTTCGTTTTCTTCTTCTTCTTCATCTTCATTCTCTGACTCGTCATTATCTGTTCCGTTTTCTGGATCATCTTCAGGGTTTTCGTCATCGTCGTCATTTTTCGTGAAAGATATCAAGAAGGAACAAATGTACTCCACTAGTTTATTTTTATCAGATGTATAATTTAAATCAAGAACCTGACATATAGCGATTAAATCAGAAATATCTAAATTCAAACTTACCTCTTCAACTTTTGCTAGATATTCGTCAGATTGATAATCAAATGTAAATCCTGAAAATTCACGCAACGCCTTTCTTACTTTTCTAGGCTCACCTTCATTACCAAAACAAATGTAGTATAACGCTTTAACAACTTTAAATTTGCAACAGTTTATCTGATAATTTATATTATCAATTTTTCCTAAAGTGGCCATCGTTAGGTATCTTTCAGACGTAGACGTAAAATTACCTAGGTATCTTGGATAATATTTAAATCAAAATCGACAAAAGTTAAATAAATAATTTGGATTATAACAATAATTATACCTATGTACGCGGCTTTACAATAATTATACTGAAAATAATCAAATTAAAGATTTATAAAACTAAATATCCGCAACAATAGCCAATGGAATCGTCAGCGATAAGTCGAAACGTCCGTGAAATAGTAAAAATTGGATCTCCTACCTTATAATCTTCTTTTATTATATGGTAACAAACTTATTGAAACTCGTCTTCTTCTGCTACTGCACCGATAATCGTCTAATTTTCGTATAGCTACTTGCAATCGCCCGGCTGATTTTGAACTTCTGAACGTATATTCGTCTTTACCTTAAAGAAGTTTACGCTTTGCCGCCAACCGCACACCAGCTACCAAATAGGATTCGGAAACAGCTTGAAAATCGTCTGAACCTCGTTCGTTTGTATTCTCGTACTACTTATCACGTTCGTATTTTCATGCGTTACTAACTTACGTATTGTTCTCTTATCACACTATTCTTCCTTTCGTACGTATTGATAAACTCAACTGTATTTTGTACCCTCACAATCTCTATCCGCACAATCTCTATCTCTATCCCGGTTGAGCCCCCAAAATGTAGGCTTTTTTGTCGTTGTCTAGGGGTTAAAACACGTGACGTCTCAAAAAATGATTTAATCGAATACAAAATACAACGTGAAAATATGACAACTCGGTAAGAATAATTTAACTAACTAATGGAACAATAAAATTAAGAAATAGCTAACGCACTTAGGTATATTGAATTTGAAAAATTGAAATTGTGCCGTTCTTCGTTAAACGTCAAAACCCGAATGACGTCGCATTCCATTATTGTAATGACGTCGCACGTCATATGCTCTGTAGGGAGCGGCACAAATTAATTATATACAAAATTAATTAAATATCTTAAGTAATTATACTTTTAAGATGAAAAATTCCTACAGTTGTTTTGTGTTAGAAGTTGTTATTATGTTTTACTAGATGGAATCAGTGTGTACCGGATTACCCTGGCAATGGAATGAGGTATTAGAACGTCTGCTAAACATAGTCTGTCAGCCAATCAATAAATCGTTACAGAAAAACA
This sequence comes from Apoderus coryli, assembly GCA_911728435.2. Taxonomy (NCBI): domain Eukaryota; kingdom Metazoa; phylum Arthropoda; class Insecta; order Coleoptera; family Attelabidae; genus Apoderus; species Apoderus coryli. The sequence goes on along the minus strand of OU452204.1, from coordinate 10,005,895 downwards.
CGGCGCTAACATCACCAGAACTTTCGAAATATTGTTGCCATCTGTTAGCCAGAGTGCTGGCAGAATTGGTACATCAATGCAGCTCAACTGAGGTAAAGAAGCAAATATTAGTATTTTAATTACGAAAGAACGTTGTTCACTGCATTAAGATAGTTTGCTTTAATTGCCAAAAAGTTATCGTTATGCTGTAGTAGATAATTTACCAATGTGTTGCTAAAGGTTAATTTTTTAATAGCAAGAACTTCAAAGTGCTTGTGGTCGAGTTTTGCACATGACACCATCTAGATTCAACCGCACGAATCAGTCTAGAACTTGGAATACTGGGAATGGTTCTCCGGACGCCATTTGTTTCCAGGTCGACAGAGCAGGAATTTCAGTAGTTGGTGTTGGAATATATGGTGGTATTGGGCACTATGAATACGAATTGGAGCTTTTGGAAGACGTAAGTTTAATTTATTGTTGTTATTTATGAATATATTCAAATACATGTATTATTAAGTGTTTACTATACGCAAATAAGAATAGGCCTGGTGCTTTTTTGTAATAATATGTGGAAAAACACTGCATCCGGTACCAACTTTTAATGGTGATTCCCGTGATATTTTTCTTGTCTGGATAGATGCATAAGTACAGTTTATATTAATCCCCCAGACGTTAGTATACTTGAAGAGGCTGATGTATGCTCAGAGTAGGGTTCTTTTCATTGTCTAGCTTATCGGTTATTTGTCTTAAACCATTTTTCACAAAAAATATTTTACGCTATTATTTTGTATTTAAAAAAACTGCTGCTGCTGATGCGACGTGTTTTTTTTTGTTCGCTGAGTGAGCTTAATTCGGCTATTCAGGAACGCGACTCGGTTTTCAAGAAATAGAACTGGAATATTGGAAGATCATCGGTAAGAAGGAAGAAGAAGATGATCCAGGTCGTGCAATTGAGTTTTGCAAAATTTTAATGAATAGTGCAAATAATAATGATTCATTTTTTATTCGCCAAATATTTTTTCCAAAGGCCGATATTTTGTCTGAACAGTTGTATGGATAATAAAAAAATAATACGTAGAGGGGGTTCGATAACAAAAAAACATATGCAATGACCTTGAAAACTTTTCTGTTGCTTCAAAAACGAACATGTGCGAGCGTTTTCTTAAAAAAAATCCTTCAAATTTTATGACTTTTGGGCCTCACTATATTTTTGTAAGGGATATCGCCATCACACCTGTCATTTTGTCATTTAGTATTAGGTTTTCACTAGTCTAACCACTTTATTTATAATAATATAATATTTATCCATATCTACTTTTATATTAGTACGCAAGTTTTTTTTCATATGAATTCAGTCAAGTTCTTGTAATGGTTTGGAAAATCACGCAGCACATCGTTGGAATAGTCTGGAAGTTGTACGTGGCTCATTTGGACCTGAAGATTTTGCTCCTGACGTAATTGAAGTAAAATTTGATCGGGCTGTTTCTATAAAGGTTTGTCCTTTCCTTATAAGTTCCTCAAATTTGCATGTCTTGGTAATTGATAAAGTTTTAGATGGTAAATATGTATTAATATAATTAACAATAATTTAAATTTTCTGGGATTTGACATTGTTGATTCTTTAGACTTTAGGACTTTAGATACTAGAAATTTACTAACGAATATATTTAAGGAAAACGTTAAGTATGCTGTTAGGCTGAGAAATCATGGTGGTAGAACTAACAATGGTGATGGTGGACTTACATCTGTTAAAGGTTCAGATAACACAACATTTACATTTTCCACATGTTCTTTGAGCTTTAATGGTACAACATTAACAAGGGGGCAGATTCCTGTTATATTGTACTATAGGTAGGTAAACAAAATAAATCTTATTCTCCATCCAGAGATACGAAAGTTAGTGGGGTATACTCAAAATAGAGTCTTCCAATATTACGTTCACAAGAATTATGTTGAGGTTCAGAATTAGAATTAAAACGTGGTAAGTAGAGATTTCCAACAATACGATATATGTATTCTTTGAGGTTTCTTAAAGAGCATTTTCAGAAATTGTGATTTAATTTTTTTTATCGAATTTGACCTAAAGTTTTGGGACTTCTACTACTCTGGTTTTAAGAACGACCCTCTAACAAAACGTAGGTGTGAATTCATTAGGAGTTGCAGAGTTGTTTAGGAAGCAGCACTTGAATTTCTATCAAATTTCAAAATTACATATAAATAATGTGGAGGTTTCTTTAATCTTAGATATAATATAACATAATCATAAACGGTTTTGCTTTTTATATTGTACTGTTATTTACATTTGTTTAAAGCAATCCAGTGGAATGTGCTAAAGCCTCAACCACGCGCTTAGAGCATCAGGCACGAAAAAGTGCACTCACCATGACCAGCTCGATTATACAGAATGCCTGTAAATTAATGATATTAGCTCGAGAAAAGGCTGATGAAGTACCATCAGCAAAAATATTAAGCAATTCCTCAATTGTAACTACTTTGTTACCGCTAGTTTTGGCTCATATCAGTCCGTTGGCTTCTAGTGATCCTAAGGTAAAATTATTTTTTCCCCTTGTGTTATCAACTTGACAATTTTTCTTTTAGAGTGCAGTACACATACTAACATTAATTCAAGATATTTTACCGCATGTATCAGCTCTGAATCTATCCATGTTGCCTAGTCCTAGCTCAACTAGATCCTTAACAAACTCACAGGAGTTGCTTGAACAAAAAATAACAACGACTAGCAATCATTGCACATGGGTAGAGAGTGAACATCCTTACAAACCTGCTGTCGTAGCTAATTATAGGTTAGTGTTCTCACATTTTGTTTGTATTTTTTTTTTAAAGATTGAACATTGCAACAGACAGTGGTTGGTTGCTGCTAATCTAACAGTACTGATCAGTTCAGGTTGTTTCAATTTTCAATTGAAAGTATCTTGTTTGAACAGTGAAGAAATAACAACGTTTACATCCATAAAATATTTGCAATGAAATCGTTATAAGCTATGCCGCCATTTACAGGGTGAGTTATTTGTGGGTAAAGTTTTTTCTAATATTATAAAGGAAATATCACATTTTTACGCATTAGTGACTCGCCCTGTTTGTTTGGTTTCTAATTTTAGTTTATAGTGGCTATTTTATGTCAGGTTATACAAAATTCAAATCATTTAATATTCAAATCTGTGTTGTGTTTTTGTATTGTCTAGGGTATCATTCCCTGACACAGTGAAATGGCTGTCAATTGAATTTGATCCAGCTTGTGCTACTGCTCAACCGGAAGACACTCTACAATTATATATACCAGCTGTGGACTACCAGTCTATAAAGAAACCAAATGTCTTAGAAGATGGCGATATAGGACCTATGCCATATTGGCCTGTTCTACACAAGTTTAGTGGCAGGTAATTTATTGATAATCAATCATGCAGCTTCTTTTTAAAAATGTACTCTTTCCACAAAATTTAAAGTTATGTTTAATAGGTATCGTGTTGAAAGTAAATGACAGAATTGAGACGAACAATTTGGTTTAATATCCCAGGTGTGAGCATACACTAATTTCTTAGAACATTATCAATCTATTTAGTTTGATTGAAGAGTTTGCTTCCTATGTTGTATCGCACTAAGTGTTTTATTTTATTTTCCATAAGCTGATGTCATTCCAAATGATATAGCACAGGTAGATCTAAGGTTTGTTACTGTATTTATGTGTGAAATTCTGTTATCCAATCGGATCAATTAATTTTAATTCTAATGTTTTCCAAATGTTAGTCAGCTCCTAGAAGTATCCTGTAGTATATTTGTACCAAATGCGGTAAAAATCCGTTACGTGGTTTTTGAGTTATCGTGGATACTGATTTTCTGACCCTTTTTTAGACTTCACGGGGGCCTATAATACATTAATTTTTTTTGACGTGTATTCTTAACACCAATCCAACTACTTAAGATGTTAAATATATAATTTTTACTATACTACTACTATATATACTATAAGATACTATAACTATAAGTCTCTTTCTTTTTTTTTTTCCTTTTCTTGGGATGAGGTTCACAAATTTAAAAAAATATTTTTTTTTTGAAACTATTCCTTTAATCGTTTCATGTCATCATTTTTTTTTTTTTTTCAACGTTTCGACTAGACTCGGCTAGTCTTTTTCAAGAAATTCTGAAATTTCGTCTACAATCAGTAACATAAAACACTTAAAAATATAACAATACATATATGTATAAACCATTACGTTAACACAAACAATTACAAAAAATTACAATTACCTTTCTTTTCCAATACATAAACATTTCTTTTTTCTTTTATTTTTATGTTATTACATTTTTTGTTTTTTGAAAAAACAAAAAATTAAAAAACAAAAAATGTAATAATATAAAAATAAAAGAAAAAAGAAATGTTTATGTATTGGAAAAGAAAGGTAATTGTAATTTTTTGTAATTGTTTGTGTTAACATAATGGTTTATACATATATGTATTGTTATATTGTTAAGTGTTTTATGTTACTGATTGTAGACGAAATTTCAGAATTTCTTGAAAAAGACTAGCCGAGTCTAGTCGAAACGTTGGAAAAAAAAAAAAATGATGACATGAAACGATTATTTTAATTGTGGTACAAGGATGTTCTTAAGACCCACATGAAGAAATGTGGCTTAGATGTGAAGAGTAACTGGGAAGAGATCACGAACGACCGACCGAGGTGGAGGCGTACCATTTACGAGGGTCATCAAGTTTTTGAAGAGCAGCGTCGACGACATGAGGATGCAAATAGACAGCATCGAAAGGGAGAGAACGCAACGCACCTACAACAGCCGGCAAATGGTGGTGATTGGGTGTGTTTTGTGACAAGGTTTGCGTCTCGAGGATCGGTTTGTTTAACCATCTCAGAGTTCACAACATAAATACATGAGTTTGAAATAATTCATACTCGTTAGCGAGTGAATGCTTATGATGATGACAAGGGTAGAATGAAAACTCTCCTGCTTGATACAGAATAGCAATTTGTTTCACTATAATCTCCATTAAGACTACTTACATATACATATAAAACTATTTTTATAGTGCGATTGTCAAGCTCCTCAAAATCTACAGCATGATTGATGCCTGTTCCTCAACTTTATTTTACCTCCGAGCTATTTTTTAAATCACGGGGGGCTAAATGCAAGCGTAATGAACTAACGGTTCATCTACAGCGATAAATCTTACGCAAGAATTCGCTGGGATTTCACTGGTACAATGGTAAATTCGTGGTTGAAATCGTTTTGCGGTGCAATTTTTGATCGTCAGTTAGCAAATGCGCTATTATCTATCGGTATAATGGTAGTTGTGACCTCAACGAGGCGACTTAACGTGGTCCGTTATCGTTCAATTTATTCCTTGATTTGAAGGCCTATCAAATAGAAGTATTTCGTTGCCACATGATACTCTGATTTTTGTCCTTTACGTAAACAACTGACGTGTCTATTTCAATAGGCTACCAAATTTATACTAACTGAGCAATCGAGCGGAAAGCTGGTACTTACGCTAAGCTGGGAAAGTTTTATATCAGCAATATCAGGCATGCTGACGGTTCTCTGTATTCGGCCCCGTCCTCGTATATTATCGCATTTCATATAATATTATAAAAATTAGACTGTATATCGATCTCTTATTTTTGTTTAGTTATCAATGGCCAACAAATGCAGTCATTCTACCGGGAAATGAAGTTTTGTTTTCATTAGAAACAGCAACAGATTATTTGAAAGATGATCGTGCCACCTCGTACGGTTTCAAATGTCTAGTGATTGGTTATGAATGGAAACAGGATGATCATAGTTTACATTGTGGGTTGAAGCATTTGGAGACTGAACTTTCATTTTTAGGTGGAATGTGCGCTGCGGGATTAATGAAGAAAGATCTCTTTCTGCCGCCTATAGGAGGTACGAAATGTACTTATATTTATATACGTACTGTTTTAAAAGATATAATCTTACTTTTAGTTTTATAAATGTAAAGCGAAGCAGTCCTACTTGTTTTCATATCATCTGAACAATTTAGAATATTAATTGAGTTATAAGTGAGAAATAAAAGTCGAAACTCCACGAAATAGAATATTTATAGTATATTCCGACTTTTAATTCTCACTTATAACTTAAATGAAGTGAATCACTTCAATATGGACTATTTATTCAAAAAAAATGAATTGAGGATAAATGAACTAGTTTCCAGTTAATCTGTCTTTATTTGATTTCTGATTTTTTTTTGCTTTGTAGCTGAAGATATCGACTTGGAATCCGTCGAAACCGTAGCCTCTCAAATATTTTCGCAACATGGTGCATTGTTATCAAAAGGATTATCGTTAAGTTCGCCACCAACTGTGAATCAGGCATTGGACGGTACACTGCCTTATAGGTGAGTGCTATTATAACAACTTTACTACATATTATAAACATGTTTGAAATTAACTTTAATTTTAACAGTCATGGTGAACTTTAACTTTAGAATGTCTGTTTTATAAATGTCTCATTTCTAACCTAGAATTTTTCCCTCGGATATGTTTATGTTTATGCGTCAGTTCCTGCCTTTGATAAATATTCATAAAAATACATGGATAGACGAGCATTGGACTTTTCCATTGAAGAAATTTGATTTCTTTGATCATTGGTGGATGAATTTAAGGACGTGGTAGAGTGCAAACTGTTAGTTGGTCTTTGTAAATTTGCTTCAATGTGCCCCATTAATAAGCCTACAAAATCTCTTGAAAATTGAAATCGGTTTTTAAATTCTGTTTCGTTCCATCAGATGAATTGGTCCAATCGATTTCTAAATATCCTTTGTCGCTCAGGCCGTGCAAGAATATTAAAAGTTCTTCAAAAATAATGTGGATATCGTTTCTTAACATTATTGCAAAAAACAAACAATAAAATTGAGGTTAATATTCTATTATTGCCAGAAGAACTGTCGAATACCACGATTTTCTACGAAGTAAACTTCAACTGATACCCCATCCTCCTACATTTACCTGTCAAAATATAGGAGAATCTAGTATTGGTTGTTTTGCACTAGCATGTCTTTTTTGGTGATCTGATAGCTCCCAACTTAATTTAAATATACCGCCATGTCATTTGTTTGTAGCCATCTGTGTCATGTCGAAAACTTCTCCTAACCAATAAGATTTTATGATTAACAATGATTTTCGAGAACAGAAAATATAGACAAGTTGTATCTTGTCTTTTGTCTTTTTTTTAGAATAAGCTTAAATTTGATTTCGCGATCGTAATTGTTGATTTTTTTTTGTGTTAGTGATTTTTGACGATGAAATATAATTTATAAAAACATAAATGAAATTTATTTTAGTAGTACGGTGGTACCCCAAAAAAACAGTTAAACAACTGTTTAACGGGTTACCAATGTTCAAAATACAAGTAGGTAGCATTAGTAGTACCTATCATACCACAACTTAAGTTAATGCAAAAAAGGTACAAGCGACTTAACTATTTTGAACTAAGTGAAGTATTTCTAATCGCCAAGAGATGGCACAACGGCATAATATATCACTCAGATTTGTTTTGCACCAAACAAATATTAGTGTTTTGTTTCGTTGTGACACTTGACAGTCACAACACGAATTATCCCGTCTTGTCCTGGGTGGGTTTGTAAACTCGACCGAGCTGCCACTTGAGTGGAGGTAAGTCCTCATCCCGGATTAGCGCTAGTGAGTCTACTTTTAACAAGTTACCAAAGTTGTGTTTCCACTTTGTACGTGCCTGTAGCTCACATATGTATTCCGACTTCCATCGGGTCCAGAACTGACGCACTAGGTTTTGCAGTTGTTGGTAGTGTGAAAACCTATTCTCCGGTATGTGCTGCAAGTTTGGATCAGGAGCTGATGCTAGGCTTCGTCCAATTAAAAAATGCGCTGGAGTGAGCGGTGTCAAATCATTGGGGTCGTTTGACAGGGGGGATTGGTCGTGAATTTAGGATTGATTCCACCTGAGTCAAAACTGTAATAAATGCTTCCAGAGTAAGGTTCGAGTTTCCAATGATCTTTTTGAGGTGCCTCTCCAAAATTGGGTGAACGCGATGGTATGAATTTCCATTCAATTCCAGAGGTTGGCACGTATTTCACAAATATATAGATATATACGAAAAGTAATGATGAACATAACAATTAGTATTAGCTTGTCCCATATAAACTTATCCCCAATTTTATATTAATTCTATAATTTAAACGTTGCAGTTAAAACGAATTTCTGCAAATAAAGTTTTGCCTTTTGTTAGATTATAATATGAAACTTGTACGGGATGACTTTTTTACGGTATAATAATAAATACGTTATGTTTCATATAATTTATTAATTTTTTTTTAAATTAATGGTGAGATATACAGTTACGTTTGGTAAATGTATATATTTTTTGCGAATCTTAAACATTTTATTTATTGCATTCGATCACTGTGTGTAAACATTATTAGAATTAGGGAAACTAATCGCATACGTATTTATCTTTTTTTATCGTGTTTTAAAAACATTGTATTTTAATAATAATAATAACTTAATAATAATATAATCATTTTAAAGTACTTAAAAACATTTTAGAATTACATACTTGGTAAAGTATTAAAGTGTGTAAGTGCATCAGGTATTAAAATGTGATTTTAAACACATTTAATTTAATTATTATTTAACATTATTAATAATTAAGATAAAGGTACAAAGATCACAGAAAATATTTTACTAGAAATTAATAATAAAAACTAAAACATACAAATTACAAATACTCTGAGCAATACAAACTAACAAAATAGTTGCGTTATAGGTACCTATAAGTTGTGTTTTCTATTACAAATATAGCTGCGTGTTATTATAGGTACCTATAAGTTGTCGTTTTTATTACGAACATGGTATATTGGAGCTAAGATTATTTAGCTTTTACAAAATATGTGATTTTTAATGGCGAATGTCTTATTGTGGGTAAAAATGTTAAAATTGCTGTGTAATTAAAATTGCTGATAGCAGGTTTTTACCTGTTGTCAGATAATTACTTAATTTTAACACTTTGGCTGCCGTGTGTATCTTTGAGTATACACAGTAGCCTAGACCAGATCGCCACGTGTATATTCTGGTATACACATGCGATCATGAATATTGCGCCGTGTGTATGCTAGAGTAGCACGATTTACGTGCATTTCTTATGGGATATTGTTTAGCGAGGCGTGGGGCTATGATAAAATAATTTTAGCGCCGACTTTTGATAAAAGTTAAATATTTTATTTATAATTTTATTACTTAGGCACTATTATATTATTATAAAAAAACGCGTGGCCTTAGCGACCCTCCAGTGAATATGACGTGGCAGTCAAAGTGTTAATGAATGAATAAACATAAAAGACAAGTTGGAAACTTGAAGTTTTTATCGCAGCTATTACATGAAATTTGTTAAACATATTTTAAATAAATAAAATTCTATAAATCAGTTGTTAAAAGATCTGTCTTTTCCAGAATAACATGCAACTCAGTCTCTTTATAGGTGCGACCATCAGGTACTATAAGGCTTAATGTACCACCATTTTGTCCTTTACTAGCTTTATCACTGCCATATTTGTGAGTCTTATAAACCAGTTTGTAATAGAGGTAAAGACCAATAGCTATTAAAGCTAGAATAATTAGAACTACACACACTAAAATTACTGCCGTGTAGTACCCAGTCAATATTGAACACATATTCGCTTTATATTCACGAACGGTGACGAATTCATTAATGTAATAACAGCGTATTTCGGAATAGTATTCAGTTTCCTTTAAATTATGGAATATACTTTCACAATCGCATGTTTCCTGAATGTTTATATCGATATAAATAGCTCTGAAGTCGTTTACGTGTAGTGAGTTCCGGCTTAAAGTGTTAAATGTGTTTGTTTCAAACGTTAAACTGCGTTCAGATAATGTTTCATCGCGATTAATACGAATTGCTGCAAACGCGTCATTATGAATTATTCCAAACGTATTGTTCCTAAAAAATACATCACCACGAGTTAATACTTTAAATGCCTCTCCATCTAAACGTTCAATTTTCGTATTTGAAACAATAAACGATGTTGGGTTTTGAACTGAAATTGCTCCAGAGCGGATTGAGTTAAAGGTACAGTTAGATATGATAAAACTTTGGTAAACCACTATATCAGAGAACGTCCTACTTGGTAACGTATGCGCAGTAACAGAGTTTAACTCCAGAAACTCAGTTGTGAACTTCTTAAACGACTGTAACTTCACATCTAGCAACAATACGTTATTAAATCTAATACGTTCAGTTTGTAACAAATTAGAAAACGCGAACGGTTGAATATCGTCTATAACAACATTATTAAAGTGAATTTCTCTTATCCTCCCAGAAAATGTCTGTTGTGACACTTTGGTAACATTGCAATTGTTTATGTGAACTGTTAGTGAAGGTATGCTAAGGTCTAAATGTTCCTGGTATGTGTTATCTACATCTTTATAACCGTACCAGTTGAGGCTTTTGGTGTCGAGTTTCAGCTGTTGGATGTTATTTAATGTAAGTGTTCTCAGGTTTCGCATCGTAGCTATTGCATGTTCGGCAAAGTCGACTGTGTGACAGTTGTTGATTTCAATAAACGATGTGTCAAAAGATGGTATTGAGTTTGGGTGAATGGCCATCTGAAATAATAAAAATTAAAATTATTGGGGAAGATTTCAAAGTCATTCAGATGCATAATGATTTTAGAAGTTTTGTATAAGATAAATCAAAAGTTATAGCTTAGTGTAAATAACAATTATGATGTTTTATAAAAGAAAAAGATTTCCATATATGCATTTTCTTGCTCATTTCCATACATAACGAATTATTCTTCAGAAATATCTATTTGAAAATAAACCTGATTATTTCCAAATAGATATTTGTATTTAGAAATAATAATAATTATATAGGTATAGTAAAAACTTGTCATTTTAAAATGAATAGTTAACTAATTTCAAATATTTTAATTTCGAAAATAAATTTATTCTAATAAATAAAATTAAATAAACTCATTATAATTAAAAAAATCACTTGACCGCCAAAAACATACACTATTCTTAAGTGTATAAATAACACTTATTTATAATTACCCATCACAAATCTGAGCATAATTGACGTCTGAATAAAAAAAGAGATTAAAACAGATTGGCAGAGTTAAAAAATATTTAAGTAATATTTGATAATCCCACACTGAGAGTGCATAACAATAAATAATAATTGTACTAGTTCTAGCAAATAATTAAGAATTTATTATTTATTGAGTTCATTTCAATAAAGGTTATTTACATTTTTAAGTCAAATGATATTTGTCTCTTTAATTGATTGTACTATTGAACATAATAATATTATGTTTGCTAAATATCGATAATTCCGTGTTGATTTTGTTTTTTTATTAAAAATAAATATAGTCTCCGATTTTGAAAAAAAAAAGATCAAAGAAGTAAAGGTAGTATTCCGTGATAACATAATCTAGAGTTTTGAGTCTCTGGCATTTCTGTCACGTACCGATTAACAATTAACGATGGATGTCTAAAGTTTGATATTAATTCCTAGGATTATTTCTTGCTCATATTTTTATTGATACAAACCAATAAGTAATATTCCAATCCTGCCGTGCTGGATAATTACCTAAGTGATGGTTCGTCGATTTGTAGTATTTGATAGAAGGTAACAACAATTGACAAATGTGTCAAATATGCCCTTTGTCATAATAATATCAGTTATTATTAATGTGTTATAAGAGAAAAATGATAAATGAACTAAAAGAAAATTTCAACAGGTTATTATTGTTTGCTAGATAAACAGAGTACTTCTTATTTTAATGTGGCTAGACAGTTATTAATATTTATGATTTATGACAAATCTAGCACTAAGTATCGTGACTTTTTATTAGTTATAGCAATATTAAAAATAGTGCGGAAAAGTAACTCTACAGCAGTGAGTGCGGAAAAGTTACTTTTCCACACGGTTTTTCAAATGTATTAAACTACAAAGTTAACTAGTGTTTATTATGGCTATTAATATAGCTTATGTTATTTTCATTTGAATATCAAACTATCCTTATTAAATGACAGTGTACCTAAATTACTCTGTAATATTTTTAATCATTCTGAACTGAACAAATCTTGAGTCAAACATGTGAGAGAACTAAGACAAAATATTATTTTGACTAATACTACAAAAGCTAGAATCTATATGAAATAAAAAAGAAAAATCAGTTATTAGAATTTGGCGACTGTGATATTAGCCAAACATATATTATTTTTGATTGACCTTGGATGGATAGATATGGTGGTCTTATACAGGCTATTGCTATATTCAACCGACAACCCTATACCCCAGAAAGGTCTCGCTAATTCATGCATTTTCATAAAGGGACATATACCCTTAAAGGGCTTAGTGGTCTAGATACAGGGTGTCACTGATTCAAATTTAAAATCGAAAATTTGCGATAATTCAAAAACGTCTTCAAATATTTTTTTTCAAATTTAGCGACCGATAAACTCTTTAAAAAAGTTATATTTAGACATAAACAATCTTTTTAAAAAATTAACCAGTGGCATGCTATCGGGGTTAGTGACATTTTTCATCCCCCTTAATTTTTACGCCACTGGAATAAATATCTATACATATTTTTAAATTCTCTGTTCATTTTTGCTTAAAAAAGTAGACTTCTTATGAGTATAAACTGAACGCTTTTGCAGAAATTTGCTTCTAAACAAAAGTCTGCAAGTAAAGGGTGCGTCGTAATAAGGAACACACAGTTGAAGGTCGATTAACTTTTTTTTAATAAGGTAGGTATATACGTAATGTTACTTTAGACCCATAAAAATGAACACAGAATGTAAAAAAATAAAGGAATAAATGTATTCCAGTGGCGTAAAAAACAGGGGGATACAAATTGTCACTAACCCCGGTAGTAGGCCACTGGTTAATTTTGTATAAAGTTTGTTTATGTCAAAATATGACTTTCTAAAGTACATATCGGTCACTAAATTGATATAGGGACATATACCCTTAAACATTACAATTTAGTGACCGATAGGTTCTTTAAAAAAGTCATATTTTGAAATAAACAATCTTTGATGGTCATGATCAAATAATGAAATAATAATTAGTGGAAATGTTATGGTGTTATTTTACGTATACCATTAAAAATCATAGGAATCACGTGTTGCTTACACTTTGAGCTCCCTCCAAACAGTTACACGTAACTCCCACACTAAGTCCTCCACTCCACCTGCACCCATTTTCTCGAATATTCGTAATATCAACTACTCCAGAGTCTTGTCCAACACAAACATTTACTAAACATTCAAACAGAGCAACTGAGAACACTTTCGATGTTATTGATGACCACTTCATGATTCGATTGCCACTACATGGTTATATCGAAAAGGTTGTTGATGTTTTCCAAGTTGAAACCTAAAACCAAAAGTCGAAATTATATCACATGCAGGTGTGGTTATTACCACCAGAAGACACCCTGGACGAATAGTCGATAGGGGGTTAATTATGCATTTTTTTTATGTTGACAAATTGAGAAGGTAACGAAATCTAGTACAGGTAAGTATAGAAAAACTCTCAGAAGTATAGTATACAGGGTGTTACTTAGCCGTACCAACGTTTAAAAGAAAACGTTTTTTTTTTTTTAAATTTAGCAGTATTGTTCATTGTGATCAGACATTAAGTTAGCACTAACTAGATGATAATTATGAGTTGCAGTGGCATCCCGGGGGGCATCATTGGTTCATGCATGATGGTGCTCACATTAGCATATTGGCTCGTGAGTATTTGAATGGAGCTTACCAAAATCGTTGGATAGGCCGAGAAGGACCACACCTAAATCGCCTCACTTGAACAAAGTAGACTATTCTATCTGGACGCTCCTAAATTCTTTAGTTTATGTTACACTCGGTTACACCAATCGAGACAGTAGAACAACTTAGAAATTGAATTATTGACGCATGTGAAATCATACGTCACACCGCTGGAATTTTCGAAAAAGGGCGTCACTCAATGATAAGAAGACCAAAAGCCTCGATGGAAAAGGGAGGTGGTTATTTCCAGCATTTTTTTTGGATTGTTCTGTTAAATTGTTATTACTTTTTACTTGTTAGACTTTAAAAAATGGCTCATAAATTAATATTGTTCGACGACCAAAAATATCAAGAGACAAAAAAGTTGTGTTTTTAAGTTAATCTGAAACAAATATAAAATTTCAAAAAAAAATCAGTGGCGTACATTTTTTTGTCAACATTAATCGTGAGATTGTCCCCGGGACGTCACTGGCACTCATAATTATTATCTAGCTAGTTCTAACATAGCGTCTGATCACAATAAACAATACTATTTAATTTCAACAAAATCGGCATAAGGATCTTTAAGATATTTGCCACCCTGTATGGAATGCGCCCTTGAATTTACGGCTTATCATTAAGTTACACCCTGTATATTATAAAGATGTGACAAGTGAACTTTTTACATATTCTGCAATTCAAACCCAAATTATGTGCAAAACACCAGAAGGCTGGGTAGAAGAATAAGGGGGATAATTCCGATTTTAAAAGGGTTAGTGCTCTATTTGATCGATGTATTTTATTGTGATTTTGTATTTTTAATTAATTATTTAATTAACTTCACTTGTATACGATTTGTAAAGATAATATAGAGTATTTTACTAAACTATTTGTCAACTGCAGGAAGTGAATTAGGAAGACATATTCAAAGTGATTATAGCTAGGCGCGCCCCTGTAAACTATTTCAAAACTGCAGCTAATTTTATTTTTTCATCAAAAGCATCGATTGTAGAACTAATAGGACCACTTTTTGAAAATAATTGCAATTATACAGCAACTACCAAAATATTCGACTTATTATATTATTTTCTGCAGGGTGGTAAAAATTAATGATCAAATATGGTCGTCATTTAAAACCTGCATTTAAAATTTTCAAATTTCCATCCAAAAGGGTATGATGCGCTTGTATATTTCACGATATTAAAGTGACAACAATATTTGAATATTAATTTTGAACACCCTATGTAACTTAAAATTGGTTATAGTTGTTAGTAAACAGATAAGCTAGTTTTTATCTAAATAAAAAATTTCTTTTACCATGATTACCGTTCCTTATCAATTTGTTAACATAAAAAAATCATATTTAACCCTATACCGTCGCGTCGCCTTACTACGAGTATTTCAAGGTGCCTTCTTGCAGCTGGCCTCTCGCTTATATATGTTGTTGCTAGCTCTTAGATCAATAATTTTTACATTGGACAATCATTATATTAATAATAAAATAAAAATATTTGTTCTCCACTAATTCGTAGAAAAAAACACAAAAGTTGATATATAAAAATTTGTTACATTAGCAAATTTGTTCTGGCAAGCGTTTTATGGGATCTGTTCATCTTTCAGATTTGTTATAAACTAGGTATATTAAATACATTTACAATATTTCTATATTTTAGACAACAAATTATTTAAACACACTTACTATTATAATGATGACGATAAAGTAAACATTTTTGACAATAATTTCGTAATGTATTTACATATCTTGTTAGTCATAGTTTGCTAAGGATGACGTTAAGGCAAATATACTTAACATTGCAAAAAATTATTTCACTTAAAGTGGTTTTTTGATGTCTAATTCAGCATTTTTACCTTCATGAGGTTTAGAGACCACATATTATGTAGATACAAAACATTAATTATATCAAATAAATAATAAATCAAATATGAATAGAATTTTATTCAAAGGTAAAGAAAATATTTATGTAGAAAATAATTTTATATTCTAATTTTTATCAGTGTTCTAAAAGCACAATATCGAGTGGTGTGGCTGCCTGATGAGTATAAACGAGTATGAAATATGCGCATATAGTCTCTACTTGATATTTCGAAACATCAAACTTCAATAGTAAGTAAAGCGTATTTAATTTGTTTCTCTTAATTACCTTAAAAAGTTTTAATATATTTAGTAAATTAAATTTGTTAACATCTGATGACATAAATCATATATTTTTTGATTGCATTTCAATGATTTATTTGGTTTTTTGTTGTACTTGTATACACAGTTAATTTGATGCGAAAAAGCTAAATAAAATTTTCATTTTAGTATTTATTTAGAAAACTTGTGCTTGTAATTCAATGCCAGTCGTGGTACTAGCCAGTGGAGTTGTTGTTTTGCTTTGTTCTCTAAATTTATACATAACATTTTCGATAGGGGGGACAGATTGGTCTCACAAAATTGTAAATTCACTTTCTTATTTCCTACATAAATATTTTTTTTACCTTTGAATAAAATATCTATACGCATCTAACAAAAATATCCTCACATTCTAAAAACATAAAATGAATAGAATTCTTAGTCATGTCGAACTAATTTGGATTAAAAAATAAAATATTAATCACACATTCTTTACGTTAGTAGTGACACAATATTGACAAATGTTTTAAATTGATATTTCGATGGAAAGGTATGTGTCTAATCTAACATTAAAATGGATTTTAGATAAACCTAACTCGTGGCAGTGAGTAATGCAGGGGGTTTTATTGAACTTATTGATACATAAAAGGTAATAGTGAAATATTAAATAATACTAAAGGTTCAATGATTTTTAGGAACGATTTGTATTATTATTAGCTTCGTGTTTGACTAATGATAATGAATGGTGTAGAAAATTGTTTATGTTTAATAGTTGCTTATATTATACCGAAACAACGTAAATGAAATCAAATTGTCTTTAGGTATCTTTGGGTTTTTTTTTTGTTACTATGATTCCACCCACAAACGAATTTTTTAAAGCACCACACGGGACAAGGAGTAAGACAAAACAAATGACAATTACCCCGAAATTTAAAAAGTTGTAAATTAAACCTTTCCGTCAAGATTTTGTAGAGAAGTTACGCACTTGTTAAAAGAATAAATTTTTAATAGTTGATTAGCTGTGGCATTTATAAAAAAATCTTGATGGCAGCCAATCGGAAAAGTAGATTCTTGATTTATATATTTTTTATTTATACTTAGTCAAAAACGCCTTGTATACAAATAATAGAATATTCTGACAGGCGCCAAATATAACCAAAATGTCATATTGACAGTTATTTTAACTGAAATACTCATTATACTATACATACGTAGGTTCAGCCTTATTGTTATTTCACTAGGTGTTCATTTGTCAAAAATAATTGCAGATGTGATAGGTCGGTCACATGTGGTAGGTACAATTTTTATCCTACGAGTAATTCAAATTTCGCAAAACCAAGGAGTACAAGCAAAAGTGTGGAAATAACTCGCAATAATTTAAAATACGTTTTTATTATCAGAGAAAAAGACCTATAATGGTAAAAAACTAGCCTAAGTTTGTAGTTTAATACATTTGAAAAATCGTCGGGAAAAGTAGAGTTTTCCGCCCTAAAAAATGTGTAAAAGTGCACCTTACCGCACGCTTGTAGGAACACACAATTTCAGGCATTATTTCATTTGACGACTGAATCGCAATTTTGACTGTACCAACAAACAAGTGGAATACCTGCTTCCAGAGATGGTTGGAGCATGCAAAATTAGAAAGACAACCTTTGTTCTTATTATCATTTTTGAAATAGGTAGCTATAGAGATTTTCTTACAGACTTATACGATTAAGACAATAAATAAGTTTCTTATTTACCTAGTTGAAATGTTTTACTTTGTTTCTATTTTCGTTTATTGTTATAATATTGAAATAGCAACATATTTTAATATTATATATGGTAAAAATATAATCTATTTTTGAAAGAAAACGGAAAGTACCTATAGGTATATCAAAATAATATTGTAACATTTTTAATCTTTATTATATCCTAAAACTAAACAAACTAGATAAAGTGTTGTTATCAGATAAACATAAAAACACTGTTTAGGTAGTATTTCTATGACACACAAAATTAAAAATTAGCAATAAATTGAGTTTCTTTATATATATATATATAGTATATTAAAATTAATTCTAGAAATTGCAGGCTCGACAAGTAGCTATACTTTTTTTTTAAAATAATAACATTTTATTGGGTTTTTGTTAAAATAGCGTTTTAATATCAATTTAAAGGTGGACTCAAAGGGTGTATGGTATATATCAACTGCCGAATTTTTACTTGAATTTAGCACTACTTGAAATAAAATGCTCGAGTAGCTGAATACTTAATAAAATGTATCAAAAAATAAATCAGAATATTATCCAAGAGTACGTATACCACAAGTTTGAAGTTAAATTTTATTGATATTTTATTACTGCTAATATTTATTTAGTAACGGACTTAAATTATTTCGCGCCACAATTAATAATTATTTATATTTTGTAACACTGAATCCTGAACATTATTGGATATAAAAAATCTTTGTATTGTTACCTGGATATAAAATTTCCTTTATTATGCTCCTGACAACTAAAAACACCCTTAACGATTTCACCTTTAATATTTCCAATACTTTAGAACACTAACAATGTAATACCACGACTAAACTTAAAAACCGATAACACCTTAGTTGATTTATTATCGTCGCACAATTTTCATAATTTCCTCTGTGTTCGCACTTTTTCTCGCTCGCTGGCAAACATCGATAACAGAATTTTAGCCAAATAAGCAATTTGTATAATAATTATATTTTCACATTTTTTTTTTTAGAATTACGGTTTTATGTAATATTGTATTTTTTTATAATTACGTTTTAAATTTAGGTGAAAATATGTAAATCTATTAATACATTAAACGGCTAGACTAGATGATCGCATAAGACTGTGTTTGTGCATTACCGGTCTCACAGCTTTAATGTTTGTCATCTGCTTTTTCAAATTTTGTAAGTTACTACAACAAATTATACTCACTGTACAGACTAGTGTATATTCTGACCGAAGCGGTATTTCATAAATCATATTAGTGTAAATTTAATTACATAAATTATTATCAGTCGCGTTTATTTATTTTAGACATAGGTACAACAGAATAAGAAAATTAAATAATTTAATAGAAATATGTAATAGAAACATAGAAAAACTGCGATGAGATTATTGGTCAAAGTGTAAGAATTTTATACAATCACTCACTCTTGGGCTATTAATTCAATGACAAGAGTTTAAAAGATTTTTAATCAAGACTGTCTAGTAGAAGTATTTTAACAATAATATTTTATATCTACCGTCCTCATTTATTATGCTGTGAAGATCGGTAATTTTAATTGTATTATTTAATGGAATAAAACTGGTCAACTCCACAAATAAATCTCGTCTAATCTCAATTTGAAAACCATACATGTTTTGGCATTCTGCAATCCCATCTTTAGTAGTGCATTTTTTTAATGACAACATTAAATACAGAAAGCCTGACTCTGACTATATTGATTCACCTGATGGAAAAAAAGAAGAAAAAAAAATTACATGAATTCATAATTAATGTGTTACATTAGGTGGAACAAATCATTAGATTGAACAAACATCATAATTCTCAATTTAATGTTTTGTTCAACTTAATGTTCCACATTAATTATTAAGAACATAATTTTGTGTCATAGCTTTTTTTCTTTTCTTTTTTTCCATAATTTTTATGATGTTTCTTCAATACAATGTTTTGTTCAATGTAACAGATTAATTAAGAATTCATGTAATTTTTCTTTTCTTTTTTTTTTCATCAAGTGTAATAAATAGTATTATTAAAGAATTTTACCACTGAAGATAGGATCCCAGAATCCCAAAACATATGGTATTTTAAATTGAGATTATATGATGTTCATTTTTGGACAATTTCTATAAAATTAATTGTATTATATTAATATTTAATATGTCAATAATATAAACGGTTTACACCAACTTGCCTACATATTTTTTTTATTTATTTCTTAGTTCTACCGAATGAGAACAATACAACATGTTACATTATGGGATTGTCAATTATAATAATTAATAGATAACAATACATATTAATCCGTTGTACTATTCAAAAATTCATCCAGAGAATAAAAATATTTATCCACAAAATAATTTCTCATTTTACGCTTATGTAATTAGGATTTCCCTGACCAATAGTTAGTCTATAAAAAGGTAAAACTACGTTATTTTTGTTTCTAGTGTCATAACTGTGAATATCTTCTCTTTTAAGTAACGATTCATTTTGTTTTTTTATATGAATTATGAGTGCCTACATGTAGAGGCCTGGAAAAGTCATTATTTTCAATTTCCCAAAATGTTCCCTACATGATACTGTCTGAGTAATTTTGAATTGCTCTTACAACCTTTTTTTTATGTGTAATATTATCCAAAATTCCTTTTTTTTGTTGTAGCAACTTGCAAATTTTCAACGAAAAATTCAACAAATAATACACGAGTAAATGTGGATTGGTTCTTTCAAGCAAACCAAAAACTCGAAAAAATCATCATTCCCTATTTGCTTGTTGTTTACCTTACAAAGTAAACTTTTGATGTACATTACACACGTGTGTATTCGGTGGTACTGAGAAACTTTCCAGACATATACTAACATCTACATAAAGCAATTTGCTTATATGTATATAGAAGCCAAGCTTGTGAATTTGGTTACTATTTAAAATATACGAGGGTGGTTTGATAAGTCCGTGACTTTTTGAATTTTCCGCGCAGTAACTTTAATGGCAACACTACTCCCGTCAGCTGCCATCTATCGGTAGACTACTGTAAAATTTTAAGCAAGCTGTATCGTTTAGTTTGTTTGACAGCCATTGAAAACGGCTAATCTCTTTAATTTCCACAAAAATGGTTAAAGTGAATTTCGTGTGCTTGGTTGAAACCAAGGAGAGGCTTGAGAAATACTATAGGTGCTGCGATTGCTCACGATCGACCATAAACACAACCGTCTGACCAGTTCAAAGGAGGGATGTTCATCGTTACCGTAGATGAGACATGGATCCATCACGCCCCACCAGAGATCAAGCAACAATCGAAACAGTGGGTTTCTCCGGTGAACGTGCTAAGATGGGGCATTCGACCAACAAAGTCATGACCAAAGTTTTCTGGAATTCTGGTGCTGTCATTCATATCGCTTACCTTGAAAAGTGTAATACGATCACCGGCGAATATTATTCACAGCTGTTTTGAAGCAGAAACGACGGCATTTACCAAAGAAAAAAGTGTTGTTTCATCAGGACAATGCACAGGTGCATACGTGTGCAGTCACCAAAGCAAATATTCATCAATTAGGCTACGAACTGCTACCTCATCCACCTTATTATCCTGATTTAGCTCCCTCCTATTAGTTCCTGTTTTCAAATCTGAAGAAATGGCGATTCGGGTCGAATGAAGAGGTCATCGTGGAAACAAAGGTTTATTTTCAGGGCCTAGAGGAATCTTATTATTTAGAAGGAATCAAAAAATAGAAACACGTTGGACTAAATGAGGTTATGTACCTAAAATGATTTTTTGCAAAAAAAAAATGGTTTCTTTAGAAGCAACGGACTTACCAAACCACCCTCGTACTTACCGGATATATTTCATTAAACTTGTTATGCATGTAATTATTTAATAATTCGAGTGACGAATTATTAAGTAAAATTATAAAATATGCTCTACTTTGGTTTGTTTTGTTCTGTGAATTATGACTTGGGTATACCTACGCATCAGAGTCAAAACCACTTTGTTTGGCGGTTTAGATTAAAGTCCGATTTTCGGATATATTGTGGATTTTCAGATAGGTATGATTGTTTCGGAGATTTCAACAAATATTATAGCTCATATAGTTATCACCTATATTGTTCTATGGAAAAGATGATGAAGATAACCCTTCGTCTTACCTTTTTGCCCTCTTACTATATCAGCTATCTTCTTAATTAAGTCAACTTCTATCTTTGGTCTTCAAAAAACTTGTGCTACAGTGACCCTGGATATTTATCTACATGGCTTTTTGTCCTATTTTTCATGACATTGACGGAAGTCTTATTCCAAGTATAGAGGAACCTTCCGCATGCGAATGACACCAAAAACCCTTTACTGTATTATATTGTAATAAGAGTTATAGGTGCCAACTACAGAACTGGTGAAATTTTAAACGAAATTTTTTCGAGAATCATGGCGGCAAATCTCAAAAGAAACCTATCGCTGTAAAGCCGATAAAAAAATGCTTTAAAATGATGTATCACTCGACCCCTACTGCTATTTGAAAAGTTGGCGGTTGTGCCCACCCCTATCACAGGGCTAAAGCGATTTGAACCAAAAACTAATGGGTTCCATCCTACGACTCCTCCAAATTCATAAACCAAAATGTAGCTCAATTTGTTAAAGCGTTTAGGCGCTATCGTGGAAGAATACATACAAACACACACAGACAGATAGACTTCCATCTGGAAATGGGCTTAATTGTCTCAATGCACTTCAAAATGGTTATATCGGTCTTATCTCAAATTTTTCTTTAGCGCGTTCACAATACTTTCCGTGTGCAGGAAAGTAAAAAAGTAATTGGAAATATTTTTGTTTAGTTGAAGTATCAGATTCCTATATCAAATTGATATGTGGCATATGTGGCCCTGATGGGTTTGCATGAATACAAGGGGAGGAAAATATATCATCATCATATCCGAACATCCTATATTTATGTAGTTAATTAAAACTGTTCAAACATAAAAATAAAAAGCACGTAATATTTTTTTTAATAGAAAACAATAAAACTATAAATAAAATGGCATACGTAAGACTAATTTCATGTTATATTATTATTTGTGTTATAAACATTAGTCATTTTTATTTTGTTGATTCGATCATAATAATTAGCACATGGTTGAGAATTACCGAAAATTTATTTTTAAATTGAAAAAGTTTTCAATCGACCTTCCTTATTGGTTGGCTTAGAATTTCCGTGCGGTCGTATTCCTCTCGGTTTTTAATACGCACATAGCATTATGACTTGGAAGTAATTGTGTAATTTTGTGTTGGCAAAAAAATATGTATACGTTTATTTATTTGCAGACGCAAATCTTTTTTGATAATAATAATAAGGCTAAGACAGTCTTCAGACAGCCTACAGTTTTAGAGTTAGGACCAGGACCTACATTACGTTATCTTAGGAGTAAAGAATAAAGAAACAGGTTGTTAGGTTCAATTGCGTATATCCTGTTGTGTTAAAAGGTGTATATGATGGTTCAAATACTATAAAAAAAAATCGGTTGTCACCCCAAAACTTTCCCGACAAGTTATAATATAACCAAAAATATATGACCTGCGTAACGAAACAGAATTTTAATAATTATTATTATAATTGCATTATTTTCATTATTTACAATAAACTAACTATTCAAAAATT
This sequence comes from Apoderus coryli, assembly GCA_911728435.2. Taxonomy (NCBI): domain Eukaryota; kingdom Metazoa; phylum Arthropoda; class Insecta; order Coleoptera; family Attelabidae; genus Apoderus; species Apoderus coryli. The sequence continues at coordinate 9,982,599 of OU452204.1, read as the reverse complement.
ACAAAAAAAAAGTATTGCCACAGCTAGGACTTGAACCCGTAACCTTCCGCACGCGAAGCGAACTCCGTACCAATGAGCCAACGGATACGTGGTAATAAATATTGTATTTTATTTGTTATATATATATACGTTCCAAACTGCTTACATTTTAAACGCTATTTCGTCGAGAATTATGGGGGCCAATATCAAAAGTGACCTATCGCTGTAAAGCAGATAAAAAATGATTTAAATAGCTGTATCACTCGACCCCTACTGATATATGAAAATTTAGCGGTTGTGTCCACCCCTTGTCTGGTCTTAATCGTCTCAGGGAACCTCAAAATAGTTATATCCGTCTTGATCTTAATTTTTTTTTAGTGTGTTCACAATACTTTTCCTGTGCGGGAAAGTAAAAGAGCAAGGTACTAGCATATCCATTAAACAATTACAAGTCACAAGTACAAGGTGTGGTTATGCAAAGAAACTGTTAAAGGACAGCAATGTAGCATGTAGAATGAATCCTTGATTTTCGACTACTTGCATCGATAAATAAATTTTTCCAGGCCTTCGTTTATACAGGGTGGTCCAACGAAAAGTTTGCACCTAGCTTTTCTCTTTTTTTTGTAGTCGAATGCGAAAATGCTCGGACACGTCGATTTTGCTTTTGAGGGGGACACATTTTAAACATATTTTTCGATCTGCGCCTTTAACCCCCTAGCGGGGGTGAGTAACAACCCTAAAATTTTAAATGGAAAGAGGGGTCTAATGACATATCATTTGAAAGGACACAAAATTGTCTTTCTAATGATACCCTATTTGTCGAATTTTACTAAAACAGTTAATACGAAAACGACTTTAAAGACATTAAGCCGATAATTTTGGTATTAATGAGAAATACAAATAAGTTTTAATTATTGCGAGTGAAAACACCTGCAATCGTTAGTACATTCCAATGTTTGTTAGTTTTAACATTGCTTTGTAAAAAAAGTAAACAAGCTGTTAAATTGATTTATTAAAACGTTACATTAACAAATGTTGAAAATGTGACCCATTTGATTCCATACAATAATACAGATTTTGTTCAAATCTATTTCTAACATTTTGTAGCATATCAGGTGTTATGTTTCTGCACTCTTCTGTAATGCGTTGGCGAAGATCTTCTATGGACTCGGGCTTCGTGGCAAAACATTTATTTTTTAAGTGCCCCCAAAGAAAAAAGTCTAAAGGCGATAAATCCGGTGACCTGGCAGGCCATTCAATTGGGCCCCTCCTTCCAATCCACCGTCCAGGGAACCGGTCATCTAAGAACTGTCTTACAGGAGCCACATAGTGCGGAGGTGCTCCATCTTGCTGGAAATAAAGCCGATCAGCAGTATGATTTTGGTCATATTCTATTATTTGTGTTATTAAAGGATCAATTGTGTCTTCAAGCATGTTTAGGTACACTTCACCAGTTAAATTTCCAGGAATAAAAAGTGGTCCTATAATATGATTTCCTAATATGCCACACCAGACGTTTATTTTTTGAGGATACTGGGTATGAACCTCACGGAATAAATGTGGGTTACTGTCATCCCAGTAACGGCAATTGTGCCTATTTACAGCTCCATTCAAATAAAATGTGCATTCGTCGGAAAAACAAATGTTAAATAATAATTGCGGATCTTCAATTAAACGCTGGCTCATTGCTTCACAAAATTGCAGCCTTCTATCAGGATCTTCCTCATTTAGTTCCTGTACTAATTTGATTTTGTACGGATGAAATTTGTACGCTTTTAAAATTCGTATTATGGACGAACGGGAGACACCTGAGGCTTCAGCTAGTTGACGGGTACTTTGACTATGATCCATTTCAACATGCCCTAAAACAGCGACTTCCACAGCTTCATTTCTGATCGGTTTCTGCGGCTGGTGTTTTACATTACAGACAGATCCGGTATCTACAAACTTTTTAACTAACTTGCCAACGTACACATCATTCACATTTTTATCGGGATGTCTCTCATTAAATAAGCGAGCCGTAAGTCTAGCACTACTATTATTTTGAAAATAAAGTTTAACAATTTCAACTCGTTCTAGAATGGAATAAATCATTTTGTACGGTAAAAGTAAAATAACTTGAGAAGCAACCAAACTGAATCAATGAAAAGACTAAAATAAACGGTGTAAATTCTTTTCCTACACGTATCTGCAGTTTTTATTTCAACAAAAAACGCAAACGATTACTGAGGAATTTAGTTCTGATAAATAAGATAGTGTTTTTGAAATCCCGTTTTTCTTCAAAGTAAATAATTTAGAAATGATTGTAGTTGTTTTCAGTCGTAATAATTAAAACTTATTTGTATTTCTCATTAATACCAAAATTATCGGCTTAATGTCTTTAAAGTCGTTTTCGTATTAACTGTTTTAGTAAAATTCGACAAATAGGGTATCATAGAAAGACAATTTTGTGTCCTTTCAAATGATATGTCATTAGACCCCTCTTTCCATTTAAAATTTTAGGGTTGTTACTCACCCCCGCTAGGGGGTTAAAGGCGCAGATCGAAAAATATGTTTAAAATGTGTCCCCCTCAAAAGCAAAATCGACGTGTCCGAGCATTTTCGCATTCGACTACAAAAAAAAGAGAAAAGCTAGGTGCAAACTTTTCGTTGGACCACCCTGTATAAGATCTGTTGTTTTGTTTCCCCGGAAAAAGCTTAAGTGGAGGGAATTGTAGAGAAATATCAAATATAATTTGGTAGAACTACACATGAACATATATTTTATTAAAGGAAGCCAATTTTTTTAGTAATTCTGAAATAGTCCCGCTATTTCGGTTAATATTTTTGCCAAAATTGAAATGTGACGGCGACTGGCGACGTCATTGTATATAGAAAAAAAAAACTGTGTAATACACTGTTTTTTCTCTTTTCGATAGTTTGGGTAATATCGCAGAAAAAGTTGAGCGAAAAGTTTTCAAAAATGTCCCGTATCCTACAAACGAAATGAAATTTGTAAAAGTTAATTTTTTTTATTTCGCATAAGTAGTACAGTATAACTTATTCTCTCCTATATGCTGAAATACAAAAGGAACACACAATAATACTATGCAGCCCAAGGTGTTTTATGTGTGAACTTTTGTAATTATTTTTGCATTAACTTGTATGATGTCATGATAATATTAGAACATATTTCATATAGGTACCTAATGTATAATAGTGTAATGTAATGAATATATTTATAATGTTCACCAAAACGTAAATTGAAAACATTGTTGTTATTATGTTATTAATTTTAACGCTATATTTATGCTGATGGCATTTAATTTGATTGAATATTTTTAAATGAATTATAATGATTAACAGATGCACATAAAAGTGCCGCTTAACACTGAATTAGTTAATTAAATAGATAACAGTGTTTTTATGCAAATTGAAGAAAAAAAAAATACGGGATAATAATCTAAGAGCTGGCTTGTGATTCTGATATTATTTACAGCAACTCCACTCAATGTTGCCAACAGACAGGAACACGAAACTCAAGGTGGTGTTTCGATGAACATTTTTTTGCAGTAGTAATGTTTTTGACTGATATTTATTATTTTACTCTATTCTGGGTGGTAGGTAAACTATCATTTGTTCGACTTAAAACGCGTTGTCAAAATGACATTTTATTTACAACAGCAAAATTGAGCAATTTTCACCAACTTAATAGTCAATTCTACCCACTCAGACAATGTCCGTACGTAACGAGGCGGAAGATCAATTAGCATAGTGTTCAAGAATTGTATGCGGAAGGTCCAGGGTTCGAATCCCAGCTCTGGCAACTTTTTTTTATTTCTAATTTTTGAATAAAGTATTGAGTTTGTTAGATAGTTTCTTGGTTTCTTTGCGCAGGTCATATATTTCAGATCATATTATACCTATCTTTTCGGGAAAGTTTTGGGGCGACAGAACCGATTGTAGGAGTTGCACTTACTTTCGACGGTGAGATAGGGCGATGATAACAGATATTTTTTGGCCTAGAGTGAATGGAATAGATCTAACAAACAGTCGATGCTACGTGGCACTAACACTACAACGTCAATTGGCCGCCCTATACGATACAGTCATCCCAATAGGATATAACCAGTGGGGGCATTTGGCTGATATAATTTTTTAGAATATAAGGTGCTCATATATGCTTTTCAGTAAAAATTAAAACATAATCATTTTCATATGCACAACTTGTTTTACTACTAATTCGAAGATCGGGGGGTGTTCCCAGTGGAACCCTTTATAAACAATCATGTCAACTCCAGAAAAGTGTTATGTTAGACATGTTTCTAATGTATGTGCCTTCATCATCCATCAATCAAAATACAAATTTAGCATAAAGGGTGTGGCGAAAATAATAAATCATAAACTGTTAACGAGATACAACGATATACAATGCTTCACTTTCACCATAACCGTCTTTACCTATTTTTAGGCCATCTTGGAACACTTAAATCCCCTAAAAACTCGCACACATGATAAACATCCTTCAATAAAAGATAAGTTTTAGCTGAGCTTTTTTTGTTGTCAAAATAATTCAACCCCAGTTGGTGTTTTATTATTAATAGTAAAGAAATTCCATAAATATATATGTGCCATGGTAGTTTAATTGGTAAAACACCTGACCGACAATCGAGAGATGTGGGTTCAAATCCCACTTGTGTCACGGAATTTTTTTAATTCATAGATGTCAGTTTAGTTCATTTTCTGTATATCGGAGATATACTATACGCTCTCAACTTAGTTGAATATCTTCAGTTCGTTTATATATTATTTTAGGTGTATGACAATTCCACAGCTCGGTGTTGTGTATTGTAGTATACAGGGTGGTCCAACGAAAAGTTTGCACCTAGCTTTTCTTTTTTTTTTGTAGTCGAATGCGAAAATGCTCGGACACGTCGATTTTGCTTTTGAGGGGGACACATTTTAAACATATTTTTCGATCTGCGCCTTTAACCCCCTAGCGGGGGTGAGTAACAACCCTAAAATTTTAAATGGAAAGAGGGGTCTAATGACATATCATTTGAAAGGACACAAAATTGTCTTTCTAATGATACCCTATTTGTCGAATTTTACTAAAACAGTTAATACGAAAACGACTTTAAAGACATTAAGCCGATAATTTTGGTATTAATGAGAAATACAAATAAGTTTTAATTATTACGACTGAAAACAACTACAATCATTTCTAAATTATTTACTTTGAAGAAAAACGGGATTTCAAAAACACTATCTTATTTATCAGAACTAAATTCCTCACTAATCGTTTGCGTTTTTTGTTGAAATAAAAACTGCAGATACGTGTAGGAAAAGAATTTACACCGTTTATTTTAGTCTTTTCATTGATTCAGTTTGGTTGCTTCTCAAGTTATTTTACTTTTACCGTACAAAATGATTTATTCCATTCTAGAACGAGTTGAAATTGTTAAACTTTATTTTCAAAATAATAGTAGTGCTAGACTTACGGCTCGCTTATTTAATGAGAGACATCCCGATAAAAATGTGAATGATGTGTACGTTGGCAAGTTAGTTAAAAAGTTTGTAGATACCGGATCTGTCTGTAATGTAAAACACCAGCCGCAGAAACCGATCAGAAATGAAGCTGTGGAAGTCGCTGTTTTAGGGCATGTTGAAATGGATCATAGTCAAAGTACCCGTCAACTAGCTGAAGCCTCAGGTGTCTCCCGTTCGTCCATAATACGAATTTTAAAAGCGTACAAATTTCATCCGTACAAAATCAAATTAGTACAGGAACTAAATGAGGATGATCCTGATAGAAGGCTGCAATTTTGTGAAGCAATGAGCCAGCGTTTAATTGAAGATCCGCAATTATTATTTAACATTTGTTTTTCCGACGAATGCCCATTTTATTTGAATGGAGCTGTAAATAGGCACAATTGCCGTTACTGGGATGACAGTAACCCACATTTATTCCGTGAGGTTCATACCCAGTATCCTCAAAAAATAAACGTCTGGTGTGGCATATTAGGAAATCATATTATAGGACCACTTTTTATTCCTGGAAATTTAACTGGTGAAGTGTACCTAAACATGCTTGAAGACACAATTGATCCTTTAATAACACAAATAATAGAAGATGACCAAAATCATACTGCTGATCGGCTTTATTTCCAGCAAGATGGAGCACCTCCGCACTATGTGGCTCCTGTAAGACAGTTCTTAGATGACCGGTTCCCTGGACGGTGGATTGGAAGGAGGGGCCCAATTGAATGGCCTGCCAGGTCACCGGATTTATCGCCTTTAGACTTTTTTCTTTGGGGGCACTTAAAAAATAAATGTTTTGCCACGAAGCCCGAGTCCATAGAAGATCTTCGCCAACGCATTACAGAAGAGTGCAGAAACATAACACCTGATATGCTACAAAATGTTAGAAATAGATTTGAACAAAATCTGTATTATTGTATGGAATCAAATGGGTCACATTTTCAACATTTGTTAATGTAACGTTTTAATAAATCAATTTAACAGCTTGTTTACTTTTTTTACAAAGCAATGTTAAAACTAACAAACATTGGAATGTACTAACGATTGCAGGTGTTTTCACTCGCAATAATTAAAACTTATTTGTATTTCTCATTAATACCAAAATTATCGGCTTAATGTCTTTAAAGTCGTTTTCGTATTAACTGTTTTAGTAAAATTCGACAAATAGGGTATCATTAGAAAGACAATTTTGTGTCCTTTCAAATGATATGTCATTAGACCCCTCTTTCCATTTAAAATTTTAGGGTTGTTACTCACCCCCGCTAGGGGGTTAAAGGCGCAGATCGAAAAATGTGTTTAAAATGTGTCCCCCTCAAAAGCAAAATCGACGTGTCCGAGCATTTTCGCATTCGACTACAAAAAAAAGAGAAAAGCTAGGTGCAAACTTTTCGTTGGACCACCCTGTATATTAATTTATTCTTAAATTTTCTTGTATTATAAAATTACATTTTCTGATGGAATTTATCCTCTTGCACCTTGTATTCCAATTGAAAATGTTAATTTATTATTATATGTAGTCAGGAATGATATAAATAACAAACTAACCATAATATTTAAAGCAATTAGAAAAATATAAATAACATGTTGATCTTTATAAACAATTTTTGATTTTAATGATTTACAAAACTGTACATAAAACTAATATTAACAGTATAGGTACATTTAAATACATTGTATAATATGTTTTAACTTTAAAATATACTCACATCAGTAACATCTTGACGACAAACAGAAATGCTCTACACAGAGAATATTAAACATTTATTTTGAAATAGTTGAACCGTTTATAACACTTTAACATTTTTTTTTATAAATGTAATTTAAATAAAAACAAGTTTTATTATTTTAGCAAACAATTAACATTGTCAACACATTAAAAACATCATTTAATAAACATTTCGGTGTCAGAGATATAAATGAACTTTTTCTGTTGCTCGGTGAACACGTTACATTGTTTATTACGCTTTTGGACTTGGTTGTGTTTAATTAATTTAATGTTTATATGGACGCTCGCTGGACACTAATAAATACATTAAAAATACTTCTAGTGTACTTGTGGTAATCGTAATGAAGTAATGCATTTGACGGCGACGCTATAGAATAGTAGTTTACATAGTTACGTTACTATGGTTACTGCACGGCTGATAATTTAACCGAGACGCCGGATAATAAAAATCTACTTACACACTTTTGTTTTCTTTATGCAGTTTGTTGTTTTGTTATGTTTTGCCGACTGGTTAACCACTATGTTTTCATACGATATAATATTCCGTCAGTTTTGCACCAGTACATACATGGGGTGTAGGTATGTTACAAACCCCTTGTTCTGAAAATTCGCAGGTTTTTTATCTTACCTTTTTTTTTTAATCATTTCATACTCTTACACGATTGTCTAAGGCCAATTAAAACACACAACAACAATGAATACAACTTGATTTGAACGAAACAAGAAAATAATTAAAACATAATTTTAATAATTTTTTAATGATGTATCACTCGACGCCTACTGATATATGAAAATTTAGTAGTTGTGTCCACCCCTATCGGAGGGCTTAAGCGATTTCAACCAAAATCTAATGGCTTTATCCTAGGACTGCCCCAAACTCATATACCAAAATTTACCTCAATTGGTTAAAGCGTTTGGGCGCTATCGTGGTAGAATACATACACACACACATACATACATACACACATACAGACAGACAATATGTTCGTTGAACAATTCACAGCCCAACATTTTCATAAACAATCTTGTGGCAAGTTTGAAATTTTGATTGTTTTCCCTGTATTGCAGCTGTGTTCAAGAGACAAAACACGATCGTGAGGGGCCATCTCCGTGAATTTCTCGACCCCCACAGAGTTCGTCCACTACGTCTACTCCAGCTTTAGTGAAATGATAAATGCTTTTGATTTCAGGAAATACTTATATCCTTAATTGCTGCATCAATAGTCCCATTATGATGCATATTTTACATCACAAGAACATTTTTATTATTTTTTGACACATAGGATAAAAGTGTGATGTGTTTTTTGGAAGCCAAATAAAGATGTTTTTGGTTCTTTGACTGTCAGCTCAGACTGCACCGTTTATTTTTTCTCAGCGTACCTACTGATATCATCAATTCGTAACTAGTGTAGTAATTATCGAAGCTTATATTTCGTATTGGAATCAGAAATGGGTTGTACACAAATACAATATCTATTGGAGCGTTACTGACATTGGAGGGCCCTTATGGCTGTTTTGCTGGATATACTTCCAAGCTCAAAATGTAATAGGAACCAGCATCAACTAAATCCTGCACTTTAAACCCATACTATGCAGGCTCGTTGGGAATGAAGGGACATTTTCTACGAAAAGATTCTGGTTTTTCATATTGCAAAGGAGTATAGGATTGCCTACAATTCTCAAAAAATAAATTTTTCCAGAATTCTACGTACAGCGGCTAAATTGTCGATCTCTTCTTTATCTTTACGGTTATTGATGTTATCGAACCGAAGGCAGACAGATATTGGACATTGGATATTGAAAGGGGTTTAGAGACATTGTATTATGGAATATTTCAGTTCCTAGACCATCCGTTTGTCACAAATCTTTCATACAATAGTCCGATAAAAGCTGCTAAATGATGCTCACTTTCAAAGATATCATCGATGTCGTCGGTTCCTGATTGAATCGCGTCATCTTCACTATCACAACTTTAGCCCAAAGTCTATGAAACCTGTCGTCTTCTTCATGGCCTTTTAAGTTGCCATCTGTCTATTAAACTGTTGTTTTTTTTTCTGTAAAAATATTAGGATTTTAATTCGACTCTTTAATATGTTCATAATTTTGTGTCGATGGTTTTATAAAAATATTATTGAAAAGTATAACATATTTAAAAGTAAATGATTACCCTGTGTTCAGAATTGTTAGGTATAAGTTTGTTTTAACACCTAATGGGCACCACAGACCTACTTTTCGCGTAGAAATCAATAAAAACAGAAACACCGTATACTTTACTTTTCTACGCATAGAGAGTTTTAAATGCACATATATGGCATGGAATATCTATCTTAAAACGATTTCAGAGACAATCAATTTTGTTTATATGGTTCGGTATGATGACAGTATGCTTTTTGCTTTCTTTGGTTTAATTTCATCTTTTTTTTGTGTTATATGATTTATTTTTAGCAGTCTCTCAAGTATACAAGTATAAATGGTAATCAGAAATCCTCAGTGCAATATTTTTGCAATTTCTTACGAGGTTTGGCTATAAAATAACGAAACTGAAGCATGCATGCCAGTCTAACGATATCCTTCGTTTGTATGACATCTGTTAGTTGTTTTGTTTGTCGAAATAATGATACTTATTGAAAGAAGTATATTGCAAAGAATACTTTTTACCTGCCTGAGCTTTTGACTATTTTAAACGTTCAAAATATTGCTGATATGACGTTGAACATGGTTCAAGTAAATTAGTATACAGGTTCAAAATATAACGTTTTATAAAAATACTCTCGTTTTTTTTGTAGCCAAACCTGACCGACTGTAACTTAGAATTGTGGCTAAATTACATCGACACTGCAAATGCTGGTGGTAGAGGATATGATACAGTTGAATACATGGATTTGTTTAAAGAAATAGTCCATACTGAAGTTTAATATATTACTCTTTGAGTTATAAAAAATTCTTAAAGACCACCAAACATGTTTTGAAGCTACTACAGCACAGAGCTTTCGCATACCCAAATGTTCGTGTAAAATGGTAAAAACACTACCATCTGATATCTTGATAATGTTAGCTACCTCGTACACCTTCAATTTGCGATCGTTCATAACCAATTTGTGATTTTTTTTGACGTTTTCTGGAATAACAAACTTTGGGCGTCCACTGCGCTCTGCATCATTTGTGCTGGTACGACCACGTTTAAATTCAGCAATCCACTTCTCTACCATTTGTCTCGATGGAGCAAAGTTCGGATAATGTTTATCAAGCCATTATTTCATCAAAAAGCAATGCTTTATCAAAACGCGAAATTCACTTTTTTCCATTTTTATTCAATAACAAACGTTGCTTCACATAAAATGCTATAACTCACTAATCAATAGTCAGATTGCTGTCAAATTTATACACGTATTGTTTGAAGGTTAGTACTAAATAAAAATCATATGGAAAAATTCTAGTAACGCCATCTATGTGTCATCCTACGGACTTATCGAATAACCTAGTATCTGCCTAACTTTGTACCTATCTACACACCATTTGTAATCTCTACGAAGTAGATTTGGTCGTGTTTTTATTTAATAGTTTAGTAGGTAATTTAATATAAAAAAAATCCCCAAAATGGTGAGCTTACATCAATTATAAAAATACATTATACTACTACAATATGTTCTGTTTCAGACTTCAATACATTTTGCGTAATTTTGATCTGCGGTATTACGTCGTGTGTTTCTAAGACGTGATAGCATGTGAGCTCACGTGACATGATAACAGTCTGTCTGCGCCTACACTGTGCAAGAAACTATAGGTTTCGTCAATATTGAATTTAAATAACGACATAAAAATTGAATAGCCTTGCCATGCAATTTAATGTACAAAAGTTAAAAAAACAACGAACAAATGGTGTAGAAAATTCGGGGTCGTTTCAATTGGGACGAAAATGTGGGCCGGTCCGGTATCTCATATAATTAAGATGACAACTGTTACAAACGTAAATATTGACAGCCGACTTTGAATTATAAGGGTTGTATTGGTTTCACTATTTTTCTGATGAATTCGATGATATACTTACGTGGTTTTAAATTATAATTATAAAGCTCTGATATTGTTACTTAAAAATTAAGCTATTTATTTTTAAATGCTATTTTTTGATGAAAATACTGCATTTTAAAAATAGAAGCCTTTCAAGTAGCTTCGTGGCGAAATAATGAATAGATAAATTTAATCGTTATTTCCGTTACTTAGCTTGGCATTTGAGTATCTTGAAACCAAATCACTAATAAAAAGAGTCGAATCAATTTAAATTTCAAGAATGGGAATTTATTTGCTTGTTAGCACCCTTTTACTACAAGTGGCTGCTGTTCGGTCACACATTTTTCATTGTTTAATGTCTGCTTCCGTTTCGACGAAAATTAACTTAATTAATCTTTTTGGTTGAGTTATTGTTTAGTATAGTTTTAAAAATATTATGCATACTTACTAAAATAATAAATAATTAAATCAAACTACAAAATATCTTTTTGTTATAATAATATATTTATTTAATGTGTCGTAAAAAATCTACACAAACAATCATACATTTGTTTAATAATTGAAAATACAAAATTTACAACTAACTAAAAATATTTATATATAAATTTATAGGGTGGATCTAAACTAACACATTGTAGAGTTGTTAAATTTAACCCTTTTAATATTAATTTATTAATATTTAACTAATATACTATGCGTTTATTATTATTTATAATATAATAAAAAAGATCTGTACAAATTATCACAGTAAGGCAAGTTATTCATAAAAATATGTAGATATTTATATTGTTTTTCAATTATCTATCTGTATTGAAGGTGTTTTTTTGCAAAGTTAACTTTTGTTGTTATCAAAAACAATGAATGATAAAAAATGTTTCTGTGTTGGGGGAAAATTTAATTGAACTGCCACGCAGATTTAATTAAATATATTCACTACAACCAATAAATATCTTCTTTTACTTACATAGATAAAAAAATCAAAATATAAATTTTCTGATAGGATTATTTAATATGTATTAATTACTTTTGTTACAATCACATGTTTGTAATGATTTGCCTATATTCAACCATAGCAAACAGTTAATCTATGATGAAACTAATCAAATCATTAGTTTAACTTTTAATGTTTTTAAATATTCCGCACTAGGCGAGTTAATGATCTCTTCCGTCCCTTACTAAGAGTTCTTTTGTCTAAAATGTGACTATATTTAATTTAATAAATTGCAAGCCACTAGCATTTGCCATAAATTAGCCAACTTTTTTTTTAGATGCATATTAATAAACCCTATTCCGTTTTTTGTGTGCTTATGATTATAAGCATATAAAGTGGCGTCTTAGATTATTACTTAAAATTTTTTACAAGATTAAAAACTATTTTTAGTTACACATTATTTTCGTCACTCTGGTCAGTTATTGTAAATAGATGATAATGTTATAGAGCTTTCAATTTTCTCGCAAAAATAGACAGGGTGTCCTATGGTGACGACCCATTAGAATATTTGAGAGACCTTGAAATGAATTTCGAAAATTTCGGTTAAATTGCACAGTAATTATTATAAAAAAGGAAAATACTTATCCCACTTCTGTCACGATTACGTTTGTTTGGTAAACAACAATTATCTTTTGATGTTTGATTTAACGTTTCTGCTACTGCCGTTATTATTTCATGACTAACTAAATTAATTACCCAAAATACGATTCGAGAATAGTCAAGGGTACTGCAGAAAAGTGTTACATTGCCGATATTTCGGAAACTATGATTTTTCGGAATCTTATTGCACAACTGCCCCCATTTTTAATGATAAGTAAGTTGAAATTATAAAAATATTCCTGTTGCATTTGAAAAAATTTACTTTTAATAGTTTATCTAACATCGTTTTCAGTATACTTTTTTGACCACCGTGTAGAAATAAATCTGAAAATATCTTATGGAATCGGGAAAAGCAGACCTTACTTTATAAGAACAATTTTGACATACATTGAGTTACGTAGAATCCAAAAATTTAATAATATACCTCTTTAAAATAACAAAATCACCATCAACTTCCAGTATAACCGGAAGAGTTATGCGGTTGCTATTATGTTAGCTGAGTAGACCATATTGGACAATATAGACACCGAAATTTTAGAAATTCAATTCAACCAAAGGACACCCTGTATGTATGTACGTGTATCATCGTATATTTAATATTCTTTGAATAACAGTATATATTGAAGAAAACTGTTTATAATTGAAGTTATTAGGTTCGATCTTTCAGAGTTGCAACTGACTCTTCAAAGCAGCTACAAAAAGCAGAGACAAGTTGTCCTTGTGCATCGGATATCCCTATGAATAGGTCGAAGTCGGATCCTCCCCGCTCAAGACAAACATTAAAATTAGATGTGCACCAATGATCATAACTTATTTTTACATTCGCTTATGGGACGAGTAAAATGTCCGTCTAAAGAGGTACCAGAAGAAATAGTAAAAATAAAAAGTAAACATTCATGTCAACTCCCACAAAAATTTTCTTAAAAAATTTAAATATGAGAAATATTTCGAGGGTATATACCCTATACTAGCCAGGTCACCTAATTAAACGAATTTTTCATTACTTGTTGAATTCGTCCTTATTCTTTTTCTATAATAAAGAACAATAATTGTGTTTGTATTTATAATTTTATGTTACATTGATAATGTTTTATATTTTTCACCACACTTAAGCTGTATGACTGATGATGGGATTAAAGACCCTCGAAACTTGTTTCCTATCATTAAAAATAATAATTTTAGTAGAACTGTTGTGGAGGTGACGTGACTGCATACTTTTAATTAACATTGTACACTGTGAAAGTGAATTACTACCTCAAAATAGTAAAATATTTGTGATGTACATACTTACGGTGCTTACCGAGCACCAATAAAATTAAGAATATACAAATCTGATGAGCGACTTGGTCCAAATCATTAACGTTTACCAAATAATGTTATCACAGCATGTACTTTAGGTGAAGTCTGTAAGAACCATGGAAAACTTAATATAGAAGAGATCACCTTGATGATATTTATTGGATTTGTGATTGCAATATTTATGTAACTTCTTTAATTATAAATATTGGCTTATTTAGAGTATTATCAATACAGAAAGTTGCTCTTTGTAATTTCTCAGTCTAACAAATAATTTGAATGAATTCGCCGTAAATAATATTTCTATAATCACAATTGGGATGGACCAGCATCGAAAATACTCACTGGCTTATCCGGTAAAGGTCTTTGCGCGTATTTACCGGATTTATTCGATTTCAATGAATCTTTATTATTCATAACTACATGTCCGTTGTGATTATCTTCTTTTTTGCGATTTTCCAAACTTTGTTTTAGTTCAGAATAATAATGCACTGCTGCATCGTTTGGTTCCGAATACTCACTGACCAACGGTGCATTCGATTTATTATTGTCACTTACATGATTCATTTTTTCCTCCATCAATTTAAGGATGCCACGGGGATTTGTTGAGTTATTTTGTGGTTTTTCCTCCTCATATGGAGGTGGAGGTATTTGTAAGTTTAGATTCCCTAGTTCTTCATATAAATGTGCTTCTTCCTCTTGTCGATTGTTGTTTTCGTAACTATCGTCTACAATAAACATTTCATAAAGTCGTTCGATCATTTCCGATGCTTCTTGATGTGTAGTTGGATCATCAAGCCGTTGTGACAGAATTTGTAGAAACTCTATAGAAAGCTCATCGGGAATTTCAAGTTTCTCATTCTCGTCTACAGTTACAATAGTGTTTTCTTCTTCTTCAGTACTAGGACTGTTGTTACTGTAGTGTATGTTTCGAAAATAACCTTTTCGTTTTAGCCAACGACTGCCTCTGATTAAAAGAACTATAAATGTTGCTATCAGTGCTATAATAAAAGCTCCTACAACGACTATAATGAATATTAACCAACTCTGTTTGGCACTTTCATCGTTTTCTTCAATAAGTATTTTACTAGTCGTATTAATTATTCTTGTTTCACCGTTGTATGGTTCACAAATCGTATCGTTTGAACATGTTTTTTGTGTGAAATTTTGTATATTAATTATGCCAATTGGTAGTGATAAACATTTCGAAAGTAATTCGTCAACAGTACAAAAGCTCGTTCGCATGACTAGCTCAGTATTTTTAGTTGAATTAGTGAGTTTCTCCACCCATGAGTTCATTTCGCAGTTGCATGAGTCGTTAAAAAAATTATCGTCAAATACCAATATATCAGCATTAATCTCAGATAAAAAGCTGAGTGATTGTTCTTTAGCGTTATATATTTCGTTAGCGGCAAAGAAGAATTTCTCGTTGTCGGGATCTGATCGGGCTTCTATAAAGTTTGGATACAAATTCTTGATAATGTTTTCATTCATAACGATTTTGTTCCAGTCGCTGAAGACAAGGCTTGAAGTGTGTAGATTTGAGATTTCGTTACTGTTGAATTCTACTTTGGCTGCTGTTGTGACTATGGCTTTTTGTTCGATGTCTGTTATTCTGAAAGAAGGAAGACAATGGTTGGTTAGACTTATATGTGTAATTTAAATTTGAAAACTATTACAATTCTCATAACTCCTATTTTTAAGAGTTTTCTTATTATTATTTGGAAATTACAATATTATCTTCTTTTATGCCGGTAACGTTATTTATTATTCCTAAACGTTCTATCAGGATGATTTTTAAGATAATTTCACTCCCAAACAACTATTCTATTGCACCCCGGGGTCACTGCAAGTAAGAAAGATGATGTGTATTTCTCATAAAATATATTCCTAATAAGTTGTCATCGATCCTGACTTGGGGTCAATTCAACGATAGAAATAAAATGCAATGTATGTGGGATGAAGTTGCTATAATGTATACTACTCAATCAACATTTTGTCAGAAAAAAGGACTAATGCACAGGCTAACAAAAACTGGACTATATGTGACCACGGAAATGTTGAATAATTCTGTGACATCTATTTTAGATTACACCCTGCACTAACAGTCTATGAGGTAATTCTCGCTGATTGGGGATAATTTCAAATTTTGGCCATGGTTAATAATAGAAAATATATTTAAACCATATCCAAACAATACTTTTCTATAAATCCTGCGTCATATTTACTTAAGTAACGTTTACGTAAATTTAGCTAGTGTAAATTTGACTCAGCGCGGAATATTGCTGGTTTAGAGATGGTATACATACATACTCAAGTACAGGAGCCGGAGTTTGGGGAAGATGACCCAAGACAAAAATTTCACAATGCCTGGGTTTTCCACGTTACTGTATTCCAGGCAGAAGTTCATTGCACTGTATGCTCAGGAGGAGCTCGAGCAGGAGCACTGTGTGCGATGGTCAATAAAAAATCTTCTGATAGCCAAGCCATAAAGGCTATAAGCTTATCCACATCACGAACAATGTGGAATTGTCAAAACAGACTCCCCAATATCGGGAGACACAATAATCTGACTCTGGTCTAAAGGGCAATGAAATGGCCGACTCTCTGGCAAGAAATGGAGCTGAAGGAGAACTTATCGGACCAGAACCCGCAACTGGTATATCGTTTACTACTGCCAAATCCACACTTAATATCTGGATCACGACAAAAGTTCAGAACTTTTGGCAAAATTATCCAGGCTTAGTACATTCGAATGAGTTCATTGACCCATCTTAATCAAGGACCATGGAGTTGTTGGGTATGAGTAGAATTCATCTGCGCTACCTGGTTGGACTATACACTGGTCATTGTCGTTTGAATCATCATCTAACGAGGTTGGATCTCTTGGAAATTTCCGAGTGCCGATTGTGCCTGGAGGATGATAAGACGGGAGAATATGTATTATGTTCTTGCCCAGCGGTAGCTAGAAGTAGATTCGCAATATTTGGTGAAGTGACCCTTCTACCAGCAAGTCTAAAAGAAAGCTCACCCAGCAAATTGACTTCATTAAGAAGATTGAGCAGTGGGGTGAAATATAAATAGGCATGAGCCACAATAGACCCTTGGTTGTGGCAGTGCAGGGTCCGGTGCAGACCCGCTCATTTTGAACTTGCCTACCTATCTAGACAGAAAACCTATGCAAACAATACTTTTCTATAAATCCGGCGTTATATTTACTTCAGCGTTGATCATGATGTTAACTTCTTCAGAGGAACTTTACGTTTAACGGCGTCACGTAAATTTAGCTAGTGTAATTTTGACACAGGATTTATCTACAAGAATGGTTTCTATAAGTCTATTTTGTTATAAATATCTATTTTTCAGATAAATGATTTTTTTAACTCAGCTGTTGAAAATTATGACTTATAAAGTTTACCAAGCGGCTCAAATCATCTCATAACCTAATAACTTTTTAAAAATTTTATATGAGTGAGCAAAAAAAAACGTCCAACATATTAATATATAATATTAAATTATTTCACGTTACCGGAGTATTTATAGTAAAACACACTAGTGGTTGTCCACTAAAAGAATGTATGCTATTGTCCAACATGATTGTTAAAGAGTCCCAATCATGTTTGACGATAGCATATATTCTTTTAGTGGACATACATAAAGTCCTACTTTTTGGAACTTGCCCGCAGGGAAGAGGAGAAGTAAATAAACAACCAACAGCATTCATTCTTTTTTAGAGCAACAACTTGTGTTTCTTACTATACGAAAGAAATTTGGGTTTATTCAAAGCTAATTTTTTTCTCACTTTAGTGGGACTGCTTACCATTCAACGTAATCTCAAGATAAATACTTCAGGAAATATGCGATTTATTGAGAAAAATTAGTTTTAAACTTGTAACTGAACATGTTTTGTTTTGTCGGGTAGACATTATCATTAGAGTTTTGGTATCAACATTTTGTTTCGTGTTTTATTCTTAGTAGTAACTATAGTGTAACCGAAAACTCCTCACAATGTATGATAATAATAAGACTATTGAGTAATTCTGATTTTTTTAGTTAGAGCAATTTATCTTTTAGTGTCGCATTTTGAATTAAGTAGATTGGATGTGGATGCGACTACACGGGGACACCTGACTGCGTTGGTACTGCTTGACTACTCTTTTGATCGACTTAACCATAAACTTTTGTTAGCGGTTCTAGGATAATTGGGGTTTGGGAATGCATCTTTAAATCATTTGCAAAATTATTTAGTTGCTTGGTATCAGATGTTAAAGTTAAATGGCAAAATGTCAAGCCAGAAAGAGCTGAAGAGTTGAGTGCCGCAAGGCTCCGTTTTGGGTCATTTATTGTTCTGCCTATATAGCTCCCAATGTTATACATTGTTAAACTTAGATAATTACTATTTAATAGCACAAATATTATTGTATTCTTAAAAACACTTTGTTTGCTGCTGAGATTTGTGGTATAGTTTTTAAAAAGTAGCAATCCTAGCGCTTTCATAAGAAATCGGTAAGATATATACATGAAAGTTTTACTTATAACAATCGTGAAATTTATAACCAGTTAGATCGAGGAAGCGGACAATTATAGTGACTGGAATGCCAAAATTCACTAACACACTGATAGGGTCTCCTGACGGACCGAATTAAGTATTTAAGCGAACAGAATGGATAAGAATCCCACTCCATTGTCATAGAACAATACACAAGCAAAAATACCTTGGCAGGGAGCTTTGTAATAGACCTCTGTGTAAAATTTGTAGTATTGGAGATGAAATAATATATATGGTTGGAGTGAAAAGCTTCCGACTTGATAAGTAAACCTATTTTAAGACTAATACATTTTTCATAACGGTGTTGCCTCTAATGTAGTGCATGATTATACTGTGATTCGTCAAGCTCCTCAAAATACCCTTTGCTATTTTATGCAGTTATGAAATAAATGATAGTCGCTGGGCACTAAATCTGGTGAATATGCTGGAGCAACTCGAACTTCAATTCGTTGATTTTAGCCATCGCAAACGACTGACACATCCAAAAGGATTATTCTAATAATGTTAAAATCTGGCCTATAATATAAATACATACTTACGTCGAGTAATTAACAGTAAATTTATGAATGCCTCCTGTCCTAATAGAACCAGTTTCCATCTTCCCAATACGGCATTTGCTAAATTTGAAATTCACCACTAGAGTTCGATTTGAGAATGCGTCTTTTCTTATCGTACCCAATGTACTATTTATAAACGATATGGCTGATATTGTTATGGCCTTAAACGCTTGGTCTTGGATCTCTCCAATATGGCTATTTGTAAATTTGACATGGGCTAGTGACGTTGGGAATGTCTCCTGACGGATTATCGGTATCACTACATTTGTGAACATAATCTAAAAAAAAAATACATAAAATTATAGAAGAATAATTTTGTTCGGCATTGCTCCCTATCATTGAAGGTTTATGTATACTGGACGTAATTTCTCGAAATATTGTCTGCCAGAGACTTAATGTATGTATGATTCATACGAAAGATCCATACTTTAAAGTCGTGTCTAATAATTGAAAAACAAAGTCTGACAGCACAATTTTACGTTGGGATTAGTTTCGATGCATGGTCTTCCTCAGGCTACATTCTGTATTCAGTCTGAATTCATTATTCAAGTGAAAATAAAAGAATTGAACACATTAAGCGAAATTGAAAGTTATATGACCTTCAACATCGGTTTAAAAAATTCCTCCTTTAAAGTTTGAAGGTATTGAAGAATTTAATTAATTTAAATACTTACTACGGTTGCCGGTCCCTGATTCTTCGTGATACTCTGATGTTTAACTTCAAAAGTACGTTTTGCCAAATTTAATGTAGCAATGTCCATAAAACTACTGTTATCTAATTTTGTAAATACGGATTCCTCTAGTGTAACCACTGATGATTGTGTGATTTGGGTTAGTAACGAACTCTGAAAGTAAAAGACAAAAATATTTAAAATCTAAGAAAAGCCATGAGGAATTCGTGGAGAGAGTTTTTCGAAAGAACGTGTCCGAGCTCAACGTCTACAAGAAGTCCCCTCGAAAGATCACACCAATGGCAGAGGATTACCCAAAGACCCAAACGGCAACTAGACTGAAAGTCTTAGAGCTCATCTACATTCTCACTATTCAGCAGCAGCAGCAGTTGGACTCTGGAAAGTGCATTGCATAGACCCAGGGGATCAAGGAAAATCCGAGCGGGAAAAATATTCACAAAAAATTGAATATAATTAACAATTAATAGTTTCAAATCTTGAAATCGCTGGGTAAGGACTTAATTTTCCGGGCCGTCGTCCAAAAATGCTATACTTGAGTCACATTACGTTCATTCGTTCTGCTTCTGTATTCTTCAAAATGTGAAAACAACTTGAAATGTTGGTTTTAACAGCCGACGGAGCAAGGCAATTGGCCTTCAGAGAGAGATCATAAACTGCATGAAAACTTCACAAAAGATATCGTTAGGTCGAATTGAAGGGAGGCTGAAGGAACTCCATTTCAATTTACAAGGGTATGTCAAAAGCCTACTATAGATATAACCAGTTCGTTAAATTTGATACCTGATGATAGTATGGCCATTCTTACTACTAGTACTACTAAGTTTAACTCTTCATTTATTCTTCATCATTGGAGAATGTTGGAGCGCATGCTCTGTTGATAATATAGTTGCACCCTTCCCAAGAGATCTGGCAACTAGGTAGACTTTTTTCGTTTAAGTTCTAAATGATTGGTTGAAAGCTTCAAAAGGTTTAATAAAATAAGAATCCACTAGTTCATATATTTAAAAAATCGCCCCAAAACTTTCCCGACAAGATATAATATAATTAAAAATATATGATCTGCGTAACGAAATAGAATTTTAATAATAATGATTGTATTATTTGTATTATTTCCAATTCAATTCAAAAATTAGAAGAAAAAAAAGTATGACCAGAGCTGGGATTCGAACCCCTAACCTTCCGAATACGAAGCGAAGGCGCTGTCAACTAGGCCACGGTACCACCTATCATATATACTCGTATTGTAGTTTAAATGCTTTAAAGGCAATTTTCTAGAGAATTGTGGAGGCAAATATCAAAAGTGACCTATCGCTGTAAAGCAAATAAAAAATGCTTTAAAATGATGTATTATTCGACCCCTACTGATACATGAAAATTTAGCCTTATCACAGGGTTTAAGCGATTTCAACTTTCAACCAAAATCTAATGGCTTCATCCTAGCCCAAAATTTAGCTCAATTAGTTAAAGCGTTTGGCCGCTATCGTGGTAGAATACATACAGACACACAGACAGACAGACTTTCATCTGGAAATGGTCTTAATCATCTCAGGGAACTTCAAAATGGTTATATCCTTCTTTATCTCAATTTTTTTTAGCGCTTTCACAATACTTTCCCTGTGTGGGAAAGTAAAATGCTATTAAGTCAATTTCTACCAACGTTTTCTATGTGAGCTTTGAATGCATTTAAAGTCATAATCATAACAATTTTACACTAAATTAATTAGTCAGTAGATTTTGTTTATTGTGGGGAAGCAAATAATTATTCATTCTTACCTGCATATCATCGAAGGCATCTGATTTAATCAAAACCTCTCCACATCTGTTAATTTGCACTAAAAGACTTGACGAGTTGATGTTGTAAAATGATTTCTTCTCCATGACAATTTTTTTGATTCTCTCCATGTATAGTAACGTCAAAGCTTGCAGAGAATTAAACGTTTTTGTGGAAAATGTGATGGATTTACCGCCAAAAATAAAAATTTCAAATACTTCTTTTGGAATGTGGCCGAACTCTAAGATTAATTCCTGAAACAAAAAATTATTTCATTTAAAATATTGTATAAAATTGTATTTTTATGGATAGTGAGATCATGGAAGTAAGTTATTTGTGCTTAAAATTTAGCTGAATCGCCAATTATTATATCATCTAAATGACAGAATTGTGCTCATCACTGGCATCAGCGACCAGTGATTGTTTATCCCTACATGTTTTTTTGTTTACAACAAATTAACGTAAAGGAGTCCACTTTATACTCATGATGTACAAAACACCATTCTAAAGGAATTATTATTAATTCTTCATTTTTTTCGACACCTGTATCAAATCTGTGAAGCAAATTTTCACCACTTCCAGGGATTTGAAATTTTGCAATCGAAAACTAGGGTTGAGTGATATTTCATGAACTGTGATTTTTTCAGTGATGTTTAAAAACGGCTTTGTGATTTAATAAAATCGTTATTTGTGATCTGAACTGTGATTTCGATATTATTATACCATGTTAGTAACAGGGATTGCGTCTTGATTTAGTTAAGTTTACGTTTGTTAAATTTGATAGCGCCGCCTGAAAAAAAAATCGGTTGTTTCACCCCATAACTTTCCCGACAAGTTATAATATAATCAAAAATATATGGCCTGCGTAACGAAATAGAATTTTAATAATTATTATTATTATGATTGTATATTTTCAATAAAATAACGTAACAAACTAACTTCTTTATTCAAAAATTAGAAAAAAAAAGTATTGCCAGAGCTAGGACTGGAACCCATAACCTTCCGCATGCGAAGAGAATTATGGTGGCAAATATCAAAAGTGACCTATCGCTGTAAAGCAGATAAAAAATGCTTTGAAATGATGTATCACTCGACCCCTACTGATATATGAAAATTTAGTGGTTGTGTCCACCCCTATCAGAGGGCTTAAGCGATATCAACCAAAATTTAATGGCTTCATCCTAGGACTGCCCCAAACTCATATACCAAAAGTTAGCTCAATAGGTTAAAGCGTTTGGGCGCTATCGTGGTAGAATACATACAGACACACCTATTCGGACTTAGCCTACGTTAAAAGGACTTTAAATCTCCAGTTTATTTTTAAATGCTTTCTGGAACTCGCTGTATCTTCTTATTACGAATGTGAACCTGTATAAATAAATATCTTGAAAACACTCATTTTAGTTCGTATATCTTTTCTATCTTTTATTATGCCTCTCCACCAAAAAGAAAATTTTAAGAATAGATCTTATTGATATTCGTAAAGTAGGTACATGTTCGTTCCGATTTTATAGAATTAACAAAAATGTAGCAAATGAACATTTTATTGCAAACAAGCATTTCGCGATAATAATATGGGTTCGTAGTAAACATTTCAATAAGATGATTTTTACACATCGAAAATTGCAGTTCTATTTATAAAATGATTGTTGTTGTAATTTAAAATGTACCATTTAGTTATTTATAGCTGAGTAGGGCCAAACCTAGCTTACTCATATTAATCGGCTGATGATTTGTTTTGATATTAAATTTTCTTATTGTTACAAGTTATATAGTATTGTTATTTATACTGGGTTTATATTCTTTTGTCTGGTACCTACTTATCTTAAAACTTAAAATAATTCTCAGGTACTATAATAGAGATAATACAACTAAAAGATTTTTCTGTAAGATATTTCCAAAACCAGTTTATTGTATCCTATATGCCACGCATACTATTCTATTTAGGTCTAGGGTAAAATTTAGAGAAAAAAAATATATAAACGTTTATACGTAATATAAACAAGACAATATTTGCTTTAAAGCTGAAAAATTTTTAACCAGATGACTTCACGCTAACGATACAATAGTTTAGTGGACAAAAATAGATTTCTTCGTGATTTATTAGTTCTTTACCATTCTTACTTTTTCCTCAATGAATTTTTCTCGTCAGTACTTGTTAAAGATATAGTGATTAGTGTTGAAAACACTTTGTCATAATGTGTCACCTAGCGGTTTTCTTCAGCCTACTTTAGTAATTTTTGAATCTTATTTATATTTATTACTCCTGATCTAGAATAATTAATAATCTAATTTCATATGTATTAAAAGTAACGTCTGTCGGTTTTTTCGCAGATAAAGGGATATTCATTCTAAAATGTTAATTATACAGTTCTTTATCAGATTAAATCATCGAGTAGGTGAAATATGAATGAAGAAACCCCATACGATTTCGCAACAGTGCAATGCGACCTTAATCGGTGTAGCGACTAATTGTTGTCCCTTTCAGTCCTACGTGATTTTTTTTTTTTAAATATTAAACTCTTGAATATCATTTGGTCATGTCTTTTGTTTTTGAAGAGGATCAGTCAATCTGGTAGCAGTACGTTCTTCTTCTACATTATACATTTACTTGAGAAATAAACATAGCCTTTATTGTTTTAGTGCTTTCATGCATGGGCAAGCGCATCTTTTGGCCGTCTGAGGACGAGAGTCTTCGATAATCATAACATCGACGGCGACGTTCGTATAATGTATAATGCTATTGTAGCTTCTGCCTTTACGTATAGCAGTGAGTCTTGGACCACTTATCGGAGGCATTTAAATTTAAAAATCCTAGAGAAGTACCATCAACGATGTCTTAGAAGAATTCTTGGAATTAAATGGCAGGACCGACGAACAAACATCAGCGTTCTGGACGAAGCTGAAACAACTAGCACTGAGGCCATGATTGTCAGGCACTAGCTGCGATGGACTGGCCACGTAATCCGCATGCCAACATAACGCCATCCAAAGAGAATCCATTATTCACAGCTTAAGGTCAGCTTACGAAATCAGGGAGGGCAGCAAAAGAGGCATAGTGATGTTCTTAACACCAACATGAAGAAGTGTGGGTTAGATGAGAACAACTGGGAGGAGATCGCGAACGCCTGACCAGGTTCATCAACTTTTTGAAGAGTAGCGTCTACGACATGAGGATGCCCATCGATGGGGCAGCGCACCTACAACCGCTGGTAAATGGTGGTGATTGGGTGTGTCAGTTTTGTGACAAAATTTGTGGAGTAATTCATACTTTTTAGCGAGTGAATGCTGATGCTTTCATGATAATGCGTTTTGTTTTTGTAATAAAATTATTGTTTTTAAATTTCTGTCGACTAAAAATGCATGTTATCATAAACAGAGTTTGTTGTAAAAACATGACAAAAAAAAAGTTATTGGCATGTAAGGAACGCTTCTAAAACGGAAAGCAATTACCATTTTTACTAAAAGCTGTTCTAGAGTGTATAGGATAAGTGGCGAAAATATAGAAATATCGTTTTTCCTTGCGGCGACATATCTACTACTATGTACCCATAGAAACGTCTTACACATATTTATATATTCTTGGTCATCGACGAAAATTGGAACCTAGACGTTGTTGCTCCTATCTGGTGAAGCCAAATCGATGGATTACTCTTAGAAGAGAGTGTATTTTAATTGAGAGATTCATTTTGTTTCTGATATTTTATCTAGGTTCTATATTTTCCGCCCTTTTTATAAATGAAGAAATATAGGCGATATATAGGTACTAGCATATATTAACGAATTTATTCCCATTGAGCGCTTTAGTATTAGCTTCAGTTTTAACAATTGATAAGGCCTCAATAGTTTTTAAAAAGGCCATAACCCTAACACCATTTTCTATTGAGAAAGAATTTAATTACTAATTTAAATTCAAGAATACACAAATCGAAAAACTTAAAAAATTGTGTTAAAATATCTTATTTCTTATACGAAAATTAAAATCCGCCTGTATTTACTCTACTTATAAAGATGTCGATTACAAGTATGAACACTTTATTTTTTAAAATGTCATATATTCGGATTGCAAGAATACAAAACTACAATTTCAGTTTTTATCGGATAAATTTCAAGAATTGGCCCTCTACTCGAAATACCCATCTCCTATTCTAAATCTAAAACGCCAAGTGGCCAATAACATACACGTATAGTTGTTTTCAAACTAAATTGTGAATAGCAGTTATTGTTGTGTTTAATTTTTGTTTGTTGAAAATAAATTAACTCAAATAATAGTTATTTATTGTCTACATGAACGCGGTATTCCACCAAAATTAATGAATGTTTTCAAGCGGTAATCCTTAGAAAACCCCGCACAAATTGCGTCCGCATCGTTCTATGAACATCGTTTAGTGGAGAACTAGGTCTAGACTGGACAATTGAACGACTGATAATGTCACAGTGAGCTGTCACATTTCAAAGTCTTTTTCCACCTAGATCCACTATTTGCGTTATCTCTCACCTATGTAGCATTTAAAAAACCAAGAAATAGCTGAACCCGATTTAAATAGTTTAGTTTCATTGATCTTTCGTTCATTAACTATTTTTGTAACTAACCATTAGTTATCCTGAACTGACAACCAAAGAATCAAACTATTCTTTTGAGGGTGTCAAAAATACACGTTATTTCCGAGTGGTTCGAATAATGGATATAAATTACTAACGAAGTAATACAATATCGAGTTGAACTAAATTTATGGGAAAAATAAAAGAAAAATAGTCGTGTATTGATTTTTTAACTTCTTTGGAAGCATGGTCACGTCGCTAAAGATTAAACACCAAAAATACTTAAATTCTAAAGAGTATCGTTCGAAACGTTACAGAACAGATCTCAAGGTATTGTATCTTTTTTTTTAGAATATCATGAAACCCATGTGAAGAGGACAGTGGTGTTTCTATGTCTATATAACAATAATTATCGAATAAACAACAAAAAAAAAACGAGTCCTTTAGGACTTTTAAGTTAAATGGAATTTTCAGTATTTAGTGTTTTCTTCATTGCCCTGTATACTATGCAAGCCATTCAATCTACTTATTCATTGTTACTAACACTCACGTCCAATATTTCGTTAAACGCTTGGCTCTATATTTAAATATTTTATTGTGATAACTCATTCTAATGACCTTTGCTACATAGTTTAACTGTTTCAGTTGTTTCTTCTATTATCTATATGAGTTTACTAAATAAAAAATACTATAAAACTGGACATACTGATTTGTTATTGAAAATATGTAAATTTTATAAAAAGAAAACCAAATAATGTTAAAACAGGTCTTTTATAAACAATTTTTTCCTTTTACTTAGCTACATAACTACGATTTTATATAGGTGCGGCTATTTAATACTCCCAATTAATAATTAAATTTCAAAGTAATATCATTACAATTTCTTTATTGCAAATGTTATTTAGCTTATTTATTACTTTAGTTGTAGCGAATAGAAAACGTTATATTTTTACGATTTGCTACATTTTTGCTATAATGTAAACATTTCGCCTGTTTATTGAAATGGTGTATTGACACATCTGGCTGGCTAAACATTTCTTGTTTTATTGCGTTTTCAAATAGTATTTGAATAATGCTTGGGTATTTCAGTCACACCACATTTATACAGAGCAATAATTCATAGGAAAAAAGTTATAATTTGCAGAGTAAAGAAATTTAAGAATAAAATAGAAGGAATTTGAGAATTGTTACTACAATTTACTATTTAAAGTTCTAAAACATTCTACCTATTGACTTGAATTTTCTTTTAAAGAAAAATAGCGTACATTTTAATTAGAAAAAATCTGCATTCTCTATATTTGAACTACACACCTAGTTATATAGTTTATATAATATATAGTTTACAATTCTATAGTTTAGATATCAACTTTGAAGTTCCCGTTACTAATGAGAGTGTTAAAGATATTCTGAAAGTCATATATTTATAAGGATGAATAAATTACGTCTTCTCCACAAATAAATATTATATATTTGCTCATAATGAATTAACATTTACCATACATGTTTCGAGGAACGTGTTCTCATCTTCAGTGGTATGTAATGGGGAATTACAGAAAGTTACATTAATTCATTTGTGAAAAAAGAAATTCATTATTTCAAATTAATTGGAATTTATTTAAATGATTTAGTTATAAGATAAAATTAAATGTAAAAGTATTATATTATGTGGTTGTTGAAACTAAGATTATGCAAATTCACGTATGATGTACAATTCTTTTTTCTCATATTTGAGATTGTAATCAATTAAATATAATTGTTTAATTATGAAAACTTTCATTGGATTTTCTGAATCGTTATTAAATATTTAATAAATAAGTAAATATTTAATAACAATTGAGAAAATCCAATGAAAGTATTAATTATTTATTCATCCTTAAAAATAAAACTCCTCGTAAGAAAATGGACTATTTCAATCCTATGTTTATTGTGATTTATGATAATATTGATGAAAACATTTTTTCATGTAGAAATGTCATAGTATACTGAAGTATATATAAATCATTAGCAAAAGATAGTTCTGCATCCTAAAATAATCGAAACCAGTATCAACAAATTCATGTTATTTAAAGTATACATTCCTGTATTATTGCTTCTACCTAAATGAACATCTGGTATCTACTTTCGCAAATTTCATTTTAATAAAGTCATGTAACCATCATTTCAATCGCTGAATAAAATATGGATGGTCATTTCTTCCCCCAGTGATTTGTGATCTCCGAAGTATGGAATTGCCATACAATCTTTGTAATCCTTAGAAATAGTTTTACGTAATATCATCATAGTCGTTCTGCGGTCTATTATTTCGTCTGTGTGTGTTTATAATTAGTTCATAATAAATTCCATAAAAGAGCAGTAATAATTGGCAGAGTCTGTGATTAAAACTTGGTATGATTGATGATTGGTACCAAAGTTTTTTATGTGACTTCTGAACACATTGCGTAACAGAAAATACATTATGTAACAAGCAACTCGTAAATCAAGCCTCCCGCTAGGGAATTCGTGCGTATCTAGTAATGGCAATAGGATTAATTGGAGTACATACTAGATGTCGCTACATACATCTTGTTGTCAATCAGTATCTCGTGCTAGTATAAGCTCTTGCCTGCCGATCACCACTGATGAGTTGTGGATCAACTAAATGACCCGTCTGCTGAAAGCATGGTAGTGTGAAGCAAGTTTACAACATGAGAATCTTGTTGCTTTGTGTAACAATCAAGTCGTAAATAAAGCCTCCCGCTAGGGAATTCGAGCGTACCTAGTGGTAGCAATAGGATTAAATTGAGTCTTTACTTCTTGTCCGGCTATCGTTTGTGAACTTTGTTTCACCGGGCATATTGCCTACATACACTAGATGTCGCCACATACAACTTGTTGTCAATCGGTATCTCGTACTAGTATAAGCTCTTTGTAAACGTTGGCAATTTTAATCACATTGCCTGTCGATCTCCACTGATGAGTTGTAGATCAACGAAACGGCCCGTCTGCTGAAAGCATGGTAGTGTAAAACAAATTTCCAACATAACTTCAGATCTTGTTACATTATGTAAAAAGCAATTCGTAAGAAAATAGAAAACTGTGTGCCAGAAGTTTCAGAAGTTGGACATTGTATCGTTCATGAAAAAGTTCGCTCACCAGTGATTTTTTAAAGTTCAGTTTCTGTTTCTATAAGCTATGTGTGAACTCAAATGGTCAGTCGGATGAATCCGGGCTGAAATTCGATCATAACATTTCCTGTGATAGTATGGATAGAGAGTAGCGTAATATTTGGAACTCAAAATATGCAACTTTACACCAGTGCTTCCCGTTTTAACAGTTACTCACTGTACGTTCATGTAAATCTCCGTAATTATAAGGTTTTTATCCTCTAATCTATTAAATAAGATTCACCTTAGCTCTTAAACGAGCATTTCTCTGTAATCCTTTAATCCACCAGCCCATAGCTCTATATATTTTTATGACGTTCTTAACTTACTACTATATATTAGGCTGTATATAAAATGCAATATCAAATACTTTTATTATAAAAAGCCGACCGATTTATATTCTTTCACACCATTTACATATTATTGTGTTTACTTTAAATAAATTTAATTTTCTTAAAATATTTATTCTATCATAAATTTTACCTGAATGTTTATAAGAATTTCACGGCATATAATATTATAATAGATGTTAAGTAATTTCCTGTTAGGATATCCTAAAATATTATAATTTGTAGTAACATCGCGTACCGAAATACTTTTTCACCTTAGAGACGTTTGGGACTTTACTTTTAGAAATATCGTTTTTTTTTAAACTCAAATTTTATATATAAATGGATGATTTTCTTTTCATTGTTCATAGTAAGGTGAAATACTAATATTTATTTATCAATTATAGGCATAAACTGTTTCGCCAAAACGAATGTTCTGCATCTTCAGGAGTTAACGAGAGGTTGTTGACTTTACAACTACTGGTACTTTTTTGTATAAAAATAATTCGTATTATTAAATAAAACACGTCTCTTCCAATAATTCTCATTGCTAACTGAGAAATTCACCGTAAAAATAGCATTGGGTTTTGACTTGTATTATTTAATTTGAAATATAAAATAACAAAATTTGCCGAAATTCATGTAATAATATTCAATAACCCTAAAGTCGATAAAAAAATATCTCCAAAAATAATCAGAATCTCTTAAAAACCTTTTTAAAACAGGTTCTAATAATGTGATTTTATTTCCATTTTACCATCATGATAACTCTAATGTTGCAAAGATGAATTGTTGTACCTGCCGATCTTTTTTGAATTGCTGCGTAAATACTAGAGTATCTTTGTAATTTCTGCAGTATGCATTTATGTATTAAGTTTATTCTTAGAAATGGTCTTGAATTATGTGTCACAATTTATGTGTAGGCATTGGTGTAACAAAACATACTGAGGCGGTGCGCAGAAAGTTTAAGACCTGATTAGAGTTCATTCGACTATGAGATATTTTTGCTTGTTGTTATTTTTTTCAATTAATTCTTTTAAAAAAAATCAACAAAATTTTACGTTTTCTTATATAAAATCACACATGAACGGGATTTATGGTTTGTCTTAAAATTACGAAGTAAGCCAAACTGAGTTTTGTTTTGTTTCCTCGAATTTAAAAAGTAGTATACGTCCAAGGATTCTATTTGTACTTCATATCAGAATTGCTGATAATATTTGAATATTCTAAACTTGTGTAACTCTTGTGAGAAAAAATATAGCAATAGTAGATATCTACTTTGCAGTGCACCTGTTAGTTGCAGTTACGTTGTTTCCGTTACAAACTAAGAATAATATCTTGCAGATTACAGCATCATAATTCAACTTGATCTGAACTACGGTATCACATGTTTTTGAGATATGAAACATTGTTCAAATCGCTGCTATCCAACACAACAAATTTTGTAATCAGCGTTAACCAAGGTCGTACATGTAGCTGCCGAATATATATTTTTTAATGTAAGAACCACACTGGGTATATTGTATCTAATTTATTTTAACAAAGCAAGTTGGTATGTTAGTAAGTATAGTATGTCAGCATGTAACGGTATTCAATATCACTTTTTAAAAACATAGCAGCAATTACTACAATCAGTTTTACCTACTTGCTTACAAACCCGTCCACGATATCTAATATTACCCAGAACATAATATCAAGATGACTTATTATTATTATTGTATGACTCAAAAAAATATATAGTTAATGTTTAATTTATCAACAAATTTGTTGTTTATATGCTTTAATAATAAATAGAAAACAAGAAATAGACATCATGATAAATATAAATTAAACGATAAAAAAGGTCTGTGATTCAATAAACAATACAATATGTTCACTGCTGCTACTTTAACTTTTATAAACTATTATTATGAATTTGTTTATTGATTTTAACAAAACGAGTCATTATAATACTTGGCTGTTGGCATGGTTTTTCCATACTTTGTTTAATTCTTTGGGGTCGGTGAGACACATTTTTAATTCGGTTTCTATAGTTTGTGTATTTCCTAAATAATAGCATTTATAAAAGATTGTAATAATAAATTCGTACACGGAAAGTAGCTTTAGTATGATCAATTTCAGTGAGAAATAATCGAGAACTGGACAGATACCCTGCTAATGGTCCTTAATTCATCGAAGTGTAAAATGTTGCCTATTGGCTCTAAATAATGATTATAATATATTAAAAACGCTTGTAAAAATGCATACAAGAACCCCCAAAAATCAATTTACCGGAAGAAATTCTGGGCAACTTCTCTAATTCTCTACATTTGTTTTACTATTGTAATTCGGATTTTGACCTGGATTTTGACCTGAAATATTATTATCTATGTCTAAAAATATTATTTATAGAAGTATGCGTAAACATTCTCTGTGTTCTGCTCATTTAAAATAAAATACACACACGTTGGAAATATTTTGTAAAATATACAAAATTTAAATTATGCGAAATGGGTGCATTTCGCATAATTTAAATTTTGTATATTTTACAAAATATTTCCAACGTGTGTGTATTTTATTTTAAATGAGCAGAACACAGAGAATGTTTACGCATACTTCTATAAATAATATTTTTAGACATAGATAATAATATTTCTTGGAAATTAGGTTATGGTAAAGTAGGTAGTAATCCTAGAATGTAATAAACAAATTAGAAAAATGTGAAGAAGTATTTTAAATTTCGATTTATGCAACCCCTTACTGATAAATTGTTATTATTTAGGCGAAATGATCATAATTTCATGCGAGACAAACAAAAATTTACAGTAAAACTCAAATTAAAATTGCAACTCTAATACGGAAAAAAAATAGTCAAAAAAACAATCTACTTATAAGCTGGTTTTAAAACTTCATCTTGTTGATTCTTTTCCGGAAAGTATAACTAATGAAAGATTATTTTGCACCGTTATTTAATTTGAGCCATGGTTTCCCAGGAAAGACAATCTACTGGATATCTGAAGAGGTTCTGTGGTTATTGTGGTGTTTTTCAGCACTTAAAAGCACAAGCCTAGCTCCAAAGTATACCACAACAAACACAAAACCCTTTCCACAACCCAGTTTCTCTTTGCTTGCGTAAATACGGACATATTCTCTGGTTTCCAGGTTTTGGTTGATTTGGTGAATTTACTTGAATGTAAAGTTTACCGCGGATGTCGCTCTAGAAATATGACTAAATATGTGGTTATTGGCTTCATGCTGTTAGTGCTATAATATTTTTTAATTGCCATCCAGGTAGAGCTGCATAAGATCAAATAAAATCATATTTGCTTTGCTACCGGTAGCATTATCAATGTTTGTCATTATCTTGTGTATGTATTGTGCTTTATATCTGATTTCTTTGCTTTTGGTACCATCGTCATGTTTTTTGTGTTTCATCTATATTGATAAGGCTTTAAATTAAATTAATTAAATTAAATCTTAGTGTGATACCAGCCAGCTGATAGTAAAATGTATATGAGACAGTCGCTAACAGATTAGCATTTATGAAATATTTAATTATCCATAAAAAATATATTTTTAACTTTAGAAATATTAAATTTATTCCTCATGAATGGATTCAATCAAATCCTGATTGATGTAACCTTCCACGAAGATATGGTACGCATTTATCTTAAATTATGAAAATTCAATGTAGCATTTTAAAATCTGATCCCATCATTAAACAAAACATTTGTTCATAGTTAATTTCTTCCAAAATACGCGTTCATCTGATTTTTTTGTTTGTCTCGTTGCATTCACGTAGACGTAAAGGCATTAAAACATAAGAAGTGTTGGTTCATCCCAGTTAAGAATTGAAAAAAGGCATAAAATAACTAAACCAAAGAGAGTTTATATTTAAGAAAGTTTGGTAAACAAGGATTGCGGTCATATTAGTAGTTTAATAAAGAAATGTTGTTCGTGTGGTAGTTAAAGAGATCACGTGCGTATTAATTGTACAAAATAAACATATTTTTTGATTGTTTACCGTGTCTGTCTTTATGACAGTAAGTGACATTTCCTGGCTGACAACCCAAACACGACGGTAAGTAATTCACTTACCGTTCAGAGAACGGTAAGTAAATTCACGACGGTACGTCATTACCCATTTATGCTGACGTCATTATTTTGATTTTTAAAATTGTATATTAAACGGCATTAGGTATGAACTTTTATAAGTATTTTCATACCGTTCTCTGGAATTAAAGCGGCTATTCCAACATTCCATGCTTCATCAAGAGATTCACATTCAAAGTCACTCATTTTCAATAATAATACTTATTAAGTTCTGACAAATACATGACATAAAAAATACGATAACAATCATAACAATAACAATTAGTTCCATGGCAACGTTCAACTGCAACTTTGTAGATGGTATTCATCTAACCTGAATTTGTATTTAATTGAAAATAATAATTATTAAATTATTACTGTTCTCAATACTTAATATACTATTTAATTCATGGTTTCCGATAGATTTTTACGAGAATTTAAAAATGCCCCCGGAATGATACTCAACTGTAAAATATCATGGTTTGTATTAGAAGATGCATTCTTGAACACATAATGTTGCAATATGTATGGGATGTCACATTAGAAATTACTAAATGGATATTATCATTAATATTGATCGTAGAACAAGGCTTAAATTACCAAACTTTGCGTATTTTTCCTGAGCCTTTCGATTTTGCAATCTAAAGTTTAGAATATAAATTAAATCTGTCAAAGAATTAAAAAATACTCGAGCTTTAATTGTGTAATTTAGTATATTAAGCTCTATTGTAGGATCAGTGTTAACGAAGGTATCCACTTAGTAATTTATAACGCGAAACACCGTTCCTATTTGATGTTGTTCTTATTTAATATTTATATGTAAAGAGTTTGCTTAACTAACATCTTTTTTGTTGGAAATAAAGAGCTAATATTCTAAACGTATCGTCTTGCCATACTTGTCTGTTGGTGAAAGCAGCAATTCGAGTGTTCTTTGTGGAACGTAGCATGACTGTCTGACACATGGTTTGTTAGTTTTCAGTGACTAAAGGATATACACTAGAAATATAGAAAGAAACACTTAAAAGAAAAATGAACAACACAAATTGCTGCCGCTGCAACCGATGAAATGTACTATATACATAACATTATTTTTTTAAGAATAACAAACAGCAGGAAACTTTGAAATCAAGGAATAATTTATCATAAATTTTTAATTTAAAATTGATTTCAGTTAGGTATTATCATGATCTACAAAGTAACGTATTTTAGAAAAAGAAGATTTAGACACACTATTCGAATGTCATTAGACAGATATTTATGAATGTTGTAATTCACATTCTCAGGAATAGAAACAGGGTTATTGTTTGTTCATACTTGAAAATTTTACAGCTGATTTAGAAAATTATTATTTACTCTTAAATAAAACTTCCTTTGACAAATATTGTTTCTTTAAGCGATTATAAGGGTGAAAGATCGTGCACCTTGTGACCTCGTTTTATGTGAAAGATTTTATTACTTAGTTTCTTTTTAAATAGTATGTTATGTATACAAATAAAAGTTTTATCGGTTTTGCTGGAGTTAAAATATACCTATATTAAATGTAACTTGATGACAGATTAATACACTTAAAGTAATCGTAAAATATTTATATAGCCCCACCCTAATTTCCCGCATATTTCTACTCATCCCTATAGCATAGTTAATTTATATTTAATAAAAGGGGAGAACACTTTTTTTTATTAATCAAGCTGATCTCGATGGG
This sequence comes from Apoderus coryli, assembly GCA_911728435.2. Taxonomy (NCBI): domain Eukaryota; kingdom Metazoa; phylum Arthropoda; class Insecta; order Coleoptera; family Attelabidae; genus Apoderus; species Apoderus coryli. The sequence continues at coordinate 9,947,123 of OU452204.1, read as the reverse complement.
GTGTTTTTCATTTTATTTATTTTTGTTTTAAGTTATGTGATGTCAGTAACTTTATATGTATGTAGGTAACAGTATATGTGGGTGGGCATCGTTTTGGTTATACATAAAAGTACCAAGAAAATATTTAGTGCTATTTTTATAATAGTAAAATTGCAAAATCTAGTATAATTGTCTAATCTGGTCTTGCTTCGGTTCTTATTCCTTTTTCTACCGCACTTGTATCTATTTAGACTGATTTAATATTGCACTTATTTTATATCTATTAACATTTTTAATGGGGATAGGTATATGTATTAAGACAGATGTTTTTATAATTTAGCGCAGGATTTCTTGAACATTTTGTTTACTAAAATTGTTTGTATTATAAACCTTTATTGGTTTTTGGATGTGCAGATTATATTTAAGTCAAGTACTAGTAGCAAAATGATTTACCCTCTTTTTGCAATAATTTTCTCTGTCCTACACGTATTAAAATTTAATTAAGTATTTTTCTTAAAGCATAGTTACGTCTAAAATGACCCAAAATACATAGTTTCGGTGAACATCAAACGGAAATCAATACTTGTATTGCATTGGCTTTTCGCTAATGAAATTATTTTGTATAGTTCTCTGCATAAAACATGTTACACTAAAGCACAAATTATGGGAAGGCACGATATTTTAGTTTTTAAGTATTTTTATGACTTTAAATTTCCTTTATTATTCAGTATTTAAAGGTTTACAATTTATTCTTTAAGCGGTCTTTGTAAATTGTTAGAGTATTATCAAGCAACTAAAGGTTTTCCATAATACAAAATATTTAATAACCTAAGTATCCTATATAATTTAAAAGTTTAATAAATGTTTTAAAAAAATAACAATTAAAATTGAATTGTGAAATGTTATCAAGAAATTAAGCTATTGATAGCTTTTTTACTACCCGTGCACTATAATACTAATATCAGTGTAGTAGAGACGGAGGCATTGTGATCAGGTCAAAAATCCGATGTGGAAATCTTGAAATTTCAAATATTATGTATTGTTGATTTTGTAATCGTCATCTGCGTAAACGAATATTTTTTTAAAGGAGTGGAAATAGAAAAAATCATATTTCCTAAACGATAATAGGTTTTAAAATGTGAAAAAACAGCCTTTTTTCGTGAAAAATTAATTGTTTATGTTCGATATTTTAATCCGGTTTCAAGAAAAAACGATTTAATGCAGATTATATTTTCATCCCAGAAAGAAAACTATGTAAGATTTTGTTAAAAAATCATTAATCATGAAAATTTGCAAGAAAACCAAAACGAAAACTAATAAACATGAAGCAGTTAAAGTTAAAGCAGTTGTGCGAAGAGACACACGAGTTGCAAACGGCGCTTCTTGAGTACCTCTGATTTCATTGGCAGTCGGTTGTATTCTATCTCCTCGGACGAATCAAGAGTTTCTTTGTAGGCTAGGTCTTTCATCCATGACCAAATCGAAAAATCTAGAGGATATAAGTCGGAGCTTCTACATTACCAAGCAAATTCACTCCCTCGACCAATCCAACGATGGGAAAAGATGTTGTCAAATTTTCACGCTCCGTCGTGCATGACTCACATATTTTCCCTTAAATTAAGTATTACTTCATCAAGCAGGTCGTGAAAAATGTGCAGGGGCACCATCTATTTTAAGAATATTTTTTGTCGATGTTTAGTGGCATGTGGAAGTAGCCAGAAGTCCTTTTTAAGAAACTTTTAGAGTGTGCGACCATTTAAAGTGGCGTAAAAGGTCCACCATACACATTAATACTCCATCAATTCGGTGATATGTCGTAGACAATAAATGCTTATTTTCAGATTCATAATGGTAGTTATGACAATTATTATGAAAAGGTTGCCATCGGTAAACACATACGTATTGATATTTTCCAGGATTATTACACAAAAAGCAAGTAATTGGCTTTTCCAAATCTAGGTTGATAATGTTAGCTTTTTTCCTGGCGATGCGACCGACGTTTATAAGAAAAAGAATCACCTCTTACAATAAGTGTTTCGCATTGTTGCGCAAGGCCCTGCATACCTACGTTAAGAGGTTAAGTGATATTCAAGAATAATAATTATGATACTTTAAAATACAATCTTTGTTTGTTTTTTGTCAAATGGACACGGTTTCTACGTTTACTTAAAATTTTTGACACACCTGTTATTATTTACAACATATAATTTTTCGTGAATTATTAATTTGTATGTAGCGCTTCCGCTGTTTATTTTTTTTATAATTCAAGCCATGTACAACAATATTATAAAGAAGAATACTAAAAAAAACAAAAGAGAACCTGAAAAAAGTTGACCATATTTAGTGAGTATTGCGACCTCTCACGTGTTTTATACGAATACGAACATAAAACACAGCACCAGTGTAACGCTATATGCGTATTTATGTCGACTTTTATTTCAGTTTGTTTTGTATTAAATTTTCACCACAAAGTAACTTCAAAGATTAATATTTGCTTAAATGATTTTTACGAAAGAATATTAGGGTTGTCATCTTTGATAAAGTTTCAAGGAAAAGTAATGTGAACGCGAGAAATTGTTATCAGATCTTTTGTTTATACAGCTGGCGATTCTACTTTTGATTGGGTTTTCATTTTATCAATAGGTGACGTGGTGTTTCAGGTGACCAAACACCTTAATTTGCTGCTTGTATAGGAAGGATACAATAGATCTAATATACACTCTTATAAGATTCATCGCTTGTAAGGACCAAAAACCTTTTAATTTTAATGAATGATGTATGGAACAGAACAGAAAAAACTACAAGTGCTCTCCGCCGATTTTTTGACAGTCGCCCTATGCATTTTGAGCTGAACGACATTTGGTCACGAGCCTAGTCAGTTTTGTCCATTGGCACATTGTCGTGAATAAAATAAATATTGAGACAAAACGGGTAAAGACTAATTCTCTAAAATTGCTTTATTAGTTAATCAAATTTGCTCAAATTGTTTGGTCTATAACTATATATAAATTCTAAACAATTCGATGAATCTAATTACTCATACATATTGATCTATTTCTTCGTATTTCAGGTCAGCGATTATTCTTGTTTACAACGTCAATTGTTTCACTGAAAACCTCTCCTTTTATCTTCATTAGTTCACAAAATATCGCAAAGTTTATTTTGGCTATTGTTGAATAGAACCATAAATGTTTCTTCGCCATCCTCCCCCCAAACAGTACTCATAATTTACTGTAAAAGCTAACCTAAATCCCATTCTACAATGGCTAGATTTTTTTGATCCTGGTAGATGTTGCCGAAGATCTACAGATCTGTTTAAGTGTAACAATTTTTGATTTTGGCAATTGATATTGTCAAGATTCGATCAAATTTGGCATTTACAGTTTAATTTAAAAAAAAAAACACTCAAAGGCGAACCAACGATATACGAGGCACGTTTTTTTAGTAAGTACCGTTTTGCGATTCCGCCGCCGCAACGCTACGGTTGGCGTTCCGCGCATGCGCGCTGGTTACCTACATCTCTTGTCTACGCACTGACGCCATTACAGTCTGATTCCTCATTGTATACGTTGTTTACTGAGTGTTTAAGATGCCTCCGACAATCGTGAGTCCCGCCGATTGTGAAGTACGGGCTGTTATACGATTTCTTAGTGCTAAAGGCGTAAAACCGATCGATATTCATCGTGAGATCTGTGAAGTTTACGGACAAAACATTATGAGTGATGGAATGGTAAGGAAATGGGTGAGAGCATTTAAAGATGGCCGCACAAATGTGCATGATGAAGAACGGAGTGGGCGTCCTTCGGTCATTAATGAAGATTTGGTGCAGAAAGTGGAGGAAAAGGTGAGAGAAAACAGACGCTTTACAATTTCATCAATGTGCGACTGCTTTCCTCAATATTCTCGTAGTGTTTTGTATCGCATTGTGACCGAGAACTTGAATTACCGGAAATTGTGTTCACGTTGGGTTCCAAAAATGTTGACGGATTTGCACAAAACCCAACGTTTAGGCAGTGCATTGACTTTCCTTGAGCGGTACCACAATGAAGGTGAAGATTTTTTAGACTAAATTGTTACTGGTGACGGTACATGGGTGGCCCACGTCACACCAGAATTGAAACAACAATCCATGGAATGGCGACATTCATCATCACCCAAAAGAGTGAAGTTTAAGCAAACAATTTCTGCCCGGAAAATCATGTGCACAGTTTTTTGGGACAGAAAAGGAGTATTGCTAGTGGAATTTCTGCCTCGTAATGAGACAATCAATGCAGCGTCTTATTGTGAGACATTGAACAATCTGCGTCGTGCAATCGAGAACAAAAGACGTGGCAAGTTGAGTAAGGGTATCGTTTTGCTGCATGACAATGCCCGTCCACATGTGGCTAATCGCACCAAAGATCTCATCAAATCTTTTAAATGGGAAACTCTAGATCATCCTCCATACAGCCCTGATCTGGTGCCCAGCGACTACCATTTGTTCCTGCACTTGAAGAAACACCTGGGTGGTCAGCGTCTTCAAGACGATAACGAAGTCAAAACATTTGTGATACAGTGGTTAACAAGTCAGGCGGCAGAATTTTATGAGGAGGGTATTCATAAACTGGTGCCACGTTATGACAAGTGCCTCAATATTCACGGAAATTATGTAGAAAAGTAGATTAAGGTACAGAGGCTTTCATGTAAAAATAAAATTATTGCGATATCTTTGCACGTCTTTTTTTAATTCCAAAACGGTACTTACTTAAAAAACATGCCTCGTATTACAATATGGCTGAAAATAATCTCGTAAAATATGATCTGTCACTTTAAAAAAATCTTCTATTTGCCAGATTTGCTATTTCCTTTCACATTCAAAGGTTTTCTAATATTTTGTTTGTAAAGGGTTGGCAAATTTGAGGTTAGGAAGTAAATTGGCTAAAAACACACCTTTTTTGATAAATTCAGTTCTATTGACAACAATATCAAGTACAAATATGGGAATTAATAATGGAACATGATGTCAGGTAAATGTCCGCTCTTTTCATAAAATTTTGAACCACATTTTGCAACAAAGCTTCGCTTATCTTGTCAATCCACCGCTGAATTTCGTCTTTCAGAGCGTCAGTTGTTTGTGGTGTGTTCACGTAAACCCGGTCTTTCAAATGGTTCCAGAGAAAATAATCCAGTGGTGTTAAATCACAAGAACGTGGCCAATTGACATCGCCAAATCGAGACATTACGCGACCGGGAAATTTTTCATGCAATAACTGAATTGTGTGGCGTGTGGCGCCGTCTTGCTGAAAGCAAAGGTCACTGATGTCAACATTAGCCAATGGTGGCCACAAAAATCGGTTATTATGGTTTGGTAGCGCAGAGAATTCACGGTACGGCGTTTCCTTGCTCATTTTCGGAAAAATATAGGCCAATGATGCCGCCTAACCACAAACCACACCATACGGTCACTTTCTTTGGATGTAATGGTTTACCAGGAAAAGCTGCTCGAATTTTACGAAGTGACACAATAAAAATGTCACCATTTTGATAGCAAATTTTCACAATTAAAATTCTTTGTTCCTTGGTTAAAATTTCCCAACTTTTTACTAAATAAATTCTTTACATTTCATCATTTGACAGCCAATTTACTTCCTAACCTCAAATTTGCCCACCCATTAGTTTGTGAGGAAAATCTACCGTGTATACCGTTTCACCCTATATATGCAAGTCATATATACCACTTTTTTATGTGTTGTTATTACCACACAGACTTACTTTAATGGCTTTAGATACATCACAAGTAAAGTCTATTTTCTACCTCCTTTTAAAGCGTGATATACATTTTGTCTTTATTTTCTTTTATACACCGTACCTGTATTTCTTGACCATAAACAGGTTATTGTTGAATAACGTTACTATAATAATATAGTCTTCAATGTGTCCTTTAGCCTTTTATTGTCAGTTACTTTCTGTTCTCAATTGTTGTGTACCTTTTGTTTTCACTCAATGACTCTATTCGCGACATAGCTCATTGATGGTTTAGCTTGTGGGCGAGGTGCGGCGAATTTTCTATATAAGTACCTATTTATTTGTAACCTGCCAGTTGCCCTCATGTTTTTTATATATTATTTCTCTATATCTGCTTGATGATGAATACTTAAAAGCTGCTATTTTGATTATTCGTTTGGAGAAATGCTGTCAGCCTAAATATTTAATTATTGAATAGTAAATGTTAACCGAAATCTGGTGGGGCCTTATAATATGTTTCCCAAGTCACGAAAGAAAATAAAACTTTATTTTATATTGTTAACTAAACAAAAGTTAGTGTTTAAATTTGTTTATTATTGAGCCATATTTTTTTTCATTGCCACTGTAATATTACTTCCACTTTAATAAGGCCCAACCTATCAACTTCTGTAGTCACGATTTATAACAGCCAAGAAATCCTTGTCTCGAGCATGATCCAAGAGACCATCAAAAGTTTGGCAAAACAATAAGATGATTTTTTTTAATTTGGCTAGTTGCCATATACCTGACATAACAAAAATTAATACAAGTTTCATGGAAATGAATTTTTATTTAGTATTATTAAAATTATATTCATTTCCTAAATAAAGCCTATATTTTTTGCTTAATAACATTAATTCGCATTTGACAAAAAAAAACAAGTAATTACATTTTCATTAAATTCAAATTGTAACGATCTAATTGTGTCCTCATATAGCGAACGAATAGAAATTATTTTTTTATATCAACCTGTTAAATTGAAGAAAGTCAATTAATACAATTTTACAATATATCTAAAGTACACTACTGATGAATGAAACGGCTACATCACAGGGTCAAAACCTTATTAACCTTATCTATAAAACCAATTAAACACAATATTATGTGTGGTAAGTAAGTGAATGAAAATACGGACATTATTTCCAAAGTAAATTATAACTCACCACAGTCAGTAAATACCTCGATTTTAGTAGTAAGTGTGCTGTATCTTTAAATAAAGCCAATGTCTAAAATTACCGGTTCAATAGCCTTTCGAACGGCCCTGTATCATAATACATTAAAATATTTCTACACTACACGCATACATAGCCGTATATTTATCCCGGATTCTACCGGAAATTCGACTGATGCACTGTCTATTCTTTATTATAATTAGTTTTGATAGAAACAGGGACGTACGCATTCAATAAATAATATTTATGGGTCGCGGAATCTGGATGTGAGGCACCAATTTATGTAATACCCAGTACTTATAATACCGAACATACCTACTAATTATGGGACATTATATCGATATAATATGTTTTTTTAATGATTATTTAATGCACTACAGTAAAATAAATTCTTTACAAATTCTACACATTTTCAGCGTCAAATTCAATATAATATTACAGATTTTGATATTGATACTCATTATATTGAGATGCAAATTAAAGCATTTAATAGAACATAAATTAAGTAATAATATTAAGAAAATCAGAAAGGTACACAACAGATTTGCATATATTGCAATATCAGTGATGGTCATTGAAAAATTAGTGAAAAAAGTAGTACATCGAAGAAATCTAATAGAATATCTCTGAAAAGGATGAAAGGGTCGTGGAGGGCATACGAAATTACTCGACTTGTGAAGCAGAAAAAATTAAGAATATGGAAATTAGCCAGACAAAATCAAAAATTTCGAAACAATAGTGCCTACTCATCAGTAAAAATATGTTTAAGACTATTAAAAAGCGTCAAAATAAAACGCCACTGAACATGTAATGCTTTCAGTCCCCATCTTAAATTGTGTAAAAAAGTATTATATAGAATTTGTCTATACCAAAAATATGCCAGCAGCGACAGATATCATTATGCTACATTTTAAGTTGCGGTCTCTAACCATTTCCGTCTAAAAAAGAAGCGTTGACAGCCAAACACAGTGATTGCATAAGGATGCTGATGAGGCTAATAAATTTTATGTCCCATTTTAATCGTGGCAACATTGTATTTATTTTTATATTTCACAGTCCAATACACAACAACTTATTTTTCGGTTTGTTTTTGTTTTGAAAATAAGATATTATCGGTTCTGCTTTTAAAACGGAAATGATTAATTATGTATGGAGTCGAGGAGATTGTTAGAAATACAACTTATCAACTCGTCTTTCGGTGCAATTATTTATTAAACATTCTGATAATCGCATATTTTGTCTTATTAAAGTTAAAGTGTGACTCAAAATCTATGTAATTGAAACTTTTGGATAATGTCGCATATAAAATGTAGGTATTTAAGTATAGTAGAATTTCGGCTCTACGGGAGAATTATTCCAAATAAAAAAAATACAATAACCTATTAGTTATTTACTGTTTTAAAATAATACTTAAGCATTTCTTGTAATAATAATAATTTTTATTTCTGTCTCAATCATATACAACAGTATATAGACACGTCAATTACACAATGACAAAGGGCTGTTAATAATATCATGTTAATTCAGTTAAAAGTTATCAACAATAAGTAGCTCAATGTGTAGCTGCTGGAGTCTACAATCTTTCACTCTCAATGCAGAGGTGCAAACTTTAGTTTTTGGTTATTAATATTTAAATAGGCCTATAACTCTGGTAGGTATGAACATTCTTTTTCAAATATGTAGTGGAATTGATTGGAATTTCAGTCGCAGTGGAATTTCAGTGTTCAAACATGTCCAAGGGTGCTTGGGATATAATAAATAACAAAAGGAAAAAGAGTAAAAATCAGGCTAGGGCCCTGACTTTGTCATCGGATAAATTTAATGAATATTTTACAGATATAGCATCTTCATTAACCGATCAAATAAATTCACCACTGGACCCTGTCCTCCTCATGGAACCCCCTGATAAATCTCTATCTTTTAATTTTAGACAGATTTCCTTCATCGAGATGAGAGAAGTTTTGGGTTCACTAAAACCGAATCCTAGTTGGGATTTATATGATATAAGTTGTAACATACTCTTATCGATCAAGGAGACTATTTTGTCTCCTCTAACTAGGCTTATCAATGAATGTATTTCATGCAGTGTATTTCCGGATTGCTTAAAGTTCTCCAGGGTAGTGCCGGTCTTTAAAAAGGGTGACATGGAGGCCTTGAACAACTACAGGCCCATTTCTATCATACCAACTTTGGGTAAGATAATGGAAAAAGTTTTGTGTGCTCAATTAACGAACTACTTCGAGACAAACAATTTATTGTCAGCTTCGCAGTTTGGATTTAGATCGGGTAGGTCCACTACATACGCGATCGGACATTTTGTCCAGGATGTGGCGGGTGCTTTTGAGGAGGGACAGTTTGCTGGAGGTATTTTCTGCGACCTGTCGAAGGCTTTCGACTGTGTTAATCATGATATTTTGCTTGGAAAACTTGCCAAATATGGCGTACAAAATTCATCTGTTAAACTCCTGGCAAGCTATTCGGATCGACGTCAACAGCGAACATTTTATAACAACGTTTTGTCTGATATGTCCTCGATTAAACATGGTTTCCCACAGGGCTCTATGTTAGGGCCTTTTCTATTTCTCATATACGTTAATGATCTTCCAGGTTATGTCAGGGACACTCATTTTACACTGTTCGCGGATGACACGACGATGCTCCGAGTGTCCAGTAGCCTCGAAAGTCTTCAAAATCAGTTGTGGGAGGTGCGGTCGAGGGCTTCCGACTGGTTTGAGGCTAATGAGCTGTGTTTCAATCAAACTAAAACAGAAACTTATATTATATTTTCGCTTCGCGATATTCGGGACATTGACAACCATTCAGGAGTTAAGTTTGTGGGCACTGTGCTTGATGCGAGATTGTGTTGGGATCAGCATGTTGAGAGCGTTTCCGGCAAGCTGTGTAAGATCGTCTACCTGTTGGGCAGCCTGAGGGACGAGGTGTCTATTAGCGTTTTAAGATCAACATATTTTGCTTTATTTCAGAGCGCTATGTCATATGCAATTCTGAACAGGAGCACTAGCCATGCCAGTAGCGTTTTTAAAATGCAGAGCCGTGCAATTCGCTCTATGCTTGGCCTAAATTATCGCAAGGATGTTAAGGAACATTTTAAAATGCTAAACATTCTAACCCTGCCTAGTCTATACACATGGGTATCTCTGTTACACGTGAGAAGTCACATAGATGAGTATGTATTTGCCAACGATGTGCATGATCATAATACTAGGCATTGAAATAATATCTTTGTTCATTTCACGCGTTTGTCAAGAAGCAGAAATGCCTTCAATTACTATGGCCCTGTGTTCTATAACAAAATGCCGAATGAATTAAGAACATTATCAACATCAAGTTTTTCAAACAGGGTTAAGGAGTTTCTACTGAACGAAGCCTTTTATGGTGTTCATGAATTTTTAAATTTTTAATGTGTAATGTTTGTTCTATGTCACAAATTTTTGTATTTACGTTGTCTACTGTACTTATTGTATTGTAGTTTATTTACTAAGTATATGTTTTTTCTTGTTTGTTTGACGTGTTTAAAACCATGTTGGTTTGAAAGCACCAATAAACGATTTATTTATTTATTAAATTAAAAAATATATTCTTTAAATCCTAAAAACATGTTATACCGATGTTATACTGCTCAAAATCATGACAAATACCATTCCATGTTTTTTTCTGAACTACTATTTTACATTAAGCAACGTTTAAAATGAACTAACTAGATAGCACTGTCGTGACGTTACCAATTCCTTCCCTACATATTAGTGGGTACGGTCTCTACACGTTTAAAGCAAGCTGCAAGATCCTTTAAGTTCAAAATGAATCGATCTAAAGACTCCCTATCTATATTTCCTGCAGCAACTAAATCTTGACGAAGTCAATTATTTTGTTGGGTGAGATTTTTTTCTAAGCTTCAAGTCGCTGGTGAATGTTACCATGATAAATTATGATTGAATGAAACGACAGTGAGTACCTACAACACAAATAATCGAAGCTGATTTTATATTATGATTCTTTTTTGGATTTATACTTCTCTGCTTTCCTTATAATACATACCAGGATATTAAAGGTGACAGATGATATCTCATGTGCATCTAAGTGTACGGTTTTGGTTTTACTGGATCAAACTTAGGCATTTGATCTGATTAATCTTGATCTCTTATTGAACAAGCTTTATTATTTGGTACTCGACGAAACTTCCTTAAGATGGTTTAATAGTTATTTATTTCAAAGACACCAATGTGTAAAAGTAAATTCAAAAATTCTCAGTTTAAAAAACTAACGAGCGGTATTCCTCATGGAAGTATTTTGGGACCTCTCCTATTCTCCATTTTTACGTTTGATTTGCCTATGACTATGATACATTCAGAATGATGCACAAACATACGTTGATTGTGGTTTTTCTGAATTTCAAAAAGCGATTTATAATGTTAATCAAGATTTAACTTATTTTTCCGATTGGTGTAGACGCCATGGCCTCTGATTAAACCCCAATAAAACTGTTGCGTTATGTATTGATAATGAGTGCCATACAGAGTTGATGCGGACTTCTGGTAGTGTTATCATTGATGACATAGTGGTGCAGTAGATGGATATCGCTGAGGATCTGGGTATCTTAATTAATTGCCAATTAAGTTTTAGTAACCACTGTTTTTTCGTTACGAAAGCCAAATCGATGATCGCAATTTAGTACACCAACACATTAATTGGTCTCCACAGTGCCTATTTGGAGTTTGCATCAATTATATTGCCTTGCAATGCGTAATAATGCCCAGAATAATACTTTAGTGCAATATACCGTAAAGTTTCGTGATATATATACATAATAGATCTGATAATTTTTGTTATAAGAATAGAACAAAGTGCAGCAATGTTTTAGAAATGTTAAACATTATTTCTGATGAATCTTCTGAGTAAAAGAAGGGTTACAAGTGGCATAAACGATTCCAAGATGGTCGTGACGACGTGAAAGATAGCGAACGCCCTAGTCGCCTCAGCACATCAACAACCGATGAAATCGCGAAAAAAGTGATTATGAAGAATCACCAAATTACAATTAGAGATGTCGCATATGAATTTGGCATATCAATAAGCTCATTGTTTCAGATGTTTTGAGTATGAAACGTGTGGCAGCAAAATTTGTTCCAAAAGCGTTGAACTTCGAACAAAAAGTCGCTAAATGAACCTAGCAACAATGCACAACTATTGAATCGTTCTGGATACTTACGACCGATAATGCGACGGTGAATGTGAAGGTTACGCCGTTTGCGTGAAATCGAAAACGCCCAGATTTGTGGTAAAACAATTCAAGTCATCTGCATCACGATAATGATACAGAGCTGAAAGATCTAAACGCTATCCCAAAGATCTAGCTAAAGTCTTTTGGAGAATGAAGGAATGTGTAATATGTGATGGGTACTGCTTTGAAATGGATAGCATTACTTTAGACTTTAGAGGAATAACAATAATAAAATTCTTTCCAAGAAACGAAAATTCCACACGCACCTAATATTTAAACTGCCTCGTCTGTTGAAATAGACTACAATGTATAGTGTTAAACAAAATATTGTACGTAATTATAATTATACGCCTAATTGGTTTTATCTCAGGCTAAAATGAGTAAACTGTATTTTGTATACTTATAGTAGTTATGTTTACAAATCCCACCATGTTGTAAAGTGAAAGGGTGTATATTTTTAAAATTTATTAACCTAGTAACGAGGCTTCACACAAAGTTATTAGGTACCTACAAGGTAGGCATAATATTATTTATAGCCACTATAAGAAACTTGGAAATCTGTATACTTAAGTATATAATAACGAAATATCATTTAAATAGTTATACAACGAGGTAGATAATATTTAAAAGTCTATGGTAATTAAAATTTTAATGATCAGTTATAAGAATCAATTTGAATACAGATTATCTTATATTTGTGCCTATTTTGACCCTGAGTTTATAGGACACATTAAGATAAAATTTGTATATAATAGTTAAGATCTATTTAATGAGGTTTGTTATGCCTAATTAGCGTTTGAAAGATGAATCAGATGCATTTAAGGTCTATTTTTAGGTAACGTTAATCAGACACACCTAGTTTTACTAGATTGTTATAAAGGCTAGGCTGAAAATCTCAGTACATAAGAAAATTGGGATGCGTAACTTTGTTATCAATTTTGTGCCAGTGATTTTCTTTAATTTCAAAAACTTGGCAAATGAAGATATTTTCATATTATATAAGCATGAGTAAATCTTAGCAATTACATGGTTAATTGTTAGATTTCTTAAGTTCCCTGAAGACGATTAAGACCATTTCCATATAGAAGTCTGTCTATCTGTGTGTCAGTATGTATTCTTCCACGATAACGCCCAACCCAATTGAGGTAAATTTTGGTATATAAGTTTGGGACAGTGTTAGGTTGAAGTCCTTAGATTTTGGTTGAAATCGTTTAAGGCCTGTGATAGGGGTGAACACAACCGCTAAATTTTCATATATCAGTAGGGGTCGAGTGATACATCATTTTAAAGCATTTTTTAGGTCACTTTTGATATTCGCCCCCATAATTCTCGAGAAAATTACACCTTCTTTCTCAAATTTTAATCTTCTAACCACTCTTTGAGGTTACGAAACAACGTTTGGGCTAAATATGCTGAATTATGAATTAACTTAATTTTGTTAATTGGTCCTTTCTTTGCACCTCGTCGATCAAACGTTCAAGTGTCTAATGGTGAAGTTTCAGCTAATTTTATTTCAAAATTCTGTGAAGTTTCTTTAAGTGTGGTTTTAGCCTCATTTTTCTTTTCATTTGAATTACCCATTTTGGATCATTTTTAGGAAAATCAGATCTCATCTAGGGTTTCGCAAAACCCCAATTCCTATTGATTTTAGTATACAGAAAGTAGATACCTTCCAGAATTACATTCATGTGGTTTACTCGACAGTCCGGGGTCTGTCATCCCCAGACAATCCCAATCAGAACGTTCAAAACATTCAAAAACTCTTTCTGGTGGGTATAACAACTGAGGTACTGAATACCTAACGAAATATTCCCTGAATGAAATAAACTTCAATTTTTTAAAGTTTGGGTTAATGCTGATCTGTTTTCTTTTACACGCAGTGCTATCTGTGGCATAATATCCTTTCCGACTGGAATGCATGTAAAACTTAAATTACTCGATATTGTATCATCATTATAATTTAAAGCAACAAGAAGTATCAGAATATTTGTTTTAACTAAACTTAATTTCTTCTTAACTCGGGGAATGGTTACGTTTTGAAGTTCAAAATACCTGAGCATACTCAAGTAAACCACTGTGTTTATGTATAGTTGTATTTAAAACAATAATGTTTCACTGCACCACTGTCCCTTTCCAGACGGGAAGGGGATTTCAGGATTTCCTGAGCTGGGTGAAAAATTTTTGTATATATCGCAAATTTTTAAAGCAGTTGGCATTTAGGGACGTTTTCCTGAACGTGGAGTTGATCATTCGCTTCTCTTGAACAAATTCCATCTTACATCCTTGAAATCTCGCAGAATAATGTAAGATCCCCATATCTATTCAGAAACCCTCAACTACATTCAAACTACGAGAGTAGAGAGCCGATAACAATGGCCTCGAGTTTGCCAAATGAACACAAATTTTATGAAAGGGTTAGTTATTTTGATGTAAAGCTGATTACGTTTAAGAAAATGTTGTGTAGTCTTATTTATATGTAATTATGAGTTTATTGTTGTTGGTTTGCCTTATAATTGGATGTACGCCTGTTAGGCCAATAAATAACTAAGACCTAGTGTTAACCAAAGTTGTCTACTGAGAATCATTAATATTATATTTTAACATAATTAGTATAGAAAAACAATGGTCTAATTTACTAACCTGTTCATCATCTAAATAGCAGTTGACATTCTTCCAATTAGCCGCCTTCACAGTACAATTACAACCCTGGACATCGCATACGGTGTATCCTTTCTGTGCCGCCCCCATTGTTACACACACAGCACAAAAACAAAAAACTACCCACACAAACACTGTGACCGTAAATCGAACACCCATCATTATGAATGATGATATATTGACACATTTTTTATTTAATTCACCATCAACAGAAACATAGTTTTTTTCTTCACAAATTCAAAATACGTATTAAATATTTGGAAAATATAGAAATTTAAAATCCGCACTAATATTCTTTTTCATTAACAAGTCGTAACTTGTCATAGTTGGGGCTAATATCTATTATACTCCGTTAGTACCAGTTATTTTAGGGGTTGTGGTACTGTATTGTTATATTCTCTTTTAAACCAGATACACATGTACGTAAAGCTAAAATAACGCGCCTCGCTTGATAGTTTTTTGTGGACTGACTGAATAATGTGTTCAGTGTTGTGTGTTTGTTGAGATGCTGGCCCATGCCTGGGGTCTATTGCCTGCTGACTGCCTGTTAATCTATTACACAGTAGCGTAACAACTCATCTGTGAATCAATAGGTACTATGACATATTAAATTTTAAACTGGTACTACTCTATTGTATAGATTTCTTTTTGTATCGAATGTACCTACTTCCTTAAAAATTACAGTAAGCATTTTTTTGCAAGGGAGAAAATACATTTTCAGGAAATTGCTTTAAAATTTAAAGAAAAGCTGGTCCCAAAAGAGGAGTCATATTTTTATTATTATATCCATGGAATACAGTTCAATAGAAATGGACTATTAGTATTATTCTTCCAAAAGATGTCCACCCCAAGCCCACTCTCCGGAGAAGTTCGCACGTCTGGTTGTCCCGTCCTATTCGGATCTCATGACCCAAATATTTGTAGGCGGTGACCTGTTCAATAGATTTGCTTCCAACAGTTATGTTTTCACTGGGGACTAGGTTTGTCATGACTTGCGTCTTTGCAAAGTTAATTCTTAGGCCAACTTCCCTTGAAGCATTGTATAATTTTTCCAACATCATGGACGCTTGATCTATACGGTCGGTGATAAGGACGATATCGTCTGCAAATCTTAAGTTATTTAATCTTTCACCGTCTATATTTAGGCCCATTTCCCCCCATTCGATTTTCTTACAGGCATATTCGAGCAGTGTGGTGAACAGCCTTGGAGAGAGGGTATCTCCTTGACGTACACCTTGTTCTATTCGGAATGTTCTTGTGTTTTTATGTAATCTTACACACGCCGTTGCTTTCTCATATATACCCTTAATCAGTGCAATGTACCTGTAATCAATTCTGCAGTCTGTTAATGATTTGAGCATATGTTGTTGGCTGATTGAGTCAAAAGCTTTTTCATAGTCTACGAAAACAAGGATGAGAGGTTTATTATATTCTGTTGATTTTTCTATAAGGGTCTTGATTGTATGTAATCTTTTGGAAGATTAAAGTATGTTTTCAAGTCGGATATTCCCATCAGTCAAAAACGAAAAGTATACAATTAGTGCGTATTACCAGTGATGAGATACGGAGCCGAAACATTGACGCTTACAAAAAAGTCAGCAAAGAAACTGCGTGTCACCCAACGGGCGATGGAGAGGGCTATTCTGGGTATTTCCCTCAGAGACCGAATACCAAACGAGATTATTCGCCAAAGAACAGGTGTTATAGATGTAATCGAAAAAATAACAACTTTAAAGTGGAACTGGGCCGGCCACGTAGCTAGAAGAACTGACGGAAGATGGTCTAAAAAACTATTGGAGTGGCGCCCGAGGCACGAAGCTTATCGTAGTAGAGGGCGCCCCCCCACACGATGGACCGATGACATCAAAAGAATCTGTGGTAATTGGATACAAATGGCTCAAGATAGAGAAGAGTGGCAAAATAAACTAGAGGCTTATGTTCAGCAGTGGACTACTATAGCTGAGTGATGATGATGATGATGATTAGTATTATTATGTAGTAATTTATTCTAAAATATAATCATACTTTAATTATTTATTTATTATATTGATATGAGGGCTCGATTTATCCACGTGGTGCAAAATGATTACTTAAGGAAAATCAATTAGACTCCAATACAAAGTCTTACCTAAAAGTTTTACTTACAAAAACTTTTACACTAGTCAGTACTAAGGTGCATACAAAAATAAAATGTAAGTAGATGTAGACTAACCATATAAAAATAGAACAAATTCAATATTATAAAAATTGAGTCTACTGACACGAATGTTGGCAGCTAAAAAACATAAAAATGGGGAAGATAGTTTAATAAAAAGTGCCACCTTTAAGCCAAAAAGATTATAATAAAATAAAAGACACATAAAAAGAAACAATCAAGTGAGAAGTAATCTTTATGGGCTAAGAATTTGCCACTTAGACTAGTTCTTTCGGAGATGAAAAATTGATACGTAGATTGCAGGCACCAAACAAAGATAGAACAAAGGTTAGATAAAAATTATCTCTAACCTAAGAAAACCACATAACTTTGTGCTTGGTGCATTTAACGTACCCACTTTTGTTCTTTTTTTCTGCTTGCCAAATTCGGTGACTATAAATCCCATTTGATTTTTTATTGTAGTAAGTTGTGGAGATTATCCATTTTATTTTATTATATTTTTTTTAGGTATTAACTTATCTTCCCTAATTATTGTCTTCTTCAGCTGGTAACTTAGCGTCCTTCTAAGCCTGATTTTTTTTAGAATATTGATTTTCCACTATTTTTTTTAATATTTCTTAGATAGTTAGTGATTATTGTCAGAGTTCTTGTACTCTTCATGATTGTCGTAAAAGTTCTTGTTTTTTGAGACTTCAGTAATCCATAAAATAAATTGATGTATGATGATGATTTTTGTCAAATGCAATTTGCTTGGAATAATTGAAATTTCTTGCTTCACGCTGTGACCAGAACCAAGTTTACTAGTCAAGTAAAATTTAGTACAGTTTGGCTAATACATACATCTAGTAATCTTTTTGCTAATGATTTGGAAGGATTTGGAGTCAAAACCATGTTGTATTTCGCTCGGAAAAGGTCTACTTCCGCTTTGTCTATGTATTTCTAGGGTTAGTACTCGATGACATGCCTAATTTGAACGCTTAACACAACGCAAAACTGCCCTTATCTACATGACAGATTTGTGGAAAATCTTGATCAGCACGTAAAAACTGTAGTCGTACTTTGCAAAAAAGGTATATTTGTACTTTTCTTCTAAGGTAGGATCATACCGTTTGATACTAAAGGTAGTATTACCCCACTGAGCTTTGTGATTGATATCTTAAGAGGAAAAGGACCAAGAAATGCTTGCTGCTTTGTAGAGACAAGCTCAAAATTCGTAAGACATAGATTACTAGCAGTAGTATACTATAAAAAAGTTTCATAAAACTTACAAACGGAAGCATCAAACAACGTACATAATTCAATTTAAATATGTTCAGGTCGCGTAAGAATGAAAAATCTATTTACTCATGGTAGCGATTAGCCAGAGCTGGCACTCTAGCCATAAAGAAATTTAAGCCATAATTTTTTCTGTGAAATGGCCCATGAAATAGGAGAAGAGACCGTGTATTGTATATAGAATACGAATGTCAATCTTAGGAAAAACGAACTTTGTAATTTACTAATTTGAAAAAGATCTCCATTTTATCTCTGTCTAACCTCATGTAATTTGTAAATTGCTCAATATAGGTACTATAGCAAAAATGAAATTCACTGAAAGAGGAAATCCAAGCTTATTGGAAACATTTGGATATATTTACAATCGCGCATCTTCCATGAATTGTTTAAAGTTAATGTTAATTAACCCATAAAGGGTCCAAATGTGGTCCCTGAGCTGACAAAACAGGAATAGCAGGAGAATTGGAATTACCTATGCGATACGTGAACGCTCAGGCAGACAGCTAGCAATCCAGTGCAACAAAAACCCTGAAACGCCATTTAGGGCAGGGTCAAACTTCCCTTTTCGTTCTAAATAATTTTAAATTTTATTTAAACTCATATACACAAATATTTTGTTCCACCTCTGGTGACTACTTTTACTATATAACTACAGATTCAACTACGAGTACGATCGTTCACTGTATTCTGTCGATCTCCGTCTAAATAAAATGTCTTCTTCGTCCCATATGTATGTATAAAAGTGGTAAATAGATGCATTTGGTTTTGGTATAAATGTTTGGCAAGGCACAACACTCGGCTATTTTTCTTTGTCCTCATCTTGCGTATCTTATTTTATATATGCACGTATAATATGCACAACACGAATTTCCAGATAAGTCTTTGCAGGTACAATAAAGTGGATGACAAATTGTTGAAATGGTCATGGTCCTTCAGTAGGATTACTTAACTACTTACAAGAGCTGTTCTAAAACTTAAGTCATTGGGATTTGTCTCAGTAAGTTCCAATAAATGTTATGCTAGAATCCTTAGACAGTTCCTCTGAACACAGTTTGTAGCTTTTTGTCATCGGAAAAATAATGGAAGCAGACATGTCTTTTTGGAACCTTTATGAACGATTATCACCGATAATTACTAGAATGAATGTTTCATATAAATTCAGCTTTCATTCGTCACTTGCTTACAAATCAATAGACCTATTAAATTATTTTTGTATTTATTTATTTATTTTAATTTCTTTGTTTGCGAAAATTTTCAATATTTACAATTACATTTCATTAGAAGACACGTCAAAAATAAATATTAAATATGCTTATTATAATACTACTTCCTCAAGAAAAAGAAAATATATTTTCTGTATCAAAACACAAGACATTACACTCGCTAATGCGTATATAGGTACTACTAATAATATTATAATCAAAACATAAGAAAGCAAAAAAAAAACAGTATAAATGAATTGAACAATGATCAAAGATAATGCATGATCAATAGGTCAAAGCGAGAGAACACTAAGTAGTAAATGAAGGGGTATATAGACAGACGTGGATGGGGCATTTTACCTATCATTTATTTTGTCTTTCTCACTAAATTTGCTGTACATCTAAAAACGCTTGAAGAGGCAGTGCTGGACTTACTATCTTTGTTTCACACATTAATGTATAGCTACTATGCTAGACAGAATTGTGCACGTTGATAGAGCTAAATGGAATGTATACTCATATAATGTCTGCGATTAATGAATATGCAATTTATAGCAATACAATAGATAATCAACTCAACTCACATAAATTAATAAACATAAATTTTTAAATAAAAAAAAACTTGGTAAAACTCATAAAAATGTGTGCATTTAACTGTTAGCTGATCAGTTTCTGTTTAATAAAAAATCGGAGACTAATATTAATCAATGTGGTAGTAGATAACAATAAGTAAAAGTGGCAACTCGCCGTGTATAGGGTCGAGAGGCAGTGCCTCGCGCTTAAAATGATTTAATTACGGCCAGTATGGATGTTTTTATTGACGTTGGCCTACCCTCGTTCTGCGTTCGCCGACGGGCTAGCCGCGGGCAGGGCATTGTTGCCTCATTGGATAGCGAGCATTTACTGGACGCACGATTTACATAACAGTCATTTTATTTTCATAATTTAAAACAAATCATCATGTGTAGAATAGGTAAACAATCTGTCAATCTGTGCGTCATTTTTCAACAGTAAAAAAATCTAGCCGCCCCTGAAAGGAGTTATTACTTCTTGTCCGGCCATCGTCTGTGAACTGTGTTTCACCGGGCATATAGATGTCGCCAAAAACATCTTGTTGTCAAATTAAAAAGCACATGCTTTGATACTTTCTTCTCTTGAAATTCATGTTTTTATTTTTATTTCAACCACGAAATACTATTTTATTTTAAACACGGCATTTGGGGCTAAGTCTCCGGCTATTGTAATAAACGTCTAATAAGTGTAATAAGTTTTATTCAGACCAATTTGTCTATTTGTTTTACTTATGTAATTGTCGATTGGGTGTTTTTAATTTTATTGTTACATTTTTTTTATTAGTTTTCCTGTATATTTTCTTTACATTTTGCCAAATTGTAGAAAAGTGTAAGTGAACAGGTGTCATCAGTTTAACTTATGAGTTGAAGAAGGAAATTTCTTAATAAATCATCGTGCTCTAATATAGCCTCCAAATTTGATGGCATTGATCTCTGGGATACCTTTTTTACCAATTTTAATTTAATTTTAGTATATAGTTGAACATTGTACTTATAACAGAACATTCAGTTTCATTAGCATTTTACTATGTTCATTGAAATTGATTAATATCTATTAAACTTATTGCGTTTCTTGCAATATTTATCATTAACTTTCTTTACTTTCACGATAAAATGTGAATAAGTAAGTAGTTCAAACAATTGCAAATTTTCATTTCAACAATCAATCAAGGTTCCTTTTCCCCGTTTAATTTACCGATCACTAAATTACTTTTGTTTTATTGCACAATACACTGCACAGTGGATATTTAACTGTTTTTAATAATTATTAATATATACAGGGTGTTTCTCTAATTTATAATAAATTAAAATTTTAGTTTGGAAAAAATGGAGATAAAGACAAAATTTGATTTGATTGCCTATTCGATCTGTCGATTTTGGTGGAAATACACCCCTGATCACGAATATCATGTTTTTTGGAAAAATGGTAATGCGTTAGTACGCGTTAACCTATTAAAGGCCTCAAAAGTTTAAAAAGAACATACGAATCAATATTAGACACCTTAATGTTTTCGAGATATTTTAGTTTTTTTTAATTCAGATTCGGCGATTAGGTTAGGTTGAGTTGGGAGATGTGGATTTATTTTTAGTTATTTATTTTTAATGCAGTTTTAAAAGATCCCTTAAGCTCACTATTGCCTTAGCGAAAATATTATTTTAAGGATATAAAAGTTAAAAAAAACATGTTATCTTTTTTTTTTGCTGCAAAGTATTTTTTTTTATTATTATATTATTATGTCTTACGCCAGATTTTTATTCTTAGTATTTTGTTGTTCATAATTAATAATATTATTTAACTTGTTTCAGCTTTCATTCAAATGAACGACTATTTCTTCGTGATTTCGTCAATTGTGTTCAAGGATCCAGTGGAGGACGATTAGCTCAATGGCTTCAACCAGGAAGTCGAGTAGATCCTCAAAAATGTCAGGTAAGATATCTAGTTAAATAATGATTCTAGGAACTATGCGTATAAAATTAAGTTTGTATATTTATTAATTATTAATAGCATTTATTTGCCCAATAGGACAAACGATTACAGATTTTTCAAATACCTAATAATAATTCATTATCATCTAAAGTAACAATTACAACAGACTCTTACAAGAAATTACAATGTTGATTAACAAAGTTTAAAAATGGATCAAACAATAATTAAATTCGCCCTCTGCGGTTAAATTTCCTAATTGACAAAAAAATAACATTATGTACAAACTAATATACACATGAGTAATTGAGCGACCCTCACAGAATAAAGCGCTCCTGAATAACCGAATTAAGCTCTCCTAGCGAACAACAAAATATATCACATCAGTCGCAGACTTCATTAAGATAAATTACACATGGTGCAGTAAATTGGTTTTAGGTCAATTGCAGTAAAAGGTGTGATAATTTCGGCTATTAAATAAGTTCCGAACAACCAGTTCTACCACGAAATAGTTAATGAAATTTGAATTCTTTTCAGCTCCAAGCTTCTGACATTAAATCTGTTAAGCAATAAGGTATAATGAATGCCTCGCTGTAGAAATGTTCCAGCAATTTTAAATGAGAGTTATTTTAGTATTTTTTCAGTAAATGTTTGAGTATATTGTATAAAGGAAACCAGACCATTGAAGCATACTCAAGTTGAGATCGGATCTAGATAATACAGAGTCTCTATGGCATTAATATTCTTGAAACGTCTACAGCTTCTCACAATAAAACCATAACACGTATTATTGGCCTCCGCAATGTGTTCATTAAAAGATAAATTGGTATCAAAAATATCTCCCAATTCAGTGATTTGGAATCATTGTCGTCAACAGAGTACTGGTAGTCTACAACTGTCTTCATGCGTGAGAATTGTACATTTAGCGCTATTTAAGTTCTGTCCGTTTCGCTGACATCTCACCAAAACTACTTTATTTATTAATATGTATAATATGTTGTATTATGCCAACGGCAAAAATAGTCTAATTTGCAAATTGCTAACACTAATGTCATGTTATTTGCCTTTAGTATTATTGTTAGAAAAACTGCTCTGCAATTATAATAAAATTAATAAGACTTAATATAAAGCAAATACAAACATATATTTTTTGTTATAAAACCTAGGTTCACTATTCCCGAGAGGATCTCCGTTGCGGTTGGCCAGCTACCATTACAATTTTGACCCGTGATCAGTATTCGGATATCGTTCATGTTCCAAATATGAAAGTGGAAGTTAAAGCTGTTCCGATTGATAAAAAGGTATGTAGGTGGATTATTGGTAATATCGTTGATTGTAATTACTTTTCCATTCAAGTACTTGTTTTTTTAGGAATTAGGTGATTCTGACACCAGCAGAAAGATGCGAAGAGTGAGTCAAAATGAACCGATTACTTTTGGAAACATGCCGCCTCCACCATTACATATCCCATATGAACCTACAGTGAGAGACAAAATGTGTTTTCATTCGATTACAGTAATGAAACCGTACCAAAATTATTCTTTCGAAGAATTACGGTATGTTTTACTATCCTTCAATAAGCATATTTGGGATTGTTTTTTTTATTTATTAACAAAAAATACCAAACAAAGCCTCAAACAGTTGACATGCATCAGTGAAATTTAACTGTGTTGTTTAGGTACCGCATATTTTATTTTTTTTACTAAGGAAAAATCCAATTGATGATAGTGATTAGCTAGAACAGGTACTCTAGACATAAAAGGATTTGAGATATACTTAGTTATGTGAAGTGGCTCATGAAATAGGTAAAAATCTTAGAAAGAAGCTCAGGACAGTGGACTTTATAATTTATTAATTTGCTCGGCATAGTTTTTCAAATTGCTCAATATAGTGTAATGGTGAGACAGCGAATTCACCGGATGAGGAAATCTAAGCTTATACGAAACAAAAATCTATTCGAACCCCTGTCATAATTATTTAAATGGCACTGACAAATAAGGACCTGAAAGGAATATAAACATTTAAAGTAATTGCATGTTGAAATCACCACATCGCCTAAGAAATCCCAGCGTTTTAAATGTCTTGTTCGTTACAAAGAGAACTAACAAGCGGGTCACCAATATCCCTCACTCTATCAGCAGAACTCAATACAGAGCCATTGACATTAATCAACAGGATTCCGTGATCTACTTGATAAAAAGACATTTGGATATATTTAGAATCATGGCATTCCTCGCATTATATAACCCTGCTCTAAATTCTCTAATCATCCGCAAAAAGCTTGAATCTACTGTTTAAAAAAAAGTAGAGGTCCCAGTTGTGTACCCTGAAGCACACCTGACTGAATATGAATGGCAGAGGACTTGAGAAAGCATACGTGACAAGTTCGGCCACCAGCAATCTATGATGCACCGTATCAGAAGCTTTGGCGAAATCATGATAAACATTATTATATAAATTCTTAAACTCCAGAAGATTCAGTTCCGTGAATCTAGCGAAAAGAACTCATACTGGTCATCGCCTATGGCTAACATGAAAATAAGAGGTAAAAAGGATGTAATTAAATTTTCGAATAATTTGGCTATTACGCTCAGGATAGAGACCAGTCGGTAGTTGGAAACGTGTAAGATTGATGACTCATTCATGCAGAATTCACAGCACGATGTCGCAAATTATACATCTCCTGCCTCTGCCTCCCATAATCACATCTAGAGTGGCTAAGAGAGTATAAAGATCTGAAATAGAATTATACTGTTTGAGACTTTCTATATCACATTTGTGATAGCATAGATAATGTTTGTTTATCTATGGTGATAGTAATAAACGGAGCAATAATCAGCAAGTCAATTTCCTAGCACCCATAATCACTTGGTTGACCCAGAATAACTTAAATTATTTCTTTAACAAACCTAACTTTGTAAGTTGTGGGGATAATACACATGTGTCTCTCTCATTTGTATTAATTCTGCTTTATTTTTTAAAAAGAAATATAAATTCAAATTAATGTTTCATTTCAGTTTTCTTTTTAGTAATATCCTTTGTATATTTGTATATAAACAGGTATACATCACCACCTGTCAAAAGATCGAGTGAAAACATGTTGGTGCGTGCTAAAGTTGATGGAACATACAGCGCCACGTGGACTCCTGCTACGGTTGGATGTTATTCAATAATAGCGACTATAGATGGATATGAAATGGAAGATACCTTCAAGGTAATGTAACAAATTCAATTAGGCTAAAACATTAAACATGTATAATAGTTTTGTTAAAATATTATTTCCCAATATTTGTTGAATAAAATCACCAAATTTTAATTACATTTCACAATTTAATTGGCTTACACAAATTGAAAATAAATTTTATTATGTTATTACAAACAACGTAATTTAATTGATGTTACAGGTTGAAGTTAAAGAACCGCCACAAGGTGTTATGCCTCCCAATCAAAATATTTGTAAAAAGTCTGGCAATCAACCGAACAAGGTTCGTAAATTTGTCGCTAAAAATTCGGCAGGACTTCGGATAAGAGCACATCCTTCGTTGCAGAGTGAACAAATTGGTATTGTTCATGTTAATGGAACAATTGTATTTATAGATGAGGTAAACATTTACCATTTGTTCCTATTATAGATACCTCGATGACACCAGCCGGTTTTATATTTTCAAATTGCTAGAGCAGCGATAATCTTTTCATTGTTGCACGGAAAATTTTCTTACTGGAATGCATTTTATCACTTTACAAAACAGTTTTCTTAAACCTCTACGTGCGTTTTGCTAAGGCTACTAACATGCGCAAGGAAGTTTAAACATTAACACTAATTCTCTGATAAAAATCTTTTATTTTTATAAGGGGATAAGGAGTTGAATAAATTAATACGGACATTCGTTTCATGATGTAATTGAAGTACCATTCGAACTGTCTAAAATAAAATGTTGGTGGACATTTAAAACAAGAAAGATGCTACTATGTCTTTACCCGTTCGCTATTTTCAACTTGACACGACAAAAATTAGGTATTAGATGAATTTTACTGTTGATGAACTGAGTACAAAATGATTCTGCCTAAAAAGAAAAGTGCTTTTTTATGACGTTGGAATTTTGGAGCAACTAAAAGAGCTTCACTCATCCTATAGCCCAGAACCATTTAATCTACCATGTTCCCAAAAGTTAATAATGCGCTGCAGAAATTTCTGACCAATGGAAGATACTATTCGAATATTTTTAAAAGAGAGATGCAATTTTTCTTAAAACTAAGTTTAGTAAATTTGTATCAAAGAAGTTGCCCATCTTTATAAGTTCATTTTTTATAGATACACAACGACGATGGAGTATGGCTTCGTTTGTCACAAGATACTATTAGACAATACTGTAATTCACATATAATTGAAGCATGGTGTCTTCAATATAATCAGCATTTGGGTAAAACACTTTTGTTGCCTGTAGAGGAACCTAAATCTGTGCTTGACCAAGTAATTAATGATACGATAATGCGGAAATCTCCAGAAATACAACACGAAAAATCAACAAGTTACCGCGTGATAAAATGTGGAGCATCAGGTCATAATATAAGGAGCAAACCGAGTTTGAAAGGATCCCCTGTTGGAATGCTTGTCTTGGGTAAATACATATTCATCTCAATTTTTGACCAATAATTAGTATATACTTGAAGCAGCAGTGCTGTGTATTTAGTAGGGCTCTTGAATATTCCAGGACGCACGGTGACTTTAAAAATTATACACAACGTTTCGCTAACCATTGTTATCTTCTTCAGGTATCAAAATGGTTTTTAATAAATTTGTCAACTGTATATTGTATTGTTGATGTAATACCATTATTTTTTGACAGAATTTAAGTTTTACCATTTGGACCAGCCAACCATAATTGACTAAATTATTGACAAAAACTGTTTTCATATAGAGCATTAGTGGAAATATCACGCTGCCTTTATGTTTCAATAGCTGAGCCTCAAGTTTGCTGAATTTAATTTTTCTAATGATTTATCAGTTTTTGATAAGTTGCAGTACTCTTGTTCGATAAATTTAAATACATTATTTTAAATGACACAACATAGTAAAATATTTAGGAGGTTATAGAATATCGATGCCAAGCTATTATAAATCCACTATCAAAGTGCAGTAAAATCACAAAATTACAACATATGACACCCAATACACCGAATGTTCTTACACGGATTTTAAACTTAATCATTTTTTCATTGACATGAACGGTTATACCAAATATGTTTCACTGAGACTGAAGAGAAGTTACGTGGTTTTTACAGTCCTAGAAACTACAGTTTGCTACTACTACAAAATCATTTTCAAAAGAATAATTTAATAATTTAAAATAAAGTGAAAAAAATGAAGATAATTTAAACATAAGGACAAATACTAATTCATATATGTTATTTTTGTTAAAGTTAGGTTTTAATTATATTTTGCTAGAAATTTATACAATAATAATAATAATCGTCTTTATTGATTGAAATAGATTTGATACAATTTTATAAACAAATAAACAATATTACAAACAAATGGTATGTCTTTAATCAAAGGGCGAAGTCTAGCAATTATATTGCTATTTTTACTTATCCCAAAAGAAGATAATCATATTTTAATATTTCTTAAAGCCTAGTTATCTATTACCTAGCTATACTTACACTAATTATAAATTACCCAAACGTGGAAGAAAAGAAAAAAAAACAAAAAAATAATAATAAAATTATTATAAGCACAATAATACTTTCAATAACGAATCAACATCAATTGCTATGATGCATTTTGAACTGCAAGCAAATTTTTTTTACGCTAAACCTGAAGTTAGTGAACCTAAGTAGTTTCAGCGTCGATTCCCAGTTATACAATTTTACAGCATTGTAAGTGAGGGATGTGTGACTTGAAACAGACAAATGTTTTCTAAATTATGTTATTTACGTATCAAATAAAATGCCCAAATTTTTCGCAGAAATAGAAAAAGGAATTATAACGTCTTTTAGCTCTATGTGTAAATAATTCTTAAGGTATTGGTGAACAGACCGTGATGCATACAACAGTACTTTGGTTTTATATAGATTTAATTTCATATTCTGCATGCCACAATATATGCGCAGTTGATTTTCAATAACATTTTTATTTATTTTCATGTTATAAAAAATTCATTTTAACGATATTTACAACTTGTATTATACTAACCACTGATGAAGGAAATAGAGTTTCCGAAACGTATTAAATTAGCGATTTTGTGGTAGTTGTCATTTGTGTGAAAATAGAGTTAATATTTTTAAATTTATTTTAGGTAATAGAATTGGAGTAAGTGAGTTTGTCGTTAACCCAGATGGTTGCTGGGTTTTGCTCGACAGAACAACCAAAGAAAAATATTGTTTCAACCCGGACGGTGACGCATGGTCATTGGCTATTGGTACAGACAATATATTATATTTAGATAATGTCAGCAATCAAGAACCGAAATTATCTGATGCCAAAATTCAGAAGAAAGGTTTTAATTTTGCTACACCAAAAAGTGGTGAATTCAGCTTTCCATCACCGAAACATACAAAAACAGATGAAGTACATTCCACTAATCCTTTTATTTTTGGAGAAACTGAATGTCCCAAAGTTGTAAAAAGAGAATTTAAATTAACAGGTAAAAGAATTTGTTGCATTTAGTAAAATTAATCAATTACCAATTCAGATTTACATTGTTCTTGTTATAGTTCGATATATTATTATAATTTCTAAATTAATTCCTAACTACGTTAACAATATTTCTTCGTGTCATTTTAAAGATGTTAATTTAATTCATCCAAAGGTTATTGAAATTATTATTTATATTGCATTGAAATTCGGTTTTGGGAAATTATATGTTGAATTTCAAGTTTCTATAATTTGTTTATTATTTAGATAGTGAGGTTAGCCTCACGTTTTATATACATTAAAATTTAAAATTAATTTTTTAAAACCAAATTATATTGCTTTAAAAAAAAATAATTACCAAAGGAATATACAAAAATAGTCATAAACATAACTTCCGAGGAACCAGATTTACTCAATGCACGGCCTTACGAGCCTTCCAGAATTTAATTTTTTAATTAATTTTAATTATTGTACTTTTAAAAATTATGGATTTTGAAAATCACAACACAGAGCTAATCGACATATAGATGTACAGTGGGATTGAGAATAAAGGCTAATTAAAGAGCAGATGATATTGAATGAGATACTTATTTTAAGAAAATTAGCGAATCAAAAATCAAAGTTAAATTGATCATTTCAACAAATTAATTTCTCGTTCTTCAATGTTTTAAAAATTTTCCGAAAAATTAATTATTGTTATTTTTTTCGAAAACATGGAGCACTTTAACACTTGTATTAACATGAAAAGTATGCTTAAGGTCTAGGATGTGGTTAGAGAAGGTTGAAGTATTGTACGGGAATAAATCAGCATCTTTATGTATATCTATTAGCTTAAGGTGTTTGGAAACTCTAGAGAGATTTTTCTTGCATTTTGGCCAATACAGTTCAACCTCGTTCAGAACAAGAAATCCAGATTTATCCATGATGTCAAACTTTTCTTTGGAGTTTTGATAAAATATATTTACGCCGTTAATAATAATTTATTTATCAACGATCTAGATATGGGCGGTTCCAACGGAAATGGGATCACACCTCCAGCTACTCCAAAAAGACCACAGAGTCCACGAGCAGGCCAATTTTCGCCAAAGGCTACAAGTCGCAGTTCCAGTCCAATCGCAGTACCTTGTAATAATCATTGTATAATTCAGTCAAATAATTATGTTGATACTTTTAATTTCCAATTTTAATTAATAGAGTCTCATATTTTTTACAGTTCGGTCTGGCGTCGCACAAGATAGCACTGGAAGCAGCAGTCCCCAGGTTTTAGGTGGATCATCACGTAGCATTGGAATATCACCTTTAGGTAAGATTACTTTAGATACAACGTTGTTAACTTAATGTAATATGTCATGTTTATATTTTCAGTATCTGCCGCTGGTCAAGAAGTATCAACAACTCGCAGGGGTTCAAACCAATCAGATACCAGCGCATTGGTAAGTAGCCTTACACATGACCTATCCCGGTCACCCAGTCAATCGAGCCAACTAAGAGAACTCCAGTCACCAAGTCCCTGTAGTTCATTAAATACGACCACACGTTCAGAATGCAGCCCACCACACACACCAACTAGAAAGGAACAGTCTGTAAGCACACTCATATTTTAAATTATTTTTTCAAAATATACATATTTAAAAATTTTCATTATACAGACTGTATAAACTGTTTACGTTTCTAAAAGTTAAAATAAGATTTTTTGTATATTATTTAACGGAAATATTAGTTACCGAACTAATCTAACGTTCAATCTTTTTATTAATAATTTAAATGGAAGAAAAATACAAATCTTCATTATTTTAAGAAATCAAAATATGTTGACATAACACATAAGGATCTGAAATCTTTTTTTTTTTTTAATGCCATTTCAAAATTTTCAATTTTGACACTTTTCAATTTTGTTTATACCCCTTTTTCAAATACCTTGTATTTTTTTAATAATAATAATAATTTATTGAACCAAAAAGAATTTACCAACTCCACATAGGTTCATCCTTTACATTTACATATCAATTTTAATTTTTTTTTACTTATACTACACCATAATAATGATGGTAAAATGTGAATCTATTAGATTCACATTTTACAGCCCTAAAACCATTTGTTCGGCTGTAAATACATATAAAACGTAATAATTATTTACAATTTGGTAAAATAGCAAACAATATATTTGATTTAAAAAAAATATATAAAACACTCAAACTATTAAAGTCTTATAAGCTCATTAACTTTTTGATTTACCATTTAGAATTACTATTGGATTTTCATTGTTAATAAGTGTCGTTTTATTTTGACAACTGAAATATTTTTCCAAAATATCGAGATATGTTCCTTTCATTTAAACACATCCTTGAAAATATTTCCAATATGCATTAATTTTACGTTTACTACAGGATCCAGAATCAGCAAACAAGAAACTGACTCAAACTGGCACTCAAACCTCACCAGAAAATGGTACAAATATTTCTGTAAAAGGTCACTTCTCAATCGGATCCTCGCACAGAGAGGAGAGAGTATCACCAAAAATGTTGCGTAAAGATCGCGGTATCACCAAAACACGCCCTAAACGGGCTATATCTCCCGCAAACATGCCACAACTACCTTCCGTTTCCAAGATGAGTTTCACAAGTTCCACTGAACCAGTAAAAACAGCAGTCAGTCCTTCAGTTGCGGAAGCTCTACGAGCTGTTTTCGCAGCTTTTCTCTGGCATGAAGGTATTGTGCATGATGCAATGGCTTGTGCGTCATTCCTTAAATTTCACCCTACACTTCCTAAGCAAGGAGCGCTAGTTGTGACTAGGAACCAGGACATGGCAATTGATAAAAGACGTAAAGAATTAAGCAAAGAAGAGAAGGCTCGACAACGGCATTCAGTTGAAGTTAGTAATGCTGGGAATTATCTACACATACAAGCATCCACTTTAGAGTCTCTAACACGTTCCGCAGCTAACGCAAGCGCCAATAGGAATCGATCAAGGAAAATTACGGATTCCGCTGTTATAAAGGAAGAAAGCGATTCGAATAATTACGGCTATCATACAATATCAGTGTTGCCTCCAGCATTAAAATCACTGGTGTGTTTATGGGAAGAATTGTCAACGAATTGCCTACGTGCAATGAATGATCAAATGATTGTCGCTAGTCCAATTAAGGGTTGTAATAAAAAGAATGATAAAAAAGATGAGAGGGATAAAAGTGTAACATTGGAAAAGGATCCTAGGAAAAATAAGAAGAAAAAAATACCCCCAAGAAATTATTTAGGTAAGATAATTTGTGTGTAAATTGATATGAATAATTAATAATAAGAAAACAAAATTTAGAATTAGGGTTAAGTCACTATGGTTAAGGGTTGTTAGGGAGAAATCGTGTAGTTAATGTTACGTCGATACTATTGGATGGCATCTTCAGGAGTTTTTTGTTGTTACTCTTTTGCAAATGTAATATTAAATTAAATATTAATCTGTTTGGGAGCGCAATCAGTCCACTGGCTCACAACTTTTACTTAAAGAAGAAAAAAAGTTTTTTTTATATCATAATGTCTAAAAAATTAATTAAAAAAAATTAAAAAGTCTTGAATTTTAATTTTTCTGTCATCCTTCTGGTCCTCCACTCGCACTCGGTACGCTCTAATTATAGCCCCCGGCGTGTACGAATGGCGTACTTTAGCCTTGCTTATCGTGTGATTTCAGGACCCTACGCACTCACTATCATTCTACTATCACGCAAATCTTTAAAAATATAGTGTGCATCTATCTGATTTGGTATATCAAGAGTCTAGTTTTGCTGCAGCGTACGTGTCCTCATCAGGTAATCGTCAAAAATAATTGCAATTAATTGTCAAATAAACACACATACATATTTTAAGGATATAGCAAACAAGAGTTTTAATAGAATTAAGTGAGAAGTAATCGTTGGGAGATTGGTGGGACAATATGTCTATTATGAGCTTATTAGAAGCTGATAAAATTGCAACTACATAGGGCGGACTCAGTTACGGACGTTTATGATTGCTATAGATAATTCGTTATAAAAAAATATGTTTATTTAAACTTTTTTGTATTTTAGTTTAGTTTTAGTCACATTGATACTGAAATCGTGAAGTACAGAAACGCCAATATTAAATGAGTTTTTTGCGTTCTTCTGGTAGATAAGACTGTTTTATCTTTATTTTATTTCCTTCGGCAATAGACTATAAGGTTTCCGATCACAATAGATAAAAGATCTCTGCTGGATTGCTTTTTTTTTGTTACATACAGGTTCTTTCACATTCTTCTTTTTGTTTCATGTTAAACAGATATCAAATTTACATATTGACTTGTAATTTGAAAAAATAGTCCATTCTTAAGTGGAGTTGTAATTTTAATGCTTAAATGAAAGTCGAATCTCCACAAAATAAATTTAATAGAAACTATCGGCCATACATGTTTCGGGACTAGACCAGTCCCATCATCAGTGGCATGTCAACAATCGAACAAACACAACACTAAGACGTACAATGTTTCATTATATTTCTATTGAAGCCATTTTCTGGAAAAATATTTGAATTATAAAAAATTTTTTCAATTAAAATTGGTTACATATTTGGTCTAATTTTTTTTTTTTTTTTTTTTTTTTTTTTAATAATTTTCTTTTATATATCATACTTTTTCTTTGTTTTTTAATCTTAAATCTCTTAAAAAACAAAGAAAAAGTATGATATATAAAAGAAAATTATTAAAAAAAAAAAAAAAAAAAAAAAAAAATAGACCAAATATGTAACCAATTTTAATTGAAAAATTTTTTTATAATTCAAATATTTTTCCAGAAAATGGCTTCAATAGAAATATAATGAAACATTGTACGTCTTAGTGTTGTGTTTGTTCGATTGTTGACATGCCACTGATGATGGGACTGGTCTAGTCCCGAAACATGTATGGCCGATAGTTTCTATTAAATTTATTTTGTGGAGATTCGACTTTCATTTAAGCATTAATATTGACTTGTTTTATTGATGAAGTATAGCATTATTATAACGCAACCTAGTTGTACCGAAATAGTAATTTACGTAACAAGTCCGGAAAATAGGTTTTTTTTGGAGGAATAGACAAAATTCTATTTTCGGGTGTGTTGCGTACAATATTTTTTCGGCAACCGTGTAGAATAATAAATCAATGAGACGACACATTTCTTTATTATACATTTTAATTTAATTATAATTATTTGAATTAAACAGAATAGAACAGAAAATACTACATAATAACCGAAACATTTTAATTCTTATTTATATTAAAATTCATTGCTAATATTATTATTATTATTATTATTAGTTAAAGTAGTGAGCGGTTTCCCGATGAAACTACTTTTATACCAATTTATTACGGATAAGAATTTTAAAAGTAGTGTGTAATTGTCGCAGCACCATTTTCCAGTTCACAGTCCAAACGATTCTTAAACGCATTGACCGATGGCGCACTCACTGTGTCCTCATTAAGACCGTTCCACATATACACCACTATGTTCGTCAAGAAATTCTTCCTACACATGCGCGCACATCTCTCTTTAGAAAGTTTTTTAGAGTGACCTCTCAATTCTCTTCTGTCGCTAACATGAAACATATTAAGTGGTGTTTTATAGTAGTTATTTACAATTTTATAAGTCTGTATCAAGTCGCCACGAAGTCCACGAACAGCCAGTGTTGTTAAGTTCATTCTAGTAAGGCGATCCTCATACGGTAAATTCCTCAATTCTGGTGGGATTTTCGTTATTCTTCTTTGCACACGCTCTAAGAGTTCTATGTCTTTCACATAATAAGGGCTCCACACCGACTGAGCGTACTCCAGAATTGGTATTTAATTTGTTTGAAATGACAACAACGATGTGATCCTTTCCGTCCTAGTACGGGGAGTACGTACTTCGGTGTACAGTAAACATAATGTAGACATATTTGCAGAAGACATTGGACTCTCCAGTTACCTACATACGTCCAGTTCGGAAACCCATTGCGAATTGTGCAACGAAAACTACCCCCATCCAGTCACATATCATATGCGGCAAGAACATCCTGGTTGCGGGCAACATGCAGGTGGTAGGGGGTATAATTCTGGGGGTAATTATTGTGTTGGATGGGCAGGCAATTGTGGAGATGGGGGTGTTCGTAAGTATAGTTTGTATTTGAGACATTGTTTTTTATTTTTAATATTACTTAATTATACTTTTGTACATTAAATTGTAAATATTGAAGTAGTACTTTGTAGCTTATTGGACATAATACCGAATTTGTTTTTGCTTAAATTATTACGTGTCTCGCTCAGTATTGTCTCCATCTGTCTTTTCTTGTATCGAGGTGCACTTGATTAAATCTTATCATCCAACCTCTTACGGTGCGTCCTCATTTGTACCAAAATCCTGAACCCTAACAACGTTGCAAACATGTTCAAGTTTCATACGAGTACATCGTCGTCTGTCAGAAGTAGGTTTTCTCTTTGATCCGAACCGAAAGACCGACAGGTCGCATTGATGGCAGGTGTCAGTACCGGAGTACCGTCCATACTGCACACGACGATGTTACGTTACGGCCTTTTGTTACAAATTCGGGACCATCTTTAAACCCCTTTGTAGTGAAGAATAAATGATCCACTCGAGGAACTACAGCTGTTACTTCCAACCCGCACATGCTTCAACCTCAGTCTTTAGTAGTAAATGAGTTGCGTTGGTGGATAATGGAAACTTACTTATACTAGAAATTTTTGCTTAAACATTTTTTTTTATATTTAGCTGGAAGTTCTTGGTATCTACTGTGTGAAACCTGTAGAGAAAAATATTTGAAAAATGTTAGAACTGGCAAACCGGAAACATCACGTGTAAAAAGTTTGGTGCATAAGCGATCCTTATCATGTTCAACTACTGTAGGGTTGGAACCCCATATCATTATGAAAAATAACGCATCCTTTTTATTGCAACTCGCTAGTTCAGCTGATGGTAAGTAACTTTTACTCGCTAATTATAAATAAAGTTAAAACTGTTTGCTACTGTCTTAAACAATTACGTTAAAATTTTGTTATACTTTATAAGTTTCCTAATTTTAGGTGGTATTACGCACCAAAGACGATCTTCAACTAGTATAATGCCATCTGTATCAGAAAACTGTTCACCACCGTACTGCTTTGGCCCCTTTGGTCCTTCACCACCTTTTCAGTGTTTACATTCTCTTGGTGGTCATGAGAATGATGCCGCGCAGTTTCTTAATGACATTTTTCAGAAACAAAACGGTTTGGCGTACCCTTCAACAAGCTCACAACGAGTAAGTTTTTTTTTATGTAAAACACATATTTTGGTAAATGAAATTTCGTAAGGAATTTGCATATTGAGGTTAAATATATAAATAATGATTTTATTTTTATTGGGTCTTATTTCAGCCTCTTTCTGAAGCTTCATCCTCGGAAAATGAACCAGAAATTGCTAAAGGTTTACGCTTTCATAGATCTGTTTCTATGGGAACTAATGGTGTACCGTGGTCGAGAGCTGGTTACGATGGTAGGATTATTATGATGAGAAAACGAAATAATAGTGGCAGTGAGATAGATAATGGTGAGAATCATAAGATGAATTAATAACATTAGACTTTTGATAGCTTGTTTTAGTTCATTGAATGTATGGCTTGTTTTATAAACAATAATACATTTTAATAAAATAGTCCATATTACTGTGGATGTCCAATATATGGATAGCAATAAAACACTGTCGTATCCACCAAATTATTTTAACAAAAATTAAATAATTTGATGGATGCGACAGTGTTTATTGCTATCCACATAATAAATTTGTTGAATGAATGAATGTTTTTAGATTTTATTTCAATTTTATTTAATTTAGATGGGGGATCAAGTTTATTATGTAATCCATCAACAGCGTTACAAAAATTGATTCCTGGAGGTGATATGACTGCAATAGTCAAATCAGATGATGAGCACAACCAAAAGGTCGGTTTAAATTTACTACAAAGGCCCGTACTTCAATTTATTGTACAACAACATGATTTGGACTCTTTAAAATTGGCCATGAAACAAGCACTAAGGTAGGTTGAATTTCGTACCAGATGGAATGGTGACTGCAATTATTAGTTTTTCATTTTGAACACATAAAATTACAACTGTTGATATTTTTTGTGTATAGAAAAGCTATGTGCCGAGTATATGCTATGCAAGCTTTAAATTGGTTATTACGTTCGGTTACTCAACCAATTTGCTTACATGATTTACTCTGGTGGTTTGTTACTTCACTGACACCTGTTGAAATTGATACGGAGGCTGAGGATGATAATCGGCCACTGAAACGTGGGGAGGAACAGGTAAAATTTGCATTAAGTCGAATGAGATTTTTAGGTATAGAAGATATTTGATCTATTTGACTGTTCTAGGAGCTAAATGTTTGCGAACACCCCTTATCCGATATCACAATAGCTGGAGATGCTGTACACCCATTACCGAGTACTTTCCATGCTCTTTTACAAACAGTTGCTAATTTGATGGTTCTTTTACCCATGGGATCGGCTTTACAAATGATTGCTGTTCGTTGTTGGGGTCTAAGGTGATTTCCATATGCAAGACATTTTTTATTTAATATTTTCGTGTGATTTTATTTTAGGTTCGCGCCTACGGATCACTCATTTCTACATCGTTCACAAGTATTTAGCAACATAAGCAAGATTTTATCACGTAGTGAAGAAATGGAAGATTTCACTGTTTCTATGCATGAAAGTCAACATAGTAGTTATAATCAGGTAAGACACTTTATCCCCATAATTATTTGTTATGTTATATCGAGTCGAATTATATTTTTTGAGAGTGCTTTAATTATATTCAAAGACTTCCGTCCCTATTAATAATTGCACATCACCGTTTTTTTTTTAAGTCAAGGTCTATTGGCACAAAGAAAATTACGTAATTTTCATTCAGTTTAGCAGCTAGGTTTTTTTTGTTAAGTTTTGACCCTGTTTTTATACCCTTCAACCTATTGGTCTCAATATCTAAGCAGTGCCTCGCAATCTCCAATAATAATTTTGTACGAAATTTCGTTAAAATCCCTTGCAACATTTTTTAGTTATCGTGTATACGGACTGTCAGAGTGACATAATAACGGATTGACGATATTTGAAATATGCTTATTTACCTCTAAAATTACCGTATTTCCGGTGAAAATAAAAAACCATGAAACTATTAACTTCTCCTCATATACCATATGAAATATGTGTAGTGCATAGTATAGTATGGAGA
This sequence comes from Apoderus coryli, assembly GCA_911728435.2. Classification (NCBI taxonomy): domain Eukaryota; kingdom Metazoa; phylum Arthropoda; class Insecta; order Coleoptera; family Attelabidae; genus Apoderus; species Apoderus coryli. The sequence goes on along the minus strand of OU452204.1, from coordinate 9,909,305 downwards.
GCTAAAAATGTGTGTCAGAGTCTTGATTGCTGTTGCTGCTGTTAGAACGGTTTGTAGAAGCTAACTTCGAGATGCAACCAAGTAAAATTATTTAAAATTTTCCGAAACCGTAAATATTTATTTTAATTTAAACACTATATCCGGTATCCAGTATATATTTATTACTGAGCCCTCATTGCGCTGTTGCCAGCACGTGAATATTGATCAACAGATTAATACAATTAAATTGTTTTTACTTTTGAAATTATATCTTTTAAATTAGGTGACATCTAGAGTACAGTGTTTGAAAGATCTCACAGGTTATGTTGAAATAAAAGCTTCAAGTAGACAGGCTATGATTGGTAGTCTAACGGACGGTTCAACAGAAACGTTTTGGGAATCTGGCGATGAGGATAGAAATAAAACGAAAAGTATAACAATAATTTGTCCTCAAGGTCATCACCCAATGCTTGTTTGTGTGCATGTGGATAACTGCAGAGATTTAGTGGTAAGTTACTAGCATATTTATAGGAGTCTTAGGCTTCCGTATTAGATATTTTGATCATTGTATCTAAAATTAAAATTTATATCCAGAGCCGTTTGGAAACTCAAACACTATCTGAGGCTCATATAAACTAAATTGGAGACAACTTTACACTAAATTTTTCTATGAGAATATACCACTATTTCATATCAAAGTTTACAATTTTACAGGTTTCCCTCATTAGTATAGAAAGCCGTATGTACTTTTATTAACAAATAAAAGTCAAATTTAGGGATTACAGTTTGCTTTAATAAAAATATTGTCATTGAACCAATGCAATGTTCAAATTAATTGAAAGCGGTTCAGAAACAGCCATTATCCAAGTAATTCAATTATATCTAAATATTCTTGATTACTGTACGTTCTTGCCATACTCGAATCGCACTTTTTCACCTAGTCGTCTTATTTTTGGTCGTAGATTCTACGCCCAAAGGGTGGGGATTTTTTTTTTGGGACACCATATATATTTGGGCTTTAAAAGTGTTTAAAACATTTTCTGCTAATTTTATAACGCAAAAGATTAATTATACACCCATTTATCTAAACCCTCTTTCATGAAATACCTACATAGATTGTAAATTTCAAAAACAAATTTAATTTTGTGACGTTTTTAACTTTTATGGCCAAAGTGAGAATTCTTGATACTTGTTTGACAGTTTGGCTTAATAGTACGACAATTTATGATAGTTTTAGTCGATAAAACGTGGTACAAATAAATTATAAAATGAAGTACAATTTTACAGAATAAAATATCGACAGTGACATTTCTTTCTGGTCAAAATACTGATGATTTAGTGAAATTGAGGACGATAGAGGTAGAAACTAGACTTCTGGGTGGTTGGGTGAACTGTCCTATAACAGGTGAGTCCACTAATCATTGACTTTATAGGCTACGTTGTTTTAGATGCTTACTTCAATGACAGAGGAGTTAATTTTTGCCCGCTCCTCTGTACGCAATAAATTTTATATACACTGAAATCGTACTAATTTTATTGCGACACAAATGTGTGTTATAACGTTTTAGTTTTTAAAGAATTAAAATATAATATGTATTTCAATTATATTGAAGCAGAATATTAATTTATATTTATTGTATTTTAGATTCTAATGACAGCGTCTTACGACTTGAGCTTAAAGGCCCCGACAATTCAGTGCGCCTTCGCCAAATCCGCATATTGGGTACTATAGATTCTGAGCCATTAAAAGTAGGGAAACAGTATAGTGCGGCTACTATCCAACAGCGCAACTGTGAAGCTGAAACATTACGCGTGTTTCGTCTAATCACATCACAAGTGTTTGGTAAATTAATTCAGGCTGATGCTAGTCCAGAACATAATGCCTCCATTAATGGTAGTGATAGTGGTGAACCTTTGGAAGAAAGTAATGAATTGAGAGAGCATATGGTTGGAATCTTGTTTAGTAGGAGTAAATTGACGCATTTACAGAAACAAGTAAGTATATATTTTATTTATATCCATAATATAATATATTTTATGGATGTCTAATATACGTCCCTTGATTTCCACTAAATGACTTGTATATCCTGGATAGGGTCGTATATTTCAATTCCCCAGAGATGTATACTATATTAATTAATTGCTTGTTACATAATGTAACGAGACTTTAAGTTATGTTGGAAATTTATTTCACACTACTATGCTATCACCAAAGGGGCCGTTTCGTTGATCCACAACTCATCAGTGGTGATCTGCGGGCAGTGTGACCCAAATTTCCAACATTTATGAAGAGCAAGAGAGATGAATGTCATTCGTCTCTCGTCTGAAACAAATTTCCAACATAACTTGTCTTGTTACATTATGTAACAAACAATTCGTTAATAAAGCCTCCCGCCAGGGAATTCGGGCGTATCTAGTGTTGCCAATAGGATATAATTGTTGTTCCTTGTTGCTTCTCGTCCGGCCATCGGGGATTTAAAGGTGAAATAATCCTAGACTTTTAGTTCTTCCATAGTCGTTAAGTTCAATTTATAGACGTTGACGTTACGGTTTTCTGCTTGAATATGGACTTGCTTTGATGTTGGCAATTTCCAAATATGAAACTTCTTAAATATCAAATTAGATTCTTTTTAGCAATTAGTTCGTTTATGTTTAGTTGTCTTCCATTTAATAAAAACTTGTTTATCGTGATGAAAGTTGAAAAGTAATATTTCAGGTGATAATAAATGTAATATTATGCTTTTTTTAGAAAAATAATCCATGACGAGGAGAGAAAGTGTAATCTTTCATTCCATTACATTAATATTCTGCTCTTTGTAATAATCATCATAATGCTTTATTGCTCAACAGTACACTTAATACCATTTACAGAGCAAACAACTAAACTATTACAAAAAAAAACATGTATATACACAAAAAATACTACTTAACACCAACATTATCTAACCATAATGAACAAAATGAAAACTTCATGCTAGATAATAACGCTCTTTACAAATCTTTATCAAAAACCAACCCTCTAAAAGAACAGAAAAATTAAAAAAAGAAATAAATAAAAATTAAACTTTCTTTCATAACGATTTCCTACTCAACAATGGTATAGCAGGCGAAACTATCTTCCAGTGCATCAATATTAATGTCACAAACATCAGTAATGCGATTAAACTTTTTTTAATGAGTTTTTTGAACATTTGGTAGGTTATAGTGCACATAGTTCAAGCAATTCGAAAGGAAACGGAGAGAGTTCGTGATGAATGGGAAACCTCTATTTGTACATCATCAGTTATCTCAAATCAAAGCGCTTCTGACATAGCAAAGAACTCTGATACATACTGTTTTGAAATGCTGTCAATGGTATTGGCATTGTCCGGTAGCTCAGTTGGCAGAGCCTATTTGTCCCATCAAGGAGGACTTTTAGGAGACTTATTGACTTTGTTGCACACTGGTAGTGCTAGAGTACAACGACAGGTAACACATAATTAATATTTATTTTGAGCATTATAAATTAGAGCAACCCAATTTACAGGTAACTTCATTATTACGAAGAATGTTACCAGAAATAACTCCTGAATTCTTCGCGAAAGTTGTTGGAGTTACGAACTTACCACCAAAAGATTTTAATATAGTATCAGTCATTAATAAAGAAAGTAGCACTCAATCTTTTGATGTTAGCAGGTAATCCAATAATAATTATTCAGTTGAACTTTATACTTCACATAAAATTTACTATATATTTTTAGGCCTGGGATCCTAGATATATTTCTGAGTGTTATTGCTAAGGCCCTAACGGTTCAGGTTAAACTTCGTGGCAAAAATGGTAACACTGGTATGGCTAAAGATATTAACACAGTAACATTAGCAACTTCGATCAATACTAAAATTGAGTTAGGTAGACGTTGGTGGTTGCGAGGTTCAACTAATCGAAAATTAGCAGATGTTATCGTGAGTTTGATAACAGATATGTCTATGGTAGGTCACAAAAGAGATTGTAAGTTAAGTGTGCTGTAAATTAATAATGAATGAATTATTTTCTTCAGGGTAAAGTTGGCGATATTTGGGCGAATATTACCAAAGGTGCTATTGCCGAAAATATCTTGTATTTAACGTGTTTAAGTGACGAACAGAGAAGTCCTGATGTTTGCTTGAAAACACCGACATTATGGATTGCCTTGGCTTCTCTATGTGTTTTAGATAAAGACCACGTTGATCGGTTGTCTTCAAGTAATTATATTTTCTACATCTTAACTTTAAATTTAAAATACTTTGAAATCTAATTTTAAAAATGTTTATTTCGATTATTTTTAAGCGCAATGGAGTAAGGTTGAAGGCCAAAATGTTCCTCCACGTCCATTATGTAGTAATCATGATGATGGTGAGACAAATGCAGTAATACAATGTAGTTCATGTGGAAATTTATGTGCTGATTGCGACAGATTTTTACATTTAAATCGAAAGACTCGCAATCATCAAAGACAGGTAACGCAGAAGTGATTTTTCTTTGATTGTTTTCAGTCACTTCACATGAACTTCTGGAACACTTGATACTAGAGGGAATTTTATGGACACGCCACGTTTCCAACGGCAGCTAAAACTACTCGTGATAGCTAGTCTCTAATGCATGCAATAGGCATTCGAGGCTTTTTGCCTATCGGATCTTGTATAGTTCGTATACTAATACCTCGGCTTGGAAGACCATGCTCCGCCATCGGCCCTATAGAAGCCTGTTCTAGTCGCGCATTCGGGTAACAAATCAGTGATATGCTAGAAAAGATACTCTGATCTTGATTGACATTGAAACTTTAGGTTCCGCCAGCCGTTGCAATTTGGACGTGACTAACATTTCTCCACTTTACGCAGTTACCCAAATCCCTTGTACCTTCTTGTATGATCCACATGGAATGCGTTGGCTAGTAGAATACACAAAAAGTCCGTGCCGGCCTAAAACGTTTTTAATAAAATACCCAGAGAAATAAAATGTTCCAAATCTGAGAATATTTTTAAAAGAAATCTTAAAAATTATTTGATTGGCAAGTAGTGTTATTATAGTTCAGAATTTTTCAATTCTTAATCTAACAGTGCTTGTGTTTGTTTTTCTTTCTTTCTTTTTTTGTCCATATATTGTTTGTCATGATATGATAAATAATGTTGTTCTGTATTCTTAGTATGTATTGTAGGTTTTGTTTATTCTTTTATTGAATTGTAATCAAGACTTGTATGTAATGACGACCCTATCCAATCATAAGGTTAGATTGAGGTGTAAAGTGTAAATGAATAAATAAAAAAAATAAAAATAAACTGGTTCTTTACATAAAACATTACTGGATATTCAAAGAATTTCTGCCTATCACTAGCATTTCTAACACTCGCACCATAAATGTTTTTTTATTATTATATTTTGTTAGGTTTGTAAAGAAGAAGAGGAGGCCATCAAAGTTGAGTTACATGAGGGTTGTGGTAGAACAAAACTATTTTGGCTATTGGCCCTTGCCGATTCCAGAACTTTGAAAGCTTTAGTCGAATTCAGGGAAGGAGGGACTAGAACTCGTGGAGCTGGTATTAGTGGAGTGTGCCGATTTTGTGGAGCAACTGGCAACTCAGGATTATTAGCTATAGGAAATATATGCGCCGACTCAGAATGTCAGGTAAGGATAATTTATTAATCTGATTAATTTTTTAATGCAACAAAATTAAAAATTACTGGAAACGAGATTTAATATTGTGATGTAATATTTACTGAACTTCTGAGATGTGCTCATATTATTTCATACATTTTAAATTGTTTTAAGGAATATGGTAAAATGGCTTGCACGAAACTTCTAAACTGTGGACACATGTGCGGAGGCGTCATTGGTGAATCCAAATGTCTACCATGTTTACATGGTTGTTCAAATGACACATCCTTAAGACAAGATTCAGATGATATGTGTATGATATGTTTCACAGAAGCTTTGTCATGTGCCCCCTCAATTCAGGTATTTAGTATAGTAATAATAGATTTTTTATGTGTTAATTAAAAACCCCAGTTTTCGCGAATTTCAAGGGACCAAGAATAGAACTCTGAGGTGTACCGCAATTTATAGTGATAGGTTCAGAGTTGCTGTTATTTAAGAATGCTCTTTGTAATGTAATTCTTTAGTGTCTCAATTTCCTATATACATAGTATAGACAATTGACATTACTTAACTAAATAATAAACACACAAACAAATAAACACTAACATACAAAAAAATCCCAGTTACCTTACTTACAAAAATATAAATTAAAAAGACAACCATTTTAATTTACGGTCAATTGAATTGTGTAACAAATAAAATCAAGAAACACTTAATTTCCACACAACACGTGGTTCTTAAATTCCTGAACCGTATAAAAAAACCCCCGAGAATAGCAGCTTCTTAATTGCTCTTTTGAATTTATTTAAACTACTATGTGGCTAGGCAAAATATTATACAGAGAGCCACCCACATAAATCGGAGATCTTTTGTATAGTTCTAGAGTATACCTTCTGTGCAAGATATTATTTCCTCTTCTGGTATTATAATTGTGCTGATCAGTATTTTTATCACTAAAACCAATTTTGTACATTTTTAATTATGTTATTATTCAAATTATTATTTAATTATGTTATTATTCAAATGATCAAAAGTCTTTGAAAAGTCGGTAGAAATGGTGTCAACCCGTTGCCCTAACCAAGAGGTGGAATTGTGGTTTGTAGAAATTCCACCAAGTTTGTTACGGTTGAATGCTTATAGGAATCCGTGTTGTTGAATAGTGATACGGTTTTTTATTGGTTAAATATTTTGTGAGGTATCATTTCGAATACCGTTGAGAAGTTAGACAAGATGGAAATCAGACGATTGGTAAGAACAGCAGGATCCCATGACTTATAGACAGCACAAACTCGCGCCAACTTCCAAGCAGTGGAAAACGTATTTAAACTTGTTGAATATAATGGATAACGGAGCAGCCTACACATACGCACAATCCCTAATAATGAAAGCGCGAACGTTGTCGCAGCCGGAGGTCATTTTGGGTTTAAGCTTTCTCATAGCTTTTAGCACGTCATTAAAAGTAATACTGTCCACTGTGTACTAGAGCCATCACCAACATCTCGATTGATTAGAGCAGATGCATTGACGGAAACAAAGACACTTCGAAAGTAATAGGCGAAAGCATTGACGATACTATCTGGAGTTGAGATGCATGGATAGGATGTATATAATTGGTTGAGTAAAACTGAAAATAATAAAAGTTTTCCTAATTTTGATTGCTAATCTGTTGATTGATTTGGTTCGAGCAAGTTCAATTGTCGGCGGAGTATTTTCAAAAAATTGGTTTCTGTCAGTGCTTTTCTCTATTATTAATATTATTTTATATTTTAGCTTCTTTGCGGTCACGTGTTTCATTTACATTGTTGCAAAGCTGTGCTTATGAAACGATGGGCAGGACCAAGAATCACATTTTCATTTTCGCTTTGTCCTATTTGCAAGGTAAAATATCCAGTATTGACTATATTAATAAATTTTATTTTGATTTAGAAATAAATATGAAGATTTTATAAAGTTTACAATGGGATTTACTGATTAGGCTAATAGATGTTTTGTTTTAGATTGAAATTAAGCATCAAATGTTGGAAGACCTTCTGGAACCCATACTGGAACTTATCAAGGATGTACGTCGAAAGGCTCTAATGCGTTTAGAGTATGAAGGATTGCACACTGTTGAGGCTGTAGTGACACCTGGTGCTCGATACTATAACGATCCAGCGACATATGCAATGGACAGATATGCTTATTATGTGTGTTGTAAATGTAATAAGGTATGATAGATAATCTAATTAATTAAAATAAATAATTACAAATTTCACAGCTATTCTCACATTGTTTTTTGCAGGCCTATTATGGAGGCGAAGCCCGTTGCGATGCAGAGATTGGTGAAAACTATGACCCAATGGAGTTAGTATGTGGTGGATGCTCTGATGTAGCAAGAGCTCAAATGTGTCCAAAACACGGTACAGATTTCTTGGAATACAAATGTCGGTATTGTTGTTCAGTAGCAGTGTACTTTTGTTTTGGTACTACACATTTTTGTACCCCATGTCATGATGATTTCCAACGGGTAACGAATTTATCAAAAAATGAGTTACCAATGTGTCCAGCAGGTAATTGCACTTTATTAAACTTTCAGTAATGTATTTTTTTGTTAGTAATATGTATTTGAGTTACAGGTCAATGAAAATTTAACAAAATCTTCGAACTGTTTGGCTTTGAATCCAATTCTATTGTTATAACTCAATATTTCTTTCAATCGTATTAAAAATCTGTATCTCTATCAACACGTATTTCTTGTTGAGAATTTTAATTCACCTTTCAAGGAGTATGTAACAAATATGTGAGAAATTATATTGGAGGGTCCGTTTTTATATTGGATGAATAGACGGATTGGAGGCTGCTCAATATAGTTGTAATTCCCGTAAATTCGTATCCTATAAATAGGTATATTTCCGCGGCTACCTCAGGAGAAAAAAAACATACACCATACATTCACCAGACGGGCCGTTTCGTTGATCCACAACTCAGTGGTGATCGGCAGGCAGTGTGACCCAAATTTCAAACATTTACGAAGAGCTTATACTAGCACGAGAGATGAAAGACAACAAGATGTTTTTGGCGAAATCAAGTGTGAGCAGGCAATATGCTCGGTGAAACATAGTTCATAAACGATGGCCGGCCGAGGAGGAACAACTCGATCATATTCTATTGCCAACACTAGATGTGCCCGAATTCCCTGGCGGGATGCTTTATTTGTGAATTGCTTGCTACATAAAATAACAAGACTTTTCGTCATGTTGGTAATTTGGTTCACACCACCATGTATTCACCAGACGTAGGCATGGTGGATTGACAAGAATTAAATTTTCACTGTTTGAGGAAGTTATTCTTTCGCCAGCAAATCTTAAACAAAGCTGGTCCAGTAATTAAATAATCGACTTCGTCAAGAGTATTTATTTCATGAATTATAAATGTGAGTCACAATAGACCCTTGATTTGCTCTCAGAACGCACCTATTTTAAGCATACATCGTGTTGATTTCATGACGAATCAACATAAATCTCGCAGTGTTTTGAAGGAAGGTTTTATTATTAAATAACAACTGGCAAGAATATATACAAAATTCAATGGATAAAAGATGCAATGCATAATATGGATTATTTTGTGAAATATTAGTTCTACCTGCACAAAGATTTGGCCGGACATGATTCCATTGATAATTTTAGGTCCCAGAGCCACTCAACTAGATGGTGATGAATGTCCCCTACACGTCAAGCATCCTGCTACTGGAGAAGAGTTTGCACTGGGTTGTGGTGTCTGCAGAAATGCCCATACTTTTTGAATAAATTATACATTCAAGTGCATTTTGGTTCCCAGATCTTTTTAAATGTATATGAAAGTGTGTCGATGTAATTTTTTGACATACGTTGAGATGAATTTGTACCTCATTGTTGATTAATTGTTTTATATTGTTAATACGAGCATTTTTTATAATAATTTGATTCCTAATTTTTGCTTAGCCAAAGAATATAGTTTTTTAATTTTATCCAATTTTAGCAATATGTGATAATTTTAGAATTAATCTGATTTTATTTGTGATATTTTATACTTTTGAGTTTTAATTTTTTATATTTCCGTTTTAGTTTATCAGTAATTTTCTTTAACTGAAGATAAAGTAACTATGTCAGTTTAATTCAGTTCAGGGATATTAACGTTGAAGTTTTTGTTTCGATATTTCCTGATCATAACACCTTTCTCTACTCAGTTATTTTAAATTTAGTAAGTTTTAATGTGCAATAATTTTATAATTTACATTGATAAAAATAAGTTATAAATCTCTAACTTTATTTTGGTAAAGTATGTGCAATTTTGGATAGTGTTCATAAATCCTAATAATACCAAATAGCTAACTACATATATTCACTAAATCTTATGATATCCTGAACTATTAATAAAATTTTACCACAATTAACCAACTAGTTTCAATTATTTGACCTACTAACAACTGGTGTAAGTTTAATTTTCATATCAGATGAGAATTCTGTATGGGGTATTCGACGTCGACAAATTTTTCTGAATTTATATTAAATAGCAGGGATTGATACCGAAACTTGGTATTGAATCGAAACGACGGTTCGCGCGGTATTGCTTTTGGTACCGTCAAATAACCGACACGGAACTGTGATCGAAATGTAGTGAACCTTTGTGACAGATACCCGAAATGTAATGAAACTTCAATAACGAACCGACCGAGATATCGAAATGAAAGTAACACTTATACCGAAACTCTCGATATCGGAATCGAAACTAAAGGCACGAAACCGAAACAGGTACCAAAACTTTGAGTAACCAAACCCTCCGTATAGATATTGAAATACTAGTGGAGTCTGTAAACATAAATAGTACCGAAACCGTCGGTGCAGTAAATTAAACAACAAGCAAAACACATAATATGAAAATTGGTACCGAAACTATGTGCAACGAACTGAAACGCGGTGTCAATCCCTGTTAAATAGTCTTTTAGTGCATGCATGGACTAGAACTATTTCGAACTGGAACGCTTCACTTTAGATTCTATTGTGAGTTGTAGGTATTGACAAACGAACTAAGCCATGCAGGAACTTTCCAAACTTATTTATGATTCGGGGTTGGAGCAGTATTTGAGTCACATACCTATTTACTGTGTTGAAGTAATGTTGAAGACTAAGCAGTGTTGCATTTTCAGTGGAGATATTTGGAATTCACAATCCTTATTGAAGATATGGTGAGCTGAATTTGAACTTCAATCTATCGTTTCAAAGCAGCAGTAGTTTGGTATGCGAGATTTCATTTCCCATATGGCGAAAAACATTGCTGCGTACAAGTATGGGTAAATCCGAGAGGTGCAGCGAGAGGGCTTTTAAAAGCGAATAAACCCTATTAAGAGGATGGAGTGAATCGCTATTGTACCTTCCATCTCTGTATAATAGCGACTAATTGTTTGCTGACATGCTGTAACACTTATGCTCTAAACTTTAGATACCGTACCGGTACGGTATATTAAATGTAGACGATCTAAATAGTAGCTTATTTTTGGAATTTTGATTGGTACCCAAGGAGATTATCACAATAAATCTTGTTATTCAATAATTTAAACAAAAACACTATTAGCGCAATTCCACGCTGTAGGAAGGTTCAAAATGAGTGGGTCTGCACCGGACCCTCAACTGCAACCACCCAGGGGCTATTGTGGCTCATACCTATTTACATTTCACCAAGCAGCTCAATCTTCTTAATGAAGTCGCTTATTTTGCTGAGTGAGCTTTCTTTTAGACTCGCTGGTAGAAGGGTTATCTTCACCTAGATAATTTTGCTTAAAGTTTTGCACTTTTTTCGTCATCCAGATATTCAGTATGTATTTGGGAGTACTAAACGATATGCCAGTTGCGGGTTCTGGTCCGATACATTCTCCTTCAGCCCCTTCACTTGCCAGAGAGTCGGCTATTAAATTCCCCTTTAGACCAGAATGGCCGGGGATCCAGACCAGAGTCAGATTATTGTTTATCCCGTTATTAGAGAGTTTGTTTTGACAATTCGACATTGATTTTGTGTGATGATGTGGATAAAAAAAAAACTTAATTGTGCAACAAAAAGTTTATCATAACACATAATATAGACAAAGATGTGGATCTTGATGAGCTTAGGGCCGCTTGGCTACCAGAGAAGATTTTGAGTGACCTTCACTCACAGTGCTCCTGCTCGAGCTCCTGAACCCGCAGATCAATGGCCAGAACTTCTGCCTGGAATACAGTAGCGTGGGAACCCAACCCAGACATTGTGAAAGTCCGCGCTTTGCAACTCCCATTCCAGGATTCATTGATCTGGAACTAGGAATAATAAAATGAATGGTTAAAATAGAATAACTTATCTGTCTATTAGGATAAATCTAAATAAATTTTTCTCTGATTTATAAGACACATAATAGGGATACCATATAATTGAACAAGACCCCAAATTGGAACGAACGAAAGCATATAAGTATAGAATCTTAAAAAAAATTAAATCATAAGAGCCAAGGAAGTATCACTGATCGATTTAAAAATCTTAACATCATTGACAAAGAAAAGTCCTGAACCTGTGAAATCCAGGGCCAGGTCATTAATAAATATAATAGGGGCGAAGCCTTGAGGTACTCACAAGATTTAATAATGTGAGGCAAAACCATGGATAGAAACGTACTGATATCTTTCAAATAAGTAGGAACTAATCAGTAAAAGAAAACTTAATCCAATTTCCTCGCTTAGCATCAATCGAAAGCCTTATTGGCAAAGTTCGTATAAACTGTAGACATCAACCTGGCCAGACTTATCCAACTGGTCACAAACAAACTGTAGAAAGACAGCCAAATTGGTGACTGTAGATCGTTTAGCCATAGAACAATATGCATACCTGTTATTCGACTTGTTGAAAGTGCGAAGAAAAATTAGACAATATTCAAATTGGCCTATAATTCGATACAGATCTGGATTATCATTTTTAAAGACAGCTTTCTTCCATTTAGGAGGAAACACTTCAGATTTGAGAATGAGATTCAACGCTATACATAGAGTTCGTGTCAAAACATGATCACTACCTTTTACTAAAGATGCAATCGCATGGGATCCAGGTGTGAATTAAATTTTAAGTTTTATAGTGGCCAAAATAATTTCCGTCTCAGTAATATTACTAATAGATACCTCAGCTTCCGACACAATGCGAGGTAGAAAAAATCGACTACATTTCAGTTGTGATACTAGCGTCATCTCACTGCAGTGCCTGCACTTAACAATGAGCTAAAAGGTTTAATTCTTAGAGAATGCCTGTTCGGTTTTTTTATTATTATTAACTGCGTTAGAAAGATGGCGCCACATTGCTGAATTCTCACTCATAAGTTAATACTCTCAACTTTCTGTAATTCTTTATTACCTACATACCTGATGATGAGAACTAGTTTCTCGAAACATGTATGGTTATGAATACTGATTGATTTCAACAATATATAACATTCATTTGTGGAGTAGACTTCATTCATTTACCCCTTAAAATATAACTCCTCGCAAAATAATGGACTGTTTCAATAATATATAGTAGTGTTGTCTGACAGATCTATTATTTATGGTAGGTATTTATAATATTTTTTGTCCTGACATCTGTAAGTTTTTGATAATACGTACTATTGATTTAAGTATTTTTCTTCCGTTCACACTGTGATGGTTATGCGGATTGTTTAACACTATGATGTTTTATTGATTAATAGTTTGACTTGGAAACCAGTGTTTGAAACTTGATTTCCTCATTCGAGCTTTTTTAGCTTCTGTAAAGTTAGGATTTTGCAAAGATACATTGACGCTTAGTTTCAGGATCATAAGTGAAAACGCAAGATTCTTATGTCAAATATGACAATATATATTATATATATATAAAAATAATATCTATGAACAGATATATTATTACATTTTGTGATTTTGATCAAATGTATATTCTATTCATATGTAAAGGGTGGATATTTGAAGCTGTCACTTGGTGACTAATCTGGCCATTTGGTTTAAACCAGTGCCAAAAAAAAGAACTTTAAGTCATTTGCACATTTTAATTCCTGAAATTTTCAAATACCTGTCTCAAACCATTCCACTTTATGTTTTCATCCAGTTTTCTGATATGTATATTCCAATATATCGATATCGAAATATTTTAGTCTACCTAAGGACCTATTATAACACTTTTGTTCATGTTATGGAATTGATGTAATTTCAATTTGAGAAATTAATTTAAAATGTGCTTGTTTTTATTGAAATTGCCATTATACCTTGAATATGGATAATTGATTTCAATTCAACTTCAAAGGTTTTTCACAAACTTCCTGCATATTCAAATAGTTATGCAAAATTTGTTTGACGCATTCTTTTTTAATTTTTACAGTCTCAAATCGCACGAATCGTTAACCCATAGTCAGATCCAATCAGATTACGTACCGACTTTTTCAATCTTTTCACCTGTTTTTGACGAGCAAAATCAACCCGGACGTGGATGATCGTCAAAAATTTTTCAGCTATCATGGAAACGTTTAAACTACTTAGAAACTCGCGCAAGTGATAAGATAGATTTCCAAACAGTTATTTTAATGCAATATTCATCTCTATAGCAGTTTTCCTAGACTCCAGGTAACATTTCACAATTCGTTTGTCAACAATTGCACTTATCCTTTCGGATTTGTTTGCAGATTCGGGAGAAGCTGCATTCGAAATAAAAAGGCATCAGGCTACACAGCGGTTGGTCGGTTAATTTTTCGTTAAATCTAAGTACGTAAGTATGTGAAGTTTTCCTAGTTTCATTTTGAGTACAAAACTGTTGCAGCTCAACAAGTTAATAGTAATATTTTCTTCTAGTATCAACCAAATATTTTTGATTGTCCATAAGATAAAATTTCATAATTGTTTTTCATATATATTATAGAAAAAACAGTAAACTAATAAAAAAAACTATATACTCTTATATATTAAACTCGTTGGTGGTGACAACGAGATGGCCCTCGTTACTATAGCAACGAATTGTAGAGGCGGCACCTTGTACTTTTGTATCCCCTTTCCCCATAAGCGCCACGCTCATCAGTTCTGTTTGCCGCCTCATAATATGCCCCCACTGTAGACGTATTCAAACTGTTTTGTGTATGTATATTGAAGCTTTTGAATTTAAACAGTTCAATAGAACCCAGCGGCGTTTTTAGTGCTTGTTTAATCAAATTCGCACTATTTTTTTTAGGTATTTCTTGTGATCGTCATGAAACTTTAGAAATCTGCTAATAAAATTGGGGGCGACGTCGAAATGATCTGTGAAATGATCTTTGTTAAATGTGTGTATAACCGCAAAGTCATAGCGCACATGCCAAAATGACGTCAACGAAATGACATTTATTTGTAACCTCAAAAAGACGTCTCTTTTTGTTTCGATGAATTAATAAATGCTACGCCAACGTAGTGCATTGCAAATTGTCTCTATATTACATAAACATAAGTCAGGTCAAGTCATGATCAAAGAACATACATAAAAGTTTTCGAAATTTGATATATTTACTTAAGTTTTGTTTTTTATGTAAATTATGTAAAAAATACTTTCTGGATAGAACATCGATGTCGATCAAGTAGCTCAGAAGATGGTCAAATAAATTTGCAAAACGTTGGCAAATTAAAAAAAAATTGACCTTTTGTTGACCCTTAATATATTGCGATATAAAATTTTTAATTTCCAACTGGATTGTAGTTTTAACAAGAAAATATATTGAGTCATTTTAGGTTGAGAAAATAGTAAAAGTAATTGAAATTGGGGCAGTAATGGAATATGTAAATTACAGTTTTTATTGCTGTAATTATAATTAATTAAATTTTCTCGAAAGTAATTTGTAATTGTAATCAATTACAAAAACATGATAAAGTAATTTGTAATTCATATAATTTGTGTTTCCTTATTATCTAACCCGCCACTGACCATCAAGGGGATAAAATTAGAATCGACGAAAGCACTGCGTCGCTCTTTGGAGTTTACAATCAGGTCGCGCCGGAAATGAAGTTCAGGAATCAGCAATCTGACGACAAGGGGTTTGGAAAACATGGCTTTTCATAATACCCGCTGGCAGAGAACTTCCTGGATTATCATTTCGATATTGCTGGTATTATATTGTTTGTAGCTTATTGAACATAATTTGAACCTATATAGAATATATGAGAAGTAGAATTTGAATATTATCAATTATTATGTAAAAAATATAGTACCTAATGATTTTAATTTTCTATTAAATATTCAATATTTTAATAGATATTTGGTTTCAAGCACGTGTTTACAATTATCCGGGCCGGGGTGGACTTCCAATAACACCTAGGTATAATTCGTACTCATTATTTCTGAGTTCATCAGTTTTGTCTATATTATGTATATTGTTTTATGATGAACCTTTTGTTGCCTTATTCAAGTTTTCAACAGTGTGGCATTGTCAAAACAGAAACAGACTCTAATATCGAGATAAACAATAATCTGACTCTGGCCTGGATCCCTGACCACTCTGATATAATGGGCAATGAAATGGCCGACTCTCTGGCAAGAGAAGGAGCTGAAAGAGAATTTATCGGACCGGGACCCGCAACCGCACAGCCACATACATACTTAATATCGGGATGACGAGAAATGTTCAGAACTTTGGGCAAAATTATCCAGGTTTAGTAGATTCGAAGGAGTTCATTAACCCATTGAAATCAAGGGCCAGGGAGTTGTTGGGTATGATTAGATCTCATCTGTGCTGCCTGGTTGGACTATACACTGGTCACTGTCGTTTGCATCACCATCTCACAAGGTTGGAAAATTCCTAGTGCCGATTGTGCCTGGAGGATGATGAGACGGCGGAACATGTACTGTGTTCTTGCCCAGGTAGAACCAGATTTGGCGAAGTAACCCTTCTAGCAATGAATCTAAAAGAAAGCTCACCCAGCAAAATAATCGACTTCATTAAGAAGATTTAGCTGCTGGGTGAAATATAAATAGATATGAGCCCCAATAGATATTTGATGGTCGAAGTGGAGGGTGAGTTTTTTGATTATTTTCTTAATTTTTTTATAGGTATTTATAACGTATTAGATGTTCTTGAGGGTTGAGTACAGGAGCTCTGAGCTAGACTTCGCCTTCATGAGCAGCATAATGGATTATGTAATGTAATTATTGGTTTACTTTTCATAATAAAGACAATTTATTATTATTATTATTTATTCATTGGTGGTGGAGTTAAGTTTCAGTAAATATATGTATTAAATAGAAATTTACTAGGTTATTTTTTTAGACGAAGCATAAATTCCAGCTGTTTTGGTGGTGTATTATTGTAGCTATCAAAGTGTGCTCATTAGCTGTTGTTCATAATATCGGAATTTTGTATAAGGTAAGTCGCATAACACACAAAGTCCAAAAGAGAACTTTAATTTTTCTTTTACTATTATTAAATAATCAGACCTTTTATTGCATCACTATTTTTTAAAAGTTGCTGGTCTACATTTTCCAAAATTGTCAAAAATAGAAATTAGACTACTTTCCAAAAATGTTTGCTCTAGATAAGGAATAAATCATTTACAGGACATTTTAAAATTCAGAGTAGGTACTTATTAGACTTATTTTCAATTTGTTGCTATTTATAAGTACATAATTTTTACTGAAGTTGTTATTTGGAGACTGATCAAGGTATCTTGATCAATTATACCTACGTTACGAGATTGAAAGGGAATGAGGCTATATTTTATATTAATTCGACAGAACTACTGCTGTGGCTCTAATTAAAGATACAATAATTATGTTTCTGATTAATATCAGAATACATAATTATATTTTATTAACTATAAAACTTGATTGAAATGAAATAGATTAACTTGAAGTTTTAATGGCGAAATTTTATCGAGAAAATAATGTGACTTAAGGAATTACATTTTTAGGAATTGTTATTTTAAATGAGATACAAATGAATGAGTATTAAATGTAAAGTCGACATACTATACAATATTGAAATTCATTATGTGACGAACTATTATCGGATTATAAAAAAATATCACACATTAAATATGTAAAGTTACGCGATTCATTGGTAAAAAATAGAAAAATGTTATCCTATCAATATAATTAATACTTTTGCCAATTTCTTTCAGAGTGTATACGTAGAATCGTCGCTTGTTGATTCTTTTGAATCAAATAAATGTATGGATTTGATTTCTGTGGCCGGTTTAAAGAAGCTGAAATCCAAATTTACTGCGGAGTCGATGATATTCCTGCGTTTATTAACAAGGAATTTGCATATGCTGTTATGCAACCTACATATATTTTAATCTAAGTTTCGATTTGTCGGTGCAGGACTTCAGCCAACCTGAAATCTACCACGTTTTATTTTATGTCTTGCACCGACAAATCAAAACTTAGATTATATAATTTCGAGGACGCAATTTCCACTTGAAGATATATTTTAAAATGTCTCTGAAATCGGGTAAATTTCCTAAAGTAAGTAATCTTGAAGTTCCATACATAAGCTTGGTGATGCACTGCATGCATATGTAGACAAAAAAAGAGAACTAGCCCAAAAATAATGTCAATCAAAAACGCTCATACCATTTGTACCTTGTAGAGTTATAAATATACTTACAGTGAGTCTGCGTGGGTTGGAATAAATTTATTTAAAATTCAGGGATTATTTTTCGAATAAATGAATTTCAACGGTTCTCCCTGTATAATTTTCTACTTTTTAGTAATTATTCGTAACTTTAATAATTTTCCTCCTTTTCCTGCTTGTCCTTGTTCTCCTGCATGGAAAAGAACGAATACATGCGCATTAACTTCTTTGGGACTACGGGCGCATTATTTTAAAATCAGTACCATTTTAATAGTTATAGTTATTTCAAAAAACCGTTAATTAATTACATAAACAAGGTGTTACAATATATTGTGTGTGATATCTATGAGGACACAAGAAGATTGATCATTGGAAAACGACGTTATTTAATATATCTAATTCAATAAAAATATCAACCAAAAATACAGTCCACTTAACAGACGATCCTCGTCCCAACAGAATTATTTAATTATGTTGGAATAAATTTATTTAAAATTAAGGAATTATTTTTTTGGAAAAACTCTTGGACACGCCGATTTTAGTTTTTGACTAAGGGATTTCTTGTTGTAAATTCATGACTCCAGGGTAGTCCAAAAATAAATGACGACCACCAAACGTACTTTTTTAAATCGACCCGTAGATTTAAAAAGGCAGGAGGTAGTTAAAACTTAAGCATTGAAACCTAATTATGTGAAACTGCACTCTGATAGTCCAGGAGATACTGACAATAGAGTCTGGGTCAGGTCCAAAAGCCGGTATTTCTAATCATTACTGTATCAATGAAAACAACCCCAACTAGAGCCAAGTTTTGTTATGGCCTTATCTCTAAAGGAGAATGCTAAGGCTAAAAACGTTTGGTGTAACGAGTGGGAAAATAGACGGAGGAAGTCCAAAGACAGCCATACTGCAGACTGTGGAAGACAACCCTTCATCTTATCGAGGCAACTAAAGAAACATATCCATCAAGTAAGTTGTGTGATTCACCTCTGTGCAGAGCGTGTGAACATGAGGACGACACTTGCGACGACGTTTTGGATCTAAGGGAATCCATCCTGTGACAACGATGGCCAACTATGCAGAGTTTAGGTTGATTAACATACCATGCACAAGAGGGCCGAAAGGGCTTAGGTGAAGCCTTCTTCTTCAAGGTATTGGCGAAGAGATTCAACAAGACAACCCCCTAAAAATTCAACAAACTACGGATACTACTCAATAGACTTATAGTATTATTACTGGCAAGAACATACCAGGCTTCAGTGTCTCCAATTGCATTGTCTTCCTATCGAAATATCCCCGTACAAAATATCTAAGTAGTTCCAGTTCTTGAAAAAAAGCCTATCGGTAACATTTTAATTGCCACCAAAACAATAAATAATATCAGCTTGGTACCGCCCTCAAAAGTCCCGCAAGTCATCGTTAACGATCCATTGACGTAACAATTATTTTTCACTATATGCTCTTTTCGAAATATATTTATTGGTTATTAAAGTTCACTTCAAAAGGCGGACGATAGCCGGCTACTTTATATGCAAACTGCTCCAGATAGCAACCGCAGATGTAATAAATAAAATATTTCAACCGGTGGATATAAGAATATATAGGTACATAGCTATTTTAAATATATTTGTATGAGATTGTATCAATAAGTATAGACAATTTATGTAAAAGCTAATTTACAGTAAATAATTGATTAAATATATGTGTTTTTAAATATTGTAAAATTCTTTTAAAATATTAACGAAATGAGTATTCAGTTGCTCAATAACGAGACTATTGTTATATAATATTATCTGGAATTTCTTACAATTTTAATTCCTTAGAGTTTCTTTATTAGAGACTAGTTTTGGGGAGATCCTTCTTCAGTGAGGAATCTAGGCTGTATTCTTTGAAATTTAATTTATTGCTATATATTTGCTCACATCGGTCAGATAAGTTTTAATAGAATCTTTTAATTTACCTGAAAATAAAATTCATAAATTTGCTACTCATATTGTATTTATCAACAAATTTGAATAAACTGTCAAAACCATGTTAGCAGACGCGGATGACTGGCTTTCAAGCAGAAGCTTCTGCCATGGCTTTAATGTATAAGCTCCACTAAATTCATCAAGGTTTACATCGAAACAGTTTGGTACCGCAAAACTAGACTTTCAAAGACAGGGATTGTTATTTATTATATTATAAGACGGTGAAAATAATGCTTTACCTGGAGCGGCGGAAATAATTGATCCACGAGCAACGTAGGAGCGAGTAGATTAAGCTTTTACTGTCGTCTGTAATATTCTATTTTATTTTTGAGCGGAAATATTTATTAAAAATTAAGTCATAAAATGCGGGAGCAGTTTAGATTATTAATAAATTTACTGGTTTTCACCCTATGTTTTCACTCCCATTGGGTCGAGGGATGTTGCTTAGAGTCCATTTAAAATGAATGCTCTTAATATTGCGTCAATTGTACCTATAACATTATCATAGTGTTCCTCGGATATGAATCCGATTGAACATGTCTGAGACATACTTCGCAGAAGTTTACGTTCAAGAATTTGCCTCAGGAAGTTATTGATAACCTGATAAGAGGTGTGGGAAGAAGAATAGCTGCAGTCATAAGAGCACGTGGGGGAACACGCGGTATTAAAAATAACTTTTTACTTCAAGTTGATTATTAAATAATGCTTTAAAGATTGAAAATGTGCAATTAATTTGTATTTTTAGCTAATTTTATAATGTCTTTTTTGGTACACTCTATAATAATGTTATACTATACAAGAATAAAATCGTTTATTTTCAATAGTTTCTAACCAATATCCGTCGACCCATCACCATAAAATGCGTGTCAATAAGCCACTTTTTACCAAAACCCTGTTAATTCCTTAATATGTGAGTTTTCACAGTGAATAAAAAACCAAATGGCTCAGAAAAGATCAATCTTTAATTTGCCATTTTCGAATAATTTCTACTTTCAATCGTTCACTCCACAGAGCGCTCCCAAAAATTAACAAAAACATAACTTTCTTTTTTCCCTCTATGACATAAGAACCAATCAACTATAGGTCTAACCTGTTGTCTAAGAGTCCAGATACATTTCTAAAAAATCATCTCAATATGTTATACTTAGGGTTCAAGAGAAAATCGATGTTAAACTTAATTTTGCCGGTGTGTGTATTTTAAATAAACTGTTATTTTGACAACGAGTTTTAAGTGGAACAAATAATAGTTTACCATCCACGATGGAGTAAAAGATATTTTTCTAATGCTTTTGTTCTGAATTCCTGATCCCTCTGGTTTAAAGCAAAAATGACAATGATAACACCCTGGCGATGGAAATTTAGACACGGCATAACGTGTGATATATCAGTAACGTTGCTGATATATTGTTGGTTATGTTAACAATAAAGTAGCAACCACAAATAAAGTATGGAAGCTTGTTTGCAAATATTTATAATTCTTCCTGTTAGCTCCTTAATTTTTTTTCTAAATGGTGATCAAAGGAAAGCCATATATTTTATATTTGAAATAGAGAAAAAATGTTATAAGATACCAATATATATGTTTTATTTATTTTAGAATTTTGTTTTCATTGTACAATGAGCGTCTCTAGATTTTTTTAATATTGGAGTCTGGAACACCACTTTTTCCATACATTTTTTCATAAATCTGCACTTAGTTTACAACTAACTCGTATAATATTAGTTTTAAAGTTATTGAATGTTTATGGTTTATTAAAGTAAGTCAGAGAGGGGCGGGAGATGCCCACATGTGCAAGCGCGCATCGACGTGATTATGGTATTAAAGTACCTGGTCGCGTGGATGGTTCTTGGATGGATGGACAGTGCTCCCGGCCGAGTCGGTAGACTTGCCTATGTCAATTAGTTATTGACTATATAGTCGTGGGTGCTGGCATCTGGCGGTCGAGGACCATGGTTCGGATTCCATGCTAAACTGTAGGTCCAAGAATTACAAAGATAAGCTGTATTACCTAGTGTTGAAATATGTTATTTGAAATGGGTGATTTCTTCCATATTACAAGAAGAAGAACATTTTTGTTTTTAACCTCACTTTTGCTTTATATTTTCTTGATGTACAATGTGCTTATAATTTTTGCATCAGTTCATTCCTTTTGTATTAATAATAAAACTAGTGTACTTAATTGTTTGTTAAGGGATTTATTTAATAAGCCAACTTTCAATAAATATATAAAACAACACCTAGTGTAGAGGCCAAAAAAAAATTATGCCAGAGATCTAACATAATCGCAAAGAAAAAATCCAATGGAGTTATATCGCATGACTTTGGTGGTCAGTTCATATCGGAATTTTTGAGATTAAAAGGTTATTAAACTTCAAATAAATTGATCACATTTCGTTCACATTTAAATCATCTAATCCATGCCACAGAAAACCAGTAATCATGTTGTGTAGCGTTCTCCAGTGCCATTTTCATTAACAAAAATATACTTATATAGGTATAGATTATGTTTATAGGCCAATAACATCTCCAGTCCATAAACCAGACGAAACGGTTAATTTTTGTACTTCACGAACACCAGGTCGGTTTTTCGTCACTCCAAATGAGGCAATTGTGCATATTTAAAAAGTCATTTAATTAAAAGAGATCTCTATCACTCAAGATGAGATGGATCAAGTTGCTGTAAAACATCTACATCTAAGTTCACAGGATTGATATTTTCGATAGTACCTAAGTACGTTTAACTTTTTTTTTCTACGAATTGCCTTTGTTATATGTTCAATCATAATTTGAAAATGTAGTACATTGTAATGCTGTTTTTAATTTCGTTGCTGGGCAACAGTGGGAAATATTTAAAAATGCACGGGTAAATTTCCTGGTAATGACAAAAGTAGCATCGGTTATGAAAAATCACCATAGCAACGCCGACAATACAATTAAACGCCGACAATACGATTTAATACTTTTAACTCGTCGTATTTAGGATTACACCAACAGGGCGAGTATAAGTTTCGAAAAACAAATATATTCCTAAAAATTATTAAATTTAATTTATACAAAAGCATTAAAACAGTCGTAGAAAAAGTATAGTGATGACCATTTCCTACACGTATGATTTGCAGCACTCGCCTGCGGCTCAGGCTACAAATGATCATACTCGTAGGAAATATATGTCATTTCATGTTTGTTGCACAATATACTATTATAATAGAAATCTTTTCGTTGATTATATTGACTATAAATTTGAAGTAATGCGCGAAACGTTGAGCATCTTTGTACTAACAAATACTAAACACATAGTATGTCAATTTTGAAATGAATCTGATAAAAATGATGAACCCTATAATGTTTACATAAATTACATAATAGTAATTAAAAAAAAAAATTAAGCATCAAAATGTGATACCTTTATTAGCACATCTCATAATATGAAAAATACAACTTTCATGATCTGTCGAAAAATATTGAAACATGCTATATTTTTGCCACATTGTATATATATATTCGCTGTTAATAGTTTTGGCGCCACGATACAATTTGATTTATTGAAAATTAACTTATTAAAAGAAGCTAAAGGAGGAACAAAATGAAATAAATCTCAAGTGGAAAGCAGTTTATACAAACGATGATAGAACGTTATTAAAAAATACTTCTGTCTTCTTTTTTTCCAATTATTTTGTGATTTGTTGTTCTAATATATTAACAGTTCTATTTTATTGCAATTGCTTTGCAAATAAAAAAAAATATATATATTTAGTTCGAGAAAGAAAACTTAATCTCAACCAGAAATTAGTGAGGTTAACCCTTATCTCATTGAAATATGTAATACGTAAAATACTATTTTATTGTATTACAATAATGCACCCGAATTCAAATTAGACAAATAAAGGGTGGCTTACAAATTCCTGCTATACTTGTTTCAGTGTAACAGCTACAGAATACATTTTTATATCCTGTAATTGCTGTAATAGGACATGTGTGTAAAGGCGTGTAATTGTAATCCTATATACAACCCGAAAAAATCCTTTGGCAAATCAACACATCTGTTAGATTTCGCCAGAGAACTAGCTGGCATTTGTTTATTGATTGACGAACCACAAAATTTGTTCTATATATGTAGCAAGTAGTGATGGATGTTATTATTTTCTCAAACTTCGAAAAAAATAATTACAAGTTTAATTTTTCCATTGCTAATTCATACAGGGTCGAGGGGTATGAAGGGGCGTTTTTAATTCCACTGATTAGGGGATAATGCAATGTATTTTACCTTCAGTAAATATTAACCTGCAACCCTAATACACTTCTCAGGTCTATCAATTAATGTGTTTATACCTTCAAAAAATATAGAATCTTTTGCCGAAAAATACGATGAAACTGCTTCATCCCTATAGTAAATATAAAAATCGCTCGGGTCTAGGCCTGCACTATAATAGGGTAGATGATTTATAGCCTACTTTATGCATTTGTCCTGCAGAAGCAAAACATCTTTTAAACAAACTGCTTTCTTCGTTTGTTCACTCCAAGTATATTTCTTCCCACGAAGTTTTTTTTTCATTTTCTGGAACAAATAATAACTGCTCGGTTCCCGGATCCGGGTTAGGCTATTATTAAGTATAACTACTGAAAATTCAACAATTACCTTAAACATAGTTTTCTAAAAATTAATATAAAATAAAATTATACCAAATAAATAGTCCTCTTGCTTGCCAACATGATTTTAATGTCAGGTCGTTGTTGGCCCATGTTTCGTCAATATAGGCAATATTCCTTGACTTTTATAGTTATAATAACAGAGATAACTTCTATGGTCCAATTTTATTACTGATTACAAGTTATAACATTAGCCGGATACCTCCTCAACATATTTGTTCCTACCGCGTTTGCAATAGAAAGGTAGATTATAGCGATTGAGGAAGGATAATTAGTTCTAAGTAATAAACTTTTCCACATATTATGTCTCACAAAAAGTATAATGATCTTTGGAAATTTAAAATTTTCAATTCAAATTTATTGGAGACAAATCCATAATTGCTTACTCCTAATCAAGAAAGCATACTTAAGCATCGATCAAATAGCTACATGAAGAATAGAACAACTTAAGAGCATTGGGTTGTCAAATCCTCCACGCAAATATTGTCAAATATGACAACCGATTCCTTCTCAGAAGTACCTACAGCGCGAAATTACAGTCTAGCCCACTGATTACTTATAATGAATTATCTTTTTTCTACCACTGTCTTTAAATGCCTTTATTATATGTTCAATCATAATTTGAAAATGTAGTACATTGTAATGCTGTTTTTCGTTTCCCGATAGTTGCCCAGCAACTAGTGGGAAATATTTAAATATGCACGGGTAAATTTCCCGGTAATGACAAGTAGCATCGGTTATGAAAAATCACCATAGTAACGCCGACCATACAATTAAACCAAATTGACAGTTTATAATTAATTATAATTCATAAATCAAAGGCGTCTACTCCACAAATTATAGTATTTTGTGGAGTCGCAATGAATACATCCCGCTCCTCGTAATGGATTACTTTAGAAAATAATTACATTTCGCTAATTTCGAAGGTTTCAAAGCTATTTATATAAGGAAAAACAGTGATAGTGAATATAGTTTAACACCACCTAGTCAATTTAATACTTTTAAGTCATCGTATTTAGGCTTGCGCCACCAGGGCGAGTATAGGTAAGTTTCGAAAATTCTTTATCGACAGAAGATTTGCAGTCATCAACAAACAAAAAATATTTTTTTCTAACCACCAACATCACTTAAAGTCTTGTTACATTATGTAACAAGCAATTCGTAAAATAGTGACATTTTAGGAGCGTTTTGACGCCATAAAACAATACGGGAAACACAACGAAATATTCAATACTTTTAGGCTTGAACTTTGTACTTTTGAAAGATGACGCCTATCTTATGATCGTTATCCAATTGTTTATGTACTCGTATAGGTATCGTGTTTCCGCTTTGTCATATTTTGGTACGATACGATAAATTCCAGCCGAGATTACAGTTCAAGAAAATATTTTTATGCGTTTTGGTCATTGGTCATCTCTATTCAACTTTTCATTACGTACCTATTTAAAATCTCAAAGCAAGTAATCAATACAATTTTTCCAGAAGAAACATTATTTTAACAACGTTAACGTAACGGTTCCTTCGTATCAAATTTTGATGGGCACATTGGTTTTACATATTCACTGACATACCGTAACACGCTATCATTAATTTGCAAGAAATAGCTACTTAAGGACATTTTAAATACGAAAAACTATTGACATTCTGAATCAATTTCAAATTTATTGTAGTTCGATGTTAATTTAGGTATTACCATTCCCCTCACTTTTTTTTTATGAATCAAAATTTGTAACTAATTTGTACCTTTCAAGTAGGTAGTCGCATTCTGTCCTAAATTTTTCTATTACCTACGATTCAAAAAATTAATCGAAAATTGCTAATTGATATAATTCGTGTTGCTACATCCTATATAACTTTATTCTCCTTAGAGAAAACAAACCTCAGAAATTAATGCTAATGTGCCTTCATTCAAATATTTCAAACCGAAAATCGGTTTATATGCGCTCCATTAATACAAATAGAGAAAAAACTTAATAGCCAATAAATAATATTTTCTATTAACTTAAAGTACGTGTTTGTTTTAAAACGCCCTATTTGTATAAACGAATGCATTTTTATTAACTTATTATAAGTTTATTTAAGATGCGGATGTTCATTTAAATGTTAATTTCATTTTATTTCTGAAACTGAGGGCGTCATAATATTTTTCTGGTCAGGTGGGATATAGGATTTAGGTATTACCTGCTTTATTTATGTCTCTAAAAGAGTTCGAAACAACACAAACTTTTCATCATGCCCCTCTTATCAAATTACCTTTGGTATACTGATTTTCACTTGTTCATTCTCTGACAGTTCACCCGCCTACTTTGATACGTACAACAAACCTGATCTCGAGTATCTCCAGTTGGGATATAGTTTTATGCTAAATTTATCCGTAGTGCATGATCACTTTAAGGGCGCTTTTGGCAGGTTCTATCTTATGTTGGGTTAGATACGGGATTTAGGGTTATACATTATCTGCACCACTTTTATATAAATAGATACATAGTTATTCCGTGAAATTTGATGCAAAATTGCCTTCTGGATTATAGTAAAGTCACCCACCTAGGGAACGTTTATTTTTTATACGGTGGCGTCTCCAGGAAATTGGATATGGAAGGACAAAATAATAGTGAGAGGATTCGAACTGTAGGCAATATAAATAAATGTTTAATAGTTTGCTATAAAAACTATATCTGAAATGAAACTTAATTTATTCAGATTTCTTGTGATTTTCCCGACTAGGTAAAAGGTGAAACAATCCATCCAATCCATAATACACGTTGTGTACAGTAGAGCGATCAAACTCTTTAAAGCTTCAGACGTTTCAGGAAAGAAGCTGTTCTTGTGACAAAGTTCAATTTTTTTAGGTAGGATAAATCATGAAATTATGCCAAGGCTTCCCAGCTTTAAGGCTTGCCACGGACATGGGTTACATTTGCACTGAATGTAATTTAGAATGATTGTATCAAGGATGCTATCAGTGTAACTAGAGAAATATTGATAGTATGATCATGGTTCACTATCCTTTTTTAGAAATAACGTGCTTAGATATCTTCGCACCTTGAGCATTTAGGGTCTCGCGCTCTTCTATTTGTAATCTGTCAATCTCTGTTTGGTGTTGATTTCTTTTATATTCATATTTTATATAAATGTGTAGAAATTATGTTTATTATTATTATGTATTGTTCTTGATACCGTTTTTGTTTTGTTTCTTTTTTTAGAATTATTAATTAATTTGTGGTGATATAAGTGATTATATTTTTAGTCATATTGTCTTGTAATTGGGTTTTTTAACCTGTTAGACAATAAAGAATATTATTATTATTATTATTACTATGAAGCAAGCGTGGAACTACGAAATTTTAATCGCCTCGTAGTGGATTTTTTTAAATATGATTTGAATTTACTATTTTTTTCGAAAGATGGATTAAAGAACTGGACACGAGAAAAGCCAATATCGAAAGATTGTGATGTTAATAGACATAAAAAATTAATTTGGTCTTTCACTATATAGAGGTTCCACTGTATTTCTCTTTAACTACGCAGCAACAGACCTAACTTTTAATTTTTCTGGTCAATTTTTTTTTTTACTGACAGCGCATATACTATTTTGGAATAACATCTTATTAGTATGTCGAATTTTGCAGTCTATTCCATCTAACAGGGTGTTGGTCTATCAATTGGTGATTTTCTGACAAGGAAATGTTCAAAGAATTAACTCCAATTGCCGAAGGATTTGTCCCAGCTTGGGTTCAACTCTAGAGAATATTCCTCAAGAAAGTTTTGAACAAACCTTGATAGGTACCTATGTGAAAATTAAATCTCATTCTAATAACGTTCATTTTTCCCTAGAAGGCAAAGCTGGTGCATTTCAAGAACACCATATGACGCCTCCAATGAGAGATGTCAAAATGCGACACTGTTTGCTATTCGGACATAACTCTATTACGTAACATTTGTAACTTTATTTTTTTCGCAATTGAATGGAACAAAATATATAGGTATATAGTAGCGTGCACCCTATCAAGGGACCATTTGATTTTGTATGTTTTTCAACAGTAAATATATGTGTAAATTGAATTTAGGGGTAGGTTTTGCTGAATTTGTTTATTTGCATACTGATTTGCATTGATTTTATGCCTATTGGAAATTACCTATTTTTCTTCGCTCAAAAAATTTGCGTTTGCAAAATCTAGTAGGTATATAAAATCTTTTACTAAAGGGTTTGTATTTCAAATCATATGACTCGTGTTTCTTACTAGAGCTTTACGAATATAGATTTATTTTAATTATACAGGGTGTCCGGAAAAAGGAGGTCAATTCCTTGAGCAAAAATAATATGAGTTTTAAGATGTCATTTTTCATTTTAGCCCTTAATGTTTGATATACAGGGCGTCAAAGTTGAAAATGTAAAACCAATATTTTTAAATAATTCTAGTATTTATTGAGATACAAGTATTTATTGAGATATTGGAATCAAATTTAGGGTGTTGCTTCAGCATAAAGAGCTACTTCTTTCCAAAAAACAACACAAAAACAATTTCTTAATAGCCAAAATACGGGATGTTCAGTACCCATTGACTCCCCAATTTTTTATTATGTACGTCAATGACTCTTAAATTAAGTTTTAAAGGCACTATGTATTTTGATTATTTTTTAACTCTTATAAAATTTGGATAAAATCATTTGTTTTTGAGATATTTTGAAAAGTATTGGCTCTTGTTTGATGCCTCGGCGGCTCTGGATAATCTTATAATGTTGAAATATCAAGCCACTCTGGTGTTACCTTAGATACCTACTTAAGCAATGTTTTATTGTGAAATTAGTTGTCACTATTTGACAGTAGTTTAAGGTTTAAAGGTTATATATTTTTAATTATCGGTAATTTTGTAAATAAACACAACGAAAATGGATCGTAGACGAAACAATTTTATATGTTTTGCGGAAATGACGGATATGGTTTTAATCATGGATAAAATTTAAAGACATTTGATTGATTATGATCAGTAAAATTGTATTTTTGTTTATTTAATAGGAAAATCTAACTCTAACGCTAGTTTAGCCGTTAGGCGATACGCAGAAAAGTTCCCTAATCGAATTAATCCAAAACGAAGGTATTTTTCAAATTTGGTTAGGCAGACAGTGGAAGTTTTAGGGAAGACCGTAGAGGGAACTGCGGTCGACTCCGTATAATTCAACCGGAAAAAGAGGACAGGAGTATAACAAGCATCGAGGAGAAACCTAATATTAGTAAGTACCAGAGTTCTTGCCCGACAGGTTGAAAACATTGGGAAATCTGAAGCACACCAGATTTTAAAAAGACAGTAGCTTTACCCCTACCACATTCAAGAAGTACAATCTCTGCTGCCTCAAGACCTTGAGCTGAGATCTAGATTATGTAGTTAGATATGCGAAATGCATGACAGAGATAAACACTTCATCAAAAATATTTTGTTTACGGACGAAGCTACCTTTACTAGAAACGGGGTAACAAATATTCATAAAACACAAATCTGGGCAGAAGAAAATCCTCATGCCGTAGACACATCATCAAGTAAACTTTAAAGTCAACGTGTGGGTTGATGTCGTGGATAATTTCTTTTTGGGTCCTGTAATTTTACCAGGGAATTTGACTGGTGATTCATTTTTACCATTTCTTCAAAACATACTGCCCGATTTACTTGACGATTTGCCTCTCTTAATTAGACAAAACATTTGGTTTCAACCAGCACATTTTGCTAGGAATGAAAGGAGATACTTACATGAAAACTTTTCCCAACGCTGGATTGGGCGAGGCGAAGATGCTCCTGTTAAATGGCCACCCCGATCCCCAGATCTTACTCCCTTGGACTATTCAGTCTGGGGTTGTATGAAAGATATTGTTTATAAGGTTCCGATTTTAAGTGAAAATAATTTAATAAAAAGAATCTTACAAGCTGGGGAAGACTTTAGGTTGAAGCCTCATATTTTTCAAAGATTTTCTTTACTAAATAGAGCTCGCATATGCATTGAAAAAAATGGACGTCATATCGAGCAATTTCTTTAGACTGGTCGTTTTTCTAATGTTTATTTAGTTACTTTTTCATGTTTTTAAAATAATATGTTTAAATAATTAATATTTGACTATGATGCTTCAAATTAAGTTAAAAATCATAAACAATTTCGTGTTCATAGTGTTTAGTTTTTTATTACCTTTTCGAAAACTGTACTTAACTTGATGCACGGTAATGGTAATTTGAGTTAAATATGCTTGATTTAGTAGTGAAAATACCGTGAGCCGCTTAGACAACAAGAGCTAATACTTTTCAAAATATCTCAAAAACAAATGATTTTATCCAAATTTTATCAGAGTTAAAAAATAATCAAAAATACATACATAGCAACCTATAAAAACTTAGTTTAAAAGTCATTGGCGTACGTAATAAAAACTTGGGGGGTCAATGGGTACTGAACATCCCGTATTTTGGCTATTAAGAAATTGTTTTTTGTGTTGTTTTTTGGAAAGAAGTAGCTCTTTATGCTGAAGCAACACACTAAATTTGAATACAATATCTCAATATTGGTACTGAACATCCCGTATTTTGGCTATTAAGAAATTGTTTTTTGTGTTGTTTTTTGGAAAGAAGTAGCTCTTTATGCTGAAGCAACACACTAAATTTGAATACAATATCTCAATAAATACTAGAATTATTTAAAAATATTGGTTTTTAATTTTCAACTTTGACGCCCTGTATATCGAACATGGAGGGCTAAAATGAAAAATTACATGTCAAAAGTCATATTATTTTTTCTCAAGGAATCTGTGGTTAACAGATTGACTTCCTTTTTCCGGACGCCCTGTATATATTTGATGAATCTGCTTCTTATTTGAAAAACTAAACACTTAAATCCCTATTAAATCATATCTAAGGGCCAACACATGAGTAAATCACTACGAATTGGTGTAATATATTGAAAGTATTTGCTCTAATTTCAAACTTGCATATGCTGACGATCTTAAAATCTTCCAGGCCGTGAATAAGTTAGATGATTGTATGACGCTTCAAGATGATGTGGACCTTGTATCCTCTTGGTGTCTTAGTCTTAGTCTTAGTCTTAGTAATAGGGTCTCACTTCCTATCTTTGGTGAGACTCTCAGCCAGATGAGACAAGCCACTTGGGAGTGATATTTGACGCAGAGATGACTTTCTTGCCCCATATCGATAAAATTTTAGCGTCTGCTTCCCAAATGCTTGGATTTATCATTAGAAATCGCAAGGATTTTTTTGACCTGAATACATTGAAATTGTCATATCCGTGCTGTGCAGTCTGTTCAGAGACGTTTTGCACAGTATTTAGCGTATAGAGAGGAGGGTGCCTATACTGCTAGGGGGTTCAACCATGATGCTTTATTGTTACTATTTGAATTAAAACGTTAGCTGGGAGAAGGGAAATTTATGCTGTTAAATTTTGATATAAATGATTGCATAGCGACGTCGATTGCTCATTTCTGTTGGGATGCAGCAGATTATTTGTACCTCGACTTGGAGCCAGACGCTTCCCTACATTTGTTGTTGGCCTGGCGAGAACCAACATGGTGCACAAGAGCCCACTGCACTTCACGTGCTCAGTGTTCGATCGGCTTTGCAGTGAATGCGATATTAACCATTTCACGCTTTCTCAGTTGCTTCGCTGTGAGGGTGGATAATGTTATTATGTCTTGTATAGCATCTTTTCATAAATATACTCTATAATTGAGCTGTAGTTTTGTTTTTTATTTTATATTGCTTTTTTATACTGCTTAATTATTGTATAGTTTTTATTATATTATTTTTAATAGCGAAAATTTCTACAAGCTAATAGTTGCATTTCCTGTAAATGGGGTCCACCTGTTCGAAATAAACGCTTATTATTATTATATAATCGACCTTTGGTGAAGAACAAGGTGAGAAAACTAAACTAAAACACGTTTCACCACTTCACCATAACGCTTTTTTTATTCTCGTTGCGCGATTCGCGAACAATGTTAGCATCCTCAGGGGAGAATTAGAACTAAACTAAGAGTTAACACCGTCCACCTTATATACTACTTACGAGGGTTGCCTTTTATATTTCGGGATTAGAGACCAAAAACTAATATTAATCATCGAAAATCACTTTATTGTTTTTCAAAATATTCCCCATGAAGATCTATACACTTTTACATTCGACCAATCGACACGAGCCTTTTTTTGAGCGATTCACAAATTGTGTGGGATCCAACGCTAACAAATTTTTTTGACAGTCAAATGTTTATGCAATATTGAATGTATGCTGGTCCCACTTGTGCTTAACGTTGTCTCAATCTCTTGATAGGTCACATGACGATCTTGTAATATCAGTTCGCGCACAGGATCAATGGTTTTCGGAACAACAACTGATTTTGGACGACCTTCACGAAATTCGTCTTGGAGTGAACTACGACCACGATTGAATGCACCATACCATCGATAAACACTGGTCCTTGATGGAGCTTTATCGCCAAAAATTGAATTAAGTTCATCCATGCACTGTTGCTGAGTTAATCCACGTCGAAAGTTGTACAAAATAATCGCACGAAAATGTTCACGATTTAATTCCACTTTTGGGCCGAGATGAATCTTCTAAGTTACTGTAAACAACACAAATAGCGCTCGTATGTCAAAACGTTCTGAGTACGTATAACCTCAAAAATGTCCAACTTTACGATAGAATTGTCAGTTGCCAGATTGCAACACCAGGGTTGCCAAATCCAGAAATATAAAAGGCAACCCTCGGACATGCCAGGGCGTCGCGCTCTGATTGGTCGCAGCGTTGCCAATGAGAGGGCGGTACATTGGTCACAATATACTGATTTATTTACATAGAATAAAGAATAAAAAAGTGTTTTGGTGAAGTGGTAAAACGTGTTCTAGTTTAGTATTATTATTATCCCAAATTTAAGACGTATACGTGGTACTAAACTCTTTATCTTTGAAGTCCTAATACACGATCTTTCAAGCAATTTTTTTTTATTTTGTGTCGTAATTGACGTCATAGCCTTTATTAGGGATCTAATATAAGAATGCTAAAAGATTAAACAAAAACATTTATATATTTTGTTTGTTCCTTATCATTAAAACATCTCCAGAAAATGTTACAGAAAAAAAAATACCACTTTACTCGGCTCATGTAAAAAAAGGTAATATATGAAAATGACTGGTCTAAATTTAAATTGCTGATCAGTTTATCCGGTTGAAAAGTTCCGGTCTCTTTTGTGTGGAATGGCGCTCTTTTTATAATTTGCCCGTTTCAGGAATTACCAGGCCTCCGTTTGATGCACACTTTTTATTATACAATATGAACTTCTACACTTTATTTTACATTCATCCTCAGTCTTTCTGTTGCTTCTGTATTTTAATGAACTAAAGGGCGTTAGTTTTTTGGATGAATATTTTATTATATGATAATATTTTGCACAATTTAAGGCTTTATAATGTTTGATGTTAGAATCAGAATATAAAGTTTTTCTTAATATAAGTTAGTTGAAGGATTTATGGTGAGATAGAATGTTACTCTCTATCCCACGAAAATGGAAGTTATTTTTGCGAGAATAGAAACCCGTGTATTCAGAACCCGCGTTACGGATACAAAATTAGTTCCAGGGTTCTTATCCTGGACAATCAGCTAACTAGATATCATGTGATCTTGTGGTAAACCTCTGGGAACTACAGCTAAAAATCTGAAGCGGATGTATTGATCATCAGCCCAATTCAACAATTGTTGTTGTGATGAACAATCTACTTATGGATAACGAGGGCTAGACTGGGACGGGATTGCTCTAGTCTAGATCATACAGGAGGCTATAGTATTTTAACCCTGCAGCACTCGCGCTATGAGCATTTCTCTCAGGCTTCGCCTAAATTCGCAAGATTTCACGATATAGACACTGGATGAGCCTACCTCGCTCTCTAGCTGACTTTGTGTTCACGTTGCGGCCCCTGATTAGTTAAATTCAAAATTCAGTACACTGTGTTCTGCGATATAATATGAAGTATGTTCATCAAGTGCAGGTTTGTGAGTGATTCTCTCATTGCGTGAGTTCAGTCGTTTGTATTTTCCAAATATATAATAGATAGATAGAATATATATAGAAATTGTTGAAGATCGTCGAATGTTTCTGAGGATGAAAGCAGTTGATGAAACCACACTTAGTATACCCAGCTTCAGTAATATGTATGACATTCACCAGGAGAGAGCGAAGTAGAGAACTGGTAGGCATTCCTGAACCCGAACGTGTAACGGCAGAAGATCAAGCTGGATTTTGTGGATTTTGCCCAAGAAGAAAAAACCGATAGTCCAAAAAAAGAACCATCATCACTTCATTAAAAATTATGCGTAATTATTTGAGTGTAATGTTGTCTTGTCACAATAAAAAAATACACAATAATACATAGTGAGAGAAATGCTCACGCGCCTGCTGAGTTCTGCCGTAATTTTCTTAGCGCGAGTTCTCTAGGGTTAAAATTGAGCAACTGTGTAGGATAGAGAGAGATATTAGTAAGTCCTCAGGAAATTTTACGACTCTATGTTGATGGGTCTGGAATGTGTTTGAGACTGTAGCACGTTGTTATATCGAGCATCTTGGGGTGTGCCAAACCTCTGCTTTAGATTTAAACTCCAAGACGAGGTAGGTATAAATATATAAGTAGGGAAGCTAATTTAGCATACAGTGAAACCAATGACTCTCTCACTGCTGATCAAAGAGTGCACGGACAGTTGACACAAAGAAAATGAATTAGTCTGGATGACAGGACACGTAGGAATGAAATCGAGCGAGCTACCAGATTCGGATTACCGATTCACTTCATAGAAACTCCTCCCATTCCTATATTTACAAGAAGTGAGTGGAATTGTTTTTAATTTGTAAAGGTGAAGCTGTAAATCTTGAGATATAGAAACGAAAGACTGCTGATCGCTGACTGGCGCTTAATTTGTCCAAAAATATCAAAAAATTGGTCGCAGCTGATTTGGTAAGGATCCCATATACGAAATAGAAAAGGAAACGGTTTTGCAATTCGAGTTTAAGTACCTACAATGACTGGATCGATTAAGAACTTCAACAAGGGGATTTACGACGCCTGCGCGAGTGAGGAGGAGGACGTCCTGAACTTTTTCGATTTGAGCAAAAAATATACACCATTGCAAAAATTAGGTATTCCTTTATCAGTTATAAGTAAGTATACCAGAACAAGGACTCATTTTTCATTCATCCTTACTATAATAATTTAATTAGGGGAAGCAGACCGCATATTCTGGCTCCGCATGTTAATCACATAATCATATCAATTGATGCCTAATAACCGCTTCATGTCGCAATGTATATAATGACAAACCTTAACCCCTATATGACGAAACATTGGCGGAACAAAAAGAATACCGAATCAGTTAATAAATAAAACAAATCCAACAAATTTAAATTTGCTTTAATTACAAATTTGGCTTGATTAACATTAATTTATTATAGGTATATGGCTTTAAAAATATGCTTGTAAGGCTGCAGAAAACGAACGTTGGAATTTTCATCTCCTTAGAAGACAAAATTTTTTTCATGGTGCGGTAATTTTCTGATTCCATGTAAAAATGGGGTTTCTTTGGGAAATTTTGATTTTCTTCAAGGAATAAATTCCTAAATAGCAAAACAAATACGAAATAGCGGTAAGTTAATGTGGTAGCGCAATGAGCTACTATTTTACGTTACCTAAAACATTTCTTCTCTAAAAGTAGAAATACTTATTTTAAAATGTTATAAAAGAATATTAGTTGGTACACTCCTTTTTGAAATATCCAACCTACGCTCGTGAACGCTGATGATCAACTATTGTGGGGCGGCTATTGTTCACCGCACACCACCCCCTTGATGCAGACTGCGCAAGGGTCAAATTATATACCCTGATATAGCAAAGAAAATACAACGGGATAAAAAAAGAGGGCCGGTAAGAGAGGCGGCACTGTTGTGACATCTTTAATGCCTGTAATTTGCTTATCAGCGTATATTATTCACTTGAATTAAAGGGATGCAGAATGATTATTCTTAGAATATGAGGGATAATGATGATGGACATGCGGGGACACTTTGATTTTTGTGGGTAGTTTTTAGGGTAAATATTTTGTGCAATAGATTATAATATGATATAATTTGCAAACACCACACATAAAAGTATTTTATTTTAGAAAGAAAATATTTCGAATGTGGGGTTCCCGAGACGAGAAATCTCGTCTCGAAAGGAGTTTCTCGTCTCGATTGTTGAGACACGAAATCCACGTACTCTTGTCTCGATGTATTTCTCGAAATAAGATTGTCGATTCGAGACTCTCGTGAAACTTACATTAATAATTTTTGTTATGAGCGTTGTCACATGCATTTTCTGGGATTATGATTTGGGTTTTTAATTTTTTTATTAATTGTTAATCGATAAACAAAAGGCAACTACATAAATATAGTACATAGGTATGACCTACCTTGTGTTCATCAATAATAATTTAATAATTATAATTACACAATATTGTTGCCAGAAGTAAAATATGATATGAGATATTTGATGAATTTCATTAATTTATCATTCAAACCATTTTATAAGCAACGCATTTGTATGAATACATGTAGGTATATGTATATAGTTGGTTATTTATTTTGTAAGACAAGAGTAGCAGTCCAATATACAATAATATAGTTGTTGGATGAAGTTAAACCGTTGCCGTTGATTGAAAAGTAGGAAAATTTCAATCAATGATTAAATTTACTGCAAAATAATAATTAGAAATACCGAGATTGAATTAGAATTTCATCAATAATAAATGGTTGAACCTAGGAGTGAAGTAGTGCTTGATAATCCGGGCCACCGATTTAAGAGTCCATCACCAATATATTACGTGATTTTTTCCGAAAAATCCTGGAACACGTAGATTGTATATTCAAGGGGGACATTTTTAAACCATGATTCAATGATATAATATCATCTTCCTACATAAGGTGGCAACGCCTTGAAGAATCTTAAATGGCACAGGGGGTCAAGGAGTACACTGATTTAAAAGTCAAACTTGCTAAAAATTTTAGACAGAAAATTTCCCCAGGCAACTAAACAATGCTCCTGGATATATCATGCGTCAGGTAGTGTAAATTTGACGCATGTTTCATCCAGAAGCATTGTTTATGTATGCTAAAAATTGCCTGTTCTGTTTTGAACTTTTTTTCAAAATGATAATAAAATAAATCGAATAAAGATATGAAATTAAATATAGATGGAAGAATCTGGCTTGAATTTGTTTGAAAACTGCATCCACGTGTTGGTACTATGGTGCTACGCCCTACTATGTAGCCCTGGTGCGTTATTTCTGCATCAGCATTTTCCCAAGCACTGGGTTGCCCTATAATTAAAAAGGCAACGAATTGAAAATTACCGTCCAATTGCCTTCCAGTCTAACTTTGCCAAATATCTTGAACTCGTATAGCATAAAATTATATTTGAACATGTTAAGCGCCTTATTAGTCCAGTTCAACACGGATTTTTTCTGGCAGATCAACTACCCCGAATCTCGTTGTATTGACAGTATTTGGCTAGGTCTTTGGATGGAGGTGGCTAGGTTGATGTCATATATACCGATTCTTCCAAGGCCTTTGACAGGGGTTCTTTTGAGTAAATTGTCGAAATTTGAGCTATCTAATAATCTCTTATTATTCTTTTCTTCCTATTTTCGGGTTACGCAGGGTTCGGTATTGGGCCGTCTTTTGTTTATGTGTTTTATTAATGATATCACCAATAACCTCAAGTGTAATTCATTACTTTTAGCAGATAATTTTAAGATTTATTCTTCAATCGCATCTGATCTCTGGACTGCGTATATTTGCAAAGTGATATGGGCACCTTGTATCGGTTACATATTTACTCGTCGGTTGAATTCAACTAAATTCTTGTACACTATTGATTCTCACCGACTTAAGGTGTGTGATGAAATGAGGGATTTGAGTGTGTTGTTTGCCGGTAAACTCAGCTTTTCTGGACATATTGCTGCAATTATTGCTGCTACCTATAGGAGTCTTGGTTTTATTATGCGAAACACTAAGCATTTTTTATCTTCTGATACTCTTGTTCTACTTTATAATTCTTTTGTAAGATCAAGATTGGAGTACGCCTCAGTGGTTTGGAGTCCTGGCTATGCCATGCGCTCTAATAGTAGTAGATTTGCCAAGAACTTATGGTTTAAGTGCGCTGAGGTGTAGAAATCCATGATGTTCTTTTGAAACGCTTTAATTTAATGCCTCTTGACAGACGTCGGGAACAATTGACGCAATATTTAATATTAATATATCTTTTACTAATATAGATCTCAAATTAAACAAGGGTTTTTTGATAATTTCATTACATTTATTGAAAATATAGAACATGTAAGGCGTTCCCAAAATTATTTTCTAAATTATGCGAGTAATTCCGACAATAATTTATCAACCGGCTATTGACGTATCTTGCTTACTTATGAACCAAAGCATATATAGTCTCCATTAAACTAAAATGTAAACATCTTCGATAATCTGTAGAGTACAAGCTCTCTCCAATCGTCATGTCAGTCCCTGTCTTGGCAAAGTTTCTAATACAAGTATTTATACCCTGTTCTGAAACTCCTCTAATGATTTGCGAGTGTCTGAGAGTTTTTATAGAGAATAATTGCACATTCTGGTCGAAGAAACTTTTAATAGGCAGATAGGTTAGAATTTCATAGTAGAACCCAGTTACGGGGTTTTCTGATGTGTGCTTTGATTTTCTTTTTATGAATTTCGATGATTTTTCATTAGTTTTTTCATCAACTTGTTAAAGTATTTGTCATACCACTTTTCCAAATATAATTAAATTGTTTTGTAGTTTCAGCGGAAACCGCTTAGTTATATATTTTTAAGCTAATTAATTGTACCCCTGCAAATAAAAATGCACATCTGCCTCCAACAAATCAATATCATTCCCACTAGCAGCACTTTTGTAGCAAAATAAACTATATGCAAAATGCATTATCTGGCTCTGTCTGTGGATGTGTGACAGAGGAGAGCGAGCCCAGCTATATGCATGTAGTGAATAAATTTGGATATCTGTGTGATAATTGGATGGCATTTTAAGCAGATATAACTACATTTTGTATATTTATCTCTCTCTCCTGTTTCCCGCAGTGGCGTAGCCTGGTCTTTGGGACAGAAGGGGATATTAGAAAAGGTGGTGTTTAACTGTATGATTTATTTAATAATAAAACAAAGAGGGTTTCAATATTACTATATTACAGTTATATAATCATCATTAAGCACAGCCTTCTTCTATTTGGCTATCAAAGTTTTTAACTATTGTATTCAATTCTAGTGCTTTTTTTAAACCTCTTAAATTATTTCTGAACTTCTTAGTTATCGTTAAGAGATGGGAACCCAGTATAGTGGTAGAGGGCAACTAACTCCGTCACTGGTTTTATGGCGTTCGTCACAATCTGCTGAATAATTTATCGTATTTTTTTTTCTATAAATGTTGTTGATGTATTCCCTGTGCCCATAATAAACTCATACTGTAGCCCTATGTGTAGGTTTACGTACAGACGTGTGGACAGAATACCATATTTTGCATTCATATTATATGCATTGACACAAGTGATTAGTGATTATTACGTAAAATAACTTTGATGTAAAATATGAAGTAAAATTTGAGCTTTCAGCTGGTAGCATCAAAATAGAGCAATTATTAATGAAGCTTTGTATTATATTAAAAACCTAAGAATAGAAGATAAAGATATTTTTAAACCACTTTGATTGTCAAAAGACTTGCATTACTTTTATTTATAAAAACGGTCGATGTTCTCTCTCCTCTCTTTACCCCTGAAAAACCATTTTGCGGAGTATGCAACACCCGTTTTGAGGTTATTTAGTATTTATTTCGAAATTTCACTGCCCGATTTTATTTAAGATTATTTCAGAAGACGAAGAAGAAGTTTTACTCTCAAAGTTATGTTGTGGCTATATAATATATCATAATATATATTACAACTGTTGAACAATTGATTCGATATACAAGATAAGTGGTATCGCGATTTGAACAGCTTAATTAAGACACTTTTTTATGATGAAAACCTTAAAAAACATATATCCGTGGGAACTTCGTTTTCGAGAGACAAAGGGTTAAATATTCGATATTGTGTTCGTTTTTTAAGTTTTCTTGTACAATTTTTTGCAAACAGTATCAATTCCAATATAAATCGTTTTATATCAAATGAAAAATGACATTCTACAGTATAGGAATACTGGAGGTGGAAATCGCGACTTAAGCTTTTCTCAATTCTGCAATTTTTCCTCATCTGCATTTTATTCCTCTAATAGAAGTGTCCTAATGTAATAAGCTGCAGGGACAGTTTTGGTGTTTTTTAACCACAAAACTTAACTCAAATCTTAAGGCAGATTTAAGCTATCCATAACATTCCCTAATGTAGCTATATGACAATTTCCAAGACAGCAACACATGTAAGCTAAATTTAGTCCACACTGTATTATATAATATTTAATTGATATTATATTGCTCGTTTTAGGAGCTTATATTAATCGTTTTTTTGATAAATTTATGAACATTCAACATTACTAATCAGGGGTTAACTTTTCTAAATGATACATAATATATATACTTAGGAGTATATAAACTTTTTGTAAAACAAAACCAAAAAATCGACTGTATAATCTTTGTATTATTGTCACGTAACATTTTCTGTATCAAAAACAAAAGCACGGAAGACACAAAATCCGATGTGAATATAGATAGCAGAGTATACAATCCAAATTTAATAACAATGCGGATATATTCATAGGTATACCTCTATAAAGTCTGTTTTACATCAAAATGGGGAAATATAAATGAATTTCGGTATAGGAAAACGCAAGTATATAATAATACAAAAATATTCAAATTTCGGTTATGATTTTGGAGACTATCCTGCATACGAAAAAGTCATAACCCATTCTGGGTGTCTCAGAAGCGGACGATCAATGTTAATGGGGGAAAGGGTCATCGAAAATCAAAAT
Organism: Apoderus coryli; assembly: GCA_911728435.2. Taxonomy (NCBI): domain Eukaryota; kingdom Metazoa; phylum Arthropoda; class Insecta; order Coleoptera; family Attelabidae; genus Apoderus; species Apoderus coryli. Next base: position 9,867,463 of record OU452204.1, on the reverse strand, counting down.
AACTCTATATGTGGTTATCCAATTGTTCAAGTTATATTTATTTTTCATTAAACTGGAATTTGCATACACTCAAAAAGCTACACAAAGTAAATGCGATAATCTGCAATTTTATTTTTGGTTATATTTGATCCTGAAGGTTCGTACCCAGAAACTCAAAGAAGAATTGGCAAATAAATAATTATAAGACCCGAATTCCTCTGGTTTTTTAAAACTTTTTGACAAGGTCGAACTTTGGGATATAAGATCTTGTTGCTGAAGTTATAATTTTCTGATATAGGAGAAGAAGACCTTTAACGCTGTGGCAAAGCAAAATTTTCCTGGTGCAGTCCCGAATATTTTTTTTCTGAATTGCTTGTTGCAAAATGTAACAAAACTTTAAGTTTTGTTGGAAATTTGTTTCACTCTACCATGATTTCACCAGAATACATTTGTGGGAACTGTGTTTCACCGAGTATATTGCCTGCTCACGTTAGATGTCACGAAAAACATCTTGTTAGTTTAAAATATCTATAGAGCAGGGAAACTTTAATTAAGAAGGGGAAATAATTTTTTTTACGAAGGCTGCTTTTATTTCACTCATTATGACAATGCAAAACATTGTAGCTGTTAAGCTCAATTTATAAACATTCCGTGCCATCTTGTCGTTTATATTTCCATTTTGCTGCACCAAATACATAATTTATAAAACTTTCCGTTGGATATTTACGGAGGCGCTTTTGACAGGTAAAAATCTTTGTTGTTATTTAAAAAATTAAATAATCCACTTTGGGACACCAGCATGAATCTTGAACTCCATATTTTGGTATGTAAAACATGCTTTCAACATTTGTGAAAATGGTGAGATTGAAAAAGGAAGTGCCAAAAGTTAATTAAGAACTAGTATTGGTGTAGGAAATCACGAAACTATCACCTTGATTGCTATTGTTGTATTCTAAATCTCCATATCCTGATTAGGATTTTGAAAGAATACCCACTCGAATATTTAATAGTCTACCTAATCTCTAATAATGCTAAATACACATCAACGTTCAATCCACTCGAAAATCGACAGTGATTTTGGAACACATTCAACCTCTTCTTGATTACTTGGCTCCAGACTATACTTTGCAGATAATATTCTTATATCTCTCAAAAAAAGTAAGGATCTGCTATCTTTTTGTTAAAATAGTCTCTTAAAATTACTGCTTTAATGTTTATGTGTCAGAATGTGTTTGGAAAACTGTTATAAATATATTATTGGACCAACATCAACGAAGATAACGAGTCATGTTTTTCTCGACTTAATAATGATGGTCCTGATAAGAGGATTTTTTCTTTGAACTCAGAATGCATAGCATTACATAAAATTATTTAGAAAACAGGCTTTCCAACTGTAATTATTGCGCTTGTACATTTTATTAAAAAATAAAGATTTTCACAACTTAGGTTTTATCACATAATAGCAAATATAATGATTCTTATATTAAATATCAGATTTTATTTTATTAGAATTGTTTCCTCTATAAAGGTAAATTAAATTATTTTTCTCATATTCATAGGAATTCAAAATAAATCATACTTACAAATACCGTTCCTATAAAGCGACTATATATAATTTAATTATCCGCATTCTAATGAGCCTTTTCCAGCGTAAAAGGAAAAAATAAGGGAACACAAGTTGTGTATGCCACCCCCGTCCTCTACTACACGGTGTTGTTCAATCAAGTGTGAAGTTGGGGTGTGAGTTCTTCCAAGTTTCCTTCTTTCTCCTCCTATTCTACTTTTTTTGTCTGTAGTTAACTGCATTGTCCGGACGACTGCACAACCAGGGATAATCCATTTACACGGACCTTTAGCAGGAGTTGTTGTATTTCTGTTGTCTCATAATTCCTGCTGCGGGTTTAGTTTAGCTGGTTTGGGAATGCTTGATTTCAATCCTGTTCAAACTAGATTACTCTTGAATGTAATATATTTTAAGTATTTATTTTGGATATAATATAGGTAGTATCCCAAAACCAGAATTCATACAATTATTAAGTAAGTGTTGTATAGATAGATATTCTTTTGAAGTGTATAAATACATCGATAGTGTCTTGGGCATTCTCTTGGTTATTTTGTATTAACGCTTCTGAGAGCTTGATTGTTTCCTATTGGCTTAAAGGATTTCTACGAGTGTAACCCGAACTGAGAACTATACTGCTCATCAGAAAGGTCTTAAAACTTAGTTGTAGTACAATAACAACCAAAGTAGGTACATAAAATTGAAGCAATTCTAACAACTCTGGACAATCAATAACTCCATTAATTATCTTGTACAGGCTGTCTCAAATTCGATGGTTTTGCGGGTTATCTCGGTATATTTGCCTAAAAATGCATAAAAACGCACGAGAACTTTAGACGATAATTTGCGGTGGCGTGAGCATTCTCAAAAATAATCTTGCTTTGCCCTCTGTCATGCTAAGACGATCATGCACAATATTCAAACTAGTTGTATCTTATACTCCAACCATTTCTAAGGTTTGATTGTTATTTTTCAGCCAAGCATCTTCCAGTACCTAATATGTGGTCGCCTCAATAGACCACCTCGGCCGAGGGTTGCCTTCGAGTGATTCCCTGTTTCTTATGCAAAAGGACTATGCCACTTGTAAACCATTTTTAGCTCTCCATATCATATATGTAATATACAGGGTGGTCCAACGAAAAGTTTGCACCTGGCTTTTCTCTTTTTTTTGTAGTCGAATGCGAAAATGCTCGGACACGTCGATTTTGCTTTTGAGGGGGACACATTTTAAACATATTTTTCGATCTGCGCCTTTAACCCCCTAGCGGGGGTGAGTAACAACCCTAAAATTTTAAATGGAAAGAGGGGTCTAATGACATATCATTTGAAAGGACACAAAATTGTCTTTCTAATGATACCCTATTTGTCGAATTTTACTAAAACAGTTAATACGAAAACGACTTTAAAGACATTAAGCCGATAATTTTGGTATTAATGAGAAATACAAATAAGTTTTAATTATTACGACTGAAAACAACTACAATCATTTCTAAATTATTTACTTTGAAGAAAAACGGGATTTCAAAAACACTATCTTATTTATCAGAACTAAATTCCTCACTAATCGTTTGCGTTTTTTGTTGAAATAAAAACTGCAGATACGTGTAGGAAAAGAATTACACCGTTTATTTTAGTCTTTTCATTGATTCAGTTTGGTTGCTTCTCAAGTTATTTTACTTTTACCGTACAAAATGATTTATTCCATTCTAGAACGAGTTGAAATTGTTAAACTTTATTTTCAAAATAATAGTAGTGCTAGACTTACGGCTCGCTTATTTAATGAGAGACATCCCGATAAAAATGTGAATGATGTGTACGTTGGCAAGTTAGTTAAAAAGTTTGTAGATACCGGATCTGTCTGTAATGTAAAACACCAGCCGCAGAAACCGATCAGAAATGAAGCTGTGGAAGTCGCTGTTTTAGGGCATGTTGAAATGGATCATAGTCAAAGTACCCGTCAACTAGCTGGAGCCTCAGGTGTCTCCCGTTCGTCCATAATACGAATTTTAAAAGCGTACAAATTTCATCCGTACAAAATCAAATTAGTACAGGAACTAAATGAGGATGATCCTGATAGAAGGCTGCAATTTTGTGAAGCAATGAGCCAGCGTTTAATTGAAGATCCGCAATTATTATTTAACATTTGTTTTTCCGACGAATGCACATTTTATTTGAATGGAGCTGTAAATAGGCACAATTGCCGTTACTGGGATGACAGTAACCCACATTTATTCCGTGAGGTTCATACCCAGTATCCTCAAAAAATAAACGTCTGGTGTGGCATATTAGGAAATCATATTATAGGACCACTTTTTATTCCTGGAAATTTAACTGGTGAAGTGTACCTAAACATGCTTGAAGACACAATTGATCCTTTAATAAAACAAATAATAGAAGATGACCAAAATCATACTGCTGATCGGCTTTATTTCCAGCAAGATGGAGCACCTCCGCACTATGTGGCTCCTGTAAGACAGTTCTTAGATGACCGGTTCCCTGGACGGTGGATTGGAAGGAGGGGCCCAATTGAATGGCCTGCCAGGTCACCGGATTTATCGCCTTTAGACTTTTTTCTTTGGGGGCACTTAAAAAATAAATGTTTTGCCACGAAGCCCGAGTCCATAGAAGATCTTCGCCAACGCATTACAGAAGAGTGCAGAAACATAACACCTGATATGCTACAAAATGTTAGAAATAGATTTGAACAAAATCTGTATTATTGTATGGAATCAAATGGGTCACATTTTCAACATTTGTTAATGTAACGTTTTAATAAATCAATTTAACAGCTTGTTTACTTTTTTTACAAAGCAATGTTAAAACTAACAAACATTGGAATGTACTAACGATTGCAGGTGTTTTCACTCGCAATAATTAAAACTTATTTGTATTTCTCATTAATACCAAAATTATCGGCTTAATGTCTTTAAAGTCGTTTTCGTATTAACTGTTTTAGTAAAATTCGACAAATAGGGTATCATTAGAAAGACAATTTTGTGTCCTTTCAAATGATATGTCATTAGACCCCTCTTTCCATTTAAAATTTTAGGGTTGTTACTCACCCCCGCTAGGGGGTTAAAGGCGCAGATCGAAAAATATGTTTAAAATGTGTCCCCCTCAAAAGCAAAATCGACGTGTCCGAGCATTTTCGCATTCGACTACAAAAAAAAGAGAAAAGCTAGGTGCAAACTTTTCGTTGGACCACCCTGTATGTATATATGGAGACTATTAGTTTCATGATAAAAAATTTTTTTTTAATTTCACCGGAAATACTTGTTTTTGGTCATTTTATACATAAATAAGTAGTTTTAAAAAAATGTCTGTCTGTCTGTCTGTCAGTCTGTCTGTCTGTCTGTCTGTCTGTCTGTATGCACGAAAACGCAAAAACCGCTTGACAGATTTTAACCAAATTTGGTACAAAAATACTATTGGCCATGGCAAGGAGCTGATTAGATTTTGGGAAACATTGAGCGTAGGCAAGGAGTTTAAAAGAGGGTTCAAAAATTAAAAAAATTCATAGTTCTTAAACTTATCCGAAATACTGCATCATTTTTTACGCATTTAATTGAATATAACCTAAAATATTTATCATAAAATATTAGACCCCATTGGCGTTCGAAAATAGTGTAAAATGGGGTAAAAAATATTTAAAAAAAGCGTACTTCTTAAACATAGCAGAAATATTAACTAATTATTTATAGCTTTGATAGAATACAACCTATAAAATGTGTCAGAAATAACTTACTTTCATTGGCGTTCGTAAATAGTGGAAAAGGGGTCAAGACATAAAAAATATATATTTCCTAAACTTATTCGAAATATGGAATAATTTTTTATAGTTGTGATAGAATATAACTTAAAAAATGTTACATAAAAGAATTGGTTCACACGGGCGTTCGAAAATGGTCTAAAAAAAGGGTCAAAAACGAAAAAAAAATGTTTTCCAAACATACCAGAAAAATTGGCTAATTATATATAGCTTTGATATAAGATAACCTAAAAAATGCAGCATAAAATTTTTATTTACATAGGCGTTCGTAAATAGTAGAAAAAGGGGTAAAATAAAAAAAAATTAAAATGTAAAAAATTTTATATTTAACTAGTTGAATTGGTGTTAAAAATACACGACAAAAATTAATGTACCATAGGCGTCCGTGAAAATTCTATAAAAGGGTCAGAAAAAATTTGTATCCGTGATAACTCAAAAACCACTTAACGGATTTTAACCACATTTGGTACGAAAATACTACGGGATATTTATAGGTGGTGATTAACATTGAGCGTACGCAAGGGGTTTAAAAGAGGGTTCAAAAATTTAAAAAACCATAGTTCTTAAACTTATCCGAAATATTGAATAATTCTTCATAGTTGTGATAGGATATAACCGAAAAAGTGTTACATAAAAGAATTGGTTCACACAGGGGTTCGAAAATAGTCAAAAAAGGGGTCAAAAACGAAAAAAAAAATGTTTCCCAAATATACCAGAAAAATTGGCTAATTAGCTTTGATATAAGATATCCTAAAAAATGCACCATAAAATTTTTATTTACATAGTCGTTCGTAAATTGTAGAAAAAGGGGTAAAATAAAAAAAAATTAAATGTAAATTTTTTTTATAATTAACTAGTTGAATTGGTGTTGAAAATACACGACAAAAATTAATGTACCATAGGTGGCCGTGAAAATTCTATAAAAGGGTTAGAAAAAATTTGTATCCGTGATAACTCAAAAACCACTTTTTAACGGATTTTAACCACATTTGGTACGAAAATACCACAGGATATTTATAGGTGGTGATTAACATTGAGCGTAGGCAAGGGGTTTAAAAGAGGGTTCAAAAATTTAAAAAATCATAGTTCTTAAACTTATCCGAAATATTGAATAATTTTTTTATAGTTGTGATAGAATATAACCTAAAAAATGTTACATAAAAGAATTAGTTCACACAGGCGTTCGAAAATAGTCTTAAAAAAGGGTCAAAAACGAAAAAAAAATGTTTTCCAAATATACCAGAAAAATTGGCTAATTATATATAGCTTTGATATAAGATAACCTAAAAAATGCAGCAAAAATTTTTATTTACATAGGCGTTCGTAAATAGAAAAAAAAGGGGTAAAATAAAAAAAAATTAAAATGTAAAAAAATTTATATTTAACTAGTTGAATTGGTGTTAAAAATACACGACAAAAATTAATGTTCCATAGGCGTCCGTGAAAATTCTATAAAAGGGTGAGAAAAAAAAATGTATCCGTGATAACTCAAAAACCACTTAACGGATAACCTACAACCTGCAGCATAACAATTTTGTTTACATAGGCGTTCCTAAATAGTAGTGTATATATAAGTAATAAAGTATATCCGTATTACATTATGTGGCTGCCAGTCGGCATCTTACAAAACAGTGGCACGATATTATTTACAATGCTATGGTTATAATGATTGCCCGAAGAAAAATTTAACTAAACGAGACCAATTAAAAGATAAAATGTTTAAACAAGAAACAGTCCAACGTACTACTACGATATTTATTTAGTACCTATACTTGTAGAAGTAAATGTGTATTGCATAGTAGTATGCAATGAAAAATATGTGGATATCGTAATTAATCGATGCCGCTTGTTACTTGACAATGCTTTACATCCTCGAACGAGGATAATTATGCAGGAATTATAAAGTATAAAATATTCAGATATATCACTTTTATAACGCATAGTAATATTCTGAATACACAACAACAAAATCCTGCTAAATATTTGTTAAACTCGGGAGGAAAGTGTTACTTTTCCTAACGCATGTGCGCGGTTTACTGGCAGAGGGACCTACGGTCAAGGGAGGAAAAGACACTTTACTCCAGTATAAAACATATATGATTTTGAAAGACAACACGACATCTACACTGCAAATAAAATAAATTTTGTGTAAAATTACCATAAAAATCATAGGTAATATTATGCCCTGGTTTACCATGAAAAAATTACATTGTTATTGATAGGTGAATTTACACATTCAGTTGTGTAATAATTAATACAAGGTTTATGGAGTTTTAATTATTTGTGAATGTAATTTAATATAAGATTTCCACTATGGACATGTTTTACAAACAAATAAAGGCATGTCATGATAGGTAAATTTACATGTTAAGTTATGTAACAATTAATACAACCTTTATGTAGTTTTAATTACTTGTACATGAAATTTACTGTAAAATTCCCATCGTGTACATGTTTATAATTACGTAATTGAACACGTATAAATACAAGATATTCCAAACAACAAATAAGTGCAAGTGAAACAATGTTGCCGCAGGGTATTTTGCATTTTCTTAATCAATGGTGTTAAAAATTAAAAACAGTCTTCTTCTTTTGATATTGGCAAGTCTTCATGTATTATTATCACTTTTATATTTAAATAGCCTACACAGATCCAACAAAATAAATTTTAATTAACTACATCTGTCGGGAGCAAAAGTATAGGTACATCTTTTTTGCAATTTTTGTTCAGCACAAATATTTTAGTATAGACCCAACCCATAATATGTTGCTTAGATTATAAATTGCCCCCAATTTCCCAATTTTTTCCCAAGATTCGTAAATACCGATTCTCCAAAACTTGCAAGGGAAACACGAAACGGCAACATTGAAGTTAAAGCATGCACGGCGCGATGATGATGCGACCCCTGCTGGCTTCTTGACGTCTTAAATTTTAAACGGTGAAACAGGAGATTTTACATGGTTTGATGCATTTAAGCGTACTTCTACATACTCTTACATAAAGTTACATCTTTTTACACACAATTACATTATTACACATACAAATGGAAAAATATGTAAAACTGTGTAGGTAATTTTGTGGAAATGAACTTTTTTGATGTAATAATACATGTAAGTATCTGTAACTTATAAATTACTTGGATGTTATGGTAAATATTACATAGTCGATATTGATTTATTATATAAAATCACCAGGACTTACAGCAATTTTTTGTAGTGAGTGTGAGCAGGTAATATGCCCGGTGTAACACAGTTCACAAACGATGGCTGGATGAGAAGCAACAACTCCATCATATCCTATCGCCAACACTGGAGACGTCCGAATTCCCTGGCAGGAGGCTTTATTAATGAATTGCTTGTTCCATAATGTAACAAAACATCTTGTTGTCTTTCAACTCTCGTGCCAGTATATAAGCTATTCGTAAATGTTTGAAATTGTCACACTGCCTGCCGATCACCACTGATCAGTTGTGGATTAATGAAACGGCGGGAAATGTTGTTGTTATGTTATTAAATAACATGGAAAAGCAATGCATCATTTTAGAGTAAGGAAGTGTAGAAGGTGAAAGATTGAAGCTACCCAATAAATGATCACATATAAATTAGTCTGAGATGTTAATAATTTCTATGATGCTAGTCGACTGGATGAATCCTTCTGTATATAAGCAAAACGAAAAAAAAGGTTTCCTTCAATACAAAATCCAACGAAGAGATTTGTAGTTTTTTTTTATTTGTTGAAACAATCGTATATTTTCCAAAAAGCATCGGTGCCAAAATCATATTATTTTCGCAACTGTAAAATTTTCGCGATTGGTAACAATGGAAAAGTTCACCGCAATACACGTGTCTCGAATTCCAAACGGATGCTCACCCCACACAGACATACATCGTGCACACTGCGATCTATATAGAGGGCGCGATTTGTAAATTGTGCACGTGCCACAAGGGAAATATTAGATACACGTGGGTGGGTGAGAAAGAACGCATAATAATAGAAATAAAAAAGTAAAATGAAGTTGATATTTTTATAGGTAGCAATGATTGAGTCAATGAATGTATAAAGATCGTTAATTTGATTTGGCTAATTCGATTGACAAATAGATTCGGTTGATAAATCTCCTTTCTTAATTGGCAGATATGATCCATAGTAAACTAAAATTATTTGTTTGACAAAATCCATTCCAGATCGCTACTAAATCAACCGTATACGATTTTTATTAGATAGACGATAATCTACAAGAACGCATGCATTAATAAGCTAAATAAGACCAAATTTCTAATAAAAATGTTCCTTTTTTATGTGGATTTGTGGATGATTGAACGTAATCTTATTTTTTGTCTTTGTTGAAATAATCGGGTAAGATGTCTGGCTGACAAAAACGAGATTATTGCTGTAAAGTATTTTGAATTTATGCGTATATAGATACTCGCTTTTAAGAGGTATACCCAATTATCATCTATCCCTAAAGCCTCCATCAGAGAAGGAAGGTTTAATGTGGCTTCAGTTCCAGGTCTATAGAGGCCCGTTCCGTAGAGGATTTCCGAGGGGGCGAGGTTGGGTTGGGTTACACAGATAATGTTTTTGTACTGAGCTCTGTCATTCAATTGCAACTTTGGCTGAAAAAGTAGAGCGTGTTTGCGGCATTTGAGCACGTCAAGAGGGTAGGTATTTGATTTTACACCTTGGAATCTATGATGGCATAAGCTTTATAATTCTCATACTAAAAAGCATTTACAATACTACTGTTAGTGTAAAGTCTCGAAACTGTTTTTCTAAAAGTTTTGACATAACTTGCGGCGTTTTGCCGTGCAAATCCCCGAGTCCGTTTCAGTTCTCGTTTTTTATCTCTGATATAGGCAACTTTTTCAAGAGAGAGTTTGAGTGTTAATAGCAAAACTGATAAAATAATAATACGGTTAATGCCAGGTGGTTTTATATTTTATTTTATTGGTGAAATTGTGGAAATGGTCAGTAAATATACCTACCTGTGTTACATTTTCATCAACCGGACTTCTAGTCAAGTTGTAGCACGTCAGTCAATAGATAAAAGTCTATTTATTAAATATTAATAAAATACAAGTATACAGGGTGTTCGGAAACATACAAAAAACATATTTATCAAAAAGGCAGGCATTAAAAAAATATGGACATGTAAATGTTAACAGACGCCTTCCATAACTTTGCTATCAAAAATAAATAAGTCCGTGGCAACTAGTTTTTCTAGAAAATTTCTGTAGCAATACTGACAGTAGTAAGGCTGTCGAGAATTATTTATCACCAGCGAGAAACTTCCTCCATTCAACTTTCATTCGGATTGAGATATTTCAAATAAACCAAAATGTACAAAAAGCCACCCTGTAGTTACTATAAACGACGCTAAATCCGACATAATATATTAAAATGAAAAGAATGAAGAATCTCATATTAAGCGATGCCTTGTGCCTTGATTTGGTGACTAACCAATTGGACCTCATCTTCCGCAAAGAAAGGCGTGACGTCACATGATTCTGCCGTCCAATAGATTTCATTCAAGCATTATCTTTATCCTACGATAACGTACGGACCGCTCACAACTGGAACATAAAATCCGCAAATAAGCTATCTGGTGCTTCCTAAATTTCCAAGTGCGCCCTCCATTTGGGAATGATGAGTTCCACAGATCGAAAGTGCCTTTGGCCAGTTTAGTTTTTGTTTTAATCAGGTTTAATCAAATTGTTCAACTAGTTTTTTGACAAAACCACGGACGTTTCTCTGCTTAAAATAGTAGTTGTAAATGCTTGTGGGTCTACAACTATATCGTAATGTAGTTCTGCATTCTCACATTACAGAATACTGAGGTCTAAGGGGAACTTACCGACCAGAACCGGCAATTGGAATAACGGTCAGCACCGTCAAATATATCATCACCAGCATTCACTCGCTAACGAGTTTATTCCATCTCAGAGATTTATGTTGTGAACTTTAAGATGGCTAAACAGACTGATCCTCGAGCACCAAACCTTGTCACAAAATTGATACACCCAATAACCACCATTTACCGGCTGTCGTAGATGCGCTGCCCCATCGTTCTATCTCCTTTAGATGCTGTCTCTTTGCATCCTCATGTCGTCGACGCTGCTCTTCCAAAACTCGATGAACCTCGGTACGCCTCCATGGTACGCCTCCATCTCGGTCGGTTGTTTGCGATCTGCTCCCAGTTGTTCTTTACATCTAAGCCACACTTCTTCATGTTGTACAACATCCTTGTAGCTCTTTTGCTGCCCTCCCTGAATTCGTGAGCCGACCTTAAGCTGGATTCTCTTTGGAAGGCGTTCCGTTGGCATGCGGATTACGTGGCTAGGCCAATCATTGCCTCACTGGTTGTTGATTCAGCTTGCTCCAGAACGCTGATGTTTGTTCGTCGGCCATTTGATTCCAAGAATTCTTCTAAGACATCGTTGATGGTACTTCTCTAGGGCTTTCAAATGCCTCCGATAAGTAGTCCTCAGTCGGCCAAAAGATGCGCTTTCACATCTTATACGATGCTGAATTTCATCATCGATATTTGCGTTCACTGCGAAATTGCTGCCGAGGTAAGAGAAACTCTCGATGTTCTGAAGTCTGTCTCCGTTAACCCGAATATGTGGTGGGACAGCCAGTGTTTGGTGCAGGCTGGTAGATAATCTGTGTTTACTTTATATTTAGTTCAAGCCAGATACTTCTGTATGCGCTGTTAATTGCATTTAGTATATATTGAAGATCATCTTCTGTATCAGCTAGGACAATGTTGTCATCCGCATATTGAGCTCAATGACTGATGTGATCTTCATCCAGCTTACCAGTCTACAAATGTTGAAGAATCCACCGCCATCAAATCTGTAGACGATCTCTATTCGGTATTATATATACCTACGTAATACCTAAATGTCGAAATATCAATTCATATCTTTTTGCAAGACTACCCAGGTTTGTTACATTCTAAGGAGGTAAGAGCCAAGGCATGAGTAGATCTTATCTGCGATGTCTAATGGGACTTTCTACTGTTCACAGTCGTTTGAATCATCATCTCTTGTAGTTGGACTAACCGAAAAATTCCGAATGCCACCGTTTATGCGTGAGGGATGATGAGAGGGCGGAACATGTATTGCGTTCCTGATCAGCCGTAGCTAGAATTGCGACATTCGGAGAAGTAGCTCTCGACTCTAAAAGAAAGGTTACTCATTATGAAGTCGGAGCTGCTGAGTGAATAGGTTTGTGCCACAATAGACCGTTGTATGGTCGAACATGCAGGCCTGATATTCCAAATGAGTGCATGTTTCAGGTCCATTTTAATCAAACCTACCTACACTAAAATTATAAGTTGTTTTATAATTGTTTTATCTCAACATTTTATTTACATATTTGAAAGAGAACGCGAGGATCAACTTTTTCTCACGTTGGGCACCCAAAGATCAAAGTAAATGAATAACAATAATAATGTAATTCACTGCAGGAGGTGTAAGATATATTTACTGCATATTTAGTTAGAATTTAATCTCATAGGTCTGAGAAGAGCGAGCGATAAATCATGTGTAAAGTAAATACTATACTCTATGGGTAGCAGGACGACAAGCGACAATACGGCGAACGGTCGTTAATAGTTAATACTTCGGTAATAATAATGTTGGCATTTTATCAACGCGTGCCATTTACACATGGATCACTTGATTTTTGATACGATTATTCCACTGTTGTAACAAGAGTTCATACTTTTTGTTTGATTGGATTGGAATTCTAAATTGTATCTTTTATATATTTTACCCGATTTTGTAATATTATTATTCGCATCTCTGTGTTCTGAAATTGCTTCATTCCAAAAGTTCTAAAAATTGAAAACTAGGTTTTGATGGAATACCGTTACAGGGTGTCGTGAACATGAGAAACTCCAGGTATTTCTACTCGAAAAGTTGCTGAGGTTTTGAATGTAAGTAATAGTACTGTTTGACGCATTCTTAAGGACAATTTGTTATATCCAAACGACATCCAACGAGTTCAAGCACTTATTCCAGCTGATTTTCCTCTACCTATAGCACTCTTTTGCACAAAATTGTTCAAATTCCGCAACTATTGATGCTGATTTTGTTTACTGATTAAACGAGTTTTTGAAGAAACAAATAATTTTTATAATAACCATTTATGCTGTGATGAAAATCCGCATGAAGATCATTTTCAAATCAGTTGTAGTTGAACGTTTGGATTGGAATTGTGGGTGCCTGCTTAATTGGACCCGTATTTCAGTAAGACTTACCGGCCCGAGAGGTATATCGCGACTCTCTCGAACACACGCTTCCTGGATTTCTGGAAAAAGTACCATTGGCAATATTCATATGCAATGTGGTTTATTCACGATGGCACCAGCGTATTTTAGTCGGGTTGCTCGTGAGTTTTTAACAGAAACAAACAAGAGTATGGTTTAAGTAATAAAAAAAATGCATTCTAATTATAGATATACAAGAAAAAATAATAATAAAAGAGAGTTAATGACATATCAACACAATAGTTCATTGGTACAATTACATAAATAATATCAAAAAAAAACATATAATTCACAACATAATAATAATAATAAGCACTTTATTTTCAACAGGCAGAGCCCAATTACAGAAAACAATATACAATATACAAATATCAAAAATAATTGAAATTTACGAGTAAAAAGCTGGGTATACATAGAAGTATGTGTTGATTACATTTACTTTTGTGAAATATCTGTCGCATAAGTGGGATATTCGGTTGAAATTTTGGCACATAAAGTTAATAGGTGATTGGTTTCCAATATTAGTTCTGCATGAGTTTGCATAGATTAGTAACGTGGATCTTATTGCTTGACGTGGCACAAGAAAGTTTATTTTGGACAGTAAATAACTACTGTTTGTGTATAGAATCGAGTGTGTATGAGTGGCAGTTATATATTGGATGCCATACAATTTGCGCGTATTCCAATTTAGAACGTACATACGCGCAGTACAATAATTTAAATGTTTGAATATTTGTAAAATGTTTACAGTTTCTAAATAAAAACCCTAAGGTCTTGATACAAGAAGTTGCCAGTTGTTTAATATGTGGTATAAAGGTAAAGTTCTCATCAAATTTCACACCCAAATCCCCAATTGTATCCAAGCGAGATAATATAACATTGTTTAATCTATAATCAAACAACATAAAATAAATAAAGAATATTATTCAAACAGGTATCTATATAAATAAAACAATTAAATCCTAGAAAATGTGAAAACTTCAAATCAAATTATAAATAACTATTCATTTAGTAAGGAATATCTCAACTTAGCCACCAAAAAGTTCGCTATTCTGGACAGGCAAGCGAGTGATTCAGATGCCAAAGCAGCATGTGCATACAAGGGACACTAAAAGAATAGATGCTTAACTGTCTCCGGCTTGTGCTGATTACAAATTGTACACAACTCGTTCATTTTGATCGAGTAAGGCACAACCCGACCATTATGTTTAAGTTATAGCTTAAATTATTTAAGGTTTCAGCTTCAAATCGAATCAATTCATTTTAGGCACATGAATTAACTTCTAAAGTGATAGGCGAAATAATTTTTGAAAAAGCATTTGGAGAAACATGAAAGGTGTACGCAGGCGAAGAGAGCTGGGTACTCTTGCAGCTTACCCTTACCATAATGATCTAGAATTATATCACTTGCGTATAATATACAGGGTGTCCCGAAATTAACTTAAAATAATTTAAGGGGACATTCTACAAGCAAAAATATGATTTTTTTTTCATATGAACATATATATCGAAAAATGCTTCGTTTTTCAGATACAGGGTGTTATTTGTAAAATCCTTTCCGAAACGCGTCTCGATATCAAAATGAAATTTGGCACACTTGTAGGATTATTAAAAAATATGATATCCCATGGTTAGGAACAAATTTTGTCCCCACTTTTTTTTTGTGCGTTCTTTTTACTTTTTCTAAAAAGAATAATAAATTTGAGACTTCTATACATAAAAAAGGTTCATTTGTTTCATAACGCTAGAAGAAGCCGTTTTCAAGTTAAATGACTTTGAAAATTTCTATGCGGACGTCTCCAATATTATAATATAGGTACGATGTACGATAAATACAAGAAACAGGGTGGAAATGCGTATTAAGGGTTGACAGATTAACTTCTCCCTATCCTACAAAGATACGTAAGTGTGCCAAATGTCATTTTGATATCGAGATGCGTTTCGGAAATATTACTAAAAACCCATCGTCAAGAATTTACAAATAACACCTTGTATTTGAAAAACTAAGCATTTTTCAATATATGCTCATTCTACAATCGAAAATAAGATATTTGTTCATATGAACATATATCGAAAAATGCTTCGTCTCCATTATTATAATACGGCTTATAATATTGGAGACGTTGAGTTGCATAGAAATTTTCAAAGTCATATATCTTGAAAACGGCTTCTTCTAGCGACATGAAACAAGTGAACCTTTTTTATGTACAAAAGTCTTAAATTTATTATTCTTTTTTGAAAAAGTAAAAAAAGCACACAAAAAAAAAGTTGGGACAAAATTTGTTCTGACCCCCCCAGCCTAACCCACCCCTGATATTTTCCTAACCATGCGATATCATATTTTTTAATAATCATACAAAGTAAGTGTGCTAAATTTCATTTTGATATCGAGACGCGTTTCGGAAATATTACTAAAAACCCATCGTCAGAAATTTACAAATAACACCCTGTATCTGAAAAACGAAGCATTTTTCGATATATGTTCATATGAAAAAAAAATCTTGTTTTCGCTTGCAGAATGTTCCCTTAAATTATTTTAAGTTAATTTCGGGACACCCTGTATATGATAAGAAACGGATCGAACCATTTCATTTATTCTTGGTATACGGATAAAACATTTTAAGTTCCTCAAAATAATGTGTCACAAGACAAGGGATGACATTTAAAATTATAAACTTGGGGTATCTGGGGGTGAAGCGGTGGAACAAAAAACTCAACCAACAATGGTTTTGGAGTTCCCCTTGTTTTTGCCGAAAATATTTTATATTTCAGATGACGAGTTATTCTGGGAGGCAAGTTTTAAAATGAAAGCACTGTATGTTAGTAATCGATTTAATTTTATAAAGCTGTTACCAAAGATTAATCTACACAAACATTAATCTTTGCTGTTACCTATCTCTGATAATAATATTTTTTATAAATTATATAATAATTTGACAAAAATTACCTAGGAAAATTTGGCATTGATTGATTTGTAATGATGCCTAAGAAAACTGAATTTTTCATGGTTTTCTAATAACAAAGGTCTCCTCAAGCTATTATGCGTAATCTGTGTTAAACATTAAAAAGGACCCTAAAGAAACCATGAAAAAAAGTCAGTAATTCTAGTTAACCATATCTGATTGATTGGACTATAACCAGCATATTATCCATATTCCCGTACCTACTAGAAAATACACATGTTTATTCGTTCGCACCCATGCGAATACATTATATAGTATGCAATTCTTTCATTTGTCCTAAACTGCGTTTGAGACATTTTCAATAGTAGTGGCTATTGACGGTTGGTTCGCGAAATGTTAGGACTCCATAAAGATAAGTTCTTTAATTTACATTCATTTTTAAAGTAAGTTTTGTCCAACTTTTTTTTTAACATATAGGTATACTGACAAATTTAGATTTTGGTCATTCACGCAGTGGCTTTTATTATTAATTAATTAATTTATTAGATATTAATAGAATTGGTTGTTGAATATTAATTATTTTTAATTTGTTAGCTAAAATGATAGCTGTAATAATGTGTTGATTGTCATTGTTCGCTTTCAATACATAAATATAACACAAGCTAGCGCTTAGTGAACTTTAAATTTAGTGGTACAAATATGTTTTCTATTCATTATAACTATTTATATTGCATATCGATTTGTAAAGAGAAAAAAAATTGGAAACAAGCGATCACATAATATACAGCGTACCCGATTAAAATGTATTATTGATAGTAATAACTTGCAAAATGAAATAAAATTTGTCTCATTATGCTGATTTATTCTACGTAAATTTCCCTCTAACTTTTATTGAAAGTATTTTTAGTTAACTTTTGAAAAATTAAAATCATCCTGTATAAGAAACTAATCAATTTGGTCTTGATATTTTGGAAAATGTATGTGAATTTAAACACAATTCTGAACGCAGAATATAGAATTCAATAATAGAATCAAAAAATTACAATTATGTTATACTGCAATAAAATGTATAGTAACAATATATGGGGTTTTAAAATATAAACTCACAATAAAAACAATATCCCTCGCCAATAAACTGTAATCAAAAAAATAGAACGTGCTAAAGTGATTCAAAATCCATCGAAAATTGGCCACCCCTACACTGAGTTGCTTCCATAGTAATTTGTGACCTTGAAAATATATTTATTTTATTATAGGTGACAAGAAACTCAAGAAATTTTAGATATGAAAAACTCTGTGTCTGCTTTATAACGGATTTGTAAGTTCCAAGTAATAGAAATGGCCAAAATAGTTGGCAAGTGTTGTGTGTTGTTTGCAGCAAAAATGAGTCTCCAAAAGAGGTTCATGAGAGTTTCGAAACGGAGGCTAACATTAAAAGTGTGAAATAATAAACCGTGATAGCTCGTATTCACTTTAATCCCCTACGAAACCAGGGTTCAAGTGCGGGTAGAGTTTCTCAAAATCAAAACAAATAGGCCATATGTTTGTACCTACATATACATTTAAATATTCAGCCCAGTGCAACGTTTACTTTTATTGAGGCTCCTTTAAAGGTAAACATTTTGAAAATAGTTCATAAAAGTAATGTCATAAGAAGTTTGCTTTTCTTATGGAAATTTTCTCGGCTAAACAACACATATATTCCTCAACAAACCCACAATATATTAAATATTAAAACATTAATATATTTAAAAAAAACTCCTAATTATTTTTTGTTTTAATACTATTCGCTTGAACTTAATCTGGCAGAATTTTTCTTTGATTACTGATTTTTTACCGTCGTCACCATCTAGGATCTGGGCGCATTGAACCACAATTTTAACAAACAATTTTCTTATACCCGTTGGTCTATGTATTAACGTTGTGTCTTTGTAATCGTAAGGTTACTAGTTCAAACCTGAGCAATGGAACTTTTTTATTATTAGTAGTGAAGTTGTAGCTCTTCTGTACATATTGTTACCTGACATGTTTATTAAATTCTTTTTACCAGATATTTCAGTAACTAGACACTGCCATGATATGAATTGATATATCAAATAGCCAAGCAATTGTGCGAAATGTATAAAAATATTAGTATTTGTCGTGACGAATGTTATTGTAAACAAAACTGCCCACCATACATTTAATTTGACGCCGATGCTCAAAATGACAACTTTCTTTCATTAATATAGAGATGCAAGAAATGTATCGATATATCCATGACTTCCCTATGATTTAATATTTTTAAGGTTTAACTATTGCCTCGAGCACTACAGCTGAGTTTATGGCGTCTTGTTTAACTAATAATACTTGACCTATAACTCTTAAACTTCTAAAAACATTAATTTGTAGGGCACCTGTGCAACATCACAAACGACTTTATAGGTACAGGTATGCTTTATGATCAGGGACCTTGTAAGATCTGACCACAAGGAGAGGAGAAGCCAAAATTGTGCAAGTATTTTTTGAAAACCTGCAACTTACTTTACAGCAAGCCCATGGTGAGCATGACGTTGCGAGGAGTTTTGGAAAGCACACTATGTTATCCTTCTAAGCTATATTTGAAAGGTAGTGCATGCTAAAGGTCCGATTGAGTTTTCTGGTACAACAATGAGGATCCTATTTATTTTACTAATATAATTAATATAGTTCGTTTATATTACCTAAGCTTCTTCTGTATGCAAAGAAGAATTTAACAGACGAAATATCCGTCACACAAATACCTAAGTATACCTAAATACTTATGCAATAAAATTATAGGAAGACTAAGAAATAACTTCAGCAAGACGAAGGAGGCTACCATTTCGGTAAACAAGTTTGAGCACTCTTAGATAGATATTGAGTCCTCTTAAAAAAGTTTTTTTCAAGAAACTCAAGGCTTCCAGAAAGAAGAGAAAAAAGAAAACATGAGAGTCCAGGATACTCACGCATATTACATCAAGCAATATAAATAAATAAAACTATTCAGTACCTACTTAAAATAATAAGTTTTACACCTACATAAATCTTTCATAAATAGCGGAACTCTCAACGGATTTTGCTAAAGATTGATAAGGATATAGTTGAAACATGGAATAAAACACAGAGATACATAATATAAGTACGATTTCGGAGTTGATAAGAATAAATATGTTTTCATACTATAGTCAAACGTAAACTGAAATAGTTAAACCTATATTATATCCATCCCAACCAAACAA
This sequence comes from Apoderus coryli, assembly GCA_911728435.2. Classification (NCBI taxonomy): domain Eukaryota; kingdom Metazoa; phylum Arthropoda; class Insecta; order Coleoptera; family Attelabidae; genus Apoderus; species Apoderus coryli. The sequence goes on along the minus strand of OU452204.1, from coordinate 9,847,736 downwards.
TAATTATTATTCTCTGTATAAATTATTTTTATGATTACTTTGGAGTTGTTTTTGGACAATGCAGGCAAGGCGTAGTTTTATCACGTAACTCCGCCTAAACTTCTATAGGTTGTAGGTATGCCTGCAGAAAATCAACCAATAACAACCGTATTTCAACTGTTGTCTGCTATGGTGGGAGGGCAGTTAGCAGACCATGGATGATGTTACACTTTGACATAACCGTAAGTGGTTAGTCCGTGTTGATTTTTAGCTGTGGTTACGTCCTATTATTTGTGAATAAAGTCTTTGTATTAAGTCTAAATGAACCAAGTACTTCGATGTTCTTTTTGTGTGTGAGTTATAAAATATATAAGTAAATAATAATGTGTTTGTTGTGACAATTAGATATTATAATCTGTGATTTGGATATTTTTGTGCAATAAGAGATTTCGTAAGATGGACATTTGTGCAAGAAATTTGGTTGAAACCAATGGTATTATCGATGAGAGAGAACTGAAGGTAAACGAGAATCTACAACTTATTGTTTGATTATTCAAAAGTGTTCTGCATTTTACCTTTCCTATGTTTTTTGGATTTAGAGGTATTTATTGTTGATGAAAATAAAATTTTATCATAACTAGTTTTTAAATAGCTACCTCCTTAGTTATCCTAAAAAGTGCGGGAATGTTTAATACTTTCCCATATACCTATACGCGATTTCCCAACGGAAGTCTTTCGGGACAACTCCCGAAAAACGTGGAGCGGTGTTTTTCTTTGGTGGAATTAATTTTCAAATTACAATTACAAATTTTGATAAGAATATAATGAGTTTGGCACTAGTCATCAATACGTTGCTGATTCTATATTCTCTCTATTTTTACAACCGAAATGCAAGGGAGGTAGGTATATATGCCAATTACTTATTATACCAATAGGATAAAGTTTCCATTTAACTCTCAATGAATTTTGTTTCGTCTGGCGAGTGGAAATTGTTGATATTTGGTGCTGAAATAAGTTAAAATCACGAAAATTCTAACGGTTTGTAAATAATTATTAAAGATGTTAGATTATAATTATGAGCTATGTCATATCACGTTCTATATATTTCAGAAATATTGAATTTGTCACATTTTTATAAGATTTGATATATACTTAAAATAGACCTGTAGAAACCGTTCAATTCGTATTCCAGTAATAGGTTTAGTTTCGTTGGATATACTAGCTTAGGTACTATTTAACTGCTTTGATACAAATCGATAAGTTTTATTATAGTAGGTACCTATAAGGATCAAGTCATTGATTAACAATTTTGATCATCTTCATTTAGAAAAAACTTAAATAAATATTATAGCGGCACAGCGATGGACTATATCGATTTGACATCAAAATTCGGAGAATTTTCTGATATCAATACTAATTTCGAAAATTTTGTGTCAGGTAAAATTCCGGACTGTTGTTACGCACGGTTTGCACATAGACTTTTTGAGTCTGTGCTGTCCATATAGGTATCATCCATATCATAAATTGCTGTAGGTAAGTACCTATATGGAAATCGGTTTTTGGAAATGAAATATGCCCACTGAGCGATGAAGCAGTTAAGATCTCTATATAAGTGTTTTGTCAAAAGTGCTTGAAAAAGCTAAGTTACGAACGCTTAATTATCTGATTAAATACAAAATTTTACCAGAAACAGCACATGGGGCTTTTGGGAGAGACATAGCTATACCACTTTGCTGACGGAGTCACTGGTAAAAGCCAGATTATTTGTGTTTCTTGACACGTATCAGCATCTGCCTTCAATACATATTTTAATTTACATTGGACCATTTAAAAGAGCTGCTTCTTTTATGGGGAACTACCTAAAGAATATAGCAACAGAAGGTGAGATTTAACGTAGTGTTCTTTGCTTCATAAAATGGCATCATAGAGTGAAGCACAGTACAGTTTTGAAACCTCTAATGTATATATCGTGTACATGTTCAAGGGTATAGAGAAAAAAATGCTCTATTAAAACCTATACCTTTAAAATTAACCAACTGTATTAATTTCTTTGAAAACGGCTGGAAAGATAAGTATTACTAAGGATTTGGAAATGAATTGTTCTATGGCTACTGAGCATTCGTTCATCTTGAATCCCAGCAAATATTTGGCAGGTCTATACGAGCATTAAAAGTTTTCACAACATGACAGTATAGGTACCAAGACACAAAATGGTAATGTATTGATTCCAATATAACAATATTTTGTTGATAGAAAACTAAAAACTATGCGCTCTGTGAATGTAAGATTCTTTCTATATTCAATTTTTGCCATGTTATTTACGGGTCATATTTTATTAATTGATTTACTTATAATATCGTGCATTCTTACGTATCTTCTTATTGCTCGTAAGATCTCAAACAAACCATGTCGGATTCTGTATCTGGAATTTATAGATTGTGTCCCAAAAGGTCACTGCACTTATAGGCGCTGTTTGACCCTTATCCATCCTCCGCGGGCTAACTTATTGTCTAATTGATTAAAAAAAAAGGCGCGACAATACTCGAGGGTGTCATCTTAATCGACTCCAAGGTATAGGCCAACATTTTCCCAGTACGGATTCCCGTATGGGTGTGAAACACTGTTACCCATGCCATGCAAGTGCTGCACACTATGTATAGAGATGAGTCCCGCATAATCACATTTGATGGAGATGTTTGTTTAGTGGCAGTCTCCCGTTAAAATTCATCGGGTGTGTCGAATAGTAGATACTTCCCATATTATATCTTTGCAACATTTTCGGGCGGATAGCTTAGAAGCTCTTTTGCAAGTTTGTTGCCTCATCTCATCTTGTTTGGAAGTCTGACAAGGTCATTCTTATCAGAATTGCAGAAGGCATGGTTGACTAAAAGAAATAAAAAATCGAAGTCGTAAACGATTGATTTTATGATAAATTTGGAAGCAAATTAAATGAGGATAAAAATCTGAAATTTTATAGTTTTATTTTAGTTTGCATTTCATGTACAGTTTTCATTTTATTTACTTATTTTTTTAGTTACAAATAAATGCACAACCATACCCTAATAGAAACTATTCCTTTTATTTCGATACTATTCTCAAAAACTTTTATATATAGATAGATATAGATAGATCTATATAATGTATAGATACATACATACATACATGATGATACATATACTAATATCTGTACCGCCAACTAACCGCCATCAATGTTGCTGCATTCATCATGCCTCAGACTGGCCCTTCGCCCTTCATAGCATACTGTATTCGGCTTAAAGCTCCTTGCTTGTAACCTGCCAACCATGAATCTAGTTAGTAAAAAACCGATACAAATTCAAACGTAAATCTAGAAATCATTGCAACTTTGCATCAACCATCATAATACAGGGCCATTTTTGTTAAAGATTGGATTTTTTATGAAGAAAGCTGTGTTGGGCATAACGATTAGTATAGCGCAAACCTTCATTTATATAATTTTAAATTAACGAATAATGTTTTAATAAATTTTGAAAAATAAGAATACTTTAAAAAAATCGGTTGTGTCGCCCCAAAACTTTCCCGGCAAGATATAATAGGTATAGTCAAAAATATATGACCTGCGTATAACGAAATTTAATAATAAATAATTATCATAATTGTATTATTTTCATTATTTCCAATAAACTAACGTAAGACACTAACTACTTTATTCAAAAATTAGAAAAAAAAGTATTACCAGAGCTGGGATTCGAACCCTTTACCACAGTATATTTTATATTTACGATGCCCCTACCTTCGGCATAAGAAGAAAAGGCTTTACGGTCTGTTGAATATACTCTTATTTTAGTGGTTATATCCGTCTTTATCTCAATTTTTTAGCGCGTTCACGATACTTTCCCTGGTCGGGAAAGTAAAAAGGAAAATCAAACGGCTGAAAATTGGTACATTGATAAAAAATTAAAAGGCGCACAACTTTTTCGATATTTTAAAAAATAAGGCATTTTTTTCAAATTTTTTGCCAATGTTTTGAACATTTTCGTATTTGATCGGTTTTTGTAGTAAGCCCTTCAATGTCACGAAAACCGCACCCAAGTGTAAAGATAATTTCAAGTAAAATCTGTGAATTTCCAAATTTATCCTGATCCGACAGATCGTCATGTATTGATCTATCTTTAGAAGTTTTATGTATATATTCAACGGCAACTCCAGTTACAAATTTTAAAACTGACTGAGAAGACTATACTTACTACCTATCTTAAAACAATAGAAACCAAAATATGTTCGCCCGATAGGGTAGTAAGTATAGTCTTCTCAGTCAGTTTTAAAATTTGTAAATGGAGTTGCAGTTGAATATATAAATAAAACTTCTAAAGATAGATCAATACACGACGATCTGTCTACAGCAATCCTTATATCGCGAATAACGCCGCGTTCTCGGAGCTTCGTAATGTCGCCAGCGACAAACTTTCGACCCATAACAAGCAGATATGTAATTTCCCTCTAATATTCTTATTTTAAAATTATGAAATGGCATCAGAACAAGAAAATCTTCTTGTGGATTTCCCACGTTCACAAGGTAGGTCCCTACACAGAAAAAAATCTTACTGTAATATCAATATTAGCGATATGTTTGATTGCCTCTATTTTGGTTTAATGACAGTAATACTTAATTCATTAGATTACAATTCGGCCAACATTAAATATATACTTAATCCGACATTCCAGATATTATTGAAATTCAATTTCATATATGTTAGGCACAAAACAGATATATTTTTTCTTTCAATGATTACAGTAATAATTGGCAACTAATATTGCAATTGTATTATTTCAAATATTGTTATATTACGATAAGCAAGAAAAAGCATTGGAAGAATATTATTTCTCTACTCGGATTATTAGATATATATCATTGAATTAACAACATCAAATTTTACTCGCTATCATATTCTACTATTTAAATAAACTAAATAATATTAAGTCAATACTTCTTATTGTTGGGACAACCTTAACTTATTATTGGGCCGGGCTAAATTCATCGATATATCGAAACACAAAACGTCGAGTATCCAACATTTTGCAGTCATGCATGTATCGAATTTAAGTATATAAATTAAATAAAAACTGGATTTTCGTACTACCTACCCCACTTCGTAAAGATTAGTTTTTGACTTAAAAAAAATGCTTTCATACGCCGATATCATAATAAAACGAATTCAAAACCATTGATATAAAAATGTAGATTTCGGGCTGATGTATCGGGAAATTTCGGAACTCCCTAGTCACTAGCAAAGCTTAAAACAATAGGTTATGTTACATTTATATATTTATTCTATTTGTGTGCCGGTAGCGCGTGTCTATAGAAGTAGTTAAGTTCTATAATCTGCAATAATGTATTATGGAAGACTTCTTAAACGCCTCAGAATTGGACAAACTAATTCCAATATTCTCCGGTAAGTTTTACTCCTAACTAAGTATATCTAATCATAAGTTTTTTACTATAAATTATTTTGTGTAAGCTTTTCGAACAATACTATTAAAGATCAGTCTAGCCAACAAATGATTTAAGAGGTACCTATAATGCATAATAAAAATGTTTTAACAAAACTATTCAGGGTGTTCCATTCAAAAGTTATGAATATTAAGCTTTGTATTTCACATTAACCAGTATAGCATGGCAGCATGGAATACATTTTTGCAACCTCAGATAACCTCAAAATTCAAAATATCCTGTTTTAACACGATGTAGGTAAACAGTATACAAAGTACCGAGTGGGAGTGGGACACTATGAAGATATGGTAAAAAAGCACAAATACGATATTTGGTTTAATATTTTGTTAGTCGTACATGTTCAATGTTCATGTATTAGAATGACATACATCTTTTAATGTATTGTTTATTTTTTGTACTATGATTATAGAGTAATATTTTTTTTATTACAATACAATGTATTATAGAATTAATAAAACTGTTTTTGAATAAAAACTTTCTTTTATTTCATACAATTAGTTAACGTGATAGTTTTATTAAATTAAGTAATTAATTTCTCTCCAGGATTATATATAAAATTGATTTAAAATGACAAAACAATTATTTCAATACCAAAATATATTCTGTCTATAATTTCTGTATTCCCCTTAAAAAGCAATAAATGTTCTATCAACGATAGTGACACTTAGTCCAATCAATACTTTTTATTTAATTTCAATATATTCTTATAATTGAGGCATTTGATTGGAAGTCAATTAATTCTTATACTTAAAGCAATAAAGTCTTATATTTCGCAATTAATCATATGAGTATAATTGAAAGAAATGTAGCTTTGATTGTGGAATACGGAATATATGCTATCATTGATTGAATGTGCATATGGTTCATGATATGATAGATTTTTCTCTGTGTATATATGTGTATGTCTCTTCTAATAGATCTCCTACGACTATCAGAAGCACGCCTATGTTTTCGCCAATTATACTAGAGTATTAGAGATTTCTGTCTATGGGACATATCAAAACCAACAACAAGAAGTTAGATTATCTGTTCTAATGCAAACTCACCTGAATTGTCGCCAGCGACAGTATAGCTAGATCGAAAAGAACATGGTGTAAATTGTAATATTTGAAATTAAATATAATTTGAAGGAATACTGATTAGGCCTGTCAACTTGTTGTCCATTCAAATGTATCTATTACATTTTCTGAAATCCATATCTATAGTTCGCTTTATTTTGTACACCCTGTTAATCTGTTTAATAGGCTTCGGCAGTCGATTATAGAAATACATAAACTCACTACACAAAGGTGTATTAATGCCTTAACAAATTAAATTTATAAAAATTATTAAAATATTCTAAGGATCAAATTTATATTCATATAGGTACAACAATAATTACTATAGAACTCAAAGATTAGAGATTGATAATTATTATTCGGGTGTAACCCGTCGCGTCGTCTAACATATAAGTTCAAACGCACAATAAGCTGTCAAAAGTAATGTTTGACATAGAAATGAGTTACGCGTCCTGTGTGAATACTAAGTAAGTGGATAGATAATAATCTAGCCGGTATTCGTATTTTATTGTGTGTAGTGTAAGTATTGGACTACACAGTAACATGAGCCGTCAAAAGATTAGCATATTATGTAGATATATCCGTACGATTTTCAGAGGGAACAATCATAAAAGAGAAACAATGATATTAAAAGGCGAGTCTTAATAGAACAAAAAATATGGTAAACAGGGTCGGATTTTCAGTGATTATGAAGTACAGTAACACACACACACTCATCACAAATGTTTTAATGTTATAATTTTCGTATCTATTAGTTTTTATTAGGTCCAATATTTAATTTAAAAAATTAATGTTATTTTATTTAATTACGTCTTATCCTTTACTGATTCCATTGAACAATGATAAAGGATGTTTTCTCTCTTGATATAAATACCTAATTTCAATTCAACTCAACTATATTTTACTTTGTTGTACACATAGTATCTCATTTCGAAATCATACTCTGATTGAAATTATAGTATTTTTGAGACATTTATCCGATAAACAGTTTCATCTTGTTCATGAAGGTTGTTGCCATTACGTTACATATTTAAAAGTCTAATTTATTTTATAGAAAAATAAATATATCCATGCCCTAGTAAAGCATATCCGTGACCAGATATTACCATATCTGCTTCAATAATATGAATCAGTATTATAAGAAATCCGAGATTTTCTCGCGAAAAACCTGGAAGCGTTAATAGCTCATTTGATTACCCTCAGGCAACCGTTTTCCTAGGATTGTCGTTATTTGGAGTCACTTTTACATTCAAAAAGCACTGCGTGCTTTACGCTGGCTGTAAACTGAGCATTAGGTACTGTACTTTTGGTCATGGGCAAATTTACTACCAACATCTTCGTTGTCCAATCCCACTTTGATTTAATAGATGAGGTATATAATCGTCTAAAAATATGACTATATCCTCTTACTTTTTTAGTTAGTTAGGTTTGCAATTGGGGAAACAAAGTTTTCACTGCAGTCATCGGACATACTCCCTGTTTTTGAATTTGTACGAGAAAATATTTCTTGAGATATGTACCTATTTTAATAAAAGCAGTCAATTCATAAAAAATTAGTAGGTTATTAAATGTATTAACTAAATTTGAACAAAAACCTTTCTGAAATGTAAAAACTGCTCCTGAACGGAGCTGCACTTTAGGGCTTTGTCCGTCTTGATGTTTTAAGTTTACAAACAATAAACACAGTATTGCCACAGTTTAAAATAATATACAGTTACTTCAACTCGTGTCGGCATGTTTGATATTCATGTCTATAAAGCAATTCGCCGCGCTTATAGTTATAGTATCTTATAGTATATATAGTAGTGGGCCAGAAATGTGGCTGGGAATGCGACGAATCGATGTCGTTTTCAGCGAATACTGAACCTTCTTATCAATATAGCTAATATTTGATGACAATACCATGGCAATACCATCGAATATTAACTATAGAGAAGAAGCTCCACTGGACGGCATCGACTCGTCGCATTCCCAGCTTATTTCTGGCCCGCTACTATATATTATACTATATCTATATATGCTACAAGTTACTATACTAGGTATAACTATAAGCGCGGCGAATTGCTTTGAACCCACGTACATCAGACGTACCGACATGATGAGAAGTAACTGTCTATTATTTTAACTGTGGTATTGCTGTGTTCTCAATCAATTTTAAAAAAAATAAATTAGGGACGAGGGGTTAAGGACCGCTATCTAAGATAAAAAATACTGTTTTCTTGTAATTGGAAAGACTTTATCATATAAAGCTGTTTATCCGAGAATATGTGGATATCGACTACATTCTTGGTTTCCATCCTTTACCGAATTAGTATAAAATACCCGCAGGTGCCGCAAAAAAACTAATGTTGGAACAAACATTGACATTCAGTAGGTTTCTCACAGTTGTCTTTGGATGATCGATGGTTGACACCACTTATAAGGTATGGTGTAAGGGCTTATTAGTGTAGGTCTCAGGTCCCAAGAGATCTCTATGAATTGAAGAAAGTGGGAAGAGCCTTAGTTGTACCATATTTTCAGGTTGTTGATACATACTTTAAGAACTCCAGACTGAACATGTTCAACTAATTTATAGCTTTTATAGACTAGCTAAAGATCCTGATTAGTTAAGATTTAAAGTAGTAAACAAAATCACCTATTTTTATTTTTCAAACATCACAAAATTGCAATGACAGCTTCTGTCGCAGTCTGCATTAAAAAATACGTACTCCAAAACCTAAAAACCCAATATTTGAGCAAATAGGTACTCAATTATTACTTCGTAATAGGTACATAGGTTTTATACCCAATTCTATATCTTGTCTTTACTACTTTGAGATGTTTGAAGGCTGGATGCTCACGCAAATTTGTGAAAAAAAATAGTCTGATCTCTTGCCTTGGTTTTGGCAAAGATTAATACACATTATTAAAAAAACTAACATTATGCAAAATGATGAACTGAAGTTATGTATAACTGCTCCTTGTTATTCCAAGTTTTAATTGCTAATTAGGAATTAAAGTAATTAATCATACCCTTGGTTACTTGTTTATTTTTATCTCTATTATCTTTATGCGTGGTTCTTCAAAAATATCCTGCATGCAAAGTGATAATCTACCACGTATATATATCCAATAATCAATGGAAGTAAAATTTAAAAAGACACACAAACTAGGTATTACACGGCAAAGTGTGGACAGTCTCAGCTGGCCACTAGGCCGTATAAGCATTATATTATAACATATTTCGGTCCTGACTGAGATTGGCCGGAGGGGGTCCCTTTGTGTGTTAACTGCAGGGGCCGGGCACACCAAGGGCGTGCCTCGCGCTGCGATACATATGTAGACATGTGTTTTCATACCTCATTATTTTTGTCGACCGATTCCAAAACCACAAGAGAAATGACACTCTCTGTGGCCTTAATGGGATACCATTTTTGATTCCCTATCGGGAAATAATTTGTACAATCATCTTTGCTAAACGTGTATACACGTTATATTTATTGATCCTTATGATATTAAACAGATGTGTGATAGGTACCTAGATTAGCTAATCTAGATACACACAATTTTTTAAGACACTGAAACGACTTTTGAGTAGGTACGTGGGTATTAAATAGGGTGCTTCCAAATATTATTGGAGATATAACAAACTCTGCTTTTCTATGACAATACACATTTTCAAAATATAGTTCCTACAAGGAAAACAAATTAACGGCAACAACGGGAGCATTCTTTTCTGTTACCACACTATTATTTCAAAAATCCTAGTTCATCGGAAAATGTTACTTAGCAAGATCCAACATCAGTATTAGCATAGAGTCTCATCTCATTTATGTTTCATTTTGACTTTAATATTTTCATCACTATATAGTTTTGACAATCTATTTAGTCAAAAAAAAAATTATAAGGCTATAAGCAGGGCACATGGTTTCGCGTGGCTGACCTTGATATCTTCTATACTTGCACGTCGAATAGCTCGCGGAGGATCCTCTACTTATGTCACAACTTTACGTAACTCACAGATAAACTTATGATCATTCAATAAGTCCGTAGTATAACCAAGAAAAAAACAAAATTTTGACAAAACTCGATTTTATTATTCAACATAGTTGCCTTCGAGGGCCATACAACGAGTATAGTGATTTTCCTACTTTTCGATACCACTTTTATAGTACGATTTCTTTTTCTCGTCAGCGATTACTTCATCATTGGACTTAAATTTCTTTCCAGCAAGCATTCTCTTGAAATTTGAAAACAGGAAAAAGTCGCTGGAGGCTAAATCTGGAGAATGCGGTGGGTGGGTAAGCAATTCGAAGCCCCATTCATTAAATTTTGCCATAGTTTTTGACATGGTGCATTGTATTGGTGGAACAACACTTTTTTCGTTTGCAAATGTGGCCGTTTCTTTACGATATAAGCCTTCAAGCGATCGAAAAGCAATAGTCGCTGTTGATGGTGGTTCCTGTTTCCTCGAAATTCACTTTTTTCCATTTTTTTTTTCAATAACAAACGTTGCTTCAGACCAAATGCTATAACTCACGAGTCAGATTGCTGTCAAATTTATACACGTATCATTTGAAGGTTAGAAATAAAAATCATATGGAAAAAATTCTAGTAACGCCATCTATGTGTCATTCTACGGACTTATTGAATGACCTAAGATATTTTTTAAGTAAACACACGCATCAAGCTCTGTCGCAGATGTTTCTTGCGCCATTCAAAAAATCAACCATCTCTCCTATATGCATGGGCTCTTTTGATTCACCGCATTTGTATTTTTTGAGGATTTGTTTGCACCAATTGACACGCGCATCTGTTTGAACTTTTGTCAAATTGTGTGGTATCCAACGAGAACAAACCTTTTTCTCAGCTAAATGTTCATATAATATTTTATGTAAGCTGGTGGGACTAATGCCTAAAGTTGCCATAATCCCACAGTATACGCGACATTCACGAATTTCGGCAGTGAGGGAATGACGGCCATGATTAAACTCGTTATATCAGCATTTTGCAGTAGCAAAGTATGCGGGGCTGCATTAAAACCTGGAAATTAGTTAATCAATATAATATGCCGAAAATGATCAGGAGTTAATTCCGCGGACACACAATTCTCAAATAAATTTAAACAACTCTATTGACAAATGTTTGGTGTCAGTTAGAGTCAAAAATTAAAACTTTCCAGTGAAAAGGCCACCTAACAGCAAAAAGTGTTACCAAGGCTCAAAGTCCAGTGAACGACCCAAGCAAAATTATCTGCTTTGCAGAGACAAGCTTGTTTGGCTGTTACTGGTGCATTATCCACCACACCGTCAGCAGCTATGGAAGTACTTCTAGTTTTAACTCCTCTTCATATAGTTTTGGAAAAGGAAACCAACAGCGGACCTCTATAAGCCATATAGCGATTAGAGATCACTTTCTTTATGCTATTAGTAGAGTAGAACTAGAACATCATTGAGCGAAATACAAACGAGCTAAATATGTCCAGAATAACTTTTTGAATATATTTAGCTAGTTTGTATTCTACCGATCGGTGGTACAGGGTATAAAATAGCATAAAGAACGTGATCTCTAATCGCTATATGGCTTCAGGTGGACTACATATAGATTACATCATACTACTAGATGTATGGCAGAGACACACATGGAGGACAACAGATTGGTGGTCGAGATTGAAAGTCACAGCATTATGAGAATGAGCTCTGATGTAATGCCTCCTGCAATAAACTATAATCTGCCTTATAGCAGCAGAGATCAATGGATCCTGCATGGGACGGGAGTTGCAAAGCGCGGAGTGGTTTACTGATGGCTCAAAGACAAACTCAGGTACAGGATGGAAGCAGACCCAAGACAAAAATTTCACAATGCCTGGGTTCCACGCTACTGTATTCCAGGCAGAAGTTATAGCCATTGATCTGTATGCTCAGGAGAAGCACTGTGCGCGAGGGTCACTCAAAATCTTCTCTGAGACCCTATGGTCATCAAGTTCCACATCAAGAGCAGTGTCGAATTGTCAAAAATCAGATGCTCTAATATCGGGAGAAACAATAATCTGACTCTGGTCTGTATCCCTGGCCACTCGGGTCAAAAGAGGAATGAAATAGCCGACTCTCTGGCAAGAGAAGAGTCTGAAGGAGAATTTATCGGACCAGAACCCGTAACTGGCATATCGTTTAGCACTGCCAAACACATACTTAATACCTGGATGACGACAAAAGTTCAAAACTTATGGCAAAATTATCCAGGTTTAATACATTCGAAGGAACTCGCATTAATCCATCGAAATCAAGGGCCAGGGAGTTCTTGGATATGGGTAGATCTGATCTGCGCTGCCTGGTTGGGCTGGACTGGTCATTGTCGTTTGCTACATCATCTCACGAGGTTGGGAAAATTCCGAGTGCCGAGTGTGCCTGCAGGAAGATGAGTTCTTGCCTAGCGGTAGCTAGAACTAGATTCGCAATATTTGGTGAAGTAGCCCTTGTACCAGCGAATCTAAAAGAAATAATTTACTTCATTAAGCTGCTGGGTATGAGCCACAAGAGACCTTCGATGGTCGCAGTGGAGAGTCTGATGCAGACCCACTCATTTTGAACCTACCTACCTAAGCTCAAAATATAAATAGTTGCGTTCGTATTACATTACAGTTGGACATGTTGAATCGGATAAGTACATCTTCTATATTGTATTGTGAAATATTATATGATGAAGTTCCAAGAATCCTTTGTTAATATATCCTGAAAAATTCATTAAAATAACAAAATGACTCATTATGTATTTATCTCATATAATAAACAATTTTAAACAGTCTGAATAAGAATATAAAGAACAAATCCGCATATTTACAACAGTTTTAGCACACATTCAAGACGCTGCAATTTATATAAAAATACAATACGAAAAAAAGACGGCAACTAATAATAAACCACTTTTAATGCCGCATATAAGAAGAAGCCCCTTTTATACATAACAGCAGACCAATAATTCAATTTGACTTTGTGTGGAGTGTTTCTTTTTAAGAGCAAAAAGAACCCAAACGGCAAAATAACAGCCAAGACATAATGTGTACAAAAGTGTATTATGATGATCACCCCCTCTCAAAATTGTCAGTGTTGTTGACACATTTTATACTTACACCTACTGAATTTTTGAAATAACCATTGGCGTACGTAAATATTTCCATATTCTCTGTTTTTGGATATTGAATTTTCTGTTCTTAGTTTGTCCGTGGCGGCTTCAGCCCTCCTTTAGTTTCTATAATGAGCGCCCCGTATACAAAATATATAATCGTACCTGAAAGAGATTTTAACTTTCATTAAAGTTAAAGCAACGCTTCCAACAGCCGATTTTCTTATTGCTATATTAATCGCCTATTTATTACTTTCCGCACAGGGAAGTATTGTGAACGCGCTAAATAAAAATTTTGAGATAAAGACAGATATAACCATTTTGAAGTTCCCTGAGACGATTAAGACCATTTCCAGATGGACGTATGTCTGTCTGTGTGTGTGTGTGTGTGTCTGTTCTACCACGATAGCGTCCAAACGCTTTAACCAATTAATTCATAAGCAGCATGTACAGGGTAATACAAAACAACATTAATTAGCCCACATTTAACAAATTTTCCAAACAACTTTTAAATATTTAGAAATTTTTAGCATACACATTAAATTTATATACGGGGTGAGTCAAAAATGTATTTCTTTATTTATTTAAGAACAAAAAAGTAATATTTTGAATAATTTTTTGATTTCTTTAGATTTCAATTCAAGATTTCTTTGAAAGTTGAACTATAAGCTCCTAGAGGTAATCTACGGGGTAACTCGAAACATTTCCCACTCATTTATTAATGCCCTTAATAAATTTATCGATTTAGGAAGTAGAAAATTGATTTTTTAAGTTTTGTAGTTATACAATTTAGATACAAGGGAACTCAAAAACGTTTTAATTTATTTTGAAGATTTTTGGGCACGGCAAAACCTAATTAATAATAAAACTTTTGAGTTTTCTTAGTTTCTTAGAATGGTCTCATAAAATTTATTTATCTACAGGGTGTGTCAAATGGAATTCTATTTATTTGATTAGGTTTTCAACCCATATTTTCATTTTTTTTTTATGTAACCCTCAATGACTTTTGTCATAGATAAAACTACCACAAAAGAACTGGGAAATCCCTCAAGGGGGTTCTTGTATAACAAATAAAATACACTACTTATTAACAGGTCTCTGTTCTCTTCGCATGCGGAAAGTTACGGGATCGAGTCCTAGCTCTGGCAATACTTTTTTTTTTCTAATTTTTGAATAAAATAATTTGCTACGTTAGTTTATTGGAAATAATAAAAATAATTATTAAAATTATGTTTCGTTTTGCAGGTCATATATTTTAGATTATATTATAACTTGTCGGGAAAGTTTTGGGGTGACACAACCGATTTTCGTCCTATCCACGCGTGCTTTTAAGTGGGCCATAACCGCCTTTTAAGAGAACAAAAAAGGACTCGATTTTTAGTATCATTGGATGCAAGTTTCCATTTTTTATACTTACTAACATAATCAACAATTTATGAAAAATATAGCGCGCGGCACCATCCACCAGTATACAGTGGTAAATTACTGGTGGACCGTCCTATACTGCACGCAGTCGGACAAAAAGTACATAATTCTTCGAAATGTCCGCACTCACGATAACTAGATGGGACCTTCATACCTTATAGAGTCGGGTAGAGAGAGGATATGAATATAATTTTTTGGTTTGTATAAATACAAAGCCAAGAAACATAAACAGTTTATTATTATTAGAGAAATATAAAATCGTCCAGAAACGTGCCGAGCAGCATATTGGTTAGGCCTTCATACCAGTTCTTATACATACTCTTTTTCCTTTGTATTTTAAGTTAATGATTATTAAGCTTATATTGCTTCCACTTTGGATGATGCCTTCGTTCCCATCTAAAAATACAGGATATAGTAAAAGCTGCAGTGATAGTTACCGGGCTTCATAGTATTCAGTAGTATATCCATTAGTACTGTCCAAACTACTGCAGAAGTGATGCAGCATGAAATAAAATGGTAATGGTACCGGACGTTCCTTCTGATTCAGTTCTGCAGAATACCTTGCATTCGAGATAGACGATATCTGTAACCATAATGAATAAACCTTCAGGACTTCAGCGGAAACTATTGGCTTATACATTGCCGTATAATTTAAGTTTTCTGAAAGACAAGAAACATATACAAAAATATGCTTCTGGGTCAGTACAATAATGCTTGCAGCCTCAGGTTTTTATTCTGGGTTAAAGCCATGCACACTATGAGTGCACCAAAAATAGAAAAGATAATAATAATAATAAATCGTCTTTATTTGGAAGAAATTTACAAACATGGCGAAGTTTAGCAATATGCTACTCCAAGCACTTAACCTAACCACACATATATGACAATTCACTTCTACACTACTTACTTTAATTTGTTTCGATTAACAAAAAGAATACGACAACACACGAGACAATAAACAATAATAACAATATGCTGTAAAGTAGAAAAAAGATATAAATTAGCATTATTATGATTATAAAGAAGAAAATATATAAGTTAGCAATAAGATGATAAAAATCATCATCATCAACATTAATAATGTATAATACATATATCAAATCTAAGAATATAAGACAAAACACACACATAAATGAAATATTAAATATTATTTAATAGCCTGGAAGGCTACTGACTTTTGCTCAACAACATATTTCTTATTTTAACTCTGAATGAGTTTAAACTGTATTGTACATGTTGGGCAATACAAGAGTTATACAACTTTACCGCGTTATAAGTAAAACATTTCTTAAACATGGTTGTTCTATGCCTAGGTATATATGTAGCAGATTTCTTGATCTTACATTAACACTGTGAATGGATGAACGCGGACTCAGCTTATCAAACAGTACTTTTGGTATTTTTGTTTTAATAATTTTAAATAATAAAGAGCAAAACTGAGTTCCCGTCTTTCAAACATCTTTAGCCAATTAAGTTCTTTGATCTTATGTGATATATGATCATATTTTCTCAAGCAAAAAACAAACCGACAGCAGAAGTTCTGTACCCTCTGTATTCTGGCTTGATTTTGCTTATCGAGGTAAGGTCCGTAAACAGCATCCGTGTAACTAAACTTGGAGAGAACCAACGAGTCGGACAGCATTTTTTTAGAGAAGGTGTGAAATCATGTCTGTACGAAAACAACAACTTTAACGTTCCAAAACATTTCTTTAATAAATAATTAACATGTTGGTTAAATTTCAAATCGGGATCAAGCACCACACCCAAATTTTTCACATTGGAAACCAGATTCAATGGAACATCACCTATCTTAATACACCCATCTGGTAGTAGAGCACGCAAGTTTTTATTACCAAAAAGCATAACATGACACTTCTCTGGTTTAAGTTTTAAATTATGTTTTGCTGATAGGTTTTGCATAATAATTTCACCAGTATTTGTTTTATTGAAGGATAAATAAACCTGCGTGTCATCTGCAAAGGCATTGACTTTACAAAATTTTGTAGATGTAAGACTGCCGGGTACAATATGAAAAGAAAAGTGGAGGACTCGAGTATCATAACATATGTGCAAGTTGCAGTCCGTTGATTGACTTGTTGAATCTATGCCAATCATTTGTTATTAAATAGAAAACATCTACCTATATAACCAAAGATTTTAAGTTAGCACGTTATAGAAATATTCTATGACTGTTAGGAAATGAGGGTGTCATAATGGAGCTAGTAATCGTGATCTGATAACAATTTGTGCGATAATGAGGATAATATGCCGGAGTCGCTATATCTACCAGTCGAAAAATTCAATATTATAGAAACGACGTTAATGCTTAAATACCATAAAATGTCACTTCTATAATACTATTATAGGTACCTATCAAGGTAACAAATTCTTGAGCACGTGGACAGCAAAAACGGACACTAGATCATCGTGTTTTGTTGCATTGTACAAAATAATATATTATAAAAAAGTAGTTTACGACTGGTATGGTCAGAGAAGAAAGCCAAAGCATTTGGATTTATTTATGAGTTTTACGGAAATTTTATATAATGCATTATAATGTCGACTATAGGGTCCCTTGCAACTGCCCACTCGAAAATGCATAAGTATTATGTGTTATTATTGTATAGGATTTACAATAATAATAACAAGAGAAAAGGCAAAAAGGTGAGCATTATTTACACCTTACTTTTAATGGTCGTTAAAAACAGTTTACGCTGCTATTATAAGATTTATTTTTATTTTGTTAAATATTATATTAGTTTCAAACAAAAAAACTACGTTTGTTTTTAATAATAATTATAATCAGCATTTATTTCCAACAGGGTAAACCAATTTACAGGAAAATCAATTATATTAATTATATCATAATTTACTACACTAACAATCTTAAGAATTTAAGCAATATTAGTAACAAAATGAAAAAGAGCAAGTCAACATTATTGAATGGTCGAAAACCGAACTCTGCAAACACATATTAGTTCCTTGGTCATACCAAGAGCGAATGCAACACCAAGCCTGTCCCCGAGACAGGATACATGTCTCTCAATAATCGTGGGCAGGCGATAACATTGGGTAAGAGCTTATGTAAATGTATTGGCGAAAAATATTGTCACACTTGTATGCTAAATATTTAAGGAAGCGCCAGTCAACAGACTCAAGAAAAAATAGATAAATTGGCAAACTTCAACTTAGATCTGACAAATAAGAATTTCCTGATATAAATATCATTGAATTGCTGATGGAGAATTTAGCGAACCAGAACCTGTCCTGGGCTAAATACATAGTTAATACATGGTTGACGACAAAAGTTCAGAGTTTTTGGGAAAAACATCCAGGGTTGGTACTTTCAAAGAAGTTTATTAATCTATCCAAATCAAGAACCAGGCACCTGTTGAATGCTATGAATGAGCACAGAAATTCAGGCTTAATTTTTGATAGTCCTTGTACCGACGAGTCTTAAAGGAAGCACAATAGACCCCTGTGTGGTCGCAGTGGAGGGTCCGTGTGGATCTACCTACCTAATTGAACTCGCTTTAATGCTCTGACTGTGATGAACAAAGGTAAGTTTGGATTCATATAAGACACTCAGATCCCTAAAACTTTTTAGCGATACCCCATTTAGGCGATAATCGAATAAAATAATAAA
This sequence comes from Apoderus coryli, assembly GCA_911728435.2. NCBI lineage: Eukaryota > Metazoa > Arthropoda > Insecta > Coleoptera > Attelabidae > Apoderus > Apoderus coryli. The sequence goes on along the minus strand of OU452204.1, from coordinate 9,829,036 downwards.
ATGGTCTCCCAGCATAGATAACCCACTTTGCATTTGAAAACTGTAAGTGGAGGTCTGTTTACTCTACACCACTGACCATTGACATAAGCTGATTAAGTTGGGCTGAAGATAAGTACGACTATCCCTATTAGTAATCGTTTTGAAGATATTTAAATCATCTGCTATAGGAAGAAAATGAACGTGAATGTGTACCATTCATCCATCGGGTTTAGACATGGAACTTTCAAGGTGAGTTTGAAGTGAGCAATCATATGGCTCGCCAAGGGCATTCTTTTAAGTATTCGCTATTTTTGCAAATATAACATTAAAGCAGCAAATTCGATGCAAGTTTTTTTCATGTTGTATTATTACACGCCGACAAAGAATATTTTTTTAAATAAGAACCATTTGTGAGCCTATAAATCATATGACCATGTTTAATATCAAATCAAAATCCCATGAAGACAGAAATTGAAAATTAAGTGTGTAACTTTTTTTGTAAAGTTTGTAATTAAAAAGTTATTCTTACTGTGGTGTTTACTGAAGTTGGCAGCACCACCACTGTATAATGTCAAAACTTAATATGCTTTTACCTATATATACATATAGGGCCAGTTGTGGCACCCCACGGCGGAAAGGACATACAACCGGCATGCCTATGAACCACAAGAATACAAATTTGTAATCCATTGATATAGCAACTTTAACGGCAGTGCGATTCAAAAGTTAATCGGCTTAGAGCTCCGTATTATAGGAATATAGATGTATATCGAGCAGTACAAATACAAATGACAAGGTAGGATACTCCCTGAATTTATCGGATTTAGAAATGTAGAAGTGTCTATATTTTTGACAGCTCAGATTGTTGTTTATGGTGTAAGTACGTATCATTTCAGATTTAAAAAATTATGTTCCGAAATTATTCTAATAAACTTCACAAAATAACTTTATTCATTATATACCTAATGATGTTTCGGGTAGCTTCTTCATATATGTACATTGAATGTTAGATTGCAGTAATTTTATAAAATTATTTGAATATCTGAAGAAATAAATTTAACTTAATTAAAATCAAAATTAAAAATTAGTAGGGCTATAACTAATGCTGCCCTTTTCTCCATCTTTACTTCCCCTTCATCGCCATATTGACATATTTCATTTTCTAGGACTTTTTTTTTAATTCTTGTTTTTTTTTTTCGTCTAAATCTAAACCACTGAACTAATTCTTCTTTGATTTCGTCAATTTTGTTGGTCGTGTCTGCTTGCTGTTCATCAACTCTCTTAATCTCGTTTTTCATTTCTAGTTAAATTTGTTGAAGTTGTCTAAATGAATGTTTGTGTGTGCTGTCTGTTGTTATGTTTTTGGATTAATTCTTCGTTCTCGTTTCTCAGCTTCACGTTTTCTTTGTTCTCCTTGTTTTGAAGTTTCACGTTCTTCTTCGCGTTGTTTTATCATAAATTTAAACTTATCATTAATTTTGGCTCCCTCACTTCTCGTCGCCAAAATTTGTTTTAATCCCAAAAAACTGGCGAGTGACAGCCTTTTTATACTTTTTCAATATATCGAAAAACAATATTTATTAAAATTATGATGGTAGTCGAAATCGTCTTTATAAATGCTATAATATGGCAGTTATGTATATAATATTGTATGTATATGTTATGTGGTTTTGAATCTAACGTTATTAAATAGTGGTTCCAGATGATATTCTTCTGCGGTTAGAGAAGAAAATAAAACTAGTTTCTAGCGTTTTTAAACAGTTTCTCTCTGTCCATAGTGATTTACACAAAACTATATCTTTTATTTTCTGAATGCAAAAAATATACAATGCTACAAACACTATTTCTTTCACTTCCAAGCTTATTCATTCATTTATGAAAAGGGTGTACCTACTATTGACTTTGTTTGGTTTCTGAAACACTTTTGTGTTTGTTGAGGTTTTCAAGTATCTATTTAAACGATTGCTAAATCATTTTTAAAGAGGTAGGCAGAAATTTCTACCCACCTAAGAAGATATTGTTAACTACCAATAATCATATTATATAAAAGCATTGTTATGGGGTCTTAAGTTAATTTCATTAAAGATACATAGGTACCTACTACTAAATACCTATAATTCTCGAAAAATATTGAAGTTTAGTATCATACGATCTTTTTTAAAAATAAAGTAATTAATTAACTTTGTCATTAAACCTATAGATTTAGCAAAGTCAAGCAAAAAAAATAACCTTTAAAAACTAAACAATATTTCTTGAAGACTCAAAATAAGCCTTTTTAGGCGTAGCACCTCTGACAGCGGCTGCCCAGAACAGAGATCTCGGAAGATCAGATATTTCCTCATGGGGCCACCATTTTCACCTCTTTTTTAATTACTCTTTATGTCCATGTACCACAAGTTGTGGTTCGGTTATGTTTTAGGTCTTTTTTGAGTTTAATGTAAGGTTTTTGTTCGGACGTACCTACTTTGTAGTACATGTCATCAATTAAGTTACTTACTTAATCTATTTTATTTACTGTATAACTAAAAAAGAATACGCTCAGGAAGAAAAAAGGGTCTAAAATATAACCGGACCACACCTTTGTGGTACATTCAGAATTGGACAACAGGAAATCAGAACCGTATTTAAAAAAGTTCCTTCGTAATGGAGGCCTAATGACGAAATATCTGATTTTAAATTTAGAATCGCCATCTTATAGAAGAGAAAAGGTGGCAACGAGAAATTATCATTTATTTTAAAAAATCTCCTAATAAAAACTCTACAAAAAATACAATTCTGATTTTTGCGGATATCTCCGGAACCAGTCGGAGTTTTTTCAATTTCATAGCTACATTTGTTAAGCACCAAAATGAGCAACTTTCTTCCTATTTAGCCGAATTTTTGTCTCTTACGATTTCGGATACTTATTCCTGTACTGGTCTTCCCTACTTAAATAGTAATATCTCAAAATTAGCTATAACTTTTATACATTGTCATTTTGATTTACAACGAAATAGTATTTAAAGACAACATCTTGTTGTCTTTCATCTCTCGTGCTACTGTAAGCTCTTCGTGAATGCTGGAAAATAATAAACTTATTATTAATGTTAACATGATTTGCTATAAACTCATATAACATAAACGCATAAAGTATATTTTTCTACGACTGTCTTTAAATGCCTTTATTATATGTTCAATCATGATTTGAAAATGTAGTACATTGTAATGCTGTTATCATTTACCCATGCGTAATAATATTTCCCACTAGTTACCTAGCAACTAGTGGGAAATATTATAACGCACGGATAAAATTTCCTGGTAATGACAAAAGTAGCAGCGGGCATGAAAAGTCACCATAGCAACGCCGAAAATACAAACACCAAATTGACAGTTTTGGTATTTATAATTAATAATAATTATAATTAAGTATTTCGCTAAGTTCAAAACACATAAACAGTGATAGTGAATACAGTTTAACACCACCTAGTCAATTTAATACTTCTAATTTATCGTATTTAGGCTTATACGCTAACAAGGGTAAGTTTCGAAAAACAAATATATTCCTAAAAATTATGTTAAATTTATTCAAAAGCATTAAAACAGTCGTAGAAAAAGTATAGTGTGAAACTCACATGAAATGACCATTTCCTACTCGTATGATTTGCAGCACTCGCGTGCGGCTCATGCTGCAAACGATCATACTCGTAGGAAATATATGTCATTTCATGTTCGTTGCACAATATACTATTTCATGGATTAATTTAACGTTTCAAACGGCTGCGTATAGAGCATGTCCTACTAATTTCTCATAATTAATTCCTCTGATTTAGTAAGCGCCAAGAGCAATTCCAAAGTGTCAATGAAAACAACGATTGTAATTGGACGATTCCTTATACTAACTAGTGTGCATGTGAAATTATATCTGTTTAGTTAACTGAAATGCATATCGAGATTTATATCAAATTTCCTTGCTAAAACATAAACAAAAATCTCTGCCACTAGAAAAATCCGTTGGTGTGTAATGATGCATATCACAAATGGATGACTTTGGTGTAATAATAATACATACCTAAAAATGTTCAAAGGGAAGCCTTTGCGGTGTGTATGGTATGGCTGGTAACATTATTTTTGCATCCCCCTTAACTTTGTCCCCACGACTATTATTCTTCTTTATAGGTTAGGTATATGTGACATGTCAACCACCATTATATTATTGTCCCAGCCTACTCTATTATTTCGCACTTTTGAACATATTGACTTTACAAGGGTGTGAGCGCCTCTTGTTGGATATTTATCATATAATAAATAATAGATCGCTGCGTAGATTCTGGTACATGAACTATAACTTCTGTTACCTATATTTATTTGTCTCTATAGAAGAAACATTGTTTTGTTTGTTTGCATTTAGTGCTTTCTGTGGTTACTAGGAGGGTTTGATGCTTATTTATGTGTATAGTAACTTGGAATGAGAATATCTGGTTATAAGATATTCGAAAGTTGCTTTTATTTTCATATTTTAATTTACAAATTTCATTTGCACTTAGAATTAAATTTTCTAATTCACCATTCAAGTTAAGAAAGATAATTGATACTAAATAAAACTCTTTAGAAACGAACCCATTTAGACTATATTAGATTGGCTTATTTATTTTGCCAAGGACCGGTTGGCTTTTTAATACAATATTGTGTTTGTAACATGTACGATAAATAAAAAAACAATCCAGAGGGCTTTCGAAAGAATGCATGTACAATAGCCTACTTTCTAAGTACCTAGGTAATAGAAGTAAAATATCTTAAATAATTTTAGGAACTTTTCTCAGAGCACAAGAAAATATCATAATAGAAGCAGATCCTTCAATACGTGTTCGACAAACTTACATCTGTACCACGCATTTCTTTCGCAAATTATGGAATCTTCCAACTCAGTTGTAGATAGGCAGAGAAACTAAGCAGATTTCATGCAGTTCAGTTCTCTTTACAGCTGGATTATCTAAAATGGAATCATAACCTCTGATAATGATCAGCATCAATTTGAATCCATTAGCATATTGGCCACAATCAGCTGTATTTCGTTGAGCCATTCGTATTGCCAAGAAAGTTAACTGGAAAAGTTTGTCTGGAATATCTCCAAAACAAGGTGCCAGAACTTTTAGAATATCCTTTGCACATAAGACGTGATATGATGTGTTTCTTGCATGATGAAGCACCACCCCATTTTGTCTAGCAGGTCGAGGAAATCTAACCCGGCATTTCCAAAATTGTTGAAGTGTAGGACCAGGGATTTGGCCTCCTATAGTTAAAAACTTTAATCTATGCTAATTATTACAAATTACATTGAACGAAACTGGCTTTCTCTCGAAAAAGTTTTCGATATCAATCAGCACTTTTTTACTTTATAGACGAATATAACCATTTTGAAGTTCCTTAAGACCATTTCCAGATGGAATTCTGTCTGTATGTGTGTCTGTATGTATTCTTCCACGATAGCGCCTAAACGCTGTAACGAATCGAGCTAAATTTTGGTGTATGAGCTTGGGCGAGTCCTAGGATGAACCCATTAGTTTTTGGTTGAAATCGCTTTAGCCCTGTGATAGGAGTGCACAACCGCCAAATTTTCATATAAGAGTAGGGGTCGAGTGATACATCATTTTAAAGCATTTTTTATCTGCTTTATAGCGATAGGTTACGTTTCATATTTGCCCCCATAATTCTCGAGAATATTGCGTTTAAAATTTCACCAGTTGGATAGTTGGAACCTATAACTCTTATAATTGAGTAATTTGATAAAGGGTTTTGGCGTCACTCATAGAGCGTGCGCTCGCATGCGGAAGGTTCTGCCTTCGAATCCCAGCTCTGGCAATTTTTTTTTCTAATTTTTGAATAAAGTAGTTAGTTTGTTACGTTAGTTTATTGGAAATAATGAAAATAATAAAATTCTAATAATAATAATTAAAATTATGTTTCGTTACGCAGGTCATATATTTTTGAATATATTAGGTATATCTTGCGGGAAAGTTTTGGGGCGACACAACCGATTTTTTATTTTAAGATGGAAAATTTGTTAAATTTAACAGTTAGTTTAACATTATCTCCGTAGGAAACGACTGTAGATTAAAAAGTTATGCAAAGGTCGCCGACTTACTCTGAGACACTCCACAGACCTAAAGATGCATGTTAATTAACATGTAATAATACCTATATATAAAAATTGACATAAAGGATGTTTGCAAGTGTGTATAAATAAGGTGCTGTTATATTCGTTACAAATACAATAATAATATGATCATGAAAGAAAATTATAATTTTAGAAGTTGTAAGAAACGCACCACACTGTGCTGTAATTGGTCATAACAACACAATTAACTGTCTTGCTGTGAAAATGTTAGCGGGTGTCTTATTGAATCTGCCTACAAATAATGTCGGCTTAAAACAAAGCCTGTATAGGTAACAATACGAAGAATAATATAATACTTATAACTTCACCTGCGCACGTTATTGCCATTTCCTTAAGAATAGTAGAAATACATTTATACATAACATATTTAGATTACCTCTTGCAATTGAAGATTAATCAAATTTGTAGGTATATCGGTACTTTAATATTAAAAATTCCATTATAAAATTACTTTGTACCTACACATAATATAATATTAATGGACAATGGCTTGGGGTGGTACTCCTGGTTGCTCATGGTACTTCTAGTTTGATTCTTGGGTTTCAGGATTGAAAGCAAAGGCGAATTTAACTTGTTTATGGAAAGAAGAAACAATACCAGTATAATGAGAACTACAAGTAAAATTGTGTCAATAAATATTTGAGAATTTACCTGGAGATAATATACGGTGTTCTTCAGTCTCTATGACAAACTTAACAGATGATAGCTGGGTTATCTTAAAAAAAAAATATTGAACTATGTTTTGTATAAAAATTACAAGCACACCGGGTGATTGTCAAATAATGTCCCTCACCCCTATAACTACAACCAATAAATTAACAATGAAAATTAAAATAAAAAAATGAAAACAACAAAACTTAAGACTATAAAAATTGTTCAAAACGTCTATCCTCGGCTTGAATGCAAGCCTCATATCGACGAATTCGATCACTCGACGCATGAGATTTGGATCATTTTTTGTTTGGTTAGCTGCATCTTGAATTCTATCAAAGAACTGCTGATGGGTATCGATTTCAACATGGGAGACCAGCCGCTTCATGTAACGTCTTTCATAAATCCATTGAGTCGGAAAATGTTCATTTAACCAAGCAGTAACTTGTCTTCTTCTATATATGGTGATGCACTGTCGTGTTGATACCATATTGAAGGTAACTGAATATATAGGCCGAACACTTATTGGGGGGTTATCAAGGTTAGCATCTATTACATTTTCTTCATCTTGTAGATTTACTTCAGTATAGGACGAGTGTCTATTTTGGAGCGATCTTACCTGCTTCTCAAAGTCTACGAAATGATGCACTAAACACCGTGTATATATGATGATGATGATGATGGTTATTTGAATATCTGAATCGATATTCTTGTGCCAACTAGGAATTGCCATATACAAACAATGGGTCTGATGAATAAAACAGAGGCAATTCTTCATGTAAAAAGCAAAATCAAATGTTGCGAGGTAGAAGGTAGTAGACAAATCATTCACGCTATGCAGCAAATCCTATTTTCTGTTTATATATTCGTCTCCATAGTCCCAAGGTTTCGAAATTCGCACATGTGTACAATCCAGTGCTCCTACTGCACTAGGAAAACTAGGTATATTTTGCCAGAGTTGCTTCGCTTCTCTAATTTCTTCTGCGGAACAAGGACATTTAATCCATAAATTTGATTTGGTCATTATTTTATTTGCGAATTCGGTAGTTCTTTTTGAGACAGTGCTTTGTTTTATTCCAATCTGCACAAACACTATTTTGGTAACCAGGATCAGAAATGACCTTAAAAAAACTGCAATTTTTTGGTTATGTGTCAGAGAACCGCACATACTGTTCCGCAATAAAATGATTGGCTAACCAATGAACATTTTCTTGGAGCTTTCTGTAATCACCTGGTAATGTTTCTGCTCATATTGTGGAATATTTCTCTGCTCTAATTTGATTTAAAACATTATTCATAATTTAGGTGCTTCAAAAATATATATGTAGTAAAAGCATTTGCCAGCTTTTATATTCATCATGAATAAGTTGCATTTTTTTATTTTTTAGACGAACTGTCAAATAAATATGTACATAAAATGACACCAACAATAAGTATCAAGTATTGTCAGTGTATCAATAGCCTACTTTTGATTCAAGTCTGAAAATATGATTCTAAACTGGTTGTAACTTCTAAACAAAAACGATTAGGAACCATGTTCAACAATAAAAAAAGTATCCCAGTTATCATGTGTCAAAGTTTGTCATAGAGCTTGCAGAACACCCCACATACATAACCGCCGCAAGAAAAATTTGCTAAAACATAATGACTACAGGCGAAAACGATTTTTTTTTCATAAATGGACTATGCTTGAACTTAGATGTTCCTTTCGTTGTTAGGTTATCTTTTCTTAAATCCAAAATCAATGATCTGATAAAACTTGGTTTAATATAAAAAAAACTACAAGAAAGACGAGGCTGAAAAACTCTTTTTTATACATTAAAAAAGTTTTCTACAATTACAAACTTTTAGAACCAAACGCTAATTGGGATAAATTAACAGCCGGTAAAATTACGTTAAAATTGAAGCCAAGTCGAGCAGCAACTGGACCAAGACCAACAAAGCATTATCAAGTAGTCACATTAGCATTAGAAGGAGATCACCTGATTGGAGAGTTGCTAAGGGCACTAAAATATTATTTACTGACGAGTCCAGATTTACTCTAATCCTGATGTTATAAAGTTGACTAGAAAACCTGGAATTCGGTATGTTCAGGCCGGTAGTCACCGAAGACTGTAAATGCTAAAAGGCATCCATGAAGATCATTTTGCGGTATTCATCAGCGTGAAATTCATTTTGATGGGTGACAATATTCATGAGGTATTTGGAACACATGGATAGAGAGGCAGTACATTTGCCAGGAAGATCACCTGGCCGTAATCCCATTCAACAAATGAGAGGGTCGTTAGAAGCAGAATGAACCCACATACTAAACTTTGGATCAGTTGTCCGATTCTCTTAGAGAATACCTAATGGCGTTCCAGAATAATATCTTCAAAACCAAGTCATTGTTTTCTAGTTTTCCTTTTGCAAATTCTGGGGATAACATTGTTTCGAACTTCCTTTTATTATATGCAAATTGATAATCGAGTAGTTTGGTTTTTGTGCACTAATCGTTAGGAAAAGCTCCAATTTTCAGTCCTATGTTTTAAATGTTATGCGACGCTTTGAGAAAACAATTTTTAAGTAATAGGGATTTCTTAGGTTGTTAGGCTGTCGTCTTGAAGAGTTATCAATAGTTAAAGCAAACGTGTTGGCGAAACGTCGAGAAGAAAATAGCCTAACAACTCGACAAACCACAGTAGATGACGTCGCGAAATTCTTACACAATTATCATATGATTTTTTGCTCTACTAGATCTAGCAGAAAACGAAAAAAATCCTCATCTAAAGATTACAATAGTAACATTTTATATTCCAATTTATACATGTTTAATTTCATACGAGTAGGTCTATTATTTTTGTTTTGTTTTAATAGAAAAAGAATTAAAATCAATAAATCACAAAACAGTTTTATGAAGATGACAGATGGTCACACAAATTTCGTTCACAATATTTAATATTTCACGTATGTAGGTATACAAGATGAAGAATAAGAAGAACAAAACGAAGGAAATAAAAATATTATTTATAATATGATACACAGACACACATGTATTCTACCAGAAAAATATATATTCAAATTTAAAAGATGTAAAAGGCTCTTATATGGTGAAATATAACGTATTAAAAGGCTGCCGCTACTCAAAAAGAATATGATAAATTGACTCTGAAATTCCTCAGCTGGATTCTTTTGGCATTGTGGTCAGGAGCTATAAAGACTCATAAAATATCGGTTTGGCTTAGATAGATATATATGTTTTTTATATTTATATCTTATAGTTAAAGCATTATGTGGCGATAGGAATTATTATTTATTAATATTTTGCCTTTTATTTTTAGATATCTGCATACAGGGAATTATTCTTTCAAAGACATTGGGTCTTTTTGCACAAAAATAACCAAGAAAACTTCGTCAACAACATCTTGCAATCTGGTAGTGTTACGAGGGTTGCCTTTTATATTTCGGGATTAGAGAACAAAAACAAATATTAGTCATCGAAAATCACTTTATTGTTTTTCAAAATATTCTCCATGAAGATCTATACACTTTTGCATGCGTTTGAACCAATTGTCGAAGCACTTTTGCCACTCTGATTGAGGTATCTCCAAAACATGCATTCTGATTGCAGCAACCGCTTCTTCAGATGTCGAAAAACGTTGACCTCTCAGTTTGTTTTTACGTACGGGAATAAAAAGAAGTCATTCGGTGCCAAGTCAGGACTATACGGCGGATGACTCATCAAATCGATGTTTTGGGTGCTCAAAAATACAGTTGTTTGAGCCGATGTGTGAGAGCTCGCATTGTCGTGGTGAAGACTGATCCATCTTCGGCGGTTGGTTTTCCTAATTTCTTGGAAGACAACTGACAAACAAATTGTTGTGTACGACTCAGAATTGACTGTTCTGCGTTGTTCTAGTGGTACGATTGGGACACGTGCAGTTTTTCCGAAAAAACAGGCGACCATTTGCTTGGAAGTGCTTTGTGCGCGAACAACTTTTGTTGGATTTGGCTCATCTTGAAACACGATACAGTCGACTGTGTTTCGAAGCACCGCGATCGTATTTTTTGATCATTTCTTTCGACCAATCGACACGAGCCTTTTTTGAACGATTGACAAATTGTGTGGGATCCAACATGAACAAATTTTTTTGACAGTCAAATGTTTATGCAATATTGAATGTATGTTGGTCCCACTAATGCCTAAGGTTGTCTCAATCTCTTGATAGGTCACATAACGATCTTGCAATATCAGTTCGCGCACAGCATGAATGGTTTTCGGAACAACAACTGATATTGGACGACCTTCACGAAATTCGTCTTGGAGTGAACTACGACCACGATTGAATTCACGAGTTAATTCACGTCGAAAGTTCTAAAAAATGTTCACGATTTAATTCCATTTTTGGGCCGAGATGAATCTTTTAAGTTACTGTAAACAACACAAATAGCGCTCGTATGTCAAAACGTTCTGAGTACGTATAACCTCAAAACTGTCCAACTTTACGATAGAGCTGTCAGTTGCCAGATTGCAACACCAGGGTTGCCAAATCTCGAAAAATAAAAGGCAACCCTCGTAACACATTACCATCTAAATAATAAACAATACTAGATTAGAAGTAACAGAGCAAAGTCATCGACTAAGATATTATACAGGGTGAGTCACACAGACCCCACGCAATTTTATGGCCAAATTGTACCAGGTGGCCAGTTTAAGAGTGACCACTACCTTATCTGAGAAACTATAAACAGTACAACAAAGTTAAATAGAAACTTTTGTGGGGTTAACTTGAAGTTTTTACTTATTTAATTTTTACATATATAGGGTGGCTCATATTGCAGTGACAGCATCCAACTTCTTTATTTTAAACACCCACCAATACATATTTAGATACAGCCCTAAAAGGCAAAGTCAACGATATATATGTTATGTATGTATATACAGGGTGATTCAAAAAAGAGTAGCATATCAAAGTTATGGTTTTTAAATGGAATGTTTAAGTAAGAATAAATTCTCCATTTTACAGAAATTCTTCTGAAATAGGATGAGTGCTGATTGCTTTAATTTAAACTTCCTGTCAACTCCCAGGCCAGATCAGATGGTGAGGTTTTGTAGAATATAATGCAGACCATTTTGAGACTTTTCTCGGCACGACTCCAAGTCAAACACAACAAAATGAGTAAAACCCTTAAAACTGAAGCAAAAAGATATGTGTTTTGAAAAAAAAAATATTTTATTCGCAGTTTATTCTTAAAAACAATTGCTACGTGAATAATTTTATTTGCCAGACAAGTTTTACGGAAACGAACCAACAGTAAAGTTGTTTTTACGCATCTTTACAACTTTCCGAAATGGAAGAGAGAAATTAAACACTTACGAATTTTAAGCTTATGATCTTCTAAAAATGGACACTGATAATATTTGACAACGTGGCTCTTAACACGCTTGAACAGAGAATTTTATTGTCTTCTAGAAAAATTCTCTAATTTAAGGTTCGTAAAATCAGCAAGATTATACGGCAGCACTTTCAACAAAAACTTCAAAATAGATTAGTGAGTGAGTGGTGTTGATTTGTAAATATTGTTCTATCTTTGATATTTCAACACCATAACGTATTGTCAGCATTGTCTTGACAAACCACCTTAAAGACTTTACCATTGCGCATTACCGTTTTGTTAGACTGATGAATACTCAGATTAATCAAATGCTGTATAGTAACCGAAATACACAAGACAGAATCTGAGTAATCCGTATAATACAAGTGAGGGCCGAGCATGCTATGGTGATTAAATATCAAAGATTGGACAATCTATTTGTGAAAATTTAGAGCCTTTCAAAAAAGTAATAGTTTGGCGTACATTAAATTGGAAGAAAAAGGGTTTAAGCTCATGATAACTACCCTTCATATTAACGTACCGATGCAAACAATCTTCGCAAGGCCTCCGGAATGAAGTTAATGTATTTCAAAAGGTTCAATGTAGCTGGCTTTAACGGTAGATAAAATCCTGTACTGTTGGATCACATCTAGATACTTTTACATATATAATTGAGATATTGGGATGACCAAGCTGCCTGAAATGAATGTGGTTCACACTGTGTTGATCATGAAATGATCTTTAGAATAAATATATGAAAAATTTTTAGCAAATACATTCACGACAAACGGCTCTAATCCAGTGGCGAAGCGTCCATGTAACCACTGTTACCATTGGTAACAGTTAAAAATACTACTAGCTGTAAAATAAATTTATTTATTTTTTTTACCAAAAGCAATATGTAATAATTCAGTAATTAATCAATGAAATTAACCAAATCCACGAAAATAATTCGCTCTATACTGTCTGGGTTATGCATTTCGTAGATAAGATATTTATAATAAACAAAATGCGTATATAACCGACACCGGCTCGCGAGATGGTGTTCATATAACACAGTATATCTGCCTCGCTTAGACTAGATTGAAAGTTACCACTTTCGTTTATGGATATATGCGTGATAATCCATCGGCCCCTGGTCGGGGCCGACTCGTGTTTGGTCGCGTACTTGAATTCTACAGCGCGAGAGTGTGAGGGCTGGGGGCGTCGATATTATTATTATGTACGCTTGTTGCCATTTTTTGTTTTGGTTACTCGTTAGTTGTTACACAGAATAGGCTGCGGGATACAGTGTGCGTGCAATTAAATAAATACACATGGATGAGTGCCGCTGCGTCTTGATCAACAACTTAAAAAGTCCTTCTCCATGTATAATTTTGAAGAAATCTGTTCTTAACATTTTTGCAAATAAAGGAAATCGCCGAATTGACTTAAAATATAAACAATAGTTTTCAAAATATGTTTTTCCTACTTTGTTTGTTTGTCTTAGTATGTTTAGTTTTTTGTATTGTTTGTTTGTTGTTTTATATATTTTATATTATTTGGGAATAGTGATTTATTTTATTTTATCCCACAGGCCTGGATTAGTCTTAGTAATTTTTATTTAAAAAAAAAGTTTAAATAGAGTATTAGGTATTTTATTCAATTCAATTTCAATAAGCAAATAATTATATTTGGGAGGTTCAAAATAAACTTTAATTTAAAGATAAGATTTTTCACATCTGGTTTTGGTAACACTTTAGAAAAAGTCACGCGTCGCCACTGCTCTAATCGCATCGAGAAACACCTCAGAAGCAATACATAATACTTGAGAGGAGATGTTAAATAATTCTTGAAGACAATAGTCGAAACTCCACAAAACATTTATTATACGATTAAATTAATTCAGTATGCCATATGTGGTTTTATTTTGTAATTACATTTTTTAGCTTCCTATACAGAAAATGGTAATACCTACCATCACTCAGAAGACATATTCCACCAACCCAGAAGTATCTAATATTCAGGAACGAATGACAACAGAACATTGGTATCAAATCCAACATGAATGTTGGTTGCTACGTAGCTAATATAGGATTATTAGTCAAAGACATCACTAAAAATATTATTTTGATTGTATTAATTTTTACTTTTTTCTATAATGCATTCACAATAAATACCTACGTATAAGGTTATACCGCAAATAAATATCCAAATGAATGAATAACTCATTCTTCAAACACAACTGACAACTAGGCATTGTGCCGTTTGTATATTTTAAAAGTTCTTCTCATCATTCGTCCATCAACATTTTCTTTAAATCGTTTTCTCTTATATTTTTTGTGTTGTAAAGATTTTTTTTTTCATATATTCATATGTATTGTGCTTCTATAAGTACCTACATATCACTATAAAAACATTACGTTTTCTTCTTCTTCTTTTAAAATGAAATTTTTGTATAGTGTACCTATTATCAGACAGTGATATATGAATATGAGAAAAGACCAATTCATTAAAATTATCCACAGAAATCATGTACGTTTTATATAACCGTAAAGAAACAAAACACAGGTGGTTTCTTTATAGACTTATCAGCTCTCAAATTTGTAAACATTGTAACGATCACATAACCACAATAGTTGTATTGGTAAAGTAAAGTAAACCTATATCACCGGTTTCGGACCAATACTGATTCAAGATTATTGTTGTTGTTATCTGACATTTTGAGTAGATTTTTTTTTTGCAAAACAACTGTTTCTTGACGAAGAGTTAGGTTTTCGGAAATCAAACGTTTCTGACAAGATAGGACCACAAGTCGTACTGCTCACGTATTCGCATCTGCTGTAAGGGAACTTTTACCAGACGGACTTATATCCGCATATCTACATCGTATCCGCAGGATCGTTTAATTTATCGGCATACGATTTTAAGGTTTGAGCTTTCTGGAGAGCAGGATATACATGAATATACTGCAAACCCTACCGAGACTAAAAACAACCTTCAGACAAGAAATTGCAGGAGTTGAATATGCTATGGTTCGTCTAGTAATGAAATATATTCAACCTTGGTTAGAAGGCATAAGCTACATATCAATGAAAGACTCTGAATTGAACGGTCTTATTTTAAAAAATGAAATGGCATACTTTACTCTTCCTAAACATGTAAAAATTGATTTATTTCTAATGTTAGCCCTTCACTGATAGTTCCTATTTTAGCGAATTTACCGACGTGGCAACCCCTAAAATCAATAATCGGCAGGATACACACTAAATTTGACAGTTGAAAAAAATGGGTCCCTGAATTATTACGAGCGGTTCGCAACGGAAAAGATAGATGATATCTAGGATTTAATAAAACCATCAACAAATTCAGAAAGCGGTTTTTTTTTTGTTTAAGCATACTCAGTGCTTCATTATTAAGGGCCAACGATAAGAAACGGAATAAAATTGCCACACATGAACGAGACCAATTCCAAGGATGGATAACAGCAATCTTTATACGCTCATAGTTACGGCATAAACCAATTGTTTGAGATGACCCCATAAAAAGAAGTCAGGTTCAAAATTTAAATTCAATCACTGATTAACTGCTTCTGTGGAGCGACTAGGACAACCGTCGCGTCGGTCGTGTTATAATTAAACGCATAATTCTAAAATTATGTAGATGTTCCTGAGAAAATATTTCAATAATCTGTAAGTTAAAGTGCTGGTTTAACCTCTCTTCCATGAAATAAGGTCCAATAACTCCAATGTGAGACGACACTATACACACATTAACTTTTTTATAATGCTGTCGCTAGAATGAATTCTTAAATTAGGACTTTCAGGTGACAATTTTGTGATAAAACAACACCATTGAATGTGAATGTACATTCATTTAAGAAAATGATGAAAATAGCTCTATTCTAAAATTTTTTCTCCAATAGTTAAACAAAAATCCAACCTAATACCAAGATCTCCTTCTTCAAATGTATGTATGTGTAGCTTTATGGGCCCTAATTTTTTTTTAATATTTAGATTTGAAAACTTCTTAGGATGAGGCTCACAAATTTTTGTTTACTTTGTAAATTCGTTGAAGTTCGGACTTGCTAATATTAACGATACCTGATCTCTCTCTGAGTGGCATCTTAGGATTTTCTGTATCGGAGGCCTCAGCTATAATAATCTGCGTCATGTATAACTTTTTTTGTCTTCAAGTTTAGAACACTATCAGTAGCCAAACACTTTTTTATGATTCTCATAGCCGCGGTATGTGTCACAAGACTATCTGGGAATTTTATATTAAAAAAATATGCTTTTATATTCCTGAAATTTGGTACGGGGATATCAAATTGCATTCTAAACAACTTTTGTTAGTAGAATTTGCGTATATTGTAAAACAAAGATGATGATTTTTATAAATATCAGTTAAACGTTTGATGAGGTATCTTAATATTAGGTGAAATTTTTATTTTGTTCGTAAACAGTTTATACATTTGGCGATCGACCAAGCTGTGCTCTAAAAATTAAGCAACATTTAATCGTATATAAATCGGTTTACGTCTCCACAGTTTGCCTAAAAGAAGATTTTACGTTGGAGGCACATTGCTTCTGCTGATCTTCCACAGCAATTTGTGAGTTTTTGTGCTTTTTATGTAAAATTTATAATTATTAAGAAATTCCCTTAATAAGATTTTTAGTTGCATTAAAATGTATCATCTAGTAGTTTCGCAATTAAATTTTCGGATTTTTTTTGTTTCAGACTGAATACCGGATATGTTCTGCGTGTGGTGAACCAATCAGTGATAAATTCCTATTAGAAGTTGCCGGTAGAAGCTGGCATGCTAGATGTTTAAGATGTTCCGTTTGTCAATTACAGTTGGATAGACAACCTTCATGTTTTATTAGAGACAGAGCGATTTATTGTAAAGCAGACTATGCCAAGTAAGTCAAAAATTATTGTAATCGATTTATTTTCATTCAATCATTAATCATGTAGGACTTAAAATCGAAACGTTGTGGAACTAACCAACTAACGAGAGTGTATATGAAATCATAGATTATATAAAGCCCCTATCAATATTTGATTGCAGATATTGACCGTGAAGTTTCACCATAATATCTGAATGCTTAATAGAGCAGATAATATGGATTGCTTACATTCTTCCTTTGAGTTAAGCTTAATGTTAAAAAGAATTCCGATTTTTTTATACTGTGATTAAGGGCGATGAAACCATTTAAAAATTCGGTCAAGTGTTCAAGAGTTTTTGTTATCCTACACTGTACCTATAAATACTAGTTAAACAATCTTCATTATCAATTATTTAGTATTTAGAGTTTGCTTGCCTGTCCCGATTTCCGTGTTTTTCTTTGTAAAGTAAAGTAAAGGTAAAGTTCTACCTCATTTTCAATCAGCCACAGTTGGTGGTAAAAGACTATCGGTAGTATTTGCTTCTCCACTTAATTATTAAAAAAATATATACAATATCTAGCCATATGGAATGTATTTATTACCTTTACCAAATAGGTAGTTTATCTACGAGCAGATATCTCTATAAGAAGTGTCTATTGATATATAATCGTATATCTTTTGATTGATAGATACATATATGCATACAAAACGTAAACGGATATATTATATGAAAATATTTTAATACTTCTTTGACATACATCACAAAATGAATAACACCATGTAGGAATCTGAAAATGTACCACACACGTGATATTATCCTGATATAACTTATATATCAGCAGTACTCAATTGGTGGTCCGTGGAATAATAGAGAGACTACTGTTTTCAAAAAATTAATTAGCAATGCACAAAATTATTTATACATTATTAATTATTTTATTAGATAGATACAAAAAAAAAAAATTAAATATCTATTTATATTTAATTTACATAATAGGAGCAGTTAATTTTAAGAGAAATAGTTTGAAAAAATTTCTGAAGCACACTTTTTTAGGAAGTGTTGGAAAAAATGGACGAACAGGATTAAGTCAAGGAATTTCAATCACAAGGCGAATATAACTCGCCATGTTCTGCGTTAAAAATGCATAAAATAACAAACAATTCAATCAATTATCATAATTAAACAACAAATAAAGTTGCGAAAATGTTTGTACTGACACTTTGAATGCCATGAAAATTACCAATATTTTGGTTTTTTAATTATAATCCTAAAACTAAGCTCCAATATGCATTGGATCGGCCCAACCTCAACAAGAACTAAAAAGCTTCACTGAGGAAATGAAGATCAAAGCGATTATAATTGTTTTGTGATGTTTATAAAACTGTCTAGTCCAACTATTTAGGTTTCTGAAAGCTAAACCGAATACTTCTGTAACTAGTCATTCTTTTAACTTTTTTTATTTGTTAATCCAGTTTTTTGCATTGCATTATATTGATGAATTCATAACTTGCCAATAGAAAATAGAAAGGTATATTGGACATAATATATTTTTGTTTGTGTTTAATTATTATCTACTTATTTCATAATCATAACATTGTAAGTTGATACTATGTTCAATCGTGCGTTCTCTTAGCTTGCAATGACAATGGATGAACCAATAGCAAGTCCACGCTGCCAAAAAGTAATTAATGCCATTGGTATCAATTGTAAAACTTTAATCAACTGTAATATTAAATAATTTATTAGTATTATTTAATATTATAACATTGGCGGTTGGAAAGTTAAGAGTATGAAGGAATTACTGCTTAGTTATGTAATTTCCAGGTAAATTACGGGGTTTATATATCATTTAATGACGAAACAGATATATTTATCTATGTATTAATTCAAATTATATAATAAAGATTCCTATGTACGCCAGTGAAGTCAAAGCTTTCCATTATTATTATTATTATCATTGTTATTATAAAATCAAAGGTATCGAAATTTTACCCACCAATGGCAATCACAACAACTGAGAGTGACTAGCACAACTTATGATTATCATTTGTCATCCGTCATCCGTCAGAGAAAGACATGCCAACAACACACACACACACAGTGACATTTGACCACCTCATCTCGAGTACATATATTTTATCATACGTGTATTATTATTCCTTATCCAAGCTTTTTCTTTCTTCTATTCTTTTCTTTCGTTATTTATTTATTATTAATATTTTTATTATGACTATGATAAAATATAGATACCTGAAGATTTCTCTAATCCTAAGTTTATCAAATTACTGGTGTGTTAGTTAAATACTTGGAATTCAATATTTATTGGTTGGTTTAATATTTCGAAACAGTGTAATTGCAAACAAAACGCTTACCTTGAGTTAGATTTATTTCTATGACTTGTGATAGGATGTTCTTCCATAGCAATAACTCCCCTAGACTTGATTCGAAACGCACTCCGCGTATGGATTGATGTCAGACCACTACTTAAGCCCTTAATCCTACTGAACTACTTAATCCGGATTAGTTTTCGTTCCACAAACAAACATAACATAAGAACTAAACAACACGAATCGAAAATGTTTTTAAAATTTTATATTTAATTAGGGACATATTTTTATTAAAAAAGTATAATTTTAATTAGTTATCTTTAATATTCCTAGTTGATGATAAACTTTACCTGCTCAGATACTAGCAACTTTTTATTATTTACAAAACAAAGACGTCTACTCCACAAAATGTTTTATATTGATGTTCACTTAGCCAAACATGTTTCGGAACGCACTGTTCCATCATCAGTGGCATTAATAAGCTTTTACAAAAATGTTTAAAATTTAGAAAACTTAAAAATTAATTACACTAAATTCGGTGTGAATTTGGTTGAAATCAGAACTACATAAATATATTTTCAAAGATCTTTAATAGAAATGATTTACAAGAAAAAACATTTACATTAAATCTTTCACTATGAAATTTACTGTTTGCAATTGGTGTAATTAATTTTTAAGTTTTCTAAATTTTAAAAAAAATTATCATTTGACCTCATTTATTGTTTTTATACTATTGAATAGTTTTCACAAAATGTATTCATGTTTCGAAAATCTATGTATACGGTTTAGACACTAGGTACGATTTTTGTAAAAGCTTATTAATGCCACTGATGATGGAATAGTGAGTTCCGAAACATGTTTGCCTAAGTGAACATCAATATAAAACATTTTGTGGAGTAGACGTCTTTGTTTTGTAAATACATCCCGCTCCTCGTCGTAATGGATTATTTCAGAAAAAAAACTTTTTATTAGTTGGTTTTAGTAGCGCTATTATAATACTTGTAGCAGCCTGACTGGAGTCCATATCTTCTTCAACTTCTAATTCTTCGAGAACCTTAAATAAATTAATAACATACCTCACAAAAACTTCGATTAGGTATAGTATATTAACTCAGCACTAGTATTCTATGCCTCGGCTGCCGCTGGCGACGCATTCTATTATCACGTGTTGTCATCAGTTTCTTCTAAGTTAATTTGGCCAAATGCTTCTTCTGGCGGCAATTTCCCATAAGACACCATGTAAGATTCCGTCGGAGAGACACTGAATAGGTTTCCATTGATATAATAATCATTATCATCATTTATTTGTAGTCTCATAACAAAAGGAATGATAAATAACAAAACGTGATAGCTCTTATTCACTCTAATCTCCAACAAAAACATGGTTCAACTGCGGGTAGAGTCTCTCAACCATTCATTCTATTTTTACCAAAGACAAGAATATTTGGTTTGGAGGGATTAATGATTAAATAATGTCTCTTTGACGTTTCAGCAAGAGATTTCAAATGGCCATTGATGTACTGGGAAGCTAAATTTATTTCGTCGATATATTTGAAGCATAAATACAAAAAAGAATAGGCCCTAATATAGACCCTTGAGGTACACTGCGCTTGTGTGTTGGAGCACCCTTATCTGACTCTACATATTGTTAACGCTTAGATAAATAGTCGATTGACGAAAATCCAGATTAATTCAAAATGGTGAGTAAAATTTCATGACTGATCGTATCAAATATCTTAGAGTAATCTAAAAGTGCCAAGGAAGCAGTTGCTCTCGAGTCAATATATCACGTAGGAAATCATCCACAATATTCTAATAAGGCTGTAGACCTTGCAAGATGTGGAATGCCTAATGGGCCGTATGCACCTATGTTATATTCGTTAATATTAATTTGAGCGCGCATAATTTTCTCTAGAACTTCAGCAAATTTTTTTTTGCCAAAGCAAACACTCTTGAAATTCTCCAAACATTAGGAAATTTAGATTCCGCAGTATACAAGAATTCATTATATGTGTGGAACGAAGGGACAACATAAGAGCAGCAGATCAGTTCCAATCTTATCGGCACAGTCTGCGAATGCATCTTGAATCATGTGTATTGTATGCAGCCGTGAGGCAAAAGTACACGCTTTGTTTAAAGTCCACGAAGTTTAGTGCGAATGGCAGGATTCATTTTATTTCCAACATGTCACTGTGATATTGGACGTTAATTGTTCGTTGGTCTTCCAGAAAATCGCATAAAATAGGACCTGGGAAGTCCTAAGAAAGTGTCAATATCACTTTACCGGCTGATGATTGCGTTTTGATTTTCCTTGTTGGAAAAATTGTGTCTCATGGCACGTCGCAATTCTGTTCATTCAGATTTTCCCGTCAAACTGAGATTCAAGGGAAGAGGTTGCAACTTCGACCGATCATCCCATTCGCTACTCATCACCGACAATTTCGTGGCCACTTTTAAACTGTTCTACCCACTTGGAAATGTTGGAACAGTTCTTTCTATCATTCTCGTGCACTTTTAACATGTTTCCATATTTCTTCCCTTAATACCTTCTGCGAGCGATAGTGGATCATATCATATCAGCAGCTAATCTTGGTTTGTAGAAGGATAATAATAATAATATCTTATTAAACAGCTGATCAGATATGTTAGAAAATTTTAAACCCAATTTAGAATTGTAATAAAATATTTTTAAATATGGCATTAATAAATTTTGATGGCTCACCTGTAAATGGACTTTGTCATCTTCATTATTTATAATCTATCAAAACAGAAATTTGACGTATAAAACAGTCTTCTTCGTCATTTTTTTTAACTTCCTTTGAATCCAAAGAAACATACACATATGTGTATGTTCCATACATAAAAGTAGATACGTAGGTATACCTATAATATCTACCAACCATGGAGGTCTATCGTACAGCAAAAATAATTGAACATTCAGCAAGTCATCATCATTCTCTTGATGCAATACGATGCCGCTCGCATACTTCAAAATGTTATGAATAGTTAAAATGGAAAAAGATCCGGCGCGATATTAATCCTTATCTGACTGTGCACTCTTTTGTTTTTTCGCTTATCTGACAATCGATTTAATTGTATGTGACTGTTTCTGATTTTATACTTATTGACGATGTGATAGTCATGATTTCTGTATAGAGGAAAAACAAGGGTCGATTCGAATATTCTTAATTCTAATGAATCGGTGTTAGAAAGCAAGTTTCGAAATTCAGTTCAGTTTTCGATTAAAAATTAAAGCGCCAATGACTCAAAAACCATTATATACAAATAAATACCTAATAATATAAACTTCCTAAAAAAGAAAGCTACATTTCTAAGTTTATTATCTTTAAGTTGATTTTATTAACCATTTAATAAGCAATTTCCTAACGAAATCAGCGTATTCTTACTAGGTTCTAGTTGTTTTGTACGTTTCTAAATCATAAAGAGATGACAACTTTTCTATGAATGAATTTTAATTAAACCAGTACTTGCGCACAACAGGAACACTCAGCGTGTGAGAATAAAAGAACTGATTCAAAAAATAAAGAATAAAAAAAGCAGCAGATAATCATGAATATTCATGAACCCACAACACCGGTGGTAGTATAAATATAGCTGTGTTGGGCTTTAATATATATCAGCCGAAACCTACGCAATCGGTTCGTGTATCTTTTAATGAGAGTTCTAATTCTCCTAATTTAGTAATCTTCATTCTGTTGGGCGCCTCTTCGTGCTCACTCAACTCACAGTATTGCCATTTCCACCAAACGAAAAATTAATTATTGTTTCTCAATCAGGATAGGCCTGAAACCAATACTGGGTCAAGATTATTACCTCATACTCCAGAGTCCAGGTATATGTTTGATATAAAACACGTTTTGGGTTAGACTGCGAAGTAAATTTTGCTCCACTTCTAATTAAATCTGTTCTAAACTTATTTTAATAAAATTTTATGGCAAGGATGATCTGGACAGATGTAGTTCAGTCTCGGATTAGAGGAACTCCTTGAAAGTTAATAACAACGATCCCTAGTTTGAGCTCATTTCAATTATGTTCTTAGTGGTCTAACTGTAACTAAAAGTTTAACATCTTAGGATAATCTTAAGTTGAACTCTATTACAAATTTATTTCATTATTACCCAACTGACTTCTGAACTCATATAAACATTTTATATTTTGTTTTAAAGAAGTAAAAGTTAGATTTTTTGTATTTTTGGAAGAATTTAAGTGGCAAATGTTGACCATCGCGCTGCTGGCGCTCCTCTACCCAAAAACGGAAATGAGCGTTTACAAAACAATATTCTAGCACATTAACTTTTTATTTATTTGGCAACGTTGGCCAGTAATGCTTACGACACAGGTACTATGTCTTTTTATCGAAATCCAGTAGCTGGTAACACTTTTAACATTAAACTTCAATTTGGTGTGCTTCCACAACGTTGTATTTGCGGGCACACAGTGAACAACAGGACCGTAAACAATGTTCCTTTTTCGATTTACCTTCTTTATTCTACTGGCTCTGGATATACTGAATGCACTTTAGGTAATCATTTAATTTACATTTAACAGAATTTCGGTAGGCGACTTGTCGACTTTTAATTGCTTTCTCTTTTTCTGTGTACGATACCCACTTTTTGCTTTATTAATGGATTATATTAAGTTGAATGTGGTATGTTTCGATTTATAGTTAGTACACGACGAAAGAAAAATAAAGGAGCATCAAATATTTTAGTTGCATTTGTATCTCTATAATATCTCGTTCAAACTGCCTGAACATCTATCGCGGAAGTTTGAACAAGATATTAAAAATTATCAAATCTGGTTAAAAAATGGTAGTACCTAATGAGCGTTTTATATTATATCTTTTGATATTATCACAACGTTTTGGAAGCCAATTTTTGTCATGTCTATTTAGTTTTAAGATCAGTTCAAACTGTATTTTTTTTTAATTTTTCTATATTTTCATAAATATCGCATTGATATACTGCTTTTAGTACCTGAAGAAGGTCGGAATTCGCTGCAGAAACGTTGTGATAATGTAAAAACGAAAAACAGATAATCAAATATTACATATTTTTGACGTTTCAATGAAACCTAAACTCAAAGAAGGGAAAATTAAAAAAAATCAATTAAGAAAATAAAAAAATAAAATAAATTGCCAAAAAAGAAAAACAAGCCACATTGAAATCACTAAGAAATAACCGTAGGAAAATCATTCTACCATTTAAAACCCCGGTTAAATCACTATGAGGAAGCATTTGAAAACTTTTAAAATTTAAATGCTAAATTAATAAAAATCCCTTGTATAATTATTTTTTATTATAATACCTGGACATTTTTGTATTCCACTTTTCACTCCTAGTGTGCCTACGATTTATGTAAAAATATGTTGGCGCGTCAACGAATTGGATCTCTAAAAAAGGCGGAACAAACGCCGTAAAATCATTGATCACCCCAACAAATTGATTGCCCAAATAGAAACTAACCAAACGTCTGGAAATACGAGTATAATACAAAAATATTTTTGCTAAGGTTTTCCCCACAAAAAATTGGTTAAAAATCCGTAAATATAAAAATGGGAAAATTCGTTAAATTAAAGTATTTGTCAGTCATAATATAATATATCTACAATTTTAAGAAATACCTATACAACTGATACTGAAAAAAAAAATACGAAAATAAGCCAAAGAAACAGAACAAACTCAGTTAAAGTAATTCATTAACAAAAACCTCTGGCAAAATCATTACACAAATAAAAGTTAAGCCAAATCCAATCCTAAAGCCGGAATATATATTTATGGATTTTTTTTTTCAGTTTTTTCGGGTTTTTTAACGAAATTTTTTCGGATTTGTGTGTTTGTTACCATGAAGCAAAAGCTGCAAAATTTCAAAACCGTTAAATATGTCAAACTTACACAGTTTTAATTTTTTTTAATTCTCTCCAATGGCAAAATGAATGCTTATTGACATTTTTTTTCTCCTTTTCTTGGGATGACGTTCACAAATTTAAAAAAATTATAATTTTTTTTTTTGAAACTATTTTTTTAATGGTTTCATGTCATTTTTTTTTTCTCCAACGTTTCGACTAGACTCGGCTAGTCTTTTTCAAGAAATTCTGAAATTATTTCGTCTACAATCAGTAACATAAAACACTTAAAAATATAACAATACATGTAATTACATAGATGTATAAACCATTACGTTAACACAAACAAATACAAAAAATTACATTACCTTTTTTTCCAATTCAGAAACATTTTTCCTTTTTTTTTATTATTATTACATTTTTGTTTTTAAGTACGTATACAAACGATTAAAAAAATAGTTTAAAAAAAAATTATTATTTTTTTAAATTTGTGAACCTCATCCCAAGAAAAGGAAAAAAAAGAAAGAAATTGAAGATCAAGGTTCAAGAATAGTAAATAAGAAAAACTTATTGACATTCGTAAAAGAATCTGCAAAAACTTGACATTTGTTACTTGAACACGTGATTTTTTTTTTAATATTTTAAGGAATTTTAAGTATTTTAATCTTCTTTCTTCTATGGTGATTTAACAATCATTCAATAAGTATAGGAAAAGTAAAAAAAAAATGACAAAACTCGATTTTATTATTATTCAACATAGTTGCCTTAAGGTGGACTTCCCTCCGAGCGACTGTATCTGGCGATAGTCGCTCCGCGCCTATCGCTCAGCAATCGTCGCTATGGGTATGTTTTCCACCCAGCGTTTGCGACGATTAAATTTCCCGCGTGTATCGGTAATTTTACTTCTGTTGTTCGTTCGTTCTGTGGCTGTGTAGTAGATTTCACAAATTTTTGGAATGAGTTTAACGCGCAAACTACTTGTGGCCTATATGCTGTACGAAGAGGCAAATGTGTATCGCTCAACGAAATGGAGTCCATCCGATGAGCATCACGAGACGGGAGGAGAGTTTTTTCACAAAATTAATAGAAACCCGACGATAGAAAATTCCGCAAATTTTTTAGATTGAATCCACATCAATTTAATTACGTGTTAAATTTAATCAAAGATAATATCAAATGTAATTCTTCCAATAGAGTTTTGTATCCAATAACTGCTGAGAAAAACTACATTAAAAACAAAACGAAACTAACGAATAGTCGCTGGCCGCAGCGAATATATTTGCTCTGAGAGCAGGCGGCTTGCAACGATCGCTAGGCCGAGCGATTATCGCCGGCGGCTGCCGCTTGGAGGACAGTGCTTCTATAAAACAACAACGGTACAGTGGCGGCTTTAAGGGGGGGAGGCGCCCCCCCCCATCGATCGATCCGTGGTTTTACAAAATATTCAATATTTAGAAAATGACAATGAATTCCTCCACATATAAATAGATTAATTGCATAAATATGTTTTAATCGAGCACCCGGTCTATAATATTTAACTCTTGGTCTATAATGCGGATTTCTAGGAGTCGGTGTCTTTGTCCTTTGCGGCTTCATGTTTCCTTGATGTTCGGCGTTTGGTTTTTATTCATTTCGGACTTGGTTTGTTGGTTAGAATAATAAAAATTCACTTTAGTTTAGTTCAGACCTCTTAGACTGATGTACATAGGCGGTAATAATTCGATATGTCGAGTAAGAGAGTCGCTGTCGCAAATAATTTTTTAAATTATTTTAAAAAATCAAGAACAGAGGAGAGAGTAGAAAATGAAAATACAGTTGTTCAGCAAACAGATATTGCAGTTGCTTCTAGTTCAACACATTCGATTCCCTTAAAAAGGTCTTGTCGGATATAATTTTGGAATTTGGTGAACTACTAGGAAATCTTTCTCTTATGCAATTGCTTGGGGAAATACAATTGTATAAACACAGAATGGTGGATACTAAAAATGCATTTGAGGCTTTGAAATGTGATAAAAACTATTTCCCACTAGGTCACCAAATTTTTAAAATTTTATGTACGTTGGCCATTTCTGTAGCAACGGCAGAAAGAAGCTTTTCTAGTTTAAGATTAATTAAAAGTTATTTAAGATCCACCATCGCAGAAGATCGTCTAGATGGGTTAACCTTATTCTATGTTCATAGAAATATTGAAGTAAATATTAAACGTAAAGTAAACGTAATTAACCGTTTTGCCAATAAAAAAAGATTAGATTTTACAATTTAACTTTTGGATGTTATATTTTTTTTCGTATGAATACCCATGTCTATGTTTTTATTTTATTTTTGTTTTATGTATTTTGTTTTTTGTGATCTACGAGTTGTTTCAGTTTTCTTTATTTTTTTTTGTTTCAAATTTAGAATTGTTTAGTTCCTTTTAATATACCTATAAAAAGTTAACAAACGTATTTCCTTTAAATTTTATCTCCATGTTCCTCGTCATGCCCGATCAGTAACATATTTTATAAAGTCTTATCCGCATACGTGAAAATTTACAATTTTTTTACAAGCATATTCAATATAGCTTAAGACTTGACCTTTGGGGATGTGCCCCCCCTCCCCAAGTTCAAATCCTAAAGCCGCCACTGCAACGGTAGTAGTACCATAGCGACCGGCGCCAGCGACGATCGCTGAGCGATCGCCGCAACAGTCGCCCGGAGGGAAGTCCACCTTTAGAGGGCAATAAAACGAGTATAGCGATTTTCCAACTTTTCCCTTGAGATCTGAAAACAGCAAAAAGTCACTGGGGACTAAATTTGGAGAACAGGGTGAGTGGGTAAGCAATTCGAAGCCCAATCCATTCAATTTTGCCATAGTTTTCATCACGTGACAGGGTGCATTGTCTTGGTGAAAAAACACTTTTTTCTTTTGCAAATATGGCCGTTTCTTTGCGATTTCAGCCTTCAATCGGTCCAAAAGTGCACAGTAACAGTCGCTGTTGATGGTGGTTCCTTTTTGTAGGTAGTCGATGATTATTATTCTGTTTGCATCCCAAAATACAGACGCCATCACCTTACCGACCGACTGTGACGTCTTTGCTCGCTTTGGATTCGGTTTGTCGATTGCTGTTCACTCAGCTGACTGTCTTTTAGATTCTGGTGTGTAATAGTGAAGCTATGTTTCATCCATTGTCACATATCGCCGATAAAATTCCATTTTATTGCGGTTTAACAGCGCCAAACACTCCTCTGAAGCATCATTTCGTTGTTGTTTTTGGTCGACTGTGCGAGCTCACGCGGCACCCACTTTGCACAGAGCTTTCGCACACCCAAATGTTCGTGTAAAATGGTAAAATCACTACCATTGATATCTTTCCAATGTCAGCTAGCAATAGTCAATTTGCGATCGTGCATAACCAATTTGTGAATTTTTTTGACGTTTGAGTTTGAGTTCGGATAATGTTTATCAAACCATTGTTTCGTTTCCACTGTATTTTTTTTTTTTTCATTAAAAAGCAACGCTTTATCAAAACTCGAAAATCACTTTTTCCATTTTTTTTTTCAATAGCAAAAGTTAGTTCACACAAAACTCACGAATCAATAGTCAGATTGCTGTCAAATTTATATACGTATCGTTTGAAGGTTAGTACTAAATAAAAAGCATATGGAAAAAATTCTAGTAACGCCATCTATGTATCATCCTACGGACTGATTGAATGACCTAATAATTATCTCATTCCTTACATGCATTTTTTGTTCTAAAAGTAACAAAACACAAATGCGCCTCATGACATTCTTAATTTTTGTGGCTTTGATTTCAGAAGTTTTGGAGCTAAATGTTCCGTATGCACCCGAGGCATCTCGTCAAACGACTGGGTGCGAAAAGCACGCGACCACGTATACCATTTAGCTTGTTTTGCTTGTGCAGCTTGTCACCGTCAGCTCTCAACTGGTGAAGAATTTGCACTACATGAAGATAGAGTTTTGTGTAAGGCGCATTATTTAGAAACATTAGATGGTGGAACAACGTCTTCTGATGGTAAATTTTTATTCATATTCAATTTATCTTATTGCATTAATTCTAAATTTTTGGATAGTTATATAAAATTGAGGACCAGTTCACATACTGGACATATGACACTATATCTTCGGAAGCTAATATATCGTATGTGGTATACTAGAATCAGTACTTGCCAGCAGGGGCGTATCTAGCTAAATATTTTAGACCAAATAGGTGGATGAATTTTTATATCATTTAATATATTCAACTTATGACAAAACTACCAATAAAAGCACTAAATTTATTTTATTTCATTAATGGAAACTGAAAGCAGCTTTGTCATTTTTGCCCTCTTTTTTTAATAAACTAGTTCTTATTATATTTCTGTTAGTTGGTTTAGTTAAATATTTACTGGAATGAATGCTCTCAAATTTCAGAAAACTAATCCAGTTTTGAAAGATTTTGGTTGGTACCACGTGATAACATTGCTCGGCGTGTTCATCAGAGTAGGTATACAAACACAGTAGTGCTGTGTTGTCGGGGATGGTTTAACACACATAATTCGAAGCTCTGGATGAAGAAGAAATACGAATCCATGCCACAACTGGTACATGAGATCTTAGAGTTTAGAATTAGTATCCAAACATCCAGAACCATAGTTAATGACTACTTTCAATTAGCTGGAAGACTAACTGCTGTAACATCTGTCTCTTACCGCTAAAACTTGATTCATACTTTAACTCATGAACATAGAAAAACACCTACCTGGCGAGAGGCTTTATTAATGAATTGCTTGTTACATTTTGTAACAAGGCTTTAGCACATGATGGAGTTGTTGCTTCTCGTTTGTGAGCTGCTTTTTACCGGGCATATTGCCTGCTCACACTAGATGTCGCCAAAACCATCTTGTTGTCTTTCAACTCTCGTGCTAGTATAAGCTCTTCGTAAATGTTGGAAATTTGGGTCACACTGCCTGCCGATCACCACTGATGAGTTGTGGATCAACGAAACAGCCCGTCTGGTGAAGGCATGGTAGTGTTAAACAAATTTCCAAGAAAACTTAAGGTCTTGTTACATTATGTAAACCATTAATAAAGCCTTCCGCCAGGGAATTTGGGCGTGTCTAGTGTTGGCAATAGGATATGATGGAGTTGTTGCTTCTCGTCCGGCCATCGTTTGTGAACTGTGTTTCACCGGGCATATTGCCTGCTCACATTAGATGTCGTCAAAAACATCTTGTTATATTTTATTTATTTTCTATTGAACGTTGGTTTCAAGAACAGAGTTATGGTGTGGGGGCTATTCGTATTACACGCATTATTAAGAAAAATAAGGCTTCAGAGTTTCCTAAAATGATGAGCTTCAAAGTTTTCGATTTCTATTGGTTAAAAATAGTGTAGGTATATTTTTCCTCTATTTTTGATTTTCTCGAACGATTTTAATTAATTAATTGAATTTTTGGATGCTTTTTTATTGAGGTTCTATATTGACCGCCACGTAAACGCTTTTTACAACGTTTCAGTATCCAATTTCTGCCTTCTTCAAGTTTGTTTTAAACTAAATTTAAGTTGCTATGGCCCGAAACACAAAGAAAGAAAAAAAAAGATAAGTTTTGCAATGATTTTCTATTTATTAATTTTAATAATAATACAATGACTTTTGTGTGTTAAATTTAGTTTATTCGTACCTAATCCATACAGTTTCATTAATTAAATTTCAACCCAAAAATTTGTTTCGTCGCCGTCATGATTGTCCGGTTTTTTTTATCAGTAAATCTATTCTTTTGGCCTAATTGTGTATTTTATTTAGCCCACCGCTGAATTTTATTATATTACCTTTACCAAAGATTAATAGATTAATCTTTGCCTTTACTATTCACAAATTGCCTTCGGGTGAAACTTTGACACAGTATATTGGATCTAAAAACAAAGTCAATGATCTGCCTATGTTATTTTCCAAAAAAAATAAACATGTAAATTATATAATTTTAAATTTTTTGTACAATTTAGTTTCGTTCTTTCCATGTTATGTTATTCCGTAGAGACAAGCATTATTTAATAAAATTATAAAAATTCGAGACTGGGAAGACTCTTTCTTGCAGCAAGAACAAAAACAACTAGGCTAGGACAGACCAAGAGCACGACTTCGTATCTTTGTTCGTCATGGCTAAAATCAAATTAGGCAATTTGTTTTTTAACAGTATCTACGAGGGTTGCTATTTATGTATTCAGAATAGAAAGAAGAAACGAATTAATGTTATCAAAAATATTTTGATTGATTTTCAAAATATTGTCCTTTAAGATCTATACACTTTTGCATGCGATGAAACCAGCCTTCAAAGCACTTTGCTCAGTCAGAAGACGAATACTCTAAAACATGGTTTTTGAAGGCCTCAACCGCTTCTTCAGGTAAAAAGAAATAATTGGGTTCCAAGTCGGGGCTGTAAGGTGGATGACCCATCAATTCGATCTTTTGCGTGTCCAAATATTCGTGTGTTTCGCTCAATTTACCAAAACCTTCGGCAAACAAATGGTCGTATACCACGCTGAATTAATGGTCTTCTGATTTCCTACAGCCACAGTTGCGGCATGACCCGTTTTCGTGAAGAAACACGCCACCATTTGCTTTTTAACGCTTCGGGAACGAAGAATCTTGCTGGCTTTTCTTCACATTGAAACACCCAAACTGCCGATTGGCCTTTTCTTTCTGACTCATAGGCATAAAACCACGACTGTGTATTTTTTAGGCATGTTAACGGCACCAATCGACTGGATCCTTTTTTTAAGCACCTGCCAACAAATGTTGAATCCAACGCGCACATAGCTTGCAAACATCCAAATGTTCGTGCTAAATCTGACATAAGCGGGTCATACTAATGCTTAAATTTGCCTCGATTTCCCGATATGTCACATGACGATCTTCTTCAATTAGTTTTCGCACAGCATCGATGGTTTCCAGCACTATGGACGACCATCTTTAGCTTCGTCCGTGAACGAACTACGGCCACGTTTGAATTGAATGTACCCAGCGATATACAATGGCCTTGGATGGTGCTTTATCGGCAAATGTTGCATTAAGTTGATTGGTGCACTGTTCTTGCGTGAGACAACGTCGAAAGTCATAATAAATTATAGCTCGAAAATTTTCGCGACTTAATTCCATTTTTTGGCCAACATGAACTTTTCAACTTACTGTAAATAACACAAATATTGCTCTCACGTCAAAACGTTCTCAGTGCGTATACTGCCAACAATGTCAAACTTCAAGATGGCGGTGACAGATTTCACCTGGCAATACCAGTGTTGCAAGTTAAAAACTGCAGATTTTTCTAAATATTCAGCAAGTGTTTTAATTAATTCGACGTAAAAATTATTAACCACGAAAAATCCCTGGATTTTCGGAATGCTTTCTTACATTGTTGAAGATTTCAGGTCACAATACGTAGAAGAGCCTTGGTAATGAATGTATTGTGCCTGTTTACACTTAGAAATCTATTAAGTCTAACCGTCATCGTTTTATACAATAAATTTTGTCGTTTGACGATTGCTAACCAGATTTATAAATAAGTTAATTATATCATTGAATTAAAATTAATGAATAGCTCAAAATAGACAATAGAACGCGTTTAAGGGCAAATAGAGGAGTGTTTTTGAATCCCAGATATGAAGCTACTGATCAATGACGTATATAACATCCACTAAGTACATAATTCAATAAAACCCATAAACTAGTCATCAACTAATAAATCATCAATTTTGATTCACTAAGAGTTGATTATTTAAAAGTATACGACATATGCTGCAGAGGACAGGTATACCAAATTATGTAAAAAGACTTCACCAATTTCAGATGGTTGTGACGCGGAGGGCTATCACAAAAACAAAGCGAAACGAGTCCGAACTACATTCACGGAAGAACAGCTGCAGGTGCTGCAGGCGAATTTTCAATTAGATTCGAATCCGGACGGACAGGATTTGGAACGAATAGCTCAAATCACTGGTTTGAGCAAGCGAGTAACACAAGTATGGTTTCAGAACTCAAGAGCGCGACAGAAAAAGCATCTACATACGGGAAAAACGAAAACGCATCGTAAGTTAAAGAAATACTTAATAATAAACAAAAATAAATATACAGGGTGTTAGTAAATAAGTGCGACAAACTTCAGGGCGTAATTCTGCATGAAAAATAATGACAGTTTGCTATATAAACATATGTTCGCAAATGCTTGGATTTCTGAGATACGAGGTGTTAAAGTTTTTCTTAAAAACTGAAGATTTATTGATTGCTCTGAAACCGGTAGAGATATGCAAATGAAATTTAGTGAATTTTAAGAGGTAGTTATTGCCCATTTTTTGGCAACCAATTAAGAATTTTATGTTCATCAGTGGCGCGCATACGAGTAATGATCTCAATATTTTTAAATAAAAAAATGGTACGCCACTGCAATTTTTCAAATAAAAAATCATTTTGCAATTCCTCGTTCAATTTGTGATAAAAAATCTCTCTTGCTGTTTTATCGTAGGGGGCATCGTCTTTGTGCAAAAAAATAAAACATCTTACCCCGTATTTTTCATTTCTTTAATACATTATCAAGAACTATCTAATACAATAAACATTAAACCAAAACAATAAGAGAAAATAACACTAATAATAAAGAAACGCTAATTTGACATTTGTTGAAATATTCGTATAACAGAATGTTGACAGCCTACTAGCGTCGCAGCGAAATGTTTTATTCTTTTGCACAAATGCCCCTACGATAAAAAATCAAGAGAGATTTTTTATCACAAATTCAATGAGGAATTCCAAAATGATTTTTAATTTGAAAAATTCCAGTGGCGTACTTTTTTTTTTCTTCAAAAAAATTGAGATCATTACCCGTATGCGCGCCACAGATGAACATAAAATTCTTAATTGCATGTCAAAAAATGCGCAATAACTACCTCTTAACACCCACTAAATTTCATTTGCATATCTCCACCGGTTTCAGAGCAATCAATAAATCTTCAGTTTTTAAGAAAAACTTTAACTGTATCTCAGCAGAAAACGAAGTATTTGCGGACATGTGTTTATATAGCAAACTGTCATTATTTTTTCATGCAGAATTACCTCCTGAAGTTTGTCGCACTTATTTACTAACACCCTGTATTTACAATGTGTCCACGGATAGAGTTGGAAGAAGAAAAACTTTTTTATTTGTAGATTTAGAAGAAAAAGTCATTCTTTATAAAAACGTCTGCTTGTGTCAAAACTGCAAATTCAAATACCAAATTTACGATTACTATACAGGGTATATCACAGATAATATTTTTAATTTAACCACTTTGAAAGTATATCAAAAATAATATTTTTAGTTTAACCACTTTGAGAAAAAAGTTCTTCCTCTATATAGAGTTTGGAAGAAGAAAAACTTTTTTATTTGTAGATTTAGAAGAAAAAGTCATTCTTTATAAAAACGTCTGCTTGTGTCAAAACTGCAAATTCAAATACCAAATTTACGATTACTATACAGGGTATATCACAGATAATATTTTTAATTTAACCACTTTGAAAGTATATCAAAAATAATATTTTTAGTTTAACCACTTTGAGAAAAAAGTTCTTCCTCTATATAGAGTTTGGAAGAAGAAAAACTTTTTTATTTGTAGATTTAGAAGAAAAAGTCATTCTTTATAAAAACGTCTGCTTGTGTCAAAACTGCAAATTCAAATACCAAATTTACGATTACTATACAGGGTATATCACAGATAATATTTTTAATTTAACAACTTTGAAAGTATATCAAAAATAATATTTTTAGTTTAACCACTTTGAGAAAAAAGTTCTTCCTCTATATAGAGTTTGGAAGAAGAAAAACTTTTTTATTTGTAGATTTAGAAGAAAAAGTCATTCTTTATAAAAACGTCTGCTTGTGCCAAAACTGCAAATTCAAATACCAAATTTACGATTACTATACAGGGTATATCACAGATAATATTTTTAATTTAACCACTTTGAAAGTATATCAAAAATAATATTTTTAGTTTAACCACTTTGAGAAAAAAGTTCTTCCTCTATATAGAGTTTGGAAGAAGAAAAACTTTTTTATTTGTAGATTTAGAAGAAAAAGTCAGTCTTTATAAAAACGTCTGCTTGTGTCAAAACTACAATTTCGAGTACGAAATTTACGATACTATACAGGGTATATCAAAAATAACATTTTTAATGATTTTGATTTCCTTGTTTTTTTTTTTTTTATTTTATTATTTTAATAATAGCTATGAAATTAACCACTTTTTGAGAAAAAAGTTTATTAGTGTTTTTTGTACAATTGGTGTAATAAATGACGGTTTTGAAAATATTTTTATAAAATTAAAAAAAAAACAAAAAAATCAAAATCATTAAAAATGTTATTTTTGATAAACCCTGTATAGCAATCGTAAATTTGGCATTTGAAATCGTAGTTTCGACACAATCAGACCTTTTTATAAAGAATGACTTTTTCTTCTAAATCGACAAATAAAAAAGCAATTATTCGTAAATATTCTTCGTATATTGAAATATGTTTTAAAATTGTATCTCGTAAACGAAGCAACATATGAAGAACATACAAGAGATAAAAAAGTTGTAGTTTTAGTTGCTTTATCTCAAGACAATATCGAAATTAAATTACTGTCAGTGGCGTACATTTTTTGTCAATAATCTTTATTAAATTGCCCCCTAAAGCCACAGGACTTGACTTAATTTTGATCTAGTTAGGGTCATACAAGTTTTCTAGCACCAACACTGCCAAATTTCAAAGAAATCGGCAAGGAAATATTTGACTTAATTCTAAAAAACCGTTATTTTCAAAAAAACCTTAACACCTTGTCCTGGATCTTGGAAACAATGCATTTCCGGATGAATGTTTATGAGAAATTTTTTCATACAATGACCTGAGAAATAACCTCCTTAAATATCTTTTTGAAAGACCCAGTATATGGTCTAATTCTTAAACTTTTTTTTTACTAACAGGGAGTATAAAAATATTTATTTATTTTAAGCATGGTTGAGCTGAAAGAAGCTTCAAACGTCAGTCTGATCAAAATTATTAGTTAACTAAAAAAAAAGTTAGATGCCCCAGAATGATAAATATGGACCCATTTTTAAGAAACACACAATTTTTTGGCCAAAGTTCCACTGCCATTCTATATTATCTTCGGGTCGCTCGAGTTAACATTGTTTGAGCTTAAAGCTTGCAGTGTTACACGGTTTTCATAGCCGCTGTAAATTATTTTGCCAAGAGCCAACAATAAAATCTTCTACTGCTGTTTACAGAATTCTTTAATCCAAATCTACATAAAGAAGAAACCCTGTGGTGTGGGAAAATGTAAATTTCCCCTACAGTCCCTGTTCAAACTTGTTATCTTTTTGTCAAAACTAACCAGAGGTATGGCTTCGGTTAGGAATACAAATAAGTAGGTAATATTATATGAGTATTACACCTGCCAAAAATCTTTGTTTCTACTATTCTCAAACTTCTCATTATCTTTCATTTACATAGATGTCTACCCACATTTAAAAATGAAGGAAAATTAGGCACATTTTAATACCTTTTTATTATTGTTTTTCAGTACACAACACCAGAGATGAAAACAGTTTCGGAAGACACATCAACTTACATTTGACATATTCATTTCAACAACCAAATAAAAATAACAACATTTTTTCACAAGCAGGTAAGTTTTTCTATCACAGTTAAAAGTCCTTAACGATCAAATCAACTGTAAGTAGCTACGTCTATATTGTCCCGAAACTCTGTAAACTAAAGCTTCAATATAAAAAGTATACCCAGGTAGCACAGGCACGTAATAATTGAGGTTTTTTATACGTCTTGGCCTAGACGATGCGACCGCGACGGTTGAAATGACTACGCTGAAAAATAAATATAATTTTGGATAAATTTATCTGAAAGTTTAGAACTCCATGAAATAATGGTACCTCGTTTTTAAAAAATAAAAGTACCTACCTACATGAATTGTTCTAAATAATCAGATCAAAATATAATATCAATATATTGATGTACCCACACTCCATAAAATTAAGGCCAAGAAACCCTTAAGTTAGATGTCAGATATATGTGGCTATTGTACGTCAAATTTTCAAGGTCATTTGAACTCATTACTACCAATTAAATTACTCAAGTAATTTTAGTTTCCAGCTGCTGTTATATTTATAATTATTTATTAAAAAGTGTCTTTGAAATGGATATAATGAGACCTCTTTAGATATAAGAATGTTTTGTTTGTGATCAGTAATGAGTAAATAAATTATTGTTATTTATTTATTTTAGATGCTTCTCTGGACGACCTCTCCCAAGAATCCTCGTTGCATTGTATGCAGAGTGAAGTATGAACACACATAAAATGCAATATAATTATTTCTGAATTGTAAATAGTAGATAAGTATTGTAAAAATATAGATATTATAGTATTTAAAAAAAATGTTAATATATTAAAATTTCAGTAACTGTACACTACAAAAGGAAATGCTTTAAAAGTAGATAATTTGATTTCGTTATTATAATATACATTTTTGTTCATTTTAAATTTATTTAATGTCAAAAAACGGAATACACTTAAAGTAAATAATAGTAATTGTAATACACGGTAGAAAATTTAAAGAAACTGATGCCTTTAAGGCACAAATATCTTTCCATACAAAAATACAGCTTTAGGTATTTATATTTTTTATTATTGACCCTTCCTAAAACTTTCATGAATTCCACTCATTAATGTTTCTAGAAGTTTTATTCCATTTGTAAAATGTTATTAGTATTTTGGGCATTAATTCTATTTAGCTCCAAGCAAGTTATACAACCTACATATTTTTTTTTTCGACACTTGTTTTGTATGTTGTTTTCTACATTATTTATGAACGCTCAATTTATAATTGCATATTTTACATTACATATTTTTCAGGCCAAATTCTACTGACGGTTCTATTTCTAATGTTTATATTCTGGACCCTTACGGACACACTGAGACATTGATGTAAATTTGTCACATCTTGTAATCTAATTCTTCTATTCTGTCGTGCCAATAAAAACATTGTTCAATAAAAATTAAAAAATAAGCGGAATGTGGAAAAACATATTGTGGCTGTTTTTCATTGGCATCGTTTTTTTGTAACGTTCGCTATTTTTCCTAAGTTGTTGGGGTTTAAAAATAGATCCAGGCGCAAACTCGCTATTTTAAAAATAATAATTATTGAATTATATTTTTAATATACATATTCGCTATTTTTTTTCGTATTTTCCGCGTCCCGCGCATTTCGCGAGAAGCGAATGTAACCTCGTATGGACCGAAAAGTTCTTAATCAAGACTGCATGCGGACACTGAGAGGGATAACCTGGTTTACAGACAGGCCAAAAACCGAAGGTGGAAGTGGTGCAGGAATATATAGTGAGACAAGGAACTCGAATCTAAGATTCTCACTGGGGAAAAACACATCCGTGTTTCAAGCCGAAGTATTTGCAATTTTACAGTGTGCAAAACTAAATAGATTGAGGGCCTATACAAATAAGCGAATATGTTCAGATAGCCAGGCGGCCTTAAGGGCGCTAAAAAGACCTAAGGTGACAACTAAACTGGTATGGGAATGCCAAAAAGAACTTAGGGCCTTGGCGGAACACAATAGGGTTAATTTAGTGTGGGTCCCGAGGCACTCGGAAATAGAAGGCAACGAGAGAGCGGATTGGCTGGTTAGACAAGCCTCTGAAAACCCATATACTGGCACTGAACCTGCGCTGGGCTTGTCTAAAAGAAGTGGTGGGCCAAAAAAGAGCACCAGAGATATTGGGAACATATTCCTAAGCAGGAACATGGTAAGAAATTCATACCTGGTGCAGCAACAAAACGAACTGAAAAACTGCTAACATTAAGCAGGAGTCAGATTCGAATAACTATAGGACTCCTCACTTGGGCATTGCGCCCTGAGAAGTCACCTAAATAAGATGGGGCTGTATAACGGGGACCTGCAATGCAGATTGTGTAAT
Organism: Apoderus coryli; assembly: GCA_911728435.2. Taxonomy (NCBI): domain Eukaryota; kingdom Metazoa; phylum Arthropoda; class Insecta; order Coleoptera; family Attelabidae; genus Apoderus; species Apoderus coryli. The sequence goes on along the minus strand of OU452204.1, from coordinate 9,789,844 downwards.
GGGGCAGTTGAAACAGCTCACCATGTGATATGTGAGTGTGTAGCCACAGCGAAGGCGACACGCTATTTTTGGGCACGCGCTGATTGCGCCTGCAGATATTGACACCCAACACATAACTGAACTCCACAAGTTAGTGGAGGGTACAGGGTTGTTGGATTGGGTGGCGCGTTGCGCTATCATTTCGTGCCTAATTGCTTTAGGCAAAGACATTGTGTACATTAATCTTTGCTTTAAGAGATAAGCGGTTTATTTTCTGCTGTGGGATTTGTGAAAAAAAGTGCAACTTAATAATCACAAGAAAAGCCAAACACAAAATCCCAACAAATACCTACAGTTCACAAAAAACCATACGGGAACACTTGTTTTGCTGTTACAAAAAAGACATACGTTCTAAAACCATGAAACTATTCTTTAACTGCAGTTTTGTACCTAACATTCGCTTTTTTATACTAGCATGTTCGTCCCGACGTAATTAAAAACAGCAAATGTCACAAATTTGTTACATTCGCTCTTTTTCTTTGGTACAGTCGTGTTATTTTTAATCGACCAGCACACGCTATTCCAATAACTCAGTTTTTCGCTCTGTAGAGGTATTATTTCTTTTAAAAATAAAGATTATGCCTTAATAAACCTGTTATAAAAATCAAAATGTCAAAAAACAACTCACAAAAAGTCTGAAAAGAGAAAAACCCAAAATAATATTTCCAAAACCGATTTTTAAAAACTATGTAACTGTAACATCCGCTCTTCTTTGTTAGGACGAGGTATTATGTATTATGATTAATAAATAGGTAATAATTAGGATATTTTTTTTATAATTTTGAACCATTCAACACCCTTACCTACCACCTATATTTTGTTAAAATGTGGTTAGAATCCGTCGAGCTGTTTTCAAGCAATGGTGTATTCAGACAGAATGGCAGGTTTTTATTTTATACGTCTAAAATGACCTAAACTAAGTATTTTCAGTGAAACCGATAGATTCTCCTGCCATGATAAGGTAAAACCTATAGTAACTCAACTTACAATGTTTTAAGTTATTATTATTTTTTTCAAGTTTCTTTGCATATAATATGCAATATGGTTTGTGGAGCCAAAATAAGTGATACTTCAGCTGGTCAGTTTGAAGACTAAACATTCGATTGTAAAATGCAGAATCTGCATCTGATGCCTCCTGGTTTAAAATAAATTTAGTTTGTTTTATAATCACCTTCAAATAGTCAAGAAATAGAAACAACATGGTCAAAAGCAGTCATACTTCATACTGGAACTTCTTTTTGGCACGTGAATCAAAATTGAGTATCCATCAATACATAGAAATTTATTTACTAATGGGAGATACGAATTTACCCGGTACTACAACGGCGTGCAGGAGATACGAACTATCCTAAATTTGAAATAATAAATTTATTTAATAGAACTAAAGTTTTTAATTTTTTTAGCAATAATAATTGTCCTAAAAATCGCAGCTTTGGTAAAACTGCATTGAATTTGGTTAAATATTCGTATGCACGCGCATGCTGCAACCTTCAGACGATTTCGGATATTGAGTTTGAAACTTGTCTGTGGTTTATAACAGACATAATATATTAAACTTATTGTGGTTTTTATTTGTCTAAATAATTCTTTATTTTTCATTTTACGAGAAAAAGTAATTCTTTATAAAAAGTTTTGCTTCTCAAGAAAATGAATTTACAGTATACAAATTTTTGATCAGATTTACAGGGTATTATTTATTACTTTGAAAAATTAATAAATATATTATTTCTGTTTTCCTAATTTATTAAAATTATTTTGTAAAGTGATTTTCTCTTCAAGCAAAACTTTTTATAAACAATTAGTTCTTGTTGTAAAATCCAAAATAAAGATGTCTATTTGAATTCACAAATTTTCATGGATTATTCGTCATCATTTTTTCTTAAATTTGTCAAATGACTCCCCAATCTTTAACTAGTGAGCAAGTTAGATCATGTCACATAATTTCAACTGACCTGAGTTGAGAAGATACCAATTTCCTTACATGCACCGTATAAACTTTACACTAATTTACAATTTAGCAACAATGCTTGAGTAGTGACACTCAAAATTCTCTTATTGTGGGTGATGCGCTTTACACCAGTCAAGTGCAATGCAGGAATACCGGCCCTTCTTCTAATTAAAACATGTATAAATGTAAAGAAGATATTTTGAACTTTTAATTTATTTTATATACAATCGTTAACAAATATAAATATAGCATTAGGTATTTGTTAGAAATGAAACGTTGTAGAGAATGAGTCATTATTACTGTAAAATTTTATATACTGTTTTATTTTCATTGTAATTACCTTATTTATATATAAATTATATTTTTGGCTTATTGTGACATACTATTTCTGCTGTATGTATAAAAATTATTAATAAAAAATTCATTTTATGATCGTTTATATTGATTACTCTTCCCAATTCTTATAGTTACCTTATTTTAATTAATTAGATATAACTACTGCACAGTTAGGTAATGCACGTTGAATGGATCAATCATAAATATGGAAGTTGTGCAGCTCAAGCCTAACTTTAATTAAATTGATAGGGACTCCATCTAAATTAGATATATTAAGTTATGTGGGTATACTACTGCTGGTGGCATCTAGTATCAATTCGTAATACTAAAATAGAGACCTGTAAAATTTTAAAACAGTGTTCTACAATTTACCAATGACAATTCTGAGTGCCAACTTCAATTGACATATTATATTAGGACATACGTCAAATTTTTTGTAAGTAAACAGTAAACATATTTTTTCATTTGTTTATAAACTCATACCTTAAATTAATGCGTGTTAAAATCGTCAAAATCTTCCTATTTATCTATTATTTAACCCAAAGAAGTAAGTAATAATGTTAATTAAACATCCTTAAGTGTACACAACACAAATCTAACAATAAAGAAAAGTATTCATGAAAAACTACATGATGGCCAGTGTTATGAATCCTAGTATAACAAAACAGCCTATAAAAATGTTGGAAATACCTTTAAATAAATTCTCTGAAGAGGTCATACCACACCATCAAGCTATATTTCAACAGTATAGACATCAAATGCAAAAGGTATGATTGTTATAAGTATTTGTATTTTCAACGTTAGTATCATTACTTTCTAACAAATCCTTTGTTACGCAGTTGATACAAATTCAAAATGTGGAACAGTTACAAAGAGAGACAAAGGAAAAGAAACGTACTATTAAGCAGTTAAAAGATTTAATGTATGAATTGGATACATTACGGACGCAAGTAGAGGACTGCGATTTAGATCAGTTTGACAATAAGACTTTGTCGTTAAGGAAAATTATACTCAAGCTCATATCTGAATATGGCGGTAAGTTGACATAATTTTGAAGGACTGTAGTCTTTTTTTTACACTTAGAGGTCTGGTAAACTTGAGACCCACAGAATTTTACACATTTTCATAACTTTATATAAAGCTTATCTTAAATAGAGATGAATGATACTTAAATCTCGATGGTTCATATAGTTTATCTTTCTTAAATAAATAATAAAATGATAAATTGCCTCGCTGCAAAATATTAATTTGCTAGCGACAAAAATGCGTTGTGCTGCAGTGCGTTGTCGCAGACAATGTTCCAAAAACGTAAAGCAGTCCCTCTAGGATAATGTTTTTGGTGTATTCGTTGCAAGACGAGATACAGTTTCCTAAAAGGGACCTTTTTCAAAAAATCCAGGATACCCATTCGTACTGTATTATACTTGTTGTGGGAATGGGTATGTGAAATACGCTCTGGATGTGCTCTTATGTCTATGGGGTTTTCAAAAGTGGTAGTTGTACTATAGGTATTTTAGAGACATTTGCTAGTGGCAGTTACTGCAACTAAATCACTTGTTTTTATTAGGTTTGTAGGTGTAGATATAAATCAAATTGATTTAGTGTAGATTAGGTTAGTTAGGCTTAGTTTGGTAGGATTGGGTTAAGTTAGTTTGAGTGAGTTATATTGGGGTAGTTTCGTTAGATTGGGTTGGGTTAGGTAGTTTGGGTGAGTTATATTAGGTTAATTTGAGTAGAGTGGGTTGGTTTGGGTTAGGTAGTTAGGTTGGTCTGGGTAAGTTATATTGGAGTAGATTGGGTTAGGGAGTTAGGTTAGTTTGGGTTAGTGTGTTTAGATTGGGTTGGTTTGAATAAGGTGAGTTATGTTGGGTTAGTTTGGTTGGATTGGGTTTGTTTTAGTTCAGGTATTAGTTTGACAATTTAAATATTCATAGGTGGTGAAGGGCATACTGTGCAAATTGATGAGTCCTCTTTAACAAAGAGAAAATATAATGTCGGACGCAGTATTCCTGAAAAATAGGTTCTCGGAATGTATGACGTAATTGAAAAGATAGGTCGGCTGCAACTCTAGAGGCACTCATTTCTGAGCATGTACAGATATAGAAATTTGGACCGAGTGCTGGCGAGGCCATAGTGGTCTGATGAATTTGGGAGGTGTTTCTCCATACATTCATAGCACAGTGCACCACTCTAGGAATTTTGTAGACCCGAACACCGGAGTATGCAATAACCACATTGAAGGTCACTGGTGATGCCTTAAACAGTTTTGGAGGCGTTTAGGTGTTATGCAGTCCAATTTTGTGGCGGAATATGTGGACCAATTTATGTCGTGGTAAATTTTTGGACCCACTCCTAATGCGCGGTTCGCTAATATCTGCACGATACCCAGTTTAAATAGCTAATTTTTTTATTTTGTTTTTTATTCCTTCCAGTTTTTGAAAAACGATTAAACAATCATAGTGCAGTAAATTTAAAACTCAGTGAAAATAAAACTATTTGGCAAAACTGTAAATACTGTGCGTATTTTTACTACTGCGTTGCGCGAAGGTCTTGTTTTATTCAACTTTTACAACAAAATTTTTCGTTCAAAAGTGCATTATCCATATTTTTTTTAATTGTTCTATTGCAATAGATCTTTTAATTAAAAATATTTCGTGGGTCGCCAACTTTACCAAAGCCCAATTAGATATTAGATACCAATAAATATTACATTAGGTACTTCCTCCTTTTTCATGATTTATTTCAGATATCGTTAATAACTCCCTAATTAAGTATTGTATTTCAAAGTATCGAAGGTTGTGTTTGATGTAGGTATCTTTATTTTTGTAGAGTTTGATAAAACAGTATCAGCAATGATAGCATCAGTCAGCCCACAAGAAGACCCTGGCAAAGAAAATATAGATCCTTTCCATGGTACAGCGCAAATCCAAATTCACGATGATATTAACGACTTAAAGTTGCAGGACAGAGTTGAGACTTTAAACAGGTAAACACATTATTTGTATATACATTTTAAAAGGCCTTAAATATCTCAACGGCATGATGTTCCCTTATTTAAGGGCGTTCCAGAACCATATTTATTGCTAAAGAACCAGGATTAGGATAAAGATTGGGAACTGAGTTAATTATTACGTTATCATTGTCGATTCTTTATCCCGCCCTTAAACTGAAGCACTTACCTATACCACTGCATGTCGGCAGGCCGATATATGCAATGTATAGGTAATGCCAGCAGTAAAGATAGAAATATAAAATAATACCAAAATAATGAAAAGCCAGCAGGAGACCATTTGATACTTCTGCTGGCTTCACCAACATATTGGGGTATCAGCAGCTCTTCGAACGGTGGTCTTCAAGTTTTCGGTAGTAGATCTTCAAAGCGAAAATAACTTTTTGCCACTCTTCTCCCAGAATGGACCTACAAGTGAAACGTAAATCTGTGTGGCATTTCACTCTACATTTATAAAGACATTTAATTTTCAACGTTTTTTAGGGTGAGAGGTATCCATCGCGATGTACAGGACTTAAACGGTTTATACAGGGATCTAAATGAAATGGTTGGAGTACAGGCTGAAAGTGTGGAACATGTGGAAAATACCGTGACAGAGGCACGAGTCAATGTAGATACAGGATTGAAGGAATTAATGAAGGCACATAAGTAAACATATTTCTGTAGTTTGTGTTGGGTTTGAGTGAGTTTAACAATTTCCTTTTATTTGTTTAGTTTGGATCAATAATAGTATATTAGGAGCGAGCATTTAATGGTAGTTATTAATATTAAAATTTCGATATTCGCTAGTTTGAAAGTATTAATAATAGAACCGAAAAATCTGAACACCCAGTTTAGTATATTTTGCAAATAAATCCACGAAACAGTCTATATTTGAGATCTAGAAATAGTTTTGACAAAATTAATTTGGATTGGTAGCAATTAATTTTTTTCCAAAGCCTTGGAAGAAAAAATCTAAATAAATCATAACGTTCAGTATTTAAAGTATATCTTATGAATATAGGGCATTTTATTTTAAAAAACCTAACTTTGATATGCCACTCTTAGTTGAAGCACCCTATATGTTTAAAAATGTTGCATTAATACAATGTCCCTGCAACAAAAAACAAAATCTATTTTTCTCATAAAACTCCGTGGCCTCCGTTGTGACTCACCCTGTATATAATATAACAATAATAAACATGAACCGCAGATATAATATTGATTAATAGTTTGGCCTTTGAGCCCAGTAGAGGTACATAATCCCAAGAAAGTCTCGAAAAAACAATCGTTATAGCTTAGAATCATAATTAGTCCATTCGTTTGTTTTACTTTAGTTTTTGGTTAAAATCGCTTTTGACCCTGTGATAGGGGTGCACACAACCCAATTTTTATGGTATTTTGAAATTTACCTTATTGCTAATTATAGATTTAAGGTCGAGGTAATTCGCATAAGGGTTGTAGCTCAGTGGTAGTGTCCGCTTTGCATGCGGAAAGTCCTGGGTGCAAATCCCAGCTCTACTTGCATTTTTTTAATTTTTGAATAAAGCAGTTAAGTTATTGGAAATAATAAAAATACTTATAGAATTATAACACTTTCAATGTATGGATTAGAGCTTAATTCTAGGCTAACAAGTAAAAATTCCAGATTTGTAACATGTTTTTACTTCATTCAAAAAGTTTAGAGCATTTCCAATGAGATTTAAAATGTCAGATCGCGTTTTTTTGTGCAATCGTGAGAATTTTAGATACCATTTCACGCCCCTTGTTGTATTAATTGTTTTCCCTTAAGCATTCAGTATCTTGGATCAGATTATCGACTTTATCATTATTTTCATTCATTTTTTTCTGTGAAAGGCCGACTCGGGTATGATTCATCCTCAACGTCTTCTCGGCGTGGAAGTGCTTAAACCACTCCAAAACTTGCGTATGTGATAAACATTAATTGTAATACATTTCTTATATATAAATATATACTCAAAAAATAAATTTTTTCCAGCAAATGAAAACAGCTTTTATACAAAACAAAGGCCATTGCATATATTATTTGAAGCTGTGCTGTATAACAGAATATGTAATTCCGTGCATGGGCAAGTTTCCCTGAATCAGTATGGGTTTTTCACCGGGAGGTTCATTGCCACTAACCTTGCAAATTTTACTCAACAAGTAAACGGGGTTGATGATGGTGGTGGTCAATTCGTTGTGTTGTGTACAGACTTTGCTGAAGCATTCGATCGTCTGGATCACCGAATACTTGTTCAAATGCTCGATCGATTCGAGAACAGATTCCAATTTGTATCTTATAACGGCTATACGTCAGGGAGGTATTGGGCTTCCTCAGGCGTTCCGCAGGGATTTGGGTCCACTGCTTTTTTTCAATTTTTAGAAATGATTGTCTGTGTGTAAAGCGGCTTTTTTGCCGACGAGCTTAAGTTGTTCGCCCCTATTGCTTCTCACGTAGACTGTCTTCGGTTGCAGGACGATCTGAGAGCTGTGGAACATTGGTGTAACGTTAATAATCTATCGCTTAACGACAATAAATGCAAATATATGACATTCACTAGAAGGAAGAATATTATAAATTTTCGCTACACGGTTGGTGGGACCGCACTGGCTAGGTGTCTGACTGCTGCTCACCTGGGCGTGCTTTTCGACTCTAGTCTATCATTTGTGCCTCATGTGGCTGCTAGAAATGGTGAAGCTATGAAATCCTACGGTTTTATCGTGAGAAGCTGTAGGAGTTTTCATAGCATTGATGCGTTGCAAGTTTTGTATAACTCTTGTGTGCGTTCGAAGCTCGAATTTTGCTCCTTGATTTGGTATCCGATCTATCAGATTCATGTGCGAAATGTTGAGTGTCCAAACAAATTTTTTGGAATACCTCTCACTTAAGGCAGACGGTATTTATCCTGACAGAGGGATTGAATATTCGTTGTTGCTGAACAGGTTCAAATTCAAGAGATTGGAGTTTAGAAGAATATTTTTTTCTCTAAAATTTTTGTATGATCTTTTACATAATAAAATCGGCAGTTCTGAACTCCTGGCTCAAATAAATTTAAACGTGCCAAGACAAAATCGCCCGTATATATCATGTATATCATGTGTAATAATTTTAATTTGATTTGCGCTGACTGTGACATTTTTAATTGTTCAAAGGAAGCACTTATGAGGGCTGCTCTGACGGTTTGTGCTTCATAGTTTCTCTTTTTTTCTTCTTAATTGTTTAATTAGTGTAGATCAATCATGGCTTATTTTTAATGGATTACTTATTGTGTTTATGTATAATATTTTGGTTTTGTACGATAATTTTGCTCTGTTAAGGTTATTATTATTTTTATTATATAAATCAAACAAATTCTGCTATAGAATTATACATAGCATTCTAAAATCAAGTACCTTTCAACAACTTACAATTTCATATGTAATTAATAATTATCTTTTTATTTTATTATTTTTTAGTCAAAACTGATTTAGTTTGTTTAATTTAGCTGTTCCATGCATGAGTCGTCTTTGGTAGTCATTGCCATTAATGTAGGAACTTAAAAAACTGTTCCTTGCAACTTGCTTATTATTACTGGTTACATTATTAAGTGTGTTCAGTTAAAACAAATTTTCATTTGCATTTCCAGAATAAAAACGATGGCATACCCAGTGACAGGCGCGTTTCTAGGCAGCCTTGTGGGCGGGCCAGTGGGTCTGATAGCAGGACTAAAAATAGGCGGTCTAGCGGCACTTGGTTGTGCTTTGGCTGGATTGGTAGGAGGTAAATATGTCCACAAAATGCAGGATGCTGATCTAAATAAAGAATGCGATGCTGTAGTAAATAACGAAAACAACGAGAATCAAAGTACCGTAAATGATGGGTGTTCAAGTTCCAGTGATGAGAAAAAGGATATATGACAAAAAACTTGTGTTTTATGCTAAAACACAACTAAATAATTTTGAAATTATTAATTTAATTTCTATTGACATAACTTTGTAAATATTATTATTATTAAATATAGCTTTCAACGAATCTTAGAAATAAAATAGCTTGGCGTTACAAAATTATATGTTTTTTTATGTTAATATTGTACAACTTGCACTATCCTGACATGTTTGATAGATACAAGCTGTATTTAGCAATTATAGTGGATGGATATTATGTTGAAATATTTAATTATTATAGTTTGAAGTTGTCATAAATAGATACTATTTGAAATAAATAGTTTGAACAGTCACAGTATCTTTTATATAGTTAAAACTATACATAAAGTAACAACTGGTCCTTCTTGATGTCGCCAAACACATTCTTTTACATTTCTGTACCGTGTGTGGTATACACAACAGCAAGTAGAGAGAACTACTGATCGATCACCACTGATGAGTCGTAATCGACGAAACGGCCGTCTGGTAAAAGTATAGTGGAATAAGGTCTTGTTTTGTTAATAAGTATGTAATATAGAACCAGTTAGTGAGAAAATGGGAACGTTTGAAAACAGGTCAAATAGTGTCAAATCTGACAGGAATCCAGAAGATGGAAATTAAAATATTAGTATAAATGATATATATAATAATAATAATTTTCACAGAGCTTTAACGACCACATACATGCAATATCTTCGAAACTGTGGAGATTTCTCTGTCACTGTAGACTATTGTGAGTCTTGTCCGGTCTTAGCTGGAATACGCTACCGTGATACGGTCGCCTTATTATCAGAGTTGCGTGAGAGTGGTCGAGAGAGTTCAGGACAAGTTTTTGCGATATGCTGCATTCAGACTGGGCATACAAATGACTGAGTATCATAGATCGGACATAAGGGACATGTTAAATTTGGATACTCTCACCAAGCGTAGCGTGTTAAAAGATTTATGTTTTATTTTTAATATATTAAATGGTACTATTGATTGTGCCGCAATATTTCAAAGGAGGCGATGATTATCAGGCACCACCTGCGATGGACTACCCACGTAATCCGCATGCCAACGGAATGAAATCAGGGAGGGCAGCAAAAGAGATACAAGGATGTTCTTAGGACCAACATGAAGAAGTGTGGCTTAGATGTGAAGAACAACTACTGGGAGCAGATCGCGAACGACCAACCGAGATGGGGGTGTACCATTTACGAGTGCCAACAAGTTTTTGAAGAGTAGCTTCGACGACATGAGGATACGAAGAGACCGAAAGGAGAGGGAACGCATCGATAGGGCAGCACACCTACAACAGTCGGTAAATGGTGGTGATTGGGTGTGTCAATTTTGTGACAGAATTTGCGGCTCGAGGATGGGTCTGTTTAGCCATATTAGGGTTCACAACAGAAATCCCTGAGTTGGAGTAATTCATACTCGTTAGCGCGTGAATGCTGATGATGAGTTATAAATTATTTGCTGAAAATTATGGGAATATGATTGACGAATATGAAAGTAAAGGGTGTGCTAGAAAACTTGAACCAAAAGGAATTGATCGAGAATAAAAAAATATGGTATTTACCTCACTTCGGTGTCATCAACCCAAACAAACTGGGAAGTTTAGTTTTGTTTTTGATGCAACAGCAGAGAATGAAGGTAGCAGTTTAAACGATTTTTTTTATATAAAGGTTCTGATTTATTTAATTCGTTTGTAGAAATTTTATTTAAGTTTAGAGAGAAACTTATTGCATTTTGCGCCGACATAAAACAAATGTTTCCAGTACATATACCCGACAAGAAGATCAAGATGGCCAAAGGTCTTATTTAGAAATCTAAACATTATATGGGCGATTACCTGGGCAGTTTCGAAACTACCGATGAGGCGGTAAAATTGATTAATATAGTAAAGTAAAAAATGGGTGGATGTCAAATTCGAGGTTGGGTTTGCAACACTGATGAAGTTTTTAACAGTATACCACAAGAATTTAAAAGTACCAACAACTTTTTCAAGAACACGTGAAATATGGCTTGAAGGTCCAGATTCTTCTTTTCTTTAATTTATGGGCCATTGGAAGAAAAACTCTACAAAAATATAGTAGAAGACAATAAATCATATGTTCAAGGTGTTTTGTTAAATAGAGTAAATCAGGAGATTAATGATTTTTGTTCGAAAATAAAATATTGAAATATTTTCGAGATGTATTAGACTTTTTTTTTCATCATGCTGGAGTTGAAGGAAGAGTCCCGATTAATTCCATAATAAGTCAATGTATAATTTGCGACTAAAGGAAATTTAATTATTATTACCATTAATACCTGAAATGGGTAAACTGCTAAAAGAAAGGCTGACAAAACCGATACCACCATTCTTTTCTGTAGAAATAGACTATTTTGGTCCTATTGGAAAAAGGAAGGAAAAACACTCAGTAATATTTACTTGCTTTTGTAACCGCCAAGCGGCCATAAACGCCCTAAGCTCATCAAGAACAGTGTGGAATTGTCAAAACATACTCTAATATCGGGAGAAGAATTTGACTTTGGTCTAAAGGGGAATGAAATAGCCGACTCTGGCAAGAGAAGGGACTGAAGGAGAACTTACGGTCCGGTGCAGACCCACTCATTTTGAACCTACCTACATTACTAGCTATTACGAGATTCATAGCCCTAAGAGGTCAACCACACATTCTCTGGAATGATAATGGGACAAACTTTAAATGTCCAGATAAAATCTTAAAACAACCATTCAAAGATATTGATTTTCAACTCATGGAAGAAAAATTAGTCGCCGATGAGATCTGTAGAAGATACATTGAAGACTATTTCGAGAGAAAAATCAATGAATTTGATCTTATGATGATTTACAAAAAGAAAAATACACAATATTATATTTGACAAACTTTTTATTATTTTAAATAAATTTGCGCGAAGTGACCCGAATACATTACTCTAGGAACAATAATTGTTAATCTTAGTTTCTCTGCACATCGCAATGTAGCTTTCGTAGTTGTTTATGATACCACTGATGATGGAGCTTGAAGCTCCGAAACATGTTTGGTAATATATTTGTTTTGTTTCGTGGAGGATTGACTTTTATTCCCATTAAATAAATTTGAAGTTCTACGTATATTGCTTACAGAAGTAGAAACTACTGCCAACAACAGACCTCTAACATATGTTTCGTCTGATGTAGAAAGTCTCACTCCAAATCATTTCCTTATTGTTATTCTAGCATAGGGAAACATGGATATTTTTCCTGAAAAATTAGAATTAAGACTACAGTGGCATATCATTCTTAGAAAAGATGAGGGAATCTGGACATTGGATTTTGTCGGTCTCTGTATGGTGGGATATGCATTGCTATGATGGTATGGTTTACATATATCTGATGGTGTATATCTCGCTGTGCTTAAAAACAGACCGATATTGTAGATGGATTACGATTTTGGTACTTTGACGAGCTCATAATAAAAGCGAAACGAATTCGTCCGTATCAGTCGGACCTATGCCTCGGCTTGATTCTACTGAATTAGACTGAGGCCCTGCTAAATTAAACAAAATACCTTGCGTAGGTAAAACCAGCCGTGTTCGTCCGCTATGCTCCAGCATTTTTTTTAATTTAAATATATATTTCGTGCCTTCACCTTTAGTATATTCGAGGTAATAACCCTCAATTTAAATAAGCCATGCCTTCAAAATTCGTGTGGGTCTGCGGGACGCGAAACAGATTAACAGATCGGGCATTGAATTGAAGCACATTCAGGCTCACATCCGTCGACAGTCGAGAACAATCGATACTCGCATTCAAGATCTTGAACAGAAATATCTGAAATGCAGAAACTCTTCTGGAATTCAATGACTGAAACCCGAAACACGACAGCAACAACCGATGATCATAACCCCTGAAAGGGTACCTCCCATGAATTTTAAAATATGTATTTCAAAAATTTTCGCTAGACGCTCTCAATCTGGTTTATGTATACTTGGTAGATTGGGGACCATACAACAGATGCATACTCCAACTTGGACCTAACCAGTCCCCGCGGTCGAACGCACAACAAAACCCAGGCTACGCATCGCATCAGCAGTAATTTCTTGAATGTGATGGTTGAAGGATAAATCACTATCAACCCAAACACCCAGATCCCGCAGACTCTCGCACTTTTCAAGGACGGCACTGCCAATGTTATAATGCCAGTCAATGGGATTCCGTTGTCTGGTAAATGTTACGGATTTACATTTGCGTTTATTGAGTGGAATTCCATTGAATGTACACCATTGCACCAATTCATCTAGGTCCTCCTGTAATCGGGGACAATCGCTGCGGTCCTCTATCATGCGGAATATCTTCAGGTCATCAGCAAATATCTACTCTGAAGATTAGCCGTGATATTAATATAAATTGAAAACAACAATGGAGCCAGAATACTCCCCTGTGGGGCACCACTGGTAGCCATGAATCTGAACCCTCCATACTCCACGTATGACGATCGAGAGCGCAAATATGAATTCATAATTTCTCCCACATCCTGACTAAATCCCATATTAACTAATTTTGTTGTTAAAATTGTATGATCCACTCTATCGAATGCTTTAGAGAAATCCGTGTAAATAGTGTCTATTCGCTTCTGATGTTGTCCTGTATATTCAATAAATATTGGCCATATGATAGCTCTATGTCGTGCTTTGTTTTACACCTTAAAGACTTGTACAAGTTATAGTAGAACATTGAACCAGTGTTTCTCTATTTTTCTAGATATTTAGCTTTAATTTTCAGATCACGGATTATGTCCTGCGAAAACCAAGCAGGGTAGGAAAACTTTCTAGAACGGTTTGTGAAAACAGGAACACATGCATCAAAGACGTTCGTAAAACCGCCCAACAGCCTCATTCACGTCATTAATGTTGTCCAGGAAAGACCAATCCAATTCGTAGATTCGCTCATACAGAACAATAAAATTGGTCCGACGAAAGTTGTAACGTTTTTCACTACTATTCATTTTAAAGTCTCTATGATATCCATTTTTGCATGAAATAAAATTTGTAATGCAGGATGGTGAGCGTCCTCGACAACAACAGGTGATACATTTGGGATAACTTCACAGTTAAAATTAGCCGTGACCATTCAACACACCGTTGTGCTGAGTTAGGTCGAGCATGGCCATCATATCCCTATTACTGCCGACATACGTGAACCAGTCTCAGAATTATTTTCGTTAAAATGTAAATTAAGATCGCCCACTATTACAATTTTTGAATTTTGGTTGTATATAAGTGATTCAAAAAATTCACAAAGCTCCACATAACTATACATATAAAAATTATAAATCAGATGGAGTATATTATTCCTTTGTTTTGATTCCATAATACTCCCTGAAATAATAATAATAAATAAGCGTTTATTTCTAGTTTGAATCTAACGTAAGCCGTTCAATGTATCCATATCTTGAAAGCATTGGCTATTCCTAATGATAAATCCCAGCGACTCTGAAGCGGAAGCAACTATGTTCAATGGGAGGAATGAATGTCAATTCCTCATCAAATGTAACCCCCAACTCCCTAATCTCGTGCAAACTATTCTGAGCCTCACCAGGGAGTATTCATGTATCTGAGGACATTTCCACCCAGTGAAAGAAACAATGTTACATATTGCCACTCCAAGAGGAAAGAAAGATTTTTAAATCTTGAAATCAGAACTGGCGAGATTTTAAGGTATTTTTGTCATTTCTACGAAAGTATGACTTAAAGATTTTCCTTAGAAAAGTACTGGATTTCTTTTTCCTAATATGCATTAGTGAAGAAGATTTAAGTGCGTTGTAGTTGGAAAAAAGGCGGCAGGCGTCCTGAACTCGAACTAGCAGCACTATTTCGGAAAATTTGCATGGAGCAGGAATAGAGGAGTGAGTTATATTGAAAGTAATTAACTAAAATGTATAATAAATAAATAAAAAATGTTTTACATAATAATCTCGTTATGTTATAGCCCCACCTCGTATATCAATATATAAAGATAGCTCAGTTTACGATATACCTAAGCTGTGAAGATATTTATGTGATAAGTGTGTAGGTACCTATTTTTATTTGCATTTTTTGTTTAGGTCATAACCTACACAGCTCCGAAGCAGAGAGCAACGTGATATATACCTATAATAAATACAATTTTAGGCTCAATTAGAGTTTGTGTTGAATCAATACTTAATTAAATAAAAACAAAGAATAATAATTATTAAACTAAAGAATATACGATGTGAACTTTTGGATGGATAAAAATTCTTGTGTTAGTCAAATAAAAAGTAGTAACAAATTAGGTACTTACGCGATTATATTTTCAAAAATTCATTATAACAACATAATATTCAGATTATAATACGTGCATACTGCTTCTGTTTAGTATGTTTTTAACTTTAGCAATTAGTGGTGTCATTGCTTATTTTGCATTTTATGCAGTTGCCACGGTTTTTCTGGATTGTGATGTTTTGTTAGCGTTTTATGAAAAATTTGGCAAATCACCACGTAAGTAGATACCTAGTTATTAAAATTCTTAAAAATACAATAATTAAACCAAACAATAATAAGTCTCCTCATAACGATAAACCTATTGCTTGACAAAATTAATTTTGATAGGTACTCTAATTTCTGGATCACTAATAGTAAGTACTATTGATGTGTTTTAGGACGGTTAAAAGGAAAAGTTGCATTTATAACAGGCGCTTCAAGTGGTATAGGTGAACATATAGCCTATGAATTTGCAAAAAATGGTGTAAAATTAATTATTACTGCTAGACGAAATGAAGAACTACAAAGAGTTAAAAAACAATGCATTGGTAAGTTAACGATTAATAGCTTCCACTTATCCAGGGATGCTAATTTGTAATCCCAGTGTAAATCCAATTATTTATTTATAAATACCTACCTGGTAGTTATACCTATAGGTACCTACCTAATTTTCCAAAATAAGATCGAACGTTGGACAAATATTTTTAGTAAAACATAACGTGCCTACCTAATATGGAACCTACCATATCAAATAAAATTAGATTCAATTATCTACTTAGGCATTTAACATGTTTACATAAATAACGAATTGTTCTTTATAAAAACATGATGACGCCAAACTTATATAATTAAACATAATAGGTACCTACAGTCCCCAATTTTATGTTACCTAACTAACTTTAATAAACTCTAGAAATATTCAGCTCTTAAATATTACTCAAAGTAGGTAGGTAGGTACCGTAAACTTCAAGTTAGTTCAAGGTTGGTAAGGATAATATACAAAAAGCGACCATGTAGTCTGCCTTTTCTCGGTTGGTCATCTATGCTGTTCTCAGGTTTTGTAACATGAATATCAAGGGCATTGGACACGTTCAAAAAGCCTTCATAAATAAGATTAAAAAACATTTTGACACAAAAATTAGCAGGAGTACCTAGAAGTTAGTTAGATTGTTCATTTGAAAAAACTATAACCCCTTATTCGTCATAATAGAGCAATAATTAAGTAAGGAAGATTTTTTGGATGAATAGATGGATGGAAGATACGAATATTATTGAACATACTGGAACGCAATTAAAACGGATTCGGGATGATTTAATTATTTGCTGGCTTTCTTAGCTACTATACCTGGTCTCACCATCAGCATTCATTCGCTAACGAGTATGAATTATTCCAACTCAGGAATTTCTGTTGTGAACTCTCACAAAATTTACACCCAATCATCCCGAAAATTTCTACACCAATTATATTTTGTTATTTATATTCTATAAGGTACCTATATAATTTGTAATTTTAGATATATCTAAAAGCCAACTTGAAGACAAAGACATCCTTGTAATACCCATGGATGTGACAGATATCTTGTCACACAAAATGCATTTTCAACATGCCTTACGTCATTTTGGAACAGTGGATATATTAGTCAATAATGCGGGTAGATCACAAAGAGCTATGTGGGAAACTACCGAAATTGGTGTTGATAGGCAGATGTTTGAATTAAACGTGTTTGCTGTGGTAAATTTGACACGAGTGGCCTTGGAGCATTTTAATAAAAGTGGTAGTGGCAACATTGCAGTTGTGTCTAGTTTAGCTGGAGTTATTGGAGTACCGTTCTCAGGTACTTATACCGGCACGAAACATGCTATTCATGTAAGAATAATTATTTTGTCTTTAAGTTAGTATTAATTTTGATCGATGATGCATATTTTACTCACTTTCATTAGTTACTTACTTGTCGCAGGGTTACTTTAATGCACTAAGAACTGAAAAAGCGCAGTCAAATATACACGTGTCACTACTATGTCCAGGACCGACATTTACAAACTTTTTGGCGGAAAGTTTTACCGAAAAAGAAGGAAAGGTAAGATTTACTATAAACAATTCAAATTATTTAACATTAATTTTGTGTATTTTAGAAATATAACATTAACGTTCAACCCACTGATAAAAGAATGACAGCAGAAAGATGTGGATATTTAAGCGTTGTTGCTATAGCTAATAATATCAGTGAGGCATGGATTAGTATACCTCCAATACTGTCACTGGTCTATATTTCTGTCTATTGGCCCATGCTTTACAAAATGTTAGTAAACCTTCATTTAATGTGCTGATGTTACTTCCCTGTTATGAAATAGTTTCGCCAAGCAGAGACCGTGTATGTGTTTTTAATTAATTATATCTTTGTTTTCAGTGGCTTAAAGATGTTAGGACCAGAAATTTTGTTCAAATTGAGAGACAGCAAAAAACTTGAGGAGGTAGATATAGGATAGTTTTTCAGTATAAAATGAATATGTTTTAATTAGTTACATTATTTCTAAATTCTTGTTTTTATTTATTTTTTAACTAATATTTATTTAGTTATTTTTATTTAATTTGTAATACTCAAAATATATCGCAGAAACTTGAAGTTGCATACGCCTTTATATCGACTTGAATGCATGGAATATTGAGTAAGTTACTAATTATCTTTCTTTCAGATGGGTAAAACCGATTAAAAATGTGTTATGTAGTTTAGAACGAATATGGTGTTGGTCTATAATTCAGGTGAAGACAGGACAATATAATAATTTTCTGTTTCCTTTATTACTAACAACTATTTTTTATACTTATTCTCTATTAAAATTACCAGTTTAGAAATTTACTTTTATTTGGTGATTGGACTTATTTATTTTCTTGTGACATTTATTTTACTTTTAAATTACTTAACAATTTCTTATATACTTAAGTACATAAAAAGGGCTCCAAGGGCATAAAAGTCTGGCTATAAAATAACGAGACTGTTGCTATAAAAGCTTTTATTCTCCATTTATTAAAATTTCGTCATTATAATACCTAACATCCTAAAACGCTGCATGCGAAATTTCCATCATCTTCCAGGGAATGGACTAATGGATTCCTGCATGGTTTTAGCATCAGAAGTGAAAATTTTAAATGTGTTTTGTGGTTTTTTAAAAATGTAACCACCTAAGCAAATTTTCTTAATACAACAAAATATTTAACTGTCTAAAAAAATATGACAGTAGTACAGATAAATATTCGAACGATTTAAACAATTGTTCCTGTACACTTTTAACATCTTTCCATGGATCTCCCTTTAACATCTGCATATATAATTTATTTATTTTTTATTTAATACTTAATATGTCAAACAATATGAGATTTGGTAATGTTTCTTTTCCTACGAGCGTAGGTAAATAACTATTACAATAATTGTAGCTTTATCATTCAGAATAATTAAGATTTAAGTTCGTAGTAATACTATAAGTACTTTAAAATAATCGGTTGTACAATGTTGTTGCATAATTGACCACGGGAGGATTATCTGTCAAACTGACACGATTTGTTGTTATGTAGGAAGTTTGAGATGTATAACCCGTATTATTTTAATTGACGAATAGTATTTGGCTAGATTATTTTGTGAGTATATGAAAACAACAGATATCAACTATAAACACTTTAGGAAAAAAATATTTTACTTAATTAAACACAGTAAATAACTAACAGATGTCAAATTCGATAACGTAATCTGACTGTTTGTAACAAATATCAAACCAAAGCATCTGCAGTCTATTTTTTGATTGGACAGCTGCAGGAGAATAATTGTCTTGTATTATCGAAATTACTATAAGTACTTTAACATAATCAGTTATACATCGATAACGTGTTGCATAATTCCAAAGCTTAAAATGGTACGAAAAAATTATCTTTTGAATATCAATGTTATGGGAATACCTAATAAAAGTATTATTCGCTAATCCCAAAACCTCGTATTTGATACCGTTGATCAAATAATATGGCGTAATCGGAGTAACAAGATTGGTTGACACTATCGAAATCTGAAATAGAATAGTCACCAATATATCTTGAAATCATCCGCGGAAAGTACAGTCCGTTTTGAATACCCTCAGGAAGGGTATTAATAAGTATATTGAACAAAAAAGATCCAGATTGCTTCCTGATGGCAATTATTTGATCAGAAAATACATGTACCTACATTGATAGTTTGGGCTCTCTAACAAATATGAGAAGATAAATCTAAATGCTCCTCTGGATACTAAATACTGAACACCGAAGTAAGTATGTCGCGGATTTATGATTATTAAAACCATGCTGATAATACCTGGATCTTTAGGATCACATAATATCAGTTTGATATATTTTGGATTATCATGTTGAACCAACTGAAACCCTAACAACTTTTTGATTTATAGAATCGCTATTTAATTATTATTATTGTCAAAGCAATTCTTTGCAGGAGAGTTTAATGTTCGCTATATAAAGGATAATAATTCAAATAATCAAAAATTAGATGCGGTTCATAATTTTCACAATAGGTATGACACATAATAGTGATACGATTTTTTTTCTCTTGTATGAATGAATATTTATACTCAGGGTTGGTCCTCTTTAGAACCAATTCTGAATGTTAATAAACCGTTTATGAGTTTTATTATTGCAGAGTTGAGGTCTATTTTTAATGATTTAATCTGTCCCTTGCATCTAATACTTTTCGTAACAGGTTGAATAGTGCAAGAACTTGTCAGGTTAGCAAGTCTAGTGACTTTGATGGAATTGGGAATTATCGCCCAATTTCAATCTTGCCCAGCTTTTCTAAGGTATTTGAGATAGCAACAGAAAATAAAATATGCTTTCAGATGAAAATTTTATTTTTTTTATGGAAGCTCTACTGTAACTAATATAACGACATTTTTGCAGGACGTATTTCTTAAGGTGGTTTTCAGGTAGATGCTATTGTACCGACTTTTCCAAACCCTTTAATTTTGATAAGTTGGACCATTCTTCGGTATCGGTTTTCATGAAGAGATTTGATAAAGTTTTTTCTTTTTATATTTAACACCGTGATCTCAATATGTATAGTATAGTGGAACACGCCACAGGGTAGTAAGTACGTTGGCCCCTCTCATTGTTGCTAGATTAATTATATTGCTGTTAATTAAATAGTTACCTAATACTTGCTCTTCGCGGATGATATGAAGTTGTATAGGTGTGTGATAAGGAACTCTGTTGTACATTTTTGCTTTGTACCGATGTAGATGGTGTGCTCAGATAAACTCCCACTGAATATAAGTTACTTTCACTAGGACCAGTTGACCAATCCTGTATAATTAAATTACACCCTGGATGACAATGTTCTGGAAAGATCTGCCCTTGTCAAGGATCTTGGAATTTTTATAATTGATGCTTTGACTTTTAATTTCCATTTAAATGAGATCTCACGGATTGAGAGTAAGATGTTGGGATTTGTAACTTATTAATAGTGGAATTGACTGTCCCTACTTATTGGAACAGTTACATCGCAAGATATAGGTACCAATCTAGTCAGAATTCCATATGTTCGCACAAATTATGAAACCAGAACCATTAATAGGGGCCTGCAATATATCAAAAACTTCGTGTTGTCATAGATTTTTTTAATTCTTTGGGAAATTTATAAGAACCAAATCCTAGATTCCACATGTGTGTTAGGGCAACTACGAAAAAGACCAACACAGTTTGAATATGTATGCCATTCTTTTTATACTAGGTCTTACCGTTTCTTCAGTCACCATGGAAATTGAAAATGGCCTAGTTGTGTTTTACGAATACACTGACATAAAATACTCTGCAATGCTATCGACATGGAATATAAAAAAAAAACAGAATAGGTGTAGGTATGCTAGTTTGTATAAATAAGTAACTAAATAAGAAGGATACACAGGAACTGATAAGAAATAAAAATACAGTTTAGTAACACTGGACTGTTTCATTTTTATACAAAGATCAATAAAATATGTACATTACGAAATATGTAGAGACTAATTATTACAAATTGATATTATGTTCTTTTCGTTTTTCCTTACCTCTAAGTATAGCATTTTTAAATAATCTACAATACAATTCAATCGATTCTTTAGAATCATCATTACCTGCCACTGGATACGTAATCAAATTTGGATTACAATTCGAATCAACAATACCTATTGTAGGAATATTCAATTTTGCTGCATCTCTTACACCAGTATGTTGAGTGAGAATTGTGTTTAAAGTGTTAAAAAATATACATAAATCTGGTAATCTCGTCACAGCTTGAAATTGTTTGGTAGAGTTCGTAAATATGCCTCCACGCCAGAAGCGCGTATGCGCAAATTCTTTACATTCTTTAGCAGTTTTCTCAACCAGGTGAGAATGTTGTGGCCCACGGCAAAAGAAACAAATTATACCATCTCTGTAAGCGATATGTGCAGCTATATTAAGTGCTAATCGTAAATGCTCTGCGGTTTTGTCCAAATCAAAAATAATGTGACCAAAACGGCTGCCATATACGTAGGGTAACATTCTTTCGTCCAATGAACCTTCACGATGTCCATAATGCACTCTGGCATCAAACAAATCTTTTACAGTGAATAAGTTGTGTACTTTAAAATAGTCTGGATCATTTAGGACATTTTTATCATTTACTTCGACTAAAAAATAGAGGGTCTTTGAAACCTATACTAGTATTTTTAGGAATGAACTAAATACCTGAATTCTGTGGTAGCTCTATAGCTTGCGCTGCTGGTATTGATAAAAAACGTGAGTTATTTCGAATAGTGTTATTAATTTGTTTTGAAATGGTTCTATAATAGAGCATTTTGTAATTTAAAAATATTTTCCCAATCTCAATGTTTTCAAATTTATTGTAGGTTCAGTCTTCTTCAAAGACGATTTTAGGTTTAGTCTTTGAAAGAAGAGAAGTTCTTCTCTCTCTCTCTCCTCGAATAATGGCCTTGTACATTCTTCTTCTTCGTTTTTGATTTTGTATGTGCCATAAAACAATATTGGATATTTATTTCTTTAGACAATGTAGCTACCGAATTTTACAATATAGTATCGATGTGCGCTATCTCCTGAGTGGCTAACGCTTATTTTTTAAAATTGAACCGCAATATGATTATCTATAAATTTGTTTTTGTATGTTTTTTTTTCAATTATTGGCATCTTGTCATGGAATTGACATCCAGCCAGCGTATCTATGTATGTTACAGTTTGTAGAAATTGGTAGGTATAATCATTGTGTTTATTATAATATAGTGTGTCAGCGCTTGGTTAGTACCATCATCTAACAACAGACGGCGTTATCAACTTCAGTCGTTCATTAATAAATTTCTTGTATATGATACCGCCATCTGTTGTTAGTTGACAGATACTAACCAAGCGCTGACACACTATATTATAATAAACACAATGGTATAATCATTGTCTTTATAAACTTTTAAAGACAATGGTATTATATTAGGCATTATCCTTCTACGACTCCGATTAGCTGGAATGATGTGACATCACCTGCCACTCACCTCACTTGCATATTTTGACATACTTGAATTTATTGGCTATAAAGCATTTCTCACTGGCAATTCAATTCCATAAGGAGCGTGAATTTATCTAATGACATGGTCTAGTTAATTGTGTATGTATGGTGCAATAACATATAAAGTAGATGTGTTATTGGTTTATCACACCACATCTCTAGTATCGATCAATGGTTCGCTATTAAACTTTCGTGAAGTTAGCTTCTCTGTGCTTATAATAAACTGCTCACCCCACTTTCCGTTGATTGGTTGTTGGGCGTGGCCATAATTCAAAATTTCGCGCGGTACGATTTAATATTTTCTTCAATTCCAATATATATATCAAGGTATTTTAATTGTTAGCAAAGATTAATGTACACAAATTAATCTTTGTTGTTAGTAACTAACATGAAATATATACATATAATATATAATATTAAAAAAATACGCCTCAAAGTAATCGATTAAGTATTTATAATAATTACTCTTAAACCTGCATGATTATCTGTTATAAGACAATGCCTGCAAGTAGGAGTTATTATGAATTGAAAAAAAACGTTAAAGATCTCGGCATTTTGAATGAATAATTTGTCATACAATTAATGCTTTTCTACAGATGATGCCATATTCCTAAAGCGACAGTAGGGCGGCTATAAAGCGAACAAGTCAAAAGTTCTATCACGGGAACAGTTTATTACTGAAGCACAAGATGACATGTATTTGAAAACTACGGTAATTTTAAAGTAAAACATGACGAATTGTAGATTTTTGAGAGTTTTTAATGAGTATTCCAGACAATAAAACTAAAAAGCCGAAATCGTTTGTATGATAAATGAAACATGGAAAAAAAGGAATTATTCTGCATTAAGGTCAAAAGTTCGTTTTTTCTTTGAATACCAAAACGGAAAGGGTTGAAAACAAGTAGTAGGAATTCATCAGTTTGGAAAATGCCTGAAATTGTTGCCAAATATTTAAACTTACCAAATCTTGGAGAATATACAGCGCATTGTTTTCGCGGGTCCTCTGCGAAAATTTTGATTGACTCTGGCGCAGATTTGAGTAGTTTAAAGAGGCATGGGGGTTGAAGTCAGCAACTCATTGCAAATTGAAGTAGCTAATATGATTTTTAAAGCAAAATTGAAAAAGCTAGTAATGTTGCTCATTTCTCAGGGAAAGAAGTTCATCCGGTGATGAATAATTGCAATATAACAATAAATATATACAGGGTGTTTTAAAATGACATGGCCATATGTGATGGAACTGCTCAAAGTAAGTGTAGTTTGGTATATAAATTTTTGCCGAAAGGGCCTTTCTTTTCTTCACCTACGTAGGCCAAAAGGAAAAGAATCAACAAGAGATTCGACCCCAAATTACTTAGAAACAGCGACATAAGGTCAAAATATGATCAACATCTTAACAGACAAATATCAAGTATTAATGTCGCAGACGACATCGAGAAATGCTGGACCAACATCAAAAATGCTTTTGAAAGCGCCAATAACACCTATCTACTAAAAGAGAACACCGTAATAAGAAATGAGTGGATGAACGCGGAAATACTAGAACTAGAACTAGAAAAACGCAGTCAATGTAAGATTCATGAAAACGCAACTGGCTACCGACACTATCGAGAAGAATTCGCAATCAAATCAGAACTGCGAAGGAGAAATGGCTTGAGGACCGATGTGCGGAAGCCGAACATCTTACCCGAATAGGCGATAGCTTTCATCTCCATAAGAAGATAAAAGAGATCGCAGGTCTGTACAAGAAAACACCAATAACCCACATCCGAAGTGAAGAAGAGGAAATAATACTGAAACCCGAGAAACTGCTGGAAACGTGGAAAACTTACACTGCTAACCTTTTTGATGACCAGAGAGCGCAAAATCCACCAATCCCAGATGACAATCTACCGGACGGCCCATACATATTAGAGAGTGAAGTTCTTAATGCCATAAAGCTATCAAAAAGTGATAAAGCTCCAGGACCAGACAACATGCTATCAGAAACCTTCCATCTCATAAGTGATCAAACCGTAAAAATAAAAGCTAGATTTTTTAATATGATATGCGACACTGGAAACATCCCCACAGACTGGCTTCGTTCCACATTTGTAGCCCTACCAAAATCGAATAACGTACAAAGATGTAAAGATTATCGGTTTATTAGCTTAATGAGCCATTTTTTAAATCATGCACACTAGACTCTACAGAAAATGCGAAGAGGTAAGCGGATTTAGTCAGTTTGGCTTCAAGAAAGGGTTTGGAACCAGAGAGGCCATCTTCAGCCTGCAGGCGTTGGTGCAAAACTGCCTTGATCATAGAAAAAACGCCTTCATATGTTTCATCGACTATGAGAAGGCTTTTGATAATGTAATACATGAACTCCTGGTAACATATCTTCAAGAACTTGGATTGGACAACAAAGATGTAAAACTGATTGCGAATCTATACTGGCACCAGACAGCTCAAATACGACTTCAAAACTCAGTAACAACAGAGGAATTTGAAATAAAGAAAGGAGTCAGGCAGGGCTGCATTCTATCCCCAATGCTCTTCAACCTCTACGTGGAAATGGTTTTTGCTGAGATATTACTTGAAGGACCCATGGGTATTATAGTTAACGGTATTCCAATTAATAATATTACTAGAAGCCTGAATCAACTCAGTATGGCGTTCATTCCCAATACACAGAACGACAGTTTTATTAGGATTTAGTCTCAAGCCATGCCACCTATACACCAATCCGAAAAGTGGGACAGATCTTGATTAAGATTAGAAATATTGTTTTGAAATTCGGAAATAGAGCAATGAGAATATATTATTGCGCGTCGTTTGCGTAAAGATGTATGAGCAAATTAAACGTAATAAAAATTGTATAAGCAAGCGGGGCATGGCTGCTTCCTTGTGGGACACCGCTTATCAATTCCTTGAACTGAGAGCATGAGGATCTGATCTGATAAATAGCTAGAAAACCATGTTATAGAAAATTCGTCGAGGCCCAAGTAATTAAGCGTTCCTATCAAAAGCTCAAAGTTTACCAAGTCAAAGGCCTTGCTCTCATCAAGCAAGAATAAATACTGCACTTTTCCTTATCCATAGGCCTGTAAATAGGTCCTCTTCTACATATCCAATGGGTTATTTGTATTAATCTCGCACAGCAACGCTGAAATGAGGAGGTGCGCCATCGTGCATGAGGAATATGTTAAGCCTGGTTTCACGTCTTAAGTCTTCTAATAAATCTGGAAGAACGTTATGGAGAAATTCCAACTAATTTTGTCCATTCAGTCGTACCGGCAATGCGAATGATTTAAAAAAAATTGCCAATGAATCCTACCCAGATATTAATTGGTTGGAACTGATGTTGACAATGCGAAGCCATAGTAGCATGAGGATTTTCATCAGCCCATACACTGGTGTTACTATGTAAATTTATGATACCATTTTTAGGTAAACCCTGCTTGATCCGTGAAAAGACCTCTGCTGCTAATTATTAGCGATCCATCTAGATTGCTATTAATTAATATTATATTTCTCGTTTTCTTTAGATTTACAATTTATAGGATTTCTAATAGAAATGTATTTATTTTAAAATAGGTATAAATGTTTTCATAGACATATACTTAAAGGTGAGAAATGATTAGGGATGACTCAATATGAATGTACGTTGAGTTAAAATATAAAACTAATATACTATAAAAGGAGGAGAGCATTCTAGAAATTATTGTCGTTGTGAAAACATATTTTTAAAAAACGTATATAATAAAATCTTAAGTTTCGTTTAAAACGAGTGTTATTATTGAGAATTAGCTAATAATTATTATTACATTAGCTAACATAATGAACAACGGTTAGTTGTTAGTTTAATTCAAAATTTTATATCGGAATTTTCCGCTAAGAAACAAGTCAAATTTTGACTGACTACCTATGTAAAATTAAACTCAGTTTTTTACATTTTTGGTTTTTTCCGGTTACTTTTTTATATTTCTTAGTGCGCGGCAATATATCGAGATATTTACGTTTTATAATTTTTTGTGTTTAAACTAAAATATTTTTATATTCAGTATACAATCTTTGCGTGAAACGTGGGGATGTGTTATAGATTCTGGAAGTAATTTTTGGTATTTTACAATATTACCACAAATAGTGACTTAAATTGTGATCCCTAAATATAATAATATATGAAGTGGTATTATAATAATTACATTTTCTTTTTGTTTTGATATTGGATGAATTTTATATCATAACCGGGTCCGTAACGTAATAGTATGTGATGTGTGTGTGTGTTGTTTCCATCCTTGTTGGGCTACTCAGCATTTAAACCAAATAGTGAACAATTAGGTGCTTGGAACTATTTAAAGCTTGGGTATTGGTGAATATGGTATGGTATCTAGGAGGTTCAACAATGGAAGGAATATCAGGTGTAAGTGATTTTATTATTTTTATTTTCAGATTAAAATGTCCAATAGTTCTAAATATTTTTTACGAAATTATTCAAATAAACAACTTTATGAAAGTTCCATTATTTGACTTTTTTTTTGGATATTTTCCATGTGAGTAATAATTAGACTATTTTGAACAAAATAGGTACGGATGTAGACAAAATTATCAAAGTATTTATTTTTTAAACTTCAATAACAAACATATTGTATGTACTTAAAGTAGGTATGCGCACTGTATATTTGCATTCTGTGGAACAATTTTATTTTGAACTTTATTGGATTACATTTCATACATATCTAATAATTATTATTGTGGATAGGTAAGTATAATAATTATAGTAGACGGGATATATATGGGAATGACGCTTAGGGTGTAGGTTATTTAACAGTTGAATAGAAAATGTCATAAATCTGGGTTTATATCTCTCAATTCTTGTAAGATTTTGTTCATAGAATTTGCGTCTGGCATTAGATTTTGTTTATTAATTTTTAGTAAAGATTAATATACACTAATCTTATGTTTTGGTAGGTAATATTATTTTTATAGGATATACAGTATAGTTGCTATCAAAATTTAAAACCATATACCTTCGGTATTAATTAATTTATAATATTGACCTATTACCTATTTGTTTTTATTGCATTTGGTAGATAAAATACATTAATATATTTATAGTAGTTTTCTTGAACAGTTGTTGCAATCTGGCCACGCTGATCATGTAGTTATTCTATTATGACACTAACTGTCACATGATGTCCATTGGCGTTTGTGGTTAAATGCAAATTTGAAAATTTAAATTTTGCGTTCTAAAAAATGATTTTCAAATTGTTGCAATACATATACTACTTTTTATTATCTGAAATATATTACAGAGGGTCAAAATTAGTTATTTTGTTGAGTTCCTAAATATCATATGAAATGTGTCAGTATAGTCTACCTATTCTAAATTTGATTTAGAAAATATAAGCTTTGATAAACACGTTTCATCCGTAACTTATTTTGTTCAAAATAGTTGACTTTTTAATCACATGGAAAAAATCCAAAAAAGTCGATATTTCAATATGGCAGATAATTTACAAGCCGTAAAAATGCCCCATAGTTCTAAATTCTAAATATTTTTCACAAAATTATTGATAGAAAAAACTTTATGAAAGTTCTATTTCAGACTATGGTACGCGGTCTTATATAATAAATATTAAAATTACAATTTGTCAAAATATATGCAATTTTTTATGAAATTTGTAAAAATATGCAAATATATGCACTTTGCATATATTCCGCCCTTTAACAATAATTAACCCAAAAGAAAAGTTTCAAATTCAATTACCTTTTGTATGAAACTAATTTTAGAGTCGTTGAACTTTAGGCATGTTTTCTTAAATCTTTACCTGAACTATACCAAAAAACGATATTTTTTGGAAAAAATAGTAAATAATCCCGAAATGTTTATATTGCAATTGCAAATCGCATGAGATACTTTATCCTTAGTGTGTCCTACGTTTTGTAACGAAATCTTGGGAGATGATAAACGGACTAAAAATAATGATGGTAAAACATATAAAATAAAATTTTACTTCAGAATTGAATTCTACGGAATAAAATACATCGAGAACCATGGTTCGAATATTTTTTGTTATAAAATGTTAACCTTTCGTACGGCTTTGAAAAGGCTAACGGATCAGAAAAAGCCAGAAGTCATCCGAAAGTTATAGTTAAACATAATTAAAATTTAAAATCCGTCGGAACGTGAGCTAAAGGATTTTGGTGTTGCCGGAAAGCGAAGCAACCTGAAACATGTCCCTCTACATCGTTCATTCGAATATAAAAGTGTGCGTAAGCAAAAACCAATTTAAAATGTTATATCACACACACACACACACGATTTTCAATTTTTTTTTTAATTAATCCCACTCGAAAACCATGGTTTTCGATGTATTTTGATCCGCAAAACTCAAATCTGATACCAAATTAAAAAAAATAAAACATTAAAAAATCTTGATGAGAATGAGGTTCTTTTACATATACAGGGTGTCCGAAAATGACGTGTACAACGGAATAGCACAAATTCCTTGTCCGAAAATATGATGATTTAGCTCAATTTATCTATATACACAATTGCTTGGTTTGGGCGCTAGAGGGCGTTAAAAGTGAATATGTTTCTTACTTTTTTTTCAAATAAATCGAAAACAATTTGATAAATTTTATTTACGCGTTTGCACCAATAAACTACAGTTTTTTTATTGAAGAATTCCCAATTTCTAAAATTACAGTGTGTTTAAAAGGTTAAATTATCTACCATATTTTTTGTAACCCTCGTGTAATCAATACCAGTTTTTTTCTGTGAATGGTTAATTTTGTTTAGAAACTATTTGGTCTCTTACAAAATTTTGGTTTGTCAAATAGTTTAGGGACAAAAATTGTTTTTCTAAATCCCTATATGCCTGAATGAGTACTTAATAATTATTGTAACTTGGCACAAAGTTTTTATTAAAAGGTGGAATTTAAAGTGAACATGTGGGGAGGGATTATTGACAATTTCCTAATAGGTCCAGTTATTTTACCGAATAACTTAAATGGAAATAATTATTTAAGGTTTTTGCAAGAAACATTACCACCCATTGTACTACAGGATTTGCTACTGTTACAACGACGGCATATGTGCTTTATACAAGACGGTGCCCGCCACATTTTTCGTTAGCAGTGCGTCAGTATTTACATACGATTTTCCAAATCGGTGTATTGGAAGAGGGAATGATGCTCCTGTAAGATAACCAACAAGTTTACTAGACCTCTAACAACCTGTGATTGTTTTTCATCGGGTGCAATGAAAGCAAAAGTTTACTCCTCTCCTATTGAAAGCGAGCAATATTTACACTGCAGAATTTTAAATGCCAGCAACACCCTTCGGAACCCCGCTACACTACAAAGAGTACCTACACTTTAATTTTCGACGTAGAATTAACGCTTGTATACAAGAAAATGGTGGCCACTTTGAACATTTGTTGTAACAGTAGATAATTAATTATTTGTTCATTACAGTTCAATTAGGTGCCTAAATCATAGCCACCTTCCACCTTTTAATAAATACTTTGTGTTAAGTACAATACTTAACTACTGATTCAGGCTTGTAGGGATTTAGATTTTTTTTTTGTATTTAAACTGTTTGACAAACAAACATTTTGTAGGAGAGTACATAGTTTCTAAATAAAATGAACTGGTATTGGTTATACGAGGGTTAAAAGAAATATGGGTAAAGAATTATTTGGGACTAGGCTTTTAGACACCCTGTATATTTAGGTAAAAGAAAATCGGTTGTGTCGCCCCAAAACTACCCGGCAAGATATAATATAATCTAAAATATATGACCTGCGTCAAAAATCAGACTTTTAATAATAATTATTATTATTGTATTATTTTTATTATTTCATATAAACTAACATAACAAACTAATAATTACTTTATTCAAAAACTAGAAATAAAAAAAAATGTCAGCTTTATTTTTTGTGGCTCTGAAATCATTGGGTAATTAGTCAGCTTTAAAAGTGAAGAAAACCATTGATGAAAAAATCAGCTCTATTCACCATGGAATTTTACATTTTTTTCATTATTTGAACTAGGTAATTTAATAATTAAAAATAAGAAAACCATTTTGAATTTATAAATTTGATGTCTTGTTAACGAAGGGCATAAGGGCCAAATTTTTATATCAAGGACCATCATTGTTTTTAGCCTCTCTATCATGTTCCTAGTTTTGGGTATGAACTCCTGTGGCACCCTGTATGATTTCGAAACGTACGTACGTTTGGAAAATTCATATTATTTTAAAGAAGTAGTCCATTGCAAAGTGGAGTGAATGTATTGTAGTAGGAAATAAAACGTCAGACTCCACGAAATCAGTTTAATACATTACACTTAATGTGTTATGTCGATTAAAGCACCAAACATGTTTCGAAGCTCACTAGCTTCATCATCAGTGGTAACATTTAGTAGAGAAACTGTATTTTGTAAATATTAGATTAGTATGACTATATTAAGAGTAATGTGTCGAAGTCACCTCGAGGAAAATTCTTGTTAAAACTATGAAATTAAATTTTACGTTATTACATATTGCTGTTTTTCTTTTTCTTTTTGATCATTGACTTCGACACATTACTCTTAATATAGTCATACTAATCTAATAGTCATACTAATCTAATATTTACAAAATACAGTTTCTCTACTAAATGTTACCACTGATGATGAAGCTAGTGAGCTTCGAAACATGTTTGGTGCTTTAATCGACATAACACATTAAGTGTAATGTATTAAACTGATTTCGTGGAGTCTGACGTTTTATTTCCTACTACAATAAATTCATATTATGCATCTTGTGCGTCTGTCATATTTGTTCATGGGTCTATGAAACTTTATAAGGACTTGTCTTTGTAAATTACTTTTTAATTTTTTTATTACATAATTTGAAGTTCTTCGAACAGTATAAACTCCATATAGTAATTTAAAAAACTATCTACAGGATTTTATTATTACATTTCCTATTATAAAATAATTATATGGTATAGAATAATTTTGTTACAAAATACTTTTTTTTAAACATTTCAGGAGTGCCCATAGGCCCTAGTTTTGTTAAGTTTTAGCATGGAATGGAATGGATTGGAGCTTAGGGCAGCAAGGTTAGTCACATTGTAAGTACTCTTCAAATCAATTCGGTATTATTCGTATATGTTTTTCAAAGTCAAAAAATGCTTACGGAAAATAATTTTCATTACTTTTTAAGAGTGCCTACTTTCTTTGTTACAGATAAATCATATCAAGGACGCCGCGGCGCTAATACGGAAAAACTAGTGAGCTTTTTGTTGTCCATAACCTGTGGACACGTGTGAGTTTATGACGATTTAATTGTAATTTTCGAGGTCGTTATTCGCTAAATTAAATAGTAGCCCGACTCGCGGTTGTAAATTTAAATAAAAAACGTAAATGTGGATTGCAATTGGATAATAGTAACACACTGATGACTGAAGCATGGTAAACAACCCTGGGTTTAGTAGAATCATCAACACATTTTATTAGGTGTAAGTGAATTTAAGCTTATTTGATTAATAGAATTATTTTTTGATCCTTTCTTGACAAACTATGGTTGAAGGATCTTTTTTACAATTCTTTCTCTGTTCTTGGGTAAACAAAAATACCCACTAAAAGTGGTGTGCACCAAAACCATTGGTCCATGTAAATATGCGATGTTGGTAAGAGAAGAAATGTACATGAGGAACGCAAATGAAGCCGAAACGTTGTACTGACATAAAGAAGAAATAAAATATTTGAAAGAAAATTTTTCTTTTTTAAAATAGAACCTTACATCCCAAGAAAAGAGAAAGAATTGTAAAGAATAGATGATTTTAATATTGGTAAAATGAATAGTTGTTGTCCTGTAGAGAATTATTTCTGTTATTTAAAACCAGAAACAACAACAATCATATGATAGTTTGGTAATAAGGCAAATGCATACTTACTTAGTAAGATTGTTTTTTTTTCTGAAATAACCAACAGAATACCAATTTGAAAACATTGGAAATGCTATCAAAATAAATTTAATTATACGATATGTTTCAATGTTTCATCATCGAATCAGTTAATCGAATTCATTTTTTACATGTAACAATAGTAATTCAGAGTGCATCTCTATTGACAAAAAATACTCCAGTTGTAACATTCACATGTAATAAAAGACTTTTGTTGCAGAAGTGCCTATGGCATGTCCACTAAAATCCTTTGAGAACTATAGAAAGTAGAAAAGTATGTACAGCAATCAACAGAAATAATATTTAAGGCTGCTCTTTTGATATTAGGAGGTCCAAAGGTTTCAGTTTCAAAATGTGCTAATCAAAGTAAACAAAAACAATTTGCTTCAGAATTTTGAGCTCGATTCTCATCAGATTTTAAACAAAACCTCCATCATTAATCAAAAATTAATTTCAATTAAGTAGGTAATAAGTAATATAATTTCAAAGAGCAGCCTTAATCGACTATCAGCTCCTGTTGTGCGATATATCAGACATCAAAAAGCCTCGTAACCAATTTCGGAATTTCTAAATATAATTATTAAGAGCAGGTTGGTTTATTAATAATATACTGCAATGACTATTTAAATTCAAAGCAATTGGTTTGACAGATACAGTGTTGATAACAAAAGACAAAGCTTACGAAGAAACAAACACCAAACAGCCACAATGCGGATACAACTAAGAATAAATAATAACCAAATGTTTCTGCTTTTGATAGGTTAGATTTATACTATATTATATTAATATTCAATTCTCATCTAAAAATATTTTATAGAAACAGAGTTTTTCTGAAGAACAAAGGTAGAAACAAGAAACCAGTCAAGCAGTGAAGATCAGTGGCTAGTCTATTCCATATGCTAGTGGACCTTGGTGGACATTTGATCTGGTTATACCTATCAGGTACGTAAAATCTTCGAATCACTTAAATTGAGTTGTCCAAACGAAATTCAAACTATTTTGTGATCATGATTTTACTACTAATATAGCAACAATTTTAAAAAGTACAAATGCATTAAAAGCGTACATAAAAATGTATACCTATGTCACAAAACTTTGTATAGTTAAAATAATAAAATTCATAATGCCAAAAGTAAAGTAAGTGGTTCTTGGCTATCAGATTTTAAAATGATATATCAACGTAGTAACAATAAAGAGCTTGCTCGGCTGGCATATTTTTCAATTGCGAAATTTAAGACACCTATAAAATTGAATCGAACATACAGCGACAGGTATACCTATATAGGTAATATGGCCTTGATTAATTGTGTACATTAATTTTTGGTCTTGACATCAATATTAACTTTTGAGTTAGATTAATAATTGGTGTGAAGATTTTTTTAATATTTCATCTTTCGATATAAAGTTTTCTGAAATGATGCCAATACCAATGGCATAACTAAATAATTTAAATAAAATACATTTTAAGTAATTATAGAACTTTAATTTAAGTATATATTTACAAAACAGCCATTAAACAACCATATTAAAAAATATATAAAATAACGATATGACGATCCCGCAGAAGTTAAGCAACAAACTTGGCGGTATCACCAAAACTTTGTTAATTTATGAATAATCATTGTTTATTACTTATAAAAAACAGAAACAAGTCTTTGGCTATAAATATATAGACACGGTGTTCCACGGTCGATAGTCTTAGGTTTATAGAAAACGACACATAAGATTGTTTTGAAAATTTGATACTTCAATAGGTTAATCTAATCTATACTTCTAAAATATGTTGACATTTGTGCCACTTTCCTTATTTTAACCATAGAAATATCAAATTAATGACCTTTTTAATGACTTTTATAAGTCAATTACAGACAATGGTTCACGGTGTCTCAAAATATTTTAAAATGAAGGCAAATAATTAGTGAAATGATGTTCTTATGAAATTGTTTATTTTACACGAACAATGTGGTCAAATTATTGCCAAAATTTGCAGAAAATTTAACCATTGCCAGAAATGAACTAAAGGAAGTCCCGTGGAAATTTCATTTGAATAATTATTTGCGTTTAGTTGAATTCCGTAAAACCTTGGTAAATCACTGCCAAAACATTATAATTCTCCCTTTCCAAACGAAGATATTACAATTTTTTTCTGGAAACTGTTTTTGGCAAAAAAAATCAAAATTAAGTGTTTATTAAAAAACAGTTTAAGATGGGTAGTTATAGGGAAGTGTTAAAAAAAGTTCTCCAACTATTCAATAATAGGAAATCTAAAAATATATGTAAAGTGTTTCATTCAAATTAAGGAAGTTGGTATAGACTTCCGAGATAACCCCAGTTGCACAAATGTCAAAATATTTTAGAGTATAGATTAGATTGACCTACTTAAGTAACCAAATTTTCAAAATAATCTTGTTTCGTTTCCATAAACTTCTAACCTACCATCGACCGTGAAACACCGTGTTTAACACATGATTCTAATGTCCAAAATAACTGCTTAATTAAAAACTAACATATTTAATCTACAAATAATGATTACTTTACACAAATAAATTATACAATAATCAATCCTAACCTAAAGTTGTGAAAAAACACAGTTGCAAATTATCAAAATAATGATTATATATTTTTTGCTAATTTAGGTTTTAAGTTATTAGCCATTAGCTTTGAAATTAAACAAAATGCGATTACCTATACTTTCAGCTATATGATTCCTTGCAAAGGTTTTTTTTATATAATATAACTTAATTAATAAATAGTTGCTCTCACATTTGTAACAATAGCCCATTACAATAAACGTTAGTTTATAAAGGTTTACTTAGGAATGTGTATAATTAGCAATTCTAACCAGTCGGAGTTTAAGTATTCTTTAACATGCTGAGAAATGAAGCTAAGTGGTTTATTAGATTGAGTATATAGTTATGAAGTAAAGGTTGAAAAGTGATTTAAGTAATCTTGAATAACTTTAGAAATATGAACATTTAAACTTGGAATTTCATTATCAAAAATCAGTAAGACAAGATTTTACTTACACTGACTATCTGACAGTTTAACTTTACACTAAATCCAAATTTATATTACACAAGCCTTTCGTTTGTCATTATTTTTTATACATAAAAATAAATACTTAATATCATTTCATTTAGATCAATATTTCGAGAATATTTTCATTTTGTGATGACTGTTGGTCTAAATATAAATATCATTAACCTACGAATTTATTAATAAACTATTGTGCAATATATCTGCTATTTGGACCACTGTGGATCCTTTCAATATACTGCGGTGGTTTCCTTTTAGTGAACTAATCCTTGGTTTTTGTGTACATATCTGAAAAAGTATATATAACCATATAAAAATTTTATTAATAGTCACAACGACAAATTAAAATAATTTCTCTCCTAAACACTTGTACAGATATATCACTAAATGTCACATAGACGCAGACTGCTTTATCAGTCCGATAATTTGTTAGACAGATTTCAGAACGTCTAGCATGTTGGTAATATAAAGGACGATCTATTCATATTTATCAATATAAAATAGCTTTGCCTGTGGTGTTGCAAGCAACTTCGAAATGTTGTACAGATTTTACTCTATGATTCATCATTGAAATTTTGACATTTTTTTAAATGGGACACCGTGTATATGTTATCACACTTAGATGGCATTTTGATGCTGTTTTCAAATGTATGTAACTTGTTATGGTTATCTTAAACAGATCTAAGCCGCTTTTACTTTCCAACAAACACGCTTAACAAAATCGAACCAAGTTATGAAACCAAAATTCGTTTTTATTGAGTTCTGACAAATTAATGACAATAGTAGGTGATTTAAATATTAATTTTTGAAATTGTTTAAAAAGTGTAACCAAAATAAGCGCTCGGCGCGAGATCAGTATATTAGATTATATCCGGATAGAGTTAGACCTAGTTTAAACACGGAAAGAAAATAAATGTTCCTGCAAATAAATATGGGTGTCTGGAAATTTTCTATATTTTAAAAGTGTATAACCCATATTTTTCTTATAATATATTAGTAGTAGTATTAAATACTATAATAAGATGACTTTTAGATCCGTGTTCTTCAAATCGACTGTTTTAGCGGTCCATCCCTAGAGGGCGATACTATATATCACTTGACTCTACTTTTGATTTGGAGTCAATCCAAATGATCCTCAAGGTCCGCAGAGGTCAAATTAATATGTTTTTTTAAAAACGCCTTATATCTAGTAAAAATGGCTCCACACCTAACCTACCTAAGCCAAAGATTTATGTATCTTTGCCTAAGCTAACCTACGTAACCATGCCATAAGCGATTTCGTATTTGGAAAAAACCGCCCCATTAAGGGCGTCCTCTAATGAAGGTTTACTGAAGGGGAGGGGAATGAAGCTGACTGCCTCCGCGCGGTGTTCCCTGGAAACGTCTTTGACGGCTAAACGGTCAGCAATATTTGTTTACAGTAGTTCAGTCCAGGTTAGGCTAGGTAGGTAATGTGTGGAGCCATTTTTACTTGATTTAAGGCTATTTAAGAAAGTTATTAATTTGACCTCATGCCGAACGAAGAGTGGAGTCGAAATATATATAGCACCGCTAAAACAAATTATAAATAAATATAAGATTTATACTAATAGACCTCAAAGTATTCAACAAATTTAAGAAAGAATTGTATCACCAAATGATTTTTTGAATAATAATAAATCTATATTTATAAGCAAACCATTAGAAAATTTAGTTAAAAGATGATGGGTTCTGTGCTCAAATGAAATGTAGTCCATTTGTACATCTCTTATAGTTTGTTAAGGTTTACATTAGTTGCAGGTCCGCTGACTTAGAAGATTGGCGAAAAAAATCTGCTACACCTTAAAAATTTCTTAATTTTTTTGTATTGAAATTGCCCTGATATGTTAGATAAAAAATAACTTTTATGTGTCAACCCGTGATTACACATACCTGTGACAATCCATAATCCTCAGCTAATTGCACATAGTTATCGCTAGCTTTTACCAAACTAACTTCACCATTAAATTGACCACTTGGTTTGTATTTGTCAGCTGCTACTAATTTTTGATAGAAACTAATTGCAGCTGCTTTTACTTCATCTTCAGGATACGACACTGCATTACCCAGAATTTTTATAGCTCTTGATAGTCGTTCTTCAAACGTTTGTAAATTGGAAAGTTCCATGAATGTCTGTAAAAAAAGAACAACAAATTAACAAAAAATCACATTAGAAGTGCGAAATATAACTTAATAAAACATGCCTAAATCATATCTTTTTGCGAAAATTGCCTTAAATAATAATTACTTAATTTAGTGAATGGACAATTATTTACAAACCTTTTGTTGATCAATATCTTTGAACTGCATAATAAAGTATACTAGAACTTCCGTCTGCTCTGCCTCGGTGTTGCCTTGTATTTTCGAACGTGCTTTGTCTGTGTGTGTTGCAACGTACGCTGGTGAACCGTCAATCATGAGTAATTTAACTTTTTCATTGTTCTTTTCCAATAATACACCCATTTCAAAGGCTACGCAAGCACCAAATGAGTATCCAACAAATATGTATGGTCCGTATGGTTGTACTTTCTTAACTTGTTCAACATAATATTTGGCTAAATCGCCAATAGTGTCTAGTGGTGTGGATGAGACGCATTGTAATCCATACACAGGAGCTTCAATATTTTCAGCTAATGATTCTAAAGCGGTTACTAGCCCTTCAATGGGATGTACCAGAAATACTGGTGTTTTGGTCATGTCTTTGGATTTACTAGTCATTTCAACCAGTGTTTTTGATGGTATAATTTCAGCAGCTGTTTTGTCGAATTCAACATCTTGATCTTTAGTTTCAACCGGTTCTGAACCCGTTGTTACACTTACAGATGCCTCTCCACTGCTTAGTTCAATCAGTCTTCCAAACGTCAAAGCTCGAATTTCTTGTGCGTTTAATACTAAATCATAATTCCTTTCTAAAGTTTGTTTGATTTCTGCACCCATGAGTGAATCCATTCCTAAATCGGCAAGTGAAGAACTAGGGGCAATTGTATTAGGATCCTTTATACCCAGAATATTTGCTACAGCATTGGTTAAACAGATTTGTGATCCACTAGAAGTTCCTTTACGTTTTTCTGCCAATACCATACTAGCAACGACTGCTTCTGGTTGTTGAAGGAACGTATCCATTGTTGCTAAACATGAGGACATTTTTTGTGGTAAAGTTCCACCAACTTCTGTTTCGTTACCACCCATTGTTTCCAAGATTAGTCCAACATCACCAATAGCACCCCACTGGATAGCTACACCTGGTAATCCGACACTTTGACGAGCTTCAGCTATACGTTCCATCGCCGAATTAGCTAGTCCATAGTTAGCTTGTCCAGCATTACCTCTACCGCAAGATACTGATGAGAAATTAACAAAATAATCTAAATGTGGTGTTAAAAGTCGCGATGCGTTATCCAAATATTTGCTGCCATCAATTTTCGGTTTACAAACTGTCTTAAAGTCTGCCTCAGATTGATTTTCCATCATTGCATCACGTAGAACAACAGCTAAGTTAAAGATACCTCCAACTGGGCCTAATGCGTTAGCTTCTTCTAATAATTTTTTAGCTCCTTTCTCTGTGGTAGCATCAGCAGTTGAAACTACCACTTTAACTCCCAATTCACGCCATTTTCTGATACATAAGGATTGATAGCCAGTTCTTATTCCGCTACGTGATGTTAAGACAACGTTTTTCGCGCCTCTGATTATCAGCCAATTAGCTAGTTCTAATCCAAAACCTCCTAATCCTCCAACTAATACATAAGTCTTTTCTGCGTCCATATAAGTACGTGGTATCGCA
Source organism: Apoderus coryli (assembly GCA_911728435.2). NCBI lineage: Eukaryota > Metazoa > Arthropoda > Insecta > Coleoptera > Attelabidae > Apoderus > Apoderus coryli. The sequence goes on along the minus strand of OU452204.1, from coordinate 9,750,030 downwards.
GTTACTGTTTTAGTAGCTGATTTTTGAGTCTTGCGACTTTCTTCGTCCCGGATTTTAAGTAGAACTTTACCGATGTGCTTTCCAGAAGCCATAAATCGGAATGCTTGTTCCACTTGATTTTCGTTATATACTGTTTTAGGTAAAGGACGCACAGCGCCAGATTTAATACCTTCGCTAACAAGTTGCATAACCTGCATTTTTTCCGGACTATTTGAATCGAATAACGCATCCAAAAGAATTCCGTGGAATGTTGTATTCTTCAAAAACACACTCATACCTAGTGGTGAGTTATTAGATAAGTCCACTTTGCCAATTTCCAAGAATCTTCCACCAATAGCTAAACATCTAACTGATGCTTGAAGTTGGTACGCTGCTAGTGAGTTTAACACCAAATCCACACCTCTACCATTTGTGTGAGTAAGAATTAATTGTTCGAAACTGGTGTCACGTGAATTGCCGATATTATCGTCTGTTAATTGTGGGAATGTTTTCTTAAGAAAATCACGTTTCGCTTGACTGCCGACTGTTGTAAACACTTTGCATCCCATGTGAAGGGCAATGGCGATTGAGGCTTGTCCTACACCTCCGGAACCAGCATGGATGAGGACTGATTCTCCTGGTTTCATGCAACCTCGGACAATTAGCGCGTAGTAACTCTAAAACAGGAAATCATGAAATTAATAACAACCAATTTTCAGAGCTATTTAAAATTTACCGTTCCATAGACAACAGGAATAGTAGCTGCTTCTTCCAAACTCCATTTTTCCGGTACTTCCCACAAAAATCCTGGATCAGCAAGTACAGTGGTGGCTAAACTTCTTGCAGCTACCATACCCATAACTCTTCTACCTTTTGTATCCCTTCCTGAGAACTCTAATCCAAGTATACATTCCTGACCTGCTAGGTTACCGGGTAAAGCATCTGGAGGAAGTTTTCCAGTTGCCAGCATAATGTCACGGAAATTCAATGGTGCATAATAAACATGACACAATTCAGAATTTGGATCATCGCCCCTTTGAAAATAAAAGGATTAGTATACTGATTATTGTTGTAGTAGGAAATGACTTACTTGTAGTAGGACAGTGGTCCTTCAATCCATCTCAAACTTGCCAAATCACCACGCGTCAGAGTATTAATGTACGCATGTTCTACTTGCAAGGAACCATCACTGGATTGCTCTAACGAAATATGCCTGTAGGTACCCCACACTTTATTCTTAATCACATTATGCACTAAATCTTTACACAGCTGCTGATGGTAAGTTGCGAGTGAAAATTTACTTGCGGTCTCGTCATGAATAAAAACTGATCGCAAATTGGAACCTCCAGGTTCTTGTTTCAAACAATTGACCATTCCCACTAGACCTGTTAACGGCTCTCCTTGTACGTACAAATAGACTTTAGTACCGTTAGTTTCACTGGTTTTCATTGCGTCTTTAAGTGGTTCCACCCAAGCAAAGTTCTTTTCAGTTATTTGGATTGTAATCGCGTCAGTTGGGACTTCCACAGATTTTCGTAAAAGCATAAATAATTTGGTACTTGATGTTTGTGTACTAATAAGTTCTAGGCCCATTGAAGTTAACTTTTTGTGATCAAGAGCAGTTTTAGCTTCTTCTAACAGTACAAATCCACCAGGCTTGATTGAATTAATAGCGTTTTCAATTACATTATAATGGTTAAAAGCTAAGGCATCACTAAGAATTATTAAATGACAATTATTGTCAATCGCGGAATTTCGTATATCTTTAACTACAGTTTTAACTCCAACCGACTCTAAATCATTAGGAGTCGAGGATATTACAGTTGCATCAACAGATATCATTGGTTCCATTTCTAAAATGTGCACAACCGTTGGTGCTAAAGCTGCTTCAATAGGTTTTTCAGTAGCTACTTCGGTGATCTTTAGTTTTAACACACCAGAACTATTTTCCAACACCAATTGTGACAAAACTGTTAATGCTAAAGTCTTGGCTCTATCGCTATCCTCACAGAGTGGTTGATGGTTCTCAAATGGCACAAACTGGTACTTTTCTAGCTTAGGCGATGCTTGAGCTTGTTGTCTACGTGGTGCCAAACTAGCTTTCATTCCTCTTAGTTCAATTCCTGCGGATTTTATTACTCCGATATTACGATACATGTATACAGGTACACTTGGGTTGCTTTCAATAGTTTCTAGATGTTCCTTAGGGTTGATAAAAGCTCTTTGGAGGCGAGTAGGCAAGTATAATTCTCTAGTATTTTGCCCTAAAATCGAGAACTGTAACATGGTATCAATAAAACTGATCCAGTTCTTTTCCCATTTTAGTTTTCCTGATATACCTCTGTTGTCTGATTCGACAATACCACGAAATATTCCCGTATAATCATAACCTCGAAGTCTTAATTCTTTGTAGACATCTGCACTGTCTAATTGTAAAACATCTCTTTCAGTTTTAGGGATAGGTGTGTGTAGTTCTAGTGATTCTTTTGTAACGTCTTCAGGTACCGATATTTTACCAGTGACTGCTACTGAGCCTCCTTCGCATAGCTCGAATTCACCTGAGCCTTCAAAAATGTTTATTAGGAATTTAACTGAACCTTCCTTAGGCATTATTGTGGCACGATGAAATTGTATGTCTTCTAAGATAACAGGTAGTTTTTCGTAGTCTTCATTTCGAAGTTTTGCGAAAGATTTCCATACCAAGGTCTGAAATGTTGAAAGATAGATTTCCTTATTATTTATATATGTTAAAGATATCATCGAGTGAGATCAAAATGATCAGAAATATTAATCAAAATATCTTACGGTACTCATAAAGAAAACGTTTAATTACCAAATATCCAGTAGCAGGAAACAATATACGTCCGTCGATGGCGTGCCCACTCAAATATTGATCGGATTCTTTGCTCAAATCAATATCGACAACCAGTTCTCCAGACCTTGAACCCTTGCCAGAAAAATTAGCCACAGACCATTCTACCGAATGGTCCCATTCAATCATTGAGTTAATCATAGGAGTACCTCTGCCGACTGGATACGTAATTGGATGATAGAGTTCGCCGAGTTTGGGTTGTGCTCCTGCCATGAATATCCTAAATAAATTCTGATTGATAAGTTTGTGCCCTCTTTGATTTAATTTCTTCAAGGATTCGTGTGTTATAATACACTCAATTTCCATTCAGGTGGAAATAAACCCGCAAAACGTTGCTAACATTAATTTTAGTATATTACTTTAATTTACTCTACAACCCACGAATCCTTAGAAAATCTAAAGAAATGCAAAAATAATACGTTGTTGATTTGGTCAAAGATTAATGTACACAATAGATAGTCAGCGTATATGGGAAATAAAACAAAAATTGAAACTGTATCGACACGAGCTACATCTATTAGAAAAACATGCAAACATGGAAATTGTAGATGGCGTTATATGTATTGTGTTGAAATAAAATAATCATATGGGCAATGTTAGACAAGGACGAGTATACTTTCCCCTACGAGGTGGGAGTTTGTTTTTATATTATAGGTATCATATATGTACTACTGTGCAGCAGTGTTTTTTGTCCGGTAATATAAAATTATATGGTATACGTATACCTATCTACGCAAAGATTAATGTGTATGGACGAAAATAAAAGAAATTACTATAATAGTATAAATATACAGGGCTGGTTCATTAAATGTTTTAGACAATAATTTTAAATGACTAAAATAATATTATTTAGTCATTTAATTTTAAATTAATTTAAAGTTATATTTAAATTAACGATATTTGGCGTTATAGATAGGACTTCCGGTTATTACCTGATTCAGTTTTAAGGATCAAACTCAAACAGCAGATTCAACTTGTCGTTAACATTATGAAAAAATAAATCTCAGAGGCGGGTAAATTAAAGGGGCATACAGGCGTGAAATGCTACCCTAACTTTTTTATGCACATTTTTTGCGTGTGTTTCAATTCGGAGATATAAAATCTAACAAATTATATACGTAATAAATGTATCCTTCTGTGATATTGATAGAAAGTCATCGTTATCGCGTAATATCGATTTTAAGAAATATTAATATTAAAAAGGCTGTGCTTTTTACAAGTTGCTGAAGTAAATAAGGTTTGAAATTTCCAGCATGACAATAATTATTAAAAATAAACTGTTGCCCACGAGGCACGAATAGCTCTCCATATTTAAGTGTAAAAGTAATAATTTTATGACCTTTTTGTCATTTATCTAAATTTAATAAATTTTTGTTTTGTTTTAGACGTCAGCTATTTTTTTTTTTTTAAGTATCGGGTTTTGTGCCTTTTACTTCTCTTTGGAGGCACTATTTATACGCAGATATTTTATATTTCAGATCTAAGCCAAGTTCTTGAACGCAAATTATTTGATTTTTTTAGTTTTATTATAAAATTTATTTTGCCCCCTTTTCTACTATTTACGAACGCCTATGTAACCAAATTGTTATGCTGCATGTTGCAGGTTATCCGTTAAGTGGTTTTTGAGTTATCACGAATACAAATTTTTTCTGACCCTTTTATAGAATTTTCACGAACGCCTATGGTACATTAATTTTTGTCGTGTATTTTTAACACCAATTCATCTAGTTAAATATAAAAATTTTTACATTTTAATTTTTTTTATTTTACCCCTTTTTCTACTATTTACGAACGCCTATGTAAATAAAAATTTTATGCTGCATTTTTTAGGTTCTCTTATATCAAAGCTATATATAATTAGCCAATTTTTCTGGCATATTTGAGAAACATTTTTTTTTCATTTTTGACCCTTTTTTAAACTATTTTCGAACGCCTGTGTGAACCAATTCTTTTATAGAATATTTTTTAGCTTATATTGTATCACAACTATGAAAAATTATTCCATATTTCGAATAAGTTTAGGAAATATATATTTTTTATGTTTTGACCCCTTTTCCACTATTTACGAACGCCTATGAAAGTAAGTAATTCATGACACATTTTATAGGTTATAGTCTATCAAAACTATAAATAACTAGTTAATATTTCTGCTATTTTTAAGAAATACGTTTTTTTTAAATCTTTTTTACCCCATTTTACACTATTTTCGAAGGCCAATGTGGTCTAATATTTTATGTTCAATATCTTAGGTTAATTAAATGCGTAAAAAATTATGCAGTATTTCGGATAAGTTTAAGAACTACGATTTTTTTTTATTTTTGAACCGTCTTTTAAACCCTTTGCCTACGCTCAATGTTTCCCAAAATCTAATCAGCTCCTTGCCATGTCCAATAGTATTTTTGTACCACACTTGGTTAAAATCTGTTAAGCGGTTTTTGTGGATACAGACAGAGAGACATTTTTTTAAAACTACTTATTTATGTATAAAATGACCAAAAACAAGTATTTCCGGTGAAATTAAAAAAAAAAATTTTTCATGAAACTAATAGTCTCCATATATACATATATGATATGGAGAGCTAAAAATATTCACAAAAAAATAACTACGCAGCCAAAGATTAACTTATTAATCTTTGGTAGTATCAAAGATTAAATTACATTTAATATATTAATTCTCTTCAAAACAAAATCAGTAGGTATGAAAACAATGAAAATCGCAATAACAGAGACAGACTATTCTAATAGGTATACCTAATATAATATAGGTAGCAATGATAATTTTTTTATTATAGGTATTATAAGATCTACAACAATCTTGTTACATCTTTGCCACATTGTCTACGTGAAATATTTAAAATATATGTAATAAATTCAAAAAGTACCTATTCCATTCTTAAGTGGAGTTATAATTTTGACAAAGAATAATGTACATTAATAGCTATTTTTGATTTCGGTATTGGTATAAAAGTCTAATATCCACGAAATAAATTTAATATAATAATCATTAATCCATGCCATACAACATGTTTCAAGACTAGACCAGTCCCATAATCAGTGGCGAGCAATAATTAAATCAAAAGCTTTTAGCTTTTAGATATTTAGATTTTTTTATATACATCAACAAATTATTACAATGGAGTCAAAAGTATGTTTCTATCTAAAAGGTTTTCATTTAATGATTGTTCGCCACTGATCATGGGACTGGTCTAGTCTTGAAACATGTATGACATGGATTAAATATTATTATATTAAATTTAATTCATAGAGATTAGGCTTTTATTTCAATACTGTACTTGTAATAAATCACCATGTGTGTTTCTTTTACCGACGAATCGGCAACAGCACGACACACACCACATTCGCTTGTTTTTTTTCTACCCTCCCTACGTATCCCCTCCAGATTAATACAGAATTTCATCAATCTCTCTCTCTGACAATACAGCATTGCCGGTGCATATCTGTTGCAAATGATGTAAATAATTGTTATACGTTGCGTTTTGTTTCTGATATTAATAAACTACAAAACGGTTTCTGGCTGTGACAATACTGCTCTATGCTGTGCACGCTAGTATACGCCACGTAGTGGCTGGCATACTTAGAGATGTTCTGATTTTAATGCATTGGGCTGACTATCTATTGTGTACATTAATCTTTGATTTGGTGTATAAAAGTCCTCAAATCATAATAGTAGTTGTAGAGTGGGTGAACTAGTGCTTTTTCTACGAGTTGAAAAATGTCAAGACTACGCTCGGGTTGAAAAAAATGGGGACCCAGTTTCAGTTGAAAACTATAGACCAGCGTTGGACCTTCAGGGAAACTGAATCGATTTGGTGACATCGTATTATGGTTATCTGTTGGTTATCCAAAAGTTTTTTAATTGTATCATTAATTACTTTTTCGTGTTATTCTTACTAACCTATTTTATATGTTTCCCCCTTCTTTTATATTATTATTATCCCTAAGGTAGTAAGCGGTTTCCCGATTAAACTACTTTGGTTTTTGATCAAGAATGTTGATTTTCAAAATTAATGTACAAAACCCGTCAGCATTAACTGACGACGCGTTCACAGTGCTGTCAGTCACCTGGTTCCCCACACACAATATTATTGTTATAATTGTTTGGTTCATACTCGCACATCTTTCTTTTAATGTTTTTTTCAGTGGCCTCTTAACTCTTTACGTTCATGAAGTTGAGAAGTATGTAGTTCAATACTATAGTAGGTACTTAAAGTTTTATACCTTTGTATTAAATCACCACACTAGAGATTTCAATCCCATTCGTGCAAGCCGCTATTCATATACGGAAGATGTTTAAGTGGAATTGGACTGCGTTGTACACGTTCGATCATTTAGATGTTCTTGAAATTATAGGGACTCCATATCGATTGTACGTATTCAATGATGGGACGTATAGAAGTTCAATACCATCTGCATTCAGTGGTCATTAAATGATTAATTAGCTCTTTTCACTATTCTCCCATTAATCAGTGCCAGACGCGGATTGTTATAACCAAAATGCAAAACCGTAGATTTATTTACATTTAGAGACATTAGCCTAGCCCCAATATTTCTTGTTTTTTTATTATTGACAAGAATTATGCAAGTTTAGAGTGAATTAATTATTTTTCTTAGCGGGAAGCAGTCTGTGGTCTTGCCTCTGGGTCATTACATCCTTTGCTCTCTGAAATAGATTTTGGGCTAATCTAATACTGAAGACTACCTTGTGTAGCCGGAACATATTTTGCAATTTAATTTTGTTGATGTTTTTTTCGTAAATAAATAAATTAGGTACGAGTTACGAGAGTTAATTGATCATTGAATATAGAGATCTAATATTTAGCATGCTATATGTATACAACAAACGCCGGATAAGAAATTCAAAATACCATTTAATCCAATTGTCAATTCCTACCGGATATTTTATTATTTCAAAAGATTGGGGAATTATCGGCAAGTAAGTTTAACATCCATTCATTGCAAAATAATGGAGAAATTAATATCGCAGGAAATGACAGAATTTCTTATAAGAACGAGGATATACACGGATTTCTGCCTGGCAGATCGACGACATCTAACTTACTGACCTGGTCAACTCATGGTCCCTAGCTTTAGATAGACGAGAGCCGATTGATGTTGTGTACTTGGATTTCTGTAAGGCCTTTGACAGACTACCTCATGGAAGGCTCATGCATAAACTTGATCATTGCGGCATTCGGGGCAAACTGCTTCACTGGATCGAGGATTTCTTGTCGGGTAGATCTTGTAGAGTTAGAGTTGAGGGAGAACTTTCAAATGAATATACGGTGAGCAGTGGGGTGCCTCAGGGATCTGTGTTGGGACCTTTGTTATTTAACATTTTTATTTCGGATCTGCCTACCTATCTGGAGTCTAAGTCGGTTCTGTTTGCAGATGACATCAAAATATTTAACAATCCGTTGAGTTCTCATAATTTATTAAAAAATGATCTGCATATTGTGGAAGAATGGGCAGGATCTTGGCTGCTACAGCTAAACGCTAGCAAATGTTCTATGTTGCATATTGGATCGAACAATCCTGAACGTCAGTATAGTGTTGGTGGTGTCGCACTAAGGACGGTAGAGACACAGGAAGACCTAGGTGTTTTAGTGAGCAAGGACTTAAAGTGGGCGAATCATATCGCAAAAATAATTAAGAAGACTAATGCTGTGTAGTACATGATGTGTAAAGCTTTTAAAAACCCATCCATAGAACTTTTTGAAAAACTGTATAAAATTTATGTGCGTCCAAATCTGGAATATGCGTCCACGGTGTGGAATCCATATTTCGCGAGGGACATTCATGCTCTTGAGCAAACTCAAAGGAGGATTACTAAACTCTGTCCAGCAATCCGTGAAATGGAGTACGAGGAGAGATTGGATAGGTTGCACCTATCTACGCTGCGGGATGGTAGAGTTCGTGGGGACCTAATGGAAACTTATAAGATTTTGCACGGGGATTACATTTTTGTTCGCAGTACGAATTTGAGACTTCGTGGTCATGATTTTAAACTATGTCCTGAACGATTTCTTAAATTGTGTCGTCGTTACTTTTTAACTAATAGGATAGTAAGAATGTGGAACTCACTTCCTAGTGAGTGTGTTTGTGCAGTGTCAAAGAACTCTTTTAAAAACAAGTACGATGCTTTAAACAGATAATACGGATAATTGTTTTAATGAACGTAACGGTTTTAACGGCAGTGCCGCCTAACCATTCATAATAATAATAATAATTTATCTGTCAGTCAAACACTATAACGGAACTAGGTGACCGTTTTGTCGATTCAGTAATAGTCAGTGGGTGTGTGACAGTCAATTTGTCGATTATTCTATAATAGAATCCCCAGAAAGGGCAAGTAACGTCTAATACAAAGTACTATTCTCGTCCAGTCTGAAGCGTAAAATATTAATTAAAACTTACTTTCCCAAGGCTGACATCAAAAACTCCACATTATCTACATGCCCTCGTTTCACAAGACTAATATTCGTGGCTTTGGCACCTAATGCACGTTTAAGGATGGCTTGTAGTAGTCCTGTAGGTGCAACTTCAACTGCAATCGTATTTTCGGGAATGTGTTTGAGCCCTTCACAGAAAAGTACTGGTGATAGCAAGTTGTTCACGTGATATGCAGCTGAGCTGAACTGAGCTAACGGTGTGTTCCACGCCGTTTCCGGTACAGACGTAGATATCCATCGTTGTGATCGCGGCTTAGGATTTGGAATTATTCCATCTAAAGCTTTACGTAATTTTGGACCGGCATCCGCAATATATTTACTGTGGAAAGCTGTACCGGAACTCTGAACGACTTTTGCAAATATGTCTTCTTTTTTCAGTTTTTCCACAAATTTATCAATACCGTCAGGAGGACCAGATACTGTAACGCTATCCTCGCTATTATGACATGCGGGGAATATTTCCGGTGGACATATTTTTTTGGTTTCTTCCCATGAAAGTCCCACTGCTGCCATTGCACCAAGAGGTAATTTACTTTCCAATATGGCTCTGCCTCTGGAGTAGGCGGCAAGTACTGCTTGTTCAGCAGTAAGGGTGCCATCAGCGTAAGCGCAACCTGAAAAAAAAAAACAGAACTTGCTTATCCCAGAAACTGCATCTATAATCGAGAATAGAGCGATTGAAAATTCTTGATAATAGTCTAGATATAACGGGTGATTTTTTAGCAACTTTCTTTTTGGTAACACTGTTTTTGACAGCTTAGCTGTTTTCGTGTAACATGTTACTGTTAAACATGTTCAGTTTGGTCTATAATTTAACCATGAATCGACTTACAAACGAACAACGTTTGCAGATTATTGAATTTTATTATTAGAATTCAAGCTCGTTCATTTTCGGAATCTTGTGACTAAATTTCGCACCAAATTTACATTATTGGACATTAAACCACCAACACGCATACGTACAGTGCGGCTGTATCCGCCAGTGTTGTTGGTGACCGTGAATTATCGATTGTTACTCCACTACGTGGAAAATTGCGGTGCAAGAACTGAAGCTACACGACCTACCACAACAGTGTGAAGAGCAGCCTGAAGCATTGCAAGAACTGCCAATGCATAGCGAAAAATGCACTGTTTGGTGTGGATTATGTGCCGGTGGCATGATTGGACCGTACTTTTTCAAAGACTACGAAAGCTGTGAATGGCGAGTGCTACCGTGCGATAAATACAAATTTTTTTGCCCAAAATATTAGAGCTGGACTTGGATGACATGTGGTTTCAGCAAGACGGGGCCACATCCCACACAGCACGCGAAACAATGGCCCAATTGAGAAGCGCGTTCAGTGAACAGTTTATATCACGTTTGGGACCGGTCAATTGGCCGCCTAGATCGTGCGATTTAACGCCGTTAGACTATTTTTTGTGGGGCTATGTTAAGGCTCATTTCTATAGGGACAAGCCCGCAACGGTTGACGCACTGGAAGCCAATATTGAAGAATTTATTCGTGACATACCGGCCGATAGGTTGGAGAGAGTATGCAAAAATTGTACCCAGCGTATGAACCATTTGAGGCGTACCCGCGGTCAACATTTACATGAAATCATCTTTAAAGATTGAATTATATATTATTATAATTATATAAAAAGGGTGACCAGAAAGCCATCGCAAATTATAGGCCAATAGCTTTAATAAGCACTGTGTCGAAGGTGATTGAGAAGCCTGTGGCCGAGAGAATTTTTGAATTTGTAAGCCAGTGTGATGTGTTAAGCGGTTGTCAGCACGGATTTAGACAAGGTTTGTCCACTGAAACCTGCACCGTCGAATTTGTTCAACAGGTTCATGATCTGATTGATAACGGCTCCCATGTAGTGGCTCTTTTATTCGATTTGTCCAGCGCATTTGACGTTGTTGATAGAGACTTTCTATGCCAAAAATTAGAACAAGTTGGCATACGTGGACCGGTCAATCAGTGGATACATTCTTATTTGAAGGACCGAAAAATCGCGGTTAAAATTGAATCTGTTGTGTCAGACTTCTTAAATGTTGAGCTGGGCACTCCTCAGGGAAGTATACTGGGCCCATTGCTATTTTTGCTTTATATTAACGATCTTCCTGCAAATATCACACACGGTTTTCAGTACATGTATGCTGATGACACCACTCTTTTATTATCTGACAGGGATCCTGAAATTCTAAAACATAAGATAAATGTCACGCTCGATGAGTTTCGAATATGGTGTCGGAGTAATAGGCTGATGATCAACTTTGACAAAACAGTTGCTATACACTTTAATAAGTTCAGAACATTGGATCTCAACATAAACTTTGATCATATCCATCTTCCTCTATCAGATTCTGCTAAACTGCTAGGAGTTTATGTTGATCCGGATTTCAGCTGGGTAACGCATATAGACCACCTTTGTAAAAAACTTAATACGTCTTTATATATTATTAATTCGCTGAAGACTTGCATGAATGTGCATGTCTTACTTTCAATATATTATGCATTGATCTATTCAGCAATTGCGTATGGTATAGTGGTCTGAGGCAGGTCTAGTATGATTGACAGAGTTTTTATACTACAAAAACGAGCAGTGCGTTGCATTTTTAATATTCCTTTTAGGGGTACTTGTAGGGACGCTTTTAAACAAAATCGTTTGCTCACAGTCCCATCTATTTACCTATATAAAACGCTCTGTCATATTTACAAAAATAAAGATGGCGCGCGTACGTGTGGAGACAACCACGAGTATTCCACTAGGGGAAGGGACCGATTGTGCTTGCCTCGTCCCAAACACGAATTTTACAAAAAGTCGCCAAAATACGCGGGCTACCAATGTTATAATCTCCTGCCCGAGGACGTCAAGGGTTGCCAAACTGAGACACAATTTAAAAGAAAATTAAAGCTGTATTTGATTGATAACGTGTTCTCCAGCTTTCAGGAGTTTGTTGATACTAATGGACGGTTTTTTTTTTTTAGCGATTGTAATTGTTCATTTGTTTGTTCATTTGCTGTTTATTTATTTTATTTTTTTTTTCTCTGAATGTTGTTATGAGTGTTTTTATTTTATTTTAAACATTATTGTTTACATATTGACATGTCTATGTACAGAAATGTACAATTTATGACTGAATAAAGAAATTTGAATTTGAAATTTGAATTTGAATCGTTCTATCGACTCTAAGATTGCATACATTTCTCTAAATTTTACGTGTTTTTTTTTTAATCAAATCGGAAAGTTCTTAAAAAATCACCTGTTAGTAGGCATATTGAATCTGAAGATTTAAATATATTTTCACTGATATCATATCAATCAAGAACGTCTTAAATGACTTTTGAGTGGGTAAAAATTGTTCCAATTTCACTACTGTAAATAAACTGTTATTTTGACAACGAGTTTTAAGTCGAACCAATAGTTTACCATCCACGAAGAAAGAATAAATTATATTTTTATGTTAGTATCATTAGTTGAATTTTCACCAATGTTAAACATTTTTCCAGATTGCAAGAATCTTTTTTATATGAAATGGTATCTGAAAGTCAAAACTTAAAGCGGTCGGCTAAAAACTTGTTTCTCACCTATTTCTCCTACGGAATGTCCAACAATGTAGTCTGGTACAATCCCAATAGATTTCAGCAAATCTGTCAAAGCGACCTGCACCGCTGCAATACTCATAAATGAATTCATAACATTATCAAACGTACTATCATCACCATTGATGATCATATTCTCCAAGTTGATTTTATGCGGTATAAGTGCTTCGGCACATTTCTTGATGGAATTCTTAAACACATCGACTTGCATAAGGTCTTTCGCCATGCCAGCCCATTGAGATCCCATACCAGTAAAGACAAATGTAATCGGTCGGGCATCGCCAGGTACTTGTGCAACATCTTTAAGTGTTGGTTTAGTCTGTTGTAATACTGTGTAACCTCTATACGCATGTCCAGGAATGTTTTTGGAATGAATCTCGTCCACAAGTGCAAGAAACTCTTCATCGTTCTTGTTTTCTTCAACTTTATTTAAGAAATTGTTTACAGCTTCTTCTGTACGTCCTGAAACGCCAACAACTCTTGGTAGTGGACCAACAGGCCATTTAACTTTTGGTTTGGGATTTGATCGCAGTACTATATGTGCATTTGCTCCTCCAAATCCAAATGAGTTAATAGCAATAATTCCACCATTCCATGGTAGATTTTGATCCACCACTTTTAATCTACCATCATTTAATGCTGGTATATCTTTGTTTGGTTCATTAAAATGTAAATTTCCTGGTATCATACCGGATTCCATAGCGATAACTATTTTTGCCATTGAACATAAACCTGATGCAGGTTCAGAATGGCCCATATTACTTTTAACCGAACCAATTAGAAGTGGTTCTTTACGGTTTTTGCAGAAAAAATCTGCGATTGAGTTAACCTCCTGTGGATCTCCGACTTTTGTTCCTGTACCATGAGCCTCGACATATGTCACATCGTTTGGATTGATGCCGAATTCAGTGTAGGTTTCGGAAATTAAACGATTTTGCATGGAACCAGAAGGGAATGTGATACCTGGGAAAATAATACAATTAAGTTGATTGATTGACTCTATGAGAGAAATTCATTAGTATATCTGCTAAAGTTTTGCAGTCGGTAAACACAAGCCAATAAGTTTTTAGAAAGGATTCCAATAAAGATGATATTTTAAGTGATGTTGAAGATGATATTCTAGAAACATAACGCAAGATTCACCTCATACTTTACTGGACGCTTGCAGATGCGAATTGTGCGCTTTTGTTGGAGTTGCAACGTTGGGATAATGTTCATAGGATAAGATTAAATTACTGCCAATTTTAAATTTTTTGATAAAATGTTTTTGAAAAAAGCTCTCTCTACAAATTTATTCATATTTATCGGCAAAAAGGAATAGGTTGAAAATGAAATAAATTATTGTAGAAATTAAAAAAATAAATAGAAGAAAGTAGGTAAGTATTTTCCTACATTTATGAATAGAAAACTCATAAAGACATGTCATAGAAAATTTTAATTTTAAATTTCCGAGTGTGTACATCCAAGAATTTGGCTACACAACTTTAACAAACGACAGGATCCGTTATCAATTTAACTACTTTGCATTATTTTAAAACAAATGAATTTCGGAAAGTTACATTCAAAGCATCTTGTAAGCAGGTTTATATAATTTTAAATTACCTTGTTCTTTGGCTCCATCAGTATTTGTTCTTGCACCTAAAACGGTTGCATAAACTCTTCGTGCAACACTAGCCTTCTGCAAATACACCACAGCACACGCTTCTGACCGTACATAACCATTTCCTGATGCATCGAATGCTTTACACATTCCTTGCGGTGACAACATACTTAAACGATGAAACTGTAAGGATGACGTCGGTTTTAACAATAAATTAACACCACCCACTATAGCAGCATCACACTGTCCAGTCTGTATAGCATTTACGGCCTGCTGAAAAGCGAATAACGAGCTAGAACATGCCGTATCCACCGCATAACTTGGTCCTTTTAGATCAAATGTGTATGAAAGTCGGTTTGGGAACATTGCCCTGCAACATCCTGTCAATCCGTACCCATTGACCTGTTCGGGGTCTTGGGTCCAAAATTCGCTTGATTCACTGTCGGATACACCGATATAGACACCTGTACGTGTCCCTCTAACATCATTAGGATTCATTCCAGCATCCACTATAGCCTCATAAGTCACTTCTAGGAGCATTCTAAGTTGTGGATCCATTACGTGTGCTTGTTTAGCATGTACACCAAAGAATGTGGCATCGAATTTGCTTAGATCCTTGATTTTACCGGTTCTAGTCGGTAACCCGTATAAACCGGACGGCCATCGTCGTTCATCGTCTGTCACTAGATCAACACCATCAAACAGTTGTTGCTTGAACTCTTCGATGTTGCTGGATTCCGGAAGACGCCCGGATATACCGGTTATGACGATGTCATCGGTGATTTGGGCGATGTGATGGCCGTTTTGAGTTTCTGGTGCTCTGGCTGGCATTTTCAATTTGATTCCAGTGGTAATCTGTAGAAAGAAAATAAATAATCACATTTTATATGATAAATTATCAACTTGCTATTAAAAGACGAAAAAAATCAATCTTTTCCGCTAGCCAAGGTTTCGGAAATATTTATTTCCTTCCGCAGCGCTAAAAAATGCAAAACTTTCATAAATACCTACACATAGGTACGTCAATTCACTAACGAACAACAAATTATTTGCACACTACACCATGGCTGTTGTGAGTTTTGTCCAGGACCAGCAATAATGCTAATTACTTGAAAGGAAAATATATTTTTATGAACCTTACATTGTAACTGCGAAGTTAGCCATGTGTATGGTCAAAGATTAATGTACATTTATCTTTGGTTATGGTAATCACAAAGTAATCTCTTAAACTGAGTAAAAAAACTTTCCGCTTAGCTAGCGGAAAAGAGTTATCTCATTTCTTATTAAACCTATGACCTAATACCCCAATAAACAACACACTATTTAGAAAAACAATCCAAATACAAACAAATTAGCATTGTCACACAGAACTGCCAACAAATCTATACCTTTTCAAACCTAATAAAAATTATACTATCCAAACATATGTAAAAATTTTTAACATATAAAAATGATGGTATTGGATTTGGTACTTAAAAATTATATTACATTGTAATAAAAACAGTCGCTTTTACAGCAAAAAATGCCTATTAGTTATCTAAAGAGTTGCAGAATTTCAAGCAAACATGAAGTAATTCAATAAAGAAAGAAAACAACGTCTGCTTCTTTCTTTATTGAATCATCGCTCCTCTCCGATATGGATTATTTCAGAAAAAAAAATAAGTAATTCATCTAATTTACAGAGCCATGACAATCATACTTAAATTAGCTCAATTTTAATACAATATAGTCAAAAATGGTTCAACAGAGACGATCATCGTCCTTTAAAACATCCTCGATCGACATAAATATATAGTATTTTGTTATGTGAAAGATTCCGTAGGTAGGTACATTAAGTCTTTGGTTAGGTATTTATTATTATTATAAATACCAAACCACGCATGTGAAGGTATATAAAGTAACAAATGTTTAAATATTTATTTAATTTAATGGGTATTAACTGAACAATGTGTTAAACTCATCGCGCATAAGTGTATCTAAATGAACCTACAATGAGCCTGATATTTCTGTTTACGACTGTGCCAAAAACGAAATTATATACTCATCGTATAATAGAATAAGATAAGTACTTTAGATTAAAATCATAATGATAATAAGTATGTACATAATGGAGAATACTACAGCCAAAGATTATACTGTAATCTTTGCTACAACTTTTGATTTTGAGTATTTGATTGTAAAATATAGTATAGTAGCTTAATAAGTATAAGCGGCAGATCTGGCAAGCCTAGCGATCAACAGAAAATACAAAAACAACTCCAACCACAACCTTAAAATTTTAGTTACATCTATACCGTGGGGAAAAAAAAATTAGCGCACTTAGTTTGAAGATGCAAAGTTAAATTTTTAGTATGATAACTATTTTGATTAGGCGGCCATTTAGCCATTTAAGTATGGTTCCATAACTGAAGTGACAGACTGACACCACAAGGAGTGGAGCGTACCTATAGCTTAATTTGATTCAACAGGAGAAACCTCACCAGGCCCGAACACGTGAAAGATTGACAGCTCTTTCTTGATTTGGTGGGTAGTGGTGCCGTTCTTAGTTGATGTGCCGATATCTTTGATGATTAATTTTGATATCGAACTAGTCTAATCGATTTGTTGAAGTTTTACCCTCTCTTTTACCCCTTACGTACGCTCTATGCGTTCCAAAATAGCATCAGTTCCTCGTCATGTCTAATAGTATTTTTATACCATATTTGGTTATAATCGTGTACGTAAACGGACTGATTTTTAAAAAACATACAGACTTCCATCTGGAAATGGTCTTAGTCGTCTCAAGCGGCTTCAAAATGGATGTATCCGTCTTTATCTAATTTTTTTGTGCGTTCACAATACTTTCTCTTGTTCGTAAAAGTAAAAGTGATTTGGTGAAGTAATGTCAAAATAACGGTTGTTTTGTAAAGAATTTTTATTCAATTTTAAGAGTGCGGTTGTTTAACAAAACAATTTGGGATGCGACACTTGTTTGTACACCCCTGTATTTACGCTGATCCTGCATTGTCATTAAAGTAAAGTACCTTGCACTTTCATGTAAATTTCTATATGTACAGTGCTAGTCAAAAGTCCCCTCCCCCCCTCGTATCTTTTGAACGGTTATATTTAAAATAATGAAAGTGTGAAAATAAACGGATGTAGGCTTCTTAACTAGTCGTAACAGATGTCGTAGGTAATAGTCATAGATGACGGTACAGGGCCTCTGGGTATTTGTTAAAAAAATTGAAGTTTTTTATTTTTGACATTCACACTTTGACAAGTTTTTGCAAAAGTGTTTATACCTTGAATATTTAATTTAATTATTGTTTTACGAGACGTTTAAATATTCACAGCAAAATGGTAGGTACGTACTGTAGCCGACAAAGTAGCAGTTGTCTTAATAATTGGTGAATGTAGAAACAATTTCCATGCATGTCTTTTTAATGAGACCCGTATTCCGAGGACTATTTGAGGGAGCTTCTTTGGAAGTTTGAGTGTTTAAGATCCCAAACGATCAGGTCGACCAACAATTAGGGATTACAAAGAAATTGACATCATTGCAGATATGGTAGTAAACCATACTTCTTCTACAAACCAAGTTGTTTCTATCTGTGAAGTCAAAGGACAGTACAGAGAATGTTGGCTAAAAACAATTTTCCTCTATACAAATTAAAAATGCTGCACCAACTTTCAGGTGATGACCCCGACCGAAGACTAAAATTCTATGAAAATATGTCTAAAGAGATTAACCAACGTCCAGACTATATAAAAACAATTTGCTTTAGTGACGAAAGTACTTTCTTCCTCAATGGAAATGTGAACACAAGAAATGTGCATACACAATTTCCTGATTCCTTATGGGAAACCACATAGTTAGGCCTATTTTTCTCAATGCTAACTTAACTGGTGAATTGTATGTGGAGATGTTACAAAACGCAATTGAACCGTTGTTTCCTGAGATTCTGGAAAATATTCCAGATGAATTTCGCAACTTGGAAATAACCTTCCAATTATGGTACAGTAAGATGTTACTTAGGTGAGGAATATCGTGGTAGATGGATTGGTCGACGAGGTTCGATTTTCTTTTTGAAATCTAAGGTTTACGCTATAGTACCTGACAGTATAGCACGAGTACGACCAGAGTTTAGCAATAGAGTGCTGGCAGTAGCAAAAAATATTTGTACAAATCGAAAAGTTTATAACTGTTCCACATACCTAACTATAAACGTTAGTCAAATTAAAATAAAAAATATAAAACTATCATTATTTATAAAAGAAAAAAAATTTAGGCACTTAAAAGTTAAATACCTAGTACATATTTTTCGAAAATAATAACTAGCTAAAACATAGACCATTACACAAATTGCTATAATAATAAACCATGCTAAATTATTGCAATTTTTAGATTAATTATATTGTTTAGATATATAGATAGGTATTGTCCAGAATGCTTTTTTTATGTTGACATTTTAAACATGAGGATTATTGTTATAATAGTGAATTATTAAGTAATTGCTTTATATTTAAGTAACACGAGTAAAGTGCTGTTTGAAGTCAGAAATAATATACATATAATTAGATGCATAAAAGTTTAACTTTGTATTTTTCCAAATAATTGAAAATTTATAATTATTGACTTACCTACTATATAATTATTTCCGTTATTTCGTGTAAAAAAATACATAATATGTCCATCAAAACACATATTATAATAAAGGGTCAATCACGACTTACGGGGCAAAATAAATAAGCCTTGTATTAATATTTCCTATACATACCTACTTTGAATAGTTTTGGAGACATTTTTTTTTTAAATCTACTGTTTCTCAAGAAATTAAATATTATCTTAAACTATCCGTAAATTCAAGATTTAATTTTCTATCAATACCTATATTATATGAATATGTATTACCACACAGAAATACCTAAAATTTTCATTTCATTTAATCGTAATTTTTACAAAAATTTGCTAACTTTATTCGTTAAAAAATGATAAACAAATTTGTAGAAAAAACTAATATCAAAAATTCGCAACCGCCACAACTATTAAACAAGTAGGATTTGGAAACAAACTGCAATTATATCTGTCAATAATTCAACTAATGGTTGACAAATAGTATTCGTGTGATAACTTGTAAAAAATATAAGTCAAACATTTGATATACAATTAAGAGAGCAGATACGTTATTCATACCTTTTACTGTATTCGTCACTAATAATTAAACATTAGATGTTAATAATAATTATTTGTTAAACACTAAAAAAACAGATGATACTTAATATTTAATAGTAACTAAAATTACCGCAGAATTAAACAAAGTATACTCTAGGCTACTATCATAACTAATGAATTACTACTACTTGGTATAAATAACTAATTAATTATAGGAAATCAATCACAACAACAAATGTTCATGTGACCACCTCCTACTTCTAAACACTTATTATCTAATCTCTGCATTTTCCCCCTGAGGCCTTACGTAACATTTTTCTTGAGAGTTCATTGCATGCATTTCTAATTTTTTTCCTTTAGATGTTCTAAAGTATGGGTTGCCGGTTTATACACTTTATTTTTCAATGTTCCCCACAGGAAAAAGTCTAGTGGGGTCAAGTCAGGTGCTTTAGACAGCCACTGTACCGGTCCACGTAATTTTCCCCCAAAAAATATAATTTAAAAATTCTTGGAAGATTGTTGCTTTATGGGGTGCTCCGTCATGCTGGAAAAACATATTTGCTCGTACCTGCAATGGCACATTTTCGAGAATGACAGGAAGTTGCTGTTGAAGAAATTTCAAAATATTGTTCACTGCGTAAAAGTATGGACCAATTAATAATACCTAAAACCATCGAATATCAACTAACGTGCCGACACGAGGTGAAGTAACTGTATATTATTTTAAACTGTGCTAAAACCACACCAAACGTTAATGCCAAAATGTCCTTGGTTTTCAATCGGTTTGACAAAATGTGGATTTTCAGTAGCCCAATAGTGTTATTTTTTTTTTATTTGACTTACTGTTACTAACAAAACGGCTTTTGTCTGTCCACAAGACATGCTGAAAGAACCGATTGTCGTTAATCTCCAAGTTTACAATCACTTGGGCAATAGTAATTAATTCTTTGTTGTTGATGTTGACCTGACAAATAATGTTCTAAGTTGTGAAGTTTATAATAGTGATAACCATTTTCTTTCAAATGTTTCGTATATTTTAAGTTTACCTCACTACAAGCTTGACAAATCGAGTTTCGTGGAGGATCTTCAAAATACTGCAAATTAATGGCAACAGTATTGTCAGAATTTACTCTTTTAGAATTTCTCTTCCCTTTCGAGAAGAAAATGTAAATTCCACGTATCCATATATGTTTTAATCTGGTCATTTAAAACACGCTCCAAAATTTTGCTGGTGGTAGGCAGTATACTTATCGGGCGCAAGTCTTTAAAATGAGAGGGAAATGGGACCGTAGGGAGCGGAATGACCTTGCGAATTTTCTAAGGTGTTGGAAATTTATTCTTCTATACATAGTAGTCCACCAAGTGAAGAATAATGGGTAATATATGTGAACAACTGCGACGCAACATGTCTGGACTTATCTCATCGCATCTGATTTCACTGCATTTAAAAGAATTAAAATTTTCTCACGGAACACCGAGCGGAACACAATGTGTCAGGAATGATAAACTATCATTTCTTTAGTATCAATTGAGCAAGAATTGGTTAAGAATAAAAGACAAACGTAAAAACATTTCATGAATTTGCAGAGTCCAAAAATCGTAGTTTACCGTTAATATATCGGTAATATTTTAAAATATAGATACCAAAGAATTTTAATAAAACTAAAGTATACAAAATTATTACACAAATCCCAATCACAACTTTGTATAATTCCAAATAAAGTGTGATTAAATTTTTCGCTCCAATGAATCTGGGCATCATCAGGTCAAAATAAATCACAGCAAATAGGTTTATTTAAGAACAAACGAACCACTCCCACAAATAATGTTTGTTTTTGTCATAAAGCCAATGAACTTTTTACTGTGATTTTTTATGATCTGATAATGCCCAGATTGATGCGAAACATGTCATCACATTTTATTTGGAATTATGCTGAGGTTTTCAGTCTAAGGTATGGTGTTGAAATACCAATAGGTACATACGTACGTAGACTGCAGTTTCCCCAATATAAAGTCACGAGCCCCCACTGCAGTATGATAAACAAATATTTCTTCGTTTTCTAACGAAAACTGATTAAAAGTAACGGCGATAAGTAGGCAACATGACTCACTCTGTACATTAGAATTGATCGACCGAGTTTCCGCTATAACATAAAAGAGATGAGAATAATTCAGACAATGAACTTGAACTATTTCTATCGTATTATTTATTCATTTCAGCGAAATTCAATAAGATACCACGGTACTGGTAAATACCTTATGATATATATTTTAGAATTAGAACAAATAAATATTAGGTAGGTATCTACTACATCGCACTATAATAGTAGTTAATCTTGAAGGAATTTTAATTACTTACGTAAGTTTCTAAAATAAAGGGTGCAGTTAAGCTTTAGATGCATGAGAAATTATGCATTCGAGATCATGACAAATAATTGACCCGTGAAAATTTATTATTGCAAGTGCATATGAGGGTAGGTAGGTACTTATGTTATTTTATCCCTATGTAAAAAATAACACAAAATTCAAATGCATCTAAAGGTTAATAATGTTAGTATGTACTATTTAGGTATTATAACTTCTGACTTTATATTTCTATCTAGGTAGGTACCTAAGTAAGTATATATGCAACTTTTTCTGGAAAATGGAAAAGTTTTTTATGTAGGTAAATCTATCTTACACCTAGACTTCCAGATCTTAGCAATTATTGATCTAAAAAAACTCGTATAGTGCTAAACATTAACTTATTTTAATCTTGTATTTTTTTCATGAACCTTGTTACAACTTTTGACTACTTCTTTCTTTTTCTTGGGATAAAGGTTCTGTTTTAAACGAGGAAATTTTCTTTGGAATATTTTTTTTTATTTCATGTTACTGTAGGTATAACGTTTCGGCTAGTATGCCTTCTTCAGGTACATGTCTTTTATTTGTTTGTTGTGTTTTCGTCATGATATCGGTTGATGGATCTGAAGATAGATGCAGACATATTTTCACCCATGTCATATATATTTTAATATAGTATTTTTTCTTGAACCTTGTTACAATTTTTGACTACTTCTTTCTTTGTCTTGGAATAAAGGTTCTGTTTTAAACGGGAACATTTTCTTTGAAATATTTTTTTAAACTTATTGGTCATGAAAATTATTTTTTAATCAGTAAATAATAATAGCTTTTAGCTAAGTTGAAAGTTAAACAATGTCAGTCAGTAAACCTTTAAACTTTAGGCCCTACACACAAGCAAACTTAAAATTTAAGAATTCTAACCAATCAAATGCAGTATCATATAAACAAATGCTAGGCTGCTAGGTATACTGCATTCTAATTGGTTAGAATGTTCTAAGTGATTCTGGTCTATGTCTCCTCGTATTTCCACTTCAGCCTATAAGCAGGTAAGTAATTACTTAATTACACTGCTGTTATTGTTAACAAGATATATTATTTTGGAGTAAATTCAAACCTAAATGTTTAAGTGGCACTGTTTTACTAAGGAGTTTTAGGTGTAGTATTGTACTATATAGGTATAAAGAATTTAGTAACTTCGAAATCTAATAACATATTCCACAATAATGTCCAACTTACCTTAAAAATAAGTCTTTTTAAAATTTAATTATTCAAATGCAATTAAATCAATAACTAATACTTGGTTAAAAAGTAAACAACAAAATTTTAGTCACTTAACAAATCATACACCAATTTTACAATTTAGGCATTAAGTCAAAGCACTTTTTATGTTGGGAGTACATTAACATACTGTACTTTTATGTATAATTCATTATAATATATTTAAATACGATAAAGACAATAATACCGGCGAATAAACCAATGCTAAAAATCTAATAGACCAATTTTGCGCTACTCTCTCGATTTTTAGTATTTCAATGAACCTCTCTTTCTATATTCCCAGCGTTTATCTAGTGGTGCTATGGTGTCGGACGATATTATGCGACCAATCACGTGTCGGCGTGTTTTGCTCGTGCTGCCGGTGTGCTACAGTGCTACACGCTGATATTTTTTCGGCGGTCGATACTCGATACAAGACACAAGACACAGCTAGGATCACACATCGCAAATTATGTCGTGTATAATATTGTTCTATGATAATGTCCTCTTGTGTAGGAAGTGATTGTATTTTGTAAATTACGTAGTGTTTGTATTGTGCCAAAAAAATAAGTGTGAATATATCACACATGGCAACCTATATAGGTACTTACCTATAAGTAGGTATCTACAACACTAACCACGAACTTCTCTAATAATCACTAATATCATTTTTATTCTTACAACTAGGTAGGTAGATAAACACATAATCAGCTGGTTTTGTTTTGTGATGACAATCAAAGGTACCTACCTAATACAATTTGCATTTATTCATTCTCACAGTGAAGATGGAATAGGTAGGTAGGTAGGTAGGTAACCTAGTAGGAATATAAAATATAATATTGAAACAAAAACACTAAAGTTTATCTTCAAAAGTATGCTGATAATGGTTTAATGCCATCGTTTTACGTAATACATCCATCATCCACATTCAAATAACCTAGGTAGGTACCTAATTAAAAATATTTTGGTAATCCTTATACCTACTTAATATTGTTACTTTAGAATTTTGTGGTCGTTTTTTAACAATTAGTAAATACTCGTATGTTGTGCAACGAACATGAAAAAATGACATTAGTATATTTTCTACGACTGTCTTTAAATGCCTTTATTATATGTTCAATCATGATTTGAAAATGTAGTACCTACATTGTAATGCTGTTTTTCATTTACTCGTGCGTAATAATATTTCCCACTAGCTGCCTAGCAACTAGTGGGAAATTTCCTGGTAATGACAAAAGTAGCGTCAGGCATGAAAAATCACCATAGCAACGCCGACATTACAAACACACAATATTGACAGTTTAGGTATTTATAATTAATAATGATTATAATTAAGTATTTCGCTAATTTCAAAACACAAAAACAGTGATACTGAAGATAGTTTCAACACCACCTAGACAATTTAATACTATAACTTATCATATTTAGGCTTACGGCAACAGCGGTAAGTTTCGAAAAACAAATATATTCCTAAAAATTATGTTTAATATATTCAAAAGCATTAAAACAGTCGTAGAAAAAGTATAGTGTGAAACTCACATGAAATGACCATTTCCTACTCGTATGATTTACGATCATTATCGTAGGAAATATATGTCATTTCATGTTCGTTGCACAAAATATATTTCCTACGAGTACCTATGATCGATTGCATCATGAGCCGCAGGCGAGTAGGAAATGGTACGTCATTTCGTGCGAGTTTCACACTACTTTTTCTACGAAGGATGCTTCAATAGTATGCTTATGAATAAATTAAACATCATAATTTTCAGGAAAATATATGTTTTTCGAAACTTACCTATACTCGCCCTGTTGGCGTAAGGTTAAATACGACGAGTTGAAAGTATTAAATTGACTAGGTGAATTTTATTTCTCTTCCAAATAGGTAGGTACTTCAAAAATAATTATTATTTTGAATATATTAGGTACTGCATTGAAAAACCTAATACTTTGGATATATCTACCTACCTTAGAGTATTCTTTTCAAACAAAATTAGCACTGTGCGCAGGTAGATTATATTCAATACTATTTTCTCTTGTATAATAATGAGTGGTTGATAATAACATACCTAACTACCGTATTTTTCTTTATATTAAAAATAAGTGTGTGTCCACACATTGCGTTTTAAAGGCTGCCGTTTAACAGGTCCGCATATCAGGGAAAAGGATCGTTGATTACACATTTCTTGGTAAAAAGGAGACGTACATTTCAGTAGGTATATCTATCGCTGGCAAGTGCGAAAGTCTTGCTACTAGTGATGTTAAATTTGGAAAAAATTTGCCTGCTAATGTGTAGCAGCTTTAAGGTTGAAGAAATAAAGAATGTTTTCAATTATTGTGCCAAAACTTATGTGACCTTTTTCATTTTTAAATTGAATTTGTAAAGGCAATTTAATGGGTTTTATGTTTTCAAGGATTGTTGATAGATAGATAGATATATTTCTTCACCATCTTATGTTACATAACATGTATAGTACGTCATAAAAGAACAAAAATTAAACAATCCAAGTTACAGCAACAAAGAAAGGCTTACAAACAAATTAAAATAGCAACAACATAAAACAAACTAAAATCTTACAATATCGCTTCTGAAATAGTCCTCAAAGGTATAAAAAGCTTGAGATATCAAAAATGATTTAATACATTTGGTAAATTGGACTTCACCAAGGTTCTTTATGTGAGACGGCAGCTTATTATAAAATTTGACACAATAATAGTCAGAACCTTTCCTAGTCCTCAATAGGCGATGAAATTCAGGCAATATGTTATTGCGATTTCGCGTACCATAATTATGAATATCAGAGTGTAGAGTGAAATGCGAGGCATTGGTTCGAATGTAGCCAAGACAGTTTAAGATGTACAAGGAAGGCAAAGTAAGTAGTCCATGTTCAACAAAATACTTTCTACAGCAGTCACGCCAACCGAGCCCCAATATTGTACGTAAACATCTCCTCTGTAGCTTGGGAACTATGTCCCCAGTTCAAAATACCATACGACATACGGGAAACAAAATAACCATGATATACCGTCAACAGACTGGCGATTGAAACACTCTGCGCAAGCCTTCTGATCAGATATATGACCCTGGACAGCGAGCACCCAAGTTCTCGAACATGACTCTCCCAGGTTAATTTAGGATCAAGATGAACCCCAAGGAACTTCACGCGAACATCGCTCTGAAGATCGATAGGCGCAGAACGCAATGTAAAGTTCATGCTCTGAGTTTTAGCCTGATTCAAGCTCAGTTCATTTGCCAGAAACCAATTGCCTATGTCAGTCTCAACAGCATTAACCAACTCCCCTAAAGGGTCGTTTGATCGATATCTAATCAGACTAGTTGTGTCGTCAGCAAAGAGGATTATATTTGACTCTTCTTGAAATTTGTATAAATCATTTACGTATATTAAAAACAATAAAGGTCCCAAAACCGACCCCTGGGGCACACCCCGTCCAACCCTTCGTCTCTCCGAGTATCGTCCCCCATACAAAACGTGCTGAAAACGATCGCTGAGATAAGAGCCAACCAAGGCAACACTGTCAACATCAAAGTTATAGTAAGAGAGTTTCTGAAGAAGTATATCGTGTGAGACACAGTCAAAAGCCTTAGTGAGGTCACAAAAGGAAGCAAAGGTGTCAGAGCCCCGCTCCATGCCATCCGAAACATAGTCCAAAAGGTTATTAATTGCAAGAGTAGTAGATCTCTTATTACGAAAGCCATATTGACCTTGCATAAAGAGATTATTTGCTTCAAAATATTCAGTTATTTGATTTTTAATAATAGACTCAAAGATTTTCGAAAAAATTGGCAAGATCGATATTGGTCGATAGTTACTGGGATCATCAACCGATCCTTTATTTTTGTAGATTGGAATAACCCTTGCCTTGTTTATTTATCATCTGCCTAAACAAAATAATGTTAATATTTTCATCACTATGAAATAATATTGATATGGTTTTTGAAATTTGTGCTTGATTTATTGTTATATTTATGCTCGATACCTATAGAAAACTCAGATTTGAATTATATTTTAAAAAGAAAACTGTTTTATTTAAAATTGATAGCAGAGTTAAAAACTACTCTAAAATATGCACTGTTTCCAGTGGCGTAACAGTTTTAGGCTATTATAAGGTCCTTTATACCACATTCGAACGCAACTGATTTAGTAAATTTAATGTTTATAATGTGGAATTACAAATTACTATATTAGTAAAAACCTTCAGCATAAAATATCTAAAAAAATATTGGTTATTTTTCTAAGGTATGTTTACTTAAATCTAGTTATTTTGATGTCGGCAATAAGTGGTTGTCCTATGTCCACGTTATTCTGGGATACCCTGTATATAACAATAATTTTATATGCGCAATAATCTTCGTAACATATATACAATGAATTACAAACAAATTAATGTTAATTCATTAACAAAATAGAACAACAATGACGCATTGCAAATGTAACGCAAAAGGGAACCAGAATCAGTCTAGTCTGGTCTCCAAGAAATACAAAAAAAAATCGAATTTGAGCAGATAAAAAAATTAAAATACTAATTGATCTACAAAAAGAAATTAAAATCAAAATAATAGATATATATAGTTTTCCTTAATTTTGTTTTTTATTTTATTAATACAATATATCAAAAAAAAAACTTCCATAAGGGTGATCTTTAAAAATTTAAAAAATACACTAGATTGATAATTATGTTAAGTTTCTCCTTTCTGCCACTGATGATGGAACTAGGTTAGGTTCCGAAGCATGTTTGGACTATAATTATGGATTTCTATAGAAATTAATTTTTGTGGAGATTTGACTTTTATTTGCAACTCCACTTAAGAATGGACTATTTTTTCAAATTATTGACATAATGGCTTAAAAGAAAAAAAACTAAAACAAAAAAATATAGGTACTGAACCCAATTTCATCAGTCGCAAATCCAACAAACCGCGCATACATTTACATATGTATATCCTTATACCTAATATTAATATATCAGATGGCATTTTTTTAAAATTAGCTTTGAATCTTATTAACCCTTTAAGTTGTATAGGTAGCTATAGCTAGTAGGCACCAGTGGCGGCTCGTGGGTATTTTAATTAGGCAGGCATTATATAAAATGTACATGACGATAATTGCGCCTTAGATGAAAAGTAGAAAATTATCAAGGTAAAAAAGAACGCGTTAATATACGGGTTTCGTAAGGTAAATCTTTATTTTTTTTATTTTTATATTTTTTTGTTTTTATTTTTATATTTATATTATCTGATTTAGTATGAAAACTTATAAACCCTACATTTGATTTCCTGCTGCTAGGGAATTTTTTGTAAATTCTCCAATACAAACTTATATGCAATAATATGCGTGTATATTAATAAGAAGCAGGCATCTGCCTAAGTGCCTGCACCTAGTTTAGACTGAGCGGTTGAAGGTTAACAGTTCATTCTAAACTACATGCGGGATGGGTATGACATTATCACTGCTATATTGCTGTTGTGAGGAGTGGCGTCTCATTGATGCGCCTAATAGGAACTCAAACTCTTTAATCGCAGGGTGACGGTGCGGTAGTAGGGAGTAGTGAGATATGAGATTAATATAACAAATTACCAAAATTAGAGCAGTTTTCACATTAAAAAAAATAATAGTATATACATAGAATCATTACTAATATAAAAATGTCGCTCGATCAAATCAAATCTGAGCAGGCATTGCCTGCGTTGCCTGCCCTGACGAACCGCCACTGGTAGGCACTCACACCTATTTCGATCGTTATTCCTATATTTTGAGACATTAAGTTCAACTGGTATATTTTGATACCGGTGCGCCGTGAAATGCGCCTCAAAATCCATTGACACGTGTTTGATGGTATATAGGTATATCTATCTACCAGTGCGCCTCACGGAACATCATATTTACGGAAAAACAGGTGTTTTTGTTTTTTGTAAGTGTGTTGCGCAAAATATATTCAAGGAAAAAATACAAAATAAATATATAAGTATTACTGATGTATATACATACTAATAAATGTCATTTAAGTAGTAAAATTTGACCTAGTTTGAGAGTAAAAACAAATAGTCTCATAAGGAAACCACTTCATAACCCAACTTTGTGAAACACATCAAATTTTTTTTTTACTTATTTCGAAAAAATATGGATTTTTTTAGGCGATTTTTGCAGTAGGCAGTGGCGGCTTTAGGATTCGAATTTGAGGGGGGCGCATCCCGAAAGGTCAAATCTTAAACTATATTGAATATGCTTGAAAAAAAATGGTAAATTTTCACGTATGAGGAAAAGCTAAAATTAAAAGGAAATACGTTTGTTAACTTTTTTATAGGTACCTATATTAAAAGAAACTAAACAATTCTAAATTGGAAAATGGAAACAAAAAAAAATCAAACTAAACTGAAACAACTCGTGTATCACACAAAAACAAAATACATAAAACAAAAATAAAATAAAAGCATATACATAAGTGTTCATACGAAATAAAATCATAAAATCTAAAAGTTAAATTGTAAAATCTAATCTTCTTTTTTGGTTGGCAAATCGGTTACTTTCACTTACAATGTTTATTTCAATATTTCTATGAACATATAATAAAGCTATTATGACTTTTAATTAATCAAGCTTCTTTCTGCCGTTGCTACAGAAATAGTCAACGTACAATTTTCGTTAAAAATGCGCCGATATCGTATTTTAATTATTCGCCAAGTTCTGTGTCCACGTATTTTGATTTTGTGTTGAACTAGAAGCAACTGCAACATTGGTTTGTGGAGCACGAAGCCGACAAGGACAAAGACGCCGCTCTTAGAATCCGCATTAATAGACCAAGAGCAGTCAGACCTGTTAAAAATATTATAGACCGGGTGCTGCATTCAAAAATATATATGCAATTTATCTATTTCTATATGGATGAATTCATTGTCATTTTCTAAATATTTAATATTTTGTAAAACCACGGATCGATCGTTGGGAGGGGCGCGCGCCCCCTGCGCCCTCTCCTTAAAGCCGCCACTGGCAGTAGGTACAGTATGTTACATTTAAAACAAGTGGCAATAGATTTTTATAAACATTTGGGCCAACTTGTTATAAGAACATAAATTGCTATAGTACCATGGTGCAATTTGATACATTATTTTAGGTGTAATTCAACTGTCGATGTCGTTAGGTTTTTACTGGTAGCTAAATACCATGGTAGCTCTAGCTACCAGTTAAAGCTAAAGTAATACATCAAATAAAAACTGTGTTGCTGATCGTAAAGGTTCCTTGTTAGTTATAGCTACCACCATTTTTTTTGAAATTTTTCAAATATTACAATTCCTTTTTTTTTTAAATATTTTTCCCATGTGTCTAAACTGCCTTTAAACCTTATGCCCATATAAACAATCAAAAAACGATAAAAACAAGTTTTGCAACTTAAGGGTTAAAGGCCATTGTTTAAAATTTTCAGGAATGTCATTGTACAATCGCCATATCAGTTTTATGCTGTGGTAACGTTAACAATCCCCTGTATGTCAAGTTCAAGTTGTGAATATCTGTCCTATATACCTTAATTTTTGCGTAAGATATCGAGTCTCTCAGCACTCTATAATAAAGAACCAAAAGTGGAGTATTCTTCTGTCACTCATACCTCATACACAGCAATTACTGAGTTTGTAAGATACTGGACAAAATTTCCCAAATCCAGAAACAAAACGTAGGCAGGATTTTTGTTTTATTCTCGCAATGCGGATATTATTACGCTGATCTAGACAAAATCCGTATGTCACATCGTAAAAGTTAAAATGACTGAATACCAGAGAGTTTGTGAGTTAAGTGAGAATTTTTAAACTTGCTGCATTTTCGGTTTTACCGACATAGAAATGTCGTAAATGTTAATTTTAATAAGACGTAGGTACCTAAGTTTTTCGACTAAATCATATTCAGGCGCAGGAAGATATGTAAATGTGTACAAAATAATTAATAATAATAATTAATATTGAAATATTTACAACCCCTGGTCATTATTAACAAAATAAAGAAAAACATATTTTTTTGTATGCGGAGTTATTCGTACCTCGCGGGCCCCAGTTTGTTTGAAATAGCATATTTTTCACCATAATCTGATGAGTGTAAGTAGGTAGATTAATTCATCTGTGTAATATTCCAACTCGCCGCCCACCTGTTTCATTTTATTTTCATATTATTTCTGGAATGTGATATCTACTGATAAAATTAAAAAAAACCCAGACGCCTGCGGCAGTAAATATTATGAATCACATTGTACTGCTATCAGATATCACACAACCTTCACTTATATTGCAGTTGCATAACTAGGTATTACTTACATTTCATATTGTACGCAGTAGGCACCTTTTTTTACTATTCGGTACTTTATCAGGTGTTAGACGGTATAGTCTTTCCAATATTAGTTTGAAATGACATAAAAAATCACAGCTCCATATCCCTTTGTAAAGTCAATACCGATCGCCGCCGTCCACAGGCGCACCCTTTTTACTTTTCATAACAATACATGTCCTACGATATTTTAAAAATCCTTTATGTAAAAACATTGAATGTTAAATGTATAACTGTTTTGCCATTTTAAAAATATTTTTAAAAACAAATATTATATTATATACTTACACTTGTCACAAAATAAGTCCCGCTCAAAACGAAAACAAACGTGTTCCGCTCGTGTCACTGGTATCGCTACTGCCTTATAAAAAAATCCCGATGGCAGCCAGTCGGAAAAGTAGATTTTTGATTTATGTATTTTTTATTTATACTTAGTCTACCACTGACACCCACTATTAATAAACAAATAATGGAATATTCTGACAGTCGCCAAATATAACAAAGTGTCATATTGACAGTTATTTTAATTGAAATACCCATTATAGTATAATACATACGTAAGTACGGTCTTATTGTTATTTCACAGGTGTTTATTTGTCAAAATAATTACAGGTATAGCGGGTGATGATATTTTTTTTATTTTTTGTTACTTTATATTGACTTACATTTACTTAAATATGCCAGCGATGAAAAAACTCTCCAAATAAACATTGTAGAGATTTAAGTGCTCTATCATTTGATATGTAACATCGGTATTTTCTATTAACAATGAAAAAAATATGATTTTTTTAAAACTTTGACAGGCCGCCATTCTGAATTTAGCTCTCCGATTTCAATCGCCAACGAACTCACGCGATTCCATGACCTAGCCGATTTTTTAACCAAATTTTGTTTCGATTGGTCAAAAAATGCGGCCTAGAACGTGACGCAAAGTTTCTATATCCCATATATATATATATATATATATATATATATATATATATATCCAGGGGTCATAAAATGAAGTACTGCATAAAAATTTTTCAAAATTTCGGTTGTGTCGATCTCCTGAATAGTTAGATTTTTTTTAAAAATCTACTAAAAACGCAACCTAATACCGGCGGTGCCTGATATAGTGACTGCAAAAAGTTTCATCCACTTGAGGTATTATTAAAAATGATTATTTAATATGATAGATCTTCTTTCATTTTATTAATCTAAGAAAAACTATTGAACAGATCATGGTTACAATATTCTGCCACCGTGTTTTACTGTCGGACACAATTTTTTTTCGCAAATTCCACATTAAGTCTTCGCCATACCATATGATGTCCATCCGATTATATTTAGATTAATCTGAGAAAATAACACGTTGCCAAAAATTATTTGTTTCATTCATATTAAATTTATTTGCAAACTCGTAATCCTTTGTTTTTCGATTAATCATGAACCCAATACTTTTGTCAGTCACTATAGTTATTTTTAATACTGTCGGTGTCCTTTGGGAGGCACGATTTATTATACGTCTTATATACGAGGGAGAAATGTATTAAAAGAACGCTGCATTCGATGTCCATTTCTAATGTAAAGAGGCATGGGAACGGATAGCCCCGGTAGAATCGCTAATTTTATATATTTTAGATTAAAGTTGGATAAACTATACAGGAACTGATTAGAATAGAAATAAATTATGTTAGTGTGTTGAGTGATTTTTCTTGTCCTGATGGGTATTAATTTACTCGTCTCCGCGTTGACTTGATTTTCCATTTCGCACACGATTCCATGAAGTCATCGGCAGCAGTTCGAAGATATCTAGTAACAAATTCTTCGACAGCGGCTGCTAGCTATGCAGTGTTGGCCGCGTACAGCGCTAGAGTGTTGTGCTCCAATGTCCTGGGCTCCGAGAGGTGCTCACATTGTATATCCAGTATGTATTGCTCTGTCGAACGCTCTGGCCACGTCTAAGCGCAAAATGCCCGTAGCCTGTCTTCTGCTAAGCCTTTGAGCTGTTTGTTCCACCAATGTGAGCAGCTGTAGCTCAATGCTGTGACTTTCTCTGAAGACGAACTTCTCATCAGGAATGGCTGATAGTTTGTCTGAGACTTATCTCAATGTCCAGATGATAATTCTGCTGCTACAGTATACTGATAGGTCTGTAGTTCTGGGGGAACTTCAGGTCCTTACCACCTGGTTTCTGTAGAATTATTACTATAGCCTCCTTCCACGTTCTGTTCTAGTTAGCCGTGAATGGGGCTCAACAATAATGGAGTCATCCAATAAATTTCCAGATTTGTTAGTGGTCGAATATTGAAAACGGCATCTGATTTTCTTCTTTCAGGTTTAATACCGTCAGCGCTAATTTCCTTTATTAGAGTTCGAACAACAAAGTGGTCAAAAACATCTAAGTGGCGCTTGTTCTGTAAGTAAGTTCATACACAATCGTCATACCTGTATTTTTAGTCTGTGATAGTCACAAGATGGAACGTATTTGCTTGTTCGTTAGGTCTCCTCTCCGACATTAATTATTTTCACTTTGCACGTTCCATTACTAACACTAAATTTGATCTTACTGAAAATGTAATATTGAAGGCCAAATACGAAATCGTATAAACGCTAGGAATAATATTAATTGAAATAAAAACGACAGAAAGAAAGAACGAGAACGTAGTAATATTGATGTGACATTTAAAAACATTATAACACAGCTACTATCTGTGTGGGCAAGTTCAAGGCCATTTCCTTAATGGGCGCTAACTGCACTTTTATTTCGTCAAAACAAATGTATATACTCATTACTCAATAACTCAAAAAATTTGTATTATTTTTTGTTGTTATGCAATACAATTTTAGAGAAAACTTGCAACAAATTTGCAGTTTTAGTGATGATATTTGCAAAAATAGCATATGTGTGGCCTGTATAAATTCTTCTACCATAGCCCCTAAACGCTTCAACCAATTAAGCTAAATTTTAGTATATGAGTTTGGAGGAATCGTAGGATTTTAGTTAGAATCACTTTAACCCTGCGATAGTGCACACAAACCCCAAATTCTTAAATAGCAATAGGGGTCGAGAGGTACATAAATTGAAAGCACATATAATAATAATAATAAATCAGTTTATTTGCAGCAATCAATTCACACAAATCTTACAAATAAACGAAAAACAATTTATATTTACGATAACTGCAAAAGGGGCTAGAAAACAGCAAATACTGATGATGTTATGATGTTCTTTACAGCAATACCTAGCTTACTTTTGAAATTTACCTCGAGATAATTGCGTTTAAAATTTCCAGTTAGGTAGTTTGTAATAATTATTATATCTATAAGGTCGCGGTAATCGCATAATTTATTTTTTTCAAAAAATAATCTATTATGACGATGCTGATATTATGAATTATAAGACGTCTTCTCCACAATAACAACTTCATATAGGTAATTAAGATACAATACAACAATACATGTTTCGAGATATAGAATCTCATCATCAGTGGTGATTCCAACATTCAGAAAATATCTTTTTACATATGCTCATAAAAATCAATTAGTTAAGGCTGCAAAATTGAAAACAACAAAAGTTTCAAGTTTTTGTATTGCGTAAAACCAAAAAGGTAACACAATTTTGTCGCTTCGTTGCCGTTCCAGTTGTGTTAACATATCAATTTGAGATAAAGACAAATATAAGCATTTTGAAGTTCCCTGAGACGATTAAGACCATTTCCAGATGGAAGTCTGTCTGTCTGTGAGTGTGTGTGTGTGTGTGTGTCTGTTTGTATTCTACCACGATAGCGCCCAAACTCTGAGCTAAATTTTCGTATGTGAGTTTGGGGCAGTCCTAAGATGAAGCCATTAGATTTTGGTTGAAATCGCTTGAGCCCTGTGATAGGAGTGGACACAACCGCTAAATTTTCATATATCAGTAGGGGTCGAGTGATACATCATTTAAAGCATTTCTTCTCTGCTTTACACTTTTGTTATTTGCCCCCATAATTCTCGAGAAAATAGCGTTTAAAATATAAGCAGTTAGTTGGGACGTATATATATATAACAAATAAAATACATTATTTATTACCAGGTTTCTGTTGGGTCATTGGTGGGGCGTTCGCTTCGCATGCGGAAGGCTACGGGTTCGAGTCCTAGCTCTGGCAATACTTTTTTTACCTAATGTTTGAAGAAAGTCGTTAGTTTGTTACGTTATTTTATTGAAATTAATGAAAATAATACAATTATAATAATACCAATTATTAAAATTCTATTTCGTTACGCAGGTCATATATTTTATATTATATTATAACTTGTCGTGATAGTTTTGGGGTGACCCAACCGATTTTTTTAATGGCGACCGAGAGATCCAAATAGTGCACTAATGTGTGTGGTTCAGTAAAAACTCTCTCCTCAAGGGCAACATTTCCTTTCTGATTTATTTCTTCAAGATACATTTTGTTCTCTACATAACACATATTACTTTCCCGCAGAGGGAAAGTATTGTGAACGCGTAAAAATTTTTTTTGAGATAAAGACGGATATAACCATTTTGAACTTCCTTGAGACGATTAAGACTACTTCCAGATGGAAGTCTGTCTGCCTGTGTGTGTGTCTGTATATGTATTCTTCCACGATAGCGCCTAAACGCCTTAACCAATTCAGATAAATTTTGGTGTATGAGTTTGTGGGAGTCCTAGGATGAACCCATTAGGTTTTGGTTGAAACACAAAAGTTTTATTATTATCTGACACTTTTCTAATAAATGTGTGCACAATTAAAACCTAAAACGAAATAATATCCGTTAAGTAAAGGGATATTTTGATGTTGTACAACATTTATTTTAAAATGTTATACCAGTGATATGAACTATTTACAGCAAAACACTTTGACAGGACGTGGAATCCTTTGTGTATATTAGGCTGGTTCGACTAGTTTTAATTGTCAGTCGCTGAGGGTTGTTCAGATGGGTCAGTAACCCCGCCGCGCAAAATAGGGTGCGGTTGCAGTTGGCTGGATCAAAAGCAAGTAAAACTATTTACAACAAACTGATGCAGTGCAAGGTGTAAGTGTGGGGAGCATGTCACCAAACGCTGGAAGAACTCATCAAAATACCCTATTTCAGAGGAATCAGTTTCGTCTAGGTCATCCCACCGTCCTTACCCAAAAAGGAGAAGACGCTAATTTCGGAGACCTTCAACCATGTAGCAAATTGGGTTTTGCTATTACTGTTAGTGTCACCAGAGAAATTGTACAAACATATATAACAGAAGAAGGCAGAAACGTTCCCGAAAGGCCCAAAAATACACCAGGACCGGACAACGTTGAACAATGTATTACCAGGAATAACATTAGCATTCGATTGGCATCTGATATTAAGCGTGCACATACTTCTGTTGGGCGCGCAGACATAATAGAGTTTTTCAATAACATTAAACATGTTCTTGTATCGGTTCGTGCTAAACAAGGGTTTAACTACGACGAAACTAATTTCACGGAGAATCCCGGGGCCAAAGAGGTGCTAGTTCGTATGAGCACAAAGCGGGTTGAAAGGGTTTAAGAACATGCGCGTTCTCCAGATGAAATGTTCATAGTACCAATGGTAGTCTGCAACGCCAACAATATCTAAATTGGACTGTTGATGGCCTCCGAGGAAAAAAAAACGTGGCGAAGAATATGATTTTAAAAATATGGACACAGACAAGACAAGGAAAATATAATTGAAGAAGAAAATAGTGACAAAGAAAATACGGTTAAGGGAAAAGTCAAAAATGCTAACAAAATAAATCGACAACATAGAAGCAGAAATGAAGACCAACGTGGAATTTGTTCTACTGGAATCTATGCATTAGTGGTTCTAGGTGGATCTCCGGTGTTGGTAACAGAGGATCCAATAATAAATGTTATAATAATTGTGGCGAATATGAATATTATTATATTAATATTCATGTCATTTTGGCAAGGCGTAGGCGCGAGGGTGTGTTTTCATCTTTTAGGAAGAATGTTGATTGTTACTTTTATTTTTTAGTTTGTTTAAAGTGTTTTGCTTATTTTGATATTATATTTATTTTAATGTTTAAAGAGTCTTATATTGATAAGATTTGTTTGTGCCTTAAGAATATTCCTATTCCACCATTTTGTTAATGTTTAATACGTTTCAAAGAAATTAACGAATGTCTTCTTAACTAAATAATTAAATTTTTGTAATCAGAATCTCGAATATGAGAAAAGAAACGTAAAAAATAATGTACATGATACGCAAAGTTGTGGTGTAATCATAATCACAACAACCACATAATTATATTAAGTTGAAATTTAATTTTATTTTATAACTTACACATTTTAATGAATTCCAATTAATTTATAATAATTTCTTTTCACAAATGGTGAGTAATTTAATAATATCTTAAAGATTGTCTGAGTGTGATATAGGTACATTTGATTGTAGAATCGGTATAGCTGTCTGTAATTCCCCCATTGCATACCACTGAGGATATAACAAGTTTCTCGAAACATGTATGGTAAATGCTGATGGATTTTGAACAAATATATGATATCCATTTTGTGGAGCAGACTTAATTTATGCATCCTTAAACATAAAACTCCTGCCGTAAGAAAATGGACGATAATATAACATTCCTATTTTTTGTAGCTCTTTAAAAAATATATGAATATGTTATTTCGTTATAATGATTTTATTTTAATAAATAAATATATTGGATTTTTTTCTTTTCAATTATTACATTATCTTCACTTTTCTGTTTGGGGCCAATGTACCCCAAATGCTACTTTGGCACCCATTTGAAATTTTTTTCTCGAAAAGAGTTTATCATAAAAAAACCCATTTTATGACACGTTATAGGTAGGTACCTATGTATTATATATGCTACTCTTTACAATATATTAAAATAACTATTTGGCCACGAAAATTGCTTTAAAAACCACAGTTAAAATTGTTTTTGTTAACCAGTTTATTTGATTGTTACGATACATAATCGTAGAGTAGATAATTCTGCATCAGCAGTTCAAGTTATCCGCAAAATACAAGAGAATATAGCATGCACGTGGTTTTTGCATGTAGAAAACCATTTACCACTAAATTTAATATTGTTGCTATACAAAAATGTAAATGTTACGTATTTACTATAAATAAAATTGAAATTTTACTAAAAACAATATAAAAAAATAATTGCAAATTATTATGGAATAATTTCATAATTAATTGTTTATATTATTAACTAAAACAAGTAAATGATTTTTCACTAACATAACATTAGGTACTGATTAAATTAATTATCAAATCCATGCAATAGTCAGTCTGAGGAAAAAAATGTACCTACTTAACATGAGATTTATAGTTGTTAGTTTTGCAATGACAAGTTCTAATAATTGATATCAATAATTCTTATTTCGTCTGATCACCCAATTTGTTTATTATTTTCAACAAATCACAGCTTTAAAAACAGTTTACTTAAATTAAGTTATTTTATTTACAGCTTGGCTTGTTATGTGTATGGTGAGGGAGGCAGTTGGGCCGTTGCCTACATAGATTATAGACAAAAGATTCATTGTTAAGGCCGCCTGGCTATCTGAACATAATATATTGATTCGCTTGTTTGTATACGCCCTCAATCTGTTAAATTTTTTGTTTATGTGAGGGTTAATAATATCTATAGAGCGGCCGAAAAATGCTGCACTCATATTAACACCGGAATTTTAAATGGAACACCCTATATATTTTTAAGTTTGTGGGTTCCTTGGAATAAATAAAGGCAACGTTCATAAGAACTTCCTAATCTAATTTTGCATAATTTATAAATTAAGATTATGTATTATATTTAACAAATTGATGACCTCAGTAAAAAATGTCTTAGAGATCACTAGTTAAGATTAGTAATGATAAATTTTCTCCCATAACTACCACTTAACGAATCTAGGTGTTGTAAATTTATACAAGAATGATGATAATTTACCAATATTGATATATCCAGTGATATTTCCGGAGTTGATTTATGAGGATTTTCTTCAATGGACAAAACCCAATTTGGAGTTCTAGTTCGATCACCACATCCTATAATCATAATTAATTTTCAATTCGAGTTTCGCTAATTATTCATCTTGAAAACAATTTCGTGGCAAAGCGGACTAAAATTTTGGCTTTACCTACACACGCTTGGAGACCACCGTCCGAGCATTGCTGAAACCCAAATATTTGGGAGATGCTGGCAGAAGGATAAAATGGTCTCCTGCTAGCGTTTTGTGTTCATACTATTTTTATTTATATTTATTTCTATTTATACGACTGGTTTTACCTATACATTGAGTTTGTTCGGCCTCTGCATGGTATGGGATATGCATTACTATGTACATGTAGATGATATATGTTTACATGTGTCTACTGTTGTGTATCCTATTGTGCTTAAATGCAGGCCGATATTTGTGATGGGTAGCGACTATGGTGCTCTGACGAGCTCATAACAAGAGCGAAACGAATTCGTCAGTACCTGTCGACCCATGCCTCGGTCTGGTTTCTATCGAATTAGACTGGGGCCCTGCTAAATTAAACAAAATTCCTTGTGTAGGTAAAGCCAACATTTTAGTCCGCTTTGCCACGAAATTGTTTTCATTTGTTATATTTACGGACATGAAAATCCTCTTATTATTCATCTTCTTTCGTCAATTTTATCTTTTACGACACACAAGGCAATCAATATTCAATAATTTTATTATCCCTTTTAGCAAAACATTTAAATGTAAATTTCTTTTTTTAATATCTAAATTTATTCTTTTATAAGGATAAATAAAACTGACGTCCACTTCACAAATGAATCTATATAATTATTGTCCGTTACAACAAAATTACAATTTTACCATATACCTATGTTTCGAGAAATGCTTTTGTCATCATTGTTGTATTCGATTTTATTGAAGAAATCTCTCTTAATATCATTTTTAAATTATTATTACCCGAATTCTGAAGTTAATTTTATTTCTGCGATACAATGTTATTTTTGGAATTAATTTTTTATATTATATCAAAAACGTCGATTATTAGCTTGGATTTCTGTTTATTCTTCCCGCAACATCTCTTGCATAATAAGAACTTAAAAAAATAAATCTGGGTAGCCTGAACGTTATATATACGGTAAATCTATTTTTGATCAAATAAACCATTAAAAAAATATGCAGTGATGACAGGGGAGGCTTCTTAACGAAATCATTTTTATATAACATAAATTTGAAAGAAACTCTATGAAATCATATAAAATAAAAATTAAACTTACTATTTAATAACTGTTGCAAACTAGAGGATTGGAAGAAGAAATAAAACCCTCATTCGGATTTTAAAATTTGTTTACTTGCAAATTTGAACTTAGGAAATTCAGACTGAGTCTGAGTGAATGTCGATACCTGTCGAGATCGGGCCTTTTAAATGCGGTTTACTGAAAGCTCAATACAAAAATACGTCCGGGGAATCATCAAACTCATAAAAGGCGGATCTATAGGGGAAGGAGGGGAATTGCGAACACATAAGGGAAAACATTTTTTTTAGCCATACTACTAATGCTTTAAAAGAACAAAGTTGCACTTGGTAAAGTCAAAATAGTCCGTAACGCACATGAACTATCAAAAATCTTTAAAAATTTAAAATAACGTATATATATTATTGCTTAAAATTTTTTTGACAAAATTGCAACCACCCGGTACTTGAGGCTATTGCCAAACAAGAATAGGGTAATTGAGAACACAAATTTTTATAAACACATTTGTGCTTTTATATTAACTTTTTTTCCTCCAGCTGCAACTTATGTGTTGACGTATACGAACTTCAGAGCGCTGCTTCGCTCTGCCCCCTAAAAATTTCTTTTTAACACTTCATTTTAGCTTTGGTAGTTCGATATCTCTAGTAAAAGATACGTCGAGGTTCAATAATAATGGGTTTGCTCTCAATATTACTTTCCCGCTGAGGGAAAGTAATGTGAACGCGTTAGGTAGTCGGAACCTAAGTGATTATAATTAAAATACAATATTTCTATCGAGGTTTCTGTGGCGTCATTGGTAGGGCGTTAGCTTCGCACGGAAGGTTATGGGTTCGAATCCCAGCTCTGGCAATACTTTTTTTTTCTGATCTTTGAATAATGTAGTTAATTTGTTTTTAGTTTATAGGTAATAATGAAAATAATACAATTATAATAATAATTATTATGATATTATTTTACTGAAATTAATGAAAATAATACAATTATAATAATACCAATTATTAAAATTCTATTTCGTTACGCAAGTCATATATTTTTGATTATATTATAACTTGTCGGGAAAGTTTTGGGGTGACACAACTGTTTTTTTTTTAAGGAGATGGAGGCGTTGTTATCTTGTTACCATTAGGAGGTTGATTTCCTTCTGAGACGTAAGCAGTATGTGGCACAACCTTTTGGTGAATTATAAAATAATATTCGGTAAATATGTTACGGTTGATAGGGAATATTCCAGATTTCTGTGAGTTTAAGTAAACGGCTCCACGAGTATTTATTAGATGATCTTTTCCTGCAGTAAATCGCATCTGAGACCAGCAACTAAATTTTAGTATTTATTTATGTGTCGGGCAAAGCCCAACACTTTAAGGGGTAATAAAGAACGCTAGTTCGTCAATATCCGATTTTGAGATTTATTCTATATTGTACAATATGATAGGGATAACATATTACTCATTACAAATTTTTTACAAAATGCGTCACTATTCAGAATTAAAATTGAAAAGTTCTCTATTTTTAATTATTATAATAAAAATCACACCACAGTATAGAACCAACGGCAAAATTATACCCTGTCATATTTCAGTTAGCAAAGCATATGCTATTAACTTTTCTCCCAACATTTTTGAATAAATAAGAACACATAATTTTATATGTCAATCAGTAAAATTACAATTATATCGGGTAAATTAAATTATCAAAATTTAGTTAATTATCCAATTTATAATAAAATCTACGTTTTCAGTATAATTACTAAATATAGATTGATGGATCTCTTGACAACATAGAATCATGCAAAATTTATAAATGATGATTTTAATAAATACAAAAATAGGTACGTAGGTTCAAAATGAGTGGGCCCGCCCGGACCCTCCACTGGAACCACCGAGGGTACATTGTGGCTCATACCTATTTATATATCTCACCCCGGGCCTCAATGTTAGGAGAGCTTTACTCGCTGGTAGAAGGGCTAC
This sequence comes from Apoderus coryli, assembly GCA_911728435.2. Lineage (NCBI taxonomy): Eukaryota > Metazoa > Arthropoda > Insecta > Coleoptera > Attelabidae > Apoderus > Apoderus coryli. The sequence goes on along the minus strand of OU452204.1, from coordinate 9,707,246 downwards.
TTCACCGAATCTAATTCTAGGCAAGAACATAATACATATTCCGCCGTCTCATCATTCTCCAGGAAAAATCGGGATTCCGAAGTATTAGATGGAATAATAAACTCCTTCAAATGTACAAAACCTGGATAATTTTGCCAAAGTATAATATAAATAATACAAGAGTTTTATTCAATTTAATTGAAATTAATATCTAAATTTAATTTAAAAATAAATTGTTGCTAATATGAATTATTTATTTTTTAGCATTAGCTTGTTTAGCTTGGATTTCCGCTTCTTCTTCCAGCAACATCTCCACAGCTCTAATTCTCCTTCGTACCATCGGTACTTTGCTATACCATTGTTCCATGGCATCGTCCTCTTCTTTATAGACTGGCGTACGCTTACATAAAGCATTCACCAGCTCCAATGGGCTTAGGGGATGAATTCTTAGTTGTAGCATTCTTTTTACTGTTATCACTTCGTTGACAGTACTCACAATAGATCCTATAATTACAGGAAAAAAATGCTATAATAGACAGGGTGTCCCTGAAAATAACATGGCAAGTTCCTATAATATTTTTGCTACAGGCCTCCCTAACGGAGAGATAGGCCCCTAAATGCCGTCGTTGAAAATCGATTTTTCTTGAATTAATACCAATAAAGACCTCTTAAAATAGTGGTCTTGAAACTAGTTTAGCTTTTCTATTTTACCACTTCTAGATATTAATGCTTAAATTTTTGGCATCCTGTATAACAAAAACTTTAAAAAAATAAATCTGGCTAGCCTAAAGTTTCAACTAAAAAAAGCTATCCTTGAATATCGATCAAATGGACCATTTACAAAAATTAAATACGCAGTAATGACAGGGAAAGCTTCTTCACGAAATCATTTTTAATAAATTAGAAAAAGTATATGAAATCCGATAAAATAAAAAACCCATTAATTATTCAAAAACTTTTCCAAGCTTTAGAGGGTTGAGCAAAAAATAAAACTCTCATTCGTATTTTAAAATTTGTTTAGGTACTTGCAAATTTGAAATTAGGAAATTCTAAACTTTCCAGTTTTAGTTTTTGCTTCTAAACTCACTAGTTCTTGCAATATTTGAATATAAGGACGCTGATTAGAAACAATTAGTGATATGAGGCTAAATTAGTTTCAAGAGCATTTTTCAGAGGTCCTTACTTGTGTTCGCCATATAAAATTTATAAAGAGAGTAGCTTGTTCCTTATTCGAAGAAAAATCAGCATATTACCTACTACATTTTCCAGAGTAGATTAAGCATTGGTATGCAAGGTAGACAAATAAATATGTCTTACCAACAGTATATCCATCTGATATTTTGCTCATAACGCTGGTATTAAATTTCCAACTGACAGCCATAAATTGACTTAACAAATGTGTCCAAACATGGAATCTGGAACTATAGTCGGGCCGGGGAATCACCAGAAATTTTTGATAAACTTGTTGTAGAAGTTTCTGGTCACTTTCCCAAGGACAGTTTGTAACACCAATCAGTATAACTCTGTCTTCTGGACTGAAATCTGAAAAAGTGGGAGAAGTTTTAGATGCTTACATAAATATAATTATGCCTTTTTGCCCAACGATTTACTTCCAGAGTTGAGAAGTGAGGATAATATGTATTAAGACCAATAATACCACACTTAACATAATATACAAATACATTAATCCTTATTTGTTAAAGCTTCGTTTAGACCTGAACATTATGGCGAACAACAATCAGAACAACGAGCCGAACGGCTCTGCATTCAGTCAGTTAAGTGCCAAACTATGGCGATTTTTCTTGAATTGAACTTTAAATAACAGCTAAAAACACTGAAAACTTGTTTAAACCATTACATGTGATATACCACCTATTTTTGAATTGAAAATGGCTTTAAATTTAACAATAAAAATTCCAGGGCCGTATTGAAAAAAAAAAATCCCGATGGCAGGCAGTCGGAAAAGTAGATTTTTGATTTATGTATTTTTATTTATACTTAGTCTACCACTGACACCCACTATTAATAAACAAATAACGGAATATTCTGACATTCGCCAAATATAACCAAAGTGTCATATTGACAGTTATTTTACCTGAAATACGCATTATACTATAATACATACGTAAGTACGGTCTTATTGTTATTTCACAGGTGTTTATTTGTCAAAATAATTACAGGTATAGCGGGTGATGATATTTTTTTTTATTTTTTGTTACTCTATATTGACTTACATTTACTTAAATATGCCAGCGATGAAAAAACTCTCCAAATAAATATTGTAGAGATATAAGTGCTCTATCATTTGATATATAACATCGGTATTTTCTATTAACAACGAAAAAAATATGATTTTTTTAAAACTTTGACAGGCCGCCATTCTGAAATTAGCTCTCCGATTTCAATCGCCAACGAACTCACGCGATTCCATGATCTAGCCGATTTTTTAACCAAATTTTGTTTCGATTGGTCAAAAAATGCGGCCTAGAACGTGACGCAAAGTTTCTATATCCCATATATATATATATATATATACAAAGAAAAATGAAATAAACTAACTTGTACGAATCAAAAAAATCTCGTGACACAAGCTGGATTTGAACCAACATCTCCCAATTGCCGGTCAGGTGTTTTAACCAATTAAACTATCGTGGCACATGAATGAAACTTCTTTAATTCGTACATGCCTTGCTTCCTATGTGCTGTGCTACGCCTCGACCTTTTAATTCAAAGGCAACATAGACTACACACTGCCATAATGCAATGTTATTTCTCTTTTGCTCATCGCAAATAAATATAAATAAACAAACAAAGATATTCAACTAAGTTGACAGAGTATAGTATATCACCGATATACAAAGAAAAATGAAATAAACTAACTTGTACGAATCAAAAAAATCTCGTGACACAAGCTGGATTTGAACCAACATCTCCCAATTGCCGGTCAGGTGTTTTAACCAATTAAACTATCGTGGCACATGAATGAAACTTCTTTAATTCGTACATGCCTTGCTTCCTATGTGCTGTGCTACGCCTCGACCTTTTAATTCAAAGGCAACATAGACTACACACTGCCATAATGCAATGTTATTTCTCTTTTGCTCATCGCAAATAAATATAAATAAACAAACAAAGATATTCAATTAAAGAAGTTTCATTCATGTGCCACGATAGTTTAATTGGTTAAAACACCTGACCGGCAATTGGGAGATGTTGGTTCAAATCCAGCTTGTGTCACGAGATTTTTTTGATTCGTACAAGTTAGTTTATTTCATTTTTCTTTGTATATCGGTGATATACTATACTCTGTCAACTTAGTTGAATATCTTTGTTTGTTTATTTATATTTATTTGCGATGAGCAAAAGAGAAATAACATTGCATTATGGCAGTGTGTAGTCTATGTTGCCTTTGAATTAAAAGGTCGAGGCGTAGCACAGCACATAGGAAGCAAGGCATGTACGAATTAAAGAAGTTTCATTCATGTGCCACGATAGTTTAATTGGTTAAAACACCTGACCGGCAATTGGGAGATGTTGGTTCAAATCCAGCTTGTGTCACGAGATTTTTTTGATTCGTACAAGTTAGTTTATTTCATTTTTCTTTGTATATCGGTGATATACTATACTCTGTCAACTTAGTTGAATATCTTTGTTTGTTTATATATATATAGATATATAAACTTTTGAACTGAGGTCATTTTTAGGATCCAGGGGTCATAAAATGAAGTACTGCATAAAAATTTTTCAAAATTTCGGTTGTGTCGATCTCCTGAATAGTTAGATTTTTTTTAAAAATCTACTAAAACAAGTTGATGATGGTTTTCCAAAAACAAAAATTCCCGAAAACTGCTAAAGTTAGTTTAAATATGAAAACACCATTTAAAAGGTATTTTAATTGTACAACTTTTCTCTAAGTTAATCGACATTGTAACTCCTACCGTTTCCAAGACTCCGATGCTACCCTATTGTTATCTTGGACACAGTGTATAGGAATATTAAAAACAGTGTGGAAAAGTTACTTGACAGCACTGAGTGCTGAAAAGTATTAACTTTCCGCACTAAAAAAGTGCACTTTACTACTTTAGGAAAAGTATATTACCCAACATTTCCCGTATAACCAAACCACAGTTAAATGAATAGACAGTTACTTCACCCCGTGTCGGCACGTCTGATGTCCATAGATACAAAGCAATTCGCCGCGCTTATAGTATAGTCTATAGTATAGTCACAGTTAAAATAAGTATATATAGCAGCGGGCCAGAAATGAGCTGGGAATGCGACGAGTCGATGCCGTTTTCAGCGTCTAGTGACGCTTCTTGTCTCTAGTTAATATTCGATGACCAAACTGTATATACCTCTACCTAACCTCTACCCGTTCTACAGGGAGGCCATAAATCCAAGGGCGCAATTCTGAACCCATTTATAGTAAAAAAGATCGTATGATATAGACATGTGTCCTAAATTGGCTGGCCTTTAAGATGCAGGCTGTCACACGTTTTAAGAAAAACTGCTTTTTATTAATATCTTAAAGATCTTTTTGTCGAAATTTATCAGTATTTATCAAGTTTTCTTGGGTATTGGGACAAAATCTAAACTCAGTATTTCTGAATTTTAAATTCTATTGCAACGTTTCGTGCAATATGTGCACATCATCAGGCTACAAAAAACACAAAACCTCAATAAAGCAAAAGTTATAAAGTTATATAAATAAAAACACTCAACAAAAGGACGATGACCAAACAGACTAACATAACATTTAAAAAAAAATAGATTATATTGACACAGAGTCTAATACCTACCATAGAAAATCTGGTCAAATTCCCTAAAAATATTAACATTGTTTTCGAACCTATAACAGCTAAATAGAACAAAATACAATAAAATTAATATTCACAGTGTCAATGAGAGATGGGAATTCTCTCACCACACAGATCATATGATCTACTGAGTTTAGATTTTGTCCCAATACCCAAAAAAACTTGATAAATTGAAACAAAGTGGGATGATAGTTTGATAATTGTTTATCAGTATTGTTCATTGTAATCAGACGCTAAGTTAAAACTAACTAGATTATAATTATTATTTCCAGTGGCATCCCGGGGGCAATCTTACGATTAATATTGACAAATAAAATGTATGCCACTGACTTTACAGTATTTCTACTAAATATACAACACATTTAAAATCTTTATCGAACAATGCCTAATCTGTATAATTTAAAATCTATATCGTTTTTTATATGGGTTTTGTATTAAAAAAAACACCATTTTATGCTACTTATTATGTCATTAAAATTATATGGTGTAAATTAAATTATCAAGATTTAGTTAATTACCCAATTTATAATAAAATGTAGGTACGTTTTCAGTTTGATTATTAAATATCCATTGATGGATCTCTTGACAACTTAGAATCATGCTAATTTTATAAATATGTACATTTTCAAATCATTATAAAATATAATTTAATAACTATTGATCAGTTTTAATATCGCATAGATTAATTCGGGGAAGTTGTAGATGTGCATAACTATGATACTTTGGTAAGAGCTAAACGAATTCCTCAGTTATCTGTCGACCCAAGACTCAGGTTCCCCTGAATTAGACAGCTAATTTAAAGAAAGTGCCATTTGTCTGTAAAACCAGTAATTTTGTCAGCTACGCAATAAAATTATATTTTAACATTACTTTTATGCACTGCAGTCCACTGCTCGTTTAAATTCTTCAACATGTGTCTATAATTTCTAACTAAGTTTGTTTTACCTTAAATTAAGCAATGACAAAAATTATGTTTCAACTATTCACACTAACTTACTTTTTACAAGTTTTGGTAGATCTTTCTTCAGTCTTTTCGGATCTGTTTTATCAGTTTTTGGCACTTTCTTCACAAACACTCTTTCAGCATTATCCATATAAATGACTGAAGGTTGTAATAGCCGCGAAACTTTCACTACCAAATGGATTAACATGATAAGTCCAGATTTCCCAGGGTATTTACCCACAATGTTGGCTGGCGTCAAATCGAACAATACTGCGCCTGTGTTAAGATTTAAAAATTCATAATAAATCCAATAAAATAATCGGTCATGATTTTTTATTGTATCCTGTTCAGCATTTAAATTAATTAAATTGAATTATACAGGGTGGTCCAACGAAAAGTTTGCACCTAGCTTTTCTCTTTTTTTTTGTAGTCGAATGCGAAAATGCTCGGACACGTCGATTTTGCTTTTGAGGGGGACACATTTTAAACATATTTTTCGATCTGCGCCTTTAACCCCCTAGCGGGGGTGAGTAACAACCCTAAAATTTTAAATGGAAAGAGGGGTCTAATGACATATCATTTGAAAGGACACAAAATTGTCTTTCTAATGATACCCTATTTGTCGAATTTTACTAAAACAGTTAATACGAAAACGACTTTAAAGACATTAAGCCGATAATTTTGGTATTAATGAGAAATACAAATAAGTTTTAATTATTGCGAGTGAAAACACCTGCAATCGTTAGTACATTCCAATGTTTGTTAGTTTTAACATTGCTTTGTAAAAAAAGTAAACAAGCTGTTAAATTGATTTATTAAAACGTTACATTAACAAATGTTGAAAATGTGACCCATTTGATTCCATACAATAATACAGATTTTGTTCAAATCTATTTCTAACATTTTGTAGCATATCAGGTGTTATGTTTCTGCACTCTTCTGTAATGCGTTGGCGAAGATCTTCTATGGACTCGGGCTTCGTGGCAAAACATTTATTTTTTAAGTGCCCCCAAAGAAAAAAGTCTAAAGGCGATAAATCCGGTGACCTGGCAGGCCATTCAATTGGGCCCCTCCTTCCAATCCACCGTCCAGGGAACCGGTCATCTAAGAACTGTCTTACAGGAGCCACATAGTGCGGAGGTGCTCCATCTTGCTGGAAATAAAGCCGATCAGCAGTATGATTTTGGTCATCTTCTATTATTTGTGTTATTAAAGGATGAATTGTGTCTTCAAGCATGTTTAGGTACACTTCACCAGTTAAATTTCCAGGAATAAAAAGTGGTCCTATAATATGATTTCCTAATATGCCACACCAGACGTTTATTTTTTGAGGATACTGGGTATGAACCTCACGGAATAAATGTGGGTTACTGTCATCCCAGTAACGGCAATTGTGCCTATTTACAGCTCCATTCAAATAAAATGTGCATTCGTCGGAAAAACAAATGTTAAATAATAATTGCGGATCTTCAATTAAACGCTGGCTCATTGCTTCACAAAATTGCAGCCTTCTATCAGGATCATCCTCATTTAGTTCCTGTACTAATTTGATTTTGTACGGATGAAATTTGTACGCTTTTAAAATTCATATTATGGACGAACGGGAGACACCTGAGGCTTCAGCTAGTTGACGGGTACTTTGACTATGATCCATTTCAACATGCCCTAAAACAGCGACTTCCACAGCTTCATTTCTGATCGGTTTCTGCGGCTGGTGTTTTACATTACAGACAGATCCGGTATCTACAAACTTTTTAACTAACTTGCCAACGTACACATCATTCACATTTTTATCGGGATGTCTCTCATTAAATAAGCGAGCCGTAAGTCTAGCACTACTATTATTTTGAAAATAAAGTTTAACAATTTCAACTCGTTCTAGAATGGAATAAATCATTTTGTACGGTAAAAGTAAAATAACTTGAGAAGCAACCAAACTGAATCAATGAAAAGACTAAAATAAACGGTGTAAATTTTTTTCCACACGTATCTGCAGTTTTTATTTCAACAAAAAACGCAAACGATTAGTGAGGAATTTAGTTCTGATAAATAAGATAGTGTTTTTGAAATCCCGTTTTTCTTCAAAGTAAATAATTTAGAAATGATTGTAGTTGTTTTCAGTCGTAATAATTAAAACTTATTTGTATTTCTCATTAATACCAAAATTATCGGCTTAATGTCTTTAAAGTCGTTTTCGTATTAACTGTTTTAGTAAAATTCGACAAATAGGGTATCATTAGAAAGACAATTTTGTGTCCTTGAAATGATATGTCATTAGACCCCTCTTTCCATTTAAAATTTTAGGGTTATTACTCACCCCCGCTAGGGGGTTAAAGGCGCAGATCGAAAAATATGTTTAAAATGTGTCCCCCTCAAAAGCAAAATCGACGTGTCCGAGCATTTTCGCATTCGACTACAAAAAAAAGAGAAAAGCTAGGTGCAAACTTTTCGTTGGACCACCCTGTATGTAGGATTCCCAATTGTTAGAAACATTAAAAACTGTATAGGTACACAGAGAAAAATCTATCATATCATGAACCATATGCACATTCAATCAATGATAGCATATATTCCGTATTCCACAATCAAAGCTACATTTCTTTCAATTATACTTATATGAATAATTGCGAAATATATGACTTTATTGCTTTAAGTATAAGAATTAATTGACTTCCAATCAAATGCCTCAATTATAAGAATATATTGAAATTAAATAAAAAGTATTGATTGGACTAAGTGTCACTATCGTTGATAGAACATTTATTGCTTTTTAAGGGGAATACAGAAATTATAGACAGAATATATTTTGGTATTGAAATAATTGTTTTGTCATTTTAAATCAATTTTATATATAATCCTGGAGAGAAATTAATTACTTAATTTAATAAAACTATCACGTTAACTAATTGGATGAAATAAAAGAAAGTTTTTATTCAAAAACAGTTTTATTAATTCTATAATACATTGTATTGTAATAAAAAAAATATTACTCTATAATCACAGTACAAAAAATAAACAATACATTAAAAGATGTATGTCATTCTAATACATGAACATTGAACATGTACGACTAACAAAATATTAAACCAAATATCGTATTTGTGCTTTTTTACCATATCCTCATAGTGTCCCACTCCCACTCGGTACTTTGTATACTGTATACCTATATCGTGTTAAAACAGGATATTTTGAATTTTGAGGTTACATGAGGTTGCAAAAATGTATTCCATGCTGCCATGCTATACTGGTTAATGTGAAATTAAAAGCTTAATATTCATAACTTTTGAATGGAACACCCTGAATAGTTTTGTTAAAACGTTTTTATTATGCATTATAGGTACCTCTTAAATCATTTGTTGGCTAGACCGATCCTTAATAGTATTGTTCGAAAAGCTTACACAAAATAATTTATAGTAAAAAACTTACGATTAGATATACTTAGTTAGGAGTAAAACTTACCGGAGAATATTGGAATTAGTTTGTCCAATTCTGAGGCGTTTAAGAAGTCTTCCATAATATATTATTGCAGATTATAGAACTTAACTATATAGACACGCACTACCGGCACACAAATAGAATAAATATATAAATGTAACATAACCTATTGTTTTAAGCTTTGCTAGTGACTAGGGAGTTCCGAAATTTCCCGATACATCAGCCCGAAATCTACGTTTTTATATCAATGGTTTTGAATTCGTTTTATTATGATATCGGCGTATGAAAGCATTTTTTCTTTTAAGTCAAAAACTAATATTTACGAAGTGGGGTAGGTAGTACGAAAATCCAGTTTTTATTTAATTTATATACTTAAATTCGATACATGCATGAGTGCAAAATGTTGGATACTCGACGTTTTGTGTCTCGATATATCGATGAATTTAGCCCGGCTCAATAATAAGTTAAGGTTGTCCCAACAATAAGAAGTATTGACTTAATATTATTTAGTTTATTTAAATAGTAGAATATGATAGCGAGTAAAATTTGATTTTGTTAATTCAATGATATATATCTAATAATCCGAGTAGAGAAATAATATTCTTCCAATGCTTTTTCTTGCTTATCGTAATATAACAATATTTGAAATAATACAATTGCAATATTAGTTGCCAATTATTACTGTAATCATTGAAAGAAAAAATATATCTGTTTTGTGCCTAACATATATGAAATTGAATTTCAATAATATCTGGAATGTCGGATTAAGTATATATTTAATGTTGGCCGAATTGTAATCTAATGAATTAAGTATTACTGTCATTAAACCAAAATAGAGGCAATCAAACATATCGCTAATATTGATATTACAGTAAGATTTTTTTCTGTGTACATACGTGCAAGTCTGACAAACTTTTAATCGCAAAAACTGAAAGTGAAATCTGATCTTCATTCTCTAGAAATAAACATTGAGTTGTGTTTATTACGTTTCCGAAATTATTTAATAAAATATTGATCCGTAACAAAAGACAAAATTACTAAAATGTGTTTGCTTGAAGGACGGAAAAATTGGTTACAAAGTCACACATTTCAACAGTTCAACTGAATAGTAGTTTTGCACACGTACCTGTTTCATTGCATATAGCATGCACCAGCATATCTTTGCCAGAACCTGTAGGCCCAGCAAGTAGTACTGATTTGATATGTGGTGTAGTCTCATGTAATTGCTGAGACAATAGTGGAACTATGCAGTACTCATTCACCACCTGCCTGAGATCACCTAAAGCAATGGGTGGTTCTTTTCCTTTATTATGTGGTGCTGGATTATAGTAGGATCTTTCGCCTTTAAAATCATTTAAGTATACTTCTGGGTATCTATAATAAAAAATATTTAAAATAAATTTCATATTTTGATAAAACACTGCCTTGTGTCCGTCACAATAAGTATTTTGAAAACATTTTGACCATCGCGATGGCTAATTGGGTATTTCGTACAGACGATATCGTTCCTAACAAATCAACCATTTTCAGTAGGTACTGCTTCCATGCAGCAGGCTAATTCTTATTTATCCCTTCGAATAGCTTCAAATAGCAGTTTTAATTGTCTTGCTTCAAGAAACCATCGGGTATAGTATAGAACGTATGTAAACAAGACTATCTAAATATTAGTCTTAATGGTTTTGCTTCTGGTCAAAATATACGATGGATTTGTTAAAATATCTACTCACTTTTTTATTATTCCATTAGCTACAAGTTCTTCAAACAACGATTCGGTCGTCCGATCGGGTGTTAAATCCTTTTCCTTCTTCTTTTTAGATTTTTTACCTCCTTTTCGTGATTTCTTACTTGATTTTTTCTTACCCTTATGCCCTCTATCTTTATCATAAGCATCCTAAAATTAAGGTCTTTTTAATTTCTAGGTTATTTCGACAATCCAAAAACTGGCCTTTGAAATTCAGCATCAAACAAGAGTTTAGCTTATCTTTAGAATTGTAAATACCTGTAATAATAATAACTCAGATCTCATCATTTCGTCCACAATTTTTCTTAATTCATTTTCCATTGCAGTCATTTGTTCATGCTCAATTATATCTTTGTAATGCATTTGAATGGGATTTTCATGTTCATCTCTATTTCTCCAAGTATCTTCATATTCCTCTTTTTTCATATTCAGATCTGGTAAGAATACTGATAAAAGTGCTTTGGTCTCTGTCTCCTCTTCATCCGTATCTACCGCTTTACCATCTTTGGCTTTTGCTGATTTTTCTCTCTTTGACTTAGAGTCTTTCGATGTTAGAGTCGACTCACTATCAGTACCTACAAATTTAGTAAAACGTAAAATCACGAAATCTTTTATTGTTTGGAATCGGGAAAATTGTAAACAGCTTTGACTGAAAATATGCTTGTCTCACCTTGTCTGCTTAACATCATTCGTGAAGCACTTCGTTCAGATCCCGTATATTCCGGAATCTTTCCTGTTTGATTTTTGTATTCCGTCAACCAACCTCTGACTTGATCATTCAGTTGTTCTAAAACAGCTTCTCGTTGATTTTTCTCTAAATTCTGACGGATATTCTTCACATCTTGTTCATATAAAGATTTTCGTTCTATTTGCAAACGACGTCGATATTCTTTATTCTGCAAGTCTCTCTCCATTTCTTCGTTCCGGGATTTTGGTGGAGGTATCATGCCTAAATACGTATATCTATTTTTACAAAATACTTCCAATATAGTTTGAGTTAGCAACTAGTTCTGACAACAAGTTATAGGCCTACATACGAAGATCGTTAAGATCTAATGTTGCGGGCTTTACGCTGAAAAAAAGAACTAATAGCAAGCACGTTCGCAGTTTTTTTTACCAGCGATACGACCAGTATCATGCCGACATTGCCCCACAACACCAGAAACCCACGGACAATGACAACTGTCAATTTTTCAAACCGTGATGTAACGGAGGCTGTCACAGCATTGAAGGCTGACTCTAGCTCTGGGTCGAACGAGATACCACCGGTCTTCCTCCAAATATGCATCGAACCACTATTGCAACCCCAAACAACAGCAATGCAATTCAACTCCGGAAGCTTACCAGAGGAGTGGTCGATTGATATGGTAATCCCTATTTACAAGAAGATGGACAAGCACAATGCTGAAAATTATAGACCAATGAGCTGGAATTCTGCCCGGTCTAAATGTATGGAGAAGATTATCACGAAGGCTTTGACTGAATTTCTACTGCACTCAAACGTTATTCCGATTCAACAACATGGATTTACGCCTGAAGATCAGTCGTGTCGAATCTGCTGAAGTGCCTTAATATATGGACCAAGCGCATACCTGGATTTTGAAAAGGCGTTCGATAAGGTGCTGTTTGCTCTACTTTATTCGTGGATATCTCCTGAGACGGATTGGGGCGAAGTTTCCATATTAGAGCAAAAGGTCCGATTTCCGCAGATGGCCTGTCCGCAGCAAGAGTGCCACAGGGTTCAGTGTTGGGGCCGTTGTTGTCCTTGGTATACTTATCTGATCTAACACCAAATTGTAGAGCCTTTTACTTTATTAAATTGCCCAATATTAGTACGTCTTGATGCGTACGTGCCATTTGAAACCGGAAAACTGCTTCATTTACATCCTGTTAAGAACACACCTGTACTCGTTTTCGACTGCTTGGAACGTTAGTTTTCTTGACGATAGTTTCGCGAGTTTTTATTATCTGTGTTACACAACTTGGGGAAACACCGAAAGGACTTCCCTAGGTATCTCACAGAAATCTACCTGCTTTACTGCCTACCATTAGGCGTTATGAACGCGTTAAGAACATTTTCAAAAAATGCGATTTCAAAATGTAAATGGGAAACCCGAAAAGGCCAAGATCTCAATAAATGCATACAAATTTATACATAAAAGTCCGGTAAAAATTGTATTATATAGAGTGCTACGCAGGGCTTTTTACATTAAATTTCATTAAAATATTCTAGGTCTTGTAAAAATTGCACTGTAAAGAATTTTTGACTATAAACAGTGTCGACTGTACAACACAAATGCTTTAAGGCAAAGATAGAAAGAAGATATGCGGAAGTCTCCTTTTCTCTACCTATCAATAACATCTCCTGAAGTTTCCTGCGTCTAGTATTCCGTCTTGCCATATATCCTCTCCATATCTTTTGAATCTTTAATGCGGCTGACATGCTGATACTCAACCCTTCCGCTTCTGCTAATCCATTTTCTCCTTGCGTTGGTTTACTTTTTTCCTTCATGGTTCGAATTTCTTTCATAAATTGAGCTCTTAGCCGACCCTTAAAAACAATAAGATTTTTCTCGTACTCAGTTGGTTACTTTGGCTAATAATTACCTGCCTAGCACGTTCATGTTTTTGAATTATCAAAATTGCCTTCGGTTCAGTCATTGGTTCTTTTTCAGCAACTTTATCGATATAACCCAATGTTGATAGTACAGAATTTATCAAATTCTTGTTATATTCAATTTTGGATTTGCGTTCATTGCGAAAGCAATCGGGCACTTTAAGTTCTGCATCCAGTGGTGTTATATTTAGTTTCTGGATTATATCACCGCAATGTGTCCATTCGGTTAAATCCGCCTCTACTAAGTCGTATTTCAATTCTAAGATTCTACCTTAAAATAAATATGAAAAGAATAATTGTCGAATTTTGATTTCCCATCAGTGGTGATATCACAATTCAGAAAATCATTGGACAGTTAACATAATATGTTCTTAACATCACAATGTAGAAAAAAGGAGAGAATTTTTTGAACTTATTTAAAAATCAAAACATTAAAAATTAATTGGTGATGGTAATTAATTTCTCAATTGTGATATCACCACTGATGATGAGATTTACCAGTCTCGAAACATGTATGGTTTATTGATAATTTTTTGATTATATGAAGTACGTATGTGGAGTAGACGACTTTTTATTCATAAATACCCGAATCTAACCCGCAAATTGATATTTGTCCAAAACTTCAAAATTGCCGATTTTAGTAGTTTGTAGTTCGTCTAACCATCGTGAATATAAGGGATAGTATAAGCACTCAGAGCGGCTTTCTTTTTCTTTGTTTTGCATTTATAGAGAGATACCGCCTATCGATACATGCAACAATAGAAGATAAGCGAAAAAGCATAATACGGGGGCATCTATTCACGCATGTTTAAAAATTATTCTTACGAGGGCGGTAAAAATTGTATATTCGTTGTTATTGAAATTAAGTAGATAATTTTTAAATTAAAACCATTGGTACCTATTTAACTAAGTATTTAATAAATTAAAACATAGGTGTGAAACACAATATTTTAGCACATAAAAAATAGAAAATATATATTTGTAACAATATGTATTTTATATAGACCTTTAATCGATGAGCTATATTGTATATAAACTAAATAAATGTTATTATATATTAAACCACCTAGCTGATTAGACCAAAATTAATATAGTTTGATTAGAGTTTCTTATACTAATTTTGTATAGAAACTGGGGTTGTTAGTTTTATAGCATGGTAAAATCTAATAGATCTGTTCCTTATTATTTATGTTCAAGATCTCAAATTGTATTATTAATATCACATTATATTTCCTTAAGATTTGCAAAATTCTTAATTTTACATGAGGTTTTACCACTTTATTATTAGAATTTCTTGCTTTGATTTGCACCTTTAAGTCGCGATTGGCAAATTTTAAAGTATAATATATGCGCACGCGTGTATAAAGAGATAAAAAATAGTCAAGTAAATTACACGGATGCGCAAATGCTGCATTTTTAAACAACTCTTTAAATTTTTTTTCAATATGATCTTGGTTACACAAGTTATTGAAATTCTCCACAAATCTATTTACAGTTTTGATTATAAATTCAACAATGCTAAGAGGAGACGGATTTTTATATGTAGCCACATCTGCCAAAATAATCAAGTCGTCTTTCGTAATCTGGAGAACTTTGTTATGTGAAACCTATTGGGTTTTAACTTAAGATATTTTGTAAATATTTTATTTTTTAATATTTTCTTGTGTAAGTTTAAACAAAGATAAATGTGCAACGTATATCTAATTACATGTTTATAAATCGTTGGACAATTTAATGTTAAGAATATAGCGGTGGTTTTAATATCAAATTATTATTGATTCATTTTTAATTAAAAATTAATCATTCTTATTATTATTTATTTCAGTAAAATCTATTTAATCTCATACAACAAAGTACAACTGGTATAATCTTGTGCACGCTGCAGGTCAACCGGTATAAATCAGAATCAAGCGCGTCTCCCAACTGCCTCCAGAAAAGAGTGGCGACCGATAGACAATATTTGGGGTAGATTTCATAGTGGTTTACTGTCTACACTGATAAAAATAGTTACTTTAAGACAAAGTAATTCATTCCTTTGCCGTTTTTTGTCTTATTATAAAATAATTGTATTTACCTAAAAAGCGCCACTCTCTGACAAAGAAATCACGATTTCTTGTATAAAGTACTTGATTCATTTGCCGTTTGATTCATTTGGGAAGAGATACGTTACTTTAAGCTCAGTATATATTTTGTATGATCTTGTTACAAGCTACTGCGCTTTTGTTATGAATTAATAATTAATACGCACTGGTTTCCGTTCTTGTAAATAGATCATTCGTCTATGGGCTTAAGAAAGTGAGGGTAAAGAAAATCGCGCCACTTGCGATTTCGTCATTTTTCTACTAGCCGTTGCTTTGTGTACCTATACCTACCCTACGTACTGTTTTTATGCTCATTAATTTTCGTGTGCGTGTGTAATGTGTAAGCGATTAACGGATTTTGATGTTATTTGATTACGTTAATACTATAATAGTACTCTATTAGTTTTACCATGAGTATTAAGGAGTTGCTTGCTAGTTGGTCTCTGGAACATTTATGGCCAAAATTTGAAGGTAAGTAATATAATTGTTTATTATTTTAATAAGTAGGTACATAATGCGAAATGCCCCTTCTTGTCGGTGCTTATGTTAATTTAATAGACATTTACATACTAGCGGATAATATTGACTTTGCACACAACACCGACAAGACCCAAAATCTTATTTATTATAGGTCAAAAAATACCACATTACGTTTAGACTTTGTTCGAGTTGTCTAGTTTAACATAAAATGGCTAATTCTTTATACAAAAGCACTGCTCTTGTTACAAGAGTATTTCTCTTACCCCAAAGTATCCAAAATTGAGTACAAAATATCCATGCATTTGTGCAGAGGTTTACGTATTTTACCCAATAACACGTATTCCTTTTTACAAGTTCACAGCACTTACTACAATATCACTAAAACCCTTATTATTTTTTGGTTTTATTCGATTAATATCATATCATACTTATAATATTCAATAATATTAATAATTTGTAATTTTTTTTTTAAGCGCAGAACAAGGCATAGATGAACCGGAACTGTTGAAATATCTCACCGATGAGCAAATATATTTAATTACCGAAAAGATATGGGAAAAAATTAAATTACAGAGAGGTATTAAAGATTTAGAGACGAAGTCCGCCGAATATGTAAATAAATAATTTATGTACGATATTATATACGAGTATTATTTTACCAGTTATTTGAAAATAAATATTTACCTTTTTAAGCTTAAGGGAAAAAAGATTTTGTAAAATATACAGGGTGTCCAAGATAAGAATGAACAACATCAGAAAACAGAGATACAGATTCGGTTAAAATTTAATTAATTTTTGTTTTCGTTAACGTTTTAACTCTGATTTATTTCTGTTTAATGTTTCTTTTATATATTATATGTAGTTTATACTTAGGCACTAAACATAATATTATAGTTTTTGTACCAAAAATACCTATATAGTTTGTTCCTGCTAAAAAAGAAATTTTTCTATAAAAAAATGCAATGTTTATTTTTTAATAAAATTGGGAATATAAGGATTTGTTTCATATGTTTCTTTTTATTTCTTAACAGAACGAACAACTGTGTCATCTTGTATAAGCGTAAGGAAGTCTCATTTTTCATGCTTCTTATTAATAATGTTTATTTGGTGGGGGAAAAGCAGAACTTTTCTCTCTAATATGGACACGGTGTCCCACAAGTATTTTTTTGTACACAGAAAAACTACAGATTTTCCATATTGAAATATTGCGAGTGAGCCATATTTACATTAATACAACAATTTATATTAATAAAGGCACAGGATGTCAAAATTTGAAATTGAATCTGTAATTTTTCTGTGTATAATTAGGTGCTTCTGAAAAACCCTGTATTCAATTCGCTATTAAATTTGAGGCCATTCTGGTAAATGAATTATTCTCTTAATCCAAAATCACTATGACATTAAGATTAGCTAATAATTAACTTGATGGGAACTCAAAATACTTTCTCCCAATTACTACGATTTCTTACATCATGATTCCTGGATTTATTAGTAATACGAAGGTCTTGTGACAAATTCAGTTATTCTTTGGAACAAAAGCGCTTTCATTATGACTAAAGTAACATGTATTTGATTCAAACGAATATATTTAAATGAATTTAAACGTAGAAAATAATAATTGAGCTTATGGGCAATACCTAGGTACTTCACATAAAAGCATATTCGCTTTGTTTAAAGGAATATTGAACATATAGCACAAAGAAATGCTGTAATTGTGACAAAGTTGTAATTCATTTGGCATATACCAAGAGCACCATTCTTTTGAGCAAATGTCTTTTTCTTTTAAACCAAAAGATCCTTTTTTTCAGTGTATATATTTAAATATACTGTGATCTAACACAATGTCAAGATAAATACCTACCTAGATTGACATAAGTAGTTGAGTAGCCAAATTATATTAGGTATGTATATATTAGTAAGTATTGATCAAATTATCTTACTGAATTTAATACTACCTACTTCTTTATATTTGGAATTAATTCATCTTTTTTGTTGTTATTTATACATTACCTGACAAAATACCTTCTTATGCAACAATTTTTTTTAAGCCATGGCATCCCAGGATGCACACGATTAGGAATTTAAGTTGTTTTGAAAACAAATCATTTATTCTTTCTATCAAAATTATTACAATACATTTTGAGTCCTCTAAACAGTGCTAAAAACACTGGTACCAAGGATACAACTTATAATACTACAATACGATACCAACTTTATACGAAAAACAATAATGTAATTCAATCCTTACAATAGAAAAACAAAAAGAAAAAAACCGAAAGTTGGGACAAAATATAGACAAATACAAGACAATACATGGTTCTAGACTCTTAGAGTCACACACACATTAGAATATTAATTAAAACTTTTAAATAATGTTAATGTATAATGCTGGTAGCCAAGAGGTTTAGAAACTGTGTCACAAGGGTCATCACCTATCCGAGTGCATACATAGGATCGGACCATAACCCACTAGTCGCCAACATAAAAATTAACCTTAAAAAAATAAACAAAAACAACAAAAAACTAAAGATTTCCATAACAACACCAATAAACTGGAAAAGGAACTGAACGACAGCCTCGACTCAATGACGGTAAGAAATAGCAATACACGGAAAACGAAACGTGGAAAATATTTCGAGAGCATATCATTAAAATATTAGAAAAGAACACAGCAAACAACACCAAACCAAAAAAACAACGATGGATGACTGAGGAGATCCTGGAACTCATGGAGAAAAGACGAAAATGCAAAAACAACACAGAGGAATATAAAAACAAACAAAAGGATATAATGGACAAAATCAGCAATGCAAAAGAAACGGAAGAACTGAAGAGAAGACATGATACCTTTAACGTGTACAAAAAGGTCAGAGAGGTAGCTGGTCTGTTTAACAAAAGAACCCCTAGTATCTTAGTGGACAACGCAGGCAAAACCATTATAGACGAGGAAGAAGTTGTTAATGCATGGAGCCAATACAAAGAAGATCTATTCAAAGACAATAGACCGACCACGATGACTGTTATAGACGACAACGAGGGACCTGAAATCTTAAAAATATAAAATCTCCAAAAACAAAACAAAAAAACAACGGGATCTGATGACATCCCAGTTGAACAACTTCAAATTATCATCGAGAAAAACATTGATATCTTAGTTAAGCTTTTTAATGATATATACAACACGGGAGAAATACCAGAAGAATGGCTGAAATCTGTATTTAGAACAATTCCCAAAAACTAACAACCCAGGCGGTGGCAACGATCACAGACTAATAAAACCTTATGAGCCACACACTAAAAGTATTTTTTAACATTATACACGTTCGAATAAGAAACAAATGCGAAAGTGATTTAGACGAGACGCAGTTCGGCTTTAGAAATGCCTTTCGTACCAGGGAAGCAATGTTTGCTCTCAATGATTTTCTCCAACAATGTCGAAACCACCGTAAGGATATTTTCGTGTATTTTATTCATTATGAAGAGGCCTTCGACAGAGTTCAACACGAAAAGCTTATAAATATAACGAGAGACACTGGTGTTGTTGGAAAATATTTACGTAGAATTAAGTAGCTGTACCTACTGGCGACAGAAGGCACTCGTTCGAGGCAATCAAATCCAACGAGATGCTCGACAAGGATGTGTCCTCCACTGGTGTTCAACCTATATTCTGACAAAGTCTTTAAATAGGCTTTATATGAAAAATAATTCGTGGTCAATGAAAATCAACGGCGGGTTAACACCAGTCGCTATGCTGACCATACGACTATTTTATGCGATGATCTTCAGGGTCTCCGAAATCTCATACATTCTGTTAGTGCAATGGGACAAGAATTGGGACTGAATATAAGACAAAGTTTATGGTCTTTAGCCGTCAGCTGTATCTCAACACGTTACTACAGATAAATGGACAGAAAATTGGGAGAGTATCCAATTTTAAATACCTCGGATGATACATCACCGAGCAACTCGACCCGGATAAGACAATCAAATGCAGGCTAGAATCGGCCCGTACAACGTTCCAGAAGATGAGATCACTGTTTTTAATGACAGCCTGAACCTAAAGCTGAGATAAAGAATGATTAAATGTTACATTTGGTCTGTACTGTTGTACGGAGCTGAAGTCCGGAGACTGAAAGCTGCCACAATCAACCGACTAGAGAAATTTGAAATGTGGTTACATAGACGAATGCTGAGAATACCATGGGTGGCTTTGCAAAGAAATGAAGGAGTCTTAGCCAGGGCAAATACAGTTCGTGAACTTTGAATAACAGTTAAATACCTCGGTCATGTTCTCATAGCGAATCGTTACCGGATCCTACAGCTTATAATGAAGGGCAAAATAGAAGGCCGTGGATAAAGAAGATCCGGGAATGGACAGGCATACATAGCGCCGAACAATTGTTTAGAGGGGCTGAAGACAGGGATCAGCTTGCCATCGTGATTGCCAACGTCAGAGAGACCTGACAGGGCACAATAAGAAGAAGAATGTTACATAATCTATATAGTGAAAAAGAGTATCTAAGTAACTTATATTGTTCTTTATTTATTTTTATTATATAATCAAATATATTACCTAAAGTTGCTTCAAGGATTTTTCTGACCAACATCCTCTTCTGTGGTTGAACAATCTGATCAACACAAATACTCAATTTGTTTGCTATGATAATGTATCTAATATAAAGTGTAGCGATAAGTTCACGTTGTTCTCTTCGATCTGCTTGCACAGGTTCATTATGTAATGCCTCAATAAGAAGGTTTTGTACTGATTGAAATTCTTCGTCATATGTTACATGAGACATAATTTATCATTAGTTAAATCTAAACAAATGTTTTTATTGTTAACTAACGATTATAATATATGCAAAATTTGAATGAGAATATCTAAGTAAGCATCGGTAACACTAGTTTCATTACGTTTTAGTTGGCATAGTAACCCTTATGTTGAATATATGTTTGTTCGATAAAATTAAATAGTCCCTTCTATACCTATCAGAACTTTAGAAATATTGTATACTTTTTAGCGAAGTAGACGCTATAAACCTGAGCCGGGTTTAAAACAGGTGCCGGGACATACAAAAATACATATTTCAATTAGGTATAGGTATATACAGGGTGTTTCTATATTCGACCGACAACGCTCTACCACAGGCCACAGAAAGCTCTCGCGAATTCATGCATTTTAATAGAGGGACATATACCCTAGCTAGCAAATTTGCCATAATTCAAAAACGCCTATTCGTCCTATCCGCAGTTTATAAGGGCCAATAATACCAAAAGATCCTACTCCACACCACAAAACAATTTTTGGATTATAGAGGTTCTGTGTAAAGATCTCACGAGGATTTTCATTTGACCAGTATCTAAAATTCTGTTTATTGACCATGCCGTTTAAATAAAAATTTGCTTCGTCGGCCATTAGGAGACTGTGAATTGCTCCTTGATGTAAATCCAAAAATTCTTAACAAAATGCTAACCTTGCTTCTTTATCTTGATTGCTAAGGTGCTGTGCCAGTTGGTATTTATAGGGATGATATTTTAAATCCCTTTGAAGAATTCGATCTAAGCTTCCCTTCGATATTCCTAGGATAAGGGTTTATCGATTACCAGACCTTTTAGGACTTCTCGTAAACGGAATTCTAACTAGTTCAATATTTTCTGGTGTATGAACTGTTCTTCAACGTCCAGACTTCATCAAATTGTGTACAGAGCCATTTTCATGCCAATGACGAACCCATAACTTAACAGTTTTACGATTTGGCGTGTGACCCCTATTGTTGTTATTAAACTGACGCCGGAATGCAGGCCTAACTTCTTCTATCGAATTGCTTCTTATGTAAGTTCCTATACAAAACACACGTTGTTGGATTGAGTAATAATGTCTCAAAGCAAAATAATTAAATAATTATTGATAAAAACTAACAAACTTCTCGTGGAAAAATGACGTTCCACGAAATTATTAATTTAAAATTTATTTGTACCAGGCGCCTACTTGATTAATAATTTACTTAAATCCCAAAGACTACAGAAGATAATCCCACAGAGAAAAACCTATTTAGTTATCTCGTAGGAAATTTATTAAACATATAAAATGGGTAGTCTATTCTGGGGAACCCGGTATCATATATTACTCACTAAAAATACATCTTTAACTGCGACACTGGAAATAAATATATCTCTCGACAACTACCACAATCCAAGAGACAATAATCAAATATTTTGCCGGGAGAATAAAAATGGTAATACGCCCAGAGTAGCTGGTAGAAGCCGCATTTTCAAGAAACATTAAAAAAGTATACTGCCGTCATCAAACTAAAACGTTTATAAACAGAAAAAAATAGTTTCAGTAGGTATACCAATCTATATCTTGGTAAAAACGCAGAAAATCTTGCCAACGAATGTTTGATCGTATAGAAACAACACCACCTTATTTTATTAAAATCAATGACCGCGTACCCTTATATGTGTCGAAATTACTCGTATGTGCTTTCCAATAGTCCAAAATTCAAGAGAGCATCCCTTGTCTACGCTGTGTCCTTGCGTTTCGGCTACGGTCAATTTTGGGCTTCTTCGGATTTTAATAATAAGAGAATTATCTAGACCCTTAATTCCAGTCATTAACCCTCTCTACCGTTTCTGAAGATGTTTGCTCCATCGGATAATTTCACTATGGGAAATACCAAAGTATGACATAATGATAATCGTCTTTATTGACAAAAATAATGCACAAATGAGGTGAAGTTTAGCATAATCCTACTTGAGGCACTTAACCTGAGAATTCCATTCTAGAACAATCTCTAGCTCCACCATGAACTGTCAACTTTATAATAAACTAATGTACCAAAACATGAACATAATATTGTAACGTTTTTCGGGGTTCGTTGTGGGAGATAATAATGCGCTTGATTTAAAACTAATTTATTGGAATAACAAACACTTAAAGAAACTAATATCATTAACGAACTAATATGACTATATTTATTTTCAATACTTATTTCACTATAATTTATATGTCGTCGACTGTTACGTTGGCTTTATATATGATTGGCCCTCTTTCTCGAACCCTTCCAGAGAGTAGTCGAACATACTGGGCACACGTATATCCATTCTAGATTCATGGCGGTCGACACAACGACACAACCAGCTCGAGACGTGTAGCGGTGTTGCCAACAGGTGTACATTTTCTTGTTTGTTACAATATACAATAATTGACCACACTAGATCTTAAACAAGCAATAAGTTTCAGTTGGTTATTTCAAGTTCGTTTAAGCTACCATAAAATTGCTAATTTGTTCATACTGTTACATTATAGTATCGAAGATTAATGTGCTTGTATTGTGAGTAGGTACTCATTGTATTGAATTTCTTCTGTTGAACAATAAATCTTATTATTTGCTAGTACTTAAAGTAAACCTTCATTTCAATAGATATTCTCTAGGTTTAAGGACAAAGTGATCATACAGTTCTTGTTTTTCAGTTTAATACGTTGTACTATTACATAATTTACAATAAAATTTTAAATAATCCAACAAACATATTTATTATTATTACATTGGTTATTCTACCCATTTGATTCCGTTAAATTCTCTGGTAAAAGAGTTGTCGTCAAAATCGTCTGCAACACAGAGGGATGAATTAGTAGCTTACTGACTGTGGTATGTACTGAAATATTTGTTGATGGAGTAGTAACACGCAGGTCCGTGATGTCATCAACAGGTCCAATGAAGCTCGCTAATGCATAGGCTACTAGAGAACCAGTTGCTAGTCCAAACATGTATAGCAGTGTCATTATATTGCCTGGAAGAACAAGCATATTAGTGGAAAAATTCCGGCTATCAGAATTTTTATAATTTTGTAGTCTACGTATTTGATCCGAAACCTGCCATCATTATACTAAGGACGACAGCAGCAAGTCAAAAGTGCCCTAAGAAATAGAGGTTGCAATTTGAAACAAACGTGACTTAGATGATGGATACGGCAGATTTAACCAAAGATTATACACAATCTTTGTACCTTAGATAAGGAAATTCCTAATCTAAGCTTTGTACGTACCACACCATCTACTGCATACGCACCTGTTAGTTCCCTGTGTCGGTCTTCAACTTTCGTAGGTGCTTGAATCATGGGAACACTACCCAAAATGCCATTAGTAATACCCAAAGTTATTGAAATCGTAAATGCTGTTACCTCAGTTCTCAAGAAAGGCTTATTTCTTGGTAACACACAAAAAATTAAAGCCGGAATTAGAATTAGTCTAGCTATGGAATACTTCACTAATCTCGCCCCCGTCCAATATTTTGAATTTGAGGCTAACATTTTTCCTAAAATTCAAATTAATTCATGAGAGTTTTTGCATCAAAATTTCATCTACTTTATATACCTAAAAGATCTGCCCCATTAAACAGAACCATCATGAGTATTGGCATCCATGAACCCAAGTTTGTACTAACGACTTCAGATGCTATCCCTGGGTATAAGCACAGAGTACAAAAGTATACCAAACATATTGATATCATGTATGGATAGATAGCTTTGGTTACTTCCCATCTGGCTAGGAGGCCTCCTAAAAAGATATTGTTGATATAACACAGAATTCTGAAATACAATCGAGCACAATTCTTTTGTATTTTACCCTATTTTTATGAAAGAACTTGAATATATCTTAAGGTACAGATCATAACAGCAACTTCACTTTATTTGATCTAAAGAAAAAAAAACAATAAAATACAGGGTATTCTATTTAAAAAATTATAAGTTTGATATGCCACACTTGTTAGGCACACCTTGCAAGCGCAATTCAGTTTAGTAATTCATTTTATACACACTTCTCGTCAAAATTAGTTAATATATTTCAAATTCTAATTAAAGCTTAATGTTGAATATTTTTGGAACCCCCTATTTGATTTTGACAATCTTTTTTACGAATTGTAGGTTGTAGTAGTGGCAATTCAGTCAAGGGGCCATCGACTAGCTCCAAAATATGTTTTTAATATACAGGGTGATTTGCCTTAAAGGAAATTTTAGGGTAAATTTTGAATCATCCTGTGTAGTGAACTGGTTTTCTACCAAAACTGCTCAATAGTGCTGTTTATTAGTAGCACTCTTATTTTTTTTTGAAAATGACCTTTTCATCTTTATTATTAAAAGAGATACAGAGGTTTTTGTGAACTTATGATATAGTGTTATAAAAAAACTTACACCTTAATGTTTGAGACTTTAATTTTTAAAACTAAATTACAAAAATTAAAATGCAGTAATAAACGAATTATTATTGGCGGGTATTACCACCTCTTGCAGCAATAACAGCCTGACAACGTCTCGGCGTACGTATAATCAGTTCTCGCATCTCTTCTTGAGCGAACTGTAGCCAAATCTCACTAAACCTCACTCCGTGCTGGTCGCTCAAGGATGTACATACCCTTCTGCCCATTATATATATCCTATAAATGTTCAATTGGACTAAGGTCACGGCCCTGTGATGGCCAATTAATAACTGCAATACCTACTTCTTCCAGAAAAGTGTATATACCACTCCGGCACAAATTCTTGGTTCCAGAAAGTCAATTATCTGTCAATCGTCCTTGATTTAGTATCACCAGCTCAATTCGGTGGTCATAGAAATGCCACTCCATATCATGACTGATCCACCACCATACCTTATACAGTAGGACATCCTGGCCTCCTATACCCTCGTCAATTCTGGTGTACAAGAACAAATTCTGAGTGCTGTCGTCGTTTTCTGGTAAGTAGGGGACCAGTGACTGCCTTATAGGGCTTTATTTGATTTTCGGCAAGTCTTCTTGTTACTGTACTTTGACTTATTGGAAAATTGTAACGTTCTATAAATTGGCGGTGTAATAATGTACTGTACATAAACTTTGTCCTAATAGCCAATAAACGTATATAAATATAACGGTCTTGCCTCTGATTTAGTCGGCAACGACCTTGTCCACGTCTTCTCGTGTTACTTCCAGTTGACCTAAATCGTTGAACTAACTTCATTTGAGTATACTATTTCCTTCATGAGAAAGCGCAACAACTACTGCACATTCAGCTTCAGGTAAACTGTGATTTGCATTAATTTTTAGACCATATACGTTTAAGTCGCTAACTTAACTCCAAAATAACACATAAATGACATTTCCTTGGCATAATGTAAAATGTAAGGCATTCTATATGAAAATTCAAACGTTTGAGAAAGAAAGTCAAACGTTTGAGAAAGAAAGTCAAACGTTTGAGAAAGAAAGTCAAACGTTGGTGAAAAAAAGTCAAACGTTTATGAAAAAAAGTAAAACGTTTGAGATAAAATGTTAAACATCAGCGGTCAATTGTAAGTAGTTTAGTCGTAATTCGAGGCATATTATTGGTTATTATTTGAGAAACAGTTTCACTTTCATCAAGGAGACTCATTGAGACTTTCCTATCCTGAGTGGTTTTGGATGGCAAAGATCCGGCGTCCCCAATCTGATTCAGACTATCTTGAATGGTTTTCTTGCGCACTAGTTCACTACCGCATAGTGCTTGGAGTGTGACCCACAACTCCAAGCACTAAGTGGTTTTAGGTAGGTTTTCTGAATTAAACATTTGACTTTTTTTCGCAAATTTTGACTTTTTTCTCAAACGTTTGACATAAAAAAAAAAATGGTTTGAGCCTTCAGCGCTTCCGTAGTATCGCGCCTAAAAATAAAGATAAAAAGTCGATTCAAAAAATAAACGGCTGTTTTTTTAGAATGTTAGTATAAAGACCAGTTTCAAAATTTAGTCTAAAATTTCCTCTAATGCAAATCTAATAAAATTGCGCAGTCGGCCTAACCAACCTGAACGATTTTAGTAGTTGCTAGAATTTGGCCTGCACAGAATTGTCGAAACTGAACGTGTGGATGAGATTGAGGCCATTTATCGCATATGAGAAATTGGTGGAGAAGTTACGGGAAATTGAACCCACAGCAAACAAAGAATCCTTAGTGAAGAAGATTAACAACATTCGCAGTTCTTTTACGAAAGGGTTGAAAAAAATCCCGATGGCAGCCAGTCGGAAAAGTAGATTTTTGATTTATGTATTTTTTATTTATACTTAGTCTACCACTGACACCCACTATTAATAAACAAATAACGGAATATTCTGACATTCGCCAAATATAACCAAAGTGTCATATTGACAGGTATTTTAACTGAAATACCCATTATACTATAATACATACGTAAGTACGGTCTTATTGTTATTTCACAGGTGTTTATTACAGATATAGCGGGTGATGATATTTTTTTTTTATTTTTTGTTACTTTATATTGACTTACATTTACTTAAATATGCCAGCGATGAAAAAAGTCTCCAAATAAATATTGTAGAGATTTAAGTGCTCTATCATTTGATATGTAACATCGGTATTTTCTATTAACAACGAAAGAAATATGATTTTTTTAAAACTTTGACAGGCCGCCATTCTGAAATTAGCTCTCCGATTTCAATCGCCAACGAACTCACGCGATTCCATGACCTAGCCGATTTTTTAACCAAATTTTGTTTCGATTGGTCAAAAAATGCGGCCTAGAACGTGACGCAAAGTTTCTATATCCCATATATATATATATATATATATATATATATAGATATATAAACTTTTGAACTGAGGTCATTTTTAGGATCCAGGGGTCATAAAATGAAGTACTGCATAAAAATTTTTCAAAATTTCGGTTGTGTCGATCTCCTGAATAGTTAGATTTTTTTTAAAAATCTACTAAAAGTAAAAGATAGTTTAA
Organism: Apoderus coryli; assembly: GCA_911728435.2. Classification (NCBI taxonomy): domain Eukaryota; kingdom Metazoa; phylum Arthropoda; class Insecta; order Coleoptera; family Attelabidae; genus Apoderus; species Apoderus coryli. The sequence continues at coordinate 9,679,396 of OU452204.1, read as the reverse complement.
AATCGGGTGCTGGCGAAGAAGATATAGGTCTCTTCATTCATTCGCAAATAATTAAACCAATCTTCTTTTACAAACTTTAATTCCGCAAGGAGATTTATATGAAAAAATTCTTGTCTTTTTAATAACCACGGTTTGCTAGTTCTAACTTTATTTTCTTATCTTGTATTAAACTACAGCTGGCTGCAGCCACACTTATTAACAATAACTCATCTAGAGACATTGAGGACAATTTTAGTTGGTAAGTATACACCAACTATATAGCATAAATATATATTTCGAACTGGCAGAAATTCGAGAATCAGGCTTGTACGTGTGTATAGACGCGACATGTTCAGGCCACCGATAACTGTGCAGGTAGGCCGGACAGGTCGCCTGAGCCTGTATAGCTGCCTTAAGAGCTGGTTCTACTTACTACTAAACACTCAATTGTTTGCAAAATCAGAATACATTCGAATAGGTTACATTTAAAAGAGTTTAACGAAACATTGATGTGAATATCTCTGTATTCTGTTTCTCCCTTCTTCTTAATAAACAATCTAAGTACTTACTCTTAACCGTGTTAACATTATTAATACTGATGCTGTGTGTCCCTCTATCCACTACATCCTCCACTTTGTATGTTGGTAATGGTCCTGCAGGTTCATAAGCAGGATTTGCAAAACTTAGTGATGTTGTACTAGGTGGAGGACTAGTTTGAATTTTCAGGATTCCATACTGTGCTTCCGTTGTATCCATCTATAAAAATAACCTTTAGCCTTAACTATTTTTAGGTTTTATGCAACTAAAATTTCGTACCAAGCCTGCGTCCTCAGCTGGCTCCAGTGTAATACGTGTCTTAGCCCTTTTCACTAGTGTCATATAAAATTGAATAAAATCTGAACGTCTTATGAGGTGGTACATGACACAACACGTTACTACCATGGTAGTGGATATTGTGAAAAAATATATGGTACTGCCACGCAGTTCTGGTACTATTAATCTTGTTATCATACGGATACTGGACGTGAAGACACCAGAAGCACCTAAAAGAAGTTCCGATATTTTGCAAAAATGATTTAGAGAACTTATTAGAAAAACACTTACTTTCGCCAACCATGACTGCCTGAGTATACTTTGGTGGTAACATACTTGTATATCCATAAAAGCTTGATTGTTGAACTAAAATTTAATTATTTTATATTTTTAGGACTGAATGATGGTATATTCTATGGGATACAATAAGGAAAATGCCTTGGGAAAAGAGTACGTAATTGATAGCTCCTATGAGATATTTATGTACCCCTGAGGGTTTTGTTAAGGTTTCGTCAATACCTACAGTTTTACTAAGTATTTTTTTATTTTTCCTCCCTGAGCTCACTTAAAATGGAATAATAAAATTACAAATCAAATCTTTCAAATGAATATTCCAACATTACCGCAGATCATTCAGTTCTGAGCATACCTAGGACCCTTAAATATTATACAGGGTATCTAAAATTTCTTTAGAAATATAATAAAATATCGCAAAATGTATCAGATTGCTGTGAAATCACACAAGATTAACATGTTAAAAAACTTTAAAGTGCAGTGATCAAATAATATAAAATTTTAAAAGGCCTCTGCTGTAGTATTTCAATTCCACATGCAAAACTAATAAGACAAGGAGCAGTACAATAATGTGACGAATATTAAAATGTCCCCTACGCTTAGAGATAAATAAATACATCCGGCAACACCGCGTTGGCTATACTATTATAATCAGGCGACTCTGTTCAGATTTAATAGGCTAAACCTCGTCCGGGGCAGCGCGGTGTTCATTTGGTAGAATATGACTCGCTTACACTATACATATGGAATGGACGTACGCGCGCCAGATTGTTGTAGAACAAACGACTATTTACTGGAAGCGTTTGAGAAAGAAGAAAAACCATATAAATAGCCAACGTATAAGAGGGACAGACAATCAGTAATGAAGTGCATAGATAGCGGACAGTGTTGTGACATATAAATTGTAATGAGATAAATAAATAGTGAAAATAAATATAGTCATATTAGTTCGTTTAAGTTATTAGTTTGTTCAGTGTTTAGTTATTAAGTGTAAATAAATTAGTTTTAATCAAAGCTCGATATTATTTCACACAACGAACCACGAAAAACGTTACAATAATATTTGTATTTGCATACCTGTACATCCTACAGACACTATAGCAACAAAAAATAAGTTCACTTTGTACGACATCACGGTTCCAAATGCTTCCCAAGCAACTTCAATAATTATTACGAAAAACAAAGTCCAGAACGAGATGAAGTAACCTGTAAGTCAAAAAAATATGCATTTGAAATCATTCTAAATTTGTTTATAGTTTTAATTTTTGTAATTTTTTAAATGTATAATATTGTATAATGTGCTATGATGTTTACATTTCTTAACCATTTGTAAATTGGGTACTCTAGGTACTATACTAGGTACGTATGTTTTGTACAAAATGGCTGTCGATTAAGTAGAACTTTAAAGAGCAGAAGATTTCGGAATTTCCTGGATAGTGAGCTCCACCTAACCAGTAAAAGAAAATGTGAATGACAACCATCAAAGAGTTAAATGATCCTAGCGAAATTAGCTTTGAGTGCAATCAGTGCTGAAATTTCTTTAGAGGTATAAATCTTCCACTGGCCAGCGAATTATCATTTGCGTAATCTTAGAGATTGTTATCTAAATAATGACAGCTAATTTTAAAAATCTGACTACGCCACTGTATTATACCGGGTGGTCCTTATATCTTAAAAACGGCACGTTTTTCGGAAAAAAGTTAAAATAAAAATCATTTGCTATTGTGGGGCAAATGTAGTTGGTTTATTGATAAATAATTAAAAAAACCTATACACTAGTCAACAGCTTTTTCAGCGAGACATTAGATCTGCCAGAATTTTTATCCACGGAATGTTTGACATGCTTTGCGGATGATACTACAGCTACTGTTTCGGCGACAACGGCCGTCGCACTCCAGCCACTTGTTCGTGTGGCTGAGGAGTTCCAGTCATGGTGTAAAACAACCAATTTAATGCTTAACTTGAGCAAGACGGTTTTAATAAAATTTTATAATAAAAAACAGAATATAAATGAGGGTAATAAATATACGAAAGTCTTCGATTTGAGCTTAGTTCCAAAATCTACAGTGGTAAGCTTGCGAACGGTTCTGGATCAGGGTTTGGTATGGGACAATATGGTTGACAAAGTTGCTAATTAAATAAATAGATCTGAGGCCTATATAAGGAATGTATATTATAGTTTAGTCTATTGTCATTTGTCTTATAACGTTATTCTGTGGGGAAACTCTAGGGGCCTGAGAGTATTTATATCGCAGAAGAAGATCATGAGACTTATGTACGGGATTCCACCAAAAACATCATGTAGAGACTACTTCAGGGAATATCATATAATGACCTTCCCCTGTATATATATTTTTAAAAGTTTGCTACATTTCAAGAAAAATTGTACCAATTTCGAGACCAATGCTGGGTACCACGATTATCTCACAAGAGGTCGGAATGAACATAATATAATTCCGCAACATAAAACTGCAAAATTTGAGAAAAGTCCCTCATACATGGCCTTAAAACTTTTCGGAAAACTAAATATTAATTTAAGACAATTGCCATTTAATCAATTTAGAAATAAAATTAAAAATATATTAATGCAAAACTGATATTATTCAGTGTCGGAGTTTCTGGTAGGACCTGTTGTTTCATGACTCGTGTTTCACTACCATTCATAACACCACAGAATAGTAATTTTAAATGTTGCTACATTGCATTGTCTTTTTTTAGCGTGTAATTATCAATGTATGTATTATTGTATTTGTTGTCTTATTTTGACGTGCATATTCATACATGTTATGACTTTAATGCAAAAATAAAGTTATTTTATTTTATTAGCTGGAGTAATGTGACAGGATTTCTCCAAGAGTAGTTGAATTGCCTGTTGACGTTTTTTTGTCTAAAATTAATTTATTTTATGTAATTGTTGATGATCAAAATTTCTTACCAAAATGTATTCTTGTGGTCAGCCGGAAAGTTTCAACCAAAAAATTGTTTCCAAGAACAGTAAACAGTGCAACAATTATATATACTAAAGACATATCATAAACCACAGGCATATCAGGATATCGTACTTTGAAATAATCCATAGCCATGATAAAACTAAAAAGCAAATGTAACAAAAATTTCAATACATTGGAAATCGAACCAAAATACTAACGAGGTACCTACTACACTTAATGTTTAATTCCAGATTTTGCTTCGCTTAGTTGATGCTTCATGGGAGTCCTTAACTTATTATGCTTAATCAGCCCAGTGGTAAATATAGGTCAAGCTATATACCTACCTGTTATATGGCAATAGAAATCCCATTCCACCCAAAACAAATGATATGTAGATTATATGGTAAGCATCTGTAGGTGGTGATATATTCGTAATATCATTTGGGCCACTTTTTGGTACTGTGTCATCACTATCGTTTCTCTTATTAGGTTGTTGCTCATTTTCAAGCGGGCCGTAACCAAGTCCGTAAGCCATTAAATAATCATCAAGATCAACCTCGTTATAATACATCCTGCACACTAAGTTTTAAAGTTATTAAATCGCATTACATATTATATAGAAATTTTTCATTTTACAATAGTATATTTAGGGTATTTTTATAATATGATTATAGCTAACTAATCAAAACACTTTTAGATTTTCTAGCAGAGCAAGCAACCGCCTATAGCTCTATATAATATTGATCCTGTGGGTCTATAAATTGCGCTTGCGGTGTCATCTAAATTTATAATTTAACTTCTTTGAGAACGTCATTTTCAATTAGATTTTTTTATTCATAATTTACCTCTTTAGAAATAAGTATAAAACCAAAATTTCAGTCATAATTTTTTAAATACAGGACGATAGATATACCTAAAAAAATTATGAAGGTACATACCTATCTAATAGGATGCCTTGTATATTATATCCAGTTACGTATTGCTTCATAGTAAGGTTTTAGAAAATTTACAGTGCTGTTCGAAATGATACATTAAACAAAAATTAAATTAAATGAGGAAACAAATTAAGCTCTACCTTTCCTTATTAAACATAAAATCAAAATTATTTATTTTAGTTCAAAATTTTCCACATTTTTCACACCAAAAACTATAATTAGTTTATTTGTGTTCAAAAGTGTGAGATTTGAAAATATTGCTTTAAATTTGTATCTATATACATATTTATTTATTAGATTTTGATGAAGAATTTCTGTAGGTATATTTGTGTACTCGATTGCCGTCATGTTGAAGAAGTGGATAGGACGGTATAAAATTTTTATTGCGAACTTTTGTATACGACGCGTTTTTTTTCATGTGTATTTCGGGTCTCTTTAAGGCTAGTCTCCTCTATGAAAGTACCTTAGTGCCGCAACTAATGTTTACTCAAAAAATCAGGTATAGTGTTTCTAAAGTTAGTTTAAAATGATATAAAAAACCACAACTCGATATCCCTTTGTAATGGCAATACCGACTGCAGCCAACCATAGGCGCACCCTTTTAACTTTTCATAACAATACATGCCCTACGATATTTTAAAAATCCATTATGTATTAACAATTGTATGTTCATTTGTATAAAAGTATACCGTATTTTTCCTTGACGCTCCAACACGGCAACATATAAACCTACGCTGAAAAAGACTGTTTTTGTTTTTAGAAGTTTAGACATAGATGCACACGTACCTACTGTGTTCGAACAGCAAGGAACATACCTTTATAATAATTAATAATATTGTTAATACTCGTACTTATTGTTATGCATATAAGTAGATACATTTATATTAATTGCTTTATTATAAACTAACAACAAATTTTACTCACTTAGTCAGTGACATTTTCTATGGAACGTAAAAATTTTATAATCTCAGGAAGCTTGAGTTTTATGGTGTTAGGGTGCACCTTTGGACTGGTTTCATTTTTATTTGACTGACCGAAGGCAACTGGTCAGGTTTGGGAGTGGTGTGTCTGATAGTATGTGTGTGCCTTACGCAGTGCCACAGGGGTCTGTTTTGGGTCCTATTCTTTTTCTTCTTTATATTAACGACATTACCACTATTGGACTAGCGGGAAGCTTTACGCTGTTTGCGGATGATACGACACTCCTTTGGCATGATAGAGATGCTGATGTTGTGAAAGAAAACTTTCGAAGTGATTTGGGAAAGTTAAAGGAATGGTGCGATTCGAATTATCTCTCATTTAATTTATCAAAAACACATGTATTATCTTTTAATTTTAAATTTGACGATTTGCTATTTGAGGATAACCATATTAATAGTCCTAATTGTCGCGTCCAGCTATTTTTGTGTATTATTATGTTACTGTTTTAATTTAATACGTATTTAATTATTATAACCATTATATATTTCCATATTTCCTAATTACTCCAATTACTGAATGCTCTTGTCATTTAGTTTTAATTAATTCAATTTCTTAATGTGTCGTTGTGCCCTGTAAATATGCCTTAAGAACCTTACTTATCGCGCACGCGCACCGCGAGAGATATTTTTGCACATTCTTAGAAAAACCGCTGAACCGTTGGCACCCGCTGCTTTGGTTTACCTTAAAGTTTTAATTGTGTTGTATGTATATGTGTATGTGATTTGGACTGTGGTGCTGGAGTGGAGAAAGTGGAGAAAGTGCTGGCCAGCATATACGAGAGAGTAAAACCGCAACGTGAGTACCCGAAACTCCTTATATTAAGTAGGTTTTTAAGGCTTACGTTCTACCCTTATAATTCTAATCTGCCCAGGTCCATTAATGAAATATCTCACTAGTAGTTATCAAACATCAAAAAATAAATACAATTGTGTAATTGCCCAATTTAAGGGTAATTACTCAACACTAATTGTGTTAAATTTTTGCGACTCCAAATTGATTTAAAGCTTAAGTTTGATGAACATGTTAAACTGTTGGGCAGGAAGGTTTCATCTGGCTGTTATGCTTTGAGAGTTGTGTCAGGGGCTCTTGGACTGAAAGTTGCACGAAATGTGTATTTTTCTTTAGTGGAGGCGTATCTTCGATATGGAATAGCGTTCTGGGGTACTTGTAGCCAAACTTTGTTTAAGAGTATATTTACACTGCAGAAGCGGGCTGTTCGTTATATGTGTAAGGCAGATTTTACTGCAAGTTGTAGAGAATTATTCAAAAAACACCGAATATTGACTCTTACATCACTTTTCATTTTAGAAACTGTATGTCTTATTCATAAAAATGTAAGAAACATTAACAGCCTAGCTCCACCTAGTCACCCTTATCCCACGAGACTAGTTCAGCGGGTGCACTTGCCTATACCGAGGTCTGCCTTGGTAAAGAAATCACTCCTTTATGACAGTCGCAGAATGTACAATCATTTGCCGCCAAACTTGACGGCTGTAAAAAATCCCAAGCAATTTAGGGAGGCTGTTAAGCGCGTTCTTCTTGAGAAGGCCTATTACTCACTGGAGGACTACTTTGCTGATGAGTGATAGTATTTGTTTTGATTTTGTTGTGTTGGTCTGCTTTTGGCTTGGTTTGATGATTTTAATGTATTATATTTTTTCTGTTCTGCTACTTGCATTTATATATATATATTTATGTTGTGTTGTTATTTACATATTTTACTTCATGAATGTTTGGGCGATTTGAGATTTTACTCTTGCCTTCCCACTAACACTGACAACATAATGTAGTAGGTTTACGTATATTTTTAAAATATTTTTGTTATATTGTGTTTCAAACGATTAATTACATTAATCTTTTGTATTTGTATACGTCTTTGTTATATATTATTTTAAGTATGACTTTGTCTACAAGAACTTTTGTGATTCTTTTATGACAATAAAGTTAAAGTTAAAAAAATAATAATATGTGTATTCGTCACTTCATTATTTTCAGACCTTAAATGATAATAAATATTTAAATAAAGGCTTTGCACATGTAAATCTTGATGCTTAAACTCCCAACGTGTCCCGCTCGTGTCGTATACTGGCCGTGTCTGATACAGTGACTGCAAAAAGTTTCATCCACTCCCATTTTATTAATCTAAGAAAAACTATTGAACAAATAATGGTTACAATATTCTTCCACCGTGTTTTACAGGCGGACACAAATTTTCTTGTTTAAATTCCACATTAAGTCTTCGCCATACCATATGATGTCCATCCGATTATATTTAGATTAATCTGAGAAAATAACACGTTGCCATAAATTATTTTTTTCATTCATATATCCTTCATTCATTCATTCTAATTCATTTTTTTTTTCGATTAATGAGTTTATTACTGTCGGTATTCTTTGGCAGGCATAATTTATTATACGTCTTATATACCAGAGAGAAATGTATCAAAAAACGCTGCATTCGATGCCCTTTTATAATGTAAAGAGGCATGGGAACGGATAGCCCCGGTAGAATCGTTAAATTTATATATTTTACATTGACTTTGGATACACTATACCTAATTTCTCATTCTTTGTATTGTCATTTACAGCGCATTTCGATAGGCAACCATAAATACCATCTAATATTGGCATATGTACGGTTGGTTGTATAGCTTCAGTGTAAAAAGTTACTAGCAATTCCAATTAATTAATCAACCAGTAACATTTGACAATTATGACAAACGACAGAAATCAGAAGTTTAGTATGGAAATTAGGTATATTGTGTATTTTTTATATTTGATTTCTATCAATGTTCGTAATCTAAATTATTATAAGTAACGTTATTAAAACAAAAACTTCAAAATTGTAATTGCGAAAATGTCACCAATTCTACACTGTTCAATTTAAACCAATTAAATTGTAAAATTGCATGGAAAATAAAACAAAAATTAAAAAATATCCTTGTCTCAATGTATGAAATTATTATTGACAAATCAAGTGCATTTTTACGATATAATAAATTTACATGTGTTTTGTGTTATCTACCATAAAATGTGAAGTGTGTGTCGTGAAATAAAATATTTCAAACAAAACAATGGGAGCAAAACCAAGTACAGCAAACGGAACACAAAGCCCTAGGACTAGGGCCTTTTCTACCAGCAGCAGTTCAGAGGTAGTATCCGGTCCCGGGCTAAGACTTATGCGTTCTTTAGGTAATGTTTTAGATCACATTTAAAATATTTTTCTGTGAATTCCTAAATTTACCTACATGCATACCTAAATTTTAAAAGTTGTGTTCATTACCAAGTCTGGCTAAAATAGTTTAACCCGGGATATAACTACCGGCTAACCGTAATTTTATTACAAAAAAAATTCAATATAATGTGTATAGTAAGAATTAGATTAGAAAAATTAATAAGTAGGTAGTTCTGTAGGTATATTCCTACTTGTTATTTAGCCGGCCTAATAATAATTACACACCATCACCAGAAACTATCTAGAAATAGTTCACTCTTCAATATATTATAATACCTATGTAAGTATGGCTTAAATAATTGTGCCAACAAATATTAAATTCTAAGGGCCACTTTCCATGAAAAACTGCTTACCTACACAGCTGAATATTCTTTTTGTCAAATTTGACATCTGTTAATTAAGTATTTACCTACTGTGTTTACCTACCTACCTAATTCAAAAAATCTTCTTTTATTAAGTGTTTATACCTATCTCTCTAGTTGATTTCTATTGTTTTAATTTACTCACAATATAATCTAGCCAAGTACTATTCGTAGGTTTATGAAAATAATACAGGTTAGGAAGTACCTATACCTACATCTCAAAGTTCTTGTAGAAATACAAATACTTAGTGCCAGGTTGATAAAATAATAGACACTCTTTTAATTATGCAACAAGTTATCAATAAATAATCGATTTCTTATTTAATCTACGCGCAGTGTCATTATGACATATTTATCATTCTCATTTGGGTGTCATTTTGGCCTTCATAATAACACTCAATGCCATTATGAACTCGTAATTGAAAAAAAAAACTCGTAGGAAACGGACAAAAAGAAAGTTCCCTAGTTTTTATATTAAATTGAATATAAAGCACAATACTGAACGCAAATAAAGACGTTGTCAAAGTCAAAAATTGCAATAAGAATCAACAAACGCTGTTCTTACTATAGCACCGACTACTGAATTAATATCGAACTAGTATCACTAATAACTATTAAAGTACTTACGTACGTACTACGATTTTATTTTGGTGAATTTTATAAGTAGTTATATACAGTACCTACTAATTTAATTATGCGTCTAAATATTATATACCTACATAAAACTATTTTTATGCTTATTTACTATCAAAGGTTTCTTTAAACAACAATTTTACCCCAGTGGTACAATGGAAGAAAGGATAAGTGCTACCTACTTGTCGAGTGTAGTTTTGTTGGTCCGTGACTGTCGTCTGTCTCGTAGACTTCAATGTGTCTGTTTTTTTAGGTATGGAAATGTCTAATGATAGCCGACAACGAGCTCGTTCATTATCAAGTGTGCCTGATTTACATGGAAGCCATGAAGCCATATCTCTACCGGCAACTGGAGCTAGTTTCGATGTATCCACTGGTGCTAGCCCTGAAACGGACAGCAGTTCAGCTGAAGAGGCCGCTAACGTGTTAGGAGCGGCAGCGGCAAACTTGGCCTTAGGTAGAGTTTATGCAGCACATTCCTTACCATCACAAATATGGTCCCTTAACGGTAAGTTTGACCGAAATGTTTCCTTGAGGTGTGTTGAATGATTTGTTTATGAAGTCTTCCTAAAAACAAATGACAATAGGTATTGTAATGTCAAATAGAAAGTTAATTAAGTATGTTCATATACCCACCACGACTTTATTTAGAAAAGTCAATTCGATTAGTCCATTTACCATTCGATTTCGAGTTATTTTTTTTATTCGGAAGTTATCTTAAGTTGAGTTGGAAGGGACCGGATAAAGCGTTATTGTGGACTTTAAAATTCCACATTGTTTTGAGATACTCTTTGAACCTGTGAAATTAGAATGGTTATTATAATAAATTATTATTATTTTGTATCGGGTGACCAGAAACGTCTTGACAGACAATGCATAATGAGCCAACATGTTGTATTGATGAAGATTCCATCTCTACAATTCCAGCCGATACTTTCTTATTCTTTCTCGGAGTGAGTTGGACAAGTTCTAGTTATGTTCATGATTATTAGTTACGTTCCTCTATTCTGAATAATCTCGGGAATAAATTAACTGACTGTTAGACAGTTGGGATCATATTACTTACTTTTTCAGTGTTTGCTTCCATTTTTACCATGGAAGGGCGAAAGATAAGCCTTCAGTTTCCACAAATGTCTGTCCTTCGATTTTAGCGCATCAATATCCTTAAATGACAGCCGTTGTGGTAAAAAGTAAAGTTCTATTAAGTACTTTTAGTAAGTTAGTTTCTTCCGAGGTTTCAAGGAATACTATCCAAGTCACGCACTGCAGCAAGATGAACGTCTCGTAATTTGTGTGACGGAACTTTAAATTATATTAGCTCGTTTGGTTATGAACTTATGGCCTTTCTAGCCAAAAAGTGTTCAAAAGACATTCACTCAAAAACGTAATATTATCGTCGCGTATTTCGGAACTTACAGTCTGAATGTTAGTCCGTGACAGTCATGTAAGATCGTCGCATTTAGGGATGAGAATACATCGATAATTCGAATATATATGGACCATGGTAGAACACCAAATATCTCTGTATATCTCGATACCTATATTTTTTTATTTTTGATATCAATATTTTATTCAACATTTTAAACATTCTCATAATAACGGGTGATTCAGTGAAACGGCACGATTTGGCAACGCTGCGGGCGGAACAATAGAGGAACCGCGGTCTTGCGACGTAAACGTTGGGAATCTAGAGAGTGGGAAGTTTAGTTATCATGGAGAAGTGGTCGGGTGAACAACGCGCATTTGCTGTGAAAGCTTATTACAAAAATGGTGAAAGTTTTGTGGCTGTACAACGAGCGTTTCGTTTACACTACCATTTGTGGTTCAACATCACAGAAAAGAGGTGGCAGTGTTAAAACTGCTCGCACACCCGAGCTTAAACCTGGGATTAAGCTATACCACTACGAGCAGAATTTTGCATAAAGAACTCCATTACCATCCATACAAAATCCAGATTGTGCAAGCCCTTAACGTTCGAGATTATCCCACCCGACTAGGGTTTTGTGAACAAATGTTGGAGCGTATTAATGAAAACGACAACTTGCTGCATAATCTTTGGATGAGTGATGAATCTCACTTTCATCTCAGTGGGTATGTCAGCAAACACAATTTCCGCCATTGGTCCGACAATAAACCGCTGCAATTACACGAAAGACCCTTATATTCAGAAAAGGTAACCGTGTGGTGTGCTATTTCTTCGTTAGGCATCATCGGACCTTATTTTTTTGAGGACGAGGATGGGCACGCAGTAACAGTATACTCTGATCGCTACGGACAGATGTTAAATAATTTTTTTCTTCCGGCAATCGAGAATTACAGAAATCAAAACACCTTTCAACAGGATGGTGCAACATGCCACACATCACGAGGGTCAATGGATTTACTAAGAAGATCGTTCCCCGGTCGTCTTATGAGTAAAAACGGCGATATTCCCTGGCCACCTCGTAGTCCGGACCTCTCCCTATGCGACTACTTTCTTTGGGGGTATCTTAAGTCGAAAGTGTTTCAAAGTAACCCCCCAAGAACTATCGAGGCTTTGAAAGAACGGATACGCGAGGAAGTGGAAGCAATACCTCAAGAAATATTTCTTCACTTAAAGATTAATTTCCATCTATGTAGTACACGGTTTTCTTATTAAACCTAATAAAAAGATATTATTTCAGTTTTTTTTGTTTATTTGAAATCGTACCGTTTCATTGAATCACCTGTTATGTAACTTACTGTCACATTATTGAAATATATTATAAATAATTGGAATACGTTAAAAAAACCTCAGAAAAATAAAAGAAGGGTAGATTATTGTCTGCTAATCATTATACAAGGAGTCCAGAAAGGTGGCAGGTATTTGTATCTGCGCTGTCCATGTAACGGCGCGTTTGGGAGGGGCCGCGAAGGATGGTCTGTTGCACTGCTCTTTAGAGATTTAGTAACCATGGAAGCGTACCCGGGATACCATCGCACTTTTTGCATACGCGCCCTACTATCGCAATGGTGATTCGATAGTGACAGTTCAGCGTTTATATCGTGCAGAATATAATGTACCTCCAATCGCTTGCCGTTGTCAAATCAAATTTTTCCTCGTCGAGGTACCATCAACTGGCCTCCTAGAAGCGCCGATCTTACACCCCTTGATTATTTAGTATGAGGATACCTTAAACAGAAAGTGTATACAAACAAACCACGAACTTTACTTCAATTGAAGCACAACTTCCAAGCCGAATAATAATGAATAGAAATTTTTCAACAAAGTTTTATTCATAGTCACATAATGCATCACAGACACTTAACTGTATACATATATACACAATATGGTACAATGATTATATAAGTAAGCATGCCAAGCGAACGCTCTCTCAATGTGTTAAAGTACTCAAGTACACATTATATTCTTGAAACAAATTTTAAACGCTATTTTCTCGAGAATTATGGGGGCAAATATCAAAAGTGACCTATCGGTGTAAAGCAGATAAAAAATGCTTTAAAATGATGTATCACTCGACCGAAAATTTAGTGGTTTGTCCACCCCTATCACAGGGCTTAAGCGATTTCAACCTAAATCTAATGGCTTCATCCTAGGACTGCGCCAAACTCATAACCAAAATTTAGCTCAATTGGTGAAAGCATTTAGGCGCTATCGTGGAAGAATACATACAGACACACATACATACATAATACATACATACATACATACACCCAGACAGACAGACTTCCATCTGAAAATGGTCTTAATCATCTCAGGGAACTTCAAAATAGTTATATCCATCTTTATCTCAATTTTTTTAGCGTGTTCAGAATACTTTCCCTGTGCGGGAAAGTAAAATTCTAACTTTTACTTTTTTTTATTAAATTTATAAATAGTTACGAGCTTGTTTAACAAACCAAGACTTGATTTCGACAGGCATATATTACCAACGTCAACTAGATGTCGCCAAATACATCATACAACATTCATAAAAATTTAGGTACATGATATCGTGTTTACCTAGATTTTAGATATGAACTATCAACAAATAAACTGTATGTATTATTTGAATTATTTTTCATCGAATTCTGTATCATTCTGAACATACAGATATTCAGTTTCTCTATTATATGCTCTAACAATCTAGTTTGACAACAGCATTCTACATTCTTTTAGTGGTCTATCTTACTATAGGTACTTATTATTGAGCTGTAAACAATACGAAACAATGTAGGTAACATAATTTTTATTGTTTTAGTTATTAAAATTCTCATTAATTTTATAAACCATGATTAGAATTTAATCTTAAAAGATCTAGACTTATTTTTGTCAAGATAACAAATATTTCGCATGGAAAATATTTGTATTATGACCTACTTATTTAACAAATAACAATGCCTATTTTCTAAATTCAAAACATTTTATACCGGGTGCCTCACTAAGGTTATCGACCGGTTTGGTTATATCTCCGAAATTGTTGGTCGTACAACTTCGGTGAAAAAAATTATTCGCATAAGTGGCCATGAAAAACTGGCCAAAATAGTTTTTCAATTTCAATACCTGTGTCAGTCGATAGCGCATTTTTAACTCGACAAACGAACTCTGCAATATTTAAAAAAAAAACATGGACAGTTAGGCATTAGGCTACATATGCGAATCTTACTTTTAATACTCTACATCTTTATTCCTTCACATTTTCACGTATCTCCTAAAATAAAGGAAGGGGGATAAAAAAATGCGATATTTCTGCAATTCTTAAAAGCAAACATATTATAATACAGACAGACACCTACCATCTAGAAATGGTCTTAATCGTCTTAATGGACCTCAAAATGGTTATATATCCGTCTTTATCTATTTTTTTTAGCGCGATCAAGTAAAAATTAATATAAAGACAGATATAACCATTTTGAAGTCTCCTGAGACGGCTAAGACCATTTAGAGATTGAAGTCTGTCTGTATGTATTCTTCCACGATAGCCCCTAAACACTTCAACCAATTGAGCTGAATTTTCGTATGAATAGAGATCGTAGGATGGAGCCATTAGTTTTTGGTTTTACCTTCATAGTTCTCGACAAATTACGTTTAAAATTTCATCGGAATTGAAATAAATTACTGGCCCTATATAAATAACAATCTAATTGCAGCTTGACAGCATGTGAGATTAAATGATTAACTGGTATATTTAAAAAAAATAGATATGTTTCGTCACCCAGGTCATATATTTTAGGTTATATCTATCTTGCCGGGTAAGTTTTGGGGTGACACAACCGATTAATTTCAGTATTAACGGTTTATAGTTCTTGATCTACAAGTCAATGAGACTTATTCGGCTTCTGTCAAGATGAAAATTACTTCCTTTGTTAATTTTTCTTATTTTCAATCTGTTTTACGACGTTTCGATTGGGGTTTGAGACGTCATTAGGTACTAATATTACAATAATATTTTTTATGCAAATATAAAAACACAATGGGTACGTTAAAAATTGTAAAATTTAAAATCTTCTAAAACCTTACGATACAATCAACACATTAATTTTTTTTTTCAAAACAGCAACACCAAATAAAATAATAACTATATTGTATCGTTAATTTGCTTGATTGCCACTTATGCGAATACATTTTTTCCCGAAAGCTGTACGACCAATAATTTCGGGGATAGAGTGGGTCCTGGTGAGACATACGGTATAAATTACTAAGTAATAAGTGTGCTTGATACTCTTATATATTTTGATGTATTTTTATTCATATAAAATGTGTGACTACCTATCTACTTTGATAAAGAATTTTATACATTTTGTTTGATTTAACACAATTACGAGGCTTGTTCATTTGGAATTATACATTTTGGAAACAGTAGTTGTTGTTATTGATTTTTTTCATATTTTTGAATTAAGTTGATCTCATGAAATATTACTAAGTAACTTTTTTTTTTAATATTAACACTATAAACGACTCTACTCTAGAAGATCGTAGTAACGGTACCCCGTTAATTTCTTGACGTAAGCAAGCTGTCATTCGGATTGTTTAAGCAGCTTATTAATTTATTAATAAGCACATCATCTTGACAAGGTCATTGGACATTCAGTTATAGAGCTTTGTGTGTGCATTATTTTCAAGAAGATTCTAAATCTAAAGCATTTTCAAAGTTCTTGCTTGATTGGTTGAGCAAATAAAGTTGAAATTTAACAGGTTTTAAATTTGTTCTACTCATTAAATTGGGGATCTACAGTAAGTAGAACACAGAAAACAGTTATTTTTAAATAACATAAAGATTCAAATATTTGCTTTATTGCTTAATGTTTTTCTGAAAACAAAACTTAACATAATAATAATAAAGGACTTTTATTGCAACAAATTTCTTACATTTGCAACAGGGCGAGTTTCAGTTCTGGGTTACATATGTAACCCAGTCTGTTCAGCTAACCCTGATCTTAAGCAAACCTTGGCCAAGTTCGGACTGATTAGTTTACAGACCCAGGAGATGCTGATCCTCATACTTTTTCCTTTTAGAATATTTTTCAAACTTATGTACTATGTAAAATTATAATCATTACTTCTAGAAGGAATTACCTTAGAAAATGCATTTTTCTGAAACATTCTCGGAGATATTTATCTACTTCTATTAAGTAATTAATTTTGTATGAATACCATTAGAAATTACATAGATAAAGACGTAATTAGTTACATAGTAGGTAAAATAATAAAAGAAATTAAATATGTTTGCTTTTGTTTGAAGAGATAATAGAGTATATAGTAATTAATACATGAGCAAATAATGCAAGCTCTTCTAGAAACATTTGAACAATAATCTAAACATGCAACTCGTTCCAATGAGTGCTACTGTAAAAATCCGTAACTAATTAATATCGTTTCCCAATCCTTTATTTTTTTCTTTTGTATGGGTTAGGTACTATCTGTAACACACTTTTTTTTCTCGATTTTGGAGGCCATGGTCTACAGCTACACCATTCGTTTATATGTTTTTGATACTCGTTCTAATTTTTAACGATATCTCCACGTTAAAGCTGCTATTATATGCTTTTGTGAGATCTAGGCTGGAGTTTGCCTTGGGTTATCTGGAATCCCTTATATTAGGTCATTCAATAAGTCCGTAGGATGACACATAGATGGCGTTACTGGAATTTTTTCCATATGATTTTTATTTAGTTCTAACCTTCAAACGATACGTGTATAAATTTGACAGCAATCTGACTATTGATTCGTGAGTTATAGCATTTTGTGTGGAGCAACTTTTGGTAGTGTTTTTACCATTTAACACGAACATTTGGGTACGCGAAAGGCCTGTGCAACGTGGGTGCCGCTTGAGCTCACAGTCGACCAAAAACAACACCGACTTGCTGCTTCAGAGGACTAGCAATGTTTTATTACAGAATTTCATGTGTGATGTTTTTAATCATGTTTGTCGGGACATCGACGTTCATGTGTCGTCTTTGTTGGAGGTCACAGATCGTTTCCTTAATATATAATTTTAGTATTTTCTAGTGCCTCTATCTTCATGCTTTTGTAATTATTACTATTTGTTTATTTATCATTATTAGTTATTTTTTATACTTGTTAATTATTTTCAAGGATCTCATTTTTTTAGCGCGTTCACAATAGTTTGTCTATGATGGTTCGGGAAAGTAAAAATATATAATTTCAAAAAGTAGTTTCTTCTTAACTGGAGTTATAATTTGAGTACTGAAGAAAGAAACCTCAAATCTCCACGAAATAGGTTCAGTAGAACAATCGTCAGTTAAAGTACTCTCATTTAATACTCTCAGCCCAACATGTTTTGGAACCAAACTAGTTCCTTCATCAGTGGCAAACATGAATGATACTGGTACTGTGGATGTATCAAATATTTGACTGACTGTGATCTCTTGTCATTTTTTATGAAAAATAAAATTAATTGTTTTAAAACCAGTTGTCTGAAGAATGTTAACAAAGATTTGATCTTGCAGCTGTCACATCTTGAAAACATTTATTTTTTAGACAACGTTAATGATAAAGTAAACCTTCTAAAGAATATATACCAAAATTTAGCTCAATTGGTTAAAGCGTTTAGGCGCTATCGTGGAAGAATACATACAGACAGACTTCCATTTGGAAATGGTCTTTAGTCTCAGAAGACTTCAAAATGGTTATATCAGTCTTTATCTCAATTTCGTGCGTGTTCTGAATAGTTTAGTAATAATGGGCGCTTACATTGGCAAAAGTTGGATGACCTGAATGTTCATTGAAAAACGAAACAAAGAACTTCCAACAATAGTAAACGATCCCGCGAGGATCAATGATTATTTCTTACATTTTTTTGGTTCGTCAAATTCCAGATGCAGATCGGATTTCTTGTTACATGAATAACAAACTATGTGTCTTTGAGGAATTATTCGACTCTCGATTGGTAAATCAAAATACAGTGACGGATTCTTTATCTCTTAAATCAACTCAAAGCAATTAGCTCTGACAAGATTGGTACCTTTTCTTACACATATTATAAATTCGTGTCTGCTAAATTCCACATTTCCTGACGCTTGGGAAGTTTCAAAAGTTTTTCCTCTACCCAAAAAAAAATATAAAAGAATTCAGCGATTTGAGACCTATTACTGTGTACTGTATTTTTCTAGTGCCTCTATGTTCATGCTTTTGTAATTATTACTATTTTTATTATTTGTTTATCATTATTAGTTATTTTTTATACTTGTTAATTATTTTCAAGGATCTCATTTTTTTAGCGCGTTCACAATAGTTTGTCTATGATGATTCGGGAAAGTAAAAATATATAATTTCAAAAAGTAGTTTCTTCTTAACTGGAGTTATAATTTGAGTACTGAAGAAAGAAACCTCAAATCTCCACGAAATAGGTTCAGTAGAACAATCGTCAGTTAAAGTACTCTCATTTAATACTATCAGCCCAACATGTTTTGGAACCAAACTAGTTCCTTCATCAGTGGCAAACATGAATGATACTGGTACTGTGGATGTATCAAATATTTGACTGACTGTGATCTCTTGTCATTTTTTATGAAAAATAAAATTAATTGTTTTAAAACCAGTTGTCTGAAGAATGTTAACAAAGATTTGATCTTGCAGCTGTCACATCTTGAAAACATTTATTTTTTAGACAACGTTAATGATAAAGTAAACCTTCTAAAGAATATATACCAAAATTTAGCTCAATTGGTTAAAGCGTTTAGGCGCTATCGTGGAAGAATACATACAGACAGACTTCCATTTGGAAATGGTCTTTAGTGTCAGGGGACTTCAAAATGGTTATATCAGTCTTTATCTCAATTTTGTTTAGCGCGTTCTGAATACTTTCCCTGCATGTAAAGATAGACAACGAAACTAAGACCGATAATATTGAAATCGAACGCGGAGTAAGACAGGGAGACACAATATCACCAAAATTGTTTACGTTAGCTCTAGAAGATGTTTTCAAAGAGCTTGAGTGGGAGGAAAAAGGAATCAAGATTGATGGAACATATTTAAACATTCTACGTTTTGCGGATGATATCGTACTAATTTCAGACGACTTCAAAGAGATCGAGTCAATGCTTCAAGAACTAAATGAAAAATCGAAGAAAGTGGGATTGAAAATGAATATAGAAAAAACAAAAATAATGAGCTTAAACAACACACAGATATATATATAGACAACACTACTATCGAAAATGTAGATGAATACAATTACTTGGGTCATACTATAAAACTAGGGAAGGAAAACAAGTTGAGAGAAGTCACAAAGCGAATAAAACTTTCTTGGGCTGCATTTGGGAAACTGTCACACATATTAAGAAACTATGATATTCCGATAAATTTGAGACGACAAGTTTTTAACACCTGTGTACTTCCTGTCGCTACATATGGAATGGAAACAATTGCGCTTACCCAGTCAAGTGCCCATAGATTACGAGTGATGGAGAGGGCAATGGAAAGGTCAATGCTTGGTATCACTTTGAGAGACAAAGTAAGAAACGAAGAAATCCGTAGAAGAACAAAGGTTAAGGACATTGTTGAAAAAATTGCAGAGATGAAATGGCAATGGGCAGGTCATGTCGCAAAACTACAAGACGAGAGATGGACATTGAGAGTAGCAAGATGGAGACCAAGAGAATCGAAAAGAAGTATAGGTAGACCTCCGCTAAGATGGACGGATGATTTAAAAAAGATAGCAGGGGGAAATTGGTATCAAAAGGCAAAGGACAGAGATCAGTGGAAGGAATTAGGAAAGGCCTATGTTCAGGAGTGGACGAAAGAAGGCTGAGGAAGAAGAAGAAAGAATACTTTACGTTTGTGATGCCGATAAAGATTTATAATCATCTGCATTTGAAACTAACCGTTAACCCAAAAAAATTTAAAGGTAGCGTTAAAGGTTGGCTCCTGCAGCATAGTTTATATTCCTTGGATGAATATTTTGCAATTATTGTTTAATGTGTAGTCCTGTGATGTGATTTTTACATTATATGTCGTTCGTCTCTTTGATTAATATTATTGTTAGGTGTTGGAATATTTTATTTTATGCTGTATGACGGTAATTAGTATTGTAGTTTATTGACGCATTCTATGTACCTTTATTCTACCTAATGAATAAAGACTTTAATTTATTTATAATGGGGGCTTACTTTGGCAAAAGTTGGATAACCTGAATGTTCATTGAAAAACGAAACACAAAGAAATTTCAACAATAGTAAACGATCCCGCGAGGATCAATGATTATTTCTTACATTTTTTTGGTTCGTCAAATTCCCGATGCAGATGTGTCTATGAGGAATTATTCGACTCTCGATTGGTAAATCAAAATACAGTGACAGATTCTTTACCTCTTAAATAAACTCAAACAAATTGGCTCTGACAAGATTGGTACCTTTTCTTACACATATTATAAATTCGTGTCTGCTAAATTCCACATTTCCTGACTCTTGGAAAGTTTCAAAAGTTTTTCCTCTACCCAAAAAAAAAAAAAATATTATAAAATAATTCAGCGAATTGAGACTTGAGACCTATTGCTGTGCTACCTACACTCTCTAAACTGCCAGAGAAAATAACGTGTTTTCAAATTAAGCAGCACATAGATAAATATAACATCTTACCTTTTAGACAGTCTGGAATTGGTAAAGGGTATAGTTGTGAAACTGCCTTACTAGATATAGTCGATGACATTTTAGGGGATATTGATTCTCGCCGTACAGTGTTATTAACAGTTCTAGATTATTCAAAGGCTTTCGATAACATTAATCACGAAATTTTTTTGTCAATTTTAACATTTTCTGGATTTTCTTCTGGGTCAACCCTTTGTTGTCTGCCAAATTAAAGTTTTATGGCTTTTCTGTTGGTGCTTTGCAGTTTATTCAATTTTATCTATCCAATCGGACTCAACGTGTATACGTAAATGGTAATCGGTCATCCTTAAAAAATGTGAGTTCTGGAGTTCCTCAGGGATCAATTTTGGGACCGCTTCTCTTCATATTGTACACGGCAGATATTCGTACATCTACAAAATTTTGTAAAGTCAATGCCTTTGCAGATGACACGCAGGTTTATTTATCCTTTAATAAAACAAATACTGGTGGAACTATTAAAAATATAAATATAGATCTTCAATCCCTACAAAGCCTATCAGCAAAAGATAATTTAAAACTTAATCCAGAGAAGTGTCATGTTATGCTTTTTGCGTGCTCTAATACCAGATGGGTGTATTAAGATCGGTGATGTCCCATTGAATCTGGTTTCCAATGTGAAAAATTTGGGTGTGGTGCTTGATCCCGATTTGAAATGTAACCTAAATGTTTATTAAAGAAATGTTTTGGAACGTTAAAGACGTTGTTTTCATACAGACATGATTTCACGCCTTCTCTAAAAAAAATTCTGTCCGACTCGTTGGTTCTCTCCAAGTTTAGTTACGCCGATACTGTTTACGGACCTTACCTCGATAAACAAAATCAAGCCAGAATACAGAGGGTACAGAACTTCTGCTGCCGGTTTGTTTTTTGCTTGAGAAAATATGATCACTTATCACATAAGATCAACGAACTTAATTGGGTAAATATGTCTGAAAGACGAGAACTCAGTTTTTGCTCTTTATTATTTAAAATTATTAAAAGAAAAATACCGAAAGTACTGTTTGATAAGCTGAGCCCGCGTTCATCCATTCACAGCGTTAATGTAAGATCAAGAAATCTGCTACATATACCTAGGCATAGAACAACCATGTTTAAGAAATGTTTTACTTATAACGCGGTAAAGTTGTATAACTCTTGTATTTCCCAACATGTACAATCCAGTTTAAACTCATTCAGAATAAAAATAAGAAATATGTTGTTGAGCAAACGTCAGTAGCCTTTCAGGCTATTAAATAATATTTAACATTTCATTTATGTGTGTGTTTTGTCTTATATCCTAAGATTGGCTATATGTATTTATACATTATTAATGTTAATAATGATGATTTTTATCATATTTATATATTTTCTCCTTTATAATCATAATAATGCTAATTTATATCTTTTTTTCTCCTTTGCAGCATATTGTTATTATTGTTTATTGTCTCGTTGTCGTGTTTCTTGTTGTTAATCGAAACAATTTAAAGTACCTAAGTCGTGTAGAAGTGAATTGTCATGTCTGTGTAATTTGCAAATTAGGTTAAGTGCTTGGAGTAGCATATTTCTAAACTTCGCCTTGTTTGTAAATTTCTGCCAAATAAAGACGATTTATTATTATTATTATTATGTTAACCGTTTTTCATATTTCGGGACTGATATAGGTTGTTCAAATGTTGGCAGCATGTGGTACGTGATGGCTCTTGTATATTTTCACTTTTAAAATTTAACACCCTGTATGGAGACAACTAAGCACTTTGATGGTTCGTATCTTATCAAAGTTCATCAATTAACGAGAGCTTTCTGCGGTAGTTCGAATAGAATAGTACTATATCTGATCATTATTTTATTAGTTTTCATGTTATGTTTTCAAGATAAGTTTTGCTGGAACTTGCGAAGAATCAATGAAAGCCTCGTTATCAACATATTTAGGTACACAAAGTGGGAAATAATTTTTGTGTAATTCTATAAGTCCCCGGCACAATTAATTACGTAGTTAAGTATGATCTTTCAAATGATATGATTTATATTTGCGCGATAAAGAGATACCAACCAATAGGTATATTGTTTGCAAACAAGTCACCTTGTTTTATTTGTGACAATTATGCAGTACAACAATATTGTTTTTCAAATTGTTATTCAAATACATTGAACCTAAAACGAACTACGTTATAAATAAATTGATTCTTTTATTTATATCTCATTGCACTGCGACAAACAAAAATCATTATTATTAGTGAAAACTTATCGCGCTTTAGAACTTTCGCGTCTATAATAGTGTGATTTAAAAAAAAAGACAATAATATTTTCCAAACAATTATCACAAAATAATCAAGTTGTTTTTGTGTTAATTATCGTTCTTGGTACTTATACCTTTATACTAAGTATAGCAACTAATTACAAAAATGCTGCTCTGCTTCTACGTCATAAAACAGTGGTAATTTTTTCCGTAAATAAACGAACAGTGAATAAAAGAAAGGTCATATTATTATTATTTTGCAATATGAAATATTATGCTAAAACGTATTTGTTATATTGAAGTGCTTGAGTCTTGTTTGTGTCTGTATCAGACGTGACAATTTTCATTGCGTGTGGTAATAGCAAGGATTTTAGTTTTTGTTCGACGAACTTTGTCTATATACAGTTAATTTGGTTAGAAGTAATTAGAATGGGGCAAATAGTGTCTTTTTCGCATCCACATAGTGGTAACAGTGAAAAACAGAAAGGTAATTTGTGTTTTTTAGTTTTATAATTAGTTTCTAAGAATATAATTAAGCGTGTATGTGTTGTAGTGTTAAAGGTATTTTTATAATAAACTTATTCTAGTACACTGCCCTATTTTGGGTCGAAACTGTCACTGAAAATTTAGTCATGCGCCTACTCCTTGGCTCACTGACACCGTTTGTCAAATAATAAAAGAAAAAGATAAAGTCCATCGCAAGTATTTAAAAAATAAAACGACGCAAAATTGGAACAGGTAGCTGCGTAAGTTTTGTTGTTAGCGTCGTGGAGGCGAGAGCGGGCGGCTTACCTTAATTTCTCTGGCAATGAAAATTCAAACACTTTGTGGACCTGAACATTTAACTAAGGCTAATGCTCTAATCAACCACGTAAACCAGTAGAATATTGATTTTTAGACAGAAAACTTCCACAGGCAACTAAACTTATAGAACTTCTGGATAAATCTTGGGTCAGTCAAATTGATACCAGCTAACGTTTTTTTCTGATCATCAGCTTATTCAGAAGAATTTTGCAAAACTAAACTAAACAAAATGTTCGGCGAGTGCTGATGTGATATTCCGATTTCTGACCGATCTTTTTTATTCCTTTAAGCGGGTTCAGACTTTTCTACCTCTTTCTCCAATATACTCTTTACCAAATGAGCATGGTACCATGTATCTTTCGGTAGGAACCGTCTGTTAAAATATTATTATCCTGTTCTTGATAATCTTGTAGATTCATCACTACTATTGCATTTCCTTTATCTGCTATTTGACGCAGGATTTATCCAAAGCCATTGTTTCTATAAGGAAATAAATTATTATATTCTGTTCTCATTTTTCTTGAGCCTGATTTCTTCAATATTTAGAATCGGAAATTCTTGGGATGAGGCTCACAAATTACACACAGTTATTTAATGTCAAAACATTTTTTTAAACAACGTTTCGGCAACGTACAACTGTTGCCTTCTTCAGGTAACACATATAATACTGTTCTCTGTGATGTTGTCTAATTGTAGTGTAAATTGAAGACATATTTTCACCCCTGTCATTTATATTTTGTTTTCTTTTTTCTTGAGCCTTATTTTTTTAATATTTAGATTCTTATTAATTATTATATAAATTCTAATTAATTATTATATAAATCGTGAACATTCTCCGCAAATTAAATTTAAGTTGATACTTTAACTAACTAAAATTCAATGCTGATGGGAGCTAACTCAATTTGAAGATTTATTCTACATATGGCTAACTCATGCTACTTTCCAGAATCTAGGAAAACAGCTGTCGTCTGCCCTACAAAAATTAATCATCCGGCTAATTATCATTACCTCCGGCCAATTACTCTTCTGTCTGGGTCTTTGGGCAAAATCTACAGAAGGCAGAACTCACAGTTTAATAAAGGTTTGTTACCGGAAACCCATTCTGGTCTCAGATCAGGATACAGTTGCTATACAGAGCTATTGAAAAGGTTCTTAACGAATGTGACACTAAGAAATCTACTGTGCTTGTGCTCTTGGACTTTTCCTAGGCTTTTGTCTATGTCGATCACGCTCTGTTGTTAGCAATATTAAAGTACTATGGTCTTGACGAAGTCTCGATAAATATCTTTTCCACAAACGTATTTGAGATTTAGACGACGTATGTGCGTAAAGTATTATTAAGTAATATATTCATTCGATCGGGAGTACCACAGGGTCCCATACTGCTGCTCTTTCTCAGATATACTCCAGATCTATCAGAAATTCCATTATACACTTTTATATGTCGACGATACAGAGGTAGCTTTGATCCTGAAAAGTATGATTTGGCAAACGCAAACCTAAATAATGATCTAAATTAAGTCTGAATATACTGCAAACCTTTACTAAGAACTCATCTTAGGATCGAAATTGATAACCAGCCTATCGAATTTTCTGATAGTGCCAGAAATCTGGGAGTGATCTTTGATACATCGTTAAAGTTCCAAGAACATGTCAAAAGTGGCATACAGTGAGTGGTATTGTAATTCTAAAATACTACTATCCAATAAAGATATTATACTAAATTATAAAACTAGAAAAAAAAATCCCAATCTATTATCATACCATTCGTCACATATTGCCTATCAGTATATTATCAGTGTCGTGATAATGTCAATAAAAAACGAATATGACTCTCATGTATAAACTATTTTCAATTAATACTCCTAATTATTTATCGAGGCTTTATCACTGTCAGCAAATTGTTCACTGTGACATTCGTTTTCCAAATAAATTACCCAAGTTGTAAAACAATCTCTACCTTTGAGAGCAAAATGAATAAAAACAATGACAAGATCTTTGTTTAGTTCTTTGTTTCCTGTTCATTTCTTTGTTTCTTGGCAAATTCTACAAACAATATCTAGGGAAACTGTCTATATATTGCAAAAAAATAAATTAAATTGTGGACTTACTATTTATATTTGTTATTAAGTAGTTGTATTAGTTTGAAAGGGTTAACAATAAAGTAGCAACTCGATAAACTTCGCCCTGTTCATTAAGCAGTTGTATTTATTTATCATAATAGTGCTATACTATATTATACTTATATTTGAATTTGGATACTTCTAAGTCATTGTTTAGTTTATGTAAAATAATCATAATGCAATGTCGAATGGTTTTCTGTTATGCTGATAATAATTTGTTTTTTGTGTAATGGTATCTTGTTTGCATTTTTATTTTTTGCATAGGGGTAAATTTGTATTATGTTATGTATTATGAATATTAGGTTAAGTTAGGAGGCATACGCCTCATCTTCGCCTTTTGTAATAATTTTATTGCAATAAAGTCATTTATTATTATTATTATTAAAATGCTTAACCAATAAAGACCACCTTGCGTTGATTGTCGTTAACTGTTTTGTTATATGATTGGGATATGTTCATACGATCACGGGCGCAGTAGCGTTAGCTGTAATAAAGATCTTTAAGTTTTCTTTTTCAATATTGGTTCAAACATTAAAAACGTTCCTGTGACCTTTTTTTTAACACTTTGCCTTTTTAAGTTTAAAAATAAAATCACTGTCATCTAAATTAAAATCTCTGCTTGGATCCTATATGTTAATTGAATAATATTTCTTCATTTTAAATATGTGTAACGTTTAATTTGTATCTCAGACACACGATCTCGTGATTACATCAAATTTTTGTAAATTCGCTGGCAACTACATGTGTTTTACTTTCCCGCACAGAGAAAGTATTGTGAACACGCTAAAAAAAATTAAATAAAGAGGGATATAACCATTTTGAAGTTCCCTGAGACGATTAAGATCATTTCCAGATGGAAGTCTGTTTGTATGTGTGTCTCTGTATTTATTCTACCACGATAGCGCCTGAACGCTTTAACCAATTGAGCTAAATTTTTGTATATGAGTTTGAGGCAGTCCTAGGATTTTGATTGAAATCGCTTCTGTCCTGTGATAGGGGTGGACACAACCGATAAATTTTCATATATCAGTAGGGGTCGAGAAAACGGCGCTTAAAATGTCAGCAGTGAGTTAGTTGGAACGTATATATATATACACTATTGGACAAAAGTAGAGCAACAAAGTGCTTTTATTTCTTTGAATTTGAAAAACTATTTAAATATTATTGTAATCCCCAGTTAATTTTAATGAAATATTATCCCCAATATTAGTAATATTTCACAATATTTTGGCACACTTTAAACGAAATGCAGTTACAGAAATATTTATAATTATAAAGATCGACGAAATGAAGTGCGACAAAAGTAAATCAACAAATTGTGTCAACAGTATTTTATTTTACATATTACGATTAAAAATCATTAAACACATTTATTAATTAAAAGAGCTGGAAGTATTATGTTAATAATTAATAGAATATCCATTATTATTTATTATTTGCCAGCAACGTCGCAGCATTGAAGCAATCAATTTCTGGACAGTATTTTCGGAAAGGTTATTCCAAACTCCATTGATTTTATTTACCAATGATGGTATATTTGTGAATACTTGTGTATGAATTCCACGCTCAACTTCTTCACATAGATTTTAAATAAAATAAAAGGTCTGAGGATATAGTGCCGCCCACTCCAAAACCAGAACGTTATTTTCTTGAAACCACTCTTGAACAATTCGGAAGTGTTTTGGATCGTTATCCTATTAGAAAATAAAATGCCACGGCATTTCCCACTCTGCATAAGGCAACATTACATTTTGCATTAGATATCTATAAACAAATCGATCCATGGTGTCATTAATGAAGTTTAAAGCACCCACCCCATTCCATGAGAAACAACCCCATGGAAAACACTACCTTTACCAGCGGGTGTAACGTATTTAGGATGAAACCTTTGCTTGGCCGTCTTATATACTTCATTCTATCAGAATTGAAAATTTTATAACGCGTTTCATCGATAAATAACACTTTTTCCCAATCGTTTACTGTCGAATTTAAATGTGTACGTGCAAATTCAAGCCTAGTCACTCCATTTCGTGCCGAAATAAGCGGCTTTTTAGCCGGGCGTCTACTAAATAACTTTGCGTCTACCAACCTTCTTTGAACTGTCCGTGGACTATCCTCAATTTCGGGAATTTCAGCAATTATTCTAGGTGCAGACATCCAAGGATCGTTTTGGGAAATTCTTTTAAGGCGTCTGTCTGTCCTAGTTGTTGTTTTTCTCGAGCTTGCCGATTTCGGTATATTCTCTAAATGTCCCCTTTCATTGTAACGTGAAATTATTTTGGATACGCTGTCTCTGGGTACAAACAAACCGTCTTGCAATTGGGCTTGTATTGTACCTTACAAGTGTGCAATCACTACTCTCTGTTTTAATTCTTTCGAAATTGGAATACCTCTTGGCATGATTAATCCAGCACAGACATATTAATTAAACATAAAATAAACTCAGCAAAAATATTTTAACCTTTACTGTCACTAAAACCTTTCTTTTTTAGGCAAATATTAAAATGTTGCTTTACTTTTGACGCATTACAATATTGTATTGAAAGTTTACATCAATATCAGTTCATTTGTTTTGATTGTTGGAAAAAGCAGTTGCCGTCGATAATAGCAGCCTACGTTGATATTTAAGACACGACGTATTTAAATACGATATCATGCATTAAATATTATAAAATCGAGATTTGTCTAATTTTTCGAAAGTGTTGCTCTACTTTTGTCCAATAGTGTATAACAAATAAAATACACTACTCATTAGCAGGTCTCGTTAGGTCATTGGTAGGGCGTTCGCATGCAGAAGGTTACGGAATCGAGTCCAAGCTCTGGCAATACTTTTTTTTCTAATTTTTGAATAAAGTGGTTAGTTTGTTACGTTAGTTTATAGGAAATAATGAAAATAATGCAATTATAATAATAATAATTATTAAAATTCTGTTTCGCTACGCAGGCCATATATTTTAGATTATATTATAACTTAACGGGAAAGAGTAACTCTGCACACGATCAAGCAACGAGTCTTTACTCACTGGTTGATCAACTTTAGCCGGTCATAAGATCTCTATTTCTCTCAAACTGACTCTTCGTCCGTTGTTGAAATCTTATTTAGGCCCACTGTCGATTTGTACAACAATGTTTTGGAATTTCGGCAACTGACATTTCTGGCATGGATATATCGCAATAAATAACGAGGTTGACGTGAACTTCCGTTATAATGTGTAGTTAAACCATGAGAGCTACCGTATCAGTGGCTGTTATAAAATAAATGTAGGAAGACCGACTATGATTGGATAGGAATAGGCTGAGGATAACAACATGATTCATGACGGGCTATGCACCAGTAAAATAATTCCTTTATAAAATTGTACTGTTTAACGGTGACCTTAAATGCAGATTATGCAATAAGGAACCAGCAACAGTAAATTATACTATGTGAATTGAGTGAGTCCTTGAATCTCAGAAGACAAAAATTTTACGTGCAACTGGTAGGAAACCCGGAACTGTTCAACAAACACCCAGTTAAGGATCTGTACAAACTGGTACAGATTACAAAGGTTCTAGACTGCACGCGATAAGCTATTAGGCTGCAGTGATATCTGAGATCCCTAGATCATACGCGTCAGGTGAACAATAATTTTAGATATATGGTGATTATTATTTAGAATACACCATGTACATTACAGTACTTGGATATTTGTTTGGTCTGTTCGAAGTATTGACGGTCGAACATTGAAGGTTTTTAATTATTACGGTTTTGAAAATCTTGGACATATTGTATTTTTTTAATGATACCAAAATCTATATAAGTACATGCATATCTGTGGATTTAATAACAATTAATTTTAAAACCGACGTTAATAAACAGAGCATAACATAACGGTCATTCTGCTTTATAAATCAAAACAAAAACGAACCAAAAATGACAAATCGATTTTATAGCATATTAAATGGAGAGTAATAGTAATTGGTGTGACATGCAAATGAGAGACAAAACCCAGGATATATAATAAATATTAAATGATTTGATACAAATTGTGTGCTTCAAGCATGACAACCTTAACTGCCTTTTATCATATTAGTCTATTCTATTGTTTATTATAAAGGGTGTCCCAAAATTAACGCAAAATTTAAATTAAATAGAAAACACAGTTTTTAGTCTTTTGATTGCCTTGCATACATATACGCACTCGTTTGTCTAATTTTTCCATGATACTACTGCATAAATGTGGCTGAATTTCGTTGATGCAACGTTGAAACTCCTCCTTTACTGCACGCATGGTTGTGGGCTTGTTGGTATAAACCTGTGATTTTAAATAACCCCATAAAAAGAAATCTAATGGTGTTAAATCACACGATCTATGGGGCCAATTCTGATCACCGAACCGAGAGAGTACACGACCTGGAAATGCCTCATGCAGTAATTAAAGTGTTTCACAGGTTGTATGGCATGTGGCACCGTTTTGTTGAAACCACATATTGGGCACATCAATATCATCCAATTTCGGCAAAAAGAACTGTTATTATGTCGCGATATCGAGCACCAGTAACAGTCACTGCTTGACTAGCCTCATTTTCAAACAAGTACGCTCCAATTATGCCTCCAGTCCTAAATCCACACCAAACAGTGACACGTTGTGGATGCATTTGTTTTTCGACAATCACATGTGGGTTCTTTGGATGATGATTTTGCTCGAAAATTCAGCACCCATTTGTTGATGCTGAATAATCCATTCTACAAACTCTCTTCGCTGTGCATGGTCATTAGGCTTCAGTTGTTGTGTTAATTGAATTTTGTAAGCATGGAGACACAGATCTTTAGTGAGTATACAGTGTAGACAGCTTTTTGCAATTCTTGTCCACGACGCCGAGTTGAGGTTACGACACTCTCACGCACTGCTTCGATATTGACATTTGAACGGCTTATTTTTGGACGACCAGTGTGTTTGGCATCTCCAACGGATCCTGTCTCCCGGAATTTTTTAATTAATCTCTCATTTGACGAAGTTAAAACACTATTCCGACGTCGATTAAGTGGCGGCAAATTCAAATATTGCGTTAATTTATTTTTAGTTTCAATTCACGGTCGTAACGGGAACGGTGGATGAGTTCATTTTTTGGCATAACAAGAGGAAGAATTTTATCTCAATATTGATAATCTGCGAGATGGGAATTTTCCCGAGTCAGTTAAAAACTGCCACAATCATCCCTGTCTTTAAAAAGGAAGGAAGAAAAGAATGGTGCACTATCCCCAAGTCAGCATGGCTTTCGGGGTGGTCGTTCCACTGAGTCGAATACTGTCAATTTCATAAACTTTGTGATGAGAGGCTGGATCAGAATGAGTCTCCTCTTTGATTTGACCATGGCCTTTGAGTCAGTCGATATCAGAGGCTGGACGCGTTGGGAATCCGTCATCCTTTAAACCACTGGTTTACATCTTTTCTGCAGGATAGATCTTTTAGGGTTAGAGTAGGTGAGGCTGTATCTGATGAGGGCACTTCGGACGTGGGAACTCCACATGGAAGTGTGCTGGGCCCATTGATATCCCTGATGTTTGTGAACGATTTGCCGGATTATATTTCTA
Organism: Apoderus coryli; assembly: GCA_911728435.2. NCBI lineage: Eukaryota > Metazoa > Arthropoda > Insecta > Coleoptera > Attelabidae > Apoderus > Apoderus coryli. The sequence continues at coordinate 9,647,429 of OU452204.1, read as the reverse complement.
CGGGATATGTCTCTATGTTTGCTGACGATACTGCAATTATTATTGTGTCTGCAAGCGATCTAGATCTGCTGTGATTTAGAGTCGAAACTGTGTTGCATGAATTCAATGAATGGTGTTTTGGAAATAAAATCATAAAAATACAACTTGTTTACCTATACTAAATAAATATAGATGCTCTACTCTGAACTTGGCCTTCTCTTTCAATGGTTGTCCGTTGACAACGTGCGACAGTGCAAAGCTGGTGTAAAAATCGATAAGTTTTTGGACTGGAACGAACACATAGATTCTGCCTGTAATAAACTTAACGCTAGTTATTATCTGTTGCGTAATCTTAAGGGCTCAATTGATCGTAGTTCTTTACTCAGTGTTTATTATTCCTCGGTGTATTCGGCACTGGCCTATAATGTAGTGGTGTGGGGTCGTGCCAGGGAGAATTATACGAATGATGTTTGGTTTAACATATCGGGCATCATGTAGAGGGGCGTTCAGGAGTACTCAGATTTTGACAGTTGTCTCCATATATCTTTCGAGGGTTCTGAGTTTAATATACACTAGGTGCTCTTCGATGGAGAAGCACAGTGATTTTCATTCCTATGAAACAAGGGGAAAAAACAATATTAGCTTTCCAAGGCACCACCATGAATTTTGCAAAAGGTCTCCCCTGCATGCTGGTAGTCGAATATATAATCAACTAGACAGAGATTTGAGACATCTTTAAACGTAAATTAAGGGCGCTTCTTAACACTCAGGCTTTTTATAGTGTGACGAGTTTCTGGCTTTCTTAAATGGAAAGGATGAAGCACAACAGTGCTGACGATTCAGTTGATTTGTTTTCTTTTTTTTTTAGATTTTAGTTTGTGTTTTGTTTTCATTCTTTTGTATATTTTTAACATTGATTTCTTTGTGTACATATTATTATAGTGACGTGTCTTTTACAATTTAATTATTGTGCAACTATAAGACAAATCGACATCTAGTTTAAACTTAAGTTATTAGACCTTGATATGATATGCATTTATTATTAGGTACACACAATGTGGAAAGCATCAGAGATAGGAACTCTAAATAAAAAAGTTCAAATGTATAACTGCCCTGATTTGATGAAAATCTTCTTAAAAACTGTTTATTATTCAATATCAAGTTACATGTTAACCGATGTACTATAGGTACTTCGTTACTTAGTTCGTCTATTGTTTACTGTCGGTTTTAATTTTTTGTAATCGATATTGTATTTACTTGCATCCTATAGTAGAAAAAAAAAGCATGACATACCGTCAAATGAGCGCTCAAATGTAACCTTGAAATAATTAGCAACATGATTGGAGCTCTCGCCTTTGTCTCAAGTTACAACAAACTCTAGTTACATAAATACCTAACTATGGAAATTGCAGAAATTCATAGGGTCACATTTTGCTAAACATTGCAAATATACAGAGTGGTCCCAAAAAGATATACATATCAACGTTATCTTTATGTTTTTTTTATGAACAGAAAAATAAACTAACCATAAAATAATTAAAATTAAATTAAATGTTCCAAATGAGTTCAATTTTCTAGTACACATCGGAAGCGGAGTTTTTTCTTCAATTCTTCGTCGAATCTGATCAATAAATCACTAGGATACTCGCCATTTGCGAATTCCAAAAACGTTGGCAGTTTTCATTCTTCTGAGCTCTTTCGCGGGGAAAAGGCCATTGCTTTGACTGGTTCTCTCTGGTTTAAATCTTTCGTCCACGGTTACGTAGCGTATGAAGACGTCTCTCGAATTGCATTTCAACAGGGTCAAAATACTAAGTATCCATCGGGCCGTCAGTTTTCTTATAGCCAAATGTTCTTATACGATAATTTGCACACGTTCCAATGACAAACTAAATATCCCAGCTAATCTTTCTCAACTTGAGTGTCCGGTCTTTCAGCATATTTCATTAATCTACAATTGTTAAAAGTAACAAATTTAAAATGGCAACGATCGCTTTAGAGCCGAAATAATCGGACTGAGTTGATTATGAGACTTTCGAGTCTTTTGTCAGTCTTGACAACAGCACTGATGGAGTAACAACTGCCGAAATAATCGAAAAAAAAATCATAAAATCGTAGAAGGGGATCGCAAATCGAAAGTGAGTGAATAGTTGGGACTGCATGTACGCAATATTTTACGTTAACACTGTCATTTGATGTAGAAAAAATCTTATTTCAGCATGACGACCTACCCGCCAATACGTGGAATATGAATTGAAGTTCCAACATATAAAACAAAATAGTCACAGCGATTATTATTTGTTTTCTAACCTCAAAAAATAGCTTTTATATGAAAATCTGAGTAATTCCAGCTGTATTTTATTTTTCATCTTTTGACCAATCAATTTAATTTATGAATTGCTAATAATTTGGGTCACACTGCGTGCCGATCACCACTGATGAGTTGTTGATCAACGAAACGGCCCGTCTGGTGAAAGCATGGTAGTGTGGAACAAATTACCAACATAAAAAAAGTCTTGTTACTTTATGTAACAAGCAATCCATAAATAAAGGCTCCTGCTAGGGAATTCGGGCGTATCTAGTGTCGGCAATAGGATTTAATGGAGTTGTTACTTCTTGTCCGGGCTTCGCTTGAAAACTGTGTTTCACCGGGCATATTGCCTGCTCACACTAGATGTCGCCAAAAACAAAAAAAAAACATCTTGTTGTCAATCAATTTTATTTTACAGTATCAATATCCTGAATAATCTAAACTAGTAAGTCACTAGCAAACCAATTTTAAAATATTTCTTATAAGAAGTTGACAAAATACCTCACAGTAGTAACCCGGTCATATATTACTTGTTTTTGTATCAATGTTTAATTAACATACTTCAAGTTTTATTTGCATACATAATTATATAGGACATTTAAATCTTTTAAATTATTATTAATTTTTGCTAAGTTTGTTTTTATTATAAGAGTCGTTTTATCTAAAATAAACAGGTCGATATTTCCATTATCGCTTATATTACATATAGCGAATAGTACCTACTACAGTTTTATAATTAGATTTTTTATTATTAATGTAAAAAATAGTGACATGATATTTGGTGTAAAGATCATTATTTATTATTATTGCATACCATATATCTATATTATATTATGTTTTTCATATAAATTATGGGAAATTTGTGTTCATCTACTCGTGATGATGATTTTATTGAATACTATTTAAAATTTATGCAAATAAATAAACGTATCGTTAAAATTGTAGATGTGATAGACATAATTTGATTTAGTCCAATAGTAAATAGTTTTTGTTGGGACATTTTGTATAATTTTCTTCATCACATTATTTAACATATTTATATAATTTTTTAAAATTTGTTTCAATAGTAACAAAGGAATATGTACGTTTTCATTTGTTGCATTAAATTTTTAATAACAAATGTGTCCCCAAAATTAAGGCAAGATTTGAATTTGCCTCCATTTATGCAGTAAAGTGTTGGCAACCCTAAAAACAAAACAAATCGACAGCTGACAGTTTAGGGTTAGTAAAAATGGAGCGTTACACGATAGAACAACGTGTCTTCATTATTGAACAATATTTCAAAAATAATGAAAGCTTGGCGGCCGCAGTTCGTAAATTTCATACAAAATATGGTCGGATTAGTGTTTTAACTTCGTCAACTGTGAGGAGATTAATTGATGTGATTCCATAAATAACCCGATCCTATGTACGTATGATTCAATAAAGACGTACATTCAAAAGACTCAAATCTTGCGTTAATTTTAGGACAACCTTTATAAACCCAACAATATACAATCAATTGAGCTAAATTTTGGTATATGAGTTTCTGCTAGTCCTAGGATGAACCCAATAGTTTTTGGTTGAAAACGCTTTAGCCCTGTGATAGGGGTTGACACAACCTTCAAATTTACAAATAGCAATAGGGGTCGAGTGATACATCATTTGAAAGCATTTTTTGCGTTTAAAATTTCACCAGTTACGTAGTTGGAACCTATAACTCTCAATAGAATTTAATAAGGATTTTTGGGGTTATTGATAGAGCGTGCGCTTTGCATGCGGAAGGTCCTGAGTTCGAATCCCAGCTATGACAACTTTTTTTTTATTTCTAATTTTTGAATAAAGTAGTGAGTTTGTTAGGTTAGTTTATTGGAAATAATAGAAATATAATAATTATTATTAAAATTCTGTTTCGTTACGCAGGTCATATATTTCAGATTATATTATATCTTATCGGGAAAGTATTGGGGCTACATTTAGTTTTTTTAATATTATTTTTTTATTTATTAAATAGCAGCCATCCAAAGTACCTGTCACAGTCACGGTTTACCATAGCCACAGTATAATAAATAATACAGTATTCTGACTTTCCGCTTGCGAGCCGTCCTGCGCATATCGTCGCGCATGCCGCCATTAGCAGTTAAAACGTCACAATAATCGCATTGACGTAGATAGATACCGTTCACTCCTGTGTCAATATATAGTTCATTGTCGGCGTGTACGAGATCAATAAATATTGTGTTTGTAATCTAATTCTGTGTTTTTGGTATAGTGTTCATGAGAATTAAAATGATTTTATTTTTATTAACTTATCTTATGATTAATACAATAAACAATCAGGGAGGGCATGTGTGTGCTGCAAAATGTTGTCCCAATAAGCGGTACACTTGCTCTAAACATTGTTTTCGCTTCCCCACAGATCATGTTAGGTGAGTAATAAGTAAAAATAAAGATGAATACTAGATAATTTTACGTTTATAACAACTATTTGTATAACCGTAAAATTTATATTACGAAATGGCAGTATCTAATATGTTTTTAAACTAAATGAAAGTAAAACATAAACACAAGTTGTCTCGTGGCGAGATAGCATGATAACGCAATCAGCTAGGGGTTATATTATTGACAATATATATATGGCCCTTGTTTGACTAAAATTGCTGAGAACAGGATTCAGTTGATGCAGAATTCAGGCACACGGCTTGTATGTGGAATTCGTAATGGTGAAAGAGGCTAGCAATAAGATTAAGGAAATCCGCTGGTTAAGAATGAAACAACGTCGGATTTTCATTCACTAATTTTGATTAATAAAAATCATCAGAAGGCGGAATACTTATATGAAAGATTCCGGGGATCGGTGTATGATGTGAATATCCCTCATAAAACTGTCATTACGCTAGCGCTAGACTCAACATCAATCTTTGAGCGGTCATCATGTCAACATTTAACTGATACCACCACTCAAGGCTGTTTTCAATCACTATGACACACCACAAATATTTCTGAAATTGACAGCGATATTATTATGTACTTAAATATTTTTACAAAAATGAAAATACAGTACTGCGTGGTTAGAAACCGAAAACTATAATTATTCTTAGTCAGGACTTGTATTATGTATTAAATTAACTTTAGCCGTTTTCGAGAATTTTAGAAAAAACAATTTTTTGCCATTTTATTCTTTATTTATATCTGGCATTATTCTTTATTTATATCTGGCATTATTCTTTATTTATATCTGGCATTATTTCTTAAAAAAATGAAAAGCACTTACTTTGTTACTTTTTGAGGAGAATAAAATAGCGTTTACAAATTTTCACTACGACGTTTCTTTTTTGAAAAAACATCATCAACTTTGTTTTTTTTAATACGGCCCTGGATTTTTATTGTTAAATTTAAAGCCATTTTCAATTCAAAAATCGCCATGGATTGGCACTTATTTTGCGTAAAACATTCATCTGAGAAAGGCGTTTTTTTAATAACTTCAAAAAGGAAAAAAAACTAAATTTAAAAAACCGCGTACAGAATAAAATGTTGTACTGAGACAGAAATACATTGTGAAATAATAACAAATAATTGTGAGTAACGACGAAAGAATGTTTTTGCAAAACCTGCTACTCTGCATTCAGGCGGTTAAGTGCCAAACTATGGCGATTTTTCTTGAATAATTATTAAATATGAGCTAAAAAATCTGAAAACTTGTTGTTTAACAATAAAAAATACCATTAGCCTTGTTGATCCGTACTAGATTTTGGTAAACAACATAAATTATCTGTGAACTCTTAAGAATTTCATAGTTGAATTGACATTTTCAGCTACGTTGTTGTAGTATATTTAAAAATATATATATTGATGTGTGGAATATTTTTAACCTAAGTACACAACATTATTTATTGTCATCGGTTTCTATGGAGTTTAAAACAATTAGCGTCGCCGAACATAGAAAAACGCAGTCCACTCATAATGATGATAAATATTGCATGTTCCGTCAATGTTAATAAAGATGGCGCGCTGCTAGTGGGCCATTAACTAATACAGTACAACCCCTAAGGAGTACACTGTGCACTCTTTAATGTAGAAACACAGGTTACCTCATTTGATTTTATTATGGCTGACATTATATTATAATGCGAATAGTAAATGAATTATGAAATGACTTCATTATTAGTTTGGTAGTTCACTTTTCTCTAGATATTTATATATGTCAAACCTGTTGTGTTTTTGGTAGAATTGTATGTTTGTGAAGATAAAAATAAACATATAGACAATATTGAAAAACTCGTTTTACCAATTCACCAACACAGTTTTCATCAGAAGAATTAAGTTTTAATTCTCCTCTGAGGATGCCAACAGTACCCAGTTTTTCAATATTACTCTACAACAAAAATTGGTCTTTTTTCAAATCACTTTGTGGAAGATCACAATTTAATATAGAGCATAAGGGTAGAATACTTTAATAAATAATTAAATATGTTTGAAGTATGCAACTTTGAAGCTCAAAAATAAGAAAAACTGTAAAAAAATGGTAATCGTTTTACTCTAAATTATTTTTTATGATAGTTAGAATTTCCTTTAGAATGGTACCTGCTATACGTTTGATACCAAAGTTAGTCCAAATCCAAACTATTTAATAGCGGCAATAAGAGTGATAGAATTCGCTTTTGACAGGATTACCAACACATGATCAATATGGAGGGATCCCCATTGGAGTTTAAATCGACCGTTAAAAACCTGGGACCCACAAAGCGTTCCCTTTTGCATCTTAATAAAAACAGGACATTAAATTGAGCCTTAGTGTGGTATATTCGGGTTTGGTTAGCAGTTGATTATCGTTAAATTTCAAATAGAGTACTAGATCTGTTTTTATTTTTTGAAATAATCCATTACGAAAAGGAACGGAATGTATTTATACATCAAGCGACGTCTACTTCATATAGTGGTTCCTATATTTTTAGTAGATTTTCAAAAAAATCTAATTATTCAGGAGATAGACACAATCAAAATTTAGAAAAATTTGATACAGTAATTCTGCATTGTCTTCCAAAAATCATTGTCTGAGGTTGAACTAACTCTGAGAAGTCCACGGCCATGGTGTTCGGCAAGAAGAGTGATATAACTCGCTTTTTGCAGGATTGGATCCCCATTGGAGTTTAAATCGACGGTTAAAAACCTGTGACTACTGTTGGATTCAGATTTGATAACCCTGTAAATAACTGCATAAAAATGGGTTTCATGAATGTAAAGCTAATGTTTCAGCACCGGCATGTGGTTACACAACAATTAAAACCAAGATTGTGCGAGGCAATGGTCCTTTCACATCCTAACTACTGTGACGTCATATACTCACCATGTGATGAGAGGGCGTTTACAGCGTTTGCAAAATTCATGCTTAAGGTTGATTTTCGGCATCAGAAGGTCACACCGAATCAGCCATATACTTTTGGCCATGAACTGGCTTAATATGGATGATAGGAGGTATTTACATGCGGCCTGTCGATTTCACAGTATTCTGCACTACAAGACTCCTCCTTTTTATATCAAAAGATAAAATTTCGAACAGACATACACAATACAAATCACATTCGACATAAACTCACTTTCACTACACCTGCTTATTCTACGGAATTGTTTAAGAGATCGTTTTCCTACTTTATTACGAAATGTATGAATTAACTGCCATCAGAAGTTAGAAACCTAAATAAGGTTCAATTTAAAAAACGCCTTTATAACATATTATTGGCGAGGCAAACGGCGAACACTGAGAATACATTCACTAAGCGGGATAATTAATAATATTATTAGGTATTCTCCTTCATTGTTTTTTTTTTGTTTGTGTTTTTTCTTTAGTTCTTTTTTTTATTATCGTTTGTTATTGAAAATATTTTTTGTGAAATTGTTAAGAAAACACTGTAATTGGTTATATCTTGGTATTATACTGTATATGTTATTGTATTGTATTTGTTATTGAAATTGGGTTAGCTGAACAGACAATTTTGGTCTGTAGACTAAAATTTAACTAAAACTCTTCCAATTACAAAAATAAAGCCCTTTATTATTATTATTATTATGTGTCATTTCATGTTGGTTGCACAATATACTATTGTCATGTACCGTCAAAGAAAGCATACATAAGTCTAACTAGATATATTCTCTTTAATCGCAGGAATAATGGCATTAAGGATCTCGAAACGTATAGGAAGTAGACGTGTTTTTCTTCATAATCTTTTCATCCTCTGTAACGGACTATTTTTTTAAATCAAAATAATTTTTGTTGTTTTATAGCGACACTTTGTATATAATTTTATCGAGGCCAGCTAGTTGTGGAATATTTTCGAGCTGTTCTGTAGCTCTACTATTGAATATAGAGACGTTTATCAAGCGGAAACCCATCAGTTTTCCCTTTCGTTAGTTTTGAAACAAACTAACATTGTAGTTGTCGTGGGCCGGGAGCGAAACTATACTGAAGCTTTTAATAACTAAACAACTTTAAGTTTGAATAAAAAAAGTTTTTGTTTTTTTTTTCAAAAATCTATTATTTATTTATTTATACGTACCTGGCACTAAGTTGTGTACTTTTCATTGTTATATTTTCTAGAGCTTAAACAGTAATTTTCTAGTGAAATAAATGTGCTTCGGAAACAGTGTTATTGTGACATTTTCCCTGAGTTTCTATGATAATTTATTTTTAAGTGCATTATAATTCCCGACAAAAGGTATAGAGGAAATATATGGGAGAACAAGATTTGACCTTTGAACTTTGCTGAATTATCGGCATTGGTTCACATTTATTTATGTTATGTGGTATTATGGGCATAGTGATTGGTTCATGTGTATCTGACGATGATGGTGAGAATTTAAAAAAAAAGAATAATTATGCTTAATCCTTTCTGTGCGTTTGTGTAATATTTTGTGGGTGTGTTAATAAAGGTTTTTAATGCCAGGGATGTTTCATGAAAATTTTAGACTCTAACTGTCAAAGTAGACTCAGCTATAAATTATGGTCTAAAGAACATTAAGTTCCAGACGAATTGCGCATATCTTGGGCCAGGAATCTGGGGCTGTTCTTTGATGAAAATTTGCGCTTTCAAAGACATGTTTCGTATGTGACCCAACAATGTTACATGCAGTTGAAACTATTATACACTAATAAAAAGTTCATCAAACATGGAGAAACTGTCTTTGGTGATTTCGAGAGTAGGTCATGGTTTGACTTGTTATTAGCCCTGCCTTGATGTTCTGACATCGCAAAGAGTGCAAAGACTTCCGAACTCATGTTGTCGTTTGGTGTGTGGCTTGAGGAGATTTGATACCGTGTCTGCTTCAATTAGATCACTCGGTTGCCTGAAAATTGCTAACAATTTTAAATATATGTACCACTGTATCTTCGGGTTAAACTTGTATTTAGGCAGACCAGGGGCGGCTAGTGATGAGACAGGTGAGGCAGTGCCTCACTAACTTTTTAACCAATTAAGACTTTTTTACTGTTAAAAAATGGCGCACAGATTGATAGATTGTATACCTATTATACCTACACACATGATGATTTGTTTTAAATTATGAAAATAACTGTCATGTAAATCGTGCGTCCATTTAATGCTCGCTATCCAATGAGGCAACAATGCCCTACCCGCAGTTGCCCGTCGGCGAACGCAGAACGAGAGAAGGCCAACGTCAATAAAAACATCCATACTGGCCGTAATTAATTAATTTTAAGCGCGAGGCACTGCCTCTCGTCCCTATGCACCGCGAGTTGCCACTTTTAATTATTGTTATCTACTACCACATTGATTAATATTAGTCTCCGATTTTTTATTAAACAGTTAACTGCACACATTTTTATGAGTTTTACAAAGTTTTTTTTAATTTAAAAATTTATGTTTACTAGTTTATGTGAGTTGAGTTGATTATTGTATTGCTATAAATTGCATATTTATTCATCGCAGGCATGTACTCATGTATGTATTTTATTTTCAAAGTATTTATTATATGAGTACACATTCCATTTAGCTCTCTCACCGTTAAACTTAAACACATTAATAACAATTGAAGGTGCACAATTCTGTCTAGCATAGTAGATATTACTGCAGCAATACATTAATGTGTGAAACAAAGATAGTAAGTCCGGCATTGCCTCTTCAGGCGTTTTTAGATGTACAGCAAATTTAGTGACAAAGACAAAATAAATGAGGGGTAAAATGCCTCATCCACGTCTGTCTATATACCCCGTCATTTACTACTTAGTGTTCTCTCGCTTTGACCTATTGATCATGCATTATTTGTGTCCGGCCTCTTTGCGGTGGCATATGCATTACTATGTGTATAGTAGATGGTACTAGTTTACATATGTCTACTGTTGTATATCTCATTGTGATTAAATGCAGGCCGATATTGTAGATGGGCAACGACTATGGTACTCTGACGAGCTCATAATAAGAGCGAAATGAATTCGTTAGTATCTGTCGACCCATGCCTCGGTCTGGTTCTACTGAATTAGACTGTGTAGGTAAAACCAGTCATTTTGTCCGCTATGCCACAAAATTATTTTTGATTATAATCAATAACAAAATAAGAAAAGCAAATACAAGACTAAACTTAGGCTAATATATAAAAAACGACAAAATATATACAGAATACAATACCTCAAATTCATACAATTGTGACACATTCAACACAGCACAGTGGACCTCTCTCAAAAACTGGGCTCTCGGGACCAAAATATCTATAGTCATGTCTATGAAGAAGACATAAATTTGTTGTACGATGCATGAATATTGTTGAATATAGAATGAAGTCGATTGATGTCAATTCTGGATGATTTTACATTTTGTTCTTTTAAAAGTAAGGTAGTAACAACTTTCCTAATGTTTTTAAAGTAATGCCACAGTTGAAATAATATACAGTTGGTTCTCATCGTGTCGGTACGTCTGATCTTCATGTCTATAACGCAATTCGCCGCGCGTATATATAGATATAGTATAATATAGTAGAGGGCCAGAAATGTAGCTGGGAATGCGACGAGTCGATGCCTTCTTGTCTATTGTTAATATTCGATGGTAATGCCTCAGTAAGGATCAATAACTATTATCAATTGTTGTATCATACAACATAAGTCACACTGTTTTTGAGCTCTAAAAAATTATCCACTACATAAAGAAAATTGAATTTTTTGTTGGAATGCAAATAGTTTCTGATAATTATACTTTTTCGACACTGATTGTGAAAAATTGTCAATACAACTTTATTTTGTTTCAGGTATAAAGTGTCCTGTATGCAGTAAATTTGTTATCCCAGACGATATAGAATGTCATCTGGTTATGTGCCTCACAAAGCCTAGGCTTTCCTACAACGGTGAGTGATTAATTTTATTTATCTGAATGTTTAAACAAAATGTAACAGGGTTATTAGTGGGTGGCAAAACAAATAGTTTAACTTTAACAAATAATACAAATGTATTGCTAATTAATAGACAAATAGTTTAATAAAATTGTAAAGTAAACTCCAATAAATTATTGATATTAAGTAGTAAGTAACTATAATAATAATAATATAAACACACGCGCTTGCTTCTGTCTTAGTAACGAATGACGTCTCTACTAGAGATTAGATTAGATGGAGCGAGACCAAAAATATGCTGGACAGCTAGTTGGCGTTTTTATGCAACTTTTGCTGTAGAAATATGTTTTAATTATACAAGACGTATCTCCGTTAATGTGTCAATAAAACCTAGTAAAAAATAAATTCGCCAAATGCAGTATCAATTTTAGACTCCTAATAGGAAAACCATTTGATTCATACTAGTCTAGTGGATTTTACAGTTCAAACATGTTATGATTTATGATCTTTATTCAATCTTGAATGATGTTTTGGTTTAGATAGGCAGAGTTCTTACACTACAGATAAATTCTATCCAGTGAAGGACAGTAATATGTCTCGTACTGGCAAAAAATGCATCTTACTAAAATTGGTTACTTTATACAGATTAGAAAACAGATACAATTAAGAATTTTTACGTTACTTATGCTTTTTATTCCAAAGGTGAGAGGAGCGTTTAATGTAATAATGGAAAAAATATATTTTTGTGCAGCCGATATTTACTTATTAATTATTTTTCTGTTCCACAGAAGACGTACTGACTGACGATAGAAATGAAGAATGTGTTATTTGTTTAGAAGAATTAATACAGGGCGATGTGATAGCGAGGTTGCCCTGCCTCTGTATATACCACAAAACGTAAGTTTATTTTATTACATAGAACCTTAGTTTGTTGATTTGGTTGATTGCAGTGCATAAAGAGTAGAACGACATTTTGACCATGCGTTTCGAGGTTTTTGAGCTTGGATTTACGACATGATAATGTTTTTATACAAATTATTGAATAATAATAATATGTTGATTTATACATTTTAAGCTCCGGCGCCCACCACTTGTTTAGCGTGCCTACAATTATGATGCACTGATGGAGGAGATAAGATTGACGGCGTTAAGAGCTAAAATAAGAGTTAAAATTATTAATATAGTTCATCTATCTTGTCCTCACAGATTGGGCTCCATGTGCCTCCCAGAGCTGTTAGGGCGACTCATGTGGTTAATGGCCTCCTAGGGCATATCGTTTGGCCAATCAATGTTCAGACCTGTAACTGAACTTTTTCTCCCCGACTAATGAGTTGCTGGGGCACTTGATGTGGGTCTCCCGAGGAGGCGGCTTTTCTTAACAGATTTTCAGCACTGCTTTGCGATCATTGAGCATTAGTTTGGGCTTGTGATATTGTAATGTGTACTCGTAATTAGTTTAGTTAGATACCTAAGTGATTGTCACCTGTTTTTTTTTTTCGTATTGTAATAAAGATATTTAAAAAAGCTCTGGAAGACACCTCAGATGGCATAATTATAAATGGACAATGTATCAACAACCTGCGATATGCTGATGACACGGTCATTCTGGCAGATAGTGCTGAAGCACTACAACGTCTAATGGAGAGGATAACGGCAGCCAGCGAAGAATTTGGAATGAAACTAAATACACAAAACAAAAACGATGATCATCAGCAAACACCAGAACAGAACGGTGAAGATCAAGGTTAACGGAAAAGATCTGGAAAAAGTAACAAGGATAACTTACCTTGGAAGCAATCTTGATGAAACTTGGGACCTCTCACTAGAGATAAGAACACGTCTAGAAAAAGCACGTACAGTATTTTACAAAATGCAAAAAGTCCTATGTAGTCGCCAGCTGAATATTTCATTGAGAGCTCGAATACTTAAGTGCTATGTTTTCTCTACTTTACTCTACGGTGTTGAAGCCTGGACAATGACAGAGGCAACACAAAAAAGAATCCAAGCATTTGAACTCTGGTGTTACCGAAAAATGCTCAGAATATCCTACATGAGTCATACGACAAACGAGGAAGTCTTGCGGAGAATGAACAAAGAAAGAGAGCTCATGATCCTCATAAAGAAACGAAAAACACAATATTTTGGCCACATCATGAGAAATGAAAAATACGAACTGCTCCAACTTATAATTGAAGGCAAAATCAATAGCAAAAGGGGACCAGGAAGAAGACGCAACTCATGGCTTAAAAACCTACGACAATGGACAAATATGACCTCCATAGAACTGTTCAGGACAGCTACAAATAAGATCAGGTGGGCAAATGTAATAGCCAACGTCCTTAAGGATAAGGCACCATAAGAAGAAGAATAATGGACTGTGTCGGTAAATAAATAATTAGGATTATGTTGGAGTAATCTCCTGGAGCGGATTAGGTTTTGGGTACCACGATTGAGTGCATATCTGATATTTGTGATATTAATTTTGATGCACTGGTCGATATAGGTCGGCTGATATACCATAGTAGACAATCATTATCGTAAATATATTATATATGTAAAAAGTATTATTTATTATTATTAAATTATTTAATAAAAGTCTAAAAAGCACACCCAAAATCATTTATTATTTGTCATCACATAAAACAACGTATTTCTAACAGCTCTTATTAACATCTGTCTTCTGTTACATTTTCTTATCGTCTGGTTACTGGTTCGGCCGTCCTTATTGTATCGAAAACCTAAACCTGTTTGTCTGGTGTGACGTAGGCGAACCACGTCGGAATGTACTTTACAGGGGATGATTGCTAACATATATTTTTTAAGTTTCATTTGTCAAGGTCGGTTTTTGCTCCAGGATGATATAAAGATGTTGTCTAGCATTATGTATTTATTTTGTGTTTTATTGTTATATAATGCTTGTGTGAAATATCTTTGTACATGTTTTTTGTTTTGTAATTTAATAATTCAATGTTGTAAATGTAAATGTTATATATTGTTGACGATAAAGAATTATTATTGATAGCTTTAAGGCGACAGGAATAGGGTTTAGCCTAGCTCTGGCTGAATTTGTTTGTTATTCTTCTTCTTCTACATCGTTGCAGTCTGTATCATAATGTAATTGGTACCCACAAACCTTCATACCTCTATCGAAAAATTCCTTTCCGAACGGATGTACGTAACCTAAATTTGAGATTCAAGGGCCGACTAACACCGCCGTATCACAATATTGGGATGTTTGAACGATTTTTTTCGTTCAATATTTATAATTACTATACTGACCTACCCGAACATCTCAAGTCGGTATCCGTGGTTACCTTTAAAAAATATTTTAAAGCATTGCTCCTGGGTGCTTAGAATGGTCGGAGAACATTGGGATTGGTGTGTATTATTGTAAATTTTAGTGAATTATTGGGTATTTATTGTTTGTTCTCTGATTTATTATTGTATATATATATATATGTTATATCATTTTTCCTTTGTAACAGTGCAGAAACGGTTATTGTATATGATATTATTTTAAATAATATATTGTATTGTTTGGTCCTGTGTGTGTCATGTGTGTGCGTTGTTTCCAATCCAGGATAAGTGTCTAAAAAACAGCTTGTCTCTCGGAGTCAGCTGCACTCTTGCCATTCGGTGGCAATCATATACAATGTATTTTTGTTTTTGCTTAAAGATTATTATTATTATTATTATTTGAGTCATGGGAAATTGGATAACAAAGTGAATTTTTGGTTATCAAAGTCAAAAATGAGGTACAGAGTAATATTTGTGTGACTTAGCTTACACGAAAAGTTCTCTTGTTCATTGAAATTTTGGTAAATTTTGTTTGAATCAAGATGTAAAGAATTGTATGAAGGAACTGGTTATAAACATTTAAAAAAATTATTATAAAGTAAAAAAATTTTGGGAAATTTTAATAAAAAAGGAAAAATTTTCTATTTGTCAAAATATTACGTTAACAGTATCTTATACTAATGATTTTCTGTATTTATATTGACGGTTCTATTTTGTGTTATAACTGAGAGTTATCTCTTTGTTGAGATCCTTATAACTTTTAATTATTACAATTTAATTTTTGAATTATTTCCCTGACACGACTAAGACCATTTCCAGATTCTGGTTCGTTACCCAGGTATAGATATTTTAGGTTATATTATATCTTGCCGAGAATGTTTTGGGGTGACACAACCGATTTTTTGATTTTTCGTCAAGCACAAACTATATGTCGAAATATGTAAATTCGCCTGTATCATTATAAAAAAAAACTAATATGCTGTAGACGATATTTTGAGGCTACTATTGTCTGCCGCTCTAGAGAGAATTTTATCAAGGTACAATAAAATCCTACTGGTTTAAAAAGGTTAGGTATAGATAAAATGCAAAATTTTTATAGATTTATAGAACATATTAATGAGGTTAGTTATATGAGACACATACAGAAAGTGGTTCACTGATAACCGTTATTCATGTAGACATGTATAATTTTTTGTTTGTATATTATTATTGATACATAATATAAAAATACTGTTTGCTTTTCAGATGTATAGATCAATGGTTCGAAGTAAACAGATGTTGCCCGGAGCATCCAGGTGATTAGCCTATAAAAATTAGTTTATTTATGCCACATAATATATTATTATCATACAATAAATTGATTTTCGGGAAGATGATTATTTTCATAGTGAGTGCATAACAGCGCTTCGTTTGATTGTGTATAATATGAAAGAATATAAGTTGTAAATAATGTACATAAACTTGGACTTAAAAAAAAAACAGTAGTCATAAACAAAAAATAAGACGTTTTAAAATAGAAAGTGTAAGATCTGTTCACATTATTGTTAACATGTTTTGCTGAAACAATACTTTGAAAAATCGAGTCGGGTTCCCAACACAAAGTTAGATTTTAGTAGTTCAACGCTCATGCTAAATTAAGGGATTGTTTCAGCAGTGGTGCGGCATAAATACACAATTACTTGAGCATATAATTATATATATTGTACTTCGCCAAGTATCTGCTGAAACCGAAGTTAGCTCCACGGTTTTTGTAATTTCTGTCAGTCTGCGTTTCTGGCGGAAATTTTTTTATTTTCAGTTCAACTTAGTATGTAAATTACAAACATAAATTTGAAACTTTCATGGTTTTTAGATTAATTTTTGAATGAGCGCTGCATAAATTGTCTGTTACATGACTGCTTATGTAGTGACATTGGTTATTTTTATCCGTCTTTAATAAAGCTATACCAGTTATTATTATAGTGTATTCTAAATAATTTGGTTATGGTTTGAAATATACAATTCATGTTTCGTATCTTACTGAAGGATTTCCTCTTTCAATTCAAATGAGTTGAACTGATGCGACATCACGTTTCGTTGTAAAATATCACTAGTGTTTATAATTCTTTTAAGATTTATCATACTTAGTAAACTGTGTTAAGATCCATCAGTACTTGCATTGTAACCACTCATTGTAATATTCAATGTTATTAAAAGCACCAAAAATGACAAAAAAAAATCACGGTATGGATCAATAATTAAATAATCAGGTCGTTGTGTTTTTGGAATTCAAACGAAAGATTCCATTTGAACCTAGAAGACGTATAGGAAGAAGTGAAAATATTCCATTTCTATACATCTGAACGCTTAATGGACATGTAATGTTTATTTCCTAACGACTTATGTTACCTAACATATAGCAACATGCAACGTAAGACAGTACATCAGCATTTTATATGCATATGTTTTTAAAACATTAATATACAGCCCAAGGGAACCCCAACGTACTTACGATGTTTTATATTTTTGTTCGTAGTGCTATTGGTAATATCTAAAACGCAGCAGCATTGTTAATAATAATGAGCGCAGAACTCTTAAGTAATTGAACTTATAGCTCATAATTAAAATTATTATATTTAATTGATGTCTCATTATATTATGTATGACACAGTAAATATATATTACAGAGAAGGCAGTCCACCGTTCATAATAATTATATGATAATTAAAGTTTTGATTGTATTTTAATTATTGTTGGTTCGTGTTATTTATACTGAGTGATTCAATAAAATAGGTATATTAAATTTCAGATGTTGACGCACTTGGTATTGAAAATTCTAAGTCATGTGATCACTTTTTAAGTTGAAATAGGTTTAGTTTAAGATGTATTTTGTTAAGTATACTGAATTAAAATAAATTAATCAATTATAAAGGGATTGGGAGTACAAATATCCCATTTGTAATTTAATCCAGTATACGTTATTACGAATACTATTGCATGTTACTCTTAAGCATCGAAGGGTGTGGTTAATTATATTTGACTCAGCTAGAATTTAGGTTGGTTTGTTATTTAAAATTGTTGAATAAATTAAGGCTCGACATATAATTTAATTATTAGATTTTATTTTATATTCTCCATAATTGAACCAAACATCTGCAGGTGAACATATCAGTTCTACTAAAATTGACGAAATAAATAAGAACTGGAAACGGTAGTAGATATTAAACTAAATCTTAAATAGTAAGGTAGAATATAGCTTTTTTACCTCTATAACACTGTGGAAACAGGTATCAATATATCTAGCCTATTGTAATTATAAATGTTGTACTTGAACTGATATATACATGGTGATTGAAATATTAAAGCCACTGTGATCTCGAAAACATTAACAGTTACTAGGACCATTTGGCTATTTATATGAACTGTGAAAAAGTTTAGAGTATCGTGTATGTTCTAAAAATAAACTGAATTTTTCTTCTGGATGACTGGATAGGGATTTACGAGGGACAAAACTTTACTGTTATATAGAGAAATAAAAGAAAATGTATTTATTTTTTTATATTTTTTTGATAGATGATTTAAAAGACACAAATGTTCATTTTTTTTCTAATTTATAGTTCATATGAATACACATCATTGCCAAATCTTAGCTACCCATCTAACTTGTACAATTTTCTAGATCCCAATGGTTGCCCTCCCATTTCAATCACCCTCTATATGGGATTATGTGAACACAAGGAATATTTTTGTGAATTCTCAAGTTAACTGTTATAAATTTAGAACAATTTATTTTATTGTAATGATTAACAAACATGTTTCGATTCCAGATAGGAACCAACTTCAGTATTTTATGGATAACCTTAAAATCTTTTAGACCTTAAGTAATTGAAATACTAAATTAAGTTATGATTTAAAGAATGATATACCAAAAGAAAAAAAGAAAATTACTATATGTATAAACTAAAACTTTTTTCAGTCGGTATTTGTGCTATTGTAATGATAACTGATAATTAATAATTGATTATAGGAATGAATTCAACACTGAAGATGGGTTCTATCTTGAATCGCAACATATTTGTTAATCATTAGAAGAAATTAAATTTTGTAGATTTACCTCATTTGCAAGTAATGGTATATAACAAACTGTCGATATAAAACTTCCAGATTCCGAAATAGTTTTAAAGTATTGTTTCGTTATACAAGTCCGAATATCTTTAGGCGCATCGGAAACTAGATGTTAGCACATACATTTCATGTGCAACCTCAAAATTTTGAATATCTTGTCGACTTTTTGCATTCACACTTTGTTTTCCCCAGATGTGCTATAAATAGATGTGTATCAAGGCAATACAAATATTGTCAACCTTCTGGAATTCTCAGAAGAAAATTAAGTTTTATCAAGAGTGTTTTCCCATACTTATTATCTTGTAGTACATTCTTCTGGTCCTCCACTCGCACACCTTAATATGCTCCGATTACAGCCCCCGCGTGTACCAATGGCGTACTTCGCTCTTCACAGACTTATTTTTCTAGTTTAGGACTGTACTGCATTCATTATCACACATCACCACACATTACAAATGGGCCAATTGTTGCGCTTTACCATGAATATGGTCGCCAATCCAAGTTGCAATAATTGCGCTTCCCATATAGGTGCATTTCGACGGTTGTGTGGGAATTTGTCGAGGCTACCGGCTGGGCTTTTTTTCTTGACGTAGTATTGAAACACTTTTATAACGTTTTTGTCAACAAAAATTCCAGTATAAAAATGTATTACCTAGTATTTGATGTATTTTGAGCATTAGGTTCGTTTATTTTATGTTTTTGCAGAAGGATCTCCAATTATGCTTTACATGTTTAATTGAGAACTTTTACTAGACTTTGTACATAAAATAATTTTAGCAATTTCTTGCGGAAGCTTCGTTCTGGGTGGTACTGAATGAATTTGCCAACCCGTTATATATATGCGTTTTCATTTGTTTTGAATAATCGAAACTCTTTATTCAAATCGTTAATTGGTTTGCATCGTTCACGGTCGGTCGGTGAGTGTGTAGGGGAGCCTATGGTGCAGAAGTGAATGGAATCTTGATTGCCAATTAGGAGCCTACTTATTTCGTACTTTAGAAAGGTCTGGAGTCCACTTTAAACTGTAACTTTCTAGGGTCAAAATCGGCATCAGTTCCAAACAATCAATTCTGCATTGGAATACCCGAAAGTGAACTATAGCCATATAACCACATCGTGCATTACTGGCAATTACTTAGTTTACACAACTGCCCTTTACGAAACAAGAATGGAATGGTTTCCAGACAAACACACCTTGAAGTTTTAAATAACACTTCAATGTTCACATAGTCCAATGTTTGATCAGAAAAAAATATGATCGTATGGTAAATTAATTTTATATTATTAATTTTTTGGCTTTTCCACATAAACTTTATTTCCCAAAAACAAAAATCATAAAATTGTCGAGTTTTATTTTTTAGGTTATATCTATACCGGGTGGTCCAATTAACAGTGTCTACCTCTAATATTTTACAAAACACGGAACATCATTCTGTTTCCAACGTGGACATTTTTTAGATAGATAGATTGTGGTTGTTTTGCCATTTTTTTAAAGAGTTGTGATGTGATGATTTTAGATCAACGATTCTAGGCTTAAAAAATGCCCACCTTGATTCGACAAACTCGAGGATTTCGAATACAAATCACGGAAGATGTTCGTGGATACTTAGTTGGGCCACCAGGTATAATTTAATTAATTGAGAGACAAACAAAAAAAAACCAAAGAGTGATTGATTTTGAGTGTGATGGATAAACAAGGTGCTAATTAATTATAAACATGTTAATTTTAAGTTTTATATTTAAATTGTTAGAACACAATAAGTTTGATATAATTTTGGTTGAATTCATTTAAAAGCTTTACATAATTTGTTATATTTTTGCAAAATGCTGTTGAAAGTTAAATAATATTGAGTACGTGTAATAATACTTGTGTAACAAATGTGAGCAATTTTTGTTGATCACAAATGTATGCCAGATCTGTCAAAATCCTTGGCATCTAATCAAAGTTAGCTGTGATTCTTTTATAAAATAAACTACTTATATGACAACAACTAGATTGTCTCTAGTAATACGATTTTCATGTATTATTCAACATTTGACAGCTAGCGAAAATTACTATATATTCTTAATCATTTTGTGCGTTTGAATGCTGTAAAAACTTCATAAATGAGGTGCCATATTATATTTTCAAAATCTAGTTTATTATACTGCTAAAAGAATAATGTTGTAGTTTATAATTTAAAAAAAAAAAGTCATAATAAAACGTGAGTTGTAATAAATACCTTTTTCAGTTGGTCTGTATTAATTTGCAGGAAAAACTAAGTAGGTTCGTTCTTACCTACCAAGCATTTTACGGCCTGATAGGTGTGTAGCTTATGATCATATCACCTGACGTGAGTATATGTATATACAGTGTGTCTCAAATAATAATAATAAATGTCTTTATTTGGCGAAGTCTAGCCCAATGGCCATGGGTTTCTTTTTGTTAAAACTCTGAAATGCTATGTTTTTGATTATTAAAACTCATTTTGCGTATTGTGTTCTGTTGTCTTATTAAATAAAATATCTGTTAAATTCATGTCATTTCAGTTTATTTTGTTTGACACTTTTGAGAGTTATAGCAACAGCATTTGAATATACAAACAAAATACCCTACTAGGTTGAAAAGCAATTGTCTACGAAATAAAGTTGGATGTGGTAATTCAAAATCTGGATGACCTAGAAATACTCTACAAATGTCATTCCATCGGAATTCAATTTCCTTACACACTGTACAAATTATTACGGAGAAATTTTTAGTTTTACCCGTTATTTTAAAAATCCCTGTAGATATTTGTGATTTCAAATCCTGAGAGGACACAAGAATGTGCAACTATTTCCCTATTTAACCTCAAGTGCAACTCTCACGGCTTCTAAAATCCATATTATGTAAATCATTTTATTTGAGACACTAATGTAATGTATACTTTTCACTAACTAAGCAGGAATCCTACCCTGTCCTGTCCAGAATGAGTACTAAATCACTACACATCTGCTCGTACTTATACCAGATGTAGGTATTCAATTCAAAATTATGGTAGTGTAGGTTTTACCTACACAAGGGATTTTATTTAATTTAGCAATTTCTACTTTTAAGGCTGGTGTTACCTTAGACATTGGATTGTTTCGGCCTCTGTATGTTGAGATATGCATTACTATGTAGATGGTATGTGGTTTATGTAGATGGTACGTGAATTAGACTGAAGCCGTGCTAAATTAAACAAAATCTATTGTGTAGGTAAAACCAACAATCTTGTCGCAATTATTGGGGCACTTGGCAAGTCCATAGTTGCATCGCAATGCAATTAATGATGCCTGGAAAAGAATCAAAGACAAATTTTCTATTTAGTGTTCCGTACAAGAACTTAAGAATAATCTTTTATGTCGACATTTCGTCCAGCAACAACATTTTCAGGACGACCGCTATGCATGATGGCTGCAAGTATTATATTCACTCCAACAACATTTTTGCCCCAGATTGGTGTTGGCGCACTGGTATATTGTACACGTCGTGTGAGCGCCCCGCCGACTACACTGGATTGCAAGAGTCTTCTTATTTTAATATGTACCCAAAGTTGACTTAAAATAAAAAAAAAATAAAACACCGTAGATACTATTAATTACTAATTTTTAATTTAATTGACTAAATTATCATCTATAGCTTTGGTTTTATCACAACTAAAGGAAACTGTAATGGCGAATCGTTCGCCCTCTACCACCCTCTCAACAAAATGTGGATTTTCTGCACCTGAGGTGAATATTGAAACGCGACCTTTCCGGGGCTCAACTGTTACATTGCGACGACTAATTTCATCTGAGCTATCAACAAATAAAAATCTACCACCTTTGAAATCCTTACCATAATCATTTAGGTATAACAGTGATGTGTAGTGGAATGACCCATAAGTATGCTAAAAATAAATAAGATAATCAATCAGTTTATTACAATATGAGATAATTTTGAGTTTAAAAAAACCTAATCATTTTGATTGTTTTTTATAGAACTTCTTATAATAATATACAACAAAAGTCATTAATATGGGATGATTTAAAATCTTACATGAGCACTATTATCTCCACAAAATTAAAACAAATATCCGCTAACACTGATTTCAGATTCTAAAAATAAAATTTGTTCTGCTGTACCTGCAAGTCTCCGCTTAAAGGAACACAAAAGATCGGTCAGACTTCTGAATATCAGCACTCGCCGAACATTATGTAGAAACTGGACACAGAAAATTTAAACAGCCCCCCTCTATCATTGACCAACCATAGGTCGACAAGTAATCAGCAAAACGTTAGCTAGTGAAAATTTGACGCAGGATTTATCCAGAAGCATTGTTTCTTTATACTAGAATATATGTTTTGTCGAAAAACTAACTAATTTTCTCGAGACCTGACGTGGGATGCAAAAGTTCCATTAGTAGAAAATGTGCATTAATCAGAATATAATACAATGAGTTTATAGAAATTTAAATTCCAAAGTAAAGTGTTTTCTCCTACCCACAAACAAAAATTTGTTCGCTGCGCTTCATCTACCTTTCTAGTGTTTCAATATTTTTTGATTATGAGATTTTTTGACAACTTTTCGATGGCTAAGGGAGATCACATGAGTTTATGTTACATAATTTAGCGCTAAGATCGTTGCGGCATCGTCACGGTCATATTACTTTTTTCTTTCTTTTTCAGGTTTAAACCGAACCCGTTCCATCACTTTACAGATTTCCATTCAAGTATTAGGGTCAAATCCACGTTAAATTGCTCTATGACGTAAGGGTTTGACACTTTGCCCAATCCAAAACACTGTGCCATAAAAGCCTGTTGGTCAGTAATGCCAGTTTGATGGCAACTATTTTAGATTGAATATTTATTTATTTATGAATATCCCAAACGTCATTATTTTGATTTTTTAGATTTTTTTAATGTTAAACAAAAATCATGTTTTTACAATTTTTGAAGACTGTACGATATAAGATTTTTGGTTCAACAGATCTTATATTTTTGACAAGGAAAAACTCTTATCAAGAGTCATTTTGTGTCTACTTATACTCTATCCGGGGACTTTGTATATTTTCTTATTATTTTATTTATTTTAACATTGCTAAAAACAGCTTATTTTCTATATTCATTAATAAGTAGAGTAGATTGAACAATTACCTTATCAACATGAATGTGCCAGTATTCATCATGTTTAGTCTTGGCATCAATACTTGTCAAACGTGAAAAAAACGTGGGATGTGTTAGATACAAACTTTCAAATTCAATTTGAAAGAATTCAGCAACAGCTCGTTGTATTTTATTTCTCACAATTTTATATACGGCTATATCCTCTGGAGTGACGATGTTTTCATGAATTGGTGATTTATAGAAATTGACAAATTTCTCCCCGTACGATAATGCACCTGAATGTAAATCCATAATCGTTGCACCGCCACTGGAACCTCCTGTTAGCGCCATACCTGAAATGTTTTTAATTTCTAAATCTGTACGGGCAAATTAACAAAGAAGAGAAAAATAGGAAAAGCAATTAATAAATCAAAGAAACCCAGGTGTTCCAATGATCATTTGTAGTGCCTTTCACATTACTGAGGTGAATTGATGTGAGATATGCTTATTTAAATAAATAAATAAATAACTGTCTTTATTCGTCAGGTACAATAGTACCACATAGAATGCGTCACAGTCACAAAATAATTAATAATATCCATGAGAATTTGAACCAATTTCTTATATGGTTGTAGGATTAATAATTTGATGAACTTTCTGAAAACAACAGGTGTCGATATGAAGATTTAAGAGAATTTCTGCAGCTCCAAAACGAGACATAAATTTACCTCGTTTAGCTAATTTCAAGAGCATTTTGGCCTCTGCATGGGTAACGATTTTATCAGATATATATCGTCCACACTCTTTCGGTAAGCATCCTGCGAATTTATTTAAGTCACTTAGGTATTCTTCACTGCATTTGACTTTTTGTCCTCTGCCGGCATACGTTGTATCATGCTTAGCTAAAGCTGTTTCTTTGGTATCTGACTGATACCAAACATAAATCATTACACCGAAAAATAATACTGTTTTAGTCCATAACCTCTGACTAGAAAATTTTGGCATCGGGCCGTACCTACTGCGAAAAGAATAAAAATATTAGCTAAGTCAATAACTTAGAACCTATATCTAAGTACGAACTAAATAAAAATTGTGTGAAAAATTCATACATACTAAGGTTTTTGCTTGCTATTTTCTCCTGTTTTTGTACAAGTCATATCTTCATTATTCTCAGTACTTCTTTCAATTACATTAGTAGTATTTTGCTTGGATATATTATGTAGTACCTCATTTTGTGGACTTTTCTTTCGTCTTTCTCGTACATTTTCTTCACTCAATGTCATATTGACATGAAATTATAATTGAAACATATAGCTATCAACACAGTCTTCTAAATCTATTTAAAGTTTAAATGTTTAAATTAATCAAATATTTTCATATTATATTTTGTTTACATACTACAGGAATAGGGAAGGGCAAGTAAAATCAATATTTTTATCATACTTCTGTTTGACAATTGACATGTATTGTGTCACCAACCTTTGATAATAAAATTTAGCATTGGGCGGGAGATGCCCACATGTTCAAGCACCTGTCAATGCGATTATGGTAGTCGAATACCTAGTCGCGTGGATAGTGATTGGATGGGTGGACGGTGCTTTTGGCCGAATCGGTAGACTCGTAGACTTGCCTATCGCATTGTGTTTATTATAATAAACACAATGCCTATGCCAAGTAGTTAATTACTACATAGTTGTGGGTGCTGGCGATTGGCAGTCGAGGACCGTGGTACGGATTCCACGTTCCACGGTAAACTGTAGGTCCATACTTACGCTGGTTGAATGGTTATCATGACAAGATTCCAATAATACAAGAAAATTTTCAATATCCTAAAATATTTATTAATAAATATGTTTGAATTTCTCATAATATATTATATTATTTAGATTACGTTTACCCCTCCCAATATATTTTTTTTATAACGCAACAACCGTATTTTTAATTTGTAAAACTAGGTACCAAGAGCCAAGGCTACTCACTCAAGTGAGGCATGGGTTCCAGCCTGCTACTTTAGTAGTTTCACGCTTCAAAATGGTAGACGCATGGTGAAACAATACGCGCAGGTTGATGTGCATTCTCCCCTCTGCATGTCTCCGGCTTAACCACTAGACCACCCGTACTGACTATTTTTAGGTTATGTTTGTTGTTTTTTTTACTGTCATAGGTTGTGTTGATATTTTGATATATTGGATTGTTGCTTTGACTAGGAAAGCCTGATCAAAGGATTGTTGCCTCCAAATTGTTGAGTTATAGGATGTGAAATAAGTTCAAAAGTGGTATCAAAAATGGAATATAAATGTTCTGCATGCAAGAAACATTTTTCTAACAATTCTAATCTAAGAAGTCATGCTAAAAAATTTCACAGTGGTAAGTTTTTTTAAGACATAAACCAAACCTACATTATATCCAATAAAGATCTATGTTGTAATAATTAAAAGTAAAAGTGCCATTTTAACTTTAACATAGGATAAATTTAATTATCCATTTTAGATCAGTTAAATGAAATTGCACCAACTAGGAGCTATAAATGTGCAGCTGTATGTAACGAATGTTCAAAAACTTTTTGTAAATACTCGAACTTAAAAAAGCACATATTGAAGTTTCATCCAGGTAAGTTAAATTATTTTATTTGACTTTTCTTTGTTTCATTATTATGTATTTCAGCTAAAGTAGAGCAGCTAACTTCGCCAAAAGTGTACCAGTACCAATGCCAATATTGCAAAAAAAATTTTTCACACAAAAAAAACTACAACAGTCACATAAAAATTCATCTAGATGAAGAAAAACATGACAAGAGACTTAAGTTGTTAACTTGTAGTTTGTGTAATTGTGATTTTGCATCGAGATCAGTCTTGTATGATCATTTTGATCAAACCCATGGCATCAAAATTATTGCTAAACGCCTGAGTTTTTGTAATGAGCAAGAATACAAACAATGGAAAAGCAATTTAGAAAAGGAGACCCTTTCATTATACGTAAATCGACACGGTTACTACAAGGATTCAAACAACACCAAGAAGATAAAGTATAACTGCAATCGTTCTGGTTTTTATATCCCACGAGGTAATGGTAAGAGACATTTGAAGGCGCAGGGCAGTAGAAAAATAAACGCATTTTGTCCATCTGAAATGCACGTTACGGTCCTGGAAAATGGAGAACATGATGTAAACTTCATAGAGACGCACATAGGACACAAAAATGATTTGGCACATAAAAGTCTTACAGTTGACCAAAGCATGGAGGTCGCTAGTAAAATTGGTACTAAAATACCATTTTCGACTATATTGGATGACATTCGAGATGCTGTAACTAATGATGAGTTACAAGAGGAGCTAAACGCTGAAAAAGAAAAATTAAAAGCAATACAATTGCAAATCATAGAGAATATAACTACTTTTGAGCAACTGGAGGCATATAAAAAGATTGTTGCCCCAATAGAGCCAACCCTGTTAGCAATAGAAACGCGCAAAGAAAACAGCTATCTATGAGCAGAACAAATATACCAAAAATATTATAATTGACACAGAATTTTATTTTCTACGCACAAAAAAAAAGTGTAAAATCAGACAAGAAATTACGTACACCAACTTCAGAGGAGACAGATGTTATTAGCGTTTAGCTGATGTACCCTCCACCACTGGAGCCGTCTCTGTTAGCGTTGGAAGATTCAGGACCTATGAGTGTGAAAAATATACCACACAATAAGCTAATTAACAAACAACGACGGTTACTTTCAAGGAAGAATAACTTGAAAAAGTAGTATTTGACACAAAAATGTGTGAACCAACTTTATAATAATATTGGTATTCAACTTTTGTGCAATTTTTAAATTCACTTTTAATACTATAATCATAGATAAAGTTTCTTAGGTTTTTATTTTATAAACGCACAGTCACTTGTGTTCGATATTCCAAATGAAATGTTGTTGTCCGAATTCGATTTTATATCATTAGAGAATAGAACATCAATTGCCGCAGCAATTTGTTTATAAATTATTAAATAATAAAATAGATTGTCCTGGGTTTCTCGGAAAACCTCTCTTTTTCGCGACCCCGCATTTTAGCAACAGGCATACTAAACTCTTATATACACCAAGGCACCGTACGAACGCTGGTCTGAATTCTCCTCTGAACAGATTTACCTCTGTGTTAAATATCATACACATGAATACCGATATATTTTTTGATGGCTTTAATAAATTCTGTCGCATATTAAAAACAATATTTTGATCATTGCAGTTGTATAATTAGAGCAACTGAATGGCTTTTGAGAATGTGCTTTTTTTAAACATTTTTGTAAACATACATGTGATTTCTTTTCTCTTTTTTATTTTTGTATACTTGAATAAGTATTGTGTACATACAAGGAGTGTGTGTTTTTTTATCTCACTATTTTCCCTAGAATTATAAAAATGTAATTTGATTTTGATCTGTTTGTGGAATTTTTGTTCTGTAGATTGCTTTAATAAATAAATGTTTATTCTATAAACAAAGATTATATAATAATAATATATATGTATAAATCATCGAATAATAACTATAAGAAGGGTCAGTAGACGCTAAAAACGGCATCGTCGCAATATCAGCCACATTTCTGGCCCGCTACTATATATACTATAAGATGCTATACTATAACTATAAGTGCGACGAACTGCTTTTAAGACAGAGATATTAAACGTGCCGACACGAGGTGAAGTAACTGTATATTAAACTGTGGTATAAATCTGTGATATAATATATAATATGTTTCATAATTTGTATTTTATTATACCTATATATAAAATACCTACATACTAACAATAATAAGAGTTATTTGCCAAAATTTGTTAGCTCCTACTTTTTATCTTCTTTCACAATTTCAATCTTATAATACTTTTCCCGTCATATGTATTGCGCATGCGGGAATAGAGGGAGCTAAAGTGAAATCCTTCCCGCTAGTTAGATCTACCGGTTATATTGATTATGTTTATGGTTTAATTTAAACATTGAGTTATAACCACAGCTAACATAATATGTTAGCTGTGTTATAACCATGGTACAACAAAACATTGTACCATGACTTATGACTCAATGAATTTGAATGAGTACATATCCTCAAATAATCATATGTTGAAACACTTACATGTGTTCTGTACCGCGTTCAGATAGCAAATAGAAATATTTGTAATCAAATGATTTCTTCTGCGATATAATAGGTAGGTATAGGTATAATATCAGCCGATATATTGGTTTGCCGTTAATACATGAGAATAAAATGAACTCCGAGCAATAACGTCTAAAGTACCACCGTACATGATGTAGGTACTTCTTGTTTTATTGTACAAACTTATGAAGTCAGGCCAGATAATTACTTCTCTGCTACGGCACTCTTGGCGAGCCGTACTGCCTGTAGCAGCAACAGTGCGAAAACAAAATGGACGACTTTAATCTCGTTATACGTCTCTCCATACGGCCTCCAACGCATGCTTTGACCGTTGTTCAGGATTCGAACCCACCATTTTACTCACGCATCCATTGACACCCCAACAAGATTGCAGAATTGCTGGAGTTTCCAATCATCCAGTCGTAGTAGAAACTATGCCATCCGGTCGGACTCGTGACTGAGGAGTTCTTTTTATGGTGCACTCGCTGCTCATCCCGCATGAGGAGGGGCTTATAAAAGGTGCCCTAAACATATTCAGTCCTCCCATCCGCCTGTCTGGATAACCGCATCCAGATGGTGCACCATTTGGGCTCAAAACAATAATATACAGTTAAACATTTGAGCTTTGCGACATGGAACGTCCGCACACTTATGGATACCAACACAAGTATAGACCGTGAACTAAAACGAACAATTCAGCATTGACATTCCTGCATTATCTGAGACAAGAAGATTAGGTGAAGGTCAATTGCAAGAGCAGGGTGGTGGCTATACTTTCTTTTGGAAAGAAAAAACAACCCACCCCGTATCCGTGGGGTCGGATTTTCCATTAAAAACAACTAATTAGTTATTTGGACGAACTTCCATCTGACATAAACGAGAGGTTGATGACTCGTCGCCTCAAACTAAGCCGGCATCGACGAGCCACAGTTATTATAAGCGCGTTAGCGCCAACGAAGAATTAAAGAGGAATTCTACTCCCAGCTTGATAGAGTGCTGACCAAAATTCTTGACTCCGACAAGATATCCTACTAGGAGACTTCATCGCTCGAGTGGGACTGGCCTAAGACCATCGGCAAAGGAGGTGTAGGAAAGTTTAACTACAACGGTCTATTGCTGCTAACCAAAAATGCACCGAACAACTTCTTGTTATTACACTTTTTAGACAAAAAGACAAGTTTAAAATCGAATGCCTAAAGGATAGCCGAGCGAAACTGTGTTTCCAACACACCTGCAGGCCAAGCTCCTGGAAGAATATCTGAATAATATTGAAGAACACTGGTCGTTATTTAGGTCGCCTGTGCTCTCTGCTGGTGAGGAGACGGTAGGCTTTGTGCTACGAAACCATCAGGCCAATCCTGATTCGACGAAAATGATGAAGATATACAAAGCCTAATAGACACTAATCGTCCTTATTACCTGGCAAAATGACCGCAACTCATCATCAAAAAAGCGTATCTGTCAAATGGCGCAGTCTGAAGTACAACTCGATATCTGGAATATCAATGGTGGACGGCTAAAACAGCCAACAACAACATCAGGGCTTTCTTCCGTGCCACTAAGCATTTGCGGCCCCTCTGCACAGAGTCTCAACCCACAGCAATCCAAGGATGGCTCTCGTCTTCTAATTAAGGGATTACACCTCAATTGCTTCTCGATGGAAGGAATATTTTAAGAAACTACTAAACAGGGGATGGGTCCGTAATGTGGAAACTATGCGTGATATCTCTTTCCTCTCCATCACAGGAAAGGTTCTTGCAAAATTTTTGTCCGATCGTCTTCTCCCATTCTCGGAAGGGTGCTTGCCGGAAACACAGGGGTACAGCCGACATGATATTTAGTGCCAGGCAATTACAGGAAAGGTCACGGGAAAAAAGATCTGCCTCTATACATGACCTTATCACAGCGTTAGACTCCGTTGTGTCATTGCACCGACTGCTAGTACCATTAAGGACGTATTAGAAGGAGGCTTCATGGAATAAAATGGAATGACCGACAAACAAACATCAGTGTTCTGGACGAGGCTGAAACAACTAGCATTGAAGAGATTGTCAGGTACGGTCTGTTTAGCCATCTTCACTACAGAAATTCCTGAGTTGGAATAATTCATACTCGGTCATTTGTCAGAGGGAGGAACTTTTCGTTTCGGATTTTAAAAACCACGTTTAAGTATTATTTATACTTTTTAAAAGAGAGATCTCAATAATTTAGATAATACAATATTTTTTCTTTTATTGTTGGAACATATTCAAAAGTAGCTAAATACCAAGTGAAAGGAACAGGACGACGCCAACGACAAGTAGAGCATTAGAATGAATTAGACCTTTAAACTTTTCTGATGGTGCCAGCCGTTTCTCTATTATAACACAGTATATTTTATATAGATTTTTACGATGATTATAGGCACTGACATCATAAGATATCATCCGGACTCCGGTATGTTAAAAGTCTAAATATTAATAAATATAAAAAAATCTAAATATAGACACGTCAATATTAATATTGTAAATGCCTGCACCCACCTATTTAAAACTAAGCAATATTAGATAATTGGGAATATTCATGTTGTGCCAGTAAACAAGATTTACCCAAATTTGAATAAAATAAAAAAGTATTTGTTCAAAAAAATATTTATTACCTATATCAAACATACTGTGAGGACCAAAAAGTCACGCATAAATTCAATAAAATTTGTTGGAATTTTTGTGTGAGAAACGTTCGCACATGTCACTTTGGGTTTTAAGTTGCCCGGTTTTTGAAGTAACAGAAAAGTGTACCTACAGGGTCGATCGCGTAGCAGATAAACCTAATTCCCAGCTAGCAAGGCTAGCGTGAAATATACGTCTCTAATTACGACGTAATAACGAGGTACTAATGACGTCAATATGTCACAGCTAATTGACGTCGAATAAGGACGTAACAACACGTCGAGTGACAACGTCAAAAATACTTTAAACCAGTAAATGGTGGAAATAATAGGCTTGTCTTGATTCTTTTTCAGAACTAGTCCTGAAACCGCTAAGCAATTTGATTGGTTTTATAATAGTCTTCCAAAAACTAATATAAACCAATTAAATTGCAAGAAACAGGTTTAACTTCAACTAATTCTTAAAAGAATAAGAAAAAATCATACCAAAATATGCCGTACAATACTTGTATTAACATAATCAGATCTTTATAAAAGAACTAAATACTAAAACAATAAAAATAAATACCATATACTAAGAGTGGACAGTAAAGATCTATTAAAATGTTCTTGCTGTTTATAGGGCGACCACCATGTTTCTTTTTTTCTCGGAGTCAACCATTTTTTGCGTACAAGTGCTATGGAACCACCGTCTATTTCGACAAATTCAATGCCTAGGAAGGCCATAAATATTCTTATTGTGGCAAGAAATGAGATTATGTAATTTGAAATTAATGAAT
This sequence comes from Apoderus coryli, assembly GCA_911728435.2. NCBI lineage: Eukaryota > Metazoa > Arthropoda > Insecta > Coleoptera > Attelabidae > Apoderus > Apoderus coryli. The sequence goes on along the minus strand of OU452204.1, from coordinate 9,614,773 downwards.
ATATTATATTACTAAACTTTATAATAATTTGCATACTAATGTTAACTACTTTAAGACACGTCAAAATGACGTCATTGCATAGACCGGTTTTTGACTAGTACATGTCACCAATGTTCGACATCATTATGACGTATCATGATGTCGAATTTATGACATGCAACGAATATCACCACGTATCGACGTCGTTTCGACGTGTTTTCACGTCAACTAGCTGGCTGGGTTGCCTTATGGTGTTCTTCACCCTGTAGGTATATGATTAATTTTCTTTAAGAGTAATTGATGTTATAAAATCAACTTATACAAATTGTTTAATTGTTAAATTTTCCTTGGGTTTACCTTTCTTGACAATTGTTGCAAAAAAGACAGTGTCACGTCATTTTTAAAAGTGATGATTATAAAATTATAAAACATCAATTGCCTTGTCTGGCGTAAAAGTTAAAATAAACAAAACAGGATGTATAATCTACGCGAAACTTAGCGAATTGAAATATTAATTATGGTGTTGATGTTGAACTAGAACTCAAAATGAGGTTTGCGAAATGTTATATAATAAATACCCTGACCCTAGGATATATGTCTACGGTAAGCAGAATAGACAGAACTGTAGCTACCACCACAAATTGGGTTATTGAAGCGCACACGCAATATCCTCCGTCTGTCAATATTTGGGTCGCTATTGTGAATGACAGAGGACCCTATTTTTTGATAACACTTTAACAGGTTAACGTCAATAAAATAAATGACAATTTTAATGGTTGTTTAAACCAATTTTTACACATATGAAGTAAGGAAGTTTCATTTCAAAATTCTAACCTAATACCCAAGGGAAAAAAAGTAATTAAAAAAGTCTTGTTACATTATGTAACAAGCAAATCATTAATAAATCCTCCCGCCGGGGAATTCGGACGTATCTAGTATCCGGCCATCGTTTGTGAACTGTGTTTCCCCGGGCATATTGCCTGCTGACACTAGATGGCACGAAAAACATATTGTTGTCATTCATCTCTCGTGCTAGTATAAGCTCTTCGTAAATGTTGGAAATTTGGGTCACACTGCCTGCCGATTACCACTGATGAGTTGTGGATTTATACATTTTTCTGATGAAGGAATCATTTTTATATGGTGCAGTTCCAGGATCAGTAAGGCTTGCCGAAAAATCAGGTTGGATGTCACCAAAAGTATTTGTCAAGCTACTAGAACATATACAACAGTCACACACACCCAAGTTGTAACCAAGCAATCCCAATCCTCTTACTCTTGGATATCCATGAAACTCATGCTACAGTTGACGCAATATATTATGCTCGTGGAAATGATATTGTCATACTCTCATTCTCTCCTCATTGCACACAACGCATTCACCCACTGGACAAAGGTATATATGGCCCCATTAAGTCCGAATGTACCCCAAGGCATGTCCGTACCTACCCCACTATAGGGCAGATTTAGGAAAATAATTTATTATTTAATATTTCTTCAAAATTTTGTAGGTTTATCACGCGATTTTTTTTTTCGGTTTAGTTCGTTTTGGATAAAAAGTTATGCTAGTTTGAAAAACTCCGCCCGAACCTGCCCCACCTTATAATTGTGTTTATTGAAGGAGCTCTTCCTCGTGGGTATAATTGACGATATTCGGTTCTGACTCTTGTAACAGGGTTGGTAGTGGATGGCTGTATTAACACAAAACAAATATGTATTTTAACTTTAAACAAATAACAATTTTATTGCGGATAAAAAATAGACAAAATATAGTTAGGTAATTTAAATAAACCGAAAAGATATTAGAAAAGTTTGCTTAACAACACACGAACACACGCGCTTGCTTCTATCGTCGTAAGTTGTAGTGAATGACGTTTTTTAGAGATGGGTTCGAGAGCAAAACAATGTTCTTAATAGCTGGCTGGCATATTACTAGAGATGGAGCGTTACACTCTTAAAATCCTATTATGAATGACCCTGTAGTACATACGATCCCATTTGGAATAATCCTCAACTCTTTGGTTACCTATCTATCATGTCCATATAATAATAATTTTAGAAATATCCAACGCAAATTTTTAAAATAAGTATCTGTCATTTAAGATCGATGGATGTTTTCCACCTCGTGGCTGTAGTCACGATTTATTGCTGAATAGGTCTCACTTTCAATAGTTAGCCGAGCGACGCATGTATGTTTCTCAAATATTTATCTTCAAATTAATAAATAGTTTGCTGGATTTTGTCCTCAGCTGCTTCATCAGAGTTGGTTTCGTGTTCCGTGCTTACATGCAAGAGTTTCTACTTTATTTTGAGTGCCTCAGTTTCATACACAGTATGCAAGCCAATTTTTCAAGCTTGCAACTACTGTAATCAATTCATAATTCAGTTAAACAACACCTGCGTGCGTACTTGGAAGCTACCTACTGAGAACGATATTATATAGGTAATTATTTCGGTAATCATTTTACACCTTTGTTACTAGTATTATGATATTACATAAGTAAGTGAACATAATAATAGTAACAAAGGTGTAAAATGATTACCGAAATAATTACCTATACATATAATATCGCTTTCAGTAGCTTCCAAGTACCTACACACGCAGGTCGTGTAAATACATATTGAATCAAAAACACTGAGGCCAGTTTTGCACTAAAATATAGGTACTGCATTCACGTGTTGGTCATTAGAAATTATATGGACAAAAGAATATGCAAAAATATTCAAACATTATTTTATTATCTTCATTGTCTAACAGGTGTAATAAGGAATGTGTTTTTATTTTTTTTTCATTTTGTGTTACTTATTATTGCCATTATTTACCTAATAATTAATTGATTTGTTGGACTGTATTGTGATTAATAATTCATACTTAGGTTAAGTTAAGAAGTATAAACTTCAACTTCGCCATTTGTAAAATGTTTATTATTACAATAAAGCCTTTTAATATTATTATTAACTACTATATTTTCTAATGACTAACAAGTGAATGGCGTATATTTTAGTGCAAAACTGACCTCTGTGTTTTTGGTTCAATATGTATTTACCCGTCGCACTAAATACAATAATACGCTAAAAGTTGAGCTGAGCAGACCCTATCAAACTACTCACAAAACAAGACCAGGATTCTGCGAGCTACGTTACATTTACCATTTAGTTAAACGTTACACACCACGTTCAATACAGCTCATTCATTATCCATTCACACGCTTTTTGAATGTGAAAAATATAATAATTTTAGTTCGCTTACAACATCATTACTTAACGATCTAGTAGCAATGACGATAGTGCTATAAACATAATAAAGCAACAATAAATAAGTAAAACAACGCAAATGTTTTGAAAGTGTGTAGTTTGTAAACTTTAAATAGGTATATTTGATAGTATTATGTTCACACTATAGTTTATTTTTAAAATTTGTGTCAAGCCACCTGTTATTATAGTTATTTAGGCCAAAAACAACTGAAAATAAAATCGAAATTTTTGTAAAAAATAATTTTTTCAAATTTAATTTAATAAAAACTTAAAATTGTGTGTATAATTAAAAAATGAGTAAAAATGGCGCTCCACCACCTTACAGTAGTAGCTTGCCTCCTGCAGCCCCGCCAAGTTACTCGCAAGCAGTTGGGGGTGTATCCCCAACCAGCCCTTACATTCCACATAATTCATGTAAGTAAAATACTTAATACTATTAATTAATTGTTATAAGTATTTAATCCATTTTAAAAATTATCACCACTTTAATCCCCATTTGACTGAACAGTAGGTATGTTCCTATCGGTGCTTCCACGTCCTGAGGCAGTTCTTGAAGTCAGTTTTCCGAATGGCTTTTAGGCCACTCATCGCATTTAGTTTGAGCGTCCTGAGCTGTTAAAACGGTGGTTTTTCAGCGGAGATTTGAAACTATTGAACAGCCTAAAGTAATATAATAAGAAGGCAAGTTGGGATTGCACGGAGTAGGAAGTTGAGTAATTTTGTGTTTTGCCCTAAGCTGTTGCATGTAGGTATATCGAAATTCTAGCACAAGTTGGCTTGGGTGGTCACAGGGGTAGCTGGTATTCCTACTATATGTGAACGATCTGCCCACAGGCATATACGATATTCCCTGCACAATAATTAAAAATGGAAATCGAACTGCTCTTTCTTATGCAGAAAAATCGATCATTTGGGTTGCCGTGAACCAATTAACAGGGGTAGCTGGTATTCCTACTATATGTGAAAGATCTGCCCACAGGCATTTACGATAAAGATGAAGTGTAAATACATAAAATCAATTTGACTCTAGGAGAATTTCAGATTTGTTGTTAAAAATAGACTAATTATAAATTAAAATACGGTCGCCTTACAATTCAATAAATACAATAATCCATTAAATTACGAGTATAATCACCAATTTGATAACTTTCTCTTGCCATAGGTTGAGTTGAGGTTGAAACAAAATAGATATACGGAACTTGTGGACGCCAGAAAACAACTTTCATTTTCCCAACTACAAAGCTAAGTCACAAAATTACAATATTTAATCATGCATGGCTAGATATGTATAAATGGCTAGTCTATTCTAAATTGGAAGATGGCATTTTGTAAATATTGTTTTATTGTATATTTTATCTCAAAACACTGGAGAGCTGGTAATAAGTCCGTATAGAAATTGAAAAACAGCTACTGTAAAAGTCGACAATTTTTTGGCATTAAATTCTATAAAGTTCGATCAATAAAAAATTAAGTTGACATCGCTAGGGCTCAGCAGGTTCGCGAAAACTCTATAATTAAAACCGTAAGACTATGTGGACGACAATGTTTGCCCTTGTGCGGACATAGACATTATGAAATATTTGATATTGCAGTTGAGCCTAAAGAAAATGAGGGAATTTGAGAGCCTTGCTAAAAGCACCCGTTGAATCTGGAAATAGTAGCCCTAAATCTCATTTTGAAACTTGTGGTCAAACTGCTACGTTTATAAGTGTAAGTTGGACAATTCAAAATGAAATTATTAATTATTGAAGTATGCAGTAAAGTGGTTTACCGTATATTAGCCGATGAAACTGCCAACATATTATCAAGAGTAAAACAACGTTCACTATGTGTGAGGTATTTAAAAGAGTATGGATCAAATGAATATAAAATTTGTGAGAATTTCCTATTTGTTCCTGAGCCATCAACGTCTGGAACGGACTGGAACAATCTGATATTGACATTTCGTATATAAGTTGCCAAGGATATGACGGGCCTTCAAAGGTATACAAGCTTTAATTTTATTGTAACACTACAAGACAGTACATTGTGCTGCGCATAGCGTAAATCTTGTTCTATATAATTCATCTGAAGTACAACCAATTAGAAATTGTGTCGGAATCATTTAAAAATACACCCAAGGTAATATTAGTACTGCACAATCATATCAAAGCTTTATCATCCTCAGGGTTCAAATTTGGAACCTCTACTCATTATAATCTCTTTATTAACAACTTGGGAGAAAATGTGAAATCCAACAAATTAATTTTTGCAGATGATAGGAAAATTTATTCTGTTGTGGATAGATGATTGTTGTGTGTTGCAGAGTGAGTTGGATTTGATGATGACCTGTTGCGATAACAGCCTTGCGTTGAACCATGCGCCAAGTGTCCTGAATTTCTTGAAAGGTTCCGTTTGTTGGTCCCAAGACTGAATTCTAGAATCTTTCACTCATTTGAAATTAAAAGGGCTAGAGCCAATGTTATGTTGAAGTCTTCATTGTATACAATGTCTCTTACACTAGGAGAATGTACCATATAGACTTTCAGTAAAGGATTCAGGGTACTGACTTATTGTGTCCGGTAGAGCACATAAAGGTATTATATTATTATCACCAGGATCGCACAGTGATTAACTAAAAAATTTGTGCCCAACCAGAAAAGTAGAAAGGAATGAGGATTATGGATCAATTACAAAAACGAGAAATACCTATCTTTATTGAAATATAAAATCTGTCTTCCAACAATAAATTATTCTCCCACCATCATCGTACTACTACCATACTATCGGAGGTTGTATGAATTGGCTAAACTAATATGGACTCTTTATATAAAGAAAGAAAAAGTATGTATTACCGTCCACTTAAGCAATAATGAAATTTTTGTGCAAGATGTAAATTTGACGAATCGAAGTTTAAAACTTAGGTACACAAAAAATGGGTTTTGTTTAGAAGGTTATATGTTGCAATGTACGAATTTACCCGAACTAATCAGGTAATACCTTACATGTTGGTGGGAATATCTTATGTTATTATGCCATAGTCGAATAATTAATATACTAGTCCCCGCACTTGAACATATGCAGCCGTTTTGCCCCTTCCCCGACCCTCTCTCGTCTAGAATTCTGGTGCACCGGTCGCCCAGAATTTCTCTTCGTTCCCTACCATACACAGTCGACCAAGTAAGCGTAGGGATTTGAACAACAGCAAAGCAAGTTTTCACTCGTTCGCTACTCTCCTTTTCTCTTTTCTCTCACCCGTATTCGTACAGTTTTTTGTGCTGGCCCTACAAGTCAGCGGCACTCTTTAGATCGCAACATAACAAAGGATATACTTACAGTGCGGGGACTATTATATTATTTATTAGACTATGATTATGCATCTCTTTTATCTGAAAACCCCAAGTTATACCGTAATTAGTTTCATATTTTTAGGTTGTCAAAACAAAATATAAATGTTATATTATGTTGCGGATTTTCCAGAAAAATACTAAAAAATCAATTACCTACTTATATTTTTACATCAAATTCTAAAAATAATTTAAAACATAACTGTTCATAGCATGCCCATGAGAAAAGCTATAAATCTAAAAATTGTAACATTTTTTGTTTCGGGCGATACATATACGCAAGTTGGTAACTAGAAATTGTTTATTTCTCATATTAGGAGTGAAACAAGGTGTATGCGATTTACTTATAAAACTGAATATATAAGGAGTATGGACATCATCATATATATTAACATATAAGGTGTGGTTCTTATTATTGCTGCATATTGCTTTTTATAATATCGATTTGATATTTTCAATACCTGGTGGCTTATACAAAAATGCTAAATTATAAAGAGTAGCTTATCTTGTCATTTTTCTCTAAACCACTCTACAATATAGAGAGGATTCTGTTGATATTTTATCCTGTAAAACAAAGTGGCTCTGAGAACACATTCAGATTAATGAAGATGGTGTTACAGTTTCTCCTTGATACACATTTCTTTAAATTTTCCGGGTTCATTTAACCGTGATATTTATTCTCCAGCTATCATACAGCTTTGAAAAGTAACATCCTTTTGGCAATGAAACCTTTTTGATCGCATATGAACTAGAACAGGTTGGTGAGCTTCATTATTGTGATAGTTCATTATGGCATTCTTATGTAGAATGCTGCTCATTCTGTTTTCTTTTTTCTCCACAACTTTTTAAACACGACTGGCGGTTTAAAGCCATGTTTTTTATGGAAATTACGTATAGGCCAAAAAATAACTGAATGCTGTAAATATGCCTCTTAAAACGATAAAGTAAAATAGAGGAGAATATATGTTTTGGACCAATAATAAAAATTTCCAACAACAATTATTGCAACTTATATGAGTGTAGTTTTAAAAATATTCAAAAGTGTAATTCCCCATTTAATATTTAATTTAATGTTAAAATATTTATTTACTTCAAAATAATAGGCACGTATTAATTAGAAAATATTACACAGATATCTCTTAAAACGTTTGAAATATGTTTCTTTTTCTGTTTCAGTTCGTATATAATTGACTCTAAAAAATTCAAAAAATGCAATATAAACAAAATTAAAAAAAAAAACAAAAGACAAAACATAACAACAGAATCGCATAATCAAAATTACAATTTTATCGAAAACCTTTATTTTTAACAGTATATTAAATAATGTACAAAGAATATTAGTACTAGGCCGGAATCCTGCCCCCATAAAACAAAAATCATTTAATTATCGCATATTATACAGAACGTTCTATTTCAAATGTATGTAACACTAACAAAATGAAACACGCCTAATTGAGACTAATCTTATTACAAATTAGAAAATCAAAAATACACACCAAAAGAAATATGAACAAATATCACAATAACAGGATGTTCTAGCATTCAAAAAATGTATCAATGAAACCAGATGAATATAATAATAATAATAATATGGTTTTTATTGACAATAGGTATAACAGATACAAATAAAAAAAATATATGAACCAGTAAACGAAACGAATTATAGTTATAACAAAATAAAGCAAAGAAAAAGAGAAAAGAAAGCAAAAGAAAAAACAACAAATATGCTTATAATAGACGATATGAACATCTATATATAATACACATAGTATATATTAACTAAATTGAGTAGAATATACATACAAACACCCACAGAAAGGAATACTAAAGAAACAATTCAAAACTCCAAAAATATACATAAAATAATTTCAAAAAGGTATATGAGAATACTGTATAGATAGCATTAGCTAATTATAAATTTTAAAAAGTGACCTTGCAATATTAATTTTAAAAATATGGGGAACTAGTCGCGTCTTGAGGAATCCGGTTTATTTTGTTTCAGTTATAGTTATACACTGCTTCGCAAGGAGTTTATCATAAATGGTAACCTTTTTATTTAAAAATTAAGAGAGTGAATTTAGATATTTTCGATGTGAGACCAATCTTTCCCCGCTATCGAAAATGCTATGTATAAATTTAGAGAACCAAGGCAAAACAACTCCACTAGCTATAACTACGATTGACAATAAATTACAAGCACAAGTTTTTTAAATAAATACTAAAATGAAACACAATTACATAAATTCTTATTTATTCTGTTCTTGGAGATGTTCGTTCATTTTAAAATAAACGCATTTTCTGTTTTTTCGTGAATTAAAAACATACACAACGATTTGATGCATCTTCTTCAGGTCTTTGAAACAATGCTAAGATACCAATATACTTGATTTGTAAAAACCCCTTTTGCTCATGTGAGGATGGAAGTTTAATCATATTAAATGAAACTTAACCCAAAATCTAGTGCGTTTAGTTTAGTGTCGAATTTTCTTATATTGTTAAAAGTTTTTTCAAAATCGCCTGTATAACAGAAGAGGAAAAACACTATATTTTTAGAACTATTAATAAATTCGAGTTTATGTTATCTTTAATGTTCAAATAAATTCCAAGGTTTATAAGCAGTGACAAAACACTACTAATTATATTAATAAATTAGATAAATATTGAGAAGAATAATATTAGTTATAGATGCTTAAAAAATCTGTATTTTTAAATTTACGCTCGAAAAAACACATTTTTTAAAATCAAGAATCATTTACGACAGGGTACAGGGTGATTTTCATTGAGTGACCAATTCAATCCCGAACTAATAAATATGTCTAAGAAAATGCAATATTTTTGTTAACGGTACCTCGGAATATTTTATAATATTTTTTCAGGAATTACCGTCAATTTTCTTTCCAAGGCCGCATAGCGCGTGCCAAAGTGGAAAGTGATTCGTTTCTCTTTTAAACATGTCATTTATTGGGTAAAAATTAATGCAGTTAGTAGTTTTCTAAAGAGTTCAAATTTGGACCCAATTATTTCCGTGCAATAATAAAATCCTTATTTATGATAAATAAAACGGAGTCTGCTCCACCAAAATACTCTATATATATATATATATATATATATATATACATGTTCGAAGCAGATCAAACAATTATGTCAAACTTATTTGGAGATTTGTACCACTGTGTCCCGCCTTTTGTGGTTTTAGTTATCGAGGGTCCTAGTTTCTTTAAATTTAGCTATTAATTTGGAGCCATAAGCATGGTTGAGAAGTTTAGCAGGATGCCTTTCATTGAAAAGCCTTGCAGTTACCCTGGCCATTTAATTGTTTTTAAAATACAGCATAACAATCTTAGTTTTTTCTACAGTGGGATAAACCATAATTATTTAGATCAGTTACTTTAAAACCGCAGATGATAGAGCGATTATTAGCACTTGAACACTTAAAAATCACATCACAGAATGCTCTGCACAGGTTGAAGTCTTCAAGTAGCAGAAAAATAATGCAAAAATTAGAAATTTCACGTACTAGTTTTAGATTTTTAAATTTAAAAACATCGATTTTAACCCTGTAAAATTGACGTGAAGCAACAACTGACTGAAAATTTAATTTTATGAGATGATGATGAGTCACCGAATTATTGTGGAACTGACAATAGTTTTTGAAATTGATCAGAAGTCCTGCAATTTATTAGATTTCCCCTATCTGCGATTTTAAAGTAGGTAACTGATCTAAATACTTATGGTTTATACCATTCTAATTTAAATTCTATTGCACTTAAGGAGTTTCCGAATTATTATGCAACAGACAACACATGTAAAGTTCTGAGGAACGTATTATCGTATCAACACTTTGACAGCAAGCCTATTTTATAGTTTAATTCTCCTGAAGTTGTGTTTATTTAAATTGTTATACACTCATTTTCTCTCACATTATTTTAAATCAGAAGAAGAAAATGTTATTATGTGTGTAAAGAGAATCAAATTACTTATAATTAAATGTGCCCCTTGATGCATTGGTCCCATTTATGACTCTGGAAGGGGTTGCACCTTGTTTACGGGGATGATATTATATCAAACTTAATTGACGTTTAAAAAATGTGCTCCTTGAATATAGTGCGACATGTTCCGGGGGTTTGAGAAAAAAAAAATCAATTTCAAATTGGCCATGCGTATAAAAATTTGTAGTAGGTATGCTTCACATTTATAGTGTGAAAATAATATCAATTTATACTATATACAATATTCGACAGTTTCAAATAAAACATTCAAAAATTAGAAGTTGGTGTAATTATTTTTTAGACCTTAACATTTGATTATGATTCAGAAAAATATAATAAACTAATCCGGTAAATTATTATTAAGACGCACACGTTTTACAATATGAATTTCTCTCTTTGCAACTTTCAAACAGGCCCACTCATATTTATGGGTTTTTTTTTATTATTTGATATTCACCATCAAACATGAATATTCTTCGCCGTAATAATTAAGTATACCTACTTGAAAAATAAAAATATGCAACATCATAAAATCTGTTTTTTAATAACATCCTCTCATAATTTTGAATAAATAAAATTAAATTTCTACGAAAATTTTTGTCAACAAGCATATATTATTATACTATAGTGTATGTCGACGTGAAGATGAAGATAGTGTCTTCGAAACATGCACGGCGATAATTCTGAATAAATGAAGAGAGTTTGTGGAGTTTTGAGCTATTATTATTATTTCTTTCAAACTTTCGAATTCAAAACTGAAATATGCTAATCATTTCAATTATTATTTGTTAACTAATGATTTTGTACCTTTCAACTTAAAAGTGCATACGCATAGTACATTTCTCTGGAAAACCTATGACAAATATTTTACTAAAACCCAATACTTTTTGATAATCGATGAGTTGGCGTTAAGGAATATTGAAAGACTCTTTTTACCACTTCATCAAAACACATCGTTCTGACTTTTTATATTCTACGTCATTTTTATATTCTACGTCATTTTTGTCAATGCAATATAACTTTTTTTTCAACTGAAACTCTAATAGACTTCTCAGATCTATCAATTAACTTATACCTTAGATTCGGCAATGGTTTAAGACCACATTAGGTCCTATGCGGCAATAGGTGATTGGTAATTATATGAATAAGGTCGAGGTAATTCCCATAAGGGTTGTAGCTCAGTGGTAGATTGCCCACTTTTACTTAAATTTCACAGCTAGCACTCCACTGCAATTTACTGTATCACCCAGTAGAATAGCTATTGCATTAGAAATATAAGTAATGAAAAGAGACAAAACTTGTTGTCTATTAGCCTACGTTCACATCATTATCTATTGCTTTGACTTTCACTTTTACGATATACAACAAATTATATTTCCTGTTTATAATAATTATTAAACATAAAAGAATAAGAAATCTGCAAAATTGATTAGGTATCCTTGGTCCAAAAATATTTTATAGTTTATTCAAGCATGTGCCAAAACAAAATTAACCCATTTGATCATCAAAAGAGTTCGTATGTGTAATAATATAGTTGTTTATGAGTCACCAGGCATTAGGTACATTGAATTTTTAGTTCTAAGTATACAATACGCGTGGCTAGAATACGAGGTGTTGTCTGTTACGTATGTATATCTAAGTACCTATACATGTTCGGTTTTTGGGGATAATAATAATTAAAGAGTAGACTAAGCACCTACCAAAACAGGATATCTTTTTTTTATACTTAAAAAGATGTCAAATACCACACTTCATGTCCGCTAGAAGTAGCTAAGTATCAAATTAATAATTTCTTCCCGCAATCGCCTCCACATATGGCGCACCTGTGTGAATCGCAAGCGTCGTTTTCTATTAAAGGGGGCAAGTGCCATCAGTATTATTTTGTTTTGCAAATAAGTTAAACGTTTGTTCTTGCATCATCCAGTTCGCTGTGTCTGGCATTTTTCTGTTCATTTTTGCGTGGTATAAACAATAAAATGAATAAAGAAAACGATGATAATACTAATCAATAAAAATATATGGACCTGGAATTAAGTTTAAGCCGCAACATATTTCAAGTTTCCGGTAAAGGAAAGCGTTCCCGCAAAAAAGCAACCGGAACTTGACGTATCTATGTTTAATTTTAGGCTCATTTAAAATCTTTGATTCTAGATGGTGTGCAAATATTATAATGATTGCAAAAAAGATTAACGGTGAAGAAAAGTAGAAACTTTCTAATAAATTCTACTCTTTGGATCATTTTGTATGACCCATATTCATTTGGAGGGGTTAAGAGAAGACATAATGGTCAATATACTGACCCAAATGAGAGCATAAGGCAGAGTAGTAGAGTAGTATACTTTGCCTCGGATCAGGCAGTATTGTAAAGGTTTGTAAGAAAATCTTTATGGATGTATTGCGACTGGGGAAAAATAGATAGAAGTTCTAATAGAAAAAAGGTGATATAGCTGACACAGATAAACGCGGAACTCATGGCAATCATCGAAGAGTTTATATATAAATTTAGTACCAAAATACGAGAGTCATTACTCTTGTGAAAAAAGCTCAAAATTATACCGTAGCCCATAGTCTTGCAAAAGCTTTTAATAAAAAGTATCCCAACAATCTAGCAGAGCTTTTCAAAAATAATTTCCAAATTTGACTTTTCATAGACCCAGACCTGTGAGAGACATGCATGTCTGATAAAAATTGACAAACATGCATCGCCTGCTGTAAGCCTAGAGTTACAGTTGCACCATTGTCAGGCAAGGAAAGCTGAAACCAACCTTAAAGAAAATTGCGCTTCTTCCAACCAACCCCCAAGTGAGATTTGCACAGATCTAGAAAAAGTATTATTATAGTATTATATGAGGTAACTGTCTGTTTATAATTTTAGTGGGCATATTGCAGATACAAATGAAACCTTCATGTGTGTTTGGAATGAAACCGAAGCTTCCAGGGGTTCTAATGAAATCATGTCCTCCTTACTAAAGGTTTTAGATTGCAACGTTATAGAAAAGAAAAAAACTGAACATACGGTGTTTAAACTGCACCGGGCAGAATAAGAATAAGGTGGCAATATTTGTAATGCTGTTTTAACATCTTTCGGTCTATTCACAGAAATAATGCTTCGTTAGTGGTAGTGGTCACAGCTACTTACCAAATGATCGTCATTTCGCACAAATTGAAATATGAAGAAGACGTAAAAAATGCTTTGTATCTGAGAACAAAGAACAACTAACAGATCAATACAACAATATAAAGTTGTAAAAATGGAACTCAGACACTTTTTGAATTTGCAGCAAGCTGCAAATTCCTTAATATCTATTACTAAGCTATGTTGTCACATATACGAGTTACAAAAGATAACCTAGGATACGTAAAGTGATATCGAACGTTGGTAAAAGATAACGAGTTCTCAAGAAAAATATATCTGTAGAGCAAAAAAAAAACGTACAGATAGTTGGACAGGAATCGACCCCTGAACCTATAATGCATCTAAAAAGCAAAATTTACGTGCGATGATTCCTTATCTTCATCTACCAGGGCACCAGGAGTTCCACCAAAAACTTAGAATATACATATAGTTGCCGGCACGTATCTACTCGTATCATGAAAATGCTAGTGGTGCTTAGCCCTTTTCTATTTTTGTTTTATTTTCTTGTTTATTTTATTTTGTATGTTTTTCTTAGTATGAATATGTTTTAAGTTTGCAAATAAACAGTTTTGTCAAATTAGTTTTTATTCATAAATGGTTAAATTAATCGGTTTTTTAAGTCTCCTGAAAGTTTTTCTTTTTGGCACTTAGCCCCTTATTTAAGTCTGGTCTTCAATTACCACAAGAGCCTTAAAATTTCCGATAATTTTTTGCGATTAGATATAATAACTGGGGTATATAAATTAAATTTGCAAAGACAACAGGCAAAATGTAACATTTATTATCTTTTACTTACTTGTACGATAATTTTTGAGAAATTTGTACTACTTAATGCATAGTTGAAAAAACAGGTATATATTTTATTAACGAATCTTGACTTTTGACTTACAAAATATACTAAAATTATAGCTCCAATTCCCGCCTATGATTAGGTACATTGAAATAATGGATGGAGACACATGATATACCTTAAATTTTGCACGATAGCAAACATGTACCCTTATACATTTTTTAATGATAGTATTGATTTAGTGAAAAGATCAAGGTTCATTCTATGCTTTTATAAAAGTAGAATTTCGATATCTTCATCTACAGAGCACACAATACCTATTTAATCTAGTTGATTTTGTCTTTTGTTAAATACAGAAATTGTTAATGGTATATTTTTTTAGTCCTATAGAATCATCTGTTAGTGTTCTTTATATTCTCAGGAAGACTTTTTCACAACGATTAAAAAATAAGTGCATAATTATTAGCCATTTCGTTTACCTTTGTATTTGAGTACTGATCAAACAGCCTTCAGTACATGAGTACAAATTCGTCAAAAATTATTGATAATATAGTTTTAGTGCAATGCTTTGCTATATTGTTTATTATTGTTGTTGCTTATATTTTGTACAATAATTACCTGCTAACAAACATGATAAATTAATGTAAAAATATCTACCTAATGACTAAATTGTAAATTTCCTTTAATAACCTGTATTCAGTGATTTTCCCATCAACCATATGGTTTACTTACATTTGTTTAAATACCATATTAGCAACTTGGCTCCACTTATATTTTCAATATACGTCAACGATATCACTGCGAATGTATTTAGTTCCTGTCTCCTGTTTGCTGATGATCTGAAGCTCTTCAGGATAATACGTAATCCCTTGGACTGTGAGCTGCTTCAGACGGACTTGGTGGCGCTGGAGCGTTGGTGTGCAGATAACAGGCTTCCACTTAACACAAAAAAATGCAAATGTATGTCGTTCGCCAGGAGTGCTGATATCGTCCGGTATGAGTACAGCATTGGCGACGACATTCTTCAGAGATGCAAGGAAGTTAGGGATCTGGGTGTCCTTGTTGACAATGAATTGTCATTCAATCCTCACCTTCACAGTATTTGCCAAGAGGCGACTAGAGCACTTGGGTTTATTATAAGGTCAACAAGGGAATTTCAGAATATAGACCCTCTTATAGCCCTTTACCAGTCGCTGGTGCGGTCAAAGTTGGAATACGCATCTGTCGTGTGGTCACCGATTTACCAGGTATATATCAATAAACTTGAGCAGGTTCAGCGTAAGTTTTTAAAGTACATTTCGTACAAGATTGATGGACGATATCCAGACAGGGGGGTTGATCATAGCGAACTCTTAAACCGTTTTGGTTTTCAGTCGTTGCAGTGTCGAAGAGTGTCTGCATCTCAAATATTTCTTTTTAAATTAATCAACTCCATGCTGGATTGCCCTCACCTCTTACAGGAAGTGAAACTCAACGTACCACTGGCATATACAAGGAACATGCACTTATTTAGAGTTCCCCAAGCTCATACGAATTATGAGACGAGGGCTCCCGTAATCAGTGCATGCAATTTATGTAATAAGCATAAAATATCTGTTCATACCAATTTTTTTAGTAATAATTTAGTGGCATTTAACCATAGTTTGCAGGCTCATTTAGTTAATTTAAGAATTTGATAATATTAAGTTTTTGTTATAGTTTTAGTGTAGATTAAATTCAATTGTTTATATTATGGAATCAAAGAATTGTCTTGTAATTGGGTGTAACCTGTTAGACAATAAATAAATAAATTATGTATGGAATAAAATTCATATCTTTTTGAAGTGAATACTTCTTTGGCAGCAAAAGAGATGAAGCATATAACAAATATGAGGGGGACCATACACTATTATGTATATAGCGGCTTAACGTTGCCTATCCTTCGGTTGTCGCTTTTGTGCCGTCATTCGTATTCCCTTCCTCTCTCGGAAAGAAGTATTCACTTCTATCACGTGTACTGTGCTGCACGCGTATTTTTTTTTCCATTTTATTTCTTGCGAAAACGTAAAAACACGTAAGTAAATAGGGTTTATATCAAGCGACGTTTGTGTGATGAACATTATTTTGTACCGCGAACCCCTTAACCCTCCAGCCGTCCCAACTTTTTTTTAATAGAAAGGAACAGTTTTTTTAATTATGGAACACCCAAGTCTATAAAGAAACCTCCGAAATTTTAGCAGAAATATTGCCGTTCTTTAAAAATTACTGTTCATAAACATGTTGGATTTTGTGTTTCTCGTATTTCGAGTAGATAGGGTATAGTATTCAATTGCCCTAGAGCTAGAACTAATTTACTTTTGAATCAGCTTATTTATTATGACAAATGTTAACTTATTGTGTGGAACATCTGATATACACTTTTCTTATTTGCATAGTCTTCTGCAAAATATGCAATGGGCACACAGTAGCTCCACAGTTGCTAATAGCTTCAAATGAGCCGCTTCTTCTTGGTAACTTCACAGCCGAACCACTACTACCGCCAACAAATAAAATGTTAACTACTCTAAAACACTAGCTATCTTATTCACTCTAATCTTCAAAAACGAAAACAGGTAAAGTTCGGTACGGATTTTTGACAATCAAAACAAGTGTAAAATATGCCAGGTGTTTTAACATACGTTTAAATAGTCAGAGCAATCCAACCTTTACTTTTGTTGAGGATTCATTGAAGGGAAACATTTTTAGAATAGTTCCCAAATCGTCCCTTTTTTCATTAAAGTAATGCCATTAGAAAAGAAAACAGATTTGTGTATTATTCTTATGGAATCTACTCGCTTAAACAACATACAAACTTACACTGCTCGGGTGCCAGACGGTTCTTGAAATTATCTCTATCCTACACCTCGTACTCATTATTCGCGCAATAGCCAGTGGCGTATTATCCCTACAGCCTAAGAAGCCCAGGCTTCGGGCGCAAGGTTTTTGGGTTCGCAACATTCTGAACCAGAGTTAGAACGTGGAGAATGTAAGAAAATAAAATAAAAATTATCAGCGCGCGATGGGTCGTACAATAAAGGAATTGGGGTGAGGGATAAATTAAATTGCAGAGCCAGATTTTTTTTAGTCTCCTGCGTAGCTTTATTTCATTTATTTTCATTAATGAGAGTCGCATGTGAGTTATAAGTGGAGAAGAAGTTAGAAAGGAATCGATATCGATTAAAACAGTACAGTTAAAAAATATGTTTTTTTTTCATCATAAATAGGGGCGCAACATCTTAAAGGGCTTCGGGCGGTTATCTGGGTTAAGACGCCACTGGCAATAGCTTAATTAAACCGAAATCTATTTACACCGGACACACGCGCAGTTGCTTAATTAAACACAAACTTAATTTCCCCAAGTTTATTTTATGTTTGCTTAAATGATTTGGTTGTTGAAAAAATTCCATATTATTTATATTCCATTCCATTTAATTCATATAAAATCTGGCAACAATCAAGAAAAGATGAGAAATTCGCGGATGCCACACTTTACTTGAACATTTTCACCATAAACATATTCCAGCACATTTTCCTCAACAAATCCACACATTATGCAATTTATTTACACATGATTAGATACTTGATTTTCCAACAAATTTAATTTACTCTACTACCACAATAATATAACAAATATTAAAAGATGATTATTATTATTATACCTAAAAAAAACTCTTTATTTATGCGTATTTTTATTTGAATACTATTCACATGAACTAAATCTGGCAGAATTGTTTTTAAATGACACACGTTAACACATTTGGCATTCGAATATTGATTTTTTGCCGTCCTCACCATCTACGTTCCGGCCGTCTGTATTTAAAGACAATTTTAAAAAACCAACCATGGCATACCAGTTATCCAATTGTGTAAACGTTTACTCTGGTAATCGTAAAGTTGTAAGTTCAAAACAGGCTCATGGAACTGTTTTTATTATTATTGTTGAAAACTGGTTCAATGGACTTTTTGTATTATTATTGAAATTGTAGCCCGTCTGCACATATTGTTACTCGAACGGATACATTTAATTAGACACAAATGCTAGAAATGTCAACTTTCTGTCACTATAATAGAGATGCAAGAGATGTATCGATATATTCTTTCTTACATTATTATATTGTCTCGAGGAGTGCAACTGAGTCTATAGGCCGCTTGTATAAATTCATAAAATGTTAAATTGTTTGTACTTTTTTACTTGATCGTTATTTTCATATTTCAGTTACCACAAAAGGACCAGAGATTCTAACAACCGTAGTTCCTGTGGTTGGCCCCAATCCCACACATATGATATGTCCGCAATGTAGAGCTGAAATTGACACCACCATTAAATCTCAACCCGGTACAAAAGCATATGTGGCTAGCGTTTTACTTTGTTTAATAGGGTAAGTTAAGGAGGATGATAACATACTGGTGTACAGGGTGTCCAGAATGTTACCTATGTTATTGAAGGGTAACTCGGTTGTTTTTTAAAGATCTAAACTAAAGTTAATTTTTGTTATTCTAAATTCTAACCAAGAAACCAAGTGAGAAATGAATAAAAACAAAATGCCTAACATCCGGGTGCTCGTTTCAAAAATATTAATGCAATATATCTATTTATATATGGATGAATTCATTGTCATTTTCTAAATGTTAAATATTTTGTAAAACCACGAATCGATCGTTGGGGGGAGCGCCCTCTGCGCCCCCTGCTAAAAGCCACCTCTGAAACTGGTGCGGAAAGTGAATTTTTTGATTCCGGCAGGTTTATCACAACCGCAATTCTCTATATTTAATTACAATCGATATATCCTGAGGTACAATCGAATTTTGGACACCATGTAGGTACAGTGAAGTTTACGTAGGTAACTTATGTTTTATAGTAATGTTGTTCAAGATTTTTGGATGAGAAATTTGTTTACAAATTACAGTATTGGAATTCTAAATATTTACTAAAACTTACTTATCATAAATTTTGTATTAGGTACTTCTCGGACATTGTTCGCCGTCGATTTCTGAATATCAACATCAAACACGTTTATATTTTTTATTTATTTACCTATTTATTTTTTTGATGAGATGGTAAGTTTGGAAATAAGACGAATACTCGCTTCTTTGCACTACTTCTATAAATTGATTCATTACAAGATTCATTGTCCACGCAATTGCTATGTAAAATAAATTTTCACGTCCCACGGTTGGGAAGTCGAAATAATATCACATTTTATCCTATTCGTTATCGCACCAATATTTTGTTGGGATCGCCTGTAAATATTTTTTGTAATAATTTTGACCGATTGTGTGATATTTTTACATGTACATTGGGTGTGATTGATGAGTGTGTGCAATTATTTTTCAGTTCAGTAGGTCATTGTTAAATATGTATGTAAAATTATTTCTGATAGTGTTAGAAGTTGGGATTCATGATCATCAGATTTTTTGAAACTTATGAACTTATTGCTTAGAATAAATCAAATTACTCTCAATCTTTGAAAACCAAATGAGATATCTATAATTTACATTAAGAGCAATACTGGAGCCTTTAAGGCATGATTTTTTGATTGAAAAATTTTGCAGATTTTTTTGAAAAAACTTCAAACGCAAATATCTCGAAAACGGTAAGAGATATCGAAAAACGGAGTTGGTTCTTTATAATTCCGGCCTTTTTGGCTACCAATAGGACCCTCTATCACTATACCAAGTTTCAGCCATTTTAAAATCATCAGATTTTTTGAAAATGAAAATTTACCAGAATGTGGCTCTCGTAATACATTGATTCACCTCTTCAAACTTATGTGTTCCTGGTACGAAAACGTGATTTTTAGAAAATGCAAATTTAGCAGAATGTGGCTCTCCTAATACATTGATTCACCTCTTAAAACTTATGTGTTCCTGGTACGAAATCGAGATTTTTAGAAATTGAATCTTAACGAAATTGGTCTCCTGATACTTTATATTCACCTCTTCAAACTTATGTGTTCCTGGTACGAAATCGAGATTTTTAGAAAATGAAAATTTAACAGAATGTGGCTCTCTTAATACATTGATTCACCTCTTAAAGCTTATGTGTTCCTGGTACGAAATCGTGATTTTTAGAAATTTAATTTTAACGAAAATGGTCTCCTGATACTTTATATTCACCTCTTAAAACTTATGTGTTCCTGGTACGAAATCGAGATTTTTAGAAAATGAAAATTTAACAGAATGTGGCTCTCCTAATACATTGATTCACCTCTTAAAGCTTATGTGTTCCTGGTACGAAATCGTGATTTTTAGAAATTTAATTTTAACGAAAATGGTCTCCTGATACTTTATATTCACCTCTTAAAACTTATGTGTTCCTGGTACGAAATCGAGATTTTTAGAAATTGAATCTTAACGAAATTGGTCTCCTGATACTTTATATTCACCTCTTCAAACTTATGTGTTCCTGGTACGAAATCGAGATTTTTAGAAAATGAAAATTTAACAGAATGTGGGCTCTCCTAATACATTGATTCACCTCTTAAAACTTATGTGTTCCTGGTACGAAATCGTGATTTTTAGAAATTGAATCTTAACGAAAATGGTCTCCTGATACTTTATATTCACCTCTTAAAACTTATGTGTTCCTGGTACGAAATCGAGATTTTTAGAAATTGAATCTTAACGAAATTGGTCTCCTGATACTTTATATTCACCTCTTCAAACTTATGTGTTCCTGGTACGAAATCGAGATTTTTAGAAAATGAAAATTTAACAGAATGTGGCTCTCCTAATACATTGATTCACCTCTTAAAACTTATGTGTTCCTGGTACGAAATCGTGATTTTTAGAAATTTAATTTTAACGAAAATGGTCTCCTGATACTTTATATTCACCTCTTCAAACTTATGTGTTCCTGGTACGAAATCGAGATTTTTAGAAAATGAAAATTTAACAGAATGTGGCTCTCTTAATACATTGATTCACCTCTTCAAACTTATGTGTTCCTGGTACGAAATCGAGATTTTTAGAAAATGAAAATTTAACAGAATGTGGCTCTCCTAATACATTGATTCACCTCTTAAAGCTTATGTGTTCCTGGTACGAAATCGTGATTTTTAGAAATTTAATTTTAACGAAAATGGTCTCCTGATACTTTATATTCACCTCTTAAAACTTATGTGTTCCTGGTACGAAATCGAGATTTTTAGAAATTGAATCTTAACGAAATTGGTCTCCTGATACTTTATATTCACCTCTTCAAACTTATGTGTTCCTGGTACGAAATCGAGATTTTTAGAAAATGAAAATTTAACAGAATGTGGGCTCTCCTAATACATTGATTCACCTCTTAAAACTTATGTGTTCCTGGTACGAAATCGTGATTTTTAGAAATTTAATTTTAACGAAAATGGTCTCCTGATACTTTATATTCACCTCTTAAAACTTATGTGTTCCTGGTACGAAATCGAGATTTTTAGAAATTGAATCTTAACGAAATTGGTCTCCTGATACTTTATATTCACCTCTTCAAACTTATGTGTTCCTGGTACGAAATCGAGATTTTTAGAAAATGAAAATTTAACAGAATGTGGCTCTCCTAATACATTGATTCACCTCTTCAAACTTATGTGTTCCTGGTACGAAATCGAGATTTTTAGAAAATGAAAATTTAACAGAATGTGGCTCTCTTAATACATTGATTCACCTCTTCAAACTTATGTGTTCCTGGTACGAAATCGAGATTTTTAGAAAATGAAAATTTAACAGAATGTGGCTCTCCTAATACATTGATTCACCTCTTAAAACTTATGTGTTCCTGGTACGAAATCGTGATTTTTAGAAATTTAATTTTAACGAAAATGGTCTCCTGATACTTTATATTCACCTCTTAAAACTTATGTGTTCCTGGTACGAAATCGTGATTTTTAGAAATTGAATCTTAACGAAATTGGTCTCCTGATACTTTATATTCACCTCTTCAAACTTATGTGTTCCTGGTACGAAATCGAGATTTTTAGAAAATGAAAATTTAACAGAATGTGGCTCTCCTAATACATTGATTCACCTCTTAAAACTTATGTGTTCCTGGTACGAAATCGTGATTTTTAGAAATTTAATTTTAACGAAAATGGTCTCCTGATACTTTATATTCACCTCTTAAAACTTATGTGTTCCTGGTACGAAATCGAGATTTTTAGAAATTTAATTTTAACGAAAATGGTCTCCTAATACATTGATTCACCTCTTAAAACTTATGTGTTCCTGGTACGAAATCGAGATTTTTAGAAATTGAATCTTAACGAAATTGGTCTCCTGATACTTTATATTCACCTCTTCAAACTTATGTGTTCCTGGTACGAAATCGAGATTTTTAGAAAATGAAAATTTAACAGAATGTGGCTCTCTTAATACATTGATTCACCTCTTCAAACTTATGTGTTCCTGGTACGAAATCGAGATTTTTAGAAAATGAAAATTTAACAGAATGTGGCTCTCCTAATACATTGATTCACCTCTTAAAGCTTATGTGTTCCTGGTACGAAATCGTGATTTTTAGAAATTTAATTTTAACGAAAATGGTCTCCTGATACTTTATACTCACCTCTTAAAACTTATGTGTTCCTGATACGAAATCGAGATTTTTAGAAATTGAATCTTAACGAAATTGGTCTCCTGATACTTTATATTCACCTCTTCAAACTTATGTGTTCCTGGTACGAAATCGAGATTTTTAGAAAATGAAAATTTAACAGAATGTGGCTCTCCTAATACATTGATTCACCTCTTAAAGCTTATGTGTTCCTGGTACGAAATCGTGATTTTTAGAAATTTAATTTTAACGAAAATGGTCTCCTGATACTTTATATTCACCTCTTAAAACTTATGTGTTCCTGGTACGAAATCGAGATTTTTAGAAATTGAATCTTAACGAAATTGGTCTCCTGATACTTTATATTCACCTCTTCAAACTTATGTGTTCCTGGTACGAAATCGAGATTTTTAGAAAATGAAAATTTAACAGAATGTGGCTCTCTTAATACATTGATTCACCTCTTAAAGCTTATGTGTTCCTGGTACGAAATCGTGATTTTTAGAAATTTAATTTTAACGAAAATGGTCTCCTGATACTTTATATTCACCTCTTAAAACTTATGTGTTCCTGGTACGAAATCGAGATTTTTAGAAATTGAATCTTAACGAAATTGGTCTCCTGATACTTTATATTCACCTCTTCAAACTTATGTGTTCCTGGTACGAAATCGAGATTTTTAGAAATTGTATCTTAACGAAATTGGTCTCTTCAAACTTATGTGTTCCTGGTACGAAATCGAGATTTTTAGAAAATGAAAGTTTAACAGAATGTGGCTCTCCTAATACATTGATTCACCTCTTAAAACTTATGTGTTCCTGGTACGAAATCGTGATTTTTAGAAATTTAATTTTAACGAAAATGGTCTCCTGATACTTTATATTCACCTCTTAAAACTTATGTGTTCCTGGTACGAAATCGAGATTTTTAGAAATTGTATCTTAACGAAATTGGTCTCTTCAAACTTATGTGTTCCTGGTACGAAATCGAGATTTTTAGAAAATGAAAATTTAACAGAATGTGGCTCTCCTAATACATTGATTCACCTCTTAAAACTTATGTGTTCCTGGTACGAAATCGTGATTTTTAGAAATTTAATTTTAACGAAAATGGTCTCCTGATACTTTATATTCACCTCTTAAAACTTATGTGTTCCTGGTACGAAATCGAGATTTTTAGAAATTGAATCTTAACGAAATTGGTCTCCTGATACTTTATATTCACCTCTTCAAACTTATGTGTTCCTGGTACGAAATCGAGATTTTTAGAAAATGAAAATTTAACAGAATGTGGCTCTCCTAATACATTGATTCACCTCTTAAAACTTATGTGTTCCTGGTACGAAATCGTGATTTTTAGAAATTTAATTTTAACGAAAATGGTCTCCTGATACTTTATATTCACCTCTTCAAACTTATGTGTTCCTGGTACGAAATCGAGATTTTTAGAAAATGAAAATTTAACAGAATGTGGCTCTCCTAATACATTGATTCACCTCTTAAAGCTTATGTGTTCCTGGTACGAAATCGTGATTTTTAGAAATTTAATTTTAACGAAAATGGTCTCCTGATACTTTATACTCACCTCTTAAAACTTATGTGTTCCTGATACGAAATCGAGATTTTTAGAAAATGAAAATTTAACAGAATGTGGCTCTCCTAATACATTGATTCACCTCTTAAAGCTTATGTGTTCCTGGTACGAAATCGTGATTTTTAGAAATTTAATTTTAACGAAAATGGTCTCCTGATACTTTATATTCACCTCTTAAAACTTATGTGTTCCTGGTACGAAATCGAGATTTTTAGAAATTGAATCTTAACGAAATTGGTCTCCTGATACTTTATATTCACCTCTTCAAACTTATGTGTTCCTGGTACGAAATCGAGATTTTTAGAAAATGAAAATTTAACAGAATGTGGGCTCTCCTAATACATTGATTCACCTCTTAAAACTTATGTGTTCCTGGTACGAAATCGTGATTTTTAGAAATTTAATTTTAACGAAAATGGTCTCCTGATACTTTATATTCACCTCTTAAAACTTATGTGTTCCTGGTACGAAATCGAGATTTTTAGAAATTGAATCTTAACGAAATTGGTCTCCTGATACTTTATATTCACCTCTTCAAACTTATGTGTTCCTGGTACGAAATCGAGATTTTTAGAAAATGAAAATTTAACAGAATGTGGCTCTCTTAATACATTGATTCACCTCTTCAAACTTATGTGTTCCTGGTACGAAATCGAGATTTTTAGAAAATGAAAATTTAACAGAATGTGGCTCTCCTAATACATTGATTCACCTCTTAAAGCTTATGTGTTCCTGGTACGAAATCGTGATTTTTAGAAATTTAATTTTAACGAAAATGGTCTCCTGATACTTTATATTCACCTCTTAAAACTTATGTGTTCCTGGTACGAAATCGAGATTTTTAGAAATTGAATCTTAACGAAATTGGTCTCCTGATACTTTATATTCACCTCTTCAAACTTATGTGTTCCTGGTACGAAATCGAGATTTTTAGAAAATGAAAATTTAACAGAATGTGGGCTCTCCTAATACATTGATTCACCTCTTAAAACTTATGTGTTCCTGGTACGAAATCGTGATTTTTAGAAATTTAATTTTAACGAAAATGGTCTCCTGATACTTTATATTCACCTCTTAAAACTTATGTGTTCCTGGTACGAAATCGAGATTTTTAGAAATTGAATCTTAACGAAATTGGTCTCCTGATACTTTATATTCACCTCTTCAAACTTATGTGTTCCTGGTACGAAATCGAGATTTTTAGAAAATGAAAATTTAACAGAATGTGGCTCTCCTAATACATTGATTCACCTCTTAAAACTTATGTGTTCCTGGTACGAAATCGTGATTTTTAGAAATTTAATTTTAACGAAAATGGTCTCCTGATACTTTATATTCACCTCTTCAAACTTATGTGTTCCTGGTACGAAATCGAGATTTTTAGAAAATGAAAATTTAACAGAATGTGGCTCTCCTAATACATTGATTCACCTCTTAAAACTTATGTGTTCCTGGTACGAAATCGTGATTTTTAGAAATTTAATTTTAACGAAAATGGTCTCCTGATACTTTATATTCACCTCTTAAAACTTATGTGTTCCTGGTACGAAATCGTGATTTTTAGAAATTGAATCTTAACGAAATTGGTCTCCTGATACTTTATATTCACCTCTTCAAACTTATGTGTTCCTGGTACGAAATCGAGATTTTTAGAAAATGAAAATTTAACAGAATGTGGCTCTCCTAATACATTGATTCACCTCTTAAAACTTATGTGTTCCTGGTACGAAATCGTGATTTTTAGAAATTTAATTTTAACGAAAATGGTCTCCTGATACTTTATATTCACCTCTTAAAACTTATGTGTTCCTGGTACGAAATCGAGATTTTTAGAAATTTAATTTTAACGAAAATGGTCTCCTAATACATTGATTCACCTCTTAAAACTTATGTGTTCCTGGTACGAAATCGAGATTTTTAGAAATTGAATCTTAACGAAATTGGTCTCCTGATACTTTATATTCACCTCTTCAAACTTATGTGTTCCTGGTACGAAATCGAGATTTTTAGAAAATGAAAATTTAACAGAATGTGGCTCTCTTAATACATTGATTCACCTCTTCAAACTTATGTGTTCCTGGTACGAAATCGAGATTTTTAGAAAATGAAAATTTAACAGAATGTGGCTCTCCTAATACATTGATTCACCTCTTAAAGCTTATGTGTTCCTGGTACGAAATCGTGATTTTTAGAAATTTAATTTTAACGAAAATGGTCTCCTGATACTTTATACTCACCTCTTAAAACTTATGTGTTCCTGATACGAAATCGAGATTTTTAGAAATTGAATCTTAACGAAATTGGTCTCCTGATACTTTATATTCACCTCTTCAAACTTATGTGTTCCTGGTACGAAATCGAGATTTTTAGAAAATGAAAATTTAACAGAATGTGGCTCTCTTAATACATTGATTCACCTCTTAAAGCTTATGTGTTCCTGGTACGAAATCGTGATTTTTAGAAATTTAATTTTAACGAAAATGGTCTCCTGATACTTTATATTCACCTCTTAAAACTTATGTGTTCCTGGTACGAAATCGAGATTTTTAGAAATTGAATCTTAACGAAATTGGTCTCCTGATACTTTATATTCACCTCTTCAAACTTATGTGTTCCTGGTACGAAATCGAGATTTTTAGAAAATGAAAATTTAACAGAATGTGGCTCTCTTAATACATTGATTCACCTCTTAAAGCTTATGTGTTCCTGGTACGAAATCGTGATTTTTAGAAATTTAATTTTAACGAAAATGGTCTCCTGATACTTTATATTCACCTCTTAAAGCTTATGTGTTCCTGGTACGAAATCGTGATTTTTAGAAATTTAATTTTAACGAAAATGGTCTCCTGATACTTTATATTCACCTCTTAAAACTTATGTGTTCCTGATACGAAATCGAGATTTTTAGAAATTGAATCTTAACGAAATTGGTCTCCTGATACTTTATATTCACCTCTTCAAACTTATGTGTTCCTGGTACGAAATCGAGATTTTTAGAAATTGTATCTTAACGAAATTGGTCTCTTCAAACTTATGTGTTCCTGGTACGAAATCGAGATTTTTAGAAAATGAAAGTTTAACAGAATGTGGCTCTCCTAATACATTGATTCACCTCTTAAAACTTATGTGTTCCTGGTACGAAATCGTGATTTTTAGAAATTTAATTTTAACGAAAATGGTCTCCTGATACTTTATATTCACCTCTTAAAACTTATGTGTTCCTGGTACGAAATCGAGATTTTTAGAAATTGTATCTTAACGAAATTGGTCTCTTCAAACTTATGTGTTCCTGGTACGAAATCGAGATTTTTAGAAAATGAAAATTTAACAGAATGTGGCTCTCTTAATACATTGATTCACCTCTTCAAACTTATGTGTTCCTGGTACGAAATCGTGATTTTTAGAAATTTAATTTTAACGAAAATGGTCTCCTGATACTTTATATTCACCTCTTAAAACTTATGTGTTCCTGGTACGAAATCGTGATTTTTAGAAATTTAATTTTAACGAAAATGGTCTCCTGATACTTTATATTCACCTCTTAAAACTTATGTGTTCCTGGTACGAAATCGAGATTTTTAGAAATTGAATCTTAACGAAATTGGTCTCCTGATACTTTATATTCACCTCTTCAAACTTATGTGTTCCTGGTACGAAATCGAGATTTTTAGAAAATGAAAATTTAACAGAATGTGGCTCCCTTAACACATTCATTCACCTCTTAAAGCTTATGTGTTCCTGGTACGAAATCGTGATTTTTAGAAATTTAATTTTAACGAAAATGGTCTCCTGATACTTTATATTCACCTCTTAAAACTT
This sequence comes from Apoderus coryli, assembly GCA_911728435.2. Classification (NCBI taxonomy): domain Eukaryota; kingdom Metazoa; phylum Arthropoda; class Insecta; order Coleoptera; family Attelabidae; genus Apoderus; species Apoderus coryli. Next base: position 9,586,335 of record OU452204.1, on the reverse strand, counting down.
ATGTGTTCCTGGTACGAAATCGAGATTTTTAGAAATTGAATCTTAACGAAATTGGTCTCCTGATACTTTATATTCACCTCTTCAAACTTATGTGTTCCTGGTACGAAATCGAGATTTTTAGAAAATGAAAATTTAACAGAATGTGGCTCCCTTAACACATTCATTCACCTCTTAAAGCTTATGTGTTCCTGGTACGAAATCGTGATTTTTAATTTAATTTTAACGAAAATGGTCTCCTGATACTTTATATTCACCTCTTAAAACTTATGTGTTCCTGGTACGAAATCGTGATTTTTAGAAATTTAATTTTAACGAAAATGGTCTCCTGATACTTTATATTCACCTCTTCAAACTTATGTGTTCCTGGTACGAAATCGCGATTTTTAGAAAATGAAAATTTAACAGAATGTGGCTCCCTTAATACATTGATTCACCTCTTAAAGCTTATGTGTTCCTGGTACGAAATCGTGATTTTTAGAAATTTAATTTTAACGAAAATGGTCTCCTGATACTTTATATTCACCTCTTAAAACTTATGTGTTCCTGATACGAAATCGAGATTTTTAGAAATTGAATCTTAACGAAATTGGTCTCCTGATACTTTATATTCACCTCTTCAAACTTATGTGTTCCTGGTACGAAATCGAGATTTTTAGAAATTGTATCTTAACGAAATTGGTCTCTTCAAACTTATGTGTTCCTGGTACGAAATCGAGATTTTTAGAAAATGAAAGTTTAACAGAATGTGGCTCTCTTAATACATTGATTCACCTCTTCAAACTTATGTGTTCCTGGTACGAAATCGTGATTTTTAGAAATTTAATTTTAACGAAAATGGTCTCCTGATACTTTATATTCACCTCTTAAAACTTATGTGTTCCTGGTACGAAATCGTGATTTTTAGAAATTTAATTTTAACGAAAATGGTCTCCTGATACTTTATATTCACCTCTTAAAACTTATGTGTTCCTGGTACGAAATCGAGATTTTTAGAAATTGAATCTTAACGAAATTGGTCTCCTGATACTTTATATTCACCTCTTCAAACTTATGTGTTCCTGGTACGAAATCGAGATTTTTAGAAAATGAAAATTTAACAGAATGTGGCTCCCTTAACACATTCATTCACCTCTTAAAGCTTATGTGTTCCTGGTACGAAATCGTGATTTTTAGAAATTTAATTTTAACGAAAATGGTCTCCTGATACTTTATATTCACCTCTTAAAACTTATGTGTTCCTGGTACGAAATCGAGATTTTTAGAAATTGAATCTTAACGAAATTGGTCTCCTGATACTTTATATTCACCTCTTCAAACTTATGTGTTCCTGGTACGAAATCGAGATTTTTAGAAAATGAAAATTTAACAGAATGTGGCTCCCTTAACACATTCATTCACCTCTTAAAGCTTATGTGTTCCTGGTACGAAATCGTGATTTTTAGAAATTTAATTTTAACGAAAATGGTCTCCTGATACTTTATATTCACCTCTTAAAACTTATGTGTTCCTGGTACGAAATCGTGATTTTTAGAAATTTAATTTTAACGAAAATGGTCTCCTGATACTTTATATTCACCTCTTCAAACTTATGTGTTCCTGGTACGAAATCGCGATTTTTAGAAAATGAAAATTTAACAGAATGTGGCTCCCTTAATACATTGATTCACCTCTTAAAGCTTATGTGTTCCTGGTACGAAATCGTGATTTTTAGAAATTTAATTTTAACGAAATTGGTCTCCTGATACTTTATATTCACCTCTTCAAACTTATGTGTTCCTGGTACGAAATCGAGATTTTTAGAAAATGAAAGTTTAACAGAATGTGGCTCTCCTATACATTGATTCACCTCTTAAAACTTATGTGTTCCTGGTACGAAATCGTGATTTTTAGAAATTTAATTTTAACGAAAATGGTCTCCTGATACTTTATATTCACCTCTTAAAACTTATGTGTTCCTGGTACGAAATCGTGATTTTTAGAAATTTAATTTTAACGAAAATGGTCTCCTGATACTTTATATTCACCTCTTCAAACTTATGTGTTCCTGGTACGAAATCGAGATTTTTAGAAATTGAATCTTAACGAAATTGGTCTCCTGATACTTTATATTCACCTCTTCAAACTTATGTGTTCCTGGTACGAAATCGAGATTTTTAGAAAATGAAAATTTAACAGAATGTGGCTCTCTTAATACATTGATTCACCTCTTAAAGCTTATGTGTTCCTGGTACGAAATCGTGATTTTTAGAAATTTAATTTTAACGAAAATGGTCTCCTGATACTTTATATTCACCTCTTAAAACTTATGTGTTCCTGGTACGAAATCGAGATTTTTAGAAATTGAATCTTAACGAAATTGGTCTCCTGATACTTTATATTCACCTCTTCAAACTTATGTGTTCCTGGTACGAAATCGAGATTTTTAGAAAATGAAAATTTAACAGAATGTGGCTCTCTTAATACATTGATTCACCTCTTAAAGCTTATGTGTTCCTGGTACGAAATCGTGATTTTTAGAAATTTAATTTTAACGAAAATGGTCTCCTGATACTTTATATTCACCTCTTAAAACTTATGTGTTCCTGGTACGAAATCGAGATTTTTAGAAATTGAATCTTAACGAAATTGGTCTCCTGATACTTTATATTCACCTCTTCAAACTTATGTGTTCCTGGTACGAAATCGAGATTTTTAGAAAATGAAAATTTAACAGAATGTGGCTCTCCTAATACATTGATTCACCTCTTAAAACTTATGTGTTCCTGGTACGAAATCGTGATTTTTAGAAATTTAATTTTAACGAAAATGGTCTCCTGATACTTTATATTCACCTCTTAAAACTTATGTGTTCCTGGTACGAAATCGAGATTTTTAGAAATTGTATCTTAACGAAATTGGTCTCCTGATACTTTATATTCACCTCTTAAAACTTATGTGTTCCTGGTACGAAATCGAGATTTTTAGAAATTGAATCTTAACGAAATTGGTCTCCTGATACTTTATATTCACCTCTTAAAACTTATGTGTTCCTGGTACGAAATCGAGATTTTTAGAAAATGAAAATTTAACAGAATGTGGCTCTCTTAATACATTGATTCACCTCTTAAAGCTTATGTGTTCCTGGTACGAAATCGTGATTTTTAGAAATTTAATTTTAACGAAAATGGTCTCCTGATACTTTATATTCACCTCTTAAAACTTATGTGTTCCTGGTACGAAATCGAGATTTTTAGAAATTTAATTTTAACGAAAATGGTCTCCTGATACTTTATATTCACCTCTTAAAACTTATGTGTTCCTGGTACGAAATCGAGATTTTTAGAAATTGTATCTTAACGAAATTGGTCTCCTGATACTTTATATTCACCTCTTAAAACTTATGTGTTCCTGGTACGAAATCGAGATTTTTAGAAATTGAATCTTAACGAAATTGGTCTCCTGATACTTTATATTCACCTCTTAAAACTTATGTGTTCCTGGTACGAAATCGAGATTTTTAGAAAATGAAAATTTAACAGAATGTGGCTCTCTTAATACATTGATTCACCTCTTAAAGCTTATGTGTTCCTGGTACGAAATCGAGATTTTTAGAAATTTAATTTTAACGAAAATGGTCTCCTAATACATTGATTCACCTCTTAAAACTTATGTGTTCCTGGTACGAAATCGAGATTTTTAGAAATTGAATCTTAACGAAATTGGTCTCCTGATACTTTATATTCACCTCTTAAAACTTATGTGTTCCTGGTACGAAATCGAGATTTTTAGAAAATGAAAATTTAACAGAATGTGGCTCTCTTAATACATTGATTCACCTCTTAAAGCTTATGTGTTCCTGGTACGAAATCGTGATTTTTAGAAATTTAATTTTAACGAAAATGGTCTCCTGATACTTTATATTCACCTCTTAAAACTTATGTGTTCCTGGTACGAAATCGAGATTTTTAGAAATTTAATTTTAACGAAAATGGTCTCCTAATACATTGATTCACCTCTCAAAACTTATGTGTTCCTGGTACGAAATCGTGATTTTTAGAAATTTAATTTTAACGAAAATGGTCTCCTGATACTTTATATTCACCTCTTAAAACTTATGTGTTCCTGGTACGAAATCGAGATTTTTAGAAAATGAAAATTTAACAGAATGTGGCTCTCTTAATACATTGATTCACCTCTTAAAGCTTATGTGTTCCTGGTACGAAATCGAGATTTTTAGAAATTTAATTTTAACGAAAATGGTCTCCTAATACATTGATTCACCTCTTAAAACTTATGTGTTCCTGGTACGAAATCGTGATTTTTAGAAATTTAATTTTAACGAAAATGGTCTCCTGATACTTTATATTCACCTCTTAAAACTTATGTGTTCCTGGTACGAAATCGTGATTTTTAGAAATTTAATTTTAACGAAAATGGTCTCCTGATACTTTATATTCACCTCTTCAAACTTATGTGTTCCTGGTACGAAATCGAGATTTTTAGAAAATGAAAGTTTAACAGAATGTGGCTCTCCTAATACATTGATTCACCTCTTAAAACTTATGTGTTCCTGGTACGAAATCGTGATTTTTAGAAATTTAATTTTAACGAAAATGGTCTCCTGATACTTTATATTCACCGCTTAAAACTTATGTGTTCCTGGTACGAAATCGTGATTTTTAGAAATTTAATTTTAACGAAAATGGTCTCCTGATACTTTATATTCACCTCTTAAAACTTATGTGTTCCTGGTACGAAATCGAGATTTTTAGAAATTGAATCTTAACGAAATTGGTCTCCTGATACTTTATATTCACCTCTTAAAACTTATGTGTTCCTGGTACGAAATCGAGATTTTTAGAAAATGAAAATTTACAGAATGTGGCTCTCTTAATACATTGATTCACCTCTTAAAGCTTATGTGTTCCTGGTACGAAATCGTGATTTTTAGAAATTTAATTTTAACGAAAATGGTCTCCTGATACTTTATATTCACCTCTTAAAACTTATGTGTTCCTGGTACGAAATCGTGATTTTTAGAAATTTAATTTTAACGAAAATGGTCTCCTGATACTTTATATTCACCTCTTAAAACTTATGTGTTCCTGGTACGAAATCGAGATTTTTAGAAATTGTATCTTAACGAAATTGGTCTCCTGATACTTTATATTCACCTCTTCAAACTTATGTGTTCCTGGTACGAAATCGTGATTTTTAGAAATTTAATTTTAACGAAAATGGTCTCCTGATACTTTATATTCACCTCTTAAAACTTATGTGTTCCTGGTACGAAATCGAGATTTTTAGAAAATGAAAGTTTAACAGAATGTGGCTCTCCTAATACATTGATTCACCTCTTTAAACTTATGTGTTCCTGGTACGAAATCGTGATTTTTAGAAATTTAATTTTAACGAAAATGGTCTCCTGATACTTTATATTCACCTCTTAAAACTTATGTGTTCCTGGTACGAAATCGAGATTTTTAGAAAATGAAAGTTTAACAGAATGTGGCTCTCCTAATACATTGATTCACCTCTTAAAACTTATGTGTTCCTGGTACGAAATCGTGATTTTTAGAAATTTAATTTTAACGAAAATGGTCTCCTGATACTTTATATTCACCTCTTAAAACTTATGTGTTCCTGGTACGAAATCGAGATTTTTAGAAAATGAAAGTTTAACAGAATGTGGCTCTCCTAATACATTGATTCACCTCTTAAAGCTTATGTGTTCCTGGTACGAAATCGTGATTTTTAGAAATTTAATTTTAACGAAAATGGTCTCCTGATACTTTATATTCACCTCTTAAAACTTATGTGTTCCTGGTACGAAATCGTGATTTTTAGAAATTTAATTTTAACGAAAATGGTCTCCTGATACTTTATATTCACCTCTTAAAACTTATGTGTTCCTGGTACGAAATCGAGATTTTTAGAAATTGTATCTTAACGAAATTGGTCTCCTGATACTTTATATTCACCTCTTCAAACTTATGTGTTCCTGGTACGAAATCGCGATTTTTAGAAAATGAAAATTTAACAGAATGTGGCTCTCCTAATACATTGATTCACCTCTTCAAACTTATGTGTTCCTGGTACGAAATCGAGATTTTTAGAAATTTAATTTTAACGAAAATGGTCTCCTGATACTTTATATTCACCTCTTAAAACTTATGTGTTCCTGGTACGAAATCGAGATTTTTAGAAATTGTATCTTAACGAAATTGGTCTCCTGATACTTTATATTCACCTCTTAAAACTTATGTGTTCCTGGTACGAAATCGAGATTTTTAGAAATTGAATCTTAACGAAATTGGTCTCCTGATACTTTATATTCACCTCTTAAAACTTATGTGTTCCTGGTACGAAATCGAGATTTTTAGAAAATGAAAATTTAACAGAATGTGGCTCTCTTAATACATTGATTCACCTCTTAAAGCTTATGTGTTCCTGGTACGAAATCGTGATTTTTAGAAATTTAATTTTAACGAAAATGGTCTCCTGATACTTTATATTCACCTCTTAAAACTTATGTGTTCCTGGTACGAAATCGAGATTTTTAGAAATTTAATTTTAACGAAAATGGTCTCCTAATACATTGATTCACCTCTCAAAACTTATGTGTTCCTGGTACGAAATCGTGATTTTTAGAAATTTAATTTTAACGAAAATGGTCTCCTGATACTTTATATTCACCTCTTAAAACTTATGTGTTCCTGGTACGAAATCGAGATTTTTAGAAAATGAAAATTTAACAGAATGTGGCTCTCTTAATACATTGATTCACCTCTTAAAGCTTATGTGTTCCTGGTACGAAATCGAGATTTTTAGAAATTTAATTTTAACGAAAATGGTCTCCTAATACATTGATTCACCTCTTAAAACTTATGTGTTCCTGGTACGAAATCGTGATTTTTAGAAATTTAATTTTAACGAAAATGGTCTCCTGATACTTTATATTCACCTCTTAAAACTTATGTGTTCCTGGTACGAAATCGTGATTTTTAGAAATTTAATTTTAACGAAAATGGTCTCCTGATACTTTATATTCACCTCTTCAAACTTATGTGTTCCTGGTACGAAATCGAGATTTTTAGAAAATGAAAGTTTAACAGAATGTGGCTCTCCTAATACATTGATTCACCTCTTAAAACTTATGTGTTCCTGGTACGAAATCGTGATTTTTAGAAATTTAATTTTAACGAAAATGGTCTCCTGATACTTTATATTCACCGCTTAAAACTTATGTGTTCCTGGTACGAAATCGTGATTTTTAGAAATTTAATTTTAACGAAAATGGTCTCCTGATACTTTATATTCACCTCTTAAAACTTATGTGTTCCTGGTACGAAATCGAGATTTTTAGAAATTGAATCTTAACGAAATTGGTCTCCTGATACTTTATATTCACCTCTTAAAACTTATGTGTTCCTGGTACGAAATCGAGATTTTTAGAAAATGAAAATTTACAGAATGTGGCTCTCTTAATACATTGATTCACCTCTTAAAGCTTATGTGTTCCTGGTACGAAATCGTGATTTTTAGAAATTTAATTTTAACGAAAATGGTCTCCTGATACTTTATATTCACCTCTTAAAACTTATGTGTTCCTGGTACGAAATCGAGATTTTTAGAAATTTAATTTTAACGAAAATGGTCTCCTAATACATTGATTCACCTCTTAAAACTTATGTGTTCCTGGTACGAAATCGTGATTTTTAGAAATTTAATTTTAACGAAAATGGTCTCCTGATACTTTATATTCACCTCTTAAAACTTATGTGTTCCTGGTACGAAATCGAGATTTTTAGAAATTGTATCTTAACGAAATTGGTCTCCTGATACTTTATATTCACCTCTTCAAACTTATGTGTTCCTGGTACGAAATCGTGATTTTTAGAAATTTAATTTTAACGAAAATGGTCTCCTGATACTTTATATTCACCTCTTAAAACTTATGTGTTCCTGGTACGAAATCGAGATTTTTAGAAAATGAAAGTTTAACAGAATGTGGCTCTCCTAATACATTGATTCACCTCTTTAAACTTATGTGTTCCTGGTACGAAATCGTGATTTTTAGAAATTTAATTTTAACGAAAATGGTCTCCTGATACTTTATATTCACCTCTTAAAACTTATGTGTTCCTGGTACGAAATCGAGATTTTTAGAAAATGAAAGTTTAACAGAATGTGGCTCTCCTAATACATTGATTCACCTCTTAAAACTTATGTGTTCCTGGTACGAAATCGTGATTTTTAGAAATTTAATTTTAACGAAAATGGTCTCCTGATACTTTATATTCACCTCTTAAAACTTATGTGTTCCTGGTACGAAATCGAGATTTTTAGAAAATGAAAGTTTAACAGAATGTGGCTCTCCTAATACATTGATTCACCTCTTAAAGCTTATGTGTTCCTGGTACGAAATCGTGATTTTTAGAAATTTAATTTTAACGAAAATGGTCTCCTGATACTTTATATTCACCTCTTAAAACTTATGTGTTCCTGGTACGAAATCGTGATTTTTAGAAATTTAATTTTAACGAAAATGGTCTCCTGATACTTTATATTCACCTCTTAAAACTTATGTGTTCCTGGTACGAAATCGAGATTTTTAGAAATTGTATCTTAACGAAATTGGTCTCCTGATACTTTATATTCACCTCTTCAAACTTATGTGTTCCTGGTACGAAATCGCGATTTTTAGAAAATGAAAATTTAACAGAATGTGGCTCTCCTAATACATTGATTCACCTCTTCAAACTTATGTGTTCCTGGTACGAAATCGTGATTTTTAGAAATTTAATTTTAACGAAAATGGTCTCCTGATACTTTATATTCACCTCTTAAAACTTATGTGTTCCTGGTACGAAATCGAGATTTTTAGAAATTGTATCTTAACGAAATTGGTCTCCTGATACTTTATATTCACCTCTTAAAACTTATGTGTTCCTGGTACGAAATCGAGATTTTTAGAAATTGAATCTTAACGAAATTGGTCTCCTGATACTTTATATTCACCTCTTAAAACTTATGTGTTCCTGGTACGAAATCGAGATTTTTAGAAAATGAAAATTTAACAGAATGTGGCTCTCTTAATACATTGATTCACCTCTTAAAGCTTATGTGTTCCTGGTACGAAATCGTGATTTTTAGAAATTTAATTTTAACGAAATTGGTCTCCTGATACTTTATATTCACCTCTTAAAACTTATGTGTTCCTGGTACGAAATCGTGATTTTTAGAAATTTAATTTTAACGAAAATGGTCTCCTGATACTTTATATTCACCTCTTAAAACTTATGTGTTCCTGGTACGAAATCGAGATTTTTAGAAATTGAATCTTAACGAAATTGGTCTCCTGATACTTTATATTCACCTCTTAAAACTTATGTGTTCCTGGTACGAAATCGTGATTTTTAGAAATTTAATTTTAACGAAAATGGTCTCCTGATACTTTATATTCACCTCTTAAAACTTATGTGTTCCTGGTACGAAATCGAGATTTTTAGAAAATGAAAATTTAACAGAATGTGGCTCTCTTAATACATTGATTCACCTCTTAAAGCTTATGTGTTCCTGGTACGAAATCGTGATTTTTAGAAATTTAATTTTAACGAAAATGGTCTCCTGATACTTTATATTCACCTCTTAAAACTTATGTGTTCCTGGTACGAAATCGAGATTTTTAGAAATTTAATTTTAACGAAAATGGTCTCCTAATACATTGATTCACCTCTTAAAACTTATGTGTTCCTGGTACGAAATCGTGATTTTTAGAAATTTAATTTTAACGAAAATGGTCTCCTGATACTTTATATTCACCTCTTAAAACTTATGTGTTCCTGGTACGAAATCGTGATTTTTAGAAATTTAATTTTAACGAAAATGGTCTCCTGATACTTTATATTCACCTCTTAAAACTTATGTGTTCCTGGTACGAAATCGAGATTTTTAGAAATTGAATCTTAACGAAATTGGTCTCCTGATACTTTATATTCACCTCTTAAAACTTATGTGTTCCTGGTACGAAATCGAGATTTTTAGAAATTTAATTTTAACGAAAATGGTCTCCTGATACTTTATATTCACCTCTTAAAACTTATGTGTTCCTGGTACGAAATCGAGATTTTTAGAAAATGAAAATTTAACAGAATGTGACTCTCTTAATACATTGATTCACCTCTTAAAGCTTATGTGTTCCTGGTACGAAATCGAGATTTTTAGAAATTTAATTTTAACGAAAATGGTCTCCTAATACATTGATTCACCTCTTAAAACTTATGTGTTCCTGGTACGAAATCGTGATTTTTAGAAATTTAATTTTAACGAAAATGGTCTCCTGATACTTTATATTCACCTCTTAAAACTTATGTGTTCCTGGTACGAAATCGAGATTTTTAGAAATTGAATCTTAACGAAATTGGTCTCCTGATACTTTATATTCACCTCTTAAAACTTATGTGTTCCTGGTACGAAATCGAGATTTTTAGAAAATGAAAATTTAACAGAATGTGGCTCTCTTAATACATTGATTCACCTCTTAAAGCTTATGTGTTCCTGGTACGAAATCGTGATTTTTAGAAATTTAATTTTAACGAAAATGGTCTCCTGATACTTTATATTCACCTCTTAAAACTTATGTGTTCCTGGTACGAAATCGAGATTTTTAGAAATTTAATTTTAACGAAAATGGTCTCCTAATACATTGATTCACCTCTTAAAACTTATGTGTTCCTGGTACGAAATCGTGATTTTTAGAAATTTAATTTTAACGAAAATGGTCTCCTGATACTTTATATTCACCTCTTAAAACTTATGTGTTCCTGGTACGAAATCGAGATTTTTAGAAATTGTATCTTAACGAAATTGGTCTCCTGATACTTTATATTCACCTCTTCAAACTTATGTGTTCCTGGTACGAAATCGTGATTTTTAGAAATTTAATTTTAACGAAAATGGTCTCCTGATACTTTATATTCACCTCTTAAAACTTATGTGTTCCTGGTACGAAATCGAGATTTTTAGAAAATGAAAGTTTAACAGAATGTGGCTCTCCTAATACATTGATTCACCTCTTAAAACTTATGTGTTCCTGGTACGAAATCGTGATTTTTAGAAATTTAATTTTAACGAAAATGGTCTCCTGATACTTTATATTCACCTCTTAAAACTTATGTGTTCCTGGTACGAAATCGAGATTTTTAGAAATTGAATCTTAACGAAATTGGTCTCCTGATACTTTATATTCACCTCTTCAAACTTATGTGTTCCTGGTACGAAATCGTGATTTTTAGAAATTTAATTTTAACGAAAATGGTCTCCTGATACTTTATATTCACCTCTTAAAACTTATGTGTTCCTGGTACGAAATCGAGATTTTTAGAAAATGAAAGTTTAACAGAATGTGGCTCTCCTAATACATTGATTCACCTCTTAAAACTTATGTGTTCCTGGTACGAAATCGTGATTTTTAGAAATTTAATTTTAACGAAAATGGTCTCCTGATACTTTATATTCACCTCTTCAAACTTATGTGTTCCTGGTACGAAATCGAGATTTTTAGAAAATGAAAATTTAACAGAATGTGGCTCTCTTAATACATTGATTCACCTCTTAAAGCTTATGTGTTCCTGGTACGAAATCGTGATTTTTAAAAATTTAATTTTAACGAAAATGGTCTCCTGATACTTTATATTCACCTCTTAAAACTTATGTGTTCCTGTTACGAAATCGAGATTTTTAGAAATTGAATCTTAACGAAATTGGTCTCCTGATACTTTATATTCACCTCTTCAAACTTATGTGTTCCTGGTACGAAATCGAGATTTTTAGAAAATGAAAATTTAACAGAATGTGGCTCTCTTAATACATTGATTCACCTCTTAAAGCTTATGTGTTCCTGGTACGAAATCGTGATTTTTAAAAATTTAATTTTAACGAAAATGGTCTCCTGATACTTTATATTCACCTCTTAAAACTTATGTGTTCCTGGTACGAAATCGTGATTTTTAGAAATTTAATTTTAACGAAATTGGTCTCCTGATACTTTATATTCACCTCTTCAAACTTATGTGTTCCTGGTACGAAATCGAGATTTTTAGAAAATGAAAGTTTAACAGAATGTGGCTCTCCTATACATTGATTCACCTCTTAAAACTTATGTGTTCCTGGTACGAAATCGTGATTTTTAGAAATTTAATTTTAACGAAAATGGTCTCCTGATACTTTATATTCACCTCTTAAAACTTATGTGTTCCTGGTACGAAATCGTGATTTTTAGAAATTTAATTTTAACGAAAATGGTCTCCTGATACTTTATATTCACCTCTTAAAACTTATGTGTTCCTGGTACGAAATCGAGATTTTTAGAAATTGTATCTTAACGAAATTGGTCTCCTGATACTTTATATTCACCTCTTCAAACTTATGTGTTCCTGGTACGAAATCGCGATTTTTAGAAAATGAAAATTTAACAGAATGTGGCTCCCTTAATACATTGATTCACCTCTTAAAGCTTATGTGTTCCTGGTACGAAATCGTGATTTTTAGAAATTTAATTTTAACGAAAATGGTCTCCTGATACTTTATATTCACCTCTTAAAACTTATGTGTTCCTGGTACGAAATCGAGATTTTTAGAAATTGAATCTTAACGAAATTGGTCTCCTGATACTTTATATTCACCTCTTCAAACTTATGTGTTCCTGGTACGAAATCGAGATTTTTAGAAAATGAAAATTTACAGAATGTGGCTCTCTTAATACATTGATTCACCTCTTAAAGCTTATGTGTTCCTGGTACGAAATCGTGATTTTTAGAAATTTAATTTTAACGAAAATGGTCTCCTGATACTTTATATTCACCTCTTAAAACTTATGTGTTCCTGGTACGAAATCGAGATTTTTAGAAATTTAATTTTAACGAAAATGGTCTCCTAATACATTGATTCACCTCTTAAAACTTATGTGTTCCTGGTACGAAATCGTGATTTTTAGAAATTTAATTTTAACGAAAATGGTCTCCTGATACTTTATATTCACCTCTTAAAACTTATGTGTTCCTGGTACGAAATCGAGATTTTTAGAAATTGTATCTTAACGAAATTGGTCTCCTGATACTTTATATTCACCTCTTCAAACTTATGTGTTCCTGGTACGAAATCGTGATTTTTAGAAATTTAATTTTAACGAAAATGGTCTCCTGATACTTTATATTCACCTCTTAAAACTTATGTGTTCCTGGTACGAAATCGAGATTTTTAGAAAATGAAAGTTTAACAGAATGTGGCTCTCCTAATACATTGATTCACCTCTTTAAACTTATGTGTTCCTGGTACGAAATCGTGATTTTTAGAAATTTAATTTTAACGAAAATGGTCTCCTGATACTTTATATTCACCTCTTAAAACTTATGTGTTCCTGGTACGAAATCGAGATTTTTAGAAAATGAAAGTTTAACAGAATGTGGCTCTCTTAATACATTGATTCACCTCTTAAAACTTATGTGTTCCTGGTACGAAATCGTGATTTTTAGAAATTTAATTTTAACGAAAATGGTCTCCTGATACTTTATATTCACCTCTTAAAACTTATGTGTTCCTGGTACGAAATCGAGATTTTTAGAAATTGAATCTTAACGAAATTGGTCTCCTGATACTTTATATTCACCTCTTCAAACTTATGTGTTCCTGGTACGAAATCGAGATTTTTAGAAAATGAAAATTTAACAGAATGTGGCTCTCTTAATACATTGATTCACCTCTTAAAGCTTATGTGTTCCTGGTACGAAATCGTGATTTTTAAAAATTTAATTTTAACGAAAATGGTCTCCTGATACTTTATATTCACCTCTTAAAACTTATGTGTTCCTGGTACGAAATCGAGATTTTTAGAAATTGAATCTTAACGAAATTGGTCTCCTGATACTTTATATTCACCTCTTCAAACTTATGTGTTCCTGGTACGAAATCGAGATTTTTAGAAAATGAAAATTTAACAGAATGTGGCTCCCTTAACACATTCATTCACCTCTTAAAGCTTATGTGTTCCTGGTACGAAATCGTGATTTTTAGAAATTTAATTTTAACGAAAATGGTCTCCTGATACTTTATATTCACCTCTTAAAACTTATGTGTTCCTGGTACGAAATCGTGATTTTTAGAAATTGAATCTTAACGAAAATGGTCTCCTGATACTTTATATTCACCTCTTAAAACTTATGTGTTCCTGGTACGAAATCGAGATTTTTAGAAATTGTATCTTAACGAAATTGGTCTCCTGATACTTTATATTCACCTCTTCAAACTTATGTGTTCCTGGTACGAAATCGCGATTTTTAGAAAATGAAAATTTAACAGAATGTGGCTCTCCTAATACATTGATTCACCTCTTCAAACTTATGTGTTCCTGGTACGAAATCGTGATTTTTAGAAATTTAATTTTAACGAAAATGGTCTCCTGATACTTTATATTCACCTCTTAAAACTTATGTGTTCCTGGTACGAAATCGAGATTTTTAGAAATTGTATCTTAACGAAATTGGTCTCCTGATACTTTATATTCACCTCTTAAAACTTATGTGTTCCTGGTACGAAATCGAGATTTTTAGAAATTGAATCTTAACGAAATTGGTCTCCTGATACTTTATATTCACCTCTTCAAACTTATGTGTTCCTGGTACGAAATCGAGATTTTTAGAAAATGAAAATTTAACAGAATGTGGCTCTCTTAATACATTGATTCACCTCTTAAAGCTTATGTGTTCCTGGTACGAAATCGTGATTTTTAGAAATTTAATTTTAACGAAAATGGTCTCCTGATACTTTATATTCACCTCTTAAAACTTATGTGTTCCTGGTACGAAATCGAGATTTTTAGAAATTTAATTTTAACGAAAATGGTCTCCTAATACATTGATTCACCTCTTAAAACTTATGTGTTCCTGGTACGAAATCGAGATTTTTAGAAATTTAATTTTAACGAAAATGGTCTCCTAATACATTGATTCACCTCTTAAAACTTATGTGTTCCTGGTACGAAATCGTGATTTTTAGAAATTTAATTTTAACGAAAATGGTCTCCTGATACTTTATATTCACCTCTTAAAACTTATGTGTTCCTGGTACGAAATCGAGATTTTTAGAAATTGAATCTTAACGAAATTGGTCTCCTGATACTTTATATTCACCTCTTAAAACTTATGTGTTCCTGGTACGAAATCGAGATTTTTAGAAATTTAATATTAACGAAAATGGTCTCCTAATACATTGATTCACCTCTTAAAACTTATGTGTTCCTGGTTCGAAATCGTGATTTTTAGAAATTTAATTTTAACGAAAATGGTCTCCTGATACTTTATATTCACCTCTTAAAACTTATGTGTTCCTGGTACGAAATCGAGATTTTTAGAAATTGTATCTTAACGAAATTGGTCTCCTGATACTTTATATTCACCTCTTCAAACTTATGTGTTCCTGGTACGAAATCGTGATTTTTAGAAATTTAATTTTAACGAAAATGGTCTCCTGATACTTTATATTCACCTCTTAAAACTTATGTGTTCCTGGTACGAAATCGAGATTTTTAGAAAATGAAAGTTTAACAGAATGTGGCTCTCCTAATACATTGATTCACCTCTTAAAACTTATGTGTTCCTGGTACGAAATCGTGATTTTTAGAAATTTAATTTTAACGAAAATGGTCTCCTGATACTTTATATTCACCTCTTAAAACTTATGTGTTCCTGGTACGAAATCGAGATTTTTAGAAATTGAATCTTAACGAAATTGGTCTCCTGATACTTTATATTCACCTCTTCAAACTTATGTGTTCCTGGTACGAAATCGAGATTTTTAGAAAATGAAAATTTAACAGAATGTGGCTCTCTTAATACATTGATTCACCTCTTAAAGCTTATGTGTTCCTGGTACGAAATCGTGATTTTTAAAAATTTAATTTTAACGAAAATGGTCTCCTGATACTTTATATTCACCTCTTAAAACTTATGTGTTCCTGGTACGAAATCGAGATTTTTAGAAATTGAATCTTAACGAAATTGGTCTCCTGATACTTTATATTCACCTCTTCAAACTTATGTGTTCCTGGTACGAAATCGCGATTTTTAGAAAATGAAAATTTAACAGAATGTGGCTCTCCTATACATTGATTCACCTCTTAAAACTTATGTGTTCCTGGTACGAAATCGTGATTTTTAGAAATTTAATTTTATCGAAATTGGTCTCCTGATACTTTATATTCACCTCTTCAAACTTATGTGTTCCTGGTACGAAATCGAGATTTTTAGAAAATGAAAGTTTAACAGAATGTGGCTCTCCTATACATTGATTCACCTCTTAAAACTTATGTGTTCCTGGTACGAAATCGTGATTTTTAGAAATTTAATTTTAACGAAAATGGTCTCCTGATACTTTATATTCACCTCTTAAAACTTATGTGTTCCTGGTACGAAATCGTGATTTTTAGAAATTTAATTTTAACGAAAATGGTCTCCTGATACTTTATATTCACCTCTTAAAACTTATGTGTTCCTGGTACGAAATCGAGATTTTTAGAAATTGTATCTTAACGAAATTGGTCTCCTGATACTTTATATTCACCTCTTCAAACTTATGTGTTCCTGGTACGAAATCGCGATTTTTAGAAAATGAAAATTTAACAGAATGTGGCTCCCTTAATACATTGATTCACCTCTTAAAGCTTATGTGTTCCTGGTACGAAATCGTGATTTTTAGAAATTTAATTTTAACGAAAATGGTCTCCTGATACTTTATATTCACCTCTTAAAACTTATGTGTTCCTGGTACGAAATCGAGATTTTTAGAAAATGAAAATTTAACAGAATGTGGCTCTCCTAATACATTGATTCACCTCTTAAAACTTATGTGTTCCTGGTACGAAATCGTGATTTTTAGAAATTTAATTTTAACGAAAATGGTCTCCTGATACTTTATATTCACCTCTTAAAACTTATGTGTTCCTGGTACGAAATCGAGATTTTTAGAAATTGTATCTTAACGAAATTGGTCTCTTCAAACTTATGTGTTCCTGGTACGAAATCGAGATTTTTAGAAAATGAAAGTTTAACAGAATGTGGCTCTCCTAATACATTGATTTACCTCTTAAAACTTATGTGTTCCTGGTACGAAATCGTGATTTTTAGAAATTTAATTTTAACGAAAATGGTCTCCTGATACTTTATATTCACCTCTTAAAACTTATGTGTTCCTGGTACGAAATCGAGATTTTTAGAAATTGAATCTTAACGAAATTGGTCTCCTGATACTTTATATTCACCTCTTAAAACTTATGTGTTCCTGGTACGAAATCGAGATTTTTAGAAAATGAAAATTTAACAGAATGTGGCTCTCTTAATACATTGATTCACCTCTTAAAGCTTATGTGTTCCTGGTACGAAATCGTGATTTTTAGAAATTTAATTTTAACGAAAATGGTCTCCTGATACTTTATATTCACCTCTTAAAACTTATGTGTTCCTGGTACGAAATCGAGATTTTTAGAAATTGAATCTTAACGAAATTGGTCTCTTGATACTTTATATTCACCTCTTAAAGCTTATGTGTTCCTGGTACGAAATCGTGATTTTTAGAAATTTAATTTTAACGAAAATGGTCGCCTGATACTTTATATTCACCTCTTAAAACTTATGTGTTCCTGGTACGAAATCGTGATTTTTAGAAATTTAATTTTAACGAAAATGGTCTCCTGATACTTTATATTCACCTCTTAAAACTTATGTGTTCCTGGTACGAAATCGAGATTTTTAGAAATTGAATCTTAACGAAATTGGTCTCCTGATACTTTATATTCACCTCTTAAAACTTATGTGTTCCTGGTACGAAATCGAGATTTTTAGAAAATGAAAATTAAACAGAATGTGGCTCTCTTAATACATTGATTCACCTCTTAAAGCTTATGTGTTCCTGGTACGAAATCGTACTTTATATTCACCTCTTAAAACTTATGTGTTCCTGGTACGAAATCGTGATTTTTAGAAATTTAATTTTAACGAAAATGGTCGCCTGATACTTTATATTCACCTCTTAAAACTTATGTGTTCCTGGTACGAAATCGAGATTTTTAGAAATTGAATCTTAACGAAATTGGTCTCCTGATACTTTATATTCACCTCTTAAAACTTATGTGTTCCTGGTACGAAATCGTGATTTTTAGAAATTTAATTTTAACGAAAATGGTCGCCTGATACTTTATATTCACCTCTTAAAACTTATGTGTTCCTGGTACGAAATCGAGATTTTTAGAAATTTAATTTTAACGAAAATGGTCTCCTGATACTTTATATTCACCTCTTAAAACTTATGTGTTCCTGGTACGAAATCGTGATTTTTAGAAATTTAATTTTAACGAAAATGGTCTCCTGATACTTTATATTCACCTCTTAAAACTTATGTGTTCCTGGTACGAAATCGAGATTTTTAGAAATTGAATCTTAACGAAATTGGTCTCCTGATACTTTATATTCACCTCTTAAAACTTATGTGTTCCTGGTACGAAATCGAGATTTTTAGAAAATGAAAATTAAACAGAATGTGGCTCTCTTAATACATTGATTCACCTCTTAAAGCTTATGTGTTCCTGGTACGAAATCGTACTTTATATTCACCTCTTAAAACTTATGTGTTCCTGGTACGAAATCGTGATTTTTAGAAATTTAATTTTAACGAAAATGGTCGCCTGATACTTTATATTCACCTCTTAAAACTTATGTGTTCCTGGTACGAAATCGAGATTTTTAGAAATTTAATTTTAACGAAAATGGTCTCCTGATACTTTATATTCACCTCTTAAAACTTATGTGTTCCTGGTACGAAATCGTGATTTTTAGAAATTTAATTTTAACGAAAATGGTCTCCTGATACTTTATATTCACCTCTTAAAACTTATGTGTTCCTGGTACGAAATCGAGATTTTTAGAAATTGAATCTTAACGAAATTGGTCTCCTGATACTTTATATTCACCTCTTAAAACTTATGTGTTCCTGGTACGAAATCGAGAATTTTAGAAAATGAAAATTTAACAGAATGTGGCTCTCTTAATACATTGATTCACCTCTTAAAGCTTATGTGTTCCTGGTACGAAATCGTGATTTTTAGAAATTTAATTTTAACGAAAATGGTCTCCTGATACTTTATATTCACCTCTTAAAACTTATGTGTTCCTGGTACGAAATCGAGATTTTTAGAAATTTAATTTTAACGAAAATGGTCGCCTGATACTTTATATTCACCTCTTAAAACTTATGTGTTCCTGGTACGAAATCGTGATTTTTAGAAATTTAATTTTAACGAAAATGGTCTCCTGATACTTTATATTCACCTCTTAAAACTTATGTGTTCCTGGTACGAAATCGAGATTTTTAGAAATTGAATCTTAACGAAATTGGTCTCCTGATACTTTATATTCACCTCTTAAAACTTATGTGTTCCTGGTACGAAATCGAGATTTTTAGAAAATGAAAATTTAACAGAATGTGGCTCTCTTAATACATTGATTCACCTCTTAAAGCTTATGTGTTCCTGGTACGAAATCGTACTTTATATTCACCTCTTAAAACTTATGTGTTCCTGGTACGAAATCGTGATTTTTAGAAATTTAATTTTAACGAAAATGGTCGCCTGATACTTTATATTCACCTCTTAAAACTTATGTGTTCCTGGTACGAAATCGAGATTTTTAGAAATTGAATCTTAACGAAATTGGTCTCCTGATACTTTATATTCACCTCTTAAAACTTATGTGTTCCTGGTACGAAATCGTGATTTTTAGAAATTTAATTTTAACGAAAATGGTCGCCTGATACTTTATATTCACCTCTTAAAACTTATGTGTTCCTGGTACGAAATCGAGATTTTTAGAAATTTAATTTTAACGAAAATGGTCTCCTGATACTTTATATTCACCTCTTAAAACTTATGTGTTCCTGGTACGAAATCGTGATTTTTAGAAATTTAATTTTAACGAAAATGGTCTCCTGATACTTTATATTCACCTCTTAAAACTTATGTGTTCCTGGTACGAAATCGAGATTTTTAGAAATTGAATCTTAACGAAATTGGTCTCCTGATACTTTATATTCACCTCTTAAAACTTATGTGTTCCTGGTACGAAATCGAGATTTTTAGAAAATGAAAATTTAACAGAATGTGGCTCTCTTAATACATTGATTCACCTCTTAAAGCTTATGTGTTCCTGGTACGAAATCGTGATTTTTAGAAATTTAATTTTAACGAAAATGGTCTCCTGATACTTTATATTCACCTCTTAAAACTTATGTGTTCCTGGTACGAAATCGAGATTTTTAGAAATTTAATTTTAACGAAAATGGTCGCCTGATACTTTATATTCACCTCTTAAAACTTATGTGTTCCTGGTACGAAATCGTGATTTTTAGAAATTTAATTTTAACGAAAATGGTCTCCTGATACTTTATATTCACCTCTTAAAACTTATGTGTTCCTGGTACGAAATCGAGATTTTTAGAAATTGAATCTTAACGAAATTGGTCTCCTGATACTTTATATTCACCTCTTAAAACTTATGTGTTCCTGGTACGAAATCGAGATTTTTAGAAAATGAAAATTTAACAGAATGTGGCTCTCTTAATACATTGATTCACCTCTTAAAGCTTATGTGTTCCTGGTACGAAATCGAGATTTTTAGAAATTGAATCTTAACGAAATTGGTCTCCTGATACTTTATATTCACCTCTTAAAACTTATGTGTTCCTGGTACGAAATCGAGATTTTTAGAAAATGAAAATTTAACAGAATGTGGCTCTCTTAATACATTGATTCACCTCTTAAAGCTTATGTGTTCCTGGTACGAAATCGTGATTTTTAGAAATTTAATTTTAACGAAAATGGTCTCCTGATACTTTATATTCACCTCTTAAAACTTATGTGTTCCTGGTACGAAATCGAGATTTTTAGAAATTGAATCTTAACGAAATTGGTCTCTTGATACTTTATATTCACCTCTTAAAGCTTATGTGTTCCTGGTACGAAATCGTGATTTTTAGAAATTTAATTTTAACGAAAATGGTCGCCTGATACTTTATATTCACCTCTTAAAACTTATGTGTTCCTGGTACGAAATCGTGATTTTTAGAAATTTAATTTTAACGAAAATGGTCTCCTGATACTTTATATTCACCTCTTAAAACTTATGTGTTCCTGGTACGAAATCGAGATTTTTAGAAATTGAATCTTAACGAAATTGGTCTCCTGATACTTTATATTCACCTCTTAAAACTTATGTGTTCCTGGTACGAAATCGAGATTTTTAGAAAATGAAAATTAAACAGAATGTGGCTCTCTTAATACATTGATTCACCTCTTAAAGCTTATGTGTTCCTGGTACGAAATCGTACTTTATATTCACCTCTTAAAACTTATGTGTTCCTGGTACGAAATCGTGATTTTTAGAAATTTAATTTTAACGAAAATGGTCGCCTGATACTTTATATTCACCTCTTAAAACTTATGTGTTCCTGGTACGAAATCGAGATTTTTAGAAATTGAATCTTAACGAAATTGGTCTCCTGATACTTTATATTCACCTCTTAAAACTTATGTGTTCCTGGTACGAAATCGTGATTTTTAGAAATTTAATTTTAACGAAAATGGTCGCCTGATACTTTATATTCACCTCTTAAAACTTATGTGTTCCTGGTACGAAATCGAGATTTTTAGAAATTTAATTTTAACGAAAATGGTCTCCTGATACTTTATATTCACCTCTTAAAACTTATGTGTTCCTGGTACGAAATCGTGATTTTTAGAAATTTAATTTTAACGAAAATGGTCTCCTGATACTTTATATTCACCTCTTAAAACTTATGTGTTCCTGGTACGAAATCGAGATTTTTAGAAATTGAATCTTAACGAAATTGGTCTCCTGATACTTTATATTCACCTCTTAAAACTTATGTGTTCCTGGTACGAAATCGAGATTTTTAGAAAATGAAAATTAAACAGAATGTGGCTCTCTTAATACATTGATTCACCTCTTAAAGCTTATGTGTTCCTGGTACGAAATCGTACTTTATATTCACCTCTTAAAACTTATGTGTTCCTGGTACG
Organism: Apoderus coryli; assembly: GCA_911728435.2. Taxonomy (NCBI): domain Eukaryota; kingdom Metazoa; phylum Arthropoda; class Insecta; order Coleoptera; family Attelabidae; genus Apoderus; species Apoderus coryli. The sequence continues at coordinate 9,564,215 of OU452204.1, read as the reverse complement.
AAATCGTGATTTTTAGAAATTTAATTTTAACGAAAATGGTCGCCTGATACTTTATATTCACCTCTTAAAACTTATGTGTTCCTGGTACGAAATCGAGATTTTTAGAAATTTAATTTTAACGAAAATGGTCTCCTGATACTTTATATTCACCTCTTAAAACTTATGTGTTCCTGGTACGAAATCGTGATTTTTAGAAATTTAATTTTAACGAAATTGGTCTCCTGATACTTTATATTCACCTCTTAAAACTTATGTGTTCCTGGTACGAAATCGAGATTTTTAGAAATTGAATCTTAACGAAATTGGTCTCCTGATACTTTATATTCACCTCTTAAAACTTATGTGTTCCTGGTACGAAATCGAGATTTTTAGAAAATGAAAATTTAACAGAATGTGGCTCTCCTAATACATTGATTCACCTCTTAAAGCTTATGTGTTCCTGGTACGAAATCGTGATTTTTAGAAATTTAATTTTAACGAAAATGGTCTCCTGATACTTTATATTCACCTCTTAAAACTTATGTGTTCCTGGTACGAAATCGAGATTTTTAGAAATTTAATTTTAACGAAAATGGTCGCCTGATACTTTATATTCACCTCTTAAAACTTATGTGTTCCTGGTACGAAATCGTGATTTTTAGAAATTTAATTTTAACGAAAATGGTCTCCTGATACTTTATATTCACCTCTTAAAACTTATGTGTTCCTGGTACGAAATCGAGATTTTTAGAAATTGAATCTTAACGAAATTGGTCTCCTGATACTTTATATTCACCTCTTAAAACTTATGTGTTCCTGGTACGAAATCGAGATTTTTAGAAAATGAAAATTTAACAGAATGTGGCTCTCTTAATACATTGATTCACCTCTTAAAGCTTATGTGTTCCTGGTACGAAATCGTACTTTATATTCACCTCTTAAAACTTATGTGTTCCTGGTACGAAATCGTGATTTTTAGAAATTTAATTTTAACGAAAATGGTCGCCTGATACTTTATATTCACCTCTTAAAACTTATGTGTTCCTGGTACGAAATCGAGATTTTTAGAAATTGAATCTTAACGAAATTGGTCTCCTGATACTTTATATTCACCTCTTAAAACTTATGTGTTCCTGGTACGAAATCGTGATTTTTAGAAATTTAATTTTAACGAAAATGGTCGCCTGATACTTTATATTCACCTCTTAAAACTTATGTGTTCCTGGTACGAAATCGAGATTTTTAGAAATTTAATTTTAACGAAAATGGTCTCCTGATACTTTATATTCACCTCTTAAAACTTATGTGTTCCTGGTACGAAATCGTGATTTTTAGAAATTTAATTTTAACGAAAATGGTCTCCTGATACTTTATATTCACCTCTTAAAACTTATGTGTTCCTGGTACGAAATCGAGATTTTTAGAAATTGAATCTTAACGAAATTGGTCTCCTGATACTTTATATTCACCTCTTAAAACTTATGTGTTCCTGGTACGAAATCGAGATTTTTAGAAAATGAAAATTAAACAGAATGTGGCTCTCTTAATACATTGATTCACCTCTTAAAGCTTATGTGTTCCTGGTACGAAATCGTACTTTATATTCACCTCTTAAAACTTATGTGTTCCTGGTACGAAATCGTGATTTTTAGAAATTTAATTTTAACGAAAATGGTCGCCTGATACTTTATATTCACCTCTTAAAACTTATGTGTTCCTGGTACGAAATCGAGATTTTTAGAAATTTAATTTTAACGAAAATGGTCTCCTGATACTTTATATTCACCTCTTAAAACTTATGTGTTCCTGGTACGAAATCGTGATTTTTAGAAATTTAATTTTAACGAAAATGGTCTCCTGATACTTTATATTCACCTCTTAAAACTTATGTGTTCCTGGTACGAAATCGAGATTTTTAGAAATTGAATCTTAACGAAATTGGTCTCCTGATACTTTATATTCACCTCTTAAAACTTATGTGTTCCTGGTACGAAATCGAGATTTTTAGAAAATGAAAATTTAACAGAATGTGGCTCTCTTAATACATTGATTCACCTCTTAAAACTTATGTGTTCCTGGTACGAAATCGTGATTTTTAGAAATTTAATTTTAACGAAAATGGTCTCCTGATACTTTATATTCACCTCTTAAAACTTATGTGTTCCTGGTACGAAATCGAGATTTTTAGAAATTTAATTTTAACGAAAATGGTCGCCTGATACTTTATATTCACCTCTTAAAACTTATGTGTTCCTGGTACGAAATCGTGATTTTTAGAAATTTAATTTTAACGAAAATGGTCTCCTGATACTTTATATTCACCTCTTAAAACTTATGTGTTCCTGGTACGAAATCGAGATTTTTAGAAATTGAATCTTAACGAAATTGGTCTCCTGATACTTTATATTCACCTCTTAAAACTTATGTGTTCCTGGTACGAAATCGAGATTTTTAGAAAATGAAAATTAAACAGAATGTGGCTCTCTTAATACATTGATTCACCTCTTAAAGCTTATGTGTTCCTGGTACGAAATCGTACTTTATATTCACCTCTTAAAACTTATGTGTTCCTGGTACGAAATCGTGATTTTTAGAAATTTAATTTTAACGAAAATGGTCTCCTGATACTTTATATTCACCTCTTAAAACTTATGTGTTCCTGGTACGAAATCGTGATTTTTAGAAATTTAATTTTAACGAAAATGGTCGCCTGATACTTTATATTCACCTCTTAAAACTTATGTGTTCCTGGTACGAAATCGAGATTTTTAGAAATTTAATTTTAACGAAAATGGTCTCCTGATACTTTATATTCACCTCTTAAAACTTATGTGTTCCTGGTACGAAATCGAGATTTTTAGAAATTGAATCTTAACGAAATTGGTCTCCTGATACTTTATATTCACCTCTTAAAACTTATGTGTTCCTGGTACGAAATCGTGATTTTTAGAAATTTAATTTTAACGAAAATGGTCGCCTGATACTTTATATTCACCTCTTAAAACTTATGTGTTCCTGGTACGAAATCGAGATTTTTAGAAATTTAATTTTAACGAAAATGGTCTCCTGATACTTTATATTCACCTCTTAAAACTTATGTGTTCCTGGTACGAAATCGTGATTTTTAGAAATTTAATTTTAACGAAAATGGTCTCCTGATACTTTATATTCACCTCTTAAAACTTATGTGTTCCTGGTACGAAATCGAGATTTTTAGAAATTGAATCTTAACGAAAATGGTCTCCTGATACTTTATATTCACCTCTTAAAACTTATGTGTTCCTGGTACGAAATCGTGATTTTTAGAAATTTAATTTTAACGAAAATGGTCGCCTGATACTTTATATTCACCTCTTAAAACTTATGTGTTCCTGGTACGAAATCGAGATTTTTAGAAATTTAATTTTAACGAAAATGGTCTCCTGATACTTTATATTCACCTCTTAAAACTTATGTGTTCCTGGTACGAAATCGTGATTTTTAGAAATTTAATTTTAACGAAAATGGTCTCCTGATACTTTATATTCACCTCTTAAAACTTATGTGTTCCTGGTACGAAATCGAGATTTTTAGAAATTGAATCTTAACGAAAATGGTCTCCTGATACTTTATATTCACCTCTTAAAACTTATGTGTTCCTGGTACGAAATCGTGATTTTTAGAAATTTAATTTTAACGAAAATGGTCTCCTGATACTTTATATTCACCTCTTAAAACTTATGTGTTCCTGGTACGAAATCGAGATTTTTAGAAATTGAATCTTAACGAAATTGGTCTCCTGATACTTTATATTCACCTCTTCAAACTTATGTGTTCCTGGTACGAAATCGAGATTTTTAGAAAATGAAAATTTAACAGAATGTGGCTCTCTTAATACATTGATTCACCTCTTAAAGCTTATGTGTTCCTGGTACGAAATCGTGATTTTTAGAAATTTAATTTTAACGAAAATGGTCTCCTGATACTTTATATTCACCTCTTAAAACTTATGTGTTCCTGGTACGAAATCGTGATTTTTAGAAATTTAATTTTAACGAAAATGGTCGCCTGATACTTTATATTCACCTCTTAAAACTTATGTGTTCCTGGTACGAAATCGAGATTTTTAGAAATTGAATCTTAACGAAATTGGTCTCTTGATACTTTATATTCACCTCTTAAAACTTATGTGTTCCTGGTACGAAATCGTGATTTTTAGAAATTTAATTTTAACGAAAATGGTCGCCTGATACTTTATATTCACCTCTTAAAACTTATGTGTTCCTGGTACGAAATCGAGATTTTTAGAAAATGAAAATTTAACAGAATGTGGCTCTCTTAATACATTGATTCACCTCTTAAAACTTATGTGTTCCTGGTACGAAATCGTGATTTTTAGAAATTTAATTTTAACGAAAATGGTCTCCTGATACTTTATATTCACCTCTTAAAACTTATGTGTTCCTGGTACGAAATCGAGATTTTTAGAAATTGAATCTTAACGAAATTGGTCTCCTGATACTTTATATTCACCTCTTAAAACTTATGTGTTCCTGGTACGAAATCGTGATTTTTAGAAATTTAATTTTAACGAAAATGGTCTCCTGATACTTTATATTCACCTCTTAAAACTTATGTGTTCCTGGTACGAAATCGAGATTTTTAGAAATTGAATCTTAACGAAATTGGTCTCCTGATACTTTATATTCACCTCTTCAAACTTATGTGTTCCTGGTACGAAATCGAGATTTTTAGAAAATGAAAATTTAACAGAATGTGGCTCTCTTAATACATTGATTCACCTCTTAAAGCTTATGTGTTCCTGGTACGAAATCGTGATTTTTAGAAATTTAATTTTAACGAAAATGGTCTCCTGATACTTTATATTCACCTCTTAAAACTTATGTGTTCCTGGTACGAAATCGTGATTTTTAGAAATTTAATTTTAACGAAAATGGTCGCCTGATACTTTATATTCACCTCTTAAAACTTATGTGTTCCTGGTACGAAATCGAGATTTTTAGAAATTGAATCTTAACGAAATTGGTCTCTTGATACTTTATATTCACCTCTTAAAACTTATGTGTTCCTGGTACGAAATCGTGATTTTTAGAAATTTAATTTTAACGAAAATGGTCGCCTGATACTTTATATTCACCTCTTAAAACTTATGTGTTCCTGGTACGAAATCGAGATTTTTAGAAATTGAATCTTAACGAAATTGGTCTCTTGATACTTTATATTCACCTCTTAAAACTTATGTGTTCCTGGTACGAAATCGTGATTTTTAGAAATTTAATTTTAACGAAAATGGTCGCCTGATACTTTATATTCACCTCTTAAAACTTATGTGTTCCTGGTACGAAATCGAGATTTTTAGAAATTGAATCTTAACGAAATTGGTCTCTTGATACTTTATATTCACCTCTTAAAGCTTATGTGTTCCTGGTACGAAATCGTGATTTTTAGAAATTTAATTTTAACGAAAATGGTCTCCTGATACTTTATATTCACCTCTTAAAACTTATGTGTTCCTGGTACGAAATCGAGATTTTTAGAAATTTAATTTTAACGAAAATGGTCTCCTAATACATTGATTCACCTCTTAAAACTTATGTGTTCCTGGTACGAAATCGTGATTTTTAGAAATTTAATTTTAACGAAAATGGTCTCCTGATACTTTATATTCACCTCTTCAAACTTATGTGTTCCTGGTACGAAATCGAGATTTTTAGAAATTGAATCTTAACGAAATTGGTCTCCTGATACTTTATATTCACCTCTTCAAACTTATGTGTTCCTGGTACGAAATCGAGATTTTTAGAAAATGAAAATTAAACAGAATGTGGCTCTCTTAATACATTGATTCACCTCTTAAAGCTTATGTGTTCCTGGTACGAAATCGTACTTTATATTCACCTCTTAAAACTTATGTGTTCCTGGTACGAAATCGAGATTTTTAGAAAATGAAAATTTAACAGAATGTGGCTCTCCTAATACATTGATTCACCTCTTAAAACTTATGTGTTCCTGGTACGAAATCGTGATTTTTAGAAATTTAATTTTAACGAAAATGGTCTCCTGATACTTTATATTCACCTCTTAAAACTTATGTGTTCCTGGTACGAAATCGAGATTTTTAGAAATTGAATCTTAACGAAATTGGTCTCCTGATACTTTATATTCACCTCTTAAAACTTATGTGTTCCTGGTACGAAATCGTGATTTTTAGAAATTTAATTTTAACGAAAATGGTCTCCTGATACTTTATATTCACCTCTTAAAACTTATGTGTTCCTGGTACGAAATCGAGATTTTTAGAAATTGAATCTTAACGAAATTGGTCTCCTGATACTTTATATTCACCTCTTCAAACTTATGTGTTCCTGGTACGAAATCGAGATTTTTAGAAAATGAAAATTTAACAGAATGTGGCTCTCTTAATACATTGATTCGCCTCTTAAAGCTTATGTGTTCCTGGTACGAAATCGTGATTTTTAGAAATTTAATTTTAACGAAAATGGTCTCCTGATACTTTATATTCACCTCTTAAAACTTATGTGTTCCTGGTACGAAATCGAGATTTTTAGAAAATGAAAGTTTAACAGAATGTGGCTCTCCTAATACATTGATTCACCTCTTAAAGCTTATGTGTTCCTGGTACGAAATCGTGATTTTTAGAAATTTAATTTTAACGAAAATGGTCTCCTGATACTTTATATTCACCTCTTAAAACTTATGTGTTCCTGGTACGAAATCGTGATTTTTAGAAATTTAATTTTAACGAAAATGGTCTCCTGATACTTTATATTCACCTCTTAAAACTTATGTGTTCCTGGTACGAAATCGAGATTTTTAGAAAATGAAAATTTAACAGAATGTGGCTCTCTTAATACATTGATTCACCTCTTAAAGCTTATGTGTTCCTGGTACGAAATCGTGATTTTTAGAAATTTAATTTTAACGAAAATGGTCTCCTGATACTTTATATTCACCTCTTAAAACTTATGTGTTCCTGGTACGAAATCGAGATTTTTAGAAAATGAAAGTTTAACAGAATGTGGCTCTCCTAATACATTGATTCACCTCTTAAAACTTATGTGTTCCTGGTACGAAATCGTGATTTTTAGAAATTTAATTTTAACGAAAATGGTCTCCTGATACTTTATATTCACCTCTTAAAACTTATGTGTTCCTGGTTCGAAATCGAGATTTTTAGAAATTGAATCTTAACGAAATTGGTCTCCTGATACTTTATATTCACCTCTTCAAACTTATGTGTTCCTGGTACGAAATCGAGATTTTTAGAAAATGAAAATTTAACAGAATGTGGCTCTCTTAATACATTGATTCGCCTCTTAAAGCTTATGTGTTCCTGGTACGAAATCGTGATTTTTAAAAATTTAATTTTAACGAAAATGGTCTCCTGATACTTTATATTCACCTCTTAAAACTTATGTGTTCCTGGTACGAAATCGAGATTTTTAGAAATTGAATCTTAACGAAATTGGTCTCCTGATACTTTATATTCACCTCTTCAAACTTATGTGTTCCTGGTACGAAATCGAGATTTTTAGAAAATGAAAATTTAACAGAATGTGGCTCCCTTAACACATTCATTCACCTCTTAAAGCTTATGTGTTCGTGGTACGAAATCGTGATTTTTAGAAATTTAATTTTAACGAAAATGGTCTCCTGATACTTTATATTCACCTCTTAAAACTTATGTGTTCCTGGTACGAAATCGTGATTTTTAGAAATTTAATTTTAACGAAAATGGTCTCCTGATACTTTATATTCACCTCTTCAAACTTATGTGTTCCTGGTACGAAATCGAGATTTTTAGAAAATGAAAGTTTAACAGAATGTGGCTCTCCTAATACATTGATTCACCTCTTAAAACTTATGTGTTCCTGGTACGAAATCGTGATTTTTAGAAATTTAATTTTAACGAAAATGGTCTCCTGATACTTTATATTCACCTCTTAAAACTTATGTGTTCCTGGTACGAAATCGTGATTTTTAGAAATTTAATTTTAACGAAAATGGTCTCCTGATACTTTATATTCACCTCTTAAATCTTATGTGTTCCTGGTACGAAATCGTGATTTTTAGAAATTGAATCTTAACGAAATTGGTCTCCTGATACTTTATATTCACCTCTTAAAACTTATGTGTTCCTGGTACGAAATCGAGATTTTTAGAAAATGAAAATTTAACAGAATGTGGCTCTCCTAATACATTGATTCACCTCTTAAAACTTATGTGTTCCTGGTACGAAATCGTGATTTTTAGAAATTTAATTTTAACGAAAATGGTCTCCTGATACTTTATATTCACCTCTTCAAACTTATGTGTTCCTGGTACGAAATCGAGATTTTTAGAAAATGAAAGTTTAACAGAATGTGGCTCTCCTAATACATTGATTCACCTCTTAAAACTTATGTGTTCCTGGTACGAAATCGTGATTTTTAGAAATTTAATTTTAACGAAAATGGTCTCCTGATACTTTATATTCACCTCTTAAAACTTATGTGTTCCTGGTACGAAATCGTGATTTTTAGAAATTTAATTTTAACGAAAATGGTCTCCTGATACTTTATATTCACCTCTTAAATCTTATGTGTTCCTGGTACGAAATCGTGATTTTTAGAAATTGAATCTTAACGAAATTGGTCTCCTGATACTTTATATTCACCTCTTAAAACTTATGTGTTCCTGGTACGAAATCGAGATTTTTAGAAAATGAAAGTTTAACAGAATGTGGCTCTCCTAATACATTGATTCACCTCTTAAAACTTATGTGTTCCTGGTACGAAATCGTGATTTTTAGAAATTTAATTTTAACGAAAATGGTCTCCTGATACTTTATATTCACCTCTTAAAACTTATGTGTTCCTGGTACGAAATCGTGATTTTTAGAAATTTAATTTTAACGAAAATGGTCTCCTGATACTTTATATTCACCTCTTAAAGCTTATGTGTTCCTGGTACGAAATCGTGATTTTTAGAAATTTAATTTTAACGAAAATGGTCTCCTGATACTTTATATTCACCTCTTAAAACTTATGTGTTCCTGGTACGAAATCGAGATTTTTAGAAATTGAATCTTAACGAAATTGGTCTCCTGATACTTTATATTCACCTCTTAAAACTTATGTGTTCCTGGTACGAAATCGTGATTTTTAGAAATTTAATTTTAACGAAAATGGTCTCCTGATACTTTATATTCACCTCTTAAAACTTATGTGTTCCTGGTACGAAATCGAGATTTTTAGAAAATGAAAATTTAACAGAATGTGGCTCTCTTAATACATTGATTCACCTCTTAAAGCTTATGTGTTCCTGGTACGAAATCGTGATTTTTAGAAATTTAATTTTAACGAAAATGGTCTCCTGATACTTTATATTCACCTCTTAAAACTTATGTGTTCCTGGTACGAAATCGAGATTTTTAGAAATTTAATTTTAACGAAAATGGTCTCCTAATACATTGATTCACCTCTTAAAACTTATGTGTTCCTGGTACGAAATCGTGATTTTTAGAAATTTAATTTTAACGAAAATGGTCTCCTGATACTTTATATTCACCTCTTAAAACTTATGTGTTCCTGGTACGAAATCAAGATTTTTAGAAATTGTATCTTAACGAAATTGGTCTCCTGATACTTTATATTCACCTCTTCAAACTTATGTGTTCCTGGTACGAAATCGTGATTTTTAGAAATTTAATTTTAACGAAAATGGTCTCCTGATACTTTATATTCACCTCTTCAAACTTATGTGTTCCTGGTACGAAATCGAGATTTTTAGAAAATGAAAATTTAACAGAATGTGGCTCTCTTAATACATTGATTCACCTCTTAAAGCTTATGTGTTCCTGGTACGAAATCGTGATTTTTAGAAATTTAATTTTAACGAAAATGGTCTCCTGATACTTTATATTCACCTCTTAAAACTTATGTGTTCCTGGTACGAAATCGAGATTTTTAGAAATTTAATTTTAACGAAAATGGTCTCCTAATACATTGATTCACCTCTTAAAGCTTATGTGTTCCTGGTACGAAATCGTGATTTTTAGAAATTTAATTTTAACGAAAATGGTCTCCTGATACTTTATATTCACCTCTTAAAACTTATGTGTTCCTGGTACGAAATCGAGATTTTTAGAAATTGAATCTTAACGAAATTGGTCTCCTGATACTTTATATTCACCTCTTCAAACTTATGTGTTCCTGGTACGAAATCGTGATTTTTAGAAATTTAATTTTAACGAAAATGGTCTCCTGATACTTTATATTCACCTCTTAAAACTTATGTGTTCCGGTACGAAATCGTGATTTTTAGAAATTTAATTTTAACGAAAATGGTCTCCTGATACTTTATATTCACCTCTTAAAACTTATGTGTTCCTGGTACGAAATCGAGATTTTTAGAAAATGAAAATTTAACAGAATGTGGCTCTCTTAATACATTGATTCACCTCTTAAAGCTTATGTGTTCCTGGTACGAAATCGTGATTTTTAGAAATTTAATTTTAACGAAAATGGTCTCCTGATACTTTATATTCACCTCTTAAAACTTATGTGTTCCTGGTACGAAATCGAGATTTTTAGAAATTGAATCTTAACGAAATTGGTCTCCTGATACTTTATATTCACCTCTTAAAACTTATGTGTTCCTGGTACGAAATCGTGATTTTTAGAAATTTAATTTTAACGAAAATGGTCTCCTGATACTTTATATTCACCTCTTAAAACTTATGTGTTCCTGGTACGAAATCGTGATTTTTAGAAATTTAATTTTAACGAAAATGGTCTCCTGATACTTTATATTCACCTCTTAAAACTTATGTGTTCCTGGTACGAAATCGAGATTTTTAGAAAATGAAAATTTAACAGAATGTGGCTCTCTTAATACATTGATTCACCTCTTAAAGCTTATGTGTTCCTGGTACGAAATCGTGATTTTTAGAAATTTAATTTTAACGAAAATGGTCTCCTGATACTTTATATTCACCTCTTAAAACTTATGTGTTCCTGGTACGAAATCGAGATTTTTAGAAAATGAAAGTTTAACAGAATGTGGCTCTCCTAATACATTGATTCACCTCTTAAAACTTATGTGTTCCTGGTACGAAATCGTGATTTTTAGAAAATGAAAATTTAACAGAATGTGGCTCTCCTAATACATTGATTCACCTCTTAAAACTTATGTGTTCCTGGTACGAAATCGAGATTTTTAGAAAATGAAAATTTAACAGAATGTGGCTCTCCTAATACATTGATTCACCTCTTAAAACTTATGTGTTCCTGGTACGAAATCGTGATTTTTAGAAATTTAATTTTAACGAAAATGGTCTCCTGATACTTTATATTCACCTCTTCAAACTTATGTGTTCCTGGTACGAAATCGAGATTTTTAGAAAATGAAAATTTAACAGAATGTGGCTCTCTTAATACATTGATTCACCTCTTCAAACTTATGTGTTCCTGGTACGAAATCGAGATTTTTAGAAAATGAAAATTTAACAGAATGTGGCTCTCCTAATACATTGATTCACCTCTTAAAACTTATGTGTTCCTGGTACGAAATCGTGATTTTTAGAAATTTAATTTTAACAAAAATGGTCTCCTGATACTTTATATTCACCTCTTAAAACTTATGTGTTCCTGGTACGAAATCGTGATTTTTAGAAATTGAATCTTAACGAAATTGGTCTCCTGATACTTTATATTCACCTCTTCAAACTTATGTGTTCCTGGTACGAAATCGAGATTTTTAGAAAATGAAAATTTAACAGAATGTGGCTCTCCTACATTGATTCACCTCTTAAAACTTATGTGTTCCTGGTACGAAATCGTGATTTTTAGAAATTTAATTTTAACGAAAATGGTCTCCTGATACTTTATATTCACCTCTTAAAACTTATGTGTTCCTGGTACGAAATCGAGATTTTTAGAAATTTAATTTTAACGAAAATGGTCTCCTAATACATTGATTCACCTCTTAAAACTTATGTGTTCCTGGTACGAAATCGAGATTTTTAGAAATTGAATCTTAACGAAATTGGTCTCCTGATACTTTATATTCACCTCTTCAAACTTATGTGTTCCTGGTACGAAATCGAGATTTTTAGAAAATGAAAATTTAACAGAATGTGGCTCTCTTAATACATTGATTCACCTCTTCAAACTTATGTGTTCCTGGTACGAAATCGAGATTTTTAGAAAATGAAATTTAACAGAATGTGGCTCTCCTAATACATTGATTCACCTCTTAAAACTTATGTGTTCCTGGTACGAAATCGTGATTTTTAGAAATTTAATTTTAACGAAAATGGTCTCCTGATACTTTATATTCACCTCTTAAAACTTATGTGTTCCTGGTACGAAATCGAGATTTTTAGAAATTTAATTTTAACGAAAATGGTCTCCTAATACATTGATTCACCTCTTAAAACTTATGTGTTCCTGGTACGAAATCGAGATTTTTAGAAATTGAATCTTAACGAAATTGGTCTCCTGATACTTTATATTCACCTCTTCAAACTTATGTGTTCCTGGTACGAAATCGAGATTTTTAGAAAATGAAAATTTAACAGAATGTGGCTCTCTTAATACATTGATTCACCTCTTCAAACTTATGTGTTCCTGGTACGAAATCGAGATTTTTAGAAAATGAAAATTTAACAGAATGTGGCTCTCCTAATACATTGATTCACCTCTTAAAGCTTATGTGTTCCTGGTACGAAATCGTGATTTTTAGAAATTTAATTTTAACGAAAATGGTCTCCTGATACTTTATACTCACCTCTTAAAACTTATGTGTTCCTGATACGAAATCGAGATTTTTAGAAATTGAATCTTAACGAAATTGGTCTCCTGATACTTTATATTCACCTCTTCAAACTTATGTGTTCCTGGTACGAAATCGAGATTTTTAGAAAATGAAAATTTAACAGAATGTGGCTCACTTAATACATTGATTCACCTCTTAAAGCTTATGTGTTCCTGGTACGAAATCGTGATTTTTAGAAATTTAATTTTAACGAAAATGGTCTCCTGATACTTTATATTCACCTCTTAAAACTTATGTGTTCCTGGTACGAAATCGAGATTTTTAGAAATTGAATCTTAACGAAATTGGTCTCCTGATACTTTATATTCACCTCTTCAAACTTATGTGTTCCTGGTACGAAATCGAGATTTTTAGAAAATGAAAATTTAACAGAATGTGGCTCTCCTAATACATTGATTCACCTCTTAAAGCTTATGTGTTCCTGGTACGAAATCGTGATTTTTAGAAATTTAATTTTAACGAAAATGGTCTCCTGATACTTTATATTCACCTCTTAAAACTTATGTGTTCCTGATACGAAATCGAGATTTTTAGAAATTGAATCTTAACGAAATTGGTCTCCTGATACTTTATATTCACCTCTTCAAACTTATGTGTTCCTGGTACGAAATCGAGATTTTTAGAAATTGTATCTTAACGAAATTGGTCTCTTCAAACTTATGTGTTCCTGGTACGAAATCGAGATTTTTAGAAAATGAAAGTTTAACAGAATGTGGCTCTCCTAATACATTGATTCACCTCTTAAAACTTATGTGTTCCTGGTACGAAATCGTGATTTTTAGAAATTTAATTTTAACGAAAATGGTCTCCTGATACTTTATATTCACCTCTTCAAACTTATGTGTTCCTGGTACGAAATCGAGATTTTTAGAAATTGTATCTTAACGAAATTGGTCTCTTCAAACTTATGTGTTCCTGGTACGAAATCGAGATTTTTAGAAAATGAAAGTTTAACAGAATGTGGCTCTCCTAATACATTGATTCACCTCTTCAAACTTATGTGTTCCTGGTACGAAATCGTGATTTTTAGAAATTTAATTTTAACGAAAATGGTCTCCTGATACTTTATATTCACCTCTTAAAACTTATGTGTTCCTGGTACGAAATCGTGATTTTTAGAAATTTAATTTTAACGAAAATGGTCTCCTGATACTTTATATTCACCTCTTAAAACTTATGTGTTCCTGGTACGAAATCGAGATTTTTAGGAATTGAATCTTAACGAAATTGGTCTCCTGATACTTTATATTCACCTCTTCAAACTTATGTGTTCCTGGTACGAAATCGAGATTTTTAGAAAATGAAAATTTAACAGAATGTGGCTCCCTTAACACATTCATTCACCTCTTAAAGCTTATGTGTTCCTGGTACGAAATCGTGATTTTTAGAAATTTAATTTTAACGAAAATGGTCTCCTGATACTTTATATTCACCTCTTAAAACTTATGTGTTCCTGGTACGAAATCGAGATTTTTAGAAATTGAATCTTAACGAAATTGGTCTCCTGATACTTTATATTCACCTCTTCAAACTTATGTGTTCCTGGTACGAAATCGAGATTTTTAGAAAATGAAAATTTAACAGAATGTGGCTCCCTTAACACATTCATTCACCTCTTAAAGCTTATGTGTTCCTGGTACGAAATCGTGATTTTTAGAAATTTAATTTTAACGAAAATGGTCTCCTGATACTTTATATTCACCTCTTCAAACTTATGTGTTCCTGGTACGAAATCGAGATTTTTAGAAAATGAAAGTTTAACAGAATGTGGCTCTCCTATACATTGATTCACCTCTTAAAACTTATGTGTTCCTGGTACGAAATCGTGATTTTTAGAAATTTAATTTTAACGAAATTGGTCTCCTGATACTTTATATTCACCTCTTCAAACTTATGTGTTCCTGGTACGAAATCGAGATTTTTAGAAAATGAAAGTTTAACAGAATGTGGCTCTCCTATACATTGATTCACCTCTTAAAACTTATGTGTTCCTGGTACGAAATCGTGATTTTTAGAAATTTAATTTTAACGAAAATGGTCTCCTGATACTTTATATTCACCTCTTAAAACTTATGTGTTCCTGGTACGAAATCGTGATTTTTAGAAATTTAATTTTAACGAAAATGGTCTCCTGATACTTTATATTCACCTCTTAAAACTTATGTGTTCCTGGTACGAAATCGTGATTTTTAGAAATTTAATTTTAACGAAAATGGTCTCCTGATACTTTATATTCACCTCTTCAAACTTATGTGTTCCTGGTACGAAATCGCGATTTTTAGAAAATGAAAATTTAACAGAATGTGGCTCCCTTAATACATTGATTCACCTCTTAAAGCTTATGTGTTCCTGGTACGAAATCGTGATTTTTAGAAATTTAATTTTAACGAAATTGGTCTCCTGATACTTTATATTCACCTCTTCAAACTTATGTGTTCCTGGTACGAAATCGAGATTTTTAGAAAATGAAAGTTTAACAGAATGTGGCTCTCCTATACATTGATTCACCTCTTAAAACTTATGTGTTCCTGGTACGAAATCGTGATTTTTAGAAATTTAATTTTAACGAAAATGGTCTCCTGATACTTTATATTCACCTCTTAAAACTTATGTGTTCCTGGTACGAAATCGTGATTTTTAGAAATTTAATTTTAACGAAAATGGTCTCCTGATACTTTATATTCACCTCTTAAAACTTATGTGTTCCTGGTACGAAATCGAGATTTTTAGAAATTGTATCTTAACGAAATTGGTCTCCTGATACTTTATATTCACCTCTTAAAACTTATGTGTTCCTGGTACGAAATCGTGATTTTTAGAAATTTAATTTTAACGAAAATGGTCTCCTGATACTTTATATTCACCTCTTAAAACTTATGTGTTCCTGATACGAAATCGAGATTTTTAGAAATTGAATCTTAACGAAATTGGTCTCCTGATACTTTATATTCACCTCTTAAAACTTATGTGTTCCTGGTACGAAATCGAGATTTTTAGAAAATGAAAGTTTAACAGAATGTGGCTCTCCTAATACATTCATTCACCTCTTAAAGCTTATGTGTTCCTGGTACGAAATCGTGATTTTTAGAAATTTAATTTTAACGAAAATGGTCTCCTGATACTTTATATTCACCTCTTAAAACTTATGTGTTCCTGGTACGAAATCGTGATTTTTAGAAATTTAATTTTAACGAAAATGGTCTCCTGATACTTTATATTCACCTCTTAAAACTTATGTGTTCCTGGTACGAAATCGAGATTTTTAGAAATTGTATCTTAACGAAATTGGTCTCCTGATACTTTATATTCACCTCTTCAAACTTATGTGTTCCTGGTACGAAATCGAGATTTTTAGAAAATGAAAATTTAACAGAATGTGGCTCTCCTAATACATTGATTCACCTCTTAAAACTTATGTGTTCCTGGTACGAAATCGTGATTTTTAGAAATTTAATTTTAACGAAAATGGTCTCCTGATACTTTATATTCACCTCTTAAAACTTATGTGTTCCTGGTACGAAATCGAGATTTTTAGAAATTGTATCTTAACGAAATTGGTCTCTTCAAACTTATGTGTTCCTGGTACGAAATCGAGATTTTTAGAAAATGAAAGTTTAACAGAATGTGGCTCTCCTAATACATTGATTCACCTCTTAAAACTTATGTGTTCCTGGTACGAAATCGTGATTTTTAGAAATTTAATTTTAACGAAAATGGTCTCCTGATACTTTATATTCACCTCTTAAAACTTATGTGTTCCTGGTACGAAATCGAGATTTTTAGAAATTTAATTTTAACGAAAATGGTCTCCTAATACATTGATTCACCTCTTAAAACTTATGTGTTCCTGGTACGAAATCGTGATTTTTAGAAATTTAATTTTAACGAAAATGGTCTCCTGATACTTTATATTCACCTCTTAAAACTTATGTGTTCCTGGTACGAAATCGAGATTTTTAGAAATTGTATCTTAACGAAATTGGTCTCCTGATACTTTATATTCACCTCTTCAAACTTATGTGTTCCTGGTACGAAATCGTGATTTTTAGAAATTTAATTTTAACGAAAATGGTCTCCTGATACTTTATATTCACCTCTTAAAACTTATGTGTTCCTGGTACGAAATCGTGATTTTTAGAAATTTAATTTTAACGAAAATGGTCTCCTGATACTTTATATTCACCTCTTCAAACTTATGTGTTCCTGGTACGAAATCGAGATTTTTAGAAATTGAATCTTAACGAAATTGGTCTCCTGATACTTTATATTCACCTCTTCAAACTTATGTGTTCCTGGTACGAAATCGAGATTTTTAGAAAATGAAAATTAAACAGAATGTGGCTCTCTTAATACATTGATTCACCTCTTAAAGCTTATGTGTTCCTGGTACGAAATCGTACTTTATATTCACCTCTTAAAACTTATGTGTTCCTGGTACGAAATCGAGATTTTTAGAAAATGAAAATTTAACAGAATGTGGCTCTCCTAATACATTGATTCACCTCTTAAAACTTATGTGTTCCTGGTACGAAATCGTGATTTTTAGAAATTTAATTTTAACGAAAATGGTCTCCTGATACTTTATATTCACCTCTTAAAACTTATGTGTTCCTGGTACGAAATCGAGATTTTTAGAAATTGAATCTTAACGAAATTGGTCTCCTGATACTTTATATTCACCTCTTAAAACTTATGTGTTCCTGGTACGAAATCGTGATTTTTAGAAATTTAATTTTAACGAAAATGGTCTCCTGATACTTTATATTCACCTCTTAAAACTTATGTGTTCCTGGTACGAAATCGTGATTTTTAGAAATTTAATTTTAACGAAAATGGTCTCCTGATACTTTATATTCACCTCTTAAAACTTATGTGTTCCTGGTACGAAATCGAGATTTTTAGAAAATGAAAATTTAACAGAATGTGGCTCTCTTAATACATTGATTCACCTCTTAAAGCTTATGTGTTCCTGGTACGAAATCGTGATTTTTAGAAATTTAATTTTAACGAAAATGGTCTCCTGATACTTTATATTCACCTCTTAAAACTTATGTGTTCCTGGTACGAAATCGAGATTTTTAGAAATTGAATCTTAACGAAATTGGTCTCCTGATACTTTATATTCACCTCTTAAAACTTATGTGTTCCTGGTACGAAATCGTGATTTTTAGAAATTTAATTTTAACGAAAATGGTCTCCTGATACTTTATATTCACCTCTTAAAACTTATGTGTTCCTGGTACGAAATCGTGATTTTTAGAAATTTAATTTTAACGAAAATGGTCTCCTGATACTTTATATTCACCTCTTCAAACTTATGTGTTCCTGGTACGAAATCGAGATTTTTAGAAAATGAAAGTTTAACAGAATGTGGCTCTCCTAATACATTGATTCACCTCTTAAAACTTATGTGTTCCTGGTACGAAATCGTGATTTTTAGAAATTTAATTTTAACGAAAATGGTCTCCTGATACTTTATATTCACCTCTTAAAACTTATGTGTTCCTGGTACGAAATCGTGATTTTTAGAAATTTAATTTTAACGAAAATGGTCTCCTGATACTTTATATTCACCTCTTAAATCTTATGTGTTCCTGGTACGAAATCGTGATTTTTAGAAATTGAATCTTAACGAAATTGGTCTCCTGATACTTTATATTCACCTCTTAAAACTTATGTGTTCCTGGTACGAAATCGAGATTTTTAGAAATTGAATCTTAACGAAATTGGTCTCCTGATACTTTATATTCACCTCTTAAAACTTATGTGTTCCTGGTACGAAATCGTGATTTTTAGAAATTTAATTTTAACGAAAATGGTCTCCTGATACTTTATATTCACCTCTTAAAACTTATGTGTTCCTGGTACGAAATCGAGATTTTTAGAAAATGAAAATTTAACAGAATGTGGCTCTCCTAATACATTGATTCACCTCTTAAAGCTTATGTGTTCCTGGTACGAAATCGTGATTTTTAGAAATTTAATTTTAACGAAAATGGTCTCCTGATACTTTATATTCACCTCTTAAAACTTATGTGTTCCTGGTACGAAATCGAGATTTTTAGAAATTGAATCTTAACGAAATTGGTCTCCTGATACTTTATATTCACCTCTTAAAACTTATGTGTTCCTGGTACGAAATCGTGATTTTTAGAAATTTAATTTTAACGAAAATGGTCTCCTGATACTTTATATTCACCTCTTAAAACTTATGTGTTCCTGGTACGAAATCGAGATTTTTAGAAAATGAAAATTTAACAGAATGTGGCTCTCTTAATACATTGATTCACCTCTTAAAGCTTATGTGTTCCTGGTACGAAATCGTACTTTATATTCACCTCTTAAAACTTATGTGTTCCTGGTACGAAATCGTGATTTTTAGAAATTTAATTTTAACGAAAATGGTCTCCTGATACTTTATATTCACCTCTTAAAACTTATGTGTTCCTGGTACGAAATCGAGATTTTTAGAAATTGAATCTTAACGAAATTGGTCTCCTGATACTTTATATTCACCTCTTAAAACTTATGTGTTCCTGGTACGAAATCGTGATTTTTAGAAATTTAATTTTAACGAAAATGGTCTCCTGATACTTTATATTCACCTCTTAAAACTTATGTGTTCCTGGTACGAAATCGAGATTTTTAGAAATTTAATTTTAACGAAAATGGTCTCCTAATACATTGATTCACCTCTTAAAACTTATGTGTTCCTGGTACGAAATCGTGATTTTTAGAAATTTAATTTTAACGAAAATGGTCTCCTGATACTTTATATTCACCTCTTAAAACTTATGTGTTCCTGGTACGAAATCGAGATTTTTAGAAATTGTATCTTAACGAAATTGGTCTCCTGATACTTTATATTGACCTCTTCAAACTTATGTGTTCCTGGTACGAAATCGTGATTTTTAGAAATTTAATTTTAACGAAAATGGTCTCCTGATACTTTATATTCACCTCTTAAAACTTATGTGTTCCTGGTACGAAATCGAGATTTTTAGAAATTGAATCTTAACGAAATTGGTCTCCTGATACTTTATATTCACCTCTTCAAACTTATGTGTTCCTGGTACGAAATCGAGATTTTTAGAAAATGAAAATTTAACAGAATGTGGCTCTCTTAATACATTGATTCACCTCTTAAAGCTTATGTGTTCCTGGTACGAAATCGTGATTTTTAGAAATTTAATTTTAACGAAAATGGTCTCCTGATACTTTATATTCACCTCTTAAAACTTATGTGTTCCTGGTACGAAATCGAGATTTTTAGAAATTGAATCTTAACGAAATTGGTCTCCTGATACTTTATATTCACCTCTTAAAACTTATGTGTTCCTGGTACGAAATCGTGATTTTTAGAAATTTAATTTTAACGAAAATGGTCTCCTGATACTTTATATTCACCTCTTAAAACTTATGTGTTCCTGGTACGAAATCGAGATTTTTAGAAATTTAATTTTAACGAAAATGGTCTCCTAATACATTGATTCACCTCTTAAAACTTATGTGTTCCTGGTACGAAATCGTGATTTTTAGAAATTTAATTTTAACGAAAATGGTCTCCTGATACTTTATATTCACCTCTTAAAACTTATGTGTTCCTGGTACGAAATCGAGATTTTTAGAAATTGTATCTTAACGAAATTGGTCTCCTGATACTTTATATTGACCTCTTCAAACTTATGTGTTCCTGGTACGAAATCGTGATTTTTAGAAATTTAATTTTAACGAAAATGGTCTCCTGATACTTTATATTCACCTCTTAAAACTTATGTGTTCCTGGTACGAAATCGAGATTTTTAGAAATTGAATCTTAACGAAATTGGTCTCCTGATACTTTATATTCACCTCTTCAAACTTATGTGTTCCTGGTACGAAATCGAGATTTTTAGAAAATGAAAATTTAACAGAATGTGGCTCTCCTAATACATTGATTCACCTCTTAAAACTTATGTGTTCCTGGTACGAAATCGTGATTTTTAGAAATTTAATTTTAACGAAAATGGTCTCCTGATACTTTATATTCACCTCTTCAAACTTATGTGTTCCTGGTACGAAATCGAGATTTTTAGAAAATGAAAATTTAACAGAATGTGGCTCTCTTAATACATTGATTCACCTCTTAAAGCTTATGTGTTCCTGGTACGAAATCGTGATTTTTAAAAATTTAATTTTAACGAAAATGGTCTCCTGATACTTTATATTCACCTCTTCAAACTTATGTGTTCCTGGTACGAAATCGAGA
The DNA here is from genome assembly GCA_911728435.2 of Apoderus coryli. NCBI lineage: Eukaryota > Metazoa > Arthropoda > Insecta > Coleoptera > Attelabidae > Apoderus > Apoderus coryli. Next base: position 9,543,148 of record OU452204.1, on the reverse strand, counting down.
TTTTTAGAAATTGTATCTTAACGAAATTGGTCTCCTGATACTTTATATTCACCTCTTCAAACTTATGTGTTCCTGGTACGAAATCGTGATTTTTAGAAATTTAATTTTAACGAAAATGGTCTCCTGATACTTTATATTCACCTCTTAAAACTTATGTGTTCCTGGTACGAAATCGTGATTTTTAGAAATTTAATTTTAACGAAAATGGTCTCCTGATACTTTATATTCACCTCTTCAAACTTATGTGTTCCTGGTACGAAATCGAGATTTTTAGAAATTGAATCTTAACGAAATTGGTCTCCTGATACTTTATATTCACCTCTTCAAACTTATGTGTTCCTGGTACGAAATCGAGATTTTTAGAAAATGAAAATTAAACAGAATGTGGCTCTCTTAATACATTGATTCACCTCTTAAAGCTTATGTGTTCCTGGTACGAAATCGTACTTTATATTCACCTCTTAAAACTTATGTGTTCCTGGTACGAAATCGAGATTTTTAGAAAATGAAAATTTAACAGAATGTGGCTCTCCTAATACATTGATTCACCTCTTAAAACTTATGTGTTCCTGGTACGAAATCGTGATTTTTAGAAATTTAATTTTAACGAAAATGGTCTCCTGATACTTTATATTCACCTCTTCAAACTTATGTGTTCCTGGTACGAAATCGAGATTTTTAGAAATTGAATCTTAACGAAATTGGTCTCCTGATACTTTATATTCACCTCTTAAAACTTATGTGTTCCTGGTACGAAATCGTGATTTTTAGAAATTTAATTTTAACGAAAATGGTCTCCTGATACTTTATATTCACCTCTTAAAACTTATGTGTTCCTGGTACGAAATCGAGATTTTTAGAAATTGAATCTTAACGAAATTGGTCTCCTGATACTTTATATTCACCTCTTCAAACTTATGTGTTCCTGGTACGAAATCGAGATTTTTAGAAAATGAAAATTTAACAGAATGTGGCTCTCTTAATACATTGATTCACCTCTTAAAGCTTATGTGTTCCTGGTACGAAATCGTGATTTTTAGAAATTTAATTTTAACGAAAATGGTCTCCTGATACTTTATATTCACCTCTTAAAACTTATGTGTTCCTGGTACGAAATCGAGATTTTTAGAAATTTAATTTTAACGAAAATGGTCTCCTGATACTTTATATTCACCTCTTAAAACTTATGTGTTCCTGGTACGAAATCGAGATTTTTAGAAAATGAAAATTTAACAGAATGTGGCTCTCTTAATACATTGATTCACCTCTTAAAGCTTATGTGTTCCTGGTACGAAATCGTGATTTTTAGAAATTTAATTTTAACGAAAATGGTCTCCTGATACTTTATATTCACCTCTTAAAACTTATGTGTTCCTGGTACGAAATCGAGATTTTTAGAAAATGAAAGTTTAACAGAATGTGGCTCTCCTAATACATTGATTCACCTCTTAAAACTTATGTGTTCCTGGTACGAAATCGTGATTTTTAGAAATTTAATTTTAACGAAAATGGTCTCCTGATACTTTATATTCACCTCTTAAAACTTATGTGTTCCTGGTTCGAAATCGAGATTTTTAGAAATTGAATCTTAACGAAATTGGTCTCCTGATACTTTATATTCACCTCTTCAAACTTATGTGTTCCTGGTACGAAATCGAGATTTTTAGAAAATGAAAATTTAACAGAATGTGGCTCTCTTAATACATTGATTCACCTCTTAAAGCTTATGTGTTCTCCTGGTACGAAATCGTGATTTTTAAAAATTTAATTTTAACGAAAATGGTCTCCTGATACTTTATATTCACCTCTTAAAACTTATGTGTTCCTGGTACGAAATCGAGATTTTTAGAAATTGAATCTTAACGAAATTGGTCTCCTGATACTTTATATTCACCTCTTCAAACTTATGTGTTCCTGGTACGAAATCGAGATTTTTAGAAAATGAAAATTTAACAGAATGTGGCTCCCTTAACACATTCATTCACCTCTTAAAGCTTATGTGTTTGTGGTACGAAATCGTGATTTTTAGAAATTTAATTTTAACGAAAATGGTCTCCTGATACTTTATATTCACCTCTTAAAACTTATGTGTTCCTGGTACGAAATCGTGATTTTTAGAAATTTAATTTTAACGAAAATGGTCTCCTGATACTTTATATTCACCTCTTCAAACTTATGTGTTCCTGGTACGAAATCGAGATTTTTAGAAAATGAAAGTTTAACAGAATGTGGCTCTCCTAATACATTGATTCACCTCTTAAAACTTATGTGTTCCTGGTACGAAATCGTGATTTTTAGAAATTTAATTTTAACGAAAATGGTCTCCTGATACTTTATATTCACCTCTTAAAACTTATGTGTTCCTGGTACGAAATCGTGATTTTTAGAAATTTAATTTTAACGAAAATGGTCTCCTGATACTTTATATTCACCTCTTAAATCTTATGTGTTCCTGGTACGAAATCGTGATTTTTAGAAAATGAAAATTTAACAGAATGTGGCTCTCTTAATACATTGATTCACCTCTTAAAGCTTATGTGTTCCTGGTACGAAATCGTGATTTTTAAAAATTTAATTTTAACGAAAATGGTCTCCTGATTGATACTTTATATTCACCTCTTAAAACTTATGTGTTCCTGGTACGAAATCGAGATTTTTAGAAATTTAATCTTAACGAAATTGGTCTCCTGATACTTTATATTCACCTCTTCAAACTTATGTGTTCCTGGTACGAAATCGAGATTTTTAGAAAATGAAAATTTAACAGAATGTGGCTCCCTTAACACATTGATTCACCTCTTAAAGCTTATGTGTTCCTGGTACGAAATCGTGATTTTTAGAAATTTAATTTTAACGAAAATGGTCTCCTGATACTTTATATTCACCTCTTAAAACTTATGTGTTCCTGGTACGAAATCGAGATTTTTAGAAATTGAATCTTAACGAAATTGGTCTCCTGATACTTTATATTCACCTCTTCAAACTTATGTGTTCCTGGTACGAAATCGAGATTTTTAGAAAATGAAAATTTAACAGAATGTGGCTCTCCTAAAACATTGATTCACCTCTTTAAACTTATGTGTTCCTGGTACCAAATCGTGATTTTTAGAAATTGAAAATGGTCTCCTGATACTCGATATTTACCTCTTCAAACTTATGTGTTCCTGGTACGAAATCGAGATTTTTAGAAAAGGAAATTTTCCAATGACCAGGTTCTCTTGGGTTTGGTTGGATTGGGTTCGCTTGGCTTGGGTTGGGATGATTTTTTTGCTACTGTTGAGCGTTCAGAGAATATCTCACATATCTATTTAGTTTACGGTATTATGTATAATAGTAAGTGTGTGTTAATTGAGTTATTAATTGATAATATGTTTGTATTTATAATCTAATTTTGTCCTGTAATTGGTATTTATACTGTTATGGGCAATAAATGTTTATTATTATTATTTAGCTTATCATTATCAAATACATTGTTGCCCTGAAGGCAACATCAGCTAATATTGATTTTTGGATGCGAAATTTGTTTACAAATTACAGTATTGGTATTTTAAATATTTACTAAAACTAACTTATCATAAATTTTATATTCACTATACTTCTCGGACATTGTACGCCGTTGATTTTTGAATATCAACATCAAACACGTTTATATTTTTTATTTAGCTTGTCATTATCAAATAAACTATTGCCCTGAAGCACGAATAGCTCTCCATATTTAAGTGTAAAAGTAATATTTCTGTGACTTCTTGTCATTTACCGTTCTCGCAAGACTCTTACTGGTGACAAGCTATATTTTCAAATATTTTTTTTTTAATTTTTAGTGTAAACATCAACTAATATTATTTCATATTTCGATTAAGATAACTAGTCAATATTTCTTGTCTGTCTGGTAAATATGTTTAATTTTAATAGTATTTTTGTACCAAATTTATATGTTTATATGTTAAGTGGTTTTTGAGTTATCCTGGATACAGACAGACAGGCATATTCACTAGAAAAACTCCAACAAAATATACGAATTTAAACAAAATATTTAATTGAAAAATATAATAACAAGGGAAAATATCAAAGCATGTAACTAGCCTAATTTTAAAAAGTTGTTTCTAAAAGATGACGACCTTGTCTTTTATAAAATTCATCTGATCTAGACACCATAGCACCATGCTATATAAATGGAGAAACATTCCGCATATCTGTTGGAATACTATGTTTTAATTCGTCAATACTTTGCAGATTATTGGTGTAAACCCTGGGTTTTAAATAACCCCATAATCAAAAATCACGGAATTAAATAACATGATCTTAGGAGCTACTGGAGATCACCAAACCGTGTAATCATGCATCCTGGAAACATTTCCGCAGGACATTCATGGATACGCGAGTAGTATGACATGTGGCGGCATCCTGCAATTCTTGCTTCTTGCTCCTCAAAAATTCTCCCCTGTGCCGAAATTGCACATAAAACACTGAGTTTTTTACTTTTTAGTGTATTTCTTTGGGGGTTTCCTTGTGACCACGTATGAGTTTTTGTTTGTTTACGTATCCAGACATAAATAAATTTTCGGACAAATTAGCTTTTTTTCTAAAATCTCTAAAAGACTGTTATTAATAGCAAAGTCTGGCTGCAAAATCGATGTCTGTTAACACCTGCTTAAACTTTATATCATTTTAAACATAATTCTATATGCAATTCTTCTTCGCACCCTAGTTCTTGCGAGTGCTAGTGTTTGAGACTATGTTTGCAGAACTAACCGATATCTTTAAACACCTGCTAAGCTTTATATTGTTTTAAACGTAGTTCTTTGCAGACTAGTTCTTGAGAGTGCTAATATTTGAGACTGATGTATGTTTGCAGAACGAATCAATATCTTTCAACACCTGCTCAAGCCTCAAGCTTTACATTGTTTTAAACGTAGTTCTTTGCATATTAGTTCTTTAGAGTGATTATTTTTGACACTGATGTATGTTTGCAGAAATCGATATCTTTCAATACTTGTTTAATACACTTTATATTGTTTTAAACGTAATTCTTTGTGCATTCTTCTTTCCAAACTAGTTATTGCGAGTGTTAATGTTTGAGACTGGATGTTTGCAGAACGAATAGATATATTTCAACAACTGCTAAAGCTTTATATTGTTTTAAACGTTATTCTTTGTGCAATTCTTCTTTCCAAACTAGTTCTTGCGAGTGCTAATCTTTGAGATTGTATGTTTGCAGAACGAATCGATCTCTTTCAACGCCTGTTTAAGCGTTATATTGCTTTATTCTTTGCAGACTAGTGTTTGCGAGTGCTAATGTTTGAGATTGTATTTTTACAGAACGCTTTAAACTTAAAAATTCAGCTTCAGCTCTTTCAATACTTGCAAAGATTAATGTAATGTGTACATTAATCTTTGATATTTGCAACAGGCCCACCTGCAGGTTTCTTCTTCTTCAGAGATGATGCTGTGGTTCTAAATTGACAAAACCCACATTAAAATTGTGGTTCTAGACGAAAATTTTAAATCTTGTGCACAACTCATGCCGAGTAATTATTTTCAACAATAAATGCGCTATGATGATGTAGATATTCATATTCGGGACTGTCAGTAAGTCGTTGTATATTTCACACATCCACACCAAAAATGAAATATCGTGTATCGAAGGCAGATATATCGTTATCTTATAATATCCGAATAGAAACACAGGATTTTATTTATCGGAGTCGTATTTATTGTTAGTTGTTAGTATCTATTTTTTTACATGATTACATCATGTAAAGTGCATTTCTATGTAATTCACCTGTTATTATAAATTATTATGCTGCATTTATTAAACAATTGTTACTCGTTTAGTGTTTCTTTCTAGAACAAATTCTGCATAATGAACATACAGGGTGTTGCAAATTGATTAGTAGGCCAATCCGTTAACCAGAGATCCTTTGTGCGACAATAGCCTTTCCTTATGTTACTTTCATTTTTGCCACTTTGTACTCAGTATACAGGGTGTTAAAGTTATTAAAAAGATATTTACATTTTGTGTTGGTATTTTCCACTTTTCCTCTTATTGTTTATGATTATTTGTTTAGTCCCTGATTATTTGTGTTAATTTATTCATTATGTCAAATTGCTTTATCGCTTAGTTTAAATGATATTTTAGCTTCCTATATTTACTGCTCAATATACCTCGAATTTTCTCAATAATTTGTGGATTTGCTTAAATTTGTTCATTTAGTATCAGAACCATGGAAACGAAGTCTTTATGTCTTTTACGGTTATACCAGGGCCGTAGCTAGGGGGGGGGGTCATTGGGGGGTAATGCCCGACCTTAAAATATCCATGCCCGACCTTAAAAACGTATGTCACAATTATCAATGCCAAACATGTAACATAGAAGGATTTAGTCAAGAAATTAACTATTTCAATGAGCCTGTAAGATCTTTCTGTTCTCAACTGTCTCGGTTCCTGCAAAATCTGGCCATCTGATGTGTGTGTGTATTTTTTTTTTTTTTGTAGGATTATTAATTAGTTTATTATTAGTAGCTTATGTGTTTAGTTATATTGTCTTGTAATTGGGTCTGTAACCTGTTAGACAATAAAGAATATTATTATATTATTATTATCAATCCATCAATCCGATAAAAAGAACGGAGAACCTAGATATTGATCAAGTTCTTAGAAAATTCAACAATATGGCAAATCGAAGACGACAACTACTATATTAAACGTATTTCTTATTTCAATGATTTTCTTATTTATTTATTTTTTAGCTCTCCATATCATATATGTAATATATGTATATATGGAGACTATTAGTTTCATGAAAATTTTTTTTTTTTTAATTTCACCTGAAATACTTGTTTTTGGTCATTTTATACATAAATAAGTAGTTTTAAAAAAATGTCTGTCTGTCTGTCTGTATGTACGAAAACGCAAAAACCGCTTAACAGATTTTAACCAAATTTGGTACAAAAATACTATTGGACATGGCAAGGAGCTGATTAGATTTTAGGCAACATTGAGCGTAGGCAAGGGGTTTAAAAGAGGGTTCAAAAATTAAAAAAATTCATAGTTCTTAAACTTATCTGAAATGCTGCATAAATTTTTACGCATTTAATTGAATATAACCTAAAATATTTAACTTAAAATATTAGACCACATTGGCGTTCGAAAATAGTGTAAAATGGGGTAAAAAATATTTTAAAAAAACGTACTTCTTAAACATAGCAGAAATATTAACTAATTATTTATAGCTTTAATAGAATATAACCTATAAAATGTGTCATAAATAACTTACTTTCATAGGCGTTCGTAAATAGTGGAAAAGGGGTCAAAACATAAAAAGTATATATTTCCTAAACTTATTCGAAATATGGAATAATTTTTTATAGTTGTGATAGAATATAATCAAAAAAATGTTACATAAAAGAATTGGTTCACACAGGCGTTGGAAAATAGTATAAAAAAAGGGTCAAAAACGAAAAAAAAATGTTTTACAAATATACCAGAAAAATTGGCTAATTATACATAGCTTTGATATAAGATAACCTAAAAAATGCAGCATAAAATTTTTATTTACATAGGCGTTCGTAAATAGTAGAAATAGGGGTAAAATAAAAAAAATAAACTGTAAAAATTTTTATAATTATCTAGTTGAATAGGTGTTACAAATACACGTCAAAAATTAATGTACCATAGGCGTCCGTGAAAATTCTATAAAAAGGTTAGAAAAAATTTGTATCCGTGATAACTCAAAAACCACTTTTTAACGGATTTTAACCACATTTGGTACGAAAATACTACAGGATATTTATAGGGGTTTAAAAGAGGGGTCAAAAATTTAAAAAATCATAGTTCTTAAACTTATCCGAAATATTGAATATTTTTTTCTGTGTTTAATTAAATATAACCTAAAATATTTAACCTAAACAATTAGACCACATTGACATGCGAAAAAAGTGTAAAATGGGGTAAAAAGGTTAGAAAAAACGTATTTCTTAAACATAGCAGAAATATTGACTAGTTAGCTTTGATAGAATATAACCTAAAAAATGTGTTATAAATAACTTGTTTCCATAGTTCGTAAATAGTGTAAAAGGGGTCAAAATAAAAACATATATACTTCCTAAACTTATTCGGAATACGGAATAATTTTTCGTAGTTGATGATGATAGAATATAACCTAAAAAATGTTACATAAATGAACTGGTTCACACAGGCGTTCGACAAAGGGTCAAAAACGAAAAAAAAAATGTTTTTCCAAAGATAACAGAAAAATTGGCTACTTATATATATATATATATAAGTAGCCAATTTTTCTGTTATCTTATATCAAAGCTATAGCTTTGATATAAGATAACCTACAACATACAGCATAACAATTTTGTTTACATAGGGGTTCGTAAATAGTAGAAAAGGGGGCAAAATAAATTTTATAATTAAACTAAAAAAATCAATTATTTTGCGTACAAGAACTTGGCCTAGAATATCTGAAATTAAAATATGTACGTATAAATAGTGCTTCCAAAGAGAGGAAAAATGAACAAAACCCGATACTTCAAAAAAATATCTGATGTCTAAAATAAAACAAAAATTTATTAAATTTAGATAAATGACAAAAAGGTCATAAAATTATTACTTTTACACTTAAATATGGAGAGCTATTCGTGCCTTGAGGGCAACAGTTTATTTTGTTTGTTAAGATTATGTTTGTTGTTTGCAAAAGAAAATTAAATTTTATTTTATTTTTCATGTAATTATTTCTTTACTTTTTTTTTTTAAATCGACTACCCGGTGGAATTGCGATAAATGTACACCCTACTTAAAATTTCTGACGCCCGACCTCAAATTCCGTTCTAGCTACGGCCCTGGGTTATACGTATGGTAGCTCTCGTATTTTCTTTTGATTATTGTAAATTATTATACCTACACAATAAAGCATTTTATTATTATTATTATGTTTCTTATTCCATTGCGCGTATAGAAAATAATAGAAAATAAAATACATCTATTAAATCTAAAATTAAGATTATTTTCTTGAAAAGCTACTTACAGAAAGTGAGTCTAGCTACAAAGTCTGGCGGTTGAAGTTTTGTATATTTTCCAAGTACCCTCAGCAAATAATTATCTCTTTTGATGGTGCAGATTTGGATATGCCTCAGCAAAACGTCTAGCCGCTAAACTGTCATTAGAATCTCATTTTCCCAAAATGGTAAAAATCATCGAGGACATATTATATTCCCGCACAGGGAAAGTATTGTGAACGCGCTCAAAAAAAATGTTGAGATAAAGACGGATATAACCATTTTGAAGTTCCCTGAGACGATTAAGGCCATTTCTAGATGGAAGTCTGCCTGTCTGTGTGTACCTATGTATATATATCTGTATGTATTCTTCCATGATAGCGCCCACACGCTTTAACCAATTTAGCTAAATTTTGGTATATGAGTTTGAGGCAGTCCTAGGATGAAGTCATTAGATTTTGGTTGAAATCGCTTAAACCCTGTGATAGGGGTGAACACAACCGCTAAATTTTCATGTATCAGTAGGGGTCAAGTGATACATCATTTTAAAGCATTTTTTATCTGCTTCGCAAGCTTATATATATTATTATCATTGTACCATATGGTTTATATAGGTATGTATATAGTTAAGTGTCTGTGATGAATTATGTGACTATGAACTTTGTTGAAAAATTTGAATTTGCTTCGCATGCATAAGGTTATGTGTTCGAATCCCAGCTCTGGGAATATTTCTTTTTAATTTTTGAATAAAAGAGTTAGTTTGTTAGGTTAGTTTATTGCAAATGATGAAAATCATACAATTATTATAATAATAATTATTATTAAAATTCTGTTTCGTTACGCAGGTCATATTTCTATATTTTTGATTATACCTTATAGGTATCTATACATTATAAAGTATATATGACGTAAATGACTAACGCGTTATTAAGAAAAACAAATAATATTTCACAATGTTATGGTATTTTCAGATGTTGTTGGGGCTGTTGCCTAATTCCATGTTGCATAGAAAACTGCATGGACGTCAATCATACGTGTCCAAATTGCAATGCATATCTGGGAACGTTTAAAAGATAGAATATAACATTAGTTGTTATTAATAATTAATTGTATTTACGTAATTAGTGGGATATGGAAATTTTTAACGGATGCATGTAAAGTTTGCATAAGTGCGTTAAAAATTCCTATCCCATGTGTTATCTAGGTACACAATTTTATCTACAGCTGTTTATTATAGTACCTACCTGCCTAGGTATTATTAACAGTATTATAAAATTTTAGAAAAGTATTTAAATTCAACGTATTGTTAATAATATTGGCTGAGAACAGAAGGTATCGGTGACCATATAGCAACAAAGACAAACAACATTCTCATTACCGCACTAGTACGGTAATGTACTATACGTCATTATTCATTATAGCATTGAAAATAGTGTCAAATCGTACCTATTACAGACATGACAGTTGTAGATAAAAATACTCAAAGTGCTAATTTATAAATAAAATGTAGATATTATATTATTTAAGTATATGTATTTAATTTATTTAATAGATTCGATCTTTGTATACAAAGAATAGGTGTAGAACTACTTACCTAGCTATTAAGGTCTTCTACAAACTTGTATTAAATATACTAATAAATTTTACTTTTTTATAACGGCGATATAACTATTCTTCCCAATCTAAATTTATTCTTTTCCTTTCTTGGGATTTAAGGTTCTTATAAGCAAATTTTTTTTTCCTTTTGAAATATGTTTATTTCATGTCAAAGTACGTACAACGTTTCGGCTTATTCGCCTTCCTCAGGTACATCTCGTTTCTTACCAACATCGCATGATTCTGTGGAATTTTTGGTAGTATACCACTTTTAGTGGGTATTCAGAATCATGCGATGTTGGTAAGAATCGAGATGTACCTGAGGAAGGCGAATAAGCCGAAACGTTGTACGTACTTTGACATGAAATAAACATATTTCAAAAGGAAAAAAAAAAATTGCTTATAAGAACCTTAAATCCCAAGAAAGGAAAAGAATTAAAAAAAAACTGTAACAAGGTTCAAGAAAAATACATTACTAAAATATAAATTTAATATACTTAAGTACACCTACACAGCCCAATACCACAGCAACAAGACTATTACACTTCCCGCATTTATAACCGGACAAACAGTCCGATTTTTCAAACCCTATATGTCCCATTCCCCTAGAAAAAATTTCGGTACACTCCAATATCCCTTTTGTGTCTTTTGTATACCTATGTGTTTTTAGAATTAAAAGATTACGTAAATTACTTAACGTTTCATTAAATTTAAATGTTCCGACCCACACAATCCTTATTCTTCTATTATATCAAACAATCTGAATAGAATGTTATTACAATAACTAAGTAATTACATCATATTATAGAATAATGTTTTATTACATATTCCTAGTTGTTGGACGTAATTGACATAACTGGATTATAATTACCAGTACCTGTTGGAATATAAATCAGAAAAGAAACAAGTGCAAATTATTGATAGGATATTATTTATTTATTTTTAAAATCATATTTTTCAGATGAGTGGCATTTTTTCACTAAATCAGGGTTCTGACTTAGAATATCCTAAAAGTTTTCACAAGAGTCCATATATTGGTAGCGACCACTCATATTCACACACATATTGATAATGCCGCTCCCCTGCTTACCTACATAGGCAGGTGCCAGTGTCTCCATCACTGGACTAGTTGTTGTTTTATCTGAAACACACCAATGACCTCTGTCAAGTTTTCATTTCTTTTTTTTTTATTAATCTTTTTTTTTTGTTTATACCTTCATTTCAGTAAATTTAGATGTAAAATATGTTTATACTTTTTTAAATTTAAATTTCGCGCCATATGTTAAGGTTCGAATGTCAACTGGCGTGACAAAAGAGTAACGAAAGATTGACATTGCATATTGTCAAGTAGAGAGAGAGAGAGAGAACAGGAGAGTTATTTTGGTTAGACATGAAGTAAAATTAAAAAATTGTTGTTAGATAATAATTGTGTTTTATTTAAGAAATTCGGTTAAAGTGGCCCAACAAATATTTTATTTGAATCTATTATGAAAAATTTACACAATAAATTATAGAATAACAAAGGTTTTTTACAATTTTTACGCCGGAATATAATAAACATAGAATAATGTTTTATAATAAACTAATAAAAATAAAATAGTTCAGTTCCCTATTTTCAAAAAACTTGACTCTGATGATTGCTCAAGAGGTTCGCTGAAATTTGGTGGTAATTGATACTCTTCTACAAACTGAGATCAGTTGGGCTGATGTTACATCATCATAGCCTCACTTGCTTTGTGTATAAAAGGAACGTCAAACGGTCTAAGCACAGATCTAGAAACTTCTAGATCTGTGGGTCTAAGTCTAAATTATCTTTGGCTATGAAACCATAGTCGAATTCACGCCACTCACCGATTATAACCGCGATAGTTGTCCTTGGTTTTGACCCTTCATCACAACCGATTCAATCCTCTTCTAGTCCGCGTGAATGAGCGGGAAGTAACCGAGTGTTGATGTATTTATTTAACATTTGTATTTTAAGAGGTTATGTCGTTAGTAATGCGGTTACACAAATTATACGTAGCCATTGTCTTTAAAATAAAAACAATAAAGATAATGACGTAGCTTTATTGGGTACCTACAGAAAAGTTGAAAATGAATGGGAAAATATTAATAATGGTCACATCATTTATGAAAAGAGTGGCAAAGTCCAGATCGTCTACTTCAATTTTGTTATATAGGTATTCCTTCATAGTTGATTCTAACAGCATAAAGACACTTTTCTTGTTCCATAATACCCACATAACACAAATATAAAAACAAATCAGCCTGTTTGTTGATATTCGAATGGTCCGATAATAACGCAATTCATAGTCAGGGTACTTTTGGTGAATACGCAAATAAAATATGACGTCATGAAGGGTTTCTTCGTGACGTCACCATCACCCTAGTGAAACCGGCAATAACCCCTGTCGCGTGAATTCAAAAAGTTAAACGAAACGGTTATACCGGTTATTAACCGTTTCGTGTATATCCGGTCATGGCGTGAATTCGACTCATGTCTAGCCATATGCTGTTGCCGGCAAGATGCTAAGGAGGCCAAGAATTTAAAGAAGAAGAAGCTGAATGAGAATGAGGTTAAGTATTTTAATTTCATGTTTATATTTAAATTTGATAGCGGTAGGTACGGAGGGCTTTCCGTAGTGATAGATTAAGTTAAACATTTTGTGTTGTTTCGATAAGTAATCATGGCAGAACTTGTTCAAAGGAATAAAGAAACATTTCTTGATGTTTTGGAAGAAATAAAACGATTAGGATTGTATACACCTCAAGAAATGAGGTAAGTTACGTTTGTTCTTTGCTGCGAAGACATACGAGCAGAAAACAATATGTTCTACTTGTTTTTGAATTTCAGGACATTACAAAATCGCATACGAGATTTCGAATATAAAATAAATGGTAACTCGAAATCGCTGGAGGATTTCAAAGACTACATACAATATAAACAGTATTTTGTTGAGCAAATACATGAGAGACGTAAAAAGCATAAAAAATTCGACAGAGGTGATGTAGAATTCAGAATAGTGAAACAAATTAAATCATTATATGAGATAGCTGTACTTAGATATTCCAACGATTATAAACTGTCATTGGAATTTTTCCGATTTTGTAAAAAATATAAATTTTTGTATCCAGTGGCTTCATCTCACGTGAAGAATATGACAGAGGTATGTATAATTAGTATTTAGATTATTATTATCATTTGTTGAGAGAATGTATTTTTTCCTATAGATGTTCTCATACAAACCTGCCGTGTTTAAACTAGCATTTGACTGGTTCTGCAAACAAGACACAATTCAGTGCCTTAATTATTTGCACAAAGGCTTGACAATACATCCAACGAATACGGCATTGTTTGTAACAGCCATTACATACGAATTAAAAGCGATGCGTAAGGATGAAAATAATAAAGAAAAAAGTGAGTACCTATCGAAAGCTTGTATAGTGTTTAATAGTGACATTGTTGAATATACTAAGTCTTGATATTAAATATCCCTTACAGCTATTGAACGCCTATTGTCATACAAGGACATCATATTTAAAAACATAAAAGACCTTAGTTTTATAATTGAGATATTAAGATTATTGGAGACTCATGAAGATACCACAGTAGTTCAAAATGCTATTATCGATGATATGGTTAAGAATTATTCAAATCAAGCATTGGTATGGCATACAGTTGCTCAACGTGAAAGAGAAGGTAAGTTGTGCAGAAGATAATTTTGATCAATACGTAAGTATTATTTACCGATGCGGCAACGTTTCATAATAATGGCCATGTTAATTGTTACACCTACCATTATTATGACACTGAAAATAAGTATTTATTGCATAATATCACCAGAATCGATGGACGGTTCGACGGCACTTCAAATGGTCGCACATTGTAAAAGTTCAATATACGACTTTTGGCTACTCTTAGAAAAAACATTCCATTAAACATCAGATAAGAAAGATGGTGTCCCTGCACATTTTTCACGACGTTTGAGGGCATCTTTTTATAACAAAATCAATTATGCGGTATTCAACGGATTATTTTGACTACAAAGAAATATGTGAGGAAGTTGAAAAAAATACTTTTGCAACGGATATACATCGATATTGAAAAAATTATTAGTTTTATTAACATAACTTTTAAAAAATATATAAATTATTGAATAACTTTAATACTGGAGGGTTTAGTACTTTTTGTGAGACCATAAAATTGGTCACGTGATAGAATTGAAATATACAGGATGATATAAGGAAGACATTATAGTTTGAATGTATTAATAATAGAACCGAAAAATCTGAACACCCAGTATTTTATACAATTAAATTGGCAAATAAATCAATTAAAGTCTGTTTTTGAGATCCAAAAATAGTTTTGTTTAGTAACAATTAATTGCAATTTAGTAAAAAGGAATCTAAACCAAAACACTCTGTATTTAGGTATAGCGAAACCTTAGTCTATCTTATTTTTTAAACTTAATTTAAAAACGTGATAAAATATAGGGCATTACATTTAAAATAACATGTCTGCAACCAAAATCAAAAAATATACCTAGTTTTCCCATAAAACTTTGTAGCATTCGTCGTGACCCTGTATTATATATTACATTATCTCTTTTACTTTCCTGACCCAGGGAAAGTATTGTGAACGCGCTAAAAAAATAACTAAGACCATTTCCAGATGGAAGTTCTGTGTATATGTATGTACTAAATGTGTTAGAAGCCCTAGAAATTAATAATTACAAACATGAACCTAATTATACGTGTATAAATGACCAATTAAAGTTTGATTGTCTACCGTTTTTCAACTCTTTGTCGTTTAACATTCGGACTTAATTTCCAACATTCCATTCCGTCCATTTTTCTAGTCCCCTACTAGCAAGTGCCCATGAGGCTGCAGTGAAATCGGGCACTCACGTGTATTCTTTCTAAGTTTTCCTTTATTGATATGATTTACAAAAAGAAACATTTCACATTAAATGGTGTATTACAGAGTTTTGATATTTACATAATAGTTTAATTAATTTTCAAGTTTTAACAAATTTTAACAACTGACCTCATGTTCTTTACTATTAAATGAAAAGTTTTTTCACAAAATGGTAGGTGGTTTGTCAGCATTGTATAACTGCTAAATCCTAATTTTTCTTTTTCTATATTTTAGTATGTATACATGTTTGAATCCATACATATTATAATTTAAGACATTCGGTAAGAATTCTTTGTAAGATTTATTAATGCCACATAGTTCTCAATAAAATTTCGTTTAAAAATTGCTATTAGGTAGTTGGTAAATATATGTATACGGTCTAATTAGCTTAATGGGTATGATATGCGGGATGTCTTGAGTTCGAATCCCTGTTCTTACATTTTTTTATATCTAATTTTTTAATAAAGTGGGTGGTATTAGGTTAGTTTATTGACAGAACCAATTTTTTTTTTACTAGGCAAACATTATAAATTACCAGAGAACGAAGTACCAAATTCAACCGAGCATTTTATAAAGCGTTGCATAAACACATACAAAACAGGACTGGATAAAGTTATTAATCTAGAGAAAACCCAATTATGGATTTATTATTTAGACACACTTATTGTAATACAGGTAAGATATATAAATTATTGATTTGAATGAGGGCTTGCTATAAATAAATAATTATATAATCTGTGTAGAAACAAAAGGCCAACGCTGCTAGTAAACTGGGAGCAGATGCGCTTGAAAATGCTTTAAGAGAGGCCAGTGAATCAGTCGAATTACAAGAACGACACTATGAAGCTTGGATTGACTTGCATATTGAGGATGAAAATGGAGCTTTACAAATCCTAAATCATGGTAAGTTTTATTTTATCTATAGTTGAACATAGCTACCTACCCACTGTCATAATTTTAAATGAGACACCTGGTAGGTATATATTTTATCATTTTGAATGGTATAAGTAGTCCATTTTACGTCAAGTTTAATTAAATGTGTTCTTTTTCTCGAAAAATAATTATTTTCATCATCATATTATTATTATGTAGTTGGTTCCCGTCAAAGTAGTATTTATCTCCTCAATTGTGGTAAAACGCTGCCCTCTTTTGGAGTTTTTCAATTTTGGGAATAGGAAAAATTCGCAGGGGAGCAAGTCGATGACGGTGTTGTTTTTTTATAGAAAATTAACGAACAAGCAACGATGTGTGAGCAGATCAGCAAGTGCATTACCCTGTTTTGCATAAATCCGTGCATATTCTTCGTATTACTTCACGCAAATATCACATAACTTCCAGTAATATTCCGTATTGACTGTACACATTGCACTGCTTCAACGTTTTAATCGGTTGTAGACGTGCAAGTTCGTCCAGGGCGGGCACGGTCTTAACATCTTCTGGTTTTCTTTGAAGGGCTTGAACCAATAATAAACATCTTTTTGTCAAATGCTAGAATCAACATTTTAGTACGTTAATTTTATTTTTCGATAGCAAAAAAGCGCCTAGCACACGAAAACACGTCTAACCTTTATATCTATTAAAAAGAAAAAAAATGCAAAATGACTGATAATGTCGTCATATTATGTTGTGGACTTTTGTACCAACATAACAAAAAAGAAAAATCGAATGTACGTATCCCACAAAATTTGAAGTCACCTTTTCTTTTAACACACCTCGTAAATATATTTTTATAAATATTATTTTATATCGAAATTGATTTTGACTAATGAATATAATTAATTTTTTAGCCGTTGTTAAAATGCCACAATCTGTGCTACTTTGGGAATTGTATATGAAATACTATATACTTAAAGATGATGTCGATTTAGTAAATAAAACTTTTAAGGCCGCCGTTTTAGTTCTGAAGGAAAATGCAGCATCATTGTGGCACATTATTATAAATTACCATTTATTAAGGTAAGTGTGTATGTTATTAAAATTAATTGGATTATTGTAATTAAAAATGCAGGTTGTTTAATTAATTTTTCTCCAGATCCAGTGCCGACCAAGTGGAGTTGATCTATTTAGACGCCATCACTCAACCAAAAATGATATCAAGTGTTTTTAAACCGGACTATATCCACTGGTTGGTGTTGACGAAGGGTGTTAAGGAAGCTCGAAATGCGTATGATGAAATAGCTGGGAAACAGCCATATTGTAAAGAGTTACACAAAGCCATGGCTGAAGTTGAATTGTTGGCTGGCGAAGAGAATGATGTGGAGCATTGGGTAAAGTGTTTAAGGTTGGCTTGTGAACAGGTAAGCATGTTCAAGGAGATTCCTATTTATATTTCCGCATTTAATTCAGTTTTTGTACCCCTCGTTGTGTCTCAGTGAGCATCAAAAAGGTGTAGACGGCAGTTTATAGATATTTTGGCGTGAAAATCAGTTTCATTGAAAAATTTTCTCCTTCAATAAAGATATATAGCACTCTATTTGCTTGATTTTAAAAATTACATAAATTATGTACCATAGACGTGAAAAGTCTAAAAAAAAAAGAATCAGAAAAATCTGTATCCATGATAACTCAAAAATGACGACAGATTTTTAACAAATTTGGAACAAAAATACTACGGGATATTTCTAGGTGCTGCTGTGTTCAAAAAATTTATAGTTCTTAAGCTTATTCGAAATATTTAATAATTTTTCATTGATTTAATAGAATAACCTAAAACATTTAACATAAAAAATTAGATCACATTGGCGGCCAAAAAGGGGTTAAAACTTCAAAAAAAAAATTGAAGATTAGCTTTGATAGAAGATAACTTATGAAAAACTTACATCCATGCTTTTTGTGAGACCCTGCCTGGTGCGCCTGCTAGTGAGTGTTACAAGGCTTATACTTCCTCTATTGAGGACGAAATACCTGGGAATGTTGGTGCTCTCTGGAGGTTCATTAATTCAAGGAGAGAGTCTGCCGAGTTGCCTTCGCGTGTGGCTTGGGAGAAAAATCCGGAGAGTGCTAATTTGTTTGCGACATACGTCCAGTCGGTATATAGCGACTGGAGTATAGATTTGGTGGTCAAAAAGGGTGACCAGGAAGAGAACGTTGTGAGTGTTTCGATTGTATTGTCTCCGTTTCTCCCTTTTGATGCGTAGGAAATATCAATTCCGTTTGGCAAAAAATTGGAATTGTGGCTTTTTTTTAATTAAGAGAGCTGTCAGGTTTCAAAACTGCAGACAATATAGACATACTTATTACGACTTTATTAATAATAATTCTAGCATTAATATCTGGTAATTACACAATTTAAGATGTTTCTATTTATTTTGCAGTTTGGTGGAGAAGATATAGATGTATGGTTAAATTACGTGCAATTTTACCTAATCAACCATAAAGTAGTTGATGTTAATGAAAAAATCCAAAAAATATACAGAGACGCTGAAAATGAACTTCAACCCATGCAAATGCAATATTTTCGAGAAAAATATAACAAACTACTAACCGATGCACCACTTTAGTATATCTTGTAATAAATTTTCTCATACAATTTATTTAATTAAACATTAAATGAACAAAACTACATTACTAGTGTACATTTGTCGAACAAATCTATTGTTTTATTATTAAACTAACAAACTATAAATGAAAACTATTCTTCCTGTTTGAACTTTCCATTATAATAAGGTAAATATTCTAGAACTGCTTTCCAGTCAGTGATGTAACATACTAAGCAGCTTCCTGTTGCCCCAAATACTGCTGCACTTCCGAACCTTAAATCATAAATTGCAAATATTTAAAATAAAGATCTTACATAATAGCCTCGATACACATACCACTGAGATAAAATTTCTATCTGTTTTTTGCCTACTAAACGTAATGGACCAGGTAAGGATAATTTAGATGCTGCTCCAACGCCCGACATTGTATAATTTTATTACTTATTAACAATAATAAGAAGAAAATACAATAATTAATACTTTTTTGTGGTTCCTTAATTTAAGTTTGACATAAGATTAACCTATCTTTTCTTCTCCAATTTATGGCCTCCTGCTAATGTAATCAGCATACGCATACAGCCATCTTGGAAGCTATTTTTCAAAACATCGTAATTTCCTTACTTCTTTTTCTTGGTATTTAAGGCCTTATTCTAACTCAATTCAGCTTGACTGATATGAAGTAATTCTGATAATAGTAAATCTCTTAAAACTATCATTGGGAATACAACATTTTTAGGTTAAAAAGTGAAAATTTTGAATACTGGTGTTGAGGATATCCGATGTCTTTATAAACAAAGACAATGGTAATATTCATCTAGATATATTCATTATTAGGCTCTTTCTTTTTCTCTCAGATAAGCTGAATCTATGTGGGTGATGGCCTGCTGAGTCACCACTCACAGCACTTGCGTTGCGATTCATTGAGGTGAGTGAAAATTGCCGATATTTGGCGTTGAAAGGACAGTCCTACATTATTACGTTTAGGACAAAAATAATTTTAAATTATAATGCATATCCTCACTTTATGTGCACAAATACAATTATCGGAATATCTAGCTTTTTTAGTACTACACGTATATACCCATCATTTATTAGATTTTCTAATGCATTCATACCATGACTATTATTTTGAACATTCCATTGTACCATACCATTGACTTGCCATAATAAAATTAATTTAAAATTAACCATATCGATAAATTTATATGATTGGGTATCTCTAGTATCAGATGTCTATGATTAACCTCAACAACAACAAATTATCTGAATTGTCAAATCAAAAGTTGAAAGTTCTAAATATAAAAAAGTATATTTTTTATTAAATATGTCGAACAATGTCGAAATTAAGCAATTATTTAAATATAGCAGGTAAATACATCTTATTCATTATAATTTAGTAATTTTGATTTTGTGTGTATCATAATAAAATTTGTCCTAAATATGAATAACTTGCTGTGTTGTTTTGAACTGATTATACTAAAAATATGGTTCTATTTCTTTTGTGTTTTAGGTTTCCTCAAGATGAATTTACGTTTCTCATGTTCATTCTTTATTCACCCATAGGACTAATTCTATTTTTACTCAGATTTATCCTATTAACTGTTTGTATAGTATTATGTTACCTACCTTTTGATTCAACCTTCTATGAGAAGTGTTTATGTAAGTTGGCTTGCCTTGCGTTGGGTATCACAGTGAGTGTAGAGAATCCACAAAAAATTGAAAAAGTAGAAGCATATGTTAGTAATAGTTTGTCAATATTTGATAAAGTGGCTGTGTTTGCGACTACAGGAGCTGTTAAGGTAAGACCTACCTACATAGTTACAAAATAATAGATGTACCTACAAAATAGTTATAGTTTGATTTAAAATGCATAAAATATTATATAGAAACAACAATTTTACGATCATAAAGCACTTGTTTAATCATTTTTAGTTGGGAACCACGAGTAATTTACTCGAAATACTCTCCGGATTGGCAACGCATTATTTTGGGACAATTAGTGATTTAGCAACATTAAAAAAGAAAATTAATGAGTTTATGAGTAAACGGAAGAAGCCAGTTTACTTTAAACCTGAACAAAAACCTACTAACGGTAAAGGACTGCTGAAATTTAAACAACAGACTTTTGATGTGTTCTCCAAAGTACAGCCTGTTTGTGTTAGCATTGAACGACCCTTTTTCGATATTGCTGTAACAGTGTTTGGTTCGACACCTAAAACAGATACGTTGTTCTACATGTTTTCACCATTCACCAATTATAAATTGAAATTTTTGCCAGCCTTGGAACGTAAGTCCTTACCACTTGATGAGTTTGTTGAAATTGTTAGAGAAAACTTAGCTGAAGGACTCAAGGTAAGTGAGTGGAATCATATACAACAGTATAAGGGCAGTTGAATTATGTAGTGCTAGTAATAATCAAGACTAGGTAGAATAATCGGCAGAATACCTATATGGTTCCGTTAAAATACTACGATTATTCTATTATGCACGAGAATATTAAGAAATAAATTAAGGTGGTGTCGCAGAATTAGGATTCCCTAAATGTATCAATGACAGTTCAAATATGCCACGCCTAAAAAAACAACACTGGTAGTACCCTTTTGAGATATGTAGGTATAGTATTTTTAAAGTCAGTTGATTTCGCACAAGTGTTGTCGGCCTACATTAATTTGCGCGCCCCCTGAACCGAGAGCGCCAATCTATCAAGAAAGTTGATATTCTTAAGATGTTAGTGAACTATCTTCCAAAAGTCAAGATCTTGTCTATTCAACCGTCAAAATGGCGAATATTTTCCGGAGACCTCTTTTGGACCAAAAACAGTTGAAGATAGGTATAGGGAAGTGTTAAAATAAAATACTCCAAAATTCATGGAGAATCCAAAAATATAGTATTATATAGGGTGTTCCATTTGAGATAAGAAATGTATCAACTTCCGGTATAACCGGAACTCGTACACATATGACAATATTATAGACTGATATAATGGGTTGACATGAGTCTTAAATTTTCAAGACAATGGTATGGTTACTTTTCCCAAAACTTCTAAGGTACCATCGACCAGCAATCACCCTGTATGTTTTGTAAAAT
The DNA here is from genome assembly GCA_911728435.2 of Apoderus coryli. NCBI lineage: Eukaryota > Metazoa > Arthropoda > Insecta > Coleoptera > Attelabidae > Apoderus > Apoderus coryli. The sequence goes on along the minus strand of OU452204.1, from coordinate 9,521,066 downwards.
ATGATATATTTTAATAAATTCGTGAAAAATTTGTAAACGTTTGTTTTTCTACAGTAAATATTTTTATTATTATCTCTAAAAGGCCATATTGAAAACGTTTTTAGGCAAAACGACGGCCGATATGTTTCCTTTAATAATAACATAGAGAGCGCATTAGTTTTGATCAGTGACTGGTATAAAACCGAATTTCAACTGACTTTGAAAATACTATACGTATATAGTTTTTTATTTGGAAATTAATAATAAGTCACCTCAAAGCAGATTTTTATGTCACATCTGTAAAATTTCATAATATGGAATTTTACTACTGTGACATTAATTTTGTTGTTTCATTCAGACTCGTAAATAACTAAAATAACTGTTATGATATTATAGTTTTGCTGAAAAAGATCATTTAGAAATTTAGAATGATCCAAAGGTTACTTTTTATTTTAACTCTACCTGGTATAAGATAATGTACTACGTTAATATAGCTAATAAATACAAATTGTTTGTTTGTTTTGCATCTTCTTTAATATGGGAAAATCCTCTTATATTGAAGAAAAAAAAGTTATCCCAATTTTACTTGATACAATAGGAACTCATTGCAACTAATTTCAGTAATTATTCGTGTTTTTCTGATAAAAACCAACAGTTTTTAATTTTAAAATATTCTTGAACATTTGAATTTTGCATTAAAAAAAAAAACAATTGATTACTACTAATTCATTTCTTTTCGTAATTATTTATTTCACATTTTAAAACACGGTCCCGGTATCTGAGACCTACAGGTGAAAATAGGTGTTGTTTGGCCATCAGTCGTTTATGCAACGCTATGTATTTATTATTAGTCTAAACATGTTCCACATTTGAGAATAATAAAAAAAATTAATTTTTGGAGGTGGAGTTTTATTGCATTTAAACATATAACAAATAATTGACAAAAAGTAATATCTACTTTATAAATGCATGTTTTTACATGGAGTAGATATCAATTGATTAGATACCGATACGTTGTGTTTTAAAGGATTAAATAAAGGACGAGATAATATGAATTAGTGAGCGATGTAAAATTTTCCAGCACACTAAGGAAAACAATCCTTATAGTCTTTTATTTTGCTTGTCATTGTCATTTTATGGAACTATTTTTTTAATAATAGTTTCATGTCGATTTTTTTTCAACGTTTCGACAAGACTTAGCTTGTCTTTTTCAAGAATTTCTTTTTCGATTCACAAACATTTACAGTTTCGTTTCTCTCATCCGTTTTGTTTATGCAAGTATAAGCGAAATAAACTTATTGAAGTATAAGCGAAAAAACATTTATGGTTAATGTAGAATTAAAAATGATCATGTTTGATTTATTAAACATCCGTTACTATCAGCAGCATAATATCAATGTTTACTGTGTAATTTAAGATTGAATTGACTGATTATTCCGCCTCTGATGTGATTGAATGGGAGAAGCGAAAATTTGCGGAAGAACGACAACAGCGCATAGCTAGAGCTCGAACGGTGACAACACCACGTAGCGGTAATGCTCTTTTGCAGAGAATGGCAACACAGGTCAAGGAAGTGTTGCCACATGTACCATTAACTGCGATTTTTAACGATTTAAGTGTGTATTTAACATATCCTTTAAATTTGCAGAGACGTGGTAATTAGATATTCTTATTCCTAGGTAACACACGTAGTGTTGACAATACCATAACAAACATCCTAGAAGGTCGTGTACGATTCACGCCAGAACCAATTGTTCAGCCCACAGTCACCGTGGATTCACAAGAACCATCAACAAGCGGTACCTCCCCTAACATTCAAACAAGCAATAAGCCATCTACATCAGGATTCAATAGTACTATACAATTCAATACTGCTGCCAGTTCATTTGCTAAATCAGCTTCAGAACGTACGAAATCTTTCCAGGAACGAAAGCAACAATTAATTGCCGCTGCTAGGAAACGATATATTGAAAAACATAATTTAGATATACCGTTTTAAGTTAAATATTTCGTCAATTATTCCTAATTCTCTAATTAATCCCGGTTAAATATTACACTTTTTTCTAACACAAAAATAATTTAAATAAATTATCATTATTTTATTGGAAATATGACTCGCAAAATTAGAGATAGAATATTCAGGAAATGAAAGTCCACCTCCAGGAAATAATAATAATTTCGTGGAGGTTGACTTTAATTTCCTAAATAACTATAATAATTCACTTCACTTCAATATGGACTACTTCTTTAAAATTAGAGATTTAAGTAATTAGTCATCTGCTAACTTATATATCCTAACCTTTCTCATTAGCATTTTCAACAGAAACTGTTGAGTAATTGAAGACTAAATTAACTAATATTGAGCAAGGGTCGAAATCTACAACGTTTCATTTTGGCCGTAAATTTTGTTAACGATGGTTTATAGGCTCGATATATGTAAAATCGTAAATATACAAATAGCAACAAAAACCGTGGAAAATCTAGAATGGTAGTTCGGATATCTTACTAATTACAGCGAATCAGATTTTTGTCCTATTATTCCTGGATAGTTTCAAATTTATCTAATTTAGACATGCGACATTTGAGAACTTATTATAAAACTTTTTCTGATATTTTCTGTTTATATACAGGGTGTCTGCAGTAAGAGTTAACCATATATTCATCAGCGAAAAGTGAAAGGAATTTTTTTTCAATTGTTCGACACACAGAGTGTCAAAGTTTAAAATTGAAAAATGGGTTTTCTCATTATATTAAATTTAGCATAATCGCAGAAATTGAGACAAACAGAAGCAAAAATAACTGCTTAATTCTACAAAATATGAGGTCCCCAATTTATTCCCACATGTGTAATTTTAGCTTAATTTTTGTGTGATGTTTATGCGTGTGTAACTTTCTTCAACTTCAAAAGGGAGCCGAAAAGGTCATAATTTCAATAATTACGTTTAAAAAATAAAATATTTGAACAAAAATCTTTGTTACTAATAAATTGCCTATCATCACCGCTTTCGGTGCAGGCTAAAATGGTATTGCAAATTTATTACGTATTTTGTGTTTGTTTCTAGGAAAAGGTGATATAATATATCATTTTTCGAAATTACGTTGAACAGATGAAATTAACTTATCACAATAGCGCTAAATGGCACAATACTTATTACACTGCTTTAACCACTTATGTTTTCTCGTTCAGCATGGGCATTTTTGCCGGTATTGGACGTACCAAGTACCAATCTAAGAGGGAAAATAGAAGAAATAAAAATTTTATATTCAGAAGGAAATAATATTTTTTAATTTAACTCAGACCAATTTGTAAAACACCAAAGTATGTATTCATTCATTCTCGACAAAAAAATTTTGGTTCAACTATATTGCTCTCAGAATGCTTTTTTACTTTACCAGTAATAGTTGCAAGTGGTGAATGAGGCTTCTTTAAATAAAAAAAAGTGGATCTTCTGTCTACTATTACATAAAAAGAATATCTGGATTGGCTATGATTTCAAGAGAAGCGATTTTGCAGCTGAATAGCTAAATCAGGTCCTGTATTTATATACATTAGTTTGAGCTTTATTCAAAAAACTTCTAAATTTTAAACTTTGACAGCATGTATATCGAACCTGTTGATTTTGCTCAATGAATATATGGGATTAACAGATATTTTATTTGTGTGTAATTATTTAAAAATTATTGCATTAGTTCTGAAATATACTTAGTGGCAGAAATCTACTACCACGAGTGGAATGTAACTGGGTTGAGAAAACCTTGATTTTCTTTGACACTAAGTACAATTGAACAAATTTAACACTGCGAAAAAGGCTACCTATTATAAGTCTATTTGAATTATTTACATTTAACTAACGATACAATACTTTTCATGTGATAGAAAATCATTTGCTTTGGTAAATTCCATATCTAAAAAAATGTTAACACGTCCTATTAAATGCCAAAATCAACAAAAAAAAACACACATAATAATAAGGAATAAAAAAGTTTTCTTTCACTACGAGCTAAGTTCAACTATAATATATTTAATGTACATACGTAATAATTGACTTGTTAATTTATAAAAAATATACGAAAACATTTACATTACTATTGTTTACTATTGTTTTATTCCATTATATTTGGTTTAGTTAATAACTTGATCATATTGCAATTATTTTACTTGAAATTAATTACATTTTGGTAAGTAACATGTAATAATTAATTATATTAATTTAGTAGCACTTACGATATCGAATTTGACAGAGATTGGTTGTTACAACGTCTATGGTAAATATTAATTCCCTAGGTCGTGTAATGTTTTCTAAAATGTACTCATTTTCTTCTGTCAGGGACGAAGGACTGGATTAGGGAAAACTTTGCAATTTTCTCAGTTTAAACTCTCAAGTATATAGGCACTTTGCTACTTGTTTATGAAATTTAAGATACCAAGTATGAGGCGGCGAAGTACGCCTCATTCAAACACTATTTCAATCACAAGTACTTTGCAGGTCGTGCATAGTGCGTAGCTCCCTTAAGCCAAGATCCCACGTTAGGGACTCCGTAAGTACGATATTTTAAATGCTTTTATTTTAAATACTTTTGTTTACGATACTATATTTCATTATGTTTTGCTTATATATGTACTGATAGAGCTTGATATGTATCTGTAACAGTAAGAAAACGTTAAGGAATTTAAATTATCTTACGTATGTTATTATGGTAGACCTAAGGAACAACAATAGAATATTTCAACAACCCCATCAAGAGGCTAGGACGTATGAATGATCAAATATCTGGATAGGTTGGTGTTTTTCATGTTTTTTTAAATGATTTCTAGTGATTGTTAAATTATTTGCATGTGTTAGGGATATCGTCAAAGTATCTATATTCCTAGTATCGCTATTTATTGCTGTATCATGTGTTTTTAATATAATGGTGCATAAGGGTGCCATTTGAAAAATTTGCATAAAGTACCTGCCATGGTGTAAACACGAAAAAGTTTTGATTTTTGATTAAAAATAAACAACGAAAAGTGAGGTTATGTTAAACAGCTGACTCTTATGACAACTCAAACTGCTTCACGTTCTTCCTTGTGCGTATGCTCAGCTATAACGTTAACGCTAATTACGGGAAAATAAATAATCGTCACAATTTCCCTATTACACGACACGTAAGGAAAAATTCAGGAATGAATTGATTTAAACCAATCTGTATAGCATTTATTTATATGTCATACTTCATTCTAATTCGTTCGTATTATATTTTATTTCTTAACTTTTCTTGTGTCTGTAGCAGTAGAGGGTAGGTATATCGATTACTTATAATTTTGTGTTTAAAAATAAATTGGGAATTGTTTTAATTTTAGTAAAATAACACACACAATACACAGTTTCAAATTTCAATTTTGTTAATTTTTTTTGGTATTACTTAAAATATCTAGTTTTCATTCGGATAATATTTTTTCGGGATTATAATATGTAAGTTTATTTTATATAGCAACAATGAAACTTCTACTACGACTACGAACAAGTACCAACCTTATAAATAAAAATAATGTGACATTGAAGTTTTGATTTTAATAACAGTGTGAAGTTCGCTCTAACAAAAATTGAGTTAAAAAATTTCCAATGAATTTTTAAGATTTTTAAGTTCTCTTTTAGAATGGCAGATGGTTCCTCTCAAAAAAATCCTGAAAATGATGCAGATGCACCGGAGGAATCTGAAAATTCACCTGCTCCCCATCTGCAGTTAGATTTAGGCGATGATCTATCACATAATGTAGAGAATTTTAGGTTAGGTACCGAAGCTTCAGGTAACTATTAAAATAGATCTTTTGTTCGAGAACTTTTATACCTATTAGTTACTACTTTGATCACATACAAGCTTTTATTTAAAGGCTCAATGGCTTGCCCGAATGATGCTCCAAAGCGAGAAGATAATCCGTTTTCGTTCAAACATTTTCTACGGAATAGCGATTCAAATAACTACCAGAGTAAAGGTGCAAGACCGAAAATTTACTGTAATCAAACTAGTACGGAGAAAAATAAAAGTTCAACCAGAAAACCAACCGAATTCTCGTCAGCTTTACCGGATTTTGTGCAGGACCATTTGGTGATTGAACAATCCTATTTAAGTAATTATATTTGATTACAAACACTTTTGTATATTATTCACGCATTATACCTATCTGTTTTTTTTTAGGTAATAACTCAAGTTCCGGTTACAATATTGATGTTAATCAGCTACCAGATTTTACTCCCAACTCGCGACAAACACCGAAACGTTCAAATTTTAATTTGAGCCAACAGTGTGCTGTAAATGACCCAAATATATCAATACCATTAGATTTACCAGGACCATCGCATAGTGGTTTCCCATTAGATTTACCGGTCGCAAATGTTGCAACTAGTGTACGCAACGGACCTACCCTTGGTGAGGTAAGTGGCTACGTTAATGACCCCACATTTTGTTCATCATGGAAAAACACTTATTGTTTTTCCCGATATTTGACAGTTTACGTCGTTATAAGGCACGCCATAGTTAATTGCATCTGGCATTACCTACATAAGAATTTATGCCGAATATTTCATGATTTTCAATGTCAACCAGTAATTTGGTGTCCTTTATATGTGCAAAAATAGAGTAGACCTTTGAACGCTAATTGAAGTTAGATGTTTGAATAGGCCTTGTTTAGTATGGTTGACTTTGAAATCTGTCCGTTGCAAGAGAGAAGTTACTTTCAGTATGTCTTAAACAGGCTTATGATTGCATACAAAAATAGAGGTTGTGTGCAAAGCAGTTTCGGATGTTGTGAAGCCTGTTTGGTGTAATTTACCGATATTCATCAATACTCCCTTGACATAAATCGTCAAGAGATACAGAGACATATCGACATAACCTTGAAGTTTTGGAGTTAAAAAAGTAGATTTTAAAAATTGGATTTTTGCATTTAATTAATGTTTCTAGGTTGGTAATTCCAAAAGTCTACCAGATTTCCTGGCGGATAGTGCGGTGTGTTCGCAAAAATCTGAGCAAGTTTCCGCATCCAATAGTCCTGAAGGTGATTCAGAAAGAATACGAAGAGAATTAGAGGTATGATTAAAATGATAAAAACTATCGGATATAGGTATATAAAAAAAAACAAGATAAGATTTCATTTGATATTTTTTTAAAGATTGTTAGGCGACAATTGTCAGAACAAACTCGATACTGTGATAGTCTAAGAAGAGAATTAGAATTAGCTAAAAGTAAGGAACAAGAGTATACACAAAACTTGGCAAGGGCGTTGCAACAAGTTGAAAGCAATTTGGAAAAAAGTAATGTACGTAGTAGATTATTAAAACTAACCTAATTTGTCACTAAACGATTTCTTTTTCTTCTGTTTTAGAGAAGGGCTGATGTGGCTGAAAGTACAGTATTAAAATTGAGACAAGAAATCAAAATGCTAAAGGTAAAAGTATTTAGAGGCTTTTGATTTTTAAGATTATACAATACAATGTATGTACACAATGTATACGTAATTACTTTGGTTTCAGCAAGAGCTTAATCATACAAAGAACGCCAAGATGAATAATTTGGATGAAGCAGCTGGTGGTCATGATTATTATCACAATTCAACGACAGACTTGTATTCACAACGATTGGCCCAAGAATTGCGGACGGCTGCTAGTACTGCTGAGCATTCGTTAAGGTAATTCCATCGTATTTTCAGAAACTAGATGAATTTGGTTATGTTCTCTATGGCACTTTTATTAGAATAATTCTAAATAAAAAATATTACTAATTTATCAATCTCTCTCTTTGATCCACTCATACAACTGTTAGTTCAAGCAAAATAGCACTGCATGTATAATTTGTTCCCTCTCATGCGTTATTGACAAATTAATGTATTTGACCATTGTAGTTATATTCATATATTTCTAATGATATATTTTCCATCACTAGGAATTCGTTTTATGTACCTACCCAATCAAGTCACCATAAATTGATATATCGTTTAAAATGAAAGTTGTAATAAAGAATAGATCTGCATTTATAACTCACATCAGTTAAAATGATGTGAAGATATTCTTCAAACTTATAACATTGGGGTTTGAATGGTTTCATGAATTGAGTTTTGAAAAAGGAATTCATATTAAACTGAGTTTGAATGAAAACATCTGATACAAGGAATAAAATAATTTAAATAATATAATCAATAATGATAATCACGATGTGCAAAATATTGTTTATATTAGAAATATTCTCATAAATGATACTAATTATTATAGTATCATCATAGAACATCTAAACTAAAGAGAATATTATCTTGTTTGTATAACAGTGGGAGTTTGCACATTCTTTTGAGCTTAACCACAGGGTCAGACTTGCGTATTTAATTTTTAGTAGAGTAAAGGAGCAGGAGTGTATTTACCTTAACACAAAATTAATTGTAACTCTTCCGACAATTTATTGATGGTCCAAATAATCAATTTGTTCTTGGTTATATATTTGACATTTCTATTTATTAATTTTAAAGTATACAATAATTTTTAAAAACGGATTAGTGGGTTGTAGGGTGATATAAGTCACAACACTCAATCAAAATACAGCAACGTTTCGTGACTTTATTTCCACTTTCACGAAACGTTGCTGTATTTTGATTGAGTGTTGTGACTTTATATCACTCTACAACCCACTAAGCCGTTTTTAAAAATTAATTTGGAGGGTACGAAAGTATTGAAAAAGTATACAATAATCTTAATATATGTAAATATGACAAATCGACAAATGAATCAAGATAAGAATCGTGTGGTTAGTACCCAAATCGTACATACCATCGTATCGGTTGACCATTAATTACCCTGTATAATGTTAAGTATCTCAACAATGGTACCTCTAATTGAAGTTTTGTTTTGTTTAAAAGAGTTGACCTAGTAAAAAATTAATATCAATAGATATTTATACATTGGTTTAACAGTTTGATGCGTTGGACACACTGTATAATATACTGGCATTGCCTGAAACATTATTGGCGTTGAAACTTGAAAACGGCATGTTTTGAACATATTTTTACAGGATTGTGAAGTAACTACTAATACCAGAGAATAATCTCTACTTTGATCAGCTTCAATCTGTAGTTTCATTGGTTCATCCGTGATAGAGAAGCCACATAGATATGTGGTTTTAAAATGTACTCCAGAATTTAGGTCAACTTAACTAAATTGCATATAGAATGATAAGTATGTACTGTTCTGTTGTAGGCAATTACTAACTGGTGTTGATAACTTACGAATTATGGCGTCGACATTAGAAAACATGCATAGAATCGAGGAAAAAAATGACCCATTCTCAAATTTCGATGAAGGTGCAGGCCCAGCACTTTAGTTGGGTTATCTGATATGATACCAAGTATGTAGAATTAAATATATTTTTTAAATATCTACCACATGTGAGATTTATACAACAAGTAATGAGAATTTTGCTGTTATATTAACATCTGGTCAACTATCTTAGCTATAAATGTGTGGAATATAATTTCGGCGCACAGTATTACATCGTATGAAATATCGTTTAGATACTTTATTTTAGATTAATCAATAATGAACAAAATTCTCAATGCTTTTTGACTTCAAAAATACTAGTTTTACATAATTTTTAGTTGTATATATATATTCTCAAGATTTAATTATTTATTTTCAGTAATTCTTTTTTTATAATCTATGATGTGATTTTTAAAGTAAGAAAAATTGTCGTTTGTATAAGTTAATATGTACTCTTGTATATGTTATTAAAACGAGATCCTAAAATTAATTCTAAGTTTTCGTTTGATCTTCAACATTGCTAAAGTATTTTCTCTGGCGGAGACTTGTATGATAAGTATATAATTTGTTTAAAAATTTTAATTATACATAGTGTATTTATATGTATTTGTTGTTTATATTTATTTAGGAAATATATCACGTTTTCCTGATTTGAATTTTCAGCAGTTTCGATTCCTTATCCAAATAATTAGGATAGCCAGTTCCAAATCACCCAATCGTGATTCTTTTTTATGCAGGTATTTTTGGTTATTCGAAGGTAAATTTACCGCCACGTACTTTACTTTGCCTACGCAAGTTTCTCAAATATGTGTCGAACCTATAGGATAACAATTTGAAAAAAAACGACATTTCGCACACGTTCAAACCTGAAACTATTGTATACAAAACATACTTGATTAAGTATAAAATATTAAATGTTCATTAGAGTTGTCAGGGAAGAACAGTACTATCCTCGGGGCGTATGTACCTCTCAGGAGGAGGCGACGAATCTTAAGTTGTGTGCATGACAGAATCGTTCTAGGCATATCCTGATAAATAATTAGGGTCAGCAGGCTTTTCAACCCTCACAAATCCCTTTACGGTTTCTTCTATAACAACATTGAAGATATGGGTTTGTCGCATTGCATTTTAAGATTCAGGATGAGACACACCTTCTCATACCACATGCGCACAGTATTGTGGTTCGTATGTACTACTACATGATAATTTCATATCCAACATCTGGCAACACTGGTCCGTGTATAAGGACTTGCCTGGTTTTATTATTGTTATGTAACGTTGGAAGTAGAGGGCTTTAATGTGTCTTTGCCTAAGAACCTGACAATGCTATATTTTGGTGGTTCCCCATTACAATAATAATTATCTATACATGGTGTCTCACGATAACCATCTATTAGCATATTTCTGACACTATTTCGGTTTTAATTTTGCAGATTGGTGGTGTTTTAGTATTTTTGGGTATATTTTCTTGAAATAAAACAATACGGTTATACCGGCAGTTGATGAAAACTTCGCTAGTTTGAATGGAACACCCCATATATTTTATTTTATGCCCCAACAATAATCCTAAAGTTTTCATAATCCTCCCTGTAAATGTAAATTTTTCCGATTTCTCCAAGATATTTAGCGATGTATTAATACATAATCCACATTTCCAAAATAGACAACCTAATTCAAAGTGCACTTGTGCTAAATAAGATAAAATAATTAAAACTTTCTGTTCCATTTGAAAAAAATAACTTTACTCATTTTGTTTTAACTATTTTTTTTAATATCATTGTGGACCACCCTTTATTAATAAATTGCAAAATATCTTACAGAATCGACGAAAACTGACATTCCATTGGATAAAGGATTATGGAATTTATTAATATCGAGTTCCTTATATGAAGAATTTAGGATTATTTTTTGACCATCAATTTTGACATAAATCTTTAAATATCGCTGAATATTATACACAAATTAGGTCTAGAATTTTACGTTTCATTTAAAATTTTAAATATTATAAACGAGGTAGGCATCAACTTACTATACTCATACTCACCTTTACTAGAAAACATTACCGAAATTTACAAAATTAAAATCGAAGTAATCCCGGAAATACTTCAATTGGAGGACATCCTGTATTTTTTATGATTTAGAAAGTTATAGCATAAACAATAGGCAATATTTTCAAAATTTCCACGCCTGTGATTTAGTGAGAATGTAAATAATATGTGTATAAGAATACTTTTGGGAATAATTGAAGATGCCGCTAGGAGTGGCCATTTTACTCCTTCACCACTACAGTATTTTTTAATCCGGACCTGCTTTTAAGTAACATATCCTCAGGAGAGAAATTTAAACTAAAGAATATAATCCTTGAAACACATACTTTATTGGTACACCACTGGTTAATGAACGTAACCTTAGGTTCATTGTTTACGTGTTCATCAAGTAGTCACATTTTAAATTTATTCAATTACTTTCAATTTGTGTTATACGAATAATTTTATGAATGCTTGTTACAAAATTGATATACATATTTCTAAACTTGTTTTATTATACAAATCTTTACAAGAAGTGATAATATTGCTCTTATCTTTTATCATAAAATTTGGTAGTACTTAGTAGGTATATTTGTTTTCACAGTCCTTGATAAGTTGTAAAAATGCATAAAATCTAACATATAATTTATATTTGCTATGAAATGGGTAAAAACTATTGTTAAAAGGCCAGAGAAATATAATAATATACAATATCTGTTTAAAAACAAGTTTGTTTCGGAATATTTTAACTAATTTATAAATAAAATAACTTTGCTAGTGAGATTAATTAATATTATTTATAACTCAGGTACGTAATATTTAAAAGTTTATTATCAAAAAATCTTTTAAACATTTGTTATTTTTAGTTTAGAATAAAATGAATAATGCTCGAAAAATATTCTTGCGCGCTTTGGAAAAGTATCCTATTGTTGGGAATGCGGTAATCTATGGAACACTCTGTGTAGCAGCTGAAACTTCACAGCAAATTGTTAATAAAAAAATATTGGTAAGTTTTTACCCTGCTAACATTAGTCAATGACCTAGTCGAAACTATTCAGACAGGCAAGCTTTTATTTGCTGATGATCCTAAAATTTTTCAACCTATTACAGCTAGGTTGAATTGCTTGGCGTTGCACAACGATCTTAATAACTTGTGCGACTGGTGTGACATAAACATACTATCGCTAAATGTAGCAAAGTGTAAATCTGTCACTTACTCTCGGAAGAAGAAATTAATTGTTAATTTATATACACTGAACGGCATTTGTTTGTCCCGATTAGACTTGGAGTGATGTTCGATTCGAGACTCACATTTAATGAGCACATTGAAACCAGAATTCAGGAAGCAAGTCGTATGTCTGGCTTCTTAGTCCGAAGCTCTTATTGCCCTTTATTTTGCCTATGTTCGCTCTAAATATTTGGTCTGGAAGCAGGATTGCGCTTATCCAACTCTTTTACCTCGATTATCAATGCAAAGTCTTGAACTTCGTCGTGTTTTGTCATCTTTAATGTTTTTGTATAATATTCTCCATAACAACGTAGTTTGTTCTTATTTTCTTTCAAAACTAAACTTTAATATTAGATATAAGAATTTCCACTAGACATGATTGTTTATTTAGATATTGAGCGTGCTAGGACTAATGTTCTCTTGAGATCCCCAGTCTATGTAATGACTGTTATATTTAACGAATTAAGCCACTGTTTTGATATATTTTTGATAGTGTTACTAAGTTGGAACGTGTTGTTCATGCGGTTTTGGAATTTTGATGTTCATTTTTTTTTCTTTTTTGTTGTTTTACTTTTTTGTTAAATCTAGAATTTAAGATATGAATGTAATAAGTTATTGTATCTAGGAATTGTGCTGTAAAGGGATTTTGTAAATCTGTTGGGCAATAAAGCTTCTTATTTAATTTTTAATATATTATGATACGCGTTTATTTTATAGTATACACTGTATTAAAACGACTCCAATAAAACGCGTTAGTGCTTTGATTCGGGTCCTGGCAGTCAACCCTCAAGTAGGCTAATAAATGTGCCTGCGTAAAAAATCGAAAAATTTCTGTTATGAACGAATTTAAATTGCTATTTTTAGTAGTGATCTGCAGTGATATTCTGCTGACTTTTGTGTAAATTATGAATCATACAAGTATTTTCTAATAATTATAATATTCATACGCGAAAATAATAAGCAATAAATCTATTGTGGGCATTTAAATAGCCAGTGCTGTTTGACTCAGATTTGATTTCATTCACATGAGTTCAACAAAAATTTGCAACTTGTGCAACAAAGATATTGGAAAGAGTAAAGTCAAGCTACAAAGTCGAAAATGCTTTCACTATTTCCATACAGATTGTTGATATGTAACCGAATTAGAGGCAGGGATGATGATTGCTGAACATAAGGCATGGAAATGCGCTTTCTGTACCATCTAAGATAGAAGGTCAAGGAGAATATCCATATTACCTCAGGAAGTGATGGCCAGGATCAAATTGGGAGGAATGCAGAATGATGAGGTCCGTTGAATTTATTAGCGAAGACGTGAAGAAGAAAATTCGCGGAATAAAATATTGTCGGATCCTGTAACGGAAGACTGTATTAAAACAGGAAATTAAAGAAATTCAGAATGACAATGCGTGAAATTCAAGACATCAAAAATAACATATGTATTACTGGATTGCTTAAGAAGGAAGATGAAAAACCAAGTGCTAGCGAACGCATTGTATTTGAACATATTAATGTAAATGTAAGCCCAGCAGATATTGATCAAACACAAATACTGGTATTAAATTAGTAGTTACATTACAATCAATTGAAACGAAACACAACATACTTAAAGCGATATGGGAAACCTACAGCTATAGGTGGAATCAACAACAATGAATGGTCAGCTATCTTTATGGATGCAGATATTTATTATTCAAAAAAGCACAACAAATGGCTATAAGGAGAAAGGATCCTTGTTGGGGGTAATGTTTTGGGAGAATAATTCTTTATTTGTTTATATAAATTTGTTTTGCAATTTATGGATTGCTATATTAGAGATTTTAAGGTAGATCCTGTTACACACACATGTGGTTTCGGATACACTAGATATATATCCACTATTAGATAATTTTCATAAAAAAAGCAGTTTTCCATACAAACATAAGAAGCAGCGTCAAAAATGTTGATGAATTTAATGATGAAAGTTTTCGACAGAAAATGGATTTGAAATTGTTGACCTTCCTTCTTTAACGGTGTTTTTCAATTGTTCGCACACACCAGTAGCACAACTTACTTTCAATTTCACAGTACTTTAGTTCTCTTCCTCAGAGTTATTGCTATTAAAATAATTACAAACACGAAGAACAACTTCTCGAGCTTGACTTCCATGAACTTTATTATAAGTATTTTTCTTTTCGACCACTACTTGTTGACTTGATAAAATGTTTCACCACACTAGCTTCGAAACCTGTAAACGAGAAAAAAATTCGGTTCAACGGGTAAATTTAGATAATAGTAATGGGTGTCTATATTCGCCTGTATCTATTGAACCAAAAGTTTAATTTATTTATTTAACATATTATAAAACTGTACCTACACATCAAATTATATTGAAGCAAAATCTATAAGATGATAAAATCTGATATACTGTAACGTCTTTTGATACTGTTTACTTATGTATGTTCCCAAAGGAGATATGTCGAATTTGTCAAATACGTGATTTTGCAAAATCTATGTAGCAAAAAAACCGACATATTGGGTTTTGTCATCTAACTACTGAATTATTATATTATAATGTATATGCCACAGCATTCCAACTCTGATCCGAATGTAAGACGTATAGAATTTTATATATTTGATTTTTTTTACTAGTCGATTTGGGTGTGAGGTTCAGATGAAACTACTTTTTTGAAATAATATTTATTTCATGTCATATCATTTTGGACAACGTTTCCACAACAATACGTTGTCTTCTTCAGGCAACAGAAACTTCTTTTTTTTTTTTATAATTTCTTACAACATCTTTTCATTTTGACCAAGACATTTAGGTATACATATAATATATAACAACATTAATAAGTACCAGAAAATTCAGATCATTTCTGTTTAATATTTGGCATTGCAAAAATTAAATAATAAGGTTCAAGAAAACTTTCAAGAATAATTATATATTTGACATGCTGCGCATATCGAATTTTCGCCAATCATTTGGCGGCACCTAAAATTTTCTTTTTATTTATAGAGTGAGACAAAGAAACCCTGTGATATGGACGTTATTGGTAGATACGCAATTTATGGTACATGCGTTGGTGGTCCACTTCTAGCTACATGGTTAGATTTTATTTATTTATTTATTAATCTACGGACAAAGTCCATTATTACAACATGTACAAAACAATAGCATACAACATAATACAGAAATTATAAAACTTAACTCTAGACTATCCATTACAATTGAACTTAATAAAAAAAAACAAAAAACCAGCAATTGCGCGACATACAACAGCTCGCAGGACTCCAACGCTCGCCGATGTTAAGGAATTAATGAATGCTAAATTATTTTAAATTTTAAAAAACAAGGAATTAGGGAAACCATTCATCTCTAGACCCCCTCCTGAAGCGACCGGCGAACTCACCAAATGGTGCAAAGAAATCGATGTTATGATTAGAACAACGATTCGCCAGTCGCGCCACTCTGGTGACAAAGGTATTCATAGCGTAATTCGCGCGGTGGAACGAGACGTGAAAGAGATCAGAACTTCTGCTTTGTCTAGGGGGAACACGAAAACCAATCTGGGATAAAAGACTAGAAGATAAAAGAGTATTGTTTAAAATTTTATATAGTACAGTCAGATTCCTGGCAACCCTGCGGGCGCCCAATGTAGCCAACTCCAGCTCACTCAGCAATACGCCGTAGTTGAGGTTAAAATTAACGGGTCGTTCACGGCCGAGTCTAAAATGAACGTACCTCAGGAAACGGTGCTGAACCCTCTCGATACAGACAGTGTGACAAACATAAGATGGAGACCACACCGCAGAGGCGTACTCCAAATGCGGCCTCACAAGGGATGTGTACAGGGCCCTGAATGTACCAATCTGACTGAAATTCCCCGAACAACGTCTGATGAAGCCCAACATCTTAATGGACCGCGATGTCGCGCGCCCGATGTGGTCGGTGTAGCTCAGTGAAGAATCCAAGTAGACACCCAGATCCTTGACCAAAGTCTTATAATCCAAAGCGTCCCGGTCAATAAAGTATTCGTGAAAAAGTGGATCCCTAGTACGGTGAAAATTAACGCAAAAGCACTTCGATATATTCAAATCCAACCCATTCGCCTCGCACCAATGCACAAGCCGAATTACATCCTCCTGCAAAAGGTAGCAATCGGATGGGCCTGCAATACGCCTATAACACTTTAGATCATCATGTCAAAGATATTTTTCTAAACTATTAGACAAGTCCCTTAAAAACGAAACGAAAGCAATGATCTGTCGTTCAAGGGTATAGAGTTGTTAATATGCGTTGTTTATATTTTTTTCAGGTATAGGTATTTAGATAAGAAATTACCTGGAGCTTTAACAAAGACTGTGATTAAAAAAATGGTTGTAGATCAATTTCTTTTCACACCACAACTGTTAATTGTTTTTTATGTTGGTATGTTTTATATTTTATTATTATATTATATGGGGGAAGTTCTTTATTCATTGAGCTTAGTAGATAAAACGCATCTTATTACCTCTTTTCGCAGACAAATTGGTCCATATCTGGCAAAATTTAATTGAGGCTGTTACAAAATCCCTAATTTTACCAGAAATGACCTTTAGTATTTCTAATATCTATTGCAAGTTAATTAATCTGATGAGAATTGTTTGTTTTTAATAAAGTTTTGGTTTTGCTTAATTTACAGTTATGAGTGCCTTGGAGAGGAAACCTGATCTGTTTTCTGAATGCCGTGAGAAGTTCGTACAGACATTCAAAGCAAACTGTATGTTTTGGTTACCAGCACAAGCTGTCAATTTCGCTTTGGTTCCACCTGTGCTACGTGTTACTTATATAGGAACCTGTTCGTTTGCTTGGGTGAATATATTATGTTGGATAAAAAGACAATAGGATACCATTAAGAAAATAATATTATATATATAGGGTGTTAATTTAAAAACTTACAATGGATATATCTCATGTACCAAATAATATGAAAAATATATTAATTAACTTATTATACTTATATAAAAAAATCAAAACAAAAGTATGTATTTTGGGTTGTGATGTTATCTTTATCTTTCCCCCTTATAGGTATTATTAATCCCTGAATTTGCTCGTTCCCTACATTCCCCTGGAATGAATGCGATCCGACTGTTATTACCCGTTGCATTGCAGAAAGTTTTTCAACAGTAATGGAATTATTATCATCTCTACAATAAGAATGTATCAGGACTGTGTAAAAAAACAAGTTATATAAAATGATACAGGTGCCATTGCCACAAAACTATTAGCATTATTATTAATGAGAAGTTGCGAGATGGGTTTAACAATCCTTTTATTTTTGAGGTTTTGTAAAATCTATATTGCTCAAAATTACACATTCAACTCAGAAGGGAAGATGCAACCAATTCTGCAGTATGTTGTTTCGAACATCAACTAGCTTGGTCTGAAAATCTTGTACCGTTTAATGTTGCAGAAGGACAGGCAGCAACTTTTTGTAGAAGCTGTAATCTAACTTTAGTGTGATATGTTAACTACTTCTCAAGGGATGATCATGTGCATTCAATTGCAATCTTAGTTTTACAAAGATTGGATTTTTATTTTATTGTACAAGAAATGTATGTGGCGACATCCAGTACTTAATTGGTAATGTGTAAATAGAAATTCACTTTAACCACTTAACAAGAACTCTTTGACGACATTAAGAATACCAACACATGGATGCGTCTAGTTTCCGTAGCGGCATGCCTAATGTTTTTCGGAAATGTTTAACGAAACAAGACTTTTTAAACTCGAGAGTTTGTCAAACACTGCACTTTTTCCAGAGGGCCGTTTCATCGATCCATTAGTGGTGATCGGTCATTGTGTGACAGTCCAAAAGGACACAGCACAGGGGAGTGCGTGAAGTTCAGTTTTAAAACACGCATTATTAAATGTTTTGCGGACCTGCTATAACAATCGTCGTAATTTAGATGAAATGGAGACTAGTTACCGCATTTTATCTCCCGCACCTTATCCTAGAAGAAGAGAGGTATTGCTATCGGGTCGAAACTTCGATTTGGAGATTTTGGTCGATATATCACGACTGCAGGCACACTAACAACCAGTATTTTAAGTGTTATTGATTCGTACATTGTTATTCCCACCAATTAAACTTAATTATGGCAGAAGCTTCATCTCAGACACCGACTCTGTTAAAATTAAAAATTGTGTTCAGCACTTTGATAAAATATTATTATTATTAGGCAAAATCGACTAAATGATATTGTAGGTATCGGTGACGACATTTCTAACGGAAATGAACAGAATATTGCAAAAGATAGATTTGCATTTTCAGAGCAGCCTCGTTATTTTTTTTCTGATAATTTTTCAAAATATGATATTTTGTTCCCTGAGAAAGAATTGCTTACCACAGTCAATGCATATAATATGTTAGGTCAATTAAACACAGAATTGTCAATACAAGAGAAGAAATTAGTATTTGGCGCCACATCTCTTAAAATTTTGAATTAATAATTTCCAAGAACCTTCTAAAGAAGTAATAAAACTTTTGAAAATAATTGTTATTGTTCCGATGACCACCGCAGAGGTAGAACGCTTTTTGACAAGAAGAATGAAGTTATTTTTGCGTAATTCCGTGGATGAAGAACGTTTAACAGCTTTGGCTTTTTTATCAATTGAAACCCAATTCAGAGTTTGCCAGTAAGAAGAATAGTCTAATGGACCTAAAATATAAATAAACAACGGATACCTAGGTAGGTATGTTACGAAATGTATTTTAAAGTAGGTAGTTTGTATATGTATATTTAAAATATTAACGCAAAGGTGGGTATGTAAGACCAGAAATTTTAAAAAGAAGGAGAGCCGTGAAATTTTTACATAATCAATATTTTTTGTTTTTTTTTTTTGCAAAAATAAAGTTTTTTGTATAAATCACAAAAATAAAGGTTACTCAAAAACGGTGAGGAATAGCACGTTATACGAACTTTTTAATCTGTCTAAAGCTAAATAGGTTAAAGTCGAATTTTGTAGAAATGTATTTGTTCTGCGTACATCAATATCAACAACTCGAACTAATAATTATTAGGAGGAAACAACACAAGTAGGTTCCAATAAAAGAAATAGATCCCATCTTTCGCCAGACGAACCAAAAGAAAACAAAAACTCCAGAGAAAAACTACTGGAAAGAACCGAATAACAAAAACCAAAATAATATTTGCTGCTGCACTGAGTTTAGGCAGGCGCGGTCCAAGGATTTTCTTGAGGGGGGGCGCAAAATATAAAAGTATTTGCCATATAGTTGAAAGTTATGTAGGTATCTGTAAATGTAAATAATACAGGAACAGACTGAATATATTAAATAATAACGATAAAATACAAAATAATAAACTTAACACAACCTAATGATTAAACTTGTATATGTTACTGCTAAAGCTGTTACCCTCCTATTATACTGTGAGTTTAGAAACTGGTTGTGCAAGGGTAAGTTAGTTTATATACTATCCAGCTAGTTTATAAAACTATCGAGCTAGTTTACAAATTAACAATGTAGGCATTTTAACCCTAACATACATTTACAAAACAAAATCAAGTTTTCGTTTTTGCATAGCAAATCTATCAATAATGCGCTCTACATCTAAATTAATATTTCGGTGAATATATAAAAGCGCAAGACCATTAAGTCGGTCTTGTGCTACTGTAGAACGCAGATAACTTAAGTCTTAACGTAGAAAAACTACGTTCTGCAGTAGCTACAGACACGGGAATGGTTAAAAGTATTTTAATACAGTCGTAAATAATGGTTAAATGATTTTCTCTACATATTTGTAATAGTTCTATAAGGTCAGTGTCAGTAGTGATGTTATCTGAATGTATTATTTTAAATAGTTGTGCCTCACCCATAAGCTGAGCAGTGGCGGCTCGTGGGTAATTTTATTAGTTAGGCACTAAGTAAAAAATGGATGTGAAGAAAAAGGCGCTGCAATTTTTTTAGATTGTCAAGGTCAAGTGCCTTAGATGAAAAGTAGAAAATTATCAAGGTAAAAATGAACACGTTAAAATACGGGTTTCGTAAGGTAAATCTTATTTTTTTATTTTTAAAAATTATGTCCCATTCACTACTCTACGAAATCCAATACATAATCAAATACAAAATTATTTGTATTGAATAAACATTAACATTACTACCTAATTACTACTTACCGCTACCGCAACAAGTTGTGCAGCACAACCACTAATCTTTACTTGTACTAGTCAAAATATTATTACTGTTATTATTAAATAATTAAATACATTCACTTTTTAATCAATGACACTAGTATTTAAACAACAAACGAACAAATACTTAGTTAATGATAAATCAAAATTCGTCTTCTCCACAAATAAATCTCTTTATTTTGTTAAAAATTGTGTCATTACATTATACAACCATACATGTTTCGAGACATAATATTCTCATCCTCAGTGGTTAATATTAGGGGGGTAAAATTTCTTTTATTGAATACAGAAGTTATTTAATTGTCAATGGGGGTTTTTGATTCTGGAAATAACATTTTCTAAGTATACATTTTTATTTTTAAGTCGGTTAACTTACCATTTGTAGAAAAAAATTTTATATTAATTTTTGCATTTTATATCTATTTATAACATTATAATCATTTTAATTATTATTGATAAATTGTATCAATAAACCTACTTTTGTTGTAACATTTCGACTTATTGGTTTTATTTTTGGTTTATTTCTTGTTTTACTCATTTTATTTAAAATTTGAAAAATTGTGTGTCGATAACTGAAAACCATGCAAATGGCGAATATGTCAAAATTTCTGTAGATTGAAGTTATAGTTTTATTTGGAATATGACATATCGATGCTAGTTGGTGTAGTGTTGAGATTTGAGTTTATATTTACAAAAGGGATACAATGTAGTTTATCAGTATATAGCATCTGATGTTCGTGGTAGTTAACCGATCTTTGATGTGAGTGGATTTACCAACTAATCTAACTTATGTGGTAGTACAAGTTCTTTCAAAGTGTGAAGAGCAAGCGGATACTTGGTTTTTATTTTTACAATTGATGTTAAGTATGTTATTCTTGTATGTGTTTAATTGTATAATGTGAAACTATAATTATGTTAGGTGAATGTTCACCTAACATAATTCTCAACACTACACCAACTAGCATCGATATGTCATATTCCAAATAAAACTATAACTTCAATCTACAGAAATTTTGACATATTCGCCATTTGCATGGTTTTCAGTTATCGACACACAATTTTTCAAATTTTAAATAAAATGAGTAAAACAAGAAATAAACCAAAAATAAAACCAATAAGTCGAAATGTTACAACAAAAGTAGGTTTATTGATACAATTTATCAATAATAATTAAAATGATTATAAATAGATATAAAATGCAAAAATTAATATAAAATTTTTTTCTACAAATGGTAAGTTAACCGACTTAAAAATAAAAATGTATACTTAGAAAATGTTATTTCCAGAATCAAAAACCCCCATTGACAATTAAATAACTTCTGTATTCAATAAAAGAAATTTTACCCCCCTAATATTAACCACTGAGGATGAGAATATTATGTCTCGAAACATGTATGGTTGTATAATGTAATGACACAATTTTTAACAAAATAAAGAGATTTATTTGTGGAGAAGACGAATTTTGATTTATCATTAAATGATAAACTCCACGCACCATGGACTATTTCTACAATATGAAATACTTAGTTCAAACGTAATGTAAAAAACAGTAAACAAAAATACCTAACGTACAAATCGAAATTCGTGCAAATAGTATACCTACCTATCTACAATAGATAGAAGGCGGCCGGGGTAGGTGCCTAAGCTCAACATAAACACGTTCCTACGCAATGGAACACATATTATTTCAATAGGTATTATATATAATCACCACCAGGATTGAGAACTTTTTTCTGTATATTTATTTAAATATATTCAAGAAAAAGTACCACAATTTTGAGCAAAATACATGTATTTTATGCCGTATATGGTAGTACATACTATTACCCGGTGACCGGTGGCGCAAAACTTTTGATATGTACATAGGTATATGTGTATACAGTGTTTACGAGTATACGGTGTAGGCGACGATAACAGTTGCCTGTAAAAATGCGAAGCCTCGGTAGTGGGTTATAGCACCACCGGTAAACCTATTTTGCGGTAGTTATATTATATCTACAGATAATTATTGAATTAAAGGGGATGTTTTAAAGGTTTAATGTAGAAAATGAAATTAATATAATAATCAATATTATTATTTTTTTAAATTATGGAGTCAATAATAATAAATTGAGTATTTAATTTAGGGCGAAGTTTTAAAGGTAGGCGGTGCCTACCTTGCCTACCCCGACCAGACGCCACTGAAGCTGAGTGATTGAAGGAATGCCTAGGAGAGAGCCAAACTGTTCTAAAATGTTTGATAAATTTTTGTGTAATTCGGTATCATTCCAGTTTTTAATATTACTTGGAAGAAACAAGTTAGAAAAAACACACCAATTAATTTATCGGAAAATCTTTCTTTTCATAAAATCAAGTATAGGAATAAAAATAACCCTCTTCCAATATTCTTCGGCTGGTAACTGATTTGTATCTGAAAAATTGGCCCGCTGAGTCTGTTTTGAAGCAGTTTGTGGTATTTTCAGATCAACATCAAGTAGAGGCATTGGCACTCTTGCATATAATCGATTTAAAATAATATGAAGTGCTACCTCTTTTGTCCTCCAGGGATTTAAGTAAAATTTTTAATTTATTTTTAACTGCTTCTATATTAATATTTATATCTTGTAGATATTTACTAAATGGTAATGTAATAGCAAATTTGTCTACCAAGTTAAAATGAAATCACAATTCGAAATAGCTTTAAGTAAAATATTGGCCTTACTAGAAGAGGCATCATCATTCCATTCTGCTATTTCCATTAATGCGTCACAAATTAGTGGCAAATCATTCTGAAACTGCAAAATGGAATCGTGCCTTTCAATCCATCTGGTGTGACAAGGACTAGATAACTTATGTTTAAGGTGTCTTTTGAGCACATGGTCTCTTTTGGCAGAACCTCGGAAAAAAGTTATAATTTCTTGAATAGTACCATTTGCATTTTTTACACCAATAGACCTAGAAATAGATAAATTCAGTGCATGGTTAAAACAAGGAGATATAATAGCGTTTTTGGCATCTTTTTGGATTTCAACGGCTGCCTCTCTTATTTTTGATATGTTAACGGAACATCCATCGCAACCGATTCCCACGCACACTTTTCTAAATCCAATCCCAAACTTTTTAGCCTAGTTATAAGTCCCAGAATTTCTCCAGTAGTAATTTCACATCAGCATCACAATTTGTTTTGACAAAATGGTTAATATTTCTTCCTCGCAGCAATTTATTAATTGATTCGCCACCGTCTTGCTTATGCTTATCACCCGCATCTATTCTAAACCGAAGTAGAGCCCTAAAGCAACCATCGTTAGATTGCACCAGATTAAAGTCACCTTCTTCATTCAGCAGTGCTCCATAGTCTCGGTGACCCCTTAAGGGTATGTTTTGCTGATCATGAAATTGTATGTGCTGACTTTTCTTAGCTTTTTTTTAGTATTATTTTTGTTATAAAGTTCACTGTACTTAAAAATAATTAATGAAAACACACTACGTCGGCAGGTAGGTACTCATATTTGTTTATTATATATCCATATCTTACAATCGTTCAACCAATTCTGATTTTTACAAAACATGTTTTATAAAATTATTTATTTATGATTACAATAAAACAAAAATCATCGTCTCCACTATTTAATTCATAAATTATGTTATGTCATTATGTCTGTTAGGAGCTCTGCCTTCACCAAGTGAGCATTTTATACCACCAAGGCTGATGATGGAGCTGAGTCTCTGAAACATGTCCCTTTGACATAATTTATGAATTAAATAGTGGAGACGATGATTTTTGTTTTATTGTAATTATATTACACTCCATTGCATCTAATGGATTACTTCTTTAATTTATTTATGAGTTGCAAATTAATTACAATTTAAGAGCAAGATATATTTAATGTTTATATTGTAAAATTTTAAATATAAAATATAAAACACCCTATGGTGTGCCAAGTTTATACATTTAAAACAAATGTAATTAAATTTATCTTTACAAAGTATAATTGTCTTTAAAATAGGAATTAACCGAGAACGATTTTCCAACACTTGATTTTTTCTTTCTTCGGAAATCATATTTCTTAGGTCTAGCTCCGGTTTGTTATATGTGGCAATAATAGATCGTCCTGAAATTTTAATGGGGCGTCAAAAGCATGTTTTTCTAGTAAGTACCAAGTACCTACCTTTTTAAACAGCCTCAGAATGATAACTAGTCATTTGATGTTGCTGGAAAACTCCGTCGACTCCGTTAACTTTGAAAAATTTACTACAGGCTCTGACACGAGTTGTCTCGGTTTTAAAGTTTTCTGTCCACTAACTAAAGATTGTGAGGTAAAAATAGAACAATATTTCCAAAAAAGCTTTTCTCTGGAAAATATGAGCCATTCGTATTTTTGTAAGTGACCGTGGTTCGGCCTACGTTTTTCTTCTCTGCCTCTTTTCGGATGACTCGAGTATGGAAATATGTAATCACTGTGAGGTGACCAATGATTTGTGAGGAGTTGAAAACGGGTAAAATCATCAATTACATTTATTCGGTCCACAAATTTACCGATGTCATTTTGCAAAACATATTCGTTTTGGTCTCCCTTTAATTGCTCCGAATGCGGCCCTGCTTGAGGTTTAGCAACAACAAAGACATAAGAAGGATTCGACTGGTCAGATGTGTTACTGATAATGGCAGTACTGGTGCTGCCAATTTGAATGGTTATTTGGTCTGATTCTACTGGTTTTTGGTTTTGATTTTTAGTTTTCAATTTTTTAAAATAAATTAGTAAAGTATTTGCTGCTGCACCAGCTCTTCTTTTCTCCGATCCCTGAGACATATTATATTTTATATATTGGACAACACAACACAGGTAACTAAAACACGTCAGTGAACAATGCAATATATAAATTACAAAAAATCTTAACATTATTTATACATAAAGTTGGACAACAAAACATTCTGCAATATGAATTAGAAAAGAAACATATCAACGCTGCTAGCAATGAAACAGTTGCCTCAAAATCCTTCTCAATCAGTCCTCAAACGCAGTCAAGGACTTAACATTAAAAAATCAGCATACAAAATTCACAACAACAACTCTCACTTAAACAGGAACATAAACCAACAGAACTGCCGCTACTGGTCCAACGAAAATCCGAGGGAGAAACATGAACGTCCATTACATAGTCCAAAAACTTGCGTGGGTTGCCATGTCTGGAGAAGGGCTTCTTGGGTCTTTTTTTTTTTGAGACCGGCGAGGGCGAATATTTACGGTAAACAGTGAATGGTATTGCGATATGAGAAGGAACTTACTTTGTGGATCCACAACTGCAGGAGTTTGAAGGTTTTAATGTGGAAACAAGATGGGACAACACCCCTAACTAATAGCTTGCGGTTGTCATCCAAGTTTTCCCAGAAAAAGTGATTTCTCGTCGAGGCACCATCAACTAGCCTACTAGAAATCCCGATCTTGCAACTCTTGATTTTTTGTTATGGGGATACTTTAAACAGAAAGTGTATACAAACAAACCACGAACTATGTATAGATGCTTGGCGGCTAAATTCCGTTTTCGGTTCGAGGATTGTCAGCAGCGCTATGGTCAACATTTGGACAACATATAATCTTTGTCACGTTTTCCAAAGCTTTCTCTACAAATTATCCGAAAAGACTTTTGCTTTTTTTATTGAATTTATAAATACCCCCCACCCTTTCTGGACACCTAGTATAATATGTGTTAGATTATTTCTACAAGATTTTTTATTTTGTTTGTATTTCCATTCACTAAAATAATATTGATGAAGCCATATCGCTGTGGATGTCCAATTTCTTGGAATAAAACTGTGTCACATCCACCAAATTGTTTTAATTAAAATCAGAATCCTACTCTAGACATGTTTCGACCTTAGTGGAAAAACACACAACAAAAGAATGAATATTAATAAAAATTACACGTTACATATTAGCTGATGCCTCAGGCATAGCGAAAATTTCTTTTTCTTTTTCTTATTACTCATAGATCAAGTATAAAAATTAATCTTATAACACAATTATTTTTCTTACAGCATTGTTAAAAGTGAGGGAAGGTCAATAAACAAGTATATATATATATATATTTCTTTTCTTCCATAAAACTCTGACCAACCCTGATCCATATTGTGCTCAACATGGGGATCCTCTCTATATAATAAAGTAATTCAACTTAAAGTTATCAAAACAGGTATATATCACATTTGAGCTAAGAAAAAAGATAAGCTATCATTAGACAAAGATTTACAATCATAATCTAAGAAAAATTGAGAGATCTCATGGCCTAGCCATGAACCTAAAAGAACTAAAGCTAAAACTATAAGTTTAAGTGAAACTGTTAAACAAATAAAATAAGGTGTTGGAAAATAAACCCATAATAAATAAGGACCAGATAAAACTACTAAAATAATCAATAATATTCACTGGTCCTTCCGTCACTTGTAAGAAAAATAATTGTGTTATAAGATTAATTCTTATACTTGACGGATGAGTAATATGAAAAAGAAAAATAAATTTTCGCTATGCCTGAGGCATCAACTAATATGTAACGTGTAATTTTTATTAATATTCATTCTTTTGTTGTTCCACTAAGTTATACTGATGACCTTAGCTAAGGGCGAAACAGGTCTAGAGTAGGATTCTGATTTCAATTAAAACAATTTGGTGGATGTGACAGAGTTTTATTCCAAGACTAAAATAATATGTAGAATTAGATAAATGTAACATGTATCACTAAATAAAGAGTTATTGAGGAATTTGTGGAGGTGATATATGAGGGTATGGGCTAGTTCTTCAAATTATTAAATAATAGTAAGACAACTAATAAATTAAAATCCTTTATGTATTCATTCGATCTAATACCAACAGTAAACGAGAATACGCGTATAAGGCATAAATCAGCAAGTTGCATAGATATTTATATTCACTAACATAACAATCATAGACACACTAATATATTATGAGATCACACGATTCAAAAAATTGTTTTTAAATCTGAAATAATCGAACAAACACAATATAATTATTTTGTCTGCAAAATGAGTGTTTTGTAAATGGCTCATAAGACTTTTTGGCCAAGATTGTCGACACGAAATACAAACAATTTTTTTCTAGAACTGTTAGATACTTGTTTTTTTTTTTAACTTTGTTAAATAATTCAAATGAATCGCGCCCTGTATTTATGCAATTAATTTGCGCCCTCGTGTGCAAAATATTTTGCGCGCGTTGTCACCGGCAACGTGAAAAAATAGTTTTCAATTAAAACGGGATAATTTTTTTCAATTCTTCAAACTGTTTCCATAAGAGAAGACATTTACAAAGCTCAAACTATTCGTATTTTTTCACATGAAAGATTATGCCGACTTCCAACAATACACATTTCTATCTGACTGATGTCAGTATGGCAGTGACATTCTCTCAAAAGTGCTTGCATGAGTGAAGATTTATCCAATATTATAGGTATATTTTCATTGCACAGGTTATATTTTATCGGAAAATTTCCTGGATCTATATGGTCACACCTATAAGGTTAAAATAAATGTCAATGATCCATACTGATGTGCGACAGATAGAAATGTGTATTGTTGGAAGTCGAATGTGAAAAACACTTAACCCGCATTCGTGCATATTTTCCGATAATTATCGGCAATTTTCATTGCACTTCTTATATTACTACTTATAATTTTTTGTTTTTTACAAGACTCATTGCACCTATCCGGAGACACACTGTATATAGGTTTTTTATTCATAATTCATGTTATTCCAAAACTGAAAAATAAATCATTACAGGTCTACATTCGCCGAAAATTTCACCATTTTCAAAACATTTGAGCTGAATTTCCCAATAAATTAACCGCCACAGTTAATCGTGGGACAAGAATTTTCATAATGTTTTTTTGTATATTAAAATCCATATTTTGTTGTGGAAATTTATACCTTATAAACTAACTACAGTTACCGTTTCGATGCTACAGTACCTATTTATTACATTTAATTTCAATGCGATCGCCCACCAGATTAGGAAAATAAAAGGGATAATGGACTAAAACGTTATCAGTATTGAGATGAGAGAATGAGACAAATCTAATCATATAAAAACAATAAACAATAGGTGCATAATTAAAAAATGTGAATGAGTTAAACGTGTAGCAGTATTTGAAATAAATTTCAGCAATTCAATATTTAGTGTAACCTAAATGTGCATAGTTTATAAATTTCAACAAAGTAGGAGTGTGAAAAGATTTTCAGATTGAGGTACTAAGTTTGTTTTTTTTAATGAAAGTTTTACTCAAAAATGGTAAATATAGAGCTGTAACCATTAAATTTGACCTAATGCGTTTATCCACCATATCACAAGCTTATGACCTCTGCTTATGGCTGTGGAAGCTTTGTTTATTAAATTTGGCAAGTGTATCATAACTGCATTCAAAATGTTTCAGAAAAAATGCATCTGTTTTAGTATATAATCTAAGAGTACATTTATCTTATTTATTTTATTCCATTCATATTTTGAATTCAATTGTGGTCCTCATTCAGCATTTGCTTATTACTTTCCCGCTTAGGGAAATGAGTTCTGACCGAAATGATGTCACAGTTTTGACTCCTGCTCATTTCTTGACCTTAGCTCAAATTTTTTGTATCCTTTTCTAATCTGAAAATTAGCCGTCTTAACCGATGACAGTTACTGCAACTTATGGTGCAAAACTTTTGGCATAGATGACATAACGAATACTTCCATACTTTGCAACAAAGGCTAAAGTTGACAAATACGCTTGAAAATAAAATCGCTATTGATTCTTTAGTGCTCATTAAAAATGAACATTGTCCGCCTCTTAGATGGCCTCTCGGAAGAGAATTGCATACCGACAAGGATGGCATTTGCAAGTAGTAACAATTATTGGCCGTAATGTTCAGTATCGTTCCACATATTCTTGTTTCCTTTTGTCCTAGAAAACAAGAATATGTGGAAGCTGGAGCTAAGGTCAAGAAATGAGCAGGAGTCAAAACTGTGACATCATTTGGGTCAGAACTCATTTCCCTAAGCGGGAAAGTAATAAGCAAATGCTGAATAACGGACCTCTCATGATGACCACAATTGAATTCAAAATATGAATGGTTTACTGAATAAAATAAATGTACTCTTAGATTATATAGTAAAACAGATGCATTTTTTTGTATATCGATATTTGTAGATTTGGTTGCAACAATGAACAATGTTTCATGGAAATAATAAGTTTTATGTGCTTTACTTTGTGCGTATACTGTACATATTTTATTTATTGCTATTTTGGTGGTATTTGTTAATACAGAGGTGTCTACCCCTTCGCGGAAGATTGGACAGATGTAAGAGATTGGCTCGTGCTCTCGTACGAGACATGAGTAATTAATAATCGCTACTAACTAATTGTTTTGTGTAAGTGCACATTTTTCCTGGACTGGAATTTGGTTGGAATAGGGGTGAGTGAAGAAGCATTTACCTCCAACTGATTTTTGTTACTTTCTCGCACAAGGAAAGTATTATGACAAATTTGAGATAAAGACGGATATAACCATTTTGAAGTTCTTTGAGAGGATTAAGACAATTTCCAGGTGGAAGTCTGTCTGTCTGTATGTATTCTAACACGACAGCGCCCAAACGCTTTAACCAATTCAGCAAACTTTTGGTATATGAGTCTCGGGCAGTCGGAGGATGAACCCATTAGTTTTTGGTTGAAATCGCTTAAGCCCTGTGATACGGGTGGACACAACAAATAGCAGTAGCGGTTGAGTGATACATCTTTTTAACGCAATTTTTATCTGATATACAGCGATAGGTTACTTTTGATAAATGCCCCCATAATGCTCGAGAAAATAGCGTTTAAAATTTCACCAGTTAGGTAGTTGGAATCACAGATCTAGAAACTCGAGAGATATAACATTATCTGAAATTTCATTCATAATTCACATTTGTTTACAATCAGACATATGTTGGCAGTTGATATATAAGATAGAAAAGGACAGATAGAAAAAATGACAACGTTGTACCTGGTTCGTCGATTGGATTGCGTTTTATGTACCAGTGGCGTACGGTTTTAAATGCATTCTTTATACTTTAATTAGGCGGTTGATGTTCACTAAAGTGATATAAAGCAATGATAAATTGTAGGTTTTTAAAATAACGTTATATATTTTTTTGGTGTATGATTCATTATGATTTATGATAAAAATATACTCTATTATTATTATTACCGTATCTAATTCTAGACAACTTTAGACTATGATGGTTATAGGATTAGATAGGAGATAGGTAGAACCACTATATATTATCTGGGTACTAGTATATTATACAGTGTGTACCCAAATACTTGGTGCCCCAAAAATAATTTCCAAATGTAATGTTTAATGTGATAAATAAATGTAATACAATAAAAAATTAAAGCTATATACTTACAAATTAGATGGGCCACTCGAGAGGCCAGCAACTGCTTCCTCAGCAACTAGCATTTCTAAAGTTTCTGAATCACAGATCCCTGCTTCATGAACATCTGAAGTTCTAAAAAATAAAATGTTTTAGCTTAGTATTTTAGTGAGTGGTAGCATTCTAATTTAGTAGCTATATTTACAAACTATAGTTTGTAAAATCTTATCTATAGATAAGCCAGGAAGTTAATTTAAATAAGATCGCATTGCTACAGTTTGTGGATCACATAGGTCCTTGCTTGATCAACATCTGATGCTCTAAATATTCAATATCTACTTACCTACTAGGTTTGCTTGGAGAGGATTCGGCTACAGTTGAATCTGTGCTGAAAATAAAAATAAATATAAAGTAAATACCACAGATCTAGAATCTAGATGTACACCATATGTTTATTACAATATTATTGAACATTATACCTTAAATTTTATATAGACACATTTTATTAAGCATATATATAATTACCTGTACGACAGAGGCTCATTAAAAGGAAATGTTCAGCGTCTGGTCGAATTTGCTTTCGACCAGTAATCTCAGTTATCTTAATGTCGCTCACATCAAAATGGTTGGAGCATACTAATTTTCCAGACCCAAAAACTGTAGCCGCCTTTCGCGTCTTTCCGAATTTACTGGAAACCTACAATATGAAATTATTTAATTCTTTTGGAACCTACCTTTTCAGTATTAATATATTTAGTTATTTAACGAAGTGCAATCTTAGTTTATAATTAAACCTTGATTTAAATACTGTAAGATGAACCTAGCATCTCTATAACATCACAAAAATCAACAATTACATTAGGTATTTATTTACAGCAATTTATTTTTAATTTGTAGAGCAACCAAACTACACCACTGATAAACAATAACAAGTCGTAACCTTACTTACCTCCGAAATATCAAATTTGGGTTGGAATTTTCATTATTTTTACAAACTATACACTGACGCACCATTGTTAATTGTTTTTTTTATAGTTTTTGCACAAAAAAAACACTCAAAATTCCTCAAAATCACCAACTAAAAGCAAATAAACACGAGCACAAAGGATATTTGGCAACAGAGCTCAAACTACCGGCTGATTACAAGAATGAATGAAATCGTAAATTCTTCGCGTACTATTCAGTTGCTCTGCTTTACAGAGTTGCCACGTATACTTCCTAAATAAATTATGATTTGGTGAAATATGTCTTGAATATGTTAAAATTCATAAAAAACAAACTAAAAAAAATATCTTGGGTATATCGTTTTATTATACACAAAAATTAAGTACCATCACCTAAGTTATATTTTGCTTTAAAACGGTAAAAAATGCCGTATCAAAATAGTGTATTTTAAAACAATGCGGGAATCACAGCGGAAGTTTGGCATTATCGATATCTACAAATAATGATGTTTGATCGCTTGGAAATGTAATCAGTTTGATCTCCCCCTTTTCTAGATCTGTGGTTGGAATCTATATTCTTATAAGAATATAATATGTCCTTGACTACTTTAACAAATTGATAGAGCGTTCGCCTCGCATGCGGAAGGTTATGGGTTCGAATCCCAGCTCTGGCAGTATTTTTTTTTAATTTTTGAATAAAGTAGTTAGTTTGTTACGTTAGTTTATTGGAAATAATGAAAATCATACAATTATAATTATTATTAAAATTCTGTTTCGTTACGCAGGTCAAATATTTTTAATCTTATTATATCATGTCGGGGAAGTTTTGGGGCGCCACAACCGATTTTATATAGGTATACCTACATATTCCAAAATATGTATCTGATATACACCTAGGTAGTAGTAGACCTACGTATATTTTAATGATGTGGCCTACATTCCTACAGATTGCTTACATTATAAAAGATATTTCCCAACTTTGATGGAATTAGATAATTAATATTCTATTTAGATCTGTTGAAATTACTTACTTTCTACTAGTGCGTAATAGGTATACAGTTGGTTTGACTATTTTGTCTTCTTGTCTATGGTTAAATAGACAGGGACACGTTATTTTAAAAATGAGGTATAATCACAGTTTAATATACAGTTACTTCACTTCGTGTCGGAACGTTTTATCTCTCTGTCGACAAAGCAATTCGCCGCACTTATAATTGTAGTATAGTATCTTATCGTATATATAGATCTAGTATAACATAGTAGCGGGCCTGAATGTGGCTGGAATTGCGACGAGTCGATGTCGTTTTTAGCGTCTACTGACCCTTCTTATCTATAGTTATTATTCTATGGTATAATCAGTTCATTATTCTTTTAGCATCAGGACGGTAATAAATTAACAATAAACATTGAACACCGTTACCATATTAGGTATTATTTTATTTCATTAAGTATTTTTTAGTTACCAAAATATAAGTAATACCTAGCTGAAGAGATGGTTGTAAACACTTAATACTTACGTTCTTGTCTTCGAACCATTAGCATTTTTATTAAACAAACTTTTTGCTTTCCCATCATGCTAACTTAGAACTGCCCGCCACGTTGAAAAAATTCACGTTTCTTTTGAAAAACAAAATCTAGCGGAGAATTTAATGCCAAATATTCTCATATGCTCTGAAAAATTTTAATCCTTTTGACACTATCCCAGTGACTTCGATTATTTTAACTATATGCTTCCATTAACGCCCGTCGTTCTATACTAAAATCCTTAACAGCAATAGAACTATTACTAACAGTTAAAATTTGTTTCTTTATTAATTCTTTGGCGGTCTTTTGCTTCGTTATTGAACTCTTTTCTTTCAATAAGTTTCTATGTAGCGATTTTAATTTCATGTGTTTTGGTTACGGATAAATCTTTCGTTTTGAGAGCATTCCTTTTAATAGTTTGACTAATTCGTGATAGTCTTGACTTCTACTTGATGAAAATTCATATTAAACTTTTTGAAGAAAACAACAAATATTTTAAATAATTTTCATAAAATTTATTACACGCACATAACAATTGTTTTGTGAAAATTATTTAAAACATTTGTTGTTGGCTTCAAAAAGTTTGACTAATACCTACATACACCTTTTCGGCGGATCCTTAATATTGTCCTTTCACTGATATTCAAGGCCACCGATGCACATATAATTGTCCGATTAGGTATATCGCAGAAAGTCTTGGCCATCCACGCAGTACGGTCTCCGATGCGATACGAAGGTTCAAACAAACTGGGTCTTATTCAAGAAGACCCGGACAGGGAAGACGAAGGGCCACAAACGCAGTTGAAGATCGATTTCTTCGTCTTCTGGTTCGGTTCTTCGAGAGCGAACTGGTAGATGTTCACGGTACCTTAGTTTCACCGATACCGTACGCAGAAGGTTAGAAGAAGATAATCTAAAATGAACGCATCGCGAAATCTCCTATTTACAGACGAGTCTCGTTTGACGCTCCGTCAGGTGAATATGGACCTCAAAGAGTATGGAGAAGGCCCGGAGAAAGATACTCTCAATGTTGTATCTCTCCGAGAGTGCAATTTGGTGGCGGAGGGATAATGGCCTGGGGCGGTATTTCATTGGAAGGCCGTACAGACCTTGTTACACTTCACGGGGGTATTAACGCTGATCGCTACATTAGAATGTGCGTAGACGAACATGTGGTACCTTATCATCCATTTATAGGAGAATATTGATGCACGACAATGCTCGACCGCAGAAATAACGAGGCAATATTTAATCGACGTTGACATTCATGTATTGGCAAAAACTACGGCGAGTTTCAAACTTTGGTTGCGTTAGAATAGGCACTGAGCACTGACAAATGAGTGGCAACAAATACCGCAAGACGCGGTTGCTTCTTAATTGGAATCTATGAGAAGTATTATTCAAGCTCATGGAGGAAATACTCGATTTTAGAAAAAAAGAAAAATTCTTAATACCGCCGTTATCCATGTTTTAATTTTTGTGTTGCTAATAAAGCATTATTGCATTATTTCTTTGAAACCAGTGTTTTTCTTTTAAGGATACAGATATCGGTACGAATCAAAAAGCAAGTTGTTCAGAAAGGATCATTATTCGGTCGTGAGTTTTTTCTACAGAGTGTTGAAAAGTTTAGAGTAAAATGTAACTTCTTGTTCACCCCTGTATAACAACAAATCCGTTCGTAATTTTTGAAGTTTCGATATGAAAAAATTAAGACAATAAAGCGGCCTAAATGTCGAAAAAAAATGTCAAAATTGATGCAATACTAAAAAAGTTATTTAGGATTGATTTTGAACAAAATTTTCTTTGTATTGCGGGCAGTGTATTTCAAAAATTAAAACAAGGCATAATATTAAATATAACAGGGTATATAATATAGTTACAAGCTGGTTTTCTATATCAGTTAGAAATCACTTAATCTGCTTATTGTTGTTATTTTGGCTTAACTATTCCGGTTTTGAACCATTTGGCAATGTGACGCCAGAGTACGGCCACAGCATAAAGATATGTTATGCTGTGGTACGGCCACAAAACAAGGGGGTATGTTTTGTGGGTACGGCCGTCTAAGTCCGCCTGTGATGCAGATAACATTTTTTATTCTTTTTTTGTTCGTTCAGCTATATATCCAGACTGTAGAATCTAGCCTTTAGGACTTATTTTTTTGTTTTATTTTGAACTATCAATTATTGATCGTAATATTTATGATAAATTTTGTTTTGTTTTTAGGAACACCCGAAAACTGCCATCAAAAATATGAAATCCAATATACCATTTCATCTAGAAATACTGCTGTATATGATATCTTTTTCTGTTATGCCGCTTACGTTACTCATATTGCTAATTTTAATAACTGTACGCCAAACTGTTAATTTCATTTTGAAAATCAAACATAAGGAAAATTATGCAGGTGAGTCTTAATTAATCAACTATTGATACACTGATCAAGAGCAAAAACAAGCCATTAATTTCATTTTAATTTATTTACTTTATTAAGAAAAAAAAAGTATCATACATACACGAATACCTTTGGGTCACATAAGGAGGAGGCTAGAACGTGACTTAGTGACTCCAGCAAGCTAGAGCAGATCGAGGAATAATAATAATAAGTACTTTATTAAACACATATAGCTACAGAGGCGAAGTCTAGCTATGAAGCTACTCTACTTAACCATACAAAGAATCTGTTTACATCCAATGAGAGTGTCTTTAAGAAAACAAGAAACAATTCGAAATCTAGATTGGTCATATGGTTTATTTTACTTTCACGTACAGGGAAAGTATTGTGAACGCGCAAAAATTTTTTTTGAAATAAAGACGGATATAACCATTTTGAAGTTCTCTAAGACGATTAAGACCATTTCCAGATGGAAGTCTGTCTGTCTGTGTGTGTATATGTATGTGTGTCTGTATGTATTCTACCACGTTAGCGCCCAAACGCTTTAACCAATTGAGATAAATTTTGGTAGATGAGTTTGGGGCAGTCCTAGGATGAACCCATTTGATTGAAATAATAGGGGTGGACACAACCGCTAAATTTTCATATATCAGTAGGGGTTGAATGATACATCATTTTAAAGCATGTTTTATCTGCTTAACAGCGATAGGTCACTTTTGATATTTGCCTCCATAATTCTCGAGAAAATAGCATTTAAAATGTAAGCAGTTATTTAGTTGGAACGTATATAACAAATAAAATACAATATACATATATTACCACGTCTCCGTTGGGTCATTGATAGGGAGTTCGCTTCGCGTGAGGAAGGTTACGCGTTCAAGTCCTAGCTGTGGCAATACTTTGTTTTCTAATTTTTGAATAAAGTTTGTTACGTTAGTTTATTGGAAATAATGAAAATAATACAATAATTATGATAATAATAATTATTATTAAAATTCTGTTTCGTTACGCAGGTCATATATTTTTGATTATATTATAACTTATCGGGAAAGTTTTGGGGTGGCACAACCGATTTTTAGATTTTTTTTAGGTATAGGGTTTAAAATTCTGTTTTCGAATATATAACACTTTGAACCTAATTTTATTCTTTTTAGTTTATTTGAATTTTAATAAAACGAATCTTAAATCCAAAATTTATTTTTTTTTTTGAGAAGAAAGCAGTAATTGTTCATCTAACTAAATCTTATTTGTCTTTACGACAAACCACAATTTATAAGATTTTACGACTAAGGTAATACAGCCATCTTTGTTAGTTATCTTATTGTGAGTTTTAGACCTACAGTTTAACGTGGAATCCGAACCACGGTCATCGACTGCTAGCCGCCAGGACCCATGACTATGTAGTCTCTAGCTACTAGATATAGATATATTTGTAGAAAATAAGAAAGTGAATTTTTCGATATTTTTTTTCTCTTAAATACCTTAAAAAGTTGTAATAACTTTAGTAAATTAAATTTGTTAACATCTGATGACATAAATTATATATTTTTTGATTGCATTTCAATCATTTCTTTGTTTTTTTTTTGTACTTCTATACTCAGTTAATTTGATGCGAAAAAAAATAAATAAATAAAATTTTCATTTTAGTATGTATTTTTCAATCCCAGTCGTGGTACAAGCCAGTGGAGTAGTTGTTTTGCCTTGTTCTCTAAATTTATACATAATATTTTCGATAGCGAGGACAGATTGGTCATCGAAAAATTCTAAATTCACTTTCTTTTTTTTTGCATAATTTATTTTTTTACCTTTGAATAAAACAACAGAATTTCATAACGTGTAATTACTCTATCTATGTCCCCGTATAACTTGGAATATTACTACTGCGAATTTGGTTTTAGACTTCTATATAATATATTCCTCCATGTATATCTAGAATCAGTCTAAAATTTCACAATGTTCAATTTGAGCTTTTCTACATTAACCTTAAGTTTAACCACTGAAGTTGAAGCTTGAGCTTCGAACATGTTTTTTAATGACTTGCGTCACTTGTAGAGTAATCTAATTTGTGGAGATTTGACTTTTATTTCTCAATATAATATACTACACCACTCTACGATGGACTACTTCTTTAAAAATTTAATAAACTCGAAAAAATAGTTTCAGAGATACCTTGGTGCGGATTGTTAATATGATAAATAAAGTTCATTGTAACAATGATTACATTTTGTTAATATAGCCTAGTGTTCAAGAAGCCTAATTACAATATTGTTGTACGAACGAAAATTGTCGTCATAACGCTTTGTTATATTTACGGACTTTTTTGTTCAGTGTATCCGATTTTTTTTATATTCACCGGAAATACGTATTTTGGGTCATTTTAGACTTAAATACGGATTTAAAAAAAATGTCTGTCCGTCTACACCAGGGGTTCCCAAACTTATTTTGTCTACTGCCCACTTTGAGAATAAATTGTTTTTTAGCGCCTCCCTTTTTCCACCTACTTAAAAACCACTATAACTTCAAATTAAATTAATTAATTATTGTGAGCTATATTAGCGAGATTAGACATTCATTCTAAACCAGACTTTTACTATAACCCACAAGAGTTAATTTGAGACCTGAGCGCAGTAGGTTGTACACAAGGGCGCTCAGATCTCAAGTTAATTCTTACGGGCTACACCTGCCAATGAGAATGATTATTGAAACGCAACTTTATAGTATTCAGACAGAGTATATTTTATTCAAAATAAAACATGATACAGAAATGTACAAATCGGGTTATTTAACAAAAACGTGTTATAACATGATTGCCCGCGGTCTATTATCTACGAAAATTCCTATCTAGGAATACTAATAACTATTAAAATGCGAAAGTGTGTCTGTTGCCTTTTTATTTGTTTGTTTGTGTCTACTTTCATTTCGAAACGGAGCGACCGATTGACATGATTTTTCTTTTATTTATTGAATAAAACAGGACAGATACATGAACTACTCGTAGAGAAATATCGAACCGAGTTTGAGTAATCTCTTAAATTAGTTGATGTTCACAAGTTGTAGTCGAGAGCTCAGTCGGTGTTTAAGAGTCCTCCTAGCTAGATAAAATTACAAATCGCCCCCAAGCCTCTACACAACGCCCCAATTTTTTTCTGGGTCTCTTACCGCACCCCGTTATCGCCCACTTTGGGAACCGCTGGTCTACACCATACACACGATAACTAAAAAACGGCTCAAAGAATTTTAACCGGATTTGGTACAAAAATACTAACATTGCACATTGCGAGTAACTGGTTAGATTAGATTAGATAGAAATAAAAATCATATTTGCTAAACTAATAAGTATCTAATAAGTAATTTTCTTTGTACCTGGACCTAAAAAAGCGGTGATGTACAATTATTAATGTATATTGGGCGCTCGTAATTAATTTGGAAAGAGGCCACCATTTTTTAATTTATAAATATAAAAGTACCTATCTAATTTGGTTCGAAATTTATCCGATATAATACTTATATGCACAGGCTGTCCATAAGCGGATTAAAAAAAAATATAAACAAAAATTACCAAGTGACAATAATGACACAGTTTTCAATATTAAAGTAGTAGCACAGTTGATTTCTGCAAGAAAAATCAGTGTTCAAAATGCGTCCAGAAAAGTTTCGAAACGGGGACTGAAATATTAAAAATGTGTTAAAATCGAAATATATTGATATAATTATCTAATAATAATAGTCTTTATTGATTGAGTAATGTGTACACACTATAGATGATACATACAAACTAAAGAAGGATAGATCTTCTACATTGAGATGTAAAATATTACAATGAACTTGTCCTCCATCAAAAGGCCACCTTTCTATATTCAATAATTAATTGATAAGTGTGATATTTAGAACCATCATCCTGAAAAGAGCAAATATATACAAGTGTAAAAACAATTGAAATTAACAAAATTCCAGTAACAACTGTAACGAGACTCCCAACAACACGCTCAGCCAACCTCAAAACCATTAAAAATTATACGATCAAACTGATGTATAGGCTTATAAGTTATTGCTATCTAATAGGGAAGTCTTCAATTTTTTCTTAAACAAATTAATTCCGTCCAGGCTTATGCTCCTCAGATTAGGGTTGATCTGGTTATACATCTTTACTTCATTATATGTGAAACTCCTTGTAGCGGGGGTTTGAAAGAAGGTCCTCCTCTGACGTAGAGAAACTGGACCAAAAATAACTTCCAAAGCTGTGTGTAGAGAGACTCTGCCGATTTCATAAGTGGTGTGCGGTTAAATCTGAAATCAACGAAATAATGTTTACAAACACAAATACATTAACCTACCTAACGCTGCCCTTTTAGATAAAACAGATTTCGAAATGTACTGCTAAAATACTAACAAATATAATTATAATCAAACATAAAGCTCAAAGAAGCATTTGAAAAATAAATAAATCAGTGGAAAGTTTTAAACTTCAGGCATTGAATTCCAGTACCTAAACGTTATAGTTTTAATAATAATTATTGGATATTTCCAGTTTAGAAAGGCCAAAACAATAATAATGAATAACATTAAAATATTTACAAAAGTTAGTCATATAATTTAAGGAAGGTATATGAACCGCACGCTCCTGGTCATTAGTAACAAAAATAAACATAAATATTATGTATGGTATTCGTGCTACAGGGACACCAGTTTATTTTTATTTGCAAATCTGTTTTAGGCTTAGTAAGTGGTGGTGACTGCGCCTGGTTAGTTGAAGATGTTACAAAAAACATTGTGAATGGAGTATTTCTCATCAAATATAAGAAACCGGAACAACATTTCTTTGAAGAAATGAAAACTAGGATGGTTCAGAGAATGAACAACCCATCTTTGGTTAAGCTGAATTGTACAA
Organism: Apoderus coryli; assembly: GCA_911728435.2. Taxonomy (NCBI): domain Eukaryota; kingdom Metazoa; phylum Arthropoda; class Insecta; order Coleoptera; family Attelabidae; genus Apoderus; species Apoderus coryli. The sequence goes on along the minus strand of OU452204.1, from coordinate 9,480,250 downwards.
AACATATGTATTTTGGATACACATATTTACTTAAAAATCAAGTCACGGAAAGCGATTACATAAACACAATTGATGAACGCGTCACTGATGAAAAGACATTCAGAGATTTTTTGAGTGATATATGTAATCTCGACCTTCCTAAGTGTCATACAGCAATGGCTGAATTTTACATTGCTAAATATCCTATTAAATGGAAAGACGATACCTTGTTTCCAATTGTTCTTCGATTTAGTCACGTCGTAGGCGATGGCGCAGCGATTATGCCAATGATTCGTGATATTTTATTGGCCGATATTCCGAAAGATCGAATTCAACCGTTGTTGAATATACAAAATATAAAGGCACACCGGGTTTCTAGTTTCTACAGGTTTTTGAACAATATAAAAAGATTTTTTACGATTACCGTCGTTGGTCCAGTGAGATATATTGATAATATTTATTTGAGAAAGGATGTTATAAATACATTACATCAAAAATCATCCAGTGAAAACAAAATAATGGTATGGTGTAATGAGGATAATGGGGAATTGTTTCAGTTGTGTAAAAGTGTGAGAAAAGTCCGAAAAGACATACGGTTGTCGGATATGATCTTTACTGCAGTTTCTGCTAGTGTCGGAGGATATTTTAAACGAGTAAGTACAATTACACTCTATTGTATTGTCAATTATGTACTGATGTCTCTTGGTGGATTCTAGGTCGATAAATAAAAAAACCAAATTTGAGAAATTTGCTAACGTTTCGCTTTCATATCAAAATCTTATCTTATTTTTTTGTCTGTGTTTTCTTTGAAAAAGTAATTCAATAACTTTAAATAAAGTCAGTTGTCAAAAAGGTGTCACACCCATTGATATTGAAATTATCTAAGCAGTTGTTTCAGCAATTTTCAAAATATTATAGGTACTTTTTTCCAAAATGTCAGCACCCCGTATCCTGAAAAAGAAGATTTGCCGGATATATGTGTATTGGGAAACTGCCATTATTTTAATGTTATCAATCATTTGATGAAGTCCTGCCGTTATAAATTGGACCCTTCTATAGAGAGAGATCGTAAATACTTAAGCAATGGTCACAATAATATTTTGGATGTGGTCATGGCTAATTTTGACTGTGAAGTTAACCCAAATATACCGCCTGTTGTTGTCAAAGACGGTCACCATTTTGCATTACAAAGTTTATTTCATGTAAAAATATATAATCATAGAGACTTTAAAGTGAATAGTAGTCAAAAACGATATATCGTCGGACCAATTTTAATCTTCTATATGAGCGAATCTACGAATTAGATTGGTCTTTCCTGGACAACATTGATGACGTGAATAAGGCTGTTGGACGGTTTTACGAAAGACTTACGGAGGTCTTTGACGCATGTGTTCCTGTTTTCACAAACCGTTCTAGAAAGTTTTCCTACCCTGCTTGGTTTTCACAGGACATAGTCCGTGATCTGAAAATTAAAGCTAAATATCTAGAAAAATGGAGAAACACTGGTTCAGTGTTCTACTATTATAGAAAGTATGATCGCTTGTCCCAGGTAATCCATGATATGGGCTGGCTGAGAATGGAGGATTGTCGGCTTCTGCATCTTGGGAATTTTGTTATTAATATAACGTTTGATTCAGATGCTCCTTCTGATATTATAGAAAAACTTGTACCTAGGGATATTCATGATAGAGATGTTCGACACATTGACCGCCTTACCTTACCACATTAACACAACGCCATAAAGCTCTATAATACTATTCCTAAGGGGTTCCGGATATTGAGGCCAGCTAAGTTTAAAATAAATTTTAAGAGATACCTTCTTAATCGATACCAGTAATTGCTTCTTTTTCTTATTATTTCACTTTTATTCCTTTTAAATTTATAGTAGAATCTTGTCCTTTGATAGTGGAATCGTGCAATCACAGGGTGATCTTTTTTTTTTTTTAATTTTTTGATTTCGCACACGGTGATTTATAGATAGGCAAATGATATGGAAGAATAGTGTTAATTTTTGTATTTGTGTACTTTTGTTTAACTCATGTTGGTTGTTATTTATGGTTGAGTAGAGTAGCTCTAAGCTAGACTTCGCCCTATCTAGTGACTATTTTAACTGTGTTATATGTAGGTATAGTGTTATGATATTGTTACTTTCGAAAATAAAGACGATTTATTATTATTTATTATTGTACAAGTCCGTAAGGCGTAAAACAAAGCACAACATAAAGCTGTCATATGGCCAATATTTATTGAATATACAGGATAACATTAGGTCTGACCCGCGCATACCGGGTGTGATGATCCATGAAGATGTAAGCACGATTGCAGATCCTAAGAGGATCGTTGATTCATTCGCGGACTTCTTCCGTAATGTCTTTGTACCCCAATTATGAGGATCAATTCTCCACCGTTCAAATCAATATAAAAGATTTTACGATTTCTGAGGTCATTAACTCTATGAAAGAATTGAAGCCAAGAATGACGAGTGGCTGTGATAATATCCCTGCTTTTATCGTTACTGTAGGTATGTACTGGCTGAACCCTTCCAAAAATTATTTAATAAATCTATTACTTCAAGGATTTTTCCCGACGCGACGCTTGGAAAACATCTAAAATCTGTCCTGTCTACAAATCGGGTGGAAACAGTAAAATCGCAACCGATAGCCCCATTTCCATCATTCCCAATTCCTCAAAGTTCTTTGAGAAAGTTTTGCATGATCAAATGTTTAATCACATTAGGAATTTGATCATAGAGGAACAGCATGGCTTTTTTCAGAAGCAATCCACAGTCACCTATATGACTACTTTTCCGGCTTTGGGCAAACGACACTACTTACACGGATTTCTCTAAAGCATTCGATAGATTGGATCATACAATTTTAACAACAAAATTAGTTAATATAGGATTTAGTCAGGATTCTTCTTCTTTGAATTCCAGAAGAGTTTTTGCATTTCAGATATTTCTGTTCAAGATCTTGAATGCTGGTTTCGATGTGAGCCTGAATGTGCCTCAATTCAATGCCCGATCTGTTAATTTGTGTCGCGTCCCAGACCCACACGAATAGCAGAGCTCCAATTCTGAGAGCTTGTCGGTTATGTAATGTATATAATAATATAATATATCGTAATTCTGTTCTTTTGAGTACTTAAGTATCTTGCAGGTGGTTAGGTAGAATAGCTTTAGCTAGATCTCGATACCGTTATATAAATTATTGATTTAGATTTGTAATTGATATAACAATAAAGACGCAATTATTATTATTATAATATTGACAAAAAAGTTAACTTCTTCAATGAGGAGTTTGAATAATTTAAACGCACTCTGCCACTAAACTTTTAAATATATACGAATTAGTTTGAATTTAGGTTTTAAATTTATATGTAATTGTTATTTTTATTTTTTTGAGTTTTGGGTCTGGTGATTTAGGTCTTTTTCCTTGTGTACTCGCTTGTGATGCTTGTGTTGGATTATGTATGATGATTTGTTAAATTGTCTTGTAATTGTGTGAAAACCTGTTAGGCACGTAACTAAATAAATAAATAAATAATAGTATATTGTGCAACGAACATGAAATGACATATATTTCGTACGAGTATCATCGTTGTGTTGAAACACGTAAGCTTAAATACGATGAGTTAAAAGTATTAAATTGACTATGTGGTGTTAAACTATATTCACTATCACTGTTTTTCATTATATAAATAGCTTCGGCATTAGCCAAATCATTTATTAATATTAATAACTGTCAATTTGGTTTAGTTGTTTTGTCGGCGTTGATGGTGATTTTTCAAAACCGATGCTACTTTGGTCATTACCAGGAAATTTGCCCGTGCATTTTTAAATGAAATGAAAAACAGCATTACAATGTACTACATTTTCAAATTATGATTGAATATATAATATAATAAACACATTTAAAGACAGTCGTAGAAAAATAAATATAGGTAACTATTTGTTTTATTTTAGCACAATTTGAAAATCCCAGATTACATGGCTACATGCGCTCCAGTGATGCCAGTAACGTACGATGCAAATGTCAAGAATGATATAAAAAACACGTTTTATATGGCATTTTTGGATTTAGCACTAAATGTGACACCGTTTTCGTTATTGGGACTCTTAGCACAGATTAGAAGGCATACGGACCAGATAAGGAAATTATCAGATGGAGAAGTATGATTTATTTTTGCCTTAATGAACTAATAAAACCTCACAGCTACCATATCTTTATATACACTTCAAAACTAACTAACCTGACAAACCTTTTTTTTTTCCTTAAATTTTCATCTTTTGTATTTATCCGATGCACCAATTTCAATAATTTTTATGTCAAGTAATAGGTAATTTCAATCTTTTCATCCTCGAATCTTGATTTTAGAAAAGAGTTCAAAAGGATTTGTTGTTATATGTACAGGGCAGTGGTGTGTCATGGTTCAAAGATCGGGAGGGGCAAATACTCTGTCTAGATAATTGATGTCAATATTGGCATTTCAGTAACAATAACAGACATAAATGACAACTACTAGCAGGCACAAAATTTTATTATCTTATGAATATGGTTATTTGCGTTTTTATTAAAGAAAATAAATTTTTTGTTTTAGATTTTTGGTTGGGTACAAAATGTTCTATTCGGAATTTTACCATTCCCTTTACTAAAAATTATTTCAAATTGTGACCAAATTTCATTGGCTATTAGCAACCTCCCTGGAGTTAAATGTATGGAAACCCTAAATGGGTGCAAAATAGAGGATAATTGTTTGTATCCACCAAACAGAGGACATACAGGTTGGTGAATATATTCCTTCATCATTCAATAATTCTTTTTTCTTACCTTTTACTTATTAAAGTTTCGTTGAACAACCGACAACTCAAAGAGTCTATTTTGAGTTACAGGAACCTAGTAATTAACTTCTACAGAGTAACTAATCATAAGAGATGTCTTAACTGGATAGCTAGATCATATACGCGCCGGCGGAAATATTTCTAGAAAGCAATTGAGCGCTAGAATGGCAGCCTGACTATCAGAATAGACTGCAATGATGCATTTCCGTTAGTTCTGAATACTTAAATTGTACACATTTTCCAATTAAATTAATTTTTGCCTGAAAGACGCTGCTTCTGACATCTCAGTCTGGGCCCGGATACACCTGATCCAGTCCCTTTATTGGCCACCATATTTCTAATATTTCCTTTGATATTCCTGGTATTTTCTTCTCAGTTTCTCCTGTTACTTAGCTTTGCGGTGAAATTTTTCTTTTCGGAGGTTTGTCACTACAGAGAGTTAGAGACGGAATGTTTTCGATTAGTCCCAATAATTTTTTATTCTCTCTTCTTTAGCGCTCTTCCCCGATGGTCTTTTCCTATAACCCCATTAATCCATATGCATGCTAGTCTTTGTACTCTATCATGTATGGTTCTTTTTCCTAACCCACATCTCACATTCATATTTTACATCCATCGGAGTGTTTTAGGTTTGCAACCGTAGTTTTGCTAGCCAGGTGTCATAAGTTGCCTATCCAAAGTAATCCCTAGATGCTTGTATTCACACCTCTCTTCTATGGTCTCTTTATTCAGGAATATCAGCTTCAATGATACCTATTCATTGGTAATTTCCTCACCATCTTAGACTGGAAACGCAATGATGCGAATATGATAACCACACGTTGAGCACTTTTTCCGCTGTTTCAATCCAGGTAGAAATGATTAAAATCAATTGATTAAAATTACGATTAAAATCAGATTTTAATCAGTACGATTTTTTTAAAAACATGCTTGATTTAAAAAAGAATTTTAAAATGTTAACACTTAAAATGTGTTTGTTTATAAAAAAATAAAGCTCAGACGCAATTTCCTGTTATTTATTATATTATTATAATAATCGAAAAGAACAGCTGGTTAATACAAAAATAAATCTTAAACAAATATTTTTAATACAAAAAATATTAAAAAAAAACTAATACAAAAATTATTTAAATAAACTTAAGTGTTGTAATGCCTAAATAGAAATACTAGGTTAGCTGCGTGATCACTGCCAAGTCTGTTTCTTATATAAGTAAGATTCCATAGGTAGAAAACATCCTTTGGATATCAGCAGACGATGCACAGGCACCTAAACAGGAATCACGATAGGGAGCACTTGCTTAATTTGTGAAACATCTTGAGATTACCACCACTGTACTGCTGTTACGTTTTTGATTATTTCCTCTGAAAATACAGTTTTGTGAAAAGGGTCTGACTTAGCCTGGTAATGGTTAATAATCCTATGTCTACAAAATATTTGGAAATAATGTCGAGAGCATCTCTCTTTTCTTCAGCTAGTCATGGAGATCCTTCATTGTTTAATGTAGGATCCAACATATATACTAAAAAGTGATGATGTTGACGCAAGGTTATTTCGTCTTCAAAATTAGCCAGCAACTTTTTCCATATGTAAACTACATGAGATAAAAATGCACCTTGTTGTTGTATTGCATCCAGTGCTATAGAAATTGGTTTTAGCAAAGTTGTCATTATTAACGAAATCAAAAAATTAAGATTATGAAGATCAGAAAAGCTTACTTGTATTTGAGTAATAACTGTACCAAATATTTCATTAAAAATTTATTTATAATGAGTTTCTATTGACAAAAATTGAAATCCTGAGTCTCTCTTATGTCTTTTATCGACAGACTCTACACATTCTGGGTTTTCATCATATCTTATATTTAAAATGTCATTCAAATATGTTTCATCTGTTCTGAAACTTTTTAATGTTTGTAACTTTTGCGACAATATGCTATGTCAGAATGTTTGTTTGGAATTATATTGAAAACTGCATCAATGTATTCAAAAATTAATTTAAACAATTTTAACAAGAAATGAAAGTTTGTATCCTGTAAATAAGACTTCAGGCCTATATCTTCATTTATAGTTTAATTTTAATTTTTAAAATCTTCACTATGAATTATAATATATAGTCACGTCAATTAATTCGCTTATATGAGATACTATTCAGTCTCGAAAAATAAAATTCCAACGGGTGCATTTTTTTGGATTTTTTTGCTCAAAATTTTATTTAAAACATCAGTGCGTTTTGTTGATCTCGAAAAAAATCACGAAAATGAACAATAAATTTAAAAAATGACTATAACAATGTGTAAAAATGGCCTGTGGTGCAATAGTTTTCATATGAAATCCATTTAACTTGGGGAAATTTGTTGTTAAAATGATGAATAAAGGATCAGCGATTATTAAAGCTTACATTGAAAAAAACACCATTTTGTTGCACAATTTCGCCCTAATAGACATACGTACATAAAAAGATAGCTGAGGTCCTATACAGGATGTCAGTAGTTTCATCTACTCGCCACCAAAGAAAAGTACAATTTTTAAGTTCATTATCTATAGTTTTTTGGATCACAAAACTAACGTAATCTATTAGATCATTTTGAATAATTTTGGAAGTACCTAAAAAAACTGTAGCTTCATTTAAAATTGAATCCAATTTTGTCATACCTAATATATTTTTAAAAATGTTATTTATGCACTCTTGAAAAGTGCCTTGATTTACTGAATCAAAATGACCCAAAATACAGACTTGATTATCTTACACTCAACATTATAACTATTACTACAATCCAATTATTATAAATCTATAGAGGGTTGATGGTTGAATTTCATTTCTATTTTATATTTATTTAATTTTATTAGTAATTAATTATTAAGGAATATTGTCATGCAAGTCTAAAGATTTAGATATTCTAAGTACAAATTATGGTTTGATTAATGCTTCTTTCCATGAGGGCTAGTTCCACCTTTGTTATTTCACTAAATGAACAGCTTCTTGTACACAGGGTTACAGACAATCCAATCATTTTGTGAGTTATTTATTTTTACAATGCATATGTACTTTTTAAATGATTTTCTCTTATATTTCATTCTTTCATTTCCAGGTGTTACCTTCCTCATATCCAGCTACAGAAACCGGTTTCAATTTTCGTTGGTAGTGGATAAGCTCCTAATTTCCTCAAAGGAAGAAGTTCAGTTTTTGGTTGATGATGTCAATAAAAATTTAAAGTATTTATGTGAAGACATTTTGAACGAAAACAAATTAAAATCTCTGTAATTTCTATTAGGAAATAAAATTATTTTAAAAAATACCAACCTATTTGATCTCAACTGGACAATTAATCAATTAATGAAGTTATTGATAGACCATCACTTAGTGATACAAGTATGATCAAAATTGTGTAATTACTGTAATTAGATAATAGGTATTGTTTGACGAATGTTAAGAATCAATTTAACTTAAGAAAAATAATGCAAACCAAAGAGTAAGAGCATAAAATGAGGTGTAGATACTCAAATCTCATAATCCATGGAGAACAATAAATAGAGCAAAAACAAATTTTTAGAGCGAAATTAGCATTAATCTCAATATGTGCTCAATTGCCTCCGTTTTCGCGAATAATAATAATAATTCATTTAGTTTTGCAATAAAAAAAATACGAACTACAGAATATTGTATATTATTTATAAGTAACATTGCAAAAAAAGGAGACTAAATCAATTTAAAATTGTTCAAAGTCAGTCCCCGATTTAGAAATAATAAATGAAACAAAAAAAATATCCGTATCCTAGCAAATACACTCCAGGTTTATATAATATAAATTATGAAAGCATGAATAAACACTTCCTCCCACAGAACCACAAAACTAATTTCAATAATACTAAATTGAGAAAAAAGAAAAAATATAAATAATTGAGAAAAAAAAATAATAATTCAAAAAAAAAAAATAATTCAAAATAATAAATTTCCATAATAATAATAAAAAATCCATAACAAACATTTTTGTTTAAATTAAACATTAGTCTATTTGACGATCATTCTGCAGAAATGTACATTCGTTAATTTGTACGTTTGCTTGAGATCAATGGTTTTCGGAACAACACTGATTTTGGACGACCTTCATGAAATTCGTCTTGAAGTGAACTACGACCACGATTGAATTCACCATACCATCGATAAACACTGGTCCTTGATGGAGCTTCATCGCCAAAAATTGAATTAAGTTCATTCATGCACTGTTGCTGAGTTAATCCACGTCGAAAGTTGTAAAAACTAATCGCACGAAAATGTTACCAGGGTTGCCAAATCCCGAAATATAAAAGGCAACCCTCGTATATACATAACTAAATTTTTCCAATCGTTGTTTGTTGCGTACTAATAGACTAGCTGAAAATGTATCTGAATACGTAATTATTATTTTACTTCGACCTAGTAATTGAATTCAATCAATTTAAGCGAAATATTGGAATAATATATCGCCAACTTTCATAGCGTTAATTCTTTTGTCATTTGATGTGTTTTCTACAAATACGTTGAAAGGACCCTAATAACCGAAACCTTAATAACCGAAAAAACTACACTCAAGTTTGGAAACTACTATCAAGGCAAAAGGAGTGTTCACCAGTGGAAACCTTAGGAGAATTTGTAAACGAGGTCAGTCCCTATAGAACTGATACATAAAATAAGGAGACAACAATAGCAATTATATAATCACTAATAATTATCATACATTATGTGGATATTAGGTAAATGTCAAGGATGGACTGACGGAAGGTAAACAATCACACACAGAACCATACTGAGTATCTGCATTCACTCCAAAATAAATAATAACTACACATTTGCCGTAATTAGCAATAAAATTTACTCAGTAACGTCACAAATTCTTTGCTTGCAGTATTATAAAAATAAACCGTAACACCACTCTGTTACATTCTGGGTGAATCTGTCAAGATAATTGATTTTTCCGAGATGTTCTAGAACTCCCATCCAAGTTTCAAGAGTCTGTCTCTTCAGGTGGCGAAAGGTCGTATATCAGTACCTGGTAGAAACCTTATTTTCAGATAACTTTAATTATACTATATCAACTTCCGGTATAACCAACCCAACCTACAATATATATACCGGGTGTCTCACTAAGGATTGACAAAAATTTCAGTACCTGATGATGTCTCAGCCTCGCGAAAAAAATGTAAAATAATTCAAAAATAAACAAAGGAAGAAATTTTGATTTTACTTGACCAAAACCGAATATGTCTCACGGGATTTTTGATAGCTCAAGTTTGGAATCTGATAGAGACTTCTAGTTTATGACATTTCTTTCTTATCTTAGGCTTATTTCATCGTCCCATTTAATTTTTAAGGAAAAGGGCTAAATCCGTTATATCGATATTCATCGCCATTTTTTAGAACATCATTCTTTTACCCCCCTCAATTTATTTTAGAAGATAGGTGCGTCAAAATATTAACGAATAAAGTTGTTGAATATTAAAGGTAAGATTCGAAAATGTAACCTAATACCGACCTGTCCATTTGAGTTTTTTTATATACCTATCGCAGTTTTTAGTTTTCTTTTTAAAAATGCGCCATCTAGTGGTAGGTATTTAAAGTTAAAAACTATTTTGGTCAATTTCCCACGACGACGACCAATAATTTCGGAGATAGAGCCAGTCGATAGCCTTAGTGAGACACCCGGTATATTTGTGATTCCTGTTATTCAAAAACTGTAATATGAATTTTACAGTTATAAAAATAGTTGTTATAAAAGTGTAAGAGTATCTAGTATTCATCTTTATTTTTTCTCACCTAACAGGATCTTTGGGGAGGCAAAAAAATCTTTAGAGCAGGTCATCTTTCAGGTATTCCGGCTCTTTTCTTCTGATGATTTTATTAAACAAAATTAGTGAATGAAAGATCCGACGTTGTTTCATTCCCCATAGAAGCCGTGTGCATGAATTCTGCATAAACTGAATCCTGTGCTCATCAATTTTAGTCAAACAAGGACCATATTATATAACATCGCACTAAATAATTGTGTGGCATATTTTACTTTCATTTTCTCGAGACCGCTGGGATTCATATGCGAGTTTGCTAGCTTAGGTGCTGCTCTAACTGGATATTGTATATCGTGCTCATAAACCATTTTTATAAACTTCCAAGAAATAATGTTTACATCATACTAGAAATCATGCTTGAGGAGCACATTTCTTAACGCTTTTATACTATGCGGAACGTTATTATTGGGACAACGTTTTGCAGAACACACATGTCCACCCTGATTTATCATTGTATTATTCAATAAAAATAAAATCCTCCGGACGCCTCGCACGCGGAGAGTCGGAATACTGTATTATTTATTATACTGTCGTGACACATACGAAGAAATCTGACAGACTATTTGAGTAACCTTAGGGTTCAAACTTCCTAACACCGGGCCTGGGATTTGTATAAAAGTTTTTAAACTATTCTATAAAGTTCAAAAAAATATCAAAATTTAAATAATATCCTCAAAAACATCACCTTCTTATTCTCAGCATTTTTGAACCCGCTTGTAAACGCTCCTTGTGGCCATGGCAATGATCTTACCATATTTATTATTAATAGCATGAATGATGCTTTCCTGGAGATCCTGAAGATTGCGGACCGTATTTTATACACCACACCCTTCACATATCCAAAAGTGGCTGTTTTTCCTGTTAAACATGCCTCTATTGAAGAAAATTGAAATTTTTAGTATTTACATAGAAATTTACTTAGACTTATGGAAAACGCTATATTTTGTAGTGAAAATTTATTTAATAACATACAGTATAGAAATATCTAATATTATTTATTAATCGACATTTTTTCGGATCAAATTCGCACACAAGAAGATATTCATGAAAAAATATATTCATGTAAAAACAATGAACAATAGGATGCATAATTAATAAATGTGAGGGTATTTAAGTACCAGTTTTTGAAATAAATTTGGGCATTTCAATGTTGAGTGTGCATAGTTTGTAAATTTCTGCAACAAAGTAGGAGTGTGAAAAGATATATTCATACAAAAACAATGAACAATAGGCTGCATAATTAATAAATGTGAAGGTATTTACATACCAGTTTTTGAAATAAATTTGGGCATTTCAATGTTGAGTGTGCATAGTTTGTAAATTTCTGCAACAAAGTAGGAGTGTGAAAAGAATTTCAGATTGAGGTAAATAATGTGTTGTTTTTTTAGTAAAGTTTTACTCTACAATAGTATCAGGCGAGTGCTGCAAATCATACGAGTAGGAAATAGTCATTTGATGTGGGTTTCACACTATACCTACTTTTTCTGTTTGAATGCTTTTGAATAAATTAAACATAATAATTTTTAAGAAACGATGTTTTTTCGAAACTTACCTATACTCACCCTGTTGACGTAAGACTAAATACGATGAGTTAATAGTATATTACATAACATGTGCTGTAAATGATATTTTACATGCGAGAGACTGTTTGCCCACGAGCCGCGAAGCGGCGAGTGAGGCAATAGTCTCGAGCATGGAAAATTATTTACAGCTCGAGTTATGTACTGTACTTTTTTTACGACTTTGCAGAATCAGAATCCATTTCAGAATTAAAATTTAAGCAAAAATATTTCACACAGAAGAAAAGGTAATTATGACATTTAAATATTTGACATTTGTGTTTGACATAATTCCATAATAAAAAATAAAAATCCCCAAAGTGTTATGTAATATTCATTACGTAACACTTTGGTGATCATTACGTAACACTTATGTAAGATTGAATTTACATGTCACGTTAACAGTTTTGCAATAGACGGCTTAACAAAACAGGAGTAGAAAAAAGTATTAAATTGACTAGTGGTGTTAAACTATATTTACTATCACTATTAATGTTTTTCATTATATAAACAGCTTTGAAATCTTCGAAATTAGCGAAATAATTTAATAATAATAAACTGTCAATTTGGTTTTATTGTATTGTCGGTATTGCTATGGTGATTTTTCATAACCGATGCTACTTTTGTCATTACCAGGAAATTTACCCGTGCATTTTTAAATATTTGCCATAGTTGTCCAGCAACTAGTGGGAGATGAAAAACAGCATTACAATGTAGGTACTATACATTTTCAAATTATGATTGAACATATAGGTAATGCCGGGTTTCCACCAAGCGAACAGACAAAAACAAAACACGAACTATCCGTTTGAACAGAAATTTCGAACAGTTTTGTTTTGAAAGTGTTTCAAACCTGTTGGGTCCCCCAACGGACTTTGTGTTTATACTAGCCACGAACAGAAATCAATAAAAACTGTTTATGTTTTGTTTAAGTTTTATTCAGTTTACATAGAGACACCGGACGTGCAGTTTTTTTTTTTTGCCTCGGAGGAAAGCCATCAAATTACACCTAAACCATTTAGGACGAAAGGAAGAAGCTGCTCCAGACTTTTTAAATTTTCTGTAATTGCGCCTCTCTCTTCGGTACTGCGAGTTAATATTTCGCTCAACTTCAGCGGTGGATACGTGACACATTTTCCCTAGTTCTACCAAAGCATTCTTTTTCTTAATTCGGTTTTTGTAGTCTGCGTGTTTCGCATCCCATAAGGATTTAAAAATTTAGATTTGAAGCTTCTTGGGATGAGGCTCACAAATTACACATAGGTTAAATAACGACTTGTTATTTAATGTCAAAACATTTTGTTAAAAAACAACGTTTCGGCAACGCACATCTGTTGCCTTCTTCAGGTAATATTCATACAAAAATCGTCTAGTGGACAAGTAGTGTTTTCTTTTGTATTATACTGTTTGAATGACTCAAACAGTATAATAGGTTTTCTCTATAAGATTCTAAACTGTTAAATAGAATCCCCTGAACTTCTTTAGAAAATTGGCATTGAAGTCCCAAGTAGAAATCTGATAAGTACAATCTTTGATTTAGATATTCGATTCCCGACAGAAAATTTGTTTAAACTAACTGATGTGTTAACCATAAGACAGTTGTTTTATAAGACTGCTGTTCTCCAACTTAATAACTCGAAGAAATTGTTAGGGACGCCAGACCACATTTATTTAACTCGTGATAAGAAAAAAGAGATTATACAATATAAAAACAATCTGGCAGAGATCATTTACCTTTATTGGTCATAGGGTCTTTAATCAAATGCCAGTGGAATTGAAAAATAAAACGAATTTAAATTTTTTTAAATCAAAACTATCAAGTTGGTTGAGGGGTCAAAACATTGAGTTTATGAGTTGAAGCTGCTTCTGTGTCTGTTTCCCTGTATCGGCATTATACAGTTTGGTTACTTTATTTTGTTTTAATATTTATTGTTTATCTTTGAATATGAATTTTAATTACAATTATAATTTTGAAAATATTACCAATTTTATAAGTTGAAGTAATTAAAAAGTGCGTGGAGAGTTATTGAGTTTTTAGAGTGTCTGTAGGAGGTGGACAAACTTCGCAAAGTTTTTACATCCTGTAGGCACGATTCTCACTCGCTATTATTTATTTATTGATAATACTTTAGAGTAAGTTAGTCATTTTGTTATATTATGTAATTTATGAAAATAAATTCTTAAATTAAAAAAAAAATAGTATATTGTGCAACCAACATGAAATCACATATATTTATCTTAGGAAATGGTCATTTCAATAAACTGTCAATTTGGTTTAATTGTATTGTCGCCGTTGCTATGGTGATTTTTCATAACCGATGTTACTTTTGTCATTACCAGGAAATTTACCCGTGCAAGTTCCCAGCAACTAGTGGGAAATTAAAAACATAGCATTACGCAATGTAGGTATATACTGCATTTTCAAATTATGATTGAACATATAATAAATGCATTTAAAGACACATATCTAGAAATTTCTAGACCTGTGTTTAAAGACAGTCGTAGAAAAAGTATATTTTTGACACACAACGAGTTTATTGCTTTTTTGTTAGTGGAATTATTCGGTACACTTCCGCATTAACTGAAATCGTACCTTATTGAAAATTATTATCGACGGGTTTTCTACTTTAGGTAGGTACAAACAACTCTAGGGTTCGAACTTCCTAGCACCATATGACTTTGATTTGTATAAAAGTTTTTAAACGATATCAGGAATGTTGTATAACGGATGACACAAAATGCACAATGCCTTGTATATTAGAAATTATGTACTCTTGTTATTATGGACTTAACTATCCAGGTTTTGAATCATTTACCAATGTGGCGAGGCGACAGAGTACGGCCGACGCAGTCCGCCTGTGATGCAGATAACAAGTATTAGTTTGCGTTATTCGTCGTGCCAGCTATTTGACTGTAGTATTTACTCTTGACGACTTTTTTTTATTTACTTTGAACTATCAATTATTTATTGGGATTGGATTGATGCAGTGCTATATATCGGGTAGGAGGCAGGTTGTGGTCCTCGAGGGGGTAATGTGTCACAAGAAAAAAGTCTCTTATAGCAGTGGTGCTTCAAGGCTCTACATTTGCCCCAATTTTATACTGCCTCTATACATCACAACTTCTTTGCACTGTTGCATTCTTGAGCTCATTTATATGCAGATGATACTCAATCGTATGCGTGCTTCGATCCTCAACAACTGCAACCGGCCGTTGACCTGTTTAATGACGATATTAGTAATCTGGTTAAAGCTTCGAATGGGCACTGTTTAGAGATTAACAAAGACAAGGCCAAGGTCTTGGTCTTTGGTACAAATCAAATAAGAAGCCGTTACAGAGATCGAGTTTCAATAAGGGTTGATAATATGCGGATAGAGAATGTGCCTATGGCTCAAAACTTGGACGTGATAATGGACACGGACCTGAGATTCAGGGAGCATGTGAGTGCCTGTATAAAAAAAGCGTTTTACAATTTAAAACTCTTGTACAGTAATAAGAAAACAATTATGTGACTCCTTGGTCTAGTCGCACTTTAACTTTTGTGACGCTGTCTATCGTCCTTGTCTTGTTGGATTTGATCAGCGTCGAATTCAGTTGATGAAAAATTCTTTTATTAGATTAATCGAGGGATTGAGAGGCAGCGAACGTGGGGTCAGCGCTAAGTTGAGGGAGCTTCAATGGCTAAATATGAATGGAAGACGTTTATTGCATGCATTGGTTTTATACAACAAAGTAATAAATAATAAGATACCGGATTACCTTTACAATATAATGCAATTCAGGGGTGACAATATTGTTTTAAACTTGAGACACAGAATGGCGATAGCTCCACCTGCTCACCGTACGGCTATGTTTGAACGCTCGTTTTCCTATAATGTCGGAAAACTATATAAGTTACCAAATAATTATAAAATTCTGAAGGGACTTGGATTTAAGGTAAATGTTCGAGAACTTATCCTTCACTCTCAATACTAATCATTCTTGATGTTTGTAGAACTCGCTTATGTATTGTATTTAAGTAAGTAATCTTAATGTTATAGAACACACTCTACAGTCTATGATATGAAACAGTTATCAACGTGTATTACGTTACTTTTCTTATTTCTTTTTTTTTTTTGATTACAGTAAGGTAATATAAGATTTATAATTAAAGTAGGATAAGCTAGGAGGCATAATGCCTCAACTTCGCCTGTTGTAAATTTTTAATTTGCAATAAAGACATTATTATTATTTATGAAAAATTGTGTTTTGGTTTTAGGAGCACCAGAAAGCGGCAACCAAAAATATGAAATCCAATATACCATTTCATCTAGAAATACTGCTGTATATGATATCGCTTTCTGTTATGCCGCTTGTGTTACTCATATTCCTAATTTTAGTAATTGTACGCCAAACTGTTAATTTCATTTTGAAAATCAAACATAAGGAAAATTATGCAGGTGAGTCTTAATTAATCAACTATTAATACTATAATATTATATACACCCTGTTTCATTAATATTGCAAAAAAATTTAGGATGAGTTTCCTTGCTTAAAAATAAGAAAAAAAGTTCATGTGAACCTGTGTCCGAAAATGCTTTGTTTCGAAGATACAGTGTGTTAAAATTTTATTTATTTTTTTGGTTTTTGTAAATAACTTTTGACATAATTGGAATATTTTAATAAAAATTAGTATGTAGGGGTTTTTTGACATGAGAAATTTAATTTTGATATTAGTTTGGCGTTTTCTTGTAGGTGGCGCCACCTACATATGTTTTCACCTATTTAAAGAGTCATAACTTTTTTAATCGTACTTCTTTTTATTTCTAAGAATAAAAATGGATTTATCTATCAGTTTTTCCGCAAAACATGCATACTTGGTAGAAGTCGCTACGAGCAACCGTTCTCGAGGTATTTAGATTTGAAAAAGTCAATGCCTGTAATTGTAAAAGGTAATATTTATGTATTATAAATTTTCTTTTATCTTAGAAAAGTGTTTTAAGGTTAATTGTTATTTATTGTAAGTAATAAATTTAAACGCATTTTGTCACAAAAGATTTAGCAATAGTTATTTGTCTTAAATTTTCGAAACATAATAATACAATAACGATTTTTCTGGAAAAGGCAAAAACGCAAAGGTTTTATTATTATCTTTTTTTATTTATCAATATTAATCATAAGGGCGTTTAAAAAAACGAACGTTTAACAAAAATGCTGTGAAACAGTCAGCTACTAAAATAATAATAACAATAATAACAATAACTGACATTAACAATTTTGTAAGAAAAATATTTAAGAAATGACAATCTCATTAAAAAGTCCTTTGTTTAAATTACAAGAGTTGTTCAAAATGTGAACTCCCAACTGTAATACAAGCATCTATCCTACGACGCATTGATTGGCGAACGCGTTCAAATATTCCGGGTGTGTGTCTAATTGTTTCACAGGATGCAATGATGCGGTTTCTTAATTCCTCCACAGTTTCTATTGGGGTCGTATAAACCAAATGTTTAAGGTGACCCCAAAGGAAAAAATCCAATGAATTTAGGTCCGGAGACCTCGGGGGCCAGGGTTGTGCTCCTCCTCGACCGATCCAACGATTTGGATACACAGTATTTAAATATTCCCGCGCAACTAAACTGAAATGTGGAGGAGCGCCATCGTGCATGAAATACATTTGCAATCTCAATTGTAGTGGGACATCTTCTAAAAGTATGGGTAATACATCTTCAAGAAAACGACGATAAACTTCTCCAGTAAGCCTCGGTTGTAAAAAATATGGGCCTATCAAATGGTCTTCAATAATCCCCACCCAAACGTTAAGTGAAAACTGGTGTTGATGACGGCCTTCTAAAATTGCATGTGGGTTTTCACCTGCCCATACATGATTGTTGTGGAAATTAATTATGGCTTCTCTGGAGAAATTTGCCTCATCGGTGAATAATATTCGTCCTAAAAAATGTGGATTTTCTCCAAGTTTTTGTTGCATCCATCGACAAAAATCTACTCTTAGGGGAAAATCTGTGGGTAAGAGTGCCTGTACACGCTGGATGTGATAAGGGTATAAGAGATTGTTCTTTAAAATTCTGAAAACTGTTGAAGCACTTACATTTACGTTTAAAGCACGATTCATATTTAAAGCAATCTTTCTGGTACTTGTTGTAGGAGTTTCTTCAATCTGATGAAGCACATGTTCTTCTACCTGTGGAGTTGCTGCTGTGCGGGGCCTCCCGTTTTCAGCGGTTTGTTTTTGAAAACTTCCATTTTCATGAAGACGTTGATGGAGACGAGAAAACATCGTATGATACGGGATGACACGATTAGGGTATTTTTCTTCATAAAGACGTCTAGCTGCTAATGAATTACCGTTGGCCAGGCCATAAACGAAATGCATATCGCACATTTCACTATTTGTGTAATTCATTTTGAAAAGCTTAACCAACTTAATAATTAAATACTTGACTAATCAATGTCAATATGAGATGCATTAAAATGTTTTTTTTTTCAGTTGTCATTTGTTATTTGCTTTCTATTGCCATGACAAATCATAGCACACTCGATGAAAAAAGTGAACATTTACTTTTGCGCAATCAGTTACTGTGCGCTTTAAATAATTTACACAAAATAAATAAAATTTTAACACACTGTATCTTCGAAACAAAGCATTTTCGGACACAGGTTCACATGAACTTTTTTTCTTATTTTTAAGCAAGGAAACTCATCCTAAATTTTTTTGCAATATTAATGAAACACCCTGTATATTAATTTATTTACTTATTTATTGAGAAAAAAAAAGTATCATAATCATACATACACGAATACCTTTGGGTAACACAAGGAGGCGCTTGCTAGAACGGCACTTAGTGATTCCAACTGGAGCAGATCGAGGAATCTGTTGAATAAGGAACAGCTTTATTTTCAAGTAATTTTAAATCACTTTATCTCATTGAAATATTGAACACCGAACACAAACTCCGACTAAACGATTCACTGCTGGTCTCCACCCATTTGTTTCCCTTATTGCCTTTGCTTGCTCTAAGTTATCTCAGTGTCTCACATACAGTGTCTTCAAACATAAGCCACCGCTATTGCTAACTTCGTTATTAATGCAGCTATACAAAGAATGGATAAACTAGTAGACGGAAGTTATGTCAAAAAGTTCAATTTGTTCAAATGGGTAACCCGGTATACAATATCCTCACTCGATAGGATATTCAATTCTGAACAAAAGTTATTCTATGATTTTTACCCGAAAATCAAAAAAGACAATGTTATCGATTATTTTTCAAATAAGCCGGTGTTGGTTTGCATATATAGTCGTCGTAACTTTGTCTTACAATAAAATACCTAGAAACTAGGAGGCATATCCATAATGTGAAACAGTATCGTTTATTTTTAACTATTCTATAAATTCAATTTTCAAATAGTATAATATAAACTATAAAGTCCAAAAAAAATAACAAAATTTAAAATATCCATAATGTGAAACAGTATCGTTTATTTTTAACTATTCTATAAATTCAATTTTCAAATAGTATAATATAAACTATAAAGTCCAAAAAAAATAACAAAATTTAAAATATCCATAATGTGAAACAGTATCGTTTATTTTTAACTATTCTATAAATTAAATTTTCAAATAGTATAATATAAACTATAAAGTCCGAAAAAATAACAAAATTTAAATACGATCATCAAAAAACATCACCCTCTTGTTCTAAGCATTTTTGAACCCGCTTGTAAACGCTCCTTGTGGCCATGGCAATGATTCTGCATTCATTGCTATTAATAGCATGAATGATGCTTTCCTGGAGAACCTGAAGATTGTCGCCTTTTATACACCACACTCTTTACATATGGCCAAAAGAAACAATCCATAGTCTCGTGATCGAGGATATCAATCGGGCGAACTTTACAGAGCCCATTTTGCTGAAACTAGATCTGCTATCTATCCACTAAATTCAAGTCCCGAAGTGTGGCGGGTAACATTTAGCGCCACACAGATAGTGCACTTTGAGCCGATCAAACCACACCAAAAGGTCTCTGCGGGTTACAAGGACGGAAGAGCATCGGGTTTTCTCGACTCCAAAAGTGGCCGTTTTCCTGTTAAAAAAATTGTTATTCTCCAAAATCAAGCGCCAGAAAGTCTGCTTTCATTTATGAACTACTGACAAAACTCCATGCGTCTTTATTGCTCTCCTGTTATTAGTGTCTGTGCAGGTCTGTACCCACAGATCTAGAAAGGAGTTTCTAGATCTGTGTCTGTACCTGTACGGCAGCAACTTATGCTTTTGTAATATGGTACGTACACCCTGTAGAGTAAGTATTTGTTTAAATTTTATATGTTTATAAATATTTAAATAATTGTTATTAGTTGTAAGCAAAATATGTTTTGGACAAAATTTAGGACAAGGGACGATGACCGAAGAATAGAACAGAACGACAGACGATACGAACTACACGTAATTAATTAATAAAGAAAATATAAATGAAGTAGTCTGTCTTTAATTTATAAAGTAACGTTATGGAACAACAAGTTCCCAAAGCAAATATAAATTTATTACATGGCGATCCTGCCAGCCCTTTTTCATTATTTTAGTTAAAAATATAATATCAGATATGGCATAATGGGCACTAAGCAATCAAAAGACCAAGTTGTGATAGCGCAAACTGCAAGTGGAGATGCAGCAGCAAATTTAAATCATGGATTGACATTGGCAGAATGGTTGTTAATAATTTTAGTAGTAATGGTATTGTTGGGTTTGGTATATGTATTGATGCAAAGGTATAAAAAGGGTATGAAACGAACAATAAGACGAGAAATTAATAAGCACGAATTAAGAAAATCCCTAAATATATTAAATCAAGAAGATCAGGTATGAAAATTCAAATCACTGTATATACAATAAAGTTGATGACCTATGGAATGTGCAACGTGTGCATCGACCCAGTGTTTTAATTTATGTGGACTATTATAGGTATACGTGTAATTTGTTTATGAAATCATATTTTATTAAATTTAGTAACAATTTTAAATATTTAAGTAGATATTTTAAATTTAATTTTTGGTATATAAATATAATACATTTTTTTTTACATACTAAATAAGCTTCAATACCTTGGATGGCTATTAATAAAATTTCGGAAATTTACCAATCTTTATTACAAATTAGATCAAAAGTAAGTAAATATAATATAGATAGGAGACCGAAAAAAGTTGACGAAGCAAGAGCTATATATTCTAATTTATCTAAAGAAATACAAATTATTAATAAACAAGCTGAAAAATCTGAAATAGGAAGTTCTGAAATAACTGAAATAAAAGACTTAATTTCAAAAATTAAATCCCTTTATAACGAAATTTTACAATTTGATAGAAACGAGGAAGTTAACATTTCTGAACCGAAAATGACTTCTTTTGATATAAAAACTGCTGTTAGCCTTTTACCTAGCATGGACGATTATGAAGAAACCACGAAAAAATTAATTGATGCTGTAGAGTTGTATGATTCTATGTTAGATCCTGAAGGTAAGCAATTGTTAATCAATTTTATTTTAAAAACACGCTTATCCAGTGGTGCAAAATTAAGACTAAATCAGAATTACACTACTATCGCGGCTTTAATTAACGACATGAAATCATATCTTCTTACACGTCAATCAGATACAGCACTTCAAGCAAAATTATATCGCGCAAAACAAGGCGAAAAATCTATTGAGGAATTTGGAAAGGAATTGGAAGACTTGTTTGTAAATTTAACAATATCGCAAGCGAATGGTAACGCCGACTCTTATTCTGTTTTAAAACCCATAAATGAAAAGGCTATTAAAAGGTTTGCTGATGGTTTGAGAAATCAGAGGCTAAGTACAATAGTGGCATCTAGAAATTTTCTGTTCCTGAAGGATGCAATCAGATCTGCAATAGATGAGGAAACAACTACAATACGAAGTTCTCCGCAAATGTTTAGAGTTTCCGCAAGAGGTAGGCAACATGTTCCGCGTGGAAATTTTCGCCCTAGAACCGGTGGCCGTAATATTTCACAAAACAATATCCAAAATCGACATTTCTATAATAAAAATAACACCCGTACAACAAATCATAATAATCAGCATTATAATAATAATAATAGAAATTTTAGACAAGTTTATAGAGGTAATAGGAGAGGTTCAAGGTCAGCGTCACATAATGTACGACTTGTACAACAAAATAACATTACTCTAGATCAAGATTCCTTATTTCAGGAAACAACAGAATTAGTTCCAAGTACTTCTAGTGATTTTTTTCGTGCCTAAAGGCAAGAATTTAAATCATGTTTTTACATATTCCAATAACAATTCCATTTCTGTTACATTTTCAGTAGAGAATGCTAATTTTCAATTTTTAATAGATACAGGTGCAACTTTATGTGCAATCAAAGCTGAACAATTAAAATCTAAATTTACTTTACATAAAGAAGAAATAGAAATCAAAGGTATAGGTGGAACTTTACGTGCAGAAGGATTTACATTTTTAAAATTAAAGATAGGAAACACTAGTTTTAACCAAAAATTTTATGTTTTTAAGTCATTACCCTGTGCAACAGAAGGCATTATTGGTGATGATTTTATTCGAAAATTTAACGGAATTATAAATTACGAGAACCATAGTCTTACACTTACCCACTTCAAAAATAAAATAACATTACCTTTAAATAGTAACGGCGACAATATTTTAATTATCCCCCCAAGATGTGAAATTATTCGTTATCTAGATACAGGCTTGAATGAAGATTGCGTGGTACGTCCGACAGAAGTGTGCGAAGGAGTATTTGTCGCAGGAGTGCTAGCTAAACCGACAGAAGGAAAGATCCCTGTGAAATTGTTAAATACGAGAGAAAGTGAGGTTTGTTTACAAAACTATATTCCAAAAATTGAGAAAGCGAGTGAGTATAATGTATGTAAGTATGACAGTGAGAATATATCTGTAGAGAGAGTGAAATCTTTATTTAATTTATTGGGCTTAAATTATTTAAACAAAGACGAACAAAATTCTATTGAGGCTATTTGTGCAAAATTTGCAGATGTTTTTCATTTACCGGGAGATAAATTGTCTGTAACTAATATTTATAATCAATCCATTGCATTAAAAGATAATGTCTCTCCATCCTATGTCAAACCGTATAGGCTTCCACAGTCACAAAAAATGGAAATAAATGAACATATTTCTAAAATGTGTGAAGATGGTATAATAGAGCATGCACAAAGTGAATGGTCCTCACCAGTTTTACTAGTTCCCAAAAAGGTTGATTCTAGTGGAGAAAAAAAGAGTAGACTTGTTATCGACTATAGATTACTAAATTCTAAAATTCAAGACGACAAATTTCCACTTCCGAACATCACCGATATTCTAGATTCTTTAGCAGGTGCAATTTATTTTACTCATTTAGATCTCAGTCAAGGATATTATCAAGTAGAATTAAATAAAGATAGCAGAAAATATACAGCTTTCACTACTGATCGAGGGCAATGGCAAATGAAACGACTTCCGATGGGATTAAAAATTAGTCCTAGTGCATTTTCAAGATTAATGACTGTAGCAATGTCAGGATTAAATTATGAAAAATGTTTTGTTTATCTCGACGACCTCATAGTATTTGGAAGATCTCTTCATGAGCATAACAAAAATCTTATGCAAGTTTTTTGTAGGCTTAGAAAGGTAAATTTGAAATTAAATCCATCGAAATGCGAATTTCTAAAGAAACAAATCTTATATTTGGGTCACATTATTACAGATAATGGTATTTTGCCAGATCCTGAAAAAATTAAGTCCCTTAAACAATATCCAAGGCCTAAAAATGCAGAGGAAGTGAAAAGATTTGTGGCATTTTCGAATTACTATAGGAAATTTATTCCAAATTTTTCTGAAAAAACGGTTGTCCTTAATAAGTTGTGTAGAAAGTATGCTAGATTTGAATGGACGGATGAATGTGAAATATCTTTTAATTTTCTGAAAAATTCTCTTTCAAAACCTCCAATATTAGATTATCCAGATTTTTCTAAGGAAAATGAATTTATAGTACAAACTGATGCTTCAAATATTGCAATAGGTGCAGTTTTACTAAATAAAAATAGAAAACCCGTAGCTTATACAAGTAGACCTTTAAACAAGGCGGAAGTTAATTATCCGACCATCGAAAAAGAACTTTTAGCTATATACTGGAGCGTGAGATATTTCCGACCATACTTATTTGGTCGCCACTTTAAAATTTTAACAGACCATAAACCATTGTTATATTTATTTAATTTAAAGGATCCATCAAGCAGGTTAATTAAATTTCGACTAGGATTAGAAGAGTACGATTTTCATGTAGAGTATGTAAAAGGTAAGGAAAATGTCATAGCGGACGCATTATCTAGAATAGTTATAACATCTGATGAATTAAAAGGTATGAGCCAGAATGTAATGAATGTTATGACAAGGGCACAGAGTAAAGTATCGAATGACGAAGAGTGTGAGTTGGATGAAAGAACTACTACAAATGTTAGGCCTGATCAACCCAATGTTGTGGAAATTCTTAAAACTCCAAAAAACATCACTGAACTTAGACTTTTGTCAACTAAAGAACTCTCCAAATTTAGTGAAAAAATAACTGAAAAATCGGGTAACTTTTATTATGTACCACTACATTCTATGATTTATTTTGCACAATTAAATTTTCGATCAGCGTTGGCGCGAGACGAAATGTTGAGAAACTTAATTGATTTATGCAAAAAGATTAATATTCGCGAATTAGTTATTTTAAAGAATGAAATTAATGTACATTTTATTAAATGGCTAGCTGAAGGTATAAAAAGTAACTCTAATTGGACCGGTCCCCGAATTTGTATAGTACAAGGAGTTAAAAAAGTAGTGGATCCCGAACAAAAGAGAGTAATTATAAACGATTTCCATCTGCTTCCTACAAGTGGTCACGCAGGTATCAATCGAATGTTCAACACTATCAAAAAATACTATTTTTGGTCAGGTATGCAACAAGACATTAAGAATTTTGTAAGTAAGTGTACTACATGTCAAAAGCAAAAACATTCTAATAAATATACCAAGGAACCAATGGTTATAACATCTACAGCGCATACCTCATTCCAAAAAATATTTTTAGATATAGTTGGACCTCTACCAATAGATGATAATGAATTTTCTTATATACTGACTCTTCAATGTGAATTAACGAAGTTTGTCGAAGCTTATCCTTTAAAATCCAAAGACGCGAAAACTGTATCAAAAAGTTTCGTAGAAAATTTTATTCTAAGATACGGAATTCCTTTAGAAATAGCAACAGATAGGGGCGCTGAATTTATTTCCGCAACTATGGATGAAATTTGTAAATTACTTAAAATTAAAAATATTCAGTCAACCGCTTACCACCATGAAAGTATAGGAGCTTTGGAAAATTCTCATAAAGTTTTAGGTGCATATTTGAGAACTCAAAGTGTGGAATATAATGCAGCTTGGAGTACTTGGGTGCGGTATTGGTGTTTTACATATAATACCACAGTACATACGGAAACCAAATACACACCATTTGAGTTAGTTTTCGGAAAGAAATGTTATCTTCCAAGTAACTTAAAAAATACGTTAGATCCAGTCTACAACTTTGACAGCTATCCTATTGAACTTAAATATAGGATGCAACATGCTCAAAATGATGCTCGGAAAAATCTAATACAATCTAATTTAAAAAGGAAATAAAATTACGACAAAAATCAAAACCCTGCAATCTATCAAAAAGGAGATTTCATTCTATTAAAAAATGAAACTGCTAATAAATTTTCAGACCCCTGTTTTTTAGGGCCATATAGGGTTATTGAAGACTTATCTCCAAACGTTAAAATCTCTAAAGATAAGAAAGAAATAATTGTACATAAAAATAGAACTAAATTCTTTAAAGAATGATCGTACCTAACTTATATTTTAATTGTATAAATAATTTCTAACATTATGTATCGAATTAATTAAAATTAAATCATTAATAGAATTATACTTTATATAATATAAATGGGTTATATAATGTAAGTAAGATAGGTATTTTCTAAAACTAGTTTTTTGTAAATTTTGGTGAATATATATATTTTAGCATTTAGGTACTTATGCATATTGCAATTCCTGAGTAAAAATAATTTACTATTTTTTCGGAAACAGTAAATTCTTTTAAAAAATTCCGGGGAGGTGTAATATGGTACGTACACCCTGTAGAGTAAGTATTTGTTTAAATTTTATATGTTTATAAATATTTAAATAATTGTTATTAGTTGTAAGCAAAATATGTTTTGGACAAAATTTAGGACAAGGGACGATGACCGAAGAATAGAACAGAACGACAGACGATACGAACTACACGTAATTAATTAATAAAGAAAATATAAATGAAGTAGTCTGTCTTTAATTTATAAAGTAACGTTATGGAACAACAAGTTCCCAAAGCAAATATAAATTTATTACACTTTTACTTTCCCGACCCAGGGAAAGTATTGTGAATGCTCAAAAAAAATTGAGATAAAGATGTTTACCAAACTAAATGGAAAAACTAGATAATTTTCTTTCTAAATGGAAAAACTAGGTAATTTCTTTTCTACCTGGGCCTAAAAAAGCATACTCCTATGCCGTAATTGAAAGAAAGGGACTAAAATCTTTGAATATATAGATAAAATTAAGGCACTCAAAAATGTGACATTAATTAAGAATATAGAATTTGGCTAGAAAGATAACCGATATGCACAGGCTGTCCATAAACGGATTAAAAAAGATCGAAATGTGAATTAAAAATTTGTCAAGTGTCCATAATGACACAGTTTTCAATATTCAAGTAGTATACCTAACTTGGTTTTTGGAAAAAAAAAAACTCCAGAAAGGCTTCAAAACGGGGGCACAGTATATTTAATATAGACAGTAAATCCACTAGGACATCTACCCGAAATATTGTCTATCGGTCGCCACTGTTTTCTGGTGGCAGTTGGTAGACGCGCTTGGTTCTGATATATACCGGTTGTATTGCAGCATGCACAAGAGTCTTATTATACCAGTTGTACTTTGTTGTATGAGATTAAATAGTAATAAGAATGATTAATTTTTAATTAAAAATGAATGAATAATAATTTGATATTTGAACAAAAACTTTGTTTTCCGCTATATTCTTAACATTAAATTACGTTGCATATTAAAATTAAATATTATAAAATAAAATAAACTTAAGTTAAAACCCAATAGGTTTCAAACAACAAAGTTCCCCAGATTAAGATAGACGATTTTATTATTTTGGCACATGTGGCTGCATATAAAAACAGCATGATTAGCGTGTAACGCGACGCGGCAGCTTCTTTGTCGGCGCGGCGGGTTCTTTGTCGGTGCGGCGTTTGAGATTTTGTTTCTATTTCTTTATAGATTAGGTATGTATTGCTTGGCAAACGAATCTGTGACAACGAAAGGAATGCGGACAAAAAATCCTATATTGCCAAATTTAACTACAAAAAATCACTAGTTCTAGAAAAGAAGTAGTATTAACTTGAAAATCGATTTTTTACAATTACAAATAATAATAATGAAAGAAGCTCAACATTTTTAAGTGGTTGATAGTTTTATTTTTATTTAATAACTAAAATTTTTACCACTGAATATTAAAATAGGCAAAATAAATTACGATCTTCTGTAAATTCGGCAATACAACGCGAAATAGGTGGTTAGACGCCGCCTGAATGATCCTAATTGTTGCGTAGACCCTCGCACGTTTTGTCGCCATGCGGGTGTGCAAGGCGCAATTGGTGGAAACTGAGTCTTTCCCCGTAATTGTTGCCGCCCATCGTAGTAATATTGAATCAGCCAGTGGCAGAGTGGTGTTATTTATACTTTTGTTGTGTATGAGTTGCAATATTATCAAATATTATAGCAAATTATTATTGTATATTTAGTGTTCTGTTACTTTAGTGTTTTAGGTTCAAAACAATTTTTCTTTGTTCTTGAAGAAATATTATTATTATTTATAATTATTACTAAACTTTTACAACGCACGCCGCTGGAAATTTTATGAATGAAATCAGCCATGTTTTATTACAACTGCATTCGCCTTACCGACGTCGCGCTGTTACAGATCAATTTGCCAAACAATAGGTGCAATACCTATACATAAAATTTGGAGGACTAAATCTGCCTCCTCTTTAGCATTGTTGAATTTATAATCAAAACTGAAAATATTATATTTCTGGAGAATTTCAATAACTTGTGTAACCAAGATCATATTGGTAAAAAATTAAAAGAGTTGTTTAAAAATAAAGCCTTTGCGCATCCATGTAGTAATTTTCCTTTTTTACTATTTTTTATCTTTTTATAGGTACACGCGTGCGCATATATTAGACTTTAAAATTTGCCAATCGCGACTTAAAGGTGCAAACCAAAGCAAGAAATTATAATAATAAAGTGGTAAAACCTCATGTAAAATTAAGAATTTTGCAAAATCTTTAAAAAAATATGACATTAATAATACAATTTTAGATCTTGAAAATAAATAACAAGAAACAAATCTATTACCATGCTATAAAACTAACAACCCCAGTTTCTATATAGAATTAGTATAAGAAACTTTAATCAAACTATATTAATTTTGGACTAAGAAGCTATGTAATTTAATATATGTATAATAAAATGTATTTAGTTTATATACAATATAGCTGATTGATTAAAGGTCTATCTATATAAAATATATCTTTTCTATTT
This sequence comes from Apoderus coryli, assembly GCA_911728435.2. NCBI lineage: Eukaryota > Metazoa > Arthropoda > Insecta > Coleoptera > Attelabidae > Apoderus > Apoderus coryli. Next base: position 9,451,329 of record OU452204.1, on the reverse strand, counting down.
TTTTATGTGCCAAAATATTGTGTTTCATACCTATGTTTTAATTTCTTAAATACTTAGTTAAGTATATGTAATTTTGTAATTTTTTTTTATTTTTAAAATTTATTTCTGTGTTGTAAGTATATCTTTGGTACATTTTTTTTTTAAATCAAACATCGCTAATTTTGTGTAAAGTAAATAAAAAAAAATTATGTACCAATGGTTTTAATTTAAAAATTATCTATTTAATTTAAATAACAACGAATATGTAATTTTTACCGCCCTCGTAAGAATAATTTTTAAACATGCGTGCATAGATGCCCCCGTATTACGCTCGATCTGTTATCTTTTATTCCTGCATGTGTCGATAGGCGGTATCTCTCTATAAATGCAAAACAAAGGGTGCCGAAAACAGTGCCCATACTATGCCTTATTTTTACGACGACGGGGCCTAAAATATAAAAAATCTGTTAAAATCGAAATATATTGATAGGTTTTAAGAAATTATTACCTAAGGGCACAATTAACTGAAGATATATTGATAGAATTATTTAGTAAGTGGTCCTAAAATAACTTCCAAATTTGTGTGTATAGTGACTGAAATCTGAAATCATCGAAGCAATTTCTCCATACAGAAATAAATTAACACAATGCCGCCGTTTTAGATAAGACAGCTTTTGAAATATAATGCTAAAATATTAACACATATAATTAATCAAACATAAATGACAAAGAAACAATTGAAAAATAAATAAATAAGTGAAAAGTTTTAAACTTCAGGATTTTTTGGTTTTACCAGCTTTGAATGTAGTAATCTTTAATTTCCATTATTAATAACAATTTGATTTTTATAATTTAAGCTTACATTTACTCATTTTTTAATTCAAATTATCATATAGTAGGTAATAGTAGTAAGTTCAGGTTTAGGAGAACATGTAAATATCCTAGTTACGTATTCAGAAAGTACGAAACAATAATGAATAACATTAAAATATTTACAAAAGTCTGTGATATACTTTAACGCAAAGCAATGGAAGCGTACATAAACCGCACCGCCCCTGGTCATTATTTACAAAAATAAACATAAATATATATATTTCTGTATGGAGAGCTATTCGCGCCTTAGTGTCACCAGTTTATTTTTTGTTTGCAAATCTGTTTTAGGCTTAGTAAGTGGTGGCGACTGTTTCTGGTTAGTTGAAGATATTACAAAAAATATTGCGAATGGAGTATGTCTCATCAAATATGAAAAACCGGAACAAAATTTCTATGAAGAAATGAAAGAAAGAATCGTTCAGAGAGCGTCCAACCCATTGTATGTTAAGCTGAATTGTACCAAACATATGTGTTTTGGATACACATATTTACTTAAAAATCAAATCAGGGTAACCGATCTCATAAAAACAATTGATGAACGCGTCACTGATGAAAATACATTCAGAGATTTTTTGAGTGATATCAGTAATGTCGACCTACCCAACGGTCATACCACATTGTCTGAATGTTACATTGCTAAATATCCTATTAAATGGAAAGATGAGACCTTGTATCCAGTTGTTTTCAGATTGAGTCATGTCGTAGGCGATGGAGCAGGGCTTATGGCAATGGGTCGTGATATTTTCTTCCCAGATATTCCTAAGGATCGAATTCAACCGTCCAATATAAAAAATATAAAGTCACACCCGGTTTCTAACCGTTACAAATTTTGGAACTATATAAAAAGATTTTTTATAATTACCGTCGTTGGTCCAGTGAGGTATATTGATAATATTTGTTTGAGAAAGGATGTTATAAATAAATTACATCAAAAATCATCAAGTGGAAAAAAAATAGTAGCGTGGTGTAACGAGGATAATGGGGAATTGTTCCAGTTGTGCAAAAGTGTGAGAGCAGTCCGAAAAGACATACGGTTGACGGATATAATCTTTACTGCAATTTCGGCTAGTGTAAGAGGATATTTTAAACGAGTAAGTGGTGCAATTTTTAGTCAGCAATCTAGTGTATTGCCAATGATGTGGTTAATTATCATGTTATCTAAATAACGTGAGAGTCACTAAGGACTAACTATAACTATGTAAGGTACTGGTGTCTGGTGGTGGGTTCTAGGTCGATAAATAACAAAACTAAATGTGAGAAATTTGCTTACATTTCGCTTCCATATCAAAGTATCTTCATAACTTTATCTATTTTCTGGTATTTGTGTTAAAAAAACAATATACACGTTCATTAATTTACAGACACTTATAATGCACAAATATTGTGACTTATACTTTCACTTATTATACATATAGTATATGATTATTATGACTATTAAGTATTATTTCTTAAAGTAATCCATTTCAAAGAGGAGTGGGCTGTATTTGGAAATGAAACAACGTCTACTCGACAAAATACGTTATTTATATATGTTCAAATCCCAGGAGGCATATAGCCAGACATGTTTCGGAATATTATATTCCATCTTCAGTGGCATAGCACATAGAAATGTATTTTCGCTATTATTATAAGACAAAAACTTTTTTAATAATTCCTTTTCTCTATAAATTGTATAATATGATGCATGTGAAACATATTCATAATATAATTGAGAACCATTATATTTACTCTTGCTAACATTAATTATGTTCTACACTTACGCATCTCAGCCTTAACTATTCTATTATTAATCTAATTTATTTCCTTTGCCTAACAGAACACCTTTTCTAACTTATTGCATCCCTTCATCTCAAATGTCACAGACGTTATCTATTAATTCAAATAATTATGCTACATTAATAATGATAATTATAATAAAATAATTATGTTACATTATAATTCACACATGCTCAGTTCAATCTTATCTTTATTATTACTATTATGTAGTACGGAGAAAAATGTTTTCATAACGTTCGCCTATTTTACACATGCGCCGTCCAACCTATCTTCCCAATCTTGTTCTCCACTCTAAATATGTAAAGTGTTTCTAAAGTTAGTTTAAAATTATATAAAAAAACACAACTCGATATCCCTTTGTAATGTCAATACCAACCGCAGCCGTCCATAGGCGCACCCTTTTAATTTTTCATAACAATACATGCCCTACGATATTTTAAAAATCCTTTTGTATTAACAATAATTGTATGTTGATTTGTATAAAAGTATACTGTATTTTTCCTTGCCGCTCCAACTCGGCAACATATATAAACCTACGCTGAAAAAGACTGTTTTCGTTTGTAGAAGTTTCGACATAGATGCACACGTACCTAGTCCGTGTTCGAACAGCAAGGAACATACCTTTATAATAATTAATACTATTGTTAATACTTGTTATGCATATAAGCAGATACAGTTATAATAATATGCTTCTGATATTATAAACTAACAACAAATTTTACTCACTTAGTCAGTGACATTTTCTATAGAACGTAAACATTTTATAATATGTGTATTCATCACTTCATTATTTTCAGACCTTAAATAATAATAAATATTTAAAAGAAGACGCTGGCTTTGTACATGTAAATCTTGATGCTTAAACTCCCAACGTGTTCCGCTCGTGTCGTATACGGGCCGTGTCTGATACAGTGACTACAAAAAGTTTCATCCACTTGAGGTTTTATTAATAATTATTATCTAATTTGATAGATCTTATTTCATTTTATTAATCTAAGAAAAACTATTTAACAGATCATAAAATGTTCTTGTTTAAATTCCACATTAAGTCTTCGCCATGATGCTGATGATATGTTAAAAATTATTTGTTTCATATATTTGTTTGCAAACTCTAATCTTTTCTTTTTTTCGATTAATCATTAACCCAATACTTTTTCCAGTCACTGTAGTTATTTTTATTATACCTCATATATACGAGGGAGAAATGTATCAAAAAACGCTGCATTCGATGCCCTTTTATAATGTAAAGAGGGATGGGAACGGATAGCCCCGGTAGAATCGTTAAATTTATATATTTTACATTGACTTTGGATACACTAAAATCCATAAATAAAGTGTATATCAGCATATTCTTGATTAGATTAGATTTGCTTAAAGGGATGTAGTGGCATTTATCAGAAAGTATGAAATTGGCGAAAACGTCATAGTCTACCTCGTTAAATTTAAATTCATTTTGCAATGTTAATGACCTAACATTGTATCAAATATCTGGTAAGCGGTGCGCCGTAGGCAAAAAAAATAGAGAATTCTGTTGTCTGTGAAAAGGTATGCTGGGGTATTGAAAAACTTTTTTGTAATTGCAATAAAGAATACCCTGTATTCCGAAAACGTAGCTTTACTGAATATGTGTATTGTTTTAATGTTATCATTTGATGAAATCCTGCCATTGTAAATTGGACAACCCTATAGAAATAGATCGTAAATACATAAACAGTATAACTATTTGTTTTACTTTTAGCACAATTTGGAAATCCCAGATTACATGGCAACAGCCGTTCCAATAATGGTAGTAAAGGACGATGCTAATGTCAATGAAGTAAAGAACACGTTTAATATAGCACTTCTCGATTTAGCACTAAATGTAACACCGTTTTCGTTATTGGGACTCTTAGCAAAGATCAGGAGGCAAACGGACCAGATAAGGAAAATATCAGATGGAAAAGTATGATTTATTTTTGTCTTAATGAACTATTAAACCTGACAGCTACCATATCTTTATATTACACACTTCAAAACTAACATGACAATCATTTCTTTTTCTTAAATATTCAACTTTTGTTTTTAGCCGATGCACCAGTGTCAATAATGTTTATGTCAAGTCGTAGCTAATTTCAATAATATCATCCTAGAATCTTGATATTACAAAAGTATTAAAAAAATATGGTGTTATACAGTTCAAAGAACGGGAGGGGCAAATTCACTTACATTGCGATACATTTTTGCAAAATTTTGATTAATGTAGGGTATCAGTCATCTTTGTCTAGGTAAAGTGCTACACACGAGTCTATGATACGCCTATCACTGTATATGTATTATAAATTTCTGGAATGTCCTGTTAAACACGGAAGTTAGTTGAAAATTATATAATAGACATATATACAGGGTAATTCATCCTGTAACTATTTTGAAATTAGCGGGTATTATTTACATTTAGAAAGAATACTAATTTTATAGCTCAGTCCAGAATGAATCCCAATATGCTATTCAAATTGTTACGGGTTCGATTCAAGCTTTACGAGCGGTTTCAATTAAACAAGAACAAACAACGAATATCAACTTTATTAATCTGTATTAAAGTAATGTAAAATTACTCACCTCTTATAATTCTGGATCTCTGTCGGTCACCCACTTTGTATTTAAAAGGAAAACAATAATTAAATGACCCTTCTGTCAACAACATAACGAAAACTTTATTTGAAATCAAACGCAAAAGTTTGGACTCAAAACAACTAATTTAATAATTAAAACTAATAAAGAAAATGAATAACAACAAAGAAATAAATATGTATAAATAAAAAAAAAGGATAAAACAATTAAACGATAATGAAAATTTAGAAAAAAATCTTATTCATTAAACTTAAAATAGGAAAATTAATATAATTACGAATAATTATATTAATTCCCATACGAAACTTTAATTACAATTGAAAACTGAATTTATTTCAATTACTAAAATAAACAACAAAAAGGCCTTCAATTAAAAGAATTAACAAAGAACTTAATGAACTTGAACTTCGATTATTATTAAGAAACTTTATACAATTAGAAATCACATCTAGACTCTACCAAGGCTAAAACGAATCTAACTTGAAAGTCCTATAGCCATTCCAAATCACTACCATTTGTAAAGCAAGAAACAATACGATGACTTTCCATCCTCCCGAATCAGCGACTGGACAAAAACCCATTGTTTTTTTATTCGCCCTTTATATATATTATTTGATATGAGAAACCGTGACACCCTCCAATTTGCTTCTGTATATAATAACAAAAGTCAGACATTTAATTTACGTGAAGGCGTTTCGATGTTCAAAAGTGAGACCAGTCTGTATTTAAAACATGTCATTCTTCGAACAAGAAAACACGGTCCATCTGTTTCTAAAAGTTGAACAAAGAAAAGAGACAAAAATTATATATTTTTGTTATTCATGTACCTACTTGCAGATGTGTTTATTACTTTTCGTAAAACCCATATCAATAAACGATAAGATAGATAGAAAAGAGACCCTTAAATTGTATGACTAAAAGGAGAGTTGTTAACAATCTACTTACAATAATATTCACAAAAATATTATATTTCCCAAACTAAGAGAAAAATATCTATAAAATCACCCAACTAGTATACATAATACCAGTGGCGTGTTACAATCCTGAGTGGCCTATTCAAAGTTCTCGGGAATTACAAAAGATATGTTGCTGAAACTTTGTGGTTCGGTAATATCGGAAAGGTTCTATAATGATGTACTATTTCCTGGTTTATATACTGCCGGGTATACCGGAAGTAATCACCTACTAAATAAATGGCAGGACCACATTTTTTATTTTTTTTTTCAGATTCCCTATAAAATTTAAAGGCCACTTTGTTAAGCATTCCCTATACCAAAACCAAGAGATTTTTTCCTACAATTTTTTTTGCGAAAAATTTGACGTTTTGCGACTTCTACAAAAAATCAATATTTCCATGATTAATTTCATTCAAGCAAGCAAACCACGTGTTTACTAGGAAAAGTCAATTTTTTTAAATGGAATATTATTCGACTATCCCGTTCGATAGACAAAAAATAACCGTTTTAATGATTATTACTGTCCTATACCTAAAATCTTCAATATTTTGAATTTTGTATATTTTTGTCAAAATACAATTTACAAAAACCGTCTAGTAGGCAAATGCCATAATCAACGTTACTTTTACACAAACGTGAAATATTGACAATTACATCATTGTTAATATTACTGCAGTTTGTTTAACATACCAGTTAACTAAGTTGAAAAAAAATGCAACATAATCACTCGAATTTAGATGTGTTTAATTTATTTAAAATCTGTGGACAATACAATCAAGTTGTTAGTAGGACATGTAACACATTTAATACTATGTACTCTAAATTGATGAAACCAAAGAAACTTAGAAGACTACAGAGAAGTTTTATAATATTTGAAATTTTAAATATTCTACAAAAACATCTAAAATGATTTCCGTTCACTTCTAAACATTCTAGTACCCTTTTATTAACCTCGTGAATTGTAGCTCGCCGAATTTCGTCGTTGTCCAAATTCTCAAACTCACGCCTGATTCTTTGTAATAACTCCTCTCATGTGTTAATTGGTGTTTTATACACATTACTTTTTATTATACCCCACAGGAAAAAATCCATGGGAGTCAAGTCCGGGGACCTAGCATTAGACCAATTCCACGGACCTAAACGGCGAATCCAACGATCTTCAAACATAATAATCAGTTCATTATTCACTCTGCGGTACAATGCGGTGGAGTTCCATCCAATTGGTACCAGCAAGTGCCATATTGTTTTAAAGGCAAATCTTGTAAAACATTTGAAACGGTGTTCTGTAATATGTTCAAATATTTTCTCCCATTTAAATTCGTAAATATAAAATTCTAATTTATTATCCATTAATAAACAAAACACATTAAAGCGAAAATTATATTGATACCGCCTTTCTTGGGTTTTGTGTGGATTTTGATTGTTCCAGAAATGTAAATTTCGTCTATAAAAAATGCCTTCCCTACTAAATGTTGCTTCAATGATTGTTGTTGTTAAACAAGCCCATTTCTAATATATTCCCGATAAAAGGAGCATCGGCGCATCTATGTGTTGGTAGTTGTGCTTTATGGGGTCAGTGACCTCCCAAGCAGTCGATATAGTGAATTGTTGTTCGCTGGGCGTACTACCAACAGAAACTAGATGTCGCCAAACACATTCTTTTACATTATATAATTGTATTAAATGTGACGTTATATGTGATGTTGTGGAGTAGACGTTGTTTGATACCTAAATATATTTTTTTTTTTAGATTTTTGGTTGGATACAAAATGTTCTATTTGGAATTTTACCATTCCCTTTACTAAAACTGACTACAAAATTTAACCAATTTTCATTGGTGATTAGTAATCTCCCTGGATTGGAATATATGGATAATGTCCTAAATGGGTGCAAACTAGAAGATATGTGTTTGTATCCACCAAATAGAGGAAATACAGGTGGGTGCATATATTCCTTAATCATTCAGTTATTTTTGCTTACCTTTAACTTATTAAGCTGGGTACACATTTGAGAGAAATCATGCATATATACGTGGGTACTCAATGTATGTGTTCTCAGATCATGTGTGATATTTATTTTTAGCACTATGCATGCGTGTGTACTCAGATCGCTCTATGTTCATCGTGTAGTAGTTTAACAAATGTCGGCAAATGGTGAAGTAGCTCATACAAGTCAATTAATGCTATGCATTTCTCAATATTCCACTCACTCACATCCATTTTCACGTTCACAGTTTCCAATAAAGACTTTAAAACAATTAAAATAGCGCAATTCGTAAAAAAAATAACGCATGTACGGCACATACAATGTTACAAACAGTCCACATAGAGCACGCATACTCTGAATGTTTTCTTTGAGCGGTGACCAAAAACCGACATGATTTGACTCGACCCATGAGCGCTCAGAGTCGGCCCGCATGCCCTAAGACACGTCTACATTTCCATATTCCTGTGTACTCAAACTATGCGCATTCAAATGTGTACCCAGCTTAAGAGTTTTGTTTAAGAAGTTTCTTGTAAGTTAAGCCCGACAACTCATAGAGTTGATTTTGTATTATAGGAACCTAGTAATTAACTTTTACTTTACAGACTAACTAATCATAAGAAATGTCTTAACTTATTGTTATATGATACACATAGGCAATGGCGGCAATATTTCTATTTCCGTGAGTTCTTCTCCAGGTTAAATTGTATATACCTATCTACCAATTGAGTGAATTTTCGCCTGAAAGATGCTCGTTCTGCCATCTCATTCCAGACCCGGATACACCTGATCCAGTGCCTTTATTGACCTTGGAGCTGTGAACCGTATTTCTAATATTTTCTTTGATATTCCTGGTATTCTTTCGCAGTTCCTTTGTTACTTAGCATTGCGGTGAAATTTCTCTCAAATATGTGTCTTGTCGCATCATCGAATGATTTTTTAATTCTCCGTTCTTCAGCGCTCTTCCTAGATACTCTGGACTTTGCTTCATTCGATTGTCTTTCTCTTCGATTAACAAGTACAGAAGTGTGAGGTCCGTAATGATCGTCTGCTCCACAAAATTCTTAAAAAAAGTTCATGATCCGTCTGAATAGAAAAGAACACAGCAAACAACACCAAACCAAAAAAACAAAGCTGGATGATTGAGGAGATCCTGGAACTCATGGAGAAAAGACTCAAATGGAAAAACAACACAGATGAATATAAAAACAAACAATAGGAAAGACAGAACAAAATCAGGAATACAAAAGAAAAGTGGATGACGGATAGATGCAATGAAAAGGAAGAACTTTACTATAATAGAAACTTTCCATGTTCTGAAGTCTGTCTCCGTTGACTCGAATTTGTGGTGGGACAGTGTTTGGTGCAGGCTGGTAGAGAATATGTGTTTTCTTTATATTTAGTTCAAGCCCAATATTCCTGTATGCGCTGTAAAATTCATTTAGTATATATTGAAGAGCATCTTCTGTATCAGCTAGGACAACGTTGTCATCCGCATATTGAAGCTCATAATGACTGATGTGGATACGATCTTCGTTCCAGCTTGCAGTCTAGGAGGGTTGACGAGTCCGCCGCCACCAAATCTGTACACAATCTTTATTCCCCCCGGTAGATCATCCTTAGCAAGTTGAATGACCGTTCCCACAAACATCGAAAACAAAATCGGTGCAATGAGACAACCCTGCTTTACGCCAGTTGTTATTGGAAGGGGTTCTCCCGGTCCGCTGCTGTTGAGAACTATTGCTTTCATGTTATCCTGAAGGAGTCGTAGTATTTGGATGAATTTCTGGGGACATTCGTTGAGCTTCAATATCCTCCACAGAGCCTCATGGTTAACTGAGTCGAACGCCTTAACAAAGTCTATAAAACCCATGTATAGAGGACGATTTTGATCCCGTGACTTCCTGTATTTGCCTGGCACTGAATATCATGTCGGCTGTACCCCTGTTGTCCACATTGTGTTTCCGGCAAGCACCCTTCCGAGAGTGGGAGAAGACGATTGGACAAAATGGCTGGTTTACAGATTCATCTGCAGCATTTTCATTGTTCATTTTTGATACTTCTTCTAATCTGACACATTTTTTATTGAAGGCAGTGTTTTTCAGTAGTCACAGCAATATAAAAACTAGACAATAACCTTATCGACATTTTATAAATAAAGGTATCCATCATGATACATGGGTATGTCCATAATGTTGGATTTTCTTCCGTTAAATATTTTTCCAAAGTGGAATATCGTATAACATATATAACATGTGTACATTAATCTTTGACAAAGTCTACATTCTACAGTGTGTATACTGGTTATTATCATGAAAAACAAACCCATGTAGTTTAATATACACAGACGATCTATTAAAATTTTTGGCATGACACAAATCCGGTCGTGAAAAAAATAGTACGAGAGGGAAATAGATTTTATATACACGCGGGGCTTTGAAGCCCTCGGGTTTCGCCCGGTGGCTTTAAACTAAACCCCGCGGGTAAAATCTTACATTTCTCTTCCTTAATTATATATAAGTAGGTAATGTACTATATCATTATGAAAAATCCAATCAATTTGTGAGTTATTTATTTTTAAATTGCATAGGTACTTTTTAAATGATTTTCTCTTATACATCATTCTTTCATTTCCAGGTGTTACCTTCCTCATATCCAGCTACAGAAACCGGTTTCAATTTTCGTTGATAGTGGATACGCTCCTTATTTCCTCAAAGGAAGAAGTTCAGTTTTTGATTGATGATGTCAATAAAAATTTAAAGTATTTATGTGAAGACATTTTGAATGAAAACAAATTAAAATGTCTATAATTTCTTTTAGAAAATAAAATTATTATTAAAAAATTACGGACTTATTTGATCTCGATTGGACAATTCGACGATCTATCGAACTATACTGCGCAATAATTGAATTGTGTTATCCAAATTTTGGCAAAATGAAGAATCACATTAAAATTGTAAAGGTTTAACTGGTGCCTATATTGGAACTCTTCCTTCTTGTTTTTAAGAAACTGACTTCTAATTTGAACACTGATACAAATATTATCTAAATTGTGTAATCCAATAACTTTTGATTGCTTTTTTCAAATTATCTTGGAATTTCTAGTAAATAGAGATTTAAGTAGAAAAGAAATAGATTGAGTGGAACATAATTAAAAATCTTAAAGTTTGATTGCTTTTTTAAAATTATCTTGGCATTTCCAGTAAATATAGATGTAAGTAGAAAAGAAATAGATTGAGTGGAATATAATTAAAAATCTTAAAGTATCCATTAGAAATACAGAAGTTTAGGTAGATCATATAAAGTAGTGTCAGTCAGAGAGTAAGCAAAATGTAAAAATTATATAGTTTGAAAAAGTAGTCCATTCTTAAGTGGAGTTGTAATTTTAGTCTTCGAATAAAAGTCAACGCTCCACACAATAAGTTTAATACAACAATCGTCTAACGGAATTCATCAGTGATACATGTTTCGGAACTAGACCAGTCCCATTATCAGTGGCAAACTCAACAATCGGAAAAACTTACTAAGACATATAATAATACATTGGTCGAAAATTCCATTGAAGTCTGGACAACATACTCCATTTTTTTTTTGTTCAAAAATGTATCGCCTTAAGCTATGCGTTTTACATTTTCTTAGACTTGTATAATAACTAAAATACAATAATTATATAATAAAGGTTTTTATAAATTAATTCAATGCGTCGATTTTTAGTACCCGCAAAATGATTTATTACTTGATCATGAAATTCTGAACCTAAGTGTAAATCTTTCAAAAGGCCGCTTTCGATTGATATTAAACCCAAGTTACTGAAACGAGATTCTTTTATTCTTTAATTTTATTGCCAAAAAGATTTTTATTCGTTTTAAACACGAAAAGATTCTTTCCACGGACGCAGAAGCAACTGGAATTCAAAGTATTAAATTCCATAATTTAAAAATTTCTGGCAAAATAATAACTAAATTATTATGAACAAAAAACTGTAAAAAATCAGGTAATTTGGAGCAATTTTTAAATTTAATGTTACTATTGCATTTGCGTTTAAATAGGTTCCATATTAACGAAAATTAATAGATTGCAGTTTGATTGGTTGTTTTTGTGATTTTCTTACACTAGTATACTTCTATAGAAATTAATGAGACATATTTACAACACTAAATAAATATAAAATACCTAGGTACCTATCCTATATAGCAACAATAATTATATTATTTTACAAAAACCCATGACATCTCTAAAATGTATAATTTTTTTGATAAATCTGATTTAGTATGAAAACTTATAAACCCTACATTTTATTTCCTGCTGTTAGTGAAATTTTGTAAATTCTCCAATACAATCTTACATGCAATAATATGCGTGTATATTAATAGGAAGCAGGCAGGTCGCTAGCTGTCTAGGTGCTAGCACATTCCAGCATGGCTTCATGAGAGACCGTTCAACATCTAGTAACCTCTGCATATTTTCTGACTATGCCTCACTAGCTCTTGAAGCTCGAGAGCAGCTGGATGTTATTTATACCGATTGTGCCAAGGCTTTTGACAGGGTTAACTATTGGATCCTGCTTTGTAAACTAAGTATAGGCTGGGGTTTCATACGATTCCTTAAATTTACTAAAATCTTACTTGTATGATCGATATCAAAGAGTTAAGATGACCAATAGATTTTCCGATAATTTCACGAGCACATCAGGGGCTCCCCAGGGGAGTATCAGACCATTACTATTCTTAGTCTATATCAAGGATTTACCTCAGATCCGACGTTTTTCGACTGGCCTTTTATTCGCTGACGGCTTTAAGATTTTTAAATGAATTAAATCTCGAAAGGATTGCGACGAATTACAGGACGATATCAACCTTGTAACATTGCATGGTTTCAAGAGAACAACATTAAAATAAATTCGGAAAAATGATCGGTGGTTACATATAGCAAAACTGAACTTTATACAAAAAACCTAGTCGCAACATCGTTAAATTTGGCTACAAAAATATCTTCTAACGATAAATATTGACAAAAATTTCTCGGAGCAGCAACCTTCAAGCCCCCAGCAAATTTTGACTGTATGTATACTTACACCAAAGATTAATCTACACAAAGATTAATCTTTGCTTACACAAAAGGGATGATTAAGAGATAACAAATAGGTATTTAAGTATATAAAAAATGGTTCTATTTGCGGAATGTCTTAGGTAAACAAATAGTGCTGGTTTTTTAGATCTTTTCAACAATATTCACACACTCACAAAAATAATACAACTGGTATAACATATAATACTCGAAATAACGTTGTTCGCGCGGACGCTCTATATCAACTACGTTCTGAAACATCTCACCCGGTGAGAGGTCTGCCGTCGGTCGGCAAAATTGGAATATAGGTATAGTACGACACAGTTAAGAATGATACACTTTTATATGGATAGCCCATTTAAAAACGTATATTCTTAACTGTGTCGTACTAAGTGCTGTGACTAGTTTAGTATAATCTTTGGACGATGCTATAATGTATCTGAAGAGGTAAAAATATTTTTTAGTCCTTTGAAAGCTGTTGGATATTATCAACATCTTTCATTAGATAATATATTATTATTATACATCATCGTATGTATGTAATGAGTTCTAAAAAATGATCTAAGTTCCGAATGGTGAAAACATCGTTCAAAAAATGTAACTCAGTTCATCAGGCCCATAAATGTTAAATTATATGAAAAAATCTATTATTATATTTTCCTTTGCTTAAGTAAGTATAAGCTTAACTTTTTCATTAAAAATACAGAATCTCGACGTTTTTTTCAAAGTGTAATATTGCAACTATAGGTAGTCTATTTCGGAAGTGTGTAGACTAATAAAACATAATTAGCTATGCAAAAGGTATACAGGGTGACCCACCAATAATTTCGTCCACTTCCATAGATTGGCAATGGGTTCAATGCAATAACTTGTTACTTTTCATTAAGTTCAGTTACTACCACCCGGTTTAGGGTGAATTGCCTATTGTTATCCCGAGTGTTACCTATTCATATACGCGGAAAATGGTACGCCAAAGGCGTGCAGGTATTGTAGAAAGAAGTATTTAACAAAATTTTATTGGAATCGTAATCTACCCTCAACACTCAAAGGTCATCAAACCTTCTTTCAAAAATCCATCTTTGCTTTCAATGTGTGCAATTATTAGTCTCTTCGCTTTTCCGGAAGGCACTTTTATACCCGTTGACAGGCCTTCCACGAAAGCTTGGCGGGCACTGGTTTTGTTGTACTGCATAACCTGCATTGATCCAACTCTCATCAAGATAAACAATGTTCTTTAGCAGCTGCTCTATATTTCTCAAACAATTTCCGCTACTTAGCGACAACTTTGTCCATAATAAGAGTTTTCTACTAATCAAAGCACTGTCATCATGGCCAAGCTCCATCAAAATTTTATCTAAGGTGGGTTTTTCTTTTTTAAAATAAAGAGTGAACTTTTCTTCGATTTGCACATTAGGTGTCTTCATCAAGGACTGATGCTGGTCCTTCCAGAGTCTTCTTGGTACGCTCTACTTGACCTGACACCTTTCTTTCCCGTAATAATTCGAAAACGTTTTTTATTGTCTTATGGGTCAGTCACAAATTGAGGGAAGCTGGACGGAATTCCCCATTTTCTTACTATACACCTTTCTAAAATAAACTATAGGTCATTTTGCCCTCATAGTCATTGTGGGAAAGATGTTCAGATGCTTCTTCAAATTCTGGAACATGTGCCACAAATATACGAGACAAGTCATGCATAGATGCATCGTCATGCTGCACGACACAGTTTCTTTAAGGTCTCAAAATACGTCTAAGAATTTAGGGTGTCACCAAATCCACAGCAATACCATCTTGAATTGAAATTGTTTGCTTCAGTATGTATGGTCTTGAATTTAAATTTATTTTTATATGGTCAAGCTAATATTTAAAAACTTTTTTATTGCCTATAATTTAATTATCTTTAACAATATTTTTGTATTTATTACAAACATTTGTATTCTCTTCAGCATTAGACAAAATTAACAGTAGGCCTGCAATTATTAAACTCATACCACTCCACCATAATATTGATGTTACTTCGTTGAAAATCACAAAACCAGCAAGTGCCTAAAAATATAAACACTGTAAGTAATTAAGTTCGGATTATAATGTAGGTACTTAGTCATCCAGCCTTATTTTTCAGTGCGTCTAAAAAAGAATTATAATAAACTTTATTACAGACATTGCATCGATGCTTGATTGATATATCTATACTAAAATGATTTTAAAAATGCTCCGGATATGTAATTTGCGATTGTGCCGAATACCCTCTTAATCGAACTATAAATTTATTTATACCTAGGTAAATAGTTACGAAATAAAGAAGGCCAACCTGTACTTATTTTGCCTAAAAAAAACTGTTAATGCGTCACAATACGGTTTCAGCCCTTCTTTATTTCGGCAGTATTTATAAGTGATGATTTTTTACCGAAAATACATAGTTTGAAGCCGAACTAATAACAGTTGGAACTAATGAAGATTCATAGCAATGTAATGCTTTCACAAACAATGTCCAAACACCTCCATTTGTAACAATCATGCATATAAAAAACATTATTCGTAGCACTAGAATTTCCTTAAATAAAGTCAAAAATTCTTGTTTTATTACATTTACCAAGGTAATTATTCATATGGGTACCTACCTGAAATGCAGGCAACCCACTTAACTTTCCGAATATACTGGCTGCCGACGCACATAAGCCAGGTAACACAGCATAATGCATATTTTTATCCATTTTTTTTTTAGCTTAGAAAAAACGTGTTTTGTGATTAACTATATTTATAATTAATTAATAATAATTATATAAACCTACCTATATAATACGTATTAAACCTTATAGATTGCTATTGTTTGAGTATATATTTTAGGTTAATTAATAATCACATGTTTTTCCAAAGCAATACAAACACTTAGAGATTAATTGGCACCAAAAAATAATTATATTAGAAATATCATTTAATTTTTAATATTAATTTTGTAATTTAATGCCCAAATCAAAGAAAATTGAGGCCTACGGACTCTCTACTCTAAATGGTCAGAGGGCAGCGTTGCCAGTCCAGAGTTCCAGATTTTTAAAAAATAGGCAGCTCGAAATATGCCATACAGTATACAACTAACAAGACTTTTTATCTTTAATTTGGAAATTTGTTTCACACTACCAAGCTTTCACCAGACGGACCGTTTCGTTGATCCACAACTCTCCACATCCCTTTATAATAATTGAATTGATATTTTGATAATATTGAAAACATGGAAGTCTAGATCGATCGAGTTTAGGAAATCATAGACTATTAGTCAATTATGCCAAAAAGACATTTATCTTCTTATGGGGAGAGTTACGTCCGTGTCAGTCGAGCATTTCATTTACCTCCTCGCGCTCGTGTACCATCTAATAACGCTACTATGAGTCCGTAACGTTGAAACTTCTGGTTCAATAACACAAAAAAGGTATCTCCGTGCTGGAACTGCGCGCACGCCTGAGAATGAATAATTATAATATGAATATGCGGTCCGTAATTCATTGAATGAGAGTTCACGACGATCCGTGCGATGACGAAGCTTAAATCTCGGATTAACCTAAAGCACCACAAGAAGAATTTTGCATAAAGACCTTCACTATACCATCCATATAGAATTCAGATTGTGCAATCTCTCAATATTCTAGATTACCTACCCTATTTGATAAGATTTTGTGAACAAATGACAAATTTTAGAGCGTATCAATGAAAACGATAACGACATTGGATGTGTGATGAAGCCCACTTTCATCTTACTGGCTTCGTCAACAAACAAAAATCTTCAAAACCTGTAATTCTCTAACTCCCTTTTATAATATCTTAGTATATTATGTGTGGGAGGAAAAATTTTGGGTCTGTTATCACAAAGTTATAATACCGTATAGTATATGTCTCACTTATGAATAAAGGTCGGTAATTCTGCTTGGGTACGACTATGATATTCTGAGACGCTCACAATAAGAGCGAAACGAATTCTTCAACCTTCACTATACCATCCATATAGAATTCAGATTGTGCAATCTCTCAATATTCTAGATTACCTACCCTATTTGATAAGATTTTGTGAACAAATGACAAATTTTAGAGCGTATCAATGAAAACGATAACGACATTGGATGTGTGATGAAGCCCACTTTCATCTTACTGGCTTCGTCAACAAACAAAAATCTTCAAAACCTGTAATTCTCTAACTCCCTTTTATAATATCTTAGTATATTATGTGTGGGAGGAAAAATTTTGGGTCTGTTATCACAAAGTTATAATACCGTATAGTATATGTCTCACTTATGAATAAAGGTCGGTAATTCTGCTTGGGTACGACTATGATATTCTGAGACGCTCACAATAAGAGCGAAACGAATTCTTCAATACATATCTGACGACAGATGCATCAGTTTGATCGCACTACATTGGACTGGGGCTCTGTAAATTTGTTTATAACCGATGCCGCTGGTAAATTATTCTTTTAGGGCTTCTGTCGTACACACATGCATTTGTTTCCACCTGGCAACCTTGTAAACAATATTATGCTCTATAATATGAAACATAGGCAATCCGCTACAATAGTTTAGTAAGTGACAATTATATCAACCTATATTTTATAAAAATACATAGGTAAATATTTCCAAAATGAAAAAATTGTATTTTAAGATTATTAGTATGTTTATAACAACAATGTTAGTATGTCTCTTATTGGATAGCTATACATATTCATATTACATGTGTTATAATATATTTTCTTGGTTTATTATGCATTGGATTGGGGCGGGTTACGCTAACCCCAATTTTACCGTAAAGTTAGATAGAGATCGACAATGTTTACTATCAACAGTAACTGGGAATTAAAGCGAGACAGAGGATACGTCAAAATGCAGTCAGGCTTATTATCCGGAAACAGTTTTGCTGTGGCTAGTAAAAACTGTGCAATGTAAAATGTGTCTGTATGTACGGAAACAACGTGATATGAAAAATTTCGGAAAATGTGTGTCAAATAATAAAATAATGTGTTCATTTATTTAGAAACCATTTTAAATTCAAAGGACCTATTGAAGGGTTTAATAACAATGAACTTTACTTGTGTTGTTATTAATACAAGAGTCAGTATTTATTACAAACAATAATAACCAGTAAGTACATGATAGTTTTTATTTACTTTTGATTATAGGTAACTACATATTTTATAGTTATCTACCGGAGATTCTAAGAAGTGCAAGTTACTTTAAAATAAGCAAATTTAAAGATGTTTTTTTTTATTTAATGGCACTGGTGAAAACCAACTGGTTAAACATGTTAATTTGCTGAAATTGCACAAAATTGTATTGTTCAAAAAAACCTAAAATACTAGGTATATAAGTACATAATTTAGATATATAGGTATTATTACCTATGACTGATGTGTTTTTTTTAAACATGCACAATCTAGGTATTCTATAAAAATCTTGGTATAGGGTTGTTCATAGCAATTAAGTAACTCTACAGGGTCTGTTAAATGCCGTGTGCCACTATAAGTTTTACGTCTACCTGTATAAATTAGAAGAGTTCTACCTATTACAATCCGACCTATATTCAACTTGACAGTTAAATATCGGACTGTAATAGACTACATAGATTGAAAGATCAGGTAAAAATAACGATAACTAACGATTCACGATAAATAACAAACTCGACCGAGACATTAGGCTAACCAATTTTTGCAGAAACAATATCTAATCAAAACGAAAGCCATGGTGCAAAAATTGATTAGCCTAATCTCTCGGTCGGGTTTGTTGGTGAGAAAAATCGAGCAAATCGCTGTTAAATGGCAAAGTTTCTAAAAATTCATACTATAGCTGTGTGATCCGTAAGTATATCAAACGAGAGTACTTTTTGACGTACTTTTTATTTTTATTTGAAGTGTTATGTGAGTGTAAAGTAGCAAACCACTGTAGATTATGCAGATACAAATATATAATATGCTATTTGGAATTGGACCCATATCTTCATTTGAAATCCTAGTACTCTGGCGAATTCTTACGTATTTTGACAATTATTAAGTATAATCTTTTGATACACAGTATCAATTTACTGTAGCCATTTCAGTACACACCAGTTCTGAATGTCACTGTAGATATAGCCTAAACACCTTTAAATGAGTCTATTTAGCAATTAATAAATTATTACAGAATCAGTACCTATTAAAACAGAAGTAAAAGTTGCCCTGTTATACTTTATTAATTTAAGCTGGCGATTAATAATAATTAAGCATTTAAATATAAGTAATATAGTTTAAAATAATAAGTTTATTACAGATTTAGAGTTTTAATCAATTTAATATAATATGTTTCAATGACTATACCTATTTAACAGCTTATTAAATATACTTACAGTCTATATTGACTATGATCTGTATCAAGATAAATTTCTGCAATTTAAATTATGCACCAAACGTAGGTCTTTGACTCGGATTTTGATTTGTTCGTTTAAAATCGTTCGTATAAAATAGTAGCTAATTTTTATTTCATATGCATTTTACTTTCTCGCACAGGGAAAGTATTGTGTGTCTGTTTAAAATGTCACCAGTTAGGTAGTTGGTACCTATCTTATTAGAATTATAATACAATAGTTTCAAAGAGGGTTTTGTGGCGCCATTGATAGAGCGTGCGCTTCGCATGCGGAATGTTCTGAGTTCGAATGTCAGCTCTGGCAATATTTTTTTGTTCTAATTTTTGAATAAAGTAGTTAGTTTGTTACGTTAGTTTATTGGAAATAATGAAAATAATACAATTATAATAATTATTAAAATTCTGTTATGTTATATATTTTTGATAATATTATAAGTTTTGGGGCGACACAACACACAACAAATTTTGTATTACACAAGACTCTTTTTTACGAGGGGTACCTATTGTAGTGTACAAATTTGGGCATTACGAAACCTTGCAGGCATTACAGTCTATATACTGAACTACCTACTTAACATTAGTAATCCTGAATTTCACTTAAATAGAAGGTAATTAAATAATATAATATACTGATCCTAGGGATCCAATCCAGGAACGTTCAAGTCTTTAAAGATTTATTTCGGCCCAGATCAACCAAAAAACGTACAGTATTACGTAAAGAAGAAGAAGACCAGGGCTATATTTGATAAAACCATGATCGAAGGTCGTATTTCGTATTCGGGGACATCCAGTAGGTCAGGGGGATGAGATATTCGATCCTATCAACATATTTGAGCAGTCCTATAATTGTACGTTGGTGTCCTCGATTAACATTATTTCCATGAAAACTACCCGTTTCTGCCTCTCAATATTCGCGAAAGTTTGATGGTTGGGAATTCTGCGGTCTGGATATTTTTCACGATAGTCTTTGACGTACATTTCTCTCACATAATCCATACAGCTACGAGAAGCATGTGGTTGACAGCGATAGAATAATGTTCCATTCTAAAGAACCAATCATTATTTAAGTAAAAGAAGTAAACACTATCGTTATGTCAGATGGACAGAACAAAAACACAATTTTTTATTTAGGAATCACGCGCTGTTTTTTAACTTTCTAAGCATTAATAAAACACGTCAATAATAGTAGTAATTCTTCTCCAAAATTAGTGAAATCGATAAAGGCGATTAGAAATCATTCCGGAAAAACGATATTTATTTGAGAAATTTAGCGCCGCAGTACGTAGCAATATTGGATATACATATTATGTATATTGGCCTAGATCGGCTTATTTTTAGTTGAGGAATTTGTAGTTAAGCGTTGTACAGTAATTTCAGGGACACCCTATGTATAATTTTGAGGATTTGGTGGCCAGTCTATGTCTCGTTCAATAATTTTAACACCGTCTGCTAACTCTTTATAATTCGGTGGTCGCTGTTAAAAAGTGTTTTTATTCAAACTGATTAATGGCAATTCGGACTGCTACAGCCGATTAATGACCAGAGCCCAAATATCAACTGCAGAGTTCCCAAACTCTTTAATCTACATCAGATACAAAATACGAATATTGGTTTCAAATATATAAAGTTCTTTTGCTGCTTCTGGAGATGTCGCATTCTCTTCATGTAGTGTAGATAATAGTTATTTCTGCACGACAATTTAATAATATGTATATGTACATTAATGTCATGCTATTGTTTAAATAATAATACTAATTAGAAATACCCGTGGAATCATATATAATTATTCAATACCAATGGACAAAAGGGAACACGTTTGGATGATATTATTCATTTCTGTTTTAAAATCAGCAGTCTATAGGTATTGTATTTTAAGATGCATAAATCTCTATAAACTAGAGCCTGGTTCGCATTATATTTCCAGATATATTAGCTTCGTTCGCGGTCACGATTCTGAATTGGTTCTAGTTCTCTACGCTTGCGCAGTTTCGATTTCGGCGTTCGCGGTGAAAAAATTATCGGACAACTAGTAATAGAATCAATCAGTTTGGCGTTCGCGGTGAAAAAAGAATCAGTTCATTACCGGTTCTGAATCGATTTTTCAGTTCTACGGACTGAGGAAGAACTGTTGGTTCTGACATGCCCAGTCAATTATACACTGGTTATATTTATTTATTGTTTATATGTTTTATCCTTGTAGGTATATAAGGGCATTGTCTTTATAAGGAAAATGATATGGGTTTTAGGCAGTGTCAGTGACTACAAAGAAGAAGACATCCTAGAAAGGGTAGAATAGGGCATGAAGGATTTTATTTTTTCAGGTAGATAGATCTGAGTATTATAAATAAAAGCAGACGTGTTTTATATCTCTTGTTTTTGAGGTTTTACTTTTTATTTCTTATGAAGTATTTAGTGACAGTGACGTCCTAAAAAAATCTGAAACAAGAAAAATAAGTTTTCAATTAAACAACATTTCTTGTTTCCATTACTTTATTAAAATGTTATTAAAAATTAAAATGTGCTGCAAATTGCTGCGCAAGGTCTTCTGTCATTATTTGAATGTTCACGATATTCTTCTTCACTAAATTGCGGGACAGTATCTTCATAATAGGGATAATATTTGAATGAACTGAACTGAACAGTGATTAATGATTGAACACGTCAACATAAAAACTTTTATTAACAAATGTTGCACGACGACAACAGAACATACAACGTAAAATTAAAATATTCCGGCATCCAGCTATGCGATTCTATTTTGGTTCTATTACAGTTATGAACGCATTACGAAACGCGCCTGCGCTTTAAAACCATTTCTGTGACGTCACGATTCAGTTCAGAATCAATTCGGAATCGTGGCCGCGAACGAAGCTATTATCACATTATTATTTCTTAAAATGATAAATATAAGTAAACAAGATTTACTTTTAAGATTATTTTCAATTTTTGATCATGATAATATATTATTTATACTTACTGTTTTGTTTACGATTCATTATGTGTGTAATTGTAATGTACCTACATGTTTTGTTAAGTATTTACCTTGTAATTGGGTGTGAAGCCTGTTAGACAAGAAATATAAATAAATAATTAACCTTTGGATTTATTAAACATCTCTTCTTCGTCTTTGGTCCACAAACGTCCTGGCTTACGACACATGCGCATATTCATTATGACAACAAGGATATTTGTTTGTATCTATTTTGAATAATATTTTTCTCACTCACGCCTTACGCAAATGTGCATGCATCAAATAATTTTATATTTAGGCAATTTCTACTTTTGTTGGACTACACAAAATAGGGTGCATAGTAGTCCTGCCAAATTACACACGAGGATAAAAAGCTTTACCTGCTCGTAGACTTAACATATTCCACTTGCAGGTAGAATTGCCACGAGACGAGACGAGATAAGGTTTTATCTCGAAATTTCGAGATAATGTTTTTTGAGACGAGACAGGGTTGAGACGAGACGAGACTAAAGTTCGTCTCGTCTCGTTTTGTCTCGTTTGTCTCGAGTATTAGTACCAAAATATATAGAATTAAGATAGTCAATTAGACTTTTTCGATGTGAGACCAATCTGCCTCCAATCTAATAGTAAAATATCTAGACATCAAAGAAAAACAATATCACATTCAAAATACATAATTCAGAATATAATATATAGGGCTGCCCTATAAAGTTTTAAACAAAGTAAAAGATTTTTAATTTTAAACTAAAATTACATTTTCTGAGAATATTCGTGCAATAAACAACAGCCAGTAAATTCATTGCATTGTAATATTTGTTTATTATCAATACAGAAGTGTATAATAATTAAAATTAAAATAATTTGGCAACCTTCAATAAGTTTTGTCCTGTGAATTTTTTGCAAAATGATTATTCTAATTTAAAAGTGTTCTAAACGCAAAATATCGAGCGGTGTGGCTGCCTGATGAGTATGAACGAGTACGAAGTATGCGCAGTAGTCTTACTGCGCACGAGTACGAAGTATGCGCAGTAAGACTACTGCGCATACTTCGTACTCGTTCATACTCATCAGGCAGCCACACCGCTCGATACTTGAAATAACAAAATTCAAGACAAGAGTAAGGAAAGAGTATTTTATTTTTCTCTTAAATACTGTAAATATGTTAATAACTTTAGTAAATTGCGATGCTTTAAGTATATCAGTAATATATTATCGGGAGATTCCTACCCAACATTACCACCAGTCATAATCGGCTTCAACATGTTAATTGACTGAGATAATACGCTTAAGCATTACTACAAAGGAAATTGGGCCTCACTCATAATGACTTTCTGGGGTGAACAAATGGAAAATCAATCATACCAAAAATTTGAAACAATTTATTGTGAAAAATATGCACCAATTCCACCCCTACAAGAAAAGTCTGGCTCAGATGAAGACAAGGATATTGAATTTATATTCAAAAAGGCTACTCCTCAATCCTCCAGAACGCTTTTTCGGAATCGACTTCATGCGGAGTCGGCTCGTTCATTATTATGTCTTAAGAGGGGAATCTGAAATGGTTACTTACAAAAATGTCCGATGGTGGCGCTAGTGAATCTCATTGAATATCAAATTATTCATTTCTTAACTTAGAGTAATTTTCTAGAATATTTTAATACATTCTTCTCCTCAATAGGTGTCGCCAAAAATTAATACATAGTGGCACAAAATATCATATTTCTATTTTGCGTAAATTATTTTCACATTCTTTTTTGTGCTAGCATTCTTATACGTTCGATGCTTATCTTCGCTTAGACCAGTTATAGTTATATACTATTATACATAAAAAGGATGAATGTAAAAAAACTGGTTTTATTTACGATAAATAGTCAAGATTTTTAAATATTTTCAACATATTATTTTTTTGCCAAGCCTCTAAATTTTCACAAATTGATGATTTGTGTGAAAACCGTAAAACATAGGTATATGACACCTTAAACTGAATCCCAGTTATTTTTGAGGGACTATTAAATACTCCAATACAGGGTGTTCTATTTAAAAAACCAGAACTATGATAATACATGCTTATCTCTTCTTTGGACCGACCTGTATGCTTGCAGTGTTTTTCAAAATGTATTAGGTTAGCCCTGTTGTTTTAGTTTGTCAGTTTCAAAACCATGAGATGTTTTTTTCATGCATCAAAGAGTGTCTTTCCTAACTATGATAATACATACTTATCTATTCTTTGGACCGCCCTGTATGCTTGCAGTGTTTTTCAAAATGTATTAGGTTAGCCCTGTTGTTTTAGTTTGTCAGTTTCAAAACCATGAGGCGTTTATTTCATGCATCAAAGAGTGTCTTTCCTAATAGTATACAATGTGTCCAGAAACTAATGGACCAAGCGAAAGCCACAAATTGTAGAGCAGATTTCATGGCAAACTTCTAATGCGAAATTGCTTCCGAAAGCAGTTATAGTTTTTAAAAGAAAGCGAAAGCGCCTTTAGCCATTGGAGTGAAAGGTGACAAAGATATTTCCCTAAATAGAAGCATTCGTTAGCCATACACTGCTGAATTAAATATGCGAACATAGGCGTCCAAACGGGTATCAACGGACATTTCTAATAAAAACTTCTTTGTCACTAACTTTTCGAGAATTCTGAGATCATTCTTAGGAAATATGAGGTATTCTTATCTCAAGATGATAGAATGCTGCATTTTCGAGAAAAATTAAGTTTTAGTTTAATATGCGGTTTAACATAGTACCTATCTATTTGATTTACGATTGGTACATTACTTATTTTAACAGTAAAAATTTAAAAAATTAAGTAGGGTATTAGGTATTGTGAGTATTTACAGGGTGTCACAAATATAAGAAATGAATCATAGTTGTGTTTTTTTAAATGGAATGCCCTGTATATGAATATATTTTTAGATTCCCCGTTCAAAATAAACCTAACTTTCATTAAAGTACATCTCACCTAAACCTGACAGTTTTTTAAATATTTAAATTTTTATAAAAATATAGACATAATATGAATGAAAAAATTCACACCTAATTGTTTGTTCTTTTTAAGCCAGTCTGGGCTGATAAATATACCCACTCATCACTTGTTACGCTAAATATAAAAAGCCCCCAATACTAAATACAGGGTGTCCAATAATATAACTTATATGAACGTAAAGTTAAATTCTAAATAACTTGTTTATTTCAAATGGAACACCCAGTATAAGAGGTCAAAATTAGATGCATAAAGTAATTATCTGTCAAATATTATAATACTTTCCTATGAATAACTTTTGACGTTTTTGTGGAAAATGCACATATTCATGATATTAGGCGATTTTGAAATTGAATCTCTTAGTTTCATGTAGACCACCCTGTATTTAATGATGCAAAAATTAAAGTTTTCTTATAGATATGTATACTTATCTTTAATTTTGCATGGAAGAGGCACACATATTGGCAATAAGAGGAAGAATTTTCAAAATTATAATATTTATCAAGTCAGCCATGAGAATTTGAGAAGAAGAGCATACATTTTTGTAATTTAATATTTACTGTCAAATAGTCGGTTGAAAATTCTTACCTAAGAGTTGAGAATTTTTCATAAAACAGTTTTTTATCTGTGACATTTGATTTAATTCACTTCAATTCAAAAATGCGAACCTATTCCAAAGGAGAAAGCATACACATGATTTTTATTCTGGGAGAATGGTCCAAAAACGCTTTACTGGAATCGCGAGTTTACGCTCAAAGGTTCCTGGCGCAAAATCACCCCAAAAAAGCGGTCTTCGAGAGGCTGTTAAGGCAGTTTAACGAAAGATACCACCCAAATACAGTGCAACTGCATCAAGAACTTTTCAATATTGATTTTAAATCGTGTTGAATTTTGTAAATGGGCCAGGAACAAAATCATCGCAAATGAAAACTTTTTTAATTTTGAAGGAGCAAATAAATGAAGCGTTTAGAAGCGTTACACCAGATTAAAGTTGTTGAAGGATTAAGAAAAGGATTGAAATGTGCCTAGAGTCCAATCATTTTGAACATTTATTATAAAATTTATCAGTTTTTATGTAGGTATATCTTGTTATTTAATTTAAGTTAAAAATGTATTTATTTATTATGTTATTGTTTAAATTATGGTTTGTCAAATTCTCATGGCTGACTTGACGAATATAATTTTGAAAAAGTCTTCCTATACCAATATGTGCTTTTTCCATACATTAAAAAAATATACATATCTATAAGAAAACCTCATAGTGATTAATAGATAATTAATTTCATCACCATCAAATACAGGGTGGTCTACATGAAATTAACAGGTTCAATTAAAAATTCGCATAATATTATGAATATGTGCATTTTCCACGAAAACGTCAAGAGTTATCCATAGGAAAGTATTATAATATTTGACAGAGAATTACTTTGTGCATCTAATTTTTACCTCATATACAGGGTGTTCCATTTGAAATAAACAAGTTATTTAGAATTAAACTTTACGTTCATATAAGTTATATTATTGGACACCCTGTATTTAGTATTGGGGATTTTTTATATTTGGCGTAACAAGTGATGAGATATTCATCAGCCTAGACTGGCTTAAAAAGAACAAACAAATAGGTGTGAATTTTTTCATTCAAATTATGTCTATATTTTTATTAAAACATAAATATTTAAAAAACTGTCAGGTTTAGGTGAGATGGGCTTTAATGAAATTTAGGTTTATTTTGAACGGGAAATTGATTCATATACAGGGCATTCCATTTAAAAAAACACAACTATGGTTAATTTCTCATATTTGGGACACCCTGTATAGACTCACAATATTTTTAAAATGTAGCCATAAATCATTTTTATCGAACCCATGAATAAAACTTCAAGGAAATTAAATAGTTTAACCACAGTATTCCGTGTCGTATGGCGTGAATAACCCTGTATATACGTTCCAACTACCTAACTGGTGAAATTTTAAAAACTATTTAAACCCCTACCAAGGGTATCTTATAATTTTATAATAACTACCAGTCGGGAGTTCTTGTATTCTCTCTATAGATCATAAAAAATCGGTTGTGTCACCCTAAAACTTTCCCGACTAGTTATAATATAATCAAAAATATATGACCTGCGTAACGAAACAGAATTTTAATAATTATTATAATTGTATTATTTCCAATAAACTAACGTAACAAACTACTACTACTTTATCCCTTCTTGTATTTATCCTCTAACAGTAGGTATACCTACATAATATTACCATAGATGTTTATGTATTCTCTGATATTACTGTACCTGGCTAACGTTAATAATCCCTACTCCTAGTACATACGCATATACATAATATACTATACCACATACAACTAAATATTAATAATATAAGTACGACAAAACCATTAGATTTTTGTGTCACTGTGTATAAACAGCGCCATCTCTTCAATGCTGTCCCAACTACTAATTACTTGTTTGTTGGCTACAGTTATAAAAAAAATATAAGAAAATGGCGGATATTTGAAGAGAAATATGAGGGTTTTTTTTATATATGGATATTGTCTAATACAGAAAGTTTTCACGAACAATTTTAATTACAAGTGATTGTTAAATATATAAATTAGGTAATAAAGTAATATTATCATTATTAAATATTAGAATCATAGCACAAAATGAGGAAAAAGTTGCTGATTTTGAACTCAATTTATTAAGTAATTATTTATTGTTGTAGCCTCAAAATACCTTATTACCTAATCCAAACCTTAATCTTTAAGACCCTATTAAAATTTTTGCTACCAGATACGTATTAGTGGAGATTTCCATCCACAAAAATATATCTGTAAATTTGAAAAAATTACCTATGTTTGAACTCAATTTATGAGTTAACTATTTAATCTTTCCGCTTGAAAATACTTCATTACCTAATCCCATCTTTGGTCTTTAAAACCCTATGAAAATTTTTGCTAGCAGATACGTCTTAGTGGCGTCTACCATGCGCAAAATTATGCCTGCAAAGCGAAATATGATGATTTTCTAACTCTGTTTTTGAACTAACTATCCAATATTTCAACTTCAAAATACTTCAATACCTAATCCCATCTTTACTCTTTAACTCCCTATCAAAATTTTTGCTATCAGATACGTATTAGTGGAGTCTACCATGCGCAAAAATAGGTCTGCAAACGATTTTATTCAAACGCCCCTCTTAACTCATCTTGTACGTTAAAAGATAAGCTAAACTTTGACTAGTGGAACTTACCTATATGTCCAATTTTATTGCTATGCCAAAAGAATTGTGATTTTTGTTTATTTGTCTTCAATTTAGAGTTTATATTTTATTTTCTGAAGAAATCTTATTACTTATTATCTATTATTAGTAATTATATTTTAATTTTTAATGTAAGATAACATACTTCAATTTTTTTGGTTTTGTTTCGGTTTTTTTACTGTAAAGCACAATACAGTTCTTTAATAAAGGTTTTATATTTTATACTAAATTTTATTTTCTCTTTATAATTAAGGGCACGTATTACCAGATCAAACCGTAAGATGCTGTTTTTTTATTAATTAAAATTTAAAATATTATTATTTTTATTATAAATGGTTTGAATTGTTTTAAGTCATTACAATTTTTCGATGTCTGGTCTCGAACTTGTCTCGAAGGATTTTATCTCGTCTTGTCTCCTCTCGAAATCCGAGACAAAATGCTCTCGAGACGAGACAAAACGGCCTCGAGACGAGACGTCTCGCGGCAACTCTACTCGAAGGTAAACCATTATTTTACCGTCTTATATAATAAATAACTATTATTGATAATTGATATTATAGATTATGCAGTTATTAATAGTTATGAACATTGATGGAGAGTAAGCTATAAAAGGTGCGGATGACAATGTTGTCCTAGCTGATCTTTAATATATACTAAATGCAATTAACAGCGCATACAAGAGTATCGGACTTGAACTGAATATAAAGAAAACACAGATTTTCTACCAGCCTGCACGAAATACTGTGGCGGTCCCACCACAGACTTCAGAACATCGAGAGTTTCTCTTACCTCGGCAGTATTCTCGAGGCGAACGCAAATATCGATGATGAGATTCAGCATCGTATAAGATGGAGACGCGCATCTTTTCGCCTTATGAGGACGAGAGTCTTCGATAATCATAATAATAAAGGAATTTATTGGCATAATTTGAATATGAAAAAATATACGTTTCCACCCTTTGAGGGTAGAATCTATGACCAAAAATAAGACAAAAATCATTTATGTCAAAATTTCGAAAATGAAATTGTGACAATTTTGAATATTAAATTGAAGTAATTTTCGAAAATAAAAGCAAATGTTCAAATTCAAATTATTGATTAACTAAACACATAATAAAACAAAAACATTTAAATTTACAAGTGTTAGAAATCCTCACTAGTTTATTCAATAATTGTTTTCTACACGGCCTATTGCTTCGTTTGTAATTTGTGCTAAAGCTCATCATCTTCACTGTTGGGTAGGACATGGTAAACCGTATTTTTCAGATAACCCCAAAGCCAAAAGTCTATTGGGTTGAGATCCGGGGACCTAGGAGGCCAAGAAATAGGGCCTCCACGATCGATCCATTGGTTGAGAAAACGTCGATTTAATATCTCTCAAACATTTCGAGAATAACGGGCAGGTGCACTATCATGTTGAAATACAATATTTGGCCGCTGTACTAAAGGAACTTCTTCCAGAAGAGTTGGCAATCTGTTATCGCAAAAATTGGCATAGTTTTCGGCGTTTGGTATCCTAGGTAGAAACTGTGGTTCTATTATCCTATTTCCCAACAGACAAAGCCACACATTTAAGCTCCAGCGTGCTTGCTTATGTGATTCTCTAATTTGGTGCTGATTTTCGTAATTCCAACAATGCAAGTTGTGCTGATTCAACACTCCTTGCTTCATCACTCTACAGTACTTGTTTAAAAATGTCTTCATTTGCGTCCAGGCAATTTTAAAAAAATCTAGAAAATCATAAGCGCAACTCAGTATCCCCAGCATGCAATTCTTGAATCGGCTTTATATGATAAAGATGCAGATGTTCTCTTTGCATGAATCTGTTTTTATCGACTGCAAATTTTACATCGGCCACATTTCCTATTATTTTCACCTGGCTCTGCATCTTCAGAACTTTCTGAACAGTTTGTTAATACCATATCTATAGCAGTCTGCATTGTATAAAAGGTGTAATGAGTTCATGGCTCAAATCTTGCTAAATTTATCAACATTCCTATGTCTATGAAATTGAAAAATGCAACTATCTGCCAGCGCTTTGTATTGCAAAGTACTCTTTGACCATTTTATCCAACATATCTACCATGAAACACGGAAGACCAAGTCATTTTGGACACCAAATTCATTATCTATACTGCGTATAAACATATACTTGTGTTTTAAAATTGAAATTATGATAATACATGATCGAAGACATCGATTGATATGATAACTACATGCCACTTAAAAATGTATATCGAGATAAATATTTGATTATTAGGTATTGCATATTTTTTGTTTTATTCAAAAAAAATAACTATTGATAAGATGTCGGATGTAGACCAGTGGATTGCGCTGTAATTGAGTTTATTAAAATTCAAACTAATTTTGTATTTAATATCACTGTCAGAGCCGTTACGAAGCTAACCAGATTAGGAAGGCGGGGTAAAACATGTTTTTTCCAACTGGACAAGCATTTGCGGTGATCTAGATTTTACTAAGGGAAATTTGTGCTTATAGAAGACTTTAAATTTATTCGTTGTTTTCTAGCTTTAGAAATTTTTGATCCTAATATACCTATACACTGTGAGATTTTAGGTAGACTGTAACATGTGACGATCGTGGCCTTTTAAGCAGAAGTGGACAATTGAAATTACGATTTAATTTAATCTCTGGAGGATTGTTACAAATGATGGAATCCTCGCTATGAACATTGTTTATACTAATAAAGTTCAGTAATATTTTTTAGCTACACTTGTCATGTAATAAGTACGATATGACACTATTGTCAAATGACGTATATTACCGCACTAGTTCGTTTTTAAATACATTACCGCACTAGTGTTTGTCTTTGTTGTTGTGGCGACCGGTACCTTGTGTTCTCAGCCAATATTATTAACAAGACGTTGAATTGTTTTTGTTTTTATATAAAATTTTATAATAAACTGTTAATAATACCTAAGTACTCATAATAAACAGCTGTAGATAAAATTGTGTACGTAACACGTGGGATAGGAATTATTAACACACTTAGCGTGCGTTAATAATGTCCATATCCCATATTATTACGTAAGTATCTAATATATTTTTACGAATTTCTTATTACATAATGTAACAAGACTTTAAGCTTTGTTGCAAATTTGTTTTACACTACCATGCTTTCACCAGACGGGCCGTTTCGTTGATCCACAACTCATCAGTGGCGATCGGCAGGCACTGTGACCCAAATTCTTAACATTTACGAAGAGCTTATACTAGCCCCAGAGTTGAAAGATAGAGTGATTTTGTCAAATGGCAGTTTTTTGAGGCGCCCTTTTTAATAAAAATATTTTTTTTCATAGTAGTTCTTATTTTTATTTTATTTTTAAAAAGAAATTTATCCTTAAAAGAAAAGCTCGAGTGTTTTTTGGCAAGATAAATTAACGACCGAATATATGAATGAACAACAACAATAATTATCTTTATTGATACAATTAAATTATTTAAATGAACAGTTATTAAATACACAATTGTTATAAATTGTTTGTTTTGGTGTTGTATGTTGTAATGTTTCAGTATCAATAATTATCAACAATACTTAAATAACTGAAAGCGCAGACATTAAAGGGACGTAAGCATACTAGATGTAGACGCTTAAGAGGAACAGGCGTTTCTATCGGTGATAAAAAACGATGTACCTTTTTTATCGCTGTCAAAATGACAAAACAGTCATCTTTAAATGACACATTTAAGACAGGAGTTAATTTATCGATAATATAACTTTTTTTCGTATCTTTGAATTTTTGGTCCATTGGTCCTCTTGTTAACCGCATACGTGGACATGCTGTAGATTACATTAAAGCACGTTAGTGGCTGTTAATCCATAAATTTAAAAGTTTATTCCAGAATAAGCTGTCATAGTACTGGACCAGGTTTAGGAAATTTTAATTCTCTAAACGCTTTGAAATTTGTGTTTTGGGTGTTATTCCGTGGTCTTTTTGTCACCTTCAAGCACGGGTCTATCTTTGCTGTAGCAGAAAATAAACCTCGAGATAAGAAAACATGACTTTAGAATAGTTGCATCTAAAAAATTGTCACGTTTAGGTTTAACGTGAACTACGAGGGCATTGAAAATAAGGACCTTATCATAAAGATTGAAACACCGAATACCAAGTTTAAATAGACTAAGTTTATTAACAGTTAAAGTTGAGAAGAGTTTACAAAATGATGAAACTTAAATTAGAGACTATAGAGTTATAATAATAGAATACCAAATTTTTTCTATAGAACATCTGGGGTTTCTTATTTCGTTATTATTTATATTTATTTATTAATTATTTTGGTATCTGTACTCGTGACAATATGCCTAGCAATTGACACATTATTTTATAGGAAACTAAGTATACCTAGTGCGGATAGTCGTGCAATTTAATAAAAAACTATTGCAATAAATATTATTCGCTATTTTAGGAACATGCCAAGTTACTAACCTAACACAATACTGAGCTTTTTGACCTACATTATTGTGCCATACCTTCTTAAACACAAAAACTAATAAGCGTAAACATCAACAGATTGCATGTTAGTAGGTAATTCCCTTTTGGCTTCGGGGAGAGAGACTAGACCAGAATGTATTATTAAAGTTCAGTGAACTACTACCTCCAAATAAATCATTATTTTTCACTATGTCTGTACCTGCCCTATAAATAGGGTTTCTAACACTTTGCTATACATATCGAAATAAAAGAAGTTTATTTGATCTATTTTGTAAATAAGTAAGTGGACCAAATGAAATGTTCACGTTGACTTTGTTAAACATCCTCCTAAACGGCGTGCGGCATCCCCTTCCAGGACATGAAACACACATTGTTTTGTATTGATGATAAATCGATTGAATTGATTACACAGGCCAACACACATTTTGGTGCCTGCGATTTTTTAACTGTTCCTGAGTAATTTTTGGATGCAGAATGTAAAAAGGTTCTCAGATTTTGTCTATCAGATCTAGTTTTTGAGATTTTTTAAAAAATTGTGTATATAATTTACGTTATAACTGTTATAATATATAATATTACTATTGACAGTTAAAAAAAACAAAGACACATGGATTTAAGTATTTATTGCAAAAACTTAATTTACATAATTACATTAGTCACTAATCACATAAAAATTTTCTTTTATACGATTTTCTAGAATGGAGTTTACTAGGGCAGTCTCGCTGAAGGCTCCAGCAGTAGTCCGCCATCATGTGGCTATCCCATCGTCCTTGATAACGATCTTCCATAGTTTTAATATCCTGGTGGAATCTTTCCCCCTGTTCTTCACTACAATCACCTAAGTTTTCTGGAAAACGATCTAGGTGGCTGTGGAGGTAGTGAACTTTTATACTCATGTTACAGCCGAGAATATTAAAATTTGAAAGCATAGTTTCCACTAATTCTACGTAATTGTCTGCTTTATGATTGCCAAGAAAATTTTGTACTACTTGAACAAATGAACTCCAAGCGTTAGATTCAGTCTCGTTCATTGATGTGGTGAATTGTGGATCTTTAACAAGTTGCCTTATTTGAGGACCATCAAATATACCAGCTTTTAGTTTTTCCGTGCTAATGCCAGGAAATTTACGTGACAAATACCCAAAACAATTTCCATCTCGATTTAAGGCCTTCACAAATTGCTTCATTAGGCCTAGCTTGATATGCAAGGGCGGAAGTAAGATTTTTTCTCTTGAAACCAAAGGTTCGTTGATCACGTTTTGTATTCCTTGAATCATGACATCTCTTGAAGGCCAATTTTTGTTAACCCAGTGCTCATTTTTAGCTCTGCTGTCCCAAAGGCACAAAAAACAAGGATATTTTGTATAACCACTCTGCTGTCCAAGGAGGAAGTTAATCATTTTTAAATCAACACAAATTGACCACTGATGTTCTTCGTATTTAATTTTTCTCAAAACTAATGCTATTGTTTCATATTCTTCCTTCATGGTAGTAGAATGACCAATAGGAATTGAGCCATATTTGTTACCGTTATGTAAAAGAACACATTTTAAACTACGTTTTGAACTGTCAATAAAAAGGCGCCAATCATCTGGAGTGTATTCAGACAAACCCATTTTTTCTAAGAGCCCTTTTATATTGTTACAGAATACCAAGTCATTTTCCTGAGTGAAAAAAGGCAGCAGATCCTTATCTCTTTTACGATAAAATGTAATATTAGTACCTCGACAAAGTAGATTTTTTTCTTTTAATCTGGATGCAAGTAATTCAGCGGATTCCTTTGAGAGATTCAGGTCTCTTATAAGATCGTTTAGTTCTTCTTGATTGAAACACTGCGGAGTTGCTAAATCTGCTTCAAAATCGCTGTCGTTTTCTGATTGAATTCTTTTAACTTCGTCAGACGTTGATGTTTCTGTATCATCTTCTGTCAGTTTGGGTAGACTGCTGAATGATGGAACGGGTATTTCTTCCGAATGCACTACAGGCCTTCTTGCAGAATCTAGATCAGGATATGTCCATTTGTGTCTATTGTTTCTATTTATGCCTTTAATATTAACGAGACAAAAATAGCAGTCGTCATGATGGTTCCGCGGTTCTCTCCAAACCATTGGTACACCAAACTTTAGGCACTTCCTCTTTCCAGTTGTCCACTGTCGCAAATGTTCAACACATGTTTTACATATGAAATGTGGGGCCCAAGATTTATCTTGATCTCCTAAATGAACGCCAAAATAGGCAAGATAAGCTCTTTTCACAAAGTCAGAAATCCTTTTTCTGCTCTCTTTCAAAGTGTATTCACCACACACATAACAAAAAACATCGGGATGATTTACACAGGTACGTCTGCTTGTGGATGCCATTGTTTCAGTTTAGTGTCTTGATACTACAAAACGACCAAAATTTACACAAAATGATAGCACAACTTTACTTGGGAAAACTCAGTAATATACTAAATCAAGTACAGCCAAGCAGGTATAGAAGGATCGGGTCATAGGCAATTACAGGTATAAAAGTAAGTAAGAGCATTGTATTGAGTAGTTCCTAGTATAGGAACATTGGGTCAGGGACAATTCCAGGTATCCATTTGGCTAATTAGATTCTGGGAAATTCCTATTTTGACGATTAAGTACATATTTATCTCTTTATTTGTTGTCCTTTATCAGAAAAAAATATATCATTTAACCTGTAACGTGTATCTCAAAAACTAGAGCTGATAGAAAAAATCTGGTGGCATTTTTGGAATCAGCACATTAAAAACATCTAAAATCAGATGTTAGATTTCTGGCACCAAATTTTTTTTTTCATTTTGTTGGCCTGTGTTATGTACCTAATGTGAGACCCATTTACTTCCATGGAATAATAATTTCCCCAACATTTTGGGGGTCACTTAACCACATACTACCGCTATTCGAAATATTAATAAATATTTGTTTGATTGATTTTTATATAAATTAAATAATACTTTTTTAAATCAAGGAAACTAAATTTGATCTAAATCAATGGACTTGTTTGTTACTTTTAACAATTTTTTTGCTTATTATTGTGTGTTTAAAAAAATATACATTTATTTCCTAAATTACACGCATTTATTTATTTTAAACAAACATAAGTAAATCAATAGAATTTTGGCAAAACACTTCGCTGAAATTCAATTTTTTTGAGGCAAATAAATAGATGTTTGACAAACGAAAGTTTTGTATTTGGTTTAAACAAATCAAAATACTCGTATTAGGATCAAATAGATATGTGAAAATTCCCTTCTTGTTTATGTACATTATATCAAATAAATATTTCTTTACATTAAAAAAGTATAGGTAATAGAAAAAAACAAATAAAGATTTTGACGCGAACAAACACTTGATTGGCTATTATAAAGGGTGTCACAAAATTAACGCAAGATTTGAATTAAACAGAAAACACAGTTTTTAGTGTTTTGCTTGTAAGTTTTTTATTGATTTATAAAGTACATAGGATAGGGTTATTTATGTAATAAGGGACAAATGGCCTTCACGGCCTTGCATACACATACGCACTCCTTTGTCGAAATTTTCTATTTCAAATAAAAGTTCTATAGTATTGGTATTGTGGGGCAAATGCAGTGTTGGGATCCATTTGCGAATTTGACAACCGTTTCAAGGTTATCTCAAGGTCAACTTTGGTTTTTTAAATAGAAACGTAGATTTTTTATCAGAGAATCGTATTCTACAGAAAAAAACAAATAACTTTCGTTAACAACATTTTTTTATTCAGATTGAAATAATAACATTTTTTACAATATTTATCTGCTATTACACGAAAGAAAAAGGTCAAAATATGGAATATCTTTCTATCTCAGAAAAAGTTTTGTTGATATCATATTTAGACATAAGAGATTGCTTTCTGCTCCACTGCACAGGACGGAATTATTTAAGAGGTCGTACACTTACAATGTTTACTCAATTTACAATCAAGTCCCAGGTGAGTTAAAGGACTTACCTATGCTTTCATTTAAATGGAAACTTAGACATCGATTACTATTTGGTTGAGTCAGACTTTTAGGAATGGTTTTTGATCCTTATCTCATCATCTCATCTCGTCTTTTAATCTCTTTTTTTTTCTAATATTCATGTATAGGTATAATATATTATTAATGTAGATCTATTAGGTAATACTGTTTGTGCTTTTTCTGTTTGTGTTTTTTTTTTTTTTGAAGGATAAACATATGTTTATGTCTTTTGTTGATTTTGTTTTTCACAGGGTTAAAATTTATATCAGTACATACTGCCTTTTTAACCCTTTTTGTAGTTCTACATTATTTAGTTAGTAAGTTTAAGTTGTATAATCTTTTTGTTTTATAGAACTGCAAATAAACTGATTTATTCTTATTATTTATTATTATATTCTACAGAAAAAAACAAATAACTTTTGTTAACAATATTTTTTTATTCCGATTGAAATAATAACATTGTTTACAACATTTATTTGCTATTACACGAAAGAAAAAGGTTTCGACAAAACTTTGACAGGTGGTTTTTTTTAGAACGTTGATACAAAGAAAAAATAACTAATGGTATTTAAATAATTATCTAAAATCAAATAATCAGTCGATGAGTTTTAAATTGTTGAACCTCAGTTCCAAGATCAAAAAACAGAGAAATTAATTCAAATTATTATCGGAATCAAAAAAATTTATTAACAAAAGTTATTTGTTTTTTTATGTAGAATCCGATTCACCTTGAGATAACCTTGAAACGGTTGACAAACTCGCCAATGAGTGCCACCATTGTTTTGTCCCTCAATAGCAAACAACTTTTATTTGAACTTTTTTTTCGAAAAATGTGCCGTATTTAAGATGTCTCAAGATAAATGGACCACCCGGTATATATATATTTTTTTATCGATAAGTTACATAGATGTTTGGTTTTAATTTTAGTTGAGTGTAATATATTAAACTTATTTGGAGTTTCGCCTTTCATTCAATTCAAATAATTATTGTTTAGTTGATTATTGATTATTGTGTGTTAGACAATAAAGTATGT
The DNA here is from genome assembly GCA_911728435.2 of Apoderus coryli. Classification (NCBI taxonomy): domain Eukaryota; kingdom Metazoa; phylum Arthropoda; class Insecta; order Coleoptera; family Attelabidae; genus Apoderus; species Apoderus coryli. The sequence continues at coordinate 9,413,033 of OU452204.1, read as the reverse complement.
TTATTTATTATTTATTAAAACTTGTTTAAAATATAGAGAAGATTTAAGTACTCTCTTGAATTAAATTATTCATTTAAAATTAAGGTACAGAACCACCATGTACAGAATTGTAGAATACATATCATGCTTAAATTAGAAAGGTTTTACAGATATAGTTATTCAAAGAATTCTTGTAAGATCGCCAACGTACATAATGTATTTACATTTTATTTAGACACATACTTTACTATTCTTATATTATTGGGAGTGTTCATATAGTTATTATTGTAACATGCAAAGAAATATCTTCATTTAGCTATCCAAATATATTATATACGATATTAATGGTTCTAAAAATGCCTCACTGTACTCTTTTTTTTAAGTTAAGTCCGAACAGAGAACGACTATTAGTATAAAGTTGTCGAAATTAATTAAACAAGAATAACCCACAAATGTATTTAATATTTCAGTAGAAAAAGAATGCAGATTAGAAACACTTTATATTTTGATTAGTATAGTTAATGAATTTAATAGTTACCAAAAAAAAAATTGAGTAACATATTGTTTTCAAACAGACTGAAAATGCGTCTAAAAAATAAAGAGTACTATTCGCTGCAGGAATATCTCCAAGACAGTTACTTTAATATTTTGTAGATACCAGTCCAATATATTTTTTTTTTGTGTGATACTGTTTTCATGAGTAATATTTTTAATGTGATTATTAATTTTTTTTTTTGACTAAGTATGTCGCAGAAAATTGAATGTCCTAATGTATTTTTTCAAGTGATATTGAGTATTTTTTTACCTTGATCAAGTGTTTGGGCAATCTTTGTCCTAATGATACAATTCGTTTTTTTCTTTTGATTGTTTTTTAATAGCTACAAGGCAGTTTTATCACTGTTGCATTGTTTATTTATATTACAAGAAATCCCTTGCGGGATTTCCCAGTCGTCTTGTGGTAGTTTTATCTATGAAAAAAGTCATTGAGGGTTGTAAAAAAAAAATTTAAAAAAAAATTAAAGAACTAAAAATATTGAAAATAAATAGAAACATTTTTGAGTTGCCCCTTAGATCTCCTGTAGGAGCTTATAGTTTAACTTTCAAAGAAATTTTGAATTGAAATCAAAAAATTACTGAAAATATTACTTTTTTGTCATTAACAAAATAAATAAATACATTTTTGACTCACCGCGTATATAAATTTAAAGTGCTTATGCTAAAAATGTATGAGACCATTCTAACAAACTAAAAAAATTAATTTATTAGGTCCTGCCGTGTCTAAAAGTCTTGAGAAATAAATAGAAACATTTTTGAGTTACCTCGTATATAACCTCTATGAGCTTATAGTTTCGCCTCTAAAAAATCTTGAATTGAAATCTAAAAAAAATAAAAAAATACTGAAAATATTACTTTTCTGTCCTTAAAAAAATAAACAAATACATTTTTGACTCACCCCGTATATAAATTAAAAGTTTATGCTAAAAATTTCTAAACATTTAAAATTTATTTGTAAAAGGATGTGTTTGGCGACATCTAGTTATCGTTAGTAGTACGCCGAGTGAACAACAGTTCCTATATCGGCTGCCTGGGAGGTCTCTGACCCCATAAAGCAACTACCACTGCCTATATTTGAAATGGGCTTGTTTAACAAAACAAGACTTAAAATCCGAGAGTTTGTCTGTCAACCACTATACTTTCACCAGACGGCCGTTTCGTCGATCCACGACTCATCAGTGGTGATCGGTCAGTAGTTTATTTGATTGCAATCTGGAAAATTTGTTAAATGTCGGCTAATTAATGTTTTTTTTTTTGCATCCTGTACATGCTGCTTATTAATTAATGTTGTTATAATCTGATAAATACTTAATTTAAATAATAAATCCACTTGTCAACTTCAATAACCTTATAAAATTTTATACTAAATACCTACTATAAATATATTAGATAGGTATTTTAAATCTGCTAGCCTAAAAATGGCTGCCCATAATATGATTATCATCATAGGTGACGTTATTTTTTAGAACTACCATATCTCTCTATTTGAAAATCGTTGGTGTTAAATTAACGTTAACGTTAATAGCGGCTACCATATCTCTCTATTATGGTTCGTTGGTTTGTCATAATTTGGTAGTATTTTTTTCTAACGTTGGTGTCACTTATTTTAGTTTAGTTGACACTTCTAGTTTTGGTAAGATATTTTTTCTAACGACAGACAAATGGCTTGTGTCAAATAGTTTATTATTATTTTCTTTGTTTACATTAATAGCCTAAGAGTTTTCGGCATTATTTTCATATTTAAGATCAATTTCTATCAACCTGTTGTATATTGTAGTGTTATAAAATGGTTATTCCATATAGTTGTAGTCAATTTAGAAGTTGTCATTGTGTATTTGAAGTAATATTACTGAAAAAGTAATAATAACCTAAAGTGACAGTGTCATGAGAGCCGTCAGATGGATGGATGTGATCATATATTTTTCAATAACCTAAGTCTGATGGATGGGAAATAGTTGATATATCCCTCTGCGTCGCACACAAAATGAACTTTTGCAGATGTAATTAAATTAATTAATAAAATAGTGTGGCCGCATTAAATCCCCTTGAAAAGTACCCGTTGGGATGCAGCAAAAAACACATTTTCTATATAGACAGACCTGCGGCTGCACCTTCGGTGCAGCTTTAAGTTAAGTCACATAGATAGCGGTCATTTTTTTGCAGATTTTCGACGACAAAGACAGCACGATCAGAAATTGTAAGGATTAATACTGATCTTTTTGTATACTTTTGATTTCTTGCAAAAATTTCCTGGAATAATATTGTTTTTTGGAAATGAATACTTATTCTATTCTATTCTTCTATGTTCCACTTGCAATCAGAAAGTTGGTATCAACTTCGACTATAACCTGAAGTGTCACAAACGTCAAAATATGGTAAAAATATTGACTATAACGACACAAGTAAGCCAACAAATTTTTTAAATAATCCTGTCTCGTTTTTCATAAACGTCTAACCTGCCTATTTTTTCCTATTTTATTTTGTTGTTTACTATGCTTTTCATGCCTTTATCTCGGAAATGACTGGAGGTGAAGGGCGGAATACAAAATTCAATCAGCAGTGGTTTTGAAGTTACGCCTCAAAAACAAATTGGACTTCTTTTTGTTGAAATTTTTGTCTACTTTAGATGACGAGTTAGTTTGGGTGTCAAGTTTTAAAATGAAAGCACTGTATAATTTAATTTCAAATACAATAATTTGCTATTGTTTATTCAAAACGGCGAATAAAAGTAAAAGTCTGGCTGTTCTGTGATTAGATTGGCAAATAAATAGATTTCATTTAGGTGATAATCACATTGGTATTGCATACGCGATGTTAATACGTTTATCAAATAAATCTCTTCATTAGGTTAACATTTTTTCATTTTTATGCTAAAAAATCATACACATTATAGAATTTAAATTTACGAATCAGTGGCGTTCGGCGAAATTGAGACGCCTTTTCCATATTTATGGTTCTTTTACTTCATTATATTATGGTTCGTAATATCTATACCTCCTATAAACATTCATGGGACAAGCATCGGTCCTAACATAAAAAAATAACTCGTCAATCATTAATTTCAATATGAATTTTATGACCCTCCATTTATAGAAGATTAGAGGTTTTGGTTTAGAAGTTTAAATTTTAATCAAACGCCACTGCTTCTTTTATTTTATAAAATTGATAATAATCAACATCATAATAATAAGTATTATTTTTGGCAAAACCCCAACTTCAATCTATTCTGTATAGATAATCATGTCAGTATTTGATAAAGATAAGATTAGTTAGTACTTATTGAATTAGTGTATTGAATACACCTACCGATTTTTAGTAGATATTAAGAATCATGTGTTAATATCGGGTTAGAATAACCACTGTTTTGATAAATAATTATAGTTGTATTTTATAGAGTGATTAGTTTATACTAAGGTGTTATTTTTGTGTGCTGTCTGCTAATTAGTCTGTTGTCTGTTAAAAAGGATCTATAGGATATTCTAAAAAAAGAGGCACAAGTAAAGGTTAGTTATACGTTTATTATTATATTATAATACAATGTTTCAGAAACTATATAGTTTTTGGTTTTTGTGGAAATTTCAATTTGGATGAATTTTTATTTTATTGTTCATTTTACGACACTTGATAATTTTACCACTCGAAAGTCACAACATTGTTATATTATATTACCACTGCTAAAAAGGTTACGTACTTTAGAAACGCTATTATAACTATCGCACCTCCACTTTATTGCTTGATACTACTAGTAAAACCCCCAATGGATTTGCTGCAACACGTCCCAGAATTGTTTTGTCGTAATACGAATGCAATACAAATGTCAAATAAAAAGTAGTGACACTCCTATGCTATAACTTCGATATTAGTTATTTACCTAACAAGTGAGGAAAGTAGTACTTTTCCGCACGCGACTATACTTGACCGAACGACGCGCAGTGGAGTTTGGTCACCCGTCAAGTGCGGAAAGGGACTTTCCGCATGTGATAGGTACAAATCTTTTCCTACGAGCACTTTAAATTTCGAAAGGAATCTATTCAACATAAGTAGTTGACACTGTATAATATAAATATAGAACGATGAAATAAACTAATATTGTAAGACACAAATAAAACAACGTCTACTCCACCAAACTATTCATATATTATTATTTACAAATACAAGCAAGCCTGGTCCAATCTTTGCTATCCTGTCACGTACCTACTGTCCAGTTTGATTTACACAACTTTTTATATTAATCTGTTTGCCATTTCTCGAAAGTTCTATTTTTCATAAAGAACTAAATAGAATGATATACAAAAAGAAACTATAAAAATGACTAAATTTTATATACTATGACAACACAATTATTTTGAGTTTCTTTTTTCAATAAGAAAATGTTTTATATTTTAATTTTATAAGATTTTATTCCAATAATTTCCACTAATTGGTAAGTTTTTACATAATAGTTTAAAATATTCTCATGTCTAAGAGCTATAACACTTTCAGTTTGTATACGTTTATATAATCCATGCCATACTGTTTGACTTTAACTAAAATTACTGCGTGACTGTTTATTTTGAGCCACTGATGATGGAAACTTAGTTTTCCGAAACATGTCTGGCGCTGCATGCTGATTGCATAATAATATATGAATAGTTTGGTGGAGTAGACGTTGTTTTATTTGTGTCTTACACATTCAACTCCTCTCGAAGATGGATTACTTCAGAAAAAAAAAAACTAATATTGTATTCGAACTGAAATAAAATTCCGTATCACAAGTGGGATTCGAAGCCAACATATACCGATTGCACTGCACACAGAAAAGGCGTTAATGTATACGGACTCAAAGAGATTTCTACTATGTGCCACGGTAGTTCAATTGGTTAGAACACCTGACCGGCAATCGGGAGATGTTGGGTTCGATTCCCACTTGTGGTACGGAAAGAGAGAAGACGCGTAACACGAACGAAAAAGTGAAGCACTTTCTCACCACTCAACTGCTTCCAGTTTCACCTGTGAAACGTAATTCCTGGCTATTTTCTCTCAGATCTACTGTTGCACTTGAAACTTGAACATACAACCATTTTAAAATGTACTTGAGATATAGTTTTTAATTATTATTTAATTCACAAAACATAAAATACTTATGATAGACACCAACAAACAAACAACTATTTTGCCTCAAAATCGTTTTATATCAGGTACATATACCGACAACGACTGAACAAGGCATACAAATGTGACCCAAACACTACCTGTGCTATTTGATAACCTACCCTGTTTTTGACCGGCCGGTATTTCAATTGTAGATAAATATTGTCTATTGTACCTGTAACTTCTGGTCTCAATGTATTTTTTAGGCATATGTGCAGTACATTTTTTGTTATGGACTGGACTGTTACTTGTCCTCTCTCTTGTCGAAGGTTACAGCTATACTAAAAACAGTGCAGAAAAGTGCAACAACATTCTCATTACTGCGGCTGCCAGCTAGCATAATATTTTCTTCTTCGGATGACTAAATATTTAAGTTCGAACTGCACTGCGAGAGTTTCAGTTAACGTTGACCAACTAAAATATTTTTCGTTTTCTTGTTGCCCTGGTGGAGACGAATTGTTTCTGTTTTCAATATTTTGGAATTTGTTGCAACACTCATAAACAAAAAAAATTGCTCTATGTTGCTTTGGTGGATACGTACTTTTAGACTACTTTTTTGTTTCTATTGCTTGTTTACATTGTTGTTGTTTATTGAAGTTCCCTGATGTTTCCGGAATATTTGTTTTGGTATCTTCAAAGGACAAACCTGCATCTTTGTGAAACAGAAGCAACTTGGCGGATATCAATGACCCACTGGAAAAAAAAGTAATTGTCAGCAATTATTTGCCGTTTGTGTTTACTTAGAGATGAATCGCAATAATATACATCTATACATATATAGTTACAGCAAAATTGGCAAAGAGGAGCTTTTGCAGAAAAACTTAAAAGCAAAATATCCTTGTGCAATTGTAAGGAGAAGGAATGAAAAGATATAATTGGAAGCTGGATTTTGTTTCACTTGAAATTACTTATAACCATTCGAAAGTTGTGAGCACTATACAATTGTTCATTATACTCCCTTTCTGAAAATCGCCTTCTTTTAAAACATTCAGTAATTGTCGTTCTCTTCCTCCCAACCACTTTCTTGTCCGGAATTGATGTTTATTTCATTTACAGTTTTTTCCAGATGATATAAATATTGCAAAAATGTTTATATACACATAATTATCGACATCTGGTTATGTACCTAAGTTTTAAAGGTATTTTATTAAAAGTGGATAATAACTAACATAGTACTCGTATATTGTGCAACATACATGAAATGACGTATATTTCCTACGAGTATGATCGTTTGTTATTGTGTTGTGTGCAAATCATACGAGTAAGAAATTGTAATTTCAAGCGAGTTTCACACTATACTTTTTTTACGACTATTTTAATATACAGGATACTTGAATAGTGTGCTTTTGAATAAATTAAACATCATTAATTTTTAGGAAAATATTTGTTTTTAGAAACTTACCTATACTCACCCTTTTGGTGTAAGCCTAAATACGATGAGTTAAGACTATGAAATTGACTAGGTGGTGTTAAACTACGAGGCATGTTTTTTAAGTAAGTACCGTTTTGGAATTAAAAAAAGACGTGCAAAGATATCGCAATAATTTTATTTTTACATGAAAGCCTGTACCTTAATCTACTTTTCTACATAATTTCCGTGAATATTGAGGCACTTGTCATAACGTGGCACCAGTTTTTGAATACCCTCCTCATAAAATTCTGCCGCCTGACTTGTTTGTTCCAAAAATGTTGACGGATTTGCACAAAACCCAACGTTTAGGCAGTGCATTGACTTTCCTTGAGCGGTACCACAATGAAGGTGAAGATTTTTTAGACCAAATTGTTACTGGTGACGAAACATGGGTGGCCTACGTCACACCAGAATCGAAACAACAATCCATAGAATGGCGACATTCATCATCACCCAAAAGAGTGAAGTTTAAGCAAACAATTTCTGCCCGGAAAATCATGTGCACAGTTTTTTGGGACAGAAAAGGAGTACTTACTTAAAAAACATGCCTCGTATATTCACTATCACTGTTTTGCATTTTATAAATAGCTTTGAAACTTCGAAATTAGCGAAATAATTTAAACTGTCAATTTGGTTTGTTTGTATTGTCGGCGTTGTTATGGTGATTTTCATAACCGATGCTACTTTTGTCATGACCAGGAAATTTACTTGTGCATTTTTAAATATTTCCCACTAGTTGCCCAGCATTCGATTCATGTGAATCATGGCGATAAATTGACTTTTTCAGACTTCAAGAGGTATCTGAGCTCGCTAAACCTCGCCCTTACATTTCTTCTTTCAGCCTATAGAAAAATATCACGTTACCGCCGCGCCGCCTGGGTCTACAATATATTATATGACCGTATACGTGGCTAGCTACGGGCGTTTATTTGTATGTACCTATTACATCAGTTTGTTTTTATTTAAATAAACAATGTTCTACTTCTAAACAACAAATGTATATAACTTTACAAAAACATTTTTTTCTTATTCTTCTTACGTACTTTGAAAAATGCTTTTAAAATTTGCGCGTAGTATAAAGTAGAGTTTTAAAATGTCATTTGATACATATAATTACAAAACCCATAAAGGTTCTTAAAGTATATAAGTAGCATTGTTTTCGAAAGAAAGATTTTATAACTATACGGAACAAGAAAAACGTAATTTCTAAAGCAATTTGATATCAAACGAAATTAGTCATTCAAAGCTCTGTTTGAAACTTTATTACAATACTGAATTCTTAGTTTAATTTTTTTTTCTGTTTGCACCGGCATACAATTTTTCATAACAATACAGCCAGCGACTCCTGCTTAGGGAGTTAATTTACATTTTTGTTTAGACAAAATTTATGCAGGTAAAAATAATTTTCTACACTGAACCAAAAAAGTCCGTAAATATAACATTTAACAAATTTTTTTTGTCAACATTTAGCCAACCATGAGAGTTGTTAATATTACAAATTTATGTTTGTTAAACATGGATTCTATCAATACCTATATACGTAATATGTTGTCAGAACAAACTTTTTATAATATTGACAAATGAATATATTCCATCAATATTATGACAGCTATATATTCAATAATAATAGTAATTCTTTATTACCTAACAGGCTTAAACCCAATAACAAGACAATTTTCTGTTATAAATTCCAGCTTAAATTTTAAATACAATATCAGAACAGAACTAAAACAGTGCGAATATATGATAGTATAATAAAATTACTATATAAATGAAATTAAAAGAACGATCCTACAGCTAAGAAATACAAATAAAAAAAGGAAAACAATAACAATGTTCGGCATATCTGTCATCCATGTAACTCCTTAAGCGAACTTTAAATACGTTGATATTTTCATTAAAACAATATAATTCTCTATATATGCCATAAAAATTTGTCAATCTACAAGATGCATCAATTGGTGCTCGAGCCTCATAATTTGTACGATGAGCCGGAACCTCAAACAGATAATAGTCCCGAGAGTTATATTGTGGATCAGGAATATTTATTTGCGCCAGCAGATGGGGAGAGTCCATTAAGTCTTTCATTAATTTAAAAATAAATATTTGACCTGCACAGATTCTTCGTTTCCACAATGATTGAATGTCAAACGTATTACAGGGAACTGACCACTTTGAAGAACAGGTATTTCAAAAATTTTCTCTGCACCCCCGCTCAATTCTATCCACATGAACGCGATATATAGATGACCACAAAACTGAAGTGTACTCTAACTTAATTTAACCAGAGCCATATACATCGCCATGAGACAGCCTATGTTATGAAATCTTGACGTATTCCGGAATACAAATCCCAAAGAACGGAGAGCGCTCTGAGTCATTTCCAAAATATATTGATTGAATGTGAGTTCATTATCGACAAGCACGCCTAGTTCCTTGGTGACATTCTTTAACTCCAATAAAGATCCCTTAAGACCGTAATTATATTGCGTGAGGACATGTCTCTTACTAAAACTCATGTATTTACCTTTTTCTATATTAAGTGACTGTGTACACCAGCTCCCAACAGTCGTAATATCCCTCTGCAATTCCACGCGGTCGAGCTCTCCCCTAATTCTCCGAAACAGTTTAAAATAACAGAAATTGACTAGATAAACCAATATCGTTGATATATATTGCAAAGATCAGAGGAGCCAAATTAACTCCCTGGATCTGAAGCCATTGTACTCAACGAACAATCTACGGTCACATAGGTAAGAGCGGAAGAAGTTCAATAAGCTGTTATCAATCCCAAATCATACATTTTTTTAATAATGGTCGGATGGTTCAAGGCCTTCGAAAAATACGTATAAATTGTGTTCACTTGCATTCCTCCTTCAACCGCTGGATAGACTGTTTGCAGAAAATCTGCCACGTTTGTTTCTGTAGATCGCTTTCGAAAGAAATCATGCTGCTCGGTAATAATGGAATTTTTCACCGGATTTTAGATAATTTCATGAAGAACCTTATCAAAGACCTTCGAGAAATTCGATAATTATGCAGAATGGTCATGGAAAATTTCGACAAACGAGTGCGTTTCTGTATGCAAAGCCGTGGAGGCCATTTGCCCGATGTGTTATTCCATAAATAACCCTATCCTATGTACTTTATGATTCAATAAAAAATCTTACAATCAAAAGACTAAAAACTGTGTTTTCTATTGAATTCAAATTTTGCGTTAAGTTTGGGACACCCTTTATATGACGGTAATCTTCTACAAAAATTAGTACAATTAACAAAACCCCTGACATTTAAAAACAATTTACCTGCAACAATATGTTTCATCATTAGCTTCTTTTAGGAATGATTCATTTTGCTCACGCGTAAAAACTTTTGATTTTTTTGCTTGATCACTAACTGCTTTTCGTTTCAGAAATGGTCCTGATTTTGAAAACTTTCAGTCGTCGATTCCTTCTCTTACGTTCAGCCTACACTTAGAATATAGAATGAACTTTTTACAACACTGGATCAGATAGAAACGTTGTCTTGAGATTCTGTTTCTTACACCAATCTTTAAACTCGCTGTAATTTTTTTCATACTGACGATGACGTTTGGATTTTTCAGGTATTGATTCAGAATTAGCCACGTTTGCTATATTTTTTTAATTCTGGAGGAGTGCAAGATACCGAAAGATCATTATCTGAGTCCGACATAATTTTTGGTGTTTTGACAAGAACTGTCAGATTGTTTTGTATCTACTCAAACATGTTATTTTTTTTTTTAATTATTTAATTTAATGCGTTTTTTGACGATTGCCCGAAAAATAGTGTGTAAATGGCCTCAATATTTTCCTGCCTCGTTCGCAAGCTTCCTCGGCGATAATTTTTCTTTCGGTCCGCTAAAATTATATTTCGCGGCCTAGGCATACTAATAATCAATATACACTTTAAACTTCTGATTAAAAATCCTGCTGTTGCATATAGTACTCGTCTAAAATGGGGTTTTTCTATTTATTTTTTAATTATTTTTAAACGCTGCTGTTAGTTTATTTACAGTATTCTATTAGAAATTTGGAACATATAAACATCTTTTAGTACTCGTATATATAGATAGCTATGTTATCTACCATTCTCGTATAAAATTATCGTTCATATTGCATTTTACTTTCCCGCACAGGGAATTGTGGTATTGTGAACGCGCAAAAAATTTTTTTTGAGATAAAGACGGATATAACCATTTTGAAGTTCCATGAGACGATTAAGACCATGTCTAGTCTGAAGTCTGTCTGTGTGTATATATGTCTGTATGTATTATACCACGATAGCGCCCAAACGGTTTAACCAATTGAGCAAAATTTTGGTATATGAGTTTGGGGCGTTTAAAATTTCACCAGTCAGGTAGTTGGAATATATCTTATGACACTTAGAATACAATTTGCATAGAGGGTATTGTAGCGTCATTGATAGAGCGTACGCTTCACATGCAGAAGGTGCTGGGTTCGAATCCCACCTCTGGCAATATTTTTTTTAATGTTTGAATAAAGTAGTTAGTTTGTTACGTTAGTTTATTGGAAATAATGATAATAATAGAATTATAATAATAATAATTATTATTAAAATTCTGTTTCGTTACGCAGGCCATATATTTCTGATTATATTATATCTTGGCCAGAAAGTTTTTTTCTTTTCATGATAAAACGAGTATTGTAAGCTTTTGATTTTCCTATTGATTTCTATACATTTTTGTTGTTATAGAAACTCAGCTTAGAAGGAAGTAAAGGAAATATGGGAAACATGGTGTAAACTGAATCAACTAACTATCTATAAAGAGGCGGCAGTCTCATAGAAAGTAGTCAGTTAATGATATTGTATTCGTTTCAGACGATGTTGGTTTTATTCGACCTCTAATTGGGTAAATAATTAACGATTTGCGGGCTATTTCGATTAGTTTTAAAGATTGAGAGTTAGTTGTGATATTCCCGACGACGCACACAGGCGAAATTCTAAGAAAACCTGGACATAAATAGAAAAATCAACATCCATAATTTGTTCGATTTCTACCCTCAATAACAAAAGTAGGTAACTGCGTATCAGTATTGATCGTTATAAGCTATGTTAGTGGCTTGGTACTCAAATATTTTCAGATGTTATTTGACTGTTGTAGTGGTGTGATATAAGGCGTTCTGTGATAAAATAAAATACTTTCAGTTTTGTATATTTTTTAATAAAAAAAAGACTATCGTTTTAAAATTAAATATTATGGAACCGATTCCTGGAGGTAAGTACAATATAAAAATCATGCTGATTCGGATGTGAATGCAATTTATTATTATTTTTTGTTATCTTTTCCAGTATTGTGTTAAATTGAACAGTTTTTTCTAGTTATATAATTTTGACATTACCAAATACTGACTGGAATAGGAAAGAATAAAAAAATACTAGCATTTTTAGAAAGCTCAAATATTCGTTTCCTAAATCCTAATTATATGTTTTGCAGAAATTTGCAGATACGAAAAAAACAATTTTTTTTTCTGGTATGTACCTAGTGTGAAATACCATATTTTGGTTATTATGACCGCAATAATTTTAATAATAATAGATTTTAAATAAAAAACTGGTAATATTCTGATATTTTTCTTAATTAATAGCAAGCGAGAATTCATAATCGTTGAAAATATTACACAGTGGCGTACCTACTTTTTTATCGTAAAATTTTCAGATATTATTAAGAAATTTGAAAATATCCATTAGTTAAACATTACCGACAATGAGGAAATTATTATGCTAATATAAATATCTTTTTTCTTGCAGCTTCTCAGACGAAATTCGTTTCTCTGACTAAGGATGAGTTAGTAGATATTTTGTGGAAATCTGATTCTCGCAACCTAAAAGATAAATTCAATCATCTTTTGGAACAAATTAAAATTAAAACCCAATATAATCATTAAACAATTTTTGTAAATCGTACAAGATAAGATGGCAGAATGCTCACAGATCAAAAAAAGGGTTTCTGATATCAAATACGGAGTGGCTAAAAACAGCAATACAATTTCCTACTGGCTCAGTTCCAACAACATCATCCAAAGGTAGACCACCGATATCTTTTGAAAGCAGTAGTGAAAGGACAAAAAGACGAAAAACGCTATCTTTGAGAACACACTTTAGTCCGGAGGAACTAAGTTATGCAGCGCAAATGCAATTTAGATCTGAAGGAAAACTAGATACTGCTCAAATTATAAAAGATATTGTTTTTTCAACACCTACGAGATCCACAAAATATAAAACGTCTCTCAGGAAAACTGATGTTATAACACTGACACATTATGAGGCTTTATCTATGGTAGTCGAAGCCAAACTTACCAAAGTTCAATATGTCACCTTTGATGTTTTGCAGTATTTCTAATAAATACTGCAAAACATCATAAATGTGATATATATCCAAATTATGAAAAGGTAACCCAAGCTAAACAAGACTGCTATCCCAAGGGATTGATAATACAAGCATCTTTTGCAGAAATACCTTTGCCAAATTTGTTAGACCACACGATTGAACGCATAATAAAATCAGTATGTAAAGAAAATCAGCTTGATATAAATTTTACCAAAATGGGGATGTGATGGAACTTCAGGTATGAGCCAATATAAACAAAGGTTTACAGATTCGAATATTTCTGATGAGAGTTTATTATGTATTTGTTTGGTCCCTATACAACTTATATCTGGTGATCCCTGTTCAAAAGATAAAATTCTTATTTGGAGGAATCCTAGATCTTCATCAACTAGATATTGTCGACCAATTAAAATTCAATTCATTAAAGGGACAGCTGTACAAACCTTAAGAGAAGTTCAAAATATTGAAGCACAAAATCAAAAGAAGTCTTCTTAAATCAGAATCATTCAATATATGTTAAGCACCTTTTATTTTTAATAATGATTGATGGTAAAGTCTGCAATTCTATAACAGAAAATAAGTCCACACAAAAATGTTATTTGTGTGGATTAACCTCTAAGGATTTTAATAATATTGATTTGGCAGTAACCATGAAAATAAAGAAAGAAGAAAAACCTTGAATTCGGATTATCGCCTTTACATGCATGGATTCGTTTTTTTGAAATTAGTAGAAGAAACTAAACGAAGAATTCAAGCAGAATTTAGACTTCAGTTGGGATTACTAGTTGACAAGCCAAAACAAGGATATGGTAGCACTAATGATGGCAACACTGCCAGAAAGTTCTTTCATGAGTTTGAATTATCAGCCAAAATGACTAAAATTGACAAAGATTTAATTAAAAGATTCTGGATTATTCTTTTGGCGATAAATTGCGAACATGATATTAAAATAGAGATTTTTCAAAAATATTGTCTTGAAACAGCCAGAAAATTTGTTGTACTCATGGTATCCTATGCCTACAACTTTACATAAAGTTTTAATACATTCTGGTACAATAATAAAAAGGGCCATTCTTCCAATTGATGCGCTAGGAGAAGAAGCACAAGAAGCCAGGAATAAGGATATTAAAAAATATAGAGAAGGATTTTCCAGAAAATTTTCAAGACAACAAAACATGGAAGATGTTTTTCACAACTTGCTAATATCCTCCGATCCATTTATAACAAGTCTGAGGAAAACACCAGAAAAGAAGTTAGACAGTTATCCCCGGGAGGTATTATATTTCATTAAAAATCCTAGTTTTGAAGAAGAAAGTGATGATTCAAGTGGAACAGAAATTAATTAAATATGTTAAATAAAGATGGTTTTGTATGTATGTTGTTGTATGTTTCTTTCTTATTGCATTATTATTAAAGTGTTTAAAATAATATCATAAAACTACAAATTTGTTTTCTCTTATATTCCATAATTTTGATTTAATTCTTTCATATTAACTCGACCATATTTTAAACATTTTTTTTAACGACCCATATAACACTTTAGGCGTTGATTTCTTATAAAAACACCAATATTTCCAAAACCTATTTGCCATTTTGTATTTTAGAACTCTAACATCGCTTTTCTAATTCACATTCTTAAAATTCTACCGAATTTGGGTAAATTTGTAAGGTGCTTGCATTTATGGCCAGCTTTTTGACAAAATTCGCCTATGTGCGACGGTGCCGGTGTCCGTGTACTACTTGTTTTTTTGTGAAACAACACAAGAGTTTAAAAAAAATGTACCTATGTGTTTTATTTATGAAATGTAACTCCCTGTATATTATTTTTTATGGTTTTGGTGAATAATACGGTCTTGCCAAAAATATGTAGCTGAATGTGTTTAAAAAAAAAGGTTTACAATTAAAACTATTTAATATTTTCTTTATTTGTTGCAACGAAAGAAAACATCATTACTTAATACTAAAGTTAGAAAAAAAAATAACAATTTAAAAAGAACGAACAAAAAGTTTTTAAAGGTAATTTTCAAAATTCAGGCCATTTTCTCGAATGAAAATTGGCACCAGTTTTGTTTTTCTTTTCTCATTTAACAGAATCATTTGCACTACCGTTACAAACTCATGCCGTGTTTATATACTATACTTTGCATATAGTTCCATACAAAGAAATTGAACATCGAAAAATAGAGAGATTGTGGAGTCATCTACCTCGTCTGTTGGTACTTATCTATCTTTCAGGGAAGTGCTTGTCACAAATAGCCTCAAAAACCCAGAGTTGTAACTTAGGATACCATCATGATGAAGGTAAACAGCAGAACAGCATTATAATGGGCTAATGGAATATTTTGATCTAGTTCAAGAATTTCTAGATGCCTTTGAGGTGTAATACCTCGTTCATAAATTCTGTAGACCTCGAAGGGTTCTTGTTGGGCTCTTTCAATTGAACAAATAAATTTTGATTTTCTATAGACCAAATGCACGTGTTATTTTGATTAAAAACTCCCGCACTTGATAAGTAGCATTAATTTGTCCGACTAAATAACAAGTTTGCCAAAGATTCGTTGGTACGGATTTTTTGTAAGTACCACTACATTATTTGGAGTTTATAAGTGTGGTATGCATATTTTGGTATTAGATTTTGGTAGTTGCTTTCCGTATTTTTTTACAAAATAAAGTAACCTAATGCCCTATCCCTCTTTTCTTTGTCGTATGTTGTAGGAAGCAACTGAATTAATAAATCCGCCATGATTAGATTTACAAAAAAGTAGGACACTGTCGCGTAAACCTTAACTACTTATCTCTAAGGGCCAGTTTTATAGGTATAGTTTAAACCAAATGTGGCAGTTAAACTTAAGTTTTTCTTTTTTGTTCGTTTTATAGCTGCAGTTAACCACCAATCTTTAGAATTCTGTAGTTAAACTATCAACTGATGCTTGAAGTACCCGTTAAACTGTAAACTAGAGTTTAAATATACAAATTGTGTAATTTTTAACAGGCATACTTGTACGAATTGTTAGTAAAGCAATAGGTAGGTACATACAAATATTTGTGAAAGGGTTATAAATAATAAAAATAAAATTACATATAAAATAAGTACCTACCTAGTACTATTTGCTTGTCTAATATGGATGATGTATTAGAAGAAATATTTAGGGATTATTGTCTGATGATAAGGATTACGAAAACACCATCGATGCTATTGAAGTCCCAAGAAAACTTCGAACTTTTAAGGAACGAATAAATGATATGAATAATTTTTTGCGCGATTTATAATTTCAAAAGTGTCTCTTGAGTTTTTGCTAGAAAGACTGGGCCCAGCTCTAGAAAAGAATACAATCCAATAAGTTTTACTTTTACTAACCAATTTATATTTTTACCTAGAAATAGATTTTTTATCATGAATCATCCATATCTGCTCTGATATTTGAATAAATACTTATTGATATAGAACGGTGTGCTGCTTAACAAGATAATTTCATATAAAGTGAAGTTAGCTAGATTTTGCAAGTAACCGTAATCTATAAAACTAACATTTTGAATAACTATGAGTTAAACTAAAGATAAAAGCTGGTGGTTAAACTATAGTTTTACCGTAACCTATAAAACTGGCCCTTAGTGAGATAGAAGTCACTCGTGCTATAGCTTTAGTTGAAATTGATGTAAAAAATCGACAAGTAGCAAGAAATTTTAATCGTAGTATGTCAGTTATCAAACGTGTGTAAAATCGCTATAGAGAGACTGGACGATATAAATGGGATATCAGTCTGTTAGATCAGGTTATTCCTGCAGCATATGGTATAGGCCCTGATTTTCTTTTCATGCAGGATAATGCAAGGCCTCATACTGCTGCGATTGCTATAGATTTTCTTAACGAGCATGAAATTCGTAAAATGGATTGGCCAGCGATAAGCCCTGACGTCAATCCAATTGAACCCTTATGGGATATATTGTACAGACGTGTTCGACGTTTTCCAAATCCACCTCAAACCCTTCAGCAATTAACAGAAGCCCTAATCGAAGAGTGGGACAGTATATCACAGGAAGACATTCGAAGGCTCGTGAGAAGTATGCCAAGCAGATGCCAAATAGTCATTCGTGCTGCTGGAGGGCACACGCGATACTAAAACACATTGGTTTTCAGATAGCAGAACATTGCCATTTGAAAAATGTTTTCTTTTCATTTTGTTATTGGCACTTTTTTTTAAATGTTGATCTTAGTTTACAAATAAAGGATTAGTTGAAAGTTCTATAAATCGGTTTATTACAAGAAAATATGTGTCTTTCAGTGTTCCTTTAATTTTTTTGAGCAGTGTGTTTAATTTAATGCGTTTTTTGACGATTGCCCGAAAAATAGTGTGTAAATGGCCGCAAAATTTTCCTGCCTCGTTCGCAAGCTTCCTCGGCGATAATTTTTCTTTCGGTCCGCTAAAATTATATACAATAAGTTTTACTTTTACTAACCAATTTATATTTTTACCTAGAAATAGATTTTTTATCATGAATCATCCATATCTGCTCTGATATTTGAATAAATACTTATTGATATAGAACGGTGTGCTGCTTAACAAGATAATTTCATATAAAGTGAAGTTAGCTAGATTTTGCAAGTAACCGTAATCTATAAAACTAACATTTTGAATAACTATGAGTTAAACTAAAGATAAAAGCTGGTGGTTAAACTATAGTTTTACCGTAACCTATAAAACTGGCCCTAAATAAGCAAAATACCTCCTAAAAGTGTCGAAAATGGGATACCCCGCACTTTATTTATTTATGTATGTTTATGATTTTTGGAATTTATCTTCTATGCCGTCTCCATCGCAATGACGTCTATTTACATACGTTCATAATAATACCGTACCTAAAAAATTATTGTTATGAAATATAATGAACGACATCAATAAAACAATGCTTTCATGACGATTTTGACCAATTGAGCTAAATTTTGGTATATAAGTTTCGGGAGTCCTAGGATGAACCCATTAGTTTTTGGTTGAAATCGCTTTAGCCGTGTGATGGGGTGCACACAATCCCCAAAATGGCAGTAGGGGTCGAGTGATACATCATTCGAAAGCCGTCATGGCATTCTGTCAATGGCTTTTGGACAAAATTGTTGAATCTCCTCAACTACTGATGTTGATTTTGATTACTGATGAAGCGAGAGAGAAATGCAATAAGGAATTTTCATAATAAACATTATTGGTGTGATGAAAATTCGCATTGCGATATTTGCTGATAATTTTCAACAGCAGTTCTGGTTGAACGTTTGGATTGGAATTGTGGGTGACTGCTTAATTGGACCCGTATTTCTACCAGGAAGACTTACCGGAGAAGTATATCGCGACTTTCTGGATCACACGCTTCTGGATTTCTGGAAAACGTACCATTGGTAATTAGAAATGCAATGTGCTTTATGCACGATGGTGCACCAGCGCATTTTAGTCGGGTTGCTCGTGAGTTTTGAAGAGAAACATACGGAAATCGTTGGGTTGGCTGCGGTAGACCTCACTTATGGCCTGCACGATCCCCAGATTTAAACCCACTGCATGTTTTCATGTGGTCACCTGAGGTCCTCTCACTCCTGTGGAAAATGTGGAGGACTTAAGGATTCGCATTATTGCTGGGTTTAATTCGATATAAACGACCCTGGTATTTTTGAGAGAGTTCGCCAGGCAATGGGGAGAAGATTGGATTCATTTATCCGAGATAGGGGTGGTTTCAACAGTTTTTGTAATTTTTTGTATTAGATATAAAGGTTTAATCGTCTCATTTTGTGTGCCGCTTGTTATCGTTGATGTATTTATAAATTCATGAACTGTGTAATATTATTTTTATGGTAATTTGTTATTATTTTCTTACCTATATTCAAGGATTATTTGATATTGTATGTAGTTATATCAAAATGTTGTTATTGTTTTTCTTTTGTTATGTTATTATGCTTATTTTTTGTCTATGGTTAATACTTAATTTTTTATATCAAAATAATTTGTCCTGTAATTGGTTTCTTGCTGTTGGACAATAAATGCTATTATTCTTATTGTAAAAAATGGTAATTTTATTTATTTATTTTTATCTTGCTTCGAAATGTTAATGTTATTTTTAGTTGAATTAATAATCTTGGTATGTTGAAAAATTTTTTAAATTTTTAACTCGTAAACGAAGCAACATATCAACCAATACAAGCTATAAAAAAGTTGTAGTTTTAGTTGCTTTATCTCAACACAATATCGAAATTAAATTACAGTCAGTGGCGTACATTTTTTTCTCAATTTTTATTAAGTTGCCCCCCTACACGACACTGGACCTAATAATTTTGATCTACTTAGAGCCATATAAGCTCCCTATTTCTAGCAACAACGCTGCCACATTTCAAACAATTAGGTAAGGAGACATTTGACATAATTAAAAAACCCATTATTTACAAAAAAAACTTTAACATCTTAGAAACAATGCTTTTCCGGACGTGTCTTTATGGGAACTTTTTTCATAAAATGGCCGAGTTTTTTTGAAACTCCCTGTATATGCGATGTACCTACCGATACAATAATTTGATTAAAATTCACGTCGCGTTCGGGCAAGACAAACTATACTAGGTTCGGTCCTGATAAAAAAGAAAGGATAGACAAGCAACATAATCGACAGCATCACCCGATCCTGCATTTAAGCCTGAGCAGTGTAGGGTAAATACATTCCTAAGCTTTTAAGCGACTTATGACATGCAAGTAAATTACGTAAAAAGTCAATGCGTATATCTTCGTAAATGACCAATAATAGACATTTTATGATACAATCCATAATTTACATAAGTCATTGTATATTATGCATCTATCTGTGGCTAAAGGCTGTAAGCAGAAAGGCAACAGAAATAATAGTCGTCATTTAAATCATGCAAGGTGGCTTGGCAGAATGTACAAGAAATATTATTATTATTATTATTGTACGTATCGTTATGTATTTGCTTTAGTCTCTTTATTTATAGTTCCGTATAAGCAACTTAATTACCCACTCGAAATATGTGAAAATAAAAACTAATTATGCCTTATTATTTAATTTCAGGTAAAGAAGAAGACTGATTACATCTTTTAGCACTACAATAATAATCCAACGTACTTAACAAAACGTTATTTAACACACACATATTATAAGGTAACACAAAAAGAAGAAGAAAGCATAACAAAAAAAATGGAACACTTCCAGCTAATTGAGGAAATGGCCCACATCGAGCAAATGGCAACGCAGGAACGGTTAATTTTAGCGAGAAAGCGTAGAAATCAACAGTTGAAATTGTGGTTGCAGAAAGAGAAGGAATTTGGTAGGAATAAAACGTCGAAACAGCAACAGAAAAGTGCGAAACGTGGGATATTTTTCGAAGATAGCGTTGTACTTCTAGAAGCAGCAGCTAGGAATGATATTGATGAAGGTAGATTAACGGGAATAAGTATGAGTTATTTTTCTTTTAAAATCACGATTTTTTATTCATTAATTAGTTTAAAAAAATATTTTTTGGGTATACTTACCACATCGATTGGCAAGAGTTCCAAAGAAAGCAGCAGTATTCAGCTAGGATCATTTGGAAACAGCTCCAACAAAAGTGATATGTGAAAACAATCGAAACTATATTCAGATTTACCGGTCAGTTTTTAGAATATAAAGGGTTTTCCAATAAGAGGTGTTATTTTGATATTCAGAGGAAAATGCCATTGTTTGAGATAAATGATCGGATGTTTATTTCATTATAAAGAGGAAGGTATGCCGTTAATAATGGAAAACAACATCAGCCAAATGACCACCACGACCACGCCTACAGGACCATATCCTTTCCATGAAATTTTCCATAACCAAATCGCAAAGTGGCTGCCCTATATCCTCGATGGTTTCACGAATTCCATCTTTGAGGTCTTGAATCGACGCTGGGCTGTTGGCGTAGACCTTCTCTTTCACCTGGCCCCAAAGGAAGAAGGTGTTAAATCGCAAGATCTCGGTGGCCAATTGTGATCAGCTCTTCGAAAGATAACACGGTCCGGAACCTTTTCCCTTAAAAGATCAATGGTTTCGTTGCTTGTGTGGCACGTAGCGCCGTCTTGTTGAAAGTAAACGTTGTCCAGATAAATACCATTTAATTCCGGCCATAAAAAATCATTAATCGTCTCTCGATAGCGCAATCCATTCACCTGGGTTTTCTTCAATACTTTCGGCTACAGCAGCAATATTCTCGGCTGTTCTTGAGCGACGTGCACGGGTTTTATTCCTCACATCACTAACTACAAAGTTCGAATTTTTCCACCAATTTCAGTATTGTGGTCCGACAAGGTGCTTCACGACAACCCAAAAATGTTCGAGTTTTAGGAACCGTCTCTGCCAAATTTTCACCATTTTTATAAAAATGGTGAAAATTCACTATAGTGAAATAGCGTGCTATTCAAAATAACACCTCTTATTGGAAAACCCTTTATATACCTACTGTTACTGCTTATTATATTAATTTTCTTATCCTATGTTTTCAATATGTTCAAGAAGTATCGTTTAAGATAAAGTTGATGATCGGTCCATACTGCTGCTCAACTAGAGCTGTAGCAAAACCGTATGTATTCGTTATTTAGTAACGAGTGACGTTCGAGATACCGTATCTTTAAAAAGTGTAGTAAAAGTGTCGTTACTCGTTACTTTTGTATTACTACAAGGGCATAGAATAATAACTATAGATAAGAAGGGTCATATACTATACTATATAATATACTATAGATATAGAAGGGTCTATACTATAACTATAGTAGCGGCGAATTGCTTTGAAGACAGAGCGATAAAACGTTCCGACACGAAGTGAACTGTATATTAAACTGTGACAACTTAACCTAAGTTTATAATGCGCCCCTTTTACAAAAACTCAATTAAAGTTTAATACATAGGCTAATACAAGTGAGTCTGAAAAATATCTTCAAAACAATTTAACTGATGTGAGTGGTGAAAGACAATCACGTAATTAATAAATATCATGATACCTACAAAAACGTCATAACATGCGGTTACAAATAATGCGAGACATACAGCTAGTTATCCGAATGCAGTACAAATAATACCAAATAAGCCAGATATGTTTTTGGCGACATCTAGCGTGAACAGGCAATATGCCGGGTGAAACACAGTTCACAAACAATGGCCGGACAAGAAGTAACAACTGCATTATATCCTATTGCCAACACTAGATGCGCCCGAATCCCCTAGCAGGGAGGCTTTATTTAAGAATTGCTTGTTACATAAAGCAACAAGACTTTAAGTTATGTTAGAAATTTGTTTCACACTACCATGCTTTCACCAGACGGCCGTTTCGTCGATCCACGACTCATCAGTGGTGATCGGCAGGCAGTGTGACCCAAATTTCCAACATTTACAAAGACCTTATACTAGCA
The DNA here is from genome assembly GCA_911728435.2 of Apoderus coryli. Taxonomy (NCBI): domain Eukaryota; kingdom Metazoa; phylum Arthropoda; class Insecta; order Coleoptera; family Attelabidae; genus Apoderus; species Apoderus coryli. The sequence goes on along the minus strand of OU452204.1, from coordinate 9,390,184 downwards.
CGAGAATTTATTGAGAGAGATATATAAATATAAGCTCTTTGTAAATGTTGGAAATTTGGGTCACACTGTCTGCCGATCACCACTGTTGAGTCGTGGATCGACATGGTAGTGTGAAACAAATTTCCAACATAACTTAAAGTCTTGTTGCTTTATGTAACAAGCAATTCTTAATACCAAATAAGATATACGGCGATGTTGATGATCCGTATGCGGTTTTTACATATGAACCAAAGGTCTTTTATTGGCGTTTTCGCAAAAATAGCTAGAATTTAGTCATATGAATATTTCCTGACTGAAAGAGCATTACCAACTCTGCCCGAAACAACAAGTAGTTAATGAATCATGATCATTGTAATTCAGTAGATGATTCTGAGTCTACCTGGTCAGATTCTGATATATTGCCCCTCGCTGCCTTAAGGGTGTCAAGCAACAATTGCATTAGCAAAGCCTTCTGAGCAACTATCATGTTTGTATAAGATGCAGAATTTGCCTAAACAAGTAGGAAATTCGGAGAAACAGGAAACCAGAAATTAAGATGTCGACAAAGCCAATGCCCAAGACAATAAAATCATCTATCTAAATTGTAACCAAAGACCTGAAGTGTAGTCCATCATCATGCTAGAGAAAAAAAAAAGCAACAACAAAAATGAAACTGACCTAAGTGAAAATGGCAACAGCAAGGCGTAGAAAGAATCTTGGTACTGAATTGCTTACAACATAGATAAAAAAAAGTTGTGGACATGCGAAGCAGGGGCGGCTTGTGGCAGTTTAATGTGGTGAAGCGTGCAAGTAAACGCTGGCAACTATGTTTATATGCCGGCCGTCAGACGGTTGTATCTCGTTCCATATTGGGTGATGCCGTAGTGGCAGTATTGCGGTTTGTTGCTGAATTAGAGTTGAAAACGCTTTGAAGCACGCTTCATCTGCAAAAGAACATGTATGGTAAATAGGCTATTGGTGCAACATAGGATACAAGTACTGGCAAGGATGTCAAGTGCCGTGCACAGCGAAAATATATATCAAAATAAATAATTACAAGTATAAAAAGGGGGAAATATATGTACATTATGTAAAGCTGGGTTTACCTCAGGTTGAAAATTGTATACATTTATTTATGGTTTAAATTTTATATGGAGAAAAATAATTACAAAATAAAATTAAATTAAATACTTAAATATTATTCATTTCACTGACTATTTAGATGAACCGTTGCTTCACTAGCTTCATATGACAAGCCTCCAGTGAAATAATATATGTCACTAGGTCTTAGATAAAAAAGAAACTTTTAATTCTTCATTTTGAAAATGAATGAGAAAAAAATATCAAAATCTTAAGGTGGTCTGGACCTACTATAAAAGTATACTAATAGTTTTTTATTATTGATTAATTTAGCTAATTTACAGTGAACATACCTGCAATAATTTGAAAGATATTCCGAACCACCTCTTCTTACATCCGAATGCTTACAAGCAAGTGGCCAAAACTATGAACTACGTTTGTTTAGCATAGTAAAGTAACGAATATTTGTACCGAATACTCATGCCAAAAGTAACGAATACATACGGGTACTGGAAAATTCGGTACCTTTACAGCTCTATGCTCAACCAACTGAAGATTTGAATTCATCTAGCGCCTATTAATTACTTCTTTCCGCGTCTAACATTACTCACATTTGCTTATTCTGAAAACCTAACCTTACATACATGGACCATGACCGAAACAGCAGTCAACGCCTTTAAAAATCAAATAAATAATCGTAGGGAGAGTCTGAGTTAATAATACGTAGATTGCTTTTCAGCTATATAAAAATTAGATTAGGGTGTAATAATGTTATGAACATATTTTTATTCCCATGAATGTTAAAAGTGTATACTTAGTTATCTTAATGATTAACGAATGCTACTGCTACAAAAACATAGAATAATAAATACTATAAGAAGCTCCACTAGACGCTGAAAACGGCATCGACTCGTCGTACTCCCAGCTATATTTCTGGCCCGCTACTATGTTATACTATATCTATATTTACTATAAGATATGTGTGCTCACCAACAATTTGAAGTGGTTGTAGAAAGTGCGGCGAATTGCTTTTAAGACAGAGAGATCAAAGGTACCGACACGAGATGAAGTAACTGTATATAAACTGTGACAAAAATGTGTTTTGAGCTGTACGAAATCGAAGTGAATGGGAATTTAGGTAAAGATCCATTAGGAATGGGCACCCTTCTTGTCGATGCTACTCTAAATATACACATCTTGTCGCACTGATATCAAGAAAACATATTTCAAAAATAATTAAAACAGCCGAGAGTATTTTTGGGCCACACAATCTGGACTCCTTACTACATCAAGATCAAACTTGCTTGTCCAAACGTGAGTTACAAAAATATCCTCGGACCAATTTTCCTACAAACAGTGACGTGAACTCAAACCTATAAAAATCTATTAAATATAGGGATTGCAAGCTCGAACGAAATAACGTTTCAATAAATGGAATTTTATACATACTCGTATATGGAAACTAATTTAAAATGGAATGGACGGGATTTGTGTGCATTGAATAATTGAATCAAATGAGGTGGTTCCATAGCGATTTCCGCTTAGTTTATTTCAATTGACACACATTCGAGTGGAGTTCGATTTGGTGGAGACCTAATAGCATAGTTTTATAAATTTATTATTGTTATTTTAAAATAATTGTCTGCTCCCAGTATTTTAGGTTAACCAACAATTCAAATTTGTTTCATATTTCGCTGAAACTGTATAATAGGCTTTGTCTCAGGAATTATTCAAATGCTACACGCTATAAAATTAGCAGACCCGAATGTAATTGGTTTTAATCAAATGGTATTGAATGTCTGAAGCGAGTGTTTAGTTGTGATTACACTATTATTTAATTGAAATCACTTACCGTTAAAATGTCAATTTTACTAGTAAAATTTATCATGCTTTTCAAGATAGTTATTGTTTATTGTGTTTGATTCGGTATTTCATTGTTGTCGTTAATTTTCACATGTATTGCATTCGCAAAGAAATATATAAATACATTTTAGCGCGTTACAAATAGTTAAATCATTGCCAAGCTAATTTTGGAATAAATGCACCTGATTCTTAGATTGCGGGTCTATAATCAGCCAAAGGTAAATTTGATTCTTAGTTAAAGGAAGGTCAGTATGTGTAAAACTATGAAACAAGAATCTTGAGTCTTGATATACAGGGCCACCAAAAAATAATTCGGGATGAGGTTTTAAGTTTTTTTAACAGGCTTCCATCTGTGTGAAAATATTCTCTTGACCATATTACACAAATTATTTACATAATAATAATTGCAATATGTAATCAACAGTTTCTTGCTTTTGCTGGTAAGGTTAGATAAAATTTTTGATTCTTTCATATTTTCTAGTTAGACGGCTGCTAATGAAAGGCGTTAGTCCAGATTCCTGCAATGACGATGGTCTAACAGCTTTGCATCAATGCTGCATAGATGACAATGAACCAATGCTACTTCTTTTGCTCGAATATGGAGCAAATGCCAATGCAGAAGATAGCGAGAAATGGACACCACTACATGCGGCTGCCACCTGTGGCCATCTAAAACTAGTTAGGTTTGTTTTTGTTTTTACAACCCAACAGTAAAATATAGTTTATGATTTGCTTGTTACATAAAGTAACAAGACTTTAAGTTATGTTGGAAATTTGCTTCACACTACCATGCTTTCATCAGAGGGGCCGTTTCGTTGATCTACAACTCATCAGTGGTGATCTGCAGGCAGTGTGATTCAAATTAAAATCACACTGCCTGCCGATTTCCAACCTAACTTAAAGTCTTGTTATTTTATGTAACAAGCAATTCATAAATAAAGCCTCCCGCCAGGGAATTCGGGCGTATATATAGTATAGTGTTGGCAATAGGATGAAATGAAGTTTTAACTTCTTAGGCGGCCATCGTTTGTGTACTTTCTTTTATCGAGCGTATTGCTTGCTCACACTAGATGTCGCCACAAACATCTTGTAGTAAAATATAGTAGGTATTATGTTTTTATTAAATTAACACCAAATATTAATCTTTTTACATATCAGAGAAAGTTAAGAGTTCAGCGAGATTCCTAGGAACAACTTTTATTTATGTCAATTAACATAGTCATGTTGATATTTGAAAATCGAAGCAACCATATCGTTGCATATAAACTAAAACTAAATTTGCAGTAATGTCTTTTCTCATAATTTGTTGACCTTCAAATATAGGGTAGGTTTTACGGTAGACGTTATTGTCCATTCATTTATTCATTATTTTTGTTTTAAAGAGATAGTCCATACTGAACTGGAGTGAATGTATTTTTTGAAGTGAATGAAAGTCGAAATAAGTTTCGGAGCTTCGAGCTTCATCGTCAGTGATAGTGTAAATGATGAAGCTCGAAGCTTAGAAATATGTTTGGTTTTAATTATTATAATCATTGAGAAATATATTAAACTTATTTCGTTTATTTCAAATAATTTATTTTTATGGTTTGTGGTAGTTTATCTTTAAATCATACAGACATTCAGTAAACCAATTTTATTTAGCTAGAATGTTTCATGCTTTGGTTAAGCGTATCTTTAGAGAAAGCTTAATCAGCCAAAGCATAGCACTCTGCTGTGATAAATATTATTTAAAACATTAAAATTCAAAAATATATTTATTTTGAAAACTATTTTGTTTTAAGAACGTTGTATTAAATGTAGAAATACGAATATTACGTATAAAATATGATGAAGCTTTACAGGTCCGCGACAAAACATAGGTGAGATAGGAATATCAACCCTTAAAGTGCTTTGTTAATGAGAGGTTAAAGTGGGAAATTTTGTATACAAATCTTGCATTCACTATTTAAGTTATTTAAGCCTTAATAGTCAGAAAAACTAGTCTTTATCCAGGTTTTAAATTGTATTTTAGAAAAACATGCGAAAAGCAGAAGTTTTTGAAATATTTGGTTCCAAAAATAAATTTTGTTATGTCTATTTGGAATATCGAACAATTCTAAAAACAAAATAATGCAATAAAACCATCATCGTCAAAACAATGAAATAGAGGATCTCAAAATCACATAACGTAAATAACTAACTTGATGTAGGTGAAAGAACAAGAGAGAAAACACATGCATGCTTTCCTAAGATATCCCGAAACACTTTTGAGAATTGCGGAGGTGACGTTGTTGGTTTTATTGCATTTAGTTTTGCAATCCACAGTTAAAGTTTGGTTTATTTCTATTCTACAACGATGGATTAATCAAATTCGATTTGTTATTGTTGTTTTATGTTTACAGGATTCTTATAGCCAGGGGCGCTAATCTGCTAGCAGTCAATGCAGATGGAAACATGCCGTATGATATTTGTGAGGATGAGGCCGCTCTTGATTACATAGAGAGCGAAATGGCGAAACGTGGCGTGACACAACAGTTGATTGATGAAACTCGAGCATCGACTGAAAGACACATGTTGAATGATATGCGAAAATTAGCGGCAAACGGGGGCGATTTGGAAAGTTATGATGCCCAGGGTGCTACTCCGGTAAGTAAGGGAATTTTTAGATATACAAATTTTGCTTATTATGTGGTTATAATAATTAAAGTCGCAAAATATACTTTGTGGAGTACAACGTTAATATTTAATGGAAATAACACTATGTCTACTCCAGAAAAAATTAACACTTTATATTTGTAAATTACATTACAATTAAAAACATTAAAATCCTTATTAAAAAATTTTATATTGTGTGTAAAAAACGCAAGAAAATAATAAGAAAGATAGATAGATAACAACAACAATTATATATATATATATTTTGCCAGAATCACAGTCGGGATTTAGGAGGGGTTATAGTTGTGCGACTGCATTGCTTGATATCACTGATGATATATTCAGGGAAATTGATAAAAATAATTGCACTGCAATGGTCTTGTTAGATTACACAAAGGCTTTTGACACCCTACATCATGATACACTTGCATGTATTTTAAAATATGTTGGTCTTTCTCAGAGTGCGGTTGATTTTATGCGCGATTACTTACATAATCGTAAACAATTGCTTAAATTGGCAAGCCAGATTTCAGGCGAGTTATCTGTGTTAAGAGGAGTACCCCAAGGTACAATTCTGGGACCAGTTTTATATAGTCTGTATACATCACAGTTCCCTAATTTCATAAACGAGTGCTCAATAAGAACATATGCCGATGACACGACTCTCCTCTATTCTTTCAGGCCAAGTGATTTGCAGAACAGCTGCAACATTATTAACAGGGATTTGGATAATTTGAATCGAATATCTGAAGAACATTCTTTAAAATTAAATCCTGATAAATGTGTAGCAATGCTGTTTGGCAGGCCTGTGGATGTACGAAGGTTGAAGCTAGGTGTGAGAATTGGCATAGGTAATCAACTGCTTCGGGTAAAAATTAAAGCTAGGAGTTTGGGATTACACATTGATACTTGTCTTAGATTTGAATGTCACGTTTCTGAATGTATCAAAAAAGCGATGTGTAATCTGAAGGTTCTGTATAACGCCAAACAGCTCTTGAACAAAAAATTAAAAATTACACTTTGCGAATCATTAGTAGTATCACACTTTAATCATTGTGATGTTGTCTACGGGCCATGTCTGACTTCATATGCTGCACAACGAATACAGAAAATTCAGAAATGCTGTTTGAGGTTCATATTTGGTATAAAAAGGGGTTGTCCTATTAGCCATAAGCTTAGGGACGTTCAGTGGCTGGATATGAAGCAGAGGAGATTCCTGCATCGGTGTAATTTATATCACACTATTATTAGCACAGAAAAACCACCTTACCTGTACAAAAAAATAAGTTTCAGGACAGATATACACAACTTAAATTTGAGAAGTAAGGGTCGTCTCACGCCTTCTGTTCATAGAACTGGCATTTATGAGAGATCTTTCACATTTAATATTGCAAAATCATATAATGAATTACCTGAGCACCTTAAATCAGCCTCTATAGTGAACTTCAAAAGGTATCTAAAAAACTATCTCCTTATGGTTGGAATTGAGAATGATCGGATTGTTTAGTAGGAATTAGGAATGAATAGTAGTATGATGTTATTATTGTATACAATTATTGTATATAATAGTAAAAGATAGTGTAAGTCTAATGTACTGTAAGTGTGCGTGTGTAGGTATGTATGTGGAGCGAATGTGAGTGTGTAGGAGAAGTGTTTAAAACAACTGAACTTATGCGTCAGTTGCACTTTTGCCTTTTCAGTAGCATTAAGTACTAATTGTATTTTTTTGGTTACTGAATAAAGATATTATTATTATTATTAGCAACTCCTCGAATTGTTTTATAATTTATACTACCTCTTTTTTGTGCAGAATAATAACTAAAGAATCAAACATGATTATATCTAGAAAAATATTTTTCCATTAATTTTTAGAACCAATATTTCCATAATACTCTGTAACTGTAACTCTATATGAATGTTATGTCACTGATGATGAGAACAGGACTTCTCGAAACATGTATGGTTGTTTATTGTAATTGACAAATATAAAGTGTTTATTTGTGGACTAAACGTAGTGTTATGTCCATTAAATATACCATAACTCCTCGTAAGAATATGGATTACTTTCGAAATACAACGTTAATAGTTGCTTCACAATCTTGAACTCTGCAGTCGGGCCGATTCGTTGATCCACAACTCATCCGTGGGGATCGGCAGGCAGTGTGACCCAAATTTCCAACATTTACGAAGCGATTATACTAGCACGAGAGATGAATGACAACAAGATGTTTTTGGCGACATCTAGTGTGAGCAATCGTAGTGTGAAACAAATTACCAACATAATTTAAAGTCTTGTTACATTATATAACCAGCAATTCATTAATAATTTTAATTCGGGTGTACATCTACTATTTTGTTTTTCAATCAAATGCAAGAATAGTCTAATGACATAATAATTATAATACCTTAATTAGTGCGTTCCTTTTAAAGGCGGGAGAAACATCAAGCAGCTGAAAGGCGTGGACCCATCTTGCAACTCGAGTTACGCTCTCCTTACCCATGAAGTACAATTTTTGTTGTGCTCGCAACAAGTTCTTTTGAGATTATCTAAATTTTGTTGACCTTTTCGAAATTTTTACCAATCGATTTTATTTTAAATTATTTTTTGTTTTAGTCATTTTTATTAACTTTTACTTTTAAGGTTATGAAATGGGTCTATAATATAGCCCTATTGTAACTGTTACAAGCCACTCTGGAGTTTCTTGGAGCTACAAAAGTGTCTCTCGATCTGTGCCGTCAGAATAAAAAACATATCTAAGAAACATACCATTGTTGAAATGTTTCGCTATCCATCCTTGTAAACCGTTTCATGGTTTTCAGTTTCTTAGAACACCGGAAATACCTGTGTTACGTGAAGTTAATAAATTATGTTAAATTAAATGAAAAAAGTCGTAAAACAGGGGAACTAGGTTATATTGTATTTTTGTTTGTTATTGTGCGCATATATTTTATAATAATTAAGTAGTTAAAGAATTATGCTCTTAAATTCGAATCGTAATTTCTCTGTATGTGTGGAGTTATTAACGTTTTAATTCATACTTCCTTTTTTCGTATGTGTTTACAGCTTCATATAGCGGCTGCTAATGGTTACATTTCGGTAGTTGAGTTCCTATTGGACCACGGTGTTCGGACGGATGTTAAAGATAAAGACGATTGGCAACCGTCACATGCAGCTGCTTGTTGGGGACATGTAAGTTGTTTATTGAATGCTTTTAAAATTAAATGTTTAACACAGCAATGTGGTTTCAGTTAGAAGTATTAGAACTTTTAGCTCATGCTGGTGCAAATTTGAATGCCAAAAACAAACACGACGAAACACCATCAGGTAATATTTATATATTCATTTGCCCTGTAATGTGTTCGACTTATTTTCTTATTTTTTTTTGATAGATATTTGCGAGGATCCGGAAATCAAAGAACGTATCCTTGAGTTACGAACAGAGCAAGAGATTAAAAAGGCTGAGGCTAAAAAGAAAGTCCGTAGATCGCAGAGTAATACACGAACTCAAAGCGTGCGGCGAACATCTTTGAGGGATAAAGGTTTAACTGCCAGAAGGGATGCTGTTGAGGAGGCGAGATTACGTTTACAGGCGGAAAGCAGTGTAAGTAATGTTTTTTTTAACAATTTTTAAATTTAAAAATATGCAAATATATTTTTTTATATAAAACAACGCTTCGATAGTAACGTTTATCTTTTTCTAATGTTCGCTTCAAACATAATAAAGCAATTGGTTTTAGTTGTAATCCTAAAAACTGTGATAAAATTGCAACAACTATTGTTATTACAAATGGAATGTTTATAGTGCAATAAACCACGGGTATTAATATTGTTTTTTACCTTAGATATTTATAATTCTACATATATAAACACAAATTCTTTTAGGTTTATATTGAAAACAATTGAAAATATATAAAAGATAATTTTAAAAATGTTATCAACCGTGCTCAAAAATCGAATTAATTCCTTTTATAATTAATGTTTAAGTTAAAATTAACATGCATTGTTTCATTCGCATTGAAACATTACGTCGTAGCTTTCTGAACGAAAAGGGTAAAAATTAACATGTTTTACTGAAATTTGAAGTTTTTGCTCCAAAAAATTAATAATAATATTGTTCCAGCCTGAGACAATGCATAATTGTTAGTGTTATTCAAATTTTAATTCAGAATGTTTTTTATTAAATACATTTTGAAAACAACGTGATGATGATTTAATTTTAATTTATTTATTTAATTTATTTATTTAAACTTGCCTAACAGGTTTAACACCCAATTACAAGGCAAACTCTTAAAAATATTGTACATATTTAGGAAATTACTTTACATTATCCAAGAAACAATAACACTAAAAATCAAAAATTGTTACCAATACTAAGATAGCAAACATAAACATTATTGAGTTAAAACTAACGACATCGAAATTAATTTAGGAAAAGAATATGCGTATATAATAAATAAGATCTCACAGTAAGCTAATCTTCGGAGCGATATAGGAGGCGAGACAACTGGGCCCTAAACCCACGCAGTGTTTGGTCAAAGTAATCGACCTCACTACTGATCCTTCGCGCATTGCACTCTTGTAATGCTCTAAATAGAGGTGCCCTATACTCATAGTTGGTACGAAGTGTATGGATATGGAATAACCTAGCGTTTCTGGAATAAAACCGTGGAATGCTGAAACCAATCCGCTCCAGCAGCTGAGGACAGTCAATCATACCATTAATTATTTTAAAGAGGAACACCTGTCCAGCATATAATCTACGTGTAGCCAAAGAGTTCATGTTAAATCTGTCAAGGAGCATGCGATGATCATATCCGCGGGATGGAAAATGTCCATCAATTTTGAACGCTAAGTACTTGAGAAATCTACGCTGAACACTCTCAACCTGTCTTATATGTACTTGATATATGGGAGACCATATATTGGAAGCATACTCAAGCTTAGATCTGATCAACGCATTGAACAAATTGGTCAGACACTCAACGTTGTTAAATTCTTTAGTTATTCGAAACAAAAAACCAAGCATACGAAAAGAGTCACATAGTAGGTGCTGTGCATGTGTTGTAAATTGTAAGTTGGTGTCCACATAGACTCCCAAATCCTTGACGACCTCATACGAGTCAAGAATGGTATTACATAACCGGTAGGGAAACATAAGTGTGCTCTGCGACCTGGAGAATACAGCAAGTTTGCATTTTCCTACATTCAAAGGCAGTTTGTTAGTATGGCACCACAGCTCGAGCCTCGACAGATCAGCCTGCAACAATTCGCAATCAGCAAGAGATCGAACAGCCCTGTAAATCTTGAAGTCATCAGCAAAAATCAAGTAACTGCTCAAAAAGCCTTCCGATATGTCATTAATGAAAATGGAGAAAATAAGGGGAGCAAGACAACTGCCCTGTGGGGCACCACTGGTGGGTATGAAATAATCAGACCTATGTCCATTGTACTCAACGAATTGTTTACGATTAGTTAGATAAGTATAAAAAAACTCCAGGAGATCCTCATCAAAGCCAACATTGCACATCTTCTGCAGTATCAGGGAGTGATCAAGTTTATCGAACGCTTTCGAAAAGTCGGTGTAGATAGCATCCAGTTGCATGCCTCCACCGACAGCGGAAAACACGTCCTGAAAAAAACACGTTAGATTAGTGACTGTGGATCGTCCCTGGAAGAAACCATGCTGCTTAGAGTCAATGTCGTGCTTTACTTGGTTAAATATTTTTCTGTGAAGTGTAGTTTCAAATACTTTAGCGAAATTGGGTAAAATGGAAATAGGACGATAGTTTCTGATTTGATCGATTTCAGCCGACTTATGAATAGGACAGATGCGAGCAAATTTCCATGCTTCAGGAAATGTTTTACTATTAAGTGATTTGTTAAACAGAATTTGTAAAGGATGAGCAAAAGCATAAGCACAGTCTCGTATAATAAAGGCTGGGACATTGTCGGGGCCCGACGTCATCCTTGGCTTCAAGCGCTTCAGCGAAGCGAGCACGTCACTGTTATCCAACCGACCCACCGATATCTGAGACGCAGCGTCCCTCGAGTCACCACGCACATAGGGGCTGGAGTGCACATAAACACTGTTAAAGTATGACGCAAAAGCATTGACTATATCTCCAGGCTCGCAAACCTCATCATCGTCAATGTCATGCACAACGCCCGGTATTCGTGACTTTCTTTTTTTATTATGAACAAACTCCCAGAGTTTTTTTGGGTCGGTCTTTATTGAATCCTGAATATGAACAAGATAGTTTCGGTATGAATTATTGATCTGGCTTTTGATTAATGATCTTAAATGTCTGAAGGCTTGTAGATCGTTTAAATCCCGTGAGGATCTCCATTTCTTGAAGAGTCGCATTTTCATCCTAATATTACTTATGATATCATGTGTATACCAGCATGGGTATGAATGCTTCCTGGAGCGAGTTCTCACAGCGGGTACGCACACATCAAATATTGCGTTTAAGATGTCATAGAAGGTGGAGACCGCGATATCCACATCATCCACAGAGTCAAGAATCGACCAGTCCTGTTCGAGAATTAGTTGGTATAACCGGGGGAAGTCTGCCCTTTTATAGTTATACCGTTTATTCTGCTGATTTATTGTAAAGTTTTTTTGAAGAGGGGGTATTTTGGCATCAAAACAGATCTGCAAGGCAGGGTGATGACCGTCCTCATCCACTAGCGCCGGCACAGACCTCACCACGCCACAGTGAAAGTTCGATAACACGAGATCCAGAATTCTGTTATTAGAGTTACGAATGTTATTGAATTGCCTTAATTCAAACGAAGACATGAACTCATTAATTAATTTTAAAGGTGAGAAATTATTTGAAATCACACCTTCCTCAAAATGAATGTTAAAGTCACCAACAATCAATATTTGTAGACCATAAACGCAAGTCAGGTGTTCAAAAAATTCGAAAAGATTGATGTATTCCTCAATGTCAAGATTTGGTTGCACATAAACGCAAAAACAGCAGAATGAGAAGTGATCGATGTCAATCTTACATCCGATAATGTCAATTGAAGGTGAGAGAGGGGGTGCATTTGATAAATCAATAGATTTTGAGCGTAGGTCAGACCTAACCGCCAACAGCACGCCCCCACCTCTGGTAACGTTTAGGGCCCTATTGTCTCTATCCGCGCGATACACCACATAGCCGTCCCCAAACAACTCAGAGTTCAGCACACCAGATTGAATCCACGTTTCGGTGACACCGACCACATGATACTCATAGGAAGAAGTCGACTTGTAAAAGGCATGTGTTTTCGTATTTAAGCCCCTGACATTCTGATATACCATGCTCAGGTGCAAATCCTCTCTGTTAGGCAAGCCGGTCAGTTTAAAGATGCTCCCCCCGGCGCTTTCACTATAGTGGGGACACCTCTAATAGTTTTTATATAAATATTCGTTTCGCCGCCGTTTCGACGATCCAAAAGCTGCTGCCTCACACCTCTGTACTCCTGAAGCTGTCTGGGGGTTCTGTCCGAGGACACGGCGATGTTCCTCAGCTCAGCAATCGACCTCAGCTGCGGCGCCCGACGAAGAACATCCGTCACCAGTCTTGGCTCCCTCATGATGATGGAAACATGTCTGGTGACATTGGAAAAAAGATATCATTAAACTTCTTTTGAGGAAGTAAACTGGAATTTATATTATAAAATATTATATTTTTGAGGATCTTAGAACCCCATCAGAAAAAAATACGATGAGTGGCTATAAAGTATCGCAACTACTATATTGTAAGAACTTATTTTTTTTTTAAATTTATAAATGTTTAGTTATCACCTTCAGTATTTCGAAACAATTTTGGAAGATTTCTTCTTTGAGCTCCTTTATAAAGAATGCATCGTTTTCTCTTACAACTTCAAAACTAAAATCTGGGTTCTTTTTATTAAAAGTAGAAATAATCTGTATTCAGATTTGATATTGTATTTGTGTAGAATTTTCTGGACGGTAGACATAGTTTTTATTGGGAACCCAAAATATCCCCTTAAAAGTATATATGATGATCCATTTAAAAAAATTTCCTTTGGGCCACCCTGTACAGTTATTTGTTATTTTGAAAATGTGGATATATAAACAAGTCATTGAAGAAAAAATTAAATTTGCTCCAACTTTCCTAGTAGTAGTAGTAGTACACCAACGCGCATACTTAGAATCACGATGTAAGTAAATGTCTTCCTAACTGACAGTTGTGTAATAGTTTACTAAATTTGTAACATATAGAAATTCACTTGGTAAAGGCAAATACAACATACCAGGAAAAGTGATCGATTACATGGTACATAGACGCTCTTAGCATCACAATTATCTGCCTTCCGGTGTTATAGACGTAATCATCGAGGATATAAATTATCATAAGTGCACTTGGTTACGTACTTATTGCACCTTTGACGCCTTCTGATGGCTGATTGTTTATCTTCAGCCTACACTTCTGCGGATTTTGTACGTTTTTCACCTATTCTGTAAATTTTCATTACTCCTCCTTTCAATTTGTTACCTTAAAAAAATGCTCATTTAACCCCCTGCCTTCGAAAGGGTGTCTTCTCGCTATGTCTGTAATAATCGTTAAGGTTGCAGACAAAGAAACAATCTTTATTGTACTGAATCTTGACTCGGGCATTCGAGCTCTGTTAGCTATCTGTGAAGTTAGGCCTTTCCAATGCAACGACTGGCACTTAGTTTGGCCTTTATTTTATTCATTAGGCACAATTTTCATACATTGAATGCTAAAATTGTAATTTAGAATTTGGTTTTTAATTTTTTTGCTAGTTACTATAATTTCAACAATCGAATGATCAGTTAACTGACGACAAGATCGATATTATCACTCCTTTTTGATATGGATCCTTGACCCATGTGTGAAGGAAGGACTAAAATCACTCAGAAGCGCGACAAAACAAACGCTCTTATACAAACGAAGGTCACGATCCTAGAGATTTGTTTACATAATATAAAAAATGCTACGCTTTTGAAAGAGAAAGCTTTACGCTACACAGTTGTCGGTCGTTTCCTTTTCCAGCAGGCACACTTCTGTTGTACAAGTATCAGTCTCATTATATTATAGCCGCACGTCGTACTTCCTACAATTTTGTATAAATTTGATTAATTTATAAAAAAAAACACATGCATGTTTTTTTTTGTCTTGTATACAAATTATATACATTGTAAATGGAAAAATAAATTATTTTATTATTATTTTTTTTAGTTAATGGTTAGAAATTATTGTTTGGATACTTTTAGTATACCATGTGTATTTTCATATGTTTTGTGATCTCTATAAAAAAAAATAATCGTTATAGAATTATATTTTAACCCGAATTTAGTAAATTGTGGGTTAGTTATTATTCACATCCATATCGACAATATGCGCATCGAAGTATCTTCTTCGGCTGTAGCACGTAAAACGTAAAAGTGATCGCAGTCTCCTCAGAGTTTATATAGTCTGTTTATTATCAATTAGACATTCTCTAAACTCAACAACAAACAACAATATCAAACCCATTTAATTAATGAACTCGAACACCTATTATTAAAAATTATATCTAATTAATACATCTTTAAGACCACCGTAGCTTTATCTTTAGAAAAAAATCTATTTCAGTTCCTAATGACTGAACATTTAGATTAAAAAATCATAAATAAATAATAACGCACGAAAGTTGGTGGGTAGTTTTTTCTAAATATAACATGATATTAAGTAAGTCAATGTAAATTATTGTTTAGTATACACATATTTTGCAAGAAAACGCAAACATTCATAAATATGGATATATTGTTACTTAGTGTTTGAGCGCGTACTATGCCAATAAGTAATTATATTGTTTTATTAAACAAACATGAAATAGCTAAAGTGAAATTCAATTTAATTATAATTAAGAAAAAACGGTCAAAATAATACAAAATGGTGTGAGTTAAACTTTTAATTTCATAAACATGGAAGCTTGAATATGGTTGCTATTATTTTTATTTATTCATTATAACAAAATCGTTTTGTGCAAATTATTCAATTGGTTAGTATTTTTTTTATATATATTATGACATTTGAATAATGAAAAAGAAACGACCGGTGACAGTGGTTTGCTTGGGATACAGAGTGAGTTAATATTAATATTTTTACTCAATATATCTTCTGCGTGTGTAATTTTGATTATTTACTTTTTACGTAAATTTGGTCGATGTGCGTTTTTTTAAATAGATAGAATATACAATCTTATACATTCGTAAAGGCGAGTGCGGGTAGAAACTTCTTAATACTATTTACCTCTAAGTATAGAGCAGTATATTTAGTAGTAGGTACCTAATGTATACCTACCTCAGAAAAATAAATTAAATTTTATTTTTCTGAGATGTATACTATTATCGGTACCTACTTTAAAATAGTGTTATGAATGAAAGTTTCAAAGAACCTAAATATAGAACGGGATTTATTTCTATTTGATGTTTTTTAATTTTATTTATTCACTCTCTTCTATTTTCCGTATTCAGGGATTAGATAATGCTGACCTTCTGAGCACAATATCGTCACAAACGAATAATTCAATGAATGGTATACCCGATCATAGTACAAATCATAATAATAACAATAATAGCAATAAGAAGAGTGCAGAGAATAGTCCACAAGCAGATGATAACAATGCGTTGCAAGTCATAGAAAATCGACGAGATCCAGATGGTAGAGACGATGAGGATGATAGGGTTGTCGAAAATCATGTGATAGATTCAAAGGAGAATAGTTATTCTACCGATGTAAATGGAAAGGTAATGAAACATTTCTATTTTATTTATAGAAAATAAGTAGTAGTAGAAAATTCTGCTGTTTTATTTATCTATGTATGACGTACGAATCTCATGCGAGTTGGGTTCTAGTAGGGTGTGATATTAAAAATAGGTCTGTAAAGAACATAAAAATTCCAACTCTTCTGATTCAATAAACAGCAATATCAACATTTTCTGTACTAAAACTAGTATGCTCCAGCTGAACTGCGATTGGTGTTATCTGTTGGGCAAGCAGCTATTGAATTATGCGCAATTTCTATGATAGGTCCAGCAGATTGAGTTGTCAGACATATTTGCAGCTTCTAAATGCGTTAAAAATAAGCTTACCTCTGGATATGATAACATTCCCTATTTTTTTATCCGAGATTGTATTTCTGTCTTAGCTCCTCCACTCGCTCCTACATTAGTATCAGATCTATGGAAGGTATCTAAAGTTATTCCAGTCTTTAAATCCGGCGAAAAGTCTCATATTCCTAATTACCATCCGATTTCTCTATTGTGCAATTTTTCTTAATTATTTGAATCAATTTTATATGATCGGATATATACAGATTTCGCCTAACCAACCTGGTTTTATGTGTGGCCGGTCTACTGTCATCAATCTGTCATTACCCACTGTATCTCTGAAACTCTTGATCACGGCGGTCAACTGGATGTAATCTATACAGATTTCACCAAAGCCTTCGATAGGCTAGACCATGGCATATTACAGAGTATACTGCATATGTATGATGGATTTCTTTCCGACTTGATATCTTTATGCAACACATACTTGCATGATCGGAAGCAATATGTCTTTTACAACGCTTAGGTCTATTATTGCTCCTTCTTTTCAACAATGACCTGGACCCGTGTTTACTTCAGCGTACTCTATTTTTCGCAGATGACTTGAAAATATTCGCCTCCATATGTTCAGTAGCAGATTGTATAAACCTGCAGCATGATTTGTGTGCTCTCGAAAACTGGTGTGACAGTAACAAGTTCTTTTAACATTCGTAAATGCAGGTGCCTGAGTCTTACACGTAAAACAACGTTTTAATGACTATCCGTATACAATCTCCACAAATAAACGGGTCTTGGTGTTACGTTCGATCAGAAATTCCTATTTTTGGAACATATAGAAAGAATGGTTGGTGAGGCATCTCGCATATATGGCTTTATAATGCGTAACTGCAAAGGCTTCGATAATACCACTGCCCTCATAACCTTGTTTAATGCCTATGTGATGTCGAAATAGGAGTATTCTTCTATACCACTGGTATCCTCAGTACAATATTCATAAACTGGAAGTCGAACAAATTGAACGTAGGTTTTTGTAATATTTAGTTATTAGAACCGATGCGATGGTGCTTATCCAGTAAGAGGTTTCGATCATGAATTGTTGCTATCACGTTTCGACGTTCAGAGTACCGAAGAATTCAGAGCTCATTAACTCTTTTATATAAACTGCTACTGCTCTTTTCTGCTATTTTGCTTAAATTTCTTAGGCCCTAGGTTAAATACCAGATCTTACGTAACATTTTACCTATACAGAGCTAGAACCAATGTACTTTTAAGATCACCTATTTTACTTATACAGAGCTAGACCCAATGTACTGTTAAGATCGCGTGTTCATGTGTCATGAGAATCGGACTGGAAGATCCACGGAGCTTAATCTATTAGAGTTTACATGTTACTTCTCTCGAGCCTGTTTAGGACGGTTACAATATATATCCGCTTTTTACACTGGTGTAACATAAATAGAATGGACTTAATCATTTCAAAATGTTTCTGTGTAAATTTCAAACGTATCTATATCATCGAATCAGGAGTACAAATCCTTAGTCAGGGATCTGGGAGTCTATGTGGATTATTTGTGAGTTGTGTTGATCATGTAGAACGGTCAACGTCTCAAAATGTTTGGATTTACCAGGCTCTGCGAGTTTAACAATATAAATACTATTTGAATAAATAGTCCATCATTGAAATGGTGTTGGAATTTATTGGGCATCGTGGACGTAAGACTTCCATTTATGTATAATGTAAATACTATTAAACTACTTTACACAACAGCAGTTCGACCACATTTAGAGTATGCTTCTGCCGTGTAAGAAGCTCTCCTCATATTGCCCACTTTTGATAAATTGCTGGATTAAATAAGGTTGAATGCAGGAATACAAACTTAAACATTTTTAAATAGCCTTGCCATATTCTTGTTTCTTGGCCATGTCTGGTCTCCACGTGCCCATAGGCATGTTCAAGCTTCTGTTTGTTTTATATCGATTTCCATCACGCAAATTATGTCCAGAATGGCTTTATTGTTAAAGCGTCCAGATTAGCCAGTCGATGCCCCGAAAAACATTACATTATTTTCTCCGATTGGATAGTTCCTACGGCGCCTGAGAAGTGGCTGTATTTTCGTCTCTCGACCTTCATTGCTCGAACTTTGAATTTGGTTATATCTGAATATGTTTTATTTTTTAGTATTTTTATTGGATGTTTGTGTTAAAAGTAGTTTACAACGAATATTATTTTACTATATTAAATACTGCCTTTTTCCGTTATTCTTAGTGCCTTTGTTAGGTTACAATACAAAGCTTTAAATCTAGGGAAGCGACCGCCCTCAACGAGATTAACCGCTAGTGGATATTTTCTCTCAAAATATCCAGTGGTATTGAGATGTGGAGGCTGTTGCCCGATCCTGTTGACACCATCTCTCTGAATTTATAATAAGTGTTCCTTTTTTCTTTATTCAAAAGATTATGCCCGATTATTGCTAGTTCTGACACGCCTCACAAAACTGTATTATTATCTTTCTCATTATGCGAATGCATTTCCTGTATATCCGTTCGTCAATATATTTCAAACTAAAACCGTTTCAAATGACGGTTTTTCGCGTGTAGTAACGTTACTTAGCTCTTGTACGGCAGCGTATTAAAATAAAACTGAGGGATAGTGTCGCCGCCTTATTTACGCAAAATTGAAAAATATTTATCGTTTCAGGTAACAGTTCATGTAGTTGTAACGATAAACGGTAATGGAACATTAGCGGATTTGAAAAAACAACGTATGCAGATACGTAACAGTAGCGCAGACGTGAGCAGTATAACGTCACCTGTCAACAGTTTATCAGAATCGGACTCCAATATCAGTCCTACGGCTGCTGTCCCTACGGACATCGTTAAATTTACTGGCACAATGACTGAGGAAAATATGGATTATGCGAAATCGAAACGCTGTTGTGTGATACAATGAATTCTGTTGAAAAAAACATGTTAAAGGTTGGATTTTTAATGTTAGGTTCCCAAATGGCTCAAAGTAATTAAATTTTATCTATTTTATTATTATACAGCACATAATTGTTTCGATCAACGAAACCGAAAATTTACGAAAAATTGGCATAAAATGTTGTGCGGGAATTATTAACTTATTTTTTATGTTTCCTAAATTTTATATCCAATTTAATTTCTCTTCAAATATGATGACGAATTAAAAAGTTGTCCTACATTTGTTATACTTTAATGTTGTATTTGTTACTTCAAAACGATAATTCGATTACGTCTGTGATGTATTTGTCACGGTTCGATATTCGTAAATTTATTCGATTTTGTCATCCTATTTATTTCGCACCAATTATTTTCCCTATCCGAACAATCAGATCATTTGCAACGAAATAGGCGTTTCTCATATTTTGATTTGTTGTTCATTTTGTACCTACCATTGTTGATTGTCGTATATAAAAAACGGATACAACGTATTTCAGCAAGACAAAATGTTACAATACTGCAAGAATGTTGTGGTAATACGCCCTTTTGTGCACGCTTGCTAGCAGTCGATTTTAAAAAATCGAGAGACAAAAATTCCGTAGCTGTAAGAGTCTTTAAGGCATACCTTTGATTAAAATCCGATGCATGTTGCTCTTTGGATTGTTGAGCTACACTGATCGATGGCGCACTTAGGTATCCAATGTTTTCGGTAGAATACAAGAAACATCAAATTAATTTTTCAACATTCATTAAATATTTATGCCTTTTTTTCTAGTATTTTCAGTATTTTATCGAACGTTTTTCCATATTTGTCACAGTCATTAATATTGATAGCATATCAACTTAGGGAGGTTAATACTTAATTGGATACATTAGACACAGTTCAATATTAAACTATTATATAATCGATGAGTAGAACCTTTGGCGTAGAGTATATTGAAAAACACTTTTTACCACGGCAAAACGCGCGGCAAGAATCAAAGAAGTGTTTTGGTGAAGTGGTAAAACGTGTTTTTATGTTGTTACGTTTATTAGCGAGAATTTTTATTTTTTAGCTTACATCAAATAATAAAAATCGAAATCGATACGAATTAACATTTTCCAAGAATAAAGTATAATAAATATTCATTTACTGTATTCTTTAAAATCAATTATTTTGTAGTAACTTTATTGAATCAAATTAATTTATCAGTTAATGTACTTAAATTTTTGCTAGCTTTAAGTAAATTTATTTTTTTGAAATACTACTAGTATTAGTACTGAAGTACTTAAAATCAATTACTTTACACCTTTTACTGTTGTATTTAGAGAGGTGCTAATGTAGTGAAAATATACATTCCATTAAGTATGTGATAATGTTCATATTATTTGTATTTTGTTTTAATTTTAGTATTTATTCTTAAAAAATTATTTATCCTTATGAGTACCTATTTTACTTGATTCTAATTACTGGTTAGCAAGAAGAGGGCGTAATTTGATGAAACACAAATAATTCAATACAAATTCAAAATACTTTCAACTGACATAAGTATTAAATCTTTTTTTTTCTCGATGATTAGAAAAAGATACCGGTTTCAAGACAACACAATTTTTTGAGATTTCGGACAAAGTTACTGACAAACAAATTGATATTGCAGATATAATAATAATAAGAAGAATATTATTTCCAACAGGACAAACCCATTTTCAGGAAAATCAATATTTAAATTAATCTAGTATTAATATAAAATAAAACTAAAGCTTAACCACTATACGGAAAAAGTGTCACAAAGTGGAACAATATGAAACGACCCATGTTTCACTCTAAGAATTAAGACAATAATATATAGAATATAACAAGGAAAAAACACTCTTAATTTAATAAAACCAAAACGAGAAGCAAAGGCAAAAAATATGAGTTGAATGAATCAAATATAAGGCCAACTCTTTACAAAGAATCTATAAAAGCCTAAACAAGTATATAATAATAAATTTTGTTAAGGAAGTTATTAAAAATGCAGTTAATAGTCTCAGATAAAGGTGATGTATGAGCGTCGATATCCCGACACCATCTACTACTACTCGTGAAAATAGCCATGATACTAACCTAGAGATTATTCCACATGCGACTATGATTATGCATGTGGTGGACGTTTTTTGATATGTTTGTTACTTTTTAGATTGATGATAACAAATGACAATCTATTTTTTTAAGATTCATTTTAGTTTAAGAGATATGTTGATGTGGAGTACTGTTGTTAGCTTGTGTATTTCATTAAAATTCAAATATGAATGTAAACATCAATCAATTCCATTAAGTCACTCGAAGCTATTTAACTTCTTTAATTGTATAAAATACTAAGTTTTATCTGTAAGATCTGATTTGGTAATAGTGACTGTGTCTCTTTTAAAGTATTCGTAAGTGTTAAAGGCGTTAGTAGAGAGGAATTCGGTAGTTTTTGGAAAAAGAACGACCAAATAAAACATGTATTAAATGAAAATGAATTAACAAGGCAAGCGGATTGGCTGGCTAGACAAGCCTCTGAAACTATATACTGGCATGGAACCTACGCTGGGCTTGTCTAAAAGAACGGCGCGGAAACTCCCTAAGGTGCTGGGTGAGCACCAGAAATATTGGGAACATATTCCAAGGAGGAACGTGGTAAGAAATTCATACCTTGTGCAGCCACAAAACGCACTGGCAAACTGCAAACATTAAGCAGGAGTCAGTCGCCAGTAGGTCTCCTCACTGGGCACTACGCCCTGAGAAACCACCTAAATAAAATGGGGCTGTACAACGGGGACCTGCAATGTAGATTGTGTAATGGGGCAGTTGAAACAGGTTACCATGTGATATGTTAGTGTGTACTACAACGAAGGCGACACGCTATTTTTCGGCATGCGCTGCTCGCGCCGGTGGATATTGACACCCAACACATAACTGAACTCACACACACACACACGTTAGTGGAGGGTACAGGGTTGCTAGATTGGGTGGCATAAAATACGGGGACTTTTCACAATAAGCCCATGAGGCCGCAGTGAAACCGGGAACTTATGTACAGCTAACAGCTTGCAGACCAAGTTTGCCAGCTGCACTTCTGCCTTTTCGGGGAGTAACTGTATGTTGTTTATACTCGTATATACTGAGTATTGTATGAGCGATGTATGTTACTTACTGAATAAAGATTATTATTATTATGTCGAACGGACCCAAAAAAAAGAGATATTTGAAATCAGTTGTGCCTCTATGGTTTTGGTTTAGTACGTAAACGAGAACGATATTTCTAGCTACAAGTCCATATAAAAAGCGTTATTTATTATTAACAGAACTTATTGGGAAAGTAATTTTGTGCTAGAATTGTGAGGCCTATTATTTACAGTCAAAGTATTGAGAATATTCAGAGGCGATTTTATATATATTTGTAGGGGAAGCAGGAGAGGACTTATTGGAGCATTGGTTTCCGTTATGATGATTCTTTCAGCCTCTGCCGCCTATTATTTTTCTTTTTTATTTAATTGTTACATTAATAAATAGGACTGCTTACGTACCTTATAATCTGTATTATCTGCTAACCGCACGCTCTAATGTTCTTTTGAACACGCCTGTATATCATCTGTTCTGTTTTTTCGTCTGTTTGAAATAATATTGATATATAATTGCAAAAGTGCTCAAATAAATAATTCATAAATTTGTTAAATTAATTATATTATATTTTTCCATTTACATTATTCTGAACCCACCGTAAAACAAAAAATAAAATCCGGACGGTCTTGATCATAGGATAAAACGTATCCTTCTTGCTAATCAGTCAAATACTATTTAAGTGCCTGATATTTACACTATTGAAGATAACTAGAAAGCAATAAAAGAAACATTGTTCTACTGATGTAAATATTTTATAGTAGTAGTATTAGTAAATACTATTAATTGAGAAAAATAAAAGTATTATTAATTTTCGTTTTTTTTTGTGTATATTATGTACGGTTTTTAATAGTTACTATTAAGTTTATGTTTTTGTCTATTTATATAATATGTATAAAATGCATTTGTGAAAAAAAGTATTGAAAAATTAGCAAATAAATTAATTTATTAGGACCTATCGTTTAGTTGGAATAAAAGTATTTAGTTATACTGCGTAATTGTAGTTTTTATTTGTAATGGTACAAATCGCTTTAAACTTTGCAGCTCTGACTCCAAAACTATACTTTGATACATCTCGTTTAAAAATAATGCATTGCTATTGCTAATCTAACAATTTAATCAATTTTGTTATTGGGAGGACGATCTAGACTAGTTGCTCAAAGTGGGCACCGTTAACCGTTTTGCAATGGGCTAACCTTTCCACAAACGAGCGTTGCACGTTTTCTATGATCTCGGTAGTGATCAATTGCATCTCGTTTTGATTGCGGTGCCTTAGTTCATCTAAATTCTGTGGCCTATTTAGGTAAACACGATTTTTGAGGTGTCCCCATTAGAGAAAGTCTAAGGGGTTCAAATCGGGCGATTTCGCTATGTGGCTGAACCAACAGGTATAGTCCGATTCAAGCTCGAATGGGCCAGACACGGATTTGTTTAGTATAATAACAGCAGTTATAGCGACTATCTTAGGTCAAACCTGCCATTTCTCAAAAATGTTCTTATGTTACCCCACATAACATCATTGTACTCAGGATGACAGCAGCATTCAAAATTGTCCTAAAAAATAGGAGTTGCAATTTGAAACAAACATGTCTTAGATAGTGGCGTCGCCGATGCTGTAGACTTCAAATCAAGTACGTAGGCTACAAAATTCCTAAACAAATCAAAACTGACGTGTTTCGGCTTTTCTTTTAAAAATGTACCATTTTGAAAATAATAGCCCGTTCCGCTACTTTACGGAGACCCTGTATATTTCGAATTTTCTATGTGTTCTCTTGGGGGTTTTTGAAACCCATAATATGTATACGGTTATAGAACTTTTCTAAATTATTCGTGGAGTATTCTATGAATGTTTTAATTAATGGTGACTAATATTTATATTAATTTAGGTATCAAATTTTTTCTATTTTCTTTTGCAAATGGAGCTAAAAAAGAGAGTGTTAATTTAGAACAACTCGCTGTTTTATTTTGTAAATCAGTCTATAATTTTTTTGAAGTCGAGGTTACATTTATATCTCACAATATTTCGTTTTTACTCGAACTGTTGATCACAAAATTCATGTTAATTTATAGAATACGTATGCATTTAAATTAAATCAAATATTTTTAGCGTAAATCTATAATGACTTAATCATCGAATACATTTTTGGCGATAAAATACTATGACTAGATTACAACACAATTACCTTAATATCCTAAAATATCTCGAACAATTTTCTCTAATTTATAAAATTGTAGGTTAATGTAAAATATATAAAATAATAATAATACAATACTTGAAAAGGTACTTCAAATCTAATAGCTTACAAATATACGAACGTTATAAAAAATACATAAAATATTTCTTTTTTATTATATAATTGTGTATCACAGACATTTTTGTTAAAAGACGTCTTTTTGTGAATAAACTTACATTTTCCGATATTCTAGAATTTTATTTATCATAATTAAACTAATGACAACAGTGATTTTATGCAAGTTTATTTCGTTTACCGAATATTTTTAATAAATTTTTTGACATAAAGAATGGTTTGCTTGGGCTTCCATCATTTCTTTCGCAGTCTTCCACTAAAAAAATAATGCAGTTAATTAGTGAATAATTCAGTTTAAAGTTATTAAATATAAAACTTTGCTAACATCGCTCAAACTCAACCAACTTCTAGAACACAAAACATTAAAAAAAAAATAATAAAATCAGTGAGAAGTGAATTCTGAATTATAATATTAATTACTCAATAGTTTAATAAACCATGCCAGGACACCTAAGTGCATTATCATTATTCAATTCGCTTGGGTTTATGGTGATGATTACTATCCTGAGGTATGAATTAAAATAAAGTAAAAAAAAAATTATTTTTAGTACCTAAATCTGCAGCTTTTGTATAGAATACTTATATATTTCTAATTATCTCATATTTTAAAACTTTGTTATCTGATTTTATCTTGTACCGGGTGGCCCGATCAAGAGGGACCACTACCTTATCTGAGAAACTATAAACGGTACAACAAAAAGTTAAATAGAAACTTACGCTAGTTGAAATGTAGGCTAAATATTGAAGGTAAACGAGAATAAATTCGAAACGGTGTATGTAAACCCCATACTATTATATATCTTTGACTTTGCTTTTAGGGCTCTATCTAAATATGTATCAATATATAGAGTGTGCTATTTAAAATAAGGAAATTGAATGCCGTCACTGCAATACGAGCCACCCTGTATATGTAAAAATTAAATAAATAAAAACTTCAAGTTAACCCAACAAAAGTTTCTATTTAACTTTTTGTTGCACTGTTTATAATCTCTCAGACAAGGTAGTGGTCCCTCTTAAACGGGCCAACCGGTACATGAGCGATATTTATTGTAAAAACACAAAACGATCGGTCAGCATGCCTATATTAAGTATGGGTTCATTTCCATTCCCAACGTCTATAATAATATTACTTGACCCATTAGATACTTACAGAAACATAAGAATAATGTATCCACGGCCATGCTGTAGACATTGAAGAATAATGTCGAAATGAAATATGTTGCTATCATAATTACAATAACTGGAACAACTCCGTAGTTTAGACTTGAGTTATCGATAAAACTGATGAGATCAGTGGCGAAAAACAGATAAGCGACTGCTCCAACACCAAATGACAACAGCAGTTGGCTAAGGAAGAATAAGAAGTCAGTCACCTGAAATAAAATATTTATAATTAGGTGAGGTACATTTTGGATATAAATATGATTAGGTATTGAAATATTTTATTGATTTTTATACCAAACGTTTATCTTTTGAGTTAAAAATATTTTTGCCTATGTGCATGTAATTGTGAATTTAATTATTTTTTTTTATTTTAAAATTGCATCGCAACTCAAGTACAGTGGTCTTACATTTTAATAGTACATTTAATAAGCCATATTAAGATGTAAATCAATATAATATTATACATAATATAACAATTCTAATAAATTGTATAACAAACTAATAAAACAGCTAAACTTACACTTACCTTATCTAAGACTGATACACGTATTATATTCCGCATCAGCAACCCAAAAGCATCCCTTGCACTTCTGCAAAAGTTTTTTCCATGTATAGCACACATAATGTAGGCATTTTTGTTAATAAATTTTAGGAACTTTTCCAAACACCAAAAGAAACATTTCAAACAACAGAGTATGGCTCTCGTCAGTGCATTGTCGTATTTTTTCAGGTTTCTGTCGATGTATTCGAGAGCGACACGAATTATTCGACAAATAGTGATGATTAATGATCCTAAGGCTAGGGTTCCCAAGTGATATCTAAAATATCAAAAATATTGTATAATAATATATTTCAGCTTTCGCAGTATAACTTTTAATTTTTAAATAAATTAACAATATATAATATGATATATATATTGTCTATTTAGGGCTAGCGGTCTGTTATAACTAGATTAATGTAAACTTTAATCCAGAAATTTCTATATAGGTGACCAGATAAATGAAGCATATTCGAGTTTTGATCGAACTAAGGTGTAATACAAATTCAGCAAACAATCAGTACTTTGACAATCCTTTCCAGCACGCAGAATGAAGCCCAAACTCTTTAAAGCACTTTGGGTTGTGTGCTGAATATGATATTCCAATTTCTAGGACTGAGAACCAACGTACTCACACCGGCTTCAGAAGTAAGATTCAAAAAAATTGATGAGATTTACATGAAATCCGATATCAGACATTTTCTGTTTGACGATAGAATGATCAATCTTATCGAAAGCCTTGGATAGATCAGTGTAGATAACATAGATTTAAGAACCTTTACCAACTGCATTGAAGACATCCTGCATGAAGCATGGCAAGTTGGTAATAGTGGATTTATTCTGAAAAAATCCACGTTGTTGCGATATGATGCGTAGTTAAGATTCTTAACTTCATCAGCAGGAAACGCTAAAAAGTTACATAACACAATGAAAAACAAAGTGCACACTTACTTTGCGAGAATTAATTCAATTTGTTCAAATGATTAAAATACATGAAAAATAGGAGTCGTACAATTTTTAAAATTGGCAATTTTTATAAAAACAAACTACCACAACATTTTAAAACTTCTGAATAAATCATTCAGTACATCCTTCACCTCTATTATAAAAGTAGTTCTATTATGGATCAAACGTTGGAATCAGTTTAGAGAAATACGTTTTGTTGAATGATCATGCTAGTTTTCCATGTATTTAATTCATTCATTATTTTTATTTACCTCAGTGTTCTGTATATAGCACTGGTTACAGCAAAAAATGGTACTCTACTTTTATCAAAAGTCCAATACCATTTGGCAAAAACTTGTGCTAGAACCATTTGCCCAAAAGCGGAAACGAAAAATGCCAACCAAAAGAATCCGAAGACATTGAACGCTAGAAAGTAAAATGAAAAATATGGGAGTATGGCGTTTAACACCCTAAGCTTTAATGAATTTATATAGGATTTATACAGGGTATTATGTATGTATTATGAAAAATTAGTGCAGGCGATAGAACAGTGAATTTGAAGAAAAAAAGTTCATATAAACATAGGTCCGCAAAGGCATTGCAACCGAGATACAGGGCGTTTAAAATTAAATTATGTTTTTTTTGTGAATATTAACGAAACGTTTTTAGATACATCAATGAAATTTTACACATATATTTGATTTTTAATTCTTAACAAGTCAAACCAAAATTTACAAAATTATAGTCATGAGCGTATCAAACTAGAGGGGGCGGGGAAAATAACGTCCCAACTTTTTTGTTGCTACAATATTTTACTTTTTGAGTTCATAATAATAAGAAAATATGTAATTTGCTTAAAAAATGTCATCTTCTTTTATTTTGATATAATGCTTAGTTTTTGAGTAAATTGAGTTTAAAAATTTACTTAATAATCAATATTAAAACTATTACTTATTTAAAAATGTATGTACGCAATTTTGGATTGCCATGGAATGCATTGTAGACAATATATAGAACATTGTAGACAATATCTTGATGTATCTAAAAAACCATCATCAGGTGTTAATTTTGATCATGTCGGTTACAATGCGTTGGTGGACCTATGTTTATAGGAACTTTTTTTCTTAAAATTCACTGTTCTATCACCTGTATTCATTTGTAATAATACATAGGGAACACCCTGTATATCTAAATGACTCACCTTGTGTATACATGTAGTAATTATCATTCTGCATCGAAATAAATTTGCATATGGCTGCAGTACAAAGCTCTGATTTGTTATTCGTAAATGTGTCTGGATTACATTCTACATTATCCTGAAATGAAATTTTACGAATAACCCATATCATTATTGTTATTTGGAACCCACTTTCTTGGGCGATGTCATTTACGAAAATCCTTAGTACCTTGCCGAAACATTTTTTTATTTATAAGTGGATTTGACGGATTTGTAAATTATTTCTCATTTTTACCTGTTATAGGTTCGGTCGTAACTGAGGAGCTGTTTTATAGGAGAATAGTGTTAAAAAATGGTATGTGAGCAGCTACTGTAAACCATATACTATGGAACGTGGCTTAGACTCGTTAGAGAAAAAGGCCTATCTAGCTTTATTGTACTTACCACTAATCCGACATTGGCATTTTCACATTCTGTAGATACATATCTGGTTTTATATAATGGTTCCCCTGTACTGGCCAAATACATACCAACGCATATAGCGTAAGCTATTACACCAACTTGCACGATCCATGGAAATATTGGGAAGAATAAAGCGGCTGTTACTGAACTGACGGCTCTAGAATGAAAATATTCTTTACTATTATTCAGTAATTTGTGGGTTTTAGGGCTAATCAACGTAATACACTTAATTGAGAATCAGCGACGTTTTACAAACTTATTTCCAGCTTTTTTTTTCAAAATGTCGCTGACTCTAAAATAAATATATTATTTTAATTAGCACTCCAACCCACCAAACCTCAAAGAAATTTGATGACAAGGTTAGAGAAATTATTCAGTACGTGAACGATTTATGACTTGAGTACAGGCATGCTTGTTTTTCTTCCCCCCTTGTCTGCATCTGCTTTGTTATTTTATTATCACTTAATATTTCTTACTTGCTTCCCTCTTTAATCAAGGCTATAGCCAAATTGATACGTTTCCTCAAAAACAGTAGCATCAATATTATTATGCCTGCAATGATGGACAATATTATCATACCAGCCATCCATACGTCTCTTTTCGTCTGTATCGAAGTTTTCTCTTCTTCATAAATTGTTTCACTGTATGTGTCACGCCATTTTATGTATTGTGTGGTGGTGAAATAAATTCCTTAACAAAAAAAAAAAATTCTAATTGGAATTATGTATGTACAACAAATGAAGTATTTGATATGTTTCGAGACTACAGTGTCATCACCAGTGGCTTATAAATGTTTTATTAGGTATATATTTAATCTTTAATCTTACTTGAGAAACAAGCATTACTTTTGCTATGTTTAACTGTGTCCATTTTTTTTATTTTCATAAGAAATGAAAATAATTAAAACATTTATAAGCCTTTAATAATCAGACTGTAGTCTTAAAACATGGCCGTATTTAAAAAAACAAAGTTGATGATGGTTTTTCAAAAACGAAACGTCGTAGTGACAATTTGTAAACGCTATCTTATTCTCCTCAAATGTAACAATGAGGAAGTGTTCTTCATTTTTTTATATCTGTAAAAATAATCTCAGAAATAAATGAAAGCACCCATTTTAGAGGTGTTTAAATTGTACAACTTTTCTCTAATTGAACAGTCATTGTAACTCCTAGCGTTTCCAAGATTCTAATGCTATCCCATTCTTATATTGGACACAGTGTATAGGTATTTAATCTGGGTTAAATTTAACAATACTTTTCAATTTAAATTGATTTTAGATTTAGCCACTACCAGTTCTTGGGATAAGCATAACAAGCGTTTTAAGATTCACGAAAGTACCTATTAAATTAGCAGATCCTACCCATCTAATCCTGGCAACGCCTCTACAAGAACATATTTATGTTAGTAAAAATCAGTACCTAACCTGTCTATACACTTTATTTTATTGGTTCTGAACGCAGAATATTTTTAATTTTATATTTAACAGCAGATTTAGTTTTAAGATGCAAGTTAAAGATATTCAAAAAACTTACCAACTCCTAATGCAGCAACAACACCAAATATTGACAACCATACCATTACAGCTGCTATCCATCTCAACATTAGAATGTAAATAATACATGCGAACAGAGCAAATACTATTCCAATTAGAATCTTCCACCAAGTGTTTATAATGTCTTGAATAACGTTGCTACCCACCTAAAATGCATATAAATTATATTTTAAACTCAACTTGTTTTCTATTAATTAAGCACTGAAGTTAGAAAGAATACACAGTAAGAACTTAAATAAAAGCGAAAGAACTAGCGTTATTAAGCATACAGTAGTATAAAATGGAAAGTTGTACTTATGTAGTTAAATTCTACATCGGATATATTTCAAACCTTCCCATTTAATTTTGAAAAACTCGTTTTACTTAATTAAAACATTTTTTTAATCCTCAGGTCAGAATCAAAATTGAAGTTTTAATTCTCTCGTGAGGATGCTGACAGGGATAGCGAAACGCACGTCGAGATTGAAAAAATTGTTTTGGTGAAGTGGTAAAACGAGTTTTTTAATAATACTTTACGGCAAAGATTCTACTCATCAATTATTCCCATTTAAAACTAAAGCCATCCAGCATGCATGTTTCCAATTACTGTTAAAATCAGCAAGTCATTACGGTATTTACTTTTTTTAAAATAAAATGTTTACATCTTTTTTTCATTGCTTGACTAGGTATAGACACAAACAGTTATACCGGCCGATTTCCTGGTCAAAGAAATACGAACACTAGTTTGGCTGACTAAGAATGTCCTGGCAAAACCCACAATGATTGTTTCCTAGTTAAAGTGCATAAACTAACATCCAACACAAATAAATCATTCATCTCATTACAAAAAGCTTGAGTTTTCCAAAACAAAGATTACGAAACAACACAAAACATACATTATTAAAAAAGAATGATACCTCTTCGATTTCCGTGAATAATTTAATATTGCTAATAGCACTTTGCAACTCTGATAATAAGCTGGAAGGATTTGAACCGGTTAGTTCACTAATTTTTTCTTTCAACTCGGTTGATAATGATGAAAGGGCGCTGGATGTTGGAAAACATCGTTTTTGTACTAGAAACGAAATATAAAAACATTAATGCCATGATATGGAACTGATCGGAATGGAATTCCCAAATGGAATAATATCTAGAGTAAACATATCTCTAAATTTCATGAACGCTGAGGTACAGATGCCCAGAATCGTCTTTGATATATTCTAATGTAGCACGATTAGATAATTAAGATGTATGAAATGGTGCAAACAAACATAAATATAGAATCAAGCTGGTCCTAAAATAAATAGATTACTTGAAGAATCTGCTACGAAGCTAACTATATTCATGTTACCTATTTGTAATGTGTACGATATATAGAGCTGTATAGCAACTAATTTGACGAGTGCGATTTGTTTTTGAAGTAATAACAGCAGAGTGAGTGACATAATTCATATTGCCTCCTACTACAGTGATTGTCTGTGGTATATGCCTAAATCAGTATGAGCAGGAATTAATTCCTAAGGACAGAAATTTTATTGCAAACTTTGTTCACTAGAACAAAGTTTGCAATAAAGCACTAGCTGCTCCAGCGATGACCTATGATCATATGAAGGGACCTGCTTGGGTTTGAAGTTACAATTATGACTATGTCTCAATTTCGAGCCAATAATTTTGTCCCTATGCCACAAAATTATTTACTTCACATCCTTATATCTTTGCATTCGTTGAACGGATTAATTGGAAATCGAATTTGGTCAAATTAAAAACGAAATAGACACTCTACTTAGAAAGGTCTTGAGGTTAATGCCAATCAAAAAAAAATCTGAAAAACATATGACAGATATGTGGAAAGCAGTAAGATAGACTGAGCCAAGCGCCATAGCTTTGAAACATCAGCGTTTAATATACAGTTCGAGCTGAATGAATTGGAGGAGAATTTTACATCAATGGATGATAATTGAGTTTTGCTGTATGAAAATTATCCACAAACCTAGGGGGTACGGCAGGCTTGGTCACCGATATTAAGGATGAACTTAAAAAGCTCAAATCAAGGATTATACATATTGAAAAACATTATTTATTGCTTCCAATCAGATGAGGGACAAGTGTTGGGAGCTCCGTCATGAAAAAAAAAGAGTGTCACTCTAACCAACTTTCTGAATAAAAGGTGTATATGTCATTATTCTTAGTATCCCTCAATATATCCGATTTGAGCATTTCAGAATGGACCTGAAGAATCTGGGTTTTCACAGTGGCAAATATAGAACTGCTACCATGCTCATAATTTGATCCCAGCAGAGGAAAGCATCTACGAGGTTAAAGCAGACTCGTAGTCAAATCCTCACCAAAGAGGAAGTATTTCAGTGTTGTCGTTTCGCACAGGACACTAGCAAGAAACGTTTACGTCAATTGCGGGATGACCCCAGACCAAGAACAAACGGAACTGAAAAACTACGACTTTTAAAGAAAGGTGTCAAAACCTGCATCACAGAAAATAGTCGGCATGAACCAGAAAAAGGGGCAAATCAACCCCTCCTCTACCAAAGTCCGTGGCAATTTATACGGTTATCATTCCTCTGAGAGTGAATTAAAGACAAGACAGTTTTTTTTAATTGTACTTTTTAGTGCCACATTTTACAAACGTAGAAAGTACAAACTAATTGACGTCTCTCATCATATTTGGCAACTGATAGCCATTTAGTCTTCAATATATACCAGTTCTGCTAGGGGTAATACTTGTGGAACTAGAAAAAAAATTCTTGACATTCGTTTGCTAGAACATAATAAATGTTTTATGAGTAAGTCAGACGGCCAGTAAGGTTTACAAGCTTTTTTCCACTAACGAACTAACACCATAGTTATTTGAAAATATTAATGTAAATACCTATATTATTTACTAATGAATAATTTAGATTCAAGATGTGTTCAAATTTAAATAATTAGAAAATCAACTTTCTGTTAAAAATCACCGCTATTAGTAGTGAACAAATGATACTTCTGAACACATTTTCAATGTAAATTATTATTAAATTTGTGTAATAATACTGCATGCTGCTTTATAAACTGTATATAAGATAATATAATAGAAGAAAAGTGAAAAATTAGTCTATAGTGAGATACTTCTATTTGTAAATACCTATTAGGGTACCTGATGGATATTTTCATCTTGAGTAAAAAATCCCAAAAAGTGCTGAACGGAAAATGACAACCACATATGAAATTGATTTGTATAGAATTTCTTCGCAATACCTATTTCATCTATTTCGTTCATATTT
The DNA here is from genome assembly GCA_911728435.2 of Apoderus coryli. Lineage (NCBI taxonomy): Eukaryota > Metazoa > Arthropoda > Insecta > Coleoptera > Attelabidae > Apoderus > Apoderus coryli. The sequence goes on along the minus strand of OU452204.1, from coordinate 9,356,064 downwards.
TGAGTTGTTTGCAATTTCAATTTTTTTCTATCAGCCACTTCATACAAACACCGATTTAAAACTATAAACATTAATCTTCCTTTAGTATTTTTATTTGAAATAATCAACAATAATAGCAATAGTACCTACAAGGATAATATATAGCTTCCATAAGTTAGTTGTGGAGGGAATATATTAAACCTCATTATTTGGGTATTTCGCCACTATTTAAAATTCTAAATATAAATCATCCAAAATAATGCTTTCAGATTTAAAATAAAAGCCAATTGCGTGATTGAAACTATCTATTTTTTTCAATGGCTTTTGTTAAAAGATGTGATGTTTAAAAGAGCCATTGACGAATTTTTTTTTTTTCATTCATGCAGTGGCTTTTATTATTAATCCGATAGGATTATTTTGACTGGTTAATATTTAGAATTTTAAATAATGCCGAAATACCCAAATAATGAGCTGTATAATAGATATAATAACAGAGGAATGCTTATAATCCTCAAGATTTGACTCAACATAGTTTCATCGTCTCAGCTGATACAAGGCTATTTCCCCTGGATCTTGAGATCTAAGCGCTATCATTACAATTTTATGAAGAATGCAAATAACGATGTCACAAATACTGATTTTAACTTATTTACGTATACGTCTTTTTAATTTAAAAAATTAAAGTACTTAATATTTTAAATTCGAAATCAAACAAAACGAAAAAAAAATGGTTATATAAATGTCATATTTTCGTATGAAAATTGAATCCTATATTTAGCTGCTTACTGATTTTTCCAAAATGTCTTTGATATTACAGTTTTACTTCTTTATCAGTAAAGGAGTACCTAAAACTGCTATTTAAATGTACTTAATATTTGCTCCTTATTATCAAGTTATAACATATTTTCTTACTTGACTGACTTGGAAGGAACCACTCTGGACAACTTGTATTGTCATAATTACAATATGGCGTTGGGTCAACCCCTGTGGTGTATCCATTAATATATGTCTTATCAGGACACTTATCAACACATACCTATAATGGAAAATAGTAATTTTTTAATATTAAAACAACACAATAAACAAAGTTAAATAATAATGAGTTCCACAGGGTTCGGTTCTCCGTCTTTTGTTGTACTCATTATATGTACTAAGTTTAAAATCTGCAGGACTTGGGGGTCGATATTACACGTTTGCTGATGATACTGTTTTACTTTATGATGCGGAAAATGTTAATGAATTAGAAATAATGGTAAATAATGATTTGAGTCGGTATGCTGATTGGCTGTTGTGTAATAAACTTAAAATTAACATTCATAAGACAAAATTTATATTGTTTAAGCAGAAAAATAAAATTGTACAATGTTCAAATATAAAAATAAATAACATCTTTATTGAGGAAGTGTCTCATGTGAAGTATCTAGGACTAATGATAGATAATAAACTAAATTGGAATGAACGTATTAGCTATTTAACAAACAAAATTTTGCTGATCGTCAGTGCGGTATACAGGGTTAGACATTACATAGGCAAAAAAACCAAAATGAATATGTATAATGAATGTTTTCTGTCTCATCTGCGATACCTAATACCTGTTTGGGGAACATGTGGAGTGGTTAATTTCAATAATTTGCAGATATTGCAAAATAAAATTTTAAAAGTATTGTTTGAATATAATATTCTTACTCACGCAGAAGACCTTTATAGGGAATTGGGTGTCTGCAGGTTGCGCACAATAATGGAATTTGAGTAGTGCAAATTAGTACATAGGATCATAAACGGAAAACAAAAATCAAACTTAAAGTTAGTATTCTCGAATAGCATTCACTTGTATGATACTATAACATCTCATAATGTTTATCAGCATAATGTACGAACAAATAAAGGATTGTTTAATCCAATTTGTCAGGGAATAAGTGCATACAATGGGATCCACAGGTAATTAAAAGTATGAAAAATGAGAGAAAATTTATAAAACATTTAACGATTTTTTTCAATATGCGTATGTAAGATTAATTGTAATTTTGTTTTGTTACTTAATTTAAGAACACTGATGGTGAATAACCTAGATTATGTAGGGTAAGGATTTGTTGTTGTTAAGTTTATTCTTGTTGAAGTTGTTTGTTGTCAAATATTTATTAGGTTAATATCTTCAAGACCAGTGTTACATACACTGATTGGACGATCAAGTTATTGTTAATAATGTGTATTATTGTCTGAATAAAGTTTATTTTCAAAAAAAATGTTAGTTATCCGAATTATAAAAATTGCTGTTGCATCTGGTAAACTGGCGTAAACAGGGCCAACATTTGCTGTTGGGTTTTTGTTTCATTAAGAGCTGGCTATGGGGCTTTATCTGATTTTTTAGTAATTTTAAATTGCGGATTGAGATGATGATTATAAGAACTGTAACAATATATTTCCCCACTACAAAAACGTGTGAAAACTGCCTGACTACATTCGGGTATGTAATTTATGATTAAAAGAAGTGAAAAGCCAGTTCTTGGAATATCAGGAAGAATTATTGAACGTATAGGAAGAATGAAACCAAAATATGGCTGAAAAATCAAACTAGAAGGACATGAGGACAACCCTCACTCCTTATCGAGGTGACAAGTTCAGATACTGCAACCGGCTTAACGCTAATAAAGTTGTATGGTATGTAGCGACGACCAAGACAAGATATTTTCCAGAGAATAGGTGTAAGGAAACTATGAGCAATAATAATTGTGGCCGTTGGTACTTTATTAATTTTTGTACACATAGCCCCATGTTTGGGTTTATTTTAAGTAAATTGCCTGCAATCGAAATTAATTGTAATTAAGGAACGAGATTAGGTCATATTTATAAGTATGCGGTTTTTTTTTGTCAAAGTTCTTTTCAGAATTGTCTCATTACTCGCTGTTGTCCTGTGGAGGGAAATCCAAAATAATTGTTTTACATGATACCGCAATCGCTATTTCAAATTACCTACAAAGCATTTCTATAGCTCAAATAAAATGCAAGTAAGATGTAATCTTCAAAAATATCCCTGTTACCTGTGTTGTTTTACAACCAGTGAAAGGTACCGAGGGATCCAAACATTGGGTCAAGTCGAAGAAAAACAAATACGGCCGATCTCTGACATGAGAGTCCATGCCGCATCTGCTACCGGCTGTATCTTTGGGAACCAGTAGTTTTTGTGGATCTCCATTAGTTAACGCTAGATTGGAAGAAAACAATGTTTGAATATAAATTGTAGCAGTTTAGATTATAAGTAAAATATTCATCTTACCGTACCATCCTATGCCTGCCCAACATCCACAAAAAATTAAAAATATAAAGAAGCATATAATGTCCGTGCAAGATCTATTTTTGATGGGACCCCGAAAATTTGGATCGTATTCAAGTGGTTGTCCTGCAAAAGAATAAATAAACATTTTATTGTAAACATACAAGGCGGTATCCTATAATTTTTACATTAAAATTTAAACATTAAATTAGCACTTGCTTTCGCTTGGGATACGTCAGACAATTAAAGATAGATTGAAGCAACCTGCTGGAACCTGGCTGTGAATATTAAGTGTTACGGATTTAACGAGAATCTGTCAATTAAGAGCATGTGAACTGGAGAATGAAACGGTGCATTATAAATATAAATTTTTCAGAGCAGAGCGTAACAACATCCTCTTAATTAAATTAATATTATCAAAATCTTAGTTTGAGATCAAACAGGACGAGTCTCAGAATATGAATCACGAACTCTTAAAACGTTTGCATGATCATTAATTATGTACACACTATTTGATCTATCTTATTTTACTTTTCATGTATGTACAACATATCCAGAAGTTAACCACTAGAAACTAAAAATTGATTGTCGACCCAAAATAACAAATTCTTGCATAAAATATTTGTCTTAAAGTTAAGCCTAATGCGTTTTTGAGTTACATATACACACATGCACATACATAGCACACTGACCGACATACATGTTTCCGAAAAGATGACATTCGTAATCAGGTAACTTCGAAACGTGTATTTTCATCAAAATCTCCACATAGAATTCTTGATTCGTTTCGCATCCCTTCCATATACTATAGTAGTATAGGGTTTGGAAGCTTCCAATGTACTTTTTTTGTTGAAAGAAATATTATAATGAAACAGTTCAATGCCCATTTGACACGACTTTATTACAATAAATAAATATATCTCATTATTAAATTTGAAGAAATAATCCACTTCAGTAAGTAGAGTGAATTTGTTATATGAGAAATTGAAGTCGAAACTCCACGAAAAAAGTTTAATAAATCCCTCTTTGAGTTTTAAAAATTCTTAAAGACAACCAAACATGTTTACAGAAAAGCCATTTTTACACATTGGAAATAGCTTTCCTATAAACCACTGATGATGAAGCAGGAACTTCGAAACACGTTTCATCGTTTTTAAAAATTTTTAAAACTCAAAGAGCAGTTTATTGAACTTTGTTCGTGGAGTTTCCACTTATTTCTCATATATCTTATTATTGTTCATCATGTTTATACAAATTAGAAATAATATAACTGTTATATATATATTACACTAAAATTAAAATAACACAGAATAAGGTTTACTTGTGTAATAGGATAATTCCCGTTCATGCATCATATTTATTATACTTATATAATTACACTTATTATTTTCTAAAATTACTTGATTACTTAACAACACAACAGCTATACACCTACTGATTAGTTAAAAACAAATTATTTTTGACATAATCATATTTACTTAATAATTTTGTTTATGTTCAACTATTGAGTGGTTATACCTATAAAAATGAGAATGAAACAGATGTAATGTTTATTCTATTTGAAGGGCAAATAAATAATTGACAAAACTTTTTTGAATTTTCAATAGATATTTGAGTATTCAAAACCAGTGACGGTACTATCTTAGAGCTTACTGGATGTCACTTTACACACCTTATACATTGTTCAAGTCCGTACTAAAACAAGGGCTCTTTATATAAATTTTGTTAAGGGTATTATTTTTTGTTTTGATTATTTCTCTTTTTCAAATTCTTCTAAAATTTTCGATTCTCGCTTATTGTAATGCCCAGGATATTTCAGTAACATTTTTCTACACTTTGTCCGAATCTACTTCAGAATAGGTAGTCAAATATATTTCAGATACCATCAAATTTATTTCAGATCATAATCAACTTTGTTTCAAAGGTTCACAAGCGAGAATTTAATTGGACATTGACAGAGAACTCTTGAGTATTGTTTTGAACTACTGAGTAAATATACAATGTGTGAATTTTGAGGAGTGTGTGTTTTTGGATTTGCGAACCTGAATTATGCAACAGTGTCTGAAGTGGAATCTTGATATACTGTGTGAGCGTAAAATGTGTACCATACATAGCAATTGATGATAATTTTGTATTACTTTCTGACACACGAATGGGCAAAACAACATCCACGCATCTGAAAAATGAGCTACTGAGCGTAAGAGCAAAATTAGTTATGTTTTTGCTTGACATTTTAGACATTTTTCTAAATCTCTCTGATCGGATACCAGACAAATAGGCGTGAAATTATTATTAAGATATAGGTACACGGTGTTATTATATTTTATTTTAGCAGTTCTACGTAACTACCTAATCTAACCTCACGAAGTCTAAACAATTTAATCTAAAACACAAAATGTTATAAAGACATTAACAAAACAGAAAAGATATATTACTAACATTCAGAATGTACTTATAGCAAATACAAATTTTCACGGAATTGATTTGGGCAATGTTAAAGTCTGATATTGTATGAAAAAATAGTATATTGTGCAACAAATATGAAATGACATATATTTCCTACGAGTACGATCGTTTGCAGCATGAGCAGCAGGCGAGTGCTGCAAGTCATACGAGTAGGAAATGGTAATTTCATGCGAGTTTCACATTATAGTTTTTCTACGACTGTTATAATATAGAGGAATGAATAAATTAAGCATGATAATTTTTAGGAAAATATTTGTTTTTCGAAACTTATCTATACTCGCCCTATTGGCGTAAGCCTAAATACGATGAGTTAAAAGTATGTCAAATTATGATTGAACATATAATAATGACAGTCGTAGAAAAAAAATATTATGGTTTCCGCAGGAAATTTCCTGTTTTTATATTTGGAAAAGCGTACCTATAGAATGTAAAACAATAACAAGTTTTTATGTACACTGAAAAAAGCTAATCTTATTAAATTAATCTTAAGTCAACGTTAGATTGCATTTCCTATGCCACAAGCTTACTTTAATTAAATAAAACATGATATTCTTATTTAACTAAGTTAATACTAATACAAGAATGACGGGCACTTGAATCAAAAAGGTACAGGGTTATTATTGTTACATGTCGAATGATACTGTTATACCTACATTATATTTCAATAGATTCTGTACCTATAATTTTTTTTTATTATTTAACATAATCGAAATTGAAAAAATTTGGAAAAATATGTTCCAATTGGCAGGATTTTAATAAGTCTTCCATTATTGCACAGGAAGAAATCTAAAAATAAAATTCTCGTCATCGACCACGTCAATATGAGCACAAGAACCAACAACAACAAATGAAGGTTAGTGACGTGAACCGTCAACGTGTTTAATAGGTCATGCGTGTTGTAGACAGATCGGTGGTTGTAGACTATAGTCTTTACCCAAAAAGAGTAGTATGAATGCAACACTAACTAAATATAAGTGAATAAAAAATATATTTTAACTCAAAAGTTGAGTAAGTTTTCTTAATTGGAGTGAAATTATTATTATTATAAGAAACATAAATATTCTTTATTATCGTATAATAGTTTATTATATATTATAAATAAATATAATAACACTTCTTTGAAGACAAATATACCTTTTATGGAAATATATCCTACATGGTAGGTATTATTATTATTATTATAACTATGAGGTAACTTTAATTTCCCTATAAAATTTATTTTTTTGCGAAATATCTTCAAATTATTCGTTTATCTATCTTCTATATTATTAATTAAAGTAGGTATTATTATTATTGTGGTGTGATTTGATTTTCGTTATTTAAATTTTATAAAAAAAAAAAACGCAAACTATAAAAGTATTGTAAAACATTAACTAACTTTGATGTCCAGCATTAAAAGCGAACCAAGAAACGTTAAGGTAAGTCCTTTTTTATTTATACATAAGTTATGAAATGAAATCTATAAAATTTTTGTCTCAATACCTAAGGAACATTATGCGTTGATTAAACAAAGTGAATATATACTTGCACCCAAAGCGTTGATTTTTTTCCGTGTAACTGATTTCAGCTATTCTAAATTCGGTAAATTGAAAATGATACATTTCCGCAGAAAATTTTTTGTGAATTGCAATTTAGGGACATTACTACAGAAAAAAGTTTTATTAAGTGATTTCGGCTAAACGAAAGTCGAGCCTTTAGATATAATTCAAGATTACTATGAAACTTAACTTTAGAAAAATAATCAATGGTATACTGGTGTGGCGGTGACACTATTTTATAGGTAATCGCTCCATGAATTGAGAACTACTTTTGGAATAAAAATTATAACAGCATTGAATTATTTTTAGAAAATTCTTTTATTGCAATACAAACATATAATTTTAAAAAGTGTGACTTAAATAATATTAGCCCCATAATAAAATAATCCATAAGAAATAAATTATCTTTCTGTAAACATCATGCACAAACAAATAAGCCTTATAAGATATCAATTTAATAGTAGGTATAACCTCTGGAATCAGAAATTTATAATGCCTCTTTAAAAGAAATCAAATTCATCAGATATAAATGTTTGGCCATAATATACGCTTCTGCTAACGAGTACAACAACAAAGTCGAACTCTGATTCTTAATATTAATAAAAATACAAATGCTTACCAAGATCGTCATCATAAGCTGGTTGGGCCATGTTTCTTCTGAAGTGTATGTTGTTTTCGGAGTTCAGGAATACTGAGTTCGCAACACGTTTGCGACATTAATCTGCAAATAATAAAATTTACGTACAATATCTATTTTAGCGTCTATTTGCTGCTCAACTCTTTATCAGTTTTATTAATGTTGATATTATACGAGATTAAGATATGAGTAGGTATATTACAGTAAATGATAACAGGTATATCAGTAACACCACCACTAATATTTTGAAGGTGTTTCTATTAATCATTATGTTTACAATTTTTTTTGTTCAGAGACAAGAATGTACCTAAATATGTTATCAAATAAATATTTTTGGTATTCTTAGTACTATTTTTAAATGGTTTAAGTGCTTAGTTCTAATCAACACGGTGAATAACAATTGTTGATATCGATATTGTTTAATAATTTAGTTAAATGAAATACTTTGATTTGAGTCTGAGAAAGATTCCAGATCTTGCTAACAAATAGTATGAAACCAAATAATCAAAACCGTTTCTCTAATATTTTTCATTTCAATAAATTTTTAGATTGTCGACTTAAAATATGTATAATTTTTGATAACAATTTCTTAATTTATATTTTATACTTCATGCGGATGCCCTTAATAAAGAAGTGCCATACTAACCTTCATATTCTAACGTAAACATAATAATTTTTACTATTTAATTCTTGGGAATGAGCTTCATACCAAATACAAAAGTATGTAGTAAAAATTACACAAAAGTAAAAAATTAATAGTATAGAATTTTGATAAAACTATTCACACATAGAATTTCTGTATTCACAAAATGCGCAAACATCTCTCATTGTGGATAAAAATACTTAAGTTAATAAACAAAATAATAAATAATCTTGGTGCGTTTAAAATTTATTCACTTCAAATCAAATAATTCGTAAGGTATCAAAAAATCTGGATGGAATGTTACACTACTTACATAACTAAAGTATCCATACTTACATAAACGAATATAAATTAATTTAAAATTTCCATGTAAGTAATTAGGTTTGTTTTAAAATAATTGCACTAAATAAAATGGTTTTAGATTTTTGTTAGGTATACCTATTAACTTTTACTTTAACTAGCACTGCATGGTTTCGAGGTTTCAGTAAAATTTATTATTTACATTCTTTCCAAAGAAAGCAAGCAATGAAAACAAATATGACCTTGTAAGAAACACACTATATTGTAGCAAAGATAATGTATAAATCTTTGGTTGTAGAATGTTACCTGTTGTGAACTACAATAGAATCAAAGCACCAACCAGTGGTATACAATGTGTCCACATTTGTGGAACTTTCGTTTTAATTATTTTTGATATTTGTTTTATTTCTTACCAAAGTAATCTTATCCATAGTGATAACGAGGGGGTTAGAACCCTCCCATTACCAGAAAATATAAAAATTTATAATGAAATACATGCTCTTTTGCAAATTTGATGAGGCATTAAGTTTAAATAGCAATAACTCTTGTCTAAACATAGTTCGCAGAAAGGTATATTGAATTAGGCTTTTTTATTATTTTTAAATCGTCTCTCTCTAGTCTTGCTTTATTTATTGAAGCCAGGATCAAAGTTAATTTAAAAGTTTTCAGAAGACAAAAATATATACATTCCCCTGGTCGTGAATGAGTTCATTTTTGACGAGTAGACTATCATTAAAATAAATCAATTTTAACAAAGTAACAACATATTTAAAAAAACCAAAAATCTATGATATTATTTAATATCTTTTACATAGTAACAAAATATGAAGGACCTGTCAAAATTTAATTTAGTTTTTATTTTTCATAGGTTACCTACTTACTATATTGTTTTGTGTGTTAATATATCCATCTTATTATCGATACCTTTTACCTTGTGTAAAAAATATGATTTTTAAACATTTTTAAAGGAACCGACATGCTCAAATATATTTATAAAATTTAACCATAGTTGACTTTTCAAAAAAGGCAAATATTATTGAGGAAAAAACAACGAATAAAGCATAGGGATAAAACTTAACATATCTCGTTTTTTAATCTCATAGAAAAAATCTGAGCACGGTAATGAATTTTACTCTAAAAGAAGCCGAAGGTTTTTATAGTTTTTCGATTGGAGGAACAAGCTAGAGGTTCTAGGTATTTAAATCTGTAGCTTAAATACCAATGAAGTTAACCAACAATCTAGTTTGGTCATTGTTATTTTCTCGAAAAAAGAATCCTAGGTTGCGGATTGTTTCTATCTTCACCAGTTTTCAATATACGTACCTATAACAGACAAGCAATTTAGCCCACCGTGTATAGTCACATCTTTTGAGAGAAAAATGTCTAAATCAATAAATAAGGGTAGACGTTCGTATAGTAACAATGCAAATTCTCTTTAAAAGATTTTTGGGCCTTTCAAAATTTAGATAATTGATTTGTCTTGGAAACGTGATTTTCTGCGTGTTAATGTTCTAAATAAATATTTAGATTTAAAATCTGATCTTCGATGTAGCTTTACAGTAGGAAATCAGAGTCTAGCTTTTGCATGAGCAGATGTATGATTTTATGTTACCGCAGTTGCAAAAAAGATAAGAATTTTCGATGATAAATTACAGGTACACTACTTACGTGAAAGCAGGAAAGTTTTGTGTAACAAAACATTCAATGTTTTTAGAAAAGAAAGTCATAATATTTTTCTCCTTATTATATCATGTTAGCTTGTATAGCTACATTCTGTGATAGTTACTAGGACGATTTAATACCCAACTATCTTAAGTTTCGCTAGACTTTTTAAGATGTTTTTTGATCCCTTGCTGACTTTTTTTACGGTTGGGATATAGAAAATATTTCTTACCATTATATTTTTAAATTTTCCACACTAAACACACAATTGGACACAAGTAATTAAATTGTAAAATGTGTTGCCTTAGTTTTCACACCGAATAAAAACAATACAAGAACTTGTTTCATTCCGCATTGCGCGGATAGATTTTCATTAAATATGTATTGATAAAACAGCTCTGGCCTATAAAATGTCAAACGTTTAAACTTTACAAACGACCTTAATTTATTTTCAATATTTATATTTTCTTTTATAATTAAATTATATAAGTAAAACAATACAATATACGTGGAAATGGTATTGTTTGCTTTATTTGAAAATTCGTCTGCTATATTGTTATTAATGATAAGATTTTCGGATGGTTTTGTAATTAGTTTTTTGGGGTCAAGGCATACAACAAGGCGGCATCTTCCTCATAATAATGAGTGTGTGGGTTTTCCGAACTAATTAATAAATATACATGGTCTGCCAAATTCTGTAACCATTTTTTTTTTTCAAAATATTATTTTTAAGATATATCTATATTTTGTTGTGGTTCTTTATACAAAATTAAATAACAATATTATACTTTTTATTTGGAAATCTTACTAGTTTTACATATTTATACCCAGTTCAAAACTAAAATTGTGTCCTAAATTAGTTTCAAACCAAGCAGGGCTGGACCGCAGAAGAACAAATTTAAACTCGAAATTCGGGTACACACTGTATAATCCCTACTAAATAAAAAATTTAATAGTTTAGCCACTGATGACTGGGTTTTAAGAGCTCAAAATGTGCCTGGTTTTATGGATAGAGCTTAACAAATTATTTATATCACCCAATAGACTTGCTACACTTCTCTTCGATAATGCACTCCTTAAAAAAAAAACGTTTTGCAACTTTAAGTAAATTGCATTAATATACATCGATAATGAAGATTCTTGAGAAAGTGACAAATAAACCTGCGAAACGTCGCTCTATTTTAATTAATTATTTTACTGAATCTTGTCCAATCTACGACATTCGAAATTTTAATAGGTACTTCGTAAAATTACCTCATTGTCAAATCTTTTAATTATTATTATTTAGCCTACCTTATTAAATTTGTTTTTTGGTTTTACCATACAAAAAAATTAAAATAAATATTTACAATTATAATTCTCACAAAACCCACAAAACACTGAATGATTCTCAGTATTTACTCAAAATACAATCATATCAATCTTTTCTAATTTTTAATATTTTAATTATTTCGATAATTTTTATTGTTTACCTATAATAAAAAATTGGAAAAATGAATCACACAATTATTCACACATGATGGTTAATTACGGCATTTTATGATATTGGCTTTAGTTATGATAACATTAACTGGCTTGGATGGAGATAATTTTGTGAAAAACATATAACTGCGTTTATGAATAGGTACACACTAAAATCTACTGATGTATGTAGCATGTAGTTACATACTACATTTTTCCAAATCTAGTTTTATGAGCCATAGGCGTCGAATTAATTTTTCTCTCCGATAATTAGTAAATATAATAATTTAAAAATAATTTTCAATAATAGAAAGTACAAATTTTTACTGTATAGATATAAGATTTATTGTAAAACACTTGCCTCTTATACAAAACAAAATATGCGAAATAAATTGTCATGGATTTAAAAACTGCCAGTTTCAGATGTAAATGCAGCGTTGTAATAGTAATTTTGAGACAAGTTTTTCTTTAAATAAAACATGAGTGAAAAATCCAATGATTTATACAGGGTGTCCGGAAATGACGTGTACAACGGAATAACACAAATTCCTTGGTCTAAAATATGATGATTTAGGTCAACTTATCTATATACAAAATTGCGTGGCTTGGGCGCTAGAGTATTTTTTTTACGTTTTTTCCAATAAATCGAAAAATATTTGATAAATTTTATTCATTTTTTAGATACGCGTTTGCACCAATAAACTACAGTTTTTTATTGAAGAAACTCCAATTTCTAAAATTACAGGGTGGTTAAAAGCTTAGTTACAATAAATGATCTACCCATATTTTTGTAACCCTCGTATAATCAATACCAGTTTTCCTGTGAAGAGCTCATTTTATTTAGAAACTATTTACTCTGTTACAAAAATTGTGTGTCAAACAGTTTCGAGACAACAAAGTATTTTCTAAATCCCTACAAGACTGAATCAGTACTTAATATTTAGACAAGGAACTTAATACATATAAATACGTAGTTAAAATTCGTAATAAATTAGAGATAAACCGTCAAAAGAAAAAGACGAAATTCTAAACGCATATCAGGTTAAATGACATTACAATAATATCATTTTTTTGTATTTGTCAAAGTAATCATAACCACTTTTTAATAAATACTTTGTGGGTAGATAAGTTATTGTAACTAAGCTTTTAAACATCCTGTAATTCTAGAAATTGGAGTTTTTGCAATAAAAAACTGTAGTTTATTGGTGCAAACGGGTATCTAAAAAATGAATACATTCTATCAAATATTTTTCGATTTATTTGAAAAAACGTAAAAAAATATTCACTTTTAAAGCCCTCTAGCGCACAAACCAAGCAATTTACGTTCCGGACACCCTGTATATATGCAATTTGACAATTCTTCACTAAGAAAAAAAATGTTTTATTTGCATTTTTGGTGAATAATTAAAAAAGGTAAATCCTCTATTAATGGAAAGTAATACACTGCAACTAATTGGGATTTTCACAGTAAGCCCATGAGGCTGCAGTGAAACCGGGGACTTAGGTCGAACGGACCCTTCAAAAAAAAAACTAATTGGGATCAATAAGCTGGAACGTATATCTAAACAAAGTGCCACATTTCTAAATATAGAAAACCCACAAGAATGTACTGGCTACTATTTCCGCTGGTTGGTATAAGGCGGTGCAGTATTACAACACGCTAGGCCTGCAGACTGAATGTCCTTTCAAGGAGCAGAAATATACATAAAAACCTCTAAAACCTCTTGTAATATCGAGGAAATGCAGTAAATCAATTACTTTTCTTAATTACCGGAACTAATTATTCTGTAACCTTTGCATCAAAGTCTTGTTCTACAGATGTTTTGCAAAATATTGCGGAAAATTTTGCTGGTTTACCAGTATTTAATTTCAGTAATTGAATACAAATTAAATATAAATATTAATACTATTTAAGACAAATATTTCAATGAACAACTTGTTTCGTTTATATTTAATTAAACACTGGAGTCAGGGGAGAAAATAAAGTATAGCATGAACATTTACTCTGATTTAACTTTCATTATAACCTTGATACGTAATCTCCTATTTTCAGATCAGATGAAATACCCTATATGAGAGGAAAAAAAGAGCAAGGGCTATAAATAAAAGAGGAAACTAAACTAGTTCTATTACAACCGAAATAATTTGATCAGCCTAAAAAAAGACTAAAAAAAACATTATTTGAGAAAATGATACACCTCTGGGCAATATGATACTAAATTTAAATGTATGTCTACGGACCGCATCAAGTTGATCGTTATAATTAAACAGGTCAACAAACTAGGCAAATAAAGTATTTTTGCTTACTTATTTTTTTAAATTATTTTTCCTTTGTTATTTTATCAAAAAATAGAACAATAACAATCAAACACCGCACAACCTAAAAATTAAATATATAAAAACATAATTAAATATGGTTCCCTAATTGAGAATCCGTTGAAAACAAGAAACTTGTAACATAAAACTTTATATCAAAATATTGAATATTCACAGAATAATATAAAACATTAAAGCTCATTGTTTGAGTATTGCGCCACTATTTAAAATTCTAAATGTATTAATCAATCAAAATAATCCTTTCGGATTAATAATAAATGCAACTTCGTGAATGAAAAAAATCTAAATTTGTCCGTGCCTCGGATTAAACCACAGATCTAGAAAAGTTTCTAGATCTGTGGATTAAACTTAATGTAAACAAAAACGTAAATGATAAAACTTATCTTTATGGAGTCCTAACGTTACGAGAACAGATTGGTTGGGACCCGTCAGAGCATAAAAGAACACTATTTATTCTGAATTTAAATAATTACTATTTTTAATACCTAGTTATTATATCCAATTTAGAGTTTAATTTGTATATCTGTCTATTTTTAATTTAAATTAAAAAGACCGTGTTTTTAAAATAGGGAAACTCTTGGAGTCACAATGTCTACTAGTATATTCATGAGATGATGAGAAACAAAGGGGAGTTTGTTGTTATATATTTATAGGTCAAATATAGGATGTTCTGTGTTTGTGTTATATGCGTTTTGTACAATACTTCGAAAACAATGCAAATATATTGCAAAAAGGAATTAGGGTCCGTGCTTCAGTCTGATTGCATTGAGTATATAAACAAAATCCTATATACAGGGTGTCCCAAAAAATCCCCACCCTTTAGGGTAGAATCTACAACCCAAAATAAGACGAAAATCACTTATGTCAAAATTTCGAAAAATGTCTCCCTATCAAATTATGACCAGTTTGAAAATTGAAATTTGACAAATCTTTCACTTGGACTTAATAATTTAAACCTGGTCATCCTTGATAAAAAGAGATTCATGCAAAGAGATCAGCATCCTTATCATCTAAAGCCGATTCAGGAATTGCATCCTGGGGATAGTGAGTTGCGCTTACGATTTTGTAGATTTTTTTAAATTGCCTGGACGCAAATGAAGACATTTTTAAACAAGTACTGTGGAATGATTAAGCCCATTTTAACCAGCAAGGAGTGTTCAATCAGCACAACTTGCATTGTTGGAATTACGAAAATCCGCACCAAATTAGAAAATCACATAAGCAAGCACGCTGGCGCTTCAATGTGTGGATTGGTCTGTTGGGAAATAGGATAATAGAATCACAGTTTCTACCTAGGATACTAAACGCCGAAAACTATGCCGATTTTTGCAATAACAGATTACTAACTCTTCTGGAAGAAGTTTCTTTAGTACAGCGACCAAATATTGTGTTTCCACATGATGGTGCACTTGCCCGTTATTCTCGAAATGTTTGAGAGATATTAAATCGACGTTTTCCCAACCACTGGATCGATCGTGGAGGACCTATTTCTTGGCCTCCTAGATCCCCGGATCTCAAGCCAATAGACTTTTGGCGTTGAGGTTATATGAAAATTACGGTTTACCATCCAACAGTGAAGATGATGTTATTGTTCGCATTTATGGAGCTTTCGCACAAATTCCAAACGAAGCAATAGGCCGTGTAGAAAACAATTTTATTCGCCGTTTGTACGCATGCATTGAACAAAATGGTGAGGATTTCGAACACTTGCCTGTGTAAATTGAAATGTTTTTGTTTTATTATGTGTGTAGTTAATAAATAATTTGAATTTGAACATTTGATTTTATTTTCGAAAATTACTTCATTTTAATATTCAAAATGGTCATAATTTTATAAGGAGACATTTTTAGAAATTGACATAAGTGATTTTCGTCTTATTTTTGGTCGTAGATACTACCCCCAAAGGGTGGAGAATGTTTTTTGCGCCACTTTGTATAGGCAAATAAATCATTGGTAGGTAAGAGTATGCCAAAAAAACGATGTACTCGTATAATATTTCAAATATTCAATATTTAGTTAACTTAGGTACTTACGAGGTTTATAAATTACAGTTTAATACATCTCATGAAAGTACCTACCATTGTGTCCCATTTTGGTTGAAACTGCAGGGTATCTCAGCTGTTAATTAAGATAGAGACTTGCGGTTTTCTAGACCCTGCGCCACTTTTTTGTAAAACTTTTAATGCGACTTTTGTTTCTTAGATACGGGGTGAAAACGAAAAGGGTCATCTTTTGGGATGCTATTATGTCTAAAAAGTGGAAAACTGTTTTTTCTTATTATTATTTATATAGAAATTTTTGCGTAGAATTCAGTATTCAAAAAAAAAAAATTATTGCATGTATGTATGTATCACAATCTACTTTTTTTTTATTTTTAGCGATCAAAATCACAAAAATTCTTGTTGTTGTTCTGTATTTTACAAACATTTTGCACATTTACTCATAGCTTGTTCATTAACTGTATGGTGAACTTCCTCTGGTTTTCCAATTTGTTTGTATGTGCTATTTTATTATATATAATAATTCGACTTTATTCACAAAAAAAAGTACATTGAACAGGAATTATTATAATCGGTGCAACAAGGCGAAGTCTAGACAAGGCTACTCCTACTTAACCCAGTATACACCTAAAACACCAAAACAAGTCCAAAAAAAAAACTTTTTAGATATACTGTTATCAAACTATATACAAAAAAAAATATATTAAACAAAAAGAAGAAAAAGATATCACAAATCTAGAAAAAAATAAAATAAAATTAAATAACAGAATGGTAAAACATCATCCACAATCCGAGTCCACGCCCTACCATTACGCCCGCAATAAACGACAAAGAGAAATGAAAATAAACGTCAATTACTGCTCATTCAAGACAACTAATTTGTACTTGTACTTAAATTTGTTGATATTAAATAGTCTGAATTCATCCGGAATTGTGTTATATATTGTAATTGCATTAAAGGCAAAACTTCAAGTAAACGCTGCAGTTCTATGATGTGGCATCGTATTTATTTTTATATCTAATGTCGCGCGGGTGGATCACAGATCTTTTGACAAACTTACGCCTGAAATATCTCAAAGACTTACGCGATATTAAAAGTTTATGTACAAAACAAGCAAAATGAAGATGTCTTCTTTCACTCATATTAAGCCATCCAGCCTCTCGCAATCTGCCCGACACATGCTTTCTCCCGCGAATCCCGTATATTAGACGAACACAACAATTCTGAACCTTTTGTATTTTTCTGACCTCACACTCATAAAAAAAAGAACCGTAAATAAAATCACAATAGTTAAAATATGAGAGTACAAGTGACTCACAGAGGGCTTGTTTCAAATGATAATTGAAAATATGAGTTTTAAAGAAGCATATGCTTTTTTCATTAAGTTTTTTATGTTCTCTGAAAATCTCAACTCCCAAATTGTTAGCAGACTGCACGAATGGTATTGAACAACCGTCGATAGCAATTTTCAAATTATTCAACAAGCCACATACCTACATTCCGCTGACTTCCAAAACACATAACGCTAGACTTGGAGGGATTTAGTTTTAACGCATGTTGGTGATCAAGTCCAAATCACGGTTTATGCCAGAGACAACCTCCCTACACTCATCCGGTCTCAAGTGATATAATATCTCTGAGTCATCAGCGTATGCAGCAATCTTCCCGTGTTTAACAGAGTTCAATATGTCTATGGTGTAAATAATGAAAAAGAGAGGGCCGAGCACTGAGCCCTGCGGAACACCAGACAGCATTTCTGTACAAGACAATGAGCGACCACTAACCCCAACACTTTGGGATCTGCCACACAAATATCTAATTAACTGTAAAGACACCATATCGAAATTATAATACTTCAATTTAGACAATAGCAAATCATGATTAACCATATCAAATCCTTTCGAGAAATATTTTTTTTTCTATTTTACATGAAGTGTGAGACATACTAGCATCCTAAAAGGTGAAAATGATCACGTATCTCAGATACAAAAGATCCTAGAGTAATTCTGTTGTGGCATTAAGAGTTTCACAAAAAAAGTGGCACAGGGTCGCGAAAACCGAAAGTTTGAGGTACCCTGCAGTCTAAAACAATAACGGACACAGTGGATAATTTTTCCGCTCGCAAGTAACGTTTTTTTTTCTAAACCCGTAAATAGATCCATCAAATACGTCAATTTATAGCAGAGATGGTATTATTTCGTTTTGTTACGGAAACGACTTTAAGTTAATTATTGAAATAAGTGTTACAATTGTGTCAAACAACATGAATTTAATATGGATTTGGTTTTTTGGAAAGGAAAATGAAATTTCCCAAGATTTTTTTTTAGTAACTTTTGTATCGTTAAATTACTACTATACTTATAACAAAGATTAATCTACACAATTAATCTTTGCTTATAATATTGAAGCATATACAAATAATTAAAGGGCTCAAATAGAATTGCCTCCCTTATCAATGCGCGGTTGCCAGTGGCGCAGAAATGCTGAAATCACTTTTTATTGAACATTCTTCAAAAAATATGATATACACACTAACGATCAGTTGTTTACGTTGCCTACAATGCCTCGTATATACTAAAAACTTCAATCATCTTTTTCATTTTAACCTGAATTTATAAATTAATCATCTATAGGTCTATAATGAAATATTTAGCGTAGAAAAAGAATTGAAAAACAAGTAATTTTATTATCATCAATTTCGATGCGCGATTTTCAATAAAGGCATAAAAGTGAATCAATTATATGTAAAATTTTACTTACAATAGTAGTTATTTATTATTTCCATTAAATTTTGTAACACACTGATACCTACACAACATATAAATAGTAATTTTGGAAGGAAAAACCGCTACACAATTATGAAAATCTTAAAAAAATTACACTGATTAAAATAACCATAAATTTATAAAATATTATACAACAATGGACTAATCAAAATGAAAATTGTCAATAATTAAAATAACTGTCAGAAGTCACTATTATTGGCATAAACACAAATACGATATTGCTTATAATGTCTGTTGTAATTAATTAAACGCGAATGTATTTTTTTCTTTAATTTGCGTAATATAAAACTTGGATAAAATGCTGTGTTCTGTTGTTTAAATATTATTTGATTATACGGACAATTTTACTTCCATGAAAACAGATAGAGTAAAACTAATTCCAACTTTCCTGCTCTCAAAAAATAAGAATTCTATCCTACAGCGTCATCCAAAATATAATATAGAGAATACATATTATTTAAAATCCTCGAGGGTGCGGTGTCTTTTTAATTCCGTGAAATAGTGGGGATGAAAGTCATCGGTGGGGTTATTTTGAGTAGTGACTCATTAATATAAATATCAAGCTTTGCCTTTTTCGGGTAAATAATGCTTAAACTATCGTCGATCAGGCAACTCAAAGAACATCGACCATGGCCTCTTTATAAAGTTTCTGACTAAGCGATGAAACTTTGTTTATACCATTATGGAAACAGATGTCATCGGTTCACGGGGAATCTTGCCCAGGAAACCAATGGTTTTCAAGTGGCATGGGCTTTATAAACATTGTAGAGCATAATTCGAGAGCGACCCTCGACCGGGGTTGGTCTATTAAAGTGACCACTTTTTTTTTGAGTATCCTATAGAACTATTTTTAAAATTTGGCAGAATCATCTTGGAATGAAAAAGGTCAATGCAGATGAGTGCCGAGAATGCTCACGCTACCGCAAAAATAACACAACGTCGAATGTTCTCGTACATTTTTGAACCTCTGCAGTGAATATAACGATGGTGTGTTGGCCCGAAGTGTTACTGGAGAAAAAACGTGGCATCATCATTATGAACCTGACTGAATGGCAAACGTACACTACACTGCAGTTTAAGGTCACACAGCCAGTCGAAAATTCGTCTTGCACTGGATGCCTTGCACAAAGTGGGCTTCGATATTGATAAATCTGAGAAGTGTGTTAGAGTTTTAAGGGAGTATATATTAAAAAAATATCCCCGATTCTTCGGACCTAAAAAGGGTCCACCATAGAATTGATTAATTCATTCAGTGAAAAAGATAAAATTGAGATATCATTACAGTTTTCTTAAAATCGGTAACACAACAACAACAACAGATAAGGTAAGTGAACCAAATAAGACACACCTTGAAAGTTTGCGATCATCTTTTCGAAAATTATTGAAATAACAGAATGAATTTTATAGGACTAACTATTATTATCGTGTACTTTGATATAAACAAAGTTAATTTAAATAGGAACTAAAATAGCCTTTAAAAATACCTTTTTAAGAAGTCATGGTCCCAATACAGCCCTTTAGTTTTTAACTGAAATATACAATGAATCATGGTAACTGACAAAATAAAAAGGAACCGTTTAAGTTAAGTTTAATAATTAAATTAAGTTAAGTTTAATAATTAAGTTAAGTTTTGTGGAGCAGACGTCGTTTAATTTCTATATTAATTAAATTAAGTTTTAACCTTTCTAACAAAGAACAAGACCCATAAAGATGATAAAACAAACAATATCAAAAAAAAAATATGATTTGTCTGAACCAATGTTATAAAACACTAAAGACAGCCACCCGGGCAATCAAAATATTCGTCTTCTTCAAGTGAGTCCGACACAAAGCTCATGGAACCACCAGCCACTTCAGTGGGCTTTATTAGGAAAATTATACATTTTTTCAAATTATTTAAAAATTGTGAACATAGTGCAGAACTATGATCAAAATTTATTTAAGATTTTGGCAACCTATATATACCAAAAAAAGTATAGAGGTACTTACTGTAAGAGGCTCAAAACTTACTTGTATTTCAAAAACGGCATACGCTCAGATTGTGTGACATCAGAAGACACAAAGAAATGCACAAAGAGTATAACAGATTCTAGGAGAGGTTGACTTAAGAAGCGTTTTAGAGAAGGATACATTCAAATGGCGATTATTTTATATGGCGGGTATTTTTGAAATTTCGGGCCTTATTTGGTTCCCTTACCTTAATTTATTGTAAGACATAGGTAGTAGTCTGCAACCATTTATTGTTAATCATAATATATATGACTGTAGATGGTGCTCAAATTTCAACTTTGTCATCAAATAAACGTCTGATATTTAAGTTGTTTCAATTAAATTAGTTTTTTACAAATAATTGACATAGAAATGAATAAATAGGATAGAAGGAGAAGTATAACTGCATATTTCAAATGTTATGTTATAATAATTGGTTGAAGAGTAGCGCTTTTTTTTTTGGTTTGACTCAATACAACGTCACCATCCGACAGGAATCACTTGTTGATCATATCTGTAAAAATCGTAATTCTAAGAAATAAGCTAAAGTTAAAAAGTTCTTTTAAACTCAGTAATGGTCAGCGAAGCCGTAAAATAATTGCAGATTTGTTGCACAATAGTAAATTGTAAAAATGCTCTGAGTGAGTGGCACATTTGCTTTAGCTTGCGGGCAGCCGATATCCAAGGATCTTAGCTTGGTTTTTACAATATTTAAGGACCTACACAAAATAGTAAACTAAATATTTTTCATAATATGAACATATCTGAATGCGGAACATGTTCAGATTCAAAGTTGAGTTGTGAATTACACTGTATAAGTTATCTAACATCTCTTTATATAACATTGAAAAATTGATTTTCAATTCAAGGTCTCTGTAATATTATTAATTCGCAATATTAATCGTTGACATTATTATTGCACTATGAATAGTATTAATTTGTAATTATTTCCAATTGCATATGCTCTGAGTACCTATATATCAGGTGATAAGTTATAAATAAATGTATTGATTAAGAAAAAACGGTCAAATCTACTTCTACTAACTACAGATGTCGCTCTATGTATTCTTTTAATTTTTTGTGCTATATGTATATATTGTGCTTACGTGAAGTCGATAAGAAAAAGTAGATATTTCCAACGGGATAGAAGTGGCGGTAAAATAGAGTACAATAATAAGTCGACAGCTTTTTTCTGATAAAGCTATCGAATTTATCAGTGTCTGTTATATACAATAAAAAGAAACTAATTTTTTTTAAGAAAAAAATCAAACTTAGATCTTCCAGGCGCACTACTCCTTTGATCATGTGTACCACTCACAACTATTTCTCCGATTCCCAAATATTATACATACAAGGTAGCTTGAATTTAATTGCGTATCGTTGTAAACTATAAGAGTTACAAGATCTGATAAATTAAATACAATTGCTGTACTTAACTACTTTTATTTTACGCTAGCATTTGGGTAGGCGAAAGCTCTGTGCAAAGTGGGTGCCGCGTGATCTCACAGTCGACCAAAAACAACAAAGAATTGATGCTTCAGACAAAGATTAATCTACACAATAGATAGTCAGCGTATATGGGAAATAAAACAAAAATTGAAACTGTCTCGACACGAGCCACATCTATTAGAAAAACATGCAACCATGGAAATTATGGAAATTGTAGATGGCGTTATATGTATTGTGTTGAAATAAAATAATCATATGGGCAATGTTAGACAAGGACGAGTATACTTTCCCCTACGAGGTGGGAGTTTGTTTTTATATTATAGGTATCATATATGTACTACTGTGCAGCAGTGTTTTTTGTTTAAAATTATATGGTATACGTATACCTATCTACGCAAAGATTAATGTGTATGGACGAAAATAAAAGAAATTACTATAATAGTATAAATATACAGGGCTGGTTTATTAAATGTTTTAGACAATAATTTTAAATGACTAAAATAATATTATTTTAGTCATTTAATTTTAAATTTCGGATATAAGGATGCATCAAAAAGTTATATTTAAATTAACGAAATTTGGCGTTATAGATAGGACTTCCGGTTATTACCTGATTCAGTTTTAAGGATCAAACTCAAACAGCAGATTCAACTTGTCGTTAACATTATGAAAAAATAAATCTCAGAGGCGGGTAAATTAAAGGGGCATACAGGCGTGAAATGCTACCCTAACTTTTTTATGCACATTTTTTGCGTGTGTTTCAATTCGGAGATGTAAAATCTAACAAATTATATACGTAATAAATGTATCCTTCTGTGATATTGATAGAAAGTCATCGTTATCGCGTAATATCGATTTTAAGAAATGTTAATATTAAAAAGGCTGTGCTTTTTACAAGTTGCTGAAGTAAATAAGGTTTGAAATTTCCAGCATGACAATAATTATTTAAAAAAATACGGTTTCGAAATGCAGGATGTAAAAAATTAGAATTTTTAATCTGTTTTTAATGAAAATTTAAATCTATTGAGAAATATGGTTCAGGGTTTTTGTGAAATGTATTTTACTCCAAAGATTCTACTCATCGATTATAACCGAATTAATTTACTCAAAAATATCTATACTAGTAAAATAACACAATTATCACAATTAGGTTCAAATTCTGCAACGCCGAATTGAAAAAAAACTTACAGTCTCCCTAATATTGGTTTTTGTGCAATGATCATAAAACTTTAAAAAACTAACGATTTATGTAGATTGTATTGTTAACACGTTTCGTAAAAAGCTTTAAAAACCCACCAACAGGGTGTTAAAAGTATCACGACAATAACTTTTTTCATGTTTTAACAAGTACAATCGTCTCCTTCAGATTGATCCTTAAAAACTGAATAACAGTTTCTCTATATAAAAAAATAAAACTCGTAAATATCATCCCCAAACATTTAATTTGAATACAATTACATAACACCATATTTGAAAGTAAATAAAAAAAAACAGCATTACCTAGTTTGACAGATTTGCAAATTGCAAATCAAAGTATCTATGTATACAGGGTGTTGCATAAGTACTTGTGCAAACTTTAAAGGGTGATTCTTTGACTAATTTTAAGATACAAATTTCATATGTACATGGGTCCGCTACGGCTTGGTTTTCGAGATACAGGTAGTTCAAAAAGAATATTATATTTAGGATTATATGCTTGTTCAATAGCATCGCAATTTGGTGCAATTCGGGATACAGGTGTATTGATGACACCAGAGCTAATAAAAAATACGAAAAATAACAAAATACAAATATCATTCAAAAGACAACAATGCACATAATAGTCGGTACCAAGCCAAATAGGTAGTAGGTAAATATAGATTTATTTTGTTTCGGGCTTGGGCTTGGCACCGACTTATTGTAATCAAAACTACCCACCAAACGGATACATTTAATTTTACGCAGATGCTCAAAATGTTAACTTTCTTTCATTAATAGAGACCTGTGAAGTGAGCTTACCTCTTACGCCCACGTATTAAGTACTAAGTTTCAGTTATAATTTTTTATTTTCCAAGAAAGCGAAACGAGATATTTAAAACGGCATTGCGCCGCCCTCATGTATACCTCCGGGGGCGGCATCGAAAATCGCTACACGTCAGAAACTTGTAAATGCTTAGAACTACCCCTATATCAAATTTCTATTTTCTATCTTTTTTGTTTCATACCCAAAGCCCTATTTCTACCGAACTTATTATTTACCCGAAGAAACATTAAAAAGAAGTAAAATTTAAGTACCTAAACCGATAAAGTGGAACTTATAGCTGATGAAGAGACAGACTATTATAATAGGTATACCTAATATAATATAGGTAGCACTGATAATTTTTTTATTATAGGTATTATAAGATCTACAACAATCTTGTTACATCTTTGCCACATTGTCTACGTGAAATATTTAGTCAAAAGTATGTTTCTATCTAAAAGCTTTTCATTTAACGATTGTTCGCCACTGATCATGGGACTGGTCTAGTCTTGAAACATGTATGACATGGATTAAATATTATTATATTAAATTTAATTCATAGAGATTAGGCTTTTATTTCAATACTGTACTTGTAATAAATCACCCTGTGTGTTTCTTTTACCGACGAATTGGCAACAGCACGACACACACCACATTCGCTTGTTTTTTTTTCTACCCTCCCTGCGTATCCCCTCCAGATTAATACAGAATTTCATCAATTTCTCTCTCTGACAATACAGCATTGCCGGTGCATATCTGTTGCAAATGATCTAAATAATTGTTATACGTTGCGTTTTGTTTTTGATATTAATAAACTACAAAACGGTTTCTGGCTGTGACAATACTGCTCTATGCTTTACACGCTAGTCTACGCCACGTAGTGGCAGGCATACTTAGAGATGTTCTGATTTTAATGCATTGGGCTGACTATCTATTGTGTAGATTAATCTTTGCTTCAGAGGAGTGTTTGGCGCTATTAACACTCCAGTTGTCGCGTTAACAAATATAACACAAGTAGTCGCGCGGGGTATTTTAGTACCCCAATGGTCTAAATGTAATTTCACCATGTTTAAGAGCCATTGCCTGTTTAACAATCATGGTTGGTAGGATTTTTTAAAGAAGCACGCAGTTAAAAAAGGAGGTATATTCACAAAAGTAACCTTCTTATTTTAGAGTAGTTATAAAAAATGTAATCTACATTACTTTAAATCATTCTGAATTGTACACTTTTTTTTTCATGTTGGCACATGACTGGCAGAAGGTTTTTTGGCGCTTCTTCCATGTCCATCTCTGAGACTTAGAACATAATTGTAGGGGTTTTCTTGACTTGTTTTCGTGGGCAGAGGTAACATCGTCCCCTTTCTAATTTTCTAGAAGGTTCTTCGTGTAGAAGTAAACGAATTTTTGTTTTAATGTGTGGTGGAATATTCTATATGTATAATCGTTTACTTATTAAGGAATCTTTAACTTTTTCGCAAGGGTTTTCAAAAAACATCGTCTGTCTTGGATATCAGAATTGTTATTTGCAACCGAAAGATTTGACATTTAGAAATTCAAAAAACGTTGTTAAAGGCCATATTCGGCTATTCCTCGATACATCATAAGTTGTACACATTTCTTCCATGTCATCCACACCATATTTTGTTTGATTAAAGTCTGAATCAATGTTATTGACTCTTAATATTTTTAGTTAGTAATTTTATATTATGTTGAATATGTTATAATCTCAGAAAAAAAAATTTTACGAATGAACTTATGTTTGGAGACTTATGATGACTTGTTCTGTATAAAATGTCTTACCACTGATGATGAGAATTCAATTCTCGAAACATGTATGGTTATATAATGATTGATTGACAAATAGAAGGTTCATTTGTGGAGTAGACGAGTTTTATTTCATTAAAGTATTAACTCCTCGCATCGAAATGGATTATTTTAAAAATAAAGTCAATAATGATTACTTCATTAAGACTTTCATCATCATGCATTGTCGATAACATGAAAACATTAAAATTTCTTCGAGATATACGATACAATAGTTCTATTACTTTGAAAGCCGAAAATACTGCTCTGAATGGGTCTGTTTTTGACATGTACCAGCTCTGGTGGAATTTCAACTTTATATTGGTTTTTATGGTTCCTATAATGGTAAGTTTTTGTTTCAACAACTTTAACTAGAGGAATGCTTATAACCATCGGTCCATCGTAATGTTCCTATTAGTCTTCTGAATTGGGTCAGACATCGGCAGGTGAGTTACTTTGTGCGTCTGGTTGTTTACCGCCGTAAACTTCAAGATTCCAGAGTAATTTACATACAAAATATTTTATTTCATACCTTCTATCTTGGTTTTTGTGAGAATAAATTGTATCGTAAAAGGTCGCGTGGGGTATCTAAGTGCCCCAGTTTATTATAAAACGCTAATATAGCATGGATTTTACAGCCACAATATACCTGTTTGCACAAAACGCGGTGGCCAGGATAGTAAACGCCCTCTTCAAATATTAGCCCGTAGAGATGGCCTGGGGTATTGGAGTACCCCACGCCACTACGGGAGTGTTAAACCGCAATAAAATGGAATACTATCGTCGATATGTGACAATGGATGAAACGTGGATTCACTATTACACACCAGAATCCAAAAGACAGTCAGCTGAGTGGACAGCAATCGACGAACCGAATCGAAAGTGAGCAAAGATACAATAGTCAGCCGGTAAGGTGATGGCCTCTGTATTTTGGGATGCGACCGGAATAATATTCATAGACTACCTCCAAAAAGGAACCACCATTAACAGAGACTACTACTGTGCAGTTTTGAATCGATTGAAGGCTGATATCGCAAAGAAACAGCAACATTTGCAAAAGAAAAAGTGTTGTTTCACCAAGACAATACACCGTGTCACAAATCGATGAAAACTATGGCAAAATTGGGCATCGAATTGCTTACCCATGCACCGTATTCTCCAGATTTAGCCCCAGTGACTTTTTCGTGTTTTTAGATCTCAAGAGAATGCTTGCTGGAAAGAAATTTAAGTCCAATGACGAAGTAATCGCTGAAAATGACGAGAAAAAGAAATCGTACTATAAAAGTGGTATCGAAAAGTTGGAACATCGCTATACTCGTTGTATTTCCTTCTTAGGCAACTATGTTGAATAATAAAATGGAGTCTTGTTAAAATTTTGTTTTTTTCTTACTTATCCTACGGACTTATTGAATGATCTGTTAATGTAGAAAAATGCAATAAAAATGAAACATAAAAAGCAACTAGAATTGTATTAACACATTGATTTTACACCCAACACATAACTGAACTCCACAAGTTAGTGGAGGGTACAGGGCTGCTGGATTGGGTGGCATAATATACGGGGATTTTTCACAATAAGCCCATGAGGCTGCAGTGAAACCGGGGACTTAAGTCGTACGGACCCTTTCAGAAAAAAAAAAAAAAAAAAAAACACATTGATTAATTAATTTTAATTTTAGTTAGAAAACTTCCACACGCAACTAAACATACACAAACAATGCTTCAAACGCCAACGTTTCTCTGATCATTCTGTTAGCTTCTTCAAAGCAACTTTGCGTGGTCTCGTTTTAAATTGACTCAAGATTTATCAAGAAACATTGTTTATATAATTACTTTTTATAAATTAGCATTATGATTTCTCAGCCTTCCCTGGTCAACTGTGTTTAGTTCTAACATATCCTTTCAAATTATAATTCTATTTCGATCTTTTCCGAACTCTATAGGCCGAACAATGACACTGTGCAGTTATTTTTATTTTTATCTTCGTTGGATATATCGAGGGCGTTCTATATATTTTAGGTATCAGAGTGATTTTGTAATGATTAAGGTATTTAAATTATCTCATTAGCAAATAACATTCTCTGAGGGTACAAATCCAAAATTTTTTTATTAATTCATCATCATAATCATAACGATTGACGCGACAGTGTTAGTAAAAATCGAACATTGCGCTATGATAAAATTCCTTATTACGAAAGGAAGGAAAACTGAAAAAATTATCTGCACCATTTGTATGTCACTTCCAAATCCAGGATAATGATTTTTTTCGACACAGCGTTGACGCAAATATCGATGTTTGTATTTTAATCAATGTAAATTCGATCTTTTATGAAAAAAGTTAAGGGGGAACAAATATATCGAAATAATTGTTAAGTTTAGGTATTAAAGTAAAACCTGCAATAAAATATAAATTGTATTTATTTTGTTCGCTATAATTATTTATTTTTATTACTTTTCCCAATTAGTTAACAACAATAAACAATACATTCTTTTTAGATGTACTTAGTCTACTAAATACAATTATAGTATATTAAGTATAAAAGGCGGTAAAGCATTCGTTGCAGCCCGCCGCTGTATAGACGCACGAGTGAGCGAAGCGAGCGAGGGCAGCTATACAGCGAAGGGCTGCAGCGGCTTTACCGCCAGTGGTGCTTACAACTGTTTTTCGCCTGCCTCTTCATACTACAATATTAAACCAAAAGAACTTTATTTTAATAATTAATTATTACTGTTATGAACTGACAGTTTTTGACAGTAATTAATGGGAGTATTTTTTGACGTACATGATAATAGGCGTTATCCTTTGACAGATAAACTTATGTGACAGGCTCACATGTCAATGTTGAGTATTTTAAATGTAGAAAGAAACTGTCAAATTATTATTTGAGCGTGTACGCTATAGAAATTTGATTTTAGAATCTTAGGTATGTTTCGGTACTACAATAATAATTAAAAAGTGATTACTAATTAATAATGGACAATTTTAAATAATTAAATAAGTTTAGCGGAATGGCAGACGACTACCTAAGTAAACTTTCTCAATTAATTGTCAAGTTATCCTCTAGATGGAATGCACATTAAGTTAAGTGAGTGAAAACTACTGATGTTAACGTTAGATATTATTGGAAATCTAACAGTAGCGTCATCTATGAAAAAAAAAAAATAAAAAGAGCGGGCGCTAAATGGTCATTTACCACCCGCATATGCGGGCGGTAAAACTCTGTTTAAGTGCAGGCAGGCGCAAAAATATTTAATGTTTTAAACTTATTGTTTGAAATACATTTTGCAATTGCTTGCTCAAGTTGAACTAGGACATTATTTCACAAAAAACATTAATAATAAATATAATCTTTGGTAGCTGCATGAAAATAAGAGGGCGGATGAAAAGTTTTCGTCTTGATAAAGAAAAATATTTTTGATAACAAGTGCTCTAATGCATCATTTTTGATTCGTTAATTTTCTCGAATTACGCATTTCCAGCATGGATGTAGCAATAACTCTGCTCAGTATTGAACAATGATGCGTAAGGTAATTCTGAAATTATTCAATGAAGATATTTGCTTTCTAAAAAGGAATGACCATGACTTTATTAGACGATAAAATCATTTTACCTTCCTTGGGAATAGGAATGGGCTTGTTTAACAAAACAAGACTTAAATTTCGAGAGTTTGTCTGTCAACCACTATACCTTCACCAGACGGCCGTTTCGTCGATCCACGACTCATCAGTGGTGATCGGTCAGTAGTTGACAGCCAAACTCTCGTAAATAATCCTTTTACATTCCTTGGGAATAGTTCACCTTGGCAATTTTATTGTTTGGATCGTGCAGGAAACTTTTCATCTCATCTTGGTATGCTCGAAAAATTAACCTATCTATGATTTATTTGCAATGCTTTATACTTGTTTTTTTTTTGCTTTATACTGTAATTGTATAATTATGTATTGTGTTGCAAATAAATGGATTATTATTATTATTATTTACATGTTAGGTTTGATATTTCAAACACATCTCTTCATTTTGACCACAGTATTTTGGCATAATAGCATCAGTAGCTATACCACGATTTCGTAATCGTTCATTATGTAAGTGAAAGCGATTTTTTACGAAGTCATTTGAAACGTTTATATCAGACCATAGTCTTTCAGCTGCAGCGGCCGCCCGTGGCCAGATTCTCGGCAAAACGTTGTAGTCATCGGTCAATTCTCCCCACATACAAACCTGAAAATTACAGACATTTATTATAAATATAGTCTTCTAAGATATGTGCAAGAAACTGATTCCATTTATTTCTCAATTTTATATTCTTCCAATCTACATTCTTCAAATGTTAAGAGCTTGAAGCTTATTTAATTCACGTAATAAAATAGGAAAAATAAAATTCTAAATATAGTTACCTCACCACCTAAAACACCTTTATGTCTTGGTATAATGTTTTGGTACACATCTGTCCATTTGGAATAATTAGTTGTACCCCAAAATCCATGGTCTAAATACCATACGTCTTTTGTTGAGATAATTAATGTGTACCCTAGTTGCAACAAATCATCAGGAACAAGTGATGATTTCGGGGTCCAGGTTTGTATCACATATCTGCAATGTCCAACATTTTCTATTTGTTCTTCTCTATACCAAATAGCATTTTAAATGCTCAATAAATGTGCTGTTGGTGTAATTGTTATATTTGATAAGTTCAAACGTCAACAAACAATTCTTCAACTCATTAAATAGTGCAAGTTTTGTAATCTAAATCAAAACGAACCTATCCTTGTTCAAGTATTTTTCAATCACGTCAGGATCAGCTAAGTCACTGGTCCATAAAACTAGCTGTGTGTTATTGTGACCTACTGCAGAATCATATGCATTCTCAGATTTGTTTTGAAATTCTGACCATAAATTTAAGAAAGATTTCTCATCAGTGCGACTTTGGTTCCCAAGATAATCAATTATTTCTTTACTGGAATTCCAACAATCTATGTATAACTAAAACATTTTTATTTTCATTTTATACTCTGTTTTTCAAAGTAAAGAAATAAATGCTCCACACAGAAAAAAAAAACTTGGTTTATCCAAATAAAAAATATTATTTAGAAGTGAATTTGCTAGTTTTCGCAAAATTTTTGTTAAAGTAGTAAATGTAGTTATCAAGTATGAGTAACTACATTATCTAAAAACGACAATTTTTCCTACTAAGCTGATATCTTCTCATCTAAACGAGACTTGTATGTGCATTAGTTAAATAAGATTTCAAATTGTGAACCTATATAAAATTTTATTTGCGCTAAATGAGTTCGGTATTCTGTTTGAAATAGGTATTGTACACCTACAGATTTCCATACGTACCCACTTAGGTGTAGCTATTATTATTAAGAAAATACTTAATGAGGTAATTAGGTAGGTACCTATACGTACCTAACTATTCTCAAAAATCGTTTTATGAAACCCAAAACTAAATTAGTTCTAATAGGAACATATATTTACCTACCTATAAATTTTATTTATCTGCTTTAGTATATTAATGGACCTAGGTATGTGCATTATAATATTTAAGTATAAATAAGATTTTAACAACTAAGTAAGTACATAGCTAAAATAGGCACTGATTTAATTAAATCTGTGTAATTGTTATTTTACCTAATACTTTTCATTTACGTAATTTCTATCCTCCAAAATATCGAATTATTTTATCTGGTAGAGATAGGAACCTATAGTAGTCTACATAAGTCGTCATTCTATTCCAGCCAACGGTTATTCCCCGTTCTACCTAATGTGTTTGTCCCCGCTGCTAGTCCACGTACCTAAAACCATTTGTAGAAGCAGGTGCCGACAATAACATCTTCTATGTGTACCACGTTTACATAGCGCGTCTCACTTGGTGTAGAGGGAGGGGGTTTCATTTTGGTATTTTTTGATTGGAGTCTTGGCGTCGCTCTAACTAGGATCTAGTTATTTGGTGTTCTAAGCTGAAGATATTTTAATTTAATATATTAAATTTTGATTTATTGATAGTAAGTGTATACCTAGATATTGATATCCCAATTTCTACAAGTGGTGAGGACGGACTATACAGATACAGTAACAGATATTAACCAATGTGCATCCAACATAATTAAGTGTAGTGATTAGTGATTAGTTTGGCGTGTTGAGTTTTGTTAAATATATATTATTAATATCTATGGAGGAAACAAAAGAAATATTAATTAGCTGGAATCTGGGGGAGCTCGTTGATACTTTTATCGGTAAGTAAATTATAATAATTATTATTTAATTATTTATTTTTATAATTTTACGACCAATGCAAACAATCTTATTTCATTGCAATATCAGATATAATCTTTGGCAATAGATACCTATCTAGATACGTATTATTTAGTAGGTACTTAATCCTAATTTAAAATACTTTTTCTAATTTAATCAATCTTAATATGGTATTCCTCCATTTACAGCAACTAAACAATAGTTTAGATGGGTTCACGATAATATATTTAATTTGCCAGGGACGGATTAATTTTTAGCAAATTAATGCAGTTTTTCAAAAGAAGTTACATAAATATTTTAGCTAGGTATGACTTTTTTCTTTCTTTTGTAAAGGTAGGTATGTATTGATTTGTTTACCATTTTACCAATGTCTGTGAATTAGGAGTTGTGGATTGGAATTGTCTTATCATTCCTCGTACGTACCGGTAGAATCTGTTATTTTACTTAGTTTCCTCATAAGGAATCTAAAATTTCTTTGATAATTTTTTTTTGTTTCAGCGTCATTGTTTTTCGGAAAAACTCGATTTTTTTTTAAATAGCCAATACTTACATTTTAGGTTTATTTGTCCCCAAATTAGATAACTACCTAGTACCTAGTTAGTAGATCTTGAAATGTATAATATTTATAGTAGAAAATGAATTAGGTATAAACTATATTTTACAAGGCCGTATTTTTTTAAGAAAATGCAATTTTTTTGCGATTTTAGTTTTTATTGATTTCTGACATTATTTTTACTGATATAAAAAACTTAAAAGCTCTCATTGTTACTTTTTTATGATAATAATATAGCGTTTACAAATTTTCATTACGACGTTTCGTTTTTGAAAAACCATCAACTTCGATTTTTTAAATACGGCCCTCGATTTTTTATTGTTAAATTTAAAGCCATTTTCAAAACAAAAATAGATGTAACGGAATGGTTTCAACAAGTTTTCAGTATTTTTAGCTGTTATTTAAACTTCAAGAAAAACCGCCATAGTTTGGCACTTATTTTGCGTAAAAGAAAGAAAGGCGTTTCTTTAATAATTTCAAAAAGCACAAAAATTTTAACTAAATTTAAAAAACTGCGTACAGAATAAAATGTGCTGAGAGAAATAAATTGGCAAATAATAATAAATAATTTTGATTAAC
Source organism: Apoderus coryli (assembly GCA_911728435.2). Classification (NCBI taxonomy): domain Eukaryota; kingdom Metazoa; phylum Arthropoda; class Insecta; order Coleoptera; family Attelabidae; genus Apoderus; species Apoderus coryli. Next base: position 9,322,352 of record OU452204.1, on the reverse strand, counting down.
GTCGAAAGAATTTTATTGCCAAAATTACTAATTAGGTAAGTATATACTCTGCATTCAGTCAGTTAAGTCCCAAACTATGGCGATTTTTCTTGAATAAGTTTAAATAACAACTAAAAATACTGAAAAGTTGTTTAAACCACCTATTTTTGAATTGAAAATGGCTTTAAATTTAACAATAGAAAATCAAGGGCCGTATTTAAAAAATCGAAGTTGATGGTTTTTCGAAAACGAAACGTCGAGTCTCATCAAAAAGCAACAATGAGAAAGTGCTTTTCATTTTTTTATATATCTGTAAAAATAATGTCTGAAATCAATAAAAACTAATATCGCAAAAAATTGATTTTTAAGAAATTCTCGAAAACTGCTAAATTTACTTTACTTTTGAAAACACCATTTAAAAGGTGTTTAAATTGTACAACTTTTCTCTAAGTTAACCGACATTGTCACTCCGACCGTTTACAAGATCAACCAACCCTAGTTGTTTATGTGCTGAGCAATATTCTCAGGAATTCCGGCAAAGGATTCAGCCGCATTATACCTACCCACTTTAACATGTGTAGATTGAAGTTTGACTATATATACCTAGCTTATATTACTTATACCTAATACAAGATTTTCAGTTGGCTTAAGTTTATTTTAAAAAAATAAATAAATAAGATTCGCACTAAAAACCTGATGGTGGTTCAGATAAAAAAACGTAAGCACCACAGGGACCCCCAAATCTTGTCTACCCCTTCTAGAAAAAATTACTAGAAGAGAGACAAACACTATTTGTCATTTAAATAAAAATATATTGTATGTTAGCAAAGTTTATTAGTTATTTTAGTAATGTAGAAAAATTTACTGGATAGACATTAAACGAGTATCATCACTAAAATAACTAGTAAACTTTGCTAGCATACAATATACTTTTATTTAAATGACAAATAGTGTTTGTCTCTCCCAGACAAGGAGCATATGTAAACTATTCAAGAATATTATCTAAATGACATAATGTCTATCCAGTAAATTTTTCTACATTACTAAAATTACTAATAAACTTTGCTGGCATACAATATATTTTTATTTAAATGACAAAAAGTGTTTGTCTCTTTTAGACAAGAAGCATATGTAAACTATTCAAGAATATTATCTAAATGACATAATGTCTATCCAGTAAATTTTTCTAGAAGGGGTAGACAAGGTTTTGGCTGTCCCTGTGGTGCTTACGTTTTTTATCTATCTGAACCAAGGTTTTTTTTTCTGTGCATAATGGATATACCATGAACTTTAGTTACCTCGTCACCGCCCATATGAAAAACATCGCTCTCAGGAAAAATATCCTGAATATCTTGATATAACGATTTTAACACAGTATATACATTCTGATTGGCTGGATTTAATTGTCCACAAGGTGGTTGGATGCAAAAACTTCTCCATGGTTGTTGGTTCACACAAACTGCTAGGTTTCCTAAAATATTGTTGATTTTAATATAATTTAAACATATTCAATTTTTAAACTCTTAGAGAATTTATCCAGAAAGTATCGTTTTGCCGATCGTGACCGGAAAATCGACGTAGGGATCGGCAAAAGATTTTTCCGGTCAATGTTTTTAATTTTTCCAATCGCTGTTTGATAATGCAGTCTGCCTTTATTTTGGTTCCAAATCAAAGCGAATTCACAGGTCACTGATTTCGGCGAAGCTCAGCGACTCTGCTAGTAGATGGATGGCGTGATATTATAAATTTAAACCGGCACGAAGGATGAAAATCCTCCACCGTAGCGTAACGCTATCTTGAAGATTCGATAAAAAACAAAGCAAATAAAATCCATGCGGGATGTTTCAAAACAATATGCCGGAAACTAGTTTTGTTTACATTTCAGACATATCTTTGCTTCAGATATTTAACGTTGTACCTTTAACATAGATATTCAAAAATAATTTACCTATTTGTTCTGTTTATGCAATTGTATCCATTCCAAAATATAGGTTTAGCATTTGTTAATCACTTGATTATAGAAAACAAAATAAATAATTAAATTGATATCAAAGTGTCGGCGTTGAAAAAATATTGTTTGTCACGCGACGAGAATTAGTATTAGCAGGTCCCTCCAAGGTTCCAGGACCCGCCTGTGTCTACTTGCAAAACACTATTTTCCGGTCTTGTAACGTAAATTACTAGTCTGGGTATTTGAAAAAAGATGTTAGTATGTTGTTTTATTAATATTTCATATAATATGTCGTTCGATTAATAATGAAATTTGATGTGATAATTTTTCCTGAGAGATACCTAAACTTAAAATTAATGAACTGCAATTTTTACCTAAGCCCGCCTCTGGTGCCCACTGCCAACCATTGCCGGCATGAGCTGGAGCATCAATTTCTAGAATAATTTTTACACCTCTTTGAAAAGCAAAATCTTTAACACTTTTTATATCATTTGCTGTGTAGACATCCTGAGGGTCGTACGCTCCAAATCTACAAATTATAATAATAACGTTTATTTTGCCAGAATAAAATAAATACAGAATACAAATATGTTACATTAAAGCCAAGAAAAGGGTTCACAACAACAAAAATTACAATGCTAAAGTAATCAGCAAAATAAACATGCCTAACTCACGAAATCTTTAAAAAGATTGTCCTTGAGCATTACATAATATACGTACCAGCACATCTGGCTTCTAACAAACAATAGCAAAAACATACAACTAAATTTTCATTAAATACTATACATGTAAAACGAAAATAAATTTGATTGACACATACGAAAAAAATAAAATCACAATATGAATTCACATTATAGAACTAAAGAAAATCGATAAGAGTCAGAAACTTCTCGAGTCTTATCATGAATGTATTTTTTCACACATGACTTAGAACTCTTTAGAGCGGGGTTGGATCTGACCTCTAAAGGTAAGAGATTATAAAACCGTGAGGCTAAATACATAGAACACACAGAATACACAAAAAGGAGTTATGTATATAAATCTTGTTTTGTGTATGATAGTTATGCCGAATTGGTTCCAATAAATGTTTAGTTTTGTGTTGGTGAAGGACAGCGGAGAGAAAATAAAGCTGCCTAATATCAAATACTCTTGCTTCTCTTAAAATTAAACTTAAGTTAAAAAAAATCAAATAACAATAATTACTTGGTCATATTTGGTAATCTTATCGACTCAAATGGAAAACTTTGAGTATCAGTCAAATGCCAATGTAACACATTCATCTTAGATGCTGCCATTGCTATGATATTCTGTTTTATTTTTGTTAACGATAAATAGTTTCTTGCAGTGTCCAGCAATAGTCCACGATGTCTATAAACTGGACGATCATATATGTGACAATTCCTTAGTGTTGCTAAACAAATGTTTTTATCGAATCTATATGAAACAATAAGTTGCTGTAGAGATTCTAGAGCATGCCGAGCCCCAAAGACAGATGGAGCAACTATGTTTGCTTCGATTGAAGATGAATCTGTAAAATATAAGTTTTGCATGTAGAATGCTAGCTAACTTAATATTCTGACTGTGTTTTGATTTCTTAATATTAAATCTTGTTTTTTGAATAAGGTTGGCATAGATCAATCACAGATTGCTGAAAGTAAAATAAGTTGATATAACTAAACTTATCTTAGGGTCAAATTGCAGTAGTTGAGCTGTAATTGAGAGGTAAAAGCACAGCAGAGGGTCAACAAAAACTAACACGTTAACACAATAACTAACTAAAGAGCAAAACAAAATCATGGGGATGGAAAATAATACCTATGTGGGTGAACCATAATAAGCTATATTCCGATTCAAGGTCGAATGACCAGATGCGCATTTGTTTAGTATAATAACAGCAGTTATAGCGCGTAATGTATAGCTCAAAATACTAAAATTGACTTTATTAGGAAAACCTGCCATTTCTCAAACATTTTCTTATGTTATTTCCCACATGTGGCACATCATTGTACTCAGAACGACAGCAACTCAAAAGTGCCCTAATAAATAGGGGTTGCAGGGTTCGAATCAAATACGTAGGCTACAAAATTGCTAAACATAAATCACAACTGACGTGTTTCTTTTTTTTAATATACCATTTTGATAATAATCGCCCGTTCCATTTAATTTCGGACACCCTGTATATTTATAACGATATTTGTAACTCAAATTTATCTAAAAGGAGATAGATTATACCTGTTGTACTTATTGAAACATTATATTCTTCCATTGTATTCCAATTCAAGTTTAAATCCTCCGAAAAAACCTTTAAATTAATTTTTAGACCATATAAATATGCATCACATTCCAGATCACTTTTAGAATGTTGTACAATTTTGTGCTCCTTATATAAGGTTTTCTTGAAAATGGTAACTATTTTTTGTAATAGTGTGGTCACTGAAGGGCCAGCTACTATATTAAAGGAGATTTTCCTAAAAATACGATAAGATATTTTGACTTAAATATAATGCTTTGTTATTTATTTATTTATCACCTATTATAACTTCAAAAATAAGTAAATAAATACATATAAACATCTAGTACAAACTACGTGGGGCCCCAAAAGCCAACTACTGTATTTACGAAGTCCATATATGTTAAAATTATGGGTATTGTGCTGATATCCCTCAAAGGAATAACTTTAACTTTTGGGACACCCTGTTATATAATTAATTATCAACAATTTATATAATATTACATATACATATATATAGTGGAAACTAGACGTACCTTTGATCAATGTGTACTAATTCCCTTTCATATCTTCGAAATATCGATGGTTTTGGCCATATAATGCCTTGATTACCGCAAAGAAGTCTACAACTACTATGAGATAAGTACTTGGTCGAATTTATAACTGCGTTGTTTTCAATCCGATTACAGAAACCTTGGTTACATTGCCAAACCCAGCTGCAAATTGTTGTTTTTGTTATTTTATATTCATGTTCAAAATGCGATTAGAGATTTACTTAGGTCCCATTTCCTATGCTTGAATTTGATACCCGTTGTAATAAATAACTAATTGAAAACAAATAGCCACGAGTGCAACTGCAGAAGTGTAGGAAAAGGGTCACATTAGACATCTTCAGTAATTATACAAAAGTTTGTTAAAGTTGATTAACTTAGTGTCTATGCAGTAATTTGTGTATATTGAGGAGTATAATAATATATACAGCGTGAGTAGAAAGTGTGAAAACCCCTGTATATAAGTTGCCTAAAGTGGTAAACTAAACTGCGCAGCAAATGTAGTGGGACAGCTGAAAAATTGCCTAATTTTGAAAAACTAGAACTTCGACATTTCTTTGCCGATGTTAAATTTTCAACCAGGATTATAAAGCACCATTCTTGGATTGTGCCGAACTGGTGTAACCTTTTTTCCTTTTGACCTCTCGCTGTACAGGGTTTGAATGCAAGGCAGCGAAAAATTTTGGATTTTTTGGCGAAGAATTTGTTGAAAATGGGTGGCTCTATGAAGTTCTTTCAGATATTGAATGGATCACTAGATCGACACCTCGGGAATTTTTGTCAATTTTTTAACATCTTATTATTTAGTTTAACTCTAATCATTATTAGCCTTCACATGAAAAAATTCTCAAAATTTTTCGCTGCCTTGCATTCAAACCCTGTAGAAAGGTAAGGGTCGAAAGAAAAAATATGTTACACCAGTTCGACACAGTCCAAGGATGGCGCTTTATAATCCTGGCTGAAAATGGAACAACGGCAAAGAAATGTCGAAGTATATAGTTTTTCAAAATTATGCAATTTTTCATCTCTCACTTCATTTGCTGTGTAGTTTAGTTTTAAATATTCGTTGAGCATATATTGCTTTCTTTCATTTTTAGCAAGTTTGTAAAGATGTCTAAAAAAATTAAAATAAGTTATATTTTACGCCGGTCAGTCAATCGTTCTTTTTGTATTGGGAGAAGTCGTTAAGCCAATTCAGAACATTTCAGTTAGAAGTTTGATTTTCTCATTTATTTTCATCGTAGAGTAGTATTTTGGAATCTATACGGGTATCCCACCGGGAAGGGGTACGATCGGTTATGGAAAAAGTACAATGTGGAACAAACTGAAAATCTAGTGTAGTACTTAGGTCGACGGGGCCAATTCGGCTAAATTTGTTCCGGATCTTCCCGTATTGAATGATGAAGGAGGAACATTTCTGAATGACTTGTGAATATATTTTTGGAATCAGCACATCAAAATCTATACTTTCACTAATTGAATAATCCTAAGTCAAACTTTTTTTTTTTCATTTTGGTTGGGACAATATCACCTTTTTTCTTTTACTCATAATTTCAAATATTTGCGATACATACGTATCATGGTGAAAATTTAAGAGATTATAAAGTTTGATGGGCTAATTCTGAAAATGTATAATTGTGCTTTATAAATGGCGCTCCTTTATCGCCCACTCACCCTTCAAGGTTAAATTTTCTCAATTTTTCTACAGAATTTTGAATTAAAAAAAGCCGCCTAGAGTTTGACCCGTGACCTTGGGATATGTTGTGTCTATGTCTTTTATGATTACTTAGCGACATCTAGTTCCATTGTATATGTTCCGATATTGGCGGTGGAGTCGTCTTTTTGTTCGAAATCATTCAAGGTTTTATCGTGATAACATACAATATTTTGGAAATGGAATAAATCACCTTGAAGTCCTTCTTAATGAACACAAAAACCCAGATTTATTATACCTTACGGAACACTGGCAATGCGAGGAGGCTCTTAGAAGCATGGCATAAGTGGTTATTCCTTGGTATCTTCATATTGTAGAGAGCAGTGGGAGCAGGGTATATGGGCGATATACAAACGGCAAGATGTTTCTTGCACGGCTAGACTAGATTTAGTCAGCTTTTCAGAAAAATATAGTTTTGAATGTACCGCATCTGAGGCCAAAATTGAAAAAAGTGGTAAGTTTCGTTGTGTTTGTACAGATCATGTGTTTCGGGTAATCTCGAAGTGTTTTTTAGTGTATTCGAACAAATTTTAGAAAGATTAGATAATGAGGGTAAGGGTGTGGTTATTGCAGGAGGTTTTAATATACAGGGTTACTTGTAAGTAGACCTGAATATTTTAGTACGTGATAGCAGGAGTCATAAGAAGCCAATTTGACTATATAGTACGATGGTCCAAAGTTGAACCTTTTCAAAATATTCGAATTTTTAAGATTGTTTGGGAAAGTGTCACCTTGAAGTCGAATATTTTTTTAAATTTAGTCTCGTTTTGAAGATTTTTTTTGTGCTTTTTTGTTAAAAATAAGGCATTTAATTAAAAGTAAAATTTAAAGTACCAGAAATCTGGTAATTACTGGAGCGGTAGCCCTTTAAATCTACATTAAATGTAAAATATTAACAACACTTTTTTTTAAATCGACGGTTTGTCAAAAATATTTCAGTAACATTTTTTGTGCAGATTATTTAAAAAACATCTACATGATTTTAGCTATCCAAAAAAATAAAATAGTTGGCTTATCTGTGTATGATATTTTAGTAAATTCGAAAACAAAGCACTGAAGGAGTAAAATCCCGACTAACGCTATTTCAATGTTTACCACTGTGGTGATTTAAAGCGTTGTGATTGGTTGTCTACAACAACAGTATGCTCCTAGTGATCCCCGGTGGGGATTCCCCACTTAATTGTTAGCGTGCTTTCGTTGGAATCGTTGGAACACCCGATATAGAATATGTTGTAAAATACTTCTATCTGATCTACACTTCTGATATTACTACTTCTCACTCCAAATAAATAATTTGTTAATTTTAAAAGTACATCGTCCGGCAATTAGTTTTTTCTCCATGGCACAAAATATCCAACATGAATTTATTAATTGAACGGATTGCTCCTTTTTTGTTCTTTGTATAAATGAGATTATTTCAACTACTAGAATAAAAATTATAAAAATAATTAGAAGGTATTACATTTAAAATATTTCTTAATATATAAATAATATTTCGTATCGAGACTACAGCATGATACAGAAAATCATCTGTAAAATCGCGGCTCGTGCTGTACAATTTTATTATTCAAAATATAGAGCTAACAAACTTATCGCGTCTTTCATACTTTTCTGCGTGTATATCCAAGCACAGTGGCGCCACCTGGATGAACTAAATTTGCACATATGTTGTGATAATTTTGGTCAAGACGAGATCCATAGCAAAATCGAGGGACGGGACCCATATAACCCACTGAGTCCAATAAAACCGATATACACGGAGAAAAAGGCGAGATCCGATCATTTCCAAATGATCTCGCTTTGTCCAATAACATAATCTAGATATGCTATATTGTTATATAATATAAGAGTTAAATCTGTTGGCTCTAGATCAAAATAATCCAAACGGGGTTTCTACGGTGGACACCTTATTTAATTTAATTATAAGGTTGCGCAGGATAACCTACTTTAACGCACTTACTTAATGAAATTTTTGTGTAATATTAAGAGTAAACAGTAAATATAAGTGGTAAAATAGTTTCAGAAAATAATTGAATTAATGATTATTACTTACGCCTCCGTCATTGAAATCCATACTATTATTAATAAAATGATTAACACACACCATTTTCCTGTTGTCAAAAACATTTAAACTATATTTCCAAACTACTTATGCATTAAATCTTTTATTAACAATAAATTGGAAGTCCTGAATGAACTATTATTACTTATAAATATAATAAAATAAAGTTACAAGGGATTTTGTGGTGTAACTGTATTTTAAATGGCTTATAAAACAAGTAAATATCTAGCGTACTAAATTATCTTAATCTAATGAAATAGAAAATTATTGTGAATGGCGGCTTTTTAATTAAACAGTGTCGTAGTGTACAACAGATATGGGCACAATTTGAATAAAAAATTTCAGTCAGTTATACCTCCAATAGACAAACGTTTGTGTAGTACAATTTTAGACTTGGTGACATGGCTGTAGAAACATAAACTTCAGCTATATTTAAGACAAAATGTATGCAGTTTGACTCACCATATTGTTTTGAGTTTTACTTCTCCCCTGAGGATGCTAATAGTGTTAGCGAACGCGCATCCAGATTTAAAAAAAGTTTTAATGAAGTGGTAAAACGAGTTTTTCAATCATATGAGTATGTTCTTAAAAGCACCACATTGGATTCCAAAAGTACTTATGTTGACCGCATTCTGACTACTCATGTTCGTTGTAGGTTTCATTAAATTTCAACGAAAACTTCTATTTGAGGAAGCAGAAAGTAATTCTTTGAGTTCTACATATTATGTGAAGGTATATTTGCATGTAAATTTCAGTAATTGCAATGTTTTTATTAATATCTGCTAATATTTTTGTTATAGCTACGACAATTTATTTTTTCCATTTGTCCTAAATTTGTCTCAAAAATTTAATACAAGTTAGCAGCACTATTATATCATATATCAAGAACCACAAACGGTTTCAAATTAAGTTTGTTTAAAACCACAGTTGATTTCTACAACAGTTACGGAACGACTACAATTTGCGATAATGCATGATTTTTATATAGGTAGGTACCTTAGGCCTAACAACATCAATAAACATGATAAATATTTGCATACACTGTGCGTTCTTTTATCCACTTATAAAGCTTAATTTTGATTTAAAAACCGTGCCAAAAAATCTGTAGAGTTGAAATTAGTTTCTCTTAACGAGTTTTAATTGGTTGCATGTTTTTTCAATCTTGTAATAGCCCTATTTTGATGTGTCCACTGATGATTGTTCTTGGCTGGTGGTGGCTTAGGCCCAAGATAGTTACACTCTTTGGAGCTTTTTTCTGTAAGGCAATGTTATACTGTGCCATGGACTGAACTATATGAATTTTGAGATTATAGTAATATTTTCAATGCTAATTATTTCCGTTAGAACAGAAGTAATTATTTTCAAGTTATATATTTTTGAAAAATAAATAAATTATAAAGTGTTATTTAGATAATATGTAAGTAAGGTAAACGTGGTTGCATTGAAAGCGATATACACTCAGTAGAACCAGCCCGAGGCATTATGGGCATATTAGAGTATATACCATAGCCGTTGCCCATATAATATCGGCCTGCATTTAAGCACAGCGAGATATACAACAGTAGATATATGTAAAGACGTACCATGTACATACACATAATAATGCATATCTCACCGTACAAATCCAATGTTTAGGTAACACCAGCCGTAAAAATCGAAATGAAAATGTGTATACACAAAACGCTAGCAGGAGACCATATATCCGCTATGCCACGAAATTATTTTTCATTTATACTCTATCAAAACAAAGTCGCTATATGAGGCCAAATGTCACTCTGCACTAATTATTTTGTCCTTAATACAATTTAATGCGGAAGCACCAGTAAATCGCTTACGGTTTTCGGATAATTTAGAAATTTGTTTTTCATTTCTATAAGAAGTTTGTAAATTTTTGTTGCGTTGGGTTAATTTGTTATATTTACAAACTTCAACAATGAAAAGAACTGGCTACTGTGTTCTGACAATTATGGAAATTGTTTCACTTGGTTACCGCATTTTAAGCTTAATTAACTGGGTTTAAATTTTGTAGAAAATTGAACAATTATGAGAAAATTAACGTTTGCAGCGGCTTTTCTTGTTCTAGATTATTCGTTCGTTTTAATTCTCTCCTGAGGAAGTGAAACGGGCGTCGATTTTTAAATTAGTGTTGGTAAATTCGGAAAAGACATTTTCTAGAAGGTTTACAGTACAAAAACCCAAACGCAGCAAGAAACCCAGAGATATCAGCCACATCAGAAATTATTATTCTTGGTACTTTGAAGCGTGTTGAGCGTTTAACTTTTTCTTATTTTCTATTTTATTTCATTGTGTTTTATAAATCGTTAGACTTTAAAAGAATTCTATCCAATCAGGATTTTATAAGCCTTATAACATATTACTCTGCTTCGTCTAGCATGCTTATGAGAATTAGGCCGTAGTGCCAAAATGTTCATTACAATTTTAAACATAATAACTTTGAACTGTTTTTGAAAGAAACCAACCTGTCTAGGACAGTACCAAGAAAGAGGATTGTTAAACGTTCTGAGTGATTTAACAAAGACCGAAGGACACTTTTACTAGTTCAATATGGCTTTAGATATAAACAAATAATAAAAACCAGTTTATATAGTAACGCTACTGATTCTTAAATCTTTAAGTATCTACTTTGCATTCAAAATGCTTATCGTATATTGTATGCATGTACTTTTATTTTAAATAGAACAATAAAAAAACAGGGTTTAGATAAATAAATAATTAATGAATAATATTTGCATCAAAATCAGTTCGAGAGTAGAACAATCATGTCTGTATTGTTCATTTAACTAGACATAAAATGATAGATATATTTGGATAAAGTTCAGAATTTGGGGTTAAACGCGTGGATACATGACTCAAAATTAGGATCAAATACACATTTAAATACTTAAGATATCATACTGATTATAAATTTTATTGAATAGAATAAAAAAAATTATTATTATACGATTTTTTGTTACTTTGATTATCATATTAGATTGTGTCTTTTACAAAGATATTATGTAGGATTCATACCAAAAAAAAAAGGAAAAAGCCTCAAACGCCGTATTACCGATGTCTGAAGCAGCTATCTCCAACTTTTGGAGCTTAACGGATCACTAAATTAAAAAAATTAATGCGGAACACTAACTATTTGAATACTTTTTGACTTATCTAATATTAGATTACTTAATTACAACGAATTTGTAGAAAATTCTATTAAAATGTGTAAGTATTGGAAGCAATTTCTGCATTTGTGGTAACATCATTATGTTACAAAAAAAGCATAGCGCTGAGTTTATCTACACTCTGAAACAGTATGTTGTTGAAAATTGTCATTCACAGAAAAAAAAACCTTGGTTCAGATAGATAAAAAACGTAAGCACCACAGGGACAGCCAAAACCTTGTCTACCCCTTCTAGAAAAATTTACTGGATAGACATTATGTCATTTAGATAATATTCTTGAATAGTTTACATATGCTTCTTGTCTAAAAGAGACAAACACTTTTTGTCATTTAAATAAAAATATATTGTATGCCAGCAAAGTTTATTAGTAATTTTAGTAATGTAGAAAAATTTACTGGATAGACATTATGTCATTTAGATAATATTCTTGAATAGTTTACATATGCTCCTTGTCTGGGAGAAACAAACACTATTTGTCATTTAAATAAAAGTATATTGTATGCTAGCAAAGTTTACTAGTTATTTTAGTGATGATACTCGTTTAATGTCTATCCAGTAAATTTTTCTACATTACTAAAATAACTAATAAACTTTGCTAACATACAATATATTTTTATTTAAATGACAAATAGTGTTTGGCTCTCTCTTCTACTAATTTTTTCTAGAAGGGGTAGACAAGATTTGGGGGTCCCTGTGGTGCTTACGTTTTTTTTATCTGAACCACCATCAGGTTTTTAGTGCGACTCTTATTTATTTATTTTTTTTAAAATAAACTTAAGCCTACTGAAAATCTTGTATTAGGTATAATATAAGCTAGGTATATATAGTCACACTTCAATCTACACATGTTAAAGTGGGTAGGTATAATGCGGCTGAATCCTATGCCGGAATTCCTGAGAATATTGCTCAGCACATAAACAACTAGGGTTGGTTGATCTTGGAAACGGTCGGAGTGACAATGTCGGTTAACTTAGAGGAAAGTTGTACAATTTAAACACCTTTTAAATGGTGTTTTCAAAAGTAAAGTAAATTTAGCAGTTTTCGAGAATTTCTTAAAAATCAATTTTTTGCTATATTAGTTTTTATTGATTTCAGACATTATTTTTACAGATATATAAAAAAATGAAAAGCACTTTCTCATTGTTACTTTTTGAGGAGACTCGACGTTTCGTTTTCGAAAAACCATCAACTTCGATTTTTTAAATACGGCCCTTGATTTTCTATTGTTAAATTTAAAGCCATTTTCAATTCAAAAATAGGTGGTTTAAACAACTTTTCAACATTTTTAGTTGATATTTAAACTTATTCAAGAAAAATCGCCATAGTTTGGGACTTAACTGACTGAATGCAGAGTATATACCTACCTAATTAGTAATTTTTGCAATAAAATTCTTTCGACGTTAATCAAAATTATTTATTATTATTTGCCAATTTATTTCTGTCAGCACATTTTATTCTGTACGCAGTTTTTTAAATTTAGTTAAAATTTTTGTGCTTTTTGAAATTATTAAAGAAACGCCTTTCTTTCTTTTACGCAAAATAAGTGCCAAACTATGGCGATTTTTCTTGAAGTTTAAATAACAGCTAAAAATACTGAAAACTTGTTGAAACCATTCCGTTACATCTATTTTTGTTTTGAAAATGGCTTTAAATTTAACAATAAAAAATCGAGGGCCGTATTTAAAAAATCGAAGTTGATGGTTTTTCAAAAACGAAACGTCGTAATGAAAATTTGTAAACGCTATATTTTTCTCATAAAAAAGTAACAATGAGAGCTTTTAAGTTTTTTATATCAGTAAAAATAATGTCAGAAATCAATAAAAACTAAAATCGCAAAAAAATACGGCCTTGTAAAATATAGTTTATACCTAATTCATTTTCTACTATAAATATTATACATTTCAAGATCTACTAACTAGGTACTAGGTAGTTATCTAATTTGGGGACAAATAAACCTAAAATGTATTGGCTATTTAAAAAAAAAATCGAGTTTTTCCGAAAAACAATGAGGCTGAAACAAAAAAAAATTATCAAAGAAACTTTAGATTCCTTATGAGGAAACTAAGTAAAATAACAGATTCTACCGGTACGTACGAGGAATGATAAGACAATTCCAATCCACAACTCCTAATTCACAGACATTGGTAAAATGGTAAACAAATAAATACATACCTACCTTTACAAAAGAAAGAAAAAAGTCATACCTAGCTAAAATATTTATGTAACTTCTTTTGAAAAACTGCATTAATTTGCTAAAAATTAATCCGTCCCTGGCAAATTAAATATATTATCGTGAACCCATCTAAACTATTGTTTAGTTGCTGTAAATGATAAGGAATTTTGCCTCCACCATATTAAAAATGATTAAATTAGAAAAAGTATTTTAAATTATGATTAAGTAACCACTAAATAATACGTCTGTAGATAGGTATCTATTGCCAAAAGTTATAATATTTGCTATTGCCATGAAATAACATTGTTTGCATTGGTCGTAAAATTATAAAAATAAATAATTAAACAATAATACTTTACTTACCGAGAAAAGTGTCAACGAGCTCCCCCAGATTCCAGCTAATTAATATTTCTTTTGTTTCCTCCATAGATATTAATAATATATATTTAACAAAACTCAACACGCCAAACTAATCACTAATCACTACTCTTAATTATGTTGGATGCACATTGGTTAATATCTGTTACTGTATCTGTATAGTCCGTCCTCACCACTTGTAGAAATTGGGAGATCAATACCTAGGTATATACTATCAATAGATCAAATTTTGAAATTGAAATATCTTCAGATTAGAACACAAAACGCAAAATAACTAAAGCCTAGTTAGAGCGACGCCAAGACTCTAATCAAAAAATACCAAAATGAAACCCCCTCCCTCTACACCAAGCGAGACGCGCTAGGTACAAGCCGGTACACATAGAAGATGTTGTTGTCGGCATCCGCTCTACAAAGGGTTTTAGGTACGTCGACTAGCAGCGGGGACAAACACATTAGGTAGAACGGGGAATAACCATTGGCTGGAATAGAATGACGACTTATGTAGACAACTATAGGTTCCTATCTCTACCAGATAAAATAATTCGATATTTTGGAGGATAGAAATTTCGTAAATGAGAAGTATTAGGTAAAATAACTATTACACAGATTTAATTAAATCAGTGCCTATTTTAGCTATGTACTTAGTTGTTAAAATCTTATTTATACTTAAATATTATAATGCACATACCTAGGTCCATTAATATACTAAAGCAGATAAATAAAATTTATAGGTAGGTAGGTATATGTTCCTATTAGAACTAATTTAGTTTTGGGTTTCATAAAACGATTTTTGAGAATAGTTAGGTACGTATAGGTACCTACCTAATTACCTCATTAAGTATTTTCTTAATAATAATAGCTACACCTAAGTGGGTACGTATGGAAATCTGTAGGTGTACAATACCTAATTCAAGCAGAATACCGAACTCATTTAGCGCAAATAAAATTTTATATAGGTTCAAATTTGAAATCTTATTTATCTAATGCACATACAAGTCTCGTTTAGATGAGAAGATATCAGCTTAGCAGGAAAAATTGTCGTTTTTAGATAATGTAGCTACTCATACTTGATAACTACATTTACTACTTTAACAAAAATTTTGCGAAAACTAGCAAATTCACCTCTAAATAATATTTTTTATTTGGATAAACCAAGTTTTTTTTTTCTGTGTTGGTTTTACGCTTAAGGTTCATTGACACAGTCTTTTACTTTTAATCAATGTTTAACCGTAGCAAGACATCGCTGAATCTGAGTGGCTTAGCTCTTAAATTTAACGGTAAATACAATGGAATGCAAGATACGTTTCTATTAGTCAAAGAATCTTCAGAGTTTTTTTTTCCAATTTTTCTTGGCGTGTTGGTTCTATATTAAAAATTCAACAATTTGGTTTTTAGTGTTTTATATCAAAACAAATTTTAATTTTTCCCTTGTTTGTTACTACAACGTTTCGGCATGTTTTTTCGGCTTCCTCAGGTAGGATATTCGCTAAATAATAATAGATACAATAAAATCAAGCCGCATAACATTTAACTAGTATCTAAAACAATTACATATTTTTGCACAAGTAACAATTTAAAATCATACAATTAGTTTATAAATTCTGGTCGTTAAATTATGTTTTGATATAAAACACTAAAAAGCACATTGGTGTATTTTTAATACAGAACCAACACCCCCAAGAAAAATTGGAAAAAAAATAATATACGAGGTTCAAGCAAAAAAAAATAAATTAAATTAAAAATTTAATCTTTGGAGTATTCGCTATCATGAATACTGATATCATCTTTCATAAACTGTTGTTTAATGGGCTACTGGGCACTAGGGTGAACTGTAAATCAAAATGTACTTGACCAATTGCAGTTGTTCGGCCTGGGCACTGTTGATTGAGGAAATATTTCTATGGAGGATGAAATGTAGCAGCACTTACTTTGCGAGTGTCACAATATTTTGACTTAAGAGAATCCATTGTGGGAGAACGGTGAGCAGCCGCGGGTCCATTCAAAACTCAACACTGCCTTTCTCGCAGTATTCAGTGTGGTTTTGGTTAGCCTGCGGAGAATATACATACAAATGTTCAATGATAAGTCAGCGCGGATACTTTTGTAGGACTTCAGCGCCAAATATAAATCCTTGCTATTATAATTTAAAGTTTAATTATTGGAACACATTTTTATAGAAAAAATGTTTAATGATTTACTATATTACAATGTTTTGTATTTCAAGTAAAGTACATTTTAAACTATATCTAGGATATTTTATTCCTATATTTTTATCTCTAAAAAATTCACATATTTGCACTTAAATACTTCAATAGTTGAATAAATACAGATACTTATATTCTATAAAATTATCTACATTTTATTAAATTCTTTATACATCTTACATTAGTATTGCAATCACGATTATTCAGTTACTCCTTATCTTTATAATTACAAATAATCTGCGGTAATTATTGATACAACAATAAAGTCTGTGTTTTCGAAAGTAAAGGTTCAAATACCATACTTCTCCCAACAATTTCTACCATGATTCCCGACAAGACTCTAAGAGAGTTTGGTGTGATATTTGGGTTTCATCTGACGAAATTTGACTCTAAAGGGGACTGAGATAAAAGATACATAGAAACAAGTATTTTTAGGTATTCTTTAAACTCTGTTTCCAGTGATGCTCCTTCAACCCTGCAAATAGTTGACATTTTACCGTGCAAAATGGACATTATTTGTGTATTTAAAGAAATAGAAAATAGTCGTTGGCCAGTCAACCTAAAGTTTAATTCGTAATCTTTGCCAACGTTGTAGGAGGTGAATTGAATTTATGGAACAGAAATTTATTTTTCTCTGTGATGTTTTTTTTCTCTTTCTGCTTTATCTAACGCTTAACAAGTTTTACTGTTTTTGAGTGAATGATAAAAATACCATGACTATCTTAGAATATCTTAGAAAATAGCTCTCATATTCTTCATTCAACTATTTCAACAATAATTGCAATGTTATCGCTGCTTGTCGCAGTTTTTGAACCTGTTCGCTGTAGAAGATGATGGAGATACTTACTGTTTACGCAGACTTTCTCCGTCTCATCGTCTTTTTTAATATTGATTTAGATAACGTGTTTCTTTAATTTAGCGTCAATCAATTAAAGAGCACAGTTTTTAGTCAGAATTTGATCACCACACCTTGATTTGACACACCTGATCAGAATAGAATTGACAAGGAACACCATCTTCATGTAGACTACGATCGTAGATAATTGTATTGACTCCACTAGATATGCCACGGAGTTTCTGACAAGCGCGAATAAAATTCTTGAACAAGTTATATTGGAACTCAATTACTCAAAGATAGTTTGATTTTTGTCCAAACAGACAATCTAGGCCTCAATGCAACAGCGTAAGCTAAAAATTCATGCAAGATGGTTGTTTTCTCATAATAGCCAGTGGGTCTGATGAATAAAATAGAGGCAATTCTTCAAGTAAAAGCAAAAGTAAATGCTACGACGTAGAATGTAGTAGCAAAAGCATTTGCTTCGTGTTAAATTAATAATGTAATGCTTTTGCTCTGTAGCAACTTCTTTACACTCCACAGTATATTCTATTTTCTAACCAGTCAATAAACATGATGAACATGGGTGAACATATGTTGGAATTTTTCTATATTCTGCTGTCATGAGTGGATCCAGGCCATTGCAAATCTACACTTGTAAATCTATCAAATGCATTACAAGTTGCTTATACATTTAAGCTTGCAAAGCTTTTCCTGTTTATAAGTACTCGTATATTCATCCCCATAGTCCGAAGGTTTCGGAATTTCGCATAATATGTGCACAATGCAGTGGTCTTCATTTGTATAAAAGTATAATGTATTTTTTAATGCCGCTGCAACACGGCAACATATAAACTTACGCTGAAAGAGACTGTTCTTGTTTTTAGAAGTTTAGATGTACCTAGTCTGTGTTGGAACATCATGAAACATACCTTTATAATAATTAATACTATTGTTAATACTTGACTGATATTATAAACGAACAACAAATTTTACTCACTTAGTGACATTTTCTACAGAACGTAAAATTATTATAATACGTGTATTCGTCACTTCATTATTTTCAGACCTTAATTGATGATAAATATTAAAAAGAAAACTCTGGCTTTGCACATGTAAATCTTGTTGCTTAAAATCCCAACGTGTTCCGCTCGTGTCGCATACCGGCGGTATCTGATCCAGTGACTGCAAAAAGTTTCATCCACTTGAGGTTTTATTAAAAATTCTTATGTAATTTGATAGATCTTCTTTCATTTTATTAATCTAAGAAAAACTATTGAACAGATGATCATGGTTACAATATTCTGCCACCGTGTTTCACTGTTGGTCACAAATTTCTTGTTTAAATTCCACATTAAGTCTTTGCCATACCATATGATGTCCATCCGATTATATTTAGATTACCCTGAGAAAATAACACGTTGCCAAAAATTATTTGTTTCATTCACATATTTATTTGCAAACTCTAATCCTTTTTTTTTCGATTAATAATTCCCAATACTTTTTCCAGTCACTGTAGATATTTTTATTACTGTCGGTATCCTTTAGATCCCCATGGCAGGCATGATTTATGTTATACGTCTTATATACGAGGGAGAAATGTACCAAAAGACGCTGGACTCGATGCCCTTTTATATGTAAAGAGGCATGGGAACAAAATAGCCCCGGTAGAATCATTAAATTATATATAATTTACATTGACCTTGGATAGACTATACCTCCAGTTTTATTAGAGCAAATGCTAAACTAATAGTAAACACGAAACTTGTATTCATATAAATGGTTTTATTCATATTTGCTGTAGCTTTTGCTTCTGACAAAGCAAAGGCTTTTACTTTAAGAATGACCAAAAATATTAATCATTTATATCGAAGGTTTTGCTTAAAAATTATGTTGTAAAAGCATTTCCACATACATACATTATTATTCTGGTTACTTATGAGTTGCATATCAGCCATCTAAGGGGTAATGTTGAATTTTTTCGGACACCCTATATTAAATAATTCTGAATAAAGTATTATTCAGAATCGTCGAGTTGTTTTAGAAGTATTGTTGATACTTTATGCTAACGAAAACTGTACTTAAATAATAGTTTATTCCTAAACTTTCATTCCCGCTCCTGCTTCCCCACTTGCCGTAATACTATCACTACTGTTCCTAATATTAATTTCATATGAGTCCTTTGACGGTGTCTTGGCAATGCTCAGATCATCAGGCATACCTGGTGATATCGCTTTTGGACTCATAGGAGAACTGTTATTGCTGCTTCTCGTGTCGTCAGGACTACAAGGGCATTGTGAGAGGGATGGAGGTGGTAATCCGCGGTGATGTACTCCTGTTGCAGCTGAATGGTAATCAGGCATCTGATGTTTGTCTGGGTGTAATTCGTTGGGAAGCGGCGTTTGAGAGTTTGTTGGGTGACCTGAAATTAACGATAAAAACAAATAAAGTGTTGGAAATTGGTAATGCGTATTAATAGTTAAAAATATTTTAAAAAAATGGTTCAGTCAAAAAAGAAAAGCAACACTTTTCCGGACGACTTGGGAATTTGATGGGCCTGCCGTGACCAGCAACCATAGGAGTCCGGGAATGTGCTTTTCCTACGAAGTGCACATACTCTTTTTTCTGAAATCGTTAAGGAGTCATACGTTATATTTATATGATCAAATAAATGAGAATGAATGAAAAAATTGTGCACTTATGCAACCTTTTTTATTCCCTTTATAAAATACGTTGCCAACAACAAAGTTGCCCATCAATATGGTGATAACAAGTACCAAAGAGCAGTTGTCAATTTGAATTAAGTAACGTCAAAGTTATTGCTCATAAATTGTGTGCTTCAAAAACGATTCAAATGGAAAGTCATGAGGATATAACCATTTGCGGGATGCCACCCGAAGTTGTAGAAACTGCAAATATGGTTACGTTAAATCTGATATTAGTTTAGATAAAGTTGCACATTAGTACATCAGCCCAGTCAGCATCTGCATAGGCTGTTAATACAGTATAGTAGAAAAATTCCCAAAGTTTTGGTATTTTGTAAGTAACGCAGAATTCTGTTGAGATGTATCCAATGTGTTTCAGTAGCACAGCTTTGAAGTCTACTAAAATAATTCACAGAGTAACATATATCCGGTCGAGTACTTAAGATAAGGTGCATTAGACTTCTGTAAGGGTTTTCTCCTATTATTGAAATTGCATTTTCATTAAGGTCAAGAGAGGGATTTACTTTCATTGGGGTTTTCACTGGTTTCGATTCCTCCATGCAAAATAGTGAGTATACGCTGTAGAGAGCTTCTTGCAATTTTCAATGCTTGTGCACGCCGCCGAATTGAGGTTCCTTGATTGTCACCGACACTCTCACACAATGCTTCGATATTGACATTTGAACGGCTTGTTTTTGGACGACCAGTGTGTTTCTCGTCTCCAACGGATCCTGTATCCCGGAATTTTTCAATTAATCTCTTCACAGTTGACGAAGGTAAAACACTATTCCGACCACATTTTGTATGAAATTTTCGAACTGCGGCCGCCAAGCATTATTTTTGAAATATTGTTCAGTAATAAAGACACGTTGTTCCATCGTCTAACGATCCATTTTTACTAACTCTAAACTGTCAGCTGGCGATTTGTTTTGTTTTTTGGGTTGCCAAATTCAAATCTTGCGTTAATTTTGGGACACCCCTTATTATTGACAATTTTTAAAATTAAATTAATTAATTAATTATGACAGACATAATATGCTGTAGTATTCCAGAAAATAAAACTAAAAAGTCGAGATCGTTGGTGATAAATATATACATGGAACTTTATAGGAAATATTCTGTATTACGGTCAAAAAATTTGGGAAATTCATTAGTTTGGTAAGATGCCTCAAATTGTTGCCAAAAATTTAAACTTACCAAATCCTGGAGGATGGGCACGGGTATGGAAGTGGGCAACTGTTGCTATATAGGATACATTGACGAATCTCTTAATACTAAAATTGAAGTAGCTAATATGATTTTTAAAACAAAAAGTGAAAAATCTGTTATTAATACAAGTAGTAATGTTGCCCATTTCTGAGAAGAAGAAGAAGGCGGTGATTAATAATTGTAATAATTGCAATATAACAGTAAATATATATAACAAATACATAGATAATATATGTGCATTTTTTGTCTATATTTTGGTGTATTATAAGGGCTTGAAAAACAGCCCGGGAATAATTTTGCCGGCCAGGAAAGTGTTTCCCGTACTGTTATTTTTGTTGTTGCCCGGTAACAACTTAAAATACTACTACTAATATGGAATAACAGGTAAGTACATTGACGAAATTTTAGAAAAATTTAATATGACAAATTGTAAAATAGCAAGTACACCAATTATACCTGGAATAAAATTAACAAGAAATTCTAATAGTGGGCAAGATTTTCCATATCAAAATTTAATTGGTGCACTCATGTATTTATCTGTAGGGACCAGGCCGGATATAAGTTTTGCAGTTAGCTATTTAAGTCAATTTAATTCATATTACGGTAGTGAACATTGGATTGCTGCAAAAAGAGTTCTTCGATATTTACAAGGAACAAAAGATTATAGTTTATATTATTCAAGATGCAATGATGAAATTTATGGTTTAACTGATGCGGATTGGGCAAATTGTACAAGCGACAGAAGATCATATACTGGCTATGTATTTAAGTATGCCAACGCAGCAATTAGTTGGGAAGCACGAAAGCAACGAACAGTTGCACTCTCAACCGCAGAAAGTGAATATATGGCATTAACTGATTCTGCAAAAGAAGCCATTCATCTGAAAAAATTAGCGAATGATTTGGGTATTAATCAAGAAAAAATTATTATCTATAACGACAATCAAGCTGCAAAAATATTAGCTGTTAATCCAACAGCTAATTTAAAATCCAAACACATTGATATAAAGCAACATTTTATCCGAGAAACTGTTGAAAGTGGTAATATAGAAATTATGTATCGGAGAACCGAAGATATGGAAGCTGATATATTTACTAAAGCTCTATCTCGACCGAAACCAAAATATTTAAGTTCACTGTTAGGACTTCATCCACAGTGACGTTCGTGAGGAGGAGTGTTGGAATATGGAACCCAATACACTCACGTCACAATGTTATAAAAACAATAAGAGATTGTCAAATTAATTAATATATTGTCAGTTAGTTTTTATATAGTTTTCGTTAATAAAAGTTAATATCTAATTTTATAGTCGTATAGATATTATAAAGTATCCATAAACAAGTCTCTGCTGCATCAGCTTCAAAACGCGCCTAGAATGTCACTATTTCGTAATGATTTCAGAAATAGCTTTTTTATAATCTTTTGTCATTTTGTTACGCGAAAATGGCGTATTTCAGGACACACGTTCTAATTATGGAGGTTGTTTTAAAATACTTTTATGTCCGATATGTTACTAATGAGGCATTATCTACAAAAATCTATAATCTACGCGTGGGTTTCCAATATATTAAAACATTATTATGTATTACCTGGCAAAATTAATTGCGGCGTAGAAATTCCTAAACATCTCATTCTCCATGCATCTTGCAATAATTGAAGTCTAGCCTGTTTTCGCCATTTTGCTCTTCTGTTTTGAAACCAAACCTATAAATTTCATTAAGGTTATTTCCAAATCAAATTATTGTTAACAATATTAAACACCGCCAATTTTATTATTACCTGCACTCTCGCCTCTGATAGACTGATTCTTAAAGCCACCTCTTCTCTTAAAAACACGTCTGGATAGTGAGTTTTTTGGAATAAGGCTTCCAGTTCTTGTAATTGCTGTGGGCTAAAAGTTGTTCGATTTCTTCTCTGTCTTCTTCTACCAAACATGTATTCTGTCAGAAGGTCGCCAGGAAGTGAGGACAAATATGGACCGGCCATTTTCGGATTGGTAGTTTTTTGACACTTTACCTGTATTTGAAAATTGATTTTATATAATTAACAAAAAAACATGTTTCAATTCCATCTTGAGTATTGAAATTAAGATATAATGTAGTTTTGTTCCATTGAGATCAGAATAGAGTAAACGAGAACTTTTGAAATGTTTGCGACTGACCAGGTAACTATATAAGGTCTGAAATCCTAATATTTTTAGTTATTTTTTTTATGTTATTAAGGTGACACTATGTTTTTTTTAAATCTAATCTAACTTCTGTAGAGCTAAGCAGTTTGCTTAGTGATGTTTTTATTGTATTTTTAGCTTTCCGTACCCTATATAATACGCATTTTGCATATTATATTGTATGGAGAAGCTATTAGTTTCATGAAAAAAAAAAAATATATTCAACGGAATTACGTTTTGCGTTTAGATGAATGGTCTAAAAAAAGTAAAAACATTAAAAAAATCATATTTACTAAACTCATTGGAAAAATTACGTCATTTTCTTTGTGCCAATAAACCTCGTCCTAAAAAATTATAATTTATGTATACAAGGCGTCCGTAATTCACTTGAAAAAGGGACCAATATCTTTGAATACAGGTATAAAATTAAAGCACTCTCAAAAATGTGACATTAACTTAGAGTATAGAATTTGGCTCGAAAGATACCCGGCATAATAAATATGCATAGGCCATCCATAAAGGGGTTAAAAACGTCAAAAAACGTTACAAAAAATGTCAACAATGACACACTTTTTAATACTGAAGCAATAGTAGGACTTGGGCTCACTTGGTACAAAAAGAATCTACCAAGGTTCCCAAAAGGGGGCTAAATTAAAAAAAAATGTTAACATCCCAGACACATATATTCAAAAAGTACAAAAAAATATATTAAAGAGCATTGAAATATTTATAGGTAATAGTTTTTCATATTAAATTAATTAAGGTAAGCTTCCAGTGCTTCCCTTGCGTACATGAACCGCCCTTGGTCAGTATTATCAAAAATAAACAGAAAGGTAAAATTCTGTATATTCGCCATTTCGTCAAATGCTGTGTTAGTCTTCAACTGAGGTTAACATTTGTTAATTGTTTAAATTGATAAGTTAATTGTTTTAACCGACATGTTGATTTTTTGCGCTGCAATAAAGACTTCGCAACGTTGCATTAGTTGCATCTTTCAGTAATCTTCATACGAAAGCATTAAATAAATAAGATGAACTCGAACAACAAAGAGTGTCCTTTACCTCTATTAAATTGAGAATCCACAGTATTTATTCCGGAATTCTTCCTTAAAATTTATTTTATATATTTTTGGGCAAAAACAAATAAGAGTAATGCTAAATGACATGTATGTTTTAACTAGTACAATAACAATAAAAAAGTGTCTCTGTGACCAAATAAATTGCATCTAAGTCTGGACAGAATAGTTAAGATTAGTGTGCACAACATATTCTTGCAGAGGAATTAAACGTATGCCTTTGCAAAGAGCTACATTTTTGGTAAACAAAAAAAAAGTAGGTCCACTTATACAAGATTACAAATGTTGTTTTAGAAAATTATCAATAATGAAAACCTAAATTTTCATATGCTTATCTCCCAATCATTCTCTTAATTTTATTTTGTTTCAAACGTATTTTTAAACCAGAACAGCAACTTATAGTAGTCAAGTTATTGAAAATCTTTTACATATTCAAATAATTTTTGAAAAAATGCTTTTCTGTTTAGAAACATCGTATATTTCATTGTCAACTTTAGAAATGTAGACAAAATAAGGCACTATAAATGCGCTTGAAGCATAAATAGCCTTCCAATAAAACACAAATTTTGATTTTTCGTTTTGGATGGTTGTCACATAGTTCCTGACTTATTTGTGCATTAATTTTAAACCCAATTTCATAACCTGTTTTTACACCCCCCACGCATCTATACGGTAAAACAACGCGTTGTTATTGTGAAAACTCAAGAAGTGAAACTAGCAGATCATGAATTAGGTCGGTTTGTCAATTGTATTCTGGAAAACCAGAGAGAGATATTCCCAAAATATACTGTTTAGCGATAAAACAAATTTTCAATTAACAGGCTGGCTAAATGAATCATTCTTTATTAAAGACAAAGCTGAAAGTGCACCGAAAATTAATGGTGAATGTTATCGTGTAAAGTTAGGGTTTTAATTTCCTTAATTAGGCGGAATAAATAAACTTATGGTTTCAACAGGATAGCGTATTGTCTGTCGGGTACTTTGCGTGTGAAACAATAAGTTTATTACAAGATAAACATCCTGGTCCAGTCATAGCACAACTCTCAATCTTCATCAGGACCAGATTTCATTCCTTTTCATTATGGGATTGTCCCGAAATTATTGTGCTCGACGTGGGCGGGAATTATGATATACCTACATGTACACAAAAAAAAATTATTTCTAAAGTTGTGGAGTATATCACTGCGGTTATCGATATAATATGTAAAAATATTTAAATTTAGCTCATTTTTTATGTTTTCTAAATCAAAAACCAAGTAGGTCATTATGCCCGTCTATCCCTTACCTATTTTTGCTATTCCTGTTTTTTGTGGCTATTTTATTTTATTGTTTACCTACTATGCTTTTCATAGCTTTATCTCAGAAACGGTTCGAACAATAATTTTATTTATTTTTGGCATACGGATAAAACATATTAAGCTGCTTAAAATGATGACATTTAAATGGTTGGGGGTGAAGGAGTGGAACACAAAAATCAAATTCTACTATTAAGAAATAGAGAAACAATATTAGATAAAGTAGGCTAAATACAAAAGATCCTAACTTTTTGTAAAATCCACTTAAAATAAAGACTTTATTATTATTTATCGTAGATGGAGTTGCAGACTATACAGATAGATATTCATATTCAACTAATATTCTCCCATCTTTTAGTACTTTAATTTGATATATTTATTGGGAAAACCACACACTATAGTTTTTATTATATTCAAAATTGATTGTGAAAGCTTACCCTAAATATTGTTCACCATATTTTCAAAAACAAAAAATATTAAATTCTTCAATAATGAAAACTATAAATTATTTTCACTAAAACAATGTCATAAAATCAACAAACTCCTTTATTATATCTCACTTTATGACACTTAAAGCACAACTGCACATTTTTGTATGTATGTTAATATTGAAATTAAGGGTAGCTCCACCCTCAATATGATTCTATTGGTGGTGTTTGGACGCCTTTTAGGCATCGAGACGCCAGCGCAATACGGCGTCTTTAATAGAATAATGCTTTTATTGGTTGTTTACCTTCTCAATAATATTGTGGCCCTTTTGTTTTGTTTGGTTTTTATTTTTTTTTCCATGTTTTTCGTATTATTTTTATGAATAAAGAAGAACAAAGTGCAAAATATAGTATAGTGGGGGAGCATTTTGGGGGAAGAAATATATTATAATGAGAAAATTTTAATTTTTAAAAGATCATTGGACAATGGGAAAATGAAATACCTAGTGGTTTAGAGTTGATTAATATTATACTACCAGGATTTCTCAAAAGAACCTTAATCCCGAATTCTCGGTTAAATCGAATTGTTTCTATTTTTTACACGAATTCCACTCGTAAAGGAATGTTCTACGAGTAATGAACCACAGCGCCATGCCGATTAAGCATTCAAGAATAAAGTTTCTGGGTAGGAAGTTATGTGGTTATGGACCTGCATAAAAAGGAGTTTTAAAATGATCCAGCACTCATAATGCCTAGGAGAGCATTTGCAGGAAAAATCAGATTTATTTTAAATGTAAGAAATAGAGTAAATCCCAGACTATAATACAATACATACAAAAAACAGATGAGCATTATTAATAATGCAAGTTGCTCATTTTCTGTTAGAGCAGTAACTTTAGCATATATTTTAGACCAATTTTAGACATTGTGTGCATAGTTCACAATGTGGGTGCTAAAAATTTTCGGTTGACTTTAAAATAATTTTTATTGCATTGCACCTAATAGAGTTACTCAAAATCCACTAGACGTAATACTTTTGATAATGTTGAAAATAAATCGACTTTTTGCAGAAAGATTGCTGATTGTTTTTGAAACAATTGATGCATTTCTAATAAAAATTAGTGTATGAGACAAGTTTTAAACTTGTTGAATTTAATTATTAAGATGTCAGATTTAACACAATGCTAGCAAAACTTAATAAAAATAAATACTTTTTCTTTCTTATTTTTGTTGAACCATATATTTATAATTTTTTGGATATTCTTCTTGGGGATTTTGGTTCGTATTAACAAACAATAGTGAAATAATTTTTAAAAATCCATTTAGAACCAAGTGCGAATCGAAATTGTATCTTTTCAAAAAATATATACCAGTACCTCGGTGATTTTTAGTTAGGTGTAAAAAATTGTAAGTTATAGATAATGTAGTAGGTGTTAGATTAAATTAAATTAAATTTCTGTCAATAACGGGGGTGTCTAGATATTGGAATTATTAAATTGGGTGATAGTTGTTGATTATATTATGATAAATTTGACTAAGGTGTTGAATGTCTGTCCTATCATTTATACTATTTTGGTCTTTTTTTATGTAAATCTTTTCTAGCACTTTCCTTTTTTTCTTATTTCGTTCCCTTGCAAGAATAGTTTTTATCATAATGAAAACTATGGGTGTAGGTCTTTTGATGTTTCTTCAGAGCGGTTATTCCTGTGTTGGGATTTTTATTGTTACCTATCCTTTTATTTAAATGTTGCTTGGTTTGACCAATGTATGTTGCATAGTATTTTGTATATTACGTGGATAGTGTTATTTTTTGGGGTTCCACTTTTTAATTTTGTATATATTTGGGATTTTAGAACATTATTTCTTTTGTGACAGACGGTAATATCGTATTTTTTCATCTTTGCTTTAGATTTTCAGACAACCCATTAATATAATATTAATTAATATATGGTGGAGACATAAAATTAATATTATCATTCTTGTTTGTTATGTTATTCCTATTGTAATATTTATGTACTCGTTTTTTGAAACTAGCGTTTATTAGATTTTTCGGATAGTTATTTTTTATTAGAGCTGTTTTGGCTTTGTTTGACTCGGGATCAGATAGCTTAATTGCGCTGTCTGCAAGACTAATGATTACACTTTTTTTGTGGCTTATTGGGTGGCTCGACAAGCAATTTGTATATCGTTGTGACCAGGTTGGTTTAGTGTACCATTTTGTTTTTATATAATTGTCTGTTTTTATAAGTGTGGTGTCTAGAAAATTCAGCATGTTTTGGTGTTCAATTTCAATAGTGAATTGTAATTTCGGAAGGTATGAGTTTAAATTATTTTTAATGTTGTGTAGGTACTTGAGTGTTAGTGATTAGGGCCACACAATCGTCTACGTATCTGTCGAAAAAAAACCGGTTTAAAATCTAGTGCATTGATTATGGATGTTTCTAAATTCTCCATGATTAGTTGCGCAACAACACTTGAGATCGAGGCTCCCATTGCTACACCATCTGTCTGTTTATAAAAAAGAGTTCTCGAATTGAAAATATGTGAGGTTAACGTAAACTCGAAAAAAAATCCGGAAGAAGACAAAAATCGTTTGTCGAAACGTAGAAAAAATAAAGGTTGACATGAAATAAAAAAAAATATTTCACTATAACTATTGTTTGTTAATATGAACTAAAATCCCCAAGAATGCGAATCTTATACCCTGTAAGCATAGAGCATATTATGTATTGGACTCAAAGCAATGCTAATGCCCAAGATTACTCTCAAGTCAATATTATCATGAAATAAGAGCAAGGTTTTTAATGATTTTTTCTTCTCAGAAAAGATATCTACATCCTTAAATTACCTTTAGATGATTAGTAATATTTGATTTATACTAAATCACATTCCCATTCTGAAGTTAACTTTAAAACAATCATTATGGTTACTGTCAATTTTAAAACTAATGTAATTACAAACTGCTTCGTTTAATTTCCTACTGTTTTTGTAAAAAAACAAAACTCTTAGTATCTGATGTTTTTGTAAGTTTCCTTACTTATTTCGGGCCTGATATATTTTACGTAACTAACACTAATTCAACTATTATCTATTTAACTAAATTCATAGATGGTAAGTAATCAAATTTGGAAACCTGTGACACACTGTGAAAAGCGATGATGATCAAACGATTATACGGCTATTATTCACAAAAACATCCCTCATTTAATTTAGATGCAGGACCTGATTGAGAACATAATTAAATACAAAATTTTAAATATATTTTGATACAAAATAAAATTGAAACATATTTACTGTAGAGACTTAATTGCGTCAGAGCGCTTGAGATCATGATCTTAACTTGTAATACTTTACTTTATACAATTCTACGGATATTAGCTTTGCCTGAGTTTAAAGGTACCTCTATCTCTAACTTATCCTTATTTTAACAATATAGTGGCTCGTAAAATATATTTCAGGCACCATTTAATACAAAATGCAATAGCCAACATTTTTTTAATTGGCTGCCAGAAGTTGGATGGATGCTGTTACTATATCATCAGGCCATAACTATGATTCTGAGAAAATGCCGAATTCATGACACTCAAAGGCTTGCTTACTACTTCTGTGACTCCCCAAAAACACTTCTTTTGCTTTCCAGTTAGGCTTTACAATAATCAGAATCAAAAATTGAGCTTAGATTTCCTTTGTTTTACATTTTGTGTTTTATCGCATTCGCATAAAACCAAGAACACTTCTGGATGTGTTGCAGCCAATTTCTAACTTTTTTTGCTCTCTACAACAATTTGGTTTACCTGATTTGGGATATTCTAAATTTGTAAAATTATATTTTAAATTATAATGCAATTTAATGCAATATTTGTTTCGGGTAAATTGGAGTTAATATTTATATTTATAAAACAGACTTATATTATCTTAAAATATTATAAGCGTTTAAATATAAATCTTCGAAAGTCATGCCCTGTGCAAGTATTTTAGCGTGTGTATACATGTTATATATACCGAATTAGGCTTTAACATGGCAGGGGGTGCCTTTTACAACTTTACAAGTCAATTGAAATCTGTTTAGTTAATAGGATTTGGATATCTCTCTATACATTTGGTATACTTTTAAACACATCATATAGAAATAGGGTGTATGTATGTTTTTTTAATACGTGAATATGCGTTACTACCCATATTATTATATTATATACCCTCTCGAGAGGGAAGGCCGTTTAGACCTTTTGTATGTTTGAGCTTAGAAAAGGGCTTTTCCATCATGTTAATATGGTAAAGTAATATATTAAAATTTTGGTTATAATGGGAGAAATAATAATGTGATATTAACACTGGTTCATGAAATAATTTTGTGACACTACACATAAACTGATTTTCTTTATATTTTTCTTCTTATAAGAACTCAGGTTTTGGACTGAAGTGCAGTAGGAGCACAAACACAATTATGACGGAGCCTCATTATTATGCGTACCTATTTACAAGCATTAAACTTACATGATTGTACATTACGAGTTAATTTCTATCAATAAATTCAAAAAAACCTCAATTTCATATCGAACATTATTTGGATAAAGATAAATTTTTTAAGTAATGTTATGTTTAATAGAAGAAACATTGTGGGGAATCTGAATTGTGTTGGTATCTATAGAACCTAAAATTTTCTCTCCAAGTATACTAAACACAACGCTAATAATAAATGTTAGCGTGAAAATTTATATTTAAAAAAAACTCTCTATCTCTAAACGTCATTATCTCGAAATTGATTCATTTAATTTATTTATTTTAATGAGATGAAATTGTATACTGACCTCAGTGTCAGCATTTTCATTATATAACTGCAATCTTATTCAGTTTTGCGAAGCAATGAAATTCAAATCACAAGCAGCGGAAAACAGAGCCAGTTTTTGAAAAGAAAGCCATATGTATATACAGACATTATAATTACGAAGGCCTAGACAAAAACGATATAATGAAAATGCGTTCATTTTTATGAACACGTATATTATTATACCGAAAACGATGCACTGTACTTAATAGCTGAGACCTACTATGCATACGTTAATGTATTACATCTCAAATTCATTAAACTTAAGTTTAATATATTATATTATATACTTTTGAAAGTAAGGTAAGTATTTAATAGTAATGTACAATGAAATAAGATAATGATTTTTTGAATTATTGTCTATGACTTGTAAAGAAATACTTCTTGCTCTAATCAAATATTTTAACTGTAGGAAATGATGGATAATCATACAACCTGAAAGTGCATGCGGCGCAAACACAAACATCAAACATAGAGCAAGTACGAGGCCAAATATTTATGTGTAAAGTCACGAGCCAAACATTTTCGCACTAAGTGGCGTCAAAAACGTTTTTTTTTTCTTAAATAGATTCGATAAACGTGTGGTTAAATTCTTCTAATAAATTATATGGGAATAGCGATCACGTTTACTTACCCATGACATTACCCACATTTTTCATTTCATTTTGAGTTTTGTTAAAACTTGCGTGTGTTGTTAGTAACCACAAAAAATGATCTTCGAATTTGCTCGCAGATTTGCATGACCATATACTCGCGGATTTCCATGTACAGTCTTTCTAATTTTATCTAACGAAGTAATCCATTTTTGGAGAGGAGCGATGAATTTAATTAATTAAAACGACATCTGCTCCACAAATAATTTTAGTTAAAAATGATATAGCAACCACAACTCGAAATCCCTTTGTAATGTCAATACCGACTGTAGCCATCCATAGGCGCACCCTTTTAACTTTTCATATCAATACATGTCCTACGATATTTTAAAAATCCTTTATGTATTAACATTTATTGTATGTTCATCTGTATAAAAGTATACTGTATTTTTCTTTGCCGCTCCAACACGGCAACATATAAACCTACGCTGAAAAAGACTGTTTTTGTTTTTAGAAGTTTAGACATAGATGCACACGTACTTAGTCCGTGTTCGAACAGCAGGGAACATACCTTTATATTAATTAATACTATTGTTAATACTTGTTATGCATACATTTATAATAATATGCTTCTGATCTTATAAACTAACATCAAATTGTACTCATTTAGTCAGTGACATTTTCTATAGAAAGTAAAAATTTTATAATATGAGCATTCATCACTTCATTAGGTGTTTTTAGACCTTAACTAATCTTTAAAAGAAGACGCTGGCTTTGCACATATTAATCTTGATGCTTAAACTCCCAAGGTGTTCCGCTCGTAGTCCTATACATTGTCACTGTATACAGTGACTGCAAAAAGTTTCATCCACTTAAGGTTTTATTAAAAATTATTATCCAATTTGAGAGAACTTCTTTAATTTTATTAATATACGAAAAACTATTGAACAAATCATGGTTACAATATGCTTCCACCCTGTTTACTGTCGGACACAAATTGTCTTGTTTAAATTCCACATTAAGTCTTCGCCATACCATATGATGTCCATCCTATTATATTTAGATTAATCTGAGAAAATAACACGTTGCCAAAAATTATTTGTTTCATTCATATATTTATTTGCAAACTCTTTTTTTTTTTCGATTAATCATGAACTTTTTACTTTTTCCAGTCACTGTAGTTATTTTTATTAATGTCGGTATCCTTTGGCAGGCATGATTTATTATACGTCTTATATACGAAGGAGCATTCGATGCCCTTTTATAATACAAAGAGGCATGGGAACGGATAGGCCCGGTAACATCGTTAAATTTATATATTTTAAATTAACTTTGGATAAACTATACCTATTATAACATTCATGTGTGTAGGCCGCTCTTATATACAGAGTTGTTATTGATCCCGTAAATATGATGTTTTTGTTATTTATTTCCCAAAAATGATCTTAATATACCTACTCTATGCAAGATCGTAGATTGTTCACTTTTTGAAAACCAACCACCGCAGTGAGACACGACCGTATCAATTCAAAAAAAAGCACTCCTCACTTCTTTTGACGGTTTAATTCCCCGGTTTTTACGAAATAACCCTACCGCTATATTGACAATTGTCAATTGAAGTGTTACTGTTTATAAAGAAATGCATTTCGTTCTTAGTAACATTTCTAACCGTTGTACAATTGTATGAATATGGAATAAGTATTCGTTAAGGCATGGAAAATGATTCTCATTGCACAATAATAGTCTAATGTAGACCTATAGGCGTTAAATTGACATTTTTCAAAGATGAAATATACAGGCGAGGTTTAGCGAGTGCAGTTTGAAGCAATTTTTCAATATTCTGCCGGTCAAAAATTATTGAATTTTTAATAATACGTACAACAGACTGCTTTTTTAATAAGGCCTTATTAAACAAGCATTCTACGCTTTTTTTAGATTTTTACAAGGATGAATTGTCCTCAGTGTAAATTTGTATGTTTGTGAAAGATCCGATAAAGACGTGAAGATACTATTTACATAACCTATAAATATCTTATACTGAAGTTGGTATGCCTCTTGATTTACCAGATAGCAACTTCATCTAAACCTCGTTCGCTTTACTGTGAATTTCAGGCGGCGCCGGCGTTCAAGATTCAATTTCCTCTTAAATGAGGTCTAGTACAAACTCCATTAACATGGATTTAATTGATTTAAATCAAAGCCAAATTTTTACAATACTCTTGTTCCTGAGAATTATTGCCTGAGTGACGCATTTTTCATTCAAATTCTATAGTTATTATTCTATGCTGTTAGCGGGACATGTAAATTCAATTTTACATAAGTGTTACTTAATATACCAAAGTGTTGCGTATATTACATGGAACTTTAGAGACTTTTATTACTGAATTATGTCAAACACAAATGTCAACTAAATTCAACTATTTAACTATCATAATTACCTACATAAAAAATTATTCGATTGCGTAAGCAACTAAATTCGTAGAAAAAGAGTATAGTACTCAACTGGAGCTGCAAATAATTTTCCGAAATATCATGTACAGCACATGTTATGTAATATACTATTTCTTACGTAACCTGTTTAGAGTGTGCAGTTTGCGAAATATTGTGTGGTGGAAAAAAAACGCAATTTTATTTTTTCGTTATAACTTTTCTATGCATTGACCGATCTGTACAGTTTTGATCGTGTTTCAAAAAGAAATGATTAAGCTATTGAAAAAAAAAAATACTTTTTAGATACTTCAAAAAAATTCAAGTTAGCGGGATAATTAAATATTGTAAGGTTTTTTTTTATAAATTGACCGAATTTGTTGTTGCTTAAAATAGAAATGATTGGGCTAAAGAAAGAAATTAACTTTTTTGACATTTCAAAAAATTTAAGGTGGCGGACATAGTCAAAAATTCAAAAGTTGCTGTAACTTTTTCGGACCACTCTGTCTAGCTGCAGTTAAATTTTACTAAAAGAGCTACAATAGGACTCAAATTAAGTTAGATATTGACAATTTTCAAAGCCATGTTTTTGAAAATTCAACGTTTTAAAAAAATAATACTGCAAAGCTCACAACGTTTGTCTGTATTTTTTGTTAAATTAACACAGACAATTTTTTTCTCAGATATTATAACAATCTCTAGATAAGTTAAACAAAAGACTGATGGCGTTGACAGACGTCCTGGAAGTGGTTGCCCTCACAGATCTAGAAACTCCTTTCCTAGATCTGTGGTTGCCCTAGATAAATAAATAAAATCAATCAATTAATTTCGTAAGTCTCGAATCGTGTATGCATTAGGATGGCATCGTGCTCTGCCCTACAAAAATAATTAAAATTAGACTTTGATATCAAAAAATTTTCTTACTTAATTTACTTGCATAAAGTAAAATTCTGCGTGATATCTACAATTTCTTGAAGCATTACGTCTTGCTCTATGAAAATAAGGCCAACTCTAAAATTGTGGCAAATTGCCGTAGATACGAATACGTATTTGCCAATTTTTTTTAGTTTCTTTAACAAAGGATCGAGAGCAATAAACAGCATTCGTGAGACAAGCCATGAACAGACAATGGCAACACAGCAATATCGTTAGCGTACTCGACCGGAGAGCGGTCGCAGAGAAAATATTGGAAAACTATTTTGTAATCGTATTTTGTAACCTAGAATTCTAAATTTTATTTTATTTTTAATATCCAGTTATTAGAAACATTAATTTTATTTGGAACTTTAAGGAATACATTAATTTTACTTAAAATTAAAAGAAGATCCTCGAAACTTTCAATTAAATCGGCTTTACGAATATTTAATTTTTTTCTTTGGAACGTTCGGTTTGTTCACATTTTCGTCCTTCGGGTGATTTTCTAGGGATTGGTAGGTACTGTTTTTGACAAATATTTAGGCAAATTTGAAAACATAGATGGACACGATGGGGTTTAAATTTAGGTTTAAGGAATTTTTTTTAAGTTCCATCCGGTTGAAGGTAATTATCCTCCCTTAAAATTTGACTTTCAGAAAAGTGTTTACAACAAACTACCGCGGTCTTTGATGAGTTAAAATTAGATTTAGGTATATCATCTTTGGGAAATAGAAAAACTGTTGCTGAATGCATATTAAAATCGACTAAGAACCAAGAATCAGAAATAAAACAATCATTTTTACCGCCGGTAAAAGAGTCCAAACAAATCACTTTATTTTATTAACAAACATTTTATCCGGTTTTGTAACTTGCGCAAAATTTAAACGATATATTTATAGAGACTACACTACAAACTACAACTAGTCTTATAAAAAACGGCTTTAATTAAGCTCAATAAGCACTGATTTAATTAGATAAGTTACAACTACTTATTAATCATGAGACAGCTTAATTGCTGCTTTTTCAAGCACTATTAAAGAAGTTAGTTTTGGTTTTCACTTAAAAATTTATGAACCTAATATACAACAACATTTTATATTTATAAACTATAACTTTTTTAATATCGCTTGAAAAAGTAGCACCAAAGCTGCGAAACGTCGCATCGTTTATAAAGTAGTGCTTTTCTTATTCTAAATCCCTACAACACGACTCTTCGATCGATTTTATTTTTTTTGGGATAAAAAATTATTAAAAATGGTTATCAGAGCTATTCCATTGTTGAAAATAAAAACCAACGACCTCTTTGTTATTTATTGCAAGAGAAAATACAGAGGAAAAACATAGGTAATTTTTGCAGTATTTATTTAAAATCATGAATTTTCAAAAATGTGTAGTCCTATTGTAGCACTCGACGTCTCATTTTTTGAGTAAAAGACAGATATTTCAGAAAAATTGGACTGCAGTTAGACAGGGTGCTCCAAAAACGCTCCAGCAGCTTTTGAATGTTACTATTGTTTGCCGATGTCCGCCACCTTAAAATTTTTAAAATGTCAAAAAAGTAAATTTCTTGCTATAGCCCAATTTTATATTTTAATTTTCAGTTTTATCTTTTAAACAACAACAAATTCTGTCGGAAAAAACAAAATTCCGGTCTTTCCGTCCACCTTCTCTGATCACTTAGAAACTATATAACAATAGAAAACACAACAGAAATAATAATAGTAATAATAAACAATCGTACAGCAGAAATTAACGTAATTCTAGGCAGCTCCTGAGCTGCCAAAGTCACACATTCTACGTTTGTCGCAAATAGAGGGATTGTTAATTACTAGAAGCAAAGCTGGAAGTCCATGAAGAAGATGATAGCTGTGGTGGAGTCCGGATTAAAGTGAGCATTCAACGAATAGGTGCTCCAAAGGTCCATGGATATGTTGCACATGGTGCAGGTCTCGTCAGGGTTTATCCTATATGTAAACTGTCGGAACGAAGACTTATAGTCATATTTGCCACAGTATCGTAACTGACATTTGTGCTTTTAAAATAACTTCACTATAACATTTGTTTTAGAATTCAGTTAGCAGGTCCCTTCGATTTGACTTAAGCGCAGCAAAACTTACATTTTCCCAGAGGTAGAGTCGATTGATATAACCAATCATTTCTTGAATTTGCTTGTTTCTAGCCTCACTCACTCACACAAAAGTATCAGTCTCAATAAACAAACTTTATAGAGTGCCGAGCTTCATCCATGTCCAAAACTTTGGATAGCCAACCCAACGACATTTTAAATAGAAGGTAGTCTAAGTATTCCGAGTTCAAATCGCAACATAAAGCCTGCAGTATTCTTAAGCAAGAGTAGAAGGCGTTTGCTGCACAGTTTGTTAGAGTGCTTCCATATTATATTGATTCAAACAATTCGTACGAGTATCATATGAATATTACCTATTTGTTATTATTTGCTAAAACGGAATTTGTAGATCAGGCAAAATCCCTACTCTGATTGCCTTTATAGTTACCTCTAAATCTAAAACCTTGAATTATTTCAATATTCGTATATCTCATTATGACCAGAACTGGGCACGAGTATTTAAAAAGGTACTCGTACAAAGTACGAGTACGAGTACTCACAAAATGTATATATAAGTATTTTACTCGTAAGTAAATTGCCAAAAGTAGTTTACGGGTATGGGTAGTAATTGTGAAAGTACGAGTAAAGAGTACGAGTACTTCTATAAAATTAGCATAATAATAAAAATATAATTAGGGAAGTAAAATAAAGTAATATTTTTTAAATCAAACCTCGAATAAATTTAACAAGTCTTCAAGAAGACCATACA
The DNA here is from genome assembly GCA_911728435.2 of Apoderus coryli. NCBI lineage: Eukaryota > Metazoa > Arthropoda > Insecta > Coleoptera > Attelabidae > Apoderus > Apoderus coryli. The sequence continues at coordinate 9,284,619 of OU452204.1, read as the reverse complement.
TGCTCAACGGATTGCGGATCCATCGAAAAACTTATTAAAATTTATTTTTCTGCGATAAATTTCTGACTAAATGATTTATAAAAAGAAAAACTTCAATTCTTTCTTTAATCTTTAATTTATTTATTTTTTTCACGAAGTGAAATTTCTCCCTAAGACACTTATTTAAATACACAAGGCAATCTGGCTTTTTGTAAATCTATTAAACACTGATGATGGGGCTTGAGGCATGTCTGGTTTGATTGAAGACTTGTAGAGCAATCTATTAAATTTATTTCGTAGAAATCTCCTACAATTCAGCCTACTTCAATATGGACTACATATTTAGTTATAAAATGAATTTGTGTCCGTAAATGGTGGTATTTTAATAATAATTTATTTACCCAACATTTTCCGCAGTTTTTGTTTGAGTGCGAACTCGCAACATATAGTAGGCCATCAGCCGTCTGAAACTTACCCGGAACATTCCCTTTTCCGGGGTATAACATAACACAGAGGGCGTAGGTGACGATATACACACTACGGATTCTATTGTTCGGAGATCTCACGCCTTATACACTTTTCTATATCCTTAATATTTCCTACGTATTATACTTGGTGACAAGATTGCTATAAAACTGAGATATTTCATCATGTCATTCTCTTCACTTTTTTTTGTCATAGTTATTCAAATATTCTTTGTTTACTGTTTCCGAGTTTTCCATGAGATTTTTTAATATATGTAAAGATATATTGTGTAAAGTGCGAAGTTAAGAATAATTGTCTTTTAAACCGGGTTGGATAATGTACCGATGGATCCAACGCTCAACGCGTCTTATCGAGAAAAACGCTGCGTCTACAGTTTTTGGAACATAATATCAAATAGAAATCAACTGCAAATTGCAATGATAATTATAGCGAATTATGCGCAATTCTTCACAGAACCAGTGCTTTTTAAACTCAGGTGTCATTTCTACAACATGGGTTGATAATAGCTTTTAATGACCGGAACTCATCATCAAAAAAGCGTACCTTCACTGGTGGACGGCTAAATCGATCGAAATGCAACAACTAGCCGACAGCAACAACGCAAGAGCTTCCTTCCGTGCCACTAAACCCCTATGCAGAGACCATTTTCAGGAACTACTAAGGAGAGACTTAAGGTCTTGCAGCAAGTAACTTCCTACATAATGCAATAGTTTAGCTTTTGATTGATCACTGATTGGGGCCATAGAGATCGTCTACAGATTTGATGGCGGCCTCTTAAACTTCGTACACTTCAACTACAATGCGCGGATGACAATGTTGTCATAGCCGATACAGAAGGATCTGAAATATATACTAAATGCATACAAGTGTATCGAAATATAATATAAAGAAAACACAGATTCTCTACCAGCCGACACCAACCACTGTGGCGGTTCCACCACACCGGAGACCGACTTCAGAACATCAAGAGTTTCTTTTACCTCGGCAGTATTCTCGGAATGAACGCAAGTATCGTTGATGAGACCAGCATCGTATAAAGGTGGACTTCCCTCCGGGCGACTGTTGCGACGATCGCTCAGCGATCGTCGCTGGCGACGGTCGCTATGATACTGCTACTGTTGTTGTTTTGTGAAAGCACTGTCCTCCAAGCGACAGCCGCCGACGATAGTCACTCGGCCTAGCGATCGTCGCAAGTCGCCTGCTCTCAGAGCAAATATAGTCGCTGCGGCCAGCGACTATTCGTTAGATTCGTTTGGTTTTTAATGTAGTTTCTCCTCAGCAGTTATTGGATACAAAACTCTATTGGAAGAATTACATTTGATATCAAACTTGGTTAAATTTAACACGTAATTAAATTGATGTGGATCCAATCTAAAAAATTTGCAAAATTTTTTATCGTCGGGTTTCTATTTATTTTGTGAAAAAACCCTCCTCCCGCCTTGTGATGTACATCGGATGGACTCCATTTCGTTGTGCGATACACATTTGAATTATGTCATCATCTTCTGCCTCTTCGTACAGCATATAGGCCACAAGTAATTTGCGCGTTAAAGACATCCCAAAAATTAGTGAAAACTACGACACAGCCAGCACAGAACGAACGAACAACAGAAGTAAACACGCGCAAAATTCAATCGTCGCAAACGCTGGGAGGAAAACATACCCATAGCGATGGTCGCTGAGCGATAGTCGCGGAGCGACTATCGCCAGATTCAGTCCCTCGGAGGGAAGTCCACCTTAAGATGGGCAAGTGCATCTTTTGACCGTTTGAGGACGAGATTTTTCGATAATCATAAAATGGACGTTCCAACCAAGTTGCGAGTGTATAATGCTATTGTAGTTCCTACCCTTAGGTATAGCTCTGAGTCTTGGACCACTTATCGGACACATTGAAAAACCCTAGAAAAGTACCATCAAAGGTGTCTGAGAAGAATTCTTGGAATTAAATGGCAGGTCCGACAAATAAACATCAGTGTTCTGAAGGAGACTGAAATAACTAGCATTGCGGCGATGATTGTCAGGCACCAACTGCGATAACTGGCACGTAATCCGCATGCCGACGGAATCCCTTCCAAAAAGAATTATTTATTCACAGCTAAAAGTCGGATCACGAAATCAGAGGACAGCGAAAGAAGTACAAGGATGTTCTTAAGAGGAACATGAAGAAATGTGACTTAGATGTGAAGAACATGGGAGCAAATCGCAAACGACCGACCAAGATGGAGGCGTACCATTTACTTGGGTCATCTAGTTGTTGAAGAGCAGCGTCGACGATTGAAGATGCGAAAAAGCAACTTCAAAAGGAGAGAGTACGCAGTGAACGGGTAGCGCATCCACAACAGCCGGTAAATGGTGGTGATTGGGTGGGTGAGTTATGTGACAGAATTTGTGGCTCTAGGATCGGTCTGTTTAGCCATCTTAGGGTTCACAATAGAAATCCCTGAGCTGGACTAATACGCATTAGCGAGTGAATGCTGATGATGATGAAACTGAGATTTCGTAATCAATTTTTTTTTCTTCAATTATCCCAGTGACAATTCAGCTGGAAGTTACTTGAACAGCATTATACAAGTGAACAGTACGGTGCCGAGACATGGTGAATGCCTTATGAACAGAATGAGTTATGGCTACATTTTAAAAATATTGCAAATCTATACAGTGTGTCCCAAATATAAGAAATGAACCATAGTTGTGGTTTTTTTAACGGAATGCCCTTTATATGAACATGTTTTTAGATTCCCCGTTCAAAATAAACCTAACTTTTATTAAAGTACATCTCCCTTAAACCAGACAGTTTTTTTTATATTTTAATTTTTATAAAAATATAGACATAATTTGAATGAAAAAATTCACACATATTTGTGTGTTCTTTTGAAGCCAGTCTGGGCTGATAAATATACCCACTCCTCACTTATTACGCCAAATATAAAAAACCTTCAATAGTAAATAATAATAATATAAATTATATGGTCGTAAAGTTTAATTCTAAATAACTTGTTTATTTCAAATGGAACACCCGGTATTTGAGGTCAAAATTAGATGTAAAAACTAATTATCTGCCAAATATTATAATACTTTCCTATGGATAACTCTTGACGTTTTCGTGGAAAATGCACATATTCATAATATTAGGCGAATTTTTAATTGAATCTCTTAGTTTCAAGTCGACCACCCTGTATTTGATGATGCAAAATTAACGTTCAAATAAGCATGCGTAAAAACGCAAAAAAAACGGAAAGAGAAACAAAGTTATTGACTCTTAAAGTTTTTAAATAATAATTTTTATTTTATTTTAAATATGTTATAATCTCATAAAAAAATTTTTTTTCAACAAGTGAACTTATGTTTGGAGACGTATGATAACTTATTCTGTATAAAATATCTTACCACTGAAGATGAGAATTCAATTCTCGAAACATGTATGGTTATGTAATGATTGATTGACAAATAGAGGGTTCATTTGTGGAGTAGACGAGTTTTATTTTATTAAAAATATACATAAGTATCTATAGGAAAACCTTATAGTGATTAAAAGATAATTAATTTCATCATCATCAAATACAGGGTGGTCAATTAAAAACTCGCCTAATATTATGAATATGTACATTTTCCACGAAAAGGTCAAGGAAAAGGTCAATAGTTATCCATAGGAAAGTATTATAATATTTGACAGATAATTACTTTGTGCATCTAATTTTTTACTTTATATACCGGGTGTTCCATTTGAAATAAACAAGTTATTTAGAATTAAACTTTACGTTCATATAACTTATATTATTGGACACCTTGTCTTTGGTATTGGGGTTTTTTTTATATTTGGCGTAGCAAGTGATGAGTGGGTATATTTATCAGTCCAGACTGGCTTAAAAAGAACAAACAAATAGGTGTGAATTTTTTCATTCAAATTATGTCTATATTTTACTAAAAATTAAAATATTTAAAAAACTGTCCGGTTAGGTTAGGTTAGGTTTATTTTGGACGGGGAATCTAAAAATATATTCATATACAGGGCATTCTATTTAAAAAAACACAACTATGGTTCATTTCTTATATTTGGGACACCCTGTATAGGTTCGCAATATTTTTAAAATGTAACCATAACTCATTTTTATCGAACCCAAGAATAAAACTTTTAGGAAATTAAATAGTTTAGCCACACTATTCCGTGTCGTATGGCGTGAATAACCCTGTATGTCTGCTGGAATATGATATTTTCAATAGTTCCAAAAAAAATCATTGTTACTATTACCACAGTTGTACACAAGATTTACTAATAACTTATTCGGGTGATTTTTCTAAAGTAATCCAGTTACCGAAAAGTGAATGATATCCATTTGAATAAAATACGTCTACTCCATTATTTAAATAGTTATACGGTTGAGTCAAATCATTATTAATTAGAAATGTGACAGTAACACTCGATGCTCGGGTTATTAGGATTATAGAATTTCTTTTCAACGTTTTGCCAAAAGAAATTGTCGGCATTTTCAAAATATATCGTATTAGTGTTCACTTCCCTCCTGATCGGTAGGTGGACGGGGTTATTAACCAAGAAACTATAGATACTCAGTAGATTGCTGCGAAAGTTTAGACAATTATAGAAAGCATTGAGCTTTTGCATGTGAAACCAAATTTTAAAGAACGACGGTGCCAGTATATGCATAGGATATCCCGATACTATGACTGAATCCTCCTGAACTTGACTTTTAGACAACAACAATTAAATTCTTCCACGCATAGCTATAGTTTCGATATAATAGTTAAATTTTGTAATTTAATTTATTTCTTTAAAATTAATACTACATTAACATAACCTCACATTACAAAGAATATTTTGTCATTATTATGTAATGCGTTGACAATAGCGTTTTCACAAAAACTAATAAAGATGACTTTATTGTTAAAATTGAATTTCATAGCAGTTCTAGTTGATTAAAGCGGGGTGAGGTACGGCAAAATGTACGTGCCCACTGTTTATTATGCAAAAACACAATAGACCAGCGTAGATGTAATGATTGATTCTGAATGATTTTTAATTCCAGCTTTGGCTTTTGTTCGCAATGTGCTGCCCGGGATAGAGAGTGCGGAGAGTGAAAAAAATTCAACATATATAGAGGGTTTTGCTCTATATATGATTTTATTCATTGCATTGAGCGTTGTTTTTTACCGAAAACCCCTACTTGCTTGTTTCGTTTTGTTTCCCTGTGCAATATTTGTTATCATTCCGCCTACATCAATTTGACAGTGCCGAACTGGTCCTTACGTTGAAATGCATTGTTTTACCAGTTGGTTATAAATATGCAATATATCTCATGGTACCAACTTAATTTAGGTATGCAAAATTCTTCTTCCCAGTTCTTTTATTATTTTTTTTACGCAACACTTGAGGATAGAACAATAGGGAACCATAGTACCGCCGTATAGTTTAATAAGCTTAAAGGATAAAGTCCATTTGTTTATAAATAAGGTATCTAAAAAATTTCCTTTGAATTTTTTCCACAGTGTACCTATCTATGATTACTATACCGGCTGTCCCACCGGGAAGGAATGCTAATCGATCGCACTGTGGAACCATATTATATATATTTTTTTAGTAAATATTAATACAGGATATTGGAAGAAATGGGTAAAAAATCAAATTGAAAAGTGCAAAAATTCTACATTTTTAAATAGCAACCCCTAATCTTATATATTTTTAATTTTTTTGCATCAAAAATAAAGGCAAGTTTATGAAAGGATGTCTATTCCAAAAATTGATAGTTTTCAAAATATTGACAATTTTACATTTTACTATTACAATAGTGATATGACTTTGAAATTTAATTGATTTCAGTTGGACATGATGGCTTTAGAAAGCAAATAAATATGACACTTGTTAAAATTAATCAACAATTGTGACAAATTGTAGATATTAATTAATAGTAATAAATTATACTTACGAAGACTACCTAAATTTGTTTATTATTTATTGGTATCTAGAATTGTCATCATTGCTGATTATTTTTGATAAGTGTCATATTTATTTGCTTTTTAAAGCCATCATGGCCAACTAAAATCAATTAAATTAAATAGAAAAATGTAAAATTGTCAATATTTTGAAAACTATCATTTTTTGGAATAGACATCCTTTCATAAACTTGCCCTTATTTTTGTTGCAAAAAAAAATATATTAAATTTTGATACTTTTTCAATTTGATTTTTACTCTTTTTTCCCCTGAATTACTATTTACTAAAAATGTTACTATATTTATATAGTAAATATATATATTTACTAATATTTTAGTCCCCTAAAGTAAGTCTTATAGCTCCTAGTATATTCTAACAAATTAAATTAATAAAGCTTCCATATAATTAAAAATTGTTATTATTCTTTATTGTGAAAACGTCTTTTTTGACATAAAATTTCAAATATTTCGAAATCGGCTGGAGGTAGGTTTAACATATTATGCATGAAATGTCTTTAGAATTACAAGGAGAATCCTAAAAACATATAATTTATATAGGATCGTATATAACATAAGGAAGTTGACACTTACTTCCGGTATAACTGGAAGTACTAACTCCTTGAAACCATTTTAGCCGAATTGGTCCCGTCGACCAGATTGTTCCACAGTGTAGTTTCTCCATAATCTATCGAATCCCTTCCCGGTGGGACACACGGTATATAAATAATTAGTGCATGCTAGAAATGGTGAAAAAATTCTAATAACAATGGATATCTCAAAATGGGGAAATATTTAAAAAAATCAGAATCAGAAGTTAAAAAATATGCAGTTTCAAATAATCCCAGTAACAATTTTGGTAGTGGCGTTTAGAACAATGATATTCACCAAAGATCCTGAAAATAATGATGTCATTGAGGAAGACTGATATTAATATGAACCTAATAAAGACTTTACAGAAAAAGATATCAACACTTACAATAAAATAAAAATGTGGGCAGTCTCACACAGCTCTAAAAGAACTGTTAAATATTTTTAAATTGCAAACTTTCAATATTTGTCCTCGTAAACTTTACTTAAAACACAAAAATTAATTCAGATGACTAAACCTAAAAATGGAAACTACCAGCCCAATGGATTAAATTACTGCCTGGAAAAATATTTGAAAAAACCAGAATATAGTATATTTACTAAATGTTAATATTGATGATTTGCCACTTTTTCGAAGCTCTAAACAGGAATTTTGGACCATTCTTTGTAATGCTCATAATAAACTAGTTGTTTGCAGTTACAGGGAGGCAAAAAAAAACCGCTGGCAGTGGAAATATTTCCACCTTATCTCCCCATTGCCGGTCAGGTGTTCTACCAATTCAACTACCTTGACGCATAGTAGAAATCTTCTTCAATTTGGAACATCGTGCTTCCTGTGTGCAGTGCTATTAATTCAAAGGCAAAATAGACCGTTAACTGCCATAACACATTGTTATTTCTTATAGCTGCTAATAAATAATACAAACAAAAAACAAATATTCAACGAAGTTGAGAACGTGTAGTATAGCACCGGTATACAGAAAAATTAAATAAACTAATATTTTTAAATTCAAAAACAAAATCCGCGAAACTACATCTCCGAATTGCCGATCAGGTGTTGCCGAGTTGCACCGTGTCGTGGCGCATAGTGAAATTCTTCTTCAATTCAAAAACATAATTTATTGGTCTTGCTGACAGGGTCATAAGATTATCAGATGCAGAGTTCAGGGAAAATTGCATAAAAAAGCAAAACACACGCTCATGTTAAACAATTTTCCATCACATTTTATAAACAAAATATTTAAATCAATTATCAAACTATCATCCCACTTTGTTTCAATTTATCAAGTTTTCTTGGGTATTGGGACTAAATCTAAACTCAGTAATTCTGAATTTTAAATTCTATTGCAACGTTTCGTGCAATATGTGCACATCATCAGGCTACAAAAAAACACAAAACCTCAATAAAGTAAAAGTTATAAAGTTATATAAATAAAAATACTCAACAAAAGGACGATGACCAAACAGACTAACATAACATTTACTGTACTGAGTTTAGATTTAGTCCCAATACCCAAGAAAACTTGATAAATTAAAATATTTAAAAATAAATGTATTGTTAGAGAAGGAAAGAAAAGAGTTTAAATTGTTTTAAAAATTATTGGAGCAACATCACCTTAGAATTGTATTTTCTCGTCGCCTGAAGAAGGCAAAAAAAGTGTGCCGAAACGGCGCTGTTATGAAATAAATTTTGAACAAGAATTTTAAAATAAAAACATTTAAAATTTTTATTTATTCACTTATGAACCAATACCCCAAGAAACTCAAAGATAAGAATGCGAAAGTAGTAAATTTAGTTTTGAATACCACAGATGGTGGATTTTGGTTTATAAAATATTTGTATATTAAATATTTTTTGAGGACGCTGAGTTCAAGTTCCATTATACTAATAATATAATACTGCTCCATTTAAAATTGACTTTTTCACAATATCTAATATACAGTGTGTCCCCAGACGAATCTTGTAAAGACAAAACATTTTCGAATTTAAATTTGATCTTCTGGGGTCCAGCCCTGCTTGAAACTAATTTGACACATAATTTTTGGTTTGAAAAATCAAGTATGGCTTGCAAATTTTCAAAATACTGATTTTTAACACTAGTAAAGAGTCCTTTGGGTTGAAGTTACGCCAAAATCTTATTAAGAAAAGTTATTCTGCAACTGGACCCCAGAAGAGAAATTTAAACTCGAAAAATTTTTGTCTTTTAAAGGAGTCGTTTCACCTATCCAGGGACACACTGTATAGCCTGTTAATTAAATTTAATGTGCATTTGAATAGTTCAAAAAAATAGTAATAAATGGCCCTCTTTAAATTCACTGCATGTGGAGAGCATTTTTGGATTAAACGATTTATGTCTAATGGTCATGCCACTGATTTCCTTAAAATAAGAATGAGTTTTGGAAACTTGATTTACTTCGGAGCAGATTTGGTCATTTGATTTTCTTTCATACGATGCACAGTTTTCGCTAAAAAAAGTAAAATCCATTTGTCAACAGAATCAAATCACTGATACCTATTAAAAGTTATCTGCAATTCTAAAAAAATTAACTCTGCAGACAAATTATTTAGCGTGCGTTCGACGAGAGAAAATACTTAGAAGAAACAAAATTTGCTCAGAAATGAATCGAGATTCCAAACTAATTTTTGTTTTAAAGAAAAATAATGGCGTACCAAATGTTCAAACCACATCTCACACAAACCCCACTAGTATAAGTAAAAAAAATGTTCTACATCAGAAAATGCTTCTAAATGCATAGAAGTTACATACAAAATGGCGGGACACTGCAAAGTACCTTGGGGTAACTTTGAACAGATCCCTGACATAGAGGCCGCACATCCAAAAGAGCATCGCGAATGTCAAAGGCATCATTTCGAAGCTCTATCCGATGATCCGCAGAAGAAGCAATATGCCCTAGCAAGTCAAGCTCCAAATGATTAAGGCAGGTGCAATGCAATGGCAGAGACACATGCAACCCCACTGATTCGCGAGGCAGTCAACTACAATGTAGAAGATGGTGACAGGCGGTAGCGGAGACCAAGGAGTCAACTCTGACGAAGGAATCCCCAGCATGAAGACATCAATCGACATTGTTTATTCCTTATTTCAGCTCAACTGTCAATGTATGTTTTCTAGGCAGCAACAGAGGACAGTCAACAACAGAACACTACAGGAACAGAGGACAGAACAAACAAGGACATGGAAAAGGGATGATTCCCGAGCTAACCTTGATTATTTTAGATTACTTAACAAACACCCTGTATAAGATATCGATCTATACGTTCAAATTCAAACCTATAAATTTTGTTTAAACTAAAATGATATCTGAATGCCGTCTCTGTACTTAAAACATCGTTCTATTCCATTTTTATTATTCGCGGATTCGTTGTACAAATTAAAAAATAAAATGCCTCAGGGTCGTTCAGGCATAACGAATTAAATGCGGAAAGAGAGGACATTTTTGTGTGATGAAAACATTTAATGTAACTCGACAAAAACGTAAACTGAGTGATGCGGTTCATTATTTAACACAAAGCATGAGCTTGCTGCAATGTTTCTTGGCAATATTTCGATTACTTATAGCAAAGATTAATCTACACAGTGTAGATTAATCTTTGCTTATAGTAAGTATATTTCCCAGAATATTTACGTATGACGAAGTTAACAGGATTTAGAGGAAAGTCTGATTATTATGAATATTTCACTTTTAATATTTCCGTTGAATTCGATAGTTTTCCTATACCTACTTAAACACTTAAGTAGGTATAGGAAAACTATCGAATTCAACGGAAATATTAAAAGTGAAATATTCGTATACACATACGTATTATTATATGATACGAGAATATACGTATTTAAATATCTATTGCTGATGTAATGTAATTGAGTCTACCTATCCTTCTTGCCAAAGACAACCAACAAAAACACCATCCACAGAGTTGAAATTAACTCATCTCTACGATGTAAATTAAAACAAGCCAAATCCGGTAAACTCTTTTGTTTTTATAGTGAGCGGGTTTTGCGGTTGGCTCCCTGAATACGCCAATGATCAATGCTGTTAATAAACCGGAGCTGGCAAGCATCAGGGAGAGAAGTTGATTAATTAAACATCGGTGTATGTTGAAGCCTTCTTCTTCTACCCTTCAACCAGTCTTTCTCTCTCGCTCTTTTCACCCTTTTTGTCTGTCCCTTATTTGTGTTAGTGCAGGTTGTCTTGCTTGTTGAAATGCAATGGACCATATTTTTAGCACATAGTAACATAAATTTAAGATTTTTTAGACCAAAAGAATCCTAAATTAAATGTAAAAGTATTGGCGTTATAACATTGTTTAGGGTGTCTCTTTTGCGGTAGGTAAAAGGAACTAAAATCTAAGAAATATTATTTTAAAGGCATCCATGTTGAAGGAAGTGTTGATCATATTTGTGGAGCAGACTCGTTTTAACTCACAATTTAAAAAAAAAAACATATATTTCGTCAAAAAATTTGAAAAATGATTTAGTTCCAAAAAATAACTGGCCCTTTTGAAAATAAAGTTATTTCTATTGAAAGCTTATAACCGGGTCTAAAATATAAAGAAATATTATAGTGGAAGCTTTTACGAATCATAATAAACAAAGTTTTAATAAAGATAAGAGCCAAATTTGAAAATAACTATTTTTAGAAAATACGATCATTAATTTAAAAAATTTGTCAAAAGGGACTATCTACAATTTTTTTTTTTACTCTAAATACCAAAATATACGTATTCTTCAAAAATTTGGTACTAAAATATTTCAGGATATTTCTAGGTACTGATTAACTTTTGGAAAACATCTAGCGTATATAAGAGGTTTAACAAAGGGTTCAAAAATTTATAGTTCTTAAACTATGCGAAATATGAAACAATTTTTCATTGATTTATTAGAATATAACCTAAAACATTTAACATAAAAAATAGATCACATAGGCGTTCGAAAAGTGTGGAAAAAAGAGGTTAAAAACTTACAACTTATTTCCTAAACATCGCAGAAATATTGACTAGTTATTTATAGTTTTGATAGAATATAACCTTTGAAATGTAAGTATCATAAAAAAATCGGTTTTGTCTCCCCAAAACTTTCCCGACAAGATGTAATATATTTAAAAATATATGACCTGCGTAACGAAACAGAATTTTAATAATAATAATTATAATTGTGTTATTTGCATTATTTCCAATAAACTAGCGTAACAAACTAACTACTTTATTCAAAAATTAAGAAAAAAAAGTATTACCAGAGCTGGGATTCGAACCCTTAACGTTCCGAATATGAAGCGAAGGCTCTAACAACGAGGCCACGGTACCATCTATCGTATGTACTTGTATTGTATTCTAAATGTAATAAATACCTATAGGTTCCAGCTACCTAACTGCTTTAAACCCTATTTTCTCGAGAATTATGGGGGCAAAAATCAAATGTGACCTATCGTTGTAAAGCAGATAAAAAATGCTTTAAAATGATATATCACTCGACCCCTACTGATATAGGAAAATTTAGTGGTTATCACAGGGCTTAAGCGACATCAACCAAAATGGCTTCATCCTAGGACTGCCACAAACTCATATACCAAAATTTAGCTCAATTGGTTGAAGCGTTTAGGTGCTCTCGTGGAAGAATACATACAGACACACATTTTCTAGGTTTTAAATTTTGATGAAAACATTTCGTTTCCCAGATGATATCATATTTCAGATTATACGTACAGCATTCGCAATGAACTCCACTATAAATTATTAAGGAAATATCGATAGTTCAACCTATGGGAAAGTTTTAGGGTGGCACAACCGATTTTTTTTTCAACAGTTAAAAGATAAGTGCATAATTAGCGAACTCTTGTACCTTTGCATTTGGGGGCTGTTTAAACAGCCCCAAGAATAAAAATTGGTGGACATTTATATCAATAATATCAATAAACAGGACCAAAATAAGACAAGAATAAAGGTAAACAAAAACAGAATGTTATCTGTCTTTTATTTTGCAATAATTATTCATTAACTCAGTTCACAAGTACCGTAATAAATTCATTCCAGTTTTATAAAATAGTGACGGCACAAGACATCATAATCTTAACACCTATTACTAGTTTTTCGCGAATTTTTAATTAGATAGCATTGTTATAATACAATACATACAATTTTTAAATGGTTTTTTTCATCTTGTCATTGCCAAATATCGACTAACTTGAGCTTCCTAATATACAAAGATTTAAGCTATAAACTACAGTTATTAAAAATAAATTAGATGAAATTGAACTAAATGTTAAAGCGTTTTACGTAATTTTTATTTAAAGATTTTTGACGTGTAAGTACATGGTATATTATTCATCCCTAACTAGTTACTTATTATCGCCGTTTTTGTATACATACTCACAAAATTAATAATTTAGATTATAAAAATAACGTAACGTAGGTACTATCATGGCCATAGTTAATTAATGCCAGACGACCAACGATAATAATAAAGTACATGGCAAAACGAATTTCGACTGTCTAAGCACTCTAAAAAAATTTGAGTTCACATAATACAGAAGAATTCTCGAGAAGAAAGCAGTTCGTTATCTTTAAATCGAGTGTTGTTAAATATCATTGTTTGTGCTCTTCAATAAAATGACAAAACTTTTAGTAAACGTATTCTTAGAATCTCCTCTTGCTAATATATAAATATTGCAAAAAATTTAAATACTTTGATGAAAGTTTGTTACATACTTATTGTGTTCCTAGATATAAAGTATTTCAGCACTGAAATAAAATTGGGACATGTGGTATATAATCTAGCGCGCAAGCAAGTCAGTCTGAACCGACATGGAATATTGTAGGATCGTAAACGAGATTTTCATTAAATGTTGCAGTGTTTCTGATAAACCACCATACCTCTTCATGTAGGCATAGAAAAGCAACCGTCTCTCGCAAATCTCTTTTCACTAATCTAAGAGTAATTAAAGTTACTGCGCGCTTCTTTAAAGGAATTTTAAGTTAAAAACAGGGAAAAAAATAACAGATATAAAATGAAGAAACCTGCAGTTGATGTGGTTTATTTCTTAAGAGTGAAAAGAACATCTACTTTGGTAGATAATTTATGATATTTTAAGACACGTAACTTTATTTAACAGGGTGATTCAACTGTATGCTTGATGATCAACATCTTATAAAAATAATGAATATAGAACAATAAAATTGATTTCAAGATAAAAATGAGCTTAAAAGAGAAGCAATAATCGGTGAAGGTAAATTTCTTAGCATTAATAGGTATAGTGGTTATTTTCTCAGATGAAAATGAAAAAAAACTTTGGGCGGCATACATCTGTCGGTTTGGAGGCATGGGCGTATCATTATTATTTTAGCAAAATAAAGCAAATTTATATATACATATATTATTTGGTGTTTGAATAATTTTGTTGTAATCGGGTTTATGATCCCCAAATCATCTCGATCGGATTGAAAATACAGTGTTAAGGCGCCAAACTGACAACAGTATGTCCTTGAGTTGGGCAAATTTGGGGTATTGCATATTCTTTTTTGAAATTAAATGATTTTATTGTATCTACTAAATGAAAACCTAATTCTTCCCAAAACTAAATTACAGATAGGACAGAGATGTTTCGCGTATGTCGGTAAGCAAATTTATAACAAACTGCCTCTGGATTTAAAAGAGAAAACCTCTTATAAATCATTTAAAAAAATCTTTTCAAATTGGCTTATAGATAATAAAATTGAAATAAGTACCTAAATGGATATGGGGTGAAATCTGTGTCTAATAAAATCGGGAACGATTAGAATTCACTTTTCAGTTTAACTCATTTATTGCTTTTTTTATTTGTTTCTTTTTGTTTTGTTTTCGAGATATTTCTAATTTTGGGTTATAAAATGATATAGTTACACTTAACTAAAATGGCTTCATGTGCACTTTTATCTGTTCTACCTTCATCTACAGTTGCAGACAAGTTTTAAACTTTGCAACACAGGATGACTTACAGAATATTTCACAGGAGTTTGATTAATATTTATTTCACATTAATTATTATAAGATATATTGTACCGACATTGTAATCCTTGTACTTACTGAAATAAATATTATTATTATTATTATTATTATCAAGTAATTTTTTCTTTGTCGACTTTGTTTTAGGAATAGTTAATTGTTCTGTCATAAAATTAATAATATCTTGTTTATTGGTATTAGGAATTTTAATGGACAATCTGGAATTATTATTCCAGATTGCATCTTATTAGATATATTGTCCATAACAATAATAGAATTACTCGGAATGTTTGATAGCAGTTGTTCAGTCATCCATTTTTCAGATAATTGAGCATTCATATCTTCATGATAATCTGCAGAGGATTCGGCTACATTTTTAGCAGATAATAACAACGCATTCCGAACTAATCCATTTTTGCCACCTGCGTGACGTATGATGACGCGTTTACCTCTAGAAGATATGGAGTGCCTAAACTGCATTTTTAGTATTATCCACCCTACCGTATTTCAACACGTCGTCAGTATCAAACCACGTCTCGTCTAAATAAACTATATATCTACCTGACTCACGAGAATCTTTAATCTTTTCTAAGTATTCTTCCCGCAATTCTGCTATCCTTCTTGATTCCATTGCATCTATTCTACTGTCATTTTTTTTTATATTTAATTCCGCAGTCCATTAGTATTTCCCGCAATGTGGCCAAGCATTTGTAATTATATTGTCTGTAGTTTTTAAGTTTTTCTCGAACCATATCTAAAATAGGCACCTTATTTTTATGTTTATACAAACTATACACAATTTTCCTAATGGTCCCTACCTTCGTCATCAAGATGTTTAAATAAATTGTTGACACTGTGTTGCATTGTACATGTAAATCTTTATTTTTAAATTCTACAATATAGTTTAAATTATCATGTTGGAATGGTTTCCAAAATGCCATATTGCAACAGTTAAAAAAAATTAAATAAACAAACAAAATAGAAATCATATATTACTTACTAAACATACAAACCAAAGGGGATAATGTGGCACCTATATATCTGACTGGATTTATCATCCATCGTTCGTCTCTCGGTGTTTTACAAATAAGCAGGTACCCTCATGAAGGGAACGCTCAATAACGACATGCTATTAACATATGAAATGCCCTGGTTTTGATCAGTAGGTACCTGGTAGAAGCCTTATTTTCAGGTAACTTCAACTATACTATACCAAGAAAAATTACAATAAAATGAATCTTTGGAAATATTAAAATAGTGATCCTAATAGAACAATATGTTTGTGATTCTTTGCCTTTCGGCAGAACTTGCACTATGGTGTGTTCGAGATATTACTATCTCTACCATATGTTCGCACAAGTATCACGGATTGTTATTTAAACGAAAAACGCTGTCTCGCGGTGTTCCGCGACTGAAGAGACGAATCGAGGTCGAAACGGTAGAATTATGTATTCTCCAACAGAAAGTGCAAAACTTTAACTTATTGGAAAACGTACTGGGCTAATGCCCTGAACAATGTTCTGTTGCGTGTAACGATGGAGTTACACATTGGGGATGGAAATTCTAACTGCTTTCGAACTCGGATAGTTCTCATCAGTATGGCTAGGAAGCCATATAGCATTGTGTAGATGGACGGTCTTGTGATCTGAAAAATCATAAGAAGTAGTGTCATTTCGAGCATGCGTGAAAACATACGTCGAAAGACGTCCCTTGGTTGGTCACATCCAAGGAAGTAGCGGAGAAGTGTCACGAAAACATGCGTCTGTGTTGCACAGGTATGTGCTAGGCTTTCCTGAAGGTTGGTTCAGTCGCGGAACACCGCGAGACAGCGTTTTTCGTTTAAATAACGATCCTAATAGAGTTAATGGATTAGGTAAAATTTATTTTAAATTATGTCCCATCTTACTTTCTTGTACCGTAGCTTAGGTAAATCTGAAGAAAAAAAACACAACCACACAAAATTTTTGTTGTTTGTTTTAGACTTGTAAGCCTTCGCATATGTTTATCTTTTTCTATTGTCTTTTTATATAAAGTATTCAAAAATACTTCCTTCAAATAAATTAAAGAAACGTTGGCGAATTCATAAAATTTGAAGATTTATAGACCCAAAATCCACCAATCTATCATGGAGCCCTTATAGATACCAAATGTGTAAAGACGTTAAAAAAATAATTCGAAAATATGATCCATATCCGGTTAATATCAATGTTCGGACTAGGCAAGGTTACATTTTGTCCCCCTGTATATTCTACAGAGCGAAAAAATTGTAATTTGTATGGAACCATGTCATGTAACTATAAAGAATAATTTAAAGTAAGGATGGTTTATTTTTTAAATGAAACAAAAAATGTTATCCATTTTACAAATTTTAAAAATATTGACATTAAGTAGTGGTATGAAAAATACTTCACAATACGATTAAGTTATACATGGAAATGGGACATTATGGTGATATAACCCATTGTCTCTGCATCATTCATAGAGTTTGTCATGATTACATCAGATTTGGGCTGTAGGTATATTCTATAGAGTATATAGAGAACAAACGTCATATATAGAGTTATAGAGGAGGAGCAAAGAGCATCAGGCGAAAATACAACATCACGGCACATCTGTTCCTGTTTTAAAGTAATTAAAATCCTGCTGACAGCCGTTTTCCATGAGAAATTGGATTTATATACGCATTTTGATTTAATTGTTGTTGTTGTTGTTGTGCTATAGACGAGGATCGCAGACAAAATTGTTATGTTATTGGGTATTGAATTGTGTACTTAAACTTAAAAAATGTTATTAAAGTAGAAACAATTAATTTAGTGGATTAGTGGACAAAATTACTGGTTTCATCTAGACAAAAGATTTTCTTTAAATTTCCACAGCTCCAATCTTATTTCTGTGCTATCAAACTGAAGCATGGGTAGGGTGTCAGCACACGAAGGCATAGACGGAAACAAAACGGCTAACCAACTTGGAAAAGGACAACTTATGTTCAGGATTACTAATGGCCAAGTGATGGAGGAATTGCGTAAATGGGAAAAGGAACAATTAAAGCCATACTGAAGGAATACTGCAGTCCTTAGACATTCAAACAGGTTAATTACGTTTTCGCAATCGAAAGCCAAGAAACTTATCGAACCGGATAGAAACGATATAAGCAGTATTGCAGGCCTTTACACAGAACAACCCCGGTGACGTACCCTCTCAAGACGGTAGGTCTGAACGAGGACGACAAATGTCGTTTGTGCGAATGAGCATCAGAGCCCACTGAACACGTGTTTTGCGATTGCATGGCATTGTTCTGCAAAAGGCTGAAATATCTTGAAGGGGTGAACAACCAACGAAGGATCATCAACTTCATCAAAGGTTTGGCGCAAATATCGTAATTTAGACTGCATTCATTCACTAAAGATCTCTTTAGGTATGTGTGTAGTGAAGAGAGGCTAAATGAATTTGAATTGTTCTTAGACTTGTAATATACCTTGACTACTATTCAAGAATATTTTCATTTACCCCAGAATCTCGCCTCATAATTATTATACCGGCTTGCTGCTACATGCACAATTTTTTGAGAAAACATTTTACATGTTTGAACGTAGTGCACAATTCAATTAGAAAAAAACCGCTCAAGTAAGAGAGCCATTGCTTTGGAAATATTCTTCTACCTTAGACAGGAACAGGTAGAATCCTCACACTGTCTTTTCTGGTGTTTGTTTTAATTCCGGTATACTTTACTTTATACCCGGCTCTTCAAAAATGTCCAAAGATGATAAATAAACAGATTTTCTGAGCCATGAAATGCCGCCATGTTTGGATATGAGTGCCTACGAGAAAGGTTCCTTTAAAGAAGTCATAGAGAAACGAACAGTATGACTTGTAGACCTATCCTGCTGATAAATATTAATTTCTGGATTCCTAGCTAACTATTGGGTCAAAAATGATCTGACTGTGACGTCTCTATATCGTTTTGGAATATGGCCCAATAAGTGCACACCACACCCTAACTTTGAGACTTCATTGAATAAAGATTTCATTAATTAATTCATTTTATTTCATGGCTGAATTTTAATTTTGAAATAGTAATGATGTTTCACTCGCTAATATTAAATAGGAATATAAATTTCACTGAACATCGTTGTGGGTACGTTTACTGATACTCGCGCTCTTTCAATGTTTTCCTCTGTTGTTACAGATTAAGTTGAATGTGAAGCCAGTTTCTTAAACTTTTTTGACTATGATGTAACTACAGGAACAAATGGCATTCTTCCATGTAGGAGAATATTGAAATGATTACGAAAAAAACGTTGCACCGAAGTCACAGGGTGAGCATTTTTATAAAAGGGTTTTATGCAAAAAGCACGCTGAAATAACCTATAGCACTTTAAAATTTCCCGCTTCACTGCTGGGTCCGCTACATATAACAAAGCTACTGCCTTCTCGAAACTGAAATTAAACGAATACATACGTCTCACATTGCCTCTGTCAAATCTGGAGTACCGCAAGGTGCAATTCTGGCGCCAATTTTGTTTTTAATATATACCATTGATATTGCAAAGTGCGTTAAATATTCAACTGTATACTCATACGCAGACGACATATAGATTTTGCATGATTTTGAACCAAATGATTATGATGCAGCTAATTATAATATAAATGAGGATCTACAACAATTAAGTTCATACTGTAAATAAACAATCATAATATGACAATAAATGCAGACAAAACTAAGGTATTACTGTATGCACCGAAAATTCTCTTTCAAGATCTGAAAATGTATTTGCATGTCGATATAAACGATCTTAACATCCCTTTGTCTGATGAAGCCAAAAATTTAGGAATTGTCTTTGATACAGATATGAGATTCCATAAACGTGTAAATGGTATTATTCAAAAGACATTTGCGTGCTTTAAAACACTATTTGCCAATAGGTACATTTTGAATTTTAAAGTGAGGAAAAATTTGTGTGAATATATAATTACACCGATGATCGCATATGGTATAATAATATCCTTGTTTAGACTTTCTACATAAACAGAAACTGCAAAGGATCTTAAACACGTCTTGTAGATTCGTTTATGGTATTCGAAAATATATCCCAAAAATACGCAGAATTGGAATGGCTCAATATTGAGAATTTGTATAAATACTTCTTAGTATGCTTTGTTCATCGTCTTATTAACAAAAAAAATCCGGAATACTTCACAAGAAAACTACTCCAGTAGTCTACGATATTCTGACAGTTTTCATATTCCTAGCTATACCACCACACTTTTCCGAAAGTCATTTACCTATAATGCTATAAAATTATATAACAGTCTAGATTCCACAATGAAAATGCTTAAGATTTCTAAATTTAAAACCATATATAAGAATAATTTGCTTACAAGTCAGATACAGTTGTAAATTTCCCTGCACTTTTAATCTTTCTTGTAATTGTCATAAAAAATGTTTAAATATTTGTAGTCTAGTATACTTGTGTAAGTATTTAGTTTTGGTTTAGTTATAGATTATTGTTTTTTTTTATGGAATACTGTTTTTTTTTTTGGGTTAAGTATTAAAATAGCACATCTAATTGCTAGACTTCGCCCTTTGATTGGATAAGTATTAAGAATTATTTTATAAGTTATTTATGTCCTATATTGCATACTTTTCCAATCAATAAAGACCATTGTTATTATTATTATTATATAATTCCAAATATTAGTCACATAGCAGCATCAGGCAAAATGTCTCTAGACTTATATCTCATCCTACTTTTATAGTTTGCTGGATTCGGTTTCGTCCTTGGATAGTTTTTCACTAGTCAAATGATAGCACCTTGATTATATGTCCTGGTGGATCGTACAATCTGCTTGGTATTAGTAAGTAGGTACTGCTCCTTCAAATTCATTGATATTTATTCCTGTTTTCTTCGCATTTCAATTTTCTGATGTATCTCTTCGCAGATTGAAATCATTCCCAAATGAACTACTTAATGACCATTTTGCTTCTTCTTTGCTATAGATACAGTATTATTACCTAAATTAGTCTATTGTTGTCTTGAAATTTTAGTATTGTGGAAGTAGAAGCCAAGAGGTTGGTAATTCATGATATTCCTCTGTTCCAGGCAAGATATAATAGTCAAAAAATATTGCTCATTGTTAAAAACAGTGAAAGAGAGATGAAATATCAATTGTGAAACGTGAAATATTTTACAGACATGCTGCAAATTAACTTATAAAAATTATGATGGAGTTGTTGCTTCTCGTCCGGCATCGTTTGTGAACTGTGTTTCACCGGGCATATTGCCTGCTCACAATAGATGTCGCCAAAAACATCTTGTTGTCTTTCAACTCTCGTGATGGTATTAGCTCTTCGTAAATGTTGGAAATTCGAGTCACACTGCCCGCAGACCACCACTGATGAGTTGTGGATGAACGAAACGGCCCGTCTGGTGAAAACATGGTAGTGTGAAACAAATTTCCAACAAAACTTAAAGTCTTGTTACATTATGTACCAAGCAATTCATTAATAAAGCCTCCCGCCAGGGAATTCGGGCGTGTCTAGTGTTGGCAATAGGATATATATGATGGAGTTGTTGCGTGTCGCCCGGTCATCACTAGATGTCACCAAAAATATCTTGTTATATAAAAATTAATTAAAGTTTTATTGATTTCATACCACCCTTGTATATATTATCATCAATTTGGATACATCTCAAATAAGGCTTGGTTTCGCTTGCCCTTAATCAGACTAGTTTATGAAAGGAACGTCGAAATAAAAAAAATCTCTTTTGTTATACATTTTTACGCGCCTTGGAAACAATACAAAAATATGGGGTAATTTTAAAAATCCGTCTACATGATGCGAATGATACAAACAGAAATTTCATGTTGCTTTATCTTGTTTGCCGTTTGTACTGTCGTTATTATTATTACAAGTCTAACGCGTTTTGTGAATCGGATAGATCGAAATACGATTCTTATTGAGATCTTTTTCCAGAATTAAGAAAGTTGAAATTTGAATTTTTAGATTAATAAATGTCTAAGTGGGACACACCAAACAAATACAGCATAGAGAAAAGTTGTCAAAAATACTATTTTGATGAATCTTGCCCGTATATTAAATCGATTTTATGGAATATTTCACCTTTGTTGTTGAAAGATCTTTCTGTCAGTCTAAGCACGTAAGTATTTACACAAACTCATAACATCAACGGTTGCATTTTTCATTCAGCCACAGAGCGCTTTGCATGGCGCAAAGATTTTCAAGGCCTAAGTTAGAACCTTGAGGGACTCTAGACGTAGTCGGGTATAGAAACAAGATTTAAACCCGTCATATTTATGTGTATTGTTGGTTTATTTGAACTTGTTTTTATTTAATTTTATTTGTTTTCGTTTTCTTGATATTAGGTCATTTATAAAATATTCAATTGTTTGTTTTAATTTAATGTTTTGTCATTGTGATGTGAAATTATTTGATGGTTGCATTTTTGGATATTCACGTAGGTATACCAGGTAGGTGAGTCAGAAATTGATTTGAGTACCTACCTACTCTTCGATAATGTCTATCAATTAAGTATTTTATATAAAACTGAGAGACATTGCACTTCAACATTTTATAAAATGTATAGTTATAAGACCAATAAAAATGTATTTCTATATTGCTTGGGCAAGCTTGTCTTGCTGTTTCGGGTGCATTATTTGCCACACCAGGGAGAAGGAAGCCAGGATATTATACCATTATGGTTTGGTTTGGATTATACACTGATCGAAATCCTTTTATTCTTCCTAAGAACCTATTTAATCTGCAAAATCACCAAAACACCTTTTACAAAGTTTAACCTTTAAGAATAACAACTATATCTTGACTTAGACCACTTACATTTCAAATCCTACATAATATTCCAGGTATATGTTAAATCCAATATTTTTGTTTTCCATTGTATGCAAAATGCCTTGTTTTCCTAAAAAAATATCCCACCCCCTAGTACAACCCCCCTCTCCCTCTATCCATCTCTCATAGACGGGGCTCTGCTGAATGCATTAGCTCGCGTGGAGCAGAGTATAATATAACTAATGGACGCGACAAAGCTGATTGAAAAATTTTTTCACAAAAAAAAAAAAACAACAACAAACAGTGGAAAAAAAGCGCCTAGCAAAGAGAAAAATATCATTCAATGAGGAGATGCGATTTATTTGAGTTGAATGATGAATACGGGGCATGGTTAAAGACATTCTTCTTTCATCTGATAGCCAATTTCGAATAATTTCATTATTTAGACTAAAAGCTAAACTCAAATAACAAATACTGAAAACACAATTATTTAAAATAAAAAATGCATTACAACAACAGTAATAAAGTAACATGTATCTACAAACTAATATAAGTATTTACAATATATTTATATTTATTTTTTCAAAAATGGCTCTAGAATATTTTCTTCAAACCATGACCATTCAAATCGCAGGTGATTGCCGGGCGTTGATAAAAATGTCAGTTTGGAATCATCATGCATTTTTTGCAATCCAAGTCGATCCTGAAAAAAAGCGCCTGATTATTGTTTCAATACCATTTCCAGATAAAGGTTAATGATGATGATTATTGCGCTTGAAATTACATTGTTATTCAATATTTTTGGGGTCAAAAGTTGTCTGCAGCTGATTCCGACTGTTACATTAATGCAAGCGTTCGAACCCATACTGCAGGCAGTCATTTCACTATTTTCTTATCGAAATTGCATTTTTAAAGCACCAATGATTAATACCTTTGATCGTGCGGTTTGCGGTTTTTGATTTTCGGACAGGTTGTACGTTTTGTTGCTGCGCAAATTCAATTGATTTGCGAGAAAAATGAGAACTTGTAGGATGATTCGTTTTTGAGTATTGGCTTTTTGGAGCTCCGCGATTGACGAATTGAGGTTTTTAAAGTCCCACTGATCTCCATATTTTGATCTTTCTTGATCAGTATAGACGTGGGGAATGTCGTTTTAGGTGCACCCGCTATTGGATAGTTGATAAGACTCAGCCATCCATATCCATGAAACAATTATTGTTCGAACATGTTCTCGGTTTAATTACATTTTTCGAATAACTGATGGTTTTAGGTTAAATAGAAGTCCAGGTTAATTTTTCGTAGGCGCCCTTCAAGTCTTAGTATGCACAACTAATAATAGAGCAGCATACTCTTATTCCAGGGTTTTGTTCTCACAAGGTCCACTATAAAGAGTGTCTGATGGATTCTGGATTCTGAGGCGGATTCAACTTTTGTATCTACTCGTTCGTTAATGCTACTTAAGATGAAACTCTAATACTCTTATATTGTTAATTCAATTGCTGCTATCCCAAAAATTCCTGCCGACTACGTATTAAAGCAACATAAGTGTGCATAAGTCAAACGTTTAAATGGAAAATCGGAAATCTTATTTTCCCATACCTACCTACTACCATCCTTATTGGTTATCGGCTTATTAAAATAAAATAAATTACAAAACCATTTTCAGACTGCCCTAGAGGATACCTTCTCTGCAAGAAGTTGATAAAGCTATTCGACAACTTAAAAACAACAAAGCAGCTGGCTTTGATGGCATATCTCCTGAGCTTTTTAAAGAAGGACCTACGATATTGGAACATTCTCATGTTCTAATAACCAAAATATGGAACACCGAAACCGTGCCTGCAAGAATGCGAGATGCCTCAATTGTCACTATATTTAAGAAAGGGCATCTCTCACGCCTCTTCATCGCCGGAAAGGGTCTTGCAAGACTTTGTCCAATCATCTTCTCCCACTCTCGGAAGGGTGCTTGCTGGAAACACAATTTGGTTTTAGACGCAACAGGGTTACAGCCGACATGATATTTAATGTCAGGCATATACAGGAAAAGTCACAGGAGCAAAATCGTCCTCTATACATGGGTTTATAGACCTTGTCAAGGCGTTCGTCTCTGTTATCCTTAAGGCTCTGTGGAAGATATTGAAGCTCAACGGATGTCCCCAGATACTTCGACTCCTTCACGATAATATGAAAGCAGCAGTTCTCAACAGTAGCGGACCGCGAGAACCCTTTCCAATAACAACTGGCTTGAAGCAGGGTATTGTGTCATTGCACCGATTTTGTTTTCGATGTTTGTGGGAACGGTCATTCAACTTGTTAAGGGTGAACTACCAGAGGGAATAGAGATCGTCTACAGATTTGATGGTGCGGACTCTTCAACCTTCTTAGACTGCAAGCTGGAATGAAGATCGTATCCACATCAGTCATTGAGCTTCAAAACGCGGATGACAACGTTGTTCTACAGAAGAGGATATTGAATATACACTTAATGCATTTAACGGCGCATACCGGAGTATCGGGCCTGGACTAAATATAAAGAAAACACAGGTTATCTACCAGGCTGCACTATGGCTGTCCCACCACATATTCGAGTTAACGGAGACAGACTTCCGAACATCGAGCGAGTTTTTTTATCTGGGCAGCATTCTCGTGGCGAGCGCAAATATCGATGATGAAATTCAGCATCGTATAAGATGGGATAGTTCCTACCTTACGTATAGCTGTGAGTCTTGGATCACTTATTGGAAGTATTTAAAAACCCTAGAGAAGTACCATCAACGATGTCTCATAAGGATTCTTGGAATCAAATGGCAGAACCGACGAACAAACATCAACGTTCTAAAGGAAGCTGAATCAACTAGCATTGTAAGGCACCAGCTGCGATGGATTGCCCACGCAATCTACATGCCAACGGAACGCTTTCCAAAGAGAATTATTTATTCACAGCTTAAGGTCGGCTCACCAAATCAGGGAGGGTAACAAAAGAGGTACAAGGATATTCTCAAGACCAACATGAAGAATTGTGGCTTAGATGTAAAGAGCAACTGGGAGCAGTATCTCGAACAACCAACTGAGATGGAGGCGTACCATTTACGAGGGTCATCAAGTTTTTGAAGAGCAGCGTCGACGACATGAGGATGAAAAGGGACAGCATCGAAAGGAGAGAGAACGCAGCGATGGCGAACCGCACCGACAACAGCTAGTAAATGGTGTGTCAATTTTGTGACAACTTTTGCGGCTCGCGGATCGGTCTGTTTAGCTATCTTAGAGTTCACAACAGAAATTCCCTGAGTTGGAATAATTCATACTCGTTAGCGAGTGAATACTGATGATGAGAGGATAAAAATTTAAGAATAACAATTAAATTTATTAAGAAAGTAACAAAAACAGTCCCAATGAAAATTTTAGTATTTTGATATAGCTATTGGCATATCATTATGACATGTCTTATTTTCTATTAAAGGCTTCATATTAGATTCCTTATGAACTCCAAATCGCAATTTTTCCATACTGCTCTTATTAAAGCATTTTCCAGTTCATCAATATTCGTCTGAAGCAGTTATTCCAATGTTATTGTAGCAAAAAACGTTAATTTGAACAAATAATTCTCAGCTGACAGTGATCCCTTCCGAACATTGTTAGCTCTATGCAACCTTAACGTGGTCTTCTGTTTGTTTTTATAATTATGTCATACTTATTTCGCATTTGAAATTTATATAGTACCGAAGTGTTTCTTCATTTCACAAGGTATTCTTAACTTCAAGTAAATTTAAAAATTAGTTTCATGGTGAATTATTTGTTATATACCACTATAAATAATTTGTCTAAGTTGTTATTATTTATATCTAATCAATACTAATTAAATACCGCTATACCATATAGAAAGTTTTAATAACTTTTTATGATAACTGACACAGAAAAAATGATGATGGTATATTGGCTCTTAAAATTATTGCAACAAGTTAAGTACTTAATGGTTATACGTAATATGATAGCAATTGGTGTATTTATTTTTTGAAATGCCTTCTAAAAATATTTCTTAATGAAATTATAGAATTAAACAAATCATGTCAAATAAGTAATAGTTTTAATACAAACAAAAATTATAATATTTCGGCCAGCAGTCTTAGTATACACAAAAATATCAACGAAACATTACTTAGGAATTCTTCGAAACACATTTTATTCTTTTAAAAAACCAACTTACGTCAATAAAAAGTGAAGATTCTTCCAGGCTTTCAACCTCCACAGCTTGGCCAGGTTTATAGAAACCAAACCATTCCGTTTCAACGGGTTGTACAATGGTGTCATTAGCAAATTTAACCATAACGAAGTTGTCAAGTTGTTGTAGATTTGTTATGTAAGTCGTATTAATAACCCTCTCGTTATTAATGTCTGCTAAAAATGTGCTTTGGTTGCGATATTCAGCTTCGTTCAAAGGATCGTGCCAGTAGGTTGCTTGAACTAAAGCTTTTTGAACCCACCTAGAAATTAAAGAGTTCTATTATTCTGTAATTCATAGACAAAACGAACCCTAGCTGTTTGGAGCAGTTGATTTAAAATATTATACCGTGTTGTACAGAAACTCTGCATTAAATATTACAGAAAATTGGAGAAATTTTGGAGTATTTTAAGGGCATTGCTAATGTCAATTCGGGAGTAGGTACACTGTGTGTCATTTTGGTTGAGACTGCAGGGTATCTGAGATCTGAGTTGTTAATAAAGATATATTTTTTTTCCTTGTTTTTCTTGAACTATATACAGTTGACACTGTTTACAGTGAAACTCTATATAGTGAAAAACTCTTTACAGTGCACTTTTTTCAAGACCTAGAATATTTTAATGAAATTCAATGTAAAAAGCCCTCCATACAGTGAATCTTTAATGAGTAGCAGTCTATGTAATAAAATCTTACTGGACTTTTATGTTTGTATAAATGTTTATGCATTTATTGAGATCTTTGCCTTTTCGAGTTTCCCATTTACATTTTTATATCGCATTCTTTTGAAAATGTTCTTAGCGCGTTCATAACGCCTATTGGTAGGCAATAGAGTGAGACACTTGGGGGATTCCTAAACCATTATACAGTCGAGGCGGCCTAGTAAATCGCAAATATAGGTCCACTTGGTTTTTGAATCAAGTAAGATGTCCAAGCGTGTGTGTTTAAGTTTAGCTGTGAAAAATTGATTGATGTTGCTGCAAAATTCGGTGTTTCCTAAAGTTGTGTATCTCTGATAGTAAAAACTCGCAAAATTATCATGAAGAAAACTAATGTTCCAAGCAGTTGAAAACGAGTATGGGTGTGTTCTTTCGAGAAAACTATCAAAAACTGATTTTCTAAAGCAGCACTGAGAAAAATGACGACTGGGAGGACGAAATCGATCTCGCTACCTTAAAAAACAATGGGGTATTCTACAACAAACTGCTACCGTCGACGCAGATTTTTTTCTTGAAGATTTCTTAGAAATCGCCAATGATGTTGACACGACAGATCTCCCAACTGACCAAGATATAATTGACGATATAAAAAGTATAGACGATCATGAAGAAGAAACTGAAACCGGGGAGTGTCCTGCTAAATTTAGTGGAAAGGCCAGCAAAGGGTACCTGATCAAATCTTTATGCATTTGAATAAATGCGAGAATTTTGGTTGTGCAACATTTATTTTTCAAAAGTAATGTTCAAAAGAAAATAAATGATTATTTTTCCTATTAGATAATGCATGTATTTATGTTATTTAGCAATTTCTCAAAACCACACAAATTACTATATTCTTATGTAATGTGTACGTAGATTATGTACATGCTATGCATAAACTTTCAATATTTTAATAAAATCTTTTATAATTCAATTTTGCGATTGTTTTTGTTGCTTGTTGATTTTTTCTTTATATTGTAAAAAACTCTCTATAATGCAATTTCGGTTGACATTTTGGTCTTTCACTATAAATATAGAGGTTCGACTGTATTTATAAATTTGGGATATCGTTATTGGGGTTTAGGTTTGTATTAACAACAAAAGTGAAATAAAGTTTTTTTTACTTCATGTCACACTTCTGCTTTTGTTCCTCGATTCGACAAACAAATGTTTGTCTTCTTCTGGATTTTTTTTATTAGTTTAGTTGTTCATATGAGCCTAAACCCAAATAACGATATCCAAAAAAAATATAGATAGTCTTGCAGTTTTTGCAAACCTGGCCAGTTTTTTGGTGAAAGTTTTAGTCAGAGATTTGGTAGAAAAATACTACTGCACATGACGAGGACCTGATTAGATTTTGAGGTGTGTAGCATTAAAAGTTTCACAAAAAAGTGTCACGCGGAAACCGCAAGTCTCTATCTTTATAAAGAGCTGAGATATGCTCACACAGTGTACTTCAGTTAGTAGTTTTCTGATTTGTATGTTTGAAGCAATTTTTGTTAAACTCTTCAAGTTTCTAAGTATATCAAACAATCTCACAGTCCGTCTACACATAATTCACGAGTGAATTTATAACGGTTTTATGTTAGTATGGAATAAATTTCTCATAATATGATGCGGTGTTTCTGTGATACGTTAGATTGCAATATTGTACAAATATGTTTGATTAATCTTATTTGAACCAGTTTTTCTAAACATTAAAGTTATTTGCTTAGGACTTACTAGTTGAACTAAATATCAAGAGCTTTTAATCAAGTATATATTCTCAGTTGTGTTACCTATTTAATTCCAATACTTATACTTGAACACTCGTATAAGTCGTTTACTAAATATGTAAATCATATTTATTTATTTTTTATAATTAAGTGATCCAAAGCATTGTACTTATTTGTTATCTTATCGGCAAATATTTCTACTCATTTTTTTCCGGTTGTATAGTTAACAAAATCACTTCTGATTTTGGATGGATATCTTGCTAATTAGTTATATTTGGCTAGAACCGAAAAACAGCCCTCGTACCGTAATTGATCAAAAGCCATATTTACACTCAGACAGTTCAAGATATAGATTATTATAAACAATGATATCAAATATATTTAAATAAAAGAGTGTTGTATTATTTGAAAATGAGTGTAGGTACTTATTAATTTAGTTGATTATATTGCCTCATATTAAATAAAAATTTGTTTATGATTAGGTAAATAGAATCCTGCATATCCTTAGAAAGATCCTCCCAGCTCACAAATGAGATTTAAAAAAAGGTGTTTAAGCTAGTATTTATCTGAAACTGCATTGAAAAAGAATCATTGCATATTCTTAAGTTAGAAACATATAGTAATATTTTACTTCGGCACAATCTAAAACTCGTAATGAAATAATAATAGTAATCAATTTATTTGCAACCAAAAATAAAGAACACTTTTACAAACATAAAAGAAATATCACAATGACAACAGATTCTTGAACTGTCTGTGGTGGCAAAAAGAGTTAAAAGGCAGTTATAAACTGTTTTTAAGATTTTAACCCGAAAAATTAAATAAATACAATTCTAGAAAATATACTTTGAAACGTCTGGTAAACACGAAATTACTACAAAACAACAATCGTGGATAAACAGGAAGAAACTAACAATATAAGGAATGAGGTTGTATAATGTATAAAAACAAAATAAAAAGAGTAAATTATTCGCTTGAGTACCTAGAGTAAATATGAAACTTATTAAAGACAAACTTTTAAGGCTGTCTGGAATCTGGTTGTACACAGCACAATTACAGAAAGAAAATGACCTCTCAAATATTGCGGTTCTATGTGCTGTTCTCTAAACCTCAGATTAAGCGTGTGAACATCAGATCGAAACACAATCTTATTGTAAAGATATGGTGGGCACTTGGATTGAATTATACTTCAATATTTTGCAGTCACAGCTGGGATATATTGGTTAAAGTATTTAATTACAAATAATAAGTCGGCTAGATGGCCCGTGTTTTGGTGGTTAATATTTTCTTAAACTTTACTGTGCAGCCATCACATTTTTTCCAATAGACATAAATAAACTGTGAAAATGTTTTTTTTTTTAATTTAATACTGTTTCTGTAAATTTGTATTTCATTAACTGTAATGCTACTATGTTTATAATCACATTACCCTAGATATGCTGCATAGTTCAAGAGCCTCCTCATATAATCGCATAGAGCTAGCGAAAGTGAACCACAGTTAGGAAGCCCATATACGCCTTGATGTTGGCCACCCAATGAAATGAGGTTCTTCATCCTTGGTATGGGACACCTTTGTACTAACGCTCTTCTGTAATTATTATAAAAATAAAAAGAGGCATTAAGAATCAAAACGTAAAACAAAATATAGAGCCAGTTTGATCTTAAAATTTACACAAACTAAATGTTTTTTACATTTAAGGCTGTTTGAGCAGACTCCAAATAAAGATATAAGGCGTGCATGATTGTGCACATAATTTTTAACCGATTTGAAAAATTCGTTTTTTCAAAATAAATTTTTAGAAATTTTATTTTAATTCCTATATAAACCTCTGTTAAAGTGTTCTTTCTATGCTCCAAAAAGAATTTTTCAAATCGATTAAAAAATAAGTGCATAATCATGCACGTCTTATACCTTTATTTGGAGTCTGATCAAACAGTGTTTAGTTAACGTATGACTTACAGAAACTGCCCTCCCTGAGAAAAACCAATCGCATTGTATCCATTTGCTAATAGTGGATCTGATTTAACGATTTCACATGCTTCTTCAATCTGTTTATCGGGATGCAGAAAATATCCATTCTCCATGTCCTTAACAATAGATGCACCAATTTGCAAAGATACTACGTGAACTCCTGGTAGAGATTCATTCAGTTTTTTTGAAATGGCTCCTAAACTGAATGGAAAGCAGCAGGAATCCCCTAAACAGAATGAAGAGTTACTTGGGAGTTTTTATCTAAATTGTGTGGGTAACTATAAACTTCCATAAATTAGGAAAGGTGTGTTATGTTCCAAATTTATTACTTATTACATACCTATAAAAGGCAGGGTGTCGAAAATAAATAGTGAACGAACGATTTCTCTAACATACCCTAAGCATGTTTCGATCATAAATAGAGTCATTAGTACTTAAATTCGAAGATTTGAATGACAAAACATATTTGACCAATTCTTTGAAAACAAGTTAAGTTATGAAAAATTTTTAATAAGGTAAAAATTGCGTAACTAGAGTGTGTCCGGATTTTTAAGCTCCCAAGGGCAAGCCCTGCTTGGTTTTATAGTAAGTAGTTTCGTTGGTTTTTTGTCCCGCATAAAAATGTCATTAAGAAAAGTTGTTCAGAATGAAAGACTGAGTAGGTGTGTAAAATTTCAAAATCGTAGGCCTACTTTGATTTTTGACCTTTTTTTTTATCAGAAAAGTGCATAAAAGTGCCCTTTAGAATAAGAAAAATTATTTAGAATCGATCTGTCGCCGATGCCGTAACCTAACAATTTAAATACAGCGTCAGCACTATTTTTAAACTTTTTTGAAAGCTACTATTCAATACTAATTGTATTTTATTGATATTTTGACAAGTGTATATCTACTTTTTGGTTTTTCCATGGTAATTAAAAAATATCAACATGTCCCATTACTTTCATCTTGGCAGAATAACTATTGATATGGAAGAAACTCGAGCTGCCTATGAAGATTTCAGGTCTCGAATTGAATACTGTACAAATTTAGAAGGTGGCCTAATAGAATATTTTAAAAATGTAGTAATAGTAGTAATTTGTTTGATATTTTTTTGTAATTTTGTTAATTATTAATAGGTATTAAAAAAAATAATAAATAAATTGGCTCAGAGATCTAAAATTTTGAACAGAGCGGCATAATTATCAATTCGTAATAACTTTTCTTAATTTTGTAATTTTTTTCCTCATTGGATTATGTGATACTTTTTAAGTAATGGTTCAGAATGAACGCACTGATTTCTGGATAGCCTTTAAACTCCTAAAATTCACTAACTCGGAGTAGGATCTACATGGGAAGATTCTGTTAAGTTGAGTGACTTCTAAAATTTGCAAAGTCGTTAAGACATAGGTAATGTTCGTTACAAGTTACTAGATACCTAACACATATCGTTATGTGGTACCTACTATTTAAATTTAAAAATATTAGTGATTTTAACATACCCATTCCATGCCACAACACTATCGGCGTATAGCTATTTTCAGCATTCTGGGAACCACCAAATACCGGCAAAAGTATTAATAAACAAATAATAAACATTGTGATATTATTGTTCTTGATGCAATAAGAGCTGATTTCAAACTAAGTACTATTACTAAACAGAGAATTGATTATCTGTTTGGACTGACTGAAGCAATTTATATGTAGGCATTAAAACTGAAGTATGTATACCTACTACTTACAATTAAATGAAATTGTTGATATCGTAATATGCAGCGGGTCAACAAGAACAGCAGACGAGGGAATTTCGCTAAGTACTGATGATTCTAGTTAATTTATTTTTCATTCTTTACTGGAAATGTGACATTATGTAAAGCAGTGGCAGCTTTTCAGGTAGAGTAGGTGAAGTGCCTCTTCATCAAAAATAAATAACAACATAAAAATATATATCTACAAATATTTTTCGATTTATAGTGTTTTTAAAGACAAAATGCATTTTAAAACTTATGAACATAGAACAAAGAATACTACCGCATTATATACAGATTAATAATGTTCCTCTCGCACTTAAATCTGAGGCAAAGAACTTGGGATTGATTCTGGATTCCAAACTGAGATTTGATAATCACATCTCTCCTTGTATTAGAAAGTCTACTGGATGTCTGAAAATTCTTTATAATTCTAGACATATACTTAATTTAAGAACTAAATTGACATTATGTAATTCGCTGGTCTTGTCAGTCTTTGACCATTGCGATGTAGTGTACGGTCCCTGTCTGACAGCGGAGTCAAGTGGTCGTATCGAAAAGAAGAAATATTGCTTGCGCTTTGCTTTTGGTATCAGAACAAATCGACCTATTTCACATAAACTGCGGGATCAGAACAAATCGACCTATTTCACATAAACTGCGGGATGCTAACTGGCTTGATATGAAGGATAGACGTCATTATCATAGATGCTGTCCCCATCATAAAATTATTAAAATTAAGACGCCAAGTTATTTATATAATAAAATTACATTTCGCACAGATGTAGGTACATAACCTTAATCTGCGACATAGGGGAGATTGACACCGCCTGTAGGGTGTACAAAAAACTGGGATATTTGAGAGGTCCTTCACTTATGACGTCGCAAAATTGTACAATGATCATGAATTAAAAAACTGTTCCACTGGACTTTTTAAAAAGAAATTTAAGTTAAGTTTGTTAGGGCATGGTAGCATCAGCTGGGGATTTGTATTTATTTATTTATAAATTGTATTAGGTTTGGTACGATGATTGTTTGTTTTGTTGTAAGGATAAGTGTTAAGACAGACAAGCATTGCATTGCATTGTTTGGCTGCACTCATGCCTTTTCTTATGTCCGCAGCTATATTCTTGGAGTTGTGGTACATGATGAATAAAGATTATTATTATTATTATTATTATTATGAATCAAAAATTAACCACTGGCGCGAGAGGCTCGAACCTCCAAAAGACGGACGGAAAAATAGCCCGAGTCGCGCGCGGGCCTGCTTACGTTATATATCTCCATGACGACGGGATATGCGACTCGCGGCAGCTTTTTATCAGGTGGATTTATATTAGAAGGATAAGTTGTTTACGTAGTTTTTTTTTATTATTATTATTATAGTTATTTGGATGGTTTTCGTTTGTGTATTATTCTGTTCAAAAAAAAATATTTTAAGGGTAAATTTTATTTGAACTAAAAAATTTTACATCAGTATTGTTACTCGAAAAATTGACATAGCAAAATCGGGAGACAGAAGGCAAAATTATATCGTTACAAAGAAAGCTAAAACAGCGAATGAGCCATTTTTTATTCCCTGCACTACACCTCTTTTTCAACCCGCCAGCCGCCACTGATGTAAAGTGTACAGTGTAGCCAGTAAAAACTATTTAGGTACCTATACAGTGACTATAGACTATTTTTAAGAAGATGTTATAAATAGTAAATCATTCTCGACTAATATTAAACCCATAAAATGCTTATAAAATGCTAATTTTTCAACCCCTACCCCTAATATCTTGTCTCCAGCGTATGTGACCCATATTTAAGTAAATTGGATTTCTCGGT
This sequence comes from Apoderus coryli, assembly GCA_911728435.2. Taxonomy (NCBI): domain Eukaryota; kingdom Metazoa; phylum Arthropoda; class Insecta; order Coleoptera; family Attelabidae; genus Apoderus; species Apoderus coryli. The sequence continues at coordinate 9,249,656 of OU452204.1, read as the reverse complement.
TGTTTAAAATAAACTAAGTTGTGTTCAGTTTTTTAAAATGGAAAATATTTTGCTTATTCATAAATATTAGCTTTACTTAATTATTTATGATAAAGCAAACTATAACGTCACCTCCACAAAACAACTTTATTATCATCACGTTAACAGCACGTCAGATACATGTTTCGGAGGCATACACCTCTATCATCAGTCGAAATCAAATCAGTCAAGAAAGGAAACGGTGTGCAACAACGAACAGTTGAAAATAATTTCCATTGAGTCGTCATGGAGGTTTCAGAGGTGCAAATTCCGAATTTTATTATCAAATTAACACATCGTTCTTAAATACAACAAATTAAACATTAAAAGTGAGTCTTTGCATTTATAAACAATTGAAACACATTTAGAGGAAGTTGGAATGAAAACAAAATCAGGATATTTTCAAAAACTCATAAATAATAAATAAAAAAAAGAAAATAATAGCATAGCGGACAAGATTGATTGTTGGTTTTACCTACACAAGGGACTTTGTTTAATTTAGCAGGGCCTCAGTCTAATTCAGTAAAACCAGAGCGAGGCATGGATCGACAGATACTAACGATTTCGTTTCGCTCATATTATGAGCTCGTCAGAGTAGGCACCATAGTCGTTGACCATCTACAGTATCGGCCTGCATCGAAGCACAGCGAGATATACACCAGCAGATATAAGTATGTAAACTGTACCATCTACATATACATAGTAATGCATATCCCACCATACAGAGACCAAACAAATCCATTGTATAGGTAAAACCAGCCGTAAAGATAGAAAATAAAATAGTGTAATAGTAGTACCCTTTCTGAATCTGCATTGGATCCAAAAATTGATATTGCGAATTGTAGTATGGCTTTGAAAATATGAAAATCATGATTCGCTATCGAAATACCATTCCATTTTCACTTGGTTTTTTATTGTCACTGCAAATTTTACTTAATATCGGTTGAAGAATGCAAAATTCTCCATACAGAGAGTCGAAATTAATTTTTCAATCAATCAATCATGTTTGAAACTTTGCAAAATTTCAGTGACTTCATTAAAAGAAAATGGTTTCTCTAGCGAAAAATTTTCCAATTTAAATAATTGCGACTAGAAAAATCCAATCTTAAGTATTCAAGAACGTTTTTTTAAAAATTATCACATGTCCGCCAAACATTAGGAGCAAGAGCTTCAGGTAAGCTTTTGAGTAAGTTGCTACAAAGAAATTCAAAAAAAGAAACCTCAATTCTTTGAGTAAGTATTAAGTGCCGATTTCGCAGAAAGTTTTCAGCGGGACATTTGGCGTACTGACAAGGGTCTTTGCTCCAAATCGGACAAATCCTGACAAATCGGGACGGGTTGGCAACCTTACCCGGGACTTGAGTAACATATTTTGATCTTAAAAATGGTGGTTTGTACTACTAATTGAATGTATTAATTATAATTTCTTTTTAGAAAAAATAGTATAGGTATATAGCATACAGAATGAAAATCGCCTTGGCTGGCTCGGACGTAACGTAACGTGGCGAATGTTTTCCTCCAACGGGTCAATCGTTTCGGGGTTATACGTCAATACGTATCCATTCAAACAAAAGTGAGCCTCATCGCTAAACAAAATTCGCTTATGAAAATCGGGATCAACGGCAATCTTGTTTTGGGCCCATTCACCTAATCCACACCTTGCTAAGTGATCGTGTGGCTTCAATTGTTGCACGAGTTGGATTTTGTAAGCACGCAAACCAAGATCTTTCCGCAAAATCTTCCATAAAGTGGATGAACTCATATCCAATTCCTGTGCAGGATGGCGATATGTAACCATTTTAGCGGGTATTATTTACATTCAGAAATAATACTAATTTTATAGCTCAATCCAAATGAATCCCAATATGCTATTCAAATTGTTACTGGTTCGATTCAAGCTTTACGAGCGGTTTTAATTAAAGAAGAACAAACAAAGAATATCAACTTTATTAATCTGTATTAAAATAATGTAAAATTTACTAACCTTTTATAATTCTGCATCTCTCCTGGTCACACATAATTTATTTAAAAGAAAAAACACTGAGTAATTAATTAAACGACCCTTCTGTCACCAACATAACGAAAGCTTTATTTGAAATAAAACGCAAAGGTTTGGGCTCAAATCAACTAAATTTAATAATGAAAATTAATAAAGAAAATGATTAACAAACAAAGAAATAAATATGCATAAATTAAAAAAAAGAATAAAACAATTAAAAGAAAATGAAAATTTAAAAGAAAATCTCAGTCATTACTTGTACAACTTAAAATAGGTAAATTAATATAATTACGAATAATTATTATACTAATTCCCATACGAAACTTTAATTGGAATTGAAAACTGAATATACTTCAGTTACTAAAAGAAACAACTTAAATCTTTCTAACAACTAATTTGGAAACAAAAAGGCCTTCAATTAAAAAAAAATGAACAAAGAACTTACGGAAGTTTTATGTCGATAACTATTAAAAAACTTTAGAAAAATTCAGGATGAAAATGAAATGGACTTGATCTTTATACTAATATACTTTACAACAAAAACTAGAAAATAATTCTTAAACTGTGAAAAATCTAAGTCCAAAAACAAATTAAAATATTTAATTAACTTTAAAAAATTGGTACCTCTAGACCATACCAAAGCTAAAACGAATCTAATCTGAAAGTCCCGATTGCATTTCCAAAATTGCTTCATAAAAATGAGAAGTAGGTACTATAGACTGAAAAATGGCCAATAAGAAAAGAGCATTGAACATACACCCCTATAAAATACAACTACAAGGTGGCAGTAGTTTACATTTTAGAAATAAAATACATTTTTATGTCGATACTGTGATGGTTGAGTTATTACTAATTAACTAATAAAAGCATTGTATATAATATCGCACCTTGCTGAATCTTACAACTAATTTGTTAATTTAAACAATTTAAAGGTTTTGAACGTGTCTCGACAATGGTCGGCCTGTAACTAAATAATTCATTCTTCTAACAAAACATAGCCATCTGTTTCTAGTCCACTTTATCTAGTGTTTATTGCTTTTCGAAAAACAAATACCAATAAACTATAGGATAAAAAGAAAACAAACCTTTTGCTAGATACCTACTAGATTTTATTACCTGAGACAAAGAGTATCTTATAGTATATATAGATATAGTATAGGTATATAGTAGCGGGCCAGAAATGTGGCTGGGAATGCGACGAGTCGATGGGTCTACTGAACCTTCTTATCTATAGTTAATATTCGATGGTAGTGGGCGATACATATTTCGAATACAGAACCATGATTTTCAAAATAAATTTTCACAATTTGGAAGCGTTGTTCAGGCGTCAGTCTATTCATGTTGAAATGCCAAACCCAACTAAACATAAATCACTTGACAGCTGACAAAATGGCGCCAGTTAACACCCTTTATAATATACTATTGCACTCACAATTACAAAACAGTAAGTGATAATCCCACGAAAAAATGTTTTACGTGTTAACCACCAATTTCATGCCATCGTCGTCAACGCTTTTTCATTGCAAATTATTGAATGCTGCTAAAACCAATTAAATACTTAAAATTATAATTTATTTATAATAATAATCATTAAGTAACAAACAAATGTTATTTGAATCAATTAATAAATTATAAAGCAATAACATCACATAATTTTATTTTAATACTCATATAACCGTAATCTTTTAATTATCGTTTAACTTTGCAAATACAAACAATTAAATTCTAAGTATACAGTAGGTACTAAAATATTAATTTTAAGCACACAAAATAGTGTAAGATACAATTTTGTCAAATGTATTAGGTATAAATTATTACGTATAATAGACATAATACATTTTTAGGACAGCACATTTTCTGATACTACATCGCAATAACACTATTTCTCCATAAATTATATATCACACACACACACTTTTATAGGTAGTTATTTCTCTTTCCAATTTTCGTATAAACACGTTTTATCCTTCTTTCTTCAAAATGTTCTACTCATAACGTCATTGAAAAGTAATCAACCAATCCTGTGTAATAAATGTTTTTTGTTTTCTTGTTGTACTTTAGATAAGTTTTGTTTACTGAACCCTGTAAACTGGCCTGTCGTAAATGTCGCTCTTCCTCCACTGAATCAATAGGAATGATGTCCATATAACACGTGGGACGATCTTTTGTACCTGTTGGAGCTTCTGTATATAAGTGAATGAAGTGACGTTTACCAGGAGTGAAAAGAGTTGAAGCTTTGTGTAAATTGTTTGAATCTTGGTTTCCATTTCTGAAAAAAAATAGTAATACTTGTTATATCAAAGAATAAATTCACATTCTATCAAAGCCAAATATATATTTAGGTGAAAAGAGTTGTGATGGAATTAAATCACAGAAATGGCGTCGGAAGTCCCAAGATGGCAATTTTTTTTTTATTTTTCCCTTTATATTGACCGTATCTTAAGAGGTCAAATAGACTATGTATTTTTAATGATTAATGTTAATTCAAAACAAAAAATTTGTTGATGTGTATGGGGGTTTTTCCAGACCTAATATGGCTTGCAAATTTTTGACTTAAAATTCTTAATTTAATCAGCTTTTTATATTTATTAGATCCAAATGTGATCGGGTGGTTTTTCCCGGAGCATCGCATCGGGAGCATTTTATATGGAACGCCGAGGGGTGTAGTTTAACTCACCTCTAGGCGCATTATTTATGGTTTTCCAAACCAGACTAAATCTAGCGGCCTAAAAGGTTTATTCCAGAACTAATACTTACTATAGTTCAAGAAGAATTATTTTATGTTAACAATTCATGTCGCAACTCTAATTCTGGCAACGGCTGAGCACTAACATGTTCCGTTGTTTCATTATCCTCCAAGCCCAAACCGTATTCATAAATAGGTCGATGGTTACTAAATAATGTTCTTTCTATATCAATAAATATAGCAACAAAAAATTACAATATTTTTCCTGATGTATTTAATCAATATTTGTTGTTGTTTTTATTCATGAATTATTATTATTTCTAGGCTGACGGACTTCGGTCAAAGGCTTTTTGGGGATTTGTACCAATAAATTACGTGTTATTATTATTATTATAATTTTTTTGTTTGTGTGTATGTTTATTTGTAATATTATTGGTTGGCGTTTGTGCAAATGAAAAGTTGCTCTGTCTAAATTTGAGCAAAAAAAATTATAATTATTATAATTTAATTAATGATGGAAAATAATATTATGTTGTTAAAATAAAACCAGACGAACGAAAACTTGAAAATTACGCTAGTATGCTTACTCAAAACCTAGAATCGCTCAAGAAAATATTATAATTAATTTAAAAAAGCAAATATAGTTTTTACCCGATATTTCGAAAACACCTATAGATATCTTCAAATTTCAAATCAAATTTTAATAGAGCACAAAATGCTAATTTCACCATTTAACATAATTTGTACCATTTCTAAAATCATTTATTTAAATCATTTTGTTAAGATATTATCTTATGGATATTTAAAACAATAAGTTTATATTTAGACTTTATAAATTTGGATTTATAACGATCCTAAACCACTGATTTAATTGTTAGTTTAGGCACATATTTAATGAAATATTAACATAGTTGTCTTTTTCAATTGTTAACAATTTATTTTAGATAATTGTAATTTTCCTTTCTACTATTCAATTTGAGCCAATATTTGCAAATTTATCTTTACGTCACAACAATAAATATTAAGTAGAATTAATCTATCTGCTTAATTTTACTACATATATCTTGCTTAAAAAAACAAAAGGAAGACTTATAGAACACTGTAAAATATTACTTCTATTTTAAGTAAATTATAGGTAAGGTGTCCCACGATAATATATTAATGAACGCAAACGAAAACAAAGTGTAGAATGGATGTTAGAATCAAATTAAGATTTCATTTTATATCAAATCAGTTTCATAATTCATAATAATAATAATTAGCAAAAATGGTCAATTTAGGCAAAATAAATAGGTATATAATTATTATGTTGAAATTTGAGGATATGTATATTACAATTTGTAGGCTGTCCGCTTGTCGAATTAATACGAAGGATTATAACGCATTCTAAGTAAATTTATTAGGAATATAAGGGTTGTAGTACTTATAAAAAGTATTAGGATATATTCTAAGTAGGTTAAAAATATTACGCAGGAAGAGAACTATTTATTTTTTTAATAATTTTAGTTTAGTGACTTTTTATCCTTTCGTGTATTGCATGAAAGTACTCCCGTATTCTTTGATTTATAGAATTTGTTATTTTTCCTAGAAATCTCTTTCTGTAAAATAATCCTTACCTAGTGAGAATACGTCTCACAACAACGACAATGTTTGCGAGCTATACAATCTTCATATTCTAATATACCTCATAATAAAATTGTGTTCGAAACGACCCCCTAAATTTGGATCATTTTTATATTTGTTCCCAATAGTTCTCTTTCTTGAAAACAATTTCACCTTAATAAGAAACCGTCCCACCCTTTACCCTTTCTAATGTCTACATATAAAATAACAATAATTAATAATTTATTTTGTGGAGCAGACGCAGTTTTATTGATGATTAATCATCGCTCCTCTTTGAAATGGATTACTATACTTAATTATTAATAGATATTGCAGTACCTAATGAAAAATGAAAGTCAAATTTCCTCGAAATAAAATAATACATTAAAAATAGTAAAATATTATTTTGTGGAGATTGGACTTTTATTTTTTTATTTCTGAAATTATAACTTCATTTAAAAATGAATTACTTTTTCAAGTTAATAGATTGATAATGTCTACTAGAAATAAAAAATGCTACGGTTTATTTATTAGAATGACATGATTCGTATTATGTTTTGTACATCATTTTTGATATTAACATTATTATTATTATTGTTCAATATGATAATTAATCTTTCTTAAGGCAGTACTTTATCCAATTTGTGCTTCAAGGAATAATCATTATTATCCTAGTGCTGAAAAGGTGTAGAAAATTGTTATATTACCATGCCATTTCAAAACGACGTAGTTACTTATTCGTAATATAGACAACTTAATTTAAAGTTTGTTATGTTATGTAGGTAGGGAGTTTATTTGGAAAAACTGACTGTCTAGTGTTTTTTAACTTCACTTTCAATATCATTTTTGATTACCTTGTATTCAATTATTCAAATCGAAGGAGTCTCTGAGCAATATTTTTTTGGGTAGGTATACATTATAACTTAACAACAAATAATAATAAAAATGTCTTTGTATACTTATCTATACTTACTTGTAAAATAGTGAAACCAAACTGTCATATACGATTCGAAAAACCCATAAAAACTTCAATACAAGCAAGTCAAAAAGGCGAATTCGTTCCATTCTTTCATGACACACTAATAAAAGTTTATTTTAGATGTTATCACTTAATCCAGAAAAACACTAATGATGATACTGCTGGAAATAACGTTTTTATAAATCGCGTCACTAGTCACTACTCGTAAAAATTAATTGCAATGGAATTCGAAAACATCTAAATATCGTACGATCTCTGTTGTTTACATAATTTTTAAATCATATCTTTATTTACTGTTAAATGTTTGTTAGTTTTTATTTCTCCATAAGCTCAATAATCATAACAAAATAAACAGCCAGTATGAAATACAGACGATGGGGAATGAGGATCTTATAGTGTTTATTGTTTGTCACTACCAGCTACCTAACGGCTTATTATGTATTTGGAATTTTTTGAAACTGCACTAATATAATTAAGATGTAAATATTTTAATTTTATTTATATACAAACCACTTGCTTAAAATTTAAGTCACTAATTCAATTACTAAAAGCGCGCAAAATAATGAGGCGTGTGTTTTGTGTTCAGACATAATAATAATAGGTAGGTTACACTATATCTACTTAGTACCCAGGTATGTCTAATAAATATTTGTAATAACACATTCATAATATTGTTTTTATCAGCGTTGTCAAGCAAATGCTGAAATTTTCAATGAACAGAATAAGTAGCCACTACATGACTAGATTTACCCATATTTGAATAGAGGAGAGAAAACTAGTGTGTCCAAGGCAGTTACCAATATATTACAGAACTAAGAAATTTAGATAATCTTTTTTTTAGTGGAAATCGATATTTGGAAATTAGGTTTTGTTACCTTTCTACTAGATAAGAGGTAAGTAACAAAATCTGAGAAATAAACTTGCAGACATCTTTATTTTATTAGATGTGCCGCATAGGACATTGCTGTGACAGTTGGAAACAAAGACGACTTATTAAGACATTTTCTACTCGATCCTAATTAGTTTAGGAAATGGTTAAACCACTAAAATATTATAGAGTGCACTTTTGGATAATATTACCTACATCCAAGTCGATGTCTAGTTGTTTATATCTAACCGTTTAAACGTTTTTTATAATATTAAAAATAATAATATTATGAAATTTTGTAAAAGATTGTTTAAAAAGAAAAAGTGTACCTACCTTCCTTTTTTTTTTTTTGTCTCGTACCAGTAATGTAACAGGCTTTTCTATTTGACAAGGTTTACTTCAATTTTATTTCAATTATTATATAACCCTTTCCTTGTTACAAATTTAAAAGAGAAGACATTTGTTATGATGTCGATGGGGCACAGGTGTTGGGAATTTCCCATCACTTATACCTGAATATAATAGTTTTTCTAGCTTAGTTCTTACTCTAAACCTGAAGAAGCCGCTCTTTGGTGAAACATGGATATAGATAATGAGTATAAAGTGTGAAAACCTCTGTATATTTCCAAAAATAATCGTTATTTTGAAAAATAATTTAAAGAAAAGTTATTTGGTATAATTTTTGGCACAATCTGCCGATGTTTAATTTTTTGTAGCGTTAACAGCTTTGTAGCTATGGCAACCAACGCTCTTTTTTTTTTGTTACGACAACATAAAATTCTTATAGAGTTACATTAGAAAATAATTGAGAAAAAACTGTTTTATAAAACAATCGTGTTCCTCGTTTACAGTTCTTTAAAATTAAATTTGTATAAGACTTGCCATGGGAAACATTGTAGCTGTCAAATAAAAATACTATCTGTCAGTTGCTTGTGTTCAGTTAGTTTTCCTTACAAACAAAAATCGAAAAACTCAACTTTAACACTCACACCCATTATCGCTATGCCAGAATTAACGGAAAAACAAATAATTGAAATTTTGATGATGGTGGGCTACGGTGACAGAATTCGCTCTTATGACGAAGTGTGGCACATTTTTCATGAGTTGTATGCTAACCGGCCACAATTTCAGAAGGGGTATATATCTAAATTATGTCAGAAATTTTTAACTGGTAGGTAGTGTAAGAATCAAACTAAAAACGAGAAAGCCAAAAACAGCTGCAGACGGTAACAAGGCATTAGATGTCATTTTGTCGTTGTAAGAAAACCCACATTTATAAACAACGGAAATCAGTCAACAACACGATATTTCTCAAGGATCTGTTGTGAAATTATTAAAACAAGAACATTTCCATCCATACAAAATACAGCTGGCTCAAGAGCTTGAAGATGGAGATTTTTAGAGGCGTCTTGAATTTTGCAATATAATGTTAGATGTTAGACCAAATTAACTTGACTCCAAACTTTACCAGACACATTCTTTTCCCTAATAAAGCTACTTTTACTTTGCATTGATTCGTAAATAAACAAAACTTTCGATATTGGTCTTCCGAAAATCAGCTAGATCATGAAGGGACGAACTCAGCGACCACAAAATGTAATGTATGGTTGGGTATAGTGGATCGTAAAGTTATTGGGCCATTCTTCATTGATGGCAATCTTACAGATGAAAAATATTTCAATTTGCTAAGAGAATAAATTGTACTAGCTGTGTTGGCAGTGCGAAGTGCGGTTACAGCAGGACGGTGCGCCAGGAAGATGGATTGGTCGTCGAGGAGCTCCCCGCTCTCCATATTTGACAGCCTGTGATTTTTTTCTTTGGGGTCACTTGAAGAATAGCATCTACAAGAACAGACCAATAAATTTGGAAGAACTAAGGGCTAAAGTTATTGGAGAATCTAGAAGAATATTACCACCTGTCATGCTAGTAAAGGTAAGAAATTAATTTGAAGCGAGACTCCAATTGTGCGCAAATGACAACGGACAACATTTTCAACAGTTGTTGGACTAGCAGTTTTTAATATTAAGTAGTTGGATTTAATTTTACGAATTATTTTTTTGAATAACATTTTTATTTGTCCGTATATACCTAGACATTTTATTTTACAAGTATTTTCAATTGACAGCTACAAAGTTTTCAATGGCAAGTCTTATAAAAATTCAATTTTAATGAACTGTAAATGAAGAAGGCGATTTGTTTATTCTCAATTATTTTCTAATGTAACCCTATAAAAATTTTATTTTGATTCCAAAAATTATACCAAATAACTTTTCAATAAAAATTTTTCCAAGATAACGATTATTTTCGGAAATATACACTTTATACTCACTCTGTATATGTTTCACCACACAGTGGCTTCTTCAGATCAATAGTAATAACAAAGAACTAAGCAAGAGAAACTTTAATAAATTCATGAATATTTTTAAACGTTTGTTTTTCTAAAAAAAGGTTACTTAATTTGAATTTTCATCAAGTATACAAGTCAAAACTATCAAAAAGTAATATACCGGTAAAAGAGCAGTTTTTGCACAGTCTAATAAATACTGACAGTAAAAAGTAAAATTATTTAGATTAAAATTGGAATTCACGAATTACTGATTAGTGATTAGGAACTCCGTTTGTGAAAGGTGATAATACTGCTTCAACAATATGTAGTTATATCAGTGTAAGAGCAGGGGCGCCAAAACCTAGTGTCCAAAAAAAAATTGCAAAAAAAAACAAAAATTAATTTAAAAATAAAAGTGCTACAATTAATATTAAAGTATGCCAAACCTATCCAAAAAATTTAGTTGATCACTTCCAGCAATATAGATCTGACCAATCATTTCAAGAAATTCTTGTACAAGCGAAAGAAGTAGCACTCTCTCTCGAAATTGAAGAAGACTTTCCATCGTTACCAACGGTCAGGAGGAAATTTAATTTCAATTTAATGATCCAAAAACCGCCTTTATAATTAGCTTTTTCTTAAAAATTATAGATCAAAATTTGAGCTCTCTAAAAAACCGATTTAACTTATTAAATGAGTACGACATGACAGCGATATTTTAAAACGTTGTTTTGTTCTTGAAGAACGACTGACAGAGCAGGATACTAAGGATATAGACGCCAATGATTTGTTTAATGAAATTAAAGCGTTAAAGTTGTTTTCATTACCTGACCCCTTAAGCCTTAAGTATTTTACAATATATATTTGAAACCAATTTAATTTCCACCCTTCCAAACGTAAGCATTTCACTAAGGATTTTTCTGACATTGCCTGTATCGGTAGCTTCTGGCAAGCGATCTTTTTCAAAGGGAAAAATCATTCAAAATTATTCAAGATCGACAATGCTTCAAGAAAGTCTGGGCTAGCAATTGAACAAAAAAATTTTGACGGCATAAATTTTAGCGATGTAATTAATGAATTTGCAACAGCAAAGTCTCGGAAATTATCGCTACTACAATAGCTATTTTTTATTTTTCTATTGTACCTAGCTATCATATTTGATTTTATAACGAAGTCACCTAGATATTTGTTATCAGAAGTGTCTGCATATTTTTTAAAATATCCAAGTATAAGTAGAAAGTACTTGGTGGTATATGTAGACATTAGGCAATATTTATTTGTTCCTAAAAAAATTAGATTTTTAGTTTTGGGTTATTTTCTAGTATTTATAAACAACGTGTCTGTACCCCATTAGTTAAGCAAATGCTTTAAAGTGGGTGTGAACAAGAATTTACTTTAATTTATTTTGTTATGATTTTATTCTGTTTGTTTCATTTTGATATTTTAGTCTACAAATAACTGACTTCTAAAGTTCAGTTTTTTGCTTTATTTCAAGCACCTACCTACCTACCTTCAAAAAAATAAACAAAAAAACAAGATCCACAATGCCTTAAGGGGCACCAAAATCCTTTTTTGCAAACAGGAGCCAGTAGCCCTTACGGGGGCCCTGTGTAAGAGCCAAAAGAAACATACCAGTTGAAGACGAGCAAATATCAGTAGAAACCGAAATATATATAGGAATATAATAGTAGTGACCATATTTCTTGAATACGAAGATTATTAGGTAGTTTGCTTCAGAAATTTTCAAAACCGAGGCGAATATTAACAGTGAGTGAAATTCAGGTGCCTTAAACGTTTTAATAAACAAAACCTCGTGTAGCCAACAAAGCAATATATTGTTCTGTTTGAGATATCAAATAGGAAATCTCCGGACTAATTTCCAACTTGTTATACTTTTACTAAAAGGAAGGGATTCTTGAACACATTGTATATCTATACAAATAATAATACATTGTTTTTGTTTAGACTAAAATGGATAGATTTGTCTATCTTTGTTTAAATTATTATTAAATTATGTTAAGTTTAAAAATAGAACGCACATTATATTATTTAGTATTTATATATTATTATGGATGTTTCCTTGAAATGTAATATACTTAGAAATATATTTTCAATATATTTATCTTAATACCTACATATATTAGGTATATTGTTAATTATTTTATCCTCTCGTTATGAATCATCAGATAAATGTGTGAATCAAACGACGACGTTAAGAATGGATATTACTTTTTACTTAGTTCCAATAACGAAGAAATAAATCTCCATGAAATGGAGTCTAATGCTACAGGATGATAAATTTTTCGCAGTATGTCATTTTTCTTGTACCAAATTTCCATTTCCTTTTTTCACATTTTTCCATCACACTAATTTTAAACTCTCCTCTATTGTTATAAGTGTTATAACACCCGTATAGATATTTTTATTATACACAACAATTACGTAATCATGTATTTTAAATTCATTTTGATTAGAAATTTGTTGTTTCAAATTAGCTAACGGTAACATATCACTATCAGAATCTCGTTACTAATCTTTTTCATTGTAGTAGTTATTACATTTGTTTTGGTTCTCTTTGGGTTTGTTACTTTGCTTTTGTTTTTTATAGCTTCTCTCTTGCGTTTTAAATTTATTTTTCTCAATTCTTCCTTTTGCTTCAACATGCGTCTCTGTTTCTTTCTTTTTTCCTGTTCCTTTATCTTGGTTCGCTTTTCTTCCTCTTTCGTCAAATGGTATTCCCTCCATCGGCATTAAAAATCCTTGTTGGATCTTCCATGACATCTTCACATGATTCGCCTTTAAGAAAGGTTTTGAAATCTTGAAACCAGTTGCGAATAGAGTCTTCTGTGACACTAGGTCTACTTCTGTGTTGCGTTTGCAAATTTCGGGATTTCGCTGAAGAAACAATTTTAGGCATTTCTTTCCGGGTTGGCCATCCGTAAATAGGACTTTTCGTTCAGTCTTTTTCATTACTTGTTGAACTGAGTCTAGGACATTGCTTTGGTGCATTGGAAATCCAATTTTAGCTTTGCAAAGTATCCACTGAGCAACCCTCTTTTCTTCATCTTTGGTCAAAACGCTTGAAGGATCCATCTTCCTTTCTAGTGGAACGTTACCACGGACTTTATTACGAAGAGTACTCTTTTGTATATTATACAATTTCGAAGGTTCTTTTAAAGTTATTTGGTTGTTTTTTATGGAATGAATAGCTTTTTCTCGTATTTCTTGCGTGTATTTAAAACGTTGATATGGTTTTTTTATTCATGACCATAAAAAAGCACAATAATCCAGTAAACGAACAGCAATTAAGCCAGTTAATGAACAAGACAAACTAGTGTTGATATACTGGAGTAGGGCATTATACATAAATAAAATAAATGGTAAACGTCTAAACACCCATCGTATTATCAGCAGAAACCTAATAAAAAGCATATGAATGTGAAATAATTTTAGAATCCAGTGAATAAACATATCGTTCATTTACTGGATTTTTATGTAGGTAGTTGGTGATCCAATAGATGAACACATTTAAAAAATATTGTTAGGAACAAATTAGTGCAAGCTAGGTTCAAATTAGCAAAACTTAAGAGATAATAATTATGGGCCAATTATATTTTTACTTAATTATAATGTTAACGACCAAAATCGCGCATTAACAAAATGTTGTGTTGTTCACTTCCCTTAATATTTTAGTACTTCAAAACCAAGCCCCGAAACGCCCAATATATAGCAAAGCCTGACGACAACATAACCTTTAATGTTAATAATGCCATATATGGCAGATCGCTAGAGAAATATATTTGTTATTTGGCGGGACATTTAAAACCAAAAGGATTTCTTATTATATTAAAAAACCACAGTGTTCATTTACTGGTGTACTGGTACATATAAGTATATGTCTTTACATTTTTTCGCAAATTTCGATGTTCAATATCCAAGCTTATTAAATGAGACACCATATATTTGAAACTTTGTGAAAAAGACAAACAAAAATATTTTTATTAATAATCTATCAGGAAAATAACAAAAAAACAACTTTATTTAACATTAAGAACTTCTTCTCTTGAAACATTTCACATTTAATTTCATTCTAAAGCTATAAAATCTGTCAATTGTCAAAATATGTAGGTATTATATTTCTGTTACGACCGTATCAAAAGTTAACGTACCATTGCTGTATATCTAAATGACCATGTAGTAGATTTGTTACGACCGTATCAAAAGTTAAGTGAACATTATATTAGTAATGTATTTCTGCAACATTAATCAGTGTCTCTAAGTCAGTCCACACATCAAAGAAACTGGAAACGTGAAATATGAAATATAAAATCTGAAACATGAAATATGAAATACGAAACAGAAAGTTTCTGCTTCATCGATGCACAAACCAGAATCAAATAATTTGTTTCAGTTAGCAATGGACACCGATGACGACGCAGTAGTTGGGGTTGTAACCACATTATTATAAATCAAAACGAAAGAAACGACGTTACTGGGTCTTAAACATGGTTCTTATATAGTGGCAGCCACCTGTCGCCACGCTTTTTCCTTGAAGTTTCTATTAAAATACTTCTCCAACTTGTAATTATAAAGAACCTCATGTTTTTCAATAATAGTGACACAAACACTACATTAAATTCTTCGTCGTTTTTCATTTTGAAACTGATCAAATATTGCCTGCAACGCAATAACGGGAAACAAGAAACAAAAATATAGAACAGAACCTATTTCATGAAAAGATGTTTCTACAGGATTTGCTTCGCTATGATGTCACATGAAACATATTTCTCTGATGTGCGTATTCTCATTTACGGCAATGTGTACTTATTTTATGAAACGTGTTTCATGTTTCTAGTTTCACATCTCATGTTTCCTTGATGTGTGGCCTGCCTAAGTTACTGTCGTAACAGAAATTAGTTTATTTCAATTTTCTGTCTATTGGTGATATATGGTGATGTATTATATATGCTCGCAACTTTGCATATCTTCCTTTTGTTTGTTTACATAATATATTCGAATATTCGAAACAAAACAACAACAAATATTGAAAATCTGATGAGAATATCGATATTTCGTGTGCTTAACTTATTTGATAAAAAAAAATAGTTCCGCTGAAGGGAGTACTAAACCTTTGTCTTTAACTAAACCGTCTTTCTAAAGACTGACTAAACTATGGATAAAACAGCATAAACTAAATAGCTTTAGGGCCGCTTACTTGTCTTGTCTAGTAGCATGTAGCCAGCTAGAGCGCATAGGCACTAGCCCAATGAATAAAGAAGAGAAACTTTATTGATTGCACTAGACCACCCGCACGTAGGGACGCTAAAAAAATAAAATATCGATACCGATACCAATACTTTTTGCCAAGTATCGATTCCTACCGATACTTGTCTAAAAAGTATCGATACTCTTAGGTATCGGTATCGAAACTGTACCCTACACTTTTAACAATAAAACTGTTGAATGTTTATTAGATTTTGTGTTACATAACATAGGACAGTGGTCGCCAACCTTCTGAATGTATTGTTCACAAAAAAAAAACACTGAAGAAAAAAATAATTCAAAAATGGTGGTGGCAGCATAATGTACAATAATTATACTGCTACGAAAGTATCGATACCAACTTGGTATCGTTCTAAAAGATCGATACCAAAAATACTCGATACTGCAGCAAAAGTATCGATACTTTGAGAGTATCGATCTTTTTTAGTATCCCTACCACAGAAATCTTATATTATATATATATATATACTCTAGAATGATAATCCCGTAGTACAAAAATGTAACCAAAAGTGTAGAGCTGTCCATAATGCGCATGATCACCAGTCACTTATTTTTCAACAGGACCGGCTTTGATTAAATGTAATATTACTGTTATAGGTATATTTAAAATTAAATTTTACCATTTGGTAATTCAAATAAAAAAATGGAATAAAGGAATTTAAGAAATAAAAAATTACATTAAATATATAAATACTTTATTGTCTAACAGGTACAACCCAATAATAATAAATCTAAGCAGAAACGAGAAATAAGTAAAAATTCTAATATTGGAAAATATCGTAAGGACTTGAGCATTCTAATTATTTATTTTATTATTATATAATATTTGTTTGTTTATACAACCACCTTAGGCCTCTTACCTCTCTACAGCCTTCAAAGAAGGGGTGCAAGAAACAGTGATTTCACGAATATTTTCCGTGTCCATGTAAACCACTTCCATATCATCCGTACTACACGCAATAGTATTTTGTGACAAAACATGGTTGGTAGAACTTTTATTCTCAGCAATTTCATGGAGGATTCTATAATTAAGTATATTCCAGTTTAACAACAGAATTCAAACGAACTTTGTATACCTACACAACGTAGGAAATATATTCTTGACATATATATCATGCATTTTTGACTGACTGCTTTTAAGTAAACAGTGTCTTGATATCAAACGATTAAGAATTTAACCTCCACTCTCATTTACATAATCTCTTCTTTTCAACAAAAGTTTGGGAACTGCATCGGGTACGAGGGTGATCCTCTTGCCGTCTTCTCTACAAATGATATCTTCTGCAGCGAAATGCTTACTGCATATGACATTCCCATCACATACATTTTCTGTACTAGGATCCCAATGCCCGGATCCAAACATCATGTCTTTTTTTTTTGTCAAGCTAAAAATGAGTATCATGTCAATGGTATCATATTGACTCAAACTGAGACTGTTAGAAACCCGATACAATAACTTACTGAAAATATTTAATACCAGGAATGATACTTTCATTTTTACACCACAACACTATACACCTCATTGTTTGTTAAATAAACAAACTACCAAACCAAAATAACAAATATTAAAAACAATTTTAATCACAAATAGGTATATCTATCAACAATTAAAATATACCACGCATAAACCCATAATTCAATTATAAAACCTATCTGAATTGTTGTGAAGCCGACTCTGACAGATATTCCCACTACGAGAAATGTCATTTGCGAAAATAGACGCTGTTGCGAAATCTCCTAAATTTAATAAGATTTGGAAAAAAATGTTTCGTTCATATTGCTGAAAACTAAACAGTATTACAATTTTACCGATAACATTGAATTATTTGATTTTGTCAAGCAGTTTCGTATGACGCAACATATGGATTTATTTATAAAACAGATATGTCGCATAAATTCTGTAAGGCGAACGACAAAATAGTTTTAAATATGGCAGCTCTGTACTGAAAATAAGTGACTGAGGAGCATGCGTAGTTCGAGAAAACTCTGCATACCCGTTACACTTTTTGGTATTCGGCTGGATTTAATTAGCATTCTAGAGTACATATATAATATAAGATTTCTATGATCCCTACCCGCACGACAATAAAGTGTTTGTCATCAACAGCTGAGGAAGGAACCTCCAACCTCCCAGAAATAATGAAGAATTTAACCTACACAAAATTAAATTTAAAGTGAAATGAAGTTATACAACACTTCGTTAAAACGTTTTTTAGATAAATGGCCGGGTAAGAAGTATTTCGGCATTTATAGATTTCTACCGATGTTCTTTGTCCTCGGAGCAGCACTAGAATATTCCATGATCAATTGGCAAGTTGGACAAACAAACTTTTGTAAGTGATTCATTTAACTACCAATACACATTTGTTACAAAAATGCAATCTTTTTGACGACAACATAGATGATTTTTAGATAAAACATACAAAAAGCGTCAAGCAAAGCATCTAGTTGAGGAAAAAATACTTGCGGAAATTCACAATTAAAAATTGTACTCAGATGCCTGCGGGAGTAACGTGGGGACGGTACCTGACGTTTGGTGTTACAGCATTACTAACCATGTTTGCAGGTGCACAAACTGTACACATATATTATCGTCCACTAGAGGATTTAGAAAAATATATTGAAAAAGAATTAGAAATCCATCATAAGAAATGAACTATTACAATAGGTAATTTATTTATTAATCAAGTAGAATATTTTTTACACAAATGTAAAAGAATTTACACAAAATATGTATTTTAATAAAATAGGTACAAAACATTAATAATACTTCTGTTTCAGTCAAATTATTGACATAATATCCTTAACTAAAATGACTTTTAGTAGTACAAAGTAAAAAAAAAAAACAGAAATACAGTACTTATGCTATTTTATTGCTTAAATTACGTGAACGTTAAACAGATTGAACACATTCCAGTTGATCAATATATTCTTTGTACAGTTGTTGCCATGGCAGTTTAGTCTTGATTATATCTAGGATTTCTTTCAGAAGGGTACGTTTAGGCAGGCCCTAAAAATAGTTAAGAATTTCTATATTAATAATAATAATAAAACGTCTTTATTAGCGAGGTTGAGCTAAATGCTCTTCTTCCACCTAACTATTGTGATAAATTATTAGATTTTTGTTAATGTCTTGATTAGATCGATAATAGTCGTCATAAGTAAAGCTGTAGTAGATTTGCCGGTCATCTGCATATATATGCTCCTTGTAAACCTTTAGACTTGACCCTATGCAGCATGTATAAATGTTAAATAATAAAGGTGAAAGTATTGCGCCTTGTGGAACTCCACACGTCAGCCTTTCATCTGAAGATTCTCCATTACTGGTCTGAACACATCGAAACAGGTTTTGCAAATAGCTTTGAAAGAATCTAATTGAAATAATATAAATAATAAACATTATACATGTGCTGTCATTTATAAATAATATATGATAATGAACAATTCATTTTATCGAGTTTTCAAATTTTTCTGTTAAAAATGTTTGAGGAACCTGGTTGTCTCGTTTAAATGTTAAAAAAGAAACATAGCATAAAATAATTTGTCCCATTCACCATGGATCTTAGTCCAAACCTGAGTTCACAATGGTAGTTCAGATTTGTTTATAACGCCAGCAAGTGCATCTTTATAGTATTTATAATTTGCTAATGTTTTAAACATGTCAAATAAGTAGTTGAATAATAAATTATGAATAAAAAATTATAAGCTATAGCTCGTTAACGAAGGACTGTTGCACCCACAGTTTTATATGAAATACTCACTAGTCGTTTAGAGTCATATTGTACCTGAATGAAAGACAACTTACCAATATATCACAATCGTTTTTGACTTTGGTCGATGAATGACACACAGGACCAATTAAATCATCTAATATCATACGTAATCTGCATTCGGGACCTTACAAGGAAAAACATTTAAGATTTAAATTATTTTCAAATTTTATAACTACTTTAGTTACCTTTTTCGAGTAGATGATTCACAGTCGTCAATAACCAATGTTTGTACTCGGTATCCGAATGAAGCACTTTGGTGGCAGTTATTTGAGATTCCAAGAAACTAAGAGTTACCCCTGGTGGAAGAAGATCACTCGAAGAACGTAAATTGTTGGCAGTAAACGAGTTGCGTTGCATCGTCGATAATGGCAAATGGGCTGGTACCCGAGTGATTAGGGTGCTACCGGTTCGGCTCACAGGATCTATTGGATTAGACAATTGTATCCTACAAAATAATAAAGCTCCATCAATACTAGTATGTCGCATTCCGATGATAAAGTAAATTATATTAGATTCCCAGACAATGGGTGTTGAAACTATGGTCATGTATCATAATTTGTTATCCAAGAGCGAAGCACAAAGGCAAAAGGGTCTTACTTAGTCATTAAAAGAGTGGCTGATGTGAAGGACTGCGGTTTAGATACAGACTGGAGAAAGGTGGTTCTAAACACAGGGTACTTTTTATTTTACTTGCACTTTTTGTATAAACACTATACATATAAATAATAATTTTAAGATCCGATAACTACGCTGAAATAGATATAATGTTTAGTTATGATTTTTATTTCCCAGAAACTTTTCGAACTTACTTATTTATCAATTTGCCTACTTACCAAGTCAATAAATCCATACTGTACGAAAAGCATCGTCCATCACTAAGGGTTATCACTGGCTGATTGGATGGACTTAATCCACATTTACTCACAGTAGCTAAAATACAAAAATAGCAATTATCAAAAAAAAAAAAAACATTTAACCTTATATCTACGAAAATGACAGATAAAAATCGTTTTTTATTTCAGTAAAAATTGGGACCTTAGCATAACAACGTGTAAATATGCATGCATAATAACGGCGATTGTATAGGACTGCACAACGGTAATTCTTAATTCTGCAAAGTAATCATAACCAATTTAGTTATTGCTATTTCGAAATTGGGAGTTTGAATACATATTATTGTGTGACTTAAAGCATTGTTAATTATTCAGCTTCATATAACAATTGTGATTTACAATGCCACATATTAACGTAAATTATATCATCTTTCAAAGATGCATTGCATTGGGCTTCACACCCTTACGATAGCACATAGCATATTATCGTCCACCTTCTAACGTCTCTAATAAAATTGTGTAAAATTCAATCCTACTTGACTCGTTAACCTAATCTTTAATGATTTATATAATATAATGTTCAAATGAATTAAAAAAAAAGTTTAATTGCTTATTCTCACCTTTTCCACTAAGCAGACTGCGTATAGATACTCTACTCAATACACTTTTACCTTCATTCAGTCGCCACATATGCACTAACCCGGTTTTGGTTAATACTAGACAATATGCTTGTTCGGACAGAGTTAGTGAACTAACCACATCTTCAATTAGAAGCGGTGGTAGGCTACGTGCTCCAGTTTTCAAGTCGTAAGTATTGATTGTGAGATCGTCACAACATGCCACGACTAATTTTCTGTTAGCTTCTATACATCGAATTAAAGAACCTAAAAATACAATAACATATATATACTAATTGGGTAATAACCACTCGGATTATACAAATAAATATATGAATAATATAAATCGTTGGACTAACGTCTTGTTTAAACAAATAGTTGATTCATTTGAGTAGTTATTTGCTGGTTATTGCTAATATCAACAAATATAACGTAAATATGTGACATAAAAAACGTCCTCTCCACAAAATAAAATCTATATGCCAAAAACAAAATCAACACATGCCAGACATGTTTCGGAATCGGCTAGATTCCATCTTCAGTGGCTATTATACATTAATCTTTCATTAAATGATATTATTAAATTAGGACATTAGTGGAAAACTTGAACATAAAATCATACTTTAATGTTGGATATTATGAGAAATTTAGATTTTTTAGATTCAGATTTTTAACACCTAAAATATCCATCCTGTGTTTTTTTCTTATATTATTAAGTACTATTAAATTAATTAATGCATTACTTAGATCAATTCAATGCTCATTTTTCATTTTCGATTAATTAATTATTTTGCTGAGCAACTAGTGGGAAATATTTAACAATGTACGGGTAAATTTAAAAAAATCACCATAGCAACGCCGACAATACAAACAAACCAAATTGATAATTTAAATTATTTCGCTAATTTCGAAGGTTTCAAAGCTATTTATATAATGAAACACAGTGATAGTGAATATAGTTTAACACCACCTAGTCAATTTAATACTTTTAACTCATCGTATTTAGGCTTACGCCAACAGGGCGAGTATAGGTAAGTTTCGAAAAACGAATATTTGCCTAAACATTATGATGTTGAATTTGAGTGAATAATATATGCATTTAGTAATATGTAATTTATAAGAAATTAGCGGATTTATAGTAGAATTACTGCGAATTACAGATAACTACAAGAACGTAACGGTTTCTCTTTTCAAGAATTGCACCCCACGCCACTAGTAATAGACTGATGTCAACTAACATGTAACAAATATGGACCAGAACAGCATATTTTATAAAAAAAAAATCAGTTGTAGCCATATTGTGCCAAATTTACAGTTTGAACTTACCTAAATAAGTATCCCAAATAGGTTCCTTTGTATTATTTAACCTAAATACCTCAACTTTTGATATTGAACCACTTGGAGTTCTGTGACAGTTATTTGTTATCTGAAAAATATTTATATTTTCAGTATTTTATAACTTTAGGCCTTTTTAAATAAATAAATCAATGATTTATTGTGAAATATAGGTTATTACATTTGCACGAAAAGATTTGGCAAAAGCCATTCTTCCACTTTACCTTAACAATTATGAAGAAAAGTGTGATACTTAATCTAAAAGAATTACAATGATAACAATATACTAATACACTCACAACTGTAACATAATCAACGAAGTTTGATCAAAAAATAATAATTTTTAATGTCGCTTAAAAGCTGCGGTAAATCACGATGGTCACGTACTTTATTTAATAGTGAAGGTGCTACATAAGAAAAAGACCCCTCGAATTTGACAGTAGCATGTTGAAGTATGTTAAATGAATTTGTACGAACATTAACACTGTGTATAGCTGACCTCCTGCTTAACAAATTATACAAATATAAAGGTGAACGACTATTTCGTTCGTGCAACCGTTCCAAAAAAGGAGTAATATGGTGTCTGTATGGGACATCACAAATAAACCTAACACAGGCATTCTGCACCCTCTGTATTTTCATTTTATTGTACTGCATCAAAAAATTATAGTAAACCTGCGAATAATAATCTATATTTGCATAAATAAGCGCCTTGATCAGCGTCACACTTCGTTGACTCATCAAATAAATTCTTCAAATGATAAAGGCACTTAAGCTTAAAGAAACACCACTCTGAGAAGCTTCGCAGATCCGAATTCAACCTATCCACAGCATATTCTGCTTGCAATAAACTAAAAGGCATATAAATCTGTATATCATCCGCAAACATATGTAGTCTCGAGTAGTTCACGAAAGACGTCACATCGAATGTAAAAATCAGGAACAAGATTGGGCCCAAAATGCTACCCTGGGGCTCCACTTTTTGTCACGCTAAACCCTGAATAGTTCGCCAGACCAAGCTTAACTCTTTGTCTCCTATTTGTCAGATACCCAACCCAACCAATCCAGCGAGACATCATCAAAACCAACATATTTTAGCTTGCTAATTAGGAGCTTGAAGTTCACCAGATCAAAAGCTTTCTCTCCTATCAAGATAAATTTTGATAGTAGACATTCAAAGAATGGAATGTTGTACTCAAAAAGAAAGATTTTAAATTAATTGTTTTCGCAGAATAGTTTTTGGGTAAAGAAATCTTTTTTTTTTTTTTTAATTACCTTTAATCTAAGAGTTCCACTTGAAGTACTTTTTGTCACACCTACGCCTGGTGTCAATTGGACTGGATCTAAAAGATTAATAATTTTGGAGATAGGTTCATCTCCTGGTACTTCACAGCACATAAGCTGATTGATTTTGTATCCTGGAGTCGACTGAAGAACTACTTTGGCAGATTCTTTAGTACTATTTATTGTTGTGGATCTACAATGAAGAAAGTATATCCATTTAGAATTTGATAAGTAGTAGGTTAAATAATGAACAAATAAAATAAAAAAATTTAGAATATGTCAAAATAGAAATCTTAGTTACAGTTTTAGAGAAAATTATAGTTTTCTAAAACCTAATTTCGGTTTTCTTACTTTATTTGTCTATATACATTTAAAGTTTACGGAAAATAGTTTTAAACGACTTCTAAAAAAATATTTACTTACACTGTAGTCATTAACTCTTTCGACAATTTTGGTATACTGTTATTAATTATCTGTTCTTGTTTCGTCTCTACAACAATCTGGCTTTTTGCTGGAGATGACTTGCTGAATGTCTGACTCGGAAAGTATGATGTAGTTTCAGTGTCGGTACTAATCCTACGATAAAATGAACACTTTTATAACGTATTATAATAAGCATCCAAAGGTATGGAGGCGGCAGGTTGGACTATAAACTGGTCATTGTCGTTTGAATCATCATCTCACGACGCTGGAGCCCTTGGAAAAATCCGAGTGCCGATTGTGCATAGATTATGATGAGACGGCGGAACATATACTATGTTCTTGCCCAGCGGTAGCTAGAACTAGATTCGCAATATTTGGTGAAGTAACCATTCTACAAGCGAGTCTAAAAGAGAGATTACCCAGCAAAATAATCCACTTCTTTTAAGAGTATTGAGCTGCTGGCTGAAATATAAATAGACCCTCGGTGGTCGCAGTGGGGGGTCCGGTGCATACCCACTCATTTTGAACCTACTTAGAGAGTCACTTACAATATGTTGACATAACACTCCTATTTATACACATGCTTTTATGAACAGAAAGATCCCTGTTACCGAGTAGTCGAACAGCGTTGAAAATTAACATATTTAATTCACAAACGAACCTATAAACAATAAAATCTTTACAGTGACATGATCAACTACAAAAATACTTACTGTAAAGGATTAACGCTATCACTTGGTACTGGTGTCAATAACATTGGTTTTATTCGCCGTTTGCCCGAAGGTAATCTAGTCTCAACCTAAAAATATCGATAAATGTTGAACTACAAATTTGATTTTAAATAGCCAATACTCAATTTTCAAAATTAAATTGATTTAATATAATAAAGTATTCAGATACTTGATCTAATATCGACAAACAACTTTTACAACTGCAGCAAAATAATTTTTTAAATCTCAACGCCCGTTTCGCTAACACTGTTAGCATCCTCAGGAGAGAATAATAAAT
Organism: Apoderus coryli; assembly: GCA_911728435.2. NCBI lineage: Eukaryota > Metazoa > Arthropoda > Insecta > Coleoptera > Attelabidae > Apoderus > Apoderus coryli. The sequence continues at coordinate 9,224,622 of OU452204.1, read as the reverse complement.
TAAAATAATACTATACGATGCGCGTGGCGATATCACCTTAAAATTAAATTTGCGATTTGATTTTGAACAATTCTGATTTGCTGTCTGAATCTTCCAGCAGTGTCAATACTGGTTAGAATATTATACACTGCCCTAAGTTGTGATAAAAGATTATTTCACGTAGTGAATCGTTTTATTAAAGCACGTAATCTAACGATATTGGAAAGCTATAGTAATTCGAGGTTTGCCTTCTTTCCTCAAAACGTCTACTGTAGTCGTGGGTTATCCTGAAGCCCTTAACAACACCGGTTATCGTTGTATGTCAAACTCAGAACCATAAACACCATTTGCACCAAAGAGAAAAATTCGAGGTATCCATAATTTTCAACAACCAATAACGTCAAATAAAAAAAAGGTATGCCTAAGAAGTATACGTTTGGCAAGTCTTAATTACATTGTTGATTTCGATAGCCTAGTATTTATGCACAAAAGTACAATAGACACGTAGAGACATAATTGAGTAAATAAAAACAAAATAGTCATGGCTACCATTTTCATTTTTCCGATGCAGCTAGGGAATCCCACAGTGTGTGTCAACAATGAGGTAATAAATTATTTTCAGACCCTTGTATATAGTTAAAGTGAAACACTTTTAATAAAAAAAAACCTATACAATTGTATTTCTGAAATCAGACGACATTCAAACAAAGAATAACCCAAAACGATTCAAGGGTTTGCGAGAAAACTAACTTTGAAATTGTAACAAAATGTTCGTGGTACCTTAATGTTGCTGTTTAGTGTAGTAGATTTTATCGAATTATTTTAAACGATTTTTCCGAAAATATATAAAATAAATATTAAAATATTATATTCAAGAAATAATACATTACAAATACTTAATAATAAGCCAAACTCAACGTTATTTTTGATTATGTAGATTTGGATTTTGATTTATTATTTCTATATCAAAATATATCCCAATTAAGTATTTTTAAAAATAGATGATTACCTGTTTATTACAAGCAACTAAAACACTACTACTGCCTGTATTAAGTTTAGGCGATTCCATAGGTACATCTTTCGGTATCGGTACCGTAGTCACAGTGGGCTCATGTTTTAGTGGAGTGCCCATCGGAGTCTGATCCTTGGTTTCATTCAACTCGTCAATTGCTGTTAGAATTTCTGGATATTGTACGATCTGGTTTCCACTAGCTCCGATATTCCAGTTACGTAATAGCGATTTATGGTAAATGCGTTCGTATAAGTCATTCTACAAAAAAATATTAATTATTTAATTGAGACAACAGTGTTTTCATTTCTCCTTAATTATTCACACCAAAAAAGAAAATTGCATCCTACTGTGTTATTGAAATCAACTTATAGCAAAAAATTGTATCCTCAACTATGACGACGTTCTATAATATCATTAATTTCCTTACGTATGATTCTCAAAAAAGAGCCGCCCAAGGGATGCGTTACATAAAATTACTTTTAACATCGGAGATCGGTGATGCGAGACTAGTAGTTCAGTAAGGTTGAAAACCGTTTTATCACCTCACTCGCTCCACAGAAGAGTATTAATTATCTCCTTAGGGTGCTTAGTGTTTGCAAATACCCGTCTAGGCTTAAAAATGTGATTTGGTAAAGTGGTAAAACGTCTTTTTCAATATTATTTTACGCCAAACTACTCTACTATAATGAAGTTACAATAATTGTTTAAATTATTTTTCTCCCATAATATATTATGGTGTTAAAGTAATAAATGCATTTTTGAAACATATATAATAATATTTCTTGAAGTAATCCATATCAGAGAGGAGTTGAATGTGTAATACACAAATAAAACAACGTCTACTCCACCAAACTATTTATATATATGTACGCAATCAACTTGCGGTTGCAGACATGTTTCGGAAACTAAGTTTCGATCATCAGTGGCCTAGTATACATAGTTACGCAGTTATGTTACAAGGCAAACACAGTATGGCATGGATTATTTAAACATCTATACAAACAATTAGTGGAAGTTATTGAAAAAAAAAATGTTACAAAATTAAACTTAAAAACATTTTCTTATCAAAATTGAGAGTCTCAGAATAGTTGTCTAAATATCACAAACGTTCAGTTCTATATGTTTCTTTTTGTATATGATTATTATTATTTTGGATCTTGAGATTTTGGAATCTAGAAGTTTCAATAAATGACGAACAGATTTAATTTAAATTTATTTTTTAAACAAAATACCCAGTAATTCCAAAGAGTATGCGCCAAGTGGGTCTAATTTATGTAAAAAATATTGGATGTGAATTTGAGACCTCCAGAGTATTTGTTATTTTTTGGTGTTGCTAGTTTTGGCCCAATAAATAAAGAAAACACTATTTGCTAACGTTTTAGGCCATCTTCAGAACACTACAATTTCTATTGTCACTGTGTCATTGATATTATTTCATATATTGAAAAACTACTAAAATACTATTTTGTTGTAAGTAATAAGGACTTGGTGAATTAATCAGGAAATTTTTAATTTGATCCTCACCTTTTCCTCCAAAGTAAGCGGAGTACCGATTTCCTCCTGTACAAATGTAACACAGGCAACAGTGCCATCCCACGAACAAGCTAACAGAAATAGCCCATCACTACTCCACGATATGTCCAATACACTATCATCAAACAATTCCTTGATCACTACTAGAGGTCGCTTCAATGATGTCAACCACACACTAATCGATCTGTCACGTGAGCCTATAGCACAGCAACAATACTGCGTCGGTTTAGGATTTTCTGGTGTGGACTTTTTCAGAATATTCGAATTGAAACGCTGTCAGGAAAACATAGTATTTATCATTAATTGATTTAAAAACTTATGTCGTTCTTGCAACGTAACTTACCACACATGTGACGGCTTTACGATGACCCACAAAGTCTTTGTCTTGTTTCCAGCCTTCTCGTTCAATAATTTGCGCTGTTGGGCCGCCACCATTCATTGCATGTGCTGATACCAAGTACTGCCCATCCGGAGACCAAGATAACCTGGAAATTTGAAATAAATGGTTTATTCTGACAAAAGAAACATTACATAAAAAATTCCAATTCCTTAAACTAAACTGTACCGTAAAACATATGTTGTTCCAGAACAGTCGCTAAAAGGTTCAGTAACTACTTCCTGTTGTGCCCAATCTGATGTCCGCCATATTCGTAACGATTTATCATCTGATTGACTTGCTATGTACTTGCCCACAGGATCCCATGCTACACCCTATAAATAAAATCAATCAATAACATTAAACACTATAAAAGCTCAAGCAAAAAACTAGTACCTACCTTTACCAAGCCTGTGTGATTTTTGAGATGAGCTACTCGTTCTGGAAACTTTTGCGCATTCCATATCATAACTGTGTTGTCAACACTACCTGAAGCTAACCAGGCATCGTACGGTGACCAAGAAAGATCCAATACATCGCCAGTATGGGAATTAAGTGTGTGAATACACTTCCAAGTTTCCACATTAATTGTTCCACTACCGAATACTGTAGAAACGCCTTCTGACGATAGTCTCCATATCATGACCAGTTTATCGTCACCGGCTGAAGCTAGAAGATGACCGGAGTTGCTCCACCTAACCACGTTAACACAAGCTATAAAATCGAATAGTAAATAAAAATTACTTAATACCTTAAAACATTTAAATATATAAAACACTAGTCACTGATTTGTTTTGTATTATTTTTAGTTCAGACCTGTTCAACCCAAATTGGTTCAAGAATCACTTTCATAATCCATAACATTTCTCGTCAAATACTTAAACCTACTTTTAAAAATTATAATACAAACACACACCAATTTAATCGTGAGAATATATAAAGAACTGTTGCAAAAGTAACATACTCTCGTAGGTAGCAAAATTAAACGTTGAGGGACATACATATATGTTCCGCAGGCCTATATTTTAGATGACTTACACTCCAAAAACAGGTTTGCTCATCTACATATATGTTCCGCAGGCCCATATTTTAGATGACTTGCACTCCAAAAACAGGTTTGCTCATCAGACACGTGCCTTTTTTAAGTGAATTCAACATGTAAAGGAGCATTGCGAGTAAGTAAGATTAGATAGCTGAAATTCTTGTACTGATTTTAAATATACCAAATTAGACCAAGATGTATGTAAAATTTTGTGCAAGCAATGGGATGACAAGATCAACTTTTTCTTGTAAAGGTCATTGTGTACTGTATAGATTTCGCGTAACAAAATAATTCATTTTTATAGTTCACTAGTTCATTTAGTTCACTGCTTTATAAGAAGTGGTGTGCGAAGATCGCAGCTCTTAGTCGCCCCGATTTGAAACACATAGTACTGGTCATTCAATAAATCCGTAGGATAGGTAAGAAAAAAACAAAATTTTGACAAAACTCGATTTTATTATTCAGCATAGTTGCCTTCGAGGGCAATACAACGAGTATAGCGCTTTTCCAACTTTTCGATACCGCTTTTATAGTACGATTTCTCTTTCTCGTCAAAATAGGCCTCACTTTCAGCGATCATTGGAGTTAAATTTCTTTCCAGCAAGCATTCTCTTAAGATCTGAAAACAGGAAAAAGTCGCTGGAGAATACGGTGGATGAGTAACTAATTCGAATCCCAATTCATTCAATTTTGCCATATTTGTGACACGTTGCATTGTCTTGGTGAAACAACTCTTTTTTTGTTTTGCAAATGTGGCCGTTTCTTTGCAATTTCAGCCTTCATCCAAAAGTGCACAGTAATAGTCGCTGTTGATGGTGGTTCCTTTTTGGAGGTCTTCTTCTTGCGGTGCCTTGCCTGTCTCAGGCGTGGGCTATCTTCGTGACAATCTGGTTGAAGCGCTCTCTATCTTTAGCTGCTTGGAATAATTGTTCTACTCCCAGTCCGGTCCAATTCCTGATGTTTCGCAGCCATGATAGTTTTTTGCGGCCTATCCATCTTCTGCCCTCAACTTTTCCCTGGATGATCAGGCGAGGAGGAGGAGGAGGTAGTCGAGGAATATTATTCCGTTCGTATCCCAAAATACAGGCGCCCTCACCTTACCGGCCGGTTGTTGCGTCTTTGCTCGCTTTGGATTCGGTTCATCGATTGCTGTCGACTTAGCTGACTGTCTTTTGGATTCTGGTGTATAATAGTGAAGCCATGTTTCATCCATTGTCACATATCGACGATATACTTAATTCCATTTTATTGCGTTTTAACAGCGCCAAACTGAAGTATCAATTCGGTGTTGTTTTTGGTCGACTGTGAGCTCACGCGGCACCCACTTTGCATAGAGCTTTCGCATACCAAAATATTCGTGTAAAATGGTAAAAACACTACCATCTGATATCTTTACAATGTCAGCTAGCTCGTGCACCTTCAATTTTCGATCGTTCATAACCAATTTGTGACTTTTTTTGACATTTTCTGGAATAACAGCCTCATTTGTGCGTCCACCGCGCTCTGCGTCATTTGTGCTGGTACGACCACCTTTAAATTCAGCAATCCACATCTCTACCATTTGTCTCGAAGGAGCAGTGTTCGGATAATGTTTATGAAGCCATTGTTTGGTTTCAACTGTATTTTTTTCATCAAAACGCAATCAAAACTGGAAATTGATTTTTTTCCATTTTTTTTTTTCAATAACAAACATTGCTTCACACAAAATGCTATAACTCACGAATCAATAGTCAGATTGCTGTCAAATTTATACACGTGTCGTTTGAAGGTTAGTACCTACTAAATAAAAATCATGAAAAAAATCTAGTAACGCCATCTTGTGTCATCCTATGACCTTTTTGAATGGACTAATATTCCGTTCATTTTCTTTTTTCACAATACAATTATAAAGATATAAGCATCTCTGCCCATAGGTAATAGAATCATTTAAAAGTTATTACGGCACCTAATTTTTACTTAGTTCACATTCACATTAAAAAACATGGTTATTAAACTCTATATCACGGAAACAGTATAGTGTTGTGGTATTGAGCGGAAACTAAATCCTATAGATAAAACAATGCATTTACTTTTTAAATTTGCACAAACATAGCGGTCAACAATGAAATATCGTACTACTTACTTATTCTCATCGACCTTACTTAGTTCGCCGTGATTTAGGCTTATGAAATGGTGACGCTGGGTTCTAACATAACAAAATTTATAATGTACTAAGTACGTACGTACCAACGTGATTATCCATTTGACACAGCTTTTTTGGAACCTTAGGATCAGCCTCCTCATTTTCATCTAGTACAGGACCTAAGCTCCATATAACCACTCTACCACCGGAACCTCCTTGGCCGCCTGTAGCGAACCTACCACCCTGTGGATGAATATCCACAGAAAATATAGGTTTGTTATCTGAAACAATATCACTGAATTTGAAAACTATTGTAAGTATGTAGATATATGCAAATTTGATAAAAATTACCTTGGTGGTTAACCCAAAGCGGTTTGAAAAACAGCATTTTTACACTTTCATCAACAGTTTTATTGTTTTTATACTATTATATTACACTATTTAATAATAAACATTTTACAGCACATATATTTAACATTGTAATATTTAAAATTTTTACAAAAACCAAGCATTCATAACTTGGAAGCAAAATCTAATCAAAATTCTAACCCCAGATTATAACAAAACAAAAAAAAATTAACCCTAATAGCTCATTGATATTTTCGATAATCAAAAGAGACGCGTTTATCGATAATGATTGGCGATAGCTCATTATTTAAATCACTTTGTTTTTTAGTCATACATACATACATAAGATGTAAGATATCCAGGTTTATATATATTATTTTTTTGTTATTTACTTGATTCTTGATTCATTTATTGAATTTCAAAAATTGAAACCGCTGGAACATAACAGAATCGAAATGTAGTTAGCAACAGTACATACAACCACTCATTGAAGAAGATGAACCTGTGATAAATAGGGATACGGTATTGCTTCAAAAGTATCGATACTCGATACCAAGTAAAGTATCGCATTTCGGTATCGATACACTACTTGGTATCGAACGACAAGTATCGATACTTCAAAGTATCGATACTCGATACTAATAAAAAAAAGTACCTATATTTAAAAATAAAAATTAACGCGATTTTTTTAAGTCGAACTAGGTTTACAATGTTACAAATAAAATATTAGAAATAAAATATATGTTATCATTGCAGTTGTTAATATTATTTTTAATTTTGGAGGTTGCAGTTGGAGCAAAAAATTAATTTAAACATTAATTTAATATATATTATATATATATATAATATTTAATTAATAATTTAATTTATCAGTTTTACGTTTAAACTTTTAACTCTTTCTATCTAGATTTCTAAAATCTAGGCCAAAATTATTACATATGTCTTCTTCTTCTATGGCGCCACTCTTAAGACAGTGTTAAAGCGTTTAGGTATGTTGGTATCGATACCATGATTTAAGGCGTGTAAGTATCGATACCGTTTAAGTATCGAACAAAAAGTATCGATGCCAAAAGTACTTGGTATCGGAACCGAAGTATCGATATGTACTAGTATCGAAGTATCGTTCGTATCCCTAGTGATAAATTCTGACTACACTTAACCTTAAATAATTTACAGGTTATATGGTTATATATTAAATGTGTTTACATTTTTTAAAATATATATTTTCTGAGCTATTAAGTTTGAAATATTCTAATTATTAATTATATTTAAACATGTCGCATTTGAAAATACATAATATACGGTTTTATCGACCCGAATTACGTGCAATTTATTGTATGGCTTTAGAGCCAGACACGAATCAACTGGCTATATCCAGGTAAGTTTACTAAGTTTGCATACAATCGCGTTATCATTATTATTATTAATTTCCTAGGTCTGATGCTTCAGTAGAAATATGGAATATTTGCAATGCACATTTCATTGAACGCACAATAACTCCAACGGTTGATAACTTCAGTGTAGAAGGTCTAGCATGGTATTGTGGTCGACTATTTAGTGTTGGATTGCATGGTTTGTTAATTGAATATAATTTGAGACAATTATGTATCAAATCCCGTTCCTCCATTATTGGCGAAGCAGCTTTTTGTTTGGATATTGATAGGAAAAACCATTTAATTGCTATCGGTACAGAAAATGGTTATTTGAATACATTTAACATCAATGACGACGATATAGTGTTTAATCGGTTTTTTGACAAACAGGAGGGCCGTATCATTTGCTTGAAATTTAATGCAACCGGTAGGTTTAAATTCAATTTACATAGTTACATATATATAAAAACACCCATGATTCTTTAGGTGAGTTCATAGTGTCTGGCAGCATAGATACAATAAGAATTTGGAAAGTATCCACGGGTCATGCTGTTCATAAAATGACATTATCTCGCGCTGAAACTCGTAAAGAGACAATTGTATGGAGTCTGTGTGTCACTGACGATTTCACTATATTTAGTGGCGATTCTCGTGGAGTATTGACTTTGTGGGACGGTCATAATGGAGCTCAAATGGTATCACATCAATCACATAAAGCTGATATTTTAGCTATTTGTATCAATGAAAAGCAGGACACGTTATTTTGTGCCGGTGTCGATCCTACGATTACAAACTATGTCCGAATTACCGGTAAAGGTAAGTTGGTGTTTTTATTCTAATAACTATAACTAAGTAGTACTTAGGTACATTCAATTTTGATACCTACCTTGAATACCTTTAATAATATTAGAAATCTGTTATGAACCCACCTTCTTACGCTATGTCCTAGGTAAAGACGATAATATTTACGGTGCGTGCGTTGCAGGAATGGCACGCCTTGCAAAATGGATGTGGCAATTGCGATTGATGCCAAAGTAAATACGATAAACATTTCAGTATTGCGAAGCGTTCGCAACAAGTTATCAATCTTTCTATTTGTGGACCATGGTTCCCATAGAAACAACACGTACAATATTGCTAATGGATAATGATTTGGTAAAAATAGAAAATTTAAGACAACCACAAAGAACGTGGCAACGCAAACATAAAATTTACAGAGACCGATTAAAGATCCACCGTTGCGAGTAGACAAAAATACTTTTCGGCGAATTCTGCTTTTTCCACAAAACATTCAGTTTTTAAATCTCCACAATCAGTAGTTCCATCATGCGAGATTAACGATAACTGCGAGAAGAATTAAACAATTTGATTTTTAAAATACTGCGTGCGATGCGGCAATGCATAATCGTGACAAACGCAGATATTTATTTACCAGCAACATTTTCTGTACGTTTTACGCACCGTACGTATCGTCTCTAGGCCATAGTGTTAGAGATAAATTTGAAATAATATGCGCTAAAATATATACTTAAGTAGATATAAATTTATTTTGTTATTGTGCTTATTGTTAGATTACAATGACAAATTTAACTAAATATTTGACCATTTATCCTGGTGGCAATGTAGGCAGAACCTATTAATTGAAATTAGGCAACTCGTACTAACTATTAATATAAGCATTTTTTCATTAGGTGGCTCTAAGAAATGGATAAAATCAATTCAACGCAAAATCCACGATAATGATGTGCGCACAATGTTCATCAACGGTGAAAAACTCTTTTCCGCAGGTCTCGATGGCTATTTAGTCTGCAGTTACCATCCGAAAACTTTAATAAAACTACCACCAATACTTCAACAGCCCGTGGCATACATATCTCGATCAGCTCGTTATATCACTGTGCGGCATTCAAATCATATTGAACTATGGTCTATGGCACAATGTAAGAAAGTTGAAAATGATTACAGAGGTGCTGTTGATATTGAGAAAGAACCCAAAAAACTGTTGGTATTAAATAAAATTGTAAAAAATTGGTCGGGTGAGGAGCAGGGTGAAAGCGTTATGTGTTGTGCAGTGTCTGATAATGGGAAATGGATTTTTCTGGGTACTTCAGGTGGATCATCTTTGTACCAAACACATTTTGTAAGTAATATTCTTCGGTTAATAAACGTTTATGAATGGAATATTTGATTAATTTTAGGAAAACGAAACACCAAGTTTAACTAAAGTAGATGGTCTAAACAATAATAAAGCACAATGCTCCCATGCAGCCTTTTTACCTGACAATCAACAATTAATTTTAGCAAGGGTAACAGGCGATTTAGAAATATATGATTTGAAATATGATCAGACATCTTTAAGTAGTGTAATTCAGACAAACAATGGTAAGGCAATTAGAAACATTTCTTGATAAATAAACGTAAAAAAAAATCAAAACTTCAGTATTCGCTCTTAAGATTTTGGTGGTCTTATAAGGCATTAAATAAAGGGGGGTTTAACCGAAAAAAAGTTAATTTTCATAATAACTATAACGATGAGAATAAGCGTGATTATTATTTTACTATCTAATAACTAGGTATTATTATTTTAAGCAAGCATTGATATTTTTTCGGATCAGTTCGGTCACAAACTTTTTATGTTTAAAAATTTCAGAACAATGAAGTTTTAATCGTTTATATATATTATGTGTTTTAAGCTTTGGAGGAATTTTTATTAGCTACTAATATACTGTTTAGATGGGTTTTAGAAAAAAAGACTACTAAACCCAAATAACAATCAAACCCATATTTATTTTCAAAAACTATTTCTAGTACAAATTACAAAATTATGTTTTCGCCCTAACGGTTGGCGTGTCTGACTAACTGCTCGATACGGAATTATTTTGTTAGTTAAAATATAGGTATATGAATCATAGTTTCAAAATTAAATAAAAAGAAACATAATATAAGTTTAACTGATACATGAATCACACGTAGTAGACAAAAAAAATAAATAAGTATTGATATAAGCAAATAATACAAAATATATGATATTAATTATGGTATCTAAATCTAACGTTGAAAATGACATTCGTAACAATACAATTCGGTAATTTTGAGCTTTACTATGTGTAAAATAGTGGTGTATTCTTAGGGAATAAGGACTTTGAAAAATGCTAATAGCTTTTATTCAATCAAGCGACGTTTCGCCATATATTTACTGGCTTCTTCAGGCTAAAAACACAAAACATATATAAAAATTCGTCTCTTATACTAATAAGTAGTACAACAAAAAACAAGCACACATATAAACATCATATTAACATATTTAGTGTCAAAACTTAAATAAATAATAATAAAACTTAAATGGTACAAATTGTTGGTTGCCAGCGACTGGTGTACTCAAATTCATGAAAAAAGTGAATGACACTTCCATGTTGTTTTGGTATCTGCATTCTTTTCCTCTGCACAAGTATAAAAAATTGCTGCTGTTGCTTAAAATGTAAGTAAGTTTGTGAACCCCAACTCATCAAACACATCGGTTGAACCCTATCCGCACTTCGCTCTTTCGTGTTACGGTTATAGTGCGATTTCAAATTGGTCTTGGATTAAAAGGATGGTTTATTGTGGCAACCATTTAATTGAAACTGTGCTCAATAAGTAAAGCAACACTCATTAAAAAAAACTTTATTTTAATGGAACTTGCATATAGTAGATCGTCCTATAGTTATGAAATTAATAATAGTAGTTTTGACTTAGTTTCTACCTTACGATATTTGAGGACATAACTAAATGGTGGCTTCTCAGAGAGATAGGTTTTCTCGCAAACCTGTGGTCAATTATTTAAATTAGCGCTTACGACAAGATTTCTGGAGATAGAACAAAACATGTCTGGGTCAGATTACCATTTTTGGGACATATTTGCAATATTTAATTATTTTATATTTTATCAATATAATTACGGGAAATATTCTTAAAATAGCTGCTACTTCTACTCGGATATCTTGTAGGTCGATTTCTAGAAATCTCTGTTGTCATTATAGTTAAGGTGAACATTTTTTTTTTATCTTTTCATAAGTCAATTTTCTCAAATGGAACACCCTGTATATTATCAAATATCCAGAGATACACTAAAATTTACTGTTATGTCATGTTCCTATATTTAAACTTCAAGGTTTCTTGAATTAAAATAAGTTTCTATAAAAATTATTAGGTAGTCGTGAATTGTCATTAAATGTCATGAAAAATTGTAATTATAGTATTGTGACATGTTCCGGTGTACCTAAATTAACAAAAAATGTCCTCCTGATATTAATAAAATAAAAATTAACTTTGTTGATTTTCGTTGCGTTGTTATAGATCTCACAGACACACTGTTACATCTAGTTATATCATCATGTGGTAAATTCGTTATAACCTCAGATGTTCAAAGTAATATAGTAATATGGACCTATAAAACAGGTCTAAACAGTTGGAAAATATATTGTAAATTACCAAAATACACCTGTCCGCCAACGGCAATGGCCTGTCATCCGAGACTATCACACTTAGTTGTGGCCTACTCAGACCACAAAGTAAGTATTTTTACTAATTGTATTTATTCTAATCATTGTAGATATTGAGTGAAAGTAAAAATAAATTTGGGGGTGTTGTTTAATTTAGAAGCGCCTCAGTCTAATTCAGTAGAACCAGACCGATCCATGAGTCGACAGATACTGACTGCTACATAGACGTAATGGTTTACATATATCTGCAAGTGTACAAGTCGCTGTACTTAAAAACAGGCCGATATTGTAGATGGGCTCGACTATACTACTCCGAGGAGCTCATAATAAGAGCGAAACTAATTCGTCAGTATCTGTGGAGTCATGCCTCGGTCTGCTTCTACTGACTTAGACTGAGGCACTGCTAAATTAAACAAAATCCATTGTCTAGGTAAAACCACAAAATTTGTCCGCTATGCTACGACACAAAATTATTTTTACTTTATTATATTTACGGATACAAATTCCTTTTATAAAGTTTTGCCATAGCTAACATACACATATGTTTGTATGTTAGCTGTGGTTCTGCTGTTTGGTATTTACACTTAGAAAGAAAATAAATTAATACCTGTCCTATTTGTTCTTAACTTGCCCTATGTTTTAGTTCTAAAATTTTTGTATTACTAATTTACAGATTGTAGAGTATGACATAAAAGGTAAACAATTTACGAAATTTTCGAAAAGATTCGATAGCAAATCACAACTAGCAGCCAAAACGTATCCAATCAATAGAATTACGTTTGATGAACGATTTACTAATTTAATTTTAATCAACGACGATGGTAATCTGTATGTTATCAACAAAGACTCGGTAAGTAATTTACGTCATAATTTAGGCTCGTCACAGGGATTTTATATTTCTAGTTTGTAGACTCTATGTCAAAGAGTAATAGTATATGATTCAACCAGTGGTAATGTAAGTAATAACTCACGCAGATTTAGTGTACGAGCCGCAGGCGAGTACCGTGTATCATTAAGTGAGTTATTACTATTACAGCAAGTTGAATACTATACTTTACCTACGACATTAACAAAAAAACTCTTGAAACTACATGAAAGAAAGAGATAAGTGTCATAACTCACTTGCGTGAGTTTTTAAAATATAACTCACGCTGTTTTGTTAATGGCTGCTATTTACTATTCAACAGTAGTTGAAAAACTAGGATATTAATCAAAAGGAGTAGATGAAACTAATAATAATAATAATATAGAGGTTGCAAAGCAAAAAGACATGTCACCCTTAGTAATTCTAATTTTAATATTGTGGAAATGGACCCAATATTATACAAGATAAGCATGCATGAGTGTAGTCAAACGGATGTTTCTTATACCGACTTCTCGAAAGCATTCGAACAGATTGACCACGGTATTATATTAGATAAACTTTCGAATACTTGTTTAACTAAGCCTTTGATGATTTTTTTTCACCCATATCTATCGAATAGGTCTCAATTTGTTCATTATAAAACTTTGAAATCTTTTAATGTAAATGTATCATCTGGTGTTCCTCAGGGGTCCGTTTTGTAGATAATTTAATCGGAACGGTTTGTTGGGATTGAGTTGAACAAGCAACAAAAACTAATTTAGCTCGTTACCAACGCTTCGGTTTAGTATAAAACCATCATCAGGGTTCTAAATGAGAAATGAAAATAACAATATTAAAACAAATTGTAGATAATTTTGCTGTGTTAAACTTCAAAGAGATTTCGAGAAACTCCACTTGGTGTTCTCAAAATAATCTTTCTTTAAACATTGACAAGTGTGTGTGTGCGTGTGTGTATGTCATTCTCGTCTCCGAAATATGTGACACACATGGATGATTTGGAAAGGTTACAGCGCAGGATGGTCAAATATCTATGGTATAAATCTGAAGGGAGCTAATTTACGAGGATTTCCTCATGATATTCTTGAACAAATGTTGTTTGCAACTCTTGCTGACCGCATGCTCTTATTCACAGATCTAGAAACTCTTTTTCTAGATGTGTGCTCTTATTACTAAGTTGGAATTTAAAAATTAAGGAAGACAGAGAATACATTTAATAATAATAATAATAAACGGACTTTATTTTCAACTCGGCGAAGATCAGCAAAGGCTGTTTGCTTAACCGAGCATATATACACGAATTAAATACAATAGGTACTTACACTACGCTATCTAAATAAACATATTTGAGTTCTCACAAAGAAAAAAAATATATATTAAAAGAAAACCAAAAAGAAAACGAAATATCATGACAACAATATATCATTAGCAATAATTTTCAACAACAATTTAGGTGGTATATCTATATAAATAAAAACAAAAACGAGGAAGTGATACTACTTATGAATAGACAATAGTGTTTAGTGTTTCCCATTTCTTTATGTTTGTCATTTATATTTTATTAGTAGTATCACTTACTTTTTGTTTTTATTTAATAGATATACCACCTAAATGTATGCTCCGTCTTCCTTCATTTTTAAATTCCAACTTAGTGTATCAGGGGCCTTGCCCGTATGTTTGTTTTTAAAATTTAAGATTTAAAGTTAAGATTTGTATATTGATTGGTTACTATTTCTCTTTTGTAAGACCGTAGTTAATTATGTTCAAGAATTTATGTTGTTGCCTTTTAGGCTGATGATGGAGCGGGACTCCGATACATGTCCCCTTTTAGAAAAAACGAATCTTAAATACAAATTTATTAGTGGAGACGATGTATTTATTTTTATTGTAATTGTATTACACTCCACTGCATCCAATGGATTACTTCTTTAACCTAATATAGATCCCTGCGGAACACCCTGAAGTACAGAAGCTTCAGAACACAATGTGCCACCCAATTTAATTTTAGTTGGGAATTTTTGACAGTTCATAATGTGAAATTTTCCATACAAATACTTTATTTAATTCAATATTTTTATAGTTTTAACATGCTGCAGGATTTTAGCAGATTATTATTATATCTTAAAACGCTCTATTATGTATGTTACGTCCTGTATAAATGCTTCGTATAATATAGCAAGCTAGACAGGAAAAGCCATTAATCATAAGTTGATGATGGGTTAACTCGTGCAAAGTTTTACTCGGTTGTGAATATCATATTATCTATGAATATAGTACAAAAAAACCAGAACGGAAATACTTAGATTATTAAACTTGCATCGCACATACTCTTGGATAAAAAAAACCGAACAAAGAAAATGTTTGTAGAATTTAATCTCAACTTAACTTTTTAAGTAACAATTTTAATTATACTAATAATTTTTTCAGCCATTGTAAATACAAACTGTCACATTTAACATTTAAAATAACGCAAAAACAACACAATTTACAGCTTATACTATTAGATTAGTAATGGCACAGGATTCAGCAAACTCCTGTAGCGTATAATCTTTTATTCTATTTTTAAAAATTCTCTCGGTCACAACCTCCCTAATGGTAGGATGTTAAAGTAACAAATCCCCGAGTAATGCGGCGACTTCTTGTACGAATCATGATCGGGCCTAGGAAGAAAAAGATGATCGCGCCCTCTTGGGCGTAGCTCTTTTTATGAGTGGCAGGATATTGCATCTTGATCATATTTTGATGCTGATCTTATAAAAAAAATTTTAATTCATCTCTTTTTTCCACTAAATCTATCTAGAGGCATCAAACAAAAATTTATTTTACTATTATTTTCGAAAACACTTTTAATATATAAATTGTTCACTAACTTCCAAACATTTTCGATCTCCCCAAATAAATTATGAAATTATATGGTACAATATAAATATTTCATGGACCTCCCTGATAATTACGTGCAAAACAATATTATGCCAGACTATGTGAGAGCCACAACCATGATAAAGGGCTTTGTATTTATCATTGTCACGTCTCTATGGAATTTTATGCAGTAACAGTCAGTTTTCAACCGTCTCGCCTGTATTTTACTGATTCTAAAATGTTGCCACAACCACTCAAGTCAAAGGACTATTAATCATCACCTTATCCCGCCTCTGAATTATTTACTAAATGTTAAGATTACTTAGCATTTAGTAAATAACTAAACATAAATTTAATTTTAAATGATTTAGGAAAACGTGTATAGAAGATTTATTGGTACTTGCAAAGAATAAAGGTTAAACATCTTTCTGGGTGTCCCCAAAAAATAAGCCAGCTGGTCACATGTTAGTGGATATATCTGTACTGTACAGACAGTACAGAATGATTCAGCAGATGTGTAAAGTCACAATAGAAAGACTGTATTTTGTATCTTAGGAAAAGTACCGTTTCAGTAGTCTAGCATTAATATTTTGTATCTTAACTTTAAACGTATTATGCCGAAGCGAAGAAAAAAAAATAGTCCTTGTTGCGTAATGTGCGAAACAGACGCTATCTATTTCTATAAGGAATTATAGTATTTTGGAAATATTTTTTGGAATTTGTTTATTTATTATTTTAAATAAGAGAACATCTTATCTAACTTATTTTAATTTCAGACATAGTTTAAGATATTTTTATCATTTTATTACAAACATCAGCAGCCGTATAAAGTTTTTTGTACTAAAGTTCCCACCCTGTATGATTCCTGAACTAATCCCCACACATACATACAGCATTTTAGTGAAACAATAATTAAATGCATCATGTCCATTTGTATGTATAATGGATACCTGAAGAATTAATCTTTCATCACCATGTTGGACATAATTGAATAGATATATAATAGTATGAGGGAGGCTTTTAAATGGGGCGGCATAGGCACCGAACCTCAATGATTAATCTACGACTGTCCGGAATGAAATGATGATCCCTCGCTTACTAAAAGTTTTCCACACATACCGCAAAATCCCACCCGCCCACTTTCATATATACTATATCTCCGGCATGTGGCGTGTAGCTATACAGGATGAAATACATAGTAATGAGTAAACTTCTGTCAATTCCACAAAATTTCCATACTTATATTTATGTTAAAATATTTGTTTCGACTTTAGCAAAGGTCATCATCAGTTCAAGTCATTTATTGATAGATAGATAGATAAGATATTTTTGATTTTTTTATATAAAAATTTTACGTTTTATTGTGAAGATTGTATGTAAAGGAAAATACTTGTTAATTTTAATAACAAATTTCCTTTATTAAGATTGATAGAAACAATTAATAATAGTAATAGTCATATATTTTTGATTATACTATATCATGTGGGGAAAGTTTTCGGGCGACACAACCGATTTTTTGAATATATTATAACTGGTCGGGAAAGTTTTAGGGTGACACAACTGATTTTTTTTGTTACTGTTGTGTTGAAGTAGAATATTTGTTTTATTGTTCTAGATTAAATCACCTGTAAAAGAAGCAAAGCAAAGAAAAATATCTGGTACGGATGAGACAAATAATGAACATAATTCGTACACAAAAGATGCGGGTAGAATATACAGTGTAAAAAAATATAGAGTAAGTATCCGAAGTTTTTTCAAAGCTACACCGCCGCACTTGGTGCACTTACTTTCACTTCAATTTCTAGCCAATTTTTTTTACCACGATCCACCATCATTATCCAAAATCTTGTATTGTAACTTTCTTTTTTATTCCTTTTTACAGCATTTGGTGCATTTTGACTCGCTCTCCTCAGATGAAATGGTAGCTGTGGAAGTAAATCCTCTTCATTTACTGGAACAATTACCACCAGCATTTAAGCAAGAAACTTTTGGAAATAAATAATATTTTGTTAACAATTGAATTGTTTCATTTTTATTTTAATTGCGTCATATTAATACTTAATAATTTACTCTTCTGTGAAGATCTTTCATTTAAATAATACAAAAAACAAAACAAAATGGGGGTCATGGGTTGCTACTCCACTTACAGATTTTCGCGGTTTGTTTTTCTGTCATTCTTTTTTTTTTTTGAGTAATTCGTGTAAATTTAATATTAGCATGCGGTCAAACTTTTAAGCAGTGTCACCCTGTATTAAACTCTCAGGTTTTTTGTGGTAATCGATCCAAAAAGTCTCGTAGATATTTTTTTAGCGTTGAGACTTGTTTTATAAGACTACTTAAAATCTAATGTGTACGCTACGTAACCCGCTGAGATTGCGATATTGAAGCGTGGGATGACCGAAGGATATAGGTTGATTTCCCTAGGAACACTCCAATTGGTGAAAAAAAAGTGTTTTTTTATCAGTTTTTAACATACTATTGCTGTGGGATACTCATGATTTCAAGATTTTTTTAATAGAATATACAGGGCGTCCCAGTATATGTGGGCAATCTCGCAGATTGGGGTAGGTTGTGAAAAAACAAGGTTATAAGTTCATATAAAGTTTTGTCGAATGTCGCTGCAAAGTTATGAGGGGCGTACTGGCGTAGGGATTGTTAACCCATTTTTTAATGCCTCTTGCTACTGAGATTTTGAAGCCGTTTCTAAATAGCTTAAACATTTTGCTATAAAAATGATACTCTTATTCGATATCGATAAAATAAACCGGTTTCGAGATAAACTACTTTTTATGTAAAATGTATGAAATGCACCTGGATCTAAATACAGTCGATTTTATTGTGGATCGTCAATTAAGGGAAACCGGTAAGAATTACGACATTGCATTGGTCACTTGTGCGAACGTACTGTAACAAAACGTCAATGTTGTAGGAAATTTTGAAAAAGCCAGTCACAACTGCGGAAAGCAAAACGTTCGCAACAAACATGTTGAAGAAAACATTTTAAATGCCATAACCGCAGATCCTACTACGAGTGTTGGGAAATTAGCTGCTGAGTTTGATTGTACAAAATCGACTGTAATTAGGTTCCAGGTATGTGGTGCATTTCATACATTTAAAATAAAAAGTACTTTATCTCGAAACCGGTTTATTTTATCGATATCGAACAATAGTATCATTTTTATAACAAAATGTTTAAGCTATTTAAAAATCTCTGTAGCAAGACGCATTAAAAAAAAAGGGTGTTAACAATCCCTACGTCAGTACGCCCTCGCGGCCTTAATGAAATGCCATTGTTTTAAATAGGGTTTCACGACGAGTCCCTATCTGACGTAAATTATACTAAAATTGCATTAATTTATACGAGGTTATAAAAAACTATAGCTGTTTGCAGCGAAGGCCGATAACTTAACTTATAACTTTCTTTTTTCACAACGGACCCCACTCCGAGAGATTGCCCACATATTCTGGGACACGCTGTATATTTTTATCGTGCATTCATTTAGGACGAGACATCTTAGCAAATGAATAAATTTTATAAAAATGATAGGTTCAAATAAAATAGGGGGGCGCTATGAAAGTTTTGTAAAGAGGGTAAAAGATACCGTAATAAAAAGTACTGAAAATACTCGGTTCATTTCAATTATTTTAACGACAATAGTATAGGTAGGTATGTTCAAACTGTGACCCCCAGTGGGTCTATTGTGGCTCACATTTATTTATACTTTACTCAGCAGCAGTCAATTATTTTACTGGGTGAGTTTTCTTTAGACTCGCTGGTAGAACAGCTACTTCACTGAATGTTGCAAATCTACTTCTACTACAGCAACAAGAACATAATACAGGCACAATCAGCATTCGGAATTTTCCAAAAGCGCAACTTTCAGAAATGATGATTCAAACGACAGTGCCAGTGTATCTATAGTCCCAATAAAACAGTGCAGATGAGATCTACTCATACTCAACATCCTCCTGGCTCTTGACTTCGATGGATTAATAAACTCCTTCGAATGTACCAAACCTGGATATTTTTGCCAAAAGTTTCGTCGTCATTCAGGTACTAAGTACGTATATATATTCGGCAGTGCTAAACGCTATGCCAATTGCGGGTTCTGGTCTGATACATGCTCCTTCATCCCCTCGTAGTGCTCTTGCCCGAGCTCCTGAACACACAGATCAATGGCTAGAACTTCTACCTGGAATACAGTAGCGTGGGAACCCAGACATGAAATTTTTTGCCGTTAGTTCAGTTCCGATATGGCACCCAATAATTTCGTTTTGTACCCAAACATCAATAATAAATTGCCTGGACAACGATTTTTGACAGCAGAAGAATCCGTAGATGTATTCAAAAGGGATGTTTTGAACGTGTCGGAAGCAGATTGGAAAAAAATGGTATGACATATGGCTCGAACCCATCCAAAAGTATATTAATCATAAATTCGAATATTTTGATAAACAATGCAACTTTCAATTAGAAATTTACTGTGTTTTGACTATTAAGCAAGTGGCGTTTTGTATTGATTTCATATATACGTTAGATACTTATTCATTTGTTAAATATATTCCTGATGTTAATATAGGTAATTACTTTTTTGCATTATTTGCTATTAAAGTCACATTTCATTTTGTATAAAAAACAAAACTGTAGTTTAGGTAGCAAAAGGTCTGGTGTACAAAAAGTGCCACTCTTACCAATTTTTTTTTCCTTTTTATATATGTTTTCTCAGCGAATTAAACGGTCCGTTGGCAAGTTAGGAATCGTAGTAGGTATAACGCTTTTCCATTAGTCCGATTGGTTTTTGTTTTTCTTGAGTGGTATTTTTCATTAAAAGCTAGGAGAAAAATGTCGTACTTATTCTTAGAAAGTAAAAAAACACTGGTATATATCAAAAATCAACCTTGTAAACCTGACAGATTCTTAAGTTTCATTAATTTGAATTAAATTAATAAATTAAGCTATTGACGGTGTATTTATACATAAGGATACAGGACGTCACATTGCTAACATCCAAATACGTTGATATTTAACTAAATTTAGTACCAATAATCATCATCAGCATTCACTCGCTAACGAGTATGAATTATTCCAACTCAGGGATTTCTGTTGTGAACTCTAAAATGGCTAAACAGACCGATCCTCGAGCCGCAAACCTTGTCACAAATTGACACATCCAATCACCACCATTTACCGGCTATTGTAGGTGCGCTGCCCCATCGATGCGTTCTCTCGCCTTTCTGTCTCTGCATCCTCATGTCATCGTCGCTGCTCTTCAAAAAGTCGAAGTATCCGGATGAATTTCTGGGGACAACGGTTAACAGAGTCGAACGCCTTGACAAGGTCTATAAAACCCATGTATAGAGGACGATTTTGCTCCCGTGACCAATATAGTAGCAATAATATCTATAGAGCTTCGTCAATTCATAAATCTGGTTAGGTATTCTATATCAGCCTAATTCTGGAAGAGTTGCTAGATTTAATTTTTTAATCAATTTCAACGAAATTTGGTTTAAAAAGTGCTTGTCTTTGAGTTATCGGTGGGTAAAATCAACCGGTGGGTAAAATCAATCAAAATTCCTATCTCTTTCAAGTAATTGTTGAACATGCAGACCGTGATTTACGGCCGATGGTAGGTTAGACGTTTATGGAAAACGAAACGCAGAATTTGTCTGGATAAGAGCATATCCGCTGTGACTGATGTAAGATATCAAATTTTCAGACAAATTCTGCGTTGCGTTTTCCATAAACGTCTAACCTACCATCGACCGTAACCGACGCTTATTTATCACAAAACTTTTTCTTATCAAGTTGAAGACTCTTGCGTCACGTGGTTAATGCGGAAACTGATGCGACTAATAAATCAAAATATTTTATTTTAGAAAACGATTTTTGAGAAATATCTCGCGCTTTTGCCATCCAGATAGAATGTTCTATGAATCTAAAACAGTTGCCGCTTCTATCAAAAAGTCCTAGCAACTTTAGGAGTTTTATTATGTTTAATTATAATAGGTACTATCGGTTTTCTTTAGATACGAAATAATTTATGCTAAATATAAAAAGATGGCGTTAATTAATTTAGTGCTCTCAATTCATGCTAAATTGAAATTTTGGTGGTAGTTTACACAGACTTATGTATTTAATTTACTCCAAGAAATTGACTCCATATGCTACAAAAGCGTAGAAGGGCCACATCCTACTTTTTATTACGAAATTTCGTAAAGTTTGGCAATTCACACATTAAACAGTTAGTGAATTCAAACTTTTTTTTAAAAAAGAGTTATAATTCACACATTTTTTATAAAATTCCGTACAAAGACTGTGAATTCATACTTTTTCTACGAAATTTTGTAACAAAGATAACATTTTCGTAAAAAGTTTGTAAATGGCTCCAAATGTGGTTATTAGTGTAGTTATTTTTAGCTCTCCATACCATCTCAATATGTGTATTGCAGTATGTAGTTTCATGAAAAAATATATCTTCAACGAATTATACGTGTTTTAGACCTAAATAAGTCATTATTCTGTCAGTCCGTATCTACAATAACTAAAAAACGGCGCAACGGATTTTAACCAAATCTCGCCCAAAAATTCTATTAGGCATGGCGAAGAACTGTTTAGATTTTGGAGCTCATAGGACTCGTCGGTGAAGCCTATAAGAATAGGGTCAAAACTTCATATTTGCTCTACTGAATAAAAAGAATTGTATACTTAATTTTCCTTGTGCCAATATACCTTGGCCTAAAAAGATAGATTAATATAGGTACATAGTGTCCGTAATTAATTTGAAAAGAATGTGCCTCGAAAGATATCCGATATAATAATAATATGCATAGGCTGTCCATAGAGGGGTTAAAAGGGTCAAATTATAAAAAATTGGCATAAGCGTTAAAGCGACACACTTTTTAATATTGCGGTGGTAGGTCGCACCAGAAAAAAAAAACAGTGGCCAGAAGGCCTCACGAGGGTAGACTTAAAATATGTATAGTGTCTGTGGATTTTATAAAAGAGGCGTGCAGTGTAGTCTGAGATCAAGGAAGCAATTTTACAAACATAAATAATTTAACACAATGCTGCCGTTTTAAATACCCCAGATTGCGTAATGTAATGCTAAAATATTAATAAATGTAATTAATCAAACAAAGTTCAAAGAAACACAATATAAATATAAATGAATAAGTGAAAAATTTTAAACTTGCTGCATTTTTCGGTTTTACCGTATACCATATATACGTATTGCATAATATGGTATAGTATAGAGCTAAAAGTCACATGCTGAGTCATTTGCAATTTACAATATTTTTCAGAAATTCACAGTTTTTAGACAAAAAAACCTAAAATTCACACATTTTTACGAAATTTCGTTAAAAATATGTGTATTCACACTTATTTTAAAAAAAGAGCTAAAATTTATCCGAAGTTTCATAAAAATTTGATTTACAGAAAAAAAGTAGGATGTGACCCTTTTACGCTTTCGCAATATCATACAGGGGATTACTATTAGAAAATTACCTCAGTTATATAGAAGGGCCAAAAGTTTTTTTTTAATGAAACCCCCCTTTATATTACCTCATGAATTTAAGGAGCCTATACCTAAATCATCAAGTTTTATTAATAATGCCGCTTTTTTCATTTAATTAATAATTGGTTTTTAAAAAAAAAATATTTTTGTGACTTTTATAAGTGGACATCACTTAGAGGGAGATGTAGTCTGGGTCCTCTGTTTTTTTTCCTTTTGAAGGCAATTGTTGCTGACTTTGCAGCATTGTTCCGCAGTACAGTTTGTTGCTATATTAAGAACCCGTTGTATACGTTCCCTTACTATATTGTTAAATTTTCCCTGGACTAGTATAGCTAGTTCATCTCCAAAATCAGTTCCTTAATGCTCCTAGGATTTAACTCGTTAAGGTGTTGTCGAATGAGCGTTTCATACCCAAGAAGGTTTCAACTTGGTTTCCAGAGCATATTCCGCCTTACTATGTCGAGATGTAACAAGTGGCCTTGTTATTCAGTTCCTTAATGCTCCTAGGATTTAAGTCGTTAACGCCATATATATATATTTCGCCTTACTAATTGATGCCAAGATGTCTCATTCGACATACCGCGTCTGTATGCATATATGTCTACGATATCAAAGATTAATCATTAATCTTTGACAATATAGTCTGTATCTTTTTAAAGTCTTCAACAAGAAATATTACAGACTTGTTATCCAGCATAGCCTTTGTCCCTCCCTGTCCCAATTTCCTAGGTAAATTTTTATTTTCGTTTTCTTGAAATGAAACTTCCTTATTTCATATGTGTAAAAATTGGTTTAAACAACAAAAATTGTGATTTATTTTTTTTTCCTTCTCCTTCTATCGACGACGCGACGTTTCGACAATGGTTATTGTCTTCTTCTGGATCTACAATTATATACATTTCCATCTTAGACATAATGTACAGGTTAATATATATACTTATTACACATTTTTCTTTTTTTTTTCTAACAAAAACAACAAATTATTGAATTGTTGGTATTAAAATTATATGAAAACATCACATTTATAAATAATAATAAATTATAAATGATTATTTGCTAATTTCTTGGAAAAGCACCAGACGTCAAACTGCCTCAGAGGGAGTCTCTTCTCGCTTGCAGCATTTTTGGATGAATGTCCAAAGTAAACCATTACAATAATGTGTTAATAGAAGATATTTGTACATAGCTCTTTTCAGTGTGTAACTGAATGGGTATTGTGTATGTTATATCTACTATTGATCAAACTTGACAGTCAGACATTGCTTGTGTAGGTATAATAATTGTTTCCAACTAGAATTTCAGAAAATTTAAAATGGCCACACAACACCAGTCAAGTATGGATAAAGTTGTTAAAAATGAAGTTTTGTAAGTACATTTTCAAGTTAATAAAATATCTATATATAGTTGATTCTTTAAAAGAGTATTGTGATACACAGGAAAGCTCAAGTCTTTTTGGAGGAGAAAACTAGAAAAGAATGGCCACAAAAATGGAGCTTTTATTTAGATTTTCCGAAGGTATGGAAATATATGTTTTTTACCTATTTTTAAAGGAAAATATATAAAGAAAAACTGAGATTTTACCATATTATTGTCGACCAAAACGTTTGAAAGAAACGCGTTTTGTTCTGTTAGTTTATATGGATACAATGTATACTCCCAGAGTATTGTGACCGCACAAATTGGATACTGAACCGAACAAAGGAATATTCCCCATTTGAAGAGCCTACTAAAGGTATTGTCAAACCATTGTACACGTAAATATATCAGCATTACCCAAGTTATATATTTAAACTCACAATGTGTTAAGAGATCTCAAGGCAGATACTTTCCATCACAATATTATCTATTATTTTTCGTGATATTCACCCTTGTTTTTTTTTAATTTTCTTCTAATGTTCCGTTAAAGGACAAAGTGTGATGTCAAACTTTTATATTTACTAGGGTTAGGTATACAGCCAATACTTGTTTAGATATTATTTATAAACACGAACCCCTGGGACTTAATCAATGAACAATATTCATTTTTCATTAGTTTTTCTTTTTTAGAGTTTTACGACCTTGTTTTTTGGGAAGAAATCTGATTCATAAAGTGTTCATACAGCAAATGAAAGTTAACTAATATTAGTAGATTGGATTTGACTATGAATTATGCTTTTTAGTACATATAGTAGGCCATTTCACAATGAGTAAGAAGCTTTAGCAATGTCGCCAATTTCCTGAACTTATACAGTCATTCTTTGTGCAAATGCTTTTCTATATTCACTTGGAATTTTGTAAAACTGTATCACGTATATTCTACCTATTTAGACCACATAATGTAAAGATTATGCAGTCGATAACAGTATCAATAAATTGAAAATATGCAAAAGCTCTCAAACATTATTTTTTATACCGGGTGGTCCATTTATCTTGAGACAGCCTTATATCTTAAAAACGGCACATTTTTCGAAAAAAAGTTGTTTGCTGCATCAGGAAGTTAGTAAAATACGTTCTCGTAAACTTCTTCGCAACACAGTAATAAAATGCATGGTATATAGCATTTTTAACTTCAAAACCACAGGTAATATCAACAAAACTTTTTCTGAGATAGAAAGATATTCCATAGTTTGTTAAAAATAGCAAAATTGATAACAGATTAACGAACGTACCTACTGATGGTCATTCGGAAGTAAAAGTTAATAATTCTTCATAATAAATATTTAATTTTTATTTATTTTTTTTACTTAAAGAAAAAAGTAGTAAATTTGTCATCTGGTAAACATTTTTGCATATTTATAGCAAAGAAATCATTCATAATATCCTTACACTTATGAGTGACAATAAACAATAAGTTAGTTTTGAGAAAATATGGAACATCTTTCTGTAGCACAAAAGGTTGACATGATATTGCTCTACGGAGAATGTCACAGAAATGTCGATAATGCTGTATACCTATGCAACGTTTTCCAGAAAGAGATATTTTACCGTGTTGTGAACGGTTTTAGAGAAAATGTACAGCCGAAAAAACGAACTCAACGAGCTACTGTCAGTGGTGAAGATAATGAAATCGCAGTATTGTCGGCTATTGCTGTGAATCCGCATGTTTCTTGTCGAAGAATTTCTCGAGACCCCGGAATTTCTAAATCAAGCATATCTTAGGATATTAAAACGCCATAAATTTCACCCGTATCACATTGCTTTGCATCAAGAACTTCATGGTGATGATTTTGATAATCGAGTCAGATACCTACCCACCCGGTATAACAAAATATATTTTTGAAGTACCACTAAGAATTTCAATCTACTCTTAGATCAATGGCATTCTGTCGGAAATTGCGACCGGCACTTAAATGTAGTTCGTATTAGTATTATTGTGGGACTAAAATTTTTGATATACTTGCTTTACTTCTGCTAACGTCTATTTTAAGTGCCGAGTATTAGTTTTCTGATGTTGTGTCGAATGTCAATTATTTATTGATTGAGGAGGTCTCCCCATTTGAAAAACTATGAAGCGTCTGCTTGCATAACTACCGCTCTCTTCTTCCGATTCTCTCTGTTTAGGCTTTAAGTTTAGTACTGGAAGTCTGAGCGTTTGTACTTGCGAAAGCGGTTATAATTTGTCTAGTATAAAAACTTCAATTTTCCACAAATTTAAATTTATTTACAATGTGTAGTCATATTATGTCTATTACATTTTTTGTTTTGTTTTGAGCGTTTTGAAGATTGGGTTTCAGTGTGAGAATACTTGCGCCATTAAGTCATTTTTGCTGTAGAATGCGTATGACTAAGTTTTTATTAATCAAGTCTGAAACTTTTCACCCCCTTTTACATTTTTTGTTGACGATTTTAAAAATAATGTGAAAGAATCCTGTTAGATAATTATTATTAATATTTGTTAGATATGCATTCAAGTAGCTCAAAAACATAATTTGCCAGAAGAAGCATATAAGGGAATGACTGAAAATCGAAAAAATAAAAGGAATATTGAACAGGATATATGGGAAATACCAAATTCAAATCATGTTCCTAATATTTCATCAGGTAGGTATTAAAAAACACCACAATTGGTATCTTATTTATTAATACAAGTAGAGAGACTACCAAATATATTATGTGTATATACAGGGTTTGTTGAATACATATTAATACAAGGTATTTGAAAAAAAGGGTATAAAATCAAAACAACAACAACAAAAGTGTCAAAATTCAAAATTTTTAATTGGCAACTTTTATATTTTTTTGCATCAAAAACAAGGGCAAGCTTATGAATGGATGTCTATTCCAAAACTTTATAGTTTTCAAAATATTCACAATTTTACATTTTTCTATTACAATAGTGATAGGACTTTGAAATTTAATTGAGTTTAGTTGTCCATGATTGGTTTAGAAAGCAAATGAATATGACACTTTCTTTTCAAAAATAATCAACAATGACAATTGTAGATACAAATTAGTACTGATAATCCTGGCGGGGCGTATAAATTATAGAAACGAAGACTATCTAAATTCGTTTATTATTTATGGAGAATCTGAGAGAGTGATATTTGTTGCCAGATACCCATGAAAACACAAATCATTATCATTAAATTAATAATACATAATTTCGAAAGTTTTGAGTTTGCGAAGAATTTGATGAAGTAATAACGAGAACGTAGTATGGTTCAAAACTTATCTAAGGTTAACTCATAAAAAAATTACCGCCATGATTATTGCTACTAATTAGTATCTGCAATTGTCATATTTGTTGTAATAGAAAATTTGTAAAATTGTCAATACCTATTTTGAAAATTATCAATTTTTGGAATACATATCCTTTCATAAACTCTTATTTTTGATGCAAAAAAAAACATAAAAATTGGGGTGTGCTATTTAAAAATTTGATTTTATGCCCTAGTAGCTGGTTCTCTCCGAAGATTTCCTCAGGATAGCTGGTGCTCCTAGAGTACGAGTCTCACCCGGTAAAGCGAATGATTAGAGGCATTGGGGTCGAAACGATCTCAACCTATTATCAAACTTTAAATGGGTGAGATCTCCGGCTTGCTTGAATATGAAGCCGTAAGACACGGATCAGAGTGCCAAGTGGGCCATTTTTGGTAAGCAGAACTGGCGCTGTGGGATGAACCAAAGGCTGAGTTAAAGCGGCTAAATCGACGCTTATGGGATACCATGAAAGGCGTTGGTAACTTAAGGCTGCAGGACGGTGGTCATAGAAGTCGGAATCCGCTAAGGAGTGTGTAACAAGTCACCTGCCGAAGTTACTAGCCTTTTTGACAAACACCCTGTATTAATATGTATTAGACGAAATACATAGGCGCCTAAAGTAGGACTATAACTACTAGGATATCCCAACATATTAATTTATTAAAGCTTCTATATAATAAAAACTTGGAATTATTGTTTAATCTACAAACGTCTTTTTGGACCTAAAATTTCAAATAATTCGAAAACGGCTGGACATAACATATTATACATGAATTACATTACAAGTATAATTAAATAAAAGTATATAATTTTTATAGGGTCGTAGGTATCTAAAATAATGAAGTTCACACCCACTTCAGGTATAACCGGAAGTACGAAATTCTTAAAAACAGTTTAGCCAAATTGGCCCCGTCGATCTAAGTACTACCACAGCATTCCGAGTCCACGTTGGCACTTTGACCAAATAATTTCTAACTGTGACGTATGACACCGCCATTTTGGGTTAAAACTCAAGTCCTGACTAAAAATAAGTACATAATAATATCGTTGTCAATTTCAGAAATATTTGTGGTGTGTCATAGCGATTGAAAACAGCCTTGAGTGGTGTTATCAGTTGACTTGATTGTGTGATTTTTAATAATAAAAATAAACACAATAATAACAGCGCTCTTAAACGAAAACCCCTGTAAACTTTTTATATTCTCCGGTAAAGCCTTGTAATATTTTGAAACCGCTCGAAGATTGATGTTGAGTGTAGCGGTGGCGTAATGACAGTTTTATGAGGAATATTCACATCATACACAGATTCCCGGAACTTCAATCTTCCATATAAGTATTCCGCCTTTTTCCATCTGATGACTTTATTAATCAAAATTAGTGAATGGAAATCCGACGTTGTTTCATTCTTAACCAGCCGATTTCCTTAATCTTAGCGCTAGCCTCTTTTACTCGTACGAATTCCACATATAAGCCATGTGCCTGAATTCTGCATCAACTGAATCCTGTTTAGTCAAATAAGGGCCATATAATAGGTATATATTGTCAATAATATAACCCCTAGCTGATTGCGTTACCATGCTATCTCTCCACGCGCCAACTTGTGTTTATTTGTCTCGTACACGTCGACAATGAACTATATAATGAACACAGGATTGAACGGTATCTATCTACGACTATGCGATTATTGTGACGTTCTAACCCATAATGGCGGCATGCGCGACGAGATGCGCAGGACGCCTCGCAAGCGGAGAGTCAGATTACTGTATTATTTATTATACTCTGGTACTACACCAGATTATAAGATTGTTTCACAGTGTAGTTTCTCCATAATCGATCGAAATCTTTCCCGGTGGGACTAAAATGAAGATTAAGGGTAATGAAAGCAACAACCGTTATCTCCACAAATTCTTTATTAATAATCAAAAGACAAAAATAGAGTAATAAATAAAAAATGCTTAGAAAAACCTCATCACCAGTGATGTCAAGCCACATATAACGTAACTTAAAGTCTTCTATGTAGGTAAATAAAGAAAAATAAAACTTTTCTTAAATAATTATAATGTCGTATCTTTCTTTCGTATTTTTGCTCTCCTTTTTTTCTCATCTATTTAATAGACTAATGTTATACCTATGATTTGATATCTGATGTTACTCTGATGCTGATGTTTTTAGTTTTTATAGCTGATGATGAGAGCATAGATATCTAGAAACATATATCACTGTTTATATTATTAAGAACAATCAATATTTTGTGTGTATCTAGCTCACGATCGAAGTTTAATGCACTAAAACATCAAATCTAATGCGGGTCTGATTCTAACTGAATAAATATTTATGTGAGACGTTGTTTTTATTAACTATGTCTAAAATTAATTGGTTTTTTTACAGCTATTGTAGGGTGGCGCAGCAATTCACAGTATTCCCTTGAGAAATTCGGTCCGCTATACATCAGTCCTAGATATACACTGCCTTACGAACCGCCCTATACCAACATTATATTGGGCTAAGATATAGTAGACACGTTACCGGATGTTATTTAGGAGACCCATTAAAGCGAGAAATATTTATACACTTTAGAAAAGCGTTCTTACAAAAGTTGTATGTTCTTTAATAAACTATATAGCTTTAATAAAATAGCAGCAACAGTAATAGTTTTTATAACACCGTCCTGAGTGTAGCCTGGTGTGTTTTCTTAAATTAAACTTTAGATGTTTGTAAACAATTCGTTAAAACGCAGCTTGATGATTAGAGCATAGCTCAATGATATGAGGACAATACAAACAAAATATTGTCACACCTGGTATTTTTTAAATTATTCACATACTTTTGCTAATAGGAGGGTGGTCTGATAAGTATGTGATTTTTAAAGGAAACTATTTTTTCTTGTCAAAAAATCATTTTATTTTTCTACATAATCTCCTTTTAACTTAATACATTTAGTCCAACGTGTTTCTATTTGTTTTTCCTTCTTAATAATAAGATTCCTCAAGGCCCTCAAAATGACGGATTGTTTCAACGATGACCTCTTCATTCGAGCCGAATCTCCAGCCATTTCTTCAGGTTTGGAAGCAGGAAATAATCGCAAGGTGCTAAATCTGGAGAAAATGGTTGATGAGGTCGCAGTCCGTAGCCCAATTGTTTAATTTTTGCGATGTTGACTACACACTTATGCACCCGTGCATTGTCCTGATGGTACAACACGCTAAATGCGGTCGTTTCTGCTTCAAAACAATGTCAAATATGTCCAACAGCTGTGTTTTGTTTTAGCCTTTTCAAGATAATCGATATTAATGAGTTTTTTGGCCTTCTTCGGTGAACGTTCACCCGTAGAAATCCACTGTTTCGATTGTTGCTTGGTCTCTGGTGTGGTGTGATGGAACCATGTCTCATCTATGGTAACGAAATGCGCAAAAACTTGTTTGGATTGCGCCGTAACACTTCTTTGAAGTGGTCACACCGCGCATCTATGTTTTGGGTATCTAATTGTGCATGATGAGGTACTGACCTTTCGCGCAGTCGATATAGTGAATTGCTGTTCACTCGGCATATTACCAACACTTTATTACGCTAGCCAGGGCGCCAGGGAGGTAGGTTCAGGAGGAGTGGGTCTACATGGGACCATACGAGGGTTTCTGACGGCCTCTATTCATACTCAATATTCTTAATGAATAAGATTATTACTGCGTGAGCTTTCATTTAGACACGCTGGTACATTTCATCGAATGTCGCAATTCAAATTCATCCTATGAGCTCAAGCGGAATTCAGAATTTTTCGATAGGACCAACCTCGAGATATGATGATTCAAATGACGCAGTTACCAGTGTAAGTACCACCAGCATCGCAGATGAGATCAACACATGCCCAGCGACTGCCTGGGTCTTGATTTAGATGGATTAAACACCTTTTAAATGGTGTTTTCAAAAGTAAAGTAACTTTAGCCGTTTTCGAGAATGTTTGAAAAAACTATTTTTTCCGACTTTAGTTTTTATTTATTTCTGACATTATTTTTACAGATATAAAAAAATTAAAATCACTTCCTCATTGTTATTTTTTGAGGAGAAAATGATAGCGTTTACAAATTGTCACTACGACGTTTGATTGTTTTTTATCTAAAATTATTCAAGAAAAATCGCAATAGTTTGGCACTTATTTTGCGTAGAACATGCATCTGAGGAAAGGCGTTTTTTTAATAACTTCAAAAAGCACAAAAATGTCAACTAAATTTAAAAAACCGCGTACAGAACAAAATGTGTACTCAGACAGAAATAAATTGGCAAATAATAATCGTAATGACGAAAGAATGTTTTTGCTAAACCTACTACTTTGCATTCAGTCAGTTAAGTGCCAAACTATGGCGATTTTTCTTGAAGAAGTTTAAATAACAGCTACAAATACTGAAAACTTGTTTACACCATTACCACCTATCTTTGAATTGAAAATGGCTTTAAATTTAACAAGTAAAAGTCCAGGGACGTATTTAATAAAACAAAGTTGATGATGCTTTTTCAAAAACGAAACGTTGTAGTGAAAATTTATAAACGCTATCTTATTCTCCTCAAAAAGTAACAATGAGAAAGTGCTTTTCGGTTTTTTATATCTGCAAAAATGTCAGAAATAAATAAAAACTAAAATCGCAAAAAATCGATTTTTCAAAAATTCTCGAAAACGGCTAAAGTTAGTTTACTTTTGTACAACTTTTCACTAATTTAACCGATATTGTAACTCCTACAGTTTCCAAGATTCCAATGCCATCCTATTCTTATCTTGGCCACAGTGTATATTTGGCGGTGCTAAACGTTGGTATAGCAGGTTCTGGTTCAAAAAGTTTCCCTTCAGCCCCGTCTCTTTATTATTAGAACTATCTACTAATCGTCATATATTTTCTCCTGCTCATAACAACTCTTCGTTGCAATAGGATATGATATAATTATATAATATAAAACGGTGTACTTACTGCAACGAACACTGTTAGTTATTTTACTTACTCTAGACCACACTGTATTATAGACCTATAGAGTTTGAAATGTCCCCCGTGGAGATAATAAAAACTAAAAGAGACTGTACAAAACAAACACGAACAATAAGTAAGTTCTGAAAGTTGGAAAAGCATGTAGGAGGCGACGACAACGACAACAAAGTCTACGTCTAGGAAAAGCTTTTTCCTAAATTTGACTTATGGTTATTGCATACATACCCACCTAAAGTGAAGCAAACATAGGTAAAAGTTTTTAAATTTCTAAAATATTACCGTAGCTACTATGCGTTATGTACAGCCATATACTACATGTCCTTTTGGGCTTGACAGCAAACAAGATGTCTTTTCTTATTGGTAACGCACGTAGCGTTTACTGAAAACTGAAACTTAGAGATTGGCTTAGTTTTGCTGAGTAAAAAGCTCTAGATATCGGATGTTTAATTCAGTAAAAATGATATCTTCAGTACAGCATGAGGATTCATGACATAGTCTAATTTATTCCAAAAATAGCTAATAGCGAAGTAGTTCCTGAACGACAAAACTTTTAGTTCAACTGAGCTGTCTATCATCGAACCCTTTACAGGACAAATATCTTAAGTTGCTAACCAAACTAATAGTTCTAACATACAAATTGCAAATTACAATTATAACCTAATTTAAATCTCTTTTGTTAATTTGATCTCATCTGGATGTATTTTTTTTTATTTTTCTTTTCTAATGTAACATGTATTTATGTAACTTCTTCTTCATTGAATTTAATGTTTTTGTTTTTAATTTATAGTTAAATAGTTAATATGCACATACAGACTTGCATAGTCAATTTGCATTTGTTATTGATTATTTTTTTGTAATGATTTTTTGTTTTGGGATAAATAAATAAAAAAAGGCTGAGCTAGTAGAGAGACACTATTTTGGTTACCTATAGTCGTACCTATAGAAAGTCGCGTTTACCATTTCCGCTCCAAATGAATTATTAAATATGTGAGTGACATAAGTTACTGTCATAAAGCAAACAAATAGGAAACCTGATTGTTTTTAAGGTTACATTATCTCATGTTGGTTACATATTCTCACTGTCATAATGTTGTACGAGTTTTTGGAAAGTAAAAAAAGAACATTTGCAAAAAGTCTTTGGAATTAGTTGCATAGCGGGAGGGGGCGTGTTCTTAGAAACATATTTTTTACAAATTAAACTACCTATAAACAAAACATTCAAACATTTATTTTGCACACCTGCATACATAATTAAATTCCATCCATCTAAAATGTGAATGAGTATAGATAATAAATTTATTGTTTATATTATTGCCTAATTAAATTTGAATTAATATTTTTATGGGATTTTACTGCCTCTGAAGCTCGTTATTTTTTTTTATTGATTCGTAAAGTAGAACTACTGGCAATTTTCTTCTGCTGAATTCCGTGCTGCTACAAACAAATTGGGAAAATGAAATATAGCGGAATTCGGAACTTATTTCAATAATTGTATTTGTTTGATTTATTTTAGTTTAATGTATTTTGCATTGTTATACTTTGTTAAAATATATGAGTTTTAGAGTTGAAATTTTTGTATTATTTCCAGTGTGTCTTTTATTTTTGCTATTCCTTATTTGATCCTAATACTTTACAATAAATTTAATATAAATGTATTTTAATTTACCTCTGAAATCCCATCAAACTTTTGTAATTGAATACTCTTCCAAAAATTAAAGCAACACAACCGTTGAACTTAGTCAAAGCAGTGGATTATATTGGGTGTTTCATAATATATGCGCAGGACTTTAGGATGTGAGAGCTCGTCCAAAAATATGAAAAAAAGTTTCTATTAACTTACCCTCTAAAAGAAGAAGAAAGAAATTTCGAGAAATTGAAACAAAAAATACGTTTTTACGAATATCTCCGGAACTGTTTATCGTACAGAAAACAGTTTTTGTAAGCATTGTCTACTCATAATAAGCTATGTTTTTTGTCAGAATTTTTTTGTTTTAAATTCATAATTGGAGAACATTTTGAAGGGGTAGTGGGTGTTTTTCTACGCCACTGGAAAAAGTACGGTTTTAAGATTCCCATTTGAACCGCCTTTGTTTTCTACAGAAAAAAACGTACTCTTGGTCATAAGCTTTAAGTGGACCTTTTTCGAGGAAAATAAACTTTAGAAAATTGTTGAAAAACGTGGTCAATTTTTTTTAAATAAATTTAATTTTTTCTACTAATTAAACGTTAACTTTATAATTGTAAAATTTAAAAAAAGGTTTTCAAAATTTTCCAAACCGTAAAAAAAATTGAAGAATTGCTGCGTGCATTGAAGCTAACGGCGGACATTCCCAACATTTAATTTAACTGTGTATGATTTGTGATTGTTTTTTTTTATTTTTCAATTATGAAGTTATCGTTTGGTTTTGTTACTTGTTCTAACGTTTAAATAAATCTCGTTTAATTAGTAGAAAAAATTAAATTTATTTAAAAAAATTGATGTTTTCCAACAAGTTGATTTCCTCGAAATCGGTCAACTTTAAAGCTTATAACCGCGAGTATCTTTTTTGTGTAGAAAACATTGGCGGTTCAAATGAGTATCTTAAAACCGTACTTTTTCCAGTGGCATAGAAATTGAGAGGAGAAACACCCACTACCCCTTCAAAATCTTCACCAATTGTGAATTTAAAACAAAAATTCTTACAAAAATATAGCTTATTATGAGTAGACAATGCTTACAAAAGCTGTTTTCTGTACGATAAACGGTTCCAGAGATATTCGTAAAAAACGGTTTTTTTTTCAATTTCTCGAAAATGGTATTTTAGAGGGTAAGTTAATAGAAACTTTTTTCATATTTTTGGACAAGCTCTCACATCCTCAAGTCCTGCGCATATATTATGAAACACCCTGTATAAAATATTAATCTATTCTCTATTTATAATTTACGAGAAAGGTTGGATCTGTTATCTTGTCATTCTCATGTTTTTCACTTTCTGTGGACTATTTCTGATTTGAATAAAAACTCCGGACAAGCAGATGTATGTATGTCAAAAACTAGAAGTTGCGCTATCCTATAAAAATCGAAGCGATATAGGTAAATAGCCTAGAATTACAATTTTTGCAAAATTTTGTGCCAAATGTAACATCGCGGGTTGAATCTTTAAAGTACATCGTACATTAATCTATTCTCCCTACGCTGCTATGATGAGTTTATTGCCTCTAACGAGTTGCCACGGAACATCAAATCATTGTGGAATATTATTAATTCCAATTGTAAAGATTTTTTTATACGTAATGGGAATGTGAGACCTACGACCGGTCGGGAGATGTTGACTTATTCACTGCGCAGTCCTCAAGTGTTTATTTTACTGTCTTTCGGGCCGTGCCTGATCTTTCTACGTTGAACTGCATTAATGTGACCGAATATGTGATTCTTATATCGAATATATATTTAAAACTGTCAAACCTTGACCCTAATAAAGGTCCTGGTCCTGATGGTGGACCTTCAATTATTATTAGACATTGTAGTTTTGCAGCTGCACGACCTCTACCCTTGATTTTTAATTTCTCATAGAAATGAGTGTTTTCCTTTTCAAATCGGGTAACCCATCTCACATTAGCAACTATAGACCCATTAGTATTATTAGCGTCATTCCTAAGGTTTTTTGAAAACATTATCACTGATTACCTCACTCCGATATGGGGTGTTGGTATTATTGACCAACAGGTCTTCCGGCTGGCAAGTCTACGGAGTTGACCTTTAACTACGTTAGGTTTTGGACAAATGCTTTGGAAAATTGTCCACGGGTACACGCAATCTATACAAACTTCTCGAAGGTGTTTGACAGAGTTAATCATAATATTTTGATCGTGAAATTATACCAGATTGGAGTCGGTAGTCCGCTGTTGAAATGACTTACTCTTACGAGTAGAACCTAGATGGTTAAAATAAATTGTTTTATTTCAAACCCCATCTTCATATCTTCGAGTGTTCCCCAGGGTTCTCATCTGGGACCGCATTTCTTCAATGTTTTCATCAACGATATTCCATCCTGTTTTCATTGTAGTTACTTCCTGCTATTTACGGATGATCTCAAGTTTTACACCATTGTCGACAGGTTGGAGGATTGTGAGAGCCTTCAGGCGGACTTAAACCGACTTGAGGAACTGCTTAATTAACAACTGTCATCACATGTCTTCTGGAAAAAGTAGGAGTTCGGTGTACTTCTTGATAGTGGGTTAACATTAAAGCTTTTAGGTTTTATAAAGCGATGTTCTTTGGACTTTAACAACTCTGTTAATAATCTGTACACATCTCTTGTGAGACCTTGCCTCGAGTATGTGTTCGGAGTTTGGTCTTCTTGTTACGCAGTCCAGAAAAGAAGATTAGAGCAAGTTTAGCAAAGATTTTTGAGGTTTTTTAAGGACTATAAAGCTTTTAATTTTTAATCCGCACTCGATATACTGCGAGCTCCAGGCCGATCTGGGAAAGAACTCGTTGGCGTGTCATAAGGATGGACATGACTTGAGCGTGCTCTTTGATATAATGAACGGTATTCTGTCGCAACTAGGGCTTCACGTTCCTCGTAGGGGCACGCGCTTGACATATTATCTATTTCACCAGCCCTAAAACCGAACCAATTATTCGGGCAGTTCGTTTCTGTCGCGGTCTGTAAGAATGGCTAATAATAATAGCTCTATGGATATGTTCGCCTCGAGAGCCCAGTTTTTGTTGAATTGTATGAATCTGATGTATTCTGTGTAATTTGTTTATATTTTGTACGTAGATCATTATTGTTTTTGTTTATATATTAGCATAAGTTTACTTTTGTATTTGCTTTTCTTATTTTGTTATAATTAATTGGGCATTGCTCGTGAATAAATAAATACTTATATTGCTTTACGCGTTTTATTAAGAATCCTGTGTATATGTATATTATTATTTAAGATCAATTATGGGTCAAGAAAGATTGACAAATTATTTAAACAATTATTATATTTATTGAAAGTGATGTTTTTCAATCATTGGACATGGATTTACTTATAAATCAATTTGTCAAAATCAAAGTACGCAAAATTCAATTAATATAATTATAAAACATTATTTTATTTAGGTATACTCGTATGCTTATATATTTATTATAATTATAATTAAATGTTAGTAAATAATTAAAATAAAATATCATTTATTGATCTGATTTTCCATTTATACCTTGTTGTAATCACATATTTTATTTACTTATTTAGCGCTAGCGTATTTGGCAAAATGTTGACTCATAAAGAACATACACACAGATATTACATACATACTAAAATTATAAAGACAATGCTAAAATATATATTATAGCTATAGTCTTAAAAAAAAACAAAGAAATTTTGTTACTTTTTTATCTTAACTAAACTTAACCTAATCACCAAATTTAAAAAAAAAAATAAATATCTTGAAAACAACAAGAGATATTTTCTTGAGAAAATAGCTGCACACATATACACCATCACTGACCTGCGTACACTTTTCTAAAAAGATAATATTCGTAATCATGGGACCTCCAAATGTGTGTTTTGATCTAAATGGCCACATAAAATGTTTAACCTCATGGCAATACTTCTGTATTAATTTAATTC
This sequence comes from Apoderus coryli, assembly GCA_911728435.2. Classification (NCBI taxonomy): domain Eukaryota; kingdom Metazoa; phylum Arthropoda; class Insecta; order Coleoptera; family Attelabidae; genus Apoderus; species Apoderus coryli. The sequence continues at coordinate 9,185,864 of OU452204.1, read as the reverse complement.
TGCCTCCATATACAGGGTGGTCCAACGAAAAGTTTGCACCTAGCTTTTCTCTTTTTTTTGTAGTCGAATGCGAAAATGCTCGGACACGTCGATTTTGCTTTTGAGGGGGACACATTTTAAACATATTTTTCGATCTGCGCCTTTAACCCCCTAGCGGGGGTGAGTAACAACCCTAAAATTTTAAATGGAAAGAGGGGTCTAATGACATATCATTTGAAAGGACACAAAATTGTCTTTCTAATGATACCCTATTTGTCGAATTTTACTAAAACAGTTAATACGAAAACGACTTTAAAGACATTAAGCCGATAATTTTGGTATTAATGAGAAATACAAATAAGTTTTAATTATTACGACTGAAAACAACTACAATCATTTCTAAATTATTTACTTTGAAGAAAAACGGGATTTCAAAAACAGTATCTTATTTATCAGAACTAAATTCCTCACTAATCGTTTGCGTTTTTTGTTGAAATAAAAACTGCAGATACGTGTAGGAAAAGAATTTACACCGTTTATTTTAGTCTTTTCATTGATTCAGTTTGGTTGCTTCTCAAGTTATTTTACTTTTACCGTACAAAATGATTTATTCCATTCTAGAACGAGTTGAAATTGTTAAACTTTATTTTCAAAATAATAGTAGTGCTAGACTTACGGCTCGCTTATTTAATGAGAGACATCCCGATAAAAATGTGAATGATGTGTACGTTGGCAAGTTAGTTAAAAAGTTTGTAGATACCGGATCTGTCTGTAATGTAAAACACCAGCCGCAGAAACCGATCAGAAATGAAGCTGTGGAAGTCGCTGTTTTAGGGCATCTTGAAATGGATCATAGTCAAAGTACCCGTCAACTAGCTGAAGCCTCAGGTGTCTCCCGTTCGTCCATAATACGAATTTTAAAAGCGTACAAATTTCATCCGTACAAAATCAAATTAGTACAGGAACTAAATGAGGATGATCCTGATAGAAGGCTGCAATTTTGTGAAGCAATGAGCCAGCGTTTAATTGAAGATCCGCAATTATTATTTAACATTTGTTTTTCCGACGAATGCACATTTTATTTGAATGGAGCTGTAAATAGGCACAATTGCCGTTACTGGGATGACAGTAACCCACATTTATTCCGTGAGGTTCATACCCAGTATCCTCAAAAAATAAACGTCTGGTGTGGCATATTAGGAAATCATATTATAGGACCACTTTTTATTCCTGGAAATTTAACTGGTGAAGTGTACCTAAACATGCTTGAAGACACAATTGATCCTTTAATAACACAAATAATAGAAGATGACCAAAATCATACTGCTGATCGGCTTTATTTCCAGCAAGATGGAGCACCTCCGCACTATGTGGCTCCTGTAAGACAGTTCTTAGATGACCGGTTCCCTGGACGGTGGATTGGAAGGAGGGGCTCAATTGAATGGCCTGCCAGGTCACCGGATTTATCGCCTTTAGACTTTTTTCTTTGGGGGCACTTAAAAAATAAATGTTTTGCCACGAAGCCCGAGTCCATAGAAGATCTTCGCCAACGCATTACAGAAGAGTGCAGAAACATAACACCTGATATGCTACAAAATGTTAGAAATAGATTTGAACAAAATCTGTATTATTGTATGGAATCAAATGGGTCACATTTTCAACATTTGTTAATGTAACGTTTTAATAAATCAATTTAACAGCTTGTTTACTTTTTTTACAAAGCAATGTTAAAACTAACAAACATTGGAATGTACTAACGATTGCAGGTGTTTTCACTCGCAATAATTAAAACTTATTTGTATTTCTCATTAATACCAAAATTATCGGCTTAATGTCTTTAAAGTCGTTTTCGTATTAACTGTTTTAGTAAAATTCGACAAATAGGGTATCATTAGAAAGACAATTTTGTGTCCTTTCAAATGATATGTCATTAGACCCCTCTTTCCATTTAAAATTTTAGGGTTGTTACTCACCCCCGCTAGGGGGTTAAAGGCGCAGATCGAAAAATATGTTTAAAATGTGTCCCCCTCAAAAGCAAAATCGACGTGTCCGAGCATTTTCGCATTCGACTACAAAAAAAAGAGAAAAGCTAGGTGCAAACTTTTCGTTGGACCACCCTGTATACGAGATTTAGTTTTTAAAAGAAACCTAGAAGATTCCCAGCTCCCTTTACGAGATGATTACGATAACGGGCTGAATAATCCAATTATTGGAACTAGCGATTAGACCCTTGGGAAATTAATTTTTTATTGTGTATAGAAAATTTCGATCACATGTATGTACGAACAGTAAAATAAAAGAATTATAATGGCATTTTGAGGCATTTACATTCAAAAATATAAAATCGTTTATTTTACCTAATTTTTACTTGGCTTGGCCATATCAGTGTCTATATGGCGGGTGTAGGAGTAGTGTCTGTCTATCTAAAGCCAACATAACAGGATCTTCTGCTGTAGGGTGTGGTTAATAAAATAAGGGGGGTGGGGGCTGAAAATATGCAATTGAATTCATCCTGAGGGGTGTGAATGGTGAAAAGGTTGCTTCTTTCTCGAAATGTAATACCGCAAACTTGCTTTCTACCTTTAAGTCTAATAAACTTTACTTTATCAAATATATGTTTACTTGATCAGCATATTTGATATCTGATAAAAATTCTTTTAACCATTTCCTACCCACTGTCCCAGTTTTTTTACTAAAAGAATGCATCAATTCTTCGTAGAGTTTACATTTCTTTAGGCAAAGCTTCCTTTCTTTCCAAGTTCTTCTACATTTCTTTCGTTTCTTAAATATCTTCAATTGTCCCTATAAAATGCCGTAATTATTACTCCGAATTCTTTAGCTTCTTTGATCTACAGTTTCCTGTGCCATGGATAAAAAAAATAATTTTGGGCAAATACAACTGGAAAAGTATGCAATTTTTAGTATATCAAACAATTTGATAGTGGCCTTGGTAACTAAAAAGAAGTAAGTGCGGCAACTATAAGTACACCAGACAAAATAAAAGCTGGGAGATAAAATGGACAAAAATAAAATAAAAACAGGATAATCAGTGAAAAAAGAGGACGCACATCCAACAACGACTAGACGTGCAAGTAAGTGTATACGACGAACGATGGTAATGTTAATAATGGTTAAATTACGTGGCCAGTCAATCAATGCATTTGCTGGTAGTGCAGACACAAAATGGGGCTGGTCACAGCACAGACTTAAAACGAAAAAATAAAATCAAGTCATAAGAGAAATGATGATGAAGAATAATTGTATACCAGAACATATAGACTGGCTTGCGTTGTTTGCCCTTTACAAGGCCGTGTTAGTACGATCGTTCAATAAGTTTATTAGCGCCAGTTAGAAAGATATATTGTGATGGAAAAACTAGTTTCTTGAAAAACGAAATATATAAAGTTAAATAGAGTCAACATGCATTGACAAATTATATTATTGCATCTAATTTGTTCGAATTAAAACTTATAAAACATTACTTTAATTCCATCGCGGATTGTAAACTTATACGTATCGTATTTCATCGACTTAGGGACTTTGTGTAGGTGTAGTTTAAACTATAAATGTAGTTAAACTGAAGTTTAATCAAAATACACCTTGTATTAGTGGCTGTCACCACCATATATGATAGTTAACTATCAACTAGTGGATAGAACTAGGCATCGTAGAAAATCCAAAGTGACCTCGCGTTTTTCGTACGTAGTCAATGATGCAAATTTGGACAGACCTAGACTAGGGTTTTTTTAGATTGTCCTATTTTTCCTTTAAAACTTTGCCATTGCGGGGCCCTTGGCACAATGAATTATTATAAAATTATTTTGTTAATTCCTGACAAACTGCTTCGTTTTGTTTCCTAGTGAATGTTTTTATTATAAAATGAATTTGTGTCCGTAAATATAAATGAAAAATAATTTTGTGGCGTAGCGGACAAAATGACTGGTTTTACCTACACAGGGGATTTTCTTTAATTTGGCAGGGCCTCAGTCTCATTCAGTAGAACCAGACCGAGGCATGGGTCGACAGATACTGACGAATTCGTTTCGCTCTTATTATGAGCTCGTCAGAGTACCATAGTCGTTGCCCATCTACAATATCGGCCTGCATTTAATCACAATGAGAAATACAACAGTAGATATATGTAAACTAGTACCATCTACATAATATACACATAGTAATGCACCATAAATAGTCCGATCAAATCCAATGTATAGGTAACACCAGCCGTACAAATATAAATAAAAATGAATTGAAAATAGTGTCAACACAAACGCTATCAGGAGAGCATTTATCCTTCTGCTAGCTTCACCCAACATATTTGGGTATCTATCAAGAGTTCGGTCGCCGATGCCTAATAATTCAAATTATAAAATGAATTTGTGTCCGTAAATATAAATGAAAAATAATTTTGTTGCGTAGCGGACAAAATGAGTGAGTTATATAGTGTGAAGCAACGTTTGTTATTGAAAAAAAAAAAATGGAAAAAAGTGAATTTCGAGTTTTGATAAAGCATTGCTTTTTGATGAAAAAAAAAAAAAAAATACAGTGGAAACCAAACAATGGCTTGATAAACATTATCCATCGAGACAAATGGTTGAGAAGTGGATTGGTGAATTTAAACGTGGTCGTACGAGCACAAATGATGCAGAGCGCAGTGGACGCCCAAATAATAATAATAATAATAAATGGGCTTTATTGGAAAAAAAATACAATTGAATTTTCAAAACTCAAGTGTCAATAACAACAAAAAAATTGCAAAACTTTGTGTGCAGCTACAATCTGCCGAAGTCCAGTACATAATCGCTGATTTCTAGTAAGAAAATCTTTAAAAAGTCTCCTCAAACCCTCAAAACTACTAAGCTGAGTCAAATCACCAGGCAATGAGTTGTATAAGCTGATGGCGTTATACGTAAAAGATCTACGATATAAGGCGGTATGATGACGAGGTAGGGTTAATTTATTAGGATATCTAATATTCAGTTGATGAATAGAAGTTCTAAAATTAAGTCTACTTTTTACAGATGCAGGGGCGTTGCCGCACTTAAGAATATAAAAGAGAAAATTACCCAAATGAAATTGCCAACGGTTATCCATTTTCAACCACATTAAACTTACATAAGTATGGGATAGATGATCGTACTTCCTAAGATTATTTATAAATCTAGAACATGTATTTTGAACTAATTGAATGCGATTTTTATAAAAATAATCTAGACGCGGTCCATAAATAAAATCGCAATAATTGAAATGAGAAAGGACGAGTGAATCACACAATCTCTTACGCAAACTTTTGTTTAAAATGTGTCTATTAGAATATAGAAGTTTAAGTGATAGATGAGATTTTTGTAAAAGCTTCTTGACATGAAAGGAAAATCTAAGATCAGTGTCCAAAAGAACTCCAAGATTCTTCGCTGTATCGACATTGGGAAAAAGAAAAAGTGTACATTAAAAATGATAAGTGTCCAATTATAGAACCTTGTGGCACGCCAGAGATAATATTACAATGATTGGAGAAATTATTAGTTGAAAAAATTTGCTGCATGCTATTGGATAAAAAAGAACCAATAAACCCGACAGATTCAAGCGAAAACCCATCATAATTTAATTTAGCACAAAGTAATCGATGGTTTAAAGTATCAAACGCTTTTGAGTAGTCCAAAAGAATGAGTGCATCGATTATGTTAATAAGAGTAATAAAAAAATGAGGCTGATATTCCAGAAAACGTCAATAAAATTCACAAATTGGTTATGAACAATCGCAAATTGAAGGTGCACGAGCTATTTTGACGAGAAAGAGAAATCGTACTATAAAAGTGGTATCGAAAAGTTGAAAAATCGCTATCCTCGTTGTATTGGCCGCGAAAGCAATAACTATGTTGAATAATAAATTCCAGTTTTATCAAAATTTTGTTTTTTTCTTACTTATTCTACGGACTAATTGAATGGCCTGTTAGGTATACAACAAGAAACATACTAAACAGAATAATATTAATACTTGTCCATATTTTCATGGACAGTCCTGTATGCTTATATTTCTCGGTACATTTTCCTTTTCATATTGTTTGATATTATGCGCATAAATTTCGAAAACATAAGCAGAAGAAGAAATAGAAGAATATACAACTCTAACGTAGAGCTTGCATAGGAAGACACACATAAAAACAGAAAACAAGAACAAAAAACAAGGGAGCTTGTCTCTAAAGAAAAATGGTGAAACACCTTTTTTGCTATGCGAGAAAAACAGTTTACTGAAAAATATACATGGAGCGCAAAACATGCATAATGGATTCTGAGGATTGTGAATAAAAAAGCGTCTAAGTATGGAATACAAAATTATGTTATTATATTTGTGTCTGAAATGTCTTCAAAAATTGAATAATATAGAGTTCATGTATTCGAATGCGTTAAAATGTATGAAAAGACAGCATAAAATATTTATTTACTCATATTCAGAGACTGAGAAATGATAAAGTATGAAGGAAGCTAAATTTAATTTTATATTTTATAAGAACAAGTAGTCAAAAGTGCTCTGCATAAAACACGACATCTGTAGATATACAGGGTGTCCTATTTAGGATAGTGTGGGCCACTAAAAGTTGTTTTTATTTTGGTGAAAATTTAAAATCAGTTTACGGTGTGTCAAAAATTTTATTAGTTTCTGAGATGGTAACGCCAAAAGAAGAAAAAGTATAGTGTGAAACTCACATGAAATGACCATTTCCTACTCGTATGATCATACTCGTAGGAAATATAGGCCATTTCATGTTCGTTGCACAATATACTATTCCCGACCAGATATATAATATAACCTAAAATATAATATGAACACCCATGATGTTCAAACTCACCATTAGGGAAAAGGCGGGTAAGAGTTCGCATCGGGCAAGAGTACGCGGTTGATTTCTGTCATGAACTAAAAAACATCCGGCAACGCGGCCCATATACATATGTATACCGACTAATGTTATTTACACGTGTTCTCACAAGATCTTCGCCATCGGAGGTGTTTTTCCAAAAAAAAAATGCAAGAAAATTATATTTTTCAACTTCTGATGTTATATTTATATACCATTTATTATGTCACAACTCTTTTACTAAAAGGAAATTAATTAATTCGCTTTTATTTAAGAATAAACATGTCTTTTTGAAGTTAATTGAGTATCGACATTGTAGTTAGTTTTTGCCAGATTTAGCAGGCGCCCAAATTTCTTATTCATATTTGCATCGGCAAAGAGTACGTAGACAAATAGTTCGCATGCGTATTCTTTGCCGGCTTCTGACTCTTCCTATTATAAGTTTGAAAAATAAATAAATTTTTTAATTGTTCGAAAAATAAATAAAGCAGAAAGAACAGCGAAAAAAAGAAAGGGGAAGAAATTAGAAATTTTAACAGATTCGCCCTACAAAACAAGTTGGCACAGCAGGTGGCCAGCAAAGCAAAAGGTGTAGAAAGAAACCTAACCAAAACAAAAAGTGGGAAAAAACGACAGCTCAGAACATTATCTGTCCAAGATGCAACGAAATTTACTAAGATCAACCCTATGAAGACTTGATTTAATGCGACATCTGTAAAAGATGGTATCACGAAGACTGCACAACATATGCAGGATTAGGAGCCTTCAACTGTGATCAGTGGAGTGATTCTGAATAAATTCCTAATTAAAATCCATGCGTACTCTTAGCGTTAGCTTTGCAGACTCTTTGCGTGTCCCGTGGCTAAGAGTACGCATATGCAGTTTTTTATTTAATGAGTTGATTTTATTTTATTTTTTAAGAGTTTTGATTTTTTTGTTTTTCGATGTGTTAATGAGATGTCATTCAGTGAAATTTACGTTTTTGTCTTTATTTGTATGAATTTAATTAATATACTTTTACTAAGTGCATACTCTTACCATACTTTCCCCTACGTGAAAAAAAAAGTTAAATTAAATCATATATTCTTAATACTTACATTAAAATATTTTCCTCAAAAACTTTGATTACTCAGTATTTGAGCCTTATTGCACCTTTTCTTTTTGTAAATCATTAAGAAAAAGCGAAAAACTTTTTTTAATATTGCAATGGATTAAATTATATTTCAACAATGGCGTTTCGAAAATTTTCAAAAAACCAAATTTCCAGTTCAATATGGACTACTTCTTTAAAATAAAATTGTCTGTTAGGTTCCTTTATTGGCAATAATACATAATAATAATTATTATTAAAGTATTATTTTTATTGTTGCCAATAAAGGAACCTAACAAACTATTTTATTTTAAAGAAGTAGTCCATATTGATGTGGAAATTTGAAAAAATGAGCTTGTATTTGCAAATCCATCTACTTGGTTTAAAGTTATTTAAAAATTTTACACATCGACGAGTTCGATGCGCCGGCGCACCACCCTGATGAGTATATTCCAAAGGAATGTCATCTAAAATATCTTGTTGCGAATTAAATAAAAACTCAAGCTAAGTTAAACCAATCAAATGTTCTTGATAGAGGAATGACCTTAGCACTTTTCGGTCTAATACCCCGGGCCATTCATTGATCCCGAATATTCCCTGGAAGGTTGTTTCAGGCAAGTGCTGATTGGTTCGAGTACACCGGTAATGAACATTGCGATTAAACCATCCATTATTGCAGATTCTGCTTCATCCGAAAGTTTTTTTTTGCAAATATCGGGGTCTTGCCCAACGGCAAAATACACTCCTCGTAGTCAGTTGGCCTTATGCTGCATTTTTCTACAGCGATAGTGTCTAATTTTATGCCTACGCAGTAATTTTTGCTTTGATATACCAGTTGCTCTTTCTATTTCCATTAGAGAAAGTTCCCCGTTGTTAACATTTTTATAGTGCACATATCTTCAAATTTATTTCGCAGTAAGTAGTAATTAAAAATTAAAATTACAGGACAAAAATGCCTTACACGTTGGTATCGTTCTCTTCTCTCGAAATACCCTCGCTTACATAAATATCATATCAACCTGGTTTTTCCTTATTTGAAAACTCCATTTTTAGAACGTAGAAATTATTTTGGCGTTGTAATATATTGAAAAATAAACAAACCAGTTACAAAATATGTAAGTTTGACACATAGTAAATAATTTTTGTTGGTTTTTGAAATGTTTTTCCAACCTACTTTGTTCGTTCACCGTCGGGTGTAGATCAGTGGTAAACGGCGCGGCAGCGGCGTGGCTTTCCGTACGGAAGGTTCTGAGTTCGATCTCTGCTCTTGCATTTTTTTAACCTCCATTTCCTATTTATTTCAGTCGCACTCTGAGAGCAATAAAGCATATATGAGCGGTGACCTAGAAATCCAGGTATTTCAGGTTAGGTGCAGCAATTGAGCAAAAAGTGTGCGACAGGTTCATGAATCCCAGTGGCACTAAATCCATTTACATCTTCAGTCGTTAGATCAGAGGAATAGGTTGAAAGATGTGCCTTCTTGAGTTAAAGTAATTTTTCGGCTGTCCAGTCTTTTATGTAATTCCAAGAATATATAAGGCTGGCAGCAATTATCGCGCAATGTCTATGATTCATGTAATCCCAAAAGTTATTGAAAAGCGCATCAACACTGAATTGTTCAAATATCTGAAATATAATAAGTTTATATCTTATAAGCCGAGTTGTAGACAGGCATTGTCAACTAATGCTCATGGATAGAGACATTTGGCATGATTGGAACTGTGGTTTTTGGATATATCGAAGGATTTTGTCTGTGTTTATCTTTTACCATGGTGTGTTTAGAGAACTAATTATATTTTTATTTTTTCGCAAATACTATCCTAAAACTGTGTTTGCTGACTAAGATCTAATGAATTCTGTAAATAATAGAATTTTTTCTCTGTGTCTAACAACATAATCTATATAGATCTTTATTTGTAAAAAAAAATAACATAAAAAGTTGTATGAACTTTCCAATATTAAAGCCAACCAGCTAATGTTGTTTGCCTGCTAGCTTTATATACATTATAAAATAATAAAAGGGGTGGATGTGGATATAGCGGTTAGACAGGGGCATAAAGGGCGACATGTACGTAAGGGAAAATACGCAATGTGGGAATGGGTGGTGGAAGAAGTCATCCCACATTCCATGGATCGAAACGGTCTGTCGAAAATCAAGGTCAAGGTTGATACTCCATGGTATTCTCTAGCTCTACAGGCAGGGCCGAGTTTTATATTTTCTTGATAATTTAAAAAACAAGTATCACATTATTTTACAGTTATAACTACGGAAAAATCATCATTCTACGGATAGTCATTATTAATTACCTACATTTTTAGCAGAACAATGCTTCATGAGAGGTGAAATCACTCGAAGAGGACCCTCGATACAACCATTTTTATTAATGCTGTATGATCATATTGGCATGACAAAGGTGAGTGCAAGATTGAGAAAGCTCACATCACCGCAAAAATAACAACGCGTTGAATGTCCTCTAGCGTTGTTGGATCTCTGTAGTAAAGACAAGGATGGTGACTGACCCGGATTGTTACTGGAGACGAAACCTGGGTTACTTATTGTAGTATATTTTACCACTTAGTATATGTACTTTATTCTCCCGCATAGTATAAAAATGTCGTATTTTTATTGCCTTATAAAATATAGCGATAAACTGTGGATAGCTGTAAATATCTGTATTTAAACATTATTGGTGATTAAATAATAAAAATCAACACGACAAGTTCGTTTTATTTAAAATAATAATGCTTCATGTAATTAAGATATCAAAATATATTTTGAAATTCTAATTAACAAAACTGCATTACATTACATAATTGGCGACGAGGATTTTTCTTGTCTTGCGGCTTTTATTGCAAAATCAGCAAGTGCGAATTCAAGTCTCACAAAAATGGCGATGGTTGGCCATTTATGGCAATTTGACCCGATATGAAGAATTTTTCTTAGCTAACGAAATTGATAATGAGGCAAAGAAGAGAGCAATATTTTTAAACCTGTTATCAGAAGACGCATATAACTATTACGTAATCTATGTTTGGCAAGGACACCTGAAAACCTAACGTACGAGAAACTGGTTGAACAATTGGGAGATCACTTTCGCTTAGGTCAGTGAATTTTAATGGAAAGATTTAAATTTTACACAGCAAAACAGCAGCATGGTGAAACCCCAAAAGAATAGACCGCTAGATTACGTTCACTGGCGGTAAATTGTGAGTTCACAGAAGAACAATTGAAAATGGTGTTACTTGACTTGTTTATGGTTGGATATGTGAAAGGAGTGCTTCAGCACAGACTTTATGAGAAGAAGATTACGACTCATTTTCACGAGCTAGTAGAATTTGCTACGTCCAAATTGGCGGCACAGAAGTTTTCCAGCCCTGGAATTCCAATAAAATCCGAAGCCATGCATTTTTGAGACAAACGTGTGCATCCGAAAAAAATGGCATAGAAAGGATCTACTTCAGCAAAATACCAAGGCAATACGTCACCAGGGGCGTCAAAACAAAATGGAGGCAAGGTCAAATTCGCCGTTTGCGGCATTTAAGTATAACCATTTATCCGATAAATGCTATTTATCACTTAGTGCCTGTTCGTAAAAAAAAGAATAAGCTGACAGATAAATTATTTCTGAAAATAACATAAAAAAAGTTTCTAGTTCAGATTCAGAACTTCATAACGACGATATTTTAGATTTAAATTCTTTGTTTAATATTGAAACAAATATTAGAAATTATTCTCAAACATTTATTGAAGTTCAAATAAATAATGAATTACATAAATATTTTCTTTTTAGTTGGATACGAAAACATATCAATCTACTCCACTTCAATATTCTTTAAAATTCTACCTTCGGTCATTTTGATAAATTATTATTTGTTTATGATTGTAATAAGTTTGAGGGGTATTTCAAGTTGAAGTTTTTTATAAAGAAGTTGCATTAAAATAAATGTATATGTTATAAGAATGGAAGGACAACCGATACTAGGGGGAGATTTTCTAAAACAAGGCATTAAGTTCCCGTGAATTTTAGTTAATGGTGGGTTTGCTAACCAAAATTTTCCAAAATTTTATGCTGTGTACTAAGGACCAGTTTTGTCCTAAAATTTTCAAACTTGAATTTCTCGAAAACCTTTAAGTTTTTCGAAAAATAACAAGTATGCCTTTTTATGTAGAAAACTTTATTTTATCACATTTTTAACACAAATGGAATAAAAGTCACAAGAAAAAAAGTTAGGTTATAATTAAGGCCCTTTTACCCGCCTATGGTCATCCTTTTTTATTCAATTTCATGTCAGTTTACGACATTTAACTAGGTGAATAAATCAGCTACATTTGATTAATTCAATTTTACTCGTTTCGAAAAAATCGTCCTCAGGCAGACATCTTTAACACCCTGTATCTTTGTAAATAACGACTTTTCAAAAAATTAAAATTTAGGTTTTTTTCAGGATTAGACGTCCCCAATTCGCTCACAAAGTTTGACCACCTATTTCAGAAACACCTTGTATATAAAATAGGATGGATTCCATCCACTATGATCGATTCTTTGTTTGTTTCCCACAGTGTGATCATAATAATCAATTAATATTTTAAGAACAATATCCGTGCACTAGTTTCTAATGCTTTCTAATTATTTCTTGTTAATGTAACCACTGATTAATTTATTTATTTAAGTATACAATTCCAATCAATCAATGAACCTATAAACGCTATGTTTGGATATATGCGGATGCCTTGCGGAGTTATCTGCCCCAAGCAAGTTCCAGAAAATTATGGAAGCATAATCTTCAAAATCACTTCTAGGGTTACTTAATTAATTATTACGGAACATTTGTTACAAATTTATCTACATTTTTGCATCCACTATTATATGCTTTATGTTATTTTTGCTATTTTACCGTCGCATCGGCACCATTTAGGTGTCTTTACTGTACGTCTGCATTTAACGACAAAAAACAATCATAGTATACCTGTTGGTATATGTGCAAAATGTTGCCGGACATGTTTATTAAATCCTTTATACCAAAGATTTCATTAATTATTATGCTCTGTCATGATATGAATTTAAGGTTATGATATAGCACGGAACATTTGAAATATTTGAATATATTACGCAAAATAGATAGACAGATATAAAATAAATTGGGAAATGTATAAAAAAATGATAAAATATTAGTATTTGACATGACGAATGTTAATGTAAAAAAAAAACTCCCCAACTAACGGATACATTTAATTTAACGCGAATTCTCAAAATGTCAGCTTTCACTCATATATTTATGGACATTCAAGAAATGTATCGATATATTCGATTTGATCTCACGTTCAGCCTATATTAGGAGAAAAAAATATGTGGCATGGCTGGTAATTAATATTACCAGCCATGCCACATAGTTTGATTCAAAGTAATAAAGAAAAAGTTTAAATATCATTTGATTAAGATCCAGTTTTAAAAATAATATCAGTTCAATTGATGTGAGTGGTAAAACGTCAAACCAAAAAAGAACTACATTGAATGAATTGATTGAATGACATTACGGAATAAATGAGATATGCTACAATTGTCAAGAAACGATAAGGCTCAGTACCCACTGTAAAAATATTGCTGTTCGCAGAATGCATAGACCAAAATGTCGGTTCTAACCATTTAAGATTCTCATTTTGTTCAAAATAGTCTAATTATTAATCACATAGAAAAAAATCTAAAAAGTCGTTATTTCTATTTGGCAGATATTTTACAAGAACCAAGACGCAATGGAACTTTTATAAAGTTGTTTCTATGAATAATTTTGTGAGAAATATATAGAACTATTGGGCATTTTCATCTTCTCTCTTAAAACCTAAAATACTAAAATCACTTACGCTTCATACTCCTTCCTTTGTTTAACCTCCTGGATACCATCCCATCATCACCAATACCCAAGCTTCACATAGTTCCAAGCACCAAATTGTTCAATATTTTGGTTTAAAAACTGAGTAGCCCGACAATATTAGAAACCACATCACCGATTTTTTTTAGTAGGCACAACACTATTTAATACGCGATTTATTAAATATTGGCAAAACAACAAAAAAACAAATGTAATTATTTCCACTTAATATATGATTCGAGATCACAGACATTTTTAGTGGTATTGTAAAATACCAAAAATATCGTCTAGAATCTATAACACATCTTTACAATTCACGGAAAGATTGTGTACTGAATACAATATTTTATTTTCATCACACAAAATAATAAAACGTATTTATTTGATTATAATATGCAGAAAAATCGATATAGCACCGTGCACAAAGAAATATAAAAAGTACATAATTCCATTGTAGTTCTATATTAATATTTAAAAAAAAATACAGATAAGAAAACAGAAAAAAAACGAAGAATGTAAACAACTGAGTAATAATTTAGTTTTATTTTATATAGTCAAAATTTGACTTGTTTCTTAATTATATTCATTAATTAACTTAAAACTGAACTAACAACTAATCGTTTGCAAATAGATTTTTCTATACAGGGTGTCCCGGAAAATGTGGGAAATCTCTGGGATGCAAATATAACATGAAAAAATAAGATGAGAAACTCCTATATCTTTGACAACAAGATGTTTTTGGCGACATCTAGTGGGAGTAGGCAATATGCCCGGTGAAACACAGTTCACAAACGATGGCCGGACAAGAAGTAACAACTCCATTAAATCCTATTGCCAACACTAGATACGCCCGAATTCCCTGGCGGGAGGCTTTATTTAGGAATTACTTATTATATAAAGTAACAAGACTTAGTAGTTTGTTTCACACTACATGACATGAATGTTTGAAGCAAATCGAGGTTATTTCAGGCAAGCTTTGCAAGTTTTCCTTTTTAATCTGGAAGATGATGAGCTTATACTAGCACGAGATAACTGATAATATATTTTTTTCGTACAGACTTTCTTTACGGAGATATATGGCGCCGTTGAAAATCGGTTGTGCAAGTGTCTCTTCAAATAGTGTTCTTGAAACCAAAGATTAATGTGCACTATTCTTTATTGAAACGAATTAGAGATTAATAAAAAAAATTCAACTAAAAAAATAGGTGCCATTTTTAAGAATTAATGTTGAACACCTTGTATGCTATAAGATCGACAAGGGCAATGACTCGAAAGAACAATCCCTACATATTAACTTGTACAAAAATGAAGCTTAAATATTAATAAATTAATGAATATAAAATTTTTAAAGTGTGGTATGAAAATGCCAATTTTTTCACAAAAAATCTCTTCCTATAAAAAATACTTGAAATAATACCTAGAATCTGAAAATAAAATAGACTTGAACATTATTTAGCTCAGTATTGCATTAGGTCTAACCAATGTTTTTAATAATTCTCCAGTCACTAACTTCTCGTAAATCGATCGACGAAATTTCCGGGACATCCTGTATAAATTGATTATGAATTATGCTTAAATTTATTCGTTAAAATAATTCGTATGCAAATTACACGCACTACTTAGAAAGCAGCCTTAAATCATACAGAATAACACAAAATTGGAATCACACTTTATGAACATAAGGTTTGACAGGTCACCTGTCCGAAATAAATACAATAAAAAAAATAAAAATTATCATGTAATATATCAACAAATTTACAAATTCCCAGTTAATTCTCATTTCACTTTCATTAAAAACGCATACAAATATGGCCGCAGCAATGATAAATCTTCCAGTTGGCATCGATTTAGGAACCACATATTCTGTGGTGGGTGTTTTTCGCCAGGGGCAAGTGGATATTATCGCTAACGAAGAAGGTAATAGAACTACACCAAGTTTTGTAGCATTCACAGATGTGGAACGATTAGTTGGAGATACAGCCAAAGCTCAAGTCGCTATGAATCCGGCTAACACTGTTTATGATGTAAAAAGACTGATTGGAAGACGATTTGACGAAGCGACAGTGCAACAGGATATTAAGTATTGGACTTTTGAAGTTATAAATGATAAGGTAATTAGAATTAAGTAGATTCTTATGGAATGAACCATTCAGTGTTGAAAAGGGTGACAATGTAGGTATCTGTTACCACACTTTAATCCTAGAAACGTGTCTACAAAAATTTATTTTCTATTTGGGTTTGGAATTTGTAGAAGGTTAAAAATTCACTGTGATTGCATCCCCAGCGAAACCATTTTCGTCCATCCAAATTTATTGGTGCAGTGCCATGAATTTCGAACATAGACAGCGGTGATTGCTCAGGGTCTCCCTTGCATCCGAAAATTAACTTTGCTTTCAGTCATTATTTTGTCATCCGAACATATTAATTGTAATGTAATGCATTTTTTCAAAAAAGCTACTCCCACCAACAAACTTTTGGGTGGGCGTTTTCTTTTATGTTCACACATGACGCACTTAGAAACTGTTTGGGGGGCCTAGTTCAGGATTTACTTCACGAAATATTGCGAATCTAGTTCTATCTACTGCAAGAACATGGACAGGTAGTACATGGTCCGCCCTTTCATCATCCTCCAAGCACAATCGGCACTAGGAATTTTCCAAGAGACCGAACCTCGTGAGATGATGATTCAACCGACAATGACCAGTGTATAATCCACCCACGCCTTGGCCCTCGCTTTCGATGGGTTAATGAACTCCTTTGAACTAAACCTGGTTCTGAAATTTTGTCGTCATCCAGGTATTAACTATGTATTTGGCAGTGCTACACGATAGGCCAGTTGCGGGTTCTTGTCCGATAAGTACTCCTTATATAATCCTTGCCAGAGAGTCGGCTATTTCATTCTCCTTTAGACCAAAGTGGCCAGGGATCCAGATCAGAATCAGATTACTGTTTCCCGGTATTAGACAGTCTGTTTGGACAATTCCACTCTGTTCTTGATGTGGATCTTAATGAGTTTAAAGGCGTTTATGGCCGCATATTAGGTGAAAGAGCGATCGAATACATAGATTGAGGAAATAATACATTTTTCTCAGTAAATAAAGGAAAAGCTTAGTCTTATTTTCATTTAAAAGTAAACACTAAAACTTGTAATTAGTGATTGTTATTTAGATAACTTGCTTAGGCAAGTAATAACTTCTTCGTATACTGCATCTCCTATCGGAGGTTTGCTATCATCACAGCAATCCAGGCCTTGCTGACTGCATCTCTCAACAATTGAACATTGCTACAGTTAAACCAATCCCTTATGTTCTTTAACCAGGACATACGGCGTCTTCCAATGCTCCGCTTTCCACTAATATTTTCCCGGACTATCAGTTGGAGAAGTGTGTATTTCTGTCCTCTCATTATATGACCCAGGTATTGAAGCTTTCTTTTTTTCATGGTGTTAATGATTTCACACTGCTTCTGCATCCGGTTCAGCACCTCGGCCTTAGTAACTCTATCGGTCCAGGGAATATGGTAACAGTAACAGTAAGTTATAACAGGTTGTGATATTTGATAGGGAATCAATTTTCTGTTATAGGGCAAACCAAAAATTAAGGTAAAGTATAAAGGCGAAGCTAAATCATTTTACCCGGAAGAAATTTCATCGATGGTATTGGGAAAAATGAAAGAAACTGCTGAAGCATATATGGGTACAAGCGTAACAAAAGCTGTGATAACTGTCCCAGCATACTTTAACGACTCACAGAGGCAAGCAACTAAAGATGCAGGTGGACCTGATAATGATGATCACTTTTTAGAATTGCTTTATAGATATTCTAATTTATAGGTACAATAGCAGGTTTAGAAGTTTTGAGGATAATTAATGAACCTACAGCAGCTGCTATTGCTTATGGTTTGGATAAAAAGAGTGACGATGATAGTTATGTATTAATTTTCGATTTTGGAGGTGGTACTTTTGATGTTTCTGTATTGTCAATTGCTAGCGGCATATTTGAAGTGCAGGCAACTGCAGGAGATACACATTTAGGTATAGTATTTAAATTTAGAACCCCTTAGTACTAAGATATTTCTTTATAAATATTATTTTAGGTGGTGAAGACATAGACAATAGAATGTGTCAGTATTTCAGTCAAGAATTTAAACGCAAAAACAAAGTAGATCTGACAACTAATAAACGTGCTTTGCGTAGATTACAAACCGCTTGTGAACGTGCTAAAAGAACTTTGTCATCAGCTACTCAAGCATCAATTGAAATCGATTCCTTGGCCGAAGGTGTTGATTTTTACATATCAATAACACGTGCGAAATTTGAAGAAATGAACAATGATATATTTCAAAGAACTTTGGAGCCGGTGACAAAAGCATTAAAAGACGCCAAGATTACAAAGAGCAAGATTAATGAAGTGGTGTTAGTTGGCGGTTCGACTAGAATTCCAAAGATTCAGAATTTACTCCAAACCTTGTTTGATGGTATGTAAATGCTACACAGAGATCAGATTGAAATTAATGTCACTTAATATTTAAATTATCCAATTCTAGGTAAGGAACTCAACAAATCAATTAATCCAGATGAAGCAGTCGCGTATGGTGCTGCTGTCCAAGCAGCTATTCTATCAGGCGACACTCATGAAGCTGTACGTGATGTTCTGTTACTAGATGTAGCTCCACTATCTCTAGGCATTGAAACAGCTGGCGGTGTCATGACTGTTTTAATCAAACGTAACTCGACAATTCCAATACGACACACACAAGTCTTTTCAACATTTAGTGATAATCAACCAGGAGTTTTGATCCAGATCTTTGAAGGAGAACGCAGTATGACGCGCGATAATAATTTGTTAGGGCGGTTTGATTTATCTGGAATACCACCAGCACCTCGAGGAGTGCCACAGATTGAAGTCACGTTTGATATTGACGCTAATGGTATTTTAACTGTCAGTGCTACAGAAACTGCTACAGGAAAGAAAGGGAATATCACAATCAACAATGACAAAGGACGGTAAGTTATATACACTTTTCGAACAATATCGTATGTTATTTCAGCTGATTTAAATCTTTGATAGATGTTTACGGTATAACTCTAAACATAATTTGTATCTCTAAATTAATTTGTTATATGCGACGCGTATGAGAGAAGTGAGATCGCCACCAACGTATATATCAAACAAAATCAGAATTTCGCTTGTACCAACTAGAAAACAGTAAATGGACTGAACATATCCTACGGTTGAGTAGTAAATACACCCTGAAAACCCTTGTGCAATAAAATATTCATGCTATAGTGTAAATGGTCTTAAACTACAGAAACCCTCATAAAAGGTGTAACATAGAGAGCTCTAGTCTATCTTTGATCGTGACAAATCAGAATCGAGAAATTCGTTAGAAACGGACCTTATTATACAGGGTGACATAGAAAAAAGTACATTGCATACTGCCACACAATAGAGGAAACTAAAATAAGAAAAAAAAGTTCCCATGAACACGGGTTCGCAAGGCCTTCGGTTAACAGATTGAATTTTATTTTTTTTTTGAATATTTTTTGCCAGAGACGCAAGAAATGGATAAAATGTGGGTATACAGGGGTTTTTTATCACGCTAAATTCAAATATGATCTTAGGTTTGTGATTACTGATAGAGGGCGCTACATACAAGGTTCCATCCCTATTGAATCGGTCGTAATTTTTTTGCTATACACTGTATGTCATTTTCGACTGAAAAAAATTGTTATCCCTTCTTTTATACTTAAGAAAGGTATACCTTGTGCAAGTCGCTAGAAGCAATGGTTCCAGTACAAATGCATCTAAAAGCCAACAATGCACGAAAATAATTCAAAAAGCGCCAAAGTAACCTTTGCAAAAACAATGATAAATAAAAATTAAATAATGTGTCATAATGACACTTGTCAAACTAATGTAATAATTGTTAAAGGTATAAAAAATTACGACCGATTCAATAGGGATGGAGCCCTGTATGTAGCGCCCTCTATCAGTAATCACAAAACTAAGATCATATTTGAATTTAGCATGATAAAAAACCCCTGTATACCACATTTTATCCATTTCTTGCGTCTCTGGCTAAAGATATTCAAAAAACTAAAAAATTAAAATTCAACACCCCGTAACTTTTAACCGAAGGCCTTGCGGACCCGTGTTCATGGGACTTTTAATCTTATTTTAGTGGCCTCTATTGTGTGGCACTATGCAATGTACTTTTTAATATGTCACCCTGTATATCTTTGTCAGATACACGAAATTTAAAAGAGAGATCTCTTACGCTAGGCATCAGTCCATTCGATTTTATTTTTAAATTAACACGTATCGATCTCAGATTTATTCTACATACAACTTTGAGCGAGTTTGATAATTGTGACACCAAAATATTATAAAATATTAAAAGCAAATATTCTTGAGCCTATGTCGTTACTTTTCTATGAGAAATTTAACAGAAGAACTGCTAGCAATAAATATTATCGAGACAGGTAGGTAGTTTAGGCCTCTTTCTAAAATTATTATTGGGAATTAAATTAAGATATATCTTGGAAAATCCTGATATTTTGGCAAAATAATTTAAATTTTGGAGATAATTGTCTGGTATATTGGACACCTATTCATTGGATCTAGCTTGTACTACCGAGGCATGGATATTACAAGGGAGCACCATTAGGATTTGATATGATAGAACATCAAATCGGTTTTTAATTAAAAATAATCGAAGAAAAAAAGGAAAGATTGTTGTGGAAATGCTGAAGGACTTGTTTTCTCCACAAAAAATAACAGTGCAGATTATCAGAAAATATATGCATTATTGAAAAATTAGACTGGAAAGTTTCAGTTTTTCTATTTATTCTTAAATTTTTACAGTCCTGACATGTACAAAACCCTACCAGTATGAAGCATTTGTTCAAAATAGTATGCTTTCACCTTATCTCATTCTCGAAGGAGAGAACAATGTACTTTTGCATTTCCATGGGGGGTTTTATAAGGCAAACCGGGCCAAGAAGCAGGAAGATCACTTGTATTATATTTAAAAGATAGATTGGAACCAGTGAGAACAAAGTTATAAGATTGCATTGTATCAAATACTATCTACATGGACAGTTAATAATTGGAAAAAAATCTTTTTTCTACGACTGTCTTTAAATGCCTTTATTATATGTTCAATCATGATTTGAAAATGTAGTACATTGTAATGCTGTTTTTCATTTACCCGTGCGTAATAATATTTCCCACTAGTTGCTAGGCAAATTTCCTGGTAATGACAAAAGTAGCGGCGGGCATGAAAAATCACCATAGCAACGCCGAAAATACAAACACCAAATTGACAGTTTTGGTATTTATAATTAATAATAATTATAATATTAAGTATTTCGCTAATCAAAACACATAAACAGTGATAGTGAATATAGTTTAACACCACCTAGTCAATTTAATACTTCTAATTTATCGTATTTAGGCTTATACGTTAACAGTGGTAAGTTTCGAAAAACAAATATTTCCCTAAAAATTATGTTAAATTTATTCAAAAGCATTAAAACACTCGTAGAAAAAGTATAGTGTGAAACTCACATGAAATGATCATTTCCTACTCGTATGATTTGCAGCACTCGCCTGCGGCTCATGCAAACGATCATACTCGTAGGAAATATATGTCATTTCATGTTCGTTGCACAATATACTATTATATTCTGATGAAATTAAAGATAATCTTAATTTTGTTATTGAACAAATTAAGTAGGTATATCCAACTTTTCCTCAATTATCCGTTAAAAGAACAGCTTTGTGTGGTGTTCATAGAGAATATTTAAGTTTTCTGAAAAAGAATTGGATAATTTTAATGCTATACTATATACGAGGTGTGTTCAGTTAACAACAGAAATTTTGTAATTTCGCGGGTTCTATATATTAGTCCGATTGGCTCGATTTTCAGCGATACTGAATGTTTAGCGCTATTACCAGGCTCGCACCAAGCATATTCTGCGCTGTTGTGCAAATATCGAGTGAGCGCCCTAATGCAGTGGCAATAATAAGGGATAATAGTCAGATTTTTATTTGTACAAAAAATGAAAAAAAAAATATTTTGAATTATTTTATAGTCAAGCACTTTTGTCCAGTGTTTGCCAAATACGCTAGTGCTGAATAAGTAAATAAACTTATTATTAAATTACTATTATTAGTAAATTACTCAGAACTGTTATCACACTCCTGGTAATTTGGTTACTTCGACCTGGTCTTTGATCGAGTTGATCTGATTGTTTTTCCTCCGGTTGTCGACTCACACCTATGTTGGCCTTTGTCTCTTTAGTTTTAACATATTGTGTGTGTCAAGTTGTTCTTTAAGCATATCCACTAGATCTTCCAAGAATTTATTAAGAATATCCCGATAATTGATTGTTCGATCTTTAATAATCTGCCTTACAGTTTAAACGGGTGATGTTCTATGATATTTATATATCGCTTTGAATTTCATAGGATAACGCCATTTCTGATTTTTGAGATAAATTAATTAGGTCTTGTTCGGAATGTTTCTTGAAATCAAAAATATTCGACAGAGAGTTAAAAACATCTCAATGAGAAGATGGCAGAACGAACCTTCAACGTAAAGATATCTAAGGTTCCAGGAAAAAAACTATTTTAAAGTTCAGTTCTTCGTTTTGTATCTGCTGGTGTTCGCATTAATAAGAAGATTGTTTTTTAATTTTTCGAGGTCTTAATGTTTCTTGGCTTTTAAAATTTGTATCAACATCTAGAGAAGATACTGATTCCTTAATTATGCTATAAGCATATCATTGAAACCTACATCAGATCTATATTCTTCAAGAAAGCAGTTTAAACTAACACAACCCTGTCAAATATTGCTAACAATATTCACTGTTCCTCTTAAAGAAGTAGTCCATTCTGGAGTGGAGAAAAATCTATTTAATATGAATAAAAGTCAATCCTCCACGAAATAAATTCAATATATCAAGCTTTCTTGGGTATTGGGACTGAATACAACTCAATAATTCTGAATTTTAAATTGTATTGCAACGTTTCTTGCAATATGTGCACATTATCAGGCATAGAAAATCTGGTCAAATTCCGTAAAAATGTTTTTAACATTGTTTGCGAACTTATAACCGCAACTAAATAAATATAAAATAAATTATTTTTTTTGTTTTGTTTTATTTAGTTACTGTTATAGTGGGATGATAGTTCGATAATTGATTAAATTCAATATATTACTCTACCAAGCATATTTCGGGGCTCCATCATCAGTGGTTATGCAGCTGCTACTAAAATGCAATTGCAACATTTTGATAAATAATTTAATCCACTGTTTTATAACAAGAAAAATGCACATAATAATACTTTTAATGTATTTTATTTAACGGCTTTTATTAATTTTTACATACATTTTGACGAGGTTACCTGAATACGTTCCTTTATTTTTTATCTAAGTTTTTCTGTACATTGCAATGTAGCTTTTTGTGAATAATTGCATAACCACTGATGATGGAGCTTGAAGCACCGAAACATGTTTGGTAGAGTAATATATTGGATTTATTTCGTGGAGGATTGACTTTTATTCCTATTAAATATTCACTTTTTTTAGAGTTTTGTACCATAAAACTATCATACATATGAAAATACATTTTCGAATTTTTTTCCTATGTATTTGATGGATGACATCAAAAACTTCCTCATAAATGAAATTCTAAAGGGGCATGTATGCGTCTCTCTTGTAGATTCCCAATTCCTACATAATGCATGTCAAAGAAATCGCAATAATAGCGTGTCTACTTTTAAAGAAACAAAAAACAAAGTCTAAAAAACACTTTTGGTTGCATTTGTTGCTGCAAGAACAGGGAATTAAAGGAGTGTTCAATTTACTTTATGATGACCCAGATACATTTAATTCTGCAAGAACGCACAGTTCGTGTTCGCTTAGAATATTCGTCACTCTACCTTGATTCTATTTTATCTCAAAATTTGCACGTACAGATGTAGAAACATGGAGTTTTGTTTTGTTTTTCTTATTAATCTACAGCTTTATTTTATTTCATCATTGATTATTTTGTTCTAGACTAACTAAAGAACAAATTGAAAAAATCGTTCGTGACGCCGACGAGTTTAAAGAACAGGATCAAGCAATGCGAGCAGCTGCAACTGCGAGAAACGAATTAGAGTCTTACATTTACTCAATGAAAAGTTTAGCAAATGATCCACTTAGTGCTCAGACGCTGCGCGAAAATGATCGTACGCAGATCATGCGAAAATGTGACGAGATTAATGAATGGTTATTGCAAAACGACAAAGCCAGTGAGCGAGAATATGTGTCAAAAAGGAATGAGTTGGAAGAAATTTGTCGGCCTATTGTTATGAGGATTTACAGTAGTGGGCAACAGCAGCAGAATCAAAGACAATTTCCGGGAAATGATAACAATGGAAATAATAATGACAGGAATGAGCGAGGGGGAAATAATGGACCTATTATTGATGAGGTCGACTAAAACTGAATTGAAAATATATTATGCATAAGAAATGTAAAAAGCGAAAGTAAGAAATGTTTACCGCAAAGTTTTGCCTTGTTGGATGCGGCAATACTTGGTCGCCGATTTCTAAATATTTAAAAAAATACTAAAACAAATTCAACGTTAAACATCTCAATATCCTCCATACCAACAGTACTTT
The DNA here is from genome assembly GCA_911728435.2 of Apoderus coryli. Classification (NCBI taxonomy): domain Eukaryota; kingdom Metazoa; phylum Arthropoda; class Insecta; order Coleoptera; family Attelabidae; genus Apoderus; species Apoderus coryli. The sequence continues at coordinate 9,161,397 of OU452204.1, read as the reverse complement.
GTCTAGACGCTTTTAAAGTTTCTCAGAAACGTATATAAAAGAGCGAATCTGTAGTAGAAAAAGCATACATATATTCAAAGATATAGATAGTGACGACGTGGAAAATGGACTAAAAAATAAAGGAAACGAAACGAGGCAAAATGAACAAAAAAAATTCAAATGACACATACAACATTTCCAATCTGCAAGTGAAATGTCTCATATTTTTCAATTCGAGGGTATGTTCCTAACATGACTGCTGGCACTTTTTATTTGTCACTTTAAGTTATATAAAACGTTACACTTTGGATGCCGATGTACGAATGATGATATTTTAATATATTAACGTTACACCTTGCATGCCGTGCATGGTATGGTATATGAGGCTTGATAAATAAACTTTTTTTGTAACTTGGGGCACTAAAAATAATAGAATATACTTATTGTATGCTTTAATATTATTTTTATTTATATTAAGTGCGTTCCAACCTTAGATTAGGAAAGAGAGGGGATACCGCACGTTCGTATATCTGAATGCATATCAAGTGTTACGCTTTTAATGCGGCGGCCATTTTTTATGTGCCAAACAAACAGAAAACTACGTGTGAATTTTTGATGATTTTATTTGTGAAAATTGGGAATAGAAATTTATTTTGTGTATTAATAAAATGGTACGTTGTGGGCTTTTGGATGCCCAAGTCGCAGTCACCAAAAGGAGTCTGGAATTTCATTTCATAGGTAAAACTTAGAATGATGTATCAAGTAGCTTCTATTTTTTATTAGTTTTTAATAATTAAAAGTAATATTTAGGCTATTATCTTTTATTATGTGGTATATCGGGTTTCAGTTTACCTAATGAAAACTGTTTGATACAACATGATAAAGCATTTTAATTATTTCAACATTTAGAACATCATGCACTAGATAGGCCAGCAAATTACATATACTTTTTAATAAAATCTATGTGTCAAATATCTTAATGTTCGTGTATATTTCATGACAAAACTACAGTCTCAAAAATTAGATCCCATTCTCAAAATCAATTTACAAAACTCATTCTGTTTAAAGCACAATAAAAACGTTATGTATTTGTGTTGTGTCTACTGCAGTACCTATATTGTTAATTTTATGTTTGTATTGTTCAATAAATACAATGTATTAACATATTATGTTGTTTCAACTAAATTATCTATATCCACATGTCCATATCTTTTTTTATTACAACTATTAATGATCAAAAATAAATAAAATTTCAAAAATATATCACATAAGTTATGTAGTTACGCCTCTGAATCTAAGGGATATGTTATAGGTGGTAACACAACGACCGGCAGAATTACGTGTCCTCTCTCTTTTCTTGTCTAAGGTTCCAACCGTCAGCCGTCAGTAATATTACCGTCGCGTAGCGGTAAGCGTGTAATGCCCAAACGAAAGCAGCAAAATTACTAGGCGTTAAAGTAAAACTGGTTGGAACATTTTGCGAACTTATAGTACTCAGAAGGAGGAATTGAAAATAGCCTATAACCATAAAGTTTCACTTAACTGGTACTTATGAAACACTTTTAATTATTTTTCTCTTTCGGTTTCTACCATTTACACTATAATTTAGGTTTGAATTCAAATTTCTTAATCGAAAATATAGCCTATAGATGTGAAAAACCATTTTTGTCTTGCTCCGTACAATCAATATTTTCCGCCAACTTTAATAGACATCAAATAGTTCTTAGTATATGAAATATGTGAACCATTAAATCGTTCAAAAATCCGTTCCATTCGAAGAGCCACAAATTCTTCCCAAAGTTTTTTCAAACCACCTTCGCTGACATGGTCCACCCATGGAAAAGAGTAGGTAGTTTTCAGTCATTTGCAAATATATCCTGCTACATAGCGGTCTGGAGACCATTCGAAGATAACGAGAATAATGAAAATGAGGCAAGTATAATAAATATATTCGTAAGTATATCGATGTAGTTCTGTAGTTGTGTATATTCCAAAATGAAAAAATTATTTTATTGAATTTTAGGCTTCGGTAGTTCAAAATTATTCAGAACTTAAAAATAAAGCCTTACATGTACAGTCTTAAAGAATTATTCGGAATATGTATGAGTATTTCCATAGAGCCCCACGGTTTACGGAGTCGAACGCCTTGACAAGGCCTATAAAACCCATGTATAGAGAACGATTTTGTTCCCGTGAATTTTCCTGTATTTGCCTATATCATGTCGGCTGTACCCCTGTTGCCTAATCATCCAGGTTTGGTACATTCGAAGGAGTTCATTAACCCGTCGAAATCAAGGGAGTATGAGTAGATCTCATCTGCGGTGCCTCGTTGGACTATATCTCTCGAGATTAGGTCTCTTGGAAAATTCCGAATGCCGATTATGCCTGAAGGTGTAGCTAGAACTAGATTCGCAATATTTGGTGAAATAACTCTTCTACAAGCGAGTCTAAAAGAATGCTCACCTAGCAAAATAATGGACTTCATTAAGCAGATTGAGCTGCTGGGTTAAATATGAATAGGTATGAGCCACAATAGACCCTCGGTGGTCGCAGTGGAGGGTCCAGTGCAGACTCACTCATTTTGAACCTACCTACCCCCCTGTTGCGTCTAAAACCACATTGTGTTTTCGGCAAGCTCTCTTCCGAGAGTGGGAGAAGACGATTGAACAAATTTTAAGCAAGAACCTATCCGCCGATGGAGCGGATAGAGAGACCACGATAGTTTCCACATACGGCTCTATCCCCTTTTTTAATGTTTATTATCATTTCAGCAGGTACAGTTTCGGTTTTATCAGAACATGAGAATGTTCCAATATCACTAGTCCTCCTTCTTTAAATAGCTCAGGAGTTATGCCATCAGAGCCATTCATTTTGCCAGGTGATAAATGCGTTACGCTTAGTGTCTATTGGTCTTTGTAAGTGTATCTTCATCATTTTCGTCGAACCAATCCCGATGTTTTCGTCGCACAAGCCTACCGTCTCTTCAGCAGCAGAGAACACGGAGACCTAAATAACGACCAGTGTTCTTCAATATCATCCGGATTTTCTTCCGGGAGCTTGGCTTGCAGGTGTTGATGGAAACACAGTTTCGCTAAATTGTCGTTTAAGGTTCCGCCTTAGTTTCTTTCCCTGTTGTGGTCGTTTTGCAGGTAGACGTAGTGTCATACTGGATCGTACAAGTCGATGATCAATCCAGTCATCATCAGCACTCAAAGCTTTGGTGCTCTTTACGCCATGTCGGTTACGCTCGCAAACAATTACGTAGTCGACCAAATGCCAGTGCTTAGACCTTGGATGTTCCCATGACATCTTGTTGTAATAACAAGATCCTGTTCTGTGCATTTGGCTAGCAGCAATAGACCGTTGGAGTTACATTTTCCTACTCCGTCTTTGTCAATGGTATTAGGCCAGAGAGCAGAGTCTCGACCAACTCGAGCGTTGAAGACTCCTAGCATAATGATCTTGTCGGAGTCAGCACTCTATCAAGCTGGGAGTAGAATTCCTCTTTTAATGTTTCTTCGGTGTTCATGGTTCATGGTAAGCCTTTATAATCGTGGCTCGCCGACCCGGCTATGTTTGAGGCGACGGGTCATCAACCTATCATTTATGCCAGATGGAAGTTCGTCCAAATATCTAATTAGCTATTTTTTAATGGCAAATCCGACACCTTGGTAAGGGGTTGATTGTCGTTTTTTCTTTTCCAAAAGTATAGCTACCACCATGTTCTTTAAATTGACCTTCACCTGATCTTCTGCTTTCACTTTCATGTCAGAAATATATAAAATGAATTATTCCATACGACAGACATGTTTCGTCCGCTCGAAACTGAAATCATCTCTGGCATTACAAAAATGCACTGTTTTGATTAACTTGGGCTGTCAAACTTAAACATCACATGTAAGATCTAGTAGAATTGACGCTCGGTTATTAAAGAGAATCGACGTTCTATATGATCCTTAAATGAATACGCTGATTGTCGCGTCCTTATTGTCTGAGGCTACCTGCATATCATCGTCAGTCAACAGGGAACTCTAGTTTAGTAGTTTAAGTGGCACATACCAACATGTATTTTTTGTATTAGAGATTAAACTAGAAATTGCTAAAGTCACACAAAGGTTTGTTCTATACTCGTATTTAATAGTAAATTAAAAAATGTTTGAAATTTGTTATTGCTGTTTTTAAATCTCAACCGAATGATGATAATCCCGACTGTACAAAGATATTATAAAATTACTATACCCTATACTTAATTGAAGTTATGCAAATTAACGATTCGAAATTATCATTATAAAGACAGACATAATAACAGAGACAAGACGGAGAAGAAAAGAGTAAAGGAGCTTTTGTACAAAACTTTGCATTCGGTTAAACGGTGACTGTAATTAAATCATTAGTTTCGTGAATACACAGGATGGGCTTCAATGTTTTTAAATTTGGGATATTGTGCTTTTATACTGCAAATTTACATTTTTTAAAATTTGTAACGCCCTCTTTAACTAATTGACATTATTTATTTTTGAACATTACACTTTCAATCATAAGGTTTCCTATGAAGTAATATTAATAATATATGATATTAAAAACCACCAAACAATTTATAAAAATCTCTCAACGATAAAATGTGTTATTGTACTTTTCCGTTCGTTAACTTCTAAAGTTCGCATAAGATCGGATTCAAATATCTCGATGATATAGCTTTTACTGCTAACGTTTTCTGTGTTCCCAGTACAGTTAAACCAAACTTGCAATACAAAATACACTGATTGTTTCGTATCTAACAACCGATCTGACCGACTTTAATGGGTGCATTTCTCATAGAGAAACTACCCTTGACTTTTTAGTAACATAACCTTTTTACATAGCTGATATGACTAAATGATGAATAAACTCAAACTGCTACCTTCAGAATAGCGGTATTAAAACACTGTTACAAGTCTATTTATTTCAGTTCCTGTCCCAACTGCATTTTGTATGGATAAAGGCCCAAGCCAGTATATGCAAAATTGGTTTTGCCTCTGTTGACATTTAATTATTTTAGAAAATTCTACTTCGAACACGTTAGATGTGTTGTGAAATATTTCCTACTGTTCAATTTTTTCAAAAACACTCAACCAAGTGACGGACGAATCATTCATTCCGAAGGTTCACTTCAGACATCGAGGTCGTTGTGGAGTGTAGAATTTACGAATTATTAGTATCGCAGTTGAAGCAATCGGTCGAGAAGTTCAAGTTCCAGCAAACATTCCTACAATTTCCCAATATATGAGATCTTTACTATCAAGTTTGTTTAATTATCGTTGTTCCTTCTGGGAATGACATTCGACGTTTTAGACTTACATTCTAGAATTAAGAGCTGGTTGTGTAAAACAAATTGAATCATATTTCAGATTTAATATTGGTTCATCATTTTTCAACTTATGTGAATCCTAACATACATTCAAATTCATAATTTTCATATTTGACTTAACACCTACTATTTATCTACAAATAAATAATTTACTGGGTATTCTTTGGTAAATAGTTGATTTAAGTTTTCCATATCAAAAAAAAAAAAAAAAAATTAACTGATTCTCAGGATAATGTCAACCAGTTGGCATTCTATAGTTATACAGAGTGTTTCCGAAAGACGTGGTCAAATTGCTAGAGGTGATAGAACTGCTTAAAAAGTGTAGCTTGTTATATAAATTTTTGCGAAATGTTTATTACCCAACAAAAAAATTACTCTTCGGAAAAACGCTTGAATGTACCGTTTCCAAGATATTTTAAGTTTATTAACAATCAGTTTATTGGATACCATTTTTACTTCCAACTCTAAACAGTGAGTTATTCCTCAATTTTCTGTAGAACGATTTATTCGAAATTTGGAAGATTTATCACTAGACGAGCGAGCAGCTATGTTTTTTATGCATGATGGTGCTCTACCACATTTTAGTAGAGCGCCTATAAGATGGTTAAGTGGACATTTTCCCCATAAATGGATAGGTCGAGGTGCTGATGCTACAATTCATTAACCTCCTCGATTGCCTGATCGCAACCCGCCAGATTTTACTGTTTGGAATTACCTTAAAGAAAAGGTGTATGCCTCTGAAGTTAGTTATGTGGAAGAACTACAAACGAGGATTGAGTTGCCTTAATGGATAATCCTTAATAATGTATTCTCTAAGATTCGATTATGCATTCGTGAAAATGGGGGACATTTTGAGCACCTAATGAAAACAGTTAAAATACTAATTTTATAAATCTTTACACTTTCAGTTAATTCAGTTATAGTGTAATATGAATTTTTTATTTTTTGTCTGTATTTTTATGTCTTAATAAACATAAAATATGTTGGAAAGTTTGGAAACTGCTAATGGGGAAAAACACTTCCACGGATGTAGCTCCACATCATCAGAAAGTAAATTTACCTTCCAATGGAAAATGAGGTATTTCGTTTGCAGATACCAGTTTTCAAAATGCACACAATTGTTCATTTCATTTTTCCCAATAACTTTATTATTCCAATAATTATTTATTAGATTACATGTTAGCTTTTGATAGTTAGTTAATTAGTAAGTATTAAAAGCATTATGTACGTTTTAAATTTATGTTAGTGTTTTGTCGAATTTAGACATTCCAAGGAATTTTAAAATAGTCTTTAAAGGTTGCCAGGACGACTTTTACTTTTAGGGACTAGGCCGAAAATTGATTGATTATTCGTTTTTCCTTTCTCAAAGGTGTTAATAACAACGGATATTTCAACAATATACTTACTTAATAGGCGGTAAGCTTTCTGGTTGCGGGTTTGGGCGTTTGAACTTATCTGCAGATTTCGATATGCTCAGCTGATCAAATTTTTGACTTCGGCGGCCATATAACAACGCGTAATCTTGTATTGTATATTCTCCTCGAACAGCCCAAAATCAACATTCTGCATTTGAGTGAACATATCACTCATTGGAAACCAATTTCATGATGTTATATATGACTTGATTTTTTTGGTATCACAAAAATGTCAGTTATGATTTATAACTTGCTATTATGGTCGTCTAGAACTACTTTTTCATGTTATATCTAGTCCTCTTTTATTGTCATTTGCCATTTTTCAAAAATTTCTCTTAAATTATCCGCAAAAAATAAGTTATTTCGAATGGAACGCACTTTACAAATATTTTTGTGAATTATGCATGAAGTTTAATTGGATTAGGACCAATTGAACATCCTCGCAACGTCCATTTAGAAAGGCCACTGGCACATGTTTTAGGATGCAACTATTATCTGTTTTTGACTAAACATTTACCCAAATAAAATTACTCAGACCAACTCTGATAGCAATTAAGTTTTATAAGAGAGTTAAGGACAAAGACAAAGAAGACTGTGTGTAACTAATAATTGATAACTTCTTTTGTGGATCTTAGTACTTAGTAGAGAGTTTTGCTTGCAGACAAACGATATTTAAAATACGAATTATACGCTTAAATTTAATTGACGACAATTTAGTAGAAAATAGAGAGGACAAATTAAACTCTGAAATCTCTGGAAATATTTCATACAACAATTTGCAAATAAGATACGACATTCGTAGTAAGCATAAATAGCTTCTATTTAGGAACTTAATACATAGACTGGCAGCTCTTTCACATTTAATTTATTTGGATGATTTTTCTTCGAGCAATCAGGTTTCATAAATAATATTCCGTCCTTATTGTTTTTTAATAATAAATAAAATATATATATTTGTCAAAAAATTAAAAATAATTTGTAGACACATACAGAAACAAAACATAAGAATAATAATTAATACAATCAATTAAGATCCTTAAAGCAAATTAATTAAGTAAATCTTCTACAGTTCAATATATATACATATATATACAAAACACACAATACAAACTACTAACTACTATCCAGTTTGTGAATCGCTCAAAAATTAATGCACATTAAAAAAGTCACCTACTGTACTTTGGTGACCGTTAAAAAATTGTTTAAACAAAATGACGTACGTTAATTTGATTGTGATGAAAATCGATGTTACAGATCATTAGAATTTATTTAAAGAATATAAAAAAATCAATTTAATAAAAAATAGTTAGTAAAATATATTTTTTGACTTTGCATTTTATTTTAATATAGTTTACTAAATCTAATCAAGTAACTATTAACTGAGAGACGCAGTTCAAATACAGACCGTCACTCGTTTACGAGGGAGAATCATTAAGATCCTCTTTGGTGAGCGTGATGTACGTGGGCGATTCTCGAGTAGCTCTACTATTAAAACGAAAAGAATACAATTAATATAATATCAACCCCTTTTCTATATTCTATATTTATTTTCACACGGTGAAGGCCGCTTACCTGAATCTTCGAATACTTTTATCACATAGCGGAGGCTCAACCTAATAGTTTCTAATTTCCATTTGTGACATGGTTGAGGCGCCGGGTGTTGAGACTTGTCCTTTTCCATTAAAATGATTTTCATATTCTTATATTTTTAACTATTTGTGACAATATAGGTATATAGACCTTATATTATCTACTGCACGACAAACGTTTTCTAAAATTAATCTATGATGGTGTTTAATTATAATAAGTTAAAATAAACGTAAAATATCTATGACCTCGATAGAGAATATAGAGCCGTTTACCTCAAAACCAATATATCTCACCGGCTGAATTTCTAAATCTCCAAAAAAAATAAAAGAATAGCAATCCTAGCGACTATCATTCGTTTCATATCATCATTCCGTGATATGTGAAAATTCCCACTCACAAAATAAAGGAGAGCTGTATTCTAAATTCTATATGACACCCTTGCGTTCCGTCAGATTTTCAAATCGTTTTATATGACATAAACTGAACCAATCAAGTCTTATCTCTGTTTGGTAAAAGTGCAGAGAAAAGATGATGCTGCTGTCTTGTCTCTTTATTTACATCGAAAATTGTATAAGACTCAATGAGCTTTTATATATCGCAGTCTTATATATATGGCAGTCTTATATATACTCGTATTTTTGTTATAGTCTATCATATTTTTTGTTTATTATGCTATCTAAATTTTTCTAAACTCTGCTTTTACTATAATTACCATAGTATGTGTTTCTGTTTTTAGAAAACTTAGGTTAGTTGCAATATAAAAGTTATTTCTCATTTAATTTGCAACAAATAAACCTAAGAAGCATAGATTAAAAGTAAGTTAACTAAGTTTCTACATTTCAGTATTTCAATTATGCCAAAAATTAATTAAATCTAAATTTTTTTCCAAATATGAAATAAAGGATAACTAACCGATTTTTTTATAATGTTACGCCTAAATCACTAAAGAGCAAAATGCAATTGCATCCAATGTTTTTTATTCCAACTATTAAATTTGGTGAAAACTTACCTTTGTATGTCCCAAACATACAGTAATTTTTTTTGATTTCAAATATTCATTTTTTCACCTTATTTTGACTTAATATCGAAAAAGCACACTAATTTTCAATCGAAAATTCTCACGTCAAAATATCTGCTTTTTTTAAAGAGTTGGGGTGTTTTTTGTTTGTTGAAATCTCTACTTTCTGATGATGTAAAAAAAATATACACTACTATAATAAATGTTCTCAGAAAATGCAAATAATAATCTAATAGTTTCAAATATGAATCCTTAAAAATATCGTTGCATTTCACCATTGTTTTTCTGGTTGCGATACAACATCTGGATTTGCCGGAAAAGGAAAGAAAAGTATCGTCAATTCTTTATTAGCCGATAAAAATGTATGAAATTTGGTCAATATTTTTTATAAAAAAGATGCGAACAAAGAAGATATAAAAAAATGGATTACAATTAATCAAATCTATGAATAAATGTAAAAATGATATAACACTGAACCAATTAAGATTTCAAAAATATCAATTGGCAAGAATTAAATCTTCTTTCATATTGGCCAATCTCCCACCCACAGAAGGCGCAGCAGAACAACATTGTTACAGGGCATATTATCAGCTTCAGACTTGGCTGGGTAACGAACTGACAGCAACAGATTGGGGCTGGAAGCTTGGAGACGAAGACGGTGATGGTCTTAAAGATTTCGAAGATCCACTAGAATCGAGAAGGTTTGTCGAATCTAACGATGAAGAAATGCCATCAAAGAGACAAAAACTAATGGAGAAGTAATTAGAAAAAAAAAAAATTCGGATTCGAGTTTTTTTCATTAATTGCATTTTCTGAGAACATTTACCATAGTAGTGTATATTTTTTTTATACCATCAGAAAGTAGAGATTTCAACGAACAAAAAACACCAACTTTTTTAAAAAAGCAGATATTTTGACGTGAGAATTTTCGATTGAAAATTAGGGTGCTTTTTCGATATTAAGTCAAAATAAGGTGAACAAATGAATATTTTAAATAAAAAAAATACTGTATGTTTGGGACATACAAAGATAAGTTTTCACCAAATTTCGTGAAAAAATAAAAAAATTTCTGTGACGGGAAAAAAGTCTTACATATTTACTCTCTTGACAGGTAATAAAATATCACTTTTTATACCCGGGAAAAAAGTAAGTACTTTTTATACCCGGGAAAAAAGTAAGTACTTTTTTCCCGGACACATAAGTAACGGTAGATATTTAATTTCAGGAAATTTCATTATACAAAAGTTACATTTTCTTTATATATCAAAACTGGCAAAAATTTGTGACGCTACTTTTGCTGCTTCTACTGACTCCGGTGGAGTGTTCGCAATTTTTAAATTAAATTGCAGCATGAAATTGACAGATACAACACAACCTCGAGTTAAAATCTAGTACTTTTTTCCCTTGCATAATAAATAACTATGTTTGCAAAAGATAAAAATAAAAAACCAAAACTCGGTTATTCGAATTTTTCACATAAATTTTGAGGTTATGTCAAAAAAGTGTTGATACAAAAGTTGTAGATCTTTTTATTACCTACAATTTTGCTATTTAACTTTTTTTTCATAGGACTTGCAGTTTTACCGGAAATCGAGATTAACCGTTTTTTAACATTAAAATCTGACTCCCTCCCCCTTCCCGACCTCAGATCGCCCATAATTTATTTTTCCTTTCATTTTTGTTATATTCTCTACCTTTTCCAATGGGTTTCATTCAACTATAATTTTTTTTGGTCTCAAAAATTATCGACCCTGGTCTATAATAGGCTTTACTTTTGAAAAGTTGAACTAATATGACGTATGCATACACTCTTCTTTTATAGAGCTTAAATTCTCATACCTATTATAGTGTAAAAAGTTTCAGCATAGCTGTAACTCTCCTAACAAAAAAACTAATAGTGGAGATTTAATATCAAACGGAACTATATAATACAAAATGTTAATATTTTATTATTCAAACAAACAAAACATGAGAAAATTTGTTGACAAGTTCCAACATTTTTTCCAGCGGGCACTCCTTACGGAGGTTAACTGGCCACTAGAATTAAAGTTCCTGAAGCGGGAATGTTAATCTGAAAAAAGGTATTCTAGTTTAATCTTGATAAAATGAACCGTTGTTAAAAAATGAGAAGGTCATCCACGCTGTATAATGAAATTGTAAAAAAAAAGTTACCAATGCTTTTTTAGAATTTTTATAAAAATAATTTTTTTCTGAAATTCCTATTTTTTGGGTACCTATTTAGGCCCATATAATATTATGTTAATACTACATTTCCGAAATAAGAAAACGTTTGATTTCTACATCACAAGTTATTTTTACGACGTTTCGTTGCTTTTTCGCAACTTCATCAGGTTTCTCATTGACACAAATTCCTAATTAATATTTAAATAAAGCTTTCCGCCAGTATATGGGAGCTGTTCCAACGAGCCCAGTTGATAGACTGTACTGTACTGTGAAGCAGGTATTATGCCACTAAATTTAATGTGAGAAAAGTTGATCTAGACATATAGCGGTTATATGGAGAAATTAATTTTATTATTTATTTACAAGCGGCCAATAGCTTCAGTTGCAATCCTCGAGACAATAGCTCAACCTTAAAATCGAATAGAATATATCGATACATTTCTTGCATCTCTATGACCTAGTTCATTGAACTTTTTTTTTTATTATTGAAATTGTAGCCCGTCTGCACATATTGGGGTCATTGAACTTTTTTTGTTAATATGGAAATAGTAGCCCGTCTGGTGAAGACGGTAAAAAATCAATATTCGAATGCCAAATGTGTCAACATGTGTCATTTAAAAACAATTCTGCCAGATTTCATGTGAATAGAAGGAAAATAAAAATAAGTAGGTATAAATTAGTAGTTTTTTTAGATAAAATAATGTTTTAATATTTGTTATATTATTGTGGGAGGTGAGTAAATTAAATTTGTTGGAAAATCAAGTATCTAATAATGTTCCATGTGTAAATCTATTGTCTAATTTGTGGATTTATTGAGGAAAATGTGGTGGAATATGTTTATGGTAAAAATGATATGAAATTTTTTCAATAACCAAATTATTTTTGCAAAAATAAAATAAAAATTAATTGTGTGTTTAAATAAGCATCTGCACGTGTGTCGGGTCTAAATAAATTTCGGATTAATTGCACTATTGCGGAAATAATAAGTACGAGGTGGAGGATAGAGATAATTTGAAAGAAATTCTGACAGTATAGCCTTGTAAGTTTGTAATGTTTCCCTTCAAAGGATCCTCAACAAAAGTAAACGTTTCCCTGCGCTGACTATTTAAACGTATGTTAGAACACATGGCATATTTTACACTTGTTTTGATTGTCAGAAATCGGTGCCGCACTTTACCCTGTTTTCGTTGAAGATTAGAGTGAATAAGAGCTTTCACGATTTATAGTAGTTGACATCTCTCCTACGAAAAGCATTTATTTTTTCGATGTGAGACACAAAACTTGTGTGTGTATGTGATGCGAGATCAGTGTGTCCCCGCTATTGAAATTGTTATGTAGGAATTCAGAAAATAATGGAAGACAACTCCACTGGCTACTACCATGACTGTCAATTAATTAGAATAAACAAATATTACAATGTGCGTCGATATTTAAACCAGTGTCTTGCACTTAGTTTTAATGTTATTCTTCTTTTATCTGTATTTTATGTAATTTTCTAGCTTGTCATTTTGTATGGGTAATCAATGCTAGTTAAAGCAAAATAAGCAAGTAATTTTAGCGGTCTATCCCCCTTCGATATTAATACACCCCCAAATTTTCATAGTTTTCTGAATTATAAATTCTCATTACTTATCGTGGTGGCTCCTAGAGGGTTACCCGGTACAAGTAATTAACTAGAAATATTGTTAGAACATATTGTAAAAATGCTTCAATTTGAACCCAACCTGCTGTTGGAAAAACATGAACACATTAAAATAAAAAAGAGTGTACTGAATAAGATAAACTAGCCAACAATGACTCTGTAGTATTTTGTTGCAAAAATTCTCGAATGCAGTTTTGTTGCTTAGTCACCTACTAATATGTGCTGAACGACCAATTATTTTCAGTTTGATCCGTGTAAAATTGATAGACATTGTAGGAAAATTGATGTTGTAGCTACATTTTTGGATGTAAATATGGTGCGAATACCTATAACTCCAAGCGCATATATATCACAGGCCAACACACATTTTGGTGCCTGCGATTTTTTAACTGTTCCTGAGTAATTTTTGGATGCAGAATGTAAAAAGGTTCTCAGATTTTGTCTATCAGATCTAGTTTTTGAGATTTTTTAAAAAATTGTGTATATAATTTACGTTATAACTGTTATAATATATAATATTACTATTGACAGTTAAAAAAAACAAAGACACATGGATTTAAGTATTTATTGCAAAAACTTAATTTACATAATTACATTAGTCACTAATCACATAAAAATTTTCTTTTATACGATTTTCTAGAATGGAGTTTACTAGGGCAGTCTCGCTGAAGGCTCCAGCAGTAGTCCGCCATCATGTGGCTATCCCATCGTCCTTGATAACGATCTTCCATAGTTTTAATATCCTGGTGGAATCTTTCCCCCTGTTCTTCACTACAATCACCTAAGTTTTCTGGAAAACGATCTAGGTGGCTGTGGAGGTAGTGAACTTTTATACTCATGTTACAGCCGAGAATATTAAAATTTGAAAGCATAGTTTCCACTAATTCTACGTAATTGTCTGCTTTATGATTGCCAAGAAAATTTTGTACTACTTGAACAAATGAACTCCAAGCGTTAGATTCAGTCTCGTTCATTGATGTGGTGAATTGTGGATCTTTAACAAGTTGCCTTATTTGAGGACCATCAAATATACCAGCTTTTAGTTTTTCCGTGCTAATGCCAGGAAATTTACGTGACAAATACCCAAAACAATTTCCATCTCGATTTAAGGCCTTCACAAATTGCTTCATTAGGCCTAGCTTGATATGCAAGGGCGGAAGTAAGATTTTTTCTCTTGAAACCAAAGGTTCGTTGATCACGTTTTGTATTCCTTGAATCATGACATCTCTTGAAGGCCAATTTTTGTTAACCCAGTGCTCATTTTTAGCTCTGCTGTCCCAAAGGCACAAAAAACAAGGATATTTTGTATAACCACTCTGCTGTCCAAGGAGGAAGTTAATCATTTTTAAATCAACACAAATTGACCACTGATGTTCTTCGTATTTAATTTTTCTCAAAACTAATGCTATTGTTTCATATTCTTCCTTCATGGTAGTAGAATGACCAATAGGAATTGAGCCATATTTGTTACCGTTATGTAAAAGAACACATTTTAAACTACGTTTTGAACTGTCAATAAAAAGGCGCCAATCATCTGGAGTGTATTCAGGCAAACCCATTTTTTCTAAGAGCCCTTTTATATTGTTACAGAATACCAAGTCATTTTCCTGAGTGAAAAAAGGCAGCAGATCCTTATCTCTTTTACGATAAAATGTAATATTAGTACCTCGACAAAGTAGATTTTTTTCTTTTAATCTGGATGCAAGTAATTCAGCGGATTCCTTTGAGAGATTCAGGTCTCTTATAAGATCGTTTAGTTCTTCTTGATTGAAACACTGCGGAGTTGCTAAATCTGCTTCAAAATCGCTGTCGTTTTCTGATTGAATTCTTTTAACTTCGTCAGACGTTGATGTTTCTGTATCATCTTCTGTCAGTTTGGGTAGACTGCTGAATGATGGAACGGGTATTTCTTCCGAATGCACTACAGGCCTTCTTGCAGAATCTAGATCAGGATATGTCCATTTGTGTCTATTGTTTCTATTTATGCCTTTAATATTAACGAGACAAAAATAGCAGTCGTCATGATGGTTCCGCGGTTCTCTCCAAACCATTGGTACACCAAACTTTAGGCACTTCCTCTTTCCAGTTGTCCACTGTCGCAAATGTTCAACACATGTTTTACATATGAAATGTGGGGCCCAAGATTTATCTTGATCTCCTAAATGAACGCCAAAATAGGCAAGATAAGCTCTTTTCACAAAGTCAGAAATCCTTTTTCTGCTCTCTTTCAAAGTGTATTCACCACACACATAACAAAAAACATCGGGATGATTTGCACAGGTACGTCTGCTTGTGGATGCCATTGTTTCAGTTTAGTGTCTTGATACTACAAAACGACCAAAATTTACACAAAATGATAGCACAACTTTACTTGGGAAAACTCAGTAATATACTAAATCAAGTACAGCCAAGCAGGTATAGAAGGATCGGGTCATAGGCAATTACAGGTATAAAAGTAAGTAAGAGCATTGTATTGAGTAGTTCCTAGTATAGGAACATTGGGTCAGGGACAATTCCAGGTATCCATTTGGCTAATTAGATTCTGGGAAATTCCTATTTTGACGATTAAGTACATATTTATCTCTTTATTTGTTTCTTTTATCAGAAAAAAATATATCATTTAACCTGTAACGTGTATCTCAAAAACTAGAGCTGATAGAAAAAATCTGGTGGCATTTTTGGAATCAGCACATTAAAAACATCTAAAATCAGATGTTAGATTTCTGGCACCAAATTTTTTTTTTCATTTTGTTGGCCTGTGTATTCTTATAAATATTCAGTATTTAGAGCCAGTTCGGCCAATAGTGAATTAATTAGGTTTAAGTTCTCAGAATAATTGAAGGACATGCTCGATGTGAATTTCTGGAATGCGTCATAAGCATGAATGAATTACTCCAACTCAGGGCCCAATTTCTGTGCTACAGCTAAGAAAGTTAGGGATACAGCCGGAAGTCATGCTTCCGTACGAATCATCCAAAGGGTAATGAAGAAACGTTCACACTTGAAGAGAAAAAAAAACTGCGCCAGAAAGCTGTCCTGCTCAAGCATCATAAGGAAGGCCGATTAGAATTTGCTCGCAATAATCTTGAATGTGTAGATGGATAAACAACAGTTGAGTGTTCAGTGATGAAAAATAATTTAATTTGCATGGACATGCTGAATTTCAATATTAATTTCACGCGCAGACTTAATATTATAGAAAACTTATGGGGCTGGATGACGAAACAAGTTTACAGCGAAAGAACACAATTTAACACTAGAGAAGAATTGATTTAAACATAAGAATCACTTGGCAAGCAACTCCAATGAATTTGTTAATTAATTTATTTAACTCGTTCGTTATCGCATGTTAGCAGTTATTGAGAAACGAAGAGGTGTTACTCGATATTAAAATAAAAGTTGCTTTGTTTCGACATCTTTTTCCTGTCTTACTCGAGAAAAACACTTGCTTTATTTCTATTGCTGCATTTCTTTACGGTTAGTAATCAATTCTCGCTTTGAAAATCTCAGCTTTTTGAAAGTTTTAAAAGAAACTGGTGTCTAGATTTGTTCAAATGAACTAATTTAACTATTTAATAGTCATTCTATTCAGTATTTAAGTGTCGGGCTGTACTTACTGATTAGGGCACTAATAGACACAGACGTTTCATATGAATAGGCGCCTAAATCAGAGATCTTTTGTAGACCACAAAGTCTAACAGATGGACTCTCGGGTTCCCAGAAAATATCAGTCTGTGACATGTATCAAAGTTTTGACAATTTAAAGTTATTTTTTCCCCCTGGCTAATTTTATTATCAATTAATTTTTATTGATATTCGTTATCAAAAATAAATATTCAGTAAAACTAAAAATTAATAAAAGATTCCATATTAATTTGTGAAAATAACAATAAACTAGCCACTAAAAATTTGAAATGGACCCAAATGGATTTATCCAAATTAATCAAAACCTTTTTATATCTTAAAGTTTTATCATTTTGTCAAAATTATTTCGAAAAGTCTGTGGTTAAAAATCAATTATTCGCCCATTACTCCAACTGAGTTGCTAATTTCTTGACTATTGAAAAAATTAATTAGCTTCTTGTTACTGGTTTCTGTATTCAAATGACTTGTTAGATCCGTGGGAGTTACACTTTCCTACTCCTTCTTTGTCGATGGTATTAGACCAGAGAGCAGAGTCTCGACCAACTCGAGCGTTGAAGTCTCCTAGCAGGATGATCTTGTCGGAGTCAGGAATGTTGGTCAGCGTACGCGGTTATAATTGTGGCTCGCCGATCCCACAGCTTATTTTGAGGCGTTCTTTTTATTTCGATCGCAAATGGTGCACCCTCTCGACGCGGTTATCCAGACAGGCGGATGGGAGGACTGACTATGTTTAGGGCACCTTTTATAGCCTCCTCCTCATGCGGGGTGAGCAGAATGGACCCTAAAGGACTGTGTGCACAAGTTTAGTACACGAGCAGCTCCACAGTCGCAAATCCTGAAACTGAACGGATATCACACACTCGCCGCCTACGTGCCGGTTTTTCACTAGGAGCTTCCAGATCACACAATCCTGCTTCCGTCGCGACTCCCCGATCGCCGCAAGGCTTTCAATGGTGGCGCTTGGACTTCGCATTTGTTGGAATACACCTGTGCGTGAGATTTTTTACGTGGTAATGCTGTGGCATATCAGCAATCACACGACCCCTGAGAGAAGCTGAAGTCCGACCCAAAGGCATAGTGTCTACGACGATTGGAGCCTCCAGCACTGCTGCAATCTGTTGCTGGGGTGTCAATGGATGCGTGTGTATGATGGTGTGTTCGCATCCTAGACGACGCTTAAGGGCATGGGATGAAGGCCCTCTGGTGCGACGTATAACGAGATCAAAGTCGTCCATTTAGTTGTCGCACTGTTGTGGCTACAGGCAGTACGGCTCGCTAAGAGTGCCGTAGCAGAGAAGTCATTTTCTGGCCTGACTTATAGCTAGAAAATACAAAAAGTTGTCAGCAGAATGATGCACTTGTAGTCGACAATGAACTTCTATATTTATAAAGAAAATATTTTCGTACACAAAGAAATATAGAAGATGGATAAGACATTTTATGTCAGTATTATAAAGAAGTTACTTAGGTCCTCTACAAATTTGCCCCCGAACTTAATAATGTATATAGTTACATTTTGTTGTTGGTTTTATTTTGTCAAAAGTTAATAAATATTACATACCGTTACTCGCTAATAACGTACGCAGGGTTGTCCGTATTAAAACTAAAAAATATTGTAAAGCCATTGAAGATGGAAAAAATCGGTTGTGTCGCCCCAAAACTTTCCCGCCAAGATATAATATAATTTAAAATATATGACCTGCGTAACCTAACAGAATTTTAATAATAATAATTATAATTGTATTATTTGCATTACTTTCAATAAACTAACGTAACAAACTACTTTATTCAAAAATTAGAAAAAAAAAAGCTCTGGCTTGAATTTTGAATTTGAATAACATCCAAGTACAAAGCGAAGACTCTATCAGCGAGGCCACGGTACCACCTACCGTATATACTCGTATTGTAGGTATTTTAAATAATGTAATATATATGCGTTTACCTTTCTGCTTTAAACGCAATTTTCTCGAGAATTATGGGAGCAAATATCAAAAGTGACCTATCGCTGTAACGCAGATAAAAAAGCTTTAAAATGATGTATCACTCGACCCCTACTGATATATGAAAATTTAGTGGTTGTGTCCACCCCTATCATAGGGCTTAAGCGATTTCAAGCAAAATCTAATGGCTTCATCCTAGGACTGCCTCAAACTCATATAGCAAAAGCTAGCTCAATTTGTTAAAGCGCTATTATGGTAGAATACATCCAGACACACACGCAGACAGACATACTTCCATCTGGAAATGGTCTTAATCGTTTCAGGGCATTTCAAAATGCTTATATCCGTCTTTATCTCACTTTTTTTTATCGCGTTCACAATACTTTCCCTATGGGTCGGGAAAGTAAAAATATAAAATATGATTGATGCGTTTCTATAATATACTTATAGAGATACTTTGTATAGAGCATCATATTGAGCCACACGCCACTGACTGTAAGTTCCTACATAAACATTTCTTTGTGTTTAGCCACCGTTTAAAGAAAGAAAAGGTAAACTGTCTTGAAACTGATAATTAATATGGTCATTAAATACAAAAGAAAAGAAAAAACCGATTGTCTTTATTTGAAAAATTTTGTGGTGCGAAAAGCTTCGATCCCGCCAATGACGTAGCGTCTAGACGGCGGGAAAAGCTCTCAAGCACCCTTTACCCCACAACTACCCATCTAGTATCCTAATGTTACCCCTTACATATATTTTCGATCCTGCTCTCTCCTGTTTAACACTACATCACTATTTTATCTATCTCTTTCTATACCACTAGTTCAAATTGTCTACACTGACACATAATATATATATATATATATATATACGTTTCGCTTAACCTCTCGCCGGAGCTACCGCCATCCCTCCAAATAACACCTCCTTTCTGTTCCCCTATCATTGACCACCTACCGTTTTGTCTGTATACAATAAATCCACTGTTGTCAAATTGTTAACATTTAAGTTATATAACAAGATAATTAGTGCTTTTCAGTTTTAGGAATATTTTTTTTCTACTAGCGCTAGAACACCTTTTGAAAGAAAAGCTTAAAAGGGAAGAAAATACAGAGTCAATTTATTTACCTATTTATTATCTAGTTACCTAAACCCCATAAAAGGAAACCAAGCAAGGTAGGGGGTAGAGGTTAAGTGTGGTCGACCATTAATTTAACTTGGCAATATAAACAGTACTAAGTATTCGAAAATTTTGTTATACATTCCAAAGTACCATATTGACCCATTGAAATAATTCAGTGACAAAATATTTTCGCTTCATCATTAAAAATTATGGTTTTCAGAGTTTAAGAAATCGATTCATTGGTTCATAAAATTAAAAACAAATTTTCAGTGAATGGGGTATTGAGCGTAGTATTCGCTTTCTCGACTCTTTGGCCAGTAATTATATAGTTTTCGCTATTTTTCAAAGCTTCCTGCATACATGAAAATGCAGCTCTGCAATTCATCGCATAATCGTCCATAAAATCAAAGTTTACGCCTAAAACCGAAATTAGGATGTTCAATAGGCACCATATGAAGCGGTACACTAGCAAATTACTGATCAGGTTAATCGTATCCTATACGCAGTCGGACAAGAAGAAAAACGATTTTTCACCACAACTAGATGGCACATTCATAAACTATAGCAGGGTATAGGCAGGATTTAAATATTATTTCTTTGTCTGTTATAAATACAAGCCAAGAAACATATAAATCCAGGGAAGGCACTTCGTCAGTGATGGTTGGGGCAGTAGGCTACAAAAATGCTGTAAATTTCGGTGGTTATGTTACCACGAAAATACAAGTGAGTAAAATAATAGAACGTGGCGCTATTCAGCGGTATAGTGGAAGATTCCTGGCCAGGACAATCAATCAGTAATTGCATGCAAGATAGTTGCTTACAATATTATTTTACATTACGAAGTAATATTTCAATCAAATGGCGAAGTCTAGCAATTATAATGCTATTTTTACTTAACCCTTAATATCTAAACCAAATTTTACTTTTCAGTTGTTTTTAAAGAATAAGAAAAACTCGTCATGAAATAATTATAGGGTAAATACGTATATTACAAGGGCTCAAATAAATTAATGTTGTCGCGTTCACGCTCCTTTTCCTTCTTTATTATTTTTTATTTTTTCCGTAAATTCAGTATTTATAATCATCAAGGTATAATATATTTAATGTTAAATTGATAAATAATTCAACTATAAATTCATTACCATTTATTGCATACTATAATTGCGAGTCGAACTTCCTATGTGTAAATTAAAAGAGTTCCGCCAACTGGTCGACTGGCGCTCTTTACGAAATCGATGCATTTGCGTCTCAAGCCTGTTGAGAACGGGAAAATTCGCGTGTGACGAGCGAATCGCTTAAAAAAAAGGTTAGCTTACTGTTATGAGGAAGCGATGAAAATGTCCCGCTTCGACTTCGCGTTGCGGCCGCGTCGAATGCCAATCTAGTATTTGACTTGTATATTTTAAAATTCAAACTAAAATTGATACGGTAGGTAAAGTCTCATTTCTTCTGTAATCTCAAAAAACTGAGCTACGGATCAAATCAGAGTTAGCGACTTGGTGGCTATTTCTGGTGTAAGCGGGACTCACTCAATGTCAACTTTAGTTCAGTGAATTGGAACGTGTTGTAAGTTATGTCGTTAAGCAGATATCATAGGACAATAAACTGTTGGAAAAAAACCTAAACCAAAGACTTGCAATCTCCACACAAACAGTTCTAAAAATTACTGTTCGCCTTAATTGTAAAAACAACATAAAAATAACAAAAATTTTTATTGAATACAATGAACATTAGGATACTTTTCTAGTTTAAAATAAAAAAATCGTGGCATCGGCAACATTGCGTTGGTCGCGGTATGTCTGAGAAGCCGTCATGACACCGATGCGCGCTGTACTCCGGTATTCCAGGAGAAGTAATCCGGTATATGCCATCCATACAATGAAATAATTGTGTATGGAGAACAGACCTAGAGAAGTTATCTATTATGCATTGTTGGGCTTTGTGATACACAATGAACATAATGGACCTAGCAATTTAGATCTAAAATCTCAACATTTTCAAATGACCCGGAATATTTTCACAGGAGCGTAACATTTTATAAAACCAAACCCAATAATCAATTGATAGAATAGATATAACGTGATTAGAATAGTCCCGACGTGAATTTTATGTAGTAACAAATATGGACCACGATTTCAATTAAGAACTTCAAAATCCAAAAGCAAACAATTAAATATTAGAACAACATTGACATCCAAATTTGGAGCAAAAGCAATATGCATTGAAGATTAAGGAACATAGAAGCTAGGAGCAAAGATGTCAAACTAAAGCGACATGTATGAAAATGCTAAAGACAACTACATCAACAAAGAAAAAGCAAACAACAATTCACTATCAAGAAGATCTGACAAAAACAAAATTAAAAAAAAAAAGGTCGGTGCAATAGAAAATATTTAACCTATTTAAGAGTAAAATAAACAAGAATTAATGAGTTTTCTTAATATCGTTACGAATCAGAAAATATAATAAAAACTATATAAACATTTATCGCATCCTGTAATGACTTCTGCTAGCTTGTTTTACAGCAAAATTGTAAAGCGTGCGGTAACACATCTTCAGCGTTGCAATGACGGGTCATTCGTAATGCTTGCTGGGTATCAACGTCCTCTTGCCACTCATTCAATCTCTGCTTCGACTGGGTTGCTGGTTTCTTGTGGTTATTCTTTAGTCCTGATTGTCAGTTTCTGTATTTCTGTTTTCTCTAGTTGTTCGTCTAATTATCTCACTATTATTAAATTTCTTATATTATCTTTGTTGTACTTTTTTCATAGTATCTTTTTTTAGCTCCTTATTATTTTCCATATGTCAAATTTTCGCATTAGTTCTTCTTTCTCAGCTTCAAGTAATTTTCATCGTCTTGCTTTTTAACTTCACCTTCTCTTTCTCAACTTCACGCTTTTTTTTTTTTTCGTTAATTTTCTCAACGTATCTTTTTGCGATTTTGTAAAATGTTCCAGCATAATTCTTAATGATCACTCTCTAGGCTTTCACTTCTCGTTAATCACATAAATCACCCAGTATTTTTGATTCCACTGACATAAAATTGTATTATTTCTGGTTTTTGTTATTGTCACATAATTACATTCGGTTTTATAGTCCTCGAAATTTTACAACTCAATTAGGCTTGATATGGACGAGAGTCAGCTCTTTGTATATGTACTATATTTCGGGATTCTACAAAAGTACAGAAAACTCTTGGGTGTTACAAAAATGAAGACAATAATCAAGAATGTATAACATTTTGAAAGAATCTGACAAAGATAAATAATAAATTACTGTATAAAATTTTATACCAACTGACCCAATGAATAGTTACACTGATATTCTTAAGGGATTTTCCAGAAGAACCCGGAACACGTCGCCCTGGGACCCAGTGTCCAAAAGGGCACCACGATGGTGCGGATTTTAAAGTATTATTGAAGTAAAATAACAGAATAATTAAGCTACATTCCGTTCACTCAATAAGTTCTCTTTGTTCTCGGTCCTTACATCGACAATATCGCCCATGCCTAAATCCTTTGAGAACATAATTGCCAACACTGAACCGACTTAATGGCCTTTATTTAATAGCGGTGCTGTTGTGCGAAATCGGTAATTCCCCGAATCCAAAAATCAGCCGTTCGTAGGTTGGGTGCATATTGTGATTTGATGATTCCTACTATTCCCAGGACACATTTTCATTTACTATGAGCAAAGATTAAATTTGCTATAAGTATAGCAAATTACCACATACTTGATACTTAAATAGTTTGTTTGAATGTATAAAGAATTTTATTAAATTAAGTGGGGTGTTTAAGAATTGTACTGCAAATCTAGATTTTAATTCTCTATTAGCTCCTGAATAAAAAACATGTTTTTATTTTATCACTTTTTATGTAATCCACATATGTACCTACCTATGCGAAGTGTCTTAACTTACTTTTAAAATAGACAAGGGATAGTGGCCCATAAATAATAATAATAATAATAATAATAATGACTTTATTGTGTGAAATTAATTACACAAAAGGCGAAGTTGAGGCTAAGCCTCCTATCTTAACCTAAAATATCTTTTGCCCTGCAGCCCACTCGTCCCTAGATCCGCCACTGAATGACGATGATGATCAAGTAGCACATTGTTTGCTGTTAAAACATTAGTCAACTTTCGTATTTGCTACAAAATGTTTGTTTGTTTTTTTGTTATTGGCCTTCTGCATCTTAGGTAATTTAGCCATCATCCAGTGAATTTTTATTATTTTTACTCGGGTGAGCAGCTACATGCAGGGGGTTCGAACCAACTACATACCGGGACAGTCTGCTCAAGTCTAGCGCGCTTAGCCACTAGATCACCCGCCCCGGCTTCAGGAGTTTATGTCATCAGATTTTTAAAATTCGGAGAACAGGTTACGTTGAATTGGTTCGAATCGCGGAAGGTGCATTTTTAAACATTTTTTAAGGACTTAAGATAAATTACAAAAAAATCTATTGCAATCTGCCTTGGAAACGAGCGAGCGGCTGAGATTGTGGAGACTGCCTTCAGTGTAACTATTAATAATTATACAATGAATTTGTGTCTATAATAAAATGAAAAATAATTTCGTAGCATAGCGGACAAGATTACTGATGTTACCTATACAAGGGACTTTGTTTAATTTAGCAGGGCCTCAGTGTAATTTCGTAGAACCCAACTGAGGCATGGGTCGACAGATACTGACGAATTCGTTTCGCTCTTATTATGAGCTCGTCAAAGTACCATAGTCGTTGCCCACCTACAATATCGGCCTGCATTTAAGCACAGTGAGATATACAACAGTAAATATATGTAAACCGAAATTATTTTTCATTTTACTATTAATAACATTTTTGTTCAGGGGTAGACGACATTCTAGACGAAGCACTCTCTCGTAAAATTGCTCGTGTATTATAACAGACAAAGAATTGAAGTACAAAATGCTTGCATCATGTTTGTCTGTAGAGTACCTCAAAAGGCACATATAATTCCGTTCTGTGATAAGATGTCAGAAATGCAAATTAATGTTAGATTGAAATGTTTCTTGGTTACGATGCTATATAAATTATATCATTATCGATTCCTAGCTAACTGATGTAATGTTTTGAGTAGCCCTTCTGATGTTCATAATGTAAACTTGATTCTTTTAAAATTCTCCAACATAGAACCGTCAAATTTGAAGACGAATTTTTGTATCTGGTACCTAAATTAATAATAATAATAAGCTTTATCTGTCTAACAGGTTTCTTCATTTACAACACCAAAGTAAGTTTTACATAGTGTGTGTGGAAGATAAAATCAATTACAGCAACATAGAGTAAACAATACAATAACACACATGAATTCTGTCAAAAGTTTAAAAAGATATCCAACATAGTTTATTCACAGTTAAAATTTAGGTTAAAAAATTGAGACATTGCTAAGGTTTTTAAAAATTTTCTCTGGTCTCTCTCCAGTTCGGAAATGTACAAACGAAACATATAGCCGTTATAGCGTTTCGGCATCACTGAAGTGTGCAGAGAAATTATTTAATTCTGTATATTGTTTGTTGATCTTGTCATCATATTCAGTTAAAAGGGAATTGAAAATGTGTATTTTAGATATTTGCCAATACGTTTAATTTAAATTTTCTCCTTCTTCTTACTGTTCCTGTTTTTAATTCTATTCTATATTTTTTTTTTCTTACGAATCGGGGAAGAATGAGTTGGAGAATTTGAATTTCCTCTTACCTTTGGTTGAAATTGAAATTGTACAATGTTCATGTAGTTAAACAACTTGTAATTATAATATACCAAGAAAATAAATGAATTATTATTATCTCATCATAAATTTGAAATCGGTGATCTGGATCGTCCTTAAGATGTTGTGCCAGATGAATTTTATAGGGATCAAATCGACTTCTTGTTAAAATTCTTTGAATACTAGAGCCTGATGTTTCTGTTAATTTTGTAGTAGTTGAAGTAGGAGCCATAGCAACATTCCCGAAAATTGTAACCTGTGCAGTGCATGTTTATTAGTAGTAGTGTGTGTGCTTTTGGCAACGGTTCCAGTTTCTTTGAATTAAACTATTAGGTAATTTGGAGACGTAAGCATAGTTGACATTTTACCGGGGGACCTTTCATTACCAACTTCTATGTGTTTAAGGTACAACATAACAATTTCATTTTATAGTGTCCAGCAATTTTCGAAATGATTGTTTCCTTAATTAATTCAGAAAACTTTAATCGTAAAGGAACTATCTGCGCCAGCCTTTATTCGCACGTTAAACTTAAACTGAAGAGTAAATCCGAGAATAGCCACCACAGAGAAGCGCCGAAACCTGTCGACACCTTTGAAGTTAAGGGTACAAGTTCTCCTAACCTTGGGGCAAGACGAATGTCTCGTATCCACAATAATACACCGGAAAAAAATTATTATTTAGGGAATTCCAATTATGCACAGGGGTGTGTTAATCGCCTAGGTAATGTAATATTTATGTACTCTGCGTATTCTATGCCATTAGCGCGTAAAGCTACTTGTATAGGAAACGGAAAATTGCACCCGGTAAAACAGGTAAATTCCATACAATATTTTTAAATTTACTAAAATATAAAAGACTCATAATTATGCTAATAGCGGTACTTTTACGGAGAGACGTAAATCTAGATATTATTTTAATAAAAATATCGGTGTGCTAATTGGCTATTTTCACGAATAATTAAAAGTTACCTACCGCTGGAAAAATACCGCATTTATATTAAACACTCAAATATATCTTCATTACATATTCAGCACTTACATTTCCAAGAAGATCACAATGATTAATGATGCGCAGAATGAAAACAACGAATTACAGTGCTTACCTTCAAAGTTTTAACCTAATTTTAATGGTTCTATAATTTTTCAGAAATTTATCTTGTATGAGCATATCATTAAATACAGATTGTAGAGTACAACTCTGCAATCAGCCTTTGCGAATTAGCTTAAATATCTTTTGGCGTGTGGCAGGGGTGGCTGGTGCATGATAGCTGCAGAAGCGCCAAACATAAATAAATGACGAAATTCATATTTAAATTATAAGTACTTGTTTTTTCGTAGTTAATGACTTTTACAGCCGAATTAGTTAAACCACTTGCGGAATATTTAGAAAAATCTACAATGTTTAAAGGAACTTCTAAAAGTTTTTAGCACGAGCCGCCCTTGCGTGTGGAATTAGCACAATTACTTTGTAGATTTATGAACGGGGTATAAAAATATCTGTACTTTACATTGCGTTTCACTATCATCATCATCATCAGCATTCACTGGCTAACGAATATGAATTACTCCAACTCAGGGATTTCTGTTGGGAACCCTAAAATGGATAAACAGACAAATCCTCGAGGCGCAAATTTTGTCACAAAATTGACGCACCCAATCACCACCATTTATGTAAGTCGATGCGTTCTCTCTCCTTTCGATGCTGTCGCATCCCATCCACATGTCGTCGACGCTGCTCCTCAAAAACTTGATGGCCCTCGTAAATGGTACGCCTCCATCTCGGTCGGTCATTCGCGATCTGCTCCCATCCCCATCTAAGCCACACTTCTTCATGTTTGTCTTAAGAACATCCTTGTGCCTCTTTAGCTGCCCTCCCTGATTTCGTGAGCCGACCTTAAGCTGTGAATAAGCTGATGCCTGACAATCATCGCCTCAATGCTAGTTGTTTCAGCTTCCCCCAGAACGCTGATGTTTGTGCGTCGGTCCTGCCATTTAATTCCAAGAATTCTTCTAAGACATCATTGATGATGATTGGTACTTCTCTAGGGTTTTTAAATGCCTCCGATAAGTGGTCTAAGACTCACAGCTATATGTAAGGGTAGGAACTACAATAGCATAATACACTCGCAGCTTAGTTCGAACGTCGAAGTTATGATTATCGAAGACTCTCGTCCTCAGACGGCCAAAAGATGCGCTTGTCTATCTTATACGAAGCTTAATTTCTTCATCGATATTTGCGTTCGTCGCAAGAATGCCGTCGAGGTAAGAGAAACTCTCGATGTTCTGAAGTATGTCTCCGGTAACTCAAATATTAATTCGGAAACTCCATTTCTCTTGGAAGATTGGTATGAGGGCATTAACGTTATATTAGACAAAATGTATGAAATTATCTATAATATCATTGATCGGCATGTTCCTCGAGTTCAAAGTTTTAAACGCAAGTTCCCGCTGTTGTTTACATCCCCAATAATTAAAAATATAAAAAAGAAAGAACGGCAATTAAGGAAATATAGAAGAACTGATGTCCGAACTGTTTTGGGGAATTATTAAAGACTACGAAATGCCGTGAAAATAGAAATTGATGTTCCCTATTCAGAGTATTTGGATCGCGTGCAAGGTGGCTTAATCAGAGATCCTGCTTGTTTCTGGACATTTTTTCATGCAAAAAATAATACAACAAGAATACCTAGCGTCATGTCATTTAACGATGAGCAATACAATATAGTGCAGTGCTTTGCTGAGTTTTTTAATAGCGTATTTCAGAAGCCCAGTGAATCTGATGTCGATATCATGAATAATTTCTCTTATTCCACAATTTCTGTATCGAATATTACTGAAACTGAAATAATTGATCCTTGTAAAAAATTGAAAAACAAGTTTACGGCCGGACCTGCTGGATTGCCATCGTTTTTAATAAAGGATTGCGTTGGAATCTTGGCGAGTCCACTGGCAACAATATTTAATAGAGCTCACAACGAAGGCAAATTTCCAGATTGATGGCGAGAGGCAAGAGTTGTCCCTGTTTATAAAGCAGGCGGTAGACCGCTTATCAAAAACTATCCCCCTTTTATATTGTCCAATTTTTCTAAATTATTATAAGCTCTATAACAGAATATGTCAATATGTGCATGGGCAGGTTTCCGTGAATCAGCATGGGTTTTTCACGAGGAGGTCCACTGCCATTAACCTTCCAACTTTTATTAATTAAGTGAACGATGTTGTTGATGGTGGTGGTCAATTTAATATGTTGTACACAGACTTTGCAAAAGCTTTCGATCGCCTGGATCACCGAATACTTGTTCAAAACCTCGATCGATTCGTATTTGATGATGGTTTGAAGTCGTTAATTACTTCATATCTTCAGAACACACTCCAACATGTATATTATAACGGCTATAGAGAGGTATTGGGCTTCCTCAGGCGTTCCGCAGGGATCCAATTTGGGTCCACTGTTTTTTTCTATTTTTATAAACGATCTAAATGATTGTATGTGTGTAAAGCGGCTTTTTTGCGGACGATCTTAAGTTGTTCGCCCCTATTACTTCTCACGTAGACAGTCTTCGGTTGCAGAACGATCTGAGGGCTGTGGAACATTGGTGTAACGTTAATAAACTATCTCTCGACCAGAATAAATGCAAATATATGACATTCACTAGAAGGAAGAATATTATAGATTTTCGCTACACTGTTGGTGGGACCACAATGGCTAGGTGTCTGACTACTGCTGATCTGGGCGTGCTTTTCGACTCTAGTCTATCATTTGTGCCTCATGTGACTGCCAGGACTAGTGAAGCTATGAAATCATACGGTTTTATCGTGAGAAGCTGTAGAAGTTTTCACAGTATTGAGGCATTGAAAGTTTTGTATAACTCTTTTGTGCTTTCGAAGCTCGAATATTGCTCCTTGATTTAATAATTTTAATTTGATTTGTGCTGACTGTGACATTTTTATTGTTCAAAGGAAGAACTTATGCGTTGTAGTTTCTCTTTTGTTTCTTGTTAATTGTTTCATTAGTATAGATCACTCATGTTTTATTTTTAATGGAATATTTATTGTGTTCAATATGTATAATATTTTGGTTTTGCCTTTTGTACTATAATTTTGCTCTGTTAAGGGAGAAATATGTGGTGTGACAGCCACAGTGTTTGGTGCAGGCTGGAAGATAATCTGTGTTTTCTGTATATTCAGTTCAAGCCCGATACTCCTGCATGCGCTGTTAACTGTAAATGTTGCACTATAGCAGCGATAATCCAAGCGAAAGAAACGTCAGAACCTCCGACATACTTTAGCAATCACCAGACGAGAAGAGAAAGAGTAGATAATAGATAGCTATAGTCCCAGGCCTTCTGAAAACGAAAGGAGAGTCCCTGGAGGAATACAGTCTTCCCTCCAGGTATCTGGATCAGATAGCTCCTGTCATCGAATGATACAGTCAAATGTGGATTACAGGTGGTCGTGTCGTAAATACATTTCCTCTAAAATGCCAAATACGCTTGCATCTGCATCCTAGAAATGGAAATTGGCTATCGCTGTGGCTCGACTACTACTATAAATAGAGCTACTTTTTTGCGCTAAATTTTTCATAAACTTATACAGGTTATTTCTGATAACATTTTTTTATCAAACTAAATTCCCCGAAGCTGTATACACTCTACCGAAATTCACCAAAAGGTGCGCCTTACTTACTGGCATGAAACAAACTTTCGCTATATTCTCTCTTCTCCTCCTACACCCGTTGATTTATAATCTCACTCCATTCACCCCTCCTCGACTTTCATCCATAAACTTCCAAAATGTAATTTACGCTTTCCACGTTTAGAGTTTTATTGTTTGTAGAGCATGGAAGCTGCCTGCCACACCATCTTCTACTATATATATATGGACTACTTATTTTTTTTGTATTCCAAGTTCCTTCAAAACCTTTTGGAGCATTAATACAAACGTTGTATTCTAGAGAATGTCTACTAATACAACATTCCTGAATGAATAATATTTGGCAGAGTTTATGAAACAAATTAAAATGAAACTGCAATCGATAGCTTATCAAAAAAAAAAGTCGTCCGGATCTACACGTCAAAATCAGTTAATCATTTAAGGATGAAATGATTTCCTAAACATTTATTTAGTCCGCCATTACAATCTCTAAGTGTGTTGCAAATGTAGAGAAGACGTAAAATATTGGTCATTTTCTTTACAATACTGTGTTCCACATGTTTTATTTTTCGTGTAGTTCTAGTATCTGAGATATTCTGAATTGAGGCCGTAATTTTCTTGTTTGTCGAGGGCAACCTCAAACAAAAGTTCACGGTTGCCGAATCCTAAAATATGGACAAAAATTATTTCAGACAAAAATTGTGGGGGACTGAAAAAAACATAAAATTACACCTTACTGCGCAAGAAAAATTCAAACCCTGCTTCTTGCAGAATACGAAAGTAGTCTGCAATTATGTTATTGGTATTTTCAGATGTGTCGTCAAAAATAAAATTTCGGCTTGAACCTTATTTGGACAGATGAATCATCAATATCTATCGCAGCTATATGGAATAGAAAGCGACATTTATATTATTATCCAACAAGATGGTGCCTAACTGCAAGAGCCATCAGGAACCACTTGAATTGTCTTTGGTGTTCAATGGATAGGGAACCAAGGCCCAAATGCTGGGCCGGCTAGGTCACCAGATTTGACGCTCCACAAATAAAAGGTGCATCTAGTTTCGCCCACCGTGTACATACCATATCACTTTTTTTCGTTTAGTTAAAGAACGTAAATATCCTTCTAGTCTCTGAGATATTCTGAATTGAGGCCGTAATTTAACTTTAATTCTAAAATTTAGACAAAAATTATTTCGGACAAAAATTGTAGGATTTCCTATGCCCTATTACTACGTAACCTTGATTATGATACCCCACATCAAAGTAGTTCATGTCGTTTTAAGGTACCAACAGGACAAACATAACCAAATTATTTTGTTTGATGTAGCATATACCATTCTCACTAATATTAAACAGTTAGCAGAGTTTTTCCGAGCGGTAATTCTAATTTCTTTTAATTAATATCCAATTCATTCTGCATTGTTTACACAGAAGAAAATAATAATTATACGAATTATTGATAAAGATTTTTTAGAAACGAAATATATTTTTTATTTATTTATCTTTCAGTTGTTTTTGTTCACAACATTACTTTGGGTTTGCCGCAATTTTGACGTTTGTTTTTCTTTATTTAAATTAAACCTTATTTGTCCCTTTATTACGATTTGGTGTCTAAAACAGGTATACATAAAATGGTGTTATTTACAGAGCAAAAACCAATAATTATTCTCATGATGAAAGGTTGTGCTGATGATTATATTTAATCAGACGTTTCCAGAAAGATATGAAACTATTTGGAAGAATGCAGTAAAGATCGTTTCAATGTAACTAGTAAAGTTAAGGACCTTCCGAGATCAGGTCAGCTACCTATCAGTCACTGAAGATCTTCAGTATAGGTCAGAAAAATCCATCAGGTCCATACTGTATTTGTCCAACAAGATGGTGCGCCGCGCCTAATGCAAGAGGAATCAGTAACCACTTGAATGGTGTTCGGTGTTTGGTGTTCAATGGAACCAAGGATGAAATGCTTGGCTGGCTAGGTCACCAGATTTGACGCCCTTAGATTTTTAAATTTGGGGAAGGATTAAGGACCTAACATATATGCAACCGATAACTACAAAGGAATTGTTGGAGGAAGAAAGGCATAATGGATTTTCAATAGTCACAGTTGTAGAGCTGATTAATGCTGTAAACGTTTTGTGCTGAAGTTGAACATTTGCTTTAAAATATTCTTTAAATGTCCTAACGTGAATTTTTTTTTAAATCGTTTTATGTTCTTTAATATTAATATCTGTTATAATAAAATATTCATGTTGGAAATATTATTCAAAACAATTTATACGCTACACAATGCTACTGATTTTCTCACAAAATTAGAGCCCGGCGGACGGAGGTCCATTTTTCTCTAACTCCACAAATAAAGGATGCATATAATTCGGCCCACCTTGTACATACTATATGACTTTGCAAATCATGCCATTCCGCCGTGCGTCAAACTTAAGGTCAAATAGCAAACAATATGGTTTAGTAAGGAAGCAAGTAGTTATAATTAAGGCAAAATTGTATTTTCTATTAAAGCATGTGTTGATCATCATTAACATTTTGACAATGTGCTATACAAATACGGTAATAAAACGTTTCTATTGTATTACGAACAAATTGAGGATCAATATTTGCTATCTCTTTCTTGATACGTTATTTGAGTTCTTCAACACAGGTTTTGTGCAATACACCCTATCCTTTAAAGAGCGAAAAATATAAATAATCAAGCGGAGTGAGATCGGGAAAACCTTATTTAAGTATGCTTGCAATCTAGGTCCGTAATGGGGAGGAGCCCCATCATGTTGGACGTTCAAATCTCCTACAATTTCCTGAATGGCTGGGACGATAATGTCTCTTAGCATTGTCTCATATTCTTCAGCAGTGAAATTCCCTTGAATAAAAAGGTAAATACTCATATTAAGAGCAACACAAGATTAGAGTATTTTCAATGTTCAATTGTTATTTCCATTAGTTGTTGGTTTTTCTGAGTGGAATCGTAACAAAAATAATAATAATACTGTATGTGGAAACAAACCAGAAATGATACAATTTAAAAATTTGTATTTAACATCTGCCAAATTTGATTTTGCTAGAATACTAGAATGGATTTTCTTAACTACTTATTTGAAAGCTGAATATATCGTTAAATGCTCAACTTAGAGTTATTGGAATCTATATTTTTGAAAAGAGGATTTTACGAGCTACAATAAAATATAAAATATACACGGTGATCCATAATTTAAAAGCATGTAGCAAATTTATGAATCACCCCTTTATAAAAGTAAACTACACTGGATTATAATATTATAAGATCAGTCTGGGCGATGTATTCCGAGACAAGCATACCCCTCTCATCCATTGCAGGTACATCCCCCCACTCAAGCGATTTGGCATTAAAGTCCTCAGCAATAATGGCTCTTCTCGGATTCAGTAATGTTACTATATTGAGGTGTTGCAGGACGTTCTCAAAAACTTTAATTCGTGAATTTGGTGACTAGTAGGTAGCAATGATGTTTAGGCCTCCAGCAGCTACCAACACATATCCCGAGCCGGTCTTAACGCACCCTATTGTTAGTTTTTCGTTCCCACATCCGAGTCTTCTTTTTTGTACCACTGAGGCTGTCAGTCTGATATCTCAAAGCAGTAGCCTCCAGGAGTCCGGAGTCTCCGCGCCACAGTCATTTCTAACGTGTCCTTGTTTTCCGCACCTCTTACATCATTTAGATCGTTGTGGACCTGTGCATGTCGCAGCGCTATGGCCGTAATTCCAATACCGGAAACATTTCATAAGTTCTATTCGTTCCACTACTCTGAACATCGGTAGTCCAATCCTAATGCGCACCAAGGATAACAACCTGTTTGCATCTGCCTCTGCCAGGGTAACGGTGCGGACTTCATTCTTCCGGACACATTTCTGATTGAATTAATGCTAATGAATGGCTTTTAACCTCGCCCGTAGCAACGATCGCACTCTGAACTTCTCCTTCGTCTGTCTCTTCGTCTATGATAAATACTGTTTTTAGTTTTCCCCACCCCATGTATCTAATTTTGTGTTCTTTCATCATCTCCCGACTTTCCCTTGAATGATTTCTCTACTACCTTTTTAATATCCATAAGGAGATCGCCCCTGGCAGATCGCCCAACTTTCCGTATCTGTTGCAGGAAAGTAGAATCCTTGGCTTCTGTTTTCAATTTGCGCAAGACTTCAGAGAATGATTACTCGCCCGTTTCAATTTTTAATCAACAGTACTTCGCCTGTTCTTTCTTTTCTGCCGCCCTTCTCCGATTTTGTGGAAGTCATTCCATCTAGTGCCTGTTTCGGAGCAAACATTTACTTCTTCTGCGTAGAACACACACTCTACAGTTTTTCTGAACGTTATCGGGTCCTGTCCCTGATACAGTACCATGGAATAGGTCCATTTGCTGTCGCCCCCTGAAGTTGTCCTTTTTTTTCCAATAATGTTTTCAGCGAAGTGAAAAAGTTCTCGACATTTGCGTTGGGCGGAATGACAAATGCATCGATGGTATTTTCTCTAATTTGACTTTCTCCATTGACTGTTCATAGGTCGTATATGCGCCCATTCCCTGGCAATGTTCTTTGGCGGCACCAAGCACTTCTGGACATCCCAGGAGTAAGCGTTTGTCTCTTGGGGTCATCTTAGCTTGATCTTCATTTAGAAAGAAAACTAAATGGTCTTTGGGTTCGCCCAGTGGATCAGTATTTGAAATTTCGGTAAATGAACAGGGCACATTTCTGCTGGATAGGTTCACTTGCATCCTCGTAGGTTAAAGTTTTACCCCTCAGTGCTTTTCATTTTCCTCTTTCTGTGATTCGAGACCGTCCTTCAAAGCATTTAATATTTCATCGTTCGCTATGTATTCCTTCTCCAATTTCTTATAGCATCTGCCTGTTAATGTTTTTGTTTTTTTTTATGCACATTCTGGTTTTGAGAACAGAACTCAGATATGTTATTTGCTCCTGTCTTTACAGATTCTAGCTGCTTAGCGGTGCATCTTGTATCCATAGGAAGATTTCTTCCTGTCCATCTAACCATTTTGAAATTAGCGGGTATTATGTACATTCAGTAAGAATACTAATTTTATAGCTCAAACCAAATGAATCCCAATATGCTATTCCAAATTGTTAAGGTTGGATTCAAGTTTTACGAGCGGATTTAAATAAAGAAGAACAAACAAAGAATATCAACTTGAATAATAACAGAATCAAACTATGAAATGAAAGAAACAAACAAAATAAAACGCAAATTTGTGGGCTAAAAACACTTAATTTAATAATTAAAAGTAATAAAGAAATTTAATAACAACAAAGAAATAAATATGTATAAATTAAAAAAAAAAAGAATAAAACAATTAAGCGATGATGAAAATTTAGAAGAAATCTTAGTTATTACTTGTACTACTTAAAATAGGTAAAATTAATATAATTACGAATAATCATATTAATTCCTATACGAAACTTTAATCACAATTGAAAACTGAATTTATTTCAATTACTAAAAGAAATAACGTTAAACTTTATAAAAAAGAACTGATTAAAACAAAAAGGCCTTCAATTAAAAGAATAACAAAACTTACGGAACTTTATACAATTCACTACTTCAGAATAAAATAAAATGGACTTAATCTTTAAACAAAAACTAGAAAATAATTCTTAACTGAAAAATCTACTAAGTCCAAAAACAAATTAAAATATTTAATTTAACTTTATATAATTAGAAAAACACATCTTGACTGAACTAAGGCTAGAACGGATCTAATCTAAAAGTTCTATTGCCTTTCCAGAATAGCCTCATAAAAGTCACATAGTAGTAATACAGAATGAAAATAGCCAATCAGGAAAAAGGACATTTTTACAATATATCCCAATAGGTTCTTGATACTTAGGTATCTTATGTTGGAGTTCGCGACTGGACAAAAACCCATTGTTTTTTATGCGCCCATTATATATATTATTTGATATGGGAAACCGTGACGCCCTCCAACTAGCTTTTGTATATAATAATAAATGTTCGACATTTAATTTACATGAAAATGTTCCGAAAATTTTATATGTTTAGACCACACTGTGACTGTAACATCTGGTTATCTAAGAGTTGAAAAAAGAAAAATGACAAAAATTATATATTTTTGTTACCTACTTGTAGACGTATTTATTGCTTTGGTAAAACTTATCTCAATATAAGATAAGATAAATAGAAAACAGAGCCTTAAATTTTATGACTAAAAGGAGAGTTTAGGAACATTTATATACAATCTACTTAAATAATATTCCCAAACTAATATAAAATATTTATAAAATTCACCCAACTATATATGTACAGGGTAGGACAAAAGTAAATTCTATTGCCATCCATTGCACGACTCTCCACTCACCCTGCGACGATTTCCTGAATCGTCTCGATCTCTTTTTAAAAGAGTTTTTATCATATCTGCTGTTGAGTTTGTGATTTTATACTGTTTAAGGCTGTTATGCTATCTTTCATTGTCTTTTTTGTTCTCTCGTTGTCGTTCAAACAGTTAACGTACAGTTACTGCTTTTGCCCCATTTATTTATTTACTTCTTGTCCGGCCATCGTTTGTGAACTTTGATTCACTGGGCATATTGACTGCTCACACTAGATGTCGCCACAAAAACGTTGTTGTCATTCGTTTCTCGTGCTAGTATAAGCTCTACGTAAATGGTTGGAAATTGGATCACACTGCCCGCCGATTACCACTAATGAGTTGTGCATCAACGATGAGTTGTGGATCAACATAACCCAAAGTCTTGTTACATTATGTAACAAGCAATTCATAACTTATTTATGTTTAAAACAGTTTTTGAGATAACGTGTTGAATGTGATTAATAACATACACTCCAAGGTTATTGGATATAATGGTAGAAAGATACAATTATTATCCTCTGTGTTACTTTTATTTTGCCATACTTACATACCATTTCCGGATGCCTGGAAAATGGCTACTACATTGTATAATATATTTTATCAAACAATTTGGAAAACATAATTGTAAGGCAATTGAGAGAGAATATGTGCAGTGTAATATACTACTCAACCAGATTATCGGTTGCGTTATGATTGCGTCACAGCGTCGTTGAGCATAACGGATGATGTCACAGATAAGGAAAAGCTTACCATGCTGATACTCTTGAATTTATCTAAGGCTTTTGATTCAGTTGTTGTTATTAATTATGTTGTGATGGTGCTGTGGCATTATTCTGCAATTATTCACTTACTCTATTCAGTAAGAAGGTCCTGCAGGGATCTACACTGGGGCCACTATAGTTTTCCAGATATACCTCAAGTTTTCTAGCGGTGTTTTCTGTATGACCCCAGTATTATACTAAGTATACTTCCTTTCACTTAAAAAATGCTGCAGATATTATCCGTCAAATAAACATAGACTAGGATTCACTTAGTGAATTCGCCAAGAACTATTGTTTCCAAATTAATTGGTTCCATGGCTTTTTAAAAATGAGTGATCGCGAAGCATTTGTGCAGAATTTCCCAAATCCGCTAGGACTTCTTTTAAGGCAACAGTAAAAAATCTGAGAGTTTATATGGATTAGGATTTGCCTTTTTCGGAGCACATAACAAAGCTATTACAATTAGGATATATGAATTTAAAACGTATTAAACCAAATTCGCTTTGTTCTGAATCGGAAGTTGCGAGTCACTTGTTTCCTCTCAGGTATTGTGATGTATTGTGTCACTATTGTGAGTAGAATACTCGTAAGATACAGAAATTGCAAAACTCCTGGTTGCGTAAGTGTGACAGAATAAGCCATACATATGAAACTTTCTTTTTATATATCACTGTTAATAAATTAATTTTTTTAAATTAATTAATTGTCTTTTAGTTCTTATATACTTTCGTTGTATACATAATGCGCAGTTCTCATTTCAACTAATCGCGATATTTCTATTATATTTATTTGTTAGAGGTTCGACTTGTATTCTTCATGACTGTTATTTATTTAGTTATTTTAAGCTCTTAAACAAACTGAAGCTCAATTCGGAAAAAAAGAACTTCATGTTACACTGGTTTGCGTCGTTTACATTTGGCGCACACGTAATTCTACAGCTAATTTATAGTCACACCTCGTATATCAACTTGAAGTAGGTAATTTTCAATGCCTTGAGATACATTATGATTATTTTCAATCTATGGTATAGTAGCGATAATCAAAATTCATTTTGTATGTTTTATAAAAAATTGTATAAAACACCCACCTAAAAAATTATGAGATGTATTTTTTAATGATGTTGATTTTGGTAATAAAAAGAATATCGATTGATATTGCCCATATCTTGTGTATTTAATGTTGTAGAGATGTGACAAAAATTGACCATAGTCTTCTTTTGGAACATCAGAACGAATAATCGTAAATAAATAATGACAAGATAAATACACAGATATGTACCTGTTTGAATTTTGATTACTCGTATAAGTATCTCGTATTCACGGCTGCCCACACTTTTTTACATTGTGGCTTCTCTAAAAACATATTTTTGTGGTTGTAGTAATGTTCTGGTAATTCTGGTATAGTTTTGTTTTTTAAATTTTGTTTGAGAGTTTCAGCCTCCAGCTCCAACTTAATATAGGTAGGTATATTGAAAAAATATCACAATTACGTGGATTCAAGCAAAAGTGTGGTTCATTGGTATTTTTACAAGGACTTAAAAAATCAGGTAAATCCTGGTGCTATATAAATAAAAAATCGGTTGTGTCACCTCAAAACTTTCCCGACAAGATAATATATAATATAATCAAAAATATATGACCTATACGTAACGAAACGAATTTTAATAATTATTAGTATTATACTTTGTTTTAAATTGCCAACGT
The DNA here is from genome assembly GCA_911728435.2 of Apoderus coryli. Classification (NCBI taxonomy): domain Eukaryota; kingdom Metazoa; phylum Arthropoda; class Insecta; order Coleoptera; family Attelabidae; genus Apoderus; species Apoderus coryli. The sequence continues at coordinate 9,122,284 of OU452204.1, read as the reverse complement.
GTCGCAAACTTTTATTTGCTTCCTAAAGGCTCTACAAAGAGGATTTTTTTTCAGGAAAAATACTGGGCCAAATTCATCCCAGCAGAATAAGTAATGTGACAGATATATCCTAGCAGTTTAAAAAAACAAGATGAATAAGAAATGTTTATTTTATAAACTAAAAAACTTGTGATGTGTGGTATTGAGTAAAAGATTTAAAACACAGTGCTATTTGACACTGGAAACAAATAATCTTTGTTCGTTCTTCAATATTCCGGGCTTTACAGCGAACACACCTGTTTCGCCTTCCGTTTTTAAGTGGAAGATGATGACCAATATTAGTGCAAAGCTTTGCCTGTTTTGACACTAGTCCTTGTCTCCGTGTTCTTTTGTACGATGCTTCGGATCTACCTTGAATAATAAGTGATTCTGCCAAGTCAATGACAAGACTCATAAATGGCATCTTATTAGATGATGCTTCAGTGTAAATAACAAAACTGTCGAAGACTGATGCCTTTAGAATTCGAAAAACTACTTTTTCCACCATTTGTTACTTTTTCTAAGTCATATAGTGTAATCATTTGGTCTGCGTGATCTACATTACCCATGTATTGGTTACAAAAAATTACTGCTTCTGGACAATAAATTTCCCCTATCATACTATCATGGAATTGCTCATAACTATCACATCTTTGGTATCTTTCCATCTAGTGACCAATATTCCTTCTTTACATACAAGCATTTCACATTTACCACTTTCTAATCGTCTGTCAAATCCTTGTGTATTTTACTTTCGCGCACGGGAAAAGTATTGTGAACGCGCTAAAAAAATTTGATGTAAAGACGGATATAACTATTTTGAAGTTCCCTGAGACGATTAAGACCATTTTTTCCAGATTGAAGTCTGTTTGTGTGTATGTATGTGTGTCTCGATGTATTCTTCCACGATAGCGCCTAAACGCTTTAACCAATTGAGCTAAATTTTGGTATGTAAGTGTGGGGCAGTTCTAGGATGAACCCATTAGATTTTGGTTGAAATCGCTTAAGCCCTGTGGTAAGGGTGGACACAACCGCTAAATTTTCCTATATCAGTAGGGGTCGAGTGATACATAATTTTAAAGCATTTTTTATCTGCTTTACGATAGGTCACTTTTGATATTTTCCCCCATAATTCTCGATAAAATAGCGTTTAAAATGTCCCCAGTGAGTTAGTTGGAACGTATATAATATATACGAGTATAACAAATAAAATACAATACTAGTATTACCAACTTTCTGTTGGTAGACCTCCCCTTGAATTTAGTCATAGATTCATCAATCAGTAGTACTGTCACTTCATGCAGCTAGGAAAGTCTTTTTCAAACAGGAAATAATTTCTTCTATGTAATATAGTTTTGATGCGTTATTGGGTTTCTGCGGATCATTGAAATATAACTTAGACATAAGCAGTAAAAACCGATCTCTGGATATTGCCATTCTTATGGATGTGTTGCCTAAAGATTTTAGTTTAGACCAGTACATGTGGATTACTGGCAAATGGTTGTAGGACATAATAAGAGCACATCCTAACGCAACTTTTCAGCTGAATTCTTTTCTATTGAATTTCTCCTAATAAATTAGATTCCACGTTTTGTTCCATCTCCACTTCGACTTCAGATTCTTCAAGTGAGGCCTCTGCTGTGGAGTCAGTATCAGAGCAATCATAGTCGGGATCTGCGCTGTCGCTCTCGTAAAGAGGATCTACATTCTCTTCTATATCTATATTGATGTCCTCTATTGTGATTTTCGTTAGTTCCTCTCCTGCAAGCTCCAGCTATGCCTATAGCTTGTACATTTTTCCTTGATATCATTTTGATTTCATGTAACTTTTTTATTTTCCAAAATAGAATGACGTACCAAAAGATATAGTATGGTATAAGTTTCTTGTTAGTAAAAAAACAAAATACTGTAATTTTGGAAAAGATACGAGATTCGTCATTCTATCTTAGAAAATAAAGAAGTTACATCAATTCAAAATGATAATGATAGAATGACCACTCCATATAAAACACATGAGGTAAATAAAAATTAATAGGTTGGTATATCAAATAACGAATTATTAGTAAGCTTTGACGTGGTTAGCTTATTTACAAATGTTCCTGTTGAAAAAACCCTTAGAATAGTTCGAAGCTTGCTGGAAAATGATCTAAGCCTAACTACAAGAAACAAGTTAAACGTAAATTAAATATTAGAACTATTAACAATGCGCATAGAGACAACATATTTTTAACTCATTGAATATATCTATGACTATAATCAAGATTTTGGAATGGCTATAGGCTCACATTTGTCTTCAAGCCTTAATATATTTATGGAAGCTTTGAAGCACATTTTATGCAATCTAAACCCATAAAACCTCAAATTTAGTGGAGATACGTCGATTTGGCCGCATAATCAAAATGAATTAGACAATTTTTTAACTTCTATAAATTCTAAAGTCCCAACAATTAAATTCACTATTGAAATAGAAGAAAATAACAAATTACCTTGCCTGGATATTTTTGTAGTTAAAAATATAAATTCCTTCAAGACCGAGAACTATTCACAATAATCTTTACTTAAAGTAATGATTGTTTTCCTCTGACGACGGAAACATATTGTTTCCTGAAACGTTAAGACTCGATAAAGATAACTTTTTTAATTAACGTTTTTGTTTATGTTAAGTTTTATCCAACTTTTTTTAACATAAGAGTCACTGACAAATTTACGTTTTCACTCACGCAGTGGCCTTTATTATTAATCCGAAAGGATTATTTTGATTGCTTAATATTTAGCATTTTAAATAGTGGCAAAATACCCAAATAATGACATATAGAATCTATTATAAAGAAGTAGTCCATCATAGAGTAGAGTTGAATATATTATCAAGAAATAAAAGTCGAATCTCCACAAAACGAGTCCAATAAATCACTCTGAGTGTCGAAAATCAGAAAAAACATACATGTTTCTAAGCTCATGCTTCATCTTCAGTGGTTATAATTAAATTTGATGTAGAAAAGTAGAATTACATAGTGTAAAAGCAGTCTTTGAGATATTCAAGGAGAAATAAATTGAAGTCACTTGGTGGAAAAGGTTTGTAACTAAGTTATTGAACAAATTAAATAATAATAACACCTTAGTTACAATTTTAGTGTTAGTAATTAATTTATTTATTTTTTCAATGTATTTCTCCTTGTATATCTAAAATCAATGTCTGACTGTTTTTACTCTATGTAATTCTGCTTTTCTATATGAAATTTAATTCTCACGTGAGATGAAGCAGGACCTTCGAAACATGTACGGTTTTTTCTGATTTTCGACACTCATAGAGTGAGTGGTAATTGGACTCATTTTGTGGAGATTTGACTTTTAATTCCCGATAATATAGAAGCTATCTATATTTAAAACATCACAGAGATATATTATTTAAGTCTGTTTGTAATCTTTCGGCATTATGCAATCTATATCGGCACAAGTGAGAGAATATGAGTGGCAGAAGATGTGAAATTTCCGATCTGTGAATGATCAGACAGATAGCTCAAAAATTCGATGGAGCAAAGACCCTCAACAACGACAAGTTTGACCACCAGTACTCCATGATTTCTGAAATTGTAATCTAAACTCGCGTGTAACTATGCGATTTATATACAAACATGACCTGATTTTGGTCTTTTTCAAAATTCCATTCTAAAATTAATTTGTTTTGTAGTCAACACTTTAAAATAATTTTATTACAACATTTCTGACTCACCTCGTATGCGTGAATATCGAAAAATGAAACAATTAAAACTAAACCAAGTTCCACATCACAACATAAGACATACATACACGTTAAAATTATTTGTTAATAGATATTAAAATTATTATACCATAACTTTGTTCTTATTTTTTATTATTAATCATTTTCGTTTATTATTTCTTATTTTATTTTGATATCATTCTTCCAACAAAGCTTGTACCATATACGCTCACAGAAGTAGGTATATTATTTAGGTCCTTTCTATCATTGATCGCACTATCACTTTTGTGTATATATGAATCATTTCTAAAAATTCCTTTTTTTCTTTAATTTTTCTCAGATGTTAAGATTTTTACATTGTTATAATTAAATTTATGATTATTTGAAATTTCGTGATTAGTAAGAGCAATTTTTTTTATCATATTGATGACTTTTAAGTTCTCTAAGTATTGGGATGTTTGTCCAATATAAACACTATTGCAATTTTTACTTTCAATAACTGTATTGAACGAAAAAATATTTACAATTGACGAATTAAACAACATAATTTTAAATAAATTCATTTTAATGTGTTAAAGTGTTTTGTAAGTGTAACATTTGTCAAATGATGTCTAACTCTATATTTGTTTATTTATACACAAAGAAGTCGCATAAAAATAATTGTATTGTAATGTACGAACCTACATCCCCAAAAATGTAAACGGTAATAATAATAATATATTTTATTTGTAGCTCATTCCATATAAATAAATATACAATTTCAACACAAAATAAATTAACAAAAAAAAAATCAATAAATCAAATATTAAATGGGAGAACTACAAAAAGGGTTAAAAAGGCAGTATAACTGATATTTAATTTTAACCTTGACCAACACTTATTAAACCATTAATTCTACTACTTATAATTTACCAATAACTTATATAATTTTAACCTATTTACACATGTATAATATTTTGCACCAAAAAAAAATAATTTAACACTATAACTAATAATAAAAAAGTTATATTGTTAAGAAGAAATCAAAAAAAAATTAAATAAGTTGACCATGATTTATTAACAATTCTTGATATTTAAATGTACTTAATTTTAAACATTTGAAAGAGGTGGGAATCTTATTATATAAGCTAAAAACGTTATAAGTAAAAGACCGTTTAAATAGGACTGTTCTATGTAATGGAGGAGATAAAAGACCCAATATCTAAAATTAAGGATGTGTACATCCGATCTAAACGATATTTTATTAAGTAAGGAGGATGCTTGAGAATCAAAACAGAGTGGTACAAGACGGCAGCATGTAATTGCAGCTTACGCGTTCAAATTTTCTGATACCGTAAACATATCTCAAACATGATTTCTGAACTCTTTGCATGCGAAGCTGATCAACTTTCCATTGACATGGTCCATAGATAATATCACAGTAGGTACAGCTGCTCAGAACCAGGGAATCCGTCACTTCATGAACAATACTAGGTACTCCTTTTATTTTTGGGATTTTAGTTTCTAAAGGAGTGAAATATTTGGATAATAAATTGTTTCCCTTATGACAAACAACAATATTGTGATTTTTTTTGAAGAAGTTTGCAAGTGGTGTGATAAACCTTCTATATAGGACAAGGAGAGGTATTGAACAGAATTATTTTTTTGGTTAATGATATTATTATTAACTAGGCTATTATATAATTTATGTATTCTTTTTTTAAATAATTTATTTATTAAGTATATAGGGTATTTGATTTTTAAGAGTGCTTGTTTGGCTTTTTCAATTGCGTTTGGTCTAAATTCAAGGTCTGAATCGGTTCTAGTCTTAACTGCGAACTAATAATACTACCTAAATTAATACGAAAATAAACCAAGTCAACTAAAATGTAATTTTAATGAGGGCGCATGTTTGTGCTCCCCTAGTTGAAACCATAAAAAAGCCAATAAGTACGGCCGAGCCTAGAATATCTGTCAACAGGCTGCAACCTAAATTTGACGCCCTATCAGCGAATAGCGCAGTCAGAAATTGGTTTAAAGATGGGGTGAAATACTAATTAATTAAGTATAAAACTTCACAAGAATATCCTCAGGCTAGACCTCGCCTGATTATGTTTATTTCCACTTAAATGTAATTATTTGTTTAAATAAAGTCGATTTATCCTTATTATGTCGTCTATCTAGTCTACAACTGCCAGTAACCTCAAGGAGAAATTCACACGAACCCATTTATTTTCATATAACAGAGCATTTAAATGATATTGTAATTCAAACAAAATAGAAATAAATTGCATTTACTCCGTACCAAGCCATAGCTATCATTTAAATTCTGTATTTGGAGACGAACTTCTTCAATAAAAATGAATATAAATTCTTCTGTTGCATCTGAAAAAAAAGGTTGCTCATTGGAGTTAAAGAATATAGCATCTATTCTTCGTGCAGAATTTTGTATGGTGTATGACCCTCCCAGAAAGAAATCGCGGTCCCCCAGGTGGACAATTTGAATTGTATCGTGTCATGCATTTATAAACAACATTTTTTCTTATACTTTCAAATTAATTCAGCACGCAAATTGACCAGAAAAAGACTAAAAATCAAATACAACCCGTTCGAATTAGCAACATCGCCAGCACGTTCATACCGCCCGCCGCCGCCACAGCCACAACAGCTCAACGAAACCGTCAATGACGAGACTAGACGAACACCATAAGATCGTGTTGTCTCGTGTTGTACGTCTGGCACTCGGGCATCCAATGGATGGTGGAGTGCGGTGTGTCGTGGTGTGCTGCCCCGCTTCTCGTTATGCTCTGTGTTCATATGTGTATGTGTAATATGTCGCCCGTCTCCCAGAATTGTTATTCTATTTATTAGAACAGATATTTACTCAATCATATACTATTGGATATATAAATCGTATTGTTTATTTATGTTTATTATTATATTTTTAAATTGTAACTGGGAAAGCGGTTTATTGTTATACATTTCGTGCGCGTTGTAAATAATATTAAAGGACATTTAACTCTTTCCTATATTCAGTAGTATCGGTATTATAGATAACTTAAATACCTAAGTGAGCCCATAACAAAATAAACAATAACTAAATATGTGAAATTAATATTTGTGAATTTTAACTTTGGTCTATCAATATAAATTACCTAGTTGTTGTAATTATTCAACTAATAATGTAAGTATAATTAGATTTTTATCTCATTGAGATAGTTAATTTCATGTCAATGTTACGTTTATTTTGACTGGGGATTTATCAAAACAAAGATATCTAGATTAATACTAACATAAACATTATAATACTTAAATATTATAAATAAATAATACAGTATATCGTTCTTTCTCTCTCTTATTGGTTTATATTATATATTGCACTCTTTCGCTCCTCGGTAAATCTACTTTTATATACATTAAGTGTATTATATATTTACTGATTATTCTCTAGTAAGCGACCGGCCTTGAACATCAGCGCATCATTATAACCTCAAAAGTTTACAACACGCCGTTTTTGTTATGTACTTTCAGTTTTCTTTATAAACATTAATTCTTATGTTATATGTTACGTAAAAATATATATACCTACCTACCAATGTACAGGTATTGTGAAATATGCTTATATGTTTATATCAAAATTGTTTGAATATCTAAAGTGTAAAACTTAGTCAATCCTCAGTTGACCCCGGAAACGTCTAATTACGATATCGTATCGATATAAAATTATGTCCTCTTTCTTCTTCGTTCTGTCCTTTGTTGTATGTCTCTTCTTTGTTTTGCTATTTTTATTTTCCTTCGACTGACATGAGTTTTTTCTTTTGGTTTGTGGGTTGTGCAACTTCATCCGCAAGACGTTTCTTAGTTTACGCAATATTATGTATACAGGGTCAGTATCGCTTCAAACAATTCAATGAATATGCTATAAATAAATTCGATCCTTGATACATAGGCGAACATATAGGTATGACATATATATTAAAATCGCATCAATTTGCTGATGTTTCCTTAGACTGCATGTATGTATGTCCAAATTAGTTGCCAAACCTACTGAACCAAGGCGTACATATCCTCTCATAGTTTTGTTTTGAAGATTGCAATTATTCTGCTCGGTGGGTTGTTCTAGATTCGCTGTTAGACAAATATCGCTCTGATTCTTGGTACAGGTGGACATTTCATCCTTGACGGATGACCATTTTTGATTACCGGAGATGAGATCTCCTTATGTCAGCTTCCTAGCTCTGGTGTATTGTAAGCCAGAGTGGACGGAAATCCAGACCTTAAATCTAGGAGAATATTTTAACAGTGCGACATTATTCGTCACGTTGATATTTATGCGGATTGGGATATTATGGTCTCTTGTTGTCAGAAAATATTTTAACAGACTTGCGCATACATAACTCAATGGGTAAATCTTGTGCCTGGAATAAAATCGCCCAACTTCTTCAAATTTATGTCATAATAGGAAAAAAGCGATTTAACAAAGCCTATTAAAGTTTAGATTGCTGATTGTCTGAAGCACTATTATCTGAAAATCTAATGTGCCCACTATTTTCTTCAGGCCCTTGGAGTTTTTTCATTGATTTTCAGGGCTGTGATGAACTCCATTAACTTGGTTGGTTTCAGAAATGGTATGCCTCAATCTTGTATGCTTTCATGCCGTACGCATTTCTGCGTTAACTGCTGCTAGCAATTCATTTTGTGCAGGTATACGGGTATTTCAGCGAATTTCCAACTTGTGATATACTTCATCAGGCAACAATGTTTCGTACGAAACCCTGCAAGAATATATATAAACTGATCGAAAAAAATTAAGGATATTGTGAATTCTCTGAGAAAAACATAGTTTTAGAAAAAAATTGTACAACGTACATCCATCTCTTCCAGAAATGAAACACATTTGTTTAACTGAAAAAATATTTTAATTACAATTTACAGGCAACTTTTTTCTAATAATGTCACAAAACAGATAATTGTCAAAAAGAAAAAAAATATTAATAGCGTGGAATTCCACCTCTATTGGCTATCACTGCTTCAACTCGACGAGACATACTTAAAATTAAATGATCCAAGTCATTTTGATCTAAATCTAAATGTGGAAGAACTTGCCTCAGTGACCTTACGTCCTGAAGAGGAGGTTGATGGGAAATTAGTGCCCTTCCGAGCATGTCCCAAACATGTTCTATGCAGTTTAAATCTGGAGAGAGTGGGGGTAATGGCAAATGATTAATTTCATGGAATATTACTCGTTCTTGTACTATTCTGGCTCTGTGCGGGCGAGCGTTATCATCGAGAATCCTGAAATTGGGCTCAAAATTCCAACGATAATTTCCACTATGTTGTCAATGATGTCGTGGGCATAAATTTCACTTCTCATGGTATCTTCACAAAGATACAACTCCGTTCGACCTCCGTAGAAAATTCCAGAGACGAACTGTACTTTCCTCATAATTCCAGTTTGCTCTTTCATTAGACCAAAACAAACGTTGAGCTCTATGGACTGCGGTCAATGGAGGGCGTCTTATAGGCCCATAGCAATGTAAATCTGAGGATTTAATCGATTTAACACCGTCCGAGGGGTAATACGAATTCTGCTTGCAGCGAAAAGGTCCTGGCTGAACAACGTGCAGTTTCTTGTAGGATCCATCCTACCTCCTCTCACTAATAGTCGATCTTCCCTAGCATTTGTCGATCTTGGTCTACCCTCCCTATGCCTGTCCATGACAGATCCAGTCTCATTAAATTGGTTATTACATTATACCAATTAGCCACATCGATCTGTCACGCACCTCCAAGAAGCAACCCAATGGCCGTTAAATAATGACGTCTATTAATAATAGGCAAACGACATAGGTATTAATACCTATACCACATTTTTTTTAGAAAATTTTCTTCACAGCGAAAACACAATATCCTTAACTTTTTTCGATCAGTTTATATATATATAGCTTGTTCTCTATTCAAATAGGTTTCTGTTCTTTCGTGATTGAACTTTCCAAGGAATATCTCAGGACACGAAGGTTTTGATCTGTAACTTTATTCATTCAATAAATATCTCTTTCTAGGTGCTCATCCTTAAGGTACAAAATACGGTGGTGTCGCTGTCTCGCTTACTAGTTTATTGGGTCCTCGTTTTATCTGATTGGCGGGTGGGCCGTTATCTAAGTGAGGGGTACTTTATTCTTTTTTCCTAATTTACCAAGGCTTTCCCATACAATTTTTGAGCTAATTCTAAAATGAGTCCAATCGAAGCATTTTCACTCGCGCAATTGATGAACAACTGCAGAAGTCTAAACTAAAAAGTATGTATGGAAGCGAACTATGCAGTTTTGTAACGAAAAAAATAGTGAAACGCCCGATGAATTAATAGCAAAGGAATTTTCCCGAGTGAGTTAAAAACTGCCACAATCATCCTTGTCTTTAAAAAGGAAGATCCGCTGACTATTGAGAACTATATCTTTGGAAAAATTATGTATTGGCAGACGGTGTCATTTATAGAAGAATGGAGCACTGTCGCATGGCGTTCGGGGTGGTCGTTCCACTGAGTTGAATACTGTCAATTTCATGAACTTTGTTTTTGAGAGGCTGGATCAGAATGAGTTTGTGATCGCCTTGCTTTTTGATTTGACCATGGCCTTTGATTCAGTGGATATTACATTTGTTGCTCGGAAGCTCGACGCGTTGGGAATCCGTGGTCCGTTAAACCACTGGTTTACATCTTTTCTGAAGGATAGATCCTTTAGGGTTAGAGTCGGTGAGGCTGTGTCTGGTGAGTGCACTTCGGATGTGGGAACTCTGCTGAGATTTAGAGTCGAAACTGTGGTGCATGATTTCAACGAATGGTGTTTTAGAAATAAACTTATGATTAATCATAAAAAGACAACTTGTTTGCCTACACTAAATAAATATAGATGTTCTGATCTGAACTTGGCATTCTCTTTCAGTGGTTGTCCGTTGACAACGTGCGACAGTGCGAAGCTTTTTGGTGTAAAAGTCAATTATTTTTTGGACTGGAACGAACACATAGATTCTGTCTGAAAGAAACTTAACGCTATTTATTTATTATACACTCTTTGTTATAGATGTAAACCGATTATTTTAAAGTACTTATAGTATTACTACTGAAAATAGTTTGTACATACCGAACTTTGTGTAATTCTGGCACAAAATCTTATGAGAATAAAACATTGATACTCATGCTATTCATAATTCGAAAATGTATAGACAATGTATACCTACTATCTATATACGAGTATTATACACCTATATACTTAACTGTCGTAGATAATTATAAAATTTGGATAAAATCCAGAATATAAAAAATTTTAAACAAATTATTTATATCTTTTGAACAACTAAATACTTAGATATTTATCCGAAAAAAAAAAACACAAGTTTATTGACTTGCATTATTTCTCAGCTGAATTAGGATTATACAATAGGAACAGTGATCAAAAACTAGAGAAGATAAATGCGGAAAAATATAACGAAAATGAGCCGGGGAACACAAAGATAGGACAAAGGGTGGCAGCTTGTATTGATCAGCTGCGGAATTTGGCATGTCAATCCATGTGGAACTTTGGATTTGTATCCTATATTATGTGTTATTGGAAAACTGAAAAATCACTAACAACTCATGTATCAAAACCAGCACTGAGATTAAGTATCTAACAGCCTTCAGAAAAACGGTAAAGATATAGTAACCTGAAATCCAAAGACATCTTCGTAGTAAAGTAGAGCTGCTGCAGTGTATTTACCATTTGGAATTATTCTCTAGTCAACCATAGACTTGATTTTTTTGGATCTTGATCATGAAATTCTGCAATGGAGTGGATTTAAATGAGTCAAAACAAGGAAGGTTTGGACAAGCCCAAATAACTTTAGGCGTCCCGCTAGGAAGTAAAGACGAGCATATGTGTTGCTGCTAACGAACAGCTTATTTTAAGAAAGAACTGGAGAATGAAACGGCGGACTATTCATAACCTAGCCAGAGCTGATATAATAAGTAAACCACAATATTTTCTACTATATTATTGTGCCTACCTAACGAACAACACACCTTTAAAAAATATATTCTGAGTCGTCATCCAATATAAAAATAGCTAGTGTGGTATGGTATTTACGATGAATGAGAAAAAAAATTACTTTTTGTTAAGTCTAGATTTTGAAGACTATTCATATTTAGCACTACAAAGATTTTTGAGTGCATTATGGAAGAACGTTTATTCTGTTGTAGTATCAACGAAAGTGATTATACTTAATAAGCAAGATAATGGTAAAATAAGTATTACTGGGTATATCATACATCGTTTTAATGTAAAATGTGAAATAAATCTCCCGTGGATGGTTATGCTAATAAATAACACAAACTAAACCAAGTATTGAGACAGCAAATAACCTGAGCTGTATATAAAACACAACAATTAGTATTTCCTTTGAGAATAACTTACTTACTAACGTTACTTAACATTAAACAGAAGTTCGAGCTGACTAACTCCAAGACTTTATTGAACAATCCCCGTACCTAATTCCTGAAAACAGACTTTTATTATAATATGTGCTTATTTATATATTGGGGATATGTTAGGCACAAACATACACAGGGGCATGCTATGCAGCATGAATTCTTGAAAAATATTTTTAGAATACGCAAAATTGTAGAGTAGCGGCCAGACATCGAGACGCTCAGACTAAACAAAGATAAAACACTAATAAACCATTTTTAAAATGCATATTTTCATAATACACGTGCAAATATAACTGTTTTGCTAGATATATATAATGCATTTTTTAAATAAACTTTACGAGGATATAATCGATGAGTAGAACCTTTGGCGTAGAATAGTATAAAAGTAAAAGACAGGTTCTACCACTTCACCAAAGCACTTTTTTTTTAATCTCAACGCGCATTTAGCACACACACTGGTAGCATCCTCATGAGAGAATTAGAATTCAGGATAACGAGATCACTTACAAGATTCTGAATGTATTTCATGCGAGCATATACTTCGAGCGTGGTCGCACACATCCATCCATCCAATGCAAGAGTACTATTTTCAGTATTATTCTTCAGATACGTCGAGGATTGCATAGCTTTAATCTCAAAAGATAATGTTAATTACATTAAGGATATCTTTAATCCATATCATCCAAAATTACAATTTACGATGGAAGTTGGAAAAAATTGCCAGATCAATTTTCTAGATACCATTCTTGTTAGAATTAACAACAAAATGGTATACGAAGCCAAGTTGGTCCCATATATATGTAAATTATAATTCTTGTCACACCATTAGTGTATTCATTGGACTTGCAGAGCAATTAAACTTACGGATCCCGAATATCGAGAAGAAAAAGAGCTTCACCGGCTCAACGCGGAAAATACTTTTAATTATTTATTCCTAACGTCCGTTAAAAGATTGATCAAAAATAACGTTCCACAGTATTTGATCGGGAAACTTGTCTGGCGCCGTAATCTACGTCAGAGATCTTTAAGAAACGAGGAACTTCTTTCATTGCCCCGCCAGCGCTCTGCCTTGTTCCAAAGGAATTTCACATACAATGCCGTAATTACGTATAACCAGATCGATCCCAATCTGAGGACCATCAGCCCGGATAGAGTTAATTTGTTTAAAAAAATATTGAAGATTTCCCTATTAAACAAACAATAACCTATAAGCCTACATCAGTTTGATGGTATAATTTTGAATGATTATGAGGTTGGCTGAGCGAGTTGTTGGGAGTCTCGTTTCAGTTTGTTACGGAAACTGTGTTATTTGTAATTACTGGGGTGTCCTGTTTAAGACAGAAAAGGAAAAATTTGGATATTGCAAATCAAAATTTGATAGATTTATCAGATGATCTGCGTCAGCATGTATAAATTTGAATCATCGCGATAGATTATTTGAAAGTAGTTTTTTTTTCTTTTCCGTTATGTCATCGGCAGCAAAACATACATGTTCTTAATATTTGTACTTATATTTGTATAGTACATTTGTTCATTTCAGGATGATAGTTTTGCAATCAATTATTGAATATAGTGGTAATTTTAGGATAGTGCTTTCAGGTTAAGTAAAAAGTAGCTTCATAGCTAAACCTAAAAAATTTAATAAACAAAATCTTCAAAAAGAGAATACACAATTTTATAATGAACACATTAATAACAGCAAGCCGCATCGACGTGATTCTGGTATTAAAGTACCTGGTCGCGTGGATGGTGGTTGGATTGGTGGACGGTGCTCCCGGCCGCGTCGGTAGACCTGCCTATGCCAAGTAGTTATAAAAGTCGTGGGTGCTGGCATCTGGCGGTCGAGGGCCGTGGTTCGGATTACCTAATGTAGAGGCCAAAAACACAAAAAAAATTACAAAAATATAATATCACTGTTTGTCATAAAAACAAAAACACCTTAAAATCTAAAATATATACCAAACTAAAAACAAAGACGCCTAAAATGAAAAACATGCACGTTGTCTATCAAATTCCATGTAAAAATTGTGACGTAGTATACATTGTTCAAAGTTTTTTTTTTCTTTCGGTTCAAATAATAATAATCATAATAGAATGACCTGAAGAAGGCTATAAATCATCGCCGAAATGTAGTGAATAAAGTTAGACAAGGGAAATTAAAAAAATATTTCAAGAACCCGAAACCCAAAGAAAAAAAAAATACAAAAAATTAAAAAGAAAAATTGAACATAAAAAAAGAAAGTTAAAAGTTTTGATATGAGAATCTATGATTTTAATATTGGTAAAATGAATATTGTTGTCCTGCAGAGAAATGTTTCTGTTATTAAGAACCAGAAACAAATTATAAAAAAAAAATTAAATAAGGTAAAAATGCGTTTTGATTTTTTAATCTTTGTTGTATAAATAAAAAAAATTGTAATGCATCGTTTATTGAACAAAAAAAATATATATGTATGTATAAGTATATAATACCTAAATATTTTTAAAATAATTCTTGATTTTTTATTTAATTTTTATCTGCAATTTGTGACGTATTGTAGGTATTCTTATATAATGACAATTTTTAATCTCATTCTGTTTTGTACGTTTTCGTTGTGAATTGGTAATTTTATGATTGTTTAATTTGTAATTATAGTCATTGCTAAAGAAATAATAATTAAATAAAAAACAAATTTTTAGATTGTCCTAAAGAAGGCAAGATTTACCTGGCCGAAATGTAGAAGCAATATGACAAGGAACTAAATAAAAAAAGTATAGTTCCAATTATACGATCGCTTGTGTTCGAACCTCATCCCAAGAGAATATTCGTTAAAATCTATTTAAACATATATTGAATCAATTAAGAATAAAATTGCTGTCTGATACACTGCGACTTGATGGTCTATTGTGTCCCCCTGTCTTGAGTTATTTGATCTGTGTCTCAAGTTATATAACACATCAAGTTCTAGAGGTCTTATGAACTTGCAAGATGTGTTCCTTGCATTGGCTTCTGATAGCGGCGCATTCTGTTACTAGGTGATCAGGAGTTTCTTCCTCCTCCCTACGGAATCTGCTATCCTCGCTCTCTTCTAGGCGTAATCTCCATATGTTTCCTAAGGCGACAATGTCCTGTACGAAATTCTGTAAGAATACGTAGCCTGTTCTTACCGAGATCCAAAGAGATTTTCGATCTTTCAGGGTTGGAGTTCCCAACGAATTCCTTGGAATGTAAGAGTCCAGGAAGATTTTGCCAGAGTAGTGCTCTGTCTGTTTCCTCCTGAACTTCTCCTTGTAGGTGTTTCCCTAAGCCGTAGAACGGTTCAGGTCCTACAAAAGAGGTTGACACCCATTTTTTGCTATCTTATTGGCTTCTTCGTTTCCCCTCATACCAGAATGTTCGGGTATCCAAACAAGGGAAATTATGTTGTTATTCCTGCACCATTTTTGAGCTGACGACATTTGACCTCAGCGCTAATATGACCGCCGGGCTATCATAGTGGATCGCAATGTCGCACTTCCGATAGTGCCTGTCCAGGTTAAATTGTACGCATCTACCGATTGCGATTGCGGAAGACGCTGGGGTATATTCCCATTGATTCTGAGTATTTGGTGCCAGGCCCGAATACTCCTGCTCCTGTCCCTTAAATCAATTAAAGTAAGAGTTTTTAACCTTTAGAAATTCAGAATAAATAAAAAATAACTGATTTGAGAGCTCACAAATACTGATAAAAAGATTTAGAAAGTTCCTAGCATATAAATCTATTACTGATAATAAGGTGAGGTTACTCGTAATCTGTGAATTACAAGAATCTCATTTTTATGAACCTTTCGTGAAATTTTATTCAGAATAAGCTCACATTTCTATCGATAAACAATTTGGATTTTAAACATACGAGCTCTTCATTTCACTTATCTCGAAAACTGTCAATTTCTCGAGAAAAAGGAAACATATAAATGAATTTTTGAACTGAACGGGCAATTTAAATTTTTGCCCGGTAGATATTGGCCATCGTTAATATACTGTACATATGGAATTTGTGATATTATGTAATAACCGTATTAAACTTTAATTTATAATTTAAACAATCAATCTTGGAAATACACACATTGAAAAAAACTATATTTCGCACATTATGATTGTTGAAAGAAATCCCATATTATTAACATATCATTCCATATAATGTGTTTATTAACATTACTGTTATTTACAGGTAACGCCAGAAAACACGCTCAAAGCTCCCATTCAGCTCAAGCCAATACCAAGCTAAAAACACACAAGATGGTATTATCAAAATTAATAACTGCACCATCAAATTTAATCGAAATAAAAAAACACACAGTAAACACCAATAATAATTCATTAATAACAAATTTGCCGAAGACTAAACAAGCGAATTCGTTTCTGCTTCAAACTCCGCGGTAAAAAATCACAAACCATTCCCATAATTAAAACAGAATTTAATAACAAACAATTGTTTTTAATTAATTAATATAACACTATAATTATATTCTAACATAAATCTTGACTTACGCTTTGATAAAAACTTGACCAGGAACAGCATAATTTCTGTGGGTTAAAAACAAATAACCACATACACAAAGCAAACAATATATCATATGTTTGATAATGACATGGAAAGAACACACATTTTGGGGCCAATGAGATTCACTAAGTAATAAAAACAGAGACTGACGATGTTAACCAAAAAGATGCTGATTCAATCAGCTTGGTTAGTAAAAAAACGGCCTCAACAGTTTGCAGCATCAAATTAGCTTCCTGGTAAAGTCTATATTCTGGCCAGAAATAAATTACAAAAACTTGAAATTTAGTTTTGAAAAAGTGCAATTAGATTTACATACATTTCAGGAATCAATTGAAGACAAAAAACAAACACCAGTGAAGGATGCAATGTCACTATTATCAAGGTGATTTTGCAGATATACGGCTATGTTTAAGACAAATACGTGTTCATCCAGTTGCTAGAGCCTGGTAGAAAAACACTGTTCACATGTAATCTCCATGTGAAATAGCAAAAACTGTGGTGATTTTGAACATTTGCAATAGACAAAACATTGTAAGTTCCAATATTGTTGTACATTTTATTTTAAATTGAAACTTTGTGTGTAACAAAAACAGTCTGTCTGTATCCACTTTTCAGACTTGGTAGAATAAAATAGCCGTGTTTGGGGTGTATGATTCGTGGGCGCTGGCCCACATCTTTACTATCGTTGTGGTTCTTTTGAATGGCATTGTTGTTTTGGGTTCCAAATACCAGCATTCTTCCAATATTAATCATAATATTAATAATAATTTAGCTTTATTAGATAATCAAATTGTTAGTGATAACAAAATAAATAATAATGATAGCTTAATTGTTGTTGGTAACTTTTCACAAAAAAACAATAAAAGTGATCGAACTATTAGTAATTATTCGGGTGGTGCTAATAATATAAATTATAATAAAAGTAATTTATTAGGTAATTTTAGTGTGATTGTTGATGATAAAAGCAATTTGACGGCAACTGTGAAAAATAGTAAAGTGATTGATAAACAAGTGGGGGGACGTTCAAAGGACATTGATTTGTCCATGCTACATAAACAACCTGGGCTGCATGATCCGGATAAAATTGCATGTAAGTTCTCATTTGATAATTATTTTCATATAATTAATTAATTAATATTACACTGATTTTATATTATTATTCTTATTAATAACAATACAAATACACCGGTTTCAGTAAAGCGCTATGAGCAGATATGACTCTCAGATTTAATACCCATTCAAAACAATAAATTTCACATAAAAACATTCAAGAAAATAATAATTATACCCAAAATTGTTTGTGCCATTCATAATTCTCTATACCAGGGATTTTTACATTTGGTGATAGTATCACAAAAATACGCCTTAAGAAGTTTCGGTTAATGTGTAAAAATCTCTGGAAAGTTTTTCTTATTGTTTATTCTTTGCCACTGATGAGCAGCTAGTCTGGTTCCAAAACGTATTGGGCTGAGGGTACTTTAATTGACGGTTGTTCTATAAACTTTATATCTTATAAATAAAAAATAATTTCGTGGCATAGCGGACAAAATTACTGGTTTTACCTACACAAGGGATTTTGTTTAATTTAGCAGGGCCTCAGTCTAATTCACTAGACCCAGACCGAGGCATGGGTCGACAGATAGTGACGAATTCGTTTCGCTCTTATCAAGAGCTCGTCAGAGTACCATAGTCGTTGCCCATCTACAATATCGGCCTGCATTTAAGCACAGCGAGATATACAACAGTAGATATATGTAAACACGTACCATCTACATACACAGAGTAATGCATATCCCATCATACAGAGGCCGAACAAATCCAATGTAGGTAACACCAGCCGTAGAAATAGAAATGAAAATAATGGATACGCAAAACGCTAGCAGGAGACCATTTATCCTTCTGCCAGCATCACCCAAAATATTTGGGTATCAGCAACGCTTCGGACGGTCGTCGATCTTTAATGCCAAATAATGAAAACTAAAAGGATTTCATGTCCGTAAATATAATAAATGAAAACATAATTTCGTGGCATAGTTAAATTAAACAAAATCCTTTGTGTATGTAAAACCAGTAATTTTGTTCGCTATGCCACGAAATTATTTTTCATTTATTATACCTATTTACGGACATGAAATCATTTTAGTTTATACCTTATATTTTTGCATGTTTAATGAATTTGGTAAACGTATACTCATATTATAAATGTCAGTCCGAACTGTTATCTTGTTATACAGATGTGGTTGTGTTTTATATCAGTAACTTAAAAAATTTCTAGCACTCAAATTTAATTTATATAGTCATTTCCTTTGCATATTAATCCAAATGGCTTGTGAAAATTTGTGGCTATTCTAATAAGAAAGTCAAACTACAAACAGGAATTTTAAAGTTTGTGGATACGATTTTTATCCTCAACCATCATTGTGTCACGGTGATACATTTGCGACAAAGATTAATCTACACAATAGATAGTCAGCCCAATGCATTAAAATCAGAACATCTCTAAGTATGCCTGCCACTACGTGGCGTAGACTAGCGTGTAAAGCATAGAGCAGTATTGTCACAGCCAGAAACCGTTTTGTAGTTTATTAATATCAAAAACAAAACGCAACGTATAACAATTATTTAGATCATTTGCAACAGATATGCACCGGCAATGCTGTATTGTCAGAGAGAGAAATTGATGAAATTCTGTATTAATCTGGAGGGGATACGCAGGGAGGGTAGAAAAAATAACAAGCGAATGTGGTGTGTGTCGTGCTGTTGCCAATTCGTCGGTAAAAGAAACACACAGGGTGATTTATTACAAGTACAGTATTGAAATAAAAGCCTAATCTCTATGAATTAAATTTAATATAATAATATTTAATCCATGTCATACATGTTTCAAGACTAGACCAGTCCCATGATCAGTGGCGAACAATCAATAAATGAAAAGCTTTTAGATAGAAACATACTTTTGACTAAATATTTCACGTAGACAATGTGGCAAAGATGTAACAAGATTGTTGTAGATCTTATAATACCTATAATAAAAAAATTATCAGTGCTACCTATATTATATTAGGTATACCTATTATAATAGTCTGTCTCTTCATCAGGTATAAGTTCCACTTTATCGGTTTAGGTACTTAAATTTTACTTCTTTTTAATGTTTCTTCGGGTAAATAATAAGTTCGGTAGGAATAGGGCTTTGGGTATGAAACAAAAAAGATAGAAAATAGAAATTTGATATAGGGGTAGTTCTAAGCATTTACAAGTTTGTGACGTGTAGCGATTTTCGATGCCGCCCCCGGAGGTATACATGAGGGCGGCGCAATGCCGTTTTAAATATCTCGTTTCGCTTTCTTGGAAAATAAAAAATTATAACTGATAACTGAAACTTAGTACTTAATACGTGGGCGTAAGAGGTAAGCTCACTTCACAGGTCTCTATTAATGAAAGAAAGTTAACATTTTGAGCATCTGCGTAAAATTAAATGTATCCGTTTGGTGGGTAGTTTTGATTACAATAAGTCGGTGCCAAGCCCAAGCCCGAAACAAAATAAATCTATATTTACCTACTACCTATTTGGCTTGGTACCGACTATTATGTGCATTGTTGTCTTTTGAATGATATTTGTATTTTGTTATTTTTCGTATTTTTTATTAGTTCTTTTGACAGCTCTGGTGTCATCAATACACCTGTATCCCGAATTGCACCAAATTGCGATGCTATTGAACAAGCATATAATCCTAAATATAATATTCTTTTTGAACTACCTGTATCTCGAAAACCAAGCCGTAGCGGACCCATGTACATATGAAATTTGTATCTTAAAATTAGTCAAAGAATCACCCTTTAAAGTTTGTACAAGTACTTATGCAACACCCTGTATATATAGATACTTTGATTTGCAATTTGCAAATCTGTCAAACTAGGTAATGCTGTTTTTTTTTATTTACTTTCAAATATGGTGTTATGTAATTGTATTCAAATTAAATGTTTGGGGATGATATTTACGAGTTTTATTTTTTTATATAGAGAAACTGTTATTCAGTTTTTAAGGATCAATCTGAAGCAGACGATTGTACTTGTTAAAACATGAAAAAAGTTATTGTCGTGATACTTTTAACACCCTGTTGGTGGGTTTTTAAAGCTTTTTACGAAACGTGTTAACAATACAATCTACATAAATCGTTAGTTTTTTAAAGTTTTATGATCATTGCACAAAAACCAATATTAGGGAGACTGTAAGTTTTTTTTCAATTCGGCGTTGCAGAATTTGAACCTAATTGTGATAATTGTGTTATTTTACTAGTATAGATATTTTTGAGTAAATTAATTCGGTTATAATCAATGAGTAGAATCTTTGGAGTAAAATACATTTCACAAAAACCCTGAACCATATTTCTCAATAGATTTAAATTTTCATTAAAAACAGATTAAAAATTCTAATTTTTTACATCCTGCATTTCGAAACCGTATTTCTTTAAATAATTATTGTCATGCTGGAAATTTCAAACCTTATTTACTTCAGCAACTTGTAAAAAGCACAGCCTTTTTAATATTAACATTTCTTAAAATCGATATTACGCGATAACGATGACTTTCTATCAATATCACAGAAGGATACATTTATTACGTATATAATTTGTTAGATTTTACATCTCCAAATTGAAACACACGCAAAAAATGTGCATAAAAAAGTTAGGGTAGCATTTCACGCCTG
The DNA here is from genome assembly GCA_911728435.2 of Apoderus coryli. NCBI lineage: Eukaryota > Metazoa > Arthropoda > Insecta > Coleoptera > Attelabidae > Apoderus > Apoderus coryli. The sequence continues at coordinate 9,100,874 of OU452204.1, read as the reverse complement.
TATGCCCCTTTAATTTACCCACCTCTGAGATTTATTTTTTCATAATGTTAACGACAAGTTGAATCTGCTGTTTGAGTTTGATCCTTAAAACTGAATCAGGTAATAACCGGAAGTCCTATCTATAACGCCAAATTTCGTTAATTTAAATATAACTTTTTGATGCATCCTTATATCCGAAATTTAAAATTAAATGACTAAAATAATATTATTTTAGTCATTTAAAATTATTGTCTAAAACATTTAATAAACCAGCCCTGTATATTTATACTATTATAGTAATTTCTTTTATTTTCGTCCATACACATTAATCTTTGCGTAGATAGGTATACGTATACCATATAATTTTAAACAAAAAACACTGCTGCACAGTAGTACATATACATAGTTTTTATATATATGATACCTATAATATAAAAACAAACTCCCACCTCGTAGGGGAAAGTATACTCGTCCTTGTCTAACATTGCCCATATGATTATTTTATTTCAACACAATACATATAACGCCATCTACAATTTCCATGGTTGCATGTTTTTCTAATAGATGTAGCTCGTGTCGAGACAGTTTCAATTTTTGTTTTATTTCCCATATACGCTGACTATCTATTGTGTAGATTAATCTTTGTTTGCGATAATACTAGTTTTCCATAAATGGCGAGGGGCAAATCGCTGATCGCAATTTTGTACACCAATGCTCCATTTTCCATTAAATGTCCCATTCAGGCATCTCAATGCCTGCGATGGCCGATCGGGCATTAAAATCTTGCAATGGAATGAGGGAGAGAGACAGACAGAGAAAGAGGAGAAGGGGAGAGAGACATTTATCAGAGCAAAGTTAAAAAGATTGGGGAAGCATCAAAAAATCTGGTCCTGGTTCGTTATTTCTAAACACCCGCATTCTTGATGCCAGCCCTTATATCTATCTCCGTCAGAGGGAATCCGCAGGTCGAAACCACATCAAGGGTGTTTGCAATGGTGGCTTCTTTAACCTTACTAAGAACGGTCGGATGTCCAACAGGTTTAGTATGCTTTCCAAGTATCTTTCGTAGAAGTGATATGAAATTTTTTACGGCTGCGCTATGAGACATCCCCGTCTAGGGCTTCCTCTGTATCCAAGTAAAGCAATGCGAAGCTAAGAAACAAGCTAAAGGAAACGACCTCGGAAATCCCATACGGCTAGAAAGAAGAAGAAAGAAAATGGCAAGAAAAAAACGCAGAAAGAAGACAACGAACAATTGGATGAAGGTATAAAAAAACTTCCAACTGGAGAATAAAAAATTATCCGATAAAAAATCGGAAAATGAGAAAAAAAATCTAAATCTTAATAATATTTTCTGTGGCGGATTCAGAAGCCGGCGTAGCGTCCAATATTCGAACAATATTTATGGAAAATCCTGTCAGTTTAAACCATTTTTAGTTCATGCGAGGGCTGATGTTGATAGTGTTGTTCCCCATATGATGTAGTTTTTGGTATGTTGAATGGACATTTTCTAGAGAAATGGAGACCAACAATTCAGCTCTCAGGTGCTCGTTTGAACAAGGATAGAAAACAATGAACAGGCAGAGAGCACTCTTCGGAATTAATCTTCAAATGGTGTTCGGAGGCTATACGGATGAAGTTGTTCAGATCAGTATTTATGACCGACTGCGCCTTATTCAGTTCTCAAGGTACAAATTAATGATACAGCTGCGTATCGTCCGCGTAAAAATGAAGTTGAGATGAAATGAGACTGCAGGAAATATTGCACGTACAGTATTGGAAGCAAAATAAAGCCCTAATGTATACCGCAGGAGATAATACCTTTAGAAGGTGGTTATTTTAGATGTTATCACACAGATAGCTCTTCAGAAACTCGACATCAGATGTGGAGAAACTAAAAGTTTGATGAAATTACCCAAAATATCTGATGATTTATGGTATCAAAATTCAAAAAATCTGTCCAAATCCGTCGCCGTTGGTCAGACCAACACCTATAATGAAAAACTGAGGCTTGAAAAATCTAGATAGTTTTACTGAGAAGAGAATTTGATTGTGTCAAATCGCAAATATCAATTCGACGGTTTTACTTTCGTGAGATCTCAGTTCCATTGGGTATAGATGTTGGAATTAATCAAAATAATTATAACAATAAAAAAATACTCACTATAATATCGGAAGTTTATTTTGAAATAAATTTGCCCGGTATAAATACTACCTAGTATAAAAGGCCGTTAACCCTTCCCATACAAATACAAAACTACTCGAAGGTCGAGTAGTGACCAACAAAAAAAAAAGAAAAACAAAACAACCAACTAAGAATGGTGAAGAACATATTCAACCCATGTGGAAGAAATAAGCTGAAAGAAAAGGAAGAGAAAATACGATCTAAGTATGAAGAAAAATAAAAAACTCACACAAATGCTTACACAGTCTATAGAGCTTTAGCTAGCCGAACAGCGGTATAGAAGAGTAAAGTTCACTGAACTTTAAAGTTTCGTCATCCTGTATGTGTATATTATGCAATATATATACACCATTTTTCCGGTTAACTCAGGTGCTCTATTGAAATTTGGACATTTCTTGTGGGCCTCGTAAACAGCTAGATGACTAGTTAATTCATACACATGTCCTTTGAGTTGTTGACAAAAATATGTCAAATATATAATAATTAAATATATAGAAACATACTGCGGAATATACAATAAAATGAAATAAAGAACTATGGTTAATGTATGCAATTTTATTGGATTAAATAGGTCAAAACTATGCAAAATTACTTTTCTTTTATCAATATCAGAAAAATTTATCTTTGTCACACAAGTTGCAATTTTCATGATCTATTTCACACTCAATATACCGGGTGTCCCACCGGGAAGGGTTTCGATCGGTTATGGAGAAACTATACACTGTGGAACAATCTAAAAATCTGTTAAAGCACGTAGGTCGACGGGGCCAATTCGGCTAAAATATTTTCAAGAATCTAGCACTTCTGGTTATACCGGAAGTAGGTGTCACTTTCTTGTTTTAAATTCGACTCTACATAAACTATATATTTTTTGGCTTCTACTGTGTACTGTGCTGCTATGTCCAGCCGTTTTCGAAATATTTCAAATTTTATGTCAAAAAATACTTTTGCAGATGTTAAAGTGCCATATCAGGTCCCCCTGACGTTGGCAATTATTTGCGGAAGTCTTTCTCGATTCTCCGCCAATCGGAATAGTTCCTCTGCGCTGCGTAAACCGATCCAATCACGGATGTTCCTCAGCTAGGAAGACTGCTTTCTTCCCACTCCTCTACGCTCGTCCACTTTTCCCATCATGATCAGTTGTAGGATTCTGTATCGCTCTCCTCTGAGGACATGTCCAAGGTATGAGATCTTCCTGCACTCAACTGTGTTTAGTAGCGTACGTGGTGCGTCGGCCCTGTTTAGTACCGTTTCGTAGGTCTGCATAGCTGTCCAGGGTATTCTCAGCATTCGCCGGTGTAACCACATCTTGAACGCTTCCAACCGATTAATTGTAGCGGCTTTAATTGTCCATATCTCTGCCCCGTACAGCAACACTGACCATATGTATGATTTTAATATTCTCTGTCGGAATTTTAGGTTTAGATTATCATTGTAGCAGTGGTTTCATTTTTTTTTGATATTTATGTTGATCCCTATTTCTTGTCCTTCTGCGTTTACACAGTTTAGTAGATGTTGCAGGTCCTCTAGTTTGTCACTTAGGATGACAGTGTCGTCGGCATATTGTATTTATATATTCTCCATTGATTTGTACCCCCATTTCTTGTTCTTGAGTAGCCCGTTTAAAGATTTTGTCAGAATATATCATATAAAGTAGTAGTGATCCCTCGTAGTATTTGGCTTTCTGTTCTTTTCGTAACGAAACACGCAAAAACGTCCTTGCGCTGGTCACGGCATTTTTGCAGTAGTATATTCAGAGTAAACAGTGTCTCTCTAGTTCCCAAACACTAATAATGCCTTGTCATTGTCCATATTCCACCCACATTGTCTCTCAATTTACTGCAATGCTCACGTAATAACTCACAATGTCCCGATTTATAGACCACAATGTCCCACCCGTTTACCCCTGGCGGAAAATGCTTTAATATTTTATTGGATGAAGCTGTAACTTCTCATAACGTGAAAATATTCGTTAAACTCCAAAATCATCTAAGCTTCCTGAAGACCCTATATATTGCTGCATTTTATATATTGTAAATTCAGTTATGGTTAATAACGATTCTCTGACTCATTGCAGACGAAATAGGGGAGAATTAACAATTTATTTTATTGATTATGCCACACTAAAATATTCTGAATCAATTCCATTACTAATTCCTTCGACAGGCTATTTCTTTGGAACCACTAGACTCTCCACAGTCTCAATTACAACAGGACACAAATACAGCTAGAACTTCAACAATTATTCAACGAAAGCTTTCGTGAACGACAATTTCAGAATTTTAATGTTCAGGTTGAAGTTGAACAAGTGTAATTATTGTCCTATATTCTCACAGTACAAAATTGACTGTTAAAGTAACACTGAAAGTGGCTGTTATTTATTTATCCATGTAGAAATAACAATTATTATGAGTTTCAAAGAAACAATCTCAATTTATGTATCTAAAGTATCCATATCCGCGATCCGAAAAAAGAAACCTGATATAACCAGGATCCGAATATAATTGAAGTGTCCGTATCCGTTACCCGAATGCATTTTATATGTATCCGAATCCAACTCTGACATCTACAAATGTAATGCAACATTGTGCTTTGCTTCAAAAATTCCTATAAAAAATTACCATGTTTTAGCAAATTTTCTTCAAAGCATTCAAAAATCGCTAATCAATTCACAATTCTGAGATGTGCAACAACTTGGAAATAATAAAAAAAAAAAAGTAATGTAGTAAAACACGCTAAAAACGACATCAAGTGTTTGGGCAGGCAACATGCATAGTAAAACAAAGTTTACTATGATGGCTTTATTTTTGGAATTTGTATCACATATCTGCCGATCACTAATGATGATTTTTTTTAATAGCAAAGTCCTTTGTCCAACAATAGCTATTGAAAATGTGCGAATTTTCAGCTAGCAATACTTATCTCTTTACTTAATCAAAAAAACCAAGAAAGTTAAAAAGCAAAACAGCTACTGACATTAAAATTAATAAGTATTCACCTCAAGCAAAACACAGTAGCCAACCATAATAATTTCATTTTATCCACAAGAACAACAAGAAGTAAAAAAAAAAAAACAAATAAGAAAAAAGAATAAAATAAACAACCTCATCGCTGTTTTCGTTGGTATAAGATGTTTATCGTTTGTTATATTGTTATTATTGTCGACCCACTTTTTCTTCCTTTACCACTGCTGGTTTTTGACGAGGCCATAAATTTTCAGGTAAATCAGCATTATCTTTTTTCGCTGGCTTTGTATAGGGTGTTCCATAATTCCGTTACAAACCATGACGTAATGTTGTCATTTAATTTAAATTCAATACTACAAATGAACATGCCGAATGGAAGTTGCGTGGTTTCCTGTATATACGAGGTCTGTCCCATAAATATCCGACCCGCATTCATAACTTTGTGCCAGAATGCCCAAGTGACCTCTGTGTGGTACGAGGGTAACCAGCAACTGATCGCAAACCCGCCGGCGCGGAGGCCCAGTTGTCAGTGGGAGTTGTTAGTTCATTCATTGGTGTGTATTTTTGTGCAGCAAGTTTTTAGCGTTCGTTGCATCTTGTCATCTTCTAACAGGTTCCAATGTTAATGCATTCGTTTGATATTCGTTGGACATTAGCTTTAAAGACTGTAGAAACTATCCTTAATGACGAACTCGACGCACGCCACTCGGCATGCCGGTAGCCCTTTATGATATCATTCTTCAGCCTAAATTTCACGACTCCATCAGGCTCTGAACTGGTTTCAATATTAATGCATTTGTTTGGTATTCGTTGGACGCTAGCATTAAAGACCGTAGAAACTATCCTCGACGCATGCTGGTTGCCATGCAGATAGCCTAACCACCGAATATAGATCTATACGAACTAGAAGCGTCACTCCTTTGAACATTTGCGTCGTATATAATTGTATATAAATCAAAACCTTGCAGTGCATCAATCATTAATTAAACCCTAATCTCACATATCTATTGCAAACAATCATCATTTACCATACCAATTATTCGTTTTTAGATCAAATTTAGTATTCACTCCATCTTTGTAATAAAACGACATCTGGGTAAGTAGGTAAATAGGCAAGTTCAAAATGAGTGAACTGCACCGGACCCTCCACTGCGACCACCGAGGGTCTATTGTGGCTCATACCTTATCCAGCAGCTCAATCTTCTCAATGAAGTCTATTATTCTGCTGGGTGCGTTTTAGCCTCGCTGGTAGAAGAGTTACTTCACCAAATATTCCGATTCTAGTTCTAGCTACCGCTGGGCAAGAACATAGTACATGTTCCACTGTCTTACAATCGGCACTCGGAATTTTCCAAGATACCCTACCTTACGACATCTGGCTGGCTCTATCCAAAATCGAAATATGCGCGAAGTGGACATGAGTCGTTGGCACACCCAAGCGATCTTTCGCTAGAAAAAACAGTTGCCCCTGTCTTTTACGTATCAAATTGCACAATAATATTTATTACCAGTTCAAAATATCACCAAGTTTGCTGTCTATCAAATTATACATTTTTAGGTAAACATATTGTAACGTTTTGTTTAGTAGGTAGTGTGAAATAATAACGAGCTTTAATTAAATCTAATTTATTTTCACTATTTATTTCACTATTATTTATATGGCACAACACTGTTCGCCATCGACTACTGACTGATTTTTCGTCGACTGTTACGTTGGCTTTATATATGATTTGCCCTCTTTCTCGAACCCTTCCAGAGAGTAGTCGAACATTCTGGCGCACGTATGTCCATTCTAGATTCATGGCGGTCGACACAACTAGCTCGAGTTTAACGAGACGCCTAGCGGTGTTGCCAACAGGTGTACATTTTCTTGTTCGTTACAATACTATTACTATCGACTATAGTTGTTTGCTATAGATTGCTCGTTTGTGATTTTGTTCCATTTCAATTTCACAGTTTGCTAGACGAGTGAATTGATTGGTTAGAATATCACATGCTAAACTAAAAATTATTTCTGGAAGAAGTCGTTATTATACTGTAACATCCTAATATAATGCCATTATTATATGTTTATTATTATAGAAACAATGATTGTGGATAAACCCCGCGTGAAATTGATACCATACTATCAAACTTATTATTATTTTCATCAACTATTAAAATTTTAATTGTTTTAGTTAGACCGTGAAAAAATAATTATCAATTCTAATACTTACTGTATCTTATCAACAACATCAAAAATTAGTAACAATTAAATTTAGTGTTATCTGATTTCTGCTTGTTACGCATGAAATTAATTTTATAATTTTGAGATATTATTCCCCTAAGAAGTCTTAGAAAAAGAAAATGCCATGATTTCCTTCACACAATCATAACCGTTTTGATGTTAGGTAGGTTTTTAGAAATAAGTTCGTCTATTAATATTAAATGTAACATGAACAATAAAATCTATTTTGAAAGCTATTGATGATGTTGACTCCATTCAAGACATGATGTGGATTCGACTTGGTTTATTTTACAATTTCTAATGACTTGACCCGTGCAACTCATTATTTTCATCACAATAATTAGATTACTGTGCCGTTTATTGAAATTGTTGGCAAACAATAACAAATATGCCTCAGGTGTTACGTTCATTATAAAACTTTGTATCAATTCTCTGTGCAATGACGAATACGATACTAAGGAAAACATTGATAACTTCAAAGACTAAAAATATTCATTAGCTGAGAGGTGTAGGCATATCAATAAAAACTGAAACAAAAAAATTTTGTATTGAGAAAACACTTGTCAGCAGTGGGATTTTAACCCAAGATCTCCGACTTCTCGGGCGGTTGTTTGAAAATTACAACTAATACATTCCTTCTATCAATTCTCAAATACTTCCAATGTATCTAACATTCAAATAATATACGAATATGGAATATTTTCAACTAAGTTTAGAGGCCTATATCAACGATACCTATATGGCAAAAAAAAATTGTTGTGTCGCCCCAAAACTTTCTCGACAATATATAATAAAATCTAAAATATATGGCCTGGATGTTCCTGATGTTTTCGTCTCACATACAGACATAATAATAATTATTATTAAAATATTATGTTTATTATTTCCAATAAACTAACCTAGGAAAATACTTTATTCAAAAATTAGAAATAAAAAATTGCAATAGCTGGGATTTGAACCCAGGACCGTCCGCACGGAAGGCGAGCATTTTACCACTGACGACAAACGACAATCTATAAGTACTAACTGGTGAATTTTTAAACGCCATTTTCTCGAGAACTATGGAGGTAAATTTTAAAAGTAAGCTATTACTCGATTCATTAAGTTCCACTGTAGCAACCGAAAATGTTTGTAATTTCAATTTAACCATTGACATTGAATTGTTTATTAACCATTACTATTTGTTAATTATCTTCAGTTGTAACTATAATACATACTGGTCCATGAGGGGAATCGTGAGTATACCTAATAACAGGTGATTTTTTAAGAACTTTCGGATTTGATTAAAAAAAAAAACACAAAATTTTGAGAAATGTATGAAATCTTTATTTGAGTGGATAGAACGATATATATAATTCAATGTTTAAAGATGATTTCATGTAAATGTTAATCGCGGCTACGCATCAAGTGGTTCATACGCTGGGTCCAATTTTGGCATACCCTCTCCAACATATCGGCCGGTATCTCACAAATAAATTCTTCAATGTTGGCTCTCAGTGCGTCAACCGTTGCGGCTTGTCCCTATAGATATGAGTCTTAACATAGCCCCACAAAAAATAGTCTAACGGCGTTAAATCGCACGATCTAGGCGGCCAATTGACCGGCCCCAAACGTGAAATAAACTGTTCACCGAACTCGCTTCTCAATTGGGTCATTGTTTCGCTTGCTGTGTGGCATGTGGCCCCGTCTTGCTGAAACCACATGCCAGTCAAGCCCAGCTCTTCCATTTTGGCCAAAAAAAAATTGTACTCATCGCACGGTAGCACCTGCCATTCACAGTAACGTTCCTGCCTTCGTCGTATTTGAGGGTCCAATCATGCCACCGGCCCATATTCCACACCAAAGAGTGCATTTTTCGGGATGCATTGACAGTTTTTGTAATGCTTCTGCCAAATCCTGCAATTTAGCTTGTCCACATATCCATTCAACCAGAAATGAGCTTCGTCGCTGAACACAATTTTCCATAAAAAAGTGGATCTTCATCCAACTTTACGCCAGTGCCTATTCACCAAAAGTTAGCCGTTGTGGTAGGTTGTGTGGCTTCATTTCTTGCACCAGTTGTATTTTAAAAGATTTTACACCCAAATCATTCCGCAAAATTTTCCACGTAGTAAAGTAACAGAGGCCCAACAACACTGGCGGATACAGCTGCGATATTTTCTTCTGTCCGCACTCTACGTATGCGTGGTTTAATATCCAATAATGTAAATTTGGTGCGAAATTTAGACACAAGATTCCGAATAGCCGCCTCAGGAGGTCGCCCAAACTGACCATAAAATGGAAGAAGTGCATGATGCAGTTTCTTAACTGAGCATGAATTTTGATAATAAAATTCAATAATCGGCAAGCATTGTTCGTTTGTAAGGCGATTCATGGTTAAGTTATAGACAAATCTGAACATGTTTAACAGTATCATGTTACACGAAAACAACTGAGCTGCCAAAAACAGTGTTGTCAAAATGAAAGTTGCTAAAATATCACCCTTTAGTAATAGAATGAAAAAATTGCACAAATTGAAAGGTAGATGAATACGAAGGTTCTTGATCTGAGCGTCGAGGAAAACTAAGATTGGTAAAAAGAACTTTATGTTTATGTATCACAAGACACTTCCCCACTATGAAAGTGATCAAATCAAAACAAATCATTGCACTATTTCCGTTACCTTGTTTTTATTTTTGTGTAAAGTACTCTTAATATTGTGGGGCACCCGGTATACTTTTTGCTCTTTCTTATGGTTATGTATTATGCCTCTCGCCACAAACATACTTTTACACATTGTAATCATGACATTTGTCGACGGCATGTTGTGTTTACTAATTGGACGGTACCATGATCGTAAAGAAGATTGTCACGAAGACATTTCATGTTTTTGTTTTTTTTTGTATTCACTTTACTTATTTACTCTTATTACAGTTTTAAAGTTCAACAAAGTAAAGGTAAAGCACTTTCAGAGATGAATTCTATACAATGCGAGACTTGAAGCTGATTGTTTTCTTAGTTGTTTCATTGTAGTAAATAATATTTTTACCTCAAAAAATGTGTTTTCCCGTAAAACTATCTGTCTGCTCGTCACTATGTCCATTCTTCTGTTTTTAAACACAATATTTTTTTTTTGTGTTTCTGTGTATAAAATATTTCATAGATACTTCAATTTTTGTTAAAATATTTTTTGTTTTAACGGAGGAAAAGAGGAAAGAGTGAAAAAACAAGAAACATTTAATTTTAATTAAGTGTAATGTTGTCGTCTTTATATATAATATTTTATATTATGAATCTCTAGTTGTTTTTTCAAAGGCAAGATTTAGATTGATGATTTGTATTGTTTCGTTATTGTATTGAACTGTTTTTAGTGTTTGATAAAGCGGCAATATAGCCTGCGAAACCGCGCATTTTTAATAATGTAGAGTTTCACTTATACAACCCAAAAAAAAAAAAAGTAATTCAAATTCAAACTTGATGAAATGAATTGTAAGTTAATGACGACGAAATGAGTGCATTTTAAATCTAAAAGATTTAATTAAAGTTATTTGTTGTTATTCATATAAATAAAAAAGTGTTAATTTATTATCATAAAGTTAATTAAATTTGTTTTACATACTTTTTCATTTTAGTGGTGTTTATACATTATAATAATAATAATAATAATAATAATAATAATAATAGCATTTATTTCCTACAGGTCATACCCATTTACAGGAAAATCTAAAGCACACAACACAAAATAACACTTTATATATAAATAAAAATAAAAGAAACAAGATTGATATAAAGTAAATAATAAACACAGTATAGGTAATAACAAATAATAAAACAATAATGATAAATAATAAAACAATAATAATGAATAATAAAATAATAATAAATAATAAAACTTACTTACAATTGCAGACTAAAAAGATGTTACCATGTTATAGAGCAATTCATCCCGTGAGAACCCTCGATCATCACCCATTAACAAGGCTATTGGTGATTTCAGACAGAGACGAAAAGTTAATATCCAGGTGACCACAACGCCGATTAAAGGAATCACACATGAAGTATATCGGACTTTGCGACAATACATTGGTCCTGGAAGGACCGATGGTGAACGGGGCAACATGCCTGGCTTCTAGGCGGGGCACACGAAATCTTATCCCCTGTAAAAGATCTGGACAGTCCACTGCACCGTGTAATATCTTATACAAGATCTTAATTCCGCATAAAATTCTTCGCAACTCGAGGGAGGGAGTCTCGAAGCGCAGAAGCATGGCGGCGTGGTCACTTGCTCTCGGTGGATAAACATTATCCGCTCTGAAAACCAGATACTTGAGAAAGCGTCTCTGGACTGATTCCAGAGATCTAATATGGACTCCATATATGGGGCTCCACACAACGGAACCAAATTCCAACTTTGTCCTAACGAATGCATAATATAGCACCTTCATTGTGAAAATATCATTAAACTGACGACAATTTCGAATAATGCAACCCAGTACACGATTAGCACCAGAAACAACGCTCAAAATTTGCGGCACGAAGGTAAACTCTCGATCGAAAATGACGCCCAGGTCCCTAACCTCAATCAATCTTTCTAAGGAAACACCGTTTAAGCAATAATTGAAGTTCAACGCGCTCTTAAGTCTGGAGAAACTGACTACCTTACACTTTGAGACATTGAGCATTAAACGGTTACTGATACACCAATCGCAGAGGATCTTTAAATTGGTCTGCAGGAATTCACAGTCTTCATATGAGACAACACGCAGAAAAACCTTCAAGTCATCTGCATAAGCGAGGCTGTCACAAGTGAAGGTCTCAAGAAGGTCGTTAATAAACACATTAAACAGCAAGGGTCCAAGGTTGGAACCCTGCGGCACGCCCGAAGAAGAAGAAAAAGTAGATGACTTAAAACCCTCGTACTCCACAAACTGAGATCGACCAAGAAGATATGAGCGAAAGAATCGTACCATCCGCTCAGAAAAGCCGAAATCTCTCAATTTCCTCAATAGCAGATAGTGATCCATACGATCAAACGCTTTCCGAAAATCAGTGTAAACCACATCCACCTGTTGTAGACGATCCATAGCGGAACAGACAATCTCGGAGAACACGGCAAGATTAGTTGTACACGATCGCCCGTTCAAAAAGCCATGTTGTTTATTCGAAAATCTATTTTGAATCTGTGGATACACCTTGTTATAAATGACGATCTCAAGCACCTTTGAGAAATTACAGAGGATCGAGATTGGTCTATAATTACTGATAATAGATGACGCGCCGGACTTCAGGATAGGGATAATCTTAGCTGTCTTCCAACAATTAGGAAAGCTAGATGATTTAAAAATCAACCGAAAAATATGTAGTAATGGAGACGATAAAATAGGAATACAATCCCTCACGATAAAACTCGGGATGCCATCCGTACCACAGGTCAGCTTGTTGTTAAGCGACCGACCAGCCTTGACAACATCATCGAGTGTGATGTCCAAAATATCAACTGCCTCACCGTCCACGACGCCAGCAACTGCATCAACCACGGGAATGGAAGTCACATAAACACTATGAAAAAACTTCGAAAAAGCATTCACTATGTCCTGCGGTGAGTTAAAAATGGTGTCTTCATGCGACATGGAACCAGGAATTCTAGAACTACTCCGTTTGTTATGCATATACGACCAAAACTGGCGGGGATTAGACTTAATTGACTGTTCGCAGTTCAAAGCATAAGCACACAATGCATCCTTAATTTGACCTTTAATCAATCCACGGAGTGAATTAAATCTATTACGAAAATAGACCGTACCAAACCTCCGATAATCTCTATGCGCCTTCTCCTTCTTATAAATGTTATCAATTATTTCCCTAGTAAAATAAACCGGAAACCGTCTGGCACGCCCTACCTTAAATGGAACACACATCTGGAATATATCATCCAGAATCTGACATAAAGCGCCGCAAGACCGATCAACATCAGTGGAGTCATAGACACCTGACCAATCAGCGTCCATGATCAAACTGTACATGAATGGAAAATTGGCTCGTCTGAAATTGTAGGTATTCAGAGTCTCACGGTTAACGGCGAAATTATTAATATGCGGGACAGTAGCCCTGAACTCTAAGAAAATACTGGGATGGTGAGCATCTTCCCGAACTAAAGGAGTATCATTCCTAACCACAGCACACTCAAGATTAGACAAAACAAGATCCAGAAAACGACCGTTAACATTGGGCACATTATTGTATTGGCACAGATTGGCTGCCAACATAAAATTTCTTAGTATAATACTCTTACATTATGTATATAATACTCTTACATTATGTATCGACATTATCAATTCAAATAAATACTTTATTAAAATAGTCTTAAGATATATAATATTTTGTACACAACAAAAAATTTAAAATAAAAACAAGGCATATAGGTACCTAATACCTACATACACCGCGAGAAAAAAAAAAACACAATATTAAAAACAAACTGCGAACATATAAAAAATTATGGTTATTAATACACGAGCATTAACCGAAACGAGCCGAAGGTGAGTTTCGCATGGTTAATGCGAGGGAGAGATGCACGGGACCATAAGCATTTTGTCTTCTCTACAAGTCGCTCTAGGTATATGGGATATTGCTCTTTTTGCAATATCAAGACTCTGTTAACCTCCGTGCATCAACCCCACAGTGTTATATTCTATGATATATCAGGCTATAGCCAAACAAATTTCGACTAACCTTGGTACAAAGGTTGTCCAAATGGGTCTTCCAACTCAATTCAGAACCTACGACGCCGACGCCTCCCAATAATTATGCAAATTCCGTCCGGTTAAAAGTTAGGTTAAAATGTATTGGAGTTTTGTGTGTGTTGAACCGCGGGACACCAGTGTTGTTTTAGACTGAAATTGTATTATTAAATCTCAGAATCTCTGTCTTACAATAATATGCTTGTGCTGTCATCGGCATATATGTACAATGTGCCGTGCGTGATAGATGGGAGATCGTTGACGTACAATAAAAATAGCAACGGTCCAAGTATGCTACCTTGGGGTGCACCTAAGTCAACTTCGAAATCGGTAGACTTTTTATTTGTCATTTTTGTAAAATTTAATCTATAGTTATTTATCTATCGGCTTGTTTAAAACCTCTTGTGATAATTTTATCTTAATTTGTATTACTACATCATGATATCTTATTTATAAAAATGTGTTATCAATAATTATTACAACTGGCAATGGAAACAATGTGTTATCTTAAAATATTTTAAGAGAGTCTGGATATGCTTTTAAAGATAATTTAAAGATATTTCTTAATGGCTCACTCAGAAATTCATCACTACGTCTAGATTCCATGTCCAGCCAATTAATATTCGCGAGTTTGTATGACACCGGATCAAATTTCCTGATACCATAAATGTAACGTAGACAGCATTTTTGAACTCTTTGGATGTTGTTTTTGTTAACTACTGTCAAACACGGGCTATATATTTCATCTCCATAATTAAAATGGCTAAGAACCAATGAATCACACAATGTCGTTTTCAGTTTTAGTGTAAGCAAATGTCTATGAGGATACAACATTTTCAGGTTTATAAAGGCCTTACGCAGACATCCCGTGACATGACCATAAAAACGCAAATCTATATCCAAATACAAACTAAGATTTTTTGCTGCTGATACACAAGGGATAGGTTTATTGCCTATAACAACATTTAGTGTGTCCCCAATTGCATCTCTGTTCCTTCCAAATATTAACAAAATGATTTATTTGGACGTATTGTCATTTGATGATTTTTAGATATATTTAGTAATTTATCCAGATCCTCGTTTATGCATTGACTGGCCCCAGCAATACCTTGACAATGAAAAGAGAACCTCACCTGCCGATTATCGGCATATTCATAGTTTGTGTAGTGTAAGAGACATTTGTGAATATTTGCAGTATATAAACAAAATAACAGTGGAGACAGCACAGAACCCTGTGGCACTCCACATAAAATATCCCCTCTTGCAGATTGACCCACCCTGGTTTCCACATACGGCAACCTACAACTTAAGAAACTGTTGAGTAACCCAATAGCGGAATCCGCAAAGCCATTGTATTTTAGTATCGATAATAATATTCTATGACTCACTTTATCAAAGGCTTTAGAA
The DNA here is from genome assembly GCA_911728435.2 of Apoderus coryli. NCBI lineage: Eukaryota > Metazoa > Arthropoda > Insecta > Coleoptera > Attelabidae > Apoderus > Apoderus coryli. The sequence goes on along the minus strand of OU452204.1, from coordinate 9,085,391 downwards.
TAATCTAATAGAATAAGAGCAGTAGTTCTTCCCCGGTCTACATCATGTAGAATGTCATCAACTAGATCCAAAAGTGCCGTCACACAACTGTACCCCTTCCTAAAGCCAGATTGTCTATGAGGTAATATATTATAAGTTTTAATAAAGTCTACTATTTGAGAGCACATTTTGGACAGGGGCGACAGTATAGATATAGGCCTTAGATCGGAAAAATCCAATATCTCATTATTTTTGGGCAGTGGAACAACCTTAGATATTTTCCATATATTAGGAAAAGTACATGTTAGCAGGCATGAATTCATTATATGAGTAATATAAGGCAAAATGTATGGACAACAGAGTAAAATCATTTCTATGCATAAATTATCAGGGCCAAGGGTATTGGACTTAATTTGGAAAATATATCTTAAAACTGCATTGTCATCAACCAATTGAAATTCAAAGAAATTAATAAAATTGTCTACAACATGAGTTTCATAAAAATCTATCAAGTCGCCATCAGGGATCTGAGCTGTTGAATGCTGTAAGAAATAGTTGTTAATATGGGTGGGGTTGTTAAATCGATCTGGCAAAGTAGTCAGACATTTTTTCGTTCTATGATATATTATCGCGAATGTTGCGTATGAAAATAAAATTGTAAGATGTCAAATGGCAAAATTCCTAGTTAGCATACCCTGTAATTTTATGACATACCTACATTCTACCAGTGACTAATTTATTATGATATATATCACAGCTACAGTCATAGATCACCATTTTATTAAATTAATCATAAATCTTGACAGTTTGTGTGCAGTGCCCACAAAAATACGATACGTATCTCTCTTCTGTTACATGTACACATGCATAAAATATAATTTATAATAATAAAGTTACTTTGTTAAATTGTTATTGTTGGTGGAATAGATTTATATTCTACACAACAAAATTATTATTTAGGTAGGTATATTTTCCAAAGCGAGAGGTCGGTGAACTTTTAGCGAAATTTGACTTTCCTCCATCAAAATTGACTCTCATTCACTGGTCTTGGAATGTTTGCCACGTTGCAAATTTAAACAATATTCTGAAATCCTCTGGTTGTTGGAGAAACTATTTTAAAATGATATAATTCCGAAACCGTTGGAAAATAACTAGAGGTATATATTTTTGAATTTACTCTATACTGGTGTATTAGAGTGAACAAATTTCATTCTCAGATTCAGAATATAAACTATAAAAAGCAAAATCAAGGCATTACCAAATTCGGCCAAATTACAACGTCAATTTTCTCGCAAAACCTTGAATCAGTTTGGTCGATTCTTGTAAATGTAGCCTGTAGCCTCCAGGAATGTAAATGTAGAGATTTGTTTATTGAAAGTTTTGAGTTTAGTTATAAAAGGGTGTGTGAAGCTAAAGTAAGGGCATAAGTTCGATTTTTTCTGTTTGGCCGATTTTTTTGAATGTTGCCTTTTCTAATTGCTTCATACTTTTCAGCTTTCCAGCAGTCGCTGTGCTTTTGCAGTTTGGGGACTCTCAAGCTCAAGGGAAATGTCACCCAAAGCAAATCTAGTCCTCTATACATGGGTTTTATACACCTTGTCAAGGCGTTCGACTCCGTTAATCGTGAGGCCCCGTGGAGGATGTTAAAGCTGAACGGATATCCTCAGAAATTCATTCGGATTCCTTCACGATAATATGAAAGCAGCAGTTCTCAATCTCAGCAGACCGGGAGAGCTTTTTCCAATAACAACTGGCGTAAATCAGGGTTGTGTCATTGCACCGACCTTTTTTTCCATGTTTCTGGGAACGATCATTCGACTAGATCTTTTGGCCGTATGACGACGAGAGTCTTAGATAATCATAACATCAACGTTCGAACCAAGTTGCGAGTGCACAATGCTATTGTAGTTCCTACCCTTACGTATAGCTGGGTCTTAGCCCACTTATCGGAGGCATTTAAAAACCCTAGCAAAGTACCATCAACGATAGTAGAAGAATTCTTGGAATTAACTGGCAGGACCGACGAACAAACATCAGCGTTCTGGACGAAACTGAAACAACTAGCATTGAAGCGATGATTGTCAGAAACCAGCTCTTCTGAGTCAAAAGTATAAGGTTCTATTTAAAAAAGTACCTTGAAGGGCAAGGCCAGGTCAAATACAAATCGGCCCAGCTAAAATCGTGCCACTTGTGTATTTAGGTAGGTTAAAACTATGATTCTTTCCAATGCAATGTAGAGTATCAATAACTTAGTTAATGGGAGAAATTCACCACAAGAGTATTTCCTATTACTAATTTGAATGTACAATATTGCTAAATTAAATGACTTATTTATTTAATTGAACTAATAGAATATTAATTCACTCAGCGTATTGACTGAAATACACTATTTTCATACAAACACCCATCTTTGTACGGATAAACATAAAGTAGAATCTAGAAACTGTTTTATACCAACCGTGGCTGGTACAAGTATTTCAAAAGTTGCTGATTGGTATGTTTAACAAGTCAAAAGAAAAAGAAAACACATTAACATTTTCTTTTAAGTTAACTAAATAACATTATTACTCCATTAAAAAAAAATTACTTATCGTAAGGATGAATATTCAAACGAGAAAAGTATATCTGATTTTGACCAACTCTTTACTGAAATTTAAAGAATATTTCAGTCTGTATAATGTCTTAATCTGAGCTATAACTGTTGTTGCTACCACAATAACTACAATGAGATTAATAAATGACTTTACATTAGATCAAATACAACATTTTGAGACTACCGAAATCTAATATTAAGCAAATATATATGTCTATTTATTTGAGTATTTGAGGTTACCATTTCTTCAATGCTTAGATGGAGAATATGTTATTGTGTTTGTGATATGAAAAGCATTAACATCAATTAATGTTTGTAAAAACTTTGATTGCAATGAAAAGAATATCGAAATCCTTAAATCTTACTTAATGATATATTAACCAATGATGTCTGTTCATGAACTTCAACTTTCCACAATAATCTTAAACGTGTTCATTAAAGGGCAATTATTACCTTGAAGAGTACGGTTCAGAGCATTGCTTCTGTTAAAATTTTATTTGCTTCAATATCGGTTGTAAAAGGTGATTGTGTTTCCTAATACATTGTTTGTATAAATGTTGGTTGTAAATTTTAGACCGAACATTTCAACAATTTGATGCATTTTACGTTTTGCTATTTAAAGAAAAAACGAGATTTTTCGAAATTTTTTGGCGGTAATGTAGAATATTTCCTATAAAGCTCCATGTATCTCTCATTTATCACAAACGATCTGGGCTTTTTAGTTTTATGGTCTGGAATACTAACTTGGATCCCAAATCTTCTATATCATTTAAACTCAGTTTGTACAGTTCGTCACGTCGTCGTAGGGTTATCCCAGCGATACCAAATATTAAAGCAATCTAAAAGTCATAACAACAAAATTATACTCAATTTTGTTCACGTTTTACTTTAAAATTACCTTAGTTAGCAAGTAGATGTATCTGCTGCTTCAGTAATAAACTGCTTTATAGTCGTCCGACTGTCGCCTATCGCTTTAGGAAAGCTCGAAATTTTTGGTATTTTGAAATGTTTCGGAGCTGGAACTCGTATGTGTTTAAGGCAATAGTCCATGAAACGATTATAGGTCAATTCGTATATTTCTTCAGATTTCTTCGGCAGCAGATTTAACGTATAACCATATTTGCCGCAAATGACTACATCCTAATCACTTTCCATTTTAGAAGCACACAATTTACGAGAAATAACTTTGAAGTTACTTAATTAAAATTGAAAACTGCTTTTGGTACTTGTTAGCAACATGTTGTTAGGCAACTTTATTTTATACAGAGAATAAAAAAAGTTGCATACCTATGTACACACATTTTGAAATAATAAAATTTTAAATATATATGGTTGCTTTTTTTTATTACTATTTCTTAGCGTATAGGGTTATAGGTTCAAATAGAAATATATCGCAAAACAAAAATAAAAACTTTATTTTTATTTTATGTCATATTTATAAAACACAATGTTTCGTCAACTGATTCTTGACTTCATCAGGTGTCATTATTTATATCCACGCATTTTTTTTTGTTTACCTGGACAAAATACTAAAAGCTATACATGTTTTCAGCCATTTAATAATGTATAAAATCAACATACTTGACAAACATTTATCCACATTCACAAACATGAACATAAGGGGACAGTACGACAATAAAAATTATTAGAATCTAAAATTGGTATGGAATACTACCGAAACAAATTTCCTTCCTTATCATTATTTTAAAATTTCTGTAGTTGTGATTTTATTATTTTTTTTCTCCTCGCTTTTTTTTATAAAAGAGATCTTTTTAGATAGAAGTAAAAGTAATAAACGATATTTCATTAATATTTGTATATAGGGGTTAGTCTATATGTATATATTATAATGTATACGAGTGGGAAATATTTTAAAGTGTTTTTTTATTAAGTTGTGATATATGCTGCTTAGATACTGGATATGAGTCCGATCGTTTACAGAGTTTCTGATTCTTTTTGATATATATCATTTCCAATATTTCTCTCATTCTTTTGTGATGTTCCGTGTTCAATATCTTTTTATCGTCATAATTAAAAGTGTAATTTTGAGACTCACAAGATTTTTGGAGGGTCGTTCTGCTAGAATTGTTTTTATGTGCATTTAATCCTTTTTCCAGATTTTGTTTAGTTTGTCCAATATATACTCCCTCACAATTGTTACAATAAGGAATCTCATAAATTACATGCGATTTTTTGAAAAGTGGTGTTTTCGCTTTTATGTTTGTGAAAATTTGGGGCTTAAGTAGGTTTGAGCTTTTGTGACAACTTATTATGTCATATGATTTTATTTTTATTTTTTTGAAAGATTTTAAGAACCCAACCCAACCCAACACAACCCTCTGATGCTTGTGAAATCGTTCCTTGAAGATTTTTTCAATAAAGTTTTGTGGGTAGGTTTTCTTTAATAACGCGTTCTTAGCGTTTTTAATGAATTCATCACGATACTCTGAGCCAGAGAGTTTATTCACTCTATCTGTCAGTCCAATTACTACGCTCTTTTCTATGATATTGGATGATTTGAGTTGAAATTTGTGTATATTCCAGACCAGGTGGGTTTAGTGTACCATTTTAATTTTAAGTTTATTTATTTTATTATTTATTAACGTAAGATCTAGGAAGTTTCTTTCTTTATTTTTTTCAATTTCAGTAGTAAATTTTAAATTGGGGCTTCATGCATTGCATTTACTCCTGTGCTCGGGATAATCATATCTATAAATTATAAGAGGCTTAAATGATAGAGACGGAATTATTGTTGTTTCTAAATCCTCAAGGACGAGCTGGGTAATAACACTAGATATTAATGCATCCAGGGTTGCTGGCGCCTTGAGGCAAGGCGCCATAGTCCATGAAAGTATTTCGTTTCTTACTAAATACACAATATACTATTTAAGTGGTTCAACTAGAATGAACAAAAATTCAAAAAAATTGATGTGTTACAATAGACATTTTATTATTAATTTATTTACATAGTCAGAAAATTGTGTTCCCAAAAAAAAACGAAGTAAGTACGCCTATGACAACCAATCACAAAAGCAACCTTGTGGAACTTTATTTAAAAAAACAAAATTATTCGAAACCCAACTCAACCTAATCTAAATTCGATTCAAAACCAAAAAGAAAATATCTCGAAAACAAAAAAAAAAAGAGAAAAAGATCTTTAAGATCTGCAATATTGAGTTTATACATAATTAACGTATAATTTTATTTTTTTATTTGTATTTTCTTTTCGGAAATATGATTTCTTTAAACTTTTCAACCCTTAAAGATATACTTACCACCAAAAACAATAGGAACACAGTATTTGTGAAACCTGATATTTCTAAGAAAAAACATACGCACACACATATACACACACTGACGTACAACACTTTTCCATGGTACATGAAACATGATATTCTTCTCAAAACGTGTATTTCCATCAAAATCTCCATAGCATCATACATTTGACGTGATCCCAATATCTCACCTTTCTTCTATACTACGAGAATAGTGTGCAGGAGGTAAAAATTATTGGGAGCGAGGTTTTCCATCAACAGTAGTTTGCTCTAAAAGTTATATTAAAATTAGTGGTATTAGTCCAAAAAAAAAAATAATATATTATAAATATATTTCTAAGAATTAACATCTTCAATAAAATTTGAAATCGATTATAGAAAAAATTCAAATATTCGGTTTAATTTCAAAAACAAACAATAAATTTGACCTATTTTTGCCTCATATTTATTGTTGGTCATTTGTTCTAGTTCTTAGTATAGTTCGTTCTAATAAACTGTATTTACTTCATTTTTAACAAGCACTAATATTTATTTAACTTGATATCATCATCATCATTTGTGACGCACGGTAGCTACATCCATATACGTGGTCGATTCCCTCCATGTTGCTAGGACAACCAAGGAGAATATTATGGGGGACACGATGACGTCATCGTTCGTTCCATCCTCCTTTTGATGATGGAAAAGCTGTCATAGCATGGGGAGCGAATGGAAAATGTAGAGCAAGTGAAAAATGATAATAATTTGGAATTGTGTCATAAAGAGGAGTAACAAGGAAACAGTATCTTGGATGAAAATATTGTAAATTATATGATTTTTAATACAACAAAAATGTCAATGTCGGGGTAATATTCGTTTAGGATTATTTAAAATTATATGAGAAGAAATAAATGTTATAAAAATTGAAACACAAACTTTATTTGGTTTAAGTGTGGCCATATTGATTTAATTGCTTGAAATTCTGACTTTCAGATGTGATATTTTGGATTTACGAATAACCCTGTTTCGAAACAGATTTCCTTGGCTGGCGTTGCAAATAACTGACGCTACGTTCCACCTTTGCAAGAATATCTTCCTTTAGTCCTGGAAGCAGGAACAAAATTGCGTTTTCCTTTTGCGTCAGTTAAATACAAATTTACCACTGTACTTGGTAAAGGCTTGAGTTCAAATTTACGAATATAGAGTTCTTTTAGTGCAATTATGCAAAATTTATCCAGTAGTATTGTTTCTATAAGTTTAGTTGCTCGTGGAAGTTTTCTGTATAATTTTTTTTTTATGAGTTTGCAAAGTTATACCGAAGTGTCATTTTATTATATATTTGTAATGCGTATATTTTTAGTTATGTTTCAAAAGCGAAGGTTCTAAAATCTTCAATTGTAAACCTCACACATTAAAAAAAATAAACTGTTACCCTCGAGCCACGTGTAGCTCTCCATATTTAAGTGTAAAAGTAATATTTTTGTGGGCTTTTGGTAATTTTCCTTTCTCGCAACACTCTTGGTGACAAGCTATATTTATTTCCAAATAAAATATTTTTTTATTGTAGACATCTGTTAGTTTTTTTTTTGCCTGGACGCTTATGGTTCATAAAAAAATTTTGTCGTGTATTTTTACTACCAATTCAACTACTTAAAAGAATTTTATTTTGCATTTTGTAGGTTCTTTTATATCAAAATTATATATAATTAGCCTATTTTTCTGGTATGGTTGGGAAATGTATATAAGTATGTTTTTAATTTTTAACCCCTTGACACTATTTGTGAACACCTGTGTGAACCAATTCATTTTTTAGGTTATATTCTATCACAACAATGAATAATTATTCCATATTTCAAATACATACATTACATTATATGAAATATTTTTTTGATTTGACTCCTTTTCCACTATTTACGCACGCCTATGTAAGATAAGTTTAAGAAGTATTATTTTTTTAAATTTTTGCATCCTTTCTTAAACCCCTTGCCAACCCTCAATGTTTCCTAAAAGTTAATCAGCACCTAAAGATATCCTGTAGTACCTATTTTTGTACCAAATTTGGTTAAAATATGTTAAGTGGTTTTTGAGTTATCGTCGATACAGGCAGACACTTTTTTAAAACGACTTATTTACGCGTATAAAATGACCGAAACCACGTATTTCCGGTGAATTTTAAAATGGAGAGCTAAAAATTAAAACCGAAACATAAAATTGTGTAGTGAAATTTGTTTCTTCAAAGGGAAAATTTCAAAAGTTGTATTTGTTATAAAGACAAACAAGATAGAGTCAGGGCCGTATTAACTATCATATTCCCTTTGTCTTGTTTTTTTTATTTTGATGGTTTGTAAACTAGCCAGCTCTCTATATCAGCAGGCAAATTTTGCGCCAGAACAAATCATTGTTGTTGACTAAGTCGACAAATTAAAAGCTTGTAGCGGGATAAATACAGAAGATATAATTTGTAACATCTCGGAACAAACGATGATAAATAAAAAAAAATCGCATGGAGACAAAGTCTTAATAAAAACTATTTATGGTGGTTAGCCTTGCATTCTTTCTAACTTGAACCTCTACCTACATATAATTACAATGACAAAATAAATTTAATGCAAATAAAAAAATAACTAAGTAGAGTTAATTAGATATGCAAAATTATTTTGCTCACAACTATTTCCTACTTAACATAATAATAATTGTAAACGGAGTGTGATGGTCATCGCGCGCCGTCTCGTCGTGATTACATAACTTTTTTTTAATTTGCATACATTATAATAGTATGTTTCATCTGATTTAAAATTATAGACTCCTGGAAGAATAATTTTCTAATATTAACGCACTAAGTGCATGTGTTTTTTTTTTCGTTTATTTATGCAGACTTAGATCATCTAGTATAATTACCCTATTGAATTATGATATTTTCTGACCGAAGAGGACTAATTAATCAATCAAGAATAAATAGCTTAAAATATATACTCTTAGAACCGATTTGATAAGCGAAATAATGTAGGTCTATTATATATGATGAAGCTATCCGGTAATAATAAAATAATTAACAATATCGGTTAAATCTCTAAAAATAGACATTTATAATATACACAAACTGATCTCCACTCATTTTAGCAATAACACCTCTAACTTGAATTTATGTAATGTGCTTTGATGCTTTTACAGCTGAATTTAGGTTTTTAAAATACGCATTCACAAAAACAAGACACCGAAGATGCAAACTCGAATGTAAGACACCAAAAATTCTCATTGTAGTCATGTTTGTACTTTTTGTCTAAGACAATTAAAATTATAGCAAAGAATGTAGATATCGAAGTAAATATATTCGTTTATTTTAATCGAAGTGTAAAAAAATTGCATGGAATGGCAAGAGATATTCGTTTGCGGTTTAAACAGGTCATCGTCATCTTATTGGCCTTCTTGTAAACTAAGCATTTCATTTGGAAATTTCCAGAAAAATTTATAGTTAATGTATCACATAACGTCCTCTGATTACCTATTCGAAGACAAAATATGTTGTAATATGTTCCTGAATGCTTTTTGCACCAAGCCTACACTTGTGAATAGCGTTTCGCAGGCAAATAAAAGTTACAATGTTTTTTCTGTCAACGAACGTACACCTCTCCCATTAGTTGATGATGCAGAAAAATGACTTGCGAAAAACTTATAAAATAACGACAGTCGTTTGTTGATAATTTTTACGATACTATTAAGGACTATTTTGTAAAAAAAGTCATTTAGCGGAAAAAAACAGATTTAAAAATAAATTTAGGACTTTTTTGAGCCAATTTTGTTACAAAAAATGTTTCCCTAAGGTACAACATACGATTCCAGAGATCCGGCATTTATGAGTCACCATATATATATAAACATTATTTAAAGAAAGAGTTTTTGCAAGCTCTTGCAGCTAGATCAAGAACAAAACCAAGGTGGTCTTGGTCTTGGCTCGTCACTACTGTGTTGAGATGTGTGCTTTTCTGCGCTGATTGATTGAATTGAATTGATGCTCTCTTAGTTTTAAGAAGCTCCTCTACCTCTGGTTAGACCACTAATTTAATCATTTGGTTTTTTTTTCTCAGATGCTAAAATGTACCTTTTGGAAAGGGTTTTGAGAAGTTTGCACCCTCAGAACCCTATATATGTATGAAAGACCCAGTTTTTTGAAAACTTTATTTTAACCACTAAGGTACTATTGACGCGATTTACGCGCGTGTATCTACTAAAATTTGCACACCCCCATAACGGTTCAGATTTTAAAAGAATTTTGAAACACGTCAATATAATTTTAATAATCTTAAAGGGGGTCAATTTGTATCATATTTTTAAAATTAGTCCATGATCCGTCTTCCGCCCAGCACTACCCCTTCAAGAATTACAATGGCAAGAGGGTTCGAGTGATATAATATCATTGTGAAGCTGCTATTTTAAACCTAAAACAACTTGTTTTGAAAACACGAAATTATTTTATGCGCAATGAAATTTTTACTATTGTCAAATCGGATAATTCGTTGAAATTGTATACAAGTTTTTTGACAGACTAAAAAAACCGGTTGTGTCGCACCAAAACTTTCCCGACAAGATATAATATGATCAAAAATATATGACCTGCGTAACGAAACAGAATTTTAATAATTATTATTATTATAATTGTATTATTTCCAATAAACTAAATCCTAATAAAATTAGGAAAAAAAAAATATTGCCAGAGCTGGGATTCGAACCCAGAACCTTCTGCATGCGAAACGCACGCTCTCTGAATGACGGCTATTACTACTATTTTTGTGGGCTTATTGTAACTACCTATTTTTGTTAATAAAGACGATTATTATTATTATATTGTATAAGAATTCCAACTACCTAACTGGTGAAATTTTAAACTTAATTTTCTCCATATGGGTCGGGAAAGTAAAATTGTATCTTATCTGTAATAAGGTTCTTATCTACAACACAAAAAAAATTGGATGAAGGTCGTAAAATTCAAGTGCTGCGAAAACGAATTGTGGCTGAGTGCGGTTTGATTACGCCGAAAATAATGCAAAACATTTTGAACAATACATAGATTAGTTACATTCAATTGTTTTTTCTTTACCAAAAATCCAAGTAGTTTTCTTTAAAAAAATTGTTTGAGGTTTAAAAAAGCTTGGTTGCATAGAAAATGAAAGCAGCTTCAAAATAATCTCACTCGACCTCTCTTGCCATTTAAAATTTTTGAAGGGGTTAAAATTATGCTTACGTTCCTTAAGCATACTTTTAAAAATATGATAAAAATTTATCCCACTTAAGATTAAAATTGACATGTTTCAGCATTTTTTAAAATTATGAACCGTTTTAAATATTATGAGGGGTGCAAATTTTAGTTGGGACACGCTGTAGATTCATTTTCATTTTTGCCCTCTATATGAGGGACTCTTGACGATCATAATTACGCTTTTGATTAAATTATTATTAGCAGTCTGACTTGTTTTTTACTTAAAAAATCTATTTTCTATTCAATTTCGGAACTAGAACTTCAGTGACCAGAATGTCGTCTAGGGGGTTGATTTATATAGGGAGATTTTTTCTATTCTATCAATAGCATTAACAATCACCCTACTATTTAGTCCCCCAATACTGCAAACCGTTAACAACACAACTAGTAATAAGAGGCTGCTATTGTTTTCCTCTCAAACGCCCTATAAGGCTTGCATTGATTTTCTAGATGTGAATTGTTTTAATTTAAAAAATTGTTTAATGCATATTTATTTCAATATCCTACAAGGGTTATTTTTTCGTATTTTTATAACAAGGACTTGGTTTTAATACATAGGACTGAGGGAAAAATATACAACATATATAGGATAGGTTATTGACATTAGATGTAGAGAAAATATTAATAACTAAAACTGGTCTAACGACTCGATCAAAGAGGGATTACTTTTTAAATGAAAGAGTTCGAATACTATGCCTAATATTATATCAGCAGCATTGCAGGGGTGCAAAAATATTTATAAAACACTTCAATTTCCATAGGAAATTAAATAGTTATCACGATAATATTTCACCCTATGGCCTGGATCAATTGGTTATCAGAAATTTGGTAACCAATTTAATGTTTCTTACAAAATATATCAGAAGTCTTGTGGATTGGCGATACTGTTTATCGAGCTTTAATTTTACGTTAGCAAGAAGTAATGGGGGTCGAAACCATTAGACATTTATTTAAGTAAATAGAAACTCCTATTCAAATTCTCCGGTACAAACTATTTCGGCATCTTATCATTCATATTCTGCCTTTACGTCAAACATAATTTTGTGGGACATATTTGCGGTAAGGTTTTCGCCGAGAATTTTTAAATTGTATAATTTATTGCAACATTAATCATTAGAGACTATAGAGTTATAATAATAGAATACAAATAATATTACTTACATTAAAATACCACATAGGGTCAAGTTGCACTATGGTTCACATTTTACTGCCTTCAGATTTTCTTACTATTAGTTTAAAATGAGGACCCAACTAAACGTATTTCTCTGGAGAGGAGAATTTATAATAAAAGGGTTATCGGTCCCCAAATGCATGTAAAATTTTCACAAAATCGGTTAGCTAGATTTAGTTAATTTGACCACTAAATTTGGACACCCTGTATCTCAATAACGAAGCATTTGCGGACATGGGTTGAATGGCAAAAATGCTTCAATTACTTTCAGGAATCTCCAGTATTCGTTTGTTGCAATCACCCTGCATAACCTCAATAGTTAAAATGGCTTAGAACTAAACTATCAGTTAACTTAATTTTTAGAGATACTGTTAAAGTATGACGATGGGAACAGAGCATTTTAAGGCTAGCCTCCAAACCCAGACTTTTTGCTGAACTTTTACAAGGAATATCATTATTTAAAATTTTTGTTCTGTTAATTCCTTGTGTTTACCAAATAACAGCTTAGTTGATTTAAGTGGGTTGATATATGCATGTCATGTATCTTTGATGTTTCCACTAACCGGCTTAAATCACTGTTGAATGTATATAAGGCAGTATTTAGGTTTTAAAATTCAAAGGAAAAGGAAAATTTATCAGATATCATAATATAATCTGTACGTGGTGCGCTTTTATTGGTCGAACGACCATTGGTCTAAAAACTACTCACTTTGTACCATATAACTGCAATCCGCATACACAAAACCGCTGAAATCTTATCTCATTGCCTTACCAAATAGAGATTGTGAAATAACCTTCGACTAGACTCTGCTGGAGAAGTAATGTCAGGTGAGGTACTGTTGGCTGCCACTCCTTAACGCTAACACAATATTGTTAATAGTAATGGTAGGTTTTTACAGGAAGTTTCGGAAGTTGAAATTAAATTAGTAAAGTTCCTGGAAACATTCAAAACCCTTTTTTCTGTGAGGTGGGATCCACTTCAGGAGTTACAATGAAATGATTGAAGTTCATGGAAACATATCCAAACTTATTGCTCTGTGAACTAAAATGTTGTGAATAGGATCATCTGAAGAAACTTTAAACAACATATTTGCTGTTGTATGTTATATTTTATATGCTGACAAAGTTTTTTGGAAAAACTCCAGGTCCATACCCAGGGCATATTTTGCGTAGGGCCCTTGGATCAGAAGACCGAAAGACCTAACTGTGACTGTCTAAAACACAAGTTTATTTTTTTAAACAGGAATAAAAAAGAGATTCCAAAATTATTTGAAAAATTCAGCTACTATTTATTATTATTATTACTATAGTTGGGGAGCTGATATAGAGGTAGCGTATAGTATTTTTTTTGTAATTTGCGATAAATTACTCCTGAAGTTAAAAAAATATTATTTTTTTGTGGACAATTCCAAAGATGATTTCAAAACAAGTCTTAAAAATATTAAACGATATTAAAATAAGGATATCAATCTAAATGATTTAATGCAGTTGTGTAAATCTAGCAACATTCGTCAAAATCCTGACACTCAACATTTTTAAATGTTGGATATATTGCCAATACCAATAAGTAACGCCTCAGGTGAACGATCATTTTCAACTCGAAAAACGGGTAAAATCATATCTTAGGAACTCTTTGAACCAAGATAACTTATCTTTGACCCTTCTAAACGTGGAAAATGAGGAACGTACTAGAAGCATATATTCTAATGAAATTATAAACCTATTTCCGAAAATAAAAATGCGCAAAAGAAAAAGTTAAATATGTAAAGTTAATGCGCTTTATAGTCTATCAGGAATGTTCTTTTTTTTTTTTTAATGTTTGGTTATTTAAATGATTTTGTACTTTTCATAATAACAAAGTTCCGAAGGATACCCAAGTAGATTTATTATTTGAAAACATTCTAATAAGATTTACCAAAAATTATTTTATTTGGATATCCACTAATATTTTATTAGGGGAGAGTTTATTTTACACCTTTTTAGTCATAATTTGCCGTACTATCAAAGTTGCAACAGACCCAGGGTCAGTTAGTGGTTATAAGTAAAGCCAAAACTAATAAAATCTACTCGTTCGTAATTAACTGTAATTTTCCTTAACCTATAGCATTTGTTAAATAAATCGGTTGTCACCCCAAAATCTAAAATATATGACCTGCGTAACGAAACAGAATTTTAATTATTATTATTATAATTGTATTATCTTTATTATTTACAATAAACTAACCTAACAAACTAACTACTTTATTCCAAAATTTAAAAAATGCAAGAGCTGGGATTTGAACCCAAGATCTTCCGCATGCAAAGCGCGCTCTCTACCACTGACGACAACGCCCCTCATACGAATTACGTCGACTATATAAGAGATATAAGTACCAACTACCTAACTTGTGAAATTTGGAGCTAAATTTCAGAAGTAAGTTATTGCTGTAAGAGCATAAAAATGCTTTCAAATGATGTACCGTGAAATGGTCTTAGTCGTCTTAAGGGACTTTAAAATGGATATAAGTATCCGTCTTTATCTCAATTTTTTTTAGCGCGTTCACAATACTTTCTCTGGGTTGGGAAAGAAAAATGGGAAAGCAAGTTATAATAATTGACGTAAAACAAACAAAACATCTTTAATTTTTCTTGCGATATGAGGTAATTAAAAACTCCAAAAAATTATGTGCCTGCCTTCATCACGTTGTATTTATTTTAAGGTGAGAGAAAAAAATGTAGATCGTAATAGAACATCGTCACCTAGTCTACTACACCGAATACAAATTAACATATTTATAGTCCAACAGTGTTGTCAAATTATGAATAGAAAACTGATATGACTACTGTACTATTATCAGCGAGCTACTTCCATACAAAATGATTAGCCCCTTGTATACCTTCATAGTTCGATATCAGTGGCGGCTCACAACTCATTTAACCGGTTGAAAATACTTACGCAAACACTTAAAATTGAAGCCATTATTTATTACACTTATTTTATATAGCGCAAAAGAATGTTAAGTTTAAAGCAACACATTTTTTTTATTACATTACTTTATTCCATCGAATCCGACGATTACGAATCGATTAGATTACTTGATTATTAACCATTACTCTGTGCCCTGTACTTAACCTTAATAGATATATCTAGAACAAAAACAAAATAATAGAAATTTACGGAACAACTCCGGAAAATAGTTTTTTTTTGGCCGAATAGACAAAATTCTAGGACGAGCCGTAGGCGAGTCCTAGAAGTCTGTGAGTCCACAAAAACTATTTTCGCGTACAATATTTTTTCGGCAACCGCGTGCAATAATAAATCAATGAGACGACGCATTTCTTTACTATACATTTTAATTTATATTTGAATTAAACACAACAGAACAGAAAATACTACATATTAACACAAACATTTTAATTCTATTTATATTAAAATTCGAGCAATTGCTAATATTGAAGGGATTCAATTTGTTTGAAATGCTTGGTATATTTAAATTCCTTTTGTTGAAGCGAGAACAAGAAGGCAAAGTTTCCGTTTCACATTGATTGTTTTCATGTGATGATTTTTGAATGGTCTTGGCAATTTTAATTTTGATTGTAAGTGAATTATCTATATTATATCCTTCAGCCACACTGGTAGACTTCCAGCCACTGTGTGATGTTACCACCATTATCAGCAAATAATGTCGCCGAAGTTCGACGAATGCTATGGCCTGTGTAATTTTTAGAATTGGGTAAATGTAAAAATTCTGCGATTTTTATTCCGAGACTCCCAAAACTGTGGATACCAACAGGCTGAATCGAACATTTTCCATTTTTGTAATTCACGAATAATCTGTTATGTGGAGTATGGGATGGCAGTAAAGATAAATATTGCCTATACAACAGCAGGTTTTCTTGACCAATTACAACAAAAGTTCTCTCAATATGTGTTTTGGAATCCGGTGTTTTCACAAGCAACATGTCTTCTTTGTCGTCTATTAGATCAATTGGCATTTTTGTTAGTTCTTCTCGTCTACACGCACCGGCTAACCCAATAATTGTTGCTACCTGAAAATTAAGTTGATACTTTTATATCCTACAATCGTAAATTTTGTTAAAATTACCTTCACCAATAGATTGTTTCATTATCCGCTTCCCTAATGAATTTAATGATCTGCCCACTGCTGAAGACTTCTGATTTCTTGTCTTTGTATCCAACATTCTCCTGTTTAAGAAATGCGATAACCTTTGGGAAAGTGGCTACGTTTACATTTTTCTTCACCAAAAAGGGAATTTTCAACATAGAGTACATGCTCCACAGAGTAGAGGATTCGACAGTTTCAGATTTTTGTGCCAAATAAGCCAAAATTACATCCTCTGTAATAATTTTGCATTGCTTCATATCCATCCATTTCGTGAACAAATCATAAACGTTTTCGTACCGGTATTTTGATTTTTCAGGCAATAATTGTACTGTAGCAGCAGCTGCTATATTGGAAATTTCCCAAGGCACATTGTCAAAGTCACTATCGCTGCTGCTTTCCATATTTTATTGCGAATTGCGTTCAAAAAACATGCAAACTTTTGACAACTAATTTCATATGAACTGTCAGCCGTCATTTCGTTGCTATGGTAATAATCAACTGCATTTATCAATTCAATTCAAATCAATTTATTTGCTTATAAAATTTTTTACAAATTTACAGCAAAATGTTTGTGTACAATGTAAAATTTACAAGAACAAAAACAAAAAATATCTATTATAAATACAATCAACGACAACCATAACCACCAAACACTAACCAATGCATATAAAATAAGTGTTATGCGATTCATATATTATACTATTACATACCGTGCTATTACCCTGAAAATTAATAGTGAATTGTTTTATATAAAATACGAGAAAGAAAATAACAATTAAAAAAAAAAAAAAACAAAAAAATGCATACTACTAGGCCCTATCCAAGACACTTAATATCATAATAATTAACCACTATTCATTAATAAAGAAGGAGCGTAACTTCAATACATTTTCAATGTGGTAACATATCGTCTTAATTGACTTAGTGTTACTTTTAGACAGTTCAGTCTTGAAGTCGAGATACGATCTAAGGAAATACTCGGAACTCTCATTGATACATGACAAGGGGACACATTCGAACAAAACATGCTGGATAGATTGGTTGACTTTAAGATTCCACACACTACAAATCTCCTCACACTGGATCTGATAAGTTATACCACGGACAGACAAACTGAGGAATACTTTGCTCGCCAAACGGAGTTGTGCTATGGTCCTAATAAAATTTATATGCATGTCGAGCTGAAGGTATCTCTGACAGGCGGAGCTGGGAATATTAGGCGCAGTATATAGTGGGTAACTCGAAAGCGTGGCCAAATGGAAATCCTCACCAGAACAACTGTCCCTAAATTCATCCGAATAGAGCTGCTTTTCACTTTTCAGTTGTGCGACTGTCAGACGTTCAACTGCATTTATCAAAACCATACCTACCAAGATTTTCATATTTACAATGACAACACGTGATTGTTCCCGTCCTAGTCCGGCAAGTACGTACTTAGTATTGACGGGGAAACATTTATTTTTTGCAATTTAGATGAATTTTCAATTTCACAACAAAAGTCTTCGTAGGCTATATTTACATTCTCAAGCTCCGGTAAGTATAGTTATTGATTGACTATTGATTCAAAATTTGTCAATAAATAAGTATGATATAGTCTTTTGAAAATCTTACTTAAAGTCTTGCCGGCAAGTTTTAGGACTATATTATAAATTCTTTTGGGAAACTTGCAATATTTTTCTTTATTTCGACAACATGGCAATATTTTGAACACATGCACTCTACCGCTCAATCCTGTTTTTACCTTTTGGCATCGCTTTTGTATTAGTAATGACATCAAAAATAGATTTCCTTCCTACCTTGTAACTAATTTTAATTACTTAGGCGTATAAATGAAACAATTTTAAATTAAATACCTATAGGAATTTAGTAGTAATTTAGAAAACTGTTCGACTAGTAAGTGATCATCACGCGACAGTAGGTATTCTATTTTATGATTTCACTAATAAACGCAAACCACTATTATACACGGTGATTCACCGTCGATATGGCAGGTTAGACGTTTATGGAAAACGAGACATAGTATTATTTAAAAAATTTGGTTGCTACATGCATCAATATAATCTATACTTCTAAAATATTTGACGTTTGCGACACTTCCGGTTATACCGGAATTTGATAATAACTTTGTTATTCCAAATGGAACATACTGTATTGTATTGCATTTTTAGATTCCTTATACCAGGTATTCGAATACAAGTTATAGGTTCCAAGTACCTAACTGGTGAAATTTGAAACGCGATTATCTCAAGAATTATGAGGGCAACTACCAAAAGTAACCTATCGTTATAAAGCAGATAAAAAATGCTTTCAAATGATGTATCACTCGACCGCTACTGCTATTTGAAAATTGGGCGGTTGCCCACCTCTATCACAGGGCTAAAGGGATTCCAACCAAAAACTAATGGGTTCATCCTAAGACTCCCCCAAACTCATACACCAAAATTTAGCTCAAAGGGTTAAAGCGTTGATATCGGGTGGTCCTTATATCTTAAAAACGGCACATTTTTCGGAAAAAAAAGTTCAAATAAAAGTTGTTTGCTATTATGGGGGAAAAACAATGGTGGCACCCATTGGCGAGTTTGTCAACCGTTTCAAGGTTATCTAAACGTCAACTCGTTTTTTTCTTAATGAAAACATATATTTTTCATTGCCGAATCGGATTCTACATAAGAAAACAAATAACTTTACACAAATACATTTTTTTGATTCCGATAATAATTTGGTGCGTTAAGGTCAGTTTCCAAAGAACTTAACTTGTCAACTTTCGCATAACAGTCTACTTCTCACTCTTCGAATCCCATATTCGATACGCCCTCCCATTCTGGGGCACATGCTGTGCAACGCAATTTGGGCGTATTTTTAGATTACAAAAAAGAGGTATTCGATACTCTCTGAGATTGCACTATAGAGTCCATTGCCAGGACTTACTAACACTACCTTCCTTATTCATATTGGAATCGGTCTGCTTAATCCGCAAACACCTGTCAGATGTCTCTGAAAGACCATTCCATAACTATCTGCTTAGAAACGCCTAACATGATCTTTATCTGCCAGACCCATCCTCCGAATTAATCAAAAGCTCGATTATATATAATGCAAAAAAAAACCACAACCATCTGCCAATGGAAATCAAATTGCTATCATCCCTTCCTCGATTCCGTAAAGCTCTAAAAACGTATTTGTTAGAAAAAGCTTTTTTTATACAGTAGGTGACTTTTTTAATGTGCGTTAATTTTTGAGCGAGTCACACACTGGATAGTTGTTTGTATTGTGTGTTTTGTATATATATATATATATATTGAACTTAATTAATTTACTTTAAGTATCTTAATTGATTTATTTATTTATTTGACGATGTACCTGTATGTATTAATTATTATTCTTATGTTTTATATGTTTTGTTTGTTGATACCTATGTCTACAAATTATTTTTAATTTTTTGACAAATATATATTTTATTTATTTATTTATGGGTTAATTTCTCTGTTTTTTGTTCTTGGAACTGAGGTTCAACAATTTAAAAATCATAGACTGATTATTTGATTTTAGATAATTATTTAAATGCCATTATTCATTTTTTTTGTTTCAACGTTTCGACAAGACCATCTGTCTTCATCAGGAATTTAGTAGAATACGTTCTCGTAAACTTCGTCGCAACGCAGTAATAAATTGAGATATAGCATTTTTATCTGCAAAACCACAGGTATAATATCAACAAAACTTTTTCTGAGATAGAAAGATATTCCATATTTTGACCTTTTTCTTTCGTGTAATAGTAGATAAATGTTGTAAAAAATGTTATTATTTCAATCGGAATAAAAAAATGTTGTTAAAGAAAGTTATTTGTTTTTTTCTGTAGAATACGATTCTCTGATAAAAAATCTACGTTTCTATTTAAAAAACCAAAGTTGACCTTCAGATAACCTTGAAATGGTTGTCAAATTCGCAAATGGATACCACAACTGCATTTGCCCCACAATAGCAACTTTTATTTGAACTTTTTTTCCGAAAAATGTGCCGTATTTAAGATATAAGGCTGTCTCAAGATAAATGGACCACCCGGTATACATACAGACAGACTTCTATCTGGAAATAGTCTTAATCGCCTCAATGAAATTGAATGGTTATATCCGTCTTTAACTCAATTTTTTTATAGCGCCTTCAGAATGCTTTCCCTGTGTGCGAAAGCAATATCTATACAAAAATAAAAAGCAATAAATATCCTGTGATGTTTGAGACACTTGAGGAAACCTTTTATACTATTTGGGTCCTAAAAACTCAAACTAACTGGTTCTATGATCGCAGACCGGTCTTGTTGGTGGGGTGTTTTGAGAAAAATCCTGAAGAAATACGTGGTAACCCTATATACGATTATGGAAAATTTTCGGGTACAATAATTAACAACTCAAATTTGTGTCTGTAGAATAATTTACAATATTTAAAAAAAAAAGTCACAATATCAATAATATTAATATGTAGAAAAGACAAATACATTGTAGTGTATGTGTTATTATAAATAAATAAAACAATGATGTAGACTATAGACGTCTGACAGAAATTAAGATATTAAAATTTATTCAAATTATTATACAGTTAACAAACATATTTATGGTAAGGTTAAATGTATACAGCAATTTTACTAATAGCCGAGATCCCCAAAACGCATTAAAACAATTAAAAATACGTAAAGAGTTCATAGCCTTTTCTTGACACATATTGTTGTTATAAATTATTTAAAAACTGAAATAACATTATTAGCGTATAGGAGGTGTTATAAATAGACCTTGTTTGCTTGCCGTAATGTGAAGATCAACGATGTCTTACTGATTGAGCACTTTTTGTAGAATAACATTGTTGACAATATGCACTTTTTTGATGCTGCCTCGTACGTTGCACAGTCGAAATTAAAATTGGTGGTGTAATACTGCTAATCAGAATAATTTGTTTGTCGTTTTATTAGTTAAATGGACTAACTGACTCTTCTCATGTAATCGGAGGGCATTGTATGTTTTATGTAGCCATTTATTAACTGTTATTTAGAGGGGACCATAAATGACATGAACTGCATTCACGGTGATTGTATTATTTGCTTTTTAGCATTTATGTTTAATGTTTTATATAAAATATCGGTTGTATTGTCGCCCTAAAACTTGCCCAACAAGATACACAATCTGTTTGAGGCAAAGAAAAAAATTCGCTCGAACACGTCAACCTTATGTTTGTAACGCGCAAATTTTGGCATATAAATTTGTCATGTGATCCCCAAATTATGACGTCATTGTAAATTTTTTAAATTGTAAGCCCCACACAAAAATTTCTTAAGCAAAAATTATTTCGTTTATTTTTAACACTAAAAGTTTATCCAACCTTAATCTAAAATATATAAAATTAACGATTCTACCGGGGCTATCCGTTCCCATGGCTCTTTACATTAGAAACGAATGCAGCGTACTTTTGAAGCAGTTCCCTCGTATGTAAGACGTATAATAAATGATGCCTCCCAAAGGACACCGACGGTAATAAAAATAACTATAGTGACTGACAAAAGTATTGGGTTAATGATTAATCGAAAAACAAAGGATTACGAGTTTGCAAATAAATATAATATAATATATAATAATTTTTGGCAACGTGTTATTTTCTCAGATTAATCTAAATATAATCGGATGGACATCATATGGTATGGCGAAGACTTAATGTGAAATCTACAAAGGAAATTTGTGTCCGACAGTAAAACACAGTGGTAGAATATTGTAACCATGATGTGTTCAATAGTTTTTCTTAGATTAATAAAATAAAAGATCTATCAAATTACATAATAATTTTTCATAAAACCTCGACTCAACTCAAGTACGATAATTATTATTCGGCAACCAGGGGCAAACAATCGATAAATATACGATAATTGTTATTGATTAATCAATAACAAAAAACTAGAAAAAGATACGATAATTCCAGCAGCCATAATCATATGATAGTTAGCCAAAAGTGATACAACAATATCTCGGTTTCACAGTGACCATATTCGGCGTGCTATCATGTGATTTACTCACGTATGCTAATTATTGAATAAATAGCAAACAAAGCAGTCAAAATTGGTATATTTAATCCAAAGTGATATAATAATATCCCGGTTTTACACTAACCATTTCTCACATGCTATACAATGACTTATTCTCATAAGATAAATTATATACATAATTATTACTACTAGGTAAATATTTGCAGTACGATCATTTTACAAAGAAAATAAGTCACTGATTATAACTTCCAATCAGTCATGAATCGGTAAATTAGTTATTCTGTAAGTGTTAGTATAACAATAATCGAGAATAAACGATAGCTATTGTTCACTAGTCAATAGTAAACAATATAATTTCTGTACAAAATGACTACGACTGTAAGAAATATTTACGACATAAGCGGTAAGTTAGTTATTCTAACTATATGAATAAGAAGAACGAGAATCGATAAAATACGATTACGAAGTATTGTCCACTAATAAAATAGTAAACAATACAGTCTCATGAACGACAATTAACTGAGAATGATATTACAATATCAAGATCTCTCAATACGAATAATGTATGCACCTTATTAATCAACAGATTACATAAGGCACTAGTGGGATCAGCTGAGCGATACAACAAAAGTTTTCTAGTTTTTTACTCTTATATCAATTCAGATTGCTTCATATACCAGCATTAATAAAAATAGACATTATGAAAATATATAATTATTATTCCATGATTGTAAACGATAATTATTCGAAAATCAGAAACAAAAACAGGCAAGTTTTAGAGATAAGACGATAACGTTAAATTGTGAATATGAAAAATCAAACTTGACTAACGTGAAAGATAAACTACGATAATAATAGGTACCACAAAAATACCTACTAGAAATTAATCCTTATAAATTATAATATAAATCCCAATAAAAAAAATAAACATTATTTGATAATTAATAATAATAATTCTAGAATCAGAAATATAAGCAATTTTGTATGGAAAATCTAAAGATAAAAATGTTATAACGTAACGAATATAGGATACTGGTAAATATTAATCTACATAACCAAATCAAGTTATGGAAAGTGAGAAAATATTAACAAATTTACATATTATGTTTAAATCTAATAATTCACAAGTTCTAGAAAAAACTGTGAAACCAAGGTCATATAGGAACCTTATCAATGTTCAGAGCAAAATAATGATAAATATATATGTACGTACGCTATAAATCAATAATTAAAAAGGATCAAAAAGATGTTATTAGAAAGATTAAATAATCATACCTTATCCGAGTGACAATTACAGATATCTCACGTCGCAAAACTCAATAGTTACCACAGCATTAATCAGAAAAACGTGATACTAATATCCTTACTAATTAATTCAGAAACTTTATGAAGGCATTCGATTTCTATTGCTGTTCACAATAATCTCCTTTAAGA
The DNA here is from genome assembly GCA_911728435.2 of Apoderus coryli. NCBI lineage: Eukaryota > Metazoa > Arthropoda > Insecta > Coleoptera > Attelabidae > Apoderus > Apoderus coryli. The sequence continues at coordinate 9,061,578 of OU452204.1, read as the reverse complement.
TCTCATATTAGACAAAAGTGTGCCCATGCGCTCTCCCTAGAAAACCGCAATAATAATATAGAACGCGAAATACAACTCGTTTGAAGAATACACTACTGCTGAATCAGTAATTTCGTTCATTGAAGCATGTTGGTCAGCCATTTTGTTTCCCTCTATGCCTTCGAGTCTCGGCTAAGTCAGAGTTGAGCTGCATTCAGATCTCTAAGAGATGGTTAAAGATAATTTTTAGATACTTTTGTATTCTCACTATTGACAATCATTTCTGTGTCATTTAGTATATGATATCATTGGGCCGAAGATACATATTTATTTGTGTTATGAATAGATATATCGCAGACAGAAATTAAATAAATAAGCGTCCTTTTTAAGTTCATTAACACCGGTATATTATTGCTGTTTAGATTATCATTATTATTATAACCAATAATATATTATTATATTTATTTGTTGAGTCTGTATAAGTGATAATAATAACCATATCATGTATCTACAGGATGGAATCTATCTGACACCCAGATTGAAGAGTTAAATTAATGAAAAATTAAATTCGCTTGGTGTCGTTTATTTTTTTAGCAATAAAAATGGACGATAGAGTGAAATGTGTAATAGGAATACGAAATACGAAACAATCAACATCAAGAAACTCTGCTGAACTCTTCAATTTATGGACAAATAATTAGAAATCAAAGCGAATGTTGTGATTTTCAGCAAAAGGTTTGCCATTTTTGAAAATTCTATGACAGATGAAAATCAACCTGTTGCTACGCATCTTTAACTTAATTTAAATAATATTAGTAAGTGAGACACTGGACAAAATACATCCCTATTATAAGTGGAAGTGTTTGCAATTTTGCAGTGTGCAAAATTACACAGATTGCCAATAGGCTCAGACAGCTAGCGGGCCTTTAGGGCTCTAAAGAATCCTAAGGTCGCAACTAAACAGGTGTGGGAATGCCAAAGTGAATTTAGGGCCTTGGCGGACCATAATAGGTGGCCTGATATTTATGGTCCCGAGGTACTCGGTAATCCGGAGCTTGCACTGTGCCTTTCTGAAAGAACGGAAGGAAGGCATATCATTTTAAAGCAAATTTGATTGTCTTTCAGAATATTTGATAATTAACAGGGTGTTCCATTTGAAAAAATTGCTTATGCCTATTTTTAATAGTACATCATACTATAGTAATTTGGGACCACCCTGTAACCTGATGGGTTAATCTGTCAGGATAGTTGATTTCCCTCAGATGTTCTTGAACTATACCTTTAAAATTTCAAGATTCTGTCTATTCAATCGGCAAAATGAGGAATATTGTCCGGAGACCTGTTTTGGGCCAATTCGAAATAAATTATTTATTCAAAAACAGTTGAAGGTAAGTATAGGAAAGTGTTAAAGCAAAATACTCCAAAATGGATGGGGAATCCAAATGTATAATAATACGAAGGTTGTCCATTTGCAAGAATATGTATTTGTTATGATTTTAACCCCTTTTTCACCCTCTTTTCGAACGCCAATGTGATCTAGTTTTTTATGGTTAATTTTTTAGGTTTCGGAAATCTATAAAAACCCATCAGGAATTTTTTCGATATATGTTCATATGAAAAAAAAAATCTTATTTTCGGTTGTAGAATGTCCCCATAAATTACTATAAGTTAATTTCGGGACACCCTGTATATTACATAATAATATTATATCGATATGGATCATTTAACTCAATTTTTTAAAAAAACTAAAAGTTAAAAGCACAAGACAACACTAAAATACCATAGTTAGAAATTATATAGGAAGTAACATCGTATAAACAACATAATGTGATGTTAGCCCTCCTAAATATACTTTGAATTGGTTTCCATCACGCGATATGAACATTTAATAAGAAAAATTTATAATTTAAAATATGATAAGTTCTCTCTTCTACAATAAATCATATAAATAGAAAAATGAAACGTGAATAAGTTCAATTATATTTTTATTAAGAAACTTTTTGTGTTGTGAATAAACTCTTGACTTATAACTGCCTCGTAAGTTATATTTTATAACGACGTAATTTATCTTAAGATCTTTTAATACTAAATACCTACCTACAAAGTAAAAATCAAAGAGGTGGAAGTACGAAATCACCCTCGGCCTTCTTCTATTCCGCATCAAATGTTAATTGGTTATATATACATATATGTTTTTTTCAAATTGCATGGGTAAATTTCTTGGTAATGACAAAAGTATCATTAAACCAAATTGACAGTTTATTATTAGTATTAAATTATTTCGCTAATTTTGACGGTTTCATTTATATAATGAAAAACAGTGATAGTGAATATACGAGTAGTTTAAAAGCACCTAGTGAATTTAATACTTTTAACTCATCGTATTTAGGCTTACGCGAGTATAGGTAAGTTTCGAAAAACAAATATTTTCCTAAATATTATTATCTTTAATTTATTCAAAAGCATTAAAACAGTCGTAGAAAAAATATAATGTGAAACTCACATGAAATGACCATTTCTTACTCGTATGATTTGCAGCACTCGCCTGCATACTCGTAGGAAATATATGTCATTTCATGTACGTTGCACAATATACTATTTCAGATTAGTTTTGTGTAGGTTATACAAAGTATTTTTATTATAAATGTGGATGTCGAGTTGAACGCTATATGAACAAATTATATCCCATTTACATAAATTGTTTTTTAAAACGTGTAATGAAGTAACAATAAATAAAAACATTATCGTACACATACATCAAATTTTCTCTATATTTTTTTTAACTATTCAACATACATGTCGGAAATGAAATGTTTGTGTTAAATTATTGTAATGGTTGGCTGCCTCAAACATGTATTTTACATTAGAAAATAATGTGAGTAATAAATTATATAATAAATAGAAATATTAATAAATAAATATTTATTATGAATATACAAAATACGCATGTGAGAAAATATAATCTCATCACAACACAACAATAATCCAAGGTAAAATTGCACAGATATGATATATAACGGGTGGTTAAATTTTAAGGGGCGATGTTGATTTTGAATACAACACAAATTATTTAGGAAATTATTGTCATTTCTTTTTATTATGATAATATTGGTATAGTTCAATTATGTATGAAACAAAATATCGGCCTCGACCTCGGCTGCACACCTCCATCCGATGGTCCAAATTTTCGATGACGCTGAGGCATAATTGAGGTTCTATGCCGTTAATGTGCCGAATTATCTCATCCATTAGCTCTTGAATTGTTGCTGGCTTATCGACGTACACCTTTTCTTTCAAATAACCCCAAAGATTGAAGTCCAACGATGTCAAATCACACGTGAGATAAGACGGCCATTGAATTTGTCGCGCTACATTGTTTCGTTAGCTGTGTGGCAAGTGGCACCGTCCTGTTGAAACCACATATCGTCCACATCCATATCTTACAATTCGGGCCATAAAAAGTTCGTTATCATCTCACGATACCGAACACTATTCACAGTAACTGCCTGACGCCTAGCGTTTAGCTTTCTTGAAGAATGTATATGACCATGATTGACACTTTCCATATCTTCAGAAGACACACCGACTTTCAAGTGATAAATACTTTTCACCATCACTATTGACCAACTTACTGACACAATATTATTCTTTATTTTTTAAAAACGGATTGTGAAATAAAGTCACAACACTCAATCAAAATACAGCAACGTTTCGTGAATTTATTTTAACTTTTTTAATCTTGATTTTTTGGAATGTTGTACATTGTACCCACTAATCCGTTTTTAAAAATTAATTTGAAGGGTACGGTTGAATATTCATAAAAAGAAACATTATTTTAGAACTATCACCACACGTTCAAAATGAGACTGAAAATTTGTACAAGAACAATATAAAATGTGAAACAACCTTCCCCTTGTCTTTTGTCGATGATGACTTGCTGTCTGGTATCGCTGAGTTGTGGTCTAGAGCAGCTTGTGTGCATAATCTTAGTTTTGATATAATTAAAATATATTATCATGCCGTCATTTTGTCTGCACCTTACCTTATCTTATGTGTTTCTTAAATCTATTCGAAAAAATTGTCTACAAACAAGTATAGTTTCGATATCTACATGATGATGAACTTTTTTGTATAATATGCATCCACACTAAGGTTTATGCTTCTTTTAAAAGAAATAATAATGCGCCTGACATTTGACATCAAATAATGATCGAATTCACGCATAATACCTATATTGTACTAATAATGGTCTAAAACTAAACCTGTTCAAGTCTAATGTCTAATGTCATCATTGGTCATGACAACCACTTGAACATTAAAATAAACAAAAGCATGACTTTCACTAAGGGAGAAGTAAAACAGTAACTAATTTTTATAGGCTTGTTTTCCTATGTTACCCGAAGTAACTAACTGAAATTGTTATACCCTTATAGTTTCAAAAAGGAGAATAGAGAGCGTCTATTCAACAGTGGTTAATGTTCTGTTTCACCCATGTATGCAAGAAAATGTTTCTTATTATCATGTTTGAATGTTTAATTAAATTTATTTATGTATATTTACTTTTGATTTTATTTTTTCTCAGTTCATTTCATTTAGTATAATAAATATAGGTACACTTAAAACCAAGATATTATAAACTGTATGAAATGTACCCGAGTTTAATGTAAATTGGAATTTTCATGCTCGGTTAAGCAAAAAGCTTCAGCTTAATTTCGCATGAAGTCCATGTATAATTATTATTCAGTAAAAAAAGGGTTTAAAAGCTTCTTACAAAAAATATAAATCATTGTATGTTTCAGTTCCTCCCCGTAGCATTCAGAAATCCTGCTGTTTTTGTTTTATACTATAAATAATTATTAAGATTTTAACATACAATCTGCGAGAAAATATTTGTTTTCTAAAAACGTTTAACAACTGCATGGTGTTACGCTGTAAAAAGACGGCCTGGGGACCCTGATTTGACTTTAACCTTTAATAAAAATTTAACTTTAAAATGAAAGACCTTTCGACGGAAGATTACTTATATGCAAATTGTTTTTTGTTAAACTTCCATATTATATAAATGTTTTTACGTTCGCGACCAAGGAAAAGTATTGTGTACGCGCTGAAAAAAATTGAGTTAACAACGAATATAACCATTTTGAGGGCCCCTGAGACGACTAAGACTATTTCCAGATAGAAATCTGACCGTATGCCTTCTTCCACGATAGCGTCATAACGCATGCATGTATGTGTCCTGGGTTCAAATCCCTGCTCTTGCATTTTTTCTTTATTTCTTTGGAACAATATTTAAATAGAATTCATTGGTTTCTGGAATAACTAATTCTCAAATACTTTAAACACTAAGAAACAAAAATATAAACATAAACAACTGTTCAAAAAATAAATAAAATAGTAAAGTAATTCTTGATCTATTTAACCTGATGACCATACAAGGTTCTACTCTATAATGTTCTTTAAAAAAAAACACTTTTTTTTTACCTCATCAACAACATAAGTTCAACGAACCTTGTTTTGTATACTATATAAGGACACATGAAACATGCATATTAGAATATGGAGTATTAGGGAAGTAAAGTTCGTTCTTTTCACAAAAATTCTTCAGTGTAAAACTAAGAGTCAAAAAGTTACATTTTGCGCTGAGTGCCTACTTTAAAAAATAGATACATCATACTTTTAACATAATGTAGCGCCTTATTTACCTAATCCAAATATTTGATCACACAGATAGAAGAGTACTGTTACATTTCTTTATGAGTAATAGAAAGATTTATACAGTGAGGACAAAAAGTCACGCGTAAATCGAAAAAATTTGAAAAGAAAATTTTAGGAAAAAACGCTCGCACCTTTTGATTTTAAATTGCCCGTTTTTCGACGTAACACAAAAGGATACAAATTATTTTTCGAATAAAAATAGGTCATTATTTGCCCTATTCATTAAAATTTCGCAAAACTGAATTCGACGATCTGGAACATCTTCGTTTACTTCATGAATTTGATTTTATACGGATGATATACTTTTCTTCTTTTTTTAAATCTTTCTCACAGATGATTTTCCAATATTGTTATACAGTGCTATTTCTTGAGTTGCTTTATGAGGATGTTCTTCAATGGACAAAACGACGTTTAATTGCCTATTCTTCGTCATTAGACAGTTGGAAATTTAAGCATGTGTACAATCATTCTGTGAAAATTTAATGGAAAGATTATGAAATGTTAAAAATTTAAACATACTGGTTATTACATTGAATAGTATGGTAAATTACAAAAAAAATTTTTGTTTCTTTTTATAAATCATTCTTCGATTCCGTAGGAAACAGAAAAGCTTTGTTATGAAAATATTAATCTAGTGAAATTTTTATAATTTAAAGTTTCTTGTTAAATATGGATTAAATGAAATTAAAGTAAAAACCAAATTACACAACCTCAATGACAACTAGAGAGTTTCAAATCAAAATTGTTATGTTAGAATTTTGATTTGAAACTCTCTAATTGTCACTGAGATTGTGTAATTTGGTTTTTACTTTAATTTCATTTAATCCATATTTAACACTTGTATTTCGTACTGATTCGAAGAATGATTTATAAAATGAAAAAAAAAATGTTGTAAGTTACCATACTATTCAATGTACATAATATTCATAACCTTTCCATTACATTTTTACAGAATGATTGTATACATGCTTAAATTTCCAAGTGCCTAGCGACGAAGGTCCATTATTATTTATATACCACTGACAATGAGACCGATGAGTCTCGAAACATGTTTGGTTTCCTAAGTTAGTTTGAACATATATATGAACCTTTTGTGGAGCTGACGTTGTTTCATTTATCTTTAAATTAATTTATTTACATATTTATTTTTTTATTATTCTTGAGCCGTAATTCTATTTTTTTGCAGTTTACTTTTCTTGGGGGGTTCGGATCTTATAAAAAATTTCTTTACAAAACTTTTCTAGATAAAGACAACACCCATCTTTATTTGCATCAAATAAGTTAAATAAAATGACAACGACGTTTCATTATTAATTAGTAACTTATTCAGGTTGAAAAATTTTTCTGAAATTACATACACATACAAATTATTTAAGATAATTTTTTATATATAATACATATATTTTTAATTTTTTTTGTGTATTACCTAACACAAATTCACAAAATACTTATCCATTCCTTATATACCTGGATTCTCAGAGCCTTTCCAAAAAAAATTAAAACCCTATAATTTGCAAACGTGCACAGAGAAAAATCTATCATATCATGAACCATATGCACATTCAATCAATGATAGCATATATTCCGTATTCCACAATCAAAGCTACATTTCTTTCAATCATAGTTATATGATTAATTGCGAAATATATGACTTTATTGCTTTAAGTATAAGAATTAATTGACTTCCAATCAAATGCCTCAATTATAAGAATATATTGAAATTAAATAAAAAGTATTGATTGGACTAAGTGTCACTATCGTTGATAGAACATTTATCGCTTTTTAAGGGGAATACAGAAATTATAGACAGAATATATTTTGGTATTGAAATAATTGTTTTGTCATTTTAAATCAATTTTATATATAATCCTGGAGAGAAATTAATTACTTAATTTAATAAAACTATCACGTTAAATAATTGTATGAAATAAAAGAAAGTTTTTATTCAAAAACAGTTTTATTAATTCTATAATACATTGTATTGTAATAAAAAAATATTACTCTATAATCACAGTACAAAAAATAAACAATACATTAAACTATGTATGTCATTCTAATACATGAACATTGAACATGTACGACTAACAAAATATTAAACCAAATATCGTATTTGTGCTTTTTACCATATCTTCATAGTGTCCCACTCCCACTCGGTACTTTGTATACTGTATACCTACATCGTGTTAAAACAGGATATTTTGAATTTTGAGGTTATCTGAGGTTGCAAAAATGTATTCCATGCTGCCATGCTATACTGGTTAATGTGAAATAAAAAGGTTAATATTCATGACTTTTGAATGGAACACCCTGAATAGTTTTTTTAAAAACGTGTTTATTATGCATTATAGGTACCTCTTAAATCATTTGTTGGCTAGACCGATCTTTAATAGTATTGTTCGAAAAGCTTACACAAAATAATTTATAGGAAAAAACTTATGATTAGATATATACTTAGTTAGGAGTAAAACTTACCGGAGAATATTGGAATTAGTTTGTCCAATTCTGAGGCGTTTAAGAAGTCTTCCATAATATATTATTGCAGATTATAGAACTTAACTATATAGACACGCGCTACCGGCACACAAATAGAATATATAAATGTAACATAACCTATTGTTTTAAGCTTTGCTAGTGACTAGGGAGTTCCGAAATTTCCCGATACATCAGCCCGAAATCTACGTTTTTATATCAATGGTTTTGAATTCGTTTTATTATGATATCGGCGTATGAAAGCATTTTTTTTTAAGTCAAAAACTAATATTTACGAAGTGGGGTAGGTAGTACGAAAATCCAGTTTTTATTTAATTTATATACTTAAATTCGATACATGCATGAGTGGAAAATGTTGGATACTCGACGTTTTGTGTTTCGATATATCGATGAATTTAGCCCGGCCCAATAATAAGTTAAGGTTGTCCCAACAATAAGAAGTATTCACTTAATATTATTTAGTTTATTTAAATAGTAGAATATGATAGCGAGTAAAATTTGGTTTTGTTAATTCAATGATATATATCTAATAATCCGAGTAGAGAAATAATATTCTTCCAATGCTTTTTCTTGCTTATCGTAATATAACAATATTTGAAATAATACAATTGCAATATTAGTTGCCAATTATACTGTAATCATTGAAAGAAAAAATATATCTGTTTTGTGCCTAACATATATGAAATTGAATTTCGATAATATCTGGAATGTCGGATTAAGTATATATTTAATGTTGGCCGAATTGTAATCTAATGAATTAAGTATTACTGTCATTAAACCAAAATAGAGGCAATCAAACATATCGCTAATATTGATATTACAGTAAGATTTTTTTCTGTGTGCCACAAAAACACAAACACTTTGAAGTCAAACGTTTTTAGCAATTTGAAAACACAAACACCACATCTAAAATAATCACATCTAATCTACCAAATTCCAAGGGACAATTGCGATGCTGTCTATATTGGACAAAGCATGCCAAATTCAGAATAAAGATTAAACGGACATAAAATCTCTTATAACAAAACAGCGCTAAAAAACATATTGAAGCCACAAGCCACACTTTCAACCTTTGTAATACCAAAATTTTAGACATGGACACAAAAAGAAGAGAATTTTTATAAATCATCAACATCTAAGCAGTATCTACCACAATATTATAAAATTAAAAATACTACTCACACCATCATGTATTTGTTGTAATAAATGTATGTGAATGTTTAAACATCTCACCTGTATATGTATAAAAAAAAAAAGCAAAAAAAGGAAAAATATCAAAATGCTTTCATATCGAATTTGTGCTACTACTTTCAACACAACATACCAGACAATTTATATAGATCCATCATTAAATAAAAATGAGTTTTATTATATATTTGAATGTTTTAATAATAATAATAGTCTTTATTCATGAGGTACAACTATGTACATAGAATGCGTCACAACGTCGTAATATAATACAATGGTCACAACCAAAAATACATGTATAAAAATAATAATATATAAATAAATAAAAATATAAAAAACATGGATTGTATAATGACATTTCACAAAAACACCTAATCATTCACAAAATATTCATTTAACGAATAAAAACTGAATTTAAGTAACCAATCCCTTACGTTTCGTTTGAATTTACTCGGAGCTGTATTCACTTTTAGATGATGGGGCAGATGATTATACGAGTACATGTTGCATTTGTAATTACAAAGAAAATTGTTTGTTATTTTTGATATTGACGTGTAGGAATTTGTGTTAGTTAATACACAAAAAAAATTAAAAATATATATATTATATATAAAAAATTTTCCTAAATAATTTGTATGTGTATGTAATTTCAGAAAAATGTTTCAACCTGCAGAAGTTACTAGTTAGTAACGAAACGTCGTTGCCGTTTTATTTTATTTATTTGACGAAAATAAAAATGGATGTTGTCTTTATCTACAAAAGTTTTGTAAAGAAAAATTGTTTTTCTACGACTGTCTTTAAATGCCAATCATGATTTGAAAATGTAGTACATTGTAATGCTGTTTTTCATTTACCCGTGCGTAATAATATTTCCTCGTAATGACAAAAGTAGCGTCAGGCATGAAAAATCACCATAGCAACGCCGACAATATAAACACACCACATTGACAGTTTAACTATAATTAAGTATTTCGCTAATTTCAAAACACAAAAACAGTGATACTGAATTATATTTTAACACCACCTAGACAATTTAATACTTCTACTTATCGTATTTAGGCTTACGGCAACAGCGGTAAGTTTCGAAAAACAAATATTTTCCTAAAAATTATGTTTAATTTATTCAAAAGCATTAAAACAGTCGTAGAAAAATTATAGTGTGAAACTCACATGAAATGACCATTTCCTACTCGTATGATTTGCAGCACTCGCCTGTGGCTCATGCTGCAAACGATCATACTCGTAGGAAATGTATGTCATTTCATGTTCGTTGCACAATATACTATTATAAGAACCAAGCACCCCAAGAAAAGTAAACTGAAAAACATTAATTTATTTATTTTGTTTCGTCAATTTTAACTTTTACGACAGCCAAGGCAATCGATGTTCAATAATTTTATTATCGCTTTTAAAAATGACGTGACACTGTCCTGGAAACTTTACATGTGACGAATCTTGGTCACTCAGATCCAAGAGCTAAAAAAGCCATGATTATTATTTTTGCAGTGTACATCTTAACGGCATTATAACTGAGAGATCTTCCAAAAGCGGCCAAAAGCAATATATGATATGATTCCCGAAAATATCGATATTTGCGCAAAATGATAGAACAATATCGACTGCAATACATTCGATTTTGCATAACCATTAATTTGTGGAAAAAAAATGTTCCAGATGGATTCCACATAATCTGACCGAAGCTGAAAAAACAGTATGTGTCAACTGTGTGTGAACCGAAAACGGTAACAAAGTAAATTTTTTTATAAATAAAACTGTGTGGTTAGACTTAGAGTTAACTCAATTTATCAAAGTAGAGACAAATTTATAAATCATCCCTGGTAGATATAGGATTACGCATGGAGAGTTTATTGATCGTAACATTTCTCTGACTGGGGAAACGGGAACAAGGTCCTTATTCAGACGATGTCTTTGTCCTCTTATTTAGTAAACTTTTACCTTTTTTCAGTGTATATTTTATTGTAATATTGACTTGTAATCATATTACCAAGTATTTTTAGGTAAAGACATGATATCGTTGTCTTGATCTTATTAAGTTGATAAAATTTTACGATTCTTAGTGTCTAGACTCAATAAAAAACTCGTGAATACAAAGTAGATGGAATAATTTACGAAAAAATTGCATTTACTAGATTTTCCGTGTTTTTAACACCAGGCGTTTTAATATAGGGATTTTTCTCACGCTATATTAACCTGACCAGCTTATTAAAGTTGTATATTGTTGGCTATTCTTGAATTCTCATTATTTTTTATCACTAGCTAAAGTATATTTAGAAAATTTTGTATTGTATAGTGTATAGAGTTTTATTTTCTACTTACGTATTATTGCTTCATAATGTATTGCAAATGGCCATAAAAACCGTGGGTATTTGCGGGCGTTATTATATAGATTTCTTATAACGCCCGGCTAAAATGGCAAATCATTTAATTAAAATAAAAAGAAAAAAGTTTATTCATTATTCTTCTATGAAATTTACACATTTCAGAAGATAAACAATACACATTAAAATAAAAAATTATTTCATAAAATAAAAATTACAGTGATCAAACTTGCCGGAAAATAAACTAGAATCAATGACAGAATGGTCAAAATTTCGATAAAAGAATTCTCATTTACCTCTTCAACTGAGGTTTGGGATGTTGTTACAGAACTGGCTATCATACGAGCTACTTTATTTAATTTTTGAAGAAATACTTTCCTCTATGTATCCCTCCGTTACCGTCGAACTTTTCGACTTTCCGTGTCTTTGTAAAGTTTCAAAGGAAGCACCTGAAGTCCGCCGCAGAAAGTGGCCAGGGTAAGCCTTTGGATTATCTAATTTAAGATACGACTCTATAATTGAAGTTATCTTGTTTTTACCAACCGGCTGTACTGTACAGCGACCGTTTCTATATGTAAGAAAAAATCTTCGTACCTTTATTCCTATCGGTCTTAATGCTTTGCACACATGTTTCCCTCGTCAACAATAGTGAAACTGTTTGCGCCAGTCTTACTTTCTGGTATTTTCACAAGTTAACCAGACCCTTTTGTCTTGGATGTCGTCAATGGTCATTTTAATCAGTCTCTTCTTAATCCACCAAAAACGCCCATCACTACTTTATGCAGAAGGCACTTCCATTATGAAAGTTTAAACTTGTTCTCTATCCAAAACTTTTTAGGAATGTAAAATATAATAACAACAATTAAATCGATGCATAAAATCACAAAATGAACTGATAACTCACCAATTCTTGGAAGTATGCCAGTAAAACTACTAATTAAATTTGTATCCTTCCAGACAAGAAATATACCATATTCTCGATCGTACGTTGCTCTTGACTTTAAGGGCAACAAGTTTTCGACAGCTTTTGTTGCAGTTTCTAATATTTTTTTTTTGGGATTGCTTCCATTATTTCATGAAAATTTAGCCCCCAGCAACTTTTTCCTGTTTTCAGAACTCAAGAGAATCCTTGCTGGAAAGAAATTTAAGTCCGATGATGAAGTAATGAATAATATAATCGAGTTTTGTCAATATTTTATTTTTTTTACTTACTTATTGAATGACCTGTTATATCAAAATCAAAGTCGTCCATTTAGTTGTCGCACTGTTGCGGCTACAGGCAGTACGGGTGCCCAGAGTGCCGTAGAAAAGAAATCATTCACTGGCCTGACAAACATTTGAAATATAACACCCAAAGAAGAAGAAGGCATATTATAGCGAAAAAGAAAAAAGTTATTGCTTGTACGAAAATATATAGACCAGGGTCAATAATTTTTGAGACCAAAAAAAATTATAGTAAGATAAAACCCATTGGAAAAGGTAGAGTTTTTAAGGGTAAAAAATGGTTAATCTCGATTTCCGGTAAAACTGCAAGTCCTATGAAAAAAAGTTGAATGGCAAAGTTGTAGGTAATAAAAAGATCTACAACTTTTGTATCGCCACTTTTTTCACATAACCTCAAAATTTATGTGAAAAATCCGAATAACCGAGTTTTTGGTTTTTTATTTTTATCTTTTGCAAAAAAATTTATTTTTTCACGAAATTTGGTGAAAACTTACCTTTGTATGTCCCAAACATATAGTAATTTTTTTGACTTAAAATATTCAATTTGTCACCTTATTTTGACTTAATATCGAAAAAGCACCCTAATTTTCAATCGAAAATTCTCACGTCAAAATATCTGCTTTTTTAAAAAAGTTGGTGTGTTTTTAGTTCGTTGAAATCTCTACTTTCTGATGGTAGAAAAAAATATACACTACTATGGTAAATGTTCTCAGAAAATGCAAATAATGAAAAAAACTCGAAAGAAAAATCCTACGAGGAAGTTGATGATTCAGATGAAATTGTGGATGAAGAACCAATGCAGACCGGAAATAATCTTGGAGACGAAGACGGTGATGGTTTTGAAGATTTATTTCGAAGATCCACTAGAATCGGGAAGGTTTGTCAAATCTAACGATGAAGAAATGCCATCAAAGAGACACAAACTAATGGAGAAGTAATTAGAATGCAAGAGAAGGTATTTATAAATAAGAAGATTATTGTATTGGAAAATATTATAATAAATAACGTCATCAGTAAAAAGTATTTAAATTCAATGGTACGATTTACATGTATCTATTATGAAATTTTCTATGACATAAATGTAATGAGAATTTAATAAATCAACTTTATTACTGAAAAAAAATTGCAGCAGTCACATTTTTTAGATGAAATCCTTTTTAAATCCTATTTTTAATATTTAGAACAACCAATTTCGCATGTCTTTTGCAATCTTGATGTTTTATGGATTTGTAATTTTTTTGTTTAATTAAAGTGTAAAATTTTCGGATTCGAGTTTTTTTCATTATTTGCAGTTTCTGAGAACATTTACCATAGTAGTGTATATTTATTTTTATACCATCAGAAAGTAGAGATTTCAACGACCAAAAAACACACCAACTTTTTTCAAAAAGCAAATATTTTGACGTGAGAATTTTCGATTGAAAATTAGGGTGCTTTTTCGATATTAAGTCAAAATAAGGTGAAAAAATTAAATTGTTTTTAATCACAAAAATTACTGTATGTTTGGGACATACAAAGGTAAGTTTTCACCAAATTTCGTGAAAAAATAAATTTTTTTGCAAAAAATAAAAAACCTAAAACTCGGTTATTCGAATTTTTTACATAAATTTTGAGGTTATGTGAAAAAAGTGTCGGTACAAAAGTTGTAGATCTTTTTATTATCTACAACTTTGCCATTTAACTTTTTTTCATAGGACTTGCAGTTTTACCGGAAATCGATATTAACCGTTTTTTACCCTTAAAAACTCACCCCCTTCCCAACCTCAGATCGCCCGTAATTTATTTTTCCTTTCATTTTTGTTATATTCTCTACCTTTTCCAATGGGTATCATCCTACTATAATTTTTTTCACTTTTCACCATTTTTAAAATTATCGACCCTGGTCTAATATGGAAACGATAGAATTAGTCCTCTGTACATAACGTATTTTGGACTTAAATGGGTATTACCATTATGATGAAATTTGTTATAGTGTTTAAAGTAATGTGTAGTTAGATATTTGGAGACTTTTCCTGAGACTTTGAATTTTGACAAATCGTTACACATATTTCTGATACTTATTTTTACTATTCTAACAATTTCAAGAAGTTCTTTCTGTTGAGAAATGCGTGTGATATGTTTTCACTTTTTACCATTTTTAAAATTATCGACCCTGGTCTAATACGGAAACGATAGAATTAGTCTTCTGTCCATAACGTATTTTGGACTTAAATGGGTATTACCATTATGATGAAATTTGTTATAGTGTTTAAAGTAATGTGTAATTAGATATTTGGAGACTTTCCCTGAGATTTTGAATTTTGACGAATCGTTACACATATTTCTGATACTTATTTTTACTATTCTAACAATTTCAAGAAGTTCTTTCTGTTGAGAAATGCGTGTGATATGTTGCGTGACATGGTTTTTAAAATGTATTCCCCTAAATAACAAAACGTCAGACTACAGACTACTATACGGTAAAATTCTCACACACAAAGAGAGATCTAGCTTAGATAACTGGTGACAACTTGTGTATATGGCATTTTAAAAGATATACAAAGAAATAAAGGAAAGAAAACTATCTACGCTTCGTAGGAATAGAAAAAAAAATAGATGTCGGCAACGAAAGACGCATCCGTAATTAGACACGTTTAATAGACTCAAATTTAATACGGTGTCTATAAATTATATTTTTTGATAAATAAAAAAGTTATTAACTTTTTAGACAGTACTATATTTAGTATCCTTATTATATTTTATGAGATAGATACGTTAAATCTGCAGTATACATTATACACACATATGTAATTTTATGAGAGAGTTTTTTGTGGTGATGGTGGTGTAAAAAATAGGAGAATATATTTTTTTTAATTTTATTATAGAGGAAGGCAGTAGCGGCTCGTGCTGCCAAAAACTCATCATCAGCATTCACTCGTTAACGAGTATGAATTACTCCAACTCAGGCATTTCTGTTGTGAACCCCTCTTCTTCTCAAGTACCATCATGTCTATTCTTATCTTGTCAAATGCCAGTCTAAACAGCGTGCTGGAACCCACATCAAACCAGTCACGAAGATTCTTAATCCAGGATGTCTTTCCTCTACCTGGAGCTCGTCTCGCCTTGCATTATGTTCTGGAGCAAACGATAGTTTTTGCCCCTCATCACATGTCCAAACTATTCTAATTTCCTCTTCTTAACGGTGTCGATAATCTCGGAATTGCGACCTTTTTCTGTAGGCCCACATCTCAAAGCTTCAAGACGTTTCATATCATTATTGTTTGTGTGTCGTTCTAGAGTTCGCGACTCACCAGAGGCGACTCTGTACAGATTCCGGGGCAGCGCTGTGTTAATTTGGTAGGATGTACCTCGCTTACCGTATGAACCTGGAATGGACGTACGCGCGCCAGAATGTTGTAGAACAAACGACTATTTACTGGAAGTCTTCGAGAAAGAAACAAACCATATAAATAGCCAACGTATAACGGGGACAGGGTGAACAATCAGTATGAAGTGAATAGATAGCGAACAGTGTTGTGAAAATAAATAGTAGAAATAAATAAAGAAAATAAATTAGTCATATTAGTTTGTTTAAGTGTTTAGTTATTAAGTGTAAATAGTGTAGTTTTAATTCAAATCTCGTTATTATTTCACACAACGAACTCAGAAAAACGTTACAATATATCATCTTGCCGGGATTTTATTTCTGTACCAAACCCTTAAAAGCATAATAAAATGGAACCTCTACATATCCAACTGGTCACCCCATGGATTTATTTCATTATAAAATGGTTCCACTTAATATTCATTTATTTATTGAGCCACTTTTTTATAGAAATGTTCAAATCATATTTGGTTCAGACTGTATCGTCAATGCTTTAAAGTTGGGTTTTAAAGTACCCTATGTTGTAACTACAAGTGTCCAATGTTTTTCTCCTATTTTAGTCATACCAATAAAACTCGTAATAGCTTTACTTGTAGGTACATCCTGTATAATCAAGTACATGCATTTTATACTCTTGCCATAATATCTACCTCAAAGTCATAAAGAAAAACTTTGTTGTCGCCCGTCACAGAATATTAATTACTGAAACGTTGTTCGGTTCAACGTGATTTAGTAAGACATTCAACAAAATAAATAAGAAATAAAAATCTTGACTCTTCACTGACAGTTATTTATTATATCACTTTTATTCGGTTTTAGGATAAAATATTATGGTGTTTTAGAGTCCTAATATCACAACACTGACACTGCGCCCATGTATGGAGCAATAGTAACATTACATTACATAAAATACGGACTGTTATTTTATTTTACAACCTAATCTATCAATTTTCGTTAATATAGACTAATTCTTACTCTTAGTAAAAGGATATGTTACAAAAATTCTAATAAATACGTTAATTTGAGCACGAGAAGGTTGGACCAAATTCAATAAAATCTGTTTGGGAAAAAAAAATTGCTAGGACAAACAACCTTATATTTGTAATGCGCAAATTTTGAAATATGAATATGTGAAGTATCGGTGTCCCATATCTTCGCAATTTTTAAAAAAAATTTTTTTTTTTGATAGCGCCATTTCAAAGAGCTCATTTTTCTGCATACAAAACGATGATTATTGGTATATCAAGTTCTTGAGGAAAAAATGTATTTATATTTAAAACTTTCTTACTACAATATTTGCCAATTGATTCTAGCAAGAAAAGTTAAATACGCCAAAAAATGGTCGCAAATAAGAAAAATTAAATGTTCGAACTGCTGACCATTTACTTGCTGACAATGAGCAACACGATATTATTAAAATTCTCTTATTACATTATTTAACATTTGGGTAGTGATCCGCCTGATTTCCTGCGTAATTCTAATTTGCAGATCTTCACTATTAATTCTATTAATCTATTAGGTGTGTTCACAACTTTAGATTTCAGATAACCGCACAAGAAATAATCGAGTGGAGATAGACTTATTTCTACCATTTGCAATCATTTGTTGGCCTATTTAACTTTTCTTGTTAGAATTGGCAAATATTGCAATAAGAAAGTTTTAAATATAAATGAAAATTTTTCTCAAGAAATTTATATTATGTAACATCGTTCTGTATGCAGAAAAATGGGCTCTATCAAAAGTGGGGCTTACATTTTAAAAAATTTACGGTGACGTAATAATTTGGGACACCGATGACCTTACATGACACATTTATATGTCAAAATTTGCGCATTACAAACAGAAGGTTATAAGGTGTCCGAGGCAATTTTTTTTCTTTGTCCCAAACAGATTTTATTGAATTTGTTGTATCCTTCTCGTGCTCACTGTATACTATAATTTAATCTAGCATATTGGTTGCCTATAATTCTTTGAACATGTCATAGTTTATGTCCAATAAACACATTAAGTGAGAATTTCATTTACATTTGAAATAACATATTTTGGAAGAATGAATAAAAAAAATATTTTTTTAGTAAATTTTCAAATTGACGTTTTTGAACTTCCAAACATTTTCCCATTTCAAGAACAATTTTGTTAAGCTTTTTGAGTCGATAGTTAATTAAAATTTTTAACAATTTCATATTCACTGAACCATTTTAGATAAGAAAAACACAATGTACCTACATTTTGTTGATAGACTGGGATTTTAAATGTCAAATTATTTAGATAATCCCAGAATATCGAAAATAGTTCTCATTTAAAATATGATATAAACAATACAAACATCTATACTTACTTACCATTCAATTTTTCCTTCCTTCCGACCAGGAGCGGCTCGTGCATGAAAGTTAGACAGCTGCAGAACCGCCAAAAAGTATGTTAATATCATTTAGAATTTAAGTACATGTGTGTCATAATTGCATCGCATTTTAGGCTTCTGCTTGCAATTCATTCAAACATAGTTTATCTTGATAAAATATTGCAATACTCCAGTCTTTGTCACATTATTATTATTACCCTTTAATGAGTGATCATAATGAACTATAATTTATTCTACTTGTTCTCCATTATATACAGTTTTATAATGTGTGTTTGAGCTGCAGTTTGAGACATATCATTTTTATGATTTTGTTACCTTGTTTTCATTTTAAGTTTATTTTGGAAAATTAAAATTAAATTACATCATTGTTTTAAATAAATCATTGGTTCAGTAAAGTTTCAAAAATACCGCCATTGCGACTTCCAAACATTTTCTGCTTCGTTTACAAAGAGCGCGCGTGGAATTTGATTCGTGCCTTTCTTTAATATTGAGTGCAGCATTTCGAATGAGTCAAATTAATGCATACCTAGTATCTACTTTTACTTTGTAAACCTCAGTTTTTAACCAACCCAATAAATTGTAGTCCAACGCAGTGTGGTCTAGCGATCTAGGAGGCCATCTAATAGGACCACCGCAACCAATCCAACGCCCTGGAAACCTTTCGTCCAAATGTTGCTTGAGCCGACACACGATTGAAATGGGCAGGCGCTCCGTCTACTTTTCAACTCTGATGTTTAAAGGAATCTCCTCCAGTAGTCCTTGCAATTCATTTTCTAAAAAACTTAAGTAGTGATCCCCTGGAAGACGATTTTCCAAAAGAAAAGGGCCAATGAAATTATTATACCGCACCACACGTTTACTGAAAATCTGTGTTGAAAATTACTTTGGACTATTGCGGAGGATTTTCGTCCGACCATACATGGGAGTTTCGACTATTATTGATGCCGTCACGGGCTTCGTCAGTAAAAAGTATGTGACAATTATTAATTATCCACTCACAAAATTGCATACGCTTGGCATAGTCTCCAGGTTGAAGATTCTGTACACGTTGCACATTGTACGGGTATAAGCCATGCTCGTAATCGTATTGATCACTCATTTTTGGGGAATCCCCAAATGATTTTCAATTCTTCGTGAGTTCGTCGACGCAGTTTCATCCACTAAATCTAGAACATTTTCTATATCTTCTAAATCCTGTTGAATTGCCTTTTATCTTGATAACAAATACAATACTATACATTTGAGTTTTTTCATATTATTTTGATGCATAGATTACACCCTTAGAGTTAGGCCCATTTCTCCCAACTCACCGTGTTTAGGTACATAGTATATCGAGAAAAAATTGCCTTAACAGAAGAAGAGTTCGTTGTCGGATATTATAATAGAAAAAAAACGTGGTTCTAGTTGTGAAAAATCCTTACGAGAAAGACATTTTATTAATTATTGTTCATTATCTTAAATAATTAGATCTGTGGTACTAACAAAGGGAAATGCTCGTTTTTGTTTGCCTCGTATGCCTACTATTTAGAGCATGGACGCAGGGTAGGGTTACCGATTTGGTCTACTTAGCGACAAAGGTAAAAAACAAGCAACATTTACACAATCAAATTGCATACACCATATTTGGTTCGGTTATTAGGAAGCAATTGTTAAATCGATATATTCAAAAGCTTAACGAGAATATAACGCACGTGGTGTCGAAGATAACAGATAGCATTCGATTTTGTGGTGCCAAAGATTATTGAATTGAATTTTAGGAATAGACCGAAACTAATATCACCCAACGATTTATTATATGAACAATATAAACTGACTATGATTATTTATAAAGTTATTTAAAAACGTCAATACACAATATTCCACAATTACAATGTTGGAGTTACCTTGGTACAATACAATTATTATTATTATTTAATAAATAGATATTTAATTTAACGTTACGAGAAAGTTTATTTCTCTGCAGTTTTCGCAATCTTCTTAAACACTTTTGATTTGTGTTTCTGCAGATGTCATTTTGATTTGATGATTATCTTTTTAACACTATTTATAAATACTCTAATTTAAAATAGCCTCCCGGGTTTATTATTAAATCCAAAAACTATTATAAAATATAATTAATCGTACTACAGTAGCAATAATAACTACATTAATTATTAAACTATAGCAATTAAGAAATTATTTTTGTATCGAAATCTTAAGTTCAAAATTACAGATCAAACTTTTCGAAATAACCAAGCAAACACAAACATAAATTTAATTTAAATGTTAAATAGGATAACATTAAAATCGTAAAGTTCCATTAAAAAATAATCTTTAACATTGTTTTTTTCAACTTATTTATAATCTCGTTTTTGAATTAACTTGTAATGAACAAAATATGGTTGTGTAAATTAATTGATAAAGGCTTCCTTTCCAGTTGCAATCGAGATTTAAGATTGTGGTTTGTGTTGGATATAATCTGCGTACTCACCTCTTTTAAAATATTTTACAATCTCGATGAGGTCCTGTGTGACTAACTCTCAACTTCAACGTTATTAATGTAATTATTTTTTAATTTAATTTCTATGTAGAATTAATAATAACATATTTGTGTGCCGCCATTGGGATGACCAGTCTCGTTACACGACACGAAATCAACACACAACCGAGAGAAAGAGACAGAGTCAGTCTAGTCTAGACGGATGGTAAACTTGAGTCGCTGCAATTTGATAAGATAACAATGCATTATTTGTGTATAATAATCGTTATAATAAATAACTGGTAATTTAGTAAGGTCGACAAGTGCATTTCCACAGAGAGAGGATATTGATACAAAGTTTCATAAAAAAATATCATATAAACAACTATTGACGCAATTATAATATTATTAATAAATAATAGGTATCCTTAATTAAGATTTATTGCAGACAAAAATGGTAAATTAGCTGAACGATGTGGTCTATTGATCGTTTGATGAAATTGAGAAATACAAATCCTTTTAGCAAGGTAAACAGTATTATGTGAATTAAAGCTCACCATCCGTCCAAATAATTCCTATAATTTGGAGTAAAATCTGTATTTTAAAATACGGAGCTGACACTCATTACCTAGGTATAGCTACAAGGCAGATTTGTCTGTTGTTTATTTTATTAACAAACAGTTTATGCGGTGTTGTAACTTGTAGTCGATATAATTATACATACTTACCTAGTCTTATGAAAAAACTGTTTTAATGAAGCTCAATAACCACTGATTTAATTAGATTAGTGTTACAATGTAATAATGTAAACATACACACATCGACGGGTTCTCAACGTTGCCAAATTTACTTGTTCAGGGGTTGTCTAAAGAATGCTGTGATCATACCCCAATATGTGGGTGAGGCTGGCAGAAAGATGAAATTGTCTTCCCTGTGGGCGTTTTGGGTTTCAATTATTTTTGCATCATTTCGAAATTTAGTATAGATATTTTATTTTGAACTGACACGCAGCCTTATACCAGGGTTATTCAAAAACATTATCGTTAAAATCTCATTGGAAATTCCTTACACCGACCTTTGTATTATCGTTAGATCGTATATGCCATAAGATGTACCTACGTATAGAGAAAAAGAATATATGGGTGACGTACTATACGCCGACATCGTCGAGGTTGAGACGGCACTTTATGACAGAGAAGCCGACGTGCCGGTGTTGAATATGTTCACTATTCCAGTTTCGTTCCATCTGTTTTACTATTTTTTTTTAGTTTTGTGGTGTTTTATTGGAAATATTATTTAGTGCTATCTAATATTGTTATTATTCAAATAATAAATAGACTTTATTTTGAATATGGAGACTTATTTCTCCTTAATATTCTATTTTTAGTACATTTTCAAAGAAAATCTAACTACAGTCATCGAATAATAACAAGAAGGGTCAGTAGACGCTAAAAACGGCATCGGCTCGTCGCATTCCCAGATATCAAACGTGCCGACACGCTTTTGGCTTTTCATTTTCGTGTCCAGTTCTTTAATCCATCTTTCGAAAATCTCAGAACTCATCCATGCCTTTTTATTATTGGCGTAAGTTTGCAGCAACAATTTTTTTGCAGCCTTTATCAAGCTCCTCCAAAAACTGTAATTTTCTCAGCTAAACTTAAACACACACGCTTGGACATCTTACTTGATTCTTAAACAAAAGCCAACTGAGCTTAAATTTGGGATTTACTAGGCCTCTACTATAAAATGGGTGAGAAATTCCCCAGGTTTCTAACAGAGAGGCGTTATGAACGCGATAAGAACATTTTCAAAAGAATGCGATATAAAAATGTAAGATCTTCAAATATCATCACCTGTAATTATTTTTAACAAATGAACACCTGGCGAAATAACAATAATACCGTACTTACGTATGTCTGTATTATAATTGTATAATGGGTATTTCAGTTAAAATAACTGTCAATATGACACTTTGGTTATATTTGGCGACTGTCGGAATATTCTATTATTTGTTTATTAAAAGTTGGTGTCAGTGGTAGACTAAGTATGAATAAAAAATATATAAAGCGAAAATCTACTTTTCCGACTGCTGCCATCGGGATTTTTTTTTAAATGTTATAATAAAACAAACACAAAAAAATACAAATTATGTGACGTTCATGGTGCTTATTCTTTAATTTTCGCCGCCTAGATGTTTTTTTGGCGTTTCAACTCACAGTAAAACAACTATAATTAGATTTATCAACCTGCGTTCGGTGTGATCTGTAAGGCTGTGTGGATTTTTTGACCTTTTCTAGACCACAATGAAATTTTTGGTAAAGAGAAAAAAAATTTAAAAGCAACTGCTCCATTAAGGCAGCAACTCTCAAGAAACCTTTCGATTCCTAAACCTGTTCAAGACGTGACCAAACTTCTTTACCAGTTTTGCAGGCTTCGAATTTCAGTATAGATGTATAGCTGCTAATGTACAATTATTCATCTTTTCGTCACTCTTACTCCCATCGACGTAATCCCACAATTCACAGTTAAGGAGATGTATCTCCATGCTGTACTTCCAATCCATATAATTGGAACTACCTTCTAACTTTTCAAAAGACGCTGGGACTGATGTGCTTACACCAACTGACATTCTACCAGTTTTCACTACTGGGTCCATAACCTGATAAAATTAAATAAATAAAAACTATTATATATCAAATTATATTGACAACATAATATGTAAATAATACATGGTTAACTTGTGGTTAGCAGGTGCCGTCATCATTATTTCAACAATTATTTTGTATTAGCGTAAATTTCCACTTACCCTAGATCCTAGATTATACTTTTTGTGACTGGGAGTAAAAATTCTTGAAACATGTTTCACCCAACATATAATCATCATTTTATTGTGTTGAAGGGATGGTTGGAGTTAAGTCAAATAATAATAAAAATTAGATATGAAAATAATAAATAATTTGATGAAAGCCAGGTTTTCAATTTAGATTTAAATATCTCTCTCGCCACTTATTTAATTTCAACAGCTTGAACATCTTTCCAGTCAAACTGTTTTAGTTCGCGTATTATTGTAGTGAAGACATGGTAATTTTTTTTGTTATTATTATTTCATATAGACGAGAGCTAATCGAGATGGCAAATGCTGGAGTTTGTTGAGACGCACCTTAAGACGTACTCGTATCTGTATAATTTCCATACAGTCGAGACATCTATCGGCGACCGGGTTTCGCTGTTGGTTCTATATAGGTATCGACCGCTCGTGTTTTTATGCTCCCCATTTTTATAATAATGGGGTCGCACAGGGTGGTATTTTCGTGTCCGGGGAACAAAGAAAATGTGTGATAATAATAACGTAGGAATGTAACAAAGAAAAGTCTGGCATTTAGTATCTTACAAAATGAACAGGAAATTTCAAATACGTATGCGGGATGTTTAAAAACTTTTCGGTATAACAATGAAAGAAAGTTTTATCTTGGCTTCCAGTAAAGTAAACACGAACCAATTTATTTATTTTATAATTTCTTTAAGCACGTAATATCTTCAAAAAATATGTGCATCTATTAAACATATCGGGGTTATTGAACAATTCTTGAATATGAATATTTCAGTGAATGTTAATGTGCTTGAACTTTCAAATATATAGTAGCTAATCATTTTGATGAACGAGACTTAAGGAATTCTAGAATCAGTTGTAAGACCTCCTTCTCCGTGACGTGGCAGGTTAACTCGATTCTAGAACTTTGAAATCTATTGAACTGCCAAAGTACTGCTCGAATAACGAATAAGTCCAGCACTTCGTTCAGTAAGAACGGTTACCAGCGGGTATTACCACTAAATTGGACTAAGCATAACATTTCTAACATTTTGGATAATTGCGCGAAGGATGTACAAGGGATAAATAGCGGGTGGCCAGTGATTTTTGTAAGCTCATAGACAATAACGTTAATTTTAAATCTTTGTTTGCCGTCGAGTAGTTTGTGTGCGAAAAGCTGTTGAAACGGTTCAGTTTGACCCGCAAGACAATGCTCAAGCTCTTTCATCCCGAATCGTCACGGCCAAATTGATTGATTTGAATAACGAAGTACTACCGCTTGCTCCATGTTCTCCAGATATGGTTCCGTGCGTGTTCTAAAACATGAAAACTTGCTTCAGGGATAAGCGTTTCACGTAACTGAGCAAATCATAACGTAAGGGACATGTGTCCCCGGTTTCACTGCAGCCTCGTGGGCTTATTGTGAAAGACCTAGCTATTTACTTTTAACACAATGCAAATTATCTTTTTCCAGGATAAGGTTTCCGTCTCCATCAGTCTGATTTTCTAGCAACTAAATGATTAATGGATTTATTACATTTTCTAAAAGTTCTAAATGGAGTCGGGTTTTCTTCTATGAAAATAAGGTCCGATTATCCCGTTCTCCAGAATTCCTGCCCACACATGGATCTTCTGGGGATACTGTGAATGGTAATCCCGAAACACATGTGGATTATCATTATACCAATACCTACAAATGTGTTTGTTGATGAATCGATTTAGGAAAATATGTCGATTAATCCCACTTTATTAAATATATTTATTAATGATCTCCCAACAACACTAGACAGACCAGGGACGGCACTATCAGTGATCTACGCTGACGACACGTGTTAATAGCAGCGAATAATACTGAGAATTTGGTCAAGTAGTCTTCTTTTAAAAACTGATACAAAATCCATAGCTGATGTAACAAATACCAAGTTTTTGGACCTTTATATTGATCAAAAATTAACATGGAGCGTTCCCGGTGATCACGTTATTTCTAAATTAAGTAGTGTTCGATTTCTGATAAAAAAAATACAGTAACTTTAGATGTCATTAAGCTATTAAGCTACTATGGTCTCGCACAGTCAGTTATGTCCTATGGTTTGACATTTTGGGGTGGCGCCTCAGAATAGAGAGATTTTTATAAAACAAAAAAAGATTATAAGAGCAATGATGAGTGTTGTTCCTTCGACGTCAGGTAATTTTTTTTCCTTTATATAATTTCACTAATTATCTATACCAATAACCGAGTAGACTGTCGGCGCAGTTTCACCGGTCTGACACGCGCTCGGGTGGGGACTTGGACGTTCAGTTTTCTAGATTGAAGATAGGGCACAACAATCCTCGAGGCGAAATGTATTAACCAGTTAGTCAAACTCAATCCTGATTTTGACTTAAACATGTCTAGGACTAATTTTAAACAATAAAAGTTGAAAACATTTTTGTGTGGCAGATGCCATTATTCGCTCGACGAATTCTTTAAGGACAAATAATATTGATGTGATTTAGTATAATGAGAAATGAGATAGTATAGACTTGTATTGATATAAGTATGTGTTTGTTTGTTGAAACTTGTATTTGTTTATTATTGTAGCAATCTGTATTGACGATCCCATAATGTAAAGTATTGTAATTGTTTGATGTTCTGTGGAATTAATAAAGTTATTATTATTATTTATCGCTCAACCAAATATCGACATGTTTTTGCTGAAAATCTTGTCTACTTCAGATGACAAGTTACTCTGGGTAAGTTTTAAATTGTATATTTTGGTCATATATTTAATAATAATGTTTTGCATATTGTCTTTCTATAGTAGATATAGGACAAATTTAATTCGTCGTAACGTTGGATAAGAGTTGACATGTAATAAAAAATATTTCTATTCCTTATAGAAGAAAGTTAACAATATCTAATATGATCAAGGCAATTTGTTAATAAAGTACATAAAAATATTGTGTTGTTCCGACTATGCTCATTTTCCAATTTCAAACAAAGTCTAGACATCATGTATACAAACAAAATAATAATACTTACTGAAATTATAAATAGGAAGTTTTGTTAGAAAATAAGGAACATATATATATAGTTGAATGCGTAATAACATAACATGTATTTTATGGTTATTAAATAATCATAATATTAAACCTATTCCAACCCATTCAGACTGATGTTTAGACGTAGATGTGGTATTTTGATTTTATTTTTGAAAAATACCACAACGGCAGAAAATTATTCAACATCAGAACAACTCACACGTGCGCAACAATAAATTGTTCAAAATAGAAAAAATTATACTGTTTTGTCTAGGCCGCTAGGCATATGTTTACATGGCAATTAACTTTTAAAAGTTATGGTCTAACATAATCTAAGAGAGTATTTTGTTTTGTTTTTCTTCATAATATATTTAGTTTTCCAATGTTATAACAATTTGAAAATGAAATAATTATTTTACCGTGTAATTCATATCTATGGAATAAGACTAATATCTTTTTCCTTTTTATTTCTTGCAAAAACGCAAAAGCACGAAACCACCAATTTGAAAATTTCATCAGAAAAAAATTTGTATGGAAATTCTTATATGCCTTTGAAGCTATATAGATTCTTTCATAAAATACGCCATGTGGTTGATTCACTGTTCCATTTGTGTTGTTCAGCAGCACTTTCACGAACCAAATCAATATGCCCGATCACTACTTCCACCGAACGGCCTCTTGAATTTTTTTCATAATTCGACCAGTAGTTCTTTGAAATGAACGATTGTAAACCATACATTAATTTTTTAAAATCAATTCAACAATTTGAATGCGTTGTTGTATTGTCTACGTAGCCATTTGCCATGTGATGTATGACTTTATTTAAATTAAAAAAAAGAGAGTCAATTTGAAAGACTCATTAAATTCAAACATTCAAATATTTCTATCAAATAAAGCGGGGGGCCATTTGGTACAATAAGCCGCATTGCTAGAAGCTTTGTTTTAGTTTAGGTCTGATTGACTTCGAAGAAAACATGATTATTTGTCTCCAAATTATTTATAAACATAATTTCATGATATCGACCAATAATCCGCTTTGTTGAGTATTAGGTTTATTAATATTTTATCGTATGTGACAACAATGTAAATTGAAATGCATTTTATGTTGCAACGTTGTATTCATATTGTATTGTGTTGCTGTTTTTCGCGCTAAATTGTTAAAAAATCATTCATTCGTCTGTCGTACACACAACATGTAATATTAGAAATAAAGTAGTGTTTATTAATAATATAATCATACTTCGTATCATTTCAACGACAAATACATCAAATTGAACCAGCAAATACATCATAAATCTGTGAAGAGTCTGATACAGCAGAAGACAACACAGACCTCGATCACCCTTCAATCTTGATTCGTTCGCAGCATCCTCAATATAGCGATACAATTAAAACCACAGAGAAATCCGAAAAGATACGATATAAATTTGCAGGAAAATATCTGCATTTCCAGCGATGAATGATCACGGTGAAATCCAAGAGATTTAGCGAGTAAATGTGTCTCGTGATTCATAAATAAATATATTTTGTGTATTATATTGGTACAAATTGAAAACTATTTTCGCAACACGGCGTGCTATTTTTAGTTGAATTGGATGCCCACAAGTATTTCTGATCCGTTTGTTTATTGTATGTTATATGTAGGTACATGTTTGAAAAGAAAATGTTCTCTAACACGCAAATAACTTCCGGTTTTACGCCCAGGCAAGACGGGTGTTTCATTGTTTGTTTTTTTGTAAAACAGTATTATATACAAAGTGTTAATAATTAATACTTAAAACGCTATGTTTGGGGTTTTTCCACCATTTGATGCTTATCATCTATAACTTTGTTTTTTCCAATACTTTTTATTCCACCTGTTGACTATTATTCTATAAGAAAGGTCTTTCTTTCATTAGAATTTCGGTTAACCATGGACATTGCAACATAGTCCTGAGCTCAGATAACCTGGGACAGTATATTTTCCTTATATTTACGATGACCTAGGTTACCGTCCGCAAATTTGCAAAAATGATTAAGCAACGACAAAACTTAATTTTGTGTTGCGTGGAACTTAGTATACTCTCAAATTTTCATAGCTTTCCGATTTTTCCTTCTCTCGTGATATATCTTTCCCGCAGGTACACCGTGCATATTAAATCATTTTATTTATTCGTATTCAATTAACACTTTTTTTACTTTCCCGTACAGGGAAAGTATTGTGAACGCGCTAAAAATTCCTTGAGACGAAAGACCATCTTCAGATGGAAGTCTGTCTGTCTGTATGTGTGTTAAATTTTGCTGTATGAGTATGGGGGAGCTGGTTGTGTCCACCCCTATCACAGGGTTTAAGTGATTTCAACCAAAAACTAATGGGTTCATCCGAGGACTTCCCCAAACTCATATACCAAAATTTAGCTCAATTGGTTAAAGCGTTTGGGCGCTATCGTGGAAGACTACATACAGACACATACACACAGACAGACAGACCTCCATCTGGAAATGATTTTAATCGTCTCAGGGAACTTCAAATGGTTATATCCGTCTTTATTTTTACTTACCGCGTTCTCAATACTTTCCCTGTGCGGGAAAGAAAAAAACACAGTTTTGGTATGGGGAGCGACTTGTGCATCGCAGACACCAGTGTATTTTAACTATGATCAATCGATCAGTCATTGAATTAAATCGTATCTTGAATTTTAAATAGAAAATACTAGATACCTAACTTTTCTAAATAAATTATCCATTTCATTTGGTTTCGCAATCAAAATTGACACAAACGAGGCCTCGTTTGCAGGCCAAATTCGGTGAGATTTTCTTCTTATCATATACACATTAAACTATTTCAAATTAAACTAATGTTATTAGAAAGTCAAAATTCACATTTTTGAATTCAAAAATAATTCAATTATATTTTTCTTAACTCTGCGCTGAATTTTTCAACTCAAAACCGTCCCAACCTGTATAAATATAATCTGTAAGCGTTAGTTTTTAGTATATATAGCGATATTTTAAGATTCGTATAATATTAAATGAAAACCATTGAAAAGTCTAGACAAAATCCATTATCAACAAGTTATCGACCAATTAAGATTCATTTTCGCTTAAAGTTTGAGGCATCTACATTACCTACCTAAACACATTCTTTTATTATAACATAACGTGTAAAAAATAGATTTGCAATTATTGGACCATGAAGCTGCATTAAATACTATCAAAATTGCAATAACTTTTAAAAAATTTATTTATTATGCGTTAATTTGTATACAAGGGATTTTTTTTGAATCTCGGTGATTCCTCAATACCAGTGGATATGCCGGTTTCCTCCTGTGACTTCAAATTTATGATGCGATGGCTCTAAAACTATTTTTCGATAAATTAGAATAAAACAATTATTAAAAATCTCGATTTTCACCTTATTATTGATTCTACAGGGTGATCGTAATTGGTCACTTTTGATAGGAAACACCCATTCTAGAGGACCTAAAGAAAAAGTAACCGACATACTCCCAGCTTCAATTTTGTGAAATAGTGAATGCCGAAAACTGCACATCGATATTTTGAACTGTTTACAAGACAAGTCATTTTCTGTTTTATGTATTTTTAAGAAGAATCCAATGGTGTTTTTAGATTTTGTTGCAAAAAGTAGTTTTGATGGTATGACACTTTTATTTTTCATATGGAGCACCCTATATATTTTTGCATATTCGTTTTATATAAAATATATGTATAATTATTATTTTGATTTTGTATTCTTGATTTTAGTATCTAAGTTATTTTATTTGACGTTTCGATCATTTTCTGATCTTTTTCAAAAATGTCAATAAATAAAAATATTTTAAAATTATTACAAAGCAGTCATCTATCAACTCACCTGTATATCGTGAATATTATTTAAAAATGAGTAGCACCAAAAAGACCGAACACAAATTACGATAGACATTACAGTTTCATCAAAATATGTATAGAATCCAGGGAGAATTTGCTCAAATTATTTGTATCTTTTTTTTTTATTTATAGCCGATTGGTTTTTGTGTATGTACACCCAAAATTCTCGTTTTTTATTCTCCAGCACAGGGAAAGTATTGTGACGCGCTTTTTTTTGAGATCAAGACAGATATAACCATTTTGAAGTCCCCTCTTCCACGATAGCGCCCAAACGCTTTAACAAATTGATCTAAATTTTGGTATATGAGTTTGGGGCAGTCCTAGGATGAAGCTATTAGATTTTGGTTGAAATCGCTTAAGCCCTGTGATAGGGGTGGACACAACCGCTAAATTTTCATATATCAGTAGGGGTCGAGCGATACATCATTTTAAAGCATTTTTTATCTGCTTTACAGCGATAGGTCACTTTTGATATTTGTCCCCATAATTCACGAGAAAATAGCGTTTAAAATGTCAGGAGAAAGTTTTGGGGTGACACACCCGATTTTTTGTTGTTGTTATGCAAATAAAATCATAAAATTATATTTATATTATAATAAGGGATTGCTGCTTTTTCAAAATCTCCATCACTAGGTAGATAAGATGTTCAATTCCTTATCCTAAATTTCATCAAACGTGTCGCTGTAAAAATTCAAAAATGTTGGCTTTTTCGTCAATATTTAACAGTTATGCTTGTTATATTTATCTTAAGAAGCTTAATGCTATATTTAAAGAAATTTTAGAAGTTGACCTTAAGGGTGCCTAGGTAGTAATGTCGGGCCAAATGCCTATGACAATGTCTTTTTTAAATATTTGTATTATAATCAACCAAATAGTGACAACAATGATATTTATTATCAAAGTATGTCATACAAGTATTAAATGTTGCAGAATTTTCTCTGTCTAGGTCAGGTCGGCTGTGTTGTCTGGAAAAAATATGGCCTACTATGTGATAAACGCAGGCCAGATTTTTGCAAGAAAACGGTGCACATCAGCTAATTTTTAGTGCTAAAAAATTAAAAACACTGAAAATTTCATTAGCATTAATTATACCAGAATTTCTTTAACAATATTGTGAGGGTGTTTTATTCATTTCGAAATAATATTGTGTAAATTAAAATAAAATCCGATAATAATGAAAATAATTGAATTTAATCCGTTCAGTGCAACAGCTTTTTCTATATTCGACCGACTATTCTCTAAGAACATAATTATCTAACTAACTGATCACTCTACTTTTGGCATCCAAATTGAAACTTCTACATTTAGCCTTTTTTAAAATCTCAGTGGTTGACATGTTTAGAGAGTGTTAATATAAACAAAAACTACAGAAAGTGCAGTGCCCTCTCGGTTTAGGAATCTTGTGTCATATAATAATAATAATGTTTTTTGCAACCAAAAATACAGAACACTTTTACAAACATAAAAGAAATATTCGATTTAGATGGATTGATGGTCATCTGATGTCTAGCAGATTCATGTACGAAAGATCGCAAATCTGACTCAAGTTGTTAACGGTAGCAATATCCGATATTTCAAAAGAAATTTTAATTTGCCTGTCATCAGCATATTCATAGTTTGAACAGTGGTGGAGACATTTAAATATATTTGTGGTGTACAGACAAAAAAGTATAGGAGGAGGAGGTATAGCGGAACTCCACAGTCAAGTCTACCACATTCCGAGCTACCGTTGTTTGTCTTGACAAACTGCTGTCTTCCGCTGAAATAGCTTACCAGCAGTTTTATAGAACCATCTGAGAAGCCACAGTAGTGTAAAATGGAAAACAGTATTTCGTGATGCTTTTGAATAATCTAACAGTATTAAAGCAGTAGTTTTGCCAGAGTCAATATCCCTGATTATATCATCAACAAGATCCATGAGAGCCGTGCTACAGCTGAATCCTTTCCTGAAGCCCGACTGTTTTTCGTGAATAATATCATTTTTCTTTATAGTTTAAAATCTGTGAACACATTTTTTCAATAATCTTAAGACATAGGACTCAAGCTGGAAATAGGCCGAAGATCACTTCTATTTTCAACTTCATCCTTCTTAGGAATTGGAACAACCTTTGAGATCAGGAAAGCTACATTCTAGTAAGCAAGAATTGATATAATATGGGTAATAAAAGGTATAATGTAAGGGCAGCAAAGCAATAACATATTAATATTCAGTTCATCAGGTCCGTGAGCATTAGATTTTATATCATGTATGTACTTACTAATATCGTCATCGGTAACCAATGAGAAATTAAATAGTGTGTCAAAATTCGACTTAAGATTATTACTATAAAAATTTATTAAATCTGCATCCGCATTAGTAAGACGTGAATGCTCTAAAAAATATTCATTTATAGAAGAAGGTACGTTTAGTCTTTCCGGAATATCACAAGATAATTTTTTATTGTAGATACCTATATTACTTAATTTTTTCCACAACTCCCTGGGACTGCTGTTATTTAAGGTGATATGATATTATGATTGAAATATAACTAATAACACTCTAAATATTATAGCAAGAGAGTTAAAATAAATAATTGCAGGTGGTGTTCGAAAGTACAATGCCCTTTCTACACTAAATATTATAGCAATTGGTGGTAAACCGAAAATGTCAACAAATATTAGATAACATCAAAAATGTTTGTATGTTTGTTTGGACCCGCCTCAAAAATGGTACTTCAGGGGAAGGAGGGAGGAAGTCAAGTTGCACCCATGGGTCCACACTTTTATAAATGCAACACAAGCATTTTTAAAACTAAAGTGTTTTGAGCTGCTCGGAGCGCATTCTGCCTTTAAAAGCAACATTATAGGCCGATATCAATTTTATGCAACTTCTCGAAGCTTTTTGAAATCATCCTTTGTGAGCGTATCAACAGTTTGATCTTGAGTCAGATCTCCATTACCCAGCATGGCTTTATGAGGAATAGATCTACTCTCACTAATCTGGCTACATTTACTCAGTATGCGTCTGAGGTACTGGATGGACAGGGTCAGGTGGATGTAATATACACCGATTTTTCTAAAGCATTCGACCGTGTTTGTCATTCTGTGTTACTTAGTAAGTTGTCGTGTTTTGGTTTCTCTGGGGACCTTGTCTGTTTTATGAAATCATATCTGTCTAACAGAAAGCAGTTTGTGTGCTGTAATGGCTTTAGCTCACATGAATTTACAGTGACATCTGGTGTGTCTCAGGGGTCTAATCTTGGCCTCTTATTATTTCTCATATTTGTTAATGATATTGTAAATGTTATAAATTGCAAAAGTCTTTTGTTCGCTGATGACCTGAAAATATATACAAGTGTCCGTAATTTGTCGGACTGTGTGAGGCTTCAGACGGATCTGGATTCGATTCAGGACTGGTGTGTCCGAAATTACTTGCCGCTAAACACCTCAAAATGTAAAATTGTCACTTATACTCGACGATTAATAATCCACGATTATCATTACTCAATTGGGCATTGTGAACTATCTCGTATTTATTGCATGAGAGATCTTGGACTTTTATTCGATTGTCGATTAACGTTTGTTGATCATATAGCGAGTAAAGTTGCGGATGCAATGAAGTCCTATGGTTTTATAGTCAGGAATTGTGCAGATTTCACGGATATTGGATGCTTGAAGGCTCTATTCTTTGCGTTTGTGCGTTCCAAGTTGCAGTATTGTAGTTTAGTTTGGAATCCTTATTATGTCAGTCATAAGTCGTCTGTAGAGCGTGTACAGAGAAGATTTCTTAAATACCTAGCTTATAAATGTGATAACGTATACCCTGCTAGAGGAATTGAGTATATCGATCTGACAAGTAGGTTCCATATTGAGTCCCTGGAACATCGTAGGGCGACTGTGGCTCTTACCTTCCTGCACGGACTGCTGAACAATAAAATAGATTGCACAGAGTTGTTGTCCCAAATTAATTTTTGTATACCGCGTGTGTCCGGTAGGCATTGTAGCACTTTTTACTGCTCGAGGGCTCGAACGAATCTAATGTTGAAGTCTCCAATATATTTTATGTTAAATTGTTATAATGTGATGTGTGAATCGTGTGATGTACATTTCACCCCATTGAGGGGAATATTAGATGAAGCTAAATTGTATTGTAATTTCTAAACTTGTAATGTTGTTAGTATTTGTCGAATTTATTTCCTATTTAATGTATTGCTCTGTAAATGGATAGATTCTGTTGAGCAATAAAGCTTATTATTATTATTATTATTATTATATTATTATTATTAACACATTAGTAGAATGTTAAGCCACGAGCATACTCTACAATATGTACCATTATGAAACCAATATATCCCATAGATCTGCCGTGAAAAAGTAATAAGTAAGTTTATAAAACCCAGAACATGATATAACATTTCATGAAAATAAAGAAAAGGACCCAACTCGTTCCAATGATATTTGATATTTTTTACTGAGACAGTCTATACGTAGATACACGCTTTAGCAAATTTTTTGCAGAATTTGCAAAACATTATTACCGCATAACAAAACAATTTGTCTAGTCCAGTCCTTTGTATTGTATACAAATTACGCAAAATAAAAATATGAATTCAGTTTACTGAACCCGTGACATACTTTCATTTAAATTAAAATAATAAAAATGATTGCAAGACTAAATAAAATACAGTTTTACGCAAAAGAGTATTTATACTTTTTAAATTCATCAATCAAAAATTAATATAAGATATTTTAATGAAATCCTCCCTTTTACTGTGGATTCTTTATTATTGTCTGGGACACAAAACACCAATATTGGGTCAAAACAGAAAAACACACCAATAATTAAAATTTCAATGTTAATTAGCTAACGCGATCAACATATATTATGAGAATACAAAATCAAATGTTTAGGCTATAGCTGGTCTTGGTTTTGCTTATTTGCGAGAGAAACTGGAACACATAATTGGGCTAGTTCACTTCATCAGACTTTGTGTATCAGCGAAATCACCTTTGATCGTACACTCGATTTAAGGTTAATGTTGAACAGTTGCCCCAGTAGTAATTTTCACCCTGTACGATGTTTTATATAAATATTACCAAGCGGGTGCTGTTTCCTGTTATGATACATAAAAGTATACAATTATATTATTTTTGCTAAATGTCAGAATTTGCCTATAAAATAGACAGCAGGTAGCTGTAATAAAAATTGTCATCATCCACGCGTTCTTGTCATATTATGAACTATTAATTCTGGGTAGTAAACGAACACTAAAAAAATGGAAAAAAAATTCAGAGATACTGAGTCAAAGTCAACACTTTTATTAAATAAGCTCTGAGCTCTCAAAAACGGAAATGACGTTTTACACACAGAACACAGAGCTGAAACATAAATACGCCATTGTGCACTAGTACCAGTGCTTCGGCAGCTCAATCACCTCACATATAACGGCATGGAAGGATCACTTTGACGCCGCCCTTCATTTTCGTTCGATAAAGCCTTGCCGACTGCAGCTTCAAGCAGTGAACAAATTTGAAATTAAGGAAAAAAAAACCGTGTTCCTTAGAAACATTTAAAATAGTCTACAAAGTAAATGACAATGAACTATTGAAGTAGACACACTGTATTCTTACAGCAACCACTTACTTCTCAAGTCTAGACTTAGATTACATGTTGATGTGCGTATGTGTCAGTAAAGAAAATTTCTTGTTCTTCATTTACTTATAAGTATTTATTTAATTTTCTTGATATTATGTCTCGACGATCGATGCGTTTCTTCCAACTCGTTAACTTTCACTAATCAACCGGCAAATGAGAGCCAGAAAGAAAACAAAATAATGATGATTCAAATTAATTGAATCAAGTGCGAGACGAATTGACGTCAAATAAAATAATATTTATGAGACATGTTCGGAAAGTTTACTGATTCAATTTCTGTACATGCGTTATGTTATGCCTTATGCGTTGTTGGTTTTCAAAAGCAATTTCCTGAAGGTTTTGTAGCATCATAATATATTTTAAAGCTACAGTCGAACCTTTATATTTATAGTGAAAGACCAACATGTCGACCGAAATTGCACTATAGAGAGTTTTTCACTATATAAAGAAAAAATCAACAACCAACAAAAAAAATCACAAAATTGAATTATTTTAGATTTTATTAACCATTTGAAACTTACTTTTGAAAAATAATTGTTGCTCAACCAAATTCTCGCATTTATTCAAAGGCATAAAGATTTGATCAGTTACCCTTTTCTGGCTCCTGAGAGTAGTTTGCATAATGTCAAATGCATTTCTTATTTCATTTTCACTTAATTTAGCAGGACACTCCCCGGTTTCAATTTCTTCTTCATGATCGTCTATACTTTTTATATCGTCATTTATGTCTTGGTCAGTTGGGAGATCTGTCGTCTTCAAGTAAGGTAGCGAGATCTATTTCGTTCATACTTAGGTTTAAAGACTTCGGTTATACAAACAGTGTAAAATTGTTGTGAGATAATATTTTCCTAAACATTAGATGAAATAATGTTCGAGAGAGCTGACAACTGTAAGTACTCTCACAGCCGAAGCTGAAGCAAATCTTTTAAGTGGTAAATATAGGTAAGTACGCCAATGATTATTATTAAATTTGGCCAAAAGGAAAAATTAAAATTGCAGACGGACAACTTGCTGCCAAAAATAAATAAAATGAAATATAAATATGCGAAAGTAAAAGACAGAAAGGAATAAAAGAGTTAAAAAGGTAATACGTATGCGTTAGTGGTTACTATACCATCTTTTTTTTTATTATTTGGCAGAAAATATTGCATAAAATTTTAATTTCGTGTGATGATTTAAAACTAAAAACAAACATTTTGTAATCAATATTGATGACGAAGAATACACGCGATGATGCATTTGCTATTATGATATTGAAATAAAAAAGAAAGAAAAATGCATTTTATAAATAACAAACGAAAAGAAAAAATAAAGGCATATGAGACGAAAATACAAGAACGCGACATACATACCCGATAGGTGTTTATTATTGTTATTTTTGTTGATGGTCTGACCAAAACATAAATTTACCATGTTGCCACGGTTGCCAAGGAAAATTTATTACACAAACTACTGCTTATATTACGTATCGGAACATCCTGGTGGAATAAATAATTGCCAAATCATTCATGAGATTGGATAGAAGTGCACAATAAAGCAAATCAATGTAACCAATTTGAACTTATAGTCTTAGGTCTTTGTACGACTCATTACCATATTTGACTGGCTGAAGTTTTCCTGCGTTAGTTAACCAAACAGTCTTTACCACACTTTCAGCAAACACGCGGCCAGATTATCGCTTGTGGAAGATACATGACCCTTCTGTTGACACTCCCCTTACTATAATATCTAATGTATCTTCTGAATGGCAATTTCTCATTTGTCTCACCCTGTACATAGTAGTCTCTGCTAGGTGGTTTTGCGGTTCCAATTTCGTCTAGACTCACGTCAAAGCATTTTGAGTCGTTAATTCGTAATGCCTGCTAGCTTTGCTAGATAAACTCCAGGACAGCGGTTGGGTAAGATACCCGTACTAAAGGCGTGACAAAGATGACTCCAAGTTTTCGGATGTGGAGTTTTAAGATGTGCACGGTATACATGTTATAGATATCTTTATCTTCAATCATCAAACAAGTCAATTAAGTAAGACATTACAACTATCCTGTTAATCTTATATCAGGCGGTACCATTAGAGTTGTCCCTTTCTCCATTTGGTCCAATCTTTTGTCATAACCGCATCGAGCTCTCGCTTGGATTCCAGTACTTGATGATATTTTGATTTTATTAATTCTGTCTGTAACTTATTTTATATTTTTGTATATTATTTTAGTTTTACATATTGTTGGTACGTATTTGCATACTTACTTATTTTGTTTATATGATTGTGTCAATTTCCGGTAATTGGATTGAAGCCTGTCGGATACTTTATTATTATTGTATCTGCATCGATCTTCTGCTAATTCATTATTTGGTTTAATCGATTTTCTTGGTTGTGATGCATGTTCTTCTTCAATTTGTCAAGTTGTCGTAAAAGCTGTGTTGAATTTTCACATTACTTATTTTCTCTTCTTTTTCGTCGATTCTTTTCGATTAGTTCCAGCTTCACGTTGCCTTGTTTTTTTCGCATTTTCTTCAGCTTCACATTGTCTTCTTTCATCTTGTATTTTCTGCAACGTATCTTCCTGATATTGCATAGTTTTGACCGCAACACTAAACCACAGAAAATGTGTTAGAGGTAGAGGGATCATTGGAATAAGTACAGTGTCTGCAAACACACATAATATGTACAGGGACATGTTTATTTTCTTCGTCATTTTCTTTTACTAATTATGATTATTTTTGGCCGTATTTCTGGCAATTTATTATGAAGACAGCCAAAAATTCGCAACACTGCACTTACACAGATGCACAATCCCTGATTACGATGACAACACGTCGGACGCGTTGCAGTTTTCGCGAATACATTTTTTTTGGGGAGTTGTTTTTTGGGTAAAATAAAATAACAAAAATCACAAAAAAAAAGAAACAATGTATACAACAGCATATATGCATACATCAGATATATTTGCATATATAGGTAGTGCAGTCAAAACCCGTCTGTCCCGGGACTACTTCGCCCCAGACAAAATAAAATTTTAGTTTTATTTCCACATCTTTTTTTTTATTATTATTATTTTTCTGTTGAGTATTATGCACACACAGAGAGAAACAGCAATGTCGACGCAAGGTCAGCCTTGCAAAAAAATAATAATAAAAGTAACAAAAAAAAGGAATACGCGACGTAACAATATTCTGTTTATTAAAAATGCATTTGGACATTTAATAAAGTACTGGCTGTTTTATGGGCAGCTTTTGCCATAAAAGATTTAGTGAAAAGCACATAAGACGAAAAAGAGAACTATACGAGTGTAAGAGTAATTCCAATATAAACGGGAAATACCTACAACTACATAATTTTAACTATTATTAAGTTTTAGAATTTTAATAGAAATAAATTTGAATTGATAAGAAGAAGTAATTATAATATCATGCAAAGATTACAGGGTGATTCTCTGTTTGTTCATTCTATATTGGTCCCCATACATTTTTTATATTTCATATTAATGTTAAAAATTGTTACACACTGTTTTATGAGAAATTTTAAAATGTTAAAACTAATTTTCACCTAATTCGATTAGTTATGAACATTATCTGTAATTTAATAGGAATACAGCGTATATTTTTGTATTGAAAAATGATTTTTTTAAAATGCTAGGTATTCGTTCCGGTTTTCATTCGGGAATAATTAAAAGTACGTTGTGCTTATTAAAATATTTAGAAAAGTTAACTTTCAAGGTTCATAGTTTTAAGTATGCGTCTGAGATTTTTAATTTGAAATTCAAACTTTTTAAAACATATTGCTGCAAAAAAATAAAACTAAATAACAAATTCTTTCAGAGAGGCTGGAATGACATAAATAAAATTAGCTCAAACTACTAAATTAAATTTCTTTTCCTATACCATAAATATATACATCAAGCCAAGATACACAACAAATACGAAGTTCTGATAATGCCGAATAAAAGAACCTCTGTCATTTATTTTGTTGCATTGTATATTTTCTATTTGTTTCAGCCGATTCAACCCCTAAAGACCTCCAACAACCATTACCACCAACATCGTTCTTCAGCCATTGGACCCACATCGTCTATACCGTTTTGGGGACGGTCGTGCTGGTATCGGCCGTTCTATTGACAGGGGCGGCCGTGTCCGGCGCCACCTATTGTCCATCACACTTCTGGTTTTTCCACAATCAAAGCAGAAACGAAGGTGACAGGCAGCATCATCACCAACACGCTGCTGCTGACACTATCACCTATTTCCGTCATCACCACCAAGAACATCAACAGCCGCTACCGCAGAAGAGGAACAATTGCGAGGACGTTGCCGCCCCACCACTACCTTGCTATCTTTCACCGACCGCAATACCCGTAAGTTGATCTAGTTTTCTAAATTTTATATCAACTGTTTAACAATGGCTTTTTTTAAAATGGAATCAAATTTTGTTGTTGTTCTAAAGATCTAGATGCATACAAAATAGACGATATGGTATATTTTGTTGGCGACTCTTAAGATATACCAAGAATAAATGAAATTCTTCGATCCTAATGAATGAGTACTTAACTGCTTTTTAAATAAAAAATATTCAATCAAATGTTTTCAAAATTAGAGAATGCTTTGATCATAAAAAGACCTTTAAATCCCGACCCCACTTTCCATTTAAAAAAAAATAATCGAAAGCGCCACCAGCTGTCATTATGATGAAAATGTTATTTTGGTCCTCACTTTATATCTATCAGCGCCTACAATTTTTAATAACTAATTAAATAACCTTCACGAACATAATCTTTGATTTCAGTTGTTCGTGATGTACGCTAGTTACTATTCGTTAGTGCCGCTTGTCTGTGCAATTTTTAATTCCCCAAAGTAGACTTGACTAGCGAACCCACGATGAATATTTATGTAATAGGCAGAAATTTAAGAATTCAGATAAAATACAAGCTGTAGTTTTAGAGATTTACAGTTGAACAACTTTTCCAAACGAAATATGCATATTTAAATGTGATTCAAAAGTTATAAAACAAACAAAAATAAAA
The DNA here is from genome assembly GCA_911728435.2 of Apoderus coryli. Taxonomy (NCBI): domain Eukaryota; kingdom Metazoa; phylum Arthropoda; class Insecta; order Coleoptera; family Attelabidae; genus Apoderus; species Apoderus coryli. The sequence continues at coordinate 9,020,112 of OU452204.1, read as the reverse complement.
GTAATTTGGAAGTGATTTGGCACTACCTCGTTAGAGTATTTTACTTTTTGTTATATGATTTTGTGGGTTACCGTTCTCAGCGCAGATAGAAAGATTGCGCAACCCAGTGACAACTTTGGTAGGGAACCACAGACTTTCTATACCTCGTTTTCATTATGCGATCATTCTATATTCCTGGTACACTGAAACTTAAGGAGCTGAAAATTGTTTGTATTGCATATTTTTAAATAGAATATTTGGACTTAAAAAGATTTATTTTAAATAAAATTACAAAACTTGATGTCAGATCCACAAAAGCTTAATATCAAGCTTACAGTTTTGCTTTGACTTGTATGGAAAATGTTTCGCCAGCTTGCCAAAGTAAATAACATTATCTTCGAGTAAAGCAGAATCAATGAATTTATATTATTTATATCTTATTAGTTGGCTTAACATATAATTTCAGCAAAATTTAAGCTTGTAATAAATTTAAATTTGTATATAAACCAATATTTGTAGCAGGTTTTAATGAAAATTAAAATGAAACTAAAATCAAATTTACAAATCAAAGACGTCTACTCCACAAAATGTTTTATATTGATGTTCAATTCAGCCAATCATGTTTCGGAACATGCTGTTCCATCCTCAGTGGCATTAATAATCTTTACCAAGAATCTTACCTAGTATCTAAGTTGTAATCTGGAGTTTCGAGAACATGAATACATACACCTTGTGAAAAAACTATTCAATAGTAGAAACAAGGAAATGAGGTCAGTCGATAAAATATTTAGAAAACACAAAAAATTAACTATACTAATTGTAAACAGTAAACTTCATAGTAAATGATTCAATGTGGAATTGTTTCTTCTTGTAAATAATTTCAAGATCTTTGAAAATACACTTATGTAGTTTTTGATTTTAATCAAATTCAGTGTAGTGTGTGTTGGGTTTTATAATTTAAAAAATAAAATAAAACTATTATTAATAAAATAAAATTATAAAACCCAGCACACACTACACTGAATTTGATTAAAATCAAAAACTACATAAGTGTATTTTCAAAGATCTTTTATTGGAAATGATTTACAAGAAGAAACAATTCCACATTAAATCATTTACTATGAAGTTTACTGTTTACAATTAGTATACTTAATTTTTTGTCTTTTCTAAATATTTTATCGACTGACCTCATTTCCTTGTTATTGAATAGTTTTTTCACAAGGTGTATGTATTCATGTTTTCGAAACTCCATAATACAACTTAGACACTAGGTAAGATTCTTTGTAAAGATTATTAATGCCACTGAGAAAGGAACAGCATGTTCCGAAACATGTTTGGCTGAATGGAAGATCAATATAAAACATTTTGTGAAGTAGACGTCTTTGATTTGTAAATACTTCCCGCTCCTCGTCGTAATGGATTATTTTAGAAAATAAAATCAAATTCTTGCTTGTAAAGCTGCCAATACGGAAACCTCCAGGTGACCTTTTCATCTTCAATATCAATAACAAATTGACGACCATGGATTAATCTTTCTTTCAAAGTTTTGAAGAGTTGATTAAGATTAAATTACGGGTGGCTGGGGCACTGTGACCTGTCTTGAGGCTCTTGAAGTTTGTTTAAAGTTGCAGATCCCCATCCAGTTCTAGAGCTTTGATAAACTCGATTAACTTGTTTAGTTTCAGATTTAGTACCTCCACATCTTGTATGATTTCATGCATTTTAGCAAATTGGCATACCATTTGAAACTGTATACTGTATATTTATGACTTATGTTTCTTTTTGAGAAAGTAAGATCCTTACGATATTATTTGGCCTCACGATGAACATACTACAAAAAATATACGTTTGTAGGCCGTGACATTGCCAGCCATGGGTGATTATTTTTCATAAATAGTAAAGGTAGAAGAAACAGCTCAATTCCCCCTTCTTCATAAGTTACAGGGTAACAAATTGCAAAACTTTTAAGAAGAAAGAGAACGACAAATTCTGGTTGTAGCATTGACCTGTTCGTAAAAAAATAATATTGTTGACTTTTCAATACCGGGTAACCGTTCATTTAGATTAAATTTAAGACTAACTTTAACTTTTTTTTAATGTTACTGTAATAGCTTGTTTAAATTCAAATAACCTAATTTAATTCAACACGAAATAAGTTGAAACAGCGAACTGCATTTTCTAATTTTAAAATATTCTGAATATTTTACGAACTGTTTCTTATTACCCATAATGTTGAATACATTGTAGTAAATCGATGGCATTGGCGTACATTGAAATTTGGAAAATAAAACAAAAAATTACCCTTTAATTATAAATATAAGTACAAATAAAACACCCGAAAAAGCGAACAGCGGGTTAATAATATCAAAACGGTATTCGGTTACGGTATGCGAACTATTTTACTTCTATAGAGGAAAGACAGCGACGTGGCGCATTGTGGTCAGCTTTGTTGATTTGAGCGATCGATACCTCAATATGAATGTTCAAAAAAGTTCCCCATTATCATACCAATAAAGCATACTACAGAAATTTGACCAATTACTTGTCGCGCGTTTCGAACGCCGGTTAGAACTTCGAGACGGTAACTCTCTAAGTGGTACGTAATATTTTCGGGCAGGTAGTGGCCAATCTGAACTGCTTCCGTGTTGGAATACCAAGGTTTCTGTGGAGATTTCTTCGCGGATGTCGTAAATATGGGTTAGCATCTTTAATATTTACGATATAAACATTTACAAAGCTTTCATTTGCATATTGAAACTATAGATGAAAGCTATGTATGCATATACTGTAATTTTCTAAATATGCATTACATTTATTAGACTGGAAAAGTATCGGATTGATACAGATTTCTAATGATTGTGACTTTATTATTTCAAGCATGTATTAAGATTTGTATGGGTGCTCCATTCAGCTGCAGTAACTTGCAGTCTTACCAGTTACGATTTTTTTTCAGCGTTAGAGAATGGTTTTACTCGGCGTATTTTATTTGACAGATGGAAAAATGAACCGCTTCCACATGATAAAAATCAATCGGTTTTGACTTACGTGTGTGAAAATAGTGATTCTAACAACTAATTCACGGTGGATTATTAATGAACAGTGTAGTTATGCCTGAGGAGGCGCAAGAAGCGCGAAACAAAGACAGTAAGCATTTCCGAGAACATCATTCTCGGAAATTTAGTCGGACTCAAAGTATGGAGGACATAATACATATTTATGCTCCTAATCTCATCTGATTCATTAATAACAAGTTTAAGAAAAGCATCAAACACAACAAAAAGTGATTCGTTACCCAAAGCTGTCATTGCAATGCTGACATCGCCTATGTCTACCTATCCGGCTGAAAATCAAGATTCCAGTGAGAGTGATTAACCTATATTTAATTTAATTTAAAAGAAAGAGTTGTGCACATACAAAATTCAAAAACATTTCACCATATTTACATGAATGAATAATAAAATGGTTTAGGCTAATCATGTTGAACTCTATTTATTACCAATTTTCTCCATTACTAAGTTAGCTTTTCCAGAATGAACATTGTTTTAAAATCACATAATTGAAAGTTGGCATTTTTTCACTTTTAGTGTCAATTTATTAAAGCTCTTAACATAAAATAATTTTGCTCATTCAGATCATCAAAACTGACCAGTGTGCGGCGCGGCGGCGGCACTACAAAAGGTCATATTGAAGCGCAGATTTATCTTAAGCACTAAAAATAGGAAGGAAAGGATAAATGTTGTGGATATTATGTTATTTAGAATAACATAAAATATACAATTTGCTTTGGACACAACAGTAATTTAGTGGAATGACATAGGACTTTACTCATTAAATTAATTATATATAACTCGACATAATGAAGTCTAACTGTTGTTGAGACATTTCTATTTTTATGTGAAAAATGATCTCTATAATTTTTCAAATAGAAATCCCCAAACTTTATATAAGTATACGTAGGTTATTATCATTCAAAAATGAGGATAAATTTGATGTTACGACTTTTTATTTCAGATAGTAGTTTTCGAAATATTATCAAATTGATTATAAAGTAGATTGAAGCTCTTCACCCGCGAAGATAAATTTGCTAATGGATATACAACAGTATCCGGTAAATTGCTTGACTCCGATAAACAAAATCCGGCGAAGGGGGGTGATACAAATCAAAGAAATGTATTTCATTAACTCACTTCTCAGCAAGCAGCACCCACTAGAATGCGTCGAACTGATCTTGAATTGTTGTTGTCTTCCAGTGACCCAATAATTATAATTGCAAGGACGGTTTTCTCTAAATTTAAGCCTTTTAGCCACTAGCATTTCCTGCTCCAATCTTGACAGCGACTGCCTATTTGTCGTACCATTTGTTCGATATACAAACGAAAAACCGACAAGAGATCACGGTCGTTGCAGCAATCTTGACAGATTCCTCTTTGCAAAGTCTTAAAGAGTTCATAGGATACCTGGCAAAGTATCAAAAACACGTTTCACCATTTCAACATAACACTTTTAATTTCCCGCACAGGGAAAGTATTGTAAACCTATTATTTTTTGGTTGAACTCGCTTAAGCCCTGTGATCGGGGTGGACACAACTGCTAAATTTTCAAATAGCGGTAGGGGTCGAGTGATACATCATTATAAAACATTTTTTATCTGCTTTACAGCGATAGGCCACTTTTGATATTTGCCCCCATAATTCTCGAGAAAATTGCGTTTGAAATTTCACCAGTTAGGTAGTTGGAACTTGGAACCTATACTCTTATAAGAATATATGTAGTAATTGAGTACTTTGACACATTGATAGAGCGGTAGTTTCGCATGCGGAAGGTTATGGGTTCGAACCCCAGCTCTGGCAATATTTTTTTTTTAACAAAGTGGTTAGCAATTATAATATTAAAAATTATTCAAATTCTGTTTCATTACGCAGTGTAAGCGAGACGCGCGCCGAGTTTACAAAAATGTTTTGGTGAACTCGACCACTCCAACCATTAACATTGAACTTTCTTTTATAAACTGGGACCACAACTAAACCGATTTTTTAAATTTTCTATTGTTTTTTAAAACTATTCGCTCCTATAATTTAGAATTAGTATGTCAAGATGTTTAAAACAATAATACACACTTATCGCACATAGATCGAGCAGATACTCATTTATAATAAAAGTGTAATGTATACTGTATCTGTATAATGTTCCCATGTTTTTTTTCAGATTCACCCTATATCACTACAGGGTCGTCGGGTAATTGACATATAGAGAACAGGGTCCATTTTGCATTTCCGTGCGCGTGTTTGTGATGTACACATTGAATTATCGTGAATTATTAAAATATGCAAAAAATCTTCTATTCTATTTCATGTGAAATGGTATTGACTTTCAAATTATGTTAAATTATGGCTTGTTTTATATTTATCCTATTGAAAGATATTATTATATGGGGCATTATGATAATTGGCGATGTCATTACACTTTGCACGAAGGAGTCAGGCCTTGAAGTAGGTTAACTTTTAGAATATGTTTATAATAAAATTCTATTCCTGCCATTATTAGTAGATCTCACTATTCAGGAGATCGACACAATCGAAATTCTGGAAAATTTTTATGCATTCGTTCATTTTATGACCCTTGAACCCTAAAAATGACCTCAGTTCAAAAGTTTATATATCTAAGTATAAAATGTCAATCATCAATCAACTTAATTTTATTATTTTAATAGTAGCTATGAAATTAACCACTTTGAGAAAAAAGTTTATTAGTGTTTTTTGCACAATTGGTGTAATAAATCACGGTTTTGAAAATATTTTCATAAAATTAAAAAAAAAAACAAAAAAATCAAAATCATTAAAAATGTTATTTTTGATATACCCTGTATAGTAATCGTAAATTTGGCATTTGAAATTGTAGTTTCGACACAAGCAGCCGATAATCGATAATCTACTTTCCCGACTGGCTGCCATCGGGAGTTTTTTTTAACGTTTTATGAAACATGTCGCCTTCTTTCAAAATAGTTAAGAATCATAAATTACTGATTGATTACTGTTCATCATTACAAAAGTTGCATTTTATCTGCGAAAACAAAAACCAAGACTAAGACCGCAACTAAAGATTTGTAAGACCAAGAACAAGACCGAGTGTGCAAGACGAAGGCCGAATGATGCAACTGCACTACACTGAAACTTCCTTGTGGGAAGAAATTGTTGCTGTAAAAATTGACATAAAATATCCTGAAATGGGCTTTCCTACCTCCTAGGAACCAGTTTGAATTACTTCAGTATTTTTTATGACGAAATAAAAGTCGAATCTCCACAAAAATAAATTTAATAGAAATCTCCAATAATCATCCAAACATGTTTCGGAACTTAGACCAGTTCCATCATCAGTCGTAAAAAAGAGAAACTTAATGTTCCAGAAAATTTCCATTGAGGTCACCCTCATTGAAAATTTTTGTTGTTGTTTGAATTAATAAAATTTAATAACTAACATTATTATGCCATCCTATTTCTCTTTTTGTATATCATGATGAAACGTTTATTTCAAAATAAATATTATTGTGTAATTACTCCAACAGAAATCGAAAAATGGAAATAATTCAAAAAACAAAAAACAAATTTCCATAAGGGTGGCCTCAATGGAAATTTTCTCTTTTTTACCACTGATGATGGAACTAGTTTAAGTTCCGAAACATGTTTGGATAATTATTGGAGATTTCTATTAAATTTATTTTTGTGGAGATCCGACTTTTATTTCGTCATTTAAAATATACAAGTCCACTTAAGAATGGACTATTTTTCAAATTACTTCAGTATTTATCGATGGATCAGACTATAGACTCTGGCAGACACATATAATAATGTACTGCGTAAATTGCGGAGGAATCTTCAAAAAATATCAGTAGACGTGTTTGAAAGTAGATTCAATTAATATTTTATGAAATTAGATCCACAAAAAAAATATTTTGGGGATTCCAGAAAAAGTTCCGATATCCGAGATATGTTGAAAACTCTATATATACTTTTTATTTGAATCTTATTCAACTTTGATTAATATTTAGTGTGTTTATTAATTCGTTTTGTTGTTTTTCCTATTACCTTTAAAATTTTATATAGTACACATTCTAAAAATGTAAAATAAACACGCAGGAATCTTAAAAAAACGACTTCTCTGTGTCTAAAAAAATAATAATAAGAAACAACACATGCCTTTAGAGAGAACACAGAAAAACCCATAAATTGTGCACGAGCCACGCGAGAAGACAATATGGAAGGCCGTATACAGGATGGTCCATTTGTAATTGTGGTTGGCTTAAAATTTTACACAAAGTAGGTTTGTAAATCAGAAACATAAAAAATTACCGACGTTTCAGTCTCATGTTACATACCATCAATGAAATAATGGGTTTTGATTCGTAACCTTTAAAGGTATAACATTTAGGAATAAAATGTATCTTCCAAATAACATTTATTGGATAGATAGGTCTAAAAAAAAACAAGAGAAGAAACTTCAACAAATTAGAGAATAGTGGCTTTTAAACCTAATCAGACAAATGAAAAATTTAAAACAAAAGAAGGTTTTCTTAATTTGCATATCTCCGAAAATGCTTGGTGTTTTTCCTCTGTTTCAAATACGGCGCCACAGTTGAAGACAAGCCAACTGTTGCAGATATATTCAATTTAAACAGTATTGCTTCAATCAACAGTCAACATAGTGGTGACGCTGTCATGGAGTTTGCTCCAGCATGCTCGTCTGCTGATATTACCCAGAGCTTAAGTTATTATCGGATGAGCCGACCGGCTGCTAATTAAGGAAACATTTGCATAAAATGATTTACACCCCTGTGTGCTTGGCCCGCGGAGTTACTTCGTATGATACCGTCCACAAAATCCAAATTCCTTGTTAGTCTAACTAAAGTCAACCCTTTATATTTAAAAAATAAATATTCAACACATATGTTTACAATATATTTGGAATAATGGTACTAATTTCCATATGCGAGCTGTTTCATCCTATATATAGAGAAGAGGTGTAACCATCGAAATGGAGTTCTCTCTCCTCGTTATATAGCTATACCTATAGCAGCAGATTATATAACAACAAAACACAGCCATCGTCGAAGAAAAAAAGATAATTTAACTTTTTATTATTATGTATCTGAATATAACTGTAAAAAGTGCCTAATTTAAGAGATCCTGGTTGATACACGATAAAACAAAAATTAAATACCTATATCTACTTAATAATTTTAATAATATAATTTCCTGTGTCTCCTTTTAGATAAAACACGGCAACATCTCAAAATAGATTTTGCCCAATGGATTTCGCTGGCTAACGTTCGAGTCTTTTATATATTAAGAACTTATTTCTCAAACACTTAAACTACCCCGGGAATCACCGCAGCATTTTTACTGAGGAACGCTACAAATCAGGCCTCTTTTGTCGCATAATGTTAAATCTGTAAGGTAGCAAGCTTGGATGAAGGTGTGACTCTGTGAAACAAAGATGGAATGGATGTCGCAACGCCTGTCAATATCGCAAGATTAAATTAACACTGCTTACACGTTTGCTTACAATTGACGTTTACAGGGCGAAGCGAACTTGAAGGCTTGAATGAAGTAACTACCCCATTCGGCATGCGTGATGAAATGTGACAAATCTATCGAATTCTTATAATTTGTTTTCCTACGCGCCTTTCGTAGGGAGATATAGGACCATCAAAGGAAATTCGGGTTTTCTTAAATAACTTTTAAACTACTCTGTATAACATAACAAAAATTGTATATGATAAACACAAGTAAAGACCTCTTAAAATTGTGTTCTTGAAACTTATTTAGCATTTTTAGTTTACCAAGAGCGGACTAAGTTCTAGACCTTAATGGTTACATTTTTAACATCGACTTAAAAAATAAATTGAAGTATCTAGAATCTTCAAAAAAGGGTATTCTTATTTGCTGTCGATCAAATGAACCATTTTTGAGACAAACAAAATATGCAGTGATGATAGTGGAGGCTACTACATTTTTTAATAAATTAGAAAAAAACTAAATGAAATCATATAAAATAATACTGAGAAGTTTTTTACAACACAAATAAAAAAGAAAAGCACATAATAAAAATATATTAAATATGGTGAAATAATTATTTCATTGTCTTGAAAAATGACAAAGTTATTTACATTTTACTGTAACACAATAAAAATTAAAAACACGCGAGGACCATTCGTTCTATGACGTCACAAGTCTCGTCGCCTGTATAGAAGAATAGAAGTATTAAGGACGTATAATAATTTTGACGATGGAGACTGGATTTTTGCGGGGGCAGTCCGATAGTTTACCAAAAGTTGACATGGCCATGGTTTTAAAATTTTTTGACCGAAAATCCCAGTGCAGACATCAGAGGTGTCATACTTTCAACGTAAGTACCCTATTAAATACATCACCTAAATAATAAAATATTATTACAGTTTGAGAAATAAAACTCCAAAAAATAAGTTTAATGTTTCTTAATTCTAACCAAACATGTTTCGAAAACTATGTTTGAAGAAACAAAAAATATTGGTTGTTATAAGTTAGGCTGGAACTTCCCTTGAAACTATTTTTTCATAAAGCTCTGCGCGACGAAGCTTTGCAAAAGTTATTTTTCTTCTTTTGTACTTTGACAAAGTTATCAGATAAAACATGTTTTTATGGAACAGTCTACCTCCAACCATTCGATAACTTTTCAGTTTCCTTCTCGACCTGAAACAAATATTAAAAATTGATATTATCAACGTCAGGGTCTTTAATAGCGGACAAAACCTGCATGATGTTGTTAGGTATTTTTTCTAAATTTTCATATACTACATGAGAGTCACCCTACAAAATACTGCAGTTTTGGTCCGCCATTAAGAATCACCCTGTATATATTATATTATACAAAATTATGGCTATTTTAAAGCTTGCTATTCATTTATTTATAAATTACTAGCATCTAAAATGCTGACTGAAAATACTTTTTATTTACCTACCTAATATTTATTTATTTTTTGTATACTTTATTGAAAATTAAAAATATCCAAAATATATACTATTCAAGCGTCTCTAGCACAGTCAGATTAACATAATACGGTATAATAAACCTAAATACTTACATCGAAATAATCTTCACAACAATAACGTACTGATTTTTGCGACAAAGGCTCTCTTTTGATTACTTTGCACCACTTAACCCATGTTTTTTATCTTTTGACACCGCAAAAAAATGTTTATTGGGTGTAGTGAAAGTTGAGTTAGTACATTTAGGCACAACACAATATTTCTAATGCACTTTTTTAATATTTTGTGTAGTTTCCATGATGATATCAGACACTCTCAGCAATCCACAGTACTAATTTGTAGGAGCAGGTCGGCGCGCCCTGCGCTGAACGAGACTTATGACGTCATCGCGTTGTCGGCCGGCCACACGCCGGAGAATTTGAAATTGGGAACGAAAAAAATCATAACGTCATTTATCAAGATAATTTCAAAAATCTTCCACTAGGCTTTATGCATGTTTAGTTTTATTTAATAAAAATAAAACTAAAAAAATGGAAACTTCCTTAAACATATTAATTACTCAAAAACTGGTGCATCCTTTAGAGGGTTGGAACAAAAAATAAAACTTTTAATTCGTATTTTACAATTTGTTTACTTCTAAATGTGGAAATAATGTTGAACATTCCCCCTGTATATTACGTGAAAAAAAATACAAAAATATTAATAAATAACATGTTATCACATTTATTTGTCTGTATTAATTATATAATACAAATTGAGAAGTACCAGTGATTAATAATTTATCTTTGGCATTTATATGTGAATGTAGATTATCTTATTAGAGTATGATTTGTTTAGTCTAGGAATTAGTTGTGAACACTAGAGTTAGTGGTATTATGGGAACATTGAATTGAAAAAATTATTAAGTTAAGTTAGGTAACTAGCGGTAAATGCTGATGAAGTCAATGAGTTATTATTTCTCAACGACTTCTTCTAGTGCTATTAATACAGATGCTGATACTGTGAATGTTTACAATAACAACTTCAAATTTCAGTTTCTCGAATACGTGTCATTTATCCCGGTTCAGGAAATGGACATAAATCGAATAATTTTAACTAGTGAGTTCAGAAGCAAAAAATTGAAATTATATGAACGTGTCAACTTATTTTTTTCGTGATGTAGGTATATGCATCCGATAGATTTCCCACATTTTCCGGGACACTCTATATAATTAAATTTGATGTATATCCAGACGATATAGGGTTATTAGTAGGATGTCGGTGGGTTTTTGGATACGTATACTTCTTAAAACATAAGCTGAATGCCTGGTTGAACATTTGAAAGCCATTTAATCAATTCATCAAAAACATCGCAAATATTGACAACAAAAAAGAAACATGAAAGTCATAAAATACGAAGATTTGTATTTCACATTATCAAACTTTTTTTTTTATTCTTGAAAACATTGAAAGCATATACCTATAATAATAAAAAATGAAGTAACGTAGGAATCGATATTGGCCAGACGATATCCAAACATACATTAACATTTATCAAATCAACCTTGAGTGTTTGTATAGGAGCGATAGTAAAGGTAAAAAACCAACCGCAGAAGCAGCGAAGGAGAATTGAAATAATAAAGAAAAGCCACACACAATTGTAAAAAAATTGTTAGAAATACGTTGCAGACAGATATATTACGCGACGCTGTATTAGAAATAAAAAGAAAACCCCCTGCGGTTTGTTTCAACTTTTGCTGTTGGACCCAATAGTTATTATACCGAGTTTACAACTAAAACTAAATTGGTAAAAAAATGGTATATAATTAATAACCAGATTCGTATTGCAATCAAAGTTGGGCGTTCTTCTTTAAACTCTCATTTCGGTTAATAACTTTGACAATCTCATTTTTCAACCTATTGAATCTATGTTGTTGCAGGATTGTTTTAATGAAATTTGTTATTAGCACGTATTGTAATAACGATTATTAATAGTTTCTCGTCTATAGGTAGTATCTTCAAATGTATCTGAAAAATCAGCTACCATGAATAAATTGATGGACAACATTTCAGCAGATTTTGTCTAGTTCTTTTCTGAACTGCCGATGCAACCTTCAGACACTGCCATGCTCCCAAATTGTTTTTATTGAAACATATCCCCGCCGCAATGTGGCCGCAGTGAGTTTAAAACAGTGTCCATAGTAAACGTTATCCTCGCGATTTAAAAATGACGCAGTTATTTTAGAGATCGCAGCAATAGAATTATGACAAACAAGTTGATTAGTTGCCTTTCCAAATCTTAATTGCATGAAAATCCCGTCCTTATTTCAATTAAAGTTATTATTGTATTCATTTTAAGGCGTCGCAAATTAATGATAACTCTTTTTCATTTCATTACGATGTGAATTGTTTTTTCCAATAATACAAACAAAGACAACACCATCGAATATTAACTATAGACAAGAAGGTTCACTTGACGCTGAAAACGGCATCGACGCGTCGCTCGTTTCAGCGGTGCCGCTACTATATATTCTATAAGATACTATACTATAAGCGCGGCGAATTGCTTTGTACCCATGTACATCAGACGTGCCGACACGAAGAGAACTAACTGTTCCTTATTTTAACTGTGACAACACCATTTATAAAACCATATTTTCCGCATGAAAAACTATGTTTTCCTGTAAAAAAAAATATAAAATGTATATTTTATACGGCTAGGACTATCTATCTTCTAAGCAGTTTTTTATATGGATATTTAATATTTGCAATTATAAAACATTTCAGTCCTATACCCACAACTTATTGAGCATTGCAGCCATTATCCAACATCTCTGTGACGAAATGATAATTTAGTCATTATAGTCTACATATACAGCCATTAATTAAATCTGTGAATTTTTTTCACCATTATTATTATCATTATTATTTTTCCAGATCATATACCATTGTTTAAACACACAGTTTAAGTCATATTACTCATAATTTATTTATTAAATTGCAGTTTGCAAGGTCATTTAATATAAAAATACGAAATAAACATGTTGCTAATTTGACACGGAATACCAATTTCGTTATTCGGATAGTTTTTATTTCTGATTTATACAAAAACTACACGAGAACACATTTTAAAAAAAATATGTTTATAGGAAAGCACTCGAATAAATTACAGTTTTTTTAACATTCATTTTATTAAAATATAAAAAAAAACTCCGTTTTGCTTCCTTCCTAACTTTAACATTTGAATAGTAAATAGAAAGAAAACAAAAATTTTATTAAAGTATAATGTAGTTGCAGAATTTGCGTATTACCCGAGTAGAATGGGTCGCACATTCAATACAAATGTATACATATCAATATTACAAAAAATAAAATAAAGTAGAACTATCCGAGAGTAACAAATTATAAATTCTAATAATGATGGCATATGAAATTATGTGAAATTTATGAGTACAACTCTATTAAGCAACATCACACTAAGTATTACAATATTATAAATGACAGTCATTGACATTTCCGCCAATATCACTCATTGAAGAGGAAGGATTCTATTTTTAACAAGTTCGTTAGGAAATTTGCAATTTTAGCTATAGGATCGAAAGTCTTCCAGAAGATAATGCCGACCTAAGTTCTTCAGCATTTAGAATTTCAGGAATAAAAGAACATCTTAAGTTAGGGTAGACGGGACACTCAAAGAACAAATGATATATGTTCACTTACCTTGCACTCTTTAGTTTTGTTTAATAAAATTATAAATTGTGCAAAACCAGAGTATGAGAAATTATTGTTCCTGGGTGGCGCATTCTGTTAACGTCGGTTTAAAATCGATTATAACGCCACCTATATGCACTCAATCAACAGACTACCGGATGAGTTCAAACTTGTAAAAAGGTTATTGATTTAAAAGATCTGTCAGACATGTTGCAGAAAGTTTCATTTAGTAGTCCATTATTTTTAACAAATATAGAGCAATATTATTAAATCAATATGATACTAAGACTTATCTTGCTTGCTCTCTTTGATTGTCTAATGTGAGAGGTTAGATAGGTTTAATTTGATTATGTATCCATAAATATTTTTCTTTCTTTTATTTTGTAATAACTTTATTTTGTTATTTTTATTTTATGGTGATGGTTCTTGAACAAAATGTTCACCTTCGCATGACAGTTAAGTGAGGAGGAATTTGCTTCGACTTCGCCTTTTGTACCTATATGTTTGTAATAAAGTCTTTATTATTATTATTATTAGTATCAGAAATACAATATTAAGGATTTTTATTTATTTCGTAAACATATTTTACTTTAATATAATATTTTTTAAGAAATTATAAGCAAAGGCCAATGATTTGTAAGTACGATTTTTTCAACGGTAATAAAGTCCCAGACCGACCCTGCTCACCTAATACACTCCTATTATAACGGTTATTTCAATTTTTCTATGGTTTTCAAAAGTCTAGCCATGTTAGTATATCAAGTACCCATTTATACGTATTCCATTTTGCTATTTACTATTATTAACATTCAATGGGGGAATATGAATCTATTTTCAAAAAAAGTCACATGCACAATGAAAAAGTAGGTGAAAGGTAGACTCGTTGGTAAGAGGTGCGTCGCTCAGAAATATTAGATAGGCTATAGAATGTATTCTAGTTCGCTAACGGATTTCTTAGATACCAAACTGAAAATTGTACCTATTGTATTTTTCTCTAACATGTAAGGGGAGATTTTTATGTATTTTTTGGAGGGGAATAAATAATGTCTGAACGAACATTATTTTGAGTTCTATTTATTGTTGACCTTTCTTACCGTTTTCTTTTTGTAGTTAGATATAAAAGAATAATCTAATGCCAAACATCCTATGTTTTCGGTTCCTCACTTTACCGCGCGTTCTTTTTATAAGAACGAAATTGTGGGTCGGTGCATATGTGCTGGCATCTCTACTGATTTATCATCAGTAGATATACCGATTTCAAAAATCTTCTACCAATGTAATCCATTTTGAAGTACGTTTTACATTTTTAATGTTTTTTCTGATCGCTACAGAATAGGGAATTTGTTTCCCGCCCCACTGCATCTTCATTGTAACAGAAACGTCGTGAGGAATTTTCAATTCGCTTTTTTAGATTGAATATCCCATAAAGTATTTAATTTTTCTTTCCGAATCAAATAATTATTTGTGAGACGTTCAGTTAGTTAGTTTAATCTTGATGGATGATCTTTGTTATTTTATTTAATTTGGAAAATTTTATGTTAATTTTGTTTAATCTGATTAATAAAATTATCATTCATATCGCTATTAAAAATACCAATCATGTCATTGACAATATAGTATATAGTAGTGTACAAACCGTTTTCTACGTTATAACATCCCCATAATTCTCGAGAAAATTGCGTTTAAAATTTCACCATTTAGGTAGTTGGAACATATCTTATTACAATTAAAATACAATATTTTGAAACAGGGTTGTGTGGCGTCATTAAAAGAGCATTCGCATCGCATGCGGAAGGTTTTGGGTTCGAATCCCAGCTGGCAATACATTTTTTTTTTTAATAATGTAGTTAGTTTGTTACGTTAGTTTATTGGAAATAATGAAAATAATACAATTATAATAATTATTATTACAATTCTCTTTCGTTACGCAGGTCATATATTTTTGCTTAGATTATATTTAGTCGGGAAAGTCTTGGGGCGACACAACCGATTTTTTGTTTTTATTTTAATTAAGTTACATATAATAATATTGGAAAACCTGCAAACCTGTTTATCTACCTATTGCTCAAGTTTTAAACTTTTATTGGGTTAAAGGCCAATTTATTTGCGCTGGTTTAGTTGAATAAGTTAAAGAATTATGTACTCTTTACTTTTTTTGCAAATAAATTATTATTAGAATATGAAGTTAAGTTCAGAAGTACTTATATAGCTGCTGATGGTGTGATGGATAATGCACCAGTTATAGCCATAGACAAGCCTGCTTCTGCAGAGCAGATAACTTTGCTTAGGTCGTTTCGTCCACCAAGTAACAGCTCCGTATGATATTATTGGTCTTATAACCATAAAGTACCTATATCCATTAGCTTTGTTGGGGTTTCATTTCACAGGACTGAATATTAGATAAGACACTTGAACGACAATATAATGCGATTTAGCAAATAAAATGGTAAGAAAAATTATAATTGTATATTCCCATTAAGTTGATAGTGCTACATAAATATTATTTGAGAAGATGATGGAATATTGTTTGTCAGGAGGTTTTGAGGAAATCAAATAGGTGCGAGTATTCCAATTGTATTTTCACATAAATCAGCTTCAAGCTCGATTGCAATAATTATTTAATAATAAAACCTAAATCAAATTAAAGCCACGATGAAGATATCGATTTAGAATTGGTCTCGATTAGTTTAATAATTTCTATGCTTATGAATTCTGTAAATGAAGTGATATGATGCAACATAGTAAAAATGTTTCTAATAACTTGTACACTATCAAAAACCGCTTTATTTCATTAAATAATCACGTATCTAACATCAAACGCTGTTCTGCAATATAGTTATTCTCGGTAATTGATATTTTTATTTATTATAAAAATATATTTTTAATGACTGAAAAGGTTATCAGCTCCAGACGTATATGTTATATTTTCATTTTAATGAATTAATGATATCTTTTGTTTATATTTGAACTATGTGCTGTGTAATTTATTAAACAAATACAAAATAAGAATCAGCAGTAAATAGAGATGACATGTTTGAAATCGTTAGCATTCACTCGCTAACGAGTATGAATTACTCCAACTCAGGGATTTCTGTTGTGAGCCCTAAGATGGCCCAATCACCACCATTTACCGGCCGTCCATCGTCTCTCACCTTTGGATGCTGTCTCTTCGCATCCTCATGTCTTGACGCTGCTCTTCGCCACATATCACATGTCTTCATGTTGGTCTTAAGAACATCCTTGTAGCTCTTTTGATGCCCCGACTGATTTCGTGAGCCGACCTTAAGCTATGAGTTTAAGGGTTCACTTTGGAAGGCGTTACATTGGCATGCGGTTTACGTGGCCAGTCCATCGCAGCTGGTTCCTGACAATCATCATCCGTTGAGCTTCGACATTTGAAAGAGACGCCTTTTTGATGTTGAGTTGCGGTCATTTTGCCAGGTGATGAATGCTTTACACTTAGTTTCTATTAGTCTTTGTATCTCTTCATCATTTTCGTCGAACCAATCCTGATGTTTTCGTCGCACATGCCATGCACATATACCATAATTATAAACTTATCTCAGTTCTTGTTTTGCTGGACTACTCCAAGGCTTTTGACACGACAAA
Source organism: Apoderus coryli (assembly GCA_911728435.2). Classification (NCBI taxonomy): domain Eukaryota; kingdom Metazoa; phylum Arthropoda; class Insecta; order Coleoptera; family Attelabidae; genus Apoderus; species Apoderus coryli. The sequence goes on along the minus strand of OU452204.1, from coordinate 9,002,812 downwards.
ATGTTGGTGGCTTTATTGCATTACCTTGGAGTGGGCCCTGGCGCTTCAGAACTTTTGCGTAATTATTTACAGGATCGAAAACAGACAGTTACATATAACAATATATTCTCAAATATCGCCACTATTCTAAAGGGAGTTCCTCAAGGCTCAGTTTTGGGACCCTTATTTTATTTAATGTACGTGTCACAATTTCACTCTTCAGTCAAAAATTGTTACCAGCACTTTTATGTCGTTTACTACCTGTGAGCATTTGCAAGCTGTAGAAAAAATTAATAATGATCTGAGTTTAAGGACTGCGTTCGAAACTTGAGACTATACATGGACCAAAATCTGCGTTTCACTGCCCATGCCTCTGAAAGGCATATATGAATTTGAGGGCAATCTACCACAATCGCCATCTTTTAACTAGACGCACAAAAATTGCTTTATGTGAATCCCATGTTTTATCCCATTTTAATTTTTGTGATTCCGTCTATAATTCTTGCCTTACAAGTATTGATTGTGATAGAATACAGAAATTACAGAACAGCTGTCTGCGTCTTGTATTTGGTATAAGGAAATATGATCGCTTAAGTGGAAGGCTGGAGGAGGTGAGATGGTTGAGTATGAAGAATTTCCGTCACTTACACAGTGCTTGTCTTTATTTTAACGTTCTACATAAAAAAAAAACGCCTCCATATTTGTTCGCCAAAATCAAGTTTCGCACTCATGTGCACAATATGAACATTAGATTTAAGGGAACACTGACTCAACTAACTTCCAAAGAATTGTTTAAGAGGTCATATTCATATAACGTCACTCGCATTGTAAACGATTTGCCAATTGATATCCGGAAATCTAAAAGTATTGGGCAGTTCAAGAAGAATTTCTCTAAGTATTTATTCAATATCCAAAGAAGTGTGTGAGCGCTCTAACTTGATGTGGCTCAATTATTATTGTATAATGTGGAAGTACATGTTTAAAATTCTAGATTAAGTTAAGATTTGTCCTATGTGATTGTCTAATGTTCTTAGGTTAAGTTAGGATTATTTGGGTTAGCTGAACAGGCGGCTACCTCAGCACTGAATCTCGCCCTTTGGGGATATAAACTCGGGAAAATGTAAAAAAAAATCACACTAGTTTTGTTATATATATATTTATACTTAATTGTTTTTTTTTTTGTATCCTCAATAAAGGCCTTTATTATTATTATTATCTATAATCGCAAATCAAAATGTCAAATACCTATATACACTCATAAAATTACTGTAATTTAAAACAATAACACTTATTTCAAGTTAATTCTATGATAAACTAAACAAACTCTAACATGTCATACATTACGAATTGCATTTACACACCTAACGTATCTTTGCACTTCTTACGTTGGTTTCTTGTAAACTTTATCCGTAAAGTGGGAAGAGCTAAACTTATCTGGATTAGGATTAGTTTTCTCCTTTACCATTGAGTATTTATCCAAAAAAACTGTCTGATATTTCATTCCACCAATGAAACAAATCAATAAAAAATTAGTTTCTACCGACAAAGAACGGAAGTACCTACCTACCCTCAATTCAACATTTTTTGTTGCCTGCCACTACACCACCCTGTGTCTCTATATGCTCTTCTAAACTTTCTGTATTATAAAAGGGGGTGAGTTTAAATTACATTATATTACATAATATAGGGGTTCTGCTAGACAACAACAATAATAATAATAGTAAAAATGGAACTCCGAGCATTCACCAGGAGACCTACAAAAAAAAACATAATACATAGAAAAAAAAGGAAAAATCCGACTACCACTCTAGACTATACAAACCAGACACATTTCACAGAGTAGAGTGTATATTATTATATGCACCCACCACAAAAATACGAGTTTTAATGTCGTAAGTGGGCCATATGATGCGCTTATTACAGTATTGCCAAGTCTGGCACTCGATTTGGTTGCACTCCAAAATGTAAAATTAAATGTAAATTCATATATTGAAATACATTAATGAAATTTGGATTGAATCTCAAGATGCTTTCATTTACCTTCTAAGCCAAGTATACCATTTTAAATTTTGAGAAAATATAAACGTACCTACTTTTAGGTATTATTATTCAGGACTTCTTTGGATTTGCATTCGTCTCGTTTCTGATTGAATTTGGTTTCCTGTTTGTTTTACCGTAATTTATATTCTCTTGTCGAAATATTTCTATATAATAATCCCGAAATATTAACTCGCCACACATAATCCCCCTTTGTCTGGCGAATCGGCCGGGACCCAACCGCGGTACTCCCGGACCGGGACTCCACCCGAAGGGAGACGTACGAAGCACGGGGCTTGGTTGATCCAGAGCGAGAACAAGCGCTGCATAGGTTTACAAAAAATACAAATATTTCTATGATCCTGAAGAAAAAATGCAGTGTTAAAAGTAGAAACATGAGAATCGATTACTAAAGAATTAAATCTCTTGCTCGTCTCCAAGCTGTGTCAAGTTTTCTTATTTTCGATTATCACTTTTCATGTAACTCTTTAAATTAGAACTGTGTAAAAACCAGAATATGTTTTCGTAGGATACAAATATAACAGCTATTCTTTCGAGAAGCTTTTTAATAAATTTAGAAGTCAGGAAGGGTCGATGATGTTACCGGACGCCAATTTTGTCTATAAGGATACATCCTTGCATTGACACCAGCACATACTGCCGTTTAAAGAAAACATCGAAATGAAATTTCACACTCGAACTAAGAAAATAATAATATACTGGCTGCTTATGACGAAATTGTGAAACCAGTGAATTAAAGCCCATTGAATAAATTTTGATCAGTTTATTTGTTAAATACAATTTAATACACTATGTCGACTGTATCTTTTATAAATATTGATTGAATTGATTCAATATTACATTTAGTGAAACTTAGTGTAAACCTGACAACACAGCAACAGACTTCGGTGTGCGTGCATCTCTCAGGGTCGTCCGTGTTATCACAGACAGCCATGGCGGGAGGTCGCACTGTGCGGATTTCAACTGTCTAGACAGACGTTGGTTGCGTTGCAATGTTGCCACAAACTCTTAAAAGTATCTCAATTGTTAAAAGAATTCATACATATATAAACTATATATTTTGATTCTACCAATTAATTTCAAGTTATATTTTATACAGAATTGCATTTAAATATTTTCATATTTCAAATAAAATAATCTGATAAACACAAAATATATGCATCCAAAATTAAATAAGCTTTGCCAGTGTCTGGCTGGGTATTCTTGAACTGGACTTTATGTTAATTCAATTAAATTTCGGGATTCTCGAATACTTTCGCACCTTTATTACTTTGATTCCTGTGTTATTCTACGACCAGTATTTTTCCTACAAATATTACAAAAGGCCGTGGAGTGGCTCTTATGTTAAAAAAAGTTGGATAAAACTTAATCCAAACAAAAACGTAAATTAAAAATCTTTATTTCTATGGTTTCGGCAACCAATTTGTTCACGTCGTCAGAGGATAAAAATCCAATTTTTGTTCTGTCTTTTAAATAATTGTTATTTTTTAGGTTTCGCATATTGACATTTTTTGTCAACTAATCAATTTGACGTTTGATATAAATGAGGTAATGTATACTATACTTTGTGTTTGAACTATACAATATTGAACCAAATTCTGTCAATATGTATAAAAAAACTCTGAGAGACATGACTGATACCCATTATTATTCCTTTTTATGGGGTTAGATTCGAATTCCAGAATTTCAACATTGTCCCAGAGATTCCTATGACCTGTTTGATACGCGTGTTCGGCTAAGTTAGATTTTTTAAATTCCCTTCTCCTAATGTATAGTCTTGGTGTTCTTTTACTATAACTTTGAGTGGCCTACCTGTTTCTCCAATATATCTTTTACAATCACATGGAATTTTATAAACGCAATTTTTTGTTTTTTGATTTTCATTCTCAGGTTTAATTATTGTTAAAAATAAACGTAGAGAATTTTCTGTTTTGAAAGCAGTTAGAATGTTAAACTATTACCAATCTATTTTTTCAAATTATTACCTATCTTTTTTATTTTATCTGAAATACCTTTAATTGTTTAGCTATTTGTGTTATGTTGTTTGATTAATAAAATCTTCCGGATAGTTATTTTTTATTAGTGCTGTTTTAATGAATTCTATCACTAGAAGTAAAGATTCTCTGTCATTACATATTATCTTTGATATATCTACTAGATATTTAACTATTTCCTTTTTAACAGTTGTATGATGATTTGAGTTTCAAGTATCTATCTGTGTGTGTTTTCTTCCATATATCTCGCTTTTGAAGGAATTATTTTTAATTAATTTTAGTTTTTTGTGCTTTTCTTCTATTTCAATTGTGAATTTAATTATTGGTTCTTTAGAATTTATGGAAGTTAAAAAATGCCTAATTCCTTTTGATTAGGTGGTCGTCGCGATTATATTATCGACGTATCTCCACCGAATTTGAGGTTTTAGGGGTTCAGATTGCATAATATGTGCCTCAAAGTCATCCATAAATATTTACTAAGGATACGAGACAATGGTGAGCCCATAGTCATTCCGAAATCTTGATCAAAGGAATATCATTGAGTTGAAAATATGTTGTCTTTATGCAGATTATTAATAGTTCCAATATTTCGTTTACGTTTAACTTGGTTCTTGTATAGTTAGGCTTAGATCATTTTTCAGCAAGTTTCTAAGTATTCTATCAACAGAAACATTTGTAAATAAGCTAACCACGACAAAACTTACAAATAATTCGATATTTGATATAAGAGTATTAATTTCAGGAAGTTTTTCTTTAAAATGTTTACGATATGTGAGTGTGATTCGATATTGGTTTTAAAATATATCTTGCAACAGGGTGAAACGGTGGATTTACTGCTTACTATTATAGGTCTTAAAGGAATTTCCGGTTAACCATAGAACTGTGGTTGTTTACTAATGAAGAGTTAATTTCCTTCTTTCAGAATCTCTTAGTTTGTGGCTAAGTTTCTTTAACGTGGTATACATTTTTCTTTCTATTTATTTTAACTGTATATGATTTGTTTGTGAAATAGATGTATTGAGAGCGTTCTGGGTAAATTATTCTTAAATTGTGTACGTAAGGTTTTTGCGGCAGTCTACTGAATAACTGTAATGGTTATTAGACTGTCATCTTATAGAATTTCTTCTAAACGTTTCGCCAACAAGAGTAGTCGGCGTGTTTAGGAGTTAATGTGATGGGGTGCACTTCATTCTTTAGTGAAGTAATCATGAAGATGGTGGGCACTCGTCTGTGAAAGAAAGAAGAAAAGAAATTCCACGAGACGACGGGCGGTTTAATAATCTGATAAACTACAGTTATTGAGATGTATAGCTTCGTGGTCTATTATTTAAATTTGTTCCAGGGTTACTGAGAGCAAAAATAACTGACACACTCATTTTAACATTTTAAAATATAACGCTTAGAAGACTAATTTCCATTTCTTCAAGCTTCCTTTCGTTAAAATATACACAACTTTCACAATTGTTATCATATTCTTGTCCTTGAGTCCACTAATTTACCTTTAAATAAGGAGTTCTAGATTTATACACTAATTACTTATAATAAGTATGTGTTTCAAGCTCAATATTTCAATTATATTAAATATTAACACAGATGTAGGTATAATATTATTTTATATACAATGATCCTTATTAGATACCGCTGAGGTAAATTCTACTGTCTGGTAGGTAAATCGTTATCATTCGTCTACCGAAATGGCAACACTGCGCAAACACACTCGCCATGGAATAATAGTCGTAGTTGGATAAAAATCGTCGGCGTTTTAGTTTAGTTCGCTTGCACACAGCACGGAACAGTGTTGTTTTCAAGTTCCTTAAGAGAGGGACGGACAAACGCTCTCTTGTCAATAGACGATAATAATCGAATACGTACTGAACATAAACAAATATTGGACATTTATTTTTGTGACTGAAACTACATTAAAAATAATAAGTTTGACGTTTACAAATAAGATTGTCATCGAATACATCTTCGAATTTAAATTAGTTTATCCCTAGTAATGACAGTTAGAAAAGTGCGCGATCGAGTGTTTTTACAAGAAATTGAACGGCGAGTGAAGAAAACTTTAAAGAAATTCATGGTTGTGATGAGACAGAAGCTGAACATTAATAAAAAGGTAAAAATTAACTTTTATCTGCCATATATATATATAAAATTTAATTCAATAGATTGTTGATTAGATACTACCTACTTTTTAAATGCACAGATATGACAGTTTCTGTATTCAAAAAAGTTGCGTCCTTTATTATGAACAATCTATAAAAGTTTTTTGAAAATTTTAAGATCAAACATTTTTTGTTGCGCTTAGGTGATGTAGAATTACATCGTTAATATATACACTAAATAAAATACTCTCTCTTCAAATAGATAGTTAAGCTTCAGGTTAGGTTTATCAAGTACCTAATATACAGTTTATTTGCAATGAAATTAAATATTAGGTATGACATTTTATAAATTACGTTCATAATTCATTATATGATGATAAGTGTTATGAAAATAAACTAATATGAAAGGCATCTAAAGTAGGCTAACAACTACTACCTTGAAGACGAATCTTCGTTAGTTATATGAATATCAGTAACTCATCTGCAAAATATTAATGGAAAAGTGTAATGATGAAAATGAATTGTCATAACTTTGAACCTATCAAAGTTGATTGTAGTCCAAAGTGCCAATAAAACTTCATGAGGTATGCAAACCAAGCTAGAACTAAATTTTCAGAGTGATCCAAGTTTCATTTTTCATCATTGATGGTGTAGGTAACTATAAATAACAAAGTTCCATGGTCCTCACAGGACTTACTTCAGAAAGTTATTTTAGACTAAAGCATATTTTGGTGCACAAGATTTAATAAAATTATTTGAACATGTCAAGTATTCCTAGTCCTCATCCCTAAATAAACAGCAAACTGATATGACTTCATGAACTCAATTGGTAACGATTTATGTCAGACGCATGGTACAAATTTGTAAAGCAATAAGGGGGCTCGAGTCAGGATTTCAAAGGGTAATTTTTCTAGATGCGCTAGAAAATGAAGAGTAAGACGTAAAAATAAATGGCAATCCATGTCAAATATGTATATATTTGTCGATGACAATAACGATTGGTCTACGACTGATTTACACTGAATAAAAATGGTGGATAAGTTGTGGTCTTAAGCAAAAAACCAATTCAGCAAATGTAAACTGTATGTTGTTTATAGGGATAAGTACAATACGAGCCAATAAAAATTCGGAAAAATCATTTAGTAAATTTTTTGTAAAACTAAGACTTTTAAAACGTTATGGAGAATGTACCTAAAAGTATTTAGAACATACGCGCTGAGAAGATTGCGTCTATATTGAATAGAAGTGAACACGTAGTTTGAATAGTAAATGTAAAACGAAAACTGGTCAATAAAAGTAAGATGCCTACTCTCCCTCACTCATACGAGATATAGAAATACAAAATAAAATCCTATAGGTACTTTATACACAACCTCATAAGAAGAAGAATGTTTTTTGGTTGTTGTAGATTCTCAGTTTTATGGGATAATGACAAGGAAACATAACGAATCGTGAAAAGCCTCACAGTTATGAACTATTCAACACAATAGATTTTAAAGGCCATAAAGCAATCCGATAGAAAACCCTTTGAAGAAATATGTAAGTTGTAAGTCACTTAAAGTTTAATTACACACTAATCATCGTATTCATTACTTTTAACAGCAAACAAGTTAGATACTTTAGAAATATTTTCACTACTTCATGCTGTAGTTAGGTATACCTTATTGAAAAATTATCCTTCGCCTATAAAAAAAAACTATTTGGAATAAATCTATATTTTCGGCAAAGGTCATAAAATTGTCTGAAACGCTGTCAAAACTGGACATTGCTGATGGTAAATAATTCAATAAAACTTTATACGCGGTTTTATATAACCAGATGACAATGCAGAACCACTAAATCCACATCTAATAGCGTTAAGGTACTAAAAGTAATTAATATAAGACCACGATATAACAGATTTACCACTCAAAAGAACCAAAATTCTTGTTAATATTACCACTGACTTTGCCAAGATACATTTGTGGAGTGAAATAAGAAATTCATTATTATAATTTTCATCAGAACCCTTCTTAGAAGTGGTTGTTTTCTCATTTGCATTAAAATAAAGGCGTAATATTATGTGAAACACATAAAATTGTTGTACTGGTCTTATAAACATGGAGTAGAGGGTATTAAAAATTTACATGATAAGTTAAATAACCATGGAAATGGTTATTAACTCATAAGTTGAATCGCAAAATTTGTCTGGATTAGTATACTGTCATTCCGTAATGTTTTACAAAATACTACTGGGAAAGCAACTAGTCAGAAACATCATAGCAACACTATCATTCTGATAAATGCATCAGTAGATATTAAAATTGTAATTTCAACGCTTCACCATAACATTTACTTCGCATTGGTACGTACATCGGCCAAAGTCTATTTAACTTTCTCTGCAAAAACAAATTATTCTTGGTTTCAAATAGACAATAGATTATTATTTACCGACATAATGTTTTCTAGGCTAGTTACCAAGGTAAAAATTCTAATACAATAGCAAAAAAATAATAATTATTAGTAGGTACATTAATAGACGGCGTGTTGTTGCAATGCCTGTTTCTGCATCAAGGTAGACCACTCTACTAAGTACATATTATAGCCTCCGACCATGGCAAATTTAGTATTTGAAATAATAATAAACTTAGTTGCAATCAATTTCTAAGCAGCGCACATAGACTTAAGTGAATTAAATAAAAATATTTTTCATATAAAGGTCATGCCGTCTGCTCTAACTATAAGTGGTTATACCAACGTGTACATTATGTATCAACCCACACTTCGTTTCTTTTTTTTTTATGTAATAGTCTATTATTATCCTTCAATGTAGGATTATAGACATATTTTAGTAGTTGCGATTGATTTGGTTGTCAATTTATTTACATAAGAAATCTTATTATTGATATATGGAGAACACCCGGACATTCGTTTGATTGATTGCGAGGTCTTATCCCACTCCTGAAGAATTATAAGTATAGCCGTTGGCACGTTTCAACCGTTTTATATAGTTACGAAATTGCAATTTTGTTAAGTTATTGTAAATAAATATTCGTTTCTCTATCTGAAAATAGAAATGCTAAGAAATTAAATAATTTTTGGCGTAATAGAACAACTTAAAAGTGATTGTGTTAAAAGATTTGCTATTTTTTTTTCTAAAAACGTTACATTTGGATAGAGATTACACACTGATATGACTTCGTGAACCCAATTTTACATTACTGTAACTCGCAACGGAATATATTAATGCAATATTAAGGCAGGCATAAGAGAATCACTGAGTATAATGAATTTTTAAGTTGAAGCTCTAGCTGTTAAAATATGGGATCTGGATGATAAGCCTCGGACCGATGAATATTGCTAATGAAAGTAGCTGTAGCAGACGCGAATATTTCTTCAGAATAATAAAGATATCAAACAATATACATAGAAGGGCGGGGAGGGATGAACAAATGAAATTTACTATTAACTGCACGAATTGCTTGTTTTTAGAAAACTCCATATAAGAACAATGGTTCTTAGACATGAGGATTGTGTTTTGAAATATCCCATTGTTATGCGAATTCTTAAAGCAGCTTGCACAATACCGGATTTATTTTGAATTTGAACTACCACTGTATCCATTGTATGATTTAATTCATTGAATTATAGCGCTAAATAAATAATGATGTAATTTCAATTAGAAATCTAATTTCGCATTCAATATAATAACGATGTACTTCATGGAGAACTCGTAAGCTCCGTACATTGTATACTTACCTACTGACTGATTGTTTTTCGTAAACACTTTTCCAACACAGAATTAAAAGTTAAGTACTTTATTTTAACCATAATTTTAGGCATCTAATATTTCCATCAACAAAACTGTCAAGCCTCCCTGTGATTATTGCACAAACTCAACACTCGAATGACATCATTTTAGACTATTAATAGTTGCATGTCTCAGGTGTACGAGTATAGGAGGATATGAGGCTTGTTATTCATAGACCAATAAAAGTAATTAATGAAAAGCAAAAATAAAAAATTAATTTGAAAACCCAGACAGGTTATCCGTTAAATTTAGACAAGTAGCGTTACGGTGATATGTGGTGTGAATGTTGATTAATTAATAAATAATTAATTAGTTGCACAGACTGCGAAAACGGTACATTCATGGTTTGGTTGTTATTATTATAATGATTTCACACGCCAAAAATAATTATGGAAATAATATTATACAAGATGGCCATACTTTATATGATCTGTAGAACACTGACATTGGTTTGATGGACAATAAATTACAATGCACAAGTATTTATCGAATCGTAAAAGTCTTCCAAATATTAAATATGTAATTAAAGATAAGTTAACTACATCAAAGTGTTTGCGGGAGTCTCACAAGGCTCAATATTAGGACAGCGATCGAAATAATTGACAAATGGACAGAAGAAAAAAACTGAGATTATTCTAAAAGATAAACGAAACAGAGTAAATGTCTTTTTTTAAAGGACATAACAGCAAAAAAGACCATGATATCATATCTAGGAGTTGCGATACACGAGAAACTTGAAGATCATATTAAATTTACAGTCAATAAAGTTCAAAAAGGGTAGTAGGTTTTACTAAATCTAAGAGCTATAAAATAGTGATGTTAAACTTTATTGTCCAATCAACACTATTATACGGTGTATAATTCACAAAGATATAGGACAATGTTGGGAAAGCTGCAACGTAAAATATTATTAAGAATAGCGAGTTAGTATAATAGCACAATCTCTACAGATGCTGTCTAATTCAGGTACGATCTTGGATAAAATGCTTAATATTACCATATGTAAATAGTTTTTATAATAATTGTAAATATAAAGTTTTAAATTATACTGTAATGCAAGAATTAAGAACGACGACGACGTAGATCTTGAGGAACACACATCGTTCAACTGTTGAGTGCTTCCTTAAAAAAAATCATCCTCCTAGCTTCTCCTCTCTAATATCGTTTAGCACTTTGTTACTCTTCAGGGAGTTGTCGACGGTTTTCCTCCTCTCAGCTTTGTTATGTCTCCCACAGTTAAGTTCACTAAAAATTACTTGTCATCAAGCTACAGTTCATATTAAGATGGCTAGAACCCCAAATCTAAGAAACCCCTTGTTCTGTGGAGTTTCCCAACTATGAAACTCACTACGCTCCAACAAGCTCGGGATAAACGTTTGATGTGTATTATATTACGCACAAGTGTCCCTTTGGCGGAATAGCATTTCTGTTGTGATTGAAATTAGTGTAAAAACTTAATAAAATCCCGTAAAATTTGTAGGTTCCACCCTTTCACAACTCTTAACATTTGTCAACAGTATTGAAAATAGTAATTGTTTTGTCTCGTCGATTGACCTAAATTTTAAATTATAACATAAATTCTATTATATACATTCAATAAATAACTTTTATAGATATTACGCAATTATTTACATTTTGGTAAATATACCTAACTTTAGATTAAATATAACATTCATGAAATATATTTTATGTAATATTATGTCTGGAATCAATCTTTACATATTATATGTTGAATTTTTTTTCCATTAAAATATTATTATTATTCCTCAAAAGATTTCGATACGATTTATGGGTGAAAATGGGTTTTAGCTTCCTATAAAATTTACGTCTTCTTAATAAATTGTAGTAACTGTTGAATATTCACCCTATACTTATTGGATGAATAGAAATTACAAAAATATGAATAAATATGTCCACAAGTTAGTGTGTCTTAATATAAATTGAGAAGTACCAAATAGGGCAGTTTTTTATCTATGGAAGTTATCTGTGAATGTAGACCCAAAAATAACTTTTTATAATATGGTTTGTTTAGTCTAGATTTAAGTTGTCAACACTATAGAGTTAATGGTATACTGGTATAATTTAACGTTTATCTTCTGTCTGAAAATATACATGTAGTTGGTTCTCTGTGAGCTCTCCGAGTGGATCATATTCAAAATTATTAATAAAGAAATATCTTCAGATTTAAAACTCTAACTTGGTATAATTTGATTATCCAATCCGAATTTCAATAGTAACACCAGGTTCAGAGAAACTGTTACAATTATGGATACTATGAGATTATTTAATAGCAATGCTCAATCCATTCTCAGATGAAATGATTCTGACATTTAAAACTTAAGGTGAACCTTTGGCGTAGTGTAATATTTTTAAATCTTGACGCGGTTCGCTAACACTGTAGCATATGGTCTGATGTATTCTCTCCTTTCTTAAATATATACTTGTTATTAGAAATATTGAATAAACTACTGTTTTCAACACAAAATGGCTAGTTTGAATTTCCTGGTGCACAGATCACAATAAACATCAAGAAATTAGCTTATACAATATAGTTGAGGTACTAAGATGAAAGTATAGGTTTAAGAAAGAAATCTTTGCCTGGATCATGGATGATTTTGTAAGCAGTTCGTAAGCTAACTGAATTTGAAGACTTTGTTGATTGTTAATTTGAATTGAATTAATTTCATTTTGTTAATTTTTGAAGTGTAAATTTATATTAAATCTTAAGGGTGCATCAAATTGTAAGTCTGTAAGTTACTTAGGTACCTATCATATACTTAAAATTGTCGACCGATCGACGATGACACGCACACAAGTTTTACTTAAAACTTACGCGTCTATTCTTAGGTCAAATTATTGCAAAACATTATTTTATATGTGCAATAAATACTACTAATACTGAAGAATATACTTCGTAATGCCACAACTTTCGGGGAAACTGAAGATAGATCAAAATTTATTTCGTAAGTATAGATACCTATATTGATTTTAAATCATTTAAAATCCGGTTCAAGACTAGGCAAGAAAGATCTTGCATCAATGAAATTAGTATTAAAATCTGATAATAACTATTGTTAAGATTTGGACTTCGAAATTTTGGAAATTGCCAAATATAATTTTAGAATTGTGAATAAAGTGCAATGCCAAATAGCATATTATATTATTTAGTTTGTATGTAAGTAATGTTTTTCGACCAATAAGAGCGTCAACTCATGAGAGTTAAATTTGTAATCACTGAGCAATACAAACATATTTACAAATAATAACCACCCGAGTGAACTTGGAACTGTTCTCATCATTACACGACCTAAAAATAAAAACAGACTACCTAGGTTGTAGGTAATAAAAATTTTATCAAATCAACACATTCGTTTAAGGTCACATTGAATGGGAAAAGTTAACTTCACCAGCAACACAAAACACGTCGGTCGAAAGGGTGAATATAAGAAAAGAAAGACTACAGAGAGAAAGACATAACAAAACAAGTTGATATGTATGTGTCGGAATACAAAAAAGGACGTTCTTGATGCGGGGGGTGGCCACGACGTACGTCCTTGAGAAGAGAGTGAGACGATGTTGTTATTATTACAGTCTGCCGGCGGTCTGGCCGTCCAACCACCACTTCTGCCATGTCTCTCTCGCTCTTTCTCGCTGTCCTCCCCCTTTTCCTTATACACTTACACACCGCCCTTCGTTGCAGGTGTCTGACACAACGAAGGGTCCCCCAGACATACAACACAAAGGCGTAGACAAAGAGACATTTTTAGACACTGTAATAATTGGGTTCATTAAATAGGAATGTTAAAAAATTGTTCGGATAGCTGGCAATGTATACAAGTTTTAAAAGTGCATTTAAAATATACTAAATGTAAAAAATATCAAAACATTGAACTTATCTGGACATGAATCTGGCTTGGATATTACGAGGATTGTTCAATTAGTTCTTAGAAAATCTAAGTGTGCGCTGGTAACATCGAACGTTTTTATTTTAAAATTGATCACTCACTTATCACCTGATAAGCTTTCAGTTAATCCATCATATTGTTTCCTTCTCATTGTCGATCGAAGCAAATAAACTTTTGTTTATATGGATGAGAAAAAGTGTGTATAGCTTACGTTGATACCGAAAGAAATCAAAGCTAAGTTTTATGAAATTTGAAGGTGAACTATCGAAATTATTGACAAAATCCATGATGTGGTTTTGAGTGATCGACGAATGTGTATAATAGTTACGGAAACACGCGAATCACAAAGAAAACTGTTTTCTATTATGCATAATCAAATGGTTGTGCAGAAATTTCCAGCAAAAAGGTGCCAAATTTACTCTCATCGGAAAATAAACGCAATCGCATGGTCGACTCTGGGGCTTTTTGGCGCTTTTTCTTCGCAATCTCAAAGTTTCTGTCGAATGATAAGAGTGGATGAAACGTGGATATTACAGTCAAAATTCTGAGTGCCTATGGTGCCTGGAGGAGACGGCGGAATATGCACTGTGTTCTTGCCCAGCGGTAGCTAGAACTAGATTCCCAATATTTGGTGAAGTGACCCTTCTACCAGCGATCCTAAAACAAAGCTCACCCTGCAAAATAATCGACTTCATTTAGAAGATTGAGCCGCTCGGTGAAATATAAATAGGTATGATCTACAATGACCCTCGGTGGTCGTAGTGGAGGGCCGGTGCAGACCCACTAATTTTGAACCTACCTACCTAAAGTCAAAAGAGTGGGGTTTTGAGACAAATGGGCTCCTAAGAACGCAAGGCGATGGCTCCGGTTTTTTTGGATGCACACGAAATCGTACTCACCGATTACTTGGAAAAAGGAAAAACAATTACTGAAGAGTATATTGTGTCGTTATTACAATGGTAGTGCGAAGATATTAAGAAATAAACGTCTAAAACATATTCTCTTCCATCAAGGCAATGCACCCGTACACTGTCGATGGATAAATTCCTGGAATTTAAGTTCGAATTATTACAACATCCTTATTCGCAAAAAAAAAAAAGAGGACAACGGTTCACATCGAACGTAGCAGTTCATAGATTTTACTTTTCAAATAGTTGAAAAAGGCTAGGAAAAGTGTAGAGATAGGAGATTATATTGAAAAAAATATTGTTTTTCTATTAATTTAAAAAAATAGAGGATTTGGGAAATTATTTCCCCTCAACCATAACAAATATATTTTTCATATTATCGTTCTTCGTGACAAACGCAAAACTTTCGTATGCTATTTTGTAATTGATGAAGTAATTTGAAGCTCTGGAGCCAATCAATAAACGTAGAAAATTCAATACTTAATTTACATTGTAGTCCCTTGGAATCGAGGCTAAGATAAGATCGTGCTTCAGAAACGAAAATAAGCTGCCTACTATAGTTCAATTCATTATCCGTATGTTCTGTAATACAAATGTTCTACCAACGTATTCCACTAGTCGGTAAACCAAAAAAAATATATAAAAAGTTCTCCAGACATGGGTACGCCATTGATGCAATGATCGGTGCAACGAACATCAACCACAATAACCCTTTAGGGCTATGCGACTGCATTTCTGTGACAATGTTGTCAAGTTTACCGACTAAAAACTACTAAATTTTGTATCACAGTGGACAATGTCGCAAACCGCTTTATTTTAATAATTAAATTCTTAATGTGAGCAGTAAACCATAGATAAATGTTTGTTTATCTATGAGTAAACTAAGATATTTAAATTTTGCGGGATGGCAGTTTCAAATATTTCAAGACACTAAAGAATAATTTAAAAATGTATGGAAACAAATAAAATCATTGTAAGCATACGTTTCGCGTTTAATCAGGAAGCAAGTCTTAAAAGATCCTTAGAAACTCACCCATTACTTCAAAACTCTTTGTACAATCCGGCAACTCTGCAATTTAAATGCAGCCGCCGCCAACTAACAACTTCTGTCTGTGTATGTCTGGGCTGAAAGTGCAACAGAGACGGCTATAATGCAATTGCATTTCGTATTTACACATGGATGGGAGTGAGCGAGTGAACGAACGAGAGGCCAACTTCCCGCCGCCATAGTATTATAATATGATTGGCTTGATAGTGATGTCTGGACGATCACACATACACACATGGGGTAAATAACACCACAGATAAATAATAATAATAATGAGTACTATAAAATTGTTCGAACAAATAAACAATGGAGGTAGGCAATTGGTAACAACACCCTTTGTTGAGGAAGTTCAAGTCGTTTCTTTTTTAGACTTTTGTACAGTATCCATCGATAAACGGGAAGACTGATCAGAAGTGTTTCTTTTTAAATGATATCTCAATTTGTATTGGAATACCAGGACATAATTTACGTTGAAGGTTGCCAATAATAATTCCAGCAAAAAACCTTTAATTTTCGATCGATTCTGATTTTAGATTCAATGATCAATGTTAATCGTTGGGAATTGGAATCTATGTATAAAGTAGTAAACTCTTTGAAAATATTGTTATAGGTTGGTTGAGTCAACCTTTTCTCAAGAGATTCCAATTTTTACTGGGATATCAGCACATATTAACGTGAAAGGTTCCCATTTAGAATTCAAGCCTACAACAATGATTTTATATTCAACGATCATGTAAATCGTTGCAGGAAAGGAATTTAAACCTGATATTACAATACCGACATGGACTTACATAACTAAGGCTAAGTTATACGAAGCTAAGGTTCATTACCATCTTAACTATTGTGACCGCAAGTGCAAAGGCAGCAAAATTCGTGCTTAAGGCTAACTTTTTGCATAGAAGCTCAGATTTTTTACAAATAGTAGATATTAAAAATTTATGTATATAAGTCTTACTTAAGCTAAAAATAAATTGTGTTTCTCATGATTGAACAAACACAAGCTTTCGAAAATGTTTGTACTGATACTTTGAATGCCGTTGAATATAACCGAAACTTCTTGGACTGAATGATCACATGTGACGCTTCGTGAACTTACCACCAATACATGCATTAGAAAGGCAACATTATGGAGCAATAAATCCCGAAGGAACAAATTAAGATTTAAACCGATGATGGTCAAAGTATAATTATCATTTACTTCTTGTTCAATTTCAACAATTCAGCCCAAATACAACATCGCACTTTTAGACCAACAACTTCAACCTTATTCAATTAACACCAACCTTTTTACAAATCCGTCTTTAGTATTTTTCACAAGGACAATCTTCCAAATTCTATACTGTTTGCAGTATGTTAACCAATCTGTAAGTGACTACTTAGAATGTGTTTTCTTCTCCAATACTATCAGTTCTGCTGAATTTACAAATTACAATACGCAGACAATTATTTCTCCTCTATACGTGGTCAGATTTTATCTCACGACATCATATAATCGGATAGTACTTTGACCCACATGCATAGGGTACTTATTATTGTTATCAAAGTGTCAGGAACACTACAGCACGAAATGAAAAAAAAATAATAAAGAAACGTACTTGACGAGTATGCTGCTTCTTCTTTCCTTATTTATTCTCTTTCTCAGGTCGTCGTCTTGAGTCGTCTGCTCTTCCAACAACACACAAGGAAAATAATAATAAAAGGTCGGTAACCTTTTATTATTGTACTATTGGGCACCTGTGTTTTCTCTTCTTATGTCTTGTGTATTAAATGTAACCTATACGACGCGACGTCTGGGTATGGAGTTCAAGCAGTAATTTGATGGTACCATACTCCTGTTTTCCATTCGTGTCGTGAAATCTTGTATAATAATTCTGCAAGATTTATTTGTAATAATCATAATGCTCAGTTTTCAAAAAGCTATAATGAATTAAATTCAATCACTGTATCAACGTATTTATTTACGGATATAATTTACATGTATATGCACATTTTTATATTTTTGCTAAATAAAGGAAAATCAACAAATAATTATTGATTACGACAGTGTTCAGGAGAAATTAATCCCGTACCAAATGAAATGATCGTAATATACTATACACATTATAAACAAATAAAAATTGAATAATTTTAATAATAATCCAATAATTGTACAAGTGAAGGTTACATCCGTTTTTAAGAGTCTGCAAAGCTTAGTGAAAATAGCGATATACAGTCATACTATTTTTATAATAAATAAAATAACTCTACTCCACAAAATTGAATTTTAGAAGTGCCAAAATTCTTCAACCAGACATGCTTTAACGTTCTCGATATTTATAAATGTTAACATTTCAATTATTTACGAGTGGTTCTTCTTATGATAGGATTTTACTTGATAACCACTGAAGATGAGGTTTTAGGACTTCGAAACATGTCTGATTGAAAAGTTTGGCAATTATAGAATTCACCTCAATAGTACGGAGTAGACTGGTTTTATTCTTACTTCTCATATTGTTTTTAAACGGAAAATTATAACAAAAATAGTTCAATCTTCGATACAAATTTAAGGGTGGATCATGATTTCGTTATGAGGAATTTACCAAATAAACAACGATTTGATCAGTAATTTAACTTTCCTGATGTAAAATAATGAAACCTGCAGGATATTTGTGTAGCAGTATTATAATCATGATTTAATTAAAACAGAAAAAAAATATTTAGAGTATAAGAACAACAAAAGGTAAAAATAAACAATCTACACTTTATGTTTCAACATTTTCGTTTTTATTATAGGGTTTGAACATAAATCCCAGTTGTCCTCCTTTTTCTATACCCATCCTGTTCCTAATATCAGAGTGTGTAAAGCCAAAGGTGCTGAACATTTGTTCTACAGATTGCCGAGGAAGCAGTTGGGCACGAAAACTCTTCGATAATAGCCAGTTGTTCTGCTATTTCTGGCTGATCCCTTTCATGATAACCATCTACTCTATTCGATTTATATTTTTTAGTATTTCGTCCGAAAACATACTATGTTTAAATGAACTACAGTGGGCATTAAATTTTATTGCTTATGGTTACAATGTTTCCATGTAACTCGCTAATGGTTTCTAAAGCCAGATGGCCGCATGGCTACTACGTTACTTGTTATGTGATATTAACGTTTCATCTTCACGAATATCCTAAAAATATGAAATTTTGTATGTCTAGACTCTATAGAGTAGAGAATACAGGCAATCCAGTAAATATACGGTTCCGTCACATTATTTATAAAAATGACAATCGTCTCTATAATAATAATTATATGATGTTACAAAAATTACCAATAATTGATTGTGTGAAAAAATGTATACCTAACATTCAAAATATTGAAGAAACCGTAATAAGTAAAACATGGCTGAAAATATTTTCCGAACGGCATCCAAATAATATATATCATGCCTGTAAAAAATAATTTTTCTGGTATTTGTGTGGTTAAAATTTCTTTTTATTGTTGTAATGTTCAGTAATATTATTTTAGTATTACTTTAAAAAACACGGGGCTTACTTCCTAGATAACGCAAATAAATATACAATAAAAATTTTTGACATTTATGTGTCAAAAGTAAAATGGTCAATATTATAAGCAGCAGAAAATTCTAAGCTATCTTGAGCCTGTATGTGTTAAAGTTCATTGGATAATATGGCATTTCAATCAAACCAAACAAATGATGGGCCTCATTATTGTAGTGAATAATGAAAATATTATTCACTGTAGTGAACAATAATTCATTATGCTTTTCGATGGAGACATATAAGTATATCAGTTTAGGGGTACTATTTGTGTGTAGTGGACATAAATTCTTATTTACACTATCTTTCGATTAAAATCTGTCGTGACATTAATGTCAGTTATTACAATATAGTTTTCATCCAATAATAATACGTAATAATAATAATCTATTGTTACATTTATGTAAGTTTTGATAATTAAGGTATAAATAAAATCGTGTAACCCACATAAATATTATTGTTTTATATTTATTTAACATTTGTCTACAGTCTAGACGTTGTACCTAATCATAAAAACGTAATACAATATAATATATATTTTGTGTTACATAAATTTGCTAGGTACATGTAATAATAAATGCTTACAAATACGTTGACGTAATTTAGTGAAGCCTAGTCTAAATTATAGGTGAAACAATTAGTAAAGTTTCTCATCAAACAACTCTACTTTTGCTGCATTTGAATTTTTATACAAGCATTAAATGCATCTGAACATGCAGCTAAGTATTTTTGTGAATCAAATATTAATAATAAACTTAGAATAAATTCATAAGTTGGAAAAAGCTACGTCGTGTATGTAGGTTTTGATCTAGGGGTTACAACCTCTAAAAATGTACATGCATTGCCAAAACCATACGATCTCATACGTGATTATGCGATCTTATTCATTCATTTACATTTTGCTGGAAATCATCATCAAGAGAAAATCGACACAAATTAGTGCAAATTGCGGAAATCAATGTGGCAATCGTGGAAATCATTTGGCAGTCGTGGAAATCAGTTGTAAATCTTCGAAGTCAATGTGGGAATCCCGACAAACACTACATGCAGGCCGCCTGGCAGTCGCGCAGTCAATGTTCGTTGCATCATATACTATTATATCGCACATTGTCTATCCCGAATAGTTAATAAAAACATGAATGAGATCGCGCGAATATAGCTTGTAACTCTTATTTTTAAATACCTTACCCTTACACATTTCAGTTTCTCAATGCTTTTAATAGCAGCAGCAGTATTGCCAAGCACAAATTGAAATGGAGTTATTAATTGAAGGAAAAAACACAGTTCTAACTTATTCACACACACTCCTGGTTACCTACTGGAGAAATACCGCGATTATTTAGTGTAGGACTGCAACATGAGATGATGTCCCAATAGTCCACTAGGGCTTTCTCCGTAGCACGGAAACCAATCGTTTGGGCCTATATTTCCTCATGCTTCTTGTCCTCTTTTCTATCTGTGATAGGTTGTGTTATACCATCCTACTACTTACCTCAGATAAGTATAGGCTTTAGTTAGTTCAGAATCTCTTCTCACTTCACTATTGTTTACGGGGTTTGTTGGTTGCTCTTCTTCATTGTTTCGCACTTGACAACGAGATTACAGTCCTTTTAGCCCCTTCTCTTGGGAACAAAAACTGCCAGTTCCTTCTTTGTCTTGTGACTTATTCGCCTAACCTTGCAGGCGTAGAAACTCTGGTCTAATAGGTTTAACAGGGATACTATGGATAACGTCTTTTATTCTAGTAGTTTGTAGGTGTAACAATCTTCTTTTACGTTCGTTGGCTCACTCATATTTCTTGCATTGCGGTGCATGTCATACAAGTCGGAGTGTATTTCTTTTTCGGCTGTAGAAATGGGGCTTACCCTTACGCCTTACTCCTTAGTCTCAATTAACTGAGTGTCATTTTTTCCGCTGTAATAGGATTTCTCAGTTGTCTATAATTTGCTATTTCTCAGTTGTCTTTAATTTGCTTAACTTGAACTTTTGCTAGTGGTTATCTTCTCCCTGAAAAATAGATTCTCTTCCACGGTGATGTATAGGCTTGATAGACAATGCAGCACAATTCGGATCTGATTTTTTTCTTATTCTCTCACGGAGTTAAATAAGTAATGACTACGAAAATGGATTTGCCATATCTATATAGCTCTTCGGTATTTTCACCTCTAATTGCTCAAAACTAAAAATATCATCGCATGGACTTGCTCCTAGCCTTTACCAAGTTTTAACTATAGTTTTTTTGGCAGAAGGTTATCTTTATTTGGTTGTTAATGACATCTCTTAATACCTTTTCAAGGAATGATCTGGCTCGTTTTAAAGAGAGTAATATAGTACCAGGATTATTTTTAGATCTTGGATTGAGAATCCTGGAGCTTGTTTGTCCATTTTAATATGCATAACCGAGGTTTCTCTAGAAAATCAGAAGATGCCTTATACCCCGTACCTATAGTTGGTATAGGATACAAACAACACTAACTTGACTTAATGCGGTATAATCAATTGTTTTGGCTTTTTAATCTCATTACAAAGTATTTTACTTCCACAAACTTCTGGCGCCGCACAACAGGTCGCATCTCTGATGTGATTAGTTGTCATATGTCCCAAAACGGCCGATCCTTATGCTTAATCTTATACTATTCAGCTGATATTTTGTCAGGAAAACTGTTTCTTTAATAACTGTTTCAAATTGACAGTATTCATCAAAACACATTAATAAATTTAAACTATTTAAAAATTATAAAATCCTTCTTCAGTTTTCACAAAACTACAATAACAAGAAACCATTTGACAATGACACCAATTAAACTCACATAAATAAGCAATAATTTATGCTCATAAACATTTTATTTCCATCTCGTGTGTAACGGAAACCCCAAAAACGTGTTATATGACCAACATCATACATAAATTCGAAACTTCTCAAACGAGAATTGCGAATAATTATTTAAATAAAAAACACGTTAAGGCGCCATCTCATAATACAATCTAATAAATTTCTTTCATAGAGGAACGGAAAAAAACACATTATCAAAGTGGTATCAAATCTGCATAATTAAAATATGATCATATAATATTTATAGAAAACTTGTTTATAACACACAACGTTTACCTTTTTGTCTAATACACGGTGAACAAAAAAAAAATATAATTACCTCCAATCACGTTGTGGAATCTAAAGTGGGGTCTTATTAATGGGCATAATGACCAAATTAAATAATTATTCAAAGGTATTTATTAAATCGAATTGATAAATTGTTCAGTATTTTGTTTTTGTTGTACAGGATGTCCCACAGATAATGTCACCTCGTCTATACTTCATTTATTGTTTATAATATAATGTATCAGATTTGGCTCGTTTGATGATTCATTTTAGAAATAAATCGATTTATGTCTATCTTGACTGAATAATGTAGAGTTGACAGTTACTCTTGGTATTTTTTATGCAAATTTTTAATTTTAACATGTATCTGCCAAAACAGTTTCGTGCTATGAATTTCAACTAATTCTTATCCAGAGAACCTGATCGAATGTTTTTAGGACGTGTTACCACGGGCCTTTAGAGCATCAATACATGATAATGCTTTTTTTTTTCGAGCAGTCAAAAGTGCAAATATTAAAACAGCCTATCTAGCACCATATGACTTAGTTTTAATATCCAGACTTGAAAGAAACCATGCAAATTATGCTGCTGTCGCACTTGTAAACCTTTTTCCTGATTTTACGATTAATTTCACAGAATTCCAGGAGAGTATACTTCGAAAAACAATAAATATATGTTTTCCTATATTTCTCGTTTTATGTGCACAGTTTGCAAGAATTTCCAGTGAGATCTACGACTAAATAACCACACATATCATTTTTGAACCACAGCTAGCTATTTTCTGATAAAATATTGCGGCAATTGTTGAAGTGGAGTTTTTTCGTGTATAATCGTATTATTGTATTTTGTTTTAACTGAAAATATTTCTAAAAATGAGTTAAATTAAAAAGAAACGTAACTTTTCTCGCAGGAACAGGACAATTCGTCTTTTTTTAGGACCCCAACATGTTGAGGTAACTTGTAGTTCCCTATACACTTAGTACTGGTATATATATCTTTGGTTCTACGGGAATATATTTATTGTATTGTATATCATGTTTTGTATTATAGAAATTGGTTGGCTACGCTGTAGTAATTATCGCAGATTGTTCTGAGATTTCTTCCACCAAAAATATCTAATCGCGCAATTATTAATGTATAATCAAGTTCATCTTCCAAAATTTTCCAAAGATAAAACACCAGCGAAAACTTGATAAAGGAGCGTTCAAGCAATCAAACTATATTGCAACGTTTTTCGGGGTTCTTGTGTGAAATAATAACGAGATGTGAATTAAAACTAATTTATTTACACTTAATAACTAAACACTTAAACTAATAACTTAAAAGAACTATATTTATTTTCACTATATTTATTTCTACTATTTATATTTCACGACACTGTTCTTAACTATTGACGATTCACTTCATTTCTGACTGTCTGTCCCCGTTGCACGTTGCGTATTTATATCATTTGTTTCTCTCTCGTAAATACTCGTTTGTTCTACAACATTCTGGCGCGCGTACGTCTATTCCATATTTGTACGGTGAGGGAGGCATATTTTTGTATTTTTATTAACCAATATAGGTACAGGGTAGATATTCAACAAATTCCAATTTGATTTTGCTTCAAAAACTGGCAAAGTGAATAGAGGTATATTCTGATTAATGCCAATTTGCAAAACTCAGATGATGAAGAATAAATATACTCATTCCTATTTTGAAACTTATTGGTCGAAATTTGAAGCTGGAAAATTATAATTTTCATGTCAATTTCCTGGATGATTTTGTCCAAAAACTACAAGTAAATAACAACTTTATTGTCATATTTAATGTGCTTCGATTTATTTTTACACCTGACCACACGAATATTTTATTCTCACAGTATATTAGGTGTATATAGTATAAATATTGTAAAGGAACCGTTATAGACAGTATTTAAGCCAAGCTATTAAATAATCCGCATATGTATGGTGGTTATATAACAAATAAAGAAATAAGAAACACTTTATAATATATTAATGACAACAAAACAATATAATACAAACATAATGGGCATAGCATTCCTGTATAATACAAAAGGTAATATTTTATTAATATATGATGTAGGTGTGCGCGAATATCATTAAAATATAATAAAAATGCGAGGGAACAGAATAATATAATCATATGCCTAGACACTGGCAGACGGAACAACACGTGGCTGTATACACTATGTCCCAAAAGTTCCGCAATGGCCAATTATCTCACGACCATACATTTTCTGCATCTTTCTTTTATGCTGCCGGTGTCCTCAAACCTTACTATTCTGTGAACAGCAATTGGGATCTCTATTTAGAAATATGTTATTATATAAATTAGCAACTTCTACGTAAGTCCCAACATGTAATTTTCTCTCTTTCAATTAGGTGAACCATTTTAGAATAATTCATTTATACCTACGTCAAATTTAATTGTGACTTGTGACAGTGTCTTACCTGTGACACATTTCAAAAAGTAGAAACCAAAACTAAAAAGGAGCGATAATTATACTAATTCACTAGTAGGTACTCGATTCACGCAGTGAAAGTAGACACAGAATACTCGAAAGTGGGACATCTGGCATCGTCGCAGGTACATCCAGCGAACGCAGATAATGTCGTTGCTTCTAAATTCCAAATTTAATTAAGTTTTGTCTAAATAGGTTGTGAGATAATTGGCCATTGCGGAACTTTTGGGACACAGTATATTCCATTAGAGTTGGTATAATTTGTTATATTTCCAAATTGGGAAAACTATAAAATTATAGGTACTAAATCATTCAATTATTTTATTACTTTTATGTTCAGTAGGTGAGTCCATTGACATAGCTTTCTTTAATAGCAGATGACTTATTCACTAAGAAATAATACAGTTAGGACAGAACATAAGTATTACAATAAGTAACCTTCAATGCCACAGTGGTGTCAATTTTTCAAAGCGGAAACAAATTCAAAAAGGAAAATTATAGACCTACATCCTGGCTTTATGGAAAAGATCACAAATCACAACTTTTTACAGAGAGCATTTCAAGAAATAATAAATAGATTTTGAAATTATATAAATCATCCTCGATTTTGCTCAGACAATATGGTTCACTTGTACAGTTCCGGGATGTCGTTATTCCATTATCCGCAGTAAGGAACAATTAACAATATTGACATTGATGAAAAGTGTCGGACAGTTTCATCGGCTCTTAAACAATAAATCTAATATCAGGTATACCATACTCATGTGGAGAAACAGGTAGAAAAGTCTCAACCCGCTTAAAGGAACATGAAAAATCGGTCCGACTTCGGAATTCTCATCAGCACTTGTCGAATCAATAAACTTAAATCGCGATACTGTTCTATATCTTTCACCCATTTGGAATAGAGTAATCAACTCCGCCACGCTCCCTCCATCATCCACCAACCACGGAGCGACAACTAATGCGCAGACGGGTGTCGCAGGTATATAAAGCACGTCACAGCAACATTGTTTAGTTTCAGTTTAACCGTTCTGAAGAAGGTAACAGGATGATCAGCGAAACGTTCGTATAAATTTGACGCATAATTTATCCAGAAGATTTGTTTCTATAATCTAAAACTAAATTTTTTTAACATAAAGTTGATTTTCACAAAATCTAAAATTATTGTTTGTTATAGTTTCTTTTTCACATTATGAGACTCTTAAATTGACAGAAATATAATATTCTATGTTAAATAATGAATTACTTACCTTTATTCTCTGTTTAAAAATCATGAATCCATTATAAGAACTACAATTAAATTGAGTCTAATCTAATATAATAATTTGATACCAAGTATATAAATTTCACCATAAAAATGTATTGTATTTCTCAAACTACATACATCATAAAACATGCCTGATTACTGAGTCATTAATTTGTATTACGTTTCGTCTGGATTTTGAAACAATAAACCTCCGGGACGAGATATTTTCTATTCGTACACGAGACCGCTGCTGTCTGGAAATTAGAGATATGAATAGATAAATGGTTTTTAGCAATGACGAATAATGTCAGTCGTATCGTTTTGCATTTTATTTATTACATGTAAAATTATCTAAATAAAAATATCTCACTTTTAAAGTTATTTTATTTGTTTTACATAGAAACGAAAAGTAAGTGGTAGGTATATTATAATCTATTTCAATGTGGGTAATTTTTTGATAAGGTTATTTAATTTACGTCTTACCTCAAAGTATATATTGTAACAAAGAAATTGAGTAATATATTCCAATTCAATTTAAAAATGTGGCAATTACAGGAATTTCCGCCCACGATTGACTTAGTTACACCCTCAACATTTCTATTTTGTTCGCTAGATTTTGCGAATAACGTATGTAAATTTTGTCTGGCGTTCCACATTATTTGTTTTCTGTCTATATTTCAAGCGGTTTTTTATATACAATTTATCTTTTAATATCTCAATCTTATTCTATAAATTTTTGATATCCGCATTTTTTATATCTTTGAACCATATAAATAGGTTTGAATAACTGGGTTGGTGTGTTAGAATAAAAATATACTATTTGCAACACATTTGTTATGATGATGTGTTAAAATCCTTATGAAGAAAATCTTAATATTTTCTAGCACGGATGGAAGAAGGAAATTCATATATTATTGATGCTTTCTTTTTCATAAATTAAACAGAAATCTATAATAAATTAAACGATATATCCTAGATAAAAATAATAATTTTTAAGAAACATATTATTGAGTAACAGACTCAGTAATCAATAATTTTCACTTATATAATATATAAAGGTCCTCGAAATAATAAATTATATCATTCACCCTTATCAGTAGATATCAGTATATCGATTTATTTTAGAATTTAATTATTGTAGCATACCAAGAACAAATGTCAACACAAAATACAATTAAAAAAACGTGTATGCAACAACAAAAAGCATAAAAACATAATAATACACAACATTACACATACATGTGTCTCCTAATCTCAATAGCATCCAAACAATACACGTTTAATTTACTTTTTTTTCACACTTGCAAAATAGGCAGAGATATAATTCCCAACCTGACAAATAGAAGTTTGCAGTGTTCTACGAGCTTCGTCCAAATTTCGAAAAAACTTCTTCTGCGATACCAAAAAATATTAGACAGGAATGATTCAAATGTCAAGTGTTATTGTCTAATGAAAATACTAGTAAATATCCTCTTTGAGAAATCCATTAGTAGTTTGGGTATTCTCTCCCTCAGGATTTCCCAATTCTTGTTGCCGAAATAGAATAAACCAAAAAGTGATAAAAACATAAAAGCCAACCTCAATATTAGAAGAGCTAATAATGTTTTATATCAATCATTAGATATTAAGTAATAAATATTTGGAAGTGTCGTGAAGATGACATAATATTAAAGAAAGCAAAAATAACTTTGTGACATAGCGAACAAAATTACTGGTTTTACCTACCCCACTGGTTTTACCTACCCCTACAGGGATATTCTTTGAATTTACTAATTCAAAGAATATCAGCAATTTTGTCCGCTATGCCACAAAGTCCTTTTATAATTTTTTTTAAACTTGATAGGACCCAGAACCAGTAATTTTTTAAAAATGTTTGACAAAACGTGAATAATTCATATTTTTTGTCTTGTTTCAGATGCTGTCGGTTGTAAGCGCAGGTGCCACCGCAGGTGTGGGCGGCATGGAACGCCTCCGTGGCGCCAGTGGCGGCGGTGGTGGTGGGGGTAGAGGTGGAGCAGCGGCATTAGCACGTGAATTGGCCGCCACCCGCGATCGTCAAGTTAGACTGCACACTGTACATACGGATATAGCTTTAAATTTACCACCCAGTATAGCACTGCCAGATGGCGAAGAGCACTCGTATAATGCCACGACTGTTAGACTACATTTAAGGGATGCAGAACAGGTAATAATCCACGCAACTTTAAAAATTGCAACAATAGATTTACAATTACGATATTAATTTAATTTATTAATAAACTATTTGCTTTTTCAGGAATCGGAAATATATCAGAAATGCATCCGACCGCCACCTAACCGTACGGTATTAGAGAGTGAATCACCACCACCATACCGGTCAAGTTCGGCTGGTATATTAGCCTCATCCTCCTCCTCATATTCATCTTCTTCATCCTCCTCATCGTCATCAACTTCTTCAAATTCCTCATCATTTTCATCGTCAGGTAGTGATTGGCCGCTGGTTGTGCGATGTCATTCGATGTCATCTGCGTCATCGACAAAGGTAAACGATTAAAAATTGTTCATTAGTAATTTCTAAAATGCAAGTGATTTGACAGGGATTTTCTTGAAAAAAGGGATTTAAGTATATCAAATTTTCCCTCCCTCATATTTTAAGAATTTCTATCTTCTTGTCCACCTGTGTACATATCTGTTTGACAATAATTTGATAATACTTTTTCACTATGTTTATTAATGCGTTCGCTATTCCAAGTATGAAACAATATTTTAAATGTTTTTTTTCTTTAGGTCCTCGGCCAGCAACATCATCATCCCAACGCCCAAAAGACTGATTTTTTACAAAGAACTGTTAAAATATTTACCGGTAAAAAACAACAGCAACTGCTGCCCGCACCCGCTCCAACGTTGCCAATAGTCTCATCATCATTGGTCACAACATCAACTACAACAACAATAGGAGGTGGATTGGCGTTTTCAGCATCGGCACCGTCGCATACAATCAACAGTACCAGTACTTCGACAAATACAGTACCAAATAGTAATAACAGCAGTAGCAGTAGCCGGCAATGTCAGAGAAACGTCAATGTCAAAAATAATAGTAGTAGTAACAATATTAATAGTAGTAGTAGTCAGTCAGATGTCTGACGATCAATGTGTGACTAATGAATCACACAAACACAACAAATCCTTCTAGATCAATGAGACAGTTTCTATTATATTTTCTAATTATTATTCTAATTAATTAATTTAAAATATATTATATATAAATGTATAAATTATTAAGTATATAAATAATATAAATATATTTTTTCGTTTAAACCTAGGGACAATTTGTTATTAATATTTAATTATTATTAAAGTGAAGATGATTTTTATTCCATTATTTAATTAACTAATTTTACAATTAAAAACAATAATTAAATTAATTGAATTGATACTAAATAAAAAGTTAATAACACTTAGAAACCGATAAAACACACAAGAAGTATTCTGAGTTAGCGCTTAATTCACTACTGTTTAACAACTATATGTAATAGATTTGATTCATTATTTAAATTTTTTAAGTAATATCACGCACATTTCATTTAAATTAGTTAGATTTGTCGGTGTGTCTTGACAGATTTAAGCCACATTAATTTCCAAGTGGACAAACACAACAGCTGCACAGGCAGAGATCTTTACAGAGGCGATAAGAGCGCCAATATTTGACCAATGGAAATACATGTGCTCTCTAGCAAGTAATAGAACGCCAATAATTATATTTACTACGAACGTGCAAGTCACTATTCCAATCTATGTGAAGATTCTACTATATTTTTGTAATCTAGAATTTTTCAATGTTCAAGTTTAAAACAACTATAATCTGCTAGACAAATATAATAAATAATTTGGCTATTGAAAAAAGGATATTCAAAGCGCCTGTCTCTGGCGTGTTGGTACCTGATGCCATGCGCAATAAATTGTCTTAACTGCAACTTCATTTCCAAGTTCGAAGCTCCACAACTTTGATGGATCCTTCTTCACCCATCATGAACATTTTTTTTTCTAGAGCGATTTATGAAAAATGAAGTGAACTCTGTCAGTTAAGTATTAGCTATCTCGTGAATATACATACGCATTAGTCTGCTGATCGATGATCGGACTCAAAGCAAATTTTCGAACATCAAACTCAAAACGGTTCTCCAGCAATGAGTCCACACATGAATTTTCTGCATTGTTTTTCCTCCCAAATAAAAAATTAAGTCCCATCTGATATTCTACATTTATTCATTTAAACTTGTGCTTAAGCTGATGTCAAAGAAACTAACTACTGGCAATTTAAAACAGCCAGGATAGGGTTGTAATAAGCTTATGGCTTATTAGATTATACTGATGTTGGTTAGTTCTAATAAATGTTCGATTTATTGAGAACAGTTTTAAATTTAACATTTCGAAATCCTGTAAATCGAATATATTGGTCAAAATTGTGACGTGATTATTGATCTCTTCTTTTCTGCACACCGTAAATTTATCACGTGATAAAAATTAAAACACAAAAAATCAATACAAAAGAATAACTAATAAAAAGACACCGAACAAAAAGAAGCAAATAATTTTACATATTAATTGAAATTTATTATAGCTTAAATCAATTATTATAAATAATAAATTATTTATTGTTAAAACAATTATTTATAAAAAATATCAGTGATATAATTATTTAAATAAATTTAATAAGACAATTATAAATAATTAAAATAAACAAGCTATATAATTTAAATATCAAATTTATTAGTAAGTGAATTAAAACAAAAAGTGTACGGAAGAAAGTAAAAAAAGAAGGATAAATTGCGAAAGAAAATATAGAAGAAAACTAATTGCACAGTTCTTCAAATTTCTCTGTATTACAATTTTAATTTATTTAGTTCAAATAAAAATATTCATTTTGTTTTCCATAAAAGTAAATACAAATATGGAATTAGGAATAAAATAAAGATTTTATTTGAAGAACTGGGTAGTTAACAGCAAGTAAACAGTAATAAATAAACTAGTTAGATTTTTGTATAGAGAATAAGGGGAATGTGACTGAATATTTAATTATATTTTATTTTATGTACTATGTACATTATTTTTATTTTAATATAATTTAATAATTATTATTAATTATTCTTATAGGGGGAAATTTATTAATAATTTATTTATTATTTTTGTGAGCAAAAAATGAGAAATACTGGACAAAAACTAATTATTTTGTTTAAATTCTCTATGTCGAAAATATTGCATTCGTTCCGTTATTCAATGTCCATAAAAGAATAATCTGAAAATCGACGGTTAGGAATTTATTACATATTTCTAATCAATTTACAAAGTATATAAATAATATAAAATGAGAAAAACTAATTTAACTACTCTTACAGATTCAAAAAATATGAAACCGGAGTTAGGCCTTGAACCAACATCTCCTGCTGTTTCTCAATTATGTCAGTTTTTGGATCAAAGACGTCAAATAAATATGATCCATGTACTGCAACCATCTTGCAAATTAAGACAAGAATATTTAACTTGTTTATAGAAATTACTCCATATATTTATGTGTATCCATTTTATATAAAACGTTGGCGTTAATTGGTTTTTCGATAATACCAAAAACTGCAAATTTAAATATTTTTAAATGTTTGTAGCTGGCTGTCGAATTGTCAATTGTTTATGGCTTCATTTTTTTAAATTAAACTCCAGTGACGTTTTCCTTTTCCGTTCGCCCAAGATGAAAACGAACTTTCTTTGTTTGTAACCATAATTCAAACTAATTTAAAACCCACACAAGGAAGCAGATTACTATTCTGTATTGTATTCGATATTTCTGAAACAATCTCTTGAAAAATGCAAGTGCTCTATCATGAGGTGGCTTCTTGGGTTTGATCAACAGCAATTATTCCGCCCGTTCGCTTGGGACGAACACGGGGAAATTATTAGCTATCCGCGTGCCCGCCGCATACACATTATGCATTTATTTAGATCAGCCGCTGAAGCTTCGATCGACCAAAAATTTGTCTTCAACTTTCACACAGTTTCACACTACTATTTAGAATAAATTGGACACTATTTTTATAAACAAAAATATTTTAAAAATACTTTCCTTACATTATTTTAATTGATTTATTTTTTACTTAAACATATTTAACGTACCTATATTATGATTTACAGCTAAAATAATAGTAGATCAGACCAATAACGTTGAACTTATTGTCCTAGTATTTTTCATTTTTTCTATTTCAACACAAATTAAACTCCTGTAAGACACTGATATTAGTGAAATGGAAAAAACTGAACTATATATTTAGTCAAAGTAATAATAATTAATAATGTTATAAATAATTATTAATAGATGAAAAAAATATTTCAGTGCAAAAAAATATCTAGGAATTAAGTTAATATTATATTATTATAATATACGTATTAAAAATATTTAAACAAGAAATTATAAAAATTGGATAATTGGCTTTAAGCGAATTTTTAGAAACTAATAACTAGAAAGACAAAGAAGCCAAAAAAAACACTAGGACATCGTTCTGTTTAAAATATTGTCTATATATCGTGAGGAAGAAAAAAAAAGAGAAGATAAAGTGGAGAGTATAATAAACAAAATAAAACAGGAAATAATAAAATTATAGAATTCCAAACTCATGTAAGACAGATTTTTACTAAATATCAACTGCAACATGTGTAATTATTTTTAAAGTCGTGTGTAATTAGATAAACCCTGAAATAAAACTAGTTCTAATTTAGATCCTTATCTAGACATTTATTTATTTATTTATTGCAGCCCCTTGACTGGGTAATTAAAAATAATAATGGTTTTTAAAAATCTAAGCAAGACAAATGATGAAAAATGGGATTTTAGGCTTATTTTGTGAACAACAACTTTAAGCAATATTAATTTACTACTATATAGACCTATTCATATAGAGTCAATGACAAATCAATTGTCTCTTTATAAATAATTCGAAAAATAGTTTCAAAAATGTTCCAGTTATAGGTACATCTTTTGTTCCAAGATTTTTGCGTTTGCTGAAGTTACACGAATCAGCTTTTGAATTTGTTTTTATATAATATAAACCTTGTCCGTGATGCAATATGATATTGTAGGTTTTACATATAATTTTAAAACTTAAAAGAAGCTTTTACAAATAATTAGCGAAACACAAATCGTTTCCGGGTTTATCTAATCTATTTAATTTATATTGTTGAAATGTTGAATTTAAACTTACAAAATATTTGTTTAGTCACAGATTAATATAAATAGTTGAAAATAGTTTTTTTAATACAACGCTAAAATTTTAAAATAAGAATCATTCAGTCAGATAAGGTAGATAGTTACGAGAGGCCCAGGCCAATAGCTGCATTTGATTGCAAATGTATTTTAAATCTTGGATACACCATCCAAACTATGAGAGTTTCTAGGCCAAAAATACCTGCTGTCCGAGCTCCCTCCACACCTACATTACCACGTCTGTTTCTGCCGTTATGTTACTTTCGTCGAACAGACCTAACGAACTTACCATGAGAGTGTTAGTTGGGCAGATAAGCTTCCCTTTCAAAAGTATCTTTAAGCTCTCAGAATTTGTATGGTGTATGCGAGATTTAAAATCTGTGTTTCAAATACACTTACATTCAAATGCAGCGTTTTACATAATCGGTGACGTAATTGCTATCCGGCATACTAAATTAACATTTTGTCATAAGCCTATTCGGCATATGGTTCAAAATTTACTTTATGCCATATTCTGAGTTTTGATTACAGAATCCTCGTCGGACAGGGTTTCTAAGACGTATTTATTGGATCTTTGGGAATATCTAACATAGCAATTGTATATTTTAATTTTGTTTTTATTATTAATTCCAGAAAATATATATCACTAAATATATAGTTAAAAAAATAGTTTTATAGCTCTTAAATAGACGGGTTAAAATAAATTAATTACAATATACTTATATGTCGTTGTTTCTAAGTGTATTTTCAAGTAAAATACAAGAGTCGGGGGATCTATTTGGAACTATCATAACCTTAATATCAAAACAAATAAATATCTTAATGTAATAAATTTATATTTGATTTGGGAACTTGTAATGTTCCATAACTTTACTTTATAAATTAAAGACAGACTACATCATTTATATTTTCTTTATTAATTAATTACGTGTAGTTCGTATCGTCTGTCGTTCTGTTCTGTTCTTCGGTCATCGTCCCTTGTCCTAATTTTTGTCCAAAACATATTTTGCTTACAACTAATAACATTTATTTAAATATTTATAAACATATAAAATTTAAACAAATACTTACTCTACAGGGTGTACGTACCATATTACACCTCCCCGGAATTTTTAAAAGAATTTACTGTTTCCGAAAAAATAGTAAATTATTTTTATTCAGGAGTTGCAATATGCATAAGTACCTAAATGCTAAAATATATATATTCACCAAAATTTACAAAACTAGTTTTAGATAATACCTATCTTAGTTACATTTTATAACCCATTTATATTATATAAAGTATAATTCTATTAATAATTTAATTTTAACTAATTAGATACATAATGTTAGGAATTATTTATACAATTAAAATATAAGTTACGATCATTCTTTAAAGAATTTAGTTCTATTTTTATGTACAATTATTTCTTTTTTATCTTTAGAGATTTTAACGTTTGGAGATAAGTCTTCAATAACCCTATATGGCCCTAAAAAACAGGGGTCTGAAAATTTATTAGCAGTTTCATTTTTTAATAGAATGAAATCTCCTTTTTGATAGATTGCAGGGTTTTGATTTTTGTCGTAATTTTCTTTCCTTTTTAATTTAGATTGTATTAGATTTTTCCGAGCATCATTTTGAGCATGTTGCATCCTATATTTAAGTTCAATAGGATAGCTGTCAAAGTTGTAGACTGGATCTAACGTATTTTTTAAGTTACTTGGAAGATAACATTTCTTTCCGAAAACTAACTCAAATGGTGTGTATTTGGTTTCCGTATGTACTGTGGTATTATATGTAAAACACCAATACGGCACCCAAGTACTCCAAGCTGCATTATATTCAAAACTTTGAGTTCTCAAATATGCACCTAAAACTTTATGAGAATTTTCCAAAGCTCCTATACTTTCATGGTGGTAAGCGGTTGACTGAATATTTTTAATTTTAAGTAATTTACAAATTTCATCCATAGTTGCGGAAATAAATTCAGCGCCCCTATCTGTTGCTATTTCTAAAGGAATTCCGTATCTTAGAATAAAATTTTCTACGAAACTTTTTGATACAGTTTTCGCGTCTTTGGATTTTAAAGGATAAGCTTCGACAAACTTCGTTAATTCACATTGAAGAGTCAGTATATAAGAAAATTCATTATCATCTATTGGTAGAGGTCCAACTATATCTAAAAATATTTTTTGGAAAGAGGTATGCGCTGTAGATGTTATAACCATTGGTTCCTTGGTATATTTATTAGAATGTTTTTGCTTTTGACATGTAGTACACTTACTTACAAAATTCTTAATGTCTTGTTGCATACCTGACCAAAAATAGTATTTTTTGATAGTGTTGAACATTCGATTGATACCTGCGTGACCACTTGTAGGAAGCAGATGGAAATCGTTTATAATTACTCTCTTTTGTTCGGGATCCACTACTTTTTTAACTCCTTGTACTATACAAATTCGGGGACCGGTCCAATTAGAGTTACTTTTTATACCTTCAGCTAGCCATTTAATAAAATGTGCATTATTTTCATTCTTTAAAATAACTAATTCGCGAATATTAATCTTTTTGCATAAATCAATTAAGTTTCTCAACATTTCGTCTCGCGCCAATGCTGATCGAAAATTTAATTGTGCAAAATAAATCATAGAATGTAGTGGTACATAATAAAAGTTACCCGATTTTTCAGTTATTTTTTCACTAAATTTGGAGAGTTCTTTAGTTGACAAAAGTCTAAGTTCAGTGATGTTTTTTGGAGTTTTAAGAATTTCCACAACATTGGGTTGATCAGGCCTAACATTTGTAGTAGTTCTTTCATCCAACTCACACTCTTCGTCATTCGATACTTTACTCTGTGCCCTTGTCATAACATTCATTACATTCTGGCTCATACCTTTTAATTCATCAGATGTTATAACTATTCTAGATAATGCGTCCGCTATGACATTTTCCTTACCTTTTACATACTCTACATGAAAATCGTACTCTTCTAATCCTAGTCGAAATTTAATTAACCTGCTTGATGGATCCTTTAAATTAAATAAATATAACAATGGTTTATGGTCTGTTAAAATTTTAAAGTGGCGACCAAATAAGTATGGTCGGAAATATCTCACGCTCCAGTATATAGCTAAAAGTTCTTTTTCGATGGTCGGATAATTAACTTCCGCCTTGTTTAAAGGTCTACTTGTATAAGCTACGGGTTTTCTATTTTTATTTAGTAAAACTGCACCTATTGCAATATTTGAAGCATCAGTTTGTACTATAAATTCATTTTCCTTAGAAAAATCTGGATAATCTAATATTGGAGGTTTTGAAAGAGAATTTTTCAGAAAATTAAAAGATATTTCACATTCATCCGTCCATTCAAATCTAGCATACTTTCTACACAACTTATTAAGGACAACCGTTTTTTCAGAAAAATTTGGAATAAATTTCCTATAGTAATTCGAAAATGCCACAAATCTTTTCACTTCCTCTGCATTTTTAGGCCTTGGATATTGTTTAAGGGACTTAATTTTTTCAGGATCTGGCAAAATACCATTATCTGTAATAATGTGACCCAAATATAAGATTTGTTTCTTTAGAAATTCGCATTTCGATGGATTTAATTTCAAATTTACCTTTCTAAGCCTACAAAAAACTTGCATAAGATTTTTGTTATGCTCATGAAGAGATCTTCCAAATACTATGAGGTCGTCGAGATAAACAAAACATTTTTCATAATTTAATCCTGACATTGCTACAGTCATTAATCTTGAAATTCACTAGGACTAATTTTTAATCCCATCGGAAGTCGTTTCATTTGCCATTGCCCTCGACCAGTAGTGAAAGCTGTATATTTTCTGCTATCTTTATTTAATTCTACTTGATAATATCCTTGACTGAGATCTAAATGAGTAAAATAAATTGCACCTGCTAAAGAATCTAGAATATCGGTGATGTTCGGAAGTGGAAATTTGTCGTCTTGAATTTTAGAATTTAGTAATCTATAGTCGATAACAAGTCTACTCTTTTTTTCTCCACTAGAATCAACCTTTTTGGGAACTAGTAAAACTGGTGAGGACCATTCACTTTGTGCATGCTCTATTATACCATCTTCACACATTTTAGAAATATGTTCATTTATTTCCATTTTTTGTGATTGTGGAAGCCTATACGGTTTGACATAGGATGGAGAGACATTATCTATTAATGCAATGGATTGATTATAAATATTAGTTACAGACAATTTATCTCCCGGTAAATGAAAAACATCTGCAAATTTTGCACAAATAGCCTCAATAGAATTTTGTTCGTCTTTGTTTAAATAATTTAAGCCCAATAAATTAAATAAAGATTTCACTCTCTCTACAGATATATTCTCACTGTCATACTTACATACATTATACTCACTCGCTTTCTCAATTTTTGGAATATAGTTTTGTAAACAAACCTCACTTTCTCTCGTATTTAACAATTTCACAGGGATCTTTCCTTCTGTCGGTTTAGCTAGTACTCCTGCGACAAATACTCCTTCGCACACTTCTGTCGGACGTACCACGCAATCTTCATTCAAGCCTGTATCCAGATAATGAATAATTTCACATCTTGGGGAGATAATTAAAATATTGTCGCCGTTACTATTTAAAGGTAATGTTATTTTATTTTTGAAGTGGGTAAGTGTAAGACTATGGTTCTCGTAATTTATAATTCCGTTAAATTTTCGAATAAAATCATCACCAATAATGCCTTCTGTTGCACAGGGTAATGACTTAAAAACATAAAATTTTTGGTTAAAACTAGTGTTTCCTATCTTTAATTTTAAAAATGTAAATCCTTCTGCACGTAAAGTTCCACCTATACCTTTGATTTCTATTTCTTCTTTATGTAAAGTAAATTTAGATCTTAATTGTTCAGCTTTGATTGCACATAAAGTTGCACCTGTATCTATTAAAAATTGAAAATTAGCATTCTCTACTGAAAATGTAACAGAAATGGAATTGTTATTGGAATATGTAAAAACATGATTTAAATTCTTGCCTTTAGGCACGAAAAAAATCACTAGAAGTACTTGGAACTACTTCTGTTGTTTCCTGAAATAAGGAATCTTGATCTAGGGTAATGTTATTTTGTTGTGCAAGTCGTACATTATGTGACGCTGACCTTGAACCTCTCCTATTACCTCTATAAACTTGTCTAAAATTTCTATTATTATTATTATAATGCTGATTATTATGATTTGTTGTACGGGTGTTATTTTGATTATAGAACTGTCGATTTTGGATATTGTTTTGTGAAATATTACGGCCACCGGTTCTAGGACGAAAATTTCCACGCGGAACACGTTGCCCACCTCTTGCGGAAACTCTAAACATTTGCGGAGAACTTCGTATTGTAGTTGTTTCCTCATCTATTGCAGATCTGATTGCGTCCTTCAAGAACAGAAAATTTCTAGATGCCACTATTGTACTTAGCCTCTGATTTCTCAAACCATCAGCAAACCTTTTAATAGCTACCTTTTCATTTATGGGTTTTAAAACAGAATAAGAGTCGGCGTTACCATTCGCTTGAGATATTGTTAAATTTACAAACAGGTCTTCCAATTCCTTTCCAAATTCTTCAATAGATTTTTCGCCTTGTTTTGCGCGATATAATTTAGCTTGAAGTGCTGTATCTGATTGACGTGTAAGAAGATATGATTTCATGTCGTTAATTAAAGCCGCGATAGTAGTGTAATTCTGATTTAGTCTTAATTTTGCACCACTGGATAACCGTGTTTTTAAAATAAAATTGATTAACAATTGCTTACCTTCAGGATCTAACATAGAATCATACAACTCTACAGCATCAATTAGTTTTTTCGTGGTTTCTTCATAATCGTCCATGGTAGGTAAAAGACTAACAGCAGTTTTTATATCAAAAGAAGTCATTTTCGGTTCAGAAATGTTAACTTCCTCGTTTCTATCAAATTGTAAAATTTCGTTA
The DNA here is from genome assembly GCA_911728435.2 of Apoderus coryli. Classification (NCBI taxonomy): domain Eukaryota; kingdom Metazoa; phylum Arthropoda; class Insecta; order Coleoptera; family Attelabidae; genus Apoderus; species Apoderus coryli. The sequence goes on along the minus strand of OU452204.1, from coordinate 8,963,512 downwards.
TAAAGGGATTTAATTTTTGAAATTAAGTCTTTTATTTCAGTTATTTCAGAACTTCCTATTTCAGATTTTTCAGTTTGTATTTCTTTAGATAACTTAGAATATATAGCTCTTGCTTCGTCAACTTTTTTCGGTCTCCTATCTATATTATATTTACTTACTTTTGATCTAATTTGTAATAAAGATTGGTAAATTTCCGAAATTTTATTAATAGCCATCCAAGGTATTGAAGCTTATTTAGTATGTTAAAAAAATGTATTATATTTATATACCAAAAATTAAATTTAAAATATCTACTTAAATATTTAAAATTGTTACTAAATTTAATAAAATATGATTACATAAACAAATTACACGTATACCTATAATAGTCCACATAAATTAAAACACTGGGTCGATGCAGTTTGCGCTATCACAACTTGGTCTTTTGATTTCTTAGTGCCCATTATGCCATATCTGATATTATATTTTTAACTAAAATAATGAAAAAGGGCTGGCAGGATCGCCATGTAATAAATTTATATTTGATTTGGGAACTTGTAATGTTCCATAACTTTACTTTATAAATTAAAGACAGACTACATCATTTATATTTTCTTTATTAATTAATTACGTGTAGTTCGTATCGTCTGTCGTTCTGTTCTGTTCTTCGGTCATCGTCCCTTGTCCTAATTTTTGTCCAAAACATATTTTGCTTACAACTAATAACATTTATTTAAATATTTATAAACATATAAAATTTAAACAAATACTTACTCTACAGGGTGTACGTACCATATTACATTAAAACGTATTACACTAAGAAAAATAATATTTAATTATAATAATAATTTTAATATTGGGCGTATATTATTTTTCTCTTTCCAAGAGGTTTTGGACGGACACGGAAATTTTTTTTTCTCTCATAATTTTTAAACTGTGACTTTACAAATCCAGAAGAATTAAATGATAATCTGTAATTATTCAATATCACAAAATTATATCGAAATTGAACCGAAGTAAGACAAAAAAAGTAAACAACATTAATTAAATAAATTGTTACATTTTACTCCTAATCTAGATAATAAGTTTTCCAGAAAATATCTGAGTAAAACAAAAAAAAACATTGTATCATATTAACTATAAATATTTCAAGTAATATAATAAGTAGACAATGAGAAAAAAATAATAGTAATTACAATAAGTAAACAAAAAATATTAATAAACTTTATATATTATATATATATATTATATTAGTGGCAAATAATAATTAAACATTAAAATGAAGAAATTAATTAAAAAAGCATTATTGTGATGAATATTGAGTATAATAAACAGTAATTAATTAAAATAATTAACTAAATACTATATTTTAGGGTACTTTACATAACATACATTAAAATACATTTTTAAAGATCTCCGAAATCTGGACTCTTCTTCTTCTAGACTTTAGTGTAACTCCATAATAACTTGCCACTTGAATTATTCTAAAGTGTCACTTCTAAATCTAAATTTGCTGAGGAGCCTAGAAGTTTTCATCGCAACTGCTCCCTTAAATATTCTTGTTCAACAAGAGGGGATCTATAAAACATACCAGACTGTGTATTTATGTCTCCTACCCAAATTTTACTAAGTAAATACTCTTTAGATGAACTTGACATCAATACTCTTAGTAAATTTAGATTTTTTCATATTTTGGGTCATTAGACACAAAATCATTTATAGATTTATGGTATGAAATATTTTACAATAATAAAGGTCTTTAGATGTCATGTGAGAACCAACTTCAGAAAAATGCATTTAATGTATGTAATGCTATTAAAAAGTCCAAAAAATGTTCGAAACCTAAGTCTTCATAATTATTATTACTCTAGCAGCAAAATGTGATTTAAATGGAAATTTTGCTATTAAAAATTAATATTAATAAATTCAATTTCATTTGTAAATTTATCATAAAAAGTAGTAAATAAATTATAATAAAAAACAAGTTTTAATTAATTATTATACTTATTCTATTTATATATATTTTGTATTATTACTGCATTCTTATTTCTGCTTTATTTTGTATTAGTCATTGATTTGTACTCATTTCACTTGATCCTCTTTCTCTTTTTTTTTTATATTGTATATCTATTTATAAAATAGTTATTGTAAATTATTTTGTCTCTTTTGTTTTTTTCTAACAAAAAAAACATTCTATACCTTTGTGATTTAATTTATATAATAAATGAAAAGAATATTCCTAATTAAAGATGAAAAAAAAGATGAAAATAATCAATTTTAAATCTGTAGTTGTTTTATTTGATTATAAAGGTTCCATCCTTGAATTTCAACATCCTATACCTAATGTTACAAATGCTTTCAAACATTCTTCCTAATGCCTATGAGAAGAACGGAAAACTCCGCTAACCCATGATATAATAAAGTTCTAAAGGTCCGAATTAGGGTACGGAAAAATTATGTTTTTGTTTATTTATTCTATGCCAATACTGTCAAAATCTAGTGAATCTAAATGACATTCTCAATACTCATTTGTACCCACCTGTTCAGTCTCAAAAGGGAAATAATAATAAAAAAGAAGCATTTACTGGTATCGATTAAGAAGGTAGATATCTCATGAAATTAAATTTAAACTTAGCTGGACTCGTTGTGAATAGTAATATAGTATGTAAAACCCCTCTGAAAAAGCGATGATGTGGTAAGGTAAGGTGGTCAATGTGTCGAACATCTCTATCATGAATATCCCTCCTAGATACCAGTTTTTCTCTAATATCAAAAGGAGCATCTGAATCAAAGATTATATGAAAAACAAAATTCCCAAGATGCTGAAGGTTCCATTCTCAGCCAACCCATATCATGGATTACCAGGGACACGCGATCATATTTTCTTAGACCATTTACAAATCTAGCACAACAGTTCTGAACTCTCCACAATCCATGCTGTCTAACAGAGGACCGTAAACAAAATTACACTTAAAGGTGGATAAAACTGCACACACACACAGTGTTTGTCGCAACCTCCGGTCCAAAATGCTTATTTCCATACAAGAGTTTTCAGGTAATGTATGACTTTCTAAGCAACCCTTGAGTATCGTCAGCAAAGGCCTGAATATTACAATAATTTAAGGATCTCCAAATATCAGAGGTGTATATTAAAAATAAAAGAAGTCCTAAAATTGAACCCTGGGGAACCGCACAGGTTACATCAATAACATTAAAACACTGGCCCTTATAGGACACTCTTGTTTTCTTGAGGATAAATAAGATTCAAATAAAGATCGTAATGAATCATCAAATCAATCAAGTATCAAAAGCTTTTGAAAAGTCTAACAATATAACAGCTTCTTCTCATAGTGTTCTTATTATTTTTGATTGAGAACGATGTAAATATTGAGCTCCTTTGCTTTGCTTTGTCAGTGGCTTTCAAGTAACAATAAAAACGTAAATTAAACTTATCTTTTGGAGGAATCCTAACGTTTCGGGAACTGCTGTCCAGTCTTCAGAGGACCGTAATAAAGTATTAAATGTCTTAAAGATAAGTATGTATATGTGCTTGAAATTAATACATTTGAACCTTGCAATTTAGATTTTTTAATTGCATTTTCATTAAGCTTTTATTTTTTGAAATAAAAAATATGAAGGAGTGCTTATTTGGCACCAGATATAACTATTTAAAAAAAAATATTGTCCATAAATAGATGAAGTTATCAAAGTTAACTTGTAAAAGTGTGATTATTCACGCCAGTGTTTGTACCCGTATTCATTGCCATTCAACGTGATCATACATATATTTACTTGATGTATTATGCTGTAGTAATTATTGAGAAAAATCTAAAAATAACTAAAAATTACCGGAAAATTTAATATCCACAATTAATTTACACGCCTGGTTTATTATAGACTTGTTATTACGACATTATACAAATCAAAAATGTTGATTTTCACACGTCGACAATCCATAAATATTTAGCACAATATTCATGCATAATTTTACCGACCACCCTCCATATAAGCTAGCGATACTTTGTATAAATTTATAAAAAATAATAAATTCTGAAAAGTTCGTAACATGAAAATGACTTATTATACATTATAGAGTATTTTAAACTGGCATTTCAAATTGTCAAACTCAAATAGTTGATAGAATCGTTAGATTTAATTAAGCTTTAATTTGAAGAAGTAGTTCATACTCTCAGTGGAGTGCTAAGTTAATACAAAGCAAACAAATATAGTCACCTCCACAAATCTTTTATTTGAAAAAATCAATTAAAAACATACATGTTTCGAGGATTTAGATCCTCATTACCAGTATCATTCTACTCTACTCTAAAATATATACACTGGATTGACACTGATGATGAGGATCTAAATTTGTTTGCTTTGTATTAATTAAGCTTTGTTCGCAAAACCAAAAATGAGCACTCGTCAGACGGTAAAGAGCAGTTCTATACGACCTGCGCTTTTATTATTTCTTCCTCAACCTAAAATTGTCCTCTACTTTTCATAAATATCAAAATATGACTTTTCAGTATTTTAAGGTTATAGAAATTTAGATAATCTGCCAAGCTCTTCCAAGTCTTTATTAATAATGCGATATCAGTTAAGCAAAAGCTATATTGCGTGATCATAAAGAGGAGCCTTGTAATCCCTTAAACATCCGGTCACCTTTTATGTATTTATAAAATCTGGGAGGAAAACAATTGGTTTTCAAAATAATCGTCTTTGTGTTTTATACACTACATAGTGTGAAACAAATTTCCAACATAACTAAAAGTCTTGTTACTTTATGTAACAAGCAATTCGTAAATAAAGCCTCCCGCTAGGGAATTCGGGCGTCTCTATAGTGTTGGGAATAGGATTTAATGGAGTTGTTACTTCTTGTCCGGCCATCGTTTGTCTTTCACCGGGCATATTGCCTGCTCACACTAGATGTCGCCAAAAACGTCTCTTTGTCAATTACCCAATTATTCATCTCTATAACATGAAACCTTGCCCAACAAGTGTGGTGAAACATCTACTGTCATATGATTTTATAAGTACTCACGGCTAATACGAAAATTAAACATTTTTTAAATTAATGAGTCCGTTCAAAAATTGGAGTCGTCAAATTAACTTTTTTGTTCATTTCTCAAAAACTACCTAACCGATTTTGACAAAATTTTACATGCATGCATGCTTTCATGAACTGTTCATTGGCGTAGATATAGGGGGCATTTGGGTAAATTTTACACATAAATTAATTAAGGACACCTTTGACAAGCTTCATTATTTAAAATTATTACTTTTTAAAAAAAAAACAACTTATAAGCTACAAAAAAGTTAATTACGTCGATGTTATGATTTCTACCATTTTTATGGAAACCGATAAATTGCAAGTTAATGATAGATTTAAATCAAAATAACGTTTACCAGAAAACCAAATGAAAAATCAAGTTGCCATGGAAAACGAATGTCGCAAAAATAAAAAAAACTTTGACAGCAACAAATTTAAATTAGTTAAAATTGTTTTATTATTTCGTAGTTGTTTTTAATATTGCGAATGTTTTTTTCTAAATTAAAATGGGTTTTTCAATTGAAGAATATGCAGACATGGTGTTTTGTTATGGTTCATGCAATGCAAATGCAAGAGCAGCGGCCCGAGAATACCAATACATGACGGAGCCCCTGCGCATCGTAGTAGACAAGTATCTAACAGAAGTTTTAAATCAACTGTTTGGAAACAATTGGATTGGTTTGGGAGGTCCCATTGAGTGGCCTCCAAGATCACCGGATCTGAATCCGCTTGACTTTTTATGGGGGTACGTGAAACAATTGGTTTACAGTGTACCAATTATAAATGAAAACCAACTACTGCAGAGAGTTGATGAAGCTGCTAGGGAAATGAGAAACGATCATAATATTCTTATTAGAGCTCCAAATTCATTAGTTGAAAGATGTAGAATGTGCATTACTGTCAATAGAGGGCAATTTGAACAGTTGTTATAAATTTTCTTATTTTAATTTCGAGTTTAGTTTTTTTATTGTTAAATTTTTAATTGTACTGATAGGACTTAAAATTTGTTGTTATTAAATCATTTTCCACGGCAACTTTGATTTTTCAGTTTGTTTTCTGGTAAACGTTACTTTGAATTAAATCTACCATTAACTTGCAATTTATCGGTTTCCATAAAAATGGTAGAAACCACAACATCGGCGTAATTAAATTTTTTGTAGCTTATAAGTAGCTCTTTTTAAAAAAATAATAATTTAAAATAATGAACCTTGTCAAAGCTATCTTTAATTAATTTATGTGTAAAATTTACCCAAATGCCCTCTATATCTACGCCAATGAACAGTTAATGAAAGTCAAAATAATGCAGATTATGAACAAACAAGCTAATTTGACCAGGACACCCTGTATCTCGATAACGAAGCATTTGCGGACATGGCTCCATGGCAAAAAATGCTTGAATTGTTTTCAGGAATCTCTAGTTTTCGTTTGTTGCAACCATAATGAATCGGCCTGTATATGGGGGTGATTTATCAGGAGCCCCTGAGGAAATCTCTCAGTGTACAACCGCCTAACTTCTAATACATTGCCATCAGCGAATTCATAAATGAAGTGCATGTCGGTTATCTCAGCATTTGTATAGTGATTCATGTTAAGGGACTTCCACAAATTTGACAGATTCAAAGTGATTGGCGCAGGCACATAATAGCAACGTTACTGATAGTCTTGAGACTTACTTCAACACCCATGTAAAATACGTACAGATTCCTAACAACAAAACAACAGAAATACAACAAATTATTAAATTTTATTAGTTTTTTTTTTCGGAATAATTAATTAGTATGTTGTGAACACACAGGTAACTTATGAATTTTAATTGTTGTTATAAATATACCTATAGTAGCTCAGTTGTTTACATAAGTTTCTCTCTTAATACTTCTCCTACGTAAATTATATTAAATCGCGAGATGCAGTCCAAAGTCTGGATTGATTCACGTTACAAAATAAAAAAATCTCATTCCACATTTTTTTTTCTATTTAACATTTTAAAATACCTCACCTATTTGCGAAAATCTGTAATAATAATTATTCTAAAAAAATAATATTAATATATTACCTAGAGATATTATAATTATTATACTGTAACAAACAATATAATATGTGGTGCATAATTTATTTTCCAGATTCTGTACCCAAAGGTGTAAACCACCATTTATACAAGTACACACCCCTACATATTTTTATTTGTTTATGTCAAGTTTTAGATTTTAATTAATAATTTGGTGATATGGTTAAGTTGGTTTTAAATTTTTGAGTTTCGATATTGCTGATCGGGTTATACTGTAATCTTCGACTTATATATTGCGTTAATTTAGTTAATGACAAGGGTATATCCAAGACATCACATCTCCTTATCTCTGTTCCTTAGGACTTATGACGAAGGTTGACGATTAAAAGTTATTTTAGTTTATGTATTTTTCCAATAAACTTGTATAGCTATAAAAAATAATTGCGAAAATTCAACGGTTTCATTTTTGGTAGCCTGAATCTTGAGGGTGTCTTATTAATAAATAAAATATTTTTTTAACCCTGTTACCTTGTAGCAAACAAAAAAGTGGTCTTAATAATAATTTATGTTTTCAAAAAAATTAAGTTAATTATAAGATACTGACATATTGAAACAATTGGATTGTTATTTTGATTCCAAATAATGACCTCCCCCTTTCCCCCTTAGAGTTTGAAAGAAATTTGCTAGCCCATTTAATTAAAAATGAGCCAAGCGACCCTGATATTTATCGACTTTTTTATTTTCAATTGTACCTAGTAAAGAAAATAGTGTCATAACTTGTATAAAACAAATACACTGGTGAATAATAAAAAAAAACACAATAATCTATTATGGGTACATGGTTTTTGGATTAACCTTGAAATGAGATGCAAACTCTAATATTGTGTTATGATTTGTGTATGTAAATATATATATGTTGTACCTATATTGCATTAAAATATTTTATGCACAAAATAATTTTTAAGGCATGATTCTGAAATAAAATAACCGTTCCATAAGTAAATATACAGTGCGAAACAACTTGATATCTAAATTAATTACTATAGAGCAGTGTATAAAACACTCACATAATTTTAATACATATACGTTATAAAGAAGGTTACTATCGTAAAATAGAAATTAATTTGTTAATAGGTGCTTCTACATAGTTGTTAATTTTCAGTAAGGCTTTGACATCTTCAATTATATCTTTTAAAATTGATAGAAGCGATCTCTCTTCAACCGGTGCAAAATGAATAATAATAAATCAAATTTTTATATTATAGATATTCTGGAAATAGTTTCGGTTCATGACCATCTCCAGCCAATAAATAACTACCTCTTTACATAAAAAAATGTAGTGTTTTAACACCTCGGAAAAAAACAAAATTTGGAAAAATTTCTCTTTTATGGGTTTTTATTAATTTTAAGGTGTTTATTATAAAAAAATACTAAAATAACAAAACATTCTTATAAAACAATTAAAAAAAACTTCTAAACATTAAAAAAAAAACAACTAAAATTTACTAAAACAACTAAATTAAAAGATCTCCAATTTTTCATAATCAGTCTCACTCTCACTGTCGGAAATCTGAGTTTCTTCGTCAGTTGAATTTTCTTGGGAACGATCAGGAACATATTGCCAAGTGAATTAGTCATCATCATCATAATTGATGTCTAAGGATGCAGGTCCTATATGTCGATAATACATTATATCCTTGGTGGAACGGTTATTCTTTTTGCCAATTTTATCGTCTAAAAGATGAAAGTTACTTTTAACTGCGACCAGCTTTTCCACCCTTTTGCCTGCCAATCTATTTCGTTTTTTTGTATGAATCGATTGAAATAAAAAATTAAATATAAAAAATATGTATAAAATTGAAAAAATACATCATTTAATACTATTAAATGATATATTTATTAATATTATGTCACTAGCAACCATAATATAGAAAAAAAATAATGTTCCCAAATGGACCGGTTTTTTTAAACACTAAAAAAATGTATGCAGTGACTAATTCAACGTCTGCTCCACAAGACAATTATATATACGTTCAATTCAAAGAATTGGCTTAAAATTTCTTGTGAGTCATGTTTCGAGCCATGACGGTCAAAGAGAGGTTAGACTTCTAAACTCTCTTTTGTGAACACCACGCTACTGGCGGAGTCTTATCAAATTTTATTAACCCTTTAACTTCGAAGAACTACTATTATGATATATACATATATAAAAAGAAAAGTATAATATTAATGCACCGTTATATATATCAACAACACGATGCATGTATAAATAAATGTTCACATTCCTTCTACATGTCCAAAAGATGATTTCTGTATAATATCACTGATGATGAGACCGTCATATCTCGAAACATGTTTGGCAAGAAATTTTTGGCCAATTCTTTGAATTGAGCATGTATGTATTGGTTTGTGGAGCAGGCGTTGTTTTATTCACTGCCCCTCTCCTAAATGGATTACTTCAGAAAATAAAAAATGTATATGTACATCTTTCTGTGCTTAATTTTTTAAAATGTTAAATTTGAGAATCCCGACAAAAATAGTTATACAATGAATTTTCTCATTACTACAATATACTAGAAAAAAAATATTTAAATTATTGAATATTTAGAAATGGTTATTCTAAAGTCCTTTGTTTTTTATTTTTCTTTTATAAATATGTTAAATATATATACTCAATATATTGGAAAAATTTGTTTTAAAAATTAAAATTAAATAATGACAAAATAAAAAATATAATAATATATTAATAAACGAGTATTTAATAAAAACATTTTTAGTAGGGACGAACGTACAAATTATATAAGTATACATAATAATGATAATTGAAAAATGTTTTTACAATAAAAAATATCTAATAATAATAATTTACTGCAGTACAAAACACTACAAAAGGATTTGGAAAAACAATTGGGAAAAGATCACAGTTCCAATCCTAAAATAACATACACACAATAATAGTAATAATTGCAATACAACAAAAAATAATCACAAAAATTGCATAAAAAACACTATATACATATTCTGAAAACTGATATCTATAACTACAAATCACCTACTCACCAAGCCTGAAACTCAGTTGATCGATAGCAGATACCTCTTACAATCTTGTTTAAATCTGGACACAGGCATTTCTTTTAACGAATCGCTAATTCCGTTGTAGAGTGCATAAACCGTATAAGTATCTAATTTTCAATTGAAAACAAAACGGGTAAATAAAATTACGATCAAAACACATGAAATTAAATATTTAAATTTGTTTATTAATGTTTTAAAAGTTATTTATAGCATTACTAATAATTGGTCCCTTATTATTTCATTGGAGATTCCAATAATAATTTTATTTTTAAGTTCATCTAAATTCACGGATTGGCCATCATATTTTTTATTTTAAAAAGTCCCAATAAATAGCATTCGGACTAGGAAACGCGCAGGCCATTTCACTAATTCCGCGCGTCCTATTTTTCAGTTGGGAAATGTGATTCAAAATACATTTTTTGAACAATTGGCTGCAGCACCATCATGTTGGTAGCAAATATCAATCGTTTTATTTGACCCTATATAGATGTGAAAAAATATTATTAAAATAAAAAGGTATTAATTTATTTCAACTCATAATAATAATTGTTATGATGAATTTCTAGTTTTCAATTGTTGGATTTGTGGTTACTATATCGTGATTTAATAATAACAAAAATACATTAATATTTCTATGTGTTTATGCATGAGTATATTTTCCTAAAATAACATTTTTAATTGGACACTTATTAATACATAAAATGACCAGAAAATTATGTTTCCTTAGACGTTAAAACACCACAGTTAAGTGCAAAACTGGGTGCAAAAATATACCATACTTTAATGTTAAATCAGTTTGTAGTTAACCGTCTTAGACCCTGAGGGAGTTTAAGTTCAATAAACGAAACGTGTAACTGTGTTGTCGTAATTCGTTTTCTCTACGACTATACTTCAACTGACCTATAGATGTTCAATGAGATTCATCATGATTCAGGTTATGATTATGATACACATTATAGAGCCAATAGAAATACAGGACCAAGGCTAATGTATATCATGTATAACTTGTTGCTCAAAATAATAAATATATTTTTCTAATTTGACTTCCATAATAACTAATCACATTAATTACATCATTCGCTACACTCGTTGCATAATATATTTTTGACTTGACATTTTTCATGCGATTCCACACCAATTTTGATCTAAAATAGTCTATCAATTGCAAAATTCAACCATAGCATTCAAAATTTATAGACACCAATGAAATACAAATAATTGTGTTTATTTTTGTTGGATATGGCCGATTTAAAATTAGAAAAATGTACCAATCTTATTTCTGTGTACATATTATAAACACTATTGAAATTTATGTATATTTACACCATCATGCAAGATGATTCTTGAAATAAATATAAATCTAGAATACCTAGAGAGAATCGAAAAAAAATCCACTTCAAAAAGTTGGGTATTTATGTAATATATTATCTTACTGGAAATATTAATGGGAATACGAAATAATTTATTATAGGATGTCTGGAACACAACTATAGAGTAAATATTATAAAAGATTATTTGAATATTAGTGTGAAAATAAATAATAATTTTTTTTTTAAAATTGTCCGCTATTTTATAGTAATCAATGATTCGATTATATAATATCATTAATTAACCTCACATCACCATAAGGCGACCATAACGTTCCTCAGCTTCAAGAGTAGGGTAAGGTGAGGCACTTTTGGGCACAGAAATTCATAATCGTCTGTCTTGGTTTAGGATAGATTTTTTAGACATAACAAAATACCAGCCGAACTAATTGCACATATCAACAAACTTATATAACATAGCATTGAATGCTAAATTGTAAACAAGAAATTAGACATTTGACCAGGGCTGCCCCACAGTGGCCCGGACAAAATAAAACTAAACTAATGATTAAACCTAAAAAAACTGTATATTTACAGGTATTGCCGAAATTCGTAATTTTGCACGATACAAAACAAACATACTCTCTGAATAAAAAACGTAATGAGCTCTTTAGTAAACTAACACAAAGAAGTAAACATTAAACTTCAGGAATGACAGCAATGACTTGAAGTGTCTAAAATAGAAATTAAGTTTGTAGTGTTTGTCTTAAATGAGTCCAACCGATTCTGCCCGACCATGTTAGTTCGACAGAGCCTTTGAATAAAAAGTGACAGGAAGGACCATACTAGTAATGCTGATCAGAATGGATCTTGCATATGGCGGACCAGTATATCCGGTTTCACAGTGGCGCAGGTCCATAAAATATTATTAATAAGCAATAACAAAATTTCTTGAATTCATTACTATTTATACAAAATGTTTTCAATGTGATGGAAGTAGGGAAAAGGGTAAATAGTAAACAAAACTGAGAAAAGCAATAACTTATTTATTGACCTTTAAATAAAATTAATTGTGTGTATATATTTCTTATTTTTTCATCATTTACTGTATTTTTACAAACATAATTTATTCTCCTGGTAAAATAACAATTGGAAATAGATTTAATATTTAATTTTATTTACAAAGCAAATATATTTTAACCCGTTCTACGCTTGGGACCAAGCCATCCTTTTGTAAATGTCATTGAAAAAATAAGACTTTATTTCGATATTTTACGGATATATTACAAAACCTCTTGATTAAAATTACTTACTAGTGAAACGTAACTCCAGAATTTGTATTTTTAGGTGTCCGGAAACAACCACAGGCTGTACAACTAACCATGTTTATTATTGTCTTTGAATTAGTTTATTATTGTCTTTAAATAGCACTATTTTAAGTATTTACACTGATGCTATTGTTAATATTATTGTAGTATAATAATTGTTCACTCATAAATACACAAAATTCGCTTATATTCACTAAACTAAAGCATTCAAAATTGCAAAAAACCATAAAACATACAACTTTGCACAACGAACAACCAAAACAATGAATCTATAATGTGGATGGCCGTTTCCGTCAGAAATTTTATTTACCACAGTCAGCGCAAAGCTTCTTCCTGTCACTTTATATTCAAAGGATAGAACAACAAAACGGAACAACACAAAAAACCGTAAGGCCAAATTATGCCAGACAGTTTAGGTTATGGATTTTTATGGTATAATCTCACGAGGCTATTGCACACACTTACTATCTCTAGACACATTATTACCGTTATCTATCGAGGTGTTAACGGCAATTGGAACAGTTCCGAGATGCCCCATGTCCGATTCGGTCCCACCCTACCCTACATCTTTTTTTAGATACGACATAATGCCAGAATCAGGAAATAATCAGCCTCAAAGACAAATACAGTTGAAAAATTTTCTTTTATATCCAAAAACTTACGTTTCGCGTTTTTTCCAGAATAGGTGACCTCCACGTAATGTTGGTTCCCTCCGAGTAGTTCATCTGCAATAAAAAAATCAAACATCGATTATGTTTCTTTCTTTTCTGTCCAATTATTATCGTTGAATGCCTGTATGATATTAAAATATACAAAGTGTCCCACATAGCCACAATATTATTAAACAGTTGTAGAGGATATCAAAGCAAACGTTTTTACTTTAATAAACACATGCCAAATGGTAAAAAAAGAAAAATGGTTTAGAAAAGTTGCTGGACTTTGTGTCATTGTTAAATTAATGATCGTTTTAATTGTTCTAAATGTTCACTACTCATACTGCTTTTACACACCAACACCTACTTACTGGAACCTCTGTTTGCAATGCAAGGTAACCTTATGTGTAGGTACATCACATATTATGTGAATGTCCCAAATTTTCAATATAAAGGACTGCATATCTTTAAATTTTATGTGATTTATGTGAAAAATCATCTACACTAAATACAATTCAGTCTCTAAAAGATATTAATGCATATAACAAAATTTAAACGCTCGTTAATTGGCAAATGGAGCTAATGGACCATTGATGTCGATGCTCCTTAAAAATAAAAAATCAGCTAACTAAATTATTTCTTTATTTAATTCTTGTTATTGGGGAGCATAAAAGAATTTTATAAATATAAAACTAAGTTGTGAGTAGTCGAAATTTCGAAAAGTGGATTCTAAGTAAGTACCTAATATTGCAACTTATGCCCAAGACCAACCTTGGAACTGTTATAGTATAGTTCATGCGATCCCAAAAGAAGTTCGTTTCGATGTGCTTGCACATCGAATGTGCCGTTTGTTTTTGATTTAAACACAGATTTTATCTACTCTGATCTTTATTGACCTAGGTAGGCGGGTTCAAAATGGGTCTGCACCGGACCCCACTGCGACCACCAAGCGTCTATTGTGGCTCATACCTATTTATATTTCACCCCGCTCAATCTTCTTAATGAAGTCGATTATTTTGCTGTGTGAGCTTTCTTTTAGACTCGCTGGTAGAAAGGTTACTTCACCACCAAATATTAGGAATCTGGTTCTAGCTACCGCTGGGCAAGAACATAGTACATGTTCCGCCATCTCATAATCCTCCAGGCACAATGGGGACTCGGATCTTTCTAAGAGACCCAGCCTCGTGAGATGATGATTCAAATGACAATGACCAGTGCTCCAACCAGGCAATGCAGATGTTGATTATACTACACTGAATTGTAAAAAAGATAAAAACATTTTGCATGCATAAACAACAACTTTCAGTGAATTTAGGCACAGCCACTAGCCAAGTTGCTGATGGCGTACTCGAATAACTTTTTTGTTTATTATTTCTTAATAAAGTTTCACGAAATGAGCAAGGTGTAACATTTTCTGCCCTTTAAACAATCATAGGTACAGGGTTATTATTGGTCGATGGTAGGTATATTATAGATGTTTTGGGAAAACTAAACATATGATTGTTTCGAAAATTTGAGTACTTAATGACCTCATTAAGTACTCAAATTTTCTACCAACATTATAGGTTGATAAAGTATAGAAATATGGGATATCATTTAAATGGGAATTTGATTTCTTTCAGCATATTTGATAGTATGCCTATTTTTTCTAGTAGAACACAGTACAGTAGTACACTAATCGATTTTTCTAGGATATTCTTGAACTACCATCAAAATTTCAAAAGTCTATATATTCAGCTGACGAAATAACGAATATTTTCCGGAGCCTGTTTAGGACCAAAAAAATCAAAATAAATTATTTAATCAAAACAGTTAAAGATTGGTGTAGTGTTAAGACAAAACACTCCAAAACAGATAAGAAATCTAAAACAATAATTATAGTGAGGGTGTCTATAATTTTGAAATCAGCCAGTTGATATCAACTTCCGTTATAACCGGAAGTCCTCAGTAATTATTCAAATTTTCGAACCAATCGTATGCTTAGTTTTCCTAAAACATCGAATGTACCATCGACCAACTGTATATTTAAGACAACAAAGTCAAAAAACCCCAAAACTTTCCCAAAGGTTGAACTATCGATATAGCCTCAATAATTTCTAGTAGAGTTCATTGCGGATAAGATATATTTTATTTCATACCTACTTAACTATCTCTTCTGCCCAGATAACTTAATTCAAGTATTTATAATTTTTAAAACGAAAACTAAACAAAAAATTGTGGACAATGGTAGTATTTACAGGAATTTTCATGGAATAAAATTCTGGATTTTAGAAAAAGTTAAATTTAATGTAATAATGGTAAACAACGTCAATATTATACCGGGCGTCCCATCGGAAGGGATTCGATCAATTATGGAGAAACTACACTGTGGAACAATCTGAAAATCTGGTGTAGTACTTAGGTCGACGGGACCAATTCGGCTAAAATGTTTTCAACCTTGCCCTTATTGGTTATGTAAAAAAATATAAAATGGGGGGTTGCCATTTAAAAATTTTGAATTTTGACACTTCTTTCAACTTGATTTTTTACCCTTTAATATAAGTAGGAGCCTTCTAACAAATTAGATATTAAAGCTTCCATATAATAAAAAATTCCTATTATTCTTTATTCTGAAAACGTCATTTTTGACATACAATTTCAAATATTTCGAAAACGGCTGGCGATAGGTATAACATATTATGCATGAAATATGTTTAGAATTACAAGGAAAATCCAAAAAATATATAATTTTTTTAGGGTCGTATTTGAAATAAGGAAGTTGACACCCATTTCCGATAGAACCAGAAGTACTAGATTCTTGAAAACATTTTAACCGAGTTGGTTCCATCGACCTACGAACTACACCTGATTTTCAGATTGTCCCACAGTGTGGTTCCTCCATAATCGATCGAATCGTTTCCCGGTGGGACACCCGGTATATGCCTAATTTAATCTTCTGCACCACTGCTATTATCTTCGCTGTCTAATTCCAGTTCACGATCACAACTACTGCTGGCGCTGGGATGAGCAACGTTTGATTGCAGATTGAGATAGTACCGAACATATCCAGGACTTTCCAGACATTTAGCAGATTTCTTAGAAAACCTAGCTTTTTGTGTTTGATTTGGATTTCATCTTGGTATAAAGGACTTAATGTCAGTTATAATTAATATTAATTAATAAATAACGTTAACACTCGCCATGTTTACTAGGCAAAATACAGAAAGCAAAATAAAATTACCCTGAAAAGTGAAAACAACGTCCGGAACAATGGTTGTTTTTTGCGGGAATTCTAGCAGACTGTGTTGTAGAAACAGAGTTTACCAGTCAAACAGGTGGACTTCAATCTATACACCTCAATTTCAACCGCAAACCCTGAATGTTTGAACTATGGTCGTTCTTGCAAGAAACGTCTCAATTATAAAAATAATAATAACAACATTCTAAACTAACCCAACTACTTTGGTCAAAAATTAGAAGCAGGGATCGAACCCAAGACATTCCGCACCTAAAGCAACGATTACCACTGAGCTACAGCCTACGGTAAAAGAAATGAAATCAAATTGTCTGTGGTCGCCATACTACATATTTGTAACTTTTAAACGCAATTTTCTCGAGAATGATGGAGACAACTATGAAAAGTAACATATTGCTCTAAGGCATCCTAGGACTCCCACAAACTCATATACCAAAATTTAGCTCAATTGATTGAAGCGTTTAGCCGCTATCGTGGAAGAATACATATAGACACACAGACAGACAGACTTCCATCTGGAAATGGTCATAATCGTATGATCCTCCTCATTTTTTAGCACGTTCACAATACTTTCCCTATGGGTCCGGAAAGTAAAACGTAGTTCGAAAATTACGCAACAAAATTTTTAATATTACAATAAAATCAGTATACAGGGCGTGGATATTATAATCAATTTTCTATATTTCTATAATATTTAACAGTCTATTGTGACAATTATTAATAGTACTTTAAACAATGAAAAGTTTAGGTATTAAGAATGTAAATTGTACTTACACGTGTTAGTAAAATAAGTTCAAACCATTCATATTCGAACTCACACGCGTGCGTAAAAGTCAATTTTTCAACTCATAAACGTACAATAATAAAACTATAGGAAGTCAAGTCAACCAGATTTAGGTATACATCGAGAGAATCATAAGTTTTCGCCCGCCCGCATACAGAACTGTTTGTTCACTTGGAATATAAGCATTCATCAAGTGTGTTATATCAACATTAGTAGAACTTTAGAGGAGAACGTCAGTTATTGAGTGCGTATCAACATAAATTTGGAAAAAGCGTAAATTAATTTAATAAAAACTCACAATAACAGTGTTTTAAAAACAATAAATATATACGATTAATAATAATTTAGATAAATACAATGCAGTGCAGAGTGTCAAAATCAAACCAAAATAGTTACATATTTTGAGTTTTTCTTTTACAAAATCGGTAAGTTTGTGAACTTTTACTTCGGTATAAATGTATTTTAATAATATTTATTGTTTATAGAGTGGGGGGCAAAAAAAATTATTAATAACAAGATTATTAAGTTCTAAATCTTTTTAAGCATATCGTGAAATAAATTGTAAATACTTAAATTAAATGTTTTTAAGTTAACCATAAGCGCTGGAAGAGTGATTTAATAATATACTTTCAATGTGTGGCAATAACTAAAATAGGGTAACAATTTTGGAACTTTAGTAACACTAAAGATTAATATAAGCTTGGTAATACTCATCATCTATGTATTAACAACCATGTTTATAATAATGGTGCAACGTATCTTTTGGCAAAACAAAATTTGTATTATACGAGTAAGTTATTCATTTTAATTTCGGAGTGAACACACGCATAAAACATTCATTGATATTATTGCTAAATAAGAAAAATTAAGGTTTTACATTAGAAAAAAAATCCCGATGGCATCCAGTCGGAAAAGTAGATTTTTGATTTATATATTTTTTATTTATACTTAGTCTACCACTGACACCCACTATTAATGAACAAATAATAGAATATTCTGACAGTCGCAAAATATAACCAGTGTCATATTGACAGTTATTTTACCTGAAATACCAATTATGCTATAATACATACGTAAGCACGGTCTTATTGTTATTTCACAGGTGTTTATTTGTCAAAAATAATTACAGGTGTAGTGGGTGATAATATTTTTTTTATTTTTTGTTACTTTATATTGACTTACATTTACTTAAATATACCAGCGATGAAAAAACTCTCAGAAAAGTTTCTGGTATGAAAGTGGCGCTATTTTTGTCAATGGATTAATAATTATAGGTAATTTCTTAACCAGATGTTTATTTTCATATGAAAATTTACTATAATATAATATGTATTTACAATTCACACAGATTTTCATAAAGCGGAGTGGTCTGTGATTATTTTTGACAATTCATCATCGCCCAACAAACTTTTGTTAAAAATAACTATTTCCACAGATATATGAATATCAGTTTGACAGCAATACAATATCATATTATGTATTCACAATTCACACAGATTTTCATAAACCGGGGTGGTCTATGATTATTTTTGACAATTTATCATCGCCCAACAAATCTTTATTAAGAATAACTATTTCCATAACTTAAAATTGCCTGCACACAGACTTTCTCTCTCGGCGAATGGTGCCTAACGAAATTTTTAATCATTTGCCAAGGCGCTTGAAATTTGAATCTAATTCAAGAAACGTTAGTAAAGTAAAATTTTGGCTACTACAGTATAGCTTTTACCGATTGAACGAGTATTTTGCTGTTGATTGTTAACGAGTTGAAGCAATTTGTGTTTATATGGTTTGTTTCTTTGTCCAATTAATTGTTAGGTTTGTTTTTTTGTAGCATGGTTGTTCTTATTTATCAATTATTGTTTAATTATGTTGTGACGCATTCTATGTACTACTATTGTACCAGATGAACAAAGACAGTTATTATTATTATCAATGTGAATTCTCAGCTTTATCTACTGGTTTTTTGACCTTATCCACCCGGGAAACTATCCGGTTTCCAAAGGATGGTTGGTTTTAAGATAATATTTTGCGCACTATATGAGAGGTTCCTAGAATTGCTGTTTTTTGAAGTTCTAAAATAGAGTGTCTACCTGGTATTTCGTCTAAGAATTTTTGGAGTGAGCAGAATATAGGGTGTCCCATCTTAGCGCATATCCCGCCATGACAGAGTTTGCACACAATTGCATTTCAATATTTGTAATGGCCTGGGCGTAACCCTCGAAACCGAGAAGTGGTATAAACACGTTCCTAAATACGTCACAAGTTCAAAGTGTGGTCGAACCACAATACTTTGGAACCAACCTGTGATAACAGACAGAACAATACACTGTAACAAACCTGATATAATTATTAAAGCAAACGAAATGTGCTATAGAATTGACGTTTCTATTCCAACAGATAAGAACATTAATAAGAAGGAAACAGAGAAAATCATGAAATATAGGGATCTCGAGAAAGAAATTAAACGAATGTGGAACACAAAAACTAAAATCTTGCTCGTGGTCCTGGGTGCTACTGGCACTGGCCAGACGGGTCGTTTCGTTGAGCCATAACTCATCAGTGGTGATCGGCAGGCAGTGTGACCCAAATTTCCAACATTTACGAAGAGCTTATACTAGCACGAGAGATGACTGACAAAGATGATTTTGGCGACATCAAGCATGAGCAGGCAATATGCGCATCTAGTGTTGGGAATAGGATATAATGGAGTTGTTACTTCTTGTCCGATTATCGTTTGTGAACTGTGTTTCACCGGGCATATTGCCTGCTCAGGCTAGATGTCGTCTCTTTGTCAATTACCCATATAAGCTCCTCGTAAATGTTGGAAATTTGGGTCACACTGCCTGCCGATCACCACTGATGAGTTGTAGATCACCGAAACGGCCTGTCTGGTGAAGGCATGGTAGTGTGAAACAAATTTCCAGCATAACTAAAAGTCTTGTTACTTTATGTAACAAGCAATTCATAATTGTCATTAAAATTAAAATCTCAGGCTTCAAATTAAACAGCTAAGAAAAGAATAATACAGATAACGGTCTGTCTTGAAGTGAGTATAAATATACTTTTATGAACACCCTGTATAAAAAATATTATAATTATATGTACACAAAAACCTATTATTTCGTGACATTT
This sequence comes from Apoderus coryli, assembly GCA_911728435.2. NCBI lineage: Eukaryota > Metazoa > Arthropoda > Insecta > Coleoptera > Attelabidae > Apoderus > Apoderus coryli. The sequence goes on along the minus strand of OU452204.1, from coordinate 8,942,961 downwards.
TAGTAGCGAGTATTGCTGTTGTTCCAAGATAAGAAATTTAAATGGTTTAATGCTCAACCTTAAATGTTTTTTTATTTCTATTTTTGATGCAATGAAATAATACATTTTCCATAGAAATAAATTATTGTTACGATTATATTTCAACGAAAACCAGCAGCTTATTTAGAATACTTCATTTAATTTCAATATTTTAGTGCATTTATTTTCATTTGTAGTTTCCTTATCAATTAATTTTTTGCGATAACTGTAATGTATCGAAAATATGAAAATTAGTTCGATATACATGGATATTCACTAATCAGCATATTATGTGTCACAAACTATTGTTGGTTATTTGATTTTGTCTTTCATCCTTAATTAAATAAAATTGCTGGAGCAAATGTGTTATATAAAGGATGTGACTTTGATAATTATTTATAAAACATGTTTATTTAATTTAATGACCGATTTAATGTACTACCCGTTAGGACGCATATAGGTTATGTTATCACACATTTATTAACTGTCCTTTACTTTATCTTGATAGTGTGTTAGCGTCTCCAACTTAAGAAATTATGAAATGCAAAAATTGGCACATGAAATTTAACACGTTGAGTGCCACAATGGAAGCAAAAAATTTGGCTCCAATGGCCATTTTTTTCTGAATTTTCAAATAAAATACTATTTTGTTAAAGTCAAAATACAACAAAAATATTTAGATATGAAATTTCTTGGGATGAGGCTCGCAAATTAGACAACAGGTTAAATAACGACCTGTTATTTATTGAAGAACTAAGGCTCAAGAAAAGAAAACTAAATACAACAAAAATGATGTAAGAAATATTTAGATGCTCTAGAAACATGGTTTTGAAAATGCATCCACGTTGGATACTCGAGACCAATTTATCAGTTTTGCATATTATAACCACGTGCATCCAACGCAGATACAGATGAGAGCATATGGAACATCGTTGAGATGAGGACCAAAAATGGTACCGAAAATTGGTAATGAAACTGCTAGCCGGTGGGTACTGCAGTTCTAAAAAAATTACACCAGGAAACTAAAATTCAAACAAAAAATATTTAGAAGAAATGCTACATATTCCACCTACTATTATTTAGAAGAAACTCAAGGTTCTGGCAGAAAAAGTGGTCGATATTTTGAAGTCTACGAATGTTTTGGTGCTTGAAATATTACTCCTAACTTAGGACTACGTGTTCCTTTTTATTTTCATCGTTTTGCAATAAACTATTTTTTAAATAAACTACATATAAAGTCCGCTCTAGCAAAAAAAAAAATAAACAGAAACAAAATCCGCAAGCCTGCATCTAACACGGATACATACGGCTAGAAATATAAAAACCAAGGTGGATACGTGTAGTCCTTGAAACATTGTGCCTTATGTATCCATGTTGAATACATACGGCATTCAACGTGTTAAATAGGCAAAATAAAATATGTATATAAATTTCAAAAAAGTTATAGTAGTAACAAGTAATTCACAAATAAAGCTTCCCGCCAGGGAATTCAGGCGCATCTAGTGCCTATAGGTATGATGGAGTTCTGGATTCTCGTCCGGCCATCGTTTGTGAACTGTGTTTCACCGGGCATATTGCCTGCTCACACTAGATGTCGCCAAAAACATCTTGTTGTCTTTCATATTATTTAGTTTCTGGATCATCATCAAATACCGATTCAACACATCGACGGATGATCACTCATAAGTCGTGGATAGACCGTCGACTGTTTGGTGTTTACAAATAAATAATAAAAAGTAACAAAAGAATCGACATAATAACGCGTTAACACACTAGATTATAGAATTTAAATTTCGAGGTCTGCATCTGTCATCCAAGTGAGATGGCTTGCAGAACGGGGACTTCCCAAATCAGAAGAATATTGCCATTTTGTTTGCAACTGTACTCAAAAATGTTCTGAAAATAGTTCGTCTGAGAGGCTAAAGAAAGAGTTTCAAAGATTTTGGTCCTTCACCTCTTATGACTCACAGACGAATGTTAACTAAAATCATACCAACGCCTTTATACTGCCAACAAATATATAGAAATCATGAAAAACTGCCATAAAAAAGCCCTTTATAGTAACGAAAATGAAATCCTATGATCATGGTGTTTCACAAATTGAAAAAAAATAATGTAAACAGACGACAAACCGAAACAGGAGAAAAAATAAATTGGCTATATTATATTAAATCGATTAAATTACAGAAAAGTGAACCATTAATTAAATTAATAAATATAAAAAAAATGTGAGAGGAAGAACATCAGCGACTAGTTATTCACATTTTTCATCTCTAGTGCCTTTGTGGCCAGATGGTAAACCAATAGTTCAACCAAAACTGCAAGAAATGATGCATCTTGTACCAGCAGATGCTAAGCCCTTTCATACCAACTTAAAATCTAATAAAAATATTGTTGACGATGTAGATGGATTCGAAGTGGAGGAGCTAGATTTTAATGTGATACAGAGTAGATGCTGAAAGTGAACCTTAAAACCACTTTAAGTTAACTGAAAGTTGTATTTTCCTTTCATTGTTATTTAATATAAAATACTTGTTTTAGATTTTTTTATGTTACAAAAATGTTTCTTATTATTGAAAAAATAAAATCCTGTCATACTGTATAGTAACAGAATGCTTGTGCCAAAGATTTATACAATCTTTGCTTGTATACTTTGATATAAATTGTTTTTATTCAAGTTTGTATGCGAATGATACAGAATTTATTATCTAGAAAAAATTCATTCGCGGATATCTCAATATTATCAATTTTAGGTTTGGCAGATTTTTGCATAACATGGCCCAATTAAATTAATTATCTTATGACTACCATACGGAGCACTGCCAGGATTTCTACAAAATCTACTAACAAGTTTTTAAAATTTTTACGAAAAACATGTTGACACTTGACACCCTGCATCTTAAAAAATGAAGCATTATTAGACCTATGTTCATTTGACCTTTTCATCTTAGAATGATTCAAAAAAATAACCCGTTCTAGCTTCTTGTGGATGTGATGTTTTAAAGAAGCCACAACACGTTGTGGTTTATATTTTCGTTCAATGAGGGTTTTCGTTTTTGGATATAACATATACAACACAGGAGACGTACCTATACTATAACTATAACTGTGGAATTCTTGCCTCCGATAGATAGTTTTAATAAAAAGTACAAGAAGTCTGAGTCTTATTCAATTCCAGTGTACGAAGAGACGATATTTACATACAGAGATATTTTGAAATAATTATACATAAGACCCCACCGTATTTGTACAATAAAATAAGTCTTAGGACTAATCTTAATAACATTAATGTTAGATTCGCAAATGTAGTTATCATTCCTGTCTATATTCCGTTGATCTTCTCTTATAATCCAGGATGTTCTACACATCATCGTCTGCCAAAGAGCTTGTACCCTGTATAGGGAAATATGCTAATTCATGGACACGAGATCTTCGAAATCTCACTAAACTAATTGAAGTTAGAAAGAATTATTAACACACTAATAAATCTTACAAATATTGATTTTATTTTCATATTTATTCAAAGAATATAATATTACTTTATATATGATTTGTTATTCCTATAACTCTCTGTTACTTACTTATACAGGGTGATTCATGTACATACTTAACATGCATATAGAGTACTCAGGAGGTTCCAAATCACCTATACTTTATGGGTCAGTATCCTCTAATTACTGATTTGGACAATTTCATTATTTGACTGTAAATTTAAATTTGAACCACTAGGTATAAAAAAACAAACAAACTTTTGATTTACTCATAGATTAATTTACTATTAATTCAATTAAAAACAATATTTTGGACTGAATTTAGTTCAGCTTCGTTTTGTGATAGTATTCCCCAGGTACATGGGAATACTCAATAACTTTAAATATAGCAATATTTTGTGGAAACTGTTTTGTGCTGAATTTAATTATTGAGTGGCCACTTATTAAATATAAAAAAAATTGGACTGTGGTATTCCCTTATTTTAAATCAGGATCCATGTGCAGATTTTTTGCAAAAAGTGAATATTTTAGAAATTTTTGATGCTTTCAATAAAAATATTTTTTTATCAAATTCTGGAAGTAGGTCAACTAATTATTTGGTGGCGCAGATATTACTATTTTTAATGAAAATATAACTGAATATCAGATTAAATTTATTACAGAAACAAAACAACTGTGGCAAAAATAGATTTAATGACAACTTAAAATCCAATAAAAAAAAACTTTGGAACAAGGAATGTTTTTATACATAGACATATCTGTATTTTTTATTAATCATCGGATTGCAAATGTTCAAAATGTAACCCTTCTCTGTTCAACACACTTTTCACCTCTCGACCAATCCACCCATTTGGGTAGTGCTCGTCAAGCCAGGTCCTTACGTTTCTTCTAAAATATACTGGACATCCATCGAGTTGAACCAAGCTAATCTTCGTACCTAGATTTAATGGAACCTGGCCTCACATATTGCCGTGTTCTGTTTCTAAAAACCGTAAAAAATAGCCGGCATTCACACAGAGTGGTAAAAAGTATGGTCCAAAAAAATTATTCGTTTACACTAAATTAATACTGAAGATTCCTTGATCTATTAGCGTATGCTCGCACAGGTTGGTTGTGGAAATTTACAACACTCATCGGTATGCTATACAAAAAATGTTGATTGTTTTCTATCGAATTGAAAAGCCATCGACAAAATTTTACTTTCCGTTCTCCAACGCCTGGACATAAACCTTCGGATACAAAATGTGCTGGGAAAGCCTTTGTTGATTTTTTTCGAATGTCACCTGTTAGGAAATCTTCTTCGGTATTCCCTAGCAGCGGTTGCTGAATTTCCATTTGCGAACCCGTACATGAAACGAATATCTGCTTGTTCTTAACTTGAGAACACAAACGGCATTTTACTTCACGAGTTATTTTACAAACAATATTACACAATTAAATTGAAAAACGAGTTGTCACAGCTATTCAACTTGATTCTTTGACAGACTTGATCATGGTATCTTATTAACTGTTATCTCGTTTCGGTCTGTCGAGTACAAAGAGTTCAGGTCTGTGAACGTTGTGGGACTTCGGAGTGCCACAGGACTCTGTGGTGGGACCATTGTTGATTTTATGTTTTATTGATTACATTTCTAGTGATATAACCAACAACTCACTCTTGTACACTGATGATAAGATATTTTCTGTCATTGACAGTGCTGACGATTGTTCTCTGCTTCAGGTGGACGACACGATTTACGAGTGGTGGGGCCGTAACAACCTGCATTTAAATATCAAAAAGTGTTTTTCTGTTTCTTATACACGCAATGTAATGCCCATAAAAGCAACATATTATCTAAACAATAACCAGTTGACTGTGTGTGATAATATTAAAGATTTAGGTATTTGCCTTGATAGTAAGCTGAACTTTATTGATAATTACAATGGGGTAATCTCGGCATCTTATAAGTCGCTTGGTTTTATTCTGCGTATTTCTAAACATTTTAAGTCCCCTCAAACTCAAGGCATGCGTTAGATCTCGGCTGGAGTACGCCTCTGTTGTTTGGAACCATACCTACGACATACATTAAACAAATATTGAAAAAATCCAACCTTGTTTCGCTAAATTCCGCTGGTTTCGATCTGATGGAGTTTACCCAGTCATTGGGTTCTCTACACGTACACGTACACGTAACAACAATGCTATTTTTACTTTCCCGCTTAGAGAAAGTATTGTGAACGCGCAAAAGGAAATTTGATATGAAGACGGATATAACCATTTTGAAGTCACTCGAGACGATTAAGACCATCTGTCTGTCTGTGCGTTTGTATGGAGTCTTCCACGATAGCGCCTAAACGCTTCAACGAATTTAGCCAAATTTTGGTATGTATTTGGGGGAGTCCTAGAATGAACCCATTAGTTTTTGGTTGAAATCGCTTTAGCCGTGTGATAGGGGTGGACACGATCGCCAAATTTTCAAATAGCAGTAGGGGTCGAGTGATACATCATTTTAAAGCATTTTTATCTGCTTTACAGCGATAGGTTACTTTTGATATTTGCCACCATAATTCTCGAGAAAATTGCGTAGTTGGAACCTCTATAACGCTTATTAGAATATAATAAAGTTTTTGATAGAGGCTGTTTGGCGTCATTGATAGAGCGTGCGCTTCGCATGCGGAAGGTTCTGGGTTCGAATCCCAGCTCTGGCAATATGATTTTTCTAATTTTTGAATAAAGTAGTTAGTTTGTTACATTAGTTTATTGGAAATAATGAAAATAATACAATTATAATAACTATTATTAATAAAATTCTGTTTCGTTACGCAGGTCATATATTTTTGATTATATTATATATCTTGTTGGGAAAGTTTTGGGGAGACACAACCGATTTTTTATATTTTGCATTATTATTTCTTTTGCAAATTATACAATATTTACCTTGAACTTGACACTCCATAACTGGTCTGATAACGATTAGGAGGATTAGCTTATCGGAAAAGTTGAAATATACAATTCGTGCCTGGTGATATTTTTTTTCGTGGAATTCGTGTGTAATAGAGCAACAAAATAAAGCTAAAATTTGATTAAAAGTCAGTATCGTTTCATGGTTTAATGGCCTTCTTTTTCAAGCTACAATTTAAAGCGTTTTTCAATAAATCAGTTATAGGTAATTATACATTTCTTCTATGAAAGTATTGTATATAAAAATATATCATACATGGAGTCCGGTAAGTTTGTGACTTAAATCCGGGAGCGTATAGAGGAGGAAATAAACCCCTTATAGACGATGCAGGGCACTTCAAAGGTATACCGTACCTAGCAACTTATATACATTTTCGGCTGAAACTTTTGAACCATAATACAGTCGATATTTTACATCATCAGAGATATCAGGAATGGACACAACACTCATTGGGCCAACATTTTGACAGGTCTCATTTTAGAGAGTTTAAAACTATTTTTTTAATAGTCTGGTTACTCCTCTTAAAAAAATACCCACTCTTCATTTGTTCCGATAAAATTAGAGGTTTTCGAAAAAATAAGCCTTTTTACAAGTATATAATAAGTTTAATGACAATTAAACTTAAATGCCCAATGGTAAGCACGTGAGAAAAGTTTGTTTTTTTTCATTTATTTCAGCAGATTTTCTAAATGCGCGAACCTCTATTGATTTTCTTAAACGACGGATGTTTTCACTCTGTACTTTTAACAACATTCCAGAGTTATATGAAAGTTCATTACAATACTGCGTAGTGTTAGCCAATGTGCTACGACATTCACAAACTCAGACTAAACAGACATTAAAGAAACAACTCTACGATTTTAGACTAGTTTCGACACGTTATATGAAAAATTGAAAAATGTACACTGCTGCCTCTCTATCATTCTGAGGTCCGGGCTAAAATATTCCGGAGGCGCACTTTGCAAGGACATTGGGCAGCGCAAATCTAGACTCAGATCCAATAAACCGCGTGCGCTATTGAGTACCTGGGGGAAGCAGTTTGCTTTAAAACGAGGGAAGTTGCAAATAGCGAAAGAGAATAGAGAAGGAGCAGTGTATTCAAAATGTTACTTTGCTATTTTTTCAACAGGGGGGTTAACTCCCAACACCTCCCTCGGTGCGCCGCTGTGGCATATCAATAAAAAAAACTGTAGGTATCACTTAAGAAATTGTATGAAAAATATATCTAAAAGCCCATAATAACGACTATATTTCTCAACTAATCTATATATAAAAGTAGGGAGTTTAATTTGGACATTACGTTTCTTGTAGTTGGATTCTCTCCAGAGAGTCAAATCCAAAATGATGCATGCAGGTTCTCAAAGTAGGGAGCTGCCAAAGTTGTATTATTTATATTGGTTGTGGTTGTTACAATCTGAGATTTTTTGTTGTCTCATCCTAATTACTTAAGTATTGTCTAGTTTGGCTTCTATATTACTTTCCACATCCACATGGAATTCCAATCGCAATTGTTGTATCTTTCAATCTTGTGAAAAGTCATGTAACTTTCAGAGTCCCTCTATGAAAGGGAACCTAAAACATTAAGTCTGATCGATTTACGACTTAGAACCTGCGATATAAATTAACATAGAAAGGTAATTTTTAAAATTATTGCAACTATGCATCAACGGTTAGGGGTATTTTTGTAAAAGATTTGTTTTCTATCATGGTTTACTGTAATAATTTGTAACTTAAACATTTTGAAAATATAATTTTAAATTACCGAAACATTTTTTAATAAATTTTAAAAATCCGAATAATGTCAATTTCGAAAGGCCAGGAAATAAGTCATTTGGCATCATTTTTCAAGCAAAAACACGTGGCACAATTAAAAGTTTAATTAAATGCTAAGGAAAACAAATGTCCCATATATGTTGGGCACTTTCTGTGTGACACTGTATACAATACTACTACTAAGAATGGTAATTACGTAAATATATTATGTCAGCAAACTCTTTGCTGCTGGATGCCAATCTTAAAATTACAATTTCCAAAGTTTAAAATTAAAATATTGATATTTTCCTTTGTCATTTGTTGTTTGTTCATTTTTCGCCTTGAATGCATTGAAAAACCCATCAGACTAATTTTGTATGCGATATTTTATAAAATAAACATTACAACATTTATCTAGTGGTAAAATTGCCTAACGAATGAGTAATTCGGTAAACTATAATATGCTATTCCTCATAGATAATTTAATCTTAATTATGTTTGGTTATTAACTGAAAACAAACAAACCACGTTATATTTTGACATTTAATATTTCATTTAAGAGTTGACGAATGGATATAAGTACAGCGTCGACTTAATGCTAAAATAGATTGGCGTTTTAAGCAGATAACATTCATTCGTATCTATACAGAAATTCATTCAACATTAAGGGCCAATTTTACCAGCAGACGTTAAATTCTTGATTTTTAATCGAAGTTGGAGTTTTTGACGAAATTTCGACAACGGCATAATATAACCAGCTGGGGTTTATTAATAATACTTTTGTCATTATACAGGGTGTTTCAAAACGACGCGCCAATATTTAAGGTGATTTCTCAGGTCATTTTATGAAAAAAGGTCCCATAAACATAAATCTGGAAATGCATTCCAAGATACAAGGTGTTAAACCTTTTTGTAAATAACGGTTTTTTTAAATTAAGTCAAATATCTGCATACCGATTTCTTTGAAATTTGGCAGCGTTGTTGCTAGAAATAGGGAGCTTATATGGCCCTAACTAGATCAAAATTATTAAGTCCAGTGGCGTTAGGGGCGCAATTTAAGCAAAATTATTGACAAAAAAATGTACGCCACTAACTGTAATTTAATTTCGATATTTTCTTGAGATAATGAAGCAACTAAAACTACTTTTTTTATCAATTGTATTTGTTTAATATTTACGACAATAAAAAACAGAGTCTGTCTCCACAAAATCAATACTCTAATTTATTCAATTAGTTAGTTGGTTACACATGTTTCGGGATGCACATCCCATCATCAGTAACATACAAACATTCACGAGAAGCTAAATAGGCATCAGTCTCAATTACATCAATAAATAAATCCGACACCGAAAATGTAGAGAAGTTAGAATATACAAACAAACATTAAACTAAGTAAGAGTTACACATTATATAAACAAATAGGAGTATTTTCCACTTTTTCTTTTTCATCATAGGTATTCAAACTTCGTTCAGAAATTATGTTTTTTTTTTTTTAATTTGTTTATATGTATAATGTGTAACTCCTACTTAGTTTAATGTTTATTTGTATATTCTAACATCTCTACATTTTCGGTGTCTGATTTATTTATTGATGTAATTGAGGCCGATGCCTATTTGGCTTCTCGTGAATTTTTGTATGTTACTGATGATGGGATGTGCATCCCGAAACATGTTTAACCAACTAACTAATTGAATCAATTAGAGTATTGATTTTGTGGAGAGACAGATTGTTTTTTATTGTCGTAAATAAATTACACTCCAATCCAAAAATGGACTATATATTCAAAAAAAATTTTTGATATGTTGCTTCGTTTACGAGATAAAAATTTAAAACGTTTTTAACATACTTACCAAGAATATTTGAGAATAATTCAACTAAAAATAGCATTAACATTTCGAAGCAAGTTAAAAATAAATAAAATATTAAATTAATTTTACAAAACAAAGACGTCTGCTCCACAAAATGTTTTTATATTGATGTTCAATTCAGCCAAACATGTTTCAGAACTTACTGTTCCATCTTCAGTGGCATTAATAAGCTTTCCAAAAGAATCTTACCTAGAAGTTTAGTTAACTTAGACACTAGGTAGGTAAGATTCTTTTGGAAAGCTTATTAATGTCACTGAAGTTCTGAAACATGTTTGGCTGAATTGAACATCAATATAAAAACATTTTATGGAGTAGACGTCTTTGTTTTGTAAATACATCCCGCTCCTCGTCGTAATGGATTATTTCAGAAAAAATATAATTAACATTTATACCTAATACAAAAAATTTGAAAATCTGTTGAAAGTGACCACCTCTATCTCGGATACATGAATCCAATCTGCTCCTTATTGACTGGCGAACTGTCTCAAAAATACCAGAGTTGTTTCTAATCGAATTACACCAAGCAATAATGCGATTCCTTAGATCCTCCACATTTTCCACAGGAATAGCGTAAACTAAGGACTTCAGATGGCCCCACATGAAAAAATCCAGGGAGTTTAAATCCGGAGGATCATGTTGGCAATATCAGGAACAGGTATTTCCTAGTTACTTTTATTATATATAATATATATAAGTAAAGGGAATAACGATTTAGCTTAGATTAGCCTGAAATTTGTAAAATTTGTTAAGTGTAAAATAGACATCAAGAAAAAACGGTGTCGCATACATTAAACTTGCTTTAACCTTAGTTAATGGAGTTTGGTACAACGGGGTTTTAGTTTTACTCTATCTACTCATTGAAATGGACATTCACCTTAAATTGTTAAAAACTAACCTGTCGATAATTTTTTGTTTTCAAAGCATATAAGCAAGAGTTAATAGTGGCGAATTGATCTAGGAAACCCTAGCACAGATATCCTGCAAATAGATTAATTGGGATTTTTTAAGGTCATTCAATAAGTCAGTAGGATAAGTAAGATGTCGCGAAGATTTGGTATTGCATCTATCGATGCAATTAATGAAATTATATCTAATAATATACCAAAAAATACAATCAAATGAAAAAAATATGTATGGAAAATATTTCTCGAGCTTTGTGCGACCAGAAAATACGAACTGAATGCTGAAACGAGTTTGCATAATTTGGATAATATATTGAAAGATTATGCGGTAAGTATGAGAAAAGCTGACGGAACTGAATATAAAGAAGCAACTGTAAAAACAATTTGGTATACTACAGGTAGGCTACTCCAGGAAAAATACTTCAATGACTTCAAAATTGTATTCGACCCATTTACCAGTGTGATATTCAAAAATGCGCGAGATGCAAGAAATGCAAAACGTAAAAGATTACAGCAGGATCCAAACAAACGAAAATGCAGTTCATCAAATTTGAGTTCAAGTGATTGAGTGAGAAGGTTTACAAAAAAATTTTTACCATATTGTAGCTGTTGAGTTAGCTTGGCGAGGTGGTGAACCAGCTGATTGCCTTATAGATTATTTCACGATTGAGAAAAATAATGATGGAACGCCAACCAACAGAATTGAATACAATCCAATATTCAGTAAAACATGCCAAGGAGGATCGAAAACTTGTACAAATAGTAAGTGGCTTGTTCTAAATATTGCAAACGAAAGTGCATGCCCTGTTCGGTTATTCCATAAATTATTGTCCAAAAGGGGGAAAAATATTACTTCCAGTCGCCTATTCTTGAGACCAAATCGTTTCTGGAAATCCGAAAGTGACACATGGTTTGACAATATACCGGTAGGCAAGAACACAATTAATATTAACCAAGAACGCCATGGTGAAATAATCAACACCATGCGAGGAATTTCTTCAACAGTGGAAATTAACAATCCGTCAACTTCAGCAAACTCTTCTTCCAATTTAACATTTACCAATTGTACTTTTCACAACTGTAGTTTTAAATAAAAATGAATAATATTTGCTTGATTAAAACTAACACATTTTGTAGTGAAAATTATTAAACGTCAGATTGACAATCAAATTTTTGATATCTACAAAGTAAAAAATTATCTTATCGAATACTCCTCGGGCCTTGATAAATACTCAAAATTTTGTCATAGAGAATCCTTCAAGCGAGTTGCTCAAGGATAATAGCCCTCGGCAAGCAACACGCTTTCGGCATTCTCTATGACAAAATTATCTCGGTATTATCAAGACCAAGGGTATTACTACTGAAAAACACTCCTCTGAAGCATCAATTCGTTGTTGTTTTTGGTCGACTGTGAGCTCACGCGGCACCCACTTTGCACAGAGCTTTCGCATACCCAAATGTTCGTGTAAAATGGTAAAAACACTACCATTTCTTTACAAGAAATCCTGTCTGCATTCCTCAAAGTCAATCGTGTTAAAACATAAACTAATTGTAACTTGTTTAAGCAAGCCAAGATTAAAATGCTACATTAAATGAAATTGTTTTTATTTTTACACAAATATGGCGTTGTCCCCACACTTTTGCAAAAACATACTCTTATAGATTGCTTTTATGGTTTCCTCTTAGTAATATTAATGTTATTTAGACGAAAACAACATTATATCCACATAATACTCTGCAGGATGCTGCGTACGTAAAAGCAAATCTTGCTGAGTTAGGGAGACCGCCTAAAGTGTTCATAGTGTTTGAATCTGAAAGTTACTTTTACAATGTTTATTATATTATGCATACACGTATATAGGTACATATATCTTCCAGACTTTATTTTGTTTAGTTAAGGTCTCTCTTAGGAAGCAACACAAATTAATCGTACGATAGGTAGTATCGGATAATACAATTTCATATAACCAAAGTAATTTAAGTTAACATACACTAATACAAAAATTCAGTTATTAAAATAATAAGAATAAGATTTTAATTTTCCACACACCTTTAATTTATTTAGTGTAGAGAGGTCACTGTACTTTTGAACACTGCAACTGTTTATTTTAACACTTTTCCTATAATATTTAGTGTGTTATTAGATATATTTCCATCATTATATTATATTATATGACACAAGATTCCTAAACAGAGAGGGCACTGCACTTTCTGTAGTTGTTTATAACACTTTCTAAACACGTAAACGACTGAGGGCTGAATGTGCAAGTTTCAATTTGGATGCCGAAAGTAAGAGTGAACTTTTAGTTAGATGATAATGTTCTTAGAGAATAGTCAGTCGAATATACAAAAAGCTGTTGTACTGAAAGGATTCAATTCAATTAGTTGCATTATTATCGGGCTTCATTTTAATTTACTGTTATTATCCTTACACAATTAAACCAATACTTCAATTTTTCTTTGTGATGCAACGGGTGGAATTATAGATCTAGAGTTGCTGACTGATAAGCGTTTAATAGAATGATATGCAAAATTTATCTCCTGTTTCTTTTTGTTTCAGATTTGCAACAACTTCAAATTGTATATTGTTCGTGGATATGTCTTTTTCCACTTTGCTGCCGGTTGAATTTTTCTTAAATTCATTTTTACATTGAAAAAACGCCAGCAGAGTGAAAGAGGCAGCTGCACGAGCTGTTAACATCGATTGAATTTCAATCCAACAAAGGATATTTCTTCAGATATTCAGAAATCAATGATCATATGAAGATACAGAATACTGAAAATCTACAAGAGTTCAAGGACTTTTTTTATTTTAATAAATTTTATAGTTCTAAGTGCACACAACCAAACTTTATGGGATCACCCAGTATTTACTAGCAAAATTGTTTTGTTTTAATTTTAAATACACACAAATAAAACATGCATATGTTTAGTAAAAAAAAATCGCGTGCAGCACAGTACACGTGATAGAAGTGAATACTTCTTTCACGAGAATTTCAAACTACAACATATTTATTTCTCCATAAAAAATTGAATTCAATACCTACACCGTACGACAGTATCTCGTATAATACACATATAATAGTGTATGGTATAGGATATAGTGTGTAGCATACACCACAAATATCTCTGTCTCTCTCTCCATCATATTTGTTATATGCTTCATCTCTTTTGCGGGACGAAAATATTAAATCATGTCGTGACGTGACGCGTGAAAAATCACTCTCATGCGGTCAAAGAATTATTCACTTCAAAAAGTTGCTTCATAAAAACTTGATTGAATTCGAAAACCTACAGAATAGGCTAAAGCTTTTTAGCTCAAATAGCAAGAAGATATCCCACACCATTGCATCCCAAGCCTCAAAAGCAACTTTTTCAAGCTACGGGCGTTAGTGTTTCCGTCGAAACTATCGGAAAATGACTTCGCTCTTCAGAATTATTCAGCAGAAGACACTTCCAGTTAGTTCCAGAACTATCAACATTGAATATTTGGAGCATCAAAACTGGATTGCAATTGATCTAAAATCAGATGATAGACAAATTCGTGTTTTAAGAGTAGCTAGTCTCCAAGCTGCCAGATCTTTCCCCAAATACAAAGGAGGGACTGTAACGTTTTCGGGTGAAATCATGAAAGATGAATCTTAACAGGCTTGATATATGGACTTGGTGCTACAACCCGTAGTAATAATAATAATAGCATTTATTGCTCAACAGAATAATCCCTTTACAGATCAATACAATCAATACTACAATAGTGATTAAAAAAAACATTGATCATACAACAATGCAAACCATATAAACTAATATAAAAACAATAATAATTATAGCTTAAAGAAGAAATTAAAAAACAATATACTTAATTCAAATTTGACCCCTGAGGAACACCCGAAGAAGCCTCATAGTTATGGGCCCTGTAGCCGCCATCGGAAACGTACTGTCTTCTATCGCGCAGATATGATGAAAATAGATAGTGATAGTGACCTCAAACCGCCAACGAATTCATAATGCCCAAGCTTCTGAAGAAGCACCTCGTGATCCAACCAAATTGACCACCTATGTCCACAACTCTGGAAACCTGTTCAGTAAACATTTCTAAGTTCGTAAGAGTTGATCTTCTCGACATAAAGCCGTGTTGACTCAGGAAAATCCGTCCCTGCACCAGACCGCAGATGCGGCTGAAGAGAACAGACTCAAAAATCTTTGAAAAATTAGAGAAGATAGACACGGGACGATAATTACCAATAAATGACCTCTCGCCAGACTTAGGACTAGTTCTCAGAGCCAAATTACATATCCTGGCCAATGGCGCCGCCAACACATCGATACAGTCTCTCAGCAGAAAAGATGGCAATCCATCAGGGCCCGCCGTCATTTTATTCCTAAGTTTCTTACCAGAAACAAGATTTCATCTTCAGTAATACTTGGAATTGATATATGTGAGTGTGTGCTACATTGGTCTCAGTACTGAGGGCAGATCCATCTGATCGCCGAAAAACGCTCTCGAAGAAACCGCGAAACACTCGACTATTGCCCGAGGGTTGTTATACTTATGATCGCCGAACTTCATCACGCCTAGTATTCTTGTCCTGCTGTTCTTAGCATGAAAGTATGCCCAGAAGTATTTTGGGTCCTCCGCTAAACTATCCAGAGTAGGGCGCTGGAGAGGTGGTGTCAGCAATTTTTAGAAATGGAAGGTGTGGCTGATTTCGAGTGGCCTTCTCGCTTACCGGGGGAGCATTCGTGGAATTGGATAAAGTAAAAGATTCGAGCTCGTTAAAAAAGCCTAGTACTGCAGAGCAAGCAGTTATATGGGCGATATTAGTAATGGAGATATATTCCCACTGAATAAATTAAACTAAGAATTTAATAGCAGCAAATCAAATGCGAGGGAAAATTGTTTCTCGAAAGTACTAGGTGATTCCACGTGTGTTTGGTTGTGTATATTAATTAAATTAACTGCTATATAAAGATTTCCGATGAATACATTCAAGCAGTTAAGTAACTGCGTCTAGCTTACTAACATTTTTTTACTTGCAAGTGAGCTTTTCCTGAGTATACTTGCTAAAGTTGCAGGCTTATTGATGAATAAACACATCATTTGCAGGTGAGTGATACACAAAATACAAAATACCTAACAACATATACAGGCAGTACTTTAAAATATACCGGGTGGCCCAACCAAGCGCAGTTGATCGAAGTTGTGATTCTTTAGTAGGAACACCCTATAATAATTTTGTAATATTTTGGAGAATTTGAAACTAACTTTATGAAGAACTCCCTACCTTTAAACTCACTCGCTACTAATTATCGACACTTCAAATCAAACAAGGTAATTGTTTATTCAAAAAACATTACTATAACTGGATAACTCGGTAGCGAGTGAGTTTAGAGACCGCATATTAGCAGAGATAAATCATAT
This sequence comes from Apoderus coryli, assembly GCA_911728435.2. Taxonomy (NCBI): domain Eukaryota; kingdom Metazoa; phylum Arthropoda; class Insecta; order Coleoptera; family Attelabidae; genus Apoderus; species Apoderus coryli. The sequence goes on along the minus strand of OU452204.1, from coordinate 8,926,568 downwards.
ACCAACAGTTTAGTTACAACGTTCAATTAGACATTTCATTGAACGACCGCAATTTTATCAAATCGCTAATGGTATGCATTTCGAACATTTGCTTTAAAGTGATTTTCTTGTTTTTTCTTGTTTCTGTTTTGTTGGTTCGGTTTATAATTATTTATGTTGCACATGGTAATTTCTTTTGAATAAACAATTGTTGTTGATATTTTGTTATTTCCGTAATCATTACCTTGTTTATTTCTAGTGTCGATAACTTGGTAGCGAGTGAGTTTAGAGATAGGAAGTTCTTCATAAAGTTAGTTTCAAATTCACAAAAAAAAAACGTCAATATAGGGTTGCATTTAAAAAATCACAACTTTGATCAACTGCGCTTTGTTGCGCCACCCGGAATATTTTAAAGTACTGCCAGTAAATGCTCGTAAAAAAAAAACAATTATTATCCGTTCATGATATTATTTTCCGTTCATGATATATGAAGGGGTTTCCATACTTTTTGCTAACCTTGTATACGACCTTTACAACAATCTTATAAAATATATGCAACAAACCATTAGTCCCCAAATTTGAATTTTCAATTCTTACTTTAAGGGAAAAACCTCTTTCAAAACATAATATTATATGTAAAATTTGGTATAAAATCCCCTCTCTAAGTAGATTTTCTGATGCTTAACTTAGCTCAAATTCGGGAATTATCTCGAGACCAATGAGAGGCAATCCACTCTGCTCATCATCAGCTGAACATGGTATAGGATTGCCTAGAGGATATCTTAACGAATTGGGTAAGAACAATAGAGTTTATCTCATTTGTATACTCGGAAATATTCTAGAATCAGTGTCAACTAGGACACCAACAAAACAGCAAGACAGAATTCGACAACCACCTTTGTAGGACAATTTTGCTTTCACTAGACGGACCGTTTGGTTGATGGCCGGACAAGAAGTAACAACTGCATTAAATCCTATTGCCAACACTATAGCACGAATTCCCTAGCGGGAGGCTTTATTTACGAATTGCTTGTTACATAAAGTACCAAGACTTTTAGTTATGTTGGAAATTTGTTTCACACTACCATATTAGTACTCGTATTAACAAACAATAGTGAAATAATTTTTTTTTTATTTCATGTCAACCTTTTTTTTTTCGACGTTTCGACAAACAATTTTGGTCTTCTTCAGGATTTTTTTTTAATCAGTCTACAAACATAAAATTATAGATAGAAACAGTACACAACATGCAAGTGCCTCAAGAAAGTGGACATAATAGATGAATATACCCCTAATTTAATTTTATTATTATTATCAAACAAAAAACCACCAATAATGAATAAATAAAATTAATTAAAAAAATTAATGAATTGGACTCTTTCTAGTGCCTCTATATCTTTACTGAAGTATGCTGTTTGCATACTCCAGTATTGGCCTGACATGACGTATGATTTGTATAATTTAAGTACATATAGTTTCGTTCTTTATTTGACCGCTTTTTGTATCAAATAGAACAGTTTATTATTGGCGTTTCTCGCCACTATTTTTTGCTTATTTACAGATTTTACGGGTTCTCCGTTGATTGTATATTATACAGTTTCTGGGTTATTCGGTCATATATGAAGCAATTATCGCAGCTCAAATTAATTTGCCAAAGGGTCGAGCAGCCTTCGTTAGACAAGCCATGAACAAGTAAATTTGGCAACGTCGAATCCAAGGCCATTGTTTGTGTTTACATGGGAACATTTGATACACACGGTCTAATTAAATCAGTTCATATAGAGCTTAATTATAACAGACATGGGCTTGTTTAACAAAACAAGACTTAACATCCGAGAGTTTGTCTGTCAACTACTATACTTTCACCAGACGGCCGTTTCGTCGATCCACGACTCATCAGTGGTGATCGGTCAGTAGTTGACAGCCAAACTCTCGTAAATAATGTGGTATATACCCCACACGGTACAGAGATGTAAAAGGATGTGTTTGGCGACATCTAGTTTTATCGTTGGTAGTACGCCGAGTGAACAACAGTTCCTATATCGGCTGCCTGGGAGGTCTCTGACCCCATAAAGCAACTACCAACACATAGACGATAAAACTAGATGTCGCCAAACACATCCTTTTACATCTCTGTACCGTGTGGGGTATATACCACATTATTTACGAGAGTTTGGCTGTCAACTACTGACCGATCACCACTGATGAGTCGTGGATCGACGAAACGGCCGTCTGGTGAAAGTATAGTGGTTGACAGACAAACTCTCGGATTTTAAGTCTTGTTTTGTTAAACAAGCCCATGTCAAATATAGGCGATCCCGCTTAAGGGAGTATCGGCGCGTATATGTGTTGGTAGTTGCTTTATGGGGTCAGAGACCTCCCAGGCAGCCGATATAGGAACTGTTGTCCACTCGGCGTACTACCAACGATAAAACTAGATGTCGCCAAACACATCCTTTTACATCTCTGTACCGTGTGGGGTATATACCACATTATTTACGAGAGTTTGGCTGTCAACTACTGACCGATCACCACTGATGAGTCGTGGATCGACGAAACGGCCGTCTGGTGAAAGTATAGTGGTTGACAGACAAACTCTCGGATTTTAATTCTTGTTTTGTTAAACAAGCCCATGTCAAATATAGGCGATCCCGCTTAGGGAGTATCGGCGCGTCTATGTATTGGTAGTTGCTTTATGGGGTCAGAGACCTCCCAGGCAGCCGATATAGGAACTGTTGTTCACTCGGCGTACTACCAACGATAAAACTAGATGTCGCCAAACACATCCTTTTACATTAATTATAACAGTTTTTTATAAAACTAATATTGAGAAGTGTGTATCGTCTAAATTTTGTGTAAGTTACAATATCGAATAAAATGTTAGTTAATAAAATAAAGTAATTTGTTTGGACTCTTTGACGGTGGTTAAAATTGCGGGATTCCGATAGGGATACTAATTGGTTCTACACACATGTTTTAATAAAATAAAGTGGTATAAGCTGCGGCAATATTTTTGTCATATAATAATAATAATAATAACAAACGTCTCTATTAGGCGATAGACATTGGTATAGGTTATAGGTACTGCCAATTTTCAAAATTTTCCATTCCGTATTGTTTGCAAAATTGATCGCCTCGGTCTGTTCGTCGTGGGACAAGCGGTATATTCAAATATGCAGTATAGAAATAAAAAGTATTGCATGAAAATAAGCAAATAATAAAAATATCCAGTCGTAAAAAAGTTAAAAATAATAAATTTTATTGTTTGAACGAACAACTATGTTGTTAACAATAAATTTAAAATTATGTAGGTATCATAATGTATGCTTTGGCAACGCATGTCAAAACATTATGTTATGAGTGAGTAAAATAAAAATTCTTGCAAAATGTGTTTCGAAAATTTAGTGTTATTCGACAATTGAATTACGTGCTAAATTTCACTCATATTAAGGATGACTGAAAAAAGAAGCCAAATCTGTTAGCCGCATATTTGTTTTGTAATTTAAATCATCATTTTCCGTATACAATATATCGTATATTTATTAAAATATTATTACCAAACTTGGAACAGCTTTTAAATAATTAAAAGTGGTGTCAAACTGAGAAGAGTAAACCATAAACATATTCTTAATTCAACAAAATACAGGAAGAACATAACAATAACCCTTCAAATTTATCATATTCAGTTCACAAATAAAGCATTGCATAAATAAAATTGAATTATAACAAGATAAAAAGATTTTTTTTCTGGTAAACCTAAGGCTATTAAAAAATGCGATGTGTTACATACACAGAACCTACCGCATCTAGTTAACATGTTCCAAACAACTTCATTTCTCTTGTACGAATTAATTAATAGAAGATCTTCTGTACATAATGTAAACATAAGGCATAATACTTTTACAATTCCACAACATGTAACATCGAAATTTGAAGGCTGCTTCTCATATATAGCACCTCAACTTCTCAATTAGTCGATCCAAACCACGTGATTCAATATGGCGGCGATTGGCACACAAAGTAAATTTGGGTTGGATTTACGTATAATTAGGTCGTGTTAAAAGTGCAAATTTTGGAGTCCTATGTGCAAAATAAAATTGTTTCAGATTTTTAAAATAGTATAGTATTCAAAAACTTTATACTAAATAACCTATATAATGCCTTTAACCTGCATTGTTGTTAATTGTGGATGTCGGGCTGATAGAGATCAAGGGTCTTTTTTTTCTATTCCTACAGTTTTACAGAATAAGTTTTTAATAGAAAAAAATGAATTATCTAAGAAACGAAGAGCGCAATGGTTAGCTGCAATAAAACGATGAGTGAAATTATTTAACTTTTAAGATAAAACATTTTATACTAAAAAGTTTTACTAGACAATAAGTAGTATTATTGTCTAGTAAAACTTATTAAAATGTTTCATCTTAAAAGTTAAATAGTTTTAATTTTTAATTATAAGAAGAATTTGTGATATTTTTTTATACTTACATATTATATTTTTATACGTTATATTAATAAATTATTAGTTTTTTAGGCATAAAAATAACATTATTGGATCTAAATAAGTATTCTTTAATAAAAAAATTACCTTCAAAATATAAAACAATAGAGAAAAAAAATACATCGCTTATTTAACAATTTAAGTTAAACAACATATTTACCTACTCCATATTATATTACAAATTAAAATAAAAAATTCATAAACTACTATTATTAGGTATTCTAATATTGTATATAAAAAAAACACCAGTTATTGTTCATATTTTTTAATTTTTATTAGGTACAATTCATACAAAACCAAGATACACTTGGTTGTCTTCTAAACCAACACAATTAAAATGAAACAATTGCACTTCACAATCATCTGATTCGCACCTAATCATTGGTCTCCCATCATCAATTGCATTACATGTATACCATTTTGTACTTTTATAAATTAATTCAGATAATATCTTTAAAGGAATAAATTCCAAACAATTATTACAACTTCTATCTTATAAAAGAAATTTTATAAACATGAGCAGGTAGCAGCTAGTTTTACCTACCTTTTGCAAGTAAAATGTAGTAAATATTAACCACTTTGGTACCCGACTGGATGACGAATACGCTCTCGAAAAATGTATAGGCCTGAAGACTTTTATGTGCCTTCATCTGTTCTTTCGTATAAAAAGAGTGGGTCAATAAAAGATAGTTTACAATGTCAGCGTAAGTAACTGGAGGAACTGCAACAGCAAAATCAAATGCAGAACTGAATAATGTACTTAAATAATTCTTAATTAACACATAACAAAACATGAATTTTCAAACAAACCTTTCAGCCATTTCTGGCTCTTTTAACGTCAATTCTTGTAAATATTTACTTTCCATGGTAAATGATATCAAAAAATACTTTAAAATCCACAAAGCAGCACAAAAATAGACGAAAGTAATTAATTATATAAGGTTTTCCACATGAAAAATATACTACTCCTAATACAAATTACAACACAACTAATGTTGTGTGCCAATCACCGCCATATTGAAAAAATGTTGACAGGTCGTTGGATTAATCAAAGATTAATCTACACAATAGATATTCAGCGTATATGGGAAATAAAACAAAAATTGAAACTGTCTCGACACGAGCTACATCTATTAGAAAAACATGCAACCATGGAAATTATGGAAATTGTAGGTGGCGTTATATGTATTGTGTTGAAATAAAATAATCATATGGGCAATGTTAGACAAGGACGAGTATACTTTCCCCTACGAGGTGGGAGTTTGTTTTTATATTATAGGTATCATATATGTACTACTGTGCAGCAGTGTTTTTTGTTTAAAATTATATGATATACGTATACCTATCTACGCAAAGATTAATGTGTATGGACGAAAATAAAAGAAATTACTATAATAGTATAAATATACAGGGCTGGTTTATTAAATGTTTTAGACAATAATTTTAAATGACTAAAATAATATTATTTTAGTCATTTAATTTTAAATTTCGGATATAAGGATGCATCAAAAAGTTATATTTAAATTAACGAAATTTGGCGTTATAGATAGGACTTCCGGTTATTACCTGATTCAGTTCGTTAACATTATGAAAAAATAAATCTCAGAGGCGGGTAAATTAAAGGGGCATACAGGCGTGAAATGCTACCCTAACTTTTTTATGCACATTTTTTGCGTGTGTTTCAATTCGGAGATGTAAAATCTAACAAATTATATACGTAATAAATGTATCCTTCTGTGATATTGATAGAAAGTCATCGTTATCGCGTAATATCGATTTTAAGAAATGTTAATATTAAAAAGGCTGTGCTTTTTACAAGAAGTAAATAAGGTTTGAAATTTCCAGCATGACAATAATTATTTAAAAAAATACGGTTTCGAAATGCAGGATGTAAAAAATTAGAATTTTTAATCTGTTTTTAATGAAAATTTAAATCTATTGAGAAATATGGTTCAGGGTTTTTGTGAAATGTATTTTACTCCAAAGATTCTACTCATCGATTATAACCGAATTAATTTACTCAAAAATATCTATACTAGTAAAATAACACAATTATCACAATTAGGTTCAAATTCTGCAACGCCGAATTGAAAAAAAACTTACAGTCTCCCTAATATTGGTTTTTGTGCAATGATCATAAAACTTTAAAAAACTAACGATTTATGTAGATTGTATTGTTAACACGTTTCGTAAAAAGCTTTAAAATCCACCAACAGGGTGTTAAAAGTATCACGACAATAACTTTTTTCATGTTTTAACAAGTACAATCGTCTGCTTCAGATTGATCCTTAAAAACTGAATAACAGTTTCTCTATATAAAAAAATAAAACTCGTAAATATCATCCCCAAACATTTAATTTCATTACAATTACATAACACCATATTTGAAAGTAAATAAAAAAAAACAGCATTACCTAGTTTGACAGATTTGCAAATTGCAAATCAAAGTATCTATGTATACAGGGTGTTGCATAAGTACTTGTACAAACTTTAAAGGGTGATTCTTTGACTAATTTTAAGATACAAATTTCATATATACATGGGTCCGCTACGGCTTGGTTTTCGAGATACAGGTAGTTCAAAAATAATATTATATTTAGGATTATATGCTTGTTCAATAGCATCGCAATTTGGTGCAATTCGGGATACAGGTGTATTGATGACACCAGAGCTGTCAAAAGAACTAATAAAAAAATACGAAAAATAACAAAATACAAATATCATTCAAAAGACAACAATGCACATAATAGTCGGTACCAAGCCAAATAGGTAGTAGGTAAATATAGATTTATTTTGTTTCGGGCTTGGGCTTGGCACCGACTTATTGTAATCAAAACTACCCACCAAACGGATACATTTAATTTTACGCAGATGCTCAAAATTTTAACTTTCTTTCATTAATAGAGACCTGTGAAGTGACCTTACCTCTTACGCCCACGTATTAAGTACTAAGTTTCAGTTATCAGTTACAATTTTTTATTTTCCAAGAAAGCGATACGAGATATTTAAAACGGCATTGCGCCGCCCTCATGTATACCTCCGGGGGCGGCATCGAAAATCGCTACACGTCACAAACTTGTAAATGCTTAGAACTACCCCTATATCAAATTTCTATTTTCTATCTTTTTTGTTTCATACCCAAAGCCCTATTCCTACCGAACTTATTATTTACCCGAAGAAACATTAAAAAGAAGTAAAATTTAAGTACCTAAACCGATAAAGTGGAACTTATACCTGATGAAGAGACAGAGTATTATAATAGGTATACCTAATATAATATAGGTAGCACTGATAATTTTTTTATTATAGGTATTATAAGATCTACAACAATCTTGTTACATCTTTGCCACATTGTCTACGTGAAATATTTAGTCAAAAGTATGTTTCTATCTAAAAGCTTTTCATTTAACGATTGTTCGCCACTGATCATGGGACTGGTCTAGTCTTGAAACATGTATGACATGGATTAAATATTATTATATTAAATTTAATTCATAGAGATTAGGCTTTTATTTCAATACTGTACTTGTAATAAATCACCCTGTGTGTTTCTTTTACCGACGAATCGGCAACAGCACGACACACACCACATTCGCTTGTTTTTTTTTCTACCCTCCCTACGTATCCCCTCCAGATTAATACAGAATTTCATCAATCTCTCTCTCTGACAATACAGCATTGCCGGTGCATATCTGTTGCAAATGATGTAAATAATTGTTATACATTGCGTTTTGTTTCTGATATTAATAAACTACAAAACGGTTTCTGGCTGTGACAATACTGCTCTCTGCTGTGCACGCTAGTATACGCCACGTAGTGGCTGGCATACTTAGAGATGTTCTCATTTTAATGCATTGGGCTGACTATCTATTGTGTAGATTAATCTTTGGATTAATCAATAGAATAATTGATTTATTGGACTTACCTTTGGAAACTTTCAAATCTCAAATTAAGTCACAATTAGCAATGTAATTATATATTGAATTAATTTGCTGTATCGACGATTATTTACATTTAAAATTGTTAGTAATAGGTAGAGTGGAAGAATGGCTTAAAGCCAAATCTCTTACCTTTTGTGTGAGCTGTGTAGTTTTAAGATAACCAAAAATGTAATTGAACTTGTAATTCTACAGTATTGCTCAATAAATTATTTTATTATTATTATCTAAAGGAAAGAAAAATCAAAAATGCACCCCTTGGGATTCGAATATTCGAATCGGGGGGGAGATGCCCACATGTTCAAACACCTCTCGGTGCGATCACGGTAGTCCAGTACCTGATGGCGCGGAGAGTGATTGGACGAGTGGACGGTGCTTCCGGGCCGCATATTTGTAAACAACGGACGCGTCCGCAGTAAGATGATACCGAACCATTATTTGTATATAGCAGACGAGTCCGATAGTACGCGTCTGCTGTTTACCAGGGAAATTTTTGATTACAAATATATACTTTATCAGGTGCGGCGTGCTTAGTGGTCAACCGCAATTTTAAAAATAAAATCAAGAATAGTAAAGGGGATAGTGACAGGCCGTCAGCACACAGTGGAGACTGTAGGGTTCGATTAAAGAAAATATATAGGCGTCACTTCACAGATAGCCCAAATAAAGAAATAGCAAAAAAATCTTAGACGCCACTTCCCAAAAGGTAACTACTAAATAATATTATTTTAACAAAAGATATACAGGGTTAATTTTGATTGATAGAACCACAAAAAAGTGGAAGTCTACTCTACTGGGAAAACTTTGTTAACAAATGTTTCCTAACAAATATACAAGGTGTCAAAGCTTTGACAAAAATTTTTTCTCTCATAACTTTTAAAAATCGCAAAAATAGGGTGTGTCACCCCAAAACATTCCCGACAAGTTATAATGTTATCAAAAATATATGGCCTGCCTAACGAAACATAATTTTAATAATAATTATTATTATAATTGTATTATTTTCATTATTTCCAATAAAATAACGTAACGTAAAGTAACTACTTTATTCAAAAATTAGAAAAAAAAAACATTGGCAGAGCTGGCATTCGAACCCAGAATCTTAGGCATGCGAAACGTCGTTCTATTGTAAGCTTTTGCCGTAGAAATAAAAACGAAATATTTTGATTGCCTAAAATACGAGGGTTACCTTTTATATTTCGGGATTAGAGAACAATAGCAAATATTGATTATCGAAAATCACTTTTTTGTTTTTCAAAATATTCCCCATGAAGATCTATACACTTTTGCATGCGTTTGAACCAATTGTCGAAGCACTTTTGCCACTCTGATTGAGGTATCTCCAAAACATGCCACATGACATCTGAATGCAGCAACCACTTCTTCAGGTGTCGAAAAACGTTGACCTCTCAGTTTGATTTTTACGTACGGGAATAAAAAGAAGTCATTCGGTGCCAAGTCAGGACTATACGGCGGATGACTCATCAAATCGATGTTTTGGGTGCTCAAAAATGCAGTTGTTTGAGCCGATGTGTGAGAGCTCGCATTGTCGTGGTGAAGAGTGATCCGTCTTCGGCGGTTGGTTTTCTTGATTTCTTGGAAGACAACTGGCAAACAAATGGTTTTGTACAACTCAGAATTGACTGTTCTGCGTTGTTTTAGTGGTACGGTTGCGACATGTCCAGTTTTTCTGAAAAAACAGGCGACCATTTGCTTGGAAGTGCTTCGTGCGCGAACAACTTTTGTTGGATTTGGCTCATCTTGAAACAACCATACAGTCGACTGCTGTTTACTTTCGGGCTCATACGCGTAAATACACGATTCATCACCTGTCACGATGTCATGGACGTGTTTCGAAGCACCGCGATAGTATTTTTTGAGCATTTCTTTCGACCAATCGACACGAGCCTTTTTTTGAGCTATTGACAAATTGTGTCGGATCCAACGCGAACAAATTTTTTTGACAGTTAAATGTTTATACAATATTGAATGTATGCTGGTCCCACTAATGCCTAAGGTTGTCTCAATCTCTTGATAGGTCACATGACGATCTTGCGATATCAGTTCACGCACAGCATCAATGGTTCTCGGAACAACAACTGATTTTGGACGACCTTCACGAAATTCGTCTTGGAGTGAACTACTACGATTGAATTCACCATACCATCGATAAACACTGGGCCTTGATGGAGCTTCATCGCCACAAATTGAATTAAGTTCATCCATGCACTGTTGCTGAGTTAATCCACGTCGAAAATTGTAAAAAATAATCGCATGAAAATGTTCACAATTTAATTCCATTTTTGGGCCGAGATGAATCTTTTAAGCGCTCGAATGTCAAAACGTTCTGAGTACGTATAACCTCAAAAATTTCCAACTTTACGATATAGAGCTGCTTGCCAGATTGCAACACAAGGGTTGCCAAATCCCGAAATATAAATGGCAACCCTCGTATTAGTATGTACGGACCTACATCCCCTAAAAAATAAACTTTAAAAAATCTAGACATTAATTTGGTATTAAGTAGCTTCTATCCCGAATAAAAAAGTTTTAATTTTGCCATTTATTATGTGATACGAAAAAAAATTTAGTTTTTAGTTATTAGTTTTTTATCCTAAATAAAAAAGGTTTTTATTTTCTTACTTCTTATATGTAATACTCATGGGTATAGGGGCCGATAAATATCTTTTGCCGTGAGGCCCCCTCGTCCATAGATCCGCCACTGTGCACGACTCATCAGTGGTGATCAGCAAGTATTTGGGCCAAATTCTAGCTGATTGTTATAGGTAGTGCCAATACTAATGTTTGTAGAACTAGGGTGCCAAAAGTATTTAAGATAGGAAAATTTTACTGATAACTGATACTGACAAAAATTTGGGACCCGAAGCTTGGACATTTTAATAAACTTTTTTAAAATGTTGGTAGTGCTTAGGTGCATTAAGGAATGTTCCAAAAATATTCGCATGAAATGTGGAACTTAAATCTTATAATATATGCTAAATAATTTTTCAAACTTGTCTTATGACTACAATGTAATCTAAATTGTTCAACAGAATTATGAAATGTTCTCTCATTATTATTTGTTAGCCTATGAGCACCCACGACACCAAAAACGTATATTAGTATTATTGCATACGTATCTGTATAAAATAAAGTGTTTAGTCTCACTCTCGCACTAGCTAGATTGGATTAGTTTAGATTTGCAGATCCTATAAATACTTTTTTGATGTATAACACCACACATATAGACTGTTATGTATATAAACATGGGATTTTATAATAAAATTTTACGGTTTTCTGGCTTTTCAGGTACATACATAAATTATAATTAGGTAGAATATAAATTTACCTAAGATCAGACGTGATGTGGAAATAAATATTTGCAAAATTCTTAATCCAAATTTCTTACTACATTTAACGAAACTAAAACTGGTTCAATGTTTTATGTCAAATACAAAATTTACCTAATGTAATAATAAACTGAAAAGACAAACTGAACAATAAATGTCGAAAGGAAAAATAAATTATTCGATTATTTTTCGAACCACCATCGTATTGAATCTATTAAAAATAATGCAAAACTAAATTGAAAAAAGTCAACTTAATTTTTCAGTAACTAATTAAATATTCAATTAATTTTGTTACTAGGCCGGCAAAAGTGGTACACAAAATAATAGACCACCTGCACCAATATAATCTGCACATTTTAAATACTTAAATTGGCCATAAACGTTAAAAAGGTTACATATAAAAAAATATAACTAAATTATATAGGGTGTATACGACACATATATCATTTTTGTTTAATCAAACGGAATGTACAATATGTATTTCATTTTTTGATTCTATAATCAATACAATCGTAACTGTTTTAATATCCTGCTGGGCCAAAAGCGAGCTTCAAAGATATTGGAAACAAATTCCCAAGCAGGAGCATGGGAAGAGGTGCATACCTGGTGCAACAATAAAACTCACTGAGAAACTGCTATCATTAAGCAGGAGTCAGATGCGAGTAACTATGGGACTCCTTACTGGGCATTGCGCTCTGAGAGACCACCTAAATAAAATGGGGCTGTATAACGGAGACCTGCAATGCAGATTGTGTAATGGGGCAGTTGAAACAGCTTACCATGTAATATGTGAGTGTGTAGCTCTACAACGAAGACGACACGCTATTTTTGGACATGCGCTGATGGCGCCAGCAGATATTGACACCCAACACATAACTGAACTCCACAAGTTAGTGGAAGGCAAAGGGCTGTTGAATTGGGTGGCATAATATATGGGGACTTTTCACAATAAGCCCATGAGGCTGCAGTGAAACCGGGGACTTAGGTCGAACGGACCCTTTACAAAAAAAAAAAAACTGTTTTAATATATAAACCAATTTAACTTTCAATATATTATCATGGATTGCATATGGTGTCGAGGAATGGCTATTATTGTGAAATAACTTGGTTGTTTGTGAAAAAAAAAATATTTCCCTTTCATTTCCTTTTGTGTAATAATAATCAAATTTGTTTTCAACATAGAAGCTGGATGGGAAACTTATCACGAAAACCATCCCATAGATCGGAATGGTGGAATAGATGACAAAAAAATCAATTTTGCCTTTTTTAGAAGCATCATTATATGTTTTAATACAAAACCCAATATGTTTAAACATATATTTCAAATTTGATATTTTTTTGGTAGTATCAGAAATCATCAGAAGAAATAGTAACAATACAGCTATCAGGGTTTATTTTTGGGCTTAAATTAACTAAGTATAATAACTAATGAACAACTCAGCACTGCTAAAAGTCATAAATAAATAATAATGTGGCCAAAGTAGTATTTTGTCGATGTGGCTATAAAGAATAGAAGTAAATTGATTCACGGTCAGACACAGCATTATTAAAATATTTTACAAAGACATACTTTTAAAATCACAAAACTTACTCTTTTTGTTTGATTAACAGTAGTAACATATTAAGTGCTTACCTTTTTTACATCATCAGTTGAACTAATGTGTAAACTAATATTTTAAAATAAAACCTTTATTTCACACAAAAGAGTGAGATCAAAATTCATTATCTATTTGACTAAACTTTAATTCAGAAATTGGTTGGTTTTAGGTCAATTATAGAAACAAAGTAATTCCTCTGTCGACGTTTCGACTTTTATTAAGTCATCCTCAGGACACTAGAATACAACAAAAAAGAAAAACATAAAGGGTGACTTGAAATTTACAATTAATTGTTAAATACACAAATAAAAAAAAATATATTAAAAAAAATATATAAAAATATAAATAAATAAAAACATCAAATCAATCAAAACTTTTTACCGAAAAAAAAATTGTTGTCATTATGATACACAACATTGTTAGTAGCTGCTATATTGGCTTTAATTGAAAAAAAAACTGAGTTATATTTGTTGGTAGGAACTCCAGGATGGGTCTGCAAATATCTAAAGACTGAAACCAAAATTTTTCAGTTAACTCTCCATATAGAGATAACTCCTATTTTTACAAATAATAATATTTAAACATTTATTAGGTCACATTATTATCAATAATACAGTAATATAATTACATACATTATTACTATTTGTAATATTCAAAGCCTATTAGTTCATTAAGATGCATATTTTATTGAATTGCGTTATTAAGTTTACTAGATGATATTTTGCGAAATAATGATCAAAAGCTTAACTTTGCCTTTGACACTATAGATCATATGTTCCACAAGGATCTATATTAGGCCCGCTGTTTATATTATACACAGCCAGTATCTTTAGTGCATTAAAATTCTGCAAACTCAGTGCTTCTGCAGACGATACTCTATTACTCTGTCTTTGATCCAAGTAAGCTTGACAATGTTATTGCAGAATTATCAACGGATCTAGTCGCATATCAAAGTTTTCTGAAACTCATAACCTAAAGCTAAATGCGGAAAAAACTAGAATGATGTTAATTTGTAGTGAAAAAAGTCGGGCACATCTTAAAAATTATATTAAGTTGAAGTTAAGCATTGACATTTTCTGAAAATATTAAGATGCTTGGGGTCATTTTGCATGAGAAACTTAGTTTTGACGGTCAAATAAATCCAATACTTAAATCAACATACGTACGTATGCAAATAAATGCCTACTTAATTTTAAGATGCCAAAGAAATTGTATGAGTCATTAGTACTCTCTGTTTTGAATTATTACAATATTGTTTACTACCATTGTATCGATTCAGCTAAAAAGAACAGATTACAATGTGTTCAAAATAACTGCTGCACGTAGATTTGATCATATAACCCAATATTTAAAACAGCTTAGGTGGCTCAAGTTTGATTATATTTATTTATTTATTTATTCATTTACGGACTTAAGTCCATTATACAAAACACAAATATAAATTTAATTACATCAAAATTACAGAACCATAAAAACAATAATTCAATAATAAGCATACAGCTACAAAAATTTAAACATCTTGAAGAGCTGAACATAAAAATGAAATATCAAACAATAGCACATTAATAACAATAAAACAAAATGTCTTAGCGAATGTGATGACGTTGTCGCAAACCCTTAACAAACTCACGGTAAGGTGAAAAAAAATCGAGATCCGGATCGACAGCCACGTGACGATTAGCCGATCTCAAAACTCGTGGAACAAATCCATGAGACGTACAATTTCTGCGACAGAACGGCTCATGAAACAGCCGAGTACCTCTGACCCGACGCACTGGAACGCGAAAGGTAATCTCGCACAATAAGTGCGAAGAGGAGACTAAACCATTCAACACCCTGTACAGATCAATCAGATCCTTCACGCTTCGCCGCTCAGCCAAAATGGTCAATCTCAAATCATCGCACAGTGAAAAGTAGTCGTAAGTATAATCTGGCGGTGGAGGACGTCCAAGCTTAAAATGCATAAATCTTAAGAATTTATGCTGAACCCTCTCAATACTGTCCACATGGCTTGCGTAAGACGGATTCCAAACCGCCGATGCATATTCCAAATGTGGTCTGACCAATGCATTGTATAGCAGTCTAATCGATCTTATATCTGTGAAATCAGAAGTAATACGTTTAATAAATCCTAACATTTTCAATGCCTTAGTTGTCATGCAATTTATGTGATCCACAAAGGTCAAGGAATGATCTATCCTAACACCAAGATCAACCACAAAAGTCCTACAAGTCAAGCGAGTGTCGGAGATAACGTACTCATACAAGAAAGGTTCCCTCGCACGATGAAAACCCACATAGAAACACTTTGAAGCATTAAGCACCATTTCATTTCGGTCACACCAATGCATAAGTCTAATCAGATCATCCTGCAGCAAATAACAGTCCGTCGCACAGCCAATCTTACGATAAAATTTAAGATCATCTGCAAACAATTTAAAATTACTATAAAGAAAACATCGTTCAATATCATTAATAAACAAATTAAACAAGAGTGGTCCCAAATGTGAACCTTGGGGCACACCTGATGAAACATGAATAGGTTTTGACTGGAACTCATTCACAGGCACAATCTGCGATCTGTCCTGCAAATAACTCTGTATCCAGCGCAAAATGCCAACCGGTAAGCCTGTCAAGTGAAGCTTGCGCATCAGCAACCGGTGTTTCACCCTATCAAAGGCCTTGGAGAAATCGGTGTAGATCGAATGTACCTGGCATCCCTCTCCCAAGGCACGACACAAATCGTTTGAATACTCAAGCAGGTTAAGCTCTGCTGACCTTCGCGGAACAAATCCGAACTGTTGGTCGTTAACAAGAGGTTCCAAAATGAGCTTTAAGTGTTTAGTTAATATCTTCTCAAATAACTTGGGTATAGCGTTGATGATAGAAATGGGTCTATAATTAGATACCTCACTCTTGTTACCAGATTTAAAGATTGGCGTCACACAACTAACCTTCCAACGACTAGGAAAGGAATAGGGAATAGACGGACTCAAAGTAGGCAGCGAATAGATCCACCAACTCTTGGCCATCGTTGCTAATGCTGGAATTATAGGATACTTGCAATGGTATTTGACCTGAATTCCTCTTTGAATTAACAAACCTCCAAAATGCCGCAACATTATCAGACAACTCACCCTCAATGGAACGGCCATAATCATTATAACAAGATCGCGATAACCTTTGACATTCCGATCTAAGCCTACAGAAATCCTCATAGTCATCGCGCGAACCCGATAATTTATAACGCTTATGAGCCCTCTTTTTAGCTAAAATTGTTTGCTTAAACTCAGAAGAATACCACCTTGGAAATTTCCTATATTGTAAAATTGCTACTAATACACTCCCAACCAATATACTTCAAAGAATATTCGGTGTCATAATACAATGACCCTCGTTTTTCTACCGCATGTTTCAAAA
The DNA here is from genome assembly GCA_911728435.2 of Apoderus coryli. Lineage (NCBI taxonomy): Eukaryota > Metazoa > Arthropoda > Insecta > Coleoptera > Attelabidae > Apoderus > Apoderus coryli. The sequence continues at coordinate 8,909,785 of OU452204.1, read as the reverse complement.
AATCATTAACTTGGAATACTGTTAAGATTTACAATAGTTGGCCTCCGGAGGTTAAACTAGCTAATTTGAGCCAGTTTCATAATGGATAATGGACAACAATTAATGGATGAATGCTTTGATTAGTTTGAGTTTTTTTTGGCTTTTTTTTATTTATCATTATTGTAGAATGTGAACACGCATGAGATTTTGCTCATTTATTTCCTTTGCTTTATTTTTATTTATTTTTTTTCTCTCCTTTGTTTGATTAGTTTGATATTCTTAATACATTGTATATACACACAAACTCACTTCATGATATTATAACTTAGAATAGTTTGTTTCTTTTTATGGTTAAGTGGAAGAATAGCTTGATGCTGAACTTCGCCCTAATTTTTAAAAAACATTATTTTTTTCTGCCCAAAATAAAAACGAATATTATTATTAAATAATAGCTACTGCGGAGATATAGAAGTTCAATGTAGCAGAACACAAAATCAAAAAAGAATTGACTGATTCGGTATATTGGTGCAAACTACGTACATTTAAATGCACACTTCTATATCGGACGTCCCCTAATAATAATAATAAAAGAAAAAGCGAAATATTAAAGAGAAGATTTTTGTCGTTTACTGGTTTATGTTGTCCCAGTTCATGATTTCATTTACTTGTAGAATTCTCAAGCAACAAACAAAAGTATAGAAATAGTAAATAAATACTATGTTTAAAATAACATAAATACTAGTTAATTTTTAAATTGTAATATCATGAAATATAGAACATTGTTATTAAACCTAATATTTGTTGTTTCACCATGTATATCGCGGTACTTGCTGCCAGAAGTCCCTGATGTTATCCATCCACCGCTACCTGATCTCGACACTAACGGTAAGTCAATTTGTATTTGTTATGGAATTGGCATTTAATTATCTTAATTCAAAAATGTCAGTTAACACTTCCTAGTACTTGCATGCGTAAATATTGATGAATACATTTTCATTAGAGGACATACTTTACAACATGTCGATAGTCTCGTGCCTCATGTGACATCATCTTTTGCAAAATATAAAAACAATTTCAAGTCAATAATTAACAGTTGCACCCCCAAATATTCAGGAAATATAATTATAAAACGGGATATTTGTGTTGGTTTTTCAAATAAGTGCTAATTGCTACAATAGTCCATTCACCTCAACTTTCTCAAGGTAGACAGCAACTGGTTGTACATGTATCCAAGAAGGTGCTTCGTCAGAAAATATTATTTTTTAATAAAAATTGGGATCGACTACTCTAGAACCAAAGCTATTAAATTTTGATGAACAGGATGACAAATAGGTTCAACTCTTGAGCACTCTGAATGTTATAAACTTTTAGGTGAAGCTCATCATGCTGCAAAGTACCTAAACGTAGTTAGAGAAACACATATCTGTGAAAACGGCGGACGTGATACAGACACGTTTAAAAAAAACCATTTTGATATATCACACCTTTTTGATAATCCCTCTATCAAAGGCACTATTTTCAAAAAGTAGCCACAATAATTAATCTAGTTAGTTGGTTTCTTGAGATTCGCCTTGTATACTTACAAAATGATAAATATTTTTCAAGGTATGAATGACACGATGGACATATCGGACATGAATTTCGATCCAGAATTATCTCCAGGACTATTCCAAGGCGATATGGCACTAAACAATGATTTCTATCAACATTGGAGAGTTGGGATACGATGGGATGCTTTCCCAGAAAAATTATGGATAAATGGAATTGTACCGTACACAATCAGTCCGCTTTATGGTAATTTGATAGTCTTCATTTAATCTACCCCTCTCAAAATTTTCCTATCTACGCCAGAAAAATTCAAACTATTTTCTTAGAGATTTAATAAAAATTCCTGTCTTTACAAAGATTTTTAGGCCAAAATTTAAAAAAAATTAATTAAAATAATTATTAAATTACTGAAAACGCTACTTTCCTGGAATCTGCAAAAACTATTTTCTATTTAGAATGTTCTTATTAATTTTAAAATTTTTGGATAATTTACGAAATATATGAATTAGTGCAATTTAATAAAATGTTCAGAAATCTTTTTACACATTGACGAGCGTATCTGTATCTGCAGACAGGTATCTAGGGACGCGTCTGATATTGCAGACGCTTATTCCAGTATACGTTATACGTGTATGTTCTAAGTATCCCAGTAAATGAAAAAACAAATCGGTTGTGTCACCCCAAAACTTTCCCGAACTATCGATATCCCTCAAAAATTTATAGACAGCGGCGTATGTGTAACTTTAAAACGCAATTTTCTCGAGAATGATGGAGACAAATAATGTAAAAAGTAACCTATTGCTGTAAAGCAGATGATAACAAATTTTGCTTCACACTACTGATGTGTTGTGGACCAACGAAATCGTCTGGTGAAAGCATGTTGGTGTGAAGCAAATTTCCAACATAACTTTGTTTTGTTACATTATGCAACAAGCAATCCAAAAAATAATTAGTTCATCCTAGGACTTCCCCAAACCTATATATACCAAAATTTAGCTCAATTGGTCGAAGCGTTTAGGCGCTATCGTGGAAGAATTCATACAGACAAACAGACTTCCATCTGGAAATGGTCTTAATCATCTTAGGGGACTCCAAAATGGTTATATCCGTCTTTATCTCATTTTCTTTAACTCGTTTACAAAACTTTCCCTAAGGATCATAAATGCGCAATAGATTTGTCAGTTTAATAATCACACATCTGCTATTCGGCTTGACCATATGATTTGCGTTGATAGTATGGTTAAATATGTGTAGTAAGAACCACGTGTTGTAAATCGGCAGCTGAAAATTGTTTTTGGTGAGAAATATGTTATTTTGCATAAGATAAATAAAATATAAATTGAAACCCGTTTACTAAAGCTAGAGTTAGCGATGTACCCGATGACGAACCTGAGGACGAATCTTTCCTAAATAACGACGCTGCAAATTTTAGTTTCATTTTGATGAAACATTCAGATGTCAAATTACACTTTACTAACATAACTTCTCGCAAAGGAATTATGGACTTGTTGTACACGAACAAATATGGGAAAGACCTACAAAATTTAAATCGACACTATCCAATAGTTGTACAAATTTCTGGGTTTGTGTTTGGTACATGCAAAACCTCGATTTCCCTTTATCAGAAAAATATTCTCATATATAATCTTCTCTACTATCACTCAATTTTTTCACATACTATGTCTACTCGGCGCTGTTTTGAATTCGCCCTAATGAAAATGAAATCATCTTAATAAAGGAAGCCGACTGTTATTGGTGTATGTATCCAAGTCGAAGAACAAAAGAGAAATGTTATGGATCACTACAAAATATCAACCACAGTTGATACAAGTAAAGAATTCCTACGGACAAGAGAACACCAAACCAAAAGAAGTACCCGAGTACAATCTGCACATGCCTGGTGTAGACAGATTACAGATTCGACCAGTAAACTTAGTATTACAGTTGTGTCAGAAAATCTGTACATTGGTAAAAACTAGTCATTTTTCATTTATTCGACGTTACAATAATAAACAGTTTTATTTTAAACCGCAAAGCCACAAAGTCCAAAATCGGCTTTAGAGATAGTATTATCAAAGATTTGCTTCTGATGCCTACCGATAATAAAGATGGAAGGCAGTTTGTAAAGCAGGATGCCTTGAATTGTCTCAGACCTAGAACCCCAGTCCGTCCAATAGAAATAGAGCACCTTTTGGAGAAGATTCCGGTACCTGACAGAAAAAGCTATGTTCTTCGTTGCGAGTGTTCTAATAGTTCTAAGAGAGGTCAAACATCATGAAGATCCCAAGGTGGTGACTCTATACCTTCCCTATTGTGTAGGAGAGTGCTTTGAAAATTATCGCAAACTCTAGATAGAGTTGGTAGATACAGGTATTTTTTTAAAGTTACCACTTACGGTTGTGCCATTTTGTTTTGATGATTTTGTTTTTAATACTGAGAATTTAGCCATTTGTTTCCTTGTGCATATTATTTTTTATGTCTCAATAAAAAATTTTGAAAATATATCATGTCTGATTAAGCAGAAATGTCCATGCATATGATATGAACTGACACGTATGGAAAAAATAAGTTTTGTTTTTGTTGGTTAATAAATAAACTCATAATATGGAATTATTATAGGTACCTTCTTTTCGCGTAGCGCACGTCAACGTGTTAAGATGTCTTAAATAAAGGGTGTCCCAAAATTAACGCAAGATTTGAATTTGCCTCCATTTACCTATGCAGTAAAGTGTTGGCAACCCTAAAAACAAAACAGATCGACAGCGGACAATTTAGGGTTAGTAGAAATGGAGCATTACACGATAGAACAACGTGTCTTCATTATTGAACAATATTTCAAAAATAATGAAAGCTTGGCGGCCGCAGTTTGAATATGGTCGGAATATTGTTTTAACTTCGTCAACTGTGAAGAGATTAATTAAAAATTCCAGGAGACAGGATCCGTTGGAGACGCCAAACACACTGGTCGTCCTAAAACAAACCGTTCAAATGTCAATATCGAAGCAGTGCGTGAGAGTGTCGGTGACAAGAACCTCAATTTGGCGTCGTGGACATGAATTGCAAATTGCAAGAAACTCTTTACAGCGTATACTCACTAAAGATATGTGTCTCTATGATTACAAAATTCAATTAACACAAGAACTGAAGCCTATTGCCATGCACAGCGAAGAGAGTTTGCAGAATGGATTATTCAGCATCAACAAATGGATGCCGATTTTTCGAGAAAAATCATCCTAAGCGACGAAGCACATTTTCACCTTGATAGGCTTGTTAATCGCCAAAACTACCGCTTTTGGGGTTCTGAGAACCCACATGTGATTGTCGAAAAACAAATGCGTCCACAACGTGTCACTGTTTGGTGTGGATTTTGGAAAGGAGGCTGGTGAAGCAGTGACTAAGTTCTTTTTGCCGAAATTGGATGATATTGATATGGCCAATATGTGCTTTCAATAAGACGGTGCCACTTCAATTACTGCATGAGAGATTTCTCTAGATCGTGTGATTTAACACCATTAGATTTCTTTTTATGGGGATATTTAAAATCACAGGTCTATGTCAACAAGCCCACAACCACGCGTGCATTTAAGGAGGAGATTCAACGCTGCATCAACGAAATTCAGCCACATTTATGAAGAATGGTCATGGAAAATTTCGACAAACGAGTGCGTATGCGTATGCAAAGCCGTGGAGGCCATTTGCCCGATATGTTACTCCATAAATATCCCTATCCTATGTACTTTATGATTCAATAAAAATCTTACTATCAAAAGACTAAAAACTGTGTTTTCTATAATTCAAATCTTGCGCTAGTTTTGGGACACCCTTTATGATATAATATTTTTGAACTAAAGAAATAAATGTTTTTTTTATAAATATAAAAAAATCAGTCCTATTAAAAAAAATTACAGACTCAAAAATTATTATAAAGTAGTTATTTTTTGGATTACACTGGAAAAGTATTTTAAGTACCATAGCAAAAAATTTCTGTTTAGAAGCAACTTTAGAACCAGTGCCTATGCGTGCACTATCACTATTCGCACAAAACTACAATTTTTTTCGGTTTAGGTCTAAACCACCTTACAAAATTCAAAGAACTAAACTGGCAGAAACAGAAATCTGTAGTCACTGGTTGGTTAGTTCGACAACCTTGATAATTGATAGATGCCACTATTTTGAGTCATTTTATTACCCAAACTTAAAATCCCGAAATTTTTAGTTGTGCCACTTTCCCAGTGAAGGTGCGATCTGTTGTTCATTTACTTACATGATCAATAATTAATCCTATTTAATACAATTTCAGAACCTTCAGAGCAAGTTACAATTCAAAAAGCAATACGAATCATAAATTTTATGACATGTATCAAATTTGTACCTTGGAATGGTAAATCAAAGGACTATTTATTAATATGGCCCATAAAATACCCTAAAGGATGCTGGTCGTATGTTGGTAAGATTAAAGCTAAATTACTTACTGCTCACCCTATACGAGTATTAAATTTGGGTAATAGTTTTTATGAGAAGTAATTAGACACATTTTTAAGTATTGGAAATAGTAGGCGTCCCGCCCTTGCGTAATTCGATTCCCTAGCAAATAATTGAGATTTACTGCTTGTTGCGTGGCAAATTATAGATGAGTAATATAGTTCTCACGTGGATTGCAGACCGGATAGAATCAGATATCCTAGAGATATATGGTCATAAGTCATGAGATATACAATTATCGGTTGGTAAATTGCCTAATAGTTATGACCGAGGTTAAGACCTACATAAATCTAGGTAGTAGTGAGAACGGTGGTTTCAACATGATGGATCCCTCGCTCAGTATTCGGTAGTGGTTCTTGAATATTTGGATACTAAGTATCCTGGAAACTGGAAGAGATCGCCTGACATGAAGTTAACTTAAAATAATACATCTGTTTTGCTTTAAATGACATAAAACATATTTCTAATAATATCTATGTAGCGTACACCAACGACTTTAAATGGCCCCACAGGAGAAAGTCTGGGGGGTTTAAATTCTCATGATTGTGCAGGTCAGATGTGAGGTCCACATCAGCCGATCCAGTGATTTCCATATGTTGCTGTTAAAAACTTCCAAGCACCGTTTGTGTTCCAAAAAGTTGCGATACCCTCTCCGGTAAGCCTTCCTGGTAGAAATACTGGTCCTATTAGGCAGTCACAAACAGTTCTAATCGTTTAACAAGAATTTATCTTATCGATCTTCAAATATCTGCTGCGCACTATCATCACACCATAAATGGTTATTGTGAAAATTTCTGATGGCATTTTTCGAAAAATCAGGTTCATAAGTAAAAAGAACCAACATCAGTCAGTAGTTGAAAGGTTTCAACCAATTTATATAAAATCAGTTAAGAGAATGCAACACGCGGTGCAAAACTAGCAGGAAGAAGTGCTTGATTCGTTAAACATGTATGGTACAACAAATTTTGGACGTCACATTGAAAGATTCTTCTATTATGTGTAATACGGTTAGGAAACTATTCTAAATGTACAAACGCCTAGCTTCTACAGCAATGCCAATTATTAAACACACACAAGAATTCTGCATAAGCTAAATCTTATGCTCATCGAAACAAAGCGGACACGACATCGCCAAAATTAAAATGTGATAAAACCAGACTATCACAAAGGATTTTCCTCGTGGACTGGTTCAATAAAAGTCGTTGACTGTATATCATCTTTAGGTTGCAAAACGTTTCCTTGATGCAGGCACTTACATGCTCCCTAAACTGCAAATCTGCGTCAATAAACAATCCCAGGCTTTTAACAACAGTTGTACATTTTAAATCAACACCATCTAAGTTAAGTTTTAGCACGGTGGAAGCTGCAATTCGAACCTGATGCGCTCCCAACAGCAACAACTGTGCCTTATTTTGATGCTTAGTAATGCAGTGATTCTTAGATAGTTCCACAAGACTCCGCAAATCGTAATTCACATGCTCACAACCTTCAGCAATATCCGTCGTTCTAAAAGACATACTTATATACGAGTATCGTCAGCATATAAATGAGCTGAGCAATATCTTAACCTCTTCACAAATTGCGAGCTATACAAAGAGAACAACATTGGCCCAAGAATCGAACCCTGAGTTACACCACAGTTTAAGCTCCTGCACTGCGACACCCTGCCATCCCAAACTACAGCCTGATGTCTATCATTAAGATAGGAACCAAGCAATGCCAAAGCAGACTCCCCAAAGCCAAGATAATACATTACCCGGTCAAATGCTTTAGAAAAATCCAACAGTACCAAGACTGTTAGTCGACCACGATCAGCCGCGAGCAGAGCATCATCCAACAGCTACAAGAAGGCCGTTGAGCAACTTGACAAATCTTTTGTAAACATCTTCGATACATACGTTTACCGCCATTAGAATATTCCTGAAACTACTGCGATTTGAATTTTGAAAATTTCGGTCACAGTACTTTAGAGTATGCCCTCCTCAAATAAGTTAGTTGCAATTGCGTGTTTCTTCCGCTTAGAACGAAAGTTGAGATCATCAACTTTGTTATTTTAAATGACACCCAATATATTATTAATTTTTTAGGATTCTACATAAGAAGATGTATAAAGTTCAGCGGATTTTAACGTACTTGTGATCAAAAAGATATTGAAATCGAGGTTAAACAAAGACAATTGAAAGTTTGTTTTTACGAATGGATCACGTACCATATTGTTCTGAATGTATCTTATTTAACAGCAAATATGAGGGTAACTTTCTGTTAGATTGTCTTTTGCGTAAATGTGTAATTTTCGACATAAAGAAATTTTTTTGCAGTAGATCAACTAAAATTTAAACTTACTTGTCATATTTAGCCAATTAAACTCTTTTAACTTATATGAGACAGGGTTAAATTTTCTTATGCCAAAAACAAACCTCATACAAGAATTCTGAAGTCGCTGGATTTTTGATCTGGTATCACTGTCAATAAATGAATTTAAGAGTGAAGCACAGTAAGTAAATTGAGAGAGAATCAACAAATCACACAGCATCCTCCTAGTTTTGATATTCAAAGACGAACGGTGCGGAAATAGAAGCCTAAGCACAAAATAAGCTTTCTGCATACTCTCCGTACATTGTTTGCGACATTTCAAGGTATTATCCATAATAATTGCTAAATTATTGGTCGACTCCCAAAGGGCACTATTGTTCCATTAATTTTTATTATATTCGATTTAAACAACTGGGTATCAGATTTTTTACTAAAAAGGATTGCCAGAGATTTTGATATGTATTTTTTATTTACTTCTTTTCATTAACGGGAACTGCACCAGGAAATACGTAGATAATGCATTTAAATTAATAGTAGACACATCATTTTCAACTAGAAGAATCTGAGTTTTCACATTATTATTCCTTTTCATTCCCATATGCGCCTTCAACAGCACTCACAAAACAAAAATAAGTGAAATTTCTAATGCCACCTACAAAATCTACCAGAACATAATATGCTCCTGGGACAATATTCTCAATTGTAGGTTTTTCATAATCTACTTCAGGGGTATTGTCTATTTCCTGTTCTTTATCTTCAGAGCCTGAGCTTTTCTCGATATCTTCTAGTAATTTTTGCTTGTACGGATGTTCCTTTTTAAAAACAATGACCGGAGGAAGAAATAATCCATCTGCAGAACCACAAATTAAAACTGTTGTGGATTATCGCCCGGATTCTCCTGGTATTCTATGAAGAACTTTCCACTTTTCCTAGAGCTCGCAGACTAGAGCGATCGCTGGGAAAACCACTCATCGCATCTTAAAATAAACTTTGCCTTATCTTCTCCCACAAGACCATGTTTTTAATAAACTTCTGTCAGTTTTCGGAAAAAGTCATAAACAGCAGGCTCACGCGTAGTCTTACAACTTTTTGTAGGTGTTCGGGTGTCGTAGGCTGTTTTTGTTCCTTTTCATGAAACTCAAATACCCATCTTTGTCCGGCAAATTATTTTTAAACGGAGCTCGTCCTGATCGCATGGGTGCAGTTTCAGAATTTAAAACTAGTTGACGTCCTGCACCGATAGGTACTTTCCTGCCTTCAATTCGGTGGTATATCGCAGAAATTGGCACTGTTGGTGTTGCTCTGATTCTGGATAAGTGCAGTTCTTGTTTTGTGCATCATTAACTGCATGTGTTATGTCTTCTATGGAGTATGCCGGTGCAGACGTACGTTCTGAGCATATGGAACCTACAAGAATGTTTAAAATAAAGTTTAAGTTTAAATATTTCATTCAATACAAAAATATTGGTGAAGCAATGTTTAACCAAATGTCTTTCGTAACATGTAAATACTATACCAAACATTCAAACTTCATAATTTACAAAACGAACTGAGTTAAAATATAACTTTCTTATATATAAGAAAGTACTATAGTTAAATGTTAAATTTACCCCATAGTCTGTGTTTAGGTAAAATATCCGAATTAAAATTTATACTTACCAGCGTAATTTATCACATGTCACCACTTTTATATGACGTTGCAAGCTTCATTTTCACTTTAAAATACATATGAAAGAAAAATTAATGGCGACCTTTTTTTCTTTTTGTTTATTGGCCTTTTTTCACGGACTTGACATACATGGCATGGAGACCTTATTTGCACATAACAGTTTATATCTAGGAATAGAGTACTAGTCAAAATAAAGAAATTGATGTCAACTTCGGGTATAACCGGAACTGCTAAACAAATGCCACTTCCACTTAGGGCAGTGGTCGCCAACCCGTCGATCGCGAGCCCCTGGTAGCTCGCGAAGAGATTTCTGGTAGGTAGCTCCCAACATATCTATCTACATGCCAAACGACATGCGGAGGATTCCTCATTAAGGATAGTTTCTTAGGTCTTGATTAGGTCCTGTATGATAGCGTCCTATAACAAACCAAGGCCCCAAAAAATTGAAATCTGGTTCCCTAATAATGGGGTCGTGATATTTACTCTGGACAATGATATTATGAAGGGCTATCTACATGCCAAATGACATGCGGAGGATTCCTCATTAAGAATAGTTTCTTATGTCGTGATTAGGTCCTGTATGATAGCGTCCTATAACAAACCAAGACCCAAAAAAATTGAAATCTGGTTCCCTAATAATGGGGTCGTGATATTTACTCTGGACAATGATATTATGAAGGGCTATCTAGATGCCAAATGACATGCGGAGGATTCCTCATTAAGAATAGTTTCTTATGTCTTGATTAGGTCCTGTCTGATAGCGTCCTATACCAAACCAAGGCCCCAAAAAATTGAAATCTGGTTCCCTAATAATAGGGTCGTGAAATTTACGCAGGACAATGATATTATGAAGGGCTATTTGCATGCCAAACGACATTCTTCGGAACGGTCATTAAGGATAGTTTCTTAGGTCTTGATTAGGTCCTGTATGATAGCGTCCTATACCAAAACAAGGCCCCAAAAAATTGAAATCTGTTTTCCTAATAATGGGGTCGTGAAATTTACGCAGGACAATGATATTATGAAGGGCTATTTGCATGCCAAACGACATTCTTCGGAACGGTCATTAAGGATAGTTTCTTAGGTCTTGATTAGGTCCTGTATGATAGCGTCCTATACCAAACCAAGGCCCAAAAAAATTGAAATCTGGTTCCCTAATAATAGGGTCGTGAAATTTACGCAGGACAATGATATTATGAAGGGCTATTTGCATGCCAAACGACATTCTTCGGAACGGTCATTAAGGATAGTTTCTTAGGTCTTGATTAGGTCCTGTATGATAGCGTCCTATACCAAAACAAGGCCCCAAAAAATTGAAATCTGTTTTCCTAATAATGGGGTCGTGAAATTTACGCAGGACAATGATATTATGAAGGGCTATTTGCATGCCAAACGACATTCTTCGGAACGGTCATTAAGGATAGTTTCTTAGGTCTTGATTAGGTCCTGTATGATAGCGTCCTATACCAAACCAAGGCCCAAAAAAATTGAAATCTGGTTCCCTAATAATATGGTCGTGAAATTTACGCAGGACAATGATATTATGAAGGGCTATTTGCATGCGAAACGACATTCTTCGGAACGGTCATTAAGAATAGTTTCTTAGGTCTTGATTAGGCCCTGTATGATAGCGTCCTATACCAAACCAAGGCCCCAAAAAATTGAAATCTGTTTTCCTAATAATGGGGTCGTGATATTTACGCAGGACAATCATATTATGAAGGGCTATCTACATGCCAAATGACATGCGGAGGATTCCTCATTAAGAATAGTTTCTTATGTCTTGATTAGGTCCTGTATGATAGCGTCCTATACCAAACCAAGGCCCCAAAAAATTGAAATCTGGTTCCCTAATAATGGAGTCGTGATATTTACTCTGGACAATGATATTATGAAGGGCTATCTACATGCCAAACGACATGCGGAGGTTTCCTCATTAAGGATAGTTTCTTAGGTCTTCATTAGGTCCTGTATGATAGCGTCCTATACCAAACCAAGACCCAAAAAAATTGAAATCTGGTTCCCTAATAATGGGGTCGTGAAATTTACGCAGGACAATGATATTATGAAGGGCTATTTGCATGTCAAACGACATTCTTCGGAACGGTCATTAAGGATAGTTTCTTAGGTCTTGATTAGGTCTTGATAGCGTCCTATACCAAAACAAGGCCCCAAAAAATTGAAATCTGTTTTCCTAATAATGAGGTCGTGAAATTTACGCAGGACAATGATATTATGAAGGGATATTTTCATGCCAAACGACATACGCCTAAACGGTCATTAAGGATAATTTCTTAGGTCTGGATTAGGTCCTGTATGATAGCGTCCTATACCACACCAAGGCCCCAAAAACACTGTACATTCAAAAAAAAAAAAAAAGTAGCTCACTGTACATTCTACAATTACCGAAGGTGCTCAATACATTCAGAAGGTTGGCGACCACTGACTTAGGGCATACTCTAAAATACTGCTACCGAAATTCAAATCGCATCAGAAATATTCTAATAAGCTGTCAGCGTGGGCGTGGGACACCCTTTATATACACCAAGTCAATGAAGAAAATAAAATTACCTAGTTAATTGTTCCAATAGGCAATATGTTTTGTTTTTAAGTTTAGTATGTGTCACAAAATCAGATTTTTACCTTACCTTTTTAGTAAATATTGTTAAAATCCGTTGAGCGGTTTTCTCGAGGGATTTCTAGTAATCGTGTGTATACAGACTGAATGAAATGAATGAAATTTTATAATGCATGTGTATACTTACATCTAAAATGACCCAAATCACATATTTCCGGTCAAAATTTAAAAAATTAATAAAATAGGTCTAATAGAGATATGGTATCAGATACCTACCATAAGTATATCTTCTATTGTAACAAATTTAAGGAGTCCCTAATTAGTTACACAAATATTGAACTTTTTGTAAAAGTAGATACTTATAAGTTTTGTGTAGTGATTGTCAAAATTCCAGAAGAATGTCTTTAACTAGTTTATCTCGATAGTTGTGAATAGGTCGCACAAAAAAAAATGGATTTGCCTTCTGTCACGAAGTGCTGGTGTAAGTATGGTGTAAATATTGAACATTCATCAAAACAGAAGAATGACCGATCAGATTAGCATATAGTACAAACAACTTTGTGGTATTGATATACAATTAATGTTTTTAGCATGTAATATTTAATCACATACTATTGTATCTATCAGTGGTCCATTTTTCTCAGGATATCCGCATACAACATTGTGTAAAGTTAAAATTAATTCACTAAGATGTACGAGTATAATAATGAATAATGGTCTTGATGTGGCCCTGTTTTGAACAAAAATGTTAGTACTACTTGGCCACAATTTTGTAGGTACCTGCAGTGAGTAACTTATATATGAGCGCTCGCTGGTGCGCTCTTATATGGGATAGCCGTTCAACAAGAAACTATTTTTATATAATACAAACTTCGGCTAGGCCACTCTAAAGACAACTTATAGATATTTAAAATTACGTTTAGGTATGTAGAAGAAATCGCAAATTACATCTCGTGCATTCTTTGTGTACCTACCTATCATAATATGAAAAATGAACCATACAAAAATAGGTAAAAATATCCGAAGTAATTTCGATTCCTATTTATGTTATATTTATATAATATTTATTTAATCTAAAGTAAACTTACCGATATGTCCGAACTAATTCCAGGACGCTATGGGGGCACACAAATTCTCAGTCTACAAGCACCTGATGAAAAGAGTTCCAACTGTTTAGGCACCGAAGGAAGAGCGATTCATGAATTAATGCACGCTTTAGGAATATTTCATGAACAATCACGATGGGATCGCGACAAATTCGTTAAAATACATAAAGAAAACATCATACCACGTAAGTTCAAACTTAAATAACAACGTAATTATAGGTATAAACTGGCGGTTAAAATTTGAACTTTCTGGAAACTTCAAAATTAGGGATGTCCATACTACATTTGACGATAGTTGAGAATATCGATTTATGAATCCGATTAGTAATCCACATATATTATTGGAAATAATCAATATTTCGATATATTTGATTAATTTAGTGATATTGTCAGTCATTTTCAATGTTTTGTGCGAAGTCTTTCTGAGTCGACGCCTCGCTATTACATATCCACTGCTTTCGCAATCGTTGAGAGCAAGAAATATCAACAAATATCCATACGTAGGTATATACGATACGAAAACATTTTGAGAATATTCACAAGATGTTTTTATTCTTGTTGCAAAATCGTATTTTCACTCACCTGCCTTAAACACACGTTCCTTTTAATTAACCTCAAGATTTATTGCTGATAATTCTGAGTTTTCCTTCCTGAGTTGAGTGGCAGGCGAAGTGCACCCTGGAAGTTTCATTCTACTACGTAAATAGACTCATGGCATAAATTTTCCGATACAAAATTTGTTAGCTCGTAGTTTTTATCTTATTTCACAATTTCAAACTTATGATACTTTTCCCGCCGTACGATTGCGCATGCGGGAATCGATGGAGCAAAGTGGAATCCGTCCCCCTAACCGCTAGCACAGCATAATAAGTACAGCATTCAGAGTCCACGTTGACACTTAAACAGATAATTTCAAACAGTGACGTATGACGCCACCATTTTGGGTTAACAGTCAGGTCCTGACTAAAAATAATTATAGTTTTCGGTTTCTAACCACAGTACTGTATTTTTATTTTTGTAAAAATATTTAAGTACATAATAATATCGCTGTCAATTTCCGAAATATTTGTGGTGTGTCATAGTCATTGAAAACAGCCTTGAGTGGTGTTATCAGTTAAATGTTGACATGATTGTGTGATTTTTAATAAGAATACTGTATTATTTATTGTACTGTGCCGCTAGTATGGCAGACGGTCTGTTCTGTGTGGGAGTGTGGCAATCTTTGGTCTTTGTATAGCTACGCTCTTTCAATCAATTGGGCTTTATTTGAAATCAATACAACTTTACGAATATTTGCGATCGAATCAAATAAAGCCCACAGCTACCTTTTTAGGATAGAATTGCATAATGCAGTTATGCATACTTATTACGCAGATGCCTCAAAATTGTATTAAATTTGTTATACCTATATTACCATATTATACTGAAAATAAAGCAGATATAACTTGCTACCTCTAAACAGCGGCAGCGAGTAGATTACCTAAATGTACCTATGTTATGTAATATTTTTAAACCTGTTTCAGAATATAAATCAAATTTCGAAAAACAAAGTCTCACTAACACAACATACAGCTACGAATATGATTACGATTCCATAATGCATTATGGTAAAAATTTCTTCAGTAAAGGTAAAGGAAAACCAACAATTACTCCAAAACATTCACATAATGTAAAAATTGGGCAACGGAAAGGCATGTCAAAAGGAGATTGTTTGAAACTGAATGATTTGTATGGCTGTTTCAACAATCTGAAAAAGAAGAAAAAATATTACAATATATGTAACTTCTTAGGAATTTAAATAAAACATATTTATTATAGATATATAGATATTTATTAATAAAATAAGTTAACATTAAATTGAGTTTTATTAAACATAAATCCAAAACATATAAACCCCAGTTTTTATAAAGAACCTCCATTCATTCAGTCCTCAATATAATTTTCTTATCATCAATGACGATTCTTATATAATAAAAAATTACATTATTTAGATAGTTACACCTATTTGTTTTTTGATACAGCTGATTTTGCGAAAGCCACTACTAAAGGCTTATCTTTTAACATAAAACCATTCGTTTCTTTCAAGGCTTTCTGGGCTAACTCTACACTATCTAGTGTTACAAACGCTTGTCCTTTCATACGTCCTTCTTGCATTAATCTTATGTCAAACTGACTATTAGTATTTGGCGCATCATCTATGTTGTCTTCCTGTTTATATCGCTTAAAAATGAATTCCAAATCTTCAAGAACCACACTTTTTGCACAATTCTTGATATACAGTCTATTTGTGGGAGGTCCAGGGTGATAATTTTTAAATACTGGTAAAACACTAAGATCCTTCGCGGGAATTCGATTAGCTGCCAGTTCTTCTGACGATATAAAACTAGCTGGTGAAATTTCAAGTTTAACTGCAGTTTCTTCTTGTGTATCATCATTTTGTTGTAAACCAATTGTTCCAGTAACTTCATGCAACGTTACATTACTACTTGCAATATTGTCTACTTTTAATTCAATTTTCTTTTGGGTTACAACAGTTTCGATCCTCTCAAATACATCTTCAGGTTTATCAATTTTCCTCGTCACACTGATTGATTGAGGTACCTGAGGTTTATGGACTAATTTCGGTCGTTTTACAATTTTCTTTTGCGTTAAAGAGCGTTTTTGTGGTATAATCTCCTTTACTTTATCTTCATTATCACTTTCAAGTTCCGATTCAGAGTCTTCCGTCGCGGGTTTATCTACAACTTTTTGTACTACCGGATGTTGTGACGGTGTTATAGTACGTACTAAGGGTTCTACTACAGCAAACGGTGGCGGTAGATTCATTTTGTTCATTAAATGTAATACTTGAGTATAAAACCGTGGTATTGTGGCTAACGCATGAGCAATATTGTTTATTGTAGCACGATTTGCTTTAGGATAGTTGTATTTTAAATGGGATGGTGGCGGTTGATGGAAACCCAGTGAATCATTAAAACCATTTATTTTGTTTAGGAACGTGCGGAAGAATTTCGTTTTACTTAGATCGGTTTCTTCGATTTTCTTCAACAGCGGCTTCCCTTGCAACGTATCATGTTCAGCGTAATTTACAGATATAATAGAGTTTAATATTGTAATTTGGTGTAGACGAGTCATCACAGCCTTTGCCACTTCGGGGGACTCAAATTTTGCATAGACTACCGATTGCTCTTTGGTGCGCGACGTTATCACTTTAACTTTGATGGCACCGAAGTGACGCACAAAATCTTCTTTTTGTGCCTCAGAAAGTTCTTTTGGTAGATGCTTGATACGTAATGTGTCTTTACACACCATTTTAAATAAATAAATAGTCTAAAACTTGGAATACTGTTTACTCTAATAATTCAAACAATTGAGGTTATGATTTGTTGTCTTCTTCTTTTCCTTTTGGCTTTTGGCTACTTGCGAATGGTTTGTTGTCATATTTTGGTGCCTTCTACAAACTAGTGTTGTAATTTGAATGATACCTTATGGACCTTATGGTACGTGCATTGTATTGAAATCAACACGAATACTCAAATATTTGGATACGTATTAAAACGTAAAGAATTTGCGAATGTGTATATATTATTTAAAAATGTTTAGATACACTAAAAAAAGGATATATAATAGATGTATTTTAAATTATATTTATAGGTATATGTTATGTAGCTGATATGTTATGTTATTTTTATGAGAATTGAAGAATATCTATTGAAAATATGTCAAAAATAGCAACAAATGAATCTGATCAATATAAAAATATATGCAAATATTAGTTCATGATAATAATTTTTAGTATAGTTGTCTTACAGCCTTCCTACTTTTTTCAGTGATTTCTGCCGTAATATTAGACTGGACGTTAATAGGGACATTTTGTACAAATCACGTTAAAATAGCGTGACGTTAAATTTCTGATTTGTATCTAGGCCGCAAGCGCAGAACTTACCGTAGATAGTAGTAGTATAGATAAACCAACATATCTATGGTAGTAGCATTGTCTTTATGTTTATAAAGACTATGGTAGTAGCAAACATTAATGTGCACAATTAATCTTTGGTAGTAGTACATGATACAAATGTTTATTTGTATTATGATCATGGTAGTAGTAGTAGTAGGTAGTTAGATTAGCGTGATAAATACCGTATAACGCTAAATAAAAAGGACTTCTGATTGGCTGAAAGCAATTGAAGAATCAGCTGACAAATGTTAGTTTAAAGATTAATCAATCTAATCATAAATATGTGCTTGGATTAGATTTTATCGCTTTTATTTTCTTGTATATTTTACAAATTTTAATTATAGTTTTTTGTTCTTACTCTACTCTCTCATAGTTAATGATGTCAGAAAACGAGAAACCTAGAAGTTTATTATTATTAATAAAATAATAACACCTTTTAAATTTACTTTCAGCACAAAAATGGATTACAATTAATATCTTAGGTTCCCGTTATAGCGGGAATGTCAGCGTAAAATTTAACGTCGAATGTGAAAAAGTCTCTATTGGTCATCCTCTACAACTCGCTAGGCTGATATGACATTATCACCTATTGCTCACTTCACTTGCATTTTTATAAGAGCCACGGCAAATGGTCAAAATTTATCATTGGCTATGAAGCATTTTGTATTTGAAAATAAGCATTTCCTCTTAACACATCGCTTATTTCTACTTTGAAATGCGAAGAAGTTTGGAGCACCAAACATACCCCTTTTTTGTGGTCTGGAGAATACCTCACCTAAGATGCATTGAGTTGTATAAAATGCCTGCGCCATCAAATGAGATGAACAAAAACAACTGAGAATTAGCTAGTTTTATGCAAAAATAAGGACAAAAAACATTTTTATCAAAAACTACATATAGGTAAGTAATATTTAAATGTTTATTAAAGCAAAAAAAAAGAAGAAAACATTGAATTCTTCTTTTAGGAAAAAGAAATTGAAAGATAAAACTATTCACCATCCAAAGATAATAAGAAATTCTAACTTTGGACGCTGTTATTTTGCGGTTCTAGCCCCATTGTTTAAATGTTAAATGGTAAATATAATATGAATTTGTTTAAATTTATTTTAAGAAAATTAAATAAAAATTTATCTTACCTATCATAACATGGCCTGTTCCATAGAACAATGTTTGTAAAAAATTGTTTTCACAAAATCGATCCACCATAATATCGGATTCCGATTTGCCTTATAACAAATACTTACTGATCTATTAACTTTTTAGACTTGTGTTTATATTCGTTAAGTAATTCCTGACAGGTCCTCGAATGATTATTATACTGTAAAGCCACTGAAGATGGAACACATAGAAATTATTGAATATTGGGTTCCGAAACATATTTGGCAAATTATGATTATTTGAACAATTACTTATAACATTCAATTTTGTGTTTAAGTTAATAAAAATTAATTAAAAAAGCAATTTCTTAATTTTACTGTTATTAAAAAAAAATACTTATTGAAATTTAGAATTTAGATTTTTTCGATGTCTGACCAATTAGATACATATGCTAATAACATAAATTACCTACCTACATATTGTACTTTACATATTCAGTTAATTTGATGCGAAAAAGCTTAATAAAATTTTCATTTTAGTGTTTATATAGAAAACTTGTGCTTGTAATTCAATGCCAGTCGTGGTATTGGCTAGTGGAGTAGTTGTTTTGCCTTGTTCTCTAAATTTATTCATAACATTTTCGATAGCGGGGACAGATTGGTCTCACATCGAGAAAATCTAAATTTACTTTCTTAATTTCTATATATTTTTTTACTAACAGTAAATAGGTATCTCGCATTAAACAAAATTATCATTACATTCAAAATACATTTCTTAAAACATAACATTTGACATATTAATACCTAAAAACCAAAAATTGACTAGATAAAACAAAATATATATATATTAATAATACAAAGGTACATGCTTTATCACAAGAACTAAATAATATCACAATTTTTTTGTTAATATACAAAATGTAATAAAAATAATTTTTGAATTCGAATTAAACGTATAGTATAAATACCTATAATTATTAAATTTTATAACTTATTTTTATATACATTAAACAAAAATAACCTAATGACAATTTCATATGAAGTGAAGTGACCAATTTAAAAATAAACCTAGTTTTTATAAGAAAAACATCAGGCCTTTATATCAAAATACCATAATTCTATGATTAGAATTAAATAAAAATATACAATGTGTCCCATGATCATTGCAGCGGTAGGTGAAACCGATATAATTCTGTAACTATATTAATAATGGCAATATGATATGATGATGGAGTTGTTGCTTCTCGTCCGGCCATCGTTTGTGAACTGTGTTTCACACCATAATTCATATTTGGTTTCTGGATAATTGGCCTTACAAACTAATATAAAAAAAATTCTAAAATAATTTTCAAAATAAACTTGATTGTTCTAAACTAATATGGCACAAATTACTTCCTCCTACCCTGGTGTCGATCCTGGGACACACTCTAAAACCAACCAACAATTAGTTAAAAAAATTAAATTAATTGTTCTTGAAATTTGGTACCTTGTATTAAAATATATAATATAGATATATATACAATGGTGTTAATGATAAAATACTCAACTTCTTTTTGGTTCCCTATATACATATAAAGCTTTACAAATCAGCTCATAACTACTAAAATGCATAGCAGTAGCAGCGCCAGCCTTAAATAAACTGGGATACAATCCCTTAAAAAATCCCGGGATACCCTCAGTACGATATATTTTAATCAAACAATCTGTTAAACCTCTACATTGAAACACTTGCCCAAACGGTTTTCTACCCTCCTCAAATCCCTGGATTTGTAAACGCTTCTTCACTAAATCAAACGGATATATCACTATTTTAGCACAAAGACCTGCTAAAGTTCCGGAGACCAAACTACTCGTTAATGTCGTATCTTCATTTTTTCTTAGGAACTTGTAGAGATCGTCAAATAATTTGTAGCACATAAACTGAGTACCTGCATGCGGTGCTATTTGGACAATGGTCGGCCAAAGACCACGATAGAGTACCCAAAAGCTCTCTTTTTGTATAATATCTTTAAATGAATGCCATATACCAGTATAAATAATTTTTTGTTCGCTTTGAGCTACCAATCTTGTTCGGACGACGTCAAACGGGAATGAGGCTAGAGTTGCACTACAACCTAACACGAAATTTTATCTTTTAGTTACAACTAGGTATAAATTAAATAATCATACAAACAGAAACAGGGTTAAATAATTCGGTCCGAATTGCAACAATTTGATATGGCATTGCTACACACGCATTACAGCGAGGAAATTCTTGTTCTACTGTTTGTAGCGCTTGTACGAGTACTTGACTGGCGCCAATAAAGCAAATGTCTCTTCGCTATAAAGGAGTGTGAAGCATTGGGTAAATTATTAAACTTCAAAAGAGGGATTTATATGTTACTACTAGGAGTCTTTTTGGTGGGGAGTTGGCACTGACTGGGAAAAGCGATTGGGAAAAGGTCTCGTTGTTAGGTACCTAATAACACTAAATTGACTCATGGTTTTTATCCTATATTCACACAATAATATACGCAAAATGAAATATTTACCTGCTACCGAACCACACACAAAATTAACAACTGGGGACAAATTAGTTGAAACTTCGTGAACTGTATACACATTTTTGGTTAAAACTTCAAACATCCAGAATTGTACAACGCCATACGTCACACTCAGCCACTGAGCAGGTATATGGCCCTTCCAAAATGCTTTAAGACCTTCCTCTTTTGAAATTAACGTTACTGCTTGTGATAAGGATCGATATTTTGATAAATGCTTATGTGATATTGGTTCTACTTGCAATTGGAATCGAATTTTTAGCACATCCAGTGGTTGACATGTAGCTCGAGTGATCAGACCTGATAGGCCTCCAGCTATAGCGAAATCAAGCTGTGTGAGATATTTGTGTTGCGATTTCGTATAACCAACCATTTTCTATTATTCTCAAAATATATGGCCACTTCTCACATCTAAAACAAAGCATTTAATCATTTGATAAATATTTACTTAAAACTCATAGATATATATGTTTATTTAAGACTACTGTGAACTTAGCCTCACCTGACGCCAGTGCCAAGCGCTCCAGCGTCTATATAGGGACATGGCCAGTTTGCAACAAACTGTTTTGCTAATGTTAATTTTATAAATGATTTATTTGCATACTATTATATTTATATGAACAAATCCAACAAAATTAACTATCAAATGATAAATTAGTATTTCGATAACTCATCAAAACCTAGATACCTATACTTATTAATGTAAGAAATATCATCAACAGCACTGATACAAATATCCTATGTTGATGATATTTCTTACTTTAATAAGTATTAAGTATATATAGGTTTTGAAAAGCTTTCGAAATACTAATTTACCATTTTATTGTTCATTTGTTTGATTGGTACATATATAATTATGTAAAGAAATTCAACATTACCTAAACAGTTTGGTGCAAACTGGCTATGTCCATATTTCGACAATCGGGCGCTGCGCTGGCGTCAGGTGACGCTATGTTCACAGTAATTTACATAAGCAGGTACTTTAATTTGATTTAAAGTTTAAAGTCAAATAATCAGTTGTGCAATGTTTGTTGTTTTATCACAGCTATGTGCGTATTAGCTGTGTGTGGTGTAATAATTTTAATAATAATTATTATTATAATTCTATTATTTTTACTTTATTCAAAAATTACAAAAAAAGAAGTATTGCCAGAGCTGGGATTCGAACGCATAACGTTCCGCATACAAACCGAAGCCCTATCAATGACACCACAGTACCATCTTTGAGAATATTGTATTTTAATTGTAATATATCCGTTCCAACTACCTAACACTTCTCGGGTATTTACATAGTGATTGCAAAATAATCGATTTTAATATGAACAATTATTGTTAGCAGTCGATTTTTCAAAAAATTAAAACCACTGTGATATCCCCTTTGACCTAGTCATTGTCTTTTTAAAGACAATGACCAATGACCTAGTCAAAGGATATCCCTATAAATAGCCGTTAACCTTTTACGCGGAATATAAGCAATTTTCACAAACTTGTAGGTTGTAGGTATGTCACGCATGTGTATTTTACCTAACGAGAAATGTACTCAAAATGTTTTATAGCCAATGCTAATTTGGGCTACGGGTTTTTTTCATAAATGGAAGTGATGTAAACGGTAGGTGCTCACGTCTCATCAAAGTATCAAAGACAATGCTAGCACCATTGAAAGACAATGCTAGCACGGTATATTGCATATTATTATTTTTATTACAATAGTGATCTAAGATCTAACCCATCCCTAATTAAACCAAACAATACTGTCAAAAATTAAAATTGTTTACGTCAATCCGTCATGAAGACGCGTCATCAAAAAATCAGAGTGTGCTGTGCGCTGTGCTTTGTGCTTGTAAAAATGAACTAGTGGATTTGTGTAGAATCGTAATCGTGGCATTTTTCAATTTATAGTTACAAACAACCATACTATTGTACATTTAATAACTAGTTGATAAATTAAAATAGAGACAAAATAGTAATAGTATAATTATGGAAATAGTTACAGAATCATTCAACTACCAACTATTGCAATACAGCCCTATAGCATTAGCTATTGTGGCCATTGTATTAGTGTTTACATTTGGTTTTAAATCCACTGAACAGCCAGCTTTTGTTAAGCTATCGTTGGATGATAAAAAAAGCAGTGGGAAAAAGCGGAAAACTAAAGAAAAGGTTAGTACCTAATTGTATTTAAAATACAATAGTTTTAATTTCTATTAGTAATTAAACCTAGTATGTAACTATGGGTTCCATATGTTTTTATTAGGTATCAATTTATTCCACATCAAGACATGTTAGTTCACTAAGACAATATGTATCTAGTTACGTTACAGGGTCGTAGTAGATGGTTTTAAGGGTTTTATGTCTGGGTTTCCGTCATAATGTTGAAAAGTCCAAAGGCCATTTAATTACCTAATTTAGGTACCATGTGCTTAAGTAAGGGTCACCTAGATACCGATTATCCTTAGTACATCCATATGAAATATCGATGATTAAGTATATCAATATGTTTGATATTTACATCCATAGAAAGCTCTCCCTAACCCACTTACTTATGTATTTTTTTATAAATTACATGAACCCTTCGCTAATTTGCCGAAATTAAAATTATTTTTAATTAATATGTAGGCGTACCTTATATTATATAATTATATATAATACCTACTTACTTTTGAAACTAACTAGGATCTCGTTGATTTATCTGGACAGTGATGTGTTTTATCAATGCCTCGAGTGTAAACTGTTAGGTCGTCATTACTTAAGCGTGATAAAATAGAATCTCGACTTGAGAAGTACATATCAGAGTTGTGGAAATTAATTATATTTTCAGTATTTAAACTTATAGGTATGCTTGCTTATACTTCTAATATTTAATATCTAGTATACCTATACCAAAGATTAATGCCATTAATGTTTGCCACAGTCAGTGAATAATTACTGCAGCAAAAAATATATAATGTTTTGTAATTATTATTATTATACAATTTTTAGAAATCTCCTACAATTAACCAAACAACTCCATCAGAGAAATCGCCGGCAAAAGAATCGTTAAAAAAATCGACTCAAGTAACAGATAACAACAAACCTAAAACTAATGTAACTAAACAAACCGTTATAAACAAAAATGAAGCTAATAAGAAGCAAAATGATGAGATTATTGTTAAGAATAATAAAAAAAATGTTGGTGGGAAAAAAACATTAGAAAAACCCGCAGATTTTGATGAAGGTAATTGGAAAACTGTTCCAGTGAAAGGTGATAAAAAGAAGAAGAGTGAACAATCGCCTACCAATACCAATAAGAAGGACAAGAAGAAGACCAACACCAGTGCTGAAAAACCGAGTGAAAAACAAACACCAAACTCTGTCAAAATTGAAGAAATTGCTAACAAACAAATTGAAACTAATGAAGATGTTAGCAATAAATCAGAAAATACAACTAACAATGAACAAAAATCTGCTGAAGAAGTTGTTGTAACCAAAAAAGATAATACCAAGTCGAAAGATAAAAAAGTTAAGGAAGAAAAAGTCGTAGTTCAGGAAGAAATTAAAGTTGAGGTAGCTGTTGATGAAAAACCTACTGTAGTTGCTGGCGCTACAAAGGAGAAGAAAGCTAAAAAAGAAGAGAAGGTTGTTGTATCACCAAAGATAATTGAACCGCCAAAGGTAATTGAACAACCTGCAGCAGCTGAAGTTCAAAAAGAAGTTGAAGCTAAAGTTGCTGTGACTCCAGCGCCGGGTGCAGCTGTTTTCGACGAATTAGGTGGTGAGTAATTTTCAAACAACTTGTCTTGCATAGTGTCAAATAATTACTTTACAAATTACTACTACATGGAGGATATTATATACTTCATTATTATTTTTTAATTAAACTGTTTTATACATTCTTCTTATCAAAATCTAGAAATTCTGTTGAGAGATTTTTAATTTGATTAATGACAGTTTTCAAGAATCGAATGAATTAATGCTTTAATATATTATATTAAGTAGCAGTTTGAAGCAAAAGCAAATAATTAACAAGGTTATAATATTGTTAATTTAAATTTTCAAACCAAATCTTTCGATTATTCCAAACGCTAGCCGATGTTTCTATTGGAGCATTCTCGTCGTCTCGTTGTTTTGTTTGATTGAAGATAACATAATGTTTTGTTCAATACATAGTGCTGTTTGCCTATGTACTTAACATTACGGACAACACTCTGATAACAGTCAGAAATTAAATCAACAATCTAATTATATACTGCTGGTCGATGGTACATTAGAAGTTTTGGAAAAAGTAATTATACGATTGTTTTGAAAATTTAAGCGGGTTTCAGGTCAACCTAATCTATCAGTCTATCATGTTGTCATATTTGTACTACTTCCGGTTATACCGGAAGTTGATACCAACTTTCTTATTTCCAATGGAACATCCTATATATTATTATGTTTTTGTATTTCCCGTCCATTTTGGAGTATTTTGTTGAACTGTATTTTAATAAATACTTAAATAATTTTGAATTTTTTGTCTCAAAACCGGACTCCGGATAATATTCGTCATTTTGTGGTTTGAATAGGCAGAATCTTGAAATTTTGAACGTAGTTCAAGAAGAACAGGTTACAGGGTTGTCGCAAATTACTGTAGAAGGATCTACTAATAAAAACAGGCATAAGTTAACTTTCTCAAATGGAATACCCTGTATATTATCATATATTCTGAAAGACAATTAAATTTTCTTTCAAATGATATGTCATGTTCTTGTACCTACCTAAACTTTAAGGTTTCTGAAAGTAGTTTCTAGAAATATTGGATTATTATATTATTATAGGTATAGGGAAGTGTCAAAACAAAATGCTCCAAAATGGATGGGGAATCCAAACTATAATAATATAAGGGTGTTCTATTTGAAATAAGAATGTTTGTATCAACTTCCGGTATAACTGGAAGTCGTCCAAATATGTCAATATATGTAGGCTGATAGATATATAATGAAGTCATTTAATTTAGTATTACAAGTATTATTATTAAATTCTCAACTTGTATCCAAATATTAAAAAAAAATGTTAGGATTACATTTCATTAAGACTTCGTACAATATTCTAATTATTCACACAATAGTACGTTGATCATTAGCCAAAAATATATATAACAAATTTAAATTTAAACATTACAATTAACAAATAATTAATTTATCGATAGTGCAGCTGTTGCTCTTTATTAATCTATTTTATTTTGTGTCTGGTTTTGTTTAGATGTCTGGACGGAGGCCAAAACAGTAAAGAAAAGCAAAAAGAAAGCTCGTCGAGACAATTAAATATCAAAAGTTATAATTACTATTATCAGCTATATCAAAAAAATCAACACCTGTTTTTTCTGTGGACACAAAAAGAAGACTCCCTTTGATATTGTAAATTTATGTTTAAAATTGCGAGAAGAAGAACGTAAAAGTGGTATGTGATTCATTTTATTATTAAACTATTAGTTTTTGATTTGGTATTGAAAGTAGTCATTGTTCTGGGGAGTATATTCTAATAAATCTAAACAAAAATATTAACAAAAGAAAAAACAGGGTGAAATAATAAGTCTCATTCCTTCATGATGCTAAGTGGAGGTGGAAATGACATGATGTCTTAAGCATAAAAGATTAGCATTGTTGACATACACAACAAGGAATGCTAATACAGAAGTGGATGTATTTGATTTTTTTTTTTAGTTTTAACTTATAATTTATCCATTCCTAGTTTGATTATTACTATTTTTTTAAAATAATATATGTTTGTTAATATTATATATTTTTATTTTTGCAATATTTAATCTATTATACCCGAGGTAACAAAAAGACAGGTACATCCAAATAATACTTTAGGCTTATTCAATACATAGTTAACTTTATTTTTATAACAGTTATATTAACTTTGATTCCCCATTCAAGGTTATCATTTGCCATTGATTGCAATGAACTACAAAGCTTTAAGAAATTATCATACTTGCCACTGAATATTTTACTAAGCATTCGAACGGTCAACCTTATTCGGCCGTTCATTATTGAAAAGGGGTGTTGAATGGGAAAGAAGTGATAGTAAGTGCAAGAAATATATTTCATTTAATATTAATTATGTACTATGAGTACGTATTTTTTTTTTTAAATTAACACTGTACTTACCTCAAATATATATAAAAAAAACTAGACTGCCTTAAAAATAGAACAATCATCCACAAAATCTTAAAACTTTCTATGTTGTAAAATTGCATATGTTTCAATTCCATTGTTCTCTTACGGTATTTAACAGTGCAGTATATATTATGTTAACACGCAGAATGACTAAGCAAAGTGCAGATATCTACTAATTTAGGTAAAATGTTGCTCTTTAACGGTTAATAGCCTATGATCTGCAGATTAATTAATTACTGCGCATTTTAGGGTATTTCGCATTCCGAAAGTAATGTATATGTATGTATTATACAAAGTTGTTGAGTTGTGTCTGTCTTTTTGTTACAATATTAATTTTTTTATTGCTGAGTAACCAATTTTAGATTCGCATTTTGTTATTCACTTCCTACATTCCATTGAGATTAGTTTTTAAAAATTACTTCTTGTTATGTTATGATTAATAAAATTGCATTTCTTTATAAGAAATACTGCAGTGCCAAACGAGAAGAAATAATAACAAACTTCACATGTGAAGATAATTGTAATGAAACATAGTTATTATCATACTTATACTTTAAAGCAACGTTTCTCAAAAACATTATATTTTTATTTGGGACTTTGCCTTTTGAAAGAGTGATTTTAGTCATTTATTATACGTTCCTGTTTCAGGATTATTATGTCATATTCGATGAATCTTTATTTGGATCAAAACTATATTTTATCAGTGTTTTTACAGCAATGTATAGTCAAATTGTGTTTTTATACATGACTATTATAAATCATCGCAACTTGTAAACTAAACGTTGTATAAACGATACCATTTGACATAATGTATTTTAACTAGTTGTGCTTGTGACTATAACTATACACTAATCAAATTCTTATGCTTATTCGTTGGCTAAAGCAGCCTTACATGTCATACGTCGCATCACTTAAGAACAAATCAGAGGTTTGATTCTAACATTTTGAAATTATGACCTTCGAATGTCGATACCCTGAGGTAGTATGTTTGGAAAATGTAAGTGACTTAACCTACCTACCGTACGTATGACTAATGCACTTTCAAACTATTGAGTTTAATTATCTTGGTAGGATATATTTTGAGAAAGTTTGTTTTAAAGTATACCTAATAGTACATACAAAAAGTCATCAAAACAGTTTGATCTCCTTTTGTGCTTATATATTTCGATTAACAAAGAAAGTATGTCTTCCATTAGTTATTATTTCATTCATTGGATTTGTATTTGGCATTTACATTTATAATTTGGTTTCAAACATAACTAACTAGTCATGACAATATTCATATGTTTTTTGTTTACAGAATTTTTCGTTAAGATAATGGTTTAGATACAGAAATTAATGAAAATAAGAGAATACATAACTTTTGTGAACGTAGGTTAATCCTCTTTTAGATAATTTTGCTGTAAATATTTTTTTATATTTGTTTTATTAGTATATTTTGAATATTATCTCTTGATTCTTGTTCAATGAAAGCTGTTCATTTTACCTAAAGCTTATAAGCGTATAATCTTGTGTCAACTTCTTAACTTTATATATGGTTGAACATCTATAACATTGCTTATCGAAACTAAATATTGTTGAGTAATTGTTGCCTTATTCATATTATTTATCATCACATTGTTGACTTAACCTCCAAGATGATTTTGCGATGAAATGATTGTCGTTTGGCAAGTTTAAGCCCATATAGAGCAGCGAAAACGAAGTGGATTATCATTCAACATCTTAAACAATTGAGCCGTTAACGGAGCTTAATTTCGACTTCAGACGCACTTCTAATTAAACAACCCATGTAATTACATTCAACAAAAATTTGTATTAATATCCAATTTCATTATCTACACAGGGTGTATCCAGCTTTAATACCAATATAATTAATAACAACAATATATATATAGAAACAAGAATTTATAGAAGTATCAATTAGTATAACTAACATCAAATTGGTTTTGTAGCATTTCATTATTACCTTTTGTTGAATCAACCATATTCAAATATATTGTAACTAAGTGTTGCTTAGTTTATTTCTTTTGTCCAATTAATTTTATACTGTTATTTTTACAGAACTGTGTGTTAGAACATATTTTTTTTTATATAATATATTAATCTTTAAGACAATGTTTAATTTGTGATGGTATATTTTATTTTTCTTTGTAATTAATAAAATATGTTGTGTGATTATTATATTATAATTTATATTTTTCATGTGTGTAGTTTTATTTTTAATTATAGTTTTGTTGGTTGTTGTTTTTATTTTATTTTTTCCAATATGAATGGACTGTTTTTGTCGGGACCATATTGACAATTTAGCAAATATAATAAATTATTTTAAAATATTTTAGTTTTTGTTTTATTTATTATACTAGTAGTAGTAAAATGTTTAAGATCCCATGTGGAAAGTGTGCATCTGCGAAAATGAGCTGTACAACAAACGTTTGGTACTCGGAAAGTCTCAGAACCAAAATCAGTTTTGTTGATTCTTCATACAAATCGCATTTTTTATCTTTGTCTCTCTAACACACAAACCTTAACTTTTATTGAAAAATTTTTGTTAATGGTGGATATATTGGTCAGTTGCTAATAAAGAATAGATGGCTTATTTTGCTTTGCACAAAGATATTTGGAAGGAACCCCTTTTATTAATTTTATTAAATTAAACTTTTTATATGATACAATAAACCACGTATTTGACAAAAATGAATATAGAAAATAAAGACGAAATGTCGGAATATAGTTCTTGCGAACATTGCTTGAAATTGTTGAGAGGAATGTGTCCCAGGCATCGCATTTCTGAGCGGTCATTTAAAAGCTGAAGTCTACTTCATTGAAGAACCTTAAATCAAAAATCGCTTATAGTTGGTGTTGTTATATATAAAAAAATAAATGCATTGTTTTATAATGAACATTTTTTTATTCAATTTAAAAGAATGTGGAGATTTGAAACTCACCCAGTAACATTTTTAGTGGGCCTCAAATACTGGACACGCTACTTAATTTAGATTGGACTATGCATGTTTCTATATATCTGCAATGCGAGGGTGAACAACCTGAAAAATATTACAATCAAGTATGGTTTTCTTTTGTTTGATTTTCCTGACAAGTTGCCTAGGTGATGAAAATTTTACTTTCGATCAAGCCACCAACAAGTATAATATAGGACTATTTATATAAGTGACTTAGTTTCCGCATAATGCAGAAAATACCATTACTTTCGTTTTTTATACTGCAAACTTAAAATAAAAAAATATATTATGAAATGAGCATATTCTCTCATTTTAAATTGTAATGAGTATTTAATTGTGTGAAGTGATATAAGTCGTTTCAAAAATTATCTTGTTTTTCATATAACTACCTAGGTAATAGTAAGTAATTAAAATTTTTATTATTTTTTAGCAAAATAAAAAAAATATTGATACAAATTAAATGCAATTATTTTGATTCAAGTCTACACCTTCTAAATACTTTTGAAATGTGGATAACTTGTGATTTATACTGTATTGACTTTTTAGAATGAAATATTTATAAACAGTATTACTTTTCTCGGAATGTGGTCTTTAGTAATATTGGCTATAGACGCAATTCCGCAAGTACATTGTAAATTAAGAATTTGTTTTGCATTGAAACCAATAGTGATTAAATAATTTAAAATATAATACAATTTTTTTTTTATTTTTTTGCAATACAACGAAAAGACTCCATTTAGAAAAAAAAAACCGTTAAAAAGCAAACTCGATAAGATTCCACGCTGTCCAAGAATACTATTCCCTGTAATCCGTTTTTTTTTCTACTTGTGCTGTTAATATAAAGTTTGTACTTGCGGGTATTCGTGGTACACATTTTTAATCGTTTAAAAATTGAGCTTTTTAATATATTTTCTTTATGCAAGGGATATTTGTTACAATAGAGTAAAAGAATGTTTAGTTTAAGTAATAAATAAGTCCACAGTTTTTTTCATTATTTGTTATGTAGATAGATACATTCAAAATCAATGGATCTAAACCAGCGCTTTATTGCAACAACGTCTAGGTTTAGACCGCTCAGTTGAAGTTATATGCATGTGTCACAGAAATCTTATATTATATATATATATATACTCTAGAATGATAATCCCGTAGTACAAAAATGTAACCAAAAGTGTAGAGCTGTTCATAATGCGCATGATCACCAGTCACTTATTTTTCAACAGGACCGGCTTTGATTAAATGTAATATTACTGTTATAGGTATATTTAAAATTAAATTTTACCATTTGGTAATTCAAATAAAAAAATGGAATAAAGGAATTTAAGAAATAACAAATTACATTAAATATATAAATACTTTATTGTCTAACAGGTACAACCCAATAATAATAAATCTAAGCAGAAACGAGAAATATGTAAAAATTCTAATATTGGAAAATATCGTAAGGACTTGAGCATTCTAATTATTTATTTTATTATTATATAATATTTGTTTGTTTATACAACCACCTTAGGCCTCTTACCTCTCTACAGCCTTCAAAGAAGGGGTGCAAGAAACAGTTATTTCACGAATATTTTCCGTGTCCGTGTAAACCACTTCCATATCATCCGTACTACTCGCAATAGTATTTTGTGACAAAACATGGTTGGTAGAACTTTTATTCTCAGCAATTTCATGGAGGATTCTATAATTAAGTATATTCCAGTTTAACAACAGAATTCAAACGAACTTTGTATACCTACACAACGTAGGAAATATATTCTTGACATACATATCATGCATTTTTGACTGACTGCTTTTAAGTAAACAGTGTCTTGATATCAAACGATTAAGAATTTAACTTCCACTCTCATTTACATAATCTCTTCTTTTCAACAAAAGTTTGGGAACTGCATCGGGTACAAGGGTGATCCTCTTGCCGTCTTCTCTACAAATGATATCTTCTGCAGCGAAATGCTTACTGCATATGACATTCCCATCACATACATTTTCTGTACTAGCATCCCAATGCCCGCATCCAAACATCATGTCTTTTTTTTGTCAAGCTAAAAATGAGTATCATGTCAATGGTATCATATTGACTCAAACTGAGACTGTTAGAAACCCGAAACAATAACTTACTGAAAATATTTAATACCAGGAATGATACTTTCATTTTTACACCACAACACTATACACCTCATTGTTTGTTAAATAAACAAACTACCAAACCAAAATAACAAATATTAAAAACAATTTTAATCACAAATAGGTATATCTATCAACAATTAAAATATACCACGCATAAACCCATAATTCAATTATAAAACCTATCTGAATTGTTGTGAAGCCGACTCTGACAGATATTCCCACTACGAGAAATGTCATTTGCGAAAATAGACGCTGTTGCGAAATCTCCTAAATTTAATAAGATTTGGAAAAAAATGTTTCGTTCATATTGCTGAAAACTAAACAGTATTACAATTTTACCGATAACATTGAATTATTTGATTTTGTCAAGCAGTTTCGTATGACGCAACATATGGATTTATTTATAAAACAGATATGTCGCATAAATTCTGTAAGGCGAACGACAAAATAGTTTTAAATATGGCAGCTCTGTACTGAAAATAAGTGACTGAGGAGCATGCGTAGTTCGAGAAAACTCTGCATACCCGTTACACTTTTTGGTATTCGGCTGGATTTAATTAGCATTCTAGAGTACATATATAATATAAGATTTCTATGGCATGTGTATTTGAAACCGCAGGTAGATCCTTGAATAGAGAACCTAACTCAAGTTTTTAATTGTAAATTTCTTGGCTATTCCATATCCCTGAGCTCATTTTTATTTTTCTTAAAAATTTATCACATAGGTTTAACATTTTTAACAGTGCTCTTCTTATTTCTGGTAACTGGATTGTTAATCATCAAAATTTCCCTCCTTCTTTCAATTACTTTTTATATTTATATTTGTTTATACTATTAGCTAATCTTAACATACATTAATTAATTACGTTTATAAAATTTTCCTTTGCACGCGAAGTCAAAATCGTGCTTACTTTTAATTCAAATAACACCCTGTATTCTTTATTTTGAATGTGATGTAATTTTTGTTTGAAGCCCATATTTCTATATATTTTTTAATAACAATAAAATACCCTGTATATATTATCCATTAAAAAAATGTTGACATAACTAATCGTTATGTAATAGTGAAAAAAATCATGCGGGCTTTCCTGCACTAATAGATATTGGATCAAAAATGTTATTTTGCATAACATTACAAAGTTATAATAGGTAGTAGAAACTCCAAATGAATACGTAAAATAAATTTATTAAAACAATTTTATTACAAAATGTAATCATGTTTAGCTGCAGTCAATATTTGGAAACAAATTCCATGTCATTGCTTGAACGGAAAAAGCAACAATGGGCTAGAGAACGTGGTGAGAAATTTTGTTTGGTATTTTAATAATTACGTATTTTGAATAATTAATACATATCTATTATTATAGAAGAACTTGCTAATCTACAATCAGTTTGGAGTTCAAGAACCACGGATCATTTAAATCGACAGTATGAAAGGTGAGTAAATTATTAGAAATACCTAATATTTTAATTTATTTTCTTAATCAAGAAAAAGTTTTTTTTTTGAGTTATTTCAGTTTATTTACTTATTTGTTTTTTTAATAATTGAATTAGTAATAATGTGTTGGCTGGTCTTGAACGGGCGGAAATTTTATTTAGGTAATGAAAACCGCGTTATAAGGCCGCGCTTGGATGATTTCACTTTAAGGGACCAAGCTTTTGTAATAACTCACAAACTAACATTTAAAAAATTCTATCCTTAAAACATCAAACAAATGATCATCGAAAATTTCATAAAATCCAAACATTTCATTGGCAAAACAAGTTGAGCATACGAACAAATCAATGCAACTTTGCGTGCAAGTAAATATCTGCGATCCATCCAAATAAAGCCTCCCTGCTGTGAGAATTAAGGTGACAGAAAAACTACAACAAAAATTTATGAGGCGGTGATTGTTGACTCATTTGGTTAATTATTTCATTTGAAATGCCATATAAGTACCTATAATTTAATCACGTCTACTAAATAATTATATTGTCTTCTCATTGACAAAATTATATTGTGAATCGATTCTTCAATATTATTGCTACAGAACAATCTTAACTGATTAACGGCCCCAAAAGAACTTAACCTAATCTTCGAATTAATATAAACGAAAATATCTGGAAAACGGAAAATATATAAATCTTAAATTTTATAATATCGATTTTATACATAATTAACGTACGTTTGGTTAAGGAAATACTTATGATATGATTTTTTTTTTAAATTTAAGACGTATTAAAAATTTCTTCTGTACGCCGATGGCTACTATACCACGCAATATTTGTGAAACCTGATTTTTTTAAGCAAAAATATTCCAATTATCTTAAAGTTTCTTTGATTTATACCAAATACAGACACAGTCACGCACATACACTTAGCCAAAAAATGTGATATTCGTGATCAAAATCTCCACATCGAATTTTTGACCTGATTGCAATACCTCGCTTCTATACTATTTTAGTATAGTGTGGTTTATGGTTTAAATAGCTTCTGCAAAACAGAATGTGATTTACATACAGATCTCAATGTTCACAAACAAAATATTTCTTAAACATAATGCTTAGTCAACTTAGAATTTATTTATTTATCTATTCAAATCTTTTATTTGTTTTTTGTTATGACATATATAAGTAGGTACATTATTTGTAATAATACCTATATAATGAAGTTTGGCATTTTGATTTACTTGGTGTCTGATCTTTAACCGAATATTATATTATATGCAAAAATATGCAAGTCTCAGAAATTCAAATAGCAGAACAAGAACGTATGTGCCAAATTGGAAATGCCCTCCAAGAACCTATTCGATAATAACTCCAAGAATGATAATGGCACCAACTGCTAGAACCTGAACCTAGAATTCAAAAAGAGAAAGATTTTCGTTCTCATATGTTTAAAAAACAAATTAATATACATCTGTTACTTGCTGTTTTCAAAGAATTAGGCACAAAACACCCTCAAACACAGCGGATGCACCTTCTGAAGACTGCCTTAGGCGACCTAGTCTTCCACCACTTTACAGGAATCAATATAATTCGTATGATCGAGGAGGCGAGACTTCAGGATATGGTAGTGATTGTAATCCCACTCCCGAACATACCACGCAACGGTGGAGAAACAATAGTGGTAAATAATACTATAAATATTATAAGCGTTATGAAAAGGGACTTTTGATATAAACTGCTGGGCAAATGCTGTGCACCGGACCAATTTTTGTCTTCATATCAATTAACTATTGGTTTACAGAAACTGTACCACATGTTAGCGGATATGAATCTTCATCGAGTTACTCAAGAGATGACAGACCAAAATGGGGTGATAAAGGTGTTGGCGTAGGTAAATTCTGGCAGCCGAAAGAAGAGTCTCTGGAAAGAATAGTGTCTGGAAACAATGATCCGCCAAACTGGGTAAAAATATTATACTTTTTTTGCACAATTAACAACCCTAAATACCCACCTGATAATACAATTATTCTATTGTTTTTTTAGGTCAAAAGAGGTCTACAAGATGGCGAAATACTTGTCTCGAACAATTCACCTGCAGTGTCACCGGAACAACGTTATGATACTGAGAATGGAAGACCTTGTACCAGCTCAAGTTACTCAAGAAATAGGTAAATTCGAACTTAAACTAGCGACTAAACGGTTAATATTGATTTTTTTTCAACTTCTGTTCTCATCAAGAAGGTAATGATCTATATCATTTTACAGAGGAATCGTCAAATTTATGCAGGAAATAATTACTATTAATTTCACCAAAACAACTCTTCTTATGATTTTGCTTGTAACGAATTGAGTAGGAAGCTGATTCTAGCAGTTTATAGTTACTGTTCATATATTAAATCTAATTTTTTCAGATCATTCATACGTGGTCAAAACGTTCCACTTGACTCTATCGAAATGGCAGAACGCGAACGAAGACGCCAAATTGCAATGGCACATCAAGAAGCAATTCGACAACAACTAGAAGAAAGAGAACGCATAAAGCAAGCAGAACTTGAGCGTAGAATGCAAGAAGAAAAAGAGGAGGAGTTAAGGATTGAACGCGAAAAGGAGTACGAACGGAAGAGACGTGAAGAAGAGGAACGACTTCAACAAGAAAAGTTGGAGCGAGAACGTAAACGTCGCGAAGCAATGAGAGAAGCGATGGAACTTGCAGAGAAAGAAGCAAAATTGGAGAAAATGCGTTTAAAAATGTCTAAGAAGAATGATACACACAATAATAATATTAGCGAGAATTTAGAAGAAAAAAATAAGGTACCACAAAATGTTAGAATCGATTTGAATAACGAACAAATATTAAATAACATCAACAAGGTACAGAGTGATAGTAATAATAATATTAATAACAATAATATATTAAATAAAACGAATAATAATACCAACAATGCAAAGCTCAACAACATTGACGTTTGTACTGCACAAAATCCCTCCCCAGACAATACAAATTCCGTAAGTCCTCGATCAATTAATATTGTTTCAACTCCGTCAACACCTTCTCAGGGTCAACATAACACCGACAATGTACTTACAGCTACACCAAGAATTTTAACAACATCTGACAACATTGCGTTATTGCTTCAACCATCTGCAGTTCATTTTCTAGAAGCGCTAAATAATCTACAGTACCCAACAGTACTGTTACCAAACTCGCAATTGATTCCAATTGCGACAGCAGTACCTGCGCAAACTTTGTGTGAGAGAAGCAGCGTTGTGAGTACTGCCAGAACGGAGAATCGAGTACTGACACCGACACAGTACCGTAGAGGTACTGTTTCTATGTGTGATAGTAGTACTCAGACTGAATCTTCAAGTACAAGTAGTGATGATTTATTGGTAATATCCAGTTCTAACAATTCTAGAGAAAATAGTGA
The DNA here is from genome assembly GCA_911728435.2 of Apoderus coryli. NCBI lineage: Eukaryota > Metazoa > Arthropoda > Insecta > Coleoptera > Attelabidae > Apoderus > Apoderus coryli. Next base: position 8,872,429 of record OU452204.1, on the reverse strand, counting down.
AGTTGTGGACATTAATAATTCCAAAGTAAATTCTGGTAGAGATAATAAAGCTAGACCGCGTAGAAGAAGTCAAAGTGTTGGTGAGCGCCCCAAATGGGGCGCGAATAGACCTCCAACCCGTTATTTGAAGCAAAGTGAAAAGGATTTGGTTTATCAAAGGCGAAAATTGAGGCAAAAGCCTATAGGCGATGATATGAATCGAAATTCAAGCGACGAAAGTCGTGAATGTACGCCTAGATTTCTTCGAAAGAATGAGTATATCGAGAAAAAACACCATTCTCGTGGTGTATGGAGAAAAAATAATCATATTATGACTACAAGAAATGTACGGATGTACCAAACTGAGATAGTACCGCTAGGAACTGATCGCGATCATCTCTACTACAAATGTTGCCAATGTTTATGTCAATGTGATAGGTTTAGGGACCAACGTCAAGCGCGCGATGAACACTTTGAGTACCAAAACATATCAGAGAGAAGTAGCCGTGAAGTTCTACCACAAATAGAGATTTTTAACGACGAAACAAAAACTAATCTTTTGGGTAAACTCTCTTCATTACAATCTGGACTAATTTTGGAACAAGAAAAATGGGAAAATTCACATAGAAGTCCGCTTCATAGTGACGATCACAGTAAACAATAGTACTTATATTTTGTATATTGGATCAAATGAAAACATTTCCTTTTTTAGGTGGCCTTTGAATTTCATAATCAGGAAATTATATTTGACAACCTGTAATAACCTTGTAACAAATAGATTTAATTGTGAAATAACAGTAGATAGGCACAGTGTAAAGATATTTCAACCAAGGGAATTTTTAATTTACTATCTTAGTAATATTAGAAACCATTATGATTAGAGTATTTTTTGTTTATGTGATTTGGAAAACAGGAAAAATTTGAATCAAAAGTAAATATGAAGCGAAGAGAGACCACAAAAATCAACTCAAATCAGTCCTAGAGGTGTAGACTTTAATCAAACTTGTAATTTTTCCTATATAAAAATATTGATTTACATTTATTTACTTCAGCCAACGCATATCATAAATTAATAATGGCAAAATTAGATGATTTCCTTGGTAAAAAGAAAGAAACAGCTCCAATTTTGGATCTGTCTCGTACAGTAGCAAATTCGAAAGAAGAGTTCCGTAGATTATTAGAAAAGTTACCAGATTTTAAAATAAAATCGGAGAAAGTAAATCCGGAGAGTATTAAAATACGCGAGAAAGGATTCAAATTGAAATCTGGTAAAAAAGATTTGAAAAATATGCGAGAACCATACCAATTTATGGATCCGATGCCGGTTGAAATGAAGGGTTTAAAAATTGATGATCTGGCTGGGGTGACTATTGATTGGAGAATGTTGACCACAATGCGACCAAAAAGCAAGATTGAGGAGAATTATTTTTCCAGGTAAATTCTTGTAAATGTGTTTTGTATAAAAATATATACATTGTATTTGCACCTAAATTAAAATTAATTTAATATTCACGATCAATCCTTACAAATGTCAAATATCAACGGTGAAAATCAATTATGTGTTTGCATCACCTAGAAAAGGGGTAATTGCAATCACACCCTCGGTATTGCTATCCAATGGATAAAATATAAAACAAATCACGGTTGTTGGTATTGAACAAGATCGCAAACATATAGAGCAGCACCTTAAAAACAAAATTTTACTTTATATTGGTAGTTTAGGTATTTTTGGTCTTATTTTCTGTTTTGAAATAAAACAATGATCGTTTTCGTTGGTTCTTTTTGTATTAATTAAACTTGTAAAATTATCTTGGAACTTCTTTAATCCAAACCAAATATCAATTTTCGATTGTTTTAAAGAATAAGAAAAATATGACACGAAATTATAGGGTGAATAAATTACAGGGTGCTCAATCTTGGAATTGTAGACATTTTTGTACTATGTTAGAACGAAGATAGGTAATACCAACCCTTATAAGAAATCGCTAGAAAATTCAATTTTGCATTTTTTGAAATAAAAATTAGGTTATTAGGTGTTTAAATTCTGTAAAAATTCCATATTTACCTAATTTAGGACACAATACATTTAAAAAAATCATTTTCTCGAAAACTATTCAAAATAGGTCTAGGGAAGATTAATACAAAGTTTAGATATTTATTTTTTAAGTGCTATCGAAATATATTGTCAAATAAGGGTGTCCCATTAAAAAATAACTTTGATATACCACACATTTTTGGGTACACCCTGTATACTAACTAGTATTTTCACAATGTAGCCCCAATTGAAGTAGTTTTCCTATAATAAACCGACCCGTTAATCGTGATTCACCCTGTATATTCATAGAACTTTCTCTGTGATGTGACTCTATTTATTTTTTGTAAACTTGCTCACCGTTTTCCGCATTTGTTTTAGACTTGTAGAACTGGGTAAACTAGAGAACAGAAGTCGAGTTGTTGAGAGACGTCAATATCAACTTGATTCTCAAGTACGGAAAATCAAAAACAAATCTGGCGTTGTGGAAATGCGTGTAGTTTCATGTTTGGAATGCGGTGAAGATTTTTGTAATGGTAATATTTATATTCATGATTTATTTCAACTCAAACTATGTTGTGTATTGTTTTTAGGCAAAGTTTGCAGTAAATTTGGTTACGATTCATTTGCTCGGGTACCAGAAGTACCGAAAACGGTTCAAAAAGTTTTGTCGCCAACTTCTACTGTAAAAGATAGCAAAACTAAACGAAAGATTAAAAGAAAATCTCGTTCAAAAAGTCGTTCTAAAAGCTCTACTAGGAAAAAAAGTGAAAGAAAATCTACTTCGCCGAAAAAACGCAGTCCATCAAAATACCAGAAGAATAAAAATAAATAATGTATATATTTGCAAAAAATGAAATGTAGTACAAATTGTAATAGGGTAGCTATGAAACACAGAAAATATTACTTAAATAGAACTACCGAACGTGTGTTTAACAAACATTTGAAATTCTGAGTACTTTCAGTTGTTTTATATGTGGCAGCTAAACGTGGTCGATATTATTTAAAAAAATATATTGGACCAACATCCACTGGTGCTGTGTTTATTCACCATAAGGCCATCAACGCATAAAGGAGTCAGATTTTTTCGTTGATTTATGGCAGCGCAATATCAAACAATCTAAGATCCTCTAAATAACAATGTTTCGACAAATTTCAAATTTTATTATAACTTTGGTTTCGCAACATACTTTAAATTAACTTTTCCGTATTTGGGGATATTGCTCTGTATTTAACTCAAAAACTTTGGTATAGCCTAAATAAAGTAAAGTTTGAACCAAAAGCCTACCCCCAAAATGAACTCCAAATGTTAGTGTAAGAGATCAGATCGGCACTATGTTCAGCAATGATATGTCGGAAGGAGTTGATTAATTTATGAATTCCAATCAGAATTAGAAAAATCGCCTACTGATATAATTTCTTGCACCTCCACTAAGTCTCCGAAGATATGGTGAAAAGAAAAATATGTAATCAGCACTGGAAGACTCTTCTCCATCATTGCACCTGCACTGGTGACGCATCACGTTCAAGACGCCATGAAATGATGAAATTCATAAAATCGTGACGCAATATTTTGCTCCAAGATTGGTACATGGAGAAGCTCTGGGATAGGTGGATGCGAGATTTGCTAAACATTGCACTGGGACTTCTCACTCTACTTTCGTATACTCCCAAATTGCTGCAATCGATAAATTATCCTCGTTATAAGGTTCTCTACCAGAATTCTTTATCGATTCAACTAGAATATCATCAATCAACCGTTTATTGAAACCTAATTCATCTAAACGCTCCGGTGCTGATATTTTCCTTATCAACACAGCAAGCAGTGGAAATCTCATTTTCCAACTGTACTATTCTCATTTGTACAACACACAGTTTTAAAATGTACTTCTAAGTCGCTGTTGGTTTTAAAATACGATTTACAAATACTAAAAACAAACGTACGGTTTACTACTTTTATGAACACATAAAATATGCTTCTTCAAATGGGCGGTAACTGTGAAAACACAAAACGCACTGAAACGGCTTTTCACCGGTATTTGACATTGATATGGTTTCTCACCACTGAATCCTTCGGTATACTGTCAACTGTGACCGTTGCGAAACCCACATTCCGCACATCCATGCGGTTTATCATGGTTATAAATCCGCATATGCTGCACTAAATGATCTTTCAAATCTTTATTGCATATATCGCAATGAAACGCTCTGCTACTCGAATGATAACAATTCAAATGCTTTCTCAAAACATCACGTCGGAAAAAGGATAGTCCACAAATGTCATATATAAAATCCTGCTTTTCCAGATGCCGATTCATGTGAAGCTTCAGATTTGCCGCACAAGTAAGCGTCGCTACAGATCGTTATATCCGTATATCACTAATTCAGTGCTCACCATGAGGATTTTCCAAACTAATAGAGAAATTAGTTGGGCACTTTAATTCTCTTTTAGTTTTTGCTTTGTAATGGAAAATATCTACAAGGTTTTTCAAGGGCACGGTGAAAACTAAAATGTTGGATTTAACATTATAACTTTATTTATTATTGGAATCTTATGAAGTTTGTTGATGACGGCTTCATGATACGGTAGATGGATGTTTCTTGGTCTACTAGAGCTTTTGATTTCTTATATTCTCATTACAGATGCTGTGCGTAAACTAATTGAAGACGATCGTCATGTGATAAATCGTGAAATCAAGTTTAAGCATTCGTACAACCAGCATTATAATATTTTAAAGGCTCGAGTCGATTGGTGTGGTGCGTCCAAAGCCGTATACAGCATCGTCACAGATGACGAGTCGTGGATTTATGCCTATAAGTCAGAAAGAAAAGACCAATCAATTTGGGTGTTTGAATGTGAAGAAAATCCAACAAAAGTTGTTCGTTCCCGAAGCGTTATAAAAATGAAATGGTGTCTTTATTCACGAAAACCGGTCATGTCGCAATTGTGTAAAGATGTCTATTTTTATGTGTTCGGAATGCTAAAAACACTTGGAAAAGTAAAAAAAAAAGACACCTCTTGAACGACCCTCGTATATTAAGTATTATTTCTAAAAAAAATCCCAAAGTTTTTTCTTAGATCTAAATCATCCTATCTCAGGTAAGTGAAAGCAACTTTTATGCGAAAAATTCTGAGAATAATAACTTTTGCGCCTCATAAATTAAATTCACATACCTAAGGCTTGAATATTTTAATAATGGTTAGGTAGGTATGTAAACCTGGACTATTATTTTCCTTGTTTATTGTCGGATTTAAACTTTAAATGTAAGGAACATAGCAGACATTTATCTACAAAACTACATTTACAAAGAAATTTTCTTTGCCAATGAGTATACAATAAAAGAGTTCATATACAGGTACTCTGGAACACAATTTTAAACCCTAATAAGTTTTATTATACCTACCCTGCAAAACCTAAAAAGTACCTGGTAGCAAAATTACCTGTACCAAAATTATCACAAGTATCATTTCAATCTTGAATCAACAACGTCAACACACTGTACTTACTTATCGTACTAAAAGAATGCAGAACGCGAGTTACCAAGGTACTTCTATCTCCGCTGATCCCGAAGATGAAATTTTGGACGTCGAAACAGCATTTAATAACACTATGGAAATAGAAGAAGACAATAAGGACAAGCAATACAAGTGTTGGGAATGCCATTATAAAACAAACGAACAAAGCAAACTTGTCTTGCACAAGAAGAACGTTCATGAACGAGAACCAAACTTAAAATGTAAAGAAGTCAACTGTGGATATATAGCACCTACAATTCTCATGTTGGTTGCTCATTCGAAGATCCACCGATTAAATTATTTGAAGTTTAATTGCGACTATTGTGACTATAAGACGAAGTTTGTGAAATATTACCGGAACCATATGAGACGTTATCATTTCAAGAGATATTGTCTATTGTCCTTCAATTGACGATTTGTGTGAAAATGTGCAAAGATTGGATGTTACTTTGTAAATAATGTAATTATTGTATTATTTAGTTTTATTTTAGTATACCTAATTAAGTTAATAAAGTTCATTACAAAAAATAATTTTAGCAGTATCCTCATCTCTTATGAATATATTATGTTAAGTATATATTTTTTCTGAAATTGTGTTATTATTTATAATAATAAATAAATAAATTTTGTAATAACCTTTTGCCAGATTTTTTTTTAAAAATATATTTATAGAACGAAACAAGACCGGAATAATAACAGGGTCGAAACATTATAAAAATGTTATTTATATATTTCTTGCCTAACAGGCTTATGGAATTACTTTGTAAATAATGTAATTATTGCATTACTTAATTTTATTTTAGTAAAGTTAATAAAGTTTATTACACAAAAAAAAATAATTTTTACAGTATTTTCATTTCTTATTGAATCGCGTAAAGTGGGGTGATTTTTACCGAAATTTCATGTTTATTTAACATAAATATTGTCATAATTTTACTAGTGCATTCGCACTGAAGTGTATGAAATTTTAACCGTAAACGCATCACTATTTCAAAATGCAACTAGATACACTCTTTGCATACTATATATTTTTTTATTTTCAAATATTTGGTAATTTCAACTTCATTTTGGGGTGAGTTTTCCAACACACTTTAATTGTATTTTAACGCAATTTAACGTCTTTATAAAGGTCACTTTGCCGTCTAAAAATATCTAGGGACGTATACACCGTGATAACAACAAAACGAAAATTTAAAAGCGGTGGTAAAAAGAATTGAAGAACACCTGGAGACTCCAATCAGTAGAAACTTTACAGCTTTTCGTTTAGGAAAAGGTAAAAAGACTTGCCCACCTATAAAAGTTGTGTTCGAAGAACTAAGATATTATGTTTGTGAAGGCTACGAAAAAGTTTAATTTGGAAAGTGAATCTATTGAATTTGCTCAAAAAAATACAATATTTATATATTTATCAACCATGACTTAACAACAACTAATTTAAAACCCATGTCATCAGCACGTATATTTAAAAAGGATAACAATCACAAGTATTTGTGGCTGAATGATGGAAATATCCTCTTGCGCAAAGAAGAAAACTCAAAGATAGATGAAGAGCAGTTACGTGATGTACAGGAAATAGCAGCAAGTATTTAATGTAAATCAGATAAATGTGATATACATGAACGGCCAAAGCCCTAGAAATAAGATAGATCAAATACAATGTTTCCTGAACAACAGTAAGTGTGATGTCCTGGCGATGACAGAAACCTGGCTTAATAAGAGTGAAATTCTACTTTATGACATCCCAAGGTTCAATGCTGACCATTGCAAAGAATCGTTGGCACTAATCAGGTAAAGGAATGGTTATGCATTAGTTTAAATGATAGTGACCTTAAATTGACTGTATTATATAAGCCTCCGTCACATAGTAATATTGACTTCTTGTCAGATCGTGAAACTATTCTCATAAAATACCAGAAAAATCATATCTTAGTGGCGGCGATGTAAATATTACTTTGTTAGATAATTCGAATCTTCTCAGGGAGTATAAAAATATGTTATTGTTCAACAATTTTAAGATAAATAATTGTAATATTTCCTTAGTAAATGCAACTTGGGTAAGGGCTAATTCCGCAAGTTTGATTGATCATGTCATATCTAGTTACCATAATAATTTAGTTAATAATCTTAAAGTTAAAAAATCGCGTTACATTTCAAATATGTGATAGTACAAAATATATAAACCATTATTTAATAAAATTAGTCATTTTATTGATCATAGAAAATGTATGTCTATATTTAGATTAAGAAAGAATTGTGTGCATGTTACATCGTTTAAGGACTTGATTGAATTAATCAACCAATGTAAAAATAATGCTCAATACTAAAATTATAAGAATAAGAAAAAATAATACTTGGGTTAACCACGAAATTATTGAACGAAATTCAAATGGAACAAAACAAAATATTGAAAATTTTATTTAGGTAATTATGATGTTATATATAATACAGAATTGTTATATAGGGAACTTCGGGGGTATAAAATACAGAATATATTGGAATAAAGTAGACTAATTTATAAAATATTAAACAATCTACAAAAATGTAATTTGGACATCACACATGTTAGGGAAATACATAATTATAGTACAAGGTTGAAGGGATATGTAGATGTTACCGGAATTGTATGAAATACGACATTGTATAGAATGTCTAGGAAATGTATACAATGCCTGTAGTAGTCAGGAAATGTGTGAAATAAGTTGTATTATACACATTTCCTAGGAATTGTATACATTTCCTAAACAGCCTTAGGCAATGTGTTAAATTTTTACTATCGTAATTCACAACGGTGTAGAAACGCAGAACCTCCAGCTGGTATAATAATAAATGTAACGTGTGTTCAGAAAAAACTACTGGAGTTCATACTTGTAGAGAATGCGGGTGTTAGATCCATCCAGTTTGTGTTGTTATAAAAAATCGCGCCACTGCGGAAAAAACCAACAACAAGCAGAAAAAATGTTGAAAACAAGTGTTAAGAAATTTCCTCCAGTGTGTACAGGAACTTCCAGAGGTCGATAGAGGACGTGGTGATGCACGTAATGTGATAGGTGTGGTTTTGGGGAAATCTGAAGACTACCTTTACCAAATATGTACAAAGAGTAGAATCATTTAACAGCTGTATTCCAGGTCTGAGTTTCACGTTATCCAAGATTGGATGCTTAAGATGTACCTCGTACCGAAATTTCACTACGCCGCATTACGAATCTACAGTCAAATGGAACCGGGCAAGGTTTCAAACAGTGCCTTTGCAAAACAGGATGTGGATCATCAAGATGTTTGTGTTTAAAAAGTAAAATGTTGTGTACCTCCAAGTGTCAGTCTAGTTTACCTTGCATAAATAAATAGGTTCTTGCATTTAAAAATTAAGGAACGCAATTTTAAATATTATTTGTTATTTTAATTTTTTTTATGGCTTTGACGCTTGGTCATTTAGCCAGCAGCTTTATTTTAACTTTACGTTTAAGGTTTTAATCAAAAAATGTTGTTTGTTTTTTATTCACGAGCGATATAGGTAAATTATTTTGATTTTATTTTAATTTTTTGTTAGGTACCTACCACATGTGATATACGAATTAAAATTTATTTTCAGTTGATAATAGGATGTTTTAATTTTTTCATTTTGTTTTAACATGTACACCCTGTACATATATACTTGATATGATTTGAATCCCACCTAGTTTAAAAAACCAAAATTGTTTATACGTATTCAACTACTTGAAAATATTCATATTCGGGTGTAAATTTCATTTTGCTATATCCATTTATACATTTCCTAATAGCATTTAGGAATTGTATACAATGCCTAGGAATTCTATACATTTTCTAGGCAATGAATGTAATATATAAGTTTTAACACTTCAACCCGGCATTGTATACATTTCCTAGGAATTCTATACAATGCCTTGTTTTAACACAATGGCTGTAACATATATATTTCAAACGCTAGGATAAACATAGGTCTAAATTGTCCTGTTAATTCAGCATCTAGAAGAAGTCCAATAATTTAAAGGTCTTTAAGGAATCGCTGAGTGGGTTTCTAGTAGATGATTGATTACACTTGATTGGTTATAATATAGGTAGTATAGTTAACATCCGAGAATGAGATGAATTTAGTTTTAAGTGTTGGACTGTAATTTGTACTACATCACTGTGATTTGTTGGTTTTTAATTTTGTTTTCCTTGATACCAGTGTTTCACACTGTTTTAGGAATAGAGTTATATATACTTTGCAAATTGTATACTTGTTGAAAGGAATCAAATAACATAATAATGTACCTACTATTTTTAAAAAAAGATATCGAACCATCCAGCTTGTGGGACCAGTAATATGTAATTTTTGAAGTGATAAATAATGCTATAGATATTATTTCTTTCTTCAAACAATCCTCAATGTAAAATAGGACATCCTAAGAGCATGCTTCTAATGATACTAGAGATATCCGTGCGCTACTGTTGCCTTTGAATAGAACACAAATCCTACACTTTCCATTGTCTCCCAAATTTATTATTAAATTATAGTATAGTATTGATCAATTGTAGGTAGAACTAGAACCAAGGACGACATCGACAATTTGCAAGTGGTAAAAGCTGCAGCCTGGTAAGTCTATAATCCTAGGTTCAATCTTTAGCGGTGTAAGTACGAATATTTTTCAAATTCGCAAAAGTTTATTTACTATCTTTGCTCTATAATTATTGTAAATACCTGAATTTTCCTAGCTACTTTGTTTTAAAAATGTTTTGTTCTTAGTAATATTACCTTAAAAATGCGAGAAGTCACTGTAATCTCTGTCAATAAAATAAACATGTTATGTCAAATTGCACAACTCGCTGAGTAGAAAACGACATATTTCTGAGTTCATATATTACAGCTTACAAAACTATATTGCATTTCATAAAGTATAATTGTAACTTTTGTTTTCAGTCACAACAATCTGTGGAAATCGAATGGTTTTTAATGCTCTAAGTATTTAACACAGACCAGGTGAAACAAAAGTAACTTCTCTACAAAGAACGATTGATATTAATCGCATCAGTTAGTTGTAAGTAACCGAAGGTATCTATAATTGTAAAGATTAAAATAAAAAAATGAGTTTTATAAAACATTAATTTATTTGAGAATTGCTTGTTACATAAAGCAACAAGACTTTACGTTATGTTGGAAATTTATTTCACAAATGTGAAATAAATTTCCAACATAACGTAAAGTCTTGTTGCTTTATGTAACAAGCAATTCTCAAATAAAGCCTCCCTGCTAGGGGATTCGGGCGCATCTAGTGTTGGCAATAGGATATAATGGAGTTGTTACTTCTTGTCCGGCCATCGTAGTGAACTGTGTTTCACCCGGCATATTGCCTGTTCACGCTAGGTGTCGCCACAAATATCTCTTTCTCAATCAATTCTCGTGCTAGTATAAATAAGCTCTTTGTAAATGTTGGAAATTTAGGTCACACTGCCTGCCGATCACCACTGATGAGTCGTGGATCGACGAAACGGCCGTCTGGTGGAAGCATGGTAGTGTGAAATAAATTTCCAACATAACGTAAAGTCTTGTTGCTTTATGTAACAAGCAATTCTCAAATAAAGCCTCCCTGCTAGGGGATTCGGGCGCATCTAGTGTTGGCAATAGGATATAATGGAGTTGTTACTTCTTGTCCGGCCATCGTAGTGAACTGTGTTTCACCCGGCATATTGCCTGTTCACGCTAGGTGTCGCCACAAATATCTCTTTCTCAATTAATTTATTTATTCCCAATCAATTTAATGCAAACAGAAAAATTAAAACAAAGATCTTTTTATTATACTATGTACATAATTTTATTAATAACCCCCTTAGCTAATTAAAAAAATTAATTAATATCACATTTCTTATGTGGATATTATCAACCACAAATATAGTACATTATTACCTACTTTACATCAAGGAAATATCCATAGTTGGATAATTTTGGTTTTGTGTCGCCTGTAAAATTAAGTATTCAACTGCATAAATATCTGGTATATGTATAAGAAAACAATAATTTAAAATTATAAAAATTATTTAAAAAATATTCAACATAACAAATTTTAATTTGCTGAAAGAAAATTCAATATTCATAAATTATATATATTAGTATCTACCTCTATATTTTTTCATTTTTGTATAGTGCCGTTTCAGGCACTTTTGGGATTTTTATATACTTAATTAAGTTTTGTATAATTCTAAATTACTTAATCATGATCATTATTTTTTGGTTTTACTTATAGTTCAACATAAAATTAGCAAATATTTAACAAAAATAAAATTAAGGTCTATAAACTTAAGTAACGTATTTTGTATTTAATGATTTTGTGCTTCTATTTAATCACTATTTCAATTTTTATTACCAAATTTTTAGACAATCATTCTAGCATATATTACTTAATTTAAACTTAAACTAGAAAGATAAAAAATTTCAAATATGACAATCTGTGTCAATTCTTTTCAAATAAATGATTATTTTTCTAATAAGCAAGCAAAATGTTACTTTTCTGCACGCAAATACAGTAAAGATGAACGATGAGAAGCGCACCCAGTGCGGAATAAATTGAATCACGCCGGTGCGGCGGAAAAGTGAACTTTGCGAACGGAAATGCATGCGGAAAAGCACTACTTTACGTGCGTTCGTAGAAAACATAATTTTAAAAATTGAATATTCTCATAATTTATCTGATAGTCTGCATGAATTGATAAAAAATGGAAAATAGACATTGCTCAAGAACGACTCCATCAACTATCATTAAAATAAATTAATTATTATATATTTTAAGTATTAAATACAAATAACGTAAGCTGTCATGTTTTCTTTTCTCAAATACTTATACCTTTTTTGAATCAGGTATTAAAATACAATAATATTCGAAATAGGAATGTCATACCGTTATTTTAAAATTACGTGATATGCCTATAAAATAACCGAACTTATTTGAAGAGTTTCAATCGCCTTTAGACCATCTAACAAGCTAATCAAATTGATTTTTATCGAGTTTTTAAAATAATTGGCATGTGTTTTTTAATTATTGCATGTTTTTTTTAAGTAATGGGAGTTCTAACCCCTAAACCCCCCTGGTTACGCCTATGGTTATGTGGACTTTATTCAAATGTAAGTAAATGTATTAAGTAAGTTTTAAACTATTAAATTATGGATAGTGATACTATACTATTTCGTGATGTTAACTGCTATTGCTATTTTGATGATTATATAAATCAAGGAATAAAAGGCAGCCCTCAGACAGAAAACATTAGCTATGAATTTCAACAAAAATTAGTAATTTTAATTGGACATAATTTAAAGTTATATATATAGAAAATTACGTAATTGATATGCGAATTTCGCTACAATCCTACCTTCATATATATTGTACCGGAATTCGCATATCAATAACGTAATTTGCCATAAAGATGCAATCGAAGACCGGAGTGTTAAATCGACAACCTGTATAATACCGATATTACACTACAATAATAATTATACTCATAATCAATGGTATTAGAATATGGTTGGTTATTTTGTAGACATACCTGGTATAATCGCGCTGGTCATGGCAACTGTCAGACCCAATACTAAATCGTCCGAAGCATACGAATTTGGCATTTTTTAACACTAAAATAAAATGCCCATACGCTGGACAATTTCAGATTGGTTCTGCTGTTCATGAACATAGCTATTATGGTTTAAAAAATCAACTGATTAAAAAAATTATAAGTATATGGTATTTCCACAAATATGTAATATGATTATAATATATCCCACACCTAGAAGAATACTATCACACCTCAAAAATATCGCCAGTATGCTTTGAGTCTCAAGTATAACTATATCATAAAAGGAATTGTCGGTGCAGGACAGTCAAAATAAACAAAGAACAACGTCATAACTCAAAAATATTGTATTTTGAGTTAAGCCTAGAGAAAGTACGGTCTAAGCATATCTATGTTGGCTAATAGTGTCGCTTTAGATGCACTAACCGCCGCAATAGGGCAGAAATGTCACTATTATTTTAAACAGATTGTATCATCTCGGCCAGTACAAGAGTCTCACATGTGACTTGATACCGTCGGTATATGTCTACCTGGAGAACAGTGACATAATCGCGAAAATATTTTATTTGTGCCAGTACTCCTCCAGAAGCTAAGTGACTTTTTCTAATCAAGCCTGTTTTAACTCAAAATATGTCATTATTCGTGCAGATGGTGAGAAAAGATCGTTTCTATTTATACTACTGTCACCTTAGTTTTTAAGTTGTCACTATTCTTGTCAAAAATGGTCATTAAGGAACGATTTTTAGTATGACGTTAATCTTGGAGGTAGCTGTTTTGAATTATGACGTTAATAATTTTAGGTGGTACTAGTTTATTATTGTTTAATTACCCACCACATAAAACTGGCTTAATATAAATATTATGGATTTAATAACGAACTAATAGTACAATATTTTTTTAAAATCTATAATGATGTAAACTTAAATATTTATTTAATAATGTGTCAAGAAAGAAATTACATGAATGTTGGTTGCCACAGCATTGCCACTTTGTGTACAGGGATGTTTAAAATAGTTGTAATAAATTGAAAAAGTACCTAGTCCATTCTTAAGTGGAGCTACAATTTCAGTTTTTTTTATTCTCGTTTCAGGTTCTTGAAAACAACATTTTTTTTTAATTTCAGTATTGAAATAAAAGTCTAATCTCCACGAAATAAATTTAATATAATAATCGTTAATGCATGCCATACATGTTTCATTCCTAGACCAGTCCCATCATCACTGGTAGACAATCATTAAATGAAAAGCTTTTAGATACCTAGAATTTTTTATATTATTACTCAAATGTAATAATTTGTTGATGTATATAAAAAATATATCTAAAAGTTTTTTATTTAATGATTGTTCGCCACTGATGATGGGACTGGTCTAGTCTTGAAACATGTCTGGAGATTAGACTTTTTTTCAATGTCCATGTTATTTGAGTTGTTTCTTTAATAAAAGTATTTTTCTACTCTAAATTCATTACTTTCGAAGTTTAATTATTAAGTATTATTTCATAAAACCCTTACTCGCCAAAACAGGTATAATGACACAACAAATTTTTCATTTTAACACCTCTAAATACTCCAATCTCAAAACTACTAATAATCTCTTTGCAAGATACTGTAATCGTCACTATATAAAAATATCATAATTATTATTGTAGTAGTTTTTTCACAATGTAAAATAATTAAATTAAATTTTGACTATTAATATCTCCTGAAAATCCAATAGTTAGAATAGTAGACAGTGTTCTTTCTTCTAGGTGTGCGATATATATATATATATATTTTTTTTTTTACCGAATAAAAATAATTTAAACAATTAAAATAAAATTAACTAATACTCAAAAATTATTATAAAGTACTTACTTATTTAGTTTAATTCACAGCCTATCTAATTTAGATAGATATTCATCGATTTTTCTTCTTTCAAAGATTTATAAATATTCCTATGTATAATTATTTTTTGGATCTTATTTTTATTAGTAACTTAAGTCTTCATTATTTTCCATATGTGTAAGTAACTGTTTCTTGTCTTCAATGTTCTTTTCGAAACGTGGTGGTTCAAAACATGGCTGAAAAGCGATAACACAAATTATGATATAATCTCAAGTTTATAGGAAAATAGTTAAATACATTCTTTATACTTTTTTATGAATTGCTGCGTTAGGTTAAATGATTTCCAGAATGTCCAAACAAGATACAAAATTATGGTATTATTCTATTAGCAAATAATTGTCGTGTGAAAATGTTGCCCATTTAGAAACAAAACATGCCTCTATGTTATATTTAAATAATAAATTTAATATTATTTATTGCATGTGCTAGGCTAGGGGTTAGTTTTACACTATCTTGAAAATTATTTTTCTCAATCAAATTTACTACAGAGACTCAAATCAAACCTTAACCTAGGTTAAACCAACGCTTAAGTTTAATGTTCTAATATTGCCGATTAATATTATTGCAATGTTGCAATAATACATTGCGAGGGTCTAAAAATAATTGTTGATAGTACTGACTTGTACTTGATGAAAATTCATAATTAAAATTTTTAATATAGAACATTTAAAAATAAAACACAAATCAATACCAGCAACGATTTAAAACTACTTTTACGATGCACCACTACGACACAAAACATCTGGTTTTTTAACCAGTATTTGAAGAATGAAGTTTTTCCATGTTATATGAACTTCAAAACAAACAATAGTACACAATCGATTAATGGAAGAAAAGCAGGATTACGCAAAACGTTGTTTTTAGACAGGAAAGCCCAATACCGCAAGAGGGAGACAATGAATATTATACACTCGAAGGTAATTGCGAGTGAGTTAGCTTTTAGACAAAAAAATACAAAATCCAAAACTTGGGAACATAATTTAATTAAATCTATTATATTAGTATATTTAGCTTTGGCAAATAAAAAATTTGTAAAAGTAGTTTAGTTATTACTTGAGATACGAAGAAGGTAGGTACGGCGTGGTGAAACATATTACGAGTATGTTATGTAGATTGGTTTTCTACATTCAAAAGTCTAAAACTAACTCGTTTCTACAAATTCACATATTTATAGGAGAGTAAGATACCTAATAAGTTCAGTTCAGTGTTCTCAACTATTATGAAATGATTGAGAAACACTGCTATAGACAAATCTACTTCAAACTATATGATAAAATTTTATCTGCGACACAAAATGAACATTTTGGAGGCGACGTATTTACGTAGCATTAGGTATAAATGCATGAGTACGAGAGTAGTGAGTATGCTGCCGATATTTGTAAACCAGAGGTGCTCAACCTTCCAGCAACAACTCAGTTGAGTAAAACTTCAAAAACATATAATACTTACCGTTTCACACACGTTCATATTACAACAATTCTCAATCGTAATCTCACACTGTTCGGCACCCTGTTGAGTCGGTCTATACGTCAACGGTGTGACATTTTTATTCACAATAATCCTCTTCTTGATACGCGGACGTTTCTTGGTCATTTTTCTCTTGACACAAATGTATGTGGACAGAAATATCACACATACCACACTAATGAATAGTAGAACAGTTTGGACGAGATATGCCGGATCTTCGCCTAACCGTGTTAGAACACTGCTGCTGGATTTGGTTATAGATGGCAGTACTAGCTGAGCGGCAGTAAGATTATTGCGGGAGATCACGTACGTACCTTGAATGCATCTAGAAAAATCATATTCAATTATACAATTTATATTTTAACAATTTTGTTTCAATTACTTATCAACTTTGTAATTTAGAAATTAGATTAATTTTTTTTATTTATAGGGTTCCAGTATCTAAACTGACCTACCTTCACATCACTAATGTACCAGTAAGTTTTCGTCAGAGCCTTTTTAGTCGCAAATGATTTAGGGCAGAAACTAGGAAAGTATATTTGAAAACACAGATATTTAAATAATTTCTGCTATTATATAAAAAGTCTGTAAAGTATGTACTTATTTAAAAGTTAAATGATACCGGTTTTGCAACTTAAATTGAATTTGCAATTAAAGAGAAAAGATGTCGCTATTAGAATTTGTGAAAGGTAGAAATAGATACTGGACGATTTTGGTTGTTCACAACTCAACTAGAGAATTCCCGAGGGTGAATGACGGTGAATACATAAAAAATGCTATCTATATTAGGATGATATCGGTATAGCAATCTACTTTCGCATTAGCAAACGAAATAAAAACGGGAAATTGTTTATGAAGGAACGGATAAAAATTGGATTAATAACAATCACAACGCTCTATGGCTGTAGGCCACTCGTAACTTTAATAAAAAAAAAAAAAGATCGGAAACCCATATGGCAAATGGAAGTTGCAATTAACGTATTTCTTTTATGTCAATGAGCATCTGGGACTTATTCGTTGTTACAACTCAGTATTCTCCTGATTCACCTATGAAGGAAGTGTGTAAAAAGTCTCCCTCCAAAAAATAAATAAACAAATAAAGTACATGAAATTAAAAAAAAAATTACCTGCAAACCATATAATGATCCTCAGATACAAGAATGCTATCGTCTCTGTGTTGACAATATAAGCTGCACAATGTCGAGAAGTCGTTTTGAATTTCACATCTGCTGCCTATAAAAACAAAAAATCCAGATAATACAATTGTTATCTTTATAAGAAAAAAAGGAATACTACTCCCATGGCATAATTAAAATTTAATACTGTCGAAAAAAAATAATAGATTAATGTTATTTCAAGCCTTTTTATTAAAAATTATTCCTTTGAAAATCGTTTAGTACCACTAAAACATTGGGCATTAAAATATTCCACAAGGAATATCAGTAGGTCTAAATAACATTTTCACGATCCTTTTATTTTAAGCAAGCGCATTATTGGCCAACCTGAATGCAACAAATTATGATCAGATATGAATTGATGTTCTAAATTACCCGCAGTAATTAAATCGAAAACTAGTGGACCTTGCAATTGCTATAGAATATGAAATTTGCAATATCGTTGCTCCCTTACTTACTGCTTAAACTGTGAAAATTTTTGATTTGTTTAGAAAATTTAATATTAATTATCTATAAGGAGATATTTGTATTTTTCTAAAGGCAAACAAGGGAAATGATATCTGCTGGATATAGGATTGGTTATACTTTCTACCCATGTGTTGGCTACAAGATATGACAAAACAGGGTTCCTAATCGAAGACAAACATAAGGACAAACAATCTACAAATCAAATACCACACATAACTCTAAAATCATCAACTGCATTTTATTTAACATAAACAAAAAACAAATTATTTAAATATAAATAGAAATATAATTATAATACTCAAACTAGGTACTTAAAAAATATAATAAAAAGGTAATTAATAACAATATGGCGTTGCTTTATAAAATAGCGCATAGCGTAACCATTGCTTAAGCGTACAAATACCGCAATCGCAGCAACACGTACCTGTGAATTGGGCTTTACATTCGCATCTTGGCACTAGTTCGCCTCTAGCGTAGCTGCACACACCATCGTTGAGACAAAATTCTCTACACATTTCCAATTCGCACCGAGGTCCACCGAAACCTGACGGACAATGACAGGTTGGATATCCTTTGGAGGAGAAGTGACATTCACCGTGTAGACAATAGTTGTGACAATTTTCGATTTCACATTGGCGACCAATAAAGCCACGTCTACATTTGCACACGGTACCTGAAAATTCGAATAATTGTAAGATTCTTTCTGTTTAGTATTTATAATACCTGGAGTTTGGTATCTCCGTATACTAACTCCACAGCTTACCTATTTTCTGACCACCATTCAAGCAGATCTCTACTTCTTTATCAGCCATTTCCTTCTCTTCCACAACCTTTTCAAACACCTCCCGTTGTACCCCATATTTTTCTACCATGGCTTCTAACATTTGACAGTCTGGATAATTGCGAATTTGTACATTTTTCGCCACAATTCCCATTGGCCGTTCCTTGAACTCTCGAATTATCTCTGGAGAACCCGCCAATTCACGTTTTGGGTATCTGTAATAAAAATACAATCATAATGTAGGCTAAACACATTCAAATATATAAACAGTACCTAGAGCAATGAGTTTAGAGTATTATCAAACCACTACAGCGAGAGGAAATTATTGACACGATAGCAATAAATCAAGATTTGTCAAAGGCAGGTGTACCTATCCTTTTAAAAAGGTGACTCACAAGTGCGTTACACCAAAGTCATTTGGAACTATTTTCAAAAGAATCAAAAAGTACCTTTTTAAGTTTTTTGAATTGATAAGTATACTTCTAATTAAAAAAAAAAACATTTATTTATAACATTAGGGATACCAAACAAATAAAAAAAAACAATTTTTTGCAAATTATCTATATTGAGCAGCAGTAACATTAAAAAATCGTCGTTGCACAAGATTCTGAAGCAAGATCTTACAGCATACAAAATTCAGCTCGTTCAAGAACTGAAACTTACCGACTGAATTTTGCAAATTAAATGACTCAACGGTTCCCAACGTTTGAAAACATTATGTTTAGTGACCAAGCAAACTTTGACTTAAAACGGGCACGTAAACAAACAGAACTGTCGCTACTGAGCCAACGAAAATCCAAGACAGAAACATGAAAAACCACTACATAGTCCCAATGTTATTGTGTGGGCTGCCATGTCTGGCGAAGGCATCGTTAGCCCTTATTGTCTATTGAAAGTTGATCAGCTTCGAATCCAAAGAGTTCAGAAATCATGTTTGAGATATGTTTATGGTATCAGAAAATTTGAACGCGTAAGCCATAAATTGGTAGCTGCTAGGTGGTTACCAATGGAGGCCAGAAGGCAATTGCATGCTGCCGTCTTGTACCACTCTGTTTTGATTCACAAGCATCCTCCTTACTTACTTAATAAAATAACGTTTAGATCAGATGTACACAACCTAAATCTTAGATATAGGGGTCTTTTGTCCCCTCCATTACATAGAACAGTCCTATTTAAACGGTCTTTTACCTATAACGTTTTTAGATTATATAATAAGATCCCCACCTCTTTCAAATGTTTAAAGTTAACTACATTTAAACGTCATATGAAACAATTGCTAACAAATCATGGTCAACTTATTTAATTGCTTTTTATTGATTTCTTCTTAACAATATAACTTGTTTTTTGTATTATTATGAGACATAAGTAGTGTCAAATTGTTTTTTTTTTTTTGGTACCAAATATTATATATTATGCATGTGTAAGATTATGTAAGTTATTAGTAAAGTTAAGAGTAGAATTTATAGTAGTAAGTGTTGGTTAGGGTTAAAATTAAATATCAGTTATACTGCCTTTTTAACCCTTTTTGTAGTTCTGCCATTTAGTACGTGATTTATTGATTTAGTTTTTTTTAATAAGTTATTTTAGTTGAAATTGTATATTTATTTATATTGTATATTTATTTATATGGAATGAACTACAAATAAAATTTATTATTATTATTATTATTTTTTGAAGACCGGCGAGGGCGAGCACTTACGGTAAACAGTGGCTCCACAACTGCAGGAGTTTGAATGTTTTTATGTGTAATGATTTCAACAAGAAAAAATTCTTCTTCTTTCTGGACACCTTATATTATTGTTGGAGAATCAAACATTGTTTTATTATGAGGGAAAATATATTAACCGAGAAATTTGATTTTTCCTGGTCTTTTTTTAGAGTACAGTATAATCAGAGTTCCAGAGAAGTTATAAAATAAAATCTTTGAAGACAATCAAGTAGAATACGTAATAAGATTTATAAATACACATATACGAAAAGAGCGGAGAAAACAGATCCTTTTTTGAACATGCTTACATCTGTTTGAAATAGTCAATATATTCAATAGGTCTCTCGTTTTTCCATCGATTTAAGGATTCGGCTGACTTACCGCCAGAGAGCGTTGTTGTTGACATCAGTCCAATACACTGCCATTTCATCAACAGCAATACCAAACGGTTTTATATGTGTTCCCTCGTAAACAATTTCACGTTCTTTGCCATCTAAATTGGAGCTATCGATACGAAAATAGATGCCTTCACCCATATCAGCCCAATATAGCCTTTGAGTTTTATAATCGATCGCGATACCAGCTGGGACATACAAATCGGTATCTACCAGCACTTGCGAATCGCTTCCGTTAAGTTTAGCACGTTCTATCGTTGGGTTACGTACATCGGAATTGGTCCAATAAATATACCTAAAAACAATTATAAAGATTCATTTAGGGAATAAAAATAAATAAAAAATATTTTCTATACCTTCGACAAATGTCAATAGCGACATCTTGTGGAATTTTATTTTTAAATGCAAATAGAGTTTTCGTTTCATAATCGGTATCATTTAATTTTACATAATTTATAGATCTGTTAGTGGAATCTGTCCAATATAGTATATCTTCTATGGGATCCACTGCTAGACCCTAAAAATTAATTTAAAAAAAAACTATTAACTTTATTTCGTCAAATGCCTTATAATTTAATATTTCAGGTATAACAATGATAGGGCTAATATTTTTTAATTCATATTAGTCTATGCAATGTAATTCACGCTCTAGACTTGAACTATTTGACTTCTCAAGCCGAGTTCAACACTTCCACTGGCTATTGTAGGGGCAGTTTGTTTTTCCTTCGTGCGCTCCTTTAATAATCAAGTTTCAAGTCTAGAGTTACTATTTTAACCTGAATCCTGGGGTAATCAAAAACATCAAATCAAATATTTAATTCCCAGTTCTCTGAATTCACGGTCTCAACTTTTGATAGCAGGAACAAAAGAAATTGGTTAATTTCTCTTATTACCAACTAAACTTAAAATACCTGAACGGCGTATTCATTATCAAACTAAGATTCTGAAAAATTAACCACTAGTAAATATAATCTGTTTATATAACAACTAATTATTATATGTTGCTACCCCTGACAATCCTCTTCAGTGTGCTAAAACGGAAGCAGCTGTTTTTTCGGCGACTGTGGCGCAATTATATATTTATATATATCATTGTTATTGATTAATTAAGGGTCCGTTCGACATAAGTCCCCGGTTTCACTGTAGCCTCATGGGCTTATTGTGAATTGTTATTGATAATGTCTTGTATTTAAAATATGTACCTACTTCTACTGGAGTTTATATTTTAGAAACACATTGGAAACAGAGATCGGGTTCCTCTTACCTGTACATTGTCTGGAAGATCAGGGATTATAGGCATGATATCAGTCTCTTTGGTAAGTTGCACAGTGAATATTGTATCATTTTCTTGGTCCATGTCGCTAACTACGAACTGATGTCGGACATTATCAAAAGTTAGAGCCTTCAGCTTATTAAATTGTTGTACTGTTGCGCCTATGAGTGTTCCGTTGGATTCAAGAAGCTCTATTTGATCGTTTATGACCACAGCCAATTCTGAAAATTAGAAATTTATGTTTATAAAATTAGTTCTTCATATAATGATATTAGTATTTATTGGCGAACAGACAAAATACATAAGATAAGGTCTCTCTGAGTACAAAAAATATATATTTGTCATAGGGGTAGGGTTGCAATAGAAAGTTAGATTATTGTTACTGAGCAGTGTTGTAACATTTAAATTTAGTATAAAAAGCTGCTTGGAAGAATCAACCATGCCACAGAAGATGTCAAACCAAAGCGATCTTGCTAAGTTAAAATCTGTTTATGATAAATTTGTAATCAATTCCTACCTCAAAAAAGTCTAAAGGATAAATATTTTCTGAACTCTTATGTTCTGCAGGGACGCCACTACCAACATGTACAATCATTAAGATTCTTTATGTGTAAGATTTGGAGATATCAGTAAACAATAATATTATTAAATTGCTGATGCGGGTTATGAATAAAGAAAAGGAAAAGTATGGTCAATTATCACATTTGTAACAACTGTAACATGAATTGCCCACACATTGGGCAAATGTAACATGTAACATTCATCCTATTTGGATCACCAATTCTATAGAGGATATTGATTTTTCGAAAATATAATAATATATTAGCTACGACGGATACGTGAATTAGAAAGTGTATCCAGGGTTAATTTCTTTGCACAAATGTATTAGTCTTTAGTGTTTTTATAAAATGTACACATATTTAATTTTTTTTAATTACAAAAATTGTTTTAAATTGTTGTTTACGTTTTCCCATAAATAAATAAAATATACATTAAAATTAAGTATACAGTTTTTATTTTTCAAAAATAAACGTAAACATGGTGCTTATCTTGTATAACCATTAAATAAAAATTGCATAATGCGCTGCGAAAAGACGTATTTTCCAAAGAAGTGTTTATTTAGGTACGTAAAATGAAATCACTGGATACTTATTTGAAATCAATATCATTGTATTAGATTTTTATGTTTAATTATCATTTAAAGTAACTACTACATAATATTAATATATAATTTTTCAACCACTCATGTAGGTAATCAAATAAACACTTTCAGCAATCAAAAAATAAGAATAATATTGGTCTTCTAGATAAATTAGAAGAGGCTATTAAGATAATCTATAAATTATTTGCTTACTTACATCAAATAATTAAAACGATATGATACTACATACATTTCTAAAAATAACTGAAACTAAATACTTAGTGTATTGTTCAGCTCTGTAATACTCCAAACAAAGTTTGGGATAAAAAGACGCGTGTTTCGCTAACACTGTTATAGAGCTGTTTCGAGTACTGGTAAAATGTACGTAGGTATTAAGTACAAATACATCGTTAAAAATGTAGTACAAGTACAATATCACACATTTTATAAACATACGTATCTGATATATTAGGAGCATTTTGGTTAATTAACGTAATTAAGGTAATGCCGACTCTTACATTGGCACTATAGATATAGTTATCTGAATTAGCAGATATATTTGGTGAAGTAACCCAGCAAAAGAATCGAATTCATTAAGAAGATTGAGCTACTGGGTCAAATATAAATCGGTATGAGTCACAATAGACCCTCGGTGGTCTCAGTGAAGGGTCCGGTGCAGATCTACTCATATTGGACATAATAAAATATGCTAAAAGTCCATTAATAATTGAGTTTTTTGGAATTTACTCAGTCCTGATGAGACGGGAGTACCAAGTACTTCAAATGTACTTCGATTACAGTTTTCGAGTACTTTTACCCGAGTACCGCACAGCTCTGCACTGTTAGCATCCTCATGACATAATGAAACCGTTTTTATTCTTTCCTAACCTAATTACACACCTTACGATTCAAGAACGGATTTTGATCGGCTCAATACACGTTATTGTGTTTCTTAAATACGCCGCAGTTTGTAAATCTGCTTTCACCAGACCTCAGAACCTTAAGCGGAACTTGAGGCATTCTAATTTAATTGCAAAACAATATTTCCTCTTCTAGGTCACCATCTAGGAGTCCTTGCCTCGTATGTTCTTCATAATATGGACGATTCTTGTAATTTTAAAAATTTTTAGAGCTATTCGTTTAGGCATTCAACTTTGCAAAACGAGATTTTCAATATTTTAAATTAAATTTAACAACTTAACAAGGTTGGCTATGGTTGCAAAAGTCTAGAAAAAACCTCATTGGATTGGCCGTAGTCCCTAATACAAAACTACCAGATTTTATTAAACTTGTTTACAAGATGGCCACGATATTTCAATTTTTAGTTGTTCCCCAACAATTTGAAAACCCCTGTAGTTATTTTTAATTGCGACATAGCATTTAACCAAAATTGTATATATTACCGTTTCTGAAGTCCCCATGTAGTTTTAGTTACTCTAGTTTACTTTTATTTGCGAGACATGGTATAATTTAGTAGGTATACACTGTATAGTAAGTGTAAAACGCCAAATGAAACAGTGGCATAAGAAAAGTTTATTTATTTTCTCACAGATAATCTCTGGTTACTGGATTGGTTTACTAATTTCTAACGGCCTGTATATAAACAGTTGAAAACGGGCTTTTTCACGAGCTTTTTCATAAGTTTATGGTTTATGAGCCAAGGTTACACTGACCTCAGTTTCTAGATCAGATTTTTTGACACTATAAATCATGATGATCTGCTATAATCGTGTAAGGCTTAAAATTAATGTTGATAAAACCAGGTACCTACTTATTTATGGTTCTAGGTACAAGACTAAATTGTAGGAAATATGCATGTAATGACTATAAAGTGGAGATTGTATTATTTTGGATCATCAATTAAATTTTAATTGTCATCGTCAATTTTATATGTAAAAAAACTCGGGATTCTCATTTTTTTGTCATCTTAGGCGAACGCTTGATTTTCAATAAAATTATTTTACTTACTATAGGTAATTTTATGTAGAAAGGATGGTATCAATAGATTGCGTATTTTATAAAATAAGTGTATCCGAACTTCATTAGTCTATAATTTACCTTTACATACCAATTAAATGCATATTAAAGACTAGTAAATTATTAAAGTTTGCAAATTAACTAATTACGTATGAAGTAGTAGGTATCTAATGCTATTTAGCTTTAACTGCTCTATTAGCCTCAGGCTGGCTAATGCACATTTTTATTCTTTAAATAATACAATTATTGCTTTATTAAATCAATAGTTAAATGTAAATTATATGCACCTATACGTAGCAAATCGTAAATTATTTGCAAAAATCTGCATAAATGCTTATAGTTATTGTTTCTAATAGGTACACGTTATTTTATTTTTATTATAGGTATGTATATTACGCCAAATGCATTTTTGTCGATCAGGCGTAAATTATATCATCTCAAAGATTGCCTACGTGACTTTTGACATGAAAGTTTTAAAAAGCTTAAATCTCATACAATTGAAATAGATTTAATACTGCGAAATTAGATTAATTATTTAGATATATACTTCAAATTGGTTACAATCGATTCTGTGTGTAGTCCCTATAGAAATATAGTAAATCAAATTGAAAATATCAATCAAAATTAGTTATGTGAGAACTCCTAGGACAGAGGATATGAATTAAAAATTTGTGATGTCACACTCACACAGTTTTATGTCTAGTAGACACAACTTAAGTTTACGTAGTTTACTTAATAGTAAAATAAATTAATCACTTGCAAACCCCTTGGTCTTCTTCTTACCCAGCGTAATGTAATTGTATATTGCATAATTAATAATTGCTCGTTACTCGTAAAAGCTGGTCTTTCTGCAATCCAGATATGGTGGGTGGATGATCATAAAATGATAAACAAGCAGAGCTGGCATAACTCACTATTTGTGTTTCTAACTCGTTGCTCGTGAAATTATCAAAACTGGCTCCAAGAAAACTTATATACATTTACGAATTGCTTGTTACATAAGGTAACAATACTTTTAGTTATGTTGGAAATATGTTTCACACTACTATGCTTTCCACAACTCATCAGTGGTGTGATCGGCAGGCAGTGTGACCCAAATTTCCAACATTTCCGAAGATCTTATACTAGCACGAGAGATGACTGACAAAGAGATGTTTTTGGCGCGCATCTAGCGTGAGCAGGCAATATGCCGGACAAGAGGTAACAACTCCATTATATCCTATTGCGAACACTAGATGCGCCCGAATTCCCTAGCGGGAGGCTTTATTTACGAATTGCTTGTTACATAAAGTAACAAGACTTTTAGTTATGTTGGAAATTTGTTTCACACGTGATGGATATAATGGAGTTGTTATTTCTTGTACGGCCATAGTTTGTGAACTGTGTTTCACCGTCATATTGCCTGCACACGCTAGATGTCGCAAAAAACATCTCTTTGTCAGTTATACCTATACATTTGTTCATAGATGGTAGATGATTCTTACTTTTAAATAAAAGCAATTTTATGGAAATGCCATCTGTAATTATCCAAATATTACAAATTTGGCCTAAACTAACAAAGAAATAATTAAAACAATTGCCAAATATATATTAATAAATACTACTTGTACTTAGTATACAACACAATTGCACAATATACTATTTACAAATGATTCGCTTGAAACTATTAATCTCACTATTAACGAATACCCCACATTTTCTTTTTCCTTCACTGGCAGAAAGACTTCCGACCAGGTTATAACAATGCCAGCGACATCTATTAGTTCATGTAGGTACAAAGTTATTTGTTAAACTATCCGAAAGTGGAGTACTTGCAACTGTTAGAAGAGAGATATCCATCTTGGTGACAAATGTATCGGATAATTCCACATCTATAGTTCTTGGTTCAGTTCCGTGATTTGCAAAATGCTAAGACACCCACATATTAGTAATATTCAGAAATACAATTATACAACTACACTCTAATATTCATTATGTTAGTTTGTAATATTATTTGCATTTATTAAAATACTAATCATCCAATTAATATCACGACAAAACAATACGGGTTAAGGTTGTGGAAATTGACCAATTTCAATTTATTTACGAAGGTACTTGATACACTTTTCGTAATTAAGCCATCGTATACGATTACAAAAAACTAAATAAACAATAGTGGAAAATATGAATTTGTTTGTTACATTTACTGTAAAAACAAAACTTAACTCTACACGGTAGCCGATCAAAAATATGAATATACAGTGTGTAAATCTAGTGGAAATGAAGTAAAGGGACATGAACCATGAACACCTGTGGAAGCCGAAAGAGATATAGCTATCATCTATCTTTGTTGACAAAAAAAAAATCGCAAGCGCAAAAGTAGCTCTTATTTTTATAACCTACCTACATCCAGGTATAGGAAATTGAAGTGACTTTTTGAATAGCAAATAGAAATGAATGTAACAACCAAACAACAATTTCCGAAATGTTAATAAACAAGGATATTTTTCTACAATTTTAATAAGAACTATTACGGTGATGTCATTTTGTTCCTAATATTAAAGAAATTTCATTTGGCAATTTTCCGTTGAGACTAATTTAAAAAATATCAATGAGTGTCCATAATTTGTCTAAATTTAGATACAAAGAGTATAGATACTCACAAATGCAAAACTCCAAAATTCAGGGTATATTTTACAAATTTACTTGTAAATGAGGCTACGTACGAGTATTTTAAATACACAGGATACGTCAAAGTCGATGCCCTATTAGAAGGATCTAGGGAACGGCAAGAAATATATTTCTGATACTTTTTTTAATGTTTTTTTAGGTTCAAAATAGGACGTATACGTGTAGGCCATATCCCCTGACACTGGAATCGTGATCACGAGACAAAAATACCTACATCGGAAATCATGTGTCTCATATATAGAGTTTTGTGTGCTGGTGTAATTATATGATAAATAATCCTCGATTTTAATAAACATTACCTAGAAGATGACCAGAACACTATATTAAAAACAATTGTGTCTTAGATTTCTTGTTTCTACAATTTTCGATAAATAGCGTGGTATATAATTTCGGAAATATGGTGAAGTCTCGACAATACGAGCCCTAACTCATCGCGTCCAATAAATTACTTTGAACGCTCTAAATAGCGAAAACCAATACAGCCCTAATTTCTCCCCCAATAGACTTCTTTTTATTCATAAAAAATCAACATTTTTCGACGCTACCTAACCTATTTTCAGTGTTCGTAAAAATTTGGGATACAAATTAATAAAATATAATAGAATCCATATAAGGAATAGAAAAGCATAAAGAAAATCATTTTTAGTCTTATTAAAAGTGTTGCCAACTTAAAGTTCTATACCTCTATAAAAAACACCCTTTATATGGAGCCTATTAGTTTAATGGTTTTTTTTTTAATTTCACATATTTTAAGTCTTTTCCAATAAGATGATGATGATATTCAAAGGAAAATGCACGACCATGCCTACAGGACCATATCCTTTTCATGAAATTTTCCATAACTGAATCGCAAAGTAGCTGCCCTATGTCCTTGATAGTCTCACGAATTCCATCTTTGAGGTCTTGAATCGACGCTGGGCTGTTCGCGTAGACCTTCTCTTTCACGTGGCCCCAAAGGAAGAAGTCGCAAGGTGTTAAATCGCAAGATCTCGGTGGCCAATTGTGATCACCTCTTCGAGAGATAACACGGTCCGGAAACTTTTCCCGTAAAAGATCAATGGTTTCGTTGCTTGTGTGGCACGTAGCGCCGTCTTTTTGAAAGTAAACGTTGTCCAGATCAATACCATCCAATTCCGGCCATAAAAAATCATTAATCATCTCTCGATAGCGCAATCCATGGGTTTTCTTCAACACTTTCGGCTACAGCAGCAATATTCTTGGCTATTCTTGAGCGACGTGCAGGGGTTTTATTCTCCACATCACTAACTTGTCCCTAAAATCGAATTTTTCCACCAATTTCTGTATTGCGGTCCGACAAGCATTTTTATAGTGAATTTTAATAATTTCAATGTGTTGTTGAAGCGTGTATCGTTCCATTTTTATTAATGGCGTAGTTTCTACTTGTCAAATGTCAAAAAATGACAGCTCCAAAAGTGACATATACCGAAATAGCAATAACACCTCTTATTGGAAAACTCTTTATATGTGAATAAGTAGTTTTAACTACTACTACTACCTTTGACTAGAAAAGAGAGTTCCTAGTCAAAGGTATCCACCACCCCTAGTTGTGATAGAATATAAACTAAAAAATGTCACATAGAAGAACTGGTTCACACAGGCATTCACAAATAGTGTAAAAAGGGGTCAAAAATGGAAGAATCTGTATCCACGATAACTCAAAACTAACTTAAGAGATGTTTAACAAATTTGGTACAAAAATACTTCAGGAGCAAGAGGTTTCAAAAAGGGTTCAAAAAATTGTAGTTCTTAAATTAATCTTTTATCTTTATTATTATATCCGAAATATTTAACATAAAAAATTAGATCACATAGACGAAGAGTGTTAAAGGGGTTAAAAACTTAAAACATATTTCCTAAACATAGCAGAAACATTGACTAGTTATTTATAGCTTTGACAGAAATAATAGGTAATAGTGGAAACGAGGTCAAAATAAAAAAAAATCCTAATCTTATTCGAAATATGGAATAATTTAAATAAAAAATAACAAAAAGGTCACAAAAATATTACTTTTACACTTGCATATTCGTAAGTATTCGTGCCTCGGGGTAACAGTTTATTTTTTGTGTGGCGGTGTAATCGGAAATGAAGTAAGTCAGTGTATATTTCCTAATTCATTTTACTATTATCATTTGTTCAAGGATTTACAATCCAAATAACTACCTATATAAAGTAAAAATCCATTAAACGTCGCGTCGTTGCAAGAAAAATATAGGAAAAAGTATGTGTAAAAGGATAATTATAATTAATTACTTAAAGACCTAATTATTATGTACTTAGGTGTGTTTATTATATTATATAACAAACATATTTGTGTAGCAGACGCGTTTGATTTCTGATTATAAATTAAATCACATCCAACTTATTTGGAAATGTAGGTAACTATCCTTTGAGCAGATTTTATAAAATCCATAAAATTGTTTTTATTGTGATTCAGCATAAGAAATTGTAGAAACAGTTGTAGAAAATAGCTTTGAGACACTTCCAATTTTGAGTCTAGTCGCTTATCAGCTATGTCGAAAGTTTTGTTTTAATTTACTCCATTTTCATAAAACATAGTTCGTAAATTTAATTATTATAAATTAATATTAAGGATAATAAAAAATGAGCTGCATGGTTCAATTGAAATACAATTTAATAATTGAAGGTACAAAAACGAAACAAAAACTTAAATATTTTTAAGGTCTAACAAATATTATTAATTTCGATACATTTTTTTCCTCAAAAACGTCCTCGACCTTGTGTTTATAAGTTTCCACCTGATTTAATTAATATATTTTTTAAATGTTTATGTAGTTTTATTAAGATAAAAAAATTAACAGCTCATGAATGATTAAGTTAATTAGATAATTTTTTAATTGATCAGTCCGGTAATTATTTTATGACGAAAATCATGTTCTATGGAATTTCACTATACACACAATATTCTTGATATGGATATCCTATCTAGTGGTGCAACGGCCGAAGTTTTATTATAGTTATTATAACTTTGACAATATAACCTGCCTTATTACAATAATTATTAGTTAAATGTCTACTAATATAACGGCCTAATCCCAGGAAATAAATTGGATAAAGCACCTAGAAATAATTATGAGGAGAGGAGGAACAGATTGACACCGACCTGGCCATTAAAAACGAAGTCCGGCGAATTCCCCAGAGTTGGCCGGACTCGTAAGGTGGCCGAATTTCCGATACATCTCGAATCCCATCATTTGTCAATGCCTTTTTCATCCGTGGAAAACAAGCTTTCATGATATTTTTGTATAAGCCTGTTAAACTAATGTCGGACGTCACGTCACGTATGTGGCACTCTAAAATTCTTGCACACTATGAATAAAATGAGAAAAATATATATTTTGTACTTTCCTGTGAATTCACTGGTTTGTAAAACAACCAAACAACGAGCATGTGCTGGATGGGACTGAAGGAGCTCGTCGATTGAATGTGTGCGAGGAAATGTACTTTCTGGAAACTTGTGTTTCGTGAATTCTAGCAGAGAATTTGGGTATGACTCGCGTGTGTTCAAAATTGATGAGTAGGAAACGTGACGCTTCAATAATGACTATGTGTCATTACTAGTGACGAGTCTTGAAATTCAGTTCTCACAGTGGAAGTTTCCATCCGAGCCACGGACTATGAATCTGCCGAACAGATTCGATGATAAAAATAAATTACCATGGGGTCATCAAAATATTGCATGAGGCAGTCAGAAGCAAAATGACAAAAATAAAGGTTGTGGGGTTAAAATTGATGACTTCCGATATAACCGGAAGTGGTATGACCTTGAAAATATTTTGGTATAAAAGAGAATCTTGAATAACCCTGAAATGCAAATTTCGAAGTCTTTTCTAACAACGAATACTTTTAACGAACGGTTACCGAAACCCTGTATATTACTAAACTATAGCTATCATTGGTTTGACTTTGAGACATCATTTATATTCAAAAATGTTAAATTAATCCACTCTCTCAGTTCAAGAGTAATTAATGAATCTTCAACACCAAACTAGGTATATTATTTTATAATCTGAAATGAACATAGGCATTATAAATAAAGTGTATATTACTTAGAGCTATAAATGATAATATAAAAATAAACCCATTACATTACATAACACCCTTAAAGGTATTACATTATTTCAATAGATTGATACCTATTATATTATCAATAAACAAATAACAATTATCTTGTTATACCTAGAAGGTACTATATATGTTTATAATAATAAAAATATAACATAATAGGTACAATTCAAACCGCAAAAATATCGCGAAATCAATTTTATCTGCTCAATTAGGTAACAATTAACGATTGACTAATTTAATTCATAAATAAAAATTAAATTGTAGTACTAACACATGTGCTTCTAAATATATACGTTTTTACTACTCTAAATTTTAATTATATTACCTATTATACTATAAATAATATTTTTTTTTATAGTAATTGTGTTACGTTTTTAGTCAACCCTGTAGTATTCCAGTGCCTACGTGACTATGACATGCAATCCTATGGCGCGATTATTTTCAAAATGCACATCTACTCTACTCACTTACCCCAATCGGTGTTTTCTTTCGTTGAATAACAGCTGATATTATTTTTTGACACAACACATAACAGAATTATACATAATCTTATTTTAAACATGTTATTAATTGATGAAGTTAATGCACGAGGTAGTTTAATTATTCGCAAAATTCAGAAGTTTCACTACCTCGTATCACATCACAAGTTACTGTGCATGTGTTCGTGTGTAATAGCGAAGTGCTCTTTTACAAATTTACGTCAAAGTTGGCATGGTTTTACTACTAATACACTTTTTACTATGGTTCGACGTTGCCAGATTGCCATAAACTTCTTGAATAATCGATTCCACGACAATTTTAGAAAATAAATCAATTAGCATACAACACATCGGATAAAGACTTTATTTAAAATAAAATGTTAAATTTTATATTGATCGTAGAATTATAGAAATGGTTTAGAAGAAGAAGAAATCTCCTGAATAATATTATTACACAACTTAATATGTTCACAGATATACGACGTTCAAAATTTAAAAAATTAATTATAATTCGTTTATTTATATTATCACCTAAGTATAGGAATTTCTATTTTTAGTTGAGATGTAATTAAATTTCATTTGAAACGATATTTATCGAGTTTTTTTTGAAATGGTTTGTAATTGTTACCTTCTATTTTAAAACAACAACAGCAAATTATTATTTAGTTATTTACTAATGCCAAACATCAAGTAGGATTTTTTTGCATGAATTTGGAACGAACGAAATAAACACAAAAATAAACCTACCCATTGCCAATAGTACAAATGCCTAGTTATACGTAAAAAACAACCCAGAACCCAGCTCACTACACTATATAATTAATAAAAAAAAATGCACGTGCAGCATAGTACACGTGATAGAAGTGAATACTTTTTTCACGAGAGAGAGAGAGACGCCGCTATATACATAATAGTGTATGGTATAGGATTTAGCAGTTATTTAAATGTTTTATGATTTCTTATATAGTTTTAAAGCTGCTCTGAAAGGCATTTATAGCAAATCACTTTCGGTTTAGTTTCGACTCATAAGTTGCCGCTCTTTCAATGATTTTGTAACAATACTAAAATGTTTTGCTGATCGATTAAATAGCATTTTTATTTTAGGTATGGTATTATTATTATTATTATGTTTGGTTAAAGTAAGGAAAAACTATAAATTCATCCAAGTTGTTTACTACCCCCTTTTGTTGATATATCACAACTTAATGAGCTAGGAACTCTGTATAATACCTTAGGCTTAGTGTAAGGAAATAGAAAATATATGTTGCTTTTTTGAATGACAGAATTTTTACAAAAACAAATAATACATACATAGGAGTTGCAATTTAAAAATAAATCAATTTACTATTTTATGTACCTATTCGCGGCTTGACAACGCTGTGTTACACTTTATATTTTGGTAAGAATCATGAACGAAATATATTTTTCTCATTCTAACACGCGTATTTCTAAGCTCGTTCTTGCTTTTCTTAGAGCAGACGGTGATCAGAGGCGTAGTAAATATGTTTAGGAAATACACGACGCGACGTGGTCATGGTTTGTAAATTTAAATAGAACACAAATAAATATATTTGTGTTCTATTTAAATTATTATTATAATAATATTACATTAAATTTACATCTCGAACTGAAGAATAAGTACTTTTTATACCTTTTGAAATAATATAATGGCGACACGATTTCTGTGTGTATATGACAAACGATATAATCTGACAGAATACATAATTTTGTTGTTAATTGTTACAGCGCACGGCAAAAATCATAAAACACAAATGAGTATCTGTGGAATTGTGGAAAGGGTTTTTTTTCCAGATACCTATCTACTTTAACTATTTTTCACCTTCTCAATATAGTATCAAACTGTGACTGAGAAGCTACAAGACTTATCATTATATAACTTTTAGAATGATACAGACCACGTAGAAATATAGGTAGGTACATAAATATATTATATAAATTTATCATCGTGTATAAACTTTCCTTTTTATTTACAAAATAATCCTGTTAAAAATAAAACAACAGATTGGACATTCTGCAAATTGACAAGAAATCTGCAACACGACATTATAAGGGAATATTTAAATTGGCTCATGAACCAATTAATCTGGAAATTTTTTAAACACTTTCGCCATGATCATGATGTATATTCTGATCATGGATTCTCTTCAACCTAATCATTATTCCCCAACTGTTTAATTGGCTGTATTATTTCGTATATTTTGTCCGCTCCAATTAGCGGACTTTGTTTTAAGCAATATTACACATTTTTCAACCCTAGGTAACTAGTCAAAGTTATAACATACGTATTCATCCAAAGACACGCCAATGGTTGTAATTCTCATACCTCACAACGTTGACAATAAAATATTCAGACTGATAAAATAATAAATCAAGTCTCATCAACATAAAATGTAAAATTAACTAATTACACATATGAAGTTCAAAATCAAATAATTTAATGTGTGCTTCAGGATATAACGAATTTCTGTGTATTTGTATGATGATCTCTCTCTTTTATCTCGTTGCAGTGCTTCACCAAATTATCTTCACAATATAATAATGTATGAAAGGAACCGGCAACATCCTATATGCTTATTTGTCAGAGAACCAGATATGTCAAGTGAAATGTCATCTCGCATTTCGTCATCTGTCTTAATTACCGAGGTCAATAGTATTTACGTACGTTTGTTGATGTTATATTTCATTGTTTTTAAGAATTAATTCTATAATCTTTAAAGTGTTGTGTAAACGTGAATTATACCTACCTAAGTGAAATTATGTGAATTTCTGCTTTTTCAGAACATTTATTTGTGGTAAGTTTCTAGTTCACACTTTAAAATCTCCACTTCTTAATACCTACATACAGTCCTACCTGTTAACATTAATTTATTGTAGGTTATGTTTGCATTTTCAAATAATGTTATTTGTGCTTTATTGTTTTAAACGCCTACATAAAAAAATCAATTCTTTTATGATGCCTTCTAAAATAATTATCATAATTTAATGTGCTTTAATTTAAGAACGTTATAAATGGTTGGTAACAGCCAGAAATGTAGTCGTTTTCTTAAGTCGGGTTATAATTTCGCGAGTTAAAAGTGTTAAGTTTTTATCTGAAGATGGTACCAGTATAAACAACAGAAACATGATTTGAATGTTTGGTGCAGCTTTAAACGGTGAGTCCATTTTTATTTTCCTTTCTTAGGATTAAATAGAGTTAGAATTAGGTAAATAGACGGTCATTTTAGTACATTTTGATTAGGTACTAATAATAATTTTTATTTTGAATCTCAATGTTTTATACCTATTATCTTTTAATCCAATACTTATCTTAGGAGTTTAACATAAGCATTTGTCTGGTTCTTAGTTACCTACAAAATTTTCGGTGAGATTAGTTGTAATTAGGATAAAAAATACTTGTTGGGTCACTAGGAGCTTCTTTTCATCTCGGTTTCCACTAATTTATGACTTAAAGTGTGCAGTTTAACCACAGTTTAATAAATAATGCTGTGGTTAAACCATGAATTTCCAGTTTAAAATGTACTATACTTATACCTACTACTTATAAGGATACAGGTAATGATCATTTTATAATATAGGTATAGATCTTTTTAACGCAAATAATGATTCCTGAAATGGTACCGGTTAGTTTATTCAGTTAACAGTTAACCTCTAAAACTATTGAATATTGAGAGATAATAATTTCGAATTCTTGGAATATGATTTCGAATCAAACGAATAAATTGTAAAAGTTTAAAACATGGATAATAACATCATGAAAGAAATAATAGTTTTCAGAACACATTTCGTTGTTTTCACAAGTTTTCGAGCTTAAGTGAAAGACAATCACAAAAAAGATGATCTTTCGGTTTCGCCATATATTCAGTTCAGTATATTAACATTCAGTTTAATCACATTCACTTGTCAGGTCAGTCACTACCAAAGAATATCCCTTATATGAGAAACTAATGTGTAACTGGCATCTATGTAAACACAAGTCCTTCCTTTAGACATGCAACCCAATATACACCGATTTCTATGTTTGTAATCAAGTTGTCTAACTTAGAACACTACGAAATCGATTAAAATTATAATTCAAAATGTAAGTGTAATTAATACTATATTTTATATAATCTGGTATTTAAAACACATTTGAACAATATTAATATTATTTTGCATTATTTTTTTATACATACCTAATTATTTATTTTGGAATATTCAATTTCGAGCGCATGCTTACGAAGTAATGCTAAACATTTATAGGTTCTACTGCCAGGGGCAACTAAATGTCAGTTTTGAAAATTGGTAATTTAATAATACAGAGCGCGCGGTATAGGTATTTGTATTTATTTCAGTATCCTTACTACTAGAGCGAGAACTTAAGTTATAAAAAAAAAGTATTTTTATGTTTTTATTTTGGGACATAATAAAAAGTTTAAAAATCATAATAAATTTAAAATAAAGTTATATTTATAATAGAATTCGAAATAAGAATAATTGCAGTGAATGTTGAGCATAAATAAATTTGTTATAAGTTTAAAAAAAAAATATTTTGAGGTGGTAGTAATTTAAACTTTAATTAGTATAAAAAATGCTGCTTACAGTGTAGTTTAAAATTTCTTTTTTCTTTCTAAAAGTGTGTGTTTGTAAATTCTTAAAAAATATGGTTTTTGGAACTAAATTGGTATAATAGGTACTTAACTATTACACTTTCTTTGGATTTCTCAACGAACATCGGGTTGAATTATTTGTCACATATTTATACCTAGGTGAGTTTGATTTTGTTAATTGAAATATACTTAGTTTGTTTCTACATATTATAAGTATACAGGGTGTCGCAGAATAAAGTTGAAAGATAATGCATATACAGTGTGTCCCAGGATAGATGTAACAAGAGGTGTGAACGACAAAAATTTTTTGAATTTTGGAATGACATTTGGTGAATGAGTCCTGCTTGGATTAAAACTATAGTCCCCAAAAAATGAGTTAAATCCATGTTGTACAGGGTGTTTTATAAACAAATTTATAGAAATCATCATGAATGGAGTGTCTTTATTTTACAATATACACGAAAATTCTACTAACAAAAGTTATACAATTTTATATCTCCGTACCATTTTCAGGAATATAAACCCATATTTTTGGAAAAAATACTTTTTTGCAATAATTAATATTTTAATTTGATCATTAGAAAAACACTGCGTAAATAGTAAAACAAATATTGAAATTACTTAGAAGTATAAAGTAGGCTATTAGTAAGTAAGTAGGAGAAAAAGTTATAGAAGAGAGATATTTTCATCATTTGATAATTTTCTCAGATGAATCCACATTCACAACCAACGGTGTTGTTTCATCCCAAAATTGTCGGTATTGGTCATTTAAAAATCCCAATTTTAGAATTCATTTTAGACGACAGTAAATGTGTGGTGTGCCGTGCCGTATCACATTGGAGTTATTAGACCTTATTTCATTGAATGAAGGTTCAACCAGCACATTTACTTAGAGATTCTTGAAAGAAAAATCTCCATAATTTTAGAAATATGCCTTTAATTCATTTTCAACACGACAGTTGCCCTAGTAACTCCACAGAAGCAGTTAAACAGAGGTCTAATTTAAATTTTGGAGACAATTGGATTGCCAGAAATGGACTGATCAAGTAGCTGCCGAGATCTCCTGACTTATCAATATTGGACTTCTTTTTATGGGGTCGTCTCAAACAATTGGTTTATGCTGAACTACTTCCTAATGATGCAGCAATATTACAGGAAAGAATTAGAAATGCTGCACACTCTTTAACTTACAAATTCATAACAATTTTAAGGAATTCAGACGAAGGATTGAAAAATGTGCGGATATGGACGTTTGTTGTCTCAATTTTGATATTTACTTACTACCAACTTATGCAAGTTTGGAATTATTATCTTCAAATTGTTCGAGAAATAATGAGGTTTTTCCGAGGGTTTTCATCAAACCAACACCGCTAGATGACGCTTAGCGGTTGGGTAACTAATTGTGAAATAAATTTAAATCTCGACCAAAGAAAGTCTTTGGCCTATTTTCTTGTCCAGCATTTTCTCCATTATATTTTTTCAAAAACGCCATAATTTTTTTTGTCTATTCTCAATATTTTCGTTTGAAAGTGAAAAACAGCATTAACAAAAACAAGGATAGTCTATAGCATTTTTGTTCCTCCATATTATAACTATTTATGCAATACGTGTGTGATTGCTTAAGTAGGTCAATCTAATCTATACTTCTAAAATATTTTGGCATTTCTGACACTTTCGGTCATACCGGAAGTTGATAACTACTTTCTTATTTCAAATGGAATACCCTGTACATAATTATATTTTTGGATTGCTTATCTGTTTTGGAGTATATTGTCTTAACACTTCCCTATACATACTCGTATCTTCAACTGTTTATTTATCTTGAATTTTTCGGCACATAACAGGTCTCTGGGAAATATTCACCATTTGGTCACCTGAATAGGTAGACTCTGGAAATTTTGACGGTAGATGAACAATATCTTCGAAAAATCAACTGTCTGTTACAGGGTGGTCGGAAACTACTGTATTGTTATCGACTACTACAAATAGGCATAAGTCAGTTTTCTCAAATGGAACACGCTTTATATTATAACATATTCTCAAAGACATTTAAATTCCTTTTCAATTGATATGCCATGTTCCTATCCCTAAATGGATAAGTTTCCGAAATAAAAGCAAGTTTCTAATACGCCATCCACCGTGAGAAGCTAATTTTGTATTGGTGTCATGAATTTTTTTATGTTTTCAGAGGAAATAGAGGTTGGCCCAAAAAATTATGATAAACAATGTAACTATACTAAGGTGTGTAATTGATTTGAAAAAGGCACCAGAATCTAAATATATTTCGCGTATTTGGTGATACCTAATCGATGTATTCTTTATGGACGCTCTATGATTCTAACATAGAGCCTCTATAAAGGGATTAAAAATGGCCCAAATATAAAGTAGTTGGAAGTGTCCAAAAGGCGTCTATGAAGGTTTTTAAAACGGGTCTTAAAATATAAAAAAAGTGGTAGAATAAAGTCAGTTAAAAAATGAAATTAGACTTAAATTAACTATCAAAAAACTTTATGCATACAGAACGTCCGTCGAATTTTTAGAAAGGGTCCAAGGGCATCAGTTTATTTATTTTTTAGTGAAGAATGACTTTAGTACTTAATAAAATTGACTTAAACAAACATAAAAAATATTCACTGCTTACTTACATGTTTTTAACAATCATTAAACACTAACTATAAATGTTAAAAGTAGAAAATGTGACTTACAATAAAGGACTGAATCAAATGTATGAAAGTATCACGTAGGCTTTGTATAAAAGTGTAATGTACGTTCGATGGGATTTACCAAATCTGACAACAGTACCTAATCATTTGTTATTGTCGTTTAATGTTTATTTATTTAAGTTACCTATACATTATGGAGATAATTAATTTTGCCAATTAATAAATAACTACCTCCAATAAAACTAGAATATAAATATTATTTTATTGTCTATTGTTATGAATGTATTTTCTATATTATATATTTGTTATAATATTTGGATTTGCATCCAACTGCAGGGAAATTAGCATCTAGTATTAATCAAGGTCTGCAAAATTTATTATTAAGTGTTATATTATTTAACCGTTCTTCCAGACAAACGATGAATTCCATGAAGGAGTATTTGCTTGGGTCTTGTTCATTAATGCTATTCTTCCTCTTATATTTCAAAAGAGAAATTCCTACGAATCAGTTCACATTTCACTGTCGTTTCAAAAATCTACCTCTAAAAACGGATCTGTATATTTAGTACACCTAAGTATATGTTATTATGTTGAAAAATCGTACAATTATGAAAAATTTATTATTTTTCGAAGAGCTATCGTTAATTTGCTATTTACAAGAAAATTTACATTTTACTACTATCTGTCTATCTATCAATGTTTTTGTCAGATAGTTGTTTCAAGATTGTTTAGTTACAAAAAGTATTAAAATCAAAAATGTGATTTTTTTAAGGGAATTAGTTTATTTATTCAATAGAATCTCCCTCGACTTGAATACTCGTTAAATATACTAAATTTTAAACAAAACAAATGTTGGTTAAATGAGGGTAGGTAGCAAAAATTAATAAATAATGACTCTTAATTGATTTAAGTTCTGTTCTCGAGAATTTAACACTAGTAAGGGTAGGTGTCATCAAATTACAGATTTTTTACCTAATAATCTAGGGAAAAACTTGACTGATACAAACTAAATCAAATCAAATTTGGTTGATCTTTGCCACTAAAATACCTATAGGTATTTAGTTTAAGTGCTAATGGCATGAATTGAAAATGCAGAACAGTTTTTAAAATACATTGCTTCCGTCCCAACTGAAAATACGACTAGAAGTTCCCATGAGAGACCCACAATACTTTTACAAAATGAAAAACTTTGCTCCGCCCTGAATGTGTAATGACACGATAAACATGACATAGCAATTAGGTTAAAAGGTGTATAAAGTGTTTGTTTTATGGTTAAGTATAGGCCTACCCCTTTTACATAATTAAGAAATTCATTATATTTAATGAAAGCTCTTTTAATGACGTTTTATTGCTAATTTCATTAACTTAATATTCATTCATCAAGTAAATTATATGGTGCCTAACTAGTTGATTTAAACATAATTTTCCGGGAAAAAAGAAAACAGATTCCAAATTTTTAACTTTTTTCACGGTCGGCAGGAAACCTTTGTTTTTGGGGACTTTTTTACGATATCGACCACGTAAATTCTAATTTCATCAAATTATTGTTAACTAAATAGTATGTTTTTAATAATAACGGCCCAACTACACAAGGATGCATTGAATTGCTACGTTCAACTTTCAAAGTAGACTGTGTACAAATGGTTTGCCGAATTTTGTCACAGTCGTGAATCAATCAATAAATTTAGAGCCCCGTTCAACTATGAGATTGACATATAAATACACATTCTAGAGAGTATATTTTAATACCTCAAGGAAAACTCCTATTCGTTGTAATGTATCCATCAGTGCCTAGCTACCATAGACATTTTCTTAGTTAAGGGGGGCTTCCCTCCGAGCGACTGTAGCTGGCGATAGTCGCTATGGTTATGTTTTCCTCCCAGTGTTTGCGACGATTAAATTTCCCACGTGTATCGGTAATTTTACTTCAGTTGTTCGTTCGTTCTGTGGCTGTGTAGTAGTTTTCAGAAATTCTTGGGATTTTTGGTTTAACGCGCAAACTACTTGTGGCCTATATGCGACCTCCTTCCAAGCATTATCCTTTACAACTTGATCCTTATATAAAGGACAATGCAAATTAAAGAGGGAGGAATGTTTACCCACTGCCTCGATCAATTTATCATCTTCTGCGGCGTTGAACAAGATTTTATCTTGTGAAAACATAGCGTACTATATTAAAAACCAAACGAAACTAACGAATAGTCGCTGGCTGCAGCGACTATATTTGCTCTGAGAGCAGGCGGCTTGCGACGAGCGCTAGGCCGAGCGACTATCGCCGGCGGCTGTCGCGCGGAGGACAGTGCTTCCATAAAACAACAACGGTAGCAGTATCATAGCGATCCTCGCAACAGTCGCCCGGAGGGAAGTCCAGCTTTACCTATATGATAATAAATAATTTAAAAAATTACTATTATTTTAAAAATTGTTCATTTGAGGTTTATTTGGATAAGTCTATAGAGGTGTTTTGCTCGTTTTGTTCCATCAAAGCAAATATAATTTGATTTGACCAACTTTGAGCTGCTATAGAATCGCTGAAATACCTTGGTTTTGGCAGTAGTGCATTGACATGAGGGAAACTACAAGTATACCACATGATTGAAATTAAATATTTCAATCAACGCTATAATATACTGCATATTAAGAACACCTTAGTAAGGTAGTAAGCACCATTGAAAATGCTACTTAATGTACCTATGTGTTAGCTTTACTAGACCTGTTCTCTGCAGATTTCATGTAACAGATTTTTGAATGATTTAAAGGAACCAAAAACTAGAGTTATATTCACAAATTACATACTCGATCAAATCTTCATATTATGAATATTCGCTATAAGACATTCACAATTCTGTAACATTTCACAAC
The DNA here is from genome assembly GCA_911728435.2 of Apoderus coryli. Taxonomy (NCBI): domain Eukaryota; kingdom Metazoa; phylum Arthropoda; class Insecta; order Coleoptera; family Attelabidae; genus Apoderus; species Apoderus coryli. Next base: position 8,829,688 of record OU452204.1, on the reverse strand, counting down.
TAAATTTGAGGGTTATACCTCAACGAATATTAAAGGAAATGTTACTTTATTATTATTATTTATTATTTTAATTTGGTTTTGATATGTTTCTCTATGGTTAGTTTTATTATTTATTGTCTGCATATGATTTTTTTCCAATTTCCAACACGTTATTTGTTGCATGTTCATTTTTGGGGCAGTGGAAGAATGGCGATGAACTAAAGGTCCTACCATATATGTAAAATTTACAATTGTTGGTATCTCATACATTTCATTTAAAAATGGAGTTTGCCTTATATCGAAAACAAAAATTTTGTGGGGGAACAAATTTCTAATTTTGAAAAGAAACCTGTAGCAACAGTAATTTATCAATTAATTTAATTTAATTTTTGTCTAGTCGAGATGATAATCAAAAAGAAAAACCACAAATCTAATACGAAGAAGTATATTTCATTCTCATTTTATAATAATTAACAGTATTTTTCCTCGAAATGGTGAGTTGATGGAATTACAACAATACAATCATACCATAATAAATGTATTTTTTCAGACTTCAACACATTACTCTTAACTTACTCTTGGCTTAATCAAATAATGTAAATATATACAAATGCAAATTCTCTACTGATATTGCCACTAATGATGAAGCTTGTAGGCTTCGAAACATGTGTGTGGTAATTATAGCAATTTAAGCGACCCAACACATTAAGTGTGATGTATTAAACTGATTTCGTGGAGTTTGACGTTTTATTTCCTTTTCACAATACATTCACTCCACTTAAGAATGGACTATTTCTTTAAAATTAATTTAAACTTGTTCGTAAAGCCTCGTATGTATCGAACATACAAATTATTATGAGTATATGAGTCAACATAAAACTTTAAATAATGGTCGACCTCTGTTTTAATATAAATAGGTATCTAAGAGGTAGTTAGAAGTCGTTTAAACAATTATGAGCAATTTGGTTGTGTTTTATATTTATTTTTATTAAAATTAATTTAACAAATGTTCAATGTATACGAGTACATGTTTGCAGGAACCATATTAAATTTGGTGAACGATCTTTAGAACTATTCTTAAAATCTAATAACATAGTAGAGCAATTTATGAATGAAAATAAGCTGCGATTTTGTTTTTCTAAATCGTTTTTGTTGGTATATTTAAATTTAGATCTTGTGTGAAAATAGATCTATACATTTCAGAATTAGAAAATTTATTTCTGAGAAAAAGCCACATGAATAAAAAAAACAAACATTACGTATGCAAGATATATGAAGAACTATTTATAATTATCGATAGTTAACCTTGACTGGATGCGAGTTAAACAATATTATTGCTATATAGGTCATACTAATGCAAAGCTGTAACTAACAAATACACGAGGGTGTTCGAGAGTAGCTTTATGATATGGTAGGCATCAGTTCAAATAGTGAGAAGATCCCTGGTACAAATTTTAGTGGAGTATATTTAATTGCTCTTTCTAAAGCACTCCACCTAGCTGCTTAAAAAAGACACAATTTTTTTTTTCATTAACATCTCTACTCTCCACTTATACAGTTAAAAAGTCGGTTTTTGTTACAAACTTAAAATTAATTCTTCTATTAGGTAGAAAGACATACTTACACCATTGACATTTTTATTTATACGTACAAAAAATGTGCCATTTTGAAAGTAATGGCTTTTATTTTTAAACAAATTAAACGGTATACTTACATATTAAAATATTACCTTAATAAATATTAACAGGACCAACATAAAAACTATTGACTATAGGAACAACAAAAGAATAAAGCAAAAATAACAAAGGAAATGAAAAATATCCAACCATCAAATAAAAAATAATGTAGGTATATATATTTTTCTACAACTGTCAAAAGATAGTGACATTTTTTCATCACTTTTAATGTGACAAATGATATTTCGCAAACGCCGATGTGCGAAGTATTTTCTTCGCGCACCGGCGTTTGCGAAATACTGCGTGCACTAACTTTAACACGATTTAAGTACCTAGAATTCAACTTTATTGTAGGTACTAATAATATATGAAAAACATAAATTGATTCAAACATTCTTAATTAAGTAGGTATTAAATATTCTTCACAATATTCACGTTAATGGTACAAATATCCCAACAGAACATTTTCACTCACTTTTTCAATTTTTTTAGTTTTACAGCACTCTTTGAATTGACTGTATGTCCTTTCATACTGCTCTCTGGTAACTGCTTATAGCTCCATTTCCCATATTTTACATACTTAATATTTAATTATTAGAAAATACAATAAAAACTAGTTGTCACATTTTTGTCAAAATTAAAAAAGCGTATGTGGGTATATTCTACTTTTCATAGTAACGAAATATACAAGGTATAAGGTATATTTATAGTTATGATAAATAATATGAGTATTCTTTAGAATAGTAATTATTGATGAAACGAAATATCTGCAGTTGTACAAAAAATGTTGTATGTAATATGTGTGCGAAGAAATTTCGCGCATTCAACAGATATTTTGGCTCAGCTGCGCATCGTCAAAACAAATTTCTGTCTCAATGCGCGAAATTATCCTTCGCACACTTATTACATAAATAACTATATTTATATTAAATAAAGGTAATTTTTAACATTCAATGAAGAAAATACATTAAAATTCAATATCAAACGTGATGCGTACATTACAGTTGGATGAGGACGATAAGTCTTTCTTTCTCCCTATAAGACTGTCTAATAAACTGCAGATACAGGTTTTTAATTCTGTGCATTTTGACCCCTCACTTTTCTATTTACGATTATTTCGTTTCTAAGACACTTTTAAGATGAATCCAATGGTTTTTTTTTTGTAAAAAGTAGTTTTGATGTTGACATAAACTTGTATTTTTCTTATACACCAGCCTGTATATTTCTACATATTCGTGCTTGTGATTGATTCTAACCTAGACATCGTCCAGATGACCCAAACTTTTCATGAAGTTGATGATCTCTCTGGAGACCAATTCCCTTGCTTCGTCGGGTGTTACAGTCATCCCCCACTAACCAAAGCAGTAATATCTATTTGCGGGATTCTATTTTTTTTCTTTCTTTTAAAATATCTTATTTGTGTAACAAGCTATCAAAACAGTATTTCACGGCTGATATAGGTACAGCATATTTGGTATGTTGCCAGTAGGAATGCAACTTTGAATAAATGGAAACTCTTTACATAAATTTTTGAATAAATTAAAGAAATAATTCATATTTAATAATTGTGGAGGGCAATTAATAATGCAAACAAACTAAAGCTTGTGGAGGTGACGTTGGTTAGTTTTATTGCATTTAAATAATGAATACTTAGTCAGGTAATAAATATTAATGAAAAGACAGGAAACCTCTCATTTAAGCGTGCGTATTCCTCCTTCCAGGCATTCATTTTAAAAACTAAGGGCCGGTTTATCAATGTACAGTAAAACTAATTGTTAGTTAACTGGAGGGTAACGTTAACTGCAAGTTAACTCTAGTAGGGTGTTTATTAATGCATTTGTACCTACCAGTTACGTACCTTCCAGTTATACTATATCTTCTTCAGGTTGGCAAATCTGGTAATGCCGGAAATTCGTTTCTATTGGCTCGTTTAAGATTCGCGCGCAGGATACTGTGATTTATTATACTTTTTTGAGTTTGTGTGACAACACATGGTTTGTGTAGTATACACAAGGCAAACGAAGTGAATACTCAAACCATTTTGAAGCTCCCAGTTTTGTGCTGATAAAATGGAAATTGAAAAACAAAAAAAGAGGTGGACATTTTGCCCCCAAAGAAAAAATATTATTATAAAAGAGTTATATTATTATAAAAGAGTTATAGAGAATAAAAAGACTGACGCAGTTACATGGAAACAAAAAGAAGAAACTTGGAGCAACATCAAAAGAGAATTTAGAGAAGTCCTGATCGTCGTAACCCAGGAAATTATTTCCTCTATTTCTTACAATGTAAGGCCTCCTTTCATATTCCAGAAATTCCACAATATCTTCATCATTATCACTTAATATATCTAATAATATATTATTGTCCATCATATTAAAAAAATGAGATAATTAAAAACTTTAATAATAATATTAAAAATTAAAATTAATACAAATCATATAGGTTAGCTAAATTAAGTAGGTTTTGCACGAACATAACCACAAAACATACCCCTTTATGTTTTGTAAACATAACTGCGCATACGCTGATTCTAACCAGGATAAATACGTTAACAAGAAGTTTGAAGTGTCTGGTAATTTAACTGGCTGGTAGCAGGATTTAACTATCGGGTAAATGTTACCTGAATATTGATAAACAGTTTACCTATCAGATAGATTTTAACTGTCAGTTAACTAACTTAACCGAGCATTGATAAACCGGTCATAAACTGGTGTGATGCAACGTTTGCAAGACTGGATCTTATCGTTCTACAAACTGATAGTTCTGCATCGTTTGAATTTTCATATTTATTAAAAAAAAAAACAACGGAAGCTGGACTTTCAACTCCCTGGGATCTTCCTGGGGAAGCCTTTGATGCCCTGTAGTACATTGCGTAGTTACGATATTTAAATATGTAAATGCCGTTTTTTGGTCAAAAAAAATCAAAATTATAAGCATATAGTGTGAAATTTGGTATATGATTTAATTGGAATTTTAAATGCACATCATTTTTGATATAGGCCTGGAAAGAGGTGTCGCGGTCGCCCGAGTTTTTTTTTGTTTTGAAGAGATTTTTTTTTTAATTTTTCTCCAAATTATTATCAACAAATGAAATAGAAATTCACTCATACGAGGTGGTCGCATTTTACTATTCCTAAATAATGAATAATATACATTTACATTTTAAAATACACTAGGTATTTTGTAAGAAATAAAAACCAGTTTTGCAGTTAAATTATTGGATACAGATTCTTTGGTTATCTATTGAAACGCGTACATCAAAATATATATAAAAGTTTTTAGGAAATAGTCCATTACTATGAGTGGAGTTCAGTATATTGTAAGTTGAAAAAAGAGTCACTCTCCACGATTAAACGATACTTTAATAAGGCATCAATACCATAAATTGTTAGTTAGACATGTTTCGGGATACCTGTTCCCATCATCAGTAACGTAATTATTACACAAGAGAGCTAATTCTTGAGTTAGAATAACATGATGTTTTTTAATTTTATACTTAATGCGTCATTGAAGCAATATTTAATGGAAAAATGTTTTTTGGTTTTTTTGTGAGAATTTTTCTGTTACTTTTTTAACGTTTTTTCCCACTATTTCTTTTTGTAAATCATAATTAAAATTATAGTTTGTGTTACGTTATTTTTATTAAATAAACGCAATAAAAATAACGTAACACAAACTATAATTTTAATTATGATTTACAAAAAGAAATAGTGGGAAAAAACGTTAAAAAAGTAACAGAAAAAAAAAAAAAAAAAAAAAAAAAAAAAAAAAAAATTCTCACAAAAAAACCAAAAAACATTTTTCCATTAAATATTGCTTCAATGACGCATTAAGTATAAAATTAAAAAACATCATGTTATTCTAACTCAAGAATTAGCTCTCTTGTGTAATAATTACGTTACTGATGATGGGAACAGGTATCCCGAAACATGTCTAACTAACAATTTATGGTATTGATGCCTTATTAAAGTATCGTTTAATCGTGGAGAGTGACTCTTTTTTCAACTTACAATATATAAAAGTGTATTGTTTGTTTTCTGCTAAATTAAATTATCCTTTTTTGGGTCTATGTACGAATAACAAGGTATGTAATGAATTAGATGTTGAAAAGAATGTTTTTTAGTATCTCATGACTACAATAACCTTGGTTAAAATAGACTGTAGAATATTGATGGGTACTTAATTTAAGTAGATACGTATGTTCATTTTAATTTTTTATATATTGTTCTGATAGCTGAGTAAATTGGAATTAATTTTTGTGTAACATAGACGACGAAGTTAATAGTAATTAAGTAGGTATCACCGAAAAAAGGTTGTTAGAACATTTTTGTTACGAACATTTTGATGCTTACATTGTGAGCAAAAAAAAAGTGATTTATGCAAGATACCTACCTTGTATAACGTTAATTCCATTTTATACTCGTATCTTGAATTCAACGTTAGGCAATAATTAAGATGAAATAAGCGCGCCAATGGTTAACATTTTTTAAATTGTATACGTCAAAATATTTTTTACCATATTTGGAAATATATTGAAAGACATTTTGGAATTATGTTACATATTTTAAATTTAAACGTTGATACCTTGTATCTAGGCACCTAAGTACTTGAGTTCATGCCTCTATATCAAAATTCATCAATTTCTGAGATAGAGCGTTGTAGGTCGAATATAGGAGTAGCCTTTATATTAAATTATACAGTGTTTTCATTGGAAAACATCTGAAGTAGACCCGATTTTCGGCAAAAACACGTCGATTTTGTTTTTGAGGGAGAACTTGAAAACCACCAATTTTATAATTTCAAATAATGTCATGTGTTTGTCTTGTGACAAGTAATTTTAAGCAGTAAAATGTTGTATCTATACTAAGAATAAATTGAAATTGTTCGATCCGTTTCTGAGATAAAGGCATGGATAGCATATGTAAACAACAAAATAAAATAGCAAAAAATAGAATTCGAAGAAAATAAAAAACTGCTTATTTGGCGCATTCTTTAAGGGCCTGTATCTAAACAGGGGTTGTTCAAATTTTTTTATATAAAAGATCCACAAACAATCACATCTTCTAGATAAAATGTATGCCTAAGTCTAGTAGTTTTTGAAATTTGTAAAGTTTTATGTCGAAAATGACGTTTGAAGGTCAACACAAAAATTGTCATTTGTCCTTATATTGAAATTTTATATAATTAATTTGCATGAAGACTCTTGTAGACAAAGTTTACTTTAACTACTTTCGTAACATCTTTTCTTATTTTTTGAGACAGGGTAGTCTAAAAACAAGGTTCAAAATAATATTGAAAAAACAGCTTAAAGTCGATAATTTCAAATGGAACCTAGGTAAGTTAGTAGTAAGTATTTGCTGCTATATTATGTCGAAAATGTGTAATTTTACAAAAAGCGTTTTATAACTTTCTAATAATCATCTTATGATCCCAGAGTTGGATAAAGCTTCTTTTTTTTTTGCTGAATTTCTAAATGGAAGTTTATTTATTTATAATAAGTCCTATTATATCATGACGCCTTGTCCATCAATTTTTAATAGTTTCTGGTAAAAAACAATCTACGTTTTATTATGAAATATCAAAGTTCGTTCCTATTTAACTAAAATATACAGTGCTTTCATTTTAAAGCTTGCCACCCAGAATAACTAGTCATCTGAATGAAGTAGCCACGGTTTTTGGGCAAAAACACCTCGATTTTGTTTTTCAGGGGCAACTTCAAAACCATTGTTGGTTGAGTTTTGTGTTCCAATGATTGGCGCAGTCAAATAGTATCAACGTTTCTGATTTTTAGTCGAATTATTCGCAAATATTCTTGGTATGGTCAAAAATGTTTTAAATTTTTATCTCGTAGACGAAGCAACATATAAAAAAATATAAGTGATAAAAAAGTTGTAGATTTAGTTGTTTTATCTCAAGACAATATCGAAATTAAATTACAGTCAGTGGCGTACATTTTTTTTAGTTAGGTCCATATAAGCTCCCTATTTCTAGCAACACGAAATTTCGGAATTAGTGGTATGTTTCTCTGTTGTTAACAAAATTATGTTTTAGGCATACACTGCCTTGAATCTGGTATGTTTTAGCTTTATAGATATTAGATATTGTCTCCGTATGTGATGTAGATAAGGTACAAGACTATTAAGGAAATAATATACAGGGTGTCGTGTCTTATGGACTACAAGAATTAGTAACCAAAAATGTGTGTCTATACTTTAGATGACGAGTTATTCTGGGGGCAAATTTAAAATGAAAGCATTGTATGTTTTGCATTAATCTATCAAAAACCGTTTGTTTTCTTTATACCAGCTGTATGATATCATGTTTTGATGACTTGTAGGTAATAAAATAAAAGCAAAACAATTTTCTTTTGCCAAGTCAAAGTCAGATTCTCCCCTCTTATGTGTTGTTGTTCTTCTTTATCACTACATGCAATAGTTTACATAAACACATTATAAAGTAAAAATGTGGTTCAGTTCATACTGTACAAACTTATAGACTAGTTTGTTTATACCAACTTATATAGAGATAGTATCTGTTAGGAACCCACAATGTATGTACGAGGCTAAATAAAGGCTGACTAAATATATCATAGCACAGATTCTATTTTACATGAACTTTTGTGACTGATAATCACTTCAAGAACGTTGTTTTTTCGAAAATCTTAACATATTTATGGCGATGCATTTTAAAGAAGCGTCTTCGAACTTTATGGTCTCATTGTTTGTTTAATGCGTAGACTTCCAGTTTATAGCTATTATCAGAAAATTAATAGGCAGACAAAAATTCAATATGTCTTTTGAAGGTTTTGTTTTTGTTTATATCCGGTTTGGCTGTGAGATATGTCAAGCGAGACAATCTATCTCTCCTCATACCTATCCAGTATATATTTGTAGGTAAAGTTTCAAAAAACTTCTTTTTTATGAGATAAAAATTAGAAAATTAAAAAAAGTCCTTTAATCTAAATAAGTCCACTCTCACTTTTTTAGACATTTCTCGATATCTTCTTAAACCACGACAACATGAAAACATTTAGCTCACTGAATTCTATATTGGCAGAACTCAAAAACAGATATATTTGGATTAAATCATTATCGAATTTAGAAAAGTTTGTGTAATATTACTTTCTCGAGGAAAGTAGTGGAAGGCGCGAACAAAAATTAGAGGTAATTACGAATATAACCATTTTGAAGTCCCCTGACGTCTTTTTCAGATGGAGGTCTGTCTGTTCTGTGTCTGTCTGTTTTTGTCTCTGTGTCAGTATGTGTGTCTGTATGTATTCTTCCTCGATAGCGCCTAAACGCTTCAACCAATTGAGCTAAATTTTGGAACCTATCTGTCATTCAATAAGTCCCCCCTTAGAGGGCAATACAACGAGTATAACGATTTTCCAACTTTTTGATACCACTTTTATAGTACGATTTCTCTTTCTTGTCAAAATCGGCCTCAGTTTCAGCAAATATTTCATCATTGGACTTAAATTTCTTTCCTCTTGAGATCTGAAAACAGGAAAAAGTCACTGGGGGCTAAATCTGGAGAATACAGTGAGTGGGTAAGCAATTCGAAGCCCAATTAATTCAATTTTGCCATAGTTTTCATCGATTTGTGACACTGTCAATTGTCTTGGTGAAACAACACTTTTTTCTTTTGCAAACCTTCAGTCGATCCAAAAGTGCACAGTAATAGTCGCTGTTGATGGTCGATGAATATTATTCCGTTCGCATTCCAAAATACAGACGCCATCACCTTACCGCGCGACGCAAAGACGCAACTTTGCTCGCTTTGGATTCGGTTCGTCGTGAAGCCATGTTTCATCCATTAGCACATATCGACGATAGAATTCTATTTTATTGCGGTTTAAAGCGCCAAACACTCCTCTGAACCATCAATTCGTTGTTGTTTTTGGTCGACTGCGTGAGCTCACGCGGCACCCACTTTGCACAGAGCTTTCGCATACTCAAATGTTCGTGTAAAATGGTAGAAACACTACCCTCTGATATCTTTACAATGTCAGCTAGCTCGTGCACCTTCAATTTGCGATCGTTCCTAACCAATTTGTTAATTTTTTTGAATAACAGCCTCATTTGGGCGTCCACTGCGCTCTGCATCATTTGCGCTGGTACGACCACGTTTAAATTCAGCAATCCACTTCTCTACCAGTTGTCTCGATGGAGCAATGTTCGGATAATGTTTATCAACCCATTCTTTGATTTCCACTGTATTTTTTTTTTTCATCAAAACTCGAAATTCACTTTTTTCCATTTCGAAAACCTCAGGAACACGCAGGTTCGGTGCTTTAAATCGATATTTGGGGTCTCTACGTAGACGCTTGTAAGTTGAACGGGTTGCCTATTACCAAAAAGGTTACACAATTTTGTCGCTTCGTTGCAGTTTCAGTTGTGTTAACATATTGGGACTGTGCGAAGTTATGGTACATTTGATTTTTACTTTCCCGAGCTAGGGAAAGTATGGTGAACGCGATAAAAAAAATCCAGATTCTGTTGCGTTATCCAGGTCATATATTTTAGATTATATTATATTATGTTGCTGGGAAAGTTTTTGGGGTAAAACAACCCATTTTTTTATAACACTTGCACAAATATAGACTATGGTGTTGTGCCACTTGTAAGTTTCCCGCTAATTTACATAATCTAAAAAACTATACCGGCACATGTCCATGTTTTGTAAACCGGGGACTTTCGAGGGCTAAAATATTGTATATTTGTGACAGTGACATATTTTAAATTGAGTTATGCCACTGTAGAATTAGTCTGAAGGCATAGTGTTAGTTCTTATTTTCTTTGTTTTAGTAAGAACCATTGTTTAATGTATTTTTTGGCAATTTGTGTGAAGTTGCTTTGTTTGTAAACCGATAATAATAAAATAAATGATAATAAATGCACTATTAAACATAAAATTATAGGTTGTATTTTCATTTTACAAATATTTTAAAACAGTTTTGTCGCCTGGATTTTAAATATTGAAAAAAAAACATAAATTTTGTATCGTTATAGTTTTTTAAGCTCCTTCGCGAAAAATCATACATAAATTGAATACTGACATAAGAGCATCAAACTTCTAGGAATATAATCAAGTTGTTAAAATACGTCACAAAGTAATTGCTTTCTTTCATGTTTTGCTAAATTTTGTACACAAAGGACTCATAATGTTGCCGCAAAATTTACTTCTGCTTAAATCAACACCAAACCATTGACATTTTTCGTTTATACGCCGTTTTCATCTAAATATAAGAATTAAATTTAAGAGGACGTAGATTGACAGGGTACTATGGTAGTCTCCAAGGTTGTTACGGTAAAATATTCTATACTGAATGGATAGGACACGTATTTTAAATAGCGTGAATTCGGCTAAAGTGGACTTCGAGCCGAATAGAACTTGCTTTTTGTATTTGCTTAAAAGAAAAGAATATGCCGTTGACGTCTTTCGCTAAAGGTTTGTGGATTTTTTTTATTATCAATTTTTTCTTCAATAGTTTCTTAATAAAATTTTGGGCAGTCGCGGATGATACTTATTATGGCTTATTTGGGCATAGCTGAAATCTTGTTAACTCTGAATTTACGGAAATAAACTTACCGATAAAAACTGTTCTTTTGTTTAGAGATAATTTAGACATAAGCTAAAGCTATGTTCAGATCCTTATCCATCGTTTATTTATTATAGATACTAGTGACAATAAATAATATGAAAATACGAAAATCATACTTCTCTGAATACTCCGAACATCCTAAATGCATCGAATAGAGTGAGCATTTTTTTGTCGTGCATGCTCTCTTCTTTCGGATGATAAGGTTCAAATAAGGACAACATTACAACAATACCCATAATATTATTTTGCAACCCAGTGATCCATAAAGGTAGATCCTGCTATGAATTTAAATGAGGTTGAACACATGTTTTGGCATATCATCGTTAATACCAAATTTAATATTATTATTATAGTAAACACTATTTTAATACATAATAAATTAAATATTCTCACGTGCTTTATACGGAATTCCTGTGCAGAGGAAAAATAATAGTTTAATAGCAAAATGCATTTGGTATGGCGAGCACGTGCCCCACTGACAGAGCTGTAAGATAGACACATTTCTAAGTAGTGCATTTAAACTTTGATGAGTTCTTAGACCTTTAGAGTTATGTTTGTTTGCTGTGTAAGCCAATGCATGGTAGAGAGTCAAATTATTATAGCCAATATTTATTGAATTTTTAAGATATTTAGCATGTTTATTGAACATTTTTCTGGAAATGGGGGGTGGGGGGTTTAGGTGTCAGAACTGGTTACGCCTATGCTTATCAGGATTCGAACAGGCTGAACACCGGCGAAGAATTGCTCCAAAGCATAATCCCATAACTTAAGTGGGAGTGTAACAGGGAAAACAAACAAATCGTGCCGATTGACAGAAATACCAGGAGATAATTTGGTATGACGAGGGATATGGGGGCTTAGTTCAGTGCATCATTAGGGATACACAGATACAGCTTAGCTAGAAGAAGTGCGTGAGAAACAGTTAAAAGTCTTATTGAGGTCACACAGCGTATGATTATGAAACTAACCCCCCTGAAAACTCTCGACCACGTCACCCGTTAGAAGATGAAGCATTTGGTTAATACTTTATTTATTCGAGATTACGTATTTTTATTTATTTATTTTAAAATAAAAAAAATCGCTGGGAGTAATATTGAAAAACCCGTTTTACCACTTCACCAAAATACTTTTAAATCGCGATGCGTGGTTCACTAACACTGTTAGAATTCTTAGGAGAGAATTAAACTCAGTTTCAAGTGGGATATCCTGTCGAGTTTTTGTAAACAGCGCACGAGCATTTAAAATATAATAAGAGAATAATAAGGAAATTACATCCCAGACGATGAACTTTTAAAATCACCCCCCATTTTCAGTAGCGGTGATTCTGCTTTTAATTATACATATAATTGATGAGTAGAACTAAGTTTTAAATCTCTCCTGAGGACACTAACACTGTTGGCGAAACGCTCTTCGAGATTTAAACATTGTTTTGGTGAAGCGGTAAAACGGGGTTTTCAATATTACTCTACACCAAAGGTTCTACTCTTCGATTAGATTTATTATCTATTAAAAGCAGAATCTTTGAGAAAAAAGTCAAACGTTTGCAAAAATAAAGTCAAACGTTGGAGAAAAAGTCAAGCCTTTGAGAAAAAAGTCAAACGTTTGAGAAAAAAGTCAAACCTTTGAGAAAAAAGTCAAACGTTTGAGAAAAAAAGTGAAATGTTTGTGAAAAAAAGTAAAACGTTATTTGAGAAACAGTTTCACTTTCATCAAGGAGACTGTTAATTAACTCATTCAGACTTTCCTGAGTGGTTTTGCTTGGCAAAGATCCGGCGTCCCCAATCTGATTCAGACTATCTTGCGTGGTTTTCTTGGGCACTTTTTCAGGTGGATCGTACTCCATACTCCAAGTACCATCTGGTTTAGGTAGGTAATTGATTTTCTGAATTATATGTATCTACACGATCTTTTTTCTTTTAGAAAATGATATTGACGATTATTTTTTGGATGCCCGTGATTTGCCCAAGAAAACCACTCAAGATAATCTGCTCTTCTTGCAGGGGTAGTATTTGTATTGCCATAAAATATTGAAGAAAAAATGTGGCCCGGACCACCATGCATTAAAGATAAGGCCATGAGCCTTCCAGCTTCAAATATAGTCGTTTTTTCAAGGCACCTATTATCAAAAGTTATGTGCCGTCTCTTCAGTAAGAATCACTGGATATATTATTTTAAAATAATTCTTCTCTTAAGTTCACCGTTTGGGATGTGATTTCCTTATTATTTCATTATTTTTTTACGTTCTTCTTAAAATGCTTATGTGCATAGGCATATTTTTCAAGTCAACAGTGGCTTATGAAAATTTGACAGGATATCCGATTGAAGTATATTTATATAAAAAGAAGGGCAAACAGTTCTCTAAAAATTATTTATTAATAATAATATTTATATGAAACGAAATAATTGATGTTCTGTCTTATTCACGAGCATATTGATACACAATAATTAACGTTTTAAGACAGAGCAGAACCTTACGCTTACAGTGAGTTTAAAAATAGAATGGTTTTATTGGCATGGTAAACATTATTTTTTTTAATCTTTTTAGAGCATTTTTTATGACTTCCTCTAATAATAATATGTTATAAATTGCAAGGGTATGCTACGTATGTGTATGTTTTGTTTGTTAGATCGGATTATGTTAGAATATAGGTTTTACAGTCACTATAAAAGTAAAGACTTTCGTAGCATATTTATTGTGTCCAGAAAATTCTTATACCTTACTTATACCTTTTTTGTAAACCACATAGGTATAATCAACGAATCGAAAGTTAAATAAACATCCTAATAATTGATAATGGTAAATTATTATATAGGGTGTTCATGAAATGACTACAACGCTTAATTAACCACAAATTCCTCAACTAAAGCCAAGCCGATCGAGGTAAATATACCTATATCCAATCCTGCTTCGTTTTGCATTTACAGGCCGCTAAATTAATATTGTTTTTTCAGAATAATTTCTAAGCGTATATTTATCGATTTTTACTAATTTTGGAACTACGAGAATTACTACTATTATTGGCGTGTTTTAGCGCAAATGCGATCTTTTCTTAGTGCCTAGAAATTTAAAAATGGCGCGTGATTCGCAAATAACAGTTTGTATTTTTGTTGCCCTCGGTACAAATAACTTTAATTATTTCGCTGAGACTAGCTGATTTCATTTTAAGACTTTTCTGTCTCTTGTAAAATTTGCGTTAGAAATACCGTTTTTCGACAAAAAAATATTTACAATACCTTGAAATGAATTGATAATTGGTGTCTATTCGGAAGAAAGAGAACATTAAAAAAATTTTAATTGTAACTACTACTAACTAGTTCGTAATGTTCCTGCTTACATAAATTGATTCTTTTCAAAAAATTAAACTGCACTTTGGGCATCCTGTCGGCCTTGGTATTAAAATAATCTGCAGCATTGACAATTCTTTGCAATATGGGCGAAGTATACACTTTTGATTTAAAAGCGACCAACAGGAAAAAGTCCAGACGCGTGTTGGGTGATCTTACTGGCATATTTACGGGTGCATCGTTGCCTCTTCCGATCCATCTATTAGGATATATTCCATTTAGAGATCTGCGAACTTTGATACTAAAGTAGCGGGCGCTCCGTCGTGCATAAACCACATTTCGGTAGAAAGTTGTAAGGAAATATCCTCCAATAAATTGGGTGAAGGGTTTTGCAAGAAGAGTAGATAGTTATCCCCATTTAACCGATTTGGTATTACAACTGGTCCAATAATAAAATTGTCAATCATACCTGCCCAAACACGAATTTTAAATTCATGCTGAAAATCTTTATCCCGAAGGCATGAGGATTTTCATCATGTTTGTCTTCAATTCTGTTTAAAACTATCTCTTCGAGCTCAGCAGACCTAATTGTACGTTGGCGTCGTCGATTAACATATTATTCCATGCAAACTATCCGTTTCTCTAAGTTGCCTGTCAATAATCGCGAAAGTTTGATGGGTAGGAATTCTGTGGTCTGGATATTTTTCACGATAGACTCTGACACTCATACGTCCATTTCTCTCACATAATCCATATACCAGAGGCATGTCAATCTTCTCAGCGATAGAATAATGAATGTTCCATTTTAAAGAACCAATAATTATTTAATTAAAAGAAGTAAACACTATCGTTATGTCAGATGGACAGAATATTTATTTTACTGTCGCCCAGTAAACAGACACAACAAGACACAGAAAAGTCTTAAATTGAAATCAGCTAGTGTTAGAAAAATAATTAAAGTCATTTTTACAGGGGGCAACAAAAATACAAACTTTTATTTACGCATCACGCGCCATTTTTAAATTTCTAGGCATTAACAAAAGATCGCATTGGCTCCAAAACACGCAAATAATAGTAGTAATAGTTCTAAAAGGCGTTTGGCAATTATTCCGGAAAAACGATATTAATTTGAGAACTTTAGCGCCCTGTAGAGGGAAAAAGACGCTGCATATGTGCCTAGATCGGCTTATTTTTAGTCGAGGACTATGTGATTAAGCGTTGTACAGTCATTTCATGGACACCCTGTATAAGACGGTAAAATAATGCTTTACCTGCGAGTGGAAAATGTTGATGTTGATTAATTCCACGGGCAGGTAAATCTTTGATTGATGAACCGATTGACAGCAAAATACGTATGTATTTTGCAGAAACTGTCACTTTGCTGCCTAGACATGTAAAACCATACAGCATCGTTAGTTTATAATTGATTGAATAAAAACAAATTACATTTTACTTCTAATACCAATATTTAATTTTGTTTACATAATTTTTAGTGATTTTCAACATTAATTGTAGAATGACTGTAATTTTGAATTAAAAGTCCGTCCGCCAGAGTTGACGATTTCCACTCACCTCCGGAATTAACAAGCAAAGTGGCCGAAGTTCGCCGAAAACGTATTATATTTATGTGTAATACTATTTTACACGTGGTCGTTAGTTTGCTAAATTTGTGGATACCGGCAAAGTTATAGCTTTACCTTTTATGACCTTAAAAAAATCTTGTGCCTTTTAATCCAGCGATTCAGCCGGTTGACCAGATAAATATATATTTTCTAACAATTCGTAAACATGCCATAATTATTAAGGTCCTTGATGTCTTCGTCTTTGTATTTAATATGGATATGAATAATTTAAATTTAACAATTCGTCGCAACGACATGCGCCAGTAATTCCGAATATTAAGGGATATACATAAACAAAAAATTATACTATTTTATTTTATAAAACATATCGTATAAAATGTTTAACAACATACTTTATTAATCATAATTTATAATAATAATATAGGAAAGCTTAAAAATAACTATGGTTTTGTAATTTTAATTTAGTGTATTTAGACACAAATTTTTTCCTCAAAATGGTAAGTTCTTCTAAAATAAAAACCATGTGTTATTTAACAAAAACTATGTTTCCAGACTCCAACATATAAAAAGTCGTTCGATGTATGTAAAGAATTTCTCTAAGCGTTTCATTTAATCATTATTCGCCACTGATGATGAGCCTAGTTTAGTCTCGAAACATGTATGACTACAAACAACTTAACTGACTATTATTATTTCATGTAAAGTGGACCTATATTTTCTATTATATTTATCATCTTCAACCAATAAAGGCTATTATTATATTCTGGGGCGCGTCAAGCATAAATTTTGAAAAAATATGGTGTTTTTCGAAAATTCGCGATTTTTTTGCGATGTAACCTTTGGATTCACGTTTAAAAAATGCCAGCAGCTTTAAATAGTTTCTTTAAGGGAGCACTCTTATTTTTTTTTTGCTTAATTCGGTAAAATGTGGAATAATTATACGTACATTCTCGTTGGAAGGTATTTCACGGTCATCAGGTACAACCAATTCCACCTGTCAACGAATTCAAATAGAATTGCTACTTTTTTGTAGCTTGTAAGCTTCGGTTAAAGCTTACATCACCACTAGAATCAATGGGTCCAAACATTTGTATTTTATTTCTTTGGTTTAAGGTTCTCAAAAACAACTTTTTTTAATTTCTAGCGAAATTTACATTCCGCTTTTCTAATTTTATTACGAAATTTTACGCCGTTCCGACGATGGTTTATCGTCTTCTTCAGGTTTGTTGTTAAAATTTAGAATGCAAATTAACATTTCAAAAATTACATTGTAGAGACAAAAATCTTTTTTGTACATAAAAATACATCTATTTCACAAAACATACAGTTTAAAATTTTTTGCCAGTATCATATTGACAAATTTCGTAATAAAATGAAACAAGCGAAATGTAAATTTCGCTAAAAATTAAAAGAAGTTGTTTTCGAGAACCTTAAACCCGAAGAAAACAAAAATTCAAAAATTACAAGAAAAATGGTTCAGGAACCAAAAAAAAAAAAAATGAATTTGGAACAAGGAATATTCTAATCATTGCACAATTTGCTTGAACTTGCGCATTCTTTTCTGCTACATATTATATTATAACGATAATATTCCATACGAGGCATTCTGTATACCCATTTGGTGTGCATTAAAAAAAAAAAGAAGGAGGAAGAAGAATTTAAGTGGCAGTTTATGTTATGTTAAAGAGTTAACAAAAGTAATACCTGGTGTGTGTTTCAGTAGGTACTTACTTACTATTTACGTTGGTGGAACTGTTCGCAGTTGATAATTTTAAAATACAAACATTTTAAGTGATAAATGCTGTGTAATTTATAATGCTTCTCATAATAATTATACTTACTTAATTCATAGTTTTTAATTATTTACATAATTATAATATCGCCTGTGTAGTATTGTATTTTTTTTTGATCATTTTTTTAATGAAATGTGTTCAATGTATCTCAGTTTTATCGGTATATTTACCTACTCTGATGAACAATCCAAGAAATTTGACGTACTTAAAGTATTAGAATGAAGGATTTATGGAAACAGTTTGGAATAACCAGTTAGTCAAAATTTTGGTTCAAAATGCATTTAAATACGGTATATGTTGATGTAAGTTTTAATTTATTGTTATTACTTTTATTGTACTAAAATATTTTATGTGTGATCGATGGATGTATGAATCTATTCAGCAGTGTTAATAGTTAAAAGTAAGAATTCACGCGAATGTTAAGTAGGTAATTTAACACTAAAAATTATTTGATATAAATTTAGTTCCGCAAATTTTTCGCCATTTCATTAAAACTCTGTGACCTATCTCTATATTTTTGACTCTATGTATATTGTAGACAGGGTGTTAGTAAATAAGTGTGTCAAACATCAGGGGGTGATTCTGCATGCAAAAATAATGACAGTTTGCTATAATACAAAGGTATGTCCGCAAATGGTTCGTTTCCGAGCCACCGTGAGTAAAAGTTCGTCTTAAAAACTGATGATTTATTTACTGATCTGAAACCGGTAAAGATATGCAATTGAAATTTGAAATTGAGAATTTTATGTTTATCGTTGGCGCAAAGAAACAAATGGTACTCCAGTGAGATATTTCAAAATGAAAATTATTTTTGAAATCATCGTTCATTTTGTGCCTTTTTTTTCGTAAAAGGCGCCATTTTTATTAATAGATATCATTAAATCAGAACAATAACACTATAATAATAAATAGGCGCAAAGGTACAACAAATGTTCAAAATGCCTCCCTCAGACGTGACACAAGAGTCAACTCTTCGCCTGCTGTATTTTTTATTGTCTCACAGCCTCAGGTTTTCAACATTCGACGGGATTGGAATAAACTAGGTTGGCATGACCGCTCGCCGGATTTAAATCCTCTAGATTTTTGCATTTGTCGTTTTCTGAAGCCATTATTTTATTGGATCTGAGAAAGTTAAAATCTGAATATGTATATTGATAAAAAAAAAGATGGCATTGATTTTGGGTATAGAATTTGGTTGGAAAGATATTCGAGATAGAATTAGTATACATAGAGCGTCTATAAAAAGTGCTAAATATAACAAAGTTGGCAAGTGTCAGAAATGAAAAACTTTTTATTGGAGTAGTATCTAATTTGTTCGCAGCAAAAAAAAAATGTGGCCATATATATTTTTATAATTTTGAAACACTAGTATAAAATGTTTTTTGTTAACTTAAGTGTATTTGTCTATATATTTGCTGCTGCTGCTATATGATAGTGAATGTTAATAGCGTTTAATAATCTTAAAATTAGAACAAAAAATGATAGTGTAACTTAATTCATATAGTATTTATGACGATCGTTTTCAATTTATCGGATTTATATAGTACCACTCTGGGAATTAGTGCCATTTATTTGTAGTTCTCAAGATACCCTCTAGAATCTGTAAGAAGACTTAGTCGTAAATCGAATGATTTTAATACCAGGTTAATGATATCAATAAACAATGAAATGCTGAAAAATAGATTACAAACTACTTCCAAGTCATCATATTGTCATTCATTCCCACGACAGAGTTTACAGAAATTCAGTTGAAAATACACCTTTTTTTCACTCTGTAGATTGTGTACTATAACTAACTTAATTTTGAGCAAAATTATTTTTTCAGGAATGTAGCAATAATATTGTTTAGAAATTTAAGAGAACTAAAGTGACGTAACATCGCATGATACCTTAAAAATGTTTTATACAAATAATATTCCTATGTATGTTGTAAAATGATCGTGCACCGTCTACAATTATGACGATGCACTTTGTCTTTGAATTGTACCAGTAACTTCAAAATTGTTAGACTTACGTACCACTATTTATAGGTACGAAATGTATCAAATCCATATTAGAAAATTTTCATTTTGGTTTTACGTAAAACAATTTTTTTTATTCAACACGTAAAATAGGCCTTGTTGCATAATAATCCAGCTTATTTTATTTCCACTATTTGTAAAGTATAATAATAGACTTCTTTATAAAATACCCATTAACATTTACATTTTGACAAACATTTATGTACTACAAAAACAACTTATATTGTAGAATGGATAGGGAGGGATGATTTTATGGACACTCAAAATTAATGGCTAGACATTTTTTGAAACTAATTTTATGACAGAGTTTTTAGATCTTTATTTTTGTGTTAAGTTATTTATGAAAAGTAGTTAATGAAAAGGTTATTTTGTGTCTATATTTTCGAGACAGACGTTTGTAGGTAAAATGTGTTTATTATCTTTTTAGGTTGCCATGACTGTCTGGTAGAATTAGTAGGTATACAAGAGTATACTTTGATATTTTACTTCCGGTTTAATTAGATAACAAACCATACGATAGAGCAGTTGTTGTTAAGTACGCAATGTTCATAAAAATATTTTAGACCATACAGGCAACTAAATTTATAGTAAACAAAACTTCTGAATAAATCCTGCTTCAAATTTTCTTCATATTGTTATGTGATATTCTTAAGGTGTATCGTGCTCTACGAAAATTTGATCCACGCTTTACTTAATCGGGCAGTCAGCTCTAAACACATCAAAATATTATATCATGGGTCAATCAATTTTTAGTAGATATGTTTTCTGTCTTGTAAAATCTGAATTGTTTTGTCGTTGTAGGCATAAGGCTGCAAAATGTCGATAGGACGGCACCCCTGGTCATTGTCGCTGGATTTTTGTGATTCAATTAGGCTGGACTATATCCTACTTGTTTTAATCGGCCTAAGTGTAGTTACCTTATGGGGCATCCTCCATAAACTCGAGATCCAGATGAATAAAATAAAAGTTTTACTAACTTAATAAACTTTATTTTATATTTATAAAAAAATATGAGAATTTAATGTTTATATACATTTCTAACTTTATTTTTTTTCATCCATTATTGTAGTAGTATTTTTGTTTCTCCTCTGTTAATCACCATAGAGTTGCTAGGAATTATTATTATTTTTTATTTATTAATTTAACGGGAAGCCCCATTTATATTAACAACAAATCAATTAATGTTAACTGACAGAAAATTTCACATTACAAAATTTTAAATAAAAACATCACATATTCCATTCAATACAATTTCACTGACGCTTAAAATTCAAAATTTAACCAGAAAAAACATTAATACAATCATTTTCATTTAGAATGCAAAGAGTTCTATCCACTGGTGAAAGAAAGTATCAGAGCAAATTACGCGCTGGAACATTAAATGAGATCCTTTGTAAAATTGCAGCACAATAGTACCATTTAATATATTAAAAATAAAACATAAATCTTTTAACAGCGAAGAACGGACCAGACTCACATACAATAGTCTATAGCTGGTGACAGAGAAATCTACACAGTTTCGAAGTACAAATCCTAGTATTTTATGTGCATTCTGAGATATTGCATTTATGTGGTCGTTAAAGGTAACATTCTCTGAAAAATTATGTTCTAAAGGTGGGTACTCACTTGAGCATTTTCCTCCGAACGAACCGAGTGCGCACGACCGAACGGAACACGCACTACCGAGCAAGAGCTCGCATTGCTGGTTGCGAATCTCCATACCCACTGCGCATTATTAGCGAACAACGAAACCTCTTTGAGCAATTCCGATTTACCGACACACCGCCGAAAATGTTTGTCGCGTTCGGTTCGTTCGGAGAGACGTTTCTATTGGGCCAATTCGGAGTTGTATGCTCGATTCGTTTGGAGGAAAATGCTCAAGTGAGAACGCACCATTATAAAGCTTTTTGTAATTTATTGTTAAATTAGACTTTGCTAAATAAATATTAACGAGATTGCCTTAATTCTTTTAGGGAAAATGAGTTCAAAATATATTTATAAATCGAAAATAATTTCGAAATTCTGATTATAGTAAATTGCTCTCTTCTAAAGAATTAATATTGAGGTAGGATAATATTGTCGTGCACGATATAATACTCTTATATGAAGAAATGTTCTTTATTTGTACATTTGACATGCAATTCTCTTTTTAAAACGTTTTCATAACGAATAGCTGAATAATAAATGGTTAATTATTTCCATTTTATTAATTAATTGGGTGAAATAAATAATTAATACTTACAGTAAATAACTGTATTGTATATGTTATGATTATTAAAATTAAATTTTTTTTCTAGATATTTTTAAAAGTATAATGTTGCTTTACGTGATAATGTGAAAGCACATACGCTATTTACTTTAATTAGTAACTAAGTAATTGTTACAAATATAACGCAAGAAAAAAATATAGAGAAGAAAGAAATTGTTTATTAGAGCTGAATAAAGTGTTTTGTTTATGAAATTATAGTAATTTGGTTATATTATGCGTTATTTTTGTTGCATTTGGTTTAATGACTACTATACGTGAAATTTTAAATTTCATTTTGAAAGAAATCTAATTGGTTAATATTGAAATGGCCTTCTCAGTTGGTTATAGAGCAGTTACAAATGTTTATGAATGTATTTATAATTATGTAGGCAATGTTATCCAGAGCTATTATTTATCCTACATATTTAACAAGCACATTTACACACAAAACAAAAAGGAAATCCTATAGCAATTAGGTTTTTGTTTGAAAAAATTTTTTTGTGTTGTGAGTAAGGTTCAGACTTGCTTCACAAGGCGTTTTTTAACCCTAACCCTGATGATTGGAATCGCTGGTCACCCAGCCAAGCTTTGTAGCCGGACCTAGCAGTGCAGTAGTTGATATAGGCATTTCGGTTAAGACACCTTTTAAAACTTGAAGGTTATATCGTTGATAAAATATTCCTCTAAGTGGTGAGTTCCAAAGTTGTAGACCCGCCGTTCTATACATCTATACATTTTGTATATTTGACAACAATATAGATATGTCAGTGATGTGAATTATCAGTAATACGAGGCTGATCCTATGCCTATGAAAACATTGTTTTTTTATTATTATTTTATTTTTCAACATAATAATAATAATTCAACTTTGTTCACAAAAAAGTAGGAATAGGAATTATTATAATAATTTAGATGCAACAAGGTGAAGTCTAGCCAAGGCTACTCTTACTTAACCTAGCATACCTGAAACAGAAAAATACACCGAGGCCCAAAAAGACTTCTTAGATATATATATTGTTTTTTACACTAAATTATACAAACAAAAATATTCAAGAAAGAGCAGAAAAAGAAAATAACACAAACATAGAACAAAAAACAGAGTGGTAAAATAACATATACCCACAAGCCGAGTCCCGCCCCCACCATTACGCTCGTGATAAACGACAAAAAGAAATGAAAATGAACGTCAATTACGGCATGCTCATTCAAAAAATCTAATTTGTACTTTTATTTAAATTTGTTGATATTAAAACGCGGCAGTTCTACGATATTGGATCGTATATATTCATCTTTAATGTCGCGGGGGTGGATCACAGACTTTTTGACAAACTTACGCCTCAAATATCCTGAAGACTTATATATATGACTTTATTTTCAGAAACAATTCGTACAAACATACATAAAAAAGTTTCATCAAAATGGCGAAGTTTTAGCCTAAGCTACTTTTGAAGTACTTAACCATGAACTAAAACTAAATACCTAATATTATTGAAAACAACAATAATAAACCAAATAATCGTATAAATAACAATAAATAATAACTATAAGTAACAATTTATTATTGAATAATATATTAAGCATACATACATACATTCTTTTTCTTAAGAATAATCCTTCAAATATAGCACATTCATTTCCCCTAAAAATGAGTTCCTCAGTGCAACTCGAAATCTGGTTAGAGTAGGCAGAGCTTTTATGGTATTATCCAAAGTGTTAAAGAGACTAACGGCATTATATGTAAAGGATCGTCGAAACATTGTCGTGGTACGACGGGGCATCGTTAGCATATTGTGAAATCTCAGATTTACTTGATGAACATTTCTTCTATAAATTAGTTTATCCATTAGATATTTTGGCAATGAAGTAAGTAGAACCTTTTTAATAAATATTAGGTATTGTAACCGAACAAGCCTCTCAATATTTAACCATCTTAGAAACGGAAACAAGTGTGAGATATAATCGTACTTCCGTAAACTGAAAATAAATCTACAGCAATTGTTTTGAATGTATTGAACTCTTGATTTGGATCTTGAATCTAGACAGGGATAATACACAATATTTGCATAACTAAGGACCGATAAAACCAGATCTTCACACAATTTCTTCCTATATTTAAAATTTAGTAGGTCCTTATTATTGTATAATAACTTCAATCTCAAATATGTAGATTGAAGTAATTTTTTTACTGTCCCTCAAATCTAAGTTTTTCATCAATAATAAGACCCAGAACTTTAATCTCACTAGAAAACTCAACTTTCACATTGGACACCATGATTGCAGCGTTATTTTTTATATAGGCACGACTAGAAGCCTGCGCAAACACTAGGAGGTTAGTTTTAGTGGCATTCAATTTCAAGTTGTGTTGGAGAGAATACTCATATATGGCATTCAGATCACTATTTATTTTAGAGACAGCATCTTCAAGATTTTTGGGGTTAAACGTATGGAGAAATTTGTTGGTCGTCCGCAAAGGATCTTAAATTAGAATATTTTACCACCTGAAATATATCCGCAATATAAAGCAGAAACAGAACAGGTGCCAAAATTGAACCCTGCGGCACACCGGAAATTATTTCTTTAGAGGAAGAAAGTCTATTATTCTTCCGCGACTTCCGCGATGTTAAAAGTTTATGTAGAGAACAAGCAAAATGAAGTTGTCTTATGTTGCTCATATCAAGCCATCCAGCTTCTCGCAGTCTGCGTGACACATGTTCTCTCCTACGAATCTCGTACATTAGACTAACACAACAATCTGAACCTTTTGCACTCATACAAGCAAGGGCGGTAAATAAGATCACAATAATTAAGACTTGAAAGGGCAAGTGACGCTCACAGAAGGCTCACTTCAAAGGATAATTCAATTTCTTAAGTTTTGTATGTGCTCTGGAAATCTTAAGTCGAAGAAAGAACAACTCTCAAATTATTAGCAGACTGCACGAATGCTAGTCCATAACCATCGATAGTTTTTCGTCGGGAAAAAGCTGTCTCTTTCAACAACATGTCATATCGTTATCGTTTCCGCTATATCTTTGGTATTAGAAAGTATGAGCGAGTGAGATGTTGAGTGGCTTTCGATGGAGCAACGAAGATTTCTTCACTCAGCAGTATTATACCATTCCATTCTGTCGCAGAGACACCGACCTTATTTGTACAACAAGATAACTTTCCGATCTGACATACATAATTTGAATGTTAGATTTAGAAATCTTCTGTCTCCCCCAGCACATAAAACTTCGGGTTTCGAACGGTCCTTTTCATACCAGATTTGCAAAATTTACAATAATATACCAGATAACCTGAAATGCCTAAGTATCTTTTCCTTAAAAAAAAAAAACTCCGTAATCTTATACTTAATGCGCTCTGATTTTTGATTTTTTGTTTTGATTATTATTGTTGGTGTTTTCTTTGTTTTATGATTATTTTTATAATATTGTTATATTGCCAATAGTTTCTTTTTTTGTTAAATGTGATAGGGAGCTCCAAGAATGATATATTATACATGTGTTTTTTTATTATTATTTTGTAAAATATAAGTTAACTACTTATGTTTTTCTACCTCTGGCCTAGATTTTGAAATCAGTCTTACTGCCATCTAGACCAGATAAAATTAAGTACGGTATTGTAATTTATTTTCTGAACTGCAAATAAACTTATTATTATTATTTTTATATACTACTGCTTAATAGTGGCAATTGAAGGTGAGCCATCTCTCCATACACGGCGTCGTCCAACTTGTTTTTGATTTCCTCGCGAGTCTTCTCTTTCAAAAACGGAAAACGAAACACTGAACGCTATTATTGTTTCCCATTTCACAAAAAACAAACTTGTCAACTTCAAACAGCTGCCACAAACAAACTGCTCCACGGTATTGGTTGATATTGTGAAGGTATACACAATATTGTCGGAAGGTCCCAATAGGGTGTTAATATTTTTGGATTGAATCTACCAATTATTGTGGAGAAAATATCACACAACAGTATTTAATTCATTCGATATTAATTTGATATGTGCCTTGTGCAGTGTCAGTTACTGATAAAACACTTTCCAGCACTATAGAAAAATGTGAAAAGCGCACTGATTTCGCAATTGAATGAACTTCATTTCTGTGTTGATTATATTGACTCTCATTTGAGTTAAAGTTGTCTTATATTTGATGTGTCTGTAATTAATAAATAAAGGTACTAACAATATTTCCGTGTTCATTAAACAAAATATCAAAACCAGCGGATCAGTGTAGATTCAGTTATTCTGTATTTTCTTATTAGAACATATTTACAGGAAGCACTTAAAAGTACTCGTAAAAAAAAATCAAAAGTTTTTTTCCGAGGTTTTTTTAGTGCACTAGTGCTACTTTTCTTTCTTTTAATAAACACCAATTAAATATCGATTTTAGATATTTGTAATTTAGTACAAAACTTTTCATTCTAAAATTTCCCACAATTAATTCCATGTACAATTAAGTAAAATATAAAGACAGGAATGAAATACACTTTATAAAAAAATAATCACTTAAATTACTTACACCTATAATTATTTAGAAAACAATGATAAAAAAGCATTACGGATAAATTTGAATATATATGAGACAAAACGGGTATTTGTTGCAAGTAATGTATTGTATTTGGTTCGTATTATGGGAAATAATGTCAACCTCATCATTTCATCAGTTAACCAATTTTAAGTTTTAAACGTACTGCAAAAAGAGTGATAACCTATTGACGCCACAGTTTTATTTTTTGGCAATTAATGCATTAAAGTTGAAACGACACATTTTTAGAGGTGGAACAATCCCTGAATGCCTGAAATAGTCCATCGTAAATTTGCGTATAGTATGTGTGGTTGGTATTTACTTGATTTGAGTTATTATAATAAGTACTTTTCCAAATTTTAACTCAATCGGGTTATATTTTGGACTTCTAGTTTTGAGATAATAATAAAACAAAAGAATACATGTCCGGTGAGTATTTATCGGCATTAACTATTTCTGAACACCATGTATATGAGATTTGATAGTACAGGTTTAAAATTTGAAGTATACAATTTAGGTCGGGACTATACAACATTTATTTTCGACAAAGTATTTCATTGCCAAAGTTTTATGTTATGTGCTTATTATGAAATTTTTAAGACTCGTAAATTTTTAAAGATGTAAATAAATGAAATCACTGATATATAAATCACACACTATGTACATACCAATAAACGTAAAAAAAAACATATACTACATGAACTTTTCTTAAATTATATATCTTAAATTTGATTATTCTATTCCAATAATGGATGTTTTCAGAAGTGTGACATACATTATTAGCACATAAATATAGGCTGAAACCATACTAGTTTTACCTTCTATAGAGAGTTGTTCTATTCTAAATACTGGTTAAATAGCGATTTTTGTAAAAATAAAGTGGCTTAGAACGAAATTGCTGTTTTGCGGACCAGCACTGCGAATCCGTGCACTATTATAGTGTTGTCAAAGATTATGTGTACATTAATCTTTGGTGTTGTACAAATCGAGATCAGTCGTCTTGTCTATACATCTGAAAAGGTGCCAATTTCTACTGAAAAAAGTTTTTGACATTACTTTGTTGTTAATATGTATTATGCACAACCGGATCTCATCTAACTACGATATATTAGTCCATTCAAAAAGTCCATAGGATAACACATAGATGGCGTTACTAGAATTTTTTCCATATTATTTTTATTTAGTACTAACCTTCAAACGTAAGGTGTATAAATTTGATTTTGTGTGAAGCAACTTTTGTTATTGAAAAAAAAAATGGAAAAAAGTGAATTTCGTGTTTTGATAAAGCACCACCGAGACAAAGGGTAGAAAAGTGGATTGCTGAATTTAAACGTGGTCGTACCAGCACAAATGATGCAGAGCGCAGTGGACGCCCAAATGAGGCTGTTATTCCAGAAAACGTCAAAAAATTCACAACTTGGTTATTAACGATCGCAAATTGAAGGTGCACGAGCTAGCTGAAATTGTAAAGATATCAGATGGATGGAGCGATTGAAGGCGGAAATCGCAAAGAAATGGCCACATTTGTAAAAGAAAAAAGTGTTTCACCAAACAATGCACCACGTCACAAATCGATGAAAACTTTGGCAAAATTCAATGAATTGGGATTCGAATAATTACCCTATTATCCAGATTTAGCTCCCAGCGACTTTTTCCTGTTTTCAGATTTCAAGAGAATGCTTGCTGGAAAGAAATTTAAGTCCAATGATGAAGTAATCGCTGAAACTGAGGCCTATTTTGACGAGAAAAAGAAATCGTACTATAAAAGTGGTATCGAAAATTTGGAAAATCGCTATACTCGTTGTATTGCCCTCGAAGGCAACTATGTTGAATAATAAAATCGAGTTTTGTCAAAATTTTGTTTTTCCTACTTATTGAATGACCAGCTTTATAGACCGTTTTTGGACAATATATTTCATTAATTAAATCCCGCCCATATTGTCGATTCTTTACATCATTATTAAAAGACTTAAAACATCGAAAATCGTGCACACACAAAACAATAGGTACTAAGAAGCCTTCAATTTGGGTTTGAAATGAGATGCTTTAGTTTTCAACCACATAGAAGTGGACATAATCACTGAATGTCTTTATAAATGCTATAATCGATTTCTTTAATAGAAAGCGAGAGTAGAAGTCGATGCAAAGAATTCCTCTTAAACTGATTGAAGTACGTGTCACAAACAATATTTTCTCGTAATAGCTCTCCAAAGTATTTGCAGAATATCAAATCCATTCTAAAAGAAATATTGGGAACCGCATAATAACTTATAGACTCATCTACAAATTGATTAATAAGGATACAAAATGAAAACAATAATAATTAGTCGAATAAAAGTAGTTTTGAAAGGGACTGTTTAGAATTGCAGCAGAGCATCAAGTTTGTTTTATTTATCTATTAATTCTGTCATTCGAAATTTGTCGTGATTTAGCCAATTCCGAAAGCACCTTCGATCAAACGACAAAGCCGTGAGGCAGTCGAAATACGATCGTTTATTGTCTGGAAAACTCAGTCTAATGCTTTATGCAGATAAGCAATGTCAGCTTTTTCTTTGAGAGTGATTCTGCTTTTGTCGACTTTTCGACTTTTGCCCTTTGCTTTGAATCAAACGCTGCGTTTGCTTCGAGAAAACTGTCAATACATAGCTCTAGGATTTGTTCGTCCTTCTCTGGCGGTCGAGAGCGTATTATTACCTTCTTTTTCAACAGATGATGTTTTGGTTTGAAACCAATTCGGTTGCCGACATTAAACTGCTGGGCGAGATATGTTTTGCGCAGTTTCGATGATTGTCTAATCAGTTCTGAAAAGTACCACAAGACAGTTCTTTGTTTCAATAAATCATTTAAAATAGTCTGCAAAAGTTGGTATAATGACTTTTAGCGACTAAGACGAAAATTAGACATTTTACAGGGGAGCGTATATAAAACAACAACAATATAACAATAGGATGGACTAAAATCAATATTTTATAACGACGCACAGTGGTACAAAATCCCGAAAAGCTGGCCAAAATCTTAATTTCACCTTGATTTAAACAAGATTTTGTATAATAGGCTTTTATAATTACAGATTACAAAAAAAGTGGTGAATTTAAAAAAAAACAAAATGGCGGACTTGGCGGAAATGGCTGGAGACTTTTAGAAAACTTGCTTAAACAACTTAAATTTAATTACCAACAAAAATCATTTCAAAACTGAAAAATAATATTAGAGAGGCCAAAATATACAGGGTGATTTATGGTTGATGTTGGGTTCGACGATTATTAAGAGACATATTTACGATCATCCTAAAAATTTGGTTACTTATATATAATATATTACCCAAAGATTTTTATATTTTTGCCTAGTTACAGGGTAGGTAATCGCAATTGACCTTAGTGTGAACTATACTTTTTCAAATGATATATCAAGCTCCTATAGGTAAAAGTAATGAGGAAAAAGTTTCCACGGCTGGTTTGTCGAACCAATTGATATTGATTTTTAGAAAGTCTTGTTTCAATTAGCAATGAAAAACCTTCATCCTCAGAAAGTGTTCTCTCTTGAACCGAATTAATTGATTTTCTGTACTTGGACGGTTTAGTAGGTGTAACAAACGTAATTTCATGTAAAACATATGCAGAATCCAATTTTCCCTCAGCTCTTAACTTCATATGTGTTGCATACGTTAGTTCATTGCTACTTCTTACTTTACGAATTTTCTCAGTTTTTTCCACATTGTTCTCTCACTAGATTCGGAAAAAGAGCATGAAGGACAACCACTTCTAGGAGTACTCGAAATTGGTTTCTGCTTATCGTCATTGATCACAATAGTCATTTCGTTTAGCCAGTTTTGAAATTTGCCTAACTTATCCTCGGTTCGGTGCACTTCCTGCAAACTTCATGTTTCATTTTTATTGTTTTACGGTATTACGTAAATTAGTTTTATCACTCTCAGTTAATTCAAAATCGCACTTATATTTTCTATTAATTTCGTTTTGCACAATGTCACATATGTCTTTGATATTTTGATCAAGTGGCCCTTTATTAAAAAAAGAGCGGAAATGCTCCGATATTTCGTACATTTAGGTTTTAAAAAAAAAATCCAAAGGCAGAGTGGCAGCTAGTGGCAGACAAATGTCACTTTTCTTGAATAAGTAGACAACAATAATCAATATCTAACAAGATTTGTTGCGGAATTCCGTGGAATTTTTTTTGTATCTCTACCAAAATAAATAATATGTTCTTGAAAGGTTTAACTTTTTCTTGTATTTTGTCCTTAAATTATTAATTAGTAATAAATAATTAATTATTATTACTTGCATATTCGAATACTACGTACCTTTCCCTACTTCAGCCATTTTGTTTTATTAAAAATGAATTAAATCTACACTTTTTTACGTACTCGCAAACTAAAGCCTATTTTTAAGCGCGTGCGTATTTAACGATCCCACTTGTTCGAGAGTCACTTTCGTACTGCGTATCGCGGCAGGTCGTTGGCCTTGAGACGTATGTTTAACGCTACGCGATACTCTAGTGTGTTGCCGAACTTATGTAATCGTAAAAATCCGCATTTTTAGAAAAACTTTATTAATGGTTTTGGCCAACTATTTAGACTTTTGTACCACTGTGCGACGGGACGTTATCATTTTTTAAAACTGTTGGAAGGACATGGTTCGTTCCTGTGGTTTTGGGTCTGATGATAGAATATTGTTTTTATTTAACAAACAATGAATAATGAAGATTACATTATAGTGGTACAAAAGATATGCACATGAAGTTCAATTTGCCTCTAATGTTTAATGGATTAATTTTGACAGTTAAATATGCTGATGTCGACTGATTATAAAACAGAAGCAAATAAGTGAGTTTATTTTATAAATTTTATTGATAACTACTTTGAATAATTGATATAATTAGCGAGGAATTGATCTTCTAAATATATTATCTTGAAAGACAGGTCCTTCAATAAACCAAAACTAAGACATTATACGCTTTTGTGATCAGAAATCCGGATAAAAAGGGTAATTATAACAGATTTCAAAAGTAAGTCTTTCATCTTGGTTTTTATAAATTCGTTTAAATTATGATAAAAGAATTAATGTTCATAAAAAACCAGACTATGGGTAGAGTATTTTTATTTTTTTTGTAAACTGGAGGGTTTGAATATTTATTTAAATTTACTCTTCGTTTGACATCCATTTTCTCTTGTATCTTGTAACATATTGAGTTGATTTTTTTAGAAATGTAGCTTGAGTCTTGGACAACAGGGTTGACTTATAGTTGATTTTAAGTCTGTAATTGGTTTTTATGTCATATACAGAGATAAAAAGAAAGTAATATTTTTTTGTTAAAATTTAGATCAATCTGTGGAGTGAACGAATGAAAGTAGTAATTATTCGATAATGGCAAATTGAAAACTGGTCTTTTCTGAGCAATTTGTATTTTATTCACTTTGAAAACTCCCTTATTAAGGAAGTTTCAGGTTTTTTTTTTAAAAAGGTGCATATTGGTACGCATTTTATGGGGATCCCATTGGATTGAGTGTTAGACACCATTCAAAATTAAGGTTTTTATTCTTAATTTTACCGATGTGGGTATTTAGTATCTTGTAAAGAAGTCTTTCATATCAAAGGTGTTCAGTTGAGACTACCCTGTACGTACCTACATTTTATTGATTATAATAATAGTTACTTAAACAGTATACAATCAAGCTTAATCTGTAGTAATATTGCTCGGAGCGGTGAAATTTTATATTAAAAAGTATTATTCAAGCCATTTGCTGCACACTTACTCATACCAATTTTTGTTTAACTCGCCAGACATTGTACAACCATAATTTTTTGTTGTTGCATATTTTTCTTTATTTTTCGCGGCTACTATGCTTTGTTCCTATGCATATAATATACAGACGTTTTTCGATTTGGAGCAAACTGAATTTTGAACAACAAAAAATGTATTACGTATTTTTTTTAAAAGCCAAGTATTTTTTAGATAAAAGGCCTAATTTCGTAGTTCAATGATGTCTAGGATCAGGTTTTCTTGAAAACGTGACACAACTTCAACAACAACACAAGTTAGTAGCTTCAAAACATGTTTTTAGAACTCAAAGAGTAATTTATTAAACCTTTTTCGTGAAGTTTCGACTTATATTTCTCATATACTCCACTTCAGTATGGACTATTTCTTTAAACAAATATGTTTATGAACCTAAAATCCAAGCAAAATAAAAATGAATATTATTCAATGACCATCGTTTTGCTATATAAATTCTTTATAAATATACCTTTACATACTTTAGAGATTATTGATGAAACTTGTTTTATCGGTAAAAAGTTCGGTATCTGACTATGGAAAATAACGTTTTTTGTTACAATGCTCTTGTTTATCACGTTTCTTTTTAAACCATTCATAAATTTTGATATTTTGTTTCTTGGCAAAATGTTGAGCAAAAATTTATATTACGCTAAAAGTTACAATCTTCTAAATAATAAATGCATGTATCTCATCTGTGGATATTATTTATATAATTATAGTATAGTACACCTCAGTGAAACTGTTTAAATTTAGATTCAAACATGCTCTACCACTCACTAATGGCTATAAATAATTTACGTACATTTTGAAGAGTGAAAAACCGGGATGTTATAATCATATTTTATATACATTCATTATCAACTATTAATTTAGTTACTTTAATTAATCATTTTAGTTGAAGTTCTAATGCCAACTGACTGCACTTAGCTATTTTTATGGCAAGACAAATAAGTATGCATTAAAATATTAATAAATGTATACAAAAGTCTGAATTTAAAGTACCATTAATCGTGTGTTTTCTAACGTAATATTAAATACTTTTTGATTTTATTTACTACTTCTTTTGATCCTTTTAAATTTATAAGGCCTTTATTTTACTTAAAAATTTTTATATGATAATTATTCATCGCAGTAAGTTTGTCGAGGCAACGTAACAATTGTGAACAAGACTGATGTAGAAAGATGCCTAAAGATATTTTAATCTCGCTAAAGCATCTTGCATAATATACGCCCCTGGTTTTTAGTAGATTTTTAAAAAAAAAATCTAACTATTCAGGAGATTGACACAACCGAAACTTTGAAAAATTTTTATGCAGTACTTCATTTTATGACCCCTGGATCCTAAAAATGACCTCAGTTCAAAAGTTTATATATATATATATATATATGGGATATAGAAACTTTGCGTCACGTTCTAGGCCGCATTTTTTGACCAATCGAAACAAAATTTGGTTAAAAAATCGGCTAGGTCATGGAATCGCGTGAGTTCGTTGGCGATTGAAATCGGAGAGCTAATTTCAGAATGGCGGCCTGTCAAAGTTTTAAAAAAATCATATTTTTTTCGTTGTTAATAGAAAATACCGATGTTACATATCAAATGATAGAGCACTTAAATCTCTACAATATTTATTTGGAGAGTTTTTTCATCGCTGGCATATTTAAGTAAATGTAAGTCAATATAAAGTAACAAAAAATAAAAAAAAATATCATCACCTAGCTATACCTGTAATTATTTTGACAAATAAACACCTGTGAAATAACAATAAGACCGTACTTATAGTATAATGGGTATTTCAGTTAAAATAACTGTCAATATGACACTTTGGTTATATTTCGCGAATGTCAGAATATTCCGTTATTTGTTTATTAATAGTGGGTGTCAGTGGTAGACTAAGTATAAATAAAAAATACATAAATCAAAAATCTACTTTTCCGACTGGCTGCCATCGGGATTTTTTTTTAATGTTGTCATTGTATTAGAATTACTTACCTTATTGGACCTTAACTGCATTGCTAATTTGAATTCGAAATTTAAAAATTTTGCATTGTTAGAAAACTTAAATTATTTAATATTGAATTTGGGAAAAATTAAGCATATTTTTGGTTTATTTTGGACACCAATAATTGGCACAAGCAAGTAAAAGAAAAAATATGTGGCGTAGCGATAAATTCTGGACCCTCCCTCGAAATTCTTCTAAAGCCCCCCTATATTTTTATGTTTTTTTATTTTGGAGATTTTTATGTTGTTTAAATAAAATCACAATGAACTCAAATTACTCTTTGAACAAATAATAAATTGTCTTCTCCTAAACGTGTAGCTCGGCCGTTTTTGTGTTTGGACCTCAGTTGTGTTCGGGCCGCCTTGGACCTCCCGTGGCAGTGAACGTCGGACTATACTCGGCACACGCAAAGGAGGTACATATTGTACAGATCTTAACGCGAACATAGTAAAAAGTCTTCATTTGGTGGGATTAATTTAGAAACTAGTAGATATACTCTAAAAACCAATAGGGTCCTCATCGAATATAATATTTGGATCCGCATTATGTACGGTTTTTGGGATTGTTAGAAACATTGAGTTCCGGTAATGGTGATATTTGACTAATCAAACGTTGTATTATGTTGAAACAAACATAGGTACATAGGTATAAGATCCGCCTCTCATAGATATTTTTGTCAGCTGTTTATGTGATTTTATTTTTTTATTTGTTGAATATCTCAAACACCGATGTAGATATTAATTTGAGGCCTTCGAAATATGATGCAATATTTGCTAAAATTGCCAAAATAACATCCAGACGAACTGGTTTCATTCAATATATTCTTCAATGACCGCCTGTTGTCTTATGTTTTAAAAATATATTCTATGAAGACATTTATTTTTTTTTAATTTCTAATGAGTTTTTTCTCACATTTCAGGCCACAACTGTCAAACCACGCCTATGGTCATCATACGTCAGCCTACCAACATATTATTCTACATATGACCACGCTAGTTCTGCTGCCGCTATGACTACTACAACAATGATGATGAATAATGGCATGGATGAAACTTACGTCTACAAAGAGAATGTTCAAGATTTTTATCAGCCGTCAACAATGCTGAATCATCGACGTGTACATGGATACAGTTACGAATTACCTTTGGAGAAGCAGGCGAAGAAAGATAAGAAGTGGTCGCTGAGCAACTTGTTTAGGCGGAAGAAGGATAAGAATGTTCAAAGCAGCAGTGATGAAGAACAACATCAACAACAGAAACATGGATTTTTAAGTCGGCGGCGAAGAAAGAATGAAGAAAAACGAAAAAAAAGTAGTGTGGTTGCTTTCGATCATGTCGTAGTTTTACCAAAGATGAAGACTTATGTTAGGGAAGATGATATGGGTGTGTTATCAGATCCTTCTTATGGATTTAATAGTTATAACCACCGTATAGAGCATCATCGTACGCAATCCGTTGCAGGTTCCGCAGATGGCCTGAACAAGAAGAATCGGAAAGATACAGTTAAAGCTCGTGCAATCGCTCGTAGACAAACTTTACATAGTAATCATGGAAGTAGTTCTGAAGATAATGACGATGAATCTCAAATATCTCTACGTATAATTCGTAGCGATGAAAGTCTCGCAGTTAATAATAAACGATCAAGATCAGCGAGGACTGAGCGATACCTGAAAAGACATTCACGTGATGGCGAAAACCCGTTTAACTATTTAAGACTCTCAAAATCCGATGCGGACACATTCAGAGCATCTAAATCATCCTACCGAGTTAGTAATTCCACGAGTAATCCAACCTATAAACCACCATTGTCAATGAATGATTACCTCAATGCATCATGTGAAAACAATATAAATAATGTACAACATGTGCAATTTCCAGTGTTATCTATGCAACAACGCAGAAATTACAGTTTAATCGATGCAACACAAGTGATATTAGCAAAACAACCACCTCAGCCGCCTCCTAGAGATCCTAGTCGCGTTATTAACAGTCATTTCGAACCTAGGCCAAATACGTGTTATTACTATCTAGAAAATAGTAATAATCATACTAATTTTCGTCCAACATATCGATCAACATCAGAAATTCACTTAACACAACCCGCAACACAGACAATGGTACGTCGGCCAAACTCTACAACGCCTGAGCCTAGAATTAGATGTCAAAATAATCCAGAATTTTATAATTACCTCACTGATAGAAAACCACGTAGCCGTAAACCAATTTTTATTCAACCAAACACGCAGATTAACTCTGTTAAAGAAGTCTCTAAGCCACAAATGTTTACAAGTCAAATGCGAGTGCAGACTCAGGTGTATGCACCTGATCCTACTGGTAAAGTAAGTCCATTTAAGCCTGTTTCACCAACAATGAACGAAGTGGAATCATTTAATAACAAATCGGTGCAATCAGATTTGGATCGAGAGGACGTTAAACGGAAGTCTGCAAATTTGGAGGAAGCTTTAGATGAATTAGAAGCCATTTATAATAGCTTACGACTAGGTGATGAAGATTTGCTTGAGCGGGCCGAACAACGTGAGAAGGAAAGTGTTCAAAAACAAATATCTGGTAGTCGTGGTACTTTAAGTGATTCCAGCTTTAGCTATGAACCATTTGATTGGAACCGGCGTGTAAAGACCCCACTAAAAGACACCGATGACATGTATAAACGAAAGTTAAGGTCCAAAGAAAAATCTGCCACAATAAGTAATCCACAATCAGTGTTAGCAAATGTTAGTTATCTGCTCGCATCTCCGCTGCATATGGAATATGATGAACCTACTATCAAATCC
Source organism: Apoderus coryli (assembly GCA_911728435.2). Classification (NCBI taxonomy): domain Eukaryota; kingdom Metazoa; phylum Arthropoda; class Insecta; order Coleoptera; family Attelabidae; genus Apoderus; species Apoderus coryli. Next base: position 8,792,384 of record OU452204.1, on the reverse strand, counting down.
ACAGGAAAATCTAAAGAACCTGATATCACATTAGATGATGTAGTTTATCGTACTGTTAAACATGCTAATAGTACTTTGAAAACTCCCGAACCTCAACCACCCTTCGGGATTCCTCTGGGGCCTGTGACCCCAGCTCCAAATAGTGACTACCTACATGCTGTCTCAGATAATCCTCCAATAATATATAAACCCAGGAAAATACCAGATATCGTAAAAGATGATCTTGCTTATCGAAATCTCCGTAAGGATCCTGTTAAAGATTCAATTTTACCACTACAACAATCGCCTCAGCTAAATGCAAACTTTAGGAAGAAACAACGTGCAGTGAGGTCACTATCAGCGAACATAGGAAGTTTAATGATCAATAATAGACAGCAGAAATCTGATGATGTTGTTAATGAGTTCAAAACGTTAACAGACATTGCAGATGCGATGGAAATTGCACGTAAAGTTCTGCAAGAAAAAGGTAAAAAAATTAATGAGACAAAAAAAGCTTTTATGAGTGATAGTGATGCTCATTATGATTCCTTCAAAGATAGACGACAAAAGTTCTTAAATAGTTTAAAATGCCGTGCTGCTTCACCAACAAATAAAGTTGTAGCGTATAAACCGCCAACTCCAGATCGCAAAGTTAAGGAATCAACTCCAATACCTAAATCACAATTGGAAGAAGAAGATGCAGAAGAAGACAAAAGCAACTCTTCAAATAACGATAATAGTTCTTTAGATGATCTACTAAATGCTTTAGCTGAAGAAGCTAAACAAACCACCGAACGGATTTCTAAGGAATTGGAAATGATGAGTGAAGAAAAATCGCGGCGTGATAGTTTGAAAAAGCGGATTATCAAAGTTGAGGCACCGAATATTGAAGAGACAGTTGATAATTTAAATACAAAGCCAGATGTCAAAGAACAGACTGCGAATATTGTTCTAATGCCATGTGGAAATGATAATAATTCCAAAGATAATGTGGAAGTTGAATCTGATCATGATTACGAAAATTTGGTATCTGATAAAGAGTTAAATATTGATGAACTGGAATTAAGCAATGTTGATACTAAAATTTGTGAAAATGACTTAAATATACCAAAGAATCAAGATATTAATGATACGAAGCATAAGAAGAATTCGGTTTACGAGAATCTCGAATCACCTGAAGAAGGTTTGTGTTGTAATAACACTTATGATTGTGTGCAAAATCCTAATAATAGTTTAAGCGCTTTATTATCGCCTGATGACATGCTCAAATCACCTAGGCTGGTTTTAGCAGCGACTAGTACATCACCAAATGCAACCGAGCAAAACAATGTTGAGAATAAGACTGATGAGAGCCAAGATGCGTGGTACTTAGATGCAGAAAATGTCATTTTGGCATGTTCATACGGCATTGCATGTATTCATCATTTGGCTTGTTTAGATTTAGTGGCTGCATTAGGGATTGTTTTGGCTGTATTGTCATTTGTTACCGCTTTAATGTTTTAGTTTTTCGACTGATTTTTTTATTATTATTTTGTATTAATAAATATGAATTGTATTTTGTTTGTTGCTAATGTAATAATTTTTGTGTTATATGTCGTGTATTTTTTTTTTTTTTGAAATAGTAAACGATGACAGAACTACCTAATGTCTTATTTTATTATTTGAGTATTTATTTTTATCGCTAGTTTTTTCTGTTTAATCGAATAAATTCCCGTATTTTTTAAAATTTATTTAATATTGTTCTTTGGGCCATTTTGTACTAGTAAGATTCACATATTTTCATTATTTTGTTTTAAATTAAATAAAAATATTTGTTATCAATCTATGCACGCCTTGTTGGTCAATAAATATTTTGTTATCTCACAGCGCATCAGCAAATTTAAGATATATTGTGATCACTTCGCTTTGGCAATTTGAATTAATATATTAGTTTGATTAAAACTTTGAGCTTTTTACATGTTTGGTAATTATAAACAAATCTACCCGGTAATTTTCATAAATTATGAAGTGAGTAAATTTTCAAGCAAAATTAATAAACTAGTTCACATTATAACAATATTATGAGAAATATTATGCTTTCTGTTTGTTGTTTCTAATAACAATGTGTGGATTAATATACTGAATGTATTGTTTATAAATTATTAGTTTCAAACCATATATTTCGTTATCTTGATAATAATTCCCTTATTAGAGAAACTATGACTTTCTTTAGAATACACTCAATATTTTTATATGTAATGTTTATCTGCTATTACTTTCGCAGAATCAGGAATAAATCAAAATCGTTAAGCATATAAGCAAATGAATTAAAAAATATCAATACTTTCAAAGTAATTTTTTATTTTAAAATACCAATAGGAATTAGTTTAGTCATAGTGGTTCTGGTGAACCGAATTTTTAATTGGTCTCTTTCAACATTTTCGTGACACTATTTGTCAGAAAATTGTTGAATATTCAGCAATAATAATTTGATTAGACAATGTACTTCTTTAAACTTTCTTTTATTGCTTGACACACTAACAAATATTAATGGTAACTTGATTGATAAAGTCTCTGATTTCGTTGAGGAGTAAACCCAGAACCTTCAAGTTGCTGAAATGTGCAAAATATGATTAGGTACTTTAATAATTATAAATCCTGTGTAAGAATATTCAAATGCAAAGTTCACATGCGTGCGTTAATAATGTCCATATCCCACTAATTACGTAAATAACTATGGTTTAGTTAAGACTAAATGTCACCAAATCGACTTAAGCATTGAAAAGTCAATTAAATAATTTTACAGATTAAGAGCCTCAGTTTTTTAACCTGTGCAGTGTGGTGGGTTAATTTATGTTAAATTGCAGGTCTTTTGACAATTTTGTAAGTTTCTGTTGAAGTAGCGTTTACCACTTAATCTTAAGTTTAAACTTTAGATATTCAAAATGTCAGTTTTGTAGGATTTTGTTAGTTTATTCCTAGATCAGGTCCAACGTGTTTTAGTATCAGACAATTTAAAAATTCCAAAGTGGTGTCAAAATTGTTCATGATCCTAATGACGCGTGTTATTTATTGGCTCTTAAGCTAGAAGAAGAACTCACAACCAAGAAGATTATTATTAGGTTTTTTCATATAATTAATAGACTGCTTTTGTAGGTAAATGTATGGGAATGTTTAAATCATGGCCTAACGACTTATCTATCTATACACCTTAGTTCATAATTTAACCCTAGACAACCGTTGATAGTTAAAATATAGAATTGTGGAGACTGATGGTTAACGTCAACTGCAAGAGCTCGTTTAAACTATATAAAACAGGAGTTATTGATTGATGTTAAAAGTACCCGTGGTCTCGAAAGAAAGACTCACCTTTATATACTTTTGTAAATATGACTTTATTGAAAAAATGTTGCCTTTGATGCTTTTTTTATAATAGTAAAATAAGTTGTAAAATATCTCGATAGGTGTTTCACTAACATTGTTAGAATGTGTTATAAGGATATATAGTTAGTTTAATTTTATTCTTCTCATTCTTATGAACTATTTATTATCCAATTGAAGACATCACAATGATAAGTGCATAACAACCAGTTTTATCGAAATTCACATCCGCTAAAAAATAGCACAAGAAGTTATACACTTTTAACTAAATTTAGACTGACAATTGCCATGATGACAAGCGGATAACAACCACTCAACATGTTCAGTATTTTGTGAAATATGAACACACAAGACAATTCAGGATTCTGATTATGTTCAGAGTGAAACTGAACAGTGAGGAACAAATTAAATCGAAAAACTGTTGAGAAATGAGAAAAATAAAAATTAAATTTGAACGAAACTATGGCATAGAATAATATGTAAATATAGTGGTTCCAGCACGTTGTACCATTTGTTGTAACTGCGGAAGAAGATGTACTGATAAATTTCTTGCTGTTACAAAAGAAACAATACTTCAAGACTATAATAACTCAAAGAAAAAAATATTTAGGATGCCTATTTATAGGGCTTCATCCAAAGAGTTGCACTTGCAAGGTATGTTAGATTTCGCTTGTTATTGATGGTGGCATTCTGATTTTTTTATTTTTAGACGTCGGTCGTGTAATAAATATTGTTAATGATAGTGAACCAAGTACCCATGCGAAGTTGAGAAGATCGCCATTCCATTATAAAGTACATATTTTCAACAATATTATATATCTCTTTTATACCAGGGTATCTTTCTTTGTAGATTAATGGGATTAAGAAAGGAAGATAAATCATAAACTAAAATTGGAGGTGATATACCACCCCTCGATAGCAGTGGGCAGGTTCTAGAAGGAAGAAAAGTGAAAGACAAATTAAAAAATTAAAGACCTTATCAGTAGTTTCCCAAGCAGAAATTCATATGATTCAAGAAACAAGAGTGGTATAAAATATCTAAGCTCTGATTTAACTGTCCGAAAAATGTATGAGTTGTTTCTTGAAAGATATGAACCAGAACTTTGTTCGAGATTGAAAAATAACGTATTACAATAAAAAAAAATTGCACCTATTTACTCACACAATCTATTATTTGGATAACCAAGATCACATACGTGATTGAAAATACAAATTGAACGGGAATGTCATCCTGTAAAAAAATGGAAATGGAAACTTTACCTACAGAATGATGTTTTTTTACAAAGAATTGAAAGACAGGTGTCCTATGTAAGAATGACGAAACTGTTATAGACATTTATTTTGATTTTGAATAAAACCTGCCCGTGCCTGTTTTACCTGTAGGCGACATATTTTATTGTTGGCAGATTGGGTATTTCAGTGTTTTTACTCCTGGTCAACAGAAAAGGCGACAAATTAATTCAAATTAAAAATATAACATATAGAAATTATCAAGAAAAGAAATCTTTATATTTCTCACGTTGTTCTCGAAAACCCATTTTTCTCCACCTATCATTCTCATGTCTTCAATTGGAGTTAAGCCAATCGTGATTTATATGAACTCTAAATATTTCATTATGCTGATGATGGTACTCTTCCTTCCTATTAATTAATGTTACTAAAGGCAAAATTAATTGAAACTACTAAGAAGTTACCTAAAGATTGGTAGTTTTATTTAACATTGAATAATAGTAAATAAAAGTAGTGTAATGTGGTATGTTTATTCTTGAGTGGTTTTAATTTTTCGGCAACGGCTTTATCATGAATACCAGAAGCACACAGCATTGTGTTTTTACTAATTTTGCTGAATTCGGAAAAAATAACGCTTATGTATGTGCCATCAAACACACATTCCATTTACATGTAAGTTTGTTTTAATTTTGCACTATTATTGCTTTAACAATTTATTTGCTCAAAAAATACGAATATGACTTCATACTTTTATTAATTACTACTACTATTTAATATTGTTTGGAAAGGATACTGTGCCTGTGGATATATTTAGCATGCATATGTCTATTTAGAGCTGTCTAACGAGGAATTATCCGATTGTATCAAATAATTCAATCAACAACTTCAATACGAGGATGGTATGATAATTACTCAGTCTTAAAGTCGTCTGGCACAGCGGTGCACCGAAGGGAGGGATTTTGGGGGTTGAATATAGGTAAAAGTGCTTTCATTTTAGAATTTGCCACCCAGAATAACTCGTCATCTAAAGTAGACACGATTTTCAGCAAAAACACGTCGATTTTGTTTTTGAGGGGAACTTCAAACAACTGTTGGTTGAATTTTGTGTTCCACTCCTTCATACCTACCTATGTCATATGTGACATGTTTTAAGTAGCTTCAAAAGTTCTATTCGAATACCAAGAATAAATAAAATTGTTCGATCTATTTCTGTTTCCCCTTCAAAAACCAAATCGACGAGTTTAGTATCCTCAAAAAGGTGTAAGCAACCTTGGTACGTATTTTACAGTTTAATGCACAAAAGATACAGGCCGCAAAAACCGCAGATCTCGTATGCATGGATGTATATGGCAATACTATGGGATTATCATTTTCCTTCAAAAGCAAATTGTGTTGCACAATCAGATTCTTTAAGAATGGGATTTTTGTATCGCACAAAAATTGATTTGAATTCCAACTAGGCACTGACGTTCTGTACACGTACTTCTTAACTATGGAGTGGAGTGGTGTACTCATGTTTGAAGGTTTGCTCTGCTCTAAAGCACATACTGAAGTTGCTGAACTCTAGGGAAATCGAGCAATGTCCTTATAGTTGATGATGATTCGTTGTTCTGTAGTTTACAATCGTTGGAACAGACGTTTACTTTCACCTCTTGAGTATGAAGACTCACTACCGAATAAAGTATTTTCTGAACATATAAAGGGTGTCCCAAAATTAACGCAAGATTTGAATTAAATAGAAAATACAGTTTTTAGTCTTTTGATTGTAAGTTTTTTATTGAATCATAAAGTAAATAGGGTTATGGGTTTTTATGGAATAACTCGTTTGTCGAAATTTTCCATGGCCATTCTGCATAAATGTGGCTGAATTTCGTTGAATCTCTTGTGGGCTTGTTGAGATAGACCTGCGATTTTCATTAATACATTCTGCAAACTCTCATAAGGGTTATTCTTTCGTACTGAACTAAGTGAACAATCTGAAAATTGTCAGTTCATTCACGATTGTGCGTATTCTTTCCACATCGGTCACTTCTACCAAACTGAATAAAATTCCTACCCCCTTGCCGCTTACTGATCAACCTCTAGGTACCGGTACTTTCAGTTAAAAATTAACCTCTAAAAGTATTGAATATTGAGAGGTAATAATTGGAATATGATTTCGAATCAAACTAATAAATTGTAAAAGTTTAAAACATGGATAATAATATCATGGAGGAAATAATTTTCCAGTTTTCAGAGCAGATTTGGTTGTTTTCACAAGTTTTCGAGGTTAAGTGAAAGACATTCACAAAAAAGATGATCTTTCGGTTTCGCCAAATATTCAGTTCAGTATAATCACATTCAGTTTAATCACATTCACTTGTTCAGATCAATCACTACGAAAGAATAACCCTTTCGCTGTGCGTGGTCATTAGGCGTCAGTTGTTGTGTTAATTCACTTTTGTAATCATGGAGGCACATATCTTTAGTGAGTATACGCTGTAGAGAGCTTCTTGCAATTTGCAATTCTTGTCCACGAAGCCGAATTGAGGTGCCTGGATTGTCACCGACACTCACGCACTGCTTTGATATTGATTTGAACGGCTTTGTTTTTGGACGACCAGTGTGTTTGGCATCTTCAACGAATCCTGTCTCCCGGAATTTTGCAATTAATCTACTACACTACACTATTCCGACCATTTTTGTATGAAATATTCGAACTGTGGCCGTCAAGCTTTCTTTATTTTTGAAATATTGTTCAATAATGAAGACACGTTGTTCTATCGTGTAACGCTCCATTTTTACTAACCCTAAACTGTCAGCTGTCGATTTGTTTTATTTTTAGGGTTCCCAACGCTTTACTGCATAAATGGCGGCAAATTCAAATCTTTTGGGACACCCTTTAATATAACCTCGAACTTTCTAACGTTTAAAAGTGATATAGCCACTCATGCAGTGGAACTGTGGTCCAGTAAGAAATTCCAGTACCTGGTGGTATCTAAAAAATATAAGTTAATAATAATTGAAGGTTTAAACAAACTTTGAATTAATTAACTTCTATGTTTTTACTGCCCAACCGGTGGCATAATAAAAAAGATATGCGTTAATAAGAACAAAACTGTTATCTAAGGGTTGGATATGATTTCTATAATTTAATTAGCATAATGTTTTCAATAATTCGAAAATATTACTAAGCGTATACTTAGGATATAATATGTGAAATTTTCAGCATGCACTAAGAAATTGATAAATTAGATTTTAATTAGATTTTTGGGATTAGGTACCTATTTTTGAGCAAATAAAAAAGAACCATTCACAAATTGTTAATGATTTATTTAAATCAGTTTTTTTCTAGGTTAAATTAATAAAAATCCACAAAATATTCAACAAACTTGGAAGGAATTATTCAAACCAAATATTAACAACATGCTGCCATCTATCGATTGTATGAGTAACACTAAATTGCGAAGTGATTGAAGTCAAGTATTATATGTTGCCTATATAGTAGTTTTAATTTAAATAATTGATACATTATAATACATAATATAAGTAAGATATTACCAAATGTTTATTAAATTATGTATTTTAATAGACAATACTTTGTTTTGATTCAAAGCTATTAATTTTAAAAAATTATTAGGGTAATATAACTGTAGCAAAGATTAATGTACTTTAATCTTTGACTGTAGCTTTGCTATGATATGTTGCTTTAAATAGGTCCTACATGTAATGAAATAAAAATATATGAACTGTATAGGTCATTTTTATTTTATTGATGATATTACGGTATCTTGTTACTGAGATAAAATAAAGAAACGTGTCTGGAGAAATTTTATGATTCATGCACATTATATTTTACTATCAGTGCGCAACCAGTTTTTAGATGAACAGAATACTGACTTAAGATATGTATAATAACATGTGTGTGTGTATGTATTTATTATTTTTGTGAGTCATAAAGTTTCTCAACAGTGATGTCAGGAGCCTCGGATTAAAAATTAGTAACCAGTGTTGCGAGTTTTCCTTGATCCTTTTTATTTGACCCTAACCTGAACTTCCCAATTTCAGGAGTAATTCTATATATTATATATAGTCCCATGATATCAGGCCCTTAGTTGATTTTAATATTTATATAAAAAAAATTGATATAACTATTGGTGCGATTTTTCATAGTCTAGGAATTGACTAGGAATGCACAAGGCAAAATGTTTTTGCTGAGAATTTAAATATCTTTTTTTTCACCTCGGTTGACTGATCTAGTGATCTTCTATATATCTCTGCAAGGCTGGCTTTTGTGTTTATTTGCCAATATATTTTGTTCTACTTTTGTACTGTGTACCAGTTTTTACAGATCCTTATCTAGTCTGTTAAACATTCCCGGATTCCTTACTGGTTTCCCGAATCGTATTCTGGTTATTGTTTCTTATTGCATAATCTGCACGTAAGGTTCAATTTTATACAGGAATTGTATTACTGGTGCATGACCAGTCATCAATACTGATGTTACTCCAGCTTCTTCCTATCTAGTGATCGTAGGACACGGACTTTTTTTATACAAATTTTCCCTGTTCCTGTCTGGGCAGGTATGTACCTATTATTTATGTTTTTGCAGGATTCAATGTTGTATTGTTAGGCTCGCGGCTAGTTTTGGTACTTCGAGGGTGTGTTCTGGCCCTGGTGTGTATTTTGATCCCCTCTTTGCTAGTGGGACAGATTTTAAATTTCCGTTGATTGCTTGGCGTTCTGGTACTCACAACAAGATCTTCGATGCAGTTCACGTCCTTGCAGACTAACTGTGTGAAAGAATATGAATCCCCTGATTCCACATGATACACTATAGCTATTCTCTCTGAGGCGTAGCTCATACCAATTTTACCTCTTAAGTTTTGGAGAATATCCCTATTCCAAATCTTTGTCTTCGGCGATTGTTCCTTCTTGAGATTTTAATTTTTTAGCACTTGGCATATCGTCGCCTTAGTAAGAAATCCACCTAACTCCACTTTTGGGGCATATTGACCTTCTAGCACCATCTAATAGCAAAACATCAAACCTAACTAGTGTGAAATCCACGTAATTGCCAGAACAATATTTCCCGCCTAAAAATTCAATCTAGCAAAACACGTATTTCCATATGTCAAATTTAGGTTACGAAATCCGCGTAACTCCTAGTTTGTCTACTATTTCAGGCGTGCATGGAAGTGTTTGCAAGAACTTGTTAAGTTTGTGAAAAAGTGATTACGTTTTGGAGTAAAAAAACTTATTTAACCACAAGGTAAGTTTGTTATGGTACTTTTAAAAGTTGCATTGATTAAAAAAATATGTTATATTTGTTTCTTTTGTGACTTTTTTTACCGGCTATGGACATACGCGCTTTTCCAACTTGAATTAATGTGTTTAGTATGTAGTTACGCGGTTTTCCGGTTAATTTTTTAATACTAATCAGTTTTGAAATGTGTCCATATTTTTTTAGTAAATACACTGTATTTAAAGAAAGCACCAGAACATTATTATAGAAAAATAATGTTAGTTTCTCTAAATTTTAGGATGTCATTTCGAACAAAGCTTATAATGGACATGGTTAACCAACAAGCAAGCCATTCTTATGTGGATATTGTTGAATACGTAGTTGGAGAAGGTGGAGCTTTGTCTCCTACGTACACACATCCGTCTAGTAGTACTAATGAAACTCTATTAAATAATATTGAGGCTCCACAACCGAATACTTCAACCAGTTTTGACCAATTTGAATTGCCGGTAGACTTAAATTATGGCGTTGTCATGAACAATGAACTAGAAAAGCCACAGATTCCAGGAACGGAACAGGCCGAAGATAATAGTACCATCACAAATATTTCATCTGAACACGACGACTTGGATGTTTCTTACGTTCCTGAGGAAAACCATTCTGATAGTAGCTCTGACAACGAAGATAATAACAGCGAAGAAAGACATGAGTCCGATATCACCCTAAATAATACAAAAACTCGAAGGAAGAGAAAATTTTCTGAAGGATGGAGCTATAATATAAATAAATATAAACGTTTAAAAGGTCAGCCTTACCAAGGTAAAAAACAAGTTGCCGGTGCTTGGAATTACAACATAAATAAGCCAGGTACTTCATTCGTTCATTGTGGAACAAAATACATAAATAAAATGAAAAATTAATTGTTTTAGGTAAATTTTTAGCGGATCCCTGCAACTGTTCCCTCAGAAAACAAAAATCTGCCCTTCAGTGTCAAAAAATGACGGAAGAAAAACGTTTAAAAATTTTCCAAAATTTTTGGAATACAATGACTTGGAATGAGAAGAAAATGCAGGTGCAAGCTCTAGTGCAATGTGAGAATGTGAAGAGAAGGAGAGGTCAACAAGAAGTTTCCAAAAGAAACTATTCTATGAAATATTTTTTAAAACTAGACTTGGAAAGAATTAGAGTTTGTAAGCGAATGTTTGGAGGGACACTCGGTTTAAAAGAAACAGTGATATTGTCTTGGGTAAAAGAATTTAATCGCGAAAGTAATGACCATAATGCCAGCAAAAAAAGCGAAATAAGAACGGCGAAATATGCAGAAAAAAATACGGCGGTGCATCAGTTTCTCCAATCGTTACCAAAAATGGAAAGCCACTATTGTAGGTCTTCCTCAAAAAAAATGTATTTAGAGCCACTTTGGCGTTCAAATGCCGCACTATATAATTTTTTTAAAAGAAAATATTGCGGCGAACATAATTTGGAGCCTTCATCCATCGCAACGTTCATGAAGATATTTGAAGAGCTAAACTTGTCACTCTACATGCCAAAAAAAGATCTGTGTGACGTGTGCGAGGCATACAATACGAAGAATTTATCAGAGGACGAGTATAACCTGCACCAAGCTTTAAAACTAGAGGCGCGTCACGAAAAGGAAAAAGACAAATCTCCTAGTGACGTTACAGTAAACGTTTATGCAATGGATTTACAGAGCGTGCTATTAAGTCCCAAATCTACAGTCTCTGCAATGTACTATAAAACAAAACTGGTTGTACACAACTTCACCATTTACAACCTGAAATCCAAAGAAGGATTTTGTTTCCTGTGGAATGAAAGCGAAAGCGGCTTAACTGCAAATGAATTTTCCACTATAATTTCCTTTTTCATTGAACAAGAGATAAAAAAGAGTGATGGTAATTTACGTGAAATTATTTTTTTTAGTGATGGTTGCACGAGTCAAAACCGCAGCTGAACACTGGCTAACGCATTTGTAAACTTAGCTGCACAGCATAAAATAGTTTTGACTCAGAAGTATTTATTTAAAGGCCACACCCAGATGGAGGTGGACTCGATGCATGCAACAATTGAAAGGCAGATTAGAAATCGCAAAATAAACCTTCCCGCCGATTACGTTTATTACTGTCAAAAGGCAAGATCAAGTCCATCTCCATATAATGTCAAATATCTCACGCATTCATTCTTTAAGAACTTTGATACCATCAAATTTTATACGTCAATACGTCCAGGTAGGGATACAGGCGACCCCGTTGTCACTGACATAAAGGCCCTAAGGTACTTACCAAACTGTGAAATCCAATTCAAAATGAGACACATTAAACCAAAGAATGAATAAAAAAACGGTTCCGTGCAAGTATGACGATTTGCCATCTTTATATGAAGAACGCAGAAAAATTAAAAAAGAGAAATACGAGCACCTCCAAATTTTGAAATTAGGACTGCTAGAAGATTATCATCAATTTTATGATGAACTTCCGTATCTATAGAATTATTATTATTTTTTTGTAGAATTACTTTTTCGTTCTATTGTTATGACTTTGTTTACTGTGTTTAAAATACGTATTTTGTTCAATATAAAATAAGTTTTGTGTAGTTACCATGTATCTTTTATTTACGAAAACCACGTATCTCCAAATTGTTTGGCAATTTTTCATAAGAAAGTAGAGTAACTCCTTTCTAAATTATAAGATGCAGACAATTTTTATATTTTTACTCGAAATGTTAAATCTGATATGTTTTTCTTGATGCATGCAAGATTAAGATATTTTATCACTGATGTGACGGTAACAAAACGTTTTTTCGTTCTCCTGTAAATTTTACTAAAATGGACTTACGCGGGTTTCTTACTAAGGCGACGATATTTTGATGTAATTTGGACAATCTTATAAGAACAAGTTCTGCCCTTTTGACATATCAATGACAGCTTTAAATGTCATAATGACATCTGGGGCGCTTTCGATTATTTATTCTTTAAATGGAAAGGGCGTCGAGTGATACCTCATTTTAAAGGTCTTTTTATGCTCAAAACATTTGATTGAATAGTTTTTACCTAACAAGCAGTACTCATTCAATAATTGTAAACTATTTATTTTACAAAATAAAACACAATAAATAATAACAGCAAAATGGCCAACATTGACCTCCTGACAAATACAAAAAATTCGTGTGCAGCACAGTACACGTGATAGAAGTGAATACTTTCACGAGAATTTCAATCTACAACATATTTATATCTCATGGGTAAAGTATATATTATTAATATTTTTAATTGACTCATAATTTTCAAACGAATCCAAGCATCACGAAGCCCAAGCATAATCTTCTTCCTTATGGCTGACCCTCTTTAATATTTCGTTATTATATATGATTACTGTTTACGTCTACCTCCATAAAAAATTGATTTCAATACCTACACCGGTTGTATCGACAGTATCTCGTATAATACACAATCTTTGCCTTGTAAAATAACACCCTAAGTGTAGCTGTGCCTATGCAGGCACTCGTTTTCTCTCGCCGCTATATACATAATAGTGTATGGTATAGGATATAGTGTGTAGCATACACCACAAATATCTCTGTCTCTCTCTCTCCCTCATATTTGTTATATGCTTCATCTCTTTTGCGGAACGAAAATATTAAATCGTGTCATGACGTGACGCGACCTTGAAAAATCACTCTCATGCGGCCAAAGAAGTATTCACTCCAATAATCTAATGAGTAAAGGCCTCACAGACCTTGGAACATCTTTTACTGAAGCAGTTTCTTGAAAATTTGAATCCAATGTTTTCAAATATTTCCTGCATATTGCCGTTCTGGATAACGTTCATTAAACATACATACACACACATACAAACAACAGCAGCGTGGTCATTTCGATTAGCTTCACCAAAAATAATATAATTGCTTCAGATTTATCATGTAGTAGATGAGCCATGTTAAATATTAGGGCAAAAATATTGACATAAACTCTGTTTAGTTTGACACAAATGACAGTTGCAATTACTCATTAGAGTATTTGTAATGGATCTCAGTGAAGGTCATTTTGTTGTTGTTATTTATTATTTTTTGAAGTGAATACTTCCTTGGCCGCATGAGTGATTTTTCAAGGTCGCGTCACGTCACGACACGATTTAATATTTTCATCCCGCAAAAGAGATGAAGCATATAACAAATATGAGGGAGAGAGAGACAGAGATATGTGTGATGCATGCTACACACTATATCCTATACCATACACTATTATGTGTATAGCGGCGAGAGAAAACGAGTGCATGCATAGGCACAGCTACACATAGGGTGTTATTTTACAAGGCAAAGATTGTGTATTATACGAGATACTGTCGATACAACCTGTGTAGGTATTGAATTCAATTTTATATGGAGGTAGACGTAAACAGTAATCATATATAATAACGAAATATTAGAGAGGGTCAGCCATAAGGAATAAGATTGTGCTTGGGCTTCGTGATGCTTGGATTCGTTTGAAAATTATGAGTCAATTAAAAATATTAATAATATATACTTTACCCAAGAGAAATAAATATGTTGTATTTTGAAATTCTCACTTCTATCAGGTGTACTGTGCTGCACGGGATTTTTTTTTATGTTGTAAAATAAATAATTTACAAATAATGAATGCGTAATGATTGTTAGGTAAAAAATACTGAATAAAATGTTTTGAAAATTGGAGAATGTTTTAAGCATAAAAATACCTTTAAAATGAGCTTGCGTTCGTCCCCCTTTCCATTTAAAGCTTTATATTTCTTATAAATAATTTTTACAAAGAAATATATCCATAGTTCTATGAAAAATTCTCTAGACCTGAGAATGGGGGTCACCTGTTATGTTTTTACAAAGCACCACTAGATGGTGATTTTGAAATGTCTGTGTCATCACTATATTCATACATTTTGATATTTACTGATGTGAAATGTTATTGACAGTGCAAGTTATAAGACAGCAAATGTTCAGCTGTACACTATGTCCAATTTTCATTGAGACTGCACGGTATATCAGCTGTTACCTAATAAACATAGGGACTTGCGGTTTTCACTACCACTTTTTTGTGAAACTTAATACAACAAACACAATTAATATAGGTTCTTTTGTTTCTAAGATACAGGATGAACGCGACAATTTTAACTTTAATGTAAGATATAAAAAGGTGAAAATTGCTATTGATAGATATTTTTACCAGTTTAGTCGCGTACTAAACATCAATATCACTGATATTTTTGAAATGTTCTTAACTTAAAAAAGTAGGTATTTTTTATGGAAATACCTACACATTTTGAGATATCCTGGTTATGATATCATGTTTTTGTGATATTTTTTTAATTTGGAAGTGAGGGTCCTGGTTAGAATGCCGCTCGATGCTTTTTTTCTTGGTTGGTACTTTTTTTCTTAAAATCAGATTTCATAAATACTAAATATTTTTAAGACGTTATGTAACTCAATGAGAGAAGCTGTGTATGTAACACATCAAATTTTTATGATGCCTAACAATTTGTATCTATAAGGAACACCACTTGATTTTCAGGATTAGTCTAGTCAGAAATTGAGCTTAATTTATCATCGATTTAAAGCTGGCTATGAGACATAATCATTAAAAGGCTCACACATATTTATAAACTCGAAGAATAATTATTGTGATCAAGGGGATGAACATTTTAAAAATTAAAAATGAACCCTCAATAGGAAAATTTTATACCTTTGTTTATGACAATAATAATAATACAGTTTTCATAAGACTTGAACACTCAATTGGCATTCAAATTTCCTAGACGGACGGTTTATGTTAGATGACATGCATATATATGCATATATTGTAGGGATAAAACCACATTATTAAAATCAAGAATTTGTCTCACAGTTGATCGAACACCACTGGTGATTTGTGGATAAGTAAGTATTTTTATGTTTAACAAGCTAGAAAAAGACTACTTTTGCCTCCTTAATCTGTTGAGAATTTATTTCTCGCACCTCGTAAATAAAACAACAGGTTGATTTGTTTGATTTTAAGTGGAGGTAAATGGTGTATTTCTGTTGCTTTCCAATGCATTTAGAATGCTATGTGCTCTCATCTCGCTCATACATTTTGCCTTGTGCGGTTTATTATTACGGAATAAAACATGGTACAAAAATACAATACCTATATATCCAACTTTCATTCAAAATAATTGAAATTGATAAATAATGGACATAAAATGTGTTTCTGTCTAGTGCTATACCAGTCATTGTCGAGATAAAGTTTTGTTTGTAATGCATTAATAATTGTGTTTAATTATTATGTATTTTGTATGGTGTTAAAGTTTATTTGGATTTATTTAAATGTTATAGACTATATTATAGAGTTTTAGTGTTTTTATGAATGTTATAATGTCCTTAGTGTTTTTTGATTATTAAATAGTGCTTGTGGATTTTAAGATAGGTGTTTTTAATTGTGAGTTTTTAACCGAGGATATTGAAGGGGAAATTTATATGTAACGTAAGTTTCACATTTGAATAAACCGCTGCTCATGAAAGAGTAGATATGCAACAGTAGGACATTATTAATGTGGGAATTTTGATATGTTTTCTACCAAACAACGAAGAATACCAACAATAGTTTTCTAGAAATTAAAGCCTAGATAATTCAAACGGAAATTAGTTCATACCAATTTTATGGTATCTCTAGGTAGAAGCTGTCGCTAATAAGCAAGCCAATAAATTTGACGTAGATTTTCTATGTATTCAATTTGGGGGGAACGAAAATTAGGAGGTAATTTCTTATTTTAAGTTGCAAGTTGGGTAAATTGACAAAAAAATTTTTTTTTATTTTTCTTTGACCTCGTTTTATATACATTTTTTTGATATTTTCTTGATTTTAGGCCAGTTTGTAAATAATACTGCGGTTTTATGAATGGCACATTATATTTTATAAGAAATGTCGAATAAATCTTGACGTTTCGATCATATTTTTGATCTTTCTCAAAATAGTCTAAAAGTAAATATAATGGATAAGTTAAACATTTCTTACAGCTAAAAACATTTAAGTGAATATACCTGTATGGCATGAATATTGCTTAAGCACAAATCAACAAACACATTGATTGTGTTTAAGCAATATTATACCATACAGGTATATTCACTTAAATGTTTTTAGCTGTAAGAAATTTTTAACTTATCCATTATCTTTACTTTTAAACTATTTTGAGAAAGATCAAAAATATGATCGAAACGTCAAGATTTATTCGACATTTTTTATAAAATACAATGTGCCTTTCATAAAACCGCAGTATTATTTACAAACTGACCTAATATCAAGAAAATATTATCAAACAAATTGATAAAAATATGAGCAAAGTAGGTATATCTTTCACATCAACGTTTTATTTTTAAAAAAGTAACATTTTTGAACTGATTTTTATGTATTGTTCACTTTGCTTTGCGGTATCTTTAAGTATTACTTACACTATATTTTTAATAATAAATTTTCTTTTTGGGAATGAATTTGTTTATAACAAAATTTAAAGCAATTTTGTATTGCAGAAATTCATCTCGTTTCTGATTGTGCGTGGTTTTGTATGGCGAATGTTTAAATTATTGATATAATTTAAAATATTTTTTTTTTATTTTTCTATCAATTATTTCTTGGGATTTTTTGGTGGTTCATATGAATATTCAATTCAAATTTCTGATTGAAATGTTTTATTGTAACATTCTTTGTCAAAATCTTGCCTTTAAAACAACGTTTCGGCAAAATTAATTTGCCTTCCTCAGGTTAAATATGTACAGAGGTAAAATTTGTGCAATCATTTGAAAATTTTATAATTGGTATTACATGTTTTTTCCAAACTCACTTACATTTTCAAAATCAACATTCATTGCTAACACAGGATACAATCCAAGTTACATTTTTCTTTTCTTTTGATATTTACAAAGTCATTTCACTTTTTTATAAGTGTACCTAAATTAATGTGTTTGGCTAGTAGAGAGTCTAGTGAGAGTTTGACTGTCAACAATTGACGGATCACCACTGATGAGTCGTGGAACAACGAAACGGCCGTCTGGTGAAAGTATAGTGGTTGACAGACAAACTCTCGAAATTAAGTCTTGTCTTGTTAAACAAGCCGGTATCATAACTTTTATAATATTAATGAAATCTAAAATATTTCCGAAACAGATTTAAAACATTATTAAATAGATCTATCTAAAAGTATTAATCAACCAACCCAATATCAAAACAATTTACTTATTTCTAAATAAAATTAGAGTCGTATGTAATCAAATGTTTAAAAGATCTACGTGTGAGGTATTTAAATTGCTTAACTTTTCCCAATGTGATCAGCCTTATAAACAGTCTCAGTTTCGAAGTTGCTAATATGGCCTTGTCATTTTGGATATATAGAGGAAATAATTCAAAATTCGAATGTAGCCTTACGATTTAATTTATTGAATAAACTTTTTTCTTGGGTCCGATACTTAACAAGTTTAGTTAGGTTATGGATTAATTGATTTTTCTTTTTGATTTATTGTCATAAAATTATTTAAATTTTTTTCAAAAACTCCTGATAATTATAGAGGTCAATGTTTATCATGATTTTGGAATTAATTTTGGAGTTTCTTTTAGTTAAAGTTGTTTCTTATAGGTAGGTGTTCCCTAAAATCGATTGAGAAAACTAATTCATTTTCTAGATAAAATCCATAACAAAACTATAATAACAAGGTTCGTTCCAACCCCCCTAAAAACCGTGTAATGTACGGTCACGCTCATGCGCAATACGTTAAATGCGTTCCAACCGAGCGATGATCGTTCATTGTACGATTTCCTTAACGTTCGAACCAAACCTGTGACTGTTCAAGAATCGGTTTCGGCACCGTCATTTCGATCACAGATGAAAAGCAAATACCGTTTGGACTGATCCACGACTGACATGCGCAATTTAATTTTATTTCACTTTGTTCCATGTTATGCGTATGCCTCCTGTTAAACAACCAATCCCTAACCTCTAGCGTTTTTGCTCTTGAAGTTGTTTTTATTTTTTTCGGGTTTCTACTAATAATGGTTTGTGTTGTGTTACCTAGTGTTTAATAAAGAAATAAGACAATACATTTTAAGAAAAATGAGTGACGACGGAAGCAGGTACTTGTTGGACACTACTGACACAAGTAAAGACGATCATAGAATAATATTTATACTGGAAGACAATTTACGGATCCCAGGGGAACATAGGCTTAATTTAAATAATTAAATGTTTATTGAAAATTTAGTATAGGATACATTATTACATATTTAATGGTTTTTATTTTGATATCCAAAAATATAATCATGATAGAGTTTATACTGTACTGAAGTGGTATAAGCGGTGATCATGGTACAATAACAATCTATATACGTAATCAGAAAACTTAAAATTAATTGTAATTTCGACACTTAGGTACCTTTTTAAAAATAAATCAGCGTTTTTCTGTTCCAACCACCTATCTCTTCTGTACCGAAATAAAACCGTGCCAAGTCAACGCATGGACCTGCATTCAATCCTAACAGTTCCCAAACAGTTTCATGACGATACGAAAACCGGAGGTTGGAATGCTTTGATGCGTAAACATGCGAGTGATAAAATTCCCGATTCCTCTAGCGTTATAATGACTAATTACTAACTCACATTTGGCTATATATTCGAATTCAGTATGTCACTAGAAATTGTCAGTCGTATCAAACCGATATACTTTAAATTTTATTTTTTGAGGTAATCCATAATAATAATAAAAATTCATCAAAATTATTTTTATGAAATTTATTTTATTTTGTTTCATTTTATGATAATTTTTCACAGGGGGCATATTATGTATGTTTATATTCCATGTCTGGGTTGAACAAACTCATCATTATAATCACGAAAATTGGTGGCATTAATCCCATCCCTATGAATTGAACATAGCTGTAAAGAATTTTATGGAGCAGACGTTTGATTTATCCTTAAATTTTAAATGCATTGTTAGGACATGTAGTACTCTGGTAATGTGGATATAACTATAAGAGACTTATTTACATTTCAAATTATGCGGAACACAATAAAAACTGGATAGTTCAATATCCTGGTCATTATCTCTTCATGTTCCAGTATTATTGATGAGTTCTTCTGACCAAGTTATTTTTTATAATTTTTCATTGGATTTTAGAAGATTTTCAAATTTCCAAATCAAGTGGAAGTGGGTTAAAACTGATTTATTACATACAGGGGTCAATTTAAATATTTTTACTACAAACGAATAGAAAGCTAAACATATAGGTAGGTATGTTATTTTAATGTAATACTTAATTGAAGACAGACTTCGAGGTTTCTTTTATATCTTGTGATACAGAAGGTACCTCGTATTATATTAAACTACAAGGTTTTTTTGTTCAGTACTTACTTTTACGTTGAAATATGATTTTAATAAAATAGTGTACCGACAAGCAATTAAACATAATTATATCTATAAAATGCATTACATTAAATACAGGTAATTAAAATGCCTTAACACACCACACGTGACTTCAATGCATTAATTAATAACGGATAATAACGTGTATGTTTCTTTTTTGTTAAAAAATATTAATAGAAATAATATTTACCCGTTGTAATATTTATTAAATGTTTCATTTTTATGATAAGTCGTGGTTTAATTTTACAGTTTCTGATTATTTAGAAAGACCTGAATTTATATGTGTATGCGAATATGGATTTAATTTATAAACGGAATTGCGTATATACAGGGAGTTCCAAAATCAATGCAAGTATGCATGTTTCATGTTTATGTGTGTAATTAAGTTTGTAGCTCTGGTTGCAACCAAGTGACCAATATTATTCGTTGGTAGCATTACTGTTAATACTTAAAAATTTTAAGAGGGTATACAGTTTATCTTTAATATCTTGAACCTTAGTATTGATTGCGCTAAGCTAATTGAGGAATTGTATTTTATGGTCTCTATAGGCAGTGTTCCAGATCTTACACTTTGTTTTATTGTGCCTGAGCTAGAAAAAACTTCCTGATTCAATTTCGCTAACTATTTTTTTATTGCTTGCAAATTTGTCTAAATTACACAGCATTTTTGCCGATATCCAGGTAGTTTTTATGTATATATTGTAATTGCGAGGCCTACATTTAGGGCACTAACCTCCTCGTTAGTAAACTCGACATTACTTGCATTAAGGACAAGTTGATGAAATAGGTTGCCATCAGTGTGTGAAGTAGGGAATTGGTTTAGGAAAACATCGTTATCAAAGAAATTAGCCCAAAATAATCGTGTTCCGTTTCTAGACCTATACATAACAAACTTTAATTTCGGATTTATAGAAAACCTACATCTACGGACACTATCATCGCTCTAACTACTTTTATAATAATTAAAATAAGTACGGGGTTTTTATTTCATTGTTTCATGAGTACACAATATTTAAAACTTCTTCTTTTAAACTTAAGCCTTTACCTAGCATATAGGCAATTAAATAAATTTATAATTGGTTTGACCTACCTAATATATAATTAACTTCACAACAAGGACTGCCAATACTTGATCTTCCCATTTTCTAGTACCATATGTTGTAATCCAGACACGTCCTTAAATTTTAACTAATGTCTCCAACTCAATGATTTATAAAAAGAAAAATGTACAAATTGTTTCCGAAACCTCTATCCTCCTCTAACTTTTCAGAAATTTAATTCATTGTACTAAGTATAGGAAGTTCGATCAACATCACGAAAAGAAGTCATTCGACCGAAAATATTGTGGCCAAAAGGTTGAAGTTTAGAAACATGTTAACGTGTGTTATTTTGTTGTCAAACTCTGTGTTAAATAAAGCGTTTATTGCACAACAGTTTCCGAATTACAGGACAATACATACAAAATCAATTAATTTTAATTCCAAAATATAATCAAACTTAAACCTATAAGCTAGTTATTGTTGATGTGATCCAGGAATAATGTATTATCGAATGTGACACCTAAATCCGTGAATATTTGACATTGCTCAAGTTGAATTTTGAAAATGGTGTACGGATAGTCAATAAACGTAGCTCTTCGCGTGAAACTAAGGCATTTGCATTTTTGAATATTGAGAGTTAGTCTATTATGATCACACCACCCTTCGAGAGCACATAAATCACTCTGCAACCTAATGCAATCTGTTATTGTGTTTACGGAAGCAAGATTTTCAGGTCGTCCGCAAAAAACAACCTACGTTCCAATATACATTGATCCACATAAGGAATAATAATGGACCCAAATTAGACCTTTGCGGAACTCCTGAGGTCAGAGAATAAACATGAGATTTGGACCCGTTGTAAAAGGCTTACGGTTTTGTATATTCCCAACCACAGAAAGCTATCAAGTTTGACTGAAATCCAAACGTATATGGAGCTTACTCAGCAATTTGAGTTGATCTCCACGGTCCAGAGTTTCAGAGATACAGTGAGAAATGATTGACAGATTAGTTAGTAGATCTCCCACACATAAAACCATGCTGGTTAATTGATTATTAAAAACAAAACCAACTTTAAATATGGCCAGTCTAATCTAAAGTTAAATATTTTGTGTCATCTATTGTTTAGTGACAATTTAAAATTTTTGAGATAATAAAATGCCATTATAGGTTTTGAGTCGTATCTATAAAACTAATTGTAATTCATGTTAAATTAAAAATAACTGTCTAGATTGTTTTATCGGAGTCGTTTAGGTGGTTTGGCGTCCCCTCACTTCGACCTGCAGAAGATCTTTTGTGAATGACTCTAATCTATGCCCAGCTGTCCCACACTTTTCATAAAGTTGATGATTTCTCTGGGGGCTAAATTCCTTGCCTCATCGGGTGTTAGGGTCACCCCTCCAAGGTGTTTTAGCCTTTTGCAGAAAAGTGCCATGCATTCACAGAGCACGTGTTCTGTTGTCTGTGTTGCGTCTTCGCAAAACCGACAAGTGTCGTCCTCGGTTAGGCCCATCTTTTTGAGATGGTACTTCACTGGGTGGTGTCCCGTAAAAAGGCCTGTAATTCGCCTTATGTCGCTTCTCTCCAGTTGGATAAGCTTCCCTGCGTTGGCCTCTGAAGGTTTGATAAACCTTTTTGATTGTCTTAGGCCTGGAGTGTTTCTCCAGTAGGACTTAAGTTGTTCCTTTTCCAATCTCCGAAGTTCTTCCTTCATATGGCTTAGCAACTGTCTAAGTAGTAACTCAAGTAAGGATCATAGCTTATGTATTATTGAAATAATAGCCCTTAAAAACTAGATTAGTGCATTCGAAAATTGCCATCTGAAAATGCTGATTTGGCTATTCTAGGAGTTTAGTGAGTACGTCCGAAAAACTTTACAAATTGAGTTAGTTATATTATGTATGTATTTTCGATTGATCCAATATCATTTAATATTTTGATAGATTGTCTAAGGACCTTGCAGGGCTACAGAATAATAGTCCATGAGTATTATACCAAAACAGTAAATTTGTATGATTTGTCACAACATACCTATCGTGTATGTAAAAATGGGTAAAGATCTCGTAAGCTATTTAAAATTTGTAGTTTTTGGTAAAAAAAATGAGTCTTATTGTAAGGTAGTTATAATAAAACAAAACTCCCAAAACTTTAAAGATTTTTTTATTATGTTGCGCCCGGTTTCAAACCTACTTATGTCCTCTTCAGGCAGTGGTGTGGATAATTTATGTTTGTATATATTTCATACATAGTTACGTTACGTGTTAACTGAAAAAACTTTCTGAAGTTGTTGTTTCAAGTTCGTATAGAAAATGTCTTCTGGATAAGATCCAAGGAATTGGGTTTTCCAAAATTCGCATTCTAAAAACAAAATAAACTGGAAATGGATGAACTTGTAAATTTTACTATCCCTGATATATCACAATTCAGACTTTCGAAGGTCGCTGTATTATTTCATTATTATTTATGCACTTATCTCTATCCAACCTTGCTTTGAACGGAACACTGAAAGAATGCATGCCAAAAATCCGTTTTATTTCATTATGTTGTATATATGTAAAATCTAAAATAAACATTTTTGCATAAAATTATTCACTTGTAACATAAATAAACATTCCGCAAAAATCTATCTGTTTTGGTGAAAAATATAGGTAGCTACTATATCTTTTTTTTTGTTCCAAACCGCAAAGAATTATATTAATAGTCAAACAAAATCGTTATCGAACACAAATGAATTTATCGGTATGGTGATTTTTTTATGATTTAAAGAAACTCGCTAATTATATTTTTAACTATTAAATTCAATTTCAACTAAATTGGATTTGTACGTTTTTCTTTTTAAAATATAAATTGATTAAACAAAATTTATAGATACATTTAATAGAGAGTATACGTGTTTTTTTAATGATTACATTTTATCAACAACATTCAACCATTACTTCCTAAAAATAAGTGAAATGACTCGGTGATTCAAACATTATCAACATACAATTACAAATGTTTTTTTTTGTGTTGTGCGATAAAAAGAAATAGATAAATGCCTTCATAATATATTGCAGTAGGAATTTTTAATTAAAAGGTCGATAACAAGGAAAAATGCAAACTTGCTCAATAACTTGGAATAAATACACAATGACAATGAGATATATTTTCCAATAATTCTAAAAATTGACGAAACGCAATGTTTCCAGATTTATGTGCTTAAATCACATGAAAATCTTCATTAAAAAATTGTAGTCTTCATCATATTATTTGATAGTGTATTTATTTGCATTTCTTGTTTGCAGAAGAACAGCAAACTGTTTTGGAAAAATTAACTAAATGGACATCAACTTTAACAGTGCCTCCTAGATGGTTTAATAGTTGTAGTTATACAAAAAATATTGACCAACCTTTATATTTGTCCTGTGAAACTGTTAATGTCAACGAAATGTCAGATAATAACAAGCAGGTAAGGTTTCATATTTCTTATATTTTATTGTACTCTGCTTAAAAGGTGTCGTAGGTAGAGTGTTTCAAAGAAATGCAGAACACTGATTCTTTACTGAAAAAATCGGTTGTGTCACCTGCGTAAAGAACCAAAATTTTAATAATAATAATTATTATAATTGTATTATTTTCATTATTTCCAATAAACTAACGGAACAAACTAATTACTTTATTCAAAAGTTAAAAAAAAAAGTATTGCCAGAGCTAGGACTCGAACCCGTAATCTTCCGCATGCGAAGCTCATGCCCTACCAATGACACAACAGCGACCTGGTAATAAATAGTGTATTTTATTTGTTATATATATATACGTTCCAACTATCTAACTGCTGACATTTTAAACACTATTTTCTCGAGAATTATGGGGGACAAACATCAAAAGTGACATATCGCTATAAAGCAGATAAAAAATTCTTTAAAATCATGTATCACTCGACCCCTACTGATATATGAAAATTTAGTGGTTGTGTCCACCCCTGTCACAGGGTATACGCGATTTCAATCAAAATTTAGCTCAATTGGTTAAAGCGTTTGGGCGCTATCGTGGCAGAATACATACAGACACACATACACACAGACAGACAGACTTCCATCTGGAAATGGTCTTGATCGACTCAGGGAACTTCATGTCTAAAAAATTTTTTTTAGCGCGTTCACAATACTTTCCTGTGCGGGAAAGTAAAAAAATTAATGTGTTACATATGCCCTCCAGCATTTTATTTATACAATATTTTGAATATTATTTATAATTTAATAGATACATGTTTGATAACTTTTTTGAATATTCATTTAAATAAAACAAATGTATTAAGGCATGGAAAAGCCTATTCAAAATATTTTAATAAATATATTCTCATTCGTGAAATAAGTGGTTGTGACAAAGAGAATGTTCGTGTTTCCTTGCCTTCTGTATTATTTAAAGGTGATTTGAACTACTTAAACGAGTAAATTAAAAAAACATCAATAACACAGGCCAACACACATTTTGGTGCCTGCGATTTTTTAACTGTTCCTGAGTAATTTTTGGATGCAGAATGTAAAAAGGTTCTCAGATTTTGTCTATCAGATCTAGTTTTTGAGATTTTTTAAAAAATTGTGTATATAATTTACGTTATAACTGTTATAATATATAATATTACTATTGACAGTTAAAAAAACAAAGACACATGGATTTAAGTATTTATTGCAAAAACTTAATTTACATAATTACATTAGTCACTAATCACATAAAAATTTTCTTTTATACGATTTTCTAGAATGGAGTTTACTAGGGCAGTCTCGCTGAAGGCTCCAGCAGTAGTCCGCCATCATGTGGCTATCCCATCGTCCTTGATAACGATCTTCCATAGTTTTAATATCCTGGTGGAATCTTTCCCCCTGTTCTTCACTACAATCACCTAAGTTTTCTGGAAAACGATCTAGGTGGCTGTGGAGGTAGTGAACTTTTATACTCATGTTACAGCCGAGAATATTAAAATTTGAAAGCATAGTTTCCACTAATTCTACGTAATTGTCTGCTTTATGATTGCCAAGAAAATTTTGTACTACTTGAACAAATGAACTCCAAGCGTTAGATTCAGTCTCGTTCATTGATGTGGTGAATTGTGGATCTTTAACAAGTTGCCTTATTTGAGGACCATCAAATATACCAGCTTTTAGTTTTTCCGTGCTAATGCCAGGAAATTTACGTGACAAATACCCAAAACAATTTCCATCTCGATTTAAGGCCTTCACAAATTGCTTCATTAGGCCTAGCTTGATATGCAAGGGCGGAAGTAAGATTTTTTCTCTTGAAACCAAAGGTTCGTTGATCACGTTTTGTATTCCTTGAATCATGACATCTCTTGAAGGCCAATTTTTGTTAACCCAGTGCTCATTTTTAGCTCTGCTGTCCCAAAGGCACAAAAAACAAGGATATTTTGTATAACCACTCTGCTGTCCAAGGAGGAAGTTAATCATTTTTAAATCAACACAAATTGACCACTGATGTTCTTCGTATTTAATTTTTCTCAAAACTAATGCTATTGTTTCATATTCTTCCTTCATGGTAGTAGAATGACCAATAGGAATTGAGCCATATTTGTTACCGTTATGTAAAAGAACACATTTTAAACTACGTTTTGAACTGTCAATAAAAAGGCGCCAATCATCTGGAGTGTATTCAGGCAAACCCATTTTTTCTAAGAGCCCTTTTATATTGTTACAGAATACCAAGTCATTTTCCTGAGTGAAAAAAGGCAGCAGATCCTTATCTCTTTTACGATAAAATGTAATATTAGTACCTCGACAAAGTAGATTTTTTTCTTTTAATCTGGATGCAAGTAATTCAGCAGATTCCTTTGAGAGATTCAGGTCTCTTATAAGATCGTTTAGTTCTTCTTGATTGAAACACTGCGGAGTTGCTAAATCTGCTTCAAAATCGCTGTCGTTTTCTGATTGAATTCTTTTAACTTCGTCAGACGTTGATGTTTCTGTATCATCTTCTGTCAGTTTGGGTAGACTGCTGAATGATGGAACGGGTATTTCTTCCGAATGCACTACAGGCCTTCTTGCAGAATCTAGATCAGGATATGTCCATTTGTGTCTATTGTTTCTATTTATGCCTTTAATATTAACGAGACAAAAATAGCAGTCGTCATGATGGTTCCGCGGTTCTCTCCAAACCATTGGTACACCAAACTTTAGGCACTTCCTCTTTCCAGTTGTCCACTGTCGCAAATGTTCAACACATGTTTTACATATGAAATGTGGGGCCCAAGATTTATCTTGATCTCCTAAATGAACGCCAAAATAGGCAAGATAAGCTCTTTTCACAAAGTCAGAAATCCTTTTTCTGCTCTCTTTCAAAGTGTATTCACCACACACATAACAAAAAACATCGGGATGATTTACACAGGTACGTCTGCTTGTGGATGCCATTGTTTCAGTTTAGTGTCTTGATACTACAAAACGACCAAAATTTACACAAAATGATAGCACAACTTTACTTGGGAAAACTCAGTAATATACTAAATCAAGTACAGCCAAGCAGGTATAGAAGGATCGGGTCATAGGCAATTACAGGTATAAAAGTAAGTAAGAGCATTGTATTGAGTAGTTCCTAGTATAGGAACATTGGGTCAGGGACAATTCCAGGTATCCATTTGGCTAATTAGATTCTGGGAAATTCCTATTTTGACGATTAAGTACATATTTATCTCTTTATTTGTTGTCCTTTATCAGAAAAAAATATATCATTTAACCTGTAACGTGTATCTCAAAAACTAGAGCTGATAGAAAAAATCTGGTGGCATTTTTGGAATCAGCACATTAAAAACATCTAAAATCAGATGTTAGATTTCTGGCACCAAATTTTTTTTTTCATTTTGTTGGCCTGTGTAATCTATTTATCAATATTTCACAATATGATCGTTTACTAGCAACTAAACATTTATACAATCAAGATATGTAGGTACACCTCATTGGGTTCTATTGATATTGACAACTAGATTCGATATATTGGATAAATATTCAAAACGATAATGCAACGAAAAACCGGTATGCGTGGTGTCGAGGATAACATATTCGATTTTGTGATGTATTTGAATTAGCTCTTAGAGGTCA
Source organism: Apoderus coryli (assembly GCA_911728435.2). Lineage (NCBI taxonomy): Eukaryota > Metazoa > Arthropoda > Insecta > Coleoptera > Attelabidae > Apoderus > Apoderus coryli. The sequence continues at coordinate 8,764,038 of OU452204.1, read as the reverse complement.
TGATCTAACCGATAAATCCGAAAATCTAGGGATTCTTCGTGTTTAATCACTTTTACTACCGAATTAGATAATACAATTCCCATATATTTATAAAAATCTACAGATTTTAAAGAAATTCAAAACGATTTCTTAGATTGTATGTTAGAGATATACAGGGAGATACAGTTTCTAAAGCGGAAATTTTAGAGACAGAAAGAGAACCAAAAAATAATATCAGGATGTGTCATAAATTATAATCAAAAAATGCTTCGTTACAAAGATACAGGCTGTCAAATTTTTTATAAAATATTCAAAATTTATTAATATTTTTAAAACTACTTCAGATATTTAAATGCAATTTGGCATATTTGAATAGATAGATAATTTTGATAGATCTATACTTGAAATAAAAGTCAAGCTCCACGAAATAAATTTAATAGATCTCTCTACAAAGTATTCCTCAAAACCATACATGTTTCGGAGCACCAGGCCCCATCCTCAGTGGTTAGTGGCATTACATAAAGCTATCTTTCATTATGAAAGAAGGATGCACTTTACTATGTATAATATATTGTATTAAGTATTAAATTTTATCTCACCGTTACGTGATTTTTTTTATTTAGTTATATTGAAATTATTGGTTTTAAAAATTGAAAAAAGAATTACACTTAAGATTTAAGTCTAATGTATTTAAGGTGTGGCAATGGAGTTATGATATAATCTAAATATCATTTGCATAAAATAGAATCTATAATCTCAGAACCTTTACATACCTCAGCCTTAAATATTACACTATACGTTGACGGCAGACATGTATATCACCTTCAGCCTGTTCAGAATTTGCACCCTGTTGATGCTTAAACAAGAATATGATTTTGGCAGTGGTTTTAAACTCGATAGAAGAAAATCTTGACTTTTTTCATAAGATTCTTTGGACGGATGAGTCCTCTTATACCAGACGTGGATACTATTAAAGATAAAGTCTACGCTAATCCCCTATTAACAAGGGAAGATTTAATTTTAAGGATTCAGCAAGCATGCAATGATATGCGGCGAAATCCGCATGAACTATCTACGGCAATAAATGCGTTAGTGAGATGTCGAAAAGGTATTAATTTTCGAGCAATTTTTGTGATTTTACCTTTAATTTTCTTTCATTTTGTTATTGTTGCAATTTATTATTTTCGTTTTTGTTTATTTTTTTTTTGTTGGAAATTGAAGAAGGATTTTAGAAATAATTTTTGTTTCTAAAAAAATCAGTGGTCTAAAAATATTAAATTTAAAATATTAATAAAGTTTTTGACACCCTTTATCTTTGTAACGAAGCATTTTTCGAATTTAGGTTTTAATACAAACTGTTATTATTTTGCTTCTCTGTCTGTCTCTTAAGTTTCCACTTTCGAAACTGGACTACCCTGTATAAGGGAAATATTTTAAATGAATAATTACAAAATACCAAGCATTTGGCTATAATATGAAAATGAGTTATGGCTACATTTTTAAAATATTGTGAATCTATACAGGGTGTCCCAAATATAAGAAATGTTTTCCTATAGATATGTATATTTTTAATTTTGCATGGAAAAACCACATATTGGTAGTAATATGAAGAATTTTTCAAAATTATAATATTTGTCAAGTCAGCCATGAGAAATTGACAAACCATATATTTAAACAATAACGAAATAAATAAATACATTTTTAACTTTAATTAAATAACAAGATATACATAAATACTGATAAATTTTACAATAAATGTTCAAAATGATTGGACTCTAGGTACATTTGATCCTTTTCTTAAATCCTTCAACAACTTTAACCTGGTGTAACGTTTCTAAACGCTTCGTGTATTTGCTCCTTCATCTCCTCTATTAAGAAAGTTTTAATTTTCTATGATTTTGTTCCTGCCCATTTACAAAATTCAAGACGATTTAAAATTAATATTGAAAAGTTCTTGATGCAGCGGCACTGTTTGGGTGGTATCTTTCGTTAAACTGCCGTAGCAGTCTCTCGAAGATCGCTTTTTTGGGATGATTTTGCGCCGGGAATCTTTGAGCGTTAACTCGCGATGCCAGTAAAGTGTTTTTGGACCATTCTCCCAGAATAAAAATCATGTCTATTTTTTCTGCTTTGGAATAGGTTCGCATTTTTGATTGATTGAATTAAATCAAATGTCACTAATAAAAAACTGTTTTATGAAAAATTCCCAACTCTTAGGTAAGAATTTTCAACTGCCTATTTGACAGTAAATATCAAATTAAAAAAAATGTATTCTGTCTTCTCAAATTCTGATGGCTGATTTGATAAATATTATAATTTTGAAAATGCTTCTTATTATTATATATGTGTGCCTCTTCCATGCAAAATTAAAGATATACATATCTATAGGAAAACTTTACTTTAACTTTAATTTTTGCATTTTCAAATACAGGGTCTACATAAAACTAACAGATTCAATTGGCCGGGCCGGGTAGCCTAGACGGGATCATATAGTGACGACCGTCGAAGTGCAGCTCTGTGGAGCGCGGCTACAAGTTGGATGGGTGACCGTCTGGGGGTGTTTATTAAAAACGGACCTGGCGGTGGCTCATCTAGGTTGTAGAGTGAATGTCGCGTGGTGGGGGTGACCGTTTAGGGGGTTGGTTCATTATAGACGGTGGCCCATCTAGGCGAAGAATGAATGTTGCGTGATAGTAGAATGATAGTGAGTGGCAGTATGGTCCTGAAAAGCCACAATAAGCCTTCAAGGCTGAAGTACGCATTCGTACACGCCGGGGGCTTTTAAGTGCGTCCCGAGGTGTGCGAGTGGAGGACCAGAAGGAAAAAAAAAGAGATTCAATTAAAAATTCGCCTAATATTATGAATATGTGCATTTTCGACGAAAACCGCAAGAGTTATCCATAGGAAAGTATTATAATATTTGACAGATAATACATTGTGCATCTAATTTTGACCTCATATACTGGGTGTTCCATTTAAAATAAACAAGTTATTTAGAATTAAACTTTACGTTCATATAACTTATATTACAGGACACCCTGTATTTAGTATTGTGGTTTTTTTATATTGAGCGTAACAAGTGATGAGTGGGTATATTTATCAGCCCAGATTGGCTTAAAAAGAACAAATGAATAGGTGTGAATTTTTTCATTAAAATTATGTCTATACTTTTATAAAAAGTAAAATATTTAAAAAACTGTCAGGTTCAGGTGAGATGTACTTTAATGAAAGTTAGGTTTATTTTGAACGGGGAATCTAAAAATATATTCATATACAGGGCATTCCATTTAAAAACAACAACTATGGTTGCTTTCTTATATTTGGGACACCCTGTATAGATGCACAATATTTTAAAAATGTGGCCATGACTCATTTTTATCGAACCCATGAATAAAACTTTTAGGAAATTATATAGTTTAGCCACACTATTCCAAGTGGTATGGCATGAATAACCCTGTATACATCAGTACAAGTACAGCTATTCAGTTTTTTGCAATTTGCAATGAAATCACAACATCGTTCAGAAAAATAATAAAAAATGAATTGAAATGTCTGACACAGTTATAGCCGTCCACGAGTTGATATTAGATATATTATGGTACAATTATTCATGTCCTTCCATTAGATATATGAGTAGCATTTCCCGAAACAGACCCACGTATTCCCACAGTCGTTAACCCAACGTAGAGGAAACGCGGTAGTGGTATTTCGAACAAATAATTTAAATTGTTTACGGACACACAACAATAAAATTCTTATTAATACAGTTTTTATTTTTTATTGATTCTTCGAGATTATGGAACTTAGAGAGCATTTATTGTCAAATTTGAGAAAAGTAGATCATAAAGCATCATTTTTTAAAGGAAAGTCGAGCTGACAGGATTACACGTTACAAAGAAGAGCGCAGACGACAGTTGGCAGCACAATTTGGCAATGGTACCGGTTCACCCAAAAGTGTTGTCAGTGGATCCTCAAGTTCAGATCAGGGCACGACTACAGTTAGAACTACTAGGGCAACAATGTTAAGGGCTAAAGCGAATAGTAATAGTAGTAGTAACGGTTCTAGTCATTTACAGGGAAATGTCAGAAATGTGTCGAATTTAGAGGTAAGAAATGTTTTTAGTTCAAAACAGTATTTTTTCAATTGATTTTTTCTGGCATACCCTTATCTTCAATTTAAAAAAAGATATCAATGTAGCACCACCAAAATAATGTGTATAACTTGCCTCCATATTTGGTTTTGATGATAGGACAGTTGCATATCTTGTATATGTATATATAATTATTACTGTGCCTGCGTCCCAGGGATCTTGATTGAAGGAGGTTACGTCATACCAACGCTCAAAGGAGTCGGAGCTCAAACTGTCGTACCATTTGATGAGATTAGAGTTCGCCTGTGGAAAGATGGAAGTCGAAGATTGATATTACAGGCTGCAATGCATATCGTTCAAGTTTGTCTCTACCAAATGCTATGTCAGATTATCCAATCAGACCTTCATTGAAGATACAGCGAGCATATAATATATTTTTGGATGACTCAAAGAGCACAATTCGACTTATTGTGACATTTTGACTAGCCTATTTCATTGAATGCTGGTGAGCGACATCCATCGCGTTTTGGTTGACTTGCGGACGATGCCTCCTACAAATTTAAAATTCAGATCCAGAGGATTCATGTTTAGTTGCATCTCGTATTCATTACATGTAAGGTGGAAGCTAAATGGGTATTTGTGTACACAAGGATAACTATGTCCATGAACTGTGTTTTGTTAATGCATACACAATATTGTGTGAATCTTTCGCTCATCAATAAAAAACTTCTTTATAATAATTTCTAAAATGCCAAAAAATTTGATTTACATCCCATATTCAGAGTACGATCTTATCACGCATTGATTCTCACCAAACGGTTTAAACAGTGTTCATAATGAGAACATACAATTAGTTTTATATTTGTTCCAGCAATACCACTGACTTTGAAATGTATCCTTAACTGTGGAACGGCTATATTTGTTCTACAAGATTTTTAGAAGATCTTACAAGATTAATAATAAAAACATATTTTCGATTCGACGCTACCACAATAGCGTCTGGTTCTTTTTCAATGGTTTCACTAACCTTTAGAACGACGTTATTAATTGCTTTTATAAAAAATAATGTATACAAAAATAAATCAATAATTCCTTGGAATAATTGGAAAATAAGAGATGGACTACTTCATCAAAATCAATAATTGCCTACTCAGACACAACAAACAACAAATAAACACTGAAGTAATCTTTTTTCGCGATCGAAACGATCGAGCTGGTGGACTAGATTTCGATGAATGGACATCATAGCAACTCTGGCTTCTGCGCTTCTATGTTTTCTATTATTAATGGAGCTCTTTAGGTCAAAAGAATACAAAATTAGCGTATTCTGGAGTAGTGTCTGTTGAAATCAAATGTGAATGATAATTCTCCAACGTTCTTCCAATATAACAGTGGGTTTTTAAAAAATTAGTCATACTGGCCAAAATAAATATAATTAAACCCTTTTGGGTAACATTTATCATTATGATAATAGTGCACTTATGATTAAAATATGACTAACTAGTTGACATTTATTTTTAGATTATTATTATTTTACTTTAAACGGTTGTACAGTTTACAAAAAACCTGGAGTACTAAGTTATAACGAAGTTAAGTTTTAAGACAGTTTTTCATAATAACAAAAGGTTTGTTATAGTGTTTCCAAACTTTATAAACACTTTGCTTTCATAATAAATTATTATAATTAAGCTCTTAATTTAAAAGGAATAAAATCGTTGTTTTTGTGTGTATTTTATATATTTCTTGTTGTTATGGAACTCCATGAAAACGAGAGAAAATGCCTAGTTTAGCACATGTGTAGTAGTTTTACAAATTGCTATTTAAAGTCTGGTTTTAATGAATCATTCTGTCACCTGTTGGTCGATGTTAAATTAAAATAAAAACAACTATTACAAGTTGAGTGAGTAGGTAGATAGTAGAAATTCTGGTTTGGTCTCATACGTGTTTACTATTAAAGCACCAATAATTTAATGTGATTTGTTGTATTCCGTGCGATTTTAAAATTCAATAATTTGTCGAGATGAATATACATATATAGAATTTTAAAATATTAGCTCTATGTGATAAAATCGATATAGTAGTCATCTAGTAGTTTGTACTCTATTGCTGGCCGAGCTTTTAAACTGGTGGAAGGGCTACTTTACGGAATGTTTCGTGTCATTCATTTTCCGATAGGATTGAAACGATAGCACAACAGCTATTTGGCTCTTGATTTCGATGGATTAATTAACCTCTTGGAATGTACGAATCCTGGATGGTCTTGCCAAAAATTCAGACCCTTTGTCGTCATCCAGGTATTAAGTATGATTTTCGTACACCATTCTCCTGTTCAAACACCCGTGCACACAGATCAGTGGCCAGAACTTCTGCCGGAAATACTTGAGTCTGCTTCCCTAAACTCAAGCAACTTTATAGGGCGGGTCAAAGGTGACATTACATTTGAGTCGATTCCCAAAATTTACATTAGGCGTGAACGTATATTCTTCATATTCATGAAATATTGCGTGCTTGTTCCATAATGTAACAAGACTAAGTATATTGGCAATTTGCTTTACACTACCATGCGGTTTTGACAGATCCAAAACTCATCAGTGATGTATTGTCAAGAGCTTATATTAGCACGGAATATAAAATAATAATAACTTTTACGTCTTGTCCGGGCATTTGTGAACTTTGTGCATAGTGCCTGTTCAACAGAACATCTTGTTATTATCATTTCTTGGTTTGTAAACGAAGAGCCAATAAACATAAAAAATCTAGGCAACCATAATTGATGAGTCGTGTATAAACAAAACGGCCGTCTGATCGATGTCTAGTGTGCAACGGTAATGTTTCTTTGCTTTCGATTCATACAAACCAAGAAATAATATTTAAATTTCATCTCTACCTGGCTGTAGAGGGTATGGAGGTGCTATCTAGTTGTGGTAAGTGGATATTTCGAAGAATTGTCTTCTTCTTGCCCGATTGCATGTAGGATAGCATGGTCCTGACCAGTAATTTAACACTATCCGCTAGATGGCGCGCCACGCGATATATTTTGTTGTTCATATTCCTTCAAACATTTTAAAGTGCCGAAATAGTTTTAAGGAACATGTTGCTTGAGTTTCCCTATATAGGGATAGTCCAGCCTTAAAATGTTATAAAATATTATTTTAAAATTATTCATGATATGGTCAATATTTAATACACAGTAATGTTAAAGCCAAAAGCAATACTACAGCGATCAAATGATTGTTTTTATATCGACAGACAGATATAAAAAAGGGAAAGTTTTTATTATTTTGTTATTTCTTTATTTTCCATGCAAAATTAAATAGGTCATTTCAGTAACTACTTATATATTTTTCATTGTAAACTCGTGTTTTTCTTTTGTTAATTTCGTTTCACTCTTTTATCCCAAACCGATATGTTGTAATGATAATTATTGTTATGATTTAATAATAGAAGGATATCTAATTTGTTGCAATTTGAGAGTCATTATATAAGTTGTTTTGTGTTGTTGATTGATTGTTAGATTCGTATAGGCATTTGGGTTGAGCGCACTTAGTATATCTAACATTGGTTTTTTCACTATAATTATCTTTCCTAAATCAAACAATGTAATTACGTTCTTAAAGTATTTAATTATCTTTTAACTATAGCGTTGTACAAGTTCGTCACAGTCAAACGTGTCAACGGAAAAGGCTGCAACACCAACAAAAAAACTTGAAAAGGACAAAAGTAGCAAACGCAAATCGAATTTAAATCGATGTTTGGCATCGGAGGAGGTTCCAGTCGACGATATAGGTAATAATTGATTTGAATATCCGTGTTTCAGAAAATTATGTCCAAATAAGCAAAAATTATGTCCAAATAAGCAAAAATTATGTAATTGGAATTAACTATTTTTAACTTCTATATCATGCTATAGATTTAAGGGTGCAGAAATTAAAATATATGTTATTATTATTTGATAGAGCGATCTCGTATGGTGAAGGACAAATAAAACTCTAACTCTTCAAAAATGCAACTGTATTGCTATAAATTGATTAATAAGGACACGATATTAAAATATGAAAGACAACAAGATGTTTTTGGCGACATCTAGTGTGAGCAGGCAATATGCCCGGTGAAACACAGTTCACAAAGAATGGCCGGACGAGAAGTAACAACTCCATCATATCCTATTGCCAACACTAGATGTGCCTGAAATCCCTGGCGGGAGCCTTTATTTGTGAATTGTTACATAAAGTAACAAGAATTTTAGTTATGTTGGAAATTTGTTTCACACTACCATGCTTTCACCAGACGGGCCGTTTCGTTGATCCACAACTCATCTGTGGTTTCCACATTTACCAAGAGCTTATACTAGCACGAGAGATGAAAGACAACTAAAAGTCTTGTTACTTTATGTAACAAGCAATTCATAATATATGGAATTTATTTGCATTTACGAGATCTGACTTATAAAAATCCTACCTGGGTTCATAGTCATTCCAATTTCACAACAGTACGTTGCCATCGGTGCTTCCACATCCTGAAGTAGTTTTCGAAGTCAGTGTTTGGAATAGCCCTCAGGATACTCCTCGCATTTGCTCGATCGTTACTATGTCGTGGAATCCATGTCCTTTCAGCCGATTTTTTTATTTCCGAAACAACCAAAAGTCGTAGGGAGTTATGTCGGGCTTATATTCAGCTTGGTTAAGTTGACTAATTTAGGGTTTTGCACAATCTTTGATAATTGGACTGGAACATTATCATGGTGTAGTAGCTAAAAATGGGACCGTTTCTTCTCACTGCTTCACGGAATCTTTTGAGAAGAAAACTATCAACATAGACTTATCCTTGCTGCAACTTTGATGCCCTTTTTTTGACTGTGATTCGGATGAAAACCTGTGAAGACTGGAGTTTTGCCTTTGACTGGACTCATGTTTTTCTTAGCGACTTCACAGCGAAGCGGTCATTAAGTAACGTAGGGATTAATTTTGCGCACACACTCTGTTCATTCCTAAATTCTCAGTTAGGATAATTGAAACAGTATTCGGAATCCCAAGGTCCCTTTCTAGTTTGCTCAAAGGCAGACGCAACGGTTCACTCCGGGCGACTGAGAGTTGCCATCGTCGCAAACCTATGCTTATAAAGCAAATCAATATATCCGCTTTTCTCCCAGCGGCTTTGTTTAGCGACTATAGCTGACCTAGGCGATCGTCGCGAGTCGACTTCTCTGATAGCTGAATTAACAATACATTGTCCTATCAGATAACAGATAATATTTTGTCTCTGATCCTGTGTTGATTATCGCGTCAAAAATATGATTTTTGAAGAGGAGGACGATGAAAAACTTACAGAAATGGTGGCTAAACTGAGCCACATTAAGTTCATCATCATCAGGTCTTAACACTAAAAGATTATAACAACCTTCTTTTTCTCGTTCTTTGAACATGGCTTGATAGTTATTTGGTCTTTTTTCCCCAGTAATTATTTCTTCTAGTAGGTATTCCATTTCTTCAAGAAATATATATATATATATACGACAAACTTTCCATGTCGAGCCAAACTATCAATCTGACGACTGCAGCCGGCATCCGCGCAGAGGAAAAGGATAATAAGCGACGATTGCCAACCGACGATCGCAGCTCTCAGTCGCCCCTTAGGAAACCGTACCTTTAATCGTAAGCCGCCCATGCTCGATGTGTGGCTGTATTTCGTAATAGTATTTAAAGACTAGTTTAAATACATTTTTTCTATTCAAAATATGTAACCAATTTCATTGGTAACTGTACTACAAAAATATATTACTGTACTCTTAAATTTCCAAGATGAAATGATATTACCACATTTGAATCAATTTGAGTTCCACTAATTACAGCTCTTACTTTGGAGATATTTTGTAACATAATCTTCATTAAGGAAGTATTTTGTTTAATTAATTAATTATTATTACAGATGATCCGAAAGCTCGTCGTAGACGTCGGCGATTTTTTCCACCAGAAATTCTGGACCAAACATCAAATAGTAAACCACAAGATACAGGAAATTCTTCAACTGCCTCCCATATGGTGGCGTCCCAAATAAAGACTCTTTCTCCATCTCCAACTAACACTGCCATTACAAATAATACTAATAGTAATTGTTCTAATGTTAACTATAAGAAAAAATTGCGAGCAAATTCAAACAGTGACTTGTCTGTTCATATGGAAAATGCTAGAAGAGGTGTCACTGCGAGCTATTCTGAGATGGGGCGGTATAAACCGTTTAGTGCCAGGTAACCAAAGTTTTTTTTTTTATATTTCCTGAGTATATTGTAGCTCTGGAATACTGTGTCTAAAATTGGAATCACAATTTTTGTACATACATTTTACAATCCTTACATGTCTAATGTCATTAACGATATTTAACTGTTGAAAGGCTTATAATACTAATAATAATATCGGTTATTGCCCAACCGTTTTACCCCTTTACAGGACAACATATACACAAATTGATATATTTATAATTATATACTACACGAGAAAAGAAACAACAAAACAAATCAAAATTCTACTAAAAAAATGAATAAATTGTTACTAAATGCCGTACCATGGGATGAATGAATACATTACACCAAATCAAATTTAATTAAACATTTTTTGATACATTAAACACTAACATACAGTATATTATATTTAGTAAATTAACACTGACATAAAGAACATTATACAGATACAGTCTATAACTATACATTTCTGAACCCACTGTTAAACCTCTTCCCTACGCTTAATGTTTTCCAAAATTTAATTAGCACCTAATATCCTAAAGTATTTTTGTACCAAATTTGTTAAGTGAGTTTTGAGGAGTTATCGTGCATACAGATTTTTCTGACCCTTTTTTAGACTTTTCACGGACGCCTATGGCACAGAAATTTTTTGTCGTGTATTTTTAACACCAATTTAACTACTTAAAAGACTAACTATATCATTTTTACAATCTAAGTTTTACTTTACTTTACCCCTTTTCTACTATTTATGAACGTCTATGTAAACAAGTTTTTTCATGCCGCATGCTGTAGGTTATTCTTATTTTTCGTTCGTTAATGGCCTTCACCATTGGTATTTAGCCAGTTTCCCGTGTGATATTTGTTGTAGGTTATATTATATCAAAACCACAGTATAATAAATAATACAGTATTCTGTCTTTCACGTTTGCAAGCCTTCCTGCGCATATCGTCGCGCATGCCGCCATTATGGGTTACAACGTCAAAATAATCGCATAGACGTAGATAGATACAGTTCACTCCTGTGTTCAATATCATTTCGATTAGCAACAGTGTTAGAAATAGAGAAGGCTCTACGTGAGATAAAGTCACTCGCGTCTGGGGATGATGGAATCGGCATTGTTATGTTGCGGCAATAATTCCTATACTTACACACTTAGTGAATTTTATTATAGAAACATCAATATTTCCAGACTGTTGGAAAGCATCTCAAATTAGGCCAATTCCTAAGGTAAAGCAGGTTACAGATTTTAAGGATTTACGACCAATTAGTATATTACCAGTTCTATCTAAATTAATTGAAAAAATATTGTGCAACCAGATTAAAGAATATGTAGAAGCTAGTGAACTGCTACCAACAGTCCAGTCAGGTTTTAGGGCCGGACACAGTTTTGCGACTGCAATGCTAAAAATTACGGATGACATCTTTAGTGCTCTCGATAATGATAAAAGTGTGATTTTGATATTACTTGATTATTCTAAAGCATTTGACCGCTTAAATCATAATGTTTTAATGGCAATACTTCAGTATTTGGGTTTTCAAGCAGAAGCGTGTAGTCTTATTTCTTCTTACTTATATAATAGAACACAAAGGGTTTCCTTAAATGGTGTTTTCTCGAGTCGCGTATCGGTTGACGGAGGTGTTCCACAAGGCTCTATACTTGGCCCTATATTCTTCACTTTATACACGTCGCAATTATCTAAGTCGTTGAGGTATAGTTCCCCTCATTATTATGCTGATGATACACAATTGTATATGACTTTTGATATCAATAATATGGAAAATTCAAACAAACAACTTAATGATGACCTAAAAAGTTTGAAGGAAGTATCGGTGGGTCACTGTCTGACAATAAATCCGGAAAAATCTAAGGCTATGCTATTTTGTAAACCACATTTGCGCACGATTATCGAAAATCAGTTAACACCAACTATGGCAGGTGGCCGGATTTCTTTTGTTAGATATGCAAAAAGTCTTGGATTGGTGTTAGACACTGAACTACGATTTACGAGACATGTCAGTAGCTGTGTGCAAAAGGCCTTTATGAGTTTGAGATTAATTTATAGTCAACGCGATGTGCTTAGTGAGGAGGTGAGGAAAATGCTGTGTGATTCTTTAGTTTTGTCACATTTTAATTATTGTAGCGCCGTTTATACACCTTGTTTACTAAGTACTGATGAAAAACGTATACAGCAAATTCAAAACTGTTGTGTGCGGTTAATAGGGGGAATTCGCAAGTTTGAAAGAGGAGTATCTGCGAAGTTGCGTGAAATTGGATGGTTTACGATGAAGGAACGCAGAATATATCAAATGTATGTCTTATTTAACAAGGTCATAGTCTTGAAAATGCCCAAATATCTATATCAAAAAATTAAATTTCGTCATGATCAGCACCACCTAGATCTAAGGCATAAGTTAGTAATAACCATGCCACAACACAGAAGTGCAATGTTTGAACGGTCATTCTCATACACGGTTTCCTGCATGTATAATAGAATTCCTGAGGAGTCTAAATTGTTACGCCCATGTATGTTCAGTAAGTTTTTGAAAGTGAAACTATTGGAATTTGTGTGATTAACTTGGTACCTAATTGATTTGTGTGTTATATTATGTTGTATTTCTATATATTATGTAATTACTGCAGTGTTATAGGTTGGAATTGTATTTATTATTTAATTTTGTTTGTTTTTTCACATTTGCTACTTAATATAAATGTTGTAGAATAGTCAGGTTAAGCTAGGAGACCTGGTCTCAACTTCGCCAATTGTGTTTTTTGATATAATGAAATAAAGTCCAATTATTATTATTATTATTATTAATATATAGTTCATTGTCGGCGTGTACGAGATAAATAAATATTGTGTTTAAATCTAAATCTGTGTTTTGTGTTTTTGGTATAGTGTTCGTGAGAACTAAAAGGATTTTATTTTTATTAACGTGTCTTGGGATTCATACAATGAATAATCACGGAGGACATGTGTGTGTTGCAAAATGTTGTCCCAATAAGCGGTACACTTGCTTTAAACATTTTTTTCGCTTCCCCAAAGATCCTGTTAGGTGAGTAATAAGTAAAAATTAAGATAAATACTAGATAATTTTACGTTTATAACAACTATTTGTATAACCGTAAAATTTATATTACGAAATGACATTATCTAATATGTTTTTAAACTAAATACAAGTGAAACATAAACACAAGTTGTCGCGTGGCTAGTTGTTATTTTATTGACAATATCATTATAAAGTTTCAAGAAGTCTTTGCCAAAATTTGCCTTTAAAGTTAATGTTGTTGTAATTTGTGAATTAAACTACCCGTTTAACTCACTACAACGATATTCATAATAAACCACGAAAATTGAAATAAACGCGATTTATTAATAAAGAAAAATAACAAACTAAATACAAAACTGAAACGATTTTAACTGACCAATATAATATAGAAATTGAAAACTAATCAAAAATCTGACAATCTTAATTCTTTTTTAACAATAACAACTTTTTCCAATATTTATTGTTATTGTTATTAAAAATCACCCAATCATGTCAACATTTAACTGATAACACCACTCAAGGTTGTTTTCAATCACTATTACACACCACAAATATTTCTGAAATTGACAGCGATATTATTATGTACTTAAATATTTTTACAAAAATAAAAATACAGTACTGTGGTTAGAAACCAAAAACTATAATTATTCTTAGTCAGGACCTGACTTGTAACCTAAAATGGCGGCATCTTACGTCACAGTTTTTTTTAAAGTGCGAACGTGGAGTCGGAATGCTGTACTTATTAATGCTGTGTCAAAACTATATTATTAGCCACATTATAGTATGTTTGGGGAATATTTTTTTTTCATATTTGACTCTTTTTGTGATCGCCTGTGTCAACCAATTCTCCTATGTGACATTTTCTAGTTACTTTCTATCACAACTATGAAAAATTATTCTATCTTTCGAGTAAGTTTATATAGGAAATAATTTTTTATTTTGACCCTTTTCCTCTATTTACATGTAAGCAAGTTTTTTATGATACATTTCATAGGTTATATTCTATTAAAGCTATAAATAACTAGTCAATATTTCTGATATGTTTTAAAAGTTTAACCTGTTTTTACACTCTTTCGAACTTCAATGTGATCTAATTTTTTGTTAGGTTATAGTCCAATGGAAAAGTATTCAATATACATATATTACATATTATATGATATGAACTATCTACTTTGGTCAAAAATTAGAAATAAAAAAAAATTGCAAAAGCAGGTATCGAATCCATCCGTTTGGATCAGCCACTGTGTGGTGAAACATATACGTTATGTAAATTTCAATAATTTCGTAAACATTTTTTTTTTGTTTTTCTACATTAAAAAGTTTAATAAGTATGAATTTTCATCAAGTACAAATCAAAGCTGTCAAACATTTGTTTCATTTGAGAGCAGTTATTTTTTTAGAAACCCTTGCATAAAAAATTCTAAATAAATCAATACGCTCTTACTATCGTAGAGACAGGAAACACTTATGATAGTCGTGTCTTATTTTTTTTACTCAAGTCAAAATGCAATAAAATACAGAGCGTCCAATTTTGAAGCATTTACAAATATTTGAAAATTTGCCCTACATGGACCTACCTAAACATATATATGCAGGTTCACTATGATTGTCTGTGGTGTACATGTAGTAAAATTAATTTGATTTACAAAAATTAATATTTTTGCAGTAGTAGTTCAACAACCGCTAAACGTGTTTCGTCGTCCAAATCATCAACTCTTTCTAAACAACCTCAACAAGAAATATCAAATAGTCTTTCTGATCGCGAATCAACATCACGAGTTCAGAAATTGCGTAAAAGCTCAATGTCAGATAATGAAACGACCACACGTAATGTAGCGAAACGTATGGAAGAACTAACAGCAATAACACGTGAAACATTGGCACGTGTGGAACGTTTGACAAATTCACCCAGAAAATTAACTTCTAAACATTCTACCAATAATTCCACAACTAGATCGAGTAGATCGATGGAGAAAATTGTTGGCCCTTCATCTATCCTCAAAAAGAAATCTCGTGAGGAAATTGGCGTTGTGGCGGTTCATCAAAGCAAGCTACCTGATGTTGTGCAACATGTGCAAACTGCAATGGCGCCAGTGTCGATTCTGAAGCGGAAAATGTCGTCTTTAGACGAACAACAGCAGTCAGGTGGCGGAAATATTAGTACGGCGACGCCACCGGTTACGTTTTCACCAAATGTGGTAGAACCATCGACCAGTAAGAGAAGACAGGTAAAATACTCATATCTCTGCATAATATTGCTTACAGAAAGTTCACCAATACGCTCTAATTTAACGCTTCTGAAAATATGAAAAATTAAATTTTCCAAAACTGTAATTCATCACCAATCTGCTTCAAACGTATATATATTCGCAAACTGTATAAAAACTCATGAAAATAAAGAATAACATTACTTTATATAAGTTCTTTAAATATATATGTATCAGAAATTTTTGGAAGAATTCCAAAATTAAGGGTGTGTCCATTCTGGTGTAATTCAATCTGTTCATATGTTCAAATATTTATATGTTACACAAAAAATTGTTAATCTCTTCTTCTGGATTTGAATCTTCACTCTCACTATTGAGATTAATACTGCTGTCTGGTTTCATCATTTAATAGGTTGTTGGGTATAGGTCGTGTTTGATTCACAAACCTCTCTTTTGAGGTTTATCTAGAGTTAGATCGTCTACATTTATTTTACTTCAAGTCTCTGTATCGTCTAATGCAAAACTCTTTGCGACTTACTTTTAATTTCTTTTTTGATTGTGAGTTCGATGAGTTCAGTTTTTGAGGTTGATAATCTGATTATTGTCAAGGCCGACTGATATGTGAATTTAAAATATCCTGGAATCAATCTCTAAATATGTATAAAGAACGTCTTGCCAGCAAATAAGATAAGTTTTGATTTATACGATAGAGAAAGTGACATCTAGAGTTTGGGCAGGCAATATGCTTATTGGCACAATGTTCATAGCAGCGACGGCCAGAGAAGATGTAGACTTGCATTTAGTTATCGTGTCAACACTAGATTCATCGGAGGCAATATGCTTATTGGCACAATGTTCATAACAACGACGGCCAGAGAAGATGTAGACCTGCATTTAGTTATCGTGCCAACACTAGATTCACCCGAATTCCCTTTACGGTTTTCTTTTGAGTTGCTTGTGTTATGTGAAACATATTCCAAATACCAAGTCTTCTACATTATGTAACAATCCACTCCTTCTACACAGTTGGGCTGAGCTGATGTGACAAGATCACCTGACCCTCACCCAGTGTCGGCTCGTCGAGGCAGGCTAAGGAGGCTAAGCCTCGTCAGCAAATTACTCCACTTTTAAGTTAAATTACATGAATTTCTACTATATAATAATATGTAATAATAATTAGATATCGATTTTTTTAAGCTTCAAAAATTCTAGTAATTAAATTTTTCCTTTTATGTATGAGCATATCGAGTTTTTACTCACAAGGTGTTTAGCCATCTAGTTTGTTTGTTTAACTGAATTATTAGACATCAAGTTTTGTGATGAATTCAGGGGTCGTTTTGTTGATCGGAGGTAATTCTACAATAGATGCCATCATACAATCAAATCTAAATTAGAACAAAATAAATTATTTCCAAATAATCCCAAAGTTTGACTACTGTTTTAGGGTATATTGAAGAAACGGCGTAGCCTCGATGAGTCCACAGTAGTGCGCCACCGTAGTTGCAGTCCAGACGTAGCTAACAAATCACCAGATTCTCGTTCTATTTTGAAGACGCAGCGTCGATCTTCTTTGGAAGAATTACGCATTGCTCGTTCACCAGAGATTCAATTGCACGGTATCCTCAAGCGGAAATCATCACGAAATGAACACGATAACGATGAATATTCATTGAATTCACCCCAAAGTATATTAAAACGACGTTCTGGTGCTAGTAGTGCTGGCAGTACTGGTACCATTAGTAGTACTCCACACGTGTCTATTACAACGGCTGTGATTCTAGCGGCAGCAGGTAAGGATAGACAATCAGATTTATAATTGGAGATTATGTATTTAATTTTGGATTTTGAAAACTATAACAATTTTTTCTCAGGTGGTGCGGAAATGGTACTACAATCAGAAAACAGTGAAACTGTTCGTCCAATTTTGAAAAAGAAAAGTTTTTCGGACGAGAGATCAAACAGTGACAATAGTTCGGAAACACCTAAACCAATATTGAAAAAGAAATCCAGCACTGATACTGATGATACTTGTGGTGGTGGTGGTGAAGATAGACCGAAACCCATATTAAAAAAGGATCGCGATAGTTTAGATACTGGTCAGGAAGTTCAGCTTCAACAGCAGGAGTCACAGCAAATTGGGCAACATCAGGAGTTTAGACCAATACTGAAAAGTAGTTTGAGGTACATTTGATTAATGCTTGAATTATAATTATCTTAAACGCTTTTGTTTCTATGTTCAGTGGCTAGTGTAATATACCTACTCTAATCATCAGTTTTTATTGATATTATTCATTTAAACCTTGCAAATATTCGCATAACAGTTATGCAAGTTTTATTACACAGTGCACTGCTCTGTTTCATCAGTGAAGGATACTGCATGTTCACTGCATTTATAGTCTAGGTGGGAAGTTAAGAAATGCCGGGCCGGGTAGCCTCGACAGGATCATACACTGACTACCGTCGAAGTGCTTCTTTGAAATCAGGTAACTTAAGCTTAGGTCGAGATTGCAAAACTGTTTACCTGGTAGGTGGTATGTTTTATGAAGAAAAGATATCCTACCTCTACTTTATAGTATATACTATAAATGCAACAATACATCCTATTTACTTTTCATCCTAATATCATTTGTCTACGAATAGTATTTAAAAACATAGTTATAAAGAGAATTTAAAAAAAAATATATTTTCAGATCTGAATCTCCTCGTCCTAGGTTATCATTCAGCAACGAAGAAGAATTTACCTCAACGACTAATTCTTACAATAGAGTGCGTTCGCGTCGTTCAAACACAATTTGCAGTGATTTCAATGTGCAGATACGGAATGCCGTAAGTGTAGTTCGTGAAGGGGGCAGTGATTTGGTGAAGTCACGGCCACTCAGTGTTCAAGAATTGGTGAAAAGTTTTGAACGAACCACAGAGGCAAAAGGTGCGGTACCGAAGAGACGCAGTAGTGATCGACATAGAACTCAGCCTGTGACATTGGATGAATTGGAGCAAAGGTAAATAATAACTATATTGTTGTTAGTCTCATTGTACGAAGTCTAGGGCTGGTCATTCATTTAATGTCAAATAAAATAATTAACGGTATCATGAAATAAATAAAAATAAGGATATAAAACGAAGAAAATAAATAATATTTGATCAAAATTCACAAAATGGAAAATAATTTGCTTTGGTAAATAATTTAAAATTTGCAATTATTTTCTAAAATAAATAATTATTTACGAACGCAAGTTCTTTGTGTTTGTTATGGTCTGGCATTGCAGATCGACGTCCTAACGCTTGGAGACCACTGTTTAGGTAAAACTAGTAGCATTGTCCGATATTCCACACTAGTAGCGTGCTGTATAGGGGGCACGGGAGGTTGCCCTCATCGTCCTCAGCTGACGACAATATTGTGGTCTATTATCTTCATTATTTTTGCGTTTTCCAAAACATCTCTTAACTTAAATCTGTAAAAAGAAGCATATTGTTTTAATTAAGTAGGCAGTTTTATTTTTTATTTATAGCTTTGCCTAAGTCATAAAATATATATTCTATTTAATTTGTTAAAATATGTTTATATGACTTCAAAACTCAGTATATAATAATAATAGTATATTTTACACCTAGGGATTAAAGGGTCTCTTTATCCCGAGGCAAAAAGGTTGTACCCTGTCGAGAGGTAAAAAGGCAGTTTATTCACGCGGTAGGTATACGATATTTTATGTACATTGGAAAAATATTTAAAGGAAGGAATTCCAACATTATGAACATACCCATGATCATGATGGATTTTCACTTTACGTACGTACGAATTATCTAGTAGTAGCCGAAACTTTGATAGTATACTAAAACAAAGTAATTTTGACCAATAAGTAAAAAATGTTAGGAACTGTTAGCCATCTGGGTCCTTTAATATTACTTTCCAAGCGGCGAAAAGACTCAGTCGCAGTCCTCGAGGCAATACATTTCTTGCATCTCTATTAATGAAAGAAATAATATATCGATATATTTCTTTCCTCTCAAGAATTTAATAAACATGTCAGGTAACAATATGTGCAGACCGTCTACAGGTTCTATAATAATAAAAATAGTTCCATGGCTCAGATTTGAACCCGCAACCTTACGATTACTAAGAGTGAACGTTAACACATAGGCCAATTCGTGTTAGTCTTGAATATTACTTGTGCATTGACAGCGGCTGTATTTAGGAATGACTATTTCTCGGCACACTATAGTTGGCGGATAATTGATCCAAGGTATCGACTCTACCTTTAGTGGAGTTGTAACAGTCAATAATTTCTGACAGTTTTTTCTCGTCTGTGGCTTGAATAAGTGTGTCGTTGTGATGCAAAGTAGAGAAAAGTACAATATTTTTATTTTTCTTAGATACGAAAACACAGCCGTTATATCTTCTTTGAACGCAAAAAGAGGGCTTTGGGGTTCCCTATCCCTTATGTTGAGTAATGTTCCAGGAATTTTCCTCTTATTTTTTTCGCACGGTTTCCACGGTTTTTTAAGTAATTAGTTTAAGTTATTAATTAGTTATTATTGTTATTTTGATGTTATTGTATTATTTGTAAATTTTACCTGCCCTTTAATTGGATATTTATCTGTCTGGGCAGTTGTATCTTAAATAAATAAATAAATAAGGGGATAACTAGTGAACCAGTTATCGAAGGTGACATTTCGTTTTGTTCCCTGTATTGGTTCAACTAATTGTCAGACAATATCTTGGGCACCATTACCTACTCTATATGGTCCCTCATGCTGTGTTCCTACGTATACCTCCAGGTTGAGACAACATACCTTTTCCAATTTGTACACTAAAAATCACGATTAAGGTGTTGTGGGGTTTCACACACCTCGAGGGACTTTGTGAACGTACGATTTCGCAATTAGTGTTGGATATTACACACCGACCGACAAAGTCTTTTCTAAAAATATTAAATTACAGCTACTCCATGTTAGATGTTGCCAGGTGGTCTACGTGTTGAAATATACTTCCAGAAATATCCAATGGGGTCTGTCATACCCCACCACACTACCGGAGGGTTAAAAAAGCTCACTGATTCTGAAATATTGGTACATCGCGCTCTTAATGTTGACCTTTTTTTTTTCATAAAATTGAACTTAATTTATCCTAATATGTTTTACTGATGGATAAATGGTTTTCTTTTAATTCTGTCAAAAATTGTCTAGTTATTTTGTTTACTAATCGTGAGGCGCCCTCAAAATAGCTCGGTAAAATTAATAATTCTTCAATGAAGCTACAAAAAAAATAGTGACGTTTATTAGAAATTCTTTACTAGAACCCCTACACTAATTAATTCGTGGTTACATCACACAGAACACATTTTTTATAAACCAATGCATCTTTTACTATTATGTAAGTGCACTTACATAATAGCCATGGCTCTTTATAACTGTTTTTATTGTTTTCAAAATTGTGAGAAAATTTTGTTTTTTTCTAGTGTATTTTTATTATGATTTGCTGATGCCCAGATTCGGGCGAAACATGTAATCACATTTATTTGAAATTATATGAGGTTGTGATTAGAATTTGTGTAATAAATAAGTTGTTACTTTAATCAACTTCTTTGAGTATGGACAAAATCGTATTATTAAATTATAACTGAAAAACAGCAAACATTCTAAAAATACAGGGGATTTTATTTAATAAATATCGGCGTACATCACATTTCAACAGAATAAAAGCTATTTGTCATACTGCGATGTTTGTCTTCATTTTATTGTATACATATTAGAGATATGCGGTCGTGATATAACAAAATAGAATAGATTATCAGCTTTTTATTTATTTATCAAAAAAGTAAATAATAAATATTGTTTTAATGCTATTGCGTTTTTTATAGATAATTATTTTTGCAGTATATGATTCGCTTATTTCCTAAGAAGGATTTGTTACTTTTTTTAATGACTACTTATCTGATATCTGATTCATTAGGTACTCACTTATTACTGAATTTATAGATAAGATAACGCAACTTAACTAATATTTGCGTTTTAATTTAATTATACAAATGATAAATTAAATAATTTAAGCCCATATTAAACGGAGCCATATTTTTTAAACAATCATAACAAAATAATGTTGATGAGATTTTTGAACGTTTGTTATGATTTTGTTAAAATTTTCGTATTATTTATAGTAAATTTTAATGAAACAAGTTTAATATTTTTAGTTACATGTTTAAATATAGATTTCTTCAATAATATTCGACGTGAAAATACAGTTGATATTCCAAATCCTAACGCGTAAGTGAGTAAATAAATGTTGAGTATTTTGTTTGTGTAAAAAATGTACTTTTGAATTTGTTTCTGTGGGGAATTGAGTTTTTGACCATTTCCTTTGATGAAAATAGTAATTGAACGTTTGTTTTTGATTTGATATATTTAGTGGCATTAATGTATTGGAATCTTTGGAATTAATAATAATCAAACGTAATTTATTGGTACAAAACCCCCAAAAGGAATTGACCGAAGTCGTTCAGCCTATATTTACGGGAGTTAAATTACGAACAGTGCGGAAATAAAATTAAATCTTCAGAAGCCCGGAATGTTTTTGTTTACATTTGTTTTTCATTCATTATAACGTTAAAGCGAATAATACAGAGTCCACTCGTTTGTAAACGGCTTTATTCTTAGTAAGTCTTTCAAAGAAACGATCGTTGTTTGGATGTTTTTTGTATAATAACATCCGTTTCATTAATTATTTTTTATAAGTAATATTTTCGCATTTTTATCTTGAGTGTGACAGCTAGTAGTACTTCCTCATGAACAAGATATCATTAAATTTTTGACCATAGTTCAGACCTCTGTACGAGTTCTTGTATGTGGTCTTATAGTACAAAACACTTCTGAGTCTTATATTAACTAAATGTTTAAAATCTTTCTTCTAGTCGGCTCTCATAATAATAATTGTGGAATTCGAAACATCAATATAAACACATTTCAACAATAACATAATTTGTCTATTTAATATTGAAGTACAATAAATAAATTTAATTTAAAATTCGTATATTTTGTTTATGAGTCTTTCTCCACATTATAAATTAATTTTAACCAATAAAGTTCAAACCTCTTTTGTTAGTTGAATTGTTTTTCAAATATAAATTTACGTTCGCAAAAATCACCTCGCACCCGCCTACATATAGTTGGTTTCTATTTCTATAAATAATTTTCCAGTTTAACATTTTATAGGTTCAATAATATTTTAGATGAAGGAGAAAACTGAACAGTGTGCTGTTGTGTTTCAATATATTTAGAATGTAATATCTTCTTAAATTAATTAAATATCTATTATTTATTAGTATCCTTGACTTCGCGTGATATGATTTTTTATCTTAGGAATTTCATAATTAAATACATTGAACAAATGTATAATTTTTAAGTTTAAGGAAATTTAGAGTATTGTATTTTATTAAGGAATTTAATTTAATTTTTATTTTTTTTACAATTTCGTGAGAATATCTTTTTGTGCATATCAGGAATTTCTTAATTTATTAATAATAATAATAGTCGATATTGTCAACCATAAATTAACATACCTTATGTTTTACCTATCAAAATATCTGGGAGTCAAAAACCGAGATTTGGATTTAATTTCATCTTATGACTGAATTCACTCTATACACCTAACCTAAGCAGAAAATGGGTATTTACAAAATGTGTAATTAATCAGAACCATCGTATAATAATAATTAAGTCGTCATGTTCTCATTTTGGTTGAATTAAATTGTTGTTTATCGATCGACCTTACCACATCTTCTTTTTTTAATTGTTTCAGTCGACATCTAATAACTTCCAAACATACATCACTGCACCACAGCTCTGCCAACTCCACGTCAGTATCAGCTTCTACCACATATTATTCTGAAAACGATGCACATTCATTCTTAACCAATAATAATACTAGTGGTCTGTATCCGAAAACTTCCTCACCGGACGCTTCTTCCACCTCTTCCACTAATCACTTGGCGTTCTTAATAAATTCCTCAGTGAGTCCGGATAGTCCACCGCACTCAACTAAGATGTCTTCCGACTCAGCCTTTCAATCTCTGGGCGATGGTTTAGAATTGGATCAAGATGACGATGAGAAAAAAACACATGTCGATGAAAAGTCGGTTAGCAGTACAGTTACAAAAATGGAACCAATGAAATTGGCCGATCAGATGAAGGCTATTGCTGATGAGGCAAAAAAGATGCGCTTAGGCAAAGGTAAAAATTGTAAAATTTCGTAATATTTTATGATTGAGGATTTTATATTTTTCTAGTAAACGCCGGTGTCGAGAGGTACCGTTCGAAAAAAAATGGTGGTACCACAGAAAAGTCATCCAGATTCTCTACGCAACCAATTACACAAGATGAGGTTAAAGTAGCCTCAAAGTTGAGCGCTGCCAAAAGTGATAAAGGTATTATTTTATTAGTTTTTGCTTTATGTTTGACTGTCCATATAAACTTGCGTACCGCGGTCTACTAAATTGTATGAGATATTAGCTTGCTCAATGTTTTGTGATTCATGTCTTAGCATAGGACATAGAAAATGCTTAGTTTGTTTTCATGCATACCTACATAATGTTAAAACCTTTAATCAATAATCTAACAAGAAAATGTATTACATCTATGACCTAAATGTTTGGATTTATAACGAAACTAATACTTAAAATATGTTTTTAATGCTTTTCGTAGACTATTGGCAGGTAAAAAATGACCACAGTGCGCAAGTGATCAAAATCCATTTGGCCTATAACTTTTTGGTATTAATTTGCTTGTTTTGTTTCTTATTTTTGTTGCTATGTAGACTTGCTTGATGATGTATGTCGTGCTAGCTTATTGGAAAAAGTACGTATGTTCGAAGTTATGTTACACTCAGATGTAAATCGGCGAAAGGTCAACACAAATGGTGCTTCTACACATAAACGTCACTATACATATTCTTCACCGGCTGCTTATAATTTAGGTGTGCTTTCATATATTTTTTTATAATATTTTAATATTTTCTGCAACACGCTATTTTGATAATTTGAAGATATTCAGGGTGAGATATATAGGGTGCATCAAAAAACTCATCTATGATCAATTTCGTAGTTTATTGTAATGTTGTATTATGTATGAAATATGAAATATCTATCTTGATACGGGTTCGCTATAACCCAAATACATCTTGAAACGTAAGGTTTTAGGAAAATATATCATTAAATTGAACTAATTTGGACACAATGGTTTTTATGCCCAAGTAAATAGCCCTCTCGGTAAGTTATTCTCTAATTTTCTAATAAAAATATGTACATGTACATTTCAGGCATATTTTATGGTAATGTATGCTCAGTATATTGCCAGTTAGAGAGTTAGATTGCGTGTTAATAAAAATTTAAGTATGTACTACTGGCAAAGACCAATGCTACGTATGCGAAACAGATTTCAATTTTAGTTTCTTGCTCTTGTCACAATGTGATAATAGAAATGATTTCAACATTTTAATTATAAAATGGTTCATTGATTAAACGATTTTATATTTTATATTTCGATACATTTACAACATAACTTTAAACTAAACAATCAAAACTTAAACTTAACTAGTGTTATTTGATTGCCCAGAAATTATATATATATTTAATTAAATTAAAGAAGTAATCCATTGGATGCAGTGAGTGTAATATAATTACAATAAAAATACATACATCGTTTCCACTAATAAAATTGTATTTAAGATTCCTTTTTTATAAAAGGGGACATGTTTCGGAGTCCCGCTCCATCATCAGCCTCAGTTTTAAATCTTAAATTTTAAAAACAAACATACGGGCAAGGCCCCTGATAGACTTAAATACAATTTTATTAGTGGAGACGATGTATGCATTTTTATTGTAATTATATATATTTAATACTCAATTATTTTAAAAGGAGGACTATTAGGGGATTCTTTTATCTTATACACAATTCAAAAATAAAAAAAATGCTGTGCCTAATGTTATTATATCTCGATTTGAAGAAATCGGTGTAAAGTTTTTTTTTTTATCTTTAGGTGCATTGTATATTCCAACTGATTAATTATTAAACTTTGTTTTAAATTATTTTGTGTCAACTAATATCAGTATTACGTTGTCAAGTATTGACCAACGATTCTATGTAAAATCATTTGTCAGTTATCGTTGTCTTTTCGATATGTTTCCGAGAAATATAAAGTTAAGAAATGAGTTATTACAATTCAACCCTGTATCTTGAAAACTACAAGTGTTTGAATTCGGAAACTTTTATATTTACAAACAACTGTTATTCCATGATAACAATGTTCACAAACACATTTTTGTATATAAAAAGACCTCATATGCCTTAGAAGTTTGTTTCAATAATTTTGAAGCCTATTATTTTAGTTCTATTAGTTCTGTTATTTTGGCACTCTGTAAGAACTGTAATATTTTTGTAAATGTGCTATTGTTTTTTTAATAATTGGATTTCTCAATTATAATTTTTCCAAAACGATTACTTTACGTTTTTAAATTCAAAATTTGATTATAATCTAGATTGTTTATGAATTTTTAGTACCCAATGACGCATCGCCAGAACGCAAAGGAATTCTTAAACAACCAACAGCAACTTTGACGTCACCACCTCCACCACCGCGAACCCGTTCCCCACCCGCTATTTCGAAATCGTTAACTTCTCGCGACTCGATGCTTACGAGAAAGTCGGATCGAGATGATGAAGGCATATCGAGTGCGAATAATTCTGATTCTGATAATGAATCTGCGTGTATCCGTAGTGGTAATGTTAGTGATCGTACACCGAGGTCTAAATTTGTGTCTAGACATGATGACAGTTCGGAGGACGGGGAATCCTCGGGTGCCAGGGAGGTACGCACCATTTTCCGTGGGGACAAAGGAAAGTTGAACTTGGATTTCAAGTAAGTGTTGTTCCCATCTATTATATTTTAAAAATTTAAAGCCTTTCAAAACAAACTAACATTTCAGTTAAATAAATTATATTTAGTTGTCATTAATATAAAACAAAATACTAACGCTGAATAAATGTAACATTAAAATTATTTAGCACAAAATAGAGAATAAGGTTATATACGCATCAATTGAGAATGAAAATCTTAGATAGCTTCTTAAACTTAAACATTGTGATGTATAGGCGTTCTGGGAACTTCTGGTTACTAATTTATGTAACATTTTAGGCCCGTGAAGCCCTTATCAACTTGCATTAGCTTCTTGAATAATGCAGTAAATAATAACTAACAACATTATTCCTATTATTTTTTCAAAGTTCGTTATTAGTAGATCATATTTTTAAAATTGCAACATGTAAATAGTGATAAATTATATTCTGGCTAACCTATATTATTATACTGAATGGCAACAGTAAGATCGAACGTAATGTTAACAGTTGTTCGTTCCTTTTACATCAAAAATGGAAGTGAGGTGATCATCTAACATCAGCCCAGTTCAGTTGACCTGAGTTGTAGAAGGATAACGCCTATTGTCTCATTAAGAAAGTTTGTTGTTACGTATAAATTTTGCTTTTTAATAAATGCAAAAAAATAAAAGCCCAAAATATTGTGCAACATATCCCCGTCTGGTGAAAGCATGGTAGTGTGAAGCAAATTTCCAACATAGCAAGTCGTGTTGCGTAATCTAACAAGCAGTTCGTAAATAAAGCCTCCCGCTAGGGAATACGGGCGTATCTAGTGTAGGTAATAGGATTAAACGGAGATTTTACTTCTTGCCTGGCCATCGTTTGTGAACTTTGTTTCACCGGGCATATTACCTGCTTACACTAGAAGTCGCCACATACATCTTGTTATCTCTAATAGTTCGAATGTATTGTAAATATTTGTCTATGGTTGTCAGTGTAATAAAAGTTGCATACAGATATATTGAAACTCTATACTTACGAAACTAACCTTCAAAAATAGATTCGACGATAATGTTGGGAAAACATTGCACATGAACGCTTTTTTATGTCAATCTGTATTTTCCTTTATTTTGCATCAAAGATATTTTTTCACTATGCATTAACATATTTTTTATATATAAAAAGGGGTAAAGGCTGTTAATTAATGTTTGTTTTAAATTTGAGCTAATGCTGAAGTACCGTTTTGATGAATAACGTCAATCGCATTTCCCACCCGATCCGGTTGGTTAGTAGCGCCCCATTAAGTAAATCCCTAAACCCTTTGATAAAAAAAGTTTTAAACTTTCTAGAATACAGAATTGTGAAACACGTTACAGAGATTTTTGCAGCTAACATAAATAGGTTTAAAATGTTCGCAGAACCTAAAAGTCTGAAATGGGTTTTAGATTATTTATTGCTGTTCTTTGCATATGCATAAAACACTTTTCTACCGCGTCCGATATAGAAACCATCTGATCATAAAATGAATAAATTAAAGCTTGAAATTCATGTTCTTCTTCCTACTATTTAACTGCTACTTTCATACCTTGCTTCGTTCGGTATTTTCATTTTTAATTTATTTTACTACTGCAGGCACAAATTACTACATCTTTAATCTTTCTTTAGTTGTACCTATGTATAGTTTATATGTGTAATAATGGTGCATACGTAAATAAATTGTATTCACACCTGCTTGCTGAATTTATATGGATATTATCAAAAATAAAAAACGAAATCAGTCATCAACAACATCAGGAGTGGAGATGCATTAGGTTTTACAAAGCCTTATAGCTATCATTAGTACTATTTTCTTTATGTATTAAGCAACGAGAAAAAAATATATATTAATATACAGGGTGATTCACGTAGGACGGGAATTAGTAGTTTTTCAAGTTGCAGATAGAGTAGAAACATAAAATTTGGTATTGTGTTGTAATAGATCAATTTTTTCAATAATTTGTTTATTAACTCCAAGAAGATACAAAATATCTTATAACAGGAATCAAACCCTTAAATATTTTGATTAATCAAGCTATACAATGTGTACCAAAAGTCGGTACCAACTTTCTTATTTTAAATGGAAACCTACATGATTTTTCAGATGATTCAATTGATAATTTTAAGTTTAAACAAATTGAGTGACGTTAACTTATCTATTACAACGACGATTTTTCTGAAAATAATTTCTGCCGTAGTAGTTAACGAAAAAATGGGTATCTGCAGACCATTCTTATTATTATTATTCAAAATTAGGAAACCATACTTGTGAAGCAGTTAGCTCCTAATGTCCCATCGATGGTACCATTTTGTAGGCGATTTTTAGATGTCAAAATTCTCGAAAATTATTTGTTTTCACATAGCGTGTATTATGTTATTTTTGGCATCATTCGGAAGAAAATTAAATTTTAGAGTGAGCTACATGCTTTCCCTATACTTCAACCTCTATAGAATTATTCATTAAAAATCAAGAAATGCCTTATCTTTACATTTTCCAGTATGCTATGGAAACAAAAGACAACTGTAATATGAATTCATATGTCTAATGCTATTCTTAAATTATTATTAACGTACAAGAAGAAACATATCAGGGGCATTTACTACAAACAGGAGAATCCTGTCCACACTTTTTCACATCGAAAAAGCTCCGTTGTCGCCAATACTACAACTTTTATTTTTTCCATATACTAGACGAAAGATCCTTGTAAATGAATTGTATGTGCATTATGATATTCTTATTGTGAGGCCAAAATAATAAATCTGATAGTAATGAATTGTTGTAACGGATTATTGTCTCTTACACAACAATTTTGTAACATTTCTATATTCAACCTTGGATCTTTCTATGTTACATTTTTGCTATATGCGTTAGTTTTAAATAAGTACTACCGGGAGAAAAATGATAATGCTAGAATTGTTTTAGAATAGTATGACGTATTATGCATTTTGAATTGATATAATTGGTTTAGTGGGCGCGAATTGATCAAATTTATTACTTATTATACTTACTGTATTTCATGCACTAAGGCACAGGTCATAGTATTGTGAAATTTGTTGTTAGCCTTAATAATTTGTTAGGTGTGTTATAAATACGTTATATTATTGTAATACACAATATGATTCAAATTTTATTAAAAGTTAATGTGTGGTGGTTTGTTGGCACATTTTAAAACATAGATCGGAAAATTTTAGATGCTTTTACTAAAATAACTTTCTATTTGTTTGGGTCTTTGTTTTCGACCGGCCATATAATCTTTTCTATCCCATTTAACACTTTTTCATCCACGAAATATAAAAAAAATGCGGGCAATATACAGCATAAGCGATTTTATTTTTTGTTGCTACTCGAACGACCTTAAGTTGATTTTTGAAATAAGTGTCAAATATATATCAAACATATAAATGTATGTATGATAGTTTCTATATGTTTGCTGTGGCGCGGAACGACCAAGATTCATTATTTGGGTATATGCATCGCCACTTTAAAATTCTAAACATCCAACAATAATTAGTAATATAAATCGCTTCATGAATGAAAAAATCGGGAACCAATCTGCTCCCGTCTTCAGAGGCTAATACCTTTGATTATATAGCAAAATAGTTGCATTTATTTTGGTTAGAAATGCACCAAACAACATGTAACATCTCATTTCAGTTCTCATACGCGTTCCAAATTTAATAAACAGCTTGTAATATGGTATATTGTTTCATAAACGCTAATATATATGGGGAACATTGTAAACAAAATCGAAACGAAACAGTAAATAAAAACGTAAAAATACTATGCTTTCTGTATTAGGTTGGAGCAAAATTTGGTGACATTTTTATTATTATTTTGGGCAATTTATATTTATAAGTGTGTAAGAATATAAATTTGGTGTATTGTCGACAATTAATTAGTAATACAATCCATCAGTGTAAAGTTTGTGCTTTTCTCGGGAATCTTTGGCATTCATGGAAAGCTATTTTTCTGATCGCTTCCAGTTTGTGGAGACTGATGAGGGAGTTTCAAATAAATTGGAAGTGCGCTGTGGCGTGCCACAGGGCTCTATATTAGGTCCTTTGTTATTTAGTATATATACGTGTCACTTTAGCCGTCAAATTAAAAATTGTAACATTCATCATTATGCTGATGATACTCAGCTGTATCTCTCGTTTTTTCCGTATGAAAAATACAATGCCTTGGATAAAATTAATAATGATTTACGGGTTTTAGTGGAAGTATCCAAAAAGCATAATCTGGTATTAAATCCTGAAAAGTCAGTGGTAATATTGTTTGGCAAACAGAAGGAGCTTCTTGAACCTATGTTCAATGTTCAGATACTGGGTCAAACTGTAAAACTATCCAGGTCTTCTAAGAATCTTGGGTTGGAAATTGATTCGTCTTTGAGATTTAAATCACACATTAATAATTGTTTAAGAAGAGCTTATGGTAATTTAAAAATGATTTATCCTAATCGGAAACTAATTAATATAAATATTAAAAAGAAATTGTGTAACTCTCTTGTACTTAGCCATTTTAATTATTGTGATGCCGTATATGGACCGTGTCTGGATAGCTTGGATATTGAAAGAATTCAAAAAGTGCAAAAATCCTGTCTTCGTTACATATATGGCATTAGGAAATACCAAAGAGTTAGTTACAAACTAAAAGAGACCGGCTGGTTGTCTATGGCAGGGCGACGCAAGCTTCATACTGCATCATTATTTCACAAAATAATTATTAATACTTGCCCTCCATATCTGGTAGAAAAAATTCGGTATCGTACGGATGTACATAATGTCAATTTACGGTTTAAGGGTTTAATCTCTCCACCGGCTCATCAAACAGCAATTTTCCAGAGATCATATTCTTACAATATTTATAAACTATATAATAGCATACCGAACAATATGAAATTCTTAAAACCAAAATCATTCAAATGTAAGTATGGGGCCTTTCTTATGCAAATTGAATAGTGTTGGAGGTGTGGGAGGGGTGATGTCTGTTTCGTTTCATGTTGAGCTCGTATTTGCTTTGCTTGGCTGTGCATTTTTTTTTTCTATTTTTTTTTTTCCTCAATTTATTCTTATTGAAATTAGTTTTATTGTGGTTCTGTGGGAGGAAGTTCATTTATACTTTTATAATTTATATTATATAAACCTAGAGTGTAATTGCTAGGATACGGATATTTTTTTAATTTCATTTATTATTTTTAAATCGGGGACTAACTTTGAACAATTTTATAATTGATTTAGTCTCCTTTTTTTGCAATGTTATGTTTCTAAATATTATACAATATTCTGTAGTTTGTATTTTTTTATTGCAAAAATAAATGAATTATTATTATTATTATTATTAAGTAGTCGAAGATATCCTAACCTATCATTCCACAGGTATATAATAAATACACAGTTTCCAGTGGTGTGTACGATTTTTTATGTAAAAATTAAGAATCTATTACACATAGTGTAATAGGTGTTTGTTGAAATATTGAGAACTTTTTTGCTAACAATGGCATATATACCTAATATAAAATAAGGATATACAGGGTGCCCAGAAAAAGTGGGGGGTATTTATAAATCCAATAAAACAAGTAAAAGTTATAATTTTTTTATTTTTGGGACAATTTGTAGAGAAAGTTTTGGTAAATTACGTGGCAAAGATTATGTTGTCCAAATGTTGACCATCGCGCTGCTGGCACTCCTCTAACCGAAAGCGGAAATTAGTGCAACGCGTCTAACCATCTCTCTGGAAATAGTGGCAATTTCGGTGCGGATGTTGTGCTTCATTTGTAGTAGAGTTCGTGGTTTGTTTGTATACACTTTCTGTTTAAGGTATCCCCATAAGAAATAATCAAGGGGCGACGAGATATCACTTTTTCTGGGAAAAGTTGATTAACATCCGCAAGCGATTGGTTGGTGGTGTGACAAGTGCACTAAGACATTCAAACACCTGCAGTTGTGGAGCCAAAAACTTTCTTAACATATCGCAATACCGTTCACTGTTTACCTTTCTGGGAAAAGTTGTTTGACAACCGGAAGCGATTGGTTGGTGGTGTGACAAGTGGCCCCCGCTCCATATTGTTGAAACCATGTTTCCGCAATAAAATTTTCAAACTCCTGCAGTTGTGGAGCCAATGAAAAAAGTGCGATGGTCTCCCGGGTACGCTTCCATGGTTACTAAATCGCCAAAGAGCACCGCAACAGCAGAGAACAACTAAGGGAGAGAATATAAACATGGGTGTGCGCGGCTGGTTTGCGCATCTTATTCGCGCAGCACGTACTGAGTTTAGACAGAGGCGCCACACTCAATTTAGTCTTGTTTAGTGTTTCGAGCGAACGGATATTCAGTGGCAGCGTCAATCTGAGATTTCCGATTGCAAGTGAGATATTGAAAATAATGAAGTGACGAATACGCATATTTTAAAAAGAATGTTTGAATTAACTAAGATTCCACTCTGTTAAAAGAAAACGGAAAAATCAAAAATTTTAAAATATTGACTATGCGGCAAAGGAATGTATTCGAAGAACATTTCATAATTTTTATGAAGAAAATAAAGTCCCTACTTTGGAAATGATTTCGAATAAACTGAGCGAATACACTAATTATAATTATCGATCTTTGAAAACTTTAAGAGGTATTTTATTAGAGTGCGGATTTAAATATAAGAAAATTAATAACCGTTTATTAATAATGTAATCACGCCCTAGTGTGGAAATGCGCGAGGAATATTTGCTTAAAATAAAAGAGTACCGCGAGTCAAACAGAACGGTAATATATATTGACGAGACGTGGTTCGCTACGCATGATACTGTTAAGTACGGTTGGGTAGACATGACTCAAAATTGTACTTTAAATGCTCCATGTTCAAGGGGAAAACGGGTTATAATTCTACATGCGGTAAGTGAAATTGGGTTCGTACCCAACGCACTGCTCTTGTCAGCCAAAAACATAAGCCAGTCTTCTGCAGACTATCACGAAGACATGACCGCAAATTTGTTTGAAAAATGGTTTGCGGAACAGCTAGTACATAATATTTCCCCTAATTCAGTTATCGTTATGGATAATACGTCTTATCATTCGCGAATGTTAAATAAAATAGCTAATAATAATCCAAAAAGGAGGATATAATCACAGATCTTCGAGTTTCTAGATCTGTGGATATAATATTAAAGTTTATGACATCTAAAAATATAAATATTCCAGAAAAAATTCCAGTAAAAAATGTTTTATTAGAAACGATCAAACAACACAATTTTGAAAAAGTTATACATTTAACATTACTTGTTAATACATAAAGGATTTTTAAAATATCGTAGGACATGTATCATGTATCGGTATTGACCTGCATGATTATTTCAATAAAATTAAATACGACCCGTTTTCTACTCTTTCAACATGGCGACCACAGGCTGAATGAGATCAAAGGCGGCAAGACAGAGATTATATTCTCTCCCTTGGTGGTTCTCTGGCAACAGACCATCCTTACGCGGCCCCTCCCACCCGCGCTGTTACATGGACAGCGCAGATACAAATACCCCCCACCTTTTGCTGAAAAATCACATTTTAAAATATTTCACACTAATTTACAGTATTTATACACCCGATATTATAAGTAATTTGCGAAAACAGTGGCAACGTCGTGTTCGGCTATATACAACATTTATCGCAAAGTGTATTCAACTTGTTTTCCGATTTTATCAGGACCTACTTTACTATAATAATAAATGATGATTGCAACCAACTGAAGCGTGTAAACGATGTATTCTTTTTT
Source organism: Apoderus coryli (assembly GCA_911728435.2). NCBI lineage: Eukaryota > Metazoa > Arthropoda > Insecta > Coleoptera > Attelabidae > Apoderus > Apoderus coryli. The sequence goes on along the minus strand of OU452204.1, from coordinate 8,729,824 downwards.
TCGAAAAAAAAAAATAATAAAAAAATACGCATGAAACGAAACAAAATCGCTATACACTTTACGAAATGGCTTTTAGAACTACAATGCGGAACATGTTGCATAGGAGGCTCTACAACCTACAACCGACATGCAATACTTATAAGCCCATTGTTTTTATTTATTTTAATCGTACCTACAGTACGATACAAATGGTACTACATTTAGTGTGTGTTTTATTTTTCCTGAGGTTAGTACCAACCTGTATAGCATAGATTTTATCAAACATATGCATAATTACGTTAGAGAAGGTTAAGGATAATAAATAATGGTTTGGTTTAACAGTGCCCGTATAGATTGGTAATATACAGGTTATTAAACATGGATGTAGGTCAAGATTAAAATTAAAAAAGCCAGCTTTTAATCTAACGATTGAACTTTTTCAGCTGTTTCACTTTAAATACTTTTCTTTATTGCATCATATATTTATAAAAAAGTGCAGAAAAGTACCCACTATGTTCCTTAGGAATGCATTATACTTTTAGCAAAAATATATATGTGTTTATATTTGCTTGTAGTAAACGCATTTACTTTACTCTGTTTGACAATTTCTCAAAATATTGAACTGCCAACCATCATTTTTAAACAAACCGATGAACCAAATAAATAATAATGGGAATAATATCATACATATATAAATAATATATCATTCTCCTTTCGCTACGAATTTTAATTTATTTTTTATTTATACGATTAATATGATTTATGTTGTGTAACACAATTTAAATCATTTGACCACGTTAGTGAATCTTAAATAATATGTCTAATTCGCCCTGAATAATTATAGAATGAAGAAAAGTTTCATTTAGAGTATATTGAAAGATATTTATTTTCATTTTGTTCCCCACCCGGTATAAAACTAAAAATAACGATTGCAAAATATAGCATAAAATCGTGATAGTCTACCATTAGAAAATATTTATTTTGTTCTATAATAATCTTCGTATAAATATTACTAATAAATTGCACACTAAATATTGTTAGACAATAGAAATAAAAGGATGAGCAAATTTTATAATGCCACTTTCAAGAGGTGCGGTATCAAGGTTTACTTGAGTTATCCATAAAAATTTTCTTCTAGTTATTATTAGTCCTAATAAGCTAATTGTTTATGTAATTCGGTTTGGGTTTTAATTAACTACAAAATTAATAGGTACATGTGCTTTCCCCAATTAATTATTTGAGCAAAAAAAACATTGTATTACCAGTATTTAGTATACTTTTAAGGGGCCTTTCCGACAAATATCATGATTTTACTACAGAATCACAGGTATATTTTGAATATCTACATATCTTTATGTGACCTAACTCAACAACAACCCTGTACCCTCCACTAACTGATGAGTGTAATTTTTTTTAGATATTGATAGACATGGCATGTTGCCTGTATTGTAGGGCATAACACTTACTGTTTCATCTGTCTCGTTGCACAATACTGGTCCTCGTGGTATGCAACAACTAAGGGGTGCGTATCTTTGGAAAAACCAGTGGCGACGCGTGACTTTTTCTAATGTGTTACCAAAACCAGATGTGAAAAATTTTATCTTAAAAAAAAAACTCTTACAACTCAGTATGTAGTGTATATAGATAAAGAAGTAAGTTCCGTCTGATCGAACTGTTTCTATTTTTAGTTTTTTTATTATTATTGGTGATTAGGAAAATTGCAAAAAAAAAATATTTGCCTTTATAATATTATATTTTGAAATATATATTTATTAGTTCTTAATGTAATAATAGCAGTCGTGCGTAGAAATTCTATATTGTGGAGAACGAGGCTTTGCTTCAACTTCGGCTTTTGGAACATTTTGTTGTAGTTGTTTTTCATTTCAATAAAGTTAATGATTATTATTGGGTACTATTAATTTTATATTTAATTTTTTTTTTGCATTTAAATACCTTAGTCAGAAACTGGTGTTCGTGAGCACTAAAAACATTGTAATAAGAAAATGTTATAGTGGTTTAAATAATTCAATTTTTCCTACCGATTTTTAATCAAATATATTTTTTATCATGACTTCATTATTCAAAAATTTCCTAGGTGTCAAGTCTGCTAATCATTCCAAACGTTCTTTATCTCTTTTTATTCAAAGAGTTTTACACTGCGTTTTTTGTATTAGATTTTACTAAATTAGATATTCTGACAAAATGAATCCATTTGGTTTTTTTTTGTTTTGTGAAATATGTAAGCGTTACTAACGTTGTTCAGACATAGAAAATGAAAGACAATTCTTGTATTCCACTGTACGTAATACAATTGATTGTCATTCTTGAAGATTGTCATTGAAACTTATTCGTTTAAAAGTATTTAAATATTTTTTTAATATAGTATTTTTGGTTATTTCCCCATATTCCAATAGTATTTCAACTAGATATTTTTTTCGTAAAACTTTATCAGATATTATACCATTAATTTCTGTTGTCAAAATGATTTGGGAACTTTACAATTTAATAATAATAAAAATTAAGGTGGTGCTTTTATTTAGTTTTGTTTAGATATGAAATTTCTTGGGATGAGGCTGACAAATTACACAACAGATTAAATAACGACTTGTTATTTAATGTCCAAACATTTTTTAAAAAACAACGTTTCGGCAACGTACATCTGTTGCCTTCTTCAGGTAATATACATATAAAAATCGTCTAGTGGACAAGTAGTGTTTTCTTTTGTATTATACTGTTTGAGTGCTATATGTACCTCATCCCAAGAAATTTCAAATCTAAATATTGAAGAAATAAGGCTCAAGAAAAGAAAACTAAATATAAATTTAGTTTTGTATAAGACACAGGGGGCAAACCTTGGGGAAGTAATTTCTGAGAGTGCACCCATGGTGCAGCTTTAAAAAATAATGATTTTTTGTTAAATTTTCATATAATTTTTATAGCCGCTCGTAGATTTTCTCTCGCTTTTGCTAGTGTAGATATCAAAAATTCAAAAACTGATTACAGATTAAATTGATATTAAAATTACATGCAGTAGTAGTAACTAAGTACTTGTGTTAAATACATTTTCTATTCATCTAGGTAAATGGTAAATTTTATCGCACCAATATTTTCTTAACTAGTTTATCATATCTTTTAATAAGCAGTAAATATGAAACGATTTATACTGTATAAATTATTGACAAAACTCAATGAATAGTTCCCCTTGGCAACACTGGGCGGGAATCCCATTAAATCAATTTCATGTGCAAGTGCACAATATTCACTCTCTTTGGGTCGGTCGCTTTTTGTTTATTATTCCACAATTTGTTATAGTATGACTACCGACTATCTACATAATATTCAGTTTCGTTTTAGGTACCTATACACTCGTATTTGTATTATTATTGTAGTTCTATTCGTACAGTCCGTTGATTCGGTTGTGCTACGTTGGATTGCTCGTCTTTCGTCTTGCTTTTTGCCCTGTTATTATTTATTATTTCCATGATTTAACATCAACACAAAGTTTGTTTTTCCACTCTCTCCGGCGTCCGTTCAAAATTTCGCTTTCGCACCACGCTTGCCTTCATCGGCTGTTTCTTGTTTACATTTTCCCGGACCACAGAGAAGGGCGCATAGGGTAATCAATAATTTCGGGAACACTTGACACTATACGCTACGTGATTTTATGTACAAATGTGCAATATTGTTTTGTTTTCTTGTTTAGACTACATTTACATTGCTTAAGGATAACAATATGAATTCGTTCTAGTTAATATTTTAGTGATATTACGTATACGTTTTATTTTCAATTTTAATGGATATATACTTCATGGTGAGTAATTAATGATTTTTTTTTCAAAAAAAGGTTTATAGTTGTTACCTATAAATAGAAATATTGTGTTTCTTAAAATGATTTCGAATTATCGAGTTTAAGCAATTGAAATATAATTTATTTACTAAACGCAACATTTCATGTCTTAAATAAAATATCTATTTTCAAAATTTCTAAAAATCATACTTGCTAGGAGGAGATTATGTTTGCAGCTGATCGACTTATGTAAAAAATGTAGGTACACCCTGTAACAATAAACAAAATTACTATTTTAGTCATTGTTATGGTGCCGGTGTGACAAAAAGGCTGATTTCGAGTTTTGAGTAATTTCTTATACCTATCAGGGATAAATTATAGCACCTTTATATGTCGTATTTACAATAGAAAAATCTGTGGATTATTAAATATTTTTGGAACCATTTTTTAGTAAGGCTTCAAGCGAATATGCAATTTTTGTTACTGTAAGAAATTTAATGGAATTTAAGAAATGTATTTTTGATACATATACCAAAATTGAATTAAAAACATCCTCATTTGTCACAAATGAACGAGAGGAAATTTTCAAAAATAACTATTACAAATACAAATTTATGTGAAATAATTTTACCACGTACCTATTCGGAACGACATAATATTTAACATTATTATGCTGTGTAGTCGTAGTTTAAAGATTTTCTCTATATAGAGGATGGAAATATGTACAAATATTGTTTTTGAAAACAAAATCAAAATTATATTCAAATATGAAAGTCAACATCCCCGAAACAATGATTATTATTGTTTCGTGAAGGTTGAATTTCATTTCTGAATATATCATTCTACTCCACTTCAATATGGACTACTTCTTTAAAATGAAGATCAAAATTATTTAACAGAAGTTCATGCTAATAGAGTAGATTGCCCTATGTACCAAACTTTTCAGTATGGTTAGTTTTCCCACAAACGCCTATCTGTTTATTGCATATAAGTAGTATGGAATATATTGGTTTCATGAATTAAAAAATCTGAATAAGCATTCTTCTTGAAATAATTATATTTCTCGGTCGGTCAGTCTCTCTGTCACTTTATCGGTCTGCGGTCTGTATACACGATTCAATTTTGATACAAAGATATTATTGATATGACGACGAACTTATTAGATCGCGTAGATGCGGGGTGTAAAACAGGGTGAACATTTGAAAAGAATCATATTTTCTAAACTGAATAGAAAGATTGCTATAATAATTCGTTTTGCCAATAGATGATGAGATCCCTAAATACAATATGGGTTGTTGTGTGAAAAAGGTTCCACAACCAAAATAAAATCGGTTGTGTCGCCCCAAAACTTTCCCGCCAAGATATATTATAATCAAAAATATATGACCCGTAACCGCGTAACGTAACAGAATTTTAATAATAATTATTATAATTGTACTATTTTCATTATTTGCCAGAGCTGGGATTCGGACCCAGACCCTTCCGCATGCAAAGCGCACGCTCTCTCAATGGCGCCAAAAACCTTTTATCAAATTACTTTATTTATAGGTTCCAACCTTCTAACTGGTGAAATTTTAAACGCACTTTTCTCGAGAATTATGGAGGTAAATATCAAAAGTAACCTATCGCTGTAAAGCAGACAAAAAATGATCACTCGACCCTACTGCTATTTGAAGATTTGGCGGTTGTGTCCACTCCTATCACAGGGCTAAAGCGATTTCAATCAAAAACTAATGGGTTCATTCTAGGACTTCCCCAAACTCATGTACGAAAATTTGGATCATTTGAAGCGTTTAGGCTCTATCGTGCAAGAATACATACAGACACACAGTCAGACAGACTTCCATCTGAAAATGGTCTTAATCGTCTCAGGAGACTTCACAATGGTTACATCCGTCTTTATCTCAATGTTTTAGCGCTTCCACAATATTTTCCCTATGGGTCGGGAAAGTAAAAGGAGCATTCAAATTTTAACTAGGTACTTATGTTTATTTGGAACAAATTATTTGTCTATATGACATAATTTATTTCCGTAATGGGATAGAGAAAATTAATAAAAACCAGAGTTATTGAATCATAGGTAATATTCGCTGCCCTAATTGTAACGACACCATGTAACCCCGGAAGACCTATTACTGTATAGGGCGCGAAAATGCAATTTGCTTTTGTATGATTTTAACTATATATGCTGTTAACTAATTAAATACTTCTCTACATTTCCTTATATCAATATAACGAAACAAATATGTTTTATAAATACAACATGTTTTTTTCGGTTGCAAAATTAAGGATTCTAGTTTATCATGTTATTCTGCCAACTTATTTTATCTAACACCTACCTGTAGAAAAAAATAAAGCCTATATAAAAATTTCACTTTCATTTAAAATTAAGGTTAAATACATTACGCACAAACTAAATATGCTTACCTAAGGAGATGAATCAATAAAGCGTTGTTGTGCATGAAGCAACACATGAATTTGTTCAATAAAATAACGCATTTATGGGCTTTTAAAATGAGATAGTACCGTAGATGGTATAATCGCGTATAAAAATTGCAAAATATGTACATTTTAATGATAGTGTATTAATATTGTCCTCAAATATCAAGATCACCATGTTAATAAAATGAAAAATTGCGGAACCTCGTGTTTAGTAAGTTTGGATTGTTTTTTTGCTGTTAATTTTTCTATGTAAGGTTTTATTGCTTGTGAAGTAAAATTAGCTAGATTATATATATATATATATATATATATATATATATATATATATATATATATATATATATATGACCAGGGCTAGTTGAAATTAAACTCTTGTTTACAACGCCAAGCTTTCGAATTACTTTTAATTCTTCCTCAGGGCTAGAAAGTACAAAACAGACATCAATAAACTACAATCACATTACCCATGAAAGATCCTAACCAACAACATCAACATTAACAATATCTCACCTTTCGGGTAAGTGAGTCTAAAATTCTTATGTAGTACAACATCTCATATGAGCATAGATGAAACACCAAACACAGAAACAATCTATGCTCATATGAGATGTTGTACTACATAAGAATTTTAGACTCACTTACCCGAAAGGTGAGATATTGTTAATGTTGATGTTGTTGGTTAGGATCTTTCATGGGTAATGTGATTGTAGTTTATTGATGTCTGTTTTGTACTTTCTAGCCCTGAGGAAGAATTAAAAGTAATTCGAAAGCTTGGCGTTGTAAACAAGAGTTTAATTTCAACTAGCCCTGGTCACACATCCCAATAACATTCAAACAGTTGTATATATCAACAAGTTGACCAATATCAAGAAAAAATTGTATATATATATATAATAAACTAACTTGTACGAATCAAAAAAATCTCGTGACACAAGCTGGATTTGAACCAACATCTCCCAATTGCCGGTCAGGTGTTTTAACCAATTAAACTATCGTGGCACATGAATGAAACTTCTTTAATTCGTACATGCCTTGCTTCCTATGTGCTGTGCTACGCCTCGACCTTTTAATTCAAAGGCAACATAGACTACACACTGCCATAATGCAATGTTATTTCTCTTTTGCTCATCGCAAATAAATATAAATAAACAAACAACAACAACAACATTATGGCAGTGTGTAGTCTATGTTGCCTTTGAATTAAAAGGTCGAGGCGTAGCACAGCACATAGGAAGCAAGGCATGTACGAATTAAAGAAGTTTCATTCATGTGCCACGATAGTTTAATTGGTTAAAACACCTGACCGGCAATTGGGAGATGTTGGTTCAAATCCAGCTTGTGTCACGAGATTTTTTTGATTCGTACAAGTTAGTTTATTTCATTTTTCTTTGTATATCGGTGATATACTATACTCTGTCAACTTAGTTGAATATCTTTGTTTGTTTATATATATATATATATATATATTTTAATACGTATTTACTAACTTTCGGGTTGTAGACTGCGTCTTGTGTGTTAAAAGCGAATTGGCCTTTCGCATATAGCGGCGCCACCATCTAAGTCGTGTTTGTTTCAAATTGCAACCCCTATTTTTTAGGGCACTGTTGAGTTGCTGCTATCGTCCTGAGTACAATGATGTGCCATCTGTGAGAAAATGCAGGTTTTTCCCTCCTTGTCCACTTGTCGCTTTGTGATTAGTGAAATCATTTTGTTTTAAGGAGGACTATCTAAAACAGTTGCTCAAAGTGGGCACCGTTAACTGTTTGCCAATGGGCTAACCTTTCCACAAACGTGCGTCCCCATAGAAAAAAGTCTAAGGGGTTCAAATCGGGCTATCTTGCTATGTGGCTGAACCATAACAAGGTATTGTAGATTGTTTTATCGGAGTCGTTTAGCCGGTTTGGCCTCCCTTCACTTCGACCTGCAGAAGCTCTTTCTGTCCCACACTTTTCATGAAGTTGATAATTTCTTTGGGGGCTAAATTCCTTGCCTCGTCGGGTGTTAGAGTCTAGTTTAGCCTTTTGTAGTAAAGTGCCATGCATTCACAGAGCACGTGTTCGGTTGTCTCTGTTGCGTCTTCGCAAAAGCTACAAGTGTCGTCCTCGGTTAGGCCCATCTTTTTGAGATGCTACTTCACTGGGTGGTGTCCGTAAAAAGGCCTGTAATTCGCCTTAGGTCGCTTCTCTCTAGTTGGATAAGCTTCCTTGTGTTGGCCTCTGAAGGTTTGATAAACCTTTTTGATTGTCTTCGGCCTGGAGTGTTTCTCCCGTAGGACTTAAGTTGTTCGTTTTCCCATCTCAGAAATGCTTCACCCTCTTTTGCAAGTTGGTCCGCCGCTTCGTTCCCCTCTATGCCTTCATGTCCTGGCACCCATATCAGAGTAATCTTTTTCCTCTGAGCTGCCAGTTGCTTTAGGGTCTGTTTACATTCCCATGCTAGCTTTGACGTGAAGGTGTAAGACCTCAGTGCTTTTAATGCAGCTTGACTGTCTTGAGCACAACGTCTTGAGCACAACGGTATAACAAGGTGTAGTCGGATTCAAGGTCGAATGGGCCAGACGCACAATTGTTTAGTACAATAACAGGAGTTATAGCGAGTAACGTAGGTCAAAATACTAAAATTGATTTCGTTAAGAAACCCTGTCATTCTTCAAAAATGGTACTCAGGACGACAGCAGCAAATGTTATGAAAACCCCCCACTGTGTTTCTATTATTAGATTTCTGGCACAAGCCGTAAACAATCATTTTTTAGACAGAGCTGTCACTTGCTGTCAGAATTACTGACTTGTTTAATTTAGTTAGGTATTCATCGTTTTTACTTTATATTGTTAATTAATTTTAATAATTTTAATTTGTGTTCTTATTTGTTTGGATGTACACCGAATAAAACTAGTGTTTTATTAACGAATCGGGTGTTTCATTTAGAACGGGTAATTCTTCTTGTTCTCCAACAGCAACTCGAAAGTGCCCTAAACAGTTGGGGTTGCATATTGAAACAAACACGGCATGATGGTGGGGAGATTTGGGATCGAATACGTAGGCTGAAAAATTGCTAAACATAAATCAAAACTGACATGTCTCGGTTCTTCTTTTAAAAATTTACCATTTTGAAAATAATCGCCCGTTCCGCTACTTTACGAACACCCTGTAGACATATAATCTAACTCGCAGCAACTCATAATATAAAATATATCAAGACACGAAGACGGTTTTCGTAAACATATCAAGTAAGTTTATCAGTAATATAATTAATATGTAGTTGGAATTAAATTCCATGACTCTACATCTTTATACAATAATTATTGGTTTTCAGCCAAACATGTTTCGAGCATCACATTTTCAGTGGCTGTGGTATTAGCTACAATCTATGTTTTATTTGTTATTTATCTATTTTCACTTGGACACAATTAAGTAATGATAAATCTGAATGGCTACAATAACAGGTTGTTGTTGTGTTGTCAAAAACAAATATGATTTTGAATAATTATATTATTGCATTGCAGGTGAGAAGATATATTGTAGCTAATGCTAAACCACTGTAGATTGTGAACTAGGACAAAATAGATAGATTTTTGTGGAGTTTCCCCTGGATATTAATTTATCACTCCTCTCTGGAAAATGCGACTATTTCTTCAAATTAATAAAAGAGATAAAGATGCTTGTTTTTTACATTTTTATTGATGAGGAACTATGACAAAATCATCTTGAAGCTAGTAATTTTGGCCTTTATATCAAAAAATTATTTCTTTTCTGGATAAGCCTCTACAACTATTTGCAACGACTGTCAGCTAGCATCATCGCAGAGGAGCCTCAACAGGTTGATACTTACAACATTGTACGTTTGACGTTTCGATAATTAACAAGATTTGCTGAGATTCATATATTTTTAACAGTTAGTTTATTATTTCTGATTTTGCTTTGGAAAACACAAAATAAAAACATTGTCTCTTATTGTGTTATATATTATATATATTTTAAAGGAATTTCTGGATATTTCTTAGATCTTTGTAACGCCGCTGCCGGTTACGCAGAACGATTACATAAATTTGGGAAATAGACTAATAAGCGGTTTATTGGTTACAAAGTGTAGTTATGTGGTAAAAGAAATATTATGTAAACATTTGGAAATGGTATTAATGCTGATGTTATGTTTCGGAAGATGAAAAAGGATATGGAAGAAAATCAACAATCTTGTATCGGTTGTTCTCTTTGCTGGGAATAAAATAAAGTCAATATTTATGTGTATTAACTTCAGTCAAGTTGCAATAAAGGCCATTTATTATTATAATAAATAGAATCTAACAATATGTGGTCTTTTAATTTCCAAAATATATGCATTTTTCAACAAGGGTAGTCATTTTGACTATTGTTTCTCTTTCAGAATAAGATATTTTTCTTCAACCACATCTTTCACAAACTTAAAAACTTACTTGTTCTTAATTAAATATTTATGAATAATAATTTTTTGAATAATAGAGCTGTATTTTAAAATTGTGAAAAAGTTTTATTGGTCCTAAATAGAGCATTGAAACGATAGCCTCTACGAATTATAACAAGGGAATCTTCCACTTCGTTTTAAAGTGGCTGCAAAATTATTTTATTAACTTTTGCTACTGAAACTAATCTATCCGTCAACGTTACACATTTTTGTGTTAAAATTCAAGGTTTTTAACCAAATCGTTTCCAAGTTGTGGTGACCGACATAGTAATCAACGAATATTTTAGGAGTACACTTATCCTTGTAAGAAACCCAAAAAATGTTGTAATAAAGTGATAGCTTTGAGAGATCCCTGAGCTCAAGTCACTAGACCATATGACACGTCTTTAACAAACCCTGTTGTTTTATCACTAACATTTACTGAACCTGATATTTTATGGAATAATGATCCATAAAAAAAAACAGAATATAAACTACTCTTCTCTCTCTCGTATTTATTCAGTCGTCTACAAAATAGCATTTAAAAAGAGCCTACAATAAATGTCATCTAAAAATAAACTAAACATAGATAGAAAGAACCAACCCATTAATAAGCGAGTGTTATGAAATAAGCTATTGAAAGAGTATAATCAAAAATAGAACTTTTCTAGCTATATTTAAAACCGTAAATGTCATGTTATAAAAAAAGAAAAAGAAGGTCGGACGTGTTCTCTTAATGATCAGAAAACGGAAGTCTATTTATGTGCTTAACAACAAACTTACATCAGGAAGAGGAAAAACGTAACATTCCCTATTCTATTTTCGTTTAAAGAACTAGTCCGTGGTAGGTATTTTAATCATCAAAGTAATAAAGTGAATACATATATAAATACATCAGAATATATTACACATAGTCATGGTAATTCAAAACTGTTACCCATATTATATATTATTATGTAGATGTATTTGGATTGTTGTTTTTTTTTTAATATATAGGCCAACAAATAACTTCTAGTTTGAATTAATAATTTTCGTCTACAACTAAATATGTTATTTGGCGTTCTCTAAAAATTTCAAACAAAATAATTCTTATCGGTATGATAAGAAGGATTCAAAATCTGCACGGATTTTCCAAGAAGAAGTCTACGATTACAGATTTGGCTTCTTATCTTCTTGAATTAATGGAGGCTGTGGGTCAGGGTTGATGCAAAGTTGCGAGCCTTTCGTTTCTGTAGCGTGGTTGGAGAGTTTTTTAAAGGAACGCACCCAAATGGTGAAAATTATGAAGTACAACTCCCATGAATTTTGAGTGACGTCAGGTGTTCCTCAGGCGTCTCATTGTGCTCCACTCCTCTTCAATATTCTTGTAAATGATATTAGTGACCTCTTAATTTTTTGCCTATAATTTGAACTTATACAGAAAAATTATGTATTGGGGATGTTGAATCCTTGCTTGCCAAGCCTAGAGTGTTAAAGATTTCTGTTTTATTTTTAATGGTGCTGCAATGTTGCAAAAAATCTCATTTAATTCCAGCGCGTACAAGAAGGAATAACTAACTACTCACTATACATGGTATTCACCTGTGGATAGACCTCTTCGCATTCTAAATGAGCATGATTATATAGATGGTTTGATTTTGTGGGTCAATTTTAAAATTTAATCGTCAAATTAATTATTGTATTTAATAAAGTTTGTAAGTTGCTTTTATTTGTTACTTTGTAATGTAAATCTCAACTAATTTTCTGTCATTTAACATTGATTTATTAATAGGGTGTCCCGTTAAATTAATTTAAAAAAAAATTAAATTTATGGGATCATTTTTGAACCACCTTGTAAATTATTTAGACGTTAGTCAAATAAGAGTTAAGAACTCTAATATTTACTTGTATTTTGACTAGACACGTTAGTAAATAAGTGGGTAGAAGTAAAATAAATAAATATTCTCCCTTTATTCTTTTATTACAGGTCAGGTTTGTGTGTTTGTGCAGGTATTATGTACATACTTAAACTTCTGTTCTAGGATATAGAAGTAGGTACATTAATAAATTATACTAGGGCTTTCCTCTTTATTTATTGTGACCTGAAATACAGATAACCTACAGCGTCTAGTTTACACCTTAAAAATATTTTTTACCAAAAAAAAATCAAAGTTTATATATTTTTTTACATTTTAATGTAAATTTAATATTTGAATGGTATTTCCGAACTTTAGAGGGCCTTACCTAATTTCTGTATTAAACAAAACAAAACATATTTTAGAATAAGAAAATACACCTCCTTAAGATCTTTAATATTTACTTTATACATATAATTAATCAGTTTACTTTTTTCTTGGGGTGTTCGGTTCTTATAAAAATTCCTCTTTATTCTACATAAAAATATTCATGTTTATTTTCGTCACTATCACACAGAAATCAAAACAAACGACGTTTCGTTACTAATTAGTAACTTCCTCAGGTTGAAACATTTTTTTTCCCCTTTTCTTTCTAACACAAATTCCAATACGTCAATGTCAATAAAAGAACAAACAATTTTCATTATATTTACAAACACATTTAAAACATTTAAATATAATAAAATACATATTTATTTAAAAAGATGGAACTATTGCCCGATATGTTGTATTGAAAGTATTATATAATACTTTATGTTGTATTGCAAGTATTATATAATACTTTCAATACAACATATCGGGCAATAGTTCCATCTTTTTAAATAAATATGTATTTTATTATATCTAAATGTTTTAAATGTGTTTGTAAATATAATGAAAATTGTTTGTTCTTTTATTGACATTGACGTATAGCGGTTCAAGAATAATAAAAAAATAAACATATAATTAATGTACGTCGTTTAGAAAATATGTTTTTTATAGGTTATAAGTTATAAAGTCAACTGTTATCGATATATTTTCGGTTGAATATCATCTTGATACCAAATTGAATCTTTTGAATATACGACATAAATCGGGAATCAATTAATTTTTTTACTCTACGATTTAATGATCGACTTCCTTAAAACATGCAAATTGAACATATAAGGACATCTAAAAACTAATCTAAGCATTTCAAAAAATCTGTGGCTAATAGACTAGTTTCTGAAGTCAAATACACAAAAAAAATATTTTTTTAAAAATTGCAAATATCTTTGACGTGTGAAAGTGCCATCGAAAAAAAATATGGTCCTATAACTATGTCATTCACAGCGACCCAAACATAGGCAGACTGAGGGTATCGCCTGGGTGCTTTAGTAGACCAATTTGGATTTATGGTAGACCAGTGACCAGCAGCGACAGTTTTGTCTGTTCACCACATCATTCAGACAAAATGTCGACTCGTGGCGTTGGAAAAATTATTTGCACTATTCATTAAAATTTAGCAAAACTCAATTCGAGTATGTGGATCATCTTCGTTTAGGTTATTAATGACATTTACAATTTATAACTACAAGGACTTTGAGATCTCACCTTCAAGATGTGTACATGGAATTATATATTTTTTGAATGTGATCACATCATTACTATGGAGAATTTCCAGATGCTATACCTACATTCTTTGTGGGTCATATTTATGTCGTCCACGGGCTGCGAGTTTGACACTTAGCAGTGATTTGGGATTCCAATTCTGAGCGAATGCTAAACTGACAATAAATAGACGTCTAGGTTCTTTTCAAAAACACCAGGATGAGGAAATTCCACTTCCTATGCAAACCAACCATAGTCTTACCAATTTTAATGCATAAATACGAGGTCTGTTCAAAAAGTTCCCGGAATTTTTGAATTGCGCGCGTCTGGAGAGTCCGGTGTCAATTTTTTTTTTTTTATTGTGTTGGTACACATGTCCCTAATGTATGGTGAAATTTTCAGTTGTATTCATTGTTTACATTCTGTCTTGTAGCGGCTGGTGTAGACGTGTTTTTTTGAGCTCGGCGATTTTTGTTAGTTTAAACAATGGAAGAATTGAAGAGTCAAAGAATTTGTATTAAATTTTGCGTGAAAAATGAAATAAAGTGTAACCAAGTGTGCGAAATGTTACAGAGAGCCTACGGTGAGTCTGCTATGAAAAAAACAAGTGTTTACGAGTGGTATAAGCGTTTCCAAGATGGCCGCGAAGACGTTGAAGACGACGAACGCTCCGGTCGACCCAGCACGTCAATAATCGATGAAAATGTGGGAAAAGTGGAAAAAATGATTATGGATGATCGCGGAATCACAATTAGAGAAGTTGCTGATGAAGTTGGCATATCAGTTGGCTCATGCCATCATATTTTTTCAAAGGTTTTGGGCATGAAACGAGTGGCAGCAAAATTCGTTCCAAAACTGCTGAATTTTGATCAAAAAAACAAACGCATTACCATCGCTCAGGAGCTGTTAAACGACGTCAACGACGATCCAAATTTACTTGAAAGGGTCATAACTGGTGATGAAACATGGGTGTACGGTTATGATATCGAAACAAAAGCACAATCGTCCACGTGGAAGCACTCAACGTCACCAAGAGTGAAAAAAGCACGTCAAGTTCGATCAAATGTCAAGGTTTTGCTTACTGTTTTCTTCGATTATAATGGCATAGTGCATAAAGAATTCTTGCCAAAAGGTCAAACCGTCAATAAGGAGTATTACCTTGAAGTAATGCGACGTTTGCGTGAAGCAATTCGAAAAAAACGCCCCGATTTATGGAAAAACAATTCATGGGTTTTGCACCACGATAACGCACCTGCTCATTCATCGTTGCTTATTCGTGATTTTTTGGCTAAAAACAAGACTTTAATCATGCCCCAACCTCCTTATTCACCAGATATCGCTCCGTGTGATTTTTTCCTGTTCCCAAAGTTGAAGAGACCCATGAAAGGACAGCGTTTTTCATCGATTGAAGAGATAAAGGCAGAATCGCTGAGAGTGCTACAGAGCATTACAAAAAGTGACTATCAAGGGTGTTTCGAAGACTGGAAAAAACGCTGGCATAAGTGTATTATATCTAGGGGGGATTACTTTGAAGGGGACCATATAGATGTAGAAGAATAAATAAATATTTTTTTAGAAAAATGAGAATTCCGGGTACTTTTTGAACAGACCTCGTACATACTTCTTCATTATTTTCTTAATTTTCTAAATATCGTCATCAGAGAATCAAACACAGGAACATTCATGAATTTTTGTATCTGAAGTCCATGTCATAATATTATTAGTGTACGCTTTTATATAGATGCATTTATTTTTGCACTTCATATGGATATTTTTATTCAGATGTATAACGTTATTGCTTGCAGAGGTTCACATTACTTAATATGTCTTTGAAATAAAGTTGACCGTGAAAGTGTATTTTTTCGTTCTCGGGAAATTGGTGTAGCTAAATAACGGATGTATCAACACAATCTTATTGTATACTTGTTATTATCGAGTCAAGCGCATCAAATTGCATTTCATTTGTTTCTTTAGTAATATTTCTTACTTATTACTATGATTACAGCACTTAGTCTATCTCCCTTCCATTTATTTCTTTATTCCGTTTTCTTTTTCAATTTAGAGGTCAACGTCAAAAGATAAATTTAGAATTTTCGTTGAAAGTAAAGTATAATCTGTACGTATAATAGACCATAAAATGAATAATTTACTTGTCTGTAACGTACTATGCACGTAATAAAGAAAATTTTGTACTTAGTTCTAAAGTAAATAATGTAGGTATTGAAATAGAAATTCGAACCGCTAATGGTTTACTTAATTGACCTGGTATACATTAAATAATGTGGCAGGTGATGATAGTATCAAATTATCGAAGAGAAATATTCTGGATTAAATTTCGATGTCCAACTGTATCAATACAATACAATAGTTTTTTTTCATTGATTTATTTTCTGCAAAAATTTTTCTCTTCCCTACATTTTTACTTTCCCGACCCATAGGGAGAGTATTATTGTGAACGCGCTAAAAAAAAATTGAGATAAAGACGGATGTAACCACTGTGAAGTCCCTTGAGACGATTAAGACCATTTCCAGATGGAAGTCTGTCTGTATGTATTCTTCCACGATATCGCTTCAACCAATTGAGCCAAATTTGGGTGTATGAGTTTGGGGGAGTCCTAGGATGAGCCTATTAGTTTTTGGTTGAAATCGGTTTAGCCTTGTGATAGGGGTGGACACAACCTTCAAATTTTCAAATAGCAATAGGGGTCGAGTGATACATCAATTGATAGCATTTTTTATCTGCTTCACAGCGATAGGTTTGATATTTGCCTCTATATTTCTCGAGAAAATTGCGTTTAAAATTTCACCAGCTAGGTAGTTGGAACCTATAACTCTTACATATATAATATATAGAACATATAACGAAATAATTTTATAAGGATTTTTGGGATTATTCATAGAGCGTTCGCTTTGCATGCGGAAAGTCCTGTGGGTTCGATGCCAGCTGTGGCAACTTTTTGTTTATTTCTAATTTTTCAATAAAGTAGTGAGTTTGTTAGGTTAGTTTATTGGAAATAATAAAAATAATAGAATAATAATAGTCAATAAGCAGCTCAGGACAATCAATAACGCCTTCAAACACGTTATAAAGATTGCTTATGCATGAAAGATCCCGCCTCAATTGCAATGCTTGCACATCAAATCTGCCCGTTAAATAGCCATATGGCACACCACGCTCTACCATCGGATTTCACATAGAGATACTTTAAAAATTTACGTTGTACTCCTTCAGTGTTCTGCTTGTAACAACCATAGGAGGGATACCACATCAGAGAGTAATATTCCAGTTTGGACCTGACGTACGCGACGTACAATTTTTTTAGCGTATTGACATTGGAAAAAGATCTACAATTTCTAATGATGTAAACATATGCCTTGGATGCATTAGCTTTCATCGTCATTATGTGTTCGCTGAAGGTAAAGCGCGAAGCGACCATAACACCAAGATCCCTGGTATTTTCCACACGTGACAATGCAGTGTCATGAATTCTATAGGAAATCAATCAATAGGAAACGTTCTCCTAGTATATGACACAATTTTGCACTTCACCAGGTTCAGCATACGATTATCATCATCATACCAATCCCCCGACCAAATTAAGACTATTTTGCAAAACTTGACAGTCGTCAACAGAGTCCACAGTGGAGTAAATCATCAGATCATCAGCAAAAATCAATCTTTCAGATTAATTATTTCCCAGGTTAATAAAAAGATTGAACAGTAGTGGACCCAGATTCGAACCTTGAGGTACTCCTGATGTTACATGGAAGCTTCCTGATTTATAACCGTTATAAGAAACAAATTGATCTTTGCTGCTATTGTAAGAATTTATCAAAATTACAGCACAGTAGCTTAACGCGAACACAGGAAGCTTCCTAACGAAAACCCAATAATCGATCCTATCGAACGCTTTACTGAAGTCGGTATATATGACGTCAATCTGACCTCGAGAATCCAACGCTTCGGATACATACTGCGTGAGAATCGCTAGTCGATCTTCCGGTTACGAACCCGTGCTGGTAGGAGACCGTCTGTGCTCCAACACTTGTATAAATTCGATTATACAAAACCACCTCCAGCAACTTTGAGAAATTGGAAAGAATGGAGATCGGCCTGTTGTTCTCTATCTGTGATCTATTGCCACACTTGAACACAGGGCAAACCTTACCAGTCTTCCAAACTGAGGGGAAGAGATTTGTTGCAACAGTTCAAGTTGTCACTTAATTGCCTCAATATATTTAATTGAGGCTTATATCTTCTTTATCATCATTATGCTGAAGGGTTCCTCAAATAATTTGTAGTATTATTACAGAAATAGAACTGACATTATATAAGAATTTTAATCCAGCGAACAATCAAAAAACGTGTTACTAAAAGAAAATGAATTACCTTCACATTAATGTTGTAGAGAAAAATGAAGAAATGCTTTAGCAGAAATATTTCTTAATTTAAATCTTATGTAAACCATAGTAAAATATCGTTAACTTTTTTCTGTCATTATTGAAGAAAAATGAAAATAATTTTCTAGTTTTATTAAAGGTATAATTTTGAAAACATATTATAGTTAATTATTGGAGAAATTGCAACAGTAAAACGTTGATGGTTATTTACTTAAGAGTACTATAGTCGCCACATTAATCTAGAGCAATAAATTCTGCATTTTAATGGCTTCCTGTGTAATTTGCTCTATGGAAAGCTATAAAATAAAAGTCTTTTCAAAATCATTTTAATATAAACGATATGGTTACGCTTCACTCTTATGGACATTTGATATTCGTATAATCATACTAATTAAGAAAATTTGTATTTTGCCGTATATCTCATAAAACCGATCCTAGCATTTTATAAACTAGAAATTTTGAATTATATATGAGCCCACATTCCTATTTCAAGATTAAATTTCGTATTATTGTGTTTGCAGAAAGACGCTAGAAGGCGTGTTGGCCAAGAGCAAAAGCCAAGGTACTTGCCGTGTGTATGAAGACGTAGATATAACAAAAAAATCACCATCGTCAGGCACGAGTTTGCGGAGATCGCATACGCATACACCTAGCGTGATGCCGCAATCTATTGCTGATTTGAGGGCGAAATTGCAGGAGAGTGGTGAAACTGGTTGGCGAAAACGCATCTCCCAGAATAATCGCAGTAACGATGAACTGAAGCTGTTAAAGGACAAGAACCGTTATAATGTGAGTTAGCTTCATTTTAATTATTTTATTTAAAAATACATATTTTTACAATTGTATTTAATTATGTAATGTAAATATACAAAGTCACTAGCACTTGAACAGTAAAATAGAATGGCTACTGAACCTAAATATTTTGTTTTCTCAAAAGATTGCCCCTCAAATTTAAGGTTCTACTACCATAGGAACACGAAGAAGAGAAAACATGTGACGATTAACCCAAAATTGCTATTGCTTTTACAAAATAGATTCCATTATCCGAAATCTGATAACTTACTTCATACTTGGAAGCAGAAGGGATTACATGGGAATTATTCTTATAGCATACCCAAGAAAACGTGGAAAAACTTGTTTTCCTTAACTAACTTATAACTGGAAATTTACATTTTTCGTTTTTCTTGAAATAAAATTCGACCTCCACGAAACAATTTTTAGAGAAATTAAATTGGTTTCGTGGAGGTCGACTTTTATTTCAAGAACAATACATTTTTCTGTTGAAGGAGATGAAGTAGCCAAAATAGTATATAACATCGTATCTGATCATCCCGTAGTGAACAACCGTCTTGATATCATCCTGCACATTAAGAGGGTTGATTTTTCTGTTCTATTGAGCCATCAAAATAGAAAATATGATATTCTACCATTTGGAATAAAATGTTAAAAATTTTCCGAATTATATGGGATTGTTCAAGAGTTGATAACGGCAGCTGCAGCTACAATTATTCAAATTTTTGATTCGTATGGGATTACTATTCAGTTATCTACATCTAGTAGGCGAAAGCTATAAGCTTTTAGAGAATCTGTGGGGTTATATATGAATCAAATTCAATTTTTTTGAAATCTGAATATTTATATGATCAATATAATTGGTGTCCAATGGTTTTGATAGTGATTCTTGGGTTATTCCTTTCGTTCAAGATGTAAAGTAATCGTAGGAATGGAAATGTTAAAAAAATTAGAGTCATTTCTAGGAGGATTGTTGAGATTACTTCAATAGTTTGACCTTCTAGTAGAAGACGATGAGAAAATGTAATTAACTAATTTAAATTGCCCCAACATAACAGCCACTTTATAATCTTAATGATAGTATTTGAAAATCAAACAGATTTTTATTAATAACTATGGAAATAAAACGATCTTATCCTCAATATACGTGTTAAGTCTGAGAGAAGATTGGCTAACATGATTCAAAAGAATATATATTTTTACAAGGCATGCGTTTGAAAATTTCCATTGTATGTAACAACACTGGTTAATTTATTATTTTTAGCCACAACTTGGCGTTGATTATTATAATAATATACTAACAGATCAAATTTTCGTGTTTAGATATTATAATTATGAACCAACATAATAATTATATACATTAGTTTTTGAATAAAACAATGTTATTCTGTAAAATGTTAAATTAAATATAATAACATATTCAATTATGATTATATTAATAGCAACATTATTCATTGTTATAATTTGCGCTGTAATTTTATTTAAAAGTAATTTTTTCACTTTATATCAGGATGAACTATCTGAGAAGACTCTATTAGCATCAAAAAAAGATGAATTGGATGCTTCATCGAGACAATGGAGAAGTCGTGTGGAGAAAACCGATGCGGAAAAATATACAGTCGCAGGTCGCATGGAAGAAAAAATCAAAAATACTGCTCCGATAATAAACATACCGTTAGCGGAGAAGAAAATACCCACGCCAAAAGTTTATAAAGGAAAACCGGGTAAGTAATTAGTTTAAATCAAAAGACATAACCCATGTTACAGTAATATGAACTTTTTGATACCATGTCAAATTTAAGAGACATATAACAGAAATATATTTCAAAATCTTAATACAATTGCTACAATTTAATTTTGGGTTTTTTAGCTAGTGAATCTTCGTCAACTCCTACATCTCCAGAAAAGAACTCTTCATTCGATTTATCTCGAAGCAAATCAATGCCATATGCACCAATTATTGATCAGCCATTTACAAGTAAGTGGTACCAAATTGGATTATTATTGAAATTTTTTTATTATATATTATGTTACTTAAATTGACTAGTCTTAACTTTTCATTACGAAATTTCCCCGTCGTATATACTATATAAAAAGAATTCTCAAAACTCAGTTCTATCAATTTATAGCGCGGTAATCTCGGTATAAGTAGTAATCATACCATCTCGATTGAAAAAGGTGACCTCTTCAGAAGTACAAAAGATGTTTGGGACACAATTGTCTTTTCAACACCAGATCAACAAAAGTGAAGCTAGTTAAGGTTTAATGGTTTTTTATTTAATATACTCTTTTCGCGTTTATGTAGATATTTGTTTTGTTATTCATATACCACTTATTGAGAGAACTAACAAGTTCTTCAAATTGATACTCATTTTCCATCTGTTCTTGAACCTTAATTTTTCAACTTTCTTTATTACTGAATCTCCAAACCAAAGAAAATCGGTAATAGCAATAAATTGATATTGTTTCTAATTCGATATAAAGATAACCCCTTTTAAGAACTGTCGACATCCAGTCTGATAAATATAATAATAATAAATATTTTAAGAAAATTCTTTATATTTATAGATATTTGTTAATTAAAATCACTGATATATAAAACATTTGTTTAGAATCATCACAAAAATCAACGCAACGGAAAGTACCAGTACTAAAATTAGACGATTACACGTTTAAGTCATTTTTCGAAAGCGTAGAATGTTCGTCCAATAAAACTGTTGAGAAATTGGAAATTAATACGAAAGATTTTGATGATATTGAACGTGATTCGCTACTAGTTTTAAAGAAAAATGTACAAGTGTTGCCCAGGAGACGAAGAGGAGCTACAACAAAGAATCCAATCAAAGCGTTAGCCAACCGTAATGACATATCAGAGGAATATACAGAGGTTATTACTGGAGTGGCTGAGAGAGAAAAGAAAAGACTGAATATTGAAAAACGTAAGTTTCAAGAAAAACCCACCAAAACAAGAAATTTTCTCAGCTAAATTAGAAATAGTTCTAAATGTGTAGTCAGGATGACCATTGTAAATTTTTCTAACTAGGTTACGAATTTATAATAATCAAGAAACCTCAATTAAGCCCTAATTATACTTATGGACTGACTCAATTAGTTTATACGCATATATGTTAAAAAAATGTTGAGGTCTATTGGAAATTTTTATCGATTTAATTTTTAGTTGCCATGAATTCAAACAAGGCCTTGGAAGCATTAGCTGGTTTAGCTAGTACTGAAGATTTTAAAGCTGTGGCCTTAAAGAAAAGTTCCGCACTAACATTGTTGATGCCTTGGAAAGATCTTATGTTGTTCCAGATAAAAGGTATGTTTAGTAATTAATGGTTAAGTGAATATTTAATCAGTATTGTTCAAGTAAAGAAGTGCACTGAGGAGGTGAATAGATAGGGCAGGATTAAATATATAATAACCCTTCTCTATTGAATCATTTCCCCCAGAATAATCTTCAAATTACGTTTAAATGTGTTGAGATTCTCATTGAAGTAATTAATACTAGTATAGATGGTATAAGTATTACAGAAATGACATGCTCTGAAGATGGGAGCTGTTGCAAAAATTCGCGTGCACCGGAGGCACTCTGAAGAGATAGGTACTTCTCGCATTGAACTGCTCAACATCTCCAACAATTGCGAACAGTCTATAAGACCATTAATCAGACCAAATATAAAAAACTGAGAGGAAAAATGCCTACGCATATCCACCGATTGAAAATCAAATCTGTCCAATAGCAAACCATAGTCGTATCCCCGGGCAGTAAACCGACCATCAATCTTGAAGGCTAATCGCTTGAATCATTGTCTGGTGCTCAATTTATAGTTATATATTTATTGTAAAAGTTCCACTTTCACCAAAATATCTGAGGAATTTTTGTTGAACATTTTCGAGAGAGTTAACATAAACTCCATATATCGGAGACCAACCAACGGCAGCATATTCAAGCTTTGATCATACCATTGCGTTGTACAATACTATAAGACAATCAGTATTGTTAAATGAATTGCTGATTCTAAAAATAAATCCCAGAGATTTGAGTGCCTTCTTCTTTATTTCGGAAACATGATAATTAAAGGTTAATTCGCTATCAATGAACACACCAATATCTTTAACTACAGTGTATTTATCAAGAGTAGCGCCAGAAAGTATGTAATTGTAAGAAACAGTGCGGCGCCTTCTTGTGTCTGTTATATATTTGCATTTATCAATTTTTAAATAAATCAAATAAGCATGTATTATAATATATGATTTTCAGGTCGTCGACATGTGCAAACACGTTTGGTTGAACCATCGGTAAACAGTATTAATGAGGGTGATTGCTTTGTGCTTGTTACACCATCTGTGATCTATAACTATATCGGTTCCTACTCGAATGTGATTGAACAAAGTCGCGCTGCCGATGTTGCGAATCATATACAAAAAACAAACGACATGGGTTGTAAAAATGGGAAAATTGTAACCATATCGTGTAAGACCAGGGCGCCGAAGGCTTTTTGGGAACTTTTAGGTAAGATTTATTTCACAAAGAAGCTAAAATTATAGTAAGCTGCCAAGGCTTTAAGAAATAATCATAAAAATAAGTTTCGAAATTAATTTTAAATTGAAGGTTCATCAAAAGAACCAGTAACAGTAGAGGCCGGTCATCCAGATGAAGATGAAACATATGAATCCAACATATTAAATACTAATATGATATATACTGTAGAAAATTCAGAATTAGTACCATTCGACAAATATTGGGGCACTTTGCCCAAAGTAGAAATGTTGGAAGAGAATGCAGTATATGTTTTTGATTTTGGTACAGAAATGTATGTTTGGAGTGGAAAAACTGCATCTGTAACGAACAAGAAAATTGCTTTACGTTTGGCCAAAGATATGTGGGAGGAAGGCTATAATTATGGAGATTGTAATGTGTGTCCTTTGAATATTGCATCAATTTTAGGTAGGTATACTAGTTTTATACAAACCGTTGTTATATAGGTTTACGATAAGACATACATATTTCCACAGCAGTATTGTTTGAATAAGTTAAATAAATCGCAATAATTAATATCTATTATTTTTTGCAGGTGACAGAGAACAAACTGAGTTGCCGTTAGATTCCGATAAACGTCCCGATTGGGCTTTATTCGCTAAAATCACACAACATCGTGAAACTGTCTTATTTCGCGAGAAATTCCTTGATTGGCCTGACTATTCGCGTATCATTCGTGTTCGCAGTGACTCAGAAAATGGTAAGGAAGAGGTCAGTGCTGCATACGACATCAAACCGATTAATGTGGATCAAATGATCAATAGCGCATTGTCTAGAGTCACACCCGATTTGGTTGTAGAAAAGACTCATTTGGGAAGAGGTGATAAGTAAGTCCACTTTTTATTTTTAGATAATTTTGTTTGAAGCCTTCACATACACTAAATTAATTTTATAATATAATATAATATTACGGTTCAAGTAAAATCAATAAGGGGTGGTTGGACTTCTGCTTATGTCATTATGTTATACACGTCGTTATTTCATTTGTGTTTTCGTTTTTTTGTTACTATCATAGGTTAAGGTATTTTGTGCCATTATATCTCGGCTAGAAAGTATTCATAGTTCAATTGGACCTCAAACCTGTGAGCCAGTGGTGTGGATAATAAATGGTAAATATTTTAATAGGCAATCGTCACAATATGTGAGCTCTTTAAAAATCAGTTTATTTTGGAAAAATAAATACATACATAACCAACACAAGTATAACTCACTAAACATTCTAAACCAACTAGCACTCCGCGCCGCACCTGACGCTTCTAGAATACTTTAGAGGCCGAGAATCGCAGGCAGACATTAACACATGAGAAAAACGACGGTGATCGTTGCCGGCTTGAGTAATATTATATTGGTGGTTAAAGTGGGGTTATAAATTTTTATGATCGCATTTAATAATTGAGGTAGCGAAATATCCAAATACGTATTCGTAAAACAGTAAGAGACTTTTAGAAGTTGTAAAGAAGCTTTAAATTTCAAATTTTAGAATTAAACGTGACAAAGAACGCTTGTTGGAGTTTGTGGTCATTGAATTATCAATACTTTCTTGCCGAGGTTTAGTTACAACGTAAATGGCTTGGCAACGATTTAAATTAGAACAACATGTCAAGCAATCAAAATTTTACAATTTTTAGATATTTTGATGCTGAAACCAACAGACTATTCGAGTATAGTACTGTTGAGATAAAAGCATGGCGTATTACAGAAAATACGCACGAGGAACTGGATGAAAGTGATATTGGACATTTTTATGATACTGAAAGTTATATATACAGTTGGAAGTACCGGCAAACGGTAAAAGGCCGTGAACTGAATGGGAATCCATCTAAATATGCTCAGGTTGGGCGAGACAAGTGTGTATTTTTCTGTTGGCAGGGTGCAAAATCCCCTGTGAGTGAAAAGTGTGCTGCGGCATTTTTAACCGTAGAGTTGGATAAAGAGAATGCCCCACAGGTAAAAATTGAGTGATATTACCAGAAACTTTTAAATAAAAACACATACATGGAATTTCAGGTCAGAGTTGTACAAGGTTTCGAACCATCCACATTTCTTCGACTTTTTAATGGTCGCATGACGATCCATAGTGGCAGACCTAGTACCATAGAGACAATATCGCGTTTGTACATTTTACGGGGTGAAGTGGCTGAAGAGTCCTACTTAATGGAAGTTCCAGCTCAAATGTCTAGTCTTCGCAGTAGGACATCGTTTATTATTATTGATGGTCGACATCATGTGATGGTCTGGCATGGTTAGTAATCAAAACTTTAAGTTCTTTTATTTAATTGAAAATATCCAGAATCTTTTACGATTAGCATTTTTTTAGCATTCATTTTCTCTGTACTTAATACAGAGTGTCTTAAGCCTTTTCCCTTCTTCTATATAGGTTTTTTTTTGTGTGAAATACCTTAGTAATTCCCTAGGGGGTCTTAAACTCTAGAGTTTGTCTGCCAAACACTAATTTCATCCGACGGTCGTCGTTTGAAGACTCATCAGTGGTGTTCGGTCAGTGTCTGCCAGCCAAGCTAACTACTTACAGTTACTCTGTTCTGATGAAACTATAGTGTTGGGATGGGTTGATGAGATATGGCATAACTGTGCGTCGCCTCTGCACATTTGATAAATAATAACAATAACAAAATATTAATTTTTAAACTATAAATTTACCGATTCAAGTTATGAAATTAATACATCATAAGAATAATAATTATATATATACATATACACATACAAAACCCAAACACATACAGATGTACTACAATATAAATTAATTAATTTCACGCAAATACTGTCGCAAGTTATGCTTGAAAGATTTAGGTGATTCTTTAAAGTAATTCACATTTGGCTATTACAGTAGCTACATGCCCTGTGCTTTAGTTTCGTAGTTTGTATGGACGGGCGGTACCCAGAATATATGTGAATTTCTTGAGTTAACCATTGGATCATGCAGATGCAGCTGCTGCAGCAAGCAATCAAATTAAACAGAAAAACCTGCGATGCAAAAATACGGCGCTCTGTCAAGGATTGAAGCTGAAATCTGCTCGAAAGGAATTCATGATTAAAGCCGCGCTGCGGAGAATTCCCATTCTGAATGACAAATATCTCAAAAATGTACGTTGGATTTTTTCAAATCTTTGGATTTGTGTATTATAAATAGGTGACCAAACAATTGTAGCGTATTCCAACTTTGATCTAACATATGACTGATACAGAGTTACGAGGCAATCCATGTTGTTAAAATTTTTGTTAATCTAATAATAAATCCAAGGATAAAACCAGAGTGTTGGAAAAACATGTCATAAATATTATACAAATAAATTGGAGATATTTAAACTTAAAAATGGTTTGATTTTTTAAGTGAAAAAAAAACATAAGTTAATATGAATTGTCAACAAGTATCGGCTAATTTAACTCAATAAATTCTTGAGTCGATATCCGGAAAGTTTTGAGGTGACATAACGGATTTTTTATTACATGGTATGTTCGTCTTAGGACTAGTTCATTAGTAACATTTTGTTTATTATATTGTATTACATGTGAAATCTAAATTGAACAAAAATGCCCGTTGTGCAAAAAATAGCCGACAACGCGTTCTAGCACATAGCGAAATTCGTGTTGTGGTATTGAAAATGCGACCAGGATGGGTTATGAATTCCAATAACTTAGTGAATCGTCGCTCGAGGTAAATTAAACACAATAGTACTACATTTTTGCACCTCTCATGATCTTGAAACTTGTCAGGTAAATTCGCTTCAACACAAAGCGCTGACCTGGTATATGGGTGGCTAAGCGCATACATGTAAAAAGTAGGATTAAGATTAAATCTTACAGGGGGAAGCAAGACCTACCTCTCTACTCGTCCCCAAAATTCCCTTCTGAGTGGTTTCAATAGGTTGCGATCAACTTTTTTCTAGTTTAAAGCAAAACTTAATTTAATTTCGTTAGTTACGTCTCTCCGTTATTTTAAAAGACAACAGAATGCCACAAACACAAAAAAGGTTCTGTAAACAATACATGCATGAATTAACAATGGTATGGTAACTGGACCAGTGGCAAGCTTGCCAGTAGCGCTATTCTGTACACGTTTCCGAGAGCCGTCGGTATCGGTAATTCTCACTTACCGACAGTCGTCGGCAAGTCGCTTCGTGCGGCATTCTGTATGCTCTAATACCGACCGATATCGGTAATTTGAGTCGACAAAGATCGGTATCTCACAGTGCCCTCGCTCACTCTACGGTGGACGTTACCGATGTTTGTTGAGCGATTATTGGATCATTATTGATGTTTTGGTTGGAATTGCGGATTATTATTTAAGTATATTTGGACAATAGAGTGATTTTACAGTGTAGTGTCTAGATAAGAATTATTAGATATTTATGTAGTTAAGTTTCGGAGTCAATACATTATAATATTTTTTTGATTCCTCTTAAAACGCCTTTACATATTCGGTATTTTAATTGACAATGCTTTATTGCATAATTGTTTAAAACACTTTCTAATTTACAAACCAATGCATTTTGCACTTTTTTCTTGCAGACATCTTACATTGAAAATTCAAACTTAAAACGTCGCACAAATTACAAATGACGCACAACAAAATATTTGTTATTTGTTTACAAATATCTCACCGTTCATTGGCTGAACGTACCGATTCGAGTGATGTCACTTGCAAGCCGACACTTGACGGTTGCATTTCCGACTGTCGGTAACCGTGGCATACAGAATAGCCGTTTTGATTCCATCGGTCGCGCAACCGTTGGATGTCGGTAACATACCGATACCGACGATTGTCGATACAGTGTACAGAATAGCGCTACAGGAGTTAATAGTTACGATTGTATCGCAACGACGTTGCTTGGACGTTCTGGCGTGACGTTAAGAACTAAGGTTGTATGTTTATCGGATAGACCGCGTATTGTAACGGCATCAGAATATTACATTATGTTAACCAAAACATAACCTCATCATAGTTTGTTATAAAAGGCAAATATCCCACCATACATACATTTTTTAGATAAAATAGTATTCTCATCACGTTTACAGAATGGTTCCGGTATTTTATTGGCCAATTGCTAAAATGAGAAACATTTTGTTTTCAGGTTGTAAGTCCAGTGATACAACACGCAGACTTGCGAAAAAAGTGGCACGACAGATATGCCGCGAAACTCCCATAGCATTTTTCACTCCTCGACCACGTTCTACATTGCAAACAGTAGCATCTGATGTTAACGAGGGTAGTGAAAATGAGGACTTTTTTGATGCCATTGGTGATAATGATCGCACAGCATATCATTCGTTGTGTAGTAATAGTAGCGAGATAGGTTATGATTATACTTTGCGATTATTTTTGATGAGCAGCGTCACGGGCACATTTGAGGCTACTGAAGTGTTGTGTCCCTATAGGAGTGAACAGGCCAGTCCGTATCCCTTTGTACAGAGTGAATTGTATAATGCTAGTCAACCTGGTA
Source organism: Apoderus coryli (assembly GCA_911728435.2). Taxonomy (NCBI): domain Eukaryota; kingdom Metazoa; phylum Arthropoda; class Insecta; order Coleoptera; family Attelabidae; genus Apoderus; species Apoderus coryli. The sequence goes on along the minus strand of OU452204.1, from coordinate 8,700,540 downwards.
AGTTATTGTACCGCATCTTTATATTGTGTTGATTTAGCCTTCTCTCAATCAAATTTTAGTTTTGTATAATTAAAACAACAAGCTATTCGAATGGTAGATCTATATTATTAAAAACATTTTTATTTTATTTGTAGTGAAACTGTGTATCTTGTCTGTCGGGCGATTACTGGCCTTGGACCGTCCAAGACAGTAAAGCATGGGTAGCACAAAGTGTGAAGTTTTATCTTCAAAGGAAGAAACAGTGGCCTTTGCTATATCTCCTGAGGCAAATATCCGTATATCCAAAATAATTATTTTTATACGTCTTATAGATATCAGAAGTTTTTCCCCTAAAAATAAGCCACGGTCTTTAACATATAATGCGAAACATCCTAAGATTTATTATAAAAAGTCTTATATTTTTTCTAGCGTTGTTCTTAGTGGACAACAAGCATGAATTGTGGCTATGGCAGGGCTGGTGGCCAGACAAAGAAGTCGATGACAGCACCACAGGTGAATTGTTAAGCGATCAGACTGGTTCGGGTGCGGTAAGATGGCAGGCCGAGCGTAGGGCTGCAATGCAAACTGCAGTCGACTATTGGAGAAAGACACGAAATAATATTGACAGTGAACAGACTATTGAAGCGTACTTAGTATGGGCGGGGTTGGAGCCGCTAGAATTTAGAAATTTGTTTCCCTGTTGGGAAGAGCAAAGCGATGTGGCCGAACTTAATTTGAAGGTAACATTATTGTTATCTAAATTGTTCTTATTTATAATTAATACTGACAATAAGATTAACTTAAATTGATGAAAATATTTGGGTACCCACGTGTTATCATATTTTAAATTATAATTTACAGCATCAGCAATGAACTCCACTATAAATTATTGGGAAAGTCTTGGTCGACGCGACCGAGTTTTTTTAATGTATGAGGCATTTTATATGTATTGTAAATCCTTGGTTAAACTATCAATGGTAATTTCAGTTTTCTGAAGTTTGTTTAATGCCTGTACCCGAGAATTTCGGATAATAAATTAATTTTAACGTTTGATTGGAACATAACTCTCTCAAATTTTAGTACTTCGGCAAAGTATTGCTTTTGAAAAAAACTAATTTTAAAAGTAGCCTGGATTTGATTTTTTTTTGTAAATTTTAGGATGGTAGAGAACCAAATGCCAAAGTGTCGCTTAGAACAACCCTAGCACAACTATCACGCACCACATACCCCCTCGACGAGATATTGCAACGACCTCTACCTGAGGGTGTGGATCCAACGCAACTAGAAATCTACTTATCACCAGACGACTTTGAGGAGTTACTGTCCATGTCAAAAGAGGAGTTTACACGGTTGCCATCGTGGAAACGGCGAGCACTCAAAAAAGAGAAAGGATTGTTTTGACCTGTTAATTTGTTGAAATGCGGGAGTACTAACAGTATGTTGGAATTATTAAGTTCCATTTTTGGTAGGTGTTTTTCACCCATGATACTTAAAGAATGAGAGCATATTTTTTTATTTCATGATTAATTCATCCAAAATTTAGAATATTGTCATAATGGACCGTACGTAATAATTATTTGGTTAATGAGGTGTTACATGTTGCTCGTCCATTAGCTTTTTTAAACAAATTGAATTAATTGAAATTGTACTTTTCATTCAACGTAATTCGTAATAAGTGTATGTATTTTGTACAAAATTTTAAAACCACAAGGTCTAGACATTTTCCTAAATAGAACTTTTGAATTATCGTACTACATGTAACCACGAAAATAATCCAAGATACGATATATAGAATTTTGAGATCCAGCGGTAAAATGAGATTTTCGAAAAGATGTTTAATTTAAACCGTTAGTCACAGTGTTGCTATTTAAATTGTGTCAAAATACTCGACCAACGAGAAGTGGAAAAAACTTATGAAAATTATATTAATTGTACATATCTTGTATTGCTTTCTGAACAGGGCTAAAATATTAGTAATAATGGTGTAATTTTCTGTAGATTGACCTACAATCAAAGTTATTTAAAAATAAATTAATTCCGTTTTTTACATTCAAGTTTATTGAATTTTAGTTAAAACCCCTGTTAACTACTCGAGGAGTCTTTGGATACAAAAAATATCTTCACAGAAAAAATTGACGATTCATGTCAATCTGAATCTATGTGTGTATATTGTTCTATTTTACAAACACATCACTGCTAAAATCCTCAACAAATAACAAGTATTAGTAATGGTATTTATAAAAAAACAAAATTCAAAATTTATTCTATTTCTATGTTTTATAAGTATATCCATTTTTAAATAAATTTTTAAGCGCTACTGCAAAAACGAGTTAATATGTTTAAAACAGTTGGTGGCAGTTAAAGTTTGTACACTTCTTGTTGGTCAGGTATTCTATCTTCTAATTAGAAAAAAATGAGACTTTCCTATGTACTTAAAATGAAAATAAAATAATGTTATTCTACCCTATATACTGCCATGAAAATAATAATAATAATATCTTTTACGTGCAGGGTGTTTTATGAAAAGTGGATTGATGCTTCATCATAATAATTTTTAATATTATCCAGTTTAACTCTTGAAATTTAGGCAGATTGCCAGGAAACTTCAGGTTAAAACCCATACATACAGGTTTATAAAATTGATTATATATATATTATGTTTTAAATTTATTGTTAATTGTTTATCTGTGATTATCTTCCGGTTTGTCTTATACTTGTTATTTTAAAACAATATTGTATTAAAAAATTGTAAATAAACATACGTATTAACATTATATTTATATTGTGAATTTAACAGAAAATATAGGTGCCTTGTCCAATTTTTTTGGAATTGAACACACTGTCTTTTTTCTAGTCGGATTTTGATCTTAACCTAATATAATTAGTCATGTAATCAATATGGCACTGATAATAATTATTAAAATATACTGTCGTTAATATTTAAATACTGTAAAAACACTTTTGTAATTTGATAAAACTTTCTAGAATTGCAATGTTTTCGATTATTCGTTTTGACTAAATCATAGTTTTGGGTCGGGTTTTTTTTTCTTAGATAAGTTAATATTTTTTTTACTTTAAATACTCATATGAACTGAATTCTAAAATTATATTATTTTATTTTGAACACATTTAATTCCAAATTTTCTTAACAGTTTAATCCTTCGAGTTATTTTTAATATTATAAATAATTTCAGCAGTATTTAAAAAAAATAACATTCACAATCAGAAAACAATTTTTCTGCTGTGTATCAAACTCTTCGCCATCGTTTTAAATAGTTTTTTCTTGTCATTTTCTCAGCATCGGAACTTGTATTAACATTATTGATGCTGACGTTGGCTTTTCTTTCCACTCTCCGCCAAAAATAAATTTTTCTTTATTTTGTGTACTAGGTATTATATATCTGCTTCTCTCATGATAATATTTGTGGCTCCAGCTGTATGTAACAGTTTCCATGTTTCTTTGTTTTCAATACCTACATATAAGATTTTCTTCAAGGTTTACTCATTTGATTGAATCAATTATCTATCGCCATTGTATATCAACTTTACTTTAGGTTCAGTGTGAATATAGTTTCAGTTTTCATTTTCAATTTGACCTTCATGCCTATTCCCTCACATAGCTCTCACATGCTCTTCTATTTTCATTCTACAATGAAAAAAGTCTGCATCAAATGGGATTTCCTTTGATTATTAGAAAAATTTGATGATTCAGTTAGTTTTTGCTTGTTTAAGAACGAAAAATGAAGTATACCATAGTAGTTGTGCTTCTTGCTTTATCTGCCAAATTTGACATGTTTTATTAAAATATCAAAAACATCCCTTATTTATTGTAATTAAAAAAAAAAATTGGATTGCTTTTGCATTGTCATTGATTTTTAAAATTTAGTTCATCTAATATTTTTTTTTTGTCAAATTTTCCAAAAATTTTATTATACCCTGTATATTGGCTGCTACCTATCGAAGATACATTATTTTATTTTACATAATTTGGCATGCTAGTGCCTATTTTTGCAAATATTTGGACTACAACTATTTATTTTGCTTCAAAAACCAATATTTTTAGTACGCGCTCTTTGATGCAAAGTTTATTTGTCACAAATAATTTTTAAAATATAATATTTGTTACAAATAACAGATTTTTATTGTTCCTTAGTGCTCAAATGCAATCAAAAAGTGCGTACTTAGGACTAAAAATATCGGCTTTTGAAGCAAAATAAATAGTTGTAGTCCAAATATTTGCGAAAATATGCATGCTAAATGAACAAGTTTTTCAACTAAATTTTCAAAATTTTATTAAATGAAGGCACCTTTTGACAGCAACTCGCGCAACTATCATGTTATACCACGTGTTTGGTTTTAGACAAATAAATAAATTTGCAAAAATTCAATAGATATAGATTTGATGATTGTGAATAATTATATAAATAACTATCAAACTCTGGCTTTTTATCAAATTCAAGGATGATTGATCTTTTCTTTTCTATATATAACATTAGATTTTGAGATGTCTTAAATTGAAAATTTAGCTTGGTTTTATGTCAAATTCAAATTTAATCTCCTTAAATTGTGACTCAGAAATGTATCCAAGTGAAGTCCCTTGCTGAGAAAATGGCCTAAATATGTAGAGATTATTAGAAACAATAGTATCCTCAATTATAGCATTTATTGCCCAACCGTTTCCCCGTAACAGAGTAATATAATTTACAAATCACTAAATTAGCAACAATAATAATTACAACTAATTCGAAGAAAAAAAAACCCAATGAAGTAAAAAATGAATTCAAAAGAAAATTTATACTTTAAACGTAAACTTCAAAGTATGAACTCAAAATATGATTTGGTTATGTCCTCTAAATTAACAGTATTATATACCTATACAATATTAAATTTGTTGTTGTATTGGTATAAAGATCTTGCAAATAATTATTAAACCCCATACATTTGATTATTTTTGCTCTTCTAATATTTACATATCTAAGAATCGTGTAATATTTTGTCTTGTAGTATATATTCCCAAGTTTGTTTTATTATTATTTAAAATTTTAATAAATTGTTTTTTAGATATTTATTATAATATCCATCTTGTATTATGAAAAAAAAACAATGTTATACACCTACTGTATTATTCTTAGTACAATTATCGTGAAGTGGTGTTTTATATGTTATTAAGAAATTTTTAATTATAAAATTTAAGCAAACTTTTCATATTGTTTTATTTTTCAATCTTAAGTTTCAAAGGATTATTTCCAATGCATGCGATACACATCATATATGGATAAGGTATTAGTTTCATGAAAAAAAAAACATTTTCATCGGAAATAGATACGTGTATTGGGGCATTTTTAAAAAATGTCTGTCAGTCCGTATATACGATAACTAAAAACGTCGCAATGGATTTTAACCAAATTGGTACAAGAATTCTTACATACATGTCGAGGAACTGGTTCGATTTTGGGACTCATAGCGCGTAGGTAAAAAGAGAAAAGAGTGTCCAAACTTTAAAAAATCATATTTCCTAAACTGAATAAAAAAATTGGTATGATTTTCTTTGATCCAATGTGTAGTCTAAAACGGTCATGAACATATAATTTATACACGGCGTCCGTAATTTTGAAAAGTGGACTCTCAAAAATGTGACATTAATTTAGAATATAGAGTTTAGCGCAAAAGATATATAAAGAATTACGTAGGCTGTCCATAAAGGGGTTAAATAGAGTTAAAATATAAAAAAGTTGTTAAGCGTCAATAATGACACACTTTTTAATATTGAAGGAGTAGTTACAGCAGCAAAAACGAAGGTTTCAAAATATTAAAAATGTGTATAATCGAAATACTCTAATAAAATTATTTTTATCATTATTTTCTATGTAAAACTGGACCTAAAATAACTTACAAATCCGTGTGTCTAGAATGTTTGGATTTTTTGAAAGGGGTAATTTTAAGTGGCCTGCATTAAAGTAAGATCAAGGAAGCATTTTTTACAAACATAAATGATTTAACACAATGCTGTCGTTTTAGATACTACAGATTGCGAAATGTAATGCTAAAATATTAATAAATATAACTAATTAAACATAAAGCTCAAAGAACATAAATAAAAAAGTGACAAGTTTAAAACGTCCTACATTTTTTGGTTTTACCAGCATTCAGATGTAGTAAAAATTAATTTTCATAACAATTATTTCAAGTTTAAGCCTACTTTTACTCATTTTTTTAATTCATATACTTCCAGTACCTAGTTCAGGTTCAGGAAAAAATTTAAATATTCAATTCAATAGAAAATTCAAAACAACCACAATGAGTAACATTCAAATGTTTACAATCGTTTGTCATATTATTAACGGGGAAGCATTGTTTCCCTTGCGTACATGAAACACACGTCCCTGGTCATTATTGACAAAACTAAACACAGAAATATCTGTATGGAGAGCTATTAGTGCCTCAAGGACACCAGTTTGGTTTTTTAATAATTTCAATTGCCAAACAACACATTCACATTATAAGCTAGGTATTTTACATGTTAATATAATAATTATAATAATTCAATACACAAACTTCAGACTTTTCTGGTTTTATCTGCAATCGTAAGAGGTGGGTGTCATCGGCATACATATGGTAGTCGCAGAACTGTAAACAATTCCATAAATTGGGATGTATATAAACAAAATCGGATGCTATACGGAATTGAACCCTGAGGGACTCGACTTATTATGCTCTTATTGAGACAGTTGTCCTTTCAGAGGAATCATCTGGCTTCGGCGTAGTTACATACGAATTAATTCTGATGGTCAATGACTAAACCCAACATAATCGAATATAGCAATCAACAAATCATGATTAAGCGTATCGAACGCTTGACTATAGTCTAACAAGAGACTCTAGCAGTAAATAGGTTATCAGTGACGTTAAGCAGGGCAGTGTAACTACTATAATTGGTTCTAAAACTGCATTTTCGGTAGCAAACTTTGTTCGTCTGAGTATTTTTTAATCTGGTTATCAAAAACTCCTTCAATGATTTTGCTTAGCGTAGGTAAAATGTTTACACGACGTAAATCCTTGTACTCTGTTGGAAAAGATACCTTATTTTCCAAATTTTACGGTAAACACTTTTCTCAATACAATAATTGGAAATATGGAGAATTACGGACAAAATATAGGGGCAACTACGAAACAGCATATCTGTGCATCATGTCCGACTGCTACTTTCAACTGACTCTAGTGCTTTGGCTACTTATCTTCAATTCCTACCATTTTAAAGTTGAAATTATTTGCACTTGAGCTGCGGTTAGATATTATATAGTTCCAAGTCAAATGGTCAGGCTGAGTCAAAGAAGCATTTACAAAATAATCATTTATCCTGTTCAGATCTGACGACTTTTCACGAATACTTAGCTTATCCTTTTTTAGAACTATTTTGTTGAATATAATAGAAAATTTCTCTTCAACGAACAGTCTCAACTGATATGTATTACTTTCCCGCACAGGGAAAGTATTGTGAAGCACAAAAAAAATTTGTAGATAAAGGCGGATATAACTATTTTGAAGTTCCCTGAGACGATTTCCAGATAGAAGTCTGTCTGTATGTATTCTACCACGATAGCGCCCAAACGCTTTAACCAATTGAGCTAAATTTTAGTAGGTATATGAGTTTGGGGCAGTCCTAGAATGAACCCATTAGTTTTTAGTTGAAATCGCTTAAGCCCTGTGGTAGGGGTGGAAACAACCAGTAGGGGTCGAATGATACATCATTTTAAAGCATTTTGTATCTGCTGTATAGTGATGGGTCACTTTTGTTATTTGCCCCCATAATTCTAGAGAAAATAGCGTTTAAAATTTCACCAGTTAGGTAGTTGGAATCTATATTCTTATAAGAATATAATATGTAGTGATTGAGTACTTTAACACATTGATAGAGCGTTCGCTTCGCATGCGGAAGGTTATAAGTCCGAATCCCAGCTCTCGCATTTTTTAATAATTCTGTTTTTTCCATACAATTTAAGAGGAAGCAGTTCTTTCTCTGCGTACCTACATGAAACGCACGTCCCTTGTTATTATTAACAAAAATAAACAAAAAAATACATTTATATATGAAGAGCTAATAATGCCTCAAGGGCACCAGTTGATTTTTTTAGTACCTAATTTTGGCAAACGACACATTCAACTTATAAGTTATTTTACATACTTATTATATTGTTGTGTACAAATTTAGGATGACAAATTAATTATTTTCTTATAAATCGTAGTTACCTAGGTGTATTAGTCCGTATTTCATATAGATAGGTACCTACGTACCTACATGTTTATTCTGTTTTTTTTTTTGTGCATAAGAAATATAATATTTATTCCTTTTTTTGTTAGTTTTGTTTACAGGAATATCCATTCTTCATAAAAAGGGGTATACATACCTACTTGATTATTTAGATTTGAATTTATATATTGTTTTATCTCGAATTCAGTCGAAATATACTTACGGTTATTTGAATAGTTTTTTTCTTTTATACAGTTCGGTTGTGAAGTGTAGTGTTCGCGAGCATCAGTTAATTTGTTAAATAATTTTGTATAAAATATTCGCTTAAAATACGTTATTAAGACAAATAAACATGGGTTCACGAAAAAGTAGATCTATTTCCAGTGTTCACTCATCTAGTGTCATAATAAACCTGAAACCATAAAAAACTTAAAACCTTGATTGTAAATTTAGGAGACGTCATGAATCACGATCACCAATAAATTGAAATTGATGTGAAAAGCCTAAATAAAGCTAAATTTTAAAATCGCGTAGACATCGTGTTAATTGTGAAAGAAGGGACGATAAAGCTAAAAGGTTTAATATCAACAAAATCGAAGTGTTATTGCTGTTAAAGAGGAGAACTTTTGAGACATGTTGAAGCATATAGCACAAAGAATAAGACCTTCCGTAAGGCAGGTGAGTAATAACAAATAGGTACTTACTCCTAATCTAGAGATAATTGATATTAGTTACAATGCTAATACAAACCACCTACAAATATAACAGTAAATTCTACAATACAAAACAAATTTAAAACGACTTTAATTTTTATTAAAAACATTATTCTTCTAAAATTTGAAGAAATTTAGTAGTAGTTCTTCGTATACATGGCTAGAATAATTTGCCTGGATTGTATTATTATAGTGTCTGTCATTTTACACTGTCCTGGAATCAATATCAATGATATATTGGTTTCTTCAAACAGAAATTTACAAGTACAATTTTTAATGAAGTTATCTAAACATTGTGGCGGGTGAGAGTGCTATTTCTGATAAAGTTAGACTTTTAGCAGCTCTTATAGAGTATCGTTTGACAACTATTTCATCAAAAATATTTCTTATACAATAATTGAAATAAAATATATAATAATATACGTACCTTAATTTTTGTGAAAAAACGCACGCTTATCCTCTCTTATCTTCTATGTTACTCAATCAAAATATATTTAATTAATATACAGGGTGGTCTATTCAAAAGTTTTAAATCCTCGAAAATATTTAAACATAACTGGTCGGACGCGTGGATTTTGTTTCGGAGGGGGAGACATTGTAAGTCATTTCGAAGAGTAAATTTATCTTTCCACTTAGACTCTGTCTGTTGGATGGATACTTGGAATTAATGTAACATGCATAAATTTAGTTATTAGAAGTAAAGACAGCTTGAAAGGATTGGACACAATAGATCGTAAGGACGAAGTGCATCAGTCACCCCTAATTTACTCTTAATACAAAGGTTAAAATTAGCCGCACATGGCTTATTATGTAGTTTCTTCGGTTCTCAATGAGAAGTGCGAATTGGATTCCCCGGTTTAGATATTTTTGTTTTCTTTATTAATTTTTTTTATTAATAATTTTGAATTTAAATATGTACAAAGTGTAGTCAGGCTGACATGTGAAACTAACAAAGAGCAGTACTGTTTTTTTAGCTCTCCATATCATATAATATGTAATATATGTATATATGGAGACTATTAGTTTCATGAAAAAAAAAATTTTTTTCATTTCACCGGAAATACTTGTTTTTGGTCATTTTATACATAAATAAGTAGTTTTAAAAAAATGTCTGTCTGTCTGTCTGTATCCACGAAAACGCAAAAACCGCTTAACAGATTTTAACCAAATTTGGAACAAAAATACTATTGGACATGGCAAGGAGCTGATTAGATTTTGGGAAACATTGAGCGTAGGCAAAGGGTTTAAAAGAGGGTTCAAAAATTTAAAAAATTCATAGTTCTTAAACTTATCCGAAATACTGCATAATTTTTTACGCATTTAATTGAATATAACCTAAAATATTGAACATAAAATATTAGACCACATTGGCGTTCGAAAATAGTGTAAAATGGGGTAAAAAAGATTAAAAAAAATCGTATTTCTTAAAAATAGCAGAAATATTAACTAGTTATTTATAGTTTTGATAGAATATAACCTATAAAATGTGTCATGAATAACTTACTTTCATAGGCGTTCGTAAATAGTGGAAAAGGGGTCAAAACAAAAAATATATATTTCCTAAACTTATTCGAAATATGGAATAATTTTTCATAGTTGTGATACAATATATGCTAAAAAATATTCCATAAAAGAATTGGTTCACACAGGCGTTCGAAAATAGTTTAAAAAAAGGGTCAAAAACGAAAAAAAAATGTTTCTCAAATATACCAGAAAAATTGGCTAATTATATATAGCTTTGATATAAGATAACCTAAAAAATGCAGCATAAAATTTTTATTTACATATGCTTTCGTAAATAGTAGAAAAAGGAGTATATTCTATAAAAGGGTCAGAGAAAATTTGTATCCGTGATAACTCAAAAACCACTTAACGGATTTTAACCACATTTGGTACGAAAATACTACAGGATATTTATAGGTGGTGATTAATATTGAGCGTAGGCAAGGGGTTTAAAAGAGGATTCAAAAATTTAAAAAATCATAGTTCTTAAACTTATCCGAAATATTGAATAATTTTGATAGTTGTGATAGAATATAACCTAAAAAATGTTACATAAAAGAATTAGTTCACACAGGCTTTCGAAAATAGTCTTAAAAAAGGGTCAAAAACGAAAAAAAAATGTTTCCCAAATATACCAGAAAAATTGGCTAATTATACGAGTATATAACTTTCATATAAGATAACCTAAAAAATGCAGCATAAAATTTTTATTTACATAGGCGTTCGTAAATAGTAAAAAAAGGGGTAAAATAAAAAAAAATTAAAATGTAAAAATTTTTATATTTAACTAGTTGAATTGGTGTTAAAAATACACGACAAAAATTAATGTTCCATAGGCGTCCGTGAAAATTCTATAAAAGGGTCAGAAAAAATTTGTATCCGTGATAACTCAAAAACCACTTAACGGATAACCTACAACATGCAGCATAACAATTTTGTTTACATAGGCGTTCGTAAATAGTAGAAAAGGGGGCAAAATTAATTTTATAATAAAACTAAAAAAAATCAATTAATTTGCGTTCAAGAACTTGGCCTAGATCTGAAATATAAAATATCTGCGTATAAATAGTGCCTCCAAAGAGAAGAAAAAGGCACAAAACCCGATACTTAAAAAAAAAATAGCTGATGTCTAAAACAAAACAAAAGTTATTAAATTTAGATAAATGACAAAAAGGTCATAAAATTATTACTTTTACACTTAAATATGGAGAGCTATTCGTGCCTCGAGGGCAACAGTTTATTGTAAATTATATTGTTCTCGAGTTAAGTTTTTGAAAATAATTAAAATCTATGTCAAACACCTGTTTTTATTTTAACAAATGCACAAAAAACGTTTAATGGGTACGTGAAGACCTGAGATGACTAGCGTACACGAATTATTATTATTTCTAGGGGTATAGTTAGGGAATTGATTGAACTTGTGTTTTTTGTAGTTCCTTTTCATTCAATATGATATACTTAGGTACTAACTTACTGTTTTTGTTACTTACTGTTTTTGTTACTTACACGATAATAATAAGTTTAAGTTTGATTAATGTATTTTTGGATTAATATTTATGTTAAATAAAAATTTATAAAATTATCACAACCAACTGTTTAGAGAGCAAACAATACCTTTTCTAAAATTAAAAAATATTACAACACTTTTAAAATTAAAAGAAATAATGAAGGAAACCATAAGAATAAAACAACGGAAAATTAGATTTTCTTACACAAATAAAAAATATTATAAGTTTTCAGAAAGCAGACTTTCTGGAAGTAATTTTTTATCAATCATTTTCTGTTATGTCGAACAGTTACAAACTTAGCAACCACGCGGATGCTACTAGAAACAAAATGTGTAAAGCCTCTTTGCTAAACAAAATTAAACTACAAAAGTTAGGTATCACATATTATTTATTTATTTTCCTCATTATTTTTCATTTGGAATAGACTATTTACTTAAACTTTTTTGTCTTTCAATACCACAACACAACAATATAAATGCTCAGAAAAATTAACATTCTCATAGTTTGTATTTTAAATATTTTAATTAGAATTTTTCTTATAAACAGCAATTTCACTATTAAAATGTTACTTTCTCTAATACAATATTCATCTGTTTTTGTACTCTTTCTGATTTGTTTGATTGTAATTCTCACAACATTAATATCCATTTTGTATGTTTTTTAGTAATTTGTTTAAAATTAGTAATTATCTCTTTTTTTAATTATGAATATAATACACATACAATTTTTTACTAATTTTCCAATCTATATACACCAATTATTTTTTTTTTTTGTTTAAACATTTTTCACTCCTTATTAAAACGTTTAGTTTTTTCTTTTTTTTTAATTACAGATATTTAAGTCACACTTATGTTTTTTTTTTGTTATCATTTTTGATATGAACATTTTTATGATTATCTATTGAATACTTTTTGAAGTAAAAGATCAGATATTTATAAGTATTGACTTTAAGAAGAAAGATTTATAAAATATATTTAAAAATTTATGAAAAAGTTATACAATAATTACTGGTGTCACGAAATTTTAAACGGCTGCAAACACTTTTAGTAATAACATTTTACTCTCCATTAACACAGCGTCGTGTTACTAAAATTTGAAACTTTTTAATTCTAATAATCGATATGTTATTATGTGGAAACTTTACTGTTATCGTGAGTTTAATAATTGGTTCATAACATACCTACTTTATATTTTAGAAATTAGCCTAAAGTTTTTAGGAAATTTTAATGTGTAACATCAAAGTATTTTTGGAGCTTGGAGCTAGGAGCCATGTAATTATAATTATACTGGATGTCTGAATTGTAACCGGTAACGTGAGAGAAAATGAGTTAGAGTCATGTCAGTTATGGGCAGTTTAGGTAGTTTTAGAGTTCGAAAATAAATTGTTTGTTTACAGTCAATCTTAAATTACTCTACTCTACTATTGATTTTTTCAATAATAGTTTGGTGCATACTGAAGAAATGTATCTTTAATAAGAAAAATATAATTGTTCGTAAGAAACCGTTACTGAAAGTAAATGTCACGGATTTTAACAGTACCGGGTGTCCCATTCTCGACGGGATATTCTCTTTCTTTAAAGGAGGAGAGTTGAGGTTTCCACCGACAGTTTGCTACATTCGTGTGATACGAAATATGCCGTTAACAAAATTTTTATTGCAATGGTTTTTAAGCTACAGTTAAAGTTTTGGGTCGCCTTTATTTCAGTTCTCTTTTAATTCATTTAAGGGTTAAAAAATGTTGCTATAGATTTTTCGTAGAACCCAGTAGCGTATTTTTTTTGCACTAACCGTTTTTCAGTAATGAAGTAAACATGCGTTTTTTTAAAAAAAAACACCCTGTACATTACTTTTTATTTAATTTTTTATGAAGAATACGAGCTTTTCGGATTTCAGTGTCATATTTTGTTCCTAACGAAATAGCTTACTGCTAATACAGAAAATATTAAATATTTTGAATTTTTAGTTTAATGGTTTTTTATTTTTGAAAACAATTATATACTAGGTACTATAAGTGAAAGCTCATATTGAAATATACAGAAAAAGATTCTGAAAATGATTAAAAAAATAAACAACGCTACGGAAAAAATTCTATAGGAACATTTTCAACCTCTTCAGTAATATAAAACAACTGATATACAGGGAGTCCCAAAAAGGTGATAGTTTTTAATTTCATCCCGTATCTTAGAAACTGAGAAAATTATGAACATTTTGATAACGACATGTTAGATTTTATAGAAAAAGTAGCACTCTCTCGTTATCTGCCATACTCTATCTATATCAGCCAAATACCGTGCCAAACTTTTGAAAATGGTGATACTCTGTATTAAAAAATAAATAAATTAACTTTCTATACCAAAATCTCTTTAGTGAACAAATTAATTGACGCCAGTTTTTAAACCTGATTTAAGAACATATAGGTCTAAATAAAATCTATTAAATTTTAAAAATATTTTTAACGATACAGAAATTATTATATTTTTTATTTATATTATTTTTTAATGTAGCATTCTTTTATTAACTTGTGCAATTATAGATTGTCAAATACGTACAATAATGTATAATAGAAGTATAAGGCCTGTCCGGAAAACAATCAGAAACAGTTATATTGTATTGTACATCTTCAAGTACAAAATTTTGAATGATTGAATGTGTGGTACTCGGAAAAGTACTGTACACTAAATAGATTTTTGAAGAACTTGCATGATACTATGTCCAAAGCATATTTGATGGTTCTAATTGTACTTGTATTTACAATGTTTGACACTAGCATCTCACCACAAAATCAAACCACGTACGCTAACACCGATTCCAAATTATGTAGCATATTTAGTCATTTCGTACCTAAATATGGCTCTTTTCGAAAAATATAATGAAAAAAGTAGCGGTGTTTATCGAGATACGTGGCACTGTTACTTTTCAAGATCTAGCAACCCTGAAGGTATCTCTCATTATTATGACGTGACGCAGATAATAGGCCAAAAAGGAAAACACACAAATTTGGTAGCCTTTATGGCAGCAATTTTGGATATAGCTATGCAGACTAGAACACAGTCTTGTATCAAATGTCTTCAGGCATTTTTACATGTGTTTTTGGTATATATCCTATATCTATACAAACATTTCATATAAAAATGTACTCATACTTTGTAATTGCAATTACTTATTATAAATTGTTAACCGTATACTTGACTATACCCGTGTACATTTTAACAACTGCATTTGGAACAGCTCTGAAATAAACGTACCTACATCGGACTGTTTCTGATTGCCCTGAAACAATGCTATAGTATCATTTTATATTAAAAATATGTCAATATCTTTAGCATGATATTTATGATACAGAGTATTCTAAAATTTGCAGATTCTGAAACCTTTGCTAACTTCAACATGTTGCAGCGTATAGTTATGTTGATGATTTAGCTTTTTGCAAAATAATAGATTTTCCTTCCATCCCGTTTTGTTAAAAAAATATAATGATCTTGTCCCGCGGTAATTTTATCATTATAGGCAGAAACGCATGATGATACTGTAATGTTTGTCTGTTCTTTTAAAAGTTGTTATTACAAACAAAGCTTTCGTTGTACCTATGTTAAAGTTTCATACAAGGGTGATTCCTAAGTTTATACTTTTTTTTTTTATTCGAAGTGGAGTAGAATAATATATTCTTGAATTAAAAGTCTACCTCCACACAATAATAATAATAATAATAATAATAATACAATAACTTTGTATAGAATTCACAAACATAATAAAGAAAAAGAAGAAAAATAAGGAACTTGCATAAATTTATTTTAAAATGTGTCCAATAATAATAATAATAACAGTTAAAAGTTAATAGTAGTATAATAATGAATTGCTGTTTTGTGTTTATCGGAAACTTAAGTTTAAATTGTTGATAAGAACCGATTTTCTAAATCGTTTGAACTTTTTACAAAATCATTTTCTTGCTCTGTTGGAAGACGCGCTACTATATCAGGCAAGATAATGGCTTTTGCAGGATGTGACACTTGCTATTTTAGATCGGAACTGCACGACCTTTTTAATAATAATAATAGGTGGATCAGTGGAAACGGATCAACATAGGTCATCAGGATATCATTGTGACTTTTTCTTGTGGGGTTTTATGAAAAGTTTTGTTTTCAAGATGCTTGTAAAAATAGGAGATTTACATGCTCGCATAAAGCAGCCTGTATCAACAATTAGCGAAAAACTCATTAGGTACTCTATTACGCGCTGCTACTATACAGGTCAGTGCAGTTACTTCGAGCAAAGCGTTGTGTTGAAGTTAAGGTGACAACTTTGAAGGTATTTTTTAAGTTAGACAGGACTTTCTTACATAAATTTTGTAATAGGTAAATTTAATAAGTTCCTTATGTTTCATGCCTATTTCATTTTTAAAATAGGTGTTTGCGAATTTTGTTTATTTTAGTGAATTCTAGACACAGTTAAAAAAATATAAAATTAAGAATGTATGCCACATGATATTACCATTACCTAAATTTACTGCTAAATAAATTCTCCTGGATTTTTTCCTTTTATAATAACTCACCACCTATTAGATTTTTAATAATGTTTCCAAACGTAATCAGAAGATTTTTGGTGATTTCTAAAACTGAGGAAACTAATGGACTTTATCTTTATCCGCTTACTAGCGTTTTTGCATAGTCCTAGTTTTTCGAAAGTCTTTGCAAATTTTAATCGACTTTCTACGTTGCCTATGCCGAAAGAAATTATTATTATATATTATGTAACATTAACAACCAAATATTAGCACATATATGCAAAGAGATTTATTTAAAAATATTCTTGACATCTCATTGTAATCTAGCCAAAATATTGAAGTCATCATATTTATTTCAGGCCAGTGAGTGTCACAAAACCTTAGTAATCTAAAATCAGGAAATTTTTAGAATACTCGTTACCTATAGCCATAACAATTCTCAGTATTATTTAATTAAATGATATACTTTTATAATAAATTTTTAAACATGAAATTAGTGAATTTCATAAGTATAAGATTTAGCACAAATATCATATATTCTTATTCGAATAGGTATTATATCAATCACAATTACTTAAATGTTAATAAAATTACACATTAATTTAGACTTACAAATATAATATATAATTATTATAAAATATCAGTCAGAACTTTTACATTTACTAATTATGTACTAAATGATGTTCTTAAAAGTAGATCAGTTTTAATGAAATGTGTGTTTTTAGAAATTCGCCTAAAATAAACGGTTGCTTCATGTATCTAAACAAAAAAGAACACTAATATCTTAATTGACTTTTCTTGAAATAATAGTTTATTATTTAGCTAATTGTTACCGGTTTTAAGTGCAACTTTAAGATAGTTATTGATCATTATCAGTATATTACTAAATATACAAACTTGTAATTACGAATGGCAGATATTTGATATTGTTATTTTTTATTAACATAAATTAGGTAGTATCCAGAAGAAGGTACAACATTAGATAGGTACCTATGTTGTACATGCCCAATTTCTGTTAAAATCTACGTTAGGTAGTGAAAATTTGACACAATACCAACTATAAACTATTCCAATATGAATGGAGAGGCTTAATAATTGCAAAGCCTTTTGGTATTATCGCGCATTGTGGCACTGTTGTTGCTATCACTTATTGGCATGTAATTCAAAAAAAAAAAAAAAATAAAAATTCATATTAAAATCTCATACCAAATGTGAATAGGTAATTAAAGTTTTAGTTCGTTGTCTAATCTTTTGAATACCACTCGATATTTTGGGATTACCTAATACTTTTACCAAAGACAAATATGTATTTGTCTTTGCTTTTACCAACATTCAACGCATTAGATACGGGTAACGCGCTTCAGAGTCGCAGAGTTGCCGGGTAATGTGTTTTGTGTTAGGTAATATATTATCGCAAAACATCTTGTGGCATTACATTTGACAATCTTATAAGTTCCGTTGCCTGTGAATTATTTGGTATAGATTAATATTATGGGGTGTTACGTTGGATCGTATCACTTGTCCACCAAATTCTAAAAAATTTCTTAGTTCAAAATTTAACTAAAATAATATTAAAATGCGAATTTATTAAATAAAAAATACCTAATGGTTGATAATAGTAACAATTCAAATACCTTACATACTATTACGCTATTCCTATGCTTAGAGAGATGTCTTAAAATTGATGGATGTAACATGATTTAAACGTACTTTGTAAGATAAATAAGTTGATTAGTTAGTTATATATAAGTAGTTTATTGTAAATATATTTCATATATTATTTTTTCTTAAATATATTAATATTAAAAGATTGTCGAAAGTATGTAAAAGTTTTATAATATATCATATTTATTATTTTTATACAAGGCTGGAAAGGACACATATTATTTATATTTTCCAATTATTTATTTATTAATATAAATTCAACTTTCAAATTCCAATTCTTCGAAGTTTTGATAAATTTATAATAAAAATTTATTATTAGAAACAGTCTCAAATCAACTATTTAATAGATTTGTTTAGCTCTAAGAAAAATTCCAAAAAAGTTTTTAACCAAATTTAAATCCTACTTAATTAAAAATTAATATAATAATAATTCATGTATTGATTTGGACAAACATTTGTGTAAAAAACTTTAACACATGATATATGAATAGATTACTCTGCTGCGTACTTATAAACACCTTAGTAGAGGCTAGGAACTCTTTTTAATTATTGAGGAAGAAGCATGCACAAAGGACTCAATCAAAATTCATATCAATAACCAAATATTAACAAATTAAGACTTTTTTATACTTATTTCAATTTTATTGGAATTTGTAAATTGAATATTCTAACGTTCCAGTTAAATGACTAAGGCTATTAGATATTGGTTTAGGTCAAAGACATAGAGACAAGTGAAAAAAGTAATTAGCAGTAATAAACAGAAATTTTTACCCACCAAAAAGGCAAGAGCGCATATTTTATACTGCTAGATTCTTAAGGCAGGCTTATATAAAAGTATTTATGAGTGTTTTATTCAGTGGTCTGTATGTTTTAGTTAGTCTAAAGTAGGTACCTAAGTTTTTAAGAAAAATATATGCCCAAGTTTTGATGATGCCCTTGGTTTTATCTTAAATCGGAATATTCTGCATATGGCGAGTATTTCTGCGTCTGTTGTTTTGCTAGAAAGTTATCTACACTGACTCTCTACTTACACAATGTTTTGGTTAAACTGTAATGATGTGCTGTTATAACCTCTGTCGTAAATCATTCATTTAATATTAAGTACTGCCAAGTATTCTATTTTGGGAAGGAAAATGGCGTTATAATATAATTTATTCCGATTTGAGGTTTGAGCTTGCTTCAGAGCAGCACGAATTCATGATTGATTATTCTTGTGTGTCTCATTTGGCAGCTCTTGTCTTTTCTGTTCACCGACACTAAAAAAAGTACTCGATCGAATTGATCATTTTCTACTGCTGGCAAAATTGGAGGGTTTTGGTTTGTCGGCTCAACTATTATAAGATTATATCAGTCTTATTTATTTGGTATATATTTTTTGATTGATAAATCGAGCATTTATATACCTACCTACCTTTCCAAATTGTCTTTAACACGAGCCAACTCACTGAAATTTTACAAGATAAAAAATATTGAGAATTTCACATTTCACGCCAATGCGTTCATGAAATTCGGATGTTTTGCATAGTAAAGTGTGATTAGGTCAAATACATTATATCATTAAATTAACATATTTATATAAGCAATTAATATGGAATCAATGATTTTTAAACTCTTATACATTTACATATACGCGGTGGTCCATCGAGCTAACTAGCTTTTCCCCTTTTCGTAAAATTGAGAACTGCTCGGACACAACATCGGTTTTGCTTCGCTAACTTTAAGCATATTTTCCATTCCGAATCTTTTAACTCCATATAGGTCCCCCGCTATATGGTGGTGGATAATAACCCTAAAATTTCTATTGGAAGTGGTGTCTCGTGGTATATCGTTTGGAATGCAAAAATAATTAGTTAATCCAAAAACAACTTTAGGACCTTAACTTAACTTAACTTAAATACCATCAAATGTATATTTTTTAGTAACAAGTTGTTATATGTTATTTTTTAATTTAACAAAAAACGCAATGATAGAATGCTTTTTTAGCTTTGATGAAGATATCACTTTTAGTGGCATTGCAACTAAAAGTGATATCTTCATCAAAGCTAAAAAAGCTTTCTATCGTTGCGTTTTTTGTTAAATTAAAAAATCTACAGATAATTAGTGCAGAAAATAAATTATTTTATTTTTACTGTATAATAGATTAAATTTATTTTAAACAAATCCAACAAATATAGATATGAATAATTTTGTGCCCTTCGAAATGATGACCTGAATTTGCATTAAAAAATAAGGGGTGTGACTGGCTTCCACTGATGGGTTGAAGATGGCAGTTCGAAAATATTACTAAAATAAAGCACTATCGACGTGTCTGAGCATTTCTACTTTAAAATTTAGAAAAAGAGGAAAACCTAAGTGCAAACATTTCGTTGGAGCATCGTGTATAATGTTTTTTTTTTAAACAACTTATCCAACAAAAAACATATCAAATTTTTTGGCTCCGTTTTGCAATTCGTCTTATATTTTAGCAAACATTATAATCGTCTTGGGTTTGAGTGGGTAAAAATGTTCTCTTTGTTCAACTGTCAGTGTGTTTTAAAGTTAAAGGGCCATTCATATTATTATCAAAGGTGATTGTCAAATCTAACTTGAGAAACAAATAGAAAAAGAAATGTGATATAGTTTAAAGAGATACTTACTTACCTAATATTGGTGTATCAATAGTAAATAAATTAGTCTTTGATGTGCTATAGTGTAGGTATGTTTCTTGTTAAAGGTATATAAAAGGGTTGCCGTCACATTTATATTAAAATGTCATTAAGGATTTTTGGTTGCCCTTAATTATATATATTATTAAGCACATACAAGTAGAAATAATAAAATTGGGAAGGGTGTGCTCTGTTTGGTTGTGGGGGCTTGATTACTGGCGGCCAGCAAACAGTTGATACTGAAAAAAAGTAAAGAAAAAACAAGCAATATGAGTAAAAATTGTGCTTCTGGATTTGAGGAAAAACACAGCTAAAATTGTATCTTGAATATAGTTAGTATTTATAGTTATGCATTTTTATTGGTAATTATACAGGGTGTCCCGGAAAATGTGGCAAATCTCTCGGATGCAGATACAACATGAAAAAATAAGATGACAAGTTCATATATTTTTTAAGCCTTTATTAGACAGGGTATTAAAATTTTAAGCATTGAGGTGTAGAACTCTGGTAAACTAACAGACATTATTTTAAGAGGTTTTCACTTGTGTTCATCATATAAAATGTTGTTGTTGTTATGTTATACGAAGTACTTTAGGACAAGGCTTTTTAGGAACCTATATCTCCGTAAGGGCAAAAAAATCATGTACTATCTACATCCGAGACATTTCCGACATTTTCTGGGACAACCTATATTGCTATACACATACATAAACATTGAACTATTGACCTTATTAAATTCTTACTTTTGATTTTCAGAAAATCAATGGTATTTGATACATTTTTAATGAAGGTTTATTCCTCAAGGGATGTAAAACAAAACAATTTAAAGCCAGACATCTACTGGAATATCTATTTTGACTAAGTATGCTCTAAATTAATTACTCTTTTGTGCACAAGGTTTAAAATGTTATTTTCATCCAACCAATTATAATATTTCACGATTATGAGTTAGAAGTTTTCAGCAAATGGTTTTATGAAAACTTTAAATATAATTTTTTCAAGTATAAATTACGAAACATAATTTTCGAAGTTTTCATTCTTAGTATTCGAATAAAAGTTATATGGAATGCTCTCGGTCAAAATGTATATATAGTGAAATATACAAGACTCAAATAAAAACTTTTAGTGTAAATCTAGTTTTATATGTATTTCCCAGGGTACAGAATATTTTACTACAACTGAAGGAACTGCGAGTCAGAAAAATCAAACAACCAACCCAAACTTTAGGGTAGTTGGGCTTATATCGTTCAGGGAATATCTTGCTTGAAACGTAGATGGTAACGAAGTCGTTTATATCTTTTAGCCTCTTATCTGTTCGACCGAAAGACACCTTTTGTGAATCTGGAGATCGCCCAGTTACCTTAAAACTTTCATGAAGGCGTTCTGAGGGCTAATTCCAATGTTTCGTCGGGTGTTACACGCCCAAGCTATTTCAGCCTTTTCTAGAACAGTGCCATTCAGTCGCAGAGCACGTGTTTTGTAATCTGTTGCGTCTTCGTTTAGGCATCACTTACGCCAATCTTACCGGACATTTTCTGTATTAATAATTAATAATGTATGGCGCTTTATGTCGTTTATATGCAGTTTGATAAGCTTTTTGGCCTGTGATTCTGAGGGTTTAATAACGTCCTTGATTGTATCAGGGCTGGAGTATTCATCCTATTGTTCTCTTCCCATTAGTGAAATTCTTTCGTCATATATAGCCCTTTTGGAATGTCAACGCTATATGCGTAGTAGGTACTGCCAGAAGGAGTGTTTCATGTTCATGGAATTATTAGGCATTAGTGGGACCAGCATACATTCAATATTGCATAAACATTTTATTGTCAAAAAATTTTGTTCGCTTTTGGACACAATTTGTCAATCGCTCAAGAAAAGGCTCGTGTCGATTAGTCGAAAGAAATGCTCAAAAAATACGATCGCGGTGCTTCGAAACACGTCTATGACATCGGGACAGGTGATGAATCGTGGATTTACGCGTATGAGTCCGAAAGTAAACAGCAGTCGACTGTATGGGTGTTTCAAGATGAGCCAAATCCAACAAAAGTTGTTCGCGCACGAAGCACTTCCAAGCAAATGGTCGCCTGTTTTTTCGGAAAAACTGGACATGTCGCAACCGTACCACTAGAACAACGCAGAACAGTCAATTGTGAGTAGTACACAACCATTTGTTTGGCAGTTGTCTTCCAAGAAATTAGGAAAACCAACCGCCGAAGACGGATCACTCTTCACCACGACAATGCGAGCTCTCACACATCGGCTCAAACAACTGCATGTTTGAGCACTCAAAACATCGATTTGATGAGTCATCCGCCGTATAGTCCTGACTTGGCACCGAATGACTTCTTTTTATTCCCTTACGTAAAAAACAAACTGAGAGGTCAACGTTTTTCGACACCTGAAGAAGCGGTTGCTGCATTCAGAATGCATGTTTTGGAGATACCTCAATCAGAGTGGCAAAAGTGCTTCGACAATTGGTTCAAACGCATGTAAAAGTGTATAGATCTTCATGGGGAATATTTTGAAAAACAATAAAGTGATGATGATTAATATTTGTTTTTGTTCTGTAATCCCGAAATTTAAAAGGCAACCCTCGTACCTTACAAAATAAATAAGCACATAGTTTAAGACGTAGGAATTCCGCCAAGGGCGGACGATATACCAATTTGGAGAGGAATTTTATTTATTGGAATTTTTAACAAAACTGCTGGTATTTTTCCATGTGAGCTATATTGATATGGTTTATTGCACTATATGCGTAACGAATTGATTTGTATCTATTTTTGTTCAATTTATCAAATTACTTTATAGTCTTCTCCAATTTTTGTACCGCTGTGTGACTTAACTCGTATCTTTTGATATCTTTGCCCATTGCAAAAATTTAAAACTCTTATCGTGAAATAATTATTTTAAGTTAAAAAAAGCACATACTTCATTCAAAAAAATATGTTATGTTTTTTAAATATTTGTTTATCTTTTCTAAATTTGAATATACAAAGCCCCCGCCGATGAACAACGACAACACAAAGACAATAAATAAATATGATGATGAATAGAGAGAATAAATGATGTAACAATACATACAATAAACTAAATATAAAATCAAATGAAAAATGTGTGGATGTAAGCAGGAGATTTGAAAGAGATAAAAATATACTTTGTGGTTAGGATTTTTTAGCATACCTATTATAAATAAATTTATTTTGATTATTCTCAGTAACAATATGCTATGGTTTACGTAAATCGGTTATTACAGATTAAATCATCATCACTAAGTCTAATAATACTTCCCTTAAAATGTTAAGTCCAAAGGATTTTTGTCACTTACCTACTTCAATGTGCTCTGACGGAATTGCATTGAAAATGCACCCAAAATTTGAGAGTTTTTGGCGCAGACTTTGCACCAAAGAAGGGGTGGGGCTTTTGGAAATATCGTCATATTTTTATGACTTTCTTTTAACTCAGCAATAATGCGGTTCTATCTAGGATCACGCTATATATACTGGGACATATAATTTTGATTTTTTAACTTTTTTAATCATCGCCAGGCTCCTTAATTAAAAAACAACATAAGTATTTTTTGACCTAGCAACAGTGACTTTGACTAACATTTAAGTTACATGAATTTACATGTACTTCTTTTTGTATTTAATATTTTAAACCATAAAAGATAATAATTTTGTGATAAAATATCATTCCGTAACCACTCGGTATTTTTACTGTATCTACATGTTTTTGTTAAATGTTATATTAAAACTAAAGTGTAAAAGTAGTATGAGTACTATATATATATATATATCTCTTTCACCATAATACCTATTATTAATTTTAACATTCTTTTAAATGTCATTTTTATTAGAAAATTTACCCTCTCTTACTTTGGTACGTACGTTGTTAATATTGTTCAGCTAAATGTTATGTTCAGGGAGGGGCATTTTCTAACAGTACTAGTGTGGTACAGGCCCCTTTGCCCACCGTTGTTCATCTGTTGATGAGATGTGAGCCTTACCATGCCCGAGCCGAGTTGTTGTAATATACCGGAACTACCACCCCCTGTTTGGGAACCGCCTAACACACCGGATGAACCACCAAGAACACCAGACGGTCGTCGAGAGCGGATACTCTGCATGCTGCTACTTAGCAGGAACGGCACACTACTGCTGGTATTGGGCATGGAACCACCCTGAATGAATAAAATAGTTTATTAGTTTTTTTTTTTGCAAATAATTCTTTCATTAAAATATTATTAGTTGAAAAAGTCGCAATTCTGCATTTTCAAAAATTAAGATGGTACAGTAAGAGATTCAAATAAGTACTTTTAATTTTAAAAAGAAACAAACAGAAAAACACGTTGCCTAGAGGGGACACCATTTAAAACATTTCTAAACACTGCTTTGAGATATTAAGAATATTCAGTGGTGTATTTTTCAACACTAGTTCCCGGCATAACATTTGGATTATATCGCCAATATAGAAAAAAATTATTGCGAAAATTTAAAAAGCATCTTTAACCTTTTATTGTAATAATAAAATGGTAGGTTTTGTAAACAATAGCATATTCCTTCCAGTACGCAATGATCTAGCTTATATCCCCTTAAAAATGTTTATTTTATGAAATTAAGACAATCTTACTAAGTATATTATTTAGGACCGTCATCGTCAGTCACATATATTAAATCAGAAGTCTCCAAATAAAGTCTATTTTAATTTCATGCAAATATTAGAGAAAAAATAATAAAGCTGAGCTACACGAGTGTTCCTTTCGGGAGAATTCGCCAAATGACCAAGAAGGTCAAGTTTTGTGAGGTTATTGTAGGTCCCAAACTTTGCTGGAATGCACAGTTCAAAATAATCATATACGTACAGTTTACCTGAAAAATATCCTTATAAAATAGTTTTAGCAACAATAAAAGTTATTTAGATATAAGTATATAACGAAACGCATAAAGCTATTAGCAACGCACAGATAAAGCAACGAAAGTAATTTACGTTAGGGAGTCAAAAATTCGCTATTTTTGACTCCCACATTGTAATAAATAAAGGAAAAGATCATTTGACAATAAACTATAACAGTACGTAGATATTTATTTTTGTGTTTTTAATTATGAGTGTCATCCCTGGTTTGAATTCATTGTATAAAGGACAGGGCTTTATATAATTGATATAGATTAGAAAATAAAGGACCTAAGTCGGAACCTTGAAGAACACCAAACGGTAGGCCAAGAATAAAGCGCATTAGGTAATTCGAATAAGCTGAGATCTTCCAGTCAAATAGCTTTCCAACAAATACAATAAAGGTGCAGAAACAACAGGACTATGAAGGTTACGTAGTTCAATATCATACTTTAGCAGTAATTTAATGTCTGTAAGATTAATTAAATTATGTATTTCAATAGTAATTGCAATACTGGAGCAATAATTGAATTATCTCCAGATATTTAAATTACTTAAATTTAACCTAAAAATGTTTCGTTGAACACTGATATTCTAAAAATAATCTCTTACACTCATTTCACAGATAAAATATCATGCACCTTCGGGATCAGGGCCCGTGTTCTCGGAACACTGGTAAATACGCCACTGTACCCCACATCATAAAATATTTGTACTGTTTCGTGCTTCGTAAGCATATTATTTTTTTTCCGGAAAGGCTACAGAATAACTAAATCCAAATTTTATAGAATTATTAATGAAATTTTAATTTTCGTAAGAAAGATTTTAATAAAAACAAGTACCTATTTTAATAATAACGAAACTTAATCCCTTGTTTCCAATTTTGTTAAAAAAAGAAAGAAGATAATTTCCAGTTTTTTTAATCCTTGCTTGCTTGCTTTTACGACAATAATAAGTGTTTTTACTTTTGCATACTCTCCGTACTTTAACTATTTGCAAATTCTGCGACACACATCATTTTTCGTTTATTTTTTTAGAATATCATTTTGAAAAAGAACAATTATTGTTATTATCGACTTAATTTACGAAACTAATTCAATAAACGAAAAGTACTTTAAATGTGTGCAAGTAACTAAAATATTTAGTAGTAATTCAATTAAAATAATTGAACAAGTAATTACTTACTTTTAGAAATAAATTGGTAATTGAAATACATTTGACTGTCTGTAAATAATTGAAATTTATAAATCCGTACACCAGTAATTTGTAATTATAATTCAATTACTTCTCAAGAATTGCGATAAATCTGCCTGTAAGTAGCAAAAATATCCTTCCAGATTTCTGAATTTTTTTTAATAATTTCTGTACTTCATGAAGAAATTTAGTAATAATAATGATAAAATAAAATAAATTTGAAAAGGTTAACGAATTATCAGTTATGCAGAATCATGAATTTTTGTGTAAATTACCTATATTGTTGTTTAGAATAGTTTTATTAATAACAACTTGGAAAACACATACTTATATTAATATTACTTACGATCATGTTTCGGGCAAGCTATTAAGAAGAAAATAAAACCATATACATATAAAATCATAAATATTTCAAGTAATTTTTGTATAAGATACAATGATATAGTTTAATAGTCTCTTCTAGGTTTTTTAACTTTAACTTATAGACCGAATTTCATCAATGGGACATGAAATGATTTCATATTTTAGGATAATTAAATATATAATAATTAAATTTGAAAATTAGTTTTAAGACATGTATGTGTAAGTCACATAAATAATTATTATGATATTCTTTTAC
Source organism: Apoderus coryli (assembly GCA_911728435.2). Lineage (NCBI taxonomy): Eukaryota > Metazoa > Arthropoda > Insecta > Coleoptera > Attelabidae > Apoderus > Apoderus coryli. Next base: position 8,673,072 of record OU452204.1, on the reverse strand, counting down.
TTAATAACCGTTCCTAGAAGAGATATTAAACCATTGTACAATAATAGGCAGTAACATATTCAATCCATACTTTTTTGCAACATTTATAAAACATTTCAGACAAAAATAATACCATACAATCACAAATGAAGGGATCAACAAATGTTCGAAACACACATCAGCACAAACTGGACATACTACATATAAGTGTCAATGATTATATGTATCATGTGATATATAATTTGATGTTGGTACATACGCTGATAAAAACGGATGATGATAAAACACGATAATAATTATAAAATATGGAGCATTTATTTATTGCAATTTACCTGGCGGTTGAACAATCATATAAAATCAAATAACAAATAATTCTTATATATGGATCACTTTAGAACGATGTTTAAACTTTAAGGATACATGTTTCTAACAAAATTAAAAATAAATTTAATGATAAAACCACTTTGCAATAGTTGAATTTATAAACGTTAATAAATAAATTATTATAAAACGAAAATGTTAATAAAAGCATTTACTAAATTTTTTTTCAACAAATTGACAGTGTTTTCAAGGCAAGTAAGAGTAATATGAAAAGAATCTCAATACCAGAAAACTGTGGATGTTTTTCCAGTTTTAGATTTCATTGAACAAAATCTCATTTTTATTATCTGTTTAACCCCTTTTATGAGTAAAAGTTAGGTGCAGTTGAGTTCCCTCAACAGTTGGATATGTGTTGCAATTACACTGGTCCTCAGTAAGTGACCATATGTTAACAAAGTACTCATAAGTAACATTTTTATAATAAAAATTTGGATTTTAAACAAAACAAATAAAATTAATTTACCTAATAAACCTAAATTGAACAATAAAGTAGGTAGCTAGCTGATGAATATAATGTTTTATTTCGGTTAATTTAAGCAAAAAGTAATATTTTTTGAACAGAAAACCCACATGCAACTAAAACTATAGAAACAGTACCTACCAAATTTACACTACTTAACGATTAGCAAAACTTAAGCTTTTGTGTAAATTTGACGCATGATTTATTCACAAGTATTATTTCAATAACAAATACCTAATAATTCTTTACTTTTTATACGCTACAACAGTGACAGAAAAAAATAAATAAAAACAATACATTTTTAATAATTTCCTTGTATATTTAATGAATCCCATAGATTAAAGCATTTTCTGTTTGTTTTATGCAAATTTTGCTATATAACTACACAAACATAATTAGTAGATTACATATTTCCAAATATCCGACCTGTTTATCATCCTTCTAAAATGACCAGCATATACAAATTGAGAAACATAACCATACATAAACAAAAATATGATGTTTTGTCATAAAATAATGTGATAAATACGGATAACACGAAATATAATATAAAAAATATTTAAAAAATAAAACATTTCTGACATCGACACTTGTTTTTGATACTCTTTTGAGACTTACATAAGATGTTGATGGAACTGATAGGCTAGAGCCATGTCGTGATACTGAGCAATAACCGATTCCACCCTGTATATATGTTTATTGTATATATTTGTTAAACAACTTTATTAACAATAAATTAACTTATAATAAAATTGAAATAATAGTAATAAAAATGTGCAAAATAAATCACAATAATGAAATTTAAACCAAATCTAATAAGTTAACTGTAATATTTTACTACAAGTATATTAGGACTATATATTTTTTCACACAGAAGAAAACTAATATAACAGTTGGCATTTTTATTGTTTTTGATGTTGTATTCTAAATTGGCTACACACAGAGGAATGTTCCACGAAATTCAAGTTTGTACAGCATCAAGCATAATATGAAATGTTAAAAGCTAAAAAGCATTTTTGTAGTATGTATATTCAGTTTATTCTAATCTAGGTTAATGACTAAATAGCTATTATTATAAAAACTAAGTATAATAAACAGCTAACAAGGATAGATTTTAAAACATTTTCTCGAATAAAATTTTCTGGTATATATTATAATCAAGTATTTTCGGAGATTTCTTTATAGTAAATACATAGTTGAACGTAGTTTCCTCTTTGTATGAGGTCATAACTTCTCGTATTTATGTAAGCCTTGAATTTTCGCACAGTTCTTTGTTAAATTAACCGTTAATCAAAAGCAAATTAAAATTACTTTGCCCTTCTCTAAATTATCTAAAATTATACACTAGTTTTTGAGATTTTATGATATCACCGTAAAAGAAAAACATACTTTCCCTGTGTCGGGAAAGTAATAACTATTATATTAATTAATGTAACATCTAATAACAATAAACAATATGGTATGTTCAGAAACGATGGCCGAATAAGAAGACAAAGTTAATAGTAATGGAGACACATTGGAATTTCTTAACAGGACGCTTTACAACATTATGGCTTGCTGGCAATACTTAGCAAGAATTGTGTATACCTACAAGCGGAGCATGATTGATGATGGTTCTTGATACTAGCATCAAGCAAGATAATAAAATAAATTCTGAATGAATTCGAAATTGAAAAAAAAAAAACCAAATCAATATATTAAAACAAATATTAAAGTGGCCCAAAAATAATGGCACACAGTGTAACAGCAAATGCGGGGCTTAAAAATATTGCGATTTACAGATTAAAATTTGTTTCCAGTTTTTTTTTTTAAATCCTTTTTAAACCTTTTAAAACATTTACACCCAATTCGGTATATGAGAGTTCTTTGATCCGACTAGTTCAAAATTTATCTTAGTATGACTTTTGATTGTAGAATGCACCAAAATTATCAATTTTAAGTTTTTAAATTGTCACAACTTTACGTTTTGTCGAAGTAAAAAAATAAACAGTTGAATATAGGTATAGGGAAGTGTTAAGACAACATACTGCAGAACAGATAGGGAATCCAAATATTTAATTATTCATGATATCAATGGTATAATCGGAAGTGTCACAGATATCACAATAATATATTTTGATACAGTTGATTGACCTGAGTAATCACTCGAATTTTCGAAATATTCATATGCGTAGTTTTCCCCAAAGGAGAAAACTGTTCTTGTTTAAAACCAACTTATCCACAGTTTCGATTTTGACAAAATGGGTTGGGATATAAAAGTTACATAAAAACGTCATAATGCCGGATGCGTTATATTTGTCAACTGTAGTGTCAAAAAAATATAAATATTTACCATAATAGAGTACTGTGTGAGATTCTTTTGCTCTCGTCAATCATGTGAATGTTTCCAAAATGAAATTTATCTACTCACTAATTTTTATTTAATCTTTATATAGCTATTAAATATTTTAAAATCTAACCATGTTTCTTAAATATTTCTGAAGGGTACGACAAGCTATGAAACATTTTATTTACTAAAAGTAACACATTTTATTATTATAGTTTTTTTTTCTTATAGTTTCATTGACTTCTCATACTGCATTGATTTTATATTATCCTAAATATATAAATAAGTTAACAAGCAAATATCTAAGCACTTTTTGTTCATTTTGTAAGCCTAAAAGCCATTAGTTTGCACAAGTTTGTTCAGGCAAAATATTCTATGCTCCGTTAGGCTTTTATAAATTTGGAGCCTACGTTATTCACTGTGGATCAGGAAAAGCGTCACAGGCGATATATCTAATTCCTAATCATACAATATTCGATATGAATAAGTACCTAGATGTACCTATTAAGTTAATGAAAAATAAAATAATAAATAAAAACACTACGTACTTACCTAAATAAATTATAGCTCTAAAAAAGGCCCGTTTGCACTAACTATTTAAGGAAAGAATAAATCTTATATTTTGATTGCACTGTCGCTTTATCGCTCCCTAACATAGCTTAGAGATCCCTAAACTTAGGTCTGAAATTCGGACACCTAAACCTTACCTATTAAGTGGACGCGAGCGCGGTATTAAAATAATGTTTATGATAAATTTTGTGTTTGTTTTGTTTCTAGATGTGTGTGTATTTTTCTTGGGTTCTCGTAGACAAAAGTATCTACACTGTAAGTCATATATTGGTTTGTAATTTGCAATAGAAAGTAATAAGTAGTCAGTTCCATGGTTGAAAACCAGTTGGGCTATTGATCCCCCGATCTCATATAATTCTGTTTTTGCTTCATTCACTATTTTTCTCAAATATTTTAAATGGTCAGATATTTTGTTAAGGATTGCTTTTACACCATATTTAGAGCGGTTGAGTTACATTTCGAAGCAGTTTTATGTCCAGGCATCTTTCTCCTTTATAGAAACAGCATCAGTATGCTTAAGATATCCGTATATTTCCAAACAGGTAATGTTTAATACGTATTTTGCATTGGCACGATAATTTGGAATTCAAGACGTTTAATATTTGTTATACGACCCCATATCTATAGAAAATATGATACACAGGGCGTTTAAGAACGACATGACCCAATTGCTAGAGGTGATAGAACTGCTTAAGTGTAGTGTATAAATTTTTGCCGAAAGGGCCTTCCTCTTCGAGATACAATAAATATTATTTTTACTATTTTTTCTAACTGACTATGAATTATTAGAAATAACGGTCTAAATTTTTCCATATGAATGATTTTGGGGTCGCGGAATCGATTAAAAATACTCGCGTTCCTTTAAAACATAGAGGGTACTAGTCACACAATGTCTAAGCTAAATTTTCATTCATAACTTTTGTAATGTTTACTTTAGAGACGGTACATCCAAGCGTTTTTTTGAAGAGTACCTTTTTTGTTGGGTAATAAACGAGCTATCATTTTTTGTAATTAGTAAGTCTCTAAAGTAAACATCAAAAAAGTTATGAATGAAAATTTAACTTAGACGTTGTGTGACTAGCGCCCACTATATTTTAAAGAAACGCGAATATTTTTAAACGATTCTGCAACCCCAAAAGCATTCATATAAAAAATTGATACCCTTATTTCTAAAAATAGTAAAAATAATATTTCTTTTAACTCCATGTATCTCGAAAACGAAGGCTCCTTCGGCAAAATTTTTATTACAAACTATATTTATTTTAAGCAGTTCTATCACCTCTAGCAATTTGGCCATTTCTTTCTGAAACACCCTGTATAAATTATATACGTACCATGTGTTGTTCCGACTTCCCACTCTCTACGTTTAGAAAAATTGAAAATTACCAAATTTATTCAGGATTTCACGTTAGAAATTTTTCTGCCTTCTTTGATATTAGTACAGCTAGATTGCGCGGTTGTCAATTTGTTGTCGTAAATAGCGATGGTGTTTAGGCTATCCTAAAAAGTTGGGTAGTCCGTAACTATTCTACACATATATCACAGTTTAAAATAATATATACAGTTACTTCACCTCGGGTCGGAACGTTTGATGGTCATGTCTACAAAGCAATTCGCCGCGCTCGTAGTTATATTATAGTATATACAGTATACACTAGCGGGCCAGAAACGTGGCTGGGAATACGACGAGTCGATGCCGTTTTCAGCGTCTACTGAACCTTCTTATCTATAGTTAATATTCGATGCCTATGTTGTAGTCTGTGCAAACGGGCACCTTGTCAGATTATCTACACATAGCCTCTTTATGTGAGCTATTGCATCTTCATTTTCTTAGCACAGCTCAACTCTACATTATTTCACAAAGGGTAAAATTATTCTTTTCTATGCAAACCATAATAATTTACCTTTACTGTTTAAAGTAGCGGTCGGAGCAGTAGTGGTAGACATAAAAAAATACACTAAAAGAGAGAATTTTTCATTAACTTTTGCTTTCTGGTTAGAAACTTCAAAGGAAATAATGTATGTAGTTCTTCTGTAACGCTTTTACATATCCATTACCCGCATGTAATGTATAAATAACAAGATGAGAGAATTTTTAAAAGTTATGAATACTACCTAGGTACTCGGATTATCCATGTTACATTAGCAATAAAGACGAAACGTATTATTATTTCTGAGCGGAATATTATTTCTAGTGTTTAGATATTTGCTAAGTTTATTAAAATTACGCTTTAAGTGGAAACAAAGTCTACGTGAAATTATGGTACATTCAAATTAATCAAATCTAAGAGTTGTGAAAATTGATCCCTCAGGTATACTGAACATACTAAGAGTGGTAGAGACAGTGGGTAAGTAATTTAAGTGTGTCGTTTTGTATTTTTTGTACATTTTTTGCCAAGAGCAGCTCAAATTCAGCAGAACCAAAGAGTACAGGCAAAACTGTAGAAATAACTCGCAATAATTAAAAATACGTTGTTATTACTAGAGAAAAAGACCCATAATGGTTAAAAACTAGCTTGAGTTTATAGTTTAATACATTTGAAAAATTGTGCGGAAAATTTTGTCTTTGTTCTTTCTTTAATTAATTTGACTGATTAAGTAGAGTAAACTGTTTCACAACCAGTTACGTGTAGTACATCACTAATCAATATAGAATGAACCTATTAAGATCCCACAAATATCTGACTGACTGCACGATCTAGACTCAAAATATAAACAGTTAAGTTAGGTTTTATATCTGGGAAATTAGAGTAGATTTGGTTAAAAAATCAAAATTTTCAGGCCGATTTTTTGTTGGAAAATAGCAAACTTTCGTACTAAAAACACTACAAATTCAGTAGTAAACCAAATCATTCACTTGTCTGCTTTTTTTGTGTGTTGTCCTGGTTTACTCTTAGAAAGTATTGAACGTAGTAACTTTGGACGTCCGATATACATCATATTTTTCCCTGATGAAGATATAACGTTTCTGATGTTTATATTAAAAACCCTTATCACCCAAATATTACTCTAGTTCAATCCGAGTTTTGGTGGCATATCCATTGCCAAAAGATTATTAAGGAAAAATCATTCACAATCTAGACAGATAAGTATTCTGAAAATATGGCTCCCGACTGTGTAAACCGTCTGAGAATAAAGACAAAATCGTACTGCACAACTTTGTGAATGCAACGACGTTTCGAACTTACGAGAATGGGTTACTTATGGTCGGCGTCTTCAGGTTTTATGCGATTGCTAGCCTAGCGGAAGATAGAAATGTGACTGTAAGACATCCTCCACAAATCTCAGACCTAAATAAGATTTGACTAACCAGGCAATTTTAGAGAACTACTTTTTTAAATATTTAATTCTCCTATACCGTATGAGAATTTATGATTTTTATCTACTCTACGGTGACAACAATAATTGCAATTTATTGCCTAAATCGGTAAAGCGTAATTTTGATAAATATATACTCCCTAAGTCCTTCATTCGTACTTCATAAAATGGCATAACTCACTTACCGTTGGTGGAGATAAATTTACTGTAGATCCACGACGTTCTTGTGGTCCTATACTGGAGTGTCTTCGTATCGGTAGACCGCCTCCAGGAGTTCCTCCTGGTGATGAAGCACATGAAGGTGCAATTCGAATCTTTGGTGTCATTAGAGTATTATCCGATAATCGTCGGTTAGGGAATGCATTGACAACACGTAGAAAATTGCTATCTGGTGACGATGGTGATCCACCAAACCACCAACCACCCAACATACCACCTATATAAATATTATATTAAGTATTCTTGTTGCGGTTTATGAGATACCCTATCGGCTACATTCGCAATACCAACTAGTTTCGTCGAGTAGTTTGTGTGTGACAGCTATTTGAGATGGACAAGCTTTGAAGAGGAATACCGATAAGTATTTGGCCCTGTTGAAGCGCAGAACGTGGGATTTATTCATGAGCTAGCTATTATCGACCACTACAGGCCAAAGACCACTTAGCAATCGCAGCAACGGATTTTTCCTAGAGAAAAGTCTCCGTATATGGCAAAAATGGTAACTTCCTATTTGCAAAGTGCGATTCACATTAGCAAACGCAAAATAGCCATTGGGCCATTTTAGAGTGGATTTATTGACCAGATCCGAAGCATCCCTGTTTGGCCCGCAAAAAGCACTCTTTCACTAAGACAAGGTTGCAGCTCATTGATTCCCAATCGCCAAGAATGCTCTGTATTTTCTAGACCTGGCCCTGTCTGATTTTTTTCCCAAATACGAAAAGGAATCGAAGATATAAGCGTCTTACGTCGACTAGGGAAATCATAGCGACCACGGAATAATATTTTGCAGCTTTCCCGACATCATATTTTTCAGACAGCGTGAAAAAGTTGGCGACACGTTGAGAAAAGACAACAAAAATAAAAATATTAAAAAACAATGCTTTCATTAATAAACTCATTCATTATCGTACCAACTTCGTATTTTGGTACAAGGAAACTCTGACTCGCACATCTTTATAGTTCGCACTTTAGTATATTAGGTATATTTCTGTCAATAGAGACTTGTACATTGAAGTATTTTCATGGATACTTATGCATACAAGCGAATTGGATTTACTCTGTGGTCACTGGCGTATGACTGTGACGTCAAAGGATTGTGTACACAGTATATACAGATTATAACAGACGGCCTCAGGGAATGAGAAATATAGCATTTCCTTTTGTGCGTTTAGGTTTTTATTTGTTTTAAGCTATTTTCTATAACATAAGAACTATTGAAAATTTAGATTTTCTCTGTTATTTTATCAATGATCAAATTCGAGTGCAACGTTTACTAACCTGTAGAGTTTTTTCTTTGCATATCTTCGGCGCTTGAGGTTTTTCGCTGTTCTATCCGCAAGTTTGGAATATTAAATGGTGGCACATGCATATTATCGGAACTATATTGATGTCGCAACGGTCTGTGTCGCTCTGGACTCGGTAAAGATAGATTATCCAGTTTTAACTTATTGCGTTGGTTTCTATCGATTTGGTCCAGCATGTCTTGTAGCACCTCGATAAGAATCGTGAATTGTTCTAAATCTAATTGCGGATTTATAGTCTGGGGTAACAGTGATGGCATAACTTTTGTAGCCATCAGGTTTATTGAGAGGCCATATTTTTTATCGCTGAGCATTATTCTGTATATATCTGAAAATAGTAATGTTTTAACTACATGTTTAAATGGTATGGTATGGTATGGTAACAGTTTCCAAACTCTTAAATAGCTTTATTTAATTCAAGCAAGCAAATGCGAAATCACTTACTTACGACCTTCAAAGTGATTTGTGAATCAACCAATCTGATATCATATAGCAAAGGCAGTATTTCATCAATGATTTGTGATTTGTCTAATCGATCCAATATCCTTTCTATGCATGAAAGTACATTAGACACTAACTTCATATCGTTTTGATTCTTTTCGTAAATGATTTTTGTTTTTGGTAATATCATACGTTTTAGTGCAGTCTCATCAATATATTCTGATACATTTGTGACTGCTACTAGGGCTGCACTCTGTAGAAATCAGATTAATATTTAATTATGAAACTAAAGTAAACAAGGGGTCAATTTGTTATATAATAATTATAATTTTAATATTAATAATAAAAGTAAAATTAAATCTTTCTTGAAGTTTTCCTGCAAATGAAGAGACGAATTTAAAGTCGAAACAGAAATGGTGCAAGTAGGGTATTTTCCAAAAACTAACGGGCCTAAGAATAATTGACCAGGGCAACCCTCATTTTTGTGCGAGTGCAAGTGAACTTAAAGGAAGAACAAATAGTTTGAGTTATAACTACGTACCTACATCCTGAAGATAATAATATGGTTAATTTAAATTCACAATATGTTTTGTTGTATCAATAATAGAAACGTATTACATAGCATAGCAAAATTATCCTTCGATTAATTACTTCTTATTGGTTCACGATATTGTCAAAATGCTCTAATGGATATTTTAGAGAGCAGAAGTTTATTTGATTTATTATTTTATTAATTCTAATAGCGGCAATCATTAAAGTGGTTTGAGTGCAGCCTTTCAAAGTTAGCGTTATTGAAGGAAGAAGAAGAACGAATTTACTTCATAACTGGTTTGCATTGCATGCATGATTATTAGCAAATATGTAATAATAATAAACGTCTTTATATGGCGAAGTGTAGCCCAGTGGCCAGTCACACTTAACCTTTTTTTTAACAAAACAAAAATAAATTAAACTATAAAGCAAAATTAAAACTATAAATTAAATTAAAATATTATCCTAGCAAAAATAAATAAAAATAACAATAACAAAATAAAAATATTTAAATTTAACGCAGAAAAAAAATGTAATATACATAAGGTATGACTTCAATCACAAAAAAAAAAGATAAACAAAAGTATTTTAGAGCTCCACTGAAAAATTAATTTATAAAATCATTTGATTTTACTGCTCGAAGCGCGCTTTAAAATGTTTTTCGCTTAACAGATTTGTAGGAATCTAAGTGATATTGTCTTCATACATTTTTAATGATAATATTGCCTTAGTGAAAAGATTAAGGTTCATTCTATCTGAGTATACAAAGCATACGATACCTCCAAGTCTAGGTGATTTGGTCTTTTGTGAAACAAAGACATTGTTATTACATATTTTTAGTTCCAGAATCATTTGAAATTCTTATAACTTTCCATTTGTGGAAAGGTTAAACAGCCTTAAGACATCGTATTTGTGGCTATCTATGGACTAGAGTCATTCAGAAAATATCTCTTTAGGCCGAAGTGAAGATTCCTAAACGATTCTCCTACACTCTGCAAATGTTTGTACACATTGCGATTTTACCTTGTTGCTGAACAATTCTACAAATATCGATATTTTTTATAAGATGGTAAAGGGTTTAGATCTACCAATAAAGTTGATTCAACTGAACGAAATTTTTAGGGAAATACCCAGTTAGTCTGGGGAATATAGGTTCCAATGATTGTGTTTCAACTTCCATTCGTTTCTTCATTTGCAGAAAATCTGCATAGCATAATCTGCTTATTATTATATATTGCAGGTTTCATGGAGGTTTTTATTCGTGTTTTTGGTGGTTTCAGACATACATTAGCAATTTTAAAAAATGACTGTCCTGGTTTTATCGAGAATAAATAAAAAACGGATGAAAAAAGTAAAAATAGTTTTGCACAGGATGAGCAACTTATCAGATGTACAAGGTAAAAGTAAAAAATAAAACATATATTTCCGAAATTAAATGGAAATTTAATGATTATATTTAGTTTTCCTTTTACTAGAAGAGCTTTGTCGAAATAATCTATAAAAAACAATTTTTTATTAATTAAAAATTACCGTGAAAAGACGTAAGGATGTAGAGAAGTTTATGAGAAAAAATCTTACTCTTTTTCTCATTGAAAAAGAAATAAATAAAAATTATTCCATCGAACGCCACAAAATTAAGTTAATGTCTTAATGTCAAAATGCTGCTTGTGAATGATGTAAAAAGATTATTAACTTGCGGTCTGACTCCACTTAAACTGACAAAATGTTGATTTAGATTGCTATATAACTAGTTTTAACCAATAAATCCAAGACAACTCAAGAGACGACTTGGGAAAAGGAGTTGAAACCCGGGCGTTACTATAAAGATAAGGAAGAGTTTTAGTTCGATTAGAGTCTCATACTACTTAGAGAAGAGATAATCAATTCTCTAGGTGTCATGACGATTAACAAACGTTTCTAGTATACTACGGTACATCATTCAATAGTTGAAATGGATTTATTGTTATTAGCAAAAATTTAATCAGACTCGAATGTTGTAATTTTTAAGATTAGGGTAGATAAAAAAATAAAATTAATTAAATTTAATGGATGCCAGTAGCATACTCATAAAATTCATAAGGCAAAGTTGTCCAGCTTTCGATTCTCTATAACTGTTATGAAGGGTATTTTGCTTTAGAAAACTGTTTATGAGACCACTCATATAGCGCAAAACGTGCCACGGGTTCGAGTGCGGTTTTTGGATTTATACGCCAGTCCACAACCAACCCTAAAAATATCATCCTGTTTGGATTTTTTTAACAGATTCACCTCTTGTTTTTTCCGCCCTTCGCAAATATTACAAAGCTACTAACCTGAACTTGAATAGTTGTACTTTCGAAAGCATTATATAACATAGGTAACACTTCTGTCCTGATGTCATCTCGGGGCGTTTTCTCTAATATTACATGTAAATTTTCTAAAAGAGTTACTGTGGCTTGAACGGTTTTTGGTGCCGAAAATACATTCCTATAATAAAACAAAATGAATATCATATAGTAGGTAATATTATTATCTAAATCCTACCTAAAGGACGGAAGAATAATGGACTCGTACTCTTCAATTGTAGATTCCTGTATGAGATACAGGACAGGTTGCAAAACTGCTGCTAATACTTCTTGAGTACGCATCTCTTGTTGTAGGGAAGGCCATACGTGTTGATACCATAATTTCTGAGGAAAAAGTGATTATAAAAATTAAATCAGTATATCTGCTTCTACTTGAATATTTTTTGTTGAACATTTACTAATAAAATATAATACTAAATCTTGGAAATTTTGTAGATTTTTATATCTGACGCTTTGTCCTGTTGACTGTATTTATCGCAGTTGCCTGTTGCTTGTTTGAAGCTGCTCAAAAATGCCTTTTTTTTGTTTTTGTTCTGTATTTATACAATCCAAGAAACACATTTAAATGAAAATAATATATAAAAAGAAATGTTGGAAAGAACAGCATATTGTTTAAAAATTATAAACTAAACAAAAACTATTCGAAATACGCGTTTTTCTAATATTAAACAAACTCATCAAAAGTCTGCATTTCTATACGAAACTTTTATAATATACTATAGCTTGACCCTACGTGATTTTTATAATAAAACTAAATGTTCCATTGAAAATTATATAACAAAGGGCTGTGTAAATATACCTATACTTTTACAATCAAAAAGTTTTTCCTACTTTTTTCTTTCACACTCCTTTCTTTCCATTTCTGGAGCAACCGATTAAAACCTAGCTAAAAAAGATAGAAAACGAGAAACTGGAAGTGAGATAGGGGCAAGAACTCGAGTAAATAATTACCTAATTCGTTTTATTGACGTTGTCTCTAGTAGTGGATAACGGCTATCGAGATTATTTACGCTGATCCTAGTCGTTGATCATTGGTGTAGATGAAAATTTAGCATAGGTAAACGCAAATTTATTTACTTATGGAAGAGTCAATTTTTTTGGTTTTGAATTTGCGTAGTTACTAAGTAAATGTGAATCTTTTGGTGGATAAGTAAATATGTATTCCATAACTTGTGTAATAATTTCAGTTTATCGAATTATTAGGCCATTGTCAAGATAAGTGTTCCAAAAGTTAATGTGAAGTATCAAACGATGCCCGATAAATAAATATTGGTTATTCAAATATAAAGTCTTGTGTGTTAATATATTTTATTAAGGAAATCCATAAATAAACCTCCAACACTGATACCGCACATTTATTTGTTTTAAAACTTTCTGGTTGGGACTAGTTTGAGTCTATATGGCTACGTTAAGCCATTGTTGAAATCTTTCTTTTTTAAATTGAAAAACTTCAAATCATTAATATCAACTAAAACTTACATACATTGCAAAATAAATACCAAACCTTCACAGGTTATATTATCAACATATCCTTAGGTAATATAATTAAGGTTTCAAATATACTTAATTTCAGTTATACATAATTATAAATTAAAAAACTTAAAAAATTGCGATTTCAATAATTAAATATATTACAAAATTTAATACATTAGTAAAGACTTGTCATTATAATGTTTTAAATTTATGGCTCTGTTTAAATAAATTCAAAACCATATCTTTATCGTCACATATATGTAGAGCTTTTTTACTTACTTTTTGAGTTTGCATCTAGCTATTAGCAGCATTTTTCTAACTAAGTAAATCTATCTAAATCTAGATCTAAATAGAGTAGTTTGTTTTTAAATAACATAATGCTTTTTATTTTTTTAAATATTTTGAAGGATATTGTTATTGTAATATCAGGGGGATTGCGTCTGCCTTATCAAATTTAAACGAATAGACATTTTAAAATATTGAAAATAGATGTAGCACAATTTACAAAAATTCCCTGGCGTAGTTGGCACATAAACCTGCTCCCAGTAGACTTTCAACGGATGTGAATATCTCAATATCTCTGTGGTATCTCAATTTTAGGATAACGTTAAAGTTTTCGCTATTATAAGTTGTTAGGTTTAATTAATTAACGATTTTTGGTTTTCTTCGAAAGTATATTAAATACATTACTATTATACAGATAACATATAACTACTGTAAAAATGTGTAAAAATAGAATATAATACCGATGTCCTAACTATTCTAATATTACTGGACAATACACACACATATATTATTTATTATTTGTGAGTTAACATCGCTCTCGATCATTTATATGTTTGTGAAATGACGTACTATATAGTTCACACCTTACAATATTGATTATGTTTTATATGAGCTGTGTTTTTTTAATTTTATGTAAGTTGTATTTACATAAAATGTTTGATTTAGGAGTTCAGCTGTTCATTGACGCGTCCAACCACTCGTCAATGAACAGCTAACTTCAATTTACCAATTCGACATTTTGTCAACTAGTTGTAAAACCAATAAATAAATATTGATCTCTTCTAAATAAATAAAACTTTCAAAATTAATTAATCTGAAATTAACATACATAACATCAACAACCAAATTTTTAAAAATTTGGAATTTCTTTCAATTAGAATATGTTAGTATAGAAGTAATCCTCTCTCCCCCAAGGAGCTTGACGTGGTGGAGGGGCTTAATTGTGCCCGCCTCCAATCCTGGGATCGTGGTCCCGGGATTGCGGGCGGACGCGAAATGAAGAACAGCTCAAACCTCAGGGGGCTCACATCTTGTGGTCGCGGGAGTGGTAACCCCGAGTTGCCTTAACTGGATACTTCCCTCCTCCGTCTGTTCACTTAGTTGGGGTAGTATCCTCTTCGTCTTCTCCCCTTTCCTGTCTGGTCTCCCTTGATCAACTCTTGATATTTACTTAAATACAATTTAAGTAAAATATGCTCGCTGAACACTCACAGAATAGATGTATATTTTATATAAATCATATTTTGCAGTAAACGCGTTTTATATGCACTACAAGTTTAGATATTTTTTTTATTTTTAAAAGTTACCAGAGAGTTGCGATTGATGTTGTATTAATTACTAATTGTTATTATAATATCAAATCTGGAATGTTGAGTCTAAGTATTGTATGGTCTAAGATTTTGTAAATATCTACTCTGGTATATGTTATGTATGGTTATAATACATGCAGGTTTGGCTAGAATATGGCAACCTTAGATGAGTGTCTCTCTATACACATCTCTATGTGAGTGTCTCTACACACATCTATGGTTGTATATTGGATTGACAGTTAGTTAGGTTAGACAAAGTAAGTAGTTCGAATAGTTGTATAATTCAGGCTACATGCTAAATATAATAATCAAAAAGTTTATGTCGTTTATGCCTTATAACCTATTAATATACTTTCTTTATATCAAGAACCCTCTCGGTCTTTTCTTTAACTACATACATAATATTAAATTGGCGACGTAACGGTGATAATTAAAGTAAAAATTTTAATTGAGGTTATGAGGTATAACACGTGTGAAAGTCGTTCTTAATTTTGGTTAAATATTCAAGTAATAATGGCTTTAATCGGTACAATCGAACCTTTTAAAAGTGCGGAAGGGGTAGAATTCGATACGTATATCGAACGATTTGAGCACCTATTCAAAGTAAACGTGGTGGAAAGCGAAATGAAGGTATCATTATTCATTACGTTGGTAGGCACCGAGGTATATCAAGTACTTAAGAATCTGGTTGCTCCACGAAAGCCAAGTGAGTTTACCTATGAAGAAATTAAACAAAAGTTGTTAAAGCATTATTCTCCGCCAGTGTCAGAGATATATGAACGATTTGTATTTAACCGATGTAGCCAGAAACCGGAACAATCTATTGCTGAGTATATTGTTGAACTACGCAAGTTGGCGAGTAGCTGCAATTTTGGTCAGTTCTTAGAAGATGCGCTGCGTGATAGATTCGTATGTGGTATCAAGTCGGAAGGTATTCAGAAGAAACTTCTGTCCGAGGTTCAATTAACGTTTGGTAGTGCATGTCAAGTAGCTCAAGCAGCAGAAATTGCACAAAGACAAGTTAAGAGTTTAACGGATAATACGGTTACACGCGTAAATTATGTGAAAAATAATAGTAAGTGTAACAAGTATGGAAACAAACCAAACATCACTGTACCAAGTAAAGGGGTACCAGGTAAAGGATGTTCCAAATGTGGACGTATCCATCCAAAAGACAACTGTCCAGCCGTGAAATGGAAGTGCTTCAAATGTTCCAAGTTGGGTCACATTAAGCAACTCTGTCCTGTAAAATCTTCAAACGTAGGAGCTATCGAATCAGAAATTATATGCGAGGAGGTAAATAGTGACTTGCTGTCCCTACACAATGTGAAAGTGAGCGGGTCTATTCCACACAACATTCCACTATATGTGAACGGTAAGGTAGTGAAATTTGAAGTGGATACTGGAGCTTGTAAGTCGATTATTTCTGTAAATAGTTTTAAGGAAGTAGATAGTAAGTTAGAACTAAATCCAGTGAGCTATAAATTGAATGTTATTTCAGGGCAGGATATTAAAGCTTTAGGTGAATGTTTCGTTAATGTGAAATTTAAAAATAAGTCTAGTAAATTACCATTAACAGTAATTGATTCTAGTAAAGATTTTGTGCCACTTTTAGGTCGAAATTGGCTCAATGTTCTGTTTCCAAACTGGCAACAAGGATTTTCAGTTGGTAGCATTCATAGTAATGTGTCTAAGGAATCTAATCATATCTTTAGTGCATTAAAACTTCAATATAAATCGGTGTTTGATAATGATTTATGTAGTACAATTAAAAAGTTTGAAATTCAGTTTAATGTACAGGAAAATGCTGTTCCAGTTGTAAAAAAAGCATATACTATGCCGTATGCATTAAAACCGAAAGTAGAAAAGAAGATAGATCAAATGGTTCAAGTCGGTATTCTAAAACGGGTTGATTTTAGTGAATGGGCTTCACCTATTGTAGTAGTACCAAAGAAAGGGGGTGACGATGTTCGAGTCTGTGTTGACTTTAAGGTTACGATCAACAAAGTATTAAATGTGGATCAGTATCCGTTACCTACCCCAGAGGATATATTTGCTGGTTTATCCGGTGGTTCTGTATTTTGTGTGCTAGATTTAACAGGGGCGTATCAGCAACTTAAAGTGCATTCAGATTTTCAGAAATATCTGACTATTAATACACACATAGGTATGTTTAGGTACACAAGATTAACGTATGGAATCTCCTGTGCACCTGCAATATTTCAGTCAGTTATGGATCAAATCCTAGGTAATATTGATGGAGTATTTTGTTATTTAGACGATATTCTAATTGCCGGTACCGATTTTGATCATGCTAATAAGCTAGTAAATGTAGTTCTTAGTAAATTACAGGAATATAATGTAAAAGTAAATTTAGAAAAATGTAAATTTTTTAAAAGCGAAGTGGAATATTTGGGTCATAAGATAGACAAAGACGGAATTCATCCTACAGAGGAAAAATTAAGAGCTATAAAGGAAGCACCGGTACCAGAAAATTTAACACAGTTAAGGTCTTATTTGGGCTTACTAAATTACTATAGCAAATTTATTCCTATGTTGTCTTCAAGATTGCGTCCGCTATATGATTTATTAGAAAAAAGTAGAGATTTTAATTTTGACAATAAATGTAAGGAAGCATTTGCGTTAAGCAAAGAGTTAATTTGTAATAATAAAGTTTTAACTCATTATGATCCGAACAAAACGCTTATTGTATCGTGTGATGCGAGTGCATATGGTGTTGGAGGTGTTTTAAGCCACAGGGAATCTGATGGAACAGAAAAACCCATATGTTTTGTATCAGGAACGCTTACTAAGGCAGAACAAAACTATTCCCAGTTAGAACGCGAAGCTTTAGCTATAATTTTTTCTGTTAAGCGTTTCCACAAATATATTTATGGTAGATCTTTTATTTTAATCTCAGATCATGAACCATTGAAGGTCATTTTTAACCCAGAACGTAACATTTCAGTAATGTCAGCATCTAGAATAGTAAGATGGAGTGTAATTTTATCAGCCTATAAGTATAAAATAGAATATAGGAAAGGTAATAAAATGTTCGAAGCAGATATGTTATCTAGATTACCTTTAAGTGATACAACAGAAATTGACAGTTCTATTAATTCATTTAGTATTACAGATGAATTACCATTAACTTATGAAGAAATTTCTTCAGTTTCTAAAAAGGATATAATCTTATTGAAGGTTATTGATTTTGTTAAAACAGGTTGGTCAAATAAAGTTAATGATCCTGAACTTAAACCTTATTTCTTAAAGAGAAATGAATTATCTGTAGAAAATAATTGTTTATTGATAGGTAATAGAGTAGTTATACCGCGAGTTTTACGCAATGAAGTTTTAAAGTTATTACACGAAGATCATGTTGGAATAGTCAGGTCAAAGATGATTGCTAGATCAATAGTTTGGTGGCCAGGCATGCAACAGGATATTGAGTCGTTAATAACTAATTGTAAAGTTTGTATGTTGTCACAAAATAATCACGAGAAGTCATTAATATCCTGGCCTAAAACAGATAATGTTTTTCAGAGGGTACATATTGATTTCATTCATAAAAATAAAGTTACCTTTCTGTTAATTGTAGATAGTAAATCTCGTTGGATTGATATTCATGTTATGAAAAAAAGTACTGATGTAGAACATACAATTGAAAAATTAAAATGTACATTTTCAGTTATAGGATTACCTGATACTATAGTTTCTGATAACGGTCCGCCGTTCAACTCAAATGATTTTGTTCGTTTTTGTCAAGTAAATGGAATAAACTGTTTAAAAAGTCCACCATATCACCCACAATCAAATGGTTGTGCAGAACGTCACGTTCAAACAGTAAAAAACGCTTTGGAAAAGTATCTTTTACAAAAAACAACATTAACAGTTGAACAGCAGATTGTTAACTTTTTATTTAGTTATAGAAGTACACCTTGTTCTAGTACTGGTATAAGTCCAAACGAAATGGTATTTAAGATTAAACCTAAAACTCGTATGGACCTATTAAAGCCTAAACCAGGTGGAAAAATAGCTTTTAGTAAGACATTTGATTATGTACGGCCTAATATTTTCGTAGTAGGTGAGAAAGTGCTAGTGGGGAAATTGGGACCGTATTCAAGTGAAAAGTGGTTAGAAGGTTCAATAATAAAATGTGTTAGTGCGGTTACTTATCTTGTTAAAGTGGACGAAAAGATAATGTATAAACATGTAAATAGCTTAAGAAAAATTGAAAATGTATCGCTAGATTGTGAAAGTTTTAAATTTGATAATCCAGAGTTGAATAATTGGAAACCAGAAATTGTTGGTGAACCAATTAACGTTAATGTTAAAGATAATGTTACAAATGAGTTATTGCTAAAGCCAGCATGTGATATAACTAATAAAGAATCATGCCTTCAGCAAGAGACTACGAATATCTCAGATAATTCAAATGAAAGTGTTGCTGTGCGACGTAGCACTAGAAATCGCAAAGTACCACAGCGTTTAGATTTATAAACATACTAGTTAAACTTCTTTGTTTTAGTAAGAGGGGAGTGTTATGTATGGTTATAATACATGCAGGTTTGGCTAGAATATGGCAACCTTAGATGAGTGTCTCTCTATACACATCTCTATGTGAGTGTCTCTACACACATCTATGGTTGTATATTGGATTGACAGTTAGTTAGGTTAGACAAAGTAAGTAGTTCGAATAGTTGTATAATTCAGGCTACATGCTAAATATAATAATCAAAAAGTTTATGTCGTTTATGCCTTATAACTTATTAATATACTTTCTTTATATCAAGAACCCTCTCGGTCTTTTCTTTAACTACATACATAATAGTATACAAACAAAATTATAAATTATTAATAATTATAATAAAAAAAAACACATGAATAAATCTTCAACCACCACCAAATTTACGTTGTTTGTTGTTAAGATAGTAAAGTTGCACTAACTTTGCTCTATGCCAATATAAAAGAATTAATAATAAACTTAATATAAATTTGTTTCAACAGTGACAAACAAATTTATATTAAGTTTATTATTAATTCTTTTATATTGTCATAGAGCAAAGTTAGTGCAACTTTACTATCTTAACAACAAACAACGTAATTTTTGGTGGTGGTTGAAAATTTATTCAAGTGTTTTTTTTTTACTATTTTATATAGCTTGTGAATATTTTGCTACATTTTAATGTTTTTACTTCTATTTTTTGTATGCAACATTTTTTAATTAAAGTGCAATACAATTTTAACAAAGACTATTACACGCTACTGTTTTATAACCCTTGTCTGTGTGCATATACGAGACAACGGTCGAACTCATGCCGGAATCCAGGAACAGTGTTTTGACAGGTCGTGAATTAGACAAATTAATTATTAGTTGGTGTGTTGGACGTAACGAAACGCCCTACTAAAACGCTGTATAGAAAACTTGTCCTAATTACAAGCACGACATCAGCAAAACTCCTAATATTTACGGATTGAAGTGTGTTGGTAAATACAGAGTGTTCCATCGTATTTTGCAGGAATGATATTTAATTAAGTTACAAAATTTTTATAAACAATGGCTGAAAAATGGCTCATGTTAGTGACGCTTTTAAGAAAGTTTCTTGCTTTCCATTCCTATTTTGAACAGCATTTTATTGAGAGTAGGAACTTTGATTAAACTTATTGACTCATTATGTCAGAAATACAGAATAAAGAAAACAATAGCTAATGAAATGTTCTTCCCCAATATGTTGCTTCATTTGCGCTGTTTAAAATAATAATAACTGTACGAGACCTGATAGACTTTAGCAAAAGGTGGTCTTACGGCCTGAAAAGTATAAATCTCTACCTGCTCGTAAATTTGACGTATTTCTTGTGCTGTAATATTTTACAGCAATTCTCTAACATGAATCAAACTTCTTCCCTATCTGATTAATCTGTTCAATGTGGTTGTTTATATCATGAATTTCATTGAATACTCAATAATAATAATAAGTAATAACAACAATTTTTATCGTGAATTTGACAGTAATACACAAATACAAAATTTTGCCGCATTCAAAATACAATATAGGCATTTTACGGTTAAAGGATTGTTCATCATACCCTTGATTTTAAAGAGCTCTAATTAAAATATATCCAGGAAAACACGCAGACCATTTCACTGGTCGCGTACTATCCTATATTTGAAAATATCGTGATTAAAATTTCATTATTTAATCGGCATAGTGCTGTAATTCTTTTATTATGTAATAGCTCTAAATGTTTTTGTTCAATCAAATTTCCTTCAATAAAAAATGGTGCTATAATTTTACCCTCAATCAAACTCGTCCAAACATTCAATTTTTGTGGCCTTCTACCGGAACGATAGAAATGCATATTGTGACGCATTCATATCTAAAATCTTGTCTAATTACTTCACCATGTAGCACCAAATTAATGACCATTTTATCCAAAAAATTTTGTCTGAACTTTATTTTTATCACATCTTTAGTTATACCTACGTAGACGTTCATTCTGAATCTCTATCTAAGTACAACTTCATGGTGATTTTCAAAATTTTATGAACGGGTACTCTATATACAGATACAGTCGCTCTACTACTGAACGAGGGCTGGTTCAACGGTTAAAATACATATAATGACCAGCATTTTATCATTTGGATGAAGTCTTGGTGCTTTTCTTTTTATGAGGTTTCTTAACGCAACCAAATCTCTGTAATTTTGCAAGTAACGAGTGAGTCAATGTGCTCGATTTTGATATAGGCCGCTCAGGGAATTTTTTGGGAGCCTCAGGCTCTATTTTTATATTTATTCGTTATCGTTCTGTTTATTTTGTGGTTTGTATCAAATCTACCAACATACGTAATTTTATAATAAAATATAGACGTTTACAATAACAGAGTTTATTATTTTTTTAAACTTTGCTACAAACATATTAATAACATAACCTTTATACTAATATGCCTATGTTGCATTTCAAATGGGAGGGGGTTACCCAACGTGCTACCATAGTATAAAGATATACTTTATGTAAGATATACTTTATTCTGTGGTGACATTCACAAACCCAGACCAAAACAGACATTAAAAAAACAGCTTTATGCTTTTAGCCTATTTTTTCCAAAAGCGTTGAAGCGCCATACAAAATATTTTTTCAGAATTCTGAGTTTTGTACGGAATTCTGTAAAACACTCGGAATTTTTTATCATTCAAGAGAACATGATGTTATTAAAGTTTTTCTGTTTAATAGGTATGTTAATATTTATTTATGTTTATTTATTTAATAATATTTAAACAATAAGTATTGAATTGGTAATATTAATTATCCTAAATCAAACAAAGAAAAAAAATTTAAAGATACATTTTGTTTAATGTGTCTATTTTAACAAGAATTCTCCCAGGAGTTCTATATCAAAATAAAAAAATTGCTGAAAATGATTTTAAAAGATATTATTGCACTTACCTTTGATATGTAAGGTAAAGCGTCTTTTAGCGTATTTCGATAGAAATGTGCTTTTTGCGTGGGATCCTTCATCACAATAGTGTCCAGGAATTGTAGGGCATGGACTGTGGCATCACTGAAAATATTTAAAAAAATACAACAAAAATAATATGACTTTTGGATTAAAATTAGAAAGAAGATTAAAAGGAATGTTCTAGCTTGATTCTTCATCTCTTTTAAAGAAAATTGAAGCATGTATATTTCAAATTGTCTTAATTATCATTACACCAATGGAATGAGCATAATATTGTTCGTTTTCTAATAATGAGCTTGTACGGCTTTCTGTTAAATTTGTGTAAAAATATCTCACTATTTTGTGAATGTTTATGTTTGCCAAGTTGTTCAATACAAGAAGAACTTTATTTAAAATAATATATGGTACTCTTATATGTTATGCAAGAGTTTCTTTAATATTATAATTGGTGCTCAAATAGAAATTTTGAAATAATTATTGATACACTTATTTGTCACACCTAGTATGGTAGATATTCAATAATTAGTGATTTACTCTGTTTACCTACATAACTAGTATACTTCCTTTCCAGATACCTATAATGTTATCAGTGGTAGTTTAAATTATTATTAAGTATTATGAATATAAAATATAAAAACTTAAAGGGCGGAAGTTAATTGTCACCTAGGTATATATCTCATCGCAACTTTTAAGCTCCATAGGAAATTACATGAACTACTAAGATATTATGCTTAAACACTAATAATATAGTCACTTAAAATACAAACAGTGCCGTTTTCGTTTATACATGGCATTCATATCTACTAGGTAGGTCGAGGGATGGTTTAGTGCTGCGGAAAGTTATTTCGAAAGCAGATTATGAAAACCAAACACAAATTACAAACCTCGTCGCTTTGATAGAGAAATTGCTATTGCTCTCCCCACTCCCTTTCATCACCCGTATTTGTATTTCTCCATGTAACCCAGCGAAACTAAATAATTAAGTTAGGAGTTTTAAGGTATGAGGTTGTAATAGCATTCGCTATACCTAGGGACCTGTAACTCTAGAAATAGTTGAGTGAATATACTTGAGAAAATATTACACTATCATACAAACAGATTACATTTAATCCCATTAAATTATCAAATTTAATGAATGTTTAATATAATCAGATTTTGTTTTTTTGATTTGTATTTTTTGATATATTGCTTTTGAATTAAAACATTAGCCTACAGAGCATATATTTCGTATTTCTACAATAATTATTATGACATTTGGTTTAAATCCCGATTGTTTGATCAGTTTTCCCTCTGAAATGGACAAATGCCTCAGAATTTTATGTCAAATATCTAGCACGGTTTTTGGTGACCCAACCCAAACAACGTGCTTTCGATTCTCATAAAATTATCTGCTTTATCACCAAATTCCTAGGGATATTATTGCTGAAAATAAAAAACATATTTTCACGATACTAATAGCTTTTTCATATGTTGTATACTATGTAGTACATGGTGCGGTGTGGAGAGCTAGCAAATATGAAAACTGAAATTATTCAATTAAAATTAAATTATTATTTGAAATTAATGAAAGAAAGTTGCTGCTTGAATGCTATATTAGTACTGAAGGCAGTAAGAAAGACTATGTTAAAATGTATTCTAGACTCCTTTAAAAATTTCGGGAGGTAAAATCTTTCCAAAATCATCTAGTAACTTTATTAAACTCTTCTACGTAGTGCATTTTACCTAACTGTAATAAAAAATCCATAAGGGTCAGATGGGGCGAACAGTCTGCCCATTAGATAGCCCTGTGCCATAACCACCTTTCGGGAAACTCATTATATAGATGTTGTTTTAAGGTTATATACATAGTAATGAAGCAGAGCCCACTAAATAAATATTTACATGTTGTGCTTCCTCTTTAATTTATAATAGGCCCTCCCTCAAGCGCGGTGTTATTAGCTTTTGAAATAGGTATTTGTAAATGTCTTGCGCTTATTAAAATTTTTACAGCTTTATTGCGAAAAACTTCCTGCCGTGCATTCAGATTAATTCTACCCAAATAGCTCCAATTATGCCATTTAAATATAGGGGATTTCGGCACTGAAACAGACGGGAAGAGTTCTGTTTTTATTGAAAATGGTCTTTGTTAAGTTTATGAAGTACACTGTGTGCTATTTTGGTTGACACTGAATTAATCTAGGTTCTTATATTTATGAGATGCAGGGGGAAAATGAAAATGTTCACATTTTGGGATGCCATTATATCATGTAAGATAGAAAAAAGGAGAAAACTGCTTTTCATAAATATTTGATATTTTGATATTTTTAAAATGAATATATTAGCTAATGTCAAATTTTTGATTTTTTTCCTAAATAACCTATTTTTGATATTTTTAACCATCAAAAACAGAAAAACCTTGTTTTTGATAAACATACGAACAATCATTGCTTTAGGCAATTTCCAAACAAACCGTTTATAATGTTAAATACAATTGAAACGGTGTGTGTCTTATGCGTGTAAGAGAAAATGTTCGAACTTGGAACAATTTAATTAGGCTTATAGGTTAGTAGTTTTAGTTAGTGTAATAGAATTTACCAATTTTAATTAAAACGTCACTGATATATTTTTAGTTTTTAGCATTTTTAACAAATTTAAGTAAGTTTTATATTTGTGTATGTTTCAACAAAAAACTGTAGATACATTGTTTGAACATGTAAAATACATATTGTTTTATTCCGAACGATTGCTCGTATGTTTGTAAAAACAGTAAAAAATAAGATTTTGATGGCTAAAAATATTAAATTTAATTTAATATTTAAAATAACGAACGGGATATAGTGAATGTTTTCGAAAATAGAACATCCTTGTCGAGAGAAGAGAATTTCGCGTTCCTTGAAATACAAAAGTATGTTTTCGAAACCCAATGTTTCCTGAAATACAATAGATTAATAAAAACAAAAAAAATTCCTCACCGATTCTATATTTCTTGGTGACCGGATATATAGATCTTGGTTACCTACATTTGCCACTTTGTTAGATCCAATTGATTAATCGGGAAATAGATTTGACTATTGCGGAAATCCAATTGCTATTGTGAAATACAACGACACATTTTGAAGTTAAAGTAGATGTGAAAAAGGTGTAATATAACTTCTGAAATAGTCCATTACGACGAGGAGCGGGATGTATTTATAAATCAAAGACACCTACTCAACAAAATACTTTTATACAGATGTTCAAATCAACCAAACATGTTTCGGAACTTTTCTAGTATGTATTCATGTTTTGAATCCATATTACAACTTAGACACTAGGTAAGAATTCTTTGTAAAATTTATTAATGCTACTGAAGATGGAACAGTCAAGTTCTGAAACATATTTGGCTGATTTGAACATCTCTATAAAAGTATTTTGTGGAGTCGACGCCTTTGATTAAAAAATGTTATATAATTATTTCAGATTTTAAACAACAATACTGTTGCTTTTGTAATAGCAGAATATTTGAACAATAAAGTTATATTTCTCAAACTCCTAATAATTTGGAAGTTATTATAAACGACTATCGTAATCCTACAGTGTACATTGCATTCAAAACAAGTCGTATAAAATATATTGTGTCTTTTAGAGAGGTAGAGATTTCATATTTAATAATGTTGTATCCATAACAATAACTTCTGGAGAGTCAGTTAAAATTATCCAAATGTAAAACCATTTTAATATCCAACTTTTACAGATTGAAAGTGATAATTTCCATAATAAAAAGTTAAACATACATCTTAATTTAAATACTGAATTTAAAAAATTTAAAATATTATATATAGTGTTTTATTTTTCACAGGCTTGCAGAAGTTTTGGCTCTAATAATACCTAATCAAAAATCAAACCGCATTTTAAAAGCTTTTTGTTGTTCATTGTTGATTTAAAGCTCACCTGCCAGCTAAATAATGCTATCGAAATTTTGTATCGCTACTATGTAGATTTTGTATAGTAAGCGTAGATTTCATTTCAAAAAATATTACTTAAATGTTTTAAAGCCCAGTATCCAAATTATTATTAAATTTTATACTTTATGCAAACTTTAAATTGAAAGAGGTACAAGAGGTACTTTAAAAACATGGTTTCCATAAAATAGTGCTATTTAAAGTTTCAAAGTAATCATAGATAGAGACGACTGGATGAGGCTTATTGTGGCTTAAGGTCCACTGATATATACAGGATAAACCACGATGGATGGGACTTTAGTTGTTTACGAAAAACGAAACAATAATCCAGAATATTCGAACATAGAAAATTGTCGAAAAATCTGACAAAGATATACTATACAAACTATAATTATATCCGTAAAAATGTATACATACTCGGCCCCCTTTTTGGTGCACGTACGGGTATAAGGTAACTTCGCGGCAATAGGATTATTGTAAAAAAAATTCTCATTCTCATTTTGAAAATGATGGTCTATAGGCCTTGTTGGATTTGAGATAAAATATATTGAAATTTGTTTGTAAAATGTAATCGTGATTGTTGTTTATACATACATATATGTTATACAAAGATTTTACAAGTGAATTGTAAATTTTCTATTTGGACGTGCTGTAAATTGTAATTATGAAATTTTTGTAATTGCTGCTATGGTAAATAAAGATCTATCTATCTATCTATCTATATTTCAAGTAGAATATTCTGCATATAATATGATTATATTATATATTGGATTCCCAAGTAATTTCTGAATATTTTGTCCTAAAAATGTCTTTATTATGTAAAGGTGTTTGAAAAAGTCATTATTATTGTACAATGTCTTTATGAAAAACACATCTCCGAAAAAACAATTGGGAGGTCTAAAGGAATGGGACCTACCCAATCTCTGATTTAAAATTTTAATTTTGTCTACTTGATCTTTAATAATATATGTTATATTTTTGTGCTCAGTGCTGTTTTTTTTTTATTTTCTTTTCTTCAATACTGCCATCCTAATCAAAAATGTTACAGTTACCTAGTTTTGAGAAATCGGTGTTAGGAAATATTTTTATAGGATTTCTCCTTTCAGAGTTGTTTTTTGAGAATTTGATTTTGTAACAGATTTATTAGTGTTTATTATGCGACAAAAGAAAAGCGAATGTGCTGGCCCATTAAAAATAACACGATCGTACCAAAGAAAAAGAGCAAATGCAACAAATTTGCGACATTCGCTGTTTTTAAATACGTTGAAACGGACGCTTGAGGCCAACGTGCTAGTAAAAAAGCGCATGTTACAAAACTGCAATAGTTTAATGCTCTGTGAACGTATTCCTTATTTGTAACAGAAAAAGAAGTGTTCCCGTATGGTTTTTTGTGGACTAGTATTAACTGTATTTGTTGGGATTTTGTATTTTACTTAGTTTTTTGTGATTATTAAATTAAACTTTTTTTTTATGAACACATCTCCGAAAAAAAAATTTAATTGATACAATGCAAACTTGCCACCCAAAATAACTCGTCATTTAAAGTAGACACAATTTTCGGCAAAAACAGGTCCATTTTGTTTTTGATTGATTTTAAGCAATTTAAAATGTTTTATAGGTATGAAACGATGGTATTTCTATCATCAAATTCTTAATATATTTTTATTAATAATAGTTCTTCAAAAATCGTTTATACGTTGGCAGAGAGAACAGAGATAATCTACATTTTCGGAAGTAAAAATTGTTGGGCTCGTAGGAGAGCAGTAGTTTTCAACGTTTGGCACCTTAGTGAAGACGATTATGACAGAAGGATACAGTTTTCTGAAGAGATCACGAGAAAAATAAATGGTACAATTAACATCAATAATTGCAAGGTTAGATGCGTCTAAATTTATTGGTCAAATCGCAAATACCCAGTAAAAAATGTACATCACAATTTAGCTTAGATATTTCCATCATTTTGTATATATATATTTGTCAAGTGTATGTCCCACATTTTTCAGCTATATTTTGAATATTTCCTACCTAGCGTAAGAGCTATATTTTCCCAATAATATTACTTGTTTTATAGTCTGCATATAAAGGAGATATTTGACAGTATATATAGAGGTACGTTGAACAACAATTTATTTATAGGTACATGTAGATTCTATTCAATGCGGATGGAGAATTTTATTTCATAAGCCAATATTTATTTGGTACCAAAGCCCATGGAGACAACAGGCTTCTGGTTAACAAACAAACATTTTTGAATAATTTTTTTTCCCTTTTTTAGCAAGAAAGAGAAGACAGAACAATGATTTTTAATTATTATCATTGATTAGTGTATGAAGGGAATTAAACACATTTTTTTCCCATAACCACCTCAAAAATATCTGTATTGTCGGAAAGTCATTGACAAAAAAAAAGTCATTATTCCAACAGAAAATGTCGTTTTATAGTCTAAGACTAGTACAAAAATTCATTAAAATCGACTAACGCGTTTTCGGGAAATTTAAGAAAAACCAATATTTTTTAAATCTTGGAAATTTCTATAGGATAAACGAAGGATATAGTTAAGTTAGATTAAATCGACCAATCTTGTCAGTAACCTGTCTAAAATGTTATACACGCATTTTCCGGACAACTTGTGTATTTCAAATCCACAATATTAAGTATACGTAATATTCTCAACAAATAGAAAGTTGCAAAATTTTGCACTAAGTTCTTTTTTTATTAAAAAGCCAGGGGAAAAAGTGGGTATCCTAAAATATGTGTCCATGTGTAGAACATTCAGATATTTTTGCACAAACTAACTAATAATAATAATTCTAAATGTTTTCGTATCTCCAAATAAATGACAGCTAATTCCTTAAAATAATTTTGTCTCTCCAATACTGCCGTCCTAATCAAGAATGTTACAGTTACATAGTTTTGAGAAATCGGTGTTAGGAAATATTTTGTTGGATTTTCTCTTTTAAGACTTTTTGCGAGTTGTTTTTTGAGAATTTCAATTTTTTAACAGGTTTATTAGGGTGTAATATTCGAAAAAGAAAAGCGAATATACTGGCCCATTAAAAATAACACGACCGTACCAAACAAAAAGAGCGAATGTAACAAATTTGCGTTGCTGTTTTTAATTACGTTGAGACGGACGCTTCAGCCAACATCCTAGTAAACAAGCGAATGTTACAAAACTGCAGTTAAAAAATAGTTTAATGGTATGTGGACGTATTCCTTATTTGTTACAGAAAAATAAGTGTTCCCGTATGGTTTTTTTGTAGACTGGTAATAACTGGATTTGTTGGGATTTTGTGTTTTGCTTACTTTTTTGTGATAATTAAGTTACACTTTTTCAAAAATTGCAGAACAAAAAATAAACCGACCATATCTTAAAGCAATTAAGCACGAAGTGGTCACGCCACGCGAAATAAGAACCGTTACGAGGTTACATTCGCTTATCGTGAAGAATAGCGAATGCGCATATTAAATCCAAACAGAAGCGAGTGTGGTATATATAGTGCTCAAACGCTAATAGAGAAGATCTAGTCATATGTACGTTTTTTTTTGTAACATTCGCTATTCTTCCTAGGGGTTTAAAAATGGATCCAGGCGCACGTTCGCTATTTTCTAAAGAATAATTATTGAAAAATTCTAGTAAAAAATAAGCAGAATATAAAGTTTACGTGGAAAACAATCTGGAAGTTCTAAAAATAATAATAATAAAAAAAATGCACATTCGCTGTTTTCCATTGACACCGCAGAATATGCTTAGGACGTTTTTTTGTCTAATTATTCTCACTAAATAACAATTAACTTATATTTATCTTATAGAAGCAATGCTTATGGATAAATCCTGTTTCAAATTTATATTCGCTAACGATTCGCTGATCATTCTGTCAGATTCCTCAGATCAACTTATTGTGAAAGCGGTAAAAAATTTATTTTATTATCCATACAAAATAATGATTTTAATTCTTTCTCACAAAGAGTAAACCTATTCAGGATAGTCCAAAGGAAATTTGTATTGAACCTGCACCTAGTTTTTCCTCTTTTCATGAAATTTAAAGCAAAAACCGTCAGACACCTCGATTTTGTTTTAAAAAATATCTTCCAACCCGCGTCTTTAACCTGCTAACGAAGGACTATAATACCCTAAACCAATCCAATTCATACAGCCAATTAATTAAATTATGTGGTGAGAAAAAACAAATATAAATAGAAACATTATTCTGTCATATTAGGAGTCATTTTCATGTTATCGTCTTTTGAATATTTCACAACATACTTCAATGTTTATAATTTTTAAAAATTACTTACTCAAAATATTTAATCAAAACTAAGAGCTGAGCGGTAGGACGTTGCCTTGTATCTTTGCTAAGTAATCGTACGGTGGCCTCTTGTAGCGGAACTGGAATTCTAGGTAAAATGTTGTGCACTTGATCTTCTAACTGCGTAACACAAAAACAGACATAGAAACAAATAAGTATAGGCAATCCAAATTAAATGGCAATCGCTTTTGACATTGTTGCACCAACATATACTTATCTGAAATTGATTTTAGTTAAATATATAATTTCATTGTATTCTAATGCTTATAGTTGGTCAACAATGCCAACAATGATTTATCCTAATTTATAAACTATTTTGACGATTTGTTTGATTTTTATAAAACTCAAATGTAGGTTATCTACCTATTCTATAATAATTTTAAAAATTTAATGCAAATCCGACAAAAATATTTATTTTTATTAGATATCATATTTTTACCCTTTCGTGGTATAATTTATTAATAGGTAGTAGGTATTAACCATTTCATTTAAAAAAAAAACTCATGGCACGGTGTCAGCTGCTACTTTAAATCTGTCTAATTTGATAAAGAACTGACTGATTTACGTATTTTTTCTATTTTGTATCTTTGGTATAAATCTATTTTACGCTGCTGACAGAACAAAAATTGTAAGTATTGAAACTATACAAAATGAATGTATAACAAGCTCAGAGTCCGTAAGACTCGGTTCCAAGTCAAGATGGTGTAACTCCAACTGACACATTGGTGATGATGGTGATTTTGTTTCTAATCCTAAGTAGCTGATCTCATATATTAAATATGTATATACTTTCTACACCAGTCTGCGAATTACTTGTCGACACGTGGTTGGTGGGTGATGGACAGGAGGTGATGGGTGTGATTGACAATCACCGGAATGGAATTTTCGAAAACAATCTTGTATCCAATTTCTATCAAATGCAGCGAGTGCTGATTTGGTTATATTACGTGATTTCCTTATAAATTTATGAAACACGCTTTAAACCAATTAAAATAACTATAGAAAACTCTATATTTTTGGAAAGCGCATAACAAGTACGACAAAAATACAAAAGAATTCAGGGTGTCCAATTTAAAGAAATATTAAGTTTGGTTTATATCTCCTATAAGATATCCAAAAACTGCAAGGTTCTATCTTTAAAAATAACCGAGATATCCCGTAAGGACAGCCAAAATGGGACAGCCTCTACTTGTGGAGAGTAGAACACACGTAAGATGTGATAGCTACAATTCAAGAGATTCAGGTTGTGACAGAGAAAATGCACGATATGAATTTATTACTGATGAGTTTTGAGCTGGATGGTGATGTGAATGAGCGTTGAGATACCTGCCAGTGTGTGTTGACTTCCTATATACTGAGTATCCTAACGACATATTTGGTTTACGACTAATAAGAGA
Organism: Apoderus coryli; assembly: GCA_911728435.2. NCBI lineage: Eukaryota > Metazoa > Arthropoda > Insecta > Coleoptera > Attelabidae > Apoderus > Apoderus coryli. Next base: position 8,641,047 of record OU452204.1, on the reverse strand, counting down.
GTCTAAGAATGGTAACTTGTTTCCGTCAATTTCTATTGGATATTAGCATATATAGAATTTCCATGGTTATGGTTAAATCCTGAATAGTATCATGTTCATGAGGCCAGGTTATGAAGATGTCATCATCATATCTCTTCCATATTTTTTGTTTAAGTGATGTTCCAAATTTTCCTTAAATATGTTTGCTATGACTCCCAAGGCGACGCCGGATATTAGCTTGAATATTTGGCCGTTAAATATGAAATAAATTGAGAAAAGGCATTTTTCTATGTCTACGTTTAGATTCTTATCTGAGATAATATCACTTATTATGTTTGATGTGTCAGGGATTGGAACATTTGTGAACAGTGACTCTACATCAAAACGAATATATCAACCTCCGCCAATTGAATTTCTTGTAATACTTCTACTAGGCGTTGTGAATTCCAACCAACGTACCAACATAATTTTTTTAAAATGGAACTCTGATTTTTTGCTAGATGAAATGTTAGAGATACAATTGCACTATTGCGCGAAGTGGAACATTCGGTTTATGAATATTAGGAACGCCATATAAACAAGGAATTTTAGAATCCCGTGAACTATAATCTTGCGCTAAACGTCTATTGATTGAGGTTGACACTTTCTACCTTTGCAATAATATTTTCTTTTGTAGTATGTCTTGCTAGCTTTTTCTGCGTCAGATAAAGGATGGTTAGAAAAATTTATCACTGTATCTGCTACAGGCTTGATCTGGTTTGGGGCTTCTTTACTGCTATTACCTCGAGCTGAGCTTTGTCATTTGTTATCCCAGTCTGCGTATGAGAGAAAGTACGAAAGTTCAAGATGAACTCTAAAAATAAGAACTGATGCACACGGTTAATATCTCTGCGGGCACTATTTATTCTTTCGTGACGGATAGCTAAACTTGCACGATTTAATATAGAAACTGCTGGTCTTGATTTAACATGATGAGATATACAAAGAAAATTTGGCACATCGTCATCAACGCGATAACGAACCAAAAATTTTAACGTAACAGTAATGTCACTAATTTTCTGCGTTGGTATTCTAACTTCCTACATTTATATTTGATCATTTGTTCATTCAAGGTTGAAGATTTAGGCAGGAAACTTCTAAAATACTCTACTATACTACTTGTAGCACCAACTTATAGTTAAAAATCTGCTTGTAAATATGAACGAGGAAGTTGTCTAACCGTTACAAATTTTTGAGACACATGAAGAATCATACAGTTTAATCGTGATTTTATTTCCAATCTTTTGAGGAATTATATAAGAATGGAAAAAGTCTTTGAGTGATATGATTTACAGAGTAGTGGCGATATGCCATGAAAGAAAAATATGACTTATTCATGGATAACTAGTTATATACAATTGTCGAAGTGCCAGATTGTACTGTTTAAATAGAAAATAGTTGCTGGAAACATTTCGCGATATGCGACATATTTCCCACATCAGTTAGGTTCATATCAAGACTTAGCATACTTACCCACATGTAGGTACAATGTGAAATTATTTTGTTATATTCCTAATTTTTAATTTAGGTTAAAAATTATCCCACAGAAAAAACAAAATATTTCACGACATCCAATAAAAATACTTTAACCGATGCACCATTAAAACTTTCTCATTCATGTATAAAATTTTAAATCTCTCATCGATTTTTCGCCTATCCCCATACGATATCATAATTGAATTAACACTTTTTTCCTCTCTTGCTTATTGCAGTGGCCATAGTTCTAAACGATGCCTTCATTTGAATAATTTCCGAGCTTCTCGTTTTTTAGTTTATCTCGATAAATCGTCTGCAGCTATAAACCCATACGTTTTTTATATACGACCAGAACTTCCACATTTTGTTAAACTAGGGAATATTGGATACTCACAATAGTGATTTAATCATTTCTACAGAACAAATTTAAATTGAAAATTACAATTTGCAGCCAAAATTAGATACCTACCCATGCCACTTTTTATGGCACTTGGTTTATTCAAAAGTTTACCAGTATTTAAGTTTTCTCCCTCTTTAATAATTTCCGCATTTCCAACGACAATTACTGCTTAACAAACAAGCTATCGATTATTGATTTAAAACATGAATGAGGAATTTTCTCAGATATTTTATCGTGAATGATTTATTAAAATTCCTCTGAACTTTGTCTCCTTATATAATACATAAACTATGCACATAGAGTTCTGCGTTTACCTATATTCAAGATTAGTTGGCTTTTGTTTTGTTTTACTATACTGCATTATAGGTAGTACAAACGTGCAAGGGAAATTTCTTGTGGCTTAAGTTAGGAGGATCGCGATTTCTTGAAACACATGTGGTTTTGAGATGAGAGTCTCGTTCATGTCAGCGAAAAACAATCCGATTCCCTGGATATTATCGTTCTGAGGTTATTTTGGAAAAACCATTACCATTGGTATCTTTTGCGACAGATTTACGGGAGCACCCTCAATGGTTTCAACAACATGGTGCAGCGACCGGTGCCCACACCCTAAACTTTTGTATAGTATAGAATAATTTCTCGAACTTAGAATTTTCACCGGATTTGACACCACCAGAAAAACACATTTGGGGCATGGCGAAAGACAGAATATTTGGCTCAGAAAATCCGCGACAAATATTGTAGAACTACGAGAAGCCATACAAACATTTTTCCTGCTTTTCTAAATATGTTTAAAGACTTATAGAATCGATATGAAGTTTGTTTAATTCACAATGACATTTTTTATAATACAGATATGAAAAAATTTATATCATTTTTATTTTCGAGACTGTTTGATTTGTTTCTGTAATAATTAATACATAAATCTGAGTGTGTTTGCACCAATTTATTGCAAAATATGACTTACTGATATCAGTATGAGAACCAAAATCCGTACACTAATATAACTAAGAGCCTTCACAGTTTCTAAATTCAGTAATTCCTGGTCTCTGCATTGCAGTCAATTCTTGAAGGTCTTTCATCAAATCGACCATTAAATTGCTAGTTTAACTAACTCTATTGTTGTTTTTTTTTTCAAAAAATTAAAAATTGATTTATTTAATGCCAACTTAAAAGTGATTTTGTTAATTGTCAAATCAATATTAACCACTTAGTGCCAGGATGATTTTGAGTATTGTCAATTTTCTTTTGAATAATGTCAGTTTAATATTAAAGTTGCAAATTCGATTTAGCGGCCATTTGAACTTGAACAGCATCTATGTACATGATTATGACACATGTGCATCATTGTCAATTCTTACATTGACATAATTATGACTGTACAAGGTTTGCTTAGGATCTAGGGGGTGCTGTTGTTCCTGTGGATAAAACAACGAGAATGGTGTGTCGAGTGTCAGAAATGGGCTTGTAATGAGCATTTTAAAGAAATGTGTGTGATATGTATCGAAAAAGACGATGGTTAAATCGATCGACTTCTCAAAAGTTGAAATTTGTTCAAAGACTTAGGAAATTTGTTTAAAGACATTTATGGTCATTATTTAAATTTTTATGACCACTACAATGAATTTTTTTTAGGCTTCTAGATTATTATTGCGTATTATTTTATCTTTCTACAGTTCATTCAAAATTTTCTGTTAATATATGCATTTGACCTTGATTTCTAGCCAGTTTTAATTATATACCTCAAATATTTGCATATTGTGATCTATTTGTTCTTGACTACTATGTTTTCAGTTCAGTTTAAACGGCCTAAGTGTATACCATATATCTTAGAATGGCAGATTTTCAATCACGACATATTCCCGAATTCTCAAAGTATACATACAAATCCAATGCTTTAAAATACCATTTACATGTATGATAAAACTAGAGCAAATATTTCTGCAATATATCGAAATAAATAAAATTTTGCCTATTTCGGTTACCTACTTTAAATATGTAGTTCGGAATACACTATCTACTACTATATATGTATAGGTAAAAGATAAATGTTTATTTTACCAATTCCAATTGCTTTAAATAATGCGAACTGGAATTATTTGCTTGGATAAGTGGTTTTCCATGATTAAATATGGCGCACAACACCATACCCAAAGAGAACATGTCGCTTAGGATGCTGCAAACTGATTGGGTTTGACATTCTGGAGCTGCAAAAAATAGTAAACATAAATTTTCAATTACTAATAATTAAACATTTTCTTAATAGTAATTTACGTTTAAATCTGGTAAATATATTTTTACATTAAGAGTAAGAAACAAGTACTGGAAACATTTTACCTAATCATCTGACGTTTTAGAAACAAAACATATAATTTTTATAAAAAATATATATTATTTTATGTGTGGTGAATATATTTGTAATATCAATTGAATGTATTTCTAGCTCTGGACGAGCAATGAGTTCATATTATTTAATACGTATACCTATATTTTGACACTGTCATCGAACGTTATTAATTTTAAAATGGATCGAGAAAAACTGTTCAATTCTGAAAAAATTTCAGAGATCGCAAGAAGCCACGGGAAACCTGTTATCTAAAAATCCTCATCCCGTTACGAGAAAGAATACCTACAATTTTTTTCAGCAGAAGTTCAATAACAAGTACAAACAAAAAACAAGTTTAAAGACGGCCGAATTTTTCAATGCATATGAGAGTTTAGTAGTTGTACTACTATACAAAAGCCTTGTAAAAAACTAATGCCACTGAAGATGGAACAGTAAGTTCTCAAACATGTTTGGCTGATTTATAGGCATATACAACATATATAAATATTTTCTGGAGCCTTCTATTTGCAAAAAAATCAATAGTATCTAATATTCATAAATAATATAATTATTGTTATTATTATTAATTTTTTCTTAACAAATATTATAACCGATTATATATTAAAAAATTATAAATATTAATTAATTAAGAATTATTACATATTGAACAGTTGAACGAATCAAGTTGATTTTTACTAGAGCGAATTTGAAAATTTTGCAGCCAACGTTATATTTTGTCATTTATGCCTGTTGATTTTTCGACTTCGAAAAACCGAAACAATTATACCTAAGCGGTTTTGTTTTAATACCGAGGGGTTCGGTTCTATTGCGTTATTCGAGTATAGTTATTAGTTTCAAGTTTACACCAAGAGTATTAATTTGGTTATGAAACATTTTTCTACTTTGATTTCGGTTAGTATAGTTTCGGTACTGTTTCATTACTTAGAGTTTCGGTATCGGTTTCGGTTCCGTAGCTATAGTTTCTATACCGTCTCGTTGCTTTTTGTTGTTACTAGGTTATTTTCGGTATCTAGGGTTTACCTGGGTTTTGGTTAGTGAGTTTGTCGTTGGAATAGGTTTCGGTAATAATTTCGTTTCTGTTAATAACCTTTTGCTGGAGATTTGTTGTACCTATGTAAATAATTCTTCTTCACTGAGTTTGATGTGTTTTTTGTTTTAATTTGATGAAATAGCGTATTTTATGGACACACAAACTTGGTAAAGTCAAGTAAACATTTTGTTGTGATTGTTTTTTTGGATTGATTGCTTTTATTGGGATAAATATATAAATATGATACGATTTCAAGTTCTAAGTAACTGTAAATGCAAATTAAAATTTGAAAAATATTTGATAATTTTTAGATTATGATTACTTTATACTGTTCTGTGAATTTATTCTTAATTAGAATTAAATTTAGCTCTGCAGAATACATGTAAAATGAATCTCGTATTTATAATTTTCCCCCAACCATTTCAGAATAAATGTAAATTTTGTTTTCAGAAGTAAATTTATGAATGTTGCTAACAGCACATTATTAGTGAGTTGAAATATCATGAATAAAATAAAATGTACAGTGTTTTCATTTTAAAACTTGCTACCCAGTATACCTCGCCATCTCAAAATGACACGATTTTCAGCCAATAGGTACTTGTCGATTTACCCCCAGCCATCTCAACTTTATAATTTTAAATCTCGCCCCGTATCTTGTAACATATCATCATAAGTAGCTTAAGAAGTTCTATCCGTATGCGATCTAGTTCTTAGATAAAGACTAGAAAATTATTGTATTACATGCTCAAAGTGAGCTGCATTATTTTCATGTATTGTCTAAAAAATAATGGAGACTACTTTCAAATTCTTGCGGGAGTATTTCCAGATATATCTTTCTACAGGTTCGAGTTATTATATTTTTGAGGTCATCAATGTCTTCTGGCTGAGTTTTATAAACTCCAATTTTTAAGAAAATGTGAAGTCCAGTGGCGTTAAATCTGGAGATCTTGGCAAACTCTTGTGTACCTTTCCTTCCAAACCATTTCCAAGGAAACGTTTCATCTAGCCATTATCAAACACGAAGAGCATATTGAGGAGGAGCTCCATCTTGTTGGAAATGCAAATTGTTATCTTCCAAAATAAGGTTTCCATCTTCGTCGGTCTGGTTTTCTAGCGGTATTCTCATGCCCCAGCTTCAGGAAAAAAGTCAATTTATCAGTGAAGTAAATATTTTGTAACAAATTTGAATTATCTGTTATTTTATAGTAATCTCTTCACAAAACTGTGTTCCTCTGTGATAATCGTCTTATCTGATTTGCTGATTAGTTTGTAGCTTGTACGGAAAGAACTTATTTTGTTTGAGTACCTTTTGCACAAAACCAGTAGAAATGTTATTTAACTTGGCAACTTTTAGAGTTGAAGCATTAGGATTCATAGCAAAATTACCAAGAATTTTGATATGCGTTGTGCGTCCAGTGTGTAAGGACACACCGAACCAGTTGTCTCAAATTTTCTTACGAAATCAAGTAGATACTGGTGGCTTGTATTTTTATCAAGGTGTCTAGCGTTGAAAACTGCTGCTGTCCTACGAGCAGAACGGTATTGCACTTCTGTAAATGTAGAATATCGCTGTTGTCTCTGCCAACGTATAAACAATTTTTCAAGGAATCTTTACTGTTGTATTAATAAAACAATATTAAGCATTTAGTTTTAAAATAGGTACCAACGTTGTATAACTATTTTTTTGCTATTTTATTTTGTCGCTTACTATGCTTTGCATGCTCTTATCACAGAAACGAATTGAACAATTTCATTTATTCTAGGTATACGGATAAAACATTTGTGTAATGATGTGTCACAAGACGAGGGATGATATATGAAATTACAAAATTGGGTTTGCTGGGGGTGAATGGGTGGAACACAAAATTCAAGCAGCAAGGGTCTTAAAGTTCCCTTCATAACCAAAATCTAGGTGTTTTTGCCGAAAATTGTGTGTACTTCAGATTATGTGTTATTTAAGGTGCGAGTCATATAATGAAAGCGCTGTATAATTTTTTATGTAACACGAAAAATACCGAATAACGCATCATGGCAGTGAAAAAAATATGAAATGTTAACGAAGTGTTATTCTGATTAAATTTGATTGTATCATTTACCCAGTTATTCAACGCTAAAATGTTTTCGTGCGATCATATTATGCCTTTTATAACATTATCCTAAGGGTAGTATTAGGCATGGCAAAGGGCCTAGACCCACGGTCTATTTGGTCACTAATCTCAATTTACTATAATCCGTCATAGTTTCTAAATAATCCCCAGGGTGATTTTCTAACTTAACATAGGGGTAAGTTATTTTATGACAAATTCTAAATATCGGATTTTAACAGCGCAAATCCTTGAGCACAGGAAGGGCATACCTAACAGCACTATTGTTTTATTATGTTAGACTAGTTCTATATTTTTTAAGTATAATTTTTGATATATTTTAAAATAAATCGAAAGCATATTTAGAGTATGCTCTAAATATCTCGAAAACGTAGATATATAAAAAATGTTTAAGGTTATAAACATTTTCATTACGTTATAGGTTTTTATATGATGAGACTTGGTGACTTAGAACATGTCAAATTCCATTAATTACTTTAAGGTCTTGAATGCTGAACCGGCTGTAGTTCGTATTCATAATATGTTTCTATCTTTTGCAATAAAATCTGTATTCCACCTACTACACGATTATCACCATCGAAATATTCCCTATGTTCACTCGGCAGAAATATTGCATCAGGAACCGCCTCCCTAACTGAATACGTATTACACACATATTAAATGTACAAAGCACACCGATGACATTGTTCATACAGTAATAGGAAAACACAGATCGATCATATTAACAACATGCAAAAACCAGTAAATAAATTAAAAAACTGCTGCGATGGAGGTACTGAGCATAAATCCTGAAAAAAACGATCCAAGTGTCATTTACAATCTGGCAGAGCCACCTTGAACGAACCATGTCCAGAGCGACACCGGCAATATGAACAAGCAGTTTTTTTAGTGAATTAGCCAAAAGCACGCGTTAAATATATACAGACGCGTCTACAAACATTGCAGCCTGTCTAGGCATAGCAGGGGCGATACGAACCTGTCTGTCCTACAGTAGCGATGAAAGCTCTGGGACTAACACAGGCCAAATAATATAAATCCGGCATTCTAGAAAGCAACATAAAAATCCTGTATCTGATAACTTTAGATTTAGGGAAAGAAAACCGACGAATGCTTTTCCAAGCAAACATGAATTTGAAATTAAATTCAAAGTGGTTATTAAACACCGTCATCCGAGGAAAAATTGCGCGGACACAAGCCTGCAGAGAACACATCCGTTTTGCGTACCTAATGATCAAAAGCAATACAAGCGAAAGCGGGCCGAATTACAAGCTCTCTGAATCTATTCGAAAAAGTCCCCCTACTGCAACTGACAGCTCAACAGAACATAAGATAACTGACTTGTGTGCCAGGACACGAAGGCATGGAGCGAAACGAAACAGCTGACCAACTTGTAAATGAAGGGATACTGGAAGAATTGCGCAAATAGGAAAAGGGAAAACTAGAGTTCTATACTAGAGGAATCCTCCACCCCTGAGTGATTACTACTTTTAGTGCAAATCTAAATAGATACGTGATATAAAAACTTAAATTTCAAAAGCTACAATAATTTATCAAATTGCTAGTCTGTTAAAATATTTGTATAATACATTTATGATTTATTTATTTTTTTTATAAAAGTTGTTTTCCATTAAAAATTCTATGATACCAACAGCTAATTTATTTATTCTTTAAATTTTCATTCGCAACTGCAAAAGCGATATTAAAATTTTACTTTTTATGGAAATATAATTTTAAATTGGTTAGGTTCGTAGTTTTAATTAAAAACATGTTGTAATGCCATTAGATATAGTTGCAGATGCAGATAATATTTGTTAAAAAGATAATTTCTGCATTTTTAATATTCAAATAGACAATAGAGTGACCCACAAGTTGAACTTTTTTTAAATAAAAATGCATTCGAATGATGTATCACCTACTCCTATTTAAGAATTTGATGGTTGTCTCCACGACTATCAAGGGCTAGAGCGATTTCAATCAACAACCAATGGGTTCATTCTAGGACTCTCCAAACACATATCCCAAATTCAAGCTCAATTAGTCGAAGCGTTTAGATGCTATCGTGGAACAATACATACAGACAAATACACAGACAGACTTCCATTTGGAAATGGTCGTAATCGTCTCAGGGGACTTCAAAATGGTTATGTCCGTGTTTATTTATCGCGTTCACAATACTTTTCCTATGGGTTAGGGAAGTAAAAGTAGGGTTAAAATATCTGACTAGCCCGCAGTTAGTTATAATAAAAAATATAAACCATTTTTCTTAGAAACCTGTACCTTCTGTATCTTAAACACGATTTTTTTAACCTGTGTTTATAGACATACTATATATTTTATTATAATATACTGAAGAAATAACGAAAAAACCTATATGGGACCATGGTAATTTTTATATCTTACAACTAACTTCAGCTATAGCGTTAAAAATATTATCTGCAATATAAAAATATAGAAAATGTGCAATGTTATGATCCTTATTACTAATATTTTGCACTTACAACGCTTCACGATGTTTTCCATTAAAAATTCTATTATAGCAACAGTTAATTTCTTTTTTTTTTTTATATGTTCATTCGCAACTGCAAAAGCGATATTAAAATTTTACTTTTTATGGAAATTTTCAAAGTTATATAATAATTTTAAATTGGTTAAGTTCGTAGTTTTAATTAAAAACATGTTGTAATACCGTTAGATATAGTTGCAGATACCTACTATGTCCATTTGTTAAAAAGATAATTTCTGGAATTTTAATATTCAAATAGACGAAAGAGTGACCCTGAAGTTGAACTTTTTTGAAACTCATTGAGTATTCTTATTATATAAAATAAGAAAAGGACTAATTATTAACATTCCTTGCTATGCTGATATAACGTACACTTCCTTTCCAGTCGAATAGATAATTTGAATATAGAAAAGTTAGTTTTGAATGCAATCAAATCTGTAATAATTTGAGTAGATACTCGAAACTAGAATTCATCAGGCTGATAATGCTCGTACGAGGATGCTATGATAATAGGTAACCCTTGGCTATCTATCAACACTGCATCTTATTCTTGTTGTTTACATGGGACACTCACGTTCACAATACATCCATCGGCATCGGTCCGTATTTTACATTCTATTTTTGAAAGAGACAACGAGTTCGCTCCTTTCAAAAACGAGTTAGATGCTGTGTATGAAGATCTCACTTACAGTTGTCACCATTAAGCGGTTGTCTAATGAGTTCAAACAACCTACTTAGTTGTTGATTGGGTCTCTTTGGATATATAATCCAGAAGTGAGAAAATGAATGTAATTACGTAATAGTATATTAAGTATCACGGGCGGTAAAGCATTCGTTGCAGTCCGCCGCTGTATAGACGCACGAGTGAGCGAAGCGAAAAAATAGAAAGAGCGGGCGCTAAATGGTCATTTACCGCCGGCATATGCGGGCGGTAAAACTCTGTTTAAATGCAGGCAGACGAAAAAGTATATAACTCACATTATACCTTTCAGATCTGCACTAAATGAGATCTCACCAACAGCCGAAAAGGCAAGGCAGGATTTAGACATTCCGCTATAGCATTCTGCACCCGTCTTAAATCTGACTGGTTCACTTAAATATGGTACCGAATTCAATAGCGGATTGTTAGGACGGTGATTAAACTGTGAGTGGATTGTTATTAAGTTGCTAGATGAGAACGGTGCCTGTGTGACTGAAGTGTAATGTTTAAGCGGTGGTGAAATCCAAAGTCGAATGTCGAGTAATTAATATTATAAAGTTTTTCTGAAAATTTGGTAATACCGATTTGGATTTTAAAATTGCATAAATGACAAATTAATTTTAAATTTCGCTATACTTTTGGTAGGTACAATTATTAGTATTAAACCTCACGTAGGTACTTACACAGAATTTTAATTTTTTAAACTATAAAAAATGAAGAGACATCAGAACGACATGATGAAGTGCCACTCAAAGTCATTAATTTGAGTGATACCCCTATTGCACCCCTAACTTATAATTCTTACAACAAATAACTATTGGAAACAATATCAGTATAATAGCCCAAATGCTATCAACTAACAATAAAGATTGTCTCTCTCTTTCTATCTAACATTCCACTTTGCATTTCAGCACCGCTTAAACATTGTTAAATTCGGAGCGTATGCAATAGAAACTGAGAAACAATCCGCTAAGGACTTCGGCACAATATTTAAATCAACCAATCAAATTGGAGACGGATGCCGACTGCTATAGTGGAATGTCTAAATGCGACCGGAACAAGCTCATATATCCATAATTTTACTAACTTAGATCAGATTCTTTAATTTTAACAACACATTACACCGATAATCTCTGAAAGTAGTTATAGTAATATTTTAAAGACACATTTCGGCTTATATCACGCCTGATATCTAACTAATTCAAAAAGAACATATTGAATAGAACTAAGTACCCATTCAAAATTTTCTTTAAACGGAGATAATTTTCGATAAATCTGAAAAAAAAATTATGGAAAATTCAGCCTCAACTCAATGGCACATCAGTCAGGAATCATTAATAATCGTCAAAATATGCCATCTCTCTTAGATTACACACTAATTAATTCTTCCAAAAAATACATAAATATGTTTGGAAACTAAGAAGAAAATTGCATAAAAGTAGTGTGTCTTTTGTGCGAGAAAAATTTCAAGATTTGGGTATTGAGAGATTTGAAGGTGGTAGATTAGCTAAGGTTTTATAAGGTTAGTTTTGTGGTTATTATTATTTTATGGTTTACAGCGGAGCCGCTCATTACGCGTGCGTAAAGTGTAAATATCCGGGGACAATATAAACTTCAACAAACTTTCAGGTATTTGGAGAAACAGAAAAAAAATAGTGAGGAAATTGGTATTAGTCACTCGCCAGGAACCCTATGAACTTTTCCTTCGCTATTATAAATTAATTTAATAGTTTAGAATAACATTTGTTCCGTGCAGTTAAAAACTAAGAAATGTATGTTATTTAGACATGACGATTTAGATACCGACGAAGCTACTATGATGGGTGTCTTACAGGGAAATATATCGATTTGTATAAGGAAAACCATACGTAGGAAAAATTTAAAATTTTGTACCACTACAGGGGGCAGATTCGCTAAAACAGTTACCGGGAGTAGCAATCAATTTTTATTATTTTAAATTGACACTCTATATATTGCAGTTTTGGATTCTACACAAGATTTTACGTAGATTTTGGGTACCATGTCATATAGCTGGGTATAATTTCTTGCTAAAATATACGTTCAAAAAATAATACTAAAAATGAAATTCAGAAAACTCAAATATATCATCTCTTATTTAAGTATAACAATAAGGGTAAGTTTGTATAATGTTGAATACTCTGACATTTTTATGTTTCGAAAAAATGGCCAAACTGATATTTGCATATTTTAAGGGCAAATACTGCAGAAGGAAGTCATACTCGGGTCGTTCCGTCTGCTTAGGGACATGAGTCTGTGGTTCTCACTCACTAACCATGCGGAGTATGGAGTGGATGAGAACTAAACGATCGGCCATGCTCCCCTGACACCTGCCGGGGTCTGAGACGGTAGGGATTATGGGGGTCCGTCTGTACGCCTCAGACACACTTATTTTCTTTTTCGAGCTGGGGGTACAGACAGAGGGAAAATTGACATCCCTGGAGATAAGCCGCTCCAGTCGATTTCGCCAACCGAATTTAAATAATAATATCTTTATTTTCCACTCAATGCAAAATTATGGGATCGTCAAATAAACTTTTTGCAAAGTGTAAGATTGTAAGATTTACACAATGCAAACAAAATATATCGAGGTCGGGTTAAACTTTCCATTAATATATGACCTGCGTAACGAAACAGAATTTTAATAATAATTATTATTATAGTTGTATTATTTTTATTACTTTATTCAAAAGCTAGAAATAAAAAAAAAATATTGCCAGAGCTGGGATTCGAACCAGAACCTTCTGCATGCGAATCAAACGCTTTACCAATAACGACAATAACCCTTATAAAATTAATGTATTATATGCTAATATTAGTTATAGGTTCCAACTACCTGACTGGTGAAATTTTAAACGCTATTTTCTCGAGACCTATGAAGGTAAATTTGAAGAGTAACCTATTGCTGTAAATCAGATGAAAAATGCTTTCAAATGATGTATCACTTGACCCCTACTGCTATTCAAAAAATTGGGTATTATGTGCGATTTCAACCAAAAACTAACGAGTTCATCCTAGAACTCCCCCAAACTCATATACCAAAATTTGGCTCAATTGGTTGAAACGTTTAGGTGCTATCGTGGAAGAATACATACGCTATGAATACCTTTGTCACCAGAGTGGCGCGACTGGCGAATCGTTGTTCTAATCATAACATCGATTTCTTTGCACCATTTAGTGAGTTCGCCGGTCGCTTGAGGAGGGGGTCTAGAGATGAATGGTTTCCCTAATTCCTTGTTTTCAAAATTTAAAATAATTTAGCATTCATTAATTCCTTAACATCGGCGAGCGTTGGAGTCCTGCGAGCTGTTGTATGTCGCGCAATTGCTGGTTTTTTGTTTTTCTTTATTAAGTTCAATTGTAATGGATAGTCTAGAGTTAAGTAAGTTTTATAATTTCTGTATTATGTTGTATGCTATTGTTTTGTACATGTTGTAATAATGGACTTTGTCCGTAGATTAATAAATAAATCACACAGACACGCCTTAATGGACTTCACGATACTTTCCCTATGTTTGTGTAGTTAGTATATGAGTGCCTCTAAATCAGGGGCGTAGTGACCAGTGTTCCGCGTGTTCCACGGAACACGGGCCCGGTATCCTCAAGGGACCCGGTACTGCATTCTGCATCTTTTCTATATTAAATACCTAGAAATTTTAGTAAATTTGCAAAACTTGTCGCGGATTATCACATAGTAAATAGATATTAAATAGGCATCAAACTGCAACTTTTCTCTAATTGTACTCTCTCTATCTTGCACGGTTTAAGAAATAGCATGTATATTTTTTAGTTTTTATATTTTAAATAGTGCTTTGGTAAAATTTGTTTGATTTCTTAATAAACGTATAAATATTGGTACTTTGTTTTTCAATAACTGTGGCGGCGAGGGGGTGGGCCCGGAAATTCCTTGGAACACAGGCCCGTAACGGCATCACTACGCCCCTGCTCTAAATAGCATATGTAATATTTTCATATTTTTCCGACTTTAGAATAGCCGACAATCAGTTATATGAAAACATGCAGGTATTATTTGCTTTACATTTTAGATGCTTTTTCAAACCTAAACACGCAAAAAACTTCTTGCGGAAATGCGTCATAATACAGGGTGAGTCATGAGGAACTGTACATACTTCTACCATAAGTAGAGGCACATTAGGTGATCATCAAATGACCATTAAAAATTGTCTCCTTGTTTTCATTATTAATATACAGGGTGAATTATGGATATTCATCAAAACAATGTTTCGTAATATCTTTTCAATGATTAAGTCGATTCATCTCATTTTTTTATAAAAGTGTGTATTGGTGCCTGGCAACTAACTGACATATTCAGAATTGAGAAAATCCAGGTCCGTCTTCGAGAAAATTTGTGGGACTGCTTCATATTCAACACTTCACCCTGTATATGATTTTTCAAAAATCTGATATAATTTTTTCAGAGGGTATAAATAGACAGTTAGACCTGGGTATTTGAATTTTTTGTTACACTCGCTTCACATTTCCAATTAAAGATTCATTTTAGAGCCAAATTGAAAATTACTTTTGTAAAAAAATGAGATAAATCGACTTAATCATTGAAAAGATATGACGAAACATTGTTTTGGTGAATATCCATAATTCACCCTGTATATTAATAATGAAAACAAGGAGACAGTTTTTAATGGTCGTTTGATGATCCCCTAATGTGCCTCTACTTATGGTAGAAGTATGTACAGTTCCTCGTGACTCACCCTGTATATATTTTTTTTATAAAATATCAGAAACTTTAGAATAGCCAAGTCACATGAAAACATATTCATGCATTGTATTCTAGACATTATTCTAAACATAAACACACAAAACATTTCTTGTGGAAATGCGCCAATTTTTTTGAAGAATACATTTTTATCAATCAGTAAAACTACGTCTGCTCCACAAAATGAACATAAATATATTGTTTAGTTATCAATACGGTCTGTCATACATGTTTCAAGATCCTAATCTCATCTTCAGTGACTTTAAACTTTTTAAAAACTGTCCCATGGCCTGTGCTCAAATGCTGATATCACTGAAGATAAGATTATGATCTCGGAACATGTATGACAGATCGTATTGGTAACTAAACAATATATTTTTATTTTCTGGAGCAGACGTAGTTTTACTGATTGATAATTATGGCTACTCTTCAAGATGAATTACTTCAATAAATATATTTTTATTTAATTTTTATGTAGTAAGAAATTACCTAACTACATTCCCTGGATCATTTATCAGTCTTACCTGAACAATTATCGAATCAAAATCTTATGATGATTTTATCATAAACTAACCTAACCAACCCTAACTATTTTATTCAAAAATTGGTAAATAAAAGAGTATATATTGTTAGAAGAGCTGGGACTGGAACCCAGGAAGTTCAGGGTGAATTTCAAGGATTGATAATTGTAGTTATTAAAAGTTTCAATCCTAGGGTAACTAAAAGGTTAAAATTTACAAACACTTTATAATGATATATACCATAGATAAAACAACATGATTATACGATTCATTTTGAACACAGATATGCCTAAAAAAATTGTTGTCATTATTTTTCCTTGGTTTTTTATACGGTGTTTTGTATTTACAATTTTACATTCTGTGTATATAGATATTTATATCGCTCGGTAGTTTTTGTCATTCATTTTGATAACACGTAAAATGCTGCTGTATAGATATATATATGTATAATATCTTATATTATTTTGTTGCAGTTAAAATTTAGTTGAATTAGGGTGTTGCTCGGTACATTACGCGGCGTGATCGGTACTTGCCGACATTATTATTAGCAGGTAGGAACATGAGTGCATGGTTTTTGAATTGATTTTAAACTTTTCGCAGTTTTGAATAAAAAGTCACAATAATTAACCGTTATTTTTCGGTACCTAGTGAATATTGTTAATTAATTTGTTAAAATAATATTGTGGGGTAAGTCGTAGTAAATAATTAGTTTCAAATATATTTAGACAATAAATCTGTTGAATTGTGCTCATAATATAAATCCTGGAATGGTGAAATTGATACTTACATATTCCAATTTTTGTTGTTTGAGATTGTGATTGTTTTATTGTAATGAATTATTTCTTTCTGAATTTATATTTTTGCTAAAACGGCTAAATGAGGCTCTGACTAAGTTTATTTAGGATAAATGAAACGTTAGCCAAAGTTTAGGCAATTTGGTCGGTGTGTAGGACCCGACAATAATTTCATCAGGATATACAGGGTGTCCAAGATAAGAATGGGATAGCATTGGAATCTTGGAAACGGTAAGAGTTACAATGTCGATTAAATTAGAGAAACAATTTAATCACCTTTTAAGTGGTGTTTTCAAAAGTAGAGTAACTTTAGCCGTTTTGAAGAATTTTTGAAAAAACAATTTTTTGCAATTTTCCTTTTTATTTATTTCTGACGTTATTTTTACAGATATAAATAAACTGTTGCCCTCGAGGCACGAATAGCTCTCCATATTTAAGTGTCACAGTAATAATTTTATGACCTTTTTGTCATTTATCTAAAATTTATATGCATATTTTTTTGTTTTAGACATCAGCTATTTTTTTTATGTATCGGGTTTTGTTCCTTTTTCTTCTCTATTTATACGTACATATTTTATATTTCAGATCTTCTAGGCCAAGTTCTTGTACGCAAAATAGTTGATTTTTTTTAGTTTTATTATAAAATTTATTTTGCCTTCTTTTCTACTATTTATGAACGCCTATGCAAACAAAATTGTTATGCTGCATGTTGTAGGTTATCTTATATCAAAGCTATATATAATTAGCCAATGTTTCTGTTATATTTGGGATTTTTTTTTCGTTTTTCACCCTTTTTTACACTATTTACGAACGCCTGTGTGGACCAGTTCATTTATGTAACATTATTTAGGTTACATTCAATCGCAACTATGAAAAATTATTCAGTATTTCGAATAAGTTTAGGAAGTATATATTTTTTTATTTTGACCTCTTTTACACTATTTACGAACGTCTATGAAAACAAGTTATTTATAACACATTTTATAGGTTATACTCTATCAAAGCTATAAATAACTAGTCAATATTTCTGCTATGTTTAAGAAATACGTTTTTTTTCTAACCTTTTTACCCTATTTTGCACTTTTTTCGGATGTCAATGTGGTTTAATTGTTTAGGTTAAATATTTTAGGTTATATTTAATTGAACGCACAAAAAATTATTCAATATTTCGGATAAGTTTAAGAATTATGATTTTTTTAATTTTGGAACCCTCTTTTAAACCTTTTGCCTACGCTCAATGTTAATCACCACCTATAAATATCCTATAGTATTTTTGTACCAAATGTGGTTAAAATCCGTTAACTGGTTTTTGAGTTATCACGGATACAAATTTTTTCTGCCTCTTTTATAGAATTTTACATTAATTTTTGTCGTGCATTTTTAACACCAATTCAATTAGTTAAATATAAAAATTTTAACATTTTAATTACTTTTTTCTATTTTACCCCCTTTTCTACTATCTACGAACGCCTATGTAAATAAAAAATTTATGCTGCATTTTGTAGATTATCATATATCAAAGCTATATATAATTAGCCAATTTTTCTAGTATATTTGGGAAACATTTTTTTTTCGTTTTTGACCCTTTTTTTAGACTATTTTCGAACGCCTGTATGAACCAATTCTTTTATGGAATATTTTTAGCTTATGTTGTATCACTCCTATGAAAAATTATTCCATATTTCGAATAAGATTAGGAAATATATATAAAATGGCCAAAAATAAGTATTTCCGGTGAAATTAAAAAAAAAAATTTTTCATGAAACTAATATGATATTGAGAGCTAAAAATTAATAGCACTTGCTCATTGTTACTTTTTGAGGAGAATAGTAATAGTGTTTACAAATTTTCACTACGACGTTTCGTTTTTGAAAAACGATCATCAACTTCATTTTTTTAAATATGGCGCCCTGGATTTTTTATTTTTAAATTTAAAGTCATTTTCAATTCAAAAATATGTGGTATATCACAGGTAACAGTGTAAACAAGTTTTCAGTATTTTTAGCTGATATTTAAACTTCTCCAAGAACATTCGCCATAGTTTGGCACTTAACTGACTGAATGCAGAGTAGTAGACTTAGCAAAAACATTCTTTCGTCGTTACTCACAATTATTTATTGTTATTTGCCAATATAATGTATCTCTCAGTACAAAATTTTATTGTGTACGCAGTTTTTTAAATGTAGTAGACATTTTTGTGCTTTTTGAGGTTATTAAAAATCGGACTTGCTATCCCATTCTTATATTGGACACCCTGTATATTGAAATTGCTTATAACTAAATTATAAAACACTCTAGGTACTTAAAAATTCCAATAGAACACATACCACAGCTTTATTATTTTTATAATTATTATTATATTAAGGAACATACAGGGTGATCGATTTCTCGGAGAATAGGTATTGAAAATTTAGAATAATTCTACTATCAATGGGTAAATCAGAACAAGTCTTGTACAGGGTGGCCAAATTCCGTTGCATTTGTAAGGGGTTATGTACAGGGTGGGCCAATTTAGATGTTTTTATACGGTAGGTACTTCCTAAACAGTAATAGATAGAGCACAACTCAGTAACACGTCACGTTCCATTTTTTTAGTTTAGTTCAATGCCGCAATCGAAGCGCCGCTAACTTGATGAGTTTCCTTTATACAGGGTAATTAATTTTCATTTTTTGTCTTTTTTTTTCCTTCATAGTGCCGTTTCTATTAGAGTTACGTGAAAATTGTTTTTATAAAAGTTAGAGATAATTTGCTGTATGACATATTGAGTTAAACTTAATGAATATGAATAAAAACCATATTTTAAGCAGATTTACAAATAAAATAAAATTTCATTAAGTAGGCTTGTGTCATGTAGGTGTAGTAAAACTATTAATGACAAATAACACATTATTATAGTGCTGTTATTTAATATAACCAAATTTAATTATTTGAAGCATTCGTTAGGTAACATAAGTTTAAGGATTGAAATGTGTTTATTCAATGTAATAATGATGCTAATGCTGCCTCGGAAACTTACTACAACTCATAGCCAGAAAGTTCGACTAAATATAATATAGCCACTTGTCATACTGGGTTATAAAGAGATTAAAATTTGGAAGCTAGTGACACTTCGCTATATAGGATGTCCCTTTTGAAAAGACAAAGTTGATAGCGCTACACATCTTAAATAATAAGAATTAGAAAATAAATGGTGTACCCACTGTATTTAGCATCAAATTATCTTTTATATAAAAAAATTATATAATATAAAGGAAAAAGAAAATGACAAAATGAAAATTATCCTGTATAAAGAAAGCTATGCGGAATTAGACTAAACTCAAAAAAAATGGAACGTGACGTGTTTCTTGGTGTTGCACTATCTAATACGGTTTAGACTGTACCGTAACAAATTTAAAAATTTCCCGACCCTGTACATTTGGAAGTATACGACATACAGGGTGTTTCTAATTTGGACTGACAACGCTCTACCACAGAAAGCTCTCGCTATCTAATTCATGTATTTTGATGTAGGGACATATACCCTGAAAGGGCTTAGTTGTCGAGATAAAGGTTCAAATTCAAAATCGACCATTTGCCATAATTCAAAAACCCCTTTTAATATTTTTTTTCAAATTTAGTGACCGATATGTTCATTAAAAAACTAATATTTTGACATAAACAATCTTTTAAAAAAATTAACTGGTGGGTTGGGTTGATTTGGGTTACCCCTATAGGGTTAGTGACAATTTTTATCCCCCTATTTTTTACGCCGCTGGAATAAATATATATTTTGATTTCTTTTAATATTCCCTGTTTATTTTTGCTTAAAAAGTAGTAACTTTATGGGTATAAAGTGCACGGTTTGGAGGCATTTGCCTCTAAACTAAAGTCTGCAAGTGGCTGAGATACTGTCTAACATTACATACACATACATTTCGAAAATTTGCCATAAATATTTTTTTTTAAATTTTGTTACCGCTATGCTATTTAAAAAACTAATATTTTTATGTAAACAATACTTTTAAAAAATGAACCAGTGGCATGCTATAGGGGTTAGTGACACATTTTATCCCCCTATTTTTACGCCACTGGAATAAATATATTTTTTTATTTTTTCTTAAATTCTCTGTTTATTTATGCTTAAAAAAGTAATTACTTTTTATGGGTCTAAAGTGAACAGTTTTGCAGAAATTTGCCTCTAAACAAAAGTCTGCAAGTAAAGTTGAAAGTAGCAACTTTTTTTTGAAAAAATGAGGTATGTATGTAGGGTGTCCCGAAAGTAATTTAACTTAACAATACACAAATAATATTTTTTTTTTTTTATATAAACATATATCGAAAAATGCTTCGTTTCTCGGATACGGGGTGTTATTTGTAAATTCCTGACGACGGGTTTTTAGTAATATTTCCGAAACGCGTCTCGATATCAAAATTAAATTTGGCACACTTACGTATCTTTGTAGGATAATTAAAACATATGGTACCCATGGTTGGGAAAATGTCAGGACAAATTTTGTGCGCTCTTTTTACTTTTTCTAAAAAGAATAATACATTTGGAACCTTTGTACATAATTAATTTTTCAAGTGTTTCGTAACGCTAGAAGAAGCCGTTTTCAAGATAAATGACTTTTAAAATTTCTATGCAACGTCTCCAATATTATTATACGGCGACGATAATACAAGAAACAAGGTGGAAATGCGTATTAAGGGCCTATCCTACAAAGATACGTAAGTGTGCCAAATTTCATTTTGATATCGAGACGCGTTTCGGAAATATTACTAAAAACCCATCGTCAGGAATTTACAAATCCTGTCTCTGAAAAACGAAGCATTTTTCGATATATTTATGTTCATATGAGAAAAAAATCTTATTTTCGCTTGTAGAATTACCGGAATTGAAATGTAGTAAACTTTACTTTTGTTTACAATTGAATTTTTCCAGTTAGGCTTACATTTACTCATTTTATATTCATATTATATATAAATGAACCAGATCAGGTTTAGGTGAAAATGGCCTAGGGAAGTAATGAGAAAGTGCAAAACAAGCTTAATTGAAATATTTAAAACAGTTTATCATATAAATTATTATATTATCCTCATTATTAACAAAAAATAAATATAAAGGTACAATTCTGTATGAAGAGCTATTCATGCTTCAGTGGCACCAGGTTTTTGTAAGAAGTGCTTAAAATTTATACAGGGTATGTACTTTTTAGGGATTTTCTACAGATATTTTAGTAAGAAAACGGATATAGGTTAAATCAAGAACGTTTTAATTTTAATTTTAGTTTAAAATCTAATCAAGTTGACCGGTTAGATTTCACAGATTTTTTTCATTCCTTACTATGAAATTTAAAATTACATTAGGGAAAAGTGAACAAAAACTAAATATACAAACTGCTCTATTCAAATAATGTTTGGTGTCTGGTTGAACTTGTCCAACACTATTTCGAGTTTAACACTATATTTAAATTACTCCTTATTATATTTGATAAAATACTTTATTTTTTATGTCAAATAAGATAAAATTACTAAAACATATAATTTCAGTTTTATTAGAAAAATTGACTTTTGACTGTTTTTTCAATTTAATTTTTAATCTTATTGTGAGACGAAACTGTTTCAAAAAAAAAAAAAATAACAAGAGGTGTATGTTACAGATGTAGTTAAAACAATCGTTTCTTTCTCAAAAATATTCATGCAGGTATTTCTGTATAAGGTCAAATAACCATTTTTCTCGAACTTCAAACGCCATTTTAGACATAAAACTTTAAATATTTCAAAAACGGCTAGACTAATGTACATTATACCTACATCAATAATTATATTACGTCTAGCATATTACGCGGTATCCAAAAAATGTAATAATATACAGGCTGTTTTATTTGAAATAAGCAAATTGGCATCAAATTCGCGTAAGTGCGATTATTTTGAAAATATTTAAGTGATGTGGCCCCTATTGACTAGTATACCCCTAAATTTTCATAACTGTCCTAAATTGTAGTTTTCCCAATACCTATCGTGATTACTCCTGTATAAACATATATATTTATATATATATATACAAATAGAGTCTCAGTTGTTAACATTCTCGGTGAATTTTTTTTCTGCGTATTTTATGTTTTTGTTGTGTGGATTTATCGTTTTTACTTTTCTGCGTATTAGGTATCTATATTTCAATACTTTTTCTACTTTTTTATGTTTCAAATTTTATTTTGTTAAGTATATAATATTTCGGTGAACTGTAAGGGTGTATAGCACAGTATTGTCTCTTGTTCTATAGTTACAGTATCTTTCTGTTTATTTTGCAGATATTTATGCCATCGCGTCGGGTCCAACGTATAATAGTAATGTGTTATATGTGGAAAAATTCGCGATTTCTAATCATGTCGAGTTACTTACGTTTATAATCCAAATGTGTGACCCTGTGAAAAAATTAGTGCTTTGATCTACATGAAACCTGAGTATTGGGTATGGAAAATGGTATGCAGGAGTATAAGCAAAGGAAGGAGTATTAGGTGTAAGTTATTTTAATTGTAATATTGTAAACAGGGTGAGCGTACATCAGCTTGCAGCTTGAAAACACTTTGGAATATTTTTTTATGTGATTAATAATAATTAGACTAATTAGATTGGCGAAGCCCATACCTTGTGCCGGATATATTTTTTGATGATTGTAGAAAAATAAAATATATTAACATACGGGTGTGGTTTGAAAAGTGTGCGACTTTTAAAGCAAGCCATTTTTTTGGCATAATCTCCTTTTAGCTGTATACTACTTCTAAATAATAAGATTCCTCATTGTGCTCAAAATAATCTTCTCTCATACCACGCAACCATTTCTTCAGGTTTGAAAACAATTATTTAGAGCTGTAGGATGATGTACCAGCCCCGCGAGCGGGATAAGTTGAAAATATTATTCGAAAGAAGTAGTCCATACTGAAGTGGAGTAGAATAGTTAAATATTCTTGAAATAAAAGTCGACCTCCATTGTATTGTGTGGAGGTCGACTTTTATTTCAAGAATATTGAAAATATTATTTCATTCGTAATTTTACTTGCTTACTATATCAACATATTTGAATTTAGCAATCTGGAACCTAATTTCTAAAAGTAGTTGTAAATTCTTCTCACAAAATTATTGACAGAAGCAATTTTTTAAAATACCAATTTCAGTCCATGTTACGAATGACATATTATAATTATTTAAAGAAGAAAATCAATTTAAAATTTTCATTTAATTGAGGTAATATAGTGGATTTCGACAAATCTCAGAAACAATCTTTACAAAAGTCAGCCTCAACCCAAGGGCATCGCCAGGAACAATTTTATTGTCACATATGTGATTTCTTAATTAAATATATATAAATTTGGAAATTAAAAGAAACCTAACTTAACTGTTATTTTCACTTAGGAAATCAAACAATTTTAAAGTTTAAATATTTCCAATTTATTTATCTATTTTACGACATGTTTCGCCAACACCGTGGCTTTATCAAGAGTGTAGGCACTATAGAGACGACACTCTGTTTTAAATGACTGTATAATTTAAAATACATTTTTTTTGTACATTTCAGAAGTGCCCATAGGCCCTAGATTAGTTAGGTTAAGCGTGGAATGGAATGGAGTGGAGTTTAATACAGATGTGTTAGTCACATGGTAGGTACTCTTCAAATAAATTAAAATATTTGGTATAATGATTTTTTATTAAAAAAAAAAACAATCCGACTAAGTTGATAACTTGGGTATATTTTGAATTTTACTTTCTTTGTTACAGATACAACGTTCGCCGGTGACGCGTAAAAATTAGTGAGTTATTTTATGTGCACCTCGAACCTGTGGACTTTTGTGAGTTTTTGAGGTAGCAATTGCGATTTTCGAGGTCGGCGTTAAATTAATAAGTAGCTTGGCTCGTGAATTTGATCGTGAAAAACGAAAATGAGTTTTTCTATTGGACAATTCCAACATACTGGGATGTGGAAACATGGTGAAAAACTCCTGGTTTAGAAGAGGAAAGAATATGCGAATCACTTGAGGTGTAAGTGGATTTAAAAATATTTGTTTGTAAGAGTATTGCTGTTGACAAAGAAAGGAGTAGTATTTTTTCATTATCATCCTCTTACAAATAACAATTTTACCAACAGATTACTAGCCGCTTGCATTTGATTGGGAATTCAAAACTTTTTTTAAATTAAAATCGCGTATATTCACAATCATTTTACAAATAACAAATTATTCACTGATCAACTATATTCAAACAATATTAAAGTTGTGCATAAAATAAATTTATTATTTATAATACTTTTACTTTTTTTGCAGAAGTGCTGCCATCCCCAGTAAAAGTTTTTCAGAACCATGAGCAAGACATATCTACTGTAATCAATAGAAATATTTAAGGCTGCTCTTAAGTAGTTAAAAGATTCAAAGTTTGTAGTTGCAAAATGTTTTAATTAAGTTTAATCAATTTGTTTTACACCAATTCATGTTATGTTTACACACAACTCTAAAATGCTAAATGTTTCAAAATTTCAACTTTTTTTATCATTATATTTTGAATGAAAACACAAATAAATTTTAATAAAGTGAATATTTCAATAGAGCAGCCTTAATCAACTCTCAGATCATATTGATCGATATAATGAACATCACAATGCCAGGAAACCAATTTAGGAATTCTCAAACATGATTTACTCAAAACAGGTTGGTTCAGTAATAATTTTGCATAGACTATTAAAATTAAAACCAATCGCTTTTGCAGATAGAGTCTTGTAACGAGTCTACCAATAATGTATGGGTAATACATTCCAAACAATGGAAATGTTGATGAGAAGAGGCAAAACTTGCGATGAAACAACCAGAAGCGATACTGTTAAAACCCGAAATGAATTTAAACACTCAAATATTTTTGCTGATACAGGTTAGTTTGATCCTATATAACACATAGAATAATAATAATAAATACCTATATCGAGACCTAACATTTCTATTGTGCACATCAGTACGAAAAACGATTCTGTTGTGCCCACATAAACAAATATATACCGTGTGTATCAGCCAAATGTTATAAATTCAATGATAATTAAATTGGGACGTGTTTGAAAAACCCATTTCTATCAACAAACACTTTTCATACAGGAGGTATCTGGTAACAGTAACCTATACCAACTTTTTTATTTTAAATGCCATACTCTATATGTTATTCAAGTTTTGGATTCTTTAGAAAGGTCTAGACATATTTCATATACCTATTTTCAACTGTTTTCAGATTTATAAAAAAAATAAAAAAAAATAAAATCACAGAATAATAATGAGAACATTGGTATTGGTCAGTCGCTATAGGGAATATGAAGTTTTCTTTCGCGATTAGAAAATAATTTAATGAAAGAATAATAGAATTTAATAGTTCACAATAATATTTATTACATGTAATTAAAAACTAAAAAAGGTATATTACTTATACAGGACGATTTGAGTAACGTCGAAGGCACTATACTGTGTATCCCACAGGGAACTACATCAAAATTTGTATAAGGAAAACTATACGTAGGAGAATTTTGAAAATTTTGTAGTAGACCAGGCGGCCGATTATTGGTTAAAATATTTAGTTATAAGTTATAGTCATATCTGGGTTTACCTGTAGTAGCAGTCAATTTTATTATTTTAAATTACTCCTTGTTATAAAATATATTTCCATAGCCGACTAGGTCAGGTGTAAACAAAATGCTAAATTGCCAATATTTCAAAAACTATACATTTTCGACATCTAATAAAATACTATATTGTTATGTAAGATAAAATAAAATTAGCAAAACATATAAATTCATTTCATTTGTGAAAATTGACTTTTGACTGTTTTTTCAATTTAATTTTTAATCTATTTTGAGGCCACACTGTATCAAAAAAAATCAAGAGATGTATGTTACGAATGTAGTTAAAGAAACCATTCCATACAAGAATCTTTAGGCACGTTAATTAGATATGTCTGTACAAGGACAAATAACTATTTTTTGTTGACTTTCAAACGCCATTTTAGACATAAAACTTTATATATTTCAAAAACCGTAGACTTAGGTACATTATACATAAATTATATGCATTTGACCATTTTACGCAGGATCCAAAAAATGGAATGATGTATAGGCTGTTCTATTTGGAATAAGCAACTTGACATCAAATTCCCGTATAATGGGAATTCTTGAAAATATTTTAGTTTAGAGTACTTACATTTTTTTTGTTTCAAATATTATTTTGTTTAGCATATATTATTACGGTGAAGTCTAAGGGTGTGTTATACTCTCTTTTTTTATGTTTCAGATATTTATCACCGTCGTGTCGGGCCCATCGCGTAATAGTAATGTGTTATATGTGAAAAAATCCGCGATTTCTAATCTTGTCGAGCTACTTACGTTTTTAATCGAAATGTGTGACTTTGTGAAAAAATAAGTGCCTTGACCTACGTGAAATCCGAGTATTGGTATGGAAAATGGTATGCAGGAGTATAAGCAAAGGAAGGAGTATTAGGTGTAAGTTATTTTAATTTTTTATACTATGAACTATTTAAGGGCAAACAAGGGGAGCGTACATCAACTTGCAGCTCGAAATCACTATTTTTTTTGGAATATCTGCTTATGTGATTAATAATTAGACCAATTAGATTGGCGAATCCCATACCTTGTGCCGGATATATGCATTGCATTGCACTTTTTGATGATTGTAGCAAAATGATATATATTTACATACGATGGTTTGATAAGTCTGCGACTTTTAAATGAAGCCATTTTCTTAGCAAAAAATAATTTTTGGTCTACATAATCTCCTTTTAGGTGTAGTACAACGTGATTCTACTGTTTTATGTTTTCTAAATGATAAGATTCCTCAAGGTCCTCAAAATAAGCGTTTTTTAACGGTGGCCTCTGCTTCCCTACCAGCCAGCCAGCCATTTCTTCAGGTCGAAAACAGTTATTTAGAGCTGTAAGATGATGTACCAGCCCCGCGAGGGGGATAAGCTGAAACTGTTATTTGTTTCATAATTTTACTTGCTTCGACCAACATATTTGAATTTAGCAATCTTGTACCTAATTTCTAAAAGTAGTTGTAAATTCTTGTCACAAAATTATCGATAGAAGCAATCTTTGCAATACCCATTTCAGTCCATGTTACGAATGACATAATTATTTAAAGAGAAAAGCAATTTAAAATTTTCTTTTATCTGAGGTAATATATTAGATTTCGATAAATCTGAGAAACAATCTCAAATCAAAAAGTCAGGCTCAATCCAATGGCATCGCCAAGAACGATTTAATCGTCAAATATTTGATATCTTAATTAAAAATATATAAATTAAAAGAAACTTGTATAGAAGTAACGTACCTGTTATTTTCACTTAAGAAATCGTTTAAATATTTCCAATTTATTTATATATTTTACGATATGTTTGGCCAACACCGTGGCTTTATGAAGGGTGTAGGCACTATAGAGATGACAATCTGTTTTAAATGACTGTATAATTTGTTAAAATACTTTTTTTTTGTACTTTTCAGGAGTGCCCATAGGCCCTAGTTTAGTTAGGTTAAGCGTGGAATGGAATGGAATGGAATGGAGTTTAATATATATGTGTTAGTCACATGTTAGGTAATCTTCAAATAAATTATTTAATATTTGGTATAATGATTTAGAAAAAAAAAAACAGAAAAACAATCCGACTAAGTTGATAACTTGGGTACATTTTGAATTTTACTTTCTTTGTTACAGATACTTTAAATGATACAACGTTCGCCGGTGACGCGTAAAAATTAGTGAGTTATTTTATGTGCACCCTGAAACTGTGGACTTTTGTGAGTTTTTGAGGTACCAATTGCGATTTTCGAAGTCGCTGTGCGTTATATTAACAAGTAGCTCGGCTCGTGAATGGGGTATATCGTAAAAAAAGGAAAGTGAGGATTTCTATTGGACAATTCCAACATACTGGCATGTGGAAACGTGGTGAAAAGCTCCTGGTTTAGAAGAGGAGAGAATATTCGAACCACTTGAGGTGTAAGTGAATTTAAAAATATTTGTTTGTACGAAAATTGCTGTTAACAAAGAAAGAAGTAGATTTTTTCATTATAATCTTTTTACAATAATTAACATTTTTACCACAGAACAGATTAATAGCCGTTTGCATTTCATTGTTTGTTTATAACTTATTTTAAATTATTGTGTCGTATATTCACAATCATTTTACAAATATAACCAAATTATTCACTGATCAACCATATTCAATAAAAAATATTAAATAAAGTTTTGCATAAAATAGATAGATGTACCATGCGTTCAACTTTTATTATTTATAATACTTTTACTTTTTTGCAGAAGTGCTGCCATCTCCAGTAAAAGTTTTTCAGAACCATGAGCAAGACATACTGTAATCAATAGGAATATTTAAGGCTGCTCTTAAGTAGTTAAAAGATTCAATGTTTCTAGTTTCAAAATGTTTGAATTAAGCCTCATAAATTTGTTTTACACCAATCTAGCTTACGTTTACACACAACTTTAAAATGCTAAATGTTTCAAAATTTCAACTTTTTTATCATTATATTTTAAATGAAAACATACAAATTCACCATCAATAAATTTCAATAAATAATAAAGTGACTATTGCAATAGAGCAGCCTTAATCAACTCTCAGATCATATTGATCGATATAATGAACATCACATATCAAGAAAGCCAATTAGGAATTCTCAAACATGATTTACTCAAAACAGGTTGGTTCAATAATAATTTTGCATTGACTGTGAAAATTAAAACCAATCGATTTTGCAGATAGAGTTATCTTGTAACCAGCCCAGCAATAATGTATAGGTAATACATTCCAAACAAAGGAAATGTTGATGAGAAGAGGCAAAACTTGCGATGAAACAACCAGCAGCGATACTGTTAAAACCCGAAATGAATCTAAACATCAAATATTTTTGCTTATACAGGTTAGTTTGATCCTATATAACACATATAATAATAATAATAAATAACTTTATTTCCTAATAAGTGTCACCGCAAAAATTAGTTCAAAAATTGGTTTTGGAAAAACCAACTAATACACTTGTACAATAACATTAGGTGGCATACTCTATGTAGTTAAAATAATTATATCAGAAATGACAACGAATGGGAAATCAGGAGAAGTTCACCAAAACGGTGCTCTGCTCTGCGGTTTTTTCATTATAATCTTCTTACAATTAACATTTTTTACAGAACAGATTAATAGCCGTTTGCATTTCATTGTTTGTTTATAACTTATTTTAAATTATTGTCGCGTATATTCACAATCATTTTACACATATAACCAAATTATTCACTGATCAACCATATTCAATAAATATTAAAGATAAGATGTACCATGCATTCAACTTTTTTTATTTATAATTTTTTTACTTTTTTCCAGAAGTGCTGCTGTCTCCAGTAAAAGTTTTTGAGAACCACGAGCAACAGAAGACATACTGTAATCAATAGGAAGAAGATTTAAGGCTGCTCTTCTTGAAGTTCTAAGATTCAAAGTTTGTAGTTTCAAAATGTTTTAATTAAGCCTAATCAATTTGTTTTACACGAATTTATTCTTTAAAATCGTAAATTTTTCGAAATTTCAAGTTTTTTTATTATCAGAGTTTAAATAAAAACTTAAAAATTTACCATCAATAAATTTCAATAAAGTGAGCAGTTCAATAGAGCAGCCTTAATCAACTCTCAGATCATATTGATCGAAATGTTTATAAGAACAGGCAAAACTTGCGAAGAAACAGCCAACAGCGATACTGTTACAACCCGAAATGAATCTAGACATTCACATATTTTTGCGAATGCAGGTTAGTGTGATCCTATATAATACACATACCTAATGATAATAAATAACTTTAGTTCTTAATTTTCATCATAAAAATAAATAAAAAAAATTGTTTTGAAAATACAAACTAATACACTTTTCTAATATCAGTAAGCGACATACTCTATGTAGTTAAAATAATTATAGCAGAAATGACAACGAATGGGAAATCAGGGGAAGTTCACCAAAATGGTGCTCTGCCACTGAACCCTGTTTTTGGTAAAATAACATATAGACAGTTGCAAAAAAATAGTAAAGGTCTAACAAATGTATACAAATATATATTTTTTTATAGTTTTATTTTTTTACATAATATAATATGCCCTATAAGCATTCCACAAACGAGCACACTGAGTAACTAACAAACTTCAATCGCAATACTTAGCATCATCATCAAGTGTCGAAGCCCAGCTCCGAAACTTTTACTGCATTATGCATTATGACCCTGAAACAATGATCTTTTGAATTTTCTGAGATTTAACATATTAAAATCAACCGGAATAGAATTACACAATCGTGTGCCATACAGTGTGAAATCCCACTCAAAAAACGCAGTTTTGTAGATGGCTGGGTTTAAAAGCCCTCGAGACATAACATTTATATTGTTGTGAACATCAGTGCGAAAATAATTCTGTTATACCTACATATACAGTGTGTATCAGCCAAATTGAATAAATTCAATAATATATTTTACAAAAGGGGTCGTGTAACAGTGGCCGATACCAGCTTTCTTATTTTAAATGCAATACCCTATATTTCATTCAATTTTTGGATTCTTTAGAAAGGTCTAGACATATCTCATGTCCAATGTCCTGTACCTATTTTCAACCGTTTCATAAATATTGTGTGTTCAGATTTATTGCAAAAAAAGAAAATCACAGAAATTCGATTAAGCACACTCAAAAACTAATAAGTAATGCTGTTTATTCATTGATAATGTAAACAAAAGAAAAACATTAATGTGAGTATAAGAGATGTTCAAATCTTTGCCGTGAACGTCCTGGCAACATCCTAATCTTAAATTGAAGCCGAAAAATGCAAGCAATAATGAGAAAATTGGTATTCGTCAGTCGCTATAGGGACTATAATATTCGCGATTAGAAATTAATTTAGTAGATTACAATAACATTTATTGCGTGTAATTAAAAACTAAAAAAGGTATATTACTTATACAGGATGAATTGGGTACCGTCGAAGGCACTATACTAGGTGTTCTACAGGGAACTATATCAATCTGTATAAGAAAAATCCCTACGTAGAAGAATTTCGTAGTAGACCAGGCGACAGATTGGTTAAAATATATAGTTATAAGTTTTATAGACATTTCCGGATTTAGCGGAAGTAGCACTCAATTTGATTATTTATAATTGAACACTCTAACTTGCAGTTTTGGATTCAGATTTTAGGTAGATTTTGTGCACTATAACTTAGTCTTGCCGTTGGTTATATATTTATGTTTTTATATCAACTATGACATTTGCGGGCTTTAAAATAATTCTAATTTTTTTCTATGCAGATATCTTTATTAATTAATTTGGGTTCATTTTCTTGCCGAAAAATATGTTCAAGAAATAATATTAAAAATGTTATTTCAGAAAACTCTCCAAACTCAATTTTTTTAGAAGGAAACTCCTATTATATTATGTTTATTTTATGTAGTGATAGCAAAAAGGGTAGATTTGTATAAAGTTGTATACTCTGACAACTTTTAGGTTTTGAAAAAATGGCCAAACCAAGATTTGCATATTCTAAGTTCAAATATATCCAGGCCGCCATGACTGCATTGAAAGCCATTGCTTGGGGCCCTCCATACGTTATTATTTGTCTTAGAAGCATAAAGTATATCGAATAAAATTGTTTGTATTTCATTCTTCAGTACTTTACACATATGTCGATATGGACAGTCTTGCATTTTCTAGAGTCTTGAGCAGATAGGGTTCGAGTGACGTGTTTTATACAGTACTAACCTTAGACATTTTGCCTCTTTCTCATTGCTACATTCTTTCTGTCAAAACGAGAGGGATTGTCATCCAGCCGTCTTCACCGAGTGAAAGGTATAATTATGATATTGCTGGGATTTACAGATATCTACTACCGCTGGCATCATCCCTGAATAATAGTTATGTCAGAAGCAATTCTTTCAGAAAGAACTTAATCTAAATAGTTTGACCAGATCATTAGTGTATGCTTGAAACTCGACTCCCTCTCGTTCTAATCCTGCTAGAAGTGACCACTAAAGAAAGAAAATAATCCCACATTCTGGGCAGTCCCTGTAAGCCTTATTATATCTAACAGTTCCATCCTGTGGAGAGGTAATGATACTGTGTTTGAGCATTGACAAATCCAACTATTTTTAGTAAGTTCTATTCCTTTTTCTTTGTCCCCTTTCTATCTCAATAAATACAGCCACCGCAGTTTCTTTATTAAGGGGCTGGGTGATTTTTTAGGATTGATAATTTTATTTATTACAATGTTTGAAATTTCCTACTAATATGCTAAAATAATAATTAACTACCTATGTGGTTAAAAATTTCAAACACCCTGTAATTATACGTTTCATATTGCACACATCAAGTATGCCTAAAAAAGTAAACATTGTTCTCATTATTTTTCTGGTGTTTTCTATTTACAATTTTATATTCTGTATACCTCTTATATCGATCGCTGTTTTTTGTCAATTCCTTTTTTCATTTTGATAAAACGTAAAATTCTGCTGTATGGGTATATAAATATATCTTATATTATTTTGTTTGAGTTTAAATTTTGTTGTTAAAGTATTAGGGTGCTGCGTCGCGTCGGCGTCGCGTCGGTACATTACGTGGCGTGATCGGTACTTGCCGACATTATTATTAGCAGGTACCTGAGTGCATATTTTGCACGGTTTTTGAATCGATTTCGTTTCGCAGTTTTAAATAAAAACTTACAATAATCCGTTATTTTTCTGTGGTGAATATTGATAATTAATTTGTTATGATGGTATTGTATGGTAAGTCGTAGTAAATAATTAGTTATGCACTTCTTTCGACAATTAACTGCTTATTATCTATTGCTTTCATGCTTTGCGTCCATAATATAAATCCTGGTATGATGAAATGATCTGAAATGGGCACTTACATTTTCCAATTCTTGTTGTCTTATAGATGTGATTGTTTTATTACAATGAATTATTTATTTTTGATTTTATATTTTTCTTCAAATGACTAAATGCAGAGAAACATTTTTTACACACATTTAATTTGATTTTGTCCGACACCGACAAGTTCATCATCCCAGATTATCTATTGAAATTGTTTTTAACAAAATTATAACACTTTCTAGGAACTTAAAAATATCAATATAATACACATCAGAAAGTTTATTATTATTATATATTAGGTATAAAATTATTAGTTTAGATAATGTTGGAATTAATTCAACAAAATATACAGGGTAAACGATTTCTCGGAGCAGACCTATTGAAAATTTAGAATAATTCTACTACTATCAACTGGTAAATCGTTTAGCATAGTCATCTTTTCCGTTATGAGTATCAGAAAAATATTTTTTTTTTTATTTATTTAAATCGGGAATCAATTAATTCATTAAAAATTGCATATTATAAATGTTTGTATTGATAACGTGTCATCAAGAAAATATGGCCACTTCAGCAACCCAAATTGGACTTGTTTTAAACCAGTAGCGACTCGTCGGAAAAAATATTTTGCGTCATTATTTGGCCTATTCATTAAAATTATTTGTTACCGTGGACTCAAATATTCTAATAGGATATCTATTATTAAACATTTCGCAAATTTTATTTTGAGTTCTAGTTCCATGATCAATTTTTCAACTCGCCGAGTTTCGTTCAAATTACTCATCTTCATTCGTCAGTTTTAAGTTATTCGACACACAAGGCAATCGATGTTCAAATAATTTTACTATCACTTTTAAAAAGGATGTGATACTGTCTTATTAACAACAATTGACAAGAAAGTAAATACCAAGGAAACTTTAACAATAAAAGATTTTGTTTTGTGCTATTCAACCATTAATATCCCGATAACCGCTGGCTTTAGGTAAATTTTATAACATAAAATAATAATATTGATTTAAATTAAATTATTAAGGAGAATCAACAAAATTAATAATATGGATAAGAAAAACATATGCAATTACGTTTATCTGCCCTGTATACTTTTCTCATACGTCCAAAAACTGACAACAAACCTAAAGGTGATAGCGTTGTTTCCAAAAAATGTTTCTTCCAATTTTATGGAATATTATTATGTGTCCTTAAATACTAAAAGTTTGATAAAACTTAATATAAAGAATAACGTAAATTGCTTCCTGAAACGTTAGGATTCGATAAAGATAAGTTTTTTAATTTACGGTTTTGTTTATATTAAGTTTTATCGGACTGTTTTTAAGATAAGAGCCACTGACAAATTTACATTTTTTAGCACGCAGTGGCGTTTATTATTCATTCGAAAGGATTATTTTTGATTACTTAACATGCAGAATTGCGAAATACCCAAATAATCAGATATAGGTGAAATCTCCTAGATCAACAGAAAAAAAAAACAGTGCTCCCTTGCGTATAGGTACATGAACCGTACGCTCCTGGTCATTATTAACAACAGAAAAAAGATATATTTCTGTATGGATAGCTATTCGTGGCTCAGGGGAACCAGTTTTTTAAAAGATGTGTTTAAAATTTATACAGGGTGTTGACCTGCACTTTAAAATTTTGAATGACACCCTTTGTATTTTTTTCCAAATTTCCTACAACTATTTTAGGAAAAAAACGAATATAGGTTAAACCAAGAAGGTTTTGATATATTTTAGTTTAAAATTTGATAATAAATAAAATAAAATTTGATTAAAAAATTGGCCGGTTAAATCTTCAAAAAAAAAAAACTTTTAAATCTAAAAGTTTTTTTTTTGATTCCTTACTATGAAATTAAATTGGGAAAAACTGAACAAAAATAAAATCTACAAACTTTCGTCAACCAATGTTTAAGTCTATTATGGTCGAACTTGTCTTAAACTTTTTCGAGGTTTTTTTACACTTTATTTAAATTACTCCTTGTTATAAAATATGTTTCCATAGCCGACTAGAACAGGTGTAAACAAAATGTTAAATTTTCAAAATTTCATAACTATACATTTTCGACATTTTATTTTTTATGTCAAACAAGATAAAATTATCAAAACATATAAATTCAATCCATTTCAAAAAGTTTTCACTGTTTTTTCAATTTAATTTTTAATCTTATTTTGAGACAAACTGTATCACAAATATATATAATAATAATAACCAGAGATGTATGTATGTTACAAATGTAGTTTAAACAAACCTTTCTATACAAGAATCTTCGTGCAAATTAATTAGGTATTTCTGTATAAGGACAAATAATGATTTTTTGTCGACCTTCAAACGTCCTTTTAGACATAAAAAGTATTTCAAAAACGGCGAGACTTACTTATATTATACATAAATTATATCTAGCATTTTACGCAGGATCCAAAAAATGTAATAATATGTACGCTGTTCTGTTTGAAAGAAGCAAATTGGCATTAAATTCCCGTCTAACCGGAAGTGAGAATATGTTGAAAATATTTAAGTGATGTGGCCCCTATTGTATACCCCTAAATTTTCATAACCGTCGTAATAATAGTTTTCCCAATAACTATCGTGATATCTCCTATAGAGGTGTAAGTGTAAGTTAATAATTTAAAGTTGTATCCAAATATATTTTACAAAAACAGTTCTCAGTTGTTTACATTCTCGGTGAATTTTTTTTTTCTGTTTATTTTATGTTTTGTGGATTTATCGATTTTCCAATATTTTTTGCTAATTTTTGTATGTCTCAAATTTTATTTTGTTCAGTAGATAATATTTCGATGAACTGTAAGGGTGTGTTATAGCACAGTATTGTCTCTTAATATATGGTTATAGGTTTTTTTTTTATTTTGCAGATATTTGTGCGGTCGCGTCTGGTCCATCGCGTAATAGTAATGTGTTATATGTGAAAAAATAAGCGATTTCTAATCATGTCGAGCTACTTACGTTCTTAATCCAAATGTGTGACTCTGTGAAAAAATTAGTGCTTTGATGTCGTGAAACCCTGAGTATTGGTATGGAAAATGGTATGCAGGAGTATAAGCAAAGGAAGGAGTATTAGGTGTAAGTCATTTTAATTTAAATATTCTAAACTTTGTAAGGGCGAACGGGGAGAGCGTACATCAGCTTGCAGCTCGACACGACTATTTTTTTTGGAATATTCTATTATGTGATTAATAATTAGATTAATTTGTTTGGCGAATCCCATACTTTGTGCCGAATATATGCTTTACATTCCTTTTTTTGATGATTGAAGCAAAATAAAATATATTCGCATATGAGGGTAGTTTGATAAGTCTACGTCATTTAAATAAAGCCATTTTTATGGCAAAAAATAATTTTTTCTACATAATTTCCTTTTAGCTCGATACGTGTAGTACAACGTGTTTCTACTGTTTTTATGTCTTCTAAATGATAAGATACCTTAAGGATTAGCTGAAAATCTTATTTGTTTCATAATTTTACTTGCTTCGATCAACATATTTGAATTTAGCAGTATTGTACCTAATTTCAAAAGTAGTTGTAAATTCTTGTCGCAAAATTATCGATAAACGCAATTTTTTTGAAATAACCCATTTCAGTCCATGTTACGAATGACATATAATTATTTTAAAGAGAAAAGCATTTTAAAATTTTCTTTTAACTGAGGTAATAAAGTACATCTCGATAAATCTGAGGAACAATCTTTCAAGTCAGCCTCAATCCAATGGCATCGCCAGGAACCATTTAATCGTCAAATATGTGATTTCTTAAGTAAAAATATATAAATTTGGAAATTAAAAGAAACTTGTATAGAAGTAACTTAACTCAAATTAACTGTTAATTTCACTTAGGAAATCAAACAATTTTTAAGTTAAATATTTCCAATTTATTTACCGTGGTGTAGGTACTATAAGGGTAACAATCTGTTTTAAATGACTGTATAATTGTTAAAATACTTTTTTTTTGTACATTTCAGGAGTGCCCATAGGCCCTAGTTTAGTTAGGTTAAGCATGGAATGGAATGGAGTGGAGTTTAATACAGATGTGTTAGTCACATGGTAGGTACTCTTCAAATAAATTAATTAATATTTGGTATGATGATTAAAAAAACGGAAAAAGAATCCGACTAAATTGATTTTGAAATTTTGAATTTTACTTTCTTTGTTACAGATATTTTAAATGATACAACGTTCGCCGGTGATGCGTAAAAATTAGTGTGTTATTTTATGTGCACCTCAAAACTGTGGACTTTTGTGAGTTTTTGAGGTAGCAATTGCAATTTTCGAGGTGGGCGTTAAATTTATAAGTAGCTCGGCTCGTGAATGTGGTATCGTAAAAAACGAAAATGGGGGTTTCTATTTGACAATTCCAACATACTGGCAAGTCGTCGAAACGTGGTGAAAAACTCCTGGTTTAGAAGAGGAGAGAATATTTGGACCACTTGAGGTGTAAGTGAATTTAAAAATATTTGTTTGTACGAGTATTGCTGTTGACCAAGAACGGGGTAGATTTTTTCATTATCATCTTCTTACAATTAACAATTTTACCACAGAACAGATTAATAGCCGCTTGCATTTGATTATTTTATAACTTATTTTAAATTATTGTGGCGTATATTCACAATCATTTTACAAATAACCAAATTATTCACTGATCAACCATACTAAAAAAAAGCTTAAAGTTGTGCATAAAATAGAAAGATGCATTCAGGTTTTATTATTCATAATACTTTTACTTTTTTGCAGAAGTGCTGCCAACTTCAGCAAAAGTTTTTCAGAACCATGACCAACAGAAGACATACCGTAATTAATGGGAAGAACATTTAAGGCTGCTCTTTTGAAGTTATAAGATTCAAAGTTTGTAGTTTCAAAATGTTTTAATTAAGCCTCATCGATTTGTTTTACTCCAATTTATGTTATGTTTACACACAACTTTAAAATCCTAAATGTTTCAAAATTTCAACTTTTTTTAATACCAGATTTTAAATAAAAACTTACAAATTTTCCATCAATAAATTTCAATAAAGTGAGCATTTCAATAGAGCAGCCTTAATAAACTCTCAGATTATATTGATCGATATAATGAACATCACAATGCCACAAAACCAATTTAGGAATTCTCAAACATGATTTACTCAAAGCAGGTTGGTTCAGTAATAATTTTGCATTTACTGTTAAAATTAAAACCAATCGTTTTTGCAGATAGAGCTATCTTGTAACGAGTCTAGCATTCATGTATGGGTAATACATTCCAAACAATGGAAATGTTGATGAGAACAGGCAAAACTTGCAATGAAACAACCAGCAACGATACTGTTACAACGCGAAATGAATCTAAACACGCAAATATTTTTGCTTATACAGGTTAGTTTGATCCTATGTAATACACATAATAATAATAGTAAATAACTTTATTTGCCAATAAGTGTCACCACAAAAATAAATTAAAAAAATAAATATATCAGGAATGACAACAAATGGGAAATCAGGGGAAGTTCACCAAAATGTTGCTATGCCGCTTTACCCTGTTTTTCCTAAAATAGACAGTTGCAAAAAAATAGTAAAGCTCTAATAAATGTATACAAATATATATTTTTTTTAGATTCTTTTACATAATATAATATGCCGTAAGCATTACACAAACGAGCACACTGAATAACCAGCAAACTTCTAGATAATAGCAATATTTAGCATCATCATCAAGTGTCGAAGCCCAGCTCAGAAGCATTTACTATAATATGCACCTTGACTCTGAAACAACGCGTCAAACAATGATCTTTTGAATTTTCTGAGCTTAAACATATTCAAATCAACCGGAAGGGTATTACACAATCGTGTGCGATACAGTATATCGTCGGTTTCATATGAAAAGTGCATAAGTCCAGAAATGTGGAAAATCAAGAAGTTTTATTTTAATTGAAATTGAGAAATCGTCCTAAAGTTGTTAGTTGGCGCTACAATAATGGAAATAAATTCATACACAAGTCCAGTATTGTTGACAGCAACATGAAAAATGAACATGTCCGAGGTAATTAATGCATCAGTCCAAAAATTACATAAATCTGAATATGAATTAGGCACAAGTCCATATATTTTCTTATATTATTATTTTCTTTAAAGTAGTTCTATTTTCTAAAACCAATTTAAAACAAGTAATATTACAAAATAAAATATAATCACTGACAAACAAACTTTTCACAAATCGTTTTTTTCGTTTCCTGAACAATTTTACTTTTTGGACTTACGCACATTTCATATTTTATTTTATTTTATTTTATAAAACAGATACAGGCATAAAGTACCCAATTACACTGTTTTGTTTAACCTAAACTTAAAAACTAACTTAACTAGTCGTATACAACAATTTGGCTATAATTTACTATTAAGTAATACTTAATTAGAAATATTTGTTTTCATATTCCCAGCATGGTTATTCTGACAAAGATTTTAGGTGACTGATTATTTGAAACCTAAACTTTCTGTAGGTAGTTCCATAAATATCAGATATCTCTTGAAATGAATTGTAGTTTCTCATCATCATATTAATAGGAGATTTATATTGATAGTTTGTTCTTGCAGCTCTTGTCAAAAATGTCTGATTATTTTTGTGGCGTGTTTTAGATATGGGAATTGAGAAATTCAAAGGTTGCAATGACCAGCAATCATTTGCCATATTGTGGATGATTTTAAATAAATATAGCATACCTGATATTGTTCGTCTGTTATATAAAGAAATCAA
Source organism: Apoderus coryli (assembly GCA_911728435.2). Classification (NCBI taxonomy): domain Eukaryota; kingdom Metazoa; phylum Arthropoda; class Insecta; order Coleoptera; family Attelabidae; genus Apoderus; species Apoderus coryli. The sequence continues at coordinate 8,600,740 of OU452204.1, read as the reverse complement.
GTCAAAATCTTTTAAGTTTTTTTTGTAGTCCGAAGTGTGTTCCTCCTTTAGTACAAAATGCGACAATCGTACAAACTTTTTTTGAACTTTTTCTATCATTATCGCATATTTTGTGTATAAGGGCGACCATACGACATTACAGTATTCCAGATTTGAGCGTATATGCGCGGTATATAGAATTGTAAAAGTTTTTCGATTTTTAAAAGTTTTTGAATTTCGCATGATAAAACCCATTTTTTTGTAACATTGATTAGTTATGTGGACAATGTGATCTGTAAATGTAAGCTTACTGTCAAATATTATGCCAAGATCTTTTATGGATTGTACATTTTGAAGAGAAGATCTGTTTAAGTTGTACTGATATTCCATTATGTTTTTTGAGTAAGTATACGTCATTTTCTTACATTTCTCTATGTTAAATGGAAGGAGGTTTTGCAATGACCAATTATAGAGACTATTCAAATCGGTTTGTAGTGCAACGCTATCAAGTGGATTGCGTATTGTTCTATAAATTTTCAGATCATCCGCAAAGAGCGAACATTCACTAAATCTGATTACATGGGTTATATCATCTATAAACATTAAAAATAAAATGGGACCCAATGTACTTCCCTGAGGAACGCCTGATTTTGCAGTAAAATACTCTGATCTACTTCCTGAAATTGAGACATATTGAGGCCTGTTTATTAAATAAGAATTAAAAAACTCGCTAAGTTCAGGAGATATTGAGAAATTCTTGAGTTTGTTTAGTAAAATGTTGTGGTTCACTTTATCGAAAGCTTTCGCAAAGTCTGTGTATACAGTGTCTACCTGGCCGCCACTCGCAAGAACGTCTGTGGTATAATTCACAAAGTCCATTAAATTTCCAGTGGTTGACCTGTTTGAACGAAACCCGTGTTGGCCATTACTTAGTCTGTTTTTGAGGTGGTGATTTAGTTTGTTCGATATTATTGTTTCAAACAAAGTTGCTATATTAGACAATACTGCTATTGGTCTGTAGTTTGTAATGTCCGCTCTATTACCACTTTTAAGTATTGGCGTAATCTTAGATATTTTCAGAGAGTGAGGAAACACTTTATTTTTCAAAGATATATTGAAGATAAAAGCAAGAGGTTTTGATAATAAATCCTTGCAGCCTTTCAAAATGTATCGAGGAATAAGATCATCCCCAACACATTTCTTGTTTTTCAATTTTTTTATGGCCACCTGTACGTCATTTTCTGTAATACAATTGATATTTAAGTAGGGTTCACTGTTTATGGTAGATTGACAATAGTTGGGTGTTTCACAGTCCACGTAAACACTCTGGAAATAATTCGCAAATGCCTCTGAGATCTGTTCTGAACCAATATATTTGGTGCCCTGAAAATTCATTTCTAATGGTATATCCGTGCAATTTTTTTTCTTAGATCTAAGGAAATTCCACAACTTTGTAGGGTTTATTTGTATATACTGCTCAAATCCAAAGGTGTACTCAGAGTATGCCCTCTTTATATCTTTCTTAAGCTTGGACCTTAAAAATTTAAATGTTTCGTGACACTGAATTAGATTGGTTTTTTTATATAGCTTTAAATTTCTTTCTTTTGACTTAATATCCTTTATTATTTCGGGTGTAAACCAAGGGGGGTATTTTCTTTTTCTGTATTTCGATAGCGGAACACAATTATTAAATATAGAATATAGTTTTTTGTAAAACACTTGTAATGCCTCGTTAGGATCATTATGCATTTCTAGACAGCTCCAATCTTCTGATTTTAAGTAGTTGTAAAGATCAAAATAATTAGCCTTTTTGAAATTATAAAATACTTTACCATTTGGCTGACAGAAAGTCATATTCTGATTTAAAATAAGATCTATTTTTAATGCTGGATGATAGTCATCCTCTGGAATTAACGGATCTAGATTTTTTTGTACAGTGCATTCCAAATCAGAGATTACCAAGTCTAGAATTGCATTTCTGCTATTTACAGTGTTATTAAATTGTTTTGCCTGAATTAAGTTGCAAAAATTTATAAATCTATTACAAACAGTAGCATTTGTAGAGTTGATATTAAAATCCCCCACAATAATGAAGTTATTTCCGGTATTACTAAGCCTTAATTCAAAAAAGTCAAAAAATTCTTCGTAATTAGTAATGTTTGTTGCCGGGGGTATATATACAACAAAAATCTCCAAAGAATTCGAGAGTAAATTAAGTTTTATACTAACTAACTCAATATAGGCATTTTGTAGTAGGATAACAATATTTACTGCAGGTATTTTTTTGTTCACAGCACACAACACTCCACCTCCTCTTGTCTTTCCCGTTAGATTTTGGTTTCGGTCACTTCTAAAAACCTCATAGTCTTCGCCAAAAAGTTCTCCATCGTAGACACCTGGATGTAGCCACGTTTCCGTTAGGGTTATTACGTCATAGCTTGAGCTGGTTACATTTTCATATAAGTCGGTGGTTTTCGTTCTTAGACCTCTTACATTTTGGTGGTAAATATTTAATTTGTTTCTACTTACCAATCTAGCCATTGTAATTTATATATTGTCGACGTTGTTCAACTTTTCTATGATATGTAGGACAGTTGAAGTCGATGGCGCGATGTTTTCGGTTTTGTAGCTTTAGTTTTTTACAGTTGGGGCATTCAGGATTTTCCTTTCTGGTACAATTTTCAGAGGTGTGATTATCTCCGCAGTAATAGCAAACAAGCTGGTTGTTACAGTATTTAGCCACATGTCCGTACTGACAACATTTGTAACATATAGCAACAGTGCAGTGTTCTTTTACATATAATTTAGTGAGATCAAAAAAGAGATTGTCGGCTTTTACAAAGAATTTAAATACATCTGAATTTGCTTGAAAAATCCAGTTTTCTCGATATGGATTACGGCACGATTTTTTTGCAATAAACTTTAATTTGGAATGGAGAGTAGTTCCATAGGCATTTGAGATTACTTCGTTTTGTGTTATCAGTTCGTTTATGAAGTTTTCTAGGGTGTAACCTGCCTCAATTCCTCAATATGAAGCCGATATGTGAAATCCCACTCAAAAAACGCAGTTTTGTAGATATGTGGGTTTAAAAGTCCTCGTGACCTAATATTTCTATTGTGAACATCAGTGCGAAAAACGATTCTGTTATACCTACATATACAGTGTGTATCAGCCAAATGGAATCAATTCAATGATAATTAAATTGGGACGTGGCTTTCAACAAACACTTTTCATTCTGGAGGTGTCGGGTATACGTTATTCAATTTTTGGATTCCTTAGAAAGTTCTAGATATATTTCATGTACAATACCTTGTTTATCGACTGCTTAGGAAATATTAAGTGTTTTCAGATTTATTAAAAAAATTAACATAAAAAAAAAGAAAACCACTGAAATTCGATTTAGCACACTCAAAAACTAATAAGCAATGCTGGTTATTAATTGTGTCGTTATGTCAATGTAGGAGATGTTGAAAATTTTCGCCGCAAACGTCTTGGCAACACCCTAATCTTAAATTGAAACAGGAAAAAAAGCATCCTGCCTATAATAAAGAGAAAATTAGTATTGGTCAGTCGCTATAGGCACTATGATATAAAGCGATTAGAAAATAATTTAATTAAAGAATAATACAATGTAATAGTTTAGAATAACATTTATTACGTGCAATTAAAAACTAAAAAAGGTATATATTACTTATACAGGATGATTTGAGTACCTTCGAAGGCACTATACTGTGTATCCCACAGGGAACATTAAAATGTGTATAAGTAAAACTACGTAGGAGAATTTTTAAAATTTTGGAGTAGCCGATTGGTTAAAATAATAATAATAATAATAAAGACTTTATTTCTATCTATTGTGAGGCCACTCTGTATCAAAAAAAAATATAGAGATCTATGTGACAAATGTAGTTAAACAAACCATTTCATACAAGAATCTTCAGGCACGTTAATTAGATATGTCTGTATAAGGACAAATAACTATTTTTTGTTGACCTTCAAACGCCATTTTAGACATAAAACTATAAATATTTCAAAAGCGGTAGACTTAGGTACATTATACATAAATTATATGCATTTGACCATTTTACGCAGGATCCAAAAAATGTAGTGATGTATAGGCTGTTCTATTTGGAATAACCAAGTTGGCATAAAATTCCCGTATAATGGGAAGTCTTGAAAATATTTTAGTTTAGAGAACATTCAAATATTATTTGGTTTAGCATATAATATTACGGTGAAGTGTAAGGATGTGTTTCTTTTTTTATTTTGCAGATATTTATGACCGTCGTGTCGGGCCCATCGCGTAATAGTAATGTGTTAGGTATATGTGAAAAAATAAGCGGTTTCTGATTTTGTCGAGCTACTTACGTTTTTAATCCAAATGTGTGACTTTGTGAAAGAATAAGTGCCTTGACCTACGTGAAACCCGAGTATTGGTATGGAAAATGGTATGCAGGAGTATAAGCAAAGGAAGGAGTATTAGGTGTAAGTTATTTTAATTTTAATATTGTAAACTATTTAAGGGCGAACAAGGTAAGTGTACATCAGCTTGCAGCACGAAATCACTATTTTTTTGGTATATTTGCTTATGTGATTAATAATTAGACTAATTAGATAGGCGAATCCCATACCTTGTACCGGATATATGCATTACATTGCACTTTTTTATGCTTATAGCAAAATAAAATATATTTACATACAAGGGTGGTTTTATAAGTCTGCGACTTTTAAATGAAGCCATTTTAGCTGGATACGTGTAGTACAATGTTTTTCTACTGTTTTTATGTTTTTTAAAGGATAAGATTCCTCAAGGTCCTCAAAATAAGCGTTTCTTTTAGCGGTGACCTCTGCTTCCTTACCAGCCAGCCATTTCTTCAGGTTTGAGAATAGTTATTTAGAGCTGTAAGATGATGTACCAGCCCCGCGAGGGGGATACGCTGAAATTGTTATTTGTTTCGTAATTTTACTTGCTTCGGTCAACATATTTGAATTTGGCAATCTTGTACCTAATTTCTAAAAGTAGTTGTAAATTTTTGTCACAAAATTATCGATACAAGCAATCTTTTGAAATACCCATTTCAGTCCATGTTACGAATGACATAATTATTTAAAGAGAAAAGCAATTTAAAATTTTCTTTTAACTGAGGTAATATATTATATTTCGATAAATCTGAGAAACAATCTCAAATCAAAAAGTCAGCCTCAATCCAATGGCATCGGCAAAAACCATTTAATCGTCAAATATGTGATTTCTTAATTAAAAATATATAAATTTCGAAATTAAAAGAAACTTGTATAGAAGTAACGTAACTGTTATTTTCACTTAAGAAATCGAACAATTTTTAAGTTTAAATATTTCCAATTTATTTATATATTTTACGACATGTTTGGCCAACACCGTGGCTTTATGAAGGGTGTAGGCACTATAGAGATGACAATCTGTTTTAAATGACTGTATAATTTGTTAAAATCCTTTTTTTTTTGTACTTTTCAGGAGTGCCCATAGGCCCTAGTTTAGTTAGGTTAAGCGTGGAATGGAATGGAATGGAATGGAATGGATTTTAATACATATGTGTTAGTCACATGGTAGGTACTCTTCAAATAAATTATTTAATATTTGGTATAATGATTAAAAAAAAAACAGAAAAACAATCCGACTAAGTTGATAACTTGGGTACATTTTGAATTTTACTTTCTTTGTTACAGTTACTTTAAATGATACAACGTTCGCCGGTGACGCGTAAAAATTAGTGAGTTATTTTATGTGCACCCTGAAACTGTGGACTTTTGTGAGTTTTTGAGGTACCAATTGCGATTTTCGAAGTCGCTGTGCGTTATATTAACAAGTAGCTCGGCTCGTGAATGTGGTATATCGTAAAAAAAGGAAAGTGAGGATTTCTATTGGACAATTCCAACATACTGGCATGTGGAAACGTGGTGAAAAGCTCCTGGTTTAGAAGAGGAGAGAATATTCGAACCACTTGAGGTGTAAGTAAATTTGAAAATATTTGTTTGTACGAATATTGCTGTTGACAAAGAAAGAAGTATATTTTTTCATTATTATAATCTTCTTACAATAATTAACATTTTTACCACAGAACAGATATAATAGCCGTTTGCATTTCATTGTTTGTTTATAACTTATTTTAAATTATTGCCTCGTATATTCACAATCATTTTACAAATAGAACCAAATTATTCACTGATCAACCATATTCAATAAAAAATATTAAGGTTTTGCATAAAATAGATAGATGTACCATGCATTCAACTTTTATTATTTATAATACTTTTACTTTTTTGCAGAAGTGCTGCCATCTCCAGTAAAAGTTTTTCAGAACCATGAGCAAGACATACTGTAATCAATAGGAATATTTAAGGCTGCTCTTAAGTAGTTAAAAGATTCAATGTTTCTAGTTTCAAAATGTTTGAATTAAGCCTCATTAATTTGTTTTACACCAATCTATGTTACGTTTACACACAACTTTAAAATGCCAAATGTTTCAAAATTTCAACTTTTTTATCATTATATTTTAAATGAAAACATACAAATTCATCATCAATAAATTTCAATAAATAATAAAGTGACCATTGCAATAGAGCAGCCTTAATCAACTCTCAGATCATATTGATCGATATAATGAACATCACATATCAAGAAAGCCAATTAGGAATTCTCAAAAATGACTTACTCAAAACAGGTTGGTTCAATAATAATTTTGCATTGACTGTGAAAATTAAAACCAATCGATTTTGCAGATAGAGTTATCTTGTAACCAGCCCAGCAATAATGTATAGGTAATACATTCTAAACAATGGAAATGTTGATGAGAAGTGGCAAAACTGGCGATGAAACAACCAGCAGCGATACTGTTCAAACCCGAAATGAATCTAAACATCAAATATTTTTGCTTATCCAGGTTAGTTTGATCCTATATAACACATATAATAATAATAATAATAAATAACTTTATTTCCTAATAAGTGTCACCGCAAAAATTAGTTAAAAAAATGGTTTTGGAAAAACAAACTAATCCACTTGTACAATAACATTAAGTGGCATACTCTATGTAGTTAAAATAATTATATCAGAAATGACAACGAATGGGAAATCAGGAGAAGTTCACCAAAATGGTGCTCTGCTCTGCGATTTTTTCATTATAATCTTCTTACAATTATTATTTTTACAGAACAGATTAATAGCCGTTTGCATTTCATTGTTTGTTTATAACTTATTTTAAATTATTGTCGCGTATATTCACAATCATTTTACAAAATTAACCAAATTATTCACTGATCAGCTATATTCAATAAATATTAAAGTTGTGCATAAAATAGATAGATGTACCATGCATTCAACTTTTATTATTTATAATTCTTTTACTTTTTTCCAGAAGTGCTGCTATCTCCAGTAAAAGTTTTTGAGAACCATGAGCAACAGAAGACATACTGTAATCAATAGGAAGAAGATATAAGGCTGCTCTTTTTGAAGTTCTAAGATTCAAAGTTTGTAGTTTCAAAATGTTTTAATTAAGCCTAATCAATTTGTTTTACACGAATTTATTCTTTAAAATCCTAAATTTTTCAAAATTTCAAGTTTTTTTATTATCAAAGTTTAAATGAAAACTTACAAATTTACCATCAATAAATTTCAATAAAGTGAGCAGTTCAATAGAGCAGCCTTAATCAACTCTCAGATCATATTGATCGATATAATGAACATCACAAAGCCACAAAGCCGATTTAAGAATTCTCTAACATGATTTACTCAAAGCAGGTTGGTTCAGTAATAATTTTGCATTGACTGTTAAAAGTAAACCCAATCGCTTTTACAGTTATCTTGTAACGAGTCTTGCAATCGTGTATGGGTAATACATTCCAAACAATCGAAATGTTTATAAGAACAGGCAAAACTTGCGAAGAAAGAGCCAGCAGCGATACTGTTACAACCCGAAATGAATCTAGTCATTCATATATTTTTGCGTATGCAGGTTAGTGTGATCCTATATAATACACATACCTAATGATAATAAATAACTTTAGTTCTTAATTTTCATCGTAAAAATAAATAAAAAAATTGTTTTGAAAATACAAACTATTACACTTTTATAATATCATTAAGCGACATACTCTATGTAGTTAAAATAATTATAGCAGAAATGACAACGAATGGGAAATCAGGGGAAGTTCACCAAAATGGTGCTCTGCCACTGAACCCTGTTCTTGGTAAAATAACATATAGACAGTTGCAAAAAAATAGTAAAGCTCTAACAAATGTATACAAATATATATTTTTTTACATCATATAATATGCCCTATAAGCATTCCACAAACGAGCACACTGAGTAACTAACAAACTTCAATCGCAATACTTAGCAACATCATCAAGTGTCGAAGCCCAGCTCCGAAACTTTTACTGCATTATGACCCTGAAACAATGATCTTTTGAATTTTTTGAGATTTAACATATTAAAATCAACCGGAATAGAATTACACAATCGTGGGCCATACAGTGTGAAATCCCACTCAAAAAACGCAGTTTTGTAGATGGCTGGGTTTAAAAGCCCTCGAGACATAACATTTATATTGTTATGAACATCAGTGCGAAAAACAATTCTGTTATACCTACATATACAGTGTGTATCAGCCAATTTGAATAAATTCAAGAATATATTTTACAAGAGGGGTCGTGTAACAGTGGCCGATACCAACTTTCTTGTTTTAAATGCAATACCCTATATTTGAGAGAGAGATGTTTGTTTTTTCATTCAATTTTTGGATTCTTTAGAAAGGTCTAGACATATTTCATGTACAATGTCCTGTACCTATTTTCAACCGTTTCATAAATATTGTGTGTTCAGATTTATTGCAAAAAAAGAAAATCACAGAAATTCGATTAAGCACACTCAAAAACTAATAAGTAATGCTGTTTATTCATTGATAATGTAAACAAAACAAAAACATTAATGTCAGTGTAGGAGATGTTCAAATCTTTGCCGTGAACGTCCTGGCAACGTCCTAATCTTTAATTGAAGTCAAAAAAAACCAATAATGAGAAAATTGGTATTCGTCAGTCGCTATAGGAACTATATTATTCGCAATTAGAAATTAACTTAGTAGTTTACAATCACATTTATTGCGTGTCCTTAAAATCTAAAAAAGGTATACTACTTATACAGGATGATTTGGGTACCGTCGAAGGCACTATACTGGGTGTCTTACAGGGAACTATATCAATCTGTATATGAAAAACCCTACGTAGAAGAAATTTGTAGTAGACCAGGCGACAGATTGGTTAAAATATATAGTTATAAGTTATAGACATTTCCGGATTTACCAGAAGTAGCACTCAATTTCATTATTTATAATTGAACACTCTAGATAATGTTGCAGTTTTGGATTCAGATTTTAGTTAGATTTTAGGTAGATTTTATGCACTATAACTTAGTCTTGCCGTTGGTTATATATTTATTTTTTTATATCAACTATGACATTTGTGGGCTTTAAAATAATTCTAATTTTTTTCTATGCAGATATCTTTATTAATTAATTTGGGTTCAATTTCTTGCCGAAAAATATGTTCAAGAAATAATATTAAAAATGTTATTTCAGAAAACTCGCAAAACACAATTTTTTTTAGATGGAAACCCCTATTATATTATGTTTATTTTATGTAGCGATAGCAAAAAGGGTAGATTTGTATAAAGTTGTATAATCTGACAACTTTTAGGTTTTTAAAAAATGGCCAAACCAATATTTGCACATTCTAAGTTCAAATATATCCAGGCCGCCATGACTGCATTGAAAGCCATTGCTTGGGGCCCTCCATACGTTATTATTTGTCTTACAAGCATAAAGTATATCGAATAAAATTGTTTGTATTTCAGTGTACAGTACTTTGCACATGTCGATACGGACAGCTATATCCTATAGCTTAGTTAGTTTTTATATATTTATGCTTTTATTAATTAATTCGGGTTCTTACTAAAACATATGTTCAAAAATAATATTAAAATGAAAATCAGAAAACTCTCAAAACACATTTTTTGAAATGGAAACCCCAAGTATTATAAGTTTATCTTATTTTGCGATAACAAGTTTGTATGAAGTTGTATACTCTGACAATTTTTAGTTTTTGACGTTTCTTTTTAATTATAAAATTTAATCAAGTTGGGCGGTTAGATTTAATAGATTTATTTGATTCCTTATTATGAATTTAGATTAGGAAAAAGTGAATAAAAATTTAAATTAAATTAAAAAAACTTCCTTCAAAAAATGTTTACCACTTTATTCAAATTACTCATTATAAAATATATTTTCATAGCCAACTAGGTCCGGTGTGAAGAAAAATCTTAAATTGTCAAAATTTAAACTTTCGACATCTAATAAAATACTTTATTTTTTATGTCATTAAGATAAAATTACCAAAACATAAAATTCATTCTAATTGTAAAAATTGACTTTTGATTGTTTTTTCAATTTAAATTTTAATCTTATTTTGAGACCAGACTGTAACAAAAAAAAATAACAAGAGATGTATGTTACGAATGTAGTTAAAACAAACCATTCTATACAAGAATCTTCAGGTACATTAATAAGGTATATCTGTATAAGGACAAACAACGATTTTTTGTCGAACGTTAAACGTCATATTAGACATAGAACTTTAAATATTTCAAAAACGGCTAGACTTATGTACATTAGACATAAATTATATGCATTTGAGCATTTCACGCAGGATCCAAAAATTGTAATGATGTATAGGTTGTTGTATTTGGAATAAGCAAGTTGACATCAAATTCCCGTATAACCGTTTTGAAAATATTTTAGTTTACAGTAAATTTTTTTGATGTTTCAAATATTATTTTTTCAGTATATAATATTACGATGAACTGTAAGGGTGTGTTATAGTTTCTTTTTTATGTTGCAGATATTTATGACCATCGTGTCGGTTCCATCGCGTAATAGTAATGTGTTATATATGTGAAAAAATAAGTGATTTCTAATCTTGTCGAGCTACTTACGTTTCTAATCCAACTGTGTGACTTTGTGAAAAAATAAGTGCCTTGACGTGAAACCTGATTATTGGTATGGAAAATGGTATGCAGGAGTATAAGCAAAGGAAGGAGTATTAGGTGTAAGTTATTTTAATTTTAATATTCTAAACTTTTTAAGGGCGAACGGGGTAAGCTTACATCAGCTTGCAGCTCGAAATCACTACGAGGGTGGTTTGATAAGTCTGCAACTTTTAAATGAAGCAATTTTTTTGGCAAAAATTCATTTTGTTGTTTTATGTCCTTTCAGCTCGATACGTGTAGTACAACGTTTTTCTACTGTATTTATGTCTTCTAAATGATAAGATACCTCAAAGTCCTCAAAATAGGCGTTTCTTTTAACGGTGATCTCTTCTCCCCTACCACCCGGCCATTTCTTCAGGTTTGAAAATAGTTATTTAGAGCTGAAGGATGATGTACCAGCCCCGCGACGGGGATAAGCTGAAATTCTTATTTGTTTCATACTTGAATTTAGCGATCTTGTACCTAATTTCTAAAAGTAGTTGTAAATTCTTGTCACAAAATGATCGATAGAAGCAATCTTTTGAAATACCCATTGTACCCATGTTACGAATGACATAATTATTTAATGAGAAAAGCAATTTAAAATTTTCTTAACTGAGGTAATATAGTAGATTTTGATAAATCTAAGAAACAATCTTTCAAAAAGTTAGCCTCAATCCAATGGCATTTCCAGGAACATTTAATCGTCAAATATGTGATTTCTTAATTCAAAATATTTAAATTTGGAAACTAAAAGAAACTTGTATAGAAGTAACTTAACTTAACTGTTACTTTCACTTAAGAAATCTTTAAGTATAAATATTTCCGATTTCTTTATATATTTTACGACATGTCTGGCTTTATGAAGGGTGTAGGCACTATAGAGATGACAATCTGTTTTAAATGACTGTATAATTTGTTAAAATACTTTTTTTTGTACTTTTCAGGAGTGCCCATAGGCCCTAGTTTAGTTAGGTTAAGCGTGGAATGGAATGGAGTGGAGTTTAATACAGATGTGTTAGTCACATGGTAGGTACTCTTCAAATAAATTATTTAATATTTAGTATAATGATTAAAAAAACACAGAAAAACAATCCGACTAAGTTGATAACTTGGGTATATTTTAAATTTTACTTTCTTTGTTACAGATATTTTAAATGATACAACTTTTGCCGGTGGCGCGTAAAAATTAGTGACTTGTTTTATGTGCACCTCGAAACTGTGGACTTTTGTGAGTTTTTGAGGTAAGAATTGCGTTTTTCGAGGTCGGCGTTAAATTAATAAGTAGCTCGGCTCGTGAATGTTGTATCGTAAAAAACGAAAATGGGGGTTTCTATTTGACACTTCCAACATACTGGCATGTCGTCGAAACATGATGAACTCCTGGTTTAGAAGAGGAGAGAATATTTGAACCACTTGAGGTGTAAGTGAATTTAAAAATATTTGTTTGTATGTTGCTGTTGACAAAGTAGATTTTTTCATTATCATCTTCTTACAATTAACAATTTTAGCACCGAACAGATTAATAGCCGCTTGCATTTGATTGTTTGTTTTATAACTTATTTTAAATTATTGTCGCGTATATTCATAATCATTTTACAAATAACCAAATTATTCACTGATCAATCATATTCAAAAAATATTAAAGTTTTGGATCAAATAGAAAGATGTTCTTGCATTCAACTTTAATTATTTATATAATACGTTTACTTTTTTGCAGAAGTCCTGCCATCTGCAGTAAAAGTTTTTTAGAACCATGTGTAACGGAAGAAATACTGTAATCAATAGAACATTTAAGGCTGCTGTTTTTGAAGTTATAAAATTCAAAGTTTGTAGTTTCAAAATGTTTTAATTAAGCCTAATCAATTTGTTTAACACGAATTTATGTTATGTTTACACACAACTTGAAAATCCTAAATGTTTCAAAATTGCAACTTTTTTATGACCAGATTTTAAATGAAAACTTGGAAATTTACCATCAATAAATTTCATTAAAGTGAACATTTCAATAGAGCAGTCTTAATCAACTCTCAGATCATATTGATCGATATAATGAACATCACAAAGCCACAAAGCCAAATTAGGAATTCTCACACATGATTTACTCAAAATAGGTTGGTTCTGTAATACTTTTGCATTGACTGTTAAAATTAAAACCAATCGCTTTTGCAGATAGAGTTATCTTGTACCGAATCTACCAATAATGTATGGGCAATACACTCCGAACAATGGGAATGTTGATGACAAGAGGGAAAACTTGGGAAGAAACAACCAGCAGCGATACTGTTACAACGCGGAATGAATCTAAACACTAAAATATTTTTGCTTATACAGGTTAGTTTGATCCTATATAATACATAAATAATAAGTGTCATCACAAAAATAAATTAAAAACATAGTTTTGAAAATACAAACTAATACACTTGTATAATAACATTAAGCGACATACCTACTCTATGTAGTTAAAATAATTATAGCAGAAATGACAACGAATGGGATATCAGGGGAAGTTCACCAAAATGGTGTTCTGCCACTTAACCCTGTTTTTCCTAAAATATCATATAGACAGTTGCAAAAAATAGGAAAGCTCTAACAAATGTATACAAATAGATATTGTGTACATTGTTTTACATAATATAAGCTCCCTATACATTCCACAAACGAGCACCCTGAACAACTAGCAAACTTCAATCGCAATAATTAGCACCATCATCAAGTGTCGAAGCCCAGCTCAGAAACTTTTACTATATGCACCATGACTCCGAAACAATGCGTCAAACAATGAGCTTTTGAATTTTCTGAGATTAAACATATTAAAATCAACCGGAATAGAATTACACAGTTGTATGCCATACAGTACATGTGAAATCCCACTCAAAAAACGCAGTTTTGTAGATGGGTGGGTTTAAAAGTCCTCCAGACCTAACATTTATATTGTGAACATCAGTGCGTAAAACAATTCGGTTATACCTACATATACAGTGTGTATCAGACAAATTGAATAAGTTCAATAATATACTTTACAAGAGGGGTCGTGTAGCAGTGGCCGCTACCAACTTTCTTATTTTAAATGCAATACCCTATATTTAATCCAATTTTTGGATTCTTTAGAAAGGTCTATACATAGTTCATGTACAATGTCCTGTACCTATTTTCAAGTTTCATTAATATTAAGTGTTTTTAGATTTGTTGCGGAAATTAATAATCAAAAAAAAAACCGAAATTCGATTTAGCGCACTCCAAACCTTATAAGTAATGCTATTTATTCATTGATAATGTAAAAAAAAACATTAATGTCAGTGTAGGAGAACGTCTTGGCAACATACTAATCTTAAATTGAAACAGAAAAAAAGGAAAGTGCCTTGTAATAATAATGGTACTGTTACATTATACATAAATTATATGTCTAGCATTTTACGCAGGATCCAAAAAATGTAATAATATATAGGCTGTTCTATTTGAAATAAGCAAATTCCCGTATAACCGGAAGTGCGATTATCTTGAAAATATGTTACTGATGTGGCTTCTATCGACTTAGTATAAGGTACCTACCCCTCAGTTTTCATAACTGTCCTAATTATAATTTTTCCAATACCTATAGTGCTTACTCCTGCAGCGACTGTAGGTATAAATTAAAAATTTAAAATCTTATCCAAATATATTTACAGAAACATAGAGAGTCTCAGTTTCCATTCTCTGTGAAATTTTTGTTTCTGCTTTTAATTTTGACCTATTCTAGAATATTTTATAGAACTACAGTAGTTTTAGGTATGTTCTTTATGTTTTTGTTTTGTGGGATTAACGATTTTTCTTTTCTGTGTATTAGCTTCAAAACGTTTTCTATTTTTTTTTATGTTTTAAATATTATTTTGTTCAGTATTATAATATTTCGGTGAACTGTAAGGGTGCGTTATAGCACAGTATGTCTCTTATTCTATGGTTCTAGTTTATTTTTTTTTTATTTTGCAGATATTTACGCCGTCGCGTCGGGTCCATCGCGTAATAGTAATGTGTTCGTGGATGTCAAAAAATACGCTGTGCGATTTCTAATCTTGTCGAGCTACTTACGATGTTAATCCAAATATGTTATTTTGTGAAAACATTAGTGCTTTGATCTATGTGAAGCCTGATTATTGGTATGGAAAATGGTATGCAGGAGTATAAGCAAAGGAAGGAGCCTTAGGTGTAAGTTATTTTAATTTTAATATTGATAAATTTTCAAGGGCGAACGGGTTGAGGGTACATCAGCCTGCAGCTCTAAATAACTACTTTTTTGGAATTTTTTCTTGTGATGTATGTGAATATTAGACTAATAGGACAGGCGATGGCCGTGTCTTATGGCATTATCACTGCACTTTTTGAGGATTGCCATTTTTTTGGCAAAATATAATTTTATTTTTCCACATAAGCCCCTTTAGCTCGATACATTTACTCCAACGTGTTTCTACTGTGTTGTCTTATTTCCTCTAAATAATAAAAATCCACAAGGCCCCCCAAAAAAGTGATTCTTTCAACGGCGACATCTTCTCTTCTACCACCCAGCGATTTCTTCGGGTTTGAAAATAGTCTGAGAGGGCTAAATTTGGAGAATATGGTGGATGAGGTCGCAGTTCGTAGCCTAATTGATGAATTTTTGCTATGGAGACTACACACGTATGTATTGTCCTGATGAACCTATGTCTCATCTATGGTAAAGAAACGGTGCAATAACTCGTTTGGATTGTGGCCGAACGTCTTCACACACTTCTTTGAAGTGTTCACACTGTTGTGTTTATAGTCGATCATTAGCATCACGGCACCAACTATGCGGATAGGTTTACAAATTGTGATGCAAAATTTAATGGACCCGTTCAGTTGAGATGTCAACTGCCTCAGCTAACTCACACAATTTCACTCTTCGATCGTCCAATATCATTTCATGAATTTTATTGAGCTTTTCTGGCGTAACGACTACTTTTTGGCGACCTGAACGTTCAGCGTTACGTGTACTGGTGCGGACACAACGGCACTCAGTAAACCACTTTTTAAACCGTTGAAATTTACGGTGCGCCAACTACCCCAACCACCTCACACACTTTTATTCTTCGATCGTCCAATATCATTCCGTGGATTTTATTCGACGATTTCTGGCGTAAGAAGTGCTTTTGGGCGATCTAAACGTTCAGCGTACTTGTACTGGTGTTGTCCAGCGGCACTCAATAAACCACTTTTTAACCATTGAAATTTACGGTTCTGAGCCCCCATAATTTTTACCAATTTGGTTCGGTAGTCGTTGTTTGTTTCTGTTATAAAGTTTTATGATTTCGTTTAAATCCATAGCTAGTTATGGTCAAAATAGTCTAATTATTGATAAGAATAAAAATTCAAAAAAATAGTTATTTACAGCTGCGCAATGATGTAAAACCTTATTTGATTTATAATTTTCCTTGCTTAAATCAACATATTTAAATTTAGCAATCTTGTACCTAATTTCTAAAAGTAGTTGTAAATTCTTGATAGAAGCAATTTTTGTGAAAGACGAATTTCAGCCCATATGTCCCGAATGACATATAATTTACGACAATAAAAAACAGAGTCTGTCTCCACAAAATCAATACTTTAACTTATTCAATTATTTAGTTGGTTAAACACGTTTCGGGATGCACATCCCATCATCAGTAATATACAAAAATTCACGAGAAGCTAAATAATAGGCATCGGCCTCAATTACATCAATAAATTATTATATAATTGAAGATGCCTATTTAGCTTCTCGTGAATTTTTGTATGTTACTGATGATGAGATGTGCATCCCAAAACATGTTTAACCAACTAACTAATTGAATAAATTAGAGTATTGATTCAAGGGTGTAGGTACAATGGGGATAACAATATGTTTTAAGTGACTGTATAATTTGTTAAAATACTTTTTTTTGTACATTTCAGGAGTGCCCATAGGCCCTAGTTTAGTTAGGTTAAGCATGGAACGGAATGGAGTGGAGTTTAATGCAGAAGTGTTAGTCACATGGTAGGTATCCTTTAAATAAATTCATTAATATGACTTTTTATTAAAAAACAACAGAAAAATTATCCGATCAACTTATAACTTCGGTATATTTTAAATTTTACTTTCTTTGTTACAGATATTTTAAATGATACGTTTGCTGGTAACGCGTAAAACTTCGTGAGTTATTTTATGTGCTCTTCGGAACTGTGGACTTTTGTGAGGTTTTGAGGTAGCAATTCCAATTTTCGAACTCGTTGTTCGTTAAATTTATAAGTAGCTCGGCTCGTGATTGTAATATCGTAAAAAATTAAAATGAGGACTTCTATTAGACAATTGCAACATACTGGCAAATGGAAACGTGGTAAAAAACTCCTGGTTTAGAAGAGGAGAGGATATTCGAAACATTTGAGGTGTAAGTGAATTTAAAAATATTTGATTATACGAGCATTGCTGTTGACAGAGAAATGAGTAGTATTTTTTTACTATCACCCTCTTACAATTAACAATTTTACCACAAGAGATTAATAGCCGCTTGAATTTGATTGTTCGTTTAACTGTTTTTTAATTATTATCGCGTATATTCGCTATCATTTTACAACTAACCAAATCATTCACTGTCAAACCATATTATATATAGGTATATTTAAAATAGTTTTACTTTTTTGCAGAAGTGCTGCCATCTCCAGTAATAGTTTTTCAGAACTTTGAGCAACAGAAGACATACTGTAATCAACAGGAAGAACATTTAAGGATGCTCCTTTTGAAGTTATGAAATTCAAAGTTTTTAGTTTCAAAATGTTTTAATTAAGCTTAATCAATTTGTTTTACACCAATTTATGTTATGTTTACACACAACTTTAAAATGCTAAATGTTTCAAAATTTCAACTTTATTTATTAGCAGATTTTAAATGAAAACTTACAAATTTACCATCAATAAATTATAATAAAATGAGCATTTCAATAGAGCAGC
The DNA here is from genome assembly GCA_911728435.2 of Apoderus coryli. Lineage (NCBI taxonomy): Eukaryota > Metazoa > Arthropoda > Insecta > Coleoptera > Attelabidae > Apoderus > Apoderus coryli. The sequence continues at coordinate 8,582,746 of OU452204.1, read as the reverse complement.
CTTAATCAACTCTCAGTCATCATATTGATCGATATAATGAACATACAAAGCCACAATACCAATTTAGGAATTCTCTAACATGATTTACTCAAAGCAGGTTGGTTCAGTAATAATTTTGCAGTGACTGTTAAAATTCAAAGCAATCGCTTTTGCAGATAGAGATATCTTGTAACGTATGGGTAATACATTTCAAACAATGGAAATGTTGATGAGAAGAGGCAAAACTTGCGAAGTAACAACCAGCAGCGATACTGTTACAACCCAAAATGAATCTAGACACTCAAATATTTTTGCTTATGCAGGTTAGTGTGATCTTATATTATAATACATAATACACATACATTTATTTCTGCCCTTTCTATGTCAATAAATTCAGCCACCGCAGAAGTGCTGCCATCTCCAGTAAGAGTTTTTTAGAACCATGAGGAACGAAAAGATACAGTAATGAATAGGGAGACCATTTAAGGGGCTGCGCTGGTTGATTTTTTAAGGATTGATAATTGTATTTATTAAAACGCTTGATGTTTTAATCCTACTAATATGCTAAAATAATAGTTAACTAAGCGGTAAAAATTTTCAAGCAATTCGAAATTACACGAATCATTTTGTACAAACATTATGTAAGTATCAAAAACATATTTTTTTTATTTTCAATGGACGTACGGGATTTGGGCTATTTTAAAAAAGGAAATTCTCTCATTCTGGTAGTCTGTATACACGATAACTGAAAACGGCTCAACAGATTTTAAACCAAACTTGTAAAAAAGTACTATGGATCATGGAGATGAACTAATTTGGGCTTCCCTAATTAATTTGGAAAGGGACCAAAATCTTTTAATGTATAGATAAAATTAAAGCACTCTCGAAAATTGTGACATTCATTCAGAGTATAGAATATGGCTCGGAAGATATCCGATATAATACAAAAGACGATCAAATATAGGTGAAAATATCTTAGATCAGTATTTAGAAAGTGCAAACCATCCATAAGAAGAAATATTTAAAATAGTTTCTCATATAACTTGCTGCCCATTGTGAGACGTTGCAATGCGATGCGCAAAATTATCCCTCGATATAACTGAACGAGACGATCATGTACGATTAAATTTACTGTTGCCTTATTCGCTTGATAAGTGCGTCAAAAGTCTCTTAATGTTTCTAGGAGTAACCGAAGAACATCCACGATTTTCATCGCCAAATGCCCTTGGCAAATGTGCAAGACGTTGTTGTTCGCTCGAATCGAGCTTGAAATCGTAGTAAATCATAGCGCTCACATGTTCTCTTGACAAATCCACCGACAAAGCCTATTTAAGCCTGCTTTGTGAGAGCAGGAACTGAATTGTTGTCTTAGCTAAGTATGGTGGTATTTAAAACTTCAGTGTTGCCAGCTCTTACTCCTCCAATCTAGTGTCATCTTAAAATAAACAGAGTAGCCCTCTTATTGCTTTTGACAGAGAAAGGAGTAGTATTTTTTTCGTTATCATCCTCTTACAATAATTAATAATTTTACCACGAAAGATTAATACCTACCCGTATTTGACTGTTTGTTTATGACATTTTCAAAGTATCGCGTATAATCACAATTATTGTACAAATATAACCAAATTAATCACTGTTCAACCACATTCAAAAAATATTACAGTTGTGCATGCCATAAACATATTTATTATACTTTTACTTTTTTTTGCAGTAAGAGTTTTTTAGAACCATGAGGTACAGAAGAGATACAGTAATGTATAGGGAGACCATTTAAGGCTGCTCTTTTGAAATGTGCTAATTAAACTTTATAAAAATAATTTGTTTAAAACATAACAAATTTATGTTATGTCTTCATAATTTTAACATAATGGATGTTTCAAAATTTTAAATTTCTTTATGATATAAAAGTTTTAAAATTAATCAAACAAAATGCAGCCTTAATAAACTATCCGCTTATGTTGATTGATATTATGAACATCAGAACGCCGCAAAAGGTATCTCATACATGATTCTCTTAAAGCAGGTGGGTATACAGTAATAATTTTGAATTGACTGTTAAAATTAAAGCCAATTGGTTTTGCAGATAGAGTTAGCCTGTAATGAGTATAGCAATATTGTCTGGTAAATAATTCCAAAGAAAATGTTGATGAAAAGATGCAAAACTTCCGAAGACCAACCAGCTGCGATACTGTTACCACTTAACACTTTTTTTCCTAAAGGAACATACAAAAGAAAACTCTACTCGTAACATACAACAAAATATTATATATTTTACCATTCTTTTACATATTATATGCCCTAAGCATTCCACAAACGAGCACACGAAATAAATAGCAAGCAAAATGTAATCAATCTAATAGAAACTATCTGCGATAAAAAAATACATGAGTTTGAATTTGATAAGCTTTTAAAATTTGGTTATTATTTAAATTTAAACGCATTATTTCCTTCATCTTTAGTTAATAAGAGGTGTGGAGTAATTTAGTATATTTGTATGTGTATTTAAATAGTATTTACACTTATCAATTAATTGATAATTGTACATACCTACCTATTTAAATACCCATATTAGATAAATATACTAATTTCTGGTGCAGGTGTAGGGGAGTTGGGAGCCTGCTTCTTAAAAAGTATTTAGGTCCAATATATATTACTTTTATTGTGTGTTTACTTAAGAGTAATACAAAATTTAAGAATGAACGCCGTATTTTGATTTTTCATGAAAATATTAAATAATATATCATTTACGTTTAAACACATTGGTCCACATTGAAGGCGTCACGCTTTTAGCACTTAGCTTGTTTATAGGAGTTGTTGGTTCAAAATTGCCCATACATCAGTGTTTGTTCAGATATTTGCGAGATGCTGAAATTTTGGAAACAGACTTAAATAATTTATTTTTATGGTTGGATGATTCTTAATATATCCATATTTTTCCAGTCTAGTAGATTAGGGATAGTGATGTTCACAGTTATAAATCAATAGCTCTTTGTTGACATAGTGAGGAATATCGGTGTGATAGTTTTCTTTAGTTTGTTCTTCATATTGAAGACATTGCTAACAAGGCTTAGTTATGAAATGTGCATCCTTTTTGATGTTCTTTTTCATTTTTGGTTCGGCTTTTCGAATCTGCTTTGTGGAATCCCTCTTCTAGTGCATTTAAAAAAAATAGTTTTTGATTATAACACAACTTTTTAAGTTACAACTCAATGCTGTGATTCTAGAATGAAACGAGCGGGATAGGCGCAGAAAGAATCTGATTGTATTTGGACAACACAAATCAGGTGCAGCTAACGCAGAGTCTGTAATCGGCGACTGTACGCACAACTCTTTGTCCAAACATGAAAGTTTCAGATATTATTCGAGTAAATAGAATAGGCGGCAGATAACTGAGACGACTCGTCCTAGACCACGACTCCTTGTGGTAAAGCGGAAAACCGAGTTTCTGCGTAAGTCTAAAACCATAAAAACATACTGTCGTTTGAAGCACGTCACTATCTCATCCAGGTCGCTATACAGTAGCGAACCTAACTTGTTTTCTAGAGGATGTATTTCGTACTCTCGGGAAGGGTCTGCGGATCAATGCGATTTATACATATTTTACGAGGGCTTTCAGATTTCATAATTTTACGAACTACTTCAGTGGGCTTGCAATATCTTTCGGTGCTCGTTTCCTTCAAAATCTGGGCATTTGATGTGTATGCGTATTATGCTATAGTTTTAATTGTAATATAATATATCAGAAGCATTTGTCTTGTAATTTAGGTGATTCGCTTGTTAGACAATATTTGATTATTTATTTATACAACATAACAAAAATATTATTATCGCATTTCCGACAAAATTGTGCAGACGTTTTCTAAACGGAGATCATTATTTAACCCTAATTTAAATATTTGAGGCTTTAGGCAATCCGCAAATGCGTACAAAATCTCTTCGCCATTATTAGGTTGTTACCAGCCGCCCATTTTATGCACTAGTGCACAACATGTCAGTGGAGAGATGAAAGTTACACCTCCACGGATACCTATTTACTTTGAGTATTACAGAGAGAGCTATACTTTTGATTTTATAGCGTATTTATTTTAATGGCAATCCTTATATTATTGTTGTATGATAGTTGTAAAGGACAAGATATTGTTTCTAGATGGTGAAAAAGTCTATAAAGGTACCTTCGCCAGTTTAATTGTAGTTACTCTAATGCCATTTAAAATAAAATCGATCCCAATACCCCATAAATATTCGTCGTCAGGTTGAACTACAAATTGTCCAGACTTACAAATTGTCTGAGAATTTATGTTGGGCATAATCCTATACTTTCTTAAGGTACTAATAATAAATATCACTGACAAAATCCTGCTTGATATGCACTTTACACTGCACAAAGTTAAACTTGACTGTGTTTCATGAAGAAAAGCGCAGAAGAAATTATCCTGTCGTTGAAAAATCTGACAAGGATAAACAATAAAAACAATTTTTATATTATATGGGACCTCATTTTTGGGATTGGCGCTAGCAGTAAAGATATGTTGCTAACGAGCTGCAAAATGATATACCTAATAATAACAATAAACACACAACAAAAACGTCAGTAAAAGACCAGTGATGTTATTAATTAACGTACAAAGTGAGTCATCATACCCATATAATCCAAATTTGGTTGTGCCATTTTCGGTTGTCTTGATGTCCATGGTTGACATACAACAGGTTCGACTCCATCTACATCATTTACTCGCTCTGAAATTAGAAAGAAAAATGTATTTTGAAATAATTATTAGCATTTTGTAGGAAAATAAAAATATTTCACACTTAGCTCCCTGTAATTTATATAAAATTGGACATCAAACTCAGCATATAAACTAGCAGGTGAGGAGCAATATTGCTCTTTGATGCCTCAAACATTTTCTGGTTTAGACAAGAACACCTACCAAGGAATGTTTAAAATAAGTGAAGAAACTGACGACGCAGTGGTGTCTGTACGTTCTTGGCATGAGGCACTCCAAGATAGCAAGACCCCGCAACATATTCTTTGTTACTCGACATTGTCGCCTGAGCAAACACTTTGACAAGGTCTAGAAGAATCTGACAAATGCAGGGGTATCCAACCTTCCTAAAACCAACCAAATAAATGGATTTCATCAGTGCTTTCGAACTGGAGGAGAAGCAGTAACTTGAAACAAACTTTAATGGCCTCAAGAGACAGTATATAGTAAATTAATAGGATTCAAAATGCTATGGCACTTACTTGTTTTAGGACCTTCAGAAATTATTCTGAGGTATTTAGGATAATACACTTTCTTTGGGTTTGTCTTTTATTATATAGTTAAATAATAAGATTCAAAATGCATAGCTAGCAATTGCTTCTATTTCTCTCGGGAGCTTCAGTAATTAAAATGATATATTAAGGATAAAACACCTTGTTTGCTCTATAGTTAAATAATAAGATTGCCATAGCCAAGCAAGTTTCTTCTCTCGGGACCCTCAGAATTTAAAATGATACATTTAGAGTACTACACTTTGTTTAATAATAGTTCAATAATAAGATTCAAAATGTCATGGCCAAGAAGCATTTACTGCTCTCGGGACTTTCACAAATTAAAATGATATGTTTAGGATTCTACATTTTGGGTTTTTGTCTTTTTGTTTTGTTGTATAATTAAATAATAAGATTAAGAATGCCGTAGCCTAGAAGTGATTCCTTCTCTAGGGACCTTCAGTAATTAAAATGATATGTTTAGGATACTACACTTTGGGTTTTTGTTTTGTCTTATAATTAAATAATAAAAATCAAAATGCCGTAGCCTAGAAGCGATTACTTCTCTAGGGACATTCAGTAATTAAAATGATATGTTTAGGATACTACACTTTGTTTTTTTTGTATAATTCAATAATAAGATTCAAAATGCCGTAGCCTAGAAGCGATTACTTCTCTATGGACCTTCGGTAATTAAAATGATATGTTTAGGATACTACACTTTGTTTTTTTGTATAATTCATTAATAAAATTTCAAAATGCCGTAGCCTAGAAGTGATTACTTCTCTAGGGACCTTCAGTAATTAAAATGATATGTTTAGGATACTACACTTTGGGTTTTTGTCTTTTTGTTTTGTTGTATAATTCAATAATAAGATTCAAAATGCCGTAGCCAAAAGCGATTACTTCTCTATGCACCTTCAGTAATTAAAATGATATGTTGAGGACACTACATTTTGTTTTCTTGTATAATTCAATAATAATATTCAAAATGCCGTAGCCTTGAAGCAATTACTTCTCTCGGAACCTTCAGTAAATAAAATATGTTCAGGATATAATTGAAAACATTTTTGGGTTTTTGGACTTTGTTTATGGTTTTATGGCACACTTCTTCCGTAATAATCTAGAATAGAGTATACCTGATATTTTATATTAAGAGTGGGTATTTATTATTAAATTAATATTATAATAGGTAGATGGTTCTCCCTCTCTTCAGATACACGTGTCTAACAAAGATAAACAAAAAGGGACAGTTTATTGCCGATTCTTTTGTTACGATTTCAGTAGGAGCAAGCATAAAAACAACTCTCTGTCTCTTGGAAGTTTTATGGCCGATCTGGTCATATTATAATAAACTAATAGTTAGATATCATTCCTACTGTAACATTATTATATTTGAAATAACTTACATTCCAATCTGATACCTATTTAATATACAACCCGCGCAATAATTAAATGAAATTATATCCAAAAGCTCGGATAATAGGATTATGAAAACAACATTCAGCAAATAATTATACAATTCACATATTTTTGCATTGAATTGAAATTAATTTACTGTAAAATACGGATTTGTTATTCATAACAACATGCAAAATTAAATTATTGTAATGGAGAGTGAAAAATGAAGTAGCTACTTGCCCGTAAATTCTAATCCTGCCAATTTCCATGTACCTTTCCGCGTTACTAATATACTAGCAGGACAAACATTTCTATGTATCACATGACCAGTGAAGTGGAGAAATGATAATGCTTCGGTAATCTGCAAAAGTAAAATAATATTCAGTATAAACTTAAAATCATAATATATCGTTCCCTTAGAACATAGATAATTTGAAATTCACAGTTTTGAGAAAATCCACTTTAAAGATTCAAAACGAAAAAAATCCCGATGGCAGCCAGTCGGAAAAGTAGATTTTTAATTTATGTATTTTTTATTTATACTTAGTCTACCACTGACACCCACTATTAATAAACAAATAACGGAATATTCTGACATTCGCCAAATATAACCAAAGTGTCATATTGACAGTTATTTTAACTGAAATACCCATTATACTATAATACATACGTAAGTACGGTCTTATTGTTATTTCACAGGTGTTTATTTGTCAAAATAATTACAGGTATAGCGGGTGATGATATTTTTTTTTATTTTTTGTTACTTTATATTGACTTACATTTACTTAAATATGCCAGCGATGAAAAAACTCTCCAAATAAATATTGTAGAGATTTAAGTGCTCTATCATTTGATATGTAACATCGGTATTTTCTATTAACAACGAAAAAAATATGATTTTTTTAAAACTTTGACAGGCCGCCATTCTGAAATTAGCTCTCCGATTTCAATCGGCAACGAACTCACGCGATTCCATGACCTAGCCGATTTTTTAACCAAATTTTGTTTCGATTGGTCAAAAAATGCGGCCTACACACAAAAAAGTCTATAGTCAAAAATGATAATACCAGTATGTTCAAAAAAATAACATCAAATAGACGACACTAAGTTTCATTTTACCGCTTAGATATTATCTGAACAAACACAGCGTTATAGTCACTGATCAATCATATATTAAGTTCAATTCAATCACATCATAATATTTAAATGAAAATATTAAATGCTCAAATTGAGCATATGGCTATCATTAAAAAATAAAGTCAATTCAACGATAAATTGAAAAATTGTGTTCAATCTGACCAGATAAAAGCATATTTATTGTCACACTGACGATACCTGTACATTGTGATCCTAAAATATTTTCAAATTGAAACTAATGCAGTGACGTCATTATCGGGACTTTACAATATTTTGGTTTCGGCGGCTTTATTCCTTGCGTTTCGATTTGCGATTCGCAGTTCGTAGTCACAGGTCATAGGTCACAGGTTACAAGTTTAGGGATTACAGGTGTTTTAGAGTGAGATTTTTATATTTTATTACCCTGGATATTTTGTGTAGTAAGTGCAAGTGATTGTGTTAAATTGGATTATAATAAACTAATTATCCATATACCTATAATACTTATGGAGGCACTTCTGAGAGCTTGGAATTGTACAGAAGAAATTATCTCGAGATTCTTGGGTAAGTACCTACCTACAATACGATTTCTTTTTCTAAATAATTTTTGATATATTTTATATTAAAAAGGCATGGTGGTATAATATTAATATGATAGAAAATAATATTAATATTAGTATGGAATTTTATTAGCAAGTGCGAAGGGTGCAAAGTACCGGCATGGTCCCGCGTCCCCCGCTTTTTGATTTCTATTATATTCTTTTCGTAAAACTAACTATACTTAGAGGTACCTAGCTGGTAAAGTAATGAAGTACATACTTCTTTTTTTAAGACAATGATATTACGCCGGATATTCTGCAAGACTTAAACGAAAACTTCCTAAAAGAATTGGTTCCTTCTGTTGGCGCGAGAGTAAGACTGCGACAGAAAATTTATTTGGTATGTTGAAATTTTTTAATGTTATCGCTATGTAATAAAATTATATCTACCTACTTACTTAAAGTGTTAAACAGAAACATGCTTTGTATACAGTATGTCCCACGAGAACAAATAATAGGCTAAAAATTCACTTTGATAAAAGCTTCTGTTTTTCGCAAAAAAAAGTTTTCGATTAAAAGCAAGTTTTTAGAAAATTTTTATTATTTTGGTAGGTGTATTATATAATTATGTAGCAATGAAATGTCATTAAACGTCACGAAACATTAGAATAACCTCACATTTCGTTCATAGCAAATAAAACGTTTGTTGTTTATTGACGAAAATTGTCGTGAAATTGATTAAAATAGAAGAAAATAATTACTCAAATTAAGTTTTATTGAACTTATGTATTTATTATTTGTTGGAAATGTGACAAAATTAACCAATGAACATGAGGAAATTTGCACGAATACAAAATAATTTCTGAATAAAGGGTGAAAACTGAACAAAAAGCGATATTTAGCGAAGGCTATGACCTCAGATGAAGAAAACTTAATGTTTTTTTAACACTGTTAATAAAGATACGTTGATTTTTCTACAATTTTGTCACGTTACAAAGTGTATAATATACAAGTTCATTAAAACTTCATTCGAGTAATTATTCTCAAGACGTTTTCTTCGTTAATAAAAAAAATCGATTTAATAGTTAGATTTTAAATGTGACTTGTTACCTACTTTTTTTTTGTATAAGGGTCCGTGCGACATGAGTCCCCGGTTTCAGTGCAGCCTGATGGGCTTATTGTGAAATGTTGTCGTGTTACCTACTTAAAATATATCAAAATAATCCAATTTTTCTATAAACTTGCTTTCATTTCAGAAATATTTCTATTCAGGGATAGGAACATGCCATATTATTTGAAACGCAATTTGTTTGTCCTTCAGAATATTAAATAATATACAGGGTGTTCCATTTGATAAACTTGACTTGTTTCTATTTTTAGTAGTAGATACTACTACAGTAACTTGCGACTACCCTGTAATCTCATGGGTCAATCTGTCAAGATAGTTGACTTTCCTTAGATGTCCTTGAACTACCTTTAAAATTTTGGGGTTGTCTTCATTCAGATGACGAAATGACGAATATTTTTCGGAGATCTGTTTTGGGTCACAAAATTCAAAATAAATTATTTATTCAAAAATAGTTGAAGATAGTTATAGGGAAGGGTTAAAACAAAATATTCAAAATCTTACAAATATGGCAATATTATAGACTGATAGAGTAGGTTGACCTAAGTAACCACTTACATATTCAAAACAATCTTATGCTTACTTTTTCCAAAACTTTTCATGTACCATCGACCCGCAATCACCCTGTATGGTTATCTCTTATCTTAACAGATCTGCTTCCTATAAAACGAGCAACATTTGTATTTTTTAGGAAATTAATGAATTGAAGACCGATGTAGGAGGACTGTCATCACCTTCTACGTCTGTGGCCAGCACAGTCACTGAAATTGAATATGTTGATAATCAGAGCGATCAGCTTTTCGACATATCTATATCGGATATTCTGAATACTTCCAGTTATCCTGAGTTTGATTTAAGAAGTATTCTGGAAAATTCACCCATGGGCAAAGCTGTTTTAAATTATTATGAAAAAAATAACGTCCTAAACGATACTCATAGCAAGAGGCTAGTGGAAATAATCGTGCGACACATATACCATCATATCATAAAATAGTAAGAAATACCTACTTATCTTTCTCTATCTATCTCTATACGTCAACTACTATTTTTATATCCAATGTCGAATAATAATTATTTGTTTTCATTATCAAACTGGGCATGGAATTCAATCATATATATACAGACATTATGTGGAAATTTTATGAATGTAATGTACTAAAAATTTTGAAAATTAAAACATGTTATTCATTGAATTACGAAAAAAATTTTTCAATACCTATTCTTAAATTCATTGAATAATTTGTTTTAATTTTAAAAATGTTTAGTATATTACATTATTAAACATTTCCACAGGATGTGTATAGATGTTTGAATTCCATGCCCAGTTTGACTTTAATTGTTATATATATTGCGTAACTATGTATATTGAGCCACTGATGATGGAATGATATTCCGAAACATGTCTAGCACTTATATCCCGATCACGATTTGACATATACATAAATGCTTTTGTGGAGTAGACGTCGCGTCGGTTGATTTATATTTATATTTAATTCTAGTTTATTTTAAACTTGAATTTTAGTCGATGAGTAGAAGCTTTATCGTAGAGTAATATTGAAAAAGTCTTCACTTCACCAAAACACGTTGTTAAATTTGTTTCGTAGTGGCTAAACACGTATCGAAATTTAAAAAAGTGTTTTGGTGAAGTGGTAAAACGAGTTTTCCAATATTAATATTAAATTGTATATTATCAAGTTATAATATGATATATATCTCACTTATCCTTATATAATAATAATAATAATAATCTTTATTCAGTAAGTAACATACATCGCTCATACAATACTCAGTATATATAAACAACATACAGTCACTAAATATTGTATAGAAAGTACATAATATGTATTATATAATGATCTTTTTTTTTAATATATTTAGCAGGTTAAGGCCTTTTGAATACGAACGGATAACGCAAAAAATCGTAGAATTATTCCCAAATGAGAATGCAGCGGAATATTTTTGTTCTGCACGTAAGAGAGGTGGAACAAGCTCACAATCTGTTTACCAACAAGGTAGATTGGTAAATAAAGTGCGTAACGTAGTTAAAAGGTGCGATGAGGCTACTCCGTTAAGAAAAAAACGGAAAATTAACTATACTTCCGAGATTAATGATGACAACAAAGATCCAAATGTAGTCAGTGATAAAACAGGTAAAACAATGTAACCAAATCATTTTCAACTTTTCAAAACAGGAATTTGTTATGAAACTTGGCATGTGTTTTCAAGGTCAATTTGTTAAAATTAGGTTATACAACCAATAAATGCATGCACTAAGGTTCATAATTTCATTTTTTGAAAAGTTGAAAGAGGCTATGGTGATTATTATATATCTCATATACAAAAATCAAAATTTATTAATCCTGACTTGCACTTGTAGAAACGGACTTCGATAATGATATCTTAAGGCTAAAAATAAACACCGAACCTTGGACAGAGGTTCTCGACAAGTGGAAGAAGACATTTAGTATACGAAGAAAGACCAGGACTAGTTCCATCGACCAATTTATGGAATATTGGCCAATATTGTATACTCTACGTGCTGAATTTCTGGTATGGTATATATCAAACTAGAGATTGACCTTAGGTTGATCTTTTTTTAACCATGCATAAAAATCAACATTTTGAAATAAGTACATTAAATTATTATTATTGCAAAATGTGTCTAAGATGGTCCTGTCCAACAAAAGTAATAATATATGTTCAAAGTTGTCTCCTTGTGTTATGCTAGGGATACTACATAAGAAAAATTAAAATTTAAGAATTAATTTTAATCAATCAGAATGCAGTACGGTATATAAACAAATGCTATACTGCTCTGATTGGTTAGAATTAATTCTTAAATTTTAATTGTTCTTATGTGTCTCTAGCATTAAAGTTTGAACACAATTATTTTGAACATATTTATAATTTAATTCGTAGATATTATCCATATCAACTCAAAGTAGATCCGTAATATATTTATATTATATGTGGATTTGACTTTGATTCTCACGTGTGTTTTATTTCTAAAATATTTATTATCTATTATTCGGAAAAAAAAAATGCTGTCGCTTTCCGAGTAATTGGACATCCACAGTAGTATGGACTATTTCCTAAAAATTTATTATTATTTTTTAAGTTAAAGATGATGATCTCAGACAAATTTTGTAACAAATGAAAGTCAAGGTATACTTATTTGAGCGTGTTGTTTATTTTGATGACTTCTATACACATTGCAGTTTTTATCTATACCAATACTCAGAATTCAGAATTTCAATATATTACTTCAACGCCATGCCTTTTTATATGTATTTTTGCTTATGTCGCAATCATACATCATACCTATATAGTTATTCTTTCTGAAATAAACTATAACTTACTATATCATGGCAGAGCTGTCATGATATGAACGACGAAGTTAATAATGGTCTTAGTTTTTAATGATTTCTTAACCCTCTCTATTTTTTTTTTCAAAGGGTGAATATATTCTATTTTCAATTTTAAACACGGATTATTTGATGTAGGGTAGGATGGGGCACATTGGTACATGGGGCACTTCGGGACCGTTCAAATTTACCGCCTTCGCGTTTACTGAATTTGCCGATGTTGCGCTATAGTATTGCTCAATCAGTGTTATTCGAATGTGCATAATAAGCAATTCAATCTGAAAGCGCGTTTAAATTTTATCACGTGTGAAAAAATTCGTGAGTCGAACGTAAGTATAATAACATTTTATTTGTAAGAACATAGAGTAGGCAACTAGTGCATGATAATTTTCGTGTTTGTCTACAATAATCCAGGATGAGTGAGGTTAAGTTTAGAGCATAGACACAAAACCCAAGTAGAACAGTAAATTAATGGTTTTATGTTTTACGCGATGATGCTGTTTGGGGCAGATTGGGACAAATTTGTAGGGGCAGTTCTACATCAACACGCCTGAGAAAAATGAAATTGAGCTAGAAACACAGAGAAGGGAGGAACACCAATTAAAGGCAACGAACGAACGAAATATAGGGGACAGAAATGGTTCCAGCAAGGTGAAATTGGGAAACAAAAACATAAAAGAGAAAGCCAGTTCAACTTTATCAGTTAAATAATATCTATCAATTACCTAGTCTGAAAGGGAAAACCTCCAAGATAAAGTCTAAACTTTCCAAAAGAAAATTAAGCTCTTCATCAAGTGATTCAGATGCGTCTTATGAAGTGAAAGATATTTTATCGGATTCTGATATGAACGAAGACTATGAAATAGAAGGACTTGACGACACAAAAATTGATGTATAAGATATTATTTTGGTTAAATTTGCTACCAAGAGAACCATATATTACTACTTGGAGTGCATTCAAGATGTCAGTGATCCAAATGAATCAATAGTAAAATTCTCGCAAAAAAAAAGAACTATGTTTTTTTCTACCCGATTCTGGAGGCCATTGGTGCAGTCCTTATAAGGACATAGTGGCTAAATTACCAAAACCAAAAAAAAGTATCGGGTAGTACTAGTAGGTTGGCTTCCCACATACATTTTGATGTTGCACTCCAGGATGGTGGATAGTTTGGAGCTAGTTGTCCCATTGTCCCAAAGTACCCCACCATGGTCCCAAACTACCCCATGGTGGGGCACATTGGAAAAATAACTAACTTTGTCTCAGGATAGTTTTCCATTAAAACTGCTTCTATATGTTTACTTTTACTTATAAAAATGAATTGCCCATATATGTACGTAGCTATTCTTCCATATGACTGTTCATTAAATGTTTTTGGTTACTAAGTACAGGCTACCGAAAAAAAGCGTACCAAACTGCCCCACCCTACCCTACCTGTGTCACTGATGATTAGGCTTATTTGTCTCGAAACATGTCTGACATGATTTTTTGATTTAAACATATTGTATACTTAAGTATCTTGTGGTGCAAACGCCGTGATTACATAATATTGTTAGTTACTGCATTTGACTGTCACTTAATAAGAATAGTTATAAATTTAGTAAATAAAGCCAATAGTAATAAAATAAAAATTCTATATTTATATAGTTTTTACATTTCAGATTACATCTGATTTTGAATCCCTGTATCCAGATTCGGTTCTGGCATTGTATCAGAAGTGGCCTAAGTTTGTAGAAAAATTAATTTTTAATCGAATTGGCAATATAACCAATCAATCGACATTGACTGAAATCGACAGTTTAAGTACCATATCTAATGAAGGTGAGTCTAGTAATATGCAGGTATATTGCATAACATAAATCCTTTTCCAGTGATGATTATTAAATCATAATTCTACGATATTTAGACATTTTGATTTAAAAAATAATTCTAAATTTGTTTTCTTTTTCAGACGGTAGATTTGTCGCAGAATTGTGTTTAATTCCTTATTTAATTCCACCAAAAGGACGTGTAGTAAACAAGGAAGCAAAGGAAGTGTGGAAATTTTCCACTTTAGAAGCTCAGGAAGGGTTAATAGTGCAAGCAAAGGTATAGTTTATATACTGATAACTCACCTCTAGCATTCTCTTGTTTTTCTTTAATTTAAAAAAAATTAAAAACTGAAATTTGCCGCCATTTTTGCGGTCCGATAACTCCATAAGGGTGAAGTTTGAAGTGACATTTATAAGACAAACTACCCTTTATTTCCAATAAAGAATCACACCTTAAAATGGTTTGCATTTGTTCTGCAACACCCGGTATAACACTTTTACTACTAATATCAATCAAAATTCAAATGTAGTTCTTACTTTCTGCTCATTTGTTATTATATATTATGTAAAATTGCGTTGTGATTTTTATATTTTAGAGTGCTGCAGAAATTAACAGTGTGGTTGATACAATACGTGAAAGGGCGGCAGCTAAAAAACAAAGTGTTCAACCATACTTATTAGTAGTTGCCGAAAATATCAAGGAACCTCAAACCTTTTTTGTGGTAGTGGATACTGTTAGGTACCAATTTTCAAGTGGCAAGAAAGCATTCGATATATTGTTCAAGTTTTTTCATGTGGTATCCGCAAGATATCCGGTTCAGTCGGAATATATATGGACACTTATACAAAAAGTGATATATACTTATGTACCTATATATATTATATATATGTTAATTTTTATTATTTTGAAATATACGTATTTAAGTTATATTTTTGTTTTATTTTATATTTAAAATAAAGTAAATATATGAAATATAAAAAAAACTTAATAACGGTCATGCTATACTAAATGTTGATTTGATTGAATAAGTATGGTAGGTAGTACCTAATAACAGCATTTCATTAACTTTTAGTGCTTGTCTATAATCCTATGATTTTAAAATTAATTCTTGGTTATATACAAATAATTAAGACTAGTGATATATTTATTTTTTGAGTTCATTTCTTGTATTATAATTATAAAAACCAATACAAAAAAATTGGTTGATTTGATATTGGTTCGTATAATTCTAATAGAAAAATACTCAAAAAGAAAATATTTCACTCGTTTTAATTCGGGTACTAATATCCAAGAGTTATTTTAAAAATCATTAGATTCAAATTGAATATAATATATGTTTCGAATTATTCAATCTATTATCAACATGACATTTCACTATAGTCAATTTACCTATAAGTTATTATCAAATTAAAGCTACCTATTTTCAATTTGATCATAAGCTAGAATCAATTCAAAACCAAATTGGGAAATTATTAGTTTCGATTTGATATTAACCTGTAATCAATTTGATAATAAATAAGTTCAAATTGAGTATATCACTTTATCAATTTAACTATAAGCTAATGTCAGTTAACATATATTTATTATCAAAATGATTAGAAGTTAACATCAAATTGGACCTAATATATTCTCATTTTGAACTTATTGAGTTTTAAATTGATGTATCAGTATTAGCAATTTAACCATAATCTTAATGTCAATTCGAATCTATACATAGAATCAAAATGAAGCAATCAGTATTTTCAACCTGACTATAATGATAAGCTCAAACTAAAACTAACATATGATTATATTGTGACCATAAGCTTAGGTTCAGTTTGACACTACCTTTGGTTTGCTCCTATTCATGACTAAGCAAGGTTCAGATTGACTCTAATAGGTTCAATTGGACCATAGAATTTTTTGTGTGTAGAACGTGACGCAAAGTTTCTATATCCCATATATATATATATATATAGATATATAAACTTTTGAACTGAGGTCATTTTTAGGATCCAGGGGTCATAAAATGAAGTACTGCATAAAAATTTTTCAAAATTTCGGTTGTGTCGATCTCCTGAATAGTTAGATTTTTTTTAAAAATCTACTAAAAATACACCTGCTAAATATTCAACAATATCTCATATCTATACAGATATGCTGCATTTCAAATGATTTGATAATTTTGGAGACCATTAGGTTTTGTATATTTTCAGAATTTGATGAAAAACTTCACATATCTAGTTGTTAATGAAAACTAGTCATAAAAGAGAAGTTATCTATTACTAACCACTAACAAATAAACGCAAATTACATAATAAATGCAACTTTGTTTGAAGTAATTAAGAACAATATAAAATGAACAATAAAATAACCAAAACAATTTAAATGTCAATATCACTGATGTCACTTTCGGAAACTTCACTCATTATACAAGTTTGGCTGCTCGTACAAGATACCTAGTTGTTGCATTAAAAAGAGCATGAAAAATAGGTGAGATGCAACTAGATAACCAAAATTCATAATAAATTTCGAGTTATCTAGTTGTTGCACTAAGGGGCCGATATCATAAAAAATAATTACGGACCCTAAGAGTTGAAATGTAAAAAAAAATATTTTTTTATTTAGAAAATAACTATGACCAATTATATATTAATAACGATAAAAAGTACTCCATTAAAAAAAAGTCATGTTTGGTTCATTCATAACGTCAAATTTGAACAATCCACAAACAAAAACTGCAAGGCAATGGATGCAATATGAAATCTACATAACAACGGAAAAATGGTGCTAGATGAAAATTGTGTCAAGTCGGAAAATGCATTTTCTAGACATTGTTACCCAAGGTATAAATTATTTTTTAATTAGCTTGTGGTTTAACTTCCATCATCATTTTTTGTTTTATTTTGAGCCATCAAACTTGAATTTATGCACGTTCTCTTTTGAGCAACATCACAGAGTACAACGTTTCAATGCCACTTTTGCATTTTCTTCATACAAAAGTGAGTGCAAAACTCATACATGCTGATTGTTGATATAATATTTTCGGATCGTAATGTTTTATGTACTTGTTTAATGTAATTTTTTTGTTCTTCATTTTGTAATTTTAAAATCATGATTAATTGATACATAGACTAGAATAAAATGCAATATGGCATTGGAACGTCCTCTTGTTAAGAACAGTGACGTGTATAAAATAAAGTTATATTGCTTAAAGCTAAACAAATAATTTGAATGGAACCTAAATTCCAAGAAATTAATAAAACTTAAAAACTTCATGAAGAAACTAAAATAACTTGATATCGTTTCGCATAAAGAAATTATTAACCGATAAAGAGATGTCAAGAGATACAGCAGGGCAGCCTGAGATTTACTTAACAATATGTTGCATGCTACACTTACGTTGAGAAATTCATTTCAGAATATGGCAGGAGCGTCATAGACGCCATCTCATATTGACATAAACTATCTTCGTCAAGCAAAATCGATAAATTAATAAAGCAATAATTTAAAAATGTCTATTTACACAAAAGACTTAATATACCTATTACCATAAATTTAATTTGAGTATTCGACCACCTTACCACCTAGTGAAGAAGTAAATCCATGTAAAATATATTTGAAAGCTAACGAAATGCTAACTAAAATTCCCCAAAAAAGTGTATAATGTTGAATATAATCTATTGGCACCTTTATGGTGTTTTAGCTGTGATAGTTTGTTCTATGATGATGCTGCGGTTTTTTATTAAGTGAAGTTTATTATACTAAAGTTAAAATTGATAAATTAATCATCCAGTTAGTTAGAGCAAATATTTTGGTTTTAGGTTGTAGTGATTTCTGATTCGCTCTGGGTTGGTTGTAGGTTTGATAAATTATGGTTAATGGAATCCCAGAAAAACAAAAATTTGGGTATCAAATAATTTATTACAATTGCTACAGTGTACTAACACATATAAGTCGAGTTTACGGTCTATCGCATGCAATGCAATCTATTGTCGTTAAAACAATACTGAACGGTTTTGTTCCATCCTCAGTGTAATCTATACAATGCTTAAAGCAGACAAGTCAGATCAACATGAATCAGTCATGATCTTTAACCATTTAAACATTTTTGGTTATCATATAGATCTAGTTACAACGGTGAAAGAAAAATAATTTTTTTATATATACCTATCTGGAAATAAAAAACATAAAACTAATTAGCAATATTCAAACTTAATAATTCCACTATTGACGTCGCTTCTTCTGTGAAGTTTCTGGGCCTTGTTGTTGACAGCTCCCTGAAGTGGAAGTTGCACATTGATGTGTTATCAAAAAAAATTAAGCTCTGCCTGTTTTGCGTTAAGATCAGTTTCCAAAGAACTTAACTTGTCAACTTCCATAACAGTCTACTTTTCACTCTTTTAATCCCATCTTCGATACGCCCTCCCATTCTGGGGTACATGCGGTGCAACGCAATTTGGGCGTATTTTTAGATTACAAAAAAGATCTATTCGATACTCTCTGAGATTGCACTATAGAGCTCATTGCCAGGACCCAGGACTTCTTCAGAAAATTTAAAATACTAGTACTACGTCCCTTATTTATATTGGAATCGTTCTGCTTGATCCGCAAACACCTGTCAGATGTCTCTGGAAGACCATTCCATAACTATCTGCTTAGAAACGCCGAACATGATCTTTATCTACCACCCCATCCTCCGAATTAATCAAAAGCTCGATCCTATACAATACAAAAAAAATGCACAACCATCTGCCAATGGAAATCAAATTGCTATCATCCCTTCCTCGGTTCCGTAAAGCTCGGACTCTTTTAATGTGCATTAATTTTTCAGCGATACAGTAGTTTGTATTGTGTGTTTTGTATATATATGTATATATATTGAACTGTAGAATATTTACTTAATTAATTTACTTTAAGTATCTTAATTGATTTATTTATTTGACGATGTACCGGTATGTATTAATTATTATTCTTAAGTTTTATATGTTTTGTTTGTTGATGTATTTCTACAAATTATTTTTAATTTTTTGACAAATATATATTTTATTTATTTAAAAGATTTTTTTAACGAGAATTGATTGCAGCAACAGCTCTCTCTGTCAATTTGTCATTTCGGTAGCCAAAATTAAAAAAAATCCCGATGGCAGCCAGTCGGAAAAGTAGATTTTTGATTTATGTATTTTTTATTTATACATAGTCAACCACTGACACCCACTATTAATAAACAAATAACGGAATATTCTGACAGTCGCCAAATATAACCCAAGTGTCATATTGACAGTTATTTTAACTGAAATACCCATTATATTATAATACATACGTAAGTACGGTCTTATTGTTATTTCGCAGGTGTTTATTTCTCAAAATAATTACAGGTGTAGCGGGTGATGATATTTTTTTTATTTTTTGTTCCTTTATATTGACTTACCTTTACTTAAATATGCCAGCGATGAAAAAACTCTCCAAATAAACATTGTAGAGATTTACGTGCTCTATCATTTGATATGTAACATCGGTATTTTCTATTAACAAGGAAATATTATTTTTTTAAAACTTTGACAGGCCGCCATTCTGAAATTAAGTCTCCGATTTCAATCACCAACGAACTCACGCGATTCCATGATCTAGGCGATTTTTTAACCAAATTTTGTTTCGATTGGTCAACAAATGCGGCCTAGAACGTGGCGCAAAGGTTTCTATATATTCAAAATTTCGGTTGTGTCGATCTCCTGAGTAGTTAGATTCTTTTTTAAAATCTACTAAAAAATCATTTTTTAACCGTTTTAAAATATTTTTCATTCATACATAAATTGTAGGGTGTTGTCTGAAAATAGTACTTTGAATATTATATAGCTATCAAATTTTAAATAAAGTAGACTTGTATAGCTTCAGATTAAAAATAAAAAGACGAAACTACGAGTACTTCGCGTGCTTATTTTCTCGATATTTTAAAAACAAATTTCAAATTTATATGGTTATACACTTTTATTGAGGCAGCGTACAGGAAAACTAGTGATAGTTTAAGTGTTTAATAAAATGAATTCAAGTAAAAACTATAACAAGTTACACCATCACGATAGACACGCATGAAATCAATAGTAATTTATAACTGAGATATATTTTTTAAAATTATTTAATACAAATAATAAATTGGAAATATCGAATAACCTTACAAAATCAAATCGTTAAGACTATTATAACGGTTTGTAAAATAGTATAGTATAGTAGCAAATAATGCTTCAACATTATTGTCATTCTGTATATTCATCTTCTATAAAATATTTGTTTTCTCTTTGTTGGTTGCAGGTCGTAGTGTAAATATTTGGATTCATAATATTTTTGTAAAATAAATTATTAAATTAGGTTGGAAATCTTTTTTATTTATGTTTTTAACAAAAATGAGAAAAACAATGTTGAAAAAAAGACATCAGCTTTACTGCGTAAATAAAGGGCGGGTTATACGCTTATACATTGAAAATAAAGCAGGTTCAATAATACTTTGTCTTTCAAAAACAACGGCATACTGGTCAGTGAGTATTGTCTTGATACAAAGCTTCGAGTTCATTTATGTTATATTTCATTTGCGTCCGCAAAAACATTAAAGTGGACATATTATTATGGTGTAACGAACACAGTTACTTACAGATTTTGCTTAAATTAACATAGCCCTAAATAAATTGCAATAAAACTGAGGCATTTGCATATCAATTGTTGATGAATTCAATTTCCTGTTATTATGAACTCTTCAGAAGACCACAGTCATATCCTACCACAAATATCAATCTGCCTTCATTGCATAATATGTGAGAGTTTGTCGTATGATGTCACATATCACCCTATAATTGTATGACTTCACTTGAGAGTGGACTCTTTCTTCACAAATTGTAAAATGTTGTTCCACATCTGGTACTTGCTGACCAGTTTTTACGCATTTTGAGGTTATTAACTTTAAACAAGATAACTCTAAAAATATCATTCTTTGAACAATATTTATTTAGACCAAAATCATGACTACCGGACATCGAATCGTCAATCTGTATGATTTTTTATTAAATTTTTAATTAACGTATAATTTCGTTAAATATGCAAAAATGTTTAATAATTTCAGTCATCACAATCCTCTTTTAATTTCCATTTTACTTGGATTCATTTAAGTGTATTAAAACAGCAAAAAGGACTTACAAAAACACTTTTTCTTACACTCAATACCCTAATTTTCGTCCTAAATTTGTGAAAAAAGAAAATCAGTCAGTCGTCGTTTCCTTTCTTCCCTTTTCTTAAAGCTCAATAATACGGTCATACGAAAAGATCTATTTTATGTTTGTAAGTTTAACTTTTCCTTCGTTAAACATTGGCTAAAATCAGGAGTGGTTTAAGTTATAAAGAATTTCGCGCACGTTGCCGTCTCAAGCCACTTTTAGAATGGACTCTGAAACTTTAAAAGTTTGTTTACATAAAGCCACTGGTGAGGTTATGCCTATAACGAAATTCGATTACCTATTAACATTTTTTTAATTTGCGCATATTTATGTACAGAGTGTATCTAAATTACACCGAAAATAGTTAAATGGTGTTTAAAAAAAATCCAATATATATTTTCCTGGTATGGGGTTGAGAGAGCCCCATATCTCTTAATAAAATCATCATATATATACACAACATAACTTACCTGCTCGATACAATTATATGTTTTCAATACCTAAACACCGCACTACCACCTTTAAAAGAGATAAGAAAGGTCTTTATTATTAGTATTATTATTAAATACTTGACCCACTTATTATTATTATTTTACTTTTAGTTGTATTATTAAAATTATGCCTGAAAAGCCCAATTCATTTACGAACCTTTTGGTTGAGCTTAAGGAATTACGAGAATTTATTTTGGCTCTAGAATCCAGAAAAATAATGGTAACAACGGGATTGTGCATTACTATTGATTGATATTTTTTTTTGTTCCGCAAAATTTATGAGTTTGTGTAGAAAATATTTTTTGATAAACTGAAAATATGAATAAATATCCAGAAATCAAACACAAACACATTTTAGAATAGTAGATATGCATTTTACGTATGAGCGTTAAAAATAATGGATTCGAATTGTAAAGACTTTCACAATATTGCCGACGATTATCGGAACTTTTCGAAAAGAGAATTTATGACTCTGGACCGTATCCGAGAAGTTAGAACTGAAGCTGTAAAAGAAGTCGTACTTAATTAAATTGAGGAGTTCCCAGTCATTTCAAACATTTTTCATAGATTGTATTGTATATATTAAAAAAAAACAGAAAAGAAAGAAATACTTCGTCAGTTGTTTATTTCAACCCCTGACAAAAATACTTCAGGGTTGATTATTTTCGAAAAGTGTATTTTTATTAACATATAATGTTCGCCAGGTTTATTATCTATATTTTTATTGCAGAGTCAGTCTTTCAATTGTCTCTGTGTCATTTGCAGACGTATATACATAATTTGTAAGATATTTCTCTACCTCAACGTAGCACAGCACTGTGTATATCGGCGAATCATTGTGGGAATAGATAGAGCCGCCTCTGGAAGTAATACTATAGAAAGAAAGAGCTCAGAGAGACAAAATTAAATTGAAAGCATAAAGTTTCTAATTTGATGGTAGACACAATTGGACTATGTTTTTCTCATTTCTTTGTCTTTATGTTGAAAACAAATATTTTTATTATAAAAGTTTTTGAAAGTTTTAAATTTATGACAATTTCTCTGAAACCGGTGTGCTAGCAATTAAGTTTTTCAATTAAATGTTTTTGAACATTATTTGAAACTTCAATTTGCTGGTTCATCATCATCATTACCGCGTACAGAATATAGTTTCTAAGAATATATTTTTGTTTTGTGGCCTTCGAATTTGAGTCACCCTGTAGCGATAACAAGTACCGGGTGTACAGATAAGAAAGGACGCCGGCTCTATCCCGAAAACTAATCATGTTACGGCTTCAGGATTTGTTTTGTTTTAGTAAAAGCGCACAAGGAAAAACGCGGGAAAATAGTTTTAGTTTCCAAAAATGTCCGCTAGAGGGCGTTAATCTAACTCTAAATTGATAAACACTGTTTACTCAAAAATATACTTATAATACGTAAGTGTTAAACTTAATAAAAATGATCTAACTACCATTCTAAAACTTTTTCATATAAATCTTTTTCCTTTATCTTCTGAAATAAATGGTGGAGGAGCCGGAGAATGTTGGTTTGTAAAAAGTGAGCTAACTTACTTATGGATGGTGCGATTTTAATAAAATTAAGCTTAGTATAAAGGTAATATTTGGGAGTATCAAAAAACTATTGGTGCTTTTATTTATTTTGTATATATAGCCGCTAGATGAATCTATACAACAATGTTTCTGATTTTGTCAATTTTCTTAGAAAAATCAAATAAAATGGTACTATTAGGATTCACCAGATGGAAAGTGCATGTAAAAATAAAGAAAACGGTGAAAACTGGCAGTCTCTATCTTTTTCCTGTCCATGTAAATGACTGAATATATTTTTGGCTAAATTTAACATTCAATAAATTCTGTTATTGACAGAAACAGACTCTCCTTGAATGTGTCAAAATATAACATTGTTCCTTCTGTTGAAAAGTCCTCTGGTGCATGAATAGCAGTATAGTGAGACTCTCAATAGTTTGCAAGGGATTTGGGGGTTACATTTGATGAGGAATTGACCTTCATTCCGCACATTGAAAGAATAGTTGCTCCCGCTTTACAGTCGCTGGAGTTTATTACATTTAATGCTTTCAAGATGTGGATACAGTCAATCCAGAGGCTTTTCCTTAAATATTTGGCCTATCGAGAGGACGGGGTTTATCCTGACAGGGAGTGTGATCATAATAGATTACTCCTATGTTTTGAAATGCACGCTTTGGCCAAAAGAAGAGAGATTTATGCGGTTGCATTTCTCTATAAATTATAGCAATATAGATAGCCAGTTCCTGCTGGGCTGTGTGAGATTTCTATTTCCCCGATTTGTGGCTAGACGTTCGGCGGTAGGGTATCATTGATCATTTTGATGTGGATAGCAAAAAATTTGCTCTTAGAATATACTTTGTATTTGTATTGGCAGTTGTTAAATAATTGCAAAACAAAAATAATTACGAAAATTAAAAACTTCAATTTTTTCAAAAAAGTTTGAACTTCGTAAAAGTTGTTATTGTAATTTTTTTTCGATTTATTTGTATTATAGATTTACTCAACTTTACTCTGACAATTACTGTTTAAGAGATTGCGATGGTGTGTCTCTAATTTGAAATCACCCTGTGTTAAAAGAGTCGGCAAGAGGTACACGGAGTACCCTCTAATTACGTTTATGTTTACTCACAATAATATCTGAGCTTGATAAGCAATCAGCAAAAGTCGCAAATAAATCTCAACACAAAATCCCTCGTTGTTAAAAAGTAATACGCTACGCCTGGTCGGTAATTTTAAATAATAAAACAGCAAAACGATTCTGACAAGCTGATTACGAAACGAATTTATGTTAATAGGGGTAGCGAAATAAGATAATGCTCCCTACTAGCATAGTCTAAATTTGTTTTAACGCAGCAGGGTATTAAATACCACCAATAATGCTCCTCAAGGTGCTTGGAGCGTATGTAGTGACTCAGGTTGGACAACAACGGAATTATTTCTGAAATGGTTTAAGACATGTAATAACTTTAGCGGTGCTGCCAAAGAGCGTCCACTAATCTTGCTTTGATATATAATGCTAGCGATAATGGGGTTACATAACATTTTTTTGCCCTTATACCACTCATAGAATTCAGCCTCGAGATGTCGCTTTTATGAAACCCCTCAGTACTCTTGGATAAGATACACTGACTTGTTGTAACTCCGAGGCAAGTTGCTTATTTATGAGGAAATTCAATCAGCATTATAATAAAATATTACATTTATGAAATTTTAAAAGAACATTATGGTGGATCTTCAGATAGATGTTACATAATTATTAGGAATCGGATAGCACACGGTCAGCATCTACAAGTACTGCAAAGTTGTGTAGTAATGATCCTCAACAAGGTTTTTTAATTTGGCCAGTTCATCAACACAACGTTCAGCAAACAACAACTGTGCCAATTGATATATCATTTCAGATGGCTAGTCCCAAGCAGTTTTGCCAATACCTATTATAAAACCACAAATAAGAATGTCTAAAAGAAGAGGTAAAACTGGTTTCTAATTATTTCTTCCCCTCACAAAGTAGAAAGTTAAAACACGCTGTCGAAGAAAAGGAAACATTTGGGCCAAGAGAAATCTAATGAAGCAGAAAAAAGAGTAAAAAGCTTAATTCAAAAGATAACAAAGAAAATATGAAACCTTTGAAAAGACGTTGCAAAAATTTTAAATTTAAAAAAATAGCTTAATCTGATAAAAGCTAAAATACACCATTGCCTTTAGTGAATTGCACTACTACCTTTTTGAAAGATAGGGAAACTAGCTATTCTGAAAATATATAATATTATTTCCAAATGTACAGTAGGTTCCGATTTTATTTTGATTATAGGAATATTTTTATTAAATTACTAAAACATAAAGAATCTATGTTATAATGATATAAGCTTAAATACTTATTTTGCCCTACCTTCCCCTATCTGCCATAACTATTACTCAATTGAATTGTTTAAGTTAAACACGAATTTATTTCTTTTTCGAGTCAGCTGCACACTCAAATTCAAATTAATGAATTGACCCCCTTTAATTAATAAAAGTCATTCTATTCTAATTAAATTTGAGTGATGATGACAATTTCAAACTTATTATTCTTCTCATCTAAAATTGTCACCAGTTAAACACATATTAGCTAAAAATGTATGCCACCTAAATCCCCTAAACTTTCACAATATGGAGCAAAGTTCTGACTTGTTGCACCAGTTGTGGGATTCAGTTATCCCTATAATAGGTATTATACCCGTGTATGTATATGAAATAAAGTTCCGCATATTACTGAGGGTAGGTCTATTAATAACTTTGGCCCCAATTATATCTTATCCGGTTTAATTAACACATTTATTAATATGTTCGTACATACAGGGTCGTGTGAACATTTAGGGCCAAACTAAAGCATAAATTTAATTAATTTGTATTTATTTAACAATTGGGTACAGCTTATTACTGAACTTCAAGTTGTAGTACGAATCAAAATATATTGTGATTTTAGCTTGTTTCAACAGATACCTTCCGCTTGGACGGTGAACGATCTTGAATCAATTAGTAAATTCACTATATACACATCCTATTTTTACTTGTTTGTGACATGAATTTCCACAACCCTATGTGGAGTTGAGAACGGCATGATGTATGGGGATAAAGCAATTTTTAGACAGTTAGTAACATTTCTATAAACCAAGTTGTCATGGTGACTATTACACAAGCAACAGCTTTTAAAATGCATATTATTATATATGGTGTTTTATTTCAAAATACCCAACGATCAAATGCCTAGCTCAAAATTGTTTTGTAGGAGGGAGATCTTAAAATTTATTAGAAGTTCTGTTGTAATTTTTTTTAAATTAGTTTATTTTTGGTAAACGGCTACCGATAGGTATAGGAATGTAGTAGGAAAACTTGATCATAATTACATATGAAATTTGAATATTCGAAATAGCAAAGTTGTCACCGGTTTAGAGTAGAAGCGGCAACATCCTCTGGTCAAAAATATTTTTAAGCTGTAGATAATGGTCGTTTATCACGGGTGTCAAATTTGCAAAATTTGCCAAAATATTTATAATACATAGTAGACAATATTTATCCTGCCAGAGGGTGTGATATAATTGGTTTTTATTGCTTTTCGACATTGACGCTTTTTGGATCAAGCAATAATTTTTCTGTATAGATATTTAATATGACATTTTATGTCTCTATACGTACTACTATAGGTATCATGATATTTACTAAATCAAGCGGTTTTTTGTAGATATTTGTGTTAATGTTTTTTTGTAACCATGGAAATATTAATGACATTCTGATCACTTTTATAAGTAAATATTCTTTTCTAATGAAGTAATAAGCCAAAACATTAATAATGTTGTCTTCATTTGAAGTATATGGTTTTGGTAATGTTGGAGAAGCTTTTAAATTGGAGCCGTAATTATTAAAAATATTTTGTAATCTTACAAACCTCTTCTCATTCATAGCTGGTAATTCGGGATAAAATTGGTTAAATTTTATTTATTTATTCAAGGATATTATTACAGCATACATAAAACATATAATAACAATAATAGAAACGTATAACATAAATTTAATTGAATGAAACAGTTCGCAAGACGCATCCAAGGGTCGGAAAGACACTCGGACGACAATAAAACAGCCACCGGCCAATCACGGCAAACCGCCATCGGACATTCAGCACACTTCAAGCGTCGAGTAAACTCACCGATAGGTGCAAAGAAATCGAGGTTTAAGTAAGAGTAAGAATTGGCCAATCTGATAACTCTGGGGATAAAATGATGTCGTCTGTAATTTGTACGGCGACGCTCTTCGTGGAAAAGCCGAGAGGCTCTATTCCTCCTGGACGGTACGCGTAAATTTATATTGGACAACAAATAAGAAGACGATACCAAATTGTCTAACACATACAAAATTATTATGTCTCTGATGACCCTGCGACGGCTCAACGTTGTGAGCCCCAACTCATCCTTCAAAGCCCCGTAATCAATCACAAAATCAGTAGGTCGCGGACGACCGATCTTGAAGTGAGCGTACCTTAGGAATCGGCGCTGAACCGTCTCAACCTGGGCAATATGGCAATCGAATGACGGGATCAAACCGCCGAAGCATACTCCAAATGCGGTCTAATGATTGTCGTGAAAAATTTCTAATAGTATTGACATTATTAAAATCTGCAGGGCAGCGATTTATGAACCCAACATTTTGAGCGACTTGGAAGGCGAATATCTGATGTGATCGATATAATTAAAGGAGGTGTCTAGGTAAACTGAATGAGATCTGTATTTCAGGGACAAATGATCAATAAAATATTCATACAAAAGTGGTCTTCTAGTTCGGTTGAAATTAACGCAGAAGCATTTAGAAATATTTAAGGACATACCATGTATCTCACACAAATCTCACATCATTCTGTAGAAGATAACAATCTGTGGGACCGCCAATACGCCTGTAACATTTTCTGCAAGTTCTGGCAATAATTCCATAACAGTATGTAGAACTAAGTATTAGTGAAGAACTGCTTTTTAATACACTTACTTTACTACTTTAGCATACTATTCTTTGTTATCTAATAAATAATTTTCAATACGGTACCTACCTGTAATATTCCATATTTGTATTCAATATCCAAAAAGTTGTATTCTCTAGCGAACGTGGGTCGTTGCTGCTGTTGTTGTGTGGCTATTTGCTGTCCCGTTTGCCCACCGATGTTAGGTGTATGACCGCCTCCATGATTAACCGCCCCCATTTCTTGGGCGGCTAATACATTCGCCAAACTTGCATACACTGGTTCGGAAGCAAAAGCGAGCGTCTCAGCTAGAAAGAAAATAATTAATATTATGCAGGGTGTCCGTGTTTATATTTGTGTTTAGTATAATATGATAAATGTATTTAAATTAAAACTCTGATCTATAAATTATAATTAATTCGTATACAAGTTTCTTACCACACTCCTCCACTGGATGGATGACATGCAATATTTTTGGATGCCGAAACCTCTCCAATTGTCGAACGGATGCACGTAGGATTTCAGTTACAGTTTCTTTTCTTTTCGGTTTGTGCAGTTTTTCCGCTGAACGCTTCTCAAATATGAATACGGAACATTCCTGAAAATAATAAAGATCGTTCATATAATATAAAAAAAGTAATCTATCTTTATGGCTACAAATGATTTGCGGACATATAATAACACTATAGGGAAAAAGGAATATTTTTATAGACAATGTGTGCTGCAGATTATTACCCAACTTGCACACTTATGTTTCGTATACCGATATTTTTTCGCATTTTATTCCATTTACTTTTTGGTACAATTATTGCAATAATTGGTATAGCCACCCTTAAATTTATGATTCTTTAGGAAAATGTGAAAATAAATTGAATAATCAGCGTAAAACTAATAACTAAAAAATATGTGTAACCTGAACAATAGTTTATTATACCAAAGATTAATCTACACAATAGATAGTCAGCCCAATGCATTAAAATGAGAACATCTCTAAGTATGCCAGCCACTACGTGGCGTAGACTAGCGTGTAAAGCATAGAGCAGTATTGTCACAGCCAGAAACCGTTTTGTAGTTTATTAATATCAGAAACAAAACGCAACGTATAACAATTATTTACATCATTTGCAACAGTTATGCACCGACAATGCTGTATTGTCAGAGAGAGAGATTGATGAAATTCTGTATTAATCTGGAGGGGATACGTAGGGAGGGTAGAAAAAAAAACAAGCGAATGTGGTGTGTGTCGTGCTGTTGCCGATTCGTCGGTAAAAGAAACACACAGGGTGATTTATTACAAGTACAGTATTGAAATAAAAGCCTTATCTCTATGAATTAAATTTAATATAATAATATTTAATCCATGTCATACATGTTTCAAGACTAGACCAGTCCCATGATCAGTGGCGAACAATCATTAAATGAAAAGCTTTTAGATAGAAACATACTTCTGGCTCCATTGTAATAATTTGTTGATGTATATAAAAAAATCTAAATATCTAAAAGCTAAAAGCTTTTGATTTAATTATTGCTCGCCACTGTTTATGGGACTGGTCTAGTCTTGAAACATGTTGTATGGCATGGATTAATGATTATTAGGTATATTAAATTTATTTCGTGGATATTAGACTTTTATACCAATACCGAAATCAAGTAGGTATTAATGTACATTATTCTTTGTCAAAATTATAACTCCACTTAAGAATTGACTAGATACTTTTTCAATTTATTACATATATTTTAAATATTTCACGTAGACAATGTGGCAAAGATGTAACAAGATTGTTGTAGATCTTATAATACCTATAATAAAAAAATTATCAGTGCTACCTATATTATATTAGGTATACATATTATGGTTGTTTTCATACCTACTGATTTTGTTTTGAAGAGAATTACCTAATATATTAAATTAAATTTAATCTTTGGCTGCGTAGTTATTTTTTTTGTGAATATTTTTTAACTTATTTTGTGTTTTTCTAATTTTAGACTAATTATATTATTTTGTGTTGTGTTTTTTTTTTTATTTGAGAAACTTCCTAGTTAGTGACTAAATAATTTTTGTGTTTTGTGAAAATGGAAAGAAACAATTCGAAATTAAGTCGTAACCAATGTGCTTTTCGAAATTGTAACAACAGTTACAGAAACAATCGAGAGGTACATTTCTTTCGATTTCCTAAAGAAGAAGATCGATGCAGAAAATGGGTTATAAATTCAGGTATAAGTTCCACTTTATAGGTTTAGGTACTTAAATTTTACTTCTTTTTAATGTTTCTTCGGGTAAATAATAAGTTCGGTAGGAATAGGGCTTTGGGTATCAAACAAAAAAGATAGAAAATAGAAATTTGACATAGGGGTAGTTCTAAGCATTTACAAGTTTGTGACGTGTAGCGATTTTCGATGCCGCCCCCGGAGGTATACATGAGGGCGGCGCAATCCCGTTTTAAATATCTCGTTTCGCTTTCTTGGAAAATAAAAAATTATAACTGATAACTGACACTTAGTACTTAACCCATTAATCCCCAACGTTGCGTAAACGAAACATTTTTAAAATTTTTTTTTCCAATGTGCCAGTAAAAAAAATACTTTTTTGTTGCTACAATTTTTTCAAAATACAACAAAGACTTTACGTTTTAAGAAATATGTCGACAGAGTTAAGATATTTATTTTGTGCGAATTTATGAACTCGCAACATTTTGAGATTTATCATTTCATATATTCGTCAATCTATTTGTCTGACACAGAAACGGATGAGATATTTCAAATTATGGATTTAGATTCCCATGATCTTTAGTAAAAAGGGCGTTATATGATATTTTACAAAACATGTATAGTTTTTGCATATCGGATCATTTTTCCTAATGTTGCGTATACGCAACGTTGGGAATTCCGGTAAGAAGGCGCCATAATGTCGCGCCCTTCGCTGACCCACAATTAGGTAGCATTTATTTTGTTTCTTATATAATTTGTGTGTGATTCTTCTTAGTGAGTGTCAACAAAGATACTAAGTTATAATTATTGTGATTTAAAATTATATTATATATAAAATATAAAGTGAAGCTCTGGAAAATATTGACTTGAAGTAAGTGATAATTATGGTTCTGTTTGTTAATTTTTTTTTAAATAATTTGTTTGGTTATAATGATGTCTTGGAAAAACAGAATGCCTTAGTTATCTGCTGAGCTTTTAGCTATATTGGAGGAGGATGAGGATTTACTGCAGACTGATACCGTGGATGCAGTATATATTCCGCCACCCGTAGATGCACTTACAGACGAAGAGGAGCTTGACGAAAATATATGTGAAAACGTTGAAGATTTATCAGATGTTGCGGGGACCTACGAAATACACGCAAATTTGCCTGATACTTCTGAAGCCTTAGATGATGAATCTTTACCGTCAAATTCAAAAAAAGCAAAACTATGTGCAAAAAATATAAAAATGAAGTCGAAGAAAACTCTACCGAAGTGGAGAAAAGAGACCCCAATATATACAACAGGACCACATAATGAAGAAAATAATATCTTGGAACAAATTGAAAACAGAGTTTGTGGAAAAAGCCCTTTTGAAGTTTTTTCCTTGTACTTCAGTGACGAAGTTTGGGAAAAAATAATATATTATACTCGTAGAAGAAAATATGCTCACGACAATAATAGGCATTCATTTGATATTGATAAAACAAGCCTAAAGCGATTTTTCGGCATACTCATTTTTTCGGGATACCATACGGTTACCAGCTACAAAACTCTATTGGTCAAAAGACAACAAAGCAAGAAGAAGATGCTGACAGTGTAAAAACAACACAATATACATGTGTGCTAAATTTAAGGTGCATCTTCACACAAACTGTTTTGAAATATTTCACACTAAGTAGTAGTAGTATTTGTTTACCGTAAATCCCAATGTTGCGTATACGCAACATTTTTTTGTAAGAAAACTAAAAACTTGTATTTTTTTTTAACCTGATAAACAGTTATTTGGACATAGGTTTAATAATAAAATAAACTAAAATCACCGAAATTGTTTGATTTTCCAAGCTTGGGAATTAATGGGTTAATACGTGGGCGTAAGAGGTAAGCTCACTTCACAGGTTCTCGGCCTTTTAACAGAAAAACTGACTTTTTGGACAAATTAGACATGGAACATCATATCATAACCATATTTTGTGTAACACATGTAGTTTTCGATATACAAGATCGATTTAAACACTTTTTGGACCCCTCTCGAAAAATTATTTTTTTTTGTTTCTGTAGTTAGTCAACGCCTTAAATTTATGTCAAAATTAACCCTTATTTACAAATATTTCAAAAACTACTGCACCTAGGCAACCCGTATGTCATTTTTCTTGTCCTTTAGAGCGGCATTTATATATGTTAAAATATACAGAGTGTCGCATCAAGAAAAAGCAGGTTTGGTCCGCTGCGCGTTTGTGAACTACCCTATGTAATTAAAAACATTTTTGGTTGTAGATCTCTTCAGGTCCTAAAATTTTGTAAAGGATTTTTTTGTCTATCGCTTATAGATTGAGCTAGCTATCTTCCGCCCACACACTAATGGGCCACCCTGTATATTATATAACGCTTAATAGCTGTATATCTAGAAATATCAAATATCGAGAGCGTTATAGAAAGATTTAATGTAATGAGGTTAGTTTTTAAAATGATATAAATCTAAGTATATAGGTTAAAAAAAAAATTTCATAGGTTTACACATTGTTTGTTTTGTTTATTAAGGCATCAAAACGGAAATTTTAATTGAATCTACTTAGAAGTTTGGTATATTAAAGACTAATATTTTGTTATTTTTCGTATTTTTTATTAGTTCTTTTGACAGCTCTGGTGTCATCAATACACCTGTATCCCGAATTGCACCAAATTGCGATGCTATTGAACAAGCATATAATCCTAAATATAATATTATTTTTGAACTTTGAATGTACATATGAAATTTGTATCTTAAAATTAGTCAAAGAATCACCCTTTAAAGTTTGTACAAGTACTTATGCAACACCCTGTATACATAGATACTTTGATTTGCAATTTGCAAATCTGTTAAACTAGGTAATGCTGTTTTTTTTTATTTACTTTCAAATATGGTGTTATGTAATTGTATTCAAATTAAATGTTTGGGGATGATATTTACGAGTTTTATTTTTTTATATAGAGAAACTGTTATTCAGTTTTTAAGGATCAATCTGAAGCAGACGATTGTACTTGTTAAAACATGAAAAAAGTTATTGTCGTGATACTTTTAACACCCTGTTGGTGGGTTTTTAAAGCTTTTTACGAAACGTGTTAACAATACAATCTACATAAATCGTTATTTTTTTAAAGTTTTATGATCATTGCACAAAAACCAATATTAGGGAGACTGTAAGTTTTTTTTCAATTCGGCGTTGCAGAATTTGAACCTAATTGTGATAATTGTGTTATTTTACTAGTATAGATATTTTTGAGTAAATTAATTCGGTTATAATCGATGAGTAGAATCTTTGGAGTAAAATACATTTCACAAAAACCCTGAACCATGTTTCTCAATAGATTTAAATTTTCATTAAAAACAGATTAAAAATTCTAATTTTTTACATCCTGCATTTCGAAACCGTATTTTTTTAAATAATTATTGTCATGCTGGAAATTTCAAACCTTATTTACTTCAGCAACTTGTAAAAAGCACAGCCTTTTTAATATTAACATTTCTTAAAATCGATAATACGCGATAACGATGACTTTCTATCAATATCACAGAAGGATACATTTATTACGTATATAATTTGTTAGATTTTACATCTCCGAATTGAAACACACGCAAAAAATGTGCATAAAAAAGTTAGGGTAGCATTTCACGCCTGTATGAGTCTGAGATTTATTTTTTCATAATGTTAACAAGTTGAATCTGCTGTTTGAGTTTGATCCTTAAAACTGAATCAGATAATAAGCGGAAGTCCTATCTATAACGCCAAATTTCGTTAATTTAAATATAACTTTTTGATGCATCCTTATATACGAAATTTAAAATTAAATGACTAAAATAATATTATTTTAGTCATTTAAAATTATTGTCTAAAACATTTAATGAACCAGCCCTGTATATTTATACTATTATAGTAATTTCTTTTATTTTCGTCCATACACATTAATCTTTGCGTAGATAGGTGTACGTATACCATATAATTTTATATTAACCGACAAAAAACACTGCTGCACAGTAGTACATATATGATACCTATAATATAAAAACAAACTCCCACCTCGTAGGGGAAAGTATACTCGTCCTTGTCTAACATTGCCCATATGATTATTTTATTTCAACACAATACATATAACACCATCTACAATTTCCATAATTTCCATGGTTACATGTTTTTCTAATAGATGTAGCTCGTGTCGAGACAGTTTCAATTTTTGTTTTCTTTCCCATATACGCTGACTATCTATTGTGTAGATTAATCTTTGATTATACTATAGGATTGAAAGTTTTTTTTTTAACAAAACGTAAAGAAAAGACGAAGAACAGAAACTCTAATCCTGTTTTTTTATATTTTATTTATTGCCTTTTTTGACAACTACAACTAATAATAGCATCTCATGGGCGTATCCAGTTCAAAACAGAAGGTGGGGCAGCCATCTGAATTGAACCTCGTTCATAGAGATAATAATCATAATAATAATAATATCCATCCCAAACTCCATCAACATTCAAAAGAAAACCAGTGAAAATCTATAGAAATACATCCTGCTACCGAATCAGAACCAGAACCACCTGAGAAGAACGAAATAATAATAATAGCATTTATTTTCCAACAGCAAGAAACCAATTAGAGGACAAATTAGCTTGATAGAAATTTAAACAATAAAGATATACAAAAAATGTAAGCAAATAGCCTCAGTGATTGAAGACAAGAAAAGAAAAAGAACATTTTGATATAACATATTAGCAATATCAAATAATATTGAACATAGGTTAAGTTAGATAATAAAATAACAAAAAAATACCATAAACATAATATAATGCAATTCATCAATCTATAAATACATTAATAATAATAAACAGCACACAAAATGAGAAACTATAAATTCCCCAAAATACACCGAACAAGCTGTCCCAGAGAACAGAGATGAACATATCACAGCCAGCAGATATGTTATCCATTATCGAATAAAAAACATTAATAGCTGAGTTTGTTAAAACATTGGTTCATGATCGAGTAGGATAAAAAGTGAAGTTCTCGCGACTGTTCATTAAGTTTACGCAATAAAGGAGGACAATAAATGTTGTTATCAATTAAATTATAAAAGAAATGTGCAGATGCCAACATTCTTCTCGATTCAAAGCTCGTTAAACTAAACCTGCTAATTTAAAGAAGTAGTCGATATTCAAGTGGAGTGAGATTTTCGATATGGGAAATAAAAGTCAATCTCCACAAATAAAAAAAAAACACCAAAAAATCTTCAAAACGAGACCAAATTAAAAAAAAATATTATAAATATCTCCACTCACTCACTCCAAGGTGCCACTTTCCCAAAACATCTTAAAGATTCGAATATCTCGAATAGGGTCCACTTTGGATAGTACTATATATAGTCAAATTGGCTTCTTATGACTCTGCTATCACGTCCTGAAATATTCAGGTCTACTTACAAGTAACCCTGTATACCATCAATTTTATAAGTAAGATACTTCAGAAATTTCCGCTGCATCTTTTCAACTGAAATCTATCTTATGTACTGAATATAGAGGACTCCAAACAGGAGAACAGTAGTCAAGTGTCGTGCAGACGTATGAGTTATACAAAGGTAGTAGTAGCCAATGTTATTAAAATTTCGACAGTTTCTGACAATACCACCAACCATAAGCCTTACTCGCCTGCAACGTCTTAGTATGGATGTGTTCAGCGAATGCCAACCTGGATTTAAAGACGACTCCCAAATCCGTAACAGTATTAGCTTGTGCAATTGGAGTCTGACCCACATGATAGGTATGGTCCAGGTACTTGACTACCCTGATTGCACCGACAAGTGTTTGGACATGTGGGCCCCCTGAATGTGGTGGCGTCTTCAATTGAAGTATTTTAGCTACGGGTTTCGAAATAATTTATTTATTTATTTATTTACTGGTAATGCAATGCTAGCAGTGGGCCTGCGTCGTGAAACTAACTCGCGAAAAAATGTGATTAGCTCCTTCATAATTCCAACGCTGTTTGGAATTTCTAGGATAACGATTAATTTAATTTGTGCGAGGAGCTATGTAAGTAGAGGGATAGACATAGTAGAACATCCGTCAAAGCCCTACCTTACAAACTTATCAGGGTCTACTTTTAGGTTTGTCCCAAAATAGTTCACATTTACCCTCAAACTCTTTTTATTATGATGGATATGTAATTAGAACAGCAAATAATTAATATTATTGTAACTTTAATCAATGCATTTATTTATATTTTTTATATGGAATTTGCCAATCATGCTTGGCATTGGCCGAAAGCTAATAAATTTAAATATTCTACATCAAAAAACACACCCACTTATAAAATATAATATTTTCCATTGAAGTATAAGAAAGCAGATATTACCCCACTTGGAAACAAGCTCAAATACAACATACACACAAAGAATACAAATTGATTTTTTCCGGGTATGCTCTCCTTAAAAAGAGTAGATTATAATTTTGTGAACAAACCTTCAGGGCGTGAGGCCATTTTATGTTCACTTCATATATTTTTTTATATCCCTATACTACGAGTATTTCGTCTTTTTTAAATAAGCTGCCTCTAAATAGGCTATTTGCTTCGAGAAACAGCAGCAGCCTGGAGCA
Source organism: Apoderus coryli (assembly GCA_911728435.2). NCBI lineage: Eukaryota > Metazoa > Arthropoda > Insecta > Coleoptera > Attelabidae > Apoderus > Apoderus coryli. The sequence continues at coordinate 8,545,166 of OU452204.1, read as the reverse complement.
GAGAAAGGAAATAAAAGTTAGTTTAAAACACAGGGCTAAGAGCAAGAGTAATTTACATGCACATATTATGGTGATTAAAACATATTGAACGAGACGATTGGGTCTTTGTCGTGAGTAGGTCGTTTCGGAAAATTAGGTATAGTAATAATTAATATCGTCAGACAAAAGAAATGGCACAATGCATACAAGAATCTTTTGACAACTAACGAACCGGTCTTTCTGTTTTGTTCACATTTGAAGTGCTTTGTTAAAGAAATTATAATTTTCTATAATTTATTTTATAGACTCTGTATCCTATCAATTAGAACATTCCTATTGATATTAATGGGTATTGCCAATAAAGAGTTTGCAAACAATATGTAAAACAATTTTGGAATCCACTTCTAGAGGTAATTGGGCATCCAAAACACACTGTTTCTATTCTGTACTTAATTCTTTACCAGCGGAAACATTGCTTTACTTGGTATATTTTGCTACCAAGACAAATATTAATGAAGTTAGAAAAGTACGGGCCATTGGTCACACCATCGTTAAATGGGAGTACTACTCTAAAAAGCAGAACTATTCTCAGTGCCACCGCTGCCAGGAGTTCGGACACGGCTCCTCAAACTGTTTCAAAAAACCAAAATGTGTTAAATGCGCGGGTGACCATTTAACGAAAGATTGTGGAATGAAGACAAAAGACGGAGTAGTCAAGTGCGCGAACTGTGGTGAAGCACACACTGCGAACTACTCGAAATGCACAGTGCTACTTAACTACTTAGACCAAAGGGCACAAAAACAGAATAGTAATCAAAATAGAGGCAACACAAGACCAAATACAAGCCAGACACAGAAAGTAACCGTAACAAGGGAAATAGTGAAATCAGCACATGTACAACCAGGGTTATCATACGGTCAGGCCACAAAAGCCGGTAAAGTTAAACCCAATGAGGAAGTGAACGATTTCCAAACACTAATACAAGAAATTGAAGAAATTAATCAAATATGCAATATCAAAAAGTTAATTACTCTTGCGAGGAAGTTAAAAGAAGACCTTAAGAATGCAACCACAGACCTCGAACGTATCCAGGTCTTGGCACAGTTAGGCGCTTAAATGGCTTCCTACGACAAATTAAAACTAATGCTATGGAATGCCAATGGTATTCGAGGAAAAATCCAAGAAACCAGACACCTAATATTAACACATAATTACGATATAGTGGCCATTACGGAAACTAGGCTAAAAGATAGCAGACCACCGCCCAATATACAAGGATACAGGGTATTAGCTAAAAATAGACCAGAGAACAATGCCAGACAAGGAGGAGGATTGTTAATATACATTAAGGATAAGATAGAGTTTACGGAATTAACAACAAATACGTCAAACTGCGAAGCAATTGCAATAGAAGTCAATAGTCTAAAGATAGTAGCAGTTTATAACAAACCACAAAACAATATATTACTAGAGGATCTCGAAAACTTAATGAACTCTCACGAAAAAGTTCTAGCCGTAGGGGACTTTAATGCGAAGCATAATGATTGGGGATGCCCTAATGAAAATGTTAGCGGGCGCAGACTGGCTTACTATGCGGAATCTAATGACTGGTGGATCATGGGCCCAGGTGAACCTACAAGAATTTCTAGTATTGTGAATCATACAGATAACGTCCTGGATATAGCAGTGTATAAAAACGCTATTCTTGAAATGAAGGCATTGAATGAGCTATCATCGGACCACCTACCAGTGGAGATCCTTGTACGCCATAAGCCAAAGCTGGTCGATAATTTAAAAATTCACAGAAACTTCAAAGAAGGTCCGAGTTTCGAAGACAACTGAACAACTCATTTACAATGAACCGAAATATAAACAGTGCGGAAGAAATAGAACACGAAGTATCAAGAATAACAACAACAATACAAACAACAACGAATAACGTCATCCCAATATACCCCCAACAACAACAACAACATGCAAAACTACCGCAAGAAATAAAGGACATTGTGAAAGTGCGCAATAAAGTAAGGCGAAAATGGCAACGAAGCAGAAGACCAGCAGACCTTGAATACCTACAAGAATTGAATGAAGAAATTAAAATCAGAATCAGATCTTTTCAAGAACACTTATGGCACAAAAGGATTTTGAAAACGCAGGAATCTGGGAAAAATGTTTGGAAAAACATCAAAAACGCAAAAAACCAAACTAGTGCAAACATCCCACCGTTGAACTCAAATGGACAATACATAACATCGGATATCGGGAAGTCAGGTAAAATAGCGGAAACACTTGCTGAGACACATAGACTAACGATGAACTATTCCAACCAAGAAACAATAGAATATGTTAATACCATCTATAATCAGCTACATACTCAAGCGAACGAACCTGCAATAGACCAATGTATAAGTCCATATACTATAAAGAAAATTATAAATAAAAGCAGGCCATTCAAGGCTCCAGGCGAAGACGGAATAGTAAACAAAGTGCTTAAAAATCTCAGCAAGAAAATGATAGTTCAAATAAGCTACATCATAAATGCTTGTTTGAAGTCCCAGTATTTCCCTACCTATTGGAAGAATGCCATTATCATTCCGCTAAAGAAACCCAACAAGGATGCCAGTAATGCCAGCAACTATAGACCAATATCGCTTCTGTGCATGTTAAGTAAGATCCTAGAAAAAATTATCCACCGCAAATTAACGAAATTTATAGAGGATAATAACAAGATAGTTGAAGAGCAATTTGGTTTCAGACCTGGGCGGTCCACAGTCCTCCAAGCAGCAAAAATAGTGGAAAATATCATGATAAATAATAACACCAATAAATACACAGCAATGGTAACACTGGACCTAGAAAAGGCCTATGATACCATCTGGCGCAAGGGACTTTGTGTAAAGATGGTCAATATGGACATCCCCAACCCACTAATTAAAATAGTGGACAGTTACCTATCTGGCAGGACATTTCAAGTGAAAATAAATACCAAACTGTCAATCAAAACTGGTCAATTAGAAGGTCTACCGCAGGGCAGTGTACTGTCACCGCTGCTATTCAACATCTTTGTTAACGACATCCCAAAAATACAAAACACGACAATTGCATTATTCGCGGACGACGTCGCAATCACATCGCAGTCAACTCAGCCGTGGCTAGCAAAAATTTATATTCAAAGGCATTTAAATACATTGGAAGAGTATTACAACAAGTGGAAACTGAAAATCAACGTGCAGAAATGTAATGCAACCATATTCACATGTAAAAAGAAAAATCCAGAAGTCAACCCACCACTCACCATGTATGGAGAAACAATAGAAGTGCACGACACGATTAAATACCTGGGAATATCACTAGACAAGAGGCTCACATTCAGAAACCATATACAATTAACGAAAAAACGAGCAGGAATAGCAACACAGATACTGTACCCCTATCTACAAAAGTCAAATCCACTCAAAAGATCATTAAAAGTCGCCTTGTATAAGACGTATGTTCGAAGCATACTACTATATGCAGCCCCTATTTGGAGCTCTGCAGCAAAGTCCAACATCAAGAAGCTGCAAAGTGTTGAAACTAAAATCGCTCGGGCAATCCTGGGATTAAAAGCATATGAGATTTCGAACAGAGATGCGCTGCAAGAACTCCACGTCATGCCACTGAAAGAGATGATCAAGGAAAAGTCAGAAAAGTTCTTCCTGAACACGATTCTAAGAACCGATTCAACAAGAAGAATCGGTTCTATTAACAAAAATAACGCACCGTTCAGGCAAAAACATCGCCTCATAACGGACGCGATCCCCTAAGGAGACCGCTACCCAATATACCAACCAGATGAGGCCGAAAAGTCATCTGTGAAAAGATTATATCGGGGGAAAATAATGTCAATTGGAAAAATCAAGAACACATGGGCGCAAGACGGAAACATGAAGAAGTAGTGTCGAATACTGTATATATATATATATATTGTAAATAGTTGTAGATAATATTGTAAAGGCTTTTATTAATAAATAAATAAATAAATAAACATTGCTTTACAAAACTTTTACTGTGTAATCAAACTAAATTTGCGATAAATAACAAAAATAGGTTTAAATTGGCAGGTCAGATTTTTAAAATAGTGCCAAACAAGCGCACCTGATTTTTTAAATGGAGCACCGCTAATCGTCTGGTTTATTCGTCTGAGTACAGAAAAAAGTCTGTCTCTGGCAGGCACAACCCAAAGAACGGCGCCAGATTACTTCAATCAGAGGCTCATTAAGATTTAAGCATTACGGTCTCCTCTGATTTGAGCTGGTCCGACCATATTATTTCTCAAAGAAGGAAAAAAGACACTCTATACGATTCGACACGCTCTTCCATCTCCAACTGTTACCATGGCTCAAAGACATAAAACGAAAGATAGAAAACGGTTCAATATCACCCTCCGTGGTGGCCTAGGAAAATTGCATCAATGTCTTACGCACTGCGTCTTCAGTGTATGCTATTAGAAACTTTACAGCAGAGTCGATGTCGGGGAGATCTCTACAGAATTACGCAATTTATATTTCCACCTACACCAGCTAAAATACAGAACCTGAATGTTGACGATCTCCTATGAGCTCAAAAAAGATCAATTTAGAACACTACATTAACCGCGTTTCCTGGCACACCGAGATTTTGAGATGTGGACTAGCCATCCCGGCGAGATTGTGTGTACTCCTACATGAGGTCCCTTCAAACATCATATGGATAACGCAACATGTGTTGTTTTCCTTTTCGTATTTTTCTTTTCGTACTTAGTATACTGTTAGTCAATTGCGCTATATACGCCTGTGGCCTTAGCACGTACTCTTTTTATAATAATAAACAATTCTGAGAACATCATTCAGTCTCCAATTCAATATTCTCTTATCTTAGGTAATTTCTTACAACACAATTAATACATTAAAATAAGCTTTGAGGTTTTTGGCAGGTCAAAAAACATAATATCAAATTAATTCCTAACTTAATAACGCAACCGCATGATCATCTAGATCGTGAAACGAAAATACAAGAATTTCAGACCAGACGAGATTAGAGTTTATGTTAGAGGTTTATCATGGAAATATTTTTATATGTATTACAAAAAACTAAACATTTAACGATACTAACGGATGAAGCGTCAGATGTTCCTGCCATGTGTCAATTAGTGGTAGTACTACAGCACCTAGTTATTATAAGCATGAGCCGCCACTGGTAACTACTATACCTAATTATATTTTTTAGTGTATTAAATAACAAATATTTTAGAAAACCCTACTTTTTGTACAACAATATGCGGGAAACTAAAATAAAGTTCATTTATTAGGTAATTAATTATACAATACTCAAATATATAGAGTGTCGCATCTAAAACATCATTATACATCAATGTGTATAATAATTGGAACTGTTTTAAAAATATGGTCTTACTCAATATACATGTGTGTTTGAAAATAATTTGACTATGTAAGGTATAATCGTTTTCAGTATACCTGAGGTTATCATGTAATTGTATTTGCTTTGCATAGAAAGTTTATATTTGGGAATTGTGCCGAAATAATAGACAGGGGGAGCGTGGGTTTATCAAAACGTAAAACATTGGCATAAAATAATTATTTTATTGCAAACTGTAATTCAATACGTCTAACTGTCACATGCAAATTTATACAGAATGATAAAGTTTTATTTTACGTCACGTTTCGTGTCTCCATCTTCGGCTGAAAGAATGAAAAAATAATCGAATAATTCGAAAGTATCCTTTAGGGATCTGAAATATATGACACCGGCTCGTAAACAGTTAACAAACTTCGAAGAGAGTTTAGGTACTTGGGCAACAAGAACCACATTTTGTGCTCAACGTTGATTTAACACCAGTGGACTTTCTACATTATAATACAATAAATATTTTTATTATTTGTGTAAATATGAATGAATGCTAAAACGTTAAGATCAAAGTTTTGTTAACAAAGACGTGCTTGTAAAGCGTATTTCATCAATATTCAAGTTGCTGTTGTAGTTGCTTTTGTTTTAAAATATAACAGTATAAATATATACAATTCTTTAATATAATCGTCTCTTTTTGTTGTTTTACTTTTACTTTCAGTCTGGCATAGGTAATACCATTTTTGCCACAACACTGGACATATTTTTGTTATCAATATTGTCAGGTTTAGGTTTAACGTGAACTACGAGGGCATTGAAAATAAGGACCTTACCTAAAAGATATATGAGTTGTTATAGGTTTTAATTTTCAAAATTTAAAAAATGCAATGTTTATAGTTTCATAGCTTTTTTTTGTGGTCTAGATAAATTTTAAATTTAATTTAGGTACTTCGAGTTAATTCTTTAGTTTGATGGCCGAACCTATACATAATATTTGTTGTTTTTGTTAATGTTTTCCATTCAAAAACATGTTAAAATTTAGCAATTAGAGCAGCAGCTCTCTTAAACAATCTTGCGCCTAAATCCTCCCTGTGTGACCAATGATAATGAGGGAGGTTGGATTGAATCAAAGATGGTTTTCTGATTTTTCTTTGCTAATTGGTTATTAATATAATAATTATATTGCGCCACCACCCCTACGTCGCGTTTATTTAGATGGTGGTGGTCAGAATAGCTGATGCTGCATTTTTCAGTATGACTACCCTTGAAAGCGGAGGGTAAGAGGCAAGGCTCCTGATTATCGAGAAATAGTGACTCATCTAGATAAACTAGAATAAACAGGAAAATAATATGTTTGTATTTTTCCATCGAATATCTGGGGTTTGTTATTGATTTATAATTTATATTTATTTATTAATAATTTTGGAATCTGTACTCGTGACAATATTGAAGTTACGTATAACAACAGCTGGCACCAGATCCACGTTTTGAATAATGTATCTACTATTTGTATTGTTACAGTACAGCATTAGAATTTTTGTCTTAGGTTATCTCACAGAACAGTTTGCAGATTCAATCTCCAGTTAGTAATGAAACAATTTGTAGGGTCGTCCTAGCAGATCATTGCACCTAATAATTGTAATTGTACCACCATTGTGCGTCCTCTGCAAGCCAACCAAAATCATATGTCAGCTCAGCCTAAAAAGGTCCCCACCCGATTGCAAGTTTGGCCATCATTTTTCCAGAATGGATAATCGTAGGTAGACTCGACGTCATTGACAGATATATCTTTGCAACTCGTTCGGCCAGCTTAGTAGCTCTCGGGCAAGTGTTTTGCTTGTCGTTTCATGCCATCCTGATGTAAAGCCTGCCATATTGCTCTCTTTATTCTTTTATCAGAGTTCCATATTTGACCATGATATTGGAGTGGTAATCTGTCACAACGCTCCAATTGCACAATCTACATTGCTTGTCCCCGCTATACAGCTCCATTTTATTTAGGCGATTTGTCAGAGCATAGTGCTCCGTGGTTTTCCGCAGCTTACTCTCTATACTTGCCCCAATTTTATACTGCCTCTATACATCACAACTTCTCTGCAGTGTTAAGCATTCTTCAGCTCATTTATATGCAGATGATACTCAATTGTATGCAAGGTCTTGGTGTTACAGAGATCTAGTTTCAATAAGGGTTGATAATATGCGGATGGAGAATGTGCCTATGGCTCGGATCTTGGGCGTGATAATGGTCACGGACCTGAGATTCATGGAACATGTACTGTATAAAAAAAAGCGTTTTACAATTTAAAACTCTTGTACAGTAATAGAAAAACTCTCACAACGGCTTTAAGAAATCAATTATGTGACTCCTTGGTCGTATCTCACTTTAACTTTTGTGACGCTGTCTATGGCCCTTGTCTTGTTGGATTTGATCAGCGTCGAATTCAGTTGATGCAAAATTCTTGTATTCGATTAATCGCGGGATTGAGAGGCAGGGAACGTGGGGTCAGCGCTAAGTTGAGGGAGCTTCAATGGCTAAATATGAATGAAAGACAGTTATTGCATGCATTGGTTTTATACAACAAAGTAATAAATAAGAAGATACAGGATTACCTTTCCAATAAAATGCAATTCAGGGGTGACAATATTGTTTTAAACTTGGGACATAGAATGGCGATAACTCCACCTGCTCACCGTACTGCTATGTTTGAACGCTCGTTTTCCTATAATGTCGCAAAACTATATAATAAGTTACCATATAATTGTAAAATTCTGAAGGGACTTGGATTTAAGGTGAATGTTCGAGAACGTATCCTTCAATCTCAATACTAATCATTCTTGATGTTTGTTGAACATAAGCGATTATGTATTGTATTTAAGTAATCTTAATTTTATAGAACACACTCTACTCTATGATATAGAAAAGTTATCAACGTGTATTACGTTACTTTTCTTCTTTCTTTTTTGGATTACAGTAAGGTAATATAAGATTTATAAATAAAGTAAGTTAGGCTAGGAGGCATAATGCCTCAACTTCGCCTGTTGTAAATTTTTAATTTACAATAAAGACATTATTATTATTATTAAACAAAAGTTGGTTTTTGTGAATTTATCTGAATGGCGAAACGTACACTAACATGAACCACCCATGTTCCTGTATTCAATAACTGACAAACCTGGTTTATGTAATCGTGTATTCCCATTAATAATTGATTTCTGTTGGTTGGTTGCATATTAGATGTAGTGGTCGCTGGAGATTGAAATTCAATGTTTGTTTTGCGGTAATTCATAATATTTGTTTGGTATTATAGATATTCGTGGTTCACATTGTAATTAATACACAGAAGCCTAAAATGTTTATATTGTTTTAATAAAGCATCCATATGTTATAGGTACGAGGCGTTAGTTTGTTTGATGATGGTTTTAGCAGAAATTTTACTTTTCTGTTAATTTCAGTATTTACTATATGAATTCATAAATTATAGAGTAATTATGACAATTTCGGACTTGTAATTTTTATGTAGAATAACATTAAAAAAGTAAAATTAAAGAACAAGTTTACCTACCACAATAGAAAGAAACTATGCATTTCCATTAGAACTACAGTCGAACCTGTATATAGTGAAAGACCAAAATGTCGACCGAAATTGCACTATAGAGAGTTTTTCACTATATAAAGAAAAAACCGCAACATTGAATTATGAAAGATTTAATTAAACATTTGAAAGTTGAAATACATAGCATGTACATAATCTACGTACACATTACATAAGAATTATGTGTAGTTTCGAGAAATTGCTAAACAACATACATGCCGACATACATATTATTTTAGGAAAAATAATCAGTTATTTTCTTTTGAACATTAATTTTGAAAAATAATTGTTGCTCAACAAAATTCTGGCATTTATTCAAATGTATAAATATTTTATCAGGTACCCTTTCGTGGCCCCTGATAGTAGTTCGCACAATGTCAAATGCATTTCTTATTTCATTTTGACTAAATTTAGCAGGACACTCCCCGTCGTTTCAGTTTCTTCTTCATGACCGTCTATACTTTTTATATAGTCAATTATGTCTTGGCCAGTTGGGAGATCTGTCGTGCCAACATCATTGTCGATTTCTAAGAAATCTTCAAGTAAAAAATCTGCGTCGACAGTAGCAGTTTTTTGTAGAATACCCCATTGTTTTTTTGAGGTAGCTTTAGAAAATCAGTTTTTAAGAAACATTTTCACTCCATACTTTAACAATTTAGGTTATACAGTCTTTAAGGGTAATCAATTTTTGAACTGGACGGTTGTTATCAATCGCATTAACAATTTTGTGACAATTCTGTTTCGGTAATGATGTTTTATGTTTTTTATAATATCCTGGTCCATAGGTTGCAATTTGGAGGTCATGTTTGGTGGAAAAAAGGCCATTTCAATATTCGTTAACTGTTTACTTACACTAACTGGATGTGCAGGACAATTCTCTAAAAAGATCACAATCTTTGGCTTTTGGCTTTTCAGTTTCGTGTCCAGTTCTTTATCCATCTTTCGAAAATCTCAGAAGTCATCCATGCCTTTTTATTATTGGCGTAATTTAACTCCTTTTAAACAACGGGTATTTTTTTTTTTTTACCTATGAGTAGTAATTTCAGTTTTTCTGAGCCATCCATATTTGCTCCAACCATAAGTGTTACCATTGCTTTACTTGTTTTAACACCAAAACATTTATCACTTTGAAAAGCAGAAGTTTTATTTGGCAAACATTTAAAAAACAAACCGGTTTTATCACAATTGAAAAGATTTTTCGGCTCGTACTTTTTCAATACATTTTTTAAACCAGTTTCAGTCGAAATGTCACAGTTCTCCTGACTAACGATTGCACTCTCGCCAGACACCGTTTTGAAAACAATCGCATTCCGAGTCTTCCAGGCACTCAACCACCCTTCACTAGCTTATAAATTAACGCAGTTAAATTGTTTAGCAAATTGTAGAGCTTTTTGCTTTATTAAATTCCCGATATTGGTACGTTTTGATGCGTACGTGCCACTTGAAATCATCGTGAAACTGCTTCATTTCCATCCTCGTAAAAACACAACCGTACTCGTTTTCGACTGCTTTTTTTGCAGCCTTTATCAACTTCCTCCAAAACTTTTATTTTCTCAGCTAAACTTAAACACACACTTGATTCTTAAACCAAACCCAACTGAACCTAAATGTCTACCTGCTTTATTGCCTACCATTAGGCGTTAAGAATACTTTCAAAAGAATGCGATATAAAAATGTAAATGGGAAACCCGAAAAGGCCAAGATCTCAATAGATGCATAAAAATTTGTACATAAAAGTCCGGTAAAAATTTTATTACATAGAGTGCTACTCATTTTAAAGATTCATTATATATTAAATTTCATTGAAATATTCTAGGTCTTGAAAAAATTGCACTGTAAAGAGTTTTTCACTATATAGAGTTTCACTATATAAACAGTGTGTATATGTTGTACATTTTCAACTAGGGGTGGAAAATTATCGGTAATATCCATAGTTTAACCTCATACTATCGATAATTATCCATAATTTTCAGTAGTCTCTTAAAATCAATAATACTTATTAATATTTACTTATTAAAAATTGAGTTTTAAATGAGATCTTTTGTCCAATAAACTATATGCCTTAAATCTCGACTCTCTCGAGCATGGTTTCTATGTATATTTAACTCTTTCTTCTTTTAATTGTTTTTTCATCAAATGTAATATTGATGATTATGTAAGCTTGCGGGTATGCGGATTCTGATTTTCGTCTTAAACAGAATAAGTACCAAGTATCCTATGAGCAGAAACCTCGCAGCGAATGGTAACACGGACACGTGGATTGCTTTTCTTACAAGAACATCAGGACGATAAAATTCAAGCAACCGAGTTGTTTGTCGATTAAAATAGCTGCTAAAGTAAACGTGACTCTCATCTGAAATCCATTTGTTTTTAAAGAATGCAGTTAATTTCCCTTGCGCGTTTGTCCGCAGCGTTTAGTTGTATATTGAATATAAGCTTTATTCGGGTTTGGAAATTAGAACCGTTCTAGGACAGTTCTCGGACTGTTTGAGAACTGCGCCGAACTGATTGCGCCTTGGATAAAATTCTGGGACCGTTCTATTACTTTTCCAAATTGTGAAAAACCCGAACGCTTCATCTTCATCTATACCAAACATAAATAAGATATAACCTAACTTTAATGTACAAACAATAAAATAATATCGTAGATGGTCTTGACTTCTACTTGATGAAAATTAATTTTAAAGTTTTTGAAGAAACCAAGAAATGTTTTTAAATCATTTTACACAATATGATTTCTTCAGATAGCCACTGTGTTGGTAAAACAATTGTTATGTGTTGTGTAATAAATTTTCACAAAATTATTTAAAAACATTGTTTTCTTCAAAAAGTTTAATAAAATAAGAGCCAAACATTTATTGTTCACTGATGAGTCGTGGATCGACGAAACGGCCGTCTGGTGAAAGTATAGTGGTTGACAGACAAACTCTCGGATTTTAAGTCTTGTTTTGTTAAACAAGCCCATTTCAATTATTGTTCATTTTCTTTTAGTTTTATTTGGATTTTTCATTTTCATTCAAAATGGGTAGTGAACATAAGTTAACAAAGCATAAAAATTTCATGAAGACAAAATACAAATGTTTAATATAATTATCATTGTCTTCTTTTAGAGATATACTAAATATATAATATTGTTTTTTTTTTTAATAAATGTAGTCCACCATTTTAAATATAGATAAATTTAATTATAATATAACATTTAATCATCTAATATATAATTAAATATATTATGTGATAAGATGTACGTTTTTAGTATATTATGGTAAAGTTAAACTCAAAACATAAATAACACGTTTATTGATATGTGTAGCAAATAATCCAAAAACAGTCAGAGATCAGTTCTTGCCCAACAGCAGGGATCGATTCTGACAGTTCTAGAACCGTTCTAAATCAGTTCAAGAAAACTCGAACATGTAAATTTGATCTGCGCACACTCTTGACAGTTCTAGAACAGTTCTGTACGAACCCGAATAAAGCTATAGAGTTGCGAACCCTAAAATTACTCAAGCAGCATAATATTGATGACTAAATTCTCGAAGAACAGACTTCGAATTCCCTTCTCATTCACAGGATTTTACGCTAATTCATACATTTGGGGCATAATGACATACAGAATATTTCGCTCAGAAAGTCTATTTTTATAAATATAGTTAGTTATTTACAAAAGAGATACGAGGTTTGCTTGTGTCATAACGGTGAACATTTTCAGCATTTAAATTATAGCCATTAACAAATTTACATAGGTAATCTTTATTTTCAGTACGGTTTATTCTGGTGGATACTGTGTAACATTATTCTCTGTAATCATCAATATTAATAATAATAACGAATAATAGAATACACTAGCACAGTATGCGAAAACAGGTAAACCTAACGAAAACCGCAGTTTAATTTCCCAGGACTGAATATAACCTCTATATGCATATATCTCACGTGTTATTGTTATTGGTAATCGTTAGGTATTGTCGATTCCACAATAATTCGTTGAAGTCTAAAGTGCATTAACATTAAAATGATACCCTTAGTCGTAAAACCCATACAGATCCGGGTAGTAAAATTTCTTATTACTATATATTATTAGGTATTTAGAACTTTTTACTATACCTGTTCCGGTAAAATTACAGTAGATCATCCTTAATATAAAAGGATACATTTATTAATTATAATAGTAAGTAATAATATTAATCTACAGTTAGAGTTGTGTTATTGTGTCAAATAGGTTAAAATCAAATGTGGCATTTATGGGAAAATACTTGACATAATGCATCGGAAGTGCTATTTCAAAGAAAACATTTATCGTTAGGTGTCAAGAAGATTTTAAAAGCAAATAATATTTAAAAAGAATGTTTGTGACAATCTTGCTAGTGCTAGACATTTTTGCGTTTTTCCATTATTATTCCATTTATAACCCGATTGAACATATATTTGGCATGAATTAAAGGCAATGATTCGGAGAAAAAACACGTTACCTTCCAATAAGCATTCAAAAATGTGTAAATAATATTTCTGTTCAAAGCTGGAAATTTTTATTAAAAATTATTAAATAAATAAATATTAATTAAAATTAAAGACTCTTATACTTCTGTAAATAGTAATGGCATGCCCTTAATCATTTGCTCAGGCATATATAGACGCGAAAACGACAGTGATAGTGAAACGGAACTGAGTATTATTAATTATTCGGTTAGGTTCAATATTGTGTTGTATAAGTAATTGAAATATAAAACAACATTTGATTATATTAATAAAATAAATATATAAATTTTAAGTTATAATAATAATCTTGTATTATGAATAAATACATAAAAAACTTGTAACTGCATTTCTATTTAATGAAGAAGTAGGTATCTCTTAAAAATATCAAGTGAAAAGCCTTTATTATTTTTAAAGAACGACATTTAAAGAACTACATTAGACGAATATCAATTTGCAAAGTTTTACGATTAAGGGTGTTATTTGAATTTTAAGATAAGTAGTCTACGAATTATTTTGGAATCCGCAATATCTGAGTGCTAATACAATAATTGGAATACATTCACAACTTAATAATACTTCACACCTGCAAACTAAAGCCATTTTCTATGGAATAGACTTAACTTAAAACCCATTATAGAACTTGAACACAAGATATACCTAATTAATGGTTTTGGGCCATTTGCATCTTATACAAAAAAATCGGTTGTGTTGCCCTAAAACTTTCCCAGCAAGATATTATAATATAATCTAAAATATATGACCTGGGTGTTCATGATGTTTTCACGTAGCATAGTCTGTCCATATATAATAATAATTAAAATTTAATATGTATTGTATTATATTTATTATTTCCAATAAACTAACTACTTTATTCTAGAATTAGAAATAAAAGAAAAATTGCATGAGCGGGGATTTGAACACAGGATACATCTATTATAAGTGATATTCGTGCCAACTACCTAACTAGTGAAATTTTAAACGCACTTTTCTCAAGAACTATTAAGGCACATTTTAAAAGTATGCTATTGTTGTACGTATATGAGTTTTTTTCAACTTTCGGCCCTTTAAAAAATTCCTCGTGTATGACTGTAGCTACAAAAAACAATAGGGAGTGACACTAAACTAAATTCACAGTGAATTATTCAACAGAAGAGGCCGTCAAAGGTCCAAACAATGTGGAACTCCTTTCCAGTCAAACTGGAGTTCACCAAAAAGGTACCTACTTGAAAAGTGAATGGGAACGGGATTTTCACCTGCTTTTGAACTTGGTTATTCTCGTTAGTAAGGCAAAGTAGCTCTATAGCATAGTGTTTTAGCAGGGATGTAAACTGGTCATCTAGAACCAAAGCGTTATCTGTAACTTGTGCATTAGATGATATTGGCAATAAAGAATCCGACCCGTTTGTGTGGAAACAAGTTTCACACTGGTTCGACCTCAAATGTGATTGGTTCGTTATTCTGGAAGTGAAGAGACCACTCTTCACTTGCAGAATAACCGGATTACAGTATGCATTTACAATTTCAATGAGCAAAGCTCTTCGACAAAGTTAGGTAACAACCCATTACTTAGTTGTTCGTGCAAAGCACTCTAGCTGCATAAGACTCATTAATGAAATAAGTTTAGAGTGAAGAAGGATTGAGTTGCAAAACTTGAAACTTGTGAAACTTAATTATCTTGTAAGGTGTTGTCCAAATCGTAACATTGTAAATATTATTATTCCTAATAACTTGTTAATAAGAATAACTTTGCATTTCATTATTTGACTAATTTTTATTTTGATTAGCCTTTATCATTTTTAATGGATCTTCATTTACATTTAGTTCAATAGGTGTTTTGTAATTGGAAATAAAAACAAATCAATATACAGAGTGAGTTGCGTCGGTTTTCTGTTTCAATGAGGTATAGTATGGATCTAATACATGGTACAAAACATTCCACCAAGTATACAGAGTGGGCGAAAAAGAGCAAAGTTATGTTTTTAGTAAATAGAACGGGGTCTAAGGCAGTATGATGATGATTTAAGAAATATAACAAAAACATCAATAAATATCTATCTACTCTGTACTAATATTAACCAAATTAATAAATATCTACTAATATCAACTACTAAACAATTATAATACTATTCAAAGTCAACGTAAACTAATGCCACTATCAAATAATGAATATTTAAGCATAAAATAGTTTAAATTAAAAGTTCGAAATGATTTTCTAGTATATATACACCGAATGACTCTCTTATTGTTTTGGTTCATTTTTAAATAATTGACATCATCCGACTAACATTTTTTATGTGAGCCTGCTATAGGCTTTTGAAAATTAGACCTGAGGAATAGAAAAACGTATTTTGAGCGAAAATGAAGCTATTTGAATACTGATAAGCCTTAACGAAATTTATTCCGAAGAGTGTTCCATTCAAGTTAAACTCATTTAAATGCCGACGCACCCTGCACAACTTACCCTCAGTCTAAATTTTCAAACTGTAAGAGATAGCTTTAGGGCTATAATATTTACTATAACTATATTTATTCATAATAAATTAAATTGTAATTCCAATGAAACAATTTCGTCGTCTCCGCACTAATAATTTTAAAAATCTTTATTCAAATGGACATTTGAATAAAGATTTTTAAAATTATTAGTGGAGAGGACGAAATGGTTTCATTGTAATTAGATTACACTCCACTGCATCAAATGGATTATTTCTTTAATTTAAATTATATTGTAACTATTACTACCTACTATTATTGCTTTTCTGCCTTCTCTTCGACAGCTTGTTATACGCTTTGGTAATTATTTAATGTATCTGTATAAAGTAATATTATTATATGTATCAAATAACCATAAATGATTTTTTTTTGTTTCCGAACGGTTTATCCATAATATTCCGTGTCGATTCACGTGAGGAAACCTGTCTCTCAAGAATTAAATTTTAGACCATACGAAAACTTATAAAATTAAATTATTGTTTACTTGTTTAAATGCACTCTCGGGGTGCGAGACATTTATTTCTGAAAATGTAAATAATATTTTGCAGTACACCTTTGGAAACTGCTGGATATTGGTTTTCCAAACACACTTCACATATGTATTGTAGGTACCTATATCATAATATATAACATAAAAGCCTGTATGTGTTAGAACAGAAGTGAGGCTAATTATTTTGAGGGTGAATACGCAATTGAATTGCGATTGAAAAAATTGACACACGTAATGATTATTTCCGTTTCCCATATCTGCTTTTTAAATGCTTCGTAAATCTAACTCGATGAAACGCTGGATTTCCCGATTTTTATTTAGGTAGTAAGTACGTAATATGGGGTGTTGTTTATTTAAAAAATATGATATTTATAATACACATATTGAAGTGTCAACAATATATGTAATTTACATGAACTAGAAATAACTATAAACAATCAAAAGAATACACAAAGAGAAAGACATAATCAACAAATTAACCACAAACAAGATACTAGAAACAACCAACCCACACATACATGAAACAAACAAAAACACCTGCATATGAGAAAACATTTACCACATATGCGCAAATTGGCCACCTTTCTGATCTATACACATACCCTTGAATTATGAGGAGGTCCGCCGCCCTGTTGAAAATAAATACCATTTCTCCGTTGATGTAAAGGTAGTTCATCTAAGAATGGTTCAACTTGTGATCTTAAAATCTGAATGTATCTATCTGATTTTAGCATACCATCAGAAACATGGGGGCCAATGAATCTGCCGTCAAACATACCCACCCATACACTAAAATCAAATCGTCCTTGGTTTCTGGCCGTCACTGTTGAATGCGGATTGGCTTGAGCCCATGTATATCAGTTGTACCCATGTATACCAGTTACCCATTAAATATTCACGTCGATTATCCCAGCATATGTCAGTAAAACTTCGGGCTACGCTAATCTTAAGGCTATTTACGCTATTAGACATTATGCTTACGTATGATATGAGGAGGTTGCTGTCTGATGCTCTGGTTTTGTCGCACATGAACTTCTGCGATTATGTGTATGGGCCATGTCTTCTGGGCGTTGATTCTAGGCGTGTCCAGGTTCTCCAGAATGCATGTTTACGTATGATTTTTGGCATGAGGATATACGATAGAATTTCACACAAATTAAATGAGGTCAAGTGGCTTAATATGTCCAACAGGAGAGAGTTACACTCTCTTGTTTTATTTCATACGATTATTAAAACTAAAACACCACCTTACCTTGCCGGAAGATTACTTTTCGTACTGACGTCCACAATGTCAACGTGAGACGTAAGGACACAATTACAGTCCCGCAGCATAGCACTGCATTGTATCAGAGGTCTTTTTCCTATAATGTCTCTAAACGGTATACTCGACTGTCTCCTGAATTGAAAACATTTTCTAGGCAGAAATTTAAGAGATCTGTATTATTATTATTTGACGCACAAACGGAACTTATTGAACAAGGCTATATGTGAATTATTTTTTTATTTATTGTTATATTTTTTTGTATTTCAATCGTTTTATTGTATTGTACTATTGTAATAGTAATAGGTTCTACTGAAAATCAGCTATACTGAGTTAGCACCTTTTGGCATATTTATTGTTTTTTTATGTCTGTTTGTTAGTGACGATTATTTAATCTATGATGCCAATAAAAAATTTGAAACCAATTTTTTACCAAAATAAATTTGACGAACAAACTTTTCAACGGATTTGACAGCTGCAAAATTTATTGCTGCGTTTCTTTTAAAACAATATTCACGCCGCGCCGCGCCCTTGTGTCATAGTGGCTATGGTCATACTTGATTTGTATGGATTATTTTCTTAAAGTCAAATATATTGTTGGGTTGAAAAAATATATATATATAACTTATTATATATTTCTGAAAAGGGAATTTTAGGCGCTGTAAAAAAATCCAAAAAATTATACAGGATGTCCCATTAGGAAAAAAAATATTTTATTTTACACCCTGTACAGAAACAACTATTTAATATACTTCAATAGGGCTAATTAGTTTTTACATTGTCACAGAAACGTCCCGAAGAATATTACTTCGAGGACAGGTCTGCCTCTCACGGGGCTCTGACGTTAAGGTGCTATATTACATGGGTATTAGGGAGGCCCAAGGCAATAGACGACCTGATATTATCCTTAGAAATTCACATAAGCAAATTTAATTCAGCCAAACAACAACAAGTTTTATTGATTTGTTACATGCAAAAGGTTTTATAAATAATGACTTTTTGTTGAGGCACTGAAAATATTTGTAGTAACCCAACCCCACCAAGGAACATTCTGTATGTCGTGCTCCGCCATTAAAATTATTTAAATAACATTTGAGCAAATATCATAAACAGAAAATAAAATACCGACAAACTTTAGCAGCAATTTTGATATATTCCCAGTGGATAAATCCAGAAGGATGAAAATAAAACTACCAATTACCTTCGTTTTATTTCATTTTTGAATAGATACGCAGATATTTGAATAGAAGAACAATTCACTGAAAACAATATTTAAACAATAAAGCAAATTTCATGATAAATTTGCATGTTGTAACTCAAGTAGGGATCTAGAAGGAAAATAAAAAAGAACAGAACCAGTAGAGAATGAAACGAAACGAAATTGAGCACATACATTTCCGAATACTAATAGTTTGTAGATGGTTATATACTCTTTTACCTGAAAAATGAATTCCAGCTATCTCTCAGGTGGATTACATTTTATTTGAATAAGATAAAGAAAATTATTTACAGTTCGGTAGAGTACACCTAGATTTAAGTATAAAAATAGGTTATATGAATTATTAATATTACACGGTGTTTTTTTTTTTTGTGTTGAAACTTTATTCTTGCAAAAAATCATATGCGAATGTCCCTTATGCGTGATGTACAGATTACAAACGAAATATATCGGAAATATTATTATTACTTTACTTGAACCGGATTTTCATTGAACTTTGAACTTCCTGGATTCTACGATACTTCAAAGTTTAAGATTCAAACATGTATATACATACATTTTATGGAAAAGGATAATCACACAATCAAAACACAAACAAAGATGATAAAAATAAAATAAATATAATAAATTAGGGACTAGATTTGCTTTAAAAACATACTTGATAAATCCCACTCCTCAAAATCAAGTATTTTGCCTTAATTTAACCACCGGTATTGCACAAGCCATATAGGTGGCTTAGGATATGAGTGAAGCTGCTCGCTCTTCCTAACTTCCAAACCGAAATAGTACCAGTGCTCTTAATAATTTGGGCGCACGTACTTCGTCTGAGCACCTCATTACCGCTGCTCTCAGCAATCCGATCGAAAACACGGAGGACAGAAAACTCAGAACCAAGTATTTCTGAATATATTTAAATATTGTCTATTATTCTTCTTTATTATTAATGATATTCATTATGATTCAGTTTTTCATTAAAACAGATTTTTACACCCAATAGAAATACAGCATTTAGGATAAAGCTAAGTTTACATGCATCCGTTTTGCCGACGATACGATAATACGAAAACATTTTTATTGGTGGGTCAACGTTTATTTCATTCGTTCATAGATATCAAAAATTGTGCATATACACATGAATCCGTCAAATCGATGACACGATGACTCAACAGTTATTTCACGGGGCTGCGGTGTTCCCTACGTTATTACATTATCTTTATAAATTCTGTATATAATATTATTTAAACCGTTTTTTATTTATTTCTTAGCACAATTAATTAAAAAAAAACAATAGCTATAAAATATTCCACTGATATGAAAGTGCACCATACCCCATAAAATAATTAGTTTCTGTCTCGTAACATCAGCATTTTTACCATATATATTTGAGCTTGTTCTCTTTATAGGAGTAAGGTTCATATTTCCGCCGTTCTCCACTCGCCTTCAATAGTATCACAATTTTCATCCTCCCTGTCCATACCTTCTGACAGGTTCATCCGTTAGCTCTCTACGCATCAAGTAGTTATGTAAACATATACTGTAGCTTTAACTATTGATGTTATAGTTAAATAACTTCCTATAAATTCTCGACCTTGGTGCCAAAATACCAAAAGCATTTTCAATTGTCCGTCGAGCAATACATTGGTTAGGTATTTTATCTTTTGGTTCATTTTCGTACTACTTAAAAAAAAGTAAGGTTAAGTAAAAATATTCGTGCTAGTATAAGCTCTTTGTAAATGTTGGAAGTTTGGGTCACACTGCCTGCCGATCACTACTGATGAGTCGTGGATCGACGAAACGGCCGTCTGGTGAAAGCATGGTAGTGTGAAACAAATTTCCAACATAACTTAAAGTCTTGTTGCTTTATGTAACAAGCAATTCTTAAATACAGCCTTCCTGCTAGGGGATTCGGGCGCATCTAGTGTTGGCAATAGGATATAACGGAGTTGTTACTTCTTGTCCGGCCATCGTTTGTGAACTGTGGTTCACCCGGCATATGGCCTGTTCACGCTAGTGTCGCCAAAAACATCTCTCTCTCAATCAATTCTCGTGCTAGTATAAGCTCTTTGTAAATGTTGGAAGTTTGGATCACACTGCCTGCCGATCACGACTGATGAGTCGTGGATCGACGAAACGGCCGTCTGGTGAAAGCATGGTAGTGTGAAACAAATTTCCAACATAACTTAAAGTCTTGTTGCTTTATGTAACAAGCAATTCTTAAATACAGCCTTCCTGCTAGGGGATTCGGGCGCATCTAGTCTTGGCAATAGAATATAATGGAGTTGTTACTTTTTGTCCGGCCATCGTTTGTGAACTCTGTTTCACCCGGCATATTGCTTGTTCACGCTAGGTGTCGCCAAAAACATCTCTCTTTCAAAAATATTTTTAATTTCTTCCGACGTCGCGGACGAATTAAAAAATATTCGGGTAAATATTGGCGCCAAAATATTTCGACCAATAGGAGCTCTGTCGGATCGTTGTGTCGTCTTATAACGGATGCTTGTAAACTCATCTTTATGTTTAGCTAATTGTGTACCTGACACGTTGCGGTTGGTAAAAATAATGAAAGTATTTACATCGTATATAACCGGTGGGCAAATTTGAGGTTATGAAGTAAATTGGCTAAAAAACACACTTTTTTTTTGCCAAATGCAGTTTTATTGACACCAATATAAAGTAGAAATATGGGAATTAATAATGGAATATGATGTCGGGCAAATGTTCACCTCTATAGCACGTCGGCAGACGTCCGCTCTTTTCACAAAATTTTGAACCGTTTATCTCGTCAATGCAGCGCCGAATTTCATCTTTCAGAGCTTCAGTTGTTTGTGGTGTGTTCACGTAAACCCGGTGTTTCAAATGGTTCCAGAGAAAATAATCCAGAGGCGTTAAATCACAAAAACGAGGCGGCCAATTGACATCGCCAAATCGAGAAATTACGTGACCGGGAAATTTCTATTGCATTACTGAATTGTTTGGCCGGCTGTGTGGCTTGTGGCGCGGCCTTGCTGAAACCAAATGTCACTAATGTCAACATTAGCCAATTGTGGCCACAAAAAATCGGTTATCATGGTTTGGTAGCGCAGAGAATTCACGGTGACTGCTTTTCCTTGCTCATTTTTGACATAATGATGCCGCCTAACCACAAACCGGCCCATACGGTCACTTTCTTTTTTAGAGGACTATTTGTGGATTTTGTGAGCCTCATATGCGACAATTTTGTTTGTTTATATAACCGCCTAATTCAAAATCGGCCTCATCACTAAAGATGATTTTATTGGAAAATGCGTTTTTTTTTGGTTTAGTTTTTCAGACAGCCAATTCACAAACGTTCGGCACGAACAATGGTCTGCCGGCTTTAATTCCTTAACGAGTTGAACTTTATAAGCGTGAAGATGAAGATCTTTATGCAAAATGTTGCGCAAAGTGCCTCTGGTGACGCCCAATTGTTGCGAACGTTGACGAGTTGATGATCCAGGATCATTCTCAACCCTTTGTTGTACAGCGGCAATGTTTGCATCACTACGGCCACGAAGAGCGTATTGTTTTGGTCTATTGTCGGCAACAGTGCCGTGACTTTCGAATTTAGTTATTAAATTACGCCCAGCTTTCTCAGAAGAAGCTTGATTACGAGCTGCTCGAATTTTATGAAGTAAAATTTTCACCATTTTGGTAGTAAGTTTTCACAATTAAAATTCTTTGTTCAAGAGTGTAGCGTTCCATTGTTAAATTTCCCAACTTTACTACTAAATAAATGTCAAAAGATGACAGCTCAATTCTTTAAATCTCATCATTTGACAGCCAATTTACTTCCTAACCTCAAATTTGCCCACCCGCTATATAGAATTATGCCAGGACCCAAAAGAGTAGCAATATATAGAATATATCCAGCTCGATGCGAGAGTTACATAGGAACACACTGTATAAGTAATATTTTCCGTCTATTGTATTGACCAAAGTCCAGATTAAGCACTTTGGCAATTTGTCACAACAAAAATAAACTGAACTGAATATTATGAAAATGTATAATAATTTTGTTTTTCCAAATCCTGAAGTTAAAATATAATATAACTTATCGGACCACATAAATCATTGAATATGCGAATAACGAGTATTTATACACTCATGTCAAGTGCTTTTGATCATAATATTCTGTCCATTGTTGTATTCTTGTTACCCGCTTTGTTGATTTTCCAAAGTTAAATCTGTATTTTATGTGTGGAGCATATTATCATCCTCTTGCTCTACATGCCTTCAATAATGGATTTTCTGTACTGTATGTCAATGCTATTTGATATTATAATGAAATTCCTCACAATAGGTATGCGCATATACTGTGTTCGAAAAGTACAATTGAAAATTTTAAAAGGTAACTCCATTCGCAACTCTCTCTTAGATTAGGATCTTCCCTATTTACCCTGCGTGAATTATTCTGTTAAGTTTAGGAACATCAAAAATATCTTTGTCCCTCTCAATATATCGTAGGCGACTGCTCCTAAGGGAATTTCAGCGATCGTCTTAAAAATACATGCTCCTGAATTCACCCCTTGTTTTGGTATCTATATACACGGTGTTTCACGGCTGATGACTTTCCAACCAATCAAAATGGGTTTTTTTTGACAGGTCATTATGGCAACACATGTATTTTATCGGAAATTTATTCGCTAGAGGTACCCTCGGAATTATAATGGATATTTTTTGATATAACCACAGAATAATTATTTTTAAGTCAAGTTAGTTTCAATTTCTTCATTTGAACCCACAATTAGGTCCTAATCTTTTATAGACTTAAAGCTTTCAAAATAATTCTAAATAAGAAAGTTGGTACCAACTTCCACTGTAACCGGAAATATGACAATATCATAGACTGATAGTTCAGGAGTAATCACTTAAATTTTCAAAACACTGGTGTTGTTACTTTTCCCAAAACTTCTAATGTACCATCAACCAGCAAGCACCCTGTATATGCATATATTACATATTATATGATAATATGGACAGCTAAAAATGAAGAATAATTATGTGCCACGTATTTTTGGAACGGTCTGTGTAAGCCAAATTCCTTTTAGAATGTTGTGTCTGCATACCCATTAAGGCTGCAATAATTGAAGACCAGAGTGTTAAATGGACACCCTGTATATATATAAAATGTAGAATTTAGTTTAACTCTGACCTCTAAGTCCAAGACACCTCGAGAATCAACGCAAGGAACCAATTATTAATTCCAATGTATTTATTTATGTATACTTAAAAGGAAATATTTATAATCCTTGTAATATCCAAGCTTTCAGACCATTGGCGAACAAAGCATATTGGAATACAGCAAAAAATGTTGAATGTAACAGTGGTTACCGGGTATAGAATAAATAAAAGGGTGGTGTATCAGGCTGCTGTCGCGAAAGGCCGCCGCCACATAGTTCGTGGTGTAATTAAGTTTCAAAAAGTTCGATGTATGTTTTAGTCCGTTTCAGATGTCATATCTCTCATTCCCTATTGTTGTCTTTCGTTTAGTTTCATTTTGTTTGATGTCGATGTCGCTGCTACAATAATAGTTCATTATTGCGTATTTACAGAATTCCAATTGTGCAAGTAATTTTCAAATTGTATAAGAGCGAGCCATTTGTCGGATTTTTTTTTAAAAGGCGATGAAAACACTACTACAATTTTTACTACTACTTAATAGTAGTAGTAGTAGTTACTATTTGTCAAAGTTTATTGCAAAGTACACCTTGCTATTAATTATGGATTATCATTTCATTCAAATGACTGCAACGGATACCATTAGCCATCCCGTCAACTCAACTTTTTAATAATTTTTTATGTTTTCGTCTCTTATTTCACGAATAGCCTGCCTGGTCGTCACTCGAATGTTCACATATTACCGATCTTGCACTCTAAGAAAAATCCAATTGTGTCAAATTGCAACTCCGCGGCACCAAGGATAACTGATTAAACGATTATTAATTCTATGCAAAAAATCAATTGTTACACGTATAGTGCGACACATAAGTATAGATACATTTGCCTGGAACTATAACTTTCACAGTCCTCATCTGTCCATAAAAGTCAGTAGTTTTCATACCACCCGCTATAACTCTGCCTCCATAGTCTTATAATCCCGCAACTTCAAAAACCACATAAAATAGTCACACGTTTAGGCTGCTTTGTCTTCTTTATCAGTATAGGTGTGGATTTTCCGATTTCTAGTGGCTCTAAAGAGCAAAAGTAAAGCGAAGCATAAGGTTATTTTCCTTCAGTTCATGAACCAGTTGGACCTTGTAAGCGCGTGATCCGAAATTTGTATGCATAATTTTTCTCAGGACATCTTTGGCACATTGCGGTTCTCACGGGTTTAGGCGCACTCTCGACAGAAACTGCATCATTCAACACCCTTCAGAATTTACCAAATCGTTCTAAAGCACATTTAACCTCAATGCTTCTTGATATACGTACATTGTGAGAACGCTAACTGTATGAGCAATATCAAATTATGATGCAACCTCTCAGAAAAAGATTAAAGCAGATGTAAGAAGAACAAATCAACGCAGATCTAAGAAACACTGACGTAGACCGACCTAGACTTATGGGTAGCTTCTATCTGTTTCTTGTGGCGCAAATCGATTAGGTTTCATTATTTTGGTATTTCGCCCCTATTTAAAATTCAAAACATTATAATCATCAAAATAATCCTTTCTGATTAGTAATAAATGCCACTGCGTGAATGTAAAGCAATTATCGTTATGAAGTCCTAACGTTTCTTATTCTTACACGAAAATTGTAAACAATAGGAGGAATATATAATAATAAACTGAATTAAGTTTGGTTTTTCGACCCTCACGACGGGAACTGGGCTCCATAAGTTTTTTAATTTACGTTTTATTTGTATTAAGTTTAATCCAACTTATTATAAAAACCATTGACTAGTTTAGATATTTTGATGACTATAATGTTAATTAATTAATTAATGTGTTAAGTTAAATTGTGGCGAAATATCCAAATAATTACCCTTAACCTGTAGGTCTGGGAATGTATAGTTCATGTAACTTATTGAGATTTACCTGTAATAAGATTATTTACAAATTCTGGCTCGAATGACCGTTTTATTACTATTGATTTTCAATCGAGCTTTCAATTAATTTTCTTGAATAATTTGATAACTTTTTTTTATAGGTATAGAAAGTCAACTTGACAACTTTATTTATTTTTTTTATCTAATTTTTTTTATAATGACATTGGATAACTATATTTTTTTACAATTAAAAATTAATAACATAAACAATTAAACTAAACATACAGAGTGACCAATAAATATTTTTTCTAGATATCTTCAATATCCCTTACTCAATATTATTTACGTAATATCTGCCAATAACCTTTTAGCAAGATCAGATTTCACCGTGTTTGAATTAAAAATGCCTATGCTATAAACTGGCGAATTTTTTTCATTTGATGATTCGTAAATTGGACAAGACCAAATGTTTTTCCGATCTCTGATAAAATTGGCATTTAGACAATTGATATTACGCAATTATTAAAAACTGTTTAAATTAAACCAAAGAATAACAAAGTTTGAAAAAAATAAAAGTAGATATAGTATAGCGTGTTTATTTTAATTTGACGAGATCGGCCATAAAACTTGCAACATACTTGCAAGAAACTGTCGCTTTATTTTTATGTTTGTTAGACACGTGTATTTGAAGAGAGAGAGAGAATTTTTTCTAAATACTACCATAGAATAATCACTATAGATAAGAAGGGTCAGTAGACGCTAAAAACAGCATCGACTCGTCGCAATCCCAGCCACATTCTGGCCCGCTACTATTTTACTATATCTATATATACTATAAGGTACTATACTACAATTATAAATGCGGCGAATTGCTTTGTCGACAGAGAGTTAAAACGTTCCGACACGAAGTGAAGTAACTGTATATTAAACTGTGATACTACGTAGGTTAGCTATAATAATAAATACCTACTCTTAACATTAATATCAGGTACGTACCTTTTGTGTATTGGAAATAGCCCGATATTTCCATCGTCCAAAGATTATACTAAACTAGATCTATATTCGGTGATATTACTATAAATCTTTCTCCAAAAGGCGTTTACACGAAAATATTTCTAATTTGATTTGTCTAATAGTAAAAGCACATTTTATGGCCGATCTGGTCAAATTAAAATCAACACACTATCTGCAAGTTGCAAGAATATGCAATCGTTGCTATTCTTTTGTTCAGCATTTGTGGAATCATTATAGAGAGACAGATCAATTCAAAAGACGCATCGCGCAAGGTCTTAAAAGAAAAACCACTCCATATCAAGGAATAAAAAATATGTCTTATATTGTTTCTTCTTTCGTGTGCATATTACTCCCCTAATAGCAAGTGATCAACAAACTACTCTCAGAGAGATTCACGGGTTAGAAGTTTCTGACTGGACAATTATAAATCAACTTAGACAAGCTAACTTAAAGTCCAAAAGACTTAAACCCGTTTTGACTCGGAATCAATAATATATCATGCTGGTAAGCAAATTAATTGCCAGCCTCAATACTAGTGAACAGTACTCCTACGTATTCGTAAGCGTTCACACGTACCCAAACCATCCAGCGTTAATCAATTCGGAGCATGCCAAAAAGCTACGAAGTTATTCGTGCTCGTGTAGGACACATAAATATATGTCGACTGACTTACCTAGTTGTATTCCAAAGTCAATATACAATTTTTTACACAGAAAATGCTTATATCGCTAGTAGTTTGTATTTTTTTTTTTTTTTTGTAGCTGCTTTTAAATTTTTAACGAGGTAGAATATATGATTTCTTGTGTGTTCACTTTATTAATTTGTTGAGGGAAAACATTCAGTTTTAAGAATTTGAAAGTCTCATCTGCACTTAAAAAGTTCTAGACCGAGAATGTCCTCAATGAGTGCAGAAGCAGTGCTTTTGGCATTTTATGTAAACAAATTATTGAATAAATATTTGAAGAGGATTGAATAAAATAAATAACAAATCTGAAAAGCAATTACATAAAACAAACAATATAAGTGGAAATTCTTTCATTAGATTTATCACTTACTTTTGATTTTTTTAATCAGAATCCTGCATATTTATCATGCTGTAAATATAACGGTGAAAAAATATCCAGAATAAGTAATATGAGACTGTATAAACCCAGCTCACACGAAACAAGGCAAAAACTCCAAAAATGAGACGGCGTTGAAAAGAGGCTTTAATAACCTTTCAAAAGACTCTACCCCGCATTCCATTTGAGATTTTAAGGATGGATGTGGGGTTTGAATTTGGGGCTGCAAAAACTTATTTCCCTTTCGGAAACTTCAGGGTTTCGCGGTTCTGTCCTTTTCGCAATGATAATTTTGACAATATGTCGTTGCTTTCATAGATAATGGCATGTGAGGTGAGCAGTAGATAATCATGGCACATCAGCCCAGCTGATCTCAGTTTGTAGAAGGATAACCTCTATAGACTGGATATAAAATAAGCATATCTATAGAATATGTTGGATATATAATAATATGGATACCCTAAACATGCAACAGATAAATACCCGCCTATATGGGTGATATTCACAGTATGTCTCTTAGATATTTTCGTGGATACATCTTTTGCAAATTGTGAGTCGAATTTAATTATAACCTGTTAGATATCCATAATAGATTCGGGTGATCAAGGGATATTAATCATTGTCAATTCGTTAGAGTGTTACTTAATTACATAATATCTTACCTACAGTTAAAGTCACAAATAATGTTAGTAAGTTTTCTTCCTCATCCTTTTTAAAGCGAATCTAAATTTGTAACAATAAACATCCATACCATTTTTTTAAATTAAACAAGTTGATTACTACTTTCGCTACTGGAAGCCCGAGAATATTAAATTCAGTTCATTAAAATAGAACGTTTTGTCAAACCCGTCTCTCCCAACTTACAAAATTATAAAGATTCAACTTGCGCGTAAAGTTCTAATGGTCTAATGGGCGGGTTGCATTAATATTCCTGTATTCATTATAGGACCGTAATTTGCAAAAATATGGTCATACAGTAAGGCTTCTAGTTTGAGTCCGTTTGAATCACTCATACTATGGTTATGTACATTAATTATAAATTTTCTACATATTCGTACTATTATTGTTGGTGAGTATTCACTCATAATTGATATTTAGTAAGGTTTCATTATAATTTTGAATAATCTCGTGAATTTGATTACGAACACGGTTGGGATTATAATGATGTGTCTGTTTGAGATATTTTAATTATTTAACAAACTCAACATTTGACAAAATCCATGAAAATTGTATTGTATTGATGAGAAATTCACAATTTGTATACTATTGAAAAGTTTTATAAGTTGCTATATCTTTGTTTTCCACTAAAAACTGTCAATTTAAAAAATAGAACTAAAACATCCCTGGATAATGGATGATATGATATAATGGCTGAGGGAGAATTTATTAGAGATCTAAACTACCAATACAAGGTTCACGTGGATCAAAATATTCAGTGTTTTGACATCTACTGTCAATCATGAGTCTTTTATCCGGCACCCTGTTGATGCGGCCGAACTTTGAACTCTCTAATTGTGGAATGTTAATTTCTTGACAATTTTGTAAATGCGAGATAAAACTAGATTAATTGGTTTACCTTTAAAGTAACTGCAGGTTTAAGTAAGTACAAAGCTCATTCAGAATTTTGACATTCAAATTGTCACTACATTTTTAGAATTGTATTATATTTAAAAGCCTATAACGTTTAAATAAGGTAAACCTTAATAAAACCCTGGTTTATTTTTAACATAGAATCTAAATATATAGGATATTCCTTTTAAAAAATCAACTTTGACACGTTTAATATATTTGGGACACCCTGTATACATCAAAATGTTTTTAAAATGTATCCCTAATTCCCTTCTATGGATCCATAAGTAATTTTTATTTTATACCAAACCATTTAACCACAATATTCCGTGTCGAATGACGTGAATAACCCTGTAGATGGATACAAATTCTCTTTGGCGTACTAGTATTATTTTTTAGGGATTAAAAAAACCTATTATAATTAATAGATTTGTTTTTTTATTTAATAATTTAATTTAATAGGTTTTTTTCTTTTCACTTTTGTTTCCAAATCAGTCCCTATCTTCATAAATCGCACTATTTGACTCAAGACTCGTTGGTAATTGAATATAGTTTAGTACTAGTCTGAAAGAAGAATCAATCTAATAAGTGACATCATAACACAATTTTACTCATTTAAACAGTTTTTTACGTATTAAAACTATATTTCATTAGTATTATTAAAGGAGAATGTCTGTTTATATTAAACGTATATACTGTGTGGCCCAACTAAAATTTGCACACCCCATAATCTTTAAAACGGTTTTGCTTTTTAAAAATGCTGAAACAGGTCAATTTTAATCTTAAGAGGGATCAAATTTTATCATACTCTACCCCTTCAAATATTTTAAATTTTAAGAGGAGTCGAGTGACATATCATTTTGAAGGTGCGTTCATTTTCTATGCAACCATGCTTTTTTACACCACCAACAATTTTTTTAAAGTTAACTGCGTTATGTGAGAGGGAACTAAATTGATAAAGAAAAAACAATTCAATTTAACTAATGTATGTATTGCTCAAAACGACCATCCACACAATAATACAAACGATTTTCAAAAGCCTTTCTCGCAGCACTTGAAGAGATTCTGAAGGTGTAGCATAAACTTTAGATGTTAACTATCCCCACAAAAAGAAATCAAGGGGCGTTAAATCGGGTGACTTAGCCGAACACTCGGTGGAACCTCTCCGGGAAATCGAGTTCCAAGAAATGGTTTTCTTGGAGATTTTCGTCTTCATCGTGTACTTGGGTGATTAAGGGTCAATAAGGTCTTCTAGCAACAACAAGTCTATCACTAGTTAAAGTTAAAAAAAAAAAAAAGTGAACCGATAATGAGGAGTTCGATTTTTGAGGCGTTTGGGTATGACTTTCAGTGAAAATATGGGGGTTGGGTTGGGTACTTTATTAGCGACAATTATACCTGTTGACTTCACCGTTCAGCATAAATGTACTTGATGGGAGAAGCAAGTCCTGTTAAGTAAACGTGGGTCATTTCTCAAACGTTCACTAAAAATTTGCGTAAAACTGTACACGTCGATCCGGATCATATTCATTTAATGCCTGGATAAGTTTTATCTTCTATGGATGGAACTTATATTTTTTGAGATTCCGATGAACACAACGTTTTGATACCCCAGATTCTTGAGCAATTTTTCTCACCGATTGAATGTTGTTCATTAAAAGACGACACAGAACAGCCGTCTCAACAGCTTCGTTGCGGATAGGACGCTCACGGATATCTTTTATGTTTACAACAGAACCTGTTTGCTCAAATTTTGCAATTCAAGTTG
Source organism: Apoderus coryli (assembly GCA_911728435.2). Taxonomy (NCBI): domain Eukaryota; kingdom Metazoa; phylum Arthropoda; class Insecta; order Coleoptera; family Attelabidae; genus Apoderus; species Apoderus coryli. The sequence goes on along the minus strand of OU452204.1, from coordinate 8,513,857 downwards.
CCACATACTGCTGATTAACTTGCTGTCCAACATGATTTTCGTTAAAAAGTCTTAACAGCGACAATGGCAAAATAATTGTTATTTCCAGAGTAGAGTTTTACTAATTCAATTCTTTGTTCGGTATTAAACATTTTGATATTATTTGATACCTATTCAACGGCAATAATTGTTTAAGAAATAAAGCCACAATGATATATCACTCGACCCCTCTTGCCATTTAAAATTTTTTAAAGGTGTAGTGATTTTTATATAATTTATTATCAAGATCTGTGGTTGATACGTGAATTCGCAAGCCCAGTATCTGGGTCGCAAGCGTCTTATTTTTACCCTTTTTGGATGCCGCGTAGCTCTGACGTCACGTCTGGTTTAAGCGTGATGCGTGGTACGCGGAATACAGGGGTATAGTACCTACTCGTATATGATTCGTTACAAGGGGTATAATAATTGCTCCCCTCAAGATTAAAATTGACGTGTTTCACGATTTAAAAAAAAATCTGAGCCGTTTTAAAGATTCTGGGGATGCAAATTTTAGTTGGGACACGCTGTATGTACCGACTCACCTAAAATAAGTAGAAATATATAGGACCATAATTATGAAGGACGGCACAAACAGAAAATATGAAAAATAAAGGTTAAATCTCACAAAATGGGGAAAAATTGCTGGCCACATTTTAGCACGGTTCTCCAACAGTTATAAAAGAATTATATTAGGATTATTTTTATGGCTCTCGTGCAAAGTTTGGACGAGGAAATTTATGTGCGTTTTGGGATGTGATACCGCGACCAGGATAATCGTTCCTTGCCATGGCCGTACATATAGAGCTTTATTACTACACCTATTTCTTTAATATGGCAGCTCGTTGATTTAAGTTTGGTAAAATACAGACGTTGGTGTTGTTAAAATAAAATGAATTAAGTAGGTACATAAATATTTACGAGGTATACTGAATAGTAGTACCTAGACCACTAAAAAAACCAACATGTAACAAATTTTTTCATTTCTTCAGTGAAAAATTCTTACAAATTTTTTCAATTCAATAAATATAAATGTTTCCTTACCTTGCCGTCACTTTTTCTGTATGCGTCGTGGATTTTCCACACCAATTCCGGTCCAGCATTTGCTACTTGCTTCCCAATTTCAAAATATTGTCCGATTGGATTAGTTTCTAAGGATGTTTGTGCTGCACCGCCACTTTTAAATTTCGAAAACATTGCAGAAGCTGGCATTTGTGTATTTTTGGTAATTTATCTTTGGTACTTGTACTTTTGTATCATTATATGTACAAATTTTGTTTAATGTAAATAGATTTAGATTTTAGATATGTAATATTTCAATTGTCACTGTATTCCTGGTAATTACTCTATGTTCTGGTAGCCCCATCTATTATATCTGTAAAAAAAAAATAATATGCATTATTTGTACATGTAAATATACAAGGTGTTTCTAAATAAGGTGGTCAAAATTTGTGAGCGAATTCGGGAGGTCTAATCATGAAAAAAACCTAAATTGTAATTTTTCGAAAAGTCCTTATATACAAAGATACAGGGTGTTAAAGATGACTGCCTGAGGACGATTTTTTTGAAATATTTTTGAAACGAGTAAAGATGAATTAATCAAATGTACCATATTTATTCACCTAGTTTAATGTCGTAAACTGACATGAAATTTAATAAAAAAGGATGACCACAGCCGGGTAAACAGGGGGGACCCTTGCCTTAATTATAACCGTTAGGTTTTTCTTGTGACTCAGCATTAATAAAATTTTGGAAAACTTTTCGTTAGCAAACTGTATTTCAATAATTTTTATTAATGCTGTTTACTAAGGATCAGTTTTGTCCTAATATTTTCAAACTCGAATTTCTCAAAAACCTTTAAGTTTCTCGAGAAAAAAGAAGTATGCCTTTTTTATGTATAAAACTTTATTTTATCACGTTTTTGACATAAAATGTATAAAAGTCACAAGGAAAAAAAGTTAAGGTATTAAGGCAAGGGTCCCCCTCGATTACCCGCCTATGGTCATCCTTTTTTATTCAATTTCATGTCAGTTTACGATATTTAACTAGGTGAATAAAGATGCTACATTTAATTAGTTCATTTTTACTCGTTTCGAAAACATTTCAAAAAAATCGTCCTCAGGCAGTCATCTTTGTAAATAAGGACTTTTCGAAAAATTACAATTAAGGTTTTTTTCATGATTAGACGTACCCAAAAATCTGCAGGTTTTTTTTCCAATAAAAGAATTGATAGATGCGTTCACCTCATCGTCCGAGATTTAATGATACCCCTTGAGTCTAGATCTAGAGTCTCATTATTTCCAAAAAGGCGATAAAGAATAAATAAATTGGCATTGTTCGACATTGTCAAGTTTTAAATAATTTTGTGGCGTAGCGGACATTTTTCATTTATATTTACGGACACAAAACATGTTATAGGTCAGCTTTGAAATTGTTTATATCTAATACCGAAATTTGATCATGACCTGGTGCTGAGCTAGTTTTCAGTTCTTGTATAATGTCATCAATTTCTATTTCGTCTGTAAGATCTAAGTACTGTCAAGATAAATTTCTTTACTTTTTTACAAAATTTTGTATAAAATGTACTTCAGACTCCAAATCTTTAAGAATATTTTCACCCACCTCTGCAAAATATTTATTTAAATGGTTGCCTATCTCATATGTATCCTAAACACTTAAATTATTAACATTTAATGAACTTATAGTATATGCTTGAAGAGGCCATAATTGAAAATAGGCAAACTCAATTTGCATTTATTTTAATATTTATTTATTCTTCCTTTTTAAATTTAGAACTCTAGTATTCCGAATAGGTGCTACACATTGAACGTGTATTATTTTATTCACTACCTATGCGGAAAGGGGATGCCTGACGAGTAAACGAATAAAAAGCCGGGATTCGTAAAAAATCTATTTTTAGCAGCACATTACACCCTACCCTCTTTGATTTTCTAAACGACACATACATTCATGCATAAAGCTAGGTATATTTTCGAAACAATTTATTCATACTGCGAAATACGGAGCTATATAGGTAAAAGTGCAAAAAAATTATATACACTAAAATCGTTTGAACTTGTTACATAAGCGTATTTCTGGTACATTTCTGGTACATGTGTAGCCAGGAGTGGAAAATCAACTCACGTATTTAAAGTATTTTGAAATTGACTTAGTTTTGGACGCCATAAGCAATTTCCGAAATCAATTTATATTTTCCGTACGTAGTATTTACTTGTAAAAATCGAAAGAAGACTTGCACGAAGTAATGACAAGAAGAGTTATATGGATTTAATGTCCCAACATCTTTAACCTCAATAAAATTTAATAGCCAGTAATTATGTCCGCTACACCTCAAATTTATTTATATTTAATGATATTTACAAACACAATATTGTTTCGTGAATTCTGTAAATAATAATTTAATAATATATATAATTCGTCCATAGTTTTGATTTGTATACTTGATGAAAAATCATATTAAACTTTGATACCTAATGTAGAAAAACAAAGTTTTGCAAATTCTCGCGAATTTATAAAAATTTACACATATGTATGTTTCACTACACAGTGGCTTCTAACAATCATAATCAGGTACAAGTGATGGGAATTTCTGAAAGCACCTGTGCCCGACGATATCATTCAAATAAACTTAATAGAGAAGAAGAATTGGTCATTTAAAATTAAATTACCTATAATAAGAATTAGAATTTAATTAATTAAGAGATTCTAAGAGTGTAAGTAATATCTTAAATTCTTCAATACGATAGTATCCACAAATAATTCAACAGTTTCCACAGACAGATATAGTGGAATATAAATTATAAATATATAAAACGCATGACACGTTAACAATTTACAAACTAATAAATCTATACATGGAAAATTAGTAACAAAATAGGAAACATGAACTATCGAAATTTTATGTTTTTATGATCACCAACGAAACACCACCACCAGCTGTCAGATTGGTAACATCAAACTTTCTATCATTTCTAAAAATAATGTAATCTGCCAGAAAATGTTCCTAGTGATGAATGTTCGGGCTGTCCGTTTTGATGATTCTAGTTCAGTTTTACAGTAAACAACATAATGACTGAAGGAACTAGTATGATATCAATTAAGGTGGCCGAACCAGAGGTAACAATTATACATAAAATGTATAAATATACACTCCTGATTTACAATAAAGTATTTTGTGTCCTAAAAAAGTTGAACTATCATCACTGGGTCCAACATAAGTTAAGGCTTTATATTTGGTTTGGTCAATTTTATAATTTGGGAAAACTTTGGTTAATTTTAGTAGCTTTTATGTTAGATGTTGTTTAGTGTACCATAGGTAGAATACTTATTAACAGCTATTTATTTTATTGTGTTCAGCTTATTTTTAAAATTATCAACTGATTGAGGAGTTTTGAAAAGTCTGTGGCTCGTACTATTGTAAGCTGCTAATTGGTCTTTGTATGAGTTTGTCTACTTAATGTATATTAGTTGTGTCCATATGAGTAGGTTTGTGGTATATTTTCAATTGATTCTTTTTTATTTATCGAATATTCTTCGTATATTTCCATGGTAAATTTGATATTAGGGTGCATTTTATTTATGTAATAAAAAAAGTGTTGAATTGTCTATTAGTCCCAGCAAATACCCGAAGGATATCGTCCACGTATATGTGCCAGTATAAAAATATATTTTTAAAATTATCTTCAGAAATATGTCGGCTAATAATAAACCCCTAAGTGGATATCCAATATTATTGGGTCCAATACAAGTCAATACAACAACAAAGAATGACGGCGACATAACTAAATTCGTAATTTAGCGTAATATTTAATTAACGCATGTATTTATAGTTAAAAGTACCACACAAGCACCAATGATCCTAAAGCAACCGCATTTCCAACATAACTATTTTTTGTGCTGGTTGGAAAATTGTTCCATAGTGGAGATATTAAATAAAAACATTTTTCCCTTAACTTTAAAGTCTCTACTATGGAACAATTTCCAACTAGCACAAATTGTTCTGTTGGATATGCGGTTTTTTAGGATCATTGGTGCTTGAAAAAACCATTAATAAATTTTGCTGAAAATCGCAGTTTATTTATTTTCATCCAAACTAGGTGATTTGGACGTAAATAAGTAGTGTTTGAAAACTGATTTCCTATATACGGCTGAACATAGATTAATAAAAAATTAACAACCGGTAACTTTAGTTATTTAAACTGTACGCATTTCGAGAATAGTCGTCCAAAAAGAAATAAAACAGAGAGCGAATTATTATTACATATTATCGCAGATCGGAACGGAACATATTTTACGAGTTGAACATTCCATATTTTATGGGTATGGGAAGCAAAAATATATAAATCTTTTATTGGTTTGCCTTGAGAGTGAATTATAGCCATTGTTGAGATTGGGAGTTATTTTCACACCTTACAGCAGTAAATTGTAGATGTACTTTGCTCTTATGTATGTGATCGGCTAAAGAAGAGGAAACCAATGATGATGAGTGCTTGTCGCTCGAAACATGTCTGGTTGTTTATGGTAATATAACTATTAATATTTGTGGACTTTCATTTTTTTGTGCTATTTAATTCATCGTCGTCTCAATGGACTATTTCTTCAAAATTGCAGTTTACCTATTATACCTCATAAAGTTTTTTGTAGTAATTTTTTTGTTCATCATTTTATCGATTTAGTGTAACTAAGCATTAGATCCCGGGTAAATTTAAAAATGAATTATAAAGTATATGAAGTAGATAAAGAACCTCAACTAGCTGTAATTCCTCGTAAAGCGCTAATTTAGCATCGTCTAATAGACCAATAATAAAAGTAACTGAAAAGAAATAAAATGTGCACCAATGTGTAAATTAGCCAAGTGGCCTTCTATTTTCATGTAACTAATTAATTCTTGGGTATTTTATCATTGTATAAGTTTTCTGCATCTCTATATGTCAATACATTTATTATCTTTAAACTCCTCGATGTTCTGTCTCTTATTTTAGATAAAGTCCTTTAAATTAATAGCAAAGATTAATGTACACAATACATTAATCTTTGTTAATAGTATTGAGTATTATTTAACAATATCTAAAGCTTCGAGTTATTTCGTATACCAGTATATAGGTGTACATACATTATCATACACGAAATTAAATTTTAGTAGTTTTACCATTTTTTGTTGACAAAACTACATTTAAGAGGTTGTTCTATTATATATGTCTTTAATGTTATCGCTCTCTATTTATTATTTATAACTGTCAAAAAATAACAACATGTTCTCCCAACGACCTGTCATTTTTTTTATTACAATAGTTATTAGTTTTACTAGGCAGAAAAGTGCCAGATTTAATGCCGCGGCTGCTCTTTTATAGACGAGAGGCGTAGCCGAGGCTAGAAAAGCAGCCAAGGCATTAAATCTGCTTTTCTGCCGTTTGAAACACATATTTTTTTTTCGAATGACTTCATTTCCCACAAAAAAAGTCATTCAGTATTATATAAATTCTAAAAAAAAAAAATTACCGTATACTATATTTGTATAAAACCCAATACAATCGTGTTAATATTTCAAACATTTAGTTGTCAATTTTCATTGAATAATTGAATAACTATTTGAAATGGATGTAAATGAAAGTGATGATGAATTGTTCACATCTACACCACCTGAAATAAGAAACTTGGCGGAAAATATGGAATTAAATATATTGCCAGAGAAGTCTAAGTCTTTGAGCTCACATATATAGAAGATTCATGGAATATTTTAAGACAAAAGAAAAGTTTAGAATCTTTTTCGTAAAATGTGTCAGTAGCGAATGTTTTTGAACTATCGATATCGTAGAAAAGTCATCGACGTTATGGTCTATTTACTCAATGTTAGAAACTACACTGAGTATAAACCATATCGTTGACTTTGCTAAATATTTAAAATTACGGGCATTTTTAAAACAACAGTCAAATGACTTCAAAGCAAAAAAATCTCGTGTGTTACAACGATATGAAATCGAGACATTTCTACTAGAGGCTCCAGATATTAAGAATTGTTCCGATTTCATATTTTATGATTCAAAAAAAAACATACACTCAAAAGACTAAAAACTGTGTTTTCTAATTAATTCAAATCTTGCGTTAATTTTGGGACACCCTATATAATGTTTCAGTGTTTCTAAATCAATTACTTCTTAGAAACTACCTGGAAGTAGGGTAATGCTCCTATGTTCAGATATAATTATAAGGAAATATAATATGTAAACACCCTAACTTAGGTATTCACAAAAATGAAATAATTATATTTTAGAACACAAAATTTAATTCCATACATTTTAGAAAAACAATTTTATTGAGACCCTTTTGTATTATTTATTTACAATGTAAAAACGTTATGAATAATACCTAATATAGGCACCTAGTTTTTCTCCATAAATGCGATAAATCTAACCTGATCACTAATTAAATCAGGTAGTTGCTTCTATTCTTTCCAAATATACAAGAAACTTTTGGAAAACATTAAGCGTAGGCAAGAAGTTTAAAAAAGGGTTCAAAATGTGGAATAGTTTTTCATTGATTTAATAGAATATAACCTAAAGCATTTAGCATAAAAAATTAGATTACATAGGCGTTCCAAAAAGTGTAAAAACGGGTTCAAAACTTAAAACATATTTCCTAAACATAGCAGAAATATTGCAATGATTTTTTTTATTATTGTTGGTGAAAACGACTCATTACTACTTAAAATTTATTTATTTTTTCACTGTGAGAATACCATGCATGAAAATCGTAAAGACATTTCAATTAAAGCCAAACGTGTCTTTATTATATTAAATAGCAAAATAATTAATTAATCGTAAATTAACCTGAAATAAAAAACTTATTTTTATTTAATAATAATATTATATTTATTGCAAAGAAAACAACAAAAATATACAATAAAAATAAATTGAAATTACAAAATTAAATTAAAGCCGCAAACGCATCTTTATTACGAGTATATTAAGTAACAAAGGAATTGATTATAATCATAAATTACTGTAAAATACAATTTAAATAAGCAAAAAAAAGTTAATTTTATTTAATAATAATAAATTGCAAAGAAAACAACAAAAATATACAAAAACAATAAATTGAACTTACAAATTTCAAAATTAAATTAAAGCCAAACGCATCTTTATTATTTTAAGTAACAAAACAATTGATTATAATCACAAATTACCGTAAAATAAAATTTAAAAATACAAAAAAAAATAATATTAATAAAAGGCCTTAATTACAAAACAAAAATATACAGTCTAAATACATTGAATTTACAAAATATAAAATTAAATAACAAACTAATTTACATACCTAAAAACTAACATAATTTCTGATTTTCACAAATAAAAAAACTTAGCGCGCCAAATAGACTTCCAGCTGCGGTTGCTCTATTTCAATTTCTAGAAGTCTCTTTACCGCATTGCGCATAGCCTTGATCTGTCTCCTTAACCAGGCCAAGAAGATCCGACGCTTATCTCTACACGGGACGACATTCGCGGATATTATTCTTATATCATGTGGATTATGTTCTCCTCTGTACATGAAGATTTCCTCTCCACTAAAATACCGTCTGAACAATAAATCCCGTTCGAACTCAATATAGTCTTCGTCGCTTTCGTGTAGATACAGCGTTCCTTCCTTTTCAAAAGGCAACGGACTGCTCGTACGCATGGGAGCTTCTAACAACGCACTAAGTTCTAAGTTTTTAGCCATGGCAAAATTTTTTTTAGAACGCAAATACAATTTCAAACCACAATTTAATATAGCTGTATAAACTTCAACGTACAACTTCAGAATGAATCATTTCAGAAATTGCTCTCCTTAAATACTAATCTGTAAACAAGCAGGTACCTGAAGTATGTTTTTAAGTAGGTAATAAATAAATAAAAATAATCCCTTTACCTGTATTTTAAAAGAGGCTATGATCATAACATGCTAGTTGGTTCCACAATAATACGTCGAGTTCTTAAGTCAATAAAGCCTGCCGTATGATTTATTTTATACATAAAATCAGCTCATTATAGATCACATATCTTTATTTTGTCAGAATATATCAATTGCCTTAAGTATTTATCAAGATCAGTCCATGCTCACTATATTTATATCTATCCAAAAATAAACTTTTAAAATAAATAATAAAATATTGTTTTTGTTTTACTAACATTGTATGTCGAGTGAGTTAGTTTTACTGTCGGCGGAAGTAAATGTACAACTTTTGTGCCTATCATTTGTCAGTATGAATCCACTTTTAATGACGTTCGAAAAAAAAAACTATTTTTTCAGGTACGAAAAATATTTTTCACAGTAATACTTAGAATTTAACAAAAAGTACAAAAAATATTAAATATATTTTTTTTACTATTCCTACTACTAATATTACAAAACTGGAATACAAATTATAACTACCTATTCTTTTATATATTATTTGTAATATTTATCATCAACCTGTATAGGGATTTGCGAGACCATGGTCTCGGTCTTGTCTCGTAAATCATAACAGAAATCATCAATTTCTATGTGTTCGTAAATTTCCTATCACTATACGTACTTTAGCCGAAAAGTTTTGAATCTAAACTACAAAATAGAAAATAACATTCGATATATTAAAAATATTTTATAAACAACATATAAAATACTATACAGATAAATATCACAGCTGAACAGGGTAGCTTGAAAATAGAGCATTTCTAGACCTATGTTAATATGAACTTTTCATCTCAAAGAATCACCCCCTGAAGTTTGGCTACGTACTTAAATAACACCCAAATATTATAACTTTATCATTAAATAAGTATTTTATCTGCTTCCATTAAAAACTTGTTAATTTCATCCCGTGTTAAAATTTTTGACTTTCTAGCCCGCGGTACCCAACTGATAACTTTTAAATATGGAACCAATTTAGTAAGCAAGTGCATGACCCCGCGAGGAACTCGTTAATATGACACTATATAATATCAAGGATACGGAAAATATGGAATTAAAGATATTGCCAGAGAAGTCTAAGTCTTTGAGCTCACATATATAGAAGATTAATGGAATATTTTTAGACAAAAGAAATGTTTAGAATCTTTTTCGTAAAATGTGTCAGTAGCGAATGTTTTTCAACTATCGATATCGTAGAAAATGAAGTCATCGACGTTATGATCCATTTACTCAATGTTAAAAACTACATTGAGTATAAACCATATCGTTGACTGGGCGAAATATTTAAAATTACGGGCATTTTTAACAACAGTCAAATGACTTCAAAGCAAAAAAATCTCGTGTGTTACAACGATATGAAATCGAGAAATTTCTACTATAGGCTCCCGATATTAAGAATTCTTCCGATTTCATGTTTTATGATTCAATAAAAAACATACACTCAAAAGACTAAAAACTGTGTTTTCTATTTAATTCAAATCTTGCGTTAGTTTTGGGACACCCTATATAATGTTTCAGTGTTTCTACATCAATTACTTCTTAAAAACTACCTGGAAGTAGGGTAATGCTTCCTATGTTCAGATATACTTATAAGGAAATATAATATATAAAGACCCTAACTTAGGTAGGTATTCACAAAAATGAAATAATTATTTTTCTGAAGTAATCCATCTATCGAGGAGTGAATAGTATGATCTGAATAAAACGACGTCTACTCCACAAAATGATCTATATATACACGTTAAAACCTTGTTTTTAAATGCCAGACATGTTTCGGACTACACGTCCATCATCAGTGGCTTAAGGAACCTTATATAATATTGTTAGATGTGAGGGTCGTACTTCATATAAATATTAATAGAGAGTTTTTTACATTGATTCAAACGTTTATACATATCATCTTGTTGGAAATAAATTGAATGTTAAATGAATCAAATAAAATTATATAGTTAAATGGTTGAAAATTTGTCGATTATTTTTGCTTCCGTTCTGCGTTTCTTTCTTTTTCTCATTTTAAAAGGAAACTAAATTAAAATTTATACGATCTGGTAAGAGCCCACAACAGGTTTATTTGTGAATCTTAAAACAGCCATACTGTTGTGGGCTCTTACCAGATCGTATAAATTTTAATTTAATTTCCTTTTAAAATGAGAAAAAGAAAGAAACGCAGAACGGAAGCAAAAATAATCGACAAATTTTCAACCATTTAACTATATAATTTTATTTGATTCATTTAACATTCAATTTATTTCCAACAAGATGATATGTATAAACGTTTGAATCAATGTAAAAAACTCTCTATTAATATTTTTATATGAAGTACGACCCTCACATCTAACAATATTATATAAGGTTCCATAAGCCACTGATGATGGACGTGTAGTCTGAAACATGTCTGGCATTCAAAAACAAGGTTTTAACGTGTATATATAGATCATTTTGTGGAGTAGACGTCGTTTTATTCAGATCATGAAATAATTATATTTTAGAACACAAAATTTAATTCCATACATGTTAGAAAAACAATTTTATTGAGACCCTTTTGTATTAGTTATTTACAATGTAAAAACGTTATGAATAATACCTAATATAGGCACCTAGTTTTTCTCCATAAATGCGATAAATCTAACCTGATCCCTAATTAAATCAGGTAGTTGCTTCTATTCTTTCCAAATATACAAGAAACTTTTGGAAAACATTAAGCGTAGGCAAGAAGTTTAAAAAAGGGTTCAAAATGTGGAATAGCTTTTCATTGATTTAATAGAATATAACCTAAAGCATTTAGCATAAAAAATTAGATTACATAGGCGTTCCAAAAAGTGTAAAAACGGGTTCAAAACTTAAAACATATTTCCTAAACATAGCAGAAATATTGCAATGATTTTTTTTATTATTGTTGGTGAAAACGACTCATTACTACTTAAAATTTATTTATTTTTTCACTGTGAGAATACCATGCATGAAAATCATAAAGACATTTAAATTAAAGCCAAACGTGTCTTTATTATATTAAATAGCAAAATAATTAATTAATCGTAAATTAACCTGAAATAAAAAACTTATTTTTATTTAATAATAATATTATATTTATTGCAAAGAAAACAACAAAAATATACAATAAAAATAAATTGAAATTACAAAATTAAATTAAAGCCGCAAACGCATCTTTATTACGAGTATATTAAGTAACAAAGGAATTGATTATAATCATAAATTACTGTAAAATACAATTTAAATATGAAAAAAAAAGTTAATTTTATTTAATAATAATAAATGGCCTTTATTGTAAAGAAAACAACAAAAATATACAAAAACAATAAATTGAATTTACAAATTTCAAAATTAAATTAAAGCCAAACGCATCTTTATTATTTTAAGTAACAAAACAATTGATTATAATCACAAATTACCCTAAAATAAAATTTAAAAATACAAAAAAAAAATAATATTAATAAAAGGGCTGAATTACAAAACAAAAATATACAGTCTAAATACATTGAATTTACAAAATATAAAATTAAATAACAAACTAATTTACATACCTAAAAACTAACATAATTTCTGATTTTCACAAATAAAAAAACTTAGCGCGCCAAATAGACTTCCAGCTGCGGTTGCTCTATTTCAATTTCTAGAAGTCTCTTTACCGCATTGCGCATAGCCTTGACCTGTCTCCTTAACCAGGCCAAGAAGATCCGACGCTTATCTCTACACGGGACGACATTCGCGGATATTATTCTTATATCATGTGGATTATGTTCTCCTCTGTACATGAAGATTTCCTCTCCACTAAAATACCGTCTGAACAATAAATCCCGTTCGAACTCAATATAGTCTTCGTCGCTTTCGTGTAGATACAGCGTTCCTTCCTTTTCAAAAGGCAACGGACTGCTCGTACGCATGGGAGCTTCTAACAACGCACTAAGTTCTAAGTTTTTAGCCATGGCAAAATTTTTTTTAGAACGCAAATACAATTTCAAACCACAATTTAATATAGCTGTATAAACTTCAACGTACAACTTCAGAATGAATCATTTCAGAAATTGCTCTCCTTAAATACTAATCTGTAAACAAGCAGGTACCTGAAGTATGTTTTTAAGTAGGTAATAAATAAATAAAAATAATCCCTTTACCTGTATTTTAAAAGAGGCTATGATCATAACATGCTAGTTGGTTTCACAATAATACGTCGAGTTCTTAAGTCAATAAAGCCTGCCGTATGATTTATTTTATACATAAAATCAGCTCATTATAGATCACTTATCTTTATTTTGTCAGAATATATCAATTGCCTTAAGTATTTATCAAGATCAGTCCATGCTCACTATATTTATATCTATCCAAAAATAAACTTTTAAAATAAATAATAAAATATTGTTTTTGTTTTTCTAACATTGTATGTCGAGTGAGTTAGTTTAACTGTCTGCGGAAATAAATGTACAACTTTTGTGCCTATCATTTGTCAGTATGAATCCACTTTTATTGACGTTCGAAAAAAAAAACTATTTTTTCAGGTACGAAAAATATTTTTCACAGTAATACTTAGAATTTAACAAAAAGTACAAAAAATATTAAATATAGTTTTTTTTTACTATTCCTACTACTAATATTACAAAACTGGAATACAAATTATAACTACCTATTCTTTTATATATTATTTGTAATATTTATCATCAACCTGTATAGGGATTTGCGAGACCATGGTCTCGGTCTTGTCTCGTAAATCATAACAGAAATCATCAATTTCTATGTGTTCGTAAATTTCCTATCACTATACGTACTTTAGCCGAAAAGTTTTGAATCTAAACTACAAAATAGAAAATAACATTCGATATATTAAAAATAATTTATAAACAACATATAAAATACTATACAGATAAATATCACAGCTGAACAGGGTAGCTTGAAAATAGAGCATTTCTAGACCTATGTTAATATGAACTTTTCATCTCAAAGAATCACCCCCTGAAGTTTGGCTACATACTTAAATAACACCCAAATATTATAACTTTATATCATTAAATAAGTATTTTATCTGCTTCCATTAAAAACTTGTTAATTTCATCCCGTGTTAAAATTTTTGACTTTCTAGCCTGCGGTACCCAACTGATAACTTTTAAATATGGAACCAATTTAGTAAGCAAGTGCATGACCCCGCGAGGAACTCGTTAATATGACACTATATAATATCAAGGATTCGGAAAATATGGAATTAAATATATTGCCAGAGAAGTCTAAGTCTTTGAGCTCACATATATAGAAGATTAATGGAATATTTTTAGACAAAAGAAAATGAAGTCATCGACGTTATGGTCCATTTACTCAATGTTAAAAACTACATTGAGTATAAACCATAACGTTGACTGGGCGAAATATTTAAAATTACGGGCATTTTTAAAACAACAGTCAAATGCCTTCAAAGCAAAAAAATCTCGTGTGTTACAACGATATGAAATCGAGAAATTTCTACTAGAGGCTCCCGATATTAAGAATTCTTCCGATTTCATATTTTATGATTCAATAAAAAACATACACTCAAAAGACTAAAAACTGTGTTTTCTATTTAATTCAAATCTTGCGTTAATTTTGGGACACCCTATATAATGTTTCAGTGTTTCTACATCAATTACTTCTTAAAAACTACCTGGAAGTAGGGTAATGCTTCCTATGTTCAGATATAATTATAAGGAAATATAATATATAAACACCCTAACTTAGGTAGGTATTCACAAAAATGAAATAATTATTTTTCTGAAGTAATCCATCTATCGAGGAGTGAATAGTATGATCTGAATAAAACGACGTCTACTCCACAAAATGATCTATATATACACGTTAAAACCTTGTTTTTAAATGCCAGACATGTTTCGGACTACACGTCCATCATCAGTGGCTTAAGGAACCTTATATAATATTGTTAGATGTGAGGGTCGTACTTCATATAAATATTAATAGAGAGTTTTTTACATTGATTCAAACGTTTATACATATCATCTTGTTGGAAATAAATTGAATGTTAAATTAATAAAATACAATTATATAGTTAAATGGTTGAAAATTTGTCGATTATTTTTGCTTCCGTTCTGCGTTTCTTTCTTTTTCTCATTTTAAAAGGAAACTAAATTAAAATTTATACGATCTGGTACGAGCCCACAACAGGTTTATTTGTGAATCTTAAAACAGCCATATGTTGTGGGCTCTTACCAGATCGTATAAATTTTAATTTAATTTCCTTTTAAAATGAGAAAAATATTGTTTTTGTCGAGTGAGTTAGTTTTACTGTCGGCGGAAGTAAATGTACAAAAACTTTTGTGCCTATCATTTGTCAGTATGAATCCACTTTTAATGACGTTCGAAAAAAAAAACTATTTTTTCAGGTACGAAAAATATTTTTCACATTAATACTTACAATTTAACAAAAGGTACAAAACATACTAAATATAGTTTATTTTACTATTCCTACTACTAATATTACAAGACTGGAATACAAATTATAACTAGGTACCTATTCTTTTATATATTATTTGTAATATTTAGCATCAACCTGTATAGGGATTTGCGGAGGGAAATGAAGATAAATTTTAAAAAACCATTAATATTTAATTTTTCAGTTACTACATTTTGTTGCGTTAATTTTGGTTATTAAAATTTGCACCTGGAATATTACAATTAAGAGGCTTTGATTTGTTTATTATTAAAATAAGTCTAGCAGAATTTCTCATATGTTCTTCTATTCAACTACTATATTGAATTTATATCTGTTACCAATTTTAAAATTCATTATGATTTAATTATCCTGTATAGAGACCTATTTCATTAAACTTCAGAAATAAACTCTATAATATGTTTATTTAGGCGTACAGTATCTATTGTCTTACAAAGTTACAACTCCTTTAAAGTTGTAATGTTGCTTTAGGTAATTTTATCCCAACAATAACTCAAATAGACCATTATTTCGCTAGACTGCACATCTTTAGCAACAATATATGTCTACATTATCGTGTCTGTTTATTTAGAATATGTGCACCACTGGCACTGACATATGTTCATAATTTTCCAGTTCTTTTAATTAAAGAACTTTTCCATCCCAGCAGAATGAAGGTAGAATAGAACAAAGATAGTAGGTACATTAGATTGAATTATACCGAATGCGAAGCTATAAAAGTATTTCCCCAAACTGTCTTTTAACTTTTAGTTGCTTTTTGCAAATCAACTTTAGATTTATTTACGGTTTTTTACATTCAAAAAATAAATTGCGAAAGCACTGAATTAATACATTTTACTCATACATAAACAAAACCCGATTGGTCTATTCTATATTTATATATATATACAGGGTGTTTCAAAAAGACGCGGCAATATTTGAGGGGGTGATTGCTCAGGTCATTTTTTGAAAAAGCAGTAGGATAAGTCGCAGGACCGAGTCCTCAGAGAAATAGCTGTCTCCCCACCTCGTATCGTGAAACAGATAATTTCTTTCGGCGGAGAGATTTTCGTAGGAATTTGCTGGGATATCTTCCCATGTTTAAATCCCACAATCAGCCAATAACTGACAGTAAATGCATTTCTTCTATGTTATAAAAAAGTTAAAGGAATTCGTCAGCATTTGCCGGTCTCTCGTTTTAAACATAATTCTCTGATCAGATAATTGCCTATCCTTGTTATGTTGGTACATTATTCATCTCTAACAATACTGCTGACAAGATTGACATTGTATTCCAAATAACCTTAGTAATATTATATTATATGAGTTTTGTTTTTTATACTTCTGCCATTCTGCCTTTGGTATGCGCATTTAATGTTCGGTTTTGTGGTTCAACCTGTGAGTGACTGGAAACGGTGGGTCGCACACAACTTGTGGTATGATCTATATATAGCTTCATACATTAAATATCCCACTTCTGATGTGTATTAAATTATATATTGTTTGTCTCAAGAAAGACCCGTAAGATTTGACTGCTGTTTTGATAAACTGAAATAGGGTGGATGTATTTGGGAACAATTTTAGGTTGCAGATGTGATTTCTAATGTATATCTTTAGACACCACATGAACGGTATCTTAATACATATAGCGGTTTGAGTAAGTAAATCGATATACCGTTTCATGATAAATATTGTACCCGATTCATTCGATATTATATGATCTATCAATGAAAATTTCAAAAATTTAATATGCTGTAGGTAAAGGATGTGGTACTTATAATTAGTGCGGCTTTAGTGCATTTAATTTTAGAGATAACGGAACATATTAATGAAGTTGTATAATAATTTGCATATGGAAGCATAAAATTAATATCACATAATCGAAAGAATTACCTCACCTAACTATTTTCTCTATACAATATTGTTCAAAATAAAAGTTCCATTTTTTCATGTTTTCAAAAATTTAAGCATAGACGATATTTAGATAAATCATTATAAATTATATTATTTTATATAGAACATATAATAATAATTCCATAGAACTAATGGAAGAAAACACTAGCAATCAGGCACAATACATGAATACAGTATTATGAACTATCGCAGGAATGTGCCTGAACTCAAGCTACAGGTACAGATCTATGACACTCTAATATCCGAAAATATTCGTTGTAGCTTAAGGTCATTCAAAGATAAGGCGTTAGATTTATTGTTGAGAAAACGTCTGGCTCAACAATAAATCTCACGCCTTATCTTTGAATGACCTTAAGCTACAACGAATATTTTCGGATATTAGAGTGTCATAGATCTGTACCTACTGCATTATATGTATAGCATTTTCTAAACATGGCCTATGACGAGGAATATATCTGAATGTTAAAAAATGCAAAACTATAACTTTCACTAGGCGTGCTCATCCTATAGTACTATATTATTGACAGGATTTTGGATAGGTGTTCCCTGATTAAGGTCCTTGGTGTTTTTGTGGAAAGCAACAAACTTTAATCATCATATATCTGAAATTACTTTGACGAACATTGAGAACGCTGGGATTTATATTCAGATCCACAAAAAATTTTACTAACAGCAAGTGTCTCTTAACTCGTTATAACTCTATAGTGCGCTCTTTGGTCTGGTCACCATTTTATAATATATCTACACATAAATAAAATTGAGTGTTCAAAGAATTTTTTTGTATTCCTTGCTTTTAGGATTGATAGTCATTTTCCACAGCGCGAACTTGATCACCAACTCTTATTGAACCGATTTGACTTTTGGTCGCTTTCGAAACGTCGTACTTTTGCATCGCAGATGATATTCAAACTGATTAATGGTGCTTTGGACTGCCCACACTTGCTGCAACAGATTCAGTTTCATATCCCGGCTCTCGCTCCAGATATCCCAAACTCTTTTATGTACCTGAGTTTCGTACTAACTACGAATCCAGAACACCTTCATGGCGTGACTGCATGCAGTGATTGCAATTCCTTGGGAATCGGAAATATTAAATTCTTTGATGTTACGATCGATACTTTTAAACAGGCTTTATCACAACATCTGCCGTTTTGGCTAGTTGTTTTTATAGAGCTATATCTGTGTTCTGGTCATTGGTTGCGCTCGATAATAATTCACAACTCACGTTGTGCATTTTATTTCCTTCGTAATATTAGAAAATATGTTATAATTGTTTAATTGCTTTAATATTGTATTATCTTTTGTCTTGTGATTGGGTTTCCCGCGTGTTAGACAATAAAGTGTATTTATTTATTAATTTAAAATTTTTGATTATCGAATATATGATACTTTATAAGCACACATAATTACCGAATTTTAACATAATTTTTTCATAGATTAGCTAATAAAATCGTGTTTAACATAAGGTTTAACTAAAAATGTAAATGATAAATAACATTAAAAGAAGTTTGCTGTTAGTAATAATTGTATGAGTTATGTAACAAAATTTAATTAGTTTTCTGTTAATTTACAATGAATATGATTTTTTTTATGATTATGATTATACTTATGCCATTCTTTATTTATGCTGTATAAACTCGGGCTTAGTCAAAATCGATCATTTAAAACCGTGCTGGGTCGGTCAGTCGAAATATGTAATAAAAATGATCGTCCCAGGCTTTACTGAATTCACTTTTAATCGATCTATAAAAGCGTGCGTATTGATGATGCGGAGTCTTACGGAAATGCAGGGTAAAATGTCGAAGAATAAGAAGAAAGAAAACGAAATAAAATAACAGGAAGCTGTGGAAGTTGAAGAAAGTAAACAATGAAAGTTGAAAGGGAAAAAGAAAGCGAAGCGATTTATTATTTTATTTTATGTTATTGAATAACTGAGGGTTATTAGTCGGTTGTAAAATTTTATGCAATATAGAGGTGGTTTACGCTAGATAACATTATAACTTAAATTTAGACTATATTTTTATATTAATTAGTATAAAGATTAAATTTACTTTAAATTTTGTGTAGTAAGTTACAGTCATTTAAGTACGATTGCATATTGATTATCTTTCAATAGTTCACTTAATGATGGTGGAAATTTATGAATTTGTCTTTCGGCTGAGAACTTCGCACTTTCAATTAAAATCCTATGTTTCACCGTAATACTTGTAGAACATGTTTCACAGAAGGGTTGCACTGATTTTGTTATTAAGTAACTTTGTATTAAACCGTGTCCTGTTCTTAACCGGGACATTATATTTGTTGGTAACGGTCTATCCGAATTAATATTGTAAGAATTATTTTGAGGACGTGCAAAGAACATGCGTTATATTTTTGGATTTACAAACCTCGACTACTTACTTACTATAATTTAGTGTAGTAGTTCTAGTTCTTATTACGTCTATGTTCATTCTGTAAAACAGGAAATCCGATAAAATATTAGGACGCGCTATGGTATACCGAACATAGAAGAATGAGCGGGTGCAGCAACACGCCGCTCTGTTAGGTTGATGGTGTTTTCGTTACGTTCCAACTTATTTCACTGAAACATAAACTTACTACATCGGATTGCTTGCTAACACATTACACGACCACTATAATAAGTCCATTTTTATACATAGATTCGTATATGATGATGTAGGTCCCAATATCTTCACACTAAGAGCAAAGATCAATATACCTATATATCTTTGCTAAGAGTATTATTATTTAAGTTTAAGTGCCCATTCGGTCGATCTTCAAATTTATTTTAAGCTTTGCGCCGGAACCTCATGACACCAATCACTTTCGAAATTGAAATTGATTGAAAACCACTTAGGGCCTACTCTGAACCACTCGATCGATAATTAGCATCAAACCTGGTATTTGTTGTAAAATAGATATAACCTAATTGATTTTGTAGTAAAGAGGTAACGTTCACAATTTTCAAGTTCTTGCTTCACCTTAAATCACGTATATTTTAAGTAAGATATCTTCCTATACTTATTTATAATTAACATGTTATTTAAATTCAATACTTTATATATTTGTATCAGTTTGCTTATTACAAATTAATCGTAACTTTATGAAAACTATCGCCAACTATTTTCGAAAAACAGCTACAAAATTTTGGACTTAAATATCTATCTTATTATTGGCTTGATTTCCAGCTCTCAAATTAGTGGTACCTAACTTAGAAAAAAATTTTTGATTGCATCACTTTTAATTCACGATTTTTTTTTTTGGTTTAAGAAAACCAGCATTTACTTTATTATACCAAATGATGGTTAACAATAAATACATTACGAATATAGGAAATTAAATTTTGTTCATCATGTGTATATTGATTTCCGAATTTATGATTCCTTCTGGATATAAATAAATTAATAAAAAAGCACTTAACATAGCTATTAGATTTATAAGCTACTACTAATGAAATCCAATGATTTTATAGCTTATTATTAATATATTATTAGGATCAATAATAATGTTTACAGAGATATACAGGATTAATCGAGTTATATCATATTATTCGACATCGAAAATTATTGCTAGACTATTTAGTTTCTATTTTGGGACACCTTTTATAAACTTGTATACTAGAATAATGTTTATCGATCAAACTCAAAACTTATAATTATTATCGTAGACTGTTATATATTTTGAGGAACAGTATTTTATGAAAGACTCTGTTTTCATGGCAATCACGGTGTTGAATTTTTGATTTTGTGGGTGGTTTGGGAGATTGTTAAGGAACATTCCCGAAGCATTAAGTTTTTGATACCAATCAAGAATAATTTGATTCGACGGCGTTCTAATAACTTTGGTATCGAAGAATAGAACACTGTTATTATTTTCAATCTCAACGGTAAATTGAAGAATTAAATTGCAATGTTGTTTCGATACTTATAGATAAATGGAAACAGAAAATGTAAGTTAGGAATAACTGTGTCAAGCAAATACTTTTATAGGGCTGGTAGGTGAATCCATTGGGATACCGAAGATGTGGTTATAAAAATTATCATTAAAAATGAACTTTATTAAAGTAAAGTAGTATTGCTACTTATTATGTCCCATTTGATGTTTAGGATGTCCAAAGGAATAAAGAGGTATTACTTATGTTGTTGACAAATGTATCCTTACTATTATTAAGCTATTAGTTGGTTTGATGTTTAAAAGCAACTATCAAAATATCTCGCACATATTTCTATAATTTATATGTTGATCACTTTATTGAACTGATTATGGGTCTTTAAGGTACGTTTTCCTTATACGTTTTTGGCAAGCAATTTAAAAATTTGAGAGTGTTGAATTGTATATTAATAATTGTTTACAATTCTGTTCGTCAAGTTCCCTTTTTGTTTTTAGTCTCTTGATCAAGTCGTTGTAGTTGTTTTGTATTGAACTAGTTGGATATCTGTTTATTCGCATAAGTTGTGCTGTCCTATAGCATAAGTTCTGATTTTGTGATGTTGTCCTGTTTATCCATTGCCACCCTTTATCAGATTGTAGAATCTCAGTGGCGATGCGTGACTTTTTCTAAAGTGTTACCAAAACCAGATGTGAAAAATTTTTTCTTTTAAAAAAAAAGTTTATTTTGAACCTGTCAAATACAATTTTTTGCTTATTTTATGTATTTTATTTAAACTTTCTTTTAAATAAATAAAATAACGAACTACTATTTTTGATTCCTTTTTTAAATTATTTAAAATAGGTGTTGGTCTTCCATTTTCAATGATATCCTTTTTTTCTTCAAAATAAATAAAATTATTTTACAGTTCGGAGTCAACTACTTATTTTCAAGATTTTTAACTGTTACCAATGGTAACAGTGGTTACATGGACGCTTCGCCACTGTATAGCACGAGAGATGACCGACAACAAGATGTTTTTGGCGACATCTAGTGCGTGAGCAGGCAATATGCCCGGTGAAACACAGTTCACAAACGATGGCCGAACAAGAAGTACCTAACAACTCCATTAAAGATGTAAAAGGATGTGTTTGGCGACATCTAGTTTTCGTTGGTAGTACGCCGAGTGAACAACAGTTCCTATATCGGCTGCCTGGGAGGTCCACTGACCCCATAAAGCAACTACCAACACATAGACGCGCCGATACTCCCTTAAGCGGGACTGCCTGTATTTGGAATGGGCTTGTTTAACAAAACAAGACGATATAGGAACTGTTGTTCACTCGGCGTACTACCAACGAAAACTAGATGTCGCCAAACACATCCTTTTACATCTCTGTACCGTGTGGGGTATATACCTCATTATTTACGAGAGTTTGGCTGTCAACTACTGATCGATCACCACTGATGAGGATGTGGATCGACGAAACGGCCGTCTGGTGAAAGTATAGTGGTTGACAGACAAACTCTCGGAATATAAGTCTTGTTTTGTTAAACAACCCCATTCCAACTCCATTAAATCCTATTACCAAGACTAGTAGTTGCGCAACGTTAAGTAACAAGCAGTTCATAAATAAAGCATCTAGTGTTGGCAATAAGATTTAATGTAATTGTTACTTCTTGTCCTTCGTTTGTGAACTGTGTTTCACCGGGCATATTGCCTGCTCACACTAGATGTCGCCAAAAACATCTTGTTGTCGGTCATCTCTCGTGCTAGTATAAGCTCTTCGTAAATGTTGGAAATTTAGGTCACACTGCCTGCCGATCACTACTGATGAGTTGTGGATCAACGAAACGGCCCGTCTGGTGAAAGCATGGTAGTGTGAAACAAATTTCCATCATAACTAAAAGTTGACAATGTACCTAAAATTGTTTGGTTAAATTAGTTGACTCAGATTAGATTTATTTTATATTGTTTGAGTGAGATCTCACTTCCTCCATTATCCATTATAATAATTATTCAAACGACAGCAGTCCCAAACGTGGGCGCATGTAATCAATTTTTAAATATTAGTTACCCCTTGTGGTTAAGTGCTCATAAAACAGTTACAAATATGCATTCAACAGCAAAATGTCAATCAATTTTTTATGAGTTAGGTACTATTATTATTGTTGTTTGCTTCCAAAGTCATTGTTTGTTTTCCAATTATATTTTACACAAACAAAATTTATTTTCATTCAGAAAAAAAAAAACAATTTACTCAATAAAAATAGCATATTGTTGTTGAAATTTCTGTTGAAAGAATTCAAAAATTGCTAGATAGCTTTATAGTCGCATGTAGGTATGCATATGGTGGTTTTAACATTTTTTTTTATTCTCAATTTTCCAACATGCGTGGGTTTTTGTTCTATCACTAAATTGTTAGATACAGCTAGAATACATTCAGTCTGTGAATGGATATAAATGCAATTTTTCACAGTAGAATGCTGCTAATAGAGATAAATTGTGATGTGCAAAGTTATAGAGCTTTTGTTATACTCATAAATAAAATATCCAATATATTTTATGTTTGGTTTCGTATTAGGAATGTGTGAATAAAATTCAAACAATATTGATTGAACTTTTACTGAAACATAATCAATCAATCAATCAATAACAACTTTATTGTTCTTAGAGATTTATAATCTTATAACAATGGTTTTACTGAAACATATACAGAGTGAACATTTAACATTTTTGTTGAATCATTACAAGGGATGCGGTTGTTGCAAAAATTCCAAATGACGGCGGAAAACCGTGCAACAAATTATGCTTAAAAAAATATGTGAAATTCTATGGTTTTATTTTGAGGTCGCTCACGATCAGGGGTTTCCACATACCTCAACACCAATTCTCAAACAATGATCAGGGAGTGATTACATAATTTTCTGGGAATAGTTACTACGATCGTTCTAAAAGAAAAATTTTACTGTATTTTGCATCTGTCACTTTCAGCAATAAGAGGTAAACTTAAATTTGGATAAATTATTACGCACACAGGCCTATATATGTTAAGTTTGACAATGCATAATTTATGACGATTTATACACATAGCTGGAGCATACTTAAAGTAAAAATAAATATTAGACTATTCAGCTTTGCTTAAATCATCCGGACAATAAGTTCGTAGTAGTTCCGATTAAGATTGTCACGTTCTATAAGTTCGATATAATTACTTCATATTATTGAATGAAAAGCTCCATCTTTATCAGCTTAGGAAAAGGCTTCAATTTCTAACTTTAGAGGAAGCTCAACTATATATTAGAGCAATCATTTTGTGTTCAAATGTGTATAAACGAAAAAGACAAATATTTTGAAAAGTTTTTCAGTATAGTTTCAACACAAGTATGCATAAAACACAAAACAATGGCAGCTGAGAATAACATAGGATTGTCGCAACGCTGCTTCCATATTTTTAGCTCTCCATATCATATATATTATGTAATAAATGTACCATATGGAGGCTATTAGTTTCATGATATCTATTTATTTATTTTTTATTTCACCGGAAAACTCGTTTTTTAGATCATTTTATACGTAACTCAGTAGTTTTAAAAAATGTCTGTCTGTCAGTCTGTCTATCTGTATCCACGATACCTCAAAAACCACTTAACACATTTTAACCAAATTTAGTACAAATACTACAGGATCTATCTAGGAGCCTCATTAACTTTTAGGAGACATTGAGCGTAGGCATGTTGTTTCTTTCAAACTTTAAATCTTGCTCCTCAAGGTTTTTTCTTTTGTTTCCGTTAATCTAGATCCAAGTTCAAGCCTTAGTTTGTAATCTTTAGATATCTTCTCTCTTCGTCTGTTCAGTGTGTAACTTTTCTGAATGATCTGAATACCCCGTAAATATATATTTTTTCTGTGACGGGAAAAAAGTTTGACATATTTACTCTCTTGACAGGTAATAAAATGTCACTTTTTATCCCCGGGAAAAAAGTGAGCACTTTTTTCCCGGACACATAAGTAACGGTAGATATTTAATTTTAGGAAATTTTATTATACAAAAGTTACATTTTCTTTAAATATCAAAACTGGCAATAATTTGTGACGCTACTTTTGCTGCTTCTACTGACTCCGGTGGAGTGTTCGCAATTTTTAAATTAAATTACAGAATGAAATTGACAGATATTTGATTACTTTTTTAAAACTTTCACTTGGATAATTTTCTGACTTTTTTCAATATTAAATCGAAGTTTTTCCCGTCTCAGAAAAAAATAGTGTATCATACACGGGAAAAAGTTAGATTTTAGCTCTCGGTTTTTTGTCTCCCTCCGCTGCGCGTCGGGAGACAACACAACCTCGAGCTAAAATCTAGTACTTTTTTCCCTTGTATAATAAATAACTATTATTTTATTTTTTATCCGTGTTTTATTTCAGATAAATTTCTCGATAAATACTTGAATTTATTACTTTAAATATTCGAACTAACTAAAATTAATCAATTTTGGCTTAATTTTATGATTATACACTTATTAATTATTGTTGGTTTATTATATATGTCTTTATAAATATGCACATCAAATTTCAGTCTTAAATTCCCACTTTATCCTATAGATTTTAATTATTTTTGCGGAGCATCTAAAATGTGGGTGTATTCTTATACCTGCACGTTAACAACAATAACTACTTAGATACTTTTTAAAAATTAGCTGTTTAAATTACAACAAATATTTGAAAATTTAACTTGTGCCCAAGAGTTTTACGAGAAAAGTAAACGACAAAAAGGTCACAAAAATGTCACAAAAATATTACTTTTACACTTAAATATGGAGAGCTATTGCCTCGAGGGCAACAATTTAATTAGTTTGGCATGTTCAAAAACCGCGCTATACATACTAGTTGTTTAAGAGGAAAGTTTTCAAAATAATGTTGTTGATTTTAGTGACCGTAGATACACATACCAACATTAAAAATTAGAGTTTTATGTGTTCATTAAATTAATAAGAATTATTATAATTCAACACAAATAAATTCTAAATATTTGCATAAACATGTATTTATAATGAAGTATATATTGCTATACTTCATTGTTTTAGTAGACCATAATACAAATAGCCCATTATTGTAATTAATTTTAAATGTAATTTAAATCCAACAATTTGCCACCCACCCAAAATTAAAATCAATAATCACTAAAATATCTAGAGTACAGGATTACATTTAACTATACTTTTTTGGTGTCTTTACTGAAACCATAAGTAAATGAAAAACAACTTCTGGCGGTGACTAAAAGATAAAGTTTTGTAAAGCAGCGACGTTCAGTAAAACTTTGTACAAAAAAGGAGCTCTTTAGATAATAACTTTAAACTCTAGTTTATCAAAAAAATACTGCTTTGTTTCCTAGAAGTACCTAACCGATATCGTATTTTGTGCTCAATTCAGTTCCCTAAAATCGTTAAATTTTGTCCTCTGGATAGTTATGCTGATGATACCAAAATGAATTATAACTTTAAGATGCGCGGACAACAATAATAAATATTAGCATTATTTATTATTTGAATAAATTATTAAATAGCTTCTCCCGCATCTCTACCAACGAAATCCATAGCTCTTCCATTTCCATTCCCTATCTAAATTGAGACGACAACAAATAATACAAGATATGTTAAAATCTAATTTGTTAAATCTTTTTTTCGAAAAATGGTTTATAGTGAAGAAGAAAGATGTGAGATTATTCATATTGTGTACAAAAATAATAAAAACCCATTTGATGCACAAAATGAATATAACAATTTGCATCCAGATAGACCACTGTTATCACAGAGCACATTTCGATATACAAAGAAGAATTTTCGTGAACGTAAAGTGTGCAAAGGGAAAACGGAGTGTTCTGCCAAATGAGAACAACATCATGTTAAATTTTGAAAGCAACATGAAAATTAGTTTGATGCATTATGCTGAAGTCTAATATACAGGATGCCTCTGCAGGAATATGCGCAATAAATATTGGGAAAACTATAATTATATACGGTCAATGCTTAATTCACATGGAACATCCTATATGTTATTACATTTTTGGATATTGCGTAAAATTCTAGTTATATTATAGATAATTATTGCAATAGGTCGATAATTTTCAATATTAGATCGATCGCCATTTTTGAATATCGGTGTAATTTTCGCTATTTTGAGGGAGTCAGGAAATATCTGCTTTTTTACGGATAAGTTAAATATTATTTGCAAGGGTTCGCTTAGAAATTCACTCCAACCCTTTAGAACTAATCTGGGAATTAAATCTTGTCCTACACATTTCTATGGCTTAAGTGTTTTTAATGCGTTTTGGACATGTATTACTGAGATATTTTCTATTGAAAAGCAGAATTCTGTACTTAAATCCACATCCCTGAACACGTTTGTCGTTGGTGCCCTTGAATACACTGTTTCGAAATAATTATTAATTATTCCATCAATTCAAAGTTCTCTAACATTTTTAGTTTTTAATCTCTATAGAAAAATAATCTAGCATTTATATCAAGCATTCACATCTTATCAAGATAATTCCCTATATACGTAGGTACTTATTTGTAAATGAAGTGCCTACTGGTGCAAATTAATTCAAAATGAAATTTCAACTTTGTCGCGTCACATCTCGTGTTTAAGAAGAGCTAAGGATTAATGTAAAATTTCTCTAACATCGCATAATTCTGTACACTACAGGCTACAAGTTTAACTGCAAGTGAGCGTAGTCTACACGGGCGTTAATTAGTCTAAATCTAAAAGGCTTGACGAAAATTTAATACCAAATAGATTACTAATTATTAAATTTGTATTATATATTTATTTAACACATGATTTAAAATTAATACAAATTTAGTTATTTTAGTTATTAATACAAATTTAGGTATTTTGTCTTTTTATTTATTTATTTATTTATTTAAACGGTAAACCATTTTAACAAAATACAAAGTACATAAAAGAATCAACTAAAACAAACAAACTTAAACTAAGCAATAGTAGTAACCATAAGACATTACAATCAGATATAGGGCAGATAAAAGCAAAATCTATGCTAAAATATTAGAGATAGTTCTCTTAAACAAGCCAAAGGCGTCATGGAAAATATCAACATCATTTTGAATGGAATTAAAACTTCCTGAAATATAAATGTAAATTTATATATAAATAAAATTATTTGCCATGTTGCAATAATGTACTTTTTTGGGATGGATGAAATTGTCGGTTTAGGACCAAAATAAAAATTGCATGAACTTTTCCAACATACAAATGCACTAAACCAAGCTTTCAGCTTGAAAAGTTATTTACGAGTAGCAGATAAAAAGCAACAAGTTAATATCGATGGAACATATAGCAATGAAAGATTTGCGAAGTTTGTAGTGTCACTACTTTTTACAGTTTACATCAACGATATGCTAAATCTTGACCCCAGGGGTACGATGCTATGGTGAACTTTGCATATTATGACACAGTTCTGTTTTGTAGGGCGGAAAGTTGGAAGATGTAAAGGAACAAACTAAGATTGGTTCCAACATGCCTACCAATCTTAGTGGGTTTTAAAATGAACGCACTGTATCCGGTATCATTATACAATGTATAATACTTATCTATTTGCAAAAAATTTACAAAAGGAACAAAATTGTATCATTTATGAATCAAATGAGTCTGCTCCACAACTTTATATCTAATTATATAAATGTTCAAAGTAGCCAGGAACCATAATTCAATCCTTAGTCGCATTAATAAATCTTACATAGAAGTCGTACAATGGATATTAAGGTTAGTACAATACATACATTTTCTGAAAAAACATTTCCCATTCTAATTTACCATTGTATGAGAAATGTTTAAGAAATTTAACGAATAACCTTAAGTTTTTTTTGCTAGAAAATTTGTTTTCATAAAATGTATGTATATACATGTTTAAATCCATGTTTAACCCTTAATATCAATTGCACGACTTCTATATGTAAAATTTATGAATGCCACTGAGGATGGAATTATAGTTCCGAAATATGACTGGCTAATTTGAACATTTATATAGGTAAAAATATTTTGTGGAGCAGACGCCTTTGAATTATGAATGAATTACTTCAGAAAATAAAATTGTATCATGTTCATGATCTTTTCAAACAATCTTGGACAAAACCCGCAAAATACTAATTGGCCATAATTCATCAAAAGTAGAGATATTTTTCTTTTTTGGTAACGGAATTACTTTTGACAATTTCCAAGCCTCCTGGAAAAACCGCTACAGAGAAGGCAAGAGTTAACGATATTAGTCAAGTATGGCAGTGTATAAGGCAAAATTAAGTAAATCATCTCCAGAGTGATCAGATCAGATTTAATTTCGTGTAAAGAGAAAAAAAAATGTTTGAATTTAATAAGTAGACAAGGATAGAAGCAACAATGTAAAACCGCTAGCAGTATTCAAATATTCTTGGCAAATAGTAAAAAGGCCCTTTTATATTCACAACACCACACAATAATCCACACAACGAGTGCTTGAACTTTTATGTGTTTTTACATTTTTGAAAGCATTTGTTTTCAAACAATAGAAAGTGTATATCTAAAAGAGCCGAATAAAAATTAAATACAAAACTACAGCAATAAACAAAAACAAACGAAACAGACGCAACTGAAAAGGGTAAATGAAAAAAAATCGTCAGAATAATTGGTTCAAATGGATTGGGAAATACTAAATGCAACCGGGAGGAAAAAAGCTGTAAATCGAGAGGAAAATCCCGAATGGAAACGAGATAATGAAAGTTGTAAAATACATAGGTATGTGTGTGGTGGGATGAAAAAGAGATTTAGATTGTATGTATGTTCCCTTGCGCTGTTATCTTGCGGTATTTTTGCAAATGTATTCTAGCGATTTTTCAAGCTAAAACTGAAGGATTCTGCTAACATACTTTACGGCCAACGTAAGGATCAACGAAATTTATTTTATGTACCTGATAATTTCGCAATAAACAATGTCGATTTAACCAAAAGAAGCATACACTACGGGCAAAATTGTTGGAACACTATTTTTGAGGTGAAATAATTCGTATAAATTTCATGACATTCAGTATGCTTATTAGGATGGCCTTTTCTGAAAATAAAACTAGTACAAGGGCGGGAGCCAAATGGCAGGCACTATTTTAAACACAAAAAATCTCTCGAATAAAATCAATAAATTAATTAAATAAGTTATGACTTTGGGGATTCTAGATACAATACATTGAGAAAAACATTACAGTCTAGTTCTGCTAGCCCACCGAAGATTTATTTGTTTCCTAAAATACATAAAATTAATTCTCTTCTTAGATCGATTGTATGTTTTGTTAAACCTACCTTATACAAGGTTTTAAGTAATCTAAAATATTAAAGGGCAATTTTATGAAAAAAAAAGGTCCTAAAGGTCTGAGATACACGGTGTAAGTTTTTTATTTTTTTGCTTCTGTGAAATTTGGTCTAAAATGCATCAAGGAGCATTTTGTGATGTAGGACAGTTTTTTACTTGTATCAGTTGGCGTCTGTGCGTGATATTTTAGAAGAAGAAAATGGTACGTCATTGTTTTCCCTTAAAATAAAAATTAGTTTTCGAATCGCGATTTATTTCTGCGCGAATTTGGTCTGCTTTGATATAACTTCAATCTATAGCCGTCGATTTATTGGTCGACATAATTAAAAATAAATGGTATAGGTTTAATTCAGATCTTTTCAGATTCGTCTATCTTTGTCTGAAAAATAATCATTTTCAGTAGAGTGATCACTTTTATTATCAAACATTTGGAATGGTATGGAATTTGTTTCGCTTATTTACACATATATTGTAGTTTCAAAATTATAGTTTGTGTTCAAAAGGGTGTTAGTAATCGGTGTACTACCCCTGAAAATTACTTTGCTCTCAACACGACTTAGTTGAGAACAGCGGTTGTTAATGCTTTTCTCTCCACTCTTATTGTTACGATAAAGGAGACGGATTGTGTAGTTGTTGTTTAGGATAAATCTGGGCACTGGTCACCAGATTTAGGTACGTACGGGTTTAGAGTAAATCCGGGTACTAGTTAACCAGACTTAGGTAGGTCTTGTTTTAGGATTCATCTATGCACTATTCAACCAGACTTATAGGTTCGTCTTGTTTTAGGATTAATCTGGGCACTAGTCAACCAGATTTAGGTACGTCTTATTTTAGACTAAATCGGGGCACTAGGCAATCAGATTTAGGTGGTGAGACACAATACAAGTTTTGATTGAATCTGATTTTTTATTAATTTTCGATTTTCTATTTTATATTCAAACGTTACATCTTATTTAGAGGTAATTTTCTGATATTTTTGTGTTGTGATGTTATTAGATTAGTCCCAGTTGTGAAAATAGCTTAGTTGCACATAGTTTATAAACAAATGGTAAAGCAAAAATAATTGCATTGTTGTTGTTGCTATTAATAGAAAGAATTAATAAATACATCGGCATCGGTTAAAGATTAATTAATTGTAAAATTTGTAAATAAATAATAAAACGTGATAGCTCTTATTAACTCTTATCTCCAAAACAGGGTTCAAGTGCAAGTAGTGTTTTTAAAAATCAAAATAAGTGTATAAAATGCCATGTGTTTTTACATACATTTAAAGATTCAGCGCAGTGAAACGTTTACTTTTTCTTCTTTGAAGGGATACATTTTTAAAATAGTTCACAAATCATCAATTTTTTCATGAAAGTAAAGTCATTAGAAAAAGAAAGCTTTTCTGATGGAAATATACTCGCCTAAACAACATTGTAACTTGCGAAGTCCAACATATGCTCTGATGCCATCCTTTTTTTGAAAATTTCACCACAAATATTTCAGCACATTTTCCTCAACAAACCCACACATTACACAATAGATTTACACATATAGAATATGATTAGCGACTTGGTTTTCCCACAAATTTAATTTACTCAACTTCCACAATAATATAACAAATATTAAAACTTTATTATATCTAAAAAAAAAACTCCTAATTTTTATACTTATTTTTATTTTAATACTATTCACATGAACTAAATCTGGCTGGAATGTTGTTCAATGACACAAGTTGTCAAATTTGCCTTTGATTATTTATTATTTTACCTTCGTCACCATCTAGGTTCTGAGCGCAACAATTTTTAAAAAAACAATCATATTAAACCCTTGGGTTTATGTGGTAAAGTTGCGAGTTCAAATCTGGCCAACGGAAGTTTTTGTATTATTATTATTGAAATTGTAGCCGGTCTGCACATATTGTTTATTACCTGACATGTTTATTAAATTCTGTATAGCTGATATTTCATTAATTGTACACTGTCATGATATGAATTTACGGTTATCGTATATCGCGGAAAATTTGAAACAATATGCCACGTAGTCACAACAATTGTGCGAAATGTATTAAAAAATGATTAAAGATCAGTATTTGCCGTGCCGAATGTTATTGTAAACAAAACTGTCCACCAAATGGATAGATTTAATTTGACTCTGATGCTCAAAATGTGAACGTTCTTTCATTAATACAGATGCAAGAAATATATCGATATATTCAATCCGATCTCAATGTATTTTTTAAGGTTGAACTATTGTTGTATGTATTATAATAAATGTCTAATTAAGGTTAGACAGTTTGTATAAAATGATCACGTATACATATTGACAATGTCACACAATAAAAAATATATAGGTGACAGGCGCAAATAATATTGGGAGCCGCCATAAAATGTTATAATTAAATACAACAAGGGTTTGATATTTATCGATTCTCTTTTTTGGTTTTCGCTTGGCTTGTAGAGCTACTCGAGAATCTTCCACGTACATCACGCTCAGAAAGATAGGATCTTAATGATTCTCCCTCGTAAACGAGTGAAGGTCTGTATTCGAACAGTGTCTCCCAGATAATAACTACTTTATATGATTCAGTAAACTATAGTAAAATAAAAAGGAAATTCAAATGTATTTTACTATTCTTTATTTAATTGTTAAAAAAATATACGAAACTCAATTTAATGGAAAAGGAACAAGTACTCAAAAACTATTAATTACAATAATATTTAAAATGTGTACTTACATAACAATCATAATTATCGACACAGCTGATCTTTTATTTCACTTTCAAAAAAAGAAATATTTAGAAATAATTAATACTAATACTTATAAACGCGTTAATAAACGGCATAAAGACACTACTCAACGAAAGAGAATCGTTCTTTTTGGCACTTCTAAAACTCAAGGTTTACGTCGCCGTAGTTGGAGAGAACACCTCAAAAAGAAAGAGAGTTTTGTGATACGAGAACCTAGCTCAAGGGAGACTCCTAGCTGCCAAGTCTCTTCAAACTTTACTACAACGAAGCGCAAATCAAAAATATCCCCGTAACTTCCTCTTGGTGCTTTTTGCCACTCTCTCGAATATAAACCAATCAAATTGTCTATTTCTGGCTCGTACCGTTGTTGTGGAAAATGTCAATCAGCAAATTTTGTATATTTAGTAAATACAAAACCGATGTTAGAGTGATGAACTTTTTTAAATTATTAATCAGTGAAAATACTTAGTTTGATCTGATGCAATATTTTTGTTACACTGTACCGGGTGTGACAATATAATATAAATAAGACCACCTTTTTCGAAAAGTTTTGAATTTTTGAGCTAGTCATGCTATTTCACTAGTAAATATAATTAGCCATTAGAAAATAGGACACTAAACCTGCAGGTCCTATTTTTCTCAAAAAAAATCTGCAAAGTTTTACTGAAAAATAATTATCCACTTTCTCTATACCAATGATGATTACGAGGGCCCATTTAACACACTGTGATCTTGCCACAAACCAACCAGTGCAGTGGTGGCCGTGAAACCTTGGTGATATAACTATGTTGTCAAAAACAAAGTTAGGTAACGCAGAGCAATATCTTTAATATTAGCGAATAAAATTCCAAAATCCAAAAATCCCTCCTTGGAACGGATTTTTGTTGTGATGTAACTCAATTAGTTCTTCTTGAAAGGCATCAGCCAACTGGAAATTTTTTACGTTGAAACTATTGCGGATTAATTTTCAATTAACTTTTCGCTTTTCAATCAGGACACATCAATTCGTTTTTTATTTGATGCAGGTGGACAGAAATATTTTCTTTAATTTCTTCTTTTATTTCACTACACTTTGTATTAATGACTGTTCTAAAAATGTCAGTATTACGTGTAGTTTCAGCATCTTCTGGTTTTGAAGAATTTATTCAGGATAGTTTGAAAAGAAATTTCGATCTCGGATTTCAGAAATTGTTCACATTTCAATCATACATCACATTTCAATCATACATTCACATTTCAATCATACATTTCAATCATACATTCCGGTATCAATACACACGCGTGTATTGATACCGGAAAACTG
This sequence comes from Apoderus coryli, assembly GCA_911728435.2. Classification (NCBI taxonomy): domain Eukaryota; kingdom Metazoa; phylum Arthropoda; class Insecta; order Coleoptera; family Attelabidae; genus Apoderus; species Apoderus coryli. The sequence continues at coordinate 8,479,302 of OU452204.1, read as the reverse complement.
CATAAACAATGCTTCTAATTTCTAAACCAGAATTATACTTTATATAATACAAATTTAATATTTAAGATTCTAGATTATTTGCCCTTGCTCGTTAAGGAAGCTGTAATTCCTGTGCAGAATATCGTATATCGACAGATCACCATTTATATGTTCATGATGAACTAAGTACCTGCTATTGCCTCGTACTGAGAGTTTTGGCCACTCGAAAAACTGTTGATCAATAGAGCTAGGTTTTTCTTTTCTTTAATCTATAAATAGAGTCCACGGTAAATCATTTTCGCTGTTACAAAAAAAAAGGGGTCGTTATCACATTGACGGACTAAGGAGAAGGCTTCAAAGTGATATTTAATAAAACACGTTGGTTTTGTACTCACGGTAATAAATGTATTATTCAAACACGTTATAGTTTTACTATTTAAAAGACAATTTGCAAAATGATATTGAATCGCACAGGTTTGGAGTTTACCTCAAAAATTCATTTAAATTATATTCATAGAGCACATAAAACTTTTTGAAAGTTTTTTTTATATTGTGAATATTATGTGCATACTAGCTGGAAATAACTGCAGCAACACAAAGCGATCTAAAGTAAAACAATGCATAAAATAAGCATAAAGTTTCGCCCTTCTGGGAATCAATACCCAGTGTAACGTTATTACTATAGTAAGGTAGAGCTGCACACATAACTATACACGTGGTTATACAGAGTGTAAAAGGGTTCGCCAACCTCTACCCTACAGGTGTTTTCTTAATTTTTGCCTCCCATAAACTCCGAAACATTTTCAGTTTTTATTATTTTATACTTAGAATTAAATATTATGTTGGTATCTGACTTACAGAACATATGAACAATAATTTTTAACTTTTCCAGTAAGTATTACTATTACTAAAATTGTTTTAATGACAAATAAAAGTAGAATCTCCACAAAAATAAATTTAATCAGAATCTACTATACAAACATGTTTCGGAACCTAAACCAGTTCCATCGTCAGTGGCGAAAACAGAAACTTACAGTATCAATGGTCTATAAATTTGCATCGAGGTCATCTTTATTGATATTTGTTATATGTATGTATGTATATGTTTTTTTTTCTTAATTAAATTAATACATATAACTTAACATACATTTTTTTCGATAAAGATGACCTCAATGGAAATTCATAGGATTTTGTAAGTTTCTCTTTTCGCCACTGATGATGGAACTGTTTTAGGTTCCGAAACATGTTTGGATATTTGTATATTTCTATGAAATTTATTTTTGTGGAGAATAAAATATACAACCCCACTTAAGAATGAACTACTTTTTTCAAATTACTAAAATTATTGTTAACATGGTCTAATTTGTGTTGCCAAATGTAGCGCGATCATGTTTAACCACATTGTTTCTCATATATTTATTTAACCGCACATCTTCTAGCCAATTTGGTAAAGTTTCTTGCAAAAATGTAAAATAATCAGTTTATTTCAGTAAGTATCAGTGTGCATGTAACGGGAGAGAATTTTATGGTTTAAAAAATTAGAAAACCTCATTGGCACAAAATTTAAAACAAAATTATATAATGAAATACACATTGAAATGCATTTTACAAGTTTGTCGTTGGATTAAATTTACATAGTAACAACTATTGTCTCAACAATTTTGAAGGGCATTTAATCAGACTTCATCCATGATTATCATAAATCCTCTCTCTCTCACATATACACAGGCGTCCCTCAAATTATGCGAGCGCTCCTCATGTTAAGTAATACTTCCCCAGTTTATTTTGGGGTTGCCCAAAAGGAAAAGTAACATATTTTCCTGGTCATGGAAAAATGTCCTGAATATTACACGACGCTATAATAACTACACGTGTTGTATTCGACCTGCAAGAACCGCAAAAAAAGTTTGAGAAAATGAAAAAAAGGTCCAACGTTTTGCCAGTAAAAAACGATGCATTATAGAAAAAATTCGATGCTTTTGCAGGGTATCTTGAAAGCCAGGACGAAATTAGCTTAAAATATACCGTAAGTTGTTATCATATATCCTGACCCAGGCCTCCCAAAGTACGTTATAGAAAAAAAGTTCCTTTAGCATTTTTAGGTATAGCAGTTATATGATGAAATTTTGAGATTGTTGCACAAAAACGATGAATTTTGGTCAGTCTTGCGACCAATAACCTTGTAGAAATTTTCTCTAAGAATAAATAAAAATGTGAATATTTGAAAGATGGTTCTCTGACAAAACAAAAGTCGCAAGACCAGCCAAAGTTTGTCAGGCACCTTTGTGCAAGATCGTTCTTTTTGCAATCATTTTTGTCTAAAAGTCTTTTGTCATTGTGAAAATCAGGAATTTGACTTTCTCACCAGAAAAACACAAAATTCTGACTTTTGTCAAAAGGACCTTTGTTAAATACAAACAATATAAACACCAATACTATATAGCTGATTTGCCAAACTGACGAGAACGAGAAAGTCCGAAAGCAGACATACGATGCCCTCGGCTTCCAAAAGAAAATGTTTTGGTTTTATCCAATGCGTTTTCTAAATCTAAACTTAAATACCCAGTTCTTTTGGGGAAAATATGGTCTGTGCCTATTTCGACAACAATTCGTCTCTTGAGTTGCGGAAAGTATATGACTAAACCACTGATAAAAAAAAACTTAATGGCTCACTGTTAGATTTATCCGGAAATAAGTCATGATATCCTGGCTACTTATTATTCATCTCGTCTGGTTTTCAAGACATCCTGCAAAATCACCCGGTAAAAATCTTGTTCATAAAAAATAATCTACAGTTTCACGTTGTAACACACACTCTTTGTAATAAATCCAGATAAGTGTGATACTAGTTGAGATCCAGCAAAATCGTGCCATTAATTGTATTTGTTAATTTTTCAACACTGTTGGCACTGAAATGTCAGTTTGAATTTTAGTAGTAGTTAATTGACCCAAGTTTAAGTTTAAAATCAGAAAAAACCTTAATTCAATAAAACCACATAATATATAATTACAGTGACTCCTGTTATTCTCCACAGAAAATAAAAAAGTGATATCTTTTGTACACATTACGTATAATCATTTCACTTTACTTCACACAACAGTAGATAGGTAAAATATATGTGTCGACAATAGGGTTGCATCAGAACGTTTGTAAATTTCCCAGCTAAATTAATAACATTTCGGCCATTATGAAATTTGCGAAAACTGGTGATTACTAATGCTGATTTATCTTCATGTATACATGTGGTCTGTTTATAAGATTATAATACGCGCATATAATGTACCGGTGTCCCACCGGGAATCGCATCGATCTGTACTAATCGAGTATATACAGTGCTAACGCAGAGGGCAGACCAGCTAAAATAGTTATAGGTTATGAACTGCAATTTCGGTTATATCCGAGGTGGGGGGCCAACTCGTTTATTTCAAATGGAACACTCTATAGAATTGCCACCTCCAATTCGGGCAATGCTATTTGTGGCTTTGGTATTGTCCCTCTTCAACTATGGTGACACTATATGGTCCTTGTCTTGATAACATTGATATTAGGCGAACACAAGAACTCCAGATTTATTCATGGTATTAGGTGACAGAGGGACATACGTTAAAGGAAACTAATTCTCTGAATATGTCTGATAGTCGTACACTACATGCGGCTTGCTTGTTTTATAACATTGTAAAATATAGGGCCCCTGGTCAAGAAGATAATACTTAGGTATAGAACCAATGTTCATAATTTAAATATTAGGAGTAAAACTCTCTTTTTCATATGCCATTAAACGCTTTTAGAGATAAAATAAAAAAATATTTGCTGTGCAGTCAACAGAGAAATTTCTATTGATTTAATGTGCGTTAGTCAAGAAACCTAGAGGAGTATGAGAATACCAAAACACTAACTGTTATTTTTTTTAACTTTCTTAATGATATAAATAAAAAAAAATGATAATGTTTATAAAAAGGGTGTTTCTATATTCGACCGACAACGCTCTACCACAGAAAGCTCTCGCTAGCCGCTGTCAGGGCCTCAAGGGTTCAAATTTAAAATCGAAAATTTGCCATAATTCAAAATATTTTTTTTAATTTCTTGACTGATATGTTCCTTAAAAAATATAAAGAATCTTTTTAAAAAATTAACCAGTGTTATTTTATAGGGGTTAGAGATATTTTTATCCCCCTATGTTTTACGCCACTGGAATAAATATATCTTTTTAATTTTTTTTAATTCCCTGTTCATTGTTGCTTAAAAAAGTAATAACTTGTCATGAGTCTAAAGTGAACGGTTTTGCAGGAATTTGTCTCTAAACTAAAGTCTGCAAGTACCTGAGTTACAGTGCAACATTACATAAATTTCGTAAATTTGCCATAATTCAAAAACGCGTTTTAACATTTTTTTAAAATTTCGCGACAGATATGTTCTTTAAAATATTAATATTTTGACGAAAACAATATTTCTAAAAAATTAACCAGTGGCATGCTATAGGGGTTAGTGTTACTTTTTATGCCCCTATTTTTTACGCCACTGGAATAAATAAATTTTTTATTATGTTTTAAAATTCCTGTAAATTTTTGCTTAAAAAAGTGATAACTTTTTATGGGTCTAAAGTGAATAGTTTTGCAGGAATTTGTCTCTAAACAAATGTCTGCAAGTAAAGGGTACGTATTAATAAAGTACACTAGCAGTTTGAACGTAGGAACCTTTACTTGCAGACTTTTATTTAAAGGCAAATTCCTGCAAAACTCTTCACCTTAGGCCCATACTTTTTTAAGCAAAAATTAACAGGGAATTTAAAAGAAAATAAATATATATATTTATCAGTGGCGTAAGAAATAGCGGGATAGAATGTGACACTAACCCCTATAGCATGCCACTGGTTAATTTAAAAAAAATGTTTGTCAAAATATGTTTTTTTTAAAGAACATCTCAGTCAAGAAATTTATAGAAAAAATATTATGGCAAATTTTCGATTTTAAATTTGAACTTTTGAGACTCTGTAACTAGACAACTAAGCACTTTAAGCGTATATATCCCTATATGCATATATGTCGGTTGAATATAGAACACCCTGTATATTAATTTTAATATTAAGTAGGTACCCGAAAGTAATTAGGTTGTGTGAGAACCACTGATGATAAGAACTTAGGCCATCGAAACATGTCTGGTTTTGGTTTGTAAAATATTGTTGTCTTAAATAATAAATATTCTGTGGACGCTGACTGCAAAGTTTCATTATAACAATAAAAATATGAGAGCACATAATAAATAGGTAAATAGAATGTTTTCTGTGATCCATCCCACTAAGAGGACAGTGAAACTTTGCTGCTTTGGAACTTTAGTGAGTATTCTCTAAAATAACCTGCTATGTGTACCTACTATATAGTGCAGTCCAAAGTATGACTTAGTTTTATCTACCTACATCAGATAATATCAAATATGGATTTTTACAATGGACATGTTCCGAAATAGAACGCGTCATTCTTACTAATTAATATAAAAGGACGCTGGAAAATAATGTTAAATTTGGCTTAGTATTTAACTAGGTATTTTCTGAATTTAATTAATTAAATTATTTAATGAAGTTTTTTGCTCATTAAAACTTAAAATGTAGAGGTATGTAAATGTGTTCTTGTTGACAGATAAAGTTAAAATTACATTGCAGTTCACAGTGATGTTTTCCAGTAACAACTATTATCCATTAAAATTATTTCTCATTTATACATGTAAAGAATATTATGAAACTGCTAAAACATCAACTAGTTACAATAAGAATTACGTCTTAGATATCTAGTAACTGCAAACGGAAACAAATACGGGTTTCAAAAGAGCACGTATGCTAAAAGCACATTGTGTGTATACAGAATGACAAAAAACATATGTTCAACTAGAATACTTTAGTTTACGAGCATTCAGCATTCACTCGCTAACGAGTATGAATTATTCCAACTAAGGGATTTCTGTTCTGAACTCTATGATGGCAAAACAGACCGATCCTCGAGCCGCAAACCTTCTCACAAAATTGATACACCCACTCACCACCATTTATCGGTTGTCTCTTTGCATCCCCATGTTGTCGCCGCTGCTCTTCAAAAACTTGATGACCCTCGTAAATGGTACGCGTCCATCTCGGTCTGTCCTTCACAATCTGCTATCAGTTGCTATTCACATCTAAGCCACACTTCTTCATGTTCGTCTTAACAACATCCTTGTACCTCTTTTGCTGCCCTCCCTGATTTCGTGAGCCGACCTTAAACTGTGAATAAAGCATTATCTTTGGGAGGCGTTTCGTTCGCATACGGATCACGTTTCAAGTCCATCGCAGCTGGTGCCTCACATCTATCGCCTCAATGCTCGTTGATTCAGCATTCCAAGAATTCTTCTTTTTAAATGCCTCCGATAAGTGGCCCAAGACTCACAGCTATACGTAAGGGTAGGAACTACAATAGCATCTTAGTTCGAAAGTCGATGTTATGATTATCGAATACTCTCGTCCTCGGTAGTCGGCCAAAAGATGCTGTTGCCCATATAATAATAACTTAATAACTGGTGGATACGATCTTCGTCACAGCTTGCAGTCTCAATCTCATCAAATCGAAACGGGCATATGGCTCCGATAGTCATGCAGATGTGCTCTGACTAAAAAGAAAATTAAAGGTGACAGTAAAGCTGCAAGGTTGTTATCGGGAATTCATTTCGCGGAACGTAAGCCAGTGCCCGGTATTCCGAGAAGGCTGACGATTTGAATTTGAAGCACTATTGTCTTAGAAAGCAATTACAGTGAGGACCAAAAGTCACGCATAAATTCGATAAAATTTGGAGAAAACATTTTTGAAAGAAACGCTCGCTTTTGGTTTTAGGTTGCTCATTTTTTGACGTAACAGAAAAGCATACAGGGTCGATCGTGTAGTAAATAAACGTAATTACATATGTTGTCCTTATGAAAACCCCTGTATTTTTGTAATTCTGCATAAGATTCTAACAATATTATCACTCATAAAAAATCTCTAATTGTTAAAGTTTCCTTGGTTTTTACTTTCCTGAAAGCACATTTACATTTGAGCTATAAATTATTATTAAAATTATTTTGTAATCTTAAAATTCCTCTTGCTGGCAATGCAGGATAAAACTGGTTAAATTTTCGGCAATAATTAGACAAAATTGTCTGTGTAAATTAAATAATTGCATAAGAACTTCATTTGAATAATTAACAACAACCTAACTGGTGAAATTTTAAACGCAATTTTCTCGAGAATTATGCGGGCAAATATCAAAAGTGACTTATCGCTGTAAAGAAAATGCTTTAAAATCATGTATCACTCGACCCCTACTGCTATTTGCAAATTTTGCAGTTGTATCCACCTGTATCACAGGGCTTAAGCGAATTCAACCAAAACCTAATGGGTTAAAGCGTTTAGGCGCTATGGTGGAGGAATACATACGTACAGACACACACACACAATTTGAGATAAAGGCGGGTATAACTATTTTGTAGTTCCCTGAGACGATTAAGACCATTTCCTGATGGAAGTGTGTGTCGGTATGCATTCTTCCACGATAGCGCCCAAACGCTTTAACCAATTGTGCTAAATTTTGGTATATGAGTTTGAGGGAGTCCTAGGATGAACCCTATAGTTTTTGGTTAAAATCGCTTAAGCCCTGTGATAGAGGTGGACACAACCGCTAAATTTTCAAATAGCAGTAAGGGTTGAGATTTTTTATCTGCTCTACAGCGATAGGTCACTTTTGATAATTGCCCAGTTAAGTAGTTGGAACATATCTTATTGCAATTTTCAATTTTATCCTTCTTACAATCGATTATTTGAAAGTACTTATTAGTAATATTATTATTTATACTTTCTATACGAAACTTCTTAACCATTATTTATTGTAGGTATATAAATTGGTAACCTATAGATACATTTAAAAGGAACATGTCATACTCTATAAATTTTTTATCAGGTCGTCTCTACAACCCATAAAACTTAAAATGTAACGACAAATTCACATTGAAAGGAGGCAATTTTATTTATTACACCAAAATGGTCCGTAGATATATCCTGACAGTAAAATCAGACTTTTTTTATTATATACAGATATATGTTGTTAGGTAGGTATCTTGTAGAAAACGACGTACGAACCAAAATACAGACGAAAACATAAAATAAAAAAAAAAATACCAAGAAAAACCATCAATTTATATCGCGATTTTTCAGGTTGTGTTACCAACGTCAAGCGTCAACCGTCGTATATATATGCCTAGACTACAGGTATTTTTTTGTTTTTATATCTTGTCTGAGAACAATAGGATGGAAACTGTATTGACAAAGAAAACTGTTTTTAGATCAAATTTTATCGTAAACCTAACTCCGGTGCGTATATACAAGTAGGGTGCAAAACATGAGAATCAAATTACTACAAAAGCTTGATTTACATTGATACTTACTACTGGATTTCCTTTAAGAGCTTGCTGAACCTGCAGCATTCAGTTGTTAATTTTATCTTACTAGCTCTGTTTAAATACGAAATCTTTGTGAGACATACGTATTTTGCTTATTTGTTTAAACCTGAAAACGCTTGGAATCTAAGGTGAATAAATAATAACTAAATTAGTCATAAGTCAAGGCCTTGTGCCTTATACAAAATACATTGAGTCTTTCTTCCTGAAATGATTTGCGAATCAATAATAGAGAATAATAAAAACATGCCAAGGACAAAACGAGTTATGGGTATATTATTTTCAGGGTCATATTTTAGTGGTCATGGTTGTAGTAAATTATAACTGGAAACAATCCTTAGCGTATTTTTTTATAAATGAACATCTTCATCATGTTCATTGACATGAAAGTTTTAGGGGTACCAAACTTTCAGAAACTAAAAAAAAATATCTTGGCAGAAGATAATCTTTGTTTTTTCGTCGATGATATGAATCTTGTTTATTTATTTAATGTGCCACATTTATTAAAATCCACTAGGAATAATATATTTCATATATTTTTCATTTACCGGAAGAAAAAACTAACAAAAAATATATTGGAACCATGTACCAATACGATAAATCAAAAGACTACAGGTTATGCCCTAAATTAACAGATATGAGCTTAATATGTTTTATCCCAACAGTTTTCAAAAAATGAAGGTTAAAAAATATGCTTCTCAAGTACCTACTTAGTGACAGCACCTCAGTAACAAATGGGTTCGTGATGTAAAATGAATAGACTTTTTAATATTTTAAATTCCAGTTTGGAAACATCCACATTGTTCGATGTTTTCAATCGAAATAAAAACCAAATAATTTTGTTTCAGGAGATGATAACATTATTAAAAAATTTAAAATGAATTAGCGTGAAGGGTAAAGACGTTAGTTAGAAATTATTTGTGTGAGAGTCAGAGTCTCTGCTACGGCATTCTTGGCGAGCCGTACGGCCTGTAGCCGCAACGGTGCGGCAACTAAATAGACTTGATCTCGTTATATGTCGTTTTATACCCTTGAGCGTCGTTTAGGATGTGAACCGACCATCATACTCACGCATATATTGACACACCAGCAATTGATTGCAGCAGTGCTCGCGTTTCCAATCGTCGTAGACACTAGGCCATTGGGTCGGACTTCAGGCTCTGTCAGGGGTAGTGTACTTGCTGATGTGCAGCAGCATTACCACGTTAAAAAATCTCACGCACAGGCGTATTGCAACGAAGGAGAAGTCCAAACGTCACCATCAAAAGCCCTGCGGCGATCGGAGAGTCGTGACGGGAGCAGGATTGTGTGACAAACCGGCACGTAGGCTGCAAGTGATTGGGTGTGTCAGTTTTGTGACAAGATTTGTAGCTCTAGGATCGATCTGTTTAGCTATTTTAGGGTTCACAACGGAAGTTCCTGAGTTGGAGTAATTCATACTCGTTAGCGAGTGAATTCTGATGATGATCATGATTAGAATTATAGGAAATGCTTAAAGAAAAAGAATATTTATTTGTTTGTACCAGACGCTTGAACCGAGACTGTTTAGAAAATTTTTTGGGAAAATTCGATATCGTATTCTGTGAAGCATTTAAAAAAATGTTTTCATTATCATTATGTTATCATATTAATAAATCCCGTAATTTTAAATACCGTTTTAGGTTTATTACTTTTAAATTTTATAAGTGCGCGCGTAGACATCGTAATAGCAAATTCGTTTGCTGCTTGCAGCTGCAGCTGACAAGGCTTTGATCGAACGAATATAAAGCGGCGCAAATGTGATCCTTCTATGCCATTACATTATATTCGGTGCTAACGCAGAGGCTGATATTTTGAATTCCAAAAGATAATAAACATATCTAATCGTTTGACTAAATACCCACAAAGTTAAATGAAAACATTTCACGCTAGAAGAGTCCTATTGAAATAACATTATTTGTTTAAATTTTTATTAAATAATATTCTCTGCAAATAATCCAATTTTGTCAAAAAATGGGTTAACTCGCTAAAACTGTGATTATGAATCATGTATTTTTTCTCTAAAAAGCTATAGGTATCTGAATGATTTGATTATTAGTAACATTTAAATAATATTTATTTTTTTTACAGTTGTGAGCAAACAGAACTGATTACATCTGGTTTGACAGAAATAAGTTGTTAGAACCTAGGTACTATCAAAGTATGCAATGTATCGATCATTGTAAACCTGTCGTGTATACGCTCGCTATTCCTATATTTAATTAAATCTCTCCTATAGGAGGGATTTAATTCTAAAAACGTATAAGAATCATTCTAAGAATAAAAAGCTATTGTTTTTCTCTCTCCTGGTCAATGGGATTTTGCAGATATCTACCACATTTTCTTTAACGATATATACCATTATTTATTTAAATCAGTATATCAATAACTAATACCCAAAATCAAACCCATTTTCCATAATCTCCAATAATTGCAGTGTAGAAATTGTCATGTTATACAATTAACAAATATATGTCATAGGTATATGTTAAATATACACAATAAGATACAAAAAAGAATGTTATAAGAATCGTACAAAAACAATACACTCATCAAACTATACAAGTTCAAAAAAACAAACAGGACAAAGCAGCACAGTCAAAAATCTCACCTAAACTATAAAAAGCATGAGAAACTAACATATTTTTCAAGGTGTGTCTAATTTTACCAATATTAGATATCTCCAATCTAATCGGTAGAACTACTGGACGTTTGGCCACCAGGGCTAATATGTGCCGAGGTATCCGAAATTTATAATTTTCACGCAACCACTTTGTAATGCATAATCAGAGCGATTAATTTTTAAATACATTATGCTGTTAAAAATGTACAGACAAGGCAACGAACGTTAGCATATTTATAGTTTGGAAAAGTGTACGAGAAGAATATCTTTTAGGCTGAAACATCATTGTTCGAACAATTTTGCTTTAGTATTTTCTACAAATAGCTCATGTGCCCGGGAAGAATTGCCCCAGGATATATTTGCAAAATACTGTCAAATCTGGGCACAGGGATATCCGCATAATATTCCTGAAAGACAGTTATACTATCCTAAAATGAGAACATGTATTGCATTCAAGCGAAAGTGTCGTTGGATATTTTTTTCTTATTTTGAGAATGCATTCAAAATGCTATGATGCCCTACTATGGCAGTTAGGGCTCTTACTTCGGCACTTTGCTTAAACGCGATGGAACAACTTGACACAAAGAAAACTTTCATTTCATCGACCTTGGCTGTTTTCCGAATGCGTTATTTCTAGATGGGGTGACATTAATTGGCCACTACGGTATCAAGATTTACTTTCACCGACTTTTTCTTATACTTATATACTCCTTAAAGAAACCTTAAACCAAAATTCCCTACCTGAACTGTTGTAAAGAAATTAGGATGAGCACGTTCGTTGCCTTGTTGAATATTCACCCGTATGCTCAAAGTAAAACGATGTTTTAAGGGATACCATATCTCTTATTTCGTAGCTTATAATAATCATTAAATTTATAAGTGATTTAGGTATTATTACATTATCAAATGGATGTAAAACCGTTTTAGCAATCATTTATAACCCATTAATAATGTATCCTCTAATTCGCCTTCTATTTGTTTGATTTAAAAGCTTACTTTACTTACGTTTCAAAAACAGCTTAAGGAAAAAAATTCTTCAAGAAAGTTTTTGGTGATTTCAGTTATACAGGTTGTCTATAAAGGGTGGGGTGGGAATCCCTTAAACAGAAAGTGTATACAAACCAAGAACTCTACTGCAATTGAAGCGCGGATGTTGTCGCACCGAAATGGCCGCCATTTCCAGAGAGATGTGTAGAGGTGTGGCGGCTAATTTCCGTTTTCGGTTAGAGGAGTGCCAACAACGCGATGGTCAACATTTGGACAACATAATCTTTGCCACTTAATTTTCCAAAACTTTCTTTACAAATTGTCCCAGAAATAAAAAAACTTTTACTTTTTTTTTAATTTATAATTACCCCCACCCTTTCTGGACACCTTGTACATCATTTTTAATGGAATGACGTAGCGAATAATAATTTCCATTGCTACATTATGTAGTCACTGACGATCGAACACGGTTGAATCCAACAAATTTATAGCCGTCAGCAAAACAGAAAATTTTATTACCTAACACCGTTTATACTCCACATTAATTTAATATTGGAAATACAAATTTTATATTGGAAAATTAATGAAATAAAATAGAGTTTTTTTATTTGTTTTGTTAAACGAATAAAAATATATTTTAAATTTGTAAAAAGTAATAAATAATAATGATATATCAGTTTTTTGATCTGTAACCCTTTTGGGTATTCAAAAGGTATCCGAAATTTATAATTTTCACGCAACCACTTTGTAATGCATAATCAGAGCGATTAATTTTTAAATACATTATGCTGTTAAAAATGTACAGACAAGGCAACGAACGTTAGCATATTTATGGTTTGGAAAAGTGTACGAGAAGAATATCTTTTAGGCTGAAACATCATTGTTCGAACAATTTTGCTTTAGTATTTTCTACAAATAGCTCATGTGCCCGGGAAGAATTGCCCCAGGATATATTTGCAAAATACTGTCAAATCTGGGGACAGGGATATCCGCATAATATTCCTGAACGACAGTTATACTATCCTAAAATGACAACATGTATTGCATTGTCAAGCGAAAGTGTCTTAGGTTATTTTTTTCTTATTTTGAGAATGCATTCAAAATGCTATGTTGCCCTAATATGGCAGTTAGGGGTCTTACTTCGGCACTTTGCTTAAACACGATGGAACAACTTGACACAAAGAAAACTTTCCGAATGCGTTATTTCTAGATGGGGTGACATTAATTGGCCACTACGGTATCAAGATTTACTTTCACCGACTTTTTCTTATACTTATATACTCCTTAAAGCAACCTTAAACCAAAATTCCCTACCTGAACAGTTGTAAAGAAATTTTGATGAGCACGTTCGTTGCCTTGTTGAATATTCACCCGTATGCTCAAAGTAAAACGATGTTTTAAGGGATTCCATATGTCTTATTTCGTAGCTTATAATAATCATTAAATTTATAAGTGATTTAGATATTATCAAATGGATGTAAAACCGTTTTAGCAATCATTTATATCCCATTAATAATGTATCCTCTAATTCGCCTTCTATTTGTTTGATTTAAAAGCTTACTTTACTTACGTTTCAAAAACAGCTTAAGGAAAAAAATTCTGCAAAAAAGTTTTTGGTGATTTCAGTTATACAGGTTGTCTATAAAGGGTGGGGTGGGAATCCCTTAAACAGAAAGTGTATACAAACCAAGAACTCTACTGCAATTGAAGCGCGGATGTTGTCGCACCGAAATGGCCGCCATTTCCAGAGAGATGTGTAGAGGTGTGGCGGCTAATTTCCGTTTTCGGTTAGAGGAGTGCCAACAACGCGATGGTCAACATTTGGACAACATAATCTTTGCCATTTAATTTTCCAAAACTTTCTTTACAAATTGTCCCAGAAATAAAAAAACTTTTACTTTTTTTTAATTTATCCCACCCTTTCTGGACACCTTGTACATCATTTTTAAGGGAATGACGTAGCGAATAATAATTTTCATTGCTACATTATGTAGTCACTGACGATCGAACACGGTTGAATCCAACAAATTTATAGCCGTCAGCAAAACAGAAAATTTTATTACCTAACACCGTTTATACTCCACATTAATTTAATATTGGAAATACAAATTTTATATTGGAAAATTAATGAAATGAAATAGAGTTTTTTTATTTGTTTTGTTAAACGAATAAAAATATATTTTAAATTTGTAAAAAGTAATAAATAATAATGATATATCAGTTTTTTGATCTGTAACCCTTTTGGGTATTCAAAAGTATTCAGCGTACACCAAATAAGGTGAAGTTCATAGCAATTTGAAATTGCGTATTTGTACATAAGGCACTTCAAACTCTATTCTAAATATATTTTCGAAAATCTAGTGTTGCCAGATCCCCCCATTGTATCAGACACCAACTTTGTTTTTTGCAATGAAACACCCTATATATTATTACATTTATGAAAATTTAGAAGTTTTTTTAATACTTATCTTGCACCATTTAGGAAATAAAAATGGGTTGTAATAAACTGAACAGTATTTAATTTATTATCTACAGTATAATATTACAAACAGTCAGTAAAATAGTGTAAAAGAAGAAAGAAGAACAGAATTTTGGAGCAGTAAAAGCACTATTTAGCCTGTATTTCTGTGTTCACTATTGTGATTGTAATGGTCAGTAAAAATTAATGAAATGTCAGTATAAATTAGCTGGTAATAAATTTGCAAATCCACAGTAAGAATTACTAAATGGTCAGTACGCAATAGTAGCAAATGCTATTGGTGGGTAATAGGCTGCTTTCGGATAATATAATAAAATAAACGTTAACTTTGCTGTTGGATATGTTTATATCATTCCTGGTGGCGAAAGCAATGAAGTCACAGATGTAAAAGAAACCCTAAATGAGAGTTTTTCTACTTCGGAAGAATTTGAAACTCTCGCATTCAACATTTCGACTACCATTCTTCCTAATGATGCAAAGAAATGGACTTGCAATTTCCCAGGATTTTTCCAAAAATAAAAAGCATGTAAGTAGTGGGTATTGAAATAAGGCTGAAATACGTTGATGCCAAATTGGTTCCTATTGAAGCAAAAAGGCGACGTGGCCGACCATCTAAAAATCTAAAGCAAAGCAGGCACTTCTTGTCCAATAGTGTATGAATAATAATTATAATATTTTTCAATTTATAGTCTTTATTTTTAAAGAGGCAAATGCATTTTAAAATGTATGAACATGAATCGCTGGCGCGAGAGTTTTCTTCCGTTAACAGAGAATACTACCACAGCAAACATGTGTATACATTAGCTGTGATACTACCGCATTTCAAGAATAAACCACTGTCGTGAGAGGCTTTCCAGTCTCCAAATTCGAGTGCATTGCAAGCAAAGGACTGGTGGAAAAATAGCTCAAATCGCGCGCCAACCTGCGGATGTTGACGTTATAAATCTCGGTTGCCATGACGACGGGTTATGCGAGTCGCGGCAGCTTTTTATCAGGTGGAGTGCATTGCATGTGTGCGTGGATCTCCTACACTTCGGATTTATATTAGAAGGATAAGTTGTTTACGTAGTTTTTTTATTATTATTATAGTTATTTAGATGGTTTTCGTTTGTGTATGATTCTGTCAAAGAAAACATGAGCTTTTTAAGGAAGGCGAATTACCGTTTTTTGTTCCCTGCACTACACCTCTTTTTCAACTCGCGAGCCGCCTCTGGCAAAACCTCAAAGCACAGGTTTCGCAAAAATTTCAAATGGAAGAATCTATATTTGATTACTTGAATAATTTAAGAATCATATTTGCTGTCGAATAATAATAGGTATTCCTATACATAGCCGAAGATATAATGAACTTCATCCTGAATTAATTCGCATAACTCTAAGTTCTTTGAAATGCCCTCCATTAGCTCTTAATTAAACACTCATGAATACATTACGGACACTTCATGTGTGCAGGTGCACCGTCTAAGTGGGAGACACAGTTTTGCAGAATTTCTATAGACAGGTACTTACTTAGTCGAAAAAGTCGAAAACCGTAGTGTACTTCATACCAGTTAGATTGTCGTCGTAAAAAGCAATTTTATTGTCCATTAACAAACATAATACATTCAATTCTACACGCTTTGGAGGATCGCCAGGCTGGAGAGCTTGAAGTGCGATTAGTTTATAAATGTGCATTTTGCATACAGGGAAAGATGTATATCAAATGACTCACAGTTTTTGCTCGTCGCTCATTTTTGATATCTTCATACTTATTAGTTTTTTATATTTCCTTTGTTACAACACAACCCAACGTACAGTCGCTGTTAATTGACTTTATTTAGAAGTTTTAAAGTGTTGTGATTGTCTTTATAATAAATATTAATTTCAAAATTGTACGTGTCATCATCTTAAATACATGAAGAATATTTTCATCATTTGAAAAATATGAATTAATTCTCTCAATGTAAGTGTGTACTGTGTTTTTATTGAATCTATAAAATTCACAATGTGTTATGTAACGTTTTAACCTTTCCTCCTGATGAAGTTAAGAATCTTAACGAAATATAGGTTCCTGGAATAAGTGAACAGTTTCCATGGAACTAACTTGAGTTATAACAGACTATATTTATATACCTGGTGTGAGTAAAGTAAGGGAACGGACGATTATTTTGAAAAGGGTACATTTTAAAAGAAAACTGGAGACAAGTTAGTTTTGATTTACGTTTACCAATTTTGTAGCCTACGCCGTATTTGATTCGAAACCTGCCCCATATGGCAGCGCCACTATCATGTTTGTTTCAAATTTCAACCCTTATTTTTAGGGCACATTTGAGTTGCTGCTGTCGTCTTAAGTATAGATGGCAGGTTTTCCTAATGAAGTCAATTTTCGTATTTTGACTTACGTTACTTTGCTATAGCTGCTGTTATTGTACTAAACAAATGCGCGTCTGGTCCATTCAACCTTAAATCGGACAATAACTTCTAATGGTTCAGCGAGAACGCTTTATTTGAACCCTTCAGACTTTTTTCTATGGAGACATCTTAAAAACCGTGTTTACCTAAATAGGTCACAGAATTTAGATGAATTAAGGCACCACATTCAAAAGAGATGCAATTGATCACTCCCAAAATCATAAAAAACGTGCTCTTTTATGGAAAGGTTAGCCCATTACCACCTGCTCCCAAAAACAAAATTAATTAGGTATTTTCGTTATTTTATTAATCACAAAGCGACACATCCAAAAGTGGTTATGGGGGCAAAAACCTGCATTTTCTCAACAATTTTCTTATGTAACCACCCAAATATAGCACATCATTGTACTCAGGACGACAGCAGCAAACTTTAAAGTGCCCTAAAAATAAAATAGGATCAGGAAAACCGCAATCTCTATAGTTACAAACATAGAGATACCCATATAATATCTAATAAATCTGGCATCAAAAACACGTTAGTGTCGTTCAATATTTTTTGGTGACCGAATGCCCACTATGCATGATATACGCAGCATATGTACAGCATAACGCACAAATATGAGGAGATTACCCTCCATATTCTTCCGAGAAATTTTAAAACGCTGCTTTTTGCACTGGTAATAATATATCACAAGAATTTGAAAAAAGAATCCATTCCTAAGTGGAGTTGTATATTCTCGATGATGAATAAAAGTCAGTCTCCACAAAAATATTTTACTTTTATTCACAATGTTCTACGGTAGTAATGTTTTTTGTCTAGCAGAAATGCTTTTTTAAATTGGATTTGAGGAAATAGTCCATTCTCACAGTGTCATGTTAATCAAAACCAACAAAATTCGTCACCATCACAAAGTTTTCATTACAGTAATTATATTCGTTGTTATACGTTTAGAGGCTCTATACACACCATCAGTAGTCACAAAATATAGTCTAAAACAATAACGGAAAATCCAAAGTAACATAAGTATCAAATAAATTAATACTGCGGTTTAAAAACAAATAAATTAGGTTTGTTTTTTAAATTAACTTTCGTCGATTTTGAGAGTTTCCAAACTTTCTCTTTAGTTTATACCAGCATGGCTTTAGATACGAGGTACATGTAAACATGCTACAATATAGAATATCAAAAAATATTTTATTCAATAGTTTATAATTTTAAAAAATATTTTATTTTATTATTGACACTTCTATGCACTACATATTTATAATTTTGACAAAACAGCGAATTTCAAACCTATACATATACGTAACAAGAAATTTTTTTGAAATTTTAATGCTCGAAAACATTTCTCAACCATCAGACTAGACTACTTTTGATTTGTGTCTTTAGATGCCCATAATTGATCCCGTCACTTTTAGATCATATTATTACGATTATCATTTGTCAATTTAACCCTCTGGCGGGACAACTTAATTTTGTTTATCCTATATACCTAAGATACAAATTGTTTTCTGTTTTTAATTTATTAGTTTAATGATTTAAAAATATCTTCTGTTGAATTTTCTATTTTTTTATATATGTATATGTGTGATAATTTTGTTCTAGTTCTAATTTGAACATATAGATATATATAATATTTTGTGGAGTAGACGTTGTCGTTTAATTTCATAAATATACACATAACTACCCCGCTTCTCTCTGTAATGGATTACTCCAAGAAATTTTCTATTTAATTTAGTGTTTTTAGTGTCTGATGATATTCCGTAAATATCAAACCGGACATGCATAAAAATATATATACCTAACAAATAAAGGTACAAAACTCAACTTAGAGTGCTTTAAGTTTTATTTTAGCACTATATTTTTAAATCTACCAAGTTTTGATTTATAAATATTTTTTCCTCATACCAACATAATATTTATAGATGCATTTTTACCCCCAGGAGTCAACTGTGGATGCAACACTGCAGAGATATAGAGCTTTTCCTCTTTGAGCGTGGGTAGTGAGTACCATATTTTTCTATTAACCTTCCCTTTGCGAAGAAAATTAAATTGCATGGCGTAGGATTGTTAAAGCCGAAAAATTCCATGTGGGTGGTTTCCTACTCTAATAGGTAATAATCCGTAAACAACCAGGTATTACATTTTCTGTGCCATATATCGATGTTCTTATAACAATTAAAATTATTATTATTAATTAACCTAAATTATACCTACAATAATTAAACTTCTGCATTGTATTAAAATATGATTTATTAAGAAAATCGGGGACGGTACCAGATTGACACTCATTTCTGTTCGGCTGTTTATGCTTAGGTATCTTAATATTTATTTTAGTACACAAGTTTAATAGACTATTTTGATGAATGGATAGCAGAAAATTGGTTAAACCAATGGACTGAGCTTTTCTACTATAAGAATCAGGTTCTGCGTAAGCAATTTGTTTCTATATTTTATTTGATGTCTCATAAGTAATTCCGTCTTTGACATTTCTTTTGAAACCATATAATATACTTTTTGTTAACCATTATAAAATGATATACGATATACACTCAGGTGCACAAAAAAATGGAGATTTTAAATAACATTTTAATGACCATTTCAACATATAGAAGAAATATCATTCCAGATTTCCGCATAATTTACATTATACGAGGAAAAACAAAATTATATTTCTACCATGTTGGTTGTGAAATAATACTTACTATACTAGGTGAAATACTACGTGAAATAATACTTTTAAACGATTTTGATATCTCGATTTGTTTCCAATTTATGAATTATTGAATAAAACATTACATTTTCTTTCTTTATGTTCTTTAATTATAACGATAATTAGCGAACGCTAAATGAGAAAATAATTTTTTCTACGACTGTCTTTAAATGCCTTTATTATATGTTCAATCATGATTTCAAAATGTAGTACATTGTAAATCTGTTGTTCGTTTGTTGCCTAACAACTAGCGGGGAATATTTAAAAACGCACGGGTAAATTTGCTGGTAATGACAAAAGTAGCGTCGGCCATAAAAAATCACCATAGCAACGCCGACAATACAAACACACCAAATTGATAGTTTATTTATAATTAATAATAATTATAATTATTTCGCTAATTTCGAAGGTTTCAAAGCTATTTATATAATGACAAACAGTGATAGTAAATATAGTTTAACACCACCTAGTCAATTTAATACTTCTAACTCATCGTATTCAGGCTTATGCAAACAGTGCGAATATATCGTGGGTATACTGCAAAAAGTGACCAAGTCATAAATCGTCGTATTTCTGTTTTAGTGACCAAATGATTAAAAATAATTTTATCTCCCCCAGGAAAAATTGAGCAAGTGATTACCAAAATATTTTTAGTTTATTTTAACACAGCAGATGATTACCAAGTCTACACGACTGATGGTATTACAGTAAAAAGTGACCAAATTGACCTGATCATTTGTGTATTGCAAAACATATCACGTAAAAGTGACCATCTTGATCGACTTGGTCAGTTTCTGAGGTAGTGTAATGATTTACATTTGACATTTGCAGCGACTTGATCAGTTTTGTCACTTGATATTGTTGTGTCTAGAGAGCTTGTAAATTTGTGTTTGTTTTATAGTGAATTGTTTAAATACAAATTACAATTACGATAAATAAAATTAAAGCGCGGAGGGCTTCGGGTAAATCATACGTGATTAAGAACATTCGAAAAAATCATCCCAAATTCCAAAAGCAGTCAACTGCCAAAATTGTCTTTTCAAATGTTCGATTAATTTCACTGAAGATGAGAGAAAATTAATCTGTTCGATTTATTGGAAAATGCGACAAAAAGACTTTATACTAAGTTGTGTTAATTAAAGCACTCCGCTTAAATGTCAAAGAATACGAACAGGAACAGGAACGAAGAAATTATTCAGCAGGAAATATTATTTTCGGAAAAACGATTTACAGTGAAAAGTCAGTATGCAAAATGTTTTTCCCCAAGACCCTTCATATTAGCAATGGTCCGGTAGATAGTGCTTTAAGAGGAGTCATTGATATCGGGATTTTTGATAACCCGGATAAACGAGGCCATAATACGCCACCTAATAAGACTCCTGACGACATGATTCAACAATTAAAAAACCATATTGACCGATTTCCAACTATGGAATCCCACTACTGTCGCAAATCATGCCTGCGTCCATATCTCGATCCATCTCTTTGAATAGCAAAGATGTATGAACTTTATGTTGAAGAATGCACTCGAAACAATGAACGTTGCGTTACGACGAATATTCGGCACAAATTACAACCTTGCCTTTTTAAGCCAAAAAAGGACCAGTGACAGGTTTACGAAAAATACAAGAATCAAGAAAAGTCTTATGAAACTGGTTGCAAATAACAACATTCCCATGGAGTATCATGATTGGTATACGTCGCTTCCTGTTGATAAGAAAAGTCTTACAATATCCCGGAATCAGCTATTTCCGAATCAGACTCAGATATTGAATTTGATTAGGTTTAAAGTTTCTATAATATTTCATGATTTTATTAAAAGTTATTGTCAGTATATTCAGTTTTTTTCTACATCAAACGTGACCAACTCAAGAATTTTTTGTTATTCTGGAAAAACTGTTTAATATAATACAAATTAATTTCGTATTTTTAAATCCATATTTCATACGAAAACTTCCCAAAAAAGAAATAAAATTAAAACGGCGTTGTGTGATTTATTAAAAATATAATTAACTTTGCACAAAACTAACTTTATTGACTTGATCACTTTTTGCAGTATACCCACGACAGGTAAGTTTCGAAAAACAAATACTTTCCTGAAAATTATGTTTAATTTATTCAAGTAGAAAAATGTATAGTGTGAAATGACCATTTCTTACTGGTATGATTTACAACGATCAGACTCCTAGGAAATATATGTCATTCCATGTTCGTTGCACAATATAGATACTATTCCCAGTCATTCCACAAAATAGCGTTAGACTACACTCCTGGAGCATATAATTCGGCTCCCCTATAAGCGCACCACAAGGTTGAATAACATACTCGTAAATATTTGTGATTTAAAACTTAAAACTTTATATTAATTTCGTGTTGTAACTTGAGACACAGTTGAACTCTCTCAAGACAGGGGGACATAATATACCAACAAGTGCAGTTTATCAGGCATCCCTAATTTTAATCTTAATCTTTCCAAATTATTTAAAGAAAAATCAAATAAAATTTAATATAATTGCTTATACAATAAGGTTTTGAATATGAGACCCCATACTGCCTAAAAATCATGTTTCCAATTCTTTTGTGCTCATTAACAATTTACATAATCATTTAACATTTGCAGGTATCCCTCAGTAGCAGTTCGGTCTTTCCTTTTTAAACAACGATTTTTTCTGTTGATTCTACATTTCTAAATACTAGCCTCATCATTAACACAGATATTGTCCTCAATTATCCTTAAAATACGGGAGAACCATTCTGCCCATATTTGGAATAAATAATCGTACGTGACAGGAAAATCTGCACCCTTAAGTTCAAACACCACTTGAAGTTTATAGGCATATATTTTTAAGCTTTTTCGTACAATTTTCCAAACAGTGGTGTATTTTTCCGCAAACCTTCCGAACAGCACTCATTTTTGACCATCCTGATCTCGAAATGTACCTTGAGACTCCGTTCTTACAAATTTGATAATGAATTAATGGTATGCGACTTTTATTTTGAGAACAATTTTCTAAATTACGTTACGTTTGACTTTTTGATATTCATATTCAAAATAATAACAAAAAGTAAAGCCGTCTTCAAAATATATGAAAATTTGATAGACATGAATATATATTTACTTTATAGCACCCCGCATGTAGTTAGCAAAAATGCAGTATCAGATAACCGAAGCAAATAAAATTTTAAATTTGATATTATTAAAAAAAAATGAAGTAAACAAGAAGTTTTAGCTATCATTCAATATAAAATATTAAAGCTTACCTCAAGTTGTTTCCAAACTATATTTATATTAAAATATTTTTCGCACGTTAACTTCAGCGACGTTTCGAGAGTTTTATTTTATCATCAAAAACAAATTAAGGAATTAGTTATGTGAATATTAAAATAAAACATAAATATAGATATTAATTATTATTTTACAATATTATATTTGTCAACAAACTACATCACGCGATATTTCAAAAGTACATAAAAAATATTAATTCGTACGAAGTGGTAGTGGTGTTTTACGCGCGATTGCAGAATATTTCCATATTATAAGCCCACCACGTAGATTTTACTACCTGTTGCCGAAATATTCGCAGGCGACGCGACGTCTAAAAAGCGACGTCGACGTCGTTGTCTCAATGTGTATGTAGTCGTAGTGGTTGTGATATAGACGCGTGCGCTTGGTACGGGTCGAGTCCCCGGACAAACATCAGCCTCTGTGGTAGGTTGATAATGCTGGGACTACAACTACCTGGTGATATCAAGAGACCATGTTGACGGTTTTACCTGTTTGTATCCAAGAATAAGAAACTCATAGGTTATAAATAGAACATGGTGAAAATTTTGAAGCAAATATGGTTCTTACGCGGATAATTATTAGAACTATTACAAGCTGAGGCATTGACGTTTGAGTTGGAAGTATTTGTAAATCAAACAACGACGCGATTTTATACTATACGAATTGTATAGCGGGTTACAGTTCCAGACACGTTTCGGAATGAAGTTATTACATCTTCAGTGGCATAATAATATATCTCTCTCTATTTATCTATATCATAGTAGTATACCTACATGGTCACGCAATAATTGCGTGACTATAATTATTACAATGACATTGTCAAACTTGGGCATGGAAATTTAAACATCTATACAGACACTTTGTGTGTGTAAATATAATTTAATTAATTTATATAATATGTCTACGTAAGTTGGTGGCATATGGGAAACTTTTTTATTATTAATTTTACGAAAAAAAATTATTCTTTATATTATTTTTTATAAAAAGTTCTGCATGGTCCAAATGCAACCATCATATATCAAATTTATTATTAGTCGCATACGATGTTTGTCAAAAAATGTGATTTTTGCTCTGGATTAAAGTATCTTTATTTTTGAGAATACCGAAAATTATTATAATGAAAAGATGTTTAAAATTAAAAATAACTCTCAAATATTCAACATTAAAAAACTATTTTTCCGACATCTTCTCTGCAATAACGTTGAAAATTTAAGTTTGACTATTATAGCGCAATCTCAATTTTCTCTTTCAGACTTCATGTATGGTGGCATGCGTCTAACTTTTCATAAACAAATACGTCTGGGAAACATAGAACTGTACAATACGTATCTCTAAAAATTATGAAAAACACTTTTAGACTGCTTAAAAAAAGTGTTTATACCGCGCCACTTCTTAAAATTCGATTGTTGCCGTTTTTCGAATGTTCGATATTTTGACAATTCGCAATGCCTTTAAATATCAGTTTTAAAAAATGCCAGTCCATTCTAGATTAATTAAGCATTAATGTGCAAACTTAAATTGTTAACGTTATCACAGAGAAAATGTCGGAAAATATTTTTTTAATATAAATAAACAATGTTGAATCTTTGAAAGTTATTTTTAAATATTAAACATCTTTTCTTTATAACAATTTTCGATATTGTCGAAAATAAAGGTAGGTACTTTACTCTAGAGCAAAAATTACATTTTTTGACAAACCTCTTACGACTGATAAAATATGATATCTGATGATTGCGTTTTAGGTTTTCGACTATGCAGAACCTTTTATAAAGAATAACTTTTTCGTGAAAGTAATAATATATTCCCATATGCCGCGTATTATTTAAGTTATAGAACTTATACCTATTATATTACATTGTTATTGATGTTATTTGGAAAACTTTCTTCTTATATGTCATTTTAAAAAACGAATAAATACAAATTTTAAATTGAAAAATGTATTGAAAACAAGGGAGCATTGAATTAGATTGAAATTTGGTTTACAAATAAATTATAGTATTTTAGAGGATGTTACATGATTTGTACCTTATCTATTGAAAATTACTACATTGATAGTATTGCCTTGTACTTGATGAAAATTCATATTTAAACTTTTAAATGAAGAAAAACAAAATTTTGATGAATTTATTAGAATCTACATAAATATAACATTCATGTTTGATATATGCATATAGTATGTAGGTGTTTCTTCAGTTGGGAAAGTTCACTCCACAAAATCTAAATCTGATGCTAAAATATTGGATTTTCTATTAATAGGATATAACTCGAAGTTATTTACTCGACATCCGAAAAAGCCACTATTTTTCTTGAAAGTTTTCTTGACCCTTATTATTTAGTTTTTTACTAGTCGAATTTCTTGGGAATGAGGTTCAGATGAAACTAGTTTTGTGAAATAAATATTGTATATTTATTTCATGTCACATTTTTTTTTGTACCACGTTTCGACAACATTACGTTGTCTTCTTCAGGCAACAGAATCTTCTTTTCTTTTTTTTTATTTTTTTTTTATATAATTTCTTACATCTTTTCATTTCACCAAAGCATTAATATGTACCAGAAATTCAGATTATTTCTGTTCAGTATTGGGCATTGTTTTTGATGAAGAGAACGTAATGTTGTCCGAAACGTTGTACAAAAAGAAATGTGACATGAAATAAATATACAATATTTATTTCAAAAAACGAGTTTCATCTGAACCTCATTCCCAAGAAAATCGGCTAGTAAGAAAAATCCAGTTTGGTGAACCATATAAATGTTATGTAGATTGTAATACATTCGTGATATCCCATTTTTGATTAAATCAATATCACCCTGTAAAAAATCAAATTTCAGGGCCGTAATTGTAAATGGTAATTATTAGTAGTTCGGGACATAACCCACCTTGTAGATCGATTTTGTAATTTTTGTCAATTATTCCTGAAAAATCTCATATTGAATGATTAAATTAAGGCCATTAACTGGTTTGGCACACCTAAGAATAGTTCAGGATTAAATCGAATGTTTTTGGCCTGAAATGAATCTACCAACGCTATATACACGCACTGTTTAATTTGTTTATTTGTTAATCTTATCAACATTGGTCGTTCATCCGCATGACGATGTTTTCAAAAAAAAAATAAATTAAAAAAAAAAATTCTATATTCAAAATGGAATCAACAAGCTTCGATGCATTTCTATGTACGTATGCATGAAAGGATTCAGGTTGCTGTGGCAGTAATTGTCAATCTGACATTTAAATAAATTTTCAGCTTTTATTGAATATTTCCTTTTATTACAGATGCCATTATACAATAGTGCTGAATATAGCGGCTATCATTTATGTTTATGGTCTTTGCGATTGTAAAGGCAGGGCAGCAGCAGCATGTTATAGAAGGCGTTTTCCGGAACACCAAACCATCAGCCTTTTTCGTCGGTATAAAATTATTTAAAATACGATGGGAAATTTCCTAGCCTAGGTGTATCCTATATCCACCATAAGTATGTACAAAGACAGAGGCACGCGAATCACTCTGTATATACATATATAAACAATATTCATGAGGGTCAACTCAACAACTTTCCCCAGACGTCGTCCCTTGTTGACCCAAGTTATAAATCCTGGACAGTCTAGTTTCAAATGAATAATACAATTATTTATCTGTAAATAGACCCGAATGCTCGGTGGCGTAGTAAAAAGCATTAGTTTAGGGTTTAGACAAATGAAATGAAAAGTTAGCACTCATGACGATGGAATGGTCCTATGACTCTTATTTAGCGATTTCAATTTACTTGAAGCCGCCAAAACAAAATAAGTTAAAACAGAAATACATGCTTTTAAAATGCGAAATTCCTATGTAGGTCAGATATAACATCATTACTATGTATCCTACTGTAGAAAGGCATAAAATTTACAACGTAAGTATAACACATGAAAGATTGATTGCTTGAAGAAAGTCTGCCAAGTCCAATAAAACGAAACTACACATGCATTGAGTGAATAGAAAATCGAATATTTACAATATCCCTACAGCTAAACATAGACATGTTGAATGAATCCACAAAATAAACTACATTTATTTTATTTGTCAAAGTATCTACCTATATGTTAAAATAAAAGACATTTTTAGCTCTCGATATCCATATCATATAATATGTAATACATGTATATGATTTTTTTTTTTTATTTCAACGGAAAAACGGTTTTCGGTCTTATTACGTAAATTAGTAGTTTTAAGAAAATTTCTGTCTGTGTGTCTGCCTGTCTGTATCCACGATAACTCAAAAACCACTTACCATATTTTAACCAAATTTGGTACAAAATACTAAGGATATGTCTAAGTGCTGATTATCTTTTGGGAAACATTGAGCGTATGCAAGGGGTGTAAAAAAGAAATCAAAAATTTTAAAAATTCATACTTCTTAAACTTCTCTGAAATATTGAATAACTTTTCATTGATTGATACGCAATATAGTTGATTTTTTTTAGTTTTATTATAAAATTTATTTTGCCCCCTTTTCTACTATTTACGAACGCCTATGTAAACAAAATTGTTATGCTGCATGTTGTAGGTTACCTTATATCAAAGCTATATATAATTAGGCAATTTTTCGTTTTTGACTCCTTTTTACATTACTTTCGAACGCCTGTGTGAACCAGTTCATTTTTTATGTTATATTCTATCACAACTATGAAAAATTATTCCGTATTTCGAATAAGTTTAGGAAGCATATATTTTTTTATTTTGTTGTTATTTATAACACATATTATAGCTTATATTCTATCAAAGCTATAAATAACTAGTCAATATTTCTGCTATTTTTTAGAAATACGTTTTTTTTTCTAAACTTTTTACCCCATTTTACACTTTTTTCAAATGTCAATGTGGTCTAATTGTTTAGGTTAAATATTTTAGGTTATATTTAAAGTTATATTTAATTAAAGACAAAAAATTATTCAATATTTCAGATAAATTTAAGAACTATGATTTTATTAATTTTTGAACCCCATTTTAAACCCCTTGCTTACGCTGAATGTTAAGCACCACCTATAAATATCCTGTAGTATTTTCGTACCAAATGTGGTTAAAATCCGTTAAGTGGTTTTTGAGTTATCACGGACACAAATTTTCTCTGACCCTTTTATAAAATTTTCACGGACGCCTATGGTACATTAATTTTTCTAGTGTATTTTTAGCACCAATTCAACTACTTAAATATAAAAATTTTTACATTTTAAATATATTTTTATTTTACCCCCTTTTCACGAACGCCTATGTGAATAAAAATTTTATGCT
The DNA here is from genome assembly GCA_911728435.2 of Apoderus coryli. Classification (NCBI taxonomy): domain Eukaryota; kingdom Metazoa; phylum Arthropoda; class Insecta; order Coleoptera; family Attelabidae; genus Apoderus; species Apoderus coryli. The sequence goes on along the minus strand of OU452204.1, from coordinate 8,451,102 downwards.
GCATTTTGTAGGTTATCATATCAAAGCTATATATAATTAGCCAATTTTTCTGGTATATATGTATCACAAATATGAAAAATTATTCCATATTTCAAATAATAATATATATTTTTTATGTTTTGACCCCTTTTCCATTATTTACGAACGCCTATGAAAGTAAGTTATTTATGACACATTTTATAGGTTATATTCTATCAAAGCTATAAATAACTAGTTAATATTTCTGCTACGTTTAAGAAATACGATTTTTTTAGATCTTTTTTACCCCATTTTACACTATTTTCGAACGCCAATGTGGTTTATTATTTTATGTTCAATATTTTAGGTTATATACAATTAAATGCGTAAAAAAATATGCAGTATTATAACTTTAAGAACTATGATTTTTTTTTAAATTTTGAACCCTTTTCTAAACCCATTGCCTACGCTCAATGTTTCCCATAATCTAATCAGCTCCTTGCCATGTCCAATAGTATTTTTGTACCAAATTTGGTTAAAATCTGCTAAGTGTTTTTTGCGTTTTCGTAGATAAAGACAGACAGACAGACAAACTGACAGACAGACATTTTTTTAAAACTACTTATTGATGTCTAAAATGACCAAAAACAAATATTACCGGTGAAATTAAAAAAAAAATTTCATGACACTAATAGTAGTTCGTAAATAGTAGAAAATGCGTCAAAATAGTAAAAACTCCTAATCATATTCGAAATATGGAATAATTTAAATAAAACTGTCTACCATAAAAATAATAATAAAAAAATAATTGGAAATATAGCTTGTCACCAAGAATCTTACGAATGACAAAATATGGAGAGCTTCCGTGACTCGAGGGAAACAGTTTATATTTTAATATCATCATGAAGAACTATATTTGTTCCAAGTATAGACTGATGTAAATTGTCAGATCATATTGTGCAAAACTTTTCTCCTATAATCAACAACAGAAAATGATGAAACAATCTTTTACAGAACTTTTCTCAAAAACTGAGGCAAATTTTAAGACTAAAAAGGTCAAAAAAATCAAGTTCGATTATCTTCCAACCCCTAGGCATTAGCTTACACATATATTTGTAATTATTATATTGAAAGTCTAAATGAATAAATGACCAATAACGGCTGCATGTGCAATCGTACATAATATATTTTCGGCATGTGTTTGAAATAAATTTGATTTATATATTAAATTCATGATGTGATGATATATTATGTATATTGGTGTTCATAAAATTACGCAGCGTCAAATTCAAATTACCTGCCTCTCTTTTACGGTTTTTTGCGGTAGAACCTAATAATAGTTGTCTTTGATTGATTGATACATAGGACAATGTGGGTAAATTATACCTTGATTATTTTAAATTGAGTATCTTACACACCGTGTCTTAAAACTTGATATTCTTCATGTAATAATAAAGCTTTTTGTCATATCAACATCGATTCATCTTCATTAAAAAAATTTGATCTTAAATTTCTCTAAAACAACTGTCATAATAAAAGTATTTAAGTCACTACATATCCCATTGCTAAAAACGGTGGACGGCTTCATCAGTGACGTGCATATGTGTTATCTCAAAGGACATTTTTTTAAAAAAACCTTTGCGCACTGACTTTTTTATTTTTTATTAGCAAAGTTATGACCTGCGACATTCAGTGCGCGATTTTTTAATTTCGGTTTCAATAAGTTAATCTAAATTGAATAATTTAAACACATGTAAAAACAGACCAGTAAAAACTATAAACTGTACAGATTTATCATTATTTCTGCATTGTTGTAAAAGCCATCGCCTTGAACCATTCTTAAAATTTAAATGTTTCCTCGTTCTTGCACAAGTTTTCTTGTACTAGATCGATTTATGTGGAATTCTATTCAATCCATTAAAACATTTATTGTAATACAAACGTATAGATTATCTCGCTTTGCTTATCGATAGACTAATAAGAATTCAGTTAATTATCTAAAAGAATAAATTTTGTACTTAATTTGCGCATTAAACGTTTTGAGAATGACATTTTCCGTCATTTGAATTAATTAATTCAAAATCAGCTACAGTTTCTGGAAGTATAAAATTAAAATAACTCAAAAACTGACTACTAACACTACCAACTAAACACTTAACTATGTGACAGTATACCTACATGAAATGTGTCTATATGAATCGTAGTAAAAAGGAAACTAAAAATGTTAGAAAAAAGCTTGCTGATTACCAATGCAAGAGAAATAGTTGTCTTATTTAGGATACTATTTGCAGTTTTGTATTAAATTATACGTACGCGATATAAAAGGTAGATTCTCTATTATCCCTATTCAATATAACGGGATAAAAATCCATTTCCCCTGGTAACATTCGTAATATAATTTTGTTGTCATCTCTGTCTCACTTCCTCTCACTTTCCTGAAAGGAGCACACGGCTCGGCGTGGTAGGTTAGAATATTCCAGCCTATGTAGGTCACCTCAAACAACACCTGCTAACTAGGCCATGATCATAAAACACATGTTGAATTCGGTGGTTTAGTTATATGTCGAATACTAAAAACACTGGATGGCAAAATCGATCAGACCAGACCTGATATATCCGTTCTGTATTAATATAACACATAATAACGACTGACATAATGTCATTTACATTAAGTTGGCTATCATTTATTTGCCCATTACCAGAATATGAAAATAATCATTTTACACAATGAATGCACTAACCGAAATCAGAACAAAAAGATCCTTTATTTTAGCTTATAATATATATGGTGTTCGATTTAAAATATAAGGCCTAATTAATTTTTTCAATTTTGCAAAATAAAAGACATTACAGCAAAATATAATGAATGACTTTGTACATAAAGCATCATTTATTTATCTGTTATCATTATGAAAAATTTTAATTTTATTTTCTCCATATAGAAGAAAAAGTGAGAGTTTCTAAGGCGAGGCCTGCAGCAAAAGACATAAAAAATGACTAGAGAAGAAAATTAATTTTAATTATTTCTAATAGAGGGTGCTACAAAAATAAATTGTCTAAAAAGGTTGACAAAAAGTGTGACAGGCAATAATTGTCTCAAAATGAGCGCGTTGTTGTAATGAAATGAACTTAGAAGCCGTATTGAATGTAAGCAGTATTACTTACGGTTTAGAGCAGTAGTCACTTGTATTATATAATCTATCTATTTAATTTTGTTCCATAATAAGTTCTTTATATTTTTGTATTGGTATTTCCAATAGTTGAGGTTTTGGCTGTAAAATAAAGTGTAAACTCGTGTGTAAACTATGGTGGCAAAGTCATTTTCCAACATGTAGTCACTTTATTAAAAATTAGAAATAAAAAAATGCAAGAGTAGGGCTTCGAACCCATGACTTCCGCATGCACGCAAAGCGGACAATAACCACTGGGCTACTATAGAAGTAAATTTTAATAGTAAGCTATTGGCTGTAAGGGGCATAAAAAGTGCTTTTAAATGAAGTACCACACGACCCCTACTGCTATTTAAGAAGTTAAGGGGAGTATTTAAATCGATTTAGGACTGGTAGATTCTAGATCTAATTAAAAACCAACTTCTAGAAAAATGCGAAAGTTTCTTTTATTTATTTCGGCATCTTCATCTTTTGTAAATGATTTCATTTTCTACCCCAACAAGTAATGTTTGTGTTGTGACTCATATTACCCTATTAAAATCTCTGTGATAATTAAGTATATTATTTCATTTAAATGCTGTTTAGATTTGTTTTTGAAGATGCCGAAATATATAGGTCAAACGTTGGCATTTTTCTAGAAATTAAAATTTGTATGTACCTAATTGCAATAAGTTCACATCGAACATCACATATAAATGGTTTTCCCGATTTCTGTAAATTATAGCATAATAATCATTTACTTACATAGCTACGAAATTCAAAAATTGATTGATTTGTACAATTGTGTCTGTAAGATTAAGGCAATTTGTCATCGCCAAAATTACATGCAAGACTTAATAGCCATTCCTACTCGTACATGATTTCAGTCCAAACATTTGTAAGAACATCCCTCATAGTTGCTTTTCCAAATAATAAATATACCACTTACCTGAAAGGCTATGATATTTGAAATTCAGATACGAAATTCTATTTGTGCGGGACCACGGCATAATTTTCTTATTTTTAGTCGCTGCTCCTCAAGTATATAGATAATAAATAATACGAAAACTTTATAAAACATAGATTGTTTGCCAGAACGCTCGTTCCTTATTATGAATTTTCCGTTTCTTCTATAATTTCTGATCAACGCATCACCTTCCTAATTTAAGTTTTTCTGAAAGTTTATATTGGTTTTGCAACTTTAAACGAAAATGCTGTGTTGGTTTTATTTACTCTTATCACTATTTTTCTAATTTACTTTTGGGTGAATATCCATCTAGATACACATAATATGTCTAATTATATAAATATATACGGGGTGTATCACCGGGAAGGGTTTCGATCGATTATGGAGAAACTACACTGTGCAACAATCGGAAAATCTCGTGTAGTACTTAGGTTGACGTGGCCAATTCGGAAAAATGTTTTTTGGACTCTACTTGTAATTCTAAAGATAGTTCATTTATAATATATTATACGTATGTCCAGCCGTTTTCCAAATAGGGGAAAGGGGGGCACATTCAACCATTTTGTAAGTTTGGTTGAATAAAAAACTCCCAGTAAGGATTATTATGTTATACTTATTAGTATAATGATAATGTTAAGTGTGGTTTTAGCTACCTTTTTTGTAAAAAAAGTTTAAATTTAAAACATTTTATAAAGTTAAAACCAAGGTTTAAATAAAACTTTACAAACGGTTTAAAGTGCCCCCCGGTGGGGTAGATTCAACCATCACAAGGGGAAGTTTAAACCATAACAAGCATTTGTAAAAAAATACTTCTTTTTGCCTATAACTTTTATTTGTCAGTTTTTAACATTGCTGATGATGTTAAATCAAGACTAAACGTATGGAGAGAAGAAGGTCTAGCTGTTTTAGCTGTGTTTGGTTTAGGTAACTTTAACCTTAGATCATACCGCTCAGCTGTAGCTATGTCATCAACTGCCGGATAAAAAAACTTAAAGCTAGGTCTTTTACGTCGTAAATATTTAATCTGAAATTCATTTTTTAATATACTGTACTATTCCCAGTTCTTGAGATTTTGTAAACACTTGGGAAACACTATATTTGCTAGAAAAAACCAGCTCGTTTTTAACAAAATCGCTATTTTCGTTACCCGAGTCATTATTATATAAATTTTGTAACTCTGCCGGTGAGTATTTTTTCCGTAGTTTTTTAATTCTAGAATGCAGTGTATCGCGTTTTACAATGAAGCTTCTGCTGGATTCTCTTTCTGACATATTCTTACTTATATCAAAGATTAATCAGATTAATCTTTGCTTATATCTTCTCTAATAGCATTCTTCATATCGGTTTCAACTAGGTTGGCCCGGTTTGTCTTTTTTTTTTTTTTGTAATTACGCACCATTTAAAATGAAGAGAAGATTTAAATCATATGACATATACCGTACAGTGAAGAGGTTTGGGGCTGGTTGAATATACCCCACCTCTATGTGGTTGAATGTGCCCCATCCTTTAGTTCGCAATAAAATCTCCTGATATCCGTACATTTATATTTTAAGGTTAAAACAATAATAAAACAGTAATCTCTAATAACAAAGTAAATCAGTGATAATTATGTTACAGGTATAATTTATAACTCATTAAAATAATATTACAAAATGTCGTAAACAAAATCTTCCCGTAAATTTACAAAAATCACACTTTATTTTTTTCACCAAGCAGCTGACCACATACAACTTTCTAACTACACAGGAAGTAGTTATAAATGACTGTCAGTCGACACGAATTTTTTTGGCGCTTAATTTAAACTGGAAAAATATTTAGGAGTGGTGGTTGAATCTGCCCCTTGGTTGAATGTGCCTCCTTTTCCCCTATTTGAAATGAATAATATGAACTATCTTTAGAATTACACTTAAAATCCAAAAAAAAAATAATTTATATAGGGTCGTCGTGACACCAAATTTTCAGATTGTTCCACAGTTTAGTTTCTCCATAAGCGATCGAAACCCTTCCCACTGGGACACCCGGTATAGGTATATACGCGAACTCACAAAGTGATCAAGAAACTTAAACAACAAAAAATACGAAATCAACGGTTTCTACAAGCAGTTTTACAGCGTTATCTCTAACCCAATCGTCCCCTAAAAGTTGAAAAATAAAATAGACTCATAGAGGCCCAGATTAAAAATGTTGATACCAACGAAACCTATTTCACTACCGTAAATTCTCTATTAAAAATGAACCTATTCTAGAATTAATTTATAATTAAAATTAAGTTTAAAATGACCTTCCTAACGGGTGACGATTTCTCTATTTCCGGTAACGATCCCGAATCCAAACTCCCCTAATTATAGTGGAAATTTTCATGTGAGCCATGGTCAAAACACCGCTTCAAAATTGTGTTATCCATGTTGATTGTTTTCTAAGATTATGAAGGTGTTGTGCATCATGACGTTTCTTCAAGTTTTGGTAAAACAATCAATTACTCAACTTTGTAGTCCGCGCAACCCCAGCATGGCTCACTTCGCTGTTCCCAACTTTAAGAATTCCCTTGAAAGACCACCAGCTCAATGCAAGAGACGATCGAAGCAACTGCCACAAGTGTCCTGAAAGCCATTCCGAAAACTGACTTCGAGAAATGCTTCAGGATGTGGAAGCGCCAATAGGAACTTTTTTTCAGTCAAATAGGGATTTCTTCGAAGGGTACTGTGAAGGGGATGATTATAATTAATACCAGAGCGGACTTATGAACATAGCTCAGAAGCAGACCTCGCATTTTTATTATCGGGCAGCGCAAGGACGCCCAAACGTCCAAACTCTAAGAGAAAAAAAAACTTTCCACTGAATTGGACTGGACCTATGAGTTTCAGTTGGTCCACATGGGCTGGACAACGGTACTAATTCAGTAACTTTTACACAGTTTCCGTTCTTTCTAGAATCGTCTTTATTTTATAGACTTGAAGGGCAATTTCCATCATATCTTTGAACCATCTGGCTTTTCAGTAGCCATTCTGAAATTTTTACCAAAAAAAATCGTGTAGGAATACAGGGTGTCCAAAACAGAAACGCATCGTTCTGTATATGGAAAACTAACCATAGGAAAATTTGATAATATACGACACCTAAGTCGAAGGGGGCAGATCAGTTAAACTATTTAGAATATACTGACATTGTCGGGTATACCAGAAATAGGAGTCAACTTGCTTATTTTAAATATACCTCCCTATATATTAGTATAGTTTTGGATTCTACGCAGGATATTAAGTAGATTTTGTGCGGATCATTGTGCTTTATGAATTAATACATTTAAACACGTATAAATTCAAAAATCTGTATTGCTTACTCTTGTTGTGATAAGAAATTATACATTATACTAACTTTTATGGATTTCCAATAGTTTTTTATGCTTAGCGCTATGAAACATATATTAAGATATGTCAGGTTATAGTTTCTATGGTTGTTTATAGCTAACCTTCCTCTTCTTAAAACATCCTTTATTCCTAACAAAACCTATTTAAAATGAATTGTTTCCCTTCTAGTTTCTTATTACAGGAGTTTTAACGTAGGTACAAATAATAAAAATAATACTGAACAACGATATACATCTGACCGAAGTAAAATTCATAAAACCAAAAAGCAAAAAGTATTTCCTAATAATAATACTTAATTTAGACCTACCTGTACAACGCTGTATTCGATGAAATAAGTGAAATCTAATTTGCAAAATATAAATCGATGGATGTTGCGTTGACACATTATTTGATTTAATGATTCAATTTTAGTATCTACGTTTGTTCAAATAAGCATGCTATATCTATAGCATACATGATATTTGGATTCATTTTAAAAAAGCTATAAAATTAAATTTAACAATCAATATCAATAGAATTTATGCAGTAGTACTTTATATGACTACAATGTGACATTAATTCGAGATTTTATATATTATGTATTATTTAACTGAAAATTGATTGGTAATAATATTAATCGGATAGCGGGGGAGCTGAAAATTATAAACATTACGTAATTCGTATGGATTTTAATATTCTTTTCATTAAAAGGCTACTTCCCAGTTTGCCAAAATATGTTTTTCTAACATCATCGAGTCATTTCAAATGTTCTAGCGTAAAATCCCAGACCTTTGTCAGTTTCTCAGAGCTACAAATTTGAGAATAAATATGTAATATTAAGTCAAGTATGAGAATGAATTGCTTGTTACATAATGTAACAAGACTTTAAGTTTTGTTGCAAATTTGTTTCACACGGGCCGTTTCGTTGATCCAAAACTCATCAGTGGTGATCCGCAGGCAGTGTGACCCAAATTTCCAACATTTACGAAACCTTATACTAGCACGAGCGATGAAAGACAACAAGATGTTTTTGACGACATCTAGTTTGAGCAGGCAATATGCGCAGTGAAACACAGTTCACAAAGGATGGCCGGACGAGAAGCAATCCTATTTTTAACACTAGACACGCCCGAATTCCCTAGCTTTATTAATGAATTGCCGATCACCACTAATGAGTTCTGGATAAACGAAACGACCCGTCTGGTGAAAGCATGGTAGTGTGAAACAAATTCCCAACAAATATTAAACTCTTGTTATATTATGTAACAAGCAATTTATAATTAAAGCCTCCCGCCAGGGAATTCGGGCGTGTCTAGTCTTTCTCCGGGCATATTGCCTGCTCACACTAGATGTCGCCAAAAACATCTTGTTGCCTAAAATATATAAGAGTTGGTTTTTACTTATGTGTTACAGAAACTACTGACATACTGACAAGCCTAAATGTCACATAATATTTTATTTGGGGTCCTATTAAAATCTTTTGTAAGAGCCAGACCAATACCAATATACCAGCATACCCTCAGACTCAGACACGAAAAATGTTCAGCTGTTAGATAACATTAAAAACGCGTGAATTATTTTTTCTTAGAAAACTACTTGACGAATTTGTTAAGAAGTTAAATAGTTTTAAAAAATAAACGATAAACCGTTCGTTAATTATGTATAAATTCAATGTTATAGATCTTAAGGAAGGTGCATTTTTTTCGTTCAAATTTTTTAGTGAAACCTATCTCTTATTGTTTTTCACATAACTTATATTTTTATTAGTTTGAGAGATTAGGTTATTAATTGAATTCGAATCGAATCGAATAGATATATTTTTTGTTTTACTACGAATCCAGATCACCTTTATGGCGTGGCGGCAGTGATTGCAATTCCTTGGGAATTGAAAATATTAATTTCTTGATGTTAAATAAATTGGCAGCAAATAAGATCCATTAAATTAGAGACAGATAACCCGTTTGACGTCTAACTGAAACAATATAACTTCAAAAATCCTTACCGCTCTCTGTACAGCTCTGGTCTATTAAGGCCAGAGCGTAAGCTGCGTCAAAATTTAGAATAAATACTTCACTACATACCCTCGATGTATTAATATATTTTCATTATTATTCAAAATGCAAAAATATTTGACTAAAAAATCTTTCCAACCTATTGAATATGTGAGAGAAAAGTAGGTTAATTTTACATGTTTAAAACTTGCCTAGTTGCCATTCCAAAAAATATCACGATTTAAATCAGATTTAAACAGTATGATTTAAAAAAATGTATTTATTATAATTAACAGAAATCACTATAATATGGAGCACATGTGAAAAGGGTCCGACTTAGCCTCCAACTTAATTAGTAATGGTAATTATCTTGTGTCTGCAAATTATTGGAAACAATGTCTAGAGTAGAGCATTTCTCTCTTTTCTTCAGCTAGTAATGGATATTCTTCATTGTTTATTGTAGGATCCAACATATATGCCAAAAAGTGAAAGGGTGTTAGAGCTTAAAGATATCTCTTTTAAATGCCATTCTTTTATTATAGCTATCTGAAACTTTTTAAAAATCACTGGATCAATTTGATCTTTATGCTCTTCATATATAAATTAAATTTTGGCCACTTACTTACATAGATCTCAAGACAATCTGAAAGTGTATTCCATCGAACATCCTAATACCAATTTCTTCTTCCCTATTTTTTATACGAAGCAGCCGGGCGTTTTCTGTTAGTTATTACAAGTTTTGATAAAGCCGCGATCTTGCAATACTGCGCACCGCGCGCCCGCATGAAATTTTCACGTTTGGGTGACAAAGGCACAAACTTGCAAAAACCACTCGAACGAAATTATCATGTTAAATCCTCTCCAGTTTTTCTTCGTATCGTATCTGTACTTGTACTATTCCTGCGTAAAAATATGTCTTTACTTAACAAAACAAAATATAATCAGTTAGAAATATTTGAAAAAATCAAAAAAAATCATTATTTTTATCAAACCTGCTTTCAGCTTGATTATTCAAAATAAGGTTCGTGTGGGTTGGAAGATTTTTCCATAACATGGTCCAATTTACAGTATGTAGATTGTAGGCAAGGCCAAGCATCTCAATGTACAGGAAAAATATATAGAAAAATGTCCTTATGTAAAAATAGATTTTAAAAAATATACTATTTTTCTTTATATAAATTTTTTTTCCAATATACAATATATTATCATAAAAATTACAAGATGCCGCTCTGAGAACAAGTTGATATTATCAACACGACCTTTTTTTCCTCATCGAATATAACTTCTTTCCAGTTGATTAAAAATTGTGCTATCTACAGTAAACGATGGCGTGAAGAGGATTTGAACATTATGAGGCACGCGAAATTTCACCATAGAAAACAAAAAAAAAACAACTTTGATGGTACATAATATTTTTCCACGACCTGTATTTTTACGACGTGCTATCACAGGTATTTAATTACACTATATTTGTCCACAACTTATTTAAAAATTATTGCTAAAACGTTTTACAAGTAATGATTTGTGGTACAATACAATAGTAAATACTCAAATATAAAAAAGTGTATTAAGAAATATTCAATTTGAACTAGTTTTTCTTCACATTTCCCTATACCTTCAACTGTTTTTGAATAATTACTTATTCAACTAAAAATTTTTTCGCCAAAACCATTACCTAAAAAAACTACCATAATGCTATATCGAACTAACAGCATATATTTAAGACGCCACTGGTTTCAAATCATCCCATATTCTTCCACCTGAGGCACCGTACATGTATTGGCATACTTGAACGATTCTTCTCCATCGTTTTTCTAAACGAAAAAGTTTTTTGTTTGCTTTCACCACCGTTTAATAATAACAACGTTGTACAACAGGGACGAACTTTTATAATAAATATATATTAACAAACAAAACATATAAAACATAAGAATAATTAATACTACATATATACACTATATTGTACAGGTACATCGTCAAATAAATACATAAATTAATTAATTAATTAAGATACTTAAACCAAAGATTACAGTAATCTTTGCTTAAACGAAATTAATTATATATTCTACAATTATACGTCCAATATAAATATATATAGTAGTTTGTAATTGATCTTCTTTTGACCGGTCAGATTATAGAATCTTCGAAATTATTGTGACGTCGGTCATAGGGCTTTTGATAAAAAGAAAACTCTTTTTTCGCTACACCAAGCTTTCAGGTCTAACTTTATTCCCTGCTTCAAAGGCTACAAAATTAACACAAACAAATTTTGATATTCATTTTATCAAAAGCCCTAAGACCGACGTCCCAATAATTTCGAAGATTATATATATATATATATATATATATATATAATATTATGAATTATCGACCGTACTTACAATAATAAAGTGTTAGCAATATCGGGTTTGCGGTCTGTTAATGCCTAAGTTAATGGAAAATACTCATTCAATCTAAGAACCTCTATATTTCGTCACCAATTTGTGACTTCATCAGGAGGAACAGCTGTAAAAATTACAATTCTAATGCAAAAATGGCAAATACAATCAAATTAAAAACACTTACATTAAGAGCCAATTAGGCCAATCTATAAACAAAATACATGCCAGCACATACACAGCAGTGAATTCAAAATTCTTAAAATCTACACTCTTCTCAAAGAGAAGAACAAAATTAAGCGCTTATTTCTGGAAATGTCACATATCAACAGAACACCCACGACAGTGAACTCCAGGGCAGATATCAGCCAACTAAGTATAATTTATTGTAATTTATTAAATTAGGTTCTCTTAAATCAGTTGCTGGCCTCCAGTTTGGCAAATGTTTTGTTTTTGGTTTTTTGTTTTCGTCCCTGTATGTATCGATGATTTTTACAATTTTTATACACAAAATAGAATTGTTGAATGCCCTACCTATTATAGATAAACCCCCCTTTTTATGTTTAGTTTCTATATCATTTAAACGTCCTTTTTTGCATCCTTTAAGATAATTTTATTTCCTGCGAAATCAATATTGGTTTGTAAACGCAGATACATTTTAACGTGTCGTGAATTTTTGTGTATTGTGTAGATTTTAAGAATTTTGAATTCACTGCTGTGTATGTGCTGGCATGTATTTTGTTTATAGATTGGCCTAATTGGCTCTTAATGTAAGTGTTTTTAATTTGATTGTATTTGCCATTTTTGCATTAGAATTGTAATTTTTACAGCTGTTCCTCCTGATGAAGTCACAAATTGGTGACGAAATATAGAGGTTCTTAGATTGAATGAGTATTTTCCATTAACTTAGGCATTAACAGACCGCAAACCCGATATTGCTAACACTTTATTATATATATATATATATATATACAAAACAAATAATACAAACTACTACTAATAAAAAGCTCTTTCTAGCATGTATGTTTTTAGAGCTTTATTATAGGTATTTTATGAATTTTTTAGGTAAATATAATAATATATTTATGTATTTGTCAGAAACGCCGTCGAAAATTATGATCTTTAAATATATTTTTCTTCATTTCCAAATATAAAGCACTATTAACGATATTCGACAAAAATAGTATATTATTCGAAAATAATGTTTATTAATGATGAATGTTTTAGGGATACATTTTTACGACCTGCAGCGTATCGGTTCAAAATTTCGATGTGAGGATTCTGATGGAAATACACGTTTTGTGGTCTTCTGATTACGAATATCATTAGAAAACACGTTTTCTATACTTCACCAAACCACTTATTTAACTTTCCATACGCGATTCGCTAACTCTGTTAGCTGCTCAAGAGAGAATTAATATTAAATTAAACTAATTATATTACGACGCTCTAATTAGTTGAAAGACAACGAATTATGGTGCAGCGCACTGCGTCATAAACAATATACACTGCTCAACTGTTGAAGTGGATATTTTGTATTTTAAAACTTTGTATTTTGTATGTCAATAATTTAATATAAAGTAGAAAATCATGAAAAATACATTATTATGTAATACCGATTGCATGCACGACTTACGACACTTTGCCACATTCAGCCGCATTGCGAGTTCTTCTTGAGGTAACCTTTCCTCTATCTAACGCACTAATTACTGGAGTTGCACTAATCGTCGTAACGGCATTTTCTTCAAGCGAATACAAAAAATTATTGTTAAGAGTATTAGATTAGTAGCAACTTACGTTCAAATTAATATTCCTGCACATTTTATTGAAAGACATATCAAAATTTTCATAACCAACTAAATATTGCGATATGAAAACTGATGTGATGGCTATTATTGAACATATTCCACTACACAAGCTTTCTCTACCATATTAACTTAAATATAGTACTATATTATGTTCCTTAAATATAATGTTAAGTTGTCGGTTACTCTGGCCGATGTAAACTCTGTAACAGTCTTTACAACTAATTTGATATGCGTGTGCCAGATTGTTCCGTCATTTCTACTTTATCTCTTGCATTACCTCATAAATTGCCTAGTCTTAAACCAAATTTGAAAACAGTTTTAAAATAAATATTTCAAAAAAACAACGTGCATTTATTTTGGAAAAATGGTAAAGAAATATTCGTTAGGTTCCCGGAAAGTTGTGGTATTAGAAATTTATTTTTGGACCTTTTTGAACTCCAAAATTAATAAGAGTACAATTATAACCATTAACTTAACCATTTTAATTATGCGGTTCTCTGTATCAAAGAGGATATTAATTAAAGACTTAATTAGACTCTAATTAGAAGAAATTTCATTAATCTGTGAAAAGCCACGACGAACATCTCGTCTGCATATCTAATCCAAACTCTAGGAAAAAAACTATTGGAGAGAACCGATAAATTAATATCTTAACATGTTTACGAAATTAAGGACTAGAGTTAAGAACTAAATCAACATAACATATAATAATTATTAAATAGAAGGTCAAGCTTCAGTAAAAAGAGATCCAAAAAGATTATAGGATTTTGTACCAACTAAAAAACGAAAATCAAGAATTCGAGGGGTAATGTATGATGTGGATGACATTGAGCACTCCACGCCTAATGACATGGTAAACGCATTTGCAAAATATTTCAATAGTGTGTACGTAAATAGTACACCTCGTCAAAATGAAATGTCACCTGTTGAGAAATATCGACCCATCTCTCTTCTCGCCAACTTCTCGAATGTCGTTGAGACAACACTTCATAGAAAAATATTTATCCAGGTGAAACAACAAATTGAGTCGCAGCAGCATTGCTAATGACCTGAAAATGTATCGTGTGGTTCAGGATAGCGAGGATTGCAATTTGCTGCAGGATGACTTGTTTACACTTGCCGAATGGTGTGAATCTAACAAACTGCATTTGAAAGTTCAAAAATGTAAGTTTCTAGATCGCAAGATATATTTGAATCTCATTACCAAGTAAATGATACGGCTCTTGAGCGTTGCGAAGTGGTGAGGGACCTGGGAGTCTATGTTGACACAGACTTATCGTTTGGCCTTTATATTGACTGCATCACCCGGGATGCATTGCGCATGGTTGAATTTCTGTTTAGAGTGACCAAGGACTTTACGGATATTCAATGTATAATGAATTTATACTTGCTCTTGTGAGATCCAACCTTGTATATGCCTCAATTATATTGGTCTAATTTTTATTTAAATAAAGGTTATTTAAGTTAAAATATAGGAAATGTTAGTATTTATATTTAACAGCAAATAAAAACAGTTAAATAGTAGCTGGCTTCTAGAGGTTTAAGATTTTAAACCCTGAAGGGATATCGCAGTGGCTATTGGAGCATAAGTACTGCTGAGCTACAGATCCCACTTAATAAGAATAAAAATATAATAATATGTTTTTAGTTGACAAATAATCCCTAATCTTTACATAACAGCAACATTAGTACTTTCCGTAAGTTTTCCTGCTTCAAATATCCGCCGTATGCCCGTCATGCAAGGGATGGGTGCACAGCGAACGATTCCTAAAACCAATGCAACGGATTAGTGGACACTGGCACGCGGCTTAATATGGCGATTTAGCACAGTGGTTCTGAGGATCTGACAAGAAAACACGCACTTTTTTGTTTGGGAGTGACACAGCGTAGACAGTTACCGGTTTAAGAGACTTGGACCATTTGAGCAAAAGGATTGAACGGCCAAAGTCAAAGGATTGGAGGACATAAAATAATATTTCTGATACGGTGAGTAGGAAATATAAATATACAAATACATTTAAGCAACCCTTATTGGATTATCGTAAAATGGCACAATGATCAAGTTGATCAAAATCGCTATGTGCTATCACGCATTATCAACTGTAAAATTTTGTGTAACGTTTGAATTAGCTCTTCGTGTCGTGATGAAAGAAATTAATCAAATAAGCCAGGTGTCTTTCGTTTTTGGTAAATTTCAATGCACACCTTGACAAGGTGTTGTAGAAACATTTTGAATATGCTACCATTTTAAAATGACCTACAGAATGGGCATTTGCAGTACATGCTCGAGATAAAAAATCGTCGCTGAAATAAATCAAGCAAATTATTTAGCAGTTATGGCAGATGAAACTAGTGATGATGCTTCATAATTTCAAATGGCGGCCGTTTTATGATATATGAATCAAGGAAGCATAGTTGAAAAATTTTGCGGATTTCTAAATCCTAAACAATATAACGCTGAAACTTCAGCTGCCTGTATTCAATCAGTGATAGATCTACCCTTAACAAAGAATTCCCGGAAGCTGATTGCGCAAACCCGACAGTGCCACAAAATGCGAAATTTCGAGAATTCTTTTCAAATTCTCACATTTTAGAAACCATTAAACTGTTACAAATAATTATAACAATTCCCATGACAACAGCGGAAGCAGAAAGATGTTTGTCTACTTTAACAATGGTTAAGAATTTCCTACACAATACCATGGGTGAAAATAGATCATCCACATTTTCCATGCTGTCAACAGAAAATTCCTTCGTAAAAAAATATCAGTTTTAATTAAAAATTAATTGAGAAGTTGCCAATGTCAAACAATGGCGAATGAAGTTTATATAATATAGACATAGGATGAATAAATATATAATACGCGTTTCTTAAAGTTTTTTCCTATAAATACGAATATTTATTGCTTACCTACCCTTGTTGTTCGAATTAGTATTTAATGTATTACGTACCGTCTTCAACAAGAGGAGTGCGTCGTTGTGCCAGAGAATAATTTTTTGCATGCTTATTTCTATTGCATAACACCCTTTCAAACATCTCACTCGCCTCCACTGGCATATCGTAGTTTTATCAAGATAAAAATTAAATTCCATCGATCGTAACCTACTTCTAACTTCTCTCCTGTATACGAACAGTATATCAATGAAGTGAACTGAAGGGTAGGAAATAGCTAAACAGAAAAGGGAGAATGGGGAATGATAAAACCTCTGCCGAAACCACGCAGCGTCAAACTGAAAGAAAATAATTCTGTCATTAGAGGTTTCATAGCTTCATTATCGTCTTGTTTCTTTATTCTAAACGGGCGACCTAAAATGAGTAAGTACTTTAATTTTATTTAGTTACGTTATACGTTTATCTGACTTTACAAATTTGTTAACTTTCGTTTTATTTTCATTTTGTAATGTAATTAGTGTCCAAAATAATGTACTTAACTTTTGAATATAAGCATACACTTACGTTTGTGGCTATATGTACCTGACATACAATGGAAAATATTCTCTCTTGGTTTCGTGTACCAATTTCATGTCAACTTGTTTAAACCGCCCGCATTAGTAATTTTACTATTTTGTTTGGTATATTATTCAGTTATCTGCACTCTTGCTGTGAAAAAATTGGAACTCCGTTTTCACTAAAGTAAAGATATATAGTCAAAATTACCATATTTTGAGAAATCACTTAAAACTTCCCGCAGTAGAAAATACAACGTTTAAAGTTGGTTTTTTACTGAAATGTGCGTATTTTCACGAATTGAATTATTTGTGAAAATGATTAAATTTAAAAAAAATAAGATTTGATTTTTTTTGGAAAAACGTAGATACGAGTTTTCGAAATTTAAATGGTATTTTATTTTAGGACTTACGAGGTTTTGGTAGCATATTATCATCTCTTACGACTTTTCTTTTTCGTACACACAAACAACATGACAGAAGAAAAATAAAACGTTTAGTCTTACAACAAATGAAACAAACATAAGTATTCATATATGAAATAAAATAAATAAAAAACATAAGTATTTTCCATATTTTGGAACCAAAAAATATTTAGTGCTTCAACAAGTCATGAATCCCATGATAGTTTGGGTGAATAATGGTCTTAAGGGTCCGCAGGTGATTAAATTTTTCTTCTGTAATGGGCCAATGATCATTATACATTTGTTTGCGTTTCCTGCATTGTTAGTATTTTTGAGAACTGGTAAAATCTGCCACTCCTCGTCAAAGTTTAATTTTTATTGGATAGCCAAATCTTTAGAATACCTTAGAGCCCTCAGATTATTCATGCATGCATCTCCCACTTTTTTTCTTGGACGAATGGATGAATAATACTTAATTTCGGAATAGTCATTGAAAAATTGGTGATCAATGTATATTAACTTTGTATGGATTTTTGGCATTTTTGCGGGTCCTTTTAATTATTTCCACATAATTGGATGGTGAGTAAATGCATTTATTTTATTTTTTCCTCCCTTTCAATGGTGGAGTGCACACTATCTCACTCCATTTGCGATCGACCCTTAACTTAATATTTCTGTGTAATTACCGTATCATTTTCGATGCAGAAATATTGAAGTGCATTAGCCAATGTCACGTTGCTATTTTGGGCAGAACACCCCGCGCTATAAAAAATATTTGGTTTGTCCTTTTCTTGGACATCTAGCTCTTCATTTAAGAAATCAATTGTACAAGATACAAAGGAGTTGACATGCATTTTTCCCTCTCCCTCATGCCATACATAACAAACTACCTTATCATTTGCTAAATGATAAAGACCGACCCAAAAAAACTCTGGGAGTTTGTTCATAATAAAAAAAGAAAGTCACGAATACCGTGCGTTATGCATGACATTGATGATGATGAGGTTTGCGAGCCTGGAGATATAGTGAATGCTTTTGCGTCATACTATAACAGTGTTTATGTGCCCTCCAGCCCATATGTGCGTGGTGACTCGAGGGACGCTGCGTCTCAGATATCGGTGGGTCAGTTGGATGACAGTGACGTGCTCGCTTCGCTGAAGCGGTTGAAGCCAAAAATGACGTCGGGCCCCGACAATGTCCCAGCCTTTATTATACGAGACTGTGCTTATATTTTTGCTCATACTTTGCAGATTCTGTTTAACAAATCACTTAATTGTAAAACATTTCCTAAAGCATGGAAATTTGCTCGCATCTGTCCTATTCATAAGTCGGCTGAAATCGATCAAATCAGAAACTATCGTCCTATTTCCATTTTACCCAATTTCGCTAAAGTGTTTGAAACTACACTTCACCGAAAAATATTTAAC
This sequence comes from Apoderus coryli, assembly GCA_911728435.2. Classification (NCBI taxonomy): domain Eukaryota; kingdom Metazoa; phylum Arthropoda; class Insecta; order Coleoptera; family Attelabidae; genus Apoderus; species Apoderus coryli. The sequence goes on along the minus strand of OU452204.1, from coordinate 8,432,229 downwards.
CAAGTAAAGCACGACATCGACTCTAAGCAGCATGCTTTCTTCCAGGGACGATCCGCAGTCACTAATCTAACGTGTTTTTTTCAGGACGTGTTTTCCGCTGTCGGTGGAGGCATGCAACTGGATGCTATTTATCATCCCATATATCAAGTACATATAAGACAGGTTGAGAGTGTTCAGCGTAGATTTCTCAAGTACTTAGCGTTTAAAATTGATGGGCATTTTCCGTCGCACGAATATGATCATCGCATGCTCCTTGACAGATTTAACATGACCTCTTTGGCTACACGTAGATTATATGCTGGACAGATGTTCCTCTTTAAAATAATTAATGGTATGATTGACTGTCCTCAGCTGCTGGAGCCGATTGGTTTCAACATTCCACGGTTTTTTTCCAGAAACGCTAGGTTATTCCATATCCATACACTTCGTACCAACTATGAGTATAGGGCAGCTCTGTTTAGAGCATTACAAGAGTGCAATGCAGATCTTATTTATTATATACGCATACTCTTTTCCTAAATTAATTTCGATGTCATTAGTTTTAACTCAATAATGTTTATGTTTGCTATCTTAGTATTGGTAACAATTTTTAGTGTTATTGTTTCTTAGATAATGTAAAGTAATTACCAAATATGTACAATAATTTTTAAGAGTTTGCGTTGTAATTGGGTGTTAAACCTGTTAGGCAAGAAATGAATAAATAAATACTTAAATAAATTATAGATGGTGAAGTTATGGCATGCTAGTTTCTGTTTAAAGTATACCATGCCTGCTGGGACAAGTTTGACCGCTTGTACATCAATCGTAAACACCCACACTTTTCCTTCCAGCGGATCTTCTTCATCTTTGTTTTTTCCTCTCTAGCGCGATCTTTTTGGTAAAAATGTGTGATTCATAATCCCCTTGCTCTATATTGACCAGTTTATCCGAAAACCATAAATCATACTGGTCCTTCCTTGGATGATACACATCAATGTTCGTATTTTTAATTTCAGCAGCAGCAGATTGTGCTCCATCTTTTTTGTATACGTCATACACTTCCTAACATGAAAATTTGTTTCCAAATAAAGTTTACTCATTGTTGAACGGCAATAATGCGAGGGCATCTTTGGCAGTTTTTCAAGGAATGCTTTTAACTTTATTTCTAATAATAATAATAATCGACTTTATTTATATAGGGCGAAATCTAGCCTAATGGCCACTCATACTTAACCCTCAATACTTACATAATACAATAAATCAAACTTAAAACTAAACCTCCAAATTAACAAAACTATTAACTTACCAAACACACACAATAATAATCAAAATAATAACAATATATAATAATACAAAAATTACCAAATCTTAGTACCACTTATCAGAAGGCAGCTAAAAAAGAATAGTTGAGAGTGCAGACCAGGACTATAAGAATGATAATAAAAATTGTCTTACATATTTTTTTAAATACAGAAATAGTCAAATCAAATTTTTCTTTTAGGACAGGTATAACGTTGTTAAACATTGACAGGTTTAATCTTGGTAGGAGAAATAGTAGTAATTACTTTTGGGATACTCGAGTCACAACTATTTTTCACCCAGTTTTGAACATTCAATTCACTCAATCCTAATGTGGAGAGAAACATTTTCTAGCATACCAGAATTTACGGTATTATCTATTGTCAAAATTTATTTCAATGACATTTCAATACATTACTGTTTCAGAAAATTAAATAATGTTTAATCTCTTTCCCTCTATTACAAGAAAAGTTTGTAAATTGATGATGACTAAAAGCTTGATATAAAAAAAGGTTTTTTGTTCGCTTTTATTTCAAATATCAGCTATTATCACTCTCATCTTCATTTAAACGCGTGCTCCATTTACAAAACTCCATTAATGATTTCATTCATTGACAGCAATTCAACTGATGTGTGTGTGAGTAAATGGAAATAATCTAATGTTACTATTAACAAAGCAAAAATAGTGGATAATATTTTCGTAAAACATCGATGCGAGGGATGAGAAAATGTTTCATAAACCTAAGTTTTTTTTGAAGTAGTCCATTGTCTAAGTGAAGTTTCTTTTATATGTTGATAACACCAATGAATCTTTAATGAACCCTACTTACCTCAAGAAGCAGAGATGCCTTCAATTACTATGGCCCTGTGTTCTATAACAAAATGCCGAATGAATTAAGAACATTATCAACATCAAGTTTTTCAAACAGGGTTAAGGACATTCTACTGAACGAAGCCTTTTATAGTGTGCATGAATTTTTAAACTCTACAAATATATTTTTCTGCCGACACTATGAGAAAATTGAATTTTACTGCTTCCATAGGGACGAGAAAGTATGCATTTCTAAGGCTAGCGCTCCAAAACACTCAAAAATGGCTAGGCAAGAAAATTAATTTTATGTATTTGTATTAGATGGCGGCACAATAATAAAAGCTATTAACAATGATGACAGTCCAATGTGACAGTGGTTGTCAAAAATCGAGCGCGTCTTAAAATATTCAATTTGAATTTGATTCATCATTTATAGGTATAATAAGCATGGAATCTCTGATTGATCGTAGTGACGAGGAAATTGAGTATTGTACCCCGCCTGAAATTCACGAGAAACCGAACGAAGTTTCGATGAATTTGCTGCCGGAAAAATCAAGTACCACATATGAACTTCAGTATAAACTGTTTATGAGTTGGTGTAGTGCTAAAAACGTTAAAAACTATAGTGAAAATGTGATTTTGACGTATTTATCGGATCTTTCACACAAATATCAATCTTCAACACTGTGGTCAATTCATTCCATGTTAAAATCTACGCTATTAGTTAAAAATATCGTAAACATTAGAAATTTTAAAAAAGTGACTGCTTTTTTAACGAAGAAATCTGTTGGCCACATTGCTAAAAAATCAAAAATTTTCGACCAACCGGATATTGAAAAATTTCTTGAAACTGTACCGGATGAAATACATTTAATGACAAAGGAAAGCAATCATATTTTCTTTTCTTTTTTGTATTACCTACAATTGTACGGTGCCTGCAGAAAAATAATGTGTAAACCATGGCGGTAAAGTGATTTTTTCAGGCTTCAAGAAGTGTCCGGGCTCGCTAAAGCTCGCCCGTACATTTCTTCTTTCAGCCTTAAAAAATGACACTTTACCGCCTAGGAATACAATATACTATTTTTCTGTGACGAGAAAAAAGTTTGACATATTTACTCTCTTGACAGGTAATAAAATGTCACTTTTTATCCCCGGGAAAAAAGTGAGCACTTTTCTCCCGGACACATAAGTAACGGTAGATATTTAATTTTAGGAAATTTTATTATACAAAAGTTACATTTTGTTTATATATCAAAACTGGCAATAATTTGTGACGCTACTTTTGCTGCTTCTACTGACTCCGGTGGAGTGTTCCCAATTTTTAAATTAAATTACAGAATGAAATTGACATATATTTGATTACTTTTTTAAAACTTCAACTTTCACTTGGATAATTTTCTGACTTTTTTCAAAATTAAATCGAAGTTTTTCCCGTCTCAGAAAAAAATAGTGTATCATACACGGGAAAAAAGTTATGATTTTAGCTCTCGGTTTTTTGTCTCCCTCCGCTGCGCGTCGTGAGACAACACAACCTCGAGCTAAAATCTAGTACTTTTTTCCCTTGTATAATAAATAACTATTAATGTGTAATGTTTGTTCTGTATGTCACAAATTTTTATCTTTACGTTGTCTACTGTACTTATTGTATTGTAGTTTATTTACTAAGTATATGTTTTTTCTTGTTTGTTTGACTTGTGTAAAACCATGTTGGTTTGAAAGCACCAAAACGATTTATTTATTTATTTATTTATTTATTTATTTACTTCCAGATTATTGCAACTTACATGTTTCCACTACAATTGCTATCATCCTCAGTGATTATTTTTCTAAAAAAGTACCATTTATTGTATTGTATTGTATTAATAAATATTAGAGGAAGCAGTACTTCTTTTGCACACAGTGCATATCCGTGTATACGACACTCGTTACAGATGTTAGGAGACCACACAAAAACTTAAAAAATTGCAGGTCTCTTTGTAATTTTACATATTACCAACTGAAAAGATATATTATCTTATATGACGAACCGTCTCAGACTTACCTACAGCCAGAAACCTACACCTACAAATTTGCTTGCATGAAGCAAGATATGTTTTACAAAAATCTCATACTCGTTTGTAATGTATGCATTTGATTTTAACATTGTATTTTTATAAAGACAATGATTTTGACTAACAGAAGGGAGAATAATTTGCATTTTGATATAACTAGGAGATATGTTTCTAAGTTGAAATCAAACTTAACGACAAGAGTTGACCGTGGAAATAATTTTACGTTCATTTTCAGTAAACTCATATGCCCCAAACTCCAATTCTCTGCGATTCTTAAAAAGGAAAAGAGTGAGACTTTTTGAAAACATTATTGGTGTAGTGAGTCTATGCTCCCACATTCTTATTCGTGTAGAGGGCTATTATTATACCTAGAGTGTTGAAGGTAAATACGATTTTCCCCTCAAGGAAAAGGCCCGGGCCACAGATTTTTGTGAAATATTCAAATTCGTTAATGAGAGTCTTAGGAAGCGGTGCATAAATTAGGAAACACCATCGACGTACTATATAATATAAGTTTATTTTCAGTATTTTAAAGTATTTGATGATAATATATGGCGGAAATTATTAAAATATCTTTGATGTTATATATTATACGAACTTTGCTAAGGCTTTTCATAGGTTGGATCACGAGGTGCTTCTTCAGAAGCTTGAGCATTATGGATTCGTTGGCAGTTTGAGGTCACTATTTTCATCATATCTGCGCGGTAGAAGGCAGTACGTTTCCTATGGAAACTATAGGTCCCATAACTATGAGGCTTCTTCGGGTGTTCCTCAGGGGTCAGATTTGGGCCCACTCTTGTTTTTAAATTTTATAGACGATCTGAATGATTATTTACATGTTCGATATAGATATACATCAGTTTGTCAGACTTACCTTGATAGGTGTTCCTCTACTACTGATTTGGGAGTTGTGTTTGCCTCAAAATTGTCTTTCGTACAGCATGTAAATGCCAAGGCCAGTGAAGCTATGGTAATGTACGGTTTTATTGTGAGAAATTGTGGAGTTTCAATGATATTTCTGCACTTGTAGTGTTGTACAATTCTTATGTTCGTTCGAGAGTGGACTATTGGTCTCTGATATGGTATCCCATTTATAGACTTCACATACAGCATATTGAAAAGGTTCAGATAATGTTTAAAGTATCCTTCATTTAGAGGAGATAGCGTTTATCCGGCTAGAGTTATTCAATACACATTGTTTCAGGACAGATTTCGCGTGAGAAGCTTGGACTTCAGAAAAATATTTCTTTCCATAATAATTTCTGCATGCTCTTCTGCATAATCCGATTGACTGTCCTGCTGCTGTCGCAAATAAATATAAAAGTTCCGCGATTGGGAAGCCGTAATGGTGTAGATCTTTATTGCAAAAGACCGGCCACGAATTTGCATACAAAGTCGCCTATGTTTATTATGTGTAACAATTTTAATTTAATTTGTGATAGTTGTTATATATTCGCCTGTTCCGGCGGATCACTGTTGAAATCTGCTCTGGAGGGGTTTGATTAGTGAATATTTGATTTATATTGTTTTGTCATTTCTTCTTTAAACTATATATATAATTCATAATATCTTTGTATTAGTTTATATGATTTGCATTGTTGTATAATCAATGTTTTAAGCACTACTGATTGTATTGCTCTGTAAAAGGATTATTAGGGAGTTAAGGCAATACCAAGAACGTATACGTATCTCCATACTTAAACGTGAGATTTTGGTTATGTCTGCAATAGATAAGCACGCATTGAAAATAGAGTTAAGGTGCCATCCAATACGTATCGTATATGAGGAAGGTAGAGATAACACTTTACTTTTTAGATTTTTCTACTTCTTTCATTCCCTCATTTTAGTTGAATACATAATTGATAAAAGCATCGAAACTTTTATTACAAGCCAGATAGACTAAGTATTTATATTTTGCATAACTAGGTACCTGCAAAGTTTTTATATTAAATGCCATTTTCAATTAATGTTTTCCGTATTTAGGACGCGAAAATTTAAAATTTAATCAAATCTAACCAATCGGAATGAAGTATGGCATATAAACAAATCAAAATAGAGTATGGCATATTTTGTTTGTGCGTATGTCCAAGCATACTGGAAATTGATTTATATATATATGCATGAGCAAAATGCTCGGGGATGCACTTCAGGTTGAAGAACCCTAGTGCTGATATTGTTGATAACTTCGTGGTCGAGGCGCGTAGGATGGTGATTTAGTGAACTGTATATACCTATTTTGTAATAACTAAAATTTTTCATGGAATTCGTAACATAAACTATGTAGGTAAATCAAGTTGCTACTGTACATAGGCGTATCCAGGTCAGTTAGGTTAGTTAAAAAAACAAGCTAACAAGAAAACTATAATTCCGATTAGTATTTAAAAAATGATTTTATTGGGCTCTGAGAAGGCAAAAAACAAGTTACGCCTATGCATTTGTATACGTTATATCAAAGAATTCGTAGTGATCTGATAAATACTTATAGTTTTTACAAGGAATTAAGTACAATACATCGTTACCTTTTTTATTTTATTTTTAAAAGCATTTACTAGGGAGGTAGATAAAAAACGTACACTGCAGTTTAACGGCTGAGTCGCCTATGACCATAATAATAAGAATGTTCATAGTTATCGATATGCAATAAATGATGTTTTATACACCCGCTCTTCATATTGAGTCAGTTCTGCAAACGCATTAAAAATATGGATGTTTCATCATCAGGTGCTTAGGAAAGCTCAAACTATTGTACAAAATAGCTTATAAGTTTTGATGTAAGCAAGAAACAAATCCGTGTATAGTTTTTCCAAAGTTAATTTGAAATATATAAATTTAACGACTCTACCGGGGCTATCCGTTCCCAGGCCTCTTAACATTATAAAAGGGCATCGAATGCAGCGTTTTTTGATACATTTCTCCCTCGTATATAAGACGTATAATAAATAAATCATGCCTGCCAAATATGGTATGACGAAGACTTAATGTGGAATTTAAACAAGAAAATTTGTGTCCGACAGTAAAACACGGTGGCAGAATATTGTAACCATGATTTGTTCAATAGTTTTTCGTAGAATAATAAAATGAAAGATCTATCAAATTAGATAATCATTTTTAGTAAAACCTCAAGTCGATGAAACTTTTTGCAGTCACTGTATACAGTGACAGTGTATAGTATAGTATATATAGTATGTACTGGCCGTGTCGGACCAGTCCATATACGGCACGAGCGGAACTCGTTGGGAGTTTAAGCATTACGATTTATATGAGCAAAGCCAGCGTCTCAGTTAAGGTCTGAAAATAATGAAGTTAGGAATACACATATTAGAAAATTTTTACGTTCTATAGAATATATCACTGACTAAGTGAGTAAAATTTGTTGTTAATTTATAATATCAGAAGCATATTATTATAAATGTAACTACTTAGATGCATAACAAGTATTAACAATAGCATTAATTATTATAAAGGTATATGTTCCTTGCTGTTCGAACACGGACTAGGTACGTGTGTATCTATGTCTAAACTTCTAAAAACAAAAACAGTCTTTTCAGCGTAGGTTTACCTATATGTTGCCGTATTGGAGCGGCAAGAAAAAATACAGTATACTATTATACAAATGAACATACAATTGTTCATACATAAAGGATGTAGGACATGAAATGTTAAAAGTGTGCGCCTATTGACGGCTACGGTCGGTACTGACATTACAAAGGGATATTGAGTTGTGGTTTTTTATATTATTTTAAATTAAAATTAGAAAGACTATATATTGTTTTAATGGAAAGACTGCACATATTAAGTATATATATTCTGAACCACTTTCGAACTCTCCACAATACACTGTTTACACCACTGCCGTATATTGATTATCACACGAAACACTGCCTATATTACACTTCATAATAATTTTCAAAATATTAAAAAAAAACACTCAATTTATCTTAGATAGGTATATCAACTTCAAACCACTTTAAAAATCATTCAAATCATAATAAAATGAAGAATGAACACAATTCTATTGTTACTAAATATTTAGATTGATATTGAATCTATTAAGTTTATTTTGACAAAACATGAAATCGAAAATTTATTTTTTATTGTTATTAATAAATATTGTCTCTTATATAAACGCGTATCAATGTGTTATACGCTCATATTCAGACTTTTCCAAAACTGTCGAGAAATGTTCAGATATATTAGTTGCAACAGATATTGTGGTACCACCTGGAAATGTTTTAAACCTAAATTTGTTGACTGGCGCCAAAATTACTTTTAATGCTTCAGTAACTTTTGAATATTTTGAGTGGAAGGGGCCACTAGTGAAAATAACTGGTAGCAATATATATGTTAGTGGAAAAAATGAAGGTAAATATGCATGAACTCTTTTATCTTGCCCACCCGGGAACTGTAGATAAGTATATACAAATCTACTAATGTCTATGGGATAGGTCAACCACAATCTTTTAAAAATATACCGATATTTCAAATACATCAATCAGCTTTTGTTATTGGATTTTTAAATTTTCATTAGAATTCTAAATGTAGTTCATGAATCCTTGCTCAAAATACTCATTACGATTACTTAGGATTGGTTATGTTACTTATAGGTTCAATATTCAATGGTCAAGGCAATCTTTACTGGGATGGAAGAGGTGGTTCGGGCATAACAACAAAACCCAAATTTGTTACAATTGAAGCAAGCAATAATTCAATATTGGAAAATATATCACTAAAGAATTGCCCACTGCAATGTGTCACAGTTAAAAATTCTAGAGATGTTATTTTAAATGGATGGAATATTGGTAATTCAGATGGACAACCGGTACAGTATTTGTTTTTTCTGAATCTTTATAGCATAAATTAACTTAGGTTGAGCATTTAGTAAAATAGATTATGATCACTGCTCTCTTCTTTGTGGTAGCGAACATTATTATATGTCCATTTCACGTTCCAATATGAATTATTTAAGGATATGGATTATTTACCTGGAGACTTCTACCCGTGCCAATACATTCTTCAAATAATGACACAAATTCCGATTTTTTTTAACTGGTATTTTGTTCACGGCCGAGGAAAATTTATCTAGAAAATTTATAAAGAATTTTCTTAACAATCATTTCTGAGTTGACAAAAATACACACCGAATTTGTGAATTATCGCATCAGTATATCATTGACTCAATATTCGTACCCTTGACTACTGTACTCTATTAACAAAATCCAAAGTACCTATATTAATTTTGTCATCTCAATATAGTTCGCAACTACAAGAACCCTCAGTTCGTTCTTCAGCTTCAATTATTTTTAACATGAACCAGGTACTTACGTAACCTTACCGACCCTTTATTTTATTAACAGTTTATCCAGTCTGGTAACCCTTTTCATGTTTTGTTGACGAACCATATACGGATAGTCAAATTCTGCAAGGGTCTTCTTTGCTTACGTCATACAGTCTGCTCTGGCTCTGAATGGTCTCAATGTTTTATAAATAAAACATATATAAGTAGACTACAGAATACTGAATATTTTTATCCACCAAATTTGCGTTTCAACGAACTGAAACCCAAATAAAACAATTTATGAAAGATACATTATATTAGAGGATTGCATCATTATAAAACTTTAGAAAAAATTTCGACAGCCAATGACAAGATTTGTATGTGAAATAACAGAGAAAACTTAACATTTATTCTTAACATTAAACCTTTGTAGGGCGTGGCCCCTAGTGGTCACGAAGGACATAATACAGACGGTTTCGATGTTTTATCATCTGATAACGTAATTATCAGAAATTCCCATGTTGATAATCAAGATGACTGTATTGCTGTTAGTCGTGGTTCAAATATGCTCTTCTCGCAGATTTATTGTAATGGAAGTCATGGTTTGAGTTTGTCCGCAAGTTTTAATAATGAAAAGGAAAATGTAGGTACCTATGTCTTTTTTATCTACACAATTAAAATACTTAAATATATATATATTTTTTTTCTGAAGTAGTTCAAATATTAAATATTTTATTTAAAATTTTGTTGCAGTATCTTGAAAATGTAACATATTCAAACTGTTTCATTCAAAATTCTGCGAACGCTATACATGTGAAAACGCATACCAACTCTTCAGTGGGAATTATTAAAAATATTACATACAAAAATATAGAATTTTCAGGTATGTATACAAATATAATAAATACATAAAATACCATATTGTTACGTATTCGGGAAAAATACCGTAAAATGGGATGAAATAAATCCAAATCAAATATTATCAAGACTACCATCAGGTTCACAAGTTCCCTAGAATAATGGTAACTGGTATTTTCAAAGTATTAAGATACGATAATCTCCCTAATACCAAGGCAACAACGGAAAAAGGTCAAAGTTTTATCAGGTCGAAGTGTAGGTATAGCAGGAACACATTTTAACGAAACCAAATCTAGTGATTCCAGCGATATTGAAAATATGACCTCACAGTACACCAAACGAAGATGAATCACAAGCTCATATTATGTAAGATGACGTAGAAAGTCTGATTTTTCTCAAGAACTAAGCACTAGTAGTGTCTATTGAACACCCTCTCGCCTCCTTGCGCGTTTTGTTACCAAGAATGGTAAATATAAAAATACATTGGCAGAATTCAATCCAAAGATGAAAATTATACTGCAAATTTTCTTCGTGTGAAGCCTTCGATGAAAAAACCGCTCAATAAAACATTTTCTGTTTATCCAGACATTTCAGATGTGACCGAATTCAGTTTTGACAAAATTATTGGAAATGTTAAGGACCCTGAAAAGGACCGAAGGCATTTTGATATTTCTAGTGGAGGCCACCATGTGGAATTAACGCATACCCATAAGTTTTTCTATAAACTTTTACCTTTAAATAAACGAATTTCGGTTATTTTGTAGTGTAAAATGTTTTTTAAAAATATAAAATGTGTTGCCTTTCACCACTCGGACAGTGTGAAAGCTAAAACTCATGAAATCAAGCGAGTGTTGTTATTCACACCGTATGCAAAGTGAATCGAAACAAAGCCTATTTAAGAACAAATTTTCCAGGAAAAAAAAATGTAGAAAATTTTCGATTTTCAAGCTAAGATGAGAGTTTTGAGATACAAACGGTTTTTCTATGTTAAACAGTTTTGATGTTTTACCACCAGAAATGTTAAAAAAAGTTGTTATTCACCCCAATTTACGGTACCTACATGTTCTTCAATGTCACAGTCCGTCGAGTAATATAATTATTACTTAAACAATTTGTGTACGTAAATATAAGATAAATAATTTTGTGGCATAGCGTACAAAGTTACTGGCTCCATTTATTAGAGCATTTTGTTTAAATTAGCAGTGCTGCAGTCTAATTTTGCTTAACCAGCCTAAGGCATGGGTCGACAGACAGGACAGATGTACTGACGATATCGTTTCGCTCGTGCGAATACCATAGTCGACCCCATCTACAACCGATACCCCAACTCAAGATGTCTATAAATCTTTGCACTTGAGTAAGTACATGCCTGTGTTGGAATATCAGCTTTAAGTTCAGAGCGATTTACATGGTCAGTAAATCTGAAATCTGTGTCCAATAGCTAACCGAGATTTTTCACTGTAGACTCACACCGTGGCAGTATTCGAAAACGTAGGCAATATGCTTCTCGATCCAAATTCGATGGACTACATATCTTAGGCAGAGGTATAACTAAGGCATATTTCCAGCTATCGGGAAACACCGATCTTGAGATACAAGTGTTAACTATATGGGTAATGTACGGTAAAAGAAATGGAAATCACAAACGAATTGTGTCTATATTAATGCCGTCACATCCAACCGCCCTACTTTTAATTCTAGTTACGACCCTCAGAATATCAATCTCAGACACTGGTTGAAAATTAAGTTTCCTCATATTATCACGTTTTAACGGTCCGTTATAAAATCCAAGTCAGGAACACTCACTATAACACTGGTCGCCAACCCGTCGATCGCGAGCCACTGATAGCTCGCGAAGAGAATTCTGGTAGCTCCCAACATATTTAAAAATACAAAATAATCACTAAACTAAACTATACCTAAGCTTCGCTTCGCAGTTGTGTTATATGTTGTTCATTATTTATCTTTCTCAGTACCTATGTGTGTATTAGTTAAGTGTTAAGTTAATACATGTCACATACATGTATTAACTTAACACATGTTCTTCAATGTCACAGTCCGTCGAGTAATATAATTATTACTTAAACAATTTGTGTACGTAAATATAAGATAAATAATTTTGTGGCATAGCGTACAAAGTTACTGGCTCCATTTATTAGAGCATTTTGTTTAAATTAGCAGTGCTGCAGTCTAATTTTGCTTAACCAGCCTAAGGCATGGGTCGACAGACAGGACAGATGTACTGACGATATCGTTTCGCTCGTGCGAATACCATAGTCGACCCCATCTACAACCGATACCCCAACTCAAGATGTCTATAAATCTTTGCACTTGAGTAAGTACATGCCTGTGTTGGAATATCAGCTTTAAGTTCAGAGCGATTTACATGGTCAGTAAATCTGAAATCTGTGTCCAATAGCTAACCGAGATGTTTCACTGTAGACTCACACCGTGGGCAGTATTCGAAAACGTAGGCAATATGCTTCTCGATCCAAATTCGATGGACTACATATCTTAGGCAGAGGTATAACTAAGGCATATTTCCAGCTATCGGGAAACACCGATCTTGAGATACAAGTGTTAACTATATGGGTAATGTACGGTAAAAGAAATGGAAATCACAAACGAATTATGTCTATATTAATGCCGTCACATCCAACCGCCCTACTTTTAATTCTAGTTACGACCCTCAGAATATCAATCTCAGACACTGGTTGAAAATTAAGTTTCCTCATATTATCACGTTTTAACGGTCCGTTATAAAATCCAAGTCAGGAACACTCACTATAACACTGGTCGCCAACCCGTCGATCGCGAGCCACTGATAGCTCGCGAAGAGAATTCTGGTAGCTCCCAACATATTTAAAAATACAAAATAATCACTAAACTAAACTATACCTAAGCTTCGCTTCGCAGTTGTGTTATATGTTGTTCATTATTTATCTTTCTCAGTACCTATGTGTGTATTAGTTAAGTGTTAAGTTAATACATGTCACATACATGTATTAACTTAACACTTAACTAATACACACATAGGTACTGAGAAAGATAAATAATGAACAACATATAACACAACTGCGAAGCGAAATCAACTGTGTAGTATTTCTTTTTGGTTGGCTTTCTTGGCGTACGACTAGGTAGCTCACTGTCCATTCTACAATTACCGGAGATGCTCAATACATTGAGAAGGTTGGCGACCACTGCTCTATAAAATAGTTATTATAATCCTCTCAGGATCAGATAGATGTGGCAGCAAAACAAGCAAGTCATGTCGATGTTGTAGATACGCACAAGTTTGGCATTCACAAGTAAAACGATATATTCAGTATCGACCCATGCCTTAGTTTTGTTAAACAAGATTAAACTGAGGCCCTCCAAATTTAAACAAAATCCCATATATAGGTGAAGCCAGTAACTTTGTCTGCTGTCACAAAATTATTTGTCTTAAATAAATATATCAGTCTCAGCAACAAGATTTTTATGTCTAATAAAAGGTGCCATCTGGTTGTGGTGAGTGGACATTTGAAGATTTATATTCTACTTGTTCGGCTGCGTGCAGGAACTCTTTTAACTAATAACTGACCACTATACAGATAGAGAGCGCCACGTGATATAATTTTACTCACTAATGTTACTAATGAGTCGTGAATCGACGAAACGGTCATTTAGTGACAAAAATGCCTAGATGTTTTCTATTTCTGGTCATTTATATAAACATAGAAATAATATTTGAATCGTGCTTTTCCTGGCTTATGTTGGCAAAGTTGCCATTTAGTTGTGGTGAGTAGAGAGTTGAAGATTTCTACTCCATTTCTCCAGCTGCGTGCAGCAACTCCCCCGACCAGTAATTTACGGCTAGATACTGCCACGTACTATATTTTGACTCACTAAAAAATGTAATAAAAAGTATATCAGATAAACTAAATAAGATATAATATAATAAATTGTTAAAAATTGGTCTTAAAATTAATTCAAATTTATAAAATTCCTTCTTATATTACGTTAAAATGATAAAATACATTTTTAGCATTGAATTTTACTGGCTTACTTCGAATATATCCAAAGGTGTAATTACTTGAAGGTATGATGAGTTGGTACTATTTGGAATTAGTATATTTATATTAATTCTTCTCGTTTCTATGGCAATATTTAAAGACCTAAACGATTGAGACGACTTCCTCTAATAGTGGTACGTAGATCATCTTCATCTTAAAGTATGTCGTGAAAGATATTTCTGCTGTGTGTAGACCCCTCTGGACCACCTGAATCTTTATAAGAAGAAGCACCCGAAGTAAATTACCCCGATTTAATGTAGGAAACTATTATATATTAATTACCGTCACTCTTTCAGAATAGTTAGCATGATTGTGTTTTGTTTGTTTAATTTTGATTTTTTAGGTATAACTAACTACGTTATAAATATTCAGCAAGACTACGAAAGTGGTGGATCTACCGGGAAAACTAACAATAACATTAACATAACCGAATTAAATATGATAAATATACATGGAACTGTAGCGAATCAGAAAACCATACCGGTCTATATTTACTGTGGAGATGGAAGTTGTAGCAACTGGAGTTGGTCTAATTTGAATATCAGTAACGGAAATAAGGCACTAGATAAATGTAATTTTATACCAGACGGTTACAAATGCTAACCTTTGATATACCTACCTACTTTATTAGATTCAATATATATAAAACTACCCACTAAGCTTTTATTTTAATTGATGAATCCCAAAACAGATAGATATAAATTTGAAACATTATGATATAATCCAACTAGCCAAACAATTGTGCGAAATTTAGAAAAAATTAAAAAAAATTATAGGATTTGACGTGACCATAGACGTGACGAATGATATTGTAAACAAAACTGCCCACCAAACGGACACATTTAATTTGACGCAAATGCTCAAAATGTCAACTTTCTTTCATTAATAGAGACGCAAGAAATGTATCAATATATTCCAGTCGATCTTTCTTTTTAAGGTTGAACTATTGCCTCGAAGACTGCAACTGACTCTATTGGTAGCGTATATTACGACGATGATACGGAGAGCTAAAAATGATAAACGCTTCCATGAATATGAAAATATTTAAAAAAATTACAGTACAGTACAGTAACACAAAGGGGTTTTGTTTAATTTAGCAGAGCTGAGTAGTTCAGTAGAACCAGACCGAGACATGGGTCGACAGATACTGACTTATTCGTTTCGCTCTTAATATGTGCTCATCAGAGTGCCAATAGTACCAAATTATTAGTCCATTCAAAAAGGCCATAGGATGGCACATAGATGGCGTTACTAGAATTTTTCCATGATTCTTATTTAGTACTAACCTTCAAACGATACGTGTATAAATTTGACAGCAATCTGACTATTGATTCGTGAGTTACTTCGAGCATTTTGAGTGTTTAAACGTGGTCGTACCAGGACAAATGATGCAGAGCGCAGTAGACGGCCAAATGAGGCTGTTATTCCAAACGTCAAAAAAATTATGAATTGGTTATGAACGATCGCAATTTGAAGGTGCACGAGCTAGCTGACATTGTAAAGATATCAGATGGTACTGTTTTTACCATTTACATGAACATTTGGGTATGCGAAAGCTATGGATGAAACATGGTTTCACTATTACACCAGAATCCAAAAGACAGTCAGCTGAGTGGACAGCAATCGACAAATCAAATCCAAAGCGAGCAGACGCAACAGTCGGCCGATAAGATGGCGGCTGTATTTTGGGATGCGAACGGAATAATATTCCTCGACTACCTCCAAAATGGAACCACCATCAACTGCGACTATTACTGTGCACTTTTGGATCGATTGAAGACTAACATCGCAAAGAAACGGTCACATTTGCAAAAGATAAAAGTGTTATTCCACCAAAACAATGCACCGTGTCACAAATCGATGAAAACTATGGCAAAATTGAATGAATTCGGCTTCGAATTGCTTACTCACCCACCGTATTCTCCAGACTTAGCCCCCAGCGACTTTTTCTCGCTTTCAGAGATCAAGAGAATGCTTGCTGGAAAGAAATTTAAGTCCAATGATGAAGTAATCGCTGAAACTAACGAGAAAGAGAAATCGTACAATAAAAATGGTATCGAAAATTTGGAAAATCGCTATACTCGTTGTATTGCCCTCGAAGGCATATATGTTGAATAATAACATCGAGTTTTGTCAACATTTTGTTTTTTTCTTATTCATCTTACGAACTTATTGAAGTATGAAAGAACATAACATTCTTTAAGATATTACTATATTAAATATTAAAATATTTCAAAATTACTTTTGAATTCGTTACATAAGTGTAATATCCATTTGGACCGATGTTCTAAACACGACAGTAACATAAAAAAATCAAGGACGTTACATCTTAATCATTTAAATTTAACCTATCTTTAACCAGCGAGCGGTATAAATAGTAATAAGAGTTTAATAAAATATCAAAAACATACTAGAATGATAATCAAATACCATATTTTATTTATATATTTTTACAATCGTATCTAGTTAAATTATAAATTACAAAACAGTTTTAAACTATGAAATTACTACGTTTTTAGAGCTCCTACTATCGTACAACAAAACATCAGGATGTTCTTCACATATAACATTGTAAGCATGACAAATTCGAGCGAACTCCTCGTTTGTTATTTCCATAGGACGCACCTCTTCATTGATATCAGCCAAATAAAATAACTTTTTAACTGAAATAAAGTATTCCAAAATATTAGAGAAGAATATTCTAAATGTTAGTTGAAATTAAACGAATATAATATGATTCTACAATTTCGACCATGCTACGAGTAATTTCCAAAAGCGGTACAGCAGCATTAATAAATTAATTTCAAAAATGTTTTTCTAATTAAATGATCTCTGTTGGTAACATGCTATATTCCGTGAGAATTAAGCACCCTTCGGTCGATGGTGGCTCTGAAATGAGGAAATTTAAACACGGAATTGTCTTTCGAGTATCCTACGATATATTTTAATCATGATAATTTTAATGAACCGGCTGTTAAGTTTTTCTAAACCCATATACATTTAGCCTATTATCTTCCTATAGTTATGTAACTCAAATTGTTTACAAAAAAATATAGGGTTGCGGTAACGGCTGACTTAAAATTTGTTAATAATTGAGATGTTCATTATCATTATTTAGATTTGTTATTGTGAATAAAGTTAATTGTCATAATAAAATAGCGCCTTAAAATATTACTGAAGATATTTTTCATACAATACCAAACTGAACGAATATCTGCTTCAACAGGTTATGAGCCCGAACATAAGTGAAAAATAATAGTAATATTAAAGTGTTCAAGGTAATTTTTGACTTGTGGTTTGATTTTGAAAGTTTCTGGCAGTTTCACAACAAAGAAAATATTGCTATGGGTTTACCAAGAATAACAATATTGATAAACTAGAATGACAATGCTATTGGATTGATTGGAAATTTCAAGTTAAAATACAATTACAAGCACATGATACTATTCAAGCTATTTCTGGCACATTAGTAGAATTACCTGCAGGAGCAACACGTAGAAGAACATTGAAAAGGTACATCAAATATTAAAAGAATTGAATTCACTGCACAAAATTTAATCGTTTTTAGTAAGTTCTCAAGTACGTCAGCTAATTCACATGTGAACTAGTGCAAAAGAAATGTGGTGCAAATTCCACAACGTGTTTGAATAAAGAACTGAACAACGACAACAAAGACAGGTTGTTCAACCAACTTTTTGCAATCAAAAAAAAAAGATCCGACAGTGTTGCAAACATAGAGCAAAATCAGAAAAATTATGAGTCGAACTTCAAGATGAGATGAGTAATTTAAATCGAGTGCTGAATACAATGCCTAAAGAATATGTTGAATTCATGAATGCCTAGGAATCTGTACCAGACCAACGTATAATGTGGAACTTCGTTTGCAAGAACGTGAAAGTGGGAAAATCTCATTGACTACCACAGCGTTAGTAGCAAAACATCACAAAAATGAGGCAAATCAAGAAAAAGAAACAATCCAATAAGCAAAATCAATTTGTTATAGTTGGGGTGAGCAAGGACATTTTAAGCGAGAATGTTTAAAATTAAAGCCTAATAAGGAGACTCCGTCGCCTTCTCAGTCCACTTCTGTTGCTGCATTCATAGGAGAACATCCCAGAAATATAAATCAGAATGAGGTGTCAATTGTACACTCCGGCACAACGCAACATACCCTACGACTATGTTGAATAATAGCAATTTTAATATAATTGTTGATCAAGGAACGTGTTGTAGTAAAAAACGTAAAACGCACACAGTTAATTAATGGAATTCGATGGTATAGCGACGCGTCTAATATAAAATACAAACATAATAAGAATTACACAAATTTGTAGTAGATTATTGTATTAATTATATACATGATGTCATGATGTTGATGAAAAGTGTTTAGCTAATGTAAATACGCCGCAGGATATAGTGTGAAACTCGCATGGAATGATCATATCCCTCTCAAATAAATTTCCAGAAAATTTTATGAAAATTCTTATACTTCTTCTTAATCTTATATACTTTTATAGATAATGAAAATTTGTCATTCTTAAAGACGATTTAAGTAGATTCCACTGTAGAATTGATTTTAACGAATATTTACCTAACTCCTCGCGAATTTCTTCTGGAAACAGTCGAGCAGCAGCTTTATGTGAATATTTTTGACGCATATTGAATATTGTTCGGACTACTTTTTCTACCATCTTGAAGGGTAAATTTACCACTGGATTCTTTAATGGTACCAAATTTACTACTCCCACATCTACATCCGGTTTTGGTACAAAAGCTTTACCTGAAGAATAACATGTATACATTTACTACGTGTTCACATGTTAAATAGTCTCTTAAATTCATCTGAGATTAATACACATACACATTTAAAAAGTTTACTACCTGGTATTGTAAATCTATGTTCAACTTGGCACCAAAACTGACACATTACGGATAATCGACAACGTTGCGGATGACGTGGTGGTGCCACCATACGTTCAGCTACCTCTTTCTGAAATGTTAATGTCATTGAACTGCGGCCATATGTCCAAGCGCTGGTTTTCTCGGAGACCGCATGCAACCAACGAATCACTAAGTTGGTAGAAACACTAAATGGTAGATTGCCTAGAGGGAAGATTTTAAAAAATTACTTGTCAGGAAAATTCAATAATTTAATGGGCCATTAAATTATTTAGGAGGTTCACAACAAGCATCAATATTAAACCAACTTTCCAACTATTGGGATCATATACACGTCCAAAATTTAAAAAAAATAAAAATATGTATTTTTCTATATAAAACTATGTTGTTATACAGGGTGTTTCATAATATATGCGCAGTAGTTTAGAGCTCGTCCAAAAATATGAAAAAAAGTGCTAGTCTATTCACTTACTTTCGAAAATGCACCATTTTCGAGATACAGGTGTTGAAATTGAAAAGAAATCTCCGGATCTATTTATCGTACAGAACACAGCTTTTTTAAGAATTTTTTAGCTATGTTTTGTGCAAGACTGTTTTTTTAATTAATAATTTGTGAAGATTTTGAAGGGGTACTCGGTGTTTTTCTCCCCAATTTCTACGCCATTGGAAAAAGTACGGTTTTAGCATGCCCATTTGAACCACCAATGTTTTCTACACAGAAAAGATACTCTTGGTCATAAGCTCTAAAGTTTTCGTTTTCGAGGAAAATCAACTTGTTGAAAAACATGGTCAATAGTTGATTAACTCGTATTTGTCCAACAGAAAGATTGCGGTGAAGCTTAATACGGTGGTGTCTGATCTCCGGGATGCTGATGACACAACGATCTTAAATTACGGTAAAGACCCTGATATATTGTGTACGAAGCTCAAAAGAACATTGGAGGAGTTTAGTTCTTGGTGTTACAAAAATTGTCTGATAATAAACTATGGCAAGACTGTTGCGTTGCGTTTTAATAGATATAAATCTATAAATTTTAACAATATTCCCTTGCCATGGTCAGAATCAGCTAAATTGTTGGATGAGAGGTTGAGCTGAACAACAAACATTCACAACCTTTGTAGTCGACTATGTGGGAATTTGTATGTTTTGCAGTCATTGAGTAATCACATGGACACAAAATCATTACTTGTCATTTACTTCTCTCAAATCTACTCGATCAGAGCTTATAATATAGCGGTTTGGGGTGCATGCACGAAGGCTGCGAAAGTCTTATAGAGGCACCTGTAGAGACGCCTTTAAACAGAACAAGATTCTTACTGACCTATATAATAAAATTCCCACGTCCAGGAACTTGTACCGGGTGTACAGATAAGAAAGGCCGCCGGCTCTATCTCGAAAACTATTCGTGGTACGGTTTTAGGATTCTTTTTGTTTTAGTAAAAGCGGACAAGGGAAATCGCTGGAAAATAGTTTTAGTTTCCTAAAATGTCCGCTAGAGGGCGTAAATCTAACTCTAAATTGAAAAACACTGCTTACTCAAATATATATTTATATTATGTAAATGTTAAACTTAATGAGGATGATCTAAGTATCGAGATAGAGCCGGCGTCCTTTCTTATCTGTACACCCGGTACTTACCCCACCACATCATGAGCTCTACAAAAAGTCTCCATGTATTCTGGAGCACAAATTTTCAATATGCTTCCCTCTGACATAAGGGACTACCAATCTGAGGGTTTATTTAAACCAGCCTAGTGTGTTTTATCTTTTTTACTATGTAGAATAGATTATATTTGTACTATATTTGACTTTATTATGTGTGTGTGGTTTTAATTTTATATATATGAAGTTGTTGTAAGTGCTCTTTATAATATGTATTTATTTGAAACCCAATTTTGTTTGTATATGGTTATGATTGAGAATTATAGTAAGCTTTGTCTTGTCTATGTACAAAAACTATTGTAGCAATGAAGACCAATAACGATTATTATTATTATCATTTATAATTATTAATAAACATTTCTATATGGCAGCCTAAAAGATCAGTTCATTACTATTCCTATTACTACTATATTAAACAAAACCCACTGTGCACCGCTAATACTAATAATAAAATAATTACATTGGATTATGAGTTATGAGTGTCAAAATGGCATGCCAACATTTTTGCCAAATATAAAAAATTAATGAGTTTTTGTATTAGTTTTCATGCTATTGATAAAGTATAGCATTCAACTTGCTGTAACGCTAATAACTCACTTGATGATTTACAGTACTCGCCTGGGTTCGTACTGTAAATTTCATCTGCGTGAGTTACTTATTACCTACATTACTAATATAGTGTGCTGGGTCCAAAATTGGACCTACATGTACACTTACTATACTGCTCAAAAATTGACAACTTGTATCTTACCAATGAGGTGAATTGGCGCAGGCGCTTCATGCCAGTCCCTCTTTGGAGCACCCTCAAATCCTTTCTCCATATCATATGCCCTAATATCGTCAACTTCAATAAGCATATCAGTGAAGCCTTTACACGATTCTTGTAATAATTCTAATGTGGGTAGAAATCTGGGGTCTTTTTCCACAACAATTAATTTTTTTGGTTGTTTCCTGATTATAGATCTAGTTATACCACCTGGTCCAGGTCCTACTTCACACACATAATGATTTTGAATACGTCCTAGAAACAACATACTTTTATAAAAGTATAATCGATGAGGCTATACCAAGTGAAATTTAAAACTGAAGCGTAAAACATGTTTTTTGATTATAGGTATATAAGCATTAAAGGACTCTTACCTGCTGCCCTAACGATTTTATCAGTAAGTCGTTCATCCATTAAAAAGTTCTGTGACAATTGCTTTAGAGCTCTTAACCTATAAAGTTTGACTAAATCTCTAATAGTAGGCAGCGGAGGCAGCCGAACAGCCGCCTGTGCCGCTATTGCTGCCATATTAACTATTGCTTATTTGGTATAGTTGAAGTGGTTTCTGGTACATCAAAATCGTCCAAAAACTTCTCTTGATTTACTGAATATATTGTATAGCCGTAAATTGACAAAGCAACAGCACCTAGTATACATCCAGTTATGCGGTTATTGCGACGTACTCTTTGTAAATTCGCAACACGTTCCAGGTTCGATTTCTGAATGCGTTCAATAAATTCTCGGTCGGAAGGGCTCAGTTTGTTAAGATCGATTTTCGGCATACGATCAGACATTCTATTGTCTTAATTTTAATACTTATTGAACTTCAAAAATTCAGAAATCATCTGTATTAAAACAAATATCTATTTTTAAATTCACCTCAATTTTATAGGTTATTAGATTCAATGACATTTGACATTAGAACATGAACATATGGACATGGACCGGCCCTGGCTGTATTATAATCACAGACATAGCGCTTACGTGCAGCCAACGTTGCGAGAGAGATGGAGCTATTTACGGCAAAAACTCGGATAAATGCTAAATACATGTAGATTAAATACCGCGTTTGAATTAAATTCAGCAATAATAAATCAATTGGAGGTAAATTTTCCTTTTATGAAAGTTTTATTGACTGTAGTAATAACAAAGATATATTATCTTTAGAATTAATTAACTCGACTTCAGCCAGAAACTAGCAAACTTTCATTACGTTGGTTTAATTAAACAAAGGGTTTTAAAATAACATTTTTATTTAATTTTACAAAAGAAATATAATTTATACAAAATCTAAGTAGGTATGTTGAGACATTTTTTATGGGTACCTATAAGAAGTAGATACGGATAGGTAAATAAAATCTAGATTTGCTTCCTTTACAATTTAAAAAATATACAATGTGTCCACGGATAGAGTTTGGAAGAGGAAAAGCTTTTTTATTTGTAGATTTAGAAGAAAAAGTCATTCTTTATTAAAACGTCTGCTTGTGTCGAAACCACAATTTCAAATACCAAATTTACGATTATTATACAGGTTATATCAAAAATATCATTTTTAATGATTTTGGTTTTTTTTTTTTTTAATTTTATGAAAATATTTTCAAAATCGTGATTTATGACACTACAAAACGCGTAGCTTCCTTATTCTGTGGTTAAACTGTCAAAATTATCATATCATGGAGTGTAATTCAGAAAAATATCGATATTTAGGATCGTTCCCGATCGAAAGCTCGATATGAAATAATATCGCAGCGACAAGATCGATATGGAAAATATCGATAATTTGAGAGTTATTTGCTTGATTATGCGATGAAAATCTGACTACAATGTCTTTATTTACTTATTTAATTTTGTATTTATGAATAGAATGACCGCAGAATGCAGGAATATTTTTTTATTGTACAATAGTTTATCACTATTTTCTTGTTACGTTATCTGAAGGGACTGGCTAAAAAATGGAACCGTAATGTCTAATGGCTTGTAGAATTTACCGCATTACTTATTACTTTAGTCGTATACAGGGTAGTACGGGAAACTATTACCTATCTATAGGGTATTTCATAAATAACCCCCAACTCATAACGTATATATAATGGGCCAATTGAAGCTCAATACTGGGATAACAATGCTCAATACGTGGATGACAATTTTGTCCTAGCTGAGCTGATACAGAAGAGGATCTTATTCAATATATTCTAAATGCATTTAACAGCGCATACAGGTGTATCGGGCTTGAACTGGATATAAAAAAAACACAGATTCATTACCAGCCTGCTGCTGTCCCACCACATATTCGAGTTAAAGGAGACAGACTTCAGAACATCGAGAGTTTCTCTTACCTCGGTAACATTCTCGCAGCGAACGCAAATATCGACGATGAAATTCAGCATTGTATAAGATGGGCAAGCGCATCTATTGGCCGTCCGAGGACGAGAGTCTTCGCAAATCATGACATACATTCGAACTACGTTGAGAGTGTATAATGCTATTGTAGTTCTTACCCTTACGTATAGCTCTTGGACCGATTATCGGAGGCATTTAAACTAGCATTGAGACGATGATTGTCAGGCAACAGCTGCGATGGACTGGCCACGTAATCCGCATATCAACGGAATGCCTTCCAAACTAAATCCTTTATTCACAAAATTGAGACGTATTGGGGTCTGTTAGTTGAATAGGATTTATTTATGTACCTACATAGAGTCTATCACAGATTGAAAATGTGTGTAGTTTGTCTAGAGTTTAGATATAGTCGAATATTGTTGTCTACTGCGTCAAATGTTTTCGCAAAGTCTACTTGGCCAGGATATTCACAAAACCTAGTAGATTTCTAGTGGTTGATCGGGTTCCTCTTCTCAAAATTGTTGAACATTCTGTAGTCTGAATATTTTGTGGAGCCTTTTATTTATGAAATTTACGTTTTTTCAATCACGCAGTCGATTTTATTATTAATCCGAAAGGATTACTTTGATTGCCTAATATTTAGAATTTTAAATAGTGACGAAATACTCAAATAATGAGCTTTAATTTAAGACATTCTTTTGCGTTTCTTTTTTTCGAAATTCTTACTAAAAAGTTTCGTGTTTGTTATGTACTTAAAATACCGGAGTCAGGCCAGAGAATATCTTCTCTGCTACGGCCCTCTTGGCGAGCCGTACTGCCTGTAGCCACAACAGTGCAACAACTAAATAGACGACTTTGGTCTCGTTATGCGTCGCACCGTGGGCCTCCATTCCATGCCCTTAAGCGTCGTCTAGGATGCGAACCCACCATCTTACTGACGCATTCATTACACTCTAGCAACAGATTGCAGCAGTGCTGGAGTGTCCAATCGTCGTAGTCACTATTATGCCATTGGGTTGGACTTCAGGTTCTGTCAGGGGTCGTGTGATTGCTGTTGTGCACGAACTACCATCTGGCATAAATGGACACCGACGAAGAATTAAAAGAGGAATTCTACTCGCAGCTTTATAGAGTGCTGACCAACGTTCCTGACTCGGACAAAATCATCCTGTTAGGAGACTTCAACTCTCGAGTTGGTCGAGACTCTGCTCTATAGCCTAATACCATCGGCAAAGAAGGAGTAGGAAAGTGTAACTCCAACGGTCTATTGCTGCTAACCAAATGCGCAGAACAAGATTTTGTTATTATAAACACACTTTTTAGACAAAAAGACAAGTGTAAGACGACATGGCAACATCTAAGGTCTAAGCACTGGCTGATCGACTACGTAATTGTTCGCACTCCTAACCAACATGAAGTGAAGAGCACCGAAGCTTTAACGAGTACTGATAATGGCTGAACTGGTCACCAACTTGTGCGATCCAGTATAACCTTACATCTACCTGCAAAACGACCACAACAGGGAAGGAAACTAAGGCGAAAGCTTAACATCGAATGCCTAAAGGACAATCGGGCGAAACTGTTGATATTGAAGAACACTGGTCGTTATTTAGATCCACCGTGCTATCTGCTGGTGAGGAGACGCTAGGCTATGTGCGACGAAAACATCAGGATTGGTTGGACGAAAATGATGAAGAGATACAAAGACTAATAGACACCAAGCGTAAAGCATTCACCACCTGGCAAAATGACCGCAACTCAACATCAAAAAAGTGTCGACGACATGAGGATGCAAAGAGACAGCACCGAAAGGAGAGGGAACGCATCAATGGGGCAGCGCACCTACAACAGCCGGTAAATGGTGGTGATTGGGTGTGTCAATTTTGTGACAACGCTTGCTGCTCGAGGATCGGTCTGTTTAACCATCTTTGAGTTCACAACAGAAATCCCTGAGTTGGAATAATTCATACTCGTTAGCGAGTGAATGCTAATGATGATGATGACTTAAAATACGTGATGTTTTGGATAGGGTTTTAACCTTTGTTAGGATTGTTTTAGCTGCCCACGCACATAGCGGTTATATTCTTTTTTTCGAGAATTACAATGTGATGGGTCATCCTTGTTATATTCTTTATTTATTTGATAATAATTGCACTATGAGATGAAATATTGGATGAAATCACAGCAACAACATAAATATGGAGGTATTAGGTATAAAATATAGCTGCAAATCGTCTAATTTCCGTTGACCTTAACTTCAACAGAATGTTGAGGGTTTACAGCTTATAAAGTAATAAAACGTAATTTAGGTACCTAAATCATTCGAAATAATGTACCGTAATATATAAAATTATACGAAATTATTTTGCTTTCAATAACAAATCAAAAAAGAAAGTGTGTGTTACTAAAATTATAGAGCTAGCGTTATTGCGACATGGTTTATTCCCAACTCCCAACTGCTAGTACAATAAAGTTGAAATGTATTTTAAAACAACTTTAGTATCCAGTGAACTTTAATTGCAGACACACGCACATCCAGCGATATCATAGTTTTATATACTGTTGCCAAAGATTAGTAGATTAATCTTTGCTGTTGCAGTGTTTCAGAGTTTAATTTTAATGTTTTAAATGGAATAACATTATATTGAAATTTGTTATAGTTTAAAAAAAAACTTTTAAATTGTAATTTTTGTTGTTTGAATGTTTCGTCTCACTGTGTATATTTCACAACTTGAAAGTTTCATGAATACAGAAGTCACATATATGTAATATGCAAATTAATGAATTAAAAATGAAAAGAAACCTTCCAAAGGGGTAAGTGTCGTTAATAAATGCATAAATTTTCTATTATTATTTAAAAATATCAGTTTTTTTGTTATGATACGATGGGGTGATAATACCAAGATATATATGTTGTAAGTGCCTACATAGTTTTTGCCTTATATTGCTAGCGACAACAACGGCGTGTATTGAGAATTCTACAAAAAAAAACCATGGAATCTGGTATTATAACTTGTTTTAAGAAGCATGTTAATAAATGGATTTAAAGGGATTACTCTTCCTTAAACATTTTATACTCCAGTTGTCAACTGTTGCCGCGGTCACTTAAAATTATGTTATGTAACAGTCTTGTCTTTAGTCACTTTGACTTTTGTGACGTGGTATATGGTCCTTGTTTGGATAGCGTTGATAAGTGTAGGATAGAAAGAGTTCAGCAGTCATGCCTCCGACTCATATATATATAGGGCTCGCTGCAGATGGATTCTCCTTCAGTCACCTGAAGTAGTTGTGGGTTACTTATTGATTTATTTAGTTGCATATTTTTGTTGAGGCTTCATCTGTGCCTGCCTGAAATACTTGATCAAATCATCGACCTAATGGATTACTTTAGAAAATGTAAATGTAATTTTGCTGTTGTTATGCATTTTCTGTAACACGTATATTGGGGCACTTAACTTGATTTTTTTTGTTCTTCAGGGGGAATAATTTTAGATCAATACTAAATTGTCATTAACTCATTTTGTAGATTGATATATTAATTATTTTGTATTACCTATGTATGTTTTTTTATTGCAAATAAATTTGATTATTGTTCCTTCTTGGCAACTCAAACCATAACATTTATTTACTTTATTTCACATGAACCTCAACATAATCATGGATAGAACTTTTGACACAAGGTTCTCACTCAAATAATCACATTTTTTATATAATTGTTTATTATTATTATTTATTTATTTCCATAAATTACATAATATAACAAAATTATTAACTTACTCTAATGATTTCTAAATAAATAAATAATAGGGAGGGAGAATGGTGTCTGCAGGATGAAAAAACTTTGCGAAGTTTGTCCACCTCCTACAGGCACTCTAAAAACTCTCCACGCACTTTTTAATTACTTCAACTTATAAACTTGGTAATATTTTCAAAATTATAATTGTAACGAAAATTCCTATTCAAAGATAAACAATAAAATTAAAACAAAATAAAGTAACCAAACTGTATATAATGATGATACACGGAAACAGACATAGAAGCAGCTTCAACTCATAAACTCAATGTTTTGTTGACCCCTAAACCAACTTGAAAGTTTTGATTTAAAAATCGCTTTATTTTTCAATTCCACTGGCATTTGATTAAAGACCCGATGACCAATAAAGGTAAATGCCCGATTGTTTTTTTACAAGCAGGTTCCCGTATAATCTCTTTTAACTTCTAACGAGTTAAATAACCGTGGTCTGGCGTCCCTAAAAATTTCTTTAAGTCATTAAGTTGGAGAACAGCACTCTTATAAAACAACTGTCTTATGGTCAACACATCAGCTAGTTTAAACAACTTACTTTTTTTATCATTGATTTATTTGGTTTTTGTTGTAATTGTATATTCAGTTAATTTGATGCGAAAAAGCTAAATAAAAAATGTTCATTTTTGCATTTATTGATCGCGGTATTAACCAGTGGAGTAATTGCCTTGGTCTCTAAATTTATTCATAACATTTTCGATAGCGATACTTACCATATATACATACAGAATAAAATTAAAGAACGGTAACAACTGTTTTGAAACGTTATCAAATGTGATTTGTTTTTTTGTAAAATGGAAAAATTAGAACAATATGTACTATACAACTAATTTTTATAATGAAAAACTTCCAGAAACATTTTTTTTAAATAAATCTTAAATATACATTATTAAATGTTATATTTGTCATGGCCGTATTGAGGAGAACCTATGGAGCCCTGTTCTCCACCCCTAAATCAAAATTCATTGGTTGGTTGATCACTTTCAGCCGTTTTATTTTACTTAATACTATTTTTATGTGTAAGAAAATTATCATTGAGTTTACTAAATTATACAAGTAAGATTTCACTACCTACCAGATTTGTTGTTTCGAATCCCTGATGCATCTAACATTTTTGATATTAAACGTTTATTAATTTAGGATATTTGAATTTTCAGTTTTAAAATATGGTTTCAGAAATTGTAAAAACCGAGAAGAGGATGCATTAATGTAATAGACAAAAATCAAGTGATCTCCATTATTTCCTCAACAATAATCCAGCCTATTTTCAAATTATTGCCGGACTTTTCGTAATTTTGCCGAGACATCTGTCTACAGGATTGACTTATTCTAGTTTTGAGGTCATCACTGTCTTCTGGCTGAGTTTTTAAGTACCCTCAAAAAAAAAGAAGTTCAGTTACGTTAAATATGGAGATCTTGGTTACCACTCTTGGGCACCTCTCCTTTCAATCCATTTACGAGGAAACGTCTCATCCAGCCATTGCCTAACACGAAGAGCGTAATGATCGAGGGGCTCCATGTTGTTGGAAATGCAAATTGTTTGAGTTATCTATGATTCTATTAACACATGTTGAATCGAACATCCTTTAATATGTTAATAATGTTAAATATCTTTGTTGTAGAGTTTACATGATGACGTATTAGGTACTTATTGGGTTCTAATTGAATACTTAGTTGTTTTATTTTGCATAATATCTGCTTGTATACAAAAGTTCATTATTTGCCATACTTATAATAAAATATCTAACTATGTCTTTAGTTATCCTTAGAAGGTGACAACGCTGCCCAAGAACTATAACGACTTTGGTGATTTGTCCTACACCGTCGGTTCCTTAAATGTAAATAACACGGAAACATTAGTAAATGACTGAAAAAAATTGACGCAATTTTGCTAAAAAATATGGCCATCTAATTGTTTGTGTATTGTGTATGTATCTTGTGCACAGAATTAATTAAAAATATAAATTTTACCATTTAATAATAATAACAACAGTTTTAATCCTTTACAGGGCAACATACATACATGATACAAAATTATATACTACATCATAATACAAAAAGAAATTATAAACAAAACAAAATAAATGAATAAATTGCTGCAAAATGATTATGGAATGAATGAATACATTGCAACAAATTAAATATAATTTAATGAATTAAACCATCGAACATATATCCACGGAATTAAACCAACCTAATCTAATTGCTAAGCTAAGTATGTATATGCAAAACTTATAGGGCGAATTACCAGAACCTCCAGATATATCGATTATAACTAAATGCGATTGGACCAGGCCACAGTTAAAATAATATACAGTTGGTTCTCATCATGTCGGTAGGCCTGATGTTCATGTCTACAAAGCAATTCGCCGCCCGTATAGTTATAGTATAGTATCTTATAGTATATATATATATATATATATATAGTATAATATAGTAGCTGGCCAGAAATGTAGCTGGGAATGTGACGAGTCGATGCTGTTTTCAGCATCTACTGAACCTTCTCGTCTTTAGTTAATACCTATTCGATGACCAGGCTGTCAATTTAAATGATTCGAAATACATATAGATATTTCCCTACTTATTGCGAGAAGTTTTGTTTATTTAGCTAGAGTTTTTTTTTTCGTTGGACTATGGGGCATCCTATAAACTAATATTGATGGTTATCTCAGTAGGACAGTCTTCAAAATTTGAATTTTCCTTAATTATACATATACTCGTATTACACAGCTCATAAACCGCACAGTAGCAAGCGTATCTGTTTGTACTGTGGTGAATAATAAGTGACATCACACAGCCACTTCGTAAGTACAATGCACACGGATTAAAATTGTTAAATTATTTAAGTGCTTTAGATTCATCAAAATCAGAAGAATCATTTTTTGTAGCTCGCAAAAAATTGGTAAATTACACTATGTTTTTGAGGAGCAGTACCTAATAGTTTCATTTTAAAAAACATTTTTTCCTGTTTGTCTGATTTGAATAGCTATTTTTTCGAAAATATATTACATAGTCTGTTAGTAAGTACTCTACTCAAAAAATAAATAAATTAAATAAGTAACAATCCATCCCAAAATAAACCAACTCTATTGGCGTTAAAAATCAGAGTAGCTTATCTCTCATTGTTTCAATCTAAATTAACTGCACACCTTAAATCATTCTAGTTTCGAGGTGCTTGTCTCGAAAAGATACGCTGACCTATTGACCCAAATGAGGGAAGGAATATACATCAACATATAAATATACGGTTTACGACGCGTTCTTGTTTGCTTTTTAGATAAAAATTACGAACACGTAATCTACGTGCTAGATTATCAAATGTTGGAATCTCACAAAAAACAACTTTGGCACTCGAAATCAACGCGTTTTATCTGCTAGAAAAACTTCAGTATACCTTTGCGGGTGTTGGAGACTAGAAATAAAAACACAATAATAAGTAAACGACAGATTGTTATAAGAAGTATTAGATTATATTCCACGATTAATCTGCAGTGGTGTGTTTTCGTGTTCTCATAAATTAAAAGGTTGGTTAAATTATTTTTTGTCATAAAAAACTACATTCTTAAACCGTACCCTAATTCAAATTTTAGTTCTCATGCAATAATAGGAGTCTAATCTTTATTATTTTTACAGAATTATTTTGCTACAATATCATTCTAAAATGTGTTCAGGACTTCAGGAAACACACACATATTACTTGTGTATACGAGGTTTGTCTTTTTAGTTTGGCGTAGGTACTGATACATAGAGAGCGACAAATCAAATGTCCCTGCTAAGATTTAACTTCCACCTTTAGTTAAACTAAATCCAGTGGGTACAATACATATAGTGTTTGACTAACACAGAGTTTTTAAAGTTAAAAAAATCGAAAAAAAAAGTTTACAATTTTCTTAATAAGAATGCCTCGATGAGTGAGTTTCGGCAAGGAAACACCACACACCACATGAGTCGACAATTTGGTATGGATAATTCAAATGCGAATGAATACGTCTCAGCGATGATCCACTGGCAGGTTCACCCAAAGGCCGCAGTTACCCAAGAACCATCCAATCGGGATTTCGAAGAGGTTATGGTACGGCCGCTGCTTTGGCGAAGGTTGTTGATGATCTGCTTATAAATATGGGGAATGGTGATGTAACTACTTTGACACTTCGATAGGCGTTCGATACTGTGGATCATCGATTGTTGTGCGCAAAACTAAGGTATTATGGTTTCAATGCTGATAGTGTCAACTTATTTCACGCCTATTTGAGTAATCGTAGTCCGATAGTGCGCTGTGATGGCGGGGAATCGCAACCTTTGCAATTGAGGAGAGGTGTGCCACAAGGATCCCTCTTGGACCCCCTTCTCTTTGTAATTTTCACGATAGATTTGCATAAATTCGTTAAATATAGTTGTGTTCATCAATATGCTGATGATACACAATTGTATAAAAGTTTTAATAAAAATAGTATTGGTACAATGCAAGATGCCGTCAATGAAGATCTGAACGCTGTCGCGAAATATTCTGCTGATAACGGCCTATATTTAAACGCGAATAAATGTTCTTGAATGTTAATTGGAAATAACTGCAAGTGGGCGGAGGGAAAATTTCGGGTGGGAATTGGTGGCACTGACATCTCTTGTGCTGATGAATGTAGAAATCTCGGATTAATCTTTGACTCGTCACTAAGATTTCGGTCGCACGAAAGATTGTTAAATCTAGTTTTGTGGCACTTAGGAGTCTCTATAAAAACAGAAACATTATAGATAAAAGGACAAACATTTTGTTATCGGAGACATTAGTTTTGAGCCATTCTAATTTTTGCAATTGGATATACGGTTTCTGTCTTGACTCGAAATCTAATAACATAATTCAATCCAAAATGCTTGTGTGCGTTTTATTTACAATTTGAGAATTCGTGATCATGTAAGTGAAAAGTTTCGGGAATTGTGATGGATGAATATGACAACTAGAGTTAAATATCACTTGGCTTGTTTTGTAGGGAGATTAGTTGCCCTGAATGAACCTCAATATCTGATAAAAAAATTGACATATCGACATGCACAGAACGGCTTAGCTACGCGAAATAATCATAAGTTTTCAATACAAGCACCGTACACCTTTAAAAGGTCTTTCTCATATAACGTGCCGAAAATATACAATGAATTGCCTTTGGACATTAAAGCAAAATCAACATTTTTATTTAAAAAACATGTGAAGGATCATTATCTTTGATACTAGTTATTGTATTTTTCAAATTGTATCTTGATTGTTTGATGCAAGTTTACTGTGCACTTTAGTTTAGTTTAGGGGTATTGTGAGAATTTGTCTGTTTATTTCATTTATTTTATTTTATTTTACTTGTATTTTTTGATGTGGGATTATTATTGTAACGTTTTGTATGCTCGGTAAAGTAAACAACTATGCTGACCTTCGCCGAGCTTAAAATAAAAGCCTTTATTATTATTATTATTAAAACGTCGATGCTATGAGCAAGATCAACACGGGACATATCGCAAGGTTGCAGCTATCGTCAATTGGGGTAAAAGATCTCTTATCTGTAGAGCACTATCAATGGCGATGAATCACACAGTTCAGCTAGGTAGCAACAGATCTTCAAAGAACTGTTACTGCCGATTGGTATACAACCATTTGTTCATCGGAAGTCAACAGTGAGCTTCTAAAAACCTACCCCAACGGGAATTATCGTACACAAAATGTCGAATGTTCCACAAATCAAGACCGGACTACGTGGGAAAAAGGTTTCAGCCATCAAATGAAGCAGACACCTCCTAAAAACTTAATTTTGAATATACCATTGTTCGAATGCATAAAAAATGGATTCATCTTCGGGAGAATACTTTGTTTCTTTAAAGTAAAGTTTATTTCAACCCTATATGGAAAAATAAAAAGCTATTGTAATTGCCCGTTTCTTACTTTTGTCTTGACTTTTTATCGTGGAAGATAAGTTAAATTGTGGTTATATGAATAAAATAGTTGTTGGTCCTCATACATGCGTTCTTCGTTTGTGAAACCTTCTAAGGCATGATGCATTAGTGTGTTCCTGAAGAACTACGGAGGCTCCACGCATGGGGATGCACTTTAATCTTTATTGCCTCTATAGTTTGCTATAGTTGAGATTTAGTACTGTAGTACTGCAGTGAGGAAAGGAGTTATGTAGGTATGTTTTCGATAAGTTTATACACGTATGTATGCAGTCTTCGCAAATTTATTCGTTGTCAAAAAATGTTGAAAGCATTATACCCAATTCTATACTATCTTAAGAATTAAGTACCTACTCAATTTATGTGGGATATCTTGTAATGATATTTAGGTATGCTTATTTATATGTTTTAGAGTACGGACCAATCAACAACTAGATGCAGATCCTCAAATTTCTTTATCGAATAAATGTATTTATACAAAAACAGGATTTTTGCCCCTCATCACATTAACCGTAGATGATTTAGCTGCCTATCGTAAGAAAAAACAATGTAGGTAAGATTGTTTATTAAAATAATCTAAAATCTTTGAAGAATATATTGATTTAATATACTCAGTTCTAGGTGTTCCTCATGATAACTTGTTTATTGAAAATGGTACCTTCAAGCAATTGAAATCAGAGTATAGAAGACATTTTAAAAACTTTTTCGATAATTTACCATCGGCACAGGTAAAGTAAATAAATATTAAATTTCTTAGCATTCTCAGGCGGTATTTGGAACTAAATAAACCTAAACCTAAACTATATAGGTACTACAGCCTTGTACCCAGCAAAACCATCGAATTTGGGACAGTCTGTACATTTTTGAAACTTCTTGTTCTGTTAACTCTCTCCAGATACATTTTGCCGTTGGGCTCCTGGTTGGTATAGTTTCGCGCTAAAATTAGTAAATTTCAATTAATATTCAACCAAATTGTTCTCTTTAACTGTTCATGAATTTCTGATAGGAAATCTATCCGTCAAAGAGGTCAACAAGACAGGTATCGGACCAACATGAAATTATCAACGAACCTCAAATGGTATATCCAAAGCAAAACAATGAAAGGTCGAGGCCGGCAAATAATGGTAGTCTTATTAGACATGAAATTGTAAATGGGCTAAAGAATACTAATAATTATTATCAACATTTTAATCGTGATTTAATTATGGAAGGAAATGGAAATGATACATCAATTATTATTAGGTACCGACATTGACAAATTTTAAGTTTAATATTTAATATTTTTTCTTACGTACGTATTTTTTACATTAGAATAAAAATACAAAGATATTTTTTACTTTTAGATATAATCGATGAGTAGAACCTTTGGCGTAGAACACTAAACTGACACTCGTTTTACCACTTCACCAAAACACTTCTTTTAAATCTCGACGCGCGTTTCGCTAACAATGTTAGCATCCTCAGGAGAGAATTAAAACTAAACTACTACTTAGTTTTAATTCTCTCCTGAGGATGCTAACATTGTTAGCGAAACGCGCGTCGAGATTTAAAAGAAGTGTTTTACCACTTCACCAAAACACTTCTTTTAAATCTCGACGCGCGTTTCGCTAACAATGTTAGCATCCTCAGGAGAGAATTAAAACTAAACTACTACTTAGTTTTAATTCTCTCCTGAGGATGCTAACATTGTTAGCGAAACGCGCGTCGAGATTTAAAAGAAGTGTTTTGGTGAAGTGGTAAAACGAGTGTCAGTTTAGTACTTTTAGATAAATATAAAATAGAGCAAATTTAATTTGACTCTTACTGCAAGGTTCGCGCAGTCGAATGGGTAGGTCGTCTTAATAATGACAATAAGATGTACCAGAAAAATATTATATATTTCCTCAGTCGACGGGAAAAGCGTACCCCTGAGCTAGCTTTCACGTTTGGGACCAAAACAAAATACATATATTGATATTTTTCCTGAGTTCGTCTGATACCACTGCAAGGCTTATTGTGTTTTTGTCCATATATTATATAAATATGTATATTAATTCGATGGTTACTTATTTTTTTTTCGATATTAAACCGTAAGGCAATTATAGGTTAAACCACAGAAAACTATACTAGGTCATGATACCTACCGTATTTTCGTAATAATCTTTATCTATTTATTGTATATCTAGACGACTCTAATATCTTTTATTTATTGCCTATTTTGACGAAAGCAACAAAAATAGTAGGTAGGTATGTTTCATAACAAAAAAAAAATGTTTTATGGTTAATGCCGCCCTTAACTCCATTTATGCCCCGCGCCACTGCTTGTTCATCCGAAAACAGAAACGCTCTTCTTTAAAATCTCTGTTACCTCTGTTTCCGACTCACATGATTGCTCTCCAATGAATAATAATTAAAAAAAATTCATTGATATTACCTATTGTAGTATTTGAAGAATTTTAGGTACTTAGGCACCTACTACCTTGTTCCCCATAATAGACTACCCATTTCATATTATTAATAATTTCCCTACGAGATAACTAAATAGGTTGTTCTCTGTGGGATTATATTCTGTAGTCTTTGGAATGTAAGTAAATTATGCCTGTCACAAATGAATTTTAAATAATAATAATTTCGTGGAATGTCATTTTTCCACGAGAAGTTTGTTAGTTTTCATAAATAATTATTTAATTTTTGCTTGGAGACATTATTTCAACATCCGTTTGAACTTTCATGGATTGCTCAGTCCAACAACGTGTGTTTTGTGTAGAAACTTACATAAGAAGAAGTTAGGCGTGCATTCAGGCAACAATATTGGTCACGCGACAAATCGTAAAACTGTTAAGTTATGGGTTCGTCATTGGCGTGAAAATTGTTCTGTACAGAATTTGAAGAAGCCTGGATGTCGAAGAACAATTCGTACACCAGTAAATATTGAACGAGTTAGAATTGCGTTTACGAAAAGTCCTATAAAAGGTTTGCTAATCGACAAACCCTTATCCTAGGAATATCGAAGGGAACCTTAGTTCGAATTCTTCAAAGGGATTTAAAATTCCATCCCTACAAATACCAAATGGCACAGCACCTTAAGAAAAAGAAGCAAGGTTAGCATTTTGTCAAGAATTTTTGGTTTTACATCAAAGAGCAATTCACAGTCTCCTAATGACCGACGAAGCAAATTTTTATTTGAGCGGCATGGTCAATAAACAGAATTTTAGATTCTGGTCAAATGAAAATCCTCGTGAAATCTTTACACATAACCTCCATAATCCAAAAGTTGTTGTGCGGTGTGGAGTAGGATCTTTTGGTATTATTGGCCCTTATTTTTTTGAGGATGAAAATATCCGCGCTGTAACAGTAACATCCGAGCGCTACGTTAATATGCTAGAGACATTTCTCATTCCAGAATTAAATAGACGAGGATTACTAAACAATGTCTTATTATTCCAACAAGATTGGGCAACAGCTCATACTACCAGAAACTCAATGAGGGTCCTGCGAGAAATATTTAATGGCCGACTCATTTCTCGATTCGGAGATTTGCTGTGGGGATATTTAAAAGCCAAAGTGTTTGCGAGTTGTCCAGGTACAATCGAGGAACTGAAAGTCAAAATTCGTGAAGAAGTTGAAGGAATAGACGAAGGTTTGCTACGCTGTGTAATGAACCACTTTTTATCTAATATTGAAAAATGTGTTGAAGTTGGTGGAGGCAAAGATTAATGTACATGTGTAGATTAATCTTTGGTGGAGGTCATTTAGAAGACGTCATTTTTAAAAGTTAGAATTAAATTGTTAAATGTTTTGTTAACTAAAAAAATTTTAATTTAAATATTAAAATGGGTAGTCTATTATGAGGAACCATGTACAACAAAAACTTGCAAATGTAAATCAAATCGATTTTATAAGACAAAATGATAATCTTTAACAGGGTAATTTGTACACACCCAAAGGATTTCATTTATATTAAACACTGGAAATCGGTTAGGCTAATGGAAGATTCTCGACGTATTATTAGATAAGTAGGTACATGAAATATTGGTAAATCTATTTTACTAGGTACTATACAGTGCATTATAGGCAAATATACAGTGCGAATTCCTTATTTGAAAGGGAGAATTAGAATTAGGACAATGCTCTAGTTAAGTTTAAGTAAGTAAAGCAGAAGAACAGTTTTAATATGGTCATATAAACATAATGATGTTTTTTTATTTAGATAAATCTCAGTTTAACTATTTGGTATATTTATTAATCGAAGTTCAATTAAAAAAATTGATATTACAAAAGGATTTAGCATCTATTGCATGAAATAAACTTTCGAACAAAACTATGATTTTTTAAGCTAAGTATCAAAAAATTATTTTTAACCCAGTAACCTTATTATTACCACAAAATTGATTAACACTTATTATTCAAAAAGAAATTTATAGAAAAATATTTATTACTGTAAAATACTATTTAATTTTGGCGACACAATATACACTTCTCCCCAAGTATTATCATTCCACGTTCCTCTCATGTGCTGGCAAACTTTTAGGAAGTTTCTAGTCGGTTTTCCTCACTTTTGTTGTCCTTATAATAACATTCTCCTTTAGCTGCGTTTTTTCAACTTTAATTTGTTTGTAAAGTATTGCGGGTATAATTTCAATTTTCATTTTGTTAGAATAAATTTATTTCATGTCAATTGTATTTTTTCAAACCTCTTCAGGAAGATTTATATTAATTTCAAAATTACATCTTTTAAAATCATTTTTGTCTTTTTTAGTATTAACAGTTATATAAAATCGTAACATATTGAAGGTTAATACACCAAATAAAGCAAAATTGACTGTTAAAGTTACCTACTTAGACAAGATGCAATTTTAATTTTAATGAATATTTCTGAAGACAACAACGTAAGTAGATCGGAAATAAAAAAAATATCCAATATGTTTAGAAAGCTTCCCTGTGTATTATTAGAAAGCGTTTTCTATATAACGAAGCATTAAGAAACGTCTAACCCAAAAATTCAGCTTATAAGTCTTTGTCTCAGAGTAGAATGTAAACTGACTACTATTATCTACAGCACATCACTTACAAAATATTGTATGTCAATGTAGAATCAAACTTCACAGATCAAATCAATTCGCACGCAAAGATATCGACTACTTCTTTTAAAACCTATATGGCACAAGAAAAACAAGACAGTAAAAAATAAATCGATGTAGGTGGGACAACCCGTATATCAATTTTCCCTAAAATATATAACTTAGTAATCCCATATAATAATCAAGTAATCTCTAATGTCCTTCTATCGATTTTCCATCACATGTTAGCTGCCCCTCGTGTTCCTTGAACTGTACAGCTATCATATAAAAGCTGACAACTCGAAGGTGAAAGCGTCCAAAAATGCAAATAATCCTACCAACTTACAACTAGAATATATAATAGAAGTTGTATACTAGAAACTCCTCACGTCAGTGAGAGTTTATATTCTACAGTCACGACAACTTCATTCATTCTCATCATTCTTTTTGTTGTTTTTATATATTAAAAAATTTTATGGCTTTATAATTATCGCGTCTTGTATATATTGTGTTCTTTATGTTACGTACGTTTAGTGAAAATTAATTTTTGTTCAAGAATTCAGCATCTTTAATTGATACTAAAGTGATTATATTATTTAGTAAGTTTCAAACATTTAATTTGAATTTTCTTCAAATTTTCAAGTGTGATTAATGTTAAAGTATTTTTTATGTTAGATAATTAAGAAAGTAAGTAATCCATATGAAGTAATGAAGTGTAAATTAATGTCAATATAGATATATTGGTACATCCGACATTTCGAGATTTGATTATTAATTTTCAAGCCTCCTGTTAGTTGTCTATTTTTGAAAACTAATATACGAAAAAAATATGGCTTAGAAGCGCTATAGCTTGAATAATGATATCGTATGATAGTTTTTATACATAGATACATTTTAATAAGAGAAATATTACCAGAATACGATACATTGCTGACTTTTAATTAAGTACGAGTTCAACGATTTTTGTTTTTGTTAAAATGAACTTAAAAATAATTCTACGCACGAACTAACAATTCACTCGACTTCAATATGGACTACTTCTTTAAAATAAACAATAATTCTTATCAAATGAATATAATTTTGATAAAATGTCAATTAATAGACATTTTTATTTAATTTTAACGTAAAATAGCTGGGGTTTCAGATTGTTCTACTATATCATTGACAAAATTCAATAATCCAATTTAGATGGATCATATAATTGAATAATCCAAAATAACTATTTCATTTTGCTCAAGGAATCTGTGGTGAATGGATTCATCCATTTTTTCGACACCCTGTATATGTCATGTCATGTGTAACAATTAGGTATAACATATCTGCGGGCTGTGTGCGGTTTTGTTTGCTCAAAACTTATGAGCGCTGCTCGAACTGGTTTTATTTTGTTTTTCTTAAAAATTAGTTGTTCAATAACTATTAATCAAATTCAGTTTGACAATAGTTAGTCCATTCTGTATATTATATTCTTCTTGTTCGTAATGAATACATACCTAATGCTTAATAATTTCTTGTATTACTTAATAAATTGGTACATTAAAATATGGGATATTGATTCCGCCTATAGGTAAGCAATTTTGTCAAAACCGTAAGATTTTGGAATGTCACTATAGACCTACATACCTACATCTTTTTAAAGAATACGGATAAAATTTGCTGTTCAGCTGTAAGAGAATGTCATGATTTAAAATGTATAAAAAATATTACCATTTTTTAGACGCCAACGTCCTATTACCAGGAAGCCTACAACACTGAAACTTCAAGGAGACTTCTATCACTTAACTAACTATAATGACAATTTTATTAAGCACACATTGGAGAAACGGGAGGAATTAAGAAGAAGGCATACATTGTTAAAATTAGAAGGTGATATGAATCACCATACGGAAAATAGGGATAACTTTGTCACTTATAAAGATGTGATTCGACCCACTCTTTGTAAAAAGTTTACTAATCTTCATTTGGAAGGTAATACAAACAATGATGAATGAATAATGAACAGTACCTACAT
Source organism: Apoderus coryli (assembly GCA_911728435.2). Taxonomy (NCBI): domain Eukaryota; kingdom Metazoa; phylum Arthropoda; class Insecta; order Coleoptera; family Attelabidae; genus Apoderus; species Apoderus coryli. The sequence goes on along the minus strand of OU452204.1, from coordinate 8,391,453 downwards.
TACTTTTAGGATCCATTGATATGTTAACGGAAAATAGAGCGAAGTACGTAACGCTCGAAGGCCAAAAACAACCCTTACTCACCAAAAAACCCACTAATTTACATTTAGAAGGTGATATGACGTACGTATCAGGTAATTTATAAAATGATTAAGTACATTTTAGGAGGTTTAAAAGTGCTACTCTATAGGTGCACTAGCGGACAAAAATATTCTCTTCTTTTCATATTTTGTGGAAGAGACTTGTTTAATTCAGAGTTCCTTAAGCGAACACCCCACTACAACATTGACTACTTTTTTCATATATCTTTTCTTTTTGGTAGTCATACATTTGCCAATTCAAAATAATTATGATTACGTTCTTTATTCGTATGACATTCAAATTTCAAGCGATTTTTAGCTGTGATTAATATAACGTTAAATTAATAAATTATCAAAATTTTATTTTCAACCATCAATCATTGTAGGTACATTACTTAGTTCACATAGGCAAGTCAATGTTATTATACTTATAATTATAATTAAACTTAGCCATATTCAAAAAGTTCACAACACTAAAGAACAAATAAATACGGAAAAAATTCACTTCTTGTAAGCCACATCAAAATACTTAGAACCTGTATAAGTACAATACCAAATAATTAAAACACATAAAACAATAAACCCATATTACATTCAAACAGACTAAAAATTAAACTTTTTTGATCTTCAAATTGAACCTTTACATATTTATTTATTTTTTTCTTGGGTAATTTAGGTTCACAAAATTACTCGAACTTTTAAATAAATTTTGGTTTAATGTAAGTTCTTAAACAAAAAAAATGAAAAAAAAAACAATTATGCAGTTGGATAAGGACATTTAATATTTTTCAATGTATAACAACGATGTTTTAAGAGGACCTGAGGAAGACAACATGAATGGAGTTGCCGAAACGTTGTGTTTGTATGTATATGTAATGAAATAAAACCAAAATTTATTTCTAAGTTCGAGTAATTTTGTGAACCTAAATTACCCAAGAACAATAAATTATGAATCCATGCTGGCACCCACTCAAAACTCTCGGGCGTTTAGAAATTGGAAGATTCTCTTTTCAAATATCTTCGAAAAAGTGCTCAAAAGATATCGGTCTATACTTTTCCACTGCTGTGGGGTCACCTATTGTATAAATCGGCACCACAAATGCGCTTTTAAGTTGTTCGGTGAAAACTCCACTATGTACAGACATATTAGTCAGTTTAGCCAACAAAGGAGACAAAATGCTAGACAAATCCTTAATAATTTTAACTGGTATGTTATCGAAGCCTGGAGATTTTTTATTGGCGAGATGATTTATTATATTTCAAACCTCAGACGGCGTAACCTGACCGAAAAACATACTTCGAATATTAATTGGGCCCAGAGTACAATCCTCAGATGATAATCGTCCATGAAAATGAGAATCCAGTTTTTTACGGATGTTAGTGGAGTAAAATCGATAGAAGTAGGCTGAAACATCAGATGGATTTGTCACAACCTGTCCTCATTCCAAATCGCAATGGTCTTAAGTTGTCCTAGCGCTCTGCCCGTATGTTCTCTGAAAACGGACCAAACAGTCGGAGACATTTTTTTCGAAGTACCCTATATCATTTCTTAGACGTTCATCTCGAACATGATGCCTCAACCAGTTAATATTTTGCAATTCGATATAATCTCTTTTAAGTGCATCATAAAAGAATATCTTGTAATTCGGTCTCCGATAGGATTTGACAAGCCGAAGGTGAACGCTGCATTAAAACTCTAAGTAACTCGGTGCGAAAACATGTCAAATGCGCTCTCAAAATTTCGACAGCAAGAATTGGAAGCGGTTTTTGGCAACACTTTCGCTTTGACGCGGATGCAGGGGATCCGGTCCGAAATAATGTGCTTGGCCAACTGTGCGCAGCTATCTGAGAAGACAATGTTAAAGTTCAGTACTTTTGTGTTACTGGGTACATTTGTAATAACATGCAATTATACCCTCGTTCGCCCAGTTCGTTAATATTTAGAGTGCCGCATATTAGTAGGTGCGTGATAATTCGGATAGAAGAGCCGCCAACCGTGAGCAAAAAGTATTTATGTTACCCGATAGAGCCCGATAAATTGAGTCAATTCACTTTATCAGAAATAACTTCCGAGCACTCAAAATCTATTTCAGTAGAATATGTTTCAACAGTGGCTGCTCCACAGAGAGAGCGGCTGTCATTCTTAACAAAAATTGCAGAGCCACCGTGTCAGTGTGCTTCTCGGTAAAAATAAGACAACGTGTAGGTATTTATAAATTTTGATTTTTTTCAACACTCAGTCAGTGCTCTGATTTAATATTTGGTAGAGTAGACAACTGTTTATAGAATTGCAATATTTTGTATGCTTTTATCAAAGATTAATGTACCTACCATTAATCTTGGCTTTTATGTTCACTGAAGCAGTCAAAAATTGCATAAAATAGTTCATTTTAGAGTCCTTTGCCTTACGAAACTTTAAATCAATTAAAATTGGGGACACTAAGAGAATTACGCATCTAAAACATAATCGCTTAAGGCTTATTATTTGACTATTTTGGCAACAATTACACTCACCAAGTTAAAATAGAATATCTAAACTCTTAATATTTAAGATATTCCTTTTTATACCCTGCTATGCCGAGTTTGCAAGTTTAACCTCTTCAGCAAACCCTTCTATCCCAACGTAATCTTGAAACGGTGCTTCTAAAACTCTCAATCGTCATAATCTCAAATACAAACAAATTTGGGTAGCCTTGCACTAACTACCTTACCCAACTATTTTCCAGCAAAAATCAGTAAATGAAATGTAAATACAATCTTACGTTTTTTAGAATATGCTAGTCAATTTAAAATCTACGATCACGACGAGCGTCCAAAACCAGCACTGCATTTAGACCATTTCAAACCGGGAGATGGTTCTAGTATAATTATCTTACAAGACTGTGATAAACAAATTCATCCAGTTATACCGAATTTACGGCATAATCCTGTTGATGACTTCCACGATATGTTAAGTAGTCGTCCAAGGTCTAGAGCTTCTGCACCGCAGAGTCCCAGAATTGTTACACCAAGGGCATCAGAAAGTAAGTTGACATATTAAAAATTCAACGAACAACGAACCACTATTATACGCCATACGGTTTGATCAAAAAAATGGTGGAAATCGAGGACCATTGCCTAATAAATTATCCTGCATGTATAAACTTAGTTTTACAGAATCCTAGATTAATTAGGTAGGTTAATTCTCCAATACTAAAACAATGTTTGACAACCACAATATTACTTTATTGTAAATCCCCGCAATCTATGGTAGTTTAAAAACAAAGTCAGATTTGTTCCCAGAATCAGTAAATAGATTTAATTATGCCAATTAAAATTATTGAGCGATGTCAAACTTAAACCTATGATTTACGTAGCATTTACAAAAAACTCTAAAAGATTCTTCAAAGCCCTTTAAAAACTAGTTTATGATCTTTAATCCGTACCTATTCTATTGTGATAGAACGACCCATTGATAATTTGATCACCTATAGTTTTTACCATAAACAAACACAAAACAAGCTGTTTTTCGTTATTTCCTTTAAATCTTCAAATTTTTGCCCACCATTTCTTATATACGAGTACATAGCATTTTTATCTCAATTGTAGTACGATACCGCATTTCTTGTTTTATTGTTCGACACAAGAGAACACCGTAATATGCCAGCGTATTCTTCTTTTGAAAATGTAGCTATAATTTTATCAACGTTGACAACAACAAAAACCTTATACAAAACTTAGCTTACAACAAAAAATAAGTAAAGAAACAATGTAGGTACCAAATTCACCTTAAGAAAGCAATAAAATAACACTTAACTAAAACTAAATATTAAAAAATAGCACGATCTATCACAGTTTGAACCAAGTCAAAGCGCACTAAAGTCTGGGTTAAAAGTGTCAACAGCGAAAAAAGTTGATGTACATTAAAAGGTTTTTGTGCCATAAGCATACACATAAGAGGGCATGAACCATATATGTTTTACAAGTCTTTAAAGTGCTTTTATTAAAATTTTGTTAAAAAAACTACTTATATCTCTCTAAAAATAACATATTATGTCATTTTACTGGGCTTGAGTAATATTAGCCACTTTTTACTATTTTATTTTGGCAAACCATGTGCCGAACACCCTGGATATGTAGGTGTATTTGTTTTACAGGTTCGTTACGCTCTCGATCTAAAAGTCCATATTTGCGAGTGCCTTCTAGAACTATATCTAGAAGAGGTTCTTCTGCAAATAAGACTGAGCATGATGGTCAACAACACTATATCAATATCGAGATCAATAAATCTGAAAATCGAAGTAAAAGCAATCCAAAAAAATTAGTACTGGTAATAAATAATATCTACATCTAGAAAATTATATGTATTGACTATTTGTTTATAGAGCGAATCACCAAAATCGATACGTAACTATTGGAATCCGGATATACCAGAATTCAAGAAATTAGAACCAAATAATAAGATCAATATGACGAACAATGGAGACGAACACTTTGAATGTCAACCAGAGTACAGAAGAGCATATCAAAATCACTTAATACGGGAAAGAATTGAAAACAAAAAGCATCTGATTAAAAATCTTGAACAATCGGTTAAACAAAATGAAGGGTGAACAAATTACAACAAATATTTCTATGAAGCACTACAATATTTCTAAAATTAACTCAAAACTAATCCCAAAGAACCGGAGAATTATGCGCTTAAAGTTAGCGGAACTGGATTTCAAAGTTCTAATTGGCAAACAATTTATACAACAATAATATTCATACCCATTTAGATGTATAACTGTTTTAGTAATATTTGAGATAGTTTGCGATAAATTATTATTGATCCTTTATAAAATATTTTCCGTACAACCAACCACAAAATTCGGAAAAAGTACATTTGTACATGATCGACTTGTCCCAAGATCAATTTATCGATCAATACGTGTCTTACGTAGAGTGAACTCTATTATATTAATCTACATCGCGCAGTAATTGTTTATGGAGTTTATGAACTGAATTCCATCTGGACGAGTTATGACCGTATTTTTTATGAACAGAGTGCCTATATAAACGCTACTTTCGATTTATATATTAGAAAGCGATTGTAGAAGTCAATAAATAGAATTCTATGCACTGGAAGTCTCTATAAATCACCGATACTGCAACAAGTACTATAATAAAAAAAGCAGAACTATTGACCAATAATTTCACTAAAAAAACATGTTTATACAGGTGTCCCAGAAAAAGGTGAACATATAACAACCACACATTGGTGACATCAAAATAAATTCATTTAACTAAATCACTTACAAATATCTGCTTCTGCACGTTGTGAATATATTTCTTTTATATTTTCAATAGTTTTTCATTAAAATTAATTTTACTCAATTATTGACATGTTAATAGACGATTTTGAAAGCTGAACCACTGAAAAAATCATATAATTGGGAGAAAATCTTAACATTATCAACTTTTGAGCAAAAAAGTTTTCTCATTGTTCGTGAACCACTGTTTCACATCTGTTTTTTCTTTTCTGGCGTCTGCGATTATTATTATCTTAGAAGCATAACGTATTCCAATAGATTTGTTTGGATTTCATTCCCCAGGATGCACCGATTCACCAATTTGTCCATAGTCTTGCGTGTTTTTAATTGTGTGTTTGTAATATAATGTAATGCAAGTCAGGCCAGAGAATGACTTCTCTGCTACGGCACTCTTGGCGAGCCGTACTGCCTGTAGCCGCAACAGTGCGACAACTAAATGGACGACTTTGATCTAGTTATACGTCGCACCAGGGGGCCTACATTCCATCTTCTAGGATGCGAACTCACTATGTTACTCAGACATCCATCAACAGATTGCAGCAGTGCTGGACTCTTCAATCGAAGAATGCCCAAAGGACAACCGAGCGACACTGTGTTTCCATCAACACCTGCCGGACTAGCTCCCGGATGCTATTGGTCGTTATTTAGGTACGCGGTGTCTCTGCTGGTGAGTAGACGCAAGGCTGTGTGTGACGAAAACATCAGGATTGGTTCGACGAAAATGATGAAGAGATACAAAGACTAATAGACACAAAGTTTAAAGCATTCATCACCTGCCAAAATGACCGCAACTCAACATCAAAAAAGCGTCTCTTTCAAATGGCGAAGTCTGGTGTACAACGAAGAACTCGATATCTGAAGAATAAGTGGTGGACGGCTAAATCGATCGAAATGGAACAACTAGTCGCCAGCAACAACACCAGCGCTTTCTTTCATGCCAGTAAGGCCATTTACTGCACAGAGTCTGCTCCAAACCAGGGATGGCTCTCGTCTTCTAAGGGATTGCTTCCTAGTGGAAGGAACATTTTCAGAAACTACTAAACAGGGACAGGGATCACGGCGGCCTCTTCAACCTTTATAGACTGCATTGAGCTTCAATCCGCGGATGACAATGTTGTAATAGCTGATAAAGAGGATGTTCGATATATACTAAATGCATTTAACAGCGCATACAGGAGTATCGGGCTTGAACTTGAACGATAATCGTAACATCGACGTTTAAACCAGTTGCGAGTGTATAATGCTATTCTAGTTCCTACCCTTATGTATAGCTGTGAGTCTTGAATCACTTATCGGAGGCATATAAAAATCCTAGAAGAGTACCATCAACGATGTCTTAGAAGAATTCTTGGAATCAAATGGCAGGACCAACGAACAATCATCAGCGTTCTGGAGGAAGCTGAAACAACTAGCGATGATTGTCAGGCACCTGCTGCGATGGACTGGCCACGTAATCCGCATTTCAACGCAACGCCTTTCAAAAAAAATCCTTTACTCAGAGCTTAAGGTCGGCTCACGAAATCAGAGAGGGCAGCAAAAGAGGTACAAGGATGTTCTTATACCAACATGAAGAAGTTTGGCGTAGATGTGAAGAACAACTGGGAGCAGATTGCGAACGACCGACTGAGATGGAGGCGTACCATTTACGAGGGACATCAAGTTTTTGAAGAGCAGTGTCGCCGACATTAGGATGCGAAGAGACGACAGCATGGAAAGGAGAGAAATGGCATCGATGGGGCAGCGCACCTACAACAGCCGGTAAATCACGACGGGGGTGTGTGTCAGTTTTGTGACAAAATTTGTGGCTCGAGGATCGGTCTGTTTAGCCATCTCAGGGTTCAACAGAAATCCCTGAGTCTCATACCATATATAAGTGGATTTAAGCCGCCTAGCTTCCCTGTTGAAGTGAAGGTGCAATTATGGTTTTGCTGGAAACAGACATCTGTTACCGCGGACACGATCCTTGAATCTTTCAGTGCTTGATCTGGACAGTTTGACCAACTCATCAGGGTATGCTTGAAACCCAACTCCCTCTCGTTCTAGTCCTGCCAACAGGTCGTCCATCAGGAGTAACCATTTCAGGCTGGCTCTACTCCTTTTTACTCATTGCTGATCGCATAGAATAAAGAACTAATGAAGTGATTTGGTACTAAAATAATTTTCTGTAGATAAACTTATTTTGATGATAGCAAACTGATGTATGATCTATGTTCACCTTATTCTAGGACATCCATTTTGAATTCTCCATTTCAGCATCTCCGACCAAAAACCACCATCAACCCGTCGAAACCAAATTCGCAATAAAAAGTTTCGACCCACATTGCAGGCACCATCACCTAGTGGTGGTATGTCATCTTCAAGTGGTGTATCGTCGGCATTTGACACAAACTACCCAACAGCCAATGTAAAAACAAAACATAACAGTCATAATACGTACAGAAATAAAAATAATCTCATGGATTTGGAACGGATTGAAACTAGAGCTTTTGGTCCTAAATGCGGCAGCAGTATTCGAAGTTCTTTTAGTAGATCGCCTTCTACTAGTAGCGTGGAACACTGTAATAAATGGCAAAGACGGCGTGATCTTAGTTTAAGTAATCATTCTGTGGCTAGAAATAATGAATACAAGAATTTTAGCAACAGTGATAGTGATACTGCTTTTGTTGTTGTTGATAAACATTTTGGTAATAGGAAAAGATTTTAAGAGTTGTTTTAAATGTATATTAGTTAAATATATATGTTTTAGTACTACCATTGGCTTTGTGATTTTTTTTCTGATTCCAGAGGTATCATCGAATCTTTCATTGATGTTTATCATTTGATATATCAGTCCAACTTCACTTTATTTAATACGGACCTGCATTTCATACTTACAGAGTCATTCCCAAAAACAATACCTTTTTTGTTTTATCAGATATTTTAAAAATGTCAAAATTAAAGTCAATATTTAGGTGGTTGGGTGTTTATTTTGGAGGCGGAGAACTTATCAACACTTTTCTGTAACAGTCTATTTGACAATTATTATTAATTATTTAATTACAAAATTATAGTGGTCTAGTTTTCTTAAATATATTTTTTCAAGAAACATATTCCTATGCTCTATGGTTGCATATGAAATGAAATTTCCTCTGAAAATATAAAATAAAATCCAGATCAGTGCAAAAAAGCAAGTTGGTCCTGATATCAAATGTAAAAACTTTAAAACCAGGTGATACTTTGTAGATAACAAAAAACGATATTGTCTTCTGATGTAGTTTTTTCAAACAGTGTGTGAGTTACTAAGATCAATTGATTTTGACGGTAATTTTATGCCTCACCTTGCACATTTTTGCATTTGGTAATCGTTTCTGAATATTATGCTTTAAAAAAATAAAAAATCTATAAAGTAAATAAAAATTATTTATCATTAAATAAATTACCACTAATTCACAAAACTTATCTACTAATCATCTTTCTTATTTTTTTGCATATCATCTTCAGCCTCCAAAATAGTTTCCCCAACAATATCATCAATTCGCGATTTATCTACTGGATACAACCTGAAAGAAATTATAAAATAATAATTATGACTGTATCGTTATAACCTCTAAGAAATAGAATAACAACTATTGGATTCTCGTTATTAAGCCATTGTCTTGTAAAGTATCCCTCCAATATATTCCCTAACCCAACCCAACCCAAAGAAAAACTGAGTGGATGCTAACGAAGCCACCTCTTCATCATTTGCCACATATATAAAAAAAATGAGCTGAAGGTAGAAATTACAAAAGAAACAATAATTTTCTTGGAATTTATGGAAGGTATTCTCCGTATTTGGCTCAGAAAGTTTTTTCTTGGTTTTTTAAGGTTAAAGTGTTGCCTGGAGATCACAGTCTATTTTGCAGAGGAACACAACAGGTATTTGAAATGGTTAAAATGGTTAGAGCATCGCAGGAAATAGTGTTTTGATTTAAAAGGGAACTATGTTGTAAAATATAACAACCTTTTAGCAGAAAAATAATATTTGTTTCAATGTTAGGCTCACAACTTTTTAGACAATCCTCGTACACATTTTATTAATGTACCTATTTATTAGGGCGGTCGCCAGCGCAGTAATTATAATTAAATTAAAACGCACGCGCAATCCAGCAAAAATCTTTTGAAATTGATTGAATATAGTTCTTGTTATGTTGAAATTGATTTCAATACCTACCATCTTTGATATAGATATACCAAGAAAACAATATCATCTCTAAAGCACGCCACTCTATGCGCTGTTGGCATTGTGATAATAAATGCGAAAATATCATCAATAAACGTATTAAATGCTCGGTACGTAAATGCTCGCCACGGCAACGCTGCAACAGACTTAAGTCTGTAATTTATAAATAATTGTGGCAGCATAAACAAAAATCCAAAGGCATAAACTGCGTTAACCAAACTGTTTATTGTCCAGGAGTACCAACTAAAAAAAAAAGTTTAATTCGTATAACAAAATAAAACAGTATACTACACAAAATTGACTATTGTTGTTCAAATAATATGGATTGAAAAATCATGTTTCGTTAGGATATAAGACACCGTGGAATTAAGTTCACCTGACGTGACAGAAGGATAATGTCTTCTCTATAGTATTACACTTCTATAACTCATTAGTGTTTCTGCCTCAACTGTACATAATCCATCAATAAACTATTGCCTTACATCTGCCTTATAAATCCCTGTTCCAATGGGCATGGGAGGTGGGATTTATAAAGTGCGGATTATTAGGTACTAGTGGTTCACAGACAAACTGAGGTACAGGTCGCGGAGGAATTTACGGAAGTAGTCCCAATACCAAAATTTCACAATGTCAGTGTTTCCGTAATTAAGGAGGAAGTTCCAGCCATTGATCTGTGGGTGCGTAGGTGCTTAAACAAGAGCACTGTGCGAGAAAATCAATTAATTTGATAGCTAAGCAGCGAGAAAGGCCCTATGCTAATTAAAATGCGCATCAAGAACAGTGCAGAACTGTCAGTCTCTCAAATATCGGCAAAACCAATATGACTCTAGTCTGGATCCCTGGCCAATCTGGTTTAACTGACCGACTGTAATTGGCATAGCGTTAACATTTCCAAATACATACCTACTACGTGAATGATTTTGTCAAGACTTTTGGCGATATCATCCAGGTTTGGTTTGATGAGACCGCGGAACACGTATGAAGTTCATACCCAGCCTCGGTAAAGCAGCCCTACTAGCGGCGATTAAGTTAGATGAATGAAAATTGCTGATATTTGACATTCAAGGATAACGCTTGTATTTGTTAATATGCTTAAATGAAGATATGATATACCTTACTATGAGAGAGAAAGAAATTCCACGTCATCGTCATCCTGTAAGCACTCTTTATTGGATATATTTTCGTCATATAGACTACACAAAAGAGTCCTTGTTGAAGTACAAGCAAACTCCCAGTACTGTTTACCACCGACAGAGTACCTAGGGTGACAGAAGCCCACCTTTATTATCTAGCATATCAGCACATTACAGTAAAAAAGAACATTGTTTTTGGTAGTGATGTTATTGGGCTTTCGAAAAATTAGTTCACCTCAACTAGTTAAATTGGTCACATAATTAATAGTATAGGAATATATGGAAAAATACCGCTTGACTTTGGAAAAACAGTTCAAATTTTTATATCAAAACTCCAAAAGAGCTTAGTGCGTGATTTTTGAAATTATTATTATTTTCACAATGACATTTGATGGACCGCGAAACGTCAAGTCTATGCGAAGTCTCATAGTGCCAATTTGGTATTCAGGAATCTGAAAGAGAAGGGAATGGTTTCATGGTTAGAGAGTATATAGATTTGTGCTTCTGACAAGCCTTGTGGAATGCTGAAAAAATGTTTTCATGCTTCCGCCCCTTCTAAACCTCACCCGAGGAAACTGTTTTCATCTACAGAAATGCAGAAAACTCTTAGGAACATAAGCAATCATCTCCTGTCATCTACTGTGTATGGTTGCGATGAAACGTCGTCTCCTTCAGGAAAGGGAAAGAGGTATTTTTCAACGCTTTAAATTATTATTTGTCTTGTTGGAGTTTCCAAATGATTCGATGCTGACAAGGAAGAGATCGGAAAAGGAGAAAATTCTGTAGTAACGCTATATCGAGGGAGGAGTTCGGGTGGACTTAGCAAAACAAGGTACAAACAATATCTGTAGACGATAACCCTAATTAAGTGATTTTTTGGCATCATGAAAGCATGTAAGTATGCAATATAAACTAGGTATATCCAGAGGAATTACAATTTTTGCCTATACTGTAACATAAACACGTTAAAGTAAACCGGGTGTTTCTACTAGGTACCCTTAAATATGAAGTTATAGCGATTTTACATGTTGGGACGTTTGGAATTTTAATTTAGAGTACGCAAATATCATTTCCACACTTTTTTAGTTACTTAAACTAATATTCCGAGGTTCAGCACATTTCTCTTGCACTATAAATACATATTAAACAAATTACCTTTTGTGTGGTTGATAAATCAAAGAATAGAAAGCAGCACCTACACACAACGGGTATAATACATAACTCAGGTATCTCATACATTCCTCATCATATTTTCGTGTTTCTTTTTCTTCATCAGTTTCTTTGTTATCTTTGTCAAATTTAATACCTTTCCACGAAATTGACGTTTTCAATACCTTACTCACTTTCCAAAACTAGAACGTGACGTAAGAAACAATATTATAGTGAACAATTTTTTGCGAATTATAACTTTCATTTTCGTACCTCTATAATTGTAGCGATTCCACTAGGAATTAATACAATCAATGAAGTTCCCTCGTCTAATAGATATAGGAACACTATTGTTTGACTAAAGGCTCTCCATACGACTGTTCTCGTGGAAAGTCCGGCCATTGAAGTTTGCGATCGCCAAAAACTAACATCATTTTTGAAAGATAGAAAATCCAATAGCAACTGAAATTAATATGATACAAGGATCATTCAGCAATTTCAGGATTTCATGTTGGCATCTTTGCAATTTTGCTGTTTAATAAGAGTTTGTCAATTTACGATACAATCCAGTCAGCTGATGATGTCAAATCTGATTGAAAATTGCACCGCAAGAAGGGTCCATGATTAGATTTTTAATTGCAGGTGTTGAACGGAATGCGATATATGCAATCCTGTTAAGTGTATGGGAACAATTATTGTTTAAATAATTATTTAATATTCATGATTTGCCTGTTTTCATGTACTAACACTCATTAAATAACCAATTCAAGTTACCTCTACCCTCTTCCTATACTTACATGGATACTACCAATACATAACGTAGCACATAACAAAAACAAGTTTGTATCAGCAAAAACGCCTTTAACTTCATCCAAATCCTTTTCTGTAAAACCCAGATCTAAAAATTGTCTTAACGACATTTCGATCTGAAGTAAAAACCGCAATTTACCAAAAGACACTGGTCTATAAATGTATTTGAATGTCACTTCGTTACTTTGAAAAGTAATTTCTTGCAAATCTTTCATGCGCATATTTAAAAAATCCCTACGTAGTATCGGTAGAAATGTTCTTTCTGGCGTAATTCTCAGTAAATTAGCAATTTCAAACGGCACTTCGTTATGTGGGATATTAAGAGCTTCATTGCAAATGACAAAAGCATATTCTGAATAGATATGCGTATATGGTTTCGCTACAATTTTACCCCTGTTATTACTTTCTTTTAGTAGATTGTACGTTGAACTGACAGGAACTATATGTTTAGTTAATTTATTTTTCACATACGATGAGTCTTGTGCGTTCATTAATTCATATAAGCCAGCATCCCGACTTCTTCTTTTACTTGGCAGAACAACGGAATATATAAAAATACTACCGTTGTTTCGAACCGATTCGGGTATCTTGAGTGGAATATCTCTAAAATAAAATATCTTATAAGTACTGTTTTAGCATAAATGATTTTAAGTATACCTACTTACCTTGCAAATGGTTCATTGTAGTTGAATTTTTCCACTAACAATATACGTTTAAATACACCACTCTTGGAGTTATCACCAACGAAAACAAATAAGTCTAAGTCCGGAAGATTATTTAAATATGATTTATAACAAACTTGCTCTATATTTGTGTCACATACAGGTGCTTGGAATGTGAGGTACAGGCTGTAGATTGATCGAATCACTAATAGACTGAAAAGGATTGGGCCTATAGTACCTAAAAGTCTTAAAAAAAACATCGTATACTCTAATATTTTGAATCAATGAGTGTTGAAAAACAATCCAATTCAAAATAGTAAATTGTAGTTAGCGTTATGAGAGATTTGTCGATTCGATATAATATGAATGTGACGTGTAAAATCGAGATCTTCTCCTTTCTTGGCTTTCAGCAAAGGGTATTTAGCCCTCAGAAAATTATTTTTCTGAGATCGTCATGAACATGAATAGGAAAAACTAAGTTGCCTACCACAACATGTTGAACAAAGTGAGGTTCACTCATTTAGAAAAGTATTCTAATTGCCTAAGGATGTCCAGTGATTCTTTCCAAAACTTTCTTCAGCTTGTGAGTAAAATTATAACAAAAACTTATTGTGTATGTTTCCCCTGGAAAAAGGCCTTGCCATTACATTAAGACACAAAAAGAAAATTCTATATATAAGATTAGAGGATTATATGACAGATAATTTAGTATTGACGTACCATCGGACATTGGATGCATGCAGTGTTGTTCCTGGGATAAATTTATTTGTACTGAAAACAGCGCCTTCACGGTACTGATTTCAGGTTCAATTGTACTGACGCGGGGAATTGAAATAATTTATTTCTAAAAACGTCTATTTACATAAACAAAAATACCTTTTCTAATTTATCTATAACATAAATTAACATTTAAATAAACAAATTAACAGATTTTCTAACTATAAAAAATACTGCAAAATAATAGTACCGTCAAATTAACGTTTAATGCACCGATATCACGTGTCCTCTCTCTTTGTTGTCTAAGATCTGAACCAAATAAAATTTAAAAATCCTATATTTTCTCGACCAATAGAAATAATTTCGTACCGTCGTATCATCGGAGGTATGTAACGCCAGCCTAATGGATGTGATCTTAAAACTAGAGAGTCAGCTGATCTGATGTGACATCATCTACCGTTCACATTCACCTCACTTCGATTTTTATTCTAAAAAGAACGAAAAACTGCCAAATTATCAAAGGCCTTAATAATTATTATAAAGGATTTTAAGGAACGTTAAATGTCTCATCACTAATAACTAACTGTGGTCTCATTTAACTGATTAAATTTGTAAAAGGAAATTGCGTTTAAGACATGTGCTGATATTTGGTGTTGCCATTGTCAGACTTTGGTGTTGCTAAAAGACAATGCTAAAACTAACCTCAAAATATATATTATGCACTAAGCATATGGTGTGATGTGTGATCATACACATACCTCAAAAACTCATACCAAACCAACATTCAACATAGCGTTTAGCGTTTAAGGTTATAAATTATAAACATGGAAAATACGAGGATAAAGAAAAAAAATATAGCTTTTGATACAAATTTTTTGTCGTCCTTAGTGGAAACTTCCAATTCGTGTGTGCAATTAGTGAATATTAAACAGCATTTAGCATTACATTCAAGTCAAATCGAAACTTTTGAACAGTCAGTAAAAGATGAATTATTAACAAAAGTTCCTAAATATGACCACAAGTAAGTCAGCCCCCAACAGTTAATTAAAATATTATTTCATGTATCATTTTAGGTTGAATGGAATTGTTTTGGGTTACGAAAACATAAAAGTTTTGAATGAGCATGCATTGATATCTTACGATTCCGCTTTTCTACATTGTGATGTACAGGGTGACTTTTTCGTGTTTCAGCCGCAAGTCGGTACTATATTAAATGGTGTCGTTATGAAAACATCCCACGATCATGTTGCATGCTTAGTATACAAATCCTTCAATGTATCGTTGCCAGAGTCTGAATGTAATGATAAAAAACAGTGGTTAGGACATAATGTAACGATTGGAGATGAAGTTCGATTTAAAATCACTTTTGTCGACATGGAGCTGAGATTTCCATATATACGAGGCAAACTAATGTAAGTAGACGGTAAACATGCAGTATAGTTGTACTAAATTATGGTCTGACCGCGCCGCTGCGCAGTCAGACGAATTTTTTGTGAAAAAGTGTCACTACTCTAACGATGTTGCCAGGTTGGTATCTATTCACTATATCGACTGATAGAATGAATAATACAATTTTATGATATTATAAATTTATACAGTGGATGTAATTATTATATCATTGCTGGGGGTAAAATGCTGAGTATGGAAGCTTAGGTAGCAGGCAGGGATGTGTTGTAAGGGTGTAATAGTGATGATCAGGAAGAGTTAGTAAAGGAGGGTGAGTGTAGAAAACAGGATTGAGATGAAATGTAGTAGGCACGTAGTTGTTATATTAGGTCGATAGCAGTCATTATTAGGACAACACATCCCTGCCTGCTACCTAACCTTCCATACTCAGGCTAATTAAGGGTCTAAGCCTTAAATTATAGGGCTTAACCCACCGTTGAATTTGCCATGCAAAATCATTTAAATGACTATATAATTGTGGTGAAAGAAATAATTTCGTAAGTAAATTTACAATTTACCGCCTAAAACTCAGCCATTTCACCGATTAAATGATTGTTCTCGACTAACCACAAGGATATCGGAACCCTCTACTTCATCTTCGGAGTATGATCGATTAACCATATTGCATGAATGCTCTCAAGGATTTTGATTTCAACCTCAATTTGAGTGATTTATTTTTTAACCTACTCACTAATCACGATCAATTTATCAACCCTAAACAACAATAAACAATGAAGCTTTTTTTAATAATCAACATACTTTCCCAATACTATTTAAATAAGCCCCCTAGACTATCAGTATAATTTATAGCGTAATAAGTTGATTTCATAATTACTTTGTTTTTTAGATCCATTATATCATCTGTGGCAACGGACATCAGTCCAACCGAAGAAGATATCCAAATGCAGAAAAATGGAATTAACAAAGAACACAAAATGAAAAAACACAAAACCAAATTAAACAATACATACAACAGTGAAATAACTGGACATTCAATAGATGACAAGGATGAGCAATATATACAACCAAATTTAGAAGATGAAGAACATGAGCAAACATTCAAAAATAAACCAAAAGATAAAAATAAAAAATTCCGCGAGGTTGCAAATAATGACATAACATCTGACGAAGAATATAATGAACCTCATTCAAAACGAAAGAAACATAAACAATTAAAAAATAATTCATTACAGATAATACAGGAAGACGAACATCTACTCAAGAAATCGAAGTCAAAAAATCATTCAAAAGTGCAAAAAGTATCAGATATTAACGACAAAACTCATAATGAAGAAGAAATAAACGACAATACAATAGAAGATACGCCAAGACCAAGAGACAAACATAAACCGAAAGGTTCAAAGTTAACCTATGAAAGTAATGAGATGGTGTCAAATAGTCCAAAAGTGAAAAAGGTTAAAAAGGAGCGCATAGAAGAAATACCTACAACGATATACGAAAGTGTCGATAATACAGGGCAAAAGAAAAACAAAAAATCTAAAAATAAATCGGATTCATTTTCGTTAGATGACCTTGCTTTAAGGAATTTATTTAATGACTCTCATCAAACTAGTAATAGTTTAATAGCAGATGATGAAGATAGAGATAGTAAGAGGCGTAAACGAAGTATCTCATTATCGCAAAATGTCAATTCTTTGAGTAATATTAAGTTGGAGCCGGACTCTGATTGGGAGAATATTTTAAAAAGTGATAGTAGTAGGAAAAGAAAGCGAGCTGTCAGTGAGTCGGAGAGCCCGAAAAAGAAGAAGCACAAGAATTCTATGTAATATTTTATTTAAGATTGGAAATGTACATTTTATAATTAAATGTTTTGTTTGTTTTTAGTATTTTAAATTCTTATTTTTGCATATTTAATAAGTATTAAAGTAAGCCTAAACTGGAAAAACTAAAAGATAAAATTCACGCCCTTTCAATGCCTGTAAAACCTAAAAATACCGGAAGTTTATAACATTTATTTCATATATGTACTTGAGGTTTACGTTTGATTTATTATATTTAATAATATTAGCATTAGGTATGTGAAGAATATAAAAACGTCCCCAACGCTTAGAGAGAAATAAATACAATAACACCGTGTTGGCTGTGTATAATCAGGTTATATATTCTCGAAGCTTGCGAATCAACCAAACGGGAGGGGACCCGGTACAAATTTAGTAGGCTATACCTCATCTGGGGCAGCGCTGTGTAATTTTGGTAGGATGTGCCCCGCTTACCGTATGGATCTAGAATGGACGTACGCGCGCCAGAATGTTTTAGAACAAACGACTATGCGAAGGCCAACCATATATATAGGCAACGTAACAGGGACCGAAGTCTGTTATGAAGTGAAGAATCAATGGGGTTGTGACAAATAATAGTGAAATAAATAGTCATATTAGTGCATTAATGTTATTATTTTATATAAGTGTACAGGTACATTTTGTATTCTGCAGTATGAAACAGCAGCATTTTGCCAAATTCCTGACTTGAGATAAATAATGTAACAAGGCTTCTGATAGGGAGTTCGGCCATGTCTATCGTAGGAAACCGGAGTTCTTACCTCTTGTCCAGCCATCGTTTATGGAGTTTGTTTCAAACCGATATTGATTTCCCTTGCACATTTATTGTGCGCAACATATAGTATATGGTATGAAAAACTGCAATTGATTGAAACATCGACGTTTAGATGTTTCACTGTTGCTGAGTTTACAAGACTGTATTTATTTACATCATTTTGTAGACATTTTATTCTCTCGTTATGTGTAGTGTGTCTACGATCCCAGTGTTATGTTGTGACAAGACAGTTGACGTTGACATTGAAGGAGATACGTCAGAAATGTGAAATGACAGATGAAGTCTATGCTTCTTCTTGTGTGGTTATGTTTAGAGGTTAATTTTTGATTTTTGTTGTTTTATAAATAAATATAGTCTTATGTTAAAGTTATGTTCGGCATCCTTATTTAATGAAGCCCTACAATTTGACATCTAGTAAGATTTTAATAACTTAATGAAAACCCATTTTCATTTCGTTTGCCATTGTTAAACACGTGGGTATTAATGAAACTTTTTAGTTTATCAGGAAAAGTGTTGTGATTTATATAAATAAAAATATGTTCCATTGGCAAGTTGAACCACTCCAAACACCCCATATAGCCGGGTATATTCTCTGGGCCTGTACATTTTGTTTTAAACGCTTATAATAGCCTCTTTCACCATATGTTATCATCAATAGGTTGAAAATCCAGATTACCGCTACATGAGAGCATGCGGTTGTGTTATCTGTATCATATACCGAGCCAAAATACTCCGCAAAAGCATTAGCGACTGCGTCAGGATCTCAAATAATTCTCCCTTGTAGACCATTTACCGGGGAATTCCCCTCTTGCCACGCCTTCTGTTGACAAAAGACGAAAAACTCTGAGGATTTATATTAATTCAGATTTAATTATGGAGAAAGTATACGGCCAGCTCTAAAATCTTATCATATTTATTTTAAAATACACTCATTGGACAAAAATATCGAATATTTTGAATTATCACCGGCACCGGCATTTAAAGATAATTTGAAATAATTGGTCATTATGACGATGGTATTCATGTAGTAGGCAGATATGTTCATTATTTTGACAATTTTTGAGAGATATGTTATATTAATAACGTATTTCGCATTTTCTGCGTATTGTAAAAACCCGTCTCACACAATTGAAAAATAATAGTGACAAGTTATTTCTGGTGAGATTAAGTAAGTTGTAGTGACTTGTATTTGCATGTCCTTTATTTAAAACCACACAATATGCCATATTCGTTAGACAGCAGTGAGTTTGAAGCCGTACAAATTGTAACTCTATATAACGAAGGATGTCGGTACACAACAAGAGATTGCGCAACATCTCGAGAGTGGTCAAACTACAGTTTCAAACGTTTTAATAAGATATCAAGAAACTTGAAGTTTGAAAAGGAGGCCAGACCAAGGCCGGAAAAGGTTTTTTGATACTAACTTCTACTAGAAATCGCACATTAACATCAACGCATCTCAAAATTGAGCTACTAAATGTAAGACTTGGAAAACGGTCTAAAAGCGATTAAAAGAAGTGAGTTTATAGCCAAGACGTCCTGCTAAAGTTCCTCGTCTTTTCGAAAATCACAAGATTCGTCGACTACAGTTTGCCAGAATGTATGTTAAATTGACGACGACTGGAAAAATCTTCTGTTTACCGATAAGACTAGAATCCAATTATGGAAGCCAGATGGACGAAACTATGTGTACAGAGGCGCTGGTGAACAATACGCGCCTTGCAATCTCATACATAATGACAGCTTTGTAGGCGGCGGTATATGCTTTGGGGTGGGATTTCATCGGACGGACGCACCAAGCTCTTAGAAGTCGTTGGACGAATGACAGCATATATAGAAAACATCTTTCGGCATCATGTTTTTCCACATGTCTGGCATGTTGGATATGACATTAGCGTACATTCAAACTCTACTCAGTAGCATGTCGAGAAGAATGAATGCAGTAAATCAAGGTCGAGGCGGGAGTACTCGGTATTAAAAAATATTCTCTTGATGTTATTCAAAACATTTTTTTTACCATTAATATAGTGGTAAAGTTCAATGTAAATATTCCCAATTTTCACATTTAGCGTTCCTTTTTGTTTTCACAATGTTCCTTTCATAAAACTTCACTTAAGAATTGTAAAATAAACTGTTTTTACTAGCACAATGTGTTTTTATCTTTTAATGAATTTATTGAAAAAATTTTGAAATACCTATTCGACGTCCAGGAGTCTTATTATCTTACTGACACCTGCACTCTGTCGTAAGTTTGGACCATCATTGCGACCATTTCCGTATAATCGAAAAGCGTGTTTCACCAAGAATAACACTTCTAACCATTTTGATCTTGATCCAAGCTTAGTCTAGGGCTCTAGGGTCTGGTACAGTATAAGCTGTGTCATTGAGAATGGCTATGTCAATGACTGTAGAGTGACAAATTAAGCTTAGGCAACCAACAATACACGTTTTTACGTGCAACAAGTACTATTTTGTATGTATTATTTTCATTGCTGCCTAAGCTTGCTTGCATATATTTATACATAATATCCATATAACAACGGTAGGTTGATTCAAAATATTTTATGGGAAAACGCTAAACTATTCAAAATCCTGTGTGCTGAACTGTATGTGTGTCGCGTGGTCTAGTTGTTTGGAACTGTCAAACAGTTGAATAACTTTGTATTGTTTGGATTCAAGTACAGTAACAACAATTTTGTATCCGTACATAACGTGTATAGTTTTTCAAGATATTCAACAATAAGTTGCAGTGTCTTAAATAAACTTATGTGAAAGTGTGTTGTCTCTTTTGTATTTTAATTTCCTCCACTAGTTTTTCTAAAGTGTTTTAAGAAGTGGGTAAATAATACCGGTCAAACAAGAACCAAAATGATTTAAAAGTAAGTACCTATCTAGCTATTCAAAATATTTAAGAATAAATATAATATAATCGTCTAGCTTTAATTTAATTCCTTTTTTTTTTACTTTTAGTTGGTGTAATAGTACTGTTTGTGTCAAGCTTCTAATTCCTAAAATGCGTTTTATAATGCATGTCGTAATAACAATATTATGTATTATACTTACTTATTATTTTATTTATAAGGTTAGAAAGATAATAAAGTAACAAATCTACATTTTTCGATAGTAGTGATTTATTACTGATTGGTACTTTTAACAACATTACATTTTACATTGTTATCTACCTATCTCTTTTCTTGTTATGGTATTTTGTATAATGGTTGTGTATTGTCTCGTTTTTGTCTGTGATATTATGATAATTGCTTGGTTTATAATTACGGTTTACAGGTGGTCGAGTAATACCAGTAGAAATTGTAGTTTTAATAGGCAATAGGCACTTAAAATAGATACCTATATAGGTATATATTATTTCTTCTTGCTTTATAAGTGGGATATTCAATATGTTAATAGTCTACGGGGGTTAAAATGTCATTGAGTTACTTTAATGTAATAATTTAAACTGTTTGTGTAGCATAATAGGTTTATTATTATGTTTGATGCTGGTAGCCGTAATTTAATTTAACTTGAAGAAATAGTCCATTCTCACAGTGAAGAGTGCAATGTTGATCAAAATAAAATGTTTATAGATTCACACATCATTTTAAAATTGGTTTTAATTTTCGATTATTTTTTAGTTACTGATGATCTGGGTATCGACTCTCGAAACATGTATCATGGAACGTAATTATTTTAATAACAAAACTTTGTAGAGGTGACGAATTTTGTTTACTTACTCTACAAAAGATAGTCGCATAAAGATATGATTGTCTACAATAATTAATTTATACGTACCTAAGTACTTCAAAATAGCTTTTAGGTACCTAGTTGGACTCGGTATAATTAAAACCATGTCAGCGGTTGTATAGTGGGATAGCAACTACATAAATATATTCTTGGTAGTGTATTTAAGTAGTAGTGAGGACTAAGTTACTAGGTAGTTCCAAAAAATATTCCACTACAAGAGGTTTGTGGTAAATTGCGGAATGCATGGACAGAATATGTTTTAACTATTTTATTAATAATCCCGGAATATATTCACAAAGGCACTGCGAATAGGAGAGAAATAAATATTCGTAAATATTCTTTATTAAGTATATATCTTTAAGTATGTCTTAAATTATATACCTACCTAATTAGTTATAGCATTGTCATTGTCTTTAAAAGACAATGGTTATAGGTTATATCGGTAACGAGTGCCTTTGCTGGGTATTTGTATCAACCCTGTATTTAGATTCCATGGTTTACAAATCTTAAAATACCTAACTACTTAGGTACGATATTTGGTTTTGCATATACTATTTGACGTTGTTATCGAACTATTGTCTAATCCTTAAACCTCGATGTCATGTCAAATATATTTTTTAAAATTTTGATTTGGGCTAGGTACTTATCTGCTGTTTCAAAAACCTCTTGTTTTCATGTGCCGCAACTTTGCGTATTTATTGTTTACGATTTTCCTAAATCGAGTGTTCGACCGATTTAAATCAATTGACTAGTCATGATTAAAATCGAGTTTAAATCAAGCAACCGATTTTTTAGTTTATTAATGATTTGTTTATTTTAATCAAAATAATTTTAAAATAAATTAATTATTACATTAAACACACCCATTTTCAATATTTTTATGGTAATGTTTATTGTAGATTGTAGTGGAGTCGTTTAGGTCTTTTAGCCTCGCTTGACTTGGTCCTAAAGAGAGCTTTTGTGAATCACTCTGACCTAGACTCGAACGGGGTGAACCCCAAACATTTCATGCAGTTGATGATCTTTCTGGGAGTTAAAATCACCATTCCAACGTATTTAAGCCTTTTGCAGAACAGTGCCATGCAAAACATGCAGAACATGTGTTTAGTGGTCTCTGTTGCTTCTTCGCAAAAACGATATTTATCGTCCTCCCTTCTTTTTTAGATAGTAAGCACCCTACCGGGTAGTGTCCTGTGAAAACACCTATAATGTGCCTGAAATCGTTTCTATGCAGTTCGATAAGCTTTGTGGCTTATTATTATTCCAACGGCCTAAGGAACCTTTTTGATTGTCTCAGGGCTTTAGTATGCCTCCAGTAGGACTTTAATTGTTCCTTTTCTGTTGAGCTGTCAGTTGCGTTAGCGTTGAATTTTGACTTCAGTGCTTTTAATCCGGCCTGACTGTCAGACATAATTTAAATGTGCCTTTTCCTTATGCAATCTTGAGCGCAGTGGTGAATGGCGGTGGCCTCTGCGTTAATGAAAAAATCTAAATTTAATAATTAGGTACCTACGTAATTTAAAGGGTATGAAAAACTTTAACTATAATTAGGAGACTTTAAAAGTTTATCTTACTATAGGTACCTATACTTATGATTTATGATAGGTATTTGGGTAAAATAGATGATGATAAATTTAAGTTAGGTACTAGCTATTATTTTTATGAGCTTGTTAAAAAAATCTTGATAAGATTTAGATATTAAATCGCATAGGTTGCCTTTTTTGTTCTGATTGTGTAGACATTAAGGAAATGATGTTGAATACGATCACGTCTTATCAATGTTTATGGATTTAACCTTCAAATTTAGTGTCAATATGCAACTGATACTTCGTACTGCGTTACCGGGTGCTTCAAATGTGCTTGAAATGTGAAACAACTCTTTACTGCGACCACATAAGAGTATTCTGGATCACACCTGTGTGTTGAAGATAAACTAGATACCAGAATGCTTCAGATGCTCAACAAAATGACCAGCAGTCTGAAACAAATTTCCAACATAACTAAAAGTTTTGTTACTTTATGTAACAAGCAATTCGTAAATAAAGCCTTCCGCTAGGGAATTCTGGCGCATCTAGTGTTGGCAATAGGATATAATGGAGTTGGTACTTCTTGTCCTGCCATCGTTTGTGAACTGTGTTTCGGCGGGCATATTGCCTGCTCACGCTAGATGTCGCCAAAAACATATCTGAAAGATTTATTTGCTGATGTCCTTAAAATTTTTAAAAATATACCCACATTGCCAGATTGGTTTTCACTGCAAAAGGATCTTGATAATTTAAGCGATTGGTGTGCTACAAACTGTCATTAAATGTAGCAAAATGTAAATGCATCACTAATTCTGTGAAAAGGAACATTATAAATAACTTTTACAAACTAAATGATATTGTTGACTAGTTCAGACTTGTTTACAGATCTCTGAGTAACTTTTGATTCTTAACTCACATTTACTGAACATGTTAGGTAGTAACAAAATTCAGGAGGCTAGCTGCATGTATGGTTTTTGGTAAGAAATTGTAAAGGCTTTGTAAATATCGAAGCCCTGATTACTTTATAATTCGCTTATGTCCGCTCAAACATGGTGTATGGATCTGTAGTTTGGAGTCCATTTTATACCGTTCATAACCAAGCAATAGAGAAAATCCTTTTTAAATTATAGTTTCATGATCCCAGAGTTCCTACAAGACAAAACAGTTTCTTTAGGTGTGAACGTGCATTGGCTAATGTACAATTAAGGTTTTGAGTAGTAATATAATAAAATAAGTCCTTATTTTGATATGTTTATTGCTAGTTTAACAAAATTGGATGTTGTGGCTAGACATTTTTGGAATAATAATACTATAGTGTGTGTTAATTATAATTATTTTTTTATTTGTCCTATAAAGGGATTTTAAAAATCTGTAGGGCTATATAAAGCTATTATTATCCTTAAATTAAAAAATCAGGAGGTGACGGTCAGGTCAGGCAACCTTTTCCAAAGTTTGGTCGACGTAATTTTGTAATATTTCAAGATGTAGAGGTGCGGTCAAATTATAAAAAAATTTTTAAATTATGCGTGTCCGTATGACGATTTTTGATCAGCCCAATACACGTTGTTGTGTGTCTATTAAATAACCCGCAGTTTGTAAATGTGCTTTCAGCCGAGCACAGAACCTTAAGCGGAAATTTAGGACTTTCTTGGCAGTTTCTACGAACCAACTGCAAAACGATATTCTCCTTTCTAAGTCACCATCTCGGAATCCTTAACTAATATGTTCTACATAATAAATATGGCCGGTACTTGTATTTTTGAAAAATTCTTTGAGCAGTTGATTGACAGTTTGGTGATAAAAGCAAAAAATATATAAAAA
Organism: Apoderus coryli; assembly: GCA_911728435.2. NCBI lineage: Eukaryota > Metazoa > Arthropoda > Insecta > Coleoptera > Attelabidae > Apoderus > Apoderus coryli. Next base: position 8,366,304 of record OU452204.1, on the reverse strand, counting down.
AGTTTTGACAGATATGTACATTGTTATGACAACAAACACAATTAAGTACGGCATTTGTTTCACAGCTCACCAAGTAAAAACTGTTATTTTATAAATTTTCCGTTCAAAGAAAGGCCCGTTACACATGGTTGAAAGGGCTTTTTGTACTCAATTTAATGACGTATTACTCCAATATGGCGATATGCGATAAGTCTAGAAGGCCTAGAGAAAATTCGTCAACTTCATTCAATTAGCTGTAGTAGCGAATAGAAAACTCTACCAATATTTCAATATTTGGGAAAACAATTTTTAATTTTTCCCCAGCAATTTAAAAACCTATAGATATTTTTAATTTCGATACAGTGTTTGATTGGGCTCGGAATAGTACAACTTTATTCCAATTGATCGAAAATTGATCTCTTGCCGTTTCCGAAATTCCGATGTGTACCTAGTTACTTTCATCTGGGACATATGGTTTATATTTTTGAACATAATAATAATAATAATAGCCTTTATTTGCCCAACAGTACAAAACCCTTTACAGGACAAATACTTTAATAATTTTAAACCTAAATCATAATTCACTAATGCACAAAATAAATAAAACTAAAATGAGTACCTATATCTAATTACCGAAGTGTTGGATGGCAACTTCCAGAACCTCTCTCATCTCAGAATTGAAAATGTCACAGTCTGCACAAATCAAGTTATAATTACCACACATAATATTGACAGGAGAACGCAGCAACACATTGGTTCTAGCTCTCGCAATGTGAAAAGTTGAACTGTATCTAGTTTCAAATCTCGGAACATTAATATTTACATTCATTAACATTTCAGAACAGTCAACCTTTCCATGTAGAAGCTTATACAAATACTCAATTGAATTCAAAATTCTTCTTTTTTCCAAGCTCCGCGTATCAAATCTAGTCAACAATATATTATAGTCAACTCCCCTTTCAGGATATATTCCATCTTCCTTATACACAAGATGTTTAAGAAATTTACGCTGCATTTTTTCAATTGCAACTTTATGAACATTATATATAGGGTACCAGACTAACGAACCGTATTCAAGCTTAGGCCGAATGTATGTAGAAAAAAGAATTTGTAAAGCAAGAATATTATTGAAGCCTTTTGTATTTCTCATAATGAAACCACAGGTTTTATTGGCTTCCGCTGTCTTAGTTAATATGTGCTCAGCAAAACTAAGTTTAGAGTCAAAGATGATTCCCAGGTCAGTCACTGTCTCAGAGGATGTTATGGCTGTGTCACTTATGCTGTAGTTATATTGAATATTTTGTTTTTTCTTTGTATACATCACGATTTTACATTTTGCTGGATTAAGAGGTAAATGGTTAGTTTGACACCATTCCGATACATGATTCAAATTTGCTTGAAGCTCATTACAATTATTAATATTTTTTATTTCAAGAAAAAATTTTAAGTCGTCAGCAAACATTAACTTGCCACAGGTCAGTCTTTCCTCCAAATCATTAACAAACAATAAAAACAATAAGGGCCCAAGGTTTGAACCTTGAGGAACTCCAGAAACTGCATGGAAGGGAACTGATCTGTAACCGTTATGTGACACAATCTGTTCTCTTTTTAACAGATAAGATTTCAAAAAGGTTTGCAAGTTCTTAACAAAGCCGAACTTGTCCAATTTCATTAGCAATCTGCCATGATCCACCCTGTCAAACGCCTTCGCGAAGTCTGTGTAGATCACATCCATCCGACCACCATAACATAAGCCTTAGTATCAAAATGATTGATATAGGGTAGGGTTGCCCTTTTCACTAGTTTTGGGTAAACGGTATCCAGGGTCTGGGGACAACCCAGTTGAGGTTATTCAGTGGCTTCGTAATAACATCTACAGAACTTCCAGATTTATTATTCATCTATATAATATCAGTAAATAAGTGAATCCACCTCATTATTGTAAAATTGTAATAATCTTACATAACCTTTGTATTTTAGGTACTATGACCAGTTATTCTAGAACAGAACCAAGTTAAAATTTGACAAAAGCGTTAGATCATGCCTGAGAATAACGGACATCACGCCAGAGGGCGCACGAACAAAATACTATCCACTCAACCAATGCAAAACAATGGAAGCAACATAAGTACTCCTGAATCAACGTCCTTCCAAAATGGAACTGAACAACCTGCACCAATGGAAACTGATCCATGTTTAATAGCAGATGTTGATGATCTCAAACCAGATAATCGTAAAAATGTCGCTGAAAAATATGCGCGCGAAATTAGTGACAGAACTGGACTAAGTATGACAGGAGTGTATGTAGCGTTAGGAGTAGTTATTTTGACATTTGTATTGTTTGTGATTGTGATAGCATTGGCAGCCGCATGGCCGAAAGTGCCGCATAAGTATCAGTTTCCGGTGTGTCAGGATGGGCCTTGTTTAAGAGCGGCATCACAGGTATTTTATTGATCTTAAAACTATTTTATTCTTTCATTAAATTGGGACTACATAATAATAAGTAGGTATTACTATTTTTAATTTCAAAATAAGTGCCTTTTGGTAAAACCTGGTATATATACGAGTAGCATTAAATAGAGCCGAAACTAATAAATAATAGTTATAAATATACCACACATACATATTTTGACATTTTAATTGAATTTAAACTATATTTCAAATCTAAGCATAACTCTCTTTGCGTATTCATACATACATTTGAAAGTAATTTTATTTTGATTAGTTTGTAACTATTTTCAACTAGGTAGGTACGGAAGTTTTGATTTTCCAGATATTTCCTATTTTTTTATATATCTTTATATCTAGTAGGTTTAGATTTATCCTATAAATATTTTTAAACCAAAGGTGCCTTTTCAAAGATAAAAGTGTGTTTTTCTACGTTCCATGATAATTCTTAACGAGTATCAGTGCCAGCTCTAGCCTTCGTGTCACTCCGGACAAGCAGACAATTTTCCGCCAGTTTTCTTAAATAAAATAAAAATGATGTTAAAATCATTTATTTATCCTAAAGAAGTAGTCCATATCGAAGTGGAATAGAATAATTATATATTCATGAAATAAAAGTCTACCTCCACACAATAAATTTTAATAGATATCTCCAATAAAATTATATATGTCGATAATTACCAAACATGTTTCGCACCACCATCAGTGGTTTAACAAAAATTCTTACGAAAAGCTATATCTTATTATTATTACATGTTTTTATTGTTTATATAAATCAAAAACTCCTACTATTCATAATATGAGCTTTTGTAATTATTATATTTTTCTTTTGTAAATCATTGAAAAAAACTTTAATTTTGTCAATGATTTACAAAAAGAAAAATATAATAATTACAAAAGCTCATATTATGAATAGTAGGAGTTTCTGATTTCTTAATTTTAATGTCTTAACTTAAATTTAATACTTAATAAAAAAAAATATGACGAAATAATAATACACCTTTTTTCCCACAGTGAATTGATGGATCTTCCATAAACAATAAAAACATGTAATAATAATCAGAGATTTGATAACCACTGATGATGCAGCCCGGTGCTGCGAAACATGTTTGGTAATTATCGAAACATGTAATTTTATTGGAGATATCTGTTAAAATTGATTGTGTGGAGGTAGACTTTCATTTCAAGAATATATCATGTAATACATAATAAAGATTTAAAAAGGGCAAAACTTAAAAGTCTTATAAGGTGCATTTTTATTGCTATACTTATATATTAAGAAAGTACAAAAAATTATTGCATAACCAAATAGAGAAATTTTACATTCTATAAAAATAGAACTATAAAATAAAGTAGCAATTTTTATTTCTAACTTTTATCCTTTACATCCTAAGTTAACTTAACAATTTCATGCTCAATCGCTAAAATGGCCAACCCATTAAGCAGTGGCGACGCGTGACTTTTTCTAAAGTGTTACCAAAACCAGATGTGAAAAATCTTATCTAAATTGCAAAGACTAATCCAGGCCTGTGGCATAAAATAAAATAAATCTCCATTCCCAAATAATATAATATATTAAACAACAAACAAACAATAAAATAAAAACTAAACATACAATTCTAAGACAAAAAAAAGTAGGGAAAACAATCGAACTACTTTTTTTATTCCTTTTTTAAATTATTTAAAATACATTTAAATTATACAAGCAGAAGGACTTTTCAAGTAGTTGATTGATTACGCAGCGGCACTCATCCATGTTTATTTATTTAATTGCACGCACACTGTATCCCACAACCTATTCTGTGTAACGACTAAGGAGTAACCAAAACAAAAAATGGTAACAAGCCTACATAATATCGCGACGTCCCCAAGGTGCTCTCGCGCTAAGAAATCAAGTACGCGACCAGACACGAGTATCCATAAACGAAAATGGTAACATTCAATCTAAGCGAGGCAGATTTATCGTCTCCCGAGACGGTGTTGGTTATATACGCATTTTGTTTATTATAAATATCTTATCCACGAAATGCACAACCCAGACAATATAGAGCGAATTATTTTCGTGGATTTGGTTAATTTCATTTATTAATTACTGAATTATTATTACATATTGCTGTTGGTAAAAAAATAAATAAAATTATTTTACAGTTAGTAGTCATAAAATATTTATTTTCAAGATTTTTAACTGTTGCCAATCGTAACAGTGGTTACATGGACGCTTCGCTACTGCCATTAAGACGTTATAGTTGAACGTAAAAAATTCTTATCAATTTTAATTTGGAAAAACTTATTTCTCCATTTGCAATAGTTACTGGCAAGACAGCAATACTCTTAGGTTTGGGTACAATTTAACATTGTTATTAATTTTAGAACAGTGCTTGGGTTTTCTTTTTTGCCCATAAGCTCAGATACTGAAATTTCTTCTGCTAATTCTACCCCATTAATATGAACAGAACAGAACCCTGAGTTAAAATACTCTCTAGATCTTTGTAATGTTTTAAAAGATTTTCCTTAGACATGCCTTTTAAATCATATTTATTAAATAAAAATTGAAAATAATTACTATGGTGACTAAGTTGTTTGAATCTAGTATCTATTGCATTTAGTGCCTGGTCAATTGTAAAATAAAAAAAATCTACCTTATAATTTTCTTTACGATTCTCGATCGGTGCATCACGAGCTTCGTATGAGAAATTCCTTTTTTTCTGCTTACGCGTTGTCGTGGTATTGTTGATTCAAAATTGGCTTCAACGTCGATTTCGTCAGCAAGTTCTCGCGCGTCAACAATAGTTAAAATTAAAAGATTTATCCGATCGAAGAAAACTTTTTGCAATTTTGCAAAAGATCAAGTGCAGATGCTAGATCATAATCTTTTGTCGGCAACAATTTTCTTATTCGATTAATACAGTTTCAAATTTATATCAAAGAGCTATTAAACACAAAAATTTAAATTGTTTAATACAACTTAATAAACCCGAGGTTTCGTCCCTTGTTAAATTATCAATTTCTTCATTCTAATAAATGCTTAGCAAGCCGTCGTATACGCCTCCGATAGAAAATCTTAAAGGCTTTGAAGCCTCTATCCTACTCTCCCATCTAGTATCACTTAATGGTTTTAAAGTGATACTTTTCTCAAAAGGAATTTAACTTTCTGGTAAAAACAGTGATAAGAAATGTTTTTTTACAAATGAAAGGCGGCATGCTATTATTTTTAATATTTAAATTTTAAAACATATATTTTCTAACATTCTGACAGTGAAAATGCCGCCCCTAGGATTTGCCGCCCCCGACAAATGTCCGGGTTGTCCGGCCTTGGAGCGGGCCCTACGATGATATACAAATTAAAGAAGGTTAAGGTCTATATGGAATTTTAGATTATATTATATCTTGCCGAGAAGGTTTTGGGGTGCCACAACCGATTTTCTTACAACTTTCTTAAGGCTTTTTTAAGCTATCAAAGGACAATTATGTGCTTGCTTTTGAAGGAATTCTCACAACCAAATGAAACCCAATGATCTTGCGGAAAGTGTTAGTGTTTTAGATGGATGCATTTTTGCAATTTTGATATCAAAATGGTTGTCGATATCAAAATTGCAAAAATGCATCTATCTAAAACACTAACCGCAAGATACACCAGCAATAGCAAGTTGCTCCAAATACATTTACATTTGTTTCATTGCGTACATTAAAGAACATTTATCACTATTTTTGCGCCAGATCCAAGCCTCACTTTGTACAGCAGAAATATTTTCCAACATATTGGCGGTCTCTTGGTTGTTTTTCTTTATCTCTTATCAACATTACAATCATCGTCTACTCGTCAATATGGTATGTCGATGTATATTACCGTAGGTAAACTGTTGTCGATGATGTATCCAAATTTTAAACTATTAAACTCTACTCAACTGCTATATGAGTATGCTTCTGCCGCCCCTCAGAAATAATATTTGGATCAATTGCATAATAACAGCTATTGCCCGTAAATGAATGAATAAGTATTTAAACTGTTCTTTGCTCAAATTAAAAACAAGACACAGTGTTTTAAATAATACTGAGGCACACAATTTCTTTCAATTCATGGAATGCTACAGTTGATGAAAATAACGTTGGCTTACCGATTTTCATCAGGAAATTATTAAAATGATGCATGCAGCGGAAATTTTATATACAGCAAAAAATAGAAATCACTTAAACTCGTCAAAATATCTCTGATATTCATAATATTTATACGTAAAAACAAGACAAAGCAGTATTTGAATGATTTGTTTTCTTTAAATTTAAAATGAAATCTGTACAATATGGACCATGTCATCTAGCGCATTGGGAATATGAATGTATTTAAAAACAAAAAATATATATATTGATACTTTCAAGTACCTAATAATAGAATTTCAAAGTGCTTTTTTTTTTGAAAGTACAAACAGTAGAGAGTAGATTTTTATTAGAAAAACTGATTGAACCAATATGGTTGTCTCAACTAAGAACCTACTTAGTGTTCTAGAAATTTAAATTTGATTTTTATAGCGGTTTAGATGGTGTAGTGCCGACAGTAAGCAATCTGGGCTCCAGGGTTTTTTAAAAAAAAGTAGTTCAAAAGAGTTGAATTGAAAAGCTAGTTTTAGACAATTGTTAATTTTATTCAATTGTTCAATGACGATTTTATGATTAAGATTATCATGTTTTCGGAAAATCGCAAATGCGTCAGTGTTTGTGTTAACCTATTCGGATGATTTTTTCTTAGGAAAATCAGGTTTTACAAATACTCGTTGCCTATTGTTTTTTTAAGAGAGTTAAAAATAAAATCATATTTCCTAAACGAAAAGACGTTCTGTATAAAATCGATATTATTAGCTACCTGCCTTGATTTTCTGTTTGATAATAAATGTACCGGGCGTCCCATTTGTGGGTCCTTTTGCGGGATATCTCCGTTATTTATATAGATAGAATGTTGCTGTTTTCAGACATCCTCGTATTTCACGTATCAGATAGCTTATTGAAAATGTGAAAAACTGAAAATTAGATATTGCTAATGAAGACTTGCATATAGGTATCTTCTTATAAAAAAATCTTGAAAAAAATACCTATAGACTTCTTTAATAACAGGAAGTTTTGTAGCATAAAGTAACAATGTCACAAAAAAAATAACATTATTAGAAAAAAGGAAAACCAAATTTCGAAAGGCGATGTTCAAATTGACGACCATTTTCTCTTATGCGAGATTGGCACATTTTTGTAATTCTTTGAATAGCGTTATAAAACCTCTCAAGCGCACATTTCGAAAGGCTAAATGAATTGCTTCTCGAAGTCCTGCTATGCCCTCATATCGTGTTTTATAATAAAAAAAAATCTAAAATTCAGAGATCTGAAGATCGCCCGTTGGTACCTATCTATCTTTGACGAAAGATAGTATCAAGAGTTATGACTTGGGGGTCTATCTTGCTGTAGGTAAACAAAATTATATTGGGTTGATGGAATATTTTCGAGCAGTTCTGCAATAACTTCCTCAAGTATTTCTAGGTATCTACGTGCGGTAAGACTTTCTTAAAAATAAATAAACTGTATATAAAATAAATCATGACACTCCAACTCCAAAGCGTCCTTGTTGTGCCCTTTTAAACAGTAAATTCTGATTTTCACTGTGCCAGTTCCTGGTATTATGAAGCATTCGTCTGACCAGATACAAGTCTGTGAAATAACTTGTTAGCATTGATTTGTTGCAAATACCACTGGCGCTCGATATCGCCAGGATGGAAGCACTATATTAAATTATAGTATGGATGATACTTATATTTCTGCAAGATCCTCTGACCATCAGGTTTTGGCCCTATTTTTCTACATGAGGACGAAGGTGTTAATTCTATATATCCCTAAACAATTATCTCTTTTCTCTCCTGTTTTCTTTGTTGTATGTTTTAGGACGTGGGTGAACAAATGATCCGTGGTCCACAAAATTTGCATTTAAACGAGCAAATATCTCAATAAATCGGTTGCCTTTTTTCTGGATATCTAACAAGCACAAACTTATAATTATTATAATAGAGACTTTCATAGCCATAATAGTTTACTTACCTTTGGAAATATAATTCCCAAGCCTCTGCAGAATTTACCATTACTGTGTATATAACATACCAATATAGCATAATTTTCATATGCGGCTTACTAAAATAAATAAAAAAAATCGGTAGTGTCCGATAATTTTTTTTACCTGACACTGTATACTAATTCAAATTAGCCCTATATCTTAACAAGTAAAAGGGCTATCAAAATTTTGTTAAGGCATCTTTAGTTTAAAAAAAACGCGAAAACCGCAACTTTCTATCTATAAAAATACTCCGCAAAAGTACCCAAAACCCGGTACGTAAACTAGATGCAGATTTTTAATAAATATGCTTTAAATCCATATGCTTACATTATATAGTAGGATATCCCTATTATTATAACACATACACATACATAAGAAGAAATAAGCTGATATATACCTACTTATGCTGACTTATAGATATTTTATTTTAAAACATCCTTTTACAATAAATTTTAAATTTATGATATTTATGGATTAGTTTATTACTAGATTGTTAGATATCTCTCGGATATAAATACCCCCTTTAATTTAGGTTAAAATGGCCAGGAACTATTCTCGTTTACCAACCTGAAAGAAAAAATAGAAACTTTCTTTGAATCAATTTATTCAATTTACAAAAAAAAAAATATTTTTGGATAAAACCTGTGTGATTTGGGTTTTAAAATAGCAAAGAATTGAATTGAAAATCAAGAATATTAATGCTATGCGTGTTTTATTGCAGGAAATCCCGAATATACTCTGGCAAATTTTTAAGTTAGTAAAATATTTTCTCTTATACGAGGCTTCTTCAAATAGAAGAAATACATTTTATAGTCTTAATAATTTAAGAATTCTTCCTTTTACCGTATCTTTAAAAATACAGCGTTCAGTAATTTATTAAATATCTGAATGTCGAAACATACTTTTGTGATATAACACCGGGCATTACTGGTATCCATTTAGGTTCAACATTGGATGGAATTGCTGGTTCATCTGTTGAAAATTGCTCGATTTCCAGTAGTTTGTCTTTGCCCAATTGTTGTCTTTCTAAGATTAGTTTGGTTTGTCTAGGATCATTATGGTTAATTCGATTGCATACCCATCTTACGCAATAGCCATTAGGTACTAAAATCACTTTAAAGTTCATACGTAATAAATTGAACAAAATGTTATTGTTAAAAGTAAATACATTTTCGGCCTATAATGTTTTTATTTTACAGGGGTATGATTTACATATATTATCATCATCATTATCTGTTTGACCTGCGTCTCATAAAGGCATTGTCATACTTAAGATTGTATGACATAGCACCTAGAGGACTTATTTCATATTGGTTAACCAGAAAGCATTGCAGTTGCAGATGATCTTTCGCTACAATATATAGTGGCAACATGGACAAGGAAATTTTAGACTTTCGAAAATCAGTTATCAAGTCAATGTACTCTTGTTTCTTTGCAATCAATCAATGTTACTCCAGTTACTGGAGTAGGCCTATTTGTTTGTTGTTTGTTACTGTAACACTGAAAGAAAAATGAGAATTGGGTCAGATATTTGTGTAAAATGTTTTTGTTTTGACGTAGATTCTGTAAATAGTGATTCAGGCGAAAATCTACTAGTTTATGAGCGCGACGCTGGGTTCGCGAAAACTGAGAACGAAGTCTGTAACCCTGAAAATAAAGAAATGCATAATCGACTACGAGGCTTGGGTCACTTATAGCTTGTTATATCGAATTATTTTCCTGACCTGGTAGTCTTGCAGTTAAGGGGTGTAGTGTTCCTATTGTAGAAATCTTAATTCCTTGCACAGCTTCTAAATATCTGACACAGTTGCATTCTTCCATTTTATTTACAATTGACAATGTGTTTAAAATTAATTTAATAGAATAAAAAAATATGTCACTATGTTATTAACTTGTCAAAACATAATAGGTCATAACAATATTGCTTTGTTGTAGATTAGTGAAAATATGGACAGAACTGTGTCACCCTGTAAGGATTTGTGGGGTTTTATGTGTGGTGGCTGGTTGAAGAATAATCCATTGCCAGCGGATAAATATTCATGGAATCAGAAGCAAGAACTTGTTCGCAAAGGTAAGTTTTGTGTATCAAATATACACAATAGCCACGGTCATGGATGGAAAGTTAAAATACGAAGTTCATAATCGATGGCACCCTGCTGCACAATGTCGGATTCGACCAAAAATTGCGACACAGGATCATTAATGATCTCAGTAGCGCCAAATCTTTTTATGATTCGCCACACCTATCTCCAGGGCCGGATCTAGGGAGAGAGCAAACACCCCTGCTAATAATAAAAAAATACTTATAGTACTGACTGACTGAGTGGCCTACTTAAGGTACCCTGCGTTGTGCCTCCCTCTCCCCTATCTATGACCGAAACAAAAGATCTTCGACGCCCGTTGCCCGGTCATGTTGTACCTACTGTTATGTTGTATAACACGCGAAACCTAACGCCACCCTATGAAAATATTGCAGTACTCTTGAACCACAAAATTTTCTACATAAACCATTTTTTTATTGTATTGGGTGCAGATTCAAAATTGACAGAAACAAAACATTACAATGTTTCGGGACACATTTGTGCCTTCTTCAAGTAGCTTGAGATTATCTGTAGTAGTTGTATCCAAGGTTTATGTGTACGTTATTTTTATATTTTAATGTGTCGTAATATTATTTAACATGGAAACTTTTTATTCAATTGACCAATACGTACGTATAAATATAAGTGAACAAAGCATTTTTTTGGAGGCCACAACTATAGTTGATCACAAGCTACCTGAAGCGTCAGAAGAAAATTAAAATGTCATTCTTCAAATAAAACTTTTCTGTCAATGTTGAACCTACATCCTAAGAAAAAAAATGGTTTGTGAGTAAAATCTAACGCCTCTTTTTTAATACAAACATATTGATAATTACGAATTGCTTGTTACATAAAGTAACAAGACCTTTAGTTATGTTGGAAATTTGTTTCACACTACCATGCTTTCACTAGACGGGCGGTTTCGTGATCCACAACTCATCAGTGGTGATCGGCAGGCAGTGTGACCCAAATTTCCAACATTTACGAAGAGCTTATACTAGCACAAGAGATGACTGACAACAAGATGTTTTACGTAAATAAAGCCTCCCGCCAGGGAATTCGGGTATATCTAGTGTTGGCAATAGGATTTAATTGAGTTGTTACTTCTTGTCCGGCTATCGTTTGTGAACTGTGTTTCACCGGGCATATTGCCTGCTCACATTAGATGTCACCAAAAACATCTTGTTGTTAGATCTTACTAATTGATTTATAACTTTGCCCCCCACAGAAAAATTCCTAGATCCGGCTCTGCCTATGTTACATGGGAAAATAAAACACGACAGAATTTCTATGATCGATTCGCTTTAAAAATGCGCACTCTGGATATTCTCAAAGTTATGCTATCAAATTGAATTTCCCAAATATCTGGAATTGAATTATATCTGACTTTGTTAACCCTTGGTCTGATTCTGGACTAAAGATCAAAAAACCATGTTTGGTTTAATGAACAGAAGTCATAAGGCCCGGTTTTTTTTCAAGAAAATAGGGGATGCTTACTAGGCATGTTAAAAAGTACTTGTGTTTGGGAATCCTGATATCGCAAGCTCTGCTTGTTAACAGACATTTTTTTAATAAAATTAAACGCCTTAAGTCGAATAATTTACTTACTTTCTTCAATCAATCTGGACAGTTAAAAAAATATATATCAATTGACAACTAGCAACTTTTTCCGAGAAAATACTTCCTGGGGCTTTGTATTTTTTTCAGAACGTTATCAAAATTCAGTGGCACTTCTTTCACCTTACGTTGTTAGTCTGGTTAACTCTTGCATTCTTTCTGACAGTTTTCCAGATTCCTGGATGATTTCTAAGGTAGTTTCCATTCCTAAAAGCATTACCGATTCTAACGATTTGCGTCCGAATTCCCCATTATCAAAACTTCTAGAAAAAGTGGCTTGTTATCAAATTAAAAATCACATTTATAAGTATTCTGTACAGCCCTCGAACCAATCAGGCTTTCACAAGGGTTATAGTAGCACCAACTAAGGAAAAATTTCAACTGTAATACTTACTGATTATGCTAAGGCGTTTGACAAAATTAGTAATGATATTCTCTTATCAATTTTAAATTAGTCTGGATTCTCTAAAACTAATGAAAGGCTACTTGAAAGGTCGCTCGCAGTATGTAGAAACGGATATACTTCAACCCTTCCTTCCTGTTTGCATCATTGTTCGTCATAATATATGTATGCTGATGACAGCCAGCTGAAATATTCTTTCTTTCAGAACACTTTGGATGCCTCTCAAAATATAAATTCGCTTGTAGAGTGGTCCAATACACATCAATTAAAGATTAACCCCTTAAAAACTAATATTCTATTGTTTGGAAGGACCAATCATGTTGTGCGGGACAATATGTCCATTAAGATTGATAATGTAGATAGTGGCTTTACACGAGTTGCTAAGAACTTGGGACTTTATTTGGATAATAACTTGCGGTTTACAGAACATATTGCTAAGTCTATAAAAAAAGTCATTTGCTGCTCTAAAACTTCTCTATCCTCATAGAGACGCTTTGTCCAAAGAACTAAAACTTATGTTGACGGATTCACTGGTTCTTAGCAACTTTATCTACTGTGAAATTATCTATAGACCATGTCTTTTGAGAGTTCCAAAGAGCTCACAAATCATGCTTAAGATATGTTTACAGTATCAAAAATAACTTTTCAATCGGATGTGCTCAATCTAAATCTTAGATATAGAGGTCGTGTATCTCTGTACTTAGTGTATAATAAGGTTCCTGCCTGGTGAATGTTGATTTCGATTTAACCATAATAAAAATAAATATTATTATATCCTTCGATCGTTTGAAGTAGGCTTGAAGTTCTCAAAATTAAGATTTTTGACTAATTTCATTGACTCAAATAATTTGTAGGATTTTGTGTTTACAAAATATCCAACAAAACCAACTAGAAGGATTATTTTTGCTTTAGACCGTTTTTCTTTGGCAATATAAGTAGTGCACAAAGCTTCGGCCAAGTATGTTCTAGGGCTGACCACATTGCTCATACCATTTCCAAGGTTGCACAGGTGGCTCTCTCTGCAATACCGTATTCTCGTTTGTTGTACATCGATTTTCAATTTATAACTAGAAACTATGAAATAACCATCATAACTTTAGAAAATCTTTAGTTTTAATGAGTAACGAGTAGTCTCTTAGGTTTCTATCCGAGAGGGGTATTAGATGAAGATAAATGAGGACAAGTTTTGCTCCGCTCAAGTTGAATTTCAATTCTTGTGTACGGATAGTTAACAAAGGTACCTTTTCGAGCATTTGCATTTTCGAGTGTTTCAAGAGCATATCGCGCTGTAATTTAATACAATCCGTTATTGTGTTTATGGAAGTAAAAATCTGCAGGTTATCCGCAAAACCCAATACACAAACATTAATCCATTAAAGCATAAACAGAGCGAATAGTAATGGATCTAAATTAGAGCCTTGGGGAATTCCCAAGCTCGCTGAATAAAAATAGTTTTTGAATCCAGAGATATTTCTTACTAAACAAATTAAAACGACTTATAGCTAAAAACTACAACTTTCTTGGAATAATCTTCCACGGAATAAAAAACACGCTTAAACATGATTTTATAGTTTTTTTGAACATTTCCGAACTGTGCCCTTGGACCGCACGAGGTAGTGCATTATACAACTGAATGTGTAGACAATTTTTTGCAAACTATCGCCGAGCCCCTAGCAAGTCCACAGATCTCGTATTATACTCATGATAAAATGACATAATATATATTAAACGTATGATTATGAAAAAACAAGATTCAGTACATGGTTATCCCTCTTTCCAACAAGTTTGAGTAAGTTCCACTTCTATTTTGTTCAATCGGTAGAATTTAAGGCACCACATTCACACACACTTTGCTTTTTAAAGTTTTCATGTGAAATTGGCTTTATATATTCTTTGCCAATTTATGCAATTCCAGAAATCCCACAAATATTTAACTGATGATTTGGTCGAATCAGATTACAGACTCTTTCAACATTTTCACCAATGTTCAAGCCGGGCCGGGTAGCCTAGACGGGATCATATAGTGACGACCGTCGAAGTGCAGCTCTGTGGAGCACGGCTACAATTGGATGGGTGACCGTCTGGGGGGTTTATTAAAAAACGGACCTGGCGGTGGCTCATCTAGGTTGTAAAATGAATGTTGTGTGATAGTAGAATGATAGTGAGTGCCGTATGGTCCTGAAAAGGCACAATAAGCCTTCAAGGCTGAAGTACGCCATTCGTACACGCCGGGGGCTTGGTGTGCGAGTGGAGGACCAGAAGGATGTTAAAAAAAAAACACCAATGTTCAACGCTAAAGGGCGACCCTGGCATGAATCATCATCAAAGTGTTCTCGGCCATCTTGGAAATGCTTAAATAACTTAAAATCGTGCATTTCTTTTACTAAAATAATGTTTCAGTAGCGCCGAATATTGGCCACCTTAAGATATTTACATCTTCCCTCTTTTTTTGTAGAATCTGAAAGAGTCCGGAATATAATTGCCACTTTGCCACTGCCTTTACGTACAAATACGATTGAATGGAAAGTGAAATATTTCTATGAGGGATGCATGGACGTCTTAAATACCAATTCAGATCAAGCACGACCATTAACAGATATCATCTCAGAACTAGGTAAGTGGTAGATCTATTTTGGTTCTAATTAGTGTATATTTTTGTATGTTTTACATCTGGTATATTGATAAAATTATTTATAAATTAACTACACCAGTTTAGTGATAATTAAAGAACATTTAGATATCCGCATTTCGTTTTTCAAGTGTTTTATGCTATTTACAACGCACTTATTTTTGGGACAGATAATTTCTAAAAATTGATATGCTTTTTTCACGGTAAGTAAATGAAAAAAATAAAATCATATAATATTGGTCCCTACAATAAAATTATATTTCATTTAATATATTATTATGTACCTATTACTAATATTTCTTATATATTCTGTGGAGGTTATAGTATATGCAACCAGTTATACAATTGTATATTTTTGTGGTTGCGTTTGTATATAAGTGTCGTGTATCTATTATGATGGGAATTGCGCGAAAGTTATGCAGCGGCTCGTTGGTCTAGGGGTATGATTTCCGCTTAGGGTGCGGGAGGTCCCGGGTTCAAATCCCGGACGAGCCCAGAATTTTTTTGTGTAATTTTTTTGATAATATTTATAAAATGGTTAATTTGTATCATTTAAGTTTGTTTTTGAGTACCAAATAATTTTTTGTTTTGTTATTGTCAACTCATTTAAAAAAAAAATAATTTCAGGTTACCAAATAAGCAATGAAACGTTATTATATTTAAATAAAATAAATTTGGTTTTGTTTGATAATACTTGATTTCCGTTGGACCCGTAAGGTTACGGGTTTGAGTCCTAGCTCTGGCAATACTTTTTTTTTTTCTAATTTTTGAATAAAGTAGTTCGTTTGTTACTTTAGTTTATTTGAAATAATGAAAATAATACAATTATAATAATAATTATTATTAAAATTCTGTTTCGTTACGCAGATCAGATATTTTTGATTATATATCTTGTCGGGAAAGTTTTGGGGCGAGACAACCGATTTTCTTATAAATGCCCTTTATTCAGTAAATATCATACATACTCAGGGAATATCCATTTATGAAATAACGATCCATAGCAAATAAAGGAAGGATCCCTATCTAGTTTTCAGAAACAATAAAGTATAAAATAGGAACTTTCAAATTAATGCATTTTTATTCACTGGTATGCGTATTTAAGACATTGTATTTGATTACAACATTCAATAAACCCTCCTTTTGATTTATATATTAGTTAATAGCAGCAATAAACAAAAAGAGCGTAAGACTCTTCGCGCTTTCTTTCATGTACTTCTGACAAGTGTCATACAAGTATAAGTCAAATAATTACATTGTATTATTAATGTCAAAACTACATGACAAAATCTGCATTTTTATTAGACAAATATAAAAAATTAATGAGTTTTTCTTATTAGTTTTCTTGTTATAATCATATATAAAGCATATCAGGTATTCAAACTGGCTAAAGACATTCGACCATGTTGAGGAGAAGCTAATTATATTTGGGATTTGCTAATTTAGGCCCGATGTTAATTGAACCGTTTTTTAGCGGAAGGGTAGAGACTGTTATTTTAAAGAAATCCAATCTTTACTTAATATAAATTTAAATTGTGTTTTCAGTAGCAGAAACACAATAAAATGATTAATTGAATTTCATAATGATACCTTACAGAACAAAAGTAAAAGTAGCAACATCTACCAACTAATAATTCCAGCAAATTATTTTTAAATTTGAATTAATTCATCTTAGTAGGTGTCATATTTTGCAGGTTTACCTAGTAACATTTTCTTCTTCTTTATATTCTGAATGAATATATTTATCTACCAGACTATCATGTGAAAGTACAATATATATAATTAAGTTAATGTTGAAATACATTTTGGACGATAATTACCAAAATAAAACAGATGTACGTTGTTACGAAATGCAGAGACGTATCAACGAAATATCACACAGGGTGCTCTAAAATTATACAATATACAGGGTCTCCGAAAATATCAGAACTGGCGAACAAAGTTATTATAAACAAATTAAACCTTGCCCGGATAAGGGTTAAAAAACCATATGCTTAAAAAATTATAATTTTAGTGCATTATAAATCTAATTCGCTTATTATTTTTTTGTTACGGTATTAGTTCAAATTTATATTAGTCCAATATTTGTTCATCTGTACCACTTTGGACCTAGCCTAGTGGTACTTCTAGATAGTTGAGTTGAGACAAATATGTCAAATCTATTATCAGAAGATCCCAGTTTGGAGTTTTTAATGGTATGTTTACTCAGAATGTGTTATTATTTGTGATTTTTTTTTCTTCTTTGGGTTCAAATTCATTGAAACGTAATATTTTAAATTTCCACAGGCAACTAAACTTACAGAAACAATTTTTCTGAATAAATCCTGCATTACATTTACACGCAGAGTTGCTCTGAAGAGGCTGACAGGATCAACGAAACGTTAGCCTGTATAAATTTGACTTAGGATTTATCCAGAAAGATTGTTTCTATATAATATGTAAAATTAATAGATTGAAATTTGTAATATTTTATAGTCTATTTATTACATTATTACAATGTTTCGGAAGCTGATTTCCTCCTCCTTCTTCTTTAGGTGTGACAGAAACCACCATATACATATCTAATCCTAAAAAACAATTCTCTAAGTCCAGCAAATTAGTTGAATGTTAAATTTCTGTATAACTAATTTTTAATACATTTCGAAAATGTTTTCACTAAAATAAAAAAGTGAATGTCTAATTAAGTTGTCTGAGTTTAATATAGAATGTTGTGTGCTTTGTATGTATGTCTATTGAATATTATAATAAATGTTGTGAAAAAGTTTTTAAATTATTTGTGTATTTTAAGAATATCGCATTAATAGACTACTACTAATAGACCCACTCACTTTGAACCTACATATCTAGTACCTGAAGAAGGCAGGCATTGGCTGCCAAAACGTTGTGATAAAAATCAAATATTAAATATTTCAATCGATTAGTTTTACGAAATGAAGTTAAACCCAAAGAAAAATATAAAAAAATTCAGATAATTTACAGATATGCTTATCCTCGATTGGTTAAATGACAATTTTTGAAAATTCAATGCTCGAAGCCTTAATATATGAGTTTTTCTAGACAAGTCAAATACAATAAATGTTTGCCACAACTATTCCTCTACAAAGCACCCGTAATTGCAATGCGACCCATTGCGTCGAACAAATGAGCGCTGATAACATTGAGCCGTATAACCATGATTTAGCGCCCAACATTTTACGATGCCTGCTCCAATATTCAATATGTACGTTTTGGATCCTCCTCCGGTCGAAGCAATTTTGCCACAGTGCTTCGAAAAATTAATTCAAACGCCTGCACATTTGTGTTGGAGAATATTTAAAACCTTTAAAGTCATTTTCAATAACAAATATTTATTTTTAATTGTTTATTTTAAAATGGTGGTAACTTAACTCATTACGCCTCCGAATTTACATTAGCGTAATAAGTACCTACATACACTGTTTATAAAAATGCATCAAATTTTAAATCTTAAGTTAGTTTTTACATAACAATTTCATATTACCAATGATATTCAACTATAAAACACTATAGTACAATTCGCACTTACTGAGAGTACCTACCTATCTATATTAATTTTAAAAGATGAATAATATTTTGTTAAAAGGTCAGTAAGTTGTATGTGCTCCATTGCGTAAAATATAAATTTATTATAAAACTATGTAGGTACCTACCTACCTTTATCATTTGATCATTTATTACTTTTAGTTATGCGTTATGAGCATTTATTTTCGAGATGACGCGACGCCTTGCAACTGCTATTTTAGATGTCCAGGTTAGAGTTGAGCAATGTTGCCAACCTACTGTAACATAATATCCCACGCAGATTTATTCTTTTATTTACAACGCCATGTTGTTATCTTTTTTTTCAAGCGAATACATAGTGGTAATCCGTGTTTATTACCAACATAAGAAATTTACTAGCCACTATTTATTCACTTGAAAAAGAGCACAACTATATCCTCGAAATGCCGCGGTTTAAATAAAATACTAAATATGAGTCAAATTCTCATTGTCACAAATCCTTTCGATAGTAGAAATTAATGTGCACACTATCCCCAAATTGTGAAATAGCAGTAGGGGTCGAGTGACACATCATTTGAAAGCATTTTTATTTTCTCTACAGTAATATGTTACTTTTGATATTTAAATCCATAATTCTCGAGAAAAAATTAAAATTTAACATTCCACCAGTTAGGTAGTCGGTATATATAGCTCTTATAGGTACTTTTAGAACTTAATCTGCGTAAGCGTCAGTGGTAGACTGGTAGAGTTATATTTTAAATCTTATCTAACCAGCAGGTGTGAATATGTTGCATACAATTCTATTGCTATGTGGCCTCCACCGGTGTTCCCCAGGCCCTCTATTATATCTGATATTTATAAATTATATAGAGGAACATCTTACTTGTAGAAAACTTTTATTCGCGGATGATTTAAAGAGATTACTCCAGAATAGAAGAGTTTGGTGACTGGTGCAAATTCAACAAACTTGCGAAAAGAACATATACGTTATTTACACCAGACAAAAACAAGTTATTAACGTTGAATTAGGTGGACCAGTTGGCAATTGCTCGGAGGTAGATCGTAAAGGACCTTGGAGTCGTCTTTGACTCAAACTCAAAAAGAAGGCGGCTGACGCGAATAAAATGTATGGCCTTAGTGTGCGGATCTGTAGGGGTTTTACTGACGTTTTAATATCCCAAGATTGAGCACTCTGAATTGATCGCAATTTACCCTGTATGTTCGCGCACGAATGTATTATTGAGATCTCCTGTAAATGTGTTTTGCAATAATTTTAATGAATTGTGTCGTACTTGTGATGTTTTCTACAATAGGTTGGATTATATTGATGAGTGTCACGAACATATAATTTTTTTTACGAATTGCTTGTTACATAAAGTAGTGTTTCACCGGGCATATTGCCTGCTCACACTAGATGTCGCCGAAACCATCTTGTTGTCAGTCATCTCTCGTGCTAGTATAAGCTCTTCGTAAATGTTGGAAATTTGGGTCACACTGCCTGCCGATCACCACTGATTGTTCCGATTCCAAAAGTTGACTCTCCTGCCTTTTATAATGATGTTAGACCAATATTACCTGCAATTTCTAAAATTTTTGAGCGTGGTCAAGCGGCGGTATTGTCAAGCGCGGAGTGCCTCAGGGAAGCATACTGGGACCCCTTCTGTTCTCTATATATTGTTTTGATGTTGCGTCAAAAATAAGGTATCTGAAAATGCATATATATATGCGGATGACATCCAATTTTACATGCCTTTCTATATGACAGATGCAGATGATGCTTTTGTCAAAGCTAATGGGGACTTGGATGCTTTCTCGGACTTGTGTGAAGCTAATGGTTTAAAAATAAATCCTACTAAATCGGTTGTTTTGTGTGTGGGCAGTGAGAGGTATGGCGAGTTCCAACATAACCCAAAGTCTTGTTACTTTATGTAACAAGCAATTTGTAAATAAAGCCTCCCGCCAGGGAATTCGGGCGTATCTAGTGTTGGCAATAGGATTTAATGGAGTTGTTACTTTTTGTCCGGTCATCGTTTGTGAACTGTGTTTCACCGAGCATATTGCCTGCTCACACTAGATGTCGCCAAAAACATCTTGTTGTCAATTATAATTGGTTGTAAATTAGACTCAACAAGGGGGAGAAGATTTTAATATAATTTCGTCCTGTAATTGTTGGGAAATACATGATTATTATTATTGTTAAGTTATTTAACATTACATCCCTTGGATGTTTCTGAAATTAACATATTCAGATGACTTTATGTGTGTGGAAACTCTGAATTCTCTATTTATTCATTCTTCCTCAAATACAGAAATTGCAGGGCCTCAAATTACGATATACCTGTAACAGGATAACATAAATTACAGCTATATCGATATTATAAAATAGAGCTAAATAGAGCTTAACGGCAACCTGAACCTCCATCCTTATCATTAAGCTCTAGACCGGTAATGTTTTCAAACAAAAATTCTCTAGTTCGAGATTATTTTAATAGAGCTTTTGAGGCTCTGTGAGTAATTCTTTCTTCTTTGATACCTCAAAGAGTTAGAAATAGAGTCTTTGTGGAACAGGATATCATAATGTACAGTAGGATAATAGGATACTGAAATTCCGTTTAAAAAGGACAATATACAATAGAAGAGGCCGCATCGAAATGCACTAATTTTATTATTAGATTACAAGACATCATGCAACAAAGTTTTAATATACTCTGAAGGTGTTCTATAAATTTAACAAGTAATAGGTAGCATCCAAAAATACAATTATTATACATTGCTAAAAATGTATGTCCGGAGATTTAAGAGATTTTTGGGAATGATAACGCTAATTATATTGTTTTTTACATAGAATGGTTGAACATACTATAACCTCCATTGATTGATTTTTATATTAAATAATATAGTTAATATCTTAAAATTATGGGCGAGAAATGATTCATTACGCATTATAATATGAAATGTGTATTTGCCTCTACTAAATAGTTTTTTGCATATAAAACACTTTATATAAAAATACTATAATAAATTTACTAACAAACTTTTATGAAACTACATTTAATATCTTGTCCCATAGATATTGGTTTTTAAATATTTTATACGAGCTGCTTAAAGTATACTTGCTTTTGGAGATCAGTTGTCTGTTATTATAAAAAGGTTTTAGGACCAGGTAAATGGGTGCATTTTTCAGATTGCCTCTATGCTACTACCCACTTTTCATTCACCCTTTGAAAATTATAAAGGGCGCTAAACCTCAATTGTGATATTTTCTGTATTAGGCTCACAGAAAAATTAAGAATGGTAGATGGTCAAACCACCCTACAGTGTTGCCAGTTTGGTAAAGTCTAAGTATTAGGATTGAATGAAGCATTTAAAATAAAATTGATAGTGCAAAATTTGTGGAATCAATTTGATCTTTTACATTACACATTGAAAGGGTTCGTTGTGTTTTATATGTTACCAAAGAGGACATTACCGCTCAACGAGATTTACATCTTTCTTGTATTTATTCATTATGATTTTTTGCACTTTCAGTTAAGGAGTTTTACTAGTTGTAGTTGCTAAACAACAGTTAATTTCATCTAGATTAAAATTATCCATTTGTACAACGTGGGTTTAATACTACATCAAGGACGCTAGTCTTGCCAATGTTGTAATTATTATAGCATGTTCTCCAAAAAGATTTTCTCCCTATTAGTTGCTTGATAAGCATTTTTCGAGGCATAAGTTCTATGATAACCTATAAAATGATGAAACACCATTTTCTGTTTTTAATATATATTTTTTTTTTACCAATAAACACATTTTTTACAGAACTGATGTGTTTTTAAAACCTATATCTCTGAAACCTCAGTAATATTTATTAATGTGGCAACAATGTTAACAACCCTCTTATGTAATATCCCTTCGGTGTATGTATATTGCATAGTTTCTTAATGAATGGAGGTCTCAATGACTGAAATAGAGCCATCCACAAGTACCTACATAACGTAAGGGATGATAGTTTAAAACGGAACATTTCAGTAAGGAATTTCAACAACCCTATGAGAAATTCAATGTAATAGGATAACAGAACATGATAGAAAATAAACACGAGAATATAATAAGAGGGTATCAAATAGTTTTTTAAATAAACTTTACATCAAATAATAGAAATAAACTAATTAGATTATTGTTTTTTAGTAGTGAGTTTTCAATTTCCTCCATATTTTTTATTTTTATAACTGTTAAATAAAAAATTATATTAAATATATTTTATACTTGTAGAGATGCGTTTGATATTCTTCCCTAAAATGTAGGTACACAAACCCCTTATACATGTTTTAAGGGTGGGAAAACGATAGAGGTAAAGGTTCATGTAACAGTGCAACATAACTATAAAGATGTAAACCCTTACGGGTGTTTTGAAGTAAGGGCAGTCCACTAGTAGATTTTTGTTAGGGTTATTAACATGTTATAAGAATTAAAAAAAAGATAAGTCTCGTTTAAATTTATTGTCAGATTTTGAGCGCAATTAAAACAGGACAAATATAAACATCTAATATCACACTATAAATTATTATTATAAAACTGACTACACATACAATTTTTTTTAGTATTTGTATTTTAAATTTTAAACTTTTGTTATTGATGTTAGTTTTCACACCTATTTCTGGAAGCATAAATGAATCTTCATTATTGAACTAGATGTTCATTGATGTAGAACAACATGATATATTGCTTTATACCATTAAATGAATGTGTATCTACTATATTATGTACATACTTCCTTACAAAAGAAATGTTTCATTATATAAGACTAACAAAACATCGGCTGTCTAGTTACATTTCGATCAGAATTAATAATCTGGTTCTCACGCTGAATCATAATTTTAATACTTAATAAATAGCCTATTCGCATGCAATTTACGTATATATGTATATTATTGATAGGTTTTATCATGTTTATCTGGTGATGAGGTAACAATGGATTTTTGTGTATCTAATTTTTTTCTCTTTTAGATGGTTTCCGTATTAATCAAATTAAGTAATTATCACTGTTTCGTGAAGGTCATATATGGGTAGAGAAAGAGAGAAATTAAGTAATTCGTGTATTATGTTTTTCTTTGGCTAGTTCCAAGTAGGTCATATATCCAAGCGAGAATGATTTTGTTGCCTCTCCTTGATGTTGAAAATAATGCATGAAATTGTATTTACATCAAAAAATTAAATAAATGCTGTTCCAAAATCAATATCGAAGGTGTCATGTCTTCGACGCAATTCCCATGATCATTTACAACCAGGGATTGACACTCAGTTCCGTACCGTACCGTTTCGGTTTACAGACCAGAATCGAAACGAAATGGTACGGAAAGGTACAGTACCCCAAGCAGTAACGAAACTGTTAATAACGAAATACAGACATCAACATTTCCAGCAAAAGGTTATTAACAGAAACGAAATCGTTACCAAAACCTATTCCAACGACAAACTCATTAACCAACACCCAAGGAAACGCTAAGTACCGAAAATAACTTAGTAAGCAAATCTAAGTCTTTCGGTTTCTATATCAGTTCGTTGCACATAGTTTAGGTACCAATTTTAATATTAAGCGTTTTGCTTTTTGTTTCATTTACTGCACCGAGGGTTTCGGTGCTATTTATGTTTACAGACTCCACTAGTATTCCAATATCTATACCGTGGGTTTCGGTTCTGTTTCGTTACTCAGAGTTTTGGTACCTGTTTCGGTTTGGTGCCTTTAATTTCGATACCGCTCCGATACTCAGGTATCGGTTCTACTAAGGTTCCGATATCGAGACACCGAAACATTTCGGTTATTAGGTATAAGTGTTACTTTCATTTCGATCTCTCGGTCACTTTGTTTATTGAAGTTTCGTTACATTTCGGGTATCTGTCATAAAAGTTCGTTTATTTCGATCACAGTTCCGTTTCGGTTATTTGACGGTACTAAAAGCAACACCACGCGAACCGTCATTTCGATTCAAGCTTCGGTATCATTCCCTTTTTAAAAATTCTTAGATATCTAAATTAATTAGCAACTAGGGTTACATAATAAGATTTCTCATTTCAAACACGGCTTACCGTTCGATATGACCTTCATTTTGTTGTATAATTAGCAAATATTCCTCCAAATTGGTCATATCCACTCTATTTAACATTTCTGATTGAATTTCAAGAATTATTTCTGTATTATGTTAGCCGTTTTCTAAACACCAAAGTTTTGAAATAACCCCATAGCCTGAAATCAGCCGGGTTAAGATCAGGCGACCTTGGTGCCAATGAATTTGCAAATTATCTGCTTATAACACAATCTTGAAAAAACGCAGTTAAGAATTATTTAACTTTTTGTTAAATCATTGAAGTGGAGTTGGTATTTATGGTACTTACATGAAAGTCGTCCGTCAACGAAATACATTATTATTTTTTTAATTGAATTAAATACAATTCTTTAACTGGTCGTAATGTGCGGATGTGCGCCATCCTGCCTATAGACAGGTAGTTAAAGTAGAATTGATCGGACTTGAACTTTCAATTGGCATACATAAGACCTGGATGACGACAAATGCTTAGACATTTTGGCAAAATCAGCCAAGTTCGGTACATTCGATATTAATCCATGGAAATGTAGCCTTACAACGAAGGCGACACGCTATTCTTGGGCATGCGCTGATTGCGCCAGCAGATATTGACACCAAACATATAACTGAACTCCACAAGTTAGTGGAGGGTAAGCCCCGGGCCCGGATTTCATACCAACAGAAATAGTAAAACTAGCGATACAAACAAAACCAGACACTTTTCTGCAAATGCTCAATGAACTATTGATGAAACAGACTTTTCCCGAAAAGAGCTAACTTAATAATAATAAAAAAACCCGGCAAACCAGCAGAAACACCGTATCCTACAGACCAATCCGCCTCATGGATGCCATATCAAACCTCTACGGGAAACTGATCAATTGCCGCAAACAAAAAGAACTCGATGACCGGGAGGATCTCTCCCTAAATTAATTTGGCTTTAGAAGGGAATGAAAGCAAGAAGAAATCATTCAAGGCACAGAAAGTGGTGTGCATTCATATCTCTCGATGTCAAAAATGCCTTTAATTCGGCACTGTGGGGAAAAATTATAAAGAGCCTAGACAGATACAAGAAGTGTCGTTCAGTTTTGAATCCTTTGAAATCCTACCTAAAAGAACAATTAAATATCTGGGAATAACTCTCGATAAAGATTTAAGTTTTGGTCCTCATATACTGGAAGCAGTAAAAAAGGCTGAGACAAGAACCATGGCAATAAGCCTATGAGGCTGCAGTGAAACCGGGGACTAAAATAAATCCATGGAAATCAAGAGCCAGGCAGTTGTTGGGTATGCATGGTGGGGCTATATAGGTACTGGTCATTGTGGTTTGAATCAGCATCTCTCGAGGTTGGGCGTTTTGGAAAATTCCGAATGCCGCTTGTGGCTGGAGGTTGATGAAGCGTCGGAACATGTGTATATGGAAAGATGACAAAATTATCTGTAAAATCCCACCAAAAGGGGAATTTTTTGTCATGAAGACCTTGCTGAACCATTTCATGTGGATTTTCTGTTAATCATATTAATTAAGTTATTAATTATGAATTAAGAGAGAAATGGGCTTCATCTCTCCATAAAATATGGGATATTTTTAATTAAAAATTGTACCTTCAGGTTGCATTCTTTAATTCATACAGCAGTTGCAGTTTATATGGAAACTTTTTCATATTTTCCGAAAAAAATATTTCAAGCCGTGTATATGAAATGTTTGATGGTTTTGATATCGCATTCTCACTACGGATTGCTAGTGTGTTAATACTGCATAAGTTATAATTTTCCTGAAAAACTTCTTGACATCACTAACTCATCCTTAGTATTCCGGATCTCGGAAACTCAGTTAGAGACTTTGTTCTTTCAAATTTACTAATAAAATTACAGTACGCCTTGATTTGGCATGAACTTCTTCTCAGTCTCCTTTCTTGAAATACTCTCCTACTTTATGATAAGGCCATAATTCCTCGCATGCTAATGTCTATATTTAATCATTCAGCTCTTTTGCCTCAGATTGTTCATGAGCTTTCCAATAATTTACCGCAGGGCTCAGTGTTGTTTCCAAATTGTCGACTCTTATAACATAGTCAGGTAGTTGTCATTGGCAGGCAGATTCAATCTGTCTGAGTTGTGCAAGGCAAAAGGCAAGTAGCTGATCTCAGTTGGAGTATTGTTCTTATTTTATTTAAAACCGAACTTCGACGTACCTACTGTGGAATTAAAGTTAAGCGTCCATATTATGACGGTTACAATTCTTTACTTTGAAAAAAAAACTCTTTCATTATGTTGTAAACACTGTTAATGTTGATATTTCAACCATCTAGATGAATATAATAGACACATCCTGTATTATAGGTATTTAGCATTAATTTGACCGCAGATGAGAAGAGGAGAACGTCGTTGTCATTGCGTTTTACTTTCATTTTCGATAACACAATTTATTATTGTAACATATTTTGCAGGTGTGCTTTTTTCTGCTTCTCGTTTATATATTTTTTTCAATCTGATTCATCTCCGGTGTATGAATATTTTAATGAACCATTTAGTTAGATATATAAACTATAGACCAAATAAAAATTGTTATATGATTTCAACTTTCTAGACAAAGCCATTGGTGCAGATTATTTTAAAATGTACATAATGTATGTACATGTAAATAAGTACGACATGGCAATACTGTGGCTTAAACTAAACTGGAATATTTTATAGAAGAAATGATTACGAGTCGGATACAAGAGGTACTTTTTCAAAATACAGGATGTCTCAGAAATATGTGGCTAAATTTGCAATATCTCATAATGTTACTTTGTTGTATTTTTTCCTTCAAATATATTTTCACATACTGTGTGTACATTCGCATGTAATTTTTGATAATATGATAAATTGTGATAAAGCTGTGGTACGGTTAGGATACGACATCGAATATCGGCGATGAGGCACATTTGCATGTTGGTTGCTTCGTAAAAATGAAAGATTTCAAAAAAACTGGGAATATGGGGGTCGTTTCAAAAAAAATATCAGGCTATGTTTGCTAATATATCAAGGGTTATATCTGGTAACCCAGAAGGTGTCAGGCATTCTCACTAGGCTCAAATTATTTCTCAGGAAGAGGACTATTAGAAAAAAAAAAATGAAAGAATCCAAAAAAATTGAAAGAATACACAAAAATGGGAATAAGGGAGTCGTTTCAAACAAAACATCAGGCCATGTATGTTATTATATCAAGGGTTATTGTTCGTAACCCAGAAGGTGTCAGACAGTCTCACTAGGCTCAAATTAATTCTCAGTAAGAGGACTATTAGAAAAAAAAAATGAAAGAATCCAAAACAAATGAAAGAATCCACAAGTACTGTATTTGGAGATTGAAAACCCAAGAGAGATTGTTCAAATGGAACTACATCCTCAAAAGGTCACTATGTGGTGTGTCTTTTGGCCCGGAGGCGTAATTGGCTCATTTTTTCGAGGATCATGTGGATAATGTTGTATCTCAAGAGAAGAGTCTACAAGAATAAACCGAACACCATTACAGAGTTCAAAGAAGATATCAGACGTGAAATAACCGGCATAGAACATGATTTGTACCGCAGAGTAGTCGAAAATTTTCTCCAACGGATTACGTCATGTCACATGAGGCGGTCATTTACGTGATATCATCTTTCATACACAATTTATTATGACTTTCGACGTGGTCTAACGTAAGAACAGTGCACCAATCAATTTAATGCAACGTTTGGCGATGAAGCACCGTCCAAGGTCACTGTATATCGTTGATAGAGACGTGGCTGTAGTTCGCTCACGGACGAAGTTCAAGATGGTCGTCCAAAGTCGGTTGTTGTGCCAGAAACCATCGATGTTGTGCGAAAACTAATTGAAGAAATTCGTCATGATCGTGAAATCGAGGCAAGTTTAAGTATTAGTATGACCAGCATATATAAGATTTTGCACGAACATTTGGATGTTCGTAAGCTATGTGCGCGTTGAATTCCACATTTGTAGGCAAGTGCTCAAAAAAAGGCTCGAGTCAATTGGTGCCGTAAAATGCTTCAAAAATGTGGTGCATCCAAAGCTGTATACAGGCTCGTCACAGGTAACGACTCGTGGATTTATGCCTAGGCCAATCGGCAGTTTTGGTATTTCAATGTGAAGAAAAGCCAACAAAAGTTGTTCGTTCCCGAAGCGTTAAAAATAAATGATGTCGTGTTTCTTCACGAAAACCGGTCAGGTCGCAACTGTGTCTCTAGAAAATCAGAAGACTGTTAATTCAGCGTGGTACACGACCATTTGTTTGCTAGAAGTTTTCGGTAAATTGAGAGAGAAACTAATCCAAAATGACGAATCGTGTTCCATCACGACAATTCGAGGTCACACACATCACTTGCAACAAGTATTTGGGCACACAATAGATCGAATTGAGGTCATCCACCTTACAGCCCCGACTTGGCATCCAATGATTTCTTCTTATCCCAACTAATTAAAGATAAACTTCGTGCACAACGATTTTCATCGCGCGAAAAAGCAGTTGGGGCCTTCAAACACCATCGTTTAGAGCTTTCATCTTCTGACTGGACAAAGTGGTTTGAAGGGTGCTCTCATCGCATGCAAAAGTGTATAGATCTTAAAGGAGATTGAAAAGCAATAAAAATCTTTTTGATAAATTTTAATTTAAAACTTATATTTGGCCAACGAAGTCTACTAGGCTTTTTGATGAGAAAGATGCTTTGTGACAGCTTAGTGCTGTCACAGTTTAACTATGCTGATGTAGTGTATGGTCCTTGCCTTGTGGGCTCAGATATACGACGCATTCAACTTATGCAAAATTCATGTCTGCGTTTGGTTGTGGGGATGAGAGGTAGGGAGCGCGGGGTAAGTACAAAGATTCGAGAAATTGATTGGCTACTTATGGATGAGCGACGACGCCTGCATATGTTGGTCCTATTTAATAAAATAATGAAATCGGTCATTCCTAGTTACTTGTGTAATAAGATAACCTTTGAGGTATGGTTCATAGCGTGAACACGCGAAACAGAGAGATGATTACGCCGCCAATGCATTCTTCAGCCCTATATGAAAGATTCTGCATCTCACAAATGTACAATTCTCTGCCAAGTGATATCAAGAAATTGACAGGTTTCAGATACAAAACAGCAGTAAGGAATTACTTGGAAATAAAATTATATATTATGATTGATAACAAATTTGTATCTTGGTTAGTGGCTCTCTTATGCTTGTACTATGTTTTATGTGTATAATTGCTTCTGTCTAAGTTTTTAATTGGTTAAGATCGGAGGCATCGCCTCAACTTCGTCATTTGTAAAGGCTTTTTTTACAATAAAGTCATTATTATTATTATTATAAAATAAATTCGTTTGTTCTTTCTGTTCTCAATACATAAATAGTAACCCTCGTGTTAATCAACATGACATTAAATGTCAAATTTGATAATATTTTGAAGAGTTAGAAGACGTCCTCGTTCTAGACAGCTCAAAACTGGCCATGTTTGATCTTAGAATTTCCCATAAGTAACATGCGAACATTTTTGTTTTTGGTCTAAAATCAGACCTTGATAATTTTCTACTTTTCATCTAAGGCGCTTGACCTTGACAATCTAAAAATTCTGTTAGCGGCGCCATTTTCTTCATGTCCATTTTTTACTTAGTGCCTACCTAATAAAATTACCCACGAGCCGCCACTGCAATATTATGGACTGATATATTGAGTTGACCTGAGTAATCACTTAAATTTTCAAAACAATGCTATGGTTACTTTGCTCCAAATTTCTAAGCTACCATCGACCAGCAATGACCCTGTATTTTCCCGGATATTCATCAGATTTCATCTGTGTCGAAATACACTCGTAACAATCGTGTTCAATTAATGTAACAGAAAGCCCTCTTCCATCTTCCAAATGTTTAAGAACGGCAGGAAAACATAATGTAATTATTATTGTTAGTATTATGAAACTGTCTCTTCCCGTTCTTAATGATTTTTCTTCCAGTATAGCTCTCCTCATGCTGTATAAGGTTGAATTAGAAGATAAAAAGTTTAATTTCATACTATAAAATATTTTAACTTCAATATTATTTGCTTTTTCACGGTTTCATGAATAATGCACATATATAAGTTTATGCCGACTACTATTATTTTCTCAAAATGTTATTTCTAAGCTGTCTTCGAAAATTTTGAGCTACTATATGTTAAATAATAAAAAAAAAATCATTTGGAAGATGCACATTTACATAAATAATATATAATTTCTTGTTCTAGAAGAATATAGCAACTAATTTAAATTATCCATGTTTATAGTAACATATTACAAAACAAATTGTAAGACTTATTTATTTCTTATTTATGCTGTAATAAACTTATAAGCAATAGGTATTTTGATATTTTTAATTAGTCTTAAGAGATGTTATATTATTAAAGAATTTTATTGCACATGTGTAACCTCTATTCTATAGATATATTGTCGATTAGAAAGAATAACTGGTAGGTAGGTACTATGTAGTAAATAGTATTGGTATGCAAGAATAAAAGTGTTTTCTTGGAAAAAGATAAAGGAATACAACAACTTTATTAATGGCAGGTCGTCTAAAACTTTTTTCTTTGAAATCACTTTTTTAGCATGCTAGTGCTAATTAACAAAAAATGCAAATGCATTGCAACTACATGTTGAAGTTGAAAATTTATAACAGGGATTTTACTGAATACACGCAAGTTTTCAGCAAAATTAAGGAAGAGTTAAAAAACTCGCCGCCGGCGGTATTTTATGCGAGAAGTTTTATTCACTATACTATACTGATATAGGACTTTTTCCTCTTTGATCGCTTTTGATATGACTTTTGTCATGACCGTAGATTAAGAGCATTAATACACGGATGACAATGTTGTCCTAGCTGATATGGAAGAGGATCCTCAATATATACTAAATGCATTTAACAGCGCATACAGGAGTATCGAGCTTGAACTGAATATAAAGAAAACACAGAGCCTGCACCAAACACTGTGGCTGTTCCACCACATATTCGAGTTCACGGAGACAGACTTCAGAACATCGACAGTTTTGTCTTACCTCGGCAGCATTCTCGCGGCGAACGCAAACATCGATGATGAGATTCAGCATAGTATAAGATGGGCAAGCGCATCTTTTGGCCGTCTGAGCACGAGAGTATTCGATAATCATAACATCGACGTTCGAGCACAACAACTGCGAACAGTCTATAAGACCATTAATCAGACCAAATATAAAACACTGAGAGGATAAATGCCTACGCATCTCCAGCGATTCAAATATCTCCAATAGCAAACCATGGTCGTATCCCCGGGCAGGAAACCGACCATCAATCTTGGAAGCTATTCGCTTGAGGAATTTTCGTTGAACATTTTCGAGAGAGTAAACATAAACTCCATATATTGGAGACCAAGCAACGGCAGCATATTCAAGCCTTGATCTTACCATTGCGTTGTACAGTACTATAAGACAATCAGTATTGTTAAATGAGTTCGTGGTTCTAAAAATAATTCCCAGAGATTTGAGTGCCTTTTTCTTTGTTTCGGAAACATGATAATTAAAAGTTAATTTGCTATCAATGAACACACCAAGATCTTTAGTAACAGTAAATAATTGCTAGAAAGGTGCGTTCCTATGTCATTAACGACAGGGGGGTAGGTTACTACCTTGGGGAGCGCCACTTGTGCCCAAGTAAGAGTGAGACTTAAAACCACTGTATTGCACGAAGTGGATACGTCGATTCAAATATGATTCAAAAAATGAACTTAAAGACTCCTGGAAGCCAAAGTGAAGCATCTTTCGTAGTATTATATTATGGTATATTTTATCGAATGCTTGTTGTTGGAAAGCGACAAGATTTGTAGTAGGTCTTACAAGAATTGTTAGAATTAAATGGCAGGACGAACGATCAGCGTTCTGGAGGAATCTGAACAACTAACATAGAGGCGATGATTGCCAGGCACCAGCTGCGATGGACTGGCCACATAATCCGCATGCCAACGAAACACCTTCCACAGATAATCCTCTATTCACAGCGTAAGGTGGGCTCACGAAATCAGTGAGGGCAGTAAAAGTTTTTAAGGCCAACATGAAGAAGTATGGCTTAAATGTGAAGAACAACTGGGAGCAGATCGTGAATGATTGACCGAGGTGGAGGCGTACCATTTACGAGGGTCATCAAGTTTTTAAAGAACAGCATCGACCACATGAGGACAAGAGAGCATCGAAAGGAAAGAGAACGCATCGATGGGGCAGCGCACCTACAACAGCCGGTAAATGGTGGTGATTGGATGTGTCAGTTTTGTGACAAAATTTGCGGCTCGAGGATCGGTCTAGCCATATTACGGTTGTATGCAGAGTAATTCATACTCGTTAGCGAGGGAATGCTGATGAATGATGATTATCGCAGACCTTGAGTTTGATGAGTCGTAAAAAAATAAATTGATGAAACTTCGGTTTAGGCCAAATATTGTTTTCCCAACCTATGTCCAACGATACTGAATACTTTTTTTTAGTTCTTTAAGTAATTGTCCTAGATGAATTTACCTTTGAGTCTGTTTAGCTTTGAACCTTCTGAGCGACCTACTAAATAAATAAATAAATTATAGAAGCAATTCTTCTGGATAAAACCTGCGACGAATTTACACTTTCGCTGACCATCCTGTCAGCTCCTTTAGAGCAACTTTGCGTTGAAAGATAGCCAAAGATCTGCAGGAAAATATAAATATAAATCCAGATTCGCAACTGCATAAATGCATTGAAGTATAGTAAGGAGTAGGAATAGTAGTACATCTAATAATATTCTGTTATAGCATTCTCGTTCCACGTGCAGACTGGAATTGGCACAATGATATGGAGAAACGTCATCCACCAATCTATGCGCCTGAATCAAAAGTTCCCAAACTTTTATGCTAAAAATTAGCGCAGTTGGTTTGAAGCGTTTAGGCGCTATCGTGGAAGAATACAGACAGACAGACACACTTCCATCTGGAAATGGTCTTAATCAGGGGACTTCAATATGGTTACACGTCTTTATCCCCAATTTCTCAGCGTTCACAATACTTTGCCTATGGGTCAAGAAAGTAAAAAACAGGAGAAAATCGTCACTATTGCCGATTTTTCTTCACCATTAGATTGAATATTGAATGAGTACATACTGAGATAGTGGAATTTGCATAAACAACTACAGAATCAGAAATACAAAAATAATAATCACTTAACTATACAACCATCATCAGCGATTATCTGCTTATTTATTATGCTTCTGGATAAACCCTGCGTCAAATTTATACTGGGTAACATTACTCTGATCATACTGTCAGCTTCTTCTGAGCAATTTTGCGTGAAAGCGGTAACTGAAACTGAAAAATAAATTGAAAAATTGTTTTTGCGTGGTTTTCTTTGGTATGTTAAACTACATATTTCCTTTAAATGGACGTTTTTAGACAATATCACTTTATAATTTCTCGTATTTAACAAAAAATAATGAGAAAATTTACTTAAATATTATTTTTATTATAGTAAATAATATATTCGAGATATATGGAATTTTATTCGATTAACATAAATTAGTTTTAATTTGCATAAAATTTCGCTTTTTTTGAATACCATAAAAATGTTCTTCGGATTGCAACAATAATTATTTTTATTATAGAAAAATTAGAAATTTCTTAGTGGGATCTTAGATTTTCTCTCAAAAAATATAAAATGTGATGATGACAATTTTTGTGGTGATTTAATTTTTTTGTGTCAATCTTTAAACACGAACAGTGTTTGAAGGAAAAAAATGACCATAAAGTATTTGACGGTAAGTTCTCTTTTGAATAGTTACGTAAATATGAATAAATAATTAAATTTAGTGGAAATTTTAAGTGAAATTTTATGTTGTTTGTTTTGGGCGCGGTATTCAAATTATTTACTAGATTAATTCCGGCGTCAATCATAGTTTTAGTGATAGTGAATTATGTAAAAGTTCTTGCATTTGCAACTATTATACTTAATAAGTGAATGATTTTCAAATAATAAAACAGGGTCGGAGTGAATCTTCCTTATATGTAAATTGTTTTCTATGTACACTGTGATTTCCAAATTTTAGTTCGATCTCCAACGTGTTAACCTAAGAGAGTCGTTAGTATGCCATTCAGTTTTCAATTGCTCTTTCAAATTAAAATTATGAGAGTCTTCCTTTTATGGCTAGTGCAAAAGTGCTATTCAGTCTACGTTTAATTATTCCAACTACGTCCGACGTTTATACTTTTATTTCAGTTATCTAAAAATTTCTTGACATAATTAATTTCTTGACGTGATCATGTTAGTTATTGTACCTATTATGATAAATTTAAACCAAGTAGCTTGCGTTTCTTGCTATGTAAAGTGTATACACAATTACTCTTACATAGACGAACTAATAAACTAATATATTACCAATATTTGATCATAGAAATAAACCAAACTGGGGGTCTCCAGTGATTTCCTTTTTTGAATATTCCTCTTTGAAAATAAGGATTTCTTCTTTATGGATAAATGTTTGGTTTGGCGTTCTGATTTTGTCGTTCTGTTACCGTATCCCCATAAATTCTTGAAAATTAAAATATATAAATGTACACCTAATGTTCTCCAGTTTATAGAAAATAAAGTTCACTCAGTAATTGTAATTGTAATAACTTAGAACTAAATTCTAAGCTAATTAATTTAATTTTTTATTATAGTTTCTTTGCGTCACATTAAATACAGTTTATGGAAGAGCAGACATTGGTTATGACTACAAATCACCTACAAGCGCACCGTTACAATTGCCACAGTTTCCTCAGGGCATAATACAAAATCAACAGTTTCCTCAGGGCATTATACAAAATCCACAAATCCATGTTCCAAGCTATATTCAGCCCCAAGTACAAATTCCCCAAAATTATCCCCATCCAAATTTACCTCATCCTCAAGTTCCAGTGCAATTTCCTCAGAAAATTATACATCTTCCTCCCCAACCTCCCCAACCATTAGTGTCCCAGTTTCACCACCAAGATAATAGTCCTCAAATTCCTACATTGCCGATATTACCCCAATTCCAACGACCTCAGGTTTTACCTCCACTTCAAGCAGTGCCGCAACCACTTCCTCATCAACTTCCTCAGCAAGTAGTACATCATGGTTCTCAACCAGAAATAGTGCCACAGAATTTTAACTTACATCAACATAATTTATTACCCAATATTCAACAAATTCCTTTGGAAAATTCTCCACAAAATATACATCACCTACCGCAATTCCCACCACTTCAACCCCAACATACCAACGGGCCACCTCACATATCACTAATCCCACCACAATTTGGAATTCCTCCGCAACATGGTACTTTGATAACGAAAAATATATACTTCCATGTTGCGCCCGAGGATCCAGAGGATTGTAATACTCCTGTGTCTTTAGCACAGCCTGTGAGGAAACATTACAAGATTATTTTTATTAAGGCACCAGTATCTCAGAAAACAGTTGTTCCGGTCGTACAACAACATCCTCAAAGTGAGGAGAAGACTCTTGTATATGTTTTGGTGAAACAGAATGAAGCTCAGCATATTGTGCCACAACCGTTGCCTCAGGAGCCAAGCAAGCCGGAGGTATATTTTATCAGGTAAGTGTTTATGTTTCCTATTATTTTTATTTATCATCAATAGCTATTTTTCTTTTCTCCAAATGTCATTACATTTTTTTTGTTAAATTGTAGCTGATTTCAGTTTCTAACGTTGCAAGAATATATCTTCATTATATGATTTAGAATTTGGTTAGATCTTATAGCCTGTCCCTGCACTCATCGTCATCTGACCGGATACATATAGTGCACCGCGTTGACCGTTATCATCAATGTTCTCGTTATCATCAATAGCCCGAACCTTAAGGGTTCAAGAACTGATAATGAATGCCTAACCAATAATCGCTTTGAATAGTTGAATGATTATTCGAATAAACGAAAGATCATTCATTTATTTATAAATACGATTGTGGGTGGTGTGCATAATTAGTAATCCTCGGTTATTTTATATTTACTATTGGAAATATGAAACAATGTTTATGAAACAATGTTTATACGATGTATTAAGAATGTAATATAAGTTTTTTTATACCTACGAATTAATGGGTTTGCATTAATGCTAGCATTTTCAGCGGAATGTTGAATAATTTATATGAAAGCTACGAAAATATCAATATTTTAATATGATTACCCAAGAATAAGTAATGTAAATAATTTATATTTCTTCTTGAATTTGTAATCATTCCAGTCTTAACAATATACATTCGCTAGTATTAGTATTTACAATAATTATATTTGTTGATTATTTTTGACAAGTTGCATATTTATTTTGTTTCTAAAGCCATCGTGGCCAACTAAAATCAATTAAATTTCAAAGTCCTATTACTATTGTAATAGGACTATGTATATATATAAACTATACATTTTTGGAATAGACATCCTTTCATAAACTTGCCCTTATTTTTGAATAAATAAAAATAGAAATGTCATCTAATTTCAATGTTTGTCTTCATAACATAAAGGTCAATATTTACTTTTTAATGACAGAAGGAGTGCATGTAAACAAAAGCCAGTGGCGTAGTATAATTCTTTTGAAATCGTGGTTGTAGTTTCCAATAATAAATACATACCTACGCAGGAACTGTCGCATTTTTTTTCAAATATAATTTATTAAATAATAGATGTCTGGGATTAAAAGGAAACACTTTCTATATTATGAAAATATTTATTATTAAATGCAAAGGTATATAATTATGAATTTTTGTTGTAACATTTACTAATTATAAGAAACCATATTTGAAATGAATCGTTTATCTTTCCTAGACCTGAGAAACTGAATCTGTTTCTACCGAGTTTAGACAAGATAAAAATTATTATGAAACCAACTCAAAAAACTTAGTTTATCTGTCCTAGACCTGAGAAGCTGAATCTGTTTAATGTGCATATTTTTCTTTTTCAATTTCTGAGACTGATAGGGTTTCAGAGGAATTTGCTGTTAATGTGTCCATGACCTCCACATTATGCTGGGTCGCGCTGAAACAAAAAACAACACAAATTTTAATTCATTGTTGCGGTGACCAGTATGTATGTGATAAGAATAGTTTTGCACATACTTTTCATCCTCAACTTCGGACGCAGACAGAAATTCTGAAGAACTGGCTGTTTACATTTATGTCATATTTTTTGCAACCTCAGCTGTAGACGCTAATCCAGAGGATAATCTGTTTAAAAATATTTTCAATAAATTGATTACAATTTATTGAAAATATTTCTAATCGCAAAAAAATATTAACTTACTGAACATAGCGAACAGGAATGGCTGTGTGCGATATGCATGTTTGTGTTCCAAAAATTCTAATGTCTCTTTGGTTGAAATGTTGTGAGCAAACATAAGAACTTTTAGTGACCCTTTCAAAACTTAAACCAAGAGAAGTACACCACTCTCTTCTAACGGCTTGATCACTGGGACACCTACAAGAATTATTGTACTATACTATAAATAAAACATGAATAAGTGCTATGAATAGAATATCTAGGATCATAATGCCCACTTGCACCACATCCCATATCTTCTCTTTTTCGTAAGGTACTTACTTAAAGGTCTGTGCATATATGATGATATTATGCTACTATTTATTAAGAAATTATGAAATATAAAGCATATTATGAATTTACAATTATTTTTGCTTATTATATTACTGTCTATTTTGCAACTAGGTGTATAGTATATTTAAACAACTCATGTTAACTACTATCTCTGCAAAATCCCAAAATCTACGCCATTGTACTTACTTGTGACACGTAACCTTACTCGGAAAATCACTCGACATGCAAACTAAGCACTTTTTTCTCCCCATTATTTAAAGGAAACCCGGTTTTACACACTACAAATGTATTAAAGTAGAAGAGTCTCGTAAAATTCACTTAATTCTCGTTATAAAACTGTACGTAGCACTACTCGCACTCCAGACGTCAACGTGACGTGTAAATATAAACAAATCCCTCCGCGGGGTAGCCACACATGTATATCCGTAGAACTGTATTTTTGTGAATCATATTATATTTGATTGATTTCTTGACGTTAAATATTTTATGAACATGTAATGGAAGCCGAATACAAAAAGAAATATTATAAATATTGTATAGTTCTGCAATGTAAGAACACTGTGACCAACCCTAATAAAAATTGACACTGGGATGTGAAATACGAGTTCTGATTCTATGAATAAAACGAACAATTGGCAACAGTGTTAGATTTTATTAGTAAAAATGTAAAGGTTATGTAGGCCACAAACATTTTTGTGATTAGTTTCTTGTTATGCCACTTCTATTTTTATTTATTTTTCTGAGGGGGTTGCCATTGAAAAAGTTTGATTTTGACACTTTTTTCAATTTGATTTTACACCTTTTTTTTCCAAATACCCTGTATTAATATTTAAATATTTTAAACTAGGTTTATAACTACTATGATGTCCCAACAATTAAATTATTAAAACTTGCATATAGTAACAGTGGCGACGCGTGACTTTTTCTAAAGTGTAAAATTTTATCTTTTTAAAAAAAGTTTATTTTGAACCTAATTTTTTGCTTATTTTAGGTATTTTATTTAAACTTTTTTTTAAATAAAAATTGCTAAGACTAATCCAGGCCTGTGGGATAAAATAAAAAATATCGAACTGCTTTTTTTGATTCCTTTTTTAAAGTATTTAAAATGGGTGTTCGTCTTCCATTTTCAATGATCTCTTTGTTTTTCTTCAAAATAAATAAAATTATTTTACAGTTAGTAGTCATAAAATATATAGTTTCAAGATTTTTAACTGTTACCAATGGTAACAGTGGTTACATGGACGCTTCGCCACTGTATAGTAAGTAATTAATCTTTAATATCCAAACGTAGTTTTTGACATCAAATTTCAAATATTTCGAAAACGAATGGACATAGTTATAACATATTATACATAAACTATATTTAATATTACAAGTAGAATCCAAGAAATACATAATGTATATAGGGTCGAATTTAAATTAAGGAAGTTAACACCCACTTAAAAATCCTACCTAAGAAATCACCCAAAATAAAAATCTCATATCATTTGAAATATCTTGCAATCGTTCTAAATTAGCCTATGATGTATAAAATATATAACTATTTCGATTCAAATGATCTCTCACCAGATTGATACAGATTGTTAAAGATAAATAAATACCTGCATGAATTCATCGCCAAATGGAAAATAGACAAGTTACCTTAATTCAATTTTTAGGTATAAAACTCCAAAGGAAGCAGTGGTAAATATTCCTCAACAACCAGTATTAGAGAATGTAGGGCCAACCGTAGGTCAAGTACCACATCCCATATTAAATTTAAATGAAGTTGTTCAAAATGAAGGTCCTCGACATGAAGTTGTTGGCAGTTTTCCTACCAATGAAGTTCAAACGCAGACTGTTAATTTACCTGATGAAACTTACGGACCACCGCATCATGGATATAAGAAACGCAGCAGCACTACTACTAAATCATAGATAAGACAGTTAATAAGTAAAATTTATAGTAAGTTAAGATAATTATTCAGCAAGCCTTTCCCTAAGTTTTTTTAAGGAATATCCCACTTACAATTCCTTGGTGAATTTAAATTTTAATATGAAGAAACTTTGGGCTAAGTTGTTGCTGTGAAATTACAATTATTATTATTAATTAAATTGGACCCCCATCATGAACAATAAACTGTTTTATGCTGAAAGTTGAATTATTTCAATTATATACAGGGTTTTTTTCGTTTTTTAAATTTGTAAATCAATAAATTGATCGATTAGTTTTTGACATTCTAAACTGTAATAATAACATTTTGTTTTCTTAGCCTGCTTGTGAAAAAAAGAAAATACTTGGGATTGTAAAAGTAGTCATCGACGGTAAGTCCGAGAGAAAAACTATTTTTGTCGACAAACGAGCATTTTTCGACAAAAAAATCAAATCAAAAATGGGAAATACAAAATCCTTATTATTAAAGATTAGAGGCGTTTCACGAAGAAGTTTTGGGGGAAATAAAGAGTATTCAACCTCTGAAAATGTGTCACCCTGTAGTAATATTAAATTGCTTGCTCTTAATATTCAGTTTTTGACGTGTAATACAATTTACTGATTTACAAATTTTGGAGAAAAATTTAAAAAACGAAAAAAAAAATTAGAACTTTGGAGTTTTTGACATATGTTATAAGAACTTTTTTAATTTTTTTTTTGAGATGCCCTATCACCTATGTAAATGAGTCCAACATATTATCAAACATCCTGTATATCAGAGTTTTAACATGTATCATTCCTCATTTCAATTTTGATCTTCACATACTTTTCCCGGAAAACGAACAGTCTTTGGAATTTAAAACGATTTCATGTCCATCAATATAATAAATCAAAAATAATTTCGAGGCAAAGCGGACAAAATTACTGGGTTGTGTTTAAGTTAGCAGGGCCTCAGTGTAATTCAGTAGAACCAGACCGAGGCATGGGTCGACACATACTGACGAATTCGTTTCGATCTTATTATGAGCTCGCCAGAGTACCATAGTCGTTGCCCATCTACAATATCGACCTGCATTTAAGCACAGTGAGATATACAACAGTAGATATATGTAAACACGTACCATCTACATACACATAGTAATGCATATCCCACCATACAGAGACCGAACAAATCTAATATAGGTAACACCAGTCGTAAAAATAGAAATAAAAATACTGTAAACACAAAACGCTAGGAGGAGACCATTTATCGTTCTGCCAGCATCTCATAATAAGAGCGAAACGAATTCGTCAGTATCTGTCGACCCATGCCTCGGTCTGGTTCTACTAAATGAGACTGAGGCCCTGTTAAATTAAACAAAATCCCTTGTGTAGGTAAAACCATTCATTTTGTCCGCTTTGCCACGAAATTATTTTTCAGTTTTTGGAATATTTGAAACAACTATTTTGGTAATATTGCGACGTCAGCGGCAAGTCCCGATATGTGAAAAATGTGGATATTGGCTAAAGATAGAAATCTGGAAAAGTAAAAAACTTCTGGGAATTTCTCTTTTTAATGCCCTCACCAACCAACTTACTATAATTCCAAGCAAATAATTAAGTGAGAAATAACCATATTTTATATCCGGCTTGTTAAATCATTATTTTTATTATCAAATGACGCGGATTTGTTGAAAAATGTTCTTAACCTCGACTAGTCAATATTTTATTGTGTGTTATGTAAAATTTTATATTTTTAAATAAAGCAATTGTTAGAATGTTTGTTGATTATTTTTTTACATTGTAACATATTATCTAATTAAATAAGTGGATCCACTGTTCATTTATTTATTTAAATAACTTAATATTGAGAGGTTTTATGTTATGTAGGTGAAGGTAATAGATGTTAAACTCATAATGATTGAAAAGAAAATCTATACATACAAGGATTTGCTTCAGCTCTTTATATTAAAACATATTTTTTGATTTTATTTATAAACGTAATAGTTGTTGTTGCTGATTGTTATTTATTACGGCTATAAACAATGTGCCAGGTTTGCACTTCAATACTATATATTAAGATAAATGTCATAGCAACAAAAAATGGTTAAAGCGACACCATCTCATGTATGCAAATAAAATATAGAAATGATCACAATAACTGTTAAATCTAAAGTCTATATTTTCATTCATGTACAGGAGACAAAACGAAAAAAGTAACCACTAAAATTACATTATTTTAGCTTATCACAGAGTTGTGTATCTTTCTTTAAAAATTACTTGAGTGGTAGGAGCCAGAGGGTTGTGGTTCACTCGGATTTCTCGGCGTTTGGGGCTGTTGTCAAAGGAGGACCTCAGGGTAGTGTGCTGGGACCTTTATTGTTTTCTGTATACACGGCGGATTTCAGTCGCTTTTTGCAATTCTGCAGTATGTATGCTGATGATTTTCAGCTTTATTGTTCTTATAAAATTGAGGATGCTGATTTTGCTGCGAGAGCCATTAATAATGATCTGGAAACCATTTCTCAACTCTCTGAGTGGCACAGTCTTGTTTTAAATGCTAATAAAACGCAACTTATGCATTATGGTAAAAATGCTGATAATATATTGAATTCGAATTTGTTTAATGTAGAGCTAAATAATACCGTCCTGCGAGGTACAAGCAGTTGCAAGAATTTAGGAATCGCCCTTTACTCGAAACCTAGATTTGATACTTTAATAGCATGTTAAAAAAAAACAAGTTGTTTTAAGTTAAAGATGCTATATTTGTCAAAACATCTGCTTGTCAATATTCCACAACACTCCACTGCCTTATTTCAGCGATCACCTTCCTATAACGCTGTTAAATAATTTCCTGCCGCAGCATATTAAGAACTGTTCCACTGCGGTAACTTTTAAGAATAAAGTTAAACAATTTTTGTACAATAAAAGGAGCTAAATGTTTGATATATATTATGTTTTTGTTGATGATGAGAGATGATATTTTATCTCTCATCATCTGATATTAACAAAAACATTTTTTGGTCATTTTATACATAAATAAATAGTTTTAAAAAAAGTCTGTTTGTCTGTATCCATGAAAACGCAAAAACCACTTAACAGATTTTAACCAAATTTGGTACAAAAATACTATTGGACATGGCAAGGAGCTGATTAGATTTTGGGAAACATTGAGCGTAGGCAAGGGGTTTCAAAGAGAAAATAGTCTAAAAAAGGGTCAAAAACGAAAAAAAAAAAATGTTTTCCAAATATACCAGAAAAATTGGCCAATTTTATACACCTTTGATATAAGATAACCTACAAAATGCAGCATACAATTTTTATTTACATAGGCGTTCGTAAATAGTAGAAAAGGAGGTAAAATAAAAAAATAATTAAAATGTAAATTTTTTTATATTTAACTAGTTGCATTGGTGTTAAAAATACACGACAAAAATTAATGTACTATAGGCGTCCGTGAAAATTCTATAAAAGGGTCAGAAAAAGTTTGTATCCGTGATAACTCAAAAACCACTTAACGGATTTTAACTACATTTGGTACGAAAATACTACAGGATATTTATAGGTGGTGATTAACATTGAGCGTAGGCAAAAGGTTTAAAAGAGGGTTCAAAAATTTAAAAATTCCTAGTTCTTAAACTTATCCGAAATATTGAATAATGTTTTGTGCATTTAATTAAATATAACCTAAACAATTAGACCACATTGACATTCGAAAAAAGTGTAAAATGGGGTAAAAAGGTTAGCAAAAACCGTATTTCTTAAACATAGCAGAAATATTGACTAATTATTTATAGCTTTGATAGAATATAACCTATAAAATGTGTTATAAATCACTTTTATTAGTATACTTTTTTTTTTCTTGGGTAATATAGGTTCACAAAAATTACTTAAACTTTGAAATACATTTTAGTGTTATTTCATGTCATTGTTTTCAATACTACGTTTCGACAACTCCATTTATGTTGTCTTCTTCAGATACTCTACAAAAATTATTTAAGTATAAATCGACAGAACACAATTTTAAAGAATAAAAAAAAAACATTCAAAACCTGCAAAAGCCGGAGTATTATATTAAATAGGACAATAAGACATTCTTACAATTATCACAAACAATACATATAATTAAATTAATTGTTTATTTTATTTATTAGTATACTTATTTCGATTTTAACATATTTATATTTTAGCCCACGTTTCGAAACTTTCGTGAACGCGTTTTTGACACTGTTTTTGTTCTGGTACTTCAATATTAAAGAGTGTGTCATTGACGCTTGACAACT
Source organism: Apoderus coryli (assembly GCA_911728435.2). NCBI lineage: Eukaryota > Metazoa > Arthropoda > Insecta > Coleoptera > Attelabidae > Apoderus > Apoderus coryli. The sequence goes on along the minus strand of OU452204.1, from coordinate 8,321,676 downwards.
TTTTGTTATATTTTGACCCATTTTAATCTTTTTTTATATTTTTTGAGAGTGGTTTAATTTAATTTATTGTTTTATATTCAAAGATTTTGGTCCCTTTTCAAATAAATTACGGACGCGCTGTATACCGTATGCAATATTATATGTGTATTGCTAGAGCTAAAAAAATTAATAAATTAATGACTTAGGTAGTGTTTAATTTGATATTATGCTACTGATTTTGTAAGAGAAAATAAAAGTCAATTTTATGCGTTGCAAGATATTGCTTACAATTTTTATGCTTTCAAGAAACTGATTTAACTTTGTCATGGTTGACATTTACTTACGGATAACCATCCTTACACTTTCTGGTTTATAATTTGTGATTGATGTCCCATTATTGTGCGCTGTAACTAACTGTTGATTCAGATTAATTAAGGTACAATAGAAGATCTTATCAATATATAAATATCCATATTATGTGCGTTACTTTTACTAGATTTTTATGGATGTATTTATAGGGTTGCCAGCTATTTTTTAAAACAAACAAACGTCAGTTAGAGTTTCTCCTCCTACTAATCGGACATAATTTTATTTCACTAGTTTTGATATGAAATTGACCAATCAAATTATTCTATAAACCTGTCAAATATTACATGTACGTATTAAAATTAATGTTATAAGTACCTAGTATAATAATTTGTTATATATCAATATAAATATAAAGGGGGTATTATAATTAGGGATGCGAAAGTAGTAAAAAGTATCGATACTCTTGGATATCGATATCGAAAGTATACAAAATACTTTTACAAATAAATCTGCTGAATGTATTTATTATGTTGTGTGTTACATAACATAAGAGATGTATGTTCTGTGATAGAACATAAAGTGATACGATAAACTACTATACAACACTGATAAAAATAAGCACAAAAATAAAATATCTTTTATAAAATGCAACGTTTTATAATTTATAATCTTAACATAAAATATAATGTATGGTATGGTATATGAAATTAAAAAAAAGGCAATATAATTTATTTATTCTGAATAACGAGCATTTAGGAAGAAACAGAAGAGAATAATTAAGAAATGGCGGTGGCAGAGTAATATATAATAATTAATTATTTACGATACCGATACTGCTACGAAAGTGTTGATACCTATTAGGAATCATTTTAAAAATATCGATACCGAAAATACTCGATACTACCTTTTTTTTAATTTTATTGTTGTATTTTTCCACATAGTCCACTTTTAGGGCCATACATTTTTCCTAACGTCTTTCCAACTTCTTCAAGGCATCAGAAAAGTATTGTATGAAAACCTGCAAAATATTTATCCGTGGCCTCTATAATTTCCTCAGTCGACGTGATACGCAGTACCTTGAAGCCCAATTCAGCTTGTCCGTTGTTTTGATGAAAGCACATTTTTTCAGGCCAAAAGGGTCGTTTTTTCGTGAAATCTTCCTAGAATCTGGTCAATAAATTGTAATCGTTCTTCTGTTCGTCAAATAATTAGTGTGAATCCCAAAAAAACGGTCGCTATATGACCTCCTCTTCCGAACAATTTCGCCGGGAATAGTCCATTGTTCGATTGCTGCTTGGTCTCTGGTGGATAGTGGTGTATCCATGTTTCATTCACGGTTACGTAGCGCATGAAGAAGTCCATTGGACTGCACTTCAACAGAGCCAAATACGTTCCAGCCACATGTCCCACGACACACTAGTAACTGGACACGACTAAGGTACCCTAACTAGCTCGCATTGAAGATCGATGACCCAATGCTCGGAGACCACCTCCCGAAGCGTTGCTGATACCCCAATATGTGGGTGATGCCGTCAGAAGAATTAAATTATCTGGTTGACTTTTCTGGTTTGTGTGGTGTGTATGGTTTTACTGCTACTGGTATATATCTCGTTATGCAGGCAAGTCGATCTTGGAGGTTGACGAGCTTATAATAATAGCGAAACGAATTTGACGATATCTTTCGACCCATGCCTTAGCTTAATTAACAAAGGCTCTGTTAATTTATCAAAATCCTGTGTATGTATCCGCTATGCCACAAAATTATATGGGACTTCATGTTTAGGCGGCAAAGTGATGTATGGACGTCGTAAATGTATTTTTTCAACTGCCAAACTAAATTCTTTGTATTCAAAATATTTGGATATTTATGTGAATATTTTATGAATGGTTCATGTGCAATAAGATTCATCGATCATTAGTAATATCCTTTTCGAACTTATAAAATATGCATTGTTGAGAGGTAGGTAACTTTCTATGTGCAGAAATGTCCCACAGATACAGGATTTTCAGTAAATGATTCTTTATTAGAAACATTTCATATTTAAAATTTGTTATGATAGGGAAAGTTGCATTGATGCTGGCCCCAAAACTATAACTGGCAATATTTGTTGCCAGTAATAACTGACACTCATAAACGATATGTTTCAGTAGCGTTTTTTCTATTTTCTTATATGGACTATAGCCATTGAGATATTCAATGACTATAGTGCTACTTTAAACCACGTCCTCTCATGTCTGTAATTTTGTACGCTATGCCACAAAATTATCTGTACTTTATGTACTAAATAAAAACAACGTCTGCTCCACAAAACAACAATATATTTATATGTGTTCAACTCAGGGAATTGGCTTATAAATTGGTGACATATTATCTACTAAAATCTTCTGTTCAACTACGTAGAATGTATAAATGTTCACATTCCTTCTACGTAGTTGAACAGAAGATTTTAGTACATATGTCATTGAAGATGAGACCTTAGTCTCGAAACATGTATGAGACCAATTTATAAGCCAATTACCTGAGTTGAACTAATATACAGGGTGTTTCAGAAAGACATGGCCAAATTGCTAGAGAGGTGATAGAACTGCTTAAAATAAGTGTAGCTTGTTATATAAATTTTTCCGAAAGAGCCTTCATTTGCGAGATACAGGGAGTTAAAAAATTATTTTTACTATTTTTTCTAACTGACTATGAATTATTAGAGATAACGGTCTCAATTTTTTCATACGAATGTTTTTGGGGTCGCGGAATCGATTAAAACTACTCGTGTTCTTTTAAAACAGTGGACGCTAGTCACACAATGTCTAAGCTAAATTTTCATTAATAGCTTTTTTGATTATTCGTTTAGAGACTTGGTAATTTCAAAAAAATTATAGTTCGTTTATAACCCAACAAAAAAAACGCTTGGATATACCGTTTCCAAGATGTTTATTAATCTTTGTGGTACCAAGCTTTTGATCGAACGCGGAATACCAAGGGGTACATATTGTACCCCTTATTTTTTGTTTGTTTGGAGGGGCAAATCCTGCTACGCAAAAAAAAATAATAAAAGATATTTCCGGAAATTTAATATATAAAGAGTTTGAAACAACTTCCCAAATCAGAAATATTTTCTGAAGCGGTAGTTAGGCCACTAGGAATTCTCACAGTATTCTGTCGAGGTCGACGTCCAACCGGCGGATCCAGATTCCAGACAGTTTTGTTTTTGGATATATAGGACGGATTGCTCAAATATTTGGCACGCAAGTTTGCTAACGATTCATGGTCACTATCACTGTCTGCGGAACATTGGTTGTCCTAAAATAAAAATTCAACGAATATTTATAAATTCAAATCACTAAATTATAAATATTGGTACCTCATCAATAGGAAGAACATCACCAACTTCCTGAATATATTCAACACAATCATCTTCTTTCGAACCTACCGACATATTTTCATCTTCAGAATCAACCTCGTCATTGTCCAATTCATCACAATAAAGTATTGCTAATTGTCTGTCTGCCTCCACATCCAAATCAAACTTACGTTTGGCCATTTCTAAGGAGCTCTAATCCACACGAACCGCACAATAGAGCGACTAGCAAAACCATAAACATGCACTTCTATCGTTTGTGCAGTTCAAGGTTGCAAACACGTGACGATTTCTTCGAGTACTGCGCATGAATATATTTTGCCAAGCAAAGAACACTAAACCACAAGCGGGGTACAAATTGTACCCCAGTAACAAAATTAATTATAATTTGGAATTTTTTTATTGTAAATAATTGACTATGATGTTATTAGCTCACTAACATATTATTAAAGGCTATGATAAAAGCACAATACATTTAAAAAATAATTCTATAACATACCCGTAATTTTGTACGTGTGGGGTACACAATGTACCCCCTACTACAAAGGTTAAGACATAAAAATACAGACAAAAAATAAAAAAATCATATTACACTAAAACTAACCGAAAATGTAAAGATTTATAAAATTAGTATTTAAACTGGTTTAGGTGCTCAAAATGTCCCCCATTTTCACTAATGCATAATCGAATCCGCTTTCCTAAAGAATACATTATTAAGGATTATCCATTAAGGCAACTCAGTCCTCATTCGTAGTTCTTCCACATAATTACCTTCAGACGCATACACCTTTTATTTAAGGTAATTTCAAACAGTAAAATCTAGCGGGTTGAGATCAGGCAATCGAGGAGGCCAATGAATTGGAGCATCAGCACCCCGACCTATCCATTTATTGGGAAAATGTTCACTTAACCACCTTCTAGGTGCTCTACTAAAATGTGGTGGAGGACCATCATGCATAAAAAAGATAGCTGTTTGCTCGTCTAGTGATAAATCTTCCAAACTTTCGAATCAATCATTCTGTAGAAAATTGAGGTATAAGTCACTGTTTAGAGTTTGAGGTAAAAAGTGGCATCCAAGTCCGAGTCTCTGAGGGAAATCATCTGGCAATAGATCCTGAACTTGTCTGTAATGATACGGGTGTAGCTCTACTACTACTTTACAAACATATGTTTAGCCGCATATGACTTTCTTCTAATAATTTAACACTAATAGCATAATAAACTTAAAATAACTTGGAAACGATACATCCAAGCGTTTTTTCCGAGGAATACCTTTTTTGTTGGGTAATAAACGAGCTATCATTTTTTGCGATTACCAAGTCTCTAAAGTAATCATCAAAAAAGTTATGAAATTTAGCTTAGACATTGGGTGACTAGCGCACTCTGTTTTAAAGGAACGCGAGTATTTTTAATTGATTCTGCGACCTCAAAAACATTCATATGAAAAAATTGAAACCGTTATTTCTAATAATTCATAGTCCCCCTCCCTATATCTCGAAAAAGAAGGTCTCTTCGGCAAAAATTTATATAACAAGCTACACTTATTTTAAGCAGTTCTATCACCTGTAGCAATTTGGCCATGGCTTTCTGAAACACCCTGTATATTGTTGTTTTGTGCAGGAGACGTTTTTTTTATTCACTACATAATCACCGCTCCTCTCCGAGATTGATTGCTTCAGAAAATATCTGTACTTTAATTATTATGAAGGTAAAGCACCACTAACGAGAGCTTGCACACTTTGTAAATCGCTGATTTTATATATTATTCACAATAATTATATACTTTGGTGATAATGTAACTTCGTTTAAATACAAACTGAGAGAGTGCTTAAGGTCACTTGACATTTGAGTATTTATTCTGTATAGTATTTTATTGGAATTAGTGTTTTGTTTAACTGAATAATTTGTATGTAAATATCCGGTAATTAAGCATAAGATTTTTCTTGTAATTGCGGGCGCAAGCCTGTTAGACATGATAATAATTATCATATGCATGAATACAAATTCTTCTTGTAAGATATGAATAACATTTGCTAAAGGACAAATAATTTTTTGTCGTAGCGGAGAAAAGTACTGGCTTTATGTGTACGGAGTAATTGGTTTACGTTAAAATAACGTCAGTCTAATAAAGTGCAATCAATCTGAGCCATGAGTTGACAGATTGACGAATTGGTCTCGCTTTTATTATGAGCTTCTCAGAATACCATAGTCGTACGCAGCTATAAATATCGTCCCTTTCTTTATGTATGGTGAGGTTTTTCCTATAGACGGGATCTTGTTTAAATTAATGGAGCCTCTAATTTTGTTCAACCAGACTGAGCCATAGGTAAACAAATACTGACGGGATTGCTTGTAGGTATAAGGAGATACATAGCGGTAGATAGATGTCAAACACAAAACGCCAGTAGAACACGATTTAATGAACTGGGTAAGAATGAATTCAGAATGCTCCTTAGTTCCTATGACTTGCGTATTTTTGACGATTTTATATTAACTTTTAATGAGTTCTGGAGATATTTGAATTGGAGCTCCAATGCTGCTTTTCCTATAAGAAATTTTAAAACCAATCCCGGCAGAATTGGGCTCAACCGGCGGGCGCATCGTATTCTCCGATTACCTGTACTCTCGGTATCGCGAACTTCAGGATCTAGGGTGGTTAACTAATAATGTGATTAATGAAGAATTACACACCATTTATAGGCAATCTCGAAAAAATGTAACAGAACGAATCGTGCAGGAAAAAAACAATAAATTTACTATGCTGCTTAACAGTTTCTCTAATAGGTCGAAGACAGTGTGGAATGAGTTTAGGAGATACACAGGAAGTGATTCTAAAACAAAAATAGAGAAGATCTGATATAACACTCGCACTATTACGGATGCTAAGTCGATGGCTTCCGTGTTTGGTAGCTATTATTCGACCGTCATTAAGGATAAACTCAATGCTCATTTCGGTGGTATTTTATCGTCCCAGTGTACTGTGGGACCTACTGTACAGGTATCCATGTTTTTTTATCCTGTTGATGAGATCGAGGTGTGTGGGGTTGTTAGGTCTGTGGTTAATAAGAAATACACTGGACCGGATGGCATGTCTATTTCTGTGATTAAGGATTGTTGTGATCTTCTGTCAGGCAAGCTGGCTCAGTTGATTAATATGGCGGTGACCACTGGTATATTTCCGGATCAACTGAAACTTTCTACAGTGGTGCCAATTTTCAAAAAGGGCGGACATTGAGAACTATAGGCCCATTGCGCTCCTTAGTGTAATATCCAAGATAATTGAGAGGGTAGTGGCCGACCGTATCTGCGGCTTCTTGGACGGGTTTGATGTTCTCAGTGGCAGTCAGCATGGATTTAGAAAGGGACTCTCTACTGAGACCTGTGTCACTGACCTCATACAGTGTGTCCATGACAGCATGGATAGGGGATGTTACGTCGTTGCTTTGCTTTTTGACTTATCGAGGGCGTTTGACACAGTTGATAAATCATTTGTGCGGGATAAGCTGCATAGTTTGGGGCTGCGTGGACCCTTGAATAAGTGGATGGAATCGTACTTAACCAACCGAGGATTCGCAGTGCGTGTGGGTGATGCTTTCGCCGATTCTGAGAGTATTGATATCTGCACCCCACAGGGTAGTGTTTTGGGACCACTCATATTCTTACTATATGTAAACGATCTATCTGAACATATTAGCTTCGGAAGGGTGTTTTTGTATGCGGATGATACAACGATAGTGGTTGCGGATGCAGACTCCGGTATACTTCTGAAAAAGATTAACGTTGTTTTGGAGGAGTTTCACTCGTGGTGCAACAGAAACAAACTTATAGTGAACTTGAGTAAGACCGTCGCCATCCAGTTTAATAAGTTTCAAACAAACTTGCCATTTAGTGTGAACTTTGGTGGACATAATCTTCCGTGGGCTGATTTTGTTAGCTTGTTGGGAGTTTTAGTCGATCGTGAACTCATGTGGACGGATCAACTTAGCAGTGTTTGTGCTAAGGTAAATAAGCAATGCTATGTCCTGTTCTCATTAAGATCTATCTTTAATCAACGCACTCTCTTATCAATGTACTATGCGTTAATCTACCCAACGATATCTTATAACATGATTTCTTGGGGGCGATCGACGGAATTGCATCGAATATTCGTTTCACAAAAGCTTGATATTTGGACTATCTGGCCGTGACACATGTATACCTTTATTTATTAAAGAAAAAATATGAACAGTTCCATGTATATACATCTATAAACTGTTACAGTTCACCTTTAATAAGATGGGATGTATTCAGAGGAACGGTTCACAACACACATACTTGACAAGGCGTAGAAATCAATTGTATCCCTCACGACCAAGGAGGGAATTTTACAAGAGGTCACCGATGTACTCTGGTATTACTTTCTTTAATTTGCTACCAGAGGATATAAAAAATGCCTCAAACATAATCTCATTTAAGAACAAATTGAAGCATTTACTCACAGTAAACGCATTTTATGGTTATTCGGAGTTTCTCGGTTACCTTGGGGGGACAGTTCATTGAATGTTGTACATATGATTTTATTGTTTAGGATATTATTTAATTTTATACAAATTATTTTAATGTTCTAGATTTTATTTAATTCATATGATTTTATTGTTTGAGATTTTAGTGTATATTGTTTTTTAACTTATTAATTAATGTTTGGACGCAATCAATGTACTATTGTACCTTCTGAATAAAGAATATATTATTATTATTATTATTTCATCTTTCTGACAGCATCACCCACATTTTGGAGTATCAGCAACGCTTTGGACGGTTGTCTCCAAGTGTTCCTTTGTGTATCCTCATTATAAAAATAAAATAAATATTACAAAAGGTATTTGTGACCTTAAATATTATAAAAAAAAGTTCTAACATTGTTCAAAAATTTATTTCAGATGGAAAACACGGAATAAATGTTAAAAGTTTTACGAAACTTCTGATCACTCTACTGTTTTTATTGGACTGTAGGTAAATATTTCAGTCTATTTGAATATTTTAATTTCCTATATTATTGTAAAATTTAAACATACAATAATTATTTTCTTCAATATGAAGCATCAAAATAATAGATGAAGATAATTACTATTCGTGAACCAATCAATCAAGTAATTACATAAAAATTTTCAATTAGAACGTATTTCTTAGACAATAGTAATACCTGAATACAAAAATAAATGAAACAGTTAAAATGTATAATAAAAGTAATAGCGGATAATAAAACTTGAAAATTGAAGAGTAAAATTTGATTGTAAAAATGTGGCGGGAGTACCTTGCTCGATTTACTATAAAATCGTAGATCGACTTGGTAAGTGCACGTCATTTCCACATTTAACTGCAATACATTTTTGTTTATAATTAAACATTTACTAACATGAAGACACTAGTTTTGGTAAGTACCGTACTAAGTATTTACTCTACTTAAACGAGAATATAATAGTGATGTTTATGGATATAGTGATTTCCAAGTGATATTTTCGAGAAGTTTTAGTACAGCATAGTGTAGTTTCAAAAAGTGATTTTTTAAGGTCCAATACGACTTTTGAGAAAAGTGAACTTTTAGCGTTTGAGAAAAGTGCACTTTTAGAGGACCTTAGTCGTGATCCTGCCTGATATTTTATTATATTAAAGTGATAACTTTTTGTGGACCGAAATTATTATATGCTTTTTTGATAAGAAACACAACATATTCTTAGAGGCAGGAGTTTCAACTAGATATCATTTAGAAAATTAAGGATGACTTCTTTGATTTTGTGCATTTAATTAATTGGTCTTCTGAACTTTTTTTGTTTATTACTAATTCTTATTTCTGTAAGAAACTAAGAAGAATTTGATAATTTAGAAATATAAAAGTGCTGTTTCCTAGAAAAAAGCTTCCAGTGTTTACCACTTTGCTTTGTATAGGGCTGCTATAGAAAAACCCCTATTCCTAGTGTATCCATATCTTTAATATGAAAGGCTTTCTACCACTATTGCGTCCGTCCCTATATTTTTCATTAATTTTGCTTGATATGTACTTATTTCAGACAAATTGAGCACTCTTAAAATTTTTTCAACGTCAAATTGAGACGAATAATTTCCAATCATATCCGAGGGCGAATTGAAACCCAGAGGACATTCTTTCTGATTCATAGACGGTATTTACAGAGCTGCTGCACTTAATCTCACCTTATGGTAATGGTTCCTTAATTGGCAGGATCCAGTCAAAATCAGAGAGTTGTTTCTTGTTTTCATCACCAAACATAATGCTAAAGAGTATTTCTTTAGTGTCATGTTTAGTGAAATAGCTTAGAAGCTTCTAGGCAAGTCTGAATGAGTAATGTTTGTTTTGTTCTCTTCACACTGCGTTTGTCTATACAGATATCCTATTCCTGTGTACCTTACTGTATTCACAAATGAGTGGCATTAGTACCCAGTGGGTGTACGGCTTCATTGCCATGTCTTGTCTAATGTCTGTACAGACTGTGTGCTTAATATATTGTGTAAGCCTGAGTTTTCACCAAATCAAAACGTCAAATTCATTTTAATTGAAACTAAAGACTTTCCTCAACTTAATACGCTAAATTTAATTTGAAAATTCCGAATTTGAGAATTTCATTTTTATTTTGGTTAATATCATTTTGAATCCCTTAGATTGGGAAATGACCTCGGCGTAAAGGATGCCCTTCTGCATTCACTATATGTCAAGCAAAATCATAGGTTATCGATCAGCCTAATACAGTAAAAAACAGACGGCAGGAGTATCACTACTCGGGAGAGTAACTGACTTTAGGCTTGTGTGCCGTTTTCGAGTTGCACGTGCTCAAGCATTTCTGGTACCTTCGAACGTAGACCTGTTTAACCCAGAATAGAAAGAGTTCCAGCCATGTATTCCCTTCTTCTTCCTAACAATTCTATTTCAATCGAGTCACAGGGTGTTTTATTAACAATGGGACTGGAGATACTACGGGTCAAATAATGCTGATTGACCCAAACTTGCCTTATTCAAATGTTGATGGCTTAGGAAAAACAGGGTTATCAAAGTTATTACGTCATTTGGGTATTTTTACCAGTATTATCTGCTTCTTGGGCTACCGACCTCACAATTAGCAGATTTATGTTTTTTGTGCATTTATGTCCGGGGGCGTGTAGGTGGTCAACCAAATTCACTCCCTCGATCAATTCAACGATAAGGAAAGATGTTGTCTAAATTTTCATGCTCCGGCCGAGCACAATGTGCTGGTGCCCTGTCGTGCATAAACCACATATTTTCCCTTTAAGTGGTACTTCTTCAAGCAATGAATTTTGTTACTGAAATTTCAAATAATCTGCATTAAATAGTTTTTTCTTGAATTAACATATTCATTTTTCCAAAAACCACAAAGCTGCCAATTTCGAGGTCGATAGCCCAAGAAGACAATCAGCATTTGGATGAGGGAAGTTTGGATCAATTATCATTATTTGACCCGTAATATCTCCAGTTAACGGTTGTCTCATTGTTAATGAAACACCCTGTATAGTAATGTGGTAGCACGTACATCTATAGGCCAAATCATAATTAGCCGTAGGTAAAGAACAAAAATAGTTCAAGGATCCAAAATTAATGTGACGAAAAAAAATATCACACAATAAAGTAAATCAATACCAATTTATGAATTGAAACAATGTTGATATAATTTTGTGTATTACTACAACTTTTCACATCATTTTTAAGTTGACTGTCGCTGTGGCTTTAACTTCGGCCCGTCCCGAAGCTCCATTAGGCTACAGTTATCCCCAACCAGGCGGTAGCTTAGGAGGTCATGGTATTGGATCTGGTGGTATCATCTCGTCAGGCGGATTTGATGGCCATAGTGGATTAGGATTGGGAGGCGGTCATGGCGGTGGACTTAGTGCTGGTGGTTTTGCAGGTGGTTTCGGCGGCGGTTTTGGAGGTGGAGCTGGTGGACTTTCACTAGGCGGAGCAGGTGGTGGTCTTGGTTTCGGAGGCGGATCAGGTAAGTCCTATATTAATTTAGTTGAAAATGAAAAATAAAAAGCTATCTGTGGCATATTAAATGGAAAAAAAACTGATATTTTTGTGACATACTAATTATTTATTAAAATTTATGATCTCGATTTTTGTAATTTTTAGGATTCTCCGGTGGCAGTTTCGCCAGTGGCGGCGGTACTACAGTCCACAAACATGTCTACGTTCATGTCGCTCCTGAAGAACCAGAAGAACAACGCCCTCCAAGAATCTATCCAACCGCACAAGCACAAAAACATTACAAAATCATCTTCATTAAAGCTCCAAGTGCACCAACTCCAACTGCTCCAGTCATCCCGGTTCAACCACAAAACGAAGAGAAGACTTTGGTTTACGTCTTGGTCAAGAAACCAGAAGAACAACAAGATATCGTTATCCCAACTCCAGCTCCAACCCAACCATCCAAACCAGAAGTCTATTTTATCCGATACAAGACCCAAAAGGAAATTACTTCTGGTGGTGCCGGAGGTATTGGTGGTGGAGCTATCGGAGGTATTGGTGGTGGAGCTGGTGGTGTCAGTGGTGGATTTGTTGGAGTCACAGGATCAGGAGGAGCAGGAATATCTGGTGCCGGTTTGGACTTGAGTGGAATTAGCGGTGGTGTTGGTGGTGGACATGGTGGAATCGACATTGGTGGTGGAGCTGGTGGAATTGTCGAGTCAATTAGTGGGGGTAGTGGAGGGCATGGTGTTTCCAGCAAATATGGACCACCTGGTTATAAAAAATAATTTTCTTTACTTCTTTTTACCTATTTTATACTCTCTAGTCCAAATCTTTCAACTACATTCTTTGAAGTTTACCATTTAAAACACATTTAGTTGAGTTGTATAACTAAACTTTTAGGTTCAGTATTCGCCTAGTACTATTAATTACTTGACAGCAAAGTTTCGTAAGTTATTCGCATGATTCAGGATACTTTCATAGATACAAATATCCATTTTTAATTTACTTACGATTTTGAAAGGCGTATATAAGTTTGGTATCAGTACAGAATGTTATTTCAATTTTTAAATCTTTTGATACAGAAAATCTACTAGTTTGCAATTTTAACTTTTATATTACAATTCAGTTTTTGTAAATATTTGTAATTGAACATTAATGCATTAAGAACACTGATATCTAGAAATTTAGAACCTAATTTTTAACAATGCTAGTGCATGTTCTGATTCTGTCTTATTTTAAGTTCTAAACATACTTTTTTAGTAATTTGTTTAGTATTCTATATGCCTGCTCTATTTTTCTTAGTTACCTGGATACAAAACGCTTGATGATAACTATTCTAAATGATTTTTCAAATGCTTCGTTATTACTGCCAGTATTATAGGTAACAAAACTGAGACCTTAAATAAATTTTAATCAATCATTAATTAATATGACACATGAAAGCTTCAAGTAAATTTGGGGATTGATTTTTGGTTATACAACTCAATTAAAATTTTTGAGTTTTTGTTTATCTTTATTTATTTTCTTCATGTGTATTATTCTTTACGACTCTTCTGTAATTATTATTAATAATTGTTGATGTTGATACAAAAGAAATACTACGGGTAAAACGTATATTTTTTAATATAGAAATATATTTTAGCGACAGTGCCTTATGTTGTACATTTGTATATTTGTAAATGATTCGATGTATATTCTGTTATAATTATCGTTGTTTGTAATTCACACTTTGTTAGTTCTTTTTTATATTAGTATTTTTGTATGTGTGATACTGCATGGCCATTTTTATATTATTATATCTCAATTAGATAATATTTTTTCTTAGATTTAATTTTGTATTATTTTTTTATAGTGATTAGTTTTTGTAGTTTTGTATATTTTTAGATATAAAAAATCACGGTGACAAATAAAATTATTTTAAACAAATGATGAATTTTAGTATATATGTATATTATTATAAAAAATCGGTTGTATTGCCCCAAAACTTTCCAGACTGCGTAAAGAACCAGAATTTTATGATTTCCAATAAACTAACCTAACAAACTCACTACATTATTCAAAAATTAGAAATAAAAACAAAAGTTGCCAATGCTAGAATTCGAACCCAGGACCTTCCGCATGCAAAGCGCACGCTCTATCAACCCCAAAAAACCATTTTTAAATTACTTTATTATATTCTATTAAGAGTTATAGGTTCCAACTACCTAACTGCTGAAATTTTCTAGAGAATTGTAGAGGCATATATCAAAAGTAACCTATCGCTGCAAAGCAGATAAAAAATGCTTTCATATGATCACTCGACCCCTACTGCTATTTGAAAATTTGATGGTTGTGTCCACCCCTATCAGAGGGCTAAAGCGGTTTCAACCAAAAACTAATGGGTTTATCCTAGGACTAGCCGAAACTCATAAACAAAAATTTAGCTCAGTTGGTTGAATGTTTAGGCGCTATCGTGGAAGAATACATACAGACAGACAGACAGACTTTCATCTGGAAATGGTCTTAATCCCTGAGCGGGAAAGTAAAATTCCAATGGAATCGGTGAGAAGAACCAAGACCTAAAAAATCGTGAGTTCTTGTCAGAAGGTTGAACGGTCAACAAGGAATATTACTTTGAAGTTATACACCGTGGTAAAACCAATTCATGCCTTTGCATCACGATACACCAGATGACACATTGTTGCTAGTTCGTGGTTTTTTTTTGAGCCAAAAGTATCACGGTAATCATGCCTCAATCACATTCACCGGACTTGGTCCTTGCAACATTTTCCTATTCGCACAACTGAAGAGCTCGTGAAGCGAAGGTGTTTTGCCACGATTAGGAGACACCAACCGTATCACTGGAAGAGCCTAAAGACATACTAAAAAGCGCGTATGATATGCTTCGAGGATTGGAAAAAGCGCTTGCTTGTGTATTATATTATTATGTATTATATATGGAACATTGGTGTAACGTTAATAATCTATCGCTCAACGAGAATAAATGCAAATGTATGACATTCACTAGAAGGAAGAATATTATAAGTTTTCGCTACACGGTTGGTGGGACCGCACTAGCTAGGTGTCTGACTGCTGCTGACCTGGGCGTGCTTTTCGACTCTAGTCTATCATTTGTGCCTCATGTGGCTGCTAGGACTGGTGAAGCTGTGAGATCCTACGGTTTTATCGTGAGAAGCTGTAGGAGTTTTCATAGCATTGATGCGTTGAAAGTTTTGTATAACTCTTTTGTGCGTTCGAAGCTCGAATATTGCTCCTTGATTTGGTACCCGATCTATCGGATTCATGTGCGGAATGTTGAGAGTGTCCAAAGAAAATTTTTGAAATACCTTTCATTTAAAGCAGACGGTATTTATCCTGACGGAGGGATTGAATATACGTTGTTGCTGAACAAGTTCAATTTCAAGAGTTTGGAGTTTAGAAGAGTGTTTTTTTCTCTAAAATTTTTGTATGATCTTTTACATAATAGAATCGACTGTTCTGAACTCCTGGCTCAAATAAATTTTAACGTGCCCAGACTTGGCGCCCGCAATCCTTTAACTTTCTACTCTCAGCGCCCTTGTACTAATCTCTATACAAAATCGCCCGTATATGTCATGTGTAATAATTTTAATTTGATTTGCGCTGACTGTGACATTTTTAATTGTTCAAGGGAAGCACTTAGGAGGGCTGCTCTGACTGTTTGTGCGTCGTAGTTTATCTTTTTGTTCTTGTTAATTGTTTAATTAGTTTACATCAATCATGTTTTACTTTTAATGGATTGCTTATTGTGTTATGTATAATATTTTGTTTTTTTTTGTGGAATTACCTATTGTATTATAATTTTGCTCTGTTAAGGGAGAAATCTGTTGAGCAATAAAGGCTATTATTATTATTATTATTATTATATCCGAAATAATTACTAAATATTGTTCGAGAAAAATAAAAGGCCACTTTTCTGAAGAAACCACGCATATATATACAAATTTTTTCATATTTATATGGCCATAATAAGTATCTAAGAAATATCTTTCGTACTTTTGCAACTAAGACCTCTTTCCACAGTCTAACAAAAGTTAAAATTCTCAATTCTCGTTAATAAGGCCCACAGCTTAATTTGTATAGTGATATACCATTTATACGAAAGCGTAGAAGGGCCATACAAAATCTGTTCTTACAATTCTGACTTTTTGAAGAAAAAACTCGGGAATTTTTTATCAATCTGACTTTTTTACAGAATTCTGTAAAAAAAAAACTAGGAATTTTTCAATTCTGACTTTTTTTACAGAATTATTACTATTTTGACTTTTTTGGCAGCAATTCTTTACAAAATTAGGAATTTTTGAATTCTGATTTTTTACAGAATTATTACTATTCTTTCTCCAATACCTGACACCAGAAATGGAACGAGCGAAAAGTTTTATGGTCGAGTATGACTTTGAGAAGTCCTCGAAGTGAAGCGCAAGGTCTATAAACAATCAACTAGTTTTACAAATGACTTGACAAGTCAGGCAGAAAAAGTATCAGGCAAAGGTTGTAGCAATCTTTGCTGGTTAGTACCATGTGATATTGAGTATGAACTTTTATATAATTAATTTTTAAATTAACCATTGTATACAGTTTCGCAAAAAGTGGGGTTTTAGCCAAAAAAGATTCCAACACCTTGTGTCTGTCCGACTTATAATTTTGGGGTTATTTTGTCGAATCAGGACTGTTTGACAATCCTATATCCGAACGTAGAATTCTTCGTTCTTTCCAATTCTGGTGTCAAGAGTATGGTATTTGGACTTCAAATGACCTTGACGGTAATTTTGAAAGTCAAAGCCCAAGTCACGTGGTAATAGTTAGAGAAGAATCCTACAACTTTTGTCTGAGATGCCTTTGTGTCTGTCTATTAATTTTCAAGTAATTGTGGCAAACTAGGACAGTGTGTTGTTTGACGTTGTACTTGACCTCAAGGTGAAGGGGAGCTACTAAACGCCACAACAATGCAAATTTTTCCATTCTTTTCATTGCTGGTGTCAAAAATATGGGTTTCTATTTGAAAAAATAGACTTGACCTATAAATGACCCTGAATGTCATGGTCAATGTCGAATACAAAATCTCGCCATAATTGCCAGGGAGGGCTACAACTTGTGTATGAAAATTCGTGCCCACTGACATGATAATATGTTTTGCCTCACCGCATAATCATACATAGGAAATAACACACAACAATAATACGTGATCTGATATAAGGCAAACGTGTGGGGAATAGAACAACGAATTTACGACAGAGAATCTACTGTATATGTCTCAGGGAAAGTATTGTGAACGCGCTAAAAAAAATTGAGATAAAGACTGATATAAATAACCATTTTGACTCTTAATAGTATATAATAGAGTAATGTTATAAGGGTTTTTGGGGATATTGATACAGCGTGCGCTTTGCTTGAGGAAGGTCCTGGGATCGATCCCAGCTCTGGCAACTTTTTTTTTTTTATTTCTAATTTTTAAATAAAGTAGTCAGTTTGTTAGGTTAGTTTATTGGAAATAATAAAAATAATAGAATAATAATAATAATAATTATTAAAACTCTGTTTCGTTACGCAGGTCATATATTTCAGATTATATTATATCTTGTCGAGAAAGTTTTGGCGCGACACAACCGATTTTTATTTTACTGTGACTGCTGTGTATTAACACAAAAAAAAACTTGTTGGATTTTATACTATGATACAGTTTGGCGTTCCTTGACTCTTGGATTATAAACTGGTCCGAAATCAGAATTTAAAAAACCAGAATTTTTCTACAGAACACTGTAAAAATAATCAGAATTGAGATATTTCAATTTTTTTTACAGAATTCTGCAAAAATTGTCAGAATGATAAAAAATTCCGAGTTTTTTAAAGAATTGTGCGAAAAGTCAGAATTATAAAAAATTCCAAGTTTTTTTTACAGAATCCTGCAAAAAATGTCACAATGATAAAAAATTCCGAGTTTTTTTTACAGACTTCTGCAAAAAAAGTCAGTATTATAAAAAATTCCGAGTTTTTTTACAGAATTGTGTAAAAATGCAGAATGATAAAAAATCCCGAGATTTTTTACAGGACAGTATGGAAAATAAAGTCATATATCATTATTATTAATTGTGCAAAAAAGTCAGAATTATAAAAAATTCCAAGTTTTTTTTACAAATTCTGCAAAAAAGTCAGAATGATAAAAAAAGCCGAGGTTTTTACAGACTTCTGCAAAAAAGTCAGGATTATAAAAAATTCCGAGTTTTTTTACAGAATTCTGCAAAAAAGTCAGAATAATAATAATTCTCAGATGTTTTACTTACAGAATATTAAAAATTGTCAGTTGTTTTACAGAATTTACAGAATTCTGCAAAACATATCAGAATGTTAAAAAAAATCGCGTTTTTTTTTACAGAATTGTGCGAAAAGTCAGAATTATAAAAAAATTCCAAGTTTTTTTAGATTCTACAAAAAAAATCAGAAGGATTAAAAATTCTGGGGTTTTTTTACAGAATTCTGCATAATCTCTGTATAATTAAAATTTGTGGAATTATTTTTTATAGTAAAAGTTAGCGTAGAACATTCTGCAATACTAAAAAAACACAAGTTTTGTTTAGTTTATGTCACGTTCTGTTTTACTGAGACTTGAATTCTGTGGAATTGATATTATGGAGCTTCTTGTACGTGTTTCTTTAATGGAAAGAATATATTCACAGAACACAGGTTTTCTCTTTAATCTGGCTTGCTGAAGAAAACTAGGGTAATCACTTAAAAGTTGTAAGTTTGCTTGTTGTAGTTGAAATTTCAATCTTAGAAATCCCATATATACCCTATTTTATTTTGGTAGGTATTAATAATTCACAAACTATCTTATTTGGAATCGTTTGTTTCTATGGAAATCTTATTTTATTAAAATTTTTATAGTGACACTGTTATTTATTTATGTAATTGACCATCCTGTATAAGGAATTGAAGTGAATTACTTACACAGATATTACAGTTATTATATGTAGATGTTGTTAAATCCTTTTAGTTGGATGTGTTGGTTGGCTTTTTTTTAATTTACATACTTTCACTTTCACAATATTATGATGTACAGGCATGTATCGTACTGTTATTTGGGCAATAAGTTTTAACAAGATCCTTATTATGATAGTAATGGTTATTACTATTATTTATTTAGTAACTTCTATAATTATAGTTCAGTGAAATAGTCGAAATTAAATAGCATGTCAAGTGGTGCATATTTAAATATTCTCAAGCATGTTGCGTTGGTGGTCTATTGTAAACACACACTAATTATACACCGTGTTTCACGGTCGATGGTATGCTAGACCTTTATGGAAAACGAGACATAGGATTATTTAAAAAATTTCATTCATCTGTAAATTTTGATGTTTCATATAGATATTTTGATTTTCTTGTATTGATTGGAATAAGTTCATCGATAGTTTTCTCAATTTCCAACACAGAAGCATTCCCGAATCGAGACATTATTTATAAAGCTCAAATTATTCGTGTTGTTTCACATGAAATACTTCCAACAATACACATTACTATCTGGCGGACATTAAGGCAGTGACATTTATTTTAACCTTATTACTGAATTACACCAATTGCTTACAGTGCTCTGAGTGGCTAGCAGTTTCAAGGAATTTGAGGTATCCTAAAATTTCTTAGATTATGGATTAACTTGATTATGCGAATGGCATAATCGTATAATAATTTATGAGTAACATAATTGAAAGCACTTACCTATATGGTGCCAATTAATGTATCGCGAAAATAATAAAAGTCAGACATGTTTATAATGCATTTTATTTATTACTTTGTCACCGTAATTTTATTAAAATATATGCATTTCTATTTCTACAAATCAATCCTATAAAAATTATAAAATATATATTCTAAGACTAGAACATTCCCTGTATAGAAAACAGTACCTACTCAAAATATTAGAAAAAGAACTGTTAAAATGAGCTTAGCTAACGGACTAGATTTACGAACAACATCAATATACATCAAAGGCCATTAAAATCATCAAGTACACTACAAATTAATTAATATAGCTTAAAATTGTATATTTATAATCTAATTGCATGGTCGCTAGAAGTTAAGTCTTGAAAGAATAACGACAAAAACTTAATATATCAGATAAAAGACAATAACAATCAACTAAAAAAACAAACTTACAATTTGCTTGAATACAATATCTTTCATAATTTTGTAAAATCTCTTAGAACTGTAACTGTAAGTTTGTGTTTCTGACGTATATAACAGGCGCAAAAAGAATTCTTCAATATTTAGGTGCAATTCCCATGCTTCCATTTAATTGAGTTCACAAGATGCCACAAAACTATCTAACAACTTCGTTTGCAATGAAAGTTCTTCTTACTTGGAGGAAAAATTCAATTTAGTTTTTCATTGAATTTGTTTTCATGATTAATTCAGTTCTACTTCTGCAGCTTTGGTAAAATGTGTGCTTGAAGCGAAACTATTTCTTTACAACTTTAACCAAATGCCTCTAAACTCCTTAATGATAAAGTGAATGCACTATTATATGATATATGTAGATACACCATAAATTGTTGCTCAGCTTAGGATATTACTTGATTGCATTGTTTAATTCTTAATATTATGTTTTTGGTGTGTATTCTTTCTGTAATATGAAATACCTTTTTAGTATGGTCCACTACTACCTGGGACACCATACTTGGGTGACGGACCAGAGCTACTGACACCAGCACTGCTAGAAGCACTGGAGCTAGATCTTGCAAAACCATCACTCGAAGATGAACCATTGTCATAACCGCCATGTTGTGCTGTGTCATGATCAGCGCTCTGCGCATGCTCTTCCTGTGCATGTCCTTGAGATTTCTCTTCACGAGATTTGTATCTGATGAAATATACTTCGGGTTTAGATGGTGGAGTTGATGCTGGCGTTGGAATATTGATTTCTGGTGCATCTTCTGGTTTCTTTACCAAAACGTAGACTAACGTTTTTTCTTCATTTTGTGCAAGTTGTTGGATTTGTGGGGCGGTTGGTTTTGGTGGAGATGGCGCTTTAATAAAGATTATCTTATAGTGTTTCTGTGCCTGTGGAGTTGGTTGTATACGAGTTTGATGATGTTCTTCCGGTTCTGGTGGAGCAACATGGACGTATACATGTTTGTGTACAGCTACGGTTTGACTACGACCCGTGTTTGCTTGATATCCTGACCCACTGGATGCGTCAAACCCTGAAGATGATCCGTCGTAAGCTCCATTAAATCCTGAAGATTCACTACTCGATTTTGAAGAAGCTTCCCCAAATCCATTACCTCCTGAGGAGAATTCATTGGATCCGGACGATTGTCCACTACCAAAGCCGGAAGAACCAAAAGCGGATGCACTGGATGCGGCAAAGGAGGCACCACCGCCTGAGGATTGTTGACTGTTGGCGTATGTCTGAGGATAGCTAGTGCCTCCCGAATATGGTTGGGGATAGCTATATTGCGGTAGGGCACAAGATAGTGCCGCTAAGGACAGAACGATCTAAAAAAAAAAAGAATAATTCGGGATGAATACATATACAGGGTGTTAGTTAAGTAAGTGGTCAAATTCTTATAAGCGTCCGATAATGTTTCGTTTTTAAATTAAACTTTTTTTGTTTGTAAATACCAATTTTATTGAAAATGTTCAGTGTTATGTACGGCTGCTAGGGGCTCATTAAATAACTAGTTTAAAATTATCAAGTCCAGTCCCAGAAAGTACTTTAATATAAATATTTTTGGAAAAAAGAACGTTGCCCCATTGATTTTTTGGAATTTTTGTATTTTTTTTCTATTAAGGCAAATAAAAATACAACTTTTTTATTACTTGCCATAATGTTATTTATTATGCAATGCAATGATCTCCTATAACACCAACCCAAACATTCACGGAAAGTTGTTGTTCATAATTATTTTAAACGCGTTTGGATTTTCTTCAGCTCAAATATGAGTGTTATGAAAGTTCATAATTGAATTTCGGGGAAAACACATTTCATCGGTATACAAAATTTACGATAGAAATGTAGCAGAAGCACAATAATCAATTCGCTGGGGCAAATCGGCCAGTAATAACGCTTGCACACGCTGTAGGTGGTAAGGATACAGTTGATGTTTAAATAATGCAAAGTAACATCAACAACTATAATCTAATTTAGTATAAAGCAAATTTGAATAATCAATAGCTAATTTGTTTATTATTATGTTATTTGGACAAGTCCCTATCTAGTAATAGATCACTGTCAGGTCCGACTTCCTTTTAATGGTCAGATTGACGTTCCAATTTACAAAACCTAAACACGATTAATCCTTTGCAAAGAACAAAAAATTCGAATGACACATTAAAATGTATTAAAAACAAAATATTTTCAAGCCAAATGCAACAAAAATTTATTGATTTACAGCAGATTTCGATACCTACTGAAACTAATATTTTTAATTTTCGAAAAATAATCCATGACGAGGAGTGAAAGTGTAATGGAATGAAAGACGTCTGCTCCACAATATAATCTTCTATAATTAAATCAAATTACAACCAAACATGTTTCGAGAGTATACACTCTTATTTATCATCAGTGGTAATAGTAGGGTCGAAATTAGAAAGCTAATGCATTATTCAAGGGTCAATTAACAATTACAGATCTGAAAATAGGTATTACAAAGTAAGTGAACCAGTTCAAACGATCTCAAATCATGTGTAACTTACCACATTGTGGAAATAAAAATATTATAGTTAAACTATTTAATTATAGAAGATTATATTGTGGAGCAGACGTCTTTCATTCAATTAATATTTTTAAGAATGTAATATATTGTAATTTTAAAAATAATTTCGAGGAAAACTAAAATTTTAGGGCCAGGCCAGAATTACTAAATTATTTTAAAATATTATCCTTCATTTTTATTTTTGATAATGTGACAACCTAATCTTTTATGACAGAAGCAGATTGTTGAGATTCTATCCAAACGCTTCGGTTCTACTACAAATTTTTAAAATGTGCTACGCTGTATAAACCTTTGAGCGTAGTGTTCCAATGTTAAAAGAAAAACTGATCCTGATTAAAAGTTGGCGGGTTAAGTGGTTGACGGTACAAAATAATGTTCATAAAAAAAAAACGTTTGATTTGGAACCTATTTACGTCTTTTTTTTTGCGTTTTCGCAAGAAATAAAAAGGACAAAAGACTACAGTAGGACGCAGAAAACCGGGTGATTTTAAAGAGGCCCGTTTTTTTTCGTTTAAATCTAGAAAACCTAAATAGTAAATCGCGATTTTCCCTTAAAACAAGTATTTCTACTATCAATGAACTTTCAGCTATTAATATAAACTTTAGTCATAAAATATGAGTGTGAGGTTTCACTAAATTAAATTACAAAATATTAAAAATAGTACTTACCAAGAAGACCCTCATTTTCACACGATTTTAAATTAAGAGTAACTGTTCTGTTACTCGATTAAGGAACGAAGATAGTCTTCAATCATTCTTGTGACATCTTTTATATCCAAAAAATATTTGTCTATTTTTATCCCTGCTCATTTTTTTTCGTCAAACCTAATTAATGTTTAACAAACGATAATTGATTTATTGTTAGATAAACTATTATACAAAATATATTATTTCGTAATGGTTATTAGGATTATTTATTTTATTTATTGTTTATTTGTATTGCCTCTTGACCATCATCGTGCAAATCTCATCTTTATTGAGAGATTGTGATTGTAACGCGGCTCCTTTTTTAATTTTGTAAAGTTATTAAATAATAATCATTAAAAATGTCTAAAGTAAATATACTTAAAAGTTCAGGCGTATTGTTTGCATTCTGACTGTAAATGGTCAGTCGAAATATATTTTTAAACTGTTCATTTGAATGTGTGATATTTTTTAAGAATGTATTGTTTATTGTTCATTATATATAATTTATCCTTTACCATCAATGAAAAAGTAAATTCTTTAAATTAACATTAATTTTTTAGAACAGTTCGATTAAAATCAAAGTTTCTCATTTTCTACCGAATTTAAAGAATAGCATGGAAGCTTTTTTAATTTTTGAGGTGAATTTATTAATGTCTGATAAATTAATTAAACTTTCGCAGCCGTTTCCTAAATAAGTGTAGTGTCCGGGGTAATAGGGCTGTCTTGTGGAATTCCTTTTTAACACGAGTGGTCAGCATTTTGGGCAATTACTATCAATAAGTATTACCACCAGGTTAACCAGATAATTGTCAAAATAGATACTAGATAGATTAATAGATCTGGCAAATTATTGTTTTCGGACTAACAGTACTACCCTGAGCCATGAAATCTCCAGAGATTGCAGAACAAAATACTTAAGTATTAGATACTTGTTCTAATTGATGTTCATTAATAAAAATAACGAACAATAAGGGACCCAAATTAGAACACTGCGGAACCCCAAAAGTCATAAAATAAGTATTAGATTGATGTCCTTGAGAATATACAAATTGATATCTGCCAGATATGCTTCTGAGTCCCAAATAGCTTCGAGCATAGCTGTATGGAATCAGAAGGCCAACATTTTGAACACTTAACCAAGTAAAAAGTAAAATTGTAGGAACATTTTCGTTGTTTCCTTTTCATTGTCCCCAAGCGAATCGACAAATTTAAGACAAATCAAAAGGTTTGTCAATAGAATTAATATACCAAAAAATGGACTTCTATTAAATACTCGAAAATACATCTGTTTTTTTTTTTTATTTCTCCGCCCTGTATTTTTTTATATTATACGAGTAGTCCGTACTCATAACTTAATTTAAAAGCTGTATTGCTCATGACAGATTGCGTGATGGGTTTATTTCACATATCCATTACAGGTGCTAATTGTATTGTTTTTAAGATTACGAGTTATTTAACCTATTTTTCTTTCTTATGTTGAAAGGAAAATTACAGTGATTAACACATCTTTATCATAATATTATACCTACTATTTAAATGCAGTGTTCTTTGAAATTGTTTAGTACATGTCAGTTTATTCTTTGTTTCAGGTAAGTCCAACTTTGTGGCCCTCAGTTTCTTTTTAGAATCGGCCACACTTGTTCTGTAAGTATTATTTTATTACCAGCTATTAACAACTGTGTTAGATGCAAGTCTATGCCTAATTTCATTTATATTAGAATATATAAGTGGCATTTTCATTTTAGTTTATTTGTCAAAATTTGAACCACATTTTTTTGGAAGAAACACTCCGCTTTTTGTCGTACCTAACAGAAAACTATACAGGGTCGATCGTGTAGTACATTAACGTAATTGCATATGTTTTTCTTATGGAACCCCTTGTATATTATTATTTTTCTTTATTTTCCATAAGATTCTAACAATATTTGATATGTTATAAAATTCACCTAAAGCCAACGGTTATCGAGTTATCAGTTGAATAGCACAAACGCACTCTTAAAAATTCTTAAAGTTTCCTTGCGTTTTACTTTCTTGTTAATTATTGCAAATTGTCACCTAATTTTTAAGAGTGATAATAAAATTATTTCAGCGAAACTCTGCGAATTGAAGTATTCTATTATTTATATTAATATAATTATAAAAATAATAATAATAACATTCTAAACTAACCCAACTACCTAACTCCTTCATTCAAAAATTGGGAATAAAAAAGTAAAAATAATAATTACAACATGATAAACTAACCTAATTACTTACATTAAAATTAGAAATAAAAAAAAAATTGCAAGAGCAGAGATGGAACCCAGGACATTCCCCATCCAAAGCCACGCTGATTACCACTGGTAAAAGAAATTAAACCAAATTTTCTCGAAAATTACGGAGGCAAATATCAAAAGTAACCTATTGCTGTAAAGTATATAAAAGATGCTTTAAAATGATGTGTCACTTGACCCCTACTGATATTTGAAAATTTGGCGGTTGTGTCCACCCTTACCACAGGGCCTAAGCGATTTCAACCAAACAATAATGGGTTCATCCCAGGGCTTCCCCAAACTCATATACCAAAATATACAGACATACAGACTTCCTTCTGGAAATGGTCTTAGTCGTCTCAGGGGACTTCACTATGGATCGCGAAAGTAAAAAATAAATAATTTATTTATTCCCAAATAGAATATATGAAGCTTTCTCCTGGAATTAATAAGAAGGAGTACCCACTGAAGTCGGATGACTAGTACGCGGGTTTCCTTGTTCATTTTTTGCTGTTAAACCTTTATAAATAAATAACTAACTAACACTGTTACAATATTTAAATTATTACACTATTTAATAGTATACATTATCACAACTAATAAAGGAAAAAACAATTAACAGTATCCTTTTTTGCACAAAAGGCAAGAGTTTGGCGGAAAGTCATTCTACCACTCTACCTATAAATTAATTTTTTTATCGACAACGAAAAACAATAAGATTACATCATTTCAGAAAAAAAAACAACAAATCAGAACATTCTGTTTTTTAAATTATGCTATCTTTTAAACAATTTTTGAACATGTTCAACGACAAACCCAGCAAATCACCGAAATCATTCAACAGATGTGCAGCCATGTAGGCAAAACATACCTCGAACTTAGAAGTTGTATGCTGAGGAACAGTAAACGAGTCGTTACGTATATTTACCTGGTGCACCTCAGACCTTCTTTCGATTAAATCATATAGATACGTTGGTGTTTGAGAGGTATAAATTGTATATAGCATCACTGTGTATAAAAATCTGACTCTACAAGGTATTTTGAGTTCTCCAAGCATATTTATGTATGGGGTAATATATGCGCGATGGGGAACTGTACATATGAACCGAATGCAAGCATTCTGCACTCATTGCAATTTATCTTTGTTGTAATTATGCAAAAAATGACTTGACTAATTTCAACTTGGTCGATTCGTTCAGCAAATCTCTTAAATGGAAAATCGAGCTAAGTCTATAGAAATAGTTCCTATACACTTGCTGGCAATGATCGTTAAAGCTCAGTCTATCATCTCCAATCACACCAAGATTCTTAGAGTTCTGCACCCACTCAACGTTGACATGGTCGATATAAATCCTATAGTTACCCGTTATAAATATTTTGTGTCTGTCACCGCCCACGCCCAATGCAACTGACTTTTTGGGGTTCATTTTTAAGCCGTTAGCAATACCCCAACCTGAAAAAGCCTCGAACTCAGAGTTCACGGCTTCCATAGCCCAATCTGAGTGTTTAATAGAAAAAGACTTATAGAGTTGAATGTCGTTAGCATACATATGATATTTTAAGTTAGTAATACTGAAACTTACATCGAATGTAAATATAGAAAAGAGAAGTGGGCCCAGTATGCTACCTTGAGGGACTCCACAAGTAATAACTCCAAAATCAGAAAGGATAGAGCCGCTCAACTTAACTCTTAGTTTTCTATCAAAAAGATAACTTTTAAACCAATTCAAGGAGGAATCGACAAAGCCCAGGTATTTCAGCTTTGCCAGAAGTAATTGGAAATCCACAGAGTCAAATGCTTTGCTCTGATGAAGCAAAAGTAGTACGGTTACCTATGTGCTATGTTTTTTTCGAAAACCAGATTGTTCCACAGGAAGCAAGCTGTGTTGTTTTAAATATTCTTGCATCTGATCACCAATTATACGTTCAAAAATTTTGGATATAGTGGGCAAAATGCTAATTGGGCGAAACTCATTATATGACGCAGGTGAAGTTGTTTTGAGAAGGGGTATGATATTTGCTGACTTCCATATGTCCGGAAAAACTCCTAGACTCAATGAGTCATGAAACAATTTACAAACAGTTTCAATACAGAAAGGTGTAATTAGATAGATAGATAGATATATTTATTCACCATCTTATGTTACATAACATGTATAGTACGTCAAAAAAGAACAAAATTAATCAAACAAAATTAATCAATCAAAGTATCTTTGATACTGTGCATGTTCTAATTAAATTTAACATTTTAATATTTATGTTATCAGTGCCGTAAGATTCTGATTTTATAGATTTTATCCCTTTATGAATATCATCCAAGGTAACTTCGCGAAATTCGAAATA
Source organism: Apoderus coryli (assembly GCA_911728435.2). Taxonomy (NCBI): domain Eukaryota; kingdom Metazoa; phylum Arthropoda; class Insecta; order Coleoptera; family Attelabidae; genus Apoderus; species Apoderus coryli. Next base: position 8,294,048 of record OU452204.1, on the reverse strand, counting down.
TATTTCATCACTAGATTTAATTGAATTAAAAAATGAAATTTTATCTGGAGTAGTTGTCTGTTTCCCCACCAGATTAAGAAATTGGTCGTTCAATTCATTAGGACTTGAGAACTCCGGTGGTTGGTTACCGGAGCCACGCTTTGTAGAAACTCCCAATTGAGAGACGCTCCTCCATAATTGTGGTGTATTATTTTGTCTTTGTAAGACCCATTTATAATATGCCTTTTTTTCAGCCTGTATTGCGTTTTTAACATAATTACGAAGAGTTGCGTGATAATGTCTAGAAGAAGCAGTTTTTTGTTTAACGTATCTTTTATAAGCCCTTTCCCTTAATTTGATCATCTCCTTAATATTGTATGTAATATAAGGTCTACAGGGTTTCTTCGTGGTCAGAGTCTTCATGGGTGCATGAAAGTCAAACACACTTAATATTTTTTGGTTAAAATGAGCACTTCTTTCGTTCAAGTCGGGAACCGAATCCACCTCGTGCCACGGAATCCGTTGTGCATCTCGGCAGAATGATTCAACTGAATACTTAAATTACTTAAAGAAAACAAAAAATATATACAAAAACGAAATGAACACACAAATGTATTACAACATAAACAAACAAAATATAAAACCAATATAATTATTCTCAATTTTCTTGTCTTCCTTATAAGCCCTCTAAAATGCTCAATAAATTCAATCTGTACATATTATTCCCTATCACAGTGGCATCAATTAGAATCAATGAATTCATGAAGAGTTTTCTTGGTAAACTAAAAATCCAATTTTTGACATATTTTTTAAAAGTTTGCTTTGATTTGTAACACTTAAGTTGTTTTGGAATTCCTTGATCTATATAATATGGTCCGAAGAAAAGAATGCTCCTTTGTCCTATATTTTTTTTTTGGCTTTTAAAGTTTTCGTCTACATTGTTTTGTATGTTGTGTGTCGTGTTTGTGTTGTATATGTATATAGTATAAATCCATCTTTGTATTTATGATGTCTTAACAGAACTGAAATATCATCCGTATAAAATAAAATTAAGTCATGAGTTTAAACAAAGTTAATCCAGATCGTCGAATTGAGTTTTTCGAAATTTTAACGTTGGTCGCTGTTGTGAATAGCAGGCTTATAAGACCATATTTTTTCGATGGCACTTTAAGGTCAACGTTATGGACGTTTAAAATCGAATTAATATTGTTGTGGTATACAAACTTTTGAATCACATGTACGACTTACAGAAAAAATAAAAGAAAAATAGTTTTGGACGAAGTACAAGTGATGATGTAATATTAACTAAAAATTTAGGATTTTAATACGAGTGATTCCACTATACTCGTAGGTGATTTAATCCGCAGACGTGAATCTTATGAAATAACTAAACATCGTTTGCTTTTTTACTAAAGATTTCTTGGAATATAATACCTCCATAGCAGAATTGAAGAAAAAGAATGATATCGAGTCACATAACTTAGAAGAAGAGATTGGACAGTTTGATATTTTATGTGAAGAGACAGATCAAATAATAATTTTAAACAAATTTGAAGCTGTTCAAGCATTAAAGTCTACTTTTCCAAATGTTCTAACTCTCTTACAAATTTGTATGTCTTTACCTATAGCAAACGCCAGTGGGGGACGTTCGTTTTCGGCAATGGTTAAGGTAAAAAAATAATTATCCCGCTAGTTTAGGACAGGAAAAGTTAAATGCCTTATCTGTCCTTATTGAAAGTGGTTCATTGAATCACATGAATTATGACCAAATATAACGCCAAAGAAAAAGCGCGAAAAAGGTTTATTTAATTTTTAGTTTACGAGTACATCGTTGGTTTATCATGTAATACGTACCTGTGTAAAGAAATCACATACTATTGACATATTTACCTATTTTCGATTTTTTTTAAGATAATATTATTGTGCGTATTTTAATTTTTATTTTGTTTTTTTGTAAAATTTTATACTTTGTTTTCTGTTTTATTAAATTCTCTAAATTCCCCAGAGCTCCTAGTCCATATTCCTGCCTAGGACCCGATGTGGTCTTAAACCGGCGCGCTGCAAGTTTTAAGTTTAGATTTTGTTACAAGTTTAAACTTTTTTTTATCGATTTGTGATTCACCCTGTAGACACAAAGTTATAATTTTCCTTCGTTAATGTACGTAATATTTAAAATTATCAAGTATTTATTAACATAGCTCACGTAGGCTTTGTTAACGAAAACCACAAGAAGAAAATATCTTCTGCATCATTAATTGATATGCGAAACATTACGGTATTTTATACTGTTATTGTTTTTTTTGTGGGCTGTATTTTTGTCGATTTTATATAACCTTGAAATGAAAGTAAGTATTATACCTACTTTCTTTATTATAAAATTGCAAAATTTTTATATTTTCAACGGTAACCGTCTAGCAAATTTATGAGTTCACTTAAGTACGTGTTATTTTATCGATTGAGTAGATTAAGTTGACTTAAATGTTAAATTAAAATATACGAGGATTTCGGTTTTTAATTCTTTCTTCAATTTACCAAAGATTAATGTACACAATAATCTTTGATACTGTGCATGTTATTTTGATATTCACTAGAGTAACGGAGTTGACATTTCGACTAATATGTAGTTTTTTGTTCGACAACGCTGGGAAATATTGAAATTTTATATTGAGTACAGAGGTTTAAAACTCTGCAAAGGAAACTTGAAAACTCTCGGTTGTTCTACTCCTCGGATTCAAAGAATTGACTGCCCAAACGCCAAAACTCTAACACTAACTCAGTTCAAGTACAATGATCATCCACTTCGGGGATTAGTGCAATTTTGCATGACGATGTTTGGGAACAATAACAATGACGAATGACCCATCAATTCGACTCTTTCAGCGTTCAAATAGTCCATTGTTTGACGAGATGTTTGAGCGCTTGAATATACCATGTAAATTTAAATTTTTTTAGGTTGAATTTTGGCTTCTAATCCCATGAAATTGCTAAACTATGACTGTTAGCTAGACTTTGGCTGTGACTACCCAGACATCTATTACCACTTTGTGTTAAATTTCATGTTTCTAACAATAAGTGAAAACTACACAAATAACTAATTGGTTTTATAACATGTTTTTTTTGCATTTTAAGGTACGAAACCCAAAAAACTACAAAACAATCGTATTTATCTTTTGGACTTAGAGAACAATATAATTTCGAATGTTTCTATTAATATATTTGCTGTTAAACTTAGTTCCTTCACCATAAGTCAAGAATCTTTCAACTTTCGTTATGATGGATACCAGGTTGTTAAGCATTATTACTTACTTATTATACCGCCTTTAATAATCTAAATTAAGTATGCCCCCTGATATATAACGTAAAATATAAGATTAACTTAATTGATATGTGGTTTTATAAACAAATTTAATTATTTTATGAAATTAGTGAGATGGTTTAATAACTCGCTTTAGACATTTCTAAAGAGATAAATAAGTAAGAGTGCGTTAACATAACATAACCACCTACGGCAACCATTGCTAATAATAATAAAATTAATACAATAAAATAACAGACAGATACTATGGGCGGTCGAAGAAAAAATATAATAATCTCGCTGGTAATATTATACCCAAGAGATATAATATATATTGACCTAAATTTGACCATTTTCACCACCGAATTTACAACGGCTATAATGCAAAGGCGTAGGTAGTATCTAGAAGGAAAGACTAAAGAATTAATTTAGTCGTTTGTTTGGTACCACTCCCAGTTACTGGACTCTTGCAAAAAACGTGCCTCGATACAATGAACAAAGTGTCGAGTTTTTTCACTTTGAAAATACAACTTTGTCTAGAGATTTTTTGACGGTAGATTGTAGTCGAGTTGTTTACGTCTTTTAGCCTCTCTTCACTGATCTCAAATTTTGATGAAGTTGATGTTCTCTCTGGTTAAAGGCACCTGTAATGTGCCTTAAATCGTTTCTATCTAGTTCGATAAGCTTTTGGCATTTGATTCCGTGGGCCCAATGAACCTCTTCGATTGTCTTAGAGCTGGGGAATTCCACTACTAGAACTTTAATTGTTCCTTCTCCCATTTGCGCAATTCTTGCATCAACTGGCCCAAATATGGGTTCCGGACTGTAGAGCGAAATGTTTGCGTCCGCTTTTTCAAGTTGGTTAGCCGAACCAAAGGTAATTCTGTTCTTTTGAGCTGCCAATTGCTTCAGGAATTATTTGTACTCCCATGCTAGCTTTGACGTGACGGTGATTTAATGCGGTGTGACTATAAGACATAATGTTAATATGGTTTTTCCCATTCTTGAGCTCACAGGTTAAATAGCGGTGACTTCTTGCTGGAATATTGTGGGACTTTTGCCAATGTGTTCCGAGAGCCCGTAATGATCTTACTGGTAATTTTATACCTAAGAGAAATAATACATATTGACCTAAATTTGACCATTTTCATCACCGAATTTACCACGGCTATAATGGAAAGGCATGCATTGAACTAAATGCCGAGTCGTTTCAGTTTGCAAATACAACTTTGTCCTGCGCTTTGTCGGTAACTGATAAGACAAACTAAAGTGTAACTTTTTTGTTCTCATCAGTATGCAAAAATTTATATATTTTATTTAAAAGCAAGCTTCAAGGTTTATTTTGACCCATAAATAAAAGCCAAGTACTTATTGAAAGCTCTTTGCAGTTAATAACAATACAGAGTTAAAGTTGACAAAAAATTAATTAATTGGAACAAAAACTCCATGCGAGTGCAATACTGTTTATAGGTCTGGCCTGTGTTTTGTATAACATCGGCATCTGAGCGGACGTGAAAGACTCTTAGTTTCTAAAAAACTCTTTTTGCGAAAGTGACTTTACAATAATTGATTAACAAACATGATCGTGCCATGTAAAGTTAATGCTCGAGTTCAAAAGCGAGCTCTCAAAATAGTTCATTTGAGAGCTCGAGTTTGAACTTAGGGCATCGTTTTTAGCAACCCATATGTTCTGCGCATTATAAGCTGTACATCATTTTCAGATCACCACTCGTTTGTAATACAGTGACTTGGATCTTACTTTTAGCATGCTGCGTAGATTCTCCCTCAGAGAAGTGCTATGATCTAAGGGTACTCTTACCGCCGGGGTGTTTTCTGAAATTTCAATAGAACTAGTGATTTTACAAATTCTTCTTTTCGGACTTGTTTAAAAAAACAAGACTGATTTGTGAATCTACGACTCATGAGTGGTGATCGCTCAGTATGTGTAGCATCTTCGGCCAAAAGAGCATCAGATAACCAGATGAATCCCATTCTAGATATTTGAGAATTTCAATGTGGATAGCTTTTTCATAACTTTGAAAATATACTTCATATTATTTTTTTATACTCTTCAATCATCGTAGTTGATTTCATTTAATTTAGTGAGTCCTGTTCACGTTATTTAAATCAACAAACAATTAAAATAAATCTTTCTACGACGGCTATCTTCAAAGTGTACCAATCGTGTTTAGCATAGAGCTGTCTCGTTAAAAATGTTCCTCAGGGAATTTCGCTTGGGTTCTGTTGAGACATATCTAGTGTTTTTAACTGTCAGGTTGTTGTTCACACCTTGTTAAACATTGCTGTTGTGACGCGCTCTTCAATCTGGTTCCACCTTCTTTCTTCGACGTGTAAACAGCTCAAATCCTCATCCAATTTGCAGTTACACTGCAATGATGCATATTTTGCGGGAATAATAAATTGAATCTCTTACCAGCTTCCTTGGTTCGGTTTTAGATTCAAGATCTGATTACTTTGTTCAGTTTAGTTTGTAGAAAGCGCAGGGGGATGCGCCTAACCCTATATTAGAGTAAAGTTCATATTAGAATAAGAACTCTTCATGCCACTTTCATCATGTTAGCTCCGCAAACATATTATTACGTATTAGGAAGTTGTTGGATATTTCTTTGCGTAAGAACTAACTATGTTTGTTGGATATTACATGTAGTATGACAAAGAAAGTTTAAGTAATATTTATGTAACGCTACTGATCACGGACGTGTTACATTAAGTACGTTTTCTGTATCATGTCTCAATGTAAGTGTGTTTTGTGTATATTCTTATGTACAATATATTTTCGGTATGTGTCATCAGATTATTTTCACCGGAAAGAGGGATGGTTACTCTGCATGTCCAGCACGGTAAAAGTAGTGGGATGCCTATATGGACGATATTTATGAAGATGTCTCTTTTGGGTGTATCCCATACTTAACTATATTTAGGTATATATAAAAACAAGAAATCGCCACTTGAACTAAAAATCAGTCAAAATCAAAAATTGCATATTTTTGTTTATAAATCGTATATATACGCTCTTCCGGGTGTTTGTTTGGTTTTGTTACTAGAGAATAACGATCTTTTTCCGAGTGATATAATGCTTTCGGGAACGGTAAGTATTTGCTTTATTATTATTATTGTATATTTTTAATAATTTTGAAAAACATTGGCGAAAGTGAACAGAAAATAACAGAATTGTTTTATACAATTTTCTCCAGTTAGAATTTTTAATATATCTTAAAAAAATAGCCTTGTCCAAATTAGGTGTATGTATACATTACTTAGTCTTGTCCTATGTCAAATATCCAGTGATATAAATACAGACTCTTGGTTCTATATCTTCTATTCTATTCCACGATCTGCCGAGATCATTCTATACCTTTCGCACACCGTGCAGCCGTTTGTTGTCTTTTCTTTAAATCTGAAAATGTGTCGAATTCTACTCAGTGGTTTTGGTTTTTACATTATTTTGTTGTTAAATTGTATTACATATAACGACTGTCAATATAATATTAGTTTTTGAGTAAGATGATTTAAATCAACCCCATTTTAAGTCAGTAAATATAAACCAAAACAATACTAGGATTAACAACAAAGCTCTTTAATTTAAGTTTTAAATGAGTTACTTTAATTGACGAGTGTCTTTATAAATGATGTAGTCAATTTCTATAATATAATGTGATAGTAGAAGTCGATGAATATAATTCCATATTGCACAGCTCATTATTTTGCTTGTGGTAAAATTTATTATAGTTCTTGTTGTCTTATTTTGGCATTTGGTCAATTGAAAGGCTATTTGGAAGTACGTAACAAAAAACTAAGTCTTATGATATAGCTGTGATATTCGAAAAATTGATCTAATATGATAATCTCCATGAAATTTACGCAACTGTTATTTTCTCGAAAACTAGTACATTTCTACCATCTTTTGATATTTTACTTAGGATTTCATTGAAATGGTATAACATTCGATATTTAAAATAAATTTATTTTAATTATCTTTAATCCTTTGTTCATAAATCAATACAACTTGGGGCATTCGCGAGTATTTGCTTTGTCTTGCTCTCTAAATTTCGATAATGGGGTCAGATTGGTATCACATTAAAAAAAAGTGAAATATTTACGATTTTACCAATTTTTCTCAGATAAAATCCATGAAACAACATTCACATTAAACGCATTCAAATATTTGCCATTTTAGCTAATTTATCTTAAATAAAATACATGAAACAAAATTAACATCAAACTAAAAGTATTTTAAAATTATATTGGCACTCCACGAAATGTTTAAGTTAGCCGAAAATATTCCAAATTATAGATGTATAATCCTCAATAACTATTAATATTCAATTTCTACAACTGGTTATTTGAATCCGTTCATAAGAAAATAATATAATATTTTTCTTTAAGTTAAAGAGCCGCAATCTAATTTTATCTTATATTTTAGCAAAGATTAATGTACATTAATCTTTGATTTTAGCAACTTTATATTCTATCATCTAAATATCAACGAATATGATTTTGGATAATTGGTAAAGGTGAAAATAGTGTTAAAAATTTCAATTCGTCTATCAAAGTCTTTTGAATAAAATATTTCTCGTAGATCACGACTGTTAGGTTTAGTCAGTTTCGTAGACTCTTCATAGGTAATTAATATCTTTTGTTATTATTTATTTTTATTTTCGGTTAAAGCAAATTTTGGTTCAATGTTACACATCTGTTATATTTTTATGTCACTATTATTTGCTAACATCAGATGTTTCCGTAATAGCATATAATTTGCAAGGTGAGAAGGACATTCTGGTTATACTGGTATTTTGTGACATAAAAATAATAATAATAGTCTTACAGTTTACATTATTTTAGTATATTTGGACTTAATATAATATAAACTACTAGTATTCTGTTATGTTGCTTATTTATTTTGTGGCGTGGGATTTGTTGCCTACTCATTTATGAAAATCTTCTATTTTTTTCGGCCGCGTTCAAATTCCTAAACGGTAGAACACAATTAGAATGGTCTTAATGTAATCCAATAGTCCTGCATGCTATCTCAGGTCAGAACAGAAATAATTTTGAACAACTGCAGAAACCGAAATCACTTCAAAAGAGATGAAAACCCTGGACAGGGAACAGGAAATCTGCACTATCCGGTCCAATCGACAGGGCTACATTACCAGTTCTTCTTAATATGCCATGCGAGTGCTATAATTTCCTAATATGAATGAACATATAGCTTAGATAAAATATAAACTATTACTTCATGAAAATCTGCCAGTAACATTGTCAACGTTGACAAATACTAGCGGATGTAAATGTATTAGGTCTAGATCAGTAAAACGCTTTGTTTCCCATAGGATTTCAGTCGACGAAGTGTAGTGAACCTTCTTTCAGCAGTACCAACACTTACTGTTATGGTTGCTAAAATGATCCAAAAATTAAACACATATACATGTCTTGGTTACAGCATTCTACGGCTTCAATGACAGTTTTTGGAAGCACTGTTTCATTTTCTAATACGCATTTCCATTTAGCAGAGATCTAACACTGCAGAGATCTGTAGATTTAGGCACTAATACTCTTAAATTCAATATATCTAAAACATTTTTGGGTAACCTGTCTTTGTGCACCTATATCTTTGGTGTTAAACAATAACGCGCTTTCGAAGTATGTAAAGAAAATGTTTTCGAACAAGTACCAATGTACTCTTCGTAATAAACAAAGTGACTGGTTACTAAACCCATTTGCATAAGCATTAGTATTTATAATAAAAAATCATTATCCCATAACATTTCAGCTTTCTAATAATTAACAAACAACGGTTTTGGTAATGACCCCCTGACCACCCTATTGTATACGCCATTGATCTAACTTCGCTCTTCAATTTATAATAAAATTTTAAGCAAGTCGAATTTTCGATTTTTTTTTTAACTTGATTTACTTGTATCATAAAAATTCTGTTATTTTCTTTCTAAATATTTGAATATATTTCTTTAGTTAAATACGAAACTAAAATTTGTTTTTGTAGGTTTTGGTCACCCTGTTAGTGACCATTGTTCAAGCACGTCCCGAACCACCTTCCGGCGGTTATGATTACCCAGTGCCATCTGTTGGTCTTGGCTTAGGTGGTGGAAACCATGGTAGTGGTAATGTTGGAGGAATTTCCTTAGTCAGCAGTGGTTTAGGGGGTATTTTAGAAACCGGAAGTAGTGGAGTGCAATTTGGTGGATCAGGATATTCGTCAGGATTCTCTGGTAGTAGCACGTTCTCAACTGGTGGATTAGGTACGTACATCTAATACTTCGACGCAACTCTTTGGTTTTGACTACTTCAGAATGAAATGAAGCTCAGATTGAAATTACACAGAGTAAAGAAATATGTACTCAAGCTAATTGTTTTTGATAATTTTATTTATCTTCTTTTCATTAGCAGAAAAACAAAGTAAATTTAATTTACTTAATTATATTTAAAAATATTTGACTATATTATTTTTTTAGGACATGGTCACTCGAGTCATCTTGGTGGATCTTCAGGTCTCTTAACTGGCTCCTCAGGATTATTAGGAGGCTCCTCATCAGGATTCCATGGTATCTCGTCTGGATACCAAGGTGGTTCCACAGGATTTTTGGGAGGATCATCATCAGGATTGCATGGTATCTCGTCTGGCTTCCAAGGTGGTTCCTCAGGATTATTGGGAGGATCATCATCAGGATTCCATGGTATCTCGTCTGGCTTCCAAGGTGGTTCCTCAGGTTTCCAAAGCGGTTCATCAGGTTTCCAAGCTGGCTCCTCGTCTGGTTTGATAGGTGGCTCATCAGGCACACTAGTTCAGAAACATATTTACGTACATGTACCACCACCAGAACCTGAAGAATTCCGTCCACAAAGAGTTATTCCAGTTGCTCCAGCCCAGAAACACTACAAAATTATATTTATTAAAGCACCAAGTGCTCCAACTCCTACTGTTCCTTCTATTCCACTTCAACCACAAAATGAGGAGAAGACTTTGGTTTACGTCCTAGTGAAGAAGCCTGAGGATCAGCCAGAGTTAGTAGTACCAACACCTGTTCCTACGCAACCAAGCAAACCTGAGGTCTATTTCATCAGGTAAGAATCATTTATTCATTCCTCGTTTAAATTTGTTTTATTGTAATGCAAAAGTAAGTCTTGTGTGATATTTGTTGAACACAGGGTGGTCCAGTTTTGAAAGTGGAAACTTTAGAGCCAGACAGAGAACCACAAACTAATATCAGTTTGTATATACAGGGTGTCCCACTTAAGATGGATACAAGCCAATAACTCTGTTATTTTTGAGCTTTTTTTTTATCATTTTTGGTAGGACGTTGTACGGTTACGAGGTACACATTTTCATCGGGGTAAAAAGTGGGGTACCTCATTGGCGTACGTTTTAATGGGGTTTACGTTTTTTTCGTTCAAGAGTAAACTACCTTTAGGACATAATTTATTTCAAATCTGATAAATTTACTAGAGTCTTTGTCATCCAAAATACTTAAGTTCTAATTTTGATGATTTCGTACAGTGTGTCATTAAAAATTTATGAAAAATGCATTAGAAAATATGGTGGCTTGGTCGAAGATATTTACTTTTAGTTCGTTGTTATTATTTTTAATTCACAGTTTAATTCATATTTTTTAAGCTAATGTTTTGTCGTAGTTTCAACGTTTTCCTTATTTATTAATAAAACGAGACAACATAACACTTTCTCTGGACTAGAATAGTAACGTGACAAAAAATATTACACAATGAGACTGAGAATATTTAGTTTTTGGATTTCCCTCGTGTCAGGTTCATACGGAGAATCCAGCGGCGTGGTGGAATCTGCATTACTTTTTTCTAAATGATTAACTAAAATTTTCAATTTTTAATGACACACATAGTATGAATTTCTATCAAAATATCAAAATTAGAACCTAAGTATTTTGGAGGACAAAGACTCTAGTAAATTTATCAGATTTGGAATAAATTATGTCCTAAAGGTAGTTTACTCTTGAACGAAAAAAAAATAAACCCAATTAAAACGTACGCCAGTGTGGTACTGCTCTTTTTACCTCGATAAAAATGTGTACCTCGTAACAGTACACCTTCCTACCAAAAAAATAAAAAACGCAACAAGGATTCCAGAAATAATTTTTACTTAAAAACAGTGGCGTACCTTTTTTTTTCATTAAATATGCCCGAAGATATGTCCGTACGCACTCCAATGGTGGAATTAAAATAATATTTTTCACGTAAAAAGATGTATCTAAATTATATATCCAATCGTGCCAAAGCTCATGTAAATATTTAAAATAGTTTTAAAAATATTAATAAATTTGGAGTTTTTTATGACAATTTTGACATCCTCTATCTTTGTAACGAAAAGTATTTTTCAAAGTTTCCGCTTTCGAAACTGGAACACCTTGTATATCTTTAGACTTTGATAGGAGTTTGGAATTTTTTTACATAATATTTAATTGGAACATAATGTTCAAGATCCATGAACTTCTCTAGATGCGCAAGTATCATAATGTTTCAAGCCCAAGAATATTTGCTTTTGTTTTTTAAATAGACTATGCTTGGAAGAATTTTCTCTTTGTTTTTGGCTAGATTCGTTTCTGTAACTTCCAAAACATTTTGTCATTTTAGTTACACCTTGCGGATAAATTTATAATTTTTCGGCAGAACAAAATTCTGTTGTTCTTAAAAACTAAAGTTTTGAAATGAAATGAAATGAAATGAAATACCTTTATTGTCTAACAGGCAAGAATAGCCCAATTACAAGACAAGAGAATGCTTAAATTATTTACAATAACAACATATTTTAATATAAACTAACAGTAATAGAAAACAAAAAAAAAATCTATTTCAAGTTTGAAACCAATAAGACCACGTAATAATACATAATAAAAATAAGAATAACTAAACCGATGAGTATATTTAAATCTTACATCATATATAAACTAACAGTCCCACCACATAATTTTATAAGTTAAGTTGACTAATAAAACGTTTAACATCTGTCTTAAACCTCATCAAACTCGTATCGAAAAAATTTATTTCATTAGGGACTCTATACTTGTTGCACAATGCACAGGCTTTAAATACTGGTGCTCTACCTTCGTAGTTTGCATGCAATCGATCTAGTCTAAATAAGAAGCAATTTCGTGCGTTAAACTGTGGTACATTAATGCTCACCATTTCTAGCAGACGAGGACAATCAATGAAGTTGTTAATAATTTTAAATAAGAATATTTGAAAAAAGATGACACGTCTAGAGAACAATGACTGGAAATCAAAAGTTGCTAACAAAGTATTATGACAAAAACCTCTCTGCGGAAAATAGCCGTGCGTTTTAAAATACAAAAATTTTAAAAATTTTCTTTGGATATACTCCAGCTTATCGATATGAATCTGGTAAACTGGTGACCACACTACTGCTGCATATTCGAGCCTAGATCTTACAAGTGAATTGTAAAGGGTAGTGAGACATTTAATATTGGTAAAGCTAGCAGTGGATCTAAATATGAAACCCAGTGTACGTAGACATTTATTCGATACTTCGTGGACGTGGTCGTTGAAGGTCAGTTTATTGTCAACCATAACTCCCAGATCCCGAACACTTGAACATGATTCCAAAACAGTATTATTTATAGTATAAATATATTCAAACAATTCGCGGCCCTTAGCGATCCTGAGGTACTTGCACTTTTCGATATTTAGCGGCAATCTGTTTGACGTACACCAATCTTGCAAGTGATGAAGGTCCAGCTGCAGTTCGTGGCACTCCTTCAGATTCTCAACAGTACGATAGATCTTTAGGTCGTCGGCAAACAACAGAAATTTACTTGTAAAAGATTGAGCAATGTCATTAATAAAAATAGAAAATAGTAAAGGAGCCAAATTACTACCCTGTGGTGCACCGCTGGTGGCCAGAAATTCACGTGATCTAAAACCATTATAGTCAACAAAAGACCTGCGCTTGTCCAAATACGATGCAAAAAATGAAACCAAATTAGAGTGAAACCCAATTGACCTCAGTTTTGACTTTAAAATTTCATGATCTAACCTGTCGAAAGCCTTGGAGAAGTCCGTGTAAATTACATCAATTTGTTTGCCCATGCTCAAAGCAGGATACGCAGTTTGCAAAAATTCAGTCAAATTAGTCTCTGTAGATCGTCTTTCGAAGAAACCATGCTGCTCCGGAATAATACGGTTTTTTATTTGATGGAAAATCTTGTCATACAAGCAGACCTCAAAGACCCTCGAAAAGTTAGGCAGTATAGAAATAGGTCTATAATTGGTTATCAGGTCAAGCTTACCAGATTTGTGTATAGGGCAAATGCGCGCCACTTTCCACCTTTCAGGAAAAACGTTTGACTGGATAGATTTATTGAATAATGCACACAGGGGTTCAGCAAGGACTTGTGCACAATCTCTAATAACAAAAGCGGGAATAGAATCGTAGCCAGCTGTCATCTTTGATTTCAGTTTTTTTAATGAATTTAATACGTCATCAACATCAAAGAAGTCGACACACACTAGTTCAGAGGCGCACCGATAATCAGCACAACTCATGGAAGCAGAACCAACAAACACACTCTTAAAGAACTGAGCAAATGAGTCGACGATATTTTTTGGCTTGGTTTTAAAATCGTTTGTTTTTTGAAACATTACTAATATTCAGTCAGCTCGTCGTGACTTTCTTTTAATTTTATTCATGATTAACGGGATCAAAAATCATGTCAGACATGTTTCGAGACCATAATCCTCATCATCAGTGACGTAGTTACAATTACATAGGTGAAATGGAGTTGAAACATGTATACATACCTAAAGCCTGCAGAAATTATTAATTAAAATTAAGAAACATCAAGATTATTGTTATTGAGTCATATCATAACTAAGCACTAGTAATTTTATAATTGCATTTTTTTATTTAATACTAAATGCGTTTTTTTCAGATACAAAACACAGAAGCAAACAGCAGTCAACGGTCCAGTAATCAGCTCCGGTCCAATCCTATCAGGTAGCGGTTCCTTATCCGGTGGTTCATTATCAGGAGGATCATTTTCAGGTGGTTCTCTATCATCCGGTTCTTTGTCAGGAGGATCATTCTCAGGTGGTTCCCTATCATCCGGTTCTTTGTCAGGAGGATCATTCTCAGGTGGTTCCCTATCATCCGGTTCTTTGTCTAGCGGATCTCTTTCGGGTGGACATACTTTAATTGGTAACACTGGATTAGATGGCGCTGGTTTATCAGGCGGAGCTGGACTAATTAGCAGTGGTGGTAGTTTAAGTTCCGGTAGCTTCCATCAGTCATCAAGCTCAGCTTCGTCCTCGTCATTAAGTGGCAGTAGTTCTGGACTTGTCTCTATAGGTGGATTAAGCACTAGTTACGGACCACCTGGTCACGTTAGTGGTGGGCCGTATTAAAGATAATTTTTAATTTATTGCCTGATTTAAAAGTGGTCACGGATTGTATTTTATATGTTGTTTCATCTAGTCAAATTCGTTACATATAATTTAGCTAAATAAATTCTAATGTATAGACCATTCTATACTGCAAACATTCGGAAGTGAAGTTTTCTAAGGTATAAATAATGTTCAATTCTCCTATTTTCAGTTAAAATTGTTGAATTATTTTTTTCTTAAAGTTTCTCGTCACTCTCATAAGGCCACTTTTAAATTCTACGCATACTTGTTACACCATCCGTGATTTGTTATAAATTATTATATTAAACAACTAAACAAATATATTATTAGAATAAGATTAAAAACGATGTTGCGATTTTCCTGTGAAGACAGTGCCTATATTTATATTTGCAGAAGATGACCCAGTCTAGTTGTTGAAGTTACCATTTAAGATGTGATATTTTTAAAGAAGTTGTGGCTCGTTTAATAAAAAATGTGTTTGACTGTTTAGTTTTTAGTTGTCTATTTTTTCATGTATATATTTTTTGTATTAGTTTTGCCATTATTTTGTATTTGTTTTTACATTTTTGTGGCGACCTGATTGTTATTTTATGTTATTACAATATACGTAATTAGATTTTTAATTGTTATGAAATAATTAATTTAAGAAAACGGTGACAAATAAATTATGTTTTTTAGTTTTATTATTATTCTTTTTGTTTTACTTTACTGATGAAATTCATTAGACGGCAGTAAAATGATGTTACCTGTATAACCTTAATTTTATATCTGGTAATATTAATAAACTGGCTAAAACAATAAATATATAATAATTAAATAAATGTCTGGGTTTGTTAAAGATAACAAGACTTCATTCCAAAACCTGTGTGCCAGGCACGAACCTGTACCTCATCCACTACACCTCAGTGATTCTTGATTAGTGTGAAAGTTTTAATAGGAACCCAAAACGTACGGTTTTATATCGGATCCAGCTGTACTAATAACCATAAAATATTTTATTGATTTTATGAATGTCATAGTTTATTGATCGAGAAAATTCAACGTATATTTTTGAAATATCTTTGTTTTAAAACTAATCTTAGCAACTTATAGGCCTATGCCAATAACCAATTACTCTTAAATAACTCAATATATCTCAGAGGTGCTTGACAGTGGTGGCCGTGTCGATGTGATCTATACGGACTTCGCGAAGGCGTTTGATAGGGTAGATCATTGCTGGTTGAGGCATAAATTGAATCAGTTTGGCTTTGTCGATGACCTTCAGATTTTCTTAAAATCATACCCTTCACACAGAGAATGGAACGGATACAGATCACATGCTTTTCATGCATTTTCTGCTGTTCCACAGGGTTCCAAGCTTGGACCCTTACTGTTTTTATTATTTACAAATGACTTAAGCGAGAGGCTGGCCTGTGGAAAGTTAATGTTCGCGGACTACCTACAAATTTTCCTGGAAATAGGAGATATTAATAATTGTGATGAGCTTCAGACTATTTTGTGTCATGTGTCGGAATGGTGTCAAACAAATTGTTGATTTTTGAATCCAGAAAAATGCAAGGTCATCACATATACAAAGAAAATGCAGTATGTTCGGTATGGTTACAGGATCGGCGACAGGGCCATAGAGTTTTCCAGCACTGTGACTCACCTGGAAATTGTTTTCGACTCAAAGCTTGGTTTTTGGGAGCACATATCAATCAAAACAGCACAAGCGAATAAAACGTATGGGTTCATTATGAGGAATACTAGGGGTGTTAATAATAGTTCTTCACTAACAATTCCATTTAATGCGACTGTAAGCAGCAGACCAAAGCTTGAGTACGGGTCCTTAATATGGTATCCCTTTTATGATATTCACAAAAATGCACTTGATAAAATACAAAGAAAATTCCTTAAACATCTTGTGTATCAGGAAGATGGAATTTATACGGAGAGAGGGGTTGATTATAATGTATTATTAACTAGATTTGATGTACATAGCTTGGAAACAAGCTGAATTATAAATTCTATTGAGTTCTTATACAAACTTCCGCATGGACAGGTTGAGTGTTCGGAATTGCTTATCAAAATAAATATTAACGTTCGAAGAACAGAAGCTAGGTACAACTCAACTTTTCAAATTGTGAGAGCTAGGACGAATGTGCTGCTACGTTCCCCTGTGAACATAGTAATTATAACTCAGTTTGCGCGAGCTCTGACAATTTTGCTTGTGAAATTATAGAGATTCTGCGGGTTGTCGACCGGCACTTTAGTAGTTGAAATAAGGTTTTATGTTTTTTCTTTTAAAATTGTTTATTTCATTTGAATTGTGGTTTGAGTTCTTGAATTATTATTTATTTCTGAATGTATATTGTTTATTCATTTAAGTTAATGTAATTGAATTATTATTTTATTTGTAAATTTATATTGTATTTGTCCTGTAATGGGTTTTATACTGTTGGGCAAATAAAGGCTATTATTATTATGTCGCGACCGATTTTTTCATTGATTGCGTTACGAATCCTCGGTTGTCATCACGGCATATTTTATTTTTTTCTCACAAATGGTTCATTTAGTCGACAATAAACAATAATACCGTTGAAGGTTCAGGCTACTCAAAGTTATTATTTTTAGTCTTTCTTTATTCAGGGTGTTAAAAAATTAAGCATTAAGATTTAGAACTTAGTCCGCCCCTGGAAAACTAAAACAAGCTAAATTAGTTTCTAGTACACTTTAAGAGGTCCTTATTTGTGTTCATATAAAGTGTTTGTTATGTTATACAGAGTACTTTAAACGTTATTCAAGAAACGCTGATTTTCAACGGTCTATAGGGGCCTCTATCTTCGTAAAGAAGGTCTGTAGGAAAAAATATTGGAACTTGTGATCTAATTTGATCATGTTCTATCTGCATCTGGACACCCTTATTTCTTATTTTAAATGTAGAAGTCGTACGGTCCCCAAGATCATCTTAACAAAATGTGCACTCCTGAGCTTAGTACTGATTTGTAAGCTGCTCAAAGATTTTGTATAACAAGCATAGGGAAGCTCTCGTCTAAATCCTTTGACGAATGGCTTTTGAACACTATTATTATTTTTGTTGAAGTAATCCATTAGAGAGGAGTGATGTAGACGACGTTTCATTTCCTATAATATTATTATGTTTTTTAACTTCTCCATACCATACGCATACGGGTTCAACACTGAAATTATGAAATATCTAGAATCGCATAAATTTTGAAATTCAGGAGTGGAGAAATTTCGGGAGATTACTCGTAGATTTGTGGCACCAGGTATATGTAGATATACTGAAGGCTTTTGATTGTATTGGTGATGAATGCTTCCATAAAAATATATTTTATCGACCGCCTCGTAGTCTATACGGACTAATATCTAGTTACAAGGCAAACCAATAACAGTAAATTCACAATAAATTCATAATAACATATTAATAAGACTACGCAACATTTTCTTAAACGTAATCAGCTTTACATTAAAATAACTAACGCATTCATAAAATTTGTATTCATTTGACAAACTCGAGGTCATTGTTATCGGCGCTCTACTCTCGTAGTTTGAATGTCTTTGAGGGTTTCTGAATAAATATGCGGATCTTACATTATATTGTGGGACATTAAAATCAATGCTCTCCAGCAAATAGGGACAATCGATCTGGACGTTGATCAACCTAAAAAGCATCACCTGATATGCTACTATTCTACGAGATTTCAAAGATGCAAAATGGAATCTGTTTAAGAGAAGCGAGTGAACAATGCCAGGTTCAGGAAAATGTCCATCCACCCTAAATGCCAAATGTTTTAAAAATTTGCATTGAACATTCTCCAGTTTATTAGTATGAACTTGATATATTGGAGCCCAAATGACTGATGCATACTCCAACTTAGATCCGACAAGTGCGTGATACAATGTAATAAGGCAGTCTGGATCTTTAAAACCACTGGTACTTGTAAAAATAAACCCAAGTGTATGAAGAGCACTCTGGGTTATGTTGTGTATATGTTGATTAAATGTCAACATACAATCAACAGTCACACCAAGGTTCTTTTTAGTTGAGGACCTCCGAAGATTAGAACCGTTTATGGTATAATCACACACAATTGGTTCACGGCGTTTAGTAATACTCATGATTTCACATTTGCTGAAATTTAAAGGCAGTTTATTGTGACAGTACCACCCATCCAATGTCACTAAATCCTCCTGGAGTCGTAGGTGTTAATTATGGAGTATAAGGCAAACAACAACGGTGCGAGATTAGTGCCCTGTGGCGCGCCACTAGTCACAGCAACTCGACTTAAATCCGTTATATTCAACGAACTGTCTACGACCAGTTAAGTAAGAATTAAAATATAAAATCAGATATCGGTGAAACCAAACTCGTTAAGCTTACGTTTCATTATTCCGTGGTCCAGCCGATCGAAAGCCTTGGAAAAACCGGTAAAGACAACATCAATTTGAAGACCCTCACCCAGACTATTGACTTGTTGGCAAGGCTAAATTTCCTAAGCAATTTTTTTATTATTGAGTGTATCCAACAAAGCACGTAGCTAATGGAGAGTTTGATAAGTTTCAGTGAAACCTGCCAACGACAATGTAGAATGATTTCCTATTTAATGGATTTTGAACTAAATGTACCTATTTATATTTTAACATCTTAACAGCGTTAAGTGATGCATGACATTTGTGACACCTTAAGATTTTCAACGCCTAGTTTTTTGCATATGATTTGAAGCTATACAGAAAAAGTGACTTGTGAAGGAGACGTTACTTGCAGAATGATCTGGATGCTCTCTGGGAATGGTCTGTTTCGAATAACTTGAAATTTAATATAGAAAAGTGTTGTTTTATCAGTTTTTTCCTTGCTAAATCTAGATTTCCTAGTCAGTATGTAATGGGTGATGGCCGATTGAAGTATGTTAATAGGATTTACGACTTAGGGGTGAATTTTTCAGAGAATGTTAGCTTTAACGACCACATACATGCAATATCTCAGAATGAACATAAAATACTAGGATTTGTAAGTACTTCGAAACTGTGGAGATTTCTCTGTCACCAGCTGTAGACTATTGTATGTGAGTCTTGTCCGTTCTTCGCTGGAATACGCTACCGTGATATGGTCGCCTTATTATCAGAGTTGCGTGAATGTGGTCGAGAGACTTCAGAATAAGTTTTTGCGGTCTGCTGCATTCAGAGTGGGGATATCTGAATCTGAATATCACAGATCCGACATAAGGGATATGTTAAATTTGGATACTCTCGCCAAGCGTGGAGTGTTAAAAGATTTATGTTTTATTTTTAATATAGTAAATGGTGCTATTGATTGTGCTGTAATTTTGCAAAGGATCTCATTTAATGTTCCAGCGCGTAATTTGCGACACTCTGATACTTATTTTTCACCAGTGGATAGAACTTTTCGGATTCTAAATGAAAATGATTGTATTAATGTTTTTTGTGGTTCAATTTTGAATTTTAAGCGTCAGTTAAATTGTATTGAATGGAATGATTTTATTTGAAATTTTGCAATGTGAAATTTGATGATGTTGATGTGATGTTTTTATTTGAAATTTTGTAATGTGAAATTTTCTGTCATTTAACATTAATTGATTTGTTGTTAATATAAATGGGGTTTCCCGTTAAATTAATAAATAGAAAATAAATGTTTTACCAAATTTTGGGTATATTTCGAACTAGTTGTATTTTGTGGTACATGTGGATGTCAAACGTTACGTTAGAGAAACGCTTATCTAATAATTTGTGGAAATTTTAATTAGTCATAAACTCAGAACAACTAAAGAATTTAAAAACAAATTTGTGTTTAAGAAATCTATGCTACTAACACAGGACACACAAAATTTCACTAAATTATACACGCATTATTTATTCTAACATACTCAACCTGACGTCGTAGGTGTTTAGATAAGTCTATTTAGAGAAATTATTATTTATAATTCTGTTTGCCTAATAGACGTTAGTTATAAATCATAAAAAACTTTCTTCAAATTGACAATCAGCACAACCTGAATGAATTCTATTCAGTTCTCCCAACTTTATTAGATATTTATCGATTACCTTGAATATGCATTTAGCATTTAGGCACATCAAATTAATTAACAAATGCTAGTAACGCGAAATAAAGTTCAAAGTTGATTATTTTGATGCGGTATATATATTTGAATTTGTGTATTTATGTAAATCTAAAATTTTATTATTAGACATAAATAATAAGTATTATTTGTTGATATAATATTAAAAAATGTCAAGGATTATGTGAATAAATAATTTTGATCCAATTATACCAGAAGATTTGAGTCATACACACCTATAGAGTCTCCCAAATTTGTTATGTATTGCGAGATCTTGAAAACCATTGATTTTTGATTAATTGTCTCTTTATTGAATGACTTTTACATTATTAAACCGATACTTCTTGGCCATAAATATGTACATAAATTATTACTTTCCCGCACAGGGAAAATATTGTGAACGCGCTAAAAAAAATTGAAATGAAGATGGATATAACCATTTTGATGTTCCCTGAGACGATTAAGACCATTTCCAGATGGTAGTCTATATCTGTCTGTGTGTATGCATGTGTGTCTGTTTGTATTCTTCCACGATAGCGCCCAATTGAGCTAAATTTTGGTATATGAGTTTGGGGGAGTCCTAGGATGAACCCATTAGTTTTTGGTTGAAATCGCTTAAGACCTGTGATAGGGGTGGACACAACCGCTAAATTTTCAAATAGCGGTGATCCATCATTTTAATCTGCTTTACAACGATAGGATATTTGCCCCCATAATTCTCGAGAAAATTGCGTTTAGAATTTCGCCAGTTAGGTAGTTGGAACATCTTATTACAAGTAGAATACAAGTTTCAAAGAGGGTCTTTGAATACACTATATTGTCTAACAGGCTGAACACAATTACAAGACAAAACAATGCAAAAATAATCCTATATACATAATTAATAAAAAACAAATAATAACAACAAAAAATAATAATAAAAGATAATTAGAACTTACCTACACAAAACTCAATCCATACAAATTCCGAATCCATGTTTTGAATTCATGTGACAGCTTTCATTCATTCATTCATAAAGAATTATTAGCCTGGAGGTGTGGTGATAAACCCTGCTTAAACTTGCTAGCATTCACATTAAATAGGTTTATATTATTGATGCCCAAAGAATTGCAATGACTGCAGGGGCGCTATAGGAGTCCTCTGAACTCGTAATTAGTCCGAGTCTGTGCCCTTAACCTTAAAAAGTTTGGGATCTCTGAAGTAAAAGCTCGGAACGTGAACATTTATCTGTTTTAATAAATGGAAGCAATCGAGATTGCTATTAATTAGCTTAAACAATGAACCAAAAGTGAGCACAATCCAAATCGATTCAACACCAAGTCGTGGTCGAAACCACGCGATGGAAATTGACCATCAATCTTTGAAAGGGATATTTTAAAAGTTTTCGTTGTACACGTTCAATCTTGTTAATATAAACATTGTATATCTGTGACCAAGTTATAGATGCATATTCAAGCTTAGATCTAACGAAAGAGTTATAAAGGATTATCAGGAAGTCGGTATTGGTAAACTTATTAGTAGATAAGATAGTAGTATAAGTAGACCTAACCCAGTCAGGCCAGAGAATGACTTCTCTGCTACGGCACTGTCGGCGAGCCGTACTGCCTGTAGCCACAACAGTGCGACAACTAAAGGGACGACTTTGATCTCGTTATACGTCGCACCTGTTGGCCTCCATCCAAACCCCTTAAAGCCTTGCGGCGATCGGGGAGTCGCGACGGGAGCAGGATTGTGTGATCTGGAAGCTCCTAGTGACAAACGGCGAGTGTGTGATGGCTGTTTAGCTTCAGGATTTGGAACTGTCGAGCTATATTTCTTGTTGGTTATTAAACATTGGACGTTATTAAAATTATTATAAAAATTAAAGAATTACATGACCATGAAGCGAGCTTTATATTTTAATTTAGCTTAGCAAAGCGTTGGTTAACGTGAAAATGGTGTCTTGGGCCATAAGTAATTTCCTAAACGTATTTCAACATTACCCTAACCCAAAGTTTATACTCATGGATTGATTATATCAAAACATATCAAAAAAAATATATATACAAATTTTATTTATAAGATCCTCTCACCGCATTTATCGTTTCATTGACTGGACAAAATATTAAAAGTCGTCGCTGTATCTTCTGGGTGTTATAACTTTTCTTCACCATCTTCATGTTCAGAGACATAAATATGTGAGAGACCTCGAATTCATAGGAGCCCCACATTCGCAGTAAATAACTCTGCCGGTTCTCAAATTACTTGAAAGATTTTTTAATCTGAAAAATGGTAACAATGTACAATTAAATAAATTTTGAGGTACAGCTAGAAGAATTGAGACAACCATTATTAAGATTCTGTATATAATAAAATACCAACGGCAATTGTAAAAGATATTTTGCCATTAATGAAGATGGTTCAAATGGCATTCAAAAAGTTTAGAATTAATTATGTTTCTCTTGGCATTCTTAATTTATCTTCTAACATATTGTTGCTGGAGGTAGATGACTAAATAACTGTTAAGTAAGATTGTAAATTTCATATTTTTATATTATTGTTATATTCCTGCTCAGTAAGTGGAGTTTACTCTGTACGAGCAGTGTATTTATATAAATAATTTATATATATATTTAAATTTATATAAATAAATAAAAAAAATAAAAAAGCATTAACTTTTCAAAGATGCTACGTTCCTCATAAATAATAACCATTTTTCGGGCTCTAGAATAATGTAAATTATGAACGCAGTAAACGCTGAGAATATGATAAAGATTTAAATGATTTTAATTGATACAAGCTATTCATATCTTCGGCGTGTAAAATGTTCAATTAATCAAAAAGCCTGAAATGAAATTCGAATTCTGACACCATAAATTCCGTTTTTAAAAAGGATTAAATCTCACATACAATGTAAAAATCCAATCGAAAACAATATCTCACCTTATTTTAACAATTAACAGTAAATTTAATTTCGAAGTTATAATTGTTTAAAAAACACACAACTGAGCAATAACTGCATTTGATTCTTTTTTAGTGTTACAAAATATGACTTTTGAATATCGCAAATTTTCCGGTTTAATTTAACGAGATGCGAAAAATATTTTCAGCACATTGACAACCATAACCTATTTGCTATTTGTCAGTTGTTTTGGAAAATTAATAAACACATTTTTATTAATGATTCTTGATATGAAATTTTGATTGTGTTGACTAAATGCCTCAGGTAGAATACATGTTTATTTTACTTAACAATTAATCTTGGATTGTTTAAAAAGAATGTCTTGCCTAATTGTTTTGATACTGTGTGTAATTCCCTCAGGGCAGAATTAGAATAATAGATATCAGATAAGTATTCCTAGTACGTATACATATAGATAGATACTTGTATGGTTGTTTGTCTAGATTTTTATTATTTATTTATATGATTTTCTCAAATGTGTGCGTTGCACATTGACATAAAACAATTGCACAAACTCGATGTGATATGTACAAAAAGTAGAGGTTATGACCTTATTTTCACTTGTTACTAAATGTTAAAAACACCCAGTTCAGTAGCGGGGTCCAGATGTTCAAAAATATCTGATAATAATTAGAAATAAGATAGGAATAAAATAACAAAATTCCTCAATTAAACAATCTGAGCCTAGCATGACAAGGTGGCACAAAAGGTGATACATATCAAAGTTATGTTTTTTAAACAAGAAAATGGAACGCCCTGTATTTAAAGTATTATTTTGATAGTCCCTCAAAATGTCAAATTTTTACTAAAATCATCAATTTGTCGAATTTTAGAGCCTTGGAAAAAATTAATATTTCCGTGAGTAAATTTGAATTAAATCTGTTTAAGTTGGTGATAACTAGCTTTCATATTACTGATGCAAACAATCATCTTTTAAGTTATGCAGGGTGTTCACAATTAGTGTGTACCACTATTTAAATTAGTGTAACTTGATTTACTTAAATGGAACGTCCTGGAAATGTTGCTTTGACAATTAACATGGATTTTGTTAAGGCTTGTCAGTGTGATTTTTAATATCTCTATCTTGAAAAGGTTTAAAATAGAAACTGCAGATCTTTATTTAACTTGATGAGATATATACGAAGAACATTTGGCCCAACGTTATTATCGCGACACCGAACCACAACAGAGAAATAGCATTTTTTATGTAAAATAAAATAATATTTTAACATTCCCGTGGTCGTGCCTGCCTCTTGCAGACAGCTTTGGAATAGTCTTTGTTGAATTAAGGGTTGTTAGGTCCTTGACTTTTGAAGTGATGAGTGATGTCAATTTCCAATACCATTTTCGGAAACGCAGTGTTTATAAAAAATGCACAAACCTCTTATTAGGGTATATATTTTATCAATATTTATTCATTGCATCTTTGATATAGGATCGGATATCGTAAAGGATATTTTATTGAAAATAAGGATGTTGGGTATTAATTATTTTCACTGAAAATTCCGTTAGGATATCTCATCCTATATCAAAGATGAAAATAGTAGAATTTATAAAACGTATGTTTTTATATGGTTTTATAAGTCCAAAGTATGTTCACCCAGTATGTTATATCTTTTGACCTTTGCAAAATTTGATTAATTTAAGCTTTTCTAAATGTTCGTTTATCGATCTGTTTTACCTAATATTTTAAATATATGTGATTTTTCTATAGTTCTTGATTTTGAACATTTTTAAAGTTTTGGAATAATTTTTTAATAAGTTTGTTTTTTTAATGAAATGAAACATATTATTTGTATTTAAAAAAGCATTAAGTACCTGTTACAAAGCCTCTGATTTCTACTAGTAGTAGAAGAGTATGTTTTCTTAATTACTGTTATTGAATGACAAAGTTTTCATAAAAATATTCGATATATTTAGAAAACATTATTTTTCCCCTCCATTTTGTGAAATTGTATGTAGATAATCTTTACAAAATTAAATGTCACTTACGTGATGAAATTTAAAATGATTACATATTACGACCCTTTAAAATTAGGTGCATGACACGCCTTTTACCAAACTTTATTATAATAATTTTTATACAGTTCTCATCCTACTTAAGCGTAATTTTTTTTCGTTATACAGCATAATGTTATGTGCATAATCTTAAATGATAAATGAAGCTGTATTACCTATGTCGTATATGTTGTTATACCAGGTACAATCATGCATATTTTCGAACAATTACGTTGAATCGCTACAACCAAAATATATTTATTATATGCGAATAGAACATTTAAGGATATCAATTTTCATTGTCTATTTGACGGCAATCAAAATCAAGAATTTATTACAGAGAAGAGTTTTAAAAATAAAAAAATTCTAAACATTTACTGGTTTATTAAGAGTAATGTTGTCAGGTACAGTAAAGAATTAATTAATATTATTATTTTTATTTGCTAAATGTTTTTATATTTAAAAATATCTTTAAAAATTATATTTCAAGCATTTACTAAAAAATTATTGAAGTTATTTGTAAGATTTAATATTTGGTCTCTTGTTATTGTTTGAAGATTCTAATGTTATTATTATTTGTAAGTTTTTTTACAAATTAGCGGATTGGAATTGAATTTAAAAGGTCCCCATTAAAAAAATAAATCGGTGACAAATCTGGGAAACGTACCTATAAGCTATTTTTGTGGAAAACTAGTGCCACATACGTTAACAATTCAACAAAAACAAGAATCGAAAACAATTTTCTTAGCTTACTTTGGAAAGTTTTAAGCTGAATAAAACCGGTTTTGTGAGTAGATTTCTAACTATGGATGAGACTTGGCTCTTCCCCTATGATCCTAATCTGAAACGGGCACGTTTACAGTGGACTGAAGTTACCATACCAGCATTGGTATCTTAAGCGCACGAGTACTCCAAATTTTACATAATAGAATTACGTATGGAATAGCTGTTTGGAAAACTATTGCCGCATACGTTGACAATTTAACAAAAACAAGAATCGAAAACAATTTTCTCAGCTTAATTTGACGAGTGTTAAGCAGAATAAAACCGATTTGGTGCATATATTTTTGACTATGGATGAGACTTGGATTTTCCACTATGATCCTAAACTGAAACACGAACGTTTACAGTGGACTCCAGTCCAGCTGGTTGTTCAGCTTACACTGAAAAAAATATTGTACGTAAAACCAATTAATGGTTGTCATCAATATTTTGAACATTAATATTATGAATTGGTCACTGTTACAATGAATTTTGATCATAGATTGATAATTTCATACATAGACATCAGGAATAGAAGACGGTATTGTGATATTTTCCCTTGCATAAATGTTTAGATCTCGTAATAATTTGCAATTTTGTTTATAAGAATTTCCGCGGACTTTAGTTTCCAAATATAGTTTTTTCTCCCTATTCACCTCACATGTTTAGCATTTAATATTAACTAAATTAAAAATAAAGCCTTTAGATTTCGAGTGTCTTACAAATATAATTTAATTTATTAACAAAGCAGGTGCTTCAAATCAATGGACGTACAGCAAGATAATTTTGAGTCTTATTTGGGCTTTTAAGTTCTCTAACCATTGGTACTAGTATATTTGAACCATACTGCACTTTGCAGTACACATAATACATATGTATATGCTCGCGATTATTGATTGAATACAGAACAATAATCTCAATCTTTCGTAATAATAATTTCCGGCGAACATAATTGCGTAAAACAATTATTATAACCCAATGTAATCATCAGCTAACATTGGTTTAACGTACAAAAGTCATAGATTCATGTTTATCGTTCGCAACATTAATAACCAGCTGACATTGGTTTAATGTACAAAAATCATAGATTAATGTTCATCGTTCGTAACATTAATAACCAGCTGACATCGATTTAATGTACAAAAATCATAGATTAATGTTCATCGTTCGTAATATTAATAACCAGCTAACATCGGTTTTACGTATTGGAGACATAAACTAATCTTCATCGTTCGTAACCTTAACAACCTGCTAACATCGGTTTAATGTACAGAGGTTATAAATTAATGTCCATCATTCGTAAGATCAATAACCGGCGAGCATAAATTTATGTTCTTTGTTTATTAAATCAACGTACAGAATTCGCTACCGAATTAATGTACGAACGGTTATTGTATTAATGTCACCCATCATCGGCTCAAATTTAATGTTGACGTTCATTGATTTGAAGCACTTTTTTATTAATATCACGTACCTTTTCGGTTCAGTGTATGGCATCAGTGTTTTGGGATGCAACATGGATTTTGTTGAATATCTTACAAAAGGTACAACAATTAATTCTGAATATTATTGAATCCTTTAGGACCAGTTGGATGAAAAGAAAATCGTGCAAACAGAATTGTGACGCGATGCGCTAAATTAAATTAATTAAAGTACGAGCATCCACCGTATTCTCCAGATTTGGCTCCAAGCGATTACTATATCTTTAGCAACCTAAAACGCTTCCTTCGTGGAAAATGTTTTTCGTCGACTGAAGAATTTATCTATTGCATCCGTCGAATAAAATTATTGGAGAATTATAGGAATAAGTGTATTGAGGTTGAGGGAGATTATATTGAATGAAAAAACTAATTTAATTACAAAATTGACAGTTTTGCTTCTAATACCAGCATTTAGAAAATTTTCAAAAATAATTTTGTGGCATAAATTAACGGCTTCACCTAACTGGTAAAGCTTTGTACGCTATGCGATAAATTAATTTCTGTTAAATTATTTATGGACACAAATTGTTCTTGTAATCATTTGATGTGATTGCACATTTTTGACTAAACCCTGTATTGTGAAAACAGGTAGGTACATCTTCCTTATTGTAATTTTGATGATTCTACCTTAACATTTAGTTTTTCTCTTTGTTTTTTCGATATTTGGAGGAGAACAAGGCGTACCCTACACATTTGGGGTATTAATAGTGGGGTGGTCTCCACCTGCAATAATAGTATGTAATTACGTTATGTGATTTATGTAAGTACCTACCAATACTCATCTTTTATGTAGGTAATGTTATGTGAAAATAAACAGAAAAAATCTGACTATAAAAGATGTGCGACATTACAATTTTGTGACCATTTGTTACTTCATTTTTGACAGATCAAGTGTTGTGTTTCAAGATGAAGTTCTTAGTGGTAAGTTCTTATTAATTTTATGGTGAAAATATTGGTGTACCGGTCGGTAATGCGAAAATATCTCAAAATAATGTGTATATGAATATAATTTTGTGCTGGATAAAATTTTAAAATTAGTTTCTGCATAATTTTTCATAATAATATGTTGAACCAAACTGGATAATTTTATGTGGAGAAAACTGTCGAGACCATTAGTTAAATTAATTTACATTCTCAAAAATTAATTCAATAACAAAAATGACAAAAAACAACAACAATGAGAAATTGTTTATGGCAATAAATTGAAAAGCCTTTAATATTGTCATTCATGTTTACATTTTGGATAATTGTATAAGAATATTTTGATATATCTTCATTCTAATGTATATCAATTAATTGGTAAACAATAGTTTTATAATATGAGAATAATTTATAAATACATGTTCACGCGTTTTGGTTTGTAAACATTCTTATCCGGCCGTCCGTCGCGTCGTTTTCAACTTTATTTCAGCTGATATGTTCGCTGCTTTAGCACTTGATGTCGCTCTATTATTTATCATAAATTAGCTAACTTCATTCTGTTGTAAGTACCTCAACAAATGAGATGAATTGATTCTCAGACAACAGACGGCCGTCTGGTGAAAGTATATGGTTTTAATAGACAAACTCTCAATACCAAAAGTTTTATTATGTTTTTTATTCAGGAATTAATGGAAATATTCTGTTCAAATACTCATTTTTTGTTATAAAAAACAATGGTAAAATAAATTGGTTTTTTTTTTAAATTATTGATCTTTAAAAGATGGCGAGACAGGGATTGAGAGAATAATAGTTTAGGATAAAACTACAGGAATAAACAAAAGTGAATTAATTATAGAACAAGTAAAATCTTTAGAGATTTTGATGTCGGATCAACGTATGCAGAGTTTTGTAAAAACGTAACATTCACAAATTTAAAATGCTTTGATAACAACTCTAAAATTAATACGTAAAGAGATAATTCTGGGCTTCTAGATTTTCTTAAAACTACAATTTAATGAAATAAAATCATCGAAAACCTATAGGTATACCTTACCTTACCATACCATCGGCTATTGCCTCAAATTAAAACAAAAATTTAATAAAAATTATTTACATGCGCAAATAGAGTTTAGATTGTGGCATAAATTTTATTTTTTATTTTGGAGTTCCTATTTTAACGTCAAATGGCATACTAATTGCAGAATGACACAAAATTCATGAAATGATAAGTCTGGGATTACTCAATTTACTACGTGGAACAAAAAAATCAAGTCTCAACCTCTTATCTTTTATTTAATACAGTTTACATGTTTCGCCCTATAAAAGCATCATCATTATCGTGTCAAAAAGAGGAACATACACACAAGCAGCAGATTGGTGTTTTTAAAGTTGAGCTTTGAAAACATTTTTATGTATGATTTTCATTTTTGAGTCAAGATGGATCTGATAATGCCTTTGTGGAACCAGGTTGAGATTTGAGTAAATTGAGATTCATTTTATAATAAGTTTCAATTCTTTATCACGCAGTTTCTCCTGTACTAAAAATGTATGTCT
This sequence comes from Apoderus coryli, assembly GCA_911728435.2. NCBI lineage: Eukaryota > Metazoa > Arthropoda > Insecta > Coleoptera > Attelabidae > Apoderus > Apoderus coryli. The sequence goes on along the minus strand of OU452204.1, from coordinate 8,263,610 downwards.
TCTATTTCGGTGTTTTTTTCGTTTCTTTTTTATTATAAAAAATGAAAATCGTTCTGTTACATTTTATTTTGAAAACCTGATCTGAGATTTTATCAATTTGATATTTGCCAGTACTCCTGATTAAATATGTTATTAGCTAATCTTCTATTTTATTTGTATTATAGGTCACGCTCATATCATCCCTATTGGCCGTAGCCCATTGTAAACCCCAATACAATTACCCGGCCCCAGTTCCAAGTATACCTAGTGGTAGCTATGGAACCCCTTCTGGTATTGGAGGAGGCCAAATCAATGTAGGCAGTAGCTTTGTTAATGCCGGCGGCTTCCAAGGATCCACTGGAGGATCTGGAATTGGGAGTGGTATTTCACAAGGCTTTATTGGGGGATCTGCAATTGGAGGTGGCGGCTCCCAAAGCTTTACAGGAGGCTCTGTAATTGGAGGTGGAGGATTCACCGGAGGTTCAGGTGGCACTTTAGTGCAGAAACATATCTACGTTCATGTAGCACCTCCAGAACCCGAAGAATTCAGGCAGCAACAACAAATATCTTTGGGACAAGCTACAAAGCACTACAAGATCATATTTATTAAAGCACCAAGTTATTCCGCTCCCACTGCCCCAAGTATTCAAGCACTCCAACAAAATCAAGAAAAAACTCTTGTATATGTGTTGGTGAAACGCCCAGATGATGCACAAGAAATTAGTGTGCCAACTGTGGCTCCAACTGCACCAAGTAAACCAGAAGTCTATTTCATTCGCTACAAAGCTAAATCTGAAGTTACTGGTGGGGGATCTGCGGGAATTTCGACTGGAGGTGCTGGAATATCGACGGGTGGAGCAGGAATTTCTACAGGTGGCGCAGTAATTTCATCCGGAGGTACAGGAATATCATCAGGAGGTGGAGGCATTTCGACTGGAGGTTCTGGTTCAATTGAAACCGGATTATATGGTGCACCTAATGTTGGAGATGTCCGAGTTAATGTTAACACTGCGTCTTCGTTAGTTTCTAAGAATTATGGACCTCCAGGTCAAAGTGGACCTTATTAATTTTTAGTGATTAGTACAGTGTGAATATTATATTATTAAATTGTTATAAATATAAGTACCCAAGTTGATGTTGATCTTGAGAGCTTTTAATGAATGGCCTATTATTGTATTTATATGTGTAAAATTAATTCTTTAATTCGCACTACAATGTTGTATATACACTATTTTAATTATAGTATTTAGTGTTTATTATGTTTTGTAAATACGGTGACCAAATAAATAAATGTATTTTTTGAAGTTATTAATTATTTATTTCAAATATATTGGCGGCTTCTATTAAATATATATAGAATATGCTGTTTTAATTCTTTAAATTCAAATAAGATTTCAAGTAGTTTTTTTTCACATTTGATGAGGTTACACAATCGTTTCCGCGAATTATAAATGCGTGTTTTAATAATGGACTACCACTATTTACTGCATTTAAAAAGTATACGGTTTGAAAATATATGCGCCCATATCAGATCTACACGTACATAAAGGTAAGGTACTTTATCACTACATAAAAAACAAATAATAATAATAATAGTTTATTCGCAATCAAATCAAATTAAAATTACAAAAACATCAAAATTAGTCTGCACGAAAGTTAAAAAATCGGTTGTGTCACCCCAAAACTTTCCTGACAAGTTATAATATAATCAAAAATATATGACCTGCGTATCGAAACAGAATTTTAATAATAATTATTATTATTGTAAAACTAACGTAACAAACTAACTACATTATTTTAAAAAAACAGAAAAAAAAGTATTGCCAGAGCTAACCTGGTTAGAAATATTGTATTTTAATTATAATAATATAGGTTCCAACTACCTAACTGGTGAAATTTTAAACGGAATTTTCTCGGGAATTATGGGGGCAAATATCAAAAGTGACCTATCCCTGTAAAACAGATAAAAAATGCTTTTAAATGATGTACCACTCGACCCCTACTGCTATTTCAAAATTTAGCGGTTGTGTCCACAGGGCTTAAACGATTTCAACCAAAAACTAATGAGTTCATCCGAGGACTGCGCCAAACTCATATACTAAATATTTTATGAAGTAATCCATTCAAAGAGGAGTGATGATTAATGTATAAATCAAACGGCGTCTGCTCCACAAAATCAATATATTTATATTACTATAGGTCAAGGCACATTGCCTATGTCAGTCAGACATGTTTCGAGAAATCAAATATTCTCATCATCAGTGACTTTCAGTACAAGATTAACAAATACTAGTGTTATCAATATAACATATTCTAAAATTAGAGATAAACAAATTTTATAATGAGCACAACAATTTGAACAGTAAATGTTTCTTACCATTTTGTGAAAAAATTTTTGTGAATATTTTATCAAAATCAAAACATTGTTTTACATAAAAATTTAAAATGAAATAAAAATAAAAAATACATTCAAAATCAGAATTATTTTATGGCATTACGCCTATACTTGTGTTTTCTTTTTATTTATCATTACGGATGTTCTAAATTTTAAGAAAATTCTTTAAAAGCTTTTACGTTGTAACATGGATAGTATAAATAATATTCAATTGTTAATAACAAAGTGTTGAGGTTATGTTTATACAGATTCTTCTTAAATCTAATTGTTGTTGAAGCCAGATCAAACCTTTGTAATATTATAAATAATAAACGAAATGAAGTGATTATATTGTGTTGTTATTTTGTGGTCTAAGGTTTACAATTAAATTCTCTATATTGTGTTGTTATTTTGCAGACTAAGGTTTATAATTAAATTCTCCTTTGAAAAAGGATAGGGTTTGGATATAATTAGGTGGACAATTTGTTAAATGAACTGTATTTAATAATAAAGACAAAATAATTGATTAATGGATAAGAAGTGAGGTGAGGTTTCAGTGAGTAAGGGTAATCAAGTAAGAAATTTAATAATTGAGGAAAAATTAATTTAAATTAGTTACAATGTTTTAGTTTTATAGTAGCTTAGTGGATGTAGCTGAAGGTATTGGTTAAAAACATTGTAATGGTATTTGTATATTGAGTGGTTTATGTATTCATTATTATGATTTCTCAATAACAAGAGTCGTATGCAGTGACTAGTAGAAAGGGAAATTTTAGGCTATGCAGAAATATGTTTTGACATCTGAAGGTTAGGTATTAGATATTTTGGTATGTTTAATTGAGGTTAGGTTTTTGATTTTGAAAATTTTATACTGATTGATATCGTCTTGGTTTTCTTGTGTTAACACTATCGCGGAAGATTACATAACGACACACATAGATTTTCATCTGGAAATGGTCCTAATCGTCTCAGGGAACTTATATCCGTCTTTATTTCAAATTTTTTTTTTATATAAAATACTTTCCCTGTGCGAGAAAGTAAGATAGCAATTATTTAACTTATACATAGATCTATAGGCACTAGCATAAACCCAACATTATTTTTGGGGAAAACTTATGAATGATACTCGCATATTTTTTTATTGTAAATGCTTACTAGGGTAAGGTACTTTATATTACATATAAACCAGTCCAAAATTCAAATGTATTTAAAGGTCAACGGCACCCCGAGGCAAGTTGGTCTCATACAAATAGGGTTCTGTAACGTATGAACAAACAATAATTTTACTTTTAGTGAAAGCGATATATTTTTTAATTTACAAAATAATAAACTGTGTGTATAGGCACTATACACATTGTGTAGTTGCTATAATAATAATAATAATAATAATAATAAATTCTTTATTTGCATAACATACACATTCAGTGCTTTGCATCGTCTACAAAATTGAAAAATATCCATTGAACTTTTTAACCACAAAACAAAAATCAAGAAACAAAACTACATTTATTTTATTTTAAAAATTCTTGTATAGAGTATGGACAGCAGTGCTTTAATAGCAATTTTAAATTTATTTAAATTTAATCTTTTCAATTCCCCAGGCAAGCAGTTGTAAAACATTATGGAATTGTTAATAAAACTGTTATGAGTAAGCGAGAGCCAATGCTGAGGTATCAATAAGTTATCGCCATGTCTTGTAGGATAATTATGTCTACCATTCACTGTCTGCATCAAATGTTGGATATTTTTGATGTAAACCAGACACTGATATATGTAGAGCCCATAGATTTTAAGAATACGGTACTCTCTAAACAGAGGCCGACAACTATCTGTCTTTTTCTTCCTACCAATAATCCTCACTGCGCGCTTTTGCGTCAAAAAAACTCTACTGACATCTGTTGAGTTCCCCCAAAGCAACAGACCATAAGAAATTCGCGACTAACCAAGTCGGAAATAGGCCGACCGAGGCACACATTCCGATATCCTTCTCATCAAGAAGATAGTTGACGAGAGATTACCATTCAGCTGCTGAACATGCTCTCTCCAAGACAGCTTCGAATCCAGGCATACACCAAGAAATTTAATGTTATGTATCTCATTGATATGTTTTCAAGAGAATAGCTTGCTTCTCCAGATTAAGACTAAGACTATTATCCGAAAACCAGGACAGTAATTTATGAATTGTTCGTTCAGCCATGAACTGAAGATGTTCCAAATCAGTATCATGATCGAAGACAACAGTGCCCTCAGCATACTGAACAATGCTTAATTCAGGTATAATTAGCACAAGCTCATTCACATACAATATAAAGAGCAGAGGACCGAGAGTAGATCCCTGTGGCACGCCCACCGATACCGATGACGACACAATGCCTCCATGTGCTACCACCTGGGTGCGCTCCGTCAAATATGATTTTATTAAACGCTACGGGCTACCCCTAATTCCATACCAAGTCAGTTTATTTAGAAGATCCTGGTGTGATACATAATCGGAAGCATTAGAGAGATCACAAAAAAACAGCACTAAGACCTTCGCCCGACTCAAAGGCATTGAATACATTTTACGCGATTTGCTATGGCATCAATTGTTGAGTGTCTTTTCCGAAATCCAAACTTTGTAGTCGAAAATAGGTTACAGAATTAATCAAATTAATATAAATGTACATATATATATATTATATAATAGCAATAACTTATAATAGGAGTTTATGATTATGATAAATCCGTAAAGTGGAGAAACGGATTTGAATTGAATTAAAATAAATGGATCGGAAATCGAGGTCCGGTCGCTTGGACTATTCGCTCGCCGGATCTTCAACCTCTTGAATTTTGCATTTAGGGATGCCTAAAAGATAAAATTTATTGTACTACTCATAATACGGTAAAAGAACTTGAGACAATCGTTGATCAAGTCGTTGAAGAAAATCTTGGACCAAAGGTTAAATAAAAATGTACCTATGTATGGCTCTAATTCATCGAGAGGAGATGTTGTTTGTGTTGAATTTAATCATACTGTTTTAGTTCTTAACTTTAATATCTTTTTTTTTATTAATAATTTTACAATTTTTTGATCTCAATAAAAAAATGTAAAATATAAAACCTCTAATAGAAATAACAAATACTTATCAAAGTTTTGACAGATAGGGACATAGATATGACAACAGATTTGATCACTAAGTAAAACTGTTTTTTTTAATAAATTTACATTTTGCCTCATCCAAAGATAGGTGTTTTACATGGCTGAAACGCCCTTTTTATCTTCAGTTTAATGAATAAGAATTAACAAAGTTGGTTGCAAAAACTTATACGGCCTGAAAACAATCGCCAACGTCATTCGATTGGCCGTAGTCGCTAATAAAAAATTAGAAAATTGTATTAAATTTGTTGATGATATTGCAATTGCAATTTTTAGTTATTGCCCAACAAATTGAAAGCCTTTGTAGATATTTGTAATTTCGATACACCATCTGATGGGGTCGAAATTGCGCAACTTGTCCTAAATCCCATGGATTTGCTTTTATCTAGGACACCCGGTATATAATAAAAATGTTCGTGTTACAATAATTTAACGATTTTATAAATAAGATGAAAGAGTGTAAAATAGTTCCAGTTTTTTCTCATTTTGGTTGGTATATTATCATAAAATAATAATGCAAAGGTATCTAATGTTTTATTTATAAATTTTGACGTAATATGATAATGAATTAGATCCGCTATTGAATAATGTTGCTAATTTCCACAAAATATTGACCACTTTTGTCACCGTAAATATTACATATAGTGGACCAAAAAAGTATAAAAAATAGTTGCGATTCTACTACTAGTTAGTTATAGTTATATCGGTGCAGATAATTTTGGCAATTTGTAACAAAATATCAATTTTTAGAGTTATAAATTTACAGGAAAATACACCGCGGCCATTATAAAATTATTCTACTCTCTGTGTGTGTATGTACTTGATGCATATTTGGTTAGCGATAGAAACAGCACAACCTATTATTTTGTGACAATTTATAAAATATTTCCGATAATCATAAGATGGAGTATGAAGTCTTCCAAAATGCAACTTAAAATACCATACTACTAGCTTTTAAAGCAGAAATGATAATCGATTGGTCATTTGGTATTGAATTATGAAATTCCACTGATGGATGATTGTTAATTTCGCCAATAACATGACATTAATCGAGATATTAAATAGTCGTGGAGAAATGATGTTAACACCTACTGCCCACGGCTCAAAGTAATCGCCTCCGGATCTCGATACACATAGAAGCGAATTTGATAATTTGATTTTTTATCTATTTTTATTAATATTTATATTCAACAATATATATTCCGAAAAACTTGCTGCTTTGCTTTTATGAAAAGTAAATTACTAAATTATTTGAAATTATATTCAGAAAATTCATGTTATTAATGGCAAAAGAGAAACTGATGCCCTCAATACAATAATATATTTTTTTTGCTGATATTGACCTCCAACACGATTTTTTTGTCACTCTTGCCAACTACTTTTAATGTTTTGCCCTTTCAATTATTTTCATGTAGGTATTCTAATTTTATACAATAAATAAATATATAATATAAATGACTTTATTTCCAAAATTGGAATAAGTGGAAACAGGGCGAAATTCACTTGACAGTCCTCATCCATTTCGAATTTCAGACCAAATTCTACACCCAAACTGATTGTTTCTGCGATTCATTGATTTCATTTATGTTTTTAGATTCTGGTGTCTGTCTGAAACTTTTTACGGAAGCTCTGTGAACATTAATTGGAGGAAACGTGATTTTATTTAAATGTGACCCTTTTGCACACCCTCACCTGAGCCATATGTGTTCGAAAATCACTTAGTAGTTAGTAGTCGTTTAATACAGGCACATTTATTTAAAAACTAAATGACCCACACGTATTTACGGTGGAAATAAAAGAGAAACCACTAGGTGCTCCATATTATAGGTATTGAATACTGTATTCAATATACTATAATAATTTATGATTTTGCCAGGTTTAAACTTTTTTATAAATTAAAGAAATAATCTATTTGATGCAGTATAGGCATCTATTTCCACAACATACACAAAATAAAACAAATTCATCGTATTCACTATTCATTCGTCCACAAAATCTTTAGATAACGGAAATAAATGGTGTTTCGGATTCCTAGCTCCATCATCAGCCTGAAAACAATGTAATTGTGTTAAACAAATCAAATGTAGTATACATAGAACGGGAGAATTGCCTAGAGACTGGCTGGTTTCCACGTTTGTTCCCCTTCCTAAGAATGCAAATGCTACTAGGTGCTCTGATCACCGAAGCTTAATGAGTCACGCAATGAAAATCGTACGTAACATCATTCACTCTCGTATACATAGAAAGCTCGAATCAAACAGGAGCAAGGTTCAGTTCGGATTCAGAAGTGGAATGGGAAGCGAGAGGCTCTATTTTCTATACAGGTCCTGATACAGAGAGCCAGGGATGCAAACTGCGCTTGTTTTATCGACTTCGAGGAGGCGTTTGATAAGGTGGAACACCACAAATTATTTAAGATATTGATGGAATCTGGTATCGACGACAAAGACTTGCGCCTCATAACTAATCTATATTTACACCAGAGAGCGACTGTGCGTATAGACAACGAAACCTCCCAAGAATTTACATTGAATCGGGTAGTGCGTCAGGGATGCATACTGTCACGAATTCTATTTAACACGTATTCCGAAATACTGTTTAGACAAGCGCTCAGTGAAACAGAAGAAGACATTAATATTAATGGAGAGACCATCAATAATTTGAGGTATGCGGACGATACAGTTCTCATAGCAGATAGTGCTGAGGGATTACAGGAATTTATAGACCGATTGGTGGAGGCATGTGACATGTATGGTATGAGGCTAGAAGCCAAAATTCTTTTAGTTAATAAGAACGATGAAGCGCAGTGCCAAAAACGAAATATTAGAAACAGCCGATACAATAACATATTTAGGCTGCAGCCTGAACAAGGAAGGAAAGGTTATTAATTACTATGGATCGAGACGAGAGATTCAAGGAGGTACAGTTAAAGAACTCCTTAGAATGCCAAAGACTCTTTGTGGAAAAACAAATATTGCACTGTTGTCTTACCATAAAGACTTAATGGATTAGGGCATCGGACTGAGTATATATATATATATATCTAAGATAAGGGCAAATTCACAAGAAGCATGTGATACTATAGTAAAACAACTTTTCTTAATTTTTAAAGAATGTTCAGCCCTTTTTGCCTTAGAACTTCAATTAGTTTTATTATCATTATAAAACGGCCATACTATATCTGATTCAGTTGGGTTTGGTACACTATGTATATTATAGTAAATACCAATTTTAATCGTTTGAATACTTAATGAAACATCTACTACTTTTAATTATAATAAAATAAAAGATTCATTTAAATGGCTAAAGCATAATATAGATAAACACACATGACTTGATTATCTTCTATTTTAGTTAGATTAGGTGAAATTGGTATTTCTCATCTCTGTCACTATCAAAATCAATATAGCTTGACCTGTTAACCATAACCTTGATGCTGAAAAAAGGTATGCTAATATACATAAAATCATAATAATTTAACATATAGGCAATATTTTTAAGGATATCTCACAAAATTCTTAAAAAATAACATAAAAATCTTTCTGTAGAATACAGTATGGTGGGGTAGCCATATAAAAGGCTACATAATATTACATAATTCAATCCTATTGATTTTTTAAATTGGTATCTTTGTATTTTAGATTTCATCTAAAATTACTAATAGTTTTAGTTGTAGAGTAGTATTAATTTTACTATGCGGAGACTCACTTTAATCGTAAGTAGTTCATTTATTTTATGTTGTTATTGTTAGATGTGTTTTTCGTTATTACTATATCTAATATTCTCTTTAGTTAGAATGTTTAGTGAAAGTATTATTATATATGAATAAGTTTGTTGTACTAATACAAGTATGGTTTGTTTTATTTTGATTCAATATTTAATGTCGTTTTATTTATCTAGTTAGTTAAAAAAATCCATAATATAGTTTTTCCAAATAAATACGTGTTGTTTTTAAATTTAAATGAAGCATAATATAAAGTATTGATTTTTGCGGTTAAAGTTTTTTCATATATACATAAATATATTAAAAAATCTGCGCAAGTTTTCAAAAATGTCAGAGATGCTGAAATCCTATTGTTTTATAAATCTGCAACTATTTTCGTACCTTAAAAGAGAACAAAAATGGAAAACTTATAAAAGTTGCTTATCTGTCAATGTTTTAACCGATTTTTAGATTGGATTGGTATGGAATTTTTTCGTATTGTATCAAGCGTCGTTTTATGATATTGCAAATATTGTGATTCAAATAAAACTTATAAAATATTGAAACTAAAAGAGGTTTAATATTAGGACAAAGGTTATCAACCACAAAAGACTTAGGTTTGAAGCTATTTTAACTATGTTATTTCTAATTTTAGGGGATAAATTTATTACTTTATCTAAAGAAAGGATTTTTTTTAAATTAAGTTGAGTGTACTGTATAGGATAGATACAGCGCATTGTTTTTGCATTTGTTTTGCATTTTCTATGAGTTCCTCAGCTTACCATACGAATACTTTACTATCGACCATTCTTATAAACTAATTAATGGTCCATAAGTCGAGAGGTGTAATTAGCACTGCTTACGTTAAACCAGAGATAGAAGAAACAATAATGAAAATTATCTATTTTAGGTGCCAATAGAATAACGAAAATTGAATGATTTCTAATCGCCGATAAATAAAGATATAGTTTCGAACTAGCTTAATTACCTAAATCAGATAAACACTTGAGATCTCCATGCGTGGGATTGATCATAACTTTTGCAGGAGTTTCCTGTTTTTTAGCAGTAAATAGTTACTGCTGACTTTACCTATAAATTTGATTGCTCTATGCTAAGAATATTGCCAGTGGAAGGGACTCTCTCTCCACTGGTTAACTGCTCATTCATGTATAAATAAGGCGGTAAAGCAATGGTAAAAGAATTGCTCGATATCAGCTATACCAGAGCCTCAATTTAATTGAAGCTGAAGTTATTTGAAACAAACTGTTTAATTTAAATAAAGTAATTGTTCCGCTCTAATTTTGGGTTATTTTGTACTGTTGTGGTCCATATTTCCAAATTAATGCAGTCCATGATATCATTTCAATTGATTATTAATATCCAATGTCATTAGTTCAGTGTGACTATTCAACGTTTCCTGTAACTTCATTGACAGCTGTAGACTATTTTCAACAGAAATTTGTAGTTTTTTTTTTTAATTTTCTTCAATTATTAACGGCTAAATTGTTAAAACTAATTTCGTGACTTATTTAGTGACAAAATATTTTATGTACTCTAGTAATTAGCTTCGGTATACAAATAAATAGGTGCATATGCGATATTTGGTAATAGAGAGTAAACATTATTCGATCTTTTGACCAATAAAATAATCAATGTATTGTTGCAATATTATTTTTCCGCCTGACTTGTGTAACATTATTTGTATATAAAAAAACTAAATGATATTTATATCTGTTATATTACCTCCTGTTCTGAAATGTAAAAGAAGATATAAATTTTGAAGATCACGATAAGGGGAAGTAACTTTAACCTAATTTTAACAGTAAATTAAGGTTTCGATGATACTGTATGATTTGCACCCTGAAAGAGACTATATATGTGATAGGTCCATAGAAGACATTGACATATGTTGCGCAAATCAATGAACGCACAGCCAAACCTTTACTCTAGCTATTTTGGGAACTTGCGTTTATTTGAAAAATATTGCAAAATAAATTGTTTTCGTGATTTGTGAAAGTATAGTTAAAATTTTATTTCAGCTAGTCATTTCAGTGCTATCAGCGCACTGCGCTGAACGTAAAGCTCGCCAGTATCTTTCAAGCAGTTACGGTGTACCTTCAGCTGTTTATGGTCAACCAGCTGCTCCACTCTCCAGCTACAATGCACCACAAGGCTCCGTTCTAGACTTGTTTAACCAAGGCAGTTTTACCACAGCAGTACCAGTCAAGACTTTTGGAGGTTTTAACAGTGATTTTTTCAAATCTTATAATCAACCTATATCAGTAACAACACCAGCAAGCAACCTGTTGTTACCAAGTATTAGTACCAATGCAGATTTTCTGGGTGGATTCTCCTCTACAACTGTTAGTCCAATTTTGGAAGACGCTTCTGTTGTGGTACCACAAGGCCATAGTTTTGAGTCACAATTTGGTTCAACAACACTTGCGCCACAGACTTTTGCACAGCATGCACAATTCAATCATGTGCCTTCATTTAGTAACTTTGGTTCAGCTGTAACCAGTTCTCCATTAGATTTTTCTGCATATTCGACTCCAAAACCAGTAATTTCTGAATATAGCAACGTTGGAATTAACAATGTATTCAAACATCAACCAGTATTAGGACAAACATCACAAGGATTCCTTTCAGAATCTTTTGGAAGTTCCACTGGATATGTGTCTCCAGCAGTTGATAACACAGAAACTGATGTGTCGAAACACTTATATTTCTTCTCTGCACCTGAAGAAATTGATGATGAACAAGCTCAACCTGATGTGCATGTTGAACAGTTGCCTGGAAAGAAGACTTATAAAATTATTTTCATTAAAACACCAGAGCAGAAACCGGCCAAGTCTGTGGTTGTTAATGCTGGACCACAAAATGAAGAAAAGACTTTGATATACGTTCTATCAAAGAAACCGGAAGCCCCTGGAAATGTTGAAGTTAGAACTGCTCCTCCTGTAGCTCCAGCAAAACCAGAGGTAATAAAATAGCCCTCAATTATTAGAAATTTTGTATATTTACAAGTATTATAGTAATTCATTCTCCATAATATCTATGTAACCTTCAGCTACATATTACTATTTTTCCCAGGCGAGTTTCCAACACTAATGCTTTTAGGCATTCTAGAATCGATTCTGCAGTATATTCTACTCTCTGTGTGGAGATAGATCGCCTCCTACGGGCAGCGTTTTGCAATCATGACTAGCTGGTATTGAAGAAGATTTGAAGGTTGTTTTGTCAAACCACTTCTATGTTTATGAAAATACCAAGGGTGCACTCTTTTTATTCAAGGCTAATAAATCGCCTGTTCGTAGCTGTTTCGGCCTTATTGACTACGAAAATCACAATCATCTCATTTGGTAGATCAAAAATAAAATATTAATTATAAAATATTGGATGTGACCCATGTGGGTAGTGTGGAAATATACTGCGAAATACAAAGTGACGGAGTTTAACCAGAAATAGTATTAACTGAGGGTATACAGATGCATTGAGCGTGAATCATTTGTACCAAGGCGCATCATAGACATTCATTTGATCTAACAGTCTTAGGGCATTCATAGGGACCCTTCGTACTTCGAACAAAGTATGATATGAGTCGAATTTTGTTAGGATTTCACAAAAGAGTTGCCAGAATTATTTCTCTCATGTTTCACGCGTTTTTAATGTATATAGTGCACTAAAAATTTACATTTATAGGTATTTTTCATCAAATACAAAACGGAAAAAGAAGCACAGCAAGCTGTATCTCAAGTACAGGATGCTCATGCGAACGGTCAACTGGAAGACCAACAATTCTTGACACGATTTGCTCAACATAATAGGATCAGTAACTCACAAGCACTAAATGACTTCAGCTCTAAATTTGGAGTATTGCCAACATCACCATCAACTGACTTTACCTTTAAGAGTACCACTAACTTCAACGATTTGTATGGAACTTCAACACCAAGTCCATTAGCAACCTTTACTTCAACTTTTGCTCCAAAATTGTCAAATAGTTACAACTTTGGACATTTATCTCTTGATACAGGACTACCATCATTTGGTAACTACAAATTTGGAGAAAACTTATTTCAAACATCTTCCCAATCGCCATTTGTCTCAACTACAGTTGGTCCATCTGTAGGATTCGAAGGCTTCTATTCCACGACTCAAAATCCATTAGTAGCTGGTCGAAGTTTTGATGGAGATTATGTTAGTAGCTCAAGTTTGGGTGTAACTTCAAGTCCTTTAAGTGGATTTGAGAGTTTCTCATCAAGCGTTGCTCCACAATTTGTGCAATCCTCAACTGCTTCTCCATACGACAAAATTTTTGCACAAAAATCTTCTTTTGAATCATCAACTGCGTCACCATTATTCCAAAGTTTTGGAACATCTACTCCATCATCATTATTTGCTGATCCATTTTTTACCAACACACAACATAACTTCACGGACACATCTATAGTAAATGGTGTTCCATCATCAGCAGTCGAAGGAAAAACTGTAACTATCGGAAATGGAAATACTCCTGTAAACACTAACAGTGAAGATGCTTCTTCTAACTATGACACCCCTACTGATTTACTTCCTCAAGTTCATGAAGTTGAGAATAACGTTGTACCGTCTGATGATGCAAATAGTGAAGACAATGTTGAAACCTCATCGAATGCTGAAGAGTCTGAAAGTAGAAGACACGAAGTGTATGGACCACCAAAAGAATAAAAATATGATGTTGTTTGGGTTTTGCTTGGCTATTATTAAAGATATTACGTGACTGTAAATTATGTAAGATTTATAAATAAATGCCGTTATTTTTATGGAATAATAATTAATAAAAAACATAATTGCGCTTATTTTATTTAATAATGTTATTGAATTTTTGTATGAAATTTGTGCGCAATTACTTTTTTATAGTCACAAACTTTTCTTGTAAATTTTGATTGTATAAAATAAATAAATCATAGGTGTGTATAATTTGGTTGTTTTAATTCTTTCTTTCATCTTTTCAAAAATCGATTTTGCTTCGTTAAATAAATTATTGTCACCCTGACCTTAATACCATTTGGACAGGAAATGATATCCATCGTCGGGAGCTTTCATACAACAACAATCTGAAAATCTGGTGTAGTACTTATGTCGACGGAGCCAATTTGGCTAAAATGTTTTCAATAATATAGTACCTCCAAGTACAATCAATTAAATTTCAAAGTCCTATCACTCTTGTAATAGAAATATTTTAAACTGTTAATAGGGATCCTTTCATAAACTAGCCTTTATTTTTTAAGCAAAAAAATATAAATATTGGGGTTGCGATTTAAAAATTTTGAATTTTGACGCTTTTTTCAATTTGATTTTATACCCACTTTTTCAAATCCTCCGTATATATATTTATTAAAAAAATATACATAAGCACCAAAAGTAGGTCTATAACTACTAAGATATGCCAGCAAATTAAATTATTAAAGCGTTCATATAATAAAAAATTGTAATTATTCTTTAATCTACAGACGTCATTTTTGACATCAAATTACAAACATTTCGAAAACGGCTGGACATACGAGGTAAAACATATATTATACATGAACTATCTTTAGAATTACAACTAAAATAAAAAAAAATGTATATGGTCGTATTCAAAATAAGAAAATTGATTATAATAATAATAATAACTTTATTGTCATTAAGAAAATAGTACAATCTTATAGACAAAGTCAATTCATAATACTTATATAAATAAAAACAAATTTCAATAATAGTAGCTAACATTCTACAAAGAACCAATAAAAATAAAAATGACAAACATTAAAAAATACACATATATACATTATATTAAGAACAAAAACAAAAAAAAAAACATAAAACAAATAAAACATATGAGACAATAATTTTACCAGGTGTCTGTAAAATAATCCTGAAGGGAATAGAAAGCCTTCTCTAAAAGAACTCGCTTGACTCCTCCTCTAAATTTTTTATAATTTTCCATCGCTGTCAATTGTGGTGGTAAATGATTATACATTTTTCGACTCTCATAAATAAGTGATTTTTTCAACAAAGCAGATCTCGGTATAGGCAAGTGAACCAATCTCGTGGGATAAGTATGACCAGGAGGAGCTAAGCCTGTGATATTTCTTAAATTTTTGTGAATACGGCAAACAGTCTCCAAGATAAAAAGCGATGGAAGCGTCAGTATTCCGTTCTTTATAAATAACTGTCTACAGCTAACCCTAGCATCAACTCCGGACAAGTAACGCACAGCCCGCTTTTGCAGTACGAAAATACTTTTAAAAAGAGTCTTGCTCCAGGTACCCCAGAAAACTATGCCGTATCGCAGATGAGCCTCCACTAAAGAAAGATTCGTGAAAACATTTTAGTCGAATTGGCCCCTTCGAACTAAGTACTACTCCAGATTTTTAGATTGTTCCACTCTCCATAATCGATCGAAACTCTTCCCGGTGGGACAATCGTCTTTTTATGTTAATACTTTCAGTAAAATCATAGTAAATAAGTATATACTATTTTACTGTAAAAATACAACTATTTAGGTTTTGTGTGTAGACGTTTGATTTGCATATATAAGGTTTGTTCTAATGTGGAAGATATCATATTAAGGATTTGTGAATGTAATAAAATTAAATTTGCATTCGAAGTACGTCTCATAAACTCTTAATTACATAAGCCTCATTTAACCAATTATTTAAACAAAATTTTCTTATGATGTAAAAACTGAAGAGTACAAAACTTTCTGTTAGACTCGATCGAAAATCTAATCCCAGCTACAGCTGGACAGATAGATACACAATACATGTTCCGTCGTCTCATCATCAGCAAGGCACAAGAGGCATTAACTGATGATATTTCAATCGCCAGTCCTACTATCGCAGATGAGATCTACTCATGTCCAGCAGCTGACTAGCTATTGATTTCGATGGATTAATAAACTCTGAACCAATTTCGTCATTGAGATATTATGTATCTCTTTGGCGATGCTGGACGGTTGCTCCTGACTATCAAGAATGGCACCAGTCTTTGACGCACAATGCTCCGTTCAACGATCTGTGCACGAAGATCAATGGCTAGAACCTTTGCCTGAAACACCGCCCAGACATTGTGAAATTTTGAGTCTGCTACAATAAAACCAGCAGCAGGAACAGATCAGTTTCTGATAATCTTGGCGTTTTGAATGTTGTTCAGTCACATCTCATCCTCAAGGGGGGTAACGCTAAAGTTTTAAGTGAATAAGAAAAGTTTTGAAGCAATATTTAAAATAATTTAAAAAAATACCATACGAAAGATATGTCTGGGTTAGACTTTCAATTTTCTTATTACTTGAACATTGACAATTATTTTTTAATAATAATGAAATCAAGAGAAAGTTCTTTTATTGAAAACCGTCCGACTCTCTATAATATATTTTTCATTGTTGTGGTATCCTTTTTAGGAATACCTGCCTCAGACAAAAATAATTAAAACACGAAAATAATAATATATTGGTGTTCCTACCGCAAAACCAGAATTTCGTATAAAGAGCAACAAACTAAGCTGTTGAAATTAATCGATGATATATCGTTTTTATATGCCTGTTGAATATCAAACCTTGGAAGTAATGTCCCTTTCACTATTTTGTGCCAAATTACCAGGACCGGATTTATTAGACTATATAAACACAGTGTATTGAAAGAAATGTATATTATTAATCTAACTTACACAAGTTATTTATTTCATAGGTTTGAGGAGAAATTGTTTTTCTTCCCTTTTTCCCTGCTCTTTTTCTCGCACTACTGAAGACGAGAAAAATACTTCATTAGATGATAAATGTCTGTGTTTTTCCTGTAAACTATATTCTTGTACCTACGTTTGGAAGATCATGATGGTCTAAATATGTTGATTTGATCAAATTAGTAGTAGTTCGAGAAAGGTGTTGAAATATACCTTTGTTTACACCAAACTGATCAAAGCAAGTAATGTTTCCTTTGCTTCTGCTAATGATTTGTGATGAACTTATTAAACTGGGATATATAAACGCTGAAATTTTATATACAAAAGGGTACCGAAATCTAACCTACGCCAATTTGACTTCTACATAAACATCTTTCTTTAGCGAATATACAAGGTGCTTCAAAAAGGCCTGCCAAAATTTCTAAGGCGTATAGTATATAAAAAAATCACTGTAGTTTACTCTATAAAATGGCTACTTCCGAGAATGCACCCCTAAAGAGCTATAGTCTCTAGATGACACGTTAAAATCGTTTTTTGGCAATTTGTGCGAAACTATCAAAGGGAACTTACTGCAATTTGGCATAGGGGCGTTTTAATGATAAATGCAACCAATATGTCGGAACCGTCATAGGTTAGTCAGAGGCTTAACTTACGCGGATGCTGAAATGGTTTAATCACCATATTTTGTTAGTAGTATTATCGAAAAAAGGTGTCAAAAGATTAAAGCTTGATTTATTTTACATGAAAAAGGTCAAATTGTTGAAAATTTGACAGTTTTCGAGTAATTTACATCAGAATTTTTAATTACTTGTCCAAAAAACATTTAGAAATTCTTTTAAGTAAATGGATTGCAAAATGTGTCACTTCGCACAATTGCTTTAACGATTCATACTTATTAGTTTTTGTTTTGTTTTGCCTGTAAATTTTCAAGATTAATTGTTTTTTAATAAAATCTTCCTTTATTTTCTTTCTAGGATGAAAATATAATCTGCATTAAATCGTTTTTTCTTGAAAACTGATTAAAATATCGAAAATGAACAAGTATTAATTTTTCACGAAAAAAGGCTGCTCTTTCAGATTTTAAAACCTATTTAGCATTATATGTACAAGGTGCCCCTATGAGCCACGTAAAAAAATTAACATATTAAATTTTCTTATATATATTCAACTGATATCGATACATCGTATGTTATATATATTTGAAATGTTATGTTATAATCCATTATTTCATGCTGTGAATTTTGTTACAGGTGGTTGGTACATCTTAAGCGACTTCAACGAATTGGACTTCGATAAAAATGAGATTCTACAAAGATTACAAGTCAATTACGATGTATCAGCATTTTTTCGGATATCCGTTGAACCAAATCCGAGGACGCCTGGCACAAATAGTATTCGAATTTCACCAGATGGCTTGGGATTACCCGATAAGGAGTTTTATTTTGATGACAAGTATAGTAGCGTAAGTTTCAATTATAAACATTCTATGTATGTAGTTTTGAACTCATTATACCACCGCTTAATAGTGTAGTGACTGTTAAGGGTGAGGCATACACGGCACCCAACTGGTTTTTGATTTTCTCACGCTCACAAAAAACCAAAATGTGTCCACGTCCGCTAACGAATTGGTTGATATTGTGAACGTGGTCGTATCAAGGAAATTGCCGTGTAAACAACAAAAGTACGATGTAATATTGTCAGATTAGGCTCACAAATTATACCATTCTCGTATATCCGTATCCTTGTTAAATATTTTCAAATAAAATGGCAAATTCGCGCACATCGATTATCTCCTAGATCTAGATAATAACGTCTGGTTAATGTTATCTGAATGATAGTATTTGAGTTTTGATGAGATGAGATGTAGCAGTAAAATAATATCTTATGCGGTACTGTTGGTGGACGAAAAGAATTGGGATGAACATGTTCAGGCGGACTTAACAACAATGATTCAATGATTTGATAATAATTTGCTTACCATTAACATTGCTAAAACCCAATATTTGCCATTTTCAGATTTTCAGCATACAAACACCGGCTGCCTGTGGCGAAACC
Source organism: Apoderus coryli (assembly GCA_911728435.2). Classification (NCBI taxonomy): domain Eukaryota; kingdom Metazoa; phylum Arthropoda; class Insecta; order Coleoptera; family Attelabidae; genus Apoderus; species Apoderus coryli. The sequence continues at coordinate 8,244,659 of OU452204.1, read as the reverse complement.
ATAGAAGTTACTTTGCCATTTAGACCAACTTCTTTGTCTATTTTGTCGGTCAATTATGTGAAATATTTATATATCTTCATTGATAATATCCTCAACTGGGACATCCACATTCACTATTGTGGTCATTGATTTATCTATTTAAAATAATTAAATCCTTTTTTAATTGGGACAACTGATACAGCTATATCTGGTTCACTTATTGCTGTCTTACCCTACAACACTAAGGCCACTAGTGAATATGCAGAAAAGGATTATAAAAATAAATCTAAATATAATGTATCCCTCAGAACTGATCTTACCAAGCACAAATTTGATATTAGGGCAAAGATGCTTTAAGTACGTACGTTGGTCAAAAAATCATTCCTTCAATCTCTGGTGATAGGATATCCACCTCCGTAAACCCTTATCAGGTAGAGTTGATTGAAATGTTTATTCATTTACTACCATTATTTACAAAAATGGTAATTTGTGGTTTTCCGGAGAAGGTCCTAGACATTTTTATGTAAAGTTGTCCATAGTGTTCCGTTAAACCGGATTTCATCAAAGTGCTTGTGAAAAGGAAGGATATATTTTATACTTTATTTTTTCCACACAAGGATGCTTTTTTAATTCGGGCATGTTAGTTTAAATCTCAACTTGGTTGAATATATGCCTTTCAGTCATATCCTGTTTGGTTATATAGTATAATTGAAATTCGTAGTCCCAATTTTTCAAATCAAAGATTTTCTTATATCAAAATGTTATTACACTCTTGGTTTTTTAACAGATAATATTAACTCATGCCTGTAATTGTCCAAATTTTTGGATTTTTACATGTGTAATTTTTTGGATGTTTAATTTTTCTAAATGATAATTGAATAACAGACATTTTTATGTATTACTTTTCCTCACAGCGATAGTATTGTGAACGCGCCAAAAAAAATTGAGATAAAGACGGATATAACCATTTTGAAATTCCCTGAGACGATTAAGACCATTTCCAGATGGAAGTCTGTCTGTCTGTGTGGCTGTATGTATTCATTCATTCACGATACCGCCCAAACGCATTAACCAATTGAACTAAATTTTGGTATATGAGTTTGGGGGAGTCCTAGGATGAACCCATTAGTTTTTGTTTGAAATCGCTTAAGCCCTGTGATAGGGGTGGACACAACTGCTAAATTTTCGAATAGCAATAGGGGTCGAGTGATACATCATTTTAAAGCATTTTTTTTATCTGCTTTGCAGCGATAGGTCACTTTTGATAGGTGCCCCCATAATTAAAATTTCAGCAGTTAGGTAGTTGGAACATATCTTTTTACAATTAGAATACAATGTACTTTTGGAACAAATAAATTATTCTATTCTATTTTGGTACTGAAATACAATACATATTCTCGGGTTATTAAGCACTTTTTCTGATCATTTCGCGATCACGAATGGTAGTCGTTTTCAGAAGTTGTCGTGTTTGAAAAGTTGATAAGAAATTCTGCAAGATGACCTACGAGGGGTTTTTAATCGTGACATGTTCTATGACTCATAATTAAAATACTTTTTAGATTTATGACGTAGTCCATCTTACTGTGGATTCTCGATTATTTTTTGTATAATCAAACATCATATCCACTAGGATATATTTAATAAAATAAAGGAATTCTCTTCTTCAAACATGTTTCGGTCTTAGCTCAGGCCATCATCAGTGAATATTATTCAAAATGGCGATTATCATTATTAGTTGAGTGTGAATGTAGATATGGGGCCGAAACATGTTTGAATTGATTGATTTTATTCTCTTAAATATATCAGTCCACAAGTCGTATTTTGCTGGCTGCCTTGAACAGAGTGGGTTCGATATTATAAATATAGTCCAGACCGGGCCTCGAGCGTTTATTATTTGCTTCTAAAAGTGAAAAAAGAACTGTTGTGTTTCGGCCTGTTTCTCGGCGAAAGATTCAACAGTATTTATGAATGGGGGTCAGAGTCTGGATATACAATGTGTGTTTGTTCTGCAGAAGAGAATTGTACGAATTATTTTTAATTTGAAACATTTGGAATCTTGTGGAGAAACGTTTAGAGGTCATAAGATATTGACTCTCTCATGTGTGTATATATATAAAATAGGGCTTCATGTGTTTCGAATGAAGACTGAGTTAAAAAGACCTACTCACAACTACCTACTCAACCAGAAATAGATTCAACATTTACGTCGATAAATATAACCTTACAATGTTCAGGAAGTCGCCTATACGTTTTTAACAAAATACTTACCCGATGAAATAAAATGTTCAAAATCTTAAAAATTATTTGATGGACAAGTGTTACTATAGTTTGTCAGGATTTTTGAATTCTTAAGCTGACAGTGCTTGTGTTTGTTTTTCTTTTCTTTCTTTTTTTTGTGCATATTGTTTGTCATGACAGGTTAATTACATTTAAATGTTGTTCTGTGTTCTTTATATGTATTGTAGGTTTTGTTTATTCTTTTATTGAATTGTATTATATGTAATGACGACCCTATCCAATCATAAGATTGACTTGAGGTGTAAATCAGTAAATTAAATGAAATTAATTAGTAGATCTGAGAGGTGTATTAGGGTTGCAGGAGAAAAGAAAAATTATATTGCTCTATTTTACGAATAATAATAATAAAAATAAACGTCTTTATTTTTTTAAATCAGAAAATATTTTCCATATACGTATGATCTAATGGTGAAGTTTAGCCAAAGGGCTATTCTTACACTTAACTATTATTTGACATTTGTTGGCATAATTATTAATTAAGGTATTTAACTTATATCTGATATATTTTAATTTTTAGGTACAAACTGCATATCAAGAATTTATCCGAGACACAATAATTTACTTAAACACAGCTACAAGTCCTGCTAAAAAATTTGGTAAAGATATTTTCTCTTATGAAAAACGTATTGCTGAAATCACACCAGATCGTACATCATTATTGAATCCAATAACGACGTACAATGCTGTTACCATTTCTGAGTTAAAAGAAATGAATAATATGGTAAATATTATCTACTAAATAAAAGAATTTGATTGAATACATTTCAACTATTTTAAATTTCAGATTCCTTTTGAGGATATTTTGCAAGCAATGTATCCAGGATCTACTATAACTGATAATACGGAAGTTATAATAACATCTTTGGATTATTTAAATCAAATTTCGCAAATTATAGCCACTACAGATCGACATACATTGAATGGTTATTTGATATGGACACTGGTTAGGAAATATATACCGTATTTATCTGAAATATATACATCAACATGGGATACTTTTAATACAGAACTTATCGGTAATGTGTATTTAATTCATGCTCATATGAAAGAGCTCGGGGTAATTGTGGGCAGGGTTTGTTATTTAAGCTGAATTATTTTGTTAATATTTTTTCTAATTATAAAGACTGCAAGTTAATATCTAAACACGTTATCTTTATTGCCGCATTAGGTTCTTGCGCGCATATCTGTACCATCGAATATTAACAACTATAGATTCTTTAAACTGTGTCTGTACTATTTTATTTTTTGTGTTTTTCGTTTTCTTCAACCTTGTAGTACCAATTTTTACGTATACATTTTCTGAGGTTGAGGTTCGTAAACAAAATGGGATTCAAGTTGAAGTAAATATTATATATGTACCACGTTTTTGCAGTGATTTTATTTGAATTGCTAGGTTATGTGATATAAACCTGAAGAAGGCAAACAATAGTTTGCAGAAACGAAATATTGACATGCAATAAGAATATTTCTTTCAACTTCAACCCATTCTATTTCCAAACCTCAACGTAAGAATTTTAATACGTAAAAAGTATTCAAATTTTACTAAAATATTATATTTCCGAAAATGAAAAACACAAAAAACTTATTCAAAATATACCCCGTTTACAGGAAGTTGATAGATAGATTAATATTTTTCACAATTTTACTGTTAGTAAAAATATGTACCTATAGAAATTAAGACGAATCTGCTATCGAAAATGTTATGTATAAATTTAGAGGACAAGGCAAGACAACTACTTATTATATTAGACGAAGTAACGCAGTTTTAACTAACTTTATTTACAAATCTATTATTCAATTAATTAATGACATTAAACTTCATATACCTATATTTTTCATGACATATCTTGCAACAATAGTATATTGTGCAACGAACATGACATGACATGTCAGTTACAGGTTTTAGGTCTATTGCTTCCTTTGATGCTTCTGTAAGTGCCGTATATTCAGCTTCTGCTGTTGATAATGCCACTGTCCTTTGTTTTCGAGATTCCCAACTGACTATTGCATTGGCAAAAATAAAACAGTAACCAGTATAGTATTTTCGATCAATTTTGCATGACCCTCAATCTGCATCAGCGTATCCTGTGATTTCTTGCCTTGTATGTTTAAATATCAGTCGAAAATTGTTGGTGATTTGTCAAAATCCTAACTCACGGTAAAGGAAATATCTGGTCGAGTTGCTGTCGATAAATATATTTGCTAAATTTTCTGGATTTCCTTTTTTCAGGTTTAAATTTTTTTCCATAGGACTTTTTGCACTTTTGCAATTCAACATTCCAAATTTCTCCAATACGTCTTTGATGTATTTTTGTTGATTGATTTTAATAGTGTCATTTTCTTGTTTAAGTTCCATTCCCAAACAATAATTTAAAGCGCTTAAATCTCTCATATCGAAATTCGTCATTATTTTCTGTTTTATATTATCCAAAATATTTTCGTTAGATGTTGCTATGATTAGATCATCAACGTGTACTGGGCCCATAACCTATTATATTATATAATGTTACCCCGCTTTCTGCACTGATTAGTGCTGTCTCGGCTAACTTAGGTGATGTTTAGATTTATTTATTGTATTGTTGTTGCTAAGTGTACTGTTAGTGGTAACATATTAGCTATTGTTTGATTGTAATTTTATTGCTTATTTTATTTTTAATTTACATCTCAATGTAAGTGATTTTTCTGTAAGTGATTTTTCTGTAAATGGGTTTATCCTGTTGAAAATAAATGCTTATTTATTTATTTATTTATTTATATTAGGCAAAGTAACGCAGTTTTAATTTAAATTTTTTACAAATCTTTTATTCAATTAATTAATGACATTGAACTTCATATATATTTTTTATGACATATCTTGCAACAAATATGATATACAATAGACAGGGAATTATTCATAGCGGAAGTGTATGTTAATATTCATTCCCATACTACTAATGGATAATACCATAACTGAAATTGATTTACAAGCACAAGAATTTAGTTAGAAAACTTGTGCTTGTAATTCAATGCCAGTAGTATTAGCCAGTAGAGGATTTTCGATAGCGTGGAAAGATTCGTATGTCGCCGAAAAAATCTAAATTCACTTACAATAATTTCTATATATTTTTCACAATTTATCTAAAGAAAAAAAGGAATTTGGATCTGCTTCTATAGCGAAATTCTCTCATTTTCTCCCCATGTGTTCTTTATATTGATCGATACCAAATTTGACACTTTAGTGACAGCTGACAGTGACTTTAGTCTGCATCATATGTTCGCCACTATATTACACGGTTAGACGAAGCTGAAGTTAAATTGTTCATCTATCGACAAGCTTGTGTAGAGTTCAACAAAAACTTTGCTATTTGTTTTTCAAATTATGAATAATAATAGAAAGGTCGGTGTTCTTCTCCGCAGGAACGTTTATTGGTTATTCTAATGAATCACTTATGGCACGAAGATAAGCCCCTGTATCTGATTATGTTGTTGTAAGTGGTTACCAATTGCAGATATGAACATAAGCTCTATATATCGAAAAACAACTTCATCAAAACACTTTTTCGTTTCGCTTTCACTATTCCTCATCGATTGTGTATATAAATGTAGTTTGAGTCAGATAGTTTTGAGAGTTTTGTATGGCATTAAGGCTAACTAACTAGGTCCACGATCTTAAAGGAGTGGACGCTGTAGGTATTTTCTTTCGGTATACTGTTGTCATAGGAAGCAATTATGGATGGAAATAATGGTGTAACTGCTATCACTCACATATTATCTAAACTAAATATAATTTAAAGATGTGTACATTTTTGTTTTCTCACCGGTTTTATTACTAGTATTGTAAATTTATATCCCAAACTCAAACCTGAAAACTGGACACCTGCAAACATTTTCCAGGACTAATTTGGAAATATTTTTCCTTAGTATGATGTAGGTTTCAGCTATTGTTAAAGATCTTCATCCATTATGTCGTTTTAGCAAAGTCAGCTTCTGAGTTAAGTAGAAAACTGACAGGAAAGCTATGAACAAAATATATAGATATTTCAATATTTGGCCAAATTAGTGAATGTGTATAAGATATTTATTATAAATGAAATGTGTCATTATATTTATTTAAGTTTTCGTTTTTTGAAATTATCGATTATTATTCACCGAAAAGCAGTGCAACGTATACTTAAACCAAACAAAACTAAGACATTTCAGCCTTGATAAACGAATTTAACTATTTTATAGTGTCTGTAGGTTCAAATCGTTAAGTAGTTCTTCTATTACCTCATAATTTTTCTGTTAATAGTGTAGTCCATTCCATGGTTTTATAGAACCAAATCAAATTGTCGATCATTCCAATTTATTATATTTCTGTATTAATTTTTAGGTATTCAGAAATCGCCTCAACGATGGGAAACCTGTTCGCAATTAGTGCAGTCCTACATGGGCTTAGCTTTGGATTATATAGAAAAACCAAATACCGAAACTGCAGACAAAGTTGTTAAAGACATGTTTGAATCAATATTAAATGTAGCACAAAATAAAATAACTAAATTTGATAGTTCAGGATTATTATATAACCACTTGAAATCAAAAGTAAATAGAATGATTTGTAATGAAATAGGTACATTTTAATAATTATTGTCACAATTTTTAGTTGCGTACAATGAGGCTACAAATTGGAATACCTCCAAATACAACTCAAGAATCTTTTGTGAAAAAATATTATTTAAAATTAAAAGTGATGAAAAACAATTTATTCGCTACAATTATAAATGGAGTTAATTTCAAACATAGTTTGGAAGAGAGTTTTTTAGATGGTTTACTACCTGAACATACTATGTTAAAATATTTGTTACAAGATGTACCTAGAGTATTATATTCGCCTTCTGATAATGCTGTAATTGTCCCGAGGGATTTGCTGGAGGAGCCTTATTTTGATTATCGGTATCCGAGGTAAGAAATAACATTAAGAATATAATATGTAGTTGTTCACTCTAATATCTCCTCCGGGATGAAATCTATAAATACCTCATTTTTAAACTCTTGCAACTAAATTTTAGTGTTGGCTAATTTTAACACTAGGCAAACATCGAGTTTGACTACAGTTGTCCGACCACGATTCATCAATGATGCTCGGTCAGAGTGCGACAGAACAACAGTTAAAATTTTTTTCGTAAATTAGAAACTTTAGTTTAAGAATGTATTTACCTTAGTCAAGGAATTAACATCACTATATTTGTTTATAAATTAACATATCGCCAGCTATGTCAGCTAACTAAACTATAACTCTAGTATGTGTCTTATTGATTCTTACTTTATTAATTTAACCCATTATATAGTTTTTTTTTAATCTAAGGCATTTTTTTTATTAATTTTTTCTTATATAATGAATAATAATACACCTAAAGAAGGCGACATTTTATATCGAAACGTGTTGTGTATATATGTAATTCTTTTGACACATATAATTTGAAAGTATAAAGGAATGGTGGTTTAGTTTTGGTTGTTAAATTAACAAAAACTTACCCCTCACCCAAAGCAAAACAAATAAAAGATTAAACAATGTTCAAGAACAAACAAATTGATAAATTAATTTTATCCAAACAGATTTATCCAAATCTGAATCATTATTTCAATTTCAGTGCCATTCTCTTTGGACGATTAGGTGTGGAAATTGCACAAGCAATTACCTCAGCCTTATTGCCTTTTGACAGTCTATGGACGGCTGACAAAAAAATCCTCTCACCATTCCACATGACAGTTAACGAATCATTAAGAAGTGTTAAATCAGGAGTGGAGTGTCTCAAGTCTTATATGGTGGACAATTTAAAATTGAATATAGTTGCAGCCACTGCAAATGAGACAAGTTTGACCACATTGAAAATGTTGTCTGCCGTTGATTTGGCACATGAGGTAAGTGACCTTTTATTTATTCGAATCCAATATTATTTTATTCGTTTGACGCACCTTTTTGTTATTTAACAATCGACAACTGAAAGGACTATTAAAAACCTTTAACGGCAACGTAATAACTAAAATATTAATATATTTATACTAAAGATTTTAACAAATATTTCTTTTTGTATGATATGAAAAACGTCTACTCCACAATCTTCTTATAATTAACTTAAAAACGTACCATACATGTTTCGAGAGTAGACACTCTCATCATCAGTGGCAATAATGAAGGTTAATAAAAGCTTAACAGGATATTGGTTCTTATTATGTACTAAAATCGCACTGTGGAAAAAACGGGAAGAATAAAATAAAAATTAAATTTTCATTGACAAAAATACTTAGTTCCTATCATAATTAACTGATTTGGGTACTGAGATTAGTACTGAGTCTCCCAAATCTAAAGATTATATTGTGGAGTAGACGTTTTTTATTTCATAATATTTTCCCTCCTCGTTATTATGGATTATTTTTCAAAAACTTCTTTTTGGGTTTTAACATTTTGAAATAGGTTCAAAGAGGATGTTTTTAACAGAGAAATGATTAAGATATATATACAACCTTTCATAATAATTTTCTTTGTAAATTAAGGATTCATTTTTAATATATTAAACAGGAACCTTCTTCAGGCAACTAAACTTATAGTAATACTTTTGGATAAATCGTGCGCCAAATTTATACCCTCTACACTCGGACCATAGGAGAGAAAATAGCAATCGTAGAACACATTTCATTAACCAAAAACATCGAAATAGCTCCAGATAAGCCATTTGAGCGATTTCGAGGTTTTTGGATAGTGAAATGTGTTATTTTGAGTTAAGAATTGCTGTCTCTATCATTGCTGTTTTCTGTCCTATAGTTCGGCTGTAGCTAGTATTGTTCCTATATTTTTAATATATTTTTGGTGTTATCGGACGAATGATATTATTCTAATACCTAACTAAATACTTTAGTGTATCTTTACTCATTTTGAAGTAATCAACTCTTTTATTTTTGTTAGGCATTTGTACTGACAAATAATAAAAAAAGTAGCTTGGATGTCGAAAGCCATATTCATCAGCCGGGGTTAGAAGAATTTGAGGATCCGCAGTTGTTTTTTATTAGCTACGCACAGGTAATTATAAATTATATTACGGTTTATCATCAGTAAGCACAGAACAACTTTTTTTAAGGGAATACCTCACGTTCGACCAGATATTTTTTCCTTGATTTGATTACAAAATAAATCTCAGAGCACAAAACAAAATGATTATTAAATATTATTCCAGCATTGTATAATTCCAAAGCAAGAAAAAAAAGGCAACTTCGACATTTCTATCGAATACTAAACATGAACATTTTGTCTGAGATTTATTATTTCTTTCATTTTGCTTAATTAAATTAAGAAACAATATTTGAATCCTTATTTCCCAGCTTGTAGGATCTTTGATAATGATCTTTTTCGCCAGCTGAGTGCAAATTTATGTTTAACCATTAATCTACTAGGACATCTCTAGATGGCAATTTTTATACTATGTACCAGGATATAATTGATAATTCTGTTTAACCAGTCTTGTTAATTCCGTTATCTAGTGGCTAAATGAAGGTTACATTTGTCAAGGTCATATCCACATTGAACCTCATTCTATAAATAATTGTATCTCATTTTGTTTATACCACTTTATAATTAAAATTATTGCTTACAAGACACCTTCGAAATTGTGCATGATGCTTGATATTAGGTTATGTACAAATGCGATATTACTTGTCTCATGGACACTCTAAGTAACAGAGGATTGATGAATATCAGAACTCTTTTAAAGTTAAGGAATGTATTTGTTTCATTCTATTGTGTGCCTATAACAGACTTTGGATTGTCGAATGATCGGAGTGAAAGGCATTTGAGCGACTAAAAAAAACAATCTTGCTAAATAAAAACTAGACATTAGTCGGGCTAGTTACAAGACAAAAACATATGTTTCAACAGGGCCCATACTATCTATGATCATTGTAATAATATAATTACTTCTTTTATTTTTTCAGACAAAATGTTCAAACTCTACAACGGAATTTCAGTTGTACAAGAATATCATCGACTTTGAATTGTCAGAACAGAAATTGTAAGTACTAACATGAAACTGAAACATATATAACCCATTAATAATATTTTTTGTTTTGTAAGTAATCTTTTAAATTTATTTTCTAGGCTTCTGTTGAGTTGGATCCAACTACAACAATTCTCAACGAGTTTTGATTGCAGCTCGGACAAAACAGTTCGATGTGATATATTTTAAGAAATCAATGACGAATTTAAAATAATGTTTCCTTCTTAATTTCCAAAACAATACAAAAGTCTAAAAATATGTCACAAGAATCATAACACCGAATTGATTGCTTAGTGACAATTCAAAATAAATCTTACAGTGACGTAACGATTTCTTAAGGATTATTTCTTAAAAAACATTCAAAAATTTTTGTTATTGCTACATAATGTTAGAACTATCTAATTGGTGTTTCCGATCAATAATTCTCAGTATTTAGCACTCAAAACAACTTGCTACCAATACAATGAAATAGTTAATATTTCGTAAAAGTACCTCTCTCAATTACAACAATAAGGTTTCCGTTATAGTTTTATACGGTTCAAATTTAACCAAGGCATCGCGTTTAAAATAAAATAAGTTAGAATTATCGACTAATTCTTTTTAATTTGGTTTAATTATTATAATCATATCGATTTTCTGCTTATACAAAAAAGTTACGTCACTGTAGTAATAATAATAAGACAGAATAAAAGTGATTTCAAAATTGATCTATACAATACGTATAATTAAAAACTGTTTACATCTTTTTTCTTTAAATTAATTGTTAATTTATTATTTATTTTTATTACGTTTACCTATTAATGAGTTTTATGTTTTTAGATATTTTATTTTTCATTACTATTAACCAAACCAATATTTTTGAACTAGTTAAATTTTCCAATTTGTTTTGTTACTATTATAAGTTTTGTAGGAAATAAAGACAACACATATAGTTTTGTACATAATTTGATTTATTAAGTTTTTTATATATGTATATATTTTCAATTATTTAGGTAGGTAGGTATATCACTTAACTTAACATGAAATGGGTAGAAGTACCATGATTTTAAATATAAAAAATACGTGTTTACAAAAAGTTATAAATACAAAATAATATACAAATCATATAATATACTATCCGTATCAGAGAAAAGAGCACAACTGGTTGAAAAGTCTCTCCAAAATGCGAATCGAAAATACTAAATTCGATGTAATTTTTGCGCATGCCGTAGGCTGGTTATTATTCTTCTTTCATTAATAAGCGTTCTGTTCTGGGATATTTGTATTATTTTATTATAGGCTAAAGTAATTTTGACCATGAATAATGTAAACGAACAAGTAATATTTCAAGATATAAGCGGATGCTTCCCTCCTTTATATTGAATTATATACCTCCAACCCTATTCTAGCGAGTGCTAATCAGAAAAATAATTATCCCTTTCCTGCAAACGCTACATTTTCTAAAGACCTAATCCTCTTATTAAGCCATGAAGCGCTATGTTTATTACCCAATGCAATCATCTTGTTCTTAGGACCTTTATAACCACTTTGCGGTCAGCAAATACTGTTGTTCCAGTGTCTGTGCACGCAAATCGTTGGCTAAAGCTCCTGATAATTTTAACATTGTGAACCAGCAATCGTAAGTCTCCTCATACAATGTCCATTGCTTGTTGACAGTAAATTCAACACAACTGGTAGGATTATATCGCATTATTTTGTTCTTGAAAGTTTTGGAGTTGTTAGTTCTATTTTGAAAACAAATTTACTTATTTACATCTGGACATATGGCTTATTTTATTAAACGAATTAATTTTGAAGTATTTTAATGTGTAACTTTATATTTGTACTTATATATAAGTATTGTATTTTTTATTATACATACCTAAAATAGTACCCAAAATGGATTTCTAAGTACCTGATTTGTTTTAAAACTCAACACAAAACCCCACTAATTCAAGGGGATAAATATAAAGTAGAAAAGGTTCAAGATTAAAAGGCATAGAAATAATCTGGAGGTTATTCATTTCAGATCTTAATTGTCTTAAAAGAGATATATGAAACATTTTGATAATTCAACAGTAGCATCATTATAAATGCACATATCTTTAACTTTTTTATTTGAACTTTTGGAAGAAGACATCATGATAGACTCATATGCATTTCAAGAGATGATTTAATTTCACTGACTGTGAGTAAACAAAGGTGAATTAACTTCAAATAATGTAAGTAATTCAAACTTTTGACGAAACTGAGAGAAAAAAAAACATATCGAGCTACATAATTCGATGAGAGCGATAAATTCAAAGACGGATATAGCTTTCATTTTCTTTTGTGTTATTATACTTTTTCATTCAGTTAGTGGCGAAATATGTGCCACTGAATAACTTAAAAGCTTGATATTATTCACTCTAATGTAAAATTGTGTGTGTAAAATTAATTTAAATATCTTTGACATTGACCAACAGTTTGCAGAAACTTTTCAATACCCTCTTAAAAACTATAATAAGATAAAAACAATTTAATAATTCTTATATTTGTATCACATTGATTAAGGCTTTATTTGCAATTATAATAAAAATATTAGCGGCATTATTTATTTTAACTTGTGCGCGCAAACATATTACAATATTAGCCAATACAAAATAAATATTAGAAATATTTCTTTAACATTAAGTATAACGAAGATATGATTTTTTTAAATATTTATAATTTCTCTCTTTCGGGATTTTAAGCGTTTTGATTTCCCCTCTTAAATAATATTCAAAAGGAGATTCTGAAAACACGTTTGTATCATTTGAATTTTCAATTTTATTATTATGAGTTGATTATACACGGAAAAAATCTATTTTAAAATTTAAATCTTGAATATGCACCAAAATATATATGTATGCCAAAACGTAAATTTGGTGATATACTATTATTATATTTACTTTACTAATAGCAGAAATTACTTTTCCGCTAGTACCGACTATATATTAGTTATCACCAATCCGTTGTTATCGGAACTAGACCGTTCTGAGAGAAAGATATGCTCAATACTACCATAACAGACCCCGAACTTAGAGTCTAGCGGATTTTTCTCGTTCAATTTGATCGTAATACTATTCGCAGTTGAAATACGATCCTCCAACGCGTTTACCACCATTTTTAACAGGAAGAATTCGTTTAGTTTCACAAAGTCTTCGATATCGAAAAGCATCTAGATGTGTAGGCAAGTGGTAGGTGATCAACCAGCGGCTGAATTAAGGTTAAATGGTAAATCTAATCCGCAAATTTTGCAGTCTAATAATTTAAGTCATTTAACACATATGTTGGTAAGATGTTGAATAGAAAATAAATAGGTGAGTAGTGCTTATTTTAACAACGTCCGATTTCCGGCAATCACTTTATGCAAGGGAATCTTGATGGCTAGCGACCGACCGTATCTCAGAAGCCGTGTATTTCCTAGAACTTTATACAACAAAATCGTGACAAAAAAGCCTACAAATAATTTTACACTCGTAGTCTTCCGCTAGGTGGATCAACCTCTTACAAAATATAATTGCGTTTTTTACAAAATGTTCCTTAATTAAAAATGGGAAAAGTATCAACATTATAAATTTCATCACAACGATATTTATTAACATGAGTAGGTAATGAAACACAATAAAGTGAAAATTATTCATAACAGAAGTTCACAAAATCGCGAAAAAACAATAAAAGCCTTTCGAATAGTAAAAATTTAATCCCAAGTCCTAAAAATCATAGATAGATGTTAACTTCCGATATGTTTGAAAAGTCATACGGTTTTTTGCGAATAAAAGTTTACAAACTAACTTTTTTGCAATATCTTACTATTCAAATGAAGAGGCGTATGATATGGTTAGTCGGTATTTTGACAGTTTACAAAATGCAGTAATTTCTGAAGAGAAGTTATTCTCCTCAGAAACTGGCAATAGGGTACGTAGGAGGCACAATAAAGAAAGTGTTATAAACGTATTGGCATGTGTTAAAGCTGGGCCACAGTTAAGTAATCGAAAGATTGTAAAAGCTAGAACTGAATTATTATTTGGTGAATAAAATGCTAGAGGATTAAAAAATGCATGCATGATTTACACCAGAAGCGAAAGAGGATTTGATGGATCATTCTGGTCGAAAGGAATGTTAAATGATGATTCAGAGTTCCTATCCAAAATACTAAGGATGGATTATGCTACATTTTCCAGCAATGGTACAGTAACTTTGCACAACGGTCACTACTATATCGAACCCTCACTGGCAAAGAGAAGTTAACTACCAAAAACGTTGTTTAACGTCTGATGGGGTAATTTACATGGAACTTTATTTCGTTCAAATAAAAATTGACGGGAGGAAGGTACACATTTACTAATATTTAACGATTTTCCAGTTCTTCTATTTAAAACAAATTAGACATGTGCTACCAACAACAAGCTTGCCAGGATTATCAGTTTGTCTGTCAACAAAACTACACCTCCAGATTTACTTAAAAACAGACGAACCAGAACACTGACTGTATAATATGGACAGTAGTTGCCAATATTTTTTAGAAACCTTAACTAGGGAATATTTTGTATAAAACGAAAAATTATGGACCTAAAAGTAATGCGCAAATTTTGTTGTAGGTGATACGAACGGTCACCACCCGTGATGAAACACCCGATACTTGTGCACAAATAAGTATCATCTTAGCTCTAATGTTTGACTAAGGAGAATTGAAAAAAAAATATATTTTTTACCGTGTAGCGATTCTCATTGTAAAAATATTTTTAATTTATCAACTAATTGACAATATATGTTTTTCCTTAACTTTTATTTAATAATTTTGCTTATACTACTATCATTATTTTACAAATTTATATTTTCTATATTTTTATTTTACAGGATTACTATCTTTTTAACTTAACAATTATAATTCGTATAAAAATTTTGGTCGATACAATATCCATATATTTTATATCTAGATTTTTATTATAAACTACATAGTCCTATATCTAGTGTTCAGTTTCGTTCTATGTTTCGTTATGTCAAAAGAACGTAGACGTTTTCGTCCCATGACTTCCGGCACTACTAACATATCTAACGGTGCGATTTCTTTGTTCGTTGTTTCTTTTTCAACGGGTCTGTAAATAGATAAGCTATGTCAAAAGCAAATTACACACTGAAAAATAAGTATTTCCTTTGAACTTGATATAGTTATATTTTT
This sequence comes from Apoderus coryli, assembly GCA_911728435.2. Lineage (NCBI taxonomy): Eukaryota > Metazoa > Arthropoda > Insecta > Coleoptera > Attelabidae > Apoderus > Apoderus coryli. Next base: position 8,229,194 of record OU452204.1, on the reverse strand, counting down.
CCTTGTCAAGCAAAGTTTGAGGAGTTGAGGAAAGTTTACACAAAGTTTACGTAAATGCATTTAAAAATAGCAAAATATTTCTTGGGAACGTTTATACTATTACTAAATATCAGCAAAAAGTGATACCTACTAAAGCTGGATTTGATCCGATTTGTACGTTTTTAAATGGATATTTTACATGATTTATTATAGAGGCATACGCATCTAGTCGGATCCTGTAAGAAATAACAGTTATATGGCATGCTCTTAAATACATTCAATTCGAAAGCAGGTCTCTATAAATTTTGTTTAAAAGACATTTCCAATTTAATTTTACCGATATTTTTAACAAAAAGCTTTTCTTCGAACGACTAGATAATATAAGCAATTTCCTTCTTTACAAGTAAATATATGATGTTCACTTTTGTAAATACACAGCTTTGTATTAAAGGAATACGTATATTCTACGAAAAGAATACGGCATAGCTGTGATCCTTTCACTACATAACCCAAAGGAAATGGTGCTAGATATTCTTCATTTCAGTGTTTCACTTCATTTTTGCACACACTTTTCTTTTCCTTCTTCTATTAAAAATTGGTTAAATAAATATGTAGGTACTGTTACATAATATATGATGTCTATTAAATTATAAGGCAGCAAAGCGACGTTTTAACCTTTAGCTAAAACAACCCTTTATACGAGAGACATTTTCAATATGACCTGACGAGATTTTTCCCATAAATGTATGTGGTGTTTTTTTTTCATGTTTTTTCCTAATGGAATAGGTGCAACATGCCTGTTTATGTGCTTACATTTAGAAAAAATGGATCGATGCTGGGCATTTATTTTATCTCATCGAACTTATACTAAGCATCTTTCCTTGAAAATTACGACATAAGTGACTGAAAAAGTTATTATTGGAGTTACACGGATGCACGAATGATAGTGGATGTTAGGGCCTTTTTACCAGATTGTCCACTTTTTTCTTGCTTGCCAGGCCACAGGAACCCTGTTTTCGTGAGCAGCATTTACTAGTCAGGTGCACGTTTAAGATTACCGTTCCAATGTACATCAGTACTTGTCTATCATAATTCTAGATGATCTTTTTATCTTTGTTATTTCCAGATAATTGTATTTGCGTCATATGCCATTTGATGTTTAGGCACAGTAAATTCTCAAACCTCAGCTGCATAGGTACATAGCTGCCATAGCTCTAATTGCATTTGCTTTCGTAGTTGCTTTAATGATTGGGCAGATTACTCTTTGCAGCATGTTTGTCCGGCTGTACTACAGCCACATGACCCCTAGCAATGTATAGCCACATTGTATTACTTCATTTGGCCCTAACTAGATTAAAATTATTAAGTCCTGGTGGTGCATGTTTACCAATTTTATTGATTATAACGTGCACACTACTAATTTGTTCTATGAGTCTCCTCATTTACTAGCGAACTTGTTCTAGAACACCAGTGTGGATTCTAATTGACTTACGTCGAGTAACGGCTTGATTTTTTAAATTCTGCACACTTTCCAATAGAGTAGCGTACACACAGGAGAAAAGGGAGTTTATGTCCGTGGCTTGTGAAAACCATAACTGAGGTCCACCTCTGTCAATCCAGCTATGTTTCTGCTAAAAACTCACAAGCAACCATATTAATAAATAAGTGCACCATCGTATATAAATTGCATTGTGTGTGTTTCAAATAGTTCTGGTGAGTAGAAATACAGTTACACACAATTCTAATATAAACGATCAACGAGAATTTATGTTGAAAACGATCTTCAAATATCCCATACAAATTTTCATCAATAAAAAGATTCATCAACTAATTTGTGTTGTATATGTAGGTATAAGTTTCATTTTAACTGAAGCAAGATTCAACGAAAATTCAAGAAACAAAAAAGTTGTATATTTCGTTGCCTTATCAAAAATAATATATTGAAATTAGGAAAAAGTCAGTAGCGTACATTTTTTTTTCTTTGTGACAAGTTGGGTGTTCTGTACATCCCTGAGCGCTTGATAATTTTAATATAGTTAGGGTCAAAGTAGTACCTGATTATTAAGGTCACTGCGCAGGTCGCATTGTGGGTCGTCCAACCAAAACCGCTAAGCTATCTTGAAAAAGGCGGCAGCAATACCAGGGAGTAAAGAGTAGTATTTTGAAAAAATGTGTATAGGATTGTTTATATTAAAGTACTTGAGGAATTACCTTAAATATAGCCGAGTCTTTTTTTTTTAAATACCATGAACTACATTGTAATTTTTTTGATCTTACCTGCTTTCTACTCTGCTCAGTCTTTGTTTTAATTTGGCTTGACTAGCTGTAAATTCTGCCAGTAATCTGGCAAAACGATTCTGCAAGGTCTCCACAGTATATTCAATTTTTTTGATACTATCTTCAATGGAATTTTGAGTTTCTTTTGCTTTTTTGAACACATCCTCGTCGAGAAGACCATCTTTACGTAGAAGTTGACAGCCTCGTTCTGTTAGAGTTGCTCGTGCCTAGAAAATATATTAATACATTCTACACCACATATTGAATATACTTGATATAAGGATGGTATAATTGGTGAGCCTTGAAGCCCTCTGGCAACACTGCATCGTACTCTTGTTGTTGCTTACATGGGATATCTTTGAAACGGTCACGTTCACAATATCAACCAATTCCGTCGAGTAGTTTTTGTGTGCGACAGCTGTTTGAAGTGACAAGGAAATGGAAAAAGAACCATATACCTAATCTGTGATTCGTTTTCTATTTATGAAAGGGAAGTCGCATAAGGGAAAAAACGAGTTGAATGTGTATATGACAATGCCTCACATTCAATTGTCACTAAAAGTGATGGCATAAAAAACTTGCTGTAAAATTTTTTACCATCACGTGCAATAATAATAAGTTTTTCAGACTTGAGATTCTGACTGTTACAATAGAGCGAGAAAGTAAAAGTAGTTTGCGAAAGGAATCAGCGCTAAATTTCTACCCCAACCAACCTATCCCACATTTCAACTAGGATGCAATGATTATAAACATCAGGTCACCGGCAACGGTGTGATCTATTTTAGACAAAATTCAGCTGTTATAGATTAAAATTAGATAGAAGCAGAATATGTGTATCATCAATAATTGAGAAAAGAAACTACTGATTCTCTTGAAAACTAAGGTCAGTGTTTTATTCGCAGTCAATTGAATAACGTTATAAGAAACTAGAATAACGTTATAATAGACTAAAGCCACGAACAGTTACCTCTCAGATATAAGACTTAAAGTTGAAGAAAGCAAGATATTTTTGGGTAGGTGAAAAAATCAGAATAAAAAATATCAAATATGGACAATTGCCAATTAAAGGCCTGAACTAAATAGGTGTTCATTATATGGGATCTCATCGGGACGGCCTAGTGAAGTGAGGTACTTTGCAAATGTAAAATAAGCTAGTTGTATATTTATTAATTAATTGATTAAAAATTTCTCAGTTGCTAAGTTTTTCAGTTTTAGACATAATATGTGATAAGTAATGACTTCGATATTATAGGTATTAGGAATACTTGAACGTTGTGAGAAATATTCGGGGTTATCAGAGATTTAGAGCGATCGAGTGACGGGTAGTGGTGGTGGAGTTATCTACTATGTAAAAGATCACATCTACGTTGAGGAGCTTACTCGTTGTAATATTGTTTTTGCGGAGCATAAATATATGGATATCTTTTAAGGTTAATCAGTTATCAATTATCAGGTGGGTACTGTACTGAATTTTATTTAGAATTTGAAAAAAAATTAAAATCGAAGTTTAATTAAACATCATAATCAAAAACTTCGACAAAAGGCTCTTATAAAATATACAAGTAAAAGTGGAACTCCTATAAGAATATAGTTGATCACTTATTATTAATTTTTTTTATGGGTTGTATAAGTTTTTCAATGAAAAAAGACGATTATTAATATTCGTAAGTCTATTCCGAGATTGCAAAACTATGAAAACATTTTTAATGAATTGAATGCGTCTACAAGTCAGGCAAATGTTGATGAGGTAAATAAATGTTTCGGAAACATACCCCTAACAGACCGTGATGTAAATTCGTTGAATTTTTGTGTTAGTAAAAGAAAAACTGAAATGATTTATATTGAGTCTTGGCAACACTTATTGCCACCATGACAATGCGAGTACTGACACCTCTCGTCAAACAATGAACTATTTGAACTCTAGTCGAAGTCGAATTGATAGGTTATCCGCCATACAAACCTAATTTGGGACAAAATTATTTCCTTTTGGTCCCAAAAATCAATCGTGGACCACGATTTTGGTCGGCAGAAGAAGCCGAAGTTCATTCATGGAGGTGTCTGAAGCAGACTGAAAAAAATGTTATGACAAATGTTCGAACGCATGTATCTTTAAATTATAGAATATAAACAGTAGCCCCCGTAGCAAGGTGTTTGTGTTTACTGTTTACAATGGGTTTGTATGATGATATTTATAAGGCTTTATTTGAAATGAAAACAAAAGTTGTGGGAACCGATGATATTAGTGTAGAAATGCTTAAGCTTGCTGTTCTTATATACTTCCATTTATTTTACATTTAACAAAATCCTGCATTGAACTAAACACATACCCCAGATGCTGGCTTTATGCAAATAACCCAATACCGAAAGTAAGTGATCCGAGGGAGCTTAAGGACCAGTTAACATCTTTACAATCAATTTTAACGATTATAAAAGTAGAGGAGTTTAAGGTTATGCCTGATGTCCAATCGCGATTTCGAAATAACAGTTGTTGCACTGCTCTTCACCGATGACATTTTTCGTGCAATGTATCGTGGTGAAGTAACTGCTATCATACTTCTAATTGAAGTTTTTAAGTAGAATAGGCCAGGCGGTTGCCATAAATGGAAAGGAATCCGACATGGTGGCGTTCCTCAATAATCAATTCTTAATCAAATTTCATTTGCACTATATACGTCTCAGCTTCTGAAGAGTATTAGTATGCAGACGATATCCAGGTATAAGTCCTTTGATGCGAAATCTGCTATTCAGGCTGTCATCGATATTAATAGAGAATTTGACGATTTGGTAAAAGCATCGGGGGGTCATTGGTTGGATTTAATAAATCACAACTACTTTTTTTCGGTAAGCTTCTACAAACACGCTTTTGGGGTGAGTTTAAGAAAATTGTTACTGAACACCAACGACTTGAATGCGACGAGAAATCTTGAAGTCATTATGGATAGGATATGAGATTTAGAAAGCATATCAGATTTTTCTACTAAAAAAGGATTTTCCAATCTGAAACTGATTTGTAGTAAATTTCTCACAAGCCATTTTACGAAACAATTGTGTGATTCATTGGTGTTGTCACACTTTAATTTTTGTGATGTTGTTTATGGTCCATTTTTTTTTCTCTGTGGACCAACGGCGAATACAGTTAATTCAGAGTACATGTGTGGGTTTATATCGGGTATTAGAAGTAGAGAACGTGGTATAACTACTAAAACTAGAGAGAATGAAGAGAGACGAATACATCATTCCTTAACGCTTTTTAATAAAATAATAATAAATCATCTTAGATGGGATGCCCACAACGTTCATATTAGATATAACAATATACCTGCTCATCAGTCAGTCTAGCGGTCTTTTCATACAATATCGCTAAATTAAGTAAACAATTGCCAGAAGATGTCATCAAGACTTTATCATACGAAATTACCAAAGATTTAAATCCACCGTTCGTCGCTTGATTCTTTCTGTGTGGTGAGATCTAGCTTTGCTACTCAACTAAACACTTATAGTTACTTATGTATTAAGTGACTGGGAAAAAAAATAATACAAAAAATTAAATTATCACTAAAAATTACGTATATATTAATAATTTCGTAATTCAATAACGTCTATCAATGACAAACCTCCTCATGTGTCTTTTCAAAGATATAGAAGAGCTGTATTTAGCTGTAATAGAATTGTAAATTTTGACTGCATTGTAAGAAAGAGATCTTTGAAAAGCAGCGGTGTTATCACCGAACATACGGAATAAGTCGTCTAAACACACGAAACCACCCAAAACTTTTAAATAATTAAATTAATAAGTATCTTAAAAACGGCTCCACACCTAACCTACCTAGGCCAAAGATTTATAAATCTTTGCCTAAGCCACCTAGCCATAGCATTGTTAATGCCATAGTTGCAGAGTACGGTCGCATGCCATAAGCAATTTCGTATTTCGAAAAAACCGCCATATTATGGGCGTCCCCTAATGAAGGTTTACTGAAGGGGAGGGGAATGAAGCTGACTGCCTCCGCGCGGTGTTCCCTGGAAACGTCTTTGACGGCTAAACAGTCAGCAATATTAGTTTACAGTAGTTTAGTCCGAGGTATAGGTCAGGTTAGATAGGTTAGGTGTGGAGCAATAGCCGACGAGGCTTTGATCTAACGAAAGTTATATGTTCGGTGGGTATGGAAAACAGATCCCTGTGTCGCGTTATTCTGTCGTGGACATCAGACCCGCTAAGTAATTTTAGATAGAGGTATTCAGGTACCTTAAACTTGTTCACTTTAAGACAACACTAGCAGTTTAAAACAAATACTTTTCCTTTAATTTCAGCCACCCCGAATACTCCTAAAACCCTTATATGTGGTCATATTTGCGCAGCCCATACGAAAATCTGGAATCATTCGGAATTTTCCAACAGACTCAATCTCGAGAGATGATGATTCAAACGGCAATGAACAGTGTATAGTCCTACCAGGTAGCGCAGATGAGATGACTAATAAATTCTTTCGAATGTACCTACCAACCCCTATGCCAGTTGTAGGTTCTGGTCCGATAACACTATATGAAACGAGTATGGTCTTTTAAGCGATATTTTCATTCAAATAATGAGATCACTAAACTATTGAATTTACCTAGTAAGTGTCGGAAAACCGATCATAGCCCTAATAGGTACAACAGCAGCGTGGGCCAAACTAGATGCAACCTTAGGAAAACACCCTTTATTTGTGGAGTGGTGAGGGTGAAGAGGTGAAACACAAAATTCAACCAACAATGGTATTGCGACGTATTTTTGACGAAAATCGTGTAGGTATACTTGATATGGCGAGTTATCAAGTTTTAAAATGAACGTACTGTATAATAAATAACTTAATATTTACTTTAATTACTTAAATCGCTTAATTAAGAATAAAAATTAAGTTTTTACTCTCTGTTCCATTATAAATGAAACAAAAAATACATTGATGTTAAAATATTGTGACATTTGTATACACATTTACACAAGTTTTTATCAGATGATAGCATGTTGCAAATTAAAAGTAATTTACGATATAAAAAACCATGTCAATCCGCTAGTGTATGGCTAGTCAATTCCTATACACATCTTTATTACCACGTCCACGTGCCCCACAAAATACTAAATTACTTACCCGTTCCATGGGTTTTACGTTTTGATGGATTTTGTCTTGCCATTCTCGCAAATATATTGCTGTATCTTCTCTGATACCGAAATTTATTTGCTTTACACGCTACATAGTTAGTGCGGACGATTTTAAGTTTGGCACATAATTGACGAGTTTGTTGGTCGCAAATTCCTATACGACATTGAAAGTTTAATTGACGTTAAGAGCCGACAATTTGAATTTGCTTAAGCACTTATGGTATTTAATTGAGAAACAACAGTTCGATATCTTGAACTAGTTAAAAGTTTTGGATTTAAATCGATTTGAGAAATTTGAGTTTCAAGCCCGGCTACGTTAGCTATCTGTTACAAAATCATAACATCATTTTACTTTCCCGCACAGGGATAATTCTCGAGAAAATTGCGTTTAAAATTTCACCAGTTAGGTAGTTGGAACCTATATTATTATAATTAAAATACAATATTTCTAACCATGTTTCTGTGGCGTCATTGGTAGGGCGTTCGCTTCGCATGCGGAATGTTCTGGGTTCGAATCCCAGCTCAAGCAATACTTTTTTTCTGATTTTTGAATAATATAGTTAGTTTGTTACGTTAGTTTATTGGTAATAATGAAAATAAATCAATTATAATAATAATTATTAAAATTCTGTTTCATTACGCAGGTCATATATTTTTGATTATATTATAACGTGAACCCACCGATTTTTTTTTGTTCTATATGCCTCCATATCATTTTTAAAAAGTATGGGTTGTTTCCGAAGTATAGTCCGTAACTCAGGCTGCGGAGCGATATTTTAATTTATTAATTAAAAAAAAAAAAGACATAACACGATGTGGCAAATGTTCTATAACCAAATTATTGTTTTGTGTAAGTCAATCTTAAACGTTCAGTACTCTGTTCGTAATATGTTAGGGTTAGTAATCATATATTTCCAAGCAAAAAGGCTGTTTTGAGTTGATAACCCAAGGAGGAAAAATATTGTTGTAATACGCTGAACTTGACAAGAATGGGTTACTGTGAAAAAAATGCATCAAATGTTGTTGTTCATTATTCCAGCCCTTGCTTTGTTGTGACTTTTATCTGATACTTAGAATAAAAATATGGTTGTATTTGTCTTCGCTCAAATTTCTAGATGTCCGAATTAAATTCTTGTTAAGCTACCTTAACAGTTATATTATTATTAGGTAAAAGGTTTATCATTTTTTTCTTCATTCGATTACTTTTAAGTGGTTAAGTTAGGAAGCAAAAAGCTTCAACTTCGCCTATTGTATTTATATATACAGGGTGTTTGGAAGGTCGATAGAAAGTCTTGAGGCGGTGATAGGGCGGACCATTTAGAATCTTTTAAGCCAAACATACCTTAGTACAAAGTCTTACGGTTTTCGACTTATTGGAGATTTTCGATTTTTAGTATGAAAATATGCGTTTTTTCCTGGTAACAACAGGCTATATGAAATAGTTTTTAAGTACCTAAAAGTGTGTTTTTTTTATTTGGAGAACACACAAAAACAGATTGACTTCAAACAAATAATAAATAAATGATTCAAATAAAACTCGTTAACTCCACAAACAAATCAATTTAATATGCTCAAGAGCACACCCATCAACTACCGAAATAAGACATGGAGCTCGAGCATGTATTAGAAACAATGGTTCTCAGTTTGAACACCAATAAAGCATGTTTCAATAGTTTATTTGATTTTATTTACAAATTTATTATTTAAATTTCAAAATCCGAATATCTCAAAAACCGTAAAACTTTGTACTAAGGTATGTTTGGCATAAAAGATTGTACATGATCTGCCCTATCACCTCCCCAAGACTTTCTATCGACCTTCCAAACACCCTGTATAATTACAATGAAGTCATTTATTATTTTTATTATTATATACTTTTATATTGACAAAAGCTACCATTCAGTGATGCGGGGTGAATAACGAGTTGAGAGACATCCTGCAGAGTGTGATACGTCATATTATCTATTTTATAATATTATTTCCTATTGTATGTTACTATTATGCTAGGAAAACTTAATGAAAACTTATAGAAACAATACTTCAAATGGGGCTCACGCAAAGTAGCTCTGAAGGAGGCGACAGGATGATCAGCGAAACGTTAGCTATTATAGATTTGACGCAGGATTTATCCAGAAGCATTGTTTCTATAAGTTTAGTTGCCTGTGGAACTTCCCTGTCTAAATTAATTAAAACTTTTAACCATTAGTTACTAGTATTTTCGGTATCATTATTTTATAAGACTAAATAAAATGTCTAAGAACTGATAAAAAGTTAAGTTATATTTTTTTTTGTGAATTCAAAGAAGCTTCTCAACAACAAAAAGTGTCGAAATCTTCATAATTTGTTTATAACTATTTACGTAACATTTTGTTTTAATATATGTGTTTTAACGCACCAAAATTTGTGCAGGAATTAAGGTTCTACCTACCTCAGGATAATCGGCCAACGCTACCAATAAATCGTCCTTTGCCAGACAGAATAGATCCGAATATCCCAACGATCTTACGTTTGCTGTACGGCGATTTCCTGTGCGGTTTCCAGCTATGTCGAGCACGCTAACCTTTTTATGACATAAAAATTACATAATATAGAGAGTGATTTAAATTTGCAGCAACCATATTAGAGATTTTGAAAATATTAAAATTTAATATGAATGTGTGTGCTGTTTTCAACAAAGTGTCAGCATTCTTCATTTTAAGCTCTATAAATATATCATAATATGCAAAAACACACTGACGTGACTAGGATATTATCAATTACATAAATTAAAATGTGTATATTAACATGACGCGTATCTGGAGGAGCGCGCTGATTTCGCCGAAGCCAAAGGTTTATTTTATGAGCCTTTGATCACTTTGATAACTACATATAATAATAAAAATAGCAATAGTTAACGTATTTATTTGGACAAATCAAGCCCCAAAGCTGTTCCAATTTTTGCCCCGGAAACTTCAGGCTTAGCCTCTATCTGAAAAAATGACAAGAGGCAAAATGGCTCCTAAGGGAGTTGCAGGGTGCCAAAGTTTTGGAATGTTTCTTGTTTTTTTATGTTGTATGTATTTCCAAGATCTTCTTAAATAACAATTTGAATTTTAGTACAGTTACCACATCAGAAACTCCATAATTAGCGCAAATTAACGATAGACAATATCTACAAGTTGATATTTGCACGTCTAGCGATCAAAAATTTGAATTGTCCAGGCAGTTTTTTCAATGTATCTTAGATCTTTCTAAAAACTAAACTGAAATTAAAATTTTCCTTTTGATTAAAAAATTTCCTCTTATTTTTTTTTTTTCGAGAAATTATAAAATAAATGTAGGTACTACTATTTTGCTTCAAATTTTAGTTTTGGGTGGCAGCATAGATACTAATAAGGTTGAATAAAAGTCAACTTTGAAAACAATGAAATAAATTTATATACTCCATTTCGTTTAAAACAGTTTGTGACCCTTGCATTTTTTGTGTCAATAAGTGTAAGTCCTAAACTTAATAAGATGATAATAAGCATTTTCAATAAAAGGCCATGCAAAAAAAGTTTGAAATTATTTGTCAAACTGATTGTCAATAAAAATAGCATGTTGAGGTTTCTTTTTCTGTTGAAATTTGTGTTTTTTTTTTTAAGTATTTTCATTGTTAAAAATTAAAATGCCTTTTAAATAATCAAATCAAGAAAACTTATGCTGAAATTTACTTTGTATATGAAGATTGCAAGGGCAGCAGCAAGGGAGTATCGCAGGCGGATTCTGAATAGAAGGCTACCTGACAAAGAAATTTTTATTAACATTCATACCCATTTAGTACTCAACGGACCTAAACTGTTAAAAGATTAAATGACAATGCTATACACCCTCCACAAATTGGAACAGACAGACGATTTCTTAGGAAAATTAGATCGAGACAGCAGCTTAAACGAATGAAGAGCGTCTGCTATACTTCATGTCAACATCACGTCGAAGCCACAGGCATCCGTTTATCTTTCTACCAATTCAAGATCTCCAGCCTGGTGATCATTTATCGAGGAAAATGTAAGACACAAAAAGTTTTTGAACTGCATACAACTGCACGAACAATAATGTAATTAATCGCTATATACGTCAGCAGGATTACCCAAAAAGTTCACAGTTTTATATTGGATTAATGCCGATGCACGTAGATTTACAGTATTTGTGCACAACGTGTTGGTGAAATTCAAAATTTAACCAATTCAAACGATTGGAGATACATATCTTCTAAAGAAAACGTCGCATATGAAACACCAAAGAGATATAATAATTTGAAGGTTTCTAATGAAAGTCTATGGTTATCAGGCCCGAAATTTCTCTATCTTGCACAATAAAAACTTTACCATCATATACAAGGAACGGTAGTTAATAATTTAAGACAAAATTACTGGATTTTAAGGATGAGACAAGCATTGAAAGCAATTTGGGCAAAATGTCATACATGTAAAAATAGAAAAGTAACATCGAAAATTCCGACTCATTAAATAATATGGATTAGAATATTTTGGTCCACTAAATGGTTCTGTAAAACGAAGTCATGAAAACCGATATTGTGTTATATTTAGGTACATGCGTGGTTACTAGGGCTGTTCATTTAGAAAACGCACATGACTTATCGACTGATAGTTTTATAGATGTTCTTCGACAATTTGGCTTTTTCCACAAGAAATGTGTTGCGATAATGGAAGTGATTTTAAAGGTGCCCATGAAGAATTGAAAAGAGCATTAGGAGACTTAAGTCAACATGAAATATTAAAATTTCGCAGTTTAAATAGAATTCAATGGAATTTCAATCCACCACTTTCTCCTCATATGAGCAATGCATGGGAAAGATTAAGAAAGAGTGTGAAAAAGATAATGAGTGAAATTCTAATATCAAATTTTCTACAGGAATATGTGTTGAGAACTGTGTTGGCTGAAGCAAAAAATATTTCGAATTCAAGACCACTGACACATGTATATTTAGACTCATATGAAGCATTAACTCCAAACCACCTTTTAATTGATAATTTTTATAGAGCAACTTTGTGCTGAAATACTGAACACTAAATATAATTTTATTAAATAAATGTAGAGCGCCACAAAAATTAACTGATTTTTTGGAAATAGATGGGCGCAAGAATACATGACATTTCTTGTTAGAAGAAGTAAATGGTATAACGAAGCTTCAATTGTAAAATAAAATGACGTGGTTATTGTCATCGATCACGATGTACCTATAAACTCATAGCCAAAAGGAAGAGTCGTGTCTTGCTATGCAGGACGGGAAATAAAATACGTGTTGCTGACGTAAAGCTGAGCAATGGGAATATTTTGAAGACTATAGCGAGTCTTCGTTGATACAGGACAGGATACTGTTTTTTTTTTCCAAAAAGTACCTATTTTTTTTATAAACATATCTTTTTTGGAATTCAGGAAGAGAAGCTAAAAGAAATCCCATTTAACACAAAACGCAGAATTTTGTCTTTGCTATATATAGATAGGTACATTATCTCAAAGATAGTTTGATTCATCCTTTTGAAATTCCTTAAAAATAAATCAAATCTAAAAAAAAAATTTAACTAGTCCCACTAAATTTGATCGTTTTAAAGTTTCAAATGGTTGCCATCGAATTTAAATCACCCTGTTTATAAAATTCAAATACAATGTAACAGAGACATTCTATCTATGTCATCACATTTACAAAGAATCTTACCTCGCCAAAAACAGATCCAGCACTCAATGTCGCCAAAACTGTGAAACCATCATCAGCAACAACTTGTAGCCTACCTCTTTTGACAATGTACATCTCTTTGCCCACGTCGCCTTTTCGACAAATGTAATCGCCAGGTGAAAAAACCTTTTAACGAACAGATTGAAAGAAATATTTAGAAAAACTAATTCAATAATAAAAAAAAACAATGGAATTTACTCAAGAACTAGATGTCTCTAAATGATCAAAATGGCGAATAATTTAAAGTCCGTGCCTGGTTTGCAAAAAATCATTTACATAATTGTAATGAACTTCTCTCATTACATAATTAAGTTAAAAGAAATAACACATATGCATGTACTTAATACTGTGTAAATAAATACGTTAAATTGAACTCATACTTTTGTAGCTTTAATAAAGTTAGTTAAACTTAATTTGAAATATGTTCTACTTACTTGTAATTTCAATTTAAGTACGAGTGCTTCTAACAGTCCGGGTTCACAATCTTGGAATATTCGCACTTTTCTTAACGTGTCCAAATGAACTCTTATTGCTATTTCAGCTTTAAGCTTATCAGGAAGTGCGGAAAGGACACGTTCTTCGTCTAACGCCCCACTTTCTGCCCATGTATAGGCAAACCATCTATTTCACAATAAAAAAATCGTAAACTTTTACTCTTTTAAAGCTTGTCGTACATTAAAGAAGAGCGTCTTATGTACAGGGTATCCTTACGAAAGGTTACACCCTATAATTTCTTGCTCCCAAAAGGTGAAAATCGTGTTCACCCTGTATCTCAGAAACAAAAGAAGATTAATTCTATTTTAGGCATATTACTTCCACATACAACCAAACTTAGAGAAACAATACATCTGGATAAATCCTACGTCAAGTTTATACTAGCTAAGGTTTCGCTGATATTAGTCATCATCAGTATCAGTTTAACCCCTTGCTCACGCAAAGGTGCTCTGAAGAAGCTGTCAGGATGATCAGCGAAACGTTAGCTAGTATAATAACAATAATATATATGCAGTATTTATCCAGAAGTAGTGTTCTATAGAGCAGGGTCGCAAAACCGCAAGTATCTATCTTTATTAAACGCTGAAATAGTGTCAACCAAAATAGGAAGTATGAGTGATAGATTCCTTTTAAAATACTGAATCCTAACTTTATGTACCTTATGACTCGTGCTTCCAGCTCTCTGCCGACTTTTCGAAATGCCATGTACTGCTTGACGCCATCCATCCTATTTTGAAAGTCGACTCGAGCTACGTTCATGTTTGATATCATTGAGCCAATATTACCTAATAATTTAAGAGAAAATTTACATATTTAAATCATTTAGAGACGCGTAAGTCACCTCACCTACTATAGTAGCAAATATTAAGACTCCAGCTAAAAAATCAGCTACAACAAACAGATATTCAGCATCATTTTCAGGTACTGGTGTTTCTCCTATCGTTGTCAACGTCAATGTGGACCAATAGAAGCTGTAGATATACTGACGGGCTAGTGTATTGTTCTTGTGACCCTCGAGGTTATACACCCAGCTATCCGTACCGAATCCAATGGCGTAACTAATGGCGAAATAGAGGCACGCATTCCAATGAATTAGAACTAAAATTGCTAAAACTACCTGAAAATTGACCAAAACCATTATTTGTTTATAACGGAATCACACCGCGCGCAGTTTAAGGATTATAGTCAGTTTAATATTATATTTGTTATTACTACCAATCAAGGAAGAAAATATCACTGCTATTTTTAACCATTTTTCAACATCGTACTAATATTTGAAGTTAAGTTTTTCTGTCTTGTTATTTACCTAAGTTTCCTAGCTATTGTTCTTTGTCAATCAGATTGTAATAAACGAAGGTAAGTAATTCTTCACATTGTAGGTAAGTTTACAGTAAAAAAATATCTAGTGGGAAATTGCATAAACGCGGGTGATGAAAAGAGCATATTTTAACACTCTGCCACCGGCGCCGTTGAGAAAATGCCAACTTCAAATTACGTTTTGCGTCTAGAGTTATAATACCATAAAAAACGTTATGTTTTTTTCTAGCTATACTATTTTACAAATCCCTCAGTATATAAGTGAGATTGCAAATGATATTCAAATTATAAGCATGTTGAAAATATCAGAATCCCCATGTGCCTCAACTCCTCTAGCTTTCAGCCCAAGCAAGTGGCTGATGTTCTATTCTTCGTCTTCGTCCATATTATTATTCAGATATTGAAATACGTTTCAAATTTCGTATTGTATATAAATATAAGCAATTTTGGGAAAATATCAGATGACGTTATACCTATACGCAGATTTAGGTACCTATGAGCAATAATATTGAATCCAGTGCCAGCGGTTCGCCTAAAGTTATACGGGCTTGTCATATAAAACAAGACTTTAGACCTCGAATGTCTTGAGAATACAAGTAAGGTTATAAATTGCTGCTTTTTTGAAATTTGTACATTTTTGTGGTTGGCATGAATCGCGAACTTCAGCTTTATTGGACATGGTGCTTCAACAAATTTGGTTTTGTGATTTTCTTGTGTTGATTCGAGTTTTTGTTAGTAGATACATTTTTAGCACTCCTCTAGTATGCTGTGGAGATATTCTTGTTGAATTCTAGTTTGATCATACTTAAGATAGATCTCTAAAGATTGGATCCAAAATTTAACAAGAAACCCTAGACGCTGTGATCAGATATAGATCAGGCAACATACTAGAGATCTTATAGAGAAATACAAGATGTTTTTGGCGACATCTAGTGTGAGCAGGCAATATGCACGGTGAAACACAGTTCACAAACGATGGCCGGACGAGAAGCAACAACTCCCTATTGCTAACACTAGACGCGTCTACGCGACTCACTTTTTAAGTAACCGAATACTTTTTTTCTAACCTTTAGTGCACCAATAAAAAAATTTTAATAACATTCATTCATTCTGGTGATTTCTTTCGTTAGTTTTCTAGATTGTATTTACTTAGTGTAGCGATGTTGTTATTACTTTACACTGCCAGATATTTCCATATTGGTGTTTTGTTATGTCTCGTGTTGTTCATGAAAAGTTGCACAACTTCATAATAAACTTTCTAATAACTATTTGACAAATAATTTTCTTAAAACTTTTTAATCAACAAATTTTTACCATTTCTTCGTACACGTAATAAACATTCATAAATAATCCTTAAAAACTTACTAGTGAATCAGAAGTTTTTTAATAAAGCTATACTCTTCGATACACTTAAAAATGATATTTCACATTAGCAAAATGATTTAAACATGAAAATAATACTAAATAAATGCTATTTCTACGATATTATATCATACAGGGTGAGTCAGGTTTTTTTAGCAGGACTTTAGGAGCTTAGGTATAGGTATCTTCTTCTTCTTATGCATATTCGTTAGTGAATGTTTGCGACCACACGATTCATCTCTATCCTGTCTCTAGCTGTATGTATTAGGCTTTCCACTGTTCGCAAACCCG
Source organism: Apoderus coryli (assembly GCA_911728435.2). Taxonomy (NCBI): domain Eukaryota; kingdom Metazoa; phylum Arthropoda; class Insecta; order Coleoptera; family Attelabidae; genus Apoderus; species Apoderus coryli. The sequence continues at coordinate 8,212,620 of OU452204.1, read as the reverse complement.
TCCATTGTCTTATATTACGTAGCCATGACATCTTCTTTCTTCCCGCTCCTCTCTTTCCTTAAATCTTTCCCTCGATAATCAGTTGTAGGAATTGGTATTTCGTGCTTCGCATTATATGTCCTAGGTATGCAGTCTTTCTTTTTTTGATCGTCAGCCGCAGTTCACGTTCTTTGTTTATTCCTCGTAGGACATTTTCGTTGGTCACTCGGGCCGTCCATGGGATTTTTAGTATTCTACGATATACCCACATCTCAAAGGCTTCTATTCTATTCATTGTGGCTACTTTTAGTGTCCAGCTCTCAACACCGTATAGTAACACCGACCAGATGTAACACCTCGCGAATCTCATTTTCAGGTTCAGGTTAAAGTCCGCATTGGTAAAAATACGTTTGAATTTCATGAATGTGTTGCGGGCATTCTCTATGCGGCATTTTATTTCCAACTCGGATGTCCAGTCCTCACTGAGCCATACTCCAAGATATTTAGATTTATTCACACGTTCAATTGATGATCCATCAGATGTTAATCTTGCATTCTTAAAATTGTCAGGTTGGCGAGTAATGACCATATATTTTGTTTTTTTGGCATTTATTTTTAGGCCCATTCTCTCACTGTGCCGTCCCACTACATCGACAAGGCATTGAAGATCACTCATATTATCAGCAATCAAGACCGTGTCGTCCGCGTACGAATGTTATTAATCCACGTCCCATTGACTTTAATGCCGTTTTCTATGTTCTCAAGTGCCTCCTGAAAGATGTTTTCAGAATACAAATTGAACAGCAGAGGCGAGAGAACACACCCCTGCCTGACTCCTCTGCAGATTTCAACATTGCTGCTCTGTTCTCCATCGATCTTTATGTGGGCAGATTGTTTTAGATAGAGATTTTCAATGCAGCGAATATCTTTGCCGTCTATATCCATTTGTCTCAGAATTGTTAGTAATTTATGATGTTGAACCCTGTCAAATGCCTTCTCGAAATCTATGAAACATAGGTACACATCTTTCCCTTGATCGTGGCAGTTTTGTATCAGTACTTGTGTTGCTACTAATGCTTCTCGAGTTCCCAGGCCTTGTCTGAACCCAAATTGTGAGTCGCTGATGCTTTGCTCGCACCTTCTGAATATTCTTTGATGGACAACCTTAAGGAACAGTTTTAAGGAGTGGCTCATAAGGCTGATAAGTCTGTGGTCTTCGCATTTCCTAGCGTTATTCTTTTTTGGTAACGGTATGAAGGTAGATGACAACCATTGATCGGGATATTGCCCGGTTTCATATATTCTGTTGAAGAGTTTGTGGAGAACTGTTACACCCCTATCGTCAAGCAGTTTAAGGAGCTCTGCAGTAATTTCATCGGGCCCAGGCGCCTTGTTATTTTTCAATGTGCGGATGGTCCTTTCTATTTCCGCTTGGGGGTCCTGATAGATCATCCTCCGTATCCCGGCCAAGAGTTCTTTCGTATAGGTATAGGTATAGAATATAATTTTTTAAGATGAAAATCTTATACAAACATATATCAGTGGAAGCTTTGTTTCTGAGAGTTAAGATTTCAGGATTTTTTCGGTTTTTGTATGTTTTCTCCAACAGTTTTAGCAATAATGGATTACAATTTAGTACACTTGTTCACGTCACCAACTCAAGATCTGGGGTAATTGAGTTTTTCAAAACCTACAGGGTGTCACATTTTTGGGGTTCGTTCTGAATTTGAGTCTCTCGAACTTTTTTGTGCACAACCTCTGCTTTCTATTAAATAATTAATTAAATTAAATAATTAAATCTTTTGGCCTGTTGTATGTTTTTCGAGAAATGTACTGGTTTGGAGAGAAATTAAATGCATTTGCCATGGAACAGTATTTTTTTAAAAAGAGACTTTTGAAATAGAGGATTAGTTAAAAGTAGAGACTATATTTTATTTTATTTTTTAAATGCAAAGAATAAAGTAGGAAATAGAAGATTTATTAATTAATTGTAAATTAAAAAAATACGTAAATAATTATATAAATCCTGAAACTTTGACACCCTGTATCTCAGAAATTAGGCTTAAATGGATATATTTATGTGTGTATAAGATTTTGATCTTAAAAAATTATATTGTAGAATTTGTTAAATTCCTGTTACAAAAACCTGACTCATCCTGTACATTATGATTTATACACATCATAACTCTCTGAGAACGTGCAATTAACAAATTAAGTTTATTCGTATGGTCTGATTTGAGATCCAATCAGCTTGGTACAGATTCTCTCCAAAAACGACCAACAGTATGGTTAATGAAAAATAATTTCGTGGCATAGCGGGCAAAACGACTGGTTTTACCTACACAAGGGACTTTGTTTAGTTTAGCAGGGTATCGGTCTAATTCAGTAGAACCAGACCGATGCAGAGCTCGACAGACACTGACGAATTCGTTTCGCTCCTATTATGAGCTTGTCAGAGTACAATATCGGCCTGCATTTAATCACAATGAGATATACAACAGTAGATATATGTAAACTAGTACCATCTACATATATCTACTGTTGTATATCTCATTGTGATTAAATGCAGGCCGATATTGTACTCTGACCTACACATTGATTAATGCATATCCCACCATAAAGAGGCTGATTAAATCCAATGTATAGGAAACACCAGCCGTAAAAATAGAAATGAAATGAAAATAGTGTAAACACAAAACGCTAGCAAGGGACCATTTATCCTTCTGCTAGCATCACCCAAAATATTTGGGTATCAGCAACGCGGTAGCGCTTCGAATGCTTTCGTGCATTTTTAGATCATATAAAAATGGTTTGCTGGCCCGGATTATTCCTGTAGACGTCCAAGCAGCATGCAATGTCTTAAAAAAGACACACCATGACTCAAGAAGTTTAAGCTTACACAGTCACCGGGAAAAGTCATGGCGACCACTCAGAAGGAATCCTATCGATTGATTATAAAGACAAAGGTGTTTAACTGGATAATACACAAAAGTCGTCTTAGTTCCTTTGATCGTTCGTTCATTTACCGTACAACTGGCCCTAAGACAATCGCTAAAAAATGTTTTCTTAGCCGTTTTATAGCCTCACCTCAAATTGTTACCTGATGCGTAGAATTGTCAAATAATAACACCTGATAATAAAAAATAGCGTTTCTGCATTTACGAAAAACGCTATTTGTGTACCAAAACCATTAACGTCTAAACTGAATTTTGTGTCGAAACAGTAAATTTCAGGTGAGGCTATTAAAACGTTTATTTAATAATATTTATTATGTAGGCACTTCACAATCCTGATGTTTATTACTCTTTTTATTATCAGGTGTTATTATTTCAAAATTCTACGCATCAGGTAATATTTATGTATGAATATTAAACACAATAAAACAAAACTTCTTTCCGACTTAAAGGCTTTTTAACAGTTACATTTTTGAGGAAGCTAAAGTGGTTTTCATGTAAATGTCAGTTAGCTAAATAAAATTAGACGTGTTATATATATACGAAATGCTTGTCCCATAACATTGTAACATGTGCTTTTATCAGTGATGATCGGCAGGCTATGTGAATCAAATTTCCAACATTTAGAAAGAGCTTATTCTAGCAAGAGCTACCGTATAAGAACAAGATGTATGTGGCGACATCTAGTGTGAGCAGGCAATATGCTCCTTGAAACAAAGTTCACAAACGATGGCCGGACAAGAAATTACATTAAATCCTATGCCAACACTAGATACCACCGATTTTCCTAGCAAATTTCCAACATACTTAAAGTCTTGTTACATTATGTAACAAGGAATTCGTAAATAAAGCTCACCGGGATATTGCCTTCTCACACTAGATGTCTCCACATACATGAATCTTGTTGTCGTTCGATATCTCGTGCGAGTAAAGCTCTTTATAAATGTTGTAAATCTGAATCACATGGCCTGCCGATCGCCACTGATAAGTTGTGAATCAACGTGTGATGTGATATTTGACGCAAATTTCCAACTTATACTTAAAGTCTTGTTACATTATGTAACAAGCACTTCGTAAATCACAATAAAGCCCCCGTTAGGGAATTCGGATGTATCTAGTGTTGTTGGCAATAGGATTTACCTATTGGAGTTGCATCTTCTTGTCCGGCCATCGTTTGTGAACTTTGTTTCATTGGGCATAGTGGCTGCTCACAATAGATGTCACCACAGACATCTTGTTGTCATATATACATACTTATATATATATATTTATATTATTATTCGGATTTATTTTACCTTACATATCCTAAACACATTTGGGTAATTCGTATCAGTTTCAGTTCTTTCAAACCACTCCCACATTCTTGGCAGTTTGAACAGTCTATTTAAGCGCACTATAACTGGGCATGGCACTTTCACATTACATTCATATGGATGCCAACGCAGATAGAGAAAATCTGTTGGTAATATAGCTAAAATGTCCGTTTTCCACGATTTTGATTGGAGGTAATGAGCACGTAGCTTCTTTGGATCAGTGACTAGTAGGCCTTGTTCCAAATAACCTGCAAAAATAATAAAAATGACACAACCAGGATATTTGCTGCTATTACTCGTACAACCCAACAACATTTATGAGTATCAGGGTCGTTCCTAACCCTTCCGCCGCTTTTTTACAGGCATAAAAATGGCACCCCCATATTTAAAAAACAAAATTTTATTAAAAACAAAAATTCGTTAACTTGTTAAAACTAAATAACTCTAAACTTTAATACATACTAACATATAATAAAAAATATAAAACTAAAACAAGCGAAAAACAAGAAACAAAACACATTATACATACACAACAAAACGTGTGCATTTTGGATCAAGTTACTGGTTACAATATGAAAAATATCGAAAAATGATTACATAAATATTTTTCTCGCTTGCGTACTCGTCAATAAGCTGTGAGTGATCTAAATTTTCATAAATATAATTTTCAATTGCTATTATACCAAAATTTGTGAACAGTTCCTGTGACATGGTAGACCTGAGTTAGGTTTTTATTATTTTTAACTTGGCGAATGATGGCTCTCCAGATGCAACTGTTACTGGTAAAGTTAGAAACTAAATTAGCTGTATTATTATATTCAAACATTAAATGCATTTCACTGTTTATGCCAGCGTCCTGCAGCCGCCTTTAGGTTTCGCCGCCTTTGTACCTGCACACCCCTCAGAACGGCCCTGATGAGTACTAATATAATATACTCAAATATTTGTTTGTGTTACTTATCAATCTAACTTATAAGAGAAACAATGATTATGTATCGAATAACTAATTAAATTTATTCCATCGTGGGTGGTAAACTATCATTTGTTCGACTTAAAAGTCGTTGTCAAATGACAGTTAATTTACAATAGTAAATTCGAACAAATTTTACGTACTCAAAAGTCAATTTTACACACTGCCAACAAACAATTCGATACAAGTTAAAATGCATATTGTAGTCATTGTTGCAGTAAACAAGATACATAATACCTAGGTACCCGTAAAACACTAACAGGATGTAAATATTTCAGCTTATGAATAAAATAGAATATTACACTCGCCGGTAATTTGTATCATTCATATTGTTCTAGATTTCAGTTTATGAAATACTTTTACACAATAAGTTGACGTTTCACCGCATCCAAAATATCAATGGAGAACTGTTTTTTATTACACAATAGGTAAAATTTTCCCTGTATACAAGGGATGTATTGCGATCATGTCAAAAATTCACTTTTATGTGTATCATGATTTTGGAAAAATGTATCTACATCAGTGTGTGTTTGCAATATTTAATAAAGTCAAAACACCCTAAGCTACGAGAGTGAATTTTAAAGAAAACCATTTTTTTTTTTGGAAAAAATCATTTTATTTTTCTATATAATCTAAATTTATTAAATTATATTTTCCAGACATTAATGTGCAGTTTTACGAAGAGTTTTAACTCCATATAGGACGGACTTTTCCGACCCAGCGAAAGTATTGTGAACGCTCTAAAAAAATTTCAGATAAAGACGGCTATAACCATTTTGTCCCCTGATACGACTAAAACCATTTCGAGATTATGTTTCGTTACCCAGGTCATATATTTAGATTATATTATATTTTGCCGGGAAAGTTTTCTGGTGACAGATTGACCGAGGGTGGTCGCAAACTGCTGTAACTACTAAAAATAGGAATAAGTCTATTTTCTTAAATATAATACCCTATATACGAGTATTATATAATATTCTGAAAGACAATTATATTCGCTTTCAAAAGATATTCCATATTCATATCCCTAAATGAAAAGGTTTTCGAAATAAAAGCAAGTTTTTAGAAAAATTGGAATATTTTAATTAGGTAGCAATGGAATCCAAAAATATAATTATACACAGCGTGTTTCATTTGAAAAGTTCATATCAACTTCCTATATTACAAATGTGGTAGTGGCAACAATATCACAATATTATAAGAGTAAAAGCTTGGAACGACGCGACGTGAGTAATCATGATGAAATTCATCGTAGATTCCGAAAATGTAAAATATAGGGTGTTCCATTTAAAATAACAGTTAGGAAATTATTATGTTAATATATTTTTCTAATCAAAATGCATTATTTATTGCTTGTTATATTTTCTGCCTCTATGGTAACTCTAAAAATGATGAACTAGTTCAACACGCCTTTCTTTTGCTACATATATTACAATAATTATAATTCATAAAAATCGTCATAAATATTCCGTTTTATGTTCTTGGTCTAAAGGGAAAGTCAATATTGATTATGTTATTTCCTATTTTTCGCTTGTTTTTGCTATCCATGTAGATTTGGAGTAAAACACAAAGAACAAATAACAAACACTATTCCATATTAGTAAATAAATTAGCTTGTATTTGCTATAGTAGTTTGAAATAATAGTTGCATGTCACATCGGGAGACATAAGAGTAAAGGGCCCAGCCAGCCACTTCGTTCAGTTTAAGTAATGATTGTAGCGTGAGCTTTAGTCTCTAGATTGTATATTTTAATGAACAAATTAAGTGGGAGTTTGTTATTTACTATACAACTTTAGCTAATTATTTGGCCAATCGATACTTTAGGGTTATGACACGAAAGCTTTTTGACTTTTTACTATGGAGCAACAATGACCAGTACAAAAACTTATCACATAGTAACGTTTGCCACAACAAACAGATCTTTAAAAATACGCTAAGACCCTGAAATACCTTTCCAATACTTTATTCCAGAAATGTGTAAACGCCAAGACGAAAATTCAAGTTGTTAATAATAGTGATTAAAGGAACTCTAGCCATAACTGAAGCGTCTATAAACTCAAAGAACAACGCTCTGAATTCTCTCCAAACAATGCACGTGGAATCGATAAGATTGAAGAAGGCCCGACGATGAAAGAATACAGACTTAATAGAATGTAAGTCATTCAAATCAGCAGCATTCTAAAAGCCTGGTTAGTAATGTCGGTTTTATGAGGAAAAGACGATAGGGAACTGTTAAGGCCGAACAAAAATATCTCGTTGCATCAATATAATAATATGATAATATGATAGTTAATAACAAATATTTGTACATAATTAGTTTTATGCCGTTCTTTTCACGCCACAAATAGTTATGTACAACTAGTCAAAAAGTGTATATTTTTGCACGAAGTAAGTTTGCAGCTCTCGACTTCGCTCCAGCAGCAATCATGCTAAGTGCAACAAATATTATACTTTTTGCACTAGTTACACACAACTTTTTCTTACGATCGAATTAAATTTGATTTATTTTAAATTTTATAGGACTATTTTACAATATATGTAGTCACTTTTAGCACGATTGTATAAAAAACACCCTACTAGGTGTAGAACTTAGTCTGACCATGGTGAACTACAAAAACTAATTTATTTTAAAGGACACTAACTAGAACTAAAAAAGAGTCCTGTATTATAAAGCAGGCATTAGTGTATAACCACAGATTATAATGTTAAGTAAAATTACAAAATATATAAAATTAGGTTGGTGCTTTTCCAATTTCAGATCATTTGCAATAAGTCTCATTTTACAAAGACTAAATGTGTCACCTATGTACCACTTGTTTTATTGTGCAATGTAGATACAACTATTATAAATTTTAAGCTTAAATTTAAAAGCTTTCAATCAATATATAAGTTGAACAGGATGGGAAATCTCTGCTCTGGTTTTAGATCCTGGAAATTAGATTATTCGACGAGAGAAGGAGTTTATCGAGATACGTTTTCCATTCGAAAATATCCGTAATATTCTTTTCTCACGGTTTATTAGAAGGCATGGAATTTCTTAAAAATAATCAATAATTTGTGTTTCTTAGTCTCGAAGATTTAGTAAGTTTCAGTTTATATTCTTGTCTTTAAAATTTCACAAAAACTGATTTGTATTCACTGTTATTTGATTTTTCCATTTTAAAACTTTAGAGCTTCCATAGATCTACAAGTACATATGATATGCTGGTAGGATAAAACAAAATGTTGTAAAACAGTTTAAAAAGAAAAAAACCAAAGAAATTTTGATTTAACCTGACAGAATCCGAATAAATCTTATTGACTTGTAGGCGAATATTATAGCGAGACTTCCAGTTTGAGTTATTTTGTTTGTTATTTTAAGCTAATTTAAACCAAGGTATGAAAATTAATTATTTATTTAAATAAATGATCTAAATCAGTTACTTCCACATTGAATGCCACCTAACAGAGAGTAATAATAATGAATATATGTGTGCATTTTAAATGATATATATAAATAACCTTTTCAACGAGCTTAAGCGGACTTAAATTGGATAAACAGTTCCAGAAGATATATCCAGGAATCTTTTTCCCGAAAGCTGTACGACCACTGGTTTTGGAGATACAGTCGGTCGATAGCCTTGGTGAGACACCCGGTATATTCTGATGACATGTTTCTTGTGTAGAAGGTAAATTTCAACAGTAAAATTTAACATGAACAATAAACAAGAATTGTCCAGGAAGTTTAACTGCAACCGGTTGGTTACTAACAGAAATGCCACTGATTTACGAAACATATTTCTCTTGTAACATTATTTTGATAAAACTGTGTGTCTTTTTGCTTTTCACACTGATAAAAAATCATATATTATGTATTATAGAATACTTTGTGAATACTTTAACTTCATGATTGTTGTTAATTTAATATTTATTTAATCAACACTTTGTGGTCTAAAACATGACCAACATAATCCCTCAATTATCTTACTCATACAACACATTGTACGTTATAATTTATTTCGCTACATGCAACGTGTATCAAAACCAAAATTTCAATGTGGGTATAACGTGGGCTTATAACACATAATCTAGTTTTTTTTTGTGTAGGAACTAACTAAAATCAAATTTTACCAGAGAGGTATCTAACATGAAAACAAGCGCACTCTCATGACCAGTGAAAATTAATTATTTTCATATTGAACTACACGAAACTTGGTCGATTATTCCAGTAAAGCTTGACTTATTTTTAATTAATTACTAATTAGGATATTAAAAGGATTGTACATTCCAGACCGACGTATTGTAAAATGCAAGTTATAATCTAAAAAATCGTTTTTCTTAAAATATGAAATTTTGGATACGAAAAAACCTTTTAGCTTAATATCTTGTTTTTTTTTTATTTATTATTAGTTTACTAGTATAATTTTTTTTATATATATTCTATTTTATTTTTTTTTTTGTTCCACATTTGTCAATTGTAATACTAAATATTGTTAAAGATGATTCTGGTAACTACTATATATGTTTTTCAACTGAAAAAAGCATACATTTTATAACAAAAAAAATAAAGGATGGGCTTTGGTGATATCCAAACTTAAACAAAAAATCTTTCTCACAGAACCCTTTTTCAAAATTTGGTCAGTTCAAAATTTGGTCAGAAGCGCCTCCATGACACCTAAAAATAAATTGTTATTAAAAGAAGTAGTATATATTTAAAAGTGGAGTGAGATATACATATGTGGGAAATAAAAGTCTAATCTTTCTTTTTTATATGTTCTTGAACCATTTTTCCATTTAATTTTTTTTCTTTGGGTTTCAGGTTCTTGAAAACATTTTTTTTTATTTCAGCGAAAGTTACATTTCGCTTGTCTAAATTTATTACTACGTTTCGGCGATGATTTATCGCCTTCTTCAGGCCATTGTATTATTTTTTTTATTACAGTTTGTTATTAAAATTTAGAATATAAATTAAAAATTCTAAAAATTACATTATATACAATATTTTTTTTACATAAAAATACATATATTTTGCAGGACATCATATTTTTTTTATAAATCATTTGGCCAGGTTTTGGCCTAAAAATTAATTTTAAGTATTTACAAAATGATTATACGAGTTGCCGTTTAACAATTAAAAAGTATTCACTATACAAGCCAACTTTTACTAAAACCCATAACTAAACCACTGATGACGAGACTTGGTGCCTCGAAACATGTATGATGACTCCTAGCGAGATTTATTGAATTTATGTCGTGGAGATTAGACTTTTATTTCCCACATATATAAATTATAATTATTATTGCAATATACGTTCATTTAATTGACATTTCTAAAGAACAATTAAAATGAACACTTTAAAAGATATTCTACAAAATAGGCAACATATATACATCTGTTAACTTGTTTGTTAATAGTTCGAATAGCACATTGATTGTTAATCATATCAAGTACCGCAACGAATTCATCCGACCACAGAGACAAATATCCAGAGGACTAAAGTTTTTCCAATTGACCAATCAATGAATAAATTTAGAATTCATGTGTGGGCAGGTATGATTGAAAATTTCATTATTGGACCAGTTGTAATGCCAAATCGGTTAAATGGGGATAACTACTTTTCTTGCAAAACACTTTAGTATCAACGTTAGCAGATTTCTAAATGAAACATATCCTAATAGATGGGTCCGAAGTGGCAACGCTGCACCCGTAAATTGGCCAGCTAAATCAACCGACTTAATGCCTCTGGACATTTTGACTTTTTCCTGCATGCATTTAACGATTGTGAAGAGAAATAATTTCACACTTGGGGGCACCATCATACTGTAACTACAGTACCCAGATGCACATACAACATAAAAAAGAGCAAAGAGTCACTCATCAGCATATACTTGATGAGTCACGATAGATATACCTAATATGTAAACGAGGGGCGTTTCGCAGGTCAAAAAACGTACAAAACTTTCCTCTGATAGGGAAGTCCTACTGAATTTTGTCTGACCTTTATCGAACTTCCAATACATCCCATGAATTTCCTCAGACTTCCAGTGCACTTCTTCAGGGTTCTCCCGTCAAACGTTTAATTTTTTGAATTAAAATCAAATTGAATTGCAGATAGATTTATTTTATTCAATTTTGGGTTATTAATAGCAAAGAGTTTACAATATTTGTTAAAACTATGGATAGAAAACGGAAAATAATTGATTAATATAAATAAACAATATAGTAATTAAGCAAACTTAAATACAAAAATCAAACATATATATCAAAACACACAACAACAAAAATATTTATAAGAATCTTTGTTCCGTGTGGTGTTTGGTTATGAATGCTCTTACTGATCGTTTTAATGTGTAAGGTATTGCCTATAAAATTAATTGGTCCAAAAAATGATGAAAGAACACATAATAATAATTTGTGAGGAATTAAAAGACAGATAATCTCAAAAATACGTGCTACTGGGATTATTAAAATCGCTATATTTTGCAAAAATAAAGTTTACAATTTCACCGGAAATACGTGAAAAGCACGTCGAGGTTAATAAATCAAATTTTGTATTGAAGTATTTGCTTGTATAACAAAGCTATACCTAAAACAATCTACGTCTACCTATCTAATGTTAATGTAGTACGCCCCATTTTCAAATGCCTGCAGAACGTAAAACTTTTTCCTGTTTTACAGAACTAAAATACAAATTTTCGTTAAATAAATAAAATCAATAAACATAATTTAACAGAAAGCTTCTTTCATGAAAAGAGCAAAAACGCATTTATTCAATTTACTGATGAATTTATTCATAGTACCTATACAAAATACCGAATTAGATCAACGAGCTTATCGATAATTGAATCAAAAAATAAAACAAAATACTCGCTCCACTAATTAATAGTTACTATATATTAGATACTTCTGCTATTAAAGGGGAGTTTCATAAGGACATTTTTCCTTGTATTATATAATCTATAGCCTATTTAGTAAACTGTTATTCAAGCGTTGGTCGTCGTATAGCTCAAGAATATAGGAAGTCCAAACACTGACAGGAATCTCAACGCTCTTCCCATCATCATCCAGCTCAAAAGTCGTCCGTAATAAATTCACTATTTCAAAGTTCATTTTCTCTGTTACAACGAGAATCTCTTACGTCTGTTCTACTCTCCAATTACTATAAAAATAAAATGAACTATACCCAAAGATCTATTCGAAAATACAAATCACCTAGTTCCAACAACGATTAAAATAGTGCGTCTCAGTCCCCGCAGTTGCACAACTCCTTCGATACACAAAAAGGATCGAATATTATACGTCCCGAAGCATCTGGTGTATATAAAGAGTATGTTTGAGAAACAGGTAGAAAATTCGCAACCTGCTTAAAGGAACATAAAAGATCGGTGAGATTTCGGAATATAACCTCATCAGCACACGTCAAACATCTTGATATCAAAGACAAGATTTTCTTTGATTTGGATTTTTTGGAACCAAATTCCGTGTCGAGTAGCTTCCGGCTTAACCGTAAATGGCAATAATTTCTGATTTTAAAATAGAACACCGTGAATGTTTTTAACAATTTTGAAATCGACGGATGATTCTGCTTATGATACGATTATTGAAAGAAAGAATTATCAAAAAATTTTTAAACATCAATTATTTTATCTGAACGAAAATGGCCGAAAGTCTTATTAATTTTTTGATACTAGTTTTTTTTCTTATTTTTTTATATCAAAATTTTTAAAATGCTTTCAGCTTACTTTCATCTATTAAAATTTCATTTGTCGTGGTCTTTGTCTTTGATACTATAGTATTTAAAACACTTAGTAATTACTAGACTAGGATTTGTTAGCGACTTTTAAAACATTTATAAGGCTTGGCCTGGTTACATTTAAAAAAAATGAGCACATTTTCCTCAACAAACCCACACAATACATTTGAACATAGAATATGATTGGATATTTCATTTTCCAAAAAATTTAGGTAATTTATTCAATTTGCACAATTATGCTAAAACATGATTATATCTCAAAAAACTCCTAATTTACACTTATTTTTATTTTAATACTATTCACATGAACTAAATCTCACAGGATTGTTTTTAAATGACACAAGTTGTTCAAATTTGTCTTCGATTATGTCAATTTTATCGTCGCGTCTTCACCATCTATTTTATGGATATTTGGTTTAATTTGATTAAAATAAACCTAGTTGTGAATAAAATATTATATAAACCTTGGTGAATTTCATGCTTCGAGAGATTATTCGCTCCTTTTAGCTAAATTGCTAAAATTATTGTTGTCGATAATGAAATACTTCCCCTATATCTCAAAATGGAATACATTACATTTTGTTGTTATCGAGATCAAATATTTTTCTAATTCTAATAAATTGTCGCCATACTTTCCGCATATTATTTATAATTCAATACATTTTAAATGATATCTCATTGTTTTCCTAAATGGTAGGGATGTGAAAAATAATATTCCTAGCAATCAATCTATCTAACTTTGTCTTATCAAAACATACCGCAACCATTAAAAGAAGGGGTGTGTTTCAACCTGATTTATGCCTAGAAGCAATTTGATCCATTTTTTTTTCCGTTTCCTCCATTTTTCGAAGGACAATAAAAGGGATAAAGATGGTAAATATTAGCATTTTCCAGAGACAGGAGTAGAAAATATTAGAGTAATAGTTCTTTTATGCCGTGGAGTAAATATTGACGCAAAGTTTTACGTCAGCCTTTCTTAGGTACACATAGGAAGGTCTAGGGTTTTGATTGGGGCAAGGTAGAAAGAAAAATATTTGAAGTTAACATTGTTTTATAGCTGAAAGAATAAAAATGTTTGTTGTATTAATGTTCAGTTAAATCGTATAGGTACTTAAAGAAAAAAAATAAATATTCACTTCTAGTTTCGTGAAGTTAATCTTTATTTTGGCAGTCAAACAATGAAATGTTATTTGGGAATTCTTGGCGAAATTAGAGATTAAATAAATCCAATGTATCACATATTACAACAAACTATATTGGAATCAGAATACTACACGGTATGCGCTTTTCTTCTGTCGCATTTTGTATTTATTGGATTTAATACATTGGTCATTTTTGTATAAATAAACAAAACAATGGAGCACTTAAAAAATTATTTCGAGGGTGAAATAGTGAAATAACATTTAACGTGTTGAAGTCAGGTGTGCTTACATCAATTATTTTTAATATTTTGGATTGCCAGGGCTGCAGCACCGCCCAATGCAAGTCTAAACTATATTCTTGAGAATATATTTTTTCGTTTCTATATTTCTTACGTAATTAACAAAACATACTTCGACAAAATTAATATTGTATCAATTTAACCTGAGAAATTAAATTAAAGTAAATTGACGTAGAAAGCTGTTCCTTAGTATCTATATTTTACTAAATATATTTTGCGTTATTACGGTACGGCTACTCCCCAAATGAGTTATTCTACCCTAAGACGAGGCCTGTTTACGAAACAGCACTAGGGAAAATATATTAACCTCATTATCTTTATTAGATATGCATTATGGAATTAAATAGACATAGAAGAGGTCCTAAATGAAAGCCAATAATCTCGAGTTTGTTTATAAATTGTTTTTCTTCTTTTTACTTATTTTTATTTTCCTTTGGAAATTTTCTGTTTTCATAAGGTTTGATACATGATAATATTATAATTATTTATGTATTAAGGGCATTATGAAGATGGTTTATGCCTCCGAGGGCAACAATCTTACAAATTTATTATTATTATTATTCATCGTCAATTTCTCTTAGTAAACATCACTAAATAATATTAATGACATCAAAAGCCGGCGAATTTGTTTTTACTGGGTCTTTTCATAACTGTTCATTTAATATAAATGATAAATAAGTTTACTTTAATGAAAAGTTGTTAATTTGATTTTTTTCTATTTTTTTCTCTTAATGCCGAGGGTATTAGAAATTTGATTAACGCCCTAGGGTATTATATACCATTTAAAGTGTCTGGTCACTATGGTATAATAAAATAATATTCCAGTGGGACATAAATGTTTGCATAGTGCACCTTATGTACTTAAGATTAAACCTGTTTGTTCTATCACAGGGGTTTTGATCAATGACCGGGATACGACAATGGTCAAATCCAATAATATTTTTGTACCACACTTGGTTAAAACGGTGAACTGTCAGAAATAAACAGCATTGCAAACAGACGTTCTCTTTTTAAATATACCTAATTGCATCTAAAATGACCCAACACTATTAGATATTTTGATTCTAGTGTACCTACAAACAGTGTCTGATGAGCCCTAAATTGACTATTTTGTACGGTCTTTGTTAATCAATTTCCAGTCAAAAACTTTTTATCTTTAATTTATAAACTTGAACATCTTATGATGATGATATGAGAAATTCATTCGATTACAATTGGTATAAATCTATGAACCATTCTATTTTCGGTTGATGTCAAGAGTCTTATATTCAATATCTAACCTGAGGATTGTGAATTATTTATTAGTTTTATGAGAAGACTTTTTTTCCTGTTTACCACATTATTAAACTTTGTCTGTTAGTAGATGCAGTTTTGAGACAGAACTTACTCAGATGTTTATTTATTATAAAAAAAAATGTTGAACAGTATCATAAGTTTCTAGGTTTCTCGATATGTCTTCTCAATCCCCTCCTCCTTGAATTGAGAGTTCTAAATTGTTTTATCTCACTATTTCTAGTTTTTCGCTCAATAAATCCAGACACAAAATTCTCCCACTTCATAAGTCAGGTGTTTATTCCATTTCATGGTCTGAACCGATTTGTTCGGCATTATATGTTGGTCAGTCTGACCGTAGACAGAGGTTAGAATAAAGAACAATTCCAGACTAACCGAAAGAACGAGTACTGCTAAGACTATTTTTTATCATTTCGTCCTCATTTGCTAACAATATCCTCTACCATTTTCCAATGCGGGTAGACTGTACTGTTGCATTGTATTTGCGATAAGCGTTTCCGATAGATTTGTTTATAAATGCTTATAATGCCAAAAATCACAATAAAGTTTTATGTTTAAATGACCAAGTACAATTTGAATTTGTTGGAAACCAAACTTTTTCAAGGTTTGACAGCCATAATACACAAGAATGATCGTTACCATAATCTTCCATTAAGATGGTGGTTAGGGGTTGAAGTTGAATTATTGAAAATACCACAAACAAGTTTTGCAATATAAAATAAAATCGATGGCTCTGAGCAGGTTTCTGTTTATTAAAAAAAGAAAAAACATAATGTAGTAAGTCGTTAGCCAACCCTGTATAACAAAATTCAACAATAGATCAAAATAGCAGTGTGAAGGCAACAAATATGTGTGAAAATAAAAACAAAACATTTTTCTTGTAGCACGTTTTTGTAATATGACAATTTAGAATAAGCTGTTATGTCAGACAAGTACCACAAAATTCTAATTGTATTTCTTAATAATATAAATAATATAAGGGGTAAATGAATAATGTCTACCCCCCCTTATAAAAAGGAACTCCTCGTAAGAAAATGGACTATTTCAATAATATAAATATTATTTATTGTATACGCTTAACGCGCATTCTCAAACACGTTCATAGTCCAAAATCTGAGTGAATGACTATCATCAATTTTATGTTTTTTTAATATATATTTAAAGTTCTTACCTTCATGTGCATGAACTAACAAATCTAATATGTATATAACATCACAGGAGTAATCTAGTGTATACCATAAAGCCGGCACTGCATTGTTCAATTCCCAAAATACGGCTCTGCCCAATACGAATATTACATTGTAGAGTACTGCTAGGGAGACAACCATTAACCACTGCAAGAAATCAATAAATAGTCTTTAATGTTTTTCCGTTAAAATAGTTTGCTAAGCGCAAATTATTAATAGAGCGGCAGTAAACATTTTTATTATTTAAATGGGTACATTAGATTTAGTTATGGTCTAAAATTCATTACAGGATTTTGCGAGACGTTTAAACGGTTCGAGATATTCCAAAATAGTAGTAGATGAACACTCACTATATATGTGTTGCTTCTCATAAAATATAGGAATAGGGTGGCCCATATGTAGTGACACATTTTAGAAATCAATAACTTTGCCTCTGAAAAACCCGTATTTGGAGTTGTTCAATTCGTTAGAAAATAAAAAAAAATCTGTGACAGCTATTACTAAACTAAAATAAATAGCAACAAAATAAACTGTTCAAAATGATCCCCTTTTACATTTACACATAATTTATATTATTTATTAAATTGTCCACGGTTTTTCTTAATACTTCTGGTTGGTGCGTAAGAATATTAATTTCTTGCTCTATTTTTATTTTACTTTGTATAATATTTTGAGGGCGGTTCATATAAATGTTAGATTTTAAATATCCCCATAAAAAAGTGTCTATTGGGGTTAAGTCAGGACTGTTAGGAGGCCAAAATGCCAAATGTCCCGTTTCTGCCAATCTACATGAATTGACATTCAGGTATGGCTATGAGGTGGTGCTTCGTTTTGTTGCCAGATTAAGTTTCTAAATATACTTAAAGTTAGCACATTAATTTTTTCTTCTATTTTATTTTGAAGGAGCTCCAAGTATCGATGCCCTGTCAGAGGCATGTTATAAAATAATTTATCTATAACCCGATTTTTGAGTATACCGCTCACGTATCCACTCTCGGCCAGATATTTTCAGTGATAAGGTTTTTCTAACATTTTCCGCTGCCCAAATATGTAATTTTTTTAAATTAGGTGGCTGTGTTAAAATTCGCTTCATCAGTCAAAATATGATTTAAAAAATCAGGGTTTTCTTCTAATTGGCGTAACATGGATATACAAAATTCAAATCGCCTCTAATTTTGCACGGTTGTGGACTTGTAATCGTGCATATTATGCATTTTTAAAGTTTTTTGCAATTTACCATATGAAACTTGCATGTTCCTACTACAATTTCGTACGGACTTTAAGTAAATACCTTGAAAATAAAGGAGGATATTTAATTCTTAATTTTCATTTGGTCGCACATTTTTGGTTTTCGGTTTTAATGAGTTCGTATTTCTTAAACGTTGATATAAGTTGAGAAATGTTCTAGCACTCAGAGTTTACCTGTTAGGATAAAGTCGTCTATATGTTCTTCACGGGCCAAACATGATTGATTTAAATATCAACTTTTTCTACCTCAGAATTTATCATTTTAACTAAATAAAATCTAAAATTATGGAAAAATTTAAATGTCACTGTCAAACAGAAATCTTTTTTTTTTCATGTTTATGGCAACTTTGATAAAAACAAATCAGCACTGTTGTAGATAGCCTGCCACAGCTGCGAACAATGCATGTTTCTCGAAAATTACTAAACATAACCTCAATAAAGCATATATTTGAATTCAGAATAATAGGCTCTACGGTGTAAACACTGGATCTCAAAGACAATCAACGAATTTTGTATAAATTGAAAAGCACTGAATGCCTGAACATGGAAAATTGTAGAAAGTTAGTAAGTTGTATAAAATCACTAAGATTATGAAGCTGTCGTATCTTTATAATAAAATACACTTTCAATGTGCTACTCATTTAAATTCCAAGCTTTTCATATTGTCTTTATAAACTTTATTGTCTACTTAACTATTAGTGATCCATAATACCTATATAATACGAAATGTGTTACGTAGGTATATATCCATTTTTTTAAGAAATATTTTTCCACTTTCAATAATCTCATTGACTATCGAAAATTGAGTATATTTTATATTTTTCCTGCAATAAAATAGAATACATACTCAAATCGATGCATTAAATTAAATGCAAGCTAAACTAGTAATTTGCCAGTTCTTCATTAAAACGATCTCGTTAATATTAACAATGGCA
The DNA here is from genome assembly GCA_911728435.2 of Apoderus coryli. Classification (NCBI taxonomy): domain Eukaryota; kingdom Metazoa; phylum Arthropoda; class Insecta; order Coleoptera; family Attelabidae; genus Apoderus; species Apoderus coryli. The sequence continues at coordinate 8,193,566 of OU452204.1, read as the reverse complement.
TTTTTATTTTTCTATATCAAAAACATGCCATACTCTCTATTATTTTCGGTTGTGCTTCACTTATTTACAGGCAATACATTTTTTGTAGCTTTAGCTGCAGTTTCCCTGATATTTTGTGGAATTTCTTCCATATTTCTTTCAACTTTTTGTTGATTAACAGAAGAAGTCAATTTTAAATAGCAACAACAAACGAGTTAATATATAATGACGTAGTCACACAAGGTAATTTTAAAAGTTTACCACTAGTACGCTGTCTACTTGACAATTATTATAAATTTCTGTGTTGGCTTCAGAAAAATACGAGTATACATACCTACTGTAACTTCAGTTAATTATTTTTTGATTGTAATTCTTAATTAAGTACGTTTTTGTTTGCAGCAAAAAAAAAATAGTTTTTCCATTGAACAACACCAAAAACTTACCTGGATTTTTGAAAGCCAAAGTAACTAAACTTCAAAATGTGTCACTACATTATGGATCACCCTTTATATAACATAAAGGAGGTGTGTTTTACAATTTTTCCAAAATAAAAAGCCTCAAAAATGGTCGGTGGTTTTAGGGAATTAATTTATATTATGTTGTTTACTGAAGTATGTAGTTAATTAAATATCGCGCAGATGAACCATGATTTGTCTGTCACTGCCGCCGTGTCCGGTCATGAGAAAAATGGATTAAAAAAACAAATCACATTTCATGTCGTATTCATTTTCTTTCTCACATGCACTTAATCATATAATGCTGAAATATATTATTATTCTCCAGGAGGAAGAGGAAGGAACGAACGAGGCATGTCGGATAAAGGAGGAATCGTAAAAATGTTTACGAGATACCGTTAAAGTAACATCGTTTATTCTATACCTTATTTAAGCGATGTGCTGCGAGAAAAAACTTGATAGCGGCTTTCACTGCGTTGTACATTATTTTATACACTAAAATATATTCTGACAGAAAATATGGAGCAAAGATAATATATAATCAAATTATTATAGTTAAGGATTTTTGTTGATATGGATAGGGTTGACAAATTATTTAGGTAGGTATATTGAATTTCATTTAGAAAATACCTATGTTTTTTAACATCTATATGGCACTAATTTGATATTTGGATAATGTATCATAAATTACCCTACCACTTTCATTTGAACATACCTTTTTATATGACAGTTTTGTCAACATGAGTTTTTTGATATCTAGGTAAATTTACTTTTCTGGACACCATATCTGAAAATATTGATAAAATTGTATGTATTCCTTAACACGAAACGACCAAAGTCTTTTATCTGAAAGTAATTTGATATATTTTGCTATGAAAGAACGTACAATTTCAGTGAAATATATTTAGAAAAAGAACTAAAAATTGTAACCACAAAGACGCTCTTGTTGATATAATAATATATTTTCACGAATATGGATGAAAAATCAACACTTTTTCTTTTTTAAGCTAGAGAAATCCGAAATTCCAAGAGAAAAGGGCTTCAGTGCATACAGGAAAATAGCAAATAAGTTGGAAGCAAATGTATACCAAGTGCAGATATTCAACATTTGCATGGAAAAGCGGTATTGAATGCAAACGGTACAAGCATTTCATCAACAATTATTCCTACTCAAAAAAGTGATATAAAAGTGTTCCATTTTGATAAAATGTTTCCAATTTCTCACAATAATAATTTCAATTGCAATACTATATATATAAATATTGTCAATAATGGCAAATAAAAATTTCATTTTGATCATTGTTCGCCACTGATCTCGATTCATGTATGGCAAATAACTATAAACTGACGATTATTATATTGGACTTTTGTTTTATTTTCCATTATTGAAATTATAATTCCACTTAAGAATGGACTCCTTTTTCAAATTACTTTATAATTGTCCAAATAAAGTAAATTATTTGTTTAATCTGATGGCATTTTTAATCACAAAATTTCCCTGTTTCGTGCAAGTTAATATTTTTCGAATATCGGGATTAAGGTTTTATTGGCCTACGATTCAGGGACATTTTGTTAAATTTCAGGGTAACAAATCTTTATGATTGATTTTCGGCAGCTCGGTGGATTTCTCGAGTTAAGAATTTCGTACAAAACAAAAAGATCTTTACTTAACCTTTTTTGTACAAAAGTCCTTAAAATACCAATTTGAAGCGTGGTACAATTTATCATTGCTTATGAGCGCTGAAGGTATTACTCTCAAACAAACAGTAAAATAAAAGAACGAATTTATTATGGAATAAAGGGAAGTCCCCGGATATTTTATGTCACTTTAGGAAATTGTACGTATTTAGTGTACCTAATTATCCGTATCCGTGGGGGCAATTACAAGAAAAAGTAATAAAGTACTAGAAGCTTAAAAAATATCTAACGTTAAAGTATCAACGAGGTGAAGATGCTGACCAATTTTATTGGCAAAAAGTTGAGTTTTACAAGACTTTTGAAAGTTGGAAATAATTTACAAACTGCTTATATGTAGTGTATAGTATAAAGATACTATAGTTTTTCGCTAAATATATGTGTTTACCATCGTTTTCCGTTTATTTTTTTGATGAAAATACTACCGCGTCCACAAACTCCCAGAGAGCTCATTGCTAATCATATATTATTAAAAGCAAATAATAGAGATAATAAAATGTAACACATTGAAGCCCTATATACGGGTATTCGATTGTTTTGTTAGTTATAGAGTAGATAGGTATGTGTTTGTATTGTACACTTATCTTGGATGGCTTCTGCATTAATTTGAATTTACTACAAGGGATACCTTTTATGTTTTTTTTTACAAAATTTTTGGAAATCAAACGCCTTTTAAAATATTTGCTTTTAGGGTTTATATACTTTTGCATACACGTTCTCAAAAAAAAATTTTTTTTTCACTAAACGTTGTATCTCAGAAATATAGTTTTGAAAGTCTTAGACCGCTTGTTGAGGTGACGAAACTAACTGTCCACACATTTTTTATTTTACGTTTGCTGATAAATCAGGCAAATATGGACAATTATTTCAACATTTTCGCTTGACAGCTGACTTTGGCATAACGACGACTAATGACTGTTCGTCCTAATTTCCTGCATGTCTTTTGGCAAACAAATAACTGTACAATTCAGAGTCAACTGTTCTTCGATCCTCTAAAGGAATTTTTCCGCCGTGTCTTGTACAGCCAAAGAAACAAGCTAATGTTCTTGAAAGTGTTTCATGCGCAAAAAATTTATTTTGCGGGATTCGAGACATCTTGGAACAGCCACACGCAGTACATTATTATTTGGCCTCTGGCTCATACGAATTTATCCATGTTTTATAATCTGTGACGATATTCTATTGATAGTAAAAAAATATATATGTAGAAATATAACAAAAATAACATCACGTTCAAAAAAACCTGTAACGATGTTGTATATGGATATATTATGTTGAATTTATCTTTACACCAATTTACACGATGTATAATTTGAGCTTGGTTCAAGTTGTCAAATCGATTGTATTGGAGTCTGCGATGTCCCAAGAGATGCCTTTATCTGACTGAAGGTCACATGTCGATCTCGTTCTATTATTATGCACACAACATCGATGTTTTTTGGTATCGCAAAATATTTTGTTCGCCTTTCCCGTGGTTTATCACTAACTGATGCACGACCATGACGAAATTTAGTAAATCCATTGTAAACTGTCTCTGATGATGCTTCATCATCAAAAATTGACCAAAGCGATTAGATGCATATTTGTGGAGTTAATCCTTTTTTGAAATCGTAACAAATCATCCAACAACCACAAACTTAATGTCTTAAAACTCTCACAGTCAACAAACTACCTACTGAATTAATTTCTAAGCTATCGCACATTTCGTATTAAGAAATGTCCAACATAATATGTATATTGTGTAGAAATTATATTGGGTCTTAGAACGTCCATACAAACAACAATCAGCTTTTAGTGCGATGTTTCGCCTTTTTATTAAGGCTTCTTCTTAAACGATAAGAATATTAAATACTGATTTACGTGGTTAGTGTTTTTCGTGTTTATCTTTGTTATTTTTAGTCTGTAATAACTTGAAGAAGCCTTAATAAAAAGGCGAAACGTCGCGCTAAAAGCTGATTGTTGTTTGTATGGACGTTCTAAAATCCAATATAATTCCTACACAATAATTATATTCGAGAACACTATTCTTATCTTCTATAATATGTATATTTCGTGTTGTTCCAGATGTAACGATTACAATACTGTCCAACCCCGTAGAGCTGCTACTAACGCCGTCTTTTTATCCACCCTGTCCCAGTTGTTTGCTGTTGCACTTAAACTCTGGTTTACAAATAGAACATGAAGGAGAAGAAAAAGAAGTCGAAAACTTTTCACCTCGGACTTGTACCTGTACTGCCACCATATATTCCAAATTTTTAATTTAGACAATCTCGTCATATCTAAGAAATTATGACAAATTGGTGGCATATAGCGACTGATGATGTTAAGCTTATTACGATTCATTAGCATACTTGAATCATCTTCGAGAGAACGATAAGTATTCTCAATTTTCCTGTATAACAATGTATTTCGGACACAACGGTAAATTTCTTGCGTAATTCATTATAATTGCTTTTAATCCATTAACTTTTAATGTTTGTTTCCATCCGCGAAATCTCTCTAAATACCTCGAACTCTAACTTCCTCTAGTGCTGCACTCCACCTACTGAATTAATTATAATCAATCGCTATACTTCTAACCCAATTTTAAGCAGCTCTAAATGTCACACATGTGGGATGTTTCCCATGAAGCATGTAGAATGTTGTAAACTTTTCCACCGATTCTGCAAAACTTCGAAAACACGTTACTAATCTTATTAAAACACGAGATTATTAATGATAGAAAACTTTTACCAAATAACCACGAAAATTATAACACGTATAACACGATGCATACTTATTTACCATAATTTAAATAAAATGAAAATTGCAGTTTGAAAAATTAAAAATTAATTAGATTATATAAGATAAAGCGAGCTGTTAATATAACTTCAAATTGCAAAACAACAACAACCTAGGTAGTCAAAGATTCTTTAAATAAAACATATTGCCATAATTGATTGAATTTAAATTAATTACTTTTATGTCAGTATTGCAAAATAACGTTGAAATAGTAAAAACAATTATAGATTAAAATCATGAGCATAGGATGCAAAAGAAACTAACCTGGCGCCAGATAAAATCTCAAATTTTTTATTTTGTATTAAGGTTAAGGATAAAAGATGGCTAATTATGTATTAATTTGTTAATCGTTGTAAACAATTGTTGTTAGCATATATAAAGAACACTTTAACAGATGATTCTATAGGACTAAAAAAATGTACAGTTAACAATTTCTTTGTTTAACAAAAAACAAAATCACCTATAGATTAAAGAGGTATTGTACGTTCTTCTGTCGATTAAAATGTCGAAATTCTACTCTTATAAAAGCATATAATGAACGTTCATCTTTTCACTACATTTATATTATCATTGAAAAAAGCATATAGACAGTAATAATTAGCCAACTGCAAATACATGTTTGTTAATAATCCTGCAAATTTTGTCACCTATCATGTGTTTCCATCTATATTGTTCCAATGTAGTTATAGCCTGGAGGTGGAGCTATAATTTTAGACGTATTTAGTATATTTTTGAAGGCAACATTCGTTATCTAAATATTTGCCTGCCTTTGAATTTGATCAAACCGTCTTAATAGTGACCTTTTCTAGAAAGCCACGCATATTCTAGACACATTAATTTTGGGCTCTTCATACCATATGCAATACACATATGAATCATCACCTCAGACTTAAACTGTTGTATGTCGCATTTTTTCCAAAATTGACTTTTTGGTGTCTCAAAGTTGGATGTTCCTTAAGGCAGAGACAGACTATTATCACGTCACGTGAGATCACGTGCTAGTACGCAATGTCACGACACGTCCGCAAAATTAACAATACAATTTATGCGTGCTTATAAATGGGTTTAGAAGCAGACTAAAGTCACCTCATAGTAAAAAACTAGCTTAAGTTTGTAGTTTAATACATTTGACTAATCGTGCGGAACAGTGCAACTTTTCACACTAAAAAAATGCGGAAATGTGCAATTTACTGCAAGCTCGTAGGAAATAGTTATTTACATAATAAGTTCGGAAAGTAGTACTTTTCCGAACGGTACGATAGTTGACTGAACGACGCGTGTAGTCGGATATCCGTCAAGTGCCGAAAAGACACTCTCCGCATATGTTAGGTATAATTTTTTTCCTGCGACCACATCAAATTTCGCAAAACCAAAGAGTGCAGGCAAAACTGTAGAAATAACTCGCAATAATTTAAAATACGTTGTTATTACCAGAGAAAAAAGATCATGGTAAAAAACTAGCTTAAGTTTGTAGTTTAATACATTTGAAAATCGTGCGGAAAAGTAACTTTTCCGTGTTGTAAAGTTACTTTTCCTTACTGTTTTTAATATTGCTGTAACTAATATAAAGACAATTCAATTCAATTCAAAACTTTATTGTCCCAAAACATACAGTTTTCTAACAATATAAACAACACAACAACAAATATAATGACAGATACTTCTCCTACGACACATTAATATTAACTGATATTATTTTGACAAAAAGCATATTTGACACCTTAGCCAATTGTTCTTACCTGAAGTGTCAGTTTGACAGCTATAGCAAAAAACAGCGCGGAAAAGTAACTTTTTCTACTCCTGTTTTGTTAAGCCGCCTATTACAAAACTGTTAACGTGACATGTAAATTCAATCTTACATAAGTGTTACGTAATGATCACCAAAGTGTTGCGTAATGAATATTACATAACACTTTGGGGATTTTTATTTTTTATTATGGAATTATGTCAAACACAAATGTCAAATATTTAAATGTCATAATTACCTTTTCTTCTGTGTGAAATATTTTTGCTTAAATTTTAATTCTGAAATGGATTTTGATTCTGCAAATTCGTAGAAAAAGTACAGTACATAACTCGAGCTGTAAATAATTTTCCATGCTCCAGACTATTGCCTCACTCGCCGCTTCGCGGCTCGTTGGCAAACTAGTCTCTCGCATGTAAAATATCATTTACAGCACATGTTATGTAATATACTATTACAGCACTGAGTGCGGAAAAGTGCAAATTTTCGCACTAAAAAAATGTGGAAAAGTGCACTTTACTGCACGCTCGTAGGAAAAATATTTTTCGCCATTTTTAATTACTTTTTGCCCACCATAAATTGGCTGTTTCCAGTTCATAATAGTTCTGGGAATGAGAGTGTCTATCAGATTTAAGGTAAGTTTCTTTATTATGGACCCAGAAGTTGACAAAATGTATATTATTGATTTTATCAGTAAAAGTTATTTCTTATCAAAAATTCTGCTTCGAGAAAATACCGTTATGAATTATTTTGGTTAACACCCTGCCCATCTGACCTAAGATTTCATCATGGGCAGAACTATTTATAAGAATAAATCAAATAATATATTTTTCCTATTGTCAACTCCAACCGAGGTACACTTTTCTAAGGAATTAAATTAATTGTTTTAGACTTAAAAATCATCAAAAGATATATAGGATCATGAATTGTATTAAAATTATGCAGAATATGAACAAAAATGAATATAAAAACAAAAAATCATCAATACATTTCGTAACATCACAGGTTACGAAGGTTACAATTCCAACAAAGCCAGGGATATGTACCCTCAGATGAACACAGCGAAGACTATGACGATTCTAATAACAGTGTCCATCCAGATGCCATTCTTTCTGCCGACAGAAATATTATAAATGAGACTGAACCTTAACCTTACCTAAAACTCAAAGCACAGAGGAGTTCCAGCAATTAGAGAGGTAGCGTATGAAAAGTGGCGCATGACTGTATGTAAGAAAAATAAGTAGTTCCTGCTAAAACTGCCAACGAGTCATTACAGAAGATGAATCAAAACATATTTCTGAGCATTACTATGCCTTAAGTGAACATGCAAAAAGGTTGTTTCTCTTAGCAAAATCAAAACAAATCAACACTGAACGACCTAGAAAAAATAAGAATGAAGAAAACAGCAGAATAAAGCAAACGTTTACACACCATTTTCAGCCTAATACTCAGCGCAGAGAGTAAATTTTAAATATTAAAAAAAATTTATTCGCTTTACACTGAACTTTGAACTGCTTCTAGAAAACAACGAAGAAAACAGTATTTTTACTGGACTATATTTTGTAATGAATATAATTTACATTTTCATGTCCCTAAAATAGACCGTCTATGTGAAGAGATAAAAATTAATTTACAGGAAGGTCGATTATTGGAGGCTGAACAGAAAAAAGTGTTTGATTTACAAAATGTATCATTCGGAAATAAGTAACTTTTATTACAAAAGTAAACTAAATGTTTAAAATTTAACTGTACTGTGTACTGCGCGCTGTGGATAGAAAGTCTTATGGGCAGAAGCGGCAACGACATAGCAAGTGCCTTGCTGAAAATTTTACCGCTCGTTTTGCAGACCCTAGTCCTAAACTAAGTAATAAAGTAATATGTTCAATTTATATAGCGGCTGACTTATAGTATATGGCAAAAAAATTTAAAAAAAAATTGAAAATAAGTTTTTATACAGTACCTTGTAGTGTGAGGGCAGAGCAGGATTGACAACAATTCTATGACCCCAACATGATACAGGATGAACATCATCTGATTCGCCTATTTCATCTTGATGGCTTTTATCTACAAACCTATAAACAAATTATAAATTATGAAATCTAACGTTGATATGTAGGAAGGCTTTTAATTTTGTTATATTTCGTTATAATTTATGTCCATCTCGTTTGTCAGCTCCCAGTCGTGCTTATATTTTTATATTACTCCTCCCACCACCGTGATATAGGCTACGTAACTTCTCGTTGCAGTACTGGTGGTATACGTCACAATACAGACGGACCTTGAGTCGACCAATAGAAAATGAGAATTATTTTCAAGCTGATAAATCTAATGCAGTTTTTAGAGCGTGATGACGTATATATACAGAGCTGCAGGATGGACAGATTGTTATGCAGCGTTTGGAGTTTTGTTTTTTATTTGAGTTTATTGTTTTGAGTGTTTTGGTTTTATTAATTGGAAAATTGATTTAGTTTCAAAAGCATGACGAAAAATTTGAAATTTAGCAATATGGATGTCCTACGGCTGATTTAATTGATGCATCCTCCACAATCCAGGGAAAAGAAATATACAAATCTAGGCCTTTCTGTCGCACATTAGACATCCACAAGACGGCCGTTTCATCGATCACCATCACCAGTGATGGTTGGTTCAGTAGGCGCCAAAAATGCTAGGAAATCTAGGTGGTTATGTTACCACCAAACATAAATGAGCAAAATAATATAACTTGGCGCCATCCAGCGGTACAGTGGCAAATTGCTGGTCAGAACAATCCCATCCTGCATGAAGTTGTTATTATTATTTAAATTTAACAATCTCAACTAGAGTATACTATGTCAAACAAAGGGTCATATTACAAAAAAATCGTTCCCAAAATACCGCACTCTCGATGATAATAAATTTGATAAACCCTTTGGAAAAACCATTTGTCGCAGTTGAAGCTTTCATGTTTTTTGCCCATCAAGGCATAAAAACGAATTGAATTGGTTTACAATCTAGCGAGAGCTGTGATTGCTGGGTAATAGGGGATCTTGAACAAATCATTATGATTTGCCCAAAATGTGGTCAACAAAGAGTTATGTTCTTTGAAAAAATATAAGGTTTTGTAGCTTCACCCTTGCATCTAGACCATTTAGTCAGTCTAAACGACGTAAATATTTGCAAAATTTTGTATGAATTTACACTTAAGTCCAATCTAAACATATAATAATTTTTCTTCTTTTAGTTGTAATATCATAGGTTTTTGTCTATATTTAATTTGTTCTTTCCGAGTTGTGTGGTGTAGTAATTCCCTTAAAACATGTTTATATCCGACAAATTAAAGATAAACATGATATACAGGGTGGTCCAACGAAAAGTTTGCACCTAGCTTTTCTCTTTTTTTTGTAGTCGAATGCGAAAATGCTCGGACACGTCGATTTTGCTTTTGAGGGGGACACATTTTAAACATACTTTTCGATCTGCGCCTTTAACCCCCTAGCGGGGGTGAGTAACAACCCTAAAATTTTAAATGGAAAGAGGGGTCTAATGACATATCATTTGAAAGGACACAAAATTGTCTTTCTAATGATACCCTATTTGTCGAATTTTACTAAAACAGTTAATACGAAAACGACTTTAAAGACATTAAGCCGATAATTTTGGTATTAATGAGAAATACAAATAAGTTTTAATTATTACGACTGAAAACAACTACAATCATTTCTAAATTATTTACTTTGAAGAAAAACGGGATTTCAAAAACACTATCTTATTTATCAGAACTAAATTCCTCACTAATCGTTTGCGTTTTTTGTTGAAATAAAAACTGCAGATACGTGTAGGAAAAGAATTTACACCGTTTATTTTAGTCTTTTCATTGATTCAGTTTGGTTGCTTCTCAAGTTATTTTACTTTTACCGTACAAAATGATTTATTCCATTCTAGAACGAGTTGAAATTGTTAAACTTTATTTTCAAAATAATAGTAGTGCTAGACTTACGGCTCGCTTATTTAATGAGAGACATCCCGATAAAAATGTGAATGATGTGTACGTTGGCAAGTTAGTTAAAAAGTTTGTAGATACCGGATCTGTCTGTAATGTAAAACACCAGCCGCAGAAACCGATCAGAAATGAAGCTGTGGAAGTCGCTGTTTTAGGGCATGTTGAAATGGATCATAGTCAAAGTACCCGTCAACTAGCTGAAGCCTCAGGTGTCTCCCGTTCGTCCATAATACGAATTTTAAAAGCGTACAAATTTCATCCGTACAAAATCAAATTAGTACAGGAACTAAATGAGGATGATCCTGATAGAAGGCTGCAATTTTGTGAAGCAATGAGCCAGCGTTTAATTGAAGATCCGCAATTATTATTTAACATTTGTTTTTCCGACGAATGCACATTTTATTTGAATGGAGCTGTAAATAGGCACAATTGCCGTTACTGGGATGACAGTAACCCACATTTATTCCGTGAGGTTCATACCCAGTATCCTCAAAAAATAAACGTCTGGTGTGGCATATTAGGAAATCATATTATAGGACCACTTTTTATTCCTGGAAATTTAACTGGTGAAGTGTACCTAAACATGCTTGAAGACACAATTGATCCTTTAATAACACAAATAATAGATGACCAAAATCATACTGCTGATCGGCTTTATTTCCAGCAAGATGGAGCACCTCCGCACTATGTGGCTCCTGTAAGACAGTTCTTAGATGACCGGTTCCCTGGACGGTGGATTGGAAGGAGGGGCCCAATTGAATGGCCTGCCAGGTCACCGGATTTATCGCCTTTAGACTTTTTTCTTTGGGGGCACTTAAAAAATAAATGTTTTGCCACGAAGCCCGAGTCCATAGAAGATCTTCGCCAACGCATTACAGAAGAGTGCAGAAACATAACACCTGATATGCTACAAAATGTTAGAAATAGATTTGAACAAAATCTGTATTATTGTATGGAATCAAATGGGTCACATTTTCAACATTTGTTAATGTAACGTTTTAATAAATCAATTTAACAGCTTGTTTACTTTTTTTACAAAGCAATGTTAAAACTAACAAACATTGGAATGTACTAACGATTGCAGGTGTTTTCACTCGCAATAATTAAAACTTATTTGTATTTCTCATTAATACCAAAATTATCGGCTTAATGTCTTTAAAGTCGTTTTCGTATTAACTGTTTTAGTAAAATTCGACAAATAGGGTATCATTAGAAAGACAATTTTGTGTCCTTTCAAATGATATGTCATTAGACCCCTCTTTCCATTTAAAATTTTAGGGTTGTTACTCACCCCCGCTAGAGGGTTAAAGGCGCAGATCGAAAAATATGTTTAAAATGTGTCCCCCTCAAAAGCAAAATCGACGTGTCCGAGCATTTTCGCATTCGACTACAAAAAAAAGAGAAAAGCTAGGTGCAAACTTTTCGTTGGACCACCCTGTATAAGAAAAACACAAAATAGAAAATAACTGGTTAAATAAATTTGAATATTAATGGAACTATTCCAATCTTGTGACTATATTTATTGAAGAAAGTTGTTTAATTAAATTTCAACTAGATGAGATATGTTGAATAAACTAAAAATGTACTAAGAATAGACATATCCATATACAATCGGAATTATTGTTAACGTTTTAGCAAATTATAAAGCCACTGAGGATGAGGAGTAGGTATCGCTCGAAACATGTCTAAATGAGTGAACATTTAATAGGTTTAGATACGTGTAGATTTAGACTTTTATTTCGATAAGATATTAATTTATCGCTACTCTCCAATATAGACTACTTCTTTAAATTAAAAATATATAAAAATATCATTAAGGAGTGATGTACATTGATTTTAGAACCTAAATTTGATGACAAACTTTTAATCTGTATAAAATAATATCTTACCAGTGAGGATGAGAATTCAATTCTGGAAACATGTATGGTAGTTGATAATAATGATTGACAAATAGAAAGTTCATTTGAGGAGTAGACTAGTTTTATTTCCTTAACAATTTAACTCCGCGCATTAAAATGGATTACTTTAAAAATAAAAAAAAAATAAAAAAAATAAAAATATAGTAACAGAGTTCATTCCAAACTTGGAGCGTTTTCATTATCCTTAACGAATTTTTCTGGACGAATATGATTGACGACACAATCACAATCTAGACGCATAGATTAGACAACATAGAGACGTGTGGAATGCCAGGGTTTAATGGTGAATGCTGTCTACGATTTGTGTTCTAAGCTTGAGCAGGTTGAATAAAAATGTTTGCAACTTCATTATCAAGGAACCTGACATGGACAACGGAAAAATCTACATGAAATGATCCACCTGCTTTAAAGCGTGTACGCATGATAACAAAACGACGCAACACTTGCTCTCTGGGTGAACTAACGTTTCAGATTTATGACAATTCATTCTCTGAAAACGGAGCCCAATAAAGGCATCAGTAAAGACAATCCTCAAGGAAATAGCACTAGTTTTTTCACTACATTGGCCTGCGATTAACATAAAGCTTATATTGGCTTATGAAGACCGCTCAAGGAAATGCTTTGTAAATTATGTCTTATTTTCCTAACTAACTAATATGTTTTCAAATATTGCGATGTTATTGTTTAGTCTTTTTTGAACTTCATTCTCATAATATTATTATTACTTATTTAAAATATCAACCTACCAATCAGGTGGTTGTCCATCTTTTCTTGAAAATCGCCTAAACCGTACAGCAGCTTGCAATGAAGCAGTTACTTGTCGTAGCCTACCACGTACAATTGAAAAAAGTCTATTGTCCTGGGAGGATTCCTGTGGAAAATAAACAATTGTAAAAGCTAAATAATATCAAATCAACAAGATGGAGTGAACTTTCAACTTACAATCAATCAAACAAGGGTGGCATTTTTAATTTTGGTAAATTAAATGTTTCATATCAAAAACAAAATATTTAGTAAGTTCCAATTGAATATAACAGTACCTATGATAGTTTTGGGGACCGTTGTTGTACCTATTTTTGACTAAACACAAATTACTTCATTTGTATAAAACATAATATCAAGAAAACTTGTATCGAATTTCAAATAGTCTTTAATTAGAACGATCAACCTGTATAATTAATTATTATTCGCTGATCTGAAATTTACAACCGTTGGAACATGGGAAATGTGGGAGATTTATCTTTTTATTGATTATTAAGTTTCTTTCCACATATACCTACTTTCACTCGGACATCTCAACTTTTTAAAGCTCCTTCATGTTTTCCAATTGTGGAACTCATTATCCATATCCATGGAGTCTTTCCTGAACAATGTAACCTTACAGTTTACATTTCGGGGTAATTGCCAACTACTTTTTGATAATATTTATAGTGTCCCTGTGGTAGAAAAAATCATTTCTATGCAAGTGGAATATACAAAAAAATACCATTTATACTTTTTAGTAACATGATGCTTAGAAAAAATGAATTAATTAATCTGGTACCTAATATATTGTGTTCAAAAAAATTGACTCCAAAACTTTTAATAATACAAATAATTACTTTAAAAAATGTTTGAAAATGTTACTGCAGAAAACGGCGCAAAACTTATAGGTACTAAATTTACATATAATAAAGTAGAACCATAAGTTCAGTTAATTTAAATTATTTGTATTTTTTATCCTAAATACCAAAACCTTATTTCTATCTTTAATTGATTCCGGACACAATTCTGTTTTTCTTATTTCAGTGAATAACGTCTCTTTGATCTATTTTCGCCATTTTTCCTTTGCTTTTGTTCCAATGCCGGAAGTAAGCCACAATCAAAAAAAAAGTTCGTTCAACTTCATACAAAATTGGGGTAAATATCTATGCACCTTATTCGGTAGAATATCTACTGTTCTTATTTCCTGGTTTTAGAAAGCTCCTTTTCCATTTCTTATTGATGAAATAGATACGTGTTTGTTGAATACAAATAAATTGGGGTGGATTTCGATTTGGGAAAAATGCCTTCAAATAATGACATCAATCTACCAGACAGATAATTATATTAGAATATTATGTTACCATTTATTATGAGTGACACACATTTTACTAAATTCTTTAAGTGGAATGAAGTTGTTTATACAGCACTGCCCGAATGTTTTGTTCACAACGCGTTATGGGTATAGCAATAATATACCCATGATACGTGTATAAGTTGAAAAAAATTTGAGATAAAGACGGATATAACCATTTTGAAGTTCCCTGAGACAATTAAGACCATTTCCAGATGGAAGTTTGTCTGTATGTGTGTCTGTATGTATTCTTCTACAATATTGGGCACTATCGCTTTAACCAATTGAGCTAAATTTTGGTATAATATGAATTAAAATCCTCTGAAAATGTCTAATAAACTGAACACCAAAACATAATTGGGGGTGATCAAATAACCCAAACAGATAGCCGTCGTCGTCGTCCTAATTGTTTATTAATATATGTTTATATTTTATTGTTCATGTAGCGTTACGAGAAAAATGGACTGTTGGCAAATCCTATTAAACTTGTATTATAGAAACAGAACAAAAAACGTGGCCTTAAGAACTTACCCAATCTGGCCTTGTTCTTTTGTTTCCAAACCCAGCAATTATTCGCAAACCAATTCAGATATCGTTCTAATACACATATAATCTCACGCACACAAGAAAAATTAATAATTTTGTTTAAATTAATGTTTATACGGCAAAAGCGTTGACCGGAATGAATGTTTCTGATCGCATATAGATCAGAGCGGTAAATAGTAAAATCCTTAAGGCCTCTACACACGTGAATATATTAAAGTTTTATGAAACGGTGGCATTGACTTTAAGGATGAGAACATATTTAAAGAGTATTAAATTAATTAAATAAATAAGTTGTAATCATTCTACAAAATACATAACCCAACAATGACATACTATTGGTAAATTCCAAATTACTTAAAAAGGATACGTTTAACAAATATGAGCATACACAAAACGTTGGGGACGCAACAGTTCATATATTATAATTTTGTAATTTAATGTAAGATTTATCGTTTTATGAGAAAAATTATAGAAAATCGACTAATAATTTTCCATATAATACAAAATAGGTAAAGTACCACTTATGTATGACAGCAGCAGATCCCGAATGATATGATTGAGTTGTTAGATACCAAAGAGCGAAATAAACTTAAATAGTATATTTTTGTCTACGAATGATAAATAAGTAAAAAAAAATAACGATTTGGAAACAACCTACAATTGGTAGCATCTAAATAAGCTGATTTTCATTTCCACCACCAAGTTTCGGGTACAATCCGCGTTAGAAAATGTCTGCGTTTTCCGCTAACAAAAAAACCCTTAGAAGCTGAAAAGTGCTGCAAAATTTACCTAGATTTCCTTGAACAGGCCTTGTCTGAAACAAGAAGAATCATGGAAATCTGGACAACAACAAAATTAGGAAGTCCGAAGATGAAGATGTGTCTATTGTGAAGTTGAAGACTCTGTATTACACAAGTATATTCATTATGAGATTATTTTATAGGGTACAGGACAAAGAAAACACCGGAACTATTGAAGAATTCGACGTTTCGCAGCTATATTGCTGCTGCCTCAGGCACTACAATGAAAATACACAAATTGATAATTAAGTATACTAAAATAGAATTGACTATGTTTAAATTAGTATACACAAAGAATCCATAAAAATGTATAAAACATCAATACATTATATTATTATACATTTGTATGCATTCTTTATGTGTAGTAATTTAAACATAGTGAATTCTATTTCAGTATGCTTAATTGTAAGTTTGTGTAATTTGTGTATTTTCATTGTAGTGCCTGAGGAAGCAACAATAGCGAAACATCGCATTTTTTAATAGTTCTGGTGTTTTCTTTGTCCTCTACCCTATGAAATAATCTAACAATTCGTATGCCTAAGTTGGACCGATCAAAGGCGACAAACTGAAACAAGAACAAACACAAACCTCAATGAAGAAAATTTGTTCTCGACGATGTTAAAGTCAAAGAAACACTGGGATATAATACATACATACATTAAAGATGAGAACCAAAGAGTCCGAAGAAAGAAGTAGACAAATAACCCCAAGCCCCTAATAATTCATTAAGAATAGAAGATAAACGTAGGACAATCATTTCAGAAAAATCACTAAACGAAAACTACAGATTAACAGCATAAAACACCTAAGGAAAAGACAGCTTGTGTATTGAAGTTATGCTATAAATAGCCTTTATTAAGAAAAACAAAAGTTCTCAAGAAAATACATTTTAATTTTAAATAATAAAATACTTCAATTTGGTAAAGTCAAGCACTAACGGCTATTCTACTTAACCATATCACAGCTAAAAACATTACACTTAGATAAAAAACTCATTAATGAAACAGTTGCCAATACATAATATATTCATATTTATAATAATTACATAATGCAGTAATAATAATTATTTTGAGACAGATGCGTTCGATAGTATTTGTTTCAATGTAACTGGTTCCTTTCGAGCATATCCCTAAGGCGTCTCTTAAATCGTTCAAGACTATCAATTTGTACCAATGTGATTGGTATAAATTGACGACGTTATACATAATATATGAAAGTTCTATCTAAACAAAGCAGTATGATGCCGTGCATTTTCAGTTTCTTAAGAGATCTTATGATGTTAAGCTAGTGCTTTCACCAAAAATTTCCTGCAAACAAATTGATATGTATTGAGATTAAGATGGCAATAGAATTTTACTTTATATTAGTAGTTTTTGGTTTACTATTTTGTGTATGGTTTTATATGCATTAAAAATTTTTGTGGCCTTGTTTTCTGTGTTCACACATTCAGTTTGGCTTGCAGGTTCAAGTACCTACGGGCATGTGTATCTCTAAGCATTCTGTTATTATAAAAAGTTGATCTTTGGTTTGGAAAGTAGTATTTCCCGCTCACTTGTCAAATAAAACAATTTTGATACTGTTTGAAGAAAATCTGCTTTAAAAGTTTTTTTAATGACTAGTATTGTGATCCTAAATATACGCCAAATGATTTTAGTATCATCTTTGTCCTTGACATATTCGTAATAAATGAAAGCAGACAAAAATAGGTAACTATGAGAAACCTAATTGCTCGTAAAAATATAACAAGTAACGTACATTTTCTTCACTCAAGCAATTTTATGATTTCCTCTATATTATAAGAATGCTCTCAACTTTTCAATAACATGACAGACAGTCTGTAACTCTGAAATCTCCTATAAACGCTCATCACACAAAAAGTGTTATTGAAACTTTTCTGTTTCATAGCAGAATGAAGAACATCAACAAAAATGACTGTTCGACAAAACGTCTTTTATTTCCGTTGCGCACGAAAAGATGATTACAACTTTCTACGTTAAAAGTTCGTTTCTAACATTATATCGAAATATAATGCTTTAGGTAAACATTTGATGGGTAAGAGAAAAGCAAAATTCTCCATGTCGTTATTACAAGGTAAATCTTTCTAAATTTTTACTGAAGAGTGTGTTTTTAGATAAATTTCATATAGTAACAAACTAGACAATGAATTAATTAATTAATTTTATAGAAAACCAATATTTCCACGTAGGTATGATTTTTCGAAAATCAAATTGTAGTTAGTAATAGATTTTACCTCGCGGTGCACTGGAGTATATATTTTACTTTCCCGCACACGGAAAGTATTGGGAACGCGCTAAAAAAATTGAGATAAATACGGATATAACCATTTTGAAGTTCCTTGAGACGATTAAGACCATTTCCAGATGGAAGTCTGTCTGTCTGTGCGTGTGTCTGTATGTATTCTTCAACGATAGCGCCTAAACGCTTTGAACAATTGAGCTAAATTTTGGTATATGAGTTTGGGGCAGTCCTAGGATGAAGCCAATAGATTTTGGTTGAAATCGTTTAAGCCCTGTGATAGGGGTGGACACAACCGCTAAATTTTCCTTCATCAGTAGGGGTCGAGTGATACATCATTTTAAAGCATTTTTTATCTGCTTTACAGCGATACGTCACTTTTGATATTGACCCCCATAATTCTCGAGAAAATTGCGTTTTAAATAGTAGTTGGAACGTATATATATATTACATTTAAAATACAATACGAGTATAACAGATGGTACCGTGGCCTCATTGGTAGAGGCTTCGCTTCATATGCGGAAGGTTACGGGTACGAGTCCTAGCTCTGGCAATACTTTTTTTTTTCTAATTTTTGAATAAAGTAGTTAGTGTGTTACGTTAGGTTATTGGAAGTAATGAAAATAATACAATTATAATAATTATTATTATTAAAATTCTATTTCGTTACACAGGTCAAATATTTTTGATTATATTAATATTATATCTTGCCGGGATAGTTTTGAGGCGACAGGGCGACACAACCGATTTTTTTTCATATTGTTTAGAAGTTCTGAATATAAAATCTCCCTAACTTATGAAGTTAGTCATTAGTAGTGGTGTTAATTATTGCCTTCTTGATTTGAACAATATTTTCTTTGGACGAAAGTTTCCACAGACAACTGAACTTATGAAATAATGCTTCTGGATAAATAATGCAGCAAATTTATATTCGCTATCGTTTCGCTGATCCTGTCAGGTTCTTCAGAACAACTTTGCGTGAACGTATTTGTTTTACCAACTATCATCTGTCGAAGTTTGTAATAGGGCTTGTAGAACACCATGTAGAACTATTTACTAATAATAACTTTTTTTACCTAACAAAAAGTTAACATTATCAATAAAAAGTGTGGAGTACTCGCAGTCTTGGGTCGATTACTGAAATCTGGTATTCAAATAGGAATCATAAATATTGTATTATAAATTGTATTCGAATACTTAAGATTACAATACAAAGAAAAAAAAGTATTCAAATACCGCTGCATTCGAATACTTGGATTGATTTAAATATGAATACTTTTTGAATATTCCAACTAAAAAAAACACATGCGCACTTTCTTTAGGCATTTTTTTTTTTAAGTACTTAAGTTATAAAAATAAATAAAAAAATTCTTGATTATATTAAATGAAACTTAAAATAACATTGTTGCCGCACTGTGACTGATCGGTGCTGTTATACAGAATAATTGTTGTGAAAGATCGTTCAATTTCTCAAAGTAGCTGATTAAACAATACACTCTAAGTTCAGCTACATTCATTTGCATTTCTATGTGTGACCGGTTTCAGTCCCAAACACGATCATCCTCCACCACCATCATCAAACACAAATTTCATCAAAACCATACGACACATAGAAATCTTATTCTCTAAACCTATACGTGGTTTGTTGTTTTGATGAATTTTGTGTTTGATGGTGGTCTTTGAGACCGGTCACACATAGATTAATGCAATTAGCTTGTGCGGTTACCTTAAACATAAAGTGTCTAGGAACAAGCCTAACAACATCGAACAATTAAAGAATAAAATCAGACACGAAATTGAATTAATAAATCCAGAAATGACACATATCATTCTAGCAGAGTTTGAATTGCGGCTTTCAATGGAGCACAGTTCGATCATTAGGCATGAGTAAAGTATTTTTGAATATATTTCATGTTAATATCCTTTTTTAATAAAAATTCATGGAAATGGACATATTGAATTATTCAGTCGAAAATTTCTCGCTAAAATGTATGTCATCATAATCTCTTATATGGGACATCCTGTATGAATGATGTGGGTGTCAAAAAATATGGCATTTGGTAAATGACTTGCTGTATTTCATCATTTTTACTAAAATTATTTACCTGAATTTTAATTGAATTTATTCCAGTATTTTGGGCCTCACGGTATATTAATATGGCTGGAAAAAATAAATTTAATGTACCAATACTCATAATGAGTTTTGATTTTGATTTTATATACTAGTATGACTTTTTTTCATCATGCGTCGCGGAAACAAGCTATAAATTTTGTATATAGTTCTTTAAAATTGAAAATCAAACTAAACTATGCAAATAGTGCATAAATACAAAAATAATAGAACATTTTAAAGACTGAGTTGTTTGAGTTTGAGTTGTTTGGTCAAGTATTTTGTTCAACATTCCATCTAGTGTCTCGAATTTTTTACATTAAATTTATATACACTTCAAATATATCTATTTCAGTGTCAATTTCCTTACTGTGAATAGATCTAGCAACTCATATGTGCATGTGGTATGAATAATATTATGATTTCGTGTCTCACGTGTATTTTTCTTGGCTTTTTATACTTATATTCCAAGTAGTAGAGTTCAATGATCCTATAAATTTTGACAATATCAAGAGAGGATTTTTGTTAGATTTCGCTTTTTACCAAAAATTAATTTCCGGAACATTTTTTTATAAATTTAGACGTAAGAACATAATTTAGTTCACATTTAATCGATTTTAATAAAATTAATAAGTTCGTTCGATTTTCTTAACATAAAAGTGGAATGTACCAAAAAGGTCAGATAGGTAGCTGGTAGCACCTAGTATCTTAGTGGACAACACAGGAAAAACCATTATAGACGACGAAGAAGTTCTTAAAGTTTAGTTCTCCTTACATAGGAAAAGAGATTTTTGAGAATGTTATTGCTGGTGGGTGTGCAGGTGATTATAGTTTGTATTAATAAATTAGAAAATTATTTATTGTCGCATGGAGCCAATACATCTAGTCAAAGACAATAGACCGACCACGATGATTGTTTTGTTTTATTGATTATGAAAAGACCTTCGACACAGTTCAACACGAAAAGCTTATAAATATATTGAGAGACACTAGTGTTGATGGAAAAGATTTACGTATAATTAAAAACCTGTACTGGCGTTCGAAGTTCGACTCAATAGAACATTTACAGATGAATATAAAATCCAACGAGGCTTTCGACAAGGATGTGTCCTATCTCCTGTTGTTCAACCTATATTCGGACAAAGTCTTTAAAGAGGCTTTATATGAAAAAGAAATCGGGGTCAAAATCAACGGCGAGCTGATTAACACCATTGGCTATGCTGACGATACGGTTATTTTATGCGATGATCTTCAGGGTCTCCAAAATCTCATAAACTCTGTTAGTGCATTGGGACTGAATATAAATTTTGCTAAGGCAATGTTTATGGTCTTTAGCCGTCAGCCATACCTAACACGTCACTACAGATAAATGGACAAAACATTGAGAGAGTATCCAATTTTAAATACCTCGGATGCTACATCGCCGAGCAACTCGTCCGGCATAAGGAAATTAGATGCAGGATTGAATCGGCCCGTACAACGTTCCAGAAGATGAGACCACTGTTTTGTACGGAGCTGACGTCTGGACACTGAAAGCTGCCACAATCAACCGTCTAGAGGCATTTGAAATGTGGTTACATAGACGAATGCTAAGAATACAATGGTGGCTTTGCAAAGAAATGAAGCAGTCTTAGCCAGGGCAAATACAGTTCGTGAACTTTTAACAAGAGTTAAATGCCGAAAACTGCCATACATCGGCCATGTTATCAGAGCGAATCGTTACCGGATCCTACAGCTTATAATGAAGGGCAAAATAGAAGACCGCAGGGGCGTAGGAAGGAAACAAATCTCCTGGTTACAGAACATCCGGGAATGGACACGGATGCATAGCGTCGAACAATTGTTTAGAGTGGCTGAAGACAGGGATCAGCTCGCCAGCGTGAGTGCCAACGTCAGGGAGACCTGACAAGGCACAATAAGAAGAGAGAAGAAAATAGGAAGATATAATTATTGTTATAGATTTATCTTTGTGGATGAAGAAACGCAAAATTCCAAAATCCAAGCGAGCACCTTACACCCAACCACAACAATTTAATAATTATTTCAAATGATATCATTTGTCTTGTTACACACCTTTTTAAGCAGCTTAGAATGTTTTATCTGTATACCTTATAACAAGGATAAATTAAATTATTGTTCATCCGATTGTGAGATAAAAGCATGAAAAGCATAATATAAGTAGTAAAAAAAAACAAAAAAAAAAGGTATAAAACGCTGCTCCCTATATACCTCATCATTAAATGTTTAGTATTGTTTTATTAATACAATAGTAAAAATTCTTCAAAAAGGGTTTATATGTTGGCAGAGAGAACCGAGGTAATCTACATTTACGTAAGTGAAAATTGTTATGCAGCAGCAGTTTTGAACGCCAGGGTAAAAATACCAGCCAGTATGGAAGAAATTTTAAGACGACTAGTACGATGTGTAATACTGATAAAAACTCATCAACCAAAGACTCTGGACGCAGCAATGCATATCCAAGTTCTTAATCATTTTGCAACACTTCAATTCCAAAAGTAGTCAGCATTTCTGCTGGTTCTGTAGATACTCAAACAAAATAAATGCTTTCCGTACAACCTGCAAATTAATAATAATAATAATTTTATTTGCACAATCTTCACCAAATACAATAAATTACAAACAAATTAATATTAATTGAGAGTGTGAGTGATTCAATGGAGAGAACTACCAAGGGCTGAACTCTGGCTGGGAATTTTAAGTTGCCCATTGCTGTCTGCAGCATGGATAATCTCTCATCTTCCGCTGCGTCTTGTAATGGGGCGATACTCTCGTGGAGCGTGACGGAATCAATCAATGATACGTGTTCACTCTTAAATTTATTTCAACAAAACTTTGTATTTAATTCTCATGGGGTATTATTGAACTTAGGTTCGAGCAGCTACACCTTTCCGTGATACGCTCTTGCTCCATCCTATTATCTGAGGACGAACATCATACTCCATTAATGGCTCATTTGTATGAGCATGGGGTGTAAGGGGTGACAGCATACATATATAGCTGACCCAAATGACAACCTCACCTTCACGTGGTGCACCCTGCTAGAAAACTGACGGGGCTCTGTCGACCGAGTGATTACCGGTATAAGTAATCCCCACCACCTTCTTGTGCGTGGGAGGAGAAATCTTTCCTAAAGTCGGATGGAACTGTCTACAAGTTCAACGGCATGGAGATGCAGAAGGCAACGGTAAACCACTACATTAAGGATCCTCAGGACATCCTCAGGAAAATCTGTAGCATGATCGAGGAAAATTAAAACACGGCCCCCATTCCCCGGCAGCCCTTTAGTGGG
This sequence comes from Apoderus coryli, assembly GCA_911728435.2. NCBI lineage: Eukaryota > Metazoa > Arthropoda > Insecta > Coleoptera > Attelabidae > Apoderus > Apoderus coryli. The sequence continues at coordinate 8,169,897 of OU452204.1, read as the reverse complement.
CACGGATGCTAAAAATCCCCGGGTCGGTCATCAATAAGATAGCCCAAAAACGAACTGCAATTCTTGATGAAATTATCAAACTTGGATTACACGAGCAGCTTTTGCAAGCCGGGATAAAAAAGCGAGGACATTATTTGAGCACCAGGATTGTTTCAAATAATGTTTATACAAAATTATTGACATAGTTGGGATGAATTTAGATATTAATTTGTCAAGTAATCCATTACGGAGAGGAGCGGTGAGTTATAATAAATAAAACGACGTCAGCTCCACAAAGTAATCGTATGTAATATGTTCAAGACTAAAGTCTCATCATCAGTGAAGCCGTTACAATTTAATTTGCGTATTTAAAAAGTTTGTGTGAAATTTAAACATGTATATAAACTGAAAAAGAGGGAATAACAGAGAATGTTAGAAACAGATTAAATAATAATGTATATAATATCTTACCACTTTGTGAAAATTCTATACTAGAGCAAGTAATTAAACATAATTATGTGTGTATAATTCGTCACTCCGTCATAGCATCGTAACTCCTTTATATATACTGTGGTCATGGTGACATTGTAAACGAGTATCATTTTTGTTTTAATTTTTATTGATAATTGGAAACTTCGGAGTTTCATAAACTTTTGGAGTCCTAAATGTAGTGTGGTGCTATTATAACACGGTTTTAAAAATAGGGAGGTTGTACAATAATACATTCATATTTCAATTCACAACATATTAGTTATTATTATTAGTGAAGCGAGTGGTTTATAGAAACATTTGTATTGCGCAGAATTTCTCTACTGGTTGGAAATGTTTCATTTCATCATGCCTCATGTTGAAATATTATTTAAAAACTCAAATGCATGGGATCGAAAGTGCTTAAATCTAAAAGGTAGATAAACAATCCCACCACCAAGTTATTGAAATTAGGATTTTACTAACAACAATGACAGTCAACAACACGCTACTGAAGATAACAGAGCTGTTATAGGAAAAGAATATGTGACACTATTAGCCAAAGGATCACTTGAGTTGAGCAAAATTATTTGATTTTCAAAATTCTGAAATTTATAGATATGCATTTCCCCAAAAACGTTTCGACGAACCTGTAGAATCCTTTCCTATGTTGGCCAGTACAGTAAAATTAAAAACTAAACTTTCGGCAGATGACATGTGGTCTGTAGGTGGTATTTTGCCACTTTTAGTGTTCATCTCAGAGAATATCCTAAAAAGAGCTTTGATGAAAACATAATTTGTTGGATATTATTTGTATGAATGTGAACGATCTGACACGCATTAAAACTTTTACGAGAAGCACAATGTCAGAAGATCGACTCAACGCATTGGCCGTCCTATCAGTAGAAAGGAAGTTTATCCAGTCTATTCCAGGAAAATGGTCTTCATGTAAAACAAATAGTAGGTAGGCTTTTTCTTGTCCACTTGCCCACCCTACTTCAAAACTCAGAGGAGCCACTGGTTTTTACCTCCCGCACACTCTCCTAAACCTTTTCCAACAGTATTTCAAAAAGCGTAACATTTATTTCAAAATAGTCACTTGATTTTCAAAAAGTACCATTTGAATTTTCAAATTGTTACGTATATTTCAAAAAGAGTAAAGTGTATTTCAAATTAGTCATTTGAATTTTCAAGATTATTAAAAATATTTCAACTTATTCAAATAAACTTCAAAAACTATTCTTTTAATAAAGTTGGTCATGGAACTATGTAATTATGGTTACCAGCTGCAAGGGGGCCGAATATTAATTTAAATGGAGCCAGTTGGGCAGCTTTAAGATTACGGCCATATTCTCCAATGTTAAACCCAATCAAGAATATTTGGTCGAAAATAAAAAGTTTTGTAAAAAACTCCATTTGTATTCCAAATGTAAATCCTCTTGGAGTTATTACACTATGGCTGGTTTATTTGGAAGAACCGGTAGATGAAGCCAAAAATACCATTGTTAGAGGTGATTGTGTGTAGTAGAACACTCTTCAACTTTTCACGGATCAGGAACAAAAGAGCTTTGTTGTGTTATGGTGGTCATGCTTTTGAAACGCACTGGACACATTTTGAATATCAGTTACCAAATAATTTTGAAATACAAATGATGTTTTTTGATTTTGAAATGAATTAATGATTCAAAATACATATGACAGTATTCAAAAGTGACGATTTTGGAATACAATTAACGTTTTCTGAAATCAACTTGATGACTTTTGAAATACTGTTGGAAAAGGAGTGTGAAGAGAGGCATTGCGAAACTCGATATGGAAATTTTGGAAATAGACATTTTGAGGTCCCCTGGGGGTCGATTTGATTATGATGAATGATGTGAGATTTCAATCACGCACAATTAAATTCGTTAGCATCTAATGTCAACATATTTATCTATTACTTAATATTTTAAACGTACTTAAAACAATTCAAAAAAGACTAAATGTATGTATGAGATTCATTATTATTGCAGATGTTATGAGGTAAGAAAGAAAAACATAACAAACCGCCCTGTATATTTTAATTAAAGAGCGGTACACCCATTACATGTGATATATTTTGAATCCACGTAAATAGCTATGTCTAATTTGCTACGAAACACCCTCTGATTTTAAAGTATCCACTTAATTCCGCTATGATAGTTGAAGATTTTTGATTAACCGTATAAACTACTTACCCTATAATGATTGTGATCTGTGGTTATATTAAGTTTCACATGAACCATATTAATGTTATATATAATTATTATATTCACTAAATCACTGCATAACTCTTTTCTTATTAAAAACTATGTGCAACAAGAAAAAAAAACAAGAAAAAAACTAAATTTTTCACATGAGGTGTATTTTTTGTTTTAATTTCATCGTTTAATTTTTTATTGATTAAACAATGGAGGTAGATGTACGTTTAAATTATCAATTATTTTGTTACTAACAATTTTGTTTATAGAATTTGAATCAGCGAGAGGAAAACATAATAAAACAATTAAATCAACTTGTGCGGGTACCCATATAAAATTTATTAACTTCAGTGGCGTAATACCTTCCAAATTAATATCATTAGTAGACATATTATCTTGCAATTACCTGCGCATATATTTTCTTTAACTATTTGGAAATGTAAATAACATTTTTTTTTTTTTTTGAAGCGAAGAACTTTAAATAGGCAACACTATTTTCTCTAAGGATTTAACAGTTCCCGGGTGTTTTAGGATTAGTTTGGATTAAAAATCCATCATGACTAAAGTCGCCAGAAACATTTGCTCTCTTGGAACCCAACATTCGAAGAATTTATGTCCAAACACAGGATGATTTAATCGAAAAGCATGAAAATTGTCATAAAAGTATCAATATTTTAAATATTTCTGTGTTTTATTGCAATCTAAAATTATCAGCCCACTTTATGAATTTTTGCAAACTACATATTCTGGATATACCTATACTGTATAATCAATAAACTAAATTAGCCTACGCTCTATTGTTATACATGCTATAACATAAGGAAAAAGGTAAGGAAACTGCGGGCTTTACATTGAAGAAGCATTAACAATGTAATGCCGGATTGGATACGAACATCTAAGAGTGAAAACACAATTAAAGCAACGTACAGTGGGGTTTTTTACCTCAATTAAATATGTAGAACAATGCAGAGATCCCAGATATTTACGCCTGAGAATATCTGGGATTCTAACAATAATTATATAACCACTTATCATTATCACACTCTTTCTTAGAATTCAAGTTAACTTGCTAACAAAAATACTTGAATCTCTATTGTTATTCCATTTCCGAATTTTCTAAAAAATCTGTGATGATAAAAAAAGATTTGGGATTATCTATTATTCCATTTTCTTAAATTTATATTAATTTTGTTTAGTTTCATTTTTTATCGAGAACAAAGGAGAAAAGTCTTTATTTCCTTCTTGAGCATAATCTCTATTGTTCAGATTATTATCTTATAAAGCAATTGTTTTTCAATATACTCGAAATGTTGTACAAAAATGGTGCCCACAGGAGCATATGTGTATCCCACCAGAAACATAACTGCACCTTTCACTCGCAACTGCTGTGATTTTATTTTCCTTTAACATACTCTATAAAGAATGGTATAAATAATATGCATAAGGATATGTGGAAAATCTGAGTCACAAGTAGAAAAATTGCTTTTTTGGCTTGCTCCACCACTAAACGTCTTAAACTCATGTTGTTATAGCTAGATGCCGACCTACTTAGTTTGACTTGTAAAACTCCCGCATAATGTGTGTATGAGTTAGAGTTGGTTGGAGGGCGAAACTAAATGAACAGGCTTCTATCTACGTATCCTGTTGGATATGCATCCTAAATCATACCTTTAGTGAGATGAATTGCCATCTGATCTAAATTATTAATTACAGGTTTTGGAAATGGAATAAAGCAGACCATTGCTGATTCACTGCGGACTTGAAAATAAACGCAATTACATATGCAGCACATATCGGATGAGAACCCGCAACTGTCATAACTTTTAGCACAGGACATGCTTAATATCTGGATGATAAAAAAAGATCAGAACTGTTGGCAAAATTATGGAGGTTTAGTACATTCGAAGGAGTTCATTAACCCATCGAAATCAAAGGGTTGGGTATAAGCAGGTCTCATGTGCTCTGCCTGATCGGACTATACACTGGTCTTTGTCGCTAAAATCATCATCTCCCGAGGTTGGGTTTCTTGGAAAACCCTGAGTGCCGGTTGTGTTTGGAGGATGATGAGACGGCGGAACATGTATTATGTTTTTGCCCAGCTGCAGCTAGAACTAGATTCGCAATATTTGTTGAAGTAACCCAGCAAAATAATCGACTTTATTAAAAAGAGCTGCTGGGGGAAATATAAATAAGTATGAGCCACAATAATAGACCATCGGTGGTAACAGTGCTGACCCACTCAATTTAAACCAACCTACATTAGGCAAACATCTCATAATGCATGTACTTTCATACAACTGTGGGTATATCACTAGCAGTTAATTATTAACTTTTCAGCAACGGCGTTCTGGGAAACCAAAATGGCTATTTTTGGCTTAGGGATAATTAAATGTAAAAATTTGTTCGAGTGAGTCGATGAAACGGCAGTCTGGTGAAAGTATTAGTGGTTGACAGGCAAACCCTCGAAATTAAGCCTTGTTTTGTTAAAGAAGCCCGTATATCTAATATAGAACTACAGTTATCATAGCGTTCATCCCCGCCAAACACATACTTAGATAACAGCAAAAGTACTGAGCTTTTGGGGCATTTTCCGATACCCAACAGCGTTAAACAATTGTCATATGAAACCAAACATCCAAATTAGGGATCTTTGAGAAAATTTGACACCAGGAAAATAATGATAGAATTTATGATGTGGAGTAGGTCTTGTACTGACTTGTCCATGAGAACCCTACACTTCCTGATTTCGTACCAAAGTTACCTCAGATTTTCTGCCTGCCCTGAAAAACGAATCCTTCAGCCTTCTTGATAATGAATTGAATAGCCAATCCAAAGCTGTAAGCTTCTAGTTTTCTAGCATGTTTCGGTAGCCAGTCTGATTCATGGTTCATGCATGATTTCAAACTCGTCTCATTACTGCTTTAAACTATTTAATTAAGCAAGTCATCGTCTAATAAAGTAATCGCCAATTTTATTGAACATTTGCGATACTACGCCACTGATTCCTTATTCCAAAACTAAACCTAATTAATATGTTGGTCTTGGAATATAATTATTATTTTAAAATGGGAAAAATCCCTCCTTCGCTCTCCCAACTTCACAAATACTTTTTATTTCTAGTGGATTTTATTGCTTTGTGCGACGACCAACAACGTCACGTTTTTGTCAAGATTTTTTTAATTGCACTATGCCATAGCCTTTTTTAGAGTAGAAAAAATCACTTCCGGAACGGAGTGACAGAGAAAGAAGTAAAAAACAAAAATATATGGCAGACTCCGGTTTAAAACGAGAGGAATATTAAAATTTTGCTACTAACATCGCGATAGAGGCTAAGTTGGTACGAGACTAATTCGTCCGTGGAAATAAAATGAAAGAGGAGAATGGGACTAAGTGCTGACGCATGAATTGGAAATTGGGTATTATGAATAATGAACATGGGCTCATTTCAACCGATACGATGCAGAAACTAGCTGAATATCATCTCTTACTACTTTATAGATACATAATATGCCTCATATATACTTGGATTCTCGTAATTGTTACTTCTAGATTTTTTTCAAGAATTTATACGAAATTTATAGAAATTTGAAAGGGTGTTACCGTTAATTTAAATCCATATCAGAAGGTTTTTTTAATGTGTTTTTATTTTTGTGTAAAGTAAATATACAGGTTGTAACTTAACTGATGACTTTACTTTTAAGGGATGGTTCCTTGACATTTTTTAAGAAAAATTTCCATAACAGGTCATTCAATAAATCCGTAGGATAAGTAAGAAAAAACAAAAGTTTGACAAAAGTCGGTTTTATTATAATAATAATAACTCTTTATTGTCTAACAAATGACAACCCAATTACAAGACAACTGATATGAATATAATATAGTACATACAAATAATAATAATAAATTTACAAAAGTAACAAACTAAAGGTGACAGTAGCAAAAATACAATACAAACATATAGGATCATATGGATATATTGCACTGAGCAAATACATGGAATCTATTGAATCATTTCCCTCAGAACAATCTTCAAATCACGCTTAAATCTGTTGGGATTCTCATTGAAGTCGCATTAATGCTAGTATAGATGGTATAAGTATTACAGAAATTACATGCTTTGGAGATGGGAGCTCTTGTTTCATAATTTGCGTGCACCGGAGGTAGTCTGAAGAGATAGGCACTTCTCGCATTGAACTGCGGAAACTTAAACCGCAACATCTCCAACAATTGCGCACAGTCTATAAGACCATTAAGCAGACCAAATATAAAACACTGAGAGGAAAAATGCCTACGCATCTCCAGCGATTGAAAATCAAATCTCTCCAATAGCAAACCATGGTCGTATCCCCAGGCAGGAAACCGACCATCAATCTTGAAGGCTAGTCGCTTGAGGAATTTTCGTTGAACATTTTCGAGGGAGTTAACATAAACTCCATATATTGGAGACCAAGCAACGGCAGCATATTCAAGCCTTGATCTTACCATTGCATTGTAAAATACTATAAGGCAATCAGTATTCTTAAATGAGTTCGTGGTTCTAAAAATAAATCCCAGAGATTTGAGTGCCCTTTTCTTTGTTTCGGAAACATGATAATTAAAAGATCTTTAATAACAGTGCATTTATCAAGAGCAGCGCCAGAGAGTCTGTAATTGTAAGAAACAGTGCGGCGTCTTCTTGTGTATGTTATATATTTGCATTTATCAACGTTTAATTAAAGCTTATTCACAGTACACAAATCCTCAAGTATCCTCAGATCTCTCTATAATACATCACAGTCGTCTTCGGAGTGAACAGCTCTGAATAGTTTAAGATCATCTGCGAAAAGTAAATAATTGCTAGAAAGGTGCGTTCCTATGTCATTAACGAATATTGCAAATAACAGGGGCGCTAGGTTACTACCTTGGGGAGCGCCACTTGTGGCCAAGTAAGAGTGAGACTTAAAACAACTGTATCGCACGAAATGCATACGTCGATTCAAATATGATTCAAAATTGAAATTACAGATTAATACCTTGCCCATTATAGGATACACTTGTTGTAGGAGAGCGACAAGATTTGTAACAGTTGATCTTTTGTGGAAAAATCCGTGCTGCTGAGGTATTATACTATTCTTTATTTGGTTAAATATCTTGTCATAAATAATCGATTCAAACACCTTTAAGAAATTTGATAAAATTGAAATGGGTCGATAGTTTTCTATCCTATTAATGTACCCGGATTTACGCACAGGACATACACGTGCCGCCGTCTTCCGGAGCTCAGGAAACGTTTGACCTTGTAGGGATATATTAAAAATAATATGTGTAAAGGCTGCGCCAAAACATACGCACAGTCTTTTAGTAAAAAGCGGGGATTCCATCGACACCAGATGTCATTTTCTGTTTTAGTTTTTGTAGTGCTCGTCTAACCTCGTCCTCACTAATCAAACCAAGAGACCCAAGTCACCACTATCTTGTGATTGTATAGTGACGTCAGCATTATTTGATGGCATATAAACACTTTCGAAAAAAGTTGCAAGAGCATTTACTATTTCTTGTGGCTCAGAAATGTAAGGCTCCGTTCCAACCTGGTATTCTGGACTTGCGTTTTTTGGTTTGAATGTATTTCTACAGATGTTGTGGATCATTTTTGACCCTCACTCATATTCACCTTCTCGAACGGCCAGAAGAGCGTTGTTGTAGAGTACTTTATTAATTTAGCAGTTGATATTTATTACTGTTTTCTGCAAATGATTACGATATAAAATAGTTCATTAAATTTTGCAAGCTTCGAATTGTATATTATATGATCGTCTGTTTATAAATATGACTTGGATTATTGTAGGAGTATACGTCCATTATATGTGCAAATAATATTACGGATGACTTAATTTGAGTTGAGTTGAAATCTCAGCCAGCCTGTGTATATATTGCATGTCTAGTATACACGTAGAGTATACCTAGCATAAGCATTTGTATGCGAAAATCACTCAAACATGATATTATTTACTACGTATATCTAAATCCATATTATACATAGTTAGAAGATGCATACATTAATTTATTTATCTCTTCAAAGAGTTTCCCATCTGTGCCGGGAGATATAAACTTTGATTGCGTTATAGGCAACTTATACAAGTATAAATAACAATGTATTCCAAAATATTAGCAAATATCTCAGAACAACTGCATTTTGGCGAAACTACTAAACAACATTGTTCTGCTGAAGAGTTTCCTAAGAAGCATCCCACTGACACACTTTTACAACTCTTACCAAATGTCGCCGGTAACTCGATCGGGTAAAAATCGGGTTTTAGTAGAGGATTTGGATAAAACTTTTCTTTTGAACATGACCCTAAAGTAAGTGTTCGAGAATGTTCATTGTCAATTTCCAAATATTCTGTTAGTAATAAAGAAAACTGATAACCGTTACATTAAAAAGCTTCAAGGTATGTTGGAGGTGATTTTCCTCTTTGTGCTGGCCTCCAAAATGTATACCTGTCACCCCATATACACGATTACTCTAAAACGGCCCTACTCATTGAACCAAATTTGGTAAATATGTATATATATACGTACATTTTGTGTAAATAGGTAATAATAATAATAATAAATTCTTTATTTGCATAACATACACATTCAGTGCTTTGCATCGTCTACAAAATTTAAAATTTGAAAAATATCCATTGTACATTTTAACCACAAAACAAAAATCAAGAAAAAAAACTACATTTATTTTATTTTAAAAACTCGTGTATAGAGTATGGACAGGTCTCCATCAGCAGTACTTTAATAGCAATTTTAAATTTATTTAAATTTAATCTTTTCAATTCAACAGGCAAGCAGTTGTAAAACATTATGGAATTGTTAATAAAACTGTTATAAGGAAGCGAGAGCCTATGCTGAGGTATCAATAAGTTATCGCCATGTCTTGTAGGATAATTATGTCTACAATTCACTGTTTGCATCAAATGTTGGTTTTTTTAATGTAAACTAGACACTGATATATGTAGAGCCCATAGATTGTAAGAATACGGCACTCTCTAAACAGAAGCCGACAACTATCTGTCTTTTTCTTCCTACCAATAATCCTCACTGCTCGCTTTTGCATCAAAAAAACTCTACTGACATCTGTTGAGTTCCCCCAAAGCAACAGACCATAAGAAATTCGCGACTGAAAAAGTCCGAAATAGGCAAAACGAATGACCGCCGGAGGCACACATTCCGATATCCTTCTCATCAAGAAGATAGTTGACGAGAGATTACCATTCAGCTGCTGAACATGCTCCCTCCAAGACAACTTCGAATCCAGGCATACACCAAGAAATTTAATGTGATGCATATGTTTTAAAGAGAATAGCATGCTTTGTGTCTTCTCCAGATTGAGACTAAGACTATTATCCGAAAACCAGGACTGTAATTCATCAATTGTTCGTTCAGCCATGAACTGAAGATGTTCCAAATCAGTATCATGATCGAAGACAACAGTGTCATCAGCATACTGAACAATGCTTAATTCAGGTATAATCAGCACAAGCTCATTCACATACAAAATAATGAGCAGAGGACCGACAGTAGATCCCTGTGGCACGCCCGCCGTTTCCGATACCGATGACGACACAATGCCCTCATGTGCTACCACCTGGGTGCGCTCCGTCAAATATGATTCTATTAAACGCCACGGGCTAACCCTAGTTCCATAGCAAGTCAGTTTATTTAGAAGAGCCTGGTGTGAAACACAATCGAAAGCCTTGGAGAAATCACAAAAAAACCGCAGTAATAGGTATATAGGTAAATAGGTCTGTAATTATTGGGATCATCGTTTCGCTATTATGTATAAGCCTGGAAATATTTTCAAAAGGATCATGATTTTTATGTAGACCACTAGCAATTCTACCTGCTATCTCGAAGAAATAAAGGTTAAAACAATCCGATGTGATATCAGTTTCAATTTTATGTTTATTAGACGGGTTTATAATTTGCCACATGGCTCTGCTGCTGTTCGAACTGGTCTGAATCTTTCGAGTGTAGTAGGTACATGCTTTTTTTTATATTCCTTCTTCTGGCATTTTATCAATAAGTCAAAATTAACTTCTGGATTTTGTTTACTGAAGGCGGTCAAAAAATTAAGATTGTCTCTCTGTTCCCTCAAATTAAGATTAAACCAACCCTTCTTTTTGTTTCTGGTATGGACATTTTTAGTTTTAATTGGAAAAGACGTCTTAAATATTTTCAAAAAAGTTTGCAAAAAATAATTGAAAGCTGAATCCACCTCATCAACAATATCAATCCCCCTCAACTCCTCCAAACACAATATAATTCTATTCTCACAGAAAGGTCTAAAAGAAACTATCGCAGTCGAATCATTCCTGGCATTCGCTCCGAAGATGTCATAACTGTTACTTATGGCCATATGATCTGACAAATACGTGTCAATAAGGCTGTAAGAGCAGCCAGACACAACATTCGTCACGCAGTTATCCAAGCAACTACTTCTCGAACCCTTTTCTATCCTTGTGGGATCCCCAACAACAAAGCGAAAACCCTACGTCGCAATAATCTTGCTAATAAATGTAAATACGTTGGTAATAAATGTATTAAAGATACTGTTAGGCATGGCCAGAAACTGATTGGCATTTAAAACACGTAGGGCTATAAAAAGAAGGTTGGTATTTTCTTAAAAAAAAAGGTTGCACTAAATGGAAACACATAACCTCCCGCATCTAGTAACATATATTTATTAAACAAGCACACACGCGCAAAAAAAATCGGTTGTGTTGCCCCAAAACTTTCCCGACATGATATAATATAATCAAAAATGCATGACCTGGGTAACGAAACAGAATTTTAATAATAATTAATTGGTTAAAGCGCTATCGTGGAAGAATACATAGAGACACACATACATCATACATACACACACAAACACACACAGACAGACTTCCATCTGGAAATGGTCTTAATCGTCTCAGGGAACTTCAAAATTCTTATATCCGTCTTTATCTCAATTTTTTCTTAGCCCGTCCACAATACTTTCCCTGTTCGGTTTTGAAATTTGAAGTATAAGGATGTGTTCAACCAAAAATAAAATAGTAAACGCATTTAACAACTATACAGAAAATATATTCTAAAAAAACCAATGTATATACAGCGTTCGTAGATATTTTAGAAATACAAAGCATTGTTCTTCGTGTCCCGAAGCACCAGGTTATTTATTCTTTTTTATTCACAGATTAAATCGAATGTTAAGGGAGGCGATATAATAATTTACTTAACTACCACCATTATGCACACCATGGAGATAACGCCAACATCAGTATGTGTGTGTGGATTGTAGTATAGAAACCCCTAATTTAGGCCTGTAGATTATGCACTGAGTGCACCTCTCATTTTAGTCGCAATGTCCCTCAATATCTGAATTGGTTTATGGGAACTACAGGTTTGAAATAACTGCTATGAGATGAGGAACATTTATGAACGTATACTACTAGCATACTAGTGACTCTTTAAACAAAGCAGAGCTGTGAAAGTTACTTTTAAAAAGTAACGAGTTACTTTGTAATTACTTGTAATATTGTCCACTTTTACTAAAACAAAAAAAAATCCTAGAACCTTTAGTTTAGTCCTTTCTTATCTGTACACTGTAGACCCGGTACAAGTTACTTTTGAAATGTATTCAAGTTACAGCTACTTTTTCGTGTTCGATTTACTTAAAAGTAACTTTTCTACTGCGAGAGCTGTGAAACAATGAAATTACTTTTACTGAAAAAACATTCAAGAAATTCAGAAAGTGAATTTATATTTTTCTTTAATACTTTAAACATATTAATAACAATAAAAATTTTCTTATATTTCTGATAACGTAAATAATTCCTGTTAATGTTAAGTATCAACAACGTGGTCTGTAGATTCAAAAGATTGCTCGAATAAATTTTCGATAAATACATTCTAGTGTTTGATAAAAAAGTTTTTAATTAAACTTTTCTTTTCTTAAACTGACGAGCAAAACTTTTTCGTCCTTATAGACATAATGGCTTTATTTATTTTATATTACGTAGAGAGCAACTTTATCTAATTAACTGAGAACAAACATACTCCTCGCCAACCTATTCGTCATCAAGAACACTCAATTGCCAATTATTATCTGCCTCTGTATAGGACCAATAATTATCGATACAGTGGACTGTATATTCAATATTTGTTTATTAATTAATAAAAATTACAAACATAATTCTTATATTAATCATAAACACAATCATAAAGTTGAAAGGGACATTATTAAAAAATGCGTGACAACTATATTATTAATTTGAGGTGCGATTATTGCGCTTGTCACAATTAATTTGTTATAAACAATAAAATAATAATAAACAAACAGTGTTGCATAAAAAAGCTTTATCAATTACAATTATTGCATGGCAATGAATTATTTTATTTTAAATAGTAATTTAATTTCATTTAATTTGAAATGAAATCAAATTTAATTCGAAAAACTAAACAAATTTCTCAATAATTTAATAGTAATAGACAATTGTTGCCATCGTTAGTTTTGTAGAAAGTCTGCGGTAAGTTAAAGACTTTGTAAAAATTCTCTGATTTTGATTAGATTAATTCACGTGAGGCCGCAAATGCAATAGGTACCATCGATGATACAAACTAGTTTCAAATAGCTAGTGTAGGTATGTAATTTCCAACTATTTGATATATCAGGAAGATGCATTATGTATGAGTTACGTATCCCCTATGCAAACAATATGATGTGTATATATACCTATATATAATACAGGGTGATTTGTGATTTTCTGGGGAAACTAAGCATGTGATTGTTGTGAAAGTTCGAATGATTACTCAGGTCAATTCTCCCTATATTGTGATATTTATGCCACTTCCGGCTATACCAGAAGTTGATACTTTCTTATTTTAAATGGAACATTCTATATATAATCCTATTTTTGGCTTCCTTTATATGGTTTGGAGGATTTTGTCTTAACACATTCCTATAGCTATTTTCAACTGTTTTCGAATAAATAATTTATTTTGAATTTTTTTGCCCTAAAACACGTTTTGGGTAAGTATTCGCCGTTTGATCACCTGAATAAACAGACCTTTCAAATTTTGGTAGTAGTTGAAGAATATCTGAGCAAAATCGGTTCTCTTGACAGATTAACTCATAGGGTTATACGGCGGTCGCAATCTACTGTTATGTGAGCAACTATTTAAAATAGACGTAAGTCAAGTGATTTCTCAAATGGAACACCCGATACATTATCAAATATTCTTAGACAATGAGATTCGCTTTGAAATGATATGCCAAGTTCGGATCCCTAAATGGTATGGTTGGTAAAAAGCACGGTTATCGTAAAATTGGATTATTTCGGTATATATTAATTAGGTAACTATAAAACTTCATTAAACGAATTATTAAAATCGTGACAATCTGATATTTGGTTCATAAATAATAAAACGTTTGTTGTTCACTAACAAAAGTGTCTATGAAAATAATTAAATGGAAAAAAATATATTTTTTTTTGCAATGAAAAATAAAAGTTGAATCTCCACAATAATAAATGTAATAGAAAGTCATAAATATTATCCAAGCATGTTTCGGCACTTACACCAGTTACATCATTGGTGGCAAAAAGAGAAACTTATTAAATCAATGTTATAGGAATTGCTATTGAGGTCTGGAAATATATTTATCAGTAAACTCTCACCATTTTTATGGAAAAAGTTTTGTTTTGTTGTATGTATAATAAAATACTAAATAACTAACATTATTCTGTTACACACACATTTCTTTTTGTTACCAACTTTTTTAAAATACTAATTTGATATTACTTTAAAACACCTCGACAGAAATCGAAAAATGAATGAATTGATTGACGTTTTTTTAAAAATATAAAGCTGTTATCGTCATACAGATTGTTAAGCGCATGCTAAGTTGCATATCTCCAGGCCTCAATTCTCATTTTGTACATTCTATTATACATACAACAACAAAAAATTCATAAAAATGGTGAGTTGTTCATAATACAATTATTAATTACTAACACATGTTTAGTTTCCAGACCTCAATGATAATTCCTATAACATTTATTTTATAAGTTTCTGTTTTTGTCACTGATGACAACTCGTGTAAGTTCCGAAACATGTTTGAATAATATTGAATTTCTATTAAATTTATTTTTGTGAAGATTCGAGTTTTATTTGTCATTGAAAATGTACAACTCCACTTAAGAATGGACTATTTTTTCAAATTATTGAAAAAATAATTATTCAAATGAAGTTTTAATGAACTTATTGATTACCATTCATTAGAAAGGTGACAAAATTATAGAAAAAACATTCAGAAAGTTTAATGAAATGTATTCTGATTTGCAACCAATGTCAGTTATTATAGTTTTGTGACGTTTAATGACGTTTTATGACTAACCTAGTTAAAGTATATATCGAAATAATTCAATTTTTCTACAAACTTGCATTTATTTCGGAAACCTTTCCATTTAGGGACAGGAATATTGCATATCATTTGATGGGAATTTGATTGTCTTTCAGAATATTATATAATATACAGGGTGTTCTATTTGAGAAAATTCACTTATGCATATTTGTATTAGTAGATCACCCTCTAACATTATGGGTGAAACTGTCAGGATAATTAATTTGTCTAAGATATTCTTCAAACACCACCAAATTTTCAAGGGCCAAAAAAATTCAAAATAAATTATTTATTCAAAAACAATTAAAGATATAGCTGTAGGGAAGTGTTAAGACAAAATACTGAAAAACAAATAAGAGATCTAAAAATATGATTATATACAGGGTATTTCATTTGAAATAAGAAAGTTGGTATCAACTTTCGGAACTGGAAGTGGCATAAATATCACAATACTATAGAGTGATAGATTGGATCCACCTGAGTAATCACATAAATTCTCAAAACAATATAGTAGTTTTCTCAAAACGTCTAATGTAGGTACTATCGACCAACAATCACCCTGTATGTACAACAATATGTGTAATTGAATTTCTGGAACGTCAGAGGGAACATCAAGATAAAAGATATATTATAGGTGTACAATTTGCCACACCACTAATGGTTTGGCGAATCACTACTTAACATAACATATAAAGAGAAAATGAGCACTATTATATTCGTACACAAACGTAGTACAGCGCTATGTGTGCAATCAATTAACAACTTTATTTAATAATTAATTTAATATTTACATGATTTATAAAAAGACAAATATAATAACTGACATAACTCAAATTGTGAGTACTAAGGGACTTTTGAGATTTAATCTTAATGTTTTAACCAAATTTTAATAAATTTTGATTACTATGTAATCTAAAAGTTTTTTCACGCGGTGGGTTGAATGAATGAATGAATTTCTCCCAAGTATATCTATATACATGTAATATTGATAAAAAATTGGTTTTCGTAAACTTTGATGACCACTGATGATGCGGCCTGGTGCTGCGAAACATGTTTGGTAAATTGTTGATGAAGGTATTTTAGAGAAATCTATTAAATTTATTGCGTGGAGGTCGACTTGTATTTCAAGAATATAAAATAGTGTATTTTTTAGATTTGTAGTAGTGTAGTCTTTGATGCAAAAATTTCGTTACCCATATTTTAAATTATAATGTACAGCATACGCAATGAACTCACATTACATTATTGAGACGATATCGATAGCTCAACCTTTGGGAAAGTTTTTCGAGTGACACAACCGATTTTTTAGTGTTGCCTTGTAGGCACTTATGCTTATTTAACTGTTTTGACACTATTTTTCTTATACCGCTGTTTACTTTTCTAACACAAATTAAGACTACGTTTTCCCTTTGATTTAATAAAAAAACCGTGCAAAATTACTAATATGCAGAGCCCGAAGACAGAAGATCGAAATTGAGAATTGTGAAATATTAAAATTTACATATTATATTTTTATTCATCATGAATTATACCGCTTTAAATTAACTTACCTGTAAAGGATTCTGAAGACGGAAGATCAAAATTGAGAATTTTGAAATATTACAATTTACATATTTTATATTTATTTATTCATCTTGATTTATACCGATTTAACTTAACTTACCTGCAAAGGATTTTCCAACGTCGTCTCTGACGGGGTGTCGAATCGTGAGTCATGATTCGGTGTCTGAATTCTAACTTCAGCCAACACATCTCTGGAACCCTCTCTCGAAAATGCAGCTCGTAAATCTTTACCGGAAGACTGTCGAATTGAGATTGCATCTTGATGGTGATGATTCTCGGAAGACTGTTGCTTGAAGGGATATCTGGATCAAAAATAACAACAACAATATTTTAAGTTCACTCTAAAGTTACTGTACAATCAATTTTGGTGAAGAAAGAACGGGCGATACCTTAAAGATTTACTCTATTCAACGAAGAATTACCTAAAGGTTAGTAGCATGTTGACCCACAATTCTACGCATTGATAAGAAGTCTCCCACACATTGGTACCCCTGAGCATTTCACAAAATATATTTTTAGCATTATACAAATCCTAATCTTTGTGAAGCTAACTTTGAATCAGGAATATCTGCTTTGTTGGACACGATATTATTATCCCAACAATGGTAATATTTAAGGAAAGCCAAAACGTGCACGTGTGCCAATTTTGTAAGATATATTTTAAAAAAAAACCTGTTCTATT
Organism: Apoderus coryli; assembly: GCA_911728435.2. Taxonomy (NCBI): domain Eukaryota; kingdom Metazoa; phylum Arthropoda; class Insecta; order Coleoptera; family Attelabidae; genus Apoderus; species Apoderus coryli. The sequence goes on along the minus strand of OU452204.1, from coordinate 8,152,568 downwards.
ATAAAAAATATTTTAGTGCCTTTTAGGTCTTTGTATACGGATAAAATGGATTATATTCCAATCCAAACAAAAAATAAAAATGGAGAGCTGACAAGATCACCTTACCTACATTTCGATAGCCGAAAGCGAGCAAAATGACCGAGCGACTTGGTTAGATGGCGAAAATAAAGTCAAATTTGGACCAATCGAACCCCCACATGAAAAACCAATGGAAAAAACTCATTCAGCAACAGCTCACGCCCAAGAACAGAAAACTAATGAGGGTAATAAGAATACTGACATCTTGTTCATTATATCTCAGGCAGTCCATAATGCAAAAAAAAAAATGTGGTCATAATGGTGCAAAATGCGAAGGAAAGTAATTTCAATTATCCTGGATTCAAGCAACAGTGAGGGAGGATGGCCTAGTTTATATCGAATTTGAAAAACAGGTTTTACTTTACCAGGAAAAAAGGTGCTGCATATGATACTCTATGCTATTCATCATCAGAGTAACCCAGTAAAACTTTTCGAAAAGAACTTGAACGTCCAAAGAAGAAACCTAGTAACACGCATGATATTGACGTTAGTGTCAAAGTGTAGAAGAACATACATGAGGTTCACAGATTGTTAGTCTCGTTATCTAGTGCGAACAGAAGAAGAAGCGTGACGAATGGACTCAGTGATATCGCTGAGTGAACACACGCAAAACAGCAAGTTCACAAGGATCATTCCTTTGGCAAAAACCGTGAATAGCTGCTGTGTTAACCGTTAAGTAGTTTTAATAGACATTAGCATGGCGATGATTCTCGTGCCGTAATTGCATTTCATCCAACAAAAAATAAAAACAAACCCAAGCAATATCACTGCACCTACGACGCCCTTAAATTCATCATACATGAATCGTATGATTGACGAACAGAGATCTAGGATTTGATTTTATATTTTGTATTTTAATACACTTTCATACAAGACTTTAACCAAAACCAAAAAATCTGAAATTCAATTTATATGTAAAACTACTATCATGTTGGGTGGGCTGGAACCATATATGTGATATTTGTATTAGTTTTTTCTTCAATATTTCAATATGTGTACCGGGTGAGCAAAACTCGATGTCCCAGCTCTGTTATGAGAAAATGAAAAACGATAGAAAAATTCTGAAAAAAGATTCTTAAATGGGATTAAGTAAGCTCTATTTTAACGCGCATTTCATTTTGTTTCCAAATTTGGAAAATGATGTCAACAACTTTTTTTTCAAAAACATACCTATATTTTTATATAGGTCAAAAGAGTCAATTTTCCTAAGCAACTTTTGTAAAGAAAAAAATTTGCTATCTTCATTCGTTAAAGAATTAAAAGCAAATTTGTAGGAAAAACTATTAGCAAAAATTCGCAACTTTCACAACTTTTAAACAAGTTGGCTTTGGAAACAAACTGCAATTATATCTGTCAATAATAAAACTAATGGTTGACAAATAGTTTTATGGTCATTTAATGTGTGCATTTTATGTTAAATGTTTACGCATAATGAAAAAGTTGACATGATATTTGTCAATCCGATTGAAAACGAAGGACATTTTGGCATTAACTTTGGTGTGGTATTATTAACGGGCATTTAATTGCTCCATACTTTATCGAAGGTGTTTTATGCAGTGAAGAATATTTGCAATTTCCTCAAGATCAACTTTCTGTGCTTCTCGAAAATGTGCCATTGCAGTTACGAGCAAATATGTTTTTCCAGCTTGACGGGGGCGGCGCTACAAGCAAGAATTGCTAACACATAACTTAGAACATTGAAAGGAAAAAATTGTTGTAGTGATTGATTTCCTATAATTAATTAGTAGTAACCTATAGTATTATTATGTTTAATTCTGTCGTAATAATAGTTACTATTAAATAATATCACCTGTTTTTGTAGTGTGTAATAAGTAATTATTATTATCACCGGATGGATAATACGTATCTTCTCCCTTGACTGAATATCAAATGTTTGACTTATATTAGAAGTTATCACACGAATACTATTTGTCAACCATTAGTTTAAGTATTGACAGATATAATTGCGGTTTGTTAGGTTTTTCTACAAATTTGCTTATAATGTTTTAACGAATGAAGATAGCACATTTTTTTCAAAAATATAGGTATGTTTCTGGAAAAAAAAGTTGATGACGTCATTTACTGCAGTTTCCAAACTTGGAAACAAAATGAAATATGGGTTAAAATGGAGCTTACTTAATCCTATTTAAGAACCTCTTTTCCGAATGTTTCTATCGTTTTTCATTTTCTCATAACAGAGCTGGGACATCGAGTTTTGCTCACCCTGTACAATAAGTTCACTGGAGTTCGGAGCATATTATGGGAATCTTTTTTAATATTAATTTTACGAAAAATTTATGCTTCTTAAAAAGTTCTGCATAGTCTTAAATCTGAAATGCAACCACCAGGTATCCAAATTTTCGTAAAAAATATTTAAACGTCACACAATATTTGAAAATTATAAATTACAAATAATGCTGGTGATTTTGAGTTTGGAAAAGACTAGAAATTAGTGAGGTCTAAAAAATTATTATCGGTGGTGTACTAAAAATAGCCTAACGCCCCGATTAATATTCTTTTAATAATAATGTTTGGTGCATGACTTTAGAACATGATTTAAATTTTTTACAAAAGCTATTGATTGGTTTCTTCACCTACCAATACATGAACGGCAACAGGTATGGTACCAACAGGAATGGAAAACAAATCATAGACATTAAAAGATTATTAGGCCAGCCAAAGCGCTTAAATAACACGATTAATTTTTTATGGGTTGAAACAGAAAGCTACTAACAATGGCCATTTACAAACGTCGAACATATGAAGAAAATTCTAACAGCTAACAAGGTACCGAAAATGTACACATTTTGGAGTCGCAATCCACAGTAAACCGATTTCAGACAATACTCGTGTTTTTACTTGCGTCAACAAGATTTATACAGGAACTTTAAATGATCACACATTTTAAAAGTTGTTGCAACACGACTTTTGATTCCTGTTAACATGTCATTAAATCTCAGACAAAAAATATGGCTACGATAGATGGTGCCCCTGCACATTTTTCACGACGTACCAGGGAATATGTAGACTGAAAAACAAATTGATCGGAAGATGTGATCTATTTAACTAGCCTCTTAGATCTCCAAACATCCAATGGATTAAAAATCTATTATATATCTGTATATACCTCCTTCCACTGCAGAAGATATGATAGACCTCAGTAGTTGTCTCTCAGTTTTCTTCCAATTGTTAGTTTGATAAACTTAAATTATTAAGAAAGGCATAAATTGTTGTTTAACATTGAAATTTGAAGGTTTAGGTATCGGACACTTTAGTACTTTTTCGAAGACCATTAAATTGAGCCCACAAGGCAATTGTCTGGCTCCGCTCATTTTCTCTATATTTATTAGTGATATATCTGATAGTTTTTCAGCAATTATCTGATCTGCGGATGACTTTAAGCTTACCGATCGATTCAGCATAACGCTAATTGCTATTTGTTACGGGATGACCTGTTACGGCTTGAGAAGTGGTGTCATGTTAATAAATTGCCACTGAATCTAGTCGTACTGACTGTATGAATCTAGGGCACCTTTGAAAAGATTAGATAATGAATATTTCTGTTAAGTATTTGCCTTGTAATTGGGTGTGAAGCCTGCTATGGGAGAAATATAAGTAAATCAAAAAATTATAGAACTAAAATATGCCCGGTGTTTTATTTGAGATATGGAAGACATTATAGTTTGATTGAACTTCAATATTTACTACACAGAAGTACAACTAAAAATCCCTCTGTAACTTCCTGTTACAACAATATCTATCTCTTTACTTTTTTCCGCTCATTCGAATATCGACCAATGAAATTGTCTATTCCTGGCGTCGTACCGCTTGTGTGGAAAAATGTGAATCAGCTATTTTTGTCTATTTTTTGATACAATACCGATGTTAGAGTCATGAACTTTTATAAACTTTAATGTTACTTTTATAAATTATTAATCAGCGAAAAATACTTAGTTCGACCGGATGCAATATTTTTATTACAATATACCGGGTGTGACAATACAACCGAAAAATCAACACAACAGTCTATTTGTGAGATACAGAAGCAGTTTTAATAATAATAGTTTCATTTAGTAACAATTTTTTTTTTCTGTATATTTGAAAGTATTTTAAAAATGCATGGAAAAATGGACCTACATACATAATCCAATAATTATATATCTAGTTTTCTCATTAGAACTCCGTGGCATCCGTTGTGCTCCACCATGTACAGGAAAAATGCCATACCTGATGAATTTTTATGAAGAATAACTTTTTTTTTGTAAATTTAATAATAAAAAAGTTTACGGTACGATCTTAAACGGACATATTGTATATTTATTTCTCAAGTTCGCCGTTCTATACCAGATGAATAGAGAATAATGTGTTTCTTTTAATTCACCAATGTGTTTGAAAGTTAATACAAAATATTGAAATACACGTCCTATTACCACTTCTGAGGCAAATCTCTAAGGTTGAATAAAAGCTCTATTGTTAATAAAAACGGAAGTAAAATGGTCGCACATGAAAACAGTTCAACTAATAAACAGAATCTCGATGGCAAAATGTTAGAGGTTTTTCGAAAAATTTTAATTGAATTACAAAATAACATACAGAATTGATCTATGTACCCACAGCGTGAATAATTCGTATAACAGCTTGATTTGGTATTCTTTCGTTAACATCTCCATTTCGCTGCTATGAGGCCTACAGTTCAACGTGAGTTCCGAACCACGGTATTGGATTACCGGCATCCGAAATCATGTAATTCTTAACCACCAGAAAGTCTACCTACTGATATATCGGGAATATGAAACATATATTTTACAAGCAGTTGTAGGTAGTATCCATAGTTCAAATTATAACTATAATATTATACAGAGTGACCATACATATATGTATTTAAATGGAACACCCCATGCGTATATTATGCTATTAATGTCAAATTGGATGTTTTAATAGTGATTTAAAAATGTTAAAACCCTATAGGAATTAACATAAGATCCCCATGGCAGCACCAGTCAGTAAGGCAGATTTTGTATTTCATATTTTCCAGGGTTCATTACACTTAAAAGAAAAAAACAGAATCCCTATAAGATCACTGTTACCTATATGTCTGCAAATAATATAGCAAAATTTAAATATTTAAAGAAACCCGCATAGCAATAAGGGTAGTATGTATAATTTTTCTAAACCCAATTGAAAATACGAAAAGGCTGCTCGTGGGTCCATACCAATGAAGTTCAGCACATAGGCGTAGCATTTTATTATAAAAATGAAAACTTTTTTAGAATCTATGAATTGAAAATAGCGCGAATCTCTCCAGAAGTACTCTTTCATTAAAATATTTGCCATTTACTTGTGCCAGGGGCGTAGTGACCAATGTTGCACGTGTTCCACGGAACACGGGCCCGGCATCCCCAAGGGACCCCGTACTGCATTCTGCATCTTTTCTATATTAAATACCTATACATTTTAGGATTTTTTTTTACATTTATTTGACTTAGAAGTTTTATCACAAATTATATTGACTTCTTATAACAAAACAGAGGCTGACGAAGCTAATTCTTTGAAAAAAAAAACAGAAATATTTGAAACTATCATATTTATCGTTTTGCAACCAAAAATTTTGAAATGTACTGATGCTCTTTTGAAACTACTGCAAAATAATCAGCAAAACCTTGAACAAGCCTCAAAAATGTTTAATAGGGCTCTCGAAAATATCACTTATATACAGGGTGTCCCAAAAAACATTCCCCACCCTTTGGGGGTAAAATCTACGACCCAAAATAAGACGAATATCACTTATGTCAAATATTCGAAAAATGTCTGCTTATAAAATTATGACTATTTTGAATATTGAAATTAGACAAATCTTTCACTTGGAATTAATAATTCAAATCTGGTCATCCTTGATTCTTGCAAAGAGAAAATCTGCATCCTTATCATATAAAGCCGATTCAAGAATTGCATCCTGGGGATACTGAGTTGCGCTTATGATTTTGTAGATTTTTTTTAAATTGCCTGGACGCAAATGAAGACATTTTTAAAGAAGTACTGTAGAGTGATGAAGCCCAATTTAACCAGCAAGGAGTGTTCAATCAGCACAACTTGCATTGTTGGAATTACGAAAATCAACACCAAATTAAAGACTCACATGAGCAAGCACGCTGAAGCTTAAATGTGTGGCTTTGTCTCTTGGGAAATAGGATAATAGAACCACAGTGTCTACCTAGGATACCAAACGCCGAAAACTATGCCAATTTTTGCGATAACAGATTACCAATTCTTCTGGAAGAAGTTTCAACATGATGGTGCACCTGCCCGTTATTCTCGAAATGTTTGAGAGATATTAAACCGACGTTTTCTCAAACCGATGGATCGGTCGTGGAGGACCTATTTCTTGGCCTCCTAGGTCCCCGGATCTCAACCCAATAGACTTTTGGCTTTGGGGATATCTGAAAAATACGGTTAACTATGTCCTACCCAACAGTGAAAATGATGTTATTGTTCGCATTTATGGAGCTTTAGCACAAATTACAAACGAAGCAATAGGCTGTGTAGAAAACAATTATTGAATAAAATAGTGAGGATTTCGAACACTTGCCTTTGTAAATTGAAATGTTTTTGTTTTATTATGTGTTTAGTTAATAAATAATTTGAATTTGAACATTTGATTTTATTTTGGAAAATTACCTACTTCATTTTAATATTCAAAATTGTCACAATTTCATGAGCAGACATTTTTCGAAATTTTGACATATATGATTTTTGTCTTATTTTTGGTCATAGATTCTACCCTCAAAGGGTGGGGAATGTTTTTTGGGACACCCTGTATATATAATAATTTTGATTTATTGATAAGCGAATCAAGTAGTTTGGCAGCGGAATGGGGAATAAAAACAAAAGAGAATATCTAGGCTTAAACGATTTTTTTATGAAAAGAAATATCATTTTCAAGTAGAATCAAATGAAGACTGGTTCAAAATAAAAATTTTTTATACAACGTGAGATATTATATCTCAGTTAAAAAATAGAACGTCCGGGATAAGTGAAATGTGCAAAACTTTTCGTGGAGTATCTGCAGATTTTTAGGTGATGATTCAGTTTCTGATGTTGAATTGTATCGGATCGGTCAGGAATTGTACGTCAAATATTCCGATGACATTTCCGATACGATACCGTCTCAACCTGTTTCATTTAGGAATTGTTTGAAGGGTGATTTATATAAGGTAAAATCAATTAAAAACCTAATGGAATTTATATTAATTGAAAATTTCAGTTTCTGTAGTAGCTTCAGTGAAATTCGACGGCTTGCTACATTTTCCTAGGTCTCCCTGTATCTGTAGCAACAGCCAAACGTTCATTTTCCAAGTTTTCTTAGAAACACCATGGGACAGGAAAGGCTCTCGGGGTTGTCAATTCTGTCAATTGAGAATCGGATTGCGAGAAATATAGACGTGTCTTCCATAGCATCGAATTTTGCGAATATTTCCCTCATGTGTAAAAAAAAGGAGTGGAATTATCGATTGATTACAGCGGTAAATGCACTGTAGAAACCGAAAAAGCACTGCAATAATTGCATTGTTTACGTATCCACGGTAATCTCATTGTGAATCCATGGTAATTAAAAATAAACTCATTTTTAAAAATGTCTCGTTTCGGATGTGATGCATTGGGAATTATAGAAAATAAAGTGATGGGAAGAGAACCAAAGAACACCAAACACAACAGACAATACGTGTGGCGACAGTATTTGTATTCGAGAAATATTCCCCCGAATTACCCTCGTGCATCAAAATAACCAGATGATTTTGCATTCGAGCGTGTTGTCTTGGAAAAACTACATTCGGGCATTTTCATATTTTGTTAAAAGACTCCTCCACCTTCGGTGTCGGACTCTCTCCAAGATATGAAAATGCACTCATGCAGTTTTTAGACAACACGCTGTCATGTAAAATTATCGATAATTTTGATGTACTTGTGCAATTACTTCCGAATATTTCCCTCATGTGTAAAAAATCCTATGAGAGGAGTGCAATTATCGATTGATTACAGCGGTAACTGCACTGTAGAAACCGAAAGAGCACTGCGATCATTGCATTGTTTACGTATCCACGGTAATCTCATTGTGAGTCAATGATAATTAAAAATTAAATCAGTGCTATTAAAAATAGTTATGAAAAAATCGTATTTTCGGGACTTTTTATTTTGTTTGTACCTAACAGCATGTATTAAAATAGATATTTTGTATTAAAGAAAAAATAGGAATTTAATATTTAAACCAATAGGTATTTGTATTCGGGAAATATTCCCCCGAATTACACTCGTGCATCAAAATAACCAGATAATTTTGCATTCGAGCGTGTTGCCTTGGAAGAACTACATTCGGGCATTTTTATATTTTGTTAAAAGACTCCTCCACCTTCGGTGTCGGACTCCTTCTCCAAAATATGAAAATGCACTCATGCAGTTTTTAGACAACACGCTGTCATGTAAAATTATCGGTAATTTTGATGCACTTGTGCAATTACTTCCGAGAATTTTTTTTTAATTAGATCAGTTATTTTATTATGCCTAATAATTATATGTACAGGGTAGCTACTATTTAATAGTGCAAGACAATTTTACATTTAACGTGCAAGGTAGAGAGTTGGTTAAATTAGACAAAAGTTGCGGTTTTTGATGCCTATTTAAAATCTCTTTACTGTGTAGAGAAATTCTTTTTGGCTCTTGAAAAATGCCAAATACTATTTTCTTAAATATTTCGAAAACTGTTGATTTTCGAGAGAAAGTTTTGAATCAAAAGTTTAATGGTTCGAAGTTCTAACTACTATCGAATCGAAACATTGAGTTATACCTTATTTTAAGGGTAGTGACAAACCATTTTAGAAAACAAAATTTAAAATACAGGTCCGAATTAAAAAAAAACAAAGTTGATGGTGGCAGCTGTAAGGCAAAACGGCGGACGTTAATTTCGAAAGTCTCGTCTTGTAGACATATTACAACCATTAAACTCTTGATTTTAAACTTTGTGTCGAAAATCAATAATTTTTAAAATATTTAAGAAAATAAAATTCGGCATTTTTACAAGTCATCCTTATTTAGAAGATAGGCCCGTAACGGCATCACTACGCCCCTGATTTGCGTTACAAAGATACCAGAAAAACATGAATATATATAGCTACAAACACACCCATTTCAAATTGGTATTATTCAGTCAATTCATCAGAGCTAGAATTCTAGTTCTAGCTCCGATGTCTTAAATAGAAATATAGTGGGAGAAATATTTTTGAACAAGATGAGCCAATTAATAGTTTTTCCACGCTTCATGATCTAATTCATTTATTACTTTATAATGGAGGTTGTTTACGACAACTGATTTTGATTTATTGCAAACGGAGTTCTGAACGGCACGCTATGAGATACAAATGGTTATATAGGTATACAGACTATAATAATAGCACAAACATATTTAGAGATGGTGAGATTTTCGAAATAAAATCTTATTGCATAAGGCAATTTATAAATAAAGCCTCCTCCTAGGGGAGTCGAGCGAATTTAGTGTTGTCAATAAGATTAACTAAAGCTTTTTCTCCGATCCGGTCATAGATGCGAACTTTTTTCCACTAGGCACGTTGCCTGCTCAAACACTAGATGTGTGAAGAGGCGTGGTGTTTCAAACCTTTATGTTTGGTGGATATTCCATCAATGAATTGTGAGATATCTAATTAAAGGTAATCCACTACTATTTACACTCAAGTTAGTTTTGAGGAAATTGGAATCAAAGCATTTTCGTCCGAGTTTATTATTTGAATTTAGTAGATATACAAACACATTTTTTTGTTACAAATATTTATTTAATGTATAGATTGTTTAGTAGCAAAAACCAGTAAAAAATTCAACATATTATTGGGAAAATATTTTAGAGTGGGCCAAACTAGATCCTCCTGGAAACACTCTTTATTTGTGGAGTTAGAGAAAAATAAACCTCCTGACTCAAATTTTGTGAGAAAATCACTGGCGCAAAACAGAATTTAGATATCGCTAACGGTTTGGTCGCTACATGGCGTTTCTCGATTTTAGTCAAATTCATAATTGTCTTAAATTGATTTTTGAAAAAAATCTTTTATTGCAGTATTAAATGCTTAATAATCTGGTGGCGTTTATTTTTATACAGGGTTATGTTTTTCTTATGGAACAAAGGTGTAGAATTATATATTTTTTTGTAGCTGGTCCTTTTTTCAAACATCTACAGCGTGTTTGCAAAAAGGATGTACTAAACTTAAGGAGGTTATGAGGGAGATTGTCGTGAACAACTTTTGCATAGAGTCCCTTAATCAAAAATGATCCCTTTTGGCTCCAAAGTTATTTTTGCTTAAAAGACCAATTGTTTTGCTTTAAATTTTAATTTACTTGTTATCAGGAAATACTTAGTAAATATTGTAATGAAGTTCAGAAGAGAAAGAAATGAGGAAACAACAAAAGTTTTTTTGTCTCGATACAAGTGTATTAGCAGTTGAGATTTTAGTCGAAATCGCAGCTAAAGTGTTTGATATTCATGTCTTTTGCGAGAAAGTTTTAGGTTTTAACTGTGAAAAGTTTTCTCGCCTCATGGGATTGTTAATTTAATATTCTTTAAAAAACCTAAAACTTTAAACCCCAATAGTAATAATACCTAAGCATGGACAATTTTTATTGAACATATTCCTGTAAATTTGTTTTTAACGTTTCGTATATTTTATGACATAATCAATTTTTATTGACAATACTAATGGACAATTTTCCAGAAAAACTAGTGATAGATCACATCATTTAATATAAAGTCTATAGAGCCGTAATACAAAAGTTGTCATTACATTAAATAATAATCATCTGCTCTTAAAGTTATTCAAAAAATGAATCCAAAACTATATGAACCAGGAGCAGATCTTAGTTGCAAATCAAATTAATTTATCTATCACAACATGATGTATCAATCAATATCGAACAAGTACGTTATATAATATTTTTTTATGGACCCATCACTTTTGACGTTAATCACTAAAAGGGAGTTACCTAACGTTATGCGAGAACAAACTAATATGGATATAAACGAAAAATTGGATTTTGTTCTTCATCATCTGAAAAATCGATTTGATTGTTTCGAAGAAGATAGAAAGTCTTTAAAACAAAATTGGGCAATTATCAGAAAAAGCTGTAGAAGCAAGAAACGAGCATTTGCGAATGTACAGGAAGAATTTTTGGAGAAAATTTTCTAGAGAAACCTGTAACATCGATTTTTTTAACAGGTTATAATTACCTTCTGATCCTGTAATAACAGGAACGATAAGAAACGCAAGAAGCTTGTAAATTTTCACAGGAAGCTCTCGATGTTTCCACATGAAATTATAAATTCTCCATTCCTCAGATGAAGACTTAGATCCATTGTTAATGTTAGTGTTTACTGTATATTTATTTTATTTTTTAATTAAACTGGTAATCCGTTGGTGTCATAATTGATTGATATTGATAAATTTGTTTCAAAAGAACTTGCATAATCAACATTGTTTTCATTATATAGTATTTTAATGTCTTTCCCTAGAATTTTTGCTGTCTAAAGTGGTGAAAATTTTTGGTACACCCTGTAAGATTTTTTTAATAATCTATTTCACCCATATTCTTGATAGTTATGACCTATTTTGAATTTAATGTTTTCTCCTATACCTATGTTTTCTTATAGGCATTTGCCAAGGACCCTGTATATCCTATAGGACTTAATTTGTGGTTCAAACATGACGGTACACCGGCAGATTTTGCCCGTACCATACGTAATCACCTAAACAAACAATTTCCTGCGCGATGGAGTTGGAGAGGAGGACCTGTTAGGTGGCCACCGCGAAGTACCGATTTAACCTCATTGGATTTTTTTCTTCTGGGGTTCTATGAAGTTGTTGGTGTATGAAACTCCTGTAGACACCCAAGAAGAATTATTAGGAAGATGGCAGCCTCTCTTCACGTACAGCAAGTTCCGCACAACTTCCAACGGTTGCGCGATTGAATGCGTCGATTTTTTGTAACGCACTTGGGAGTCGTCAATTTGATTTTTTTAAATTATTTGTAATAAAAAAAGATTGAGATATTTGCGCTTTTTACATTTAAGAAGGTAACAACAACTGTGTAAGCAAAAATGACTCGAGTTAAACGGCTCATTTTTCACTACGGACCTCTATGCAAAATCTGTTAACCACAATGTCCTCCATAACCTCCTTAAGTTTGGCACAAACTTTTTGGAACACCTTGTATATTTCTATGTAATATAACGATATATTCGGGTTTGAAATAAAAAGCTAATAAAATCAATGACAAATTCCAGAATAGATTTCTTATTAATCCCGGAATTTTGTATATTCACTAAATTGTAAATTTACATATCCAATGCATACATTTCTGCTCTTGTACTATTTGCTGTTGTTGGAAGTTCGTTAACCAGCTTACCATTGCATTGGTGAGAGAGAAAGAGAAGTAGTAGTAATTGTGAATAATCGAAAATTTACTACGGTGCGATTGACAGAATAATAAACATCAAAATTAAGTTTTTTTTGGAGTATAAACTAATGAACCTGTTTAAAATGAAGTGGAAAAAAAAGTCCACGTCAATTTTGGTTAAACTATCGTGACTTTTTAACTCCACTGTGAAGTGAATCATAATACAGTACAGTGGTTCGAACAAGCATATATCTAAGATGATCAGCAGGGAGGACCCTGCAAACAACATACACGCTTCATTTATTGCAGTATCATTGAAGTATTTGCACCCAACGCTCCGGTAACAGCGTCGAGAATTGTTGCAAATTGCATCCTACAAGGGTGCGATTCTTAACCACGCAAATATACCAAAGTGGTTTTAAATTAAGTAATGCTTATTTCAAAAACTTAACCCTGCACAATATGTGCGAGTACTTGCATGGGTGGGGGCCTTTTTCTTAGTGTTAATTTCCTCGGCTTCCATTCGACGTGTTTTGAGTAAGGGCAGATTCTACGTTTAAAAATATGAAGAAAAGTTCATTTAAATATTTGTCCGGAAATAGGATATTTAACTGTTTATTTAACATTAATCGAAAACCAGTTGAGATATTGAGATGAGTTTTGGTACGCGCAAAGTTCCAATTTACATGTAGACAACTGTTTTCTAAAGCACTTACATCAGTGGCATTCGTGTGGGCGAGTCTCTATTTTTAGCGAAGAAATTGTACGCCACTGGTTTTTGTAAAAATTAGTGCTGCTTCTTAAATCTGAAAAAGTGCCGTTCAAGTTCTTTCGTTCTGATTTCGAAATAAAAATTATTAATTAGCAACAAGCCATCAATCTGCAGATTTTGTTCTAATTTTATGATTTTATTTGCAAGTATTGATTTTTCAAATAAGTGTAATAAATTTAAATCAAAAATTAGTTCTAAATAAAATGAAATGCTGTTTTCAATAAATGTTCTGAAGCGCCTTCGCGTTTTGAGATATTTGGCGTTTTCACACGCATTGTGTTTTAGTAATGTAGTTTCCTTCCCTATAGGAATGGGATAAACCAGCTGCTTGAGATGCAGAGGTATAATTCGTAGAGCTTCAAGTCATGCGATCAGGATGACTAAAATTAGTGAGCAATACTCCAGCTTGGATTGCACCTGTGTGTGTATATAATGTTTTTACTGTACTGACATTACGAAACGATTTACTATTCCTAACAATACAATGCCCGGGATACTGATCTTAAGAATGATCGTCATAATATTATTATTTACTTTATATCAATCTTGTTTCTTTTATTTGTATTTAAATATAAAGTGTTATTTTGTGTTCTGTGCTTTAGATTTTCCTGTAAATGGGTGTGACCTGCGGGAAATAAATGCTATTGCACTTGGCAGGGTTGAGTACAAGGTTATTATCGTCACCAAATCCACAAGGTTGTTATCGTCACCAATTATCAGTCATCAAGTGCAAACACAGCAGAATAAATTGTCATATACGAATTGCTTGTTACATAAAGTAACAAGAGTTTCAGTTATGTTGGAAATTCGTTTCACACTACCATGCTTTCATTAGACGGGCCGTTTCGTTGCTCCACAACTCATCAGTGGTGATCGGCAGGCAGTGTGACCCAAATTTCCAACATTTACGAAGAGCTTATACTAGCCAGGGAATTCTGGCGTATCTAGTGTTGGCACGAGAAATGATTGACAAATACATGTCCAACATAACTGAAAGTCTTGTTACTTTATGTAACAAGCAATTCGTAAATAAAGCCTCCCCGCTAGGGGATACTCGCGCATCTAGTGTTTGCAATAGGATATAATGGAGTTGTTACTTCTTGTCCGGCCATTGTTTGTGAACTGCGTTTCACCGGGCATATTGCCTGCTCACGCTAGATGTCGCCAAAAACATCTCTTTGTCAAATTGGCATATCATCTGCGAAACTTAATTTGTTGGATTTTAGATTTTCCCACAAGTCGTTTATGAAGAGATTCAATAGGAGAGATTCCCAAGTTGAACTTTCGAGAACACCTGACTTCTAACAAACAAACAACATCACACATACACAAATATATCTGATTCCAAACTCACGAAGTTTCATAATTAAAACTGAGTGATCAATGTTGTCACACGCCTTACGGAAAACTGTAAATAACGTCAATTTGACTATACTGACATCGAATATTAACTTATATTATTTTAACTGTGATACTAACTTGGGAAAGTCTTTCGAAACACATTATGTGAACACAGTTAAATATGTAAGATATAATAATAATAATACTATTTATTATGTCTAACAGGCTTGCGCCCAATTACAAGAGAAAACATATTATGCAGAAATTATCCAGAAATAACAAACAATATAAACAAATACGTATATGGTAATGGTATACCTTAACACCCACACGGGAAAGTTGTTTAGAACTATCAACAACAGTAATGATACAGAGAAAGATTCATAATTCGATTGACCTTAAATATTATTTTAGTTCACGTTTAAAACAAGAAACACTTCCGCAAGAACCAACCATTACACAGTGTGCAAGCCCTTATCAGTGGTGTTTTCCCTTCATAATTGTGGCGAAATCGGGGGGGTTGAAATAAATTGGGGTTACGAGAGAACCGTATATGCGATAATCGAATTCATGTGGACTACGGCATTTAGATATTGTTAAACATTTGCATTTATTCAATGGTAGATTGTTTTCCACGCAACACTCTGCCAAAACATTCAGATCGTTCTGTAGAGCATTACAATCGGAAGGTTCTGAAATAATCCGAAATACCTTTAAATCATCCTCGAATAAGAGACATTGGCTCGTGAACTCGTGAACAATGTCGTTAATGTACACAGCAAAAATGAATGGAGCCAGGTTACTTCCCTGTGGAGCACCGCTATTGACCACGACCTCAGGAGATCTAAAGCCACCATACTCAACAAACTGTGGTCTGTTTGATAAATATGAGTCAAAGAGAGTTGTTAGGCTCATATGAAACCCAATCCCGTTCATTTTATTTTTTATTACATTGTGGTTAAGCTTGTCAAAAGCCTTCGAAAAATCGGTATAAACAACATCGACTTATTTGCCCAAAGTAACAGCAGGAATTGCTGCCTGTAGGAATTCAACTAGATTTGTCGTAGTTGATCGCCTATGAAAGAATCCATGTTGTTCCAAAATAATCCGATTTTTTATTTGCTGAAATATATGAAGACCTTTGAGAAGTTAGACAAAATAGATATCGGGCGATAATTTGTTACTCTATCAAGTGTACCCGCGTTATGAACAGGGCATATTCGAGCAAGGTTCTAAGAGGAAGTAAACCTACTGGATGTAATTATTTTGTTGAAAATAGTAAGCAGGGGTACAGCCACAACACAAGCACAGTCTCTCAGGATAAACGCAGGAACACCATCACAACCTGAAGTCATTTTGTGCTTAAGCCTCCTCAGAGCTCCGAGGACATCCCCCATCCCAAACAGATGATAAATTATATTCGTGATACAAACTCATGTTAGTAGAAAGCTATCTGTTTTGCCACAACCGAATACATGCCGCTATACAGGATTACCTCTAGTCACTTTGAAAAGTTATAAATACTGATTTGGTCTCTATTCGCGATCCATAACCATTCTTGAAGTTATGGAGAAACTTTAGTAGTTTATTAGGGTTTGGGAATATGTTGGGTTTTAATGACCAATTTGAAAATAGAAGAAAGGGGTCACTAAATAACTAGTGTCCTTAGAATGTATACAGGGTTATTCACGCTCTATGACGCGGAATATTATGGCGAAACTACGTGACTTTCAATAAGTTTCATTTATTGGACGTGTAGGCATCTACTATGGCTACGTTTTAAAAGTGTTTTCATATTATACAGGGTGTCCCAACTAACCTAAAAGTATCAAAGTTGTGTTTTTTATTAAATAGAATAGAAGTTTTAAGATTATTTTCTTAAAATATAAAATTTATATTATAATATAATAATATATTATTATAAATTTATTTTGTAGAGATTCGACTTTCATTTAAACACTATTTAAGTCATGTTGACAAAATTAACTCTCAAGTGTTATAATAGATCATATTTGGTATTCCAATAGCAATAAACTTGCAATCTTATACAGGATGTCCAAAAATTAAAACTACTCAAATAACAACTTTGTTGCTATAACCTCATTAATTTAAATTTCTGAACTTACCTAGCAATGTACTTACTAATTACCTCTCGAATGGTGTTAGGGTGTACTATAGCTAAGTCTGCGCGTTTTGGCAGAAAACGCCAAATAATTGTATTGTACACCATTTGTTGTTTTTTAAATAAACGTTTTAATGGATCTAGTAGCGTATGGAATGAATGTCAAATAAATTATATAAATACTTTATTGGTACAAAACCCCAAGAGGCCATTGACTAAAGTCCTTCGGCCTATAATTATTTATCAATTTAATTTGCTGTTCATGCTTTACTAAATGTTATTGATTTACAATAATTGTTAGTTTTAGTGTTACTTTGTTAAAATGAAGATTATTTACTCAAAAGAAGAACGTATTGATATCATATTGATCCATGGAGAATGCCATCAAAAATTCTTTATTGGCTTCTCGAGTTAATGCTCAAAGGTTTCCCATACGAAACCATCCAAGAGCAGCTGCTTTTCAATCAGTTTAAGGAAACTGAAAGTGTTAGCTATAAGAACTACGTTACAAGAAAACCTGTCACCGAAATTGGAAAAACTATTTTTGCTACAGTTGGTCCAGTAATCGAAAATCCCTATATTAGTCAAAATCAGATATTCGAAAACACCAATATTAACTAGAGAAGTATTTCACGAGTGATTAAAAAACATAGATTTCATGCTTATCAAATTCAGCTAGAATTGAATTTTGCAAGTGGGTGTTACACAAAGTGGCAGCAAATGAAGCATGTTCTGATAATATGTTATTTAGTGCCGAGTACCTATATATTTCACAACAATAGCCTCGTGAACAGACACAACGACCATTATTATTCTGCCTCGAATCCCCATGAATACAAAATCATCAGCAATCCAAGTAGGTGGTCCATTGATGTGTGGGGTGGAACATTCGGCCGATATTTAATAGTACACTAATTTTTGATGGATCGTTAAATGGTATGATGGTACTGGAGTTCCTTCTACACCAACTTCATGTATTATTAGAAGAAATTCCTTTAAACAGGAGAACAACCATGTGGTTTCAATTAGATGGAGCTCCGCCTCATTATCATCACAGGTGTATTGGAAGAAAAAATTGACCGCCCATATCTCCGGATATCTTTTTATCGGAATACGTGAAAGGAATTGTCTACAAGACGCCTCCAACAACACCACACGATATGAAAATACGCATAAGAGATGCTTTTCAAAATGGTACCCCGCAAATGTTGACCAGAGTTAGCCGTAGTTTTCAAAAAAGAATATCGAAGTGTCTCGAAATGGACGGTCAACATTTCTAACACATGTTATGAGTAGTTTGGTAGAAATTGATCTGTGCTTTTTGTTATCATCAATGCTGTTTATGCATAATTAAGAATAATTCATAATGACCTTCATAATTGTAGATCATTTGACATTGATATTTATTTAAAAAAACACCAAATGGTGTACAAAACAATTATTTGGCGGTTATTTTTTGCCAAAACGCGCAGACTTAGCTGTAGTACACCCTAATACCATTCGACAGGTAATTAGTAAGTACATTGCTAGGTAAGTTCAGAAATATGACGTTCTATTTAAATTAATGAGGTTATAGCAACTTTTTTGAAAGTTTTGATTTGAGTAGTTTTCATTTTTGGACACCCTGTATAAGATTGCAAATTTATTGCAATTGGAACCAAATACGATCTATTATTACATTTTAGAGTTAATTTCGTCAAAATGACTTAAATACTTCCTAAGTATTTGAAAGATGAAAATTAGGCTAGATTTTGAGAAAATTCAATTTATTTAAACAATCTTAAGGTTTAGGCATTATAAACCTTAATGAAACAGACACTTAATTTGATAAGAGGACCTAAAAGTGCAATAATATACAGGGCATTCCATTTAAAAAACACAACTTTGACACTTTTAGGTTATTTGGGACACCCTGTATAATATGAAACCAATTTTAAAAAGTAGCCATATAGTAGATGCCTACGTCCAATAAATGAAACTTATTGAAAGTCACGTAGTTTCGCCACAATATTCCGCGCCAGAAAGCGTGAATAACCCTGTATAATACAAAAGTAAGTTATTGTTCAAATATTATGTTAAAGTTAATTGCAATTGCAATTTTTGAAAAATATAAAATATGCAATCTTGTGTCATCACATAGGAATAGACAATTTCGCTTCAACAATGTTGTAGGAAAATTGTATAAGTGAGTTTTTTCCCTGAGGACTTTATGGAATCGCATTAAAGAAAAAACAGTTTTTCCAATGAGGGGAAGTTTGATTGCCATAGTTTCCTGTGTCATAAATTTTAATATATGTACTCGTATAAATGAACTATTTCCTGTGCAAATACGTTAAAAAATTTGTTTTAATTTGTACTATTATGTAAGCGAACATACATGAAGAAATAGAAAAACTGTTATGTTATTTGTCGGAAAACAAAAGTAAAAAATAATTAGCTTTTATATTAAACGACACATCTTTGTTTAATTTTCTTTAATTAAATAAATTATAAATATCATATCTGTTTTTAACCGCCAAGGTCCTATGTAACATGCACTTGAATACTGCAAAAAGAACACAGCTCCTAAAGTGCTACGTATTCTCCACGCTTCTATATGGAGTGGAAGCCTGGACCTTGACAGATGCTACATCTAAACGCTTAGAAGCCTTTGAAAGGTGGTGCTATCGACGCATGCTCAGGATCTCGTACACTTACCATGTCACAAATAACACCATGATCCAACGAATGCAGAAGGAATTAGAAATTTTACATAGTGTGAAGATGAGGAAAATGGCGTACCTGGGGCATGCGGTGCGCAATCAGTAGTATTCCCAACTAGCAATTCGACATTCTTAAAGAACTAATATATTTTATAATTATTTTATTGCCGCTTAGTAAAAACTTTTTTGTTTTTTAATGGTTCGTTTGGTGATAAAACTGCTGTGTTAAACTTTTCTGTGAGAAAAACTGTTTTAAGAACGTTTTTACAGCAAAATAATAAAATAGTTATAAAATATGATATCGTAATAGTTTTATAAACGTTTATAAAATATTTTTTATAGGACGAATTTGTTCCGAATGATAATTGGTTTTAAAAGCATTTTGTAAAAGTACTAGTCTGGATTAACTTGTTCCTTTAAAAACAATTATAAAATTATTCTGTTAAAGTACGTTTCGTAATAATAAAATAGTTTTTTTATTGTCGTTATTAAGAGCGATTTGTTTGCTGCAGCAAATTTGTGCGCAAATTAATAATTACAAAATTGTTTTTTAGTTATTTTATTAAAAACAATAAAAAAATAAATATGTTGCCAATGCATATTTTATAAAATTAAAATGCTGTCATAAACATTACCTAGAACTAATATATAACATAGTCTTATTTATTTTCAACTGATATTTATTGTTATATCATACACAGGTTTAAAATGTCCAAACGAAAAGCAGTTGTGCATTTAATAGAAAATTAATTACAATATTATAAATTATCAAAGGGAAAACATTAGTGACTATAATAAAGAGTAGCAAACTGTAATGGAATCTAATCAAATTAATGACAATTTATAAGACATCAAATATTTTGAAGACTGATAAATTCTCAGGAGGAATTATTACTAGATGGTGAGCGGGTAGCCGAAATAGAGAATTGGTGATCAATATCATGCTTCAAGCACAAGTGAGCTAGAAAAAAATGCAAAACTAAGAGAAAACATGCGAACATGGGCAGTATCAAATAATGTTCCGCATTTTTCCCAAAAGAAGCTTTTTGCTATACTCAATAAACACATGCCAAATTTTCTACCTCAAGATCCTCGAACTCTCTTAAAGACACTCAACAAACCGTTTTAATAACGGCAGTTATAAGTTATAACATACATAACATAAACAAAGGGCTCAATTTAGGTTATGTTTAAATTACTCCCGTAAAAGCTAATAAGAGAGTAACTATAAAAGCATTTTGTTTTATAAGAACCCATTAAAAGCTTTTATAAAACATATGTTAAAGTTTGTTTTGTAAAACTCTGTTTACTATTTTATTATTATTCCAATATTGAGACGATGCGACACACGGCGGCAACTCACACAAGCATCAAAGTATCAAGCACGAATACTTCAAGTAGACAGGACTAGACTTGATTAATTTCTATACATTTTATCTTATATATTTTAAAATAACGGCAAATGATTACTAAATACATAAAACTTCAAGAAAAATACTTGTAATTAGCTTCATTATTCATTATCAAGCTTAGTGAAATATATTTTTTTTACTCCATAACTGGTTTATAAAAAATTCTTCACGTTTACATAAAACATAGGTACCTATATTACGACACAGTTAATATACGCTTTTAAATGGGCTATCCATATAAAAGTGTATCATTCTTAACTGTGTCGTACTATACCAACTTATATTTTGGCTAGTATCCATATTATGTTAGATATAAAGGAATCATATCATTCTTATGCTATCAAAGGGGTTTCAGGTAATATTAATTTTATATTACATTTTATTTGCACTTAAAATATTATGAGATTTATGTTTTTTAACGAATACGCCCCTGTATAAAACAATTCTGCAGTTATTTTGTAATAGCTGTCTAAAGAGCATACTCGTCTGGGTTGAGATAATTTTGTTTTATAAGCATCGTATAAGGAAGAAGCCATTTTTGGTTTCTTTAAATTGTTAGCCATGTTGACTAAACTTTTAAAATTAATATTTTTTATAATTTGTAAAATTATTTTAGCTAATAAGGTATACAGAATCAGTCATTACATAATGAAGGATCTCCCAAAAGATTATTTTCAACAATAAGTGACAATAAAAAAAAAATTTATATAATTTATAAAATCTAAATTCATTAATTTACATAATTCGCAAGGCGCATTTAAATTTTAGTAATAATATACAATATATTTAACAGTAAATTTTGTTTCGCAGCCAAATCTGCTCATGGATGAATTTTATCTGACTTATTTTATTATTCATTATTGGGTAGGTATTATAGCGTTTTATATTATTTTTACCTCCATGATTGTTCAGATTTTATTAATGTGTACCAACAACAATGCATAATATTTATAAAATAATTTTGTGTAAAAAGGTATTTTAAAAAACGTTTATATCCTTTAACAGTTTTATAGTAGTTCTACAAATATGTCGTTTTGTTCTAGTAATAGAGCTATAATAAAACTGTTTTATAACAGTTTTATTTGATTTTTATTAGATATTTATAAACGTTCTAAAAACTATTGTATAATAGCAACAAGCAACATTTATAAAACCGTTAACGAGTCGATTTGTTTTATAAATCTGCGCCTTTTTCGTGTTTATAAAGCGCGTAAGAACGTTGTGAAAATGTTTATAAAACAATGGGTGTTTTATAAAATATATTTTATAAACGTTCTTACAGCAATTAAAAAAGTTAAATTGTTAGTTGGGTTAACTTATCCAGCTAATCCTACAGGGAAAAATAGATGGTAGAATAGGTCAGGGGCGTAGACGAACATCCTGGCTGAAAAATATGGACGTGAATGACGACCGTACATTTATACAGGATGGCTGTCGACAGGATTATATGGGGCAACATGATTGCCAACATCCATAGAGGTTAGGCACTGACAGAAGAAGTAGATTAATATCATTACTAAATTGCCTTTGTACAATAAATGGATGAAACTGAAATTGGTTTTCATTATATATCGACTAATATACTAATTTTTGGGTTGTGATGGCTGAGGATATATCAGAGACGTCTGCTTCATTTACTTGTTTCATATAATAAGATGAGCGCTTGCGCCTTTTGGCATCTGATTTTTCTTAGTTTATTTGTTTTTTCATTTTTGAATGTGTGTAATTTATGCCAATAAAGCCATTTATTATTATTATTAAACATAATAAAATCCCGACATATTTGTTTACTAAAATGGAATTCAGATTAAGTGCTCGTCCTATAGATACCAGGAATGCTCATATTATTACTCCACCCCTACACTACACAGCATTGTTTGAAAAGTCATTTAGCTATAATATTTCGAGATTATACAATGTACTACCCAGCGTTGTGTCGGGTTTATCTGTCCATAGTTTCTAATATTTTAGAAAATATCACAAAATAGAGATATGAGTGAACATTTTTCAAAACAATTGTATTAAAACTACTTACGTTACCTCCACAAGTGGTTTTATTGTAAAAATCTAAATTTATTTAATATAAAATCATAATGGCATGGTTAAATTGTTTGGAAAATTTTAATTGAATATGCACACTAAAATATTGTATAATGTATGTATGTATGTATAGTGTGTAATGTATATATGGTAATAAAATGCGAAAAATATAAATGGTATTTAACTATTTCTGGCTTTCGTGAAAAGCAAACCCAAAGTATATCAAAAACTCTAGTAATTCCTATCAAATAGTAGATTGATCTGCCATATTATCAATTTCAATACATCGGTGTCTATTGCTTCAGTATACCTTCGAAATGCCAGGGGCACTCACAGCGGTTATACAACTGCGGAAGCAGTAGTAGAATGTGCAACGTCCTGCCATATCTGATAAATTACGGGTCAAATATAAATTTGTGTAGACAATGTTTTCAAAGTAATATTAACCGATATCTAATATCATTATCAACACAAAAAACTAATTTTTTGTGAATTTACCTATTGTAATTTAGGCCGTCTCTGCATGGACCTGGTGGGCCACAATTTGTCGTTGATGCCGATTGTACAGTAAATACAGAGCCTCTATTGCGGTTGTCACCACGGGCGGCTGCCATCACATAACTCCACATTGTAAAGCATCGTCTTCTACACCCCTGTAATAAATTAAAATATTAAAACACACACACACACACTCGCATAAACCATACGAAACTCACCTTCGGCTCGTTTCGTATCCCGGTTCATGCTCGTGTATTAATAATCATCGTTACATGATCGTTGTATAATATACCATTTTATTATATTTAGGGACACAAATTCATATTCTAGTTTGTATATTAAAGATATTTCGTGGAGATACGACATTTATTTCCTACAATTATCATAAATTGTGTTCGCACATCAAAAATAAGTTTTTCATTGCTAATTCGTAATACATAATTAAATTCCACAACACAAATGGTGTTTGAACCCACAGCTCCCGATTGCCGGCCAGTTGTTCTACCAATTGACCCACCATATGGAATTTCCTTAATTTTTGTTTGCATTGCTTCATAGGTGCAGTCTCCATCTTTAGTTCAAAGACATAAAAACCAGTGGCGTAGCCAGGTGGTGGAGAGGGGGGGCGTTCCAAGTAATTATGACTTGCCGAATGAGCTCCCAAAAAAAAAGATCAAGAAAAGTGAAACTTTTTTACGATGAAAACACCTCTGGGCACATTGGAAATTGTCCAATAATTTCTGTATATTTTTTTGTACTGGATACATTTATGCAAACATTAACACAGAGATTTGATGATTTTTTCTGATCGCAAACAAATTTTCTTGCTTAGAGGTAGAAAATATCGCTGTTTCCGATGCAAATAGAAAGTCTTTGTATGATTTATGTCTTTTTTACAAATCTTCTATCCATCGTTTTGCAGTCTATTAACCGAAATAAATAAGGAACATAAGTTAAAAACTGAAGAAATGTAGCCTTTCCTAATTTCCCAAAAATTGGAATCAGTTTTCCTTAATGTATGTAAAATATACAACAAATTATTAACAATTGCTACAAACACTGCGACAAGCGAAAGATCTTTTAATAGACTAAGAAATATTAAAACATATACTAGGTCGACCATGTCCGAGGACAGATTAACAAGCATAG
This sequence comes from Apoderus coryli, assembly GCA_911728435.2. Taxonomy (NCBI): domain Eukaryota; kingdom Metazoa; phylum Arthropoda; class Insecta; order Coleoptera; family Attelabidae; genus Apoderus; species Apoderus coryli. The sequence continues at coordinate 8,128,007 of OU452204.1, read as the reverse complement.
CATTCTTAAATATTGAAAGGGACTATGCATCTATAAGACTGATTTACAATCTGTAATAGACAAATTTAAAACAATAAAAAGCAGAAGAATTATACTATAAAAACCTCTATAGTTGTATTTTTATTTACGAAAGTGACAGTGTTTTTTGTTCGTATATTTGATTGTTATAAATCCTACTTATTTTTGTTAATTTGACTATTTTTCCTATATATTTTTTTTAATATATTTTATAATAAAAAAATACCGTATTTTTAATAATAATGCGCACCCGTATATGTTTTTTTCAATTCAGGTATGTTAATTCGTTATATAATTTAATTTGTGAATTAATCCTTAACATTTCTGATCGTGCTGTCTTTGTCGTCGAAAATCTGCAAAAAAATGACCGCTATCTATGGACTTAACTTAAAGCTGCACCGAAGGTGCAGCCGCAGGTCTGTCTATATAGAAAATTTGTTTTTTGCTGCATCCCAACAGGACTTTTCAAGGGGATTTAATGCGGCCACAGTATTTTATTAATTAATTGAATTACATCTGCAAAAGTTCATTTTGTGTGCGACGCAGAGGGAGATATCAACTATTTCCCATGCATCAGACTTAGGTTATTGAAAAATATATGATCACATCCATCCATCTGACGGCTCTCATGACACTGTCACTTTAGGTTGTTATCACTTTTTCAGTAATATTACTTCAAATACACAATGACAACTCCTAAATTGACTACAACTATATGGAATAACCATTTTATAACACTACAATATCCAACAGGTTGATAAAAATTGATCTTAAACATGAAAATAATGCCGAAAACTCTTAGGCTATTAATGTAAACAAAGAAAATAATAATAAACTATTTGACACAAGCAATTTGTCTGTCGTTACCAAAACCAAATTATGACGTGAACTAGAAGTGTCAACTAAACTTAAATAAGTGACACCAACCTTAGAAAAAAATACTACCAAATTATGACAAACCAACGAACCATAATAGAGAGATATGGTATCCTAAACATTAACGTCCGCCACTATTAACGTTAACGTTAATTTAACACCAACGATTTTCAAATAGAGAGATGTGGTAGTTCTAAAAAATAACGTCACCTATGATGATAATCATATTATAGGCAGCCATTTTTAGACTAGCAGATTTAAAATACATATCTGATATATTTATAGTAAGTATTTAGTATAAATTTTTATAAGGTTATTGAATTTGACAAGTTGATTTATTATTTAAATTAAGTATTTATCAGATTATAACAACATTAATTAATAAGCAGCATGTATGGTGATGCAAAAAAAATATTTAACAAATTTTCTAGATTGCAATCGAATAAATTTTAAATGTTTAGAAATTTTTAGCATACACTTTAAATTTATATACGGGGTGAGTCAAAAATGTATTTGTTTATTTTTTTTAAGGTCAAAAAAGTAATATTTTGAATAATCTTTTGATTTAGATTTGAATTCATGATTTCTTTAGCGTGTAACTATAAGCTCGTAGAGGTGATCTACAGGGTAATTTAAAAATGTTTCTATTTATCTTCAATATTTTTAGGAGATATATAGATTTTTGAAATTTTTTTTTATAGCCCTCAATGACTTTTGTCATAGATAAAACTACCACAAAACGACTGGGAAATCACGCAGTGATTTCTTGTTAAGCTTTATAATTTGCTACATTCACCACCTATATTTGGATATGCGTAGAATAAAACCATGAAAATTGTGAAACGTTTTACAATTTGTGTAACTATAATTTATAAACTCTACATGTCTAGGGAAACTCATGAAAACAAACTAAACAGCAAACTCCATACAAAACTGGGTACCCGAATCTCGTCATATAAGTATCTAAACCATGTTAAGTATACATTTGAAATTACTCTATTCCTATTCCTCTCTGCTGCTATATATATAGCATCTATTTTATGCAACTTCCGTTGGGAATGTTGTTTGCAAAGTTTTCCGTGGTAATTTTACAGTTCCTTATCGATTTTTTTCCTCTTTTTTGGAGTAAAAACAATGCAACGCGACAGAACTGCCGTATGTCTTTCTTCTATGACATTTTCGCAACAAACGGAAATTTTGCATTTTTGTGGAAAGTCAAGGGAAAGGTTAGGTTTAGAAGGTAATTGTGTTATTATTCATTACGTAATTTAGTTGGAAATTTTATATTCTGATTTGCATCATTTTTTAATTTGAGATACAACTGCTCAGGCAGATAAATCCACAGGCAGGAAAAAAAGAAGATTTAAAGTGTACAATAAATTCAAGGCAAACAAAATAATTGTGTACTTGATTTAACAGACTTACTCAACACTAATTTCTCATATTTGTTTTAAAAGTAACAAACCAGAATTCAAAATATTAAAATCAATAAAATTTCCTGTTCATATGCCACAACACAAAATTTGGTTAACAAAAACAATATACGGAATCTCTAAAAGTAAGAAACGCGTTAAAATTTTTATTATTACAATTATTATTATTATCGTTGAATGGATTCAATGAATTTTAAGTGCGCAATAAAATCTCATAAAAATTCAAAATAGCAGTTGAAGTATATACCTATTAAGCCTTCTACGGATTTAATGAGAATGAAAAATGAATAGAAAATGATTCTGTTACAACACAATTTAATGAATAATAAAAAGGAAAATGGCTTGGTACGATGAGGACAAAAGCACTTTGATTTTTGTGAATAAATTATTTATTAAGATAATATGACTATTAACATACAGTAGAGTTAATTGTACATTTTAAATTCATTTGTAGTGGACCACTATCTGTAATAGTTGGCTCTCGGCGATATGTTTAATCTTACTTGGCTTATAGACGTTATCTGCAGAACATTTAATCTACTCGCAGTTATGCATTTTCTAATAAAAACTGGACACTTTCCCATTAATGATGGTTTTATGATGGGGTTAATGAACAGGCTGACTTTTCCAATTATTGTTTACCCCTCAGATGTTGCTACTAACGCCAGTCCTACGACGACGGGGCGTTTCTAATTCCGTCGAATAGAGGATAAGGGTAGGAAATGAAATGCAATATTTATTCCTTTTATCAATATGTTCACCTGCAATTCTAATACACTTCTATATCATTTTACTTGTGTATAAAAATACGCCGAAACTGCTTCCTTCACTTCTTTACCACTCGTAAATTTCTTCCTATCAAGTTCTTTTTTAATTTCTGGGTGCAAATATCAATCGCTCGGGCTAGGTCTAGACTGCACGGTAGGAGAGAGAGCAAGACACCTTTCGTCAATTTTCCTTTTCTTTTTTCTCTGATTGCTCTTTTTAACTTTTCTAATGATTAATGATGGTTTTATGATGGGGTTAATGAACAGGCTGACTTTCCCAATTACTGTTTACCCCTCAGATGTTGCTACTAACGCCAGTCCTACGAGGGGGCGTTTCTAATTCCGTCGAATAGAGGATAAGGGTAGGAAATGAAATGCAATATTTATTTCTTTTTCAATATGTTCACCTGCAATTCTAATACACTTCTATATCATTTTACTTGTGTATAAGAATACGCCGAAACTGCGTCCTTCACTTCTTTACCACTCGTAAATTTCTTCCTATCAAGTTCTTTTTTAATTTCTGAGTGCAAATATCAATCGCTCGGGCTAGGTCTAGACTGCACGGTGGGAGAGAAAACAAGACACCTTTCGTCAATTTTCCTTTTCTTTTTTCTCTGATTGCTCTTTTTAACTTTTCTAAAATTGAAACGTACGCATCTCCGCAGGAACAGGAGCAGCGTTACCTTATAATCAATTGATAGGATTCCTTCTGAATGCCAAAAGATTGTTACCTTTAGTTTTTTTAAGCATGCATGTCCTGCTTGGACTGAAGTTCAATAATATAATTAATGAAGGAGTGTAAATTAGTTCGTTAAAAATCAAATTCTAATAACTTTTTTGTCTTAACTAATAATAAATCCAATTAATTGATAATGAGAAAGAAAACCTCCAAATGATATCCATTAACTCTAATACATTTCTTTAGTTTTGAATAACAAAAATCCATAAAGTGACTTTAAGGCAGAGGAGGAATATCTTTTAATCTCATCATTGTTGAACACTTACACATTATATTGTAAGAAATAGCACACTTTATTGCCGCCTGTGCCGGTAAAAGATATTACGTTACGCATTATTCAGAACTCGACTTATTAGTCTGCCACTCTAGGGGGATGCTGCACTTCTATCCTGAAAGGCGTACAGATTAAACTCGCTGGCTTTTCCTACGTTACGTTATTTTTATATATTATTTTATGTCTTTTTTTTGTATATCAATAACTAATTTGTTTATTTCCTTTCTATTATAATAGTTCATAAAATTAACAATATTTATTGTGTATTTTGGAATAAATCAAATTGGCGTTCTAATTGTTGGTATTTTCAAATGTCGATACCCTCTTTTCCATTAAGAGTTGATCTTAGCATCGAATAACTTGACCACAAAGTAGATGCTTTCATCTTCGTAGATAATTCAACAAAATAGGCATTCACAACGTTTTTTCGGATAGGCCATGCAACGATTATAGGCCAATTCGTATTTGTTTATCGAGATTTCTGCGGCAGCAGATTTAACATAACGTAAATGCTTATATCCTGATCACTTTCCAATTTAATCGTTTTTGAACCACACCATTTACGAGAAATAACTTCGGCGTTACTTAATTAAAATTGAGAACTGCTGCTTGGTACTTCTGATCAACATGTTGTTAGGCATCTTTGTTGGTAATTAGATAAGTGTATATTATTCTAAATTGTATTTATTACACATTGTTATACAAATTAAACATGAAATATTCGGGATTTTTTTATTTGTATCTCTCCAAACATAAGAAAAAGGAAAAAAAATAAAATTCAAAATATGGACAGACGGCTTTCAATTTGACTATATTATTCACCTTCTCTTTCTGAACAACTTTCTTTAATAACATTTTGTAGTATCTGAGAAAAAAGCTCTTTATCTTTCATTCTGAATAACTTTTTTTTAACCATTTTGTTGTAACTGTCGAAAAGACGCTATACTAGTGTAAAAAGTCAGTATTTTCAAAATGTTTAAGGCATACTTGATTTTTCAAAACCAAATTTACATATTTGAGCCACTAACAAACCTGCAAATTTATACATTCTTAAAAATATTTTTATTTCTATAATTTAAGTTATGTTTTTTGCGGTTTAAAACAATAAGTCCGTATGAATCAGCAGCCCGAGAGTATATTATGTAGCACACGCGTGGATGCGGATGTGGAGTAAGCCGTTTTAAAATTATTGTGGATCGGCGAATTTCCGATTGTGTATTGTTATATTTTCAAAACTATTACGAGAATGTTCGGACCATCTCTATCTTTTATTTAAATCATTCCTGTCCATTTTTACTAGTAAGGCCATATCTTCGCTGTTTATTTTTTATACTACATTTTCGCTCTTAAGATTGTGGATCTTCCGTCGTCTTCAATCAAACTTAATAGTCTAGTTAATTTCTGTAGATTCTTATTTCACTCAGATTATTAAAACTCACTATAATATTCCTTAACAATACAAAACATCAACAAGAACAAAATAGTAATACATAAAGCTCTTAGTTTCAGTATCCACTTAAACTTTGAAATTGAAAAACTTTAAAAACGTAAATATATAGTTAGCAACGGCCAAGTACAAGGTACAGAATCTTAAAAAATATGAAATCTGCTTTTACTTCAGATACCTACATATTATAGTTAAGTCCAGTTAAATTTCTTTGTTATTACTCGCTAGCAGTAATTAAAACGTTATACGAGGGTAATTAGGTAGACAAACTGTTGTAGCTATTTATTCAATCAGCACAAAAATTAGGCTAGTTTTCAACATAATCCCTCGAACACTTATGCATTAGGCCCATCGTTTCTGTAACTTCCTGATACTCCCATCATAAAATATTTAGGTTGCTATCGGAGCACCTGAATTTGAACTTCTTAGTTAGAGCCGAATTTTTGGCCATGTAAGCTTCCTTAAGGGAGCCAAACAGATGGAAGCTTGATGGGGCAAGATCTGTGCTATAAGGAGGGGATGGAAGAACCCCGTAGTCCAGTTTTCGTATGAATTCTTGAGGTATCTCTAGCTGATGCGGCTGTGCATTATCGCGAAGTAAATTCACCTCGTTTATCAAAAGTCCACAATGTTTATTAGTGCGTATTTTCCAGTATGTTATTATAATATTGTATGTTGATTGTTCGTTGGCGTACCAGAAAATAGCATAAAACAGCGCATTTCGAGTCTAAAATGGCTGCATTTTTAATTTTTTCCGGATTGGAGAATTTGTGTGCTTCCATTTAACGCCTTGTACCTTCAGGCTCCTAATAGTAGATGGTGCAGGGAACAGTGTTCTATTCTGTTTTCGATTTATAACTTTTAGACTTCAATCTGTTTTGCTGTTTGGACCTTAACACAAGTAAATATATTTTTATTATCTAATAATAAAGTAAAGTATTTTTTTTTAATTACTCTGTCCATAAAGGGAAAAAGAATTTAAAAAGGAATGACGAAAAAATTAAATTGTTAACTGGATATCCATCTCCAATGATTTAAATGCTGATAATAAAGGTTCCGGATTTACGTCTTCAGATTCGAGATTAATTAAATATTAATAAAACCAATCTAAAAAAACCGGACCAACCCAAGAATCCCAAAATCTACAAAAAGGGTGTTCACTAACTGAAGAAGTAAATAGAAGAAGATACTTTTAAAGTACAGTAATGTCGCCATAATACGATCCCACAATAATCCGTATGCTTGTGTAATCCGCATTGCATTTTCGTGACTTATTTATATAAAAATAAAATTATGTACGTTTTTACTTGTTTGTGCGTTCAAGTTTAAATGTCTACATCAGTACATATGCAGATTTCTCACTGTGCGGGTTCTTTCATCGAAAATGGCACCAAGTCAGCGATTATAGACGAGCTACAGTCAAAACCTGAATGATTCTGTAGTTTTAAGCAATGGTTTGACCATTGTTTCGTTTCTCATGGGAGAAAGTTCCTCAGAAATCAAAATATACCTGAGACAGCACTACCTCTAATTGATAATGCGTCTAGTCATTGCTATAAATAGGAACTGATTAGTGATGATTCTTCCAAAAATTTTACCTCGGAATACAACTGCAATAATTCAGCCAATGGACCAAAATGCAATTAACATTAAACTTAAAACATGATGTATGCCCACTGCTTGGGAAAAGGTACCAGCCAGTTCCTTAGATAAATGCTGGAAGAAGATTTTGAAACCAAATAATGACAATGACACAGAAGATGACTCTGAAGAATGAATCCCTTTAAGTGTTCTGCAACAACAGCCACGTCCAATAGCAGACGACTTTGATTTGAGGGAAATTACATCAACATGCTTAAATACCGCATGTTATTTATGTTTAAAGAATTTGATAATCCTGTTTGGTCTAGTTTTAATTGATACAGACTATCGCGACACTCCTGTAATTTCAGAATAATGTGCCTATTCTTAAAATAGCTGCAAACTTCTTTTGGTTTTTATAAACGCTTAAGGTTTTTCGTTTTTTTTAACCCTAAAAACTGCTACCGTATACGTTTATTTTAAAAAAATTATTCGTGTAAATAGTTACGCCGAGCTTAAAGTAATCTCCCATTCTGGATATAAAAGCACTAAACTTTAACCCCACATCTTTATACTTCTCCAACTAGTATATTTTTTATGCCATCTCTAAAACATATATTCTACTTCCACCAAATCCGCCACTTTTAAAAATGAAAAATGTATGCTCCTAATAATTATTCACTTTAAGGTTTAACAGCGTTTTCCGCTATTTTTCTTTTGTCGTTTCCATTTTCTGTGGCATTTTCATTTATTATTTTTGTTACAAACCCACATTACAAGAAACGAGCGTAGAACGATAAATTTAGTAAGAGAGAAATAAACGTACCTACTTTTGGTGTTACGACCTTTTAAGAAATTCTAAATAATTGAAAATGTAGCAAAATTCGAGATATTTGCCGTAACAGACATTTAAATTGGTTAAAAAAGAACTTTCCATTTAATTCAACAATTCAGCCATATGTATATGCGCGGTTATGACAAAAAAAAAAACTACATTTCACAAAATGGAAAAAATATTTTAGCAAAAAATGGTCGGTTATAAATCGATAGACTGACACAACTTTTTAATCTGCTGAATAGTCTAAATGAAAACATTATGTTTCCGCATAATATAGTACAAATATGTTTACCAATCGATTAGTCCTCTAGAGTAGATTTAGGTAGGGTTTTATTACATAATAAGCGTAATCATCCAGGGGTGGGTATCATTACATTTCTATACCTACAGTATGTTCACCGATAGAAACCCAATAACACAAACGAGTTATTGATAAACGTGTTCTGTTCTTAGGGAAAAATATGGTAAACGAAGAGAATTTTATATTTTTTTAACACAAAGTGATCAAAAAATACGGACACATGAAATACTAGATATAAAAAGAAAAATAATTTTTAAAAGTAGTGTTAAAAGCTTCTTAATTTGGTGTAGGGTTAGGATGTCTTTGGTGGTGATAGCTCTTACCGATATGTACAATTTCCAGAGGGATTCTATTTTAATACATGGAAATCGCCAACTTTGGGTGGAAACCTTAAGAAAGAAGATGAAACATTAGCGAAAATCATCTAGCTACAGTTATAGGAGAACCTTTACTTTACTATTAGTACGAAAACGAACTAAAAAAATTGCAGATCTTTCAATAAAGTCAAATAATTTCTTCCATACAAACCAGATTGTAATCAAGCACAGGAAGAATATACAAAACAAAGTCTTCCATGTTCTGGATACTCTGTAATTGGGGGTGGCTCTACTTAATCATATAAAATTAATGAGAACACGTTTCTGGGTAAACCTATACCTAAAATAATTCAAACTTAGCTACTAAGTGCAACCCTGTAGGTTTATTTTAGTAGTGAAAAAGAACCTTTTCATTATAACACCGCTATGAACTAATAATAATAAATTCAATATGGATAGTGAATAGGTTCGTTAAGCGAAAATTATAACAATTTTCACCTTCTCTGTGCAATAAAGGCCATAAATACACGCTACTAACTACGTACACTAGTATCGGGCCTTCATATTATATTCTACAGAATTATTTTGATATTTTCTCTATACAACTAAATAAAGTTGGTCTACGTATAGCATATTATGAAAAGCGAATAGGATTTAAATTAGAAATACCACATTGGAGAAATATGATACAAGGGCCGCTATTTTTATTTTGAGTCTACTAATCGAAACAGCAATTTTTCATTGAAATTTGCTTCTTTTTTTTCAAAATAGTCGCGTATATGATTGATGATATGATATCCATTTTCCCTATCTGCTTCGGACACCTCCTAAACATGGCTTCTGAATGCATCTACGCCTTCGATTGTTTGTGTTCTTTATTTACAGTTGTTACATGGCCAGTTTTTTTTAAAAAAACAGGCCACTATTTGTTTTGAGGTTTTACGATCGCGAACCACTTTTGTTGGATTGGGATCATCTTGACCCACTCATAAAGACGCTTGCCGTTTACGTTCGTGTTCATACGCATAGGTCCATGATTCGTCACCTATTACAATCTTATCAACTTTTGAAAGATGAATTATGTGAGTATTTGTTTACACCAATTTAAAGTGCATTTTTTAAGATTTCATCAAATTGTGTGGGATTCAACGAGAATAAACCTTTTTTACACTAAATGTTCATGTAATATTTTATGTATGCTGGTTGAATTAATGCCTAAGATTGCGTTAATCTCGAAGTTCGCAGTATGTTACATGACAGTCAGTTTTTGCACAGCATAAATTTTTTTGGGTACAACAAATGATTTTAGATAACCTTGACAATAACACCATTCGTTATATCGGCGTCTCATAGTGGCATAGGATGGTGCTGTTGCTTTGATAATCCACGTCGACACACAATTTTCAAATAATTGTAAACAGCACAAATATTGCTATACTAAGAAAATTTTTGGTGTAGTTTAAAGTCAACAATGTACACTAGTGAAAATAACGCCTGACATAACAAAATGTTCGCAATGCTGAAAAACTCAACATATAAATAGTTGCCTTTGCAGCTGTAGCTTCGATTGAATAGGTGAATGCCCCTCTTTTCTTGAATGAGATCTTTTGAGGTTGAAGTAGAGTACTGCCAGTATTTGTTTGAGAGTGTTCATATAGGTAAGAACTAAAGATTTGTGGCTATTGCCCTTAGTTTCTAGTATACCACCTTCAAGACGTCAGCAAACGAATCAACAGCAACCAATCTTCATTGGCATTTACAGTTTTTTTTCTAAGATCGTTTAGTTGTTAAATGGCAGTAATAAGAACTGCAGATAAAATTTGATGAAAAATAAGGGGTGTTTGTTATACCCATGGTTCCTAACGCTACCTGGTCTCCCGCAAGTTTTAGTAGATTTTTTAAAAAAATCTAACTATTCAGGAGATCGACACAACCGAAATTTTGAAAAATTTTTATGCAGTACTTCATTTTATGACCCCTGGATCCTAAAAATGACCTCAGTTCAAAAGTTTTTATACCTATATATATATATATATAAATAAACAAAGATATTCAACTAAGTTGACAGAGTATAGTATATCACCGATATACAAAGAAAAATGAAATAAACTAACTTGTACGAATCAAAAAAATCTCGTGACACAAGCTGGATTTGAACCAACATCTCCCAATTGCCGGTCAGGTGTTTTAACCAATTAAACTATCGTGGCACATGAATGAAACTTCTTTAATTCGTACATGCCTTGCTTCCTATGTGCTGTGCTACGCCTCGACCTTTTAATTCAAAGGCAACATAGACTACACACTGCCATAATGCAATGTTATTTCTCTTTTGCTCATCGCAAATAAATATAAATAAATAAACAAAGATATTCAACTAAGTTGACAGAGTATAGTATATCACCGATATACAAAGAAAAATGAAATAAACTAACTTGTACGAATCAAAAAAATCTCGTGACACAAGCTGGATTTGAACCAACATCTCCCAATTGCCGGTCAGGTGTTTTAACCAATTAAACTATCGTGGCACATGAATGAAACTTCTTTAATTCGTACATGCCTTGCTTCCTATGTGCTGTGCTACGCCTCGACCTTTTAATTCAAAGGCAACATAGACTACACACTGCCATAATGCAATGTTATTTCTCTTTTGCTCATCGCAAATAAATATAAATAAATAAACAAAGATATTCAACTAAGTATATATATATATATATACTAAGTAAGTACTGCATAAAAATTTTTCAAAATTTCGGTTGTGTCGATCTCCTGAATAGTTAGATTTTTTTAAAAAATCTACTAAAACTTGCGGGAGACCAGGTAGCGTTAGGAACCATGGGTATAACAAACACCCCTTATTTTTCATCAAATTTTATCTGTATATATATATATATATATATATATATATATGGGATATAGAAACTTTGCGTCACGTTCTAGGCCGCATTTTTTGACCAATCGAAACAAAATTTGGTTAAAAAATCGGCTAGGTCATGGAATCGCGTGAGTTCATTAGCGATTGAAATCGGAGAGCTAATTTCAGAATGGCGGCCTGTCAAAGTTTTAAAAAAATCATATTTTTTTCGTTGTTAATAGAAAATACCGATGTTACATATCAAATGATAGAGCACTTAAATCTCTACAATAATTATTTGGAGAGTTTTTTCATCGCTGGCATATTTAAGTAAATGTAAGTCAATATAAAGTAACAAAAAATAAAAAAAATATCATCACCCGCTACACCTGTAATTATTTTGACAAATAAAGATCTGTGAAATAACAATAAGACCGTACTTATGTATGTATTATAGTATAATGGGTATTTCAGTTAAAACAACTGTCAATATGACACTTTGGTTATATTTGGCGAATGTCAGAATATTCCATTATTTGTTTATTAATAGTGGGTGTCAGTGGTAGACTAAGTATAAATAAAAAATACAGAAATCAAAAATCTACTTTTCCGACTGGCTGCCATCGGGATTTTTTTAACTGTGAAACCCACTACTTACCAAGAGGTTTGTCTACGTTATATCCACGAATTTTAGTTCAAATTCATCACCGTCTGTTTTCTCTTACTCAAATTATCTCGGCAAGCGTGAATTATTTGCAAATTGAACCCATGTAGAAAGAATAACATCCAGATTGTCAAGTTTTTTATGATCGCTGTACAAAAAAGTTATTATTATTACGCTTGTTATTAAACTAGTTTTAAACTTGGATGGATGAAAAGTGAATCGTAACTGTAAGAAACTGTTTCTGACTGGCTGAAACCGAGCCATAACATTGTAATTACATTATTAATATTATACTGAAAACCTCTCCATTATCTCTAGAAAAAATAGAGCAACCTATAAGAATCAGATCCTATTATTTCTTATTAAAAAAGTTTTTTAATCTTCTGGCTATTATAACAAATATTCTTCGTGGCATCCTAAAACGGAAATGTCTATGTACGGTGTTCCCATTGACTATACCTATAGCTCCAACCGTCTTTATACACTGGCGTTTTTAATTCACTGTAGAGAAGTGTATAATTATTATACCACTGACAAGACGAACTAGGAATCCGCGATTAAAAATCGATTAGAATGATATTCAATCAAGTCTAAAGGGTAAGTAAGACACAATTGGATAATATATTACTTAAAATAATAATGTATCACTTCTGAAAAAAAGAATAGTTAATTTGCGAGACCTTTTTTATTTTATTCAGTTTACTCTATGGCCCAGGGGAAAGTATTGTGAACCCAACAAAAATTTGAGATAAAGACGGATATAATCATTTTGAAGTCCCCTGAGACGAGTAAGACCATTTCCAGATGAAAGTATGTCTCTCTGTACGTATTTTTACACGAATGCGCCTAAAAGCTTCAACCAATTGAGCTAACTTTTGGTATATGAGTTTGAGAGAATCAAACCCATTAGTTTTTGGTTAAAATCGCTTTAACGCTGTGATAGTCGCCCACACTTTTTATGCTCTTCACAGCAAGAGTTTACTTTTGAAATTTACCTCCATAGTTCTCGAGAAAATTTCGTTTAGAATTTCCCCAGTTAGGTTGTTGGTTTATATCTCTAAGGTCGGCGTTATTAGCATAATGGGTATTATACTCCTGTAACTTAGTGGTGAATGCTTACTTTGCATGTACGCATGCGCGAAGTCCTGGGTTCAATACCCTTTTCTGGCAATTTTTTTATCTCTAAGTTTCGAATCAGTTTATTGAAAATAATGCAATAATTTTAATAATTATTATTAAAATTATGTTTGGTTACGCACGTCATATATTTTAGATTATATTATATCTTTCCGGGAAAGTTTTGGGCTGACACAACCGATTTTTTTAAACCCAACTGACTGATGTTTTATTCGCGTCCGAGATGGCAACTGTCCAATTGCTTCCAGAGATTGATTTAGATAACGCAGATAACTACATCGTTCTCGCTACTGGAGGGCAAAATTTCGTTTTCTGACATAATTTTTTCATTTTGTCTACACTAAATCGAATATGGCTATACCCAAATGTAACAAATAATTTCTTACGATTTTGGTCGTTTTTGTTTTTTATAATTATAGGGATTACACTTTGCCACAATAATGTTTTTTTTTTATTATCTGCCATCTTTTTAATAAAAATAAACTAATATTAAAAGGATTTCATGTCCGTAAATATAATAAATGAAAAATAATTTAATGGCAACGCGGACTAATATATTGGTTTTACCTACACAAGGAATTGTGTTGTGTAGGTAAAACCGATATTTTAGTCCGCTTTTCCATTAAATTATTTGTCATTTATTATATTTACGGACATGAAATCCTTTTAATTTTTCATTATTTGGCATTAAACATCGACGCTTGGAGACCACCGTCCGAGCATTGCTGATACCCAAATATTTGGGAGATGCTGGCACAAAGATAAAATGGTCTCCTGCTAGCGTTTTGTGTTCACACTATTTTATTTTTATTTCTATTATACGACTGGTTTTACCTATACATTGAGTTTGTTCGGCCTCTGCATGGTATAGGATATGCATTACTATGTACAAAGATTAATGTACACAAGATTAATCTTTGCTATGTACATGTAGGATACGTGTTTACATGTGTCTACTGTTGTGTATCCTATTGTGCTTAAATGCAGGCTGATATTTGTAGATGGCCAACGACTATTGTACTCTGACGAGCTCATATCAAGAGCGAAACGAATTCGTCAGTATATGTCGACCCATGCCTCGGTCTGGTTCTATTGAATTAGACTGAGGCCCTGCTAAATTAAACAAAATTCCTTGTGTAGGTAAAACCAATATTTTAGTCCGCTTTGCCATTAAATTATTTTTCATATAAAATAATATGCGTTAAGTAAACGAATATTGTACCTACTAAGTTTATTTTTATTAGATTTAGGAAAAGAATGAATCTCTCTATTGGCCTCTACAACTACGTTTATTCAATTTAGCTATTTCTTTTGTTATATATATTTGTGAGAATTCTTGGACCTACAGTTTAGCGTGGAATCCGAACCACGGTCATCGACTGCCACATGCCAGCATCTACGACTATGTATAGTCCATAACTACGTGGCATTGGCAAGTCTACCGACTCGTCCGGGTGCACCGTCCACCCATCCAACCACTATCCACACGACCAGGTACTTTCATACCATGATCGCATCGACACGCGCTTGCACATGTGGGCATCTCCCGTCCCAAAAAAATTAATAAATTGTGAAACAATCAAGTATGTCTTAATATTTTGGGATATAGTCAGTTAATTCAGAGATTTGGTGGAAAAAAACTTCTCTTTGCTATGCCAAGCTTTCAAAATGATTTATTCCATCATCAGGGCTAATAAATATGACAAAAACTTACGATACTAATGATGTTAACTACAATTTAATAACAGGTATAAAACTTTGCCTTTGGTAATCAAATTTTGAGTACCTGGATTAAAAAAATAGACAAAACATATTTTATTAAAATTCTGTTTCGTTACGCACGTCATATATTTTTGATTATATTAAACTTGTCGGGAACGTTTTGGGGTGACACAATCGATTTTTTTAACTATTGTTGCGCGGTTATGAAAAACTGTCTGTAAGTAAGATCTGCACATATCAAATATATTTCTTTTTCAAATAATAAATTTGCTAATTGACAGCCCCTAGCTTTCTAACAACAACAATTATATATTTGAAGGTGTCATATCTTCGAACGAACTATGCGGTACGTCCGCCATTGACTAGAGCTCTTAAGTTGACAAATAAATTTAATTTACATAGGGAACAACATTTTTTCGACATCAAATTTCTGACTGATCTGCGGAATGGTACGGCAAATTTGTATTAAACTCCTGTATTTATGTTTACGTGGTTGCTCTTTTATTTTATTATATTTTATTTAGCTGTTGTTGAGACCTGTATAATTCACTGTTATACAATCCATGGCTATTCACTCATCTATTTATATCCTGAAATAAGCATTCTGGTACTTTTGTATTTTTTATTGCTAAATTGGGCCTGTTAGGCAACAAATGATTATTATTATTATTATTCCTGACACATTATTTTGTAAACTATTGCAGCAGTGACCTTTCATTTAAAAATCGTATAAATTTATCAGCAAAAGATAAAGGTAGTAGGCTACCTAAACTTATGTAATTGAATTCCAATGCTTTTACCCCTTGTAGTGTAAAAATATAATTAATTACAAAAGTTTTCTTTACGTACCTCCTGATTTATAATTGTTCATATTTCAATTATTGCAAGATTGAAAATTTCTAATACACACTTTAAAACAGCTCACCCTGTATACATAGGTATTAAAATAAATTCATGTTTATTTACATTCACATGAGACTATCTATGAGATTCTATTTGCATAAAATATTCCGTTTCGGAACAAAATATATTTTAAAATATGTTTTTCCAACTTTTGTCGTCATTTGATCCATTGGGCGATGTGACTTCTAAAAAATCTAAAAAACTATATAGTTGAAAGTTTTGAAGTCATTTTTGTCCTTTCTGCACAATACCATAGAATAATAAATACTATAAGAAGGTTCACTAGACGCTGAAAACGGCATCGACTCGTCGCATTCCCAGCTACATTTCTGGCCCGCTACTATATTATACTATATCTATATATACTATAAGATACTATACTATAACCAAAGATTAATGTACATTGTGTACATTATTCTTTGCTATAACAATGCGCGGCGAATTGCTTTGAAGACAGGAAGATGAGACGTACCGACACGATGAGAACCAACTGTATAAACTGTGAGAATACCGTCACAAAAATTAAAAGGAATTTTCGTTGGAAATATTTGTTTTTACTTGTTTATCTCAAAATTTATCTTTGTCAAGAAGACATCATAATATCTAATAATTGAGTAGATTAGTTAATATTATAAATTCTTAAATACAAAAATACATTTACATACCGTATATAGAAATTAATCCACATCACATGAGTTAACTAAAGTTTAACTCTCATAAGTTTACTTATAATAAGTAATTATAACAACTATTACAGATTTAATGTTAGTTTACTATAACGAAATGTAACTGTCCGCAAAGACGTGATATTTTTGCTAAACAATGGTAACTTTCTTCAAATTTTTGTTCAGATGCGGATGCTTTAAACTAAATTTTTGAAATCGACTTTAATTCTTAAAGCAAATTACTTTAATTAATTGAGTTCGTTTATTATTTAATTAATTTTCACTCTCAATAATAATAATTACGATTTTAGTTATGAGTAAATTACCTCATGATCTACGCTTCGGAGAGAAATATTAAAAGCGATTAGAAATCGTGTTTATTAACTCGACGCCACTTTTGAATGAGACGAAAACAACGTCCAACGTCCCGACAAATACTGCCTACAATTCTGGATAGAACGTCGGCGTCGCGATGCCTTTGAGAAGGATACTTTACTGAAAAACAGATAGAATAGAGTAACGTATGCAGCGCCGATTTCAATTCAGTATGAGACGCTAGGGACCAGAAAGTAACGGATAAATGTAATGTAATGTAATTTGACTACTAACTGTGGTTTTCGAGCATTATAAGTATGTAACTTTTTGCTGAGGAAGCTGAATTTTCTTAAAGGTCTTCTTTGATAATTATATGTATAAATATATTATATAGTATAATGTTCAAAACAATCATGTGGTTACTTTTCCCACAACTTCTAATGTACTATCCATCAGCAATCACCTTGTATATGTTATCGGCAATGTCTGTTGTGCAATCTTACCTAAATTTTACTATGCAAAGTGCGGATTGCCCGTCCGCTCCAGGCAAAGTCCGAAATTCCTTCCCTATTTCGGATTTTGCCAGCGACAAGCATATTCGAAATAGGTAATAATAATAATATAATCCTTTATTTAGCATATATGCTATTTACATTGATGTATAAATACATACAAAAACAAAAAATAAAAAAAACAAAAAATATCACTACATTTGTAAACAATAAAAAATTAAAACACAATTACAAAACAGAACATAAAATAATTACAAACACAAACAGTCTACTGATCCCCCTTTAGAGATAAAGTCAATTTTTTTTAAAGGCCGCAATGGTAGTGCAGTCCTTCACAGATACGTCAATTCATTATACCTTACAAGGCCTTCATGAAATAATGTTCTTTCAGAGCATTTTTTGTTTTTTGTTGTAACTCTGAAATCATATTATCTAGATGTGTAATTTGAACGCTGATGGTTCGCTGAGAGATGTGCGCTTTTAGGATTTATTCTAACCTTATTTAGTGTTTACTGTGAGATGTAGGAAAAGTAAGAGATTGATTTGTATATTCCAAATGCAAATTGTATTTTAGAGGTGGGATAGATCTTGCGTAGGGTTAAGTTAGAATAGCCAATGGCTAGACTTCGCCTGATGCAGATCTTTGTTTTATATACATATATTGTGACGTTAAACTGTTAATTGAAATAAAGTCGATTTATTATTATTATTATTTCTTGTTCTTGTGTTGTAGTCATGAACATCCGAGTTCACAAGCAATTTGGATGTCAGATAACCTGGCGTCATTTTAAGAATCAGTGTAAGAGTCCTAAATTCTAAATACTCAGAAACCGAAAACCAATCCAGAGACCGCAACATACATTGGATGAGAGTTCTTAGACCTACACCAAGAATCGCCCTCATAGCTCTATTCTGCAATTTCTGAAGCCGATCTATCTCGTTCTTAATTGCATTGTATAAAATGCAGGCAGAAAATGTATAATGGGCCAATACAAGAGTATTGTAAGCCATCAATCTTGAATATCTCGTCAATGAAGTGGCTATTCTAACTAAGAAGTGTACAGATTTCGAAACTCTTGAAATAACAAACAATACATGGTCTTTAAAAGTCAGATTACTATCGATAATAATACCCAAATACTTCATACTTTCCACTCTCTGCACGACTTCACCGTTCATCATTATTTTTGTGTTTAAATTAGAATATTCAGCGTGGATGTGTTTACTATCGAAAATCATACATTTTGTCTTATCATTATTTAATTTAATTAAATTACCGTTACACCAAGAAACAACGCGACCCAGATTCATATTCAAGGTATTTACCACTTCGGAAAGGCTGTTACTCGAAAAATAGATAAGAGTATCATCAGCAAATAGATGAATTTTGCTGTGATACATACATACATACATACATACACATCATCATTAATATAGAGTAGAAACAAGGGCGGTCTCACAGAAGTACCCTGTGGTACGCCATGAACATTCTCTATCTCCGGAAACAAATCCATTAATTTTTGTCCTTTGTTTTCTATTCTCTAGATAGTCGGCAAGCCAAGCTAAAGCAATTCCTGAAATTCCTATTTTTTTTAATTTCAATAAAAGTTTTCCCCTATCAATAGTCTCGAAACCTTGATATCCAAGAATACAGCCCCTATTTTCCGACCACAATCAGAGTCACTCTTCCAGTCAAACAATATATTCCAGACAGCCGTTTCACAACCATGACCCTTCCGAAACCCTGACTGATTTACGTAAATCACATCATTTGTATTCACAAACTCCAACAGTTGATCATGCACTATTCTCTCAATTATTTTTTCGATAGTTGATAACATATTTATTGGCCTCAGCTCAGTAGCGTCTACGACCTTAAACTTCAATAATTTTAATGTTCATTAGTGCCACCCTATTAAAATTAAAGAGGAGGCAATGGCCTCAGGCCCTCAGGTAATAACATTTTTAATAAAAAATTATAATCTTAAAGAGATTATATACAGTTAAAAAAATAAAAAAATGTTTTTATTTGTTTTTAGTGTGACACTGTTATATAATTCCTAACAATTCAACAATATTCTATATTGTTATATTAGAGCAGAGCATGGAAATTTTCAAATGCAAACATATTGAAAATTGTTGCTTCCGGCGATTAGGTTTAAATTAGGAATAATATTTATATTTTCTTTAGAAAAGCAAATACAATTATTCAAAATAGATTTCCAAAATATCAGTATAAAATATATTATATAAATATCCATAGTAAATCTACGCTTACATAAAACATTTATATTTAAAAAATAAATAATACTTACGTACTCACCGGTTTCAATCAATAAAAATGACTAACAGCAGAAAATTTGTGTTCTAGTTGCAAAGGCAAAGTTTATTAGGTTATGGTCTACTAATAATGATCATCTTTAGACGAAAGACGAAAATATCAACCACTTAATTAGATAGGGTATATTTTTTAGGTATAATGTCTAGTTCCAAACGTAACACACACAGACTATAAACTATAAGTACGAGATTGTTGATGAAACTAACTCATTTCTCCTTTTACATTCGTTTAGTTTAATGCAAGAAAATAGGTACTTCGAATATCAAATCAAATGTGATCGTCTGACCGTCCGAACCAATAGGATTCTTTCCCGCGATTCAAGAAACATAATTTTTATTAGTAAAAATAACATTTTAAAATACTGTTGAATAAAACTGCGTCTACTCCACGAGTCTTTTTGTGGAGTAGACGCAGTTTTATTCAACATTATCATTCACTCCTCGATAAATGGATTACTTCAGAAAATTTTAAAATACGTTTTTTTCACTATTAAAAATGACTATTGTAGGTAGGATTTTATAACACGTTTTTCTCACAGTCACTAACACTGTCGAATTTGGAAACTCGAGTACACCAGTAGAAGGTTGATTCCTACACAAGTCAGAAAAAATCCTCCAGATTCTACGCAGTGGAGCGGGGCGAGGTCCTTTAAAAGCAATTCAGGAAACAGTTTGTATGTGGTCCACCAATCAAATGCTCTGTTTTCTATAAGCCCTGAGTTGTTCATAGAAACGTTATCAATACGTTTTAATAATACTATACTCATATTTTAGAAACTGGTTTCGAGAAACGTTAAAAACCCGTATTGATAAACGTAAACATGCGATCCGCTTAGTACGTTATTGTGAGATAAACATAATGACTTATATTTTAGTCAGAAAAATAGGACTATAACCCGGTTTTTACTTCTATTAGTTTAGATTAATATTTTATGCGTTGGTTTTAACGTATAAAAAACGTGTGTAATAGCCGAGTATGGTTAGAAAGTGTGTTATAAAAACGTATTGTAATATAATAAATTTAACATTCAAAATAACGTCATATTAACATAAAAGTTTTCTTAAGTTAGTATTTGGCCAGAAATGTTCGTATTAAAAACGTTATGAATTAACACGGTGTTGTTTTGTACCAAAATAAAACGCTTATTTTTTAAACACACGTTCATTTTACGTTTAAAAAACGTATGTATGTTTACTTGGTTTTTTTTCAGTGGCAGCAGAAAGAGATATTTCAGGGCATGTCTGCTTGTTGATAAGATCGACTTGTCTTCGCGAATTTTCATCTGGAAATCGCAAAAGTTTATCTGTTTTTTATGCTTTTTCATTTGGTGACAGGCTTCAGAAAGCTCTACGTAAAATGTAATGCATTCATGAGTTACGTTAGCCTATTTGTTGCTCAGTGGTTTAAGGTTTAAGGACCACTTCAAACAATTCTTCATTTAAGTATTTCTTCACTTCGGTCAATTGCGCAGATAATTGTAAAATTAACCTCGTAATACCACCAACAAGTTACACATCGTTACATTTCAGACGTCGGTATTGAAGAGTTGTTTTCTTGGCCTCTTCAACTTTTCTAATTATTATTTCCTCGTACTTCTTTAGCGATTTCCAGTTTTTACTAAAATTTCGCCTTCATTTCACTTGCGTCACTCATACTTCCTTATATTTACTTTCCTTGCGCCACCAAGAACGACTAAGCACAACTGAACACGACGCGATAATGTAATGATAACTGAAATCTATAGTCGATACGCCGGCCGCGATGCTGCAACCATGTAGCGCCAAGAACCAACAAGAAACGATCAGTGTGCTGCAATCTGCATATAAAATCTAAACAGCTCAATCTAGACTATTTCAGAGTTTGCCTGCTAATTATTTAATAAACCTATGGTTGCCGTAGCACAGCGCAGGCAAAGTCCGAAATAGACACGAATTTTGAACTTTGAAGCGGGCCGGTAATAAATTCAGTATTGCGGGGCATCCAGAAGCTCTCACATCTAGGTCACGCCAGAAAATGTATGCTTTATATTTTTATTTCATGTGTTTGTAAACTTAAAATCAAAATAACACCTTGCAACATCTTTATTTAATTTGAAAAAAATTATACATCTTTATACTTATAATCTTATCTACCATGGTTCGTACATACCAAAGTAATACTCACAATTCGGGCAAGTATGATATGTGTACATACATGATTTCAAACAATATGGTATCCAGGAACATGGCCAACATAGGCACATACACAAAATAGCCGAAGTAATGTGGGATAGGGTTGATCTTTCGGTTCTGACCTCTGTATAGACCATCACTCGACACCTTGGGCATATAAGGTAGATCGGATCAGGACCAAATAAAAACGATTCAGCTAAAAGAAAAATTAATAATCTTATGATAAATAAATTTAATGTAATATCACATGCACTTTGTTTTAGCTTCTTCTACATGCGCGAAAACTTGCTTCTGTATGTATATGCCTCTGTTTGGATACCTATGCCTGTCACAAGTTCCTTTGCATCCTTTTTCCAATCAATCAAGAGAATCGACAGTTTGAGTCAAATACATTTTTATCACACGAAAAAGTTTTCTCTCTGCGTAGAAACTTTTCCCATGCGTTTGAGGCTAGGTACATTTGAATTAATTCCCATAGTATTTTTGACTTCCTTATTTATCACGATGATTTACTATTAGAGATGACTATAGACATGAGATTTGTGTGACATGGTTCTTTTAACCATATAAAAAAGAATTGATCAGGTTCCTGGTTAAACGTGTTTGATGGGTTGGGTTTTATTGGTGGCTGTCCAATGCCCTTGAGCTTTCTTAGAAGGTATGGAAGCGAGTCTGGATTCAAAGAGGTAGGTGGTGGGAAGAGTTGGGGGCTATATCCAATCTCGGTGCCACGCAGCGGCGGAAATTCTAAATTTCACTCAATTAGGACTTCTAATTTTAGTAAGCTCGTAACTGTTAATCATCGTTACTCTTTATTTTTATCATTTCAGTGTCAACGGAATCACTAATTACCATTTCAACCACTCCAAAACATTTTTGCTCGCTATGAAAAAGGCTCGTTACTAAGGTTAGTAGTGTTCGGTAAGATACAAAATAAATTGACGCCATGGACAAAATTATTTGTTTTGGTTCTTTTTTATTCCATATTTTAATGTTTATTAATTATACCCTATTCCTACTAATGTTAATCTGGAGTTATTTGAGGTAAAAAGTTAGCTTTAAGTAAGTACACGTACAAGACAATAGATTTTTAATATAAAATAGACCGCTAACTCTGTACTACACCCTGAGAACGTGCTATCGCTTTCAGATACTTTTATAATACCCGGTACTTATCTTTATCTCTTGTATAGTAACACCACGGTGGCTAATAGTAACGGGTGTTTTTTATAGAGTTATAGAACTTTAAGTTGGTAAAACTCTTTTATAAGACGGTCATTTTGTCAGCTGTCAAGTAATTTATGTTGTTTGGTTTGGCATTTCAACATAAATAGACTGACGCTTCAACAACGCTTCCAAATAGTGCAAACTTATTTTGAAAATCATGGTTCTGTTAGAAATACGTATCGCGCACTACGTCCATTTTACGGTCAACATAATTGTCCATCAGCGCAATTAATTACAAAATTCAACTCGTGCAACAACGTAGATTCGGTGAATGGTCCCAAAACAAGATTGCCGTTGATCCCAATTTTCATAAGCGAATTTTGTTTAGCGATGAAGCTCACTTTTGTTTAAATGGATACGTCAATGCTGGTCAGAAAGTTACAGTCAATGGTTACCGCTATAGAGCCATGATTACTGACTTTTTCGTTCATCAATTGAACAACGATGATGTGCATGAGATGTGGTTTCAACAAGACGGCGCACAGCTCGTGCCACAATTGATTTACTGAAGCAAACGTTTGGTAACCACATAGTTTCCCGTTTCGGACCCGTGAAATGGCCTCCAAGATCGTGCGATTTAACGCGGCTAGATTATTTTCTGTGGAGATATGGGAAGTCGCTATTCTATGCCGATAAGCCCGAAACGATTGACCACTTGAAGGACCACATTCGCCGCGTTTTTGCCGATATACGGCCACAAATGTTAGAAAAATTCATCGAAAATTGGACCTCTAGATTAGACTACGTCCGAGCCAGCCATGGCGGTCATATGCCAGAAATCATATTTAAATTATAATGCCAGAAGATTATCTTTCGAATAAGGTAAATTTCATGTCAATTTAAAAAATTCATCTTTGTTTTATTCCATTTCAAAGTTCTATATCTCTATAAAAAACACCCTTCGTAAGTATTTTTATAAGCGCGATATTTAAATCCATGATAATTTCAAGTTTAATTTACTAATAAACTGCTGTTCAATACAAGCGATCCGGATCAAATTTTGGCTTTATTTCAAACTCAAATATTTCAAGAACTAGAAGAGATACAGACAAGCGGTTTTCAGGAGATTAAAGATATTATATTAGTTATAATGACACCCATGAGATTCGATTTTTTAAATTTTATCGTTACAAAAATTTACAGGGTGTAAACAAAACTACTGATTTTTGTATAGTAGTTTAAGACTCGTCAATAATTATTTATTTTATTATTTTGTTTACAGTATATTAGAGCTGTTCTAGGCGATAGCAGCCTTTCGGGTGGTCAGTGGTTTGAATTAAAGCACAGTCTTGGGTGTCCTATAGAGTTAGCGGTCTATTTTATAATGAAAATCTATTGTCTATGCATACTACACATATGAAGAGCATATAAGTGTGAAATTAAATAAATTCCTACCAGAAATTATGCTACGGCTCTCCTCGAAGTCTTCTTGCACCTCCGAGTATGAAGGCGGCGGTTGCCGTACAATGAACGGTACTGACGGGAATGACTCAATTTGAGATCGAGCGTATGGAAGTGGGCGATACAGTTTCAGAACAGTTGAATAACTTGGTGGCACCCGTACTGATTTCACTGATGCGCTACGTTCGAGACATTGTTCATCATGAATGGCACTCGCAGAATTTATTATTCCCCCACCTAGAAAAACATTCGGTTAAAATAAAAAATGACAAATGGTCAGATCAAAATGCGGCTTGTTGAACACTTAAAAGTGAAAAACTCAAAATATCGATTTTGCATATTTTTACCAATTGAAATCATATTTTGATAAATTTTCTTTCATAAATCTGATGCTTGCTTAGAAAATTTACTTAACAAAAAGTTGTCTGTCTATACATTGTAATAGACTGTACCCTTTATTTCCCTATAAAGTTAAATGCATGTGCATTCGAATAATACAAGACCTCTCTATGACCTACACTAAATGGATGATCAAAACTATCAATTTTGTAAAACTATGGAGCGAAAAGTAATGAAAGTATTAGACTCCAATAACAAAAAGACAAAATCAGAGTCATACGTAGGCTTAAAATATGTTTTTCGTAATGTTATCTTCTCTGATGAATTAACTCAATATTATCCTGTATAAAGATTTTGTATTTTCGTTCTAGGTTAATTTTAATGTTAAATACCTAAAGATCTGTAAACCTGGTACTCTCTCGTTGTTCGACCGATTTCTGGTTCAGATATTGCTTCATTATGACTTCTTCTAGACGTACTTGCACAATTTTGCAATGATTTTTCATAAGATAAATCAATAATTTCATTCAAAATATCTTTAACAAAAGTTGTTCGTGGTTTCTGCTGACGAGATGTGCTAGCGTGGTTTGGTTTTGAGAATAGACTGTCTCCACTTGAAACTAAAACATCTTAGTTTCAGCTAATTTATCTTATTCACAAATCATCTAATACTGGGGAGTTGGTGTTAATATTGTATGATAAAAACTAGTTTCTATCACTTACTTTCTGTAACATTTTGTATATTTTCTGGCCTTGTAAAAATAATTTCACTGATTTCTAAATTTGGTTGATAAGCTACTACTGGTTCTATGGATCTGGTGGCATTGTCACCAGCATTTACTGATGTAGAAGTTGTAGGAGAATTATCTAATTCAGTATTTTCCTCAATTTCTTCATGTTTTCTCATTACTAATTACAAAAATATTTGATAATACAAGCATGGTATAATATAAAATTATAGAATTGACAGACGAACTAAAATTGACAATTATTCAAATAACCACAGATAATTAACTTGATTAAAACGTCATTTCACAGAATAGTAGCATACTAAATTATATTTTCGTTATATCATTGACCTTGCTTATCTCAGTTTGTTGTGGAAGTCAGAGTCAAATTAGATTTTTATTACCTACAATAAATTATTGGTATTTAAATTTTGGTATGCTGCAATTTTATTCAATATATTTATGTCTAATTGGGTATGATGAGTACTTGTTGCTTCCATTAATTACTTGATATAATTTCTGTAAATTGTCCACTGTCCAGACACAAACGTGGGCAGAATATACACAATAATATTCGAATTGTATATTAATGAAGACGTCTCGACAGCATCGAAAACTAGCTTGCTTGAGTAGCACTTTCCTCGTCTACATTCATATAGAGGAGTTACAAGATATCTTTCTAATTAAGCATCTAGCGTTCCCACTAAAGGCTTACCTCATATAATTCCTGCTTTGTTAGTAACAGTGAATAAAGAGTTTTTTAAGTATTTAATATTACCAATTCTCACAAAATTTTAAATTAGCAAATCGTTTGTTTTAAAAAATATTTATGCACCATCTCGATGATCGAAAATACTAAATGACGTCATTTCAATTGCGCACAATTACTTCTTACTGAATTTGTTCATACAGTGTATTTTCGCAATCTGTCGCATTTGTTGTCATTGTGACAACCAATTCAAAATCATCAGTTATTTTTAAATGAATTACCATCAAGAAATTAACTAGGTACTTATCGAAAAAAAAACAATCACTTCATGCACACGCTAACCGCTCGATGATCCTTCCAAACATGAAGATTGTGTAATAGTAGAACTTCAATGGAGACATTTTTAGTATGCCAAATATGTGGAGAGAAATTGTATTTCAATCCAAACTGTCCCTGTTCATTGGGCGAGCATTTGCTCAGACGGCATCCCGATGTGGAGATGACACATTTTTCCCATGAGAACATCACTTGTCAGTGTGCTGATATTTCAGGAAAATGTCCAAAAGGTAAGTGCTAATTTATTTTATGTTATGTTCCGTTCAATATCAGTTAAACCCAAATAAATTTTGGTCTTTTATAAGCAATCATAGACATACTGGCCGCCTACCTAATAAAATGACATACAATAACATTGAACTCGCCGATCCTCTAGAAATGGTTAATTCTTTTGCCGATTATTTTCAAAGAAAAATAAATAAAAATATGCGGTCGGCTCCATTTTGTTGGGCTTCCGCAAGAAACTGCGATTTACAGCAGCTTCAAATTAGAGAGATTGGTGAAGATGATGATTTCAGAGCACTTAAATCGTTTGAAGCTAGACATACTTCGGGTCCGAATGGTCTGCGTCTGCCTGCCTTTGTCATCAAGGACTGTGCCTCAGTCTTCGCTAAACCGATTTCAACTATATTTAATCTGTCATTGAAATATAATGAGTTTCCGAATTTCTGGAAACTATCTAGGATGAGCCCCATCTTCAAAAAAGGTGATAGGCAGGATATTAGAAACTACCGGCCTATTGCCATACAATCGAATTTTGCCAAGTGTTTTGAGATCGTGTTGCATGAAGTTTTGTTTAATCATGTCAAGCGGCTCATCACGCCTATTCAGCACGGATTTTTTCCTGGCCCATCCACTGCCACTAATCTCGTAATTCTGATCCAGTTTTTGGCAGAACGCTTGGATAGCGGGGGTCAGGTTGACGTTATTTATACGGATTTTACCAAAGCGTTTGACAGGCTTGACCAAGGAATTCTGCTGCAAAACCTTTCGGAATTTGGTTTATCTGTGGATCTTTTAAAATTTCTGTCTACTTATCTCCATGAACGTAATTTGTATCTGGAGTACCGTGGTTTCAAGTCCGGTATTATCCGTGCAACATCTGGAGTGCCGCAGGGTTCTGTGTTGGGTCCCCTCTTATTTATGTGTTTTATTAATGACATTGTTAATGGCGTGAAATGTCGCTCCCTACTCTTTGCTGATGATTTTAAGGTTTATTCACTGATTACCTCAAATTCTGACTGTCTTCAATTGCAGAATGATCTGAATGTCCTGCTTGACTGGTGCATTCAAAACAGGCTTGCCCTTAATTTGGATAAGTTTTGTTCTGTAACTTTTACTCGTAAGGTAAATCCAATAAAATTTGTGTATAACATTGACTCTGTTCCGCTTAAAATATGCGATGAGGTTAAGGATCTGGGGGTGCTCTTTGACGCTAAACTTAGTTTGTGGGGCATGTGATTGATGTGGTTTCGTCTTCCTATAAGAGTCTGGGTTTTGTTATGAGAAATACAAAGCATTTTGTGTCACCTAAAACTCTTATTTTACTGTATAATTCCTTCGTTAGATCGAAGGAATTATACAGTAAAATATATAATATGCGTCTGTTGTGTGGAGTCCTGGTTATGCGTTGCACTCAAATAGCTTAGCTTCAGCGAAGATTTGTGAAATATTTGTAGTTTAAGTGTGACGGAGTGTATCTAACCATGGGATTTCCCCATGATGAACTTCTGGGTCGTTTTAATTTTGTACCTCTTGATAAGCGTAGAGAATATGCCTCACTCTTGTTCCTATTCAAAATCGTGAATGGCATCATTAACTCTCCAGACCTACTTTCGATGATACCTTTTCATGCCCCACATACGAGAAGGCGTAATTATGGTTCTAGCTTTTACTTGCCTACCGCACGTACCAACTTGTTGCTCTTTTCGCCATTGTTTGAGATGTGTTCTGTTTGTGACTCGGTGAGTTATTGATATGTTTTTTAATACCATATCTTATATTAAAAAAGTGTTTTTTAGATAAATATTTGTTGTTAAACCATTCTAATTTTGACTAATTTTTGCGATTGTAATATTTGTATTATTTATAATTTTGAAACGTGTATTTATGTTAATTTTATCGCTTTGTAATGTACCTGCCCTGTAATTGGATGTGTTTCTGTCTGGGTAGATGTAATCTAAATAAATAAATAAATATCCCCCCTTGCGGTGGCGTAACCACGCTAGATATTAAATAGGCGCAAAAACTTGTTTAGGTATTTTTTTTCATAAAGAAAACGCTAACGTTATATCACAGAGATGCCAATACTCCTAGAGCGGGGGCTCACCCTTGCCCCTCACTGGCTACGCCACTGTCCCCTTGCCGAATATCATGGAGTGCTTAGATATTTTAGAAAGTAGAAATAGGTGTCTGGTATGATTCTGCAGTAAGATGGATTCTGAATTACTGTTAATTCAGTTAAAAAAGAAATGCAATTTTAAATAGCTATATACACTTAACTTTAAATTGCTCAACATTTTGCAGTCATATTCTTGACCTTGGCACGATCCGTTCTCCAAATTCGTGTAATTCCAGACTTTTTAAATGTTGTGTGGTACAGGTCAAATTAAATTTGTCTTCACCCTTTACTTTGACAATGAGTTTATGCGGTTTCAAAATATGATAAAGCAAAATGAAATGCTATATGTATACAAGATAATAGCGTCTGTAATTTATCCACCCCTAACGTTTCAAACCATTCCAAGAACAATTTGTTTTATATGCAGGGTGTATAAAAATACAAAATTTTGCACACATCACATGCTTGTAACATTGCATTCCACTTCTTCAAGTTAATTTTAATTTATTATTTAAATGAAAGACGTCTACTCCACAATTCTGGACAAAACCCAAAGAACACAAATATTTTTTGTTTACATTAAGAAAAATAGAACTAATTACAATATACAACACCAAAGAATTCATCATATCTTGTAATTTTGGTTTTTACCTACAACCGTTGATTGAAATATTTAATAAGATTCGGAACGCTGGTATCATTTTCGTGCTTTGCTGAACTGCACTAGCGCATCTGTGAACGGGCAAACTAAGTTCTTATTCAAGATGCCTGATATTGCGGTACAATAGCAACAGATGGCATAGCGGCGTTCTGCCCCATTCGCTCATTTCGTTAATGAGACATTGCCGTGAGTAGATTTTTTCTTTTATTCTCTAAAGATTCTCTATATTCCTTGACTACTTTTATTAAAAATATCGTTGACTGAAATATTTTCCTTTAAGAAATGAGATAATATAACATGTAAGATCCCTAATATATTTAATATACAATTTCATGCTTAATTTATAAACGATTAAATAATATACAAGGGTTTTAAAGGAAATAAATGACTAGGGAAGTCCTTATCCTTATTTGACACATATAAATTAAAAAATGGGTTGGTCGAAAATATAAAACATGACTTTAGTTATAAGGGAACATGACCAGATTTGGTTTGATCAGTGTGGTGACCATCGCAATATTATTATTAAACAATTAATAAAAATAAAAAATTTTTCATGAAACTAATAGTCTCCATATATACATATATTACATATATGATATGAAGAGCTAATAATTCTCCTCGTTTGAAATTGTTTGCCTGTCTTGTACATTTAAATTTTATTTCAATGTAAAAAACTGTTATGTTGGTATTTACCACTTGAGTTCATTTCTGGGGTTTCCATATATTTTTTTATACCTTACACTATATTACTTTACTTACCTGTTTTTATTTAATAGTATAGAAACCAAACTCCAGGTAAACAAAGTAATATTGTGTAAGGTATAAAAAAATATATATGGAAAAACCCAGAAATGAGCTTATGTCAGATATTCTTTTACCATTTTAGAAGAAGCGAAACACGTGTAATGTACATAAATTAAAAATAAAATTAGTGGAAATTAATAACTTTAATTTAATATGAATGTCCATGGACAGTTACATAATATCAAGTTTACAGGTTGGGTAGATGGGGGATAGATACTACATAGTTTGTAGGTTACTAAGATAACGTCCCATATTCCAAAAACCATAAGTTTTTCAACCTATGTTTTTAGAGGTAAACCACCCAAAAATTAGTTATTCCACATTCTGTTAAAGTTCTGATGGTAAAACCACGAACTCCCTGTATAGCATACATTTTTTTTCACATTGTTACAGACCATTATAAATCGATCTTTGCCATTTATTAAGAAAACTAAGATATGTCAAACAATTAGTTATATAAAAAAATTATTATCTTTTTGGCTTTTAGTAGCATTCAAGAACACAGAATCACAAACATTTCCCTGCGGAAATGTATCATTAACATTACATTAAAACGCATTTTTGCCTTGTATTTTAGACGTTTTTCCGAAAATAGAAAAAAATCTATATATAACCTTCAACTTTTTAAGGTTCGGGTTAAAATCTTTTTATTCTCTTCAGATCGCCCATGAGGTTCAATAGGTATATCCTTAGCGAGTCGAAATCAATATAAAAAAAAATCTTGTGCATTTCCTATGGTACCATTTCCACAGTCAACAATTAACTGAATATTGAGATCTATCAATTAGCTCCAAACATGCCGTACAATTATGTTTACTCTGTGACATACTTGGGAGATAATGCTAACGAGCAAACTTAAAAAGAAACCAAACTTCAGAAATCAAAAATAATATTGTAAGGACAACCTGTATATACGCAAATATATAAGTATATTATTTGTTTTATGTATTTAAAATTCTTTTACTTGCTATCCTAAACAATTTTTTTTATAACTTGATTAATTTCATGCTCTCCTACGTTAAAACACTTTTACAATGAATAAGCGAACAAAACTAAAAA
Source organism: Apoderus coryli (assembly GCA_911728435.2). NCBI lineage: Eukaryota > Metazoa > Arthropoda > Insecta > Coleoptera > Attelabidae > Apoderus > Apoderus coryli. Next base: position 8,096,518 of record OU452204.1, on the reverse strand, counting down.
CTACCTCCGTTTATTACTACCACTACTGTTGAATCGGCAACATCTAGTTTTTCGACGGCGTTTCAATCGGTGTTCGATGCTACGACGAAGGTATAATCGCCGCAACATATGGGATGACGCCTGTTACCGGGTAGGTTTTCTCTAGGAGAGGGGTAAGGCGAGCATAGCGGGGCGCATTGTCCTTACCCCGTAAGCGACGACCCCCTCTCGTCCGGCGTTGCGTATCTTATTAAATATTTCAATCAACGCTACAACTAAATGTGCAATTTATTGAATAATTATATACAAATTTTAACAAATGAATCTCAACAGGGTTGACAATGTATGTTTCTTTAATGTTAGTTTGTAATTAGTTCGTTTTTTCCTCATGTAAATCAAAAAAAATTTTTTTTAGTTTTTTCACTACCATTATAATAAATATTTTAAGAAAAACTGTTCACAAGTTTCTAACGCTTTCTAATTCTTTGTTAATCGAACCACTGATGATGGGAACAAGTTTCCCGAAACATGAATCGTTTAATTTCATATTGATTATAGAGGATTGTATTGTGGAGTAGACGCCATTCATTTCAATATCTATATCACTCCTCGTAATTATGGATTAGTTTTTAAAAATTTTAATTTATCATTTTAAAATTGTTTCCACTAAGAGATACAGATATTTCGATTCCATATGTCTTTAATAATATCTACGTTATTACCATTGATCATTGGACTGTACATTCCCGAAACATCTGACTTTTGATTTCCTAACTTTATTAAAAAATTCTATCAAATTTTCGGATGTAGTAAAATGTTTAGGGCTAGATATTGTTTCAAAGCTAACATGATCAGATCATATCTTTGAATTAGCAAAAAAATTAAATACAGTAGGTATTATACAGCCTTCGGGTGGTTAAAAAGTATGTGTCATATAATACCTTAACAACTTTATATTATACGTGTTTCATCAGTAAATTAGAAGATGTTCTGGGGAGAAACAACAGGTTCGCAAAAAAAAAGTTATATTGCAAAAACAGGCAATTAGAATATTGCGTTTAGAGAATCTTGCAGAGGCAAGTTTAAAAATGTAAAGTGTCTAACAAATGTATATTATACAGGGTGAGTCACGAGGAACTGTACATACTTCTACCATAAGTAGAGGCACATTAGGGGATCATCAAATGACCATTAAAAACTGTCTCCTTGTTTTCATTATTAATATACAGGGTGAATTATGGATCTTCACCAAAACAATGTTTCGTCATATCTTTTCAATGATTAAGTCGATTTATCTCATTTTTTTATAGAAGTGTGTATTGGTGCCTGGCAACTAACTGACATATTCAGAATTGAGAAAATCCAGGTCCGTCTTCGAGAAAATTTGTGGGACTCCTTCATATTCAACACTTCACCCTGTACATGATTTTTCAAAAATCGGATATAATTTTTTCAGGGGGCATAAATAGACAGTTAGACCTGGGTATTTGAATTTTTTGTTACACTCACCTCACATTTCCAATTAAAGAATCATTTTAGAGCCAAATTGAAAATTGGCAATAATAAAGTATCTTACTGTACAATAATGCTTAGTTATTAAAAAGAAATCTTCAAAATAGACAGAAACGACACAGGCAGATGGATTTCATTTTGAACATCTTTTATAATCGTAATGTTTATTAAATTGTTTTTTACTTTGTTCAACATTGTTAAAATTGTTTTATTGTTTGGTTATTGTTTTTTATTTTATTTCTTAATTTATGAATAAACATTTCCCTGGCTTGTTCATTTCATTCCGATTAAAATAATTAGACACATGAGCTTTCCTCAAACAAATAAGAAAACTAGGTTATTACAAACATATTTTATCTGTTTTCTGTCTATTACGGGTGGAAAAAGTTACATACAGGGTGAATTATTGGGATGAACCAGATATGCCAGATTTTTAAATCCGGCCCTGTAATTCAATTCAAATTATGGTATTTACCATACTGGAGCACAGTGTGTGTCGTTTCTGTCTATTTTGAAGATTTATTTTTAATAACTAAACATTATTATACAGTAAGATACTTCATTATTGCCAGTTTTCAATTTGGCTCTAAAATGAATCTTTAATTGGAAATGTGAGGTGAGTGTAACAAAAAATTCAAATACCCAGGTCTAACTGTCTATTTATGCCCTCTGAAAACATTATATCAGATTTTTGAAAAATCATATACAGGGTGAAGTGTTGAATATGAAGCAGTCCCACCAATTTTCTCGAAGACGGACCTGGATTTTCTCAATTCTGAATATGTCAGTTAGTTGCCAGGCACCAATACACACTTTTATAAAAAAATGAGATAAATCGACTTAATCATTGAAAAGATATGACGAAACATTGTTTTGGTGAATATCCATAATTCACCCTGTATATTAATAATGAAAACAAGGAGACAGTTTTTAATGGTCATTTGATGATCCCCTAATGTGCCTCTACTTATGGTAGAAGTATGTACAGTTCCTCGTGACTCACCCTGTATATTATATGTGTATAAATGTCTACTTTTTAACTTTAAATATAAAAGAAAATACAACAATTATACAATAATTAACCATTTGTACAATACTAGAAGAAATAATATTGACTACAATTTACCTACACACAGGTTATATTTATTTGAAAAAAAATGCATTATAAGTCAGCATCAGGCTTTACAACAAATTACCTCACAGAATTAAGGCAATTCAGAATCTTAAAGTTTATAAACGAGAAATATTTGACATGTTAGTAAAATTGGAACCATAAATATAAATTCAACGATTTTTTTGTATCAAATTTGGATCTGTTTTAATTATTTTCTTGATTTCTTTTAGGATTAAGTTTTGAGTTTTTTGTTTTCTAGACTTAACATCTAATTGGTGACACTAAATGGCAGCCTATGTTATTCTGACTTTTAATACTCCAGTTTTAAACGACCCTATAAAAACATACCTATATTAGCCATGTCAAAGGGTCTTGGGGTCCATAAAATTGGGCTGTTTCTGCCACTGCATCTTAGACATAATCCGCATTTAAGGCATAATGCTATCTCATGGATGCGAAACAAAATAATTTACGTTTTTTTTGTGTAATATTTTATTGAAGATAGGGTAGAGATATCGCACTTTATAAAATATTCTCTTACCTGCATTATTCTAAATCTAAATTATCGTTTTTCTCGAGATCAATACCTGATGTACTACAGTTTCTTTAGCTCCGAATATACCCTAATAAGAAATATTTCTACTTCAAATTAAATCTTATACCAACAGAGAATAATATATTGTGCAACGAACATGAAATGACATATATTTCCTACGAGTATGATCGTTTGCAGCATGAGCCGCAGGCGAGTGCTGCAAATCATAGGAGTAGGAAATGATCATTTCATGTGAGTTTCACACTATAATTTTTCTGCGACTGTTTTAATGCTTTTGAATAAATTAAACATCATTATTTTTAAGTGAATATTAGTTTTTCGAAACTTACCTATACTCGCTCTGTTGGCGTAAGCCTACATACGATGAGTTAAAAGTATTCAATTGACTGGGTGGTGTTAAACTATATTCACTATCGCACTATTTTTCATTATATAAATAGCTTTGAAACGTTCGAAATTATCGAAATAATTTAATAATAATAACAATAAACTGTCAATTTGGTTTAATTGTATTGTCTGCGTTGCTATGGTGATTTTTCATAACCGATGCTACTTTTTCATTACCAAGAAATTTACCCGTGCGTTTTTAAATATTTCCCACTAATGAAAAACAGCATTACAATGTACTTCATTTTCAAATTACGATTGATCATATAATAAAGGCATTTAAAGACTGTCTTAGAAAAAAATCTATTCAACTTTCCTATGACTATTCATGATTGCCAAGGAATTGAAATATTTTATTCGTTTTATTAAATATGGGTTTTGTGTACTTCTAACTACTTAGCATGATTCCTATAGAACATTATAGTAATTTCTCTCACATATTGTTTTGTTACTGTTGTTTCATTGTGCAAGGAAAACTTGTTTTTTTTTTGTAAGTATCAGTATTAACAAGTCTAGTCAAAAGTGTTCGTCCTAAATTTCAATGGTCAACTATGATGGAATGAGCAGTATTTTTGCTCAATACCTATAGGGTAAAGGCGCCTGTTGGTATTTTGCACAACGCGACGGCGACGAAAACACTTGGTGCGCCTCTGGGTGAAAGATAGTACAATAATTGATGAAAACTACACATTATTTACTCAATTCCTAATTTGTTGTTCAGTAGTATATTTGTAATATGTTTTTATTTTGTAGCAACAAGATTAAGAAGTTGTCGAGGGGCATCACCAGCAAAATTCAAGTCCTCAAATTTATTTAAAACAACAGGTAATATTTAATTTATATATTACAGTGACTTCATATACGCACCTTCAGAAAGCTTGACTTATTTTTTTTTCTACAATATTTTATATTTCGATATTATTAACTTAACGAACTTGTTGATGACTTGTACGGATGAAAAATGGAGGTGACGTGAATAGAAATAATAGGTTTTTGATTTGTAGTTGAAACTTGGCAACCAGGTCCATTAAGAGTAACATGTCCTAAATGTAAAAGAGCAGATAGACCTTGTATTCGCAAACAAAGAAACAGAGTAAGTTGATGTAAGTGACATTGAGCAATTTACTATACCATATAATAAATATTACATAATAAGTAAATTATTAATAAGTGAAAATAGATTTTGAGTAGGTAGGTACGCTCAAAATGTTTTGCTGCATATCAACCTTCCACAACGTGATTAATGTTGAAAAAAATAGAACATCTTCCACCATTTGATCATCCTGGCACAAGTAGTATTCAGAGTTTTGCAAAATACCCAAATTTAATAGATGCGAAGACTACCAAAGTATAATCCTGCTAGCTATTGGACATGCTGATGTCATTCAAGTGCGAATTGTCCATTTGGAAATGCTAATCCAAAGCAAAATTGGGTTTCTGTCGGTATTATTTAATTTATAGAGTATTTTTAATGATATTCACTCACAAAGGTGCTATTTTAGATCTACTGACCCCTGCTAAGACTGAGACAGTATCAGACAAGGCTTAATTTATTATTATTGGAATTATATCGGAGGTGATTCTCGAAATTGTATTATTTTCAATGTCCAATAGCAGTTTGTGTCTAGAAGTACTTCTAAATTTCCAGTTTCCAACAGTGTGATGTAAAAGTCAGCACAGCTTGTCTTTGTCGAGTAGACAGCTTTTCTTGGGCTTGAAACCACCAAGTTTTTTCACTTTCTCATATCGAAATAACTTCAAAGCATTTGAATCAAACTGTTTTATAAAATTATGTGGTTGAAGAACAACAAATTGCATCATGCATATTCGTATACAAACATTCACAAGCGCCGACCCGTCTACTTGAACTTTTATCTTTTATTTCCTTTGACCAATCAAGCAGTCTTGCCCAGCCATGCCTCTCAGGATAATTGACATTTTCCATATCAGTTCACACGGCACAGCAAATCACGGTGACTCGGGAGGGATTTTCATCAGAAAACTGGAGGCAGTTTGATAGATGTACTAATTTGTAGATAATCCACGGTGAAAATTTTTATGATTTTTGTCCCGGAGGAATGTTCCAGTCACTGTAATGAACCAATAGCACTCGAATAACAAAACATGCGCTGTAAATATACCACTATAAAAGTTTTCGAGCTTGCAAATGGATAATTTAAAACTTTAATTAAATCAATCACTATGTTGAATATAATCGATGAGTAGAACCTTTGGTGTAAAGTAACCTTGAAAAATTCGTTTTACCACTTCATCAGTGCTGGTACGTTTTTTATATCACGAGTTTTAATTCTCTACTGAGGATGCCAACATTGTTAGCGAGACGTGCGTTGAGATATAAAAAAGGGGTTTTAGGGAATTGGTGAAACGAGTTTTTCAAAATCACTAGCTTGAAGTTCAATTAAGAAATGCATTCCTTATCATATACAGGGTGTTTCATTAGAAATGGGAAATCCGTCAACTAGCAATACTAAATAAATAATGATTGTTGACGCAAATATAGTTTCGTATTATGAAAGTTTTTTGGTGCTACAAAAATAATACGGTAATATTTTACTGATGTTAACATATACCTACAGGTTTATCCTGGACATCTAACGTCCATTCGGTTTCAAAATCTTTTTACATTGAACTTATATTTGCATCGTTTTGTTCTTCATATTGCAAGTCGTTTTTGATGGAAAAAGATTTAATACAGATGATGTGGAAAAAATATATTATTGTCTTTTTTGATATTTTCAAATTTGTTTGAAGATGTTAAGAAAACTGTAACGAAGTTATATAGCCCGCTAAGGCTTTTTTGTTACATTGCATTCCTCTAACTCTATATAAAGAAAAATCAAAAAGACGAAAACATAAGTCTGTCTGTAGATGCTGTGTGTAAGTGGAAAACTTTCATCCAAGCTCAATTCTTTCCAACTTTACGAATGTATTAGTAACACAGACCAAAATTTTCAAACAATTGAATATGATTCGTCAGCAGCTCGATCAACGGTAAAAAATATTACATAATTTTTGCAAGACGTTTTGCCATGCAAGGTGGGCAGTATAAAGCGCATGATGCTAATGCACTCACAGCAACTAGCGGATCATCTGATGGAATCTGATCTTTTCCATTTTTTATTGATATTCAAAATATATTTTGTAATCATGTGCTCGACGGATTTCCTATTGTAATGTAAAATTTTGTAGTTTAATTATAGTTGTTGATATTTTAGGTTGCCCATTCATCCTTAGGAGCGTTATGTCTTCTCATATGTTGGCCAATATGTTTCCTACCGTTCTTAATGCCGCAAAGCAGTACTATTTTGCTTTATTGTAAACATTGTAAAACGTTTTTGGGTGAATATGACAGAAAGTCTGGCAAAATGAAATGTCCACCATGTCCGAAGAAGGGTTCATCTCGAAATATACCTGAAATACCCGAATTGTGCTAATGTGTAGGATTAAATTGATTATTATATTTAAACAAAGAAAAAATAAAGTTTTTTATTTAAACAATTAATACAAAATTAACGTAAATTGACTCTCTGACTTATCCCTCCTTGGTCGATTGTTGGTTTATATTGTTATACACCTAATTTACAAAATATTTTATCTGGTTTAAAATTTAATGTTCTAAGACTACGTCCTTGCTGTACGAATCCTGTTGCAGGGCTAATTATTCCACTGCACTTTTCTATAGAGTTATTAGAGCAGCTAACATAGCTATATTTTGAATGTTGTTGAATTTTCTGAGGCAATTATTTTAAAACTAAAGGTAGAAATCGTGAATGAGTAGTCTCAAAGGTCGGCTACGAAACTGGGTTGCTGTTTTTAATGCTCCTACAGATAAAAAAAATATGTTTGCCAATAATATATCGTTAAATATATTAATTAAAAGTATATAATTGTTTACTTTAATAATTAATGTATTACCAAATATTTACTAATTTTTTTAAATAATATCAAAAATCTGTATCGGGTAGCACAAAAAGAATGATATTTAAATAACGGTTACCTTTAAACCTGTTGATTCTCTCGTCTCGTAGAGAAAAACGTTATCTTCAGAGGTTTTAATGTGATATTAAAGTATAAAAGAAATCACTGATATCCGCTATTAGCAGTGATACCATTATAAAAGATGGAGTTTAATAAATTGAAGTACAATTGTGAATACAGTTTAATTGTTGAAGATTCGAATTAACGTTGTTATGGTCAGCACTTCTAAATTTAAATAGGCAGATTTTTGTAGAAATTGGTTAAGTGTTAGATGTTTAACATGAATTTGTAATGTAGGACTTCTTCATTAGAAGAAAAACTAACAGAACCTAAAACTCTCCTCTTGTATATTTAGAGTAATAATTCGTTCAAACACGTTAATCATTAAAAAAATGTTCATTAACTTATTTAAACATATGCCTTTGGAATCACGACGAACGAGCCATGGATCGCACAATCATGTCGATGAAATGTCCGAAATACTTAATTTTAGATTACGATTTGTTACACATTCAATGTTAAACGGAACTTTGACGATAATTGTGACGGGATAAACCAAATGTGTAAAGCTGTATTATTCTAGTGTGCATAACGTGTATTGTAGAGTAGTTCTTCACCAGGCTGAAACGAATTAAAATCAGCAAAGAATTATTAAGTTGGATAGTCGCTGAATGGGCTTGTAAGGAAGGGTGTTCAGCGAATGACTCCTAGAGAATCTATAGAAGATTTATGTAATAAAGTTGTAGTAGAAATTCACAAGAAATCCGAATAGGTAGAGATTAACTTGGACTATCAGTTAAAACACGTGCCGAATATTTGGAAAAACCAGTTTTTAAAGGAACGTGTAAAGAAATTCAGAACGATTCATCAGATTGTATGTTAGAGGTATATGATGGAAATCTTTTAAGTGAATTACAAAATACTGATCATTTGGCAATAACGGATGAAGCATCAGATGTTTCTTCCAAGTCTCATTTGGTTGTAGTGTTTGGGTACCCACAGCACCTCTAGTTTTTAGAAGCACGAGCCGCCACTGCTATTGAACAAAAAACCAAATAAAAGACTGGGTGTTAATTTGGACTTATTAAAGTGATGATTATGTTTGTTCTGAATTTGGTGAATATTTGATTTCATTTACTTTATCTTTATAAATTAATTTTGACATTCTACATATTATGTTTTAATGAACATGCCATAATACATTTAAAGATAAATACTATATTTTTCACAGTAAATTACAAATACAATAGCATTTAGATGTATGTTATGTTGTTTATCCATGTCCGGTAACTGGCAACTCTAGTAAGAACTCCAGGAGTTGTAGCACACGGTTTGTCTGACCACGAAACCACACCATACTGGACCCCTCTCACTGTTAAAGCACCACCGGAATCACCCTGCAAATGGTAAGAAAATATAAGGTATTTTCTGTCAAAATATATCTAAATATTTGCATAATAATGTTACTGTGCGATGTGTCTGTTTTTGTTTATTTCAAAAAAATCGTGAGCAAAATATAGTACACTAAGGCACAAAATATATTACAAACATCATTATCATTTAAAAAATAGTCAGAATTAGATTACAAACACAATATTTATTTATTTATCTCGTACACGCCGACAATATATTGAACACAGGAGTGAACGGTATCTATCTACGTCTATGCGATTATTGTGACGGTTTAACCCATAATGCCGGCATGCGCGACGAGATGCGCAGGACGCCTCGCAAGCGGAGAGTCAGAATATTGTATTATTATTATACTGTGGCTGTTGTATTGTGATCAGGTCAAAAATTCCACGCGAAGATTTTAAGGGAAGTTCAAGTTTTGAGGTCCCCTGCGAATACGAATATTGCGTTTTTGGAAAACTATATGTGCGTCAGTATGTGTTGAACTTCATAGTAAAATTAAAAAACTTTACGATAAACACAAATTTTACCTGTATCAGTGTTACTCTCACCCTAGACATCCGATCTATCTTTCTTAAATCATCAGTCAAATCAGTTTTCTTCTAAATAAGTTGAGGGGTGTTTATCTAAGTAAGATATTATTTATCGGTTTCTAATTTAAATACAAACCTCAAGTAGGTATTTTACCTAATGACGACAAATTTGGTAAGGTGACTTACCGTGCATTGACCACGTCCATATCCTCCTGCACAAATATGTGACACAGTCGAAAAATTTGCACCGAAATATTTACTACAAATATCATCTGGATAGATCGTTATGGAAACTTTCTGTAACACTTGTGACACATTTTTTATATCAACTTGTGGATAGCCCCATCCTACTAATGTTGCCTCATCAAAATAAGGTGTCATTTCGTGTTGCATTGGTAAACGTAGAGGTGAAACAGTGTTTGTAAATTCAAATGGAGATTTAACCTGAAAAATACGGTTGGCTACTAAGTACCTACCTAAGTAATTTGAAAAATAGAGTGGCAAGAGCTAATGAATCAAAACTTGGCAGATAATAATTACACATTTAAATACTTCGTTTTGAAGTAACGGAGTAAGTTATTTTAAAATCAACTATTAGCACAGATGCAGGATTTTTGAGGAAAAATTTGCACGCCGTCTAATAAGAACTTCCTTCGTTAAGATAATTCTTATATAACCATTGTAAGCTACTGAAGAGGGAATGAGCACATTTCCAAACATCTTTGTGTGGTCGAGAATTTAAAACGCGACACCCTGTATAATTAAATTATCCATTTTCCGTAAAAAAAAATACCATGACGAAACAGGGGTATTTTTTTGGTGGAAGTGCTAAAAATGATAGATGATTCAAATATTCTGTTTCGTATAGTAAAGAGCAAATTTTCATCAAAATATTAATTCTCGGCTAAAGTAAAGTGTGGATATCCTAAGTAGAACTTTCCTTAAAATTTTAAGTAGGAGACGCTCCAAAAACATTTGGTATTATTAGAGTTTAAAAGGTTGAAGAAAATGGGGCCCAATAAAGAAAGTGTTCATGAACGACTCCAATCTCGGTATTGAGAGAAAACAGCTCTTGGAAATTATTTTCTATCATGGCGTGAGGATTTTCTTCGGTTCATACGTGATAATTATTATGGCAATTGAGCGAAATAATTGTAAAAACCTAACAAACATTAGGAATCAGTGATCATTATGAACGAATTGAAAGTTATTTGTCAGATAAAAGTAACTTTTCAGGCATAAAAATGTATCTTTACTAAACACATATACCCTAAGCCCAGAACCGGAACATTCTATATCAGGGTTGTTGAAATTATCATCAAGAAATAGGGTCTCAAGATCGCATTCCCACTATTTTTTTTTTCAACGTACAGAACATGTATTCTGAGAGTAGATATCACCAAAAGCTGACACCAATTTTTCGAAAACGTTATAGGTACAGTCGCTATTTTTACATCTCATGATCATTGACATGTACAATCATTGTTTTAACATTAACATATTCAATATAAGTGTAAAAGCGTAACTCGAAAACTACCAGCACCAAAACGCTTCAAAATTCTATTATATTTGGGCTCTAATTTCACGTTTCAAGTATACATTTATTGTCTATCGACAGGACAGAATTTGAATCATTGAAATTCAAAGGATTTAAAGTCAACTAATAAGTCGCCGCCGCCAATTTGATGTGATGCATGTTCAATATTAATGTTAATTACGATTGAGAGGATATCATCATTTCTGGGAAACTATAAAGGAAGAAGAACGGGTTTTCACTAGTGTTGGTGAAAAATGGCAAGACACCAAAGAGAGTTAGTAAACACTAAAACTAGAATACAAGAAGAAATGGATTCCATAGCGTTTTATCGTAAGAAAGAGCTCATAAAGCGTCTTTGCTTTAATTTCTAAGCCTGTGTGAAACACTCATAGCTGACAACATGAAGAGCGTCTTCGACAAAAATTGAGCATCTTTGTATAGGTCTGGAGCGAGACGACAAGAAAAAAATGAACTAAAGGCAATTTCAACGAATGCAGAGATGCAGAATTCAAAGATTGTTCTTCGGAATATTATACCTATACATAGAGTGATATTTTTTATTACGTATTTTATTTTATTAAAATTAATCGTTTGTTGTTAAAAATGATAAAAAAATTTAACAACTAAATCCCTGTTGTTACACGCATGTACAGGAGATTGCTAGGAACAAAAATTTCATTATACTTTATTGCAAATACTGCAATGTTAACGTAAACAGAGATGCTGGTTTTGCTAGTAGTTGTGGTCTAATGTTACTATTATTTTTTTGTAAGAATTTACACAAAAAACTTACCTCTATTAGAGCAATATCATTGAAATATCCCCCATAATTTTCAAAATTTGGATGTTGTAAGGCTCTTTTCACACTAACTATGTTCTGATCGACGATTTGACCAGTTTTAGCAAATTTTGTGCCATAAAGTATGGTTGATACATTTAGAAACCTAGAGGAAATATTATTATATTATGATCAATAGGTACTTATTTTTACGACAATTTAATCAACAATTTCACATTCACTTTAACATTTGAAAAGAAATGAAGTTTTTAGTAGTAACAGTTTGCAAAAATCTGCTATGTTACAGACACATCGAGTGACTAACCAACGTTTTGTAGCAAAATAAGCTGGTGCCCTTGAGTCACGAATAACTCTCCACACCAAAAATAAACTTTGTTAATAATGACCAAAAAATCCACAGACGTCCTAACACAATATTTTTTTGAGATATTTAGGTCCAGTTTTATTTGTTAAATGATTTTACTACTACAGGGTAGTCTAATGAACGAAACAAAACCCCTTCTAGTATGTAGTGTATAGTGGAATTAAGGATAAATGGTTTTGACTAAGTTGTATTCCGATATTGCCCATCATAAAACCCAAGAATGCCTACCATAAATGTAAAAGCAGTTTCATACTTTTTGAAGCTTTTTGTATTAATAAACTGGTAGGTACCTAGATAAATTCAAGAAATCTGCTATTATTTGAAATAAAAATCAATTTTATTTTTTTACAAAATATCCAAATAAAAAACGCTCATAAGTGCAAAATACTTATATCAAAGATTAATTGTATAGTCTATATCTTTTCAGTTTAAATCGTCAAAAAAACTTTTCCAACTAGCCGTGCTACATTATTATTTGTGTATTATAGAGTCCAACACAACTATTTAATAGTGTTGAAATTTTAGAAATTCCATTACTTTTTAGAACGCTAATATCAATAAATCGGACTTTTGTAATTGCAATTATCTACCTATCATAATATTAGTTTTTCTAGCAGTCATCCCATTATTCCTATAATCCATCCTATTTGTATAGACTTACTTAACATAAATGCAATGCGCTGCTGTTAAAACCCATTTTTCGTTTATTATGGATCCTCCACATTCATGGTTGTTGAAATATCGAACAGAAACCTTCATAAAATAGGAATTTATTAGTTCTCTAGTACAGCTGATGATTTCACCTACTTACTGCATAGGGAAATTCGCCATCTGAAGCGTTATATCCATTAACAATTCTAGGACTAACTTTTTCAAAAGTATCTGTATATAAATAAATAGCATACATAGTATTATTAATTGAAATATCCTATTATAATATATTCTGGCGTACGTACCAAGTGCTGAAGAAGATGCTACTGTTATAACAATAAAAATTATTGCTTTTTTGATCTTCTTAAACATATTTCTATTAACTTTTTGAAAGTCTCTGTCGGATGTATTTTAGACAATAGGCTCAGAAATTTCGTTATTGATTAAAATATTTTAGCTAATCATTTTTTTAATTGATATAGACACTTGAATCTTGATAAGAAATTGATATTATAGAATTATCAAAGATCCACTTTATATATAAAATATTTGAAATTACCGATATTATTGTAGTATTTTTAAAATAATCGACTAAGTATATGTGGGAGGTAGATTAAAAAGACTATTAGTCAAGTAAGGGATGCTGTAGGGTAGAGTGTGTTTAAACATTAAATTTTCGGATAAGAAATAAAATCTCTTTTCCCCTTATGATTAGGTGCTAAATGTCTCATTTAGAAACTATTAACGACAAAATGGTTAAAAGTTATCCTTACGCCAAGATATACTAAAAAAATAAATTGTATGATTGACAGTATCCAATAGCTCCACTGGATCACTTCCTACACACAAAATAAGCGAACATGCCAATAATAAAATGCCTTTGAAAATAAAATTTCCCACACCAAAGCTCAAAATTTCCCGTTTCCCACGAATTCTAAGGAGCTAAGTGACAAGATAAAACGTATTTTTATTAAATAACACAAAAATATGGAAATGATATTTCCAAAATATTGCAAAAATAAATGTTTAATATGTTCACAATTATTATTAAAGCAAACATTTTTTCGGCGAAATAAAAAACAGGTTCTTAAAGATGGTCGTTAAAAAATAATTCTCACATACTTTAAAAATTACTCAATGTTTTTGAAAAAAGTTCAAAACGATGGCTTGTTAGCTAGGAAGTATCGTTGTCTATAAAAATTTAATAATACAATGAATTTCTAAACTCAATCAGACCTGAGTTAGTCATATACTTATAATATCTAGTATTACATCTCGTGTAATGGGAGGAGTTTGTTGTTAGCATTCTACTATATTCGATAAATTAATGTTGTCTGAGATTTTATAGTTCCACCAACTATTCAATTGTTGCTCAAATTATATAATGAATTTCCTACAAATTTGTAATTTGAGTAAAAATTTTCCTTTTCCCACGAATGGGGAAATTTCCTACGAGTTGGCGTCACTGCAATAATATTAATAACAGTGTTTGCAGTAATTTGTAAATATTGAAAGACTTCTGTGGAGGATGTATACAGGGTGTCTCAAAATTAACGCCTGTTCTTACAGGATGTGACTTTGAGGATTGAAACAAATTGAAATTAAAGCGTAACCAACTTACCATTTAAATTTTGTTTTCCGTTTTCCGGAATCACAGCAGATTCATGGTGAACATTGTCTTTTAAGATTTTTTCTTGCGAGCATCCCAATTTAGTCTAGTTATCAATAGAACCTCATCCAGCCATGATGCGGTTTCTTTGCGTAGTAAGTGAAGATTTTCGACTCTCCACTTCATATAGGTTTTGAGTATTTATGAGTAACTACCGATTTATCACTACACATAAGGTGTCGATAAAATGCGGATCATTGGTCTCCCTTTGGCTCGATATCTAGATCTATTTAAATGCAATAAAACTATCACCGCCACCTCCACAAATTGTTTATCGCTTCTCTCAAAAGTGGAAGATGTTTCGGGATGTTCTAAATCACATCATCAGCAGCCAAACAGTTAAAAACACATCAAATACATACCAGGTAATTGATACAATATAACAAAATAAATATAAAACTCACATACATAACGGAAACATCTTGCATTTAATATTGCACTCCGCTCTTGAATTATGGATTATTTCTCCAATTTATATTCTAGTTCTTCTTAATTAGGTATCTATTAATGTTACCCCCTTGGACATGATTTTTGCATCGAGGCTTGTACCTATCAATAAATTTGAGAAGATTTGAGAGAACCATACGTAAAGTAGAACGACACCATCCTTTGCTTTTTGGGTCTCAGCTAACCATTTCTCTACCCGTCTTATAGTTATTATATCAGAGCGGCTGGCGGCGACAGGAATCTCCTGACCTGTAATTTCTCACTATAGCGCAAGATGGCGCCTAGTAACATATTTTTTTTACCCACTTGTTTTCGTCGTTACATAACCACCAATATTTCCTGGCATTTCTGTCACCTACCTACTGGATCAACCCTCACGGATGAGTCGCAGCAGAGCTACCTAGACTTTGTCTTTATTTATAAAGGAAAGGCATTTACGACACAACCACGTGTAATCCGCAGTAGAATGTGAGACTCAACTAGGGCCCTACAGCTAATCCCCACTAAAACCTCTCCAGTAAAAAGAGATATCTTCCCCAGATACCTCGAAGGAAGACTTCTATTCCTCTCCTTGTTTTCAGAAGGTCTGCGACTATATTCAGAGATCTGTCATCGGTTCTCTTTCTTCTTGTCTCCTGTTTTTCCTGTCTGCTAAAGTCTATTAAAGCTTCTGACGTTTTCTCCGCTGTGAAGCGTTGTTGTCTTCACCATATGGATCTTAGGCTCATAGTCGGCGTCTTTGCATCTTGAACATTATTGCATGTTCCTCGCGATAGTAGTCCACCGCTGTCCGTAGAAGTTTGTTCTGATGACGCGCGGCTTTTCGAAGACCGTTGTTGTTCGTTCTGTGAGATGTTGCGGTAATAAGTTGAGACCTAAATCTCTTTGAATAAAGGCGTTTTTCATCGCGCTCTCTCTTCTCTGATAGGCTTGTTTTCTTTTGCTTCCGGTTTCCTCCGGAAGGACCTCACAGTTTGGCGTCATGTTGCTGACGCGTACGACATGAATGACCGAACGAATTTATACATAGAAACAAAGGTTAGTTTTAGGCATAAGCATGTAACAGCAAGGCTAGAATAGCAACTTCACATAATACACATAAGTAACAGTAACAGTCCACGTTTGGTATACCGCACTTTTCGCGACACTTCGTTATTCATTTTTAATAAATGCTCACTGGAAAACCTGCAGTAAAATATTTACTTCCTCACCATGTACAAATAAGTTTTTTCTTACAGATGATAAAATTGTTTCCCACTCGCTCAGTGCGATTCTCTAATTAAAATGGGTGTTTTGTTTTATGTTGTTCTCTTAATGATTAAATATACTACTCGTATTTGTGTAAAAATCAACTATTATTAGTTTTTGTAAAAGTGAATTCAATGACATCTATTACCAACGGGATTTAATATATTTACATTTAATATTTTAATAATTGCCTAACTATAATATAAAGGGTATCCCATAATTAACGGTAGGTACACAGAAATACCAGATTCATATGCAAAAATATTAACCACAGTGCATTAATCTTCAATTGCCAATTAATTACCTCATCTTTACTGAAAAAGGGTATTCTTTATAAATATGGGTCCGGCATTTTTGAGATATTTACACCTTATATTTACAGATAAAAATATCTGACACAGTTGCTAAAATCAATTACATACTGTAGTAAAATGGAGTGGTGCTAATAAAGTTCCCGCAATCTAATTCTTATAATATTTTACCATAATAAATCTGGATCCATTATTTATGGGTCGCCTTGTACACCCAAAGTTACAAATAGGTATATTAATATAAACGTATACAATAAAATTATAGTCAAGAATTAATGATCTCCAACATTTGCCTCAAATCAGTCTGTGTCTCCATATGATTACGTTTCATTTGCGAAATTGCCGTTTGACTCTCAACTGATCTCAAACTAGAATCACCATAAGTCGTCTGTGTGTGACTATCACACAATCCAACACCACTCAAAATCTCATCACAAGTCTGTGTATACATATTTGAGCAGAAATCGTTATAAAACAAATGAGACTGTTCCAAAACCAAATTGTCCGTTTGAGTCTCCATATGACAATTGAAAAAATTACTGTCAAAATCATCCGTCAATAAGTCAAATGCAGTAGATGTCATAGCCCGTTGAGTTTGCGTATGAGTGGAACTCTTCTGTACTTCCGGAATTGTAGTTATATTAGGGAAGTATAGATCATCCAAATTAAAAGTGGAAGGAGTATTACACGAACTAGTGCGCGACTCTATCGCATCAGTTTGCACTAATTTTACTGCAGAACATGAAGATAACAAATCATTACTAATAACATTGCTATAATTAATATGAGAAGTTTGTGTCTCTGCAGTAATGGTATCTTTAACATAACTTGTTATATAAGTCTGACTGCCTTGATTAATCTTGTTACTAATTGAATCTTCATCTTGTAATATATACGTAGTACTTACATTTTTAGGAAGCAATAATCTTTGTTTGCTGGTTATTATAAATTTAGTATCTTTTTTATTGTAGTTTCTATTATCGATAGTCCTGCCAATAAAACTTTTTTTATCCAGACTTTTATGTTGTTTTCTCCTACAATGAGTTTGTAGTGTCTCATATAAATCGTATGAAGCACTACAATCGCTACAAGAAAATTTAACGCCGCAATAATGTATATGATCCAGTTTAGCCTTTTCACTGACAAATAATGTCTTACAATTATCACAAGAGTACGATTTTTCCATATGAAGCTTGAGATAATGTTGTCTTAATGTTCGCATATTTTTATAGTACTGGTGACAGTCTGTTCCTGGGCAATAGAATTGCTTTTCATTGCTACATTGCATTGATTTAATTGCTACACTATCTTTATGTGTTTTGGACAAGTGCAGTGTTAGATTTGATTCTGATTTGAAGATATTTTCGCATCCTTCTTTCGGACATTTGATTTGATTATTAATTTTACACTCATCAACTGTTGGATAGACTTTTATTATTGGTGATTCGCTGTTCATTTCTGTAAACAAAACTTTGTTAGTGATGAAAGTTATATTAATTTTAAAAGCTTTAATCCTTACGTGTGGCTTTATATTTTTTCTGGCATTTGCCGATATTTTTGCAGTTTTTGATAAACATTGTTATTTCTATGGTGACTGAAATTGCAATAAAAATAATTATAAAATGAACTTGTAAACAAATTGTGTTTATATAAAGCGTTAACCTTCTAAAATCTAAGGCTGATGTGACATAACCTACCACCTACCACCATTCACCTCACTTGAATTTTTTGTAAAAGGAACCTCAAACTGTCAAAATTATCATTGGATATTTATGAAACATTTGGAAGTTAATTTCTCAGTTAACTGTTAATCAAAATTGTAATAGGCGAGTGAAAATTGCTGATAGTTCAGGTTGAAGGCTAACGCCTATCTATAATCTCATACATACATCTCAATACACTTGATAATATAATATTATTAGATCATTGTATTTACAGAATTTTAGGAACAGTTTAGTCATTGTCTTTAAAAAGACAATAGTTTAGTTCTCTGCTGATAGTGTCAAAGTTACACATCCCTAATTCCCTACCTAGAAAACAACAGTTATTTCTATGCCTTCTGCCTGCCTAGGCGACAAATTAGTGGTCGATAAATATCGATCGGTAACGATACTTAAAAACTATCGATAGTTAAGTCTAAAAACTTAAAAATCCTTAGAAGTGTCTACCTGAAGGTATATTATATAAATATATCAATATTAACAAACGAAAGATATATTATATTATTATATACCTATCTCTACAGTACACAGGATACTTATATAACTAGTTTGCGGCTAGTCTCAGCAAATCTGATGACATATCAGTCAATTTGAAGAAATAATTTGACATTTATTTTTTATTTTTAACGCTATTTCATAAAATTATCCAAAATTAATTGATGTAGGTCCAATCAATTCTAAATTATCAGTTTATACATTCTAGTGTGGCAGTAATTTTAAATGCTATATTATGAAGTTAATTACCCACATATCACTCACAGGTATGTTTAATTTAATATTTTAATTCTTTAATACTAATTTATTGATTTTTATTTTTGCTCCTGTTGTTTACCTGAATTTTTTTTGTTTCTATTTAGGCTTATACAACACGTAATACATGCAAGCAGTGTTGTCAAATCATATTTCATCCTTATTTTTAAGCAAATATTTTCATAACTCATGTTTTGAAAATTACCTCTGTTAAGATTTAATCTATAGATATACTTTTTCAATTATCTCATATACACTTAAAGAACGAGATTGATCAATATAAAAAAAAAACATACCAAAACCATCGATTTGAGTAGTTCGCAATCGCAATGTGGCATCACACCAAATGTAATTAGATTTTAGATTTGACGTATTGAATATTTTAATTCTTTAATACTAATTTATTGATTTTTATTTTTGCTCCTGTTGTTTACATGAATTTTTTTTGTTTCTATTTAGGCTTATACAACACGTAATACATGCAAGCAGTGTTGTCAAATCATATTTCATCCTTATTTTTAAGCAAATATTTTCATAACTCATGTTTTGAAAATTACCTCTGTTAAGATTTAATCTATAGATATACTTTTTCAATTATCTCATATACACTTAAAGAACGAGATTGATCAATATAAAAAAAAAAACATACCAAAACCATCGATTTGAGTAGTTCGCAATCGCAATGTGGCATCACACCAAATGTAATTAGATTTTAGATTTGACGTATTGAACACGAAACACGAGTATGTGTATGTGCCGATTTTCATAAAGATAGATATAATTTTAGAATACAAAAAAATGATGATTTGAAAGAACAAATGTGAATATTTTAAATAAAAGCATTAGCTTTTCTGCTCAAATATAAAAGATGTGAAGAAGTCATCTAATTACACAGTGACAAAAGTGTTTGATTTAAATAAGTAAATAAAGTCGACCCACAACACAACAAATTAAGAGAATGGGTACCAAAACGAAAAAATCTTTAATCAATGCCAAATACCAGAAATTGCCGCAACATTATAGAGATGTTCCGGAGTACTATTTACACCGAAATTCGGTAAGTAGGTATAATCATGGATTAAAGTTTAATCTATGGTATAATATTTTAGTTGTTACATATGCAAACAAAAAAGAAAAATATAAAACTTAGGTTAAGTAGCTAGCTAAATATCTAATACACCAGTTCGAATCCCTAACGATTATTTGGGTTAGGTAGTAGGTATAGGAAATATCTATAATTTTAGGACTACAATCAATAATATTTCTATTAAATAGGTAAGTATGTAATTTCAGCTACAATAGATATGTCGGTTATGGTTATGAATAAAATATATTATGTTGAGTAGGTATCTAAAATTCAATAATAGCTAGAGTTTTTTAATATCTCAGAATGTATATTTTGTTACTCAACTTGTTTTGATTAAATAAAGTGATAACAATTTACAGTAATATTTATAATTAATAAATCATTCAATGATTGAATACGTACGAAAGATAAAAAGCCAGATCCTTTAGGTAAGCTAAATACTATCAAAGTAGACACGTAGCTTATGTTTGGTTTATGATCTTACTATCATAAAACGTTGATACATACAGAGTGATTCACAAGGTTGGTATGTTAATCGTTTTTGGGAAACTAACTACCTATACGATTGTCAATCTTATCAATCAACCTATATTATCAACTTGCTTATTTCAATTGGGACATCATGTATAATATTATATTTTTGTTTTTATCTGTTTTAGAGTACGTATTTTATCTCCCTATACCCTATATATTCAACAACGGTTTTTGAATAAATCATTTATTTTGCATTTTTTAGACCCAAAACACGTGTCCTGAAAATATTCGTCAATTCGTCACCTGGATAGACAGACTCCTGAAAATTTGATGATAGTTCAATGTATCTTCTATAAAGCAATTATCTTGACAGGTTGACCCATGAGGTTACAGGGTGATGGCAAACTACTGTCGTGTCTACTAGTATAAATAGGTATATGCGTAAATCATTTTTCTCAAAAGGAACACTCTACCTATATTATAAAATATTCTGAAAGAAAATTCAATTATCTTTCAGACGCTATTTCATATTGTCCCTAAATAGTAAAGTTTCTGAAATTCAAAAAAATTGGATTATTTCGATATATTAATATTAGGTACCTAGCCATGAAACCCCACGAAAGAATACCATTTTAATCATTGATATTTAGTGCGTATTTAGTAAAACGTTTGTTGTTTATTAACGAAAGTGCCATAAAAATAATTACTGAAATGAAGTTTTAATGATGGATAATGTGACAATCCTGTAGAAAAAAACATGCAGAAAGTTTAATGGAACCTATTCTAATTAACACTAGCCGTAATGTAGCTAAAAACATTTATTATGTTGTCGTCATCTAAAGTGATATGTTTCGAAAGTTATCCATCTTCTTACGAGGAGTTATGATATATTTAAGGGAAATGATTTGATGTCTACTCCATAAATGAACATCGTATATTTGTTAAATTACATTAAACTAACCACACATGTTTCGAGAATCTTCGTTTTCATCATCAGTGGTACCTATACTTAATATTTATTTATAGAAAGTTACACAGCATTATCGAAATATATTGGTTCTGAAAATTAATATATATATATATAATTTTAAAATTAAGCCTGTTTAAATTTTTAGTTTGCTTCACTTACCATTTGTCGAAAAAAAGAAAAATTATAACGTTATTTCATACACAAGTTTGTATACGTTATGTAACAACTTGAAGAGTTGCTAACATCTTTTCCGTATTATTTCTCTAGGGTCTTTTACGCATTATATTATAAAAAATTTAATGAAAATTTTATGGGTTTTTTAAAAACGCTTTAAGTTTGTATTCAATGATCCTTGGTGGAAGTAATATGTCGATTTATCACTCAACGCGGAAATTGTTGAGCTTGACATATAAAGTATTGCCAACTGACGTATTGTGAAGCAGACCAATTACAAGAAAGATATTGGTATAGATGTGAGCTAAGTAGCATTTAAACTTATTCTATGTTATCAATAAAACAGGAATATAATTCAGATCAATTAAGTAGGAGAAAGCGATACATCCCATTATATTCAAATTTAAATGATTTCTCATGTATTTGCTTTGTAACTGAGGGTTAAAGGAATAAACCTTTAGATAATTGAACGTCAAATGCGAGACAATAATTTAAGATCATTTTTCAATTACGTTATATTTTATGTTAAATGTTATTGTATGTTATGTGTTATTATGTTTCTGTTTATTACGATTAATTTCATATTATTCTTTACTTAATGGGTCAGTTGAATTTAATTTTTTATTTTTACATACATTGGAAATATAAGTGAGTGAATAGATAGTCCCTTAAATAAAGTGATATGCTTCGGAAATACCGTTTTTGCTTTCAGTTTTTACCGAGGTTTTTACCTTTAATTTTTGATTATTTTGTAATCTTGCAAACTTCTTGTTCAGGATACATTTCATTAATATTTCTGAATGTGTAATGTAAATAAGTTCATTGAAATCATTTGAGTAACTATTTTTTCAATTTAATTATTTGCTCTACGCTTTCGTTAATAAATATCTAACGTTCTACTAGTTAGACTAGATGGCAAATTATTAGGATTTTATTGTATCGTGACGTTTAATGACTTATCTAATTATTAAAATATACTAATACATTTCATTGTCTTGCAGAATATTTGTTTTTGTTCCATTTGAGAAAAATGACTTAAATATGCCTATTTTTACTAGTAGATCATACTACAGTAATATTCTTGAACTTTTTTATTATAAAACGGTTGAAGATATGTGGTTAAACAAAATACTCCAAAACAGATAAGGAATCCAAAAGATAATTATATACAGGGTGTTCCATTGGAAATAAGCAAGTTCATATAAACTTCCGGTATAACCTGTAGCTCAACAAATATCACAATATTATAGGTTGATAGATTAAATTGACGTTAGTAACCACCGAAAACGCCTAACCTACCAACCTCCTGAATCACCCGGTGCTTACATTAAAATTATATTCATGTTTTTCTAGTATTGTATAGCTTAGTAAACAAATTGTTCCGCTGTTTCAGACCGTTAAAATATTGTTTAGATTTTTTAGTGAAATAGTTCATGATACTGTGGATTATCAATTTAATGATTTAAATGATACTCTCATTCATCCACTCAAATTTAGTTTATTAACTGTATACAATATACAATGGCAGCAGACATGTTTCAATTCTCTAAGGAATCATCTTCAGTGCTTATATTTTTAGAACTGTATACATTTCAAAGTAGTTAACCAAAAGAATTAAGTAATATTATAATTACATAAGTCGAATATTACCGTTGCGTTGTGTTGTATGATATAATTTAAACAAAAAGTTTATTTTTTTTCCACCCAAGTAAGCATTACTTATGTGGGCTAAAATAGAACATTAATAATATGAAACTTCGCCTTCTTCTAGATTTCGTATTGAATTATAAGACCACAATATACGAGGCATGTATTTTAAGTAAGTACCGTTTTGGAATTAAAAAGAGACGTGCAAAGATATCGCAATAATTTTATTTTTACATGCCTGTACCTTAATCTACTTTTCTACATAATTTCCGTGAATATTGAGGCACTTGTCATAACGTGGCACCAGTTTTTGAATACCCTCCTCATAAAATTCTGCCGCCTGACTTGTTAACCACTGTATCACAAATGTTTTGACTTCGTTATCGTCTTGAAGACGCTGACCACCCAGGTGTTTCATCAAGTGCAGGAACAAATGGTAGTCGCTGGGCGCCAGATCAGGGCTGTATGGAGGATGATCTAGAGTTTCCCATTTAAAAGATTTGATGAGATCTTTGGTCCGATTAGCCACATGTGGACGGGCATTGTCATGCAGCAAAACGATACCCTTACTCAACTTGCCACGTCTTTTGTTCTGGATTGCACGACGCAGATTGTTCAATGTCTCACAATAAGACGCTGCATTGATTGTCTCATTACGAGGCAGAAACTCCACTAGCAATACTCCTTTTCTGTCCCAAAAAACTGTGCACATGATTTTCCGGGCAGAAATTGTTTGCTTAAACTTCACTCTTTTGGGTGATGATGAATGTCGCCATTCCATGGATTGTTGTTTCGATTCTGGTGTGACGTAGGCCACCCATGTTTCGTCACCAGTAACAATTTGGTCTAAAAAATCTTCACCTTCATTGTGGTACTGCTCAAGGAAAGTCAATGCACTGCCTAAACGTTGGGTTTTGTGCAAATCCGTCAACATTTTTGGAACCCAACGTGAACATAATTTCCGGTAATTCAAGTTCTCGGTCACAATGGGATACAAAACACTACGAGAATATTGAGGAAAGCAGTCGCACATTGATGAAATTGTAAAGCGTTTGTTTTCTCTCACCTTTTCCTCCACTTTCTGCACCAAATCTTCATTAACGACCGAAGAACGCCCACTCCGTTCTTCATCATACACATTTGTGCGGCCATCTTTAAATGCTCTCACCCATTTCCTTACCATTCCATCACTCATAATGTTTTGTCCGTAAACTTCACAGATCTCACGATGAATATCGATCGGTTTTACACCTTTAGCACTAAGAAATCGTATAACAGCCCGTACTTCACAATCGGCGGGACTCACGATTGTCGGAGTCATCTTAAACACTCAGTAAACAACGTATACAATGAGGAATCAGACTGTAATGGCGTCAGTGCGTAGACAAGAGATGTAGGTAACCAGCGCGCATGCGCGGAACGCCGACCGTAGCGCTGCGGCGGCGGAATCGCAAAACGGTACTTCCTAAAAAAACGTGCCTCGTATCTACATAAATTAGAGATAATTACGCAAATGAGGTATGATGTCCTAATATTCGAGCTATGCACCTAATCATAATATTACTTAATTCTTTTAGTTATATACTTTGAAATGTATACAGTTCTAAAAATATATGCACTGAAGATGATTTCTTACAGAACTGAAACATGTCTGCTGCTATTGTATATTGAAGATAACCTACAGTTAATAAAATAAATTTCAGTGAACGAGTATCATTTAAATCATTATTTTTTACGTTATTGTATTGGTTTATTAATTTTAAAAATATAAATATTACTGATGATTATGCCAGCCGGGGAAATGAATCATTGGCCCAAAACATGAGAGCTATTCTCTGCTATTAAAACACTTCATGGCGTTTATTTAAACAAATTATGAAAATTGGCTCACAAAAAAAAAGAATCCTGCCACACTAGCGTTGGATATATTGCTGTGCCTGCTGCCTGATGTGTATCTAAAAAGCAAAACAATGCTATGACTCAAAACGGTTTTATACACAAACTATCTAGCATAAGGAAGAAGACAGCAGGCAGTCCGAATATTGCAACTATTGCGGACTTTAATCAATATGTTATGAAACCACAAGTTGAATGGTATTGAGAGAGCTTCTAACCCTACAAGGATATTGCAAAAAGAAATATATCTGAATATGGCAGAGAGTTACTTTAACTAATACAGCCAAAATTGGACTTAAAGGTAGTAACATACTACCTTAGTCGTTTCGTTCCGCAGGAATGGCACTGCTTTTAGCCTTTTATCAAAGTATATACAGAAGGTTTTATTTGGATTGACCTTCAACATTATCTGCTCTTATACATATTTTGCTATGTTGTCCATTAGCGGTTCCAAATTAATTTTTAATTAGTTTAATGTTGTAACACTGAGAAATTTTGAAGAAATAAGTTCATTCGCGTTTACAGGAGGTAGGTTCTTAGTTGATTCTCAAATGAAGATATTGTTAAGGGAAGAACAATGAGAGTGTCATTTTTGTGGAGTAAGACTCATAGGAAAGATAATACCCAATGAACTTAGTATAAGAATATTTTTGTTGTACTGGGTGGTACAAATTGGTCACTTTTGATTGGAAACAGACATCAATTTCTAGAGGAGCTAGAGAAAAAATAACCTACATGCTCCGATCTCGAATTTTGTGAAATACAGAATGCCGAAAACGGCATATGGATATCTTGAACTGTTGACAAGATACTGGGTCGTTTTCAATTTTGTGCATGTTTACTCAGGTTCTCTATTTATTTATATTTTTGTTTCTGTAAACACATTTATAAGCAACTTTTTTAAGAGGAATTGTGGTTTTAGATTTTGTTATAAAAAATATTTTGATGGCAACTTGTATTTTTTCTTATGAACCACCTTGTATATTTTTGCATATTCGTTTCCAAAATACATAACAGTTTAAATGCAAATAAGTTTAAAGCATTCAAACATCATAAAATTCATACCATAGAGGAAGATGATCAAAAACGTTTGTGAGTTTTGTTTGGATGTAAATAGAAGGCGAAAAGACATTCAGCACAAATGGCATAGTACTCGTATCAGACTAAAATTTTCGATTTTGGGTGCACGACAATCCGAATTTTACGCTACACTAATGTATGGTACGCTATTACAATAAATTGAATTATTATTGGTCCATATTCGTTCCGGAAAACTTTAATCAAAATTCTTACTTTGAAATACTTACTTTTAGATAAAGTTTGAGGAAGAATATTTAGGATATAGCTGTAAAGCCATTTTCAAGAAGACAAATATTGGGCTCATTTTCGACTTTGCAAGTTCTAAACCGACTAAATAGACATTTTCCTGATTGATGGATGGGTTGATATGGTCTCATAACTGGCAAGCTCGGTCCTCTGAACTAACGGGATTCTTAAAAGAAAAAGTGTATACATTACATTTAAGTTTATACATAATTTGGACCATAATGTTGAAATTTTGAAACACAAAATACGTGAAGCTACCGTTGATATTAAGTTTACAAGAAGACTAAAAAATTGTGTAGAAGTTAGCATCTTTAATGTTTAAATTAAACGATACTTTTATTAATAATACTAAAGAAAATAGAGATAGCTGAGGCCTAGAAAAAACTGGACTTAAACTGAATTTTGGTTAAATCTCGAATTATGACTAAAGCAGTTATTCTTATCCAACATTTTCAAATTGCATTTCCTTCTAAACACGATAAATTAACGTAGTTTACTCTTAGGCAAAATTAATAATTTTTAAGATATTGACCACCCTGTGTACAAATATTTAATTTTCTAATGACAAATCTTATTTTTTACAAACAATTTTTTTTATAAAAACTGTCTAGAAGTTAAAAATGAGGTACTTATGGGCAATTATACATAATCTTTGGTATGGATAACGTTGTCCATGGAATCCATGGTATTGGATTCTATATTTGTGTCACGCTTTTCTGGAATACCCTGTAGAAATGTAGCATCTATGAACACAGCATAAAGAACTGTATTCCGAGTCCACGTCGGCACTTTGAATCCATGGTATTGGATTGTGTATTTGTGTCACGCTTTTCTGGAATACCCTGTAGAAATGTAGCATCTATGAACACAGCATAAAGAACTGCATTCCGCGTCCACGTCGGCACTTTGAACTAAATAATTTAAAACTGTTATGTATGACGTCGCCATTTTAGGAGAGAAGTCAGGTCCTGACTAATAATTATATTTCTCAGTTTTTAACCACAGTACTGTATTTTTATTTTTCTAATAATAATGTCGCTGTCAATTTCAAAAATATTTGTGGTGTGTCATAGTGATTGAAAACATCCTTGAGTGGTGTTATCATTTAAATGATTGGGTGATTTTTGTCACATGATACAAAATAGCAGAATTTTATACAGTTACGACTCTCAAAAAAATTTCAAATAAATTTGATTATACAAATATAGGAACAAACTACCTAAAATAAATAATCGATGAGTAGAATCTTTGGCGTAAACTAAAATAAGCATTACAAATTTCACCATATAATTGATTTGTTTTTATTAATTTTTTTAAAATTCCTGTTAACAGACGAGATTTTAAAGTAAACTAAATCCTAACTCTTCTATATAATCGAAAAACAAGATCCTTTGGAAACATTGAACACGGGTGATTATATTTACATGATTATCACATATTATATTTGATTTCAATAAAATAAAAATTCCTCGAGGTTTCTATAAAATACGGATTATTTAAGTTTCCAAATATGGCACCCTGAGCATTTTTAATTAAATCTCATATACACTATACGGGACAGACACATAACTTTATATATTCAGATTACAAACAAAATAATTATTTAGCTCATCTCGTACACGCCGAAAATAACCTCTATACAGAACACAGTACTTCTATGCGATTATTGACATGTTCTCTCCTATAATGCCGGCATGTGCGACGAGATGCACTTGACGCCCCGCACCGGAGTCTCGGAATGCTGTGCTATGAACATGCATATAAATTATGCTGTGTGGCTATCAGAGAGTCCCGTTAGTCGCGACTCACCCTGGTACGAGGAAACCTTTCAAAGGAAACTATTTTATTTGTCAACATAGCTCGATATATTTATCTATGTTTCTATTTTTTCATTTCTTCTAAATAATAAGATTCATCAAGACCCTCAAAATAAACGTTTGTTTCAAGGATGACCACTTCATTCGACACGAATCTCCTTCCACCCCGTCTTTTATTCAGATTTGGAAACAGGAAATAGTCGGAAGAAGCTAAATCTGATAGCAGTTCGTAACCCAATTGATGCATTTTTGATATGGTGACTACACACGTATCCACCCTTGCACTGTCCTGATGAAAAAACACTTTTTTCTTGGCTGAATTCGGTCGCAAAATAGTCTGTCCAATAGCTATAAATAATATTCGTCGGTGATCGTTTTACCATTTTCGTGGTAATCGATATGAATGACACCGCGCGAATCCCAGAAAACTGAGGCTAGACATACCCATCTTAACCTTCTTCGGTGCACGTTCACCCGTAGAAATTCTCTGTTTCGATAGTGGCTGAGCTACTTTGAAGTGGTCACACGGTTGTGTTTATGGTGGATCGTGAGTAATCGCGGATAAATGTCCAAATGTTAATGCAAAATGTGATGCACCCGCTCAGTTAACATGCCTACAGTCTGTGCCAACTCACGCCCTTTCAATCTTCGATCGTTCAATATGGGATTCCATCGTGGATTTCTGGCGTAACAATATCTTTTGGGCGACCTTATCACACACAACGGAACTCAGTAAAACCATTGAAATTGAGAGTGCAGAGTCCCCATAGTATTTGTGAAGCCTCTGTTTGGTGT
Source organism: Apoderus coryli (assembly GCA_911728435.2). Taxonomy (NCBI): domain Eukaryota; kingdom Metazoa; phylum Arthropoda; class Insecta; order Coleoptera; family Attelabidae; genus Apoderus; species Apoderus coryli. The sequence continues at coordinate 8,067,342 of OU452204.1, read as the reverse complement.
TGGTAACGGTTTTATTGCGCAATGATTAATCAGAAGTTTACTTTTTTCAATTTTTTTTAAATTGCCTTGAATGGCTGTCAAACATAATATACTAAATGACGCAGCTTGCTCAAAATTTTACAGCAGTCCACCGATAGATGGCAGTTGAAGGTAGCAATGTTGCCATTAAAGTTACTGCGAGGGAAATTCAAGAAATCACGGGGTTATCAAACCACCCTCATATTATAAAAGTGTAATAGGGTTAAACAATAAAATAAAATAACTGCTTTTCTATTTTAGGCTCTTGATCACTTTATTTAGCCTGCTTTAGATGTCATAGTGAAAGAGCACCTCTGCACGAGAGCCAGAACAAGATATTATTTTAGTTATTTTTTCTGCTGAATAGGTATCCCGTAAAACGATAATTTATTTTGATTTATGATTATGACAAAATACATGTAGCTACTAATTCATTTTATGTATGTTTTGAAGAACGTCAGATCAAATAAAAGCATTTGCGTATTGGTAGGTACAATCATTGTATTGTATTTTGTGGTAAAACAAATTATTTTTAAGCCAACTTTCTTTCATTATAATATCTAGAATTTAGAGAAACAATAATACAATTAAAATAAATTAAATTATTAGGTATAATTCATTGAATAAATATTAATTCACAATATACGTGATGATTGTCAAGGCTTGTTGTTTTTGTGATAAAATAGTATTTTAAAAATGTGATTTAGTTACATGAAATGCGAATATTATTGGACTATTGTAGTATTTTTATGGTATAGGTATTTGTTTTTCAAACATTGTGTTACAAACGTAGATGATAATTTAGTTATTAGACAATAATATTGTCAACTTTTAAAATATCTCTTAAGCCAGAACCTAACAGTGTCCGTCTATTTCCCAGCGGGACTTGGCGTACCTTTATAGCATTGCTATGGTTAACACTGAATCCAGTGGGACCACGTCGTACTTCTTAGATTTTTTTAATGTGACGGTCTCCCTAATGCCCCGTAGATTGTGAATTATAGAATTCCTATACAATATTTAAGTCAAATATACGGGTTATATCAAATAGTGACCTGTTAGAAGTCTTGAGATCGCAAAACAATATCAAGAGACACTCTAATCTTCATTTTAAAACTATTTTTGACAATTCATAATTGCCAGATCCTTTCGTACGAGATACCAACTTGTTTTTGTTAAATGAAATGCCTTTTCTATTATTATATTTTTAATTTCTCCATAAATTGAACTATTTTTCTGCAACATAATATGCTGTAAATATATAGGTATGTCAAGCATAAACAAAATATTTTTAATATAAAAATTGACTGCTAAACTATGTGCTACACTCTGAGAACGTGATTTTAATTCATACCATTGACCACCTGACGCGCTGCTGTCTCCTTCAGATAGTTTTATAATACCCGGTACTTATGTTTATCTGTTGTATGGTAGCGCTGAGGTGGCTAATAGTAGAACTATTTTTGAAAGGCGGGGTATTTAAATCCATTATAATTTCAGACGTATGTTTTAACACACATAGTATACAGAGGCGTACAATTTATTTTATTCACTTTGAGACTGCAAAACTTTTTTCGATGATTTTCTGCTGCTTTTTATCCGAAAACTTGAAATATTATACAGGGGAGTCGAAAAACAAGAAAACGTGAAATACTATTAAGGACAAACTACATTTTTTTCCGTTTTGGAGCAATGGTAAATAAAATAAAAAATTCAATCCTGTCCAAAATTTTACGCAGCATTCCAAATTTTATTTTTCTGTAAAGTTTTAAAATTTAATTGATTAATGTCAAGGAAACCTTAGATAAAAAAGAAAAAGTTATTAATTAAATGTAAAAAATTATCGTATTCATTCAAAAACATCTCCGTGTAATCGACTCATTTCTCAAACTGCCGCATAATGTGATCATAACTTCTTATCTCTTCAAGCGAAATCCGTTGAACTGACTCTAAAATCCTTTGTTTTAAAATGGTAATATTATTTTGAATGGGTTGTTAGTTGCTTCAAACGGCTGCAAAGAAACGCATCAGCAATTGTGAGGTCCGGACTCCTCGCAGGCACAATTGGACCATTTCGACCAATCCAATCTCCGAATTCATTAGTAAGCCATTTTGTGACTTCGCGAGTATAATGTGCTGGGCCGCCGTCTAGTTGAAAATTCATTTGTCCGTGGTAATGTAATGACAGCTGATCCAACTGGTCCGAAAGCAAATTTGCCATCATTTCCATGTACGAATTTCTATATCATGTACCCTCAAAAAAATATGGTCCCATTATCTCGTAATATAAAATGCCACCAATATACCAAACGTTAAAACCTCTTTAAAATATTGTCGACGTTCAGCAATTCTGAATTTTGGATTTTCTGTGCTCCAGTATCGAAAATGTATGTATGTATGATGGGGTATTATTTACTTATATTATTTAACTGTTAATTTAGGGTTAGATTTTAATATCAGTTTTTACTGCCATCTAACCCCTTTTGTAGTTCTGTTACTGTATTGTATTATATCTGGAATTGTTTTTTTTTTTTGTATTTTGAACTGCAAATAAATAAACTGATTATTATTATTATTAAAAAGTGGATTCGTCAGAGAATAACATAAGTTTGTGAACTTTATTTTGTATTTGGTCTCCTACTTTTAACGTTTGCTCAAATGTGGCTTTTAATATTTTTTGAATTTGGCTTTTTTGGACAATCTGCAAATTTTGAACTCGTTTTCGTAACGATAGAATAGGCTTTTCTACAACAGACTGCAAGACGACAACTGTAGTAGGATCATCGTCGTCAAAAGGTTTCTTCTTAGTTAAATTTTCCACCGACCCAGTATTCTTGAATTTTTTTTACCACAAGACTGACTTGATTGAAATTGAAACCCCTTGAAATTTTTTGACAAAGCGTGCTTGTACGGTATGGACAATCGCCAGTTCCATAACACTGCACCAAAAATACTTCCTGTTCAAAAGTTAGCATTCTGGATATATTTTCTAAAACAAAGTGATAAAATTAATATCTAACAGATGTCACTTTGATATTTTTTGTCATACATACGTGAAATTACGTAAAAAAAGTATAAATTAGAAATTAAATTTTGAAATTTGGAATACTGAGTTGAAATTTTAGAATTAGTCTTTGGATAGGATTAAAAAAAATGATTTGCTACTTTGCTCCGAAACGAGAAAAAATCGGTAATCGCCCCTAAACTTTACCAACAAAATATAATATAATTTAAAATATATGACCTACGTAACGAAACAGAATTTTAATAATAATTATTATAATTGTATCATATTTATTATAATTGTATCATATTTATTATAATTGTATCATATTTATTATTTCCAATAAAGTAACCAAAGAAACTACTTTATTCAAAAATTGGAAATACAAAAAAATTGCTAGAGCTGAGATTTGAACACAAGACCTTCCGCATGCAAAGCCCGCAGTCTACCACTAGCCACACTGACGCTTATGCAAATTAGGTTATAAAAGTATCTATAAGAGCTTATATACTAACTACCTGACTGGTGAAATTTTAAACGCAATTTCCACGAGAATTATGGAGTTAAATATCAAAAGTAACCTATTGCTGTAAAGCAGATAAAAAATGCTTTCAAATGATGTATCATTCGACCCCCACTGCTATTTAAAAATTTGGGAATTATGTGCACCCCTATCATAGGGCTAAACCGATATCAACACAAAAACTAATGGGTTCATCCTAGGACCCGCCCAAACTCATATACCAACATTTAACTCTATTGGTTGAAGGTTTAGGCGTTATCATGGAAGAATACAGACACACACATAAGCAAACAGACTTCCACCTGAATCGTCTCAAGGGATTGTAACATTTTTTTTTAGTGTGTTCATAATACTTTCCCTGAGCGGGAAGTAATAAAGGTAGTTTAGTCTTAATAGTATTTCACGTTTTCTTGTTTTTCGACCCCCTGTTTAATATTTAATTTAAATTGGCAGTAGACTTTTCAAAAGAAGCAGCACTTTTCATGAACAGTGACTTTTTGTCGAAAAATGAAATTTTTAGCCCTCTTGGGAGCTTGTCCGTGGACCTACAGTATAATTTTTTTTTGTTATTATTTGAAAGATAAATGGTGTCCACATTAAGTGTTGGATCGAAGATTATGAAAAATTCAGTGCAAGATATAAATCCGTCGATAATGTGTAAGGAGATTTACAAATATTCATACCAATTCCTTATATGAGATTTTGCAGAAATTCAATGGTAAAATAGTGTGTTGTAAAAAATCTCTAATGAAATATGTAAAACAAAACTATAAGTTGGGTTGGAAGACACCTCTTTCTTGTAGGTGTTTCTAATATATGTCACTGGTAAAATGAATACATCATATCATGCGGTTCAGCCACGAATACAATTAAATATTTAGCAAAATTAGGACATGAGAAACACAAACATATTTTTTGTTTATAAAGAAATTTACCATTTAATACTTAATCGGAAAAGTAAACGTAGTATTTTGCTTGAAATTAGTATTACAACCAGGTAGGTACACAGCAGACATAATGACCTAAAATATACCTACGTAAAAATGGAAAAAACATTAATAAATAAAGTATAAAATTATAACGGCACCAAAAGAATGTTTGAAATTCAATATCAATATACTGACAATTGACAATGGATCTATCAATATTGACCATGAACCACTTTTCGAGGCGATAGCAGCACTTCAGGTGGTCAGTGGTATAAATTCAAACCCAGTCACGGGGTGTCGTAAAGAGCTTACTTTATATTAAAAATCTCTAGTCTATATATGATATCATGCTGTTTTGTTAATAAAAGTAGTTTCATTTGAGAAATTTAGCAACCAACACGACTGAACAAAAATTTGAACTTACTGCGACCGAAAAAGCATTCGAAATTTGAACCTGAACAGCTGCAAAAAGTTCTAAAATAAAGAAAAGGTGTGAAACCTGTTAAACGGTTATCTTTACAATAATAATGAGAGCATTTTGTATTAATTGTTTGAGCACTATTTAGCAATTTTTGTGAATCAAATATATAAATCAGGTGCGTTTAATTTTGGAGATAGAAACAAACTATTCAAATTAAAGTTGTATAAAATGTTACAAGTTGTAATAATTGCATTTGAGAGAATAAAATTAATATCGTGTAATTGAAAAAACAATCTAACCTTATTTTTTTTATGGATGCACTCCATAATATTGTAGTCATTTTTTTCCTGTGTCAAAAATAAAAGCATAGTCGATATTTTGATAAACCGTTTTCGAAATAACTCGTGTCAAATTAATATATTAATTTTAGAATTATTACGGAATATTATTCCAAGATTGCCATGAAATAATTGAAGCGGCTGAGTAACTACCAAGCAATTTACATCCGGATAGACCATTGCCATCACAGAGCACATTGGGATGTAGAGAGAAGAATTTTTGGGAACATATAGGCGTTATCATGTCTTGTGAGGTCACCGGCTATTACGCACGCTTTTGGGAAAAATCTACAATACAATTTATGCGTGCTTATAGATGAGCTTAGAAGTAAACAACGGTCACCTCATGCAGCTCACGGTAAGTTATACGTGACAGCATAATTTTGTTGCAAATTTGCATTTGCGGCACTCGTGCTATTTCACGAGTCAGAGTTTGATAGCAGTGCTTTGGGACACGACACATGGACGAAATATTAATTGAAAAAGTGAGACAGTATGAAATTCTATACAATCATTCATCTTGTGACTATAGGGATCAGCGAATGCGACAAGAAGTTTGGGGAGAGATTTAATGTCTTCTTTAATAAGTCCGTGCAAACAATTAAATTCATCTTTGGTCATCCGAAAATACATATGACGATTTGGATGTTCGTTTAACTCTTGCACTACCCTAAGATATTCTCCTAGTTCTTCCCTGTAGACATTTATTTCGTGAACCCATTTATTTCTTCATCTTTCGTGAATTGAGAGAAATGCAACTACATTTTAACAATTTTTCTCGCACTGTGATGTACTTTTTGAGCTACAGGCTTCACTTTCCATCATAAAAATGATTTTGCGGTGTTACGTAGTCTGTTTTTAAGGCATGACAGCATGTCAGATTTTATCGTGACCTCACGTGACGTGATAACAGTCTGTGTGCGCCTGAAAAGTCTTCAAAGGAAAAAAACGGAGCGTTCTGCTAAATGAAATCCGAGAATTAAACATCATGTTATATTTTGAAGGTAAAATGAACATTAGTTTGATACATTGCTTCAAGTTTTTTGAATAAATAAATTAACAAAAAAAATCATTGTAACTCTACTTAAATATGGAGATTCCGTATAAAGTATTGACGTTTCAAAGGTTAACGGAAGATCAAAAAGCGCGCCGATAAAGATTTTCTCGTGAAATGTTGAAACGAAAAGTGTAGGATAAGCATTTATTTGAAAAAAAAAGTTGGAATGATTAAGCAACTTTTTCAACAGCGGGAACGCCCCCAGATGGGCCTCTGAAAATTTTCACATTTAGTGTGCCATTATCAAAAATAAAATTATTGGGCAAAATTTTGGCTCTCTGGGACACGTTGCCTACACTTTCTACAACTTAATTGTCAGAGAAACTACCTATTCAGGAATATGGGCATCTCATAGGGCAGCAGGATGGTGCCCTCGAATAATATTTTATTAGCAGTTCGAAATTTCCCGATATGAGGTTTTTGGGATATGCAAAGAATTTACGAAAAAATAAATTAACTATAGATATAAAATTATATATTTAATAATAATAAATAAGATACAAAAATTATTAGAACAGGTGTATTAATGGCGGACATATTGAACAACTGTCTAATCGATTTTTTTTTTTATATATAAATCTGACTTCAGACTTTCCGTTTTCACTAATAACCAATTTAAAAACATTTAATAAATTATAAATTGTATTGTTTGTTGTCACATTAGTGACTGTGGTTACTCAAACGATTCATTTAATTTATGAAAATCTTGGAATAATATTCCGTAATAATTCTAAAATTAAGATATTTGACACGAGATATTTCGAAAACGGTTTATCTAAATATCGACTATGCTTATATTTTTCAAAACATGCGAAACAGAACCTTTTTCTCAAAAAAGTAAGGTTAGGTTTTTTGCGATTATGCGATAATATGTTATTGTTCCAAATACAACCGTTTTTTACGATTTCTAAAATTAAATGCACCTGGAGCCGCACTAGTTTTAACTACCAAACCCTGTACAGGGCCCTTTATAATTTAAATATTATTAATACTCGTATATAATTTATGCTGTAGGTTTGATGAATTTGAATGTTTTTAAAAAATATATATATATTTATATGTATTATATAAACATATTTCTAAAATAAAAAATTCATAAATATACCTGGCAATGTTAAAGACAAATAAAATTGTACTTACCTGATGCAGACTTATTTTATTATGGTTATTCTTGAAAATGTTCAATGAACGTGAAATTTATATTTTGTTATTGATTTATTTACTTAGTTATACCGTGTAAATTTGTATTTATTTTTTTAGTTAATATTAAATTAAAAGAAGGTTTCCACTATTAGGCATTAAAAATTTTCATTTAATTAATTTTTAATATTGAAATCATCAATACAAAATTGTTTAATTAGTGTTTGATTAAACAAATTAATATTTGCTATATGAATATTCATTATCATTAGGTATTGTTAATACTGAATGCAAAATTAAATACCTAGTTAAATTATTGTAATAAAAAAATAATAAAAATCTTGATAATGACAATTATAATTATCCTACTTCTGTATTTGTTTTAAATATGGTTCCAGTGACATACCTATGGGATAAAATAGTTTGTATGATATCTATATTTTATTGCAAAAAAAATATATTCCGGTTGCTCTTTGCTTAAAAAGTGTTAATCAATATAAACAGTATTCGATTTGTACACAATTCAAAATTCTGGCGTGTAGAGCGTCCAAGATATGCGATCCTCCAATTTTTATTTGATGGTACCCTTTTATTGTAGACACTGTTCCCATTGTTAACTTTAGATTCAAATACCGGATTATAAAATAATTCAAACAAACTCATAGGTACATGAAACAAAGAGGGTCGATTACTACTTTCCTAACCCCCAATTTGTTGCCCTTACACGTTACATTTAACCACTGACTTAAATTATAACTAAAAGCAAAAAAAAATTTTTTAAAGTACTATGTTGAGTAAAAATACCTTTTAAATAATTGAACATAGTACCTACATTTAATCATTTACTTAACTTTGACATAGATCGGGGTTGGACGTTCTTTAAAAGTTAATTTTAAAAAATATTTCATTGTGGACATTAAATAAGTGTTTATTGTTAAGTATCCTTAGACTTAAGGTTTTTTTAAGAAATGCGTTCTCGCTCCGTGGGATGAATTTCAAAAAACCGAGCAAATTAATTTACACGGTAAAAAATAATGAAATATTGTCATGTTGGCGTAGAGAAAAAAGTAAGTTTGGAAGGGTACGTCGATATAAGAACTTCTGCAATTAAAATAAAAATAGTTTCAATTCAAAATTTTGAGGTTAATTTTAAAATTAAGCGTTAAGCTATTTAAAACATTTTTAGTTTTCAAGATATTCCATTGCAGTTTCTATAATTTAGTTTAAAATAAAAATGTTTTACGTTTCTGAAGAATATTCGAAAAGTGGTCAGCAGATATATCTGATCGAGTTTTCTATCTGTTCCACATGTACATCGAATATTTATAAACACCCATTTGTTTATAATTTTTGTAAATTATAAACTTGAAGTAAAGTGACTGCATTGTCACAGTGTTTTCATTTCACTGTAAGGAAAATTCTCTAGCACGCCTTTGTCTATCATTAGCAAAAAAAAAAATAACAATACCTGGCTGAGTCCACCTAATTATTTAAACTATGTTCTGCTGTGACTAGTGTGCTTTATCTCTTTGAATACCAAAACCAATATAATAAAACCGTACTTTTAAATTTCAATTCAATAAAGTTGTTGACGGCTTTGAAAATTTCATATATAAAACAAAGCTCTGTCGAATATTTTTTTATTAACAATCATACGATTAACTCTTCAACATGTATTAAAATACATAAATAAGTTGTTAATTAATTATTTAAATAATCGATACAAATTGTATTGTATTGCTGATAATAACAGTTTACTTTTTCATTGTATTTTTGGATATTTATAGTTTAAACCATACTTTATTGTAATTTTTCTTGTGGTGTGATTTAGACATTACTTTAATATAAAGTGGCCTTTTATGTTCTAATTTGAGTGAATTTAAATTAATTTTTATTAGCAATTTGCTCGATTATTTATTTATTCAGTTGAATTTACTGGGTCAGTTACTGCAACAAAGAATATAATCCTAGTGTAATAATAAGAATGAAGATGCCACTTTGCAAAAGTATATCGGGTTGTGTTTGTAATTATGGTGCTTGTAGGAAACCCAAAAATGCGGTGAGTTATTTTTTAGTGTTAACATAAGAAGTTACGCGATGTAATTCAAATTTAGACTCTTCTTCAAGGTGTAGACTGATTGTACCAATATTACCTTTTCTGGCAATGTGTACAGGGTGGGCAAATTTCGATGTTTTTATACGGTAGAGCCTAAACCGTAATAGATAGAGCAAAACTGACACACGTCACGTTCGATTTTTTTGAGCTTAGTTTAATGCCGTAATCGGAGCGCGGCTAACTTGATTAATTTTCTTTATATAGGGCGATTTTCATTTTCCCTTTATATTTCGGTTGTTATTAGAGTTACGTGTAAAGTAATTTTATAAAAGAGATAATTCGATGCTTAATGCAGTGCCGTATCAAGAATTTTTTTCGAAGTTCAATTGTTCAATATATTGCTATCAACTTTGTTTTCTTAAATGGGACACCCTACATATTAAAGCGTCAGTAGATTCCAAATTTCATTCCCTTTACAACCATGTATGACAATTAGCGACTATTTAGTAAAACTTAATAAAAATAAATAAAAACCATATTTTATGCATGTTTGCAAATAAAATAAAAATTTACTAAGTAGGCTAGTTCCATCATTCAAATCATTAAAAATGCTTTATGATGTTGATTGTTTCAATGTTTTATTCAACACAAGAAAAATGCTAATGTTGCAGCTGAAACGTGCTGCAACTGATACCCAGAAACAACACAGCATTATAGAAAAATATTGGGAAGGTTAAGAGGAAACCTTATTAATTATGAATCATTTGCAAAATTCAGACCTAAAACGTATGATTAAACATATTCAGAAGAAATAAGTGTTAATGTTATTACAGATGAAATTGATAATTAACAATTTTAAGTGTGGAGAAAAAAATTAAAATTAAACTAAACTGATGTTAAATTAAATTATTTCGAATACGCATATCACACCTCTTATCAATACTTCTAATAGCATTATAAACATGAATGTTTGACACTGAATTTATACATTGACTGAAATTTTCTTTTAATTCTTCAATAGTATGACTTTTAAGGCGGGTTTAGTCAACTAATAATGCATAATGCATAATTTTAGTGCGTAATGGATAATTTTTAAAACATGACACTTACATGTACCTGTTTATACAACGAATAGTGTATAATTCATAATTTTCGTTGATAATGCATAATGCATAAGGTTGGGAACTTTCAACTTTATGCACTAAATTATGCAAAAAAATACCAATACGCATGCGCCGCATGCCTTACATAACCTCAATTTACGAAATAAACTAAATAATAATTGAAAATGTGATAAGTAACAGATTTTTAATTTGAAAGCTATCAAAAAAAAAAAAAAATTCCAACACAAAAAGTAATAGCATTGTCTTTAAAGACAATGGTAATAGGTTAACCTGCTGTCTAGTCAGTTGTCACTTTTCGCTTTATGCATAAAAGTTATGAGTTGTATAAACACCTATATTTTGTTGTGTATTATCGATTATGCACTATCTATTAAGCATTTTTATCCATTATTAGTTGGCTAAACCTGCCTTTAGTTTTGTAAACTTTATCTTTTAGATGTCCCCATAAAAAAAATCACATGGTGTTATATCTGGAGAATTACCGTTAATGCTTATGCAATTATTACCAAAATTTGTAAACAATATTTCCCTTAAATTTTTATTATTATGCGGTGGTGCGCCATTTTGGTGGAAAAACGCATTTCTTCGTTCTGCCAGTGGAATATTGTCTAAATAATTCGAAATTATTTGTTCACTAACAATCTCGTTATAACGATTGCTCGTAAGATTTTCTTCAAATACCTTGTAGGCTAAAATTCCGCTAGAATTTATTGCGCAATTTTCGTAAGACATTTCAGTTCCGTAATAAACTGTTAATTAATGAATGCTGACAATAATTATCATTTGACAAATACATTAATAAATGACAGTATCAATAATCTGTTATTTGACATTAATTGTTTTCAATAAGACACAAGCCTACTTAAAATTTATTTTATTTGAAATATAATATGGTTTTTATTTATTTTTATTAAGTTTTACTAAATATGTAGCTACTTGTCATACATGGTTGTAAAGGGAAGGAAATTTGGAATATAAATTCTTGATACGCCACTGCATTAAGCATCAAATTATCTCTAACTTTTATACAAACACTTTTCCCGTATCTCTAATAACAACCAAAATATAAAGGAAAAAAGAAAATGACAAAAAATGAAAATCGCCCTGTATAAAGAAAACTAATCAAGTTAGCCGCGCTACGATTACGGCATTAAACTAAGCTCAAAAAAATCGAACGTGACGTGTCACTTAGTTTTGCTCTGTATATTACGGTTTAGACTGTATCGTATAAACACATCGAAATTTGCCCACCCTGTATAATAAAAGGAGCTATATGTTTGATATATATTATGTTTTGGTTAATATCAGATGATGAGAGATGATATCAATTAGGAGACAGTGTATATTGTATATGTATGTTACTGGCTTATTAGCAAGAACATCTTTTATCCAGTATTCTATTCCGCGCAGATTTCTCTGAGTTTTTCCATTTCACACGTTTTTATAGTCATTTGGACTTATTTAGACAAAGGCTAAGCTACTCTCACCGTTTACAAGGCGGCAAATTTCACGCGTTTTTATATAAAAAAAACATTACCCACCTTTCCATTCTTGATTCCCGGGTTTTGACTTTCTCCCATGGATAGTGCATGTATTTATCAATTGCAAAAAGTAGCAACGCACATTTTAAAATCCAAATTCGCTTAACAAGGTGTAAGGCCCCATTTGCTCTGTTTATTGCAGATATCCCCAATTCCGTAGTGTTTCAATTTCAATAGCATTTAAAGTCATAGTTTGTCCAGTTTGTCCAATTTAAGACAACCCATATATGACCAGTTATACAGGTTGATGGTTCATTTTTTTAACATTCATTCAAGAAAATTTCGAAAGAAAAAATGTTCAAAATATTCCGATCCTATTTCTTTGCCGTATTAACAAAATATAACCATGGAAAAAATCAGAAGATGTTTTGTTCGTAAAAAAATTAAGCTCTGTAAACTAAAATTTTTTACCTACATTGAAAGAAAGTGTGTGTGTGAAAGTACAGCTTCAACTTCTTATTTTGTACTTTCGCATTATTGTAAAATAAATTTTCAGAACTATATATAGATACAAGATGTTTTTGGCGACATCTAGTGTGAGCAGGCAATATGCCCGGTGAAACTCAGTTCACAAACGATGGCCGGACTAGAAGTGACAACTGCATTAAATCCTATTGCCAACACTAGACTATCTTTGCGTCACACTGCCTGCCCATCACCACTGATGAGTTTTGGATCAACGAAACGTCCCGTCTGGTGAAAGCATGGTAGTGTGAAACAAATTTCCAACATCATTTAAAGTCTTATTAGATTATCTAACAAGCAACTCAGAAGTTGTGCAAGAGATAATCTTAACCTGCCAATATCCGCTTTTTAAATCGAAATTTTACAAGAAAGAGGCTCCTGCAAGTGTATCTAATGTGTCGTCTATTAGAGACAATGGATAACTGTCCTTAATCACGTTGTTCAGCTGACGATAATCTACACAAAGTTGTTCCATCCTTCTTCCTGACTAATACTACTGGAGAGGATCAAAAACTGTTGGAAGGTTCAATAACGCCTTCTTCTCCATATCTCGAACAATCGTTTCGGCCTGTGACATAGGCAAATTTAGAAGTGTTGAAGAACCTGATAATTCCACTGAAAACATTCCAAAATAGCCTGGCACAGGAAAAATCCTTATCCAGGCTATAGTGATAGCAGTATGGTTTCAGGTCCTCGTAGTCGACAGGTGATCTTGCGCTAGCAATTTTATGGTTAGTAATGATTATTTGGAAAATTGGATGACATATAAAGTTTTTGAGATTCATCACTTTTTTGGTTTGATGCTAGGTAAATGTTCTGAAGAATTTTTATAGCTGTAGCTTTCCACAGCTATTTTCACAAAAAAACTCCTTATTGTGTCTCGTTTCGGAATAGTGCTGGGACTCGTTACCTAGCGAAGTCTTTTTGTTCGATATAATCTCGGGTTAACTGAGATCTAGTCTCTATTACGTCTCTATTACGTCTCTATTACTCGCAGTGTGCTTGCCTTTCCATTGTATATTACTTTGCAATCGGATTCATTAAAAGAAATCGATATATTTTAGTTGAAACTGTGATACAATTCAAGTAACATTCTCACAACATAATATGTAGACTAGAGTCTAAGGGACAACCAAATGCATATTGCTGACCTCCATGTCAGTATTACTTGATACTTTTGCTACGATTATGCAATTATTTCATTCTTAAACAGCAATTAATTACAAATAGTGTTTCTATTTGAAAACAATTCAATAAATTACGTGGGTTTAGCTCTAACTATTTGCATAAAATACACTCGTATGAATCTAAATGAAGCAATAATAAAAAACTTAACGTGACTATTACAGCCAGACTAAGTTGTTGTGTTTAATTTAGCCAGTCTATATTATTGTTAAAATGACCGTACTTCCTCTATATTGCTATAAAACAGATACCTATAATTAATTGCTTAAAAGAATACAAAAACATATTCTCTAGAATTCAAAAAATAATAACATTATTGTGAATGCTGTGAGAATATTTTAGAATCTGAAATTAGCTGTAACCGATTTTTAATTAGCTAGAATCTAATTAAAATATATTATGCATCTGGATTATTTAATTTCTATTTATTTATTTATTTACCAAGTGAGTTCAATAAATAACGGGAATTTTCCTTTTTTTTTTTTTTCAAGTGTCATGTGTGGCTGGGGCACCATTATAGTGTTGTGTTTGGCCAAACATTCACGAATAATCATTGAAGGGTGGGCAAGTGCATTATCACCCCGAGCTAAGTTTTCATGTTTAGGATTATAACAATCGTTGCCAGACCAACTACTTGTCGGTGACGATTCGGGATAAATGAGCTGCACTTTATTACGTGACATATGTGGCCGTTTTTCCTTCAATGCTTTATCGAATGTGGTCAAAAAATCGCCATAATATTTGTGCTTGGTATACAAAATAGTCAATGTGATTCACACTTTGCGAATCCAAAAAAAAAACGATGACCTCTTCCACCGATGACTTTGGTTTCTTCTGAAAAAGTTCTTTGTTTCGACTGCTACTTGGTCTCTACTAGCGAGCCCATGTTTCGTCAACGCTTACGAAGCCTCTGAACTGCGCTTCAATATGGCGAAACACTACTCGGAAGTGGTCACACGATGATGTTGAATTTACTCAGTGGAACTCATTTCAGCTATCCAAACTCAACGTACCATCGGTCATGTTAACTGTTTCTTCATGGAGGAAGTTTAAGCTGTGTTGTTATATTTATATATAGGTTTAACTTAACGTTTTACTCTACTTTTTACAATGTAATAACATTAGAAAATTATAATTAAAAATGTTCTTCTAGGCGTTACAAAATGAATGTACAAATTATCAGATCTAAATTAGTATTACAGTTGCAAATATCAATTTTTAACTGGTATCACGCGTTAAACAATATTAAGCGAACATGAATCAAAACGTAACATCAACATTTTAACATTGATAAGAGAAAAGAACGGCCATCAAGTTTCCGCTAGTAAATCCATGTTTCGCTTTAATATATTTAACCAAACAAAAGTTTACCAAAAATTTACAAATATCTTCTTGAAAGAATTACAAATAGTGTTAAACTAAACCTATAAGATATTCATTAAGTTATTCGCCAAGAAATGTATTAATGAATAAATTGATAAATATTATACACAGCTTGTGTTTATGAAATGTTTCAAGTTTAATATCAACATGCTCTAGTTAAGTAAGAGTAGACAACACTCCACACTCCACTCCACAAGTGTTATAGGACGTTATGCTTAACTAAACAACACTCTACAGCAAGGACATTTGTGTATTTTCGCTTATTTGAATATGTTTTAGGACGACGCCGGTAATTCTAACATGTGGCTAACAGCAAGCGAGGCCAGCAGTTTAAGTCATCAGGAAGTATCTGATAGATTGCAGGTGGATATTAGGAAAGGATTGAATTGGCAGGACGCAACTCAAAGACGACAGTTCTCAGGGTGAGTTTTTCTGTATTGAGACAACTGAAAACATATTTAGTTATTCATAAAATTCGCTACTTATTACGCGCGATTTGCCAAGTACGTGTAACATTTGAGGTAAAGTGTATGAAGCTCGGGTATACTTGGCGTTGTACTTTTACTTCCCAACCGTTATCGGTAAGTGTGGCCAAGTCAAAAAAGACAAGCCGCCACCTGAAGCAATACTTATCTACGCGCTACATTACATTTGCATCGCATATATTGTAATATTCTTGTGAGGAAAACATGTCTTTTTTTTAATAAATGAAATAGTTAAATATCAATTAAATAATTAAAATGGAGTGGAAAAATATCAAGTACTTGCCAAGTATAATCCACATCAATAACTTGTCAAATAGCATGTAATAAGTGGCCTTTAGTTATATCACAAGTTATGGATATTTTAATAATTGTAATGTTTTCCTAAATTAACTTTCAATTAAAATCTTCTGCACTTTTATTATATTTTCCAAGTTTTTATTTCTTATTTATTTCTCTTGTCCATATGACAAATATATTTTCTACTGGTACTACCATTTATAACATTCATAAAATACAATACGATACTAATATATTCAACACAATTAAATAATTAAAAACATCAACATTTATCCACCCCTAGTGAAATCTCTTCATTTTTCATTCACATCCATAACACACAATTTTGTCGCTGGTCGATGGTAGGTTCCCAAAGACGTTTTTACTTCGACAACACGTACTACGCCGTCCTGCCCGAAAACGTTCTCGTCGTACTTTCAAAATTTTCCTCACTGAATTTTTTTTGTATTTGTCGCTCCCATATTCCACCATGTGTTGGAGCGTTCAAGTGCAAATTTATACGTTTTTGTACCATTACACCTTTAGTCAATGGTGCTTCAAAAACAAATTAATTATAAATGCGGAAAAAACATCTTGCATTATGTTTAGAACGAAAGTCAGAGACATTACGTTCGACTTAAATTTACACCTAAACTCATCCTATAGAAATCACTGAAAAATCAAAATTCCTGGGTATAATGTTGGATAAAAACCTGAGTTGGTCTCAGCATATAGGTCAACTGTGCTCGGAGCTTAGCCGAGTGTGCTTTGCTGTGTCGGTCCTTAGGAATTCTTTAAATACAGGGGCTCTTTTATGTGTTTATTATGCACTTGCATACTCTAGATTGTCGTATGGTGTGATCGCGTGGGGTCAAAGTGTGGATATACAGCGTGTGTTTGTTCTGCAGAAGAGAATTCTGCGGGTCGTTTTTGGTCTGGGGCGTTTGGAATCTTGTAGAGAAACGTTTAGAAAACATAAAATATTAACTCTATCATCTGTGTATATATATAAAATAGAGCTTCATGTGTATCGAATGAAAACTGAGTTAAAAAGACCTACTCACAACTACTCAACTAGAAATAGAGATAACATTACATTACAATGTTCAGGAAGTCGCCTATATGTGCAGGTTCTTACATTTTTAACAAAATACCTGATGAAATAAGAAGCTCGAAAACTGAAAATATTTTTAAAAGAAAACTTAGAGATTTTTTGAGTGACAAGTGTTATTATAGTTTGTCAGAGTTTTTTGATTGTTAAGCTGACAATACTTTCATTTAAATGTTGTTCTGCGTTCTTTGTATGTATTTCGGGTTTTGTTTATCCTGTATTTGTTAAATTGTAATTATAATAATGTATTGTGTGTAATGACGACCCTATCCAATCATAAGGTTGGCTTGAGGTGTAGATAAATAAATAAAATACACTGGATATTTCATTTTGATTTAATTTTTTTATATTTTCATATATTTCCCTGTTACATATATTTAATTTCGCCACTTCTTGATGTAAATCTCAATTTCATAATAAATGATTGTGTGCAACATCTATATGTGTGGCTATCGTTGTCATACATGTAAAAATTACACCGTATCATTGTTCACGTTAAAGACAGCTAATCGATCATCAGGTAATAATCCCATTTCATGAACAACTGGTTTGATCCTTAGGTTCTTACAAAACTGGCAGTTCCTCCAAATCGTTTTTACGGCATTTCTTAACCCCTGAATCCATAACCTCTGATGAATTTCATTTATAACTCGTATCCATGATGATGTACTCTAGTGTGATATTTTTTATTAATAATGTCTTGAATGGAAGTTTACTATGAAATATAGGGTTTTTTCTTTCAAAATGTGTTTCTTTTGGTATTCGTCCCTTCTTGCGTATAAATTCTTGGCTAAATAAGGTGACAAATAACAGATTTTACTGGATCTTCCTATCGGCTTTAATACTTTCAACATATCGAATTCTTCTTTGTAATGATCCTTTTGTACTTCTATGAACCGCATACTTTCAGCTTCTCTTATTTCATTTACTGATAAAATTCCTTTCGGGTATTGCTTTTCCCTACATAAATTTATAAATCTTATGCATCCAGGCTGTTGATTGAATCAGTTTTTCATAACTGGAGAATCTTTTAATATTACGTTAGTAATCTTTAATTTTACTATTTTCCGTGATGACTAATACACTGTTTCGTTAACTTCCAAATCTTCAAGTTTCACTTTAATTTGTTGACATGTTTTCAGACATCTTTCTAAAGTATTGTCTAAATTTTCTCTTAAAAATCTAAGCCTTGGAACCAACGTTCGAAAGTGTGCGCATTCTTAAAAAAAAACTCGAGTTGCTTGGTCTGCCACATTCTTATTCGATGGTAACCAATACCAAACTCCTTTTCATGTGAAATCTAAAATTTCTCCAACCCTTTGAGCAACAAACATTTTAAATTTCTTAGTTTCAGATTTAATCTAGAGTCTGACCAGTCAAATTTTCTTTCAATTTTACGACAAACTTTCAAGTTTTGTTATCACATTTGACATCATCTGTTATTTATTTACTATGTTTAAATAAAATATATTTTATTTTTAAGTGTTTATAGTTGATATCTATTGTTTTAATTTACTCAGAAAATAATCTAGTCAAATAGTATTCGTACGTAATAATACAGGTAGTACTTCTCCTAAATGAAAATCGTATCATTTTGAAAGAATAAATTATTTAAGCTATCAAACTGACTCTCTTTCTAATTATGCAACAAGTTATCGATGTATAACCGATTATTTGACAGTACTGGCACTGAATATACGTCTGAAAACACCATATCGGATATATACGGTTCTACAGGTTGTATATCTATATATTGTTACTCTTATTAAACGTGTCAAAATAAATTACGTTTGGTATAAACTTGACAATGTTTCGCTGTCAAAACATGCATTTTTCTCGCTATATAATCTTACTATATACCACTTGTGATAGATATTGTCGTAAATTTGTATTTTCTGAAATATAATTTCAATAATACAATTTCAGTACTGCAAATCCATCAAGGATTTTTTCAATCTAACCTTATTTTCCATCTTATTTTTCAGATATAATGAATTCTCTGTATCAGATTTAGACCCACCATGGAAGAAATATTTAGAACAATTCAAAAATCCATTGATCCTCTTACTATTAGCCTCTGCCGTTGTTTCAGCCAGTATGAAACAATTCGACGATGCTATCAGTATTACAGTTGCTATAGTGATAGTTGTTACAGTTGCATTCGTACAGGAATATAGATCAGAAAAATCGTTACAAGCACTGACGAAGCTGGTGCCACCCGCTTGCCATTGGTAAGTACAAATATTAGAAATGCAGACCTAGGTAGGCAGATCACACGAGGGCCTGTTGTGGCTCATATTATTCATATTTGACGAAGTTTTAGGTTTACAATAAACGTATTTGTTACAGTCTTCGGGAAGGTACCCCAGACAATTTCCTCGCCCGTGAACTTGTACCAGGTGATATTGTACTCCTGAATGTCGGTGATAGGGTGCCCGCTGATTTACGGCTATTCGAAGCAATTGATTTAACGATAGACGAAAGTTCTTTTACGGGTGAAACGGAACCAGCCAAAAAGAATACGGACCCGGTACTGCGGCCAAATGGGGCGCATTCTTCGAATACAAATATAGCATTTATGGGAACATTGGTCAGATATGGTAAAGGAAAGGTAAATAGAAATTGATATTATTACGAAGATGTTATTTTTGATGTTGATGTTTATGTTAAGTTTTGTATAATGACTTCAGAAATTTTTAATAAGGGACAAGCTTTGGAAAATGCAAGCAAATTGATTTTCAAATATACTCGACATTCTTAACTGTCATTTTTTTTCCTTAATTTAGGGGATTGTTGTTAGCACCGGGACTAATAGTGAGTTTGGATCCGTTTTCAAAATGATGATTGAAGAAGAAGCACCGAAAACGCCGTTACAGAAGTCTATGGATAGCTTAGGAGCACAATTGTCGTTGTATTCCTTTGCTATAATTGCTCTGATTATGTTTATTGGTTGGCTGCAAGGCAAGGTGTTGTTAGAGATGTTTACAATTGGTGTCAGTTTGGCTGTTGCTGCCATACCTGAAGGTATGTAGTTTCCATTATATTCAGTACAGTGCGTGCATGATACTGGATAATATGTACAAACACAAAACTTTACAAATATGTCTACCAAAAAGTAAAAAACTAATATTGAAATCAGATTTTTATCAGTAACAAAAAAATGCGTCTGTCAATTGTTTTTATTTGTATGAATCATTTAGCTTCTCCTAATATATGTAGTAAAATTACAAATTTAACCCTGCAGCACTCGCGTTATGAGCATTTCTCTCACGCTTCGCCTAAAATCGCAAGATTTCACGATATAGACACTGGATGAGCCTACCTCGCTCTCTAGCTGACTTTCTGTTCCCGTTGCGCCCCCTGATTAGTTAAATTCAAAATTCAGTACACTGTGTTCTGCGATATAATATGAAGTTGTTGATCAAGTGCAGGTTTGTGAGTGATTCTCTCATTGCGCGGGTTCTGGCGTTTGTATTTTCCAAATATATAAAGACAATACAGAAATTATTGAAGATCGTCAAATGTTTCTGAGGATGAAAACAGTTGATGAAACCACACTTAGTATACCGAGCTTCAGTAAAATGTATGCCATTCAACAGACGACAGCGAAGTAGAGAACTGGTAGGCATTCCTGAACCCGAACGTGTAACGGCAGAAGATCAAGCTGGATTTTGTGGATTTTGCCCAAGAATTTTGTCTCGTCACAATAAAGAAAAATACACAATAATAAATAGTGAGAGAAATGCTCACACGCGAGTTCTGCCGTAATTTTCTTAGCGCGAGTTCTCTAGGGTTAATAATATATAACCTGTGCCCCAAGACAAAGGCATTGGGAATTTCGAAACATTGAGAGTTACTTCTTTGTAAAATTGAAAAAATAAATAATAATTTAAATACTTTTCACAGATTTTAATTTTTTTGTAAAGACTTACATATTTTGTCAGCATTTAATGTTTGTGGAATTTGAAGGTAATTTGGTTCTAACTGAGAGTATGTGCCATTAGCGATGGTTTATTGTTGTGGTTTATTTTTTCAGATATTTATTATTAAATGGGTCACCTTCTGAACACTAATTTGAATTTGCTGCGACCCATTTTAACATTAAAACCTTTTCCTTGTTTATACTTATCTTGCGTTTGATATATTTACCTATTGCTAGCACTTTATGCAAAAATAATCCAATTAAAATTTAACGATTTTCTATTATTTATTTTTTATGTTCGTAGCTCCTGACCTTACTTTAAAACCAACCTCTATACACTAATTCTATTGATAAATATATATACAATGTTATATATATTTTTACTTTCCGGCATAGTGAAAGTATTGTGAACGCGCTAAAAACAATTTGAGGTAAAGATAACCGTTTTGAAGTTCCCTGAGACGATTAAGTCCATTTGCAGATGGAACTCTGTCTGTCTGTGTGTGTGTATGTATTCTTCCACGATAGAGCCCAAACGCTTTAACCAATTGAGCTAAATTTTGGTATATGAGTTTGGGGCAGTCCTAGGATGAACCCATTAGTTTTTGGTTGAAATCGCTTAAGCCTTGTGATAGGGGTCACAACAAAACCGCTAAATTTTCAAATAGTAGTAGGGATCGAGTGATACATCATTTTAACGCATTTTTATCTGATTTACAGCGATAATAATATAGAAAATTGCGTTTAATGCAGTTAGGTAGTTGGAACGTATATATATTACATTTAAAATACAATACGAGTATATACCACATGTGGTACCGTGGCCTCATTGATAGAGCCTTTGCTTCGTATGCGGAAGGTTAGGGGTTCGAATCCCAGCTCTGGTAATACTTTTTTTTTTCTTCTAATTTTTGTATAAAGTAGTTAGTAGTTTATTGGAAATAATGCAAATAATACAATTCTAATAATTATTATTAAAATTCTGTTTCGTTACGCATATTTTTAATTATATTATATCTTGTCGGGAAAGTTTTGGGGCGACAAAACAGATTTTTTATAATTGCGATTCTCTTTTAATGAACACCCTCATATGCGCCCTATGTGTCACCTAATCTAACCAGTTCGTTATCATGTCTAGTATTATATTTGTACAAAATTTGGGTTTTAGTCTTGAGGGTCCACTGAACTGAACCTATTTCCAGAGTACTTATATCGATCATTAGAAGATGGTACATATAATATTTCTCCAAGGCCCTCGTTAGTGTTAATCACCGGTTAGTTGTTCATAAGCTTCATAGCGCTGGTATCTCTGCAGCCCTATGAGGTTGGTTGGCTACTTGACTAGAAGAACTCAGGTTGTTGGTATTACTAGGTTTCATCTAGGCATGCACTGGTTACGTCTGGTGTTTCTCAAGGATCCTATCTAGGTCGTCTATAGGAGATTCGGGTGATCCAATGACTGATACCTATTACAGGAGCATGTCAGACCTTTCCTACACGGGTGTAAGACATATGAAATGGTTGTAAAAGGATGTGTTTGGCGACATCTAGTTTTATCGTTGGTAGTACGCCGAGTGAACAACAGTTCCTATTTCGGCTGCCTGGGAGGTCTCTGACCCCATAAAGCAACTACCAACACATAGACGCGCCGATACTCCCTTAAGCGGGATCGCATATATTTGAAATGGGCTTGTTTAACAAAACAAGACTTAAAATCCGAGAGTTTGTCTGTCAACCACTATACTTTCACCAGACGGCCGTTTCGTCGATCCACGACTCATCAGTGGTGATCGGTCAGTAGTTGACAGCCAAACTCTCGTAAATAATGTGGTATATACCCCACACGGAACAGAGATGTTTTACATCTCTGTTCCGTGTATGTATGTATGTATGTGTATGTATGTATGTATGTATGTATGTATGTATGTATGTATGAAATGGGTTTAAACATGTCAAAATGTTTCTGTATAAATTTCCATCGTATCCGAGAACCTCTTCTGTACAGCTATTTTATTGATCGATCGTTTTACAGATCCTTCGTTAGGGACTTGGGAGTATATTTGAATAATAGTTATGTTGCTCATATGGAACGGTCAACCTCAATGTCCCTTGAATGATGAACTTATGAGGTTTCATTAAGCGCTGCCCTACGGAATTTACCAATTTAAATACTTTTAAAGTACTTTACACGACATTAGTTAGACCACATTTGGAGTATGGATGCTTTGCCGCATGGAACCACTGAGACTTGCTTTCCATGCTTGAACCGTGCGTTGCGAACAACTTTGTGTCGCGTCATAAATAGGTTCTTCTTTTTATATATTATTCTTTATTATATTAAATTGTATGTTAGTACTAGTTCATAAGTACATTTTGTTCATTATATTGTATTACATATTGAAATTAATGGGCTTGTAGTCTGTATAAATAAAAACGAACCAATAAAGGTGTGAACATAAGTTAAACAAATTTGATGTTGAATTGTGAGGACGAAACTATTCTACTGTTAATTTTTGTTTCCTATTAGGTCTGCCAATTGTCGTCACAGTCACATTGGCATTAGGTGTTATGCGTATGGCAAAGCGGAATGCAATTGTGAAAAAGCTACCAACTGTAGAAACATTAGGTTGTGTAAATGTTATTTGTTCAGACAAAACTGGTACTATTACCAGGAATGAAATGACAGTGACCGTACTAGTGACGTCGGACGGATATATAGCTGAACTGACAGGTGCTGGGTATAATGACAAAGGACAAGTGTTGGTACACAAATGTGAATCGGCTGATAAAGCCACAGACAGCGTACATCAATTATTAGAGGTAAACATATAATGATGAGTATATTTTTAAGTATTTTAGATTCATTTTGTTACATTCATACCATTTTATGATATTGACATGCGTAATGGAATAAATATTCCGAAAAATCAATGTTTCTATTAGTAATGGAAAGTTCAAAGTACACATTGTCGAAGGCTTAGGAAATATGCTGTTTATTTTAATATTGACAGTGGAATTATTAAAGATGTGAACATCTAAAATCCAGAGACCGCAGTGCCATGCAATGGGTCCACCACCACCAACAGCCTTCCATAATGGACCGGAGCACATCATGTAAAAAGTACATAACTCTTCTGATTTAAAGAGTATTGTCCTCAAATAGTATCTCTGTTCAAATTTTCAACGAAGAAATGTGGTCAACGCAGTCATTAATTATAGTGTCAATTGAGGCATCTCGCATTTCAGCAGGCACGGTTTCGGTGTTCCATATTTTGGTTATTAGAACATGAAAATGTTCCAATGTCACAGGTCCTCCTTCTTTAAAGAGCTCAGGAGATATGCCATCAGAGCCATCTCCCACTCTCGGAAGGGTGCTTGCCGGACACAATGTGGTGTTACTTAACAGGGCTGTACCCTACAGATATTTAGTGCCAGGCAAATAGCGGCAAAGTCACGGGAGCAAAATCGTCCTCTAAACATGGGTTTTACAGACCTTGCGTTCGACGCTGTAAACCGTGAGGCTCTGTGGAGGATATTGAAGCTCAACGGTTGTCTCCAGAAATTCATCCGGATACCTCGACTCCTGCACGATACTATGAAAGCAGCAGTTCTCAACAGCAGCGGACTGGGAGAACCCTTTCCAATATCAACTGGCATAAAGCAGGGCTGTTTTATTGCGCCGATTTTATTTTCGATGTTTGTGGGAACGGTCATTCAACTTGCTACAGGTGTACTACCGGGGCGAATAAAGTTTGTCTACAGATTTGATGGAGGCGGCACATAGGGTTTTTGAAGAGCAGCGTTGACGACACGAGGATGCAAAGAGACAGCGTCGAAAGGAGAGAGAACGCATCGATCGGGCAACGCACCTACAACAGCCGGTAAATGGTGGTGATTGGGTGTGTCAATTTTGTGACAAGGTTTCGGCTCAAGGATCGGTCTGTTTAGCCATCTTAGAGTTTACAACAGAAATCTCTGAGTTGGAATAATTGACACTTGTTAGCGAGTGAATGCTGATGAATAAAAGGGACCCACTTGATATTTGTTTGTTAATAATTTCTTCACAATGTTCTTGCAACTTGATTTTAGTAATTCTATTCTACGGTTCCAAAAGATTTACGCAGAATGATAATCAAATTCTTCTCCTGTATTTTAAAACATAAATCCAAAATTTTACTATCACGATTTTTTCATTTTAGATTGGCGCCGTATGCAATAATGCAATTATCAACAACGAGCAATTGATGGGTACACCAACAGAGGGGGCTTTACTAGCAGCTGCAATGAAGCACGGCATGTACAATGTTGGTGAGCGGTATATGCGTTTACAAGAGATACCGTTTAGTTCGGAATTGAAAATGATGTCTGTGAAAGTGGTATCGAAATATGACATTGAAAAAAGAGAACTGTATTTCGTTAAGGGTGCTATTGAAAAGATTTTACCAAAGTGTACTAATTACAGTTTAAACGGTGAGATATTTTTTATTTTACTAAGTGAAATTGCATGTTTTTGGGGCATGTTATATTTAAATTTATGCGTTGACTTTTTATCGTCACTGTATATAAAGCATTAAAGTAGAGAAAAATATATTGGATTCATTCAAAAAAATGCCAAAAAATTAGGATTTGTTTGAACCTTGTCACGAACTGTTTAGATTATTACACGAACAAACTTATTATTGTTTTTGCCTTTCAGTCAGCCAATTTCTTTCTTCTAGGTGTTGAACAACCGCTGACCGAACAAAAAAGCTCCGATTTCCAACTTGAGGCACATGAAATTGGAAAGAAGGGATTACGTGTTATGGCGTTAGCAAAGGGTGCTTCTCTCAACGAATTGACATACATAGGATTAGTGGGTATTTGTGATCCACCACGACCTCAAGTACGCGAAGCCATAACTACATTGACAGATAGTGGTGTGCAAGTGAAAATGGTAACAGGAGATGCTATGGATACTGCAGTAGCCATCGGTAAGTTTGATTTAAATATAAAAGTTAAACCATTTGTGTAAAAGTGTTCGTGAAACTAGTTTCACCATAATATGAGATCTTCAGCCAAAAAATGTACTTGTTTAAATTTGACAATTTAAATATACATACAGCAAAGCTGTTTTCTCAACCGAACATGTATGTTTTGCAATACAATTTAATTAACAAAATTATAAAAAGAAGACAATAATATGAGTTATAATAATTATAAATTGGTTCATTTAGTTGTGTTGTAAAACCTTGAATTCCCCTCTAGCCCAAGCGATTGGCCTTCAAACACTACCCGCTCAAGTTGTATCTGGCGAGCAATTGGACGCTTTCACGGAAACGGAATTAGATGCGGCAGTACCAATGGCTACCGTATTCTATCGGGTATCGCCGAAAAATAAATTGTCGATCGTGAAATCGTTACAGAGAACTGGTCATATAGTCGGTATGACTGGTGATGGGGTAAATGATGGAGTGGCATTGAAGAAAGCAGATATCGGCATTGCTATGGGTAAGAATGGGACTGACGTATGCAAAGAAGCTGCCGATATGATTTTGGTTGATGATGACTTTTATACCATTATGTAAGTTTTTAGTAGAAGTTAGTGGTTGATTGGTATTTCTGAAATCAGATCCTCAATATTTTTATATTCTTTCTGTAACTTCGTGCTTAAATAAATGTTGTTTGGCGCCAAGAAAATTGACCAATATAGTTTTGAACTTTTTTGTTTTTCGTAGTGCCGCAATTGAAGAAGGAAAAAGTATTTTCTACAACATTAGAAATTTTGTTCGATTCCAATTGTCCACATCTATAGCGGCTTTGGCATTGGTAGCACTAGCAAATTTAATGGACATTCCAAATCCACTGAATGCAATGCAGGTAAATTAATTTATATACACTATATTTTTGGTGCACAATGAAACTCATACCAAAGTTGCGTTTTATTTATAGCGTTCGCATGTAGCTTGTCTTTCGTATTTTACAGTTCCATGAAATTCTCGGTCCACAATTCGGAACGTCTTATTTGAAATATTTTGAGCATTCCATGCATTACCCATATTTTAAGAACTTCTGGTTACCTATCGTCTAGGAGTCAGTTCCAATTTAAAGAATCGGAAGTAAATTCTTACAAATCTGATCATATATGTGTACAGGGTGTCCCGTTTTGGCTGTAATAATCGAGATATCCCGTAAGGAGAAGCAAAATGGGACACCCTGTGCAGATACCATCCCGCAATATACGATTTAGCTAATACACCCCAGGAGAGACGTAAAAAGTGTTACAGCTAAAATATTTAACAAAACGCGTATCCTGGCCTTTACAACATCTTATTTTATAAAAAAATAAATATGTTTTACTTCAATACATTTCTCAACTGTTCAAATTTTCGGTATCGCTGAGTTTATAACGATAGATAAATGTAGAGAATTGTTGCATTAAATATAGACTACTTGTAATTGTTTAGATCCTATGGATCAACATTATAATGGATGGACCACCAGCGCAAAGTTTAGGTGTTGAACCGGTTGAGGACGATGTAGTTAGACAACCACCACGCAACACCAAAGAACCAATGATCACTCGTAATCTTATAATTAACGTACTTTTAAGTGCAACTTTTATTGTTGCAGGCACTTTGTGGGTGTTTATTAAAGAAGTAAGTGAACCTCAATTAATCATTTTTTCTCTGCTTCCTCTCTTACATAGATTTGCAATAATTTGAAACAGTGAAGACATTTTTATTATTTTCCAGTTGAGTTCTGAAGGCATCACAGCTCGCGACACGACAATGACATTCACATGTTTTGTGTTCTTTGACATGTGGAATGCGTTATCATGTCGATCACATTCGAAAAGCGTGTTTACGATTGGTCTGTTTTCAAACAAAATGTTTTTGGTAGCTGTTGCCTTGTCTGTGATTGGACAGATGCTAGTCGTTTATACGCCTCCGTTACAGAGTGTATTCCAGACGGAACCACTCACAGCCTGGGGTAAGATATTACTACAAGAATGAAAATCACCGTGCGTTCGTTTCAAATTAATGCGTAGGAAATATCACGCTCGTAGTTTGGTATATTTATTTATTCAATATTTGTTGACATTACTGACTATTATGACTTCTGTTGGAAATGTGCATGTTTCAGGTGCATCAGGAATATTGCTTTGTTTCGTTGCATCCACTTACATAAGTACATTTGCAGATTATTATTAATGTTGTTAAATTCTTAATAAACCTCGTAATTCATTGTCTTAACTGATTTCCTGACTAGTCAATGGAGCACAATGAACTCTTACTCAGTGATGAACTGGAGAATGGTTCGTGTTAGAGATTTCAAATTTAGCACCAGCGGTGATGCTCATATTGTTATTTATATAAGTATTACACGATTTTTAAACATTATAAGATGAAAATTATTATTAAGTCTTTAAATTGGGGCGGCAGATGCCCACATGTTCAAACACCTCTCGGTGCGATCACAATAGTCTAGTACTTGATAGTGCGGAGGGATTGGATGGGTGGACGGTGCTTCCGGTCGAGTCGGTAGACTTGCCTATGCCAAGTAGTTATTGACTACATAGTCGTGGGTGCTGGCAGATGGCAGTCGAGGACCGTGGTTCGCTAAACTGTAGGTCCATACTTGTCAATTCCATGACAGGATGCCAATAATACAAAAAAAAGTATTTAAATTGTTCTACTTTATTGGTTCCGCCGTCTTTTTTTATATTTCAAGTAACATTGAATGCACAATAAATTGTGATTTGATTTGCTTTATTGAATTTAGATATTCATCATGCATTCCAGTTCAACCTTATTCGATATTAAAACGTTCGCGTATAATTAACTTTTATATTTTTGCATTTTTTAGACATGGGATTTCTCACACTACTTTCATCATCAGTATGGGTATTTTCCGAAATTAAAAAACTAGTCGAACGTGTGTTGCGGCAACGTTGCTGCAAAGGCAAAAAATCCCCCATGGAGTATGTATGACAGGAGAGGGGGCCAGGGGTGAAGACCCGACATCATTAACCTAGAAAACCGAAAGCTGTCGGATAAATTCTGTGTACGCCACAGATATAAAAAATGAAACAACTTGATAATATGGCCCCCTTAATTTCATAAAAAATATAATATATGCAAACGAATAACTAAAATATATATAGAGATATATAATTGATTAAGTACGATTAATCACATTCAATGCTTTTTAGATAAAAGTAAAAACTATGCAACATTTTGACTAAGCTTCAGAAGATATACAATGTCTACGAATATTCAAGATCTTAACTAAATTTTTATAAGTATTTGTTTATTGGAAAATAAAAAGTTGTGAATTAGATTGAATATATAACTGGAAGTGATTGGGATAAACAGGGTATGAAAACTGTAATAAGGATTTGTAGATCTCAACAATTATGTTAGCTTGAGAAGTTGACAAATTTAGGCTATATTGTAATGTGTAATTGACAATTATTTCAAGGATTTAATTTTATCGTGAATTGGTTGAAATATGTTATACAATTTTAAACTATCAAAATGATAAAACATAAATATTCCGTGTACTTTGCATCTATTTATGTGGATAATTCTTAAAATATATCGTTCAAGATGTAATTAAACATAAAAAAATATGAAGAGATATACAATTAGTTTTTTATTATGCATAATTTTTCCCTTTACTAATTATTTATGTTACCATACCATATTATGTTTGTTTATTTTATTTTTATTTCGGCAGCTTGATATTATATTATTTTTAAGGTATATTAACTTTTAAGTTGTACATTTTATTTATTTATTTGCCTTTTCTTTATAAATATAGTTTCTAATTCCATTGTAATTATATATTTTTTCTCTTTCGAAACACGTATTATTTATTTATAAATATTTGTTTTATTTCATATGCAGCCGTTTTTTACAAATATATTATATTATAACATTTTAGCAAATATCTCATTAGGTTTATTACCCAAATGTCTTTGTAAATTTGCCTTTTTTTTATTTCTATTTATTAGTTTACTAATAATAACTTAATATATTCAGGTATCTCAGACTTTAATGGTGATGCTAATTTAACTGTTTTTTTTTTAAATGCTTATGACTTCATATAATGACACTATGTGTAACAAACACTGCTTTCAATTTGTTTTTACTAATAATTATTATATTTACTACGACTCTTCACTTTTGCAGAAATGAACAAATAGGTACGTGTCTCACCGCTAATCACAGGTGATGGAGTCTGTGAATATATAAAAAAATACAATTATTTCAAAGTTCGGGCATATTTTAAAACCTGAGATTATGATAATGATATATTATATTTTGACTCATTTTAACACTGTACGTAAAACAGTCAGAAACTCACAGGGCAGGAGCTATTTCAAATCGTAATTCAACGAGTGTGCATTTTTCATTGTACAGTGTGGGGTGGGATAATTGAAATTGGAAAAACCCTTCTTGCATTGCAGTTCCTAATGCTTCAATCTGGTGTAGTTTATATTATATCGGGTGATTCCTAACTTTCCTACAAATGTTTTTTTTGTGATGGAACACCCTGTATATTTTAATATTTTCTCTTTTCAAATATATTTATAAATATATATTTCTAAGTTGAGGTTTTCACGATATATTCGGCTTTGAAATTAAAAAGTTTAAAAAAATCAAATTTGGCAGCTGTCGAATAGAAAATTTTAAATTATTTCATTTCTGCTGTTCCACATAAATTATATTTCCAGTTATTTTTATTACTATATTATTATTAAATTATTATCATAAAATGTATCACAATCCAGAGAACTACGAAATGTTAAAGTTTATGAAAGTGATAATGTGAAAGCATTATATAATAAAGCCTAGCAAATTTTGGTGCGTTCTGTAAACCACGTAAAAAAATAATATTTATAATAATATTGATAACAAAACCAAAAACTAATGGAAATAACAGTTTTGGACACCATTAAAAATAATTCCACCTTTTCCACCAGAAACAAAATGAGACCTTCCCGAACCAGAAAGATTCAAAATCGGTTTCTTGTAGATTCATCCAAACCTTGCAGTACAAAATCAGCAATCGTATGTATTTTTTTGGTGGAGTATTAAATTACATTGCAATGTCTTCGAGAACAAATGGAAGCCTTTTTGGATGAGCTACCCTTAATAAACCATCGGGGTGATCCTATATTTTTTAACAAGATGGTGCGCCGCCCCATAAATCAAGAGCCATCAGTAACCACTTGAAAGTGTTGTTTGCTGATCAATGGATAGGGAACTAAGGACCAATTGCTTGGCCCGGTAGGTCACCAGAGGTGACGCCATTAGATTTTGATCTTTGGGGAAGGATTAATGACCTAACATATAAGCAGCGGATAACTACAAGAAATTGTTCGAGGAAGCATAGCGGAATGCATTTGCAACCATCACAAATGTAAAGATTATTAATGCTCTAAACGTTACCGATTGTGTATAAACCAGAACGTTGCTCAATTTGAACATTTGCTTTAAAATATTTTCATTTTAAATATACAATGTGTGAGTAAAAACTTTTTTATTGGTAGATTTAGAAGAAGAAAAAGTCGTTGAATTGTTGTAATAAAACGGTTTTGAAAATATTTTCGTAAAATTAAAAAAATCAAAATCATTAAACATGTTAATTTTGATATACCCTGTATAGTAATCGTAATTTTGGCATTCGAAATTGTAGTTTTGACACAAGCAGACTTTTTTTATAAAGAATGACTTTTAAATCTACAAATATAAAAGTTTTTCCTTTAACTCTATCCGTGGACACATTGTACATTTTTTTTTTTTTGAGTATGTAGGTAGTCGTTTTAATTTTAGGAATATATGAAATTCTTTCTCCACGAAATCATTTGACATAAAATAATTGATAAATAAAAGTCTATGTATGCGCTCAACTTATATAGTAACATGTATTTTTGAATTTTTTTCTTAAATATACAGGGTGTTCCATACGAAAAATATATGTATTTTTTGCAGCAATGAATCACCTGATATACAAATAAACTACATGAGATTATTACGCATTAAAAACTGCCATAAGGTTTTTTAAAAAGTCAATTATCTTTATTCCTTACTTATGAATTCACTCCTCTTCAATATGAACTGTTTCCTTAAATTGATTTATCTTTATTATCAAGAAAATTATGAGCCATCAAAATATTTCACTTAAATCGTGAAACGCCCTCTAGCCACCAAACGGTGAAAGATCTGTTTGCGTCAATGAATTTCTCACAAAATTTGAGCCTAGAGGGTGTTTACATACGGATCCATCTATTTTGCCCCACTCTGTACAGTGAAAATGAAATGTATACATAATATTAATTTACGGCTTGGTCTTGTTTCTGACTATTCTATGAACAAACAAATTAATGTTAATCAAAAATATCTGCGCAATGTTTGTATATAAAAAGGCTTTAAAAAGTTTTGAATATTTCCTAAATCATAATACTTATAATATGCAGTACGGCTTATGGAGGATATATATATATATATATATATATATGTCACTAGTGTATACCTAATGTTTAAATATTTTCTGCGATATCAAATTTCTTCACTCGGGAAAATGCCAGATTAAATCAATCACAAACGTATTTTGTCAAAAACAGAACACGACCATACCAAAAAAATTCGACATCTGTATGACAGAACGATTCAGATTAATCGTTTCAGTCATATGTATTGACTGAACGTAATATTTATCTGTAGATTATGTTCATGAATTTATCGGTTGAAGTCGATTGTCTCTTAGGTAAATGCGCCCACTTCTGTCTCTTGGGTACATGCCTATTTGAAGTGCTTCGATAGGCAATCGGGTCATTCCAAACGGCAGAGAAGCAGGAAATATTTGCGAAAACTAGAAAAATTTCAGGAAAGTGGTTGAGTTGAAGTTGTTCCAAGGTCCGGGAGGCCAATAATTGAGGACGATTGGAAGTCCAGGTCTTAGCCGAAATCCGAAATTGTAGTTAATCGTGAACAAACCATGAAACAAGTGGCAGAGGAATGTGTTTTATTTTGTAAAATAAATAATTTACAATTAATGAATGGGCACATAACTGCTTGTTACCCCAAAAAGCCCCATAACCAGTATGAACGTGACAACAACAAAAAATTGGGCGGGAGATTCCCACATGTGCAAGCGCGTGTCGACGTGATCATGGTCTTAAAGTACCTGGTCGCGTGGATAGTGGTTGGATGGGTGGACGATGCTCCCGGCAGACTTGCCAATGCCATGTAGTTATGGACTACATAGTCGTAGGTGCTGGCATCAGGCAGTCGATGAACGTGGTTCGGATTCCACGCTAAACTGTAGGTCCAAGTTAACAAAAAAGAAATAACTAAAATACGCTGGCTCTATTACCTTAGATGTAAAGGCCAATAACAGGGGGGAAAAAAGTTCTTAAGGATAAAAAGGTCATTATATTTAGAGGTGTGTAAACATATGAAATTTTCGCTCTTTTAAGTAAGAATCTGGTTATCCAGTGCTATGTATTTACATGGTACGTTTTTTGCTTTAGTATTTCTTATGTCTAGTGCAACACTATCAAACGAGATTCTTGTGATCCGGAAACATTTGTTTTGATACTTTTATTGCTTTTAAACTACACATCTGCGGTTGAGCGTTAGTTTAGATCTATTGGGGAAAATGAATGTTTTAAGAAAGACTATCCTCAATTACTAACCTAACTTCAAGGCTTAAGGATACAATTTATATATTGAAAGATATGATACGATTTGCTTGCGGCCAAAGAACCGTTTTCCGATTATCAGAATCTTGAAATTTTCAATACTCCATGCTGCAATACCATTCCACTATTGTATACAGTGCTTTGCAGATAATTTATGTTAATATTTGCAAATATTCTGGACTATACAAACTGGAAAATCATATTTATTATTTCGCGTTATGTGCATAATTATTTTTCATTTGTGTGTTCAGAATAAATATTGTGTACTCAAATATTAGTTATCTGCAATGAATATTATATAGATATTTAAGTATAGTGGAGTTTATAAATATTGAATGAAAATAGATAGGAATTTGAAAATAATAAAATGTATTTGTTCATACCACATCAGTTTCAAAAATACAATACCTATAGTAAAATATTTAGGTATATTCAAACGCAAATTTGTAGAAAGTTCATTAAATAAATTGAGCCACACCAACTGATGTGTTTTATTGATAACTAATAAATTGGTCACTAAAGGTACCATTTATATTCTTTAAAAAATGAAACATCGGAAACGATTTCAAAGTTCTGCCTGGACACTTTGCAACATGTAAACTTACCATTTCAAAAACTTACTGGATTTTGTGGTGATAACGGAAATACAAACGTTGGAGGTGTTGATAGACATGGTGAAAAGAACGTCTATTTTAAATTAAAAAAGGAGAGGAGAAGGAAGATCATATGCGTTTTTCAGATAATAATCTATTGACCAATTCAACAACGAAATGGTTTTTTCCTGATTGCATTGAAATAATTTTGAAACTATGAACTGCACTGATTGAAAGTTGTTGCTGATTTTTTCCAATTCGCTAAGTGAAATTTATTTGATGTTTTTATATTCGGACCTCTTTTTGTTTGAGAAAAATATTAGGAAAATGGAAATATCCAAGATATGTGTCATAGAAGGTAAAAACCAGTTACCCGCTACACCGTCTTTGATTGAAAGAATCACAGCTAACTTATAAGCATATCAACCAAAATTGGAGGTATTAAAATTAAAGAAAAAGTCGTCAGCAGCTATTTAATAACAAAATTCGAAACAGAATTTCATAAATTTTGTGTTTTTGACTGGATGCGTCTCTCGCAAATACCGGAATGGGAAAAAATTGAATACAGTTATGCAGACAGACTATTATCACATCACGTTAGGTCAAGAGTTATCACATTGGCAAAATATCACCACAAAACATACCCCCTATGTTTTGTGAATATCACATGCCATCGCGGCTTAGAAACAGAACAGAAATGACAGTGTACTCGATCAGACAAGTAAGAAACAAAAAACGTCAGAAGATTTTCATTCGAAATTTTCCTACGGATTAGCGAATGATCCAGCTTAACGAAAAATCTGTATGGCATCGATCCGCAGACCGTCCCCGACAGTACGAAATAACATACACCCTATAGCAGGTTCGTTTTAAAAAATTGACTTATTCTTGAGCGCATGCTTAGTATAGCGTAAACGCTAATTACATGAAAATATCGGTTTCAAAAAGTCCCTATTATCACACTCTTATTCTATGCTAATATCGCCTCCGATTATAGGGATAAAGGTGAGTTTACAAGAATCCGTTATACGACGATCCGACAGAGCTCCTATTGGTCGAAATATTTTGGCGCCAACGTTTATCCGAATATTTTTTAATTCGTCCGACGTCGGAGAAAGTTAAAAATATTTTAACTTTTTCTGTTATCGTACGTTTTTTAACCTTATTTTTTTTAATATATTGCTCGGCGAACAACAAACTGAATGTGATTATACTGAACTGAATATTTCACGAAACCGAAAGATCATCTTTTTTGATAATGATAATTTTATTATAATTGCTATTGTATTGTACGGACGTGTTTTTAATTCCGTCTCTTTTGATTAATTCTTTATACCGGCTAAACAAATCCAATATCGTTGGTTTTTGATACCATAATACAGTTGACGCTACACTTCGTGTTGGTGTTGTCCAGGTGGATCTAGAACTCATCGTTTTGATGTAATTAGTGATTATTGTTTCTGTGTGTACTGTTTTCAATTTATTAGTGATATCTTTTCGGTTTTTTTGACCGGCCTGATAGTAGTGTGGCGCGGCGCTTGAAATGCATTCCATCTGCGGTAACTCGGACTGCGGTCGCGTTATTGAGGATTCCGAAAAGCATGTTGTATGCGATGGTTGTAGATTGCGCTTCCATTATAATTGCACCGAACTAACGTCATCTGAGATCAGAGTTATTGAACTTAAATCTAGGAGAAGCCTGAAGTACTTCTGCTTGTCCTGCGAGGAGGCCGTGAGATCTATTCCGGTGCTGAGAAACCGAATCGATATGCTCGAGGGCAAGCTGGATATGATGATTGAGAAGATCGACGCTATGAGTAGAGCGTCAAGAAGAAGTGGCCCTGCGGATGCTGTGGTGAACAATAACGATGATCTGTTTTCTGAAGTTGTGGAACGGCAGAAGCGTATGAATAATATATGTATATTTAACTTCCCAGTCAGCGATGCAGAGCCGTGTAAGAGCCAGGTCTCTAAAATGTTAACTGAGTTGTGTGATCAGCCGATAGCTGTGAATGAGGTGCTTCCAATTGGAAGACCAAACAAGAACGGCCGTAAAATTTTGAAAGTGAGTCTGTCGCAGTCACATGATGTGCAACGTGTCTTGAAAAATAGAAACAAGATTGTCCGGGCTAAGCGTATTTACGTGGAAGCCGATATGACGGTCAAGCAGCGTGAAGTGTTTAGTGTGGTGAGAGCAGAGCTAAAAAGACGACGAGATGAGGGTGAGACAAATATTTTTATCAAGTTTGTTATGGGGAACCCAATTATTGCCCAAAAAAACTGAATGGGACTAGTGAAACACTCTCTGCAGTGAAGTTTATCTGTTGCTATCAGAATGTTCGAGGACTTGGGGGTAAGTGTCTGGATTTTTATAGTTCTGCTTTAGAATGTGGGTTCGATCTTATCGCGGTCACCGAGTCCTGGCTGAGGCCTGGTATTTCGGACAACGAGTTGTTTCCGGAAAGTTTCAATGTATACAGATGCGATAGGCGATTCGATGTGGTGCGACCTACCAGAGGCGGTGGAGTGCTTATTGGTGTGGCCAGCAAGTGTACTTCGGAAGCAATAGTGTTGGAAGGCCTGCGGGACCTCGTGCCGTTAATAGACTTGATTTGTTGCAAGATAGCTCTTGAGCATTTCGTTTTCTATATTATTGTTTTGTATATTCCTCCTGATGTTACGAGCGATGACTTTGAGAACTTTTTCGATCATTTTGCAGCTGTTCAGCTTATTTACGATAAAAATGTGATCGTCGTTGGTGATTTCAATGTGCCATTCTTTGGAACCGGTATTGCCACAGATAGGAAGAGTATTATACTAAGAAATTTTATGTTGGCAGCCAATCTGTGCCAATACAATAATGTGCCCAATGTTAACGGTCGTTTTCTGGATCTTGTTTTGTCTAATCTTGAGTGTGCTGTGGTTAGGAATGATACTCCTTTAGTTCGGGAAGATGCTCACCATCCCAGTATTTTCTTAGAGTTCAGGGCTACTGTCCCGCATATTAATAATTTCGCCGTTAACCGCGAGACTCTGAATACCTACAATTTCAGACGAGCCAATTTTCCATTGATGTACAATTTGATCATGGACGCTGATTGGTCAGGTGTCTATGACTCCACTGATGTTGATCGGTCTTGCGGCGCTTTATGTCAGATTCTGGATGATATATTCCAGATGTGTGTTCCATTTAAGGTAGGGCGTGCCAGACGGTTTCCGGTTTATTTTACTAGGGAAATAATTGATAACATTTATAAGAAGGAGAAGGCGCATAGAGATTATCGGAGGTTTGGTACGGTCTATTTTCGTAATAGATTTAATTCACTCCGTGGATTGATTAAAGGTCAAATTAAGGATGCATTGTGTGCTTATGCTTTGAACTGCGAACAGTCAATTAAGTCTAATCCCCGCCAGTTTTGGTCGTATATGCATAACAAACGGAGTAGTTCTAGAATTCCTGGTTCCATGTCGCATGAAGACACCATTTTTAACTCACCGCAGGACATAGTGAATGCTTTTTCGAAGTTTTTTCATAATGTTTATGTGAATTCCATTCCCGTGGTTGATGCAGTTGCTGGCGTCGTGGACGGTGAGGCAGTTGATATTTTGGACATCACACTCGATGATGTTGTCAAGGCTGGTCGGTCGCTTAACAACAAGCTGACCTGTGGTACGGATGGCATCCCGAGTTTTATCGTGAGGGATTGTATTCCTATTTTATCGTCTCCATTACTACATATTTTTCGGTTGATTTTTAAATCATCTAGCTTTCCTAATTGTTGGAAGACAGCTAAGATTATCCCTATCCTGAAGTCCGGCGCGTCATCTATTATCAGTAATTATAGACCAATCTCGATCCTCTGTAATTTCTCAAAGGTGCTTGAGATCGTCATTTATAACAAGGTGTATCCACAGATTCAAAATAGATTTTCGAATAAACAACATGGCTTTTTGAACGGGCGATCGTGTACAACTAATCTTGCCGTGTTCTCCGAGATTGTCTGTTCCGCTATGGATCGTCTACAACAGGTGGATGTGGTTTACACTGATTTTCGGAAAGCGTTTGATCGTATGGATCACTATCTGCTATTGAGGAAATTGAGAGATTTCGGCTTTTCTGAGCGGATGGTACGATTCTTTCGCTCATATCTTCTTGGTCGATCTCAGTTTGTGGAGTACGAGGGTTTTAAGTCATCTACTTTTTCTTCTTCTTCGGGCGTGCCGCAGGGTTCCAACCTTGGACCCTTGCTGTTTAATGTGTTTATTAACGACCTTCTTGAGACCTTCACTTGTGACAGCCTCGCTTATGCAGATGACTTGAAGGTTTTTCTGCGTGTTGTCTCATATGAAGACTGTGAATTCCTGCAGACCAATTTAAAGATCCTCTGCGATTGGTGTATCAGTAACCGTTTAATGCTCAATGTCTCAAAGTGTAAGGTAGTCAGTTTCTCCAGACTTAAGAGCGCGTTGAACTTCAATTATTGCTTAAACGGTGTTTCCTTAGAAAGATTGATTGAGGTTAGGGACCTGGGCGTCATTTTCGATCGAGAGTTTACCTTCGTGCCGCAAATTTTGAGCGTTGTTTCTGGTGCTAATCGTGTACTGGGTTGCATTATTCGAAATTGTCGTCAGTTTAATGATATTTTCACAATGAAGGTGCTATATTATGCATTCGTTAGGACAAAGTTGGAATTTGGTTCCGTTGTGTGGAGCCCCATATATGGAGTCCATATCAGATCTCTGGAATCAGTCCAGAGACGCTTTCTCAAGTATCTGGTTTTCAGAGCGGATAATGTTTATCCACCGAGAGCAAGTGACCACGCCGCCATGCTTCTGCGCTTTGAGACTCCCTCCCTCGAGTTGCGAAGAATTTTATGCGGAATTAAGATCTTGTATAAGATATTACACGGTGCAGTGGACTGTCCAGATCTTTTACAGGGGATAAGATTTCGTGTGCCCCGCCTAGAAGCCAGGCATGTTGCCCCGTTCACCATCGGTCCATCCAGGACCAATGTATTGTCGCAAAGTCCGATATACTTCATGTGTGATTCCTTTAATCGGCATTGTGGTCACCTGGACATTAACTTTACGTCTCTGTCTGAAATCACCAATAGCCTTCTTAATGGGTGATGATCGAGGGTTCTCAGGGGATGAATTGCTCTATAACATGGTAACATCTTTTTAGTCTGCAATTGTAAGTAAGTTTTATTATTTATTATTATTTTATTATTCATTATTATTGTTTTATTATTTATCATTATTATTTTATTATTTGTTATTACCTATACTGTGTTTATTATTTACTTTATATCAATCTTGTTTCTTTTATTTTTATTTATATATAAAGTGTTATTTTGTGTTGTGTGCTTTAGATTTTCCTGTAAATGGGTATGACCTGTAGGAAATAAATGCTATTATTATTATTATTATTATTATTATAATGTTGACCATTTGTCCGTCCTTTTTCCTTTTATAAAAATTTGTAACACCTTTGCGGCAAACTGAAAGTAATAAGTAATAGTGTTATTAATTATAATTAAATCATATTTATATTGCTTTTGTTATCATTTATCATTAAATTGGGATAAAGAAAAATATGAGATAAGTGCAGGAAATAGTAGCGTTATTGTCTTTAAAGACAATGGTAGCTCCAAATCACAGAAATCTTATATTATATATATATATATACTCTAGAATGATAATCCCGTAGTACAAAAATGTAACCAAAAGTGTAGAGCTGTCCATAATGCGCATGATCACCAGTCACTTATTTTTCAACAGGACCGGCTTTGATTAAATGTAATATTACTGTTATAGGTATATTTAAAATTAAATTTTACCATTTGGTAATTCAAATAAAAAAATGGAATAAAGGAATTTAAGTAATAAAAAATTACATTAAATATATAAATACTTTATTGTCTAACAGGTACAACCCAATAATAATAAATCTAAGCAGAAACGAGAAATAAGTAAAAATTCTAATATTGGAAAATATCGTAAGGACTTGAGCATTCTAATTATTTATTTTATTATTATATAATATTTGTTTGTTTATATAACCACCTTAGGCCTCTTACCTCTCTACAGCCTTCAAAGAAGGGGTGCAAGAAACAGTGATTTCACGAATATTTTCCGTGTCCATGTAAACCACTTCCATATCATCCGTACTACTCGCAATAGTATTTTGTGACAAAACATGGTTGGTAGAACTTTTATTCTCAGCAATTTCATGGAGGATTCTATAATTAAGTATATTCCAGTTTAACAACAGAATTCAAACGAACTTTGTATACCTACACAACGTAGGAAATATATTCTTGACATACATATCATGCATTTTTGACTGACTGCTTTTAAGTAAACAGTGTCTTGATATCAAACGATTAAGAATTTAACTTCCACTCTCATTTACATAATCTCTTCTTTTCAACAAAAGTTTGGGAACTGCATCGGGTACGAGGGTGATCCTCTTGCCGTCTTCTCTACAAATGATATCTTCTGCAGCGAAATGCTTACTGCATATGACATTCCCATCACATACATTTTCTGTACTAGGATCCCAATGCCCGCATCCAAACATCATGTCTTTTTTTTGTCAAGCTAAAAATGAGTATCATGTCAATGGTATCATATTGACTCAAACTGAGACTGTTAGAAACCCGAAACAATAACTTACTGAAAATATTTAATACCAGGAATGATACTTTCATTTTTACACCACAACACTATACACCTCATTGTTTGTTAAATAAACAAACTACCAAACCAAAATAACAAATATTAAAAACAATTTTAATCACAAATAGGTATATCTATCAACAATTAAAATATACCACGCATAAACCCATAATTCAATTATAAAACCTATCTGAATTGTTGTGAAGCCGACTCTGACAGATATTCCCACTACGAGAAATGTCATTTGCGAAAATAGACGCTGTTGCGAAATCTCCTAAATTTAATAAGATTTGGAAAAAAATGTTTCGTTCATATTGCTGAAAACTAAACAGTATTACAATTTTACCGATAACATTGAATTATTTGATTTTGTCAAGCAGTTTCGTATGACGCAACATATGGATTTATTTATAAAACAGATATGTCGCATAAATTCTGTAAGGCGAACGACAAAATAGTTTTAAATATGGCAGCTCTGTACTGAAAATAAGTGACTGAGGAGCATGCGTAGTTCGAGAAAACTCTGCATACCCGTTACACTTTTTGGTATTCGGCTGGATTTAATTAGCATTCTAGAGTACATATATAATATAAGATTTCTATGCTCCAAATACATGCACCAAATTCACATTCCAATTCCATTACTTCTCTGTAGCATGTAACCTCTTTGGGCGCAAAATGTCTTTTTTAACAGCGACAAGAATGATGTATGACGTATGATGTCTTGTCTCTTGTCTATTGATCTACTACGTTTAGCGTAAGCATTGTCTTTATAAAGATAAAGGTCAATAAAAAAAAAATTGGTTTTAGTGAGGTGCAGAAAAAAGCGCCTTTAAGTTGCAGAATAAAGCGTGTTGAGTGTTAAGTTCAGTGTTTTTGTTCATTCGTATTAGTTTTTAAAAAATGTTGTGTTTTTATTAATAACTGAAGATTACAATACATTTCGCACAATGGCGAACACGAGGAAGCTCGAACAATTAATAAGTGAATTCTATATTACAGCGAATTATCTACCACCATTAGAGGAAGATTTAAAATCCAAAGCATGTGTCTTAAACCGTGAAGTATGGAACATTTTTACGAAAGACGACTGCGACCTAGTAACTGTTAAGACGTATTTCAATGAATTAAACGATGTGGATCAAGTATCTATACTTAAATTCGGCATAGCATGTTTACAAATATTTGTGCAAGTCAATTTTACCGGTCCTGATTTAGAACAAAGACTTGAAGAATTTTTTAGTAGTGATCTTTTTAAAACTCGTGATTACGCGAAAGATATTTTATTAAACGGAGAAGAGATAAACGTGAATACTCGTCATCCGGTATTGCTGAAAACTGCGAAGTTAATCTTTGAGTGTTGCTTGGTGAATAATTTTATCAATACATGGTGGTATTGGCGTGTTATATTTGTCCACCAACAGATCGTGGATGAAGTAGGCCCAACATTAGTAACTGATGCTAACAAATTGTGTAAACATTACTTCCTACCAGTACCTGGGTTAGCAGGTAAGTTGTATTTTTAGCAAAAATCGATTTAGTAAGTCTGGTAGAGTAGGTTCAATGCACGATAGGTATGTGCTTACATTTTTTTTTATTAGGCCAAGGCAGAGAAATCATCATGACACCTAGGGAGTTCCTTACCACTTCCCTAGGTAGTGTGGGACTTTAACCCAAACTAAAACTCTGCCTTATCTTTGTAGTATGGCTCGGGAACCCTCCCTTTTCCATGTCCTCGCTTGATTGTCCTCTGTTGCTGTTGTCTTCTGATGTTGATTGTCGTCTGTTGCTGTTGTCCTCTGTTGGTGTTTCCTAGAAAACACTCTGAAACATACCTTTAGATGAGTATACCTGACCTGAAAGAAACAATATTAATTGGTGTCCTAATGCTGTGGAGTGCTTACATTTATGTATAGTCAACTGTTAAGTAGTTGTTGAATGCCAAAAATTGCTTTGGGAATTCCAAACCAAATTAGTAATAATTGATAAATTTATGTATTTTTTTATTAGCTATACCCAGTTAATATAATAGAGTTTATGTATTAAGTATTGTCAAGTTTTTAAATGAAGATACAGTAAGGATTAGTTGCTCGATTAGTTGATAATAATGTATTCGTAATTTCCAGACTCAACTCGCATCCTTCTCGATACCGAAATAGCGCAGCTTTTCATCTTATTTCATCACGTTACTAAAGCTAAACAGCATATTACGTCTGCTACAGAACTCTTAGGTCTTAAATATAATTACGTTGGAGTTTTGGGTAAACGCACAAGATTCCAAGAAAAGGACATAGCCCAATTATCGTTGAAAGTAAGCTTAGAGGAATTTGAAGACTCGCCAGATGTGTCTGTTGTTGAAACTGACATCCCTAAGATTATCCCGCTTCGAGACGATACTCGCTTTGACCGTATCCAGTTTGTTGAGGAGGGTAAACAAATTGTGTTGCCGAATCTAGCGCAGAAAGTGTTCCTGGCCGTTGTACGGGAAACGTTAATTTCAGCACCGCCGCATGACTTACAGTGTGAAGAACTGCTACCTTTTATTGAATTAATATTACAGGTAAGACGTCCATATTACTTAGGTACGTTAAATGTTTGAGATAATTGTTTTTTTTTATAGTTTTAATTAAGTAATAAACAGTGAAAATTTATTAGAAACTTCGAATATAATTAATTTTCCCTTCGGTGATGTTTTGTCGATGTTCCTCTTTAATCTTTTTTATTTTTCTGGGGCGACCGTTGGCCGTATTCTGTTTTATAAAATTCTAATAATTTATGTTTTGTTCTATTTAGCAAAAGAATTCCTTTGCTGTTCGTATCTCAGCACTTTTATTGCGTTGCAAACTAGAAGCCAATGATAAACGAACTCGCGAAAGAGCTTTAACGCAATGTGAAGAAATCATTCATAGTTATAAGGCGAATAAACCAGAAGCAAGTCATAGATTTTGTGACGTTTTTGCTTCCGGACTGCCACCTATTTGGAAGGTAAGTGTACAATAACATGGATGTGAAAATGTGGGACATAATATGAATATAGTGTACATATGTACCGGGTGGCCCAATTAATAGTGTCCACCGAATATTATTTACCTAGACAAGGTTACCCGTTCAAGAATTTTAAATGGTACGGGGGTCACGGGGGAACGTTGTAACACAACTGGGGTCCGAACCCACATCTCCCGATTGCCGGTCGGTCAGATGTTGAACTACCGGGGCATATCGTGGATATCTCTCTCAGTCCGTATACATTATACTTTCTGTGTGCAGTGATCAGAAGGGTCCTGAAATTAGTTAGATAATCCCTATCTGCGGTTTTAAGGTAACCAATCTAAGTGATGGTAAAAAATTTTATTATGTAATTTAAAAACATGGCCTTTCAATGAAAGGCATCCGGGAAAATTTACCGAGGCATTTACAAATTTTATTTCAGTGCCATTTAAGGAGCTGAAAAACGGTTGCCGGCCATGTAGGGAGATGATCATATATCAATGAATTTATGTTCAAAAAATGCCTCCCTTGCAAATAAAATAGATGTGATCCGAAAACAAAAACCTTAAAAATATTCAAGATGAACACTTTTAATAGGGCTACCCGATATGATAGTTATTTATTTACAACTGTCATGTAATAGCTACGATTTGACACTATTTTCAATGCCATAATGACGTATATTACCGCACTAGTGCGTTTTTGAATACCGCACTAGTGCTGTAATGTGAATGTTGTTTTTCTTTGTTGTTATGGTCACAAAATATGTTCACCGATACTTTGCGTCGTGTATTCACATAAGTGTGTTGAGAATTCCTATCCCACGTATTACGTACAAAATCTTATCTAC
Source organism: Apoderus coryli (assembly GCA_911728435.2). Lineage (NCBI taxonomy): Eukaryota > Metazoa > Arthropoda > Insecta > Coleoptera > Attelabidae > Apoderus > Apoderus coryli. The sequence goes on along the minus strand of OU452204.1, from coordinate 8,022,561 downwards.
AACTGTTTATTAGTATTACTAACAGTATGTCAAAATTTTATATAAAAAAATATATAAATATTTCACTTCAACGTATTGTTAATATTGGCTGACAACACAAGGTACCGGTGACCATATTTGGGAACCATAACAACAAAGATAAACAACATTCTCATTACCGCACTAGTGCTGTAATGTATTCAAAAACGCACTAGTGCTGTAATATACATCATTATGGCATTGAAAATAGTGTCAAATCGAAGCTAAATAACTATTATATTTTTTGGAATTACTTTATTTCTTTGACCTTATTATAAATATTTCACATTCTGTGAGTGTCTGTCGTCGGTTCTGGGCAAATTTATATGAAACAAAAATGCAAACTGATCAGTATATTATTAATATATTTTAACCAATTTTTGCATGTAGTTTAGTGTGATTTATTTGTTATATGTTGAATTATGATGTCGAAAATGATGTGAAGTGTAGTTGTCTGATATTCACGTATACCAGAATTTTTGAAAAAGGCCACAGCGATGGTCGAAACGTCAAATTAAAACATATAACATAAGTAAAAATTATGTATTCTTATTATATGATCTAAAATCAAGAAAAATCTAAAAAATAAAAGTAACTATTATATCGGGTAGCCACATAAGTGCGTTGAGAATTCCTATCACACGTGTTACGTACAAAATTGTATCTACAACTGTTTATAATTAGTATTATTAACAGTATAGTATAAAATTTTATAAAAAATATGTCAAATTACCGTATTGTTAATATTGGTTGAGAACTCAAGGTACTGGTGACCATAGCAACAAAGACAAACAACATTCTCATTACCCCACTAGTGCTGTCGTATACGTCATAATGGCATTGAAAATAATGTCAAATCGTACCTATCACATGACAGTTGTAGATAAATATTAAATGCGATTTTCTAGTTTTTGAAACATTTTTTTATTTTATCAAACGTAATAGATTATTTTTTTTCTATGTTGTCTATGCATAATTCAATAACCTATAAATTGTAGGTACGAAAGCAATATGCTGATATTTTACTAAACACTGGCATGGTGCAAACCGCTCTGGACGAGTTTCTGAGTATCTGCCTCTGGGAAGAAGTTGTTATTTGTTATACAGTATTAAAACAGCGACACAAGGCCGCCGATGTGCTTCGAAAACAATTAGCAATTGAAGAAACGGTGAAGCTTTGGTGCTTGCTAGGGGATATGACTGATGATGAGAGTTGCTATGAAAAAGCGTGGGAATTATCGAAGAGACGTAGTTTCCGTGCTCAGAGGCACTGGGGTAATTACTTGTTTGGCCAGAAACGCTATAAGGAATGTATACCGCACTATGAGCGCGCTAATAGTATTAATCCGCTACAGCCTCAATTATGGTCGCGTTTAGGTTTTGCTGCGTTGGAAATCGAACAATATCAAACAGCAGCGACAGCATATAGGTGAGTAAATAACTAACGAACGTGATTAGTTTTAACAGTTCTAATTATTATATATCATTCTTATATTTACAAATATAATATTAAATGTTATCCACTACAGGGTCACAAGTCAGATGAATCTGTATTTGAGGAAAAGTGGCAAATGAATATAGCGACATGTACTGTTTTTCGGGACAAGTGAATAAAAATCAATTGTTACTTAGATATTTTCGTATGGTAATAAAGCTGCTGATGAAGTTTTCAAATTAACATTTATTTGCGCGATAGATCCCAGATTGTTCGTGTAAATGAGATTCATTCAAGAATGATTAAGGTGTGTTCAGGTGCACCGCAACGATCACACTTGGGGTCACATTGACAGCATATAGAGAAGGTTCAACATACATTTCTGATATTTGTTCCCCCGGGAGATTATATATACGACTATTCATCCGAGTGCGACGAGGTGCATATTTATTTGGCTGATCGTAGAAACGACAGGTACTTCATGGTTTTGTATAATATTGAATGGTCTAATTTGTTCTGCTCAGCTACTGTCCGAGATTACTTTTTACGTTCCACCCCGACATGTCAGTGACACAGGTTTGTTTCATGAACCCTGCCGGAGAAATTACATATCTCTTGAAAAAGTAGTCCATTCTTAAGTGGAGTTGTTATTTAGTGTTTGAATGAAAGTCAAATCTGCACAAAGTAAATTTAATAGGATTCAGAATCTATCCGCCACACATGTTTCGGAACTAGACCAATCCCATCATCAATGGCAAGTGAACAATTGGACAAATATAACGCGTCATTCAAACATTACATATCTCTTGGCTTCATTTCAGGTATTTTGAGATCGGCTAATCGTTGCTTGAATGTGGAACCACATCGTGATTTTTTTCAGAATATTGGAGTTTATAATTTGCTCTCGAGATATCTTTTAGCACATTTTCTCTGTATGTTATTATTTTATTGTGATTTTCATTGCTATTATTCATAATATTTTGTCTGCTCTGGTTATATACATCTGTAATTTATTTAATTTAGTATTGTCTTTTGTGTTGATGCTTTATGTATGTAATAATATATTAAATAGTCAAGGTAAATTACTAGATCTGGTTTTCGCGCCATGTGATTGTGAGGTGATTAGAGATAGAGTTTCATTTGTGGCGGAGGATGCGCAATATCATCCTGCTCTTAATGTATATATAAAAGAATTTTATTGTAGGGAGGCACAATTCAAAACAAATATTAGTCAAGGAAATTACAACTTCAAAAAGGCAAATTATCCTGCTCTGTATGAGGCGTTACTGAATCATGATTGGTCATACTTGGAAGAGTCTAATAACGTCGATGTAGCACTTGATTCTTTCTACAACGATATTTATGGTAAATTTGATAATTTCGTGCCGCTGTTTAGGAATTTTAGTCATCAGTATCCACCGTGGTACACTTCCATTATTATTCGAAATATTAAACTTAAAGCCAAATTGCATAATAAATACAAAAAAACCAAATTGTTATCAGATTACAATAAGTTTAGCGATATTAGGAAAACTATAAAATTCCAGATTGCGTCTGCGTACAGGGACTACATACTAAATACAGAGAATAATATTGAGCGTAATCCTAAGGCATTCTGGTCTTTCGTCAATAGCAAACGGCAGCAAACTCGTATCCCAGGCATAATGAACTTTGAAGGAAACACTTTTGATGACCCACAGTCTATAATTAGCATGTTTGGAGTATATTTTGAGAATGTGTTTTTAAATGTAATGATGACAGTGATTTTGGCGATGTGTCTTGGGATGGCGTTTGTGGTAACGATATAACTTTTGATTCTATAGATGAGAGTGAGGTTATCGAGGCTGCTAAGAAACTCAAAAATAAACTTACCTCTGGGCCAGACGGGATACCATCTTTTTTTGTAAGAGATACTATTGTAATTCTGTCCTCGCCATTGTGTCTTATATTTAATTTAATTGTTAAGAACCATACATTTCCAAAAGTATGGAAATTCGCTAAGGTATGTCCAGTATTTAAGAAGGGAGATCGCGCAGATGTGAGCAACTATCGGCCAATATCGATTTTATCGAATTTCTCAAAGATACTTGAAATAGTCCTATATAACCGTATATACAAAATTGTCAAGTCACAGTTGGCCGATTATCAACATGGTTTTATTACACAGAGATCTTGTCTTACTAATTTAGCAATATTTACGCAGATTACATCTGAGATATTGGATGAGCATGGACAAGTTGACGTTATTTACACTGATTTCTGCAAAGCATTTGACACTATAGATCATCAAACTTTAATTAGAAAACTTCCAAAATTTGGCTTTGATTTCGGTGCTGTCCTTCTGATTCAGTCTTATCTGCATGATAGACATCAGTTCATATCTTATAATGGTTTTAATTCCATCGATTATTTGGCCACATCTGGGGTTCCACAAGGATCAAACTTGGGACCTCTACTTTTTCTTCTCTTTATTAACGACCTTGGCGAGTCCTTGATTTGTTCTAAATTGATTTTTGCCGATGACCTTAAGATATTTAATTCTGTGGATGGTATCAGTGATTGTGATGCGTTGCAGATGTGCCTTGATTCCATAGGGGAGTGGTGTACACTCAATAGGATCGCTCTTAATCCGGCCAAATGTAGTGTTGTTACATATACGAAGAAACAGTGTCCCATTACTTACAACTATAATATTGATAAAATACAATTACAACGTTCTGACTCCATCAATGATTTGGGAGTGCTCTTTGATTCTGCCTTAAGTTTTAAGAGTCATATTTTGAAAAAGATATCAGAGGCGTCTAGGGCATATGGTTTTATTGTCAGAAATGGGAAACACTTTAAAAATATTAATACATTGAAAATGCTTTATTTTTCCTACGTTCGGCCAAGGCTGGAATATTGTTCCTTGGTATGGAATCCATACTATGATAGTCATAGTGTATTGATCGAGAAAGTTCAACGTAAATTTTTGAAGTATCTTTGTTTTAAAACGGATGGCATATATCCCACGCGAGGACTCCCTTATGATTATTATATTGACAGGTTTAATGTACAGAGTTTGTTAGTTAGAAGGAGCTTAGCATCTGTAAGCTTTTTGCATAAATTGCTTCACAATCGCATCGATTGCCCGGATCTGCTTAGAAGGTTAAATTTTATGGTGCCAAGAGCGACTGCAAGGCGTATGCATACTTTTCATTGTGATAGAGCCAATACTAATGTTTTGTTGAAATCTCCCATTCATACTATGTGTTTAACTTTTAACTTGATCGACCAGCACTGTGATATTTATAATGATTCTTTAAGTCATGTGTTGTCATCTGTTGAATTGCCCTTGAGAATTGCGGGGAACTGTAATGTGTGACTAGTTGGATCGTTCTGCGGATAGTTTATATTGATTTTATATTGATTTTGGAACGAGTTGTATATTGCTGTATGATTATTATTACTATTATTATTTTGACGTGTGTATATTACACTTTTTTGTACATTGTTCTGTAAATGGTTATTATACTGTAGAACAATAAAGCAATTATTATTATTATGTATTGATATTTTGTGGAGTAGATGCCGTTTGCTTTCATAAAATCTATTTTCACAGACGTTTCACACACTTAGAACCTGACGGGTTCGAAGGGTGGAATAACCTAGCACAGGCCTATATTCATCTGAAAAACACGCGTAATGCCCACAGTTGCCTGCAAGAGGCGGTGCGATGTAACTTTGAGAATTGGAAAGTATGGGAGAATCTTTTGGTTATCAGTAGTGATATGACACACAATGGTGATGTAATAAGAACCTATCATAAGCTTTTGGACCTGAAAGGGAAATATCTTAATGTTCCCGTATTGAGTACTTTGGTTCTGTATGTAACTACAAATGTGAACGACTATGACTCACAACCATCGGGCAGATATTTGCAGCAAACTAGAGAATTACTAGGTAAGGTTTTATGTTCTCACATATTATGTCTTCAATGTTTTTTTCTAGAATATTGAAAGGTATCATCTACGACTAGTGATACGAAGCTTTTGTAAACGATTAAAGTTAAGTACACATAGCAGGATGGAGTGATAATTGGTTATCCTTGGCAATGCATCGTATTGTTGTTCGCAAGGGATGGTCTCATTTTTAAATTTCAAATTATCGTTTCATTCACTTGAATTGCTAGTCGTTGAAAGGTTATGAATCATTCAAGTGGAGTTTGAAACCATTGGACAGGCCTCTAATTGCTATTTGTACTTTAAATATTGTGGATATTAAAGTATAATTGTGGTATTTCCGGAGGATTATCAGGTGTTTGGAATGAAAGAAGAGTAAAAAGTTGTATCAAAACTCCTAATCCCCCTAAATACTTCTTTTGTTCACTAATAAATATTTTTCGAGGATTTAATATAAATAAATATTATGTTGATCTCAACAAAAGTAGGTTTTCTGGTTTCAAGACGTTTTTGTTTTTTTAGGAAGAGTGGTGTCAATTTTTCCTACCGAAGGAGTTGTATGGGAAATGTATGCTAGCCTAGCTCCAGTAACCGCTTTAAAAGCACAGCGTCTGCAAAGAGCTTATCGTGGATATACTCAACAGGGTTGGGATAAGAATCCTAATACTTGTAATCAGGTGAGTTCATTACATAACCTTTATTATAATGTTTTCCTTGCTTAACAGGAAATTGTTACTCATCTAAGTCTCAGTTTGGTCAATTAAACGGTAAAAAGTAGCCGGATGAGCCGAAATACCGCTTGATTAGGTACTGTAAATGATGTAAATGTTTTTGATTCCTGTTCTCGAGGAATGGTCCGAAACGATGATTTTATATCTATTAGCGCAAGAGCTTCTTTGAGCTGTTCTAAAAGAGAAGCAATATTAAGAATAGGGTACGCGTCTTTATCAGTTACCTCAATAGTGTCTTATAAACACACACTATATGAACTCTTTCTTTTGATTTTTATTCAGAAGATGTCCATGGGTGTCTTCATGGACTATTGGACATCAATTCTTGGTTATATTTGTTTTTAAAAGAAATTTGTACATTGACCATTCCTATAACAGAGCATTTACTACCCTCGGCAGCTGCACACGAAGAAATTTGAGAAGGGACTAATTTTAAATCAACTGTTAAATTTTGTCCAACCAAATATGTGACTGTGTAAAAGTCTTAAATCTTTAATACCAAAATGTCTATTTCTCAAGAAGAAGAATTTTGAGCATGAGGTAGTATAAAATATAGGCATGGGTTTACATAATTTTTAGTGGTTTTATTAAATTTTCGAGGGATCGGTGGCCTACTAAATAACGCCTCTATGACTCATTTCCCGAGTGTTTCTGTTGTTATCCAATATTCATTTGTTTTCAAGTTACAGCGTTAAATAAAATAATATTTTTAAACCAAAATATCAAACATTAACATTGTTTTAAATAAATCATTGGTTTAGTAAATTTTAAAAAATACCGCTATTGACTTCCAAAGATTTCCTACTTCGTTTACGAAGGGCGCGCGTAGAACTTCTAATTGATTCGTGCCTTTCTTTATTATTGAGTCTCATTAATGCATCCCTAGTATCTACTTTTCCTTTGTAAACCTCAGTTTTTAGCAACCCCATAATTCGCCAACGGCGCGGCGTGAGGTTTGGCGATCTGAAGACCAACTAATAGGACTACCGCGACAAATCCAACGTCCTGGAATCCTTTCGTCCAAATGTTGCTTGACCCGACGCCTGAAATGGACAGGCGCTCCGTCGTGTTGATAATACATTTCAATTCTGATGTTTCAATGAATCTCCTACAGTAGTCCTTGCAACTAATTTTCTAAAAAACTTCAGTAGTGGCGATTTTCCAATAGAAAAGGGCCAATGAAATTATTATGAATCATGCCGCACCACACGTTTATTGAAAATCTGTGTTGAAAATTACTTTGGACTATTGCACGAGGATTTTCGTCCGACCATACATGGGAGTTTCGACTATTATTGATGTCGTCATGGATGAATGTACCTTCGTCAGTAAAAAGCATGGGTGGTTATTGACGGTTATTAATTATCCACTCACAAAATGGCATACGCTCGGCATAGTCTCCAGGTTGAAGAATCCGTACACTAAATCTAGAACATTTTATATGTCTTCTAAATACTATTCAATGTCTCGTTCGAATGTTACATTAGCACTTGGAAGCGTTTCGTTTTCGCAAAGTTTGTTTGTTGTTTGAACCTCAGACGAAGGCCTTTCTGTTCGGTGTTCTTTTGGAAATCGTTCACGATATTCTTCAGCAGCCGCAGCAGCATTCCCATTGCAAAAACCATAAATAGAAACCATATTGGCGTATTCTAGATGTGTGGCATTTTTATAAAATTAAAATGATACAAATCTGAAAGTTAACGGTGAATCCTGTAGCCTTTTATACTGACACTAATAGGATAGGAACAGCACAACAATCAAAAGCAAATAATAATAAAATTTATTATAGGAAAGCTACATTAATGCAATATTTTGCTTTTGCCTTATAACTTGAAAACAAATGAATATTGGATAATCATTAGAGTTTTTTTCTTATTATTTTGATGCATAAATTACACCCTTAGAGTTCGGCCCATTCCTACCGACTCACCGTGTATATATATATACCCGAATTTCTAAAATTGTTCTTAATATGGAAACTGATAAATTCACTATACAAAATATTGAAAGTAACAATTTATAGAAAATCACTTTTTCAAAAATAATAATAAAGGCACAGTTAAGTAATAGACAGTTACTTCACCTCGTGTCGGCACGTCTGATGTAGGTGGGTAGCAATTAGCCGCGCTTATAGTTATAGTATAGTATATATAGATATAGTATAATATAGTAGCGGGCCAGAAATGAGCTGGGAATGCGACGAGTCGATGTCGTTTTCAGCGTCTAGTGACGCTTCTTGTCTATAGTTAATACTCTATGATAAAGGTTGAGGTAGCGCTTCGCGTAATAAAACGCTCACCTAGATCAAAAAACAAACATGAACAAGGAACTCGTAATTTATAGATAAAATAAGCACCACTGGCTTAATCTACAAGCCAGAAGCTCAGTATACCTCAAACTTAATAAATCTTTTCCAGAAAAGTGTTATAAAAAGAAATAAATTAAAAAGAACATATTATGTGTATATATTTTATAAATATTTTATTGTATGTAACTTCAAATATTCTTCTTTTTTATGTGGAATCTTAGTGGTTAGTTGGGGAGTAACAGGAAATCGCGCAAAGTCAATGTAAAACCCTTCAGTTCCAAATAACAATTTTCTAACCAAACTACTTGCCCGTACCCTTCAAATGAATGGGTTGCGTGGATATACCTGTGTCCCTGTGTTAAGATTTCTTACTTACACCCTAGATCTATCATTGAGATCATTAGGTTTGGTGAAATCTTTATTATCGCTTGGTTTTTAAATTGCCATATTCGCGCAACTTACTATTACTCCTTTTTATAGCGATATAGGTGTTATTTCATAAAATGGTGAATTTTTAGAAATGCCTAGATGATATATTAATATTTTTTTCAGGTATTGCATGTTTGTTTGCGACTAGGAGAACTTGTGTTGTTGCCAGAAGTGGAACCCAAAGATTATATAATGAATTCTGTTAGGTTAAATATGAGTTCTGCAATTGCAGCAGTGAAAAAGCAGGAATGGAATGAAACAAAAGATATGTTACAAGATGTATCAAATAAACTAGAAGCAGTTGTACATAAAATTCAAAAGAATTGATTTATTTGATATTACGATTGATAATTTTTCAATAAAAAATTTTACTTTTTAATAGAAAATTGTATTTTTATTTCAACTAATTATTTATAAAAGAAATGCAAGTATGTATTTGTAGATGTGCAGATTGTACAATAGATCAACAATATCTTATAAGTAAATTATATTATGATTAATTTAATTTACTGGAATTGCGGAACGTTTCTGTAAAATTTATTTTGTTGACTCCAAAACAACCATTCAGCTCAAACTTTTTAGTTATTTTAATTATATTAAATTAAATTATTATTATATTTAGTCTTCACTATCTAGAAATCCCTGTTAGGCAAATCAAGAGGGCGTCGCATCGGTACACATCCATGGAATATATTATGGAAAATCATTTGTTCAAACTTCAACTTCCTAACTTGGAATTAACTAAAATTATTGATCTGTGAAAGATTTTTTTTTATACTTCAATCTGACGTCTGTTATTTCTGCATAAATATATTGGCAATAAAACTAATACAAATATTTTAGGATTGTCGCTGGGTTACAAACTATTGATTCTATATAGTATATTAAGTATTGAGAACAGTAAGTGTAGTTTACCGATCGACGACAATGTTTCGCTTCGCTCAGTCGCCAAAATTGGAGGAGATCGGTAAACTAATTACTGTTTGAGATGCTTATACTATTGTACGATCGAAATAGCTGAAATTGCAATTTAATTATTTTTAATAATCATTATTTTCAATTAAATACAAATTCAGGTTAGCTGAATACCATCTACAAAGTTGCAGTTGAACGTTGTCATGGAACTAATTGTTATTGTTATCATTGTTATCGTATTTCTTATGTCATGTATTTGTCAAAACTTATTTAAATAAGTATTATTATTGAAAATGAGTGACTTTGAATGTGAATCTCTTGATGAAGCATGGAATGTTGGAATAGCCGCTATAATTCCAGAGAGTGGTATGAAAATGCTTATAAAAGTTCATACCTAATGCCGTTTAATATACAATTTTAAAATCAAAATAATGACGTCAGCATAAATGCGCAATGATATACCGTCGTGTTTGGGTTGTCAGCCAGTAAATGTCACTTACTGTCATAAAGACAGGCACGGTAAACAATCAAAAAAGGTCGGTCGTACAAAAATTTAGGTTAACGTAATGTAACTTTATTTGTTAAAACTACAAAAGCTAAACTGTTGTGACAAGGTAACTTATACCTGAGTTACATGTTTATAGAAAGGGTGTCAATCCTCAGTAATAATGGTTATTTATTTATATATTTATTATCTGAATTCAGTTGGGGCCAAACGAGACGAACCTTTTTTTCGGCATCGATGCAGGGAGAGCTCTGTCTCTGGGTCATCAAAATCACGTTTATAAAATATTTTTTATCAGGAATGTATTTAATAGCTTGGATATCTGAGAAACGTTTCGAAAGCGGTCATACCCATTACCCATTCAGCAAAGTAGGGATGGGAGACCTGCGAGCCTCACGACTAATGGAGAAATAGCCCGAAGGAAGGTCAATTCTGCTATGAACTGAATTGCATCCGCGTATGCCAACTTTTGAAGTACTTCTGTTCACTGATTTGACTTCTGGTAACCGATAAAATAAGAAGAGCATTCATTAGTCATTATCTTGTTCCTATTTTGATAGGTGCACCCATCGCTATAAATTATATCTGGCTTGCTATATCGGTAAATCTTGAAATATTTTCAAGAACCAATGATGAGAAAATAGATCAATTACACATTACCTGTTTAGTTTTTATGTTATGCTGTAAAATTGTAGCAACACTACTTTGTTTTATAATATACTGCACTTGCATTTAAACTGGGGCATATTTTAATAATTTGTAGGTCCATCATTAGAACCACTGCCTCTTTATCATCTTCGGCCAACTTTGCATCTTCCGCCTTTTCTTGACTTGCTCTATCCTTTTTAGCAATATTTCTGGTAAACAGATCTTCTAAATTTCCGACTTCATACTGGCAACAAAGATCGCACCTATCTTTTTTAAGCTAATAAATGCCAAGATTTTTTTCTTGAAATAAGTCCTCAACAGGATTTTTTCAGTATTACATTTTGAAACACTCCTTATATAAAGCAGTTTCTTGCAAACATTGATCAGTTGACCATCTATTGTTAAATTATAAAACATCTTGCAGTTTCTTGATGAATTTTCAGTTTTTGTGTACCTTCTTTTGACACTTCACAGTTTTAACTTATTTACCACATAAACTTTGGGCTGATCCCACGTCATTTTCCAAAACTTTTCAACCAGCTGTCTTCTTTTCTCTTCTGAAATAGATATCTAAACAAGAATGCAGTTTACTTTTTTTGCATATCTTGGAAAAGCAGTATTCGCCCATTTGGTTTTAAACAGTAATATACTTCGTTTACATACAATAATATTATAACAACAAGCTGTTTTTGGCGACATCAGGTTGTTGTATTATCACTCGTGTAGTAGTAGTATAAGCTCTTCGTAAATAGTGGATGTTTGGGTCACACTGCCTGCCGATCACAACTGATGAGTTGTGGATCAACGAAACGGCCCGTCTGGTGGAAGCATGGTAGTGTGAAACAAATTTACAACAAAACTTGGGGTCTTGTTACATTATGTAACAAGCAATTCATTAATATTATTATTCATCTTATTTATGAAATTGATTAGGATCGATCAAACTGAAACATTATTTTTAAGTACAAAAAATATATACCTACCTACAAAATAATTTTAAGGTCGGATTTTGGAGGATAACGTTGACTAAATTCAAAATCTCGGAAGCCACACACCTATACCTCCGATTGGAGGATGCATTGTTTTGTATTAAACGACAATACCTCGTAACCCACAGACTTGGCAGGCTTAGTTGATATTGCATTTATGCCCGTTTGCACCACATACCGTTTAAGTCACGATTTGTTCTAAGAGGCGCTTAGCATCTATTTTTTATTGCACCGCGTTAAAACGTCACTTTAAATTTGCCTAAGTGTCACTTAAGTGAAGTGTTGAAGAATATTTTAAGTCACGATTTGTTCTAAGAGTCGCTTAGCATCTATTTTTTATTGCACCACGTTAAAACGTCACTTTAAATTTGCCTAAGTGTTCCTTAAGTTAAGACTCGAAAATTCTCTTCTTAAATGGAATTCTAACCTCAATATTGCTTTTATATTTTTCATTATTGGGTTGTTTACATTGTGTGGCGATTAAAAATATGGGATTATTGGATGATGATCTTGATGTTTTCGAATTAATTGAACATGGATTTCCAAGGAGGGTGTATGAAAGGCCGAATTATTTTTAAGATATGGAAAATTTAAGTTTTTTTCAAAGATTTCGACTGACGAAGCCTACGATTCGGCCTATCCTAGACCAAATTGAGCATTTTTACTAGAATTTGATGAGATATGACTGCTTTCATTAGAAGATAAAGACTAGAAAGGGTCTTTGTGCTTAACATACCTATTACTATTATATAGAGGTATAAATTATTGAGCTAGGGTATCAACAACAATAAATTAAAACCATAACAACTATTCGCAACTATACTTATAAATTATTATTTTATATGTAGCAATAAAAATTATTGCTGTTATAAACGAGTTTGTTTTTGCTTTTTATCTAGTAACAGATTCAGTTGTTTATACTATTCAGAGCACTAGCTTATGGCGCCAAAATATTCAAACAGCAAAAACAAAGCGAAATGCACGCCACCGATCCGCGACGGTCACCCACGGAAACACGACCCAAGGGCGAACGTTCCCATTGGCTCGGTATAAAAGGAAATTAACGTATGCTTACCTACTGCCCGACCAAAAAACTCTTCTTCATTGTCGGCTACCTTAAATTTGCTATGTTGACAAATTTACCCGATACTTAACTAAGTGCTATCTACGCATGATTCGGTGCAATCAATTCCGTTCTTAAAATTTAGGTGACCCTTAACTATTCTCTACTTAAACTGTATGTGGTGCCAACGGGCATAAGTTGACTCGAGAAATCTCTCCTTAAATGGAATTCTAACCTCAATATTGCTTTTATATTTTTCATTATTGGGTTGTTTACTGTGTGTGGCGATTAAAAAATTAAAAATATGGAATTATTTGACGAGGATCTTGATGTTTTCGAATTAATTGAACATGGATTTCCAAGGAGGGTTTATGAAAGGCCGAATTATTTTTAGATATGGACAATTTAAATTTTTTTCAAAGATTTCGACTGACGAAGACTACGATTCGGTCTATCCTAGACCAAATTGAGCATTTTTACTAGAATTTGATGAGCTGACAGCTTTCAATAGAAGATATTTTAGTAGGAAAGACCGAAAAGCGTCTTTGTGCTTAACATACCTATTATATATATATATATATATAGAGGTACTGAGGAAATAGTCGATATTAAAAAATAATAATAGAGGTATATACCTATGTATTAAAACCATAACAACTTCACGTTTACAGTTTATTTAATTATTAATCCACAAAAGAATAAATAAGCTAACAACTCTACTTATGTTCCCAGGTAAATAATAACCTAAAACTATTTTTGAATATAAATCACAAAATATGTTAGTAGTAGCACTCATCTAGTTAAATCTTATAATAGAAACAGACCAATATAGGTACATGTAATAAATACATTTCAAATATATAATAATAACAATAGATAAATTTAACAATGGAAAATAATAACAAAAAGTTAATTTTATTAATTTGAATGATGCCACAATTATGATCCAACAATATCGATGAGGAACTTCTTTCTCGTTGGAAGTGTAGTTTGGAGGTCTTCTCTTTCTTTATGTATCACTAACTTCCATCGTATTATATTAAAAATGTATTTAATAATAAAAAGAAAATAATTTTGTGGTATAGCGGACAAAATGACTGTATTTTCCTACAGAAGGGACTTTGGGTAATGTAATTTAGCAGGGCCTCAGTCTAAACAAAGTCCCTTGTGTAGGTAAAACCAGTCATTTTGTCCGCTATGCCACAAAATTATTTTGTTTCTATTATATTTACGGACACAATTTCACTCTAGTATTTAATAATTTTCGTTCACATTCACAATCAAAACTAATGTTTACATTATGAATTATTATGAAAACAAAACTGAAGAGGTTAAAAGTTAAAATATTACCTATTGCCCGACCAAAAAACTCTTCTTCATTGTCGGCTACCTTAAATTTGCTATGTTGACAAATTTACCCGATACTTAACTAAGTGCTACCTACTCATGATTCGGTGCAATCAATTCCGTTCTAAGGAATACTTAAAATTTAGGTGACTCTTAACTATTCTCTACTTAAACTGTATGTGGTGCAAACGGGCATTAGGTATGTGGGACGCGAGGTTTTTTATATCAAAACCACTGAATTTACTGTCGATCTGTGGAGGGTAGAAGGAACGAGAACCGTCTTATGGGGGACAAGTTGAAAAAGTGTCCACCTGTAAACAGCAAATTAAGATTCGAAAACTTACCGAAATGGCGCTCGTGTTATTATTATTATAATATTTGTTTGTCTATGATATACCTAATAATTTAAAAAAATGCGCTGTAATAAACCGAAAGTATTCGTTTCCTTCTTTAATTTCGTATCTTACTCTAACAATTCATGGCCCTGTTTTTAAAATCCTTGCACTTGCTACTACGGCGCCACCTTAATTTGTTCCCATTGCATGGACACTTTTTAGTACATTCAGATGGTTCTGCTTCCTTCTACTCTCCATAATATGTAGATCTCTGCCTTGCAAGTATAGTACGACACAGTTAAGAATGATACACTTTTATATGGATAGCCCATTTAAAAGAGTATATTCTTAACTGTGTTGAACAATAGATAACCTGGCATCCCATAAGTAAATACTCACAGAAATCTCTTTTTGGCAAAAAGTATCGGTTTTACGAGGTATTGCATCTTTAAACGACAATATATATTATATAAGCTTATAAAAATCGCACATTTACATTACCTCAATAATACTGAAGTGATGTAGGTAATAAATAAATTAGTCAACATTAAACAAGTATAATTTTTTAGTTTTAAATAATATCGAACAATTTAAATAACAATATGTCAAAAGTATACTCTCATAGTAGTCTGAATTTCTCTCCTACAAATGGGACAATTACTATTATAATTAGTCATTAAGATATCACTACATTCAGTACATAAACACAAATGACAACAAGGGTGTAATAACATACATTTTAGCCTTTCCATACATACTATACATAAATCACTATCTGACTTGTTATATTTACTATAATTTAGGTTTTTCTTCACATTAGATCTAGTTTTATTATTAATTCGGAATATAGAAGAAATTTGCTTTAAAATACGCACAATAATTTGGATAAAATTGTTATTGCATATCAGTCTTGATAATCTCCGTGAGCATTTTATAATAAACAAATATGAATTAGTAATAGTATATAAAATAACTATAAAAATTAGAAATCCTATAATAACATCAAATTCTAAATCACATAGTGCATTGATCACACATTTTAAAATATATTTTACCAAAATAATTCCAATATGAGCGATATGTTGTGTAAAATCATAAAACATTTGATATATTGTCCCGCTTTCATTATAAAGTTGGAATAACGGTTTGAAAGTAACAAGAAACCACAAACCTTTACAGAAAAGCGTTATACCATATTTAAAGACCTCGTAGAGGCATTTGAATAACGTTAAAAGAGTTGAAATGTTCATAAGCAGCGTATTAAATATCCATGTCAAACACATTAATATTTTGTCACACGTTGTAAACATTAAATTACATAAAGTCTCTAAAATACTAGCCAGAGTTTTAATAATCTGCACAGAGTCTTGAAGGAACAATGCTATGGATTCTAGACAAACACTGAATACCATCCCAATGTTTGAAGAAAATAAATCACATATAAATTGGATTGCCGTTATAATAAATTGGCCGGTTTTTGCACTTAAATAGAAAACGCTGGTGATTAATGAATGGACGAAATTTACCGTTGCAACTAAAGTTTCTAACATATCTATTTTGGTAATTATTACATGTCATTAATAACAAAATATAAGCTAAATCCAAAGTAACAAACATTAAATCAACAAGCTACTAAGTAAGGTTATGTTGTTTGTTGTTTCGTAATTTAAATTAACGGTTAACAGATTGTTATTAGGGATTCATTTCATTTCACGGGACTCGATTAATCTGAAAATTGAATCGATCAAACCAACTAAATAAAACTTCGCGTTAGCTTTAGCATTGTATTTGTTTATAAATACCATGGCTTTAGCAAACATATAATATTATAAGGACATGAGGAAGCCTTCCTTCCTCTAGTCATTGTCTTTATAAACAAAAGACAATGCTCTAGCACAGATTATTCTGTGGCTCTAGTATATAAACATTATTCTATGCTTCCTCTCACCTCTCACGGTCTTCACTTCAGATAGTTTCCAAAGATTTTATAATAATAATATATATCTGGGCTCCTCACTTGTATATTTGTTGTAAAAGGACCGAGCGTTTAAATTTTTAAATCTGCCTTTTGTGTGCGAGAAATTTGATTAAATAGAAAATAGAGATTCACCGTATTAAAGGATGACGATCACGTGACGCCAACGCGTAGGCGTAAATCTCCAAATACTCGAAAGTTGGTTGAAGTTTATGTGATCCCGGATATTTGTACTTTGCACACGCGTAATCTTCTTTTCCGCTGTTAACCTAAAGAACCTTACCAAATCTTAAATACTAATGTTTAGTCTGTGTGTTTATTAGTGTTTTAAGACTAAAGAGAAATAATTTCCAAATATCCAAGTGGGTCTCATGGCAGTGCTTTCCCTCTCCTTCAAATATCTTAATACCCAAATTTATAAATCTCTCACACAAAATGCAGCTTAACTGGTGATTTATAAACCTATCATAACGTAGTCGTTTTCCTTTAACGCCAAATATGAGCAATTGTCATGACGATTCCTTACACTCAACATCAGCAATTTTCACTCATAAACTCACGTTGCTACACATTTGATTAACAGGTAAATGAGGAATGTAACCTCGTCTCGTCAGACTTTCATGCCTACCAAATATATAATCTTATTGGAAGCCCTTAGTCTTTGAACAATTCAATTAAGAATATTGTATTACATGGCATTTAAAATATATTACATTAATTGTATTGTAATATTTTCGAATATTCAAATATTCGTATTCATCGAATATTTTAAAACGTACGTAACGTAATATTCAAACGAATATTTTAAACGTATGTAAGTGACAAGTGACCAAATCATCTGATTTGGACAGTTAGATATTTTGGATTTGTTAAAAAACTTGATCTTTTATTTATCGCTTATTCGTCTTTAATTCTATAGGGTTAATATTATTCCTAAGTAATAGATTTCAACATGTTTATTTTCAAAAAATTATATAAATATTAAATCATACCCATAAATTGCCGAATGGCTGCTAATAACATACTCATAGGTGAGTCTCTAGTATAAATTCATTCAAAACGAATAACAAATACTTTTTTTGCAGGCGGTGGTACCGGTTTTATTGGTAGCCATTTATCTAAAACATTTCGAAGTAAGGGATATGGGGTGACTGTGATATCACGTATGCCTGGCCCACAAAGGATATCTTGGAACGATTTAGCAGATAAAGGATTACCGAAAGACGTAACAGCAGTCATAAATTTAGCAGGTTAAAACCCATCCACTCCAAATAAGGACGTATGTTCATATCTAATAATTTCAGGTCAAAATGTAATGGACTTTACACGTCGTTGGACATCCGGATTTAAACAAAATGCGTTTAACTCGCGTGTAAACACAACTACTTCACTAGCTAAAGCAATTAATGAAGCAAAAATTAAACCAAAAGTTTTTGTCGGAATCTCAGGTGTAGGAGGTTACAAACCGAATGTCGATAAACAATATACTGAAGAATCTTCTGTAGAAAATTTCGACTTCTTTTCTAATCTTGTATATCATTGGGAGGAAGCCGCTGATTTGGCACGTAACTGTCGTGTGGTTAAGATCAGAAGTGGAGTAGTTTTAGGAAGGGATGGTGGGATGATCAAGGACTTGTACTTACCATTTTCATTGGGACTTGGAGGCCCTATTGGAAATGGGCAGCAGTATTTACCGTGGATACACATAGATGATCTCGTGAATATTATAGCGTTTGCTGTGGAAAACACGAATGTTAGTGGAGTTCTAAATGGAGTTGCCCCACAAGTTATTAGCAATAAGGAGTTTTCTAAGGTATAGCTATAATTTAGGGTAACATACATACAGATTTGACTGCTTACATGGAAACCGTTATAGGTACAGGACTGGTTAAATCAGGAAGGTATTAGAAACTTTTATTATAAATTTAAATTTAAGATTGTAGTTACCTTTTGTGGCTTTTGAGATAATTAAGAAAAATCAACACGGTGTTTTTTTAATTTTTGTCTGTAGCTCGTAAACGGCTAGTATTATGGTTAAACTCTAATTATTGTTTCCACAGTAGGTCATTTATATTTTGTGGTTAAAGGTGCTTCTAAACGGGCAATAAATTAACTACAATATGTGGCTGTAATAGAGTGGCCGGAAAAATTGCCAGCAATATAGACAGCCAGATTATGTTTAGAAGGTCCCCTGTTTTGTATCACCGCATCATTTATATGTATTGCTGGACGAACGGTTAGCGCGCGAAAATACCCTGCAATTTTTACTTTGTTTTCGTATTTTTTTGTTGTGAAGATTTCAGAGATTTTTATTATTTAAAATGTCTAATACGTGGTCTAATGAAAGGATTATTGAGTTTTTCATGAAATACATACAAGTTTTTAAGTAACTCGATACCAAGATTTATTTCTAGACTTATGTCGAATCCATAATCTTCTCTTTAACTTTTCTTTTAGAACAATATAATTAAGCCGCTGCGATGCGAATGATTTCATCAGCCATTCTTGCGCGATTATGTAGCCGGTCTAGATTTTCAAGTGGGCCATACTGTTGCTGAGAATATTGCTGAAATATATATTGTCGAGCGACATGCTACTTAAAAAAGTCATAATGACTAGGCGAGTGTTGCCAATATTGTAGCCACATATTGCAGTTAAAATATTGTCCGTTTAGAAGCACCTGAACAATAGGTAAGATATATTTTATTATCTACCTGAAAACAGCTGATAGATAAGTGTTTTTGTTTTTCTAACTACATGGTGACTATTTCATAGTGGAACTCCATATTTATTATAGATCCTGTGGTAAATCGTTATAAAGGATCTAACTATCCATTAATAAATATCCATGAACGCGGTTTAAGTGTTCTGGCATGTAAATATGTATCGGAAGTTGTAACTGGATGCCATTATAAAATAAATGAAGCTGTCATTATATTGTGAATTTTATCTTGTTTCAAAATGCTGTAATCAAACCGGACGACATACCAGCACTCCTGGTGAACGACATACATTTGCATTTTTTTATGTTAAGTGGAAGCCTGTTACCAACGCTCCAGCGCCACCAAGTCCATCTGAAGCAGCTCACAATCCAAGGGATTTCGTATTATCCTGACTCGAACAATCCAATAAGGGCAACACTGAATCCTAGTGCCTTCATTTTACTCAATATAATACCATGGTTCAACCTGTCTTTGAGAAGTCTGTGTAGATAGCATCAACCTGTTCACCCCTGCTCATAGTGGGATAAACATGCTGCAGGAACTCGGATAAGTTAGTGACGTTTGAGCGTTTCTGATAGAAGCCATGTTGCAACTATTATTAAATGTTCTATTTGACTAAATAATTTGTCATGTATGGCTATCTCAAAGACCTTCGAAAAGTTAGACAAAATGGATATCGGACGATAGTTCACTATTTCGTTGACATCATTGCCCTTGTGCATTGGACATATACGAGCTATCTTCCAAACGTCGGGAAAGGTTGGAACGTTTATTGATTTATTGAATAGAACTTCATTATTTTTTTATATTTCTTTTAGCTTTAGAATAATTTTTTTTCTCTTATTTTTCTTGAACCATATATTATTTATAATTTTTGGATATCGTTATTACCTACTTGCTTCTAAAAGATATTTTTAATTTAAAAAAATAAATTCTCTTACCAACTATTACAATCCAGTAATGGGAAGAGAAAATGAGAAAACAGAACACTAATGAGATGTTGGGAGACTAATAAAAGAAAAAATCCTGAAGAAGATAAAAATTTGTTCGTCGAAACGTCGAGGAAAAAAAAAGAAGTGTGACATGAAATGAAAAAACTTTATTTCACTTTTGTTGTTAATACGAACCTAAACCCCAATAACGATATCAAAATAAAAAAAAAAACTTTAGAATGAAGCTATATCATGTCGAATTGGTTTTTTTTTTGCAGTATAGCCATGTTATGTACGTTGTTAGAAAAACTTACGATAACGGTTTCAAACATGTAAGCCTAATCTGAGATACACTGTATATTTTGTGAAGTAACTTAAATGCAAATAAGTAGTGATTATTGCGAGATTTCGCTCCAGTTTTATTTGTTTTTAAGGCATTTGCAAAGGCTCTAAATCGTCCAGCGTTTATACCAACACCAGCCTTTGTAATGAACCTAGTGTTCGGTGCGGAACGAGCGAAAATGATTACAGAAGGCCAGAAAGTATTACCGAAACGTACACAAGAACTGGGCTATAAATTTCGGTATCCTGATATAGATACGGCTTGCAGAGCCATTGTCACAAATAGTTGAAGGCTAATTCGAGATGTAAATATGAAAATTTTATTTATTAATGTGATCGTTATTATTGTTATTGAATATACTCATTGTTAAATTTATTGAATATTTTTATTTAACGTTAAATTAAAAAGGCAATCAAAACTAAATATTGGAGATATCTAGGGACATAATCCATGACATTTAAAAACAAAATTTTCTTATATTAATACAATACACATACAGAACATTAGTATTTGCTTCACATTCTAGACGCCATTTAAACATAAACACGCAAAAAACTGCGTCATATATTTTTGGTTCCATAAAATATCTGACACTTTAGAATAGCTGAAAACAGTTACATGAAAACATGTTCATGCATTATATTCTAGCCTTTATTCTAAAAATAAACATACAAAAAACTTCTTGCGTCAATTCTACTACATTATTCAAAAATTGGAAATAAAAGACTGCTGGGACTGTAATCCAGGAACGTGTGAGCGCAAAGGCAACACTTTACCACTGAGGCACAGCCATCACATATCCATTAAGCGAATTTGCTATTTAGAGGCACTTATACGTATACTAAATACAGAAAAATTTCTTACATAAATGACTTCGGCTAAATGAAAGTTAGAACCGCAAGATTCGAACTTTTAATACCTTTTATAGCAACCGGGATACCCTATAACATAGAGTTCTGGACACCCTGTAAAGGCGCCTACAATAAGGATGGCGCCCCGTGCAATTGATGTTTAGAAACCAGTTTGCGCAGTTGAACTAGCAGAACTGATCTCAAACGTAAAAAAACAGTTACCAGTCAGCTACTAAAATTATTTATAATACTCCAGCTTCATTTCAGTATTGGCCTTCTCCTTGTCACTCAATAAGTTGGATATATTCATGGCACCTCGAATAGAAACTGTTCTTGGGACTGGTTGGATCTAAAAATAATGAGATCAGCTACCTCTCTAGACTTCAACCAGTTTGTCCAGGTATGACCAATGTGGTAATATCGCATATCAAACGGCAAACTGTACTTCAGGTTCATCTTCCATGGATGTGCCTCACGCATTAGCAAAACATTTATTCGAAGAAAAGGTCATAAACCATATTATGTCTATACGGTACTATTCCTCAATGTGTACGTAGTTGACTTAAGCTGTTCTCACTGTTTTTTGGAACATTTAAAGACAATAATCCCCGATTCAGAAAAAGCTAGGAATACTTAATTGACCAATTGAAAATTGTATGAAACGATTTTGGTAAATTTACCAAAATCAAGGATAAACCTCATACAACAACGTATTTAATTAATGCACATTAACATTATTTATTTTCTAATGCATTACAAATGATATAATTGAATTATTCCCTAACACAAATAAATATTTATTAGTTGCATGTATGCCCAGTACCTCCATATCCTGTGGCAGACTCACAACTTGTTGTTGGGCTATAGTTTGTATGTGACGCCCATTTGATCTGTCCCTAAGTTCACCCGATTCAACAGGTTTCTTCTGTCTATAAATGAATAAGTGTCTTGAGGCGTCACATATTACCGAATATGAAAAATCTGGTGAGCAGGCGGAAAATTTCCTGTTTTGTTTTGATGCCTACAAAAATAAAATAAATTTCAAGTAAAGTTGGTATTTCTATGCGGTTTTATACTAAATGTTTTGTTTTCTTTATTTTCCGAGATTAATAGACAAAGAAAGAACAGATATAAATCACAAGTAGTTTATAGCAGCACTTGATATGCTAGTAGTTCCAGTACAGCACAAATTTCATGTAGCTTGAATTGGTGTCATCAAAGATTAATGTTGTGTACATTAATCTTTGGTGTCATCATTCACTCGCTAATGAGTTTGAATTAGTCCAACTCAGGGATTTCTGTTGTGAACCCTAAGATCGCTAAACAGACCGATCGTCGAGCTATAAATTTTGTCACAAAACTGACACACTAAATCACCAACATTTACCGGCTGTTGTAAGTGCGCTGCCCCATCGATGCGTTCTCTCTCCTTTCAATGCTATCAAGAACTTGATGGCCCTCGTGGTACGTGTTCAACACGGTCGGTCGTTCGCGATCGGCTCCCAGTTGTTCTTCACATCTAAGCCACACTTCTTCATGTTTGTCTTAAGAACATCCTTGTACCTCTTTTGCCGCCCTCCCTGATTTCGTGAGCCGCCCTTAACCTGTGAGTAAGGGCATCTCTTTGGAAGGCGTTCCGTTGCCGTGCGGATTACGTGGCCAGTCCATCGCAGCTGGTGCCTGACAATCATCGCCGCCTGAATGCTAGTTGTCTGGATACTTCGACTGCTTCACGATAATATGAAAGCAGCAGTTCTTAACAGCAGCGGACCGGGAGAGCTCTTTCCAGTAACAACTAGCGTAAAGCAGAGTTGTGTTGTTAAGAACTGCTGCTTTCATATTATCGTGAAGCAGTCGAAGTATCCGGATGAATTTCTGTGGACATCCGCCTTGACAAGGTCTACAAAACCCATCATGTATAGAGAACGATTTTGTTCCCGTGACTTTTCCTGTATTTGCCTGGCCCTAAATATTATGTCGGCTGTACCCCTGTTGGGTCTAAAACCACATTGGGTTTTCGGCAAGCAGCCTTCTGAGAGTGGGAGAAGACGATTGAGCAAAATACTTGCAAGAACCTTTCCAGTGATGGAGAGGAGAGAGGTCCCATGATAGTTTGCACATCCGGACCTATCCCGTTTCTTAAATATACTGACAACTGAGGTATCTCGCATTTCAGCAGGCACGGTTTCAGTGTTCCACATTTGGTTATTAGAACCTCCTTCTTTAAAAAGCTTAGGAGATATGCCTTCAGAGCCAGCTGCTTTGTTGTTTTTATGTTGTCGAATAGCTTGATCAACTTCTTGCACGGAAGGTACATCTCTCAAGTGTTGTTCGGTTGGCAACCGATCGAGTGATGCATTATCGACATTCGTGTCCCTGCTTAGTAATTCCTGAAATTGTTCCTTTCACCGGGAACCCATTGACATGCAATTCCTTAGAAGACGAGAGCCATCCCTGGTGTTGTTGCTGGCGGCTAGTAGTGGCATTTCGATCGATTTAGCTGTTCACCACTGGCTTCAGATATCGAGTTTTTCGTTGTACTTCAGACTTCGCCATTTGAAAGAGGCATTCGATGTTAAGCTTTCGCCTTAGTTTCCTTCCCTTTGGTGGTCGTTTTGCAGGTAGACATAGATAGGGTCACACTGGATCGCACAAGTCGGTGATCAGTCCAGCCGTCATCAGCACGCGTAAAGCTTTTGTGCTTTTCCACTTCATGTCGGTCACGAGCGCGAACAATTACGTAGTCCATCCTATGCCAGTGCTTAGACCTTGGATGTCGTCTTAAACTTGTCTTTTTCTTGTTTTTCTTCTGCGCATTTGGTTAGCAGCAATAGACCGTTGGAGTTACAGTTTCCTACTCCTTTGCCAGAGAGCAGAGTCTCGACCAACTCAACTCAACCCAACCCAACCCAACTCAAGCGTTGAAGTCTTCTAGCAGGATGATGACTTGTCGGAGTCAGGAACGTTGGTCAGCACTCGATCAAGCTGGGTGTGGAATTCCCCTTTTAATTCTTCGTCGGTGTCCATAGTTGGTGGGTACGCGCTTATAATTGTGGCTCGCCGATCCAGGCTTAGTTTGAGGCGAAGTGTCACCTCTCATTTATGACTAAATAGGTCATTTTTAATGATACTAGTGTTAGTATCCATGAGTGTGCGGATGTTCCATGTCGCGAAGTTCAAATGTTTAACTGCATTATGATTTCGACCGCAAATGGTGTACCATCTGGACGCGGTTATCTAGACAGGCGGATGGATAGACTGACTATGTTCAGGGCACTTTTTATAGAATCCTCCCCATGCGGGGTGAGCAGAGTGCACCCTAAAAAGGACTGCTCAGTCACAAGTGCAGGACACGAGCAGCTTCACAGGCCCACAAGTCCTGAAGCTGAACGGCCATCACACACTTGCCGCCTACGTGGTGGTTTTTTTTATCATCCTTCTGGTCCTCCACTCGCACACCTCGGTACGCACTTAAGCCCCCGACGTGTACGAATGGCGTACTTCAGCCTTGAAGGCTTATTGTGCCTTTTCGGGACCATACTGCACTCACTATCATTCTACTACCACGCAACATTCATTCTTCGCCTAGATGGGCCACCGTCAGGTACCGTCTATAATGAACCCCCTAAACGGTCACCCACCACGCGACATTCATTCATTCTACAACCTAGATGGGCCACCGCCAGGTCCGTTTTTAATAAACCCCCCAGACGGTCACCCATCCAACTTGTAGCCGCGCTCCACAGAGCTGCACGTCGACGGTCCTCACTATATGATCCCGTCTAGGCTACCCGGCCCGGCTACGTGGTGGTTTGTCACTAGGAGCTTCCAGATCACACAATCCTGCTCCCGTCGCGACTCCCCGATCACCGCAGGGATTTTGATGGTGACGTTTGGAGCTCTCCTCCGACATTTAGTTGTCGCACTGTTGCGACTAAAGGCTGCCAAGAGTGCCTTAGCAGAGAAGGCATTCTCTGGCCTGACTTGCTTGAATTGGTGTAGTGGAATTATGACACTCTGTAAAGACAAATACTAATATTTATCTCTCGAAGGAGTGGAGAAGATTAACAGGTTAGGTTGAAAATTCTGCTGTGTATCTGCCCTATTCTCAAAGCCGCAACAGCTCCATGTTTATTGCGTGGTTTCGTTGGAAAGCTTAACCATTCACTATTTGCTGTGTTTGGTATTGATACATTAATAATGTCGGTAGCCGTTTCTTAAGATACATCTTTCGTATAATACAAAATTTTTTCTTGGTTGTACATTTTTAGTACTATCCTCATCTAACTGGCGTAGTGATAAACTGCCGCAAATTACTCTGAATTTGTGGAGCATTTGATAAGTTATACCTAAATATGGGTAATGTATCTTGAGACAAAACATAAATAACATACTTGTACGTAAGTAAACGCTAAAAGTGTTCCTTCATGTCGAAGAGTAAACGTTCCTTGTTCAACAATTGGTTGCCAAATACACAAGTCTACGTCATGTGGAACACCGATCGCATGCGGTAGATTCTCGCCTAATTTTACAGACAAATGTATCTGCTTCGATCCCAATGGAATTTTGTGTGTTATTTGATTAGTTTTACAACACAAACGTAGGAGATGAATCTCTTTATCAGTCTCAAAATCGCACTCCTCTAAATCTTGAGAGCCAAATGTAGCACCACTTTGTGGAATCAGTTCCTAAAAGTAAGTCATCCTTGAATAATAATTAAATACTTATAAAAATAGGAAAGCAAAAATATCGAGACAAATATACACCCTTAATTATTGATGGGGATGCATTTTCAACTCATCAACCCAATATTGAATTTCCATTTTACTCAACAAAACCTTAAAAATATCCGTGTGAAAATACGTTCGACCTTTTTAATTATTATTAAGACTAATAAAGATTTGATTGATATTTAATACTATTATATCTTGTTTATTAAAGTTTAAATAAAAATATACTTTGATTTTTTTATTTAGTACCTATTTGTGTTTTACTTTCATTAAAAAATCCTTACCAATTGAAATATTTAGATATTTATCAAAAAGGTCGATACCTATCGGTATTCTTATGCTTTTTGAATTCTTAATTGTTGCAAGGTAATATGTAGGTATGTATTTGAATTTATTAGAAGTTGTCAAAAAAAATTTACCATTTTTAAAAACCTTAATTTTGCCTTCAGAAAGATGATGGAAGAAGTGTTCACAAATTTTGAATATATAGTAGATCACTTTCTATTTTAAAATCAAAACAGTAACTAACTGGATGGGTTGTGTGATAGGACAAAATTGTAAAAGTTATTGTTTCGTAGCTTGCGATTTTACGTAGAATTATACTGTTGTATGCGAATGAATGACTATTTATGTTTCTAATGACGATGATTGGGAAGTTCTTATCTCGGTTCTTAGATTGGCAAGGCTTATAAAGTCATTGATGAGTGCTTCGTAGGTACAGAATTTCTAATGGGTAGATTTATTAATTTGGTAAAAACAAGGATCATATACAAAATACTTAAATATAAAGTTGGCGATGTTATTGGTCATAACAAGAACATGAAGAAGAGAAGATAACAAGGTAGGGTCTATCAGGGGCCTTGCTCGTGTGTTTGTTTTAAAATTAAGGCTGATGATGGAGCGGGGCTCCGAAACATGTCCCCTTTTATAAAAAAGGAATCTTAAATACAATTAGTTAGTTATTAGTGGAGACGATGTATGAATTTTTATTGTAATTATATTACACTCCACTGCATCTTTAATTTAAAATGATGTAATATGTTAATAATGGTCTCTTGAATATTTTACCTCTGTTTGTCCTAAGACAGGTTTTGCTTCAACGTATACTCCATGGCACACACCGTTTTTAAGTATATCAGTCCATATTATATCATGTTGTTTTGTTAACGTTACGTTTAGAATCTTATCCACAATACTGATTTCATTCTCTTCAACAACTATATTATCAAATAGATCACCAAAAAGCACTTTTTCATTATTATCATAAACAATCTCAATAGCATTTGAGCTGATAACTGTTTTAAGGTTCTCTTTGTTCCACGTCTGGGGTAATTCAAACTTGATTTTAATATATTTAGATGTTTGTGACCACTGGAATATATATCTAGTGTTGTTTTTTTGATCTATTGGGAATTCTGAATTTAAAACAAATTCACATGGAGCTTCGCTAGCGACGTAAATTGCTTCACAAGACGGTTCTAGATGCATATACTCTATATAACCTTTAGTACGTATTTGCCTCATAGCAATAAGTCTGGTCCATTCGTTAAAATCACTGATAAATGTTAACCAGTGAATCACAGATTCGTATTTATCTGTTTCAGAATTTTTTTCAATGCTTAATAACAATATATGTAATTCTGTACCATCATTTATTAATGCATCGATTACAAGAAAACTACCACCGTTGGGTATCGCATCTTTTTCCATATGCAGATAGAAAAAGGGAACATCACCTTTCTTATTTATTGTAGATGCGATATATAAAGATCCCATACCGTCTGAGATTACCGCATATATCCTATGCACAAATACCATAGAAACATTGTAATCATCAACAGTTCGTTCTCTATCCAAAAGCAGCTTCCATACTACTATTGGGTCAATAAGTTCAGTATTATTCTTTTTGATATCCATATGAGCTTTACATATCTGCATATGTTCATCAACAAAATACACTGCTTCGGGTTCGTCGTCATCAGGATCAATAAATAAATGATTGTAGAATCCAAAAACTTTTGTATGCAGTATGCTATATTCCGACGAACCTAAAACCTTTTTATTCACATTTGCGATTGTTCTTACAGATCGTGGTATTTCTTCTAAAGATAGTTTGTAACCGGTGAAGTTTGGGTCCAGTAGATCACGATTCGGTTTAAGATCAATGTTTTTTGGAATCATTTTATTAAATAAAGAAGTCTTTACCTTGGGCACAGTTTATATCGTACCGCCTTAGGTTTTATACTCGGTTATATTTATAATCTAAGATCTTCAATATTTACAATCTTGAGCTAATGGAAAAAACAAATTATATACAAACTAATATCCCAGACACAGAATAGAATTGTTGGTTAATCTGTGCCCCAGACCCCAGACCTTTGAATATAAAATGACAGGAAGGAGCTTTGCGCTGACCGTGGTAAATAAAATTTCTGACAGTAAACGGCCATATTGGACATCCACATTAGGTATGTTCCAACATCGCCGAAAACAGTTCAAAAACGGTAATTTCTTGCGCAGTTGTCTTGTGCGTTGCGCAGCCACTGATTTGGTGTTGGGAGTGGCAATATGACCGTTCTTAAATGGTTTTCGGTGGGGCTGGAACAAATCAATTAGAGATTCATTGGTTTGGTTGTTCGGTGCGCAAAGTTGTATGCTTTACGGATTTTTTGCAGTTTTGAATGCTTTAGTTAGTGAATATAAGCGAATTTGTATTTATGAGTGAACAATTATTATTCTACATTAATATTAACAATATCATCAGTGTAAATACTTAAAATAGTGCTATTTAAATAAAAATACAAATCCTGGAGTTACGTTTCTTAGTAAGTAATTTTAATCAAGAGGTTTTGTAATATATCCATAAAATTTCAAAATAAAGTTTTATTTTTGCAATGACATTTACAAAAAGATGGCTTGGTCACTGGCGTAGAACAGGTTAATATTAGGAATATTTGCTTTGTAAATAAAACAGACAGTTATGTTTTATATTTAAAGGGTCTCGATTCATATTAGATTTTGCATGATTTATCATCTATTACTTATAATAGGTATTTGCAAAAATCTATTTCCAATTGTTATTTTATCACGAGAATAAATTATATTTATAAAAATACAGTAAATGGCGAAAAAATAAGAATATACACAAAATTAATTTTATTTAAAGTTCAATAAATAAGTTATTGTTTTTCTCAGTTTTGTTTATTATTTACCCTTTTCCCTACTATTCCTTCAGATTGAAAACATTTTGTATAAAATAGTAATGAATTCAAGAAATATTTGTTATTGCTTATTAACAATATTTTATGGACCTGCGCCACTGTGAAACCGATTATACTGGTCCGCCATATGCAACATCCATTCCGATCAGCATTTGTTGCTATAGTATAGTCCTTCCTGTCACTTTTTATTCAAAGCCCCAGATCCAGACACATAACACACAAGTTATGTGGCCCCAGATAGAGAAATCAGAGAGTCGAATTCACGCCATTCACCGATTATAACCGCGGTTATGATGATAGTAGTTGTCCTTGGTTTTGGCGCTTCATTACAACCGATTCAAACCGCTTCTAGCCCGCGTGGATGAACGAGAAGTAGGTAACCGAGTGTCTTGATGTTATATCTATTTCTTTGAATAAAAAGTCAGTTCAAAGATCTATTTATTTAACATTTGTATTCCCGGTATGTAGTTGGTTCGAACCCCGGCATAAAGACACTGTTCTTGTTTCAAAGTATCCACATATCACAAATATAAAATAGGAATAGATGTTTAAATTTTCGAACGTACAAAGCAAATGGTCAAGAGTCAAAAAATTACCAAGAACAATAACAAAAACAGATTAGGAATTTTTATTAGGTTATGTAAGATGTAGGACCGATAATACCACAGATCTAGAAAAGTTTCTAGATCTGTGGATAATACCGCAGCTCATCCGCCGGGTTACTTTTGGTTAAACCGCAAATAAACTATGACTTCCTGAAAGACTTTTTCGTAACGTCATTATAATGAAACCGGCAAAAAGTTAAACCGTTTATAACCGGTTATAAACGGTCATGGCGTGAATTCGACAGATACAAGATACACTGGGAAAAATTGGCGGCCATTATGTTTAGGGATGACGATATATCGATATATTAAAAATATCAATATATTAAAAATATCCATATATTTTTTGATATATCGATATATTTCTTTCGATATATCGAAACAAATATCGATATATACAACACGATATATTGGTACATTATCAAAATAAATGTATCTGCTACAGCTGCTTTCTTTCGCTAGTTTTCTTGATCCGGATTTATTAATCAGGATTTGTTGGATTTCTGAAGGCTCTATAAGTTTATCCGGATCGCGATGAATCAGAAAATGCGTTTTTAGCGAAAGAACAGGTGAATCCAAACGCGTTTGGATCCTGAAATCAGTAGCGAAAGAAAGCAGCTTACATACACAGGTTTAAAACTAAAAGGTCCTTGTTGTGTTGCCGTAGCAGTCGACGCATACAATAAAAAATCGAAATCGTCTAACTGGAAATAGATTATCAAAATTATTATTTCTAAGTTCTGTTCCAGAAAATTTTGAATTAATTGACCTAACCTAGTGTAATTATTTCTAACACATATATTCTTACGTTTGTTTGGAATGCACATGTATTTTCAGGGAAATAAATTTGAATGAATACTATTTTATTTCATTATTTGAATCTTTAAAATTTGAAGTTAATTTACAACTACCATCCACTCTAAAATAAAAATATAGCAAATATATCGATATATATATAAAATATCGATATTTTTCATTCGATATATCGAGTATATCGATATATAGTTTCGATATATATTTTGATTCAATATATCGATATATTTATTTATTTTGTTATTCCTAATTATGTTAGTTACCTATTACAGTGTTTGGGAAAAGTCTGAATACATGCTTGCACAATTATTATTACTTATTATCATATTTAAAAAAGTTTTAAGTATGAGATTAAATTCGTGAAAATTTAAATATTAGTTAAAAACAGGTAAATATATGTTTTTCAAATCTAAGTTTTAGAGTTTATTCCCCGAAGTTGAACTGTTAAGGTAATCCCTGAATGTAGAATTTTCCGCTTTTTTCATTCCCGAGGTCAGGGTTCAATTGGAAAACCCAGACATGACCTCGAAATAACCTTGAAAGTCACTGTTAAGGCATAGTCAAGGTTACACAGTATTGGTTCAAAAAAAGTGCTGCAATTGTTGTCTAAAAGAATTTTTCGTCAGAGTTTTAGTTTTGAAGTTACTTAGCTGCACTCGCTTTTTTTGAATATGGTGTTTAATATGATCCTAGGTAGATCACTTGTAAAACTACTAAAAAATTATTTATATTCAAACGTGTTTTGCTAGAAACACATAAGAAATATTAAGAAGTAATAATTAATTCTAACCAATCAGAGTGAAGTATGGCATATACCTATAAAGACTTAAACTAACAATTTATCGATGTGATTGACAAGGTCTGGGTTCTTTTTAAATGAAACTACTCAAGTTTTAATACCTATATTTCGCTAATATATTTAATTTAAAATAATAATTTCGCATAACGTCTATTAAATTGTTGTTTCGAGAAATAATTATAAAACATGCCGCTGATTTCGGACCTGGTTACTAATCTTACGTCTTCCAAATACTTGTCAAACGTTTCCGCTTTGTGGGGAGGGTCATTATACGTTTTCAGAACACGCTCAGCCCAAGTTCGTGGTTGGGGAATGGTTTGTCGGTATCCTTTTCGTCTTTTTGCTAGGACTTCCATGACATCATTGTAGTAGTTTTGGTGGTAGTCGTACAAGTATTTGTATTGTAGGTATCTAGGTCTGGAAACAAAACGGTTGCTATCAGACAAAGTTTTTATTTTGAGATCATCTAATATCATCTATTAAATGCGCTGCTGTTCCTCAGAAATGTTGATTCACTTCTGTGAAATTTACGGCTAACTTAAGAGGTGTGTTTTTAATTCCGCGGAATAGGGGATAAGGGTAGAAAATAAAAATGGAATATTACTACTATTTTTTCAATATGTTTACCTGTAACTCTAATACACTTTTAACTTCTATCAATAATTAATTTGTTTGGTTATTTGTACCTTAAAAAGTTGAATCTTTCGCAGTCGATTTTCCTCTTCTTTTTCCCTGATTCCTTCTGTTAACTGGTCAAAGATTGAAGTATAGTATTGTTCAGTTATAGAAACACCTTTTAATGTTTTATTCTTTTTATTTATACATATTTATTTGCTTTTATTGTTACTAATTTTTATTATTTATAATTAAGTTAATTGTTTTGAAAGCCCCAAATCTTGTGTTTTTATTTCAAGTAAAGCTTCTACTTGGGGAAAGCTTTAGATCTATCTGAGTAAAGGGTCATCTAAAGAGTGTTTTCTTTCAATAAATAAAGAGTGTTAAGTTACCGCTGATATCTACAAAATATACAGCGATCTACAGTCATAAATGTCAGTTAATTTTATTTTAATACAGAATAGTAAAGTTTGATATTCTTGGTTAGAACACCTGACCGGCAATTGGGAGATGTTGGGTTCGAGTCCCACTTTGTGACATGCAATTTTTTTTCAGTTATCGTATACAATATTAGTTTATTTCATGATTCTATACTTATTTATATTATATTTAGCTACAATTCAACTTATGTTGAATAGATTTCTTTCAATTATCATGTGCGAGTTGCAGAACCGCCAAAAATTACTATGTTAATGATAAATGAATTAGCCGATACTTGTCGGAAATTCCGGGACCACTGTGTCATAAGTTCGGTATTTTATAAATTTTTGAAAAAATTCGGTCGGTATCACATATTAATACGAAAGAAATGGACACAAAATATCCAAATGAGTGAACATAGTGAAAGTTGCGAATAGCCTTTACTATTCTAGTTTATGTACATTAGAAGGATCTGTGCATCACTATATATTCCCTCGCTGTTTCCCGCACACACCTCACCCTACGTTTAAGAATACAGTTTTATAATGTGTTTGACCTGCACTTTCGCCAGATCATTACCTTGTTTTCCTTTGGAAAATTAGTTTTAATAATGAATATTATTTATAATTATTTAATATATAAGTAGGTATGTTTGATATTTTTTTAAATAATATACATTAAAAGGAAGTGTGTGATCATTGCCGGATAGAACAATAGAAAAAAAGTGCTTCTAGGTGTGGAAATTCCTTGAAAGACATTTTAATAATTATGAATATCAAACGCTGTATTGCGCTAATCCGCAAATGAAGAGACGAATCAAAATCGAAACAGTAGAATTATCATCTTTTCCAACAGAAAGTGCAACACTTTCACTAGCTGGATATTAACATTTGGTGTATGGAAAAGGTATGTATCAGTCAAAGTTTTGCACTTTCTGTTGGAGAAGATGATAATATTACTGTTTCGACTTCGATTCGAGTCTTAGTTGCGGATTACCGCAAGACAGCGTTTGATATTCAAAATTCAATGTGATAGATACAAATGATATATAGTGTGAATCCAAAACTATAATTTGTGTTTTGCAGATCATGCAAAGATCACAAACCAATTGGATTTTAATAATTGTTTCTTATTTGAGAAATAATTACATATTACCGGTTGGGGTTAATGATGTGATCGATCTAAGCGACAAAACTAAAAAACATCAAGAATTAAAGCATCATATTGAATACACCTTATCGGGTTCGGTTAATATTAGGCAGCAATTAGATTCGATATAGGTATTCAAAACTGTAACGAGAATGTAATGAAAAACCTCTAGGTACGTAGTGTCGAAGATAACAGATTGCATTTGATCATGAAGAAATCGATAAATCCGGGGATATCTCGTGGTTTAATAAATTTTGCAATCGAATTGGTACAATACTTACCGTATTGCCCATGTCGAGAGAGTTCAGCGCCGATTCCTTAGGTACGCTCACTTGAAGCTTGGTAGTCCGCGGCCTACTAATTTTGTGATTAATTACGGTGCTTTGATGGATGAGCTGGGCCTCAGAACGTTGAGCGATCGCAGGCTCCTCAGAGACCTAACAATTTTATATAAGCTGTTGAACAATTTGGTATCGTCTTCCTAATTGTTAATATTAATTTACCGTACCGTCCAGGAATAATAGAGCCTCTCAGCTTTTCCACGAAGATTTCCTCCGTACGAATTACGGACGACATCATTTTATCCCCTGAGTTATCAGATTGGCCAATTCTCACTCTTATTTAAATCTTGATTTCTTTGCGCCTATCGGTGAATTTACTCGACGCTTGAGGTATGGGCATCGCGATGGCGGTTTGGCGTGATTGGCCGATGGCTGTTTTGTTGTCGTCCGAGGGTCTTTCCGGTCCTTGCATGTGTCTTGCGAACGGCTCCAGCAAAATTTTGGAAACTGTTTCATTGTATTAAATTAGTTCAATTAATTATAAGTATAAGGAACGTCAACAAAAAATCAGTCTGATTTACTCAATTTTATGTTGGCTAATTGAAATATGTTAAATGTATTAGAAAATACTGAGGAATTGGTACTCATCACTGATGAAGCGACACGTGTTTCTAGGATGTCTCAGTTAGTGGTAGTATTTAGGTATCTACAGCCCCTCTAGTTTTTATCAGCACGCGGCCCTAAGTATTGTGAATGATTTTATACTACTTTACTATATCTGAATATTAAATAATACTGTAAATACTTTAAAAATGCAAAAAAAAACTTCTGAACTCTGTTATGAGCTACAAAAAATTGGCCCCGAGGTGGTCAATTCTTGAAAATCGGTAGGATGATCGAAAAAAGCCAGGCACGGCCTACTGAATTTTCAGATATTTGTCTAACTTCCCTCGGTTATTTGACTTGTCCATTTTCAAGCAATTACCTCCAGCAGAACAATAAACATACACCGTTAATTATATGCATATGGAGTAAATAAGAATAGGTGGAAATCCATGGCGTAAAGTATCGATCGACTTATACGATTCAGAAAACTGTGTAGGTATTTGATTTAAAGAGGTACCTACTGGAAAAATCAAATACAGAATTGCCTAACACAATGAACTGTTGCCTACCTAGGATATAGTTTCAAAAACACCAACGCAACTGCTATACACCATATAGGGTTGCCACCTTTTTAAAAATAGAAAACCGGCCTTCGGGACCGTCGACCAAAAAAAAACGCTGCAGGTGTAAAAGTAGTTTAAAAAAATGCAAACAACTTTAAAACCAGAAAATAGAACTTTATTGTTAAAATTAAAATGAGTGCAACATTTAGGCACAACAAACAACAAGCTATAACTCGAGCTCGAGCTACATCTATCGGGGAAATGCCCAAATATACTTGTTTATTTAATTTTAAAATGGTATTTTGTATTTAATTTTCCTGCTTTAATAAGTTCTGCCTTGATGATGAATAAAATTCCGAACCAGAAAGCTTAATGTTAGAACGAATGTAAAGTTCTGCTTTCACCATTTCAACTGCCAGTCTGTGTCTGGCAGCATTACATTACTGTTCGGAGAGTCACATTCGATGATGTTAAGGTGGTAAGAAAACCGGCCTTTTTTGGATGCTGACCGGCACCCGGCCAT
The DNA here is from genome assembly GCA_911728435.2 of Apoderus coryli. Classification (NCBI taxonomy): domain Eukaryota; kingdom Metazoa; phylum Arthropoda; class Insecta; order Coleoptera; family Attelabidae; genus Apoderus; species Apoderus coryli. Next base: position 7,986,748 of record OU452204.1, on the reverse strand, counting down.
GTTAACGGGAAACCGGCCAGGCCGGTGGAAAACGATAAAAAAAAACCCATGACTCATGAAATACATTCTACGATCAGCGACAAAAGGTAATTTTTTTCTCCTATGGGAGTAAAACGCATCCTCAATCAGTTAGATATTAGAAAAATACGATTGCTTCTGGCATAATATGAACTGAAGTAGAAGTCTAGACCTCACAAAAGGATAAATTAATTAAAATTTGGGTTTGGGTTTTGAACATTACAAGAAAATTACATTCATAATTCAATGTAAGAAGAAAAAATTTACATGACTTTAAATATTAAAACATATTTTATTTTTTAATATTTTAACAAATTACAATATTTATACATTACTAAATTTACACAAATTGACACTAAAATGTTAGTCAATAAAGAAGAAATCTACTGCAGCAGATTAGCATTTTGGGTAGGTATATAATGAAAACAAAAACATGAAAAAAGAAAAATTATGAAGAAAACAAATAAATAAACAAAAAAATATAAATAAGTAATAAATTGTTTAAACTAACTAAATATTAAGATTATATTTAAAAAAGTTAGTTCTTTGATAGATGGTGTAAATAATGCCAAAGTTTTAAGTCTCTCTGTCTAAAAATGTGTTTAATGTGAAAACGATTATTTGAGTGAGGTTATATATATATGAATAAAGAACTATAATGTTAAAGTAAATAAGTTTTTATGTTTAGAACTAATCGGAACTAATTAGGAGTGGAGCTTTATAACAAGATTACTTCAGATATTGCTATTAAAAATATTGTGTTATAAAAATTGTTTATATCCCTTTATTTTAATTTATTTGATATTTGTATACGAACGAGAACTTTTTAGGTATATAAACAAGAGTCTTAAGTCTTTTTGGCATTACCTAGTATTAATTTACACATACACTACGCTGTAAAAACGTCGTGTAATGTAATTCTTGCTGTGATGCAATTGGAAAAGTCCTTGTATTTTAGTCTCTTCCACCAATTTCTTGTCTTCCTGTTCCTGTCTCCATTGATCCCGTTTTAATACGCTGCCCTTGTAGTATCTGAGTGCCCTTTCTGCCCATGTCTGAGCAACGGGAATTTCTCGTTTAATACCTCGCTGTCTTTTATCCAAATAGTCTATGACATCGTCGTAGTAGTTGTGTCTGTAGTTGTAGAGATATCTGTATTGGAGAAACTTTGGTCTGAAAAAGAAAAATAAATGTTATAAGAAATATATAGAACCGTTGAGGTTTTTTGATTCAACATTAAAGCCTCAGTTTTGTTTGAAATGATATCCATGACAGTTATATTGATGAATTGAAACTGCGTAGTGTGTAATTATTGCAGTGTAACCACAATGAGTAATACAAAAGTTCTTTCCAGTGTTCAGGACCATTGTTAGTATATATTCTCTTCTATGCCCAACCTCCTCCAAACTGGAGGGCATTGTGAGAAATGTTAACAACAAGTGCGTTTTTAGATGAGAAATGTGAGACCATTATCTTGGACATGGTAACAGTTACAAAGTAGGTTATATTAGTTTTCAAAATTTCGGGTATAATACAAAAGTTGCACTTTTCGAAAAAAATTTATATTTTCTGATCTGATGATATTTTTTCTGCTATGGGTGATACAAACTTACCTTTATTTTACATGGTTGAAAAGTTCTTTTTATTGTCTATCGACCTCATTAAAATTCAATGTGGCTGTCATAAGAAATATTGAAGCTATGGTTGCTAAAAACCTTGGGATAATTCTGAGAGAGTCATTTTGTTGAGAGATTATACAAAAGCACCAAGTTATTCAATGCACTTAGGTATACATTGTTGCAAATACGGTTTTTTGAAAAGAGTAATTTTAGTCTTTACCCAATATTTTTAAAATCCCTGCAGATATTTTGGATTTTACCTCATATTTAACATGAAACGAGAATATGTAACTAATAAGTGGCAATGTGCGAAACATCTTGAAAGTTTGATGACAAAAATCATGTCTTATTTATTACTACATGTGCAGTTGATGCAAATAATCTAATAATTACTAATAAAAATAAAAACCGAGAAAACCATATAAAAAAGAAGAAGAATAAATTAATATGAAGAATTGAATTCAATAACAAACATTTTATTAGAAACGAAGAAAAGGGACAATGTCGGTTGTGTTGTCCCTAAACTTTCCCGACACAATATAATATAATAAAAAATATATGACCTGCGTTACGAAACTGAATTTTATTAATAATAATTATTGTAATTGTATTATTTTCATTATTTCCAATAAACTAATGTAACAAACTAACTACTTTATTCAAAAATTAAAAAAAAGAAGAGTATAGCCAGAGCTGGCATTCGAACTCAGAACCTTCCGCTTGCGAAGCGCATGCTCTATCAATGACGCCACAAAACTGGTGACATTTTAAACGCAATTTTCTGGAGAATTATAGGGGCAAATATTAAAAGTGACCTAGCGCTGTAAAGCAGATAAAAAATGCTTTAAAATGATGTATATACCCCTACTGCTATTTGAAAATTGAGCGTTTGGCTCCACCCCTATCACAGGGCTAAATCGATTTCAACCAAAAACTAGTGGGTTCATCTTAGGACTCTCTCAAACTCATATACCAAAATTTAGCTGAATTGCATACATACAGACAGACTTCCATCTGGAAATGATCTTAATCGTCTCAGGAAACTTCAAAATGGTTTTTTTAGCGCGTTCACAACACTTCTCCTGTGCGGGAAAGTAATAGATACATGATGAAGATAAGGTTGCAGGTTTTTTAATGAAGCGAAATGGATTTGAAAAGTTGTAAAAATTATTATCATTAATAAAATTGTATTCAAATTAAATATTATTTTTATAAACAGATATATAATAGGTTGTAGCGCCCCCTATGAGCAACCTAAAAAAACATATTGCCTGCTCACACTAGATGTCACCAAAAACATCTTGTTGTAAAATAACTTTCATCACCCTTGTCCATGACAGTTCCTAAACCATCAACATTTCGATAAGACAAGATTGGGCCCATCATCATTATTTGACACATAGTATGTCCAGTTAGCGGTTGTCCCATTGTCAATCATGAAACACCATGTATAAATCCCAAGCAGAAGAATTGCTTGTAGATTAATGTCGTTAGTATTTTGTGTCGAATAAAAAAATAAATTATAGAGTTTTGGTCTTTCATTGTGCAAATTGAACCTATTTATTGTTATATTTTATATATCAATTTAAAATATTTTTATCTTTCTAGATGTGTGATCAAAGGTTATTAAAAGTAGCAAACATATAAAATAGGGACGTTTCTTACTTAAGCTATTTCTCTATTATCTAATTTTGAACTATATTGAAGCGGCTTGAAATTATTATTAATAAAAAAGCAAAATATGAGGGACTAAAACCACACCATCTTGTAGAGTGGGACATACATAAAAGTATTATATTATATTTTTAGTGTGACAGAGCATTTGGTTATACCGGCAGTAGTAGTATTTTGTTCTTTTAAACGGAATAATCAGTTATATATTTTTTGATGATTTATGAAGTTCGTTGAGTGCATACAAAATAAATGGAATGAAAATTAAAAATTTTTACTATTCTTCCACAAAAATCACAATCACAATACACCCTACTACCTAGATGTCATATAGAAATTATTAATTACATTATATGGAATTTGTTACAGAAATAAAGATACCCGATTTTAAATTTGAATCATCAAAATACTAGCGAACCCCAATAAATGGGATGGTATGTTTGTGTATCGTTTGAGGGTCACAATTTAATTTTTTTTTAATTTTTTCTTATTTTGTAGAAAAAATTCATAATGAAAAACTTCTTATGCTTATCTTGAGGTGTTGTTTAACCAATTTATCTCTATATTTCATATGGAAAAAATTACACAGGGGTAACTTTATGTAAATAATAAAAGTTGAACCTATTTCGTTAGGTATAGCTGCAAATAATTGCGGTGAAAAAATTTTAGAGCGATTTAGAGCTCCGTGCACTGTAAAACAATACAACTTTATATTTATCACCAAATGGTAATCACTCCTCTGCAAAAATGGACTACTTCTTGCAATATAAAATTTAGCCGTAATTGCAGAGAAATAATTACAGTTAAGACTTGGATTCCAGATTGTTTGACGTATGTGCATTTATTTTGTGCCCCTCTTCTATTGGGATGGATTCCAATAATTTACAACCCAACAGCTATTTTGATGCAGGGAATTTTTAAGAGGTTTCTAGATATTATTTCAGTGCCGATTCCAAAAAGGTTGTCAAATTTTATATAATTTATTTCTCATTTGCTCCAACTGCCATTTCCAAAACAACATATATTAAATAGGTTAATAATTCAAAACAAGGATATGTTAATACACAACAGCAGACTCCAATAGTACTCGGTTACTTAAGTCTTTTGCTTGATGACGAATTTTTATAGTTTTGATGGATGCATTTTCCCTGTTTATTTTTTGCTTAAAGGTGGAAATATTATATAATTCTCTGTTTTATGATTTCGAGGAATATGTTTGCCTAATTCTATAATGAGCACAAACTGTCGTTGTCCACTGTTTCTGGATTTTCAATAAGCTGCCTTATCCGATGACGGTTCAATATTCTGGATGTTAGTGGCAACTTCAGAAAACGCAATAAGAACTTAACACAATTATAAAATATCATACGTTTTTCCCCTGAAGGGATAAAAACGAATATTTCAGGTCTTGCCTAAGGCTTGACCCTTTTGAGATTACCCTGTGTTACGCCTCTGGTTTACATATGCCTTTCTCGTATTCCGCGTCGCCAGGTCATGGAGTGGGGGTAGTTTCTGCCTAGAAACCACCCCGCCAGTGTTATAGCTTTAGTACCTTATCAAAAGCAGTCGTCTAGAATTAGAAGTCAAGCCTTAGGCAAGACCTGAAATATTCGTTTTTATCCCTTCAGGGGAAAAACGTATGATATTTCATGTCTGTGCCTAAGGCTTGACCCTTTTGAGAAGTGTTTGGATTCTGACGACGCTACAAAATACGAGTTAAAAAAAAGTTAAGAAAAAAAACAAAGCGTACTGTGATGAAATATATATAAATTAGTATATTTAAAGATTAATAAACCAAACAGCAACATTCAACAATTAAACTAAACAAATCATTCATATTTTAAATCTAATCTTAGTCCTAATAGGATAGGAAATGATTTTAGTCAAAACAAAAATGGTAACATCTTTTCTGACTTGAGAATAATATAAGTAACAAGATTAAATAAATATTTAAAATCAAAGAAAAAAATTCTTTCTAACTGCGAACACAACATATTATATAAATAATTAACATAACATATAATAATACAAGTATTATATATACATTCGTATATGGTATATCATATTGCTATAAAAGCACCATTAGTTAAAGACCTGTCAACATGGCCATCTAAAACCTTATTTTCAATTTCTTTATAATAATGCTTAAAAAAATTTGTACTACTCTTCCAGTTACCCTTTTCTAAAATAGCATCCAATGGGATGCCATCAACCCAACGCTTAGAAGCCACGGCGGAACGGATGGTTCCTGACGAGTAATCAATATTGGCCTCTCTGAAAGCAGTTTTCACCCATCCCGCAATTATCGTTCTAGAAGCTGCTTTGACCTGTCCCCGAGTTGTAATAAATAAACTTTGAAGATCTGGTTTTGAGCTTCTTCGATGTTCAGCTACTTCTATTAACCGTTTTATCCAGAAAACAGGATCTAGACCCTTATCTGAATTTTTTAGAAGTTTCCAACCAGATTGCCTATGGGTACTTGTATCCGTTTTAGAACCAAACCGAGGCCACATACATATATAATCATTCGAAATTTCTATGCTGCTGTTATCAATTTGCAGCAAAGTAAGATCATGTATACGACGGCCAGATGCAAGAAGCAACAGCAAGACGACCCGACGTCATGTTTGAAATATATTGGTATCCTCTATTTGTTCTTCTCTCATCCAACGAATTAGTTGACTCACGTCCCACACCAATTTTTTATTATTATTACTAGCAGGCTTGGAATTTTCAATACCTCGTAGAATGCATTTAACCATGGCATGGTTAGAAATTGAATCCGAATTGTTCGGATCTATGAAAGTTGCTATTACTGATTTATGTAATTTAATGGAACTTGGAGCTAACTTTCTAATATTATAAAGATACGAAAGATACCTAGCTACATCCTGAGGTTTCGGATTATTACTTGAAATTCTATTTCTTAAAGCGTATTTACACCAACTTCTCCAAGGTGCCCTATATGTTCTAAGAGTAGAGGGTTTCCAAGCCTTTTCCAGCAATTGTTTTTCCGAATCTATCCAATTTCTCGTAAAGGCTGTCCACCCCGTACCTTCCAAACTTCCAAAGAAATTTTCTGAACTTGAGGTAGTGGAAGCATTGTCGCTGACTCTAGTAGGTGGTGCTGAAGATTTCGTAGCTGGAAAGGGGCTTCTAAGGCTCTGCCCTTTAAGTCTGCTGTCCAATACACCTTCTCCCATCTTGGAACGACTAAAAGGTATGTTCCCTTCGCCGAATTCAGATGATTGAGAACTTGAGGCACTAGACTTGGAGGGGGAAATACCCATGCTAGTTGATAGTTCCATTTCCGACTGAAAGCATCCACAAAAACTGCCTGAGGATCTCTTGCATCTCTCGGAACTACTTTTGACAAATTGGTCACAAATAGATCTATTTGAGGGGTTCCCCATTTGCGGAAGATCCGATTTTGCATAGTCTTCGACAAATGCCAATCTACTATCGCTTTGCTTCGGGACAAGCTGTCTGCAATGTTGTTGAAACGGCCGGGAATGAAATGTGCCTTAAGATTCATTTTCATTTTGTGCGCAAATTATAGAAGTTTGTAAACCAGGTTTAGCAATTTGAGAGACTTGGTTCCTCCCTGACGCTCTATGTAAGATACGACTGTCCTGTTGTCTGATTGTATTATCACCGGGTTTTTCTTTCAGCTGAAATGCAAATCTTCTTATTGAAGCAAATATTGCATACATTTCCTTTACATTTATGTGCCAAAGTTTTTGAGTTTCTGATTAACGGCCTTTGTAAAATTGATTGTTTACTTGAGCTCCCCATCCCTGATCCGAGGCATACGTTGTTACAAAAGCTCTCTCCATGCTTGGAAACAAAATTCTCTTTGTGTGTAGGTGCTTGTACCACCAAAGGCAATTCTGTATGGCCGATTGAGGTACCCACTGTTTCTTGAACGGATGACGAGGTGAGAGCATAAGACTGGCCCTTTGAATCCGCCGACAATGCAGTCGTCCCAACGGTGTCGCAAACGCTGCAAAATTTAATTTGCCTAGGAGCCTTGCAGCTACGTACCAATTCCAACGACGATTTGACAGGATTAGTCTCAGAACATTCTTTAGCCCTTCTATATTTTTTATAGGTAGGGAAATTGCATTCGTTTGCGTGTTCCATTGAATACCGAGATATTCTATGTCTTGCTTTGGAGTATTGAAAGATTTTCTTTGGTTTATCTTCCACCCTAACATTTCCAAGAATTCTACGGTCTGACCTAACTGTAGGGATAGTTGTCTGGGATCTTGGTGTGCAAGAAGAAAATCGTCTAGATAAACGATCACTCGAATCCCCTTGTCGCGTAATTGACTGGCTAGCCAATTTGATACACGAGCGAAGGCTAGAGGCGCGCTCGAGAGGCCGAAAGGCAGACATGTCATTTGGTAGATTTGACCGTTGCTGGTCAACGACAGGAATCGTCGATGGGCTTCTTTTATTGGGATGTGGCAATATGCCTGGTGTATGTCGATTTTTGCTAGAAAATCCCCTGATTGGAGAAACTTTGGGACTTTTAAATGGTATAGCAAGCGAAACTTTTTTGCCGCAAGAAAAGAATTCAAACCTTTCAGATTGAAAATCGGCCGGACTGATCCATCTGACTTGGGGATGGGAAACATTCTTGAGAGAAAACCCGTGGTGACTTGAGATTTTTCTAGAATATTTTCTTTTAACATCTTGTTTATCTCTAGGTCCATACCGTGGGTGGTGAAAACGGTTATATAATATTTTGAAAAATGTCGTAGAGGCGGTTTTACAATAAAAGGGATAGAGTATCCGGTTATGCATGATATTGAGTTGCGCCTAGGCCCTCCCAAACATTCACAAAATTTGCTAACCGCCCCCCTTTGAAAGAGTCATTGCTTTTTAAAACGTTGGGAAGAGGAGAATCTCTTATAAGGTTTAATGTTTTCCTTTCCGTTTTTTCTATTACCTGCACTCTTTTCTTCTGACTTGAAGAAGCGTTTTGAAGAAGGTGCTTTCGCAGAATTATATTTCGCTGAAGTTCGCACAACTCCTTTGTAAGAGGTAGATGGTTGGCCCCCCCTTTCACGGGTATACCTTTGTTGCGTACGAAAGGAGCCCAAATTCTGTTTTACCAGATCACTCAGTTGATCCTTTTCAAAAAGATGCGTGCGTGAGGGTGGTATTGCGTCCATTCGAGAATTAACTAATTCTGACCGCGACTTGTACAATTTTCTACGATTCTCTATACACTCAGCTCGTCTTCCACATGTATATTGGAGCAAATCATCAGAAAGCTGACGAAAAGTTGCATTTGGAGCCAGCAAACTGTTATATAAGGATGACTTCAATTCAGGATACTTAACAGACAAATCCTTGACTGTGCTTGAAAGAGCTTCTCTTTGAAGTAGTAAACCATGTGTTAGGGTCCCCAAAGTTGTGTCGGTCTTGACTAATATATCCTGAGTTGGATTCGGAGAAATCATATGAGAAAACTCACTGTTTACTCTAAGAGCTGCAAAAACCGGGCTAGCTTGCAACTTCCTCTGAACTTCGATATATCGAATTTTATTAAACGTTTCTTTTCCAAAACGCTGACAGTCCGCACCTTGCTCTTCTATGTCTGATTTGGCTTTGGGAATCAGGGGCTCCTTTTCTTGAGTACTTGGAGCAAAATCTAAATCTAAATCGGTGGTTTCCATCGGTATTAAACTCGGAGCTTTCCACGATGGTCTTCATCCATATCGTCATCTCTATGTGAACCACACGAATCAATGGATTCGGAAACCGACCGATTATCCTCGTCCAATGCATAGCGACTAGTACGGAAATTGTGCACACTCCTCAAACATACTCTTAAGTTCGTGCTGATTACGTTCCAAAGCTTCCAACCGATCTTCTTTTTTCTTCTTACGTGGTACATTTTGAGATTTTTCTGAGGAATCGTCGGAAGATTCCCCCTGCTAACTGCCTATTGGCCTCTTGTCTGGCAATAAGCAACGGTTTCATGTCAGCTAATGATGCAATTACAAGCTCGTTCTGTACTGCCGAACCTCTAATTCTCGCTGCTAATGCTGGCGGGCCAATTATTAGACCTACGCAAAATGGCCAATTTAACATTTTTGCTTTGTAAACCCTATATCGCTTCTCTGGCAGAGTTGTCGCATTAGGGTCGAACGCCTGAGCTATACCTACAGTTGGCAGCCCATATCTTAATTTATTTAAGATCTGAGGTTCTAACTCTTCTCCCAAAAGGTCATTCTTGCTAAAAATGGAGATTTTCCATGACTCCCAGCCTTTAGGTAAACGGTTCAATGCTAACGTCTTGATTCGTCTAAGGATAATATTATCCTTTTCATGGTCTTCCTCTAACTCAAATAGGTCGTGCAAAGTATATGACTTCTCGATGGGAAGAGCCATCTAGAAATAATTAAAATAACATATATCATCCGTTGCAGACATATCAGGTATTTGCTGTATTAAATAAAACGTGTTTTAATTCGGTAGCTAGGAACTATTAGACGAGCTACAAAAACGAGGCGAAAGGCTGAGTAAAACGAGCCGAAGGCCTTAATAGAAACGAGCCGACATGCTCGAAAAGTTGAGCCGAAAGGCTGGTGAATTTGAGCCAAACGGCTGCTGAGATCGAGTCGAACGGCTCCTGAATTCGAGCCGAAAGGCTGCAGAATTTGAGAGGACGGCTGGTCACATCGAGCCGCAAGTCTGCTGAAATCGAGCCGAAGGGCTGCTAAAATCAAGCAGAATATTACCCACAAAACTACATATTATAAGTAAAATAAGCATAATAATTTATTTTGCAAAGCAAATCTACACAAGTATTGTGTATCTATATTTATGCTATTTCCAGTTGTTTGGTAGATACAAGTTCTGTAATAAAAATCCAAATTATTATGGATCACTTACCTTCATTCACAGTCCACAACACTTTCTAAAACAAAACTAAAGGTAATTTATTTTTACTGCGATTAAATTTATATTAAAATTCAATCTCGAACGGTACACACCGTTTATATTGGTATATCTTACTAGGTAACTCTTATCTAGGGATGTAAACAGATGCGTAAAACAAAGCGTACTGGCGGGGTGGTTTCTAGGCAGAAACTACCCCCACTCCATGACCTGGCGACGCGGAATACGAGAAAGGCATATGTAAACCAGAGGCGTAACACAGGGTAATCTCAAAAGGGTCAAGCCTTAGGCACAGACATGAAATAAGTTGAATTGCTTCATAAGCCCGAGATGCAAGAATACTATATTATATCCCAACTAGCAATTCGACATTCTTAAAGAACTAATATATTTTATAATTATTTTATTGCCGCTTAGTAAAAACTTTTTTGTTTTTTAAAGGTTCGTTTGGTGATAAAACTGCTGTGTTAAACTTTTCTGTGAGAAAAACTGTTTTAAGAACGTTTTTACAGCAAAATAATAAAATAGTTATAAAATATGATATCGTAACAGTTTTATAAACGTTTATAAAATATTTTTTATAGGACGAATTTGTTCCGAATGATAATTGGTTTTAAAAGCATTTTGTAAAAGTACTAGTCTGGATTAACTTGTTCCTTTAAAAACAATTATAAAATTATTCTGTTAAAGTACGTTTCGTAATAATAAAATAGTTTTTTTATTGTCGTTATTAAGAGCGACTTGTTTGCTGCAGCAAATTTGTGCGCAAATTAATAATTACAAAATTGTTTTTTAGTTATTTTATTAAAAACAATAAAAAAATAAATATGTTGCCAATGCAAATTTTATAAAATTAAAATGCTGTCATAAACTTACCTAGAACTAATATATAACATAGTCTTATTTATTTTCAACTGATATTTATTGTTATATCATACACAGGTTTAAAATGTCCAAACGAAAAGCAGTTGTGCATTTAATAGAAAATTAATTACAATATTATAAATTATCAAAGGGAAAACATTAGTGACTATAATAAAGAGTAGCAAACTGTAATGGAATCTAATCAAATTATAATGACAATTTATAAGACATCAAATATTTTGAAGACTGATAAATTCTCAGGAGGAATTATTACTAGAAGGTGAGCGGGTAGCCGAAATAGAGAATTGGTGATCAATATCATGCTTCAAGCACAAGTGAGCTAGAAAAAAATGCAAAACTAAGAGAAAACATGCGAACATGGGCAGTATCAAATAATGTTCCGCATTTTTCCCAAAGGAAGCTTTTTGCTATACTCAATAAACACATACCAAATTTTCTACCTCAAGATCCTCGAACTCTCTTAAAGACACTCAACAAACCGTTTTAATAACGGCAGTTATAAGTTATAACATACATAACATAAACAAAGGGCTCAATTTAGGTTATGTTTAAATTACTCCCGTAAAAGCTAATCAGAGAGTAACTATAAAAGCATTTTGTTTTATAAGAATCCATCAAAAGCTTTTATAAAACATATGTTAAAGTTTGTTTTGTAAAACTCTGTTTACTATTTTATTATTATTCCAATATTGAGACGATGCGACACACGGCGGCGACTCAGACAAGCATCAAAGTATCAAGCACGAATACTTCAAGTAGACAGGACTAGACTTGATTAATTTCTATACATTTTACCTTATATATTTTTTGCAGCACCTTTTAATTAAATTTTGATTTTTTAGAGCATTTATCTCCAAGCTTGTTTTAGTTTGTTTTACTATTTAATCGATGAGTAGAACCTTTGGCGTAGAACACTAAACTGACAATCGTTTTACCACTTCACCAAAACACTTCTTTTAAATCTCGACGCGCGTTTCGCTAACAATGTTAGCATCCTCAGGAGAGAATTAAAACTTAACTTAAAAATTAGTTTTAATTCTCTCCTGAGGATGCTAACATTGTTAGCGAAACGCGCGTCGAGATTTAAAAGAAGTGTTTTGGTGAAGTGGTAAAACGATTGTCAGTTTATTGTTTTACTATTAATTTATTTTAAATTAACGGCAAACGATTACTAAATACATAAAACTTCAAGAAAAATACTTGTAATTAGCTTCATTATTCATTATCAAGCTTAGTGAAATATATTTTTTTTACTCCATAACTGGTTTATAAAAAATTCTTCACGTTTACATAAAACATAGGTATCTATAGTACGACACAGTTCATATACGCTTTTAAATGGGCTATCCATATAAAAGTGTATCATTCTTAACTGTGTCGTACTATACCAACTTATATTTTGGCTAGTATCCATATTATGATAGATATAAAAGAATCATATCATTCTTCTGCTATCAAAGGGGTTTCAGGTAATATTAATTTTATATTACATTTTATTTGCACTTAAAATATTATGAGATTTATATTTTTTTAACGAATACGCCCCTGTATAAAACAATTCTGCAGTTATTTTGTAATAGCTATCTAAAGAGCATACTCGTCTGGGTTGAGATAATTTTGTTTTATAAGCATCGTATAAGGAAGAAGCCATTTTTGGTTTCTTTAAATTGTTAGCCATGTTGACCAAACTTTTAAAATTAATATTTTTTATAATTTGTAAAATTATCTTAGCTAATAAGGTATACAGAATCAGTCATTACATAATGAAGGATCTCCCAAAAGATTATTTTCAACAATAAGTGACAATAAAAAAAATTTTTTATATAATTTATAAAATCTAAATTCATTAATTTACATAATTCGCGAGGCGCATTAAAATTATAGTAATAATATCCAATATATTTAACAGTAAATTTTGTTTCGCAGCCAAATCTGCTCATGGATGAATTTTATCTGACTTATTTTATTATTCATTATTGGGTAGGTATTATAGCGTTTTATATTATTTTTACCTCCATGATTGTTCAGATTTTATTAATGTGTACCAACAACAATGCATAATAATTATAAAATAATTTTGTGTAAAAAGGTATTTTAAAAAACGTTTATATCCTTTAACAGTTTTATAGTAGTTCTACAAATATGTCGTTTTGTTCTAGTAATAGAGCTATAATAAAACTGTTTTATAACAGTTTTATTTGATTTTTATTAGATATTTATAAACGTTCTAAAAACTATTGTATAATAGCAACAAGCAACATTTATAGAACCGTTAACGAGTCGATTTGTTTTATAAATCTGCGCCTTTTTCGTGTTTATAAGGCGCGTAAGAACGTTGTGAAAATGTTTATAAAACAATGGGTGTTTTATAAAATATATTTTATAAACGTTCTTACAGCAATTAAAAAAGTTAAATTGTTAGTTGGGATTAACTCATTGCTAATGCTCTTTGCCTCTCTGCTGTTTCAAAGATATATTTTGTACATCCACTTTGCTGAGAATGTTTACAATTTTAATACTTGCTAAGTCTGCTTTAAAATCACTGTAATTTTCCGCTTGGAAATACTGAACTTCATTAGGGTTTGATGTTTTCTTTAGCAATCTCTGGAATGTGGGTAAACTGCTCTATGTTAGAATGCATATTTTTTTATTATTTAGCCTAGATAAAGATGCATTTTTTGTTGGTTGATTCTCTCCAAACCTAACAGTTATTGTATTGTCGCTACACAGATAACAAAAATACGTCTACTTGTGGATGCCATGGTTTTACATGGATAATTACAACGAGAGGTGTTATACGAGGAAAAACCAGAAATTTTTTAAATCAGCACACAAAAATCAAATCTTACTTTTATACGGCACCAAAATAATTTTGTAGTATTGTGAATGGAAAACAGTTAATTTTAGGAATGCTTACTTAAAACGGGGCTAATAAGAAAAAGGAATAAGCTGTAATAGGTACCTACATAAATGCAAAAAAAAAAATTGTGTTTGAACTATAGAATTTACTGCTAATTTTAAATTCAGTATAGGATTTAGGATTAAGCGTTAGGTATAATGAAAATGAGTTATTAGAGCTTAAAATGATTAAAAAGCTATTTAATATGAAACAATACTTCATGAACACTTACCTAATTCGCATAATCCTAATTTCTATAACAATATATCACATATTTTTTTAAAACACTCGGTAGGTATGTGGATATAGACAAAAATAATAAATCTTTTCGTTTAAAATAAATTTTGTTTTGAAAACATCGTACGCTATATTTTGTGACTAATTACTTGTGATTAGTATTATTAATTAGTTTTTCTATCAAATGCCACTGCAGTATTTTATTTAAAATAAACCTTCAAACCATTGAAAAATTGAGTATATAATTTTGTTCATGATGTAATAGAATTTAAAAGTAAGGATTAACGCACGAAGCTAAAACGTATTTTTATTATTATTTATGATATATTGCTAAATTGTTCAAAATTTTGGTAAATCATAGTAATCACAAGATAGTTTTTATTTTTGTTGTTAAAAAAATCATTTCCATGCTTATAATAAATTTGACTCATTCTATCCAATTTTTTAATAAAAATAAACAAATAAAACGTACGGAAAATGAATGTACTTAGCGTAAGCCAAGCCTAAAATTACAAAACATTGACTCAATTACACACTATAAAATTATGTTGTTCTCATTCCAATAAATCATGTTGTAGAGACATATTTGTTTCGAAAAAATCAGAAGCCGTTGACTCAACTCAAAATGTAGTCACAGAACCGTAACAAGTTACTTTTGTAATTTAGTAACATTATTAATTTTTTTTTTAAACGTGCTAATTTTAGGAATAAGGAGATTCATGTGCTCTTGTAGTTTCATATTATATCGATATATGGATGTGTTCAATAAATACTCCTAGTCGTTTTTAACAACCGATTTTTTCTCGCCAACAATAAAGGTTTTTGAATTCATAGGCAAAATCATTTGTTTCATTAAGAACTATGAGTAGCCGCAAGAACGAGGTTGTCAAGATAATGATTTAACTCTAATTCAGAATAAAAAGTCGGACGTAATATTAAGTGAGAATCCACAGGAAGGAAAACATTCCACAACAGGCAATTGCTAATTGGATTCGATGTCCTGTGGTTTGCAAGCATTGAGGCATAAAAAAATTTAGGAGATTTTTCTAATTTATAATGATAATATCGCGGTAAATGTCCTGACTATTCCTTCCAAAGCTACTTTTATTCGGACCACTCGAGGCACTGTGCGAGCCCTATCATCCACATACAGTCTATATTATTATTACAATAGCTAGAAGATTCTAGTTGAGATCAAATAATTCAACTAAATGTTGCATTCATTACCCAACAAAGTCTTTCATCTCTTTTGACACTTCTCTAATATCATCTATACAGTGAGGAACAAAAGTCCGTCTTCCCTTCTAACTTTTGAACCGTTTGGTATATTGTGATGTAATTTAGAACAATACTTTATATCTTATGAACAAGTTCTGTATTTTTTGACATATTATTAATGACAGTTTAAATGTCATAACGACAGCTGCAGGCGCTTTCTTATCAGAACTTATCAGAACTTATCTTATTGATTTTTTATTATGGGGATACGCCACAGATGCTGCGGAGAGGAATTTACCTAAAGATTATTTATTTGTCAGAAGGTCAATAGTGGCCATTTTGAACATCTGTTAAATTACTCCCTGTGTCTTTGTATTAATTTTGTTATTATTAGTTTCTTTGGACGGCCTTGGCCATTTAAACATTTAGTGTCCTTAATATTTAATTTTCATTGTCTTGTTGTAATCTGTTTAGGTTTAGGTAGGTAAAAAATAGTGAATCAAATGTTTTCAAAATGGGAGAATGTTTTGAACATAAAAAGAGGTTATACACAATTTTTTTTATCGAATGTGATTAGTGCCAAAAAGGCAAATTAAAAAAATGTTCAAAAATTGTACAAACTTGTATTATAAAACTATATTGTTTTGTTTTCAGTCGAAACCTAAAGAAGTCGCAAAGAATGTGAATGCGAATTACGAAACGTCGTAATGTAAGCTTTTGACGTGGAAATAAAAATTAAATATTTTTATTTCCTAAAGTAATTTATATTTTTATGTACGAACCTACATCTCCAAGAAGATAAACTAGAAAACTTTAAAATGAGGTATCACTCGACCCCCCTTTACTTTAATAAATTTTGCTCGTCCGGTGTATATTCATTTTATATCTCTTTTAGGCTAATGTCTATTGACAACGAATACTACGCAATTTTTCCATTTAGCTTATCAAATATGATTCTTTTAAATTTTTACCTCTTTTTTATACCCTTCTCCTCCGACCTCGACGTGTCCAATAGTATTTTTGACCCAATTTGGCTAGAATCCGTTGAGCCGTTTTTTGGTAATCGTTTAGAGTTTAGACGGACTGACAGACATTTTGTAAAAAAGTTGTATTGCATATGGTACGAAGAATAACTAATTAAACAAATGATATATTCGAGAAATCAAAGATCAAAGAAACCTTAAGGTATTTAAAAGAAAAATGATAGGCTGGTTGCACTCTAGAAGAAATACTTGTTACAACTTTATAAATTTCAATAGTTTTCCATTTTGATATTATTTATTTATTTATTCACGGACAAAGTCCATTTATACAGCATATAATATAATATAACAAATATAATTCCATGCAATACTACACAAATTCAACAATTATACAAAACCCAAGAAACTTTAAATTACACAATAAGTAGACAATTTAAACATAATTCAAGTTATACTAAAGCTATTCGCAAGACCCACGCCAGGAATAAAAGGAAAACCATGATCGTCAACGCAACAGGCATCGATCGACCTACGCAAAACTGCCGTCACGACGCTCACATTTCAAACGGCGAATAAATTCACCTATAGGCGCAAAGAAATCAACGCTTAAGCAAGAATTCGCCATCCTGCTCACTCTAGGGACAAAATTATTTCCTCCGTAATTTGTACGGTGAAATTCCTCATGGAAAAGGTGAGAGTATCTATTGTTCCTAGACGGTACATGAAAATGAATATTGGACAACAAATAAGAAGACGATACCATATTGTTCAAAAGCTTATAAAGTATTAATAGATCTCTGACGACCCTGCGATCACTCAATGTCGTAAGCCCCAGCTCGCTCATCATTGTTCCGTAATCGAACACAAAATCGATAGGATGCGGACGACCAAGCTTAAAGTGAACATACTTAAGGAAACGCCGCTGAACGCTCTCAACTCGGGCAGAATGGCAACCGTATGACGGGGTCCAAACCGCCGAGGCATACTCCAAATGTGGTCTGACGAGCGTTGCGAACAAAATTCTAATAGTATTCACATTACTGAAATCAACCGAGCAACGCTTTATGAAGCCCAACACTTTCAGAGACCTGGAAGTCGAGTGCCTGATGTGATCCACAAAGCTCAAGGAAGTGTCCAGGTAAACTCCCAGATCCTTGACCGAAGATTTGTATTTTAGGACTGAATGGTCGACAAAATATTCATACAAAAGAGGTCTCCTGGTTCGGTTGAAATTTACGCAAAAGCACTTAGAAACATTTGAAGTCATACCGTGCAACTCACACCAATGCACAAATCTCAGAACATCCTCCTGCAGAAGATAACAATCTGTGGGACCTCCGATACGTCGGTAACACTTCAGGTCGTCGGCGAAGAGCCTGAATTCACTGTGAATGAAACACTGCCTGATATCATTTATAAATATGTTAAATAACAATGGCCCGAGGTGAGAACCCTGGGGAACACCAGAAGAAACCGAAATAGGGTCAGTAATAGGGTTATAAGTAAAATATATCTACAAATTATTGGGAGTAAGGTATATATATATATATATATAATGTGTAATATATAAATATAAAAAAAACAGAATAATATTATATATATCCATATAGCAATAATGTATCTTTCTCAATTTTGAGTTTTATTAAAGATCGGAGATTTTCAGTGTTTCAAATAATCACATAGGTACATTTTTTGATATTAACAATTTGAGTGTTCATTGTTTTTTAGTAAATTGTTTTCAGCGGGTATTGGTATTGTTGGTGGTATTATTATTATTGTTGATTATGGAAAAATAAATAATCAAGCTATTGTTTTGAATGTGTTAACATTTTTGAGTTCTAATAAATATAGGGGATTTTTTTTAATGTATTAATTGTTGGAGTATACACATTGTTTATTGTTTTGAAACGAATAATAAGTTATTTTGTAATTTTTCCGATTAATTGTTCTGCTTTTGTTTGATTGCGAAAAATAGATATGAAATTTATTCACGCACAAACCGTTTTAACGGTTTCAGTGGATTTTCATTTTATTTCCGTAAAGAATATATAGCATAAAAAAAATTATGTACATGTAAATTTTTCTTTTTGGAAATAAATTATTATTATTATTATTATTATTATATTTAAACATGAAATATAGCAAAAAAAGTAATTAAGTTTTGGCCAACTATTCTAAGTTGCATTCTTTTCGTTAAAAAATGTAACCAACAGTAATGATAGAGAGAGGTTTAATGATATTTTTAGCGAAACAATAGTCTAGCAGTACAATGCTATGTAAAAAACAAACTAATTATAGATGTAGCCTCCATAAATTATGTTATATAATTTGTTGCTTTTATCAATGGTGCCGTCATAGAGTTTTTCTGTAGGGGTCACCTACTCCTATGAGTTGCGTTTTTAAATAAAGACAAACATATTTATATTTTTCAATATCAATTCAATATTGACCTGCAACCCTAATGTAGATGTGCAACATCTATCATAGGTATAATTTCCTATCACAATCATATAAATGATTTTTAATGCAAACTAAAATTTTATGAGTTGTGTCGAGATATTTCCAACATGTATTTTTTTTTGCTTTTTGAAATAAACACTTTCCACAATCTTTGCGATGTGGTATCTTCGGAACTGTATAATTTTAATTCTTAGGAAGTAGTCCATACCCATATTACTGTACAAATATATTGGCAAATAAAACACAGTCACATCCACCAAAATTCAAATTTTGGTGCATGTGACGGACTAAAAAGAATGCACTAGATTGTAGCAAGGTACTTTAGCCGCTCATAGCTTCAAACTCAAGGGATATTTTGTGAATGACCCTAACCTAAAGATCGTCCAGTTGCCCTAAACGTTCTGGTCCCTAAAGTCGCTCTTCTAACCTATTTCACCCGTGCAGAACGGTGCCAAACAGTCGCAGTGCACGTGTTCTGTAGTATCTGTTGCTTCTGCGCAAAAAATATATTTATCATCATCTTTTTATCTCAGGATAATGTCTTGTCTGAAGGCCCAAAATCCTCCTTAAGTCGTTTGTAGCCAGTTCGATAAGCTTTTTGGCTTTTGATTCTGAGGGTTTAATGAACCTCTGAGATTGTCCCAGAGCTGGAGTGGTCATCCATTGAAATTCTAATTGTTCATTTTCCATATGCGGAATTCTTCTATTATAATATCGCCCTTTGTAATGCGAAAAATGGATTCCAAACCGCAAAACGAAGTTTCGTTTCCCTCTCTGCCATCGTGTCCCGGACAAGTCAGCGTAAGAATGTACTAGTTTTTCAAATATTTTCATTTGGTTTGGTATATCCTATATAATTAGCTGTCCATACCCGATGCAATACACATTTTTAGTTTTATGAAAAAAAGTATATTTCACCGCAAATTGTGTTTTGTGACATTTTATTCATTCTGTCAGTTGTGTACACGATTACTAAATAACGGCTCAAAGGATTTTATCCAAATAAGATAAAAAAACTATTTGACATGGCGACAAATTACTTATTAGATTCTTGGACTCATAGGGCCTTTAAATGATGGTTTTTCTTATTTATAAGTTTATACTTGCCATTAAGTCAGTCAGCGCTGTCTTTTATCTGTAAAAAACACAGAAGCTCGGGCTCGAAATTGGCCACATGCCTTTTGTTATAAAAATATTTATTTATGCTGTTTTCAAACTGTAAAATGACAACTTGCGTTGAAAGGACATTTAAGTTTAAGTTAAGAGTGTTAATGGAAGTGTGTTATGATAATAAACATAAAAATACGTGTATTTATCACAACAAATTGCCACAACTTGAAACTCGGATTTATGTCTTTTTTGTTAATAAATTTTAAAGTGCGCTAATGCCTTTATTCAGAATATGTGATTTATATAATAGACTGTTATATGCCAATTAGCCCAGCATAATTAAACAAAGCAGTATGATGATAATTAGGATTATTTTATTATATTTATTGCGAAATCAAATGATATACTACATAATTTTTGACACTAAATTAAAACCACTTAACAGTTTTAATTTGGGTTTTTTATCGTTCGAAAGTAAGTGGTGGATGTTATTGTTTGCCAAATAATAAATTTTGTGGGACAATTAGAGTTTTTCTTTATGTTATTATTACTTTATATGAATTATTAGATGTACCGCTATGCCAAAATATAAACCTAATTATTTTATATTATAGTTATTACTAAAATTTGTTCATTTCTTTATCTAATATTCCTTATAATAACTACAAATTAGATCTCATTCTGCCTACCTTTTCACGAAATCTCATAATGTCTTTTAGGAATTAGAAAGGGGTACAAAGAAAGAGATAACGAGCATATCTTTACAAAGTATCTACCACTATAAGTATTAATTTTGGGAAATTCAAGATATAATAAAGCGGACTACCACGTTTAAATATTTACACTGAATTAGGTAGTTATATACAGCACAGATTCTTAATGTTCGCCGATGGTCGTTCTTCAGAGTCTACAATTCGCCGTTTAAGAAGAAGAAGAAAGATATTGTGGGATAGTGTGCATGTTAATTCATGACAATCCATTCCGCGTTCTGCTCAAGAACTTGGTCTCTCCTCGAAGTCAACTTGGGGACTTGTGCATAACGGCCTAGTGCTTGATCCTTATAGGCGCAATTAACGATAGAACTAAAGCCCAACGATCATAGATTCGCTAAGTGTGCCCTCGAGTAGTGGATGTGGATCCTGATTTTGGGCAAAAAAGAATCTTTCTGGTTGAGTGTCCACACCATTCCGAAAAGTGACTGTATAAATTGCAATGTGTTTCAGTGAAAGCATTGGCCGTAATTTTTCCAGAACGCGGAAAGAATCGCATTTACTTCAAGGGAATAGGTCGATTATGACAGATTTTTTTAGTCAAGAATGGGTGGGTGGGCTACGTGTCATACTGCTCGTGAAACACTGACTTTATTGTTGCATTCAAACTTCCATATTCTGTGATTTCAAGCCTGTGAATATGCCGATAAATCAAATATGGTTGCCGTTTTAAACGCCAATAGAAGGCGCGTTATTGGTGACGCCACTTCTATGCGATACAGTTATCCAAAATAGGAGCCACCAGGCAAAGCCGCGACGGACATTTGGCTCATATAAATTTTAGAATATGATGTGTATATAGTCATTAAATATGTCAGTTTTACGTACACACTTTGTTTTCTTACAAATCGAAGACCGAGCGTTCCTATTGGAAAACTCTATAATATTCTGTTACAATTTATGAGATAATTACATTCCAATATTCAATATTTTGAGAGTTTTTATTTGTTTAATTACTACAAGAATCCTGTTTATGAACAGTTGACTACATTATCTCTCGTATTTAGTAGATTACGCGGGGCGAGGATCACGATAATTTCTGTCCCCCTCTTAACTAATAGCAATAGGGCCTTGTCTATTTGGTATCCTTAATAATTGAATTAAATAAAAATATATTTCATTTTTCAAATATTTATAACTTTTAACAACGTTTTATTATGTAAAATTGACGTTGCTGGATATTTGTTGTCGGCACTGTTGCGTTGGTTATTTAATGATATGAGTTTAAACATGGCATAGTATCTTGTATGAGGTCTTGGAATACCAAGTAAGTTGTGGTGAGTTGGGTGTCTCAGAAGATATTCGAATTCAAGTATTAATTATTTTCTGACAGAATACGAAACCATAATCTCAAGCAATAGGTTGAACTTTGTCAAGCAGATGTTGGTTTGTTCACAAAAAAAGCTTTATCTCATGATGTACAGGAATTGACGAATTAAAATTAAATTCTAATATGGTAGGAAAGCTTTACTCATTGAAATATTGTGTTGGGAAATCCAGGCTATTAGAGATCGGGAAAACAACCATTATTTTCATACTTAACATTATTGCCAATAAAAAATATATTTCGTGGTACTATCTAGGGTATAGTGGTAAATCATTTCTCAGGACCATCTTCTCATGCACGCAGTGATAAGATTCGTGCGGTATACAGCCGGGTAAAGGCAGGATTTAAATATTATTTCTTGGTTTGTTTATATACTGGTTTGAACCATTCTATCCTGCACGCAGTCGGATAAGAAAAACACAATTCTTCGAAATGTCCACATAGGTTTTCGCGTAACTACCTAGATTTCTTGGCGATTCTGGATTAACGATCACTGATAGTCATAGATCGACGAAACGGCCGTCTGGTGAATATTGTACTGTATTTATACAATCCACGATATAATATTATAATTTAATTGCTTGCAGGTATTTTTATCAATACTTTATATTGGCAATGTAACTAAATTTAGTATTTATTTGAGTTATTCTTATCCGACCATTGTTGTGAATTTTATTAGACTAGGCATGTTGCGTGCTTAAATATTAGATTCATCTTATTGAATGATTTAAGAATGCTTACAAAATGCTTTTATTGCAACTGCAGACATAACGGTATAATATGGTACCATTTTTCAAGTTCACTTGAATCACCCTCTATAAACAATTTTATACAAATCAAATATAATGTCTTGTTGCTTACCTTATCCAATGCCTAAATAGTAGCAATTTGTCGGGATCCAAATATTCTCCTTCAGGTTCAGGTGGCTCTTCTTCACCTGGTGGGACAGCATTTTCTACTTCAGCTGCTGCGGCAGTCTCAGCAGCAGCGGCGGCAGCAGCTGCAGCAGCCTCAGCTTCTTTTGCTGCTTTGCTACCTTTCAAAGGGGCAGGTGTTGGTTTTTCAGATTCATCGGGTGCTGAAAACCAGTCAACATCTTCGTCGGACATTTTATGTAGTAATATCTGCTATAACAAAACATTTTAGTGAGAGTTGAATTTTAAAAATATGTGTTCTTGTGGGAGAATTTAACATTGATTTTTGCATTAATCTAAAAATACACCAAAAATCCATGAAGCAAATCCAAATAATGCATTCAATTAACCTTTAATGACAGTAGAAGACTAAAGAACTTGGTGTACAAAATCTACAACACTTTGAAAATTCCCGTTGGTATAATGAAGAAGGAAATGTTAGAGGCGCTCAAAAAAATTCATTGAAAAGTGGGCAAAATATTTGTTGACATTGACTGATATTTAGTGAAAAATTTCATTAAAATTGTCGCTGACAATTATTACAGTAATCAAATTATATAATATAGCAAATGATACACTAGAATAGAAATTTGCATGTTTAATGCAGTTTAAATGAAAAAATAAATGTTTTTATAGCTTTTATATCAACTATGAACATATACCAATAAGGCGTTTTTGTGTTTATTTTTAATCCCACAAAACTTGGAAAGAATATGCAAGAAGAAATGAAAAAAGCACAAAACATCTATTCGGTTCGCAGATCAGCGATTTACTTACATCTTTGTGCTTATCTATCCGCCACTTTACACATAATTTTAAAGTAGTTAGCAGAAAATCAGCAGAAATATCTCGCGTATATATTCTGGACGCGTTTTTAAAATTAAATGTTAATTTCCCAAAAAGAAAATCAAAATTCATGATCCCAGAATGGCCAAACTTCAAGCCCTAGTTTTTATCTAAACATAGGTATGTTTGTTATTATAACGTTGATGAAACACGTTATGTAGATAATATATCAATTTTGCTAAAAATATCAGGAGGGATATAAAACAAACAAATTATTTTCTTTCATAAAATGAATAAAAAACTCATAATCCAAGTCAACAGGACAAGTTTTTGCAACAATTAAACGGGCACCCAATATTTTTAGATTGCAACATCATTAATTCACACCCCGGGTCAAAGTCAACTTATAGTGAGAGTAAAGTTTCACAAAGTGAGATCAAAGCTCAAAAAACAAAACTTCAAAAATCGAGGAAGTTGTTTTAGTCTGGATTGACCATTAAATCTAAGAAAATATACAAAAACATCACACCCTTTGGATTTAGATAGACTTTATGTATTTATTTATACACTGTATATTCAAACTCAAAAGTTTAGAAACGATTTGGTCAAAATTGGTTTCATTTCATGCCAATTATTTTTTTTCAAAGACCATGAATATAAAAAATAAATAAATCAAACTGCTCCTGTATTTAGATATAGGGATGATGGAAATGTGTCCTATAGCGGATCCGTCAGCGAAGCGAGCAATTTTAATGGTTCATTGCCTATATATGGAAGAGTGCCGCCCATGCAATTATATCATGCGTAAGCATTGAGGTATATCTCAATGTGCGTAAGGGAGCTTAAACACCAATCAACTTGCAGTATAGATTAGCAGCAAGGCCGCTAAGAACAGTGTACCACATTGAAAAAATGTGAGTAGCGGTGACACATAGTCCACAACGTTCTTCAGTTCATTTCTTCATCCGGACTAAACTTTAGAGTGACACATATTACAACGAATTTTGCATAGACTTATTTTCCCACCCTTAGAGATCTTTAATTTTAACCCAATGAGTTAGAGGATATATTACACACATCGGCACAATTCTTGGATCCCTTTATTTTTTCAACATGAGACACTATTATTAAAAAATAATAATAGTTATAAAAAATAAAATCTACTTGCATACGCATGTATCAATAACTAATAAAATATGAATGTGTAAAATAAAAATGTTATTTTATTTCACATAATAACATATTTTAGAATCACAAAAATGACAATAACAATTATTGCAATTTTGTTTCTTTTTCTATTTACTAGTTCTGTGTTTTTCTTAGTTTTTATGTTCCTAACATTGTTCTAAAATAAATTATACTCTAATGAGTTTGTAATCATTTATTTAAACAAAAGTTGAAAACAGTTACAGAATTGGTAGGTGCTGTTCATTTTTCGATACAGAGGGGAGAGTTCCATTATTTTGTCCTTTTTATTAGTTCTTTATATTAAAAAAGATATATAAAACATTGAAAAAGTGTTGAATTTAATAATAAATTCTTAAACTTATTTTAAGTGAAGCCAAAGGAAGAATCATGATAAAACTATATAAATATTCTATATTCTAAGTCACAAAAATTACACAAACCACAAATAAGTGAAATTAATTAATTAAAAACACGAACAATGTTATTCATAAATCACAAATATAACTAAAGCATAATTATTAGATTCTGAATATACAAAACATTTTAAAGAAAATCAAAGTAGCACTACTCACATAAAATTTAAGGTTTTAGTTGTGGTGTAGTTCCAAAACGTTCAGGTAAGTATAATGAGTTCAAGCGGAATCCAACACTGGTACATCAGTTTTAAATTCGGTTTTTTGGCTGCTGGCCACACACCCCGTAATTACAATTATATTAGGTAGATTTCAAATATTTTTCTCGCCACTAATGTTAAAGTAAGTAACTACAATAGCGTTGTGTATGTGCCAATCTATTGTATCTATAGTTTAAGTCCGGATAACTAAATACTACTTATATATATATATCTCTGCATTATTTTTTTTATTTTTGGTTTGGCTACACGTAACAGCGAGAGCCTTAACCTTTGCAGCTTTTTCATATGTAATGTTGGCGAAAATTTGCACTTATAAGGTGATCAAAAAATTAGTTGTCTGTTATAAAAACAATGTTTCTCTTGACGGTCTTTGTGCTTCCCTTCGTTCCATGTTTCCCAATCTTTGCAAAATGCGTAAACACTTTCCCGCACTGAATTAAAGAAAGTTGCTTGCTGTTATTGATGTTGTGTGAAAGAGGAACACAATGTTTTTTTACTTACAGAAAAAAATCTGTAAAAGAAGAAGATATAAGTTCTGTATGAATAAATTCAAGTTTTTATCAACTAAATTTTGTTTTTCTATGCCGCGTGTCTATCAAAAACATTTATAGATTTCAAAAACTTCAATTCCTTGGACCATTTAAACGGCATAATTATTGTTTTAACAGTTACTTTTACCAGACCTTCCGAATATTGATAAAATTTGCGTAGAAATCAGTAAAATGTATATGGAATAGTCCAAATATTCGCTGTTGGAGTATTCTTGGCACATTCTGCGTAAGTTCACGAGCTGTGCAGGGTTCTCTGCGGAATAAATACTTAATATAAATTCATTTGTGTATTAGGAGGTATATGTAAAAGCGCTCTTGAGATCGCAAAATAATACTTTTTCTCCCAAATAAAGAACTGAAAATTTAAATAACTGGTAGTAACTTAAAGAAACTGTGATTGCTTCCTCAAGAATATCTTGCTGAAATTCAATATAAAGGGTGTTTGTTTCATGATATATGCGCAGGACTTTAGGATGTCAGAGTTCGTCCAAAAATATGAAAAAAAGTTTCTATTAACTTACTCTCTAAAATGCACCATTTTCGGAATACAGGGTGTCGAAATTGAAAAGTATGTCCGGAACCGTTTATCGTACAGAAAACAACTTTTGTAAGCATTTTCTACTAATAATAAGCTATGTTTTGTGCAGGATTTTTTTTTTTAAATTCATAATTGGTGAAGATTTTGAAGAAGTAGTGGGTGTTTTTTCCCCAATTTCTACGCCACTGCAAAAAGTACGGTTTTAAGATACCCATTTGAAACGCCAATGGCAAATCAACTTGTTGAAAAACATAGTCAATTTTTTGAAAAAAATTCTATTTTTTCTAGTAGTTAACTTTATATAATTGGAAAATTAAATAATGTGAAAAAATGATAGAAAAGTTGTCTCTTCAAAATTCTCTAAACTGTTAAAAAAGTAACGCATTTCGCACATTCCTGCGTTTGAGTAAAAAAAATCTAAAATTTTTTGAAGTGAATACTTCTTTGGCTGCATGAGAGTGATTTTTCAAGGTCACGTCACGACACGGTTTATAAAATTTTCGTCTCGCAAAAGAGATGAAGCATATAACAAATACACTATTATGTATATAGCGGCTTAACGTTGCCTATCCTTTGGTTGTCCCTTTTGTACCGTCATTCGTATTCCCTTCCTCTCTCATGAAAGAAGTATTCACTTCTATCACGTGCACTGTGCTGCACGCGTATTCTTTTTTATCAAGTAGGCTTTAAATTTTCAAGCAAAAGTTACCTGCTGTCAAAAGAACAATTAGATTGTTGTTTGTTTATTAAAAATAAAAAAATAACATTAAGTTTGTACCTGCAAAAAGCAAATTTGTATTACTAAATTAAAAATGAATAATTACACAAACGCTGAATTGTGCGAAATGTACCTGTACGGAATGGCGAGCGGTAATTCGGCAGAAGCAAGGCGGTTGTATCAAGAAAGACATCCTGATCGCCAAGTACCACACCATAACTTGTTTCAACGCATTCACTAACGACTATGACAAAATTGAAGTTTTAAAAATAATACTGCTGATAATGGGCGGCCTATAGAAGTTGCAATTCCCCTACAAGAGGCTGTCCCCAACTAAGTTGAAGAAAATCCGACCGCAAGTACCAGAAAAATTGATCACAACTTAAACAAGCTGACTCGACTCGACGAATTTTGAAAAGACAACTTTTGTATCCCTACCATATTCATAGAGTACAAGCCTTATTGCCAAGAGATTTTCCGGTAAGATTGTCTTTTTGTAGATGGATGCAAGACAAAATAGCTCAAAATCCTCAGTTTGGAGATCTGTTTACCGATGAAGTATCATTCTCGAGAGATGGTATTTTCAATTTTCACAATAACCACATATGGGCTGAAGAAAACCCACATGAAATTGCCGAAGGCAATCATCAGCAACAATTTTCCGTAAATGTTTGTTGGGCTGCCTTCGTCGGCGATCATTTGAGGTCGAGGATTACCACTCCCTTGGCCCCCGCGATCGCCCGAACTTAATTGTTTAGATTTTTTCTTTTGGGGTCATCTCAAAACCCTAGTCTACGCTACTCCAGTTGAAAATGTTGACCAATTATGAGAGCGCATTGTTGCAACTTGCGACATTATTCGGGACACTCCGGCAATTTTCCTGCGTGTTAGATAGTCAATGCGTCGAAGAAGTGCTGCGTGCATTGAAGCTAACGACGGATATTTCCAACATTTAATTTAAGTGTGTATGATTTGTTATTGTTTTTTTTTTTACTTTTGCAATTATAAAGTTATCGTTTTGTTACTTGTTCTAACGTTTAAATAAATTCCGTTTAATTAGTAGAAAACATTAAATTTATTTCAAAAAATTGACCATGTTTTTCAACAAGTTGATTTTCTTTGAAAACGGTCAACTTTAGAGCTTATGACCAAGAGTATATTTTTTGTGGAGAAAACATTGGCAGTTCAAAGGGGTATCCTGAAACCGTACTTTTTCCAGTGGTGTAGAAATTGGGGAAGAAAGACACCCAGTACCCCTTCACTATCTTCACCAATTATGAATTTAAAAAAAAAAAGTTCTTGCACAAAACATAGCTTATTATGAGTAGAAAATGCTTAAAAAAGCTGTTTTCTAAACGATAAACGGTTCCGAAGATATTCGTAGAAAACGGTTTTTTTTCAATTTCATTTTAGAGAGTAAGTTAATAGAAACTTTTTTTCATATTTTTGGACGAGATCTCACATCCTAAAGTCCTGCGCAAAGATTATGAAACACCCTGTATTACAAATATTATATGATATGGAGAGCTAAAAAACTGTCTTAGTTGTCCTATCTACAATCATATGTATTTTATGACAACTTGATATATTTTGTTTTCTTAATTGTTACAATTTAAATTATTATCGATTCTAAACGTTGATATAATTTCGACTAGTCAAATTCAAAATATCATAGAATATTATAGTGTACCAAAATTTATAAGTTTATTATTTTGTTTAAATGATTAAAGTTTACGGTTCCTTAAGTATAGTGGTTTTAATGTAAAAATTCACTGTGCCTTTTAGTAAGGTTTCTGGTGTCACTGACCTGGTTTAGGAAACTACAAGGAATAAAAAACCAATACCACAAATATTGTTTTTTAAATTGGCCTGCTGAACCCTACTCGTTACAATAGGTACTGCCGTTCATTCCCAGACACATACATCATATCGGATATACCCACTTGTACATATATTCCACTTTCGCCGACCGACGGTAGATCTCTCACCGGGTGAGATTTTCAGAACGTAGTTGATACAGAACGTCCGCGCCCACAACGTTATTTCGAGTATTATATGTTATACCTGTTGTATTAAAAAGAACCTGTTTTTTATATACCTAAATACCTATCCCTTATTCATCCCTTTTGTCTAGGTATACATAATTTTACTTGTAAAAATATTATAAGCGGACGCTTTCGATATTTTGTTACATTTTAATATATGTAATTCATTTACTTAGTGTTATTTCATATTATTTTTGTAGTAGTAGCTTTTTTATAAGTAAACTTATTTACGAACGAATAACCCAGTTTATCTACAAATATTATTCACTCTCTACTCGTTCATTATGTCCCATCATTATTATTGTTGTGGTGTTGATGGATGTGACAGTCATACCCAAGAAGTATTATCCTTTTTCCGATGTCCAAAAGACCCTGTACGGTAAGTAACACAAAAAATATATTTAAAATTGTAGCTATATATTAAAATTTTCTGACCATCTTTCTATGAAAGGCAGAGAAAATTTTTGAACAATAAATAATAGAAATTTGAAATAAGCAATTCATGTGGTACAAAAATACGACGATTATCTGCAACGACTAAATTTGCAAACAGGAAAATAATATATCAAAAAAACAGAAAAGAACCACCAAAACTTACAATCTGAAAAAATCTGTAATATTTTAATATGCTATTAATAAATTTTTATTGGCTGTACTTGTTTATAAGTTTCTATCTACCGTAATAAAAGAAAAGATTGCAAAATTGTTTTTTATTATACCTGATATAACGTTTTGACGTACTTTTAATAATAGTAATAATAAACGTCTTTATTAGGCAAAGTCTAGCCCAATGGCCATTCACACTTTTACCCTTCAAATGTCTCAAAGCAAGAATAGATATCCTTTTACGTAATAACGTGTTTATAAATAAAATTAAAACATATTTTGTATGCTATATATAAATTAAAATCATTAACATCCTCAAGAAGAAAAGCCACCCTATATAAAATAAATATGCTTTACATACATTTGGTGTTATTTGTATTTGGCTCAATGATTTACGACGGGTCGCAAAAAAAGTCGGCAACATGAAATGTTCAAAGGAGTGACGCTTCTAGTTCCTCGTATAGATCTATATTCGGTGATACGTATATGGATCAAAGTGGCATTTCCTACCTTGGATCTAACTATCTGCGGGAGGAAATTATGCACTTGTTATGTGAATAATAAAAACATAATTAAGCATGCATCTATTTTTTATATTTCGAAAGTCACTCAGTATATTATTATTTATTATATTATGAATGTATTGAATAGTGAATTGAAATAAATATATTTTCGAAAACAAACAGAAATCAGGACGTAAGTATTGATATTCAGCGTTGGCACCTGATATCGTTATACTGTTATTTTTAATTACACGCGACTTAATCGGGACCTACAAAATCGAAGGTTGGAATTTCAATATAGAAAACTAAATTAAATTGATTGTCATTCAATTACATTAGATTCTCTAATGAAGTTGATGATTATTATTCAATCATAAATTAACGTCAAACTGTTTTGTTGAAATAAAGTAAATGAAATTAAGTTGGTGTCAATTTTGTGATAAAATTAACAATTTCTATTATGTCGAATATTTTTAATAGCAAATAAATATTCTGATATCAATTACGAAACAAAACAAAATAAAATAGATTATAAAGTTTGGCACTAGTATGAATTTTTTGCAAAGTTGATAATACCTAATTATTGAAAAATGTCTAGAACCATTATTTTGTATTTAACTACGCATAACATTTATAAATGAGCTGTTATTGTAGAGTCAAATGGAATAAACAGGTGCTAAGTTAATATTATTTAGTCTTTTTTTAATCTTTTTTTGTTGTACAGGGTGATTCAACAACCTATTTCTGGAGGAGCTAGAGAAAAAGTATCCTATATGTACCGAGATCGAATTTTGTGAAATTGTGAACGCAAAATCTGCACATCGACAAGTCAAAGGTTCGTTTTCAATATTGTGCATTTTTGATCCAGTCCCATAACTTCTCTATTTAGGAATAATTTTTATTTCTGCAAACACACAGGTACTTAAGACACTTTTTAAGAAGAATCCAATGGTGTTTTTACATTTTTTTGTAAAAAAATAGTTTTAATGCTAAGACATATGTAAAGTATTATTTTTTCTTATGGACCATCCTATATATTTTTGCATTAGTTTTCGAAATAAAATCCTCTATTCAAATATATTTGTATAACACTTGCTACATTTCTTTTATTTCTATTATTAAATTATTTTGGATGAATTTTGTAAATCTAGAATGCCTTGAGGGGAAAATTTCGCGATCTATCTTCAATAACATTTTGGAGTCATCATCAGCATTCACTCGTTAATGAGTATGAATTACTCCAACTCAGGGATTTCTGTTGTGAACCCTAAGATGGCTAAACAGATCGATCCTCGAGCTCCAAAATCTTGTCACAAAATTGACACACCCTATCACCACCATTCACCGGCTGTTGTAGGTGCGCTGCCCCATCGATGCGTTCTCTCTCCTTTCGATGCTGCCTCTTTGCTTCCTAATGTCGGCGACGCCGACGCTGCTCTTCAAAAACTTGCTGACTCTCTTAAATGGTACGCCTCCATCTGGATTGGTCGTTCGCGATCTGCTCCCAGTTCTTTTCAACATCTAAGCCACACTTCTTCAAGTTGGTCTTATGAACATCCTTGTACCTATTTTGCTGCCCTTCCTGATTTCTTAAGCCGAGCTTAAGCTATGAATAAAGAATTTCCTTTGGAAGGCGTTCCGTTGCCATGCGGATTACGTGGCCAGTCCATCGCAGCTGGTGCCTGACAATCATCGTCGCAATGCTAGTTGTTTCAGCTGCCTCCAGAACGCTGATGTTTGTTCGTCGGTCCTGCCATTTAATTCCAAGAATTCTTCGAAGACATCGTTGATGGTACTTGTCTAGGGTTTTTAAATGCCTCCGATAAGTGATCCATGACTAATAGCTATACGTAAGGGTAGGAACTCCAATAGCATTATACACTTGCAACCTGGTTCGAACGTCGATGTTATGATTATCGAAGACTCTCGTCCTCAGACGGCCAAAAGATGGGCTTGCCCGTCTTATACGATGCTGAATCTCCATGCATATTTCCGTTAGCCGCGGTAAGAGGTGAATATAAAGTATCAGGAGAGCATTTTTGTTAGTTAAAATCTCATTTTCTAAAAATCGAGATTTCGTACCAGGAACACATAAGTTTTAAGATGTGAATATAAAGTATCTGGAGAGCATTTTTGTTAGTTTAAATCTCATTTTCTAAAAATCGCGATTTCGTACCAGGAACACATAAGTTTTAAGAGGTGCATATAGAAGTATCAGGAGAGCATTTTTGTTAGTTAAAATCTCATTTTCTAAAAATCGCGATTTCGTACCAGGAACACATAAGTTTAAAGAGGTGAATATAAAGTATCAGGAGAGCATTTTTGTTAGTTAAAATCTCATTTTCTAAAAATCGCGATTTCGTACCAGGAACACATAAGTTTTAAGACGTGCATATAGAAGTATCAGGAGAGCATTTTTGTTAGTTAAAATCTCATTTTCTAAAAATCGCGATTTCGTACTAGGAACACATAAGTTTAAAGAGGTGAATATAAAGTATCAGGAGAGCATTTTTGTTAGTTAAAATCTGGAGAGCATTTTTGTTAGTTAAAATCTCATTTTCTAAAAATCGCGATTTCGTACTAGGAACACATAAGTTTAAAGAGGTGAATATAAAGTATCTGGAGAGCATTTTTGTTAGTTTAAATCTCATTTTCTAAAAATCGCGATTTCGTACCAGAAACACATAAGTTTTAAGAGGTGCATATAGAAGTATCAGGAGAGCATTTTTGTTAGTTAAAATCTCATTTTCTAAAAATCGCGATTTCGTACTAGGAACACATAAGTTTAAAGAGGTGAATATAAAGTATCTGGAGAGCATTTTTGTTAGTTTAAATCTCATTTTCTAAAAATCGCGATTTCGTACCAGGAACACATAAGTTTTAAGAGGTGCATATAAAGTATCTGGAGAGCATTTTTGTTAGTTAAAATCTCATTTTCTAAAAATCGCGATTTCGTACTAGGAACACATAAGTTTAAAGAGGTGAATATAAAGTATCTGGAGAGCATTTTTGTTAGTTTAAATCTCATTTTCTAAAAATCGCGATTTCGTACCAGGAACACATAAGTTTTAAGAGGTGCATATAGAAGTATCAGGAGAGCATTTTTGTTAGTTAAAATCTCATTTTCTAAAAATCGCGACTTCGTACCAGGAACACATAAGTTTAAAGAGGTGAATATAAAGTATCAGGAGAGCATTTTTGTTAGTTAAAATCTCATTTTCTAAAAATCGCGATTTCGTACCAGGAACACATAAGTTTAAAGAGGTGAATATAAAGTATCAGGAGAGCATTTTTGTTAGTTAAAATCTCATTTTCTAAAAATCGCGATTTCGTACCAGGAACACATAAGTTTTAAGAGGTGCATATAGAAGTATCAGGAGAGCATTTTTGTTAGTTAAAATCTCATTTTCTAAAAATCGCGATTTCGTACTAGGAACACATAAGTTTAAAGAGGTGAATATAAAGTATCTGGAGAGCATTTTTGTTAGTTAAAATCTCATTTTCTAAAAATCGCGATTTCGTACCAGGAACACATAAGTTTTAAGAGGTGCATATAGAAGTATCAGGAGAGCATTTTTTGTTAGTTAAAATGAGATTTTAACTAACAAAAATGCTCTCCTGATACTTCTATATGCACCTCTTAAAACTTATGTGTTCCTGGTACGAAATCGCGATTTTTAGAAAATGAGATTTTAACTAACAAAAATGCTCTCCTGATACTTTATATTCACCTCTTTAAACTTATGTGTTCCTGGTACGAAGTCGCGATTTTTAGAAAATGAGATTTTAACTAACAAAAATGCTCTCCTGATACTTCTATATGCACCTCTTAAAACTTATGTGTTTCTGGTACGAAATCGCGATTTTTAGAAAATGAGATTTAAACTAACAAAAATGCTCTCCAGATACTTTATATTCACCTCTTTAAACTTATGTGTTCCTAGTACGAAATCGCGATTTTTAGAAAATGAGATTTTAACTAACAAAAATGCTCTCCTGATACTTTATATTCACCTCTTTAAACTTATGTGTTCCTAGTACGAAATCGCGATTTTTAGAAAATGAGATTTTAACTACACTCTCCTGAGGATGCTAACATTGTTAGCGAAACGCGCGTCGAGATTTAAAAGAAGTGTTTTGGTGAAGTGGTAAAACGATTGTCAGTGTAGTGTTCTACGCCAAAGGTTCTACTCATCGATTAGATTTTAACTAACAAAAATGCTCTCCTGATACTTTATATGCACCTCTTAAAACTTATGTGTTCCTAGTACGAAATCGCGATTTTTAGAAAATGAGATTTAAACTAACAAAAATGCTCTCCAGATACTTTATATTCACCTCTTTAAACTTATGTGTTCCTAGTACGAAATCGCGATTTTTAGAAAATGAGATTTTAACTAACAAAAATGCTCTCCTGATACTTCTATATGCACCTCTTAAAACTTATGTGTTCCTGGTACGAAATCGCGATTTTTAGAAAATGAGATTTAAACTAACAAAAATGCTCTCCAGATACTTTATATTCACCTCTTTAAAATTATGTGTTCCTAGTACGAAATCGCGATTTTTAGAAAATGAGATTTTAACTAACAAAAATGCTCTCCTGATACTTCTATATGCACCTCTTAAAACTTATGTGTTTCTGGTACGAAATCGCTATTTTTAGAAAATGAGATTTAAACTAACAAAAATGCTCTCCAGATACTTTATATTCACCTCTTTAAACTTATGTGTTCCTATTACGAAATCGCGATTTTTAGAAAATGAGATTTAAACTAACAAAAATGCTCTCCAGATACTTTATATTCACCTCTTTAAACTTATGTGTTCCTAGTACGAAATCGCGATTTTTAGAAAATGAGATTTTAACTACACTCTCCTGAGGATGCTAACATTGTTAGCGAAACGCGCGTCGAGATTTAAAAGAAGTGTTTTGGTGAAGTGGTAAAACGATTGTCAGTGTAGTGTTCTACGCCAAAGGTTCTACTCATCGATTAGATTTTAACTAACAAAAATGCTCTCCTGATACTTTATATGCACCTCTTAAAACTTATGTGTTCCTAGTACGAAATCGCGATTTTTAGAAAATGAGATTTTAACTAACAAAAATGCTCTCCTGATACTTCTATATGCACCTCTTAAAACTTATGTGTTCCTGGTACGAAATCGCGATTTTTAGAAAATGAGATTTAAACTAACAAAAATGCTCTCCAGATACTTTATATTCACCTCTTTAAAATTATGTGTTCCTAGTACGAAATCGCGATTTTTAGAAAATGAGATTTAAACTAACAAAAATGCTCTCCAGATACTTTATATTCACCTCTTTAAACTTATGTGTTCCTATTACGAAATCGCGATTTTTAGAAAATGAGATTTAAACTAACAAAAATGCTCTCCAGATACTTTATATTCACCTCTTTAAACTTATGTGTTCCTATTACGAAATCGCGATTTTTAGAAAATGAGATTTAAACTAACAAAAATGCTCTCCAGATACTTTATATTCACCTCTTTAAACTTATGTGTTCCTATTACGAAATCGCGATTTTTAGAAAATGAGATTTAAACTAACAAAAATGCTCTCCAGATACTTTATATTCACCTCTTTAAAATTATGTGTTCCTAGTACGAAATCGCGATTTTTAGAAAATGAGATTTTAACTAACAAAAATGCTCTCCTGATACTTCTATATGCACCTCTTAAAACTTATGTGTTTCTGGTACGAAATCGCGATTTTTAGAAAATGAGATTTAAACTAACAAAAATGCTCTCCAGATACTTTATATTCACCTCTTTAAACTTATGTGTTCCTATTACGAAATCGCGATTTTTAGAAAATGAGATTTAAACTAACAAAAATGCTCTCCAGATACTTTATATTCACCTCTTTAAACTTATGTGTTCCTAGTACGAAATCGCGATTTTTAGAAAATGAGATTTTAACTAACAAAAATGCTCTCCTGATACTTCTATATGCACCTCTTAAAACTTATGTGTTCCTGGAACGAAATCGCGATTTTTAGAAAATGAGATTTAAACTAACAAAAATGCTCTCCAGATACTTTATATTCACCTCTTTAAACTTATGTGTTCCTAGTACGAAATCGCGATTTTTAGAAAATGAGATTTTAACTAACAAAAATGCTCTCCTGATACTTCTATATGCTCCTCTTAAAACTTATGTGTTCCTGGTACGAAATCGCGATTTTTAGAAAATGAGATTTAAACTAACAAAAATGCTCTCCAGATACTTTATATTCACCTCTTTAAACTTATGTGTTCCTAGTACGAAATCGCGATTTTTAGAAAATGAGATTTTAACTAACAAAAATGCTCTCCAGATACTTTATATTCACCTCTTTAAACTTATGTGTTCCTAGTACGAAATCGCGATTTTTAGAAAATGAGATTTTAACTAACAAAAATGCTCTCCTGATACTTCTATATGCACCTCTTAAAACTTATGTGTTCCTGGTACGAAATCGCGATTTTTAGAAAATGAGATTTAAACTAACAAAAATGCTCTCCAGATACTTTATATTCAACTCTTTTTTGCGATTTCGTACTAGGAACACATAAGTTTAAAGAGGTGAATATAAAGTATCAGGAGAGCATTTTTGTTAGTTAAAATCTCATTTTCTAAAAATCGAGATTTCGTACCAGGAACACATAAGTTTTAAGAGGTGAATATAAAGTATCTGGAGAGCATTTTTGTTAGTTTAAATCTCATTTTCTAAAAATCGCGATTTCGTACTAGGAACACATAAGTTTAAAGAGGTGAATATAAAGTATCTGGAGAGCATTTTTGTTAGTTTAAATCTCATTTTCTAAAAATCGCGAATTTCGTACCAGGAACACATAAGTTTTAAGAGGTGCATATAGAAGTATCAGGAGAGCATTTTTGTTAGTTAAAATCTCATTTTCTAAAAATCGCGATTTCGTACTAGGAACACATAAGTTTAAAGAGGTGAATATAAAGTATCTGGAGAGCATTTTTGTTAGTTTAAATCTCATTTTCTAAAAATCGCGAATTTCGTACCAGGAACACATAAGTTTTAAGAGGTGCATATAGAAGTATCAGGAGAGCATTTTTGTTAGTTTAAATCTCATTTTCTAAAAATCGCGATTTCGTACCAGGAACACATAAGTTTTAAGAGGTGCATATAGAAGTATCAGGAGAGCATTTTTGTTAGTTAAAATCTCATTTTCTAAAAATCGCGATTTCGTACTAGGAACACATAAGTTTAAAGAGGTGAATATAAAATATCTGGAGAGCATTTTTGTTAGTTAAAATCTCATTTTCTAAAAATCGCGATTTCGTACCAGGAACACATAAGTTTAAAGAGGTGAATATAAAGTATCAGGAGAGCATTTTTGTTAGTTAAAATCTCATTTTCTAAAAATCGCGATTTCGTACTAGGAACACATAAGTTTAAAGAGGTGAATATAAAGTATCCAGAAATGGAGGAGCTAGAGAAAAAGTATACTATATGTACCGAGATCGAATTTTGTGAAATTGTGAACGCAAAATCTGCACATCGACAAGTCAAAGGTTCGTTTTCAATATTGTGCATTTTTGATCCAGTCCCATAACTTCTCTATTTAGGAATAATTTTTATTTCTGCAAACACACAGGTACTTAAGACACTTTTTAAGAAGAATCCAATGGTGTTTTTACATTTTTTTGTAAAAAAATAGTTTTAATGCTAAGACATATGTAAAGTATTATTTTTTCTTATGGACCATCCTATATATTTTTGCATTAGTTTTCGAAATAAAATCCTCTATTCAAATATATTTGTATAACACTTGCTACATTTCTTTTATTTCTATTATTAAATTATTTTGGATGAATTTTGTAAATCTAGAATGCCTTGAGGGGAAAATTTCGCGATCTATCTTCAATAACATTTTGGAGTCATCATCAGCATTCACTCGTTAATGAGTATGAATTACTCCAACTCAGGGATTTCTGTTGTGAACCCTAAGATGGCTAAACAGATCGATCCTCGAGCTCCAAAATCTTGTCACAAAATTGACACACCCTATCACCACCATTCACCGGCTGTTGTAGGTGCGCTGCCCCATCGATGCGTTCTCTCTCCTTTCGATGCTGCCTCTTTGCTTCCTAATGTCGGCGACGCCGACGCTGCTCTTCAAAAACTTGCTGACTCTCTTAAATGGTACGCCTCCATCTGGATTGGTCGTTCGCGATCTGCTCCCAGTTCTTTTCAACATCTAAGCCACACTTCTTCAAGTTGGTCTTATGAACATCCTTGTACCTATTTTGCTGCCCTTCCTGATTTCTTAAGCCGAGCTTAAGCTATGAATAAAGAATTTCCTTTGGAAGGCGTTCCGTTGCCATGCGGATTACGTGGCCAGTCCATCGCAGCTGGTGCCTGACAATCATCGTCGCAATGCTAGTTGTTTCAGCTGCCTCCAGAACGCTGATGTTTGTTCGTCGGTCCTGCCATTTAATTCCAAGAATTCTTCGAAGACATCGTTGATGGTACTTGTCTAGGGTTTTTAAATGCCTCCGATAAGTGATCCATGACTAATAGCTATACGTAAGGGTAGGAACTCCAATAGCATTATACACTTGCAACCTGGTTCGAACGTCGATGTTATGATTATCGAAGACTCTCGTCCTCAGACGGCCAAAAGATGGGCTTGCCCGTCTTATACGATGCTGAATCTCCATGCATATTTCCGTTAGCCGCGGTAAGAGGTGAATATAAAGTATCAGGAGAGCATTTTTGTTAGTTAAAATCTCATTTTCTAAAAATCGAGATTTCGTACCAGGAACACATAAGTTTTAAGAGGTGAATATAAAGTATCTGGAGAGCATTTTTGTTAGTTTAAATCTCATTTTCTAAAAATCGCGATTTCGTACTAGGAACACATAAGTTTAAAGAGGTGAATATAAAGTATCTGGAGAGCATT
This sequence comes from Apoderus coryli, assembly GCA_911728435.2. NCBI lineage: Eukaryota > Metazoa > Arthropoda > Insecta > Coleoptera > Attelabidae > Apoderus > Apoderus coryli. The sequence continues at coordinate 7,947,206 of OU452204.1, read as the reverse complement.
TTTGTTAGTTTAAATCTCATTTTCTAAAAATCGCGATTTCGTACCAGGAACACATAAGTTTTAAGAGGTGCATATAGAAGTATCAGGAGAGCATTTTTGTTAGTTAAAATCTCATTTTCTAAAAATCGCGATTTCGTACCAGGAACACATAAGTTTAAAGAGGTGAATATAAAGTATCAGGAGAGCATTTTTGTTAGTTAAAATCTCATTTTCTAAAAATCGCGATTTCGTACCAGGAACACATAAGTTTTAAGACGTGCATATAGAAGTATCAGGAGAGCATTTTTGTTAGTTAAAATCTCATTTTCTAAAAATCGCGATTTCGTACTAGGAACACATAAGTTTAAAGAGGTGAATATAAAGTATCAGGAGAGCATTTTTGTTAGTTAAAATCTGGAGAGCATTTTTGTTAGTTAAAATCTCATTTTCTAAAAATCGCGATTTCGTACTAGGAACACATAAGTTTAAAGAGGTGAATATAAAGTATCTGGAGAGCATTTTTGTTAGTTTAAATCTCATTTTCTAAAAATCGCGATTTCGTACCAGGAACACATAAGTTTTAAGAGGTGCATATAAAGTATCTGGAGAGCATTTTTGTTAGTTAAAATCTCATTTTCTAAAAATCGCGATTTCGTACTAGGAACACATAAGTTTAAAGAGGTGAATATAAAGTATCTGGAGAGCATTTTTGTTAGTTTAAATCTCATTTTCTAAAAATCGCGATTTCGTACCAGGAACACATAAGTTTTAAGAGGTGCATATAGAAGTATCAGGAGAGCATTTTTGTTAGTTAAAATCTCATTTTCTAAAAATCGCGACTTCGTACCAGGAACACATAAGTTTAAAGAGGTGAATATAAAGTATCAGGAGAGCATTTTTGTTAGTTAAAATCTCATTTTCTAAAAATCGCGATTTCGTACCAGGAACACATAAGTTTAAAGAGGTGAATATAAAGTATCAGGAGAGCATTTTTGTTAGTTAAAATCTCATTTTCTAAAAATCGCGATTTCGTACCAGGAACACATAAGTTTTAAGAGGTGCATATAGAAGTATCAGGAGAGCATTTTTGTTAGTTAAAATCTCATTTTCTAAAAATCGCGATTTCGTACTAGGAACACATAAGTTTAAAGAGGTGAATATAAAGTATCTGGAGAGCATTTTTGTTAGTTTAAATCTCATTTTCTAAAAATCGCGATTTCGTTCCAGGAACACATAAGTTTTAAGAGGTGCATATAGAAGTATCAGGAGAGCATTTTTCCTAGTACGAAATCGCGATTTTTAGAAAATGAGATTTTAACTAACAAAAATACTCTCCTGATACTTCTATATGCACCTCTTAAAACTTATGTGTTCCTGGTACGAAATCGCGATTTTTAGAAAATGAGATTTTAACTAACAAAAATGCTCTCCTGATACTTTATATTCACCTCTTTAAACTTATGTGTTCCTGGTACGAAGTCGCGATTTTTAGAAAATGAGATTTTAACTAACAAAAATGCTCTCCTGATACTTCTATATGCACCTCTTAAAACTTATGTGTTTCTGGTACGAAATCGCGATTTTTAGAAAATGAGATTTAAACTAACAAAAATGCTCTCCAGATACTTTATATTCACCTCTTTAAACTTATGTGTTCCTAGTACGAAATCGCGATTTTTAGAAAATGAGATTTTAACTAACAAAAATGCTCTCCTGATACTTTATATTCACCTCTTTAAACTTATGTGTTCCTAGTACGAAATCGCGATTTTTAGAAAATGAGATTTTAACTACACTCTCCTGAGGATGCTAACATTGTTAGCGAAACGCGCGTCGAGATTTAAAAGAAGTGTTTTGGTGAAGTGGTAAAACGATTGTCAGTGTAGTGTTCTACGCCAAAGGTTCTACTCATCGATTAGATTTTAACTAACAAAAATGCTCTCCTGATACTTTATATGCACCTCTTAAAACTTATGTGTTCCTAGTACGAAATCGCGATTTTTAGAAAATGAGATTTAAACTAACAAAAATGCTCTCCAGATACTTTATATTCACCTCTTTAAACTTATGTGTTCCTAGTACGAAATCGCGATTTTTAGAAAATGAGATTTTAACTAACAAAAATGCTCTCCTGATACTTCTATATGCACCTCTTAAAACTTATGTGTTCCTGGTACGAAATCGCGATTTTTAGAAAATGAGATTTAAACTAACAAAAATGCTCTCCAGATACTTTATATTCACCTCTTTAAAATTATGTGTTCCTAGTACGAAATCGCGATTTTTAGAAAATGAGATTTTAACTAACAAAAATGCTCTCCTGATACTTCTATATGCACCTCTTAAAACTTATGTGTTTCTGGTACGAAATCGCGATTTTTAGAAAATGAGATTTTAACTAACAAAAATGCTCTCCTGATACTTCTATATGCACCTCTTAAAACTTATGTGTTTCTGGTACGAAATCGCGATTTTTAGAAAATGAGATTTAAACTAACAAAAATGCTCTCCAGATACTTTATATTCACCTCTTTAAACTTATGTGTTCCTATTACGAAATCGCGATTTTTAGAAAATGAGATTTAAACTAACAAAAATGCTCTCCAGATACTTTATATTCACCTCTTTAAAATTATGTGTTCCTAGTACGAAATCGCGATTTTTAGAAAATGAGATTTTAACTACACTCTCCTGAGGATGCTAACATTGTTAGCGAAACGCGCGTCGAGATTTAAAAGAAGTGTTTTGGTGAAGTGGTAAAACGATTGTCAGTGTAGTGTTCTACGCCAAAGGTTCTACTCATCGATTAGATTTTAACTAACAAAAATGCTCTCCTGATACTTTATATGCACCTCTTAAAACTTATGTGTTCCTAGTACGAAATCGCGATTTTTAGAAAATGAGATTTTAACTAACAAAAATGCTCTCCTGATACTTCTATATGCACCTCTTAAAACTTATGTGTTCCTGGTACGAAATCGCGATTTTTAGAAAATGAGATTTAAACTAACAAAAATGCTCTCCAGATACTTTATATTCACCTCTTTAAAATTATGTGTTCCTAGTACGAAATCGCGATTTTTAGAAAATGAGATTTAAACTAACAAAAATGCTCTCCAGATACTTTATATTCACCTCTTTAAACTTATGTGTTCCTATTACGAAATCGCGATTTTTAGAAAATGAGATTTAAACTAACAAAAATGCTCTCCAGATACTTTATATTCACCTCTTTAAACTTATGTGTTCCTATTACGAAATCGCGATTTTTAGAAAATGAGATTTAAACTAACAAAAATGCTCTCCAGATACTTTATATTCACCTCTTTAAACTTATGTGTTCCTATTACGAAATCGCGATTTTTAGAAAATGAGATTTAAACTAACAAAAATGCTCTCCAGATACTTTATATTCACCTCTTTAAAATTATGTGTTCCTAGTACGAAATCGCGATTTTTAGAAAATGAGATTTTAACTAACAAAAATGCTCTCCTGATACTTCTATATGCACCTCTTAAAACTTATGTGTTTCTGGTACGAAATCGCGATTTTTAGAAAATGAGATTTAAACTAACAAAAATGCTCTCCAGATACTTTATATTCACCTCTTTAAACTTATGTGTTCCTATTGCGAAATCGCGATTTTTAGAAAATGAGATTTAAACTAACAAAAATGCTCTCCAGATACTTTATATTCACCTCTTTAAACTTATGTGTTCCTATTGCGAAATCGCGATTTTTAGAAAATGAGATTTAAACTAACAAAAATGCTCTCCTGATACTTCTATATGCTCCTCTTTAAACTTATGTGTTCCTAGTACGAAATCGCGATTTTTAGAAAATGAGATTTTAACTAACAAAAATGCTCTCCTGATACTTCTATATGCACCTCTTAAAACTTATGTGTTCCTGGAACGAAATCGCGATTTTTAGAAAATGAGATTTAAACTAACAAAAATGCTCTCCAGATACTTTATATTCACCTCTTTAAACTTATGTGTTCCTAGTACGAAATCGCGATTTTTAGAAAATGAGATTTTAACTAACAAAAATGCTCTCCTGATACTTCTATATGCTCCTCTTAAAACTTATGTGTTCCTGGTACGAAATCGCGATTTTTAGAAAATGAGATTTAAACTAACAAAAATGCTCTCCAGATACTTTATATTCACCTCTTTAAACTTATGTGTTCCTAGTACGAAATCGCGATTTTTAGAAAATGAGATTTTAACTAACAAAAATGCTCTCCAGATACTTTATATTCACCTCTTTAAACTTATGTGTTCCTAGTACGAAATCGCGATTTTTAGAAAATGAGATTTTAACTAACAAAAATGCTCTCCTGATACTTCTATATGCACCTCTTAAAACTTATGTGTTCCTGGTACGAAATCGCGATTTTTAGAAAATGAGATTTAAACTAACAAAAATGCTCTCCAGATACTTTATATTCACCTCTTTAAACTTATGTGTTCCTATTACGAAATCGCGATTTTTAGAAAATGAGATTTAAACTAACAAAAATGCTCTCCAGATACTTTATATTCAACTCTTTTTTGCGATTTCGTACTAGGAACACATAAGTTTAAAGAGGTGAATATAAAGTATCAGGAGAGCATTTTTGTTAGTTAAAATCTCATTTTCTAAAAATCGAGATTTCGTACCAGGAACACATAAGTTTTAAGAGGTGAATATAAAGTATCTGGAGAGCATTTTTGTTAGTTTAAATCTCATTTTCTAAAAATCGCGAATTTCGTACCAGGAACACATAAGTTTTAAGAGGTGCATATAGAAGTATCAGGAGCGCATTTTTGTTAGTTAAAATCTCATTTTCTAAAAATCGCGATTTCGTACTAGGAACACATAAGTTTAAAGAGGTGAATATAAAGTATCTGGAGAGCATTTTTGTTAGTTTAAATCTCATTTTCTAAAAATCGCGATTTCGTACCAGGAACACATAAGTTTTAAGAGGTGCATATAGAAGTATCAGGAGAGCATTTTTGTTAGTTAAAATCTCATTTTCTAAAAATCGCGATTTCGTACTAGGAACACATAAGTTTAAAGAGGTGAATATAAAATATCTGGAGAGCATTTTTGTTAGTTAAAATCTCATTTTCTAAAAATCGCGATTTCGTACCAGGAACACATAAGTTTAAAGAGGTGAATATAAAGTATCAGGAGAGCATTTTTGTTAGTTAAAATCTCATTTTCTAAAAATCGCGATTTCGTACTAGGAACACATAAGTTTAAAGAGGTGAATATAAAGTATCCAGAAATGGAGGAGCTAGAGAAAAAGTATACTATATGTACCGAGATCGAATTTTGTGAAATTGTGAACGCAAAATCTGCACATCGACAAGTCAAAGGTTCGTTTTCAATATTGTGCATTTTTGATCCAGTCCCATAACTTCTCTATTTAGGAATAATTTTTATTTCTGCAAACACACAGGTACTTAAGACACTTTTTAAGAAGAATCCAATGGTGTTTTTACATTTTTTTGTAAAAAAATAGTTTTAATGCTAAGACATATGTAAAGTATTATTTTTTCTTATGGACCATCCTATATATTTTTGCATTAGTTTTCGAAATAAAATCCTCTATTCAAATATATTTGTATAACACTTGCTACATTTCTTTTATTTCTATTATTAAATTATTTTGGATGAATTTTGTAAATCTAGAATGCCTTGAGGGGAAAATTTCGCGATCTATCTTCAATAACATTTTGGAGTCATCATCAGCATTCACTCGTTAATGAGTATGAATTACTCCAACTCAGGGATTTCTGTTGTGAACCCTAAGATGGCTAAACAGATCGATCCTCGAGCTCCAAAATCTTGTCACAAAATTGACACACCCTATCACCACCATTCACCGGCTGTTGTAGGTGCGCTGCCCCATCGATGCGTTCTCTCTCCTTTCGATGCTGCCTCTTTGCTTCCTAATGTCGGCGACGCCGACGCTGCTCTTCAAAAACTTGCTGACTCTCTTAAATGGTACGCCTCCATCTGGATTGGTCGTTCGCGATCTGCTCCCAGTTCTTTTCAACATCTAAGCCACACTTCTTCAAGTTGGTCTTATGAACATCCTTGTACCTATTTTGCTGCCCTTCCTGATTTCTTAAGCCGAGCTTAAGCTATGAATAAAGAATTTCCTTTGGAAGGCGTTCCGTTGCCATGCGGATTACGTGGCCAGTCCATCGCAGCTGGTGCCTGACAATCATCGTCGCAATGCTAGTTGTTTCAGCTGCCTCCAGAACGCTGATGTTTGTTCGTCGGTCCTGCCATTTAATTCCAAGAATTCTTCGAAGACATCGTTGATGGTACTTGTCTAGGGTTTTTAAATGCCTCCGATAAGTGATCCATGACTAATAGCTATACGTAAGGGTAGGAACTCCAATAGCATTATACACTTGCAACCTGGTTCGAACGTCGATGTTATGATTATCGAAGACTCTCGTCCTCAGACGGCCAAAAGATGGGCTTGCCCGTCTTATACGATGCTGAATCTCCATGCATATTTCCGTTAGCCGCGGTAAGAGAAACTCTCCATGTTCTGAAGTCTGTCTCCGTTAACTCGAATATGTGGTGGGACAGCCACAGTGTTTGTCTGGTAGGTTTTGGAGTATCTGCTACCAGAAAGCCACTTTTCCAAGGAAAAAAAGAGAGAAAAAGGCAAAAATCAAAGTAGTATCAAGGATATTGACATTTTGTAGAGTTATTAATTTTTTCATTGTGAATAACTTTTCTTTATAACATTTTGCCGTAACTATTACGGACACTTTACTAGTGTAAAAAATCAGTATTTGCAAAATTTCCAAAGGCATGCTTGATTGTTCAAAACTAAAATTCTTTTCGAATTAATTTCAAACCAAGCTGAGCTGGATCCCAGAAGATCAAATTCAAACTCGAAAACTGTTTGTCTGTTATAAGACTCTTTTCATTTATCCGGGGACACACATCTATTTTGAACAAATAAATTAATTGTAAAATAATGTGTTTGGCAACATCTCGGAATTAAGTCTTGTTTTGTTAAACAAGCCCATTTCAAATAAATGAATATTTTCTTATTTTTGTGTAGTTTCTTTGAAGTTTAATAAAAATTTATTGAATAAATTATCAATTTTTTATTTTTGTTACCTGATATGGATCGTGTGGGAATACGTTCCCAAGTGCCTTTTGATTTTCTTGGAAAAATAATTGTTGCATCTTTTAGTTTCATTCTGGTTAAATGTGGTCAAGTGTTGTGGAACATCACATCACATCTCATGAATCCCTAATATTGGGTGGTACCAGAAGCGGCTCGTGATGCCAAAAACTAGAGGTAGGAATCTAAATACTGCAACTAAATGTGACTTAGCAGAAGGTTCACACAATTTCATTGTGTAAATGTTGTTTTGCTAGTTAAGGGTTATATTATGAAATGCTGATAAATAGATTCTTGATGTTGTCGCTTAAGTGGTTCAAATCGGTGACCCCAACTTACGTCCATGCTTTGTCATCTCCAAACAATGCAAAAGGCATACACGAACAGTCCTTTGTCATAACCACATATCTAATTAATTTTCGAAAAAGAAACTTTCATTAAATTATCTTGTATAGGCTTTTAACTGACTATTAGAAGAACGGTTTCTACTAAAAATGCCACTTTTTCTGCATATATATATATTTCAAAAATTATCGAACATGTATAAAATTACAAATAACATTCAATGCTAAAATTATTTTTTCCAAAGAAAACTTAAAAATGAAAATAACGTAACAAAATAATGACAAAGATGTGTGAAGCAGTTATGACGCACGGGTTCTAAAAATCTAACTATTGTTAATTATGAAAAATAATAATTTCGTGGCATAGCGGACAAAATGACTGGTTTTAACTACACAAGGGATTTTGTTTAATTTAGCAGGGCCTCAGTCTAATTCAGTAGAACCAGACCGAGGCATGGGTCGACAGATACTGACGAATTCGTTTCGCTCTTATTATGAGCTCGTCAGAGTACCATAGTCGTTGCATTTAAGCACAGCTAGATATACGTCAGTAGATATATCTAAAATTCCATACAAATTTTCCTGCTTGAAATTCCAACGTGAGTCTGGAGGCAGAAGTACGTACGTAACCGCTCTAGCGTAAGAAACCGTAATTTATGAAAAATTTATAACAAATACCAGTTAACCTTTTATAAGAATGATAATGTGAATTGCTTTTTTTATTGGGCAAGTATAAATTACCAATCAATAGAGTCATTTAGGATGTCATATGTGGATTACAGTTACGCACTTTTCTTCTCGAGCACAAAACTTCTTAAAATTTATGAGTTTTTTTTTGTACATCCCTTCTGTTGGCCCCGTGGGGGTGTATTCTATGCGTTATAGATTGAATGCATCCTTTGAAGTTACCCCTAAAGCTACTATTATGTATTTTGCCCTCGGTGATGAAAAACAAATATAAATCATGACGATTTTTATTTAACCTCTTTCCACTTTTTTTGCTGTCATTCTCGTTGTAGATACATGGGTTGTAATAATTGCTGTTAAACAAAATAGTTTCTAATAAATATATTTTGTGGCTTTAGAGAATTTTTTATTATAAATTCAGCATGTTATATAGGATGTCCTACCAGAAACCCCACCTATCTATACATGGAGGGTAAATCGAATCAAAATATTTTTAAGATGGTGGCACTTTCCGATATAATGGTAGTAGGTAGTAGTAATATCAGTGAATAAACAACTTTACTCAATGGTAATATATAGGTATTATAACATTTTTGGATTTTGCACAAAATTTTAGCCAGACTTGCGACTTCATCTTAATTTCCACCAATCACACAAATGCGCAATTTTGATTTACAAATGGTCTCTAGATGGAAAAACTGTATGACATCACCTTTGATAACAAGTAATTATGTTCTCCTAGGACACCAGAAAATGCTTGTATAATAGGTAGTGTTTTGTAAGCTTGGGTATGCAAAAAAGTCTTTTTCTGTGAAAAAAAAAATCGAAAAAACACAATTCAAAGTAATTTTTTTTTAACAAAATGCATTCGTGCATGTGTAAAAATCCTCGTCCTCTACTCGGATTTTTGTTGCAACCAGCATTCATGCTTCCTGTTAAAATATTGTAACGTTTTTCTGAGTTCGTAGTGGGAAATAATAATGAGCTTTAATTAAAACTAATTTATTTACATTTAGAGTAAACACTTAAACAAACTAATAACATTGACATGACTATATTTATGTTCACTATTTATTTCACTATTATTTATATGTCACAACACTGTTCTCAACTATTGACTGCTTGTTCCTCTGTGCGTCTCCGTCTTTATATACAAATGTCGCCTTCCACATCACACGAGAATGTTTTGCACTTTTCCAGTCTCTTCCATTCTATTCTATGGCGGTCTACGACACAACCAGCTCGAGTTTAACTAGACGCGTAGCGGTGTTGCCAACAGGTGTACATTTTCATATTCGTCACAATATTACTTAGCAACATGTTTTTTCGATTTATCTTGGAAAAATTAGATGCTCTTATGAAATTACTTATGACAAAACACATTTAATTTAGAAAGAAAAACATTAAAATTAAAGACCCTAAAAACTAATCAAGTTGTGAAATAGATGTAATAATGAAATTGAAAATTAAATGTCTTAGTGTTAATTAAAATTACTTTACTTTAAGCAGAATTTATTTATATTTAATTTGTAAAATAAAACTTTTCGATGACCCAATATTGGAAATGTGCCTGGTGTTACAAAACGGAAAAGAATTATTTCAATCGGATATTAGTCCAAGCTTAAAAGTTTATTTTATATAACAAACAACATTATTAATGTAGGTATAATATTAAATATTTGGGTTGGATCATAGTAAAGAACGACTAAATTTTTTTATAGAGGAAATGCATTTACGACCCAATCACCAGTAATCTGCAGGTGAATGTGGGACTCAAACTTGGGAAGATGGCCCAGATAATACCCACTAAAACCTGTCCAGTGAAAGGAGCTATCTATTCACAGATACCAAGAGGGAAGTCATCATATTCCTCTGGGGCCTCTCCTTTCGAATGCAAAAAGATTCAGGACTAAGTCCCCTTGCCTTTTTGCCTCAAACAAGTTGTGGGGTGATGATCAAACACACGCAATGCGTTTATATGTAGAAAAAGCTTACTGCGGCTCAGCACAAGTGCTTTTCAGATGTGAAAACTCTTTAATTATGCAGCGGCAAGCACGCAAATTTCATTTTTTCCGTACGTGATTTTTGTAAGACTAAACCATAAATATAACATTCTCATTTAATAATGCCACAATTATATAATGTACCCAAATAAAAAAAAAACAGAGTTTTATTTATTAGTACACAAACATAGGAATTGTTGAACGAGAATTTAGATTTTTTGTATGTGAGATCAATCTGCCTGCGCTATTATTTGTTTATAACAAAAATTCTGTTGATTGAAAAATGGACTTATGTATAATAATACATATATTTTATGTAAATATTCTGCTGTGTTCCTGTGATTCTTCATCTTCTTTCATTTTATTTGTTTTTTCTCGTCATATAAAAGGTAATACAAGATACCGAAACGTCGGTATAGAGTGAATTGGTGTTTCTTATACCTTGTTTTCTACCAATCAATATATGTCATTTCATATTAGTCCAAGCTCAAAAGTTTATACACAATATACTATTCTACAATTACCGTTTATTAAGTTAATAAAAAATAATGTGTAAGTAATTTAAAGTAAAGTAAATTATTGTAAAATTTTTCGTGGTTCGTAGTATGAAATAATTATGCTCTTTAATTAAAACTAATTTATTTACACTTAATAACTAAAAACTTAAACATACTTATTAGTTAATACATTACATTAATGTTATTACAATAATACACTATATGTATTTATTTGCACAATTTATTTCTACTATTTATTTCACTATTATTTATATGTCACAACACTGTTCTCAACTATTGACTACTGACCTCTATCCCTGTTATGTTGCCTATATATAGGATTGGCCTTCTTTCTCGAACACTTCCAGTGAATAGTCGTTTGTTCTACAACATTCTTGCGCGCGTACGTCCATTCTAAATCCATACGGTAAGCGAGTCATATCTAACCAAATTAACACAGCGCTGCCCCGGACGAGGTATAGTCTACTAAATTTGTACAGAGTCGCCTCCCGTTTTGTTGATTCCCAAGCTTCCAGAATATATCACCTGATTACTATAGTATTGCCAACGCGGTGTTGCCGGATGTATTTATCTCTCTCTAAGCGTTAGGGACGTTTTTAAATTCGTCACGCTATTAAATAATAAAAGATAATTAAAAAAATGTTTACGCAATTAATTCGTATTTACCTTTTGAAGCAGAACAGGTACTGGGAGAATCTTCTTTCTGTAGTTTATTATTTGTTTTATAAATAGACCTAGTCAGCATTGTGACTTAAAGATCAAAGCACCGACTTACTAACACATTTTTTTTTCAAGAACCTTAATTGTAGGCTAATACGATTAGTAATTATGTTGTCATTAAAGCCAAATGTTTCGCCCTCAAACTAAACGGATCTACATCTCTTAAATATCTGCATAGGAAAAAATTATGGTAATTAATGATTATTGGGAAACATACTGCTTGAATTCCCTTATGTATACACGAATGGGTCTGGTATAATATTCTAAGATATTTTACTGCTCTCACGTACTCTAGCACAAATGTCATTATGCTATTATATCCACGTCTTCTCTTCGTATTATATTAAGAAAAGATGACGACATACACCCTCGTACACGTGACAATGTTTTTAGTGAAAAAGTGTACGTGATGCTATTTTATCCCACTCTTAAATTTGAGTTGTCTCTAAGCCTTTTTAGTTTTAAGGAAAAATAATCTAATATTGTTTTATAATAATATGATCAATATAAATCTTTTAAATTTACAGACACAGTTTATTTTAGTTTACTTGGAATGTACAACGTGATTCACGGGTTGATGGTGGGTTAGATATTTATGGGAAATGGAATGCAGAAAGTCTCGCATCTTACATTTTCTTAGCTGTTGTTTAATAGTACACTAACTAAAAATTCTTTTTTTTTTTAATAAATTTATATCACAGCTAACTGTGTGTATATTAGCTGTGTTTATATTTTCCGTCATCGAAAGATACATGTTTGAAAGCTCTTTTTATACTCAATTGAGCTATGACGTATACATCTAATAGGACAGCCATAAGGAATAACAAGTCTATGGTTGCAAAAAATTTATAAGGTAAAAAAAAAATTGACCGGAGTTGCTTAAACAAAACTTCAATATTTTAATAAATTTGTTTACAAGATAGCAACGAGATCAGAAAAAATCCGAATTATTAGTTTTCCCCAAAAAATAGACCATTGAAGCAAACACATTAATGTGCATTAGTTTTAATAATTACATTTTTTAAGATTATACATTGCAGCAGTTATGATGCAGATAGCCAAATAAACCCTTCTGTAGTAATTATCTCTAGTAAATATTTAGAGTTGGTCATCCATAAACTAATAAATTTCCCAAACGATGGCAGTATGCATGGTATAGAGCAGCTCCATGCAACCAAAAACGGGTTGATGCCCTCTCTAAAACTGTCAAATAACACAAAGTCCCATGTGTATTTAAAACCACCATTATATGCATCAATCAAGTGCACTATTCAACTCAACTTTTTGGAAAATCCTTTGCCCTTCCGGGCTTGTATTCAGCTATATTATATATTTTCATCTATACAGTGTGAAGACTACGTCTCATACCCCTGATGGAGAAGGGTTTCCGGATGACTCCACTGGATTCTAGTTTGTATTATCCTATTTCCACGATTTTTTATTTCAACATGTCACATAATGCTAGTCTATTCCAATCACATAAATATTACTGTATTATGACGTGTCCTTGGATTTTTTCAGGTCTTTTTAAATAAGTCATGAACGAATTATCCAGATTACAAATGCACAGTTCTAAATTTACAACCTGATGGGTTTGAAAAAGAAAAATGCGGCAATAATCGAAGCACTTGTGTATGAGTCTGTCCCACAAATATTCTACCTGCTCTCATAACTTTGCACCACACTCTCCGAGGCATAATGCTGTAACTGTACCAATAAGGTTCTAATTTTGTTCTTACATTCCCTAAAATTATTGATACATTTTATATTGTCTGGGAATTTGTGAAACAATCTTATTCACATGTGCCATTCTCAGAGAGTGTCAGGCGATATATTGCATAGGCATAGTTCAAATTCAGTCCTAGTATCAAGCCTAAACTTATTTTCAAAAAAGAAATCGAGGTATTCGTAAATATAAAGTCCATATATTGTCAAAAAAACCTCGTACTTAAACAAACCCCATCAAGAAGAATAAACGCCGATTTAGCCAACGTGTTTGTATAACAGACAAATCATGAATAGGTAAGTTTTAGTCGTAATTTTTGTCACATACTTAGTGTATAATGCATAACAAAGGCGAGTGGTTTTCACGAGTTAAAATACGTTCTGTCTATTGGTAACTATAACAATACGTCTTTAAAATGATCTAAAAGGTAATCAAAAATTTGAACATTAAAAGTCTGCCAACTCGCCTCGGTCTCCCATGTGTATATGAACAATCAGGCAATAACATCAGCTAAACATAAATTACTTGACTTGGAAAATGGATTTTATATTTTGGTGAAAGACGAAACAATTAGTTATACACCTAAATACTGCAAACTTGTAAGAGCTACCTACACTAATTAAATCCAAATTAAACTGGTCGACGACGAAGGCTTCATCACTTATTATTGGATAATATATTAAAATGAAAACTGTAACACCGTTAAATTAAATCAGAACAACATATACATGAGTAACTCATTTAATTGTACTCTACAAAGTTTTGTAGAATGCTTATTATTCCTGCCGCTATAGCTGGAATTGAATATGTTACTCGTATACTTACTGATGAGAAAACATTTTGTGATATTGTCAAAGCAAAATTAATTATAATTTAGAGTTAATTGTTTATGTTTGTTTCACATTACCACAATAAAATTTCAGAAGTTTATATGTATAGTACTTACAGTTCACAGCTGAAATCGTAAATAATGTGTTAGGTACATCATATAGGGCTAATCTTTTGAATACTGAAGCATGTTTCGAAGAAATTCATGGTATTAACTGGGTTTTAGGATTAGCATGGGCGACATGGAGTTTTTTTTTTTAATTCAGAGTGTGATGTAGGCTCTTCTTCCACAATCAGGCCCGTTTCTGGGGTGTCTGAAGAAGGAGAAGGGATTTTCAAAAATCTAACATAGCCACGCGTATCAAATAAGTCATAGGATTCTATGGGACAATGTCCAATGTTGAGAAAAATGTTTTATAAATCGGAAATATTTACGTTTTGGCTTTCTCGTAAATTTCAGAATACGAAACACTGACTAGTGCAAGAGAAGTAGATAGATATTTTCGATTGTAAAAATAATGTAAATGCTCTGAAAGTATATTAATTACTTTTAGTAAAGAAGATTGCGTTTAGTATACGATGAGCCAATGTAACGGACGATATCAAAACTTAAAAAAAATGTAAAATTCATTGTTGAAAACATAATCTGAACGAATAGAGATATTTTTTGAGTAATGCTTGAAAAATTGACCGCATTTTGTCGCGTACACTGCGCAGCATTTCTAACGGTACGGCCAATTCACTGCGAAAATTTGCTTTTAATGCCTGGAGAGTCCCAGAGGGTTACTGTGAAGATAATATTGCACTTCTGTTCATCCCTGTATTATTTAAATTGTTATTTTTTACCTGTAGATAATTATTAATTAAGAAGTTGTCAATAAAAATATATATTTAGTTATTAATAAATAGTTCATTGAAAAGTAATATTTCACAGCGATCATAAATCAAATATTAATATTAGTGTCTGACCAATAACGAAAGTTCTGTTTGTTGGCGAAGTCACTAAGATGAAATAAGCAGCATTTTTTCGTTTTTATGATGCGCTTTGAAATTTGTTTACAAAGCTTTAATTCAGTAGCATAATTTTGAACAGTAAACGATTATAATATCTGAATTGTATGTGGACGGTACCGAAGGTCTTTATGCAAAATTCTTGATGATGCCGTTGGTTAATCCGAGAGCTAAGCTTCGTTGTCGAACGGATCTTCCACCCAATGAAATACCTACGTACTACGGTAGTGAATATTTTCACTAACGTACGCGCGCAGTTTTGGGATTGGCAACTTTTTTTTGGGTTGCTGAACGCTTGGTTTCATAGTTCCTAACCCACTTCTGAATAACGTGTTAGACAGTAAATGAGCACGAGGCAGTACACTGTAAAGTTTAATGAAACTCTGGTCTGGAAACTACTTCCATTTTTATAATATGGTTTGACGGCTAAGGCACGTTTTTCTACCGACCAAGATCCTGATTCCTTTATAGCTAGATTCACAACGTTGAAGACCCAAGCTCACTTCAATCAATCAATTCAAACTTCTTGATCTTGATAAAGTGGTGGAATTTCTAAATTCGTCCATTTTATTAGCTCACCTTGTAGATATAGTTAAGGTTTTCTAACTACTGATGAGGTCAAGCTAAGATTGACTCAATCTATTTGTAAAGAAAACGTTTGCATAAAAAATGTTGAAACTCTTGTAAAATCGAAACTTTTTCAAATCCGTAAAAGGTTTAAGACTTCAAGCTTCGACTTTGTATGCAGTGGCATTTCCAAATTCGTCCATTTCATTAGTCCATCCTGTAGATGTTGTTAATATTTTCTAACTGCCGCAGAGATCAAGCTAACATTAACTCAATCTATTTGGAAAGGAAACAGTGAAATGCAAATTTATGAAAATCTTACAAACTTTCGTGTTTATCAAGATCTTACGAAGTTTAAAACTTCAAGCTCACTTCCCTTCTACTTTTTCTGCGGTGGCATTTCCAAATTCGTCTATTTCATTAGCTCACCTTGTAGATACAGTTAATGTTTTCTAATTACTGATGTGATCAAGCTAAGATCGACTCAATCTATTTGTAAAGGAAACAGTGGAATAAATATTTGTCAAACTTTTGTAAAACCCAAACTTTCGTATTTATCAAGATCGTAAAAGGTTTGGAGATTTCAAGCTTCTACTTTTTCTGCGGTGGCATTTCCAAATTCGTCCATGTCATTAGCTCACCTTGTAGATATTGTTATTGTTTTCTAACTGCTGCTGAGATCAAGCTAAGATGGACTCAATCTATTTGTAAAGGAAACAGTGGAATACAAATTTGTGAAACTCTTGTAAAATTCAAACTTTCGTCTTTCTTAAGATCGTAAAAGGTTTAAGACTTCTTTACCTGGCTGCCTATAACTAACAAATAGCAAATTCCAGATTTCTCTTAATTATGCTGTTTAGAGTAATCTACGATATTGGAGACCAATCCCAATATAGTTTACGTAACTTCATAGCTAGTTAGTTAAACCAAATAAGAATCACGTATTTAACACCTGCATATTTAATTAGAGTACATGCGTATTATATCTTATGAAACAAAAAGTAGTTGGTGTATAATACGTAAAATTATACCCTAATGCCAAGCAGGCACTAAATTTAATTTTGCCGCTCGCACAATGCTGAAAATAATTAAACTTTCCAAAAGAGCGGAAATAAAATGGCATGCGGAAGAAGTGGGTAATTTTGTATTTTTTCTGTTGTTTTGCTTTTTGAAATTTATTCGTTTTACTCTTTTTTCATTGCATTCAAGCGAATTGTAGAGTTTTATAGTTGAACACCGGTAGCAGATAAAAAAATCGTACATACGAACTTAAGCTTTTGAAAGAGAAATGGGTTTAAAGTTCATATTTAACTTTCTGAAGTTGAGTTTTGATTTAAATGGAAAATTCATTTCATAAGAATTAAACACAAAATATAGTCAAATATTTAATAGGTTTATTCTTTTATTTTTTTATTAGCTAGCTTGTGATTACATGCAAGTTTTTATTCTTAAAGTGAAATTGATGACAGGTATGCGGGATTTCGTTTTAGACTGAAATAAAACGCGTTTAAACGATATAGACTTAGTTCCTTACAGCAATTTATCCCAGCTGCTTTTTGTTGATCGGTGAACAGATGAGGTAGTCCACTCGAAATTATTTTTTAACGCAATTTTTGAATTGACATCTATGAAATCCCCAATAACCTATCAATCACGCGATATGTCACATATAAATCTTGATGAGCTTGCGCACATTATCGACGTTTTCCTGGGGACTGCTGTTCTCGGTGCACTTGCCTTTGGATTATCGCTGAGAGTGTATTGTGCTACATTATCGAAAACAGAAACCTACTTTTAGAGTTTGCTATAACATGTCTCTTCCCAAGAGTAAGATATTACTCTTTTAAAAGCTAAACAGGAAAATAAGCTTAGCTAGTTTATAGGGTTATTAAGACGTTGCTCTAAGAGATTCCGCGTCTCACCCGCATTTTCTCTAAAAACAATTTAATTTACAAAACTAGAAATTTAATTTGGTGTATAAATAAATCTAATTTATGTGTTAACTGTTTAGATACGGATGTTTTTAGAAGGCTTGGTGTGCAAAGGCTCCAATTATTATTTGACTCTGTAATAGTTTCTTGCCCATCTTTAACATCATCCATGACGTGCAATATAAAAGTTTTATTTATTTTCTAAGGTTAAAAAGAGTTTGTAACTAGTAACAAGGTAAATCACTTAGGTATATTCCCAATTTTTCTTATTACCTGAAATTGCCTCCAATGGACGTTGAACAAATAGATCACAGTCGTGATCATAGCGATTTTCCAAACCAGTAACACTTACACCTATTATCGACCTAATGTCCAAATGTTTGTCCCCCTCCGGTCTTCAATATTTTTTGTTTTTCAGCTGCAAACTTTTTTTTTAGTTTTTTTCATTCTGCCATTTTCCTTTCAAAATATTTTTACTTCGTGGGTCTCTTCGAAACCGTTCATTAAATTTTTTTCTTAATTTAACCCAAGCGGATCTGGTATGGCAGATCTGGTCGTCTATGGGGAGCTATTGCCGTGCCTAAATTTCGATACGGAGAAAACATTCTACAGCAAGTATACCAGGCGCAACTGAAATCCCACCGCTCGTCTACAGTTCTTTCCGCAGTTTGCTGTAGAAATCTCCATTGATTGATAAGGCCGGAGGCTGCCTGAATTTGAAGTCACGTAATAGTGCTTGTGTGTGTTGTGCTATAATTTAAAATTATGAGTTTGCGCAGACTCAGGAAAGTTGTTGTTGTTGTTTGTTTGTTTTGGCCTCTACACTTAGGTAATACAGCCATCTTTGTAATTCGTGGACCTACACTTTAGCGTGGAATCCGAACCACGGTCCTCGACCGCCAGATGCCAGCACCCACGACTATATAGTCAATAACTACTTGGCATAGGCAAGTCTACCGACTCGACCAGGAGCGCCGTCCACCCATCCAACCACCATCCACACAACCAGGTACTGTAATACCATTATCATGCTCAGGAAAGTTCAATGAGCTGGGACTAAGTGTCTATAATAGATTGCACATACTGGATACCGTATAAAAATGGAGGCATAAAATAAGAAATAGGCGGATTTAGCCAGTAATTTGTTCGCTGTGTCACAAAATTATATCTATTTTATCATATTTATTGACGCAAATTCCTTTTTTAATAAGAAATAATTTTAATATTCTTTTTTACAAATCGCTGTATATTTTAATTCAATTAGGATTAACAAGATTACAACATATTATAATTAACTGCTTTTAAATATATGCGGATTATCCCGTCGTCCACATATACAGTGTGTACCGGGTGTCCCAAACTCGGCGCCCCAGGCCTATTGTATGAAAACGAGATAAGATATTAAAAATCTTTTGAAGTGGTATAAATTGTGTTGCATTCAGGTATATTTTACGCCAAAAAAATATTTTTTTCCGATTTTGCAAAATGGAGAATATGACCTCATCAGTATTATTTTTCCACGAACATACCTATATTTTGTCACCTTCCGAAAGCCCTAATCTTCCTAAATATCTTTTAACTAATAAATTTTTTTCTATCTTTATCCGCTAAAAAGCTAGAGTGCCAAAACTGACAAAAAAAATGCAACATAGCCATGTCAAATCAAATGCTCCATGAAAAACAATTATTCTGTCACATTACTAGTGAAAATTCTTGTCAAAATAATAAAGAATTAATTTTCAAAACAATAAATACGATACAGGTAGTTATTTACAACGTGTTTATAACAAAAATGTTTTCGACAGACGAAATAAAAAATAATATAATAATTGTTTAATTTATTACAAAAGATGCGTTTTGGTTTTATATAGTGCAGGCAATGTTATCTTCGTCTCATCATCTTTGTTTCTTTCAATTGTCAGCCATATTTTGTCGATAAAGAAAATAATAAAAATTAGATAATAAACCAAAAAGTGTGATACAATAATAAGTTTAAAATTGCTTTCCATGTAGCATTTGATGATTTACATGGTTAAGTCAAATATCTTGAAAAACATTTTTTTGGTATAGACTTTGTAAATAATTAATAATAATTCCGTATATAATCTTCATTATTTTGACAATCAAATAATAATTATTGTGACAACAGTTGTCACTAATAATCAAACAGAATAATTGTTTTCCATGGAGCACTTGATTGGTAACATGGTTAAATTAAATAATATTTAAGTATTTTTTTTGTGTGGGCGCGCTAACTTTTTAAGGAAAAGAGATAGAATATTTTTTTTCGAAAAGTGTTTCGAAAAAAATAGATCTTTTCGATTGTAGCAAAATACAGGTATGTTCGTGGAAAAATAACATTGATGACGTCATTTTCTCCATTTTGCGAAATTGGAAAAATATTTTGCTTTCCCAAAATGGACCTTAGCGCAACTCAATTTAGCCATTTAAAAAAGATTTTTATTATCTTATCTGGTTTTCATACAATAGGCCTGGGGCGCCGTGTTTGGGACACCCTGTACATAAAGTAAAGAATAAATATGTTTTTTCAAAAAAAGAAAAGGTTTCTGGAAAAATTATCGGACACATCAATTGTTATTTTTAAATGCGCATCTTTTGACGTGCCAGCCGCATCTGTCCCCTGTTCCGGATATGACGTCATCAATAATATTTTCAAAATATAATCCATATGTTTGGCAGTGCCATATGAAAGAGCATAATTTTCAACACACGGAAGAGTCAAAAATTGGTCATGTAACAACAGGTTATTTTTGACAAAATTAATGTTTAAATTTTATTTATTTATTCAGTTCATTTAAAAAACAAACAAATTCATTAAGTCTTCAAACTGAAGTCCGTCCTGCGTCTAGCAGTATCCTAAGATGGTGAATAAATTTTTGTTGGACCTGCGTGTCAAAAATATGGGTTGTTTTTTGAAAAAGTATTGATGGCGTCATATCCGTAAAAGCGTTGAAGAGCATGTGGATGACACGTCAAAAGATGCGCATTCCTACACAACGATAATTGCGTGTCCAAAGATTTTTCCGGAAACCTTTTCTTTTTCCAAAAACAAGAATTTATGCCTTACTTTATGTACACACTGTATAATCTCGCAACAGGGATGTTTGTAGAATTACATGCACATACAGAACTAGTATAAACATCATAAGGGAAGATGTGTAATAATACGTCGTATAGTCTAGGTATCTATGCTGTGTTGGGTTGATCAGCAGCGTTGTTGCTTCATTTAAATTGCAAAATAGTGCAACGTTGCGTAAATATCCCCTCTCTATAGAACGCTCCGACATGTTTACTTTAAATTCGATAGCAATAGAGCGTCTTATTTTGACAGGAAACGTAGCTTCATAGAATGTTATGTTATTTAACATATCGTAAAAGGGTTGGTCTTTAGCGCATTATTTATCTATGGGCGTAGGAAATACAAAATTTGTAGAGTATTGTCACACTCGGTATATTGTAATAAGAATATTGCATCCGGTCAAACTAGCTATTTTACGCTGATTTAATAATTTATAAAAGTTCATCAAAGTTTATACAAGTCATGACTTTAGCATCGGTATTGTACCTAATAGACAAATTGCAAAGTCAACAAAAAACGGTTCGACCGAAGCTAAGAATAGACAATTGCATATTCGAAAGAGTGGAGATAATCAAAGGTTATAAATTTTAACGCAACAGGAAAAAACAGGGTCTTCTCTCCAAACTTCGGTGAAGTAAACTTCGGGTCCTAGAAGCGCTAATTCCCCCCGTTGGGTATAGTGTCTCAAGATTTCTAGTTTATTTAACGCGAATTAATATTATTAGTAGCTATATTAAATATTTATAATTTTAACCATTTTATTTACGCGAACGAAAGATCAGCTGTGTCGTCAAAGATATTTGTAATGTAAGTACCAATTTTTAATTATTATAATTGTTGATTTTTTTTAAACTTGTCCTTTTTTTTTATTACTAACTATTATTTATTTAATTATTTAAAAAATGTACAAAAGATCAATTTAATAAAAAAGGACAAGTTTAAAAATCAACAATTATTATAATCAAAAATTGGTACTTACATTACAAATATCTTTGACGACACAGCTGATCTTTCGTTCGCGTAAATAAAATGGTTAAAATTATAAATATTTAATATAGCTACTAATAATATTAATTCGCGTTAAATAAACTAGAAATCTTAAGACACTATACAACAGGTGATGGCGGCTGTATTTTGAAATGCGAACGGAATAATATTTCCCGACTACCTCCAAAAAGGAACCACCATCAACAGCGCCTATTACTGTGCACTTTTGGATCGATTTAAATCGCAAAGAAACGGCCACATTTGCAAAAGAAAAAAGTGTTGTTTCACCAAGACAATGCACCGTGTCCCAAATCGATGAAAACTATGGCTTACCCACCGAACGTATTCTCTCCAGAATTAGCCCCCAGCGACTTTTTCCTGTTTTCAGATCTCAAGAAGAATGCTTGCTGGAAAGTCCAATGATGAAGTAACTGAGGCCTATTTTGACGAGAAAGAGAAATCGTACTATAAAAGTGACATCGAAAAGTTGGAAAGTCGCTATACTCGTTATATTGCCCTCGAAGGCGACTATGTTGAATAATAAAATCGAGTTTTGTCAAAATTTTGTTTTTTTCCTTACTTATCCTACGGTCTTATTGAATGACCTGTTATATTTGATTAATTTATACACAGTCGATGGCAATTTAGATGTTTATGAAAAATGAGACATAAGAGTATTATATATTTTTTTTATTCTTGAACCGTATTTCAAATTGACTGAAAAAACATAAAATAATTTAGAAAATTTGGTTGCTTACATGTGTCAGTCTAATCTATACTTCTAAAATATTTTGACGTTTGTGAAACTTCCAGTTATACAGG
Source organism: Apoderus coryli (assembly GCA_911728435.2). NCBI lineage: Eukaryota > Metazoa > Arthropoda > Insecta > Coleoptera > Attelabidae > Apoderus > Apoderus coryli. The sequence goes on along the minus strand of OU452204.1, from coordinate 7,924,835 downwards.
AAGTTGATACCAATTTTCTTATTTCAAATGGAACATACGGTATTGTATTGCATCTTTAGATTCCTTATTATTTTTTATATAATTTCTATTTTGTCTTAACACTTCCCTAGACCAATCTTCAACTGTTCTATTAATTTTTCTCAAATGTATATTCTGTATATTATATTATAAATTGCAAGACAAAGTAAAATACAAGATCATGCCCTATACCTAAATCATCATATTTACTATAAATAAATCGGTTTTTGGTGGAAATGTATGTTTAATTTTTTTTTGTGTAACCATGGAAATATTAAAAGTATTAATGATACCCAACCTCACGCCAATTGATTTTTTTATGGGGTCTTTTATTTATTAAATTTGTGTTCTCATAAATAGAGATAAGAAGACTTTTCCTCCCTTCCGTTTTATTTATTATTTATTAAATTGAGAAATGATATATTATCAAAGTGATTTTTTTAAACTTTGAAATACCTAAAAAAAGATTTCTACAATATGCCAGATGGTTACCAAACACACCTATTGTTTTCGAAACTGCACCTACCGGTATTCGAATCTGGGGCTTCACATACGAATTTAAAACGAAATATAAATTTTTGACCAGATTGCTAGACCTCCCTTCTATTCTACACTAGTGCAGAATGCGGGAGCTAAAAACAGAACTTCACCATCGGCTTATTTCAAAAAATTTGGCAGCTGCAAAACGATTAATTACGACACATTGAAATGACTTCCACTTTATTATAATATTATATTTTGTTTTTATTTCTTTTATGTTAAATGGACATGGATTAAATTGTTTTTAATTTTTTATTTTGGAAACTAAACTAGATATGACGACAATTTAAGAGACAAAAAATACTTTTAATACTACAGTGCTGTCAAAATTAAAACACAAGTGCAAAAAGGTATTAAAAATATTTTTAAAATTCATATAATTGTACAAAAACTTTAACACCCTATATCTTGCAAACCATGCATTTTCGGAGTCATGTTTATGGGAACTTTTTTTCTTAGAACTACACCACGATTCACCCCCTCAAATATTGCCTCGTCTTTTTTAAACACCCTGTATATGCAATATATTGTAGATACAATATTTATTATAATTTTAATCGTATTTAAATATGATTTAAAATAGACGCATATTAATAACAGGAAGTAATTCGCTCGTAGTGAAATGTATGACTGGAATTTTTTATTTAGGGATCATAATGAAAAATAATTTGAAATTGAAACGAATAAAAAAACAATATAACTTTTTAATAATAATAATATAAAATGATATATAATTTTTTAATAATTATATTCATATATTCTGTAATAAACATTTACTAGAATACTAATTACAATAATATGAAAATAAATTCAGGGATAAAATCAAATATTAACAAATAATATAAGTGTACATTATACAGAAAAAAATAAAAAATATAATACTTATATTATTTTACTGATATACATGGTTATTAATATTTCTAATTAATTAGATTAATATATAATGTGTCCTAGAATTAGCAGAAAAAATAACACAATTAGACAAAGAAAGAAATTACGATAGAATTAAAGAAAGTTTAAAGCAACACATCTCTACGAGGGTACTTGTATGACAAATGTATTCATATATCTTAGATTTCGACTTAATTCTGGGACACATTTTATTATATATTGTGGACCAAAAATTTAACAACAATTTTCATAGTGTATTTTATGTACTACATAAGAATTAATATAGATAATCCACTAATTAAGGTACATTTTTTATTAATTACATTCAATATCTTATAATAACAGAATATGTTTTTATACTGTAACAGTTTTGTCTATAAAATATTTTAATCTATTCAGCTATAATACAAATTTTATTGACTTAATATATTAGTCTTTATAGGACGTTAAATATTATGTTTGACGTTTTAAAATTTTTGCTATAATTACATGTTGTTTGATTTTATCCAGTTTATGTTTGAAATCGATGAAAATTCTATTGCTGTATTTGTTTCTGCAGATTTGGTAACAACAATTGCAAAAAAACCTGCCATCATGAAACAAGTTTTGTAAAAAAAAAAAGAAAAGAAAAAGTAAGATTAATAAATTGTATTGAAGCATCATATAATCTGCAGAAAAAATTAACAACAATTAAAACAAAATACCATAATTGCAAATAACATTGTCAACGGACGGTATCCTTGCAGTTTTGATGTGAAGTCCTTTATACGTGCTGCTGTCTCTATTCTCCAATATAGTTTGTATTGATATGAACAATTTGTAATATTTAAAAAATATAACATATCAAAATATCGTTGTCTTTCACCTAATATCTAAATTTTAAAAATATGATCATGCAGATTAAAAGCAATTTTTACATTATATTTACACATTTTATTTATACGCTGTTCAAACTTACTAAACCAAATTGTTTAAACTTTGCTAATATAATTGTTTAATAAAACTAGTTACTTATTTTTGTATCACAGTTTAAAAATTCAAAGTTCAACATATTTTTTGTTAATGTACTTTTAATACTAGTAGTGTTTTTGTGAGGATTCGAAAATCATATAAATATGTGTACGCCTGAAAAGCGTGCCTGCTATCAGGAGGAAAGCCACAGCATACTTAAACAATGTTCTTGTTACCTAATATTTTTTTAGTGTTAGTTTGTTATATTCAACTTAAAATTGCACAAATAATTTAACCACACCAATTTGGAAGGCATATTGTTGTATTGTTGAATTAACGTCTCTTTGTCGCGAAGCAATTTTGACACTGGTGGACCGCATCTAGTAGCTTCGTGTAATTTGGAGCCGTTTTAAGGACGGTTTTATTGTGATCGTTAAAAACGAAACAAAAAAAAATTAACTTAACATAAAAATAAGTGTTGTGTTAATGTCAGTCATACCTACAACAAAGCTGCGAAAATGATTTCGTTATAGAAAACAACATTTTAGAAATATATAACCTGATATAAAGCTATTATACCCTCATTTTTAGGGTAAAATAGAATTAAAAGAATCTAAGTGTTAAGGGAAAATTTATTTCAAGTCTTTTTTGACTTCAGTATATTCTTATTAATAAATGATTTTCATGATTCGGAACTGAAAGTTTAGTATGAACCGATACAGTTCCATCAATAAATTATTTCTAAAAAAATATTATTATTATTGTACCTACATGAAACGTCAATTTTGACATAAATCTTGAAATATGTTAAAAGTTACTGCACTTGGTGTTTATAATAGATATTTACCTAACAAGTGCGGAAAGTAGTACTTTTTCGCAATACGACGATAGTTGACCCAACGACGCGCATGGAGTTCCGTCATTTTTCAAGTGCGGAAAAGACACTTTCCGCATGTGTAAAGTACACATTTTTTCCTACGAGCACATCAATTTTCGCAATAACATACGACATTCGCGTGTATTGTTTATTAAACTGTCAAATTGACAATTCAAGTAACAACAATTGACAAATGTGTCAGGTCGGGTCAGGAAGTCATATGTCATAAAAGAAAAATGATGAATATTTCGATTTTTAGTTCATTTAACAGGTTATTGTTGTTTGCTGGATAAACAGGAGTAAGCTATAAGTACTTCTTATTTTAATGTGGATAAACAGTTATTAATATTCATTATTTATAACAAATCTAGCACTATCTGACTTTATATTAGTTATAGCAATATTAAAAACAGTGCACTTTACTGCACGCACGTAGGAAAAATATTAAACATAAATTAAGTATGTCTATAATATCTAAAATTTTAGAATCCTAAAGTAATCTAATGTAATGAGTGGTCCGTTCAAAATAAATCACTTGAATACATATCCGATATAGTCAGAAGTGCCATCATTTTGAAGCATTCTTGGGAAGCTGAACCCATGGAACTAAGTACTCCCCCAAATTTTGTAGTTTTCCAAATTACGATTTTTCCAATATTTGCTGCCTCTACGTATATTTGCAAAGGCGAACGTATCGTGAAACAAACATTCTGAGAATTTGAAAAAGTAGTCAATTCTTCAATAGAGTTAATTTCAATATTGAAAAATAAAAGTCTAAACTCCACTAAATAAATTTAATATAATCATTAAATGAAAATGATAAAATGATTGGAGTCTGGATACGTGCATTGCCACTGATCATGAGACTGGTCTAGTCTCGAAACATGTATGGATATAAGACTACCTAAATTATCGATTATTATATTAAATTAAATTTATTTCCTGGCAATTGGATTTTTCAATATTGAAACATTCTGAGATTGTTTTGTATTCAACAAAATCACTTGAAATAAAAAAAAATGTAACATAAAGAAAGTATCAAAATCAGACAAACAAAAACACTACAATAAATCAGTAGATTAACTAAGCTTTTATTGTTTAATACTTTTTTTTTTGATTTTAGATTATTTAACTCATCTATTTAGATTGAAAATATTAAAATTAAATGTACTACAAATTTATACTTTGTATTACTAAAAATACTAAATTATTGCACCATTCCCAACCACCAAAAGGATATTTTTGTTAATTATATTTACAGAAAGTTAATTCGAAGAAGAAATTATTATTAGGTTAACAAATATCGAAGAACATTATATACAAAGTGGTGTATTTTGCATTCAATGAACTATTTTAGCACAATAATTATTAAAATTACATTCAAGTAATACTCAAATACATGTACAAGACATCCTTAATATTTCATTGGACTCGATATACAGCTATTGCACCACGTTGTATAACCTCTATGACACATAATATTAATATTAGTTTAATTAACACAAGGCATTATTAAATTACAGCGCAACTTTTTGTACATTGACTTTATTCCAAAATTAGTGAAGCAGATCTATCTGTGCTAGGGTTAGATTTTCTAAGCTTAATCGTTGCATAGCTTGCATTGCTTGATCTGGAAAAAACAGGAGAGTAATTGTTACGACCACCACCAAAGTCAGGAAGCTAATAATGAGAGAAATATTATTTGGGTTATAAATAAATTACGCAAAGGCTTTCTCAAATACATGTCATTTTAAGAAATCAGTAACATTGCTAAATGGAAAGAGATTGTATAATTAAAAATGTTTTAGATAATCGCCAATTCAAAATATAGAATGCATATTTTTGAAAAAACTTTATTATGAGTAAAAAAAAAACTATAATATGAAACAATGTTCAGCTCCCAAAATCAATCAATTGATACGAAAAGTACGCTGAGCATGCGATAAAAAAATAAAAATAAAACGTTAAATGCCAATTGATTAAATTTGGTAAAAAAGAAAATTATTAAAAACCAGTTTTAAGCAGACAAACATACTTGTAAAATATTTCAGAAAAAATAATATACCATTTTTGTTGAGGAAACCATTAGTGAAAAAACTGCCACATAAAAGACGAAATTAATTTTTTATATACAAAAAAAAAAAAAAACTTTTTGGAAATGAAATACCAATTTTTCTAAAACACTTTTAAATTAACTATTTCTCTAACTCTAATAATATTAGGACTCAATCGTTTGATAGCAGTATAATACATGATTAATTTTTTGCTGAAGCATCTAGACCCCACAAATCGTACCATGGTCCGTACATGTTACCATTATTAGGACTTCGCTCATCATATTTTGTGTTATACTCGGGATTTTTTAAGCGTCTTTGTAACGTCTCTCCATATTCATTCAATCCAATATCTTGTTGATGATTCGAAGTATTACTATTCGTCTTTGTCAATTTAGTTCTCGGCAAAAACTGTCTACTGTCTTCATCATTTTCATGAGTTCGTTCATAATTTTTGTTTGATTTATTGTCCTTGTTATTAGTCTTTTTATTTTTATTGTTTAGCGTATTAGTATTATGTTCTATGCTTTCGTAACTCGGTTTGCTTTTTCTTTCTTGGGTATTAGTATTTGATTTGTTATTTTTGGTTTTTTTATTATAATCATTGCTATCTTCATTTCTCTTATTATGATTATAATATCTTTCATCTAAACGCTCTTTTTCACCGTTTTCATCGTTTTGAATTTCGATTCCAAAGCTTTTAAATGAATGTCTTTGTTCGTTATACTGAATAATTTCGTCACGTTCTCGTTGGGAATTTATTAAATTTACTTCGTTCTTCTCTCTAACACTGCTACGTAGTTTATTGGGTGAATATTTACTATTTTTAGATAACTTTTCTAGCTTCTTTCCGATCTCTGCTACATTTGGAAAATGTGAATCATTTTTACGTACTTTTTGATCGTCTACTAATATACAATCATATGGATCATCGCTATTAGTAAATTCTGATTCTGATGGTTCTGATTCATCCACTTCTTCTTCTTCTTCCTCCTCAGCAGAAACCTCATTGCTGTTATCGCTGTTGTATTGTTGCAAGATGTTCTTTCGATTCACAGTTTTCATCATTAATCCGTCACCGTCTTCATCATCGTAGAAACGATCTTCATATCGTTGTGATTGTTTATCATTTATACCGTAGATATTCTCTTGGAAATCTTGCTCATCTTTATAGTAATCATCATCCTCTGAATCGTTACGTGGTGGTAAACTAAGTTTATGATTATTGTTTGTCATTATTGTTTTGTATTTATTTTGAGATTTGTTTGGTTGCTCATTAGTATTATTATTAATGGTTTTATCAGAATCGTTTGAACGATCTCTTCTAACGACGAAACTATGTCGTCGCCCATTACTAATGCTAGTAGTCGTATTATTAGTATTCACATTGCGTTTATTGCTTTTCGTTTTACTTTCATCGATACTATCAGTATCAACCAAATCTCGATGTCTCCACAAACTCATGCCTTCCATGATTTCGTCATTTTGATTCTTGCCAAATTTCCAAAACGATTTAGTTCGCTTTACTTTGACTTTGTTTAGTTCTGAATTCGTCGTATTCTGTGATTCCCCTATTAAATTACTATGGCTGTTTGATTGTTTCATCATGGTAACTTTTTGATTTGTAGCTTTCGTTTGTCGCATCTTTGTCACGTTCCGCTGGATTGTATTGTTGTTTGTATCGCCACCATTGTGATGTTGTGAACGTTGGCGATTGTGTTGGTCTTTTGTTGATCTAGATCTAAAATGTTGTTGAAACAGATCAAATTGAATGTATATAGTTTTAAGACTATATTAATATTAAGTCAACTATTAATTGAGGAAATAATTGCAAGTTAGGCCACCACACAAAAAGATAGTTGTGTATTTGAAATAATAAAATTGTATGAAGTGCTGCGTTAAAGCATGCTATAGGGATATGTGCAGTTCTAAGTACGTATGTATTATTTATTTGGTACAAATGTTAATATTTTTTTATTTATATTAGTAAATCGTAATCGTCGTTCATTCTCCCTTCGGTTACTTTTCCGTACCAAGATGTCACAAGTCTCCCTTTTTTATAAAAAAAAACCTCATAAAACCATCAACAACTGTACACTTTCCACAGAACCCCAACCACAAAAAATGTTAGATGACAACATAATAGGGGTGAACAGTAACAAATCCTTATTATTTTATATCTACTATAAAATACTGAATTAATTTCAATAATGCATATCAGAGGAAAACCTGGAAAATCTGCCAGAAAACGATGTAACATATCCCCATTCTGATTCATATCTAGAATAAAAAAAAACAAAAAAAAAAAAAAGAGTAGAACCGATAGAATGGAGAGCTTGCTATAGAATAGGTATAATATATACGTATATATGAAAATTTAATAAAATTGAGTGGTTTAAATTTATACGATAAATTTGCGGTTGTTGCTGAAAATTAAATTGTCTGAACGAACAGCCCATTGTGGTTTTACGGGCAGAGTACGAAATTTTTCATTAGTTAGCTATAAACTTTGTGAAAGTTAATATATTGGTATCGTTAACATTTGGTTGGAATAATGGTGATTGGCCAAACTTGCAAGTATGTTCTTTTAAAGTTTTTCTAACTAAATTTGTTTAGGAAAATCGAGGAGTTTAACGGTACACTAATTAATGTTATTTTAATTGCATTTACAAAATACTCTAGATTTCAATATAGATATCTTTGGCTTTCTGGAATATATATTCTGAATTGAACAACAACAAGGCTAAATAAACTCGAATTGATGAAAATAAGTATATAATTATTGCGTTTGAAGTTTTAGGGAAGATATTTCTTTCTATGACGTTTCTCTATTTATTTATGTACTTTGAATTAATTTGAAAAGTAGGTAAGTACTCATAAGGACTACCTCCATCGCCCAGGTAAAAGGTCCATTGATATTAGAAAATGTGAAGTAGTTTATAAATATTAAAATTTTTATGTAGTGTAACGTGTGTGTTGAAGAAATTGCAAGCGAAAAAAAGGCAGTGGTTTTTATATTCTAAAAAAATCAACATCAGATATTTGTCACTCCATGTAGGAGAAATGATCTGTTGGTTTGGTTTCGATTTTAATTGTGAATAGATTTGTTATATTTATTTGATTCGGGGTTTTAAAACCACATATCACTTATGTCGATAAGCAGTTATCAGGCGAAAATCTTTTACCTTTAACACATTTTTTCTTTTTGGTCAGTTCGACAAAAGTCGCTAGTTTCACTGCAGCTCATCCGCTTATTGTGAAAATATGTAATACATAACGCAGACTATTTCCGATACTCATCAGTGAATCGGCAATAATCTGCCAAGTTTGTTTTGAAACCATCTTTCATTAGAAAACAAACACAAGTGCTACAATTTACGGAATCATATAATAGAGACTTTTTCACAACTCACGTTAAAATAGCGTGACGTTAAAGGCGCAGACAGACTATTATCACCTCACGTGAGATCACGTATTATCACATCGGCAAAATCTCACATGCTATCACGCCTTAAAACAGATAATGTAACACCACACATAATTTTTATTACATATTTTGACTGACTGACCTAGTGTTGCCGCTAGCACGTTTTTAAATTATTATGTGATCGATCGATTTTGGCTATGCCCGAGTTTATACGGTAAAGAATAGCATTAGCATAATCATAAAAGTTAAATTCATTGTAATCATAGAGGCCGTTATACACGAATCATATAAGTTTAAAAAATTAACAAATTAGAATATTCATTATCATAGAAAAGACAAAATTGATATTAAGAAAATCAGCTGTGCTCTATCTAAAACTTAAAATTGGATACATACGCTTATATATCATCATTCGAACGAATTTAATTGTGCTTATAGTTATGATTATGCTGTATAAACCGTAAAATTATGTTAACTCACACAATTACTAAAAAAACTTATTTTAAGGTAATTTATCATTTGCCTTTACTTAAACCTTATGTTGAACACGATTTTATTAGCAAATTTATTTTATTTAACTGGCAAATCTATGAGAAAATTATGTTAAAATTCGATAATTATGTGTTAAAGGGAAACACTGACTCACGCGATATAGCAGGCGTTCCGAATATGTAAATTTGCAAGAACAAAATTATGCAGTCGCGTATAACTTGCCGTGAGCTGGAAACTGTATTGCAGATTTTTCAGACATGCCGTGACATTGCGTAATAGCATGTGATATCACGTGATCTGATAATTGTCTGTCTCTGTATTTGGTTTCGGATTGGTATCAAGTACGAATGCGCAGAAAATACCGTAACGCTATTTGAATAGCGGGCGACGGTATTTGTTTGCGATTAGCGTGATAAATACCGTATAACGATAAATAAAAAGGACTCCTGATTGGCTGAAAGGCAATCGTAGAATCAGCTGACAAATGTTAGTATAAAAATTAACCAATCTAACATTAAATAATAAGTACTTGCTGGATTAGATTTTATAGCCTTTATTTTCTTGTGTATTTTAGAAATTTTAATTATAGCTTTTACTCTTGCTCTCTCTTACGCCTTTTAAAATCAGACTCCGAGCACATAAATGGATTACAAATATCTAGGCTCCTGTTAGCGGGAAAGTAGACATGTTAATAATAAACATAGACATACTTTTACGTATTTTAGCGTTACCGTAAAGTTTAACGTCAAATGTGCAAAAAGTCTCTAATATTATTTCACATATCTGTGCTCTCACAGGACCATATTTGAGGCGGATCTTTTGATTTAATCTGGTGACTCTGGTTTGAAGGGGAACGAAGGAATGTCTAACAGGACCATAGTTACTGTCGTTTGTGCGTGCGGAGAGGCATGAAACTGCGGAGCATGGACTGTGGTCTACTTGTAGTTCAAGTTAGATTTTCGGTATTTGATGAAGTAGTTCTATCAGTAATGACTTTAAAAGAAGAAGTAAATAACCATAGAATAAATAATATTGATAATTGTGGAGCGTTGAATGAATTATGGAGGTCCACCTGCCATATGAATTTATGTTTGTGTATAAGAATAAAGTTACAAGTCTGTGACGCTGTTCTGATCTGATAAGAATTAAAGCGTTACTTTTTGTGGTAAAATCAATAAAGACTTCTTTCGATTTTTATCATGAATTCATTTAAATATTTGGAAAAACCATCAGAATACGATCTCAAAATAAACACGAATAAGAATAATTTAGTGTTACCGCGTGTTCATAGAATCACTCAATTTGAATTTAGTTTTATATGATAATTACCTTGAGGATAGTTTAGTTTGAGCTGCAGAAATGGATTCATCATCAGAATAATCAATTTCAGGTTGAGGTGGTGGATCATTGGAAAATCCTGAATCGTTACTGCTATGCAACGAAGCGTTACCAGCTGGTCCACCTGGAAAGCAAAATAATAGATTCATCTAAATTACACTGTGTTAACCAAAAAAAGTTTGTTAAGAAAAACAGAAGTGAAACATTAACATTAGAATCCTAGTTCTTATGGGCAAGATGCCTCAAAAGAAGAAGAATGGTTGATTAATTAATTTAAGGGTTTATTTATAAATGCATTATTGAATAAAAAAGCCAATCGCTCTTACCTATTTTTCCGCCCTTAGTTTGCAAATGCAATGGTAATGGAGCACCAGCAGTTGGTCGTTCATTTCTTGCTGGAGCCGGATGTGTAGAATATGGTCCACTTGAAGAATTTGTTGAGAAATTAAATGTGGAAGCTGACGATTTTATGCCGGTAGTTGTGGCGTACGGAGACTGGAAGGTACTTGTATCCATTGCTAGCTTCTGAGGAAACGTGGAACTTTGCGATTGGGAAATTGTGGACTTTTGGTAGGGTATTGACGGTGTTGGAACGGGAGCGGGTAGGGCGGGAGGTGGTATATTGTTAGAAGCGATCGCTCGCCGAATCTGAAAGATAAAATATTTCATCTAGACAATCAGCTATGTTTTCAAATATTCCAATATAATAATTAGGGTTTGATGAAATTATTTTTCGTAAAGTAAATGTAATTAAATTTAGCCACACAAAAATGAATTCATGTTAAACAAATCTCTTTTTCTGATCAAAAACGGACAACAGACTTGTTTCGACTCTGGATTAAAGCCAACTTCATTATCTTTATATTTAAAATTAAACTTAAAAATCTCAAAAAAACATTAAAATTCTTATGAATTCATAGATATGAGTAGACGATTTCTAGCTAAGAGCTACAAAACAACATACTATTTATGGGTTTCTTGTCCAACCCTGATTGTATGTTGCCTTATTGACTCTTAATTAAGAAAAAGTTATTCAATAAGATTGGCTTGGGTTCAGTTGAATTGATAAAAATTTTCATATGATTTTGAATTTGTGATGTTTTTCTCTTAAAGTTTAGGCACATATCATTTTAACTATAAAGACATTGAAGATGATTCTCATCTAGTAAATTCCTTACGTATTAATGAATGCATTAAAGAAGATGAAGGAGAAGAGACCGCCATTTAAATTAATATTTTTTTAAAATATCTGCAACTAGCTATAGTATTAAATTCAAATAGTTAATTTTCAAAAAATTGAATTGTTTCGATAAAAAATGCCAAACATAGTTCGATTCGCACAGTAATAAACTATATTTGTAAATATATATAGCAGATAGCAGGCAACCATTATGTCCTTGAAATGGTACAAATAGACCTAGTCTTGGTTCAGCATTGGAATTACACAACTCAGTTGACAATGCAGATCACAGGAACATAGTGTGTGTTCTGGGTTAAGATTTGAATAAGAAGACAACAAATAATTGCACCATCCATCAGCATCCCATCTTGCATCCATAAATTCTTATAGGAGTTAACAAAGACTTGTCAGACTTGACGACAAAGTGAGCTTAGCCCATAAATATTATGCGGTGTCAGTAAATTACTTAAGGAATAATTGATGCCATTTTATTTTTTTTTTAAGTATTCCATATCTGAGAGGAGTGACACATAAATATGTGAAATAAAACACGTCTTCTCCACAAATTAGATTCTTTATACTACAACTTTTAATGAAAGATTAAATTGTAATAGCCACTGAAGATGGCATCGGATTGATTCCGAAACATGTCTGGCATTTGTTAATTTGGTTTAGCGTATAAAGAATCTAATTTGTGGAGAAGACGTGTTTTATTTCACACATTTTAATTGAATTTACTGAACGATATCCTAGGCTTCCGATGGATGCACAAGATCACCAATAATGTTTAGGTGGAGAGACTGTTTGCATAAATTCCAAGTTCACAACGAAAACCAACAGGTTTTATAAGGTATGAAATAACTCTTAATTTCGATAGCATAAGCATTTAGGAAAACTTGTTTCATGTGTACCGGACATATTTGTCAAAATAATAAAAATATTTAGTTTGACATTTCATAATTTCAAATAAAATATCAGGTTTAATAAATATTTTTTTTCCGATAATTTTAAGTGAATCATAGAAAAATATCCTTTGCAACTCGCTCTTATTGGCTGCAAAGACTAAGACACTCGTATTTATTACGACATTCACTACGTTTGTGTCGTAATTGTCATACTTATGTCTGAATTGCTGTCATTAAATGCTCGTTGTGTAACATACTATTGAATAAGGCACATTTATATACAAGGTCATTTACATACTAACCAAGATTATATTAATAATCTTTAGAATATTCAATACAAGTTACATTCATTAATAAGAAGGAATCTGTCAAGGTCATATATTAAAAATAAACAAAGCTTAAAATCTGAAAAGTATGTTTTTCAGTTATATTTTTTATTTTAAGCAATACCGCATGCTAAGTATGGAGACAGTAGTGTCACATATTGATACATTTATTTAAACAACCTAGCATATTAAAATAAAATAAATTGCTGCTAGACTTTTGTAAACGAAATTATGAACAAAAAATCTATATACCTACGCTATCATATTAAAAATAAACATTAGCAATAAGAATGTTTCGTTGATATTTGCATATTTATTAAAACAAGGTCCGAATTAAATAATAATCAAATAGGTACCTATTTGATTTACTCAAAATAAAATTTAAAGAACTATTTTTTTTTTAATATCACAATAATTATATCTATGTATCTCCTTATTTTGGACACACTGTATTGTATATCATTGTCAATATCTAGCACTAATGGGACATTATTTGCCTACCAACTTTCCAACTGCAGGATATAAACCAAACATACTACATCTACAAAGTCCTAAACACATACATTAGCAGCAAACTACTCTACCTGCTTAGCGTTATTAGATGATCTATGTAAATGTAGGGTATCTCCAAACATTCTAGCAGGCGTCTGGCCCTCGCTGTTACTGCCACTATTATTCATATTATTATTGGGATTATTATTATTTCCCGATGACATTGTGGCCCCACCTGACCCTGCTGACGATGACATAACATTCGTTGGGGTGGCTGCATTGGTGCCGTGATGTTGGATTGAGCTGCTGGCATCGCTACGATGGGATGGAGATCTGAAAATTAAACAAACAAGTTGTTATATGCCTTTTTTTTTTCATATTATAAAACCACCTTATAAGAAATAATTAATATCAACTTACAAATTGGAATCGTCAATAAGAATCTCTGTGTATGCTAGTGGAAACCATCCACTGCACTGGGTTCTGAGATTCTCTCCAAATTGCCATCCCTTATTACGCTCTCCTATTAGAGCAATTAAATCACCTTCATGGAAACTAAGCTGATTTTCACCGCTTGACAAGTAAGCATAGAGGGCTCTAGCCAATTGGGCTTCCCATGAAGGTGGTGGCGGAACAGCCATTGATTTCGGACGTCTTGTAGGTGTATGGCTGTCTGAAACAAAAACCAAAAAAAACATGCACATTTATTTAAATTGCACCAAAGTAAACAGGACAATAAGTAATGTCAATGTATCTACCTTGACTTATTGAGTGTTGCGATGAATTTAAATTATATTCAGATTTGGCTCGTGACATTGTGGTGACAGGTGATCCTACTTCACCCATTGAACGTATATCTAAACATGAAGCATCCATACTTTTAGTTTTACGTAACTGTGAGTTTAAGCTCATTCTATCGTCTTCGAAATTGGGACTGCGTGGATTTGAGTAGAGGTCTTCATCTTGCCATACTGATATTTGCTAAAAATAATTTTTTATTTAATAATGTTCACTTCGAAAACAATTTGAAACTTACTCTCATTCGGCTACTAAATATACTTTCAACAGCCTCAGGAAGATATTCTCTAGTTTTTGCGACATCTGACCATTTATCAATATTTTGTTGATAAGATTGAGCACCGAGAGTGTGGTAAGAGAGATAATGTTTAGTTAATGAACACTGTCTTTCCAGAACAAATCCGTACCGTCTTCTTTCTTGTGTCATGGCCTAATAAAATAAAATTTGCACAGTTGTTGTAACAAGTATAATTCAACTTACATTTTTTAAACTTTGTTCACAAAATGCGTCCAATTTGGTTTTCTCTTCCTCCAGAACTTGCATATTCTGTAAAAGGGAACCAAAATAGTTTATTATGTAATTTTAATTCTCTAAATTCCAGATTATACCATGCTTTGGCTATAAAATAACTATTTGCTGTAAAATATTTTATTTAGTAACACTTTTCTTCTAAGGACTTAAATCTTGCTGATTTTAAGCAGATTTGACTAACAAACATATAAAGCTTACAAAAGAGAGTATGGTCTATCGACCCTATGGGATCCAAGGTGCACATCTTATAAATATCGAAAACACAGTAAATGTTGGGATATTTTAGCACTATTTGGTTGTTAAAATTTTCGTTTTACATTCATTGGCGATTCTACAATTTCAGCATTCGGACAAATAGTTAACCTACATCGGCTCAGAGGACTAATGTCTCTTCGAACATCTTGGACACGCTTAAACCACTCAAAAAAATCCATTGTGATATATTCTTTTAAATAGAAGATAAGTGTCAGTAGCAAGTTTTATTTGAAGTCTCCCATATCAATTTTGCGGGAAAATAAATCAACATTTTGTGTACAAACGCAAGATGTGGCTATATTGTTAAATATTTGCTTAATGCTCTTTATTTTAGAGCCACAACTGGTACCAGCTGCTTTATGCTTGATTTGTCAAATATAGTTTCTGAGCAAAATATAAAATAACTCCTTAAACAACTTTAAATTAAATTTCATCGGTTTGCATTTGATATACAAATTATGATAGTATCTGCAGAAGCGAAATTAGAATAAAATAGTGACTGGTTTCCGAATATCTGTGAGATGTAAAATCAGGTATATTTAAGGTTTTAATTACCAACTTACCTTTAATTCTTTATCCATGGCTAATCCAGCTTTACTGGATCCTCTTGATTTCTTTCGTTGTTTTTTCATCATAGCTGCAGCTTTACTATATGTTTCTGATCTTTGTTTGTGCTGTTGCAGAAATCGCTTTTGTTCCGACTAAAATCAAAAGTAATTTAATTTAGTACCTTACAATTTTTAACTGAATAATAAAGTGTGGTTTTTTAGACGCGGAGAACTTTAACTTGGAAACACTGTTTTCTGTGACAGCCAATTTGAAGATTCTTGGTTGTTTTGAGGTTAGTTTGGTTTGGCAATTCATTATGAATTTACTCACGCCGGATCAACGTTTGCAAATTGTTCAAATTTATTCTGGAAAACACGGTTCAATTCGAGAAACACATCGGGCGTGCTTGAGTTTTAGTTCTTTAGAGCGATTAATCCGAGAAATTAGGGCGCATTTTCGCAATACGTATACACTAATCGATAATACGCATCCCGTAAGACGTCGTACAGTGCGTACACAACAAGCAATTGCTAGAGTGCAGCGTAATGTTGATGTTGATCCAAATGTGTCAATTCGTCGTCGTGCTTAACACTTAAACTTATGTCCATCCACTGCATGGAAAATTTCGCGTAAACATATTGGTTTACGTGCTTACAAGATTCAACTTCTGTAGGAATTGAGGCCACACGATCATCTTTCGCGCCGTCCATTTGGTGAATAGGCCGAAGAAAACAATGACATTGATCCACAATTTCATCGGTCAATTTTGTTCAGTGATGAAGCACACTTTCGGTTAAATCGTTCTGTGAACAAACAGAATTGCCGATTTTGGAGCGATGATAATTTACAAGCCATTGTTGAAACACCATTACATCCAGAAAAAGTCACCGTTTGGGCGCTTCATGGGCCGGTGGAATTATTGGTCCTTATGTATTCAAAAATGCTGATGGTCAGAACGTTACAATCAACGGTGAGCAGTACAGATACATGATTACTAACTTTTTCGTGCCTCAACTGGCAAGCATTAGTGTTGCAAACATATGTGGTTTCAGCTGGACGTCGCCCATATAACATTTGATCAACGATTAATTTCATGAAATGGTCCTGTCAACTTGCCACCTCGTTCATGTGATTTGAGGACATTAGATTATTTTCTTTGGGGATATGTAATTCAACACTTTGAAGCCAACATTGGACGCGTTATTGCCGAAATACAGCCTGCTTGCAGCAAATTGAGTGTGAAAATTTGACCTCCGACCTCCAGATAACGCCAATTACGTGCCAGCCGCGGCGGCCACATGGCCAAAATAATTTTCAAACATTAATGCCAAAAAATTATCTTTCAAATAAACACAATTTCATGGATATTAAAACATGTCTTTGTGTTTATTTCAATTCATAGTTCTCCGCCTCTAAAAAAACAGCACCCTTTAGATTTTAAGAGAAAACATAAATCAGAGAAACGTCAGATGCTTGGATTGATTTACACTTACTAAGACAAGGAGAAAAATTAATTTACAGTTTTCGGTGGCATCTTGCGAACAACGCTGACAATAATTAATAAAAACTATCAACAATATAAAAGTTAAAGGAATTTGGACTTTTAACCTGTTTCTTTTCTAAATCGCATTTTACTCTTATTGCCAGAAAAACTTTCCAGCAAACTTTCGTTTAGTAATAAAAGTAGCACAAAAGTTTTATCATGTGTGTGTATGTATATACTACAAGGAAGAACAGAAGATGTAACTCCTACGAGATTTTAAAGTAACTACTAAGTAAATAGGATAATTTATTGAAGCTTATTTAGAATGTGTATGTGCCTTGAGGAAAGTTATATATCTTGCGGTTGTGAACTTGTAGTAATAAAGTAGAAGATAATAATGAATAAATAGCGTTTATTTTCCAAAGCGGTGAAACTTTGGAGATAGATATTATTCGATAAATAACGAGCAGCGGAAAAAAGCAGATTTTAAGGAGAAATTGGACTGGGTAATTGCAATATTGAAATATTAATTTATTAGAAGTTTAAGCAACATTGTTTTTCGGTGGTGTAAGGGAATATATTTTATTTAAAACCATGTTAGCTGAATATCAAAATGACATTTGGGACACTTACGTATGTTTGTAGGAATGGGAGTTATTCTGTCAACTCTTAATACGCATTTCAACCCTGTTTCTTGTATTATCGTAGCCGTATAGATATTTTCAGTCATTTATCTTGAAAACGGCTTCTTCTTCTTTTTATGTATAACAGTCTCAAATTTATTATTCTTTTTTGAAAAAGTAAAAAAAGCGCACAAAAAAAAGTTGAGACAAATTTTGTTCTGGAAAAGCCCCAGCCTGACCCACCCCTGACACTTTCGTAACCATGGGATATAATATTGGTTATAAGAGTAACATTAGGGCTGGTATGAGACATCGATTGAGTTGACAGTATTTTTCCTGCTTAGTATTGGTTGTCCAAAGAAATAGCGGCTGTGCTTGTCTTACACCTACCTAAACACTAGCAAGTAATGTAGCAGCTGTTGGTTAAAAATACTGCCTTGTAAACCTTTTTGGTTTCGTACTTTAAAAACAACCTAATTTTATAACTGTTTCGCAATATTGCTGTGATCCCGCTGATCTTTTAATTGTCTCAAAAACCTTCCCTTTTTTAAGATGTTTTTAAACAACTTATTTTTATTAGTGTTGCGAAATAATGCTGTTGTTTGTAAATAAAATTGTATGGAACACTAGGACGTAATTCTTAAACGAGTTGATATTATGTAGTCCACTTCGACGATGCGCGCCTTTGTAGATTATGTAATTCTCCCAACCGTAATGAAGCACTTTCCACCTCGCCATGTAATACATTACTGTATATACTTACTTGTACAACTTTTGTGTCTTTTTCTAAGTTTGTTTCCAGAGGGACTAGTAGGTCAACGTAGAAGGCTTTCAACTGGAAAGAAACAAACAGAAAATGAATTAACTTTATGAATCAAAAACAATATAATAATAATTATTCAATGAAATTGCTGCAATATCGTGAAATTATGTAGGAAAATTAATGCGTAAAGTTTAATGTTGTTATTCACTATACTTTTAACCATACTACGATGGTTAATCACACTACACCTATTGAAAAATTCAAGGTTTATATTCTTAAATAAACCCTCTTTAATTTTAAGACTCCATCTATTGTACCTATAAGGTGATACAAAAAATATTAAAATTAACTAAACAAAATCACAATACTAATAATTGAAATTTCATAATGGAACTCGAATGAAATGAGCGTGACTGTGGACGGCCAAAAGTGCCACGAAAAGACTCAATATTTTCTTAAAAATTTTGGTCACTTAGATAAAGTTCGGAATGAAATAAACCAATTTTTTAGACACGCATGGAATATTACAAAAAAACTCTAACTAGTAACGGAGTACAAGAGTTTATGGAGTGAGTCAAAAAAGCCCTTTTATGAGGCTAAGACCGGCGTATTTAAGAAATTAATGTAAAGTAATTAAATTTCCTTAACTTACTTAAATTTGGGACCCATTGTATAATAATGGGTCCCAATTTTAAGTACACTTTAGAAATAGGAGAGGATGCAATATACTTCACGAACACACTGTATGTTAGATAACAGTCTTGCATTCAAAAGTGATCATGTTTGGTGCCAAGTAAGCTGCTTACGGTTATCTTTGCTGAAAATATATTGATAAACACAAGCTGCTGCTTACGGGAAAAATAAAGCGGATTGTGTTAGCAAAATCTTTCAAGAAGAGAAACAAACTTTGTATCTATGAATTCATAAAATGCCGTTATAAATTTTATGTTTTAAATTTACTTTTGAATTCCTATTTTCCAAATAGTCGCCGCTAAAGAAATATGTAAGTAAGATCTAAACAGTTTTGTAACCTTCATCATTATAATCATGTAAAATATGGAACTACTTTTGACATGTACATAGAAAATGGAATTATTATAGTCTTTCTGGTCGCCCTGATCCGCGATTCGATTATTCGACAGACCCTCATCATGCAAAGCCACTATTCTAGCTCTATAGAACACTGAAATTCTATTGCCAGGCATAAATGCAAAGAAAAACTCAACAATCATTTCAACACGCTAAATCCATATGAACCACTTTTTAAACATTGGTATCTAAAATTGTGGAAAATTGTTTTTGTTAACATTTTTCGATGCCTAGGCACAGGTGAAATAAATAAAGATTAAATGTACATACAAAAAAGCAGCCATGATAAATATTTCATTTTAAAATTTACGAGAGGGTCCAAGAATTTTGGCGGTGTGTGTATTTATAGCACTATAGTCTGGAAATTAGAATTTTCAGGAAAACAAGTCAAAGGTCCTGATATAATTGGATATAGTCATGCGGACTGAGAAGGTAATAAGACACACTACAGGATATATTTTTTCAAAAAGAATTTTCCAATTTCGTCGAATTCTATAAGAAGCCACAAACAGTAGCGTTATCAGCAGCATTGCGTATACGAATTTTAAGCCAAGAATGAGGAGGTACAACGTTCTGATATATATGGATAATCAAGGTGCACTGAATATGCTGTATCAAGTTCGTACCAAGCATACAGACGTGAGTCAATTTATTAAAGAAAGTAGGTAAACATTTTTGCTCAGACTAACGTGATGTTAGCACACACTATAACGAAACTTATTCACCGAGATAAGTGTTTGATTGTCAATGACTTATTTCAAACAGTGAGTGTGTAGTAAATATTTCATATTTTTGATATGCATTACTTTAGCCATAGAATAATAACTATAAATAAGAAGGGTCAGTAGACGCTAAAATCGGTATCGACTCGTGGCAATCCCAGCCATATTCTGGCCCGCTACTATATTCTACTATATCTATATATACTCTAAGATGGCGATTTGCTTTGAAGACAGAGATAACAAACGTTCCGACACGAGGTGAAGGAACTGTATATAAACTGTTTAGCACAGGTTAATAGTGAGTTACAGCAATATCTAAAACAACAGAACAGACTTCTTTTTGGACTGGACTGGTTTTCGGGTATTTGGTGAAACGCAGATTCGCCATTAGGCTTAACTAAATCTCCAAATCTCTCTCGCACAAAAGGCAGCTTAAAATATGAAAAAAATATGGAAGAAATTCCACAAAATATCATGGAAACTGCATCTAAAGGCACAGAAAATTTATTGCTTGTAAAGTCAATAGGAATCTACAACATGGAGAGTATGGCATATTTTTGATATGGCAAGATAAAAATGCCATTGTTAATATTAACGAGAACGTTTTATTGGCATACTTCCAGGAACTGGTAAGTTATTGTGCTAATTTGCATTTAACTTAGTTCATCTATTTGATTCGTTTTATTCTACACTACTACAGTCGGAGAAATATACTTGTAATTCTTTATGAACCAAATACTCAATTCTTAGGTACCTATACGAGGAAGTCATAACATTTCTCAATTCCATCATCTGGTAACATTTCTGAAAGTTAAGACTAAAAAGTAGATTCCCAAAACATCCAAAGTTTTAGAAGATCAAGTTTTACAAGTGCTTTAAATATAATAAAACAGTACCGAAAGGAATAAAAGAGTGAATATTTTTTCTTAAATATAGAAACGGCCGCTGTACCGGACAGCCGGCTGGTAAAAATACGATACGAAGTGTACCTGCAATGATATCAAAGTATCTGAAATTGGATCATACAAAGCCTTACACCGGCCACTGTTTGCGGAGCACGTTATTTACTCTTCTTGTTGGAGCAAGTGCTACTTTCCAAACCTTGAAAACACATGGAAAGTGGAAAAGTTCGACTGTAGCGAAGGGATACATAGAGGAAAGTATTTCTCCAAAAAACCAGGCTCCTCATATGATTGCCAATTCCGTAAGTTCGCTTGAAAATGTAAAACAGAATCATATCGACGTGAGCAAATGAGAGGAGAGTCTTCACTTTCAAATGTCTGAAGCAGTATCATTCTGTTGTTGGTTCGGCAGTATTTTCTGCAAACTTTGAAAACATTTGTATTTTGGAAATAAAGATTTATAAAGTTTAGTTTAGTTGTGTTAGTGATATAAAATGTGTGAATTAGTTCACATATATTTCCCGTGAATATTTTAGAAACGTTTGTAGATAAAGAAATACAATTTTGCACATCTACTAAAGTTTAATTACCTAATAATAACACAAAGCAAAAATATTCGTTAAACGATCGATAGTCGTATTAAACTGGGAGGGGTGTTGGGACATAATGTCCCATCTTTCTTTTTTCGCTGTGATCTTATTGCACATTTGACACATAACAAAAAAAGTTTTTTTTTTTAAGAAAAAATGGTATTCTTACTTTTTTTTTCGAATAATTTTTTTGCGAAAATCGAAATTTGCTAATTAACGCGAACATATTCGTATGGGTATTTATTTTTTATATACTCAAAAGTTTTGCCAGTTTTAATATATTCTAATTCGCCAGAGGCAGATATACACCGAACGCACACATAAAACGTAAATAATAATTAACTTTTATACATGGGGTGCTAAATGTTTATTTTGCTATGATAGTGAATGCATCACTGTACCGTGCGTCCCATCTTCGCTATACCTTCCAGGTTTATCAATAAATATCGATGTTACCCAAGAATGAATGGAGAAAAAGTAAGCGCAAAAAAGATCACAGTTCACAGTCGATATCAGAAAAATTTGACCTGATAGATTATGTTTTAGGTTATATTGCATTATGGGTCATTCTCATGACATTCAAAACAGTATGATGGTCCTCTTAATTTTGTTTTTCTAAAAAATTCATAGATAATTTAGAATATATTAATTCATAACTGAGTTTTAATTCTATATTAATACTAATTTAAATGTTATTAAACATGTTTTGTGTACTAGAAATTATAACAAAATACCCCAAATTCCTCCCTAGGTAATAGTCCCACAATGTGAACCTAATCGGATGGTCCTTTTAGAAGTTATTTAAATTATCATTATTTTTTTTACTTTGTCACATATATACCTATCGTATTACATTTTTTGTACGACATATTTTGTCCTCTGCACAACAACAATTTTCTTTTCTCGCCGCTAAAATAAACCTCTAAAACTCTACACAATTTTAAAAATATTTATTAACATTTTTTTAATTATTTTTCTTGGGATTTTTGGTCCACATAAAACAATATAAATTATTTCAAACTAATGTATTCATTTTTATATAATAAATATAAATAAAGGAAAATCGTTTTATATCATCAATGGTGGCAAAACGTCGTTCTCCATAGTTTTCTTTAGTTTCGGAAATAAAATAAGTTGCAGGGGAGCATGTCCTGCAAATAAGGACGTTGAGGTAACATAAGGGTGTTGCTGATTGCTAAAAATCATTAACAAGTAACAAGTAGTAAGGTATTGTAATAAGACACCACGCCACTGCTATTATGTATACTAGTTGGGTGATTTTATAGATATTTTCTATTAGTTTGGGAAACATAATATTTCTGTGAATATTATTTTAAGTAGATTGTTAACAAATGTTCCTAAACTCTCATTTTAGTCATAAAATTTAAGGGTCTGTTTTCTATCTATCTTATCGTTTATTGATATAGGTTTTACCAAAGCAATAAATACGTCTACAAGTAGGTAACAAAAATATATAATTTTTGTCTCTTTTCTTCGTTCAACTTTTAGAAACAGATGGACCGTGTTTTCTTGTTCGAAGAATGACATGTTTTAAATACAGTGTAATCTCACTTTTGAACATCGAAACGCCTTCATGTAAATTAAATGTCGGACTTTTATTATTATATACAGAAGCAAATTGGAGGGTGTCACAGCTTCCCATATCAAATAATAATAGTGACTGGTTAATCTTTTGGACAAACTCCAACATAAGATACCTAAGTATCAACCATCATTATTACAGTCGACATAAAAGTGTATCTTATTTCTGAATCTCTCACCCTGTAGATGTATCTTTATAGGGGTATATTGTAAAAATTGCCCTTTTTTCTGATTGGCTATTGTCAATCTAGGTACCTACTTCTCATGTATGTTAAGTGTTTTGGAAAGACAATCGAATTTTCGAGTTTAGATTCGTTTTAGCCTTGGTAGAGTCTAGATGTGATTTCTAATTGTAGAAAGTTTCTTAATAATAATCGTTCAAGATCAGTAAGTTCTTTATTAATTAATTGAAGGCCTTTTTGTTTCCAATCAATTTTTATAAAGATTAAAGTTATTTATTTTAGTAATTGAAATAAATTCAGTTTTCAATTGTAATTAAAGTTTTGTATAGGAATTAATATAATTATTCGTAATTATATTAATTTTCCTATTTTAAGTTGTACAAGTAATGACTAAGATTTTCTTCTAAATTTTCATTCTCGTTTAATTGTTTTATCCTTTTTTTTATTTATACATATTTATTTCTTTGTTGTTATTCATTTTCTTTATTAGTTTTAATTATTAAATTAGTTGTTTTGAGCCGAAACTTTTGCGTTTTATTTCTAATAAAGTTTTAGTTATGTTGTTGACAGAAGGGTCATTTAATTATTGTTTTCCTTTTAATTAAATAAAGTGGGTGACCGGCAGAGATCCAGAATTATAAATGGTGAGTAATTTTACATTACTTTAATACAGATTAATAAAGTTGATATTTTTTGGTTGTTCTTCTTTAATTGAAACCGCTCGTAAAGCTTGATTCGAACCCGTAACAATTTGAATAGCATATTGGGATTCATTCTGGACTGAGCTGTAAAATTAGTATTCTTTCTAAATGTAAATAATACCCCCTAATTCATTATAGTTACAGTATGAGGAGAAGCGTTATAGTGATGTGACCTCCATAATTCTCATCATTTTCGTGGAAATTCTTTACAGAAACTCTCTTTTAGTGTTATCTTTTAGTGTTATGTTATCTTTTAGTTACATAATCCGTTAATATATAGAAAAATAAATCGGAAGTCTATATAATTTCTTTTAAGATATGCTTATTTTTTTAGTAGCCATAAAAGATAAAATAGGCTTGGGTCCTATCTATACTTACTTATCCGTTAATACACAGTTTCTAAGTATATGTATGTCATAATAAATTGAAATATACTATGTACGCTCCTATTAAAATTTTAATAGGCCTATGGGACAAAGTAATGCCACTCATTACTGTATCCCATAATCAGTGGTCCATTTGAGAACGCACACAATTACCCGAAATATCAAGACAAGTATCAAGATTTGCGTGAATATCTGAAATTAAACACAGAAAAATGTATATATTTTTTTTACAAAATGATAATTATATTTACCTCAAGTATAATATTCAGTTAAATTTTTATCCTGGGTTTGATCTTTCGGATTTTTTGTGAGTTCTCAATTTATCGTATATAACCCTGTAAATTTTAAATTAACATAGCGAGTGCATTCTAAATATTAAAATTGAACAAAGAATGATTTAGCTGACGTCTCTACCTTTTTGCTCAATTATTTCATTTTATAACTATGCTTGGTAGGATTTTATTTAATCCACCGTCTTCACTAATTTTAATCTTAATTATTCTTCTCAACCAACTCAACTAAATTAATGGAATCGCATCTTTTAACAGGCAAAACTCTTTTATTTTTAAAAACGACTATTTTCATTGTGAGGACATGCAGCACAGCTAACGAAAAGAATTAAAAAAAACGTTTTTTCAACCGCTTAAACTCATAAATAAAAAAAATATTTTGGAAATAAAATAGAACTAAATTATCAATGCCAAACCGCTGAAAATGAACTACAGAGAGAAATAAAAATGCCAATTCGCAAGTTCTTCAGCGGAAAGTGTGTGCAAAACTTCTAATTACGTTAATTTGGTTAGGGTCCAATGGTCGTTATAAACACACAGGATAAAATAAAGTCTAAAAAACATTAACTCTGAAATTAAAGCCTTTTTGGACAGCGAGTGGTCGGCTAAACCGTTCTTAACATTTACAGTGTCGTAACATATGTTGGATTATGGAATGCATTACATGCCTAAAAAAATAATATTTACGATGGGGCGTAGCCTTTTTAGCCTTGTAAAAAATCCCTCAAAGACGACCCGTTATTATTGGTCTTACGACCATAACGTATATCCAGTAGTTTCATTTCGGTTTCATTTCCCAGGACTTTCCACAGATCCGTCTGACACCATCCCTGAATTATATTCAGGGTAGCTTGAGTTCTAGAAGAAGCAATTATTTTAGAACGTGATCTGGATAGTATGGCCAGATCATCAGCGTATGCTTGAAACACTATCCCCTCTCGCTCAAGTCCTGCTAGCAGGTCGTCCACCAGAAGTGACCATAGATCTAACAGTTTCATCCTTTGGAGAGGTGATGATTTTGTTTCTTAGCATGGAATCAATCCAACCATTTATAGTTGGTTCTATTCCCTTTCCAGTAATTGCTGATCCTATGGATTAAATGCTCCTTCTATGTCAAGAAATACAGCCACCGCAGTCTCTTTCTTATTAAGGGACTGAGTGATTTTCCCGACTAGGTTGTTAAGTGTCAGATCTGTTGATTTGCCCGGTTGGTAGGCATATTGATGAGTACTGAGAGGGCGTACGCTAAGTATGCCCCTTCTTATGGGGTCATCCAGCACTTTTTCCAGACTTTTTAGCAGAAAAAATGTTAGACTTATTGGTCTGAAAGACTTAGGGTGAGGGTCTGTACGGCCCACTTTTGGTATCCTAAGGATGCTAACAGTGTTAGCGAAACTCGAGTCGAGAAAGAAAAAGTTATTTGGTGAAGTGGTAAAACGACTTTTTCTGCTCAATGCCAAGGTTCTACTCATTCGATGACCTTAACGTTGATTATTTTAGCTTATCTTTTTTCGTCGCAGATATTAACTAGGGGAAGATATTGGATATTTTTTTAAATTTGTAATTGCTACATTTGATAAAATTTCTATCGTTTGTATATATTTAATAATGTGACGAATATTAAAATGCCCCTACGCTTAGAGATAAATAAATACATCCGGCAACACCGAGCTGGCTATACTATTGTAATCAGATATAATCGTTTTCGAAAGCTCGCGACTCAAACTAACCAGAGGCGACTCTGTACAGATTTACTGGGCTACACCTCGTCTGGGGCAGCGCTGTGTAATTTGGTAGAATGTGCCTCGCTTACAGTGTAGATCTGGAATGGACGTACGCGCGCCCAAATGTTGTGGAACAAACGACTATTTACTGGAAGCGTTCGAGAAAGGAGAGAAACCATATAAATAGCCAACGTATAAGAGGGACAGACAATCAGTTATGAAGTGAAGTAGTCAATAAATAGCGAACAGTGTTGTGACATACAAATAATTAGTAGAGATAAATAGTGAAAAGTCATATTAGTTCGTTTAAGTTATTAGTTTAAGTGTGTAGTTATTAAGTGTAAATAAATTATTAATTAATTTAAATAAAGTGCATTATTATTTCACACAACAAACCGCGAAAAACGTTACAATAATTTACTTACACATTATTTTTATTAACTTAATAAACGGTAATTGTACAATAGTATATAGTGCAACGAACATGAAATTACATAATTCCTACGAGTGTTAGCAAATCACACGAGTCGGAAATACATTGTACTTTTTCGACGACTGTTTTAATGCTTTTGAATAAATTAAATATCATACTGTTTAGGAAAATATTTGTTTGTCGAAACTTACCTATAGTCGCCCTGTTGGCATAAGCCTAAATACAATGAGTTAAAAGTATTAAATTGACTAGGTGGGGTTAAACTATATTTACTATCGCTATTACTGTTTTTAATTATATAAATAGTTTTGAAACCTTCGAAATTAGCGAAATAACTTAATAATAATTAATAATAATAATAAACTGTTAATTTGGTTTAATTGTCGGCATTGCTATGGTGATTTTTCATAACCGATGCTACTTTTGTCATTACCAGGAATTTACCGGTGCATTTTTGGGCAACTAGTGGAAAATGAAAAACAGCATTACAATGTACTACATTTTCAAATTATCATTGAACATATAATAAAGGCATTTAAAGACAGTCGTAGAAAAAAAAATTATATTCAAAAAGTGTAAATACTCATGTTAAACACGATTAAAAGTTTTCGATCCTCTCGCTAGTTCCGGTGCATGATTTTATAGAAACTTCCATGAGTAAGATAATGATATTAATGTACGAAATAATAAATAATGAATGTTAAAATATCCAAATATCAGCACTCCGCCTTTGGCGTAGTGATTCCATCCAGAGTTTCTAAAATGAAATTAAAACAAGAAGGTCGGTTGGAAATCATCCAATTCACCATTTAATTGCTATAAAGGCTAAAAGGCAAGTACTGCGATGTTATAACAGGGCAGCGCAAAAAAACTAAAGCAAGCAGACACGTTTATTTCAACACTCAGTTGAAAAATAAAATTACAAAAAGATAAGATGAATGGTGTAAATCTACAAGATATATACACTTTTTTCATTATCCTTATTATACACAGACTGGATAATAGCATAATTTTTGGGGGAATGGAGTAATGTAGATAACGAAATGGGAAATTTTAGTTTGTTTGAGACTGAATTAGTCCAGATGTTACAGAGAGTGATTATATGAGAGAAAAATTAAATTCAAAAACTAATGTATAAATAAAATTATCCACTCCCCCGAGAAAAATTGACACTAATAAGAAATAGTGTATAAGGAGTTGCCAAAATGATTGAAACTTCAAAGAGCACAGCCTAATTATATGAATATTCTGAATTTTAGTCCTTAAATTGAATCTTTTATCACATTGCTATTTGTATAAATTCCGACATTAGCTCGAAGAAGATCATGTCAATGCAAAAAATAAATTTTTACAATTATTGATTTTTTAACATTATTAAACGTTCATAGTTGAACATTTCTTTTTAGTAACGCTGTATAAACAACTTATTATTATTATTGTAAATTTTGCTATACTCACAATGTTCATTTGTTGATCCTGGATTTCTTTGTAGACTTCGACGACTTTCATTAAAGCTGCTCCTGAAAATAAAAACGGAATTATTCATAATTGATTTAGAATCTAAAATAAATACAAAGTTTAATTTGTACCCCTAAATAATATGAGCTAAGAGTACGAAATTTCAATACATTGATTTTTAAGGAACAAGCAGCTACGTCCTTAGCTTTGAATGATATACAAATTGGTATTGTTTATACAAAAATATTAGACTTTTATTTGAATACTACCAATTCTATATAATATCTTTTTATACTTTGTTACCATGGGTTAATGATTTATTTATTTATTCGTTATTTTGTATTATTGTTTAGAAATTGTGTTTTTTTATTTTGTAATTTTCCTTCACTGTGTTTTAGGATTGTAGAAGTTACTGGTGTTTAGGGGTTAATTGTTTAATCTTTTTGACTGCAAATTATTGTTTTTATTGAGATTCTCAATTCAATATATTTGTTTAATGGCATTTTGTTCTTTTATGCGTAACACAGTCGTCGTTATCTGATTAGCATGATAAGTCCTGAAGATGCCACCTATTACTGTTGATGAATCTTTGAGACCAAATTCTACAAGACACACACTAGTTACTCAAGAGAGAGCCGCAAAAACCTTACATAAATAGAGGTTTGTATTGAAATTAACAAAATAGAGTCATTTCAGATTAAATCAGGAGTGATATTTCGTGATATTAGATGCCAAAAGTTCCACCTAATTAACATAGTTATCTACAGTACCAGAAATTGGAATTTTATTTTCAAAACACTTTGATACTACGCTGTTGATTGTTGAGGTCCTGCTAAATTAAACCAGCAATCTTGTCCGCTATGCCACAAAATTATTTTCTTTTTATTATATTTACGGACACAAATTCATGTTATATATTTCAACAATATTAATGTCTTCGAGTTTCACATAGTCAACTTTAACGCATATTTTCTAAAATATTGTTTTATAAGCCGTAACACCCATAAAAAGTCAAATCATATTTAAAGTGGTGCTCTATTTCAGATTCTAATGCTCTATTTTGAACAAGGCAATTTTAAGAAAATATGCTTTTGTTTCCACAATGAAATTCTCTACATAAAAGCATTTTCCGGAATATATTATAAACATGTGCAATGTTATATTTTGTGTTCCTGCTACATAGCTTTGTCGCTCTCTCTCTGTTGTGCACCATCATAAAGCACTATGGGGATTTAAGGAAAAAATCCCACAATTTATGATACTCTAGACGCTGCTGCAAAATGTCGCGTCTGAGTTTGTCTGCCTGTAAACTAGTTCTCTACGATGTATTATTTTATGTTTAATGTGTCAAATATCGTGATAAAGAGGGTGGTTTAAAAATGTACAGTGTGGACAAAATAGACATTCTAATGATCCCTTGGATATTAGAGAATATTTTTATTAACATAGCATGAAATTCAATGGCAACAACTTCTATGTTTATAATATATTAGTAGAATATAGTTGCATAAGAGCCCAGCTATTCTCGATATTTTGTATGGGATCTACTTTCAAAAAGGAAGACTGTCCTTATCAGCATGTCTACTAATCTGTTGTAAGTTCTGGGGAATGAAACCCACAAAAATTTACTGGATTTACGTTATGGTCATAAGAGCAATAATAACGTATGGAGCTGTTGCTTGATGGACGAAAGCTTTACAGCGAATGACCTAAATAAAATTATCTGCTTTGCAGAGACAAGCTTGTTTGACTATTACTGGTGCATTATCCACCACACCGTCAGCAGCTATACTTCCATGGCTGCTAATGGTGATTCTTTAGGTAAAATCGCACGGCATTGCAATAGACACTCTGATTGGGTCGCAGTGGAAGGAACTCATTTTGAACCTAGCATTGTGTTCGCGACCAGAATAACTGAATTATTAAACAGTACCTTTTTAACTTAAAAAAAAGAAATATAGTGTTATTTGTATCACATATATCAATAAATTGTACGATCTACAAATACCTCTTTTAAGTATTTAAAACACTTAAGTCTGTTTTATCAGTTCTCAAATGCAAAGGTATAAGCGATTACTAATTATGCACTTATTTTCTAATTGATGTGAAATATTCCCTTTTGAGCATAGAAAGAACACTTTAACATATGACTCTATAAGACTAACAAAGTTTTATTCTTAACAATTTATTTGTTGAACAACAAACAAAATCAGCTAGATAAAAGAGGTATTCTAGATTCTGTACATGAATATATCAAAATAATACTTTTATAAAAGCATAGATGTTTATCAAACATGTAAATATATATAAAGACAATAATTAGCCAACTAAAAATACAGGTTTGTAAAGGGGTAAACCTTGGGGTGTGGGAAATGAAACCGTAAATAAAGTTAATTTTAACTTAAATACGTTTTAATCGTGATAATAATTGCACACAGTAAATTTTGTAAATTAAACTTATGACATTGCAGTTTTATTCATTCTCGTTCTGTCATTCTTCGTATTTTAGTGGCCGCAGCGTCGGTCACTAGAGATGCGAAATAGGGATGGGAACGGTTGTTACAGTCTCCCCCTTTGCACCACACGTACGTCCCGTGTGTGGAGCAACTTCTGGAGGGTTGGTGCAGCACATACATTTGGTCCTCGGCTTGCGTTGTCGTTTACCCGGATGGCGTTGTAGTGGTAACGTCCGGGCTAGTGGAGGCGTTAACGGCAGCACCGTCTCGGTTGCGGAACTCATTGGTTGAGTCATCTCTGTTGAGGAACTCGTTGATGGGGTCGTCTCCGAGGAAGAAGTCGATGGTGAAATCGGCTCTGTTGAGGAATTCGGTGTTGGAGTAGTCCCTGAGGTGGAAATCGATGGGGCCTTCGGCGGTCTGCCACGTTTACGTAGTGGATTCAGAGGCGATGGGATCAAAGTCTCATGTGTTTTACGATAGGGGGTGAGGGCAGAAATGTGATATTTGCCTAGAGGAACATTGGGAGTGGCTACAGATGAAACTTCGAAGGTGGTTGGTGTGATAACCTTAGACACTCTATATGGTCCGTCTCTCTTCGTGGTAAACTTGGAAGTTACATTCTTGCTGGCATCACTTAGGCTGCTGCAAAATGTCGC
Source organism: Apoderus coryli (assembly GCA_911728435.2). Taxonomy (NCBI): domain Eukaryota; kingdom Metazoa; phylum Arthropoda; class Insecta; order Coleoptera; family Attelabidae; genus Apoderus; species Apoderus coryli. Next base: position 7,893,147 of record OU452204.1, on the reverse strand, counting down.
GTCTGAGTTTGTCTGCCTGTAAACTAGTTCTCTACGATGTATTATTTTATGTTTAATGTGTCAAATATCGTGATAAAGAGGGTGGTTTAAAAATGTACAGTGTGGACAAAATAGACATTCTAATGATCCCTTGGATATTAGAGAATATTTTTATTAACATAGCATGAAATTCAATGGCAACAACTTCTATGTTTATAATATATTAGTAGAATATAGTTGCATAAGAGCCCAGCTATTCTCGATAACTTCGAAGGTGGTTGGTGTGATAACCTTAGACACTCTATATGGTCCGTCTCTCTTCGTGGTAAACTTGGAAGTTACATTCTTGCTGGCATCACTTAGGCAGTGGGTGTCCACAAGAACTAAGTCGTCTACTTTGTAAGGTGACATATCTCGGCGTTTAGCAGATTTATACTGTTCTCTTCGGTCTTGAGCTTGCTCATGGTTCTCTCGTGCTTGCCCTAAACTATTGCTCATAGTAGTCAGATATGGTGTGATTTGTGCTACAAAAGTATCATTTTGTATAATAGCACGTAGATCTCGATTGGTATCGTCTGGAGTACGAAGTTCGCGTCCAAATGTTAGGAATGCAGGTGTAAAGCCCGTTGACTCGCACTTTGATGTGTTTATCGCAAATCTTATTGCGGGCAATTTATCCAACCAAGCGGTATGATCCGTGCTGGTGAGTATTGCAAGTTGTGTTTTCATATCCCGATTCTTTCTTTCCACAGGATTTGACTCTGGATGATACACAGGCGTTAGACTCTGTTGGAATCCAAGGCAGTGAGCGACTTGTTTCATAACGTTACTGACAAATTGTGCACCGTGATCACTGATGATTCTTCTTGGTACACCAAAACGTAGTATGACTTCGTCAATTAAACAGCGGGCGCAGGAATAAGCAGTAGCAGACAGTAGTGGAAATATTTCTGTCCATCTCGTGGCTGTATCTTCTATTACAAATATCCATCGGTAGCCTTCAGGCGTTGCTGGTAGAGGTCCGAATAAATCTATCGATAATACCTCGAATCTTCGGTTCTGGATTGGCGTTTGCAAGAGACCGGCAGGTTTGAGGTTACTGGCTTTGAATTTTTGACATTCAAGGCATTTACTGATGTAGTCTGAGATGGATTTTCTCAGTCCTACCCAGTAGTATCGCTTTGCTATTTTATGGTACGTTCTCTCAACACCGTAATGTCCGGAGGTGGCGACATCATGGTATTCGTATAAAATTTTAGGTACGCGTATGTTAGCGGCAACTAATTGAGGTTCATCCTCATCGATGTCAGGATTGTATCTATAGAGGACACCAGTTGACATCATGTATCCTCGGTCCGTCCATTTCTTAAAAGTTGTCTCTGACCCATTTGTGTCTTCTAAGCAGCTAACTATCTTTTCGAGTTCAGGATCTTGTAACTGTTCAGATCTTATGTCAGAAGCAGTCAGCGTAGGAAAATCTATTACAACAAATAAAATTTCGTTCTCCATTTCAGTGTTATTTGGCAACGGTGGCCTGCTTAAACTATCAGCAACGACATTCTTTTTGCCAACGATATAATCTATTTTAAGATCATATGGCATTAAAGTCAATGCCCACCGTGCTAATCTGCCTGTTGGTGATTTGAGGCTCATAAGCCATTTGAGCGCTTGGTGATCGCTTTGGACTATTGTAGTTGATCCTTCCAGATAACCACGGAATTTCTGAACAGCCCATACAACCGCCAAAGCTTCGCGTTCAGTAGTTGTATAGTTTTGCTCTGCTGGTGTTAACAATCTGGAAGCGTACTCGACTGGTCTTTCATCCTCATTCTCCCCCTGTAGTAAACATGCCCCTAGAGCGTAGTTACTAGCGTCGGTTCTAAGGATATACGATAACTTGCAGTCAGCTTGTCTGAGAATTGGTGCTGTACATAGCAACTGCTTAAGTGTGTTGAAAGATTCGTTTTCCGTCTGACCCCATGTCCAGGTGGCTTTCTTCTTAGTCAAGTTCGTCAAGGGCTTGGCGACTTGAGCGAAATTATTTATGAAGCGTCGAAACCAGGAGCAGGTCTGTAGGAAGCTCAGGAGTTGTCGTACATTTTTAGGCGGTGACATGTTTTTTATGGCAGCGACCTTGTCTTCGTTAGGTTGAATACCCTTGGGCGAAATTATATGTCCTAGGTAATGTACTTGCTGGCATGTGAACGAACATTTTGGCCTATTTAAGGTTAGTTTGAATATTTTCAATCTTTCGAAAACTCTTCTTAAGTCTGATAGATGTTCTTCAAAGCATCCAGATAATACTATCAGATCATCTAGGTAGGCGAATAAGGTAATATCTTGTATCCCTGTTCTATATCTGTCAATCATACGTTGGAAGGTAGATGGAGCGTTTCGCAGTCCAAACGGCATCCTAGTATACCGGAAAGTACCAAATGGCGTAATGAAAGCGGTTTTGTCTCGATCCGAGGGTCGTACACTTATTAAGTGGTAACCACTTTTAAGGTCTAGAGTAGACATATAATTTGTGTTCTTGGCTGCATGAAGCAGATCGTCGATACGTGGTATTGGGTATCGGTCGGGTCTCGTTACAGCGTTGAGTCCTCTGTAGTCGACTGTTAAGCGGACTTCACCATTTTTCTTAGGTACGAGCACGACTGGCGCAGCGTACGGAGATTCGCATTCCTCGATGTATCCATTATTGATAAGCTTATCTAGTTCGAGTCGAAGCTGTTCTTTCTTAGGCTGCGACATTCGATATGGAGGTACCGCGATAGGAGTATCATCTAGGAGTGTGATCGTATGTTCGGCATATGGAGTAGGCTCATTCTGTGGAACAAAGGTCTCTGAGAACTCTAACAAGAAATTGTTCAATTCGTCTTTCTGACTGGAAGTAATATTGAGGCCTTCATTATCTCTAAGTTGCAATTCTTCAAACTTAATGTTATTAACAACGCATGATATGTCGTTATCGTTTGCGAAGTAGAATTTCTGTAATGGACGTTCACCAAAATAGAACTGGTTGTTGGGAACATCAATAATCACATTAGCTGTTTGGATCCAATCTACACCTAGTAGGGTACGACTGTTTTCATGTTGTGCAACATTAATAAACTTCGTGCTTATTGTTTTGTTGTGTATAACAACATCTATATGAAATATGCGAACTTCAACTTCACGTTGAATACCATCGGCGAGGGTCATGTGCATTGTATCTCGTGTATATGGAATACCATCCTCAATTAGCAATGAAGCTAGCCTTGAACCGGCAACACTGGATTTTGCACCTGTATCGATGTAAGCGTAACAATTATGACCATTTATGCTAAGTTGAACTAGAGGTCTAGTATTAATATCGTCGTTGAATGCGTTTAAAAGAAATTCAGAAGCATTAACACTAGTTTTCGGCTTGCATTTCGGGCAAGTGCTCTTAATGTAACCTAAGGCACCACAACCATAGCAAGAAATAGTAGAGGAACTAGGCGAGGAGCTGCTTGAAGCTTGAGGTGATGCATTAGAGGTTTGAGTTGTAAGCTTAGATGACGAAGACGCGGTTTCACTCGATTTTAACTTGAGTAGCTTACGACACTCGTCTTTTGTATGTCCCGTTATTTTACAATATGTACAGCGCTTTTTAACAAAGTCTTTAACATCACTTTTATCCGGAGTATCGAAAGTTTCTTCCGCGACGCGTGCGTACTTAAGGAGTTCTTGAAAGTTCGAAACTTTGTCACGAGGAACTTTCTCGCGCACTTTGCGATTAAGAAGTCCGTAAATCATATCTAACTGAACCTCTTCAGTCAAAGTATTTGGTGGCAATTGGGCTAGAATTGACCTTGCTTTGCATATGTAAACGTCAGTTTTCGTTTTATTATCTTGTTCATGTGCGAACAATTCTCGGTAAACGCGATAGGCAGGTTTAGCGGGACCGAAAGTAGACTTTAGCAACGCGACAGCATCATTCCACGATTCTACCGAGGTTTTTACACCTTGGAACCATGTAGCGGCAAAACCATCCAATAGCATAGGCAAACCACGTAATGCGTTTTCGTCGGATATATGCGTACAGTCCTTATATATTTCGATAGTATCTGTGAACGCAATTACATCTGACGTACTTGCTCCGTCGAAACGACTGTTACAATTTGAAAAATTTCCCGAATTGTCTCTATTTTGCGTTTGAGTAGTAGGTACGACCGATAAATGAGAGAGCAATTGTTGAAATTGAGCATCAGTGAGTGTAACGGACATATTTGTGTCGCTTATTTCACTGTGAACACTCGTAGAACGAAGTGAATACGCGTGATGGCGATCCACGATTGTAAAATATGTAAAACTTTATAGGAAACTTACAGTTTGTTGTATCTTTCAGTTTTGACTCACAGCTGATTTAGTAGTTTATTTAAATCACTTAGTTTTAGCACTAATTGTTTGTAAGGTAAGTTACTGAAGTTTGTCCGTAATATAATAGAGCAGAGCAGCGTAGGAACCACACACAAAACGTTCTAAACTTTGAGAAGCGTTATTATAATATGTGAAAGCACTGTCTTCTATTAGTGAAAGAAATCTTATTAAGATGTGACAAATAGTTTCTGTGCAGGAACAAAACAGCGTAGAAATACCACACACGAAACGTTCTAAACCATGAGAAGCATTACGATATGTGAAGCACTGTTGTTATGTTTTTAATCACACGCGAAAACTATTTATAAGATGTTAAAACAAAAACGTTGTCGTAACGTATATCTGCGAATGTTTTTGGTTAACTATTACCGGCACTTTTACACACGAAAAAATACGTAATTTATACGGTCCAACGTTCTGGGCGCCAGTTGTAAAGGGGTAAACCTTGGGGTGTGGGAAATGAAACCGTAAATAAAGTTAATTTTAACTTAAATACGTTTTAATCGTGATAATAATTGCATACAGTAAATTTTGTAAATTAAACTTATGACATTGCAGTTTTATTCATTCTCGTTCTGTCATTCTTCGTATTTTAGTGGCCGCAGCGTCGGTCACTAGAGATGCGAAATAGGGATGGGAACGGTTGTTACAGGTTATGAATAATCCTTTTGTTAAGATAACAGAAATTTCTGCGTTCCTAGTATAAAAGTACTTTTGGTATAAACTTTACTTCATACATTTACTGAATGTAATATTGGATTAATCAATTTCCAGACCAATTAGTATTACGTTCAAAATCAGAAAGACTATGCTATGTGACTTATCCCGATATAGAAGCATGCATGGCCATTAGTTCCACTCTTCACTATGAAAAAATTGAATCGAATTCTTCAGTACAAAACTTACCAGCAATCGATTGTATCAAAACAAACCAAATCGAACTTAAGTTATTTGCGCACGAGGAACTTCGAAACAAACCGTAGCCTTCAATTCTAAATTATATCAATTTTACAGCAGCTTTAATACATTTTTGTGTGCTTCTCACATCGAATTGAACTCCCTGAAGAGCTTTGATGTGGCTCCCATTGTTTTTTTACTCCTCTCCAAAAATAAATGGCGTGGTTAACCTTATCTCATTCGAATTTACAAAAGTGTTCGAAAATTAATTTATGGCGAAAAAACTAAAATCAATATTTTTTTAATAAAAATGTGTGTTTGTTTATCTAGTATCTCTAGAAGAGAAGATCACAAAAATTGTAACTGATCAGTCGGTGAAGTGGTCTCACTTGTTTTTCTTTAGTTTTAGGAATGATCAAGACTACCGTAGTTTTGCCGAAACAATGTCACCACCTACCAAAACTATCTTACAGATAAAAACATTTCGAATATAGTAAGACTTTTCCTATGGAAATAATGGTGTATAATATTCCTATCTATGAAAAAAATACAATATACGTATTCGTAGTTTAAAGAATGTGTAAAAGCACAAGCACATGATACAAACTTTTGAGACAAGAAAAATGGTATATAAGATATTGGATGCCTATAAGATATTGGATGCCAATTTACCCCTCCAATAAGATAATCTTTGAAATTCTCCCACAGTTGTAAGTGTAAAATGTAAGTTAAAAAGGGCTAAAATCGATCCCTGACGGACATCAGCGTGGCCATCACCTGTTTTTGGAACAGTCTTGATTTGTCTCATTGTATTGATGTGTTTTGCTAGACCAAAATTATATGTTAGGAAACTCTTTAGCTAAATTTTTTGGTTGTATGTGCATTGCATACAACCTGTAAAACAAAATTGCACATATACCAAGCATGTACATGTTATGTTTGAGCTGTTGTTTGTTTTCAAAATATAAATACGTCGGCGTCGTGCAAACCACATGTTTGTTATACATGAGTTTATACTATACGTTATACCATATAGTCACCTCACAACAAGGTGGTTTTCCTTTATTTTTGGTATTTCGTGGTTGTTTTGCAAATATTTTCCTTCTCTAGTTTCATTTTCAGACAAATAAACAAAAGAACAATAGCATAGTGGTATAATGAGAAAAAATGTTTGTTCATCTACTTTAAAAGTTGAATTTTACACCCTTTGTGAGTTCAAAGTGCTAATTACTTAGATATTATGATATGGAGCTAAGAACATGAATGCTATTTTCCATGCTCTAATATGTAATATGTGCACATAGAGAAGCTATTAATTTAATGAAAAACTATATTTTATAAAAATACAAGATGTAGAAAGCCAGTGCAAACTGAATGTTTCGTTGATCCACTACTTATCGAATGGTGATCTGTGTTAGGTGATCCCAATTTCCAAAAAAATATAATTTTTTTAAATTATTGATCTTTTATTGGCACGAGAATATTTAATAAATATATCTACAAAATTGTTGTGATTCATAAGACACGACACCCTGTATATTATTTTCTTAATAGTCTCGTACTTAGTATTACTATCACCTTATCAACATCACATACGGAGACAAATATATTTCTTTATAATTTTCCCACAGTGAACCATTCGTAGAATTCCTAATATCTATAAACTTTTCCTATCACATCCATAAACAAACATTTTTACAAACTACTCTAACAACCTGTAGACATATCTACCAAAGTTACACACATAATCTTGTGGAACATCCCTGTTATAATTTATTAGTTAGTAGCTCTATGATACGTAGATATAATAATAATAAATGTCTTTATTAGCAATGTACAACAAAAAACTTGCACATGATTTAAATACAAAACTTCAATTGCTTGCTAAAAGGTGCTATATCAGCAAAGCTGTTTTTCGTATAGAACCTAAATCAAAATAAAAAATGTAAAAACGAAAATATAAAAAAAAACTACATAACCCAATTACATACCATACCCACACTTAAAAATAATAATAATAATTCTTCTTCAAACATTTTTAGATTTCTTACAGTAGATTATTTTACAAAAATATACAATTGAACAATACAAAGAAAACAATAAACTAAATAAATCGTAAATTCTAAGTATGCAGCAATGAGAGGCATTGCTCATTAAACAGTTCTTGAAAAAGACTTTTTCAAAAGCTGACCACAGAAAGAACCTTGAATTCCTCTTTCAGATTATTGTGTATTATTGTTGCAACGTTATAAGAAAAGGATCTCTGGAATATGGCCGTTCTATGAGGAGGAATATCGATAAGATCTTTCCTCCTAATATTAACCCTATGAATGTCAGTGCGAAAAGTCATTTTTTCAAACAAATATGGAGGCGTCCCGCATTTTACTATCTTATGATACAGAACCATGCATGCAACTTTCTTCTATTAAGCATATTCGACCACCGAGCCCTTTCCAAAGTGTGGCTGATCCTGTCAAATCGTCTAATATTAGTTTTATATTTTAATCAAAATCCCTCTTCTATGTAATTGTTAGGCAGGCCACACATCAATGAAACATGGAACATGAAATGTGAAACGAGAAACATGAAACACGTTTCATAAAATAAGTACACATTGCCGTAAATGAGAATACGCACATCAGCGAAATGTGTTTCATGTGACGTCATAGCGAAGCAAATCCTGTAGAAACATGGTTTCATGAAATAGGTTCTGTTCTATATTTTTGTTTCTTGTTTCCCGTTATTGGGTTGCAGGCAATATTTGGTCAGTTTCAAAATGAAAGACGACGACGAATTTAATGTAATGTTTGTGTCAGTTATTGAAAAACATGAGGTAATTACAAGTTGGAGAAGTATTCTAATAGAAACTTCAACGAAAAAGCGTGGCAACAGGTGGCTGCCACTATACAAGAGCCCTGTTTAAGATTTGTGTGATCATACGGATGGACCCAGTAACGTCACAGTTTAATATCCAGTTACTTCACTTCGTGTCGGAACCTTTTAACTCTCTGTCTTCAAAGCAATGCGCCGCTACTATAGTTATAGTATAGTATATTATAGTATATATAGATATAGTATAACATAGTAGTGCGCCCGAATGTGGCTGGGATTGCAACGAGTCGATGCCGTTTTTAATATCTACTGACCCTTCTTATATATAGTTATTATTCTATGGTAACGTAGTTTCTTTCATTTTGATTTATTTTTGTTTTTTGATAATAATAATGTGGTTACAACCCCAACTACTGCGTCGTCATCAGTGTCCATTGCTAACTGAAACAAATTATTTGATTCTGGTTTGTGCATCGATGAAGCACAAACTTTCTGTTTCGTATTTCCTATTTCATGTTTCAGATTTCTTATTTCATATTTCACGTTTCCAGTTTCCTTGATGTGTGGCCTGACTTAGGATTATATATAAGCATAGAAATAAGAACAAAAAAAGGACACTCTAAATTAATTAATTCAATTGTACAGAAGTCGGACATTTGTGTAATATATAATATAAATAAGTAAAATTAATTAATAAAGTAGTGAAATAAAATAATATAATTTTCTATTAATACAATTAACAAAAAACATTGTTTTTTTTATACAACTTTCAAGGCAGTGTATGCCAAAAACATAATTTTGATAACAGTAGAAAAACATTCAAAATGAAGAAAGCGACATCTATAGTGCGATCGCCAAATAAAACTAAAAACTCCATTTAATCGTAGTAGTCGTTTTAGGTGTCGGGGATGGATGTGGTGAGTAACGGCCTAGTACATGAGACTATAGCGCCACTTGGACCGGTGCCATCGTAGTTGCCCGTAGTCTGTACATTCAGTGTCATGGACCTATAAGAGTTGATTCCGCTGATGGTCGAAGTTAACTCTACACCGGACACATTTCTGCGTTGGTACTATGAAATGGTAACCATTGCTAAGTCTGCAGTGGGTTAACGTGAGACTTGAGACTAAACTCCAAAAAAAATATCATCGATTTTTGTTAATAAAGATGGTTTACCATTGACGAAGTTTTAATTAATTAATGATATTATACAACTTCACGATGCCAGGTTTCCTTAGACTTTGGCGTAGAGTAATAATAAAAAACTCGTTTTACCACCTCAACAAAAACATTTTCAGGAGAGAATTAAAACCAAATTACCCCTAACTACACTGCAACAGACAATATATCATAATATATGATTGATCCCTGCGTGCTAATTATTTTTCTATAGAAATTGCCGTTTTGGAGAATATTAATGGTGAAATTGAGTTGAAATGATTTTCAAATTTTATAGGACCCTATCTAATATAATGTTGAGTAAATTAAGAGTACATATCTCACGTCTGAGGTCTTAAAGATCCGGATTTGGTACACACTTCAATGGAAACGTATTTATCAATACTGTTTGAACAGATAGCTATTTATTAAATACATAATAAATATCAAACACTAGAACGCAATTATAATAATTCAGTTATTTGGACAAGGGCTAGAAGCTAACGCAGCAGGATAACAGGCATCCAGCCTATAGAGGGGAGTGCAAATAAATGACTTCGACAAACACGCATTTGGACGAAATGCGAATATTGTATGCCTGCGGGAGATTGTGTACCTATTCCATATGTTTTGTTGTGCCTATATGGCGTGATGGCGCAGTCGGTATAAAGGCGTTTATAAAATAAAATTGAATGATGAGAAAATACTTACGTAACAGCGATTCAATAAATATGTAAACAAAAATATGTCTGACGTTGTGGCTTAACACATGATTAGCTAAGATCGTAAATCATATATTTTTCCATTAAAAAAGTAATAGCAGACTAGAAATTTTTTTAATAATTCTAGTCCCTTTTTGCAATATTATAGCACTTGACAATAACTTTTTCATAACTGATTATGCAATATGAATATTGATTTGTAGTTATGCTTGAAATTATGAATTTATAACAGTACCGTTTGACAGAAATTACAACAAAAATTGGAAATTGGTATGTAGGAACATATTGTGATCAACTTTCATAATCTCTCAAAAATAAATTGGCTGAAAATTTAACTGATAGACTGCAATATACTGAAACTGATAGAGGTCTGATGAGAGCAGGGTGGTGAATGGCGTTTCTCAGGGTTCGGTTCTGACGCCTCTGCTTTATCTATACTTCTAATATTTATTCTTGTCGTCAGTTTCCAAAAAACTATGAATATGCTGACGATAGATAATTAAAGTTTTCATTTGATGTTTCAGAGGTAGACATAGTTTCAAATCTAATTAATCAGGACTTATAACTCGTTTGGTGGAATTTTGAAATCAACTCTCGTAAATCCTCTTTAATTGTTTTTGGTAAACATAAAAATATTGCAGAGCTTCGAAATAGAGAATAATATACTTCAGAGTACAAAAGCTGCAATGAGTTTGTTTGCAGATTGATAACGACCTTCGATTTAAACAACATGTTACTAAGAAATTTAGTAAAACATAGTGCTAATTTGAAACTTTTGTATCCTCATCGTCGTTACCAAATTCTCTAAAAGTTAGACTTACAAACGCCTTGGTGTTACGCCATTTTAATTATGGGGATAAAAAAGTTTAAAAGTTTCTATAAATATATCATATATATCAACTTCTATATTTACAAAATTCAGTGTGTTAAAAATCTCAAGACGAAAATAAATTTTTAACAAAATTTAATAACTCCAGAAAATTATTTATTATAAATAACAGAGTTTCGTTCAGACATGTTTCTCATAGTTATAAGATTATATAAGAAGCATAATAAATACTTGGAATTAAAACAGAGGTATGAGTACAAAATATGATTAAATTTTGTACTCTGTTATAATCTACGTCAGTCAATAACATACGTTTTGAGATATGTATATTCATCCATACAACATTATGATTATTCTGAAGCCAAAGACCATTTAATGGAAATCATGCTGTTTTGATTGTGGAATTACGAGTATAGACCGCTTTTGTATTGATGATAATACTAATTATTGTTACTATTACTTTAGTCTAATAGCGTCATTATCAATAATAATTACGGTCCTTTGACGGTATATTACTGTGTAATTAATAGCCAAAGGTCCAAGGCTTAAATAATTAACAAATTGGCTTATACTGTACATTTCTGAATGAAACGCAAATAAGTAGTAGTTTTTATAAAACTTTTTTCTCGCAGTTAGATAAAATCGGTTATGTCACCCTAAAAAAACTTTCCCGACAAGTTATAATATCAAAAATATATGACCTGCGGAACGAAACAGAATTTTAATAATAATTGCATTATTTTCATTATTTCCAACAAACTAACGTTCATCCTAGGACTCCCCCAAACGCATATATACTGTGCAGAAAGTAAAAATACTGGGTAAAGAACGAAACGTTAGCGTATAAAAATGAGAATTTCTCTGGTGCTAACCTGCTTCAAAATCTACAACGTAACTGTATAATTTGTATGATAAATGATGTAAAATATTGTCATCATTAGTTATCAAAATCTGTGGAAAATGATCTTTCCACGTGAAAAATATACCACAACGTACTTACATCGTTGCCAAATTTAGTGGAAAATAATCCAACAAAACTCATGCACGTATTCAAGCTCATACAGAGCCGATTTATTACGTAAAACTTGAAAACGTATATGCAAGTTATACAGGGCACTTTTGTAGCAGAAGATATTCATTCCGCGATCAAAATAAAATACAATTTCTTTGCCCAACTGAACCGCACATCGTAAAAATTGAAAAAAAAACTTTTGGATGTCAAAGACAAATTTCAAATTCTCATTTATATTTGATCACCGTAGTAGATCTTTCATATATTATAATCAACTGGCATAGAATATATAAAATGATAAATTCGCAAAATGGAAATTTATCTTTCTTGTTTGCCGCCATCACCCAGTTTCTTGCAGAAGCGTGTATAAATTATGAAAATCAATTCACAAATGTAATCAAATCGAAATCAACGTAAACACTACTCGCTCATCTCTTGGGTACATTTTCCGGGGGAATTCAGTTTACTTTATAGCAAAGGAAAGGTAGGAAAAAAGAAGACTGTGATGAGCAACTTTTGAATAGAATGGGTATCAAGAGGTTTAATAATGAAGTTTTTCAATATTTATTTTACCTGAATCAACAACACAAACTAAATTATATTATAATTCGGAAAAGGATGTTGGATATTTGTTGATTTAGTTACTTTCGTAAATTAATTTTCTTCAAAAATTATTTTAATTTTTCAATCCAATGCAATGATTGTTTGCAATCGAGATTACACTAAAATGTTTGTAAAAATAAAGCTCCAATTTTCCGTACAAGATTTGTTTTACAAATATACCTATAGGATAAAGTGGCGTTCTTGCTGTAAGGAACACAAATAAATATATCGATACCGCCCATATAAGAGTCACATTGTATGTTGCCCTTACGAACAAATCACAATGATCAGGTAAAAAGTTTGATCAGGTATGCTGGAAACGGGGATTTTCCTACATGACGTATCCATCAAAAAGAACATTTCTTGCTTCAGTAAATTCATATGCCGCGACTTCCTTTTACTTCCCAACATGCTAGCATAGTATCTATAACTGTAGACCATTTGTCTAGAAACGTCCAACTATTTCGACAACAATGCAATTTTGCAGTACATAAATTTAAAATGCAGCATATAATTTTATTTGTAATAGGTATTCTATATAATGCTGAAATTACTTTTCACTTAAAAAATAAGAAAATAGTTTACTTTTATTTCTTACGTCACTTTTTACGGATTTGGGTGGAACTGTTCGCATTAATAATAATCTCTTTACTTACGAATTGCTTGTTACATAAAGTAACGAAACGGCCTGTCTGGGGAAAGCATGGTAGTGGGAAACAAATTTCCAACATAACTAAAGATCTTGTTACTTTATGTAACAAGCAATTCGTAAATAAAGCCTCCCACCAGGGAAATCGGACGTGTATCGTGTTGGCAATAGGATTTAATGGAGTTGATACTTCTTGTCACACTAGATGTCGCCAAAAACATCTTGTTGTCAGTAATCTCTTTATTGTCTAACAGGTATTGCTACCGAAAAACAAGATAAAATCTTACACAAAAAAAATAGCCTTGCATTATCACACAATAATAATTAGCATACTTAAAACTAATTACTGAAAAATAGAAAAACCTAAATGCAAAAATAAAAATACGTATGTATTGTATGTATCAAAAATTAAAGAAACTATGGGTCAATACAAAAACAAATATATGAAGATAATTCACCAAAATAAATCTAAATCATTTCTTAAAAGAATCAAAGGATACGTTAAAATACACAAGGTTTTCGTTTATAATTACTTCGTTACCGTATTTACCAATTGTTGATTAACTTAAAGAGAAAAATCTGATACGCGAAAATGCGTCTCTCGGCCAAAGTCCGAACCTACTCAGTAACAAAGGTTTAGTGTCACACTGTGGTCACACTCACGAGAAGGAAAATATCCATCAATTTTAAATGCGAAATTTTTACAAATTTCCGTTGGATATTCTCCAATCTTTATACATGAGTACGGGCAATAAAAAAAATTGAAACAACATAAGCAAAATAGAGATTCCTCAGACAGTCCACACTGTCACAATAGGTACTTGTTATTATTATACCTACATGCCGTTTCCGTCCAATTATTGACTAGACTATAAATAGTAGAGTTGTAATAATTCAATAGTATTTAAGTATTTCAATTTGTATGATAACTTGAGTGACATTTTTCCAGCCGTTTGACCAGGGACAGTGAAAGTATAGCCTATGTCAGCCTACATTCAGCATTAGATTTTCCCCTGAAAGGGCCATTTATGACCAAACCGTACTGTTATTGTTAATATTGCTCGTTTTTGCTTGCGCAATGATGAAATTACTTTATTCTATCATGAATGATAAACTATGATTGCATCATCTTAAAATTTATTGTCAAAATGAGACAATAAAATACGACAGCAAAATATGTTATTTACAATAGTATAATCGAACAATTTTTACCCATTCAAAAGTCAATTTTACCTAGTAAAATGTCAATTTCATACACTCAAGGGATACTGCAAACAAACAATTCGCCTTGCAGTCATTGTTGCAGTAAACCAAATCTAAAACAACCGTAAAACACAGGGTCAAAACCAGTCAAATTGTCTTCCAATAATTAGTAGCCTAAACTGCTCCCAATTAATTAATTTTTAGTAAATATTTCCGCGCACGAATAAAATGTCACGACGGTAAATAGTTATTTATTATACAAGGGAAAAAAGTACTAGATTTTAGGAGGGAGACAAAAAACCGAGAGCTAAAATATAACTTTTTTCCCGTGTATGATACACTATTTTTTTCTGAGACGGGAAAAACTAAGTGAAATTTGAAGTTTTAAAAACCTTTCAGTAATCAAATATCTGTCAATTTCATTCAGTGATTTAATTTAAAAATTGCGAACACTCCACCGGAGTCAGTAGAAGCAGCAAAAGTTGCGTCACAAATTATTGCCAGTTTTGATATATAAAGAAAATGTAACTTTTGTATAATAAAATTTCCTAAAATTAAATATTACCTGTCAAGAGAGTAAATATGTCAAACTTTTTTCCCGTCACAGAAAAAATAATGTTTTACTTGTGAGTGGAAAATATTGATTAATTCTTTATACTTTGTTTTTATATTCCGAGGATCATGAGTCCTACTTGAGCCAAACCAATAATTTATTTTCAATATATTAGTGTCTTAATATTTCTTCTAAACTTCCTTGTGCATACACAACTTCTTCTCTTATCTAGATCTACAGATAGCGAAACGTTTTTCCTTATATATAAATTCCTCTAGTTATAAGAAGAATTCAGAACGGCAGTCGTATTCCCAAAAGTGTTAAACGAGTGACTATACTGTTTCATTGGCGTTTCTTTGTTAAAAGTTTCAAAACAGTTCAATTAAGGCAAATATAGAAAATATAACGTACAAAGTTTATCGAGATAACATGTTAGATCTATTTCATTATATTATTCCATAAATTTACTTACTTATATAATATTATCATTTTAAATTGGCAAACAAAATAAATATAATATTAGGCAATTGTACGTACGTCTATGTTCAGCGACTTTTTCCCTTCTAGAATAGCGAAATTGGCTCCAGCAAAGACGTTGCCAGAAACTTAAGATGAGGGCTTTCTTTCCATTCTCCCGTTTTATAAAACTACAGTACAAATAGTGACATATGATGATGAATAGAGATGGGTAAATAATGTCGCCTTTTTCTTTTGAATAAATTTTACGTAAAAATCTGATTGAAACTGATTAAATTATAGATCGACATTTGATATTTTTCGTGTAAAACATATTACAAATTTTGCAAAATTTTTGCGGTTCGAAATCTTTTGATAATTATTTTAAATGTTAATTTCAATATTGTTCAGCTGTAATACTAAGTAAGTACCTACTTGATACAGAAAGTAAGCTGAATATTTAAATAAATTACCTTTATTTTGAAGATTTCTTATGACTTTTAAATGTCACTTTTGTTAACCACGTTCTCTACCTAAACCTAATAATTTTCCACACATTTTTTGGTAAAAGTTTCGTTCGATATGTTGGACAGTTAAAAATTAAAAATCAAATTTTGTTGCGTCCTATTTTAAGTGTTTTTGTTTGTAAGCAGGTAATTAATTAGCAAACATTGGGGATAACTCGCCAAATTAATAATCTAGTCAATACATAAATGACAAAATTTACTAACAGCTCAAATATACTCACGGGCTCAATTAAAGGGACTAAGACTTTTTTAAACCGAAATATATAGCCAGCATGAATAACAGAAATATATGCTTCTACCAGGATTACAGCAAATAAACTACATATTATTTAAATTAAACATTTAGGCAAATTCGTCTAAAGAACTATATATTTTTCAAAGTAAGTACATAATAAATAAGTATATACTTAGCCTCAATTAAACTGAGGCCCTGGCATGCCAGATAAGGGCTAATTCGTTGTACTTTTAATATATTAAAAGTTGATACGGTAGATTTCCAGCGATTACTATTGTTTTGAAACTACCTACATCTCTACCTAAATATAAGCTTCTCTTAGACCTTAGATATTAATTAGCAGCTAAAGTATAACTAAGAATGATTGTGTGGCCATACCACAAAGCATTTCCGATCAGTTTTAGGCATTGGTAAACCATCGTTCTCTAATGAGATGTAAGGAGACATGTAAATAGCACTTCCGCTCATGTGTCATCCCAGACATCGACTTTAGCCTTGTTATTATATTTAGAAAAATAAGAAGTAGACTTAGTTATACTTTAGCTGCTAATTAATATCTAAGGTCTAAGAGAAGCTTATATTTAGGTAGAGATGTAGATAGTTTCAAAACAATAGTAATAGCTGGAAAGCTACCGTATCAACTAAAATGTCTCTGAACGACTAGAACAAAATTAATTCGACTAACAATAAAATTTTGCAAAAAATCTGAAAATAAACTTTATGCTATGTGTTTTGCTGTTTTACCTATAGAATATCTTACAATTTTCAATTATTCTGTGGTGATATGATTTATGCTCGTGTAGCGAGTGCTACGTCTCGTGCAATGGATTATTGATTAAGTGGCACGGCTATGGTATGTCGATGAGCAAGGAACAAAATAATTTAAGTAGTGCTAAGGTAATTAAAAAAATCCACGGTTAAGGTACAGTAATAATAATAATAAAATGCCTTTATTGAAACAAAAGGCGAAGTTAGTTGAGGCGTAGCCTCCTCACTTAACCTAAACATGAAAAACACGCACGACTACGATGTTAAAAACAAGAAGAGAGCAAAAAATACAAAATTTATTTCTAAGTATAGCAATTAAAAATTTAACAAAATTGTAAAAAATAAAATATACTAAAAAAGAAAATAGCTAAATTTAATAGTCAACTACTAAAATAGTTTACAAAGGAAATTATAGACAAAATTATTTAGAAAAACACTTCCACAAAATGTCGAAAAAGATACACATAAGATACAAAATGTTTACAGGGAACAATATTATATGCAAAGGAATGGTGAAATAATGCAAAAGCAAACATCTAAATAGCATCGAGTACAACATTAGTTGATCCAGAAGAGTTCTGGAATCAACGCAGGTATCGTTCAATTTGTCTATTAAATGAAATACATTACGATATGATATGCTCTGGCTGCATTTTGTAGTGTTGAAAGTCCTGTAGTGACCGATGATTAGATACTGCAGGTAAGTGAAAAAGACATCCTGTATCCAAATTTCCGTCAATTAATTACTCCGGTTTGAGTACTTACCAGAGAGTTTGTAAAAAGTAATGAGCATTTGTTTGCATTTTAAATTAAAGTTAATGAGCTTAGGTAAACTTAAGTGGATAAAGGGGTACCCTAATGTCTACCTGTTCATTTGACTGGTAGGTATTGAAACTTTTTTGCTCAATTTTTGATAATCACTTTTCTAAACAAAAAATTTTCCCGAAAGTTGTACGATCAATAGTTTCAGAGATACAGTCGGTCGTTAGCATTAGTGTGAGAGTGGGTATAACTAGGCACTAGCTATGTACTTTAACTGGAAGTAGGAGCTACTGAATGTTAATATAAACCATAACTTTTTAGGACTAACTGCAAATATTGGGCATCTGGAATAATATTTCAATTTTGGTCACACAGACAAGTTAGATATTAAATTTTATCTGAAAAATCAACAAAATCCCGGTTAAAATTAATAAAACACATACCTATTCATCCGGAACTATGTTCATACAATCAGAATATAGGTACAGTACACAAATATAGGAGAGCCTCACAGCAGAACAAAAAATAAATAAAATACTACTACTACACCCAACGAGATAAAATTTGATTCCAATCTCGTCAATTCCTGTTTTAGTCGTTTTTATCAACAATTACAATGGAAATAGGGATAGCAAAAAAACCAACGTGTTTCTCTCTGACCGGTTAATCACTGCCGATCAGTAATTAATAAACCGCTGCCCCGGTCTATATCTATAGTTGCGGTAATATACCAGGTTTCCTGGTCGTATATAGGATGATCAAGCATATACGCTATAAGTATAGTCACTTAAATATATAATTGTTTATATATTCTTGAAATAAAAGTCTACCTCCACACAATAAAGTTTAATAGGTATTTCTAAAAATTATATTATCGTATAGTCATAAAAAATAAACTTTTTGTTATCCGATTTTGATTAAAAAATTAAAAAACTCTTATTATTATTCATAATATGAGCTATGATAGTCATCTAACATTTTCTTTTTATAAATCATTGGAAAATATTTTTAATTTTATGAAACACGTTTGAATTGATTGCACGCTCACACAGCAATATTGATTATTGATGATAATATAATTTTTTTCGCACAGTGAGTTAATAGAATTTTCCTAAACATTAAAATATGTAATAAATGTAGCTTTTCGTAAGAATTAATGATTACCACTGATGATGCAGCCTGGTGCTGCGAAACATGTTTGGTGATCTTCGACATATGTAAATTTTTTTTTTGGAATATCTATTAAACTTTATTTTGTGGAGGTAGGCTTTTATTTCAAGAATATATAATTATTCTACTCCACTTCAACATGCACTACTTCTTTAGGATATATTTCTTTTATTATAAGTTTGTATGAGAAGAAACACATCCATTATTAGCCATACAGGGTGTTCCAACAAAAATTCCCTACCCTTTGGGGGTAGAATCTGCAAAAATAAGACAAAAATCACTTCTGTCAAAATTTCGAAAAATGTCTCCTTATGAAATTATGACCATTTTGAATATTAAAATGAAACAATTTTCGAAAATCAAATAAAATATTCAAATTCAAATTATTTATTAACTAAACACATAATAAAACAAACATATTTACAATGGCAAGTGGTCGAAATACGCACCATTTTGTTCAATGCATATGCGTGAAAACTGCGAAAAAAATTGTTTTCTGCACGACTTATTGTTTCGTATGTAATTTGTGCTAAAGCTCCATAAATGCGAACAATAACATCATCTTCACTCTTAGGTAGGACATGGTAAACAAAAGCCAAAAGTCTATTGGGTTGGGATCTGGGGACCTCCACGACCGATCTATTGACATTTAGTATCCTAGGTAGAAAGTGTGGTTCTATTATCCTATTTCCCAACAGACCAATCCTCACGTTTAAGCTCCAGCGTGCTTGTTTTTGTGATTCTCTAATTTGCTGCGGATTTTCGCAATTCCAAGTTGTGCTGATTAGACACTCCTTGCTGTTTCAAATGGGCTTCATCACTCCACAGTACTTGTTTAAAAAGTCTTCATGTACGTCATCTAATTTAAAAAAAAATACAAAATCGTAAGCGCAACTCACTATCCCCAGAATGCAATTCTTGAACCGGCTTGAGATGATAAGGACGCAGATTCTCTCTTTGCATGAATCTGTGTATGCTGGTACATGGATGGTGGCG
The DNA here is from genome assembly GCA_911728435.2 of Apoderus coryli. Lineage (NCBI taxonomy): Eukaryota > Metazoa > Arthropoda > Insecta > Coleoptera > Attelabidae > Apoderus > Apoderus coryli. The sequence goes on along the minus strand of OU452204.1, from coordinate 7,873,392 downwards.
ATTACTTTCCATAGTTCTGGTGCTTAGCGAAGGATTTTGTTCAATGTCGTGAAGTAATTGGTATTCCTGTTGCCATCTAAGTTTTCAAGGGCGACCCGAATTGATCTTCAGTGGTGCAAAGCACCCAGTTTCAAGAAGATGATTTTCAACAGCACTTATTATTGTCTTATGATGGGTCTGGCCTAGTTGGAAAACGTTCGCGGTACAGACGTTCTACGGCACGTGCATTATTGTTACAAATTCCAAGTAGTTTAATCTTGTTTAAATATTCTTGATTACTGTACCTTCTTGCCATACTTAAATCGCACTTTTCACTTCAGTTTACTATATTAAAATAAAATGGAAAGTTATTATTAGTGTTATTATTTGTTATTATTATTATTATTTTGTTTTGGGAATTATTTCCTACTTAGAATGTAATTTTATTTCGATCTACAATAAATAAAATAAATAAATATATTTTACTAACTATTATTTATTTAAAGAATATACAAAATACAATTTAATAAAAAAAGGACAAGTCTCAAAAATCAACAATTATAATATTTAAAAATTTGTACTTAAAATAAAAATCATCTTTGACGACACAGCTGATGTTTCTCGGTACTTTTCAGTTTTAAAAAAATTATAATTAATTAATTATAATACTAGTACTATAAGCTCGCGTTGATAAAAGGTAAAACTTAAAGACACTACTCGACACGGGGATATTAGTGCTTCTAGAACCCGAAGTTTACTTCACCGAAGTTGGAGAAGACCCCGTTTTTTCTTGTTGCGTAAAAATCTATAACCTTTGATTTTTTCCACTCTTTAGAATATCGACCAATGAAATTGTTTATTCCTGGCGTCGCATCTTTTTGTAAATTATTAATCAGCGAAAAATACCTAGTTCGATCGGATGTAATATTTTTATTAGAATATACCGGGTGTGACACTATTCTCCACCAATTTCCAATAGCTGTGGTAGGTTGCTTAATGCCACAAATTTCTAAAATGCGTTCTCCAGGTCCTGCCATTTTTATCGCATGATACACAAACCATGCCTGCAGAGAAACATTGATCTGACCGCGAAAGGGCAGGTCTACTATTTTACCCCATTAAAATCCACTAGGTACATTCAAATTCACTAAACTGAGCTGAGGCTAATTATCTGGTTCAAGTTGATTATCATATATTGCATACAAAACAGTGTATCTAACAGTTTTACCAATGAAATGCAGCGTTTGTAACTGTATAGTTTTGCTCTAGGCTCTGCTTTTATAAAGTTTTATACTAGCTACTGCTACATACATATGAAAAACTAATTCAATTCGGCGTTATATACTTCCCAAACCCTTCAAGATATCTAACAGAATTATGCAGATTAAAAAAATGTAATGATTATCATGTCAAACCCATAAATTGAAAAAAAAAGGTATCTACATCTAAATAATCGAACTGACCATGCTGTATACTATCCGGTATTTCCGGTGATAAACAAATCGAATTGTGGCTGGTCCCCTCTCATACCAGTTTTCGCTCTATAGATGTGGCTGTCAAAATTTGAAGTTCGGAGGCAATTAAGCTACACATACAAACACATATAGTCCAGACACTTTATCGGTGCGACAACTAATAGAATTTAACCACAATTTGCCGTTTTGCCTGCTCCATTCAGTTAGTGTATGGTTTGACCGTTTTCATAAACATTAGTCTGGATTTTATAAATTTAGTCACTCTATCAATTTTAATGTTATAATATTATCACGGTTTCGCCTTCGCTTATGTATACTGTCATCCCCAATTCAAAACACCACAGTTTATAATTCACATCTGTTTAAATTAGACTTAAAAATTCACCTCAAAAATGGGATAAGTTCTCGATCAAATCAAATGCAAGCATGTCTTCATATCCAAAAATCTTTCAAGTTCGATGTAGACATCTCACGTTCAACTGAAGCTTTTGTGAAATGTATCGAGAAATATGTTATCGATAAATCTCTATCACTTAGTTCAAACAATGTTAAGTGTCTGGCTTAGACCGACAAAAGTACACACCAAGCGAGGTCTTTGTTTTCTGTAAGGAAACCTTATTCGGGACCCTTTCTTATTCCTTCAATCTATATGGTTGGGAGTAACTATAAGAAAAGAAAACGGAGAGCACATGGGTCCGTGTCTTGGATTTATAATAAACCGGAGATAGATAAACGTTATCGTTATACTGCTACTGGAAAATTTCACGCTGTTTTTTAAATGACGCCGAAACATAAAAGGGAAAAGTTTTCTTTTGCATTTTATTTTCATCTAAAGTAAACAGAACGCGCACTCTTGCGTTACGATGAAGTTGATGAGTTTTCCATTTTTCTAATTAAGGAATCTTGTTTAATTTTTCAGTTATTCACTCAGGAACTTTTATTTTATTCAACCAGTTTGCGTTTTTAATTGATTTTTCAAGAAAGCTTGCTAAATTAACATACTGGAAATTAGGTATCATAAATTTTTTTTAAGTTTATACTTACTTATATACAAACAAAAATGATGCATATAATAAACTCAACGACATAAAAAACCGGCACCTAAATTCTTAACACCATTTTGATTTCCTAATATTGACAGACACACAAAATAATCGATAAAGTAACGAGTATCATCGAACTTGATAATTTTATGGTGATTATTTTTATTGAATTCATTTAAAAATGCGTAATGGATACCTAATAATTCTGTAGATTTACATGAACATAGCCTAATACGGAAACCGATTATCTAAATCGTTAGAAATAGCTAGAAATCTTTCAAAATCAATCAAACCTTGAATTCGTTAATGACTATAATGTTGACAAATAAGAATAATAGCAGCTCCAGGAACAAGATGTAACTGCCGAGAACTGGTGCGTGGATTATTTGAAGTCTCGGATGCTATTTTATATTTTAAACTTTAGAAGAGTTATACTGCATAGTCACAAATAATTTTTGAAGGAAATTGCAGTAAACAAAATAGTAAATAGTATATCAAGGTTTTAACATTTCCCAACCAATATCACAAACGTTCTACGTTCAAGGGAAGAGTCAAGCTTAGGTGAGTAATAAAATATCGTAAGTGGTTGAGACTTTGATACACCATATTATTATATACACGTCAACTCAAAATTATATATAAGCGCCGATAACATAACCAAACAGTCAACCGCTTCTCGTATGCATATGGCGTTTCAGTAGAAAGCACAGGGGAGGTTGACAAAAAATACACCACAATAATATGCTTCTAAAGGAGAGCCGAAATATTAGGCGCAGTGAAGGAGTTACTAAATTTGTAAAGATTATACCATACTTATGGCAAAACATGACGAAAGATAATGCTAGTTTACCTTAAATTTTCAAAATCTTCTATATAGCAGAGAGCTAGAAACGTTAATGAAGTAGTTTAATCGCATAGCAGGTTGCAAAACTCAAATATTTTCGTGACAATGAAAATATTGTCTCACTAGAATCAAAAATCCATCAGGTTATAATCTATTGAAATAGTGATTATAATAATAGCACTTATAATAAAGCTTGGATATGTTTGAGGTACAATCTCAAAACACTTTTCCAAAATTCGAAAGAGAATTTTTTGTAAAAGCATATAAGGTAGGCTAACGGATGTTGTTTGGCATTCTGGGATAGAAAAGAAACATCAGCACAAATATGCATTTATATGGCTCTAAGAACATGTCCAACTAGGGTACTACATATTATACCACACCTCTGCACTTAGTAATAGAAAGCGCAACGAATAAAGCGATACTTGGAATATTTTAGGAGGAAGGTAGAGGAAGAAAAACAATTCTAGGCTCTGGTGATCTCTAATCGAAATCAATCATCGCATCTGTAAATCTCCCTCGTTATAAATACCAAAATGAATTAACTTTGAAATGAAAGGAATTTCACCAGAAAGCTAACATTCATCAGCATTCACTCGCTAACGAGGTAAGAGAAACTCTCGATGTTCTGAAGTCTGTCTCCATTAACTCGAATATGTGGTGGGACAGCTACAGCGTCTGGTGTGCGCTGGTAGAAAATCTGTGTTTTTTCTATATTCAGTTCAAGCCCGACACTCCTGTATGCGCTATTAAATGCATTTAGTATATATTCTAGATCTTCTTGTGTATCAGCTAGGACAACATTGTCATCGCGTATTGATGGTCAAAATATGAAAAAAATTATTGAAAATATTTTTTTCTTGCTTTGGCTTGAGCAAAATCATCTACAATATCATCAATAAAGCTAATACCGCTTAGAAGATTACTCTCGATGCACATTATTGCCAAAGCATTCAATTTATTGTGGGATAAGGTCGATCTGCAGTAGGTTTTGACCCTCTTTGAATCTGATGATGAATCTCCACATACGCCTCTCTCCTCTTACAAAGTTCCGTTTTGAGCTTGTCTATCAGTTGAAGGAAAACTTGAACACAAAATTTATCTCTGCCTTGAAACTCGACGTCATCGTCCCTCGAGTCATCACAATGGAACTTTATTTTCTTTCTTCTTCTAGTGTCGAGTTGGTAATTTTCATTTTTGTACAAGTTAACTGCATCAGATCCGAAGGCATCGAAACTATCCCTTAACTGGTTAACAAAAGACTATAATGAATCATATAATAAAATTACAGTGGCAAGATCTACATTCACAGCCTGAGGTTTTTTAGTTGTTTCGTTGAATTATTCCAGTACTTTATTCCAAAAGCATGTCATAAAAGCAGTTCCAAGATAACTCAGTTTTTCATTCAGACTTCTCTCTTCTAATCTTATGTAGGACATTTCATTTGCGTCTTCGAGTATTATATGAAGGGCTTCTACAATTTCGGAATAGGATGTATACAATGCTTTACTTGCATCCGCATGCGAAGTTTTGGACTTAGCTGGGACATTAAAATGTTTCATCGGTGCGTCGAAATGTCATGGATGAAATGGAGCAAAAAACTTATAACGCACATGCGACTCTCATTAATGGAATTAAATAGTAGTAGTAGTATAGTATTTATTTTAATCATATAAATATTGACAACAATGATTTTTAAATGAAACTAAAATGAAACTAAAGCTATACGCAGAAGACTAAAAAAATCTGGCTCTGCAATTTAATTTATTCCTCACCCCAAATCCTTTATTGTACGACCGATCGGCCAATGGGATTGAAGACGCGCTGATCCTTTTTACTTTATTTTTATTTTTTTGAACTTATATTCTCCACGTTATACCTCTGGTTCAGATGATGCCCTAAAACCTTGCGCCCGAAGCCTGAGCTTCTTAGGCTTCTGCGATAATACGCCACTGCGGAGAACTCTCCGAAGTGCGACATCGCAATTTACATTTTCATCCAGGAATTCGTTTTATACGTAGGAACCAACAGAGTGTGTCTCATTTCGATAATCGGAAAGTCGGAAGTCAGAGAAAACGAGGAATTCAACCATTTTGTGGTTTAGTGAAGAGCTCCTAAAAAGTTATGTTTAAAATAAAGAAACTATTTTTTGAAATCTTTAATCCACGATAAAGTCAAGCCTATTTAGATCTCAGCAAGAGCAGGCTAAAATGTTTGATAATAATTCAGATATGTCGAACTTGCATAAGTTATTTTTTTTTTATAAACTAATGCAAATTTTAAAAACTAGATATTATCAGTGGACACCCTTTCCATGTCAAATTTCAAGGTTGAAAGTCACTCTCGGTTAGGAGTTGAGTTAAATGTTTTTTTTTTTTAGGTTTAATACCACTACCTACACTGTATAAATTGTTTGATTTTACAGCCTGTAAATTTTAAAGAACTACAAAAATAACTAGTAACTAAAAATTTTGTTTAGTTTCTCAAATAATCATGTGCCATATGTTTTATGCAAGCCCTTTTAGAGCGTAGTAGTTCTGTATGCTATTTATGCCGCTTCTGTGCGCTCGTTCACTTGCAACACAAAACCATAGACATGAATCTGAGTTAACATTTAAGCTCACAAACACGCCTGAAGGGTGGATTAGAGTTCGTAGAATGTAATGGAGAAACTGTGAAATAACAGTAGTAGGTATCTCATTGTACCTATGGAAACACTTACTATGCCTATGGAATTCGAATTGGTAAATTCAAGAGATTTCTTTTCAACGCTATTTTACATGAATAAGTAATATTTTCTACATAAGGCTGAAAACGTGGAAAAGGAATGAACCTAACAACGCGGTAAGTACAGAAAAAATAATGAGTATGACTAACCGTTTCAACGTCAAGTCCCTAGAGTTTGCAAATAAAACAATATGGTATTTTATACACTTCATGTCGATAGCTCTGCAAACTACCTTCGACAGTAGTCTCTGATTTTACTGCAGCCTCAAGCCTCAATGGCTTATTGTGAAAAATCCTCGTATCTTTATATGTCTAAATTAGAAAATGCTAACAAGATTTGGAACATCTATAACAAAAACCAGGTCTGAAACCTAATGTGCTACTAGTATAGCAGATTATTCTTATTTTAGTAAAGATTTAACTGAACGGCAGACTCTCAGAATTAGCGTGGAACTTTTTTCATTAAATGAATAAACGACCGACCTTTTTAGTTCTTTGGCGGCAATGCATTTTGTTTGTCGAAGGTTCAACATGTTGTCTCATAGATGGAATATACTAAGCGATGTTCCATTATAGAAATTAGTTATGTGGCTCATATATTTATATGGTTTGTCAAATAATAGTCGTAATAGTTGTATGTGTAAACAATTAACATTTAAAAAATAAATAATAATTGAAAATAAATGGGATGAAATTAAGAAATTTACTGACATACCTCTTGATGAATTTTTAAAACCGCACATTAACTTCTACATACTTTGTATAACAAGAAAAATATTTAAAAAAAATTGAGGGATGTGCAATGGGTTCTACAATTCCTAGTAAAATAGCCCCACTGGTAATGGAGGACTTGAAGGAGAATGTTGTGACTATATTGTCTCCAGATTCACCATTTACCACCCTATCATTTGAAATTTACCATTGAGATGGAACAATGATATATAATAAATAAGGACAAATTAGACAATTTTTATCATTCAATAGCACAATTTTAAATATTTTCTTCGTTGGAACAGTTTCCTAAACCCTGATATTACCTGTACGACCACATTTTTAGCTTTATGTGTATTTGCTGTTGTAATGTAATTTAATTTTATTAGATACACACGACCTTAAAGCAATCCCGTCAAAACTTTAATGATGTTATGTTCATACGTGTCTGGCTTTATGTAATTGTCTGTAATATGATTAAATTCGTTAAGTAACGAATATTTCTTTTGTTGGGTTTCTAACTGTTATTGGTTATTCTGGTCTCATTCTGTTTACTCCATTTAGGTGAGTGACTATAAGGTTTAAAAATGTTGCACTTGTGAACTTATAAATGTAACGATTAAGGAAAGAGGTTAGAATATGTTTAAAATGTTAGGAAGAAAAAAAAGGCAATAATTAAAATGTTATTAGACATGTCGCAGCAAGTTTAAATAAAGCTGCAGATTGTACAATATTTGGCCCTTAAGGGCTATGAAAAGTCCTAAGGTTACAATTAAACTGGTATGGGAATGCCTAAGCAGACTTAGGGCTTTGGCGGACTAGAATAGGGTTAGGCTTTGGTTACATTAAATGCGATTGCGTGCGATTTTTTAGTCTTGCGCGCACGTACGATTTTAATACCGTACGCTAGTGGTTACATTGTTGGCGTCCAACAGACAACGAACGCATAGATTTGTGTTTTCTAAAATGAATTCTATTGTGGTATTCTTTGCATTTTTGATCCCACAAAGGCCTTTTTGATTGAACAGATAGAATGAGTTTTTCAATATCCATTTTGAAAATGTCTCTCTACTCTTTTTCCAGTTGCACACAGTGTACGACAACGTAAAAAAACAAACCAGTTTGTTTCTATGCGATAGTCGTACGATTAGATGCGGGCGTGTCGGACGAAATCGCTTGAAGTGTAACCATAGAAGTTTAAACTAATACGATTATTTCCACCTGCGTTGTCGTCCGCGCGCGCAAGACTAGAAAATCGCACGCACTCGCATTTAATGTAACCAAGCACTTAATCTAGTATGAAAAAATGTGTTGAATAAAGACAAGCTGCATGTCAGACGCAATGCAATAGCGGTTTCCAGAGATTGCAGCATTTCTGTTGCTCTGTTAGCCGCGTATAGCACAGACTACGTCCTCATTAAAAAAATCTAGTGTGGGGCCCGGGGCACTCTTCATATACTGGACCGGAGCCTGCGCTTGCTTATCTAAAAGAACGGCGCGGAAACTCCTGAGGCGCTGGGCGAAAAGCGTGCACCAGAGATGTTGGGAACATGGTAAGAAATTCGTAACTTGTACAGCAACAAAACAAACTGGAAAAACTAACATCAAGCACGAGTAACCATAGCACTCCTCATCAAGCACTGCGCCCTGAGAAACCACCGCGCGTGTTATAGTGCAGCTGAGACAGTTTGACCACGAAGACGACACGCTATTTTTGGGCATGCGCTTATTGCCCCAGCAGATATTGACACCCAATTCAATATTAATGAATATTCTATTTCCTACTTTATTCATTGCATTGAAAAAATAAAATACAATGTGGTCTTTACTTTTAACTAATCCTAAATTTTAAAAGTCTCTTTTTAAAAAATACCGATCTATTACAAATAAATTTCATTTCTCTCCAAATCAGTACAGTTCTCGAAAGATATACAAAAGATCAAGAAGTGTCTAAGTTAAACATATATTCTAAATTATTATTTAAAAGAAAACAGAAGCGGTACACAAAAACTTTCGAGAAGCTCAAAGTCAGTACGACCAACAAAAATGTCCCACCCTGTTAGTTATGAAAAAGTCTCAATAACCCCAGATCTTGAGTTTCACGTGTAACAAGAGTACTAAATTGCAACTGTTAAAGAAAACTTACAAAAACCGAAAAAATTCCGAAACTCATAGAAACAAAGCCTCCACGAATATATGTATGCATGAGATTTTTCATCTTAAAAACTTATATTGTATAAGTTGTTAAAGTCATGCTACAAAAGCCTGCCTCACCCTCTATATGAATATAACTCCCGAAATATCTACGTTTACTGGTCTACTCCTATTGTATTCGACAAATATGATTTCAAAATAAACGTATTTATGTTGTAGGAAATATTTTAATTTGGCTTTTAGATAGTAGTGGAGTCTTCGAGAATTGATCCAAACTTTTCGTGAAGTTGATGATCACACTTTGGGCCAATTGCTTTCCTTCGTCGGGTATTGAGTCACCCTTTTGGGCTTCAACAGCACTCAACCTAGTTGAGAGGCTGAGATTTCACGCCCTTTAGTTCTAATGGTTGTAATAATACATTTTTTGTACAAATTTATGTAATACCTTTTAGAACTAATAAACATATATTACTATTATTATTATGCGGTAAAAGAAACCATTTGCTGAAGCGGCCTGTCTCCAGCGGTGTCAATTCTCACTATCCGTCGGAGACGGTAGGGACGACGGGGGAGCCATCTGTGTCTGCACACTCCAGAACACTTCATTCCATTTCTTTCTGGAGTGGGCAGATACAGATGGCTCCCCCGTCGTCCCTAGCGTCTCCGACCCCGGCAGGTGTCAGGGGAGCATGGCCGATCGTTCAATTCTCACCCACTATTATTATTATTATTTCTCAGCTTTATCTACTGGTTTTTTCCTTATCCACCCGGGAAACTATCCGGTTTCCAAAGGGAGGTTGGTTTTATGATAATATTTTGCGCACTATATGAGAGGTTCCTAGAATTGCTGTTTTTTGAAGTTCTAAAATGGAGTGTTTACCTGGTATTATTATTATTATTATTTCAGCCTTTTGCAGAACAGAGCAAGCAAACGCAGAAGATGACATTTGGGTTTTGATTCCGATGACCTAATGAACTTCTTTGATTTTCTCATGGCTAGTGTATTCCTCGAGTAAGACTAACTGTTCCTTTTCACATTTACGCAATTCCGAGCACATTATTACTGTGCCTTTTCTGAATGCCTCTCTGATGGGCCACATTTGCGTCCTGAAAGATCAACCAAATTGACGTCTTTGCATGACGGATTAGGACCATTCAATGTACCATACCAATGCTAAAACGGAATAGCAAGAATTCACGTCGTTCGCTGCCGTTTTTGTGAGCAACGATTTTGTAATGCAAAAACAAGTAAACGGTGCAATCGAGTAGGTGCACAACACCTGTGATTATTATTACTAACAAACAAATCCAAAGATTAGTTGATTTTTGTTTAATGCCAAATATTTCGACAACTGTTGATTTATACATAATAGGTTCTGATAAATAAAAAATCTGATTTATTGAGTGGCCTTTTATTAAACCTTTAATTTTCTATAAAAAAAAAAAAACGCGTACAAAATTCAACACAGTTTCCTTTAACACGCTTTTCTCGTCTATAACACCTTCGGGGTTTATGTATGTGTAGAAAGGAATATAGGATCTTCGATTGACCGTTTCATCATTTAGGTTAATTTGAGTCAAATATATTAGTCCTACTATAAAACCCATAAAAGTAAGATCATTTAGTCATTTACAGTATTCTCGTTTGATGATATGGACATTTCTGCGAAGTGTTCTTAATTAGAAACCGTGATTAATACAAATTAATGTAAGCAGGAATATGCCTTACATTTGACTTATATTACATTATGCGTTTTGTATTTACTTTTTCTTTCTAAGTGGTACTATTATATAGTTTGGTTTATTTTATTTAGTAAACTTAACCACTTATTGCTATTAACTCCACGATATAATGTATGCGGAACATCAATCGTACACGCTATAGCTATTCCATCAACTTTTTATGTTAACAAAATTAAAGTTTTTTTTAGAAAACATCGATTTATTTAGATTGACGCATGTAAACGCAAGCTCAGCCCCGCATTTTTACCCTTCTTCATTTTCCATATTATAGGTACCTATGTCGTAGGTGACATGAATTTTAACTTTATATTCATAACGGCTGTTATTTTACCTAAAAATATTTATGATACGAATACAATTTTTCACTATAGAAAAACTAAAATATTACATTATTTTTATTATAGGTTTTTTTTATTTTGTAATTTATTTAGCTTGGGTGTAATTGTAAAATAATTTGAGCTCGATCAATATAATATTATATTTTTTTTGGTGTGGTTTTCCTTGTTGATTGTTGCTATTACATTTTTTATTGTATTATTTGTTTGTGAATATGTGTAGAAGGTCAAGTGCGGAGCTAGGCCTCAACCGCCTGTTGTAATATTGTTTGCAATAAAGTTTCATTAGTAATTCCAAATAATAGTTGTTTTTGAGGTGGAATTGATCCGTGATATCCTTCACATTCCCTTTTATATATTTACGATAGGAAGGAATGAACAGAAAGAGGAAGGAGTTAATAGTAAAGATATTTATGATATTTAGCACAATTATAAGTTAACTTCCATACAACAAGCATTTCGGTTGTACAACAATTTATAAAAAAAAACAATGACAAAAATAAAGATAAAAAATAAAATAAAAATGTTAAAATATTTTGAGCGAGCGCTGAAGTTACTACACACGCTGAGGAATAGTTAAACATTTCCGTAAATTTATTATACTAACGAAGGAAACGTTCCTCTCTGGTATACTTAGTTGCGATCACCTACCTAAGTCTCAAAATTTTTTGGTTGGAGAACTATAAAGATAATTTTATTTTAAAAGTCCAATGACAAATTTACATTTTTTCATTTAAGCAATGGTTTTTATTATTAATACGAAAGGATTATTTCAATGATAAATGTGAAGAATTTGAAATGATGGCGAAATATGTAAGTAAGGAGCTTTAATCGTTTCGCGCCACAACAAAACAATCCAACATGTTTCTTAAAGCTACCATATTTGAATAAAAATAAATTATAATTTTTAACTATTGTACCTAGTTTGTGTTAATTATTATCTATTTATAATTTTAAATGCTTCAACCTGTTGAGTGGATTGCTAGAGTTGTATTTCGTTCTCTACCCTAAGAATAGTAGTTCAAATTATATTCTTGAATTTCTGTACCCTCTTTACATAATTTTATTTCTTAATTTAATGTTAAGTTCATTAACGTAGTAAAATTGTAAAAAATACAGCTCATTCAAAACAAAAAACACAAACTAACCAAGCAGCTGCAAATCTACCGGTAAAATCAACTAGTATTTTATGAGTGTATTTATCCATATGGAAATCAGTTTTTTTTGGACGTTCGGGATGCAGAGCTAAAAAGTAGTAGTAGTACCTAGTCGTTAATATAAAATGTTGAAATATGAAGTATATTGAATTAAAAATGCGCCAACTCCACAAAATCTAATTTAATCACCTTAAGTGCTAAATCAATCAATAAAGCACGTTACCATACATGTCTCGACATACATACATGACATCATCAGTTGTATACATATATATAGAAATCTCGACATTAAAATGCCCGAACTACACTTTGCGGAAAATGTTTAATACAAATAAAATGAAATGTGGAATCTCGCATAATTTCCAAAATATCGCTATTGTTAAGGCATCACTAAACTAACTAAGCAGAGTCTGAAATTTTTAATTTTCTTTTTGTAAATCATGTTACAATTTAGATTATGATGAAATTGTAACATGATTTACAAAAAGAAAAAAAAAACTAAAAATGTCATACTCAGCTTACTTAAATTTAAAATTTTCATAAAATGAATTTCCTTAATAATTAATTTAATCATAATCTAAATTGTAACATGATTTACAAAAAGAAAATTAAAAATTTTATACTCTGCTTAGTTAGTTTAGTGATGCCTTAATAACAGCGATATTTTGAAAATTATGTGTTTCATTTTATTTGTATTAAACATTTTCCGCAAAGTGTGTATGTATGTCGAAACATGTATGGTAACGTGCTTTATTGATTGATTTAGCACTTAAGGTGATTAAATTGGATTTTGTGGAGTTGACGCATTTCTAATGCAATATTACATAATATACTCCTCGTAAAAAATTGACTATTTTATAAGAATGAAGTATATTACTATGCTTCTTGTGTAATTCTTAATTTTTGTATTTTTAAGACTTGCTCATATATATTATGCTTTATATACGAGCCATTTGCTTCAATTCTAGACCAAAAATCAAAAATATATTACACAAGGAGCCTAGATTAAACCTTTTTCTTTCCAAAAATATAAAATTTACGTATCCAATAAATTATTTTAATAAAATTATGACGGAAATTCCATACAATTGCAATACACATATTTAACAATTTAATTTAATTCTTATACTGCCTTTGTATCACAGGAGATGCGTATCAGAGTTGTATTCAAAATTGAAAGTGGAAAGGCGATACGATATTGAAATGCAAGGAAAGCGAGTAAGATAGGTAGATAACTGTGTGATAGGTAAGAAAATAGGTTGGGTAGAATGGGATATTGTTGTTGATAGGAAATGTATAACTAAGTATAATTCGATATTATGGATTGAGCCGCCTTCATGCATTGCTAGATAAAGGGATTTTTATTTGTCAGCGAAAATGATTTATAATTATTTTTGTGTTCGCTCTGACACGTTGCGCTTATTTCCCATAGTATGCGATGTACATATACAATAATTTTATTAAAATTTGCGTTGTGTTCGGGAAGGCAAGGAATACAATCGAAAGCATCATCCGCTACACCCGATCCCGCATTAATGAGAATAATATACTAATCGAAGTACCTACGAGTACAGGTAGCAAATGTCTATGGAATCAATCACAGTACCAACCGCAAAACAATAATTGTACTTATACTCGTAAAATAATATTTTCTATATTTTTATGCTGTGATTTATATTGTAGTATAAAATTATATTAATGTTAAGGTATTACGTATACTTTCAACTTACCGATATCTGAAGATCCACCCCAAGTTCCTTGTTGAGCTTGTTTAGCCAATTTGCTGATAGCATCCACATACATCCTTGAAGCTGCAGCAGCTCCTGAAAATAAAATATAAAATCAGATCTAAATGTTTCTAATGCTTAGTTTAGAGGCAGTGGTTATAAGGTGAATTTTAAAGAATATTGATACAAAATTTTTTTTTTAATTCACGTAGTTGGTTTTACTAATTATCCGAAAGGATTTTTTTGATTGTAATATTTAAAATTTCAAATAGTGGCCATATAATGAGCTTTACTCTATTCACGCCACAACAAACATATATAAGCTATGTAACTCATCGCACAAACGACGCCGACGCCTGTCCTTACTCGGATTTTTAAATGCAGGTTAAAGTTCGTGGAAAACACTTAATTCTATGCTAGTTTAAGTGGTATGTTCGGTTAATTTCTAAAATGTTTCAAACAAACAAAATACATTTTCTATGCAGATTGATTTTAAAAAAATTTCTGCTAATCAAAGTCAAAAATAGGAGACACATTTTGCCTGTTCGTACGATGCATAATCATTTATCAGATATATATATTTTTTTGTTTTCTCTTCTCCACTTCAGGCGCCCCAAAAAAGTCGAATGTTTAAAGAAAAATAAAATAAAATGACCAGATTGAAATGCGGGCAAATTTAATAAAACCGTTTAATGAATTTGGTATACTTTTGTACTTAATACAAAAATATTCTCAGAAAACATATATTAAGAAAAATAGCAACTCCGGACTTGGTTCACTACAGCACCATACATATGAAATTTTAGCAAGTTATAATAATTAACGCAAAATCATATTAAATGAACCTTCAATAGAACAATAATATACTCCAAGACAACTACATTGTCGTGAAATGCTTACAAAATTTAGGCTTTTGTTCTTTGCTCAAACACAATTTAAGGCGAACTAAATGTTATTGTATTATGTAACAGTGTGTATACCTATTAATAATTTTCCTTTTCAAATTTTAAGCGAATTTTAGATGTAAGGAAAGATGTTTTATACGAATAAAATAAATATATACGTAATACGGACAATGGTTTGGTCTAATAAAAATTGGTTAAAGTAATTGCATTGGGTCGTAGAACGTCTAATTAAATACAACAATTTAAATGCCACATTTCGCAATTTTATTAAGACATCTTCGGGCAACAAAATAAACATACATTACAATAATCATGAAAAGTGGACATCAAATACTATGAAAGTATATGCTTCAAGCTTTAGTTGTTATAGACAAAATAGTAGTCAATAGGTCACGGTAATAACATATTAATATTAATAAATAACAAACAAATAATAATAAAAGATAATTAGAACACACACAAAACCCAATTCATGCAAATTCCGAATCCATACGTGACAGCTCAAATTGATTCGTTACCCTGCAGGTGCCGCGATAAACCCTGCGTAAACTTGCTAGCCTTCACATTAAATAGGTTTATATTATTGATGCTCAAAGAATTGCAATAACTGGTCTCGACTCCTAATTAGTCCGTCTGTGGAACCATACAAAGCTTGCGATCTCTGGAGTATACAGAAGAAGAAGATAATACAGAAACAAACAAAATGAAGTCTGCATTTAGCATTGTCATCAACAGTCACAGATTTCCTCTAGTCTTACAAATTAAGCTTTCATATTGATTTAGTACATTACTATAAATTCCTGAGATTTTTTGTGTCAGATCTTGGGTTCAGTGTGTCGTTTAGGCTAATTCATTGCATTTCTTATTCCAGTGTCATCAAAGTCATTTTTACTCTTATTTTCCTGACTCATAGGGAAAGTATTGTAAGCGCGCTAAAAAAAAATTGGAATAAACACAGATATAACAATTTTAAAGTCCCCTGAGACGATTAGGACCAATTCGAGATGGAAGTCTGTCTGTTTGTCTGAATGTATTCTTCTGAATTTTGTCATACCTATGAGTTTCGGGGGGTTCTAAGATGAATCCATTAGTTTTTGGTTACAGCCCTAGCTTACTTTTAAAATTTACCTTCATAGTTCTCGAGAAAATTGGGTATAAATTTCAACGCCAGGTAGTTGGTAAGGTCACGGTAATCGGCATAATTGGTAATGGTAGAGCGTCCGCTTTAGATGCTTGCATGAGGAAAGTCCTGGGTTCAAATCGCAGCTCTTACATTTTTTTTTCTAATTTTTTAATAAAGTAGTTAGCTTGTTAGGTTAGTTTCTTGGGAATAATACAAATAATTATACAATTACTATATCTCTTATTTTATTGTGACAAATATTAGAATGTCCCCTACGCTTACAGATAAATAAATACATCCAGCAACACGGCGTTGGCTATACTATTGTAATCAGATGTAATCGTTCTCGAAAGCTTGCGACTCAAACTAACCAGAGGCGACTCTGTACAGATTTAACAGGCTATACCTCTCGTCCGGGACAGCGCTGTGTTAATTTGGTAGAATGGGCCTCGCTTACAGTATAGATCTGGAATGGACGTACGCGCGCCAGAATGTTGTAGAACAAACGACTATTTACTGGAAGCGTTCGAGAAAGGAGAAAAACATATAAATAACCAACGTATAATAGGGACAGACAACCAGTCAATGGATAGCGAACAGTGTTGTGACATAAAAATAAATAGTAGAAATAAATATTGAAAATAAATATAGTCATATTAGTTCGTTTAAGTTATTAGTTTTTATTCGAAATGAAGCAATGGATAACTTCAATAAATAGTTATTAGTTTGTTTAAGTGTTTAGTTAATAAGTTGAAATAAATTAGTTTTAAATAAAGTGCATTATTATTTCACACAACGAACTCAGAGAAACGTTACAATATTATAGTCAAAGTAATTTTTTGTATAAGCGTCGGTGTAGTCAATGGTAGAGCGCGCGGTTGGCATGCGGAGTGTCCTGGTTCAAATCCCAGCTCTTGCAATTTTCAATGTCATATTATGTATTGGGTTTAGAGGGGTGAAATGGCAAAATCGATAATTCCCTCTAAATATTTTCGTCTATTGTGGTACCTATATGACTGTTTACATTGAGAAACAAACCTGGTGCTTTCAGTTTTGAATTAAACACTGGCGTTAACGTGATTGCATTTCTTGCTGCTGATATATACAATAAACCGAATTTCGTGAGTATTCGTAAGCTTGCAATTTCTTTGGAATAATTAATCTTTACATTTACAGTATAGGTACTTGTTTGTATTTTCTACCAGCACGATATTCATAATATTTTCAGTGAAAAAGAATTGCCAAATATCAACCGGATCTTTGATATTTGATTTAATGCCCGGCAATTGTTACACAAGATTTATAGACCGGGTTAGTACATTGCTTTTCTGTAAAATATGCCTTTTTCACTTGGTAACACCATATTTTCCAAACATAAACAGTCCGTCTTCCACCAGATCCATGTCGCTATTACTCTCCAACTCCTGTTCAGTTTCACTGTCTCCCTCCCTAATTTATAAAGTATTCTCAGTTTCTTCTACCTTGTCATCATATTCGGTGTACTCTCTACTAGTAGTCTCTGTGGTTATTTCTTATAATCTCGATTATCGAGAGGTAATGAGGCTCGCAGGTCTGCTGTTGCTTCCAACCTTTTTATTTTACTTCTAAGCCATTTTGACTTTTTTTTTACAATTAGTTTCAACATCGTATATCAAAAATAAAAGGCATATAAAGCAGATTGCAGAAAAATATAATTTATGTAGTAAAGGAAAATATTAGAAACAAACTTTATTCGTCAATCAAAACTACGTTAAGAATAAATTACCCTAGTTTGACTCGGTAGGTTTGACTGCTATTAAAAACCAGAACACAATAAATCACACATCTAAAACTTTTATCGCGCACAATTCGCCAAAGCTTGTTGGTTACTTTTTATTTGTTGATTTTGTTTTGTTCCATTCTTTTTTTTTATTTTTGGAAAATATTCTGCAAACTATGTAGAGTGCACAGTATTTTCCGTGTATATATCATCTTGAATTGGAATAAAAATAAGTTTTGTAGATGCATTGGGTATATGTATACAGGGTCCACCAAATAAAGTGGTCTATTAGAAGGTTCTCGAAACTGTAGCAATTTAAAATTCATGCTACACCTACTCATCAGACATGGAATTTGATCCTTTATTTATTGAAGCCAAAAAATAAAGGGGCAGCGCGTGAAAAAATTCATAAGTAGGAGATCCAAGAGGGTTAGCAACGCGTAATTATTTGTTTTGTGGTAAATAAATATGTGAAAGCAAGTGAAATTTTGAGGACGTTTGAGGCACAGTTCGGCGATGCTACATTAAATAAGACACAAGTGTTTGACAGGGGCAGTAGCGTGAAGACAACCTAGAAGTGGAAGGCTTAAAATACAACAGAGTCTTGAAAGAATGATGTCTACGGTATTTTGGCCACAGGGGTAATTTTATTAAATACGGGTTTAAATTTCAGTGCACCTCCCTATTTTTTTTTTTTTTTTTTTTTTTTTTTTTTTTTTTTTTTTTTTTTTTTTTTTTTTATTTTATTCACACCTCAAGCCAATCGTGTAATTGGATAGGGTCGTCATTACAAAGATACTATATTCTAGTTACAACAAATAGATAAAATCTTTCTATAAATACACGAATACATTAAATATTAAAACATACCACTATAACACACAAGAATATAAGGTAACAATCACATATACATTAACAGCTCAAGCGCTGAAAAACTCCGTCAAACTGTAGAAACACTTGTCAACTAAATACTTTTTAAGTTTCGTTTTGAATATATTTTCCGTTTTGGACAGTTTTAAATGCTCAGGTATTTTATTAAAAATATAAGAACCTGCACATATTGGAGACTTCTTGTACATCGTTAGGTTATATTTGTCAATATAAATCTTATCTCTATTCCGCGTCGAGTAACTATGAGTAGCCCGCCTCAATCCAGATTGCATTTTAAAAACATGCATTGCTATGTTCAATATATAAACACACGGTAGAGTCAATATCTTTTGATTTTTAAAGGTTTCCCTACACGATTCGAGATATTTCAGATTAAATATTTTTCGGATAATTCTCTTTTGAAGAATAAATATTCGATTAACATCCACACTCTGTCCCCACACAACAATACCGTAACATAATCTAGAATATGCAAGTGCATAATAAACACTCAAGAGAGCCCTTGTGGTTAAGGAATTTTTCAATATAGACACAGCAAAGAACGTGCGAGCAAGCTCCGAACACAGCTGATCAATATGATGAGACCAACTTAGGTGCTCATCCAACACAATACCTAAGAATTTAGTTTTTTCAGAATATTTTATGGGATATGAATTTAAATGTAAATTTAAGTCGAATTTAACATCTCTCATTTTAGTTCTAAACATAACACAAGCTGTTTTTTCTGGGTTAATAATCAATTTATTTTTGTAACACCATTGACTAAAATCATGTAGTATATTATTAGTTTTGCATTCCAGCTCCCGCACATCCAATGCCGATATTACCATTGAGGTATCGTCTGCAAACATGCATATTTTTTCAGTTTTTATTTCAGACGACAAATCATTTACATAGAGCAAGAATATCAATGGCCCCAGAACGCTCCCCTATTATATTCAATATACACCCCTCCTCTAAACCTCCAATGCCTCTTGCAAATGTTCTATTGTTCGAAACAGAGTTGGATGTAGAGTTCTACTACTACCTTAGGAAACAATTAAAATCACATGGTCATTGTTATGTTATTATGGTCAGGCGATTACGGTGTTGTATTTGGCAGAAATGTCTTGACTGAGAATGCAAAAAGAGCCAACGGGTTGTCTTGATAGTGAACACATTACTTGTTGTTTCATAATTAAGGTCGTTACTATTTTAATCTTTAATAGAGTTAATTAGAGAACTCAAACATTGTATTGTACTTTATCTTTTTAGTTGTAGTAAAAAATCACATGAATATCTCAAAAATAAAAATAATAATAATTAGCTAATTCGTGCATTTCAGTGAATTTGGACTCTTCCAATGCATGAATTGGGTCTTAGTATTTGTATTATTAGTGAGAAACGAAGATTTATGATATTTAATCACTCTTTTCAAGAAGTTTGGATCATTTTCAATGGCTTTCAAATTGTCAGAATAAACATATTCGAGATTTTGTTTGTTCAATCCTTAGCAATTTCATATTACGTATAGAATTTTGATCCGGATGTAAATCATCTTCAATCTTTCTGAGAACGCTTCAACCATTTATTGCTATACAGAAAAACCTTAACTAAAATATAAGTTCCGGCCTTTACTGCAATTAATGTCAATTCCCCTCATTAATCCCGGTAAATCAGACAAACACTAGGCGTTATTCTCTCTACAAACTCAGATCAGCTGAGATCATTTCCTACCGCTCACGCTGACCTCAATTGCATTTTGTATAAAAGGATCGACAAACTGTTAAAATTATCATTGCTTATTTTTCGAAGTTAATTTGTCGGGTAACTGTCAATCAAATTTGTAAAAGGAAGGTGCGTGATAGACTCGTGAGTGCGTTTGAAAGAGGTTCTCGCGTCGCAACTGCTGGTCGGTCGCACGTGCTTTTTTTGGAAAATGTGTCTGTGAAAGAAACAGTCTGATCGCGTTTCCAATATAGTATTTTCACTTTAAAATCTTAAATACCTTGAAAACTCAACGTTATATTCCCATAGTTCTGAATCACTTTCTAGATCTTATGAACAACGAATAACATGTAGCATTTCAGAACCGGAGTTTTAACTACATTCGCAAAACTAGATTTCGCGACTACTGTTCATAATATTGTATATCACCCAGTATAATATAGCCACTATAAAAGAAAATCACCGCCAAATTTACATAAACAGCAATTTGTTAGGCATTTTAACTTGAAGGCCAAAACTTTTTGAATCTCTTCCAAATACTCCGAGAGATAAACTAGTATACATAAAATAAACTCGAAGAAGGATATGGCAAAAGCCTTGTTCTGTCTTTATGCTTATTGTTCCAATCCCAAGCTGAATGGAGTATGAAAATATTACAAATGCTTTTTGTCAGAGTTAGACACCACTAATATACAAGATGTTTATCGAATACAAATCTAATCTAAGGAATGTAGATCTCATCCAATTTTATAAAATGACCGTTCATAATACAGTCTTTATTCTTCTTAAATAATAATAAAAATAACCAATTTGGTCTTATGATTTGTTTAGGAAATCCCAAGCCGTCAATCAAACCATGCGATTGGGGAATAAATGGTGCATTACGCTATTCAATAATCCTGGAATTGCTGTAGGAGTCGCAGGACTGGGGTCGAAATTTTTGAAGAAAACAACTACTTTAGCTATTTAATAACTCTACTGACATTGAGTTATAAGTACATATTTTCGGTCTTTCTTACTATGGGAGATTAAACGATAATTTTTGTTAAACTATACAAATTCACCCAAATTTTCAATTCCTATCAGCTCCGTTGCTGTATTGGCCTCATTTTTCCTGTATTTAATATTCAGTTAATGTCGTATCATCTCGAATTCCAATTATGTTTGAACATTTTTGTATTTTGTTCACTTATGTATTATGTGTTGTTATTTGTTACGTGACATTTTTTGATTGAACTTGTTGGGCTCCAGCTAGAAAATAAAAGTAAATTGCATTCCGTAAAAACAACAAACCTAATTCTTGCAAGCATTGAGTTTACATCAAATGTAAGCTGAAATTTATTAATAGCAAATACTCTTTTTGAATTATTTTATGTTATAATAAATTGACGTCAGCTTCATATAGTAGTCGACACTTTGGTGTAGAATAATGATGGACACGTTTTACCACGTCACCAAAACACTTTTACTTTCCCGCTCAGGGAAACTATTGTGAACGCGCTAAAAAAAATTGAGATAAAGACGGATATAACCATGTTGAAGTTCCTTGAGACGATTAAGACTATTTCCAGGTGGAAGTCTGTCTGTCTATGTGTGTGTCTGTATGTATTCTTCCGCGATAGGGCCTAAATACTGTAACCAATTGAGCTAAATTTTGTCATATAAGTTTGGGGAAGTTCTAGGATGAACCCATTAGTTTGTTGAAATCGCTTTAGCCCTGTGATAAGGTTGGACACAACCGCCAAATTTTTAAATAGCAACCCCTACTGCTATGCGAGTGATACATCATTTTAAATAATTTGATATTTGCCCCCGTAATTCTCGAGAAAAATGCGTTTAAAAAGTTAGATAGTTAAAACGTATATATTATATTACATTTAAACGAATATATACGATCGGTGGTACCGTGGCCTCACTGATAGAGCCTTCGCTTTACATCATTACATTAATGTGAATATTGTATTTTTTAGAAACATCCTAAGAAACATGAGGAACACAAATTTCTAATCTCTCTAAGTCATAAAAAAAGTCTTACCATAGGTAACTAATTTAACTTAAAATTATACTATCTGCTTTTTAATATTGGAATGTTCCTTGCAGACAAAATGCCTGCATTTATGGCATTTTGAAGTCAATTTTCTGTCGGAAGAACGCTTGCAAATTTTACATCGGCCACGTTTCCTATTGTTTTCAGCTCGCTCTGCATATTCAGAACAGTTTGTTAGTATCATATCTATAGCAGTTTGAATATGTTTATGTAAACCTTGATGCTGTCTGGATTGTATGAAAGGTTCAAGGACCAAATCTTGAAGTAAAAGCCTACTTCGAAAAGATTTTCCTTTTTCGTAGTTGCTAAATTTATCAACATACAGCACAAATGCTTTTATTGGGATTTTTATTTCTAAAAAATTATTTGAGTAGGTATACTAAGGATGATAATATACTCAAACTAAAAAATAATGAGTCAAAAATTAGATCTATTTTAAAAGTTATAGAAGACAAACATTGGTCTTCCGAAAGTTAATGTGTAGGTACTGATTAATAAAACCTTAGAGGTTATAAATTCATTCATTAATTTCCTACTTCATATTACACTGATTTGTATAGAATTTTGTTAAAATAAATGATTTCAGGATTCAGAAAATTTATGCCTTATCGATTTTTTCTGTGAACTTATGAACAGTGTTAAAAACGTGTTCTCCCGGCACTCCATATTAGGCCTGAACACAGCTTTTTGATACAAGCCATGAGCCAGTATATTTGGTAACCTCGATTTCCAGTTCATTTTTTTGTGTTTACATTATTACATTGTAACACG
This sequence comes from Apoderus coryli, assembly GCA_911728435.2. Lineage (NCBI taxonomy): Eukaryota > Metazoa > Arthropoda > Insecta > Coleoptera > Attelabidae > Apoderus > Apoderus coryli. The sequence continues at coordinate 7,850,294 of OU452204.1, read as the reverse complement.
CGGTCGAATTAAATCAGTGCTTATTGAGCTTAATTAAAACAGTTTTTTATAAAAATTTGTAGTGATAAGTGTGTATAAATATATCGTATAAATTTTGTGTAAGTCACCATACCGGATAAACTGTTTGTTGATAAAATAAAGTGCTTTGTTTATTACTCTTGTACCGGCACGGCATAGTCACACGTGTCAAAAACTGCCATAGTTTGTGGTAAACACTTTCCTGAAAGCCAAATTTTACGGGAGGATAACTACCTTCAACCGGATGGAACTTTAACTATTTTTTCCTATAACCCTAAACTTAAACTCCGTTCGTATTCATCTATTTTTCCAAATTAGCCTAAATATTTGTGGAAAACAGTTCAAATCGCTAGAAATCACCCGAAGAAAATGTGAACAAATCGGACGTTCTAACGAAAAAAACGAATTATGGTGAGTTTTGAAGATCTTCTTTTAAATTTAAGTTAAATTAATTTTTCTAATAACTGGAATATTAAAAAATCATAACATTTAGAATTCTATGTCACAAAATACGAGTACAAAATAGTTTCTGACGGTTTTACTAATTGTATGGCGGTGTTGCCATTGTCCCTTTATGGCTTGGCTAAAGAAGGCTCATGAAAAACTTGAGTAATGAGCGAAAAAAGTCCTTTTGATATAAAATACTTTTATAAGATATTCTGTGGTATTTCCCTTGTTGCAAAATATTTTTCTGAATACATGTCTGAGGCTGGTATTGTAATTAAAAATGTAAAATAAACAAATTTATATTGCATATCATTTAAATTACATTTTTTTTAAATATAATCTTACTTGATTAAATGTTTCACATAGTCTCTTAACATTGTATGAGAAGTAAATTAAATGTTCTTTACGCCAACTTGTCTATACATACAAGCAATTTAAATCGCTTCATGTCTCTCAGTTGAAATGTTATTTAACACTCGTTTCTGCCAACAACGAACAGCAAAGTCAAAAATTATCTGATGCAGACTAACAAATGGACATTTGAAGAACATAAAAAGAAACTTTATGCAGTTTTTCGGAGAGAGCGAGGCAAACTAAACACGAAGTTTCCCGCATGAAGCTAGCTTTATTGTAAAAAAGGGTTCGGGTAACTTTTCAGTTATATTATACTAGAAGAAAAGGAAATGTGATTTTTATTATTCAAATTTATCTTAACCCAGTTTTTAATCCAGAACAAGTTTTATTTTTTACTATTTATATGTGTCTATTAAGTTTTATAGACGTTATAATGCCTTGTTAACACGGAATTTCATAGTCATTTAAATGCACGAGGACACAATTTTATTATTTGGAACAAATAACAAGAATAAAGTTATAGAAGATCTCTCAAAATCATATGATTCAATAAACCATGGTACTTTTTTACTAAGTGGAATCCAAAAATATGTAATACGAGTTAATGCAATTTCGTGGATTAAGTCTTATCTCTCAAGACATCAAAAGTGAAAAGCGTTACCAATGATAATGAAGTTAAACCTAACATTTTTTGTTTGTAATTTATTAAAATAATCTGGGTGATAATCAAGAATCTTTCTCTAATATAATTAAATATTTTGAGGACATGATAATTTTAAAGAGTTCAAAACTGGTTGAATAGACTAATATTGAACGACAAACCAAATTGGTATTATTAGGATCAAAAAATAGAGAATTAATTAACTAATAACGAAAAAGAATTTAAGGAGGAAAGTTTCAATTAGTCCATTTCAACAAAGTTTTTTGGAATTAATCAATATTCATGCATTTTTAGATATAAGAAGAATAACGAAGTGAATTCGCTTCGATGGTAAATAGTTTCAGACACCTTGAAGCTCATCACAAGTCATCTTTGAGGGAAATTGAGGACTAAATTAGTGTTGCAAGTATATAAAAAAATGGGTTGTGTCGCTAATTTAATCAAAAATATATGATGTAAAAGGATGTGTTTGGCGACATCTAGTTTTATCGTTGGTAGTACGCCGAGTGAACAACAGTTCCTATATCGGCTGCCTGGGAGGTCTCTGACCCCATAAAGCAACTACCAACACATAGACGCGCCGATACTCCCTTAAGCGGGATCGCATATATTTGAAATGGGCTTGTTTAACAAAACAAGACTTAAAATCCGAGAGTTTGTCTGTCAACCACTATATTTGTGAAAGTATAGTGTAGAGAATTATGGGGGCAAATATCATAAGTAACCTATCGCTGTAAAGTCGATAAAAATGCTTTAAAACGATGTATCACTCGACCCCTACTGCTATTTGAAAATATAGCGGTTGTATATATCACAGGGCTTAGGCGATTTAAACCAAGAACTAATGGGTTGTTTTTGTGTGTTCACAATACTTTCCTTGTGCGGGAAAGTAAAAATATTGCCAGAGCTGGGATTCGAACCCATAACCTTCCGCATGGAAAGCGCACGCTTTATTAATGACGCCGAAAACCATTTTACCAAATTACTGTATTATATTTGTATTGGCCTCCTATAAAACAACCTTGTGCGGGAAAGGAAGCAATGATAGGAAGCAAGGAACTCAGTTTTCGAGGCGGTATTTGAAAAACGTAAATCCGACTTCGAGTAAGCTCACATAACGCTGGCATTTTTAACAGGTATAATGAATTGTATTGGAATGATACGAACTCCCATTTAATATTAGTTGATTCATAAATTATAGCAAATTGGTTTATTGGATGTTTGAAGACACATTGACGGATGTTGGATAATTATAAACAATATCTTAGAAACAAATTGAACAATTTTTGAGGAGGTGGAATTAGCCGATAGAAATTCGTTGTTGTTTCACAAACAATCCGTTTCCAGACCAATGGATAGAGACTGTACACAGTAAATTGGCCTTCAGTTTCGCGAGATGTTTTCGTTTGATAAGTTATCAAAGATCTATTTTATAAGAATTATATTAATAATAAAAACAAGTTCGTGCATCGCGGTCACCATTCGTTCGCAAAAATAAAAAATCCAATAAAACTACTAAGATATGTATGTATGTAGACGTCGATCCGAACTCATCATTTAAGAAAATGGAGGGTAATTCAAATTTTTAATTTTTTTGCATGGAATTTTGTACCTTCTATGTTTCCAAGTTTTATAGTATCTATTATCAATTCTTAATATAAATAAAATTTATTTTAAATACTTGACAAAATATCTCAATAGAAACTTCTCAAACACAAACGAATTTAAACCTCTAATGTATTTCTCTTTCCTATTCATAGGTATAAAATTCAAAGGTAAACACCTACAATAGAACCTCGATATTAAAATTTCTTTCAGAAACACACATAAATAAGGATCCGTTTTATCCAATTCCAACGATCCATTACTCTCTCTCTGGTGTGTATAAAATCACATGTTCTGAACCAAATTCTAACCACAATTTAAATACCGAACATCACTTTAATATCGATACCGACCTCAAAGTAATACACTTGTGTAAGAAGGGAGTTAAACTAAATATCTTGGAGTTGTCAGGGATGAGAAAATTAATTGCTTGAATGACTAAATCAATTTTGAGTAATTTATCTTTTTCGATTCTCTTCGTTTTCTAAAATAAAACGTTGCACAATTTCTTCTCTTCAATATCTCTGAAACTTAATGCAGTATTAAAATTTAACGGCTGGCTGTTATCCTATTCCCATCATATAACTCGATACACCTAATATAAATAACTATCCACCTTCGCCGTTACTTTATAAAAAATATAAAAACTACTTCAATATAAAAAAATTACTTCAATAAAAAAAAAACAAAACAAAAAGATAATTAAAAATTTCCTATATCTATATATTTTGGTAGCTTTTAATATTTTGAATGTTGTGTGTGTCTGTATGTTTATATAATGTGTTCGATTATTTCTACAAGTTTTTAATTTTGTTTGTATATTCATTCTCTCATATATGTGATATTAAATGTAATTAGCCATTTTTTTCGGTAAGTTTATACACACATCAGTAATGTCCAATAACGCAGCCGCACAGTGACCTTTCCTAAAGCCCGACTTATATATATTATATTTCGTTATATTATGTTCTATAAGTTGGTCTTTGATAATACGTTCAATAATTTTTGAAAGAACAGGCAGTATACTGATGGGTCGCAAATGCTTTAGTTCTAGCGGGTTTTTAATGTTCGGAATGGGAACTACTTGAGCAGTTTTCCAAATTGCAGGAAACACAGAGTTAGATATACAAAAATTAACAATATGCGATATATATTTTAATATAAATGGACAGCAAAATATGATGAAATTAACATGAATATTATCAGCCCCAACTGCTTGAGATTTTATTTAGCATAATAAATTTCAATTTCAGATATTTCACGAAACACCAACTCAGAAGCAATAGAATTCTTAGTTCCAGAGTGATAATTTTTAATATTTTGACCAGAATTCACTGGAAGAATACCGTTAACAAAATAGTTATTAATCTGATTCACTTAAAGATATAAAATAATTGTTATAATAAGTAATCAACCACTTTCATTTTTATTATGTTATTGTGAAGAGGGTATTCATTCCAACCACAATTTTTGATAAAACTTAACTTGCAATTTCAGTTGACGCTGTAGGAAAAATCGTAAGAGATCCATGATATGTTATATTTAACAAAATATCAGTTTATGTCATATATCCTGAACTAGGTCCGCAAAAAAATTTTCACTGTACGAGTATATACCTACTCGTACTTACCGTACCTGATTTGAGTTCCTTTAGCATTTTTTTGGTATTTGTTAAAATAAAGAATTAAATTTCGATGATTTTCGAAAACTAAACGACTGACAAAAAAACGTTGTCTCATGGTTCGTTTTATCTAAAAAATTTACAAAACAGAGCAAGTTTTTCTTGTTTAATTCTCAAGGTACTCACTTGCCACTGAAGCTTATTTAAAATAAATTATAAATATCCTAAAAGCATTTGATTTTTAAAAAGCTATGTAAATGGTATACGGGTTTTGTGAATATTGCTTAAACTTAAACTATAAAAATCAGATCCTCATTTATATTCATATTCTCTTGATGTAAACCATTTCTTCAAATTGGCGTTTTTTTATGCCGCTCAGTATATAATATCTGTTTTCGCAGGCGATTTTGTTATGAGAAATGTTATGTCCTTTTAGTGGATTTTCAAGATTTTGTTTTGTCTGCCTAATATAAGCACCAGCACAATCTCTACAAGGTACTCCTTATACTGCAGGTGCTTTTTTTATAATGGTGTTTTTATTTGTCTTGAGAAGATTTGTGTTTTTATGACAGGTGATTATAGGTATTGTACGGCCGTAACTTTTTTGGAAGTGTTTCTAAGAGATATTAAAAAATATTTTAGAATTTAAACAATAAAATTGTGTTTTTTATCATGCGCAGACTTCGAAATATAGAATAAATTAGCCACTGATTTGCAGGTTACCTAGTTACCGATACACAAAAAAATCGGTTGTGTCGCCCCAAAACTTTCCCGACATGATATACCTAATATGAAGCGAACGCTCTATCGATGTGTTAAAAAGTAGGTACTCAAGTACCTAGATATAATATTCTTATAAGCATATTGATTCCAACTACTTAACGGGTGAAATTTTAAACTCAATTTTCTCGAGAATTATGGGGGCAAATATCAAAAGTGACCCATTGCTGTAAAGCAGATAAAAAATGCTTGAAAATGATGTATCACTCGACCCCTACTGATATTTGAAAATTTAGTGGTTGTGTCCACCTCTATCACAGGGGTTAAGCGATTTCAACCAAAATCGAATGGCTTTATCCTAGAACTGCCTTAAACTTATATACCAAAATTTAGTTCAATTGGTTAAAGCGTTTGGGCGATATCGTGGAAGAATTCATACAGACATACATACATACACACAGACAGACAGACTTCCATCTAGAAATGGTCTTAATCATCTTAGGGATCTTCAAATTGTTATATCCATCTTTATCTCACAAATTTTTTTTAGTGCGTTCACAATACTTTCCCTGTACGGGAAAATAAAATAGATAATGTGAATTGAAATAAAACGACACAGACAAAAATATTAAATATTTATTTTGTTGTTAACAAGTGCCTGTATTTTCCAAATTTTGTAGAAATTAGTATCTAAAAACTAGCATTCGCTTGTGATGAGTTACTGTTTCTTTGTTATTCGCAAATAATGGGTTACCGAGTCACATCATTATGTATTTGAGGTGTTTTTCTGAAGCCAACTTCAAAAGAAAGAGCCTAATAACGATTTCTGTTATATCCATATACGCATGTGTGTTTTCAACACAACAAAACAGCAAGAATCAAAGAGAACTGAGAACTGTCAGAAACATTTGACGTAGAAAATAATCATAATTACTACGTATTTAGAGTAATAAACCCTGCGCATTAGAAAGAGGGAAACATTTCTTTTGCAACACCAAGAAAACAAAAAAATTGTGAATGCATATCATATTTTTTCTCATATCTCATGAATACTAATTGAACATATTATATAAAGGCATGTTTTATTAATATTTACTAGCCCTGAGACAGTCATCTCTCTCACAACCCTTAATAATTGTGATAATCTGAGAAGGCGCCCTTAAATAACGACGGCAAAATGAGCAAATTAGAAGTGTATTCCTTTAAATTCCATTAAATATTGTTTGTAAAAAATATCAAATACGTTCTGTTATGTGTGTTAATACATGCAACAGAATTGCAATTATTCGCCTAGTTGGCGTTTCTGATTAGTTCCAGATTATCAATTAATTATAGATAGGACATCGTAAATAATAAAAATGTTCAGACTTTGATGTTGTCACCTTCAATAATCCGTGAAACTTTAGGACAAATGGGAATTTCATGATCTGAGTCCATGAATTAAAATTCATCAAAGATAGTAAGTCATAACGAGTATCTTATAAAGTCACTGCCCCTAAGTCAACCCCAGCCAAACGTAAATGTATCGCCGAGTAGGCCATTTCAGTCAAAATGAGGCGCTTCATCACTACAGATCAGATTTTTATGAAGTTTTTCTTTGTGAAAATCCAATTTAATGCTAATTATATAGTTGCTTTGTTTTAAAAGTATTTTGGAGTTGAATTTGAGTGTTACTATCTTCAAAATATAGGAGTTATCCGGATGTAGTGCAGCAGAGTAACGGTTGTGAAATTCTAACGATTCAAATTTACGTTTTAAGTTGAAGGTTCTTATTTCAAATTTAATTAAGATCGTCACATTCTACTGTTGCTGTGAATTCTGGTGTAATTACATGTGATATACATTTCTACTTTTTCCTATTAACATAATAAAATTTATTTGCATTTTGTGTTGGAATTTTTGTTGTTTGTTTATCCTCTCATGATCGATTTGTTTAGTGGACTGGGAATATGTAGGATTTTAACTTTGTTATCGCAAATTAAGCCAGTGAGTATATTCTATAAGCCGAAACACATTTTTTTTGTGCCTGAGCTAATTGTAATTATTGTAATTAGCGTGTCGTAAATTTTTGTTCTGCAATCTCAAAAGTAGTAGTGTCAATGAGTGAATCAAATTTTTCTAAAATATATTAGGGAGAAAAAAGGGCAAATTAGATAAAAAGTAAACCTGAATATGGGATAAATATTACAGCAGGATTGAGTTCCAATTAATGAGCGTAAGTACAAGTTGGTTAAATAGGCCACCAACTTCACGAACATAGACTTTTCACCGAGTTTTATCGGTTCATAATCTCCAAGTTAAATGAGGATATACAAGGGAATTAATACAGTGATTTTTTCAGATATCCGATACCAAGTATTTCCAGATCCAAATGAAAAATTCTGAGCATATTTTATCGTAGTTTCTGTAAGCAGACCATAGTAAGAAATACTAAAATTTGAACTTAGGCTTTTACTCATATTTCCCCTCTCATATTAGGAAACTTCGACCTGACACTTACTGAAGTATATATTCGCCCTAGGCCTTGTTTACGGGAGGTTCAGTATTACAATACAATACATAACAAAGAAATTTGAATTGTGAAATATTTTTCGTTGTAATATATTTAAAAGCAAAAGGAATACGTATCGAAATTCTGTAGGGAAGCTTTATCCGGAGAACTTAACTATGTCGCTTCCCTTAACCGCATAACGTCTTCTGAGGACGGAACTCTCATTTTTTATCTTTTTTTATTTCGTGATAAATTTTGTGGACAACGATGGCAGAAGAAAATGTATGAAAATTGCGTTTTAGTATAATAAGGAGAATAAAATTTATAACTTCGGTCATAAAAATACCAATTATTATTAAAATAGAATTTGTCGTATTTGTAATGAATTAGCGTAATCAGCGAGCTTTGATTTTACTCATTAATTACTGAATGAAAATAAATTGACAGTAGAAAAATATTTGATTATCATGTCGAGATATAATATCGTCGAATAGTATTGTTTTTAAAAAATTGCCTTTCCTAGAATAAGGCTCGCGAAGCCATGATTGTCTTTTTATGTCCGTCGTTGCTCCTGAGAAGGTGGCTTTGATTACAATGCTAGAATCCAGACAGTTATAATTGAACCTAACGTACTGCTAACTGGATCTAGGCAAACCTGTGACAGAAGGTTCAGCAAACATTGTTATGAAGGGGTAAATAAAGAAATACCAAATAGCCTATGGCAAAACATGGTTGCATATACAAATCATCCGCACTAGAACCACAATAGACTAGCAAATCCAGCCCATAGATATACGATGTTTGATTGGGGGTACCGAAGTTGCATGCCAGATTCGAGTACCTATACACTTCATTACTGCATAAAATCTACCATTCCAGAGAGCCTCAATATTTGTATAGTTTGTTGTGTAGACGTTCACGTGTGCATGATACTAATATACGGGTTAATACATTTACAATCTCTAAGCATCACACATCAAAATTTCAGGGTTCTTTTTCATATATGGCCTCACTGTTGTTGAATAAAGTGATTGATATAATTGACTTACCTTTAAACTTATTTCAGAGAGAAGTGAAACTCAGAATTGACCCATAGGCTCAATGTTTTGTTAACTGTGGATGGGTTCTTTTTTTTTTTTAATTGTAACATTTTTTCTTTTTTTTTCTATTTTTTGTACATTTGTATATCTTTTAGGTAGAGTGGAAGAGTGGCATTAGCCAAATCTCTAACCTTTTGTGTGATTGTAATTTTTTTTGCATTTTCACAAAAAATCATTTATTATTATTATTATTTCCACGAACACTGAGTCCGGCTTTTCACGGTTGCAGCAAGCAACTCTGATAAAAATAATAAATGCGTTACTGTACAAGACTCTGAGTGAATATGATAGGCAACAAACTGTTGGTTTGCCAGCCAGCTTCTATGCTATTCAGTTTTGGACTGTTTGTGGTTATCTGACGAAAACTAGAAGCAACATTCATTTAATGTAAATATTCTGACTGTATACTGGAGTCATTCCCATCAGTTTAGATTATTTGACCGATCTCTTCTTAGCGCGTGTAAGCATGATGAGGAAATGGTGCAGAATACCATTAATTAGAATATAATCACGAATAAGAGACTTTTTAAACAATAGAATTAAAAGAATGCTATTAAGGATTAAAATATGAAATCAGCTAAGTTAGTACAATAGTATAGCGTGGCACCATCCAGCGGTACAGTGGCAAATTACTGGTCAAGACCATCCTATCCTGTACGCAGTTAGGCAAGAAAAATTAAATTCTTTAAAACGTCAACTCACTATACACTCACAATATTATTTTTTTGTGGTAACTAACCACCGGAATTTTCTGGCATTTCTATAGCCTGTATTGCACCAATAATCACTGATGAGTCATGGATTGACGAAACGCTCGTCTAGTGCATGTTTAGTGTGCGACGGAAATAACTAGGTATGTATGTTTCTTGGCTTTGTATTTAGACAAACCAATACATAATATTTAAATAACTAGGTTATAGTCTATAGAATAAAATTAAATATATTGAAATTTAGTGGAGACAGAGAGTTTCCTCATTGAATTCAGAGTCCGCAGCGAGATAGGGTAAGGAAACATACCTGAAAAAGACTGAATGTAATTCGGAAACGTTTTTTCACTTGCCCCAATTTTCACCGCTCATCAGTTTCTTGTAAAGACTAGATATTTTGAAAAACATAATATTTAAAAGCACACTCCAAATTCTTAGCTGCTAAGTAACGTGAACGAACTTACAAGCATTCTTTTTTGTTAGTATTCTAGAAACAAAAAACTAATTTTGGAGATTAGGAAATACTGCAATTGCCGAAAGAAGCCTCCCTGTAATTTGTTCCAAATAGTGATTATAATTCTCAAATTCGCTTGCATTTCCACAACTTTGCATACAATACAATCTGCCTACAATAAAATAGGTAAATAAAATGAAATGGGCTTTAACCCAAAATTTACTGACCATTTTTATAGCGTAGTTTGTATAATTAAACTTCCACAAGCCCATAAACATGTGACTAAAATATTTATTTCACCCCAAGTTTTCAATTGTGTTCCTATTTTGTTTTGGTATACCCATTTAGTAGTTTCTCTATTAGCACAATCAAATTACTTGCTATTTTTAAATTTAAACAGTATTATGATACTTAATAATCTGTAATGTAATGTAATGTTGTGTAATATTCGGTAACGAGTTTGATTTACTCCAACTCAGAGATTTCTGTTGTGAACCCTGATAGATGGCTAAGCAGATCGATCATCGAGCCGCAAATTTTGTCACAAAACGGACGCAGCCAATCATCACCATTTACCGGCTGTCGTAGGTGCGCTGCTTCATCGATGCGTTCTCTCTCCTTTCGATGCTGTCGCATCCTCATGTTCTCGACGCTGCTCTTCAAAAAGTTAAAGGCCCTCTTATATGGTACGCTTCCATATCAGTCGGTCATTCGCGATCTACCCCCAACTGTCGAGGTAAGAGAAACTCTCGATGTTCTGAAGTCTGTCTCCGTTAACTCGAATATGTGGTGGGACAGCCACAGCGTTTGGTGCTCTCCCTGATTTCGTGAGCCGACCTTAAGCTGTGAATAAAGGGTTCTCTTTGGAAAGCGTTCCGTTGGCATGCGGATTACATGGCCAGTCCATCGCAGCTGCTACCTAACAATCAGCGTCTCAATGCTAGTTGTTTCAGCTCCTTGCAGAACGCTGATGTTTGTTCGTCGGTCCTGTCATTTAATTCCAAGAATTCTTCTAAGACGCTTTTGATGGTGACGTTTGGACTTCTCATTCGTTGGAATATTCCTGTGCGTAAGATTTTTCAACGTGATAATGCTGCAACACATCAACAATCACACGATCACTGACCGAAACTGAAGTCCGACCCAATGGCGTACTGTCTATGACGATTGGAGATTCCAGCACTGCTGCAATCTGTTGCTGGGGTGCGGCTACAGGCAGTACGGCTCGCCAAGAGTGCCGTAGCAGAGAATTAATTCTCTGGCCTGGCTTTAAACCACAAACACACACACACACATTACATTCCGACGTAGATAAAGCAAGCATAAAATCTTTTTATTTTGTTTTTAGACCACCCACGTGTCTTGTTGCAATATGTAACAACAAGCAATTCGCAAAAGGAAATTATTGGGTGCCTAATTAGGACCTATCAAATCCAGTACAGTCCTTTGTTAGTCACTGTGATCTCGATAATCTTACTTTAATTATTTTATAGACATAAATGTATTATCAAACCTTCAACTGTAATGAGATACTGAAGAATTAAAACTATATTAGGTAGAACAAATTAATATGCACTTCTGCCACCCATTAAAAACCGTCTAACCAATTCGCACGAAAAGCGTTTTCATAATTTTGAACTATATTTCTGCTATGCAAGCTGATGTTTTCTTTTTACTAGCACATTCAACTCATAATGAAAGGACCACCGATTCTACCGCCTGTATATCTGGCATTGTTTGGTTAGGTTAAGGTTAAGTAAAACTTTGCAAACTTTTACATCTTAATTCTTGGTAAAACTGTGTATTAGGCTAGTCAAGATATTTCCATGGAAACATAATGCTACAGATCTGACTTCTAAAGGTATACGGTTTCCTCCGAGCGACTGAGAGCTGCGATCGTCGCCAGCGATCGTTGCTTATTGTCCGTTTTCCTCGACCAGATTGACTCGACGACATGGAAGGTTTGTCGTATATATTTCTTGAAGAAATAGAAGAAAATGAGATACTAGAAGAAATAATTACTAGGAAAAAATACGCCATGTTCAAAGAACGAGAAAAAGAAGGTTGTTATAATCTTTTAGTGACCCCTAATGAATAGTGATATTAAATTTAGATAATTCTTTCCACTTAATGTGGTTCAGTTTAGCCACCATTTCTATAAGTTTGTCATAGTCCTCGTCTTCAAAAATAATTTTTTTTAACGCGAAATAATCCACAGAATCAGAGGAAAAATAGTATCTGTTCTCTGAGAGAACAACGTACCAGACCAGTTGACTCGCGACGATCGCCTAGGTCAGCGATAGTCGTTAAACATTATCGCGCAGAGGTAAGCGTTAATATTGATTTGCCTTACAAAACCGTACCTTAAAGGTGTATTGATCCTGAATGAATAAAAAATATTTTAGACACAAAATCAGAAATCTCCTGTAGTTCCTGATGATTTGCTAATATGTGGTTTAACAAAATTATAACATCAACAACATTTACGAACACAGGTAGGTTATCCCTAGAGCATATAAACTCCAATAACTGTTTAAAGTTCTTGTTATTCGACATCTGTTTTCTCAGGAGTGCTGTTGAGGTGCAATGGTATATTCGTTGCGAGTGCAATTTAAGTAAAACAAAATATGAAGACATACTTGAGAGTACTAAACGCTCTAAGTCGGTTTATGGATACTTACATATTGAATCAATGGGTTTTTACTTCAAATGAGTTTTTGTTGGGATTTCTACAGTTATTTCTATGATATCTGTGATTTTTTATCGGTTTATTTGCTGCTAATATTATGCTTCATTAGAAGTGTCTGTCCAATTATGTATTATATTTCTGGCCAACGAGAGAAATATACAGTGTGTCCACGTTAAAGAGTTACCACTTACCACCCTTGTAACTTTTTGATCTTTTGGTGGATTTTGATAAATAAGTAAGTAGTTTGGTGGATTTTGTTAGGTGGGTATTCGAAATGTTCATTAAACTATTGGGCAACTTTAGTTTTGGGCTGTAATCATGGCGAGCTACCACCACTTTGCAGAAAGTATCATTAGAGATTTTTCTAGGAAAATACGGATGACGGATTCTTATTTAGGATAACGTAAAACCACCCACTTCTTCCGATTTTCAGTGTTCTAAAAAACAGGGTGTGGAAAAAAAATCTGTGCAATAAAATATCAGAAAATTACAATTTTATCGTAAAATTAACGGATGAGAAATTTATAAAAAAGTAAAATTTGAGTTATTTCCAAAATTACCTTTCTTAACTGCTGTCGAGTTACACTGTGACAAGCTTCTCTGATCCTATCACATAGTTCTTCTCGTGTCTGGGCATTTTATCATACACTTTATTACTTTCCCGTATTGTGAACTATTGTTAAATATTTCCATTGCAATGGTATTGAATTTCCCTTATATTTTATTGGATAATAACTTTTATACATTTTTATTTTCCCGCATAGGGGTTATTTCTGAAGGATTATTTAAATAATAGGTCTCAAAGAGTATTGTATTTAAGTCAATTGTCATCGGCGACATCTGTAGTTAGGGGTGTAGCGCAGGGATCTATTCCAGGCCTACTATTTTTCATCCTTTACACATGCCACTTTGCTTCTGTTTTACATAAATGTAAAATCCATATGTACGCCGATCACACTCAATTGTATTGCTTCTTTCCAAAAGAAAAACAATTGGAATATCTATCTTTGATTAATGCAGACCTCAGTCGATTGGTTGAATTTTCAAATTTCCATAACCTATTAAAATAAATCATGAAAAGTCTAGTGTCATATATTTTGGTGGTTTGTCAAAGATAAATTTTAAAATAAAAATAGATAATAAGCCTTTAAATGTGTCTGTCAAGGCAAAAAATCTCGGTGTTCTAATCGATGAAAATCTTAAATTTGCTGATCACGTCTCCTTCCTGTTCCAAAAAACTTACTCCAAACTGAAATTGATATTTTCTAATAGGCATGTATTAAGTTTTCAGATCAAATCGCTACTTTGATACGCTTGTTTTATCAAAATTTAATTATTGTGATTATGTCTATGGTCCTTGTTTGCTTCAGATAGACTGCTTTCGAATACAAAAAACACAAAACTCATGTCTGAGATTAATGTTTGGAATACGGAAATTCGATAGAAGAAGCCACACTCTAAAAAAGGCAAAATGGCTTAATATGTTGAACCGACGACGATTGCACTCTGACATTATTTCATAAAACAATTACAAAGAGAAATCCACCATATATCTTCAATAAAATTACTTTTAGGACGGATGTTCATAATTTGAACATAAGAAGAAAGCATATGATTGATATACCACCCCATAGAACAACTTTATTTCAACGGTCTTTTTCATATACCATAGCTGCAGAGTATAACAAATTGCCTCAGAATTTTAAGTCTCTCTCGATATCCAGGTTTAAGTTAAAAGTATCTGAAATGTTATTTGATGGGCAGTGCCTATTCAATTTCCATCGTTATCCCTCCTTTCTATCTTTTAATTCATTTAGTTTTAAGGTTATGCATTTGTAAATGTAATTATGGTTGTGTTTTATATAATATGTAAAGGGTTTTCTATTGTTGTATAAATATTTTATTTCTCTAGGTTCATGAAGAATATCAGCAATGCTGAACATGCGCCTTTTAACAATACCTTATTGTTTCAAACTTGTTGTTGAATGTAATTTATGTTCAGGTTATTGTTAATAAAGACATTTATTATTATTATTATATCCGTCTTTATCTCATTTTTTTAGCGCGTTCACAATAGTTTCCCTGTGCGGGAAATTAAAAGTTACAAGGGTAGTAAGAGACACACTGTATATATGAGCCAAGTTTTGCTGTATTTTATTGTATAAAATTGGGGTGGCTATGACGACAATGCTAAAAACATCTTTATAGACATCTAGATTTAGAATCTAATGAAAATCAAAGGATAATTCCCTACATTATTATGATACACCACTGTTCGAAATTGTTATATCAGTGATTTTTTTTTCTTCCTGTGCAGCTAAAAAGTATATCCGTCATCAAGTCTCGTCCATCGTAGTTGTAAGAAAAATCATTCCAATATATACGGCAGCAGATTTTGCACGCCTGCATATAATTTTCAGCAACGATATTCATGTATGCTGGCATCGTAGCCAACACATGAAAATAACGAATTCGAAAAACGGACGTGGTGTTTTGAATTTGGCATTATTATTCTATATCAATATGGTATATATATCTATATATTTTTTTTTGTAAATTATGCAAAACGTTCGTTGGCTGAATAGGTGTAGAAATGTTGCACACACCTTTATAGTCGTTGCAATTTTATTGTATGCATAAAATGTATATTTCAAGTGGTTCCCTGTTATTATATACCTATCTCAGTTTATGATTTAAATACACTTTATTAGATACTTATAATGGTAAACAAACATATTTACTGATACCTATATGGACTCTTGAGAATGTAATAAATCCCAATTGATTTCCATACAACCAAACCTCAATGAATAATTGATTTACCCTCTTTTTGCTTTAAATTCCCGATTTCACTGAAGCCTCTTACCACCAGCTCTTGCCTTCCATCCAGCTCACCAAATCCTGGCTATGGTTTTGTGCGATGCTATGTACCATAGTATGCTATCTGCCTTCACATTGAACATTGTAGGTCCTGCTATACATCACAATTCGGTGCGCCTCTAATTCTAATTTACATACATTAGAAATACGCCTATGACAGTAGACTTATATCTTCATAATTTGCTGAGATATAGCTATGTAGCAATGGGTTCTAAAGAAAGAGTCGCTGAGAAAAAAGAAGAAGATGAGATATTACTGTCTGAGAAAAATTGAACCTACAGGCATGCAACTCATACCTGTGGATGGTAGAATTCTTCGGCTGTCGTCAATCTTTATTGTGAGTGCGAGCAGTTCTCATGGTACAATCATGTTTATTCATTTTCCAACTTCACTAATTTTGTGACTTTTGTAATGTGGGAATGAATATTTTACTTCCAGCAGCTCCTGACTAAGTCCCCTGTAGATGCTGCAGGTCCAACGTCTAACGGGGTATTGCGCTTATAGTTGGAGTCATGTTCCTAATTATGTGATGAAATGTCGAGCAATTCTTATGGTTATTGAAAGTTCCGTGTTGTGCAATTATGAAAAAATGCTCCCAAATTCTTTGACTCGAATACAAACCGATGCCTCTCATCCACCCATATTCGATGTTAAAAAACCTAGAATCTTAAATATTCTTCCTTCTTGCAACTTTTTAAAGGGTACGCTTCATCCATTTTCTCTTGCTGCTGCTCCTGTGTCGCAATAGAAGAGAACCCTTTTGTTAATAACATATTAATATTCTCCAAAGAAACTCAGTCGTCAATTGAATAATAGAGACTTGATATTAAACAGTACTTCATATTTTAGTCAAAAGATTCGAACAAGGGAAATATTCGCAATGTTTCATTCAACTACAAGAATAAGGTGAGCTATAGCATCGCCTGTTGTTATATCGTGTCGTCTTCCATTTTTACCCTTACATATACCTATATACCGAAAGAGAACCCATCCTTTAGTGGAGGCGACGGAGTTTTTCGCACACAACTCTTTTCACTGACAAATATATTGCACTTCAACATCACGTACACACTTTTCATACTTTTTATACCTACGTTCATTTCGAAACATCTGCGAGAATGGCATTCGTCTTTTATCAAATACAGACAACTGTAATAAGTACAAGAAAAACGTTGTTGTGTCATATTTAGGAAGTTAAAATAAAAGGAACAAAGTATTTGGGTTGTATATAAGGTGATCCAAATTGAAACGCATTCTTACATGAAGTTGATGATCTCTGTTCATTTTACTCTTAATAGGCTTCCTTGAAAAAGGGGTCTGAATCCAATTTCCTTTAAGGTCAATATCATACCATAACGGATAAGATTTGCGTGGGCACATGACGAAGAATTTTGAAAACATGATTGCAGTTCTAGCAAAATGTTAACTTGGTTAAAAAGTGTCTTTTGAAACAAAATCTGTAATGTACAGTTTCATTAACTATTGTGGTACTTCTTTCCTTCTTAGTTTACGATGCGACTCCTGCATCATTTCATCCCATATACAGTGTGATTTATTATGGTTGCAACAAACGAAAACTGGAGATTCCTGAAAACAATTCAAGCATTTTTTGCCATTGGACCCATGTCCGCAAATGCTTCGTTAACGAGATACAGGGTGTCCAAATTTAGTGGTCAAATTAACTTTTTTGTTCATTTCTCAAAAACTAGCTAACCGATTTGACAAAATTTTACTTGCATTTGAGGACAGATAACCTAAAATATTCTGAATTATTTTGGCTTTCATTAACTGTTCATTGGTGTAGACATAGGGGGCATTTGGATAACACACATAAATTAGTTAAACACAGCTTTGACAAGCTTCATTATTTTAAATTATTACTTTTTTAAAAAGAGCAACCTATAAGCTACAAAAAAGTTAATTACGTCGATGTTGTGGTTTCTACCATTTTTATGGAAACCGATAAATTGCAAGTTAATGGTAGATTTAAATCAAAATAACGTTTGCCAGAAATCAAAATGAAAAACCAAAGTTGCCGTGGAAAACGATTTAATAATATCAAATTACTTAACAACAAATTTTAAGGCCTATCAGTGCAATTAAAAATTTAACAATAAAAAAACTAAACTCGATATTAAAATAAGAAAATTAATAACAACTGTTCAAACTGCCCTCCATTGACAGTAATGCACATTTTACATCTTTCAACTAATGACTTTGTAGCTCTAATAAGGATATTATGATTGTTTCTTATTTTCCTAGCAGCTTCATGAACTATCTCCAGTAGTTGGTTTACATTTATAATTGGTACACTGTAAACCAATTGTTTCATGTACCCCCATAAAAAGAAGTCGAGCGGATTCAGATTCGGTGATCTTGGAGGCCACTCAATGGAACCTCCCAAACCAATCAAATTGTTTCCAAAGAGTTGATTTAAAACTTTAGTTACTTGTCTGCCACAGTGCGCAGGGGCTCCGTCATGTTGATACCACATGTTTTGAACAATATTCAGAGGTACATCCTCAATAAATTCGGGCAGGCGGTTGTGTAGGAAAAGACTGTATTGATTTGAGTTAAATGCCCATTAATTACGAACAACGGCAATAATTTATTGGTAAACATGCCACCCCAAACATTGATAGTAAAACGTTCTTGAAAATTTCGCGGCCTAATAGCACGAGGGTTGTTTAAAGACTATACATGTTCATTATGGTTTGTATTTATGCCAGCTCTAGTAAAAGTTGCTTCATCTGACCAGAGCACTTTCCCTAAAAATCTTTCATCTTCTTGATGCTTACCAAGAACCCAATTACAAAATAGTAGGCGCCTTTCACTGTCTCCAGGATGTAGGGCCTGGACATCTTGATGATGATAGAGATAGAGCATTTCTCGATTTAATAGTCTCCAAACAGTTGTTCGAGGTAATGCCAATTGAGTTGGTATTCTCTTCTAGTGCTTATTTTCGGATCGTCTAAAACTATATCCACTATGTTTTCTACAGTTTGAATATTTAGACGATGCGGTCGTTTGTTAACACTAGGTAAAATGCTCCCTATCGTTCTAAGCCTGTGAAATGTAGCCGTCCATGTTTTGTGATATGGATGACGTCTATTAGGATAATTAATTTGGAATTCTCTGGCCGCTGCTCTTAGATCGCATTACACAAACATATTCTTCAATTGAAAAAATCATTTTAATTTAGAAAGAAACATTCGCAATATTAAAAACAACTACAAAATAATAAAACAATTTTAACTAATTTAAATTTGTTGCTGTCAAAGTTTTTTTTTATTGTTGCGGCATTCGTTTTCCATGGCAACTTTGATTTTTCATTTGGTTTCCTGGTAAACGTTATTTTGATTTAAATCTACCATTAACTTGCAATTTATCGGTTTCCATAAAAATGGTAGAAATCACAACATCGACGTAATTAACTTTTTTGTAGCTTATAAGTTGCTCTTTTTAAAAAAGTAATAATTTAAAATAGTGAAGCTTGTCAAAGCTGTCTTTAATTAATTTATGTGTAAAATTTACCCAAATGCCCCCTATATCTACGCCAATGAACAGTTAATGAAAGCCAAAATAATGCAGATTATTTTAGGTTATCGGTCCCCAAATGCATGTAAAATTTTGTCGAAATCGGTTAGCTAGTTTTTGAGAAATGAACAAGAAAGCTAATTTGACTACTAAATTTGGACACCCTGTATCTCGATAACGAAGCATTTGCGGACATGGGCTCAATGGCAAAAAATGCTTAAATCACTTTCAGCAATCTCCAGTTTTCGTTTGTTGCAACCATAATGAATCACCCTGTATATAAAATGGAATATAAATAAGCAGGACTAGCAAGCAGGAGACGCTGACAACGTACATACATACAAACGATACATAGTTGAATTCGCACAAAATACAATTATCTGTGCCAGGCAAAGTATTAGAATTGATTTTCTCAACGAATAACGTGAGACCCAACTACCATTGGTGTACGAAAAAATCAAAATTCACTTTGCTAATATCTCCATTTCTTCTCTCTAAAAGTTAATTTTTTTTAGCGCGTTCACAATACTTTCCCTATGGCTCGGGAAAGTAAAAATCGAACTTTTACTTTTTTTTTTATTGAATTTACCTTGTATAACAATTATTAATATGTTTAAGTCAAAAGTTTAAATTAAAACAGAGTGTACTAAAATGCAATTTTGCATTTCATTTCTTTATTCAAAAAAGGAAAACCGCCTGTATCAATTATATAAAAAAAAACTGTAAGAATTATTTTCATACATACATCTTATACTAGTATAGTACAAAAAGGAGGTATGACCTTCGGGTAAAAAATTAGTCTAAGGCTATTTGAATGTTTTTTTAGAAAGTCGCATTTACTTTGATTTGTTTTGATACCTACTAAATATTTTGTACGACGTCTGTAACTAGATACGGAAGGTATTGTGTTTTTAGTATCAAATAATAATATGTTTTGATTGTGTTTAAAATAAAGCATATTTCATATAGAAATGACAATTATGAGCTTGAAAAAATGTTTTCTCAAAAAATTAATTTTAGATTTACATGGCCTCAAGAAGAATAATCCATGAAATGAGTCATCAGAACTCTACCGGACCCAAAAATAGACAGGCGAGAGCGACTGAATTTTAGTGTCAATATTTTGAAACGTAATTTAATAACCTTACATTAGTTGATTTATTTATTTTTCAATTTAGAGATGTAGTCCATATTCAAGTGGAGTGATATATTCAATGTGGGAAATAAAAATCAATCTCTAAGGGTCTTCAGTCAATCACCATGCATGTTTCGAGGCACTAGGCCTTATCATCAGTGGTGGATTCTATCTTTCGAAAAGCTGGCGTTCTGCAATTAAACACAGTTCAGGAAAACAAGAAAAGAGAGATGCATTAATGTAATTTCGTGAAAGAAAATTATATAAACAGAAAAGAAAAACTAAGTCATATCACAATTAAAATAATGGTGCTTTTTCTTTTTATAAATCATTGGTACGGTTTTGATTGTACCAGTTTCTTTTGTGTTTATATAATTTTCTTTTACGAAATGTTGTTGTCCTGAACTGTATTTAATTGCACAACGGCAGCTTTTCGTAAGATAGAACCCACGTCTGATGATGAGGCCTGGTGACTGACTGAAGACCCTTAGAGGGATTTATTGGATTTATTTCGTGGATATTGACTTTTATTTCTCACATTGACTATTTATTTTTTGCTTAAAATTATCCGATTATTTATGACCAATAAAGGACTGCATACTAATTCAGCTTAAATAAGCTTACAAGTATTTTAAAATTATAATATTATATATTATACTTTGTACGTTAATCGCTATTACTGTTAGCAACCCCAGCAACGGAACTCTGTAAGCCATATAGCGATTAAAGATCACCTTCTTTATGCTATTTTGTACTCTATAACGACAATCGGCGACATATAAACTAGATAAATATGTTTAAATAGTATATTGTGCAACGAACATGAAATATATATTTCCTACGAGTATGATCGTTTCTGCCTGCGGCTCATGCTGCAAAGCATACGAGTTGGAAATGGTCATTTCATGTGAGTTTCACAGTATTCTTTTTCTACCACTGTTTTAATGCTTTTTAATAAATTTAACATAATTTTTAAATATTTGCTTTTCGAAACTTACCCTTGTTAGCGTATAAGCCTAAATACGATAAATTAGAAGTATTAAATTGACTAGGTGGTGTTAAACTATATTCACTATCACTGTTTATGTGTTTTGAAATTAGCGAAATACTTAATTATAATTATTATTAATTATAAATACCAAAACTGTCAATTTGGTGTTTGTATTTTCGGCGTTGCTATGGTGATTTTTCATGCCCGCCGCTACTTTTGTCATTACCAGTAAATTGTATCCGTGCGTAATAATATTTCCCACTAGTTGCTAGAGATCACTTTATGCTATTTTGTACTCTGTAACGACAATCGCCGAACTACAAACGATCTAAATATGTCCAGAATAACTTTCCTCTACGACTGTCTTTAAATGCCTTTATGTTCAATCATGATTTGAAAATGTAGTACATTGTAATGCTATTTATCATTTACCCGTGCGTAATAATATTTTTCTACTCCTGTTTTGTTAAGCCGTCTATTGCAAAACTGTTAACGTGACATGTAAATTCAATCTTACATAAGTGTTACGTAATGATCACCAAAGTGTTACGTAATGAATATTACATAACACTTTGGGGATTTTTATTTTTTATTATGGAATTATGTCAAACACAAATGTCAAATATATAAATGTCATAATTACCTTTTCTTCTTCTGTGTGAAATATTTTTGCTTAAATTTTAATTCTGAAATGGATTTTGATTCTGCAAAGTCGTAGAAAAAGTACAGTACATAACTCGAGCTGTAAATAATTATCATATCATTATCATTTACAGCACATGTTATGTAATATACTATTCCCACTAGTTGCCTAGATTGTCGTTACAGAGTCCATAATAAAGTGATCTCTAATCGCTATATGGCTTACAGAATTTCGCTGCATGTGTCATTTAATATTTATAAATTGGACATTTACTGAATCTAGTTTTAACTGCAATAATAATAAGATATCTCATACGAGTATTGTATATATATATTCATAACAAATGATTTTAAAATTTAGTTAAATAAGCTACTTTTCATGAAAAAAAAAGATTAATAAAACCCTATGACAGACTATAACTATCATAATTAAGTATAAGCACAGTATATTTAAAATTACTAAATTTGAATAGACTTGAAAAAAAAAATTATGATGGTATAAGTTTGTCTTATAAAATACCGAAAATACAAAGAAAGTTTTTTGGATGACACACAATGAAGAAAAATACGAATTTGCATTTTATTAAATCAGAAAAAATTTCAACAAATTTACATATACAAAACTAATATACGATTCCTATCCTGATATATCCTTTATCAAAACCACTCAGTGATATTTGGGTTCTCACAGGTTTCAACTACCACATCAAACTCTGAGATAAACTAAATATTCAGCGATCAAAGGTTTTTAGCAGCAAATTTAGTTCGATATATCTTTTTCAAGCCGAAGTAATAATTTTGTATCCTATCAACGGCAGGCACCGAGAAAACTAATTTGCAAAATAACTTTTCTGACTTTTTTCCTTCAAACTAAATTTCGTTTTCCCAAGGATATATTGACTCTGATACGCCAATGGTTTAATACGTGTAAAGTTGATATAGAAGCCTTACACCACCCTCTGTTGGTGATTAATGTATACTGTGTTTTTTTCTCTTCTTGCGTGGTATTTTGTAATTCTTTCAACCCCTCTTTTTTTTTCTTTTAAGTTAAGGGAGCAGAATGGACCCACAAAGAACTGAAAAGCGCGTTTCTCTTCTCGTAAGATAACGCTACTTTATTGATAAAAAACAGCAAGTACCTGGCTATTAAATTTACTCATTCAGAAAGAAAGCTGTTAATCAACTTGAAAAATTTGTTTTGCAAGAGCTTTATCAAATTTCGTTTTAAAAATATACCTATGAAAAAACATGCTGTATTAATAATTAATCAAGTGTGTACAATGTACACAATGGAGGAATAGCTTCCAGTTGTTTTTAATAACGAAAATTATGCTAACAGAATTAGAATAAATGTTAAAATACCCATGTAATAGTATATTCTTCAACTCTTCAACGAGGTAGGTATAAAGATGTGCCGTTGTTTAGTTATTTTTGATCTTTGCTTATATGTTTTTGGTTTTTACTTTTAAAATTGGTTAATGCTGTGTTTCTTAGAAGTCCAATTTCATTTTTTTTACTGTTCAAAATTGGTTATTGAGCTTTCGATATTAATTACGATGTCATAGGAAGTTTTAGTCGTAATCTAATCCGTATTTTGTGCAAAATCCAATAATCACACTTTTAATTTTAACAACACAAAAATATTAGATAGTGAACAAAAAAAAGGTAGTTTAACGAAATGATTTACATAA
The DNA here is from genome assembly GCA_911728435.2 of Apoderus coryli. Classification (NCBI taxonomy): domain Eukaryota; kingdom Metazoa; phylum Arthropoda; class Insecta; order Coleoptera; family Attelabidae; genus Apoderus; species Apoderus coryli. The sequence goes on along the minus strand of OU452204.1, from coordinate 7,826,551 downwards.
AAAAAAATAGTATCAATGATAGAATCGATATTCCATATCTACGTAATATCTATCATAATCTCATACAAGGCAGTTATCACACACAACATTTTTGACGAACCTCGTATACACAATAAAATTCCAAATTCTATATCTATGACTACCACTTTACTTGCAAATTTTATATAAAAAAATGATCACACAAAGAAAAGAAAAAAACCATATACATACTTCCCGACTTTTATCAAAATATATATTTTATTGGAAGTAAAAATTTTTACAATTTACGAATTTCACAACATAATTTAAATACATTTATTTTTAAGACGTTCGTGTCGACCTAAATGTTTGTTAAATAATGTCTATAGTTCTTTATTTATACACAAATTGTGTATTTTACTTGTGTCAAAAAGGTAAATTAAAAAAATGTTCAAAAATTGTACAAACTTGTATTATAAAACTATACCTATCGTTTTGTTTTCAGTCAAAACCTGAAGAAGTCGCAAATAATGCGAAGAAACGTCGTAATGTAAGCTTTTGACGAATAAAAATATTTGATTTTTATTTCCTAAAGTAATTTATATTATTATGTACGAACCTACATCCCCAATAAGATAAACTGTAAAAATATATAAATATGTTCACTTTGATAAAATGTCAGAGATGTTTCGGAATACTACAAATTCCATCTTCAGTGGCCAATATTACAAATCTTTCATTATTCTTACATTTATCAAATCTTACAAAGAAAGTGGAATATTGTGATATTGATCAATATGATGCTTATATAAAATTTTTCGTTTCAACATCTACAGAATCCACTTTGTGATTTTAATTCCTTTCTCATGCCCGTGTGGTTTGATCTTTGATTATCCTTAAAACATAGAATTATATGAGTTTGTATTATATTGAAGAAGAATTTTTAAAGTACTGAAATGAGGAAAGTAAAGAAAAATAGAAAACTTTAACAAACATGAAATGAATATTGTAGTTTAATTTCAATTAATTATTGAAAAAAAAAATGTTTTACTTAAGTTTACAATCAAAACCACAAAGTGGATTCTATAGATGGTTTAAAACGGAAAATTTTATATAAGGATCTGTATATTATTATTGTGATCAATATCAGGACTTCCTTTCTACTTTCTTCGTAAGATTTGATAAATGGAAAAATAATGAAAGATTTGTAAGATTGGCTAATGCAGATGTAGTATTCCAAAACATGTCTGACATGTAATTAAAGTGAACAATAATCGTATTTTGTGGAGAAGACGTGATATTAAATCACTCCTCGTAAATTATTTAATTCTTATTTTAAAAACTTCTTATATATTATGTATTTAATAGACGAAAAATCTTGTACGTAGTTATATCCATACTAATTCACTAGAACAGAAGCCATATTTTGAAATCCAAATAATGGTGTAATAGGGACCTAAATATTAAATATTCACCGAGTCGTTAATGCAACTTTATAATTTGCAATAATTGTTATCTCTGAAACTTGTGTCGTTTGATGAATTGGAACCTTGATAAAGTGAGTATATTTGGAAAATTCTACATAATATGAAAAAATATAGGTAGCCAATATTTTTAAAGTAACCATTTTTTAAATTATCAAATATATAAAATTAAATTAATTAAATACATAAAATAAAAGTTGGATTCATATAAAATCAGAAATCTTCAAATTTACGTTTAAAAATGTATTTGTTATTTTGTAATTTAGATTAAATATTTTGTTTTATTTCAAACTTCATGCATACTGTACATTGTATATGTAGTGAATTTGTTAAGGTTGGATAAAAGCAAAACTTACAAATAGCACCGTATCTTACTTGCAATTAGAGGGAATTAGGGTTGATAACAATATAATTTAACCAATTAGTAGGATAGCATTAGTGGAGCGAGTGTATGTGTAATTTACCATGTAGAGCTTTGAGATAGGCTTTTCCAGCGTTGATCATTTGCCTTGCGCCTGGATTGAACTTATCCAAGATATTCTGAAACAAAATTTAACAAAACTTTAGAGAAATTTCAGTAAATGTATATGTCGTCTTTAACCTCAATTTGAGTATACTACTTTTATTTTTTCGTTATTTGTAATCAAATATAATATTACATTTTTTATTTATTTTAATTTTTTTTTGTAATCAGACCTGTCTAGAAAAATTATTAAAGTATACCAATTTTAAGACTAATTTGAAAAGAAATATGCTTGCAGTTCAAAATATATAATCTCACTTTTGTTATTTATTTTTATTTATTTTTTTTTTGTAATCAGACCTGTATACAAAAATTATTAAAGTATACCAATGTTAATAGTAATTTGAAAATATGCTTGCAGTTCAAAATATATATTCTCACTTTTCTATTTATTTTTTTTTTTTTTGTAATCAGACCTATCTACAAAAATTATTAAAGTATACCAATTTTAAGACTAATTTGAAAAGAAATATGCTTGCAGTTCAAAATATATAATCTCACTTTTTTTATTATTTTTTTTTTTTTGTAATCAGACCTGTATACAAAAATTATTAAAGTAGGTATACCAATTTTATTTTATTTTTGTATACAAAAATTATTAAAGTATACCAATTTTAAGACTAATTTGAAAAGAAAGATGCTTGTAGTTCAAAAGATATAATCTCACTTTTTTTATTTATTTTTATTATTTTTTTTTTTTGTGGAGTTTGAGTTCTTTTTGTTATTATATCTATGGATAACTTATTTTTAGTTATAGAATATTGGCTAGTTACATAATATATAGGTTAAGTGGATCTAAGGTACATAATTGTGAACTTGGAAATGTATTTATTATTTGGGTTAAGTATCTAAAAAACATATTTATTGCTAGACTTCGCCCTTTGATTGAAGATCTGTATGCGATATGTTTCATTTATATTTTTCAGGGTATTGTACACTTACTTCAATCAATAAAGACGATTATTATTATTATATTTTTATAGGTAGTGGATAATATATGCAACCATTTTTCGTACATTTACATAATATCTAGATTGAATATACTTTTCATACATATTTACTTTTCATTTTACAACTATTTGAAATAATAAAACTTTTTATTCCCAACAGTTTAACTGAGGAAATAATTTACTTTATTTCGTAAAATGACATCATTGCGATAATTTCATTCATTCATTCACGGTGCAATCTATTTTTTAATGTATAAACCATAATAATTCGCATTATCCAACACAATATAAGCAACAATATTTCTAAACTTCTTACTGTTTCGGATCACAACCCTTCATCCCAAAAATACACCGAATTGCTATTACTCCAATCCTATTAGAACCTAACAACATTACTTTCGGAAATCTCAAATAGAGCTTATTTTGATTGCACCTATAATTCACAACCTTTAATGTATTGCGGAGTACAGCCCAGTTCTTCACGGAGTCACTTATAATTATCTAAATCTAAATAGCTGCATTTATAAATTTTAATAGTAAAATTTAAGCAGGATCACGTAAACTGAGAAAAACAATATTAAAAAAGGAGAAACGCCTGTCAACAATGTTTACTATAAGTTTAACAGTTTTTCGTTCCGAGAGGACCGACGCGACGCATTCCCAATCACCAAACTTTTTCAAAAGAATTTATTTATTGTAAGAGATACTTACGGAAGATTCCCAACTGTGAAAGGCGGATAAATGTTGAGGAACGCAGATTAGACATATAGGAAAACAATCCATTAACAACTATGTGAACTTTATTAAAAATATTTAAAACGAGGTTTTTTTGAAAACTTTTACATTTTCCTCAAAATTTTAAAATTTATGACATAAGCTTATACGAAGTGTTTCTCTTAAAAATGCTCTAAGAAGACACTGACATGGAAGTTAGATTTAATGTTAAACCTCGCACCCAAAAAAACAAACAAAAACAATAATTTGGAGCTTTCTGCCTGGCTAAATACCTAATGTTTGTGTATTTGAATCCACTGGGATGGAACATTTAAATTATTATGCTCCCTTTTACTATATGATACTGGTAAGTCATTTTAAATCTTGCAGAACCCCAATATACAACGAAAAATTATTATTTGCATTTAAAATAGGTGATCCAAAAACTCACAAACACAAGGAAAGCAATATAAGATGAGGAAGACTTACTTTCCCACCCACAATGCAGAACGGGAATTTTAATAAATGTATAAGTATTTAAATTTTATGCTGAACAATACGGAACAATTCGCCGCTTTTTCCGTTTTCTGACGAGTAAAAATGAATAATTGCAAATATATTTTCCAACTGTCGTTTTGTGTAATTTCTAAAAAATATTCACTGCTATGAAAAATGTTTATCTAATTTTGTTTGCTTCATTTATTTGCTAGAGTTTCAAACAAACATAACGATAAAAAAGTTAAAATTAATAATTTTTAAAGATTGTTTTATTTATTTAATATTTTACTCACAGATTGTTATTATTATCATCCCCTCGGTATGTCCAAGGGGTGAAATTTCATACCTCGCAGCATATAATCGAGCGCTATACTGGTTTCCATTAATAGTTGAGAAATAATGTGTGTGCATTTGGGAAAATTTAACTTCACTTAATGTTGACATTAGCAGACCACGATTTTCTAAGTACGTTTCACAAATGTGATAGAGATAAAGTATGTGAAGATCAAAAGAGGGATGATAGGATATCGATATTACGAAACTTATGGCTTCTAACAATAATTGCAACGTCCACAAATTGAATCCAAATATTATGATGTTTTAACGAACTTGTTACTCATGCTCTGCTAGTGTGTAAGTGAATCCTGTCATTACGTATTTATAGATAAGTTTCTAACCTCTTTCAATAGACACTACCCCAGGCAATTTTATTTTTTATTTGTCAAATAAATTACAGTTTTATAATTTTGTAATATTTTGATTATTGTGATACATATTCTCAACTTCGCACGCATCAATATTTATATAAACAAAAAAGTGAGAATCGTCCTCAATACTAATAAAACACAATTCGGGATGAAACCCAAACATTAAAATAGAGCTACTGGTACACTTGAAACATACTGGATGTCTAGATAAAATCAACATAGACTTGGAAAGACTAAGAGTAATGTGGGAAATGAAAAACGTCTACTCCACGCAAAATATTATTAATATTAGAAAATATTGTGTTGTTTTGTGTGGAGTAGACGTTTTTCATTTCCTACATAGACAGCACTCCTCTCTCATTAGAGAGTAATCCATTGATTACTTCAATAAACACTAACAGTATTGTTGGATAATGATACCTGAAGGCTCCAACCAGGGTACAGCCGTGCTTTTTGGGAAACCGGGTACCAAAGTTTGAGACCAACGATACACAACAAACTAAAATTTGAGAAACATGTCCTAGATAGTTCTAGAGAAGTTTTGACCGCAGGCTAAAATAATTAGAGTTACATTCTTTGTTTAGCGGCATTTGCGTCAAGCTCAATTCCAAAAATAAAATAAAAGTACAGAAAGTAGGCGGAATTCTATCCTGGGACCTTCCAACTCAACCTAATCTAAACTTCGAATTAAAACAAGAATAAAATAACTTGTAAATGGAAATGAAAAAGATTAGAACTATAGGTAAAATTGAGTTAATACATAATTAATGTACGCCATTTTTTTTTAGGAAGTTTTTGTAACTTTTTAACACTTTAAAAACTTTTTTAAGTACGCCGATGTCCACCAAAAGCAACAGCGACACAGTGTTTGGGAAATCCGATTGCTTAAGAACATTTAACCAAATATGGGTAACCCAGGTTATATATTATATATATATATGACTTTATTTTCAAAAACAATCCGTACAAACATACATAAAAAAGTTTCATCAAAATGGCGAAGTTTTAGCCTAAGCTACTTTTGAAATACTTAACCATGAATTGAAATACTTAACCATGAATATAATATTTAGTCTCGCGATAAAATACCGCAGACTTAGCATCTGTTACAGCGGTTACCATCTCATTGCACCAACGTGCAACGCAGACAAGTGCGCGTAACCTCGACCATAGTCGGAAATCAACTCAGAATGTACAGAGTATATGCCTCCTGTGATGTCACCACTCTAAGTGGTACTATTTTCGGATACTAGGGGCGTTGTTCACCCGACATCGTAGGGTGATATGATTCCGACAATTAAGGAAAGTCTTTCTGCAACTCGCACTGCCAATCAGGGGTACATACAACCGTTTGCCCCTGTGAGGCCGGCACCAATCTAGAGGGTGCTAGCTTACCTGGCCCCGCTCTCTCCGCAGTCTGGTTATAATATAATACCAACCTTGAACAAGAAGCACAATTTAAATTGTATTTTATTCTTATGAATTAAGTTATCCACAGAGCAGAAGGGAAAATATAGAATAAATTCAAAATAGATTTAAACACGTATTCATATCTGAGCTCTTAAATATTTTATTTAATAAACCACATCCTTCTTCGATTTAAACGGAATTGCGTTTGCCGAAATTATTGTAATACCACCAAAAGTGAATATCAGTTGTTCGTCGTAAAATTATATTTTAGTAATACACATAATAGGCAGTAAGTAAACTTTATTTTAGAAAATTGTGTTCCAAAGAAAAGCTGAATAAACATGCTCTTAATAAAATAAAGAAGTTGAATAACTGTTTTGCTTGTGCAGGTTTAGAAGTCTCGCAATTTCCCTGTGCAAAGCTTATTATTCAAAAAGGAAATGTTTTTAAGCTTATACGCGTAATGTATAAAAGTGCACTTTTCAGCTTAAATGTACCATCAGCTTTCAATAGAATGCAGCTTGAAGGTAGGGTGGTAAGGCTTTATACATGAAGTTTATCCTTGTGAGATTTAAAATACGTGTTTTTTTAAAATTATTATTTACCAAAAAATATGTATACAGGGTGTATACATCTGGAACTGCGTCGATCGCTTTCCGAGAAATTAATTACTGGAAAATTCTAATAAAAATTGGGTATATACCCATCAAAGTGCCCTACTTAAATTAAATATTTCAAAGTAACCGCTCTTGCTTATTTTAAATAACACTACATGCTTTTTTCTTCTTAGTTGCAGATTCTAGGTGTTATTTCAAGTACTTTTATAGGAATCAAGATAGTTTAAAAATTAATGGTCTTTAGAAATTTCGGTATTTGTGAAAAAATTGGTTTTTTATACCACGCTTTAAAAATTTCATATTTAATAATTTAGTTTTATTTTTGTACAAGTTATTACGTAAGGATTGTTTCGACTTATGGCCAGTTTGCCGGTCTATAGCATTCATGGTGTTCAAACAGAATTGATACAAATCATGATTTAAAAAAAAAATAAAAAATCATAATTGGTTTAAATTAAATATTTTTTTGTATTAGGTTTTAAAAAAAAATGTTGTGTATTAAAATATTTTTTTTAAGTTTTATTTTTGTATTAACCAGTTGTTCTTTTGGATTATTACAATAAAATAATAAATAACACCATATAAAAATGCGTCTGAGTTTTATTTTTTTATGAACAAATAATACATTTTAAGTGTTAAAATTTTAAAACTTTTCTTTAAATTAATCATGATTTAAACAAAAACAATACTGATTAAACTCTAATTTTAATCATTTCAACCCTGTGCCCAAAATAAGTTTTTAAAAATGGCAAATAAGTTCATTCTTTTAAATGGATTCAGCTATTTTTTATAAAATAGTCGAATTTAACATCAAATTTTACGTCGATCATTACAACATATCATGGTTTGTTTTTGAGACATTAAGAAGTTTGCATAAAATTAATGTTTGATTCTTCTTCCACGGTCTATCTGTTCAAAGATTAATTGAATGTAATGAATGCATTTTGAAAAACAGATATCAAAACATCTTACCCTTAATTTAGATTAATTATATGATTAAGATTGATATAGTAAAATAAATATGCGATATAATTACATTTTTTGTTGTACGTAGGTATCCCTGGCCAGTAAAAAATGATTACAGCTTCTTGTGTAATTACATGTGTTTTTGAATAATCATGTAGAAGTTAATAAAACTTCTATGTATATGCGATTAATATAAGAATTTATACACTAATGTTACATTAGTAAATCTACGTATTTAAAAAAAACACAATATCATTTAATTAGAGAAACCGTATTGAGCTTATTATTGGCTATACTGAGCCCTGAAGTAGCAATAAATTATACGTTAATTATTTAGGTTATTCAGAATTGAATATGCAAGGTCTATCATTATATTTGTACACTGTGTAATATTAAAATTGCAACAACCAATAAATATGAATACATTTTGTTAATGTTACGGGGAACAATTAGGGTGAATATGGATAAAAGAAAATATATGAATTTATGAAACAACTAAGATAGTCTGTCACCTATGGAACATCTACGGTATTAGCTGATTTTAGAAAAAAGGCAGAAGATTTACGTTAGCTTCTCGGATGTCGACTCTGGCAACAGCAGCCGTGTGAGATCAATAATTATCATGTTGGACCATAAGATCTTGCAGATGATGAATGTAAGAATTTAATAATGCAGAATGTAGCATTTATGTTTCTCTGGAACAAAATTATAGGTCATGGTACTAGTGAACTGACAGATCTAAAATGAAGGGTATAGTTAAAAGGTTAAAAAAGTTTAAATAATCAGATTAGATTCGTTTGAAATTCCTAGAGGAACGATGCTTTCTAACCTTTTTAAATTACGAATTTCACTTGTTGATTGTAGGGGAGTCGTTTAGGCTCTTTATAATCTGTTCATTTAGACCTAAAGAACTCTTTTGGGATCGACCCTAATCTATAGGCCAATTCCCTTATTTGTCGGGCATTTTAAGATATTTCAGCCTTTTCTAAAACATTGCCATACAGTTTCAAAAAGCAGTATAAATTTGACTTTAATAACATGCCATCGCAACAAACATCCGTTTCGTCAATCCATGACACATCAGTAGCACTCGAAAGGTGTGTAATAAAGCAAAATTAATGTATTTATTTTTGGAATGTTGTATCACACAGTATAAGGATATAAGTTTAAAATTAGTAACATAGGTAATAAATAGCAAAAAAGTTATTTTTTTTTGTTATTTATTAAATTTGTTAAAATGTAACAATATATAGGATGTTCCATTTAAAATAAGCAAGTTGACACCTACGACCATTTTAGTCGTCCAACCCTCGTGAGGATTAGTATACTCCCAAATTTTCATAGTAGTGTATAAACAGTACTTATATTTTTTCAAACATGAATTTGTCTTGTTTTCCTTCTGCAACTTAGGCAATTTAGCCATCATCTAGTTGATTAATTATAGCGGGCCCAGGGTTCCAACTTAGTACATACTGGGACAGCCTGCTCAAGTCCAGCGCCTTTAGCCACTACCCCATCTGACCCATGCACGAAGTGAATTATCAGTAAAATGACTAGACCTAACGAAATCATTAATCAAACATACAAAAAAATCAAATAATAAAATAATAATTATATGCATCAAAATATCAAATGGGCTAAAACTATTTCTTGTTAGAATTCTTTCGGTCGTACTGAGGACTCAATTTGTTTCAACTCGAAACATTGTGCAACTGATTTTCATTACATTGATATTATCCAGAAATTGAAGCTTGTACTTAAGTCAAACGCGAATGAATTACATAAAGGAAGATTTTTATTTTCTTTTACACAAAGTATTTATATCATCTAGTGCTCTTTTGTTGTCCTGGAACTCAGGGTGATGACTTTGATTTGATCTGAGTTCCAGGACCCAAATGAGATAAGGTAACAAGTAAGTACTTGGAGGAGCTATTGCTTTCATGTATTTTTATATTTCTTACGTAAATAAGAACAAACTCTGTCTGTCCATATTCACGGATTTTAACCAAGTTTGGTTCAGAAATTTTATTGGTTATGACGAGAAAATCAAAACATGATTAAATGAGAGTTGGGCAAGGAAATACTGCAAAATAAAATAAGTAAGTAAAGAGGAGCTAAAATGTAAACATGTTTTTATTTAAATAACTACATCTTATAAATTAACTGGACCAAAGATAGATGCAAAATATTATTAGGAATGATTATTAAGAACTGAACTTTTTCTTTGTATTTTTTTTATTGGCAATTGAAAAACAGAAGTAAGTTATTGAAAAGTGTAAAAAGGGGTAAGTATAATAAATTCACATAGCAAGTCAAGAATTGAGAAACTTTCATAATTATTATTGGGGAAAAAGGAAATACGACTTTATCCTTGTATGTCCAGTCCACAGGATTTCCCATTGTTAATGTTAACTGTTAATAAGACAATCTGTATACTAAATAATAAGGCCTGCCTATATAAGTTGCACGTTTTCAATAATAAGTATAGTGTGAATAGTAAATAAGAACAATGTTTTACAATATATTTCCGTATATTTAAGCCATAATATGCGAATTAATATTATTTATTCTTTCGTATTTGAATTTTCACATAATATGTTTTGATGTTTTTATGTTTTAGTGAAAATTACCGAGAATTAAGACTGAAGTACCTCTTACTGAACCTACCTACAGTAAAATAATTTACCATATAGGGAGAGTGCATACTGCCTACAGTACACTAAAATAATAATCGTTTATAGGTATGCAAAATGGAAAAACGTTTTATCTCAAACGGCATAAAAGCTTTTTGGGCTGAATGTTGGAATGTGGTTAACATAAAAGGGTACAATATTATATAATAAATACTGGAATATAATATGTTTAAGTAACGTTATAATGAATATTTATACTTACAACAAAGTTTTTTTTTTATGTGGGTTTGTATGGCAAAATACGCAATAACAACGTGTTCGGAGCAGGAAGTCGTATGTTTTTTAAGACAATAGTCCATGAAATGATTATAGGTCAATTCGTATTTTTCTCAAGATTTCTTCGGCAGCAGATTTAACGTAACAATATCTGCAGCTTCTACAACTTCGCGTGGCGTCCCGCAAATGTTTATATATTGTCATCCCTTTCCGTTTTAATCGTTTTCGAATCACACAATTAACGTTTTTTTGTATCTATGGGTAGAACCTTTCGCCACAGTAAATAAAAGAGATAATATGCCCACTCGAGTCGGTTTTCTATTATTTTTTTGCGTTGCTTCACACAAAATGCTATTACTCACGAATCAATGGTCAGATTGCTGTCAAATTTATACACTTACCGTTTGAAGGTTAGTACTAATTAAAAATCATATGGAAAACTTCTAGTAAAGCCATCTATGTGTCATCTTACGGACTTGAATGACCTAATAGTAATATAAAGCTTCCTTCCCACGGCCCGAGATATAACAGGCATTCACTAGCCGCGCCGATTTGTGCCCAATTTTCTATAAGTCGACATTAAACTGTACGGTTTCCTTTGTAATGTATAATAATTGTATCACTAGTACCGCTATTCAAGTTAATTTGAAAATAAAGCCATATATATATTTATTCATAATTTTAAAATGTTTGCATCATATGCAGAACTGAGGTTTACAAAAATCAAATCTCGTCTGGTAGAGTCTGCTAGTTTACAACAATTTTATGATAAGTTCTTTTAAATAACTAAACCGCAAAACAGAATCAAAAATTAATAAAATACTTAGATATATTATCCAGGATGTTCGGCACATATAGTAGTTGGCAAAAATAGGAGACCAATAGCTAATTACTCTGACCTAATAAACTGAACTTAGCCTACAGTTACCAATATATTATATTATTATTTGTGACACAGAAACACAATATATTTGATATTCATCTTTCATTCCAAAAACAAATTATAATTATTTAAAAAAACAAAAATCAATCAAATGAAATATTTTGGATGATGTGACAGAAATTAAGGTAGCTCTAAAGTACTGCTTTTAGCGATAGGTTATTGTAGCATCATAATAAAGACACTAGGCTAAACAAGATCACAACAATATTGTTGTTAAACTGGTTGATAAAAGAATTGAATAACACTTAACTTAAATATTATATGAAAATAATTTTGTGGCATACCGGACAAAATTACTGGCTTTACCTACACACGCGATTCTGTTTAATTTAGCCTCAGTATATATATAATTCAGGAGAACCAGACCGAGGCATATACTACAAAATTATTCTCATTTTCCAATTTATAGATGTTTTTGTTTTATTTGTTTAACAAATTCATTGAAATTTTTATTTATTTTTCTTATTTTATTTTTGAGGTTTTAGATTTCGTCAATCACGGCATTGTTCCTTAATACTTCTTATTCGAAGTTGCGACATTTCGTTGCTATCTTAGCGACTTAATCAGGCTGAAAATTATATACCTAACAAATAATTCGATTCTTATAGAAATTGTACAACGATTACCTTTGGATGATATAATAATAAGAATGAAATAATAATAATCGGATAAAAATACATTACTTCAGAGAAAAAAAAAACATTATTGTTGATGTGTGATTTTTATTTATTAGATTCGAGCTATTTGCTATTGGTCTTTCCTTCCCGCCATTTTCTTTTGGCAAACGGTGTACTAATCACCAGTTTTCAATCAAAAACCGAGATCATCAATTGTTACGAGCTGTAAAATTATCAGAAAATAGGCCTCGTCATATTGCTAATTGTTAACGTCTTCCAAAAAATTTATTGCTTATGATTCCGCCAGTCACGTCGGAAACATGCCCAAATTCATATTATATTGAACTATTAATGTCCAAATTGTTTTTGTTTTTAAATAAAGCCAAATTCATGGATATTAAAACTTTTTGCTGTATTTAATTGCAACACACTCTACAAAACACTCTTTAAATTAATTATATATAAAGCACAAACAAGAATAATCGCAAAAGACTCCCTTGAGCCTTGAGCTACAACTGAACAGATATCAAATGATTTTGATTCACAATAATTATTACAAACAATCACATAATGTGCTGGATCTTTAATATACGACCGTACTAACTTTACCAATAAATGAGATATACCGACGATATCAAAGTGGCGCGGAACAAACATTTTTATGATTTACTTTATACAAAGCCTTGCTATGTCAATGTATACACTGCGCCAATCTGAAATCGATCATTCATCCTTTTTATTACGAGGGTTGCCTTTTATATTTCGGAATTAGAGAACAAAAACAAATATTAATCATCGAAAATCACTTTATTGTTTGCAAAATGTTCCCCATGAAGATCTATACACCTTTGCATGCGTTTAAACGAATTGTCGAAGCACTTTTGCCACTCTGATTGAGGTATCTCCAAAACATGCATTCTGAATGCAGCAACCGCTTCTTCAGGTGTCGAAAAACGTTGACCTCTCAGTTTGTTTTTTACGTACGGGAATAAAAAGAAGTCATTCGGTGCCAAGTCAGGACTATACGGCGGATGATTCATCAAATCGATGTTGTGAGTGCTCAAAAATGCAGTTGTTTGAGCCGATGTGTGAGAGCTCGCATTGTCGTGGTGAAGAGCGATCCGTCTTCTGTGGTTGGTTTTCCTGATTTCTTGGAAGACAACTGGCAAACAAATGGTTGTGTACCACTCATAATTGACTGTTCTGCGTTGTTCTAGTGGTACGGTTTGTGCGATTTGGCTCATTTTGAAACACTCATACAGTCGACTGCTGTTTATTTTCGGGCTCATACGAATCCACGATTCATCACCTGTCGCAATGTCATAGAGGACATAGTTTTCGGAACAACAACTGATTTTGGACGACCTTCACGAAATTCATCTTGGAGTGAACTACGACCACGATTGAATTCACCATAGCATCGATAAACACTAGTCCTTGATGGAGCTTCATTGCTAAAAATTGAATTACGTTCATCCATGCACTGTTGCTGAGTTCATCCACGTCGAAAGTTGTAAAAAATAATCGCACGAAAATGTTCACGATTTAATTCCATTTTTGAGCCGAGATGAATCATTTAAGTTACTGTAAACAAATAGCGCTCATATGTCAAAATGTACTGAGTACGTATAACATCAAAGGGTTGCCAAATCCTGAAATATAAAAGACAACCCTCGTATATATACATATCGTAATCTGAACTAAATCTTTTTGAACAAACCGTTTCTGTATGAACCTAGAATTCTCATTAGATATTTGTCTCAACAATATTTTCAAAAATATTACCAAAAAACGCTAACTAATATTATCGATTGCACATTTTCCAACTTCAATTAGTACTATTTAACTTTAATTTTTATAATTGCCAAAAATTGATACACGCCTAAAGAACTTGAATTTTCATCGGTGGTCTAAAGATTAGCCATTTTGCCGTTGACAAATTATCAAAAATGTCACGATGGAGCCCATTTTCATTCATTATCATTAATTTATATAAAGGATAATACACTGAACCGAAAAGGTACGTGATATTAATAAAAAAGTGGTTCAAATCAATAAACGTCAACATTAAATTTGAGCCGATGATGGGTGACATTAATACAATGAACGTTCGTACATAAATTCGGTAAAGAATTCTGTACGTTGAATTAATAAATAAAGAACATAAATTTATGCTCGCCGGTTATTGATCTTACGAATGATGGACATTAATTTATAACTCCTGTACGTTAAAACGATGTTACCAGGTTGTTAATGTTACGAACGATGAAGATTAGTTTATGTCTCCAATACGTAAAACCGATGTTAGCTGGTTATTAATGTTACGAACGATGAACATTAATCTATGACTTTTGTACATTAAACCGATGTCTGAAGGTTATTAATGTTACGAACGAAAAACATGAATCTATGACTTTTGTACGTTAAACCAATGTTAGCTGATTATTACATTGGGTTATAATAATTGTTTTACGTAATTGTGTTCGCCGGAAATTATTATTACGAAAGATTGAGATTATTGTTCTGTATTCAATCAATAATCGCGAGCATATAGGTACATATGTATTATGTGTACTGCAAAGTCCAGTATGGTTCAAATATACTAGTACCAATGGTTAGAGAATTTAAAAGCCCAAATAAGACTCAAAATTATCTTGATTTGATGCACCTGCTTTGTAAATAAATTAAATCATATTTGTACGACACTCGAAATCTAAAGGCTTTATTTTTAATTTAGTTAATATTAAATGCTAAACATGTCAGATTCGTCTGTCGTCTGAGGTGAAAAGGGAGAAAAAACTATATTTGGAAACTAAAGTCCGCGGAAATTCTTCTAAACAAAATTGGAAATTATTACGAGATCTAAACGTTTATGCAAGGGAAAATATCACAATACCGTCTTTTATTCATGATGTTGGTAATATTAATGATATTTTTGTGGCCACTTCTACCAACAATCCGGACCCAGGAACGATCAATTTTTACTTAGATAATAAAATTAGGCCTGATATTAACTTTGAATTTACAATGGTGGATCATGGGGAGATACTTGATGCATTGCTTGGGATTAAGTCAAATGCTGTAGGCAGTGACATGATCAGTTTTGATATGCTAGTAGTAGTAGTAGTTGTCCGTTTATAATGCCCTTTATACAGCATCTAGTTAATTACTATATAGAAACGAGGAACTTCCCAACATGTTGGAAAGAAGCCAATGTCATTCCAATCCCAAAACTAAAACTCCATCAACATTTAAGGATCTTATAGACCGATTAATATACTCCCAGCGATCTCCAAGGTTATTGAGAGAGTGATCTGCAATCAAATGAAAACATATCTTGATGGGCATGGGTTGTTGTCGGAGGTCCAGTCTGGTTTCCGTCAGGGTCACAGTTGCTTCACGACATGACTTAAAATACTGGATGATGCATTGGGGGCGGTAGATCAGGGTCGATTGACGGCATTGCTGCTGTTGGACTACACAAGGGGCATTTGACCGCATTGGTCATGGTTTGTTGCTGGCCATTGTGGGTTACCTGGGCTTTGGGGAGTCTCTACTCGGAACATATGTGAATGATAGAAGTCAGGTTGTCATTTTGGGAACGGCAGTGTCTGGGCCCAGGACATTGCGTAGTGCCGCAGGGCATCCAGGAATCATTGCCTTTTTTTATGTATCAGGGTTTTTGTTGTTGTTATTATTATGCAGTTATCTTTAGTATTGCTAATATGTTAAGCTAGGAGGCTGTGCATCGACTTCGCCTTTTGTGTAACTTTTCTAAGTTCTCAATAAAGTCATTTATTATATTATTATTATTAATCAAAATAACAGGTTTTTAAGTAAACAGTGTGCGCCTTTAGAATAGACTTATAGAACCCATAAGTACGGTTGAATTGCAGATTTTCTTCCTTTAAGGTTTATTATATGTTCTTCTATTTCTTGAACTGTTTTAGCACAAAATAAAAAAGATTCTTGAGAGTCTTTTATTGTGTACTTTAAATGGCTTATCTCTCCACTGGCACCTTTGGAACATAGCTTAGCGGATAGCACTAAATATCCATGAAGAGCCCATAAAATTTCTCCCCTCGTATCGGCGGGTTTTCAACATTACAAAGGAATACCGCACTGTGTTTTTTTTCGTTTTAAACTGACTTTAGTTTTGTACTTTACTACATGGTACTTATATAAAAGGATTACTACTTACCTTATATTTCTACATTTGTTGTATTATTTGGGAACAAATTTTAAAAATAGATTTAGGAACACACTTCACTTTTCAACTGTATACATTTAACTAAACAAAACAAAAAGGACGCGTAAACAAAAAGTCTATGAGAATGTCATAATGTCAATGTTTTGAGTATTCAGTCTATGGTCCGGGTGCATTGATTTGCGCGCGTTATTCAAAATTTAATGGTTAGGTTCGTAAAATTAATGCTTAGCATCCATTGAATCACCGATGATCGCTTATTAGTTTTTATGTTCGCTGTTCATGTGTATGATTTACAAATTATTGTGTTAAAGGCGAAGAGCATAAATTAATAAATTTAAAACATTGAAGCAATAAATAGTGACATTATATTGATGAAAAAAAACATAAATTTTCGATGTCTTGCATTTATTGATTAATGTTTCGTCGTACATTGTTTCTATGTATGAAATTATTAATTTATGATCAAAATTCATTGGAACAGTGACCAATTCATAATATTAATGTTCAAAATATTGATGACAACCATTCATTGGTTTTACGTACAATATTTTTTTCAGTGTATATTCATGATAAATGTCCTGTAACCTGCAGGTTTCAATGATACTCTAACATGATTAAGTATGAGTTATTATCGATTTTTTAGAAGACAATATCTGTAATGTTCTTAATCAATTTGAATTCGCAAAATTGCATTATCTCATAATCTAATTTAACAGCAAACCCATAATGTGTTATCCATTATTCAGGAATCATTAATTAACAATAATAAATGTACTTATCAGCGGCAAATATCTTAAATTCAATTAAACCTTGTGTATATTGTCTGTGCATATTAGCTATTGTCTCTGCAGTTTCTAGCGAAAATAATACCAACAATAACAGAACAGAATCCCCAAAAAGGGGGATTCTCTCTAGCTGACTGGAAGAATGAATAGCCATTTATATTGCTTTCCCTACTTCTATATACACTCTGATGCCATGAGAAAAACAATGTCGTTGCTCCATTACACAATAAGTAGTATACGAGTAGATATTGGAGAAAACATAGAGACAGATAAGAAGGGTAGAAAAGGAATATAGAAAACATCAATTAGATAAGATGTTTCAATAAAATTTAATGGGGCAACCATATCTTTGGGAAAATTGGAAATGCAATTCAAATAGAATGAATAAAACGCAATTAAAAAGTGTTTGGTTTTCCATTTAATTTATTGTCTTTTATAGGGATAAAACATAAAATGATGATGAGTTAGAATGTCCATTTGCAGTACCAAAATTAGATTTTAAAACAAAAAGCGTCCGTAAACAATTTAAAGTAAAAATAATTTTATAGCGATGGGAGGATTTGGTTAGATTAGCAGAGCTTCATTTAGTGAAAAAAATAATAATATAAGTATGGAAACATTTTACAACTTTAATGTGTCTCCACTACCGAAATTGTTGTGTTTAGGAAAGAAGACAAACCAATTACTCTAGTGGCTAATCACAAGACAATAGAGATTTTAGTGTTTGGTGGAATTGGAGCGTAATGACAAGTGGAATGGGATTAAGGTTAAGAGTTTCACATACAACAATATCTTGTGTTGCTTAGTGCTTCAGGGAACCCCCGACTACAGTAAAGGTTTGGGACAAGGCTAACCCCGATGTGCACGCCAACTAATGCATTTAATTTTGTTTAGTCGTAAGTGTTCAATATTTAAAAAAAAAGTTATTTACTAAAAAAATGTGTTTTCTAAAATGGTCTATCGGCTTTAATAATAGACAAGCTGAGATAAAAAAAACGGGGTTACATTTGCATTTGGATAGGCAGCTGCCGGTGTTGCTAGGGAATTTCACAGGGTGTGTCGAAATTAAAGTAAAAAAATGCTTATCTTTTTAACCAACCAGTATATTAGCTACAATGAAACTTTCTGTGCAGTTTTATTCAAGAAGAATCAGGCTACATACAACAAATCGATGCAAGGGCTAGCTAGAAAAGTAATGTATCAAATTTTTAGTCGTGTAGATTCTATGTTTCAAACTATTTTTCCAAAATGGCATTATGCCCTATCAGACAAATTATAGTAGATACAAATGAGAATGCACTTTTGCGTTTTTCTTTTTTTGAATCTTTTATTATATCAATTTATTTATATTTCTTTGGGTTTCGGTTAGTTAATATTATATATATTTTGAAATTATTTATTTAATATAAACATACAACGTTTCGGCAATGTTTTTGCCTTCCTTAGATACATAATTAAAATCAATCATACAATCTATTATTATATAAACGAAACTTAACGTAAACATAACATACAAAGTGATACAGATTAAAAACAATATTCACATAAATGAAAATAATTTCGTGGCAAAGCGGACTAAAATGTTGGCTTTACCTACACAAGGAATTTTGTTTAATTTAGCAGGGCCCCAGTCTAATTCGATAGAAACCAGACCGAGGCATGGGTCGACAGGTACTGACGAATTCGTTTCGCTCTTGTTATGAGCTCGTCAGAGCAGTGATGGGCAGCGACTATGGTGCTCTGACGAGCTCATAACAAGAGCGAAACGAATTCGTCAGTACCTGTCGACCCATGCCTCGGTCTGGTTTCTATCGAATTAGACTGGGGCCCTGCTAAATTAAACAAAATTCCTTGTGTAGGTAAAGCCAACATTTTAGTCCGCTTTGCCACGAAATTATTTTCATTTATTATATTTACGGACATGAAATCCTCTTAATTTTTCATTATTTGGCATTAAACATCGACGGCAGAACGCTTGGAGACCACCGTCCGAGCATTGCTGAAACCCAAATATTTGGGAGATGCTGGCAGAAGGATAAAATGGTCTCCTGCTAGCGTTTTGTGTTCATACTATTTTTATTTATATTTATTTCTATTTATACGACTGGTTTTACCTATACATTGAGTTTGTTCGGCCTCTGCATGGTATAGGATATGCATTACTATGTACATGTAGATGATATGTGTTTACATGTGTCTACTGTTGTGTATCCTATTGTGCTTAAATGCAGGCCGATATTTGTGATGGGCAGCGACTATGGTGCTCTGACGAGCTCATAACAAGAGCGAAACGAATTCGTCAGTACCTGTCGACCCATGCCTCGGTCTGGTTTCTATCGAATTAGACTGGGGCCCTGCTAAATTAAACAAAATTCCTTGTGTAGGTAAAGCCAACATTTTAGTCCGCTTTGCCACGAAATTATTTTCATTTATTATATTTACGGACATGAAATCCTCTTAATTTTTCATTATTTGGCATTAAACATCGACGGCAGAACGCTTGGAGACCACCGTCCGAGCATTGCTGAAACCCAAATATTTGGGAGATGCTGGCAGAAGGATAAAATGGTCTCCTGCTAGCGTTTTGTGTTCATACTATTTTTATTTATATTTATTTCTATTTATACGACTGGTTTTACCTATACATTGAGTTTGTTCGGCCTCTGCATGGTATAGGATATGCATTACTATGTACATGTAGATGATATGTGTTTACATGTGTCTACTGTTGTGTATCCTATTGTGCTTAAATGCAGGCCGATATTTGTGATGGGCAGCGACTATGGTGCTCTGACGAGCTCATAACAAGAGCGAAACGAATTCGTCAGTACCTGTCGACCCATGCCTCGGTCTGGTTTCTATCGAATTAGACTGGGGCCCTGCTAAATTAAACAAAATTCCTTGTGTAGGTAAAGCCAACATTTTAGTCCGCTTTGCCACGAAATTATTTTCATTTATTATATTTACGGACATGAAATCCTCTTAATATTCACATATTTTTTACAGGTTTTTCTATCATTTCTCTTCCACTTTTATTTTTATTATAAATTAAATTTGTATAAGTTTTTCTTTCTTTTCTATTTCCCTTTTATTTTTATAAAAAATAAGTTTTTTATAGGCTTTTCGTTCTTTTCTCTTCCCTTTCATGTTTATTATAAATAATTTTTTTATAGCCTATAAATATGTGAACATTGTTTTTAATATGTATGACTTTGTATGTTATGTTTTCGGCAAGTTTTGTTTTTATGATCATAGATTGTATGATTGATTTTAATTATGTACCTGAGGAAGGGAAAACATTGCCAAAACGTTGTATTTTCATATTAATAATAAATTTTAAAATAATATTAACATACCGAAAACCAAAGAAATATAAAGCACCTAATTAAATCATTAATTACTTCTCTCGATTCTTCCACGAATCGATTTAGAACATAATAGCAAGCTATACCGATTAGAATTTGATATTGTTTTCTTGGTTATTGCAAGAGTCCATATTTCGTTTATTTATTATGCTTTTGTATAATTTGTCTTTCAATCAATTTACTATGTGGGATAAGCGAGAAAAAAATCATCACCTCACATATATGTTTTAGCGAATGAATGGAAAAAGGTGGATTTAGGATGTGGTCTGGGCCACTGAACTACTGAACAGCCAGGTGCGATTGATCCTATATGAGTACACCGCCAACCATATAGAAATTGAGAGCATTGACATCCAGATATTGTGACCGCGAAGCATTTTGACATGTTCTTATCCTTAGACAAAGGTATTACTCACTTGTACCACAGTCAGTTATATATACAGTTGGTTCTCATGAGTGTCGGTACGTCTGATGTTCATGTCTACAAAGCAATTCGCCGCACTTATAGTTATACTTAGTATAGTATCTTATAGTATAATATAGTAGCGGGACAGAAATGTAGCCGGGAATGCGACAAGTCGATGCCGTTTTCAGCGTCTACTGGACCTTCTTGCCTATAGTTAATATTCGATGCTTGTACGCTATTCCAGTATAAAATATCAATAGTTATTACTTATTTGAAATACTGAAACAAAAACAGCCACCGCTAACAAAACAAAAACAATATAAATTATGTGTTTTAAGTGCCATCCTAACCTATTTAGAACTTTTCTTCAACCACAATTGTAAGAAATTAAAACACGTATTTATAAAACTTTTTTAATTTTGTCTCAGTTTTCTTCTGGTTGTGAAAAAGTTTTACTATATGCGTTAAAAACTTTTTGTACGTGGATATTTTAATAGTTGCAACAGTTACATTATACATTATAACTGCTAAGTTAGAAGGATATTTAAAATAACTAGCTTTTATGAATGCTTCTCTTATAATTCGTACTTTTAACTTCTATCTGCCCACTCCAAATCAGAAGGTTTAAATGATTTTCTATAGCTTTTTAATTAATAATCAACAGACTTAAGTTTTAAAATAGTTGGAAGAATGTCCCTAGGCTCCAAGAATAAGAGAGAGAGACATAAAGCGTATGTGTTTGGAAAAAAAACAGAACTTGATAAAAAAAACAGGACATGTTCGACTGGTGTACGAACTTTTTAAGCTACTTAAAATGATATGTCACACGAGATGGGATGACATTTAAAATTAAAAAGTTGAAGTGGCTGGGGGTGAAACACAAAATTCAACCACCAATGGTTTTGAAGTTGCCCCTCAAAAGCAAAAGCGACGTGTTTTTGCTGAAAATTGTGTATATTTTAGAGGACGAGTGATTCTGGGTGGCAAGATTTAAATTGGACGCACTGTAAGCATAATAAGATTTACTCTAAGGATCGATAATTGGTAATTTGTCTAATTATTAAGATATATTTTTTTCTGTTATCTGTTAAAACTAATTATTATATATTTTTTTTAATTTTTAGGATTTATTCGTACAAAATATTGACTACCTACTGATAATCATCTAGGTAGGTACTTATATTGAGATTTACTGTGTGTTTTATTTCGCCAGCAAATAAATACTTAGGTAATGTTATTTACGAAATTTCGTATTCAATCCTCGATTTGTTTTATGCTTAGTTGGGAATCGTTGAATTGAAAACTATCGGATTATAGTTTTTGTTTGTATTTTTTTCACTTATTTATTTATTTCTTTTATTGGATTCGTTGGAAAAGCAACTGTAAAATAGATTTACCGATAAATACGCCTAGATATACAGTATCTAGTGGTATGGAGTGTAACAGACACAAATTTAATACTCGTAGATCCTATATAACTATTTGTTTAGCAATAATTCACTTATGTAATGTACATAGTGACCCAAACTACACGCCTTTTTTATAATTATCAAAAAACCGACCTGCGTCCACGATCAAATTTCGTGCAAATCATATTGGTACAAAAAGTTCTACTACTACATTTGACCGTTTCGCATCAAGGCTTTATTCAGGTTTAGTCGATTTGGTTCTCGTCCATAACGTTTTTGTTTTTCTAGATTTCTGAAAAAACTTTTTCATAGCAGTTTTTATACACAAGAAGCTGATATGATTTGTTGTTGACAGGGTCATTCGTAAATTTGGTATAGCACTTTTTTATTTTATTTACAGAACACCACTGTATTTTTACAATTTATTTTAGGGCCAGCAAAGACGCAACAGCAGCCGATGGGTTGATGGCCGCTGTATTTTGGGATGCGAACGGAATAATATTCCTCGACTACATCCAAAAAGGAACTACCATAAACCGCGACTATTATTGTGCATTTTTGGATCGATTGAAGGCTGATATCGCAAAGAAATGGCCACATTTGTCGTATCCATTATAATGGATTATTTCAGAAAATAATAATATTGATGATCACCAATCTCCATTAACTCTTGATTAATGAAGATTGCAGTTTTGGGTGCAATTGAAAATAACTCTATTTTGTCTATACACGAAATTTACATAGCGAAACAACTATCGCAATAACATCTGCGCAAAGACTTTAAAAAACCTATAAATAAAAAATACCGCACTCATAAAACTCGCCATTAATTTTCTGCGGATGTGAACAGAAGACTGGGAGTTTTTCAGTGCGATATGCAAACTTCACACCTGGGCCCAAGTTATTCCTCTATAGGTTGGTACACTTCGTTCTTCATACGTTGGAATAACCTTGCGTTGTGTTAACCCCCTTCAGGTAATTAATTAATATTATTCCTGGTGCTTCAGTTTCAGGAGTAAAATAGTGAACCCAAGTTTCACCCACAGTTAAAAATATTCACGAATATTGGCTGGAGTTTCGTCTGTAGATATGTGTATGTGTATAATATCATTTCAGCAGTTATGACTAATATGGCGTTTAAAATTGTTATCAATGCTCGTACGGTCATTCTTAATTTCCGAATTCCCCCGTTTGCAAGTTGAGTTTGATGGAGACTAGTCGAATCGATTTCTATTTTGATATAAAGTGGTTTTAAGCCTTTCAAATAAGAGTATTTGATTACCTTACCCTTCTTTGATTTGCTCATATTCACGTAAGCAGCAATCGCGACATGATTATAGTGTGACCATCAGGCCATTCTATTATATATTACGTTTTGTTGGAATGTTTGGAAGAATAAATATTTTAGATGCGTTAAATTTACTCATATCTTCTTATTTACACATAGATTGACAGGGCGATTAAAGTAATAAACTCAATCATCCTGCAGATCGGTGCAAAGTAATATATAATTTATATAGCATTGATGATTTTAAATGCTTAATGACATTTTAAACTGTTGGAATTTCATATTTTAACAAGATTCGTATACATATATTATAGGTAACTAAATTTAATAGATTCACGAGATTATTTTCGCGTAGGGAAAATTTATCATCTCCATAAAATAGGCTTAAAATATATCAATTTAAATAATAATATGAATTAAATCTAAATCTGTATTAGATGATAATGGAATATGTATATTATACACTTTCAATGCCATTTACAAGGTCATTAATTTGTAAATTCTAAACTTAATGACATCCTGAAATACTAAAAATACTTTACAGTAATAGAATTGTGAATTGAAAAACAGTATAATGCAAATATATGCAAAATTTAATGTAAACTAGTTAAGTGTATATATTTTTGTAAGAAAGTAGTTTTCAGTTTTGCATAAAATCTTGTTGTTATAGTTTGAAAATAGATAAATCTCTATCTATGGCGTAGAAATACTGATTAAATTAAACCATTCACGAGGTAATTTCAGCAAACTTTTGTTAAAACATGTGATGAAAAAATTTATTTTTCCATAATTTACCTTTTACGAGAAACTCTGACTGATTATTTGGGAAATTGGTTATGATTACGATAGCGGGGTGAATAGATTCCAGTTTAATAAAGATTGATTTTATTTTTCAATATGATCTCCATCAGGACGAATACATGTTTCATAACCGTGCTCTAATTTTGTAGTGCGATTCCTACTCTTCAAAATACGTGTCAATTCTTAAA
Source organism: Apoderus coryli (assembly GCA_911728435.2). Taxonomy (NCBI): domain Eukaryota; kingdom Metazoa; phylum Arthropoda; class Insecta; order Coleoptera; family Attelabidae; genus Apoderus; species Apoderus coryli. Next base: position 7,801,803 of record OU452204.1, on the reverse strand, counting down.
AATCGGCAAATTGGAGAACCTCGGCTCTTCCAGTTCTTGTATCGGGTTTTCAAGAATTTACACTTAGGATAATGTACTAATTCAGTAGGACGTGCCTTGTTTCAAGTGATCGGTTTTAAAAAATTGACCCTCTGGGTTTTTATCAAGGACCAATCAGGAATTCTCCTTTATTATTATTTATTAAGAGATCAACACATTTTCTGGTATGGCCACTACGTTTGCTTAATTAATTTCGAAAGAATAATGTGGAAGTCCATTCTAACAGAGAGCGGTAGCCAAATTATTCTTACATAAAGCTGACCTATTTTATTTTTTTTTTGCGAAAACTACCTTTAAAGCACAATACATTATCGTTTATTTAGCCATTAACATACAAGTGGTACTGTCCATCATTTTTGGATCCAATTATCGTACAAAAACTATAATTCATCAGCATTTACTCGCTAACCAGTATGAATTACTCGAACTCAGGGATCTCTGTTGTGTACTCTAAGATGGCTAAACAGACAGATATTCGAGCCACAAATTTTGTCACAAAACTGACACACCCAATCACCACCATTTACCAGCTGTTGTAGGTGCGCTGCCCCATCGATGCGTTCTCTCTCCTTTCGATGATGTCTCGTCGCATTCTCATGTCGTCGACGATGCTCTTCAAAAACTTGATGGCCCTCGTAAATGGTACGCTTTCATCTCGGTTGGTATAGTTCGCGATTTGCTCCAAGTTGTTTTTTACATCTAAGCCAGACTTCTTCATGTTGGTCTTAAGAGCATCCTTGTACCTCTGATTTCGTGAGCCGACCTTGCGTGAGTAGTAGTAACTGTGAGTAAATTATTTTCTTTGGAAGGCGTTCCGTTCGCATGCGGATTACGTGACCAGTTCATCGCGCTGGTGTCTCACAATCATCGCCTCAAAAAGCTAGTTGTTTCAGCATCCTCCAGAACACTGATGTTTGTTCGATGGTCTTGCCATTTAATTCCAAGAATTCTTCTAAGACATCTTTGATGGTATTTTTCTAGGATTTTTAAATGCCTCCGACAAGTGATTCAAGACTCACAGCTATACGTAAGAGCCGGAACTAAAATAGCATTATACTCACACTCGCAACTTGGTTCTAGAGATTTTTGAACGTGGTAATGCTACTGGACTTCAGTAGTTACAAAACCACTTACGGAAACTGAAGTCGATCATTGGAGGGTTTGAGAAATATCGGTGTTGTCTTAAATGAACTTCGGACACGTTGTAAAATGTTAGTTGGCAAGTCAAACATAAGGATTTCTCTATGCTCTTGCAGCTGAGTTAAAACTTATATTTGACCAGTAATTGACCGCTACACCTCTACATGACCTTAATATTCAGTGTTTATTCAGTTATATTTTCGTTTTAATATTGACTGTGAAATATAATGACGCAGTCAGAGGTTTACCGTGATGGTTCCATGACTTACTTTACCTGTCAAATTTGACATGTCAAAAGGTGCCCATATTTAATATTTTGAAAGTTTATCAATTTTGCAATTTCTATAAAAATAAAAAATTTTGTCACTCTACAATTACTTTTATTTTGCGAGAGTTTCAAAAAATTTTTTGAGGCCCTATATATTAACTTCGACGTATCGCAGCAGCCTTACTTGATTTTCCTTAACCTGACATGCTAATGCATGCAAATATTTGGAATACAAAGTTTAATTGTAATTCAAGCAGACTTAACTATGGATTCTAATAATGTTTTAAGTCTGAAAATATTGCAAACAAATCCACATTTAAAATATTTTTATAACATTCTTAAAAATAATTATTAAACTTTGCATCAAGGAATGCCTGTTTTGGGCTACGAATATCAGTTTTGAGAAAATAGGCATTAGTATGCCAGATTACGTAAAATAAAAATAGTAAATAATATTGCCCTGATCCGTAGAAGGAAACTTTGCATTTTTTTTTTATTTTAAATTGACTAAATTTTAAACTTCGATAGAAAATGCAAAAGCAAACAATTTTAAATAAAGTTTTTCAAAATTTTAATAAATAAACTTGCTGCTTTGATATTCTAAATAGAGCATGTTAAATTTGACAGGTAAAGCAACTCGTGCAACTACTATAATATACCTAACTTTCGATTGGTAGACAAGAAAAAACTAACTGCGTCATCAAATTCCACTTATCTTTATTAATAAAAGAAAATCTCTTTTGATGCAGAATTTTTCGCGGGTAAAGTACATGTTTTCGGGGTAATATAGGGACACTTAGACATAAAAAGAATTTGTGAAATTACCGTCGTAGTAACCCTTATAATGAAATGGAATTCATTCCTTCCAAGTCGCGCAATAGCTCCGTATCCGTTTTTTAGTAATAATATAAAACTGTAAATCGCCTGGCATTTCTAATGCATACTATAGACGAAGTGTTAATTATATTATAGTAATTTCTGTTCTAAACTAAAATTAAACTTTAACCCACTAAATCACTTCTATACTTTTGTCTAGCTAATGAGTCGAGGAAACGTCCATCTAATGTTGGACACAAAGGCCTAAGGCTTTTCAGTTTCATGCTTTGTATTTCTACAAACCAAGGAACAGAGAAAATGTTATTTTAATATAGAGTGTAGGTACGTTGTTAGTATAAATTTTGATCCATTTGAATATAACAGTAATAATGTTAAAACGTAAATAAAGCATAGTATTCATCCAGAGTAGGACGTTGTTAACTTTTAAGCACAACAATAAAAATAATAATAGGTAAAAATGGGTCCATAAAACAACTTGTTTACCTTGCCAATCCTTAAAATTTTTTACCAAACTAAGTTTGTATCCTATTATTAAAATAATAATAAAAACGATATGTGCCACTTTAACTTTTGTACATGTAATAAAATGATTAAGATTAAATAAATTATCTAAGCAGTTAATCTGCTTAAATTTGATTCTTGTAAACAAAGAAGAATATTTTACATATTACGCAATTGCTAAAATGTCGTACTTCTCTTGACTACAACATACTTTATTAAAATTTGTGTAAACGGTAAAAGTTGTTTTCTCTCGATTGTTGTTTAAATTGTTTAGTTTACATTTTTGTAACAAACGAAACAATAATTTTAAGAAAAATGCTTAAAATGATTAATTCAATACATCCTTTATAACATTTAGTGTTGTCCTCTACTCATTGATTTAATTATATGTACAAGTGGCCAATAGACTCAATTGTAGTCCTCGAGGCAATAGTCCAACCTTAAAAAGAAATTGAGATCGAATCGAATATATCGATACATTTCTTGAACCTCTATTAATAAAAGAAATTAAATGTACCTGTTATGTCTGCAGTTTTGTTTACAAAAACATTCGTCACGTCAAATCCTCATATTTTAACATTTTTTTATACATTTCGCACAATTGTTTAGCAATTTGGGATACATATATCAAAATTTTTCAAATTTTCCACGCTATATTATAACCGTAAATTCATATCATTACAGTATATAATTAATGAAATATCTGCTAAAAAGAATTTAATAAACATGTCAGGTAACAATATGTGCAGACTGGCTACAATTTTAATAATAATATAAAAAAGTTCCATGGTCCAGTTTTGAACTCACAACCTTAACACATAAGCCAAACAGGTATGCCATGATTGGTTTTTTAAAATTGTCATTAAATGCAGAAGCGAGAACCTAGATGGTGACGTCGGTGAAATATTCGAATGCCAAATGTTCCAACTTGTGTCATTTAAAAACAATTATGCTAGATTTAGTTCATGTGAATAGTATTAAAAAAAACATACCTACATATCATGTGAGCAAGGCCTCAGGACCATGGAAAAACTTAGGAAGTAAAACCTGGGATTACAATGTAGATATACAGGGCATATGGCTGTACACGAAGGGGTAAGTTGATGGTTAAAAAGCCACTGACAATAACAATATTTAAAGATATTCCCGTCCAAACAATGATCTTCCCAATCTTGAGGGACCCTAGTAAAACAATAAAAATCTTGTTAGGTCTCACTTTTACAAATTAAATCTATATAACTGGCTTAATTGTGTTTATTTTTTTTTAAACTTTTTCCTAAATTATGAATCAGTTATATTTTAGTTTTTATTTTAGTTATTATTTTATTCGTACAATTTTTAGGCAACCAGAACCTCGCATTTGAAAAGTTAGTTATATAATTTCCATAATACAAATCGGTTATACTCCCGCTGCTGCCCAATCAAAAAATAGACTGTCGATTTGTAGATCATTTCCATAGTAAACAGTTTGATGTTTGTTACATTCAGATTTCGTTATCAAATTTGTCATCTGGGAGTACTGTGTTTATTTAAATACAATGTTTTTTTTTCTAAACCGTTTATAGTTGATCTGTTGTTTTAATTTAATCACAAAATAATCTAGTCAAATACTATTCGTATATTAAAATAATACGATTTATACAGCTCAAACTTCCTGCACAAATACAAATCGTTGTCATTTTGACAAAATCATCCTACCGCTTCGCGCTGTCAAAATGACACTCTTGGTTATGGATGTATAGTCGATTACTTTATAGTTATTAACGGTACTAGTTTGATATGAACAATGAAACGCGTGTAGAGTTAATTATTTACACAAGTTTCATTGACAAGAGTTCATATCGAACGTGTATCATTCAACATTTAATCTACGACAGTCCAAATAAAATAGAATAAGTAAGTAGTACATACAAAGAAAAAATATTTTCAAAAAATATACAATTATACTAGTCCTTATTTACTTTTGGTGATACCCCCGTATTTATTAGGACTATTAGTATTTTATTATCAACTAGGTATATGTACATATGAATCAAGAAACAAAAATTTTACAGTTCACAATATTTCAAATTAAATTCAATTTTTATTTTTGTCTGTCAACGAATTCTTTTTATTTATCAGAAATTACAATACAAATTTGATATTTGTTTAGTAAATCATTTAAACATTTCATAATAATTTTGTAGATTTTCAAAAGATAATAATTTACTATATATATGGCTGACTACTTTGGGAATCCAGCCAGAGAATTGGGTGTGGAAAGCATTTAAGTTAGTTTAAGTTAGCAACCATATTAAAACTTAATTTTCCTGGCAGGCGTACTTCTGGAATGAAAAAGAGGATACGCAACCAGGGCAACTAAAAACTCTTATTCCAACGGATATATCCCCATCGAGCATCAGCTTACGTTCTGAAGAAGGAATAAAAATCGGTAAACAAAGGTTAATACAATTTGTTTACGTTAAGATTGTTGTAATTGCTTACCTAATGGGTATTCTTAACGCACCGCACTTTTCATTTTAGTTCAGAAAACCAACTGGACAACTCAGCAAAAAGAGCGGACAGGAGAACAAAGCCTGGAAGAATTGCCTCAAGTTATAGGTACTTTATTTATAGGTATATATCTTGTCAAATTTTATTATTTTTTCTTTCCTGTTGCCGCCCTCGAATGCTACCAGCACGGATATCAGTACAAAACGTAGAATTGCCCAATGAACTAAAACTATCCACAGTTACAGGTTAGATAGTTATAAAATAAAAAGCTTAAACAACAAGGACGGTGAAAAATTGAACAAAACTGGAAATATTTTCATAAAAATAACGTAAAATTGCCCGCAAAATCAGTTTAATAAAATAATATATTATTAAAATAATCTACGTATGTTTGATTTTAAATGAAAAAATGCACATTGAAAACTGGTAGTCGCGATTCGTAAATTTTGTTTGTCAACTTGTTTTTTTACTTAATTTGCACCCCTTAAGACGATACGCCAGTGTCAAGGGTGGAACATGGCGGGCTACTATATAATGGTTCGGGCATCTGTCAAGCTCATTCTCCCTCCTCTATATCTCTGATTACTGCTGACAATATTTTCTTATCAACATGTCAACATGTATTTTCCTCGGTATAATATTATAATCTTACCATAGTCAGATAGATATTGTTGATAGAGTATAGGTACTTTGACATTTTTCCGTCAATTCTATTCACAAATACAACGGGGCTAAGTTTATTTACAAAATACCCCGACAACGAAGCTGGAAAGAAATTTGTAATATTTCATAATAAAATTGACACAAAAATGTTAAAGTATGGGTACATATAATGTACCTGTAAATGTATACTTTTTCTACGACTGTTTTAATGCTTTTGAATAAATTAATCATAATAATTTTTAGGAAAATATTTGATTTTTCATAAACGATGCTACTTTTGTCATTACCAGGAAATTTACCCGTGCATTTTTAGATATTTCTCACTGGGAAATGAAAAACAGCATTACAATGTACTACATTTTCAAATTATGACTGAACATATAATAAAGGCATTTAAAGACAGTCGTAGAAAAAACTATTTACAGTGATATAACTAATGAGTACATTCGATTATCTAGGTAAATATACTAATTATACATGATCCTGATTTTCTACAGCACAAAATTTCTAAAATTCGAAAACTGTAAACATAAACAGACGGTGAACAACTAATTTTACAAAGAGACTTAATAACTTCATCCAGTCTCAATGCGGATACGGTTAATGCTTACATTTCCCCTACAGACAGCTAACTATTAAGTTTATTAAGTCAATATACGTAGTTTAAATGTTGGAAAGAGCATCAAGAGCTGGCTAAAACAAGAATTACTTCAGCTATGTAGTTTGTTGTTTCAGTTTGATGCAGATCTAGTGTAAAGTTGGCATAAATACACAATCCAAATATTTTAGTAAAATTTTGAGATGTATTTTCCATTAAGAAGACAATATGATAATTATTTCAACTTTTAAGTTTTGGTTGTTATCGGAAGTTTAAATTAAAAATTGGCAACCAAAGCAAAATTCTAAATCTAATTCTTCTAATTCTAAATCTAGATGATTTCTTTAAATAATGAAGCAGGTAAATGGATTGTAGCAAGTAGTCCCAAGAAAAATTATTTAATAATTTATAATATAAATTTTGAGTAAGTTGTACTTTATAGAGTGGCAATCCAAATGTTCCAATAATATTAGAACAATTCTTTATGTCTGCGACATTCTAACCTATAGACATAAAAATCACTTTTTAGTTGGAAATAACGATTTGTGACTTTTTTATAAGAATAATAACATTAACGAGTGTGTTTTTTTACGGAACAACTATGCTTTACATAATGTAAAAAACTGTTAACGGTAACAAAGAATATCTTTCGAAATTACCTCAATATCTACGCAACCGCTGAAGGTTCAAAGAATTTTATTTTATTTTTATGTCAAACGTTTGCGAAATAATGTCAAGCGTTTGAGATAAAAAGTCAAGCTTTTGAGCAAAAAGTCAAACGTTTGAGAAAAAAAGTCAAACATTTGAGACAAAATATTAAACATCACCGCTCAATTGTAAGTAGTTTAGTCAAAATTCCAGGCACATTATATGTTATTATTTGAGAAACAATTTCACTTTCATCAAGGCGACTGTTTTGCTTGGCAAAGATCCGGCGTCCCCAATCTGATTCAGACTATCTTGAGTGTTTCCCAAATAATAACAAACAATGTGCCTGTTATTAATATTGATAAAAATGATAGTTTTCTACAAACGCAAAACGATTCTGTAATGACAGAACAATTAGTTAAAAATGCAAAGTACCAATGAGAAGACGAATTTTAGTCAGTTACGGATGTTATAAATTGGTTAAATCAAAAATTCAGTTCTGACAAAATTAACAAGTTTAATATATTTCGCACTGATATTTTCTAGTGTTGCGTGAGTGCTAGGAGACGTTAAACATTTGATGCTTTCAATAGGATATCTGTGAAATTCAGCGATTATGAGGGAACTTATGATGAGGCATTGGACTAGGGAGGCCCGACCAGGGAAATGTTTTGTTTAGCATTGGAATACTTGAAAGATAGTAAAATGTTTGTTGGGCAAAAGTGACCGCACATAACTCTTAACAATAGATGCCTTGAAAAAAACTACTATTATCAGTGCATGGTCCGGGGCCACATTTTTTTTCACCAACATTATTATTTAACGTTGGACTTTTTTCTCAAACGTTTGGCTTTTTTTCGCAAATGCTTTGAACCTTTAGGGCTTCCGTAAATATCGTATATGTATGTATGTATAACCCTAAAATACTTCTAATCCGAAGCTATTTTTCGAGTTAGGTTCACAGGCGGGGTATTATATAATCTTTGTCTCGATATTAACGGCCGATGTGTGATTTAAGTCATTGTTTCTACTTCCATATTTTAACTGTCTTAAATTTTGTATTATGCGTTTTTATAGAAAACAATCAAATACTACAATAATTAATAAATAAATTCTTGAAACCCTTTTTCTTGTAAACCAAATCGACATATAGGAAATAAGCATTATATAATAAAGAAAAATAGCAGAACATTAGTACGTGTTTTCTCTTACCTTATAGATTCCATCAACCAACTTAATGAGTTCCTCTGTCTCCATTGTTGCTTAATCGATTGTAATTTCCAATACCAAAATTAACAGCAATTTATCTTCAAGTAGGAGAAAAGAAATTTCTTGAATAACACTCACATATATCCAATATGTAGTTTTATGTTGTTATCTTATGATTAACCCGAACACTATTTCGATTTAGTTTAACAAATGTAAATGTTTCCCGAAACGAAGCACTCCTTAAATAGGTTTACGATGTCTTGAGTTATCATCATACTTGCAGTTGCGGTGAATTTTCTTCTTTCCCGTCTAACACATTTAATTTGTTCTCGCACTACACTACCGTGGTCCGAAGGACTTTAATTAAATTACGTCGGCTGTGTACAGGTGTAATTCTGTAACTACGTTCGCCTACGTTTCGATGTTGTTGATGATAACGTCTGTATGATGTAATTATTTTTCCCCAAATGCCTTTGGCTGCTTCTGAAGTAATTTGAGAATATTAAACTTGATCTGGAACAAAATTAAATTGAGAATGTTAGCGAATGTTTGATTGTTTATTCGATAGTGTTTTAGTTTAACTGACTACGCTGAATTTTGTCTCAACTGTAGCAGTAGCAGTAATTTCTAGACTATGGTAACATGGTTTGAGCATAAAAGTTAGCTTTATTATACAGATGCTAGGATGATTTTTAGCGAAACTGGATATCATTTTCTCATTTCTGTTGAAGCCATGTTATAGCTACATTTGAAAAATATTAAAATTCTTTCTTCAAACATAATTATCAGATCATTTTTATAACTTTGTCTAGATTTCAATTTCGTTTTTTTCTTTTGTATAAAACCAAATAATCACACGTAACGAAAGAATTGTATATCAGCTCAAAATTTCTCAAATGTTCATTATGTGTTTTTTGTATTTGCATAAATAATAGAAATTTTTAAATAATCTTCGAGAGCATAACATATTTGTATTATTATTGGAAATAATGAAAATAATACAATTGTAATAATATAATTATTATTATGTATCGTTACGCAGGTCATATAATTTTGATTAAATTATATCGTGTCGGAAAAGTTTTGGGCCGACACAACCGATTGTGTTTTGTGTAAAGTTTTATGATAATATATGTAAAACAATAAATATAAATAAGTTGACTAAATAAAAGTAAATTTGTAAAATTATTTTAAACAATAACAATAAAGATATATACACTACATTTGCTAATTAATATTATGATGAACTTGCCTGAGGTTCATTATTTTCCTTATCTTCGAAGGGTCTCCAGAAAGTCAGATTAAGAATAAAGTTTAAATAGTAATAATAACAAAATAATATACCTAATACGTCAAATAAAACAAACAATAAACTGAAATAACAAGTAAAACACAGTTCCCAAGTTGCAACGACACTGGTTACACCAATCAATCACTTGCAGATCTCGCGCGTCGGACATAAAGTAGCTCAGCCACATTGTTAACCCTATTCTTGTTATGTAAAGACGAATAGCGATTTGGGCTACTCTAAGGTTATTATAGGGTTCGGCGTAAACAGTTTACAATAGATTTGCCATAAAGTGTTAATAATAAAAAGCGTTATTTTGAGCAATCCTTGTAAACTACAGTGTTTCAATCTGGAATAAAAATAATAAAAATATGCAATTTTCATATAATTAATTATTTATCGATATTCCTTAATTTTTTGAAAGCTTTTTAATGCTAAACTCATAAACAAAAATAAAACAGAACAAATTTATGCAGAAATTCATTTTTTCATAATAATTATTAATATTCAATACCCGCCACTGTTCTATTTGTTAATTTAAATCGTGTTATGGCAAACGCAATCACTGCTATTTAGCATTTAGATTAGAGTTTGACATTTGTTTGGTGTACGCCATACGGCTTATTTATACTACAGATGAACAAATTGATCTTCTAGACTTCTTACAAACAAAAAATCAGACCTAATGAAAACGACAGTTTAATTTTAGCTCTTCAATAGTTTTTGACGTTACTAATTCATACTAAGATATATTAATGTAAATGTAAATCAAATTAAGATAGGAATTGATTTAAAACACAAAACTTTCATGAATAGAAACAAAATTAAATTGCACTCGCTTTTTCTTTACTGCTGAGCAGTCTCCAAATTCAAAGGTACCTATAACAAATGGCTAATTATGCACTTCTTTTCTAGCCGTTGTACAATTTTTTTTTGATATACAGGGTGTCCCAAAAAACATTCCCCACCCCTTGGGGTTAAAATCTACGACCCAAATAAGACGAAAATCACTTATGTCAAAATTTCGAAAAATGTCTCCTTATGAAATTATGACCATTTTGAATATTGAAATTAAACAAATTTTTCACTTGGAATTATTAATTTAAATCTGCTCATCCTTGATAAAAACAGATTCATTCAAAGACAACATCTGCATCCTTGTCATATAAAGCCGATTCAAGACTTGCATCCTGGGGATACTGAGTTACGCTTATGATTTTGTAGATTTTTTTTAAATTGCCTGGACGTAAATGAAGACATTTTTAAACAAGTACTGTAGAGTGATGAAGCCCATTTTAACCAGCAAGGAGTGTTCAATCAGCACAACTTGCATTGTTGGAATTACGAAAATCAGCACCAAATTAGAGAATCACATAAGCAAGCACGCTGAAGCTTAAATGTGTGGTTTTGTCTGTTGGGAAATAGGATAATAGAACAACAGTTTCTACCTAGGATACCAAACGCCGAAAACTATGCCAATTTTTGCGATAACAGATTACCAACTCTTCTGGAAGAAGTTCCTTTAGTACAGCGGCCAAATATTGTATTTCAACATGATGGTGCACCTGCCCGTTATTCTCGAAATGTTTGAGAGATATTAAATCGACGTTTTCTCAACCAATGGATCGATCGTGGAAGACCTATTTCTTGGCCTCCTAGGTCCCCGGGTCTCAACCCAATAGACTTTTGGCTTTGGGGTTATCTGAAAAATACGGTTTTCCATGTCCTACCCAACAGTGAAGATGATGTTTTTGTTCGCATTTATGGAGCTTGAGCACAAATTACAAACGAAGCCCTAGGCCGTGTAGAAAACAATTATTGAATAAAATAGTGAGGATTTCGAACACTTCCCTTGGTGAATTGAAATGTTTTTGTTTTATTATATAATTAGAATTTGAACATTTGATTTTATTTTCGAAAATTACTTCATTTTAATATTCAAAATGGTCACAATTTCATAAGGAGACATTTTTCGAAATTTTGACATAAATGATTTTTGTCTTATTTTTGGTCATAGATTCCACCCTCAAAGGGTGGGGAATGTTTTTGGGACACCCTGTATAAAGAACACTTTAGAGATGAGATGATTCTATAGGACTTAACAATGTCTTTGTTCAATTTACCAAAGACAAATTCACCTAGATTAAGCTATAATTTAAGGAGTAGGTATTTAGTATGTTTAGAAAGTCAACATTCGTTACTCAAATATGTGCCAGCCTTTCTCCGAAAGGAATCGAGTGAAACATTACATTTCTTGAAGAAAGCAATATTCGCTTATAGAAGACAAATATTATGACAAAGTTCAAGAAAAAATAAATAAATAAATAAATAACCAATAACGTGTTTAACGTCAACAGTGTACGTAGTAATTTAATCTAAGTATTTGAAGCGTTTTATTCAACAATATTTGTGGTTGATATTATTGGGAGACCTGTAATGGCAAGAACAGAGTTGTAGGAAGCAGTTTTACATGAAGTTGAGCGTAGCCCCTACCCCTATTAGGGGTAGGTATACATGTACACGCAAAATTGCACAACAATTGTGTGCAAGCGTTATTACCGGCCGAGTTTCCCCACCGAGATGATTATTGTACCTACATTGCTATTGTGCAAAACAGGCAACATCTCTGACCTTTCTATCCAAAATTTTGTTTTTTGCGAAAATTTAACTTTCATGAGGATCATCTTTGGATTGAAGAAAATCGCAACGCGATTATAATAAATAATTATCTATTTGTGTTATAGGAGATAATTTCATTGAACTTAATTTTTTATCTATAAGATTGAAGGCTCAAGAGTATCGTCCCTTTGTGGTATTTGTTTCACCTGAACTATTATAAAATGCCCCATTGGTAGTAGGTATATCAATGTTGTTTATGCATGATGGTACCTCACTTAATTTTTCTATAATAACACGTCAATTTCCGAATTAAATTTATTGTAAAAAATTTGGATTAGTCGTGCAGGTCCAAAGGCCAACCAGGTCACCGTATTAAATTGTTTTTTTTTTTCGGGCATTTATAGAAGTGTGTTTCCCTAGGAGCTACAATGAAGGACTTATCTGACAGTAGTATTGCACTTAATAAGTGGAACTCATAAATGCAATTGCAAAAATGGTACATTTTTAAAAGAAAAGCAGAGACACGTCAATTTTGATTTATTGTTGGCAATTTTGTTGCCTACGCATTTGATTCGAAATCTGCGGCATGATGGCGCCACTATCTAAGTCATCTTCTTTAAAATTCATATTTTTTGGGCACTTTTGAATTGCTGCTGTCCTCCTCAGTATAATGATGTGCCATATGTGGGAGGTAACATAAGAAAATTTTTGAAAAATGACAGGTTTTCCTAACGAAGTCAATTTTAATATTTTGAACTGCGTTACTCGCTATAACTGCTGTTATTGTACTAAACAAATCCGTCGTGTCAGTTTGACAGTTCAGGTTAATAAACAATACACGACAATGCTTTATGTTACTGCAGTAGTAGCACTGCTATTAGCAGAGTATCGTTACCGCACTGAGTTCAGAAAAGTTCCTTATCCGCACGATTTCAAATATTTAAACTACAAACTTAAACGGGTTTTAAACATTATGGGTCTTTTTCTCTGGTAATAACAACGTATTTTAAATTATTGCGAATTATTTCTACAGTTTTGCCTTACTCAGTATCTTTTCCGCACTTGACGGATGACTATCGTCGCGTGTGGAAAAGTATTACTTTCCGCAGTTGTTAGGTAAATAACTATGAAATTATCCTCTGTCGGCTTTAAAATAAGATGGGAGTGTATTCTTAGAAAATGGAATGGTTTTAATATCAAAATTTATTAATCGATGGGTCTAATACGTAAAATTAAAAGAACCATAAGAAACAATGCAAAAATATAGATAGTATTTTATTTTTAGTAATCGTCAGACATGTCACCCCTATTCTATGATTTGTTGCAATATAAGCAACTTTATAGAAGATTTTTAAAAGTCTGTGAGTTACGTCACCCTGTAGCAAATGCCTTTCCTTACCACTGCACTACTACGTATTTTTGACCAAGTTTACTTTTGTAACTTTACCACTAAAATTGTAAAGTAAGAAACTCTTTATGCATGCAACCAAAATCAGGTTGATTCTATCTCAAATATATTCCTTTTCAGCATTTTATATGATATGGGAAATTCAGGTTTTTACTTCTTGGAATAAATACTTGGATAATCTTATAGTCTTTGCATGTATATTTCCCCTTCGGTCAATATATCCTGTGTCCGGAATATATATACCAAGATTAAAGGCTATAAAACCCTGGAGTTTTAGTCTTATATTGCAAATTTTATGTTACATAAAAGGCAATACGCGTATGCACGTATACTACAGAGAGTCCGAAAATAATAAAAACACGTGGTTCATACCTATATTCACACTAAGTATATAAATATTTATTCATTCAAATTTTTGGTAAAATGTACATATATAAATAACGCATTTACTTTTGGTACTCTTATCCCACGTTCCAATTTTTTTCATAAAAGATAAATGATGATAGCAAAAGAACACAATACGAACTATTCTCTGGGCTTGAATTTGGGAATACCTCCTAGTCTTTATAATCCTAATCCATGTACTGCTTAAGAATTTAATCGGGATGCACATAAATAAACACAACATAAATAGAACCGAAGAAAAACTTGAATCCTAGCACTTGCCCAACTACCAGCTCCAAGGCTTAAACAGAAAATCGCAGAGTATAACGCGCATCTGTTTGTATATCCGCACGCACAAAACTATTTTTCTTAAAAAAAAAATACAAATTTTTATTGCATCTACGTAGACCAATTTTTATTAACAACTAAATATTACTAGTCAATCCGTGAGTTATTATTTTTGTATATTAATCTAAAATAAATCGGTTGTGTGTGTGTGTGAGGGCTTAAGCGATTTCAAGCAAAATCTAATGGCTTCATCCTAGGACTTCCCCAAACTCATATACCAAAATCTAGCTCAATTAGTTAAAGCATTTTGGCGCTATCGTGGTAGAATACATACAGACCTACATTAACTACATAATTGCTTTTTTAAACAAGCATAAACTACAATAATCCATAAAATTAATGGCGAAATGTTACTTATAACGGTCATGACACTAAAGGCATAAAGTATATCAAATACAAATACATAATGAGATTCTGGAACATCATGAGCTAATGGCCAATGCATTTAGTGATCATCATCTTAGCTCTACTAATTGGAATCCATATGGGAAATAAAATACAAAAAGCTTCTGTAACTGTTGGTAAGAGAACAAGAGTTAGTCGGTCTATTTATCTTAGCTCTACTGATTCGAATGAAGTACTAAAATATATATCTACGCGTATTAAAAAATTGTACAATTCAATGGATCAAATAAAATCTGAAACGAAATTTCGAGATTGATGGACTTTGGAAGCCGTTATTCATCTCGATATTATAGAACACTTGAGTTAGATGTTAGGTATTTTAGTTATAGATATTGTATATTGTATTTTTATATCAATTGTTATTCTTTTTACTAAAATGTTTGCGGGTGGTTGCATTTACGACTGGCCAATTTCGAAAATAGTAGGTAAATTTTAAGGGGCAATATACATAATAAATTAAGGCTTTGAGTTCTAAATTGTAAACAATTTTGACATAAATCATCAATTTCTATGTGTTATTAAATTTCCTATCACTATACCTGAGTTTTGTATCAAAGCCAGAAAATAAGATTCGATATTTTAAAAATAATATATAAACAACATATAAAATATTACAGATAAATATCGCAGCTCAACATAACTTCAGCTGTTGAAATATCATAAACGTCAAAATAGGCTATAGCTAAAATGCAAAATTTACTTAAAAAGTTCATCCCCTAATCACATTTTGACCAAGAACTTGTACACAAAAGACACTTATTCGAAGTTACTTCTTAACTTAGTGTTTATTAACCCAGCTGTAGAAAACCTAACTACATCGGCATCTTTTAAGTCTCTATTCGGTGGTTGTGTATCGAAACTGCAGTTACTCATTACCTTCCAGAAAACCTTCACTACACAGTTTATGAGTATCACATCTGATTTATCTAATTAGCAATTCAAAACACCTAAAATTCGATCGAAAGTCACCAGGACATTATTTGTTCAGAACCCTCAGCCCGTTAAAAGCTTTATACTATATAACTTAGAAATAGACGCCGATTTCATAAAATCGATTCACCATAAGCCCTAATAAATACTCTTATACTTACATCTTGTACAAGCAAGCACTTTTAAATTATGAAACATGTTGTGTTCATTTTGTTTTTGATGAAATTTGAAACACCCTAGATCTCTATTAGATTGGCTACAGTCTCCCCTAATATTTTATCGATAATACTTTCGGTAAAGACTTTAATAACCATTTTGCACATACATTATTGAAAATATTGAAAATGCATACTCATTAAGATTTTAAGACTATACAGGCTGTCCGAAAAATATCAGCTCGAAATCATAACTTTTTACGATGTTAAATTTTGAAATCAAAAACTGTTTAGTTAATTTTTTTTCTGTTTAGTTAGGAAAAAACGAAACCCCTCTAAACTGTTTTGTAAAGCACCATCTGGTAAGTCTATTTTACTGGTTTGAAATAGACATATGAAATTCAGCATAAGAGATAGAATACACATATGTTTCGCTATTCAATTGTCAAAATTAATGTTAATGTTTATAGGTTTGAGATATATGGCGTTAAAAAAAATCCACGTGAAAATGGATATTCTGTAAATTTATGCTTACGAAAATCATTTTTTGAAATATATACTATAAACAGAAAAATTAAATTAAGATGTACGAATTAAAAAAATATATACCAAAATATTCGCTTATTATAGTCCACGGTCTATAAGCTATGGAAATGAGTGAAAAATATGATTGCCCGAAATTCTTAGTAAATATTCGGAATGCTAAATCAATTTGTTTAATCATACAATATTGCCTTACATATTCTTTATATATTATAACATATACAAAAAACATTAACAAGTAGATATTGATGAATATGCATTTTATGTAACGTGGTTTACGCAAATATTTAAAAAAAAAAATTATTTGGGGCGCTCTTAGCCTACCGGCATGATCAGAGGAGTTGTTTGAGGTGCTTGTAACTTTTTGACACACAAAATAAAATAGCAAATATTAACTTCAAAATCAAGAGTTCGTGTTCTTAGAAACACGTTACTTAATATGAAGATATAACATTTTTTGTAAATTCTTTACGAAATATGATTTCATGGCATTTATGTCGCCTACTGAACCAACCACCGGTGGATGTCTAGTGTGCGACAGAAATGCCTAAGTTTGTAAGTTTCTTGACTTTGTATTTATAAGGTAAAAGTCAAGAAATAATATTTAAAGCCTGTCTTTACCCAGCTGTAAAGGCTATGAATGTGACATCTAGTTGTTGTGAGTGGATATTTTGAAGAACTGTATTCTTCTTGTCCGACTGCGTGCTGGATAGGATGGTCCAGATCAGTAGTCTGATACTGTACCGCTGCATGACACTACACGATATATTTTTGCTCAAAATTTCGATTGCATGTTAGTGCTTCTAGAATTTGATATATATTAAACAATATGCCAGACGTCCGCATCTTGGTTTGCTAGTAGCTCATCCTTTTCCGGTACGTGGTTCGGCAGAAATTATGGTGCTTGCGAGCAGTTGAAAAAACAATTGAATATGATTATACTAATTACTGTTCTGACACTAGCAAGATATATAATGTCTATTTTACACAATATAATCAACGTACGCCTTTTGGTTTAGCAAATATGCTTTACATTTTAAATTTTTAAAGCCGTAAAAAATACTGCCTCTACATCAATGTTCACCAAATCGTAGAGACCAAGTATTTTTGACATCTGATTTGTCGACAATAATATTCAAATACATTAACGCGTTTTTGACTCATAACCAGTATACAGAGACCCATGGATGGATATACGCTTTTCCAAAAACATGATATTCGTAATCAGATCCCAAAACGTGTATTTCTATAAATCTATACATACAATGTTTGACCCTCTCGCAATACCTCCCTTGTACACTCCATTCGTATAGGGTGCGGATGTTAAAAATTTAAATATACCAAACTGAGTAATTTTGTAAATCAGAATTTACCGTTTATCTCATAGTTAAAATGGAATAATCTAATAATTGGATCCTATTAAAACTGTACTATATTTCCGGTAAAAGAACATTAATATTATCAATACTAGCAATATCAACAATAATGGTTTCCCTATTCCGTTCACAAAAGTTAGATATTAATTCAAACATAATAAACCCAATAATAATATATCAATATTTTAACTAGCCATTGTTAAGATAAGTCAACCTGATACTTATTACTGAAGAATTTTTCATAAATAATTTATTGAGAAAGTATAATTTCACTTTGTTTACATAAAGAAATCCTGAGACGGTTGTTGTGTCGTGCTATTATGAAGAAATTTCTTCAAACTCTGTGCATAATGAGATTCAAAAATATGCGTGTATTTCAAAAAGTGTCATTCTGTTCTAAAGGTACATAATATTTATGTTAAACTTCAATCGAAAATTGTTATAACTAAGTCAATAGCCGGTAATGTTACGAGTAATATGAATAGGGAATTTTAATTAACGTTTTTAATATAGTGAGCATTATGACCAGAACTTAAAAAATAGATACAGGTTGTGTAAGTAATTGTCGTAATTGTTCACTATTTTGATAAGTTATTTTCATTTTTATGTTTTTTTGATTCACCGTCATTATCAGAGCCTTTAAGCTAGCTTAACGTTAAGCGGTCAATATTGGCCGCTTTGGCTTGAGTTCGTTTGTGAAATTAAACCGTCAATAATGTTATTGTAAAACATCGGACGCGTTTAATAATAATTATAGAAATTAGTGGATTTCCACGAAGCATACATGTTAGAGTTAATTAGGTATCTATAAAATATAGATGATCTAGGTGTTTCAGAAAATTGCGTTTAACTGTGTAATTTGCTACTTTTCTACATCCATCATGTTCTTAATAACTCTTCTTGCTGTTTTTCAAAATATTTCTTAAAGAACGCGCAGACCAAAATGTGTTGGTACTGAATGAAGCATTAAACTCAATCTCTATGGATTGCCAAGCTTTGTTCTTTTTAGTTAATGAAGGTCGAGCTGTTGTGGCAAATATTTCTGTAAATAATGTTTAGAAATTCTCGCCACAAATAATCGATACAGAAGTAAACCAGCCGAAAATCAGTCAGAGCAAAGAGAAAAGCTGACTAATAGCAAAGGTAATTCGAACTTGGGGGGCGCATCCCCAACCATCAAATCTTAAACTATATTGAATATACTTGTAAAAAAATTGTCAACTTTCACATATAAGGATCAGATTTTATAAAATATGTTATTGATCAGGCGTGACGAGAAACATTGAGTTAAAATTAAGAGGAAATACGTTTGTTAACTTTTTTATAGGTATATGTTAAACGAAACTAAACAATTCTTAAATTGGAAACAAGAAAAAAACAAACAAAACTGAAACAACTCGTATATGACACAAAACCAAATACATAAAACAAAACTAAAATAAAAACATATAGGAAGAGGTACATTTCCGAAAAAAATCACGACACTCGACATATTGAATTATTATTACCGGCTATGTACCTACATCAGTTTAAAACGTCTGATCTAAAATAAAGTTAATTTTTATTATTTTAACGAACAAACCAAATCAGAAGTACTGACTCAGAAATGAATAAAAACAAAACGCCGAACATCAAGGAAGAACGAATTCGACCAGGACAACGACGCCGCCCTTAGAAATCCGCATTAATAGCCCAAGAGCCATGAGCAGTCAGACCTGTTAAATATTATAGACCGGGTGCTCGATTCAAAAATATTTATGCAATTTATCTATTTATATATGGATGAATTTTGTAAAACCGTCTGCTCTAAAGCCGTCAGTGCCATTGAGTGAGTAGTTGCCCATCTGAATCCATTCATTTTAGTTCTGTCCTGTAGGGAAATGTTGAAATTTTTAAACAAATGATTTTATTTTTTAGCTTCGGCAAGTATAATAAGTAAAATTTAGTGTTATAGATTAATAAATTATTTTTTCTACGACTGTCTTTAAATACCTTTATTATATGTTCAATCATGATTTGAAAATGTAGTACATTGTAATGCTGTTTTTCATTTACCCGTGCATATTACGCACGGGTAAATTTCCTGGTAATGACAAAAGTAGCGTCGGCCATGAAAAATCATCGTAGCAACGCCAACAATACAAACACACCAAATTGACAGTTTAGGTATTTATAATTAATAATAATTATAATTAAGTATTTCGCTAATTTCAAAACACAAAAACAGTGCTAGTGAATATAGTGTAACACCACCTAGTCAATTTAATACTTCTAACTTATCGTATTTAGGCTTACGACAACAGCTGTAAGTTTCGAAAAACAAGTAATTTCCTAAAAATTATTTTTAATTTATTCAAAAGCATTAAAACAGTCTTAGAAAAAGTATAGTGTGAAACTCACATGAAATGACTCGTATGATTTGCAGCACTCGCCTGTGGCTCATGCTGCAAACGATCATACTCGTAGGAAATATATGTCATTTCATGTTCGTTACACAATATACTATACTTAGTGTGTTGAAAAATTTGAATAGCTATAACACAGCTTAATTAATATTACCAAGTAAATAGCTATAAAATACAAAATGTAAATATGTTATATTTCACATTTAGTTTGTTTAGCTGCACACAGACATCAAACGAAATTTCCATCAATACACATGAAATTCACGTAAATAAACTGAAATCTGTGTGAATATTTAAATCAGGAATAAAACTAAATAGTGGTGGTAATAAATTTACAGATAATATGTAAAATGGTAAATCCGCTTATATAGTGTTTTAGGTACCACCAATATATCGGTGCTTTTAAATTAGTATTATATATTTTCCGTTAACACGATAATAAAATTGCTTACTTCTGTTTGTTTGGAAAACTAGTGTTAATATTATTTAAATTTCTGATATTTAATATTGGATATTTAAACAAATTAAAGTAAATGTTTAGATATTTTATACTTATTGAGTACTATTATTTTGTAAGGTTTTTTGCTTATATCTTAGTCTTAAACAACAATTATTGTGTCTTTCGAATTTGTACAGTATTTAAGAAAATAATAACTAAATAGAACATGCATGCCGGGCAATTATTGTATATAGCATAACTGAGAATTATTGTAACATGTGGGCGACATCTCTAACGGTCCCGGCATTAATTTTAATATAATAGAACGATATATCCTAAAATTGAGCGCCTAAATGCACAAGATCATGAAAGTTTTTATATTATAGGTATAATAAAATTTATCCATATCGATATTACAAGCCTGATTTTCTCTATAGATATATAACATTCAAATTTCAATTGGTTTACATTACAATTTCACAATTAAAATGTATATTCTTTTATGTATTTTCCAATATCCAACTTTAATAAATGTAAATTTTCAGTATTGGATTTTTTGCGGACAAACTCTCAATAATTATATTACTAGCGTATATAATATATAGAAAACATGTTGGTTTAATCAAAATTGATGCTGAAAATACTTTTCGTGAAGTTTTTTGTTTCTGTCAAATAAAAAATAAAAAAAAATATATAGCAGGAAAGTTTTAATTAAATTAACAAGCTCTCGAAGCACTTTCAATTATTTAATTAACAACACACACTTTTTACTGATAAAAAAAATGTGTAAAATCCGTTTATAAGATTCTTTCTAGAATCAAACAAAACATCATCTATTCGGAATAAGTATAGTAGAAATAATAATATAGAGAGATATTTGTGGAGTTTTGACTTTGATATCTAGATAATAAAAAATGATCTATTCGAGTAAAAAAAAGTAAGATAGTCTAATTTTACTTAACAAGACTGAGGCATGGGTCGATGGATACTCACGATATCGTTTCGCTCTTGTTATAAGCAGAATTAGACTTAGGCCGTGCTAATTTAAACAAAATCCCGTGTATGGTTAAAACCACTCATTTTGCATCCGCTAAGCCACAAAATTATTTAGGTTACTATATTTGCGGACACAAATGTTTTCAGTAAGAGTTCATATCTTTGTGGTTACTTTAAATTAAAGCTACTCGAAAAATGGGATAAAAGCTAGACATTTGGTTCTAGACTGGACCAAGCCACTATTTATCATATCAAGAACCACTAGGAAAGTACTTGAGGCACATGTTACTAATGAATTTCCCAAATATTGTTGTACTTTTAAATAACTATTCGAAAATCAAAATTCCTGCCAGAAAATGGAAATGTATTTTTTTTAATCTTGAAAATAAAATCGTCTCTCTGAGATTTCTGTATGATATTCTCTATTGTCGTGAATTCTGAAAATAATATTTTTATATGGCTCCCTTAAGAGTAAATTATGTTGTTATGATTGTGTTATGATGTCGATTTAATAATAAATCTAAGGAATTGATTTAAAATATAATGCCAATACAATTTCTCCATTGATTTGTATTATAAAAATATCATAAACGTAAACCCATTGATTAAATCACTAAAAAGAAAGTGATAAGTGTAAAATGAAAGTGATTTCTGTGTTCAACATTCTTACTTGGCCATTTCTTATAAAACCACTTTTCTTTTTTATATTATGTTATTTATGTGACTTGATACATATTTTTCATTAAATCGTAGATGTTTTTGTCGTTCGAATATTCCATAGATTCCTCAAACTAAATTTATATGTAGGTACATAATCTTTCATTCAGATTTAACCAAACAGAAACAACTACATAATATATTATAATATAGTTTGTCCGAAACAATATCCTGACACCGGGGTATACCTCTCTGCATGGAAAAGGAATAGTATTCATTGCAGGTAATACTGCTAGACGATTTCTAAGTCCATTCTAAATCCATTTTGGAATATTTTTCGATATATCTAGCAGACAAAAGTTTCAATAATAATTATTTGAATCATTCTCATCATTTGGTATCAATCTACCGTCCTTATCACTAATTAATCAAAGCAATTGTAAAATTCCTATTATAACTAACTTGCAGGACGAATCAGGAGAGTTTTTGCAGATGAACACTATATACTGTTTTCGGAAGGGTTTGATTGTATTGATCATTAGAATTTGTTGTTAAATCTGAAACTAAATGATTAGATTATTAAAATGCTTTGTTAAATTACTTAAATCGTTTTTCACAAAATACAGAGTGCAGCGAAGAAGCTTTAGTTAAACGGTTTAGAATCTTAAAGACGCCTGTAATGAGCAAGATCGATCTTAGTGTTTAACTATATCTTCCTCGCTGCACTTTGTATCTGCTATGCGTCTTATATAATATATAGGTTTGTGTAATTCGGTTTATTAAAAATTATCAATAATTTTAAATTCACAACCGTTATGCGTTAAAATGCTAACTGCATAGTTGTTTTAATAGTTGGTTCGCAACACAAAATTTCAAGGTAAACCATTATATACGATTTATTCATCTTGATACAGGCATAAACTGCGTCTTATTACCTACATAAAACTTTGCTATAATATAGCAAATTGTTAAAATCACGTTCTTAGAAAATATATCACAAGGATTATGGATAATTTACAATGAGTGCACACAAAAAAGTGTAATTTAGTTTTAACAACCATGAGATATTTGTTAAAAACTAACTGCGCTGACTGTTCTAGTTGAACCATAATAATTTCTTTATATTTAGTTTGATTTTCAAAAATTCGATTCATGCATATACACAAATCTTTGCGCTCTAATAATTTCAATGTTGTTCTTTTAATAAATGTACGAAACCTGATATTAAATTACTTAAAAATACAATCAATTGTGTTTTTAGAGGTCGTATTAGTTGATGCAGTCTCTTAATGCTGCGGCAGCGTATAAATAACTATTCAACTAGTAACTGAGAAAATCAATTATTGTCAATATGCAAGCCGTCAAATCAACAATATCAATACCAAAAGTAATTCCGGTCAGATTCATAGGCACAGGTAATAGTATATTACATAACATGTGCTTTAAATGATATTTTACATAAAAGTTAGTAGTCTCGAGCTTTAGAGCATGGAAATTTATTTAAAGCTCGAATTGTGTACTATATACCTGTTAAATTAATTTAGTTTCATATACTTACCTAGTCGATTAATTTTGTATATAATCGACTATTCTTTTTTACTTGTGATCTGTAGTAGATAGATAGAGAGAGAAGATAGGGACAAAAAATGATCCTTTTTAATGAACAAATATTAATAACTATTTATCAGAACTGTCCAAAAATTAAATTAGTTACGGAATAAGTTAAGTGCCTGCTGTAAAGAAGAAAAGTTAAATTATGACATTTAAATATTTGAATTTATTTGACAGACTTACATGTTTTGTAAACAATTTAATTTCATTTTTAAATCAAACGACGTCTACATTGATTTAAAAATACACTCAACTCCTCTCCGTAATGGATTACTTCAAAAGATAATTTAATTTCAGTACCTACTGCTTTTTGTTATTATTTGGATAAAACTTTTATTTTAGCATTTAGTTACAAAAATAAGATATGTAATTGCATTACAATCTAAACATTAATATATGCAATCCCTAGTAAAAAATGTCGCAAAATTGACCGAAAATAGAATTTATTGTTTTCGAAAATTTCACATCTCTACTTTTCAGCCAATAAGATGTCTTAATTTTGACTCATTTCTATAACAACCAAAAAAATTTCCGGAAATTTTTTCACGGCGCGGCGATATTTAAGTGGCAATTTTTCATCTTGTCACAGAACCGTTTAACAACAAATCCTCAACATATGTGTCAAAAACAACAATACCACAGTATAATAAATAATACAGTATTCTGTCTTTCACGTTTGCAAGCCGTCCTGCGCATATCGTCGCGCATGCCGCCATTATGGGTTACAACGTCAAAATAATCGCATTGACGTAGATAGATACAGTTCACTACTGTGTTCAATATATAGTTCATTGTCGGCGTGTACGAGATAAATAAATATTGTGTTTAAATCTAAATCTGTGTTTTGTGTTTTTGGTATAGTGTTCGTGAGAATTAAAAGGATTTTATTTTTATTAACGTGTCTTGGGATTCATACAATGAATAATCACGGAGGACATGTGTGTGTTGCAAAATGTTGTCCCAATAAGCGGTACACTTGCTCTAAACATTTTTTCGCTTCCCCAAAGATCCTGTTAGGTGAGTAATAAGTAAAAATTAAGATAAATACTAGATAATTTTACGTTTATAACAACTATTTGTATAACCGTAAAATTTATATTACGAAATGACAGTATCTAATATGTTTTTAAACTAAATACAAGTGAAACATAAACACATGTTGTCGCGTGGCTAGTTGTTATTTTATTGACAATATCATTATAAAGTTTCAAGAAGTCTTTGCCAAAATTTGCCTTTAAAGTTGCTGTTGTTGTAAATTGTGCATTAAACTACCCGTTTAACTCACTACAACGATATTCATAATAAACCACGAAAATTGAAATAAACGCGATTTATTAATAAACAAAAATAACAAACTAAATACAAAACTGAAACGATTTTAACTGATCAATATAATATAGAAATTGAAAACTAATCAAAAATCTGACAATCTTAATTCTTTTTTGACAATAACAACTTTTTCCAATAGTTACCATGAGCAACTGATACGTACGAACTTTTACTCATTTTCGTTGAAGATTACAGTGAATAAGGTCTATCACGTTTTATATTAGTTAAAAATAGCCACTCTAATTGACTTAAAAAATATTAAATAAAGCGTTTACTATAACTTAACAAAATAAAAAAAAATTGTTATATTAAAAAAAAACAATAACCCATGGAGACTTCAGCTTTTCGAATTATCGACCATTACAGAAAAAAAATTAGATATATCAATTCAACAAACAAAATAAAAGTTAAATTTAGGTTAAGTTAGGAAGCACTGCTTCAACTTTTGTAAAAATGTCTTTTTTTCACTAATAAAATCTTTATTATTGTTGTGTTTATTATTATTATTATTATTATTAAAAATCACCCAATCATGTCAACATTTAACTGATAACACCACTCAAGGTTGTTTTCAATCACTATGACACACCACAAATATTTCTGAAATTGACAGCGATATTATTATGTACTTAAATATTTTTACAAAAATAAAAATACAGTACTGTGGTTAGAAACCAAAAACTATAATTATTCTTAGTCAGGACCTGTTTTGTAACCCAAAATGGCGGCATCTTACGTCACAGTTTTTTTCAAAGTGCGAACGTGGAGACGGAATGCTGTACTTATTAATGCTGTGACAATACCTTGAAAAATTAATGTAAAATGTCAAGTTCGATTGATAATTTTTTTTCAAATTTTGGTGTGAAATTTTCTTACCGAATACCGCACGAATTATTCCTGGAAATTTTCTTTAGGGCACAAATATTTTAAGAAATTTTCAAAATATTCGTGCACTAAACAAAATATCTAGAAATAATTTAAATTCTTGTGATATTCCAAGAATTTTTTTTTCATTCATTTTTATTGTGAAATTTCAAATCCGACAGGTGCAGCAAAATTCGCAAAGTATACTCAATTAATTAAACCTTTATATAGGAGGAGTTGTTGGTATACTTCGTTTTTCATTTATTTATCCATTTTACCTGACCTTTGAAAAACTCGCATTTGAAAAAAAAAAAACACTTCTTTGACACTTTCACCTGCACCAAAGCATTCAAGAAAAACATGATTTTTTATCTTGTTACCAAAGTATTCCACACTAAAGATAGGTAGTTTAAGTTCTGCTGTCCGTTATACATAGAAGTTTGAAGTATCTTTTAAACATATGAAAATACAAAATACCTTTGAAGATTACTAAATGCTATAGTTAGTCTGTTTAGTATTTGCCTTTAGTCGTTAGTGTATTTAAATTCAACAGTGTAAATAATCCTTAGAATCTGAGATTCATGATAGGTATTTATATTTTATTCTCCCTGTCAAATTGAACTAAACGTATATATCGAGTTGTTTCTTCTATTTTCTAATATATTCCAACCTTTAAAATAAATTATTTGATAAATTTATTCATAAATTAGGTGTAACTGAAGAACCCACATTTGAATATTGCATTGTTTAGCTTCGATAAGCCTTGCTCCGCCTATGAAGTAAGGTGTAACAAGATTATTAATTGTTTTAAATATAGAATAATTTAAATAAAACAACTGTACGTATTATAACGGTCTCAACGTGCCATTTTTTTCAGAAAGATGTTAAATAAGAATGTAGGCAATTGTTTTTACTCTTTTGTTTTTTCTTTATCCTTGAACTGGAAGTAACATTTTAAAACTAACTAATCAGTTATAAAGCAATGGTAATAGGAATCAAAAATACTGTTACTTTCAGGTATTGGGTTGGGCATAATGAAAGTGATATTATACTGATTGCTATATTAAACTAAATTCAAATTAATATAAAGTACTTCTTACACAGATGCTTTGGAGTGTGGTTTTCGGTAGCGTCCCTATCCACCAAAATTTACCCAAAGTTATAACTAACTATACCTACTAGAATATACCTACTTAAGGCTTTAGCTCACTAAGACAGTTAAGACATTTTGTGAACAAAAGTCACTTATACTGACCTAACTCCGTGTCCTTACAGAATGTTATATTTTCTTATTTATTATTCAGACAAAGCAAGTTTCAAGTTTGCTAATGTTATAAAGTGTGATGCCTTTCAGTTGCAAGAAAACGTTTAATAAAAGGTCTTTAGGATGTATCAATCACCCAATCAACGTAAAAGGCTTATCCATAGCCACTTTTTAAAATGCTAATATGAAATATATATTAAAAACTAGGTTGCATTTTAATTTAATGGACCATTTGGAGATTATGATATTTATTTAATATATGTCAAAATGTCTAGCCCTTTATTAACAAAGACTTTAAGGAGATTTTAATTTAATAAAATAATAATAATAGAATAAAATGCAGTTTGTTACTTCTTTCAAAGTTTAAAACTACATTTTAACGTTCACGGAAAAGGGTGTTTGAAGCGTATAGTTTAACCAACCTTAATCTCAAATTTATTAAATTAACGATTCTACCGGGGCTATCCGTTCCCATGCCTCTTTACATTGGAAATGGGCATCGAATGCAGCGTTCTTTTGATACATTTCTCCCTCGTATAAGACGTATAATAAATCATGCCTTCCAAAGGACACCGACAGTAATAAAAATAACTATAGTGACTGACAAAAGTATTGGGTTAATGATTAATCGAAAAACAAAGGATTATACGAGTTTGCAAATAAATATAATATGAATGAAACAAATAATTTTTGTCAACGTGTTATTTTCTCAGATTAATCTAAATATAATCGGATGAACATCATATGGTATGGCGAAGACTTAATGTGGAATTTACGAAGAAAATTTGTGTCCGACAGTAAAACACGGTGACAGAATATTGTAACCATGATCTGTTCAATAGTTTCTCTTAGATTAATAAAATGAAAGAAGATCTATCAAATTACATAATAATTTTTAATAAAACCTCAAGTGGATGAAACTTTTGCAGTCACTGTATCAGACACCGTCGGGGTATTGTATACATATACAGGCAGTATACCAGTGACACGAGCGGAATACGTTTGTTTTCGTTTTGAACGGTTATTCTGTGACAAGAGTGTAAGTGTGTTAAAAATATCTTTATAATGGCTTTTTGGAGACTATTTGATATAGAACCAAATGTTGAAGACGGGGTAACGGAGTCAGCGGATTATCGTAGGGCATGTATTGTTATGAAAAGTTAAAAGGGTGCGCCTATGGACGGTGGCGATCGGTATTGACTTTCCAAAGGGATATGAAGTTGTGGTTTTTTAGGTCATTTCAAACTAATATTGCAAAGACTATACCAGAGAATCTTACGTAAGTCAAAACGTGTACATTGCTTAGCAGTCTATATAACCATAATATTTAAAAATAAATTTAAATTATAACCGATATTTTGTAATGATATTTTTCATTATTAAATCAACACCAAGAAATTCGTTGGAAAAGTAAAAAATCTTATCTATGTTGTGGCTCTTGCAAACAAAACAAAAATTAATCATGTTTGCAGTCTATTAATGGTATACAAACCAGCAGAATAATATTTTTACGGATTCCGATTTAAAAAATAAATATAAATAAACGTTTACACTTCGTAACAGTGCAGTGGCACAAAAATTAATATCATAAACACTTCTATCTCTGTCTCTCTGATCTCAAAGATCTGAAAGGGACAAAAGTATATTATGTAGTGGGCAGCTGATGTAAAAGCAATATGCGCATGCCTAAAATATGAGGAAAACGTTCTTATTGGTGGCTTCACAGGACGTCCAGAGTTCGGTACGGTATAAACTGTGCCGCTACGCAGGTTAAAATAACAAAATAGTTGTCCGGTGTCCGGTAGTATTTCCTCCATATAAAAATGGCAGAATGCAGAAATATAAAATAAGAATTATAATTCCGTATAGTATTAATCTTCCCAAACATCATCTCAACATATTACATAATAACAGGGGATCAAGTTTTCACTCACTTGTATCCAAAAATAGAACCTGGACAATACAGTTAAAATATCAGAGACGACCTGAATATAATAGTTATAGTCCAAACATGTTTCGGAATACACAGATTCCAACTTCAGTGGCATTAATGAATCTTGTTGATATTTATAGATTTGAGGATTTAAACACCCTCACTTTGTGGAAAAATTTACTTTGTTTGTCACTTAATAAAACATAAAATGTTATGAAATCAAAAAGAAAATCTAAATTGTTTGAAAATAATATTATAAATGAGATACTAGCATATTAGTTAAATTACACGTTTAGTTCATTTTTTTTTTATTTATCATTTCAATTAGATGATTTTGGAAAATAAACTATCCAAAAATCGAAAATTACGTTTTCCTTATTATTAGCCGTTAATTCTATTCTCTCCAGGCAATTTAAGCGGCTTCAGCAGGATACCCCTCGTTACTATTTTAGCAACAAAAATGTTGGACACAATATTTGTGTAGGTACATTTAAGGCATTAACATCACATGACTTTGTATATATTTGTTTACTATTTGACAAATTAAACATTATTATAAGCATTAACATTTCTGAGTTTTTTTATTTATATTTATGTCTGTAATTATTCGGCAGTGTATAGGTATTTTGCAAACGGTTACAATAACATTAAATCATTTAAATATTTAATTAGTTTCCATCTTCTAAGATATAAATTGCAACGGCATCATTAGATACTACATAGTTATGTGCACTTGTAAGTATAGAATAACGAAATTAACTTGCAACTTTATAATGCCTTCCAGCTGTAGGTCACAAAGGCAATAGAAGTTTCCTCTCCTTATTTTACACACTCATTCATTGTATGTCTTTACTTACTCTGATGACTTTTACTTTAGCGCAAAAGAATTGAATCGTTTAGGAAAGGAAACAGTCATGCTACGCTTTAAACATTTTCGCAGAACTAAGAATTTATTTTTTTTATGCAGCACTAAATGATATTTTGTTAGATTGTTTTATTTTTTTTGTATTATTATATCATACCAAAAGCAACGCAGTTTTTATAATTTCCGGTATAGTAATTTTTATACGATCCTGTTTTTGTGAAATTTAAAGAAGAAATGTTAAGACATGCCGATTTTGTTTCGTCTTTATTCCATAGCGGGGGACAATCACACAACAACAAAAAAAGTATGGTCGAGTGATATATAATTTTTTTGTTATTTTCAGTAAGATTGAAATATTTTTTTTCTACGACTGCCTTTAAATGCCTTTATTATATGTTCAATCATGATTTGAAAATGTATTTCATTGTAAGCTGTATTTCATTTAGCTGTGCGTAAAAAATATTTCCCACTAGTTGCCAGGCAACTCATCATACTCGTAGGAAATATATGTCATTTCATGTTTGTTGCATAATATATTATAATAGCAACCAAACTGTTTTTGTAGTTTGATGTTTTGACTCCCAGTGACTAATATTTACTTCTTTTATTATTACGGAAATTTTAGGATTGACGTTGTTAATGTCGTTTTCGCATGAATGAATTAATAAGATAATTGTCCTCCCTACAAAGTGAAGACATTCCCCACTAGATGAATAAAGATGCAGGTTGGACAATAAATTGAAAATATGTTTCCCGCCTAATCAAAATTGACGTTTTCGAGCACTTCTGCTGTAAATTTCACAAGAAGAGTGCTGGGTGACTAATTTTTGTTAAATCAGCCTTAAATGTACTAACTGAACACGGTATAACAGAGGCGATATATTTTAATAGGGTATCATGATTATTTTTTTGTAATCTAAGCTTTTGTTTTGTGCAACAAATTAAGAAACACTTTGAAAAACAAAAATAAAAAAACTTATAGTAATAAGTACAATTTGATAACACTATGAAAGCGATATTTACAATACGCCAACTCGATTTCAAAAACGTGGAAATAGTAGGATTAAGATGTGACAAACAATTTTTATCCTCCTTAAGCCAGCTATTTGTTGGCGGATTTGCATGAGCATTTTGTTCAATAACCTTTCATAACCGAATAACCAAAATATATCTCATTCTAGCAGCAAAAAATTAATTTGTATCGGTACGTGTACGGTATCTCTGCATCACTAATTCTAATAATTTTAATAGGTTAAAAAATGTTACATTGCGGTTTGAAAAATACAGAAATGTCTCAAAAAAAAAAGTAGTCTGTAATGTGGAAATGAAAATTGAACCATATTTTAAAAACAAGAACATCAAAATAAAACAACATAAAACACTTCGATAGCTTATAATGAAAATTTGCTAAATATCTTTAGCCTTAACAAAAAAATTCCAAATCAGCTTAAGAATAGCAATGTTTACAGCTATAACATTTTCGCATCCTGATTAATAATTCCAAGTAAATCAATTGTTCAGTTAATATTGTCAAAAACAAATTCCCCTTAATGACGCTTTAAAATATATTATCAAAATGAACATTAATTAAAATGATTAAACTTGAAATTTTGGCTATTAACTCGTAGAGATTCAGTCGCTTATAATAATATCACTTCCAGCGCGGAAAGTCATTAAACATACCTTACCTTAGTATAGTGGCAGGGCATAACAGGAATAGTTCAAGAGGTCGAATATTTGAAGAGATTAGAAGGGTTTTGTTATACCCACAGGAGACTGGGTATAAAATTATATGACAAACTAAGTTGTGTTTTACAGGGGCCGAAGTTTTACCCGTCTACTTAAATATTCCTTTGAAGAACATAGTTTCATGTGTTCTACATTCAGCAATTTAGAAAAATACTGATCACTGCAAGCTCTAAAGAAATTTACCGAAGAATAATTAACATTATTTACCAATTAGCAATATTTATTATTTAGGTTTGTGCGACAAACCTTACGCAAGACAGCTAGACGAAGAAAACGAGTTATTTCCTAGGTCCCTATAGGCTTCTCAACTGCTTATTATTGATTAAAACTACCTAGTTAGTAGTTTGAAATTTTATTTTTTTAAAATATTTATTTTAAATCAAACCATTGATCAAAGACTAATTTAATCTTTGACTGGACTATGTAAAATTATATACTTGATTTACATCCTACGATATAGTACAAACGAACCTAGGAACAGAGAGATTTCTAAATAATCAATTTTCATATAAACATATATGCTCCAAAATGTTACATTCATTGTCGGTTCCACAATAATTCATTGCATGCTTGAGTGCAATAAAATTTAAATGATACGATTCAACAACGAAATGCCACACTCAAGCTTCCTCAAAAATGGTTTTGTTCCAAACTTGTTATCTAAGAACATAGCCAATTTATCTTTGGATTGTCATCAAGATCCAAATTATTTGAGGATTGGTTTCAAAATCGCCTTCCTCAAAATATTGGGAAATATAGTGTAATTATTTTGATGGACAACGCTAACTACCTCAGCCACAGATTGAACATCTTTGGCATGAATTAAAGGGAATGATTAGGAGGGAAAACACTTCACCTACCCTAAGCACTTATGTAACAGATTTAATTTAAAAATGTGTAAATAATATTTGAAGATCTTATAGTTTTGTAAATAGTAATGTCAGGCCCTTAATAGTTAGTTTAGTGAAAACTGAATACAGAGTAGGTTAGATCCAATATTGTGTACATTTGATTATATCAATAACATAAAGATATACAATTTAAGTTTTGTTAGTATTCAATAATATTGTAATATGAACAAATACATACAAATAAGAAGAATAGCTATTTACCTACTTAGACATTTGTTAAAAATATCAAGTGAAAAGCCTCTATCATAATCGAAGCAAAAACCGTCTTTAAAAGAGTGCAGGTAGCACTTTTTTAAAGAACCCCATGCCTAAGTTTTACGACTACGACTGTCATTTAAATTTTATTGCATTTAAGGAGTCAACGAATTATTGTGGAACCGATAATATCTTTAAGTAATTTCAATGAAATTTTCAGTGTTTGCTGACATCTTAACGAGACTTAACTTTTAGACTTATTAGACTGTATCCATAAATTTTGAGTGCCTAAAGTTTTTTCGTTTTTTAAATTTTCTCCCAGAATTTGTAAATCAGCAAATTGAAATTTGGTACGCTTATTACATGTCAAAAACTCAATATTAAGAGCAATTTAATGTTAATTAATATCTACAGGGTGACATATTTTCGAGGGTTAAATACTCTTTATTCCCGTAAAACTTTTTCTAATAATAAGAAATTTGTTTTAAAAACTTTTGTCGTTTTTTGAAAAAAATTGTTTTTCTTTAGAACTTCCTGCCGATGACAATCGCATGTATTTTTTTGTCACAAGTAGGCTAATGCATGTTTCCGACGGCGCGTAATACCATGGGTCACGCCACTCAGCTCGCGCCAACAGGCCGTGGGAGGGCGCCGTTGAAATTGGCCCGTGCAAAACTGAGCCGGCATTGGTATCCCTGAGTCGGTAAAATTTAAACGCCCTCGGTGGCGCGACTGGAGCGTACCCTTGGTAATCCGAAATGGCCCGTAAAGACCCGTATTTGATTTTTATTTCAGTAAATAGTTTTTAGTACACTTTTTAAAGCCGTGTAAATGGAGTGGACAAACGAAGTAATTTGTAAGTTCCTAAATTTGTATGAAAATTAAACTGCACTTTGGGACACAAAAAGTGCAAGTCACAAAAACAGGAACGACCAATGGGATGCACACAATTAAGAGATAATTTCATGGAGCATGTGTCGATAAAAGAAATAAGAAAGAAACGGGCCGTAAAAAGGAAGCTTAAGACAACTAAATTTTATTATTATACGTGTAATAAGCATACCAAATTTCAATTTACTTATTTACAAATTCTTGAGAGAAAAATTTAAAAATCGGAAAAAATAGAATAGAAGTATAATATCTCGGACACATGTTTTGGACATATATTTATAGAAACTTTTTTAATTTTTTTAAGACATCCTATCACATCTGTAAATGCGTGCCCCATATTATTATGAGATTTATTAATGTAGGGATATATTTCGGTAATGCATTAGGTAATAATTTTTAATTTCAGCAACAATCTTAAGTTATTATTATTTTTTTGGTGAAATTTGAAGATAATTAGCTATAGATCCTTTTAAAATCAAATCCGGAGAAATACTTATTTTCTATCCAAATATACAAGTACATTAAAAATGTTATAGCTTCATATATTTTATATAATATGTTTACATTATGATTTAATATCACTTGTGTCCCGAGTTTTTTACCATTCGTAAATATTAATTTCTTTTTGTTTCTTTCGTTTATATATATGTATATAGGTATATTATATTTATTGCTAAAAATTGTAATTACCCATCAATTACCTCAGCATTTTAATTAACATCAAATTTGTTATTTAATTAATAGAGCACACCATAACGTAATTATTTTCATATAGGCACATACCATATCTATTTATTACTTAATATTAGATACCTCATATGATTAGCATCAAATATGTGGAATAGCTGTTAAATCCCAGCTTAGAGTGTATATATATGCAACCCGCAAAATCAACACGTTAGAAGCAAAAAGATAATTAATTTCCAGAGCAACAGTTTAATTAAACAGTTTAATTATTAAATAATTTTGTTGTTTCAAACACATTTCACAGACAAATTATTGTTTGAATAGCAAAATGGCATGTAGAAAGTACTCCACGTGAGGAGCACAGACTTAGACAATGAAAGCTACACATATATAGGTAAATTCCTTGGATGCTCAATGTTACTACAATATATGCAAAGGATTTTTTATGTTGATTATGAAAATATAACAAACACACGGTGTGCAAGAGTTAACAACCATTAAGACATTTAAAATGAAATCTTGATTCCAAAATAAGAAGTTTTTCTAAAATTTACAATTCTCAGATTTTACATATGTATTGTTGTGTTTATTGCTCAATATTTGGCTATACTTTTCTAAAATAACTTTACAGGTTAATAGTGAAACAATTATTTGTTTAATAGAAAAATTAAACAACTACTTATCAAATAAAATATGCATGTTATTCATTAAACTTGAATAATAATATATGGCGGTATCATGGTCTTGGAGGTGAATAGGTATATCCCACATAGAAGCAATTTCCGGATATTTCAATTTTAAAGAACCGTGTATGGAATTTCTTATTTATTTTATTTTTTGTATTATATCAATGTTTTGGATTATAAATTAAAAAAATCGGTTGTGTCGCCCCAAAACTTTCCCGACATGATATAATATAATCAAAAATATATGACCTGCGTAACGAAACAGAATTTTAATAATTTTTATTATTATAATTGTATGATTTTAATTATTTCCAATAAACAAACGTAACAAATTAACTACTTCACTCAAAAATTAAAAAAAAATATCGACAGAGCTGAGATTTGACCCCATAATCTACCGCATGCGAAGAAAATTCAAATTTGTTAACAAAGTTTTATTCATATTCACATAATACATCCTATAACTATAGGTATACATATATAAACAATATGGTACAATGATAATATATATATATATATAAGCATGCGCAGCGCACACTCTATCGATGTGATATAAACTACTCAAGTACATATAATATTCTTATAAGAATATAGATTCCAACTATACTTAACAACTGATGAAATTTTAAACGCAATTTTCTCGAGAATTATGGGGGCAAATATCAAAAGTGACCTATCGCTGTCAAGCAGATAAAAAATGCTTTAAAATGATGTATCACTCAACCCCTACTGATTTATTAATTATTATTATTAATTTAGCGGTTGTGTGTCCCTGTGCGGGAAAGTAAAATAAAATGTTTAATACTACAAAGATTTTTAAGTTAATTTTCACTCAACCATATGTGTGTTTGAAATTTGTATATGCAAAAAAGAAGTATTACTTCAGAATTTTAAATGTAACAATAAGATGTATTTCAAGTGTAATATAAGAAAAAAAGTAATCCGTAGAAATGCAATTACAATGAAAAAAGCACACCCGTCCTCTTCACCATTTGTTGCGACATCTCAACTCCATCCTCAGCCTTATTAAAAACAACATATTGCGGTGATGGCGGAGATAAAAACTTTTGAATAATAATAATAATGTAACAGAAATAACATGTTGTTTTAAATAAGGCTGATGATGGAGTTGAGACTACAAAACATGTCCCTCTAATTAAAGAAACAAGATTTTCTTAATAAATTGGTCGAGATGACGCATGTTTTTTCATTGTACGATTAAATCATATCTGTCATTTCATTGTAAAAAAATAACTTTAATGAAAATAACTAAATAAATAATTAATTTAACGTGTATTAAAAAACTATTTGAAAAAGTAACATATAATTTAAAAACTACTAAAAAATAAATATACGATGTGTTGTTGGAAAAATTTATATAAACTACAGATGTATCAAGGCATGTATCAAATTATATAAATAATTTTTTAAAAGGTTCGTAAGAAAGTTTCTCATTTAAATAAAATAATGAGAAAAACTAGCTTTTGCTGTGGTTGTTCTTGTTCTAGATTATTGGAAATACTTTTTACAACCCTGACTTGTTTGTCAGATGATTTGTGTAAGATAACAAATATTATGTATATTTTATTCTATTTAAATACTACTTAGGAACGCTTTATTTTTTGATAAACACCGTTAAAGTATTTACAAAACTTAAGATATATGGCATTGGTGCGCTCTAATATACAATTTAGAACTTTTAGAACCTAGTTCAAAACGTATCCAACTATATACACTTTTTTTATTGTATGTTTTCTAAAACACCTAGATTTTTTTTTAAAGTTGGTTGTCCAAATGATTTTTGTTAAAAACTCCAAGCACAAATTTTGTATAGTTTCTATTGAAAAATCCATAACGGTGTTATGCTGCTCTATTTATTAAATTAATCACCTGTTTCCAAAGAATTATTTTTTAAGTGTTGATTACATAAAACTGTTGAACTATCCATAGAGTACAACGACACTAGCATAAAACAAAATATCTAGTAAAAGTGAGTTGAAGTAATAATTAAATCTAATGAAAACAAAAAAATAACACCAAATATGTTGCTGAGTAGGTAATTCATATAATGAACAAATTAGGTAAGATAGCGTTCAAAGGCACGAACAAATACTTAAATTCATTGAAACACATACATACCTATTCGGTTAGTGAAAGTCGTTTTGTATGCAAGATCACTAATAAATAATTGTATATTTTTCTATATAGCATTACATCGCTAAATATGCTTAACAATTATTATTATTTATATTATTATGTTTGATTAATTTTTCAACTATATCGCCCAAATACAATTTTTATACCAGAAATGTATGCAAACATTTTTGAATGGTATACAGAGTGTCTACGAACAAGCCCAAAAAATGAAAGGCTGATTCTACACACAACAGTATGAAAGAAATTCCATGTAAACTTGTGTCCGAAAATGCTTTCTCTCGGTCTTATGATAATTTGATTTAATTTAAAGTATAAAATTTTGGTTTACATTTAAATTTTATGCAAAATAATTAAAATGCTAATTTATTGATTTGGGAATTATTAATATAAAAAATAAACATCATACATATGATAAATAATAATATTAAGTTAGGTAATGGAATTTGCGGTAATTTTAAACAAATTGAAACAAAAACGGGTGTGTAATTGCAAGAAATTACCAAATGAAAAGTAAATAGAAAATATTTAACTCCCATAATAAATTCTTCATATTATGTTGGCCGTTGGTGTAGACACATAATATTAATTTAGAGAATCCATAATCCGTGCAAGAATATTCTGAACTGATTGCACGCATTTTGAATTAGTAACATAGCGTGTTTGTATAGAAATAGAGTTTCAGTGGATAAAATCATTGAAAAGCACACACATCCATGATTTTATGCACCGTAAGAACCTCGGTCGTGATATATTTCAATAATTATACGTACCCACATAATTAAAAAGAAATATCTACCGGATCGAGATATATTTATGTCAACAATAAATATATTTGTTTCAATGCAAAAGTTCTTACTACTGTATATAATACATTGTCAGATTTCAGCTTTGAAGGGTTTTTTGCATCGATTAAAAATTTTAGGGCAAATTCATCAACTTTTATAATGAATAAACAAACAGATCAAGAAAAATAATTGGTCGAATGTTCTCAATTTACTTGATCTAATAAGTATTGGAATGTTTCTTTTTATAAAAAAACAAATCAACGACGCAATTTTGGCGTTAACATGGGGCCTTATCTCCGACGTATGCATAACGATGTGAAATGTGGAAAGGCTAAATCTATAGTTTTCCTATTCCTCAAACACGTGGAAAACTGAGCTCGAAATTCATCCTCCAAATGTGTTTAATATTAGAAAATTTATGCTAACAATAGAAAAACAATTATGATAATCGGTTAAAAAGACCATTGTTTCTAAATTTAGCCCCGTCACAAAAATAATATTTCCGAAAATCGGGCTCTTGTGCTATTGTTACAATAAACTCGCAAAACTGCAATCTTTTAGGAAAATCTATGGCTTTAAGGTGTTGAACCATAGAAAATAAAAAATAAGGGTGAAAATTGTCCATTGAACTTCTTCAGATTCCTGTATGGGCAGCCCCTTCTCTTGAAAACATAGGATAATTTCGATGATTTCGACAAATTCATCGTTTTTTGCCTAAACAATGCCATAATTTTAGACATTCTCGATTATTTGTCTTACACTGCGCCGTCTGTCTATCTGGATATCTTTTAGTAAATTCTTCGCAGATTCCTGACAAAACTGTTACATTCTCGGAAGATAATAAATAAATTTACATAATCTTTCGTGCGTGTAGTTAAATCGCCCCGGCATGATTATTAATTAATGTCCAATAACTAGAAATAATGACATTTCAACTGATATTGATTTTTTTTACGTCGTTATAGCAGCTGTCATAGCTAACTAACAAAATTGCTAATATTTTGAAAACTACACATTTTTGTAGTATTAGTATTATGTTTAATGCTAAAAATGATAGTATTGTAAAATTAGGGGGTGTCCATTTGAAAAAATTATATAGGTCCCTTTCTACAAGGAATTCATCTCAAATTGAATAATAAGTAAAAATTAATAAATAAGAAAAATTATTAATTATTCCTTCAAACGTCATTTTTTACGTAAATATTAAACATCTCAAAAACGGCTCAAGTTAGATACCTATAGCACGTTATACATAAAATATGTCTAAACATTTTTTATAGAATCTAAGAAAGGTTGATCGTGGGACACGTCAATATATCAGTGTGTTATAATTAAAAAAGTTTCTCTGTAAAGTGGCTGTAATAAACCTAAAAAAGAATAAACACAAAAGCTTTGCTAAAAATAATACAATAATGATTTTCAATTTGAACGTAATAATTCAAAAAATAAATAAACGTCAAGTCGAACACATCTCACAATATTATAGACATAGAGACTAGATTGAGTGACTTGAGTAATCACTTACATTTTTAAAACAATCGTATGCTTTATTTTCTCAGAACGTCTAATGTACCATCGACCAATAATCACCCTGTATGTATAAAAAAGAATCAAACAGGAATTTGAATAAAATTATAGCCGTAAATTCATAACCACATTTACCGCAAAATGTTACACAATTTGTTTATAATAGGTAAATAAAATGTATTTTCTGTTATTTTGTTTATAGAGAAATGCATAAAAAATAATTGAAAGTCAGTCTACTGTAACAAAGATACCTTCACGAATAAATTAATATCATATGATTTTAAAAATGTATGTATTTGAATAGCATAAATTAATATCTATTTAGTACTGTAAACTAATGTAAATTTAATTTTTAAATGTATAGGTTGTAAAATGGCAAAAAATGTTGAGTATCCGGTGCAATGCTGCAACTACATTAACAAAAGGAAGCTTTATTCAATAAAGCTTCACATAACTGTATTAACAGGCAGGTACTTTTAAAATGATAGAGTTTTAGACAATGTACTGTACATTATTATATTTAAACACTAAACAATTTTATTTAATCAAATTCTTATCAATAGTATTATTTACACACAATAATAAAATTCAAACATGTTAAGGATATTTGAATACTAAATTAATAGTTTGAGATACATTTTTAAATACATCAGAGACGTCCTATAATTTATTTTATTTTCCCGCACCGGCAAGCATTGTCAAAGATTAATGTAATCTTTGGCATTGTGAACGCGCTAAAAAAAATTGAGATAAAGACGGCTCTAACCATTTTGAAGTTCTCTCAGACGATTAAGACCATTTCCAGATGGCAGTCTGTCTGTCTCTGTGTGTGTATGTGTATTCTTCCACGATAGCGCCCAAACGCTTTAACGAATTGAGCTAAATTTTGATATATGAGTTTGGGGCAGTCCTAGGATGGACCCATTAGTTTTTGGTTGAAATCGCTTAAGCCCTGTGATAGGGACACAACCGCTACATTTTCAAATAACAGTAGGGGTCGAGTGATACATCATTTTAAAGCATTTTTTTCTGCTTTACAGCGATAGGTTACTTTTGATATTAGTCCCATAATTCGCGAGAAAATTGCGTTTAAAATTTCACCAGTTACGTAGTTGGAGCATAATATAGTCTTACAAGAATATATGTAGTAATAGAGAACTTTAACACATTGATAGAGCGAATCCCAGCTCTGGCAATATATATATATTTTTTAATAAAGTAGTTTGTGAAAATAATACAATAATTATAATAATAATTATTATTAAAATTCTGTTTCGTTACCCAGGTCATATATTTTTGATTATCTTATATATTGTCGCGAAAGTTTTCTACAAAGTACTTGAATAGTTTATATGTATATGTATGTATATCACCAATATTTTAGTACCCGTAAGTTGACAAATGGTATAAATGTTTCAAAATGCTGATTTTCGATATACAGGGGCGGCTAAAAACTAATATTTATACACGGTTCCATTTTATCTGTAATAATAAATAGAGCAAATAAAGAAAAGGCTATAGGTATTATTATTAATTTATTAAGAGTCTATGAGGGACTGAAAAGTTAATTATTGAAAGTAGAAATAATACAAAAAGTACACAAATATAATTCACTGAATGAATTTAATAGAAACGTCACTAAACATCAAACATGTTTCGAAACACTAAGTTTATTCATCAGTATATTTCTAATTTTAGTGGAAAAATATATTTTACATGAGAAATTCCATTAAGTAATGTTTCGAAATAGGTTTGGTGTTTAGTACTTTAATGCTACTGAACTTATTTTGAGGATGTAAGTTTTTATTTGTTAAAGTACAATAAGTTCCAACTCTTCAAATAGATTTAATTAATTAATTAATTAATCAAATTAAAATTAAGTATATTGGACATATAATAGAAATAGGTAATAAAAAAGGTAATGTAAAATAGCAGTTAGATCAATCTATCAAAAAATTATTTATATTAACATTTTGTCCACGAATGTCAAATAATATACTCAATCTAAAAGCATTTTCTACTCATAATAATATGTTTTGTGCAAAAAAAAAATTTTAATTCATAATTAGTGAAGATTTTGAAGGGGTAGTGGGTGTTTTTCTCCCCAATGTCTACGTCACTGGATATGTTTTCACAGTTTTAAGATACCGATTTGAACCACCAATGTTGTCTACATAAAAAAGGTAGTCTTGGTCATAAGCTCTAAAGTTCGCGGAACATCAATTTGTTGAAAAACATGGTCTATTTTTGAAATAAATTTAATTTTTTATACTAATTAAACGTTAACTTTATAATTGCAAAATTAAAAAAAAATGAAGAAATGATAGAAAAGTTGTCTTTTCAAAATTCTTAAAACTGTAAAAAAGTAACGCATTTCGCCCATTTCAGCGTTTGTGTAAAAAAAAATTAATACTTTTTTTACCAAGTAGGCTTTAAATATTCAAACAAAAGTTACCTCCTGTCAAAAGAACAATTGATTGTTGTTTGTTTATTAAAAATAACATTAAGTTTGTACCTACCTGCCAAAAATAAATTTGTATTACTAAATGAAAAATGAATAATTACACAAACGCTGAAGAATACTGCTGGTAATAGGCGGCCTACTGAAGTTGCAATTCCCCTACAAGAACGAAGTTGACGAAAATCCGACCACAAGTACCAGAAAAATTGCTCACAACTTAATCCAATCTCACTCGACGGTTTGGAGAATTTTGAAAAGACAACTTTGGTATCCCTACCATATCCAAAGAGTGCAAGCCTTATTGACAAGAGACTTTCCGCTAGGATTGGATTTTTGTAGATGGATGCAAGACAAAATAACTCAAAATCCTCAGTTTGGAGCCGAAGTTCTGTTTACCCTGTAGTCGACCTTCCTTAACATAGGGCTATTCGGCTATCCCTATTTTGTAGATTTCCCAGTAATTTTTTACAAAACTGAAGATTGTTAACTGATACCTATCCTGCCTAGAAAATGCTAGTTGTCAATATTTAAATATCTTAATCTATGAGCAATCCGGCATGTAATAGTAATATTTTTTAACAAATTGAATGTTGTCCTTTGTTTTAAGGCAATACTTAAAATACGAAAACTAAAATAACTAAAAAATAGTTGATTTGAAATTTTAAAAGCATTTGAAATGTGTAAAATATAGAACATGCTTATGCGTATAACAGTGCTTTCATTTTAAGACTTGCCACGCAGAATAACTCGTCATCGAAAGTAGTTTATATTTCCTAAACAACAATACAGCCTATTTTCAATTTACCGAACATTTCGTAATATTACCAGAGATATCTGTGTATAGGCTCGAGATATTCTAGTTTTGAGGTCATCAAGGTCTTCTAGCTGAGTTTTACAAACATTAGTTTTTAAGTAGGTACCCCCAAAAAAGAATTCCAGTTGCGTGAAATCAGGAGATCTTGGCGGCAACTAATTCCGAGGAAATTTTCATCCATAGCCATTACGCGAAGAGCGTAATGAGGACAAGATTAATTTTGTTGAAAATGCAAATTGTCTTCTTCCAGCATAGATTTCCACCTTCATCGGTCTGGTTTTCTAGCGACTGAGTGATTAAAGGATTTACATTTTCAAAGAGTTCTAAAAAGATGCCCCAGTCACGTTTTCTTCTATGAAAATAGGCCCAATTATCTCGTAATCCAGAATTCCTGCCCACACATTGATCTCCTCGAGGTACTGTGTATGTGTCTCCCTTAATACTGTGTATATTCATTATCCGAATACCTAGTTATCAAAGCCTTTCAGGAAAAATGTTGTTTCATCGCTAAAACAAATATTTTTTAATATATTTGGATTATCTATAATCTTATAATGTGCGAAGTATGTACCAGCATTTTAAGCTGCTTAAAATGATGTGTCACAACACAGGGGATGACATTTAAAATTATAAAATTGAGTTGGGGGTGAAGGGGTTCAACATAAAATTTAACCAAACAATGATTTTAAGTTCCCCCTCAAAAACAATATCGACGTATAAATAAAAAGGCTACTCCACAATACAAACTTGATATAATCAAGTATTACAACCATACACATACCACCACTGATGATGGGACTTGTCAGTATTGAAACATGTATGACTGTTTATGGTTTTATTGATTATATGAAGATATAATATAGATATTATGGAGTAGACGCTTTTTTACTTATTCTATCATCACTCCTCGCTATCATGGATTAATAAAAAAAAATCGACGTGTTTGTCCAAAACCGATGACGAGCTATTCTGGGTGGCAAGTTATAAAATGAAAGCACTGTATACATACATACATATAATAATAAAGTTTCAGCTATTTTTTGTTAGATCTTTACAAATATGCACTTGCTACTGCTACTCTACCACAGTAATAATTGCATTACACAAAAATTGCTTTTCTGCGGAATTGGTATTTGTGGAATTTAGAC
This sequence comes from Apoderus coryli, assembly GCA_911728435.2. Lineage (NCBI taxonomy): Eukaryota > Metazoa > Arthropoda > Insecta > Coleoptera > Attelabidae > Apoderus > Apoderus coryli. The sequence continues at coordinate 7,757,577 of OU452204.1, read as the reverse complement.
GTGAAAGGTAGGCAGTTTAATATAGGAAAATCGTAGTAAAGCAGTGGTGGCGTTAGTAATTTAGAATGTTACAAATGTTCAGTTTTCAAGTTTGAAGAAATACGTGTGACAGCCAATACATTAATTAGCAAAAATAATATTAGACAAACCATGCATTTTCAGAATAGACAACCTATTACAAAATTGCCTTAATTTTTAATAATAAGTAAGATCAAAAAATAAGAATATATTGAAAAAATTGTTCATCGTTGTCAGGATACTTTTTTGACCACCCTGTATGAATAAGTCTGAAAATATCTTATGTGATCGGAGAAAGGAGACCTTACTTGATAAGAAAACGTATGCAAATACTTCGTTATGAAAAAAAAATAAATCTTGTTATTACATCAAAATCGGCTGTACTTGAGTAGACCATATTATTGGACAATACATATACCGAAATCATCGTCACCATAGGACACCCTACCCTGTATGTATATAGAAAATGCTGTGAGGCTAATCAAAAAATGATTCATTTTACTTTGAAAATTTAGCCCTGATCATACATTTAGAAACACAATGTGAATTAACCTGTTTTATTTGTGAACTTCAGGGTTCCGTGGAACATAGTGTGTTAGACATAGAGTAAATTCTTGATCAAAGTTGTGTCTTTATTTTTTATTATTCTAAAGGGGAATTTTATTCTATTTATAGTTAGCAAAACAATTTTGAGCATCTCTGTTTCGCAGAAAATGTAACTAGTAGCCATTTATAGGAATTTGACGGGTTTGAACAAAAAAACAACAACACGTAACCTATTAAAACCACTTCTGTACTTCAACAAAATGTGGATATACAAGTACAAACTAATAATAATTATTATTACATTTACTCTGTATTTGCTGCTACTATTCTAGAGATACTACGCCGACCGATTTAAGTATTATAGTGGTAATTTTTCAAACGTCATTGAAATACGTACATACAGCGTTTATTTATTATTGAAAGTTCTCGATCTCTTTCATACCCATTCGTATAGCGGTGTTTTCAAAATAATTTGCTTGATTATGATTATTATTATATAGCCTTGATGTGGTTGATAAATAAAATGGCAAACAACAAAATTTAAGGAGAGGCTGAGGGCTCAGTATAAATCTAATAAGTCTAGTGAACTGAATACACACATTCATAATAATAAGATTGTCCTTTGCTTTGTAGAATAATAAAATATTAGAATATCTACAGATTAGATTTTTCTGTTGAAAAAATATAATATTTGATGGATTGCAAGAGCAAATATTCGACTGTAGTAGGGAATTTGCGTGGGACACATTCGACGTGTACACCAACTCCAAATATATATATATATAGCCCTCCAAGCAAGTGTTTTATTCAGTAAAAAAAATCCATTTTGATGTTTATTCTCGAATTGATATTTAAGTCTAGTAAGTATAATAATGAAGAAGACCAAAAAATAGAATGAAGGTCATATTTAATAGATATATTATTATGAGAATGAAAACATTACATTAATAATAATTATAAATGAACAATGTAAATGTGTATTACAATAAATAATCTTTTATTTAACACAATTAATATCTATCAATAAATTAATTCGTGACTGTTTTCCATTAAGCCGCTAAAAGTATGTGTTAGTTGGAAACAGGATATTCGAAGATCATGTTTGGTATTAGTCACGTGCAAAGTTTAAAAATATATTTTATTTCACCAATAATATAATAAAATGAATTTAACTTTAAGCCAATAAGAGTTAATTTTCTGTTAGTCAAAAAATTAAAAAAAAAACTTATAGATCATAGTACATTTCTTAAAAAATACGAATATTGAAAAAGGCATCCATATATCACGATTTAATCATTTTATTTTTTGAAAACCAACACCATTAAAATTGAGAAAAGCTGATGAAATCACAAATAAATATTTGTGAGTGAAAGGGTAATACTTTAATAAATACTTATGAAGCAGCTATGTGGTTTATTGAAAACATATTTTAAAACATTTTAAAAAATAGCAACACATAAAAATTTAGTTAAAAACAAATTATGCTCAATTCAATTGACTGAAGATTTAAAATATATTAGAATTATTATAATATTATAACATACGCCTTATATACAACGCTGCACGTGCGGTTTCCACTAAACATAATATTTTTTAAGCGAAAAGTAAATAAATAGTATTTTGGTTTAGTGGAAGAGTGTCTGGTTTATAGGTTTCAGGCTTTTTCGAAATAAATTATATTATAAGAAACGGCTATACTAATTAATCAGGATCACTTTATGGTGATTTAATTGAACACAATTTGTGTTTCGGTAAAACTGTAAATTACGGTTAATGAAGCATAAAGGTTTAAATTGAAATACGGATGAGGTGAGGGTAAAGGTTGATCTATGTAATCGGATAATCAGTTCTGTCTGCAGCTGAAATCTGAACCCGAACGTGTGCGGAGTAGTTTAATCTATAAGTGAATAGGCAATTCATTAATAGTTATTTTTAAATATATCTGAGTACATAATTTATTTGTGATGTTCCCAATAATATCCCTGTATCGATAAATGGAATAGTAGTAATAGATACTTGGCATAAAAGAAAATCCACTATAATAGAAATTTTCTACAAAAATTTCATTTTCCACAATATGTATGTATCAAAAAAAAATACAAAATTAAACGAAATGGCAAAATATTTTGTTATGTTGCCATAAAACACAATCAACTTTGATTAAATTGTTTGACTCTCAACTAAAATTGAAAAATGTATAATGTAGTAGGTAATAAATAATTTCCAAATAATTAATACAGCTTTTCACAACGTACAAACAACGTATGAACGTGACTAAAATGCGTTTTCGAAAACACTACTTTACATATAAACTTTATTAAAAATAGTTGTTATATTTGTTGTTACACATGATGCGATTCGTTGAGTTTTGAAAAGTTTCTAGTTTCATTATTATTTGTGTTTGCCATAACATTTGAAAAGTTTAGAGTTTAATTTCAGAATATCAGTAGCGTAGATAAAACTTCGTTAAAACCTTAAATACAATGTTTTATAGACTTTAATAATTAATTAATTAAATTAATTTATGGCATTTAAATTTTCATAATAAATGGTATGCTCTTGATACTCAGTCTATTGTCTTATCAATGTAAATGATGTCTTGCCTTTTTTTAACAGGTAAAATGTTTATATTTAACTTTGTTACGTCACAGTTAATTTTAGGCATTTCGACCTTTTATATTTTTACAAATAACCACTACTAGATGGTGCTTTTGAGTTATTATGTCATCCCTATATTCATACATTTGGACGATTGTTATTTCAAAATGCGCAATAGCTTATAAATAGATTCAGTAGCTTTTTGACAGTTTTAAAAAGGCCTAAATCCACAATAACCTTCGCTACGCTGATGACACCACGCTCATAGCTGCATCCGAAGACGAATTAAAAGAACTTATACAACTAGTGGAGCAAATGAGTATGGAAGTCGGTCTTCAAATGAACAAGAAGAAGAGCAAGATAATGATAGTAGACCGACAGAACCAGAATAGATCGATAGTAAAGAAGATTGGTGATAACGAAACGGTAAACACGTACGTCTATCTAGGTTCTCTCATCACGAATCAGGGCGGATGCAGCGAAGAAATCAATAGAAGAGCCGCATTGGCTAAGCAAGCTATGACGAAATTAACTAAGATATGGAAAAGTCATCGTATCACGCTCAACACAAAAATAAGACTGGTTAGGAGCCTGGTGTTTTCTGTGTTCCTTTACGGAGCTGAGTGCTGGACACTGAAGCAATCAGACAAAAAGAGGATAGACGCACTTGAGATGTATTGTTGGCGTCGAATGTTGAGGGTCTCCTGGATCGAGAGGAGAACTAATCTGTCAATCCTCGAACAGATTAATGTAAAGAAAAGGCTACGCAACATAGTTTCAAAAAACATCGCCAAATTCTTCGGTCATGTGGTTAGAAGAGATGGGCTCGAAAAACGAACAATAGAGGGCATGGTACCAGGAAAGAGAAGCCGCGGAAGATCGCCAACAAGGTATACCGACCTGATCACCCAACTCACTGGCAGGACCTTGCCACAATCAATAAGGATGGCTGAGAATCGAAATGAATGGAGGCTGACAGTACAGGAGATTTCACGAAATCACGATGCTTGAAAACAAGCTACCGACTAGGAAGAAGAAGAAGAAGAATTCCACAAGAATTCATTAAATGAAATTTTGGTAATGAAGTTACCATCATAAAAGACATTGTACCTACAATTATTGGTTTGCAGAATTTCGCCATGGTTGTACGTTAGTGAGTGATGAATGACGTTCAAGGTCGACCAAAATATGTTATAATTTCAAAAAACATCGATGCTGTATGCATCAAAACCTCGTACAAATCAACATCACACTGTAAATATCAGTGGAAGTCAGTCTATAAACTTAACTTTAAAAAATAATCACAATTTAAAAGTAAAGGCAATTATTATTATTAATTATGAAACAAACAATAACAATACAAATAAACTAACTGATTGAAGTAGGTACAATATAAGACTTACAAAAAAAAAAGAAAAAGTAAAAACAGATCAATCTAGATTCTGTATTCTATATCAGCTATGCATTAAGAAAAAACGAACGTAGTTTTATTACAGCGAACAGATATTTTGTGATACGAGACAGATCAGCCTGGGAATCAGATGCTAAAACAGCAATAAAATCACTTAAACTAGATAGATTTGGTAAAAATTGCATTTTGAGATTGGCATAAAATGGGTATTCGAAAAAGTGTTCAATCGTTTCAGATCTGTAAATATTGCAAATCGAACATAAACCGCAAACGGTCACAGCAACATTTTCGAATCTGAGCAATGAGTAAATAGGGTATTTGAAATTTAAGTAAGAAGATATCCTATTACAGGTAAAAAAATTAAACAAAAGGGGAAAAGATGAAACCGATAATCTAGACAAATCCCTCTGTCTCAAGAAATCGAGATATCGATCCAAAAACACCTTATCATCCACAGAATTTCTTAGGTGTTCGCAACCAGACACAGTATAGAATTGCTTGAGCTGTAATATCCAGTTCTATTTACACTCAGAACTATTACTTCGTGCTGATAACATACGATAACAGACTTTTCCATTCTTGCAATCTTTCTTCGCCTGTTGGCATATCGTAGACTGTTATACATTCGATTTTGCATGAGCAATTATTTGTGAAAAAATATGTACCAGATGGGTTGGAGTAAAGACATGCTAAATAAACTCAACGTAAGAACTGGAAAATCCGTATACATCATCACGGGTGTACAGAAAACATCGCAACTCCTTCAGAGCATCGAAGAACAGTCAATGATATATAGAGTAATTTCTTTGCCAAAAATTAGGAAGAAATTCCGAAACATTATTCTTTATCATAGCAACGCTGCTAGCATACAGCAGGTCAAACAGTTGACTATTTGAAGGAGAAAAATATTGAAATAATGTCTTATATTGTCCATATTCGCCTGGTTTATCACCTAACGACTTATTTTTGTTCCCAAACGTATGAAACAAAAATTCATGGACAGCGATTTTCATCACCTCAAGTAGTGGTCTAAGCTTTTCAAGACCATGTTTCTGACGTATAACCCTCAGAATGGAAAAAATGTTTTGAAAACCGATTCCCACGTATGCAAAATTTTATAGATTATGAATATTTTGAATAGCAATAAAACAGTTTGTTCTAAATTTCATCCATATCAAATTCCAGTTAGTCTCGGCAAAATATATATCGAATCCTTCCAAATGAATATAAATGTTAATTATGTGCATCAAAATTGACCTATTCTCCTGGTGCTAATATAATATATTTTGTACAATAATATCCATATTGTACTCATTAATTGGATTAAACCTTTAAAGGTTTCCGTAATAAATAAATTGAAATAACATAAATTGTTGGGCTTCCGTACTAGTTCTGAACTTAAGCTGGATAAATCACTTGTTTCTAATTAATATCAGCTGATCCACAACTATGTAGGTTACTTGTTCACATACCCAATATTTCAAACAAATTTGCAACCATAAAAATACAATCTTCGAATTTACTAGTGGTTTTACTATTGCTTTTGCATAAGCAAAGATTAAGTGTACATTAATCTTTGGCATAGGACTTTTAATAACAATCTAATACTAATATGGATAATAAAATGTTATCCTAATTATTTTTTGATATATTAATTGGAAAGATATAGGTACGGATTTGGTATTATACAAAGTAAGACAAAAAGTTGGTTTTTATCATGTATTGTAGGTACATGTGAGTAAGTTATATTGTTTTGTCCTTTTAATATACCGTGTGTCCAAGGATGGATGCATGAATGGGTGAAAATTACAAAAAAATTTTGATTCAGATATTCATCTTCGGATGGTTGCCCCTAAGCTTTGTTTTTAGACAACTAAGAAGTGCCGAACATCAGTCAAAACTATCCTATACTATATAAATTTTTAAAAATGGCTTGAATTAAACTACCTTAATTTTTGAAAATACATGAAAATTTTATTGGGAAAAGTTATTTGGAATGAAGATTTACGGCGAATTTCAATCCTCTTTGAATTTTTTTGTTTCGAGTTTGATTAAAATGTTCCGGATAGTAGACTTAGGCTGAAATTAGTTAGCACTTCACTTGAGGGCGACTTTATTACTTCCTAACCACATACCTTTATTTTTGAAAATTGTAATGGGAAAAGTTGTTCAGAATGAAGATTTACGCCAAAATTCAAAATTTCAATCCACTTTGTAAAATTAGGTACAATATCGAGATAAAAGTGCACTAAGCAGAGTGTGTTGTAGTAATTACCACAATATTCATTGTGTGTCAATGTGGTAAATTAATTTGTCAAAGTAAAGTACAAAATAAATAACAAAAATGCTCACAAAGGTTATTTTAAATCAAATTCGACCAATGTTTTCTTTGACATAATTGTTTTTGGCCAGCTGAGTAAGGTTGCTGTGCAAATCATTGGGGCCAAAACCGATGAATTTTGCAATATATACTCGTATATATACTTCACGTTAATGAGAAATAATGCTTGTACAAATATAGTTATAATAAACCAATCACCATCGGAAATGATTTAAAAAGACCCATAATTTTTTTTTCCTACAAGCTTCAATGTACTATATGTAACCACACTCATGATGACCATATATATTGTCGAAACATGTCTGAATAATTAAATAAAGCATTAAGTTAATATATTGAGATTCGGTGGTGGTGGGTTTTAAAGAGAGATAAGATATAGCTCCATTTTCTTTAGTATCCATCTATAGATTATAATCTAATTTTTGAACTTTATGAATTCACAAGTATTATGATAATTGAATTTATTCAGATACTAGTCATCTAAGATTTCCAAAAAAATATTTTTAATAGTAATTCATATATTTTATTAGTTTACTTGTATTCATTAATAAAATAAATTATAAATATTTACCTGCTGACAAATATATATACCACCCACTTTTAATTTGTTTTTCATCAAAAGTTATTCCACTTTTTCCAATAACAACAAACAATAATAGTAAAATATTATTGATTCTACACAAAAACAGGACAAAGTTTTAAAACATTCACAATAAAACTGTTCGTCTTTAAGTATCAAAAACTCACGATATCAAAGAAACTCTAAAAAGTTTCCGGGTTGCTTACGTATACGTTTTCCTGCTAGCTGTTTAGCGCGTTTCGTGAAACTGAATAATCTCTTCTTTGCAGTCAGTAGTCGGTCCGCGTGTTTTCATAGGCAACGAGAACACTGTATGAGAGAGAATAGTGTTGTATAACATTGTTAAAAGTGCGGACGCGCGCGGGCCAGAAGACTTTCTATATTATGGAATATATAAAATGAGAAGAGAAGAGGTGGAAATATTAGTCGTTATGGGGTGATTTCTGCTATCATAGCAGCTACATAAGATAGGAGACCTTTATGAAGGAATATCATGAAAATGGATGAAGACAAACAAGATAAAACCAGAAAATAATCATAAATACCAGTTTTGCTTCATAACCAAATCAAATAACATATATATTTACGTCAACAACATCTAGGTGTTGGATTTTGTTAGAATCACATTCATAGCAAAATAAAAAGTTTTACACACACAAGCTCCTACATACAGTTTGCATTTTTTACATGCATTTAAATTTTTTGGATCCCCATTCATAATAAAAAATAAAATTACTGTGATCCGAACTCAACCTAACCGAATCTCTGAAAGAAAACCATAATATAATATCTCGGATATGATAACAACCATCAAAAAACTTAAAAAAAAAAGTGCACCTCCTTAAGATCGATAATACCGATTTTATACATCATTACATCCATCTTTTCGTTTAGGAAATACGATTTTTTTAACTTTGTAACGCTTTAAAAAACTCTTCTTGTATGCCTATATCCACGAAAAGGAATAGAGAGCAAATAATCTAGATATAATAATAATAATAATAATAATCGTCTTTATTGATTGAAAAAAAACTTTTACAACCCACAATTAATAATAAGTGATAAACTATCAAAATTAACAATACGTAAACAACATAAACAATAGGCACATTTTACAATAATAATAATAAGTTTTCAATCAAAGGGCGAAGTCTAGCTATGATGCTATTCAATACTTAACCCAAAAGGAAAACATATTCTATAGACATATTTACCTACTAATAATTTACATAAGAACCAAGAAAATCAAAGAACTACTACTAATTTACTACAATTTAGTACTTTAATTGCCATAAACTATTTGTGAATTTTGTACAGCAAGCAAATTGTCTTTTATTTTGGCCTTAAACGTATTATAACCAAGTATTTTTAATGAAGCTTCTAAATTATTATATAGCTTCACAGCATTGTAAGTGAAGGTCCTGCGAAACAACGCAGTGGTATATGCTGGGAGATGTAGTGAGTCGTCAGATCTCAGGCTACGCTGCCTTTGGTGCCTAGGTATCAGTTTCCTTATTAGGTATTCCGGTATTTTTTTAGCTAGTAATCGATATACAAAAGATAGCAAAACGCTTTTATACGTATTCTCCACATTAAGCCATCCGAGTGCCATATATTTTGCAGATATGTGCTCAAATTTCCTAATACCATAGATGAATCTACAAGATGTATTTAATATTTTTTGTAGTTTCTGCCTATGCAAAAAGTTCAAACAGGGGTAATAAACTATTAATATGTATGTAATTATTGGGATAATGGACACTCTCGCAGAGTTTTTTCCTAACTTTGAAGTTTAAGATCTGTCGATTTGCAAATAGTGTCTTGAAGCAGACAAATGTTCCTTGTACTAAACTGTTTACGTGATCATGGAATCTCATTTCGCCGTCGAACAAAACACCCCAACTTCCTCGCAATTGTGGAAAAGAAATAATACAAAAAGTACACAAATATAATTCACTGAATGAATTTAATAGAAACGTCACTAAACATCAAACATGTTTCGAAACACTAAGTTTATTCATCAGTATATTTCTAATTTTAGTGGAAAAATATATTTTACATGAGAAATTCCATTAAGTAATGTTTCGAAATAGGTTTGGTGTTTAGTACTTTAATGCTACTGAACTTATTTTGAGGATGTAAGTTTTTATTTGTTAAAGTACAATAAGTTCCAACTCTTCAAATAGATTTAATTAATTAATTAATTAATCAAATTAAAATTAAGTATATTGGACATATAATAGAAATAGGTAATAAAAAAGGTAATGTAAAATAGCAGTTAGATCAATCTATCAAAAAATTATTTATATTAACATTTTGTCCACGAATGTCAAATAATATACTCAATCTAAAAGCATTTTCTACTCATAATAATATGTTTTGTGCAAAAAAAAAATTTTAATTCATAATTAGTGAAGATTTTGAAGGGGTAGTGGGTGTTTTTCTCCCCAATGTCTACGTCACTGGATATGTTTTCACAGTTTTAAGATACCGATTTGAACCACCAATGTTGTCTACATAAAAAAGGTAGTCTTGGTCATAAGCTCTAAAGTTCGCGGAACATCAATTTGTTGAAAAACATGGTCTATTTTTGAAATAAATTTAATTTTTTATACTAATTAAACGTTAACTTTATAATTGCAAAATTAAAAAAAAATGAAGAAATGATAGAAAAGTTGTCTTTTCAAAATTCTTAAAACTGTAAAAAAGTAACGCATTTCGCCCATTTCAGCGTTTGTGTAAAAAAAAATTAATACTTTTTTTACCAAGTAGGCTTTAAATATTCAAACAAAAGTTACCTCCTGTCAAAAGAACAATTGATTGTTGTTTGTTTATTAAAAATAACATTAAGTTTGTACCTACCTGCCAAAAATAAATTTGTATTACTAAATGAAAAATGAATAATTACACAAACGCTGAAGAATACTGCTGGTAATAGGCGGCCTACTGAAGTTGCAATTCCCCTACAAGAACGAAGTTGACGAAAATCCGACCACAAGTACCAGAAAAATTGCTCACAACTTAATCCAATCTCACTCGACGGTTTGGAGAATTTTGAAAAGACAACTTTGGTATCCCTACCATATCCAAAGAGTGCAAGCCTTATTGACAAGAGACTTTCCGCTAGGATTGGATTTTTGTAGATGGATGCAAGACAAAATAACTCAAAATCCTCAGTTTGGAGCCGAAGTTCTGTTTACCCTGTAGTCGACCTTCCTTAACATAGGGCTATTCGGCTATCCCTATTTTGTAGATTTCCCAGTAATTTTTTACAAAACTGAAGATTGTTAACTGATACCTATCCTGCCTAGAAAATGCTAGTTGTCAATATTTAAATATCTTAATCTATGAGCAATCCGGCATGTAATAGTAATATTTTTTAACAAATTGAATGTTGTCCTTTGTTTTAAGGCAATACTTAAAATACGAAAACTAAAATAACTAAAAAATAGTTGATTTGAAATTTTAAAAGCATTTGAAATGTGTAAAATATAGAACATGCTTATGCGTATAACAGTGCTTTCATTTTAAGACTTGCCACGCAGAATAACTCGTCATCGAAAGTAGTTTATATTTCCTAAACAACAATACAGCCTATTTTCAATTTACCGAACATTTCGTAATATTACCAGAGATATCTGTGTATAGGCTCGAGATATTCTAGTTTTGAGGTCATCAAGGTCTTCTAGCTGAGTTTTACAAACATTAGTTTTTAAGTAGGTACCCCCAAAAAAGAATTCCAGTTGCGTGAAATCAGGAGATCTTGGCGGCAACTAATTCCGAGGAAATTTTCATCCATAGCCATTACGCGAAGAGCGTAATGAGGACAAGATTAATTTTGTTGAAAATGCAAATTGTCTTCTTCCAGCATAGATTTCCACCTTCATCGGTCTGGTTTTCTAGCGACTGAGTGATTAAAGGATTTACATTTTCAAAGAGTTCTAAAAAGATGCCCCAGTCACGTTTTCTTCTATGAAAATAGGCCCAATTATCTCGTAATCCAGAATTCCTGCCCACACATTGATCTCCTCGAGGTACTGTGTATGTGTCTCCCTTAATACTGTGTATATTCATTATCCGAATACCTAGTTATCAAAGCCTTTCAGGAAAAATGTTGTTTCATCGCTAAAACAAATATTTTTTAATATATTTGGATTATCTATAATCTTATAATGTGCGAAGTATGTACCAGCATTTTAAGCTGCTTAAAATGATGTGTCACAACACAGGGGATGACATTTAAAATTATAAAATTGAGTTGGGGGTGAAGGGGTTCAACATAAAATTTAACCAAACAATGATTTTAAGTTCCCCCTCAAAAACAATATCGACGTATAAATAAAAAGGCTACTCCACAATACAAACTTGATATAATCAAGTATTACAACCATACACATACCACCACTGATGATGGGACTTGTCAGTATTGAAACATGTATGACTGTTTATGGTTTTATTGATTATATGAAGATATAATATAGATATTATGGAGTAGACGCTTTTTTACTTATTCTATCATCACTCCTCGCTATCATGGATTAATAAAAAAAAATCGACGTGTTTGTCCAAAACCGATGACGAGCTATTCTGGGTGGCAAGTTATAAAATGAAAGCACTGTATACATACATACATATAATAATAAAGTTTCAGCTATTTTTTGTTAGATCTTTACAAATATGCACTTGCTACTGCTACTCTACCACAGTAATAATTGCATTACACAAAAATTGCTTTTCTGCGGAATTGGTATTTGTGGAATTTAGACGTGAAAGGTAGGCAGTTTAATATAGGAAAATCGTAGTAAAGCAGTGGTGGCGTTAGTAATTTAGAATGTTACAAATGTTCAGTTTTCAAGTTTGAAGAAATACGTGTGACAGCCAATACATTAATTAGCAAAAATAATATTAGACAAACCATGCATTTTCAGAATAGACAACCTATTACAAAATTGCCTTAATTTTTAATAATAAGTAAGATCAAAAAATAAGAATATATTGAAAAAATTGTTCATCGTTGTCAGGATACTTTTTTGACCACCCTGTATGAATAAGTCTGAAAATATCTTATGTGATCGGAGAAAGGAGACCTTACTTGATAAGAAAACGTATGCAAATACTTCGTTATGAAAAAAAAATAAATCTTGTTATTACATCAAAATCGGCTGTACTTGAGTAGACCATATTATTGGACAATACATATACCGAAATCATCGTCACCATAGGACACCCTACCCTGTATGTATATAGAAAATGCTGTGAGGCTAATCAAAAAATGATTCATTTTACTTTGAAAATTTAGCCCTGATCATACATTTAGAAACACAATGTGAATTAACCTGTTTTATTTGTGAACTTCAGGGTTCCGTGGAACATAGTGTGTTAGACATAGAGTAAATTCTTGATCAAAGTTGTGTCTTTATTTTTTATTATTCTAAAGGGGAATTTTATTCTATTTATAGTTAGCAAAACAATTTTGAGCATCTCTGTTTCGCAGAAAATGTAACTAGTAGCCATTTATAGGAATTTGACGGGTTTGAACAAAAAAACAACAACACGTAACCTATTAAAACCACTTCTGTACTTCAACAAAATGTGGATATACAAGTACAAACTAATAATAATTATTATTACATTTACTCTGTATTTGCTGCTACTATTCTAGAGATACTACGCCGACCGATTTAAGTATTATAGTGGTAATTTTTCAAACGTCATTGAAATACGTACATACAGCGTTTATTTATTATTGAAAGTTCTCGATCTCTTTCATACCCATTCGTATAGCGGTGTTTTCAAAATAATTTGCTTGATTATGATTATTATTATATAGCCTTGATGTGGTTGATAAATAAAATGGCAAACAACAAAATTTAAGGAGAGGCTGAGGGCTCAGTATAAATCTAATAAGTCTAGTGAACTGAATACACACATTCATAATAATAAGATTGTCCTTTGCTTTGTAGAATAATAAAATATTAGAATATCTACAGATTAGATTTTTCTGTTGAAAAAATATAATATTTGATGGATTGCAAGAGCAAATATTCGACTGTAGTAGGGAATTTGCGTGGGACACATTCGACGTGTACACCAACTCCAAATATATATATATATAGCCCTCCAAGCAAGTGTTTTATTCAGTAAAAAAAATCCATTTTGATGTTTATTCTCGAATTGATATTTAAGTCTAGTAAGTATAATAATGAAGAAGACCAAAAAATAGAATGAAGGTCATATTTAATAGATATATTATTATGAGAATGAAAACATTACATTAATAATAATTATAAATGAACAATGTAAATGTGTATTACAATAAATAATCTTTTATTTAACACAATTAATATCTATCAATAAATTAATTCGTGACTGTTTTCCATTAAGCCGCTAAAAGTATGTGTTAGTTGGAAACAGGATATTCGAAGATCATGTTTGGTATTAGTCACGTGCAAAGTTTAAAAATATATTTTATTTCACCAATAATATAATAAAATGAATTTAACTTTAAGCCAATAAGAGTTAATTTTCTGTTAGTCAAAAAATTAAAAAAAAAACTTATAGATCATAGTACATTTCTTAAAAAATACGAATATTGAAAAAGGCATCCATATATCACGATTTAATCATTTTATTTTTTGAAAACCAACACCATTAAAATTGAGAAAAGCTGATGAAATCACAAATAAATATTTGTGAGTGAAAGGGTAATACTTTAATAAATACTTATGAAGCAGCTATGTGGTTTATTGAAAACATATTTTAAAACATTTTAAAAAATAGCAACACATAAAAATTTAGTTAAAAACAAATTATGCTCAATTCAATTGACTGAAGATTTAAAATATATTAGAATTATTATAATATTATAACATACGCCTTATATACAACGCTGCACGTGCGGTTTCCACTAAACATAATATTTTTTAAGCGAAAAGTAAATAAATAGTATTTTGGTTTAGTGGAAGAGTGTCTGGTTTATAGGTTTCAGGCTTTTTCGAAATAAATTATATTATAAGAAACGGCTATACTAATTAATCAGGATCACTTTATGGTGATTTAATTGAACACAATTTGTGTTTCGGTAAAACTGTAAATTACGGTTAATGAAGCATAAAGGTTTAAATTGAAATACGGATGAGGTGAGGGTAAAGGTTGATCTATGTAATCGGATAATCAGTTCTGTCTGCAGCTGAAATCTGAACCCGAACGTGTGCGGAGTAGTTTAATCTATAAGTGAATAGGCAATTCATTAATAGTTATTTTTAAATATATCTGAGTACATAATTTATTTGTGATGTTCCCAATAATATCCCTGTATCGATAAATGGAATAGTAGTAATAGATACTTGGCATAAAAGAAAATCCACTATAATAGAAATTTTCTACAAAAATTTCATTTTCCACAATATGTATGTATCAAAAAAAAATACAAAATTAAACGAAATGGCAAAATATTTTGTTATGTTGCCATAAAACACAATCAACTTTGATTAAATTGTTTGACTCTCAACTAAAATTGAAAAATGTATAATGTAGTAGGTAATAAATAATTTCCAAATAATTAATACAGCTTTTCACAACGTACAAACAACGTATGAACGTGACTAAAATGCGTTTTCGAAAACACTACTTTACATATAAACTTTATTAAAAATAGTTGTTATATTTGTTGTTACACATGATGCGATTCGTTGAGTTTTGAAAAGTTTCTAGTTTCATTATTATTTGTGTTTGCCATAACATTTGAAAAGTTTAGAGTTTAATTTCAGAATATCAGTAGCGTAGATAAAACTTCGTTAAAACCTTAAATACAATGTTTTATAGACTTTAATAAT
This sequence comes from Apoderus coryli, assembly GCA_911728435.2. Lineage (NCBI taxonomy): Eukaryota > Metazoa > Arthropoda > Insecta > Coleoptera > Attelabidae > Apoderus > Apoderus coryli. The sequence continues at coordinate 7,742,248 of OU452204.1, read as the reverse complement.
TAATTAATTAAATTAATTTATGGCATTTAAATTTTCATAATAAATGGTATGCTCTTGATACTCAGTCTATTGTCTTATCAATGTAAATGATGTCTTGCCTTTTTTTAACAGGTAAAATGTTTATATTTAACTTTGTTACGTCACAGTTAATTTTAGGCATTTCGACCTTTTATATTTTTACAAATAACCACTACTAGATGGTGCTTTTGAGTTATTATGTCATCCCTATATTCATACATTTGGACGATTGTTATTTCAAAATGCGCAATAGCTTATAAATAGATTCAGTAGCTTTTTGACAGTTTTAAAAAGGCCTAAATCCACAATAACCTTCGCTACGCTGATGACACCACGCTCATAGCTGCATCCGAAGACGAATTAAAAGAACTTATACAACTAGTGGAGCAAATGAGTATGGAAGTCGGTCTTCAAATGAACAAGAAGAAGAGCAAGATAATGATAGTAGACCGACAGAACCAGAATAGATCGATAGTAAAGAAGATTGGTGATAACGAAACGGTAAACACGTACGTCTATCTAGGTTCTCTCATCACGAATCAGGGCGGATGCAGCGAAGAAATCAATAGAAGAGCCGCATTGGCTAAGCAAGCTATGACGAAATTAACTAAGATATGGAAAAGTCATCGTATCACGCTCAACACAAAAATAAGACTGGTTAGGAGCCTGGTGTTTTCTGTGTTCCTTTACGGAGCTGAGTGCTGGACACTGAAGCAATCAGACAAAAAGAGGATAGACGCACTTGAGATGTATTGTTGGCGTCGAATGTTGAGGGTCTCCTGGATCGAGAGGAGAACTAATCTGTCAATCCTCGAACAGATTAATGTAAAGAAAAGGCTACGCAACATAGTTTCAAAAAACATCGCCAAATTCTTCGGTCATGTGGTTAGAAGAGATGGGCTCGAAAAACGAACAATAGAGGGCATGGTACCAGGAAAGAGAAGCCGCGGAAGATCGCCAACAAGGTATACCGACCTGATCACCCAACTCACTGGCAGGACCTTGCCACAATCAATAAGGATGGCTGAGAATCGAAATGAATGGAGGCTGACAGTACAGGAGATTTCACGAAATCACGATGCTTGAAAACAAGCTACCGACTAGGAAGAAGAAGAAGAAGAATTCCACAAGAATTCATTAAATGAAATTTTGGTAATGAAGTTACCATCATAAAAGACATTGTACCTACAATTATTGGTTTGCAGAATTTCGCCATGGTTGTACGTTAGTGAGTGATGAATGACGTTCAAGGTCGACCAAAATATGTTATAATTTCAAAAAACATCGATGCTGTATGCATCAAAACCTCGTACAAATCAACATCACACTGTAAATATCAGTGGAAGTCAGTCTATAAACTTAACTTTAAAAAATAATCACAATTTAAAAGTAAAGGCAATTATTATTATTAATTATGAAACAAACAATAACAATACAAATAAACTAACTGATTGAAGTAGGTACAATATAAGACTTACAAAAAAAAAAGAAAAAGTAAAAACAGATCAATCTAGATTCTGTATTCTATATCAGCTATGCATTAAGAAAAAACGAACGTAGTTTTATTACAGCGAACAGATATTTTGTGATACGAGACAGATCAGCCTGGGAATCAGATGCTAAAACAGCAATAAAATCACTTAAACTAGATAGATTTGGTAAAAATTGCATTTTGAGATTGGCATAAAATGGGTATTCGAAAAAGTGTTCAATCGTTTCAGATCTGTAAATATTGCAAATCGAACATAAACCGCAAACGGTCACAGCAACATTTTCGAATCTGAGCAATGAGTAAATAGGGTATTTGAAATTTAAGTAAGAAGATATCCTATTACAGGTAAAAAAATTAAACAAAAGGGGAAAAGATGAAACCGATAATCTAGACAAATCCCTCTGTCTCAAGAAATCGAGATATCGATCCAAAAACACCTTATCATCCACAGAATTTCTTAGGTGTTCGCAACCAGACACAGTATAGAATTGCTTGAGCTGTAATATCCAGTTCTATTTACACTCAGAACTATTACTTCGTGCTGATAACATACGATAACAGACTTTTCCATTCTTGCAATCTTTCTTCGCCTGTTGGCATATCGTAGACTGTTATACATTCGATTTTGCATGAGCAATTATTTGTGAAAAAATATGTACCAGATGGGTTGGAGTAAAGACATGCTAAATAAACTCAACGTAAGAACTGGAAAATCCGTATACATCATCACGGGTGTACAGAAAACATCGCAACTCCTTCAGAGCATCGAAGAACAGTCAATGATATATAGAGTAATTTCTTTGCCAAAAATTAGGAAGAAATTCCGAAACATTATTCTTTATCATAGCAACGCTGCTAGCATACAGCAGGTCAAACAGTTGACTATTTGAAGGAGAAAAATATTGAAATAATGTCTTATATTGTCCATATTCGCCTGGTTTATCACCTAACGACTTATTTTTGTTCCCAAACGTATGAAACAAAAATTCATGGACAGCGATTTTCATCACCTCAAGTAGTGGTCTAAGCTTTTCAAGACCATGTTTCTGACGTATAACCCTCAGAATGGAAAAAATGTTTTGAAAACCGATTCCCACGTATGCAAAATTTTATAGATTATGAATATTTTGAATAGCAATAAAACAGTTTGTTCTAAATTTCATCCATATCAAATTCCAGTTAGTCTCGGCAAAATATATATCGAATCCTTCCAAATGAATATAAATGTTAATTATGTGCATCAAAATTGACCTATTCTCCTGGTGCTAATATAATATATTTTGTACAATAATATCCATATTGTACTCATTAATTGGATTAAACCTTTAAAGGTTTCCGTAATAAATAAATTGAAATAACATAAATTGTTGGGCTTCCGTACTAGTTCTGAACTTAAGCTGGATAAATCACTTGTTTCTAATTAATATCAGCTGATCCACAACTATGTAGGTTACTTGTTCACATACCCAATATTTCAAACAAATTTGCAACCATAAAAATACAATCTTCGAATTTACTAGTGGTTTTACTATTGCTTTTGCATAAGCAAAGATTAAGTGTACATTAATCTTTGGCATAGGACTTTTAATAACAATCTAATACTAATATGGATAATAAAATGTTATCCTAATTATTTTTTGATATATTAATTGGAAAGATATAGGTACGGATTTGGTATTATACAAAGTAAGACAAAAAGTTGGTTTTTATCATGTATTGTAGGTACATGTGAGTAAGTTATATTGTTTTGTCCTTTTAATATACCGTGTGTCCAAGGATGGATGCATGAATGGGTGAAAATTACAAAAAAATTTTGATTCAGATATTCATCTTCGGATGGTTGCCCCTAAGCTTTGTTTTTAGACAACTAAGAAGTGCCGAACATCAGTCAAAACTATCCTATACTATATAAATTTTTAAAAATGGCTTGAATTAAACTACCTTAATTTTTGAAAATACATGAAAATTTTATTGGGAAAAGTTATTTGGAATGAAGATTTACGGCGAATTTCAATCCTCTTTGAATTTTTTTGTTTCGAGTTTGATTAAAATGTTCCGGATAGTAGACTTAGGCTGAAATTAGTTAGCACTTCACTTGAGGGCGACTTTATTACTTCCTAACCACATACCTTTATTTTTGAAAATTGTAATGGGAAAAGTTGTTCAGAATGAAGATTTACGCCAAAATTCAAAATTTCAATCCACTTTGTAAAATTAGGTACAATATCGAGATAAAAGTGCACTAAGCAGAGTGTGTTGTAGTAATTACCACAATATTCATTGTGTGTCAATGTGGTAAATTAATTTGTCAAAGTAAAGTACAAAATAAATAACAAAAATGCTCACAAAGGTTATTTTAAATCAAATTCGACCAATGTTTTCTTTGACATAATTGTTTTTGGCCAGCTGAGTAAGGTTGCTGTGCAAATCATTGGGGCCAAAACCGATGAATTTTGCAATATATACTCGTATATATACTTCACGTTAATGAGAAATAATGCTTGTACAAATATAGTTATAATAAACCAATCACCATCGGAAATGATTTAAAAAGACCCATAATTTTTTTTTCCTACAAGCTTCAATGTACTATATGTAACCACACTCATGATGACCATATATATTGTCGAAACATGTCTGAATAATTAAATAAAGCATTAAGTTAATATATTGAGATTCGGTGGTGGTGGGTTTTAAAGAGAGATAAGATATAGCTCCATTTTCTTTAGTATCCATCTATAGATTATAATCTAATTTTTGAACTTTATGAATTCACAAGTATTATGATAATTGAATTTATTCAGATACTAGTCATCTAAGATTTCCAAAAAAATATTTTTAATAGTAATTCATATATTTTATTAGTTTACTTGTATTCATTAATAAAATAAATTATAAATATTTACCTGCTGACAAATATATATACCACCCACTTTTAATTTGTTTTTCATCAAAAGTTATTCCACTTTTTCCAATAACAACAAACAATAATAGTAAAATATTATTGATTCTACACAAAAACAGGACAAAGTTTTAAAACATTCACAATAAAACTGTTCGTCTTTAAGTATCAAAAACTCACGATATCAAAGAAACTCTAAAAAGTTTCCGGGTTGCTTACGTATACGTTTTCCTGCTAGCTGTTTAGCGCGTTTCGTGAAACTGAATAATCTCTTCTTTGCAGTCAGTAGTCGGTCCGCGTGTTTTCATAGGCAACGAGAACACTGTATGAGAGAGAATAGTGTTGTATAACATTGTTAAAAGTGCGGACGCGCGCGGGCCAGAAGACTTTCTATATTATGGAATATATAAAATGAGAAGAGAAGAGGTGGAAATATTAGTCGTTATGGGGTGATTTCTGCTATCATAGCAGCTACATAAGATAGGAGACCTTTATGAAGGAATATCATGAAAATGGATGAAGACAAACAAGATAAAACCAGAAAATAATCATAAATACCAGTTTTGCTTCATAACCAAATCAAATAACATATATATTTACGTCAACAACATCTAGGTGTTGGATTTTGTTAGAATCACATTCATAGCAAAATAAAAAGTTTTACACACACAAGCTCCTACATACAGTTTGCATTTTTTACATGCATTTAAATTTTTTGGATCCCCATTCATAATAAAAAATAAAATTACTGTGATCCGAACTCAACCTAACCGAATCTCTGAAAGAAAACCATAATATAATATCTCGGATATGATAACAACCATCAAAAAACTTAAAAAAAAAAGTGCACCTCCTTAAGATCGATAATACCGATTTTATACATCATTACATCCATCTTTTCGTTTAGGAAATACGATTTTTTTAACTTTGTAACGCTTTAAAAAACTCTTCTTGTATGCCTATATCCACGAAAAGGAATAGAGAGCAAATAATCTAGATATAATAATAATAATAATAATAATCGTCTTTATTGATTGAAAAAAAACTTTTACAACCCACAATTAATAATAAGTGATAAACTATCAAAATTAACAATACGTAAACAACATAAACAATAGGCACATTTTACAATAATAATAATAAGTTTTCAATCAAAGGGCGAAGTCTAGCTATGATGCTATTCAATACTTAACCCAAAAGGAAAACATATTCTATAGACATATTTACCTACTAATAATTTACATAAGAACCAAGAAAATCAAAGAACTACTACTAATTTACTACAATTTAGTACTTTAATTGCCATAAACTATTTGTGAATTTTGTACAGCAAGCAAATTGTCTTTTATTTTGGCCTTAAACGTATTATAACCAAGTATTTTTAATGAAGCTTCTAAATTATTATATAGCTTCACAGCATTGTAAGTGAAGGTCCTGCGAAACAACGCAGTGGTATATGCTGGGAGATGTAGTGAGTCGTCAGATCTCAGGCTACGCTGCCTTTGGTGCCTAGGTATCAGTTTCCTTATTAGGTATTCCGGTATTTTTTTAGCTAGTAATCGATATACAAAAGATAGCAAAACGCTTTTATACGTATTCTCCACATTAAGCCATCCGAGTGCCATATATTTTGCAGATATGTGCTCAAATTTCCTAATACCATAGATGAATCTACAAGATGTATTTAATATTTTTTGTAGTTTCTGCCTATGCAAAAAGTTCAAACAGGGGTAATAAACTATTAATATGTATGTAATTATTGGGATAATGGACACTCTCGCAGAGTTTTTTCCTAACTTTGAAGTTTAAGATCTGTCGATTTGCAAATAGTGTCTTGAAGCAGACAAATGTTCCTTGTACTAAACTGTTTACGTGATCATGGAATCTCATTTCGCCGTCGAACAAAACACCCCAACTTCCTCGCAATTGTGGAAAAGGGTACAACAACATTGTTCAGCTCTATATGAATGTAGTTTTTCAGGTCCTCATGAACAAGTTTCGACGCATACAGTAGCGCTTTTGTTTTAGTTGCATTTATTGTCATATTATGTCTCGTGCAATATGTATGGATTTGTTGTAGATCCTCATTTATATTTCTATTTGCCTCATCATAAGCATCAGATTCAAAATGCGTCATTATCTGTAGGTCATCCGGTGATCAGGAATTGTGTTAAATTTTAGTTTACAACGTGGTAAAACAGAACTATTTCACCTTCAGTATTGCGTAATTTACTTAGTTTGGTTTTATTAAGTTTAATACCACATTCGATAATGAGAAACCTACTTTTTATGAATCAAAAATGTTAATTTTTAGTTCAAACGTGTTCCATTCATTCATTAATGTTCCTAGGAAATGTATACATTTCATCCTAGGAAATTTAAATTCTACAGACCATTTGAGAAATTATTTAATACATTTCTCAAATTAACTTGGGATTGTCACATTTCCGAGGAAATGCATAGAATTCTTGTAACATATTATGGTGAAATTAGAAGTTATTAACCTTTGAATTCTTGTATTTTTATAGTTGAAATGACAAGCGACAATTTAGTGGATAGAACTATATTCTACTCTCTGGTACTGAATGCCACAATGGACACATAGACATGATCATTAAAACTTCAATACAAAACCAATACCCTATCAATTTTGTTACAACTGCAATCAAATCTCGTGTAGACACATTATTGAGAAAATAAGAGTTTCATATTTCAATAAGACTGCATAAGCCTATACTATCTATTAATAATAATAATAATAATAAATGTCTTTATTTCTGACGACTTACACAAGTAGATATTACCATATTCAAAATATAAAATAAAACAAAATAATAATAATAATAATAATAATAATAATAGGTACAATTGAAGTTCAGTATTTTAATATCTCATTTATTTATATATGTATTAATTCATCTTGAACATGCCCATGTATAGAAACATTTACACGTTATGATGCGGTCATACGAGTAAAGATATTGCGATCTAATGCGCAAATCTCTGTTCAAAGAAAATTGTATTTTTCCTATATGGTATTGGGCATATTAATTATATTATACGCTTAAGACTTCAGTTAAACATATTCTATGTACATTAGTAATATTATGTATATGATAAAATGTCATAACTGTGATCGTGCTAACGTACTCGTATATATTGGTGACACTTCCCAATATGGTACATAGATACTCTATCAACGCGAGTACAATACTCGAAAGAATACGCATTCAGGACAGTGTGAATACACATTAACAAGTGCTCGTAAATTTTATTTTATTTTTTTTTATATTACATCAAAGATTTTTCTGTACATAAATCTTTGATTACATCAAGAAAAATTCGTCAAACAATTTTGATATATGCGGGTCTCTATTTGTATTATTAATTAACATATGCACAAACTAATAAAGAAACTCAGATAGGTAAAATTGTGGCTTCTTATAAGAAAACTAAAATCAATTTAAACATTAGTAATTTCACATTATCCTTAAATGACTTAATAGTGGCATAAATTAAGAAATAAAATAATGGAACACGTTCCATTGGAGTTAATACTACTTAAATAATTTTGGTTATACTTCCACTAATATCGTATACGAATAGAACTTTTTAAACTACTTAAAATGAGAACACAACCAACAGTGGTTTTGAAGTTCCACTCAGAAGCAATATCGCGTTTTTATTGAAAATGTTGTCTACTTTAGATGAGTTATTCTGGGTGGCAAGTTTTTAAATGAAAGCACTGTATATTTGTGTCACTTCTCCTGAGTATGCATTACTTCATGAAACAACAAATATCTCCAGTGGAAACCGGGCATTATATTAATTATTTATTATTATATTATAATTATTAATAATATAATATAATGAAACGATATAGTAGAAAAATCATCAACTTCGTTACACAACTGGCACACACTAATGGAGTACTCTCCAGTCTATAAAGGTCTGCTTCAAAATACACACGAAGTTACTGGATTCTATCCAAAAATAAGCAGTGTTTTATCGATTGTTTCAAGATAAAAACATTTACACTTGGACCTCCCACAAAATTATATTATAAGGTAGAACCTCAATTTATAAAAATTTCTTATTTTCCACATTTACATATCAGAAAAGGATTAAACTACCCAGAGCAAACTGTTTCTCAGGAATGTAAATTCCATCGTTGAAACGATAATCGTCCTGTGTACTGCCGTCATAAGGAGAACTACGGCATCTATGGAAAGAGTTTTGAGATAATGTCCAAAATGTGTCAAACTAATATTTCTCAACCACGCGAAGTGATAATAATTATTATGATTGTTTGTTTGGATTATTTATTATTTTTAATAAAAAAATTACAATAATACACTATACACAGTTATAAAATGAATTTGTGTCCGTATATATAATTAAAAAATCGGTTGTGACGCCCCAAAATTTTCCCGACAAGTTATAATATAATAAAAAATATATGACCTGCGTAGCAAAACAGAATTTTTCTACGACTGTTTTTCAATGCCTTTATTATATGTTCAATCATGATTTGAAAATGTAGTACATTGTAATGTTGTTTTTCATTTACCCGTGCACAATAAATATTTCCTACTAGTTGCCAGACAACTAGTGGGAAATATTTATTGTGCACGGGCAAATTTCCTGGTAATGACAAAAGTAGCGTCGGGTATGAAAAATCACCATAGCAACGCCGACAATACAAACACACCAAATTGACAGTGGAGGTATTTATAATTAATAATAATTATAATTAACAATCAATCAACAAACATTTATAATTAAGTATTTCGCTAATTTCAAAACACAAAAACAATGATAGTGAATATAGTTTAACACCACCTAGTGAATTTAATGCTTCTAACTTATCATATTCAGGCTTACTAACTGGGGTTAGTTACGAAAAACAGTCGTAGAAAAAGTATAGTGTGAAACTCAAATGAAATGACCATTTCCTACTCGTATGATTTGCAGCACTCGCCTGCGGCTCATGCTGCAAACGATCATACTCGTAGGAAATATATGCCATTTCATGTTCGTTGCACAATACACTATTTGAGAATTTTTGTATTTTATTTCTAATACATATACGTTCCAACCTCGGTTACATACAGACACACACATAGACAGACAGATTTCCATCTTAAAATGGTCTTAATCGTCTCAGGGAACTTGGTTATATCCGTCTTTATCTCAATTTTTTTTAGCGCGTTCACAGTACTTTCCCTGTGCGGGAAAGTAAAAATCGGTTGTGTTGCCCCAAAACTTTCTCGACAAGATATAATATAATCAAAAATATACGACCTGCGTAACAAAACAGAATTTTAATAATAATTGTATTATTTTCATTATTTCCAATAAAGTAACGTAAGAAACTAACTACTTTATTCAAAAATTAGAAAAAAAGAGCTGCCAGAGCTGCGTTTCGAACCCATAACCTTCCGCATACGAAGCAAAGGCTCTATCAATGACGCCACAGTACCATCTTTGAGAATATTGTATTTTAATTGTAATATATATACGTTCCAGCTATCCAACTGGTGAACTATTAAACGCAATTTTCTCGAGAATTATGAGGGCAAATATCAAAAGTGACATATCGCTGTGAAGAAGATAAAAAATGCTTTAAAATGATGTATCACTCGACCCCTAGTGCTATTTGAAAATTTTGCGGTTGTGTCCACCCTATCATAGGGCTGAAGCGATTTCAACCAAAAACTAATGGGTTCATCCTAGGACTGCCCCAAACTTATGCATGCGGTAGAAGCATAAAAGCGGCAACTAAGTAACAAAACTGAGGTATAACGCGGCAAAACTGATTCACATATTGCACTCTAATAGTTGGGATTTCGGTCTTACAGTAGTGATGCCGCCTTTTTTTAACTGCATTTAATAGTAAATTAGATACTGAATTCTTTATGACGCTAGAGTACTCCTCTATCTGTGATGCAATATGTTATTTGTTTGAGTGGAATTCATGTAAAAAACTCATTTTAGTGAAAACTAAAATTAAATTTATTTAAAATTCAACAGAAGAATAATTAAAAATGTGTTCGATATTTCGCAATATACGGCTTTTTTCCATACTTATATTTCAAATTGAAAAAATTTGCTGCACACATAATTCGTGATCGAATTTTAATTAAGTCGCTGTGTGGACGATTTTCAGTTAATTTCAAGTATTGTCGCTGCATGGCCCTCAAACTAAAATAGAATACCAACCAGAATTGAATTTGTACCAAACGTATAGAGAGATATTTTGGGTTGTGCCTATTGAGAGTTTAACTTTCGATTCGTGAACAATGGGAATACCGAGTGGAATTGGTGAATTATCAAACATTGTGTGTAAATGTACAATTTTGGTTGGGTTCAACTCCCTCAAGGATTTGCTGAAATAACACTTCAAGTTAGACCTCATGTGGGCAATAAGAGGGTATTATTGTTTTTCAATTCAATTAATTTCATTAAAATTTTAAATATATAATTGATTAGAAGGGAATATCGAGGAACATCATCAGCTGAACTTTAATTATTGTTTATAATCAAATGTTAATTTTACCAGTATTGATTTATTTTCGATGGTTGTAGTCTTTCGGTTTTAAGGGAAGATAATGAGACTATGCGATGTTTGTCTTATTTTTTCAAGAAATGGGAATATCGAAGGGAGTGTTTGTATAAATTCTTTACTTAATGTTGTTAGGATATATATTATACTTATATAGGATGCGTAATGTCTAACGAGAATATTTCTTAGATAGGTGCTACATTCCTGCATTATTATTTTCCAACATACAGGGTTCATCTTATCAAACACATTATACATTTTCTCTAGAACAATTAAAAAAGCCATTATTTACGTTAAAGAGCATACTAGATTGTGATGACAAGAAAAAAGTTAATAAAGAAATAGTTCATATTGAAGTGGAGTGAATGTGTTATAAATAAAAAAGTGGTTCGTGTGAAATAAAATGAACTCCACCGTCACAGGATCTGGCGCGTAACATTTTTGTTTCCTGCAACACTGCTAAGAATGATCAAAGATATATTTAGCTCAAGATAAATCAAGAAATCAAGTTGCAAATTGGCTTTAATTTGCTCACCATGGCAAGAAGAAAACTTCAACCTATGTTGCGGGTGGCGATCACAATCTTCTAGATTTTAAACACGGCTGTACTCTTCACTGTAAGTTGACTAATAATTTTGTAATAGGGTGAGTAAAAAAATAAGGCCATTCCTGAAAATATTATATTGGCATATACACTGTGTCCAAGATAACAATGAGATAGCATTAGAATTTCTGACATTATTTTTACAGATATAAAAAAATGAAAAGCACTTTCTCATTGTTACTTTTTGAGAAGAAAAAGATAGAGTTTAGAAATTTTCACTACGACGCGACGTTTTGTTTTTGAAAAACCCTTAAACTTGGTTTTTTTAAATGGGGACCTCGATTTTTTATTGTTAAATTTAAAGGCATTTTCAATTCAAAAAAAGGTGGTATATCATGTATTTAATGGTTTAAACAAGTTTTCAGTATTTTTAACTGTTGTTTAAAATTATTCAAGAAAAATTGTCATAGTTTGGCACCTAACTAACTAAATGCAAAAACATTCTTTCGTTGTTACTCACAATTATTTATTATTATTTGACAATTTATTTCTGTCTCAGTACAACATTTTATTCTGTGCGCAATTTTTTAAATTTAGTTGAAATTTTTAGCGTTTTGCAGTTACTAACAAAACGCCTTTCTCAGATGAATGTTTGACGCAAAATAAGTGTCAAACTATGGCGATTTTTCTTGAATAATTTTAAATAACAGCTAAAAACACTGAAATCTTGTTTAAACCATTACGTGTGAAATACCACCTATTTTTTGATTTTGAAAATGGCTTTAAAGTTAACAATAAAAAATCCAGAGTCGTATTTAAAAACACCAAGTTGAGGATGGTTTTTGAAAAACAAAACGTCGTAGTGAAAAGTTGTAAATTCCATCTTTTTCTATTCAAAAAGTGGCAATCAGAAAGTGCTTGTCATTTTTTTATATATGCAAAAGTAATGTCAGAAATGAATAAAAACTAAAATCGCAAAAATCGTTTTTGCAGAAATTCTCGAAAACGGCTAAAGTTAATTTATTTTTGAAAACACCATTTAAAATGTGTTTAAATTGTACAACTTTTCTCTAATTTAACCGACATTGTAACTCCTACCGTTTCCAAGATTCCAATGCTATCCCATTCTTATCTTGGACACTGTACAATAGTTGATAAATCAATCAGAAGCTTCTACATTATGTGTCATAATGTCACAGGGTCCTGATAAAATTCCATCGTCTCTAATAAAAGTCGTATGTACCTACTGGGTACTGGCAAGACCGCTGTGTAAAATCTTTATTTATTTTTTTAATTTAATAAATTCAATATATTATTACTCTACCAATTATTAATTATAAAATACATAAAAGTATTATGTAATTATTATTATTAACAAAATACTTTGATGTATTTTATTTGACGGTTTTTATTAATTTTTCCATAGATTTTCACGAAGTCAATTTATTTCCTAGAAGATCCACTTTTATTCCTATTAAATAGAATTTACTCCCCTCCAGAATGGACTACTTCTTTAAGATAAAATCTTTAATACTTCTCTGCAAGACTATGTGTGTTTGCAGATGTATGGAAGCAAGCGAGAGTTTAGCCGATATTTTAGAAAGATTGCCGAAATTTGGTTGAAAATTATCGTCTCGTATGTCTTATTTCCAGTTTTGCTAAGGTCTTTGAAATTGGTATCTACCAAGCACAGTGTTTCCCCAAGTTAAACATTTAATAACAGCCTCATATAATACGGTTTCTTTACGGGTAGAAGCACTGTATCTAATCTAACAAATTTTATTTAATTCGTTAGTGAAGCTATTAATAAACACGAACAAGTTGATGTTATATACACAGATTTTTCGAAGGTCTTCGACAGAACTTTGGGCGATTTGGGTTTGGCACGAAACTCTTGGCATTTATAAGTTCGTATTTATCGAATCGTAATGTAGTGGTAATATGTGTGGTAATACTTCATTATTATTTCCGGCCTCAAGCGGAGCACCACATTTTCGAACTGGAGAGAGTCAAGATAAAATGTTCAAAGACCTTAACGTTTAGGATGGGGTGTTTATCCTCCGCGAGGTGTAGACCTCATAGATCTGGCAATCAATTCAACATAAGTTCATTGTAGTCGAGGCGAGAATAGTTAAAACTTACGTTCTTACAAAAATTATGTACAAATCAAATTGAATGTATTGACTTGGTGAACATGTTTGTGTATCGGGTCCCTTTAGGTCATACAAGCTAAAGAATGAGTCTTTGTTTGGTGTGCCAATTGCAAATATTGATCGAATCTCCTTTGTATATCATGTTTAAAAAATATAATGAGCATCATTTCTCGACATAAATCAGAACTCATCTGAATTTTTTAGCTGATTTGCTCTTCGAGTGATAAGTGTGATTTCGCTTCTCTGATAAGGTTTCAATTTTTTTACCTTAATTTTAACTGGGAATAAACTAGATTGGATTTCTTAAACTCTTTTTAAAGCTTTGACGAGACTCATGTGAAATTTGTATTGTATTGTTTGCTCTATGTTTTTGCTGTAATAAATTTGTTGTTCCACACACACTTTGTAAAACTTACTTAGTGTTGTCTTATAAATGGGAAAACCTGTTAGACAAACAAACTTATTATTATGATGGTCGTTTTACTTGATGCTTAAATCAAAACAAAAGGCTAACGACAACATTGATGTTAGAAAATTCACTAAATTGGTTCCTTATTTGGAAAAATATAATTATAGAAAAAAGATACATAATAATAATAGAATAAATTTGACTGAAACCCCGAGATTTGAAGTTTGATAAATACATATAGGTATCCATTTTAAATATTGACAATATTCTGACATGTCCTGTATATATATACAGGGAGTTTCTAAAAATTTGCCATAATTCAAAAACAAATTTAAATATTTTTTTAAATTTTTTGACTGATGTGTTCTTTAAAAAAGTCATATTTTGGCATAAAGAATCTTTTTACAAAATTAACCATGCTATATGGGTTAGTCACACATTTTGTGCCCCTATGTTTTACGTTCATTCATTTTTGCTTAAAAAAATAATATCTTTTAATGGGTTTAAAGTGAACAGTTTTGCAAGAATTTGCCTCTAAACAAAAGTATGCAAGTAAAGTTAAAAGTATGAACTTTTTTTTAAATGAGGTAAGTATACGCACCCTTTACTACACACCACAGGGAACTAAAAAAACATTAAATAGATATATTTATTCCAGTGGCGTAAAAAATAGGAGGATAAAAAGTATCACTGGTTAATTTTTTAAAAACAGTGTCTATTTTTAAAAGAACATTTCAGTAACTAGATTAGAAAAAATATTTGAAGGAGTTTTTGAATTATGGCAAATTTTCGATTTTAAATTTGATCCTAGACAACTAAGCCCTTTAAGTCCCTATATCAAAATACATGAATTAGCGAGAGCTTTCTGTGGTAGAGCATTGTCGGTCGAATATACAGGGTGGTCCAACGAAAAGTTTGCACCTAGCTTTTCTCTTTTTTTTGTAGTCGAATGCGAAAATGCTCGGACACGTCGATTTTGCTTTTGAGGGGGACACATTTTAAACATATTTTTCGATCTGCGCCTTTAACCCCCTAGCGGGGGTGAGTAACAACCCTAAAATTTTAAATGGAAAGAGGGGTCTAATGACATATCATTTGAAAGGACACAAAATTGTCTTTCTAATGATACCCTATTTGTCGAATTTTACTAAAACAGTTAATACGAAAACGACTTTAAAGACATTAAGCCGATAATTTTGGTATTAATGAGAAATACAAATAAGTTTTAATTATTGCGAGTGAAAACACCTGCAATCGTTAGTACATTCCAATGTTTGTTAGTTTTAACATTGCTTTGTAAAAAAAGTAAACAAGCTGTTAAATTGATTTATTAAAACGTTACATTAACAAATGTTGAAAATGTGACCCATTTGATTCCATACAATAATACAGATTTTGTTCAAATCTATTTCTAACATTTTGTAGCATATCAGGTGTTATGTTTCTGCACTCTTCTGTAATGCGTTGGCGAAGATCTTCTATGGACTCGGGCTTCGTGGCAAAACATTTATTTTTTAAGTGCCCCCAAAGAAAAAAGTCTAAAGGCGATAAATCCGGTGACCTGGCAGGCCATTCAATTGGGCCCCTCCTTCCAATCCACCGTCCAGGGAACCGGTCATCTAAGAACTGTCTTACAGGAGCCACATAGTGCGGAGGTGCTCCATCTTGCTGGAAATAAAGCCGATCAGCAGTATGATTTTGGTCATCTTCTATTATTTGTGTTATTAAAGGATCAATTGTCTTCAAGCATGTTTAGGTACACTTCACCAGTTAAATTTCCATTTCTGATCGGTTTCTGCGGCTGGTGTTTTACATTACAGACAGATCCGGTATCTACAAACTTTTTAACTAACTTGCCAACGTACACATCATTCACATTTTTATCGGGATGTCTCTCATTAAATAAGCGAGCCGTAAGTCTAGCACTACTATTATTTTGAAAATAAAGTTTAACAATTTCAACTCGTTCTAGAATGGAATAAATCATTTTGTACGGTAAAAGTAAAATAACTTGAGAAGCAACCAAACTGAATCAATGAAAAGACTAAAATAAACGGTGTAAATTCTTTTCCTACACGTATCTGCAGTTTTTATTTCAACAAAAAACGCAAACGATTAGTGAGGAATTTAGTTCTGATAAATAAGATAGTGTTTTTGAAATCCCGTTTTTCTTCAAAGTAAATAATTTAGAAATGATTGTAGTTGTTTTCAGTCGTAATAATTAAAACTTATTTGTATTTCTCATTAATACCAAAATTATCGGCTTAATGTCTTTAAAGTCGTTTTCGTATTAACTGTTTTAGTAAAATTCGACAAATAGGGTATCATTAGAAAGACAATTTTGTGTCCTTTCAAATGATATGTCATTAGACCCCTCTTTCCATTTAAAATTTTAGGGTTGTTACTCACCCCCGCTAGGGGGTTAAAGGCGCAGATCGAAAAATATGTTTAAAATGTGTCCCCCTCAAAAGCAAAATCGACGTGTCCGAGCATTTTCGCATTCGACTACAAAAAAAAGAGAAAAGCTAGGTGCAAACTTTTCGTTGGACCACCCTGTAGAAACACCGTGTATATTATGAACAATCAACCTTCTCTAATATCTGGTTTCAAACACACCCAATCGACATTGCGTAGAAAACATCGCAGCTGTAAAATAACACTTTTAAATGATATAAACATAACAATTAAATTTATTATTGGCATTTAATTGTAATTAGTTGTTCTGTGAAAATAAAAATGTGCATACCTATTAAAAAGTTTGTTGAAAATGAAAACGTGACAAGAAAAACGCTCACGTGTACCTGATACTCTTAATGTAACGGTTCTTGCCACACAAGAAATTATTTAATTTCTTACGTAAATAAAATTATTAATGTTTATTGCATAAATTTCAATATTGCATAAATTTATATATATTTATTCTTGCTTGTTGTAGGTATAACTTAAAATCATCAATTTGCCAACTTAAATATCCGATATCGAATTAACAATAAAACATCTTTCAGAATCATTATTTCTCCTTTACACTTCAATCAGTATCTTCGTCATAATATTCAATAATAATAATGTCCTTGATAGTTACGGTAATTCACAAGATTTGTATGATAGCAATATTAATCCGCTTTTTGTGACGAGCGTACTGCTTACTGGATTGAGCATTGTTCTCAGATATATTGTATTCTGAATAAACGCCAATTTGAAGAACGGCATAAGCAATTTTTGCTTGTCTTTTGAAAATGCTATAACTTTTTAAAAATTTTAATTTTTTAATGTGCTTTTCATACAATATACCAATAGCAACTGTTTTACATAATAAACAGCAATGGAATTGGACACAACAATATACTATACTGATTTATTAGGCAATGTCAAACTTCAGAAAATTTGTTAATAATTTTTATTCGAACAAACAAATACAATAGATGTTTTTTAAAATAATTATAAAACTCGAAAACTGATTGCTACGCTCTTTGGGTAATAATACCACATATTCCAACAATTAAAAACTAGAAAGTGACTAAATAATCTTAAAGGTGAAAATTATGACGGTTTGTGATATTCTTCTAGAAAATGTGGAAAATATTTTATGCATATTTAAAATTTCTTCGATTCGTCATTGTTAAAATATATTTTTATTAATTTACGTTACGAGATCTTATAGATTGGCCTGTATCGTCCCATTTTTATTTACAATTTAATATACAGGGTCTGATATTTATAATCAGCGCGGCTTCTGGTGCGTTTAATTTTGGAGAAAAAAAAAACGGTTCGAATGAAAGTATGTAAAATGTTACAAGCTATAATAATTTGCATGTGGAAGAATAAAAATAACATATCATAACGAAGAAATGTCCTAACCTAACTTTTAGTAGTTTTTCAAAAAATCTAACTAATCAGGAAATCGGCAGAATCGAAATTTTGAAAAATTTTTATGCAGTCTTTCATTTCATGACCCCTGAATCTTAAAAATGACAGGTCAAAAGATTATTATGTATCTATACTAACACCTTCTAGGAGGCGTTTTTTGACCAATCGGAACAAAATTTTGTTCTAAAATCGGCTAGGTCAATGTCTCGCTTGGGTTCGATGGCGGTTGAAATCGAAAAGTTAATTTTAAATTGGCGACCTGTCAAAGTTGTCCTGCCTTCACTTTTTCTAGTTCGGTTTTTGTATCTGCGATAACTCTGTTCAAACAAAAATACTCTCAATAAAACGAGGTGATCATGCATAATTTGCTCTATATCCGGTTCACTTCATTATCATCAAACCCAAACACAAATTAAAACTACATTATAGAGTTAAAAAAGATAATAAATAGGCGTTTGCACGACATGTTTAACGGGGGAGTTTTCTTCCGACTACTTGGTAGGACGTTTCTGTTGATCTATTAAAATTAATGTTTATTGTCGTAATCTTAATGGTTAGAAAACATCTGAGTTCCACGAACAATATATCTCGATGGGTGATCCTCTTTGGTCGACCGGATTAACTCAGATTCTGGTAGTGGTATGAGTAATTGCTAAGAACGTATTTAAAACAAGCTGACATGAAGATATGTATTGTTCATAACTAATCGGTTTGATTTTCCTAGGCGTTACTAATATATCCGAAAAGCTATAGAATGAACTCAGTCATCCCAAAAATCTAATTCCTGCTACTCTGTGAAATACTTAGTCTTGTCTAATCAATACAAAACTATTACAGCTTCAGTATGTTTAATAATAATAATAACTGCCTTTATTCATCAGGTATAATAGTAGGGCATATAGAATGCGTCACAAAATAATTAGAAAAATAATTGATACATAACAACAACCACCCATAAAGGTACTAAAAAACAAACTTTACAATTAATTGGTCAAATAAACAAATTTTATAAACACAAACAGCTTTAACTCGTCAACAATCAACAGCAAAATACTCGTCCAATGAGTAAAAGCTAAACTGTAGTAGCCAAAATTTTTCTTTACTTTTAAAGTGTCTTGAATTAGATTCAAATTTTAAGAGCTGTGGCAAATGATTAAAAATTAGACATTACAAGTGACCCATTGGCCGAGAGAGAAAGTCTGTGTTCAGGGAATTTTAAGTTAATGCCATTTCTCAGTTCCTAATCGGATTCTTGATTTATTTATGTTAGAGTACACAGAATATTCACTCACCAAAATATGACCTTAGGATATGATCCTTAGGTCTTTAAACAGTTGACGACAAGAAAATCTGGCTGACTTAAAACACATTGTTCTAACGAACCTCTTATGTAAAATCAACACGTCTTCGATGCGTCGCGAGTTGCCCCACAAAACAACAGCGTAACTCAAAACAGAATTAAAATACGCAAAATAAAATGATAGTAGAACATCAACAGAGATAAAAATTCTGAGCTTCCAAATCAAAAACGAATACCTACAGAGCTTTTTTGATATGTTTTCAATCTGCACATATATACCAGTTTAAAAGCGAGTCGATCACAACGCCCAAGAATTTTACAGCCCCTTTCTGGACCACACAGCAATTCTCAATGTGGATTCTCACAGTCAACCTCCCTAGTCGAGAAGTGAATAGGTATGGCTAGTCTTTTTGAAATTCAGTGCTAGATCATTATTACTACAACTTAAATTTGGCAATGTTATCAGCAGATATTATTGCTGAAGTATCATCTGCAAAAAGTGTTATGTGTTTCATGGATTTTATTTAAGTTGTTATATCGGAAACAAGAAGTATAAAAACCAGTGGTACCAGCGTGCTGCCCTGGGGAACACCAACGTTAATCTCAAGAACCGATGACTACTAGTTCAAACGAGTTACATGCATATAATAATAATGATAATAATATTTTAAGCTCGGCGAAGGTCAGCAAAGATGTTTCCTTTTCCGAGCATGCTAAATGTTACAACAATAAACTTAAAATTTGTCTACAAATAATTAAATTAAAATACTGACATAAAATAAGAAATTATAACATTGGGAAACTAAAAGTATGGAAAAAGATGTAGGAATACTAGATAAAAGATACAAATAAAAAGACAAACTTAACAGGCAATCAATTGCGATGAATGAAATGTTCTTTTAATCGTCTGCTGAATGAAAATAGTGATCGATTTCTTATCTCCAAAGGTATATCATTACAAAATTTTGCTACATTATAAGAGAAAGATCTTTTAAAGGTGGTAGTGTGGTGTCTAGCTATTGAAAACATATAATTGTATCTAGTAGGTAAGTTATGTTGTGTATATCTATATGAAAATTTGTTCCAGAGATATGGGGGCTCTTTCGAAATTATCAATTTTTTTCACAAAACATACCAAGTGATATTTAACCCTCATTTTCATATTCATCCATCTCAGCTCACGCAATTTATGAACTGTATTCTGAGACTTAGAATCAAGACACATGCCGTATATCCAATCACCAAAGTTTGAATGGCTCAACACTATAGTGACTCCGAGAGCAGAATTTTAGTTTTTCTGTTAATGATTTTTCTATTTTTGTAGAGAATTCTGAGAGCTGCATAACTAGACTGAACAATCTTTTTGATATGTGACCGAAACCTTCGTTTAGAATCAAAAATTAGTCCAAGATTTTTACATTCATTAACATAGGAAATTTCAGTGTTATCAATCATTAAACGAACCCTGTCATGTGCCCACTCACATTTATTTCCAATAAACATTTAGGCACATTTTTGTTCATTCAAATACAGACCATTATCAGCTGAAATTGTGGCTAGATCCTCATTTATTGCATCTTCAACCGAGCGATAATTATTTTTATTACATTTTTTATACAATTGCGTGTCATCAGCATATTGATGTACACAGCTATTTCTAACAAAACTTTGTAAATACATAGTAAAAATTACAAAAAGAAGCGGGCCCAAGAGTGATCCCTGTGGCACGCCTCTAATCAATCTTAAAGGTAACGATTTTTCACCCATACTTTGAACTACCTGACAGATATGATCTAATTAGTTCGACACTATCAACATTGAAACCATACTATTTTAACTTGGCACAAAGCAGACGATGTTAGTGTCGAAAGCCTTGCTATAATCGAGAAGCGTCAGCGCACTTACCTCACCATCATCCATGTTAAGCAGTCGATCATCAACTACTTTTGCTAACGCAGTGGTAGTACCATACCCTTTTCGAAATCCTGATTGATATTCTGAAAAAAGAGAATTTGATTTCAAATAACCATCAATTTGTTCATATATTAATTTTTCGAAAATTTTTTTAAAAACTGTTAATAAACTTATTGGCCTTAGATCTGACAACTGTTCAGAATTTGGTTTTCTTGGCCATGGAACCACAATCGCCTGCTTCCAACTTGATGGAAACTTTTTTTCTCAGATACTGAATATATGTGTCAAAATTGGAATATCGTTTCGAATCGTGGGGAACAAAGCTGCACCATTTCCATTGTAAGTTCATCCGTTCCAGGCGGCTAAGATTTGATATGATTTATTGCCTCA
Source organism: Apoderus coryli (assembly GCA_911728435.2). NCBI lineage: Eukaryota > Metazoa > Arthropoda > Insecta > Coleoptera > Attelabidae > Apoderus > Apoderus coryli. The sequence continues at coordinate 7,720,694 of OU452204.1, read as the reverse complement.
GTTACTTGCGTATCATCAGGCGCATTGAAAAACTGATATTATTTTGGACACGATCATTCAGATAATAATCAACATCATATCAAGCTAGTGTCGATAATATCAAATCAATCAATCAATCAATATTACACTGTGGGGAAGGTGCACGGAGGTAAACAGAGTGTTAATACTTCAGAAAAGATCCATTAGGATTATATTCAATATTCCATATAGAGGGACTTGTCGAGAGACTTTCAAAGCGAACCACATTCTCACGGTCCCGTGTATCTATCTTTTCAGGTTGTTCTTTTCTGTTTTTAAAAGTAAAGATCGGGCACCCACTTGCGGTGATAACCATGGCTACTCGACTCGAGGAAGGGATCAGTTGTGTCTGCCTCGCCCCAAACACGAATTCTATAAGAAGTCACCCATCTACTCGGGATATTGTTATTTTAATCTCCTTCCTTCGGATATTAGGGGCTGCCAGTCAGAAGGCATTTTTAAAGGTAAATTGAAGAAATTTTTGATTGCTAACGCCTTCTACAGTCTACAAGAATGTGCCTCATTATAATGTAGAGTAAATTGTTTTTAGTATTATTGTAGTATTGTTTTTGGTATTGTTTTAGTATTGTTTTTGGTACTGCTTTGGTATTGTTCTTAGTATTGTGTTTATTATTTGTTTTTAATTATTAGTATGATTAATGACTTGACTTTTGACTATTGTAATCATTATATAGGAATAGCTATGTGTCAAATTTGTAAGCTCTTTGTATTGGCTTATTTTAGCAGGTGACATATTTTAAGGACGAGTCTATGTACATGACATTGTATATTTTGCGACTAATAAATATTATTATTATTATTATTAATGAACAATATGCGGCAACATATGTTTCTATTTTCACATAATACTCTTATGTTGTCCGATTGAAATATCTATAATAACAAGAATATTACCTATAGCTGGGCTAGATACGAGTAGGTAAGAGAGACGAGCCCCGTTTAAAAGATAAAGATATATACCTACGGCTAAGGAGTGTTTGCTATTGAAGCCCTGCAGCATTAAATACCTATATAACTACAAACTACAACCAATGGATACATGGTAAGGTTATGTTCAGTGGTTTTGTATAGTGGCCTATTACAGTGAAATACCGTCATTACACAACCCATTTGGGTTTACTGTTTCTGTAAGATTAATTATTGTTTGTAGCGTTTGATCTAGAAGTTATATTGGATTTAATGACGATGAGAAAAACCACAATCTTGATACTCGAGGGAGTCTATTCGCGGGATACTTGTGTGGTATGGTGTTCTTTTATTAGTGGTAAAACAGAATACAGTGGCATCCAAAAGTGATATATCTATATGTAATTAAATATATTTATCCCTATATAGTAATAGTTGTTGTGTTTTTTTTAAATCATTATTCCTCTATATTTTATTACGTATACCTATAAACAATATCAGAAAAATGTTTATAATTGTTACAAAATAAACTACTACTTATAATAATAAAGTATTTATTGCAAAATAGCTTAGCTTAATCTTTAATTTAGATTGACAGTTTTTATTGTTCTATTCTAGATATTCGTACAAGTTAATGTAATTCCGACAACAATCGGTTCAATACGTTTAAGTATACGATACGCGCAGAGGTACATATGTTTACGCGGCGTTCGTATCGTTAAACGTGTCATAAATTTAAAGAGCGCATGCGTAGATGTCAAAAGATACGTTTACGTATACGTCATTGGCGTTGCCTTAACTCCCTAATAACTCCTCAAGCGTGGAGATACATAAAACATAGATAGAGAATTCAGGTTGTGATTTGTTTGTCTTTGCCAAACCTGCCTCATACACACTAACCAATAACAATTCATTACAGATGGCTCAAATACTATACGAGGGTTACCTTTTATATTTCGGGATTTGGCAACACTAGTGTTGCAATCTGGCAAATGACAGCTCTATCATCAAGTTGGACATTTTTGAGGTTATACGTACTCAGAACGTTTTGACATACGAGCGCTAGTGTTGTTTACAGTAAGTTAAAAGATTCATCTCCGCCCAAAAATGGAATTAAATCGTGAAGATTTTCGTGCGATTATTGTTTACAAATTTCGACGTTGTTTAAATCAGCAACAGTGCCTGGATGAACTTAATTCAATTTTTGGCGATGAAGCTCCATCAAGGACTAGTGTTTATCGATGGTATGATGAATTCAATCGTGGTCGTAGTTCACTCCAAGATGAATTTCGTGAAAGTCGCCCAAAATCAGTTGTTGTTCCGAAACCAATTGAACCTGTGCGCGAACTGATATTGCAAGATCGTCATGTGACCTATCGAGAGATTGAGACCACCTTAGGCATTAGTGTGACCAGCATACATTCAATATTGCATAAACATTTGACTATCAAAAAAATTTCTTCGCGCTGGATCCCACACAATTTGTCCATCGCTCAAAAAAAGGCTCGTGTCGATTGGTCGAAAGAAATGCTCAAAAATACGATCGCGGTGATTCGAAAAACGTCTATTACATCGTGACAGGTGATGAATCGTGGATTTACGCGAATGAGCCCGAAAGTAAACAGCAGTTGACTGTATGGGTATTTCAAGATGAGCCAAATCCAACAACAGTTGTTCGCGCACGAAGCACATCCAAGCAAATGGTCGCCTGTTTTTTCGGAAAAACTGGACATGTCGCAACCGTACCACTAGAACAACGCAGAACAGTCAATTCTAAGTAGTACACAACCATTTGTTTGCCAGTTGTCTCCCAAGAAATCAGGAAAACCAACCACCGAAGACGGATCACTCTTCACCTCGACAATGCGAGCTCTCACACTCTCACACATCGGCTCAAACAACTGCATTTTTAAGCACCCAAAACATCGATTTGATGAGTCATCCGCCGTATAGTCCTGACTTGGCACCGAATGACCTCTTTTTATTCCCGTACGTAAAAAACAAACTGAGAGGTCAACGTTTTTCGACACCTGAAGAAGCGGTTGCTGCATTCAGAATGCATGATTTGGAGATACCTCAATCAGAGTGGCAAAAGTGCTTCGACAATTGGTTCAAACGCATGCAAAAGTGTATAGATCTTCATGGGGAATATTTTGAAAAACAATAAAGTAATTTGAATGTCAAATGGCTGACAGTGAGTAAACGTGTGGCGGATCGCTCCCGAAATATTTAATTATTTTTGTAGTAAAACGCAAGTGTTTGAATTTGGTTTTCATACAGTTTGTAGTTTCTGAATCAGTGTTTTTAAATATCAATTTACTTTAAATGTTAATTGTATTAATTAATTTCCAAATTAAATAAATACATTAGAAACTCAAAGTCTACTGCATTATATTGTTTTTATAAAATAGAGGGACTAGTTTCGGCATAAACCATTATCAGCCTAAAAAGTGAAAAATAAGTCAAAGTGAATTATAATGGTCAAGAAAATTTCTCAGATCCAAGTCAATATAAAAAAGACAAATAGGTACAAAACAAATAAAATCTGACACTAGTTGTTTCGTCCCGAAATCTTTTTTTTATCATTTTATTTTATTTTCATTTCAATTCATTAATTATTGTTATTTGTGAAGTTCGGCAAACTAATTAAAATCCGCGTATTTCTATAGTTTCAAAAATTAAGCCTTTTATCTCTCTCATTTTCATGTATTTTATTCGCGATACGAGAATTTGGAGTTTTTTATTCCGTGCCACTTCGATTGAAAAATAGAGAAGTGTGCGATACAATTGCTAGATTGACTGCTAGATAGATTGCTGGACATATTGTGGTTCGCGCTGCATATTAATTCAAGAAAATCTAATTTTCTTAACCGCTTTTCACCAATACTAATATTGTGTTTAATATTAAAGTGTAACTTCATTACGCTCCGCAAGTGACCGTTACGTGTTGTGTTTGTTCGGACATTGGATTTGGACATCCAATTGTATAATTGAAGCCGGCCGGCTAGTGTGTTGGGAGTTAAAAACGTTAAGGTAAGGACTTCCAATTCTCTCATCTCACCAAATTCATTTATTGAATCATAGTTATAATTTTTTATTATATTTTGGAATAGAGTCTTCCTGAACGCTTAGTTTTCTTGGTTTAAATTAGATTTCAAACACGGTTAGTCCATTCCGAAAACATTTACAACGTGTAAGCAAAAAATTTTCTTAAAAACACAAATTACATAAATATTTATTTAAAATTGCTAAACAGGAGGCAGGATATTTTTGTTTGCTTTATCGACTATCAAAAAGCTTTTGATAACGTAAAGCACGGACCATTGCTGGAAAGATTACAGGAGATCGGTTTTTATGATAAGGATGTTAGAGTAATAAAAGAATTGGCAACAGTTGGCCGAGGTCCGTAGTAATGGCGAGCTATCAACAGAGACCTTTGGAATTTCAAAGGGAGTCCGTCCGGGAGGTGTACTGTCACTTATTCTGTTTAACATTTATGTGGAAAAAAAAATTCAATTAGCATTAGTAAATGAAACCCGTGGTATCAAAGTCAATGGCGTCCCAATAAACAATATCGAAACTAAATAAAATCAACGAATGCGGTGAAAAGTTCGGACAACATATAAATATTACCAAAACAAAAATGATGGTGATTAGCAGAAATCAGCGTATTACTCTTCTCAACATCAACGGAGCAAATATTGAACGGGCCGCCAAATTTACCTATCTTGGCGCGTCTCTAAATGAAAAGTGATGAAGAAATGAAGGGAAGAATTGGCCACGCGAAAACAACCTTATTTAAACTTAAGAATATCCTTCTTCACAGAAATATGCCACTACACACTCGAATACGTGTAGTTCAATGTTACGTGTGGTCTATTGTATTGTACGGTGTTGAAACCTGGTCACTTAAAGCCAGCGAGAACGCTAAATCGGACCGAAGCTTTTGAGTTGTGGACACTCTGCCGATTGCTGCGTATTCCCTGGACAGCCCACACAACTAATAATGAACTTCTACGAAGAGCTGGCATAGAAAGACCGTAAAAAAGGTAAAGTGTCATATCTGGGGCATATACTGAGAGCAGCCCGCTACTCCATATCAAAGCTAGTACTGCAAGGGAAAACCGAAGGTAGAAGGGGGCCAGGTCGAAGACAACATTCTTGGCTCCGCAATATAAGAGACTGGTGTGGTATACTGGATGCCGCAACCATTTTTAGATAGGCCGAGGAGGCACCCTGACTATTCTGTGATCATGAAACGGACAAATGATCGCCGACGTGCTGCATAGCACATGGCACCCGAAGAAGAAGAGAAATAAGAAAGTTGGAAAAGCTGAAAAACCAACATTTTGCAACACCATAAAAACGGTAGGTCATTATTCTTCTTCTTCTTCTTTTCTTTTGGCCACTTGCTTCATTAAGCATTCGGCCAGCGATTTTAACGGTAGGAAATAAAGAAAGAAACATAGACGTATTCAGTATGTTATACAAAATAGTATTCCGAATAATAAAAGAGAATAAGAAAATTAAATATTTTATTTATGTCAAGAAGTGAAAAAAGAATTAATTATAGTAAGTATATTCAGAAAAATTAGCCTGATCATTCAATGTGGTAAAACGTCGGTTGCTTTTCAGTCTAAGACTCTCCAAGAATATAAAAATATATTTTTCTGTATGATTTTTCTGAATATGAAGTCATATCTTCAATATCATATTTCTATGTCGTCGAAATGGTGTTCCCTAATTTTTAATCTTGGGAACAGCCAAAAAAGTCGCAGGCATTTGTCAATATTACTTAGAATTAATTAAATAACTAAATGTCATTTTCTGCTTTTTCAATATTTTTATTTTCTATTATTAAATGCATTTCCACGGATGATTGTCTCTAACCATGTGAAATCAAACTATAATAAATATATCATATCCATATAAAATCGGAATTTGTTGCCGTCGTAGCAGATATTGTAGCCCCTGAAAATGAGTGATGTAACTCGAAACATGTCTGAATAGTAAGCATATCAGACACAGATAGATATATGTAAAGTTACGCCTTTTATTTCGATAAGATATTAATTTTTGGATCCCTCCAATATGAAATTATTTTTTTTAATTAACTTATACCGGAAAGTAACGCCTAGACCTCAACATAAATTTAGCGGTGGCCACATATTATAATTTGTAGAAATGAAACATTTTTTACCTCAAGGGTGTTATTTGTACTATTATACCTATTAATTAAGTGATTACTTTTAATTCATTTGGAAATACTTTTTAATGTTTTTTTTTTTATGAAAATACGAAATTACTAACGTTTTACTTTTATCAGAAATGGTTTTAAAATTTGATTATTAAAGCACAAAACAAAATATTACTTTCCCGTATTGTCAACCCACTAAAAAATATTTGAGATAAAGACGGCTATATCCATTTTGAAGTCCCCTGAGGAGACTAAGACGATTTCCAGAAGGAAGTCTGTCTGTGTGTCTATATGTATTCTTCCATGATAGCGCCTAAAGCTTCAACCAATTGAGCTAACTTATATGAGTTTGAGGAAAGGTAGGTTGAACCCATTAGTTTTTGGTTAAAATCGCTTTAACCCTGTGATAGTGGTGCACACAACTCGCAAATTCTTAAATAGCAAATCGATTTGTACATCATTTGAAAGCACTTTTTATGCTCTTTACAGCAATAGCTTACTTTTGAAATTTACCTCCATAGTGCTCGAGAAAAATGTGTTTCAAATTTCATGAGTTAAGTAGTTGGTAAATATACCTATACACTTTGATGAAGCTGTTGCACAAATAAAGTTTATTACTAATGGCGTTAAATACAAACAAGATAACGGAGAAAATGTTTAGAAGTCACATTTACGTATAGCACTCCCAAAAGCTATCATCGAGCTTTATTTAATGAAATATTGGATGAAGCTACCAGCAGCTTAGAGTCGAAATTTAGTCCAACCATCATGAGACCAAGAAACTGAATTGTTTATTCTCAGTAAATCTGTCTGTGATCAATTAGAAATAATTGTATTTTAATTTGTAACTTCAATAAGAACTGTCTATTTTTCATAGAAACATACTGTTCTAGGTCTGCCCACAAGATAATTTAGAAATAAAAAACATTTTAATAATAGAATTTGTTTGTTTGTTTAGTTTTTAGTTAATAAAGTTTTGAATTTATTTAATTTTAATGACACACATTTGAAAAATATTACAAAAATAAATATGAATTATTCGCACATATTAAGGGTGGTTGGTCACTGTAAACATTTTTTCAAATTTATACACTTGACTGAATTACAACTATGTGGTTAAGAATAAAAATAATGTTTATTATATACTTATATTTAAATTAGAATTCAATGAAACTTCATTATTATTTAATAATTATATGCACTTATATTTCGCCATTCTTGTAAAATAGATTTCAAATAAATAACATTATACTATGCTATAGATTATTATCTACCAAACCCAGAAGAAAAATACCAAGTACATATATTATGTCTAAGCTATTAGCAAAAACGCATCAAAATACAATAACAACACAAATCCAAGGGCGTCTGGTTTCAGACATTTATTGAAAATATTTTATTCATTTTGCAAAATGAATTATATTAATAATGTAGAAACTACGAGGTAAATTTAAAATATGAAAAATCTGCTTGAATGAAAATATAAGAAAAAACATTTAACCTTTCGTTCGTTATTTTACATTTATATCAAAAGTTAATAAAAAATGTTTGATATAGACTTTCAAATACATGAAAGAACAGTTTTTGCCAGTCTGTAAAATAAGTCGGACTCGCTTGTACAAAACAATCAATATAAGTTCAAAACTATAACAAGATAATATTAAGAGATGATCTCTAATTATCACAATTATTACTTTTACTATTTGTTCAATCCAAAAAAGTACTAACCCAATATTTTTTCTCGTTAAAACGACAATACAGCAGAAAATAGTGTATTCTAGATCACCTCACTTCAAATGCTATACTCTCCAATAACGAAATTTCTTGACAGGGAACTTGTAAAATGAAATGAACTTAAGTACAATTTTATATAACATTATTTTGAAATAACTGGTCCATAAATAGTCAATCTTTTCAACTTGGCAAACGCTTTGCTCATTTATTAGACCATCTTCAGGACTACTCTAAAACATCGACCTTTATGTCCAGGAAGGAAGTATTATTTATCAATTTACATAAAAAATGAAACGGTATATTAGGTACGTTATTCGAAAAGGAAACCGCTTGCAACTCTTGGCATATGTTTGCGTTTTGTTTTTTGTATTTATTATTTTTATTTTATTAAAAAATATTTCCTTTCTGGAATTAACGATCGATGTTTTTAATGTATCCTTGAAGAGGCGTAAAAAATGTACGAAACGTTGGCAAATTTATAAGAAATGATGTATTATAGACCACTAATACATGAATTTAATAATAATGATCAAGACGATTAGGTACATCATAATTATTCATATGTTGTTTATTTAGAATTTAATTAAAATTTGTATTATTCAAAAAATCTTAGGTGTTAGTTATACCTACCTATTCCAGGCTTTAAATTGTATTCCTTGTTACGGTGTTATGATTATTCACGAATATATTTCACAGTTTAAAAATATGTAAAAATAAAAAGACATGATTATGTGTACTTCGGTTACAGTCGTCGGTGTCGGGTGTATTCGAGAAGTAATTAGAGCTCCAATAACACAATTACAATTACAAATTACTTTAACCCAAAATTTAATTAATTAAAAATTACAATTACATTTCCACTAATTACTCAGCTCTAAATATTTACCCTTTATATTCAGAGCTTATATTCAGAAAGCCCCATACTATACTATATACTACAATATACATATAGTAAATTAAAAAATTATAATGTAAAATAATATAACACTAATATTTGTTTTGTGTGCACAAGTTGATGTTCGGACACCGCACTGTTAGGATTCAGGAACGAACAATTTTTGAATTTGGAAGCACTTTTTATGCTCTAATAATCTAATTTTTGAATAAAGTGGTTTGTTAGGTTAGTTTATTGGAAATAAATATGAATGATACAACTATAATAATAATTATTATTATTATTTTAATTGATGAAAATAAAAGTCATAATTCCACAAAATAAGTTGGTGTTTTTTGACTATAGACCAATATATTGTAAACCTTCTCAGAGAAAGTCATTCATAATTTGAAAAATTTGCCACTGACGATGGAATTAGTCTAATTTTCGAAAGATGTCTGGCTGAAAGAAAACAGGTATGTTTTTCTATTAAATTTATTTTGTAGAGGTATGCCTTTTATTTCCATCAATTAAAATTACAAACTCCACTTAAGAATGGACTACTTTTTCAATTTATTACTATTATCTATGAACAAACTATGCGATACGAAAACATTATGACACGAAGTCGATATTTGGGGTCTGTACCTAGACGCTTGAAGTTGTAGGGGTGGCCTAAAACCAATTTTGTCGCTCGCTGCCGTTCCAGATGTGTTTACATATTGGCACCGTGCGGAGTCATGGTACATTTTTATATTTACTTTCGCAACCCAGGGAAAGTATTGTGAACGGGCCAAAAAAATTAGATAAAGACATAACCATTTTGAAGTCCCCTGAGACGACTAAGACCATTTGCAGATTTTGTTTCGTTTCCCCGGTCATATATTTTAGATTAGCTATTATATATCTTGCCAGGAAAATTTTGGGGAGACAACCGAGTTTTTTATTTTTAGCCATCAAAATCGCAAAGAATTTTTGTTTATTGTTTTCTAACAAACATACGAACAACCATTATGTTTTTAATTAGACGCCATGTATTTTGAATGTTTACTACATTTATCTATTTTTCTCTTTGAACATAGTCATAAATAACCCCCGAGGTCACTGGAATTAAGTGTTTTAGATTTTTTTTTATTTCATACTTAAAAACAATATATAGTAATCAGCACAATAATATAGAACCTATATATACACAATAATATAGAAGAACTTTGACATCAACGGAAGAAGCAATAGGAAATTTACAAAGGCAACCCTTTATAATGTTAAATGCTTTAAACAGAATTGAAACGGTAGGTATGTGGCTTATTTGTAAGAGAAAATGGTAGACGCTGAACAATTTAATTAGGTTTATTTATTATTATATTTTAGTAGTTTTGCTTCGTGTAATAGAGGATGTAATTTTCTAGTTTTAAATCCGCACTGAAATATACTCTTTTTTTTTGTTTTTAGCATTTTTAATAAGTGTTATTGTGGTGTATGTTTTAAAGCAAACACTAGATACATTTCTTGAACGTTATATAGGTACATGATGTTAATAAACAAGTAGTAATTGCTTATAATATGTTTGTAAAAAACATTAAAAAATATTATTTGGTGATTTTTATTGCTCAAAATAGATCAATACAAGAAACTAAAAAATGTGAAAATTGGACTTTAAGATAGACAGGGTGCTCCATTTCAAAATTTGGGCCCAATCTCAGAAACAGTGCACCAAAAAGTTTGTCTGAGCATGCCACTGAACTATACGTAAAAGTATCTATCAAAAGCCACATTTTTCTATCAAACATGGAGTGTTAGCATCCCAAAACGTGAAAATTTTCGTATTCAAACACACAACACTTACTACCTACTAGTATTAATGACATAGTAATATGAAATTAGTGATCATGGTCTATAGCTAGTTTCTTACATTCATTATTACCAAAAATGCACATTACAAATTCACATTTAAATTTGTTCAGTAGGTAAATACACAGAAGGTACGGGTCTCTCATCTATAAAAAAAAGCGGTTGTCACCCCCAAAACTTTCCCGACAAGTTATAATATAAGCAAAAGTATATGACCTGCGTAACGAAACACAATGTTAATAATAATTATTATTATAATTGTATTATTTTCATTATTTCCAATAAACTAACGTAACAGACTAACTACTTTATTCAAAGATTAGCAAAAAAGAAAGTATTACCAGAACTAGGACTCGAACCCGTAATGGTACATTTTTGTATTTGCTTTCGCGACACAGGGAAAGTATTGTGAACGGGCTAAAAAAAATAGCTAAAGACTGACATTTTCACGTCCTTGCCAGGAAAATTTTGGGCAAAAAAAAAACGATTTTTGTATTTTTAGCCACCAAATCTCGAAGAATTTTTTTTTGTTGTTTACTAACATGCATAACATAACCCAACAGAGACATGGAAATAAATATTGTAGTTAATTTGTTATGTATTTACGTTCCAACTAACTCATTGGTGACATTTTAAACGCTATTTTCTCTAGAATAATGAGGGCAAATATCGACAGTGACCTATCGCTGTAAAGCAGATAAAAAATGCTTTAAAATGATGTAACACTCGACCACTACGGATATAGGAAAAATTAGCGGTTGTGACCACCCCTATCACAGTGCTTAAGCTTAATGGCTTCATACTAGGGTTGCCCCAAACTCATATACCCAAATTTAGCTGAATTAATTAAAGCGTTTAGGCGCTATAGTGGAAGAATACATACAGACAGACTTCCATCTGGAAATGGTCTTAATCAATCATCTCGGGGAACTTCAAAATAGTTATATCCGTCTTTATCTCATTTTTTTTGCGCGTTCACAATACTTTCCCTGTTCGGGAAAGTAAAAACGTGAAGAACCAAACAACAAACCGTAAATTCAGGTTATGATCATGAAACTCTTTTTTTCTACGACTGTCTTTAAATGCCTTTATTATATGTTCAATCATGATTTGACAATGTAGTACATTGTAATGCTGTTTATCATTTATCCGTGCGTAATATATATTTCCCACCAGTTGCTAGGCAATAGTTCCCACTAGTTGCTAGGCAACTAGTGGGAAATATTATTACGCACGGATAAAATTTCCTGGTAATGGCAAAAGTAGCGGCGGGCATAAAAAATCACCATAGCAACGCCGAAAATACAAACACCAAATTGACAGATTTGGTATTTATAATTAATAATAATTATAATTAAGTATTTCGCTAATTTCAAAACACATAAACAGTGATAGTGAATATAGTTTAACACCACCTAGTCAATTTAATACTTCTAATTTATCGTATTTAGGCTTATACGGTAACAAGGGTAAGTTTCGTTGCACAATAGACTATTAATATCGACCTACTATATTATTTATTAAGAAATGTAATAATGTAACATTATAAAACATCACAAGTCATCGATACATAAACAACAAACACAAAAATTCTGCGTTTAGTCATCAAGGCACTTATTCCCAAAATGAAACTTTTTTATTGATTTAGTACATTAGCTACTTTAAATGTTACTGAGGTTATTTATGTCAGGTCTCAGATTCACTGGATCGTTAGGTAAAGAAACATTTAAGCTACCTAGTTGTTGTATTTAATTAGACATTCTACGACCCAATACAATTTCTTTAACAAGTAAATCGACCAATGATTCTGAAGAAAGACAGAGTTGAATTTTAATTTGATATGTCAAGTCAATACAGACACAGTTTTATTTTTTAAAGTACTTTACTTAATTTTCAAAGTCTTAGCAGTGTTGGCCCATATTCTTATACCTATTTAAACTTATTCGGGTAAGAGATTCAGCTCTGCTTATCGGTGGACTGTAAAATGTAGATAATAAAACAGGATGTAATTAAGCTAAGCAAAGGTAGATAAGATAAAGCTCCCAGACATATTATACTCGTATTTCACACAAATCACAAGCTGTTTTTAAAGCACTATTTAAAGGATTAAATGGCAAAAATCATTATGGGGAATTATTATTCAGGGTGATTATGCAGATAATTAGTTTAGTGTATGTTTGATTGTTTTAGTGGTATTTTCATATTTAAATAATAATATCTTAGTATTATAGAACGGAAAACTTTTATCCTATAAAATAAGTAGATATCTTGAAAACTATGCGCTAAAAAATAAGTTATAAATAGATATAGTGCCAAGAAAATAAATAATAATATTTTTCCATATGATCATTTTTTAACTCATGTAATTTCCTCCAACGTAGTTACACCGTAAGAAAAAGAATACATGAATGAAAAAATATGTCTACAAATTCTTTAACTAGATTCTTCGTTTTTAAACATATTTGATTTTTTAAAAATTACAGTTATTTGATTTCTATGCGAACAATACAAAGGTTTGAATCTAACGAACCACAATACATAATTAAAACACCTTGTATAAACTAGGGGAGCGGAGGGAAATTAAAATTTTGTTTAGTAATATCCTGTATTTATATTTTACCATAGACTGCAAAATTAGTAACGCCATCTACAAATCAAGTATTAAACGACTGCGTGGTGTTATTCCGAAATGTTTGTTTTTCTACGACTGTCTTTAAATGCCTTTATTATATGTTCAATCATGATTTGAAAATGTAGTATATTGTAATACTGTTTATCATTTACCCGTGCGTCATAATATTTCCCACTAGTTACCTAGCAACTACTGGAAAATATTATTACGCACGGATAAAATTTCCTGGTAATGACAAAAGTAGCGGCGGGCATGAAAAATCACCATAGCAACGCCGAAAATACAAACACCAAATTGACAGTTTTGGTATTTATAATTAATAATAATTATAATTAAGTATTTCGCTAATTTCAAAACACATAAACAGTGATAGTGAATATAGTTTAACACCACCTAGTCAATTTGATACTTCTAATTTATCGTATTTAGGCTTATACGCTAGCAAGGGTAAGTTTCGAAAAACAAATATTTTCCTAAAAATTATGTTAAATTTATTCAAAAGCATTAAAACAGTCGTAGGAAAAGTATAGTGTGAAACTCACGTGAAATGACCATTTCCTACTCGTATGATTTGCAGCACTCGCCTGCGGCTCATGCTGCAAACGATCATACTCGTAGGAAATGTATGTCATTTCATGTTCGTTGCACAATATACTATTTTGTCGGAAAAAGTGACGGTAAGTAATCGAAAACTTTTATCAACTGCCATATATATTTATTGTATAAATTATGCAACATTTTTACTATATATTTTCTATTCTAATTTACTTAATTGTCCTAAAAACATAAAATTACCTATACTTCCAAATGGGGCATGTTGTGACATTTATATGGGACCCCCTGGTACGTGTAACGGTAACAATGTGCACCATAGAACAGCAGCCATTAACATTAAAATATAATTATTTTTTAGAGAACAATAATTAATATGATGCGAACATATAATAAATAATAAAAGTGTGAAATAATAGAAGCCAATCGTAAAAAGGAGAATCCGCAAATCGTAAAAAAAGTTTGTAGTCGTAAACCAAAAGAACAACTGAAAAACCCAAAGATTTCAACTTCAGAAGAAGATGATGATGATGCGTTATGCCTTATATGTTTAAAACCGTTTTCTAATATGAAAAAAAATGGACAGTGGGTTCAGTGTACACAATGTAAAAGATGGGCCCACGTTTAATGCCGATCAAATGATGATTTTTACATGTGTGTGTATTATTACATTGTTCTTCTGACTCGAACTAGTTTTTCATTTATTGGTGGCATTTTGATTTATTTAAGCCTCTCTTTACTGTATTTTGAGTTTGTAACAACACATCCGACAACTTACCACATATCGTTACAAAATATGCACACCTATTTAAAATATATTTTATTTTGTTGCTGTTGTAATACTTGTTGGAACAATATAGTGTTGTGACATAGGTACTTAACCATTATTGAGATTGGTTAAAAGTTTTTTTGTTATATTTATTTATTTATCCCAAAACAAGAAATCAATACAGAAATATAAACAATAACAAATACACAATTAACTATACAAAGTCTGTGTGCGCATATAAATTATTTAGTTATAAATTAAAAACAAAAACATTAAATTCAATGAAGAAGAAGTTACATACATATTACATTACACTGTAATAATAATAAATGCTTTGCAAGTCATAAAAGAAAAGTTGAAAATTGTAACAACCTGTCCTCCTCTCCCCTAGAGTAACTTAAGGAATCAGAATAAATGCAAGTACAACAGTTTATCAATAAAAGGTTGACGTAAAACACTGGATTTCATATTGCTTATTATTTCTATATTTGAACTAACCAATCGCCAACGAACTATTTGCAAAAGGACATAATTAATCTATTATATTAATTAATGATTATAACAAAACTCTTTAACAAAATATCCTTTGGTGTATAAGAAAATTAACCGTCTTCATCTTATGTCGCCGAAACAACCTCGTACGTTCATAATCTTCATTGAGGTATATTACGTTACTTGTAATTATGTGTATTTACTTAGTGGTTACTTAATTCTAATTAAAGCAAAGAAATAAGAAAACAGTTAGAATTAAGGTGTAGATTAGTCTATTAGAATAGCAAAATACATCACGTGTTTGCTATGAATTCATTAGTTATGCAGTTGCAGGAAAAAATACGTAGGTATAAGTACACATACATTTATTTATTATTAAAAGTCAAGTTATGCATGAGAGCAAACTGCATTCCAGACTTCTGACTACAAAAATGTGTAAGGATTATTATTATTTTAATGAACTAATTATACAGAGGAAAATTAAAATAATTGCCAAAATATTTTTAAACACGCTGGTGTTATTAAAATCTTAAAATGTTGCAATTTTATTTTCATCCTGATGTCATTTTATAAACTCCTAATTTTTTTCAAGTTTGCCATGTTCTGGAAAAATTAAGCATTGTTCACTCTATAATTACCAAACTAATTGAAGTCATTAAATACAACGACTATCAGAGGGTATCTTAACGTTTAGGGCTCCACAATTCAAGAAGACGTTAATAATATCGTCAGCGAAAATTTTATTTTATCATAAATACCTGATAAGGAGCAGCTAAATTCGATTCAACACAGCTTCCACGTCGGACAAGAGATCATAGATGAATATCTAGGGTAGCTGCAAGCTCAGGGAAAGCTATAAAGGAACCGCAATGAATTTTTGTTAAGCTAATGCCTGTGGCTCTAATATACACCGTAGGCATAATTATAAAAAATAATAATTATTTATATGAGTCATTAAAGAAATATAATTTTTTTTGGAATTTGGAACCAGTTAAAATTATATTGTAACTATGGGTTGGGTTGGGCCAATATAGAATGCAAGTAAAATGTCCTATCGTTGATGATACCTGTTTTGAAAATGTATTCTATTTAAAAGTAAAAAGTATTAAAACCACCCATATGCATTTTGGTGGTATAGCATAATAGTAAATATGTCTCGCGTGCATTTGGCACCAAATAACACGGCAATTTTCCATGCGTCTGCATGCGGATGCAGCATCACAAATTCGCAACTTTGGCCGGTCCTTCGATTTTCATAAAACCTACCATACACTACGATCTATTCTATTATATGTCCATAGTTAGAGCTTAGAGATGTAGTATATGGCTGTATAGGTATTGTAATTTTAATAATAACAGTATAATAAAATGAAAAAAAATTAGTTATTCTGGATTGACCAGACGTGCGGATAAAACCGAACAAATAATAATTTAATGTCCGCGTAGCTTTTGTTGCGTCGAAGTTCATGTCAATTAAGATAAATAAAAAGTATGTCCATGAATTATTATAGTAAAATGCGGTACCTATCATGTCAAGTGAAGTCTGGATCTATCAAATTCAAAGTTCATATTAAATAGTCCTCTACTTTATCACCGTTCTATGTAACATTACAGAACTTGTTTATTCTAAAAATCTTAGATCTGTTCCTACAAATTTTTAAATAACATATTATTTAACTTAGTAGTTGTAGTTGTCTAGTAATAAAATCCATTGCGGAGAGGCTTTAATTAAACGATATACATTGGAAGTTTCATAAAAATTTAGATTGGTAAAATATTCGCTGAAAAACTTCTATACATAATTTATACTTTATACTAATAGTTTTTCATTGAACACTAGAGGTGCAAATTTGATAGTATATGGTCAGCTTTAATCCGGATAACTTTCAGCTTACGGCCCATTGGGGTGCAACGTTGATTAGGATTTATAGGTGTTGGTTGTAGTCCCGTATATATCCTGTTCGATTTTCGATTTTAAACACATAGGGGGATGAGAGACGGATATAAACCGAAATACAGGGTAATAGACGAAATGTTTTTTAGCCTTCAAAAATTATTTCCTTTATTGGTGTTGCTTTTTTTCTATTTTGGGAAGCTTATTTAGATTTTTGCGTTCATTGGACTACATGTTTCTAAAATATGAGTGACTTTGACAAATTCCACGGACGCCATAGAAATATGATATTTTGCAGTTGTCGGGCTTCAAGGAAATGGATGTAAAATGATTTTTTTGTGTATTCAGGTCCGTGTTATATTCTAGCTCCCTTTTCTATGGATTATAACAACATTGGTTTCGTAGATGTCCTTGTGCAACTATTATTTTCTTAAAAGTAAAGAATTAATAATAGACCTATTATATTTGTTTTAATAATACTAGTTTTTTAAAACTTTCAAGACCATTATGGTGGTCATACACTCACTTCAAATTTCAATCCGATCGTTACTCTCTAGATAGACGAATTGTAAAATATTTTTATTTTATCAATAAGCTTCAAATGTCGTTGGTATTTCCTAATTTACCTTAAAAGAAGAAATTGAAAATAACAATGAAATAAACTTTTTGGACCTTAATCTTATAAATCGTAACAATATCCTCAAAACTAAATGGTATACAAAACCTACGTGGTCCGGAAGGTATACGAATTTTATTTGAAACCACCCGATTTCCCAAAAAAGATCATGGTAATAGGCCTTGCAGACAGAGTCATTAAACAAAATTCACCCTGGCAAATATATCATAACTACCCTAAGTCTTTAGTAAACCAAATTTTTACGAATTGTATAAAAAACATTATAATAGTAGTAAAACAGGGATATACCACAAAACAGTTCAACGTATGTGTCTATTCCATACGTTCCTGAATTAAACAAAAAAAAATACAACCCTATAACTTTCCCCAGAAACACAAATCTATTAAAATCTACAAGTTTCAGCAAATTAAAAACAGAAACACACATTCTAGAAACAACTCATGCGGTTTATAAAATTCTGTGTGGCAACTGGCAACTGGTAAAACCCAGTAGAATCTAGAAAAACGTTTAACTGGACATAAAAATACCAAAGCAGAGACCTAACAAAACATTGCAAAACTATGAACCAGTATTTTTATTATGAAAATACAAAGATTCTTGATTGAGAAGAACATACCAAAAAAGAATCCAAGAAATGATGCAAATTAAGAAGAATAAAAATAGTGTTATGACAGAACAACTCAGCAATAGACATGGTTTCTCATAAGTCATGTGTAAACTGAAGGAAGTGATAGTGGAGATCATTGTGATAAAAAAAATAACATAGGGTGCAATTATACATCGATTTTGAGTAATTTTTATTTTTTTGATTTTTACAATATTTATTTATGTAATAAGTGTGCGAAGGATAATTTCGCGCATTGAGACAGAAATTTATTTAGACGATGCGCAGCTGAGTCAAAATATCTGTTGAATGCGCGAAATTTCTTTGCACACATATTACATACAACATTTTTTCTACAACTGCAGATATTTCGTTTCATCAATAATTACTATTCTAAAGAATACTCATATTATTTATAATAATTATAAATATACCTTATACCTTGTATATTTCGTTACTATGAAAAGTAGAATATACCCACATACGCTTTTTTAATTTTGACGAAAAGGTGACAGCTAGTTTTTATTGTAATTTCTAATAATTAAATATTAATGTAAAATATGGAAAATTGAGCTATAAGCAGTGACTAAGAGGCAGTATGAAAGGACATACAGTCAACTCAAAGAGTGCTATAAAACTAAAAAAATTGAGTAAAAATGTACTGTTAGGATATTTGTACCATTAACGTGAATATTGTGAAGAATATTTAATACCTACTTAATTAAGAATGTTTGAATCAATTTATGTTTTTCATATATTATTAGTACCTACAATAAAGTTGATTTCTACGTATTTAGATCGTGTTAAAGTTAGTGCACGCAGTATTTCGCATACGCCGGTGCGCGAAGAAAATACTTCGCACATCGGCGTTTGCGAAATGTCATTTGTCACATTAAAAGTGGTGCAAAATGTCACTCTTTTTTGACAGTTGTAGAAAAAAAAATTATTGTCAAAAAAAAGAATATTGCAAAAAACCCCAAAGACACTAATTTGCAGAATTGGTGGTAAGTTTGTAATAATTTCACGACATGCAAAAAATCTATGACCTTAATTTCTTTTTGAAATTTAGGTTCTTTAAAAAGTTGCAATAATTTAAAAGCGTGTAACTGAAGCCAACACAATCAAAAAATGTACCCGTTTTGGCAAAACCTACTACATTTTGTGCTAATTGAAATAGATACTACTTTATGCAAAACCTCTTGTTATTTCGGTTTTTTTAATGCAATTTGTATCTATATCAACCCTTGTAAATAAAATTCAAATAGTTTGCAATTTATCTACATTAAAAATTATTTTAATATGTATAAATGACATACAATTTGTGTCGCCCCAAAACTTTCCGGAAATGATATAATATAATCAAAAATATATGACCTGCGTAACGAAACCGAATTTTAATAATTATTATTATGATTTCCAATAAACTAACGTAACAAAACTACTTTATTCAAACATTTAAAAAAAAATATTGCCAGAGCTGTGATTCGAACCCATTAGCTTCCGCATGCGAAGCGAACGCTTTATTAACGTGTTAGTACTCAATTACTTTATATTACACTCCTATAAAAATATAGATTCCAACAAAAACGCTATTTTCTCGAAAATTATGGGGGCAAATATCATAAGTGACCTATCGCTGTAAAGCAGATAAAATATGCTTTAAAACGATCTATCACGTGACCCCCACTGCTATTTGAAAATTTAGCGGTTGTGTTCACCCCTATCACAGGACTGCCCCAAACTCATATTATACCAAAATCAAGCTCAATTGGTTAAAGCGTTTGGGTGATATCGTGGTAGAACGCATACAGACAGACAGACTTCCATCTGGAAATGGCATTAATCGTCTCAAGGAACTTAAAATGGTCCGTCTTTATCTCAACATTTTTTTTCCAGAGCGTTCACAATATTTTGCGTGTGCGGGAAAGTAAAAATAGTTTATGAGGAAGATAAGTAGTAAACTTGATAAATATCAATCGCTCTAAATTCTAAAAATATTATTATATTATAATTATTGAAGGTAGGTTGAAGGTTTTACTACAATTTAAATAGTTTTAACATGTTGTGATGTGTATGTATTTTGGTTTTTTATTGTATACAATATAAATTTATGAAAAGGTTTGTATCTTATGGTAAAAAATATATTTTATCTACGACTATTTATTAATAGACGTATTTTGCTTGTGATACTAAGTACAAAATGTAACTCATATTACACAGGTGTGGAATATGAGTTTCATATTCCACACCCGTGGAATATAAATTTTTATACATATTAGAGCTTCCTTAGATTATTGTTACTATGACAACTAGAGCATTTGCATTTGACACAAATAAAAAATATTTGACGTTTGCAATAATGTTACGGTTTAGTGTAGAGATTAAATTGTGTTAAACGTGAATTTTAATGGATTCTGACAGTGAAAACGAAATTTCATGTATACTCTTCCAGAAATGAATAGTCGTAGATAAAGTATAGTATTTGACTCGCGTATAATGGCTATATTACACTCGCCTGTGGCTCGTGTAATATAGCTTACATTATACGCTCGTTAAATAATATACTAGTATCTTGAAATAAAAAAATAAAAAGAAAAGAAGATGTCAATGTACCCATCAGAACTTTGTGTCTGTTTTTAAATTGAAGAAAAAATAAAAATTGGTTTATTCTAATATAAAATAATTATTTCAAAACGAACCAACATCCCCAAGAATAAAATAAATATATACCTTAAAACTGTACTTTGATTGTAAAAATATAATGGCTCTATAATATGCTAAGTCATTTTGAAAAAGTCTAGGGGTTTTATAAAAAGCCGGATTTTAAAATTCGCATACGACATATGCATTAATGTTGTTTTGTATTTGTTTTTGTTAAACTGACGACTTCTAACTGCAATGCTCAATTTTAAATGTTTATGATTATTTTGAAATTTGAAGAAAATAGTTACAAAAGTTGTAAATAAAAGAGTAAGTTCAATGTCGAAAGCAGCTTCTCACAGGCTTGGATATTGTACTGGTTGACGCTACACCCATAATAATTCAATGTTCATAATATGAGTATAGTTGTGAAAAATGATTTTTTTAAAGATACATAATTCGCTCGGAAATATGTACCTACTAGCTTGAGAAAATAGTTGTATTCAAAGTGAATCCTGCGTAAGTTTTATATTTCTCAACGTGTCGTATGTTTTCCAAATAGGTGTTATATTAAATCAACACCGTTCACAGTGATATCGGTTTTTTTTTTGTTATCAAAATTGGCAAGGGAAGAAAGAATGACTTTTAACGAAATTTACTTCTCCCCAAGGAGATCTTCTGCCTGTTCTGTATACAGCTCATACCCTACATCCCTACTATTTTCTTTTTGTACCAAAATAAAAATCAACGTTAAATGTAAATTTATCGTTCATGTAACGTTATTTCTTAGAGTCTATCTATGTATATACAATGTGTCCACGGATAGAGTTTGGAAGAGGAAAAACTTTTTTATTTGCCGATTTAGAAGAAAAAGTCATTCTTTATAAAAACCAAATTTACGATTACTATACAGGGTATATCAAAAATAACATTTTTAATGATTTTGATTTTTTTGTTTTTTTTCAATTTTATGAAAATATTTTCAAAACCGTGATTTATTACACCAATTGTGCAATAAACATTAATAAACTTTTTTCTCAAAGTGGTTAATTTCATAGCTACTATTAAAATAATCAAATTAAAGAAACAAGAAAATCAAAATCATTAAAAATATTATTTTTGATATACCCTGTATAATAATCGTAAATTTGGTATTTGAATTTGTAGTTTTGATACAAGGAGGCGTTTTTATAAAGAATGCCTTTTTCTTCTAAATCTACAAATAAAAAAGTTTTTCTTCTTCCAAACTCTATCCAATGTGTCCACGGCTATAGTTTGGAAGAGCAAAAACTTTTTTATTTTGTAGATTCTAAAAAAGTCATTCTGTATAAAAACGTCTGCTTGTGTCAAAACTACAATTTCGAGTACGAAATTGACGATTACTACATCAAAAATAACATTTTTAATGGTTTTGATTTCCTTGTTTTTTTTTTTTAATTTTATTATTTTAATAGTAGCTATAAAATTAACCACTTTGAGAAAAAAATCACGGTTTTGAAAATATTTTCATAAAATTAAAAAAAAAAACAAAAAAATCAAAATAATTAAAAATGTTATTTTTGATATACCCTGTATAGTAATCGTAAATTTGGTATTTGAATTTGTAGTTTCGACACAAGCAGACGTTTTTAGAAAGAATGACTTTTTCTTCTAAATCGACAAATAAAAAAGTTTTTCCTCTTCCAAACTCTATCCGTGGACACATTGTAGAAGCATCCGGAAACTGAAAAGAACGAATTTACAAAGAGGTTTGTCTTCATGAAATACAGTATTTGGAATATTTTAGTGAATTAGAAAATAAAAAGTACAATATTATACACGGTGTCCCTCCTGGAAATACCTTAATAAGTATTGCGAAAGAAGTACAATAAGTCGGAAAGCTATGAAAATTGGGGAGTATACTGAGCTCCACGACGCGACGCGACGGTTAGACGACTAAAATATTTTTAACATGAAGGCACTTCCGGAAACACCGGAGGTATCAACTTGCATATTTTAAATGGAACATACTGACTAATTTAGCGGTTTTTGACTTATTTGAAGATTTATGTCAAAACTGACGTTTTTTTATTGAAGCCTTTTTCTTGATACTCTTACATAATTTTTGCCCACTCAGTAACATAGTGAAGCTAAAAAACAGTTGAAACTCAATATTTTCAAATCGAACCCCTATGTTTTTATAAGTTTGTTATTTAGCATTAAAACTTTGTAATGGATTATTATCTATTTCGGAAAATTTTAGATTTCGAAATATTGACACTTTAACATTTTTCTACAATGGCGTTGGTTTTTCACGAAACTCACTAAGAATCATTAGTTTCGTTAGCTATAACAGAAATAGCACGGTTATCTACCATTAAAAAATAAATGCTGAATGATCCAATGAAACACATGAAAGTTATTAACTCATGTTTATTATTTACATAAAGTAAACCTAATCAAACGACACAAAAATAATGCAACAAATAACACTTTAGACTACTACTAAAATCCATTTAACAGGAACGTGAACCAAAGCCTACATCAAAGTCTCTTTAAAATATCATATAAATTAGCTGTTTAAATATTTTTGTTGCTATATTTACAGGTTTGTGTCTCTTCAATTTTGCTTTAAATGATCAAAAGTTATTGCCATTTTCTATTATTTTTGTAAAAAATACTAAGTAAATGTAAATAATCTTTATTGGTATAATTTAAACGTCCCAGCATAACATTTCGAGAAAACAGATTGCACCTGTAGAGTCAGATCCAGGTTTTTCAATTTTGGACTATTATCATGCAACCTCTGACTCCGAAAGCTCAGACCATGGTGCCACAGATAATGATGGATTTCTTACAACTCACAAGAAAATAAGATTAATGCGCAACTGATTAAACCATGTTTTAATTCAGATTTAGGGAGATCAAGACGTAATATAATTGTAGATTATTCTGCTTCAGACTCCATGATGACAATTTTACCAAGGCAGCACACGGTATTCCACTTATTAATCGTACTTTAAGCAAGAAAATTAATATTATTGAAAACATATTAATTCTTCCTAGTGCAGAATTAACTGCATTCATCACCAATAGTTTAGATAACTAAATAATTAATGGAGTTAGAAATTCGGAAAGTATGAATGGTTATACAAAAGATGGACGAATCCGCAAAAGAAAGAATTATAATGTAGGTACCACTTATAGAAAGAGAAAAACTAAAACTAGAAGAAGAGCAGGAAAATATGTGTGAGGATGAGGAGGATGTAAAAATTGTACGAAAAAATGCACTGACAAATTTGTAAAAGTTCAACGAGCACCCTTTAATGAAATTTATCGGAACATATCATCCATAGACGGAAAAACATTTATTTTAAATTCAACTAAAAGGTCCCATATTAAAAGAGCTACTGGTAGCCCAAGTTCCCGAATGCAAAATACCATTTTTTATACTTTGAAAGATAAATCAGGATCATTCCAAAATATTTGGAAATATCTTTTATAAAATTGGGACATGACACTCTTCATGTCAACTGTGACGAAAATATGTTAATGATGATTGTTCATACAATGGAGAATTTTCGTCAACAATTCTCTATGAACAATCATCATTAACATGTTCAGCTAATCTCCAAAAGGTTAGTAGTTAGTCTTAAATAAACACCACGAGAGATTTCAGTAACCAGAAAGGAAACTCTGTTAAAAGGGCTTAAACAAATCATACCCAAAAGCCTATTGGAATTATGGAAATCCTTGCCTACTACCGAAGTTGAAGCAGATTTGTAAACAAAACTTACCGATTAATTGTTTTGCTAGTAGAATAATTACTTATTATACTTACTGAATTGTATCATTTTATAAATTTAAGAATTTAAAATTTTTTTTTTATTGTTTATTGTGATTTTATAGTATTTTATAATATTAATAAAGTGTTTCGAAATCTCGATGGTACAAGTAAATTAAGTTAAGCGTGAAAGTCGTATCTAACAAAATTATGTTTTCCACGCTTCAGAACTATTTAGTGTTGTCGTCCAAGACTATTGAACCTATTTTATGCATACATGAACAATTTGAAAAATAAATGTCAAAGAATGGAGACGACATACACCCAAAAAGTTTTGCTTATTTTTCTCGAAACATTGAAATTTGCAGATACGACCTTTATATTTACCACGGCAGTATTATTGGGGCTGAAAACGTCAATTTCGTTATAAATTCTCAAATAAGTCAAAAACCGCCGAACTTAGCTGTACGACAGCATACACAAATTACATCTAGAATTTCATGTAGTATCCAAAAATGTAGTAATATATAGGATGATAGGAAGTGCTATTTACACCTAATTCCTGTATTACCGGAATTTCCACCAACTAAAAAATATTTTAGTTGTCTGACCCCCATGACCCATAGTTATTATAGTAAATATGTATTTCATTCCCCCGGAACAGAACTGGCTAAAAAAGTTTTCTGTTATAGTGGCTTTGCTTTCTGCACGCATGCCGATAATCGCACAGATTGATTGACAACTCTTGACAAAAGAAATCGCTTCATTATCTTCTATATTTGTCCAAAACTCAAATTGCCTTATGAAATCATTAAACCAAGGTTAACTATAAAGTGCTACAACAACTTACTAAAGATTGGGACGTAGAGACGTAGGTACTGTTTGCTTACATATACCTACAGCCTACACGTTTGCTACCATTATTTTAATTCAGTAAACATGAAGTTCGGAGAAATAGGAGGCGCTTTGAGCTGTTTCAATAATCTTAGAATTCAGAAACCATAGGGATATGTGGGTATGTACTGACAAAAGAAACCACTTCATTATCTTCTATATTTGTCCAAAACTCAAATTGACTTATGAAATGATTAAACCAAGGTTAACTATAAAGTGCTACAACAACTTACTAAAGATTGGGACGTAGAGACGTAGGTACTGTTTGCTTACATTATACCTACAGCCTACACGTTTGCTACCATTATTTTATTTCAGTAAACATGAAGTTCGGAGAAATAGGAGGCGCTTTGAGCTGTTTCAATAATCTTAGAATTCAGAAACCATAGGCATATGTGGGTATGTACTGGGGAGAAAACCAGAATTTCCCTCGGGAGGACCACAATGTCTAATATTGTTTAATTATCTACATAATATATATCCTTATTTTACGCTTCTTGGAATTGTATCTGGAAAAAGGCCTATTAAAATTTAGAAGAGTTTTATTTTAATAGTATCAAATTGTTAAGATAGATGTAAGAATTGTTAAAACATTGTTGAATATTTGTTAAGAAATCTAAATCTCTCTCCACTAGCATGTGTCAATATCTGCCGCGCCGGCGAAGGCGACACACTCACATATTATCACATGGTAAGCTTTCTGAACTGCCCATTACACAATTTACATTGCAGATCCCCGTTATACCGTCCAGTCGAAGAATCCATACAAACTTGGTTTACCTGTCGTCGTGATCATCTGTTGAGAACTGTATAGGTACTTTCTTGGCTTGTTAGACCCTATTCTTATAGAATTCGTGCAGAATACTGATCGGCATCTTCAGAATTCAACATATTAATGTTCAAACGTTGTTCTGCGTCAAATACTGGATTATAGTTCTGCGATATTTTCGATTTCCTTATCCTTACCTTTAGGTAGGAATGTTAAGAGAGCCTTGAATTTATTCTTGTTGCTGGTTTATCTATCTTGGCATGTCTCTTATTGAATAACAATTTTAATAAAGATGTATAGATTCTTTATTACATAATTTATGAACACTTAGTTCAATGAAATCTATACAATTTTAGAACAAAGAATGAAATATTTTATGTATAACATCTCAAGCCATATCTCGTTCTGGCCTCATGCAATCATAGCAGTCCAATATAAAGCTCTGTATGTAATCCCACAGCAAACGGAAGGTTCAATCCCTCACGTACTATTTTATTTTTACTCCCTTATATTAGAAAAAAGGGAAAATCCATTCGTAAAAGCTTACAAAATCCTGTCATCGGTATTATCAGGTGTTAAATTATATTAAGAAAAAGCATACTTCAAAAATACACATTGTTGTGGCATTTTCTTTTTTGTTGGTTATTATTAAATAATAGTGTACCTATATAAAATAAAACTGTTGCCCTGGACACATGAATAGCTCTCCAGATTTAAGTGTAAAAGTAATATTTTTGTAACTTTTTTGTCATTTATGACTCT
The DNA here is from genome assembly GCA_911728435.2 of Apoderus coryli. NCBI lineage: Eukaryota > Metazoa > Arthropoda > Insecta > Coleoptera > Attelabidae > Apoderus > Apoderus coryli. The sequence continues at coordinate 7,693,684 of OU452204.1, read as the reverse complement.
TGGTGACAAGCTATATTTCCAATTTTTTTTTTTTTATTCAGCTACTTCTTTTTTTCAAGGACGCCTAATATAGTATATTGGGCAACAAACATGAAATGACATATATTTCCTACGAGTATGATCGTGCAAATCATACGAGTAGGAAATGGTCATTTCATGTGAGTTTCACACTATACTTTTTCTACGACTGTTTTAATGCTTTTGAATAAATTTAACATAATTTTTAGGAAAATATTTACCCTTGTTAGCGTATAAGCCTAAATACGATAAATTAGAAGTATTAAATTGACTAGGTGGTGTTAAACTATATTCACTATCACTGTTTATGTGTTTTGAAATTAGTGAAATACTTAATTATAATTATTATTAATTATAAATACCAAAACTGTCAATTTGGTGTTTGTATTTTCGGCGATGCTATGGTGATTTTTCATGCCCGCCGCTACTTTTGTCATTACCAGAAAATTTTATACGTGCGTAATAATATTTCCCACTAGTTGCTAGGCACGGGTAAATGATAAACAGCATTACAATGTACTACATTGTCAAATCATGATTGAACATATAATAAAGGCATTTAAAGACAGTCGTAGAAAAAAAAATTTGTCGTGTATTTTTAACACTAATACAACTACTTAAACGTCTAAATATATAATTTTTACAGTCTTGTTGTTTGACTCTTTTTCTAATATTTCTGGACGCCTATGTAAACAAAACTATATATAAGACACAAATAAAAACAACGTCTACTCCACCAAACTATTCATATATTAGTATGCAATCAGCCTGCAGCGCCAGACATGTTTCGGAAAACTAAGTTTCCATCATCAGTGGCTCATAATAAACAGTCACGCAGTCATTTTAGTTAAAGTCAAAAACAATATGGCATAGATTATATAAACATATACAAACAATTAGTGGAAATTATTGGAATAAAATCTTATAAAATTAAAATATAAAACATTTTCTTATTGAAAAATAGTTAGATTTTTTTTAAAAATCTACTAAAAGAAACTCAAAATAATTGTGTTGTCATAGTATATAAAATTTAGTCATTTTTATAGTTTCTTTTTGTATATCATAGTTTAGTTTAAAATCTTTATGAAAAATAGAACTTTCAACTCCTCTCGAAGATGGATTACTTCAGAAAAAAAAAATAAAACTATATATAATTACCTATTATTTTGTTTAAATTAAGTTTAAAGAAAGTTTTGGATGTATCTAACCTACGCATTTTATAATTTGCATTGGTGCAATCCCACTTACAATACGGAATTACGGGTTGGGGTGGTGCTTGTAATAATCATCTGAATCGCTTCTCTGTACTTCAAAAACGATTTCTTAAAATAATTTATAACAGAAATTACTTGTATCCAAGCAAGCTCTTATATTCGCAAAGTAAATTTTTTGATTTAAGGCAATTATATGCACTCAGAATATCAGTATTTCAATTTCGAAAACAGCATTGTTTAGAGAATATATCACACAGTCACGACACACGATATAATAACAGAGCAGAAATTAAAACGATCAAAACTTTCAAAACCAAGACACAAATATACACCGAGGATATATGCCAGTATTCCTTTGGAAATAAAGCGTATTACCGGAATTAGATTATTTAAAAAGCATTTAAAAGAATGGATTCAGCTTACTCCCAGAAAAACCATACACACCTTTATAGATTTTTAAAATGAAAATTTGTTTTTGAACTTTCATTAGTGTAATGGAACCGGAATCACTCATAACATTTGTTATTATACTTTGTATTTGTATGTTTAATTTAATTTTAGTCAACAATTCACATTTGTTTATATCAATTTTAGTACCTTTGTAATTGTATTTGGCGCACTTTTGCATTTGTTTTTGATTTGCGATGAATATTTGTTATTTTTTGTTTATTGTATTTTTTGTGAGAGCTTACAGAGAGAATGCGACTAAGGTTGTAACATACCCACGCACTAGTCCTAGGACTTCAGTGGGTTTGATATATTATTGAATGTAAATTTTTGTTTCAGAAATAAATAGAATTATTATTACCTAATTTTTCTGGTATGCTTTCTAATTGTACCCAAGCTGTGGATGTCGAAATAATTGTCGTTTACGAGAATGAAATTGGGAAAACATTCAAATGAATATCCGTGAGAAGGCGAGGGCACTCGACATGAAAATGAAATCACCTTGTAAAGAAAATGTGTGAAATGACCTCCCTCCGGAACTCCAATGAGTCGAAGTTGAACCTATCCAGCAACCGTCGATGGTTAAATCCTCTTACAGGAGGACGTCAGTCTATTCGAAAACATATGTTTTTAATGAATTTGCACCGCACTCTTTCCAATCTGTCAATGTGAACACGGTAAACCGATGTCAGACAGTCAACGCTACGGAATCCCGGGGTTGATGTCAAGACAAATACCGGTATCTTAAGTACGCCCCGAAGAATAATATGTGTGTGTATTGCTTGAATGAAAGTGTAGAATCAACCACGACACCGAAGTCCTTCGTCTCCAAGCATCTTTCCAAGGGTGTATTGTTGATTTCATAATTATGTTCATGGGGTGCCATGTGTTTACATTTTTCAATAATCAAGGGTAAGCAGTTGACAGTACACCACCGACCAAGGACGTTTAAGCCATGCTGGAGAGCATGACTGTCCTCACGGCCGCATATAATTCCAAATACCTTCAAATCAGATGCAAACAGAAGAGAATTACTCGAAATATCCGAGGCAATATATAGCAAAAATTATCGGAGCAAGATTGCTTCCCTGATGAGCACAACTTGTAGCCGAGCACTGGCAAGATATAAAACCGTTAAATTGGACGAACTCGTTCCTGTCAGATAGATAGGAATCAAAAAAACTCACCAATCTATCACCAAAACTAATCTTGTACATTTTTAATTTTATTATGTTATGATCAAATCGACAAAAGCCTTATAAATATTGTATCAGATTTGTTGAAGTGTATCTTTAATAAAATCCTGAGATGGAAGAAATTGTCAGCATATGAGAAAAATAAAAATTGCCTAAACTTTGGCCAACGTTTCGTTTATTCTACATAAACTTCTTCAGGACATGTCATTTAAACAGAAAAATACATTCAGGAATAAATAATCCAATGATGGATGTGATTCTTTCATTATAATGATTTATTTATTTCTGAATTTATATGTTTGTTAAAATGAGGGAATGAGGCCCTGAAGAAGCTTACGTAAAACAATCGAAACGTCAGCCAAAGTTTAGGCAATTTTTATTTTTGTCCTACACCGACAATTTCTTCTATCCCAAAAGAAAATGTAGTTGAATTTCAAAACATTTTCGAGCAGTGCCATATATAGAAACTCTAATAGTATTTAATGAAAATGAGCATGAAAGATAAAGCGTTTCAATTATGTAGGGCTATATAAAGGGAAATGGTAGCCGATTTGTCTTTTTAAAACAGCCTGAAGTTACACTTATTGGATACTGTGAAATAAATAATCATCCTTCGCACGTAGGTTATGTCTGTATACGGGCTGTTGTTAAAGTTTTAAAAGTATTATTGATACTAAAGCGCGGCGCGTTAGTATCAATAATAAATTGGAAACAGTTATCTTGCAAACTTATAAATTAATATGGTTTCCCATGTTTTACCCTAATATATGTTTTTCAACTATGTTTATTTACAGATTCGCTGATGGAAAAAACATAAAATAATCCTATACTTGTTGAAGGTGTTTTCAATTAATATTTTAATCTAATTTTATATAGCGGTCAGCACACCCCAATGACATTGCCAAATCCAAACCTCCTAGTCCGTATAATTGTTCTTCTCCTGCTTAAATACAGCACGCCCATTTGTTGAGGTCCGAAAGTTGGTGATGAGTAAAGAAGAAGGGGACAAAATCCATAGAAAAAAACCAGTTGTGTCACCCCAAAACTAGTCTTCGATTAGGTATTTTCATTATTACTTTTTTAAAGTAATAAAATGTTGCCAGTGTACGGGCCTATAGAGAGCTGAGATTACCATTGATTTATTCAGCTTTTATTTGATATAACAATAATAATAAACATTTATTCCCAACAGGTTAAACCCACTTACAGAAAAATCAACAAATACATTTTCGAATTAATTGAAATTAAGAGGAAAAAACAAAAAAAACAACCAAATACAAAACAAAATAATAAAAAAAACTTATTAAATATTTCGGAAAAAAAATTAACTCACTCTGTCCAAGTATACTTTAAATTCTTAAAATAAATAAACACTATTGACATTAAACACTACAAAAATAAATGCAATCAATATCAGTTCAATATTAATTATAAAAAAATGCGCAATTTTGCTGTGTCGTCTACAAGAAGAGAACAAGCCGCATACCTAAAATATCAAAGTCATGCGGACTCTGCTCAATTGTGGAGACGATTAAAAATTTTAAATATTGGTAAGTATCAGAAACGGACAACTTTGCCCGAAAATCTCAACCAATTCAATTTTATTCGAACCAAAGATATAATGACTCAAAGTTTAACATCAGAATGCTTTCAGGAAAAGAAATGAATGATATCATAAAAAAATTTAAATCGAATGCAAGTGGCATTGATAACATTTCACTGTTAATGATAAAACTGAGTTACCATGTTTTTGATAAATTTATTTTAAATATTATAAACTCTTGTATAGAGTAAACATACTTTCCAAATCAATGGAAGATTTCAGTTATAAACCCCATTCCAAAAATATCCAACCCCCAAAGTTACTCCGAGCTCAGACCTATCAGTCTTCTCCCAGTTTTTGGTAAAATTTTGGAGAAAGCTGTTGAGGTTCAGATGACACAATATATTGCAAATAACCGTATATTTCCAGAAAACCAGTCAGGTTTTCGATCGGGATATAGCACAACATCGGCCCTTTTAAATGTATCTGACGATATCTTGAGACAACTGGACCAAAAACGAGCGGCTGTTTTGACCCTAATAGATATGTCCAAGGCTTTCGACAAAGTTAACCACAAACTACTATTGGCCAAATTACAATACTTTGGAATTGAAAATTTCAGTTTGAAATTTTTTATGTCGTACCTTGAAAATCGACAACAGCTAGTGCGAACAAGTTGCGGTGTATCCGAAATGGCCCTATTTAAATCAGGAGTTCCACAAGGTGCTATTTTAGCGCCCATTTTATTTTTAATCTACACCTCAGATATCCACAAATGTGTTAAATTTTTTACACTATATTCATACACGGATGACCTACAGATAATGACGCATTTTGAATCTGATGCTTATGTTGAGGCAAATAGAAATATAAATGAGGATCTACAACAAATCCATACATATTGCACGAGACATAATATGATAATAAATGCAACTAAAACAAAAGCGCTACTGTATGCGTCGAAACTTGTTCATGAGGACCTGAAAAACTACATTCATATAGAGCTGAACAATGTTGTTGTACCCTTTTCCACAATTGCGAAGAATTTAGGTGTTTTGTTCGACGGCGAAATGAGATTCCATGATCACGTAAACAGTTTAGTACAAAGAACATTTGTCTGCTCGACAGATCTTGAACTTCAAAGTTAGGAAAAAACTCTGCGAGAGTGTCATTATCCCAATAATTACATACGGCTTAATATTTTATTACCCCTGTTTGGACTTTTTGCATAGGCAGAAACTACAAAAAATATTAAATACATCTTGTAGATTCATCTATGGTATTAGGAAATTTGAGCACATATCTGCAAAATATATGGCACTCGGATGGCTTAATGTGGAGAATACGTATAAAAGCGTTTTGCTATCTTTTGTATATCGATTACTTGCTAAAAAAATACCGGAATACCTAATAAGGAAACTGATACCTAGGCACCAGGTAAAACAGCGTAGCCTGAGATCTGACGACTCACTACATCTCCCAGCATATACCACTGCGTTGTTTCGCAGGACCTTCACTTACAATGCTGTGAAGCTATATAATAATTTAGTAGCTTCATTAATACTTGCTTATAATACGTTTAAGGCCAAAATAAAAGACAATTTGCTTGCAGTACAAAATTCACAAACAGTTTATGGCAATTAAAGTACTAAATTGTAGTAAATTAGTAGTAGTTCTTTGATTTGATTTTCTTGGTTCTTGTGGTAGTTCTTATGTAAATTATTAGTAGGTAAATATGTCTATAGAATATGTTTTCCTTTTGGGTTAAGTATTGAATAGCATCATAGCTAGACTTTGATTGAAAACTTATTATTATTATTATTATTGTAAAATGTGCCTATTGTTTATGTTGTTTACGTATTGTTAATTTTGATAGTTTATCACTTATTATTAATTGAGGGTTGTATAAGTTTTTTCAATCAATAAAGACGATTATTATTATTATTATTAAATAATACACTATGCATTAAATAAACTATCAGTAATAGCTGACAAAGTTGAGCCATGAATGTCAAAATCACGACAACACCGATTGAAAATATCACACATAAAGTAAACAGGACTTTGTAACAAAATATTAGTCCTGGCTGGGCCCACAGTGAACGGTACGAGATGTCGAGCACCCAATCGCGGAACCTGGAATCTAATATATCCCAATAGATATGGGCAATCAACGGCGCAGTGCAATAATTTGTATAAAAACTTGACTGCGTGAATGTTTCTTCTGGTCGAGAGAGAAGGGGAATTAATGGGCTGGAAGATCTTAAGATCGTCAGCATAAGCAAGCCTACCACACGTAAAAGACTCAATTAGGTCATTAATAAAATATTGAATAACAAAGGACCGAGATTGGAGCCCTGTGGAACCCCCGAGCTGGAGGGAAAAATAAAAGACTTAAAGCCTTCATATTCTACAAATTGTAATCGTTCGAACAGATATGATCGGAAGAAGTTGACCAAACGATAAGAGAAACCAAAATTCTGTAATTTATACAACAATATGTAGTGATCTACACGGTCAAATGCTTTGCAAAAATCGGTATAAATCACGTCCACCTGCCGGAGATCATCGATAGCTGAACATATGTTCTCAGAAAACACAGCCAAATTAGAAACACATGAACGACCACTCAAGAACCCATGTTGATGCTCAGAGAATCTATTCTGAAGCTGAGAATAAATTTTCTCATATATTACAATCTCAAGAACTTTGGCCTGTAGTTGCTAATCACATCAGACTTTCCTGATTTTTGCTGTTTTCCAGCAAACAGGAAACGTGGAAGACTCAAGAATTTGCTTAAATATATGTTGCAATGGTGCAGAGAGCACACTGATGCAGTCTTTCACCAGGAAACTAGGGAGACCATCTGTGCCACATGTAAGCTTATTGTTAAGAGATTTACCAGCCTTGATAATATCATCGATAGTAATATCAATAACATCAGCAGTATCTGCATATGGCATCTGCATAATATCATCAGAGATGGGACGCGAATCAACATAAACATTGTGGAAGAATCTTGCAAATGCATCAACTATATCGTGAAGAGAGGTATATATGTTTTCGTCAGCAACCATTGTGCTGGGAATTCTAGAGTGATTTCGCTTACCTTGCAGAAATGACCAAAATTGACGAGGATCACCCTTAATCGACTGTTCGCAATTAGAAACGTAGTGTGATGATGCCTGTTTTATTTGAGTTTGATATAAACTCAACCTATTATTTTTTGAAACTCAAAATTTCAAAATATACCAATAACAATACAACTCAAAAAATGAGTTATTTTAGTTTGGAGGATAAAATTTCAAGTTTGTTAAAAATTGTTTAATTTAATGTAGAAGGACATTATAGATAGATACATTTGCACAGAAAAACCCAGGCCAGGTTAAATTTTTGGGTGGTAGAATTTTTTTGCCCATTCAATAATATGTTTAGCTATTGTTGAATAAACAGTAATATAATTTTAATAACGTAAAAGCCCTCCTCAAGTCTTACAATAATTCTAAATCCTTTTGGTCCAAGTAATAATACATTATAGGTACATTAGAAACTGGATATAGTAATAATACAGTTCCAAATGAACACACATTGTAAACTATTAATAACTCAACTAAACTTCATCTTAACAATTGAAAATACTTCAACAAACTCTATGTTATACAAATAGAAGATAGTTGTGCCAACAGAGGCTGTAATCGGATACGGCTATTTCGAGAGACTATTGAAACATAATATTCTGATATCGAACAACATATTGAGAGATATAGACAACAGTTGTTAATAGCTCATAGTACAGAGCTTCAATATCATATAATATATAGGGTGAGATAGGCACATCGGCTTTTGAAGCACAATAAACACATAGCTGGAGTGAAAATTGATTGAAATTGCAAAAGTGAATAATTTTTTAAAATGAAAATTTTTTAATTTATTTTTTACTAAAAACATGTGAAATTTGATAGGTAAATCATGATATGTCTCATTTTTAGTTTTTAGACAAGCAACAACAAACTAAAATTTCACTTTTCTCTAATAATTAAAAGAAAATGCCTTTTAAAGCAGACTTTTTGCGGACATTTTTTAAAAGAAATATCACATAAAATCTTCAATTTTTTATCACTATCAAATCAAAAATGTAGTTAAATTTAAATTTAGTTAGTGAACTTGGTATATATTTTTTTTTAATTGCGTTTAGAGGGAGAGTGAAATGACAATTATGGCACAATGTAACAGCAGCAGACATACTTAGACTAATAGAAAGTTGTATGGAAGTTGACTTGAGTTTTAGAGCTTCTTACTATTAAACTTTTAGTTTCATTATTATTGTCATTGATGGAGTCTGATTGGTCGGAGAATTATTAAAAAGGCGTAGAACATTGTAAAAGTAGTAAAGGTTATACAATTTCCTACTTACAAATTTATTTTGATATAAAGTTTAGTTTTTAGATTTTACATTTTCGGAATAGTATAAATATTTCAAATTAAATTATAACTTTGCAAAAGTATTTTCTACTAACTAGCTCAAATAATCCAGGCACACAAAATAAGAAGAATAATCAAGTAGAAAACTTAGATAAGCTTTATAGAAGGTCTCCAGAAAAAGTGGGGGGTATTTGTATCTGCGCTTTCCATCTAACGGATGGGAGGGCCGCGTAATGATAGTCTGTTGCGCTGCTCTTTGGAGATTTAGTAACCATGGAAGCGTACCCGGGAGACCATCGCGCTTTTTGCATACGCGCAATGGTGATTCGATAGTGACAGCTCAACGTTTATGTCGTGCGGAATTTAGTATACAATGCACAGAAGGACAATACCATCAGAAAATGGATTCGAATATTTGAGTGTAAAAATTCACCCCCAACCCAACAAACCTCTGAAGATGCAAGAGTTTCGTGCGTCAAAATCCGTCTCAATTCATTCGTAAACGCAGTCAAGGACTCAACATTAATAAATCGTCGTTGCGCAAGATTCTGAAGCAAGATTTACATCTTAGAAATTTCAGCTGTTCAAGAACGAGAAATGACCGAATATCCGCTCCGACTGAATATAGCAAATGAAATGCTTCAACGCTTTCCAACGTTTGAAAACATTATGTTTAGGGACGAAGCAAACTCTCACTGCCCGTTTAACACGTAAATAAACTGCCGCTACATAGTCCAAAAGATAATGCGTATGCTGCCATGCCTGGTGAAGGCATCATTGGCTCTTATTTTTTTGAAGACCAGCGACCGCAACTGCAGTTTGATGATTTCCTGGAAAAAGTGATCTCTCCTCGAGGCACCATCAAGTGATCTCCTAGAAGGCCAGATCTTACACCCCTTCATTATTTCTTATGGCGATACCTTAAACAGAAAGGGTATACAAACAAAGCACGAACTCTACTGCAATTGAAGCACAAAATCCGCACCGAAATGGATGCCACTTCCAGAGAGATGTGTGGACGCGTGGCGGCTAATTTCGGGTTAGAGGAATGCCAGCATCACGATGGTCAACATTTGGATCTTCGCCACTTAATTTTTCAAAACTTTTTCTACAAATTGTACCAAAAATAAAAAATTTCCAACATTTACTTTTTTATCGAATTTATAAATACCCCCCACCCTTTCTGGATACTTTGTAGCATCCCATTTAAATACTTAGTGTTAAAATCTTTTAATACCTAGTTTTAGGTCAAATTCTTAAATATTTAGAGTACTAGATTCAACATCGAATCATAAATCCGGAACAACCGAGATGATCAATATGTGTGAGAGACATATTTTCCAACATTAAGTCTGCTATGTTTGAAGTTTCTTTTATAAATTTTTGTTTTGCCATTTCATTATTTTTTTGTACATTCAAGCTGAAAATTTTAAATTAATTTTTTATTACCTACGATCTTTCTTTATCTCACGTTTAATAATTAAATAGCTGTACGAAACAGCTTAATAAACAAAAGTATACAACTAATTACAATGTCCTCAAATTTAATGTGGAAAGCTTTAAAAAGGAGAGCTAGCTTTTGAGAAATTATTATGGATTATAAAGACAAGGTGAGTCAACCAAAATACTCGTATATTATGGAAATATCTACATACAAAATGCAAAGTGGAAATTTAGTGTAATTTTAATTAATTACCATTTTCGATAAAGTAATTTGTAATTGCAATTAATTACAATTTAAGATAAAGTAATTGTAATTACATTTTGGGTTGTAGAGTAATTTGTAATTGTAATAATTATGATAATTGTGTTCCAAACTTTCTACAGTAACTTTTCTTGTATCTATACACCCGACAGCGACGACTGTAACTTACGAAACCATCTTGTCTTTTCATGTTTACACATTTTTAAATATTTTCGTGCATAATCATAATAGTGAACACCAGGAACATAAACGAAGGTCAAAAGCAGCAGTATTATAAGTAAAAGCTAATATTTCCTGAATAATAATAAAAATTTGATTTAAGTTCTAGATAAGCAAAACACATTAAATAAATTATGATGAAATCTTTTTGACCTTTATTATGATATTGATGGATTGGTGCTAAATAAAATACCAAATTTTATGATCACATTAAATACTGACTCTTTTTCAAACATTTCTACAGTTTTCACGAACGCTATATGGTCAAATATATTGTTTTACAGCTATTTTAACTCAAGTTTTATTTGAGAAATAAGTGAGTTTATTTAGATGTACCTACCATTTTTTATGGCCCCGAACGATTTTATGTTGGAACGACTATAGACAGTTGAAAATGTAAAATACAATTTAATTTACCTCTTCTTTCGTGAAATAAAAGGTTATTTCTTATACAACAACATATTTTCATACATCCCAATTTTAATTGAAACTTTTCTAAACAGTTTTATAACTATATAAGTCGTGACAAACAACCTCAATCCACAGAGAAGGTTGCGGAAAATAGTCCGGACTAACGGTAAATGACAAAACATGAATCAAGATAAATATGCTTATGGCATATCAATGGTCGCAAATGAAATGGAAAAATCAGGGACAAAAATATCACAATCTACACAGATAGTAAACATTCATAGCCTTGAAGTGATTTAAACATTCTGTTGGGTAAGCACTGGAATGACTCAGCTCAAAGTGAGGACAATGGCTAAGAATGCAGTCTCGCCCTTCTTACATGATTTCCCCAACCATAGTAAGAAAGTTCAAATCAATCATCCTGTGAAAAACCGAAGATGGAATGAGCTTACAAGCTGCAAGCTTGACATAAAACTTCTAAACTATCCCAAGAACGACTCCGATGATAACCAAAGGCAACCTTTGACGATTAATACTGTATGAATACCACGAACGTGTTCTGCAACCAAGACGGCAACACTCACGAAGGAATCCCCAGCATGAAGATATATTAATTGATATTGTTTATTTTTTATTTCAGGTACCAATAGAAGACAACAAGGGATGGTTTCCCATGGAAGTGTAAGCAACCTGGGTCTCTATCGAGATTTCTCTTCCTTGGCCAACACAAAAAAAACCTGTTCGTCAAAAATGATCTGAATAAAGTTAGATGATAAGCTAGGTTTTCAGTTCTTCTTGCCAAGACGCACAAGGAGTATAAATGGAGTAACTTTACTCTACAAGTTCAAGACCCAGAATACGTATTTTTTGATATTTATTTTTTTAAATCATAACTTGTTTGGCGAGATACAGCGCTAAATCCTTCAAAAATTCTGTTAAATTTGAATCATTTTTCCATTTAAATAATACAATTTATTTATTTAATTTAAAATGTAAACTACTGCTAATGAAGTAGGTAAGGCCATACAAATTCTGAAATCAAAAAAGTGTATAGGGTGCGACCTCATTCCAAAAGATGTGGACATATATTAAAAGAACCACTAAGTATAATTTTCAATATTGCCTTAACTAAACAATTATTTCCAAATTCACTCAAAATAACAAAAGTAAGTCCAATCTTCAAAAATGGAGACCTTAACCAAATTACAAACTACAGGCCTATACCAATATTGTCAAATATATATTTTACTGTCCACTAAAATAGAGTTTTACATGAAAAATCGGTTGGTAGATGTTCAGTATGGTTTCCGAAGAAATAGGTCGACAACTGGAAATATTTTAGACTTCGTAACTATTGCAACGGACATACTGGCAGAGGGTAAGCAACTAGATGTTGTCTACACCGACTTTGACAAGGCGTTTGACAAAGTTAGCCATACACTTCTTATAAATAATTTTTTAACTCGTATCTATCAAATAGAAGCCTTTACGTATCGATACAAAATTCAGATTCTAGGGTTTTGGTTTCAAAATCAGGTGTTCCTCAAGGAAGTACATTGGGTCCGCTTCTATTTCTTATCTTCATCGATGACATAACAGCGGTAATCAAGTCTAGTAAATGTTCATTATTCGCTGATGATATGAAGATTTGTAAGGCTGTTGAAAATAATTTCCACTGTCGTGAACTTCAACATGATTCAGATAACATCCATCAGTGGTCAATACAAAACAAGCTACCTTTCAATATAAACAAATGTAAAGTCACATATTCAAAAACACCAATGAGCTTCCCGTACACTTTAAATAACTGCCTGCTGTCTAAAACTGATTCAGTACAAGACCTTGGTATAATATTTGATAATAAATTAAGTTTCACAAACCATATAATTCATATCACAAATACGTCCTATCGAAACCTAGGCTTCATACTGCGAAACAGCAAACAATTTAAAAATAAAAAAAACACTAACTTTACTCTATAATACATCACATTAGAGCCACACTCGAGTACTGCAGTGTAAGTTGGTCACCAATGTATACCAAATATATTTTGATGCTAGAGAGGATTCAGAAAAAGTTTGTCAGACTCTCTATATAATAGTCACCAATCCAATTATGAATTAAATCTTAGGAACTATGATCGTATATCCCTTTTTAACAGAAGAAATCTGCTCTATTAAACAAACTTAAATCTGATTAGTATTGCTAATATGGAAGTTTCCGTCTTTTAGGTTTTTAAGTTAGTATTAAGTTTAGTTTTTACTTTAATTTAGATAATTCTAGTTTTAGTTCAATAAATACAACATGTCATTTGGAATATATCCTGTAATTGTTCATTATAAATAAATAAATAAAGTATATTAATTTCTGTGAGACACCATGATACATCATCTATAATGAATATCTAAACTGCCTCATATTTAATATAAAATGTCTAGTTCAGGAAGTTAAACGTTATAGACAGGTTATTTTACTGATATCGCTTTCGGCTACCACATAAACAGAGTCATTGCTAATTAAAATTGGAACTTTGCTTTTGCAGGTTCACTATAGAGTATTTCCATTCTTTGGAAGAAAGTTATTTTTTTTTTATTTTCCTGACTCTACCATCCGAGCATATGAATTAAAGTACTAAGGCAAAGAACAGTAACACTGAGTTTTAGGGCTATAGGAACAGATTAGGTACAAAAACACACAGACAATTGTAAGGAGCCAATATTTCAATTAATTCTAATTTTCCAGTGCATTTGATTTTTTGGTTTGTTTTATTTACTTGCTAACTGTCCAGTCCAGTGTGTGAAAATCTCTATTTGATAAACAGCAGTCGGGCTGACGTTTTGCCGTTTCATCGATGTAGATATTTAACCAAAATTTTGAATAATATAATATGAAATATATTAACTGACATCGACACCTTCATGGTGTTCTATTCTGAAACTAAAATAAAAAAGTAGGATATTTACTCGAGATAATCCCTAAAGTTTCTACCGGAACCACAAATTTCTCAGGAAACCATTATTGCTTTCAGTATACCTATACCGAATATGACGTTAAATATCTAAATTATGCTAGCATTTTGTCTAAAACATTGGTAAATTAAACCACATAAGCGCATATATCGACAATGAGATAGAAATTAAGGTTGTTAAACTATTCACAACATGAGTGAAATTGTTGAAAATTCTCTACTTTATATACGGCGTACCAGTCTAACTAAACTTTGAATTTTATAACCAACTTATTTTTAATATTTATTTATTTTATTGCCCAACCGTTGAAAAAAACATTTACAGAGCAACAATACAATAATGCAAAAACACAATCTGAAATAAAAATAAAAACAATAGTGACACAGTCAGGATAATATATTATTAATCAACTACCATCAATAATAATAATTCCACTGACAAACATCAGTCAGAGTATACTACTTTTAAAACACAATATAAAAATACATTAGTCCCTATCAACATAACAAATTAATACTTATTAATGAACTAATACGAGCTCACGATCAGTAAAGGGGTAACGAGTCTAAAAATGGTTTCAATTGAGACGTGAGAAATATCACACAAATGACTTATACTATTTAAGTTATCACACATATTTCCAGATAACAAACGCATCCTATCGAAATCTTGGATTTTTATTAAGAAACACAAAGGAGTTTAAAAATAAGAAAACCTTGGTTTTGCTTTATAACGTGTTTGTACGATCAAACCTGGAGTACTGTGCTGTTGTTTGGTCGCCTTTGTACACGAAATACATCTTAATGCTTGAGAGAGTATAAAGAAAGTTTGTCAGACAGGCAGATTTTCTATTGTATAATCAACATGCCCCCCACTTTCATGTGAATCTAGGAAATTATAATCTGATCTCACTCTGTAATAGAAGAACTATTAAGGGAATACTGTACTTATTTAAAATTATTAATAGTACGATATTTGATATTACATTAGAGAAAATGAGCATCACAGTACCGTCTTCAAGGACTCGCATGAAAAATAATTTAGCTTTTAGTCTGGAAACCCCTAGGACTAACTATCAATACAGAACACCAATTTCGATAATGTCTAGAAATTATAATGAGGTGCAAAATTGCTGTGACATTTTTTATGATAGTTTAAGAAAATTGAAGAAATCAATTATCCCTGAATTAATTTCAGGGTAATTCGATTATTAGAAATTGTATTTTTTTTTCGATTTTTTTTCTTGTTTTTGTTTAGTTTTTTCATATATTATATTTTAGTTTTAAGTTTTGTTCTTTGTTATTAATATTGTAAGCACACTTTATAACTGGGTCATATGACCTGTGTAAGTTGTTCCAAATAAATAAATAAATAAAAATTAGAAACTGGTAACTTCATGAATGACAGGTTCACGCGCTAGCTAGCTGTCACGACTAAATTGAAACCATTTTTAGACTCGTTACCCCTTTACTGACCGTGAGCTCACATTAGTTCATTAATAAGGATTAATTGTTATGTTAATAGGAACTAATGTATTTTTATATTGTGTGTTAAGAGTGGTATACTCTGACTGATGTTTGTCAGTGGAATTATTATTATCATTGGTGTTAGTTGATTAATTAATACTTAAGTACTTAAGTGGCCGTGGCCTTCTTGGAATCGCTTACAAACATTTAGGCACTTTATTCTATTCTTATAGCGAAATTTAATCAAAATTCCCTGATCTATTATTTACACCAATGAAAAATCGCCGACCGTGCGAAAACATGTGTTAAACTTTTGACAATTGACGAGAGACTAAACGTGTACTACTACTACTACTACTACTAAGTGAACTCATCTGGTATGAATGGATGAATTTGTCAAATGGAGGGGTCAAATAAAATATACTTTCATAAGTATTTGATTTATTTCCAAGATTTCTTTATCTCTAACGTCAACTAGGTTGAATAATGTTCAGAAATCATTGCAAGCTAGAATCATTTGTTATATTGGACAAGACGGGAACTCCTACATTGAAAGTGTTTATATGCGTATTTGTTGTTTGTAAATATGTTTTATTTACATTTCTTACCTAATAATAAAATTGTTTTAACCGGTATGGCTTTTAAATTTAAGAAAATACATAAATTTTAGAAGATAATTATTATTTTCTTTATTATAAAGCTGGAACACGTTAGGTTCAACTATTGAAAATTTAGGTTAGAGTTAATAATTTAAGAATCATTCGTGCAGTTCAAACTAGTGTTAATTCTATTGAAAAATATTTACATTTAAAGATGAATTAGTTTCATCTTCATTATATTCATCTACCATGTCCACAAAAAAGTCTGCATCAAATGGAATTTTCGTCTTTTATATTATCAGCAAAAAGTGATGATGACCCAGTTAGTTATTGCTTATTGAAAAACGAAAAATGAGGTGTAACCAGAGATATAGAGGAGGGGAGAACGCGCTTCGACGAGTGCGCATACGATTTTCCGAGGACGGTACGTGTGCCGCAATGTTTCTTGTTGTCGTACCAACTGTCGGAAAACAAATCTGCTGTTAAACTATGATTCGTCTATTAAACCGGGAATTTTTAATTCCGGCCAATAAGAGTCCGCTGTTTTATGTTGGCAGCTGCAAATTCTAGACAGTCTGTCTTTACTTTGGAAACTGAAAACGGTTTATGTTTATATTGTTTGTTTAATATTATATTCGTTAGGATTTTCGTGTTAATTTCTTTGTGATTTTGGTTTTGATCGTTTTAGTGTTTGTGTAAGTTCTATAAACAATGGCTTGTGTTGTAAAATCGTACAAAAACTATAGAAAACGTAGCCCAGAAGGAATTTCATTTCATCAGTAAGTAATAATGTGAGCATAACCAAAAATGCAGTGTCGTGTATTCAAATCTAGGTTGATTGGTAGTAAACTTTAATACCTAAAGACAAAATACTAATTATTTCAATTGCTAAGGCTTGTATTTTGATATGAATATGAGGCATCTATACAAATACCTACTATTATACATTTTGTAGAATTCCAAAAGATGAAAATTTACGACATATATGGCTTACTACGTTGGGAATTCAGCCAGAAAATTGGGCATGGAAACCATTTAAGTTAGTGTGCCCAACCATTTCTTTTATAAAAAAAGGCTAAAAAATTTAAAATAATCTATATTTGTTTTATTTTAAATTAAAAAAAGCACACTGAAAACTGGCAGTGACAATTCGAAAAAAAATTTATATCAACTTTTTTCCAACTTAAATAGCACCCCTTAAAACGATACACCACTGTCAACAAGGAACATGGCGGCCTACTACATTAATAATAATAATAATAATAGTCTTTATTCAAATTGCGTACATTTTTTTTTTTTAAAATCAATAAATCAAACAATCAATAATACACAATTGAAAAGGCATGAGTGCAGCTTAAGGCATGCAATGTGCATGCCTCATCTGTCTTAACACTTATCCTTAGAAAAAAAAGTAATATATATCTACCTAATTCTATTACTAATTGTCCCATGCAAGAAACAGAAAAAAAAAACACAAAAAGTCACTAGGCGAACAATTAATTAATTCACTAATTTGAATTACTTATTTGTCATAAAACAAAAAAAAAAAGACAAATATATATATATATTTTTTTTTTTTTTTAGCAGTTCGCGCATCTGTCAAGCACATTCTCCCTCCTCTATATCTGCCTGACTTTTGTCACCTGTCAAATTTGACATGTTTTAGTTAAAATGTAAAAAATTGCCCTTTTTAATAGAATTTTTAATGTTTGCTTTGTCCATTGTGGTTAATATTTAGTGAGTCTTAAATAATCTTTCATTCTTGAAACTTTGTACCCGATTTTATTAATCAAACGTTCTACGAGAACATCATCCTATATATTCAAAATAACATAATACAAATAGCAACTCTAAAAATTCCTTACATGAAAGGTCTTTCAGATAAAATAAAAAGGATAGGTAATAGATTTAACATTCGAACGGTTTTCAAAACAGAAAATACTCTACGTTCGTTTTTAACAATAACTAAATCTGAAAATGAGAATCAAAAAACTAAAAATGGCATTTACAAAATTCCATATAACATTATTGCTTTTTATCCTGTGACGACGGGAACAGATTGGTTACTGAAACGTTAGGACTCCATTGTAGTTTTTTAATTTACGTTCTTGCTTATATTAAGTTTTATCCAACTTTTTTTAACATAACCAGTTGTTAATAACAGGATTCCAACAAGTCTTTGCTGCTGACTTACTGGAAATTTTTTCACAAATGAACTAGGGTTTTCACGAGAACAAAATGTAGTCGTTTTTAAGAAAAGGGGTACATTTTTTTTAATGTGAAAAATCACAAAAATAATAATTACTCAGAAACGGTCAGAAATCGCACCCTTTGTTATATGAACTTTTGATCACAAATGATGTCCTCTATCACCTCCTTTAGTTGGCACCATGGCTTATGAGGCACCATATGTATACTATGTATTTATTACATATGAGCGTAAAATTATTTATGACATATTTTAGAATAATAAACAGCCCTACAACAAACACAGCCCTACCTATGTATGTCTACATTGTCATATAATTTGTGTTCATTTTTCACAATGCACCTGTGCTCTATTTTACCCTCAGTATTTACATATTATACAAAAATACATATAGCACAGACATGTTCAAATATACAACATTCTAACCTATATAAATGATGTTATATAATTGCAGATAACATCGTTTTGCAACATTTCATGTACCTAAACTTTTTTAGAAAAATTCTTTCAATAAATGAATGAACTTCGTATTACTTTCTTTTCAATGCTGATAGTGTCAATTTATTCTATAGTCAGATAGTGCGCTGTGATGGCGGGGCTTCGCCACCTTTGCTATTGAGGAGAGGTGTACCACAGGGTCCCTCATGGGTCCCCCTAATTGTAAAATTTTTTTAATAAAAATAGTATTGGCACATTGCCATCAATGAAGGTCTAACCGCTGCCGCTGTCGCGAAATATTCTGCTGATAACGGCCTATATTTAAACGCGAATAAATATTCTTTAATGTTCATTGGAAATAACTGCGAGTTTGTTTATGAGTAATGTGAGAATTTGTCTCTTCTTTCATTTATTTTATTTTACTTGTATTTTGTGATGTTTGATTATTATTGTATGGTCGGTAAAGTAAAGAGCTATGCTGACCTTCGCCGAGCTTAAAATAGAGGCCTTTATTATTATTATTATTTCCTTATCATTTTCTTCGTACTAAGCTGGTTACGTTGGTGATTCGTATGTTTGACTCGCATTAAAATATGGTGATATTCACGGAGACATGGCGGTCTGGCGATATTCTGGATTCCGAATTGGGAATGGACAAATTCACAGTGTATAGGACCGACCGTAACTCCCAGACTAGTTCCTGTTCTCGAAGAGGAGGTGTGCTCATAGCTTTTAGCAAGGCCTTTTCAAGTTCCGTGCTAGAGTGAGCTATTGAGCAGAGTTTTGTGTTAATGGTCTGTGCGGAGACTGTTTTTATTTTTGGTGCGGTTTATTTGCCTCTGCTCCTGTCGACCATTACCTTATTTTCACTGATACTGTTAATTCGCCTTTAGAAAATTGTTAGGTACCTAGATGCATATTGTTTGGAAGCATCAATATCTTTTGCATCCTTAAAAAAAATTCCCTAAACTTATAATATCTACTAGCGCCAGAACATAGCGACCGGATAAAAATTATAACGCGATTTAGTTTTGTAGTCAACAGTAGATTCTGCCGAATTCCCTTAGGTTCCCCCGAATTCCCTTGACAAGAGGCTTTATTTTATGAGTTGCTTGTTACATAATATAAAAACACTTTATATTTGAAATTTGTCATACTCAATACACTTTCACGAGCGAAATGGCCCATCTGGTGAAAGTACGGTATGTGAGACAAATTCCATATTACATTCTGTAACAACCAACACATAAAAATATGGTATACAATTCTTAGAGCCTTTTACAATTTAGGTAGGTATATGTCTAGAATATTTCAGGAAAATGTATTCTACAATCATAGTATAAGTTTATCTTCAGTTTAAACTAGAGTATAATTTATACCTCGAAATTCGACTGGATATACTCGCTCTCTATTGGTTAGTTATCAAACGTCTCCTTGCAATGCTAATGGATCCAACCTTATTTATTTTGATTATTGGATAATCTGACTAATGGGTTCTTTTTTTTTCTGGGGTTATGTTGCATATTTCGTCTCTAAATTGATTAGAACTACTACTGCGCATTGGATCTATTCTTATTCCATCCTTGCAAAAGCATGGTAAAACGCATGCAAAGTTATACCCGGAAGCATTTTTCCGTTTCCTATAGAAGTGGAGCGCTAGTGGCAGAGAATAGGCAGAAGGCATAAATATTACATTACCTGTGCGATTAACGCATACGATGTGCTTTTCATTGGAAAATATATATATATTTATATAAAACAATGTTGAATATATATATGTGCATGTGGTAATTCGCATAGCAGATGAGTACCGAATGTAGCCTAGCGGGTAGAGTGTGCGTTTTGTAATCGGAAAGTTCTGGGTTCGATCACTGCTCTACCAATTTTTATTTATAATTTTTGAACAAAGTAGTTAGGTAGTTACATGGATGTTATAATGAATATATTTTTAATTTTTTGTTTATAATTTTAGAATAAAGTATGTAGTTTTTCTCATTAATGGGACATGGTGGGCGTTAATCGCATAGGTAATGTAATATTTATGTATTCTGCGTATTCTATGCCATTAGCGCTCCATAGCACTAGTTGTATGGGAATCGGAAAAATGCTACTCGGAATAAAACGAAGTATATAAAATATTTCAAGAATTACTATACCGGACTTTAGACCTGTATTGTAGAACTGGCCCTTAGTCTCGAAAATCATTGCAGGATTAAATATAGAGCAATTGTACACTTTTATTCGTGAAAACAAAAGTTGCATTGCTGAATTTACATGATTTTTAAATGCATTTGAAAACTCTCAGATATACAGGGTGTAAATAAATACCTGCGACAAAATTGAATATCTTCTATACAGGGTGATTCATTATGGTTGCAACAAACGAAAACTGGAGATTGCTGAAAACAATTCAAGCATTTTTTTCCATTGAAACCATGTCCGCAAATGCTTCGTTATCGAGATACAGGGTGTACAAATTTAGTCGCCAAATTAACTTTTTTGTTCATTTCTCAAAAACTAGCTATCCGATTTTGACAAAATTTTACATGCATTTCAGGACATATAACATAAAATATTCTGAATTATTTTGGCTTTCATTAACTGTTCATTGGCGTAGATATAGGGGGCATTTGGATAAATTTTACACATAAATTAGTTAAACACGGCTTTGACAAGCTTCATTATTTTAAATTATTACTTTTTTAAAAAGAGCAACTTATAAGCTACAAAAAAGTTAATGACGTCGATGTTGTGGTTTCTACCATTTTTATGGGAACCGATAAATTGCAAGTTAATGGTAGATTTGAATCAAAATAACGTTTACCAGAAATCAAAATGAAAAATCAAAGTTGCCGTGGAAAACGATTTAATAATAAAAAAACTAAATTCGATATTAAAATAAGAAAATTAATAACAACTGTTCAAACTGCCCTCATTGACATTAATGCACATTTTACATCTTTCAACTAATGAATTTGTAGCTCTAATAAAGATATTATGATTGTTTCTTATTTTCCTAGCAGCTTCATGAACAATCTCCAGTAGTTGGTTTTCATTTATAATTGGTACGCTGTAAACCAATTGTTTCATGTACCCTCATAAAAAGAAGTCGAGCGGATTGAGATCCGGTGATCTTGGAGGCCACTCAATGGAACCTCCCAAACCAATCAAATTGTTTCCAAACAGTTGATTTAAAACTTTAGTTACTTGTCTACTACGGTGCGCAGGGGCTCCGTCATGTTGATACCACATGTTTTGAACAATATTCAGAGGTAAATCCTCAATAAATTCGGGCAGGCGGTTGTGTAGGAAAAGACTGTATTGATTTGAGTTTAAATACCCATTAATTACGAACAACGGCAATAATTTATTGTTAAACATGCCACCCCAAACATTGATACTAAAACGTTCTTGAAAATTTCGTGGCCTAATAGCACGAGGGTTGTTTAAAGACTATACATGTACATTATGGTTTGTATTTATGCCATCTCTAGTAAAAGTTGCTTCATCTGACCAGAGCACTTTCTCTAAAAATCTTTCATCTTCTTGATGCTTACCAAGAACCCAATTACAAAATAGTAATTATCCCAGGATGTAGGGCCTAGACATCTTGATGATGATAGAGATAGAGCATTTCTCGATTTAATAGTCTCCAAACAGTTGTTCGAGGTAATGCCAATTGAGTTGGTATTCTTCTAGTGCTTATTTTCGGATCGTCTAAAACTAAATCCACTATGTTTTCTTCAGTTTGAATATTTAGACGATGCGGTCGTTTGTTAACTCTAGGTAAAATGTTCCCTATCGTTCTAAGCCTGTGAAATGTAGCCGTCCATGTTTTGTGATATGGATGACGTCTATTAGGATAACTAATTTGGTATTCTCTGGCCGCTGCTCTTGCATTTGCATTACACAAACATAATCTTCAATTGAAAAACTCATTTTAATTTAGAAAAAAACATTCGCAAAATTAAAAACAACTACGCAATAATAAAATAATTTTAACTAATTTAAATTTGTTGCTGTCAACGTTTTTTTTATTGTTGCGGCATCCGTTTTCCGTGGCAACTTTGATTTTTCATTTGGTTTTCTGGTAAACGTTATTTCGATTTAAATCTACCATTAACTTGCAATTTATCGGTTTCCATAAAAATGGTAGAAACCACAACATCGACGTAATTAACTTTTTTGTAGCTTATAAGTTGCTCTTTTTTAAAAAGTAATAATTTCAAATAACGAAGCTTGTCAAAGCTGTCTTTAATTAAATTATGTGTAAAATTTACCCAAATGCCCCCTATATCTACGCCAATGAACAGTTAATGAAATCCAAAATAATGCAGATTATTTTATGTTATCGGTCCCCAAATGCATGTCAAATTTTGTTGAAATCGGTTAGCTAGTTTTTGAGAAATGAACAGGAAAGTTAATTTGACTACTAAATTTGGACACACTGTATCTCGATAACGAAGCATTTGCGGACATAGGTTCAATGGCAAAAAATGCTTAAATCACTTTCAGCAATCTCCAGTTTTCGTTTGTTGCAACCATAATGAATCACCCTGTATAAAAAAATATTAGAGGAATCGCTATTTAGATACATACCCCTAAAGAATGTACTAAAAAAGTAGTTTTAATTTTGGTATATTATTAATATAGTACAATATACTTTGATGTAGATTAATCTTTGCTTTGAGGCAGGTTGGTACCTAACGTCCGTCGATTGCATTACGTAAAGATAAATCAGTAAATAGACATGGGAAAATGAACTAAAATGTCCACTTAAAATTAAATATTATACCTAACCTCAACGTGATCAATATATTCAAACCCATATAGAGATAGAATACATACATAAATTTAACGAGATATATTTATACGGAATTCGAAATTTGAAAGTGCACAAAACTATTTACAAACTACATAGTTTGAGTGACTGAAAAGCCAAACTCACACTAACATATAAACTCCTGAGGGAATGCGTTTCATACCTATAACCAAACTTTCTGGCGACTACCTAATCGTTTTGCCAACCATACTACATAGGTAAAGTACCTTTACCCTTACATTTTAATTTAATTAAAAATTCCTTGAGTAGAAATAAGTTAGTTCATAATATATAGATATGCGCTGTGTATATGAGTTTTTATGACAAGTCATATGCGTACTCAAAATATCATTTTTTGTCAACTGGTAATAATAATATGCGACTTTATTAATAAAGAAATGTAGAACCTTTGGCGAAGAGTCATACTGATATTTGACAAAATATCAGAAGACGAGAGAATTTTTGATCCGAAATGATACTTCAGAGATAATGACTCTGCTCCAAATTCTCGGAATGATTTTGCTCCGTGGAGAGAGACTCACAAGTTACAGAGGAGGAATTATTGAAGGCTGGTAAAAAAACTAAAAAACGGAATGACTTCTGCTTTCAAGCTTTTTTCATAAAGGACTCTCTGGCAATACTTGCCAAACCCTTATGTGTTTTGTTCAACCTGTCTCTTCGTACCCATGAGTTCCCAATGGAAAGAATCAAAGATTGTGCCTGTGTTTAAGTCTGGTGGGCAAATTATTAATTACCGTCCTATTTCTATTTTGCAAATTTTTCAAAAATATTTTAGTCAGTTTTACATGAGCACATCTATCAGGCCGTTAGGGGTAGGACTCTTACTAATCTTTCTGTGCTTTGGCAATAGATCCTGGCTTACTTCTAAATAAATTAGATTCGTTTGGATTTGTGAATTGTCTCCTATTGTGCTTTAAATCATATCTGAACAACAGGCATCAGTATGTTTTTATAATGGCTACAAGTCATGCGGATACCTGTCCTTTTTAGGGTGTTCCTCAATGATCCAATTTGGAACATCTATTATTTCCTATTATAAAATGAATTTGTATCCGTAAATATAAATGAAAAATAATTTCCGCAATGCCAAGAAATTATTTTTCATTATTTCCTATGTTCATCAATGACATAGGGGAACATCTAAGTTGCCAGTAACTAATATTTTTTGTTGATGATGAAGTCTACGTAATTATAGACGGGTTCAATGACTGCATAGATCTACAGGTAAACTTAAAACCTATTGAGAACTAGTGCAAATTAAACAAATTAGGCTTAAACCCTGCCGAATGTAAGTACCTACGCTATCTCTACAAGGCAAATTTTTTTTTACTATGAATACAATATATGCCATTCGATAATTAACCACTGCGAAATTTCTTAAACTTATTTTTGACTTCAAATTTACATTTGTTCAACATATTAATAAAAGGGCTGCAGAGGCTAATAGAATGTATGCATTTATTGTTAGAAACTGTAGAGGTTTTAATAATTTGGAGGCGTTATAGGCTCTGTATTTCTCATGTCCGTTCTAAATTGAAATACTGTTCGATGATCTGGTATCCCATTTAAGTTAAGTTTTTGATGTCCTTATTTTTTAGCGAGCGCCTATTATTTTGGTTTGTAAGAATTTTGATAATTTGTGTAGTTGTTGTGATATTTTTTCCTGCTCATTGGATGAAATAGATCGGTGTGTGTATGATTTATTGACCAATAACTAATACTTATATTGATCTTGGTTTGCATAGCAAACTTTTTCATTGTTAATTAATTTATTTATTTTTGTTTCGCTATTGTATTAGATTTAGATATATCTATAAATATTATGTACTTTGGAATTTAATGTTATTTTGTCCTTTTTGGTGATTATGCTGGTGGGCAATAAATAATTTTATTAAAATGTGTTTTATAGCTGTCCACATATACTGATTTCCCAAACAAAAATAGATTCCAGGGCTTCTATAATCTCAGTCATATATTCGACATCGTACAATTGGTCAAACTGCTTTCCTTTTGAAATTAAGTAATTTAAGAAGAAACTTCAAAACTGGCTAATAAATACCATAATCACTTGACAAATGATCTATATGATCAATTAATTGCTTTGGAAATCTATTTATAATGAGAAAATACATACCATGAAGGAATTTGCAGAATTATTATTCATAAATTTCAATAGTGTTGCTTCCAGTTTCCCGGAGGTAATAACAGCATGCTTACTATTGTTGTTCCTTCCGGTTACAACCGCCAAGCCAGAGATAAGCTTTTTTAAATTAAAACTTATCCTAAATTATCTTAGAACTCTTATTGGACAAGAACGGCTATCGGATTCTTCATTACTAGAGAAAGGAACAACTTGAGAAGATTAAAGCTTCTTCTGGTATGAATGAAATAATAAATACGTTCGCCGAAAAAAAAGCAAAAAAGTACGCATTTAGTATGTATGTATTATTTAAATGTAAACACTAATCGACAAATCACTGCAATATGTTTTTAATTTAAAACTAAAATAAGTTAAGTTTTATAATATATTATATTGTTGTATTTTTTTTTTTGTGAAATGTTAAAGGACGGTAAATGTCCTTAAAAACGATACCAATTTTTAAAATATAAAACATATTAATTATTATATATTATTATATTATATTATGAGAGCCCCTTCTAGATTTTTGATACAGAAACTCAGAATAGTACCATTCACCCCGAAATGAACACTTTTAACATAGAAGCCGATCGACGTGATTGCAGAGATTTTAGAACAGAAGTCACTTATCTAGAGATAACCCTGGATCTGCAGTTTTAATGTTTTGTTGTTACCCGAATGACCTGAATAACAGGTGATGTATACATCTCAATGATTTAATTGCTTATCAGTCCTTAAAAATCAATTTATAAGAAGCACACCGAGGATGTGTCAACCTCTTTTAACATATATTATTTTTAATGTCTCTGATTAATTTTATATTACTAATATGCTCTACATCTACGGCACTGAAAGTTCTCTGATTTAAAATATTTCTATTTGCAAACAACAAAATATATATTATGCATTCCCTCTATTAAGTTGATATAACTTTTTCGCAACTAGGTATACCAAAGCATAAAACTCCAAAGCAAATATTGCATTTTTAATTTAGGATTTGAAAAAGACAAATTGAAACATACCTACCTTCTCATTAAATTTATGTCTACCGAAACAAGAATGTATCCAAAAAATATTTTGAAAACTTAAGAATGTAAGTTTCATTTATTTTATATATATAAAACGGGAAATAGAATTTCCTTGAAAACCAGATATCCGGTCTAGCCAACCGATGCAAGGAAGACCGGAAATGGTACGTATATATTACCATAGTCCTTAGATATGTATGTTTAGGTAGTTTTCAGTTGAGCTGATGTGGATCTAGGTTAATTTAATACTGTATACATGATGTCCATTTATTGGCGTAACAGATATATAGTAATATAATCCTTATAAAGTACAGCTGCAATCTATGCTAAATTGATGAAACTATATAGTCCTTACTAAGTGAAGCAGTTTCCAAAATGAATAGGTACCTGATTTAAGTTCTGAATCAAGGTCCAATTAATTTACATTCGTTTAATTACATTCGACTTTAGTTTATCAAAAACTGATCGATGTTAATGTTTTCTATTGCGTATAATTGCAGAAAGAACAAAAGAGGCTACGAAATATTTTGAGAAATGAATATTCAAAGGCTTAATTAATTTTGATTTAAGTAGAACCGTCCACGGAAATTCAGACAACTTATTTCCTTTTGCTAATGTTGTTAACAATTTCCTAATTTCAAATTTAAATTTAAATTAAACAAATTTTAAAATATGAATTAAAGTTTTAGAAAAAGCTAAATCAGTTTCAAGAACACGATTTTAAGAACTTGTATTCATCATAGTAAAATTTTTGTTATGTTATACAGAGCACTTTAAAAGTTATTCAGGAAAATCAGCATTTAACAGCACCTCTAAGAGCCACGATCTCCGTAAGGAAGGTCTGTAGAAGAAAATATTATTGCAACTTGTCATCTTATTTTTTCATGTTTTGTCTCAGACAGGCATCAGACATATTTCCCAAAATTTCCGCTACCACAAGTGTTATGTAAATTATCAAAAAGTGTTTTGTTCTACAAAAATATTTGATATTTATATCAAAAATTCCGAAATAGAATGGTTTAGAAAAATACAATGCGTCGGGAATTTCAGTTTCCAATTATTTTACACAGCATCTAGGTGCCAGAGCGCAATCGAGAGCAATATTTGTGTTTATATATGCTTTCAATGCATTTGTACATTTTGTTCCTATATTAGTAGTAAACTCATGATCTCAAAATAGTTCGAACTCAATGTACGTTATTCTAAGATTTTACGTACCTGATATAACCAGATGAAAGGCCACCAAAGTCCACGAGCATATATAGCCTATAGCCAACTAACCTTCACTGCTTGAATTGGTTCATGTTTCTAACATTGTTCCTCAGAAAATCTCCGTTTCTATAAAATATTTTTGGATGGCAATTGAATATTAATATATAGCATAAATATAACATACCAAAAGCAGAAATTTGACGATGTATTGTTATTGTTGTATCCGCATTGTGGCTGTATGGTGTTGGTTCCTTCACAAACTTTGTCTTTTATTTTCAGCACATCTACTCTTCGAAATGAAGTATCCATACTTCACTGTTATCGTCGATATAAAACAACTGTATCTGTAAAACTGATTGCTTTGAATTTAAATGGTCATTGCAGTATTATTAATAAACCAACCTGCTTTAACTAAATTATATTTGGCAAATTCTGAAATTGGTTCTGAGGCTTGGTGATGTCAAATCGCTAATCGCTCAACAGAAGCTGATGGTCGATTAAGGCTGCTCTTTGAAAGTTTAAAATTAATTACTTAATTGAAATTCATTTTTTATTAATTTTTGAGGGTTTCTTTAAAATCTGATGACAACAGGACTCGAAATTTTGAAGCAAATTGTTACTGTTTACTTTAATTAGTACATTACAACAACTCAAACCTTTGGATCCCCTAACATCAAAAGAGCACCTTGAAATATTATTCCTGTTAATTGCTGTGCATAATTTTCTGTTTCCCACGGTCTATTTGAAGTGGAGATGCCATATGAACTTCTGCAACAAAATTTCTTTTTATTACATGTGATTTACTATTGTTACACATGTTAAAAACTTTATAAATAAAATTCGATTGACTGATTCGATGATGAAACATTGAACCATATCGTATATGTAAATTAATTTTGATAGAATTTCCAATGTTTTCAACTTGGTTTTCTGTTGGTTATTTCAGGAAAAAAATGTTAGTAAGTAAGTATGCATTTATGATTGCTTCCACTGTAGAATTTGACTTCTTATCTATTATTCAGACAGTTTCAAGCTCTGCTTCAAGCACTGGTTGTCAAGGAGGAATCAAAAAATAATTATATAATACGAATATGCTTAAATTTACTTACACCTAAAATTTGTCGATTATTTTACTAAACCAGGGGTTGTTTACCATGCTTCAGTCATCCGCGTTTTACTATTGTCCAATTGCAATCCACATTTAGGTTTTTTTTTTAATTTACAACCGCGAGTCGGGCTACTATTTAATTTAACGAATATCGTCCTCGAAATTCGCAATAAAAGCATCATAAGGTCACACGAGTCCAAAGGTTTTAGACAACAAAAAGCTCACTAGTTTTCCAGCATTACCGCCGCGGCATCCCAGATATACGATTTATGTGTAACAAAGAAATTAGGCACTGTTATAAATAATGAGGATTATTTTTTGTTTATACATTTTGACTATTAAAAAATATACGAATAATATCGAATATATTTGAGAGAGAAGAGAGAGAGAAGAGAACTAACAATGTGAATAACTTGCTGCACTACACTCCAATCCATTCCATTCCATGCTAAATGTTAAAAAAACTACGGCCTATGGGCAACCAAAAACCAAAGTGTAGTATCTGAAATATATCATTTTAATATCTGAAAGGCCATGGTGAAGTAAAGGATCCTTGTCTATGGCATTTTGAATCTATTCATTTAATTATAAAACCAAAAAACAAACTGTAGTATCTGAAATATATGATTTTAAAATCTGAAGGTCCCTGGTGCAGTAAGGGATCCCTGTCTATGGCATTTTGAATTTTATTATTTAACTATAAAACCAAAAACAAAGTGCAGTATCTGAAATATATCATTGTAATATCTGAAGGGCCCTGAGTAAGTAATATAGAGATTGGAAGTAATATTGATTTGAACATTTACATAATATCACTTTGTGGAAATTGATGTTTTACATTAATAGAAGAATGAAGTAATAAAACTTAAATTATATATAATAATTATATAATAATAATTTAATAATAATAATTATATAATAATAATTTAATTTAAGTTTTATTACTTCATTCTTCTATTAATGTAAAACATCAATTTCCACAAAGTGATATTATGTAAATGTTCAAATCAATATTACTTCCAATCTCTATATTACTGCCATATGAAGTGTAATCCCCACATTCAACGATATTGTTAAAGGTTACTTAGCCACTGATGATGGACGTGTAGTCATGTCTGGCTACCTATATGAAATTTTAACATATATATAAAAATATTTTCTGGAGTAGACGTGGTTTTATTCAAACAATAATAAATATCCTCAACAAATTACATTTGTCACCATACATGTTTCGCAGCTCCGGGCCGCATCATCAGTGGTTATATGAGATTCTTACGAAAAGCTATGTTATACTAGTTAGTACATA
Organism: Apoderus coryli; assembly: GCA_911728435.2. Lineage (NCBI taxonomy): Eukaryota > Metazoa > Arthropoda > Insecta > Coleoptera > Attelabidae > Apoderus > Apoderus coryli. The sequence goes on along the minus strand of OU452204.1, from coordinate 7,663,191 downwards.
TTATTTTTGGGAATTTATTTATTAACTCACTGCGCGAAAAAATTTTTATTCTCTCAAGTCATAAAATAAAAAGTTTTTGAAATTAAGTTTGTGTTACTAAACATTTAAAAATAAAACTAAAAAATTTTTCTAAAACTCACATTATTTCTAATGTACTTCTAACTTACATTAGAAATAATGTGAGTTTTAGAAAAAATTTTTAGTTTTATTTTTAAATGTTTAGTAACACAAACTTAATTTCAAAAACTTTTTATTTTATAACTTGAGAGAATAAAAATTTTTACGCGCAGTGAGTTAATAAATAAATTCCCAAAAATAATATGTACTAACTAGTATAACATAGCTTTTCGTAAGAATCTCATATAACCACTGATGATGCGGCCCGGAGCTGCGAAACATGTATGGTGACAAATGTAATTTGTTGAGGATATTTATTAAATTTATTGTGTGGAGGTCGACTTTTATTTCAAGAATATTTAACTATTCTACTCCACTTCGATATGGACTACTTCTTTCGAATGATATATTTCAGATACTAGACTTTCTTTTTTGGTTTTATAGTTAAATAATAAAATTCAAAATGTTATAGACAAGGATGCCTTACTGCACGAAGGACCTTCAGATATTATAATGATATATTTCAGATACTACACTTTGTTTTTTGGTTTTATAGTTAAATAATAAAATTCAAAATGCCATAGACAAGGATGCCTTGCTGTACCAGGGACCTTCAGATATTAAAATTATATATTTCAGATACTAACTTTGTTTTTTGGTTTTATATTTAAATAATAAAATTCAAAATGCAATAGACAAGGATCCCTTACTGCATCAGGGACCTTCAGATATTTAAATGATATATTTCAGATACTACACTTTGTTTTTTGGTTGTATAATAATTAGATTCAAAATGCCATAGACAAGGATGCCTTGCTGCACCAGGGACCTTCAGATATTATAATGATATATTTCAGATACTACACTTTGTTTTTTGGTTTTATAGTTAAATAATAAAATTCAAAATGCCATAGACAAGGATGCCTTGCTGCACCAGGGACCTTCAGATATTAAAATTATATATTTCAGATACTAACTTTGTTTTTTGGTTTTATAGTTAAATAATAAAATTCAAAATGCCATAGACAAGGATCCCTTACTGCACCAGGGACCTTCAAATATTAAAATGATATATTTCAGATACATCACTTTGTTTTTTGGTTTTATAGTTAAATAATAAAATTAAAAATGCCATAGACAAGGATCCCTTACTGCACCAGGGACCTTCAAATATTAAAATGATACATTTAAGATACTACACTTTATTTTTTGGTTTTATAGTTAAATAATCAAATTAAAAATGTTATAGACAAGGATCCCTTACTTCACCAGGGCCCTTCAGATATTAAAACGATATATTTCAGATACTACACTTTGTTTTTTGGTTTTATAGTTAAATAATAAAATTCAAAATGCCATAGGCAAGGATCCCTTACTGCACGAGAGACCTTCAGATATTAAAATGATATGTTTCAGATACTACACTTTGTTTTTTGGTTTTATAATTAAATAATAAAATTCAAAATGTTATAGACAAGGATTCCTTACTTCATCAGGGCCCTTCAGATATTACAATGATATATTTCAGATACTGCACTTTGTATATATGAAGTGTAATCCCCACATTCAACGATATTGTTAAAGGTTACTTAGCCACTGATGATGGACGTGTAGTCCGAAACATGTCTGGCTACCTATATGAAATTTTAACATATATATAAAAATATTTTGTGGAGTAGACGTGGTTTTATTCAAACAATAACATTCACTCCTCGATAAATGGATTATTTCAGAAAAAAAAAAAAAAAAAAAAAAAGGATATTTATTAAATTTATTGTGTGGAGGTCGACTTTTATTTCAAGAATATTTGAAATATATCATTTTAATATCTGAAGGGCCCTCTTGAAGTAAGGTATCCTTGTCTATGGCATTTTGAATCTAATTATTTAATTATAAAACTAAAAAACAAAGTGTAGTATTTGAAATATATCATTTTAATATCTGCAGGACCCAATTCTTTTATGTAACATTTTTTAGGTTATATCCTATCACAACTATGAAAAATTATTCCATATTTCGAATAAGTTTAGAAAATATATATTTTTTATGTTTTCACCCCTTTTCCACTATTTACGAACGCCTATGAGAGTAAGTTTTTTATGACACATTTTATAGGTTATATTCTATTAAAGGTATAAATAATTAGTTAATATTTCTGCTATGTTTAAGAAGTACGTTTTTTTAAATATTTTTTACCCCATTTTACACTATTTTCGGACGCCAATGTGGTCTAATATTTTATGTTCAATACTTGAGGTTATATTCAATTAAATGCGTAAAAAATTATGTAGTATTTTGGAAGTTTAAGAACTATGAATTTTTTTAATTTTTGAACCCTCTTTTAAACCCCTTGCCTACGCTCAATGTTTCCCAAAATCTAATCAGCTCCTTGCCATGTCCTATAGTATTTTTGTACCAAATTTGGTTAAAATCTGTTAAGTGGTTTTTGCGTTTTCGTGCATACAGACAGACAGACTGACAGACAGACATTTTTTTAAAACTACTTATTTATGTATAAAATGACCAAAAACAAGTATTTCCGGTGAAATTAAAAAAAAAAATTTTCATGAAACTAATAGTCTCCATATATACATATATTACATATTATATGATATGGAGAGCTAAAAAACAAAGTGTAGTATCTGTAAGTATATCATTTTAACATCGAAAGGTCCCTGGTGCAGTAAGGGATCCTTGTCTATGGCATTTTGAATCTAATTATTTAATTATAAAACCAAAAAACAAAGTGTAGTATCTGAAATATATCATTTTAATATCTGAAGGGCCCTGGTGAAGTAAGGGTTCCTTGTTTATGGTATTTCCAATCTTATTAATTAACTATAAAACCAAAAATCAAAGTGTAGTATCTATAAGACTTACCCCAATTAGATAGTAAACATTTGATATTCCTATTACCATCACAAATTAATTAAAAATATTCTCCACAGAAAACTAAGGGTTAATTGGAATTTTTCACTTAAAACTCACTGCTAAAACTATAGTCGGTTTTTTTAAATCCGTTCAATATGCCTTAAGTACCTATAATAATACTCTCGGCAAATACCGATCACGCCACGTAAGATACCGAAAACTATATCGCACTAGCACCTCAATATCACCGAACAGCACATTTTTAACTGAAACAAAATAAAATAAATAATTAGGTATAATATAAGTACGCAGTATTCACACTGAACAAAAAAGTAAATACAACAAAAACAGCGGTCGATATAACTTTTTATATAGAATATAAAATTGTAACTAGAAAACACTATATCTATAAAAATAATGTTTACGTTTTTTTAGGCATAGATAGGTAGGTACCTGATGTGTTTAAAATGAATCGTATATGTTTATACGATACGATTACAGTTTGTCTGTAAATTTTAATAATATATATAATAATAAATTGTTTTTATAATAAATCCAAGCGGCCAATAGACTTAGTTGCAATCCTCGAGACAATAGTTGAACCTTAAAGATAAATTGAGATCGAATAGAATATATTGAAACATTTCTTGCATCTCTAATAATGAAGGAAAGAATATATCGATACATTTCTTGCATCTCTATTAGTGACAGAAAGTTGACATTTCTAGCATCCGCGTCAAATTAAATGTATCCGTTCGAGTAACAATATATGCTTACGAGCTACTATTTCAATAATAATAAAAAAAGTTTAATGACCCAGTTTTCAGCAATAATAAAAACAGTTCTATGAGCCTGTTTTGAACTTGCAACTTACGATTACCAGAGTAAAAGTTTACACAATCGGATAACAGGTATCTATGCCATGATTGTTTTTTTTAAATGGCCTGTAAATGCCGACGCAGGGAACGTAGATATTGAGGAAGGTAAAAAATCAGTATTCGAATGCCAAATCTGTCAACATGTGTCAACGTGTGTGATTTAAAACAATTCTGCCAGATTTAGTTCATGTGAATATTATTAAAATAAAAATACGCATAAATTAGGAGTTCTTTTAGATATAATAATGTTTTAATATTTGTTATATTATTGTGGTAGTTGAGTATATTAAATAATAATAATTTATTGCAGTATAAAACACAACAAAAGGATTTGGAAAACCAATTTAAAAAGATCACAGTTTCAATTTTAAAATAACATAACATAACACACAATAATAATAATAATTGCAATACATCAAAAAGTAATCACAAAAATGTCATAAAAGACAATAATATAAAAAATATAGGTACTTAAAAAGAATGAATATATTATGAAACCTGAAAATCACCTACTCACCAAGCCTGAAACTCAGTTCATCGATAGCAGATACTCCTTAAAATCTTGTTTATATCTGGAAACAGGCATATCTTTTAACGAATCGCTAATTCCGTTGTAGAGTGGAGAAACCGTATAGTAAATGACCGCTGAAAAGTGGCTGTTCGATGAGGAGGCGGTGATATTCTGCCGCTAAACCTTAGGTTAGGTTGAGAAAAATTTGTTGGAAAAGCAAGTATCTTATCAATATGTTTATGGTGAAAATGTTCAAAAAAAGTGTGGCATCCGCGAATTTTCTCATCTTTTCATACGAGTACGAGGTGTACGATAGCGATAATTTCAAGAACCGTCTGGCACCCGAGCAGTGTAAGTTTGTATGTTGTGTAAGCGAGTAGATTCCATAAGAATAATACACAAATCTGTTTTCTTTTCTATTGGCATTACTTTAATTAAAAAAATTGAAAAATGTTTTCCTTCAATGAAGCCTCAACAAAAGTAAACGTTGCATTGCGCTGACTATTTAAACGTATGTTAAAACACATGGCATATTTTAGACATATTTTGATTTTCAAAAATCCGGGCCGAACTCTACCCTGTTTCGTTGAAGATTACAGTGAATAAGGTAGCATGTTATGGTAGTTAATAGTCAGTCAAAATTTGACTTGTTTCTTAGAGGAAAATTCCGATATAATTTTGAATTAAACTAAAAATCAATATTTTCAAAATTTTTCTCTTTAAGGTGTCTCGGAAAATAAAAATAAAAAATAAGTTCCTATATAGGACACATAATAGACCTCTATAGGGCGCCGTCGGAATTTGGTTGTTCTTGAAGAACTTTTAAATTACTGCGTGTATAATATAACAAAAATGTTGATGACCTCTTAAAATGGTGTTCTTTCTTTCTTTTTTAGGTTACCTAGGCCCTAAAGCTTAAATTTTTAACACCCTTTATATAAAGATTAAAAAAAATGTGAGTAGCCTGAACCTTCAATTATTCCTGTTTACTGTCGATCAAATGAACCATTTTTGAGAAAAATAAAATATGCAGTGAAGACCGGTGAGGTTTCTTAACGATTCATACAAAATAAATAGTATCAACATTAATTATGGGTTGTAACAAAAAATAAAACTTTGTTTCATATTTATAGAACTAGTTTGCTTGCAAATTTGATATGTTAGGAAATTCTAATAATAATAATAAAGCCTTTATTTTTAACTTGCAGTTTTATTTTTCCTTCTAAAATCACTAGTTTTTGAACAGATTTGAGCACAAAGACGGTGATCCGTAATTATTAATTTAAAACCTTGGTAAAACGGACGATTGTTTATTTTCGATAACGTGAACCGTTTTCGACAAAAAATAGTCATCATCAGCATTCACTCACTAACGAGTATAAATTATTCCAACTCAGCGATTTCTGTTGTGAACCCCAAGATGGCTAAACAAACCGATTCTGCAGCCACAAATTCTCTCACAAAACTGACACACCCAATCAACACCATTTCTCGCGCTGCCTGATCAATGCGTTCTCTCTCCATTCGAAGTTGTCTTTTCGCATCCTCATGTCGTCGACGCTTCTCTTCAAAAACTTCAACTTCAACATCTAAGCCACACTTCTTCATGTTGGTCGTAAGAACATCCTTGTACCTCTTTTGTTGTCCTCCCTGATTTCGTGAGCCGACCAGATAATGTAGTACCTAGAACTGGATTTGTTAAGTCATTTGTATGAGATAGTCTTAACAATCATTGCCTATAAATTGGACTAATAGAATTTTATGCAATATAAGATTGAAATAAGATAATGAAACTAATCCTACTAATTTTTTGAAATTGACTTTTATAAATTAATTACAGTAACTTGACTTACTAGGTTTTTATATTGCCAATGCTAGTGATTTTATATTTTAGTTTACAAAAATAGTAACATTGAAAATATATATACGTCTTGAAAATATTGAGCTTTGACTATCGTTGTTTTATAGAGCTAAGTTTTTTATTGCATTAAGCAAAATTTCATGCATTGGTGGTAGTGATTAAAAATTAATACGAAAATGGAAATAAACATGAGAATATTTAGAGTCTTTTAGCTAAAATCAAATTTTTTTGAGTTACTAGGTTGCACGGCAGTATTGATCATTATTCATCACGAAGCGATGGTGCAAGTTCCAAAATGAATGATAAAATATATCGATAATTGGTAAGAAATAAACTATATATTAATTGATAAAACTCTTTCTACACCCTGTAAGCGATACGTCTGGAAATTTACCTACACAAGAAGGCGAAGTTGTCGTTTGTGGTCCAGAGTTGTGGAAGTTTGTTTTGCGTTGTACAAGGAAACTTCCTCTCCTCTCTGCCAGTTCTAGTTGTTATGCTAATGAGGATTAAAAAAGGATTTGTAGAGCATGACATATAAATAAATATGTTAATTGGCGCAGAGTTAGTGTAACAAACACATGCTGGTATTATTGTTTAATTTTAAATTATTCCATTAGTTGTTAGTGATTATCTTGGGCTTTAGAAAACTGGCTAAAGGTAATAAACGTTCTAATTTTAGTCTTGTCGTAAAACGCAGATAATTTGTTAAAATTTGGGTTTTATCATGTCTTGTCAACTAAATAAGATTTTAAAGTTAATTTAATTCATTACAACTATAAAATCGCGAAGACTTCAATTAAATTAAATGGATAAAATAAACTACTAAAGTATATGGTTTGGGAGAAATCTATTTTACCTATTGCTTGGCGGAGACTTCTTTTCTTTGAATAATACAAAAGTTATGGCCTGGGACCTTAATTGTGGGACATCGGGTATATACGAAGGCAATATCTGTATTTTGGCAGCGCATTTATGTTTAGATAGGTTTTTAAACGTGTTTTTAATTATATACGATACAATTTCTCAAGTTACTTTAGTTTAGTTTGTGCTATTTTTTTGTCATTTTTACTACAATATGCCAATTTAATTATATCTATACAATTGCAAATATTGGCTAAACTAGTAAAACATACAAAAGATTTACTCAGAGCCTTCCATGGGAGAACTCAAAATTAACAATCGTAAATTTGGGATTGTACCTATTTCCCAATCCAATCACATTTTGTAATAATGTAAATACAATTTTAATTTTGTACTACTCCTAAATACCCGTCGTGCTGCGACGAATCTTCACGCTTATGAAATCAAACGTATTTGAGCGGCGTTTTTCGTGGTTTTTAGTAGTAGTCGCAAAGATGTCAAGTTATGAAAAAGACCAGTTAAATTTTCTTCGTCGCCGTAGAAAAAAGAAGGAACGGAGCAAAATGTGGATGCATCCCTATAACTACAAAAAATACAGTAGAAGGTTTATTGCTGCCAAAGACTTATCGGAACATGATTCTAAATTCGAGGCATTTTACAGAATGTTTAAAAATGTATTAAATATTACAAAGGTGTTAATTGTGGGTTCTGCCATTCAAAAGCAAAATACGAACATTCGTGAATGTCAGTTCAGAAAATCAATATTTATTAACACATTGTTCACAAGTTTGGGTAACATCAATCGGTTCCAGCAAAGATAAACATTAAACGACGTTTTCCAAATTATTACTATAAGCATAGATAAGTTGGTTTATCTATGCTATAAGGATATTATTAATAATATCATTACAAAAGAAAAAGCACATAAAAACTATATTAAATTTAGTATGGAATGTAAACCTATCTGAGTTTGTGAGACTGCGACGATTAATAAAAATACAGATTCGTGAACGCTATCTGTCCTTTATCGGGGAGGTCGAGCGAAATATAACAACAGATCCTAAAAGTTTCTGGTACTTTTATAACAGCAAGAAAGGTCACTCTAGAATGCCTGGGTTAATGGTTCACGACGGTATTAGCTATGATACTCCGGATGGGATTGTTGATGCGTTCGCAGATTTTTTCAAGAGCGTATATGTTGATTCTGATCTGCCCACAGATGTCATGTCTGATGACCTTGCAATCTATTCTGATATTACAATGAGGATATGATATGATGGAATTCCATCATTTATTGTTAAATATTGTATTGGTTTTGACTTTCCCTTTATTGCATATTTACAGAAGCATGTTTGCGTCTTGCCATTTCCCTGATATATGGAAGGATGCCAGAATCACGCCAGTCTTGAAGAAGGGTAAAAACAACTTGATATCCAATTACCGTCCCATCGATACTCTGCAATTTCTCTAAGCTATTCGAGATAATTATCCATCAATATCTTTCTTAGCGGCTGGGAAGAAAATTGGCTTGTAACCAACCGGAAGATCATGTACGACGAATTTGTCTGTTTTATCACACTATCACGTTATATATACTTAAGGCCTTTGTCCGCATAGACCACTATGTTCTCTGGAAGCTCCGAATATGCGGATTGTCAGTTCCATTTGTGAATCTGTTTCAGTCCTATCTTAAGAGCAGATCGCAGTTTGTTGAGTTTGAAGGTTTTAAATCTTACAAATTTACTCCCAAATCCGGGGTGCCTCAACGATCTAACCTTAGTCCGTCGTTACTCTTTCTAATATTTATAGGTGACCTGCTCAATGTTATTGGTGTCTCTAGGCTTGCTTTTGCCGACGATCTTAAATTCTTCCCTGTGGTGGATTCTTTGAATGATTGCGAAGCGTTGCAAGAGAATTTGAATATCGTGAATGACTGGTGTGGAATTAATAAATTATCTTTAAATGTATCCAAATGTTGTGGTGTCAACGTTTCATAGAACTAAGAACCCAATTCTCTTTCAATATAAATCAGTAACGATATACTGATTTAGGTGTTGTGTTTCCAAATTCCAAATTCCAAATTCACACCACATTATTCCTCTGTGATTCGGTCGGCCGCTAGAGTGCTTGGTTTTGTGTTGCGGAATGGTAGAAACTTTGGTGTATCCACTTTGAAACTCCACTATTATGCATTTATTCGCAGCAGATTGGTGTTTGCTTCATTGATTTGGAATCCTATGTACGGTTACTATATTGGTGGTTTCGAGTCTGTGCAAAGGCGATTTCTGAAATACTTGGCTTACAGAGAGGATGGCATTTACCCTGCAAGGGGTTCAAATCATTAAGATCTATTGAACAGATACAGTATTCGTTCTCTTAGTATACGTACTTAGAGATATAAGGTCCGTTAAATTTTATATATAATTTAATTCACAACACGACAAAGTGTGAGTATTTGCTGTCTACGTTGGCTTTTCATATTACGCGTCCCGAAGCCAGAAGTAGTCCTGCTTTCAGATTGAGCACGCCAAATTCTAATGTTCTTAATCAAAGTCCAGTTTTTTTTGAATCTTTGGGATTGAGATTCCCAATTAACAAATGGATATTGTCTTACTTGAGTCACCGATCAATATGTGTTAAAGTGAACGAGTCTTGGTCCGTTATTAATTGTTCCAACAGCGTTAAGGTTTTCATTTTAAGTTCTCGTAAATGTCTGGACGACAGGCTCTTTACATCCAAATTTGTTTTCAACCTGAAGTGTCGTCTGAAGCGACTCATCCTCATCTGGCTGCGTCAATATCAATGACTCAGTGTTTGGAAACGAAATTTTCCCAATCTGTTCTAAATGTTGCACAGGTCTTACAATATGGCAATAAAATTGCATAATCTCATGCAAGTAGTATGGGATTTTTTGCCTTTGATGAAGTGCTAGTTGGTAATGATTTCAGGCCCCGAATAAACCCATTGCAAAGAATACATATTGTTTGAATTTGTATACAAGCTACTCTGTTTCTTTGCTTCAGAGATTTGGCTACTGCATGCACATTTGCTGCTTAAGCTTTATATCTTCAAAGAGGTGAACGTTCCATTGGATTAATTATAGAAGAAACTACAAAGGTTATATGAAATACATTAAAAGAACCATATATAACGCTACCAAATACAGAAAGATGGAAAGATACAGCAAAACGATTTTTTGAATTATGGAAAGTACCAAATTGCGTAGGAGCAATCAATGACAAAAACATTAGAATTTAAAAATATCCTAATTCCAGATTGGCAAATTTTAATTACAAGAATTTTCATTCTGTCATGGGCTGTTGTATACAGTTCGTTATACAAACACAAGTGAGTAGCACAAAGGCGTATACCTTCCGTACGGCGCATCTCATACGCGTCTATGAAGCTCCGTGTGCAGAATCCACAATTTTTTTTACACTTCTTAAACTGAAATGCAACTTGTACCTACTTGCACGTCTAAAACTTTAAGCTCTATAAAAAGTAAAAAAAATCTGTAAGAGAAACAGCGTGGTTTCACAACACACCAGATATATCAGTAAATATTTGAAATTTCCGCCCAAGTAATCCCTTAAAATCGACATGTGGAAAAAGAGTTTTTCCGCTATATACTGTATAGCATACGTATGTCATGTCAACGATTTTCCGGAAACGTGATGGAAAATTTGTTAAGTTAAAAAATACGAAGCTAGCATGTGGAAAATTTTCCTTAAAATGACCATAGAAGACCAGGTTAAATTTATTGTATGACATTGTTACGTGAATAGAAGAATTTACGAAAAGGCTCAGTTGTTTTTTTATTATACACGGTGTTCCTCCTGGAAAAAGCTTGAATATATTGGAAAAGTTTTCGGAAAGCTCAGGAAATTAGAGAGGGTATTAAGGTACTTTCCGCTAAGATTCCATTTTTAGATGGTTACACCGTAAGTAGATATTAATTGCTTTATTTTAAATAGAACGCCCTATGTAGTGTTCCAGAATATATGGTAAATGTTCCATGTAAATTTCTTACCTACAGTCCCCTCCTGCGAAGATACAGGACCTAATAAATCGTTTTTTCGTTAAATACCTACCTACCTCTAATAATTTAATTAAAATAATTGCTGAAATGTAATATTTTTTTATTTGATGAATACTAAATAAGAATCCTTAAAATAAATTCATCTTCAACTTATTATTTAGGAAATAGGAATAAAAGGCGTCTACTCCACAATACGTACTTTACATGTTTCGAGATTGAAAAATATCATCATCAGTGGTGATATCACCATTCAGAAAACTTTAGGAAGTGAACATATGTTCTTAATTGATAACATTAAATTATTAAGTCTGGAAACAATATTATTATAATTAGAATACAAACAAAAGTAATAGCATCAAATGTATTATTATTTAGTTTCCCAGGGACGCACTAGTTTTTGCACTATTGTTAATTTGTTACACCCTGTACAATAAAAGCAGACAAGTATAGCTTTAAGATAGCTTATACCTTATTATAAAAAATGTACTCTTGCGATAGATAAAATAAAGCATCTCCTAGAAAAAGCTCTTTAAATATCCCTACAAGAAAATCCAAAGGATTCAAATCGTTCCCCCAACCCAAGTTACTGGTCCTCCACTGCTTATCGAACGATTTTCTCTAAGTGTCTGTTAAAGTGTTCTCGAATTACAAGACTATAAACACAAATCACCAGGTCCAAATGTATACGTTCTAATAGGTCTAGCAAGTTGTTTTGGAGAAATTACAGTTAACATTTCAATTAAACAAATGGTCGAATAAAATATGGGCCGATGATTACGTTGGTGCTGATAATGTATCACAATAGAAGCATATGGATTTTCGTCTGCCCATAAATGCAAATTATAGAAGTTTATGATTCCGTTTCTACAAAATCCAGCTCGTCCTTAAAGGGAACTGAACCTATGAAATTTGCTTTATTTCTGTGCTTATCTAAAATGCAGTTCCAAATTTCTATCATTAGCGGACAACTACACACAAAAGATCCAAAATTTAAACCCCTAATTAATTAAAAAAGCAACCAACGCATAATTATTGCTACAAAAATGGAAAAAAGGTGAAGCATATCAATTTGAAGATTTATGAAAATAATACTTTTTCCATAATATTTAATTATTGCTTTATTTTTGTTATTTATCTAGAAATGTGTTTGGAAGTCTTGTAAAATATTCCAGAATAACTAATTGAATATTTTTGTTGTCAACAGATTTATTTTTCTGCACTTCCAAAGTTAGTAGAATATAGTATTTCCTATATATGGTGTTACTTACTATAAACATTGTTCTTGATATTATTGCTTGACATTCCTCTTGAATACAATCTAAAGTGTAAAGTAAAAACACTATTTCTCAATGTGCCGACGTCTCGACCTTCTATTAGGCCATCCTCGGTACACGACAATTCGAAAACAAAAACATTATTATGAAAATACAGATGCAAAAAAAACAAAATGAAACCATCACGAAACACTAAAATCACGAAAAATCTCTCTTTCTTTTCTCTTTAAATAGACAATACAAAAATACAAATATAAATTATATAAATTTCTAAAATTATTAAAAAAATCATTAAAAAAGGATGGTTGATTTTCATAGATCTAACTTGACGATAGATCCTTTCCGGTATGGTTTCGTTGAAAAGAGTAGCTAGCACATTGGACTTTGTAAATTATATAAGTATCAAAAAATTTAGATGAAAAAACATTGTTGTTGCACGCATTTACAGACCTAAAAAAAGTTTTTGATGTTGTCTCCCTGGATAAAATCTTAAATAAGTTAAACAATTTGGGATTTCATGGCTATCTGAATGTTATTAAGACTTATTTAGTAAATAGAAAACAGTGTGTAACGGGTATTCTAGCGATACTTTAGTTCGTGGATAGTCTTGACTTCTACTTGATGGAAATTTATATTAAACTTTTTCAAGAAACTACTGTAGTTTAGATATCAGTATACATCTTAAGAAGCCACTGTGTTGGTGAAACAATTGTCATGTTTGTACAATAAAGTTTGTGAAAATTAATTTTTAAAAAAACCTTTGTTGATTTCTTCAAAAAGTTTGATACTTTAGTTAGTTATTTAGTCTAGTTTTAGTTTATAATTATTGTAATAAATTAAAAATTAAGCCTGTAAAGTATTTGGGGTTATTTATAGACGAATTCCTGAATTGGGAAAAACATATAGAAATTATAACTTTAAAAATAATAGGTTCAAATTTCAAATCGAAAAATTGCCATAATTCAAAAACGTTTTTTTAATTTCTTGACTGATATGTTTGTCATAAAGATTCTTTTTAAAAAATTAACCAGTGGCATGCTGTAGGAGTTAGTGACACTTTTTATCCCCCTATTTTTTACGCCACTGGAATAAATATATCTGTTTAAATTTTTTTAATTCCCTGTTCATTTTTGCTTAAAAAAGTATGGGTTATGGGTCTAAAGTGAACGGTTTTGCAGGAATATGCCTCTAAACTAAAGTCTGCAAGTGCCTGAGATACTGTGAAACATTACATATTTTTTTAAAATTTCGTAACCGATATGTTCTTTAAAAAAGTCATATTTTGACGTAAACAATCTTTTTTACAAAAATATCCAGTGGCATGCTATTGGGGTTAGTCACTTTTTTTATCCTCCTATTTTTACGCCACTAGAATGACACTAACCCTTATAGCATGCCTCTGTTTAAGTGTTTTTAAAAGAAGATATCAGTCAAGAAATCTAAGCATAAATTAACGAGAGCTTTCTGTGGTAGAGCGTTGTTGATCGAATTTAGAAACACCCTGTATAAATGTCGAAATTATCTCACACATAAAACTAAGCTATCTATACAAAATTATCTTACATTGCAACACTTCCGCCAGCCGAAAAACTCTCATGTCCTTATATAAATCAGGCGTAGGGGTTCTTCTGTCATACCCAAACAGGATTTTTAGAATTTTATTTTGTTGAATTTGCAACTTAGTAATAATATATGTTTGGTAAAAAGTACCTTATACTGGTATTAAATATCTATAATGAGAAAGAAATGAATCATATACAGGGTGTCCCAAAAAACATTCCCACCCTTTGGGGGTAGAATCTACGACCAAAAATAAAACAAAAATCATTTATGTCAAAATTTCGAAAAATGTCTCCTCAATTAAATAATTATGACCATTTTGAATATTAAAATGAAGTAATTTTTTAAAATAAAATCAAATACTCAAGTTCAAATTATTTATTAATTAAACACATAATAAAACAAAAACATTTCAATTTACAAAGGCACGTGTTCGAAATCCTCACTATTTTATTCAATGCATGCGTACAAACGGCGTATAAAATTGTTTTCTACACGCCTATTGCTTCGTTTGTAAACCGTATTTTTCAGATATCCCCTAAGCCAAAACTCTATTGGGTTGAGATCCGGAGATCTAGGAGGCCAAGAAATAGATCCTCCACGATCGATCCATTGGTTGGGAAAACTTCGATTTAATATCTCTCAAACATTTCGAGAATAACAGGCAGGTGCACCATCATGTTGAAACACAATATTTGGCCGCTGTACTAAAGGAACTCCTTCCAGAAGAGTTGGTAATCTGTTATCGCAAAAATTGGCATAGTTTTCGTCGTTTGGTATCCTAGATAGAAGCTATGGTTCTATTATCCTATTTCCCAACAGACAAATCCACACATTAAGCTCCAGCGTGCTTGCTTATGTGATTCTCTAATTTGGTGCTGATTTTCGTAATTCCAAAAATGCAAGTTGTGCTGATTGAACACTCCTTGCTGGTTGAAATGGGCTGCATCACTCCACAGTACTTGTTTAAAAATGTCTTCATTTGCAGGCAATTTAAAAAAAATCTATCCCCAGGATGCAATTCTTGAATCGGCTTTATATGATAAGGATGCAGATTTCTCTTTGCATAAATCTGTTTTATCAAGGAGATTTAAATTATTATTATATTTTTGTGAGATTAGAAAAATTACAATTTATTGAAAATATTTTTTAACAGATTATCCTCGGATTAGCGTCTACAGTTGAGGTTGCAAAAAGTATGACCATTTACAGCCAGTTCTTCAGAAACTCTGTCTGCGTCCGAAGTTGAGGAAGAAAAGTATGTGCAAAACTATTCTAATCACATACATACTGGTCACGGCAACAATGAATTAAAATTTGTGCTATTTTTTTTTTCAGCCTGACCCAGCATAATGTGGAGATCATGGACATATCAAAAAGTGACACATTAACAGCAAGTTCATCTGAAAACCTATCAATAATTGTATTTTTTTAATACGTAATTATTAAAGAATCTAATCGATTGCAATAATTTGAGAACCGTCGAAGTTTTATTTGAAAACCGTCCAAATAGTTTTTTTTTGTTGGTTTCGTAATAATTTTTATCTTGTCTAGACTTAGTAGAAACAGATTCAGTTTCTCAGGGCTAGGAAAGATAAACGATTCATTTCAAATGTGATTTCTTATAATTAGTAAACGTAAAAACAAAAATTCATAATTATATACCTTTGCATTTAATAATAAATATTTTCATAATATAGAAAGTGTTTCCTTTTAATCCCAGACACTGCAACCACGATTTCAAAAGAATTATACTACGCCACTGAATTTTGTTTACATGCACTCCTTCTGTCATTAAAAAGTTAACTATTGACCTTTGTGTTATGAAGACAAACATTGAAATTAGATGACATTTCTATATTTGTTTATTTTTCTGAGGCCTGTACAATATTTAAGGCTTTACCGAATAATATTAGAGAGTGAGTCTAGATTTATTTGTAAAAAAGTAAAAAAAAATGTAAATTGTAATAATTCTACAGGAATTATATATTACTGATGTTCTTCCAAGACCAGTGCATTCTGGCACTGCTTATGAATTCAAAAGTGTATATGTATTGTTTTTTAAATATGTTGAGGAAATTTTGAAATAAAGGTTGTCTTAAAAAAAATATTATTATCACATTATTTAACGACACCCTTCTTCGGTGGGTACGTATGTCACAGTAAGTCTCCTATACAGCTGCTACTTGTATTGGAAACTCCCCTTCACGTAGAAAATATTCTGCACTTGAGTTTCTCATTTCCTGATTTTGGTGGGAAATTGTTCCGTTTTCACTTATTCCATCTTCTACCGTCATTCTATGAAATGAGATTAGGTAATATTTTGGAATTCAATATTAATTTAGAAATTTAATAGTATATTTCAATAATAAGAAATCTGTTTGTAAAAATATAAGAAGTTAACTATCGCAACACGTGCAACCCACTGCACGTAAGCTGTTATTAAATTAGAGAGCTGATTATTTGTTCATAATAAGCGTTAAAATTGGCATGTGTTATTTGAGCTACCTATTATAACTTTTTGCGTGTGTTTGTATTTTGAATCCAAAGAACCTAAAAAAATACAGTAAAAATAAAGGCCTACAGAGCACATTACTACCATATTCAAAAAACAATTTTAAACAAGTAGAAAAATGCAGTGGCGGCTAGTTTAAAGGGCACAAGGGTAGACAATGTTTCGGTTATCTTCTCAACACGCGATTATATATGGTTGGGGCACCGAATGCTGTGTCTCTTGTGGTCAGTCAGTGTTTATCATATAAAAAGTAAGCACAACGTAGGTAGATGTGGAAAAAGATCGGAAATTTTCCAGATCCTTTGAATTGGCGCTACGGGGTCATACTGAGACATTGATAACGGAACATCTACGTACATATTTATATAGACTTAATCAACGTCAATGCTGGATTAGACGTCGCGTCGTACTTGCAACACATATGATAGGTTCACAAGTGTTCAAAGGTCTCTTAAAAAGTAATTGTTAGATTTAATATTGGAAATTTACAAGCAGAAAATATTAAAACAAATCGATCGAGGTCGACCAAACTAGTCATATCTAGTTATCAACAAATGGTTATCCTTCGATACGTATTCATTGGAAATTTGTGAACGTTTTTGGTCTTTTTTAAGTCAGGTCGACATTATCCTCTGTTTTTCGTAGCATCTTCATGTGAAAATTTTAAATAATGAGTTTCTCGTTTTTAATAGCTTTCCAAATAATAATTTGTCCTTGGCGCCATTTCCGCCGTGAATGTGACAAAATACTAATAAATAAACAACTAACGAAATTTGAGCCTCTGAAAGCCATAGTGGTCTAAGTCAAACAGAATAGTCTTGAGATATTAATTCCTAAAGTCAAACTAGGATAAGAAAATTCACATAAATTGCGATTTTTTAAAATTATTTTCTAACGAAAAAAGTCAAACTTGGACATTGTGATATTTAGTTTTTGAAAGAAATAGAAAATTACCCTACTTTTCTGAAAATTGTGACTTGGACCACTATGACTTTTACTGTTTGTGGGATTACATATTTCGTCAAGAGAAAACTTTGCAACTTTAGTTATTGTTTATTGTTATTTTAAATCATAGAACAGTTGGTTTATAACTTTAGATAGAAAATTAATTATTATTCATCATTATCTGGTACATAGTCTTCCACGGGACCAATATCTGCTGGAGCATTGCTGTTTTCTCCATCAACCTTTAATGATCGAAAGTACTCCTGGGATTTTTTGATATAAGTTATGTAATTGTACCACTTACCTATTGTGATAATATGTCATTAGCTCGTATTATTATTATTATTATTTTTTCTTGTATTTTTATTATTAGAATGTATTTTTTTTTGTTGTTGTTAAACCATACTCTTGTTATAAGGTTTGTAACCTTCAGAAACAATAAATGATTATTATTATTATTATTATTAAGTACTCCTGGGACGGGGACGGGCGGTATGAACTGAAACAGTTCTTCCAAGTTTTTTTCTTGCTTGCACTCACGGGGAGGCTAGATTCGTAAAGAAGGGGCAGGTCAATATTTTTAAAATCCACTCACCTACCCTTTTTATTCTTCGGAGCCAAATCCATTACTTTGAACCAGGGTTGATAAAAATCATGATTTTTTTTTAATCAAAAATCGAGATTTTTTCTTCTTTATTTGAAATGATTTACAAAAAGTAACATTGCACATTAAATGGTGTATTATAGAGATTTGGTGTTTACAATTAGTATAATCAATATTTAAGTTTTCTAAAAAAATTTATCGACTGACCTCATGTTTCTTGTTTTTTACTGGTAAATAAAAGTTTTTCACAAAATGTATGTATACATGTTTACATATTACAACTTAGACACTAGGTAGTATTCTTTGTAAAACTTATTAATACAACTGAAGATGGAACAGTAGAGTTCCGAAACATGGTTGGCTGATTTGAACATCTAAAATTATTTTGTGGAGTAGACGTCTTTGATTTATAAATACATCCCGCTCCTCGTCGCAATGGATTATTTCAGAAAAAATAAGAATACATTTTAAGTGTTTTAAAACTCTCTTTTTTATATTATTCCTGATTATTTTTAAATCATACTGATTTTAATCATCTCACCCCTGCTTTGAACTGAATATCTTCGTTGAGAGTTTCTTTATAAAAAAAACTTTGTATGGCGCCTAAGCCATAGTATAATAATTACAAATTTCCTCCCAATGAAACTAGTCTAAAGTTTAGTCCAAATTATTATAAGCGAATTGGAAATGGAGAGCATGTTCTAAGAGGATGGTTTCTGTAGGTATTCCGTTGCAAAAAATTGCATTTTTTGCTTTTGCTGAAAAATATTTGGCCCTGTCGTCAGCTCCCTTTCTGAAGGGGGTTTTAAAAGTTGGAAGCATCTTGTTGAAAATTTAGAACAGCACGATATGAAAAATCATATTCAGGCGGCTCAAACAATTATTAATGCTGAAACAAATCACTGGTACGAGGTGCTTCTAATAATAGTAGCAATCACTAAAATGTTGGGTAAAAGTTTTCTGGCTTTTTAAGAAAAAAGCGACAAAATGGATATTGCAAATCGAAATTTTATACATTTTTCCGATCTGCGCAATATTTAGAAATTTATAACTACCATAGACCGTTAGGTTAAGTTATGTGTGAAATTCTATCATTAACTAACGACCGCACAAGACATTTTTTGTTAAGATCATCAATTTATTAAAAAAAAATATATAATCTTAATTTCTGTCTAAAATACACAAAATAATTCTATTCCGGAGTTCTTATAGAAGTTAACTTTTTCTTTTGGTGTTAATCTCGATGCAGCATTTTGCCCTGTATTATTAACACTCAAATAATTAATAAATTTCTTAAAAACCAAAACACTTTTGTATTAGCATTGAAAATAATAATAAAATGCCTACCCTGTACAATTGGCCCTTAATTATTTTTTGATAAACAGGATTGTTATAATTTTTGTTTGTCTTTCAGTTTTGTTGATATTTCTCTATATATAGGTTTTTGTTATTTGCTTTATATTAAAGCTATCAAGGTGTCCTAACTCCTTTATGTAGCTATGAAAACTTCAGAGATTGAACATATATACGAAAATAAAACAAAAAGTAGTCGTATTAGGTTTAGTCTTTCAACAAACGCTCCATGTCCCCCTGGACATATTATTGGAAACTCTATAAAGACGCTTTCAGCTTTATTGTTTTATATCAGAATGGACGGACATAAAAATGAACAAAAAAACTAAAATAAAGTAGGGTACATATAGGTATAGCATATAGCTACATAAATGTGGGGCCGAGTTGAAGCTCGAGATTGCTTGTTTCAAAAACAAATTGAATTTAGAAAAAAGTTTGATGGTAACCCTGTCTGAGATTTTTCTTTATTTTTTGTGCTAATATCCCTACAAGGAGTGTGTATATAACAAAACTTCCTGAATCTATAAACATTTATCATTATTCATGATTTAAAAAACAAAGGTTGCATTTTGTCTTTCAGATTTAACTTTAATATAAATTATATACAATTTCCGCTAATAAGTCTGATGTGATAAGTAAGTAATTAAATAACGATTTAATGTTTAGTAAAAAATCAGATAGGCTATAATAATTTCACAACTTACCTATGTAGATGACGTTTTGTGCAAAACTTTTTTTCAAATTTTTAAAACGATATGTAAGTTTTCACATGCAAACCACATCCCACAATTATTATAACATTACGCACGGGTAAATTTCCTTGTAATGACAAAAGTAGCATCGGCCATCAAAAATCACTATAGCAACGCCGACAATACAAACACACCAAATTGACATTTTAGGTATTTATAATTAATAAGATATATAATTAAGTATTTCGCTAATTTCAAAACACAATAACAGTGATAGTGAATATAGTTTAACACCACCTAGTCAATTTCCTACTGCTAACTTATTGTATTTAGGGTAACAGCGGTAAGTTTCGAAAAAACAAATATTTTCCTAAACATTATGTTTAATTTATTCAAAGCAGTAAAACAGTCGTAGAAAAAGTATAGTGTGAAACTCACATAAACTGACCATTTCCTACTCGTATGATTTGCAAACGGTCATACTCGTAGGAAATATATGTCATTTCATGTTCGTTGCACAATATACTATTCTTTATGACAATAACAAGAAATCTATTAAAAAACTCATTATTTTTTTACTTACTTTCCAATTTTGGCAGGTCATTTTGACATTAATAATACAATGTAATCATTTATGTAAATCAGAAGGAGTAACGAATTATTTATCCCACCATATGAGGCGTCCAACGTTTACAATAGTTTTCCAGAATACTTCAAAGAGAAAAATAATTTTAAAGGTTTTTTGAAAACCTTTCATGTAGATATTATTTCTCTGTTATAAAAGTAATTGGTAATATTTTCTAGTGCTTTGCGAATCATCAATGTGTTTAAATTTGGACAGTATGCATTTTATTTAAATTATTTAAATTTTGTTAACGGATAGCATTTATTTTTAATTTTTATATAAATGTCTCCTTAGTACCTATGATTAACCACTGTTAAAAGACTTTATAATTCTAAGAATTTGTTACAAAATATCTTGTACCCGCAATAAATCATATGAAAATATAGAGAATCATCCAACGAAAAATATGCACATTTTCTCTCTGTAAGATTAAAACAAAAAGAGAAATAAACTGAAAAATTGATATTTTTGTTACTTTAATAATTATTTAAGAAGTTGTGAAAATGTGTCCCATTTGCTTCCAAACAACAGTTTTGTTTAGGGCGTAAAGGTACCTCATTTACATACTTTTAATCTATTGGAATAGGTAGATAGTAGATATTATAACCGCATAATATGGTGTTATCATAGTATATGTATAGGTTAGCTAATATCATGAAGAAATAAAAAACCACACTATACAAATCCATGTAAGATTTTGGAGACGCCCGAAACAGGAAAACACCGTCTGAATGTGCCCAATGCAGCAAAATTAAATTATATGTAATTTTACGACACAACGCTTTTTGGTAGGGTTGTCACATAAAAAAATGCATACCCAGTTCATCTGTTGAATCAGAGAGGAATTTCCATTCAGCTGGACTTATCTTATACTTTTTTTTTGTATTTGTTTGTCGTCCTATCTAAAAGGCTTAAATAAAACTCCGAGTTTTTGAAACAACTTATAATTAATCGATTAATTAATTAAGAGAATTATTTCCCACCACGCACCTGAATCTATTTCGAGCATTTTGTAGGTATTAATTATACTTTTGCACTCAGCTGTAAGTATTGTTATATTTTATGAAATCAGGCTTCATAAAAAACATTTATTTTTCAATGTCCCCAAATAAATTAGTCCGAAGGCGATAAATCCAGTGACCTGACCGTCCATTCAATTAAGGCTCTATTTCCAATGCACCTCTTTTACAACTCCTATCCATGTGGGGATATATACCACAGCTAAATCGAGAGTCTGGCTGTCAACTCCTGACCGATCACTACTGATGAGTTGTGGATTGGAGAAGAGGCCGTGAACCCCACATTTCATATTTAATTATAAATCTTAGGACCGCTATGGGGTTAAAGATTCAAGTTAAAAAATATGTCCGAGCTTTCTGCTTTAAACTTTGTATGATATAGGAGATTCAAATTTATTAATTTACATTCTGACTATATTTAGTTATGATTAATGTATATGATTATAATGCATTCAAGTTTTATAGTTATGCTAATTCCAAAGATTAATGTTGTGTACATTAATCTTTGCTAATGCCTATGTTTGGGCTTTGATGTTGTATAAACTCGGCCTTAGTGAACATTTTAACGGGGTGACCCTATATTATGCAAATTATTAATTTGTACCATAATTATTATTTTTTAAAACTTAACGTCTAAAGTAGGATATTGATAAATTGTTAATTGTATTAGGTATCTTTTTCACCTGGCGATCCGCCACTGTCTAAAACTGAGTGCAGTCATTAAATTAGCAGAATTAAAAGTCTATTTACATAATTACGATTTTCAATTATTAAATGACCCAAATCAAGAATATTCAATCTAAAAATTACACCTATGTGCATACCTAACAATGCGCTACCTAATAATTACCTCAGATTTATGCCAAAATTAGTTGTGAGCATATCAGAAAAAAAAATTGCATTACATAATAAATATAATCAATTTCAATGGCCTTGTTGAGACACATATATTAGGTATAGTTGCCGAAATCATCAGGTTAACTTCATAATTCAGCTACTAATTTCAAGTTTAACTTTTTTAATTATCTAGGTACCTATACACACACCCCAACTGTCTCTTGAATCAATTGTTCATAGAAGTCTTCCATTTCGTCAACAACGCTAAAATCTTGCCACTAACAATTGCGCAAACTACCTATATTTCACGTGACAGTTGATTTAACAAATTTGCAAGGACAAATTGTGTTTATGGGCACTCTATATTTGATGTTCAAAAAAATATAATATATTTCGGATACTTAATGATAAAGAAAATAAACATTTATTATCACTGAATATGTAACACAATACATTAATAATTAAAATATTAAGCTTTTACCAGTACCTACACAACTTTTCAAAAAAAAATTATATCCTTCGATAGCTCAGTTGGTAGAGCGGTGGACTGTAGTGGTATGTTCGATTGTCAGTTGTCCATAGGTCGCTGGTTCAAATCCGGCTCGAAGGAATTTTTTTTATTTGATTTAATAGTAAAAGCATTTTTTGGTAAAACTATATAGTAATAATTCTCATGAAACAAATCAATATCATATAAAGTAGGCAGATAAAGCTAAAGATCAACGGAAAATGGTTAAAAGTTAGAAAAATTAATTCAAATCTGTTATTAATATAATAATATTTATTTAGAGTTTATAATTAATGAAACATTATTATTATATATTTTATTTCTTGTAAATTATTAGGTGCCTACGTAAGATAAAAATAAGTAGGTAGTTCTAATCCAAATTTTATGAATGAAAATATATTTTGCCATAACTTATCCTCTCCACAATTTTGTCCTCAGATCTCATCTGGAATTTGTAGCAAGTAAATTCCACAGCGAGTATTAAAAGTGCCAAAACCAAACCGAAAAACAGTAAGAAATAGGGTAAGAATAGGTCGTTGTTGCCAACAGAAATAATACGGGCACTTGAAAAACACACCGGTTTACTTCCCACCCATGTATGGTGTAATTTACTGTTAATGCCGCTTTGCCACATTTTCCTTAAGCTGAAACATCAAAAAATATTAATAAAAGATATTGAAATAACCAGTTGTGATTCCATCAGTTACAAAAAATGTTTAATTCGATAAATGTAGGGAAAGTATATCGCACATTCATACGTGCGAAGAAACTTCATTGACATTAGTACACTTTTCTCGCCGGAATTTGTTGTGTACAGAAACAACCGTAAACTTCTTACCAATAATAGCTCCGTGAAGTCTTACATGTTACTTAGACGATTTAATTTTAATTGTAAATTTCTCCAGAGTAATTTATCACGTTAGAAGAGTTTTCTCCACCGAATGAAGGTATGAATGATTTGCATTGTTTGCTAACAGCTCAAAGATTATTATTAATTTAGTTTAAAATTATATGAAAAACCACAACTCGATATCCCTTTGTAATGTCATTACCGACCGCAGTCGTCCATAGGCGGACCCTTTTAACTTTTCATAACAATACATGCCCTACGATATTTTAAAAATCCTTTATGTATTAACAATTGTATGTTCATTTGGATAAAAGTATACTGTATTTTTCTTGCCGCTTCAACACGGCAACATATAAACTTATACTGAAAAAGACGTTTTAGTTTTAGAACAGTGGCGGCTCGTAGGTAATTCAATTAGGCAGGCACTAACATAAAAATATATATGAAGAAAATTGCGCCGCAGGCGAATTTTTTTTATATTGTCACGGTCAAGCGCCTTAGATGAAAAGTAGAAAATTATCAAGGTAAAAAAGAACACGTTAAAATACGGGTTTCGTAAGGTAAATCTTTATTTTTTTTGTTTTTTTTTATTTTTATATATTTTTTGTTTTGTTTTTTTTTGTTCAAAAATGTATCTCCTTAAGGTATGCGTTTTACATTTTCGTTTACTTATACATATAGTACCTAGTAACTAGAATAGAAAAATTAAAGGTTTTTATAAATCAATTCAATTCGTCGATTTTTACTACCCGCAAAATGATTTATTACTTGATCATGAAATTCTGAACCTAACTCTCAATCTTTCAAAAGGCCGCTTGATATGAAACCCAAGTTGCTTAAACGAGATTCTTCAATTTTATTGCGACTAAAGGTTTTTATTCGTTTTAAACACGAAATGCTTCTTTCCACGAACGCAGAAGCAACTGGAATACAAAGTATTAAATTACATAATTTAAAAATTTCTGGCAAAGCAATAACTAAATTATTATGAACAAAAAACTGTAAAACATCAGATAATTTGGAAACCAAATATGTAAAATTTTCAAGACAAAATTAAATTGTTATTCGTGAACAAATAATATGTTACATTCACTGGTAGCTGTGTATCACCTGATTTGAAATAGCTTTTTGTATTGCGATCTTTTACCAGTCATCAAAGATGTATCACCAGTCAAAAATGGAATTTCTGCCAAATCGCATATTTGCTCTTGTTCAAACGTGCGTGCAATTCTTGGATATGCTGTAATACCCTCGGTGTGATATGCGAAACCGCCTTGTTTCACCAATTTAATGCCTTCATCAGGGGTGAAGAAATTGGGGGTATCTTTGCCAGCCTTAAACGGAACAAATGACGCATACAATCTTATATTATGTATTCTTTGTAAGTGTAGATGGAAACAAACCAAAAGAATATTTGCATTTGCTGTTTGTACGTTGATTCACCCAACTTTCCTGGCGGGGTACTTCATATTAAAAGGAGTCAAAGCAATTTTCAATTTCAATTTTCTATTCAGTTTTGGTTTATCTACCTATAGTTATATGAAATTATGCTTTGACAGTACATCAGCCAGCGCCGGCAGGCGGACTAGACGACCGCGCAAGAAAAAATTTAACTTATTTAGATCACTTATCACTTTTGTCATCGATTTCCGGAATAATTATTTCAATATATTAGAAAATGAAGCAGCCAAGTTAATAAATTCTCTGGATAATGACCGCAATATGTACAAGTGCAGTGGTAGAAAAGAGAAAAGGAAAATATTTTTGGATGAAGGTACAAGTGATGAAGTAATATTAACTAAAAGCGAAAAATTTAGGATTGAAATTTTTAATACGATATGTGATCAACTATAGATTTTATTTAAGCCGCAGACTAGAATCTTATGAAATAATTAAAAATCGTTTCAATTGCTTTTTTAGTAAAGATTCTTTGAAATATAATACCTACATAGCCAAACTGAAGAAAGAGAACGATATAGAGGCACACAACTTAGAAGAGATTGGGCAGTTTAATAAATATGTTATGTGAAGAGACATATCGAAAAATAAGTTTACACAAATTTGAAGCAGTTCAAGCATTAAAGTCTACTTTCATTTGCATTTGCATTTTTCAATTATAGGTGTGGAATAAGTTTATCTAAATGAAACGAAAACTACAAGCTACAATTAATAAGGAAAGTGCTAAGAATTGCATTTCTTACCTGATAAATTTTCGTACTATTCAACATCCTCAAATAATAATCATATTTACTAGTATCTTGAATATACGTAATAGTATATGATTGTAATTCTGTCCCAACTTTCAAAGTACTTTGATAAATGTCCTTAATTGTTTTAAATACTTCTGGTTCAGTATTTATTAGGGAGGATACAAGACTTGATGTATAGTAATTGTAGAGTAACATCGACATTACCATTAAATTGAGAAATATAATTCTACCAGCGATATTTTTAGGTACTGAAGAAAGACCTGTTAACAAACTAAAGGAGGTAATGAAAACGATCAGCAGCATTATTATTGGTAATATTCCCGCCCCACCACTTTCCACCCTTTATGGTTGTACAAAAGTGACGTTATCATCGAATATTAACTATAGACAAGAAGGTTCACTAGACGCTGAAAACGGCATCGACTCGTCGCATTCCCAGCCACATTTCTGGCCCGCTACTATATCTATATATACTATAAGATACTATATTATAACTATAAGCGCGGCGAATTGCTTTGTAGATATGAACATCAAACGTGCCGACACGAGGTGAAGTAACTGTCTATTATTTTAACTGTGACGTTATTATCCTTAATTTGTTTGGCTATTGCTGGTGCATTATCCACCACATCATCAACAGCTATGGAAGAACTCCTGGATTTAACTCCTCTTCATATAGGAGAAGGAATCCAGGTGGACTAATTATACAGATTATATCATACTACTAGATGTATGGCAGATAGACCACAGACTGCTGGCCGAAGGCATTTTGGGAGTGAACTCTGATGTAATGCCTCCAGCTATAAACTACGATCTGCCTTACAAAAACTCTGGTCCTGCATGGAGTTCTAAAGTGCGGATTATTGCTGGTTTTGCTGATGGCTCAAAGACAAACAGAGGTACAGGTGCCACAGTTTATGGAAACAGACCCAAGACAAAAATTCCAGAATGTCTGGGATACCACGCTACTGTATTACAGGCAAAAGTTCTGACCATTGATCTGTGTGCCCAGGAATTCGAGCAGGACCACTGTGCCCGAAAGTCAAGAAAAATCTTCTCTGATATCCAAGTGCCATAAGAGGCCTAAGCTCATCAAGTTCCACATCAAGAAAAGTGTGTAATTGTCAAAACAGACTCTCTAATTGAAAGCTCACTCAGCAAAACAATCAACTTCATTAAGAAGATTGGGGTGAAATATAAATAGATATGAACCACAATAGACCATCGATGGTCGCAGAACACTTTATTCAAAGTCAGCAACGTTTCGTGGTTTCAAGATTTCTTCTATTAAGGTACCTACTGTATATAAAAATATGTTCTGTGTTGTCAAAATACTTACAGTCGATAAATTAAAAAGAAGTTTATATCACAGGGCACGAACTGTTCGATAAATATAATTAATGCTAGTAGGAAATCTCTCGTCTCTGCTGGTGCTTTAAGACAGCAGAACTTTAAATTAATATGAGAGCAGTATTACAAAATTATTATATACCTTGTTGTGCAAAAATTGCCACAGCAACAAATATTGAAAAGACTCTGTCAATCTGTCGATCTATCAAACGTTTTTCTACTAGATACGCAATTTCAATACAAAGACACACAATCAAACTTGTTACCAATGTGGCATACCAACTAACTGGTGTAAATGGTTTCAACACTTCATACAGATTCGGTTTAACTACTCCAGGATTACGAAAAAAGAAATATGACCTAAAAAATCGAAACATCTAACAGTTTTGTTCAGTTGCGTAACATTTCTGGTCATTAATATACAGGGTGAGTCACGATGGACGAGGTCTATGAGAAAAGTAGATACTTTTCTTTCTTTAAACCTTGCAATTTAGGAAAAAACAAAAAAAAAATCATAGGGAACCCTTAGGAAAGTCTACCTTATTTTTCATAGTTAATTCAAAAATGTTTTAAAATATAAGGCATTCCGTAAAAAAAAGCATAACCTTGATATTATTCCACTCTTTTTTTGAAGCACCTTATATATTTGAAATCATTTTACAAATGTAGCTTTAATGGACCGACACACTAGTTTTCTAATAAAAAAACTCCGTGGCGTCCTTCGTTACTCACCCTGTATATAGAGGAGTTTTATAAATTATACTACCTAAATTTGTAGTATGGCATTATATAATCATAATAAAAAACTCTATCAGAAGCTATCAGTCTCATAATACCACCAGCGCTACTTATATCTATAGTATGATCGTACAATAACTTCGCCATTCCACCATCTTGACCACTTGAAGTATTTCCAAACCACGACAAAAGCAATGTCATATTGTGGCTGAAAACAGAAAGTCGATTAGAAGAATTGTTGCTAGAAATGCAACTAATCTGTTCTGTTAAAAATTATCATCAAGGATCAAAATTCAATGCGTATCCAGGGCTTCTATCGAAAATATAAATCCAGTATCCAGTGTTGGTGGTTCATTAGCTGCAAGTACATCAACTGAATTTTGCAAGGGTTGTCATGAATTTGATCAACCAGTGATATCTGAAAACTGGATTGTGGCTGATATTTCTAATCGTGTTAAGCTTGCTGAAACTGAGCGATCTAATGTCTTCAAATAAAAATTGCAATGGGAATTTAGAAAATTTTGATTAAAGTTGAGCAACAAATGCCTAATAACTACTTTATGAACCGTTTGTGCGAAAAACACAAATCATTTGAATGTGAAAATCGAGGAAAATGAAAAACTGAAATTTAATCAAGCACTGAAGTTATCTTTATATGTCGAAATATGTTGCGTTGGAAACAAACGTTTGTTTCTTCAAAAAAAAAATCGTATCATAATTACCGACCATTTAGCAAGTATATTTCGTTACCTCTGGACATTTTATTCACGGCTTAATCTAAAAAAAACTGAAAACATATTTACTGAAAACGATGCATTTCTTCAAGCGTTAAAAACAACTGATAGTGAAATTTGCTGTAAATATCATACTTTTTCAGTTTCAAATCCACCATATACTCATGAAAGCTGGTTTTAAATGGATACCGAACCTGAAATTAAAATATATTCATGGATTTTTATACAAGGTGTCCAAACAAGTGCCCTTCGATCCATTGTGAACACAGAAGCACCTAGTTTATATTTCTGAAAACAACTAACTCTTTACTTGTTACTAACTGCTGTGAATAAGTACCTACTCTAGCATATAGCAGACTACAATGGGCCTTTTGTAAAATTTAAGGTTTATAAAGAAACTGTTAGTTCGCAAAATAAACTTACTGGTAGTGTTTAAATTATTAACAGAAATATAAGTATGTGAAAATAAAGTTATTCTTTTGAAAATATCTGAGAATAAATAGCAATAACGTGACATTCCATAAAAAAATAAATGATTTATTTACCAAAACTAAAAACTCTCTGGCTAATAGATCCATCATCTAAAGCCATTTCCCTTCAAAAAAAATAAAAAATAAACTAAAAACAAAAAATATTAATAAATAATCTTGTATCCCACTTGAATTTAGTTCACTCTAACCAAAATCGACGGAAGGGCACATATTTGGACACTTTGTCAAAAATAAAACAGCGCAAACAGTTTTTTGGAAATATTTATTTTGTTGAATTCTAACTATATTCAAGTTTTAAAGGTACTGAAAAATGTCCAGCTCAAACACGTGAAATGCTCATTGAGTCATATAATTCCCTACTTTGCAGGAAGCATATTTATGCCAACAAATTTGCTGACAAACATGATTTCCGTCGGTCACATCCAAGCAGGTAAGCTTTCGCCACTGCTTTGTTGCCGCTAATAAGTGATACCAACTTGAGGGTCGGAATCGATTTGAGGAATTTTTAGGTTATGCGAGGGACAGAGGGATATTGACCTAGTTTCGAGGGATTTTCTCTCTTAACAAAACTGAGTTGTTTCCTAAAAATATCCTCATAAAAATTTTAAGTTAGACCGATGGCCAGGCAGGCAGTTTAGAACGCTGGGAAAAAAATTAAGCTGTGTGAATACTTTGTTTTGAACAATTTTAATTTAAATCCTGTTGTTTCCAACTCAAAATCCATTCAAATCGGATATTTTATGATTGAGCGTGAGATTTGTTAAAGTAGGTTGGCGGCAGTGTTCCCTAGCACAATGACACACAACACAAATGTTATTCTAGCATTGTGTTACAAATACTCAAATCTCAACGTATTTCAAGAATGCAAATATTTAAAACTTTGCAGTATCATCTGATACTACGTTTTGTTTATCAAATTTAACACAACAGCCTTAATTTAAAAAATTGGATCCTAATTTCCAAATATTTGTAGACATTGCATGCATCTAGTACAAATTTGCACAAATGTACCGTAAGTCTGGTTAAATTATTTCTTTTTTGCATGCTGGGTTTTTTCTTTGCAGTTCTTTTAAAAATACTTATTTTTCTATCCCATGAAAGTTGTATGGATAGAAAAATATATGTTGTTTCCTTATTGGCATACCCCATTTCAGGCAAAATGAAAACAGAAATCTCGCCCAATGAGCATTTTCTGCCTCTGAGCCCTTCAAATCCATTATGTTGGGTACCTACCACATTAGCTGACCTAATTAAAACACCTTTCATGTGTTTTCTTGAATCATAGTACGTCAGATTATTCGCAATCTCCAGATTACCATTAGTTATATTGTATTTTCCAAAATATTTCAAACGTAATCCAACTTCTAAACCGGGATTATAAATTTCGTACATCTCATATATTTCCATCTCATTTTCATCCCTCTCTTTAAATATTATCTTAACATCCATATCCAGGCGAGTTTGACATGATTCAAAAATTTTTGTTATATTTGTTATATCAGAATTTGAATATTCAATTAGTATTAACCAGTTTTGCAAAAATGTAAACTTATTGAGAAGTGCCACCTACAAGTAAAGATTCTATCTCGCCTAAATTACATCAGCCTAAGCTCATAGTTTCGAAACAAATATTACTAATAACCCGAAGAGCCGAGGTACTCTCGCTACACTGGTACACTTTTAATTTTACTGGAAGAGTAAAAGTAACTCATTTAAAAACTACCTGTGCATGTGCGAATGGCAAATTGTGACCGGTAGAGCTACCATCTATCTTTCTTCATAAGTAATCACAATCGAAACATTTGCAAGATACTAGTACGTCCACTGATAATAATAATAATCAGTGTTTATTTCCAACAGTTAAATGAATTTACAGTAAATTCTCATTACAATAAAGGAAACAATAATCATACTGAATAGGTACTGAATATGGCACAATATAAAAAAATCTAATAGTAACTAAACGAGCAAATCACATAATACAATTTATACTAATTGGAGTTTTCCAGCCTCTTCTTTGAACCACCAATCATCCGCGCAATCATTCACCGACAAGACCAACAACTTGAAGAAGTAAGATACATCGATATTACAGTCGCTACAGACGCGATTGAACACCGAACAGACGACGTATACAGAACTCTGCTAGAGAACTTTTGTTCTAGCTGGCACTACAGCAAAAGTAGCCGAACGTCTAGCCGCAAAACAGGGAACTAGGCATCTCACACAGCCCAGCAGACTGGGCTATCAGATAAAACGCTACATAATTCTACATGAGGAAACCAAAGATGCTCTTAAATGGTGCATACCTTACCTAGCTACAAAAACAAAGGTTCAAGGAACATTTTAACTACTAAAGATTTTTAATCAATATAAACTGAAATTAAAGGCTATCCCCGGGCTATTGCACCTTTAATCCAATATAGTTAATCAGGGTTCACTGCAAAGTCTTGAACCAGTCATAACAAAAGGTCTCCACAGACATCTGGTTTGACTCTATTTGTCATACAAAACAACAGTATTGGGATATCCAGATTGAGCTCGTTGTAACCAACACATTAAACCTGCATTTTCTGAAAGTGGTATCTGTATAGGTTCAGATTCAGAATAATACTTCTAATGTACGAGTATGTATTAGGTATTTATGTTATTTAGTTTTAAAAATAGACAGAAAAGAAATAATAATAAGCTTTATTGTCTAACAGAGATAATATCTCCAATTACAAGACAAATACATAAAAGTACCAACTTGACACAATAGTTCAGCATTGCATCAGTAATGAGACTACAATATGATCGAAATGCAACATTGTTTATGTCGGAATCGATACAATGGTTGTTAAAAAGCTCGGATGCAGCATATATTGGAGTCTGCTTAAGGAAGATTTCTCGTAGTACGAAGAGGAGCCGCGAATGAGACCTGAGAGAGAAGCTTGGAGCAATCAATCAGTGAATTGCACATTTTCTACAAAAATTGAAGCAAGAGCATCCTTCTTCTATTTACGAATGAACTAAAACCAAACCTATCAATCAAAACCCGCTAGTCAAAATTCCTACAGGGATACCAGTTATCACACCTATATGCAAGAAATTTTAAATTTCCTTTGCACATTTTCCATTTATTGTTGTTGTTCCATAGAATACAGCCATACGCAAGCTTCGATCTAATAAGGGCAGAGAAAAGTGCCTTCAAAGTAGTCAATTCATGTATGCTTCTAGAGTATCTAATAATAAAGTCTAACCGTTTAAAATCAGCGTTAACAGTCTTGTTTATATGTTGTACAAATGAAAATTTAGCATCCACCAGTATACCCAAATCCCTCACCGATTCAACACTTTTCAGCGTTGAGTTTATAATCAAATAAAATTTTATTATGAAATTTATTGGTAATAGATATTATATGACACTCTGATCTATGTTTAAGTTCAATTTATTCACAACACACCAGTATGAAAGCCGCTCCAAGTCTCTCTGTATCCCAATACAATCGTCAACTAAATTTGCAATGCGGCAAATAATAATTTCTTACTTACAATGTTCGCACCTATATCATTTCTAAAAAGAGAGAATAATAATGGAGCGAGCGATGTTCCCTGTGGCGCTCCGCTAGTGATCTGAAACTTTCTCGACCTGTGACCCCGAACCTCAACATATTGATGACGATCCTCCAGATAGGATAAAACAAGATTCGTCAAACCATCACTGAACCCGATCCCCAACAGCTTTGAAACCAGTACTTTGTGATCTATTCGATCGAAGGCCTTAGGGAAGTCAGTGTAAGTAAATAAATAACAAACTTGAAGTTTTTTATCTAGTGCACAACCAACAAATTGAGAAAAGCATGAGAGGTTAGTAATCAGTACTTCTTTCAGGGTAAAACCTATGTTCTTCCGGAATCAACAATTGTTTTAACTGACTGTTTTAATGACATCTCAAAAACCCTAGAAATAAAGATCTCAGAAAAACAAGAAAAGAAAAATATGAACAGTATTGAAATTATCTGAGATCACTTAAAAAATTGCTACAATAACAATACTCACTTTATAAATAAACTGTTCCATATTGTTGCACTTCATATCAACTATGTATGATATTTTGTCATATTTTGTATCAGGAAATAATTCAAAAAATTCTACATTTAAAGAATTATAAGTTGCCATTCTAACTTGACCATTCGTATGGAGTTTATTTTGAAAAATAATTTGATCTGAAATTAACATAGCTTATGAGCAGTTACACTGTACGAAATCACAAACTGCCTGATGCATAACCAGTATTCGAAACAAAATACGGAAAAGTCGGACGTAGTTTGAAATAATTTAAATATTCTTAAAATTATAGAAACGATGCTTCTCAATGAATCCTGCGTCAAAATTATTCTAGCTGACGTTTAGCTGATCATCCTGTCAGGTTCCTCAGAGCAACTTTGCGTGAACGTTGTTAAACGAAAACTGAAAGTTTTCTGTCTAAAATATTCTTAAAATTGTATTTATCAACCTAAACAGTTAAATGCCTGTAATGATTATACAGTTACAAATGGTTGGACTATGTATTTGAGATATCGAAAACTACAAATTAGAATAACAATTTCCCCATCACCTTGAGTAATCACTAAATAAAATTTTACAATGACATACCTCTGGTATTCGTACAGGTAAAATATATAACAAATTTCGCATTATATTTTTCTAACAATTGTAAAACTAAATCATTCCAACAAATGACAATATTTAAGAAATAATGTAAAATGATCAAAATGTATAATTTCATAGCCACTTTTTTAAGAAGATTGCACTAGTTTCATATTCAAAGGATGTCTGTAAAATATATAGGTGCCAAACATTTTTAAATTGATTATGATAAAAAGATATAACGCTACGCTATAAATACAAAGAGAATTTGAAATCATTGCCACTGGCACAACACAATTCAAACTCATATAAAAATCATCTGAGTTGGTTCTGACTGAGAGAATAATATAGTTAAAACAAAAAGGACTAAATGTAGTTAGAATTCTTTTTGTAGTTATATTATGGTATTGCGCTTTATATTCCAACAATTTTGAGTTAATTTAATTAATTAAAGTAAGGTAGATATTATATTCCATTAATCACACTATAAAACCTTTGAATAAACTTGTAAACTGTAACTTAAAAAATATA
The DNA here is from genome assembly GCA_911728435.2 of Apoderus coryli. NCBI lineage: Eukaryota > Metazoa > Arthropoda > Insecta > Coleoptera > Attelabidae > Apoderus > Apoderus coryli. The sequence goes on along the minus strand of OU452204.1, from coordinate 7,628,582 downwards.
ATAATAAATAAATAAATAAAATATATAATAATACAATAGGTAATTTCACAAAAAATAAAGTAAAACCAAACAAACAATTAACAAGAAAAAAAAAGAAAATACGAAACAAAAACAGTCAGAGCAGCCCTCATAAGTGCTTCGTTTGAACAATAAAAAATGTCACAGTCAGCACAAATCAAATTAAAATTATTACACATGACATATACGTGCGATTTTGTGTGAGGTTAGTGCAAGGCCGCTGAGAGTAGAATGTTAAAGGATTTCGGGCGTCCAGTCTTGGCATGTTTAAATATATTTGAGCCAGGAGTTCAGAACAGTCGATTTTATAATGTAAAAGATCATACAAAAATTTTAAAGAAAAAAATATTCTTCTAAGCTCCAAACTCTTGAATTCGAACCTGTCCAGCAACAACGAATATTCAATCCCTCTATCAGGATAAATACCGTCTGCCTTAAATGAAAGGTACTTAAAAAACTTCGTTTGGACACTCACAACATTCTGCAAATGGATCCGATAGATCGGATACCAAATCAAGGAGCAATACTCGAGCTTCGAACGCACAAAAGAGTTATACAATGCCTCAATACTATGAAAACCTCTGCAGCTTCTCACGATAGAACCGTAGGATTTCGTAGCTTCACTAGTCCTGGCCGCCACATGAGGCACAAATAATAATGAGTCGAAAAGCACGCCCAGATCAGCAGCAGTTAGAGACCTAGCAGGTGCGTCCCACCAACCGTGGTCTTCCTTCTAGTGAGCGATAGTTTATTAACGCTACACCAATGTGCCACAGCACTCAGATCGTTCTGCAACCGAAGATAGTCTACGTGAGAAGTAATAGGGACGAACAACTTAAGATCGTCGGCAAAAAAGGGCATATTTACATAGAGACAATCATTTAGATCATTTATAAATATATAAAAAAGCAGTGGACCCAAATTGGATCCCTGCGGAACGCCTGAGGAAGCCCAAAACTTCTGTGACCTATAGCCCTTATAATAGACATGGAGTCTGTTCTAAAGATATGAAGTAATTAAGGACTCCAAACCATCATCAAATCGGAATCGATCGAGCTTTTGAACAAGTATTCGGTGATCCAGATGATCGAAAGCTTTAGCAAAGTATGTGTACAGCAAATCAAATTGACCACCACCATCAACAACACATTGTTGAGTAAAAGTTGCAAGGTTAGTGGCAGTGGACCTTCCGGTGAAAAACCCATGTGGTATTGTTTTTTACATGAAAAAATGTCCAGAATCAAGCAGGATCTCTCATTAAGATACCTTGCACGCGATCCAGATAATCTGAATAGGCAACATCAATTTGAATTTTCACGGCTCTTCGAAATCTTTCAAAATTCCCCAAACAGCAAAATATCTTATATGTGCCGACTAATTTCCAGTTCTTTAACATCAGATGGTTGTTTCTAAGACCCTTTGAATCAATACAGCAATAAATCTGTTACGAATTTTTCACATCGACATTGATTTAAGTTTGAACTAAATCTCACTACTCAAAAAAGACGTTCCTAAACAACTTTTAAAAATTGTAGATGGCATACTTTCTCTTACTTCTTTTGCGTACTACTTTGAGGATGAAATTCATAGTGTAAACAGATTCTTACGCTCACCACACATCTCGGTTTCCACTGTTTGTAAAGAAACGTGACAGTAAAAAAAAACTGTATCTAATAGTGGTTGGAACAGCAGCTTCTGCTGAAAAGTAAATGACCTAGTTAATACACGATTGTGCCTCTAATTAAGTTAGCTGGGTCTCTTTGCTTGGATAAATTTATTATTGGCATTGAATCTGAATAAATAAACTTATTTTCTAAATCATCAAGTTTATTACCTCATTAATTAATCAATAATAGAATTCAAATACAATTTTACACTAAAGCACTATGAAAGTTTCTTGGCTAACTTTACTTCAATAGTTAATTTTATTTTCCTTAGTGACTTCCTGAAGCAGCCGCTCCATCTTTTGGTACATAGTCCAACTGTTCTTCAGCATCATGGGGCCAGAACGTTGGTTTATTGATGGCATCCAATGCTTGATCTGGGTGAGCATCCCGGAAGTCTTCCATTGTCATTTGATCGTATGGAATTAAGCTAGCCAAATGGGCCAGTTGTTTTTTGTATCTGAAATTAAACATTTGAATTCATTTATGGTACGGTCCACGATTCTTCGTATCTATAATTGATATAAGGCAGCAATGTTTTAGAAATGTTAAATATTACTTTTGGTAACTCTACTAAAATTGAAAAAACATCAACTCGTAATTCTAATAAAAGCATCAGAAAATCGTCAGTCCACCGTCGATCTTCGGAACAGAGAAGGGATACTTCCAAAGGTTCTATGAACTTTTTCAATAATACTATCCGATGGAGGATGAAAAGCTTTTTTTCAATAATACCATCCGATGAAGGATGAAAAGCTGTCGTATGAATACGGTGCATGCCCAGTAGATTACTAAAAAAGTTGCAATTCAAATTGTCGACCTTGGTCAGTGGTTAATCTTAATGGTACGACAAATCTGGAAATCCAACCATTACATAAGGTTCAGGCTATGGTTTCGACTGTAATTTCTTTCATTTGGAAAACTTCTAGTGTATCTGTCAATTCAGGTCAGGCAGTATCTACACTCATCTACTTCTTCAATATTAAGAGCAGCTCTTTCAAAACATGTATACAATTTTCCACAAAATGCGTACACTTTCATCGACATCACTGCTTGTCAGTAGGTCAGTCCAATCAATAGTAAAAAAGGTACTTTAGAAAAATTGTACTTGTGAGCTTTTTCATGTGAACTGTTGGGCTTTTTCTATTGGTGGATTGTCCGATCCACCGGCAAATAATATTTTGGAACACCTTGAAAAAACAATATGTCAATTGGTTTGTTTATAGATTTATCTGAAGCTTACGATAGCCTTGACAGAAAGTTATTATTGAAAAAAATAGATCAATACAATGTGCGTGGAAACTCTTTGAAATGGAGAGAATCATATTTGACTGATAGGTATCAACTAGAATCAATATCAAAAAATGGAAAAACCGCCTGTTCGGAAATGAAATTGATTAACTTTGGTGATGCACAGTGAAGCATTCTTGGGCCTATTCTCTTTCTAGTTTATTTTAATGACATACATAATCTTAAACAAGAACAAAATCTGACAAAAGTAAATTATGCTGATGACACTAATGTTCTAAGGTCAAAATATAAATCACTTGCAGCGAGACTTAAGATATTTCTATGTTAACCTTTCACAATGGTGCACCCAAAATAAATTAATTATTAACTAACTAATGGTATTTTATTTAGAACTAAACAAAATCAAATTACAAAAAGGAAAGGAGTTGCACTCGACTTAAATACTGAAGTAGAACTTGGAACACAAACTAAATTCTTAGGAGTTATCATCAATGAATTTTTAGATTGGACAAGCCATATTAATTTATTAGTAAATAAATTGAATTCTGTCTGCTATGCGTCACGAGTTGTAGGTCAGTATCTCAATAAAGCAACATTAAAAATTTTGTATCATGCAACCTTTAAATCTCGTATGAAATATGGTATTAGTTTTTGGGGTAGAGATAGTTAAGTGCAAGTTATCTTTGCGGTGCAAAAACGATGTATAAGAATACTAAATAAAATGTCTTATTTACAAACATGTCATCAGAAAAACTAATGACTGTCACTGCGTTATATATTTATGAATGTTTAGTTTTTGTCATTAACAATAAAGACAAATTTAATGATCCACCTGAGACCCACAAGTATAACACAAGAACAGTTAATGTGACATACCCAATACAACAGTTAATGTGACATACCCAATACATCTTTTCTCTAATAATGCACCTTATATGTGTATAAAATTATACAATAAGTTACCAAATAGAATAAAAAATATTAAACCAATTAAATTATTTAAAAAAGAAGTTAATAATAATAATAATAAATGGTCTTTATTTTTAACTCGGCGAATTTCAGCAAGCTGTTTTTAACCGAGCATGCATACAACAATCAAATACAATATCAAATTACATTGAGCATAATAAATCATAAAAAATCAAAACAAATTCTAAGCATTTGCCACATACCAAAAATTTACCTGTACTAAATTAAATATTGTAATAACACAGTTAGCCACGCAGGCGACAAAGAAACAGAAAACAAATAAAATCAAGAAAATGAGGAAAAATGAAAACGAAATAAAATAAACAAAATGAAATTCACAACGTACCATCGCTACCCACTTTTATCCAACAGATATTTCTTGAGTTTCTTTCCAAAGCTCGCTATCCCCAAAGAACTCAGAGACGTTGGCAACCGATTGTACAACCGAACTCCAATATATGAAAAAGATCTCTGAAAAAGGGCTGTACTATGTTTAGGTGTACTCAGGAGGTGGCGATATCTTGTGTCTCTGTCATGAGTCGCGTACACATAAGACAATTTGTCCCTCAAATACGACGGAAAATTCATTGTTAATATCTTGTGTACCATGCAAGCGATATGCAAGTCTCTACGTTCAGTCATTCGTAGCCACCGTAGTCCATTAAAATGTAACTTAGTATATTTAGAACCATATAGTTTGTCTGATTATTTTGAAGCCATTTAAAAATGCACAATGTTTGTATCACTGTTCTTATGTGGTGGGTTGTACCATTTACGAGGGTCATCAAGTTTTTGAAGAGCAGCGTCGACGACATGAGGATGCAAAGAGACAGCATCGAAAAGAGAGAGACCGCACCGATGGGGCAGCGCATCTACAACAACAGCCGGTGAATGGTAGTGATTGGGTGTGTAAATTTTGTGACAAGGTTTGCGGCTCGAGGATCGGTCTGTATAGCCATCTTAGAATTCACAACAGAAATCCCTAAGATGAAATAATACTCGTTAGCGACTGAATGCTGATGATGATCACAATTATTATTGAGATTCAAAAAATGCTAGTAACATCTCACCTCCTCTCGTTAGATCAGATCCACTACGATCGCACCTAACAACAGCATATCGCGCATTAAATAATTCGCCATCATTTATCCATGTTTCTGTTAACGCTATTATGTCATAATTTTCAGACAATGTATTTCAAAAATCAAATTCAGTTTTTGTTCTAAGACCCTTAACATTTTGGTAGCATAATAATAATCCCTCACCATCACTGCCTTGCTCTACTGAGGATCCAGGATTAGTTGATCGAACATTAAGACTACCAAACTACATAATAGGTTTCTCAGAGATAATTTTTACACATGCATCTTTTATTGATACGCACATAAGATGGTATCGATCACAACACTCCGAACAATTTATAGTTTTAGAGTTAACAACAAAATTGTCGTTACATTTGCGGCACATGCCTACACCCGTGGCCATCTTTCTTCCTATTAAATCATATCTCTTGACGGAGTGTTTTTAGTTTTTAGTCGGTGGGGACGCCGCTAGGTGTATGTGTGTGGGTTAATGTTGTTAGCCACAAACGAGTTTATATGGTGTATCTATACATAATTTGTAACTTAGCTTTGTTATTTACTTATTTCTATACCATATAAATATATTGTTTGCACTGTTAGTTTGTTTATTTATTTATTTATATTGTAGTGAATTTTGTTAAATTTGACCTGCTACAATTGTTGTGATTTCTTTATTCATCCACGGACAAAGTCCATTATTACAATACGAAAATAACAAAAACAAAAAGCAGGCGTGACAAATACTTAGATATCTAACTAAACTAATTACAATATTACGATATCACAAGCCCAAACCAATGCAAATCGCAAACTATCAATTAGCCCAAGAGAGGAGAAAGTCCAGTTCCAGGTCTGAACATTCATTGGCCAAACAACATGTCCTAGGAATAAAACTTCCCCTGGCGTAATATGAACAATTTGTGAGAGCAAGCTAGATGAAAGAATGATGTTATTAATAATTTTGTAAGAAATGGTAAGGTCTCTCACGCTCCTACGGACACCCAACGTCGTCAATCCCATCTCCTCCATCAGTGCATCATAATTGTAGACATGGTGGTGGGCGACGGAGCTTAAAATGAATAATTCTCAGGAAACGGTGCTGAATCCTCTCGATATGAGCCACATGACAGGCATAGAGGGGGCGCCAAACCGTAGACGCGTATTCGAGATGAGGTCTGACAAGCGATGTATATAACAATTTCAATGTGTTCAAACTGCTAAAGTCTACCGAGCAACGCCTGACTAACATGCAACATTTGCAAGGAACGCAATGCAGAACGCTGGATGTGATGAATAAAGCTCAAGTTGGCATCCAAATAAACTCCCAGGTCCCTAACGGTGGTCCTGAACTCCAGGGTCGATTGACCCATGAAGTACTCATCTCTTCGAGACGTTTAAATCCATGCCGTTAATCTCGCACCAATAAACCAAGTGACGTCCTCCTGCAAAAGAGGTGACACCCCGCATCGTCCTATAACACTTAAGATCATCAGCAAACAGCTTGAACTCACTATACCTATAGTAAGCATTGGTCTATGTCGTTAATAAATAGGTTGTGACATTCACCGGCCGAGAATGAAACTCATTAAGTAGAAGAACCTGAGTCCTACCTGACAGGTACCCCCCACAACCAGGGAATCTGCCACCCCGGCACCCTCAAGCTTATGAACGAGAAGCCCGTGGTTGACGCGATCAAAAGCCTTGGAGAAGTGGGTATAGAATGTATGAACCTGATCACCGCTCTCCAATGCCCGAGACAAGAAGTCCGTGAACTCGAGAAGATTGAGCTCTGTGGATTTACCGGATTGAAAACCACATTGCTCGTCTAAAATGGAACGACCCAATGCCGCCTTCAGTGCTTGGTGACAAGATTCTCAAAGAGCTTCGGAATGGAACTAAGAATGCACACAGGTCTGTAATCAGAGACATTATTTTTGCTGCCGTATTTGAAGATTGGAGTAATGAAACTAGGCTTCAACAACAGGGGGAATCAACCCGAGCCGAGGGAACAGTTAAAAATAATCTGCAGGGGCTCGACCAGAGAAAAACAGCACGCTCTTAGTAACAACGGGAGAATACCATCTGGACCGGCAAACTTTCTCGTTTTTAAGGAATCAAGCTCACCCCACACATCCGCAGCGGATACGCGAGACTCAGAAATGCGGGAGGAGCCCTCATGACTGAAAAAAAGTGACAAATAAATCCGCTCCCTCCTGCCCTGCATCACAACTCATCATCACAAAACGTAGGGAATAAAGACTATTACTATGATTGAAGTGTGGTTTGAACGGAAATATTTTTATTTTCTTTCAAATCCTTCTGAATATACCTAACAATTTTTCACAACTTCTAACAGTTTTGCAAGCTTTCTAAAACACATCACAGGAGTTTCTCCTACAGATTGCAGAACTAAAAGTGTGGCAGCATCATTATGGTCATATTTTTCCTTTTCATTTTGATGTTTAAAACCGAACCAATTCTTTGAAACTTTTTTATTGGTTTGCAGATTGTCATCTGACTTATTTGTATTCCTACATATTGTTCTCCAAATTTCTCCATGCCGTAGGGATATGAAATTAATGTCATGTTTTTGAAGGGTTATTTAAATCGCTAAATTTCTGTTATCACTGCCTAATGCATATAGAATTATACGTGAAAAAGATTGTGGTTCCAAGAAAATAGTTAAAATTATAAAATTTTATACTATTTCAGTTAACATCGAAATTATGTGTACAGCTGACAAAACAAATACTGGTATTTGTTAGGCTCTTGAAACTTACAAAGACTAAGTAGTATACGGTACTTACTCTGCAATTCTAACGTTGGATTCATCATTAAACTTCTTTATATCAGCTTTAATCTCCTTTTCCTGAGCATCAAGTTGGCTGCTGACTGTGTCAGGTGGGTATGGTATAGTAAGAGCTGAATATTGCTTCTGAAATTCATCTACCATACCAGCGACAGGTACTTTTTGCTTGTAGTATGCCCAATCTATTGCTGGGGCTTTTTCTGGTTGCTGCATAACCCTGGAAATCATTGAAGAACATACTCAATTATATAATTAAGGAGGTGAATGAAAAATCTTACCGACGGAGATAGTTATCAGATTTTGATTTGAATTGGAGAAATATGGACCGCTGGTGCTCCGGCACTCTTTCGGAGATCGCAGCCCAGTTAATCGAACTTTGTGTAATCCTTTTAGCAGCCATTTTCCCGAATAACTCAAATCAATTCAATTCAAATTCTAGCAATATCAAAAAGCAAAAAGGTTATATAACTTTTGACGTTTGAACTTGGACGTCTGCAAAGAGTGACATAAAATAATAGTTATTTGCCTTTTAACTCAATTATCAGATGTTTTCACTTAACGTCACATTCCGACATGTTCTATTTAGAACACTCAATTCATTTCAATCATCAATCATCATGACTATCCACAAGTAAATCTGAAGAAAATCCCCACATCAGTTCAAGTGAGTATCAATAAAATGTTAACCTAATAACTAATATTTGGGTATTTCGCCACTATTTAATATTTTAAATTTTAATCAATCAAAAATCCTTTCGAATTAATAATAAAAGCCACTGCGTGCATGGAAAAAATATAAATTTGTCAATGGATTTTATGTTAAAAAACAATTGGATTAAACTTAATATAAACAAAAACGTAAATTAAAAAACTTATCATTATAGAGTTCTAATGTTTCGGGAACAAATCTAAATCGGTCTTCCCGTAACGTTAGGGCTCGATAAAGATAAGTTTTTTAATTTATGTTTTTGTTTATATTAAGTTTTCTCTAACTTTTTTAACATTTTGGATAATTAGGAGTCAGTGAAATGTATACGACTAGTATTTTCCATATACTAATAGTATACATTTCACTGTTACCGCATATTTATGTATCGATAATCGATATATTTTTAAAACCTCTAATGAAAAACATTTATAGCATGAAGTTGCAACGCAATATAGTCCACAAGTCAGTAATTAGGATAAATATTTTATGTTGCTAATGATTTGAAACTATAATTAAAAAAAATATTGATCACGCAATTATTCATTAAAAACACTTTCCTATATATAATATATATTTTAGTTTTTATTACATTTAATTTTATTTTTTTACCTAAAGTAATTAATTACATAAAAAATGGTCATAATATATTTTTTGAGTCAGTGTGGCCATATGAACGAAGAACAGACAATATTCATCATCTGATATATGCCAATAATGTCAATTATGACAGATGTTTTCGGTTTATTTATGATTCATATAATAAATACAATAAAAAAACGTCAAATATATTGATTCATTTAAGACTAAAATACGAATTCAATTAACAATAAACTCCTATTATTTTTGTGCTTTTGTGTTATTTTATAATATTTATAACGCACTTCATAGTATGAGGTTGGTAAAAAGGATGTAACGCTTATCTATTTTATGTAGGTAAATACGTTTGATATACATGAATAACTATTTTTTTAGATCTTAACAATACATTTTATTTCACGACGTCGTTTGTTTAAAATATCATTTACAAGAATATAATTCCCAGTACATGTTAGTATATCGTATAGTAGTATAAGATAGATAAATATGGAAACCAGCGGATCCTATCAAAATGGGGCTGCGGCTAAGGAACAAGATTTCCAAAAATTGTCGCAGACAATTGGTACTAGTATACAGAAGATATCACAAAATGGTATGTTTTCTAAAAATTTTACATTAAATAATGTTAATAATATTAAAATTTACTTACTTAGTTTCTTCAATGCAACGAATGGTAAATCAAATTGGAACACATCAGGATTCCCCTGACCTCCGCAAACAATTGTAAGTTATTAAATTACTGTATACATTAGTATTCTGTTCTACAGTTCTTTGATATTTAAATTAACACAGCATACATAGTTCTCTGCTGTGGCAATTAAGTGGGCGTCAAGACAATTCTAGATCGGAGTTTGATGCACTTTGTATCCTATTGGTAAATCTCCGTTACACTCACACAGGATATCTAGTGTTTCTAGCCATTTAGGTATATTGAATATCACCTTTACTATAGAATAAGATGTATTTTTTGCATATAATGCAAACTACAAGCGACGAGTCCGATTCTGTTGAAGATTTGTTTTACCAAATCACACCTTTTACATCACAGAAGATTGAATTAAAGAGAAAACAATGATTAGGCTACAGTTGTTTGAATTAACATACTCATCTTAATCTTAAGTTAATATTTTAGACAGTCCATCCAACATTACACCCAACAGCTAGTACAAGATACAAATGGTTACATCAAAGACCTCAGCATGATACCGACAACGTTTCTACCACAATCTGAGCTGAGGCAACGAAAAATGCAACGTGAACGTTTACAGGACGAATTTGTAAGTGCCGCAAACATGTTGAAACAAGTGCAACTGAGCACGTTGCAAAAGCAGAAGGAACAAGTTAAACATGCTCGAGAAATTGCATATGGAGGTGACCCATTTTTACGTAAGTTTATTTGTAATATTTATTTTTTGATAATTTACTCATGATATGTTTTTTGTAGCTGGTTACAAGAAGGATCAGTTTTTAATTGAGACACAAGACACTGATTCTCATGCTATACAGATGCAGGAAGAGGCTGATTTAAGGGCCCTACAGGAACAAGAGGAGTCTATTAGAAATCTGGAGGTGAGTTATTTGTCATTGAAAATATATAACTCCACTTAAAAATAGGCAATTTTTCAAATTATAGACCATATCTTCAAAATGAATATGTTTTGAATTCCAGAAAGATATCAGCGATGTCAATCAGATTTTCACACAACTAGGCGCACTAGTTCACGAACAAGGAGAAACAATTGACAGCATCGAAGCTAGTGTAGAAAGTACTAGCGATTTCGTTAGACAGGGGGCTCAACAACTACGAGAAGCTAGTGCTTATAAAGATAAAATAAGGAAAAAAAAATTAGTTTTAGGTATTATTGGTGCTGTCATTTTAACTGTGATTATTTTAATTATTGTTATTGAAACATCTAAGTGATAATAGAATGAAATGACAAAAAATATTTAATATCTATATTCTAATATATAATATTGAACTTACTCGTAAATTGTATAAAAATATAATTATTATTAATCTACGAAAATGTTAAAATAAATTTAATATATATAAGGTATAATCTTAATTTTTTTTATATTTAGGAATATTTATTAAATATATTATATAGTTTAGATCAAATATTTGTTGGCAATAATACATAGAACTAAAAAAAAGTACTTATAATTAAGTAGGTACCTATAGTGTGCATATATTATTAAATTTAAAGTTTATTGTGCATATATATAAATTATTTATGCTTATTAATTTTAAATATATTTATTTGTAAATGTGTCAAATAACTTCTTGCTTTCAAAAAGTGCGATAAGACATAAGTGGCCAAAACTGAGAAGAAACAAAAGGAAAAAAGGTCTGTAAATTTTAAGGAAGTTAAGGTTTAGTTCCCTTTATATTCGAAATAGCAAAGGATTATTCCGGATCTACATTTGCCATTCCACTCGTTTTATTATGCTGCGTGACTTTTTCGCTTAAAATGATTTAAAATATAATACTTAAACTTCCTTTTCGAAGTTGAGTTTTTGTCAGGGTTGCTTAAAATGGTTGTCTTCTTAAGGAATATAACTTTCAAAATAGACTCAATCCTTAATCTAATGTTTAAATATAAGAAAGCTTAATGCGCATGCGTTTTCAATTACAGGTTTTTATAAGTAAGTTTGTAACAGTTTAATATATTTTTCGTTTGGTATTGAAATGAACATTGTCTACTAATTTCTTATTTTTGCAATCAAAAATTGTAAGTCATCTGAGGGCGTGCAGATTCTCAAGCCCTATAAACAAAATATGCCTGCTCCAGCGCATTGCGTAACTCCATAGCTGATTGCAAACTGGCAACGTTGGAGTAATTGCAGATTTATCCAGTTTATTTCTGAACATGACATTCCATGTAAATTGTCAAAGGATAATAAGATTACCCTGTCATTTTCTTAATTTATGATAAATTATTTTTTTGCAATAAAAATTAGTCACATACAAATGTTAATATTTAATAATATATTTGATATAGTTTTAATTAATAATAACACTAATACCATTGTTTATTGTGTAGTTTTAAATATGAAAATTTGTGGTTGTGTTAGAATAATTAATTGGACAAATATTAATACGGAAATAAAATGTTAACTCTTGGTTTCGGGGAATAAGAAAATATTGATTATTATCATTATTATTATTATGGAATCACCACCGTCTAGTTCAAGCTGGTCCCAGGGGTTTATTTTAAGTGACGATAGTGGTCTTTTGTTAACAAATGGTTCAGCTAGTAGTGGTAGTACGAGTTTCGAGAGACGCAGGCATTTTCATTTTGAGGTAAATATTTGTAAAATTGTTTATTTTATTTGTTAGCACTTTAATATTTTATTTTATGAAACGAGTATATTTTCGGAAAATACCAATACTAACGTTTCTAAGTAGATACTTGGTGACTAAAAAACAAGTTTTGGTTTATGAATATAATTGTAGTAATTTGTAGAATAAACAAAATATTCTAAAAAGGGTTACGTCGCAAATATATGAGGCTTTTTCTCTGATGTGATATCTAGACATTTTTTTAATATTCTCTTCGAAAATTGGTAACAACAAATTCTAGAGTCTTACTACACCAAGGAGTGCATAAAAATACTTGTAATAACATAATATTAACATAGGTCAACATTATCTTATAAGTAATACGCTTAAAATTATTATGGAACACTGACAATTTTTTCGGAAAAAGATGTGTTTTGATTTTTAGGACAGTGACTGCGAGGAAAGATCTCTGTCCCAGGATGACTCCCTTGATGGTATGTCAGACGTGATGTGTGGTGAAAATTTCAATACCCTGAAAAAAGGTCCTCCACAACATTGGACTGATTTACGATCGACAGTATTCTCGATTGAACCTCCACTAGAATTTCAGGATAAACCAAGGTATACATTTATCGAGATATTTTGCGATGAATTGAGCAGTGAAATATTGAAGCGAGCTTTTGTGGAGTTTCATGAGGGTGAATTAAAGAAAGTTCGGTAAGTACCTACTTGCATAAATCAAACTGCTATACTATATTTAACAAGCAGGTTTCTCTCGGGTTTACCTTACACCCTTCGTTGTGATACTGGTTTTTTTCTTCCTTTGGAGAAGGTATCTAATATGTCTATAGGATATTGATCTGATTAAAGTACTTAGATGATTTTAAGATTTGCCAAGACATGTGACAGCTGTAATTTTTGCAAATGTGTCTTGTTAGTTTTGTCTATTTTCAAGTTCACCCTATGAAATTTTTTATTTTCCTTGAGTTTACTTTAATATTTGACTGCTTTAACCTACTGATGTACATGGTGTCCCAAATTTAAAGATTTTGCCGGGTATCTCGAAAACCAGACGACATGGAAAAGAAGTAGTAAGAATGTCATGACCTATTTTTTGATAAAACTATGAGCTATAAAGTTTTTTTTCAGTTTTTGAGATACAAGGCTATTTTCGAAAATCATCGAAACAACAGGTAATATCACAAAAAAAAACAAAACCAAAATATTACACATATTGAATACAATAAATATGCCATTAAAAATAAAACATGAGTGATCTGACAAGAAATAAAAGAGAAACTAAAACGCAAAGACAGTCAGAGCAGCCCTACACATGACATATACGGGCGATTTTGTATATAGGTTAGTGCAAGGCCGTTGAGAGTAGAACGTTAAAGGATTGCGGGCGCCCAGTCTTGGCACGTTTAAATTTGAGTCGATTATATTATGTAAAAGATCATATAAAAATTTTATAGAAAAAAATACTATTCTAAACTCCAAACTCTTCAATTCGAACCTGTTCAGGAACAACGAATATTCAATCCCTCTGTCAGGATAAAATACCGTCCGCCTTAAATGAAAGGTATTTCAAAAACTTCCTTTGGACACTCTCAACATTCTGCACATGAATCCGATAGATCGGATACCAAATCAAGGAGCAATGTTCGAGCTTCGAACGCACAAAAGAGTTATACAAAACTTTCAATGCCTCAATACTATGAAAACTTCTACAGCTTCTCACGAGAAAACCGTAGGATATCGTAGTTTAGTCCTGGCAGCCACATGAGGCACAAATGATAGACTAGTGTCGAAAAGCTCGCCCAGATCATCACCTAGCCAGTGCAGTCCCACCAACCGTGTAGCGAAAATCTATAATAATCTTCCTTCTAGTGAATGTCATACATTTGCATTTATTCTATCGCTCTACGGAGCGATAGTTTATTAACGTTACACCAATGTTCCACAGCCCTCAGATCGTTCTGCAACCGTAGACAGTCTACGTGAGAAGTAATAAGGACGAATAACTTAAGATCGTCGGCAAAAAAAGCCGCGTTACACACAGACAATCATTTAGATCGTTTATAAAAATAGGAAAAAGAAGTGGATCCAAATTGGACCCCTGCGGAACGCCTGAGGAAGCCCAATGCCTCTCTGACCTATAGCCGTTATAATATACATATTCCAGTGTTCTGAAAGATATAATAAAAACTGGATAAAGCCTCACTGCGCATTTAATTTTGTACTGCATTGCATTGCTATAATGTGACATTTTATTGCGATAGACCTGTCACTAATTTGTATACGAAGTTATGTGGAACAATTTTCAATTTCATATGTATTCACCTGTTGAATTGTAAAATATTTGTTTTATGTTTTGTCATTTCTTCTTTAACTGATGAATATTTTTATATTGAGTTCATATTGACATACCCTGCAAAATCGTCAAATTTGGGACACCCTGTACAGGATCTTCTGTGGAACTGTGAAATCTACTTAAGGGAAAATTAAACACAACGAAAAGTTACAGATACTATTTGTAAACAAATGTACTAAAATATTTCAGGTCCCTGTATTACCTATAGGAATATATGAATTTTGTGCATATGTTTATAGCAACTTGTCTCATTTTTTTAGATGTCTAATCATCCCTCAAAGTGGATCGCACATAGGTACCATGGGACAAATTGTATATATATGCCTAGTTATTTAAACAATCATTAAATTTCCCATGTTGCTTTCGTTTCAGATTACTAAATCAACTACACCGTCCCCTACAACACCTCTTAAACCGACCCTATTTCACCTCCGATTTTATCCCATTTTCCCCTTGTCATCACAACGGTAGACCAAGTTCACGTAGTTCACTGGGTTCTTCCCGCCTCTCAAGTTCCCACAATTCACTTTCTGTCCTATCCTCTCATAAATTAGACGACTCTACATTTATCACTCAAGCAGTATCACATGATACACTGTCGACGAATCAACGTTGCGATTTGTACAATGTTCCCAATGGCAGTAGCGATCTGTACAACGTACCATTATCGCCGACGAGTGAGATTTACGAAATCAGTGATTTGTATAATGTACCATTTGATAGTGATATGTATGCGGTACCGGTAGATGTTGTTTTACCGCCAAGTGTTCGAGTGAGTAGTAGACGAGCAGCCCCACTGCCGACGAAGAAACGCAGGCGAAATACTTCATCCGGATGTAGAGATTTGGAGGTTAGGGATTTTAGAAGTGGTACGACGAAGAAAAGTGTTGTAGCATTGAAATATGAACGAGTAAGTCATATATACTTTACAGTCAAAAATTGTCATATGATAGAGATCTGCATGTTTTTTGGCCATCATTTCCTCCAGATTTTATACACACACTGTATACGATGCAGTATTTGGGGACATACACTTATTTTTTTACTAACATTATTAACCTCATTGCCTTAATGAGAAGTGGCATTTCTCTCCTTAGGTAAATATTTTTCGCAAGTAATCAAAAATATTTAAAAAAAAGTTAAATTAATAAACGGTAAATAAACAATGTGACAGTGATACTATTACCTTATTGCTATTAAACACAATCAGAAAAAATTAATAATATCATTACAATAAAAATACTCAATATCACTAAAAAATACATAACAATTAACCGAACCCTGTACTCTAGTGGTGTTACTAGGCAAGACAAAGGGTATCCGAGGCGTAATTCTTCTCCGACACAGGCAAGGAAATTAATAATCACAATGAAAATATTTCAAAGCAAAATAATATCACAACCAAAAATAAACATAGTCAATTGGTTTCTATAAAATATTAAAATAACTGGTCTTGGAGATACTCCTGCAGCGAATAGTATTCCTTATTTTTCAGAAGCATTTTCAGATTGTTCTTAAATAATCTGATGTCCAAACTTTTAAAGTGAGTAAGGATTTCATTGTAAATCAGAGCATACATGTAGTAAGAGCCACGCTGAAAAGCTGATGGTGAGTGTCTGGGCCTTATGATGGAGTGCCCACCTTGTCTGGTTAACGATTCCAAAAATTGGAATAAAGATCTATTTCTGTACACAAACTTGGCACATTCAAGTACGTATAGAGAAAACACTGTTAGTACGCCAAGTTCTACAAACTTTCCCCTGCAGCTACATCTTGAGCTCAAATCCCATGTTACATGTTATGGAGCGAACGTTTTCCAATAAATCAGTATGTTCGACTACTCCTCTGTCAGTTAGAGAAAAATTAATATACTTGGTTTTATCCACGTCTATGTCTATCTGGTTTATCCGACACCAGTCCGAGAGGCAAATAAAAAACCCATCATCAGCATACAAAATATCATGCGACCTGAGCGAAACAGGCATATCATTTGTGTAGATGAGGAACAGCAACGGTCCCAAGATAGAACCCTGAGGAACTGAAGGCGTTCCATAGGCATGTGGATTACATGGCCAGTCCATCGCAGCTGGTACCTGACAATCATCGCCTCAATGCTAGTTGTTTCAGCTTCCTCCAGAACGCTGATGTTTGTTCGTCGGTTCTGCCATTTAATTCCAAGAATTCTTCAAAGACATCGTTGATGGTACTTTTCTAGGGTTTTTAAATGCCTCCGATAAGTGATCCAAGAGTCACAGCTATACGTAAAGGTAGGAACTACAATAGCATTATACACTCGCAACTTGGTTCGAACGCCGATGTTATGGCATCTCGCATTTCAGCAGGCACAGTTTCGGTGTCCCATATTTCGGTTATTAGAACATGAAAATGTTCCAATATCACTGGTCCTCTTTTTTTAAAAAGCTCAGATATATGCCCTCAGAGACAGCTGCTTTGTTGTTTTTAAGTTGTCGAATAGCTTTATCAACTTCTTGCAGGGACGGTACATCTCCCAAGTGTTGTTGGGTTGGTCTATGTGGCAGCCGATCGAGTCCCTGTTTAGTAGTTCCTGACATTGTTACTTCCACCGGAAACCAATTGACATCCTGCCAGTTTGACAATTCAGTCAGTTTGGCAAACAAACTTTAAGCACATTTGATATTTTGAAATAGAAACGTGATCGGTCAATAATGGCTTACTTCTCTACCTAATAATAATAAGTATACAGGGTGTCCTACGGTGGCAACCCATTAGATTATTTCAGAAACTACTTCGATTTGAATTTTGAAAATTTTAGTGTCTATATTGTCAAATATGCTCTACTCAAATAATATGATAGCAACGGCATAGCACTTCCGGTTATACCGGAAGTTGATGCCAACTTTGTTATTTTAAATGGAACACCCTATATATTATTGCATTTTTGGATTCTAAATAAGATTTCAGACATATTTCATGTATCATGTCCTATACCTAACGTCAGTCGTTTTTGACTTATATCAAGATTTATGTCAAAATTGACAGTTTAGGGCTCCATAAGAATTCCGTTTTTTCCTTGTAAATCAGTATTTAATAATTATTTTGCAGGTATTTTCTTATCAGGTGGGATCTTCTTTTTCGAATTGACAAGACTTTTTCTGATTAGTTTATACAGGGTGGTCAAAAAATTATATTGAAAACGGTTCAAGAAAAACAGTTGAAAGTCCATTTTTTCAAATGGAATGGGTATATTATTATTATTTTATCTTCCTTAGCATTAAAAAATAATGCAATTTTGTAATAGGTTATCATTTTCTAAAATACATAGTTTTTGAACTATCGTCATTTTAAATTTTTCTGCAGCGCCTACCGTTGTCTCTCTGCTAGCTAATTAATTTAGTTAGCCATGAAATTATTGCCATTTTAACGTCAAATTAATAAAAATGAAAGATACTTATTCATATTATAAATTTATTATTAATTCATGGAGAATAAAATAAAGTGATTAATATCACCTGTAGAGTATTTAACGAGAGAAACCCCCATTTGCTAACGATGACTAGAGAAATTAGGAAGAATTTTGAGAAGTCATTTAGAGCAGGTTGGGAGGTATACAAATCAAGTATTACAACGAACTATGACTAAAATTTAAAATAATACAGCAGAAATGAACAGAAGATTAAACTAAATAAATTTTCAACTAAAAAAAGTTAATCACCTAACGATAACAAAACTAATTTAATTGTTCGATACATCCCCCATTTAGTCTTAAACACTTATTTACCCGTTCAATAAATTTTCTCGTGACAGCTCGTGCAATTTGGACTCCAGGTAAGACTTCGAATGAAGTTCGGATGCGTCCTACTAATTCTTCTTTTGAATTGGGGCCCTAAACGTCTGATCCATCGATGTGCAAACATTTCTTTAAGCTGTTGTGTGATTCTATTTCCACAGTGAGGTGGTGCTCCATCTAACGGGTACCAACAACTTCTTAATTCATTTAATGGTAGATCATCCAAAAAATGCGCCTCAACATTTTGCAAAATATAAAGATAACCTTCCGTATTTAAATTATGCTCGTAACTAAAATATTCAACATGTGTGTCTTTCACCATACAAAAAACGTTCACACTAAATTTATTTTGAAAATTTCGTTCACGAATAGCGTGCGGATTCTCAGAAGCCCAAAAATGACTATTTTGTCTATTAACGATTCCATGTCTCGAAAATTTCGACTCATCTGTCCAAATCACTTTTTGCAGAAACCCAGGATCTTCTTGCATTAGTGTTAAAATGGTTTCGCAGAACCGTACACGTCGTTCGGCATCACCTGCTTCCAGAGCACAAAGATATTTGAATTTAAATGGATGTAAACCACTACTTTTTAATATTTTTTGGACAGAGGATTTTGAAATTCCTAGATCTTGTTCAGCAGCACGCACTGATGATTCAAGATATGTATTAAAATATGCCAAAACATTTACCACATTATCCTCATTTGTAGTTACAGGTTTTTGTAGTACTCGATTTGCATGACACTGCCCCCACCGTATTTGATTTCTCAAAATTCTTCTTAATTTTTCTCTAGTCATTGTTGGCAAATGCGGGTTTCTCTCGTTAAATACTCTACAGGTTCTATTAATCACTTTGTTACATTCTCCATGGATTAATAATACATTTACAATATCAGCATATGAATAAATATTTTCCATTTTGTAATAGTTATTGTAAAATATAATGGTCACAAATATTGATAAATAGCAACAACTAATTTCATATTTAGTTTGACGTTTATGCTAATTCAGAGAAATGTCATTATTTTCATGGCTAACTAAATTAATTAGCTAGCTTCCAGAGAGACAACGGTAGGCACTGCAGAAAAATTTAAAATAACGATATTTCGAAAACTATGCATTTTAGAAAATGATAACCTATTACAAATTTGCATTATTTTTTAATGCTAAGGAAGATAAAATAATAATAATATACCCATTCCATTTAAAAAAATTGAGTTTCAACTGTTTTTCTTGAACCGTTTTCAATATAATTTTTTGACCACCCTGTATAAACTAATCAGAAAATGTCTTATCAATTCGAAAAAGGAGATCCCACCTGATAAGAAAATACCTGCAAAATAATTATTAAATACTGATTTACAAGGAAAATACGGAATTCTTATGGAGCCCTAAACTCTCAATTTTGACATAAATCTTGGTATAAGTCAAAAACGACTGACGTTAGGTATAGGACATGATACATGAAATATGTCTGAAATCTTATTTAGAATCGAAAAATGTAATAATATATAGGGTATTCCATTTAAAATAACAAAGTTGCCATCAACTTCCGGTATAACCGGAAGTGCTATGCCGTTGCTATTATATTATTTGAGTAGAGCATATTTGACAATATAGATACTGAAATTTTCAAAATTCAATTCGAAGTAGTTTCTGAAATAATCTAATGGGTTGCCACCGTAGGACACCCTGTATAATGTACTATTATTTATTTTTCAAAAAAACCGCTATTTTGTTGAGTGACATTTTAATTTAATAGATAAATCAAACAAATCCACTCTAAAATGAACTATTTCCTCAAATATACTTATTTGCCTAATGAAGGCTCGTCTAAATCCTATTCATCTGACAACTCAATAAAAAGTAGGTCACCTAAAAAATAGAAAATGTACAACAGATCAGACCATCTAACAATACCCGGCACTTTAACGAGTGTGTATTGGCATAATAAAGAAACTGAAACTGACTATTAGGCTATTACAATGAAGCAAAAGAGATACTGTCAGAATTAGTTAAAATTCTGGTTTTAATTGTACGGATAAAAAAATTGTATGAATGCATATAATTTTTATAGCTTTTAACCATTATTACTAATAAAGTACTTCACCTATTAAGTATCATATTTATTAGTCATTTGTCATTTACTTTTCTGATGTCCATGTTTATACATTTTGTTTCCTTCTATGGAACTACTATTTATGAAATCTGTTGTCCATATAGTCTATATTTATTAATATTAAATTTCAGTCCCATTGGAGTATCCAGAAAGACAGCAAAAGACACAGCGTTGCTGGTTCATCTGCCCCAATACCAGACGGTGAACCCATACACATGACGTTGCAAGAGGTTCGTCACTACCTACAAACGTTATACTCAAGTTCGGATTCATCGGACGCAAAAGAACGGATATATAAACCGAAGGCGAATTGCTACCATCATCAACATCAAAATGTGGATATAAGTTTTGTACCGAATAACAACAATAAATTAACACATAATACAAATAGTTCTAGCAAAGATGGGGAGGTTAATGGTGTTTTATTATCTGGTGCTAAATCGAATAATAACAATAATTGTCTAGTTAATAAGAAAAACAATACGTTTTTGATTAATATTAAAAATAAAAAAGTTAAAGATTCCTGTGATAACGGTATTGGTAGTCATAATTTAAATATTAGTAATAATAATACGAGTAAAAGTTGTGGGTTGTCACCAGTGCGGAAGGAAGCTGATAGTGGTGTTAAACGGAAGAAGACACCTTCAACGAGATTGTTTAGTTTAAAGCAGACTTTGTGTAATATGTTTAGGTAAGAAGCAATAAAACAATTCTTGTTAATTCACTGATACATATTTGCGGGTTTACTACAAAAACAGCGGAAATCGCGTTGTTGATGTGTTGCAATGAAACCGTGTTGGGTTGTGGCGAACGAATTGACCGTTAAATTATATATTGAGCGATAAGTACTAATTAAAATGTCGAGAATCAGATCCCACTCCTGACCGCGAATTTGCATTTATGGTACTTGACAATCTTTAATTCCTATTGTTCGTATTTCGGGTTTGCAATCCAAAAATACACTGCGTAAGCTGACAGAATGATCTGTGAGACGTAAGCTAGTGCAAATTTGATGTAGAATTTATCCAGAAGTATTGTTTCTATATTTGCATGTAGAAGCTTTCTGTATAAAATAGAACTATTGGGTGTTGTCCTTCTAAATCGCACTTCGGCTAAGCTGATGTAACATGATCACCTGTCACTAAAAAATGTTGTCACTGAATTGCCAACTAATTTTGTAAACGGAATGCTCGATTGAAGTTAGGTGAGTGACAATTGCTGATATTAAACGTTGAAAGATAACACTCATTATTGATCGCATCAATAAGATTTTTCAGTCACCTTTAAAATAAATTCTGAGATGTACAAAAAGTCAATTAACACTGATTGAAAAACTAGCCACTGCACCGCAGTGAAGACAATAATAAAGAAGATTCCAAAATATAAAAAATACTGGAAGATTCGGTCAAAGATAAACAATAAATAACAAACAACGTTTTGAACATGTATACAGTAAATTTGCTACACTATTTACCTTCAATTATACCCACCTATCGCTCGTTGATCTCAATCAGAAACATTGTTGAATTGACAGGTTTAAAAGAACGTATTCATGTAAATGTCCTTAAAGTAATGTTTAAATCCGCTCCTTTCGTCAGAGTTGATTAGTTCCCAAAACGTTGTAAATCCATCAAAAGATAACTGAGTTTTTAAATTTAGGTACTTACGTTTATCTAAGAATATCAAATTTAATCTAACTAAGTACCTTAAAAGCCATTGCTAATCCGAAAGGATTATTTTAATGATTAGAGATTAGATATTTTATCTTTAACTAGTGACGAAATTCCCAAATAATGAGCTTTAATCGAAACTATAAAAAATTATATAAGTTCTGTGATTATTAGATAAGATATACTTACCTGCCTACGAGGATAAACATAAATTTCCGTAGGTATTTGCCTAACGTATTTACCAACGCTAAACAGATAGTTTACTGATAAAACTAATTATAACCGGAAAAAAACAGAGTCTGATCAAAGTGCCAGTCTGTCTTAATCAAGTATCATGAAGTTTTTCGGGTTGTTATGCTATTGTGTTTAAGAATTTTATCTCGGCCAGTACTTAGTAGAAATGTAGCTATTTCAGCTAAGTTACGACAAAATTTGAGCGGTATATTTAGATATAGACAAAAAATACGTATCCGAGTAGGTCTCCTCAAGTATAAGTTTTCTTCAAAAATGAAAATAAATGTTATGGGATAAATTGAAGCTTCGCCCCAGAAAGTACTTTTGTGAAGGGCAAATAAAATCATTTGTTATTTTTTCAGGAAATCCTAATCATCGTCAAATTAAAAAAAGTGTAATTCCCTGCAAAAAAAAATAAATATTTAACGGAAAATCGTTAGACCACGGCAATGGACAATATCTGTAAAAATCAGCCGATCGTCCTTAATTTTAAGACCAAAACGGTGAAAAATACCCATTGAAGTTACAACCATTTTTGTACAAAATAAAATCAAATGTTTAATACTTAAGGTAATTTTTAGAGAAAACTTTACTAGCAACACTTTTGTCCGTCTATATTTCTTCACCATAACTGAAGTGCGACAACACCAAGGAATCACAAAGCATCTTCCTCAATCCTTCATTCAATAAGTGACGTTGCCTATAGATTAATTTCAAATTTAAAAATGCCTTCTGAATACTATTGGTCACATCTTTTACAAAACTCAAATCAGAGTCAAGAATGAAACCAAGGTTTTTAGCCTGCTTTACAAAAGCAATTTGTAATCTTTCTAAAGCTTTTCACTTGAATATTGTTTGCCACTGATGATGAGACCGGTCTAGTCTCAAAATATTTATGGCTATTAGTGGGCGATTGTTCTATTAAATTTATTCGAGATGAGACTTTTATTTTTAATTACTGAAATTCCTTACTTTTTCAAGGAAATATATACTTACGTGTTTTATGTAATTTTTAAAAAATATCTGTCAGTCTGTGTCCACGATTACGAAAACGGTTCAACTAATTTTAACAATTTTTGATACATAAATATACCACAGCATTAATAAGTACAGCATTCCGACTCCACGTTCGCACTTTGAAAAAAACTGTGACGTAAGATGCCGCCATTTTGGGTTACAAGTCAGGTCCTGACTAAGAAAAATTATATTTTTTGATTTCTAACCACAGTACTGTATTTTTATTTTTGTAAAAATATTTAAGTACATACTTAATAATATCGCTGTCAATTTCAGAAATATTTGTGGTGTGTCATAGTGATTGAAAACAACCTTGAGTGGTGTTATCAGTTAAATGTTGACATGATTGGGTGATTTTTGATAACAATAATATTAACTATTGGAAAAAGTTATTGTCAAAAAAGAATTAAGATTGTCAGATTTTTGATTAGTTTTCAATTTCTATATTATATTGGTCAGTTAAAATCGTTTCAGTTTTGTATTTAGTTTGTTATTTTTCTTTATTAATAAATCGCGTTTATTTCAATTTTCGTGGTTTATTATGAATATCGTTGTAGTGAGTTAAACGGGTAGTTTAATTCACAAATTACAACAGCAACTTTAAAGGCAAATTTTGGCAAAGACTTCTTGAAACTTTATAATGATATTGTCAATAAAATAACAACTAGCCACGCAACAACTTGTGTTTATGTTTCACTTGTATTTAGGTTAAAAACATATTAGATACTGTCATTTCGTAATATAAATTTTACGATTATACAAATAGTTGTTATAAACGTAAAATTATCTAGTATTTATCTTAATTTTTACTTATTACTCACCTAACAGGATCTTTGGGGAAACGAAAAAAATGTTTAGAGCAAGTGTACCGCTTATTGGGACAAAATTTTGCAACACACACATTTCCTCCGTGATTATTCATTGTATGAATCCCAAGACACGTTAATAAAAATAAAATCCTTTTAATTCTCACGAACACTATACCAAAAACACAAAACACAGATTTAGATTTAAACACAATGAACTATATATTGAACACAGGAAAGAACTGTATCTATCTACGTCTATGCGATTATTTTGACGTTGTAACCCATAATGGCGGCATGCGCGACGATATGCGCAGGACGGCTTGCAAACGTGAAAGTCAGAATACTGTATTATTTATTATACTGTGAATATACTATAGAACAGGGCGAAGAATGCATTAGATTTTGGGACTCGTAGGGTGTACGTGAAGGGTATAAAAAGGGGGTCAAAACATTAAATAAATTATATTTGCTACACTAAATGGAAAAATTATGTAATTTTCTGTATGCCAATATATCTTGTCATAAAAAAAGTAATATAAGATTAATGTGTACATGGCGGGCGAAACTGATTTGAAAAGGAACCAAAATCTAAATAGATAGTATAGAACGTCGGAGATTTTTTTAGAAAGGGTCATGATTAACAAATCATTTGAATTTTTGTATGACGAGGTAATCGTGCCTCAAGCGCACCTATTTATTACATTTACACTATTTTTTTTTTTGCAGATTCCGTAAATATCCTACAGTAACGACACACCAATCGAACAATAAATCCGTTGAGAAACTGACCTATTCTAGTACCAGCAATTTAGATTTAGATGTAAGAAATAATTTAAGTAGTCGTGCCCTTCCACCATTGCCAAATAAGGAACAGCCTACGTCCGATGCAGAAGAACAGCATATATTGGACTTTGCGACCAGTATACAACGTGTCAAAGATGTGAGTTAAATTTATTTTTAATTTTTGTATTGTCAGTTTTACTACAAATTATTATATTGATTATTTTAGTACGGTTGGTATTGGGGTCCAATTTCTGGGGAAGCAGCCGAGAAAATCTTGTCCAATGAACCTGATGGGTCATTTATTGTGCGAGATAGTAGCGATGATCACTATATATTTTCGTTGACATTTAAATTAAACAATTATGTGCGGCATGTTCGAATAGAACATGATCAGGGTAAGTTATGTTATTGACACTGCTTCCCACAATTTTGTTGTATAATCTTAGACTGACACGCTGAAAGCAATCAATTATCCCTTTTTAGGTAATTTCAGTTTTGGTAGTTGTACAAAATTCAAATCACAAACTATTGTAGAGTTCATCGAAAACGCTGTGGAACATTCACGTAGTGGTCGTTATTTGTTTTTCCTGCATCGACGGCCGGTGATCGGTCCAGTTCGTGTGCAGTTGTTGCATCCGGTTTCAAGATTTAAGCAAGTGCAAAGTTTACAGCATATGTGCAGGTAAAAGCGCTTCTTCTCTAGAGTTTGTAAAAAACTTTATTTTTGCTACCGATATTCCCAACGCTACTGATTAACTTCACGAATTACAAACCATTCTAAATATTTTTTTTTGCTCTAGATTTGTTATTCACAAAAATGTTCGCCGCGACTTGATACCAAACTTACCTCTACCCAGGCGTATGATAGATTATCTCAACACACCTCATTATTACTCAGAACACTTTGTCGATATGTCATCTTCGACAGAAGAGGTTAATACCAACGTAGAAATGGTGGAGAATAGTACAACACCATCACCATTGCTTCAACCAAATCCGGAGAATAATGATGATGAAATTCATGACGTCCAATCGAACGAACTTAACGTACCTGTTGTTGTTAACGATTACGGTATTTTGAATAATAATAATTCTAATGCTACCAGACGATCGTAACTTGTTCTATTTATTAATTTCGTTTTTGTGCAATATAAATGTTTGGTCTGCTCTTAGATAGAAAATTAACGTATGTGTGTACTTTGTTGCGTAAATGATTTAGGTAGGAATTGTAAATGTTGAAAATTGTAAAAGTGGAAAGTCATTGTTGGTCAACAGACCTTTACAACCGAAGCAAAATATCTAAACCTCCGAGAGGCATCTGGAAAAGGCCATTAATATCTCTGACGGTGCATTAAAAGCACTGAAATCATACACCTTCACGTCAAAGCAACTGGCAGCTCAACATTATAGGTTTACTCTGACTTGGGTGACAGGACACAAAAGCATAGAGGGAAACGAAACGGCTCACCAACTTGCAAAAGAGGGGGCCAACACTTCGTTCTGTGGTCCTGACGCATTTTACAACGCGCCATAGAGGTTCATTGGGCCCTCGGAATCAAAAGCGAAAACGCTTATCGAACTGGATAGAAATGATTTAAGGCGCATTTCAGGCCTTTTCACAGGACCGGGTAACCACCTCAAAAAAGATGGGCTTGAGTGAGGACGATAAATGTCGTTTTTGCGAGGAAGCAACAGAAACCACGTGAAAATGTATTTTAATTAAACACATACGTGTTTTGTTTGGCACTAATTTTCAAATGCTTTAAACCTTTCCGTACCACATTTTAGATTTCTCCGGCAGAATATCATGAGTTGTTTTTGTGGCTCCTTGGAAATTTCTTGTGGAATTTAATTTTCTTTAAAATCTAATCTGATATATTATTGAACTGATGCTTGAAAGCTGGTGTATTTATATATATTTCAATAATCGTAGTTTTCCATTTCATGCGTCGGAAAAGTGACAAAGGATCGAAAGTTTTTCTGAACTCTGAGAAAGAGTGTATTTTCCGATCGGTGGAAAACTAAAATCAATTATCGAAAAATAATCCATTGTGACGAGGAGTGATAATGTTACAAAATAAAATAAAAGTCATCTACTCCACAATATAATATTTCCACAATGTGGTAGGTTGTATGAACATGTTCCAGCTTTAAAGTATAGCTTCCTATCAGTATTCTATTATTTTTTAGATTCTTATAATTAAGAGTAACTATTGTCCAATTTTCACTTGACACTAAGTTGTTTCACCACTGATGATGAAAGTTTGAACTTTCGAAACATGTATGGTTTGGTGGGACCAATTAGATGATCTAGTACAGAGTTATATTGTGGAGTAGACGACTTTTATTTTATTTTGTTAAAATAAATTACATATTAAGTGGATATTAAAAAATGGTAAATGAACACAGAAAGCTAAGGAAGCCTTGGTTGTCTTGACCCATATGACTGGCATTTGGCTAATTTAAGGCTAGGATACTTGCTGTCCCTTGGCATGTTCTCGTTTTGGTGGTCCACCTACTGGAAAACTTTTACAACCTCTAGAAGTAAGTTGGATTTGTTCTGTGACGGAAAGGAATAAAGCTTCCAGCATTAATTAAAAAGGACTCTCTGATGTGTTTTTTTTTATACACTTTAATCTATTATTATTTTTTGATAAGTTTGGTGTTTCAAAAGTATTAAGATGCTTTTGTATTAAGGTCAGTATTTTTTCTAAAAATTCGTCAGTAATTGTTAACTGATTTCAGCAGCAACTGATGGCGCGTACAATGGCATAGTCGTAACATTTCCCTAAACCCTAATTTGGTTGAATTCAGTCTTCCTGGAGAAGCACTCAGTATTTCATCGACCAAATTTTCTATTTAATGTATTTATAATAATAAGCTTTATTGTCTAACGGAGTAACCTCCAATAACAAGACCATGCATACTATACAAGTGCAATGTATCATACCTATACGGAAACAAAAGAAAAAGAAAATATATTCAGAGACCAATTAAAGAAGAAAACAAAAGATTAATTAAAACAACAAACTTAATTATTTCAATGAGTTTGAATTGCGTCAGCGATGAAACTACAAAAATCTTCTATACCTAATATAATTCACATCAGTATCATTACAAAGCATTAAAAAGCTTAGAGCCAGCATATATTGGGGTTCGCCTAGGGAAATTGGTATTAGGAATGCGATTCGAAAAAGGAAGCGCATTTCTAGTTGCACCAATTGGTGCTGTAAATGAAACCCGATAAAGAAGTTCAGGGCAGTCAATCAATGAATTGCAGATTTTATACAGACTACTTTTCTTCTATTTAACAGCGAATCAAATTGAAATCTGTCCAGCAACAGCCGCTGGTCAACACCTCTACATGGATAATGACCATCAATCCTATATGCGAGAAACTATTTATTTTATAATTCAAACTACGGATTCTGTAGGAAAGATAAAAGAGCGATTTGTGGCTTAACACGCCGAAATCTCACAAGGATTGCATTGTCGATCAGAACATTTAATATAGATATAATTACCTATAGCCAGGTCTAAAGGGCGGCTATGGATGTTTGGGCCACCACCGCTAGATCTCTATCTATTTGAGACTTGTGTTGGAGATCAAAATAACGTGGCATAATGGAAAGACGCAATCCTACCACCATCCATTCCAGATGTTGTCACTGTAATCTCATGTTTGTTACATCATTAAAACTTGTGAAAATTTTCCTTTGTTTAAAAAGTTGCGATAATATTAGAAACTGAAGGTTTTGATTCTATCTAAGAGCAACAAATACATTAATTTAAGTTATACAATAACCTGCAATCTTTTATTATTTGTATAGTTAGTTAATATTAGTTTTGAGACCAAAGTTTTCCAATGTGATTTTCTTTAAGTAAGGATTTTAAATGTTATTAATTTAATAATAATGTTTATAACAACAAATAAGTAGTAAAAAAATAGTGATTTTAGCAATTTTTGTAATAATAATCGTAACATAATTATAGATAACCGATAAAAAAGAAGATACGGAGAGCGCACAAAAATAAATATTGGTATACAAAGGAAAGAAATTACGTAAAATATATTTTGAAATATTATTTCAGTAAGTTACCTTATAATGTTATATTAATATTATCAGTTACTTTTTGATGCGATAAAATTGAAGCTGAATCTACGCCATATGACATCGAATAAACTTAAAGATGACACAGTGCAGAATAAATCGACCGAGTCTGCGGTTGTTACGTTTCAATTAAAATAAACCTAGATTTTTTACACAGGAAACATCTACAGGAACACACACATGACAATACTAACGTTTCGCTGAAACTGCCTGAAAGCAAAGCACTGAAAAAGCTGACAATGATCAGCGAAACTTAAGGTCGTGTAAATTTGACCCAGGATTTATCCAGAAGTATTGGTTCTATAAACCTAGATAGAGTCTCGTCAACGTGCACTAATTAGGGATGAATGTGTTCATGTTTTCGTGGAGTTCATGTTACTGGATAAAGTTAATCGCATTGTGGTTTTTTAGTATTCCCGATTACCAAAGGGGGCAACTTATACAGACCAGTCGCATTTGTAAATGCTAGAAATGTTATTCATTCTTTGGCTGTTTTTCTTCCAGGGGCAGTTTTTTCTTCACTAGATACGTAGGTCTTTCCGGCTATAAGCTTCCAGTACAAGCCGGTTTCATCGGCGTTGTACAGTTGGTTATAGTCTAAGTTTAAGTCCTTGATGTTTCCTTCAAGTTTCCGTAAAAATTGTGAAACCAGCTCGGGCTGAGAAGATAATTTTTCACCAGTAATTGATAGGAAGCGTATGCCAAATCTTTTCTTGAACTTTTGCAACCACCCTGAGTTTCCAGAAAAAGTAGAATTTCTGTACAGTTGTTCGTGAAAATATATAGCTTTCTCTTTTAAAATTGAACAACTTATTGGTGCATTCCTCTTTCGTTGTCCCAAAACCAATTATACAAGCCTGCCGATGTGAAACAAATTTCCAACGTAACTAATAGTCTTGTTACTTTATGTAACACGCAATTTGTAAATAAAGCCTCCCGCTAGGGCATTCGGGCGCATTTAGTGTTGGCAATAGGATATAATGGAGTTGTTACTTCTTGTCCGGCCATCGATTGTGAAATGTGTTTCACCGGGCATATTGCCTGCTCACGCTGGATGTCGCCAAAACATCTATTTGTCAATTATACAAGGCTTTTTCTATTAACGGAGATTCAGAAGGTCTAAGAGATTTTCGTATACCTGGTCCAGAAAATGTCAAGGCAACTATTGAAGTAATATGTTTTTTTTCTTAATTGCACACACTGTGGATTTGGCTATTCCATACTTTTTTGCTGAAAAGGTACCCTCTACTACCATCTGACAATAGTTGGGCTTTTGTTCCAAAGTTAAATAATTTTTCTTAGTAGACATCGTGATTCTTGCGTGTTGATCGGCGAATAAATACTGAATAAGACGCAAATTTCATATATCTTCCAAACATGTGCAAACAAAATATAATTGCCGGCCTTATGAAAAAGCACCAAAGTTGCCAATAAAGGGAATGCCGCCGTAAAACGGTATAAATATTTTTTATGTTCACGTTATTGTGGCGATTTGGCGTTCACGTTTTAGAATAGGCTGAATACCAATTTGGCCGTTCACGTTATCGAGACTCTTACTGTACTTAAAACAAAAATTAACAATCAAACTATGGCATCTTTCAATTAAAAATTTGAAATGGTCTGGTCAAGGACGTTAAAAAAATAACAATAGGCTAACGCTGTGCATGTGTTTTCATTACTGTCCACTTTAGCGAATTTCTACACTTCATTGTGATTTTCAAATATTGGTTTACTACGGGGTTATCATTTTATTATTAACGACATTCGACAATGAACGATATATATTTTTTTTAAAGCTATACTTAATGCGCGACGTAATAAATATTGGTGTATGATGTATATGATCTTGCTGCATTTATCCTACTCAATTTTAACCTAACGTTGGTACCAATTCTCGTATCGTATGGTCGCATGATCGTGTTATCGGCACATATCTTCTTATATAACATAACACTTAACAGATACAGAATAAAAAATTTCAGAACACTTTCCAAGGACTGCTGATATTCAAAATGTATTTCTTGGTACATATTAGTTGGTTGCATACGTGACACCAACTGTAAATAATATACTACTAGCTGATGTCATTTTTTATCGCCTTAAAAAGAAATATTTGTAAAAAATTAAATTTTAACATTTATTAATTGGTTCCTAATTTATTTATAATTTATGATTTTTTAGT
The DNA here is from genome assembly GCA_911728435.2 of Apoderus coryli. Taxonomy (NCBI): domain Eukaryota; kingdom Metazoa; phylum Arthropoda; class Insecta; order Coleoptera; family Attelabidae; genus Apoderus; species Apoderus coryli. Next base: position 7,597,130 of record OU452204.1, on the reverse strand, counting down.
TTAATTAAACCTTAATAAAATTAAATTGAAAATATCCTTTGTTTTTTTTTTTTATTTATCCCATTATTAAAAAAAATATTTAAATTAAACCGGAATGCCTAGTGTTCTTCTAACAATTTTTTCAGCTATGTTATTGAACTCGTCTCTACTTTCACGCCACATTTTTGCTGCATCAACATTGGCACCACTTTCGTCATTTGGTTCTGAAATAATAATTTATTTAAAACTACCCTATAAAAAATGTATAATATATTTTGACTTATTAATGCCCAAGTGGGTTGAAATAACCTCTGTTAGTTTGGATTGGTTCTTAAAAACTCAATCAATTATCTTGACCAATAAGGTGGTCGCAAACTATTGTGATTAATAAAAATATAACACCCTGTATTATCATTTTTTTAAAGTCAATTTCCCGTTGTCCCCATGTTTCAATTCCTAAATGGTAAGGTTTTCAAAATAACATCCAGATTCTAGAAAAGTTTGATTATTTTGGTATATTTTAATTAGTTAATTTTGAACGTCCATCTCCAAAACAGATAAGAAATCTAAAAATATAATTATATCCACTTGAAATATGAACATTTTTATCAACTTCCGGTATAACCAACAATCACCCTGTATATAAGTACTTTGTAAATCAACTATGTATGTACTTATGCTTATTTATATCAAACAATAAAATAAAGTGGTGGCAAACTACTGTAGTGTGATCTAATAAGAATAGACATGTCAATATCTCAAATGTAGCACCCTGTATTATTATTTTTTTTAAGGCTATTTCCCATTCAAATGATACCCCATGTTTCCATCCCTAAATGGTAAGGTTTTCAAAATAACGGCCATATTCTAGAAAATTTGGATTATTTTGGTCTATTTTTTAAACGTCCGTCTCCAAAACAGATCAGGAATCCAAAAATATAATTATATTCACTTGAAATAAGAACATTTATATCAACTTCCGGTATAACCAACAATCACCCTGTATATAGGTACTTATATGTTAACAATATGTAAATCAACTAAGTGTATGTATGCTTACATGTTTGCTAAAACGTTCAAAACTAAATTTTACTGACAGTAGGTACTTACCAGCTAACATACTTATAACAGATAATAATATTTTCTCTACACTTTGTACTGGAGACCATCTTTCAGCGCTTGACTCATAACCCATGGGATCATCTCCAGGTGCGTGTAATATCGAAATACACACCCGACCATCGGAGTAAACTAAAAAATAAACATGTTCAATACAGAATTTTACTTAGTCATATATAACAAGTAACATATTTACTATTTGGATGAAACATTTCACAAGTAAACTGCATTTTCGGAGGACTCAAAGGATAATCGGGTGGAAATATAAGTTTAGCTGGGAAAACACCTCCTTCGAAACAAGTGCCTTCAGGACCACTGCAAAAATCATCAATAACGTGGCACTCAAAATATGTTTGGAATATTAGAAAAATACTTGCGTTATCAGTGCTTCCCATTCAAAAAAGTTCTCTTCATTTATTGGGCCAGCTATAATGCCTTCTGGTGGATTCAAAGTTAGTTCTAGAATAGAATTAACTATGATTAGTATACCTAATGAAAGGGTTTATAATGAACGACTTACGTACGTTTATATTCTGCCATTAATCTCCTTAATGCAGAACCAGCCATTGTTTAATAAGATTTCTGTACCTAGTTCTTTAGTAAAGAATTAAATTATGAAAACGTCATTATTTACAAATCTTAATTTAAATAGACAGACAAAACTAATTTTAGAAGAGTGAAATGACAATTTATTTTTAGGTTATGGTTTGCATTTTCCATGATATTAGCAACATTCGGCTGAGAGCCCGTCAAGCACTCTGGATTATAGGCAGAGACAAGAGATATGGAGACTCCATTGCTCTGATTATTTTTTGCCTACCATTTTTAGCCAATCAGAACGTCGCATTTGAAAAGTTAGCTTCTATATTTTCGATAATACAAACGATTATAGATTATACACCTGAAGCTGTCCAATCAAAAAATAGACTGGAGATCAATTCTATAGTAACTAGTTTGATGTTTGTTACACAAACATTCAAATTTCGTTATTGATATCTATTGTAATTTTCTCACAAAATAATCTAGCCAAATACTATTCGTACATTAAAATAAGACGGGTTATACATCGCAAACTTCCTGCGTAATTACAAGTCGTGTCAGTTTGACACCCAACAAGTTACAGATGTAATGGAACTAATTGCCATATTACAAATCAAATTTCTCTAAGCTGCAAATAAGAATGTGGTAGAACGGCTGCGAACTAATGAATAAAATACATTTTTTATTAGGTATATCGAAACATATTTCAAAATCAAATTATTTGTCCTAAAATCATATAATTAATTATATTAGTATAATAAAAACACAAAATAAATTAAATAACTAATTAACCAATTTATTACAATCATTACACTACCTTATACAGGTGACATTCAAATAATTTATTAACAGGGTTCATAAAAGTAATTAAACGTTCAAACTGTTTAGTTTTCAATCAATTTTCTACACATCCTTTATATTTTCAAGATATATTTACAATCAAACCTGCATTTATCAAGTATAAAAAAGTATAAGTTGAGTAAAATTAAAGTGGACATTGAGTTTATTTTTATTATACAAAAAATATATGAGCTTAAAAAGAACAAAGGCGAAAAAAAGAAGAGAAAAAAGTATAAGTGAGCAAAATATGATGTGAGAACATGAAATTTTATCTACTAACTAAAAAGTTGTTCTGTCGCACGTGCTAAATCCCAATTATATGATGATAGGGCTACTCTAGCTTGATGTTCTTCTATACCCATGTCGACTAACCGTCGTATCTGTTCGTTATATTCGTTGATTACGCAAGGACCTTAAAAATAGTTATCAATATTCAATTGCGATTTCAAAGAAAACTAAAAAAAGGGATTTTGGAAATTTTTCATTTAATGTCGTTAAAAAAATGCATCCCTAAATAATTTAAATAAAAATAATTTTGTGGCATATCGTACAAAATTACTAGCTTTACCTAAATTTTCGGAGCCTCAATTAAATTAGGGGTATGACTATGGTATTCTCAGGAGTTCATAATAAGAGCTAAACGAATTCGAATATCTGTCATGTCCATGCCAATTTAACCAACATTCTGTTTAGGTAAGGCCAGTAATTTTTTCTGTTTACTTTCGAATTAAAAATCAATGGCTGAACATCTAAGGTGTTGCTAGCAAAAGTATAAAATGGTTTCTTGGTTTAGTGTATTGATTATATTGCATCTATAATACAGAAGAAATCTTCCCACTCCAAGAAAACAAATTTCGCTAGTTAATTAAATAATGTAAAACTTTTAAAATTATTAGAAAATACCTCCGGCATATGCGTTTGTCCAATGCCTTGCCGTCGATTCAAACATTGTCATATTTTCCTTATATTGTTTCGCTACAACGGCATCTTGTGGATCATCCGGCTCAGCTGCCGAAAGAAGTGCTTGAAGAGATAGGAGAACAGTTCGAAGGGTCATAGCAGCCGCCCTAAATAAATATAAATATTTAATGTTAAAAGTACACATAAGGTTGTATATAATTATTATTTTACGTATATAATTCATTTAACATACCATTGGTCTTTTAAGATATCTAAACAAATGGCACCGGTCACTGATGATATATTAGGATGCCATATTTTTGTTATAAAACGTACCTGAAAATAACACACACAATGACAATGTAATATTGAAAAGTCAGTATCAATTCTGAAAGTATAGGATGTGGTTATCAGCCCTCATTGTCAGCGGTACAAATTAGTTTTAGCGATGCACCGCTAGAAGGCGATAATATATATATATATTTCGACTCCACTCGAAGTATCAAGTAAAAATGGCTCCACACCTAACCTACCTTTAGCTGGCGCATATGCTAACCACAACAAGAGACGAATCGGCACGGTTTTCGCATTACTTCGAGATAGTAAGCTCTTCGTGTTTTATTATAATTTTCCTTATCCTACTTGAACTGTAACAAAACTCGCCATATTAAAATCCCATTGACGGAAATCGAAAACAAAATATAAAGAAAAAAAAAACGAAACAAAACATCAAAAAAACAATAACAATAAATAACTAAATAAACCTCCGTACACCATCATCAAACATCACAAAAGTCGGAAATCCCAGCATCGAACAGCCAAAACCGAACAGGGTCTCACTGCCACTCGTAGTCATCATTTATCTGCGCCTGTAGGTGTCGCTCTTCCTCTTCCTTCGTCTGAATTACCGTTATATAGTTATCAATGATCCGCCAGTGTTCCGGTGACTCCAGAAATTGGTTTATCAAGTTTTCCGGTCGTATATCCGTTCCCAATTCTCGGTTGCGGTCATGTTCCCAACTAGGACAGCAAAAGACAGTATGTTCCGCTAATCTGTTTCCTGCTGGTATGTGCAGTAATCAGATTCATTCATTCATGTTTACACATTTTTTCAGGTAACTACGAAAGCATTCATGGCCGGACATTGCTTGCGTTATGGAGTAATCTTCTTCTCCGAACAGAACTCCCTATCGACAAATCTTTCTATATTTAGAACCAATTTTTTGCACCTGGGGAGTGTTCGTCCCACATCCTTTGCCATTGCCTCTTGGTTTCGTCATTTGCCAGACGCATATTTGCAGACATTTTGCGCGCTCTTTAGCAAGCAGCCTTATAGGTGCTATCCCGGCTGCAGGCACAGCAGGAGCAGAAATCGTCCTGTAGGCGCTGCACACCCTCACACATTTTTCTTTGGACACTGTCTATAATATTACAATAGTCTTCACTCACTTCACTCTGAGCGCCTGGCTTCACACCGGCGCCGCGTACAATAATATGGAATAGCCCACAGACATTAACAAACTTCTCTTGCTCGCCCTGGGGCCTAGGTAATGCTGTTATTCTTTCCATGGGTCTCTTTGCCGTCCCTTGTGTGTGTTCTCAGAAAGACATTATCGTATCCAGCCCGACTCCCAGATACTTTAATTGTCGGGCCACCGTCACTAGTGTGTCCATTACTCTAAATGCCATATGTATGGGCCTGCTTTAGTCTTTCTGCTCTGGAGCAATATGAAGATCGTTGATATGCATCCAGTCCACCACACGCGCCTCATTTACATTGTTTTCGAGCTCCTCTTCGTTTCTCGAAACTGCAGCTATAACGAGGCCGTCAGCAATAGCCACCAATATCCGCTTTTCCGTCTACTCAACCCTGAGTACTCCATCGAACATGATATTCCAGAAGATTGGGCCCAAGATCGATCCCTTCGGTACCCCACTTGTAACCACCAGCTGCTGTGCTTTGTCTCCTGCTGTTGTATTTATATGCCTATTATTCAAATCCTCAACTAAACGCATGGTGGCCGGTTGCACTCTCTACTCTCCATCGCTTGCAGGAGGTACACCATTGACACAGAGTTGCAGGCGTTTCGAACGTCCAACGACACCATCGCACATAAAACATAAAGTTCTTTGTGGGGGGACCTTGCCACCCTGTTCGCGATATCCATGACTGCTTCTACTGCATGCGTCGCCGATTTTTTTTTCGCGAAACTCGTATTGTCGTGGCGAAAGTCTACCGTTGTTTTTAATATCGTGTTTAAGGAGTTTTCCCATACAATCTAGCATACAAAGCGGTCTGTATGTCGAGGAATCTCCAATCTGTTTATCAGCCTTTTTGATTAAGAGCAGCCTAACCGTTTTCCATGGCTCCGGGAATGAGCCTTGCGTAAGGCACGTCCAGGTGTAGTCCTCTGCGATTATCTTAATAATTTCTGGCGGTATCCCATTCGGACTCACTGGTTTTTTTTAAGTCTGATCTTTTACGCAGCCGTTTCCAAAGCGTCCTTAGTGAACAGCGCCGTGATTACGTCCCGCCTATGCGTCCGATCTCGAATCTCATGGGCCGGAAAGAGTGCCGCCACAATCTCTTTAGTTTAGGCAACTTGGTATCGTTTACCTCAAACATCCCCGTCAACCTCTTTACATAATAGCCTACATCTATCTCTTTTGGATTGGAGAGCTTTCTTGGACCCTCTGTATAGTTCTTCCAGTTCTTCGCTTTCCTCACCATTTGCCACCCTCGCTCTTCTTTGGAATTTCGGTCTTTCTTATAGACATATTTTCCGTAAAAATGCAATTGTGGATCATGTCTGGGTCTGCTACTTTGTATTATCTGATTTAGTTCCGCATTGAATCTCATTTTATCAAGCTTTTGTGTATCCACCCTGTCCTTGCCTGGGTGGGCTTTTTACTCATTTTTTCTTGTAATTCAAATACTATACTACTACTATACTTAAGACCGCTGAAGGTCTATTACACACCTGACCTATCAGCAATATTAGTTTACAGTAGTTTAGTCCAGGTTAGGCTTCGATAGAGCGGGTTATATAAGTTCGGTGTGGAGCTATTTTTACTTGATATAAAGCGTTTTTAAGAAACTTATCAATTTGACCTCTGCGGACATTGAAGGTCATATGGATCGACTGCAACTCAAAAGTTGTCGAATTATATATAGTATTGCCCTCTAGCGATGGACCGCTATTACAAATGTGAGCCCAACTACCTACCTTCGGTGGATTAAAGGGATACGTTTCAGGTACAATTATTTCTAAAACAAAATTACCGCCTTCATAAGGCGTATCAGGGGGACCAGCAATTTCACCTCTTAATTCCGTACAACTATCATTTACCATTTCGATTCTTATAGCACATTTTGCAACCTATAAATAAAAACAAGTTGTAGAAAATAACACAAATAAACTAATGTCCAAAAATACCGTCAAGCACAGGATCATTAAAAATGAAAAGAAAAATATTTCTACTGTATTAGGAAAGAGCATTCTCAAATCCCTAAAATTTAACAACATAAGCAGCAGGCACCTTTTGAACACTTATTCACCACTCTGGCACGTCTTTATTTGGCGAATGTTAGCCCAGTGTCCATATCAATTTTTTTAAATTTTTAACAAAAATCAATTATAGATCAAAATAAAACTAAACATTTCCCTGACACCCCTATATTTAACGAAAAATATATCAAAATCAGAGTTGTAGGTATCAGAGACAAATTTATTGAAATGAAATTTGAAAATGTCAGATTATTAAATCTTTGACAAATTAGATCTCATAACATAGGAACATGAGACTGGGATCTTTACAAATAAGTGTACCTACCAACTTTTGTTACTTTGTGAAGAGCAAAGTACTCCCTTTAAGAATTTTGATTCAATGAATGTAAATATTATGATGAAATAAATTATAAGAAACAAAAACATGATAACAAAATTTCTTACTGTTAATAAACATTTATTGTTATTTTGAAATCTTGACTGGTGCCCGTACACAATTGCATAGATTTATAAAAAAATAATACTTAATCATGTCTAATGCAGAAGAAAACTGTAAGTAGAAATCTTTTTATTCGTCTATTTTTAATTTGTGACATAACTTTTTTTCATTTTCAAATATTATAGTACTGAAATATATTTAACATACATACCTCTTCACTTTTAATAACCTCTTTGAATTCCCGTTTTATCCTTTTTGCTGCTATATTTGCCATATTTTTTTTAATTAATACTATGAATTAATATAGTCTGTATATAAGTATTTAATGTACCATAATACCATTTATAGTTCCTTTAGTATTTTTTTGAGGAAATGTTTTATTGTTAAAAATTTAATTTTTTACTTTTTAATTTTTCTGAAATGAAGTTTATCGAAAAAAATGATAATGCAAAACAGTCAATTTAATTGTCATTTTTGACAGTACACTTGCAATGTCATGTCATTCAATTGGAGTGTTGCCACGTTTATTTAAAACTCATAAGAAATCTACAGCATGTCCAAAAATTTATAAAGTTTTTTCTAAAAATTTTCAATATCTAATACAGTGGTAAGAACAAAGAAGGAAATTAGTTAATTTTAAATTAATAAAAAAAATTAAGTAAACAATTAAATCAATCCTGAAACTTTGACACCGTGTATCTCAGAAACAAAGCTGTCCTTCCCCTGTATGAAACCCTGTTGAAACAAAAATACACATTAATATTTTTCCTCAATCCACGCACAGTAATCTTAAAATAAAAATTATACATTTTTAGAGAGAACTGCTTAACTTCACTCTCAAATGAACATATTTATAAAGAAACAATTATAGAAATTACCTATATTATAACATTGATATAACTACAGACATCATTAGAACCATTTTAGATGTTAAAATCATAACTTGCTATTCATATTTGGGACATATTTTTTTTAAATCAGGAATTGAATCTGTTAGGACAGGTTGTATAGTGCTTCATCTCAGCCATATGATAGCAGTGCTGCCACTAGTTAATCCAAAGTATCAGATTAATCGATATAATTGTGTAATTAATTTGAAAATAAATATAAATTTACGTTGCTATTATTATTAAATTCTTTATTGCTTAATATATAACAACAAACACTAAAATAACAAACTATATCACATAAGAGGTTATCAACAAAAACACAACGCTGCAATATGATTGGTCGATACAAAGTTATACTTTTTTTATATAGTGATGCCTGGTTTATCTTCACAACCTGTACGCGCTAAGTGTTTATTACGAACCACTGGTTGTTTAGAGAGATCGGAAAAACAAAAACCAGAGAGTCAATTGTTAAAGCATAGAATGCCTAATATAAAAGTATTTTCTGGGACATCTCATCCCGATCTAGCCCAGCGGATTGTCGATCGTTTGGGTATTGATTTAGGCAAAGTGGTTACAAAGAAATTCAGCAATCTAGAGACATGGTATGTAGTAACAAATCAAAATATTATTAAAAGTTTGTATATTATTCAATTAATCATAATTGTTACATACAGGAATAGTTACTGTATTAAATTTCACTGTCTTTTACTATGATATGAAGACACTAGGTAACAATGTGTATTATCTAATAATATACCAATTTGAATTTATTAACAGGACATAAGTATCTATCTATTAGAAAACACGTGTTGTTTTATTGTTTAATTTAGTGTCGAAATAGGGGAGTCTGTTCGAGGAGAAGATGTCTATATTGTACAATCAGGTTGTGGAGAAATAAACGACAATCTCATGGAACTTCTTATCATGATAAATGCCTGTAAAATAGCATCGGCAAGTCGAGTAACAGCAGTGATTCCATGTTTTCCTTATGCTAGACAAGATAAAAAGGATAAGGTAGGTATGTTTGTTTACTAAACCCAAAAACATTTCTTGCTAATCCTTATGCCTTGCGTCATCTGATTTTTTGTTATGAGTGAGGTTAGATTTTCTTGTTATCGTTGCATTACCTTTGACGTAATAATATGTTTCTACATCGTGCAAAAAGTAAATAATTTAATGTAGCAATTTTTGTTGATTAATAATTATTATGGTTCAATAAGTTACACTTTGCAATGGATATATTTTTTTATTATTTAAATTATTTAGATCTACTTGTGGCTTGCCTATACAGGATGTCCCTCCAGAATATAGGAGAATTTTGTAATTTACCTAAGTCGTAAGTGGCCGGGGATAGATCGGCCAAAATATGTGGAAGATCATCTCTCCTGTTTATCCTTAGATTTTTGGAAGCGATCAACAATTTTAGCATAGTTCATAATCATAATGAATGCATTTTTTGATTTATTAAATCGATTTTGATACAGTTAAGCTGATTTATGATTATTATTTAATCATATTAATCTTTCAATCCAGAATCTTTGTTTCGTTTGGATCGACAATTAATGCAAAATTTCTACATCGTCTTCAATTAAATTAGGCTCGTCACTAACATGTTCTGATCGATCACTACTTTTGCTTATTGTAATATGATCAGTTACAAAATAAATTATAAAATCTAATTATACATTATAAATTAAGCACAACCGATTTTTCTAGGAGAATTTAAGGTATGCATTAAGGAGTGCTTAAGGATCCGTTAATGTTAGTTAAACGTAATTTAATTTTTAAAGGTGTTAAGGATTCCTTAGAATTATTTGTCCAATCGACCATTTTGAATGGAATTTATTTAGTATTTTGATTTAGAGATATCAGTAACACTTTGGTTTTTCGGTTGCAGTTGTATTTATTTTCTCAAGTTACCATAAAAAATATCAAAGCTATGTAATATAAATAGTACTAATAAAATTCTAACATTTATTAATAACAATGTTTGTCAGTAGCTATTTATTTCATTGAATGTTAAGTACCCCTAGCATAAATAAGGGGTTGTGCATCGAGATAATATAAAGGAGAACTACTATTTATTTGATATTTAGATTATTATTCGATTATGATCAAAACTATTCGAGTACTAATCGATTTGTTAAATAAGTAATCGGTCTATATCTGGATGCCACATTTTTTCTTGACATTAGGGGACCACGATAAGGTAAAAAAAAATCAAAATATGATAACGCAAACAGTGAATATAAGCAGAATATGTTCACTAGACACTAGACGATGAAATTGCCTATGCTACATAGGCCAATAAAAAATTAATAAAAAACCCTAAGTAAATCGGGATTTTAAAATGGTGTTCAGTGACGTTACTTTTGCAGTTCAGAGTCAAAACAATAATGCTTTCACACCACTAGGTTAGCTTAAATGTTTAATCAGTCGTTACGAGTGGGTTGACTCGCATGGAATGTAAATGCGACGAGTGAGCGTATTCAACTGAGTTCGATATTCGACCGGCAGGTCTCGTTGGAATGAAAATGGTAGGGCATCGCTGATCTATCTGAATAAACGTTTCGATGATTTGAGCTTATTTTGAATGTGCTTATACTATGAAATTGTTAGCTTCGTATGTGATTGTGTTTAATTACTATTCCATGCTGGAAAGGTGTAGTTAGTCCTCTGTGCTTGATTAGCATTCTATTTAACTGAACAAACCGACCATTAATTTAGTAACTGAAGATACTTCATTTGTCATCTAAGTTGAGTCTTTTGTCTTGTCTTTTTTATTTAATTAGAAAATATTTTTAATTTGCATTTTTATATATACTTACCATATTTTATAGAATGTGGAAACTGATAAAGAACGCAACGTGGAAAAATGGAAATCCGTACAATGGAAATTCAGGGTAAAATATTTTTAGATCGGGTCCATATACATAAGGGATAGCTTTTTAATTAATACATTAAAGATTTATTACAGTAAAATCATATATTTCTGTGATGTATATTATGGGGTATCATTGTGATTTCATCAGGGGATCAAATGCATGATATTTGTGGTTTTCGATTCATTTAAACGTAGAAATGAAAATATAACATGATATCTCTTGTTCTGACAAAAAGCTTAGGAGGTACATACTGTTATTTTATTTATTTACTTTTTAATTTAATTACATTTGATACAATTGGAATGTTCTTTTGTTAAGCAGTTTGTTCATTTATCGTGGAGGGCGAGGGAGTTAGATGGAGCCTAGATGTAGTGGCTTAAGACAACACGCGATTTAAAATTAAATTGGTATGGAATCATTTTTCTGCTTATACTACTGTATGATGTATCAGAAACTTTTCTAGATGCAATATTATATTTCGGATGGAACGGATATTCCGTTTGGTTTTGCATTGAGTAGTTAAATTATTACTCTGTGGTAATGTCTGCTTCACATGTCAGACGTTAATCTGGCACATGTACCTATGTGCATGAAAAAGTTTGTGTTTATGATTCTGTGCTAGTTTGGGAAATAGCGCCTCAAATAGATGTTTGATTTTGTCTGTAGGGTTTTCAGTTTTCGGAATCTCGGAATTTGTTAAAAAAACCTCGGGATATATCCCGAAATACTTGTTATCTGCAGTTTTTGAAACCACATAATCACACTTCACAATGTCGATACAATACTATAGATATAACAAGATCAAGTTACAACGAACGAATGACTCGTTATAGTTTGACAGTTAAGGAAACCAGGGATCGAGCCATCAGATGTGTGGTACTATCCCCATTCCACCGATAGGAATGACGTTCTGCTGTTTCGGGACTTTTCGAGGTTTTTCGGGATTATCCCGTACTAAAAATTGGTCGGGATTACGAAATTTCGGGACTGGAAACCCTACATTTCTGTAATTAGCAAATTGCTACTGATATGGTATTGAATTTTATTTTTAATGGAATTTGTTATGTTTTATCATTAATGCATATGGGGATGCTTTTAATTTATATTAATAAAATAGATAGATCTGTTAATACGTTAGCATTTAGAACTATACTTTCCTTTATGATTAAGATAAAACTAATTTTGGCTCTAACCATTAAAAACTTTATTAGTATCCATCTCAACTAATTTCGTAAAATATCCATCTTTTCATTGTGTAATTTGTTTTTATTCGGATTAGTCAACATACTGATAACTGCTTAATTTTGGGTCACAGAAGTCAAATAGTATCTGTTTATTATGAAAAATATTTTTATTAATAATAAATAGTTCTAACAAATAATATACAATGTATTCTAAGGCATGCAAAATTTCCATTTGCGCATACGATTAACAATTCATTTCAACTGAAATTAATATATGAAAAATAAAATCATATGTATAGTAAAATATTACTGTGGAGATTGAATTCCATTAGTAGTTAAATCACTCCAAAATACAAATTTGGCGGTAATAATGGACTTTGGCCGTTCTTATATAAACAACTGGAGTTTGATAACAACATGCGTCACATTATTGTTGTTTGAGGTTCTTTAGACATTATCACAAAATATACTTCAAAATTCTATTTAAGATCAAATATTAATTATTCAGCTTATACGTACGCGGTGTAATTATAAAGAACGACACTATTGCTGAAAAATATTTAATTTCGAATTTATACATATTACCATCGCGTTCTATATACAGGGTGTCCCAAAAACATTCACCACCCTTTGGGGGTAGAATCTACGACCAAAAATAAGACGAAAATCACTTATGTCAAAATTTCTAAAAATGTCTCCTTATGATATTATGACCATTTTGAATATTAAAATGAAGTAATTTTCGAAAATCAAATCAAATGTTCACATTCAAATTATTTATTAACTAAACACATAATAAAACAAAAACATTTCAATTTACAAAGGCAAGTGTTTGAAATAATAATAATAAAAAACTTTTATTGCAACAAATTTCTTACATTTGCAACAGGGCGAGTTTCAGTTCTGGGTTACATATGCTAATATGCAACCCAGTCTGTTCAGCTAACCCTGAGAAACTTAACACTAAGGTTCCATATAATAATTAGATATATATAATATAAATTAACTAATTTCTAATGTGAAACTGTAGCACATATTAAAAATATTTCATATACATATTTTCAATCAATAAATGACATTTCCATAATCAACAACACCATCCAGAAAGAGAAAAAAGAATGTAATGTAATGTAATGTACACCCCCCGACCAGACAACACAACAATGAAAATAACACACAATAACCCGGAGGTAATTATTGTTCCGCTAATAATCCACGTAAAACCTGATTCCTAAACGTAGCAACCCTTGTAAAATTTCTTAGTTCTCGCGTCCATGAATTTGCATATTTCGCCAGATTATATTTAAATGATCGTTTAAACTGTTCAAAAGTATGACATTCGCAAATCTTATATTCAGATTATGAATATCAGTCCTATATCTTATTTTATTATATAAGTAGGGCGGGGATTTATATAGAATAATTGAAAAGTATCTACAAGAGGTATGTAAATATCGTCTTTTTGACATATTCAACCACTTTATTCGCTCTTACTTCTTTATGCCAAATATCAACCTAAGGCACGAGTTTTGCAGCTTTTGTATACGCCCTTTATCAAAGAATGTCAAAATCAAAATCCTCAGCATTTTGTTCAATGCATGCGTACAAACAGCGAATAAAATGGTTTTCTACACGGCCTATTGCTTTCTAATTTGTGCTAAATCTCCATAAATGCGAACAATAACATCATCTTCACTGTTGGGTAGGACATGGTAAACCATATTCTCCAGATAACCCCAAAGTGAAAGATTTGTCTAATTTCAATATTCAAAATGGTCATAATTTTTCGAAATTTTGACATAAGTAATTTTCGCCTTATTTTGGGTCGTAGATTCTACCCCCAAAGGGTGGGGAATTCGGGAAGATTATTATGAAAATACCAGTTTTTTACAAATACCGAGATAAAAACTATAAATTTTTAGGGTATCGTGCTTCCTATGACCACCCAGAATCAGAAAATAATACAAAAGTATGGAGTGTCATTTAAAATTAGCAAGTTGGCGTCCGTTTCAGGGACAACCCGAACATATTGAAAATATTTTAGCTAAGTAGGTTGAATTAGGTCTACCCTAGTTTTTAAAATTTTGCAGTCACTTAACTTTTCGTGAATCAGTTTTAGACTCAGTTTCAGGTTAATAAATGAAAGACCACTTGTTATAATTTTTTCCAAGAAGTTTGGGTCATTTTCAATAACATTCAATGTGAGCTTCTTTTTGTTAAATCCTTTTTGGCACACACATTTTCTTCCACCAATGCAATGGTGCGAATAGTTTAAGCCCATGTGTACTTCTCTAGAACTTTATAAATTTAAATGTTCTATCCGTATACGATCTGTTTTCGTAATATTTCCCGAGATATCTGTATAGAGGCTCACAGTATTCTAGTTTTGAAGTCATCAGTATCTTCTGACAGACTTTTATAAACTTCAGTGTTAAGTACCCCAAAAGAAAGAAGTCCAGTGGCATTAAATCTGGAGATCTTGGGCACCTGTCCTTCCATTTCCGAGGAATCGTTTCATCCAGCTATTGCCTAAGACGAAGAGCTCCATCTTGTTTGAAATGCAAATTGTCTTCTTCCAGCATAAGGTTTCCATCTTCATCGGTTTGATTTTCTAGCGACTGAGTGATTAACATTTTCTAAAAGTTCTAAATAGAGGTCCCCAATCAGAATTCCTGCCCACACATTGATGTTCTCTGGATACTGTGTATGGTCATCTCGAAACACATGTGGATTTTCATTATCCCAATACCAATTTGTTTGTTGACAAATCCATTCAGGAAAAATGTCTATTCATCGCTAAAGCAAATATTTCTTAACAAATTTGGATTATCTGTTATTTTTCCAGTCATCTCTTCCCAGAACTGTATCCTTCTGTCAAAATCGTCTTCACTGAGAATTTGTAGCTTATATAGAAAGAACTTATTTTGTTTGAGTACCTTATGTACAGAACCAGCAGAAATGCCAGTTAACCTGGCTACTTTTCTTGCTAATTCAAGTACATGCTGGTGGCTTGTATTTTTCACAGGGTGAAAACTGCTGTTGTCCTACGAGTACAACGATTTTCACTTCCGTAAATGTAGAATATGTCTGTTCTCTCTGCCAACGTATCAACCATTTTTGAAAAACTCATTACTGCTGTATTAGTAAAACAATACTAAGAATTATTTGACGATAAAATACTAATGTACCAGCGTTTTACACCTATTTTTTTTTTTTGCTGTTTTATTTTGTTGTTGTTTACTATGCGTTTCATGCCTTTATCTCAGAAATGGATCGAACAATTTCATTTATTTTGGGTATAAGATAAAATATTTTTTTTAAATTTCTTAAAATGTGTCACAAGACATTTGAAATTATAAAATTGGGGTTCCTGGCAGTGAAGGGGTGGAACACAAAATTTAACCAACAATTGTTTTGAAGTTTCCCCGCAAAAACAAAATCGACGGTTTTACCGAAATTCATGTCTTCTTAAGATGACAGAATTATTCTGGATGGCAAGTTTTCAAATGAAAAGACTATGTATTTTTTAAACTAAAATACCTACTAATATAGTATGATGATAATGATTAAGAGTATTAACTGATTTTATCTACAACTGTCATGTAATAGCTACGATTTGACACTATTTTCAATGCCATAATGAAGTATATTACCGCACTAGTGCGTAATTGAATACACATGTACTATAATAATATGCGAATAATCCGTTTCATAATGAGCTCCATTATGATAGAGATTTTTAATGAGTAGTGCCTTTGACGTTTGTCAATACAAATATAAATATAATATTTTTAGTTCTTCATTATTTATCGGGTATAAAAAAACTAATAATAAAAATCCCGGTTAATGCTCGTGTATTAATAACCATTATTACATGATCGTTGCATAATATATCTACTATTTTTTTATATAAAATTTTATGATATACTGTTAATAATACTAATAAATAGTTGTAGATAAAATTTTGTACGTAACACGTGGGATTGGAATTATGAACGCACCTATGTGAATACACGACAGGTCCACTAATTACGTAAATAACTATTACAGTATTGGGAACTTATATTTCAGATTTGAAAATAGCTAATGCCTTATTGCGCAAATGCAGTTATTTGCGTAATAAGGCATAGCCGATTTTAGGTTATATACCATTTTTATTTCGACGAATAACCTTAAAAACCCCAAATATTACAACTCTATAAGATTTCTACATTTATAACAACGGGTCATATAGCAAAAGAAATGCATAGATCTTTTTAAAATTTTAAAAATAAGTAAATATTCAAAAATATCAACAAAAAAATCCGAAACGGTGCATGTAAACATCATACTATTATATTATGTTGTTGAATTTATATTTTAACACTATTTAAATAAGGGTTAATAAGAGGTCATTCAATAAGTCCGTAGCTAAGTAAGAAAAAAACAAAATTTTCACAAAACTCGATTTGCCTTCGAGGGCAATACGAGTATACCGATTTTCCAACTTTTCGATAGCACTTTTATAGTACGATTTCTCTTTCTCGTCAAAATAGGCCTCAGTTTCAGTGATTACTTACTTCATCATTGGACTGAAATTCAAACAAAACACTGTTTTGCGGTATTCCGCAACTGAAGAGACGAATCGAAGTCGAAACTGTAGAATTATGTCTTCTCCAACAGAAAGTGCAACACTTTGACTGACTGGATATTAACAGTTAATGTATTAGAAAACAATGTCCAAAATAATTTTCTGTTGCGTGTGACTATGGTGTCACACATTGAGGATGGGAAATTCTATCTGCTTTCGAACTCGGACAGTTCTCATCAGTATGGCTAGGAAAGTCATATAGCATGGTGTAAAATTAGTGTGCCGTCGTTGTGAGACGAGGGAAGTAGCTGTACTTCTGCGAAAACAAGCCGTCCCGGGGGGGAAGGGTGCCGTCGCTTTGGAGAGGGAAGTAGCTAATACGAAGATACGCGCGAAAACAAGCATTAATTCTTGCACATAAGTGCTAGGGCTATTCACAAGGTTGGTTGAGTCAGTCTTACGACTGTACTCCCTTGCAATGCCATATTCAAACTTCAATGTGTTTGTGATCTTTGCATAAAAATGCAAAACACAGATTATGGTTTGTTCGAGATCCTTACGGTTCTCTACCATATGTTTATTTGTGCTGATTACGATTGAATTTTAATATGGTAGAGAACCGTAAGGATCTCGAACAAACCATAATTTGTGTTTTGCATTTCTATGCAAAGGTCACAAACATATTGAAATTGAACTTAAATTTCAGTTTCATCGTAAAAGTAGGCGATTTTGATCCATTTTCTCAAGAAAAAAAAAATGAAAATTGTTTGACCCTTCACAGTTATATTTAGAGTTATTTTATCAAAATATTTTAAAGTTAAGTAGTTTGTGACCCATTTTGGTTTAGAAATTTAGAGCAGTGATATTTCTGAATTTAATTTGTGGCGCATTTGATGTTTTTTGCAGTTACGAAACGTTTGTAGAGTATTGTTAGATAATTTTATAGAAATATTTTGGGGGTTAAAGGTTTGTTTTATCGTTAGGTGATTTTATTAACATTTTGATCTGAATACGGTGGGTGGGACTCTCTTTTGCATTCGGGTGTGTAATATTGCAGCCATGTTTCATCTATTTTCACATATCGACGATAGAATTCCATTTTATTGCGGTTTAACAGCGCCAAACACTCCTCTGAAGCATCAATTCGTTGTTGTTTTTGGTCGACTGTGAGCTCACGCGGCACCCACTTTGCACAGGGAATACCCAAATGTTCGTGTAAAATGGTAAAAACACACACTATCATCTGATATCTTTACAATGTCAGCTAGCTCATGCACCTTTATTTTGCGATCGTAACCAGTTTTTTGACGTTTTCTGGAATAACAGCCTCATTTGGGCGTCCACTGCGGTCTGCATCATTTGTGTTGGTATTCAGCAAATTCAGTTCTCTATCATTTGTCTTGATGGAGCAGAGTTCCGATAATGTTTATCAAGCCATTGTTTGGTTTCCACTGTATTTTTTTTATTATCAAAGCTCGAAATTCACTTTTTTCCATTTTTTTTTCCAATAACAAACGTTGGCTCACACAAAATGCTATAACTCACGAATCAATAGTCAGATTGCTGTAAAATTTATACACGGATGGTATGAAGGTTAGTACTGAATAAAAAATATATGGAAAAATTTCTAGTAACGCCATCTATGTGTGATCCTACGGACTTATTGAATGACCTAATATATAGGGCATTCCATTAAAAAATGAGGAAGTTGGTTGTCGTCACCACAAAATCATACATAAAAATGACATATTGGTGTGTAAAATATAAGATTAATAAATATTTTGTTTATATTTAATTCTATTAACATAACTATTTGACAGCAAATTAAATACGTATTTAAATAACAAAAATTATTTAAATACGCGAAAGTGTTTACTTCAGGAAATAGGTACTTTGACAGTTCTGTTCACCATAGTGTCACAGTATTATTCTTACTGTGGCATTCTCTGTCTGTAGGTATATGTCGAATTTAATTAACCATTAATTCATTGACGATAATTTAATAGACATCACTAACATTTCCAGTTATTTCTAACAAGTACTAAAAAGATATTCATGAAGCATTGTACCCGCTGTCGTACAGCGAACTACAGTATTTTCAGTGTATTTAATACTGTTTATGTCTCGCTATTTTCAGCAAAATTTTATCCGTTCTACTGTCTGTATCTTAAAATGTCTATTAATTATTATTAAAAACTATAAATTTTCTTTAAATGTTTGCACAGATATTCAACCTGCATTCATAATTTCGTATCAGTTATCTTTGTGGGGTAAGAGTGTAACCAGTGCAAACTCACCCAGTTACAACAGGAACTTGCTAATTCATGCTTCGAGTGTATTTGTTTACAGCAACTTTTCGCGCTCATCATATTTCGTTGTTTAAAACTAGGAGGACGTGACCATCGAATTTGCATTAAGTTTTGCTTTAAACAATTGAAATCATCCGCTTTTGAGAACGAGTGTTTGGACAAGAAACACATAAAAAAATTGTACAGGCGGTAAAATACCCGCACATATGTCTACTTTGACAATCGTTCTGGCAGACCATTGAGCACAGTAAAACCCAATGTGCGGCTTGTGATTGAACATCGTTGTTTGACTATGCGGGATCTAGAAAGTGACCCTGTAATTTCAAAAGCTTCTATTCCAATGCTAATAAAACTAGATCGTGAGTGTAAAATTCATTCTAAAGTTGCTTACGGATGAGCAGAAAATGCTACACTGTGAAGTCGCTGAGGAGGAACTTAGAAATCGTCTTTGATGATGAACATTTGCTACGGGTCGTGGGTTTACGTTATGATCCCAAAACAAAACTCCATAGCGCATTCATTAAACGTTGTGCAACAGTTTTTGCTAAACAGAACATTACTTCTTAGGAAGCAGGCCCAACTTGGTTCCCTGCGACTTTTGCTGTGTTCCCAAAATTAAAAATTTTCCCTGAAAGGACACCGGTTTGACTACGTAGAGCCGATCGAAGTAAATGCGACGAGTTCTCATAAGGCCATTCCGTAAACTTCGATGATGTGGAAGCACCAATGGCAGTGTACTGATCAGTTAAATGGGGATTTGGGCGTGATATTAACATAGTGGACATATGAACACAGGTCGTATATTAATGGGATAGGCTTCAAGATATTTTTGTTATTCAATTTTAAAAAAATATCCTTACCTAACCAGACCCAATAATTTGTTTTAACAAAAATCTTCAGACAGTGCAGTGCATAAATATAAAATGAGGTATTGAAAATAGCGGGTCAAATACGTTATTTGCGAATTTTTCTGGAAACTAAGGTATTTTTTTCTTTTTTTCAAATAAAACTCTAATTACGATTTTCGTACTCGCAGAGTCGTGCTCCAATATCTGCCAAACTTGTTGCTAATATGCTGTCAGTAGCTGGAGCTGATCATATAATTACGATGGATTTGCACGCTTCTCAAATTCAAGGATTCTTTGACATACCAGTGGATAATTTGTATGCAGAACCAGCTGTTTTAAAATGGATAAAAGAAAATATACCCGAATGGCGTAACAGTATTATTGTGTCACCAGATGCGGGCGGTGCGAAGCGAGTGACATCTATTGCTGATAGACTGAATGTGGAGTTTGCCCTTATACACAAAGAGAGGTGAGTTAATTAGATATTAATTCCATTAATTTTAATAGCATATTGTATTTATATACGTGCTGGTATTGTTTTTAGGAAGAAAGCTAATGAAGTTGCTTCAATGGTGTTGGTAGGTGATGTAACGGACCGGGTAGCTATACTTGTCGACGATATGGCCGATACATGTGGTACCATTTGTCATGCCGCGGAAAAATTAATGGAAGCCGGTGCAACGAAAGTGTATGCGATTTTGACGCATGGTATCTTCTCAGGACCAGCAATTTCCCGAATAAATAATGCTTGTTTTGAGGCAGTAGTCGTGACGAATACCATACCACAGGATGAACATATGAAACAATGTTCTAAAGTACAAGTAAGCAATAAAATGTTTTAAGTAATATGGTTTGATTCTTGTCCCCGAATTAAAATTCTCTTTTGAGTTGGTGTCAGTCGAAGAAGTGTTTTCTATAGTCAGCCATCATGAAAGATGTTAAAATTTTGCCTCTATCTTACTCATATCATTAATTGTTACTTGTAAACCGTTTATTACCGTGACACATGGAAGCTATCTATTTTACGGCCTCTTGCGAAAAAGGCTAGCGATGTTCGAAGTCTTCTAGAAGCTTTCAAATTATCTAATGCTATTTCCCATTATTTCTTCACATCAATCAGTTTTTAAAAATTTTGTACTTACTACTTCTTTATTACTAAATATTACAGATATATAATCAGATCATTGGATGATAAGCAGGGTACTCTTCTAATTCTGTTAAACTTTTCAAAAACCTTTGATACTCCCGATCACGTTCTACTTGTGCCCAAGGTTCGTTATTTTGGTTTTCAGGCGTCAGTATCCTCATTGGTATAGCTCCGAAATTATCACAAATAGAAAATGTAAGGCTAAATTTCATAAAGCTTTCAAACGTACCGGTGTGCAGTAGTACTATGCTGAGTTTAGTAGACTGAGATGTATGATCAAATAACAAATAAAGGCTGCTTATTTTACTCATATCAGAAAGGTCGAGCAGAACATAAAATCAGACCCAAGTAAGTTTTGGTCATTTGTGGGCACTCGTAATAAAGCTACTCTTATACCAGGGGTGGTGATAATGATCTAAGTGATCAGCGGGCAATCGTCAACAGTTTTGCTCAGTATTTTGAGAGTGTGTTTGTAAGTCATGATGAAGACATGATAGATTTGCTACTGCCTCGAATCGAATTTGCGTCCCAGATATTTATTGGTAATATTACTGAGGAAGATATTATTTTGGCTTCTCGAGAGCTTAGGAACAAGTTTACAGCCGGACC
Source organism: Apoderus coryli (assembly GCA_911728435.2). NCBI lineage: Eukaryota > Metazoa > Arthropoda > Insecta > Coleoptera > Attelabidae > Apoderus > Apoderus coryli. The sequence goes on along the minus strand of OU452204.1, from coordinate 7,575,359 downwards.
AGATGCTATTCCATCATTTTTGGTAAAAGATTGTGCTTATGTTTTGGCGCGACCACTATGTCTGCTTTATAATCTTATTCTCAAATCAGAAGTATTCCCTACTAAATGGAGGAAGGCCAAAGTATGTCCTGTCTTTAAGAGTGGTGATCAGAACTCGGTATCGAATTATAGACCAATTTCAATTTTATCTAATTTTTCAAAGCTATTTGAAATTGTTATATATAATCGCATTTTTCCTCAAGTGAGAAATCAAATAACGCACATGCAACATGGCTTTATGCCTCAGCGGTCGACTGTCACAAATTTGGCTGTATTTTCGCAGTTTGTTTGTGATGAGTTGGATATATGTGGTCAGGTTGATGCACTTTACACGGACTTTGCCAAGGCGTTTGATCGAATAAGTCATGTTGTGTTGCTGAAGAAGTTGGAGGGTTTTGGTTTTGGGCCGAGTTTAGTATCACTTTTTGCCTCGTATTTGTCTGAAAGATATCAATATGTATCATTGTATGGTTTCGACTCACATTGTTATAAGGCTGTGTCGGGAGTACCACAGGGGTCCAATTTAGGTCCTCTTTTATTTTTAATTTTTATCAACGATTTGGCTCTGGATTTGACTTGTTCGGGACTCTTTTTCGCCGATGATCTTAAAATTTTTAAATCAGTAAACAGTGCTGAGGATTGTGAAAGTTTACAGCTTTGTTTGGATGCCACTTTGGTGTGCTGCGAACCGTTTGTATTTGAACCCCGACAAATGTAAGGTAGTCACATATACGCGGAAGAAAACGCCTCTGCATTATGATTATTGTATTGATGACATATCGGTTACACGTTATGATTCTACGAATGACTTAGGAGTATTGTTTGATTCTAAATTTTCTTTTAATGACCATATTCGTTCAAATGTAAGCGATGCTCTAAGAATCTATGGCTTTGTTGTTTGATGCTCCAAACCCTTTGCTGACTTAAATATTTTGAGGATTTTATACTACGCCTATGTTCGCTCGAAATTGGAATATTGTTAAGTTATATGGTGTCCTTACTATATATCTTATAAATTACTTATTGAGAGAGTCCAACGAAGATTTTTGAAGTTTTTGTGTTTTCGGGAGGATGGAACTTATCCTGACCAAGGTGTAAATTATTCGTTGTTGACCACTCGTTTTAACGTTTCCAGTTTGGATTTGCGACAGGGCATAGCACTAATTGTATTTTTATTGATATTATTAAATAACCCAATCTGTTGTAGGAGTCTCCTTGAGAGGGTTAGTTTTTGGGTGCGACGTGAAAATGCCAGAAATAACTTGCTTTTTTATAACATTAGAGCTAGAACTAATATTCAATGTAGATCTCCTGTATTTAATATGTGTGATGTACGAGTATTTAACCGCATATCTAGTGTTTCTGATATCAATCATGATTCACTTGGTAGTATTGTTTCGGCTGCTGTACCAATCTTGAGAAGGCATGCATTGTGAGTGTGAATTTGATTTAATGAGTTTTTATTTACCTTTATTAAGGCGCTATTATATTCAGTTGGCTATGTATTTCTCAATGATTGGGACGCAAATGTTTGATTATGTATGTGTATGCACATTATGATTTATTTAAGATATTGTTGCTCTGTAAATGGTAATACTGTTGAGCAATAAAGCATTATTATTATTTTTATTATATTTCTGCCCGACTTCTATCATCCTATGTAACTAATTAATTAATTTCACGTCTTTACCCCTAAGAAACCCAATGATCTACCATATTTCACACTTCGACGAAGCTATTTTAAATATTAAAAAATAAACATACGGTGGAATTTGTGACTTGTCAACAGAAGTAGGCATACAATTATTAATAATAAATTTTAATCGAAATATTTGAAGACGTCAAATGATCCAAGTCGACTGTTTAGAACAGCTGATGTTGACACAAAGAATGCAACGCCAATGTAGCTTTATAAATCAAAATTTAACAGGTCAACGGTTTGAATACTAATTCTCGCTAAACGGTTTCATCGTTCTTGTTACAAATTAATTTAAAAGAGTACAATGGCAACCTATCTCTTTAAAATAAAAAACAAAATATATATATATTTTTTCTTTCAGTGCATCGACGTGTCTATGATGTTTGCGGAGGCTGTCAGACGGACACATAACGGCGAATCGGTCTCGTATTTATTTTCAAACGTACCATATTAATGTTTTAGTTTACTTTTTTTCTATTAATTAGAATTATAAGTTTTATTAGATATATAAATATATAATAAATACAAGGAATTACATAAAATCATAAATTATATAGTAAAATGTTTTGTCATTTTGAAATGAAATTACCAAATTCAATTATATTATATTTTTGAACCGCTTAAGAAAAATGTTAATTTACTTTCTAAATTATATCTAAAAAAACTCTGATATATTAATTTCTTTAAATTTTTATACAAAGAAATATCATATTAAAATTTATGATAATTAGCTTGAGTTTTATTTAATTTTTTAAAATAATAAAAGCATCATCTGGCAACACTGTATATTCTTGTTAAATGGCATATACTTGAAACCGCGACGTTCAAAATATCAAATAATTCCGTTGAGTAATTTATGTGCAACAGCTTTTTGAATTGGATAAGTTTTGTTTTTTCGAAATGGAAAAACAATATCGGACGGTGAATCAGAAACGCGTTAGATGCCATGTATATAAATATATTGTGTTTGTATAAATAATTTTTGCAATTTCTTTAATGTTAAACAATTTAATAATGTTTTAAATTGTAAGACTGCTTGACTTGGTCTTATCTAGCACTGAATGTGATGTAACTCATTATCCAACCCCAGACGTAATTTAAACTAGATGTGTTGTCCAGCAGGAGTAACGTCTTCGACAGCTTTGTCTGTGGCTACCAAAATGTGCGTGGTTTAAATACGAAGTTTGACGAATTCTATGCATCTGTGAGTGATGGTGAATTTGATGTTGTGGCGTTGACTGAAACATGGTTAAGACCCACCACACTTAGGAGTGAGTTTTTTAATAGTGATCTTTATCAAGTTTATCGCAAGGATAGAAATTGTGTGGACACGGATCGATCAAGAGGTGGTGGTGTCCTATTGGCTGTTAAAAGTGATGTAACCTGTGAAATGATTGACACTTCGATTGTTGACACGAACTTTCCGGACATAGATCTATTGATTGTTAGATGCAAACGCAATTATAGATCGATTCTCTTAGGTGAATTATATGTACCTCCTTACGTTGCCGATAATATTTTTTGTGAACTTTTTGAATCTTTTGACAGTCTGTTGGATGTTAGTGTAATATTTTTAGGCGACTTTAATGTATCGATTTATGTGCTTGCTAATAACACCCACAAACTCTATCGTTGTTTAAAAAACTTCTCTGTTTTTTTCGGTCTTAGTCAATGTAATAATATTTTGAATGGTCAGGGTCGATTACTTGACTTAGTTTTTTCGAATTTATTGTGCAGAGTAGAGCATAATAATCATCCAATGGTTATTGAAGACAATTACCATCCTGCATTAATGATCAGCATCGATAACTTTGTTAACAAGGACCAAACTCAGTTTACACATAACGCGCTGCACAGAACCTATATCTTTAAAAAGGCAGATTTTGTAATGTTGTATGACGCTGTGTGTTTAATTGATTGGTCATATTTGGATGCTATTAATGATGTGAACACTGCACTAGATCATTTTTACAATAAATTATATTCCATTTTAGATACATATGTTCCGTCGTATAAAAATTATAAAAGAAAATTTCCATGTTGGTACACCAGCAGCCTAATTAAAAATATTAAACTCAAAGCAAAATTCTTTAAAAAATACAAAATCACTAGAGACAATAAAGTTCTAATTCAATTTAAAAATGCGAGACGTTTGTGTAAGGAAGAGCAGAAGGTTGCGTTTAGTGAGTATATCTCTAGAGTGCAGAGTTCTCTCAATGACGATCCTCGGAATTTTTGGTCTTTTTTCCATAACAAAACTGGAACCTCGCGTATCCCAGCCACTATGTGGAGGGACGATCAATCTTATTCTGATCCTCAAGCCATTGTCGACTCGCCATAGTGTTTTTCTTAAATCATCTAGTTATCTTGCGCCGAATATCGGCCAGATTGAGCTGCCAGACATATTTGCAGCTTCTAAACGCCTTAAAAATAAATTTACCTCTGGATATGATAATATTCCCTCTTTTTTTGTCCGAGATTGCATTTCTGTCTTGGCTCTTCCATTACAGTCAATTTTCAATCTAATTTTGAAGTCGGGAATGTATCCGGATATTTGGAAGGTATCTAAAGTTGTTCCAGTCTTTAAATCCGGCGAAAAGTCTCATATTAACAATTATCGACCAATTTCTCTATTGTGCAATTTTTCTAAATTATTTGAATCAATTTTATATGACCGGATCTATACAGCTGTGAGACGTCAGATTTCGCCTAACCAGCATGGCTTTATGTGTGGCCGGTCCACTGTCACCAATCTGTCAGTTATTACCCACTGTATCTCTGAAACTCTTGATCACGGCAGTCAACTGGATGTAATCTATACTGATTTCACCAAAGCCTTTGATAGGCTGGACCATGGCATATTGCTGAGTAAACTGCATACGTATGATGGATTTCCTTCCGGCTTGATATCTTTATGCAACTCATACTTGCATGATCGGAAACAATATGTCTTTTACAACGGCTTTAAATCTTGTTTTTACTCGGCCACGTCAGGAGTACCCCAGGGTTCTAACTTAGGTCCATTGTTGTTCCTTCTTTTCATCAATGACCTGGACCCGTGTTTACTTCAGCGTACTCTATTTTTCGCAGATGACTTAAAAATCTTCGCCTCCATAGATTCAGTAGCAGATTGCATAAACCTGCAGCATGATCTGTGTGCTCTAGAAAGGTGGTGCGACAGTAACAAATTGTCTCTTAACATTCGTAAATGCACATGTCTGAGTTTTACACGTAAAACAACGTTTATTGACTATCCGTATGCAATCTCCACAAATAAACTTGAACGATGTCGGGTATTCACGGATCTTGGTGTTACCTTCGATCAGAGGTTCCAGTTTTTGGAGCATATGGAGAGAATGGTTGGTGAGGCATCTCGCATGTATGGCTTTATAATGCGTAACTGCAAAGGCTTCAATAATACCTCTGCCCTTATCACCTTGTTCAATGCCTATGTGAGGTCAAAATTGGAGTATTCTTCCATCATCTGGTATCCTCAGTATAATATTCATAAACTAGAGGTCGAGCAAATTCAACGTAGATTTTTGAAATATTTAGTTTTTAGAACCGATGGTGCTTATCCAGTAAGAGGTTTCGATCATGAATTGTTACTATCACGTTTTGACGTTCAGAGTCTGGAGTACCGAAGAATTCTGAGCTCATTAACCATCTTATATAAATTGCTTAGAGAAAAAATCGACTGCTCTTTTCTGCTGTCTTGCTTAAATTTGTTAGTTCCTAGGTTAAATACAAGGCCCAATTTAACATTTCACTTACACAGAGCTAGGACCAATGTACTGTTAAGATCGCCTGTTCATGTCATGTGTTCTAATTTTAATAGAGTGTCTGATAGGTGTGACATTTTTACAACTACAGTCAATCACTTGAAAATGGTAGCTGCAGAGACATTTGTGGTTTAGGTGTGTGTATGTGTGCGGAATTAATTAGGATTTATAAATTAGTATTTTAGTTTATTTAAGCATTTATTTTTTTAGTTTGTAATATTGTCCTTTAAATGGGAAACTGTTGGGCAATAAACGCTTTATTTATGATACACCTTTTGTTCTTGAAGACAGTCACCATCCCGCATTATATGTTAGACTCTACAGCTCTGTCTCTAAATCTGCTTGTTTTCCACTTAACTGTTCACGGAAACCATATAATTTTAAAAAGGCTGATCTCATTTCTTTGTATGACTCAATTCTTGTTACAGATTGGTCGTATTTGAAACTATGCATTGATGTTGACGATGCTGTTGGAAGCTTCTATAAGAGACTCTATGCATTATTTGATTTGCACGTACCTAAATTTCAAAATTATGCAAGATCATTTCCGGCTTGGTTCACTCCTGATATAATATCTAATATTAAGCAAAAGGAAACAAATTTTAATAAATTCAAGAGAACTCATGATAATAGATATTATGCAGAGTTTAAGAGACTCCGGAGGTTGATTAAGTCTGACATTAGGATTTCTTATCGCAATTATATGCAGAATATTCAGGATACTTTAAGAACTGATCCCAGGGGATTTTGGTTATATTTCCACCAGCGTACTGGGTCATCTAGGATTCCTAATGTAATGCACTATGGTGGCAGAACATCTGATCAGCCTGCGACGGTTTTGGATGCATTTAGTGACTATTTCGAGAGTGTTTTCCTACCATCATCTGGTATGTCAGCGGACAGTACCGTCCGCTCTATAGTAAACACTACCACGCATGTTAACGCTATCACATCGGATGATATAATGGCTACTTGCCGAAGGATGAAGAATAAGATGACGGCGGGTCCCGATCTGGTACCTTCTTTTCTGGTCAGGGATTGTGTTGGAGCTTTTGTGGAACCTTTGGAACTCATTTTTAACTTAATTTTGAAGACACAAAAATACCCTGATGTATGGAAGCGGGCGAGGGTTGTTCCTGTTTTTAAATCAGGAATAAGTGTGAGATAACCAATTATCGCTCCGTGTCTATTCTGTCGAATTTCTCAAAGATATTTGAAACAATTTTATATGCGCGTATTTACAATAATCTGTGTAACGATATCTCTGTGTAACATGGATTTATGAATCATAGCTTCTTAGTGCGAAGTTGTAAGGGATTTGTGAGTGTCGATGCTCTTATAGCCCTTTATTTTGCCTATGTTCGATCTAAATTAGAGTATGGATCTATCATTTGGTCCCCATTTTATTCATATCATAAGCAGTCATTAGAAAAAATACAACGTAGATTTTTGAAATATTTGGTCTGGAAGCAGGATGGCGCTTATCCAACTCGAGGATACGATCAGGGATTTCTTTTAGCTCGATTTTCAATGCAGAGTCTTGAACTTCGTCGTGTTTTGTCATCTTTAATGTTTTTGTATAATATTCTCCATAACAAGGTGGATTGTTCTTATATTCTTTCAAAACTAAAACTTTAATATTCCCAGAATTTCCACTAGACACGATTGTTTGTTTAGTAGTGCTGGGCGATGTTCGTCGATGTTTTTGAAACATCGATGTTCTGTTACCGATGTTCGATGTTTTCGACATCGATGTCAGAGGTAGAAAACATCGATGTTGACATCGATGTTTCCTTTCGATGTTCAATGATATGACAAAACAAAAAAACTAGGTTCTTATCTTAAAATCAATTTTCCCAGCACAAGAAAATAAGAACGAAAGCTTTTGATTTCATTTGTTAAAGGTGGTTGAAATTTTTCTGTACTTCCAGTCGGCATTCGGCAACGTCGCAACTTGTTTTCCATACGTATTGTAAACTGCAACCCTGCAAACTCGCTCGACGCCGGCTTTATAAAATATTATGTTTTAAAATTTGTTTTATTTTTGGAGTTATTTATGTTTTTTTGTTATTGAGTATTTTAACGTTTGGTAATTTCTTAATTCTTTCTAATAAAAAGTTTATTTTTATTTTTTATATCTAATTTATTCCTAATCACAAATGTACTGTTTTAAATATCGATGTTTCGAAAACATCGATGTTTTACAACCGATGTTTTTAAGCCATCGATGTTAGCTTTCGATGTTAACATCGATGGTCAACATCGATTTTTCGTTTCGATGTCCCAGCACTATTGTTTAGATGTGAGCGTGCTAGGACTAGGGATGGCAAAATAAATAAATATATCGATATATTGAATCAAAAGATATATCGAAACTATATATCGATATATCGAATGAAAAATATCGATATTTTATATATATCGATATATTTGCTATATTTTTATTTTAGAGTGGATTGTAGTTGTAAATAAACTTCAAATTTTAAAGATTCAAATAATGAAATAAAATAGTATTCATTAAAATTTATTTGCCTGAAAATACATATGCATTCCAAACAAACGTAAGAATATTTGTTAGAAATAATTACATTAGGGTAGGTCAATGAATTCAAAATTTTCTGGAACAGAACTTAGAAATAATAATTTTGATAATCTATTTCCAGTTAGACGATTTAACACAACAAGGACCTTTTAGTTTTAAACCTGTGTATGTAAGCTGCTTTCTTTCGCTACTGATTTCAGGATCCAAACGTGTTTGGATTCACATGTTCTTTCGCTAAAAACGCATTTTCTGATTCATCCTCACTTTAGCGCCCATCGCGATCCAGATACGTAATCCCCTTGCCTCTTTTAGGTAAACTTATCGAGCCTTCAGAAATCCAACAAATCCTGACTAATAAATCCGGATTAAGAAGACTAGCGAAAGAAAGCAGCTGTAGCAGATACATTTATTTTGATAATGTACCGATATATCGTGTTGTATATATCGATATTTGTTTCGATATATCGAAAGAAATGTATCGATTAAAATATATCGATATATTAAGAAAATATATCGATATTTTTAATATATCGATATATCGTTGGCGTCCCTAGCTAGGACTAATGTTCTCTTGAGATCCCCACTCTATGTAATGACTGTTAAATTTAATGAATTAAGTCACTGTTTTGATATATTTTTTGATAGTGTTAGTAAATTAGAACGTGTTGTTCATGCTGTTTTGGAATTTTGATGTTCTTTCTTTTTTAAATTAAATCTAGAATTTAAGATATGAATGTAATAATAAGTTTTTGTATCTAGGAATTGTCCTGTAAAGGGATTTTGTAAATCTGCTGGGCAATAAAGCTATTATTATTATATAAAGGCCGCCTTCTACTATTAAGCAGTTGTATAAAGAATAAATTGTGTTTGATGGAGTCCATCCAGGACGCCCAAATGAAGTCACCACAAAACCATCAACAATGTCCCGACACGTTGCTGAAAGACCGCAAGTTGAAGTTGAGGGAGATAAAAAAAAAATATTGTGGATGAACATTTGAGTATGAGAAAACTGCCCCATGGGTACCGCGTTTGCTGTCCGTGGACAAGCGGCATCGTGGGATCACTTTCGAGTGTTTGATCCTGTTCTCAGTTCAAGGAACTTATTTTGCGAATTTCTGACACAACATTGTCGGACCGGACAACATACCTAACTTTTTCATTAAGAGATGCATATTTACTTTATCGATACCACTTCATAAAAAATATTAGGCTCTTGTTCGATCAACGTCGGTGGAAGTGTTAATACCTTATTACTCAAAATCAACACGAATTTCCACTCCTCTTCAATATTTTCATAAATGAAATATTAAGGTTTTCAACGCCTGTTTTTTTTTGCAAATGATTTGAAGCTATATAGAATGATCTGGATGCTCTCTGGGAATAGTCTGTTTCTAATAACTTGAAATTTACCATAGAAAGTGTTGTTTTATCAGTTTTTTCGTGCTAAATCCAGATTTCCTAGTCAGTATGTAATGGGTGATGGCCAATTGAAATATGTTAATAGAATTAAAGATTTAGGAGTCAATTTTTCAGAGAATGTTAGCTTTAACGACCACATATATGCATATCTCAGAATGCACATAAAATACTAGGATTTGTACTTCTAAACTGTGGAGTTTTCGCTGTCATCAGCTCTAGACTTTGGCTGGAATACGCTACTGCGATATTATCAGAGATGCGTGAGCGTGGTCGAGAGAGTTAAGGATAAGTTTTTGCGATATGCTGCATTTAGACCGGGGATACAAACGACTAAGTATCATAGATGGACATAAGGGATATGTTAAATTTGGATACTCTCCCCAAGCGTAGAGTGTTAAAAGATTTGTTTTATTTTTAGTATATTAAATGCTACAATTTTGCAAAGGTCTTATTTAATGTTCCAGCGCGTAATTTGTGACACTATATGTGATGTTTTCTTTTTACCTACAAGAACTATACATATTTTTTCACCGTTGGATGTTTTTTGTGGTTCAATTTTGGAATTTAAGCGTCAATTTAGTTGATCGAATGGAATATGTGATTTGATTTTATTTGAAATTTTGTAATGTGAAATTTTCTGTCTTTAACATAACATTAATGAATTGATTTGTTGTTAATATAAATGGGGCTAAATTAATAAATAAAAAAAATAAATACATATAAAGAAATACTCTTTTATTAAACGTCATAATTTATAATTATATCGATATATTATTTACACAATTTCAACTGTCATTACCTACAGAAGTTTAGGTAACTTAAGAAGTATTTAAAATGTTAATAATGTGTACTATACTAGCCCTAAAAAATTTTTCGCATAATAATATTGAATAAATATATAATACACAATAATAAAACATAAATGTGTACTTATTGGCCATAAATCAACTCTTTAATATTTTTCCTCGTAAAATTTTAACCTCATCCAAGGGACAATCATTCCTATCAGTTCCAACCAGTCCAATGCGATTAATAACGTTCATACCAGTATTAATTCTACCGAATATCGCATGTTTACCATCTAACCATTGTGCGGGTGCCAACGTTATGAAAAATTGTGAACCATTGGTATCTGGACCTGAGTTTGCCATGGATAAAATACCTGCTCCGCAATGTTTTAGTTCCGGATGGATTTCATCTCTAAACTGTGTTCCGTAAATGGAAACTCCTAAAATAAAAACCACATTGTTAAAATCAATATGCGCATGTGCAGTTTGTCTGTGGCAATATCAATGCGCTTGCGTTGAAGGACTATTTGTGTTTAATTCAAAAGAGAGCACTGCGAATTGTCAAAAACATTAAATTGGCGATACATGCAGAACAGTCTTCAAAGAAAAGATAATTATGACAATCTATGCGTTGAAAATATATGTCAGGTATTCGATTTTTGAAATAAACATTACTACATCATGACAGCATAATTTTGGGACTCGAGCTTTCAAAAGTTAGACACCCACAACACGCACGTGTAAAATTGTTTAATAGACTTCCAGATATTATTGAAAGACTTCAAAACTTTAATCCCTTTACAAACATTGTATTAAAAAAGTACTACCCGATTTAGGACCTTATAGCTTAAATTATTATTTAAATATGTAAGGTAAATATTTTTTGACATCATGCTTGTAAACATGAATTGAAATAAAACTTATTATTATTAATCCTGAATTTGATATAAAGCGCTATGCTATGAATGGTTGTAATTGAGGTTATGTAGCATTTATTTCAAATTTGAGTAAAACGAAAAAATATTGTCTTCAAACTGAAGGTACGTGAAATAAAATAATAATTATAAAGGGATATAAATTAAAACCAATAAAAAATCCAAAACATTACCTACCTACTTCTTAAATAAAAGACATTTTGGTCATCGATTTCTTTAGAAATTGAAACAGTATCAGAAAACATGTTTTAGACACATTCTTCGGCACCCACTTAAACGTGTTAAAAAGATTATTATATGAGAACGAAAACATTGGTGCCATCGTTGATTAGCGCATGTTCCTTTCAACATATTTAAAGTTTTTGATTGCTCTATGACTTAGAGGAAAATTGATGTAGTTTGTATAAGTAATGGTTTGTTGAATTAGCAAAACAATTTCTTACCTCCTTTACCAGTCGCAGTTGGATCACCTCCCTGTATCATAAAATCTTTAATAATTCTATGGAATATTGTATTATTGTAGTATCCACGACGGGTGAGTTCGGCGAAATTTCTACAGGTTTGTGGAGCATGCTTCCAATATAGTTCTACAGTAAATTCGCCCATTCTGTAATAAGAAATACAATATAAAAATTTAACCCAATGAATCACATAAAACAACATGGTGACCATAGTGTTACATATTTCAGGTTCGCAAAATACATGCACTTCAAAAAATTCACACACACTGTATATCAACAAAATCACGTCAATAAGGCTTCTGTCATACAGAACGTTTAGACACATATATATATATATGTATTCTAAGGCACGGGGAAATAAAATACTGGTACATTCCTGGCGAATGAAAAGCGATTTATACACCTTTTCAGTGTTCTGGAATTATACATAATAATCTTAGTTAGGTACACAATGAACATAATGATCAACAATATTCGAAAATAGATTTTTGAGACTTTTAAGCATGTATAAGGTAAATTCGCTACAATAGGTACCTAATCGTATTATTATTCATACAAATTACGAAGGTAGGGCCCCCTTTTTCGGGCTTGCAACTACTGCAATCTAATGGTTCACTTAATTCATTTAAACATCAGCATGTTTGTCTGCAAGCTATCGACATGGATATTGTTTAATTAAATTATTTGCCATAGAATTGTTTTCCTTTGCCTAGTAGATTTTTGTTTGAACTTTTTTTTTGCTTTTTTAATTAATTTGTATTTGTAAATTTACATATGTATAGTTTATATATAATTATATTTTGGGCAGCAAATGCCTGTTAGAAAATAAAGATTATTATTATTAATATTGTGTACTTACGTAGTATCAAACTGAACAAGGGGCGGTTGCCACATTTTATCGGGAATCCCTGATTGATTCTGTCCATGAATTGACAACATATTTTAATTGTTACTTTAGAAATTCTATTATTAATACTATGTATTATTAATTTGGATTTTCTGTAACCGAAAAGTAAGGTTAATGTAAACAAAACAACTGTTTATTCACAAATATCTAATGCACTACCACTACGACCAACAACGAACACGAACAAGTGATGTACGAGCACTGAAGCACAACATGTGAAGTGAGCTAGCAAGCAGTGAAACCAGTATTTAAAGGCATACCGCATACCTGTATTTCTTTTTGGGTCGAGCCAATGGGAATCTTCGTGCGCGCGTCGTCTCACAGATCTAGAACCCCTTCCTAGATCTGTGCGTCGTCTTGTCGATACTGAGCGCCCTAAATTTAAAATTATAGGTACTGTAGTCGTAAGCCGGGTTTATACAACATATTCATAAATATATACATTATCACAAAAGTCGAATGCATTGTAATTATAGGAATCGGTTGTACGAGAATCATAACTTTAAATATACATACTCGTGTAAATTAACAAATTAGAATGTCTAATATCATATAAAACGAAAAATTTTATTTAAGAAATTCAGCTGATGTGCTCTATCGTGTATTTCATTTGCACCTAAAGCTTACCTAGTAAGACCACGCAAGTGCGGGATTAAATAAAATTTCTTATGAGGTTTGTATTTGTTTTATTTGTAGAACCACATTTTAGTACCTACAGAATAGGTATTAAACTAAGGTAGTACCGTGTCTATTTTTCTTTAAATTTTAAAATATATATACTTAATAATCATTGGGACATGTTACATTATAGGAAATGATTTTCGTAGACTATTTCCCTGGTCTTAATTTTCACCAATCACAAACGCGCAATTTTGAATTACAAAAAATAATGTTTTCTAGATGGAAAAACGGTATGACAGCACCTGTCAGCAGTTTTTTCGAGTTTACCCGCGGCAAATCTTGACAGCTGTTGTCACCAAAAATTACCATATACCTTTCATAACAAGTAATTATGTTCTCATATGACACCAGGAAATGTATAATAGGTAGTATGTTTTGTAAGCTATGTGTATGCAGAATAATCTGTTATTCAAAAAATAAAATAGTCTTGTTAAATAACATCCTAATTGCATCTAATTTTTCCACTGATGCTTCTTGTTAAAATATTCCTTAGCAACATGTTTTTTCGATATTTTCGGAAAAATTAGATGCCCTTAAACTACATATATATTAGTGTGTGATTTGATTGATTTGAAATGTATTTTCACGTAAGTATCATTTACATTACTGACCATGCGCACAAGAAAAACCTTAAATAGAAGACGTCCAACAAGTTTTTATGTATCCTTTTGAGCAAATATATTATATTTTGAAATAATAGTCCATTCTTAAGTGGAGTTGCAAATTTTTAGTGATACATAAAAGTCAAATCTACATAAAAATAAATTTAATAGAAATCCATAATTATTGTCCAAACATGTTTCGGACCTCAATCTAGTTCCATCATCAGTGGCAGAAAGGAGAAACTTTACATAATTATCAATCCAGTGCATTTTTTAAAATTTCAATCAGTAAGCACATGGCAGTTATAAATAATTGTACTCTGAACAACTCACCATTTTTATGGAATTTATTTTACTTATATTGTATTAATAAAATAAAATTAATGAAAACTAAACATATTTTGTTTTTATCCATTTTCTTTTTGTAGATCATGATAGAAAATTTTAAGAAATTAACTAATTAATATAGAATTCTTACGCTTCACTTACATCGGTAGCAATCAAAATATGAATGACATTATTGACGTTTTAGAATTTAAAGACGCTATTGTCATATAGATAGATCGGCGCATGCTCGAGTTGCATATCTCCAGACCACAATTCTTTGTACATCGCAACTATAAACAGAATCTATTACACTTACATATCGATGGCTTAGGCGCAATACGTCGTATCCCCTTATCAGTAAATTTTACAGGAGACACAAAATACTTCACAGTTACAATATTTAAGACATGTTTGATATTTTCTTCGGTCAATTATAACCAAACTATAATCAGAAAAAGTATTTTAAGTGCATTTTTATATTATCAGCCCTATTTGAAAATTTATGTGTGATACGTCCTATTGCGTATTCCTGTTTTGTGGGTTAGGACCTATTTATATTTTATTTATTATACGGTTAGCATAAGAAATCCAAATGTGTGGGTTACGTCAAATTGTATGAACCAGATAACTCTGAAATAAAACATTTTTTTTTTATAAAAGTATCAAAAATATTTATTTATTTTTATCAATCACATGTTTCTTGTATGACGCTTCTTCAACCTGTCCGACTTTATATGAACAACAAACATCGCATTGATCCTTTTTAGGTAGATGTATTCCAATGTTATTTTCTTCTAGAATTTTACTGAACGAAAATATTGACAACGGCTGTTCATTACTTTTAGTGCATTCCTCCTTGTAAACATTATAGATCTTGGTTGTATTACGAAAACGTTCTTGAAGGTAAAGTTTATTCGAATATTTTCGGCAATAATGCGATGGGAGTTGTGGAAAACGGTTAATGACTTCTCTTGCAAATTGAACTCTCTTAGCATCATCGGCTTGTTTTTTGTTTTGTTTCTTTGATTTTTCGGCAAAGGCATTCCATGCTGCATAGGTTCAATGAGCCAGTTTCTTATCATCTTTTCACCAATTCCAAGTGTAGACATAAACATCCGCTTGCAAACTGCCAATTTATTGGCATCAAGCTGCAAACTATAAATAATAGTGCCTGTTCGCCTCGACGCACTCTGAGTGTAGGATCTTTTTTTCTCGGTATACTGAGCCAAACTTCTTACATACATTTTCTTTTGTTCCCACGTCAAAGTCCAAAATCTATTGAATATTGCCTGCCTTTCGATTTCCGAAAATTGTTTACATTTATGATTACTGCTACACATACACGGAGTACCCACCTTGCGAGCAGGTCTTTTAATATCGTGTTTTATATCTCCTGTCTTGCTTCTAGTGTAGCCTATGTACTGTTCTCCACTCATTCTCAGTTTTTTATTTTTGTTTCTATCCCATTCATTTTGATCTGCAATCTTCCTTCTTTTATCATTGCCACCACTTTTTTCGTTAGTGTAATTATCAAGCACGGTTTCATTATCTGGTCCTAATCTTTCCATTAATTCGTGATTTGAACGAATTTCTTCTGAAGTTTCATTTATGAAGTTAGTAGACTTTTCTGACTCTAAACCATCAAATAATCCATTATTTGGAGGAATTTCTTTTATGAGTTCGTTGCCGAAATGAACAGACTTTTCTGGCTCTAAAATTTCCAATAAATCACAATTTAGAGGATTTTCTACTGTAATTTCCTCGTGGAAGTAAATAGACTTTCCTGGATCAAAATTTACCAATTCGTCGCTTGGAGGAATTCCTTCAATAGCTGTAAGTTTTACTGGCGAAACCAGTGGAACGCTATTAACAAAAACCAAATCTTGACTCTGAGAAAATTCCTTGAAACAATTAACTAATACTGGCTTCTGTGGTGTAAGGATTTCATGTTGCAAGATTCCCTTGTCAGAAATCACAAATTCGTATGAAGTGTGGGGTTGAAGCTCTGACAAACGAACATCGGCCGCAGAATGAGATGAGGTATTAGTATTGGTGGCCAAAGCAGCTCTTAAAATACGATAAGTTCGAGTTGACATCCTGTAACAAACAAAAAAATTAAGTAAACCGGTGAAAATCATATATATATTTAAACTTATAAACTAGCAGCCCTAAACAGACTCACACTGGCACTCCTACACATATAATTACGCAGCTTCGTTATGTATAAATGAGGGATACGACGTATTACCTATTACTGCAATACGTCGTAACCCACACATTAAAAGTAAGGTTAGGTTATGGATTAGCATTTTCGTTCAAACAAATAAATCAATAAAAATATATTAGAAAAGTATAATTCATGATATTTTGATGTATATGATAAAAATATACGCTTACCTGCTATATATAACACAAAAACTCTTTAAAATATATAAATAACTACACTTTTCCGGCGCTTTTTGTAGAGCACTAACAACAGGTCACCGAGTTGGTAGGGTTACGACACATTGCACTGCAATGTTTTTTGGTGGCTTCCGACCTATTGCGCTTCACTTTTACATCTGCTGGGGATACGATGTTTTGAAATAATAAAATAGGGATGTTTTTTTTATTATGACGAGGCTTACGATATATTCTAGAGACATAGTTAAAACTGTTAGAATCAAATGGCGCCAAAAACGTAAAAACCCATTTTCTGTGGGTTACGACCTATTGCGTCTAAGCCGTCGCTATGAAGGACATTTGTATAAAATAGATCCTGAGATAACATGTACTATTTGCAATTTACAATTGCCTGAAACAATTTTTCATATTCTTATTGAGTGCCCACTATATTTTATTTTCATTTGAAGCCCAATTTGTTCTGCAACATAGTAAAAAAAATCAGTTCATAGCTATTATATATATCTGTTTTATAGATTTAAATAAATAAATAAGCACTTATTTTCAACAGGATAAACCCAAGATCATTACACACATCCCCACCTACAGGGTTAAAATTATGATTTTGTCATGACAGAAAGCACAAAATATGCGTATTATGAGACGCATTGAAAATGAACACAATCCACGAGTTCTCCATCAATTTCTAGGATTGGACACGTATTATATCCCTATACATCTACGGACGGTATACGCTGTGATCCCTATAATAATTTTATACTAATAACAACTATAAAAATTCCTATACTTTTTATTTTCTCCACATCTATCAATAATGAATCACAAGACAGAAAAAGTATTTAATAAATAATTAATACTTAAATTAGGTTATAAGTAATTAGTTTAAATATTGTCACTACTTGTTATATAAAGTTCAACAAATTGTTCAATATTTTGCACTTTCTCTATTAAAACACTAATAAAGTTTCTTTTATTCGGTAATGCGTTTAAAAGAATTGTTATAAACTCTTGAGAGCGTTTGTCATCCAATACTTCTTTGATACTTGTATCTCGCTGAGATAATCTAAAACAAATATACATATACTGGAACGGTTTATGTCTTTATTTAACTAATTGACTTACATATATAATAAAACTATAGCAATATAGTTCCAAACAATCGGTTTGAAAGTTATATTGTCGGACTTTAATCTAAACGTCTTCACCAATACTTGTATATCCGACAAGACTGCTGAAAATCGACTTATACCTAATGTTTGTAGTAACTGATGTAGACTAAAAATTGAACGAAGGTTATCAAAATAAAAATATAAATTTGTTTAATTCTTATTCTTACGTTTTATTTAATGAATTCAGGAATATTTTCCGTCGTAATCCATTTTGTGAATTTCCATCTGCTAGAGGCAACACTGCTGGTGGACCGTCTGTTTCTCCATGACTTAAGCTTTTATCATCATCAGATTGTTTATTATTGATTTTGGTTGGGAAATTAGGATCTGGTGTTTCATATACGGTTCCAGAAAAGAATGACTTAACTTTAATGTTGATTTGTTTATTTTCGTCTTTTAATTTTTTGTAATCGGGGGGTGGTTTAAGCTGAGAATTACAAACCAAGGCTTCATCAAACTTTTCATCAGCTAGTTCCTGAAATAAATTCATTAAATAATTTTCAGTATTAAATAGATTTTTAAAGTTTATAATGCTGTTTAAAATAAATACCACATTCTATAAGCTAATAAGATGTTATGAAGTGCAGTGTCTTTTCTTTTATGTGGAGTTTCAACTTGTAATGATGTCGAACACTTTTGTATTTTATAAACTCTTTAACGTATTGTATTTTTTTTTGCTTGCCTACCATGGAGCGTTCATTATCATCGGAGTACCTTTGGTTGAAAGTTCTATACTACACGACCTTTATTAAGGTATACCTTATTTAAACTTTACAGTTTTTTAAATATTTTAATTCAAGAAGCTTTTTACTATTTTAAATCCGCAGTTACTATAAAAATAAACCAATTCATCTAGTTTTATCTCGCATTTACTTAAATCGTACTACTGCAAACAGGGTGCTCAGAAATTAAAATTCCATAATTAGAAAGTTCAAGCGTTAAAAACTTGTTTATTTCTAATAGAACACCCTGTATATGATACAAAAATTAGTTGAAGAAATTGTCAATCGAATAGTATTATACTTCCCTATGACTAACTCTTGGGCGGTTTTATACAAAATGCAATTTCGTATAATCTGGAAGATTTTTCAAACATAAACTGATGAACAACACGTTAAACAAATCAAGGATTTGGTGTTTGAAAATCGTTTACTCACCATTACAGATATTGTTGGTATTTCACTTGGATCAGTTCAAACAATTTTAAAAGACGCTTGGGTCTGGAAAGAATCAAACCTGGTTTGGTGTAAAAAATTATAGAACAATAAAAAAGAAGATGTTGTAAGGTAACTATTTTAATCTGTGTAAGACCAATAGTTTTGTATACGGTAAATCACATGAAATAAAAATAGTGTATTTCAATTTTAAATCATATCGAACCCCAACACAAGATCAAACATAAATGAATAAATAAATAACGTGTCAAGCTTACCTGCAATTGCAACCGCTTACAAATTTCCATATATTTACTTTGTTGTTGCCTTTGCAATTCAGCCACTTTCAATACCTCAAAATAATGCCCTAACTTTTTCTCATCCAAAATATTCTTCACTTTTTCTTCGCCATGTATAAATATATAGGTTTCAATAGTTAACCATTCATTTAGTACACGATTAATAATATTTTCTACATCAACTTTTTGCGATACTGATTTCGTGGATTTCTTCTTTGATTTTTTCATTATTTTCAGTTCATGAATTGTTGATTTGTGTGTTTGGTCTTCTTCAGATGCTGTATTCTCCGGTTTGTTTTCCTCATTTTCATCAATTGATGGAAGATTTATTACTTTATTTGACTTTTTATGGACTGAAATAACATATAACATGATAATTGACTTAAATCCCACAGAATCATAAGCTATTAAAATCAATATATTCTTTCTTATTCGATACGAGCACTTGATGTGGAAAATGTTGTTTTTTGTTTGAGAAAAGATTGAATAAAAGGTTTCTTTCTGGCCTATTCATGCTACGAGACAGCGGACACAAACCCACCAGTATGACCTGCTCGTTAGCCACAATTGGAGCTGGAAATTAACGAGGGTGTGTTAAGTTGCAAGTGGACCCCTTGACAATTCTTTGTGGGTCAGTGGAAATTCTAGGGGCTGACTTTAGTGAGCCTAGGATTGGCTACCGTTCTCTCAGCTCAAGAAACACGATTCTTTATTACAAATATTGTCACATATTTCTAAATAAATATTTGCTATTTCAGTTTGAGTATTTCCCCCTAATGAATATCAAAATCAGTTTGATTGTGACCGGAAATATGAGCCTATGCCGCATTTTAAGCAAAGCACGATATTTGGCGCAGTCACCTGAAGCGACGTGTATACCTGCTAGACTATTAACTGTGGCTATGTTCCGAAATCTGCTGAAAACACTGAAAGTGCTAAAACCGCGTTTCATAATACAAAAAGCAATACAAAAAGCTTGATTTTCAGTACTGATGAAATGTCATGATACTAACCATCCCGCAAACATAATAACATTACTTTACGTAATATGGTGTACAGAAAATAGAATTCCACTAAACATAGACAAATGTAAGTATGTGAGCTTTTGCAAGGGGAGGAATATTCTTGAGATGAATTATAGTGTGGATGGGGCGGCCTTGGGGAGATGCGAGGTTGTCAGAGATCTTGGAGTTTGGGTTGATAGTGATTTGTCCTTTAACCATCATGTGGAGCGAATTGTGAATGATGCTATTCGAATTTTGGGTTTTATTGTTCGCTCTACTGTGGGTTTCCAAAGCGTGCCTTGTCTTGTGTCACTATACAACTCACTAATTAGACCTAAATTGGAATATGCGTCGGTTGTTTGGTCCCCTATATATCAGGTACATATAAATAAAATAGAAGCTGTCCAACGAAAATTTTTAAAACATATTTATTTTAAAGTTAATGGCCACTTTCCCTACAGAGGATATAGTCATGAAACGTTGCTAAAAACATTCGGATTTCAATCTCTAAACTATCGCAGAATTTATTCGTATCAGGTCTTCTTATTTAAGATTATTCATGCCATGATTGACTGTCCTCGTCTTTTGCAACATATCAATATAAATGCTCCCCAACATAATGCAAGAAATAGCAACATATTTCGAGTACCTCAAGCACACACTAATTATGAGGGTAGAGCGCCGGTTTACAGAGCTTGCAGTTTGTCCAATTACCATAAAATACACAGATTTGTGGACTTTTTCAATGAAAATTTTAACACTTTCAAGCGTCAGTTGCACGAATATCTAACTAGTTTAAACTTATAATTCTTATATTTTTTAGATTCATGTTGAGAAGGGAATGATTTTTTTTTTTACTCAAGATATGGGGTGGCGTGGCTTGTCAGCTTAGCGTACTCTTGGTTTTGTATTAATAATAATTAGTGTAGTAGTATTTATATTTAAGTCTATAAATTGCATAGAATTATTATTTTTAAGTTGATACATTGTAATTGTCTTGTAATTGGGTGTAAACCTGTTAGACATTAAAGATTTATTTATTTATTTGTTATTTATTTACTGACATTTCCTGGAAGTAGCAAAGCGTGAGAGGTGATAATTTACCAGCCTTTTTGGTGGGGGTATTATCTCTTATAGGTTAGGGTATTTTTTATAAAGATTACTTGTCTAAACGAAAACCCAAAAATTGGCAGATTATGTTCAATTTTTACTCTCAAAAACGATCCGTTTGCTTTAGTAACTTCAGTACATATTTAATTTTAGAATTTAGAACACATTTCTCAGTAGGTACTTTCAGTTAGGGTTGCCAGGCGTCATAATTTAAGCGATATTGTTCCGCTTTCCAGTGAAACGTTACGCTTTGTCCAGCATCCCGCTTTGTATGAAAATCCCGTTTGTCACCTTAAAACGCGGAAAATATGCACCAAAATATAATAAAACAAACCCTTTAAAATGTTTTTTTAATTGCTTTTTCCGACCGATTTGCAATATAACACACGTTATTTAAGATTTCCTCGTAATTCACGTATTTGGGTAGACATTAGGGAGAAGAACTGTTGAAATTATACTATAAAATTTTCAGTCCCAACGAATTTATGATGAGAAAATTAAAAATTTAGCTAAGAAAAGCATTGAGCTTGAAACCTAAAAACAATTTTCGTCTGTGGCACATTATTTTCCCTCTACAATTCACTTTGTCCCGATTTTATAAAGTTCAAACTGACAACCCTACTTTCAGTAGATCATCAGTAAAATCATTGATTTTAGCAAGTACGCGAAGATAGTCAAAAATATCGATTCCGATATCGGTACTTTTTGCCAAGTATCAATTCCTACCGATACTTGTCTAAAAGTATCGATACTCTTAGGTATCGGTATCGAAAATGTACACAACACTTTTAAAAATAAAATATAAAAAATATATAATATTAAGTGAAGTGTAAAAAATTATAGAACAATAAAAAAACTAAATAATATATATGTGTTCAAATCGTTACAACCATGTCATACATGTTAGACGTGCAATACAGTTTGATTTTACTCTTCAAATTTTTATAACATTTTATAATATTTAATAATTATGATATATAAAAAGAAATCCTGCTTTAGATCAACTCAAATTTCATTGTCTGAATTTTGATTATTGTATTTTGGTTTTTTTAGTAATGTTTTTTATGTAAAAATTTTTTTCGCTGATTGATATATGGGTGTTTAAAAGTGTTGTGTACATTTTCGATACCGATACCTAAGAGTGTCGGTACTTTTTGCCAAGTATCGATTCCTACCGATACTTGTCTAAAAAGTATCGCTACTCATAGGTATCGGTATCGAAAATGTACACAACACTTTTAAAAATAAAATAAAAAAAATATATAATATTAAGTCAAGTGAGTGGAAGAATGGCATTAAGCGCAATCTCTTACCATTTATGTAAAATGTATAATGTACAATGTATTGTTTGTGATTTGTATTTTCTTTTTTTGCATAATAAATCTTTTTATTATATATTCTGTTATATAACATAGGTTCTGTGAACATAAAGTGATAAAATAATATATAAAACACTGATAAAATAAGCACAACAATAAAATATGTTTCATAAAATGCCACCTATTATAATGTGTAATAAATGTATGATGTAAGGTGTGGTATATGAAATTAAAAAAAAAATGTCATAAAATTAATTTATTCAGGATAACGCATATTTAGGAAGAAACTGTCGAAAAAAACTGAATAAAATAATTAAGAAATGGCGGTGGCAGTATAATGAATAATAATTATTTTCGTTACAGATACTGCTAAGAAAGTATCGATACCAACTTGGAATCGTTCTAAAAATATCGATACCAAAAATACTCGAAACAGCAGCAAAAGTTTCGATACTTTCAAAGTATCGTTAGCATTTCAGTAAGTTTCCGAACATAGCCTGTATTGTAGTGTAGTGTTGAGCAGAATCAATTGTTCAATAATCGAATTCTCTGTAGCCGAATTAATAAAATAATCGGACAATCATTCGAATGATGTTTCACTCGAACCGTTCTGTTTCGTTTTGTACGACTAGTTTTATATAAGAAGTGATATTTTATTTATGTTACTTGTTTATCGATTTTTTTTATAGAATGTTTTGATTTGTGTACTGGTTTTTATGTAGGTATTTTTTTTTTAATTATTTTCGAATAAAACATTCAAACTCTTTATCAGGTTCTGTGCACAATGCATATAATATAGGATATAAGTATAATAACGGATTATTTTTCAATTGAATGTGCCGAACACAATACTAATTAATACGTAAAACGATAATATAAGACAAATTTACCTGTAACTACATCCTTTTTATCTACGATATGCGAGTTTCTCTCAATATTAGAAGCATTAGTTAAATTTTGCTCATCCATAATTTCTTCAACATCATCCACGTTTTCTTTAATTGTTTGCATTGTATTTTTCAATTTACAACTACTTTTCATATACTGTGATTGTTTCTGTTTCGACTTGACCTTACTTTTACCTGCATTTACCTCGCGTTCTACCATATCATCCAATGATATGTGGGTGAACGTTGATATTGATGTAAACGATTGTTCGATCTGTGGCTTCACAATGCCTTGATCAATATATTCACCTGGCAAACCCCTGGAATAAGCAGTAGTCAGAAACAGAATTTCGAGGAAAAATTTGTTCATATGAGAATGAGAATACATCGAAGAAGGGTTGAAACGTTCCTTAAAGGCCACAATTTCCAAGATGATAGTTTCAAACAGATTCTTTTTAATCTATGTACCGTTATTATTGAATGTTGACGTGTTTGTGATAAAATTGAGTGGGGCTGACTGGAAGTTTTTGGTAGTTTTATTTTAACTTTCGCTTTACTTTGGACATCTTTCAATTTAAAAAAAAAACCGGTGTGGTCTTACTCTAAACGTATAATTGTGCTTTCGTACTCGATATTCTACCTACTCTATTTAATATGTTAATAACTTACCCGTCAGAAATGTGAAGTAATTTATATTCCGGTATATCCTCTAATTTCCTTAACCACAATGGAGTATTATCGATTTGTTTTTTTAAATGCAAACTTGCTTTGTAGCAAAAATTACTGCAATAGTTCTACAAATCAAACAACATTTTATTAGTTTTTTTCTTCTATAGTGTTTCAATGTTAACGTTTTATTGATTAACTAAACATTGAAATAAAACAAACTGAAAGTTCATCATTTCTACTGAAGATTTAAATTTATATTCCTCACGAATATTGCTTCAAGCTATCTTCTCTAAACTAAATCAGACATGATAATACATAATAATTGATGTTATTGAAGAGTACTGAAATTCCAATAGAATTTGCAAGCAAATCTGATTTACTGTCTTCGTTCTGAGCAGATCTTAGGTAATCAGCTTTCATTCGATACTTTGCTCACATAACCAAGATAAGAATATTTTGAATTTTAACCATTTTGGAATATTTCACCCGATATCAGCTGTGCAATGAACGTGGCTATAAAATTGTATAGGTACTTAGAGCATTAGATTACGTTTAATGGCATTTAAGAAGTTATTTTTTAATATTTAAATTAAATATATATCATAGTCCTAAAATAACGTAATTTAAAGTAAAAACAGTTTTATTTGATATTAATTTAGTCTAATTTAGTTAAATATGTTCAATATTATGCATTTAAGTATAACATAGAATTAGCAGCAAAATTTAAAATTACGATAATTACCTTCCTTTCAGTGATATCATAAACTTTATTGCACTTGGTAGAAATAAAATACTGTTTCTTCGGCATATCTGGAATTCTTTTACCACAAACAGAATATCCACATAATTTTGTAATAGCCCTTTCCTCAACAATATCCTGATAATGTGACTGATTTATAAACGGAAGCTAAAATATTCAGAAATTTATTAAAACTGAAACTTATTTCATTTTGATCATTGCAAAAAAAAACGTCATGCTTGCATTAAGAATATTTTTGTCATAATTACACTACTTTTTTTGTTTGTCTAAAATATGTAGGTACTTACACATCTAGTGAATACTTCAGGCCTAAGTTTCCCGTCAATAGACATTTCAACAATATTTAAAGCTCGTTTTTCACACTCGTTCTTAATTTGGACATTCACCTGTGCTTCTCTACTGCAAGATTAATTAACGATGCATGAAATGGTGCCACAAAAATTTTATTTTATTATTGCAATATTGTTAAGTAACAAATAGTAATTTTGTAACTCTGGTGGTTTCTATTTACGGTGGAAAAACCATGTAATATTTTTATCCTATTTGTAATTATTTGGTACGATTACCTTGGTTGTGGCGTTGGTTCCGATTTAGTATTTCTAGATATTCTAATATAATCTTCAAGGGAATCCTGCATACTTAGTATCAATAATTAATAATGTTAACTAATTATTAATTGAAATAATTCTATAAAATTAAACACAAAATCGTTGAAGAACTCTATATATAAAAGATCAGCTGTTTTTTTAATAATTATTATTAATTTGACACTTGACTTGACATAATGATGACAAATCGCGTTACAAATTTTGCAGTATGAGATCCTCTCTACTTCTTTTTTTCTCTCTTGACATTATCAGACCACGATAAGTTTGTTCCACTGTCCTAGAAAAAAAAAAAGGAAATATTTATATAAATGAATATAAGTAACGGTACCCTACTGTGTTTAAGAGCCATATACACTAATTCTATATTAGGCCATTGTCTTATAAAGACAATGATTGGGCTAAAGCTGAGGTAAGTGATCAAGTCATATCAGCCCAGTTGATTTGAGTTTCTAGAAAGATACGTCCAGCTTTATTCGGGTTTGGAAATTAGAACCGTTCTAGAGCAGTTGTCGGACCTAGGACTGTTTGTGAACTGCGCTAAATTGGTTGCGTCTCAGATCAAATTCTCCGACCATTCTATTATTGTTCAAAATTGTTAAAAACCCGAACACTTTTTCAAACATAACATAACCTAGTTTTTATATTAGAGCTTGTAGTTAAGTATTTATTTGGATTATTTAAACATATATTTATTTATATAATACCTATATAGTTGATTTTTGTTATTGACCATATTCAGAAACAATTTTCTTTCGCAAATTTTTAATTTTTCTAGTTTCACATGACGTTGGAAATGAACTAAATATGTAGTTCTAGTATGTAGGTATATCAAATCCATAATTGGAATGACTTACTTGGATTATCTTAATGTATGTATATATATATGTAAATAACATATCGTTATACGCATGTATGCAAAATTATCCAAAAACAGTCCGAAACCAGCATGATGGTTCTAGATCCGTTCCAGAACAGTTCTGAATCAAAAATCAAACCAAAACACCGAACTACTGGTTCTAGAACTCTAATAATCATCAGTTCAACAAAACCCGAACATGTAAATTTCAACTGCGCACACTCCTGACAGTTCTAGAACAGTTCTCGTACGAACCCGAATAAAGCTATCATCTAATATATAACCTGTGTCACAGACACATTTAGCAACAGCAACATCAGAGTCTACTGTAGAAGCAGAAAATAACATTTTAGAAAAACATCAAAATTAGTATAATTCAAATTTCAAATATCGAGAAAAAGGAAAGACGAGTTCTAGATCTATTTGCAGAATGCCGCAAGGTAGAAGAAAGGTCCCATTTAGTGGAAAAGCGAAAAAAGAGCAACTAAAATCTAAAAAACAGAACAAACAGGTTCAGCAAGGTTCAGTTTTCATTTTTAAATAATTAACCAACTATTTACTGTTTATATTTAGCAGGGAGCAAACCAACTTTTCTTCAAAAATCGGAGCACAGCGATGAAGATGTTTCGGTACAAAAAATTAATTTTCAACCTACTAAAGGTGGTTCGGCTAAACCCAACAGGTAAGCTATATTTGAATTTGTTACAATTAAATATTGATATGGTTGATATTTTAGATATGCTTTACAGTTCTTTAAAGAATCAGATCAAGAGATAAAGCAAAACAAGGAAATTGCTAGACATTCGCTAGAACACAAATCTGAAGAAGATCTAGAAATTAATGTTGACGATTTTTTTCCAAAAGATTTAGATTTCCCAAAAAGGCCAACATGGGCTTTTGATATCACTAAAGCGCAGCTCGATGCACAAGAAAATCGGTATTTTTCGGAATATTTGAGTTCGATTCAGTCGAAGTACGATGTGAAGGAGTTGAGTTATTTTGAGTTGAACTTAGAAACTTGGAGGCAATTGTGGAGAGTGTTAGAGATGTCAGATGTTATTCTATTTATTGTTGATATTCGATTTCCCGTAAGTTGCTAACTTAATATAGATATTACGTAGGTACTTGTGTATTTAGTTAGAAACTAGTTTTAATTCTGAATGAGATTGCAGGTATTTACATGCAAAAAGCCCATCTGTAATTCGCTAATTTCTTAGTATAAGTCGTTCGTATATGCTGATGTTTAAAGCTTCTGTTTTAGGCTATAATGTTTCCACCGTCTCTATACGATTATGTTACAAACACGTTAAAAAAGGAATTTATATTGGTATTAAATAAACTAGATTTAGCTCCTGCACCTCTGGTATTAGCTTGGAAATCATATTTTAGTGAAATTTTTCCTAATCTTCATATTGTCATGTTCACAAGTTTACCTGGGTATAATTTGATGGGGAAACAATCGGACAAAGGCGGTATGTTTAAAATTATTACTTATTCTAATTTTAACAGCTAATTGTTTGAATTGTTTCTTAGGACTTCAAGTTCGCCGAAGAAAAGGCAGATTCCGCATGGCGGCTGAGGGTACTCAACAACTTCTAGATGTCTGCAAATCACTGGTTGGAAGTCACGTAGATTTATCTTCTTGGCAGCAGAAAATTCAGGAAGAATCCGAACTCGATTGTCATAATATACGTGAAGATTCGGATAAAGTTGAAATTGGTGAAACAATTCACGTCAAGAATGAGACCGGTTACTATCAATACGAGAAATTCCAAAACAACATTCTAACCATTGGGTGTATCGGTCAACCGAACGTGGGTAAGAGTTCGCTGATGAATGCAGTAATGGGCCGAAAAGTTGTTAGTGTGTCAAAAACTCCAGGACATACAAAACATTTCCAGACAATTTTTCTTACAAATAATGTGAAACTGTGTGATTGTCCTGGTTTGGTGTTTCCGTCAAAAGTACCGAAACCGTTGCAAGTGCTGATGGGTAGTTTCCCTATTGCACAGTTAAGGGATCCATTTACTACTGTTAAGTTTCTAGGTGAGTCTCATGAACGAATTATTATTAATAATAGTTTTTTAAAGACAAATTTGGTTTCAAATTGAATTTAATTCTCTAAAATCAATAAGATTCATTCCCTTAATTTCTTTAATAAAAATAACCTAAGGTTAACATCAAAAATGTAACGAATTTATTGAACTTTGACACTAATTGGTTGTTTTGACATGGCAGACTTTTTTTACCTACTACAGTTAGACGTATGTTAGTAAAGACTAAAGAAAGGATTAAAAATACTAACGGAATGAATGTAACATCGAAACATTTACGTTGTATGATGATGTATGATGATGACTTTTTTTTACATCCTTCTGGCTTTCCACTCGCACACACCCCGGTACCACAGTAAAAATAAGATACCGTTAGTTCTCATCGTGTCGGTACATCTGATGTACATGGGTACAAAGCATTTCGCCGCGCTTATAGTATAGTGTAGTAGGCTGCTGGTTAACAGATGATTAACGTCTAATTTGTCTGCACCATAGATTATCCAGGCGTCCCGGGAGGTTATTAACCTTGGATATTTAATTATGTTTGTGTTTACATTTTCGTCCTGATTGGATTGAACCATTTAAGTAAATTAAAATTAAACGGGCATTTTACATTTTAGTCCCAGATAAGTAAGTAGTAGTTTTACTTACCTGGGTTTTAGTGTGCTTCCGGCAATGTTTAATTAGTGTTTGTGTGTTCAAAATGCGAAAATATCGTTTTAGAAGTTTTCAAAAACGAAGAAATTATCTACAAGTTGGAGTATTCCAGATTGATTGTTATTGATCAAGTATTATAAGACAACGGCAGCGCCGCTACAGCTGGATCTCATAGTTTAATATTTCGTTAAATTTAAAATAAACCGGCATCAGCGAATATTAACAAACTCTGCCGGTATGTAGTGTGCTTTCGGAATCTGTTGTGTTTTTAGTGTATTCAATAAGTATGCTATATCGTTTTAGGAGTTTGTTGTTTGCGAAAACGTAGAAGTAGTGTACAATTCTGCAGTAGTAAAGATGGATTTATTTTTAAGGTATTATAATCATTATTATTTACAAAAATGTTCATTTTCACCTCTCTACAATTGGCAACGCCGCGTAGGTTGGAAGCCATCGTGAAAAATAATTGTCGTAGGCGCCCATTTACCAGGGAAAAACGTGGATTTGCCCCATTTTGTAAACATCGAATAAAAATTCCGAAACAATTTTTTTATGGTTTTTCATGCTTTCCTGAGCATGTGGTTAAAATTTTCGTACTGAGTGATAGTTCACCCTGTATAGATATAGTATATATAGTAGCCGAGCCAGAAAAGAGCTGGGAATGCGACGAGTCGATGCCGTTTTCAGCGTCAAGTCGACCTTCTTATCTATAGTTAATATTCGATGCCGGTACGCTCTGATTGTAGCCTTTGGCGTGTAGGAATGGCGTGCTTTATACTTCATGCTTATTATTTCCGTAGTATAATATTTACTTCTATTAAATTTAAGAAAATATTAAAATACAGTGTTTGTTCCATGTGAAAGATGATATTCTAGTTTGTTGTTTGCTAGGTATGTGAATAACATAACTAAAAAATTTGAACTCCCGGTAAATTATTGTGTAATTATAATATGTACATTAATTAAAAAAATCAACTATTATTATTTCGGTCTAGTAGGTTTGTTAAAATTTGACAAGGTCTGGAACACCCTGTATGTAGGAAAGTAATTCAACAGTCTAACAGCTATGGATAATGGATAGACATATAAACTCATATGAAATTATGTTTAAAACCGAGATAAAAAACCTTTATTGTTTCTTTGTAAGAGACTGTTCCATTACGATATAACTCTAGATAGATTTTGCTTCTATTTTTTTTATTAACAAATCTTCTGCAAATGGCAGAGCAAGCAGTGAAAATAATGGAGCTTACATAATATGATGGGACAGTAAAGCCGTGTTTTCGTTCACGATAAAATGTGCCAGTTCAATTTTTATCTTTTATTTTAGGTTGAACTAAAAATATGAAATGGTTTTTAAAGAAGCTAAATAATTATAAGTATTTGAAATTCTATTCATACAATTCTGCTAAAGAACTTTATTTTTTATGAGTTGCCTCGCTCTTGACCTAATTGATTTATTGACTGTGTGTGGTAGGACCTTTGTTTTGTGACGTTTATTTTGGTATTTAGTGTTTTGGTGGGGAAACGCAGTAGCGCTGCATTTTTAATATTTTACCAAATAATTTAAATGGTTGGTTGTTATATCTATAACTAATTAATTTTCTATTATATATATATATTATTACCATTTAGCTGAACGATTAGATCTTGTAAAACTATTACGAATCCAGCATCCCGACGATGATGACACATGGTCAGCAATGGATGTTTGTGATGGATGGGCGAAAAAACGCGGTTATGTAACAGCTAAAGCCGCCAGATTGGATTCATATAGAGCTGCAAATAGCTTGCTGCGAATGGCATTGGATGGAAAAATTTGCCTTTGCTTACGACCGCCAAATTACACTGGAAGGCAAGGTAAATTATTATATTTGTGAAAATACTATCAAGTTATCATTTATCTTTTCCCAAATCCGCAAGTGATGAATTTTGCGAAATTTAAATCCTATGGTTTTAGCAAAGATTGTATACACAATATATAGTCAGACACGTGTTGAAAAATATTCACTGACAAAACTGCGCGAAATATAGGTGGCTACAACCGTTGATTGAAAATTAAATATTTCAATCAACGCTACAACTCACTTCTACGTCAAATGTGGAAGAGAGACCGGGTCGTATTACACAGGTGGTTGCGGAGAGAAGGGAATGCGAACGAGATAATTATTTAGTATATTTTCTTTGGCTTGCATTTGAGCACAAAACATACCCTTTTAGAACACGAACTGCAATGTTAACAATCGGAACTAAACGAAGCGCCATCTATTGATGTGTCGCATACTCATAAATTAGTTTTGGCGGGAAATTTAAAATAATAGTAGTGACGAATATTTCTAATAAATTTAAATAGTTACATATTATGATGCAACTATTAATTGTAGTTTTTCAAAAACTTATTAAAACGAGATAGTGTTCAAAATTCTTTTGAAAAACTACAAATAAAGTTGCACCATTATATGTTACACGACACAAAACCTTAATGGGATCGAAAAAAAACAATTATTATTATAAAACATTTATTATTAAAATAGAAACGCACAATTAGCAATATTATTTTACATTTTAATTTAGTCAAAAAGTAGGTAGTAGGTACACAATAAAGTTTATAATTTAATAACATAAATCATATAACAGGCAGCTTGGACTAGTTACGTTCTTGGAATATTCACATGCTAGGCATGTCATCGATGACCATGGGGTAACTTATACTAGGGTCACCGACGGATTCCTTTGACGTGGTAGGTCCAGTACTTATGTCTATGTCACAACTAGAGGGTTCCAATTTTCTTCGTTTTGTACCAGGTGCCTCCTCTATAAATTCCATTATTTCATAAAAACATGTACCACATTTAATAGAGGTGCGTGGTTTTCTTACCTGTATTAAGATGTAATATTGGTGTTGCATTCCATTTAAGGTCTCTTCGACACCCAAACTGTAAATCATCCGGCACAAAATGTTTCGCACACACTAGATAACTTTTAAGTAGTTTATAAAGGGAATGTTAAATAAACGGGGGTTGTGTATATTTGCCAACCACTTTATTAGCATTTCTGGTTCTTTATTAGGGTTCGGAAATCGGAAAAAACTACCATTCTTAGTCTCACAGTTGGGAACACAACATTTTTTTTTGCCGGTCGAACTTCTCCAGCAAAAAGAGCCATAATAATTAAAATAGCACACACTGAACGCAATTTTTATGCACAATTTACACTTAAACAAACTTTTAAACAAGACTCGCACTCTTTTTTCAAACTCTTAACGCAAAAAAGCATATTAAGACTTGAAATTATGCCACACCCTTTTGTGGGAAATACGACTATAACATATGTTTTGTGGCTAATACCAACATTTTTTAAACATAAAATAGGGGGATCTTTTGTGATTTTAAAATAAAAATTTTTTTTGGCGACACCTAGCGATAGGAAGTCAAACTAAGCGTAGTAGAACAGACAGTTTTCTTCACTTTTCGTTTGCAGCGCCTCTCGTGACTGTTCGCATAGTTAAAAACAGTGTTCCAGTTTCTGCCATTTAAGTTAATCTTCTAAGGCGGTATGTTTTGCAGCATTTGGGCTGTTGCGCTCAGGGTATGATCAATTATTGCAGCTGGCTCTGATGGCATATCTCCTGAGCTTTTTAAAGAAGGAGGGCCTGTAATATTGGAACATTCTCATGTTCTAATAATCAAAATATGAAACACCGAAACCGTGCCTGCTGCAATGCGAGATGCCTCAATTGTCAATATATTTGAGAAAGGGGATAGGTGCGTAAGTGGAAACTATCGTGGTATCTCACTCCGCTCCATCGCCGGAAAGATTCTTGCAAGAATTTTGTCCAATCGTCTTCTCCCATTTTCCGAAGGGTGCTTGCCGGAAACACAATGTGGTTTTAGACCCAACGGGAGCACAGCCGAACTGATATTTAGTTCCAGGCAAATACAGGAAAACTCAAAGGAGCAAAATCGTCCTCTATATATGGGTTTTATAGACCTTGTCAACGCGTTCGACTCTGTTAACCGTGAGACTCTCTGGAGGATATTGAAGCTCAACGGATGCTCCCAGAGATTCATCCGGATACTTCGACTCCTTCAGGATAATATGAAAGCAGCAGTTTTCAACAGCAGCGGACCGGGAGAACCCTTTCCAATAACAACTGGCGTAAAACAGGGTTGTGTCATTGCACCGATTTTGTTTACGATGTTTGTGGGAACGGTCATTCAACTTGTTAAGGATGAACTACCGGGGGGAATAGAGATCGTCTACAGATTTGATGGCGGCGGACTCTTCAACCTTCGTAGACTGCAAGCTGGGACGAAGATCGTATTCACATCAGTCATTGAGCTTCAATACGCGGATGACAACGTTGTTCTAGCTGATACATAAGAGGATCTTCAATATATACTAAATGTATTTAACAGCGCATACAGGAGGATCGAGCTTGAACTAAATATAAAGAAAACACAGATTTAACTAAAAAACCCTATTTTTGGAGTTATCATGTTTCTCCCAAAGACCAAAGATATAATGTTGGCGATTTCTGACTGAAGTCGAATAAAATAAATTTTGTGTGGTGAGTGACTCTTATTTAACCAAATAGATATCTGCAACGGCACTTCAATAATGGATTCTAACTATTATATTAAAAATGAAATAACAGTTTCTTAGTTACAATTGTATTATTATCATTTTGAATTTTGAATAATTGATGAAATAGTTCTACTATATAGACCACCCTGTTTGTTGGTCTGTTGTGTCAAAAGTCGTCAACTTAACAAAAAATATTGACGTGCCCATACGATTTCTTCAAACATATTACCTTCAAGATTTTTCGAATTTATGCGTGACTTCTGGTACTCATTGTATAAAAGACACTAAAAAAATCAACCTAATATAGATGAAATAAAATCACATATTGAATTTTATATGAATATTTAAATGATAAAAATGTTATTTTTTAAGTATATCTTGTATATATACAGCTCACGACTCACAATGTATTACGGTAGCGGAAGTGGATTCTGTTTCAATATACATTGCGGTTCCGAAGTTTTAACAGAGATGGCTCTGCACCACGCGTAATTTTGAGTTTCAAAGCTCTCTTCAATTCTTTATTGTATATAAAAACACGCATTGTTTTTAGAACAATTGAGTTCTTAAATATCTAAATTTAAACTTAATTTATCAATTTCGGTACACCGTATACAATTAAAAATAAAAAGGAAAACCAAATATTTTTTGCAGAGCAACTCGGTATTTCACAATTTAATATCTTGTACAATAAAAACTGATGAACAAAAATATAAACCAGCATTACTGATGCGCGTAACACATCCATAATATATTCTTGAAATAAAAGTCAACCTCCACGTAATAAATTTAATAGATTTGTCTAAAAATCTTTACATTTACCAAACATGTTTCGGAGCACCAGGCCCCATCATTAGTGGTTATCAAAATTACAAACAGGTATTTCACCATTATTGTTACAATTATTTAGTTCATTAATTAGGAGAAATGCATTAATTCTGGAAAAAAGGATGGATTTCATATTTTGATGTATTAGGACAAGTATTAAAATTCAAACTCATCATTACGTGAGAATAAATAAATCACATATTCTTGTTAATTTGTAAATATTTTTGTTAAAACCTTGTGTTACTCATTCTTTGAGCCTTATTACGACTTTTTTTTTTTCTAAATCATAAATTAACAGGCAAAAGTTTTAATGTTGCGGATTCAACTATCTTTCAGCAATAGCGCCTTGAAAATTTTTTAAAAAACCACATCTGAATATATTGGATAGATGTAATTTCAACCTTGGACTCTAGAATATTATTGGATATAATATCAACTATGTTTTGATGATATCTATCCTCCAGAATCAATACCACTCCCGCATACATGTGATCTACTCTCTATTTATTACGTGGAAGTTTTAATAATAATAATAATAATAATAAATGACTTTATTGTGATTATAATTTTTACAACAAATTACATCACAAAAGGCGAAGTTGAGGCATTGCATAGCCTCTTATCTTAACCGTACATTTATGGAACAAAATACCTACATTAATTTACAAAAAGAAACAAAAAAAAAATGGAAAAAAAAGAAGTCAAGCTAAACGGAAAATATTATACATATCAATAACCATTGTCCCTATTATTTACAAAATAAAACACCACATATAATAAAGCACCTTACATATTTACAAAATATATCAAATAAAATTGTACAACCCATTCATAAGATCAATCATTGCCAAGAATCAAAGTCAGTAAATGGCTCTTAAACGTTCTACCACACATAGTCTTGACATCATTGGGCAATCCGTTGTATAGTTTGGATATCACGTAAGAAAACGACCTTTCGAATAATGCCGTATTATGTGAGGGTGGCGCTATCACATTCTCATTTCGGGTATTAACATGATGTGCCAGCGCACGAAACTCAATCTTGCTATACAGATACTCCGGCGTCCTACTCAAAATAATTTTATTAAACATCACTAGAGAGTGCATTCTCCGCCGCTGCTCCATATTCAACCACTTTAACTCTATTCTCTTTGCCGTTATTCCACGTTCCCTTCTTCTAATGCCAGATATTAGACGAACACAAGAGTTTTGCATCAGTTGTATCCTACGCACCTCCGTACTAACAAGGCAAGGTCCATACACCACATCACCATAATTAAAATGAGAAAGAACTAAGGTATCACACAGCAACCTCCTCAAAGACGAATCTAACAGTTTCCTATGACCATATATTAGTTTTAAATTGATAAAGGCTCTTTTGACACATGCACTGACATGTTCCCTAAATCGCAATTCACTGTCTATATGTAAGCCCAAATTTTTAGCCACCTTAGTACATTGCAAATTAAAACCGTTAATGTTAAGTCTAAATATATCCTTATACCTATTTCGAGCCTTACATGGTCCCAAAAGCAATAGCTGCGACTTGCTGGGATTCAGGTGCAGAGAATGCTGCTCCGAGTGACGCACAAGTTTTTCCAGATCAGAGTTGATACATTCTATACTCTGATAAACAGTCCGTGGATCAAACTAAAAGTATATTTGCGTGTCATCCGCATAAAGATGTGCTGAACAATGTTCAAGCACCCTGGTAAGTTGCGAGGTATATATACTGAATAAGATAGGACCCAGTATAGAACCCTGCGGGACTCCACTACGCAGCGACCGGCGAGCAGACACACTATTCCCCAAACGAACAATCTGAGATCTGTCACTCAGATACACAGACAATAGGGACACGGCCGACTCCCCAAAACCCAGATACCGTAGTATTTCGAACAACAGCCCGTGGTCTAGTCGGTCAAATGCTTTGGAATAATCCAACATGATCAGAGCTGTCAATTTTCCATCATCTGCTTCATGAAGCACATCATCCAACACCTTCAACAATGCAGTTGAGCAACTGTGCCCCCGTCGGAACCCCGACTGAGTATCAGGCAAAAGCCTGTGCTGAAAGAGGTAGTCCTTGATCTGTTCATCCAGAATACGTTCCAAAACCTTAGAAACCGCAGGCAACACACTAACAGGCCGCAGGTCGCTCAACGACGCTGGCGAATGGCTCTTAGGAACGGGTATTACGTTGGCTAATTTCCAACAAGCAGGATAGTTGTGAGTTTCAATAGAATAATTTACTATGTGCAACAGAACAGGCATGAATATATTATTCTACTCCACTTTATGGACTACTTCTTTAAAATATTCATAATAAATGTACAAATTTCTTAACTATAGCAGGTGATTGTTCATTGTTTAGATCAGTGACAAAGTTACTAGGATTAGTCCAGCTCGGTGGTAATAGGTGCCTGTACAGCAGACAGAGAAAAAATAAATGGTAAAACATTTCTTTTTGGTTCATGTTACAAACCGTGCAATAATGGTCCTGGTCGATAGTGTAGGAAACTCCACATGAAAATTTTAGTACAAATTAGAGCTTGTTCTGAGTTGTGCAAGTAGACGAATCATCCTAAAAGGCATTATTAAATTCAAATAACTAGAACCATCTGGGGCTACTCGAAAGGTACTGTAAAAAAGAGTATACTTTGCCTTGATGACGAATTCAGAATCTCGAGAGAAATAGTGTTCCTTTACTATAGATAATATTCTATTTTTATTGTTTCTTAATGCTAGCGGGTCTGTTAACCATAAGTGATCGACACCTACTTCCTGAAACCAATTAAATATCTGGTAAGCCCAATTATATTTCTTTTGCGTACCTGCACCAAAAGGAGCGATTTGTCTTTTAAAGCATACTTTGGGTAATCTGAAGTCCTCCGTTAATAGAAGCTTAATAAGGAAGTTCAAAGTTAATTTAAATTTGAAATATCCCAAATGAATAGAACCAGTTTCGGTGCTTCTAAGTGCGGAGGCTGTATTTCTGGGAAGATGTAGAAGAGACTTAAAAAATGTTGACTGTATTTGTTTTTATTACATCTAAATAACCTGGGGCCCAAACTGGAAGACCGCTCGTTAAAATGCTCAATATAGTACTGTCAAACAACTTTTTATGACATGTTATTGCAGAAATTTTACCCCTTGCCGTAACACTCAAAGCAGTGCCCGTAAAACTGATACCTCAGCCATATTTCTAAAGCATGCAAGTTTCAAAGCTCTCTTAAGGTCTGATTATCTATTGTGTATAATCTTTGGTTTTACTGAAACTAGACTGCGTTCACATTACCGCGTCTCAATTTCTCATAACGTTTATACGCCCTTATATGAATACAACAGGAAGTATCTGAAGGTAAAGTTAAATCTTGCTAAGCCTATATTATAATTGTTATTATATCACTTGTTTATTATGTTAGTATCCACAATATTTTAAAATTCAACGAATTGACTTGATTGTAGAGTTTTGGAAGAATCATCCAGATGTCGGAAAAGTAAAATGGATTCAGGCATTATCATCAGATGATGATTCTGTTAATTACACTAACAAAATTGTAGCAGTAGCATCTAGTTCAGATTCTGAAGAGGATTTAGATAAAGATCAATATGAAGAAAATACTAATGCTGGACGCGATGAAATGAATTCAGATAGTGAAGAGTCAGATAGTAGCGACGAAAATCCTATTGTAGCTGTTGCCTCTAATAAGTTTGCAGCATTAAGCGCAGAATTAAACTGAAATGTATATTATATAAACCCAATTGTAATTTGTTATTATTTTATTTACTCTACTGTCTTAATATATTTTGTTGCTGTAATTTTTGTTCGAAAAATAAATTTACACTAATTTTTCATTGAGTTTATTATAATTAAATGTCTGACTGCGCCCTGAGCCTGAGCTGCAATGCAGCCTTACAACGAAGGCGACACGCTATTTTTGGGCATGCGCCTATTGCTTATTGACCCCAACACATAACGGAACTCCATAAGTTAGTGGAGGGTACAGGGTTGTTGGATTGGGTGGCATAAAATACGGGGACTTCACAATAAGCCCATGAGGCTGCAGTGAAACCTTGTAGTAAAATACCAGAGTAAAAGCATTTTTATTTCATATTTTATTCAAACACACATTCCCCGTATTCCCCCCACATTTCTGATTCTAGCTTCTTATCTCCACGAGTGATATCATTTGAACTGACTCTAAATTTTTGTTTTAAAATGTCCATTCCATTTTCAATATTATGTTGCTGGGCGTGTTACACAAATGGGTCATTTCTTTCAATCGAACGAACTCCAAATTTACAGCTACCTCAGCCACTCTGTAAATTCTCGTGCATAATATGCATCGTTATGTTGAAAGTACATATTTGTTCTAAGTTATGTAATGGTAGCTAGTTTGATCGAAAAATAAGGTTTCCAACTGTTTAGCTATGACTATCTTAAAAAGTTCGACCAATACACATAACAATACAAAAATGAACAGAAGGCCCACCAAGAATTTTCTTTCACTGTTAATCTCTATTCGTGTATGTAGACAGTTACGTTTATCAACTCATTTAAAACTGATCATGATCTGGCCGAGGCACACGTCTTTATAACGGGTGGTCCAGTTGTAGAGACAGACAGAGAACCCCAAAATAATATCAGTTTGTATTATAAACTTTATTCGAAAAATGCTTCGTTACAAAGATTCAAAATTTTTATAAAAAAAATGTATTAATATTTTTAAAACTACTTATATTGAAATTACATTTGGCACGTTTGGATAGATAATTTAGATACATCTTCGTACTTTTGATAATCAGAGGCTGAATTGTCGGAAGGCAGCTCAGCACCTCCACATACCTAAGTCTAAAGCATTACGAACACTACATAATGACCACAGATATACATATCACCTACAGCCTGTTCCGAATTTGCTCCCTGGTGATGCTGAAAAAAAAAATAAGATTTTGCCAGTGGCTTTTAAACTCGACGGATGACAATCCTGACTTTTTACATAAGAGTCTTTAGACCAATGAGTCCTCTTTTACTAGACGTGGGGTAACAAATTCAGATCAGATCCGACTCCTCGAGAAATTCGGCCAAGATCAGTTCAAAATGAATTTTCCGTAAATGTTTGGTTGGGCGCTAGGTTGAACTCGAAACTGTTTTTGGAGTTTCTTAACAATAATCTGCTGGACAACTGGATGGAGCTTCCCCCAACATGTTTCGAAGCTACGAGCTTCATCATCAGTGTTTAAGTAAAAACTTTTATGGAAAAGCTAATGCATTGTGGAAAAACATTGAAAGAGTTTGTAAAGAGAAATGCATTGAAGTCACCTCGAGGAAAATGTGCATTAAAATTATTTTAAAAACGAACTAAATACAATTTAAATTAATATTCGTTTTTAAAATAATTTTAATACACATTTTCCTCGAGGTGGCTTCGATGCATTTCTCTTAATATTTCGCTTGATCCAGAATGGTTCACATGTTTCACACATTATGTTAAAAGATTTACACATAATGGAAATTTGAGACTTCAACAGCGGTTAGTCCTAGCTCTCATTATAAACTTGCTACAATATCTCCCGGACATACGCGCTACATAGAAATGAATCTGATATAATAGCTCAACATAGTCTATTCTATTACTCAACAATCGGTACAAAAACGTTAAAGCAGCTGCTATCCAGCGAAATTCAAGATAATCAATTTGAAATCCGTCAGTCAAATACGACTTCTCTCGCAGGTCAAATGCCATCACATTTATATACTAGATACTAAAGAAATCTCTTCTGCACCTGTTCCACTTGTGGTTGGCATAGTACGGACTCAAAAAACCAACTCCAATTTACAACAAAAAGTAGAAGGTCCTCACGCAGGCAACATCCGTAGAGCTCCAATTTCTCACTATAAAGCTATAAGAGCTCTTAGCATCCGCAACTATACTCGTAATATGCGTGACGAATGTCAATTGACAATCAAACATAACTGCCTAGATCCTTTATGCAATCAGCACAGGATAATTCATACTCCTTAACAATCCTGTAAGAATAAACATGAAACAATGATTTTCGAGTATATGACACAACTTTACATTTCGAAATGTTAAGAGGTAAGAGATTTCGTGCATATCAGTTCCGAATTGAGTCTAAGTCCGCCTGCTGTCTTACACAATCAGTCAAATCCTGGACGTCCGTATAAATTCATCAGTGTTGTTTTCTACAACTTATGACATTCAAAATATCATTGACGAACAGAAGAAACAACAGGGGCCAAGATTGGATCCCTGCGGCAGTGCCGTGACATATGGAGGCACGATGTTTTCGAGCCCCTTAGGGTGTAATAAAAAAAATGTTAAACATAAACAATATAAAAAAAATATTACCTACTCATGCCAAAGGGGCCCTAAGAGTCCCTTCTGCCACTGGCTGCGGCACACCAGATGTCACTCCGAACTGGTGAAATTTTAAACGCAATTTTCTCGAGAATTATGGGGGCAAATATCAAAAGGAACCTATCGCTTCAAAATGATATATATATGAAATGGTGGCAACAGAAAGCTGTTTCTGGAAAGTATACAGAAAACGTATTCCTGGCATATTTTGAAGAAAATTTACAAATGGGCACCATCATTGTCGTTGTGTTAATTGTACCATTAATATATATATAATATTAAGGTTAATAAATAATATCTTGTAAAAATATCTCTGACGTTTTCTTCCAAAGTGTGCTGTAAAGTGTACCTACTCTAAGACACCAGTGCCTTAAAGCAACATTTTCAAGGTTACTGGAGGATATTAAAAATTGCAGTTTTAACGCCTTTGTAGAAAAATATGTTTATTATTAGGAGTAACATAACTAATATTGATTTTTTTGGTTAATATTTGTTTTTTGTTTTCATACACGTAGGTATTTTTATATTTTCAACATTGTTCTGTAAATGGTAATCATACTGTAGAAAATATAAAGACATTATTTATTTATTTAGTATGCATAGACAGAGCCCTTAATAGACTATAAGGCTGATGTTGGAGCCCAGACTCCGAGGATGTCTCTTTTTTGTTGTTTTGATTTTATTACTCGACTATTAAATATTAAATTACTCGATGTATATATTTTAATTGTAAATACATTCATTACACTCAATTGCATCCAAATGGATTACTTTAATAATTGATTTGCTAATATAAACGAAAAACAAAATATTTCCATTCATTATCAAGAATAATAAGTCTATGATTTTTTCGAAATACGTTTGTGACAATATATAAAAATATCCAATATTCTTAGAATTTTATAGAGAATCAAAATAATAATAATATACAGGTGGTTGCATAGAAACACATATGCAATTACTTTTATCTGCTACATGATTGATTCTGTAACCTTTCTGTCACGTCAAAAACCGGGTAACCTAAAAATTGAAGTTCCGTTTCTTCCAAAAAATTTGTCCTTGAAATTTTGTCGAATTTATGCAAGGCTTTTGGTCCTCATTGTATACGGTTTTGAGTGCCTATCTTGAACCTGTATTTCTTTTTCAAGCACATATAGATGGTTTGACAGGGTTTGCTAACTTTCAAATAGGTACACTTGGTAATGTATATTTTAATTTGATCATGATTACCAAAAAGTTGCTGTGCTATACAATTTTGCGCTAGAAACAGTCCAGATATACTTACAGAGTGATATATAAATTTTAGGCATAAAGCATGTTCGTTATCAGCTAGAAATGCCACCCTAACAATTTAATAAATTTGATTAGTTGCACTGAGTGAGTGTACCCAGTGGCGGCGTGTATGACTGCCTACGGTCTCGCGTGCTCCATCTGAAAACTATAAAACCATCATCATCAACCAGCTAGAGTACGAGACAATCATTGTCTAGTAAAGCAAAAAGTAGGCAATGTTTGATCCAATTTTACTCATTTTTTAGTAAATACGACTATTAATTAATTAATTAACATATCAATAGATGTAGTGAGTTGTTATATTTTGATATGTTTTGGGATTCGAATATGAGATAAATTACAAATATTTTATCGCATTCTACCTCTATGTGGAAGTCTAACATTAAAATTATGTTACGTTGCTAGTTACCTACAGTATTTGTATTATGGTTTATAGAACCACACGATAATACTTACTAAACATGAGTGGTACGGCTTGGTACCGAAGGACAGGCGTACCGGTAAACCAACCCATCACACAGTACCATCACGCTTAACGAAGATACCTGTCCACAGTGTTGACAAACTTTGTGGGATTTCTTTGTATTTACTACTAACAACTACTTAAAATGCGCCTAAGACAGTACTTTATTTCATAAAGGCTAACATTGAATATATTATTAACATTCATTTATACGTCATTAATTACTACCTATGTACAAATTACAGTTAGAATTCGTTAGTATGGAAACTATTAGGCAAACAAAAATTACAATTTTATGATGATTTAAGTCTGCGTGATCGTTGGCCGAAGACTAATTTTACCATTATACCGTTTGTCACATAATATGTAACGTAGGATTATTTAATTTATTAATCCCATTACAATTCCTATACCATCCAATATTTAAATTTAAATAAAAAAAAAAACGATTTTGTAAGGCAAAAGGAAATTAACAACGTAGTCATTACAAAATAAACCTGAAGAAGGCGACAGCGTTTGTCGCAACGTTGTGCCATCGGTAAAATAAGGTAACTTGCAAATACGAGGTTGGTATTATAATTATTGATGAGCTTACACATGAAAGCAGTTTTTATTGTGTTATTTTTTAACATGGTACTTCTTTCGGGAGTGTGTGCAATTTCTCGATGACCAATGTGGTTTCCTCAGTCGTCGTAAAATGCTTACGCCCGAGCCAAGTTTTCATGTTTGGCACCAAAACTGTTGGATGGGGCAAGGTCTGTAGTATGGTGCTGTCCTCGTGGACACTTTTGTGTTTGATCTTCCGGTTGGTTTGCCAAATACTCAATATTGATTAAACCGGGTGAATCCCAAAAAAGCAGTCGCCATGATCTTCTCTGCCGATGCCTTTTTCGGAGATTTTTTGCCAGAAAAGTCGATAGCTGCGATTGCTGTCGCTAACATAGTACTCGACAGAATTGATCGATATTGTGCACGAGGCCGTTTCAAGGATATTCTATGTAAACAACAAGAATACGATGCAGTGTTGCTAGATAGCTTCAGGGCTCACCAATCTGTCTGATCTAGACAAGATCAAGAGCAAGATCGTCGATGATCTATTTTGTTATTATTTATGATATATGACCTATTAATGTGAACTTAATTTGTGAAACATTAAAAATATGAAGTTTGATCCAATTTTATCGAAAGTTTGAAATTTCTCACATTTTTATTGATGAACATATTTACTTCACGTGCATGTATGACAAAATCTCAGTCCTTTCACGGTTTATCATTTTACCCTTTGCTATTTAGAATGTTGAAATGTACAACGCTCACATGCTCCTGACATCAGATGCTGTCGGGTATGTTTTCAAACACAGAAATTGAAAATTAACGCACATAAATTAAACATTGACCTAACATTTGTGGTCCACTGGTCGTATAACAAATGCAACATTTCGTGCGTCCTCGAGCAGATCTTCGGTACTTATGGCGTTTACTATTTCAATTTTTCCTTTTTTTATGCTCCGTAATTGGAATTGCATGTGGTGATCTCTTATGTCTCAAACACGTTTCGTTTT
This sequence comes from Apoderus coryli, assembly GCA_911728435.2. Classification (NCBI taxonomy): domain Eukaryota; kingdom Metazoa; phylum Arthropoda; class Insecta; order Coleoptera; family Attelabidae; genus Apoderus; species Apoderus coryli. The sequence goes on along the minus strand of OU452204.1, from coordinate 7,531,109 downwards.
TATATTCTTAAGTTTAACAGTTTTTCAAACTATTAAATGAGACAGTATCTAGTTTTGTTGACTGAGTTTGTGATTTGTTTTACTTCATTTCACTCGAATTTAAAAAAAAAATCTTAAATCTTAAACCTTAACTCTAACCTCAGTCATTTGTCAGGTTTAGACAGATTACTTACTATACCTAGTATGCATAATTTGTCTGTCCCACTCAATCTTAACTAACATATTAAAACTCAATGTCACACTATCTCTAGGGTCGTTAGCATGATTAAATCCAAAGAGCCACTAAAGTATATTATAAAATACAGGATGAAGTTTGCTAGCGTACTGTTGGAATATCAACTTGATTATTTTATTCCTATCAATCAGTCAGAATTTCGCACTAATGTGCCAATTACTGATAATTTTTCATTGACACCCGGGAAAACTAAAGGCTTTCCATTTTTTTTAAAAAGACAGGTTACTGAAAGTTACGGAGTACGAGGTATGAATGAAGGTTTAAAAATTAAGCAATTACAGTTTTATTGTAAGGTTTAATATACACAATATAAACAATATAATTTTTTAAAGTTTTTAAGATTTTAGAAAATAGAACCCAAATAGAATTTGACACGTGTCACACATTTGCATTATTCTAAATTGTGACAGTGTCACAATTATTTTGATTGCACAAGTTTTGTTTAGGAACAACAGAAAATGTACAAAGTTCTATTAATCAATATATAATGTTTTAATGCTTTTGAATAAATTAAATATCATAAGTTTTAGGAAAATATTTGTTTTTCGAAACTTAGGTATACTCGCCCTGTTGGCGTAAGCGTAAATATGATGAGTTAAAAGTATTAAATTGACTAGGTGGTGTTAAACTATATTCACTATCACTGCTTTTCATTATATAAATAGCTTTGAAACCTTCGAAATTAGCAAAATAACTTAATAATAATAATAAACTGTCAATTTGGTTTAATTGTATTGTCGGCGTTGCTCTGGTGATTTTTCATAACCGCTGCTAGTTTTATCATTACCAGGATATTTACCCGGGTATTTTGAAATGAATAACAGCATTACAATGTACTAGGTACATTTTCAAATTATGAGTGAACATATAATAAAGGCATTTAAAGACAGTCGTAGAAAAGTTATTTTCTGCACCAAATCGGGTTACCCACACAAGTTTTTACGTGCGGCAAAGGCACTTTTTGAACGTACTCGTATTAGGAACAATTTTTTTCCTACGAGCTTCATATCAGATAAAAAATGTAAAGTTATTCAATAATTTTTATTTAAATTTGAAATAAAGAACTATGAAACAAAAAATTACATACCAATAAAAAAAAAATAATAGGAAATTTATTTTATTTTAATTGAACAATATACCCACTGTAAATAAAGAAGTGCAATAAATTGAAGACGTAGTTCTTTGTTAAACAATATGGTGGGTTTTTTATATCAAAATAATATATTTGAGCAAGCCCTGTTTAGATACAGGTTGCTCAACAATGGGCCAAAAAGTATATGTTTATTTTTTTCTTAAAAACAAAAAGAGTTAGAAAAAAATAAATTAAGCGGATAGTTTCTGCGATCGCGAGAGTAGGTAGGTAATCAATAATCAATAAACATTTTGGTGGTATTCCCCTATCGTTGTAAGAGGTACAAAAATCCACTCGTTTGTTTTGTTCATAACTCTTTTCCTTATTCATATCATAACATTTAAAAACGTATTTTAGATAGCTGGAATTATTCTAAACAAATAAGGTTTCTTGTATAACTTTCTCGTAAACCTAACGATTTCTGAAAAAAAAAAATGTTATCAATTACATGGTATGAGGTATGATTTGTATAGGGTGGAATTTCAATCGCACTTGACTGCTGTTGTTTTGAGTTTTTTGAGCTAATTCATTAAGATGTGCACAAACGCAGAAATGACCGATATGCATTCCGTGTACGGTCTTTGTAATGGTAACTCCTTAGAGACAGCTAGAAGATATACAGCAATGTATCCTTATCGTGTGGCTTCTCATCACACTTTGTTTACACGGATTCATCAACGATTACGGGAAAGTGGTACATTTAAAACAAGGAAAATCATTACGATCGCCAACGCTAGTTGAGTAGAGTACTAGCATTAGAAGAAGCAGTACGGAATATAGTCGACGAGCAGCCAAGATCAGTAATAGGAAAATTGCTTTGCAGTTACATGTTAGCCATATGACGGTGTATGTCATCTTTTGGGAACAGCTCGTATATCCTCACCATGTTCAACACGTTCAGACACCACGGGATTTTCCGAGTCCTGCCTCCACTTGGATATAGAAAATGATTGACCAACATTTTCAAAACTACGCCATTGTTAAGTGGCGTTATAATTTCAATAATGACAAATAAAAGTCCAATCTCCACGAAATAAATTTAATATAATAATCGTCAGTTTATTCGTTTGTAGCCATACATGTTTCGAGACCAGTCATCGTCATCATCAGTGGCGAACAATGATTAAAATGAAAAGGTTTAAGAAAATGTTATGCATACATCGAAGGACTATCTTCTTGGAGTCTGGTTTGTGGATATTGGACTTTTAATTTCCATTATTCTAAATAAGTTTATTAAAATGTGAATTAACCAAATACAAGCAATACACATTCGAGAACTTATGAGTTTCATTATCAGGGTAGTACCAATAGAAACTTCTGAATTATTATTTGATACTATAATGTGATTAATAGAGATGAAGTAAAGATTTGCTATTAGGGAATTCGCAAGCAACGAGACCGAGACTTTTGGGTTTTCTGGAAATCTGTATTTTGCCTGTATGTGAGGTAGAAATTAAATTGAAATTTACTAAAAATGTGATTGTATTCTGCTAAATTGCTGCATGATATTTCATGAATCATGAATTGGTGCAGTGCAAAATATTTGGAAGTTCTATGAAATTGTGTTCCAGATGCATCAAGAAATTGGTGGTATGGATACAGAAGAACCTAATTAAACGATAGGTGAGTGAATGATATTCAATTATCTAAATATCAATCAATGAAATCAATCTCTTAGGTATTAAATCATTCAAATACCTATATTTAGGTATAATAATTTTAAAATGACTGTATAGGAGTGAAGTCAAAAAAATAATGATACCTACGTTTTTGTTGTATTCTCAACCTGTATGCCTGAAGATAAATTGTATGAAACGTACTAAAAAATATTTAAAATAATTTATGCACCTATACAATATCTATTTTTTAGATCTTTGGGTCGTCGCTCCATTAAATACCTATCAATACCTTCTCCCAATGATAGTTTTAATAAACCCTGAAACGGTTGTTCCTAGTGACTTTAAGTTTAAGCAGTACAATATTTTTTATGAGCTAAGCATGAAATTGTTAGTGGGCATATTAAATGTATGTATGTATCTAAGTAAGACAAAAACAATTTCTCTTTTCGGATTTATCTTCACAGAAATCCTAATATTTTTGAGACACGTCTTTGCTTTTACGCTATTTCCCATTTTTTCGACACGTATAATCTAATTAGGAAAGACTTTTTATGAACCAGACAGAACTCATCAAACCATCATTGGTAATGCGTAGAAAAGGTTAATCCGGAAGTATTAACCATGATTTAATTTAAAAATGATTGCACAACCGGTATATTATTGAATGACGTGTCCAATATTATTGTAGAATAGTACTTCTTGGGATACAAAACAATTTTACCTGTCCACTCCAATAGAGACGGATGATATATCGAAAAGGAAAGAGAATGGTTTTTCGGTGGTGAAGTTATTGCGCCAGAAAATTGAATTTGTAGTTACCTGAAGAACAGCGGAGGCTTATCAAATAAATATTTTTTATTTTATCATGGATGGTAAACTATCATTTGTTCGATTTAAAATGCGTTGTCAAAATATTTCGAACAATTATTACCTGCTTAAAAGTCAAATTCACCTACTGAAATGTCAATTTTTCTACTCACAATATTTGCGCTCAAGAACAGAATAGAATATACACACCACGGTAAAAAGGTTTACGGGATCGTGGAATTAATCCATGAGCAACGAAGGAGCGACGTTTTACACTTGCAAGAATAATGTTTATTTTACCGTCTTATATGATAGTTAACTATCGATTAATCAAGAAAAAAACATTTCAAAAGTGTGATCTATATTTCGTAGGTACCTAATAATATCTTCATGGGATTGTTTTCGATACATTCTCTACAGAGGCAAGTTAAATGTGCTAAACTTAGCAAACTAACATAATTGATTAACATCTAAAACAAATTATTACAAAGACGTTCATGAAACACAAAACCGTACCACACCAATTAACAGCAGTAAAGAATTTGACAACCCACAGTAATTAAAAAACCCAGCATAGCTATTGCTTTTACAAATTTAACATTTAAACAATTATTGATACTTTAGAAAGAAAACTTCGTCAGACAACTGAACTTATATAAATAATAAATCCTCAGTCCCGTTCATAATACAGCAATCAGTTTAGCAGGATGAACATTGTCCCGTGTCATTTGACGCAGGATTTATCCAGAAGAATTGTTTCTATAAATTATTAATATCTCCCAGCAGAGCATTAAAATAAACAATCCTAGAGCATATAGGTGATTTTTTTTTAATTTCTTGGACCTGGCCAATAGAATTAATTTTTACCCCTGTCCTCGTGAGATTTGAATCTTGTGACTTGTTCCTCTGAATAAAGATAATCTGTTTTGATATGACATAACTTGTTTATTTTTGATTCTATTTCATGATTTTTTTCACTCGACGATAGATCGATTCATTGGAATTTCCCTGCACATTGTCCTAATGAAATTTTGGTTACTTGAATGTTTATATACCAGGGTAAGTTAAAATGATGTTTTTAGTCTATTTTTAGTCGGAAGTTTAAAACATCCTGTGGGACAAACATTCTTGTTCCAACATGATTTACGATAAAGCTGGATGTGTTCCGAGTAGTTTATATGTTAAAGCATCAGGCTATCTTGTATCTTTTACGAGTTACGCATTTTTAAATGAAACTGCATTTTTCATACCATAAGAAGACGGTTAAAGGACGTTCGGGTTAATTCCCTGTAGCGCCTCAATTGCTCCCTCTTCAACGCAATGATAGCCTGAAGTCTTCTTGGCATCGAATCAATGAGACTAATTATTATATTATTATTAATAGCTTCTTATTCTTCATTTAATGCTTACCTGCGCTCTGCTAAAGTTGTAGGCTTCATGAGACGTTAACGAACGCATCGTTTTAATTCATCCGCAAACTGCTCAATTGGATTGAGATCTGGGCTGCAGGCTGGCCATATTAACCTCCGGAGGAAGCAATTGAGGCGCTTCAGCCGATCTGTGGGAATTAAGCCCAGGTAGGTTTACCTAAATATTTCAAAGTTTGATAGATTAGACATCAAACGTATATCTCGTGAGACAAATGCGATGTAAGTTCGTCGAAATATATATTTGTTATTTTAAGGATTAATAATAAAAGATCTAAAATAGTTCCAAAAGAAACACTGAACCATCGAGAGCTGCTGTAAACTTTTCTAGACACGTCGTATTATTAGTATAGACGTCTTTTCACTCGATTTAAAAATAATAATAATTTTCTGAAGTAATCCATTTACCGAGGAGTGAATAAAACAGGTCTACTCCTTTAGAAAAGTATTATTATTATGCAAATATATTAATTAATGGTGTTTTTATTTTATTTTTTATTATATTTTTTCTTTTTCATTTCCTGAAAAGATTAATAGTAGAGTATATGTGTTTTGTTCACTACACACAACCAATTAGAATATTAATTCAATGTTAAAGAAACAAATGCGAACCTTCGTTATCCATTTTGAAGTTGTTTTCCTCAAATCGGTTCCGTGTAAAGCATCTGTAACAAAATTACAGACAGGCAATCGAGATAATTTATAAAGGAAGCAACCTATAAACTGACCATTCGTACCGAATTTTACGGGATTGTCCCGTATGTGCAATTCCCGGCAAATGTTCTGAATTGGCTAAATTCCTGTCCGATATCAAAAATTCGAATACCTATTATTATTATTATATTAAAAAAAAGCTGAGTGCATAATCGGCACTCTTTAATTGTTAATTAGATAAGCAACATTGTAAATCGCGTTGAAAATTTCAGAGCTTTACTTATAGTTGAGTGCAATTTTAGCTGCTCTTGTGAGGATTTTTATAATAAAAGTAAATCAGACAACGAACTTCTGAATCAAATTCATAAATCAGAGGAGTCGATGAACCTTTTTTTATTATTTCCAATCACCCCTACTGTCCTGCATTGGTGTAAAAATGGTCAGTTTAAGCGTCCATAAGAAATTGTGCTAATTGCAAAGTGTTCATCAGGGTTTTTCTGAATGTCAAGCATGAAGTTGTACTTGGTATTAGTTTAAATTGTGCTGGTGCAAATTCAGTCCACCCGAATTCATGTTCCATACATGCCACACAAAAAATACAAGACATACAACATTTATTTTGTTTGAAACGCGCGTTCTCTCTCTTGGTTTACGTTCCTGCGTCCGTTCTATAGGTAATATTCCAAATCCTCGATATTCGCGGCACGAAAACGCGCTGCTGGCTTCCACGTTCATTCAGGTGGCCACTTCACGAACGGAGTTGTCATAGCAGTAATAGAGCAGGAATATATTTTAAACAAAACAGAAAAAAAATCGTACACGATAGTTTTACGAGAAACCTACATACGGACAAACAGTTATTTATTTTTAAAAATATATATTTAAATGCAGATTTAATAAAATAAAAACATGCCGCGAGCTTTTAGATTCGTTAATTATAAAACATTTTAAATAAAAAGTTAAAATTAATATGAGAAATAACCAAATTAATTAAAACTTTATTGTATAATTTAATTAAATAAACTAAGTGAGATGTGTTAGTTATAATTTGTTTTGTGTTTTTCTTCATTGTATTCTTGATACAATTTGAACATATAACGCACTTATATGTTATATAGGTAGTTTATTTTTAATTAATAATAATGCCGCGGGTGAAATACCCATTTAAAACGGATTATTTGACATGGTTGTTAACTGTTGTGTGTTTGACTTCGTTAATAGTGACTGTTATAGTTGATGCGGAAACTAGGCTCAGCTTCGGAAGTGGTATGTTAAAACTATTTTAATTTTCAACTTAGTTTCAGAAAAAACGCATGACAATTGTGCCTTACACCTATTTAAATATTTTCTCTACCCCAATTTTAAGCCAGTCTATGTTTTTAATGGGAGAATTACTTGTGCCGCTTGTCAGCAACTTGTTCAAGGTGTCAGGAAATATTCCAAAGATCCATGTTAGATGAGCGAAATAACAATGATGTTAGTATGCAAGTGCGATTGTTTATGTTGTGCCAAATTTAGTGATAGACTTTCGGGATCAACCAATTATTTCTAAGGATTATCCCTTTTACGGATTGCGGGACTGCCTATTCTATCTATTTCTCTGCTAATAATTTGATAAATTTATTTTTTATTATAAATAATAATAAAATTATTTTGGTGTAAGTAAGTAACTGCTAGAGGGTTTGAATAGGGAACTTTTTTAATGTTTTTATCAAAGTTAATGAAAAATTCGAAGCTAGAAAAACGTCTTTAGTTTTTGGCAACTTTATTTTTCTTTTGGTCGACCCTGTATATTTTAACATTTACCTTGAATAGATTCGATTTACTTAACTTTATTATTTACACATAGCAACCAACAAACAAAGAAGTAATTCATTCAATGGAGGGTAATATTATATTTTACAAATAAAATGTACCTATTCGCCACTATACATCGTAGGTAGGTATTAAAAGGAAATTTTCTTCACAAAATTGACATGTTTCGCAGTTCCACTCTATTTAGATCCTTACTAAATGTCAATTTAAGCTCTTTTCTACAATTTTTGTTGATATGGTTAATGAAAGTGAATAATCCCTAACATCCTTTACAGAACATATCCATCCAATAAAAAAAAATCGGTTTTATCACCGCAAAACTGTCCCGAAGGTTGAACTATCGATATCGCATCAAAAATTTATAGTGGAGTTGCTGTACATTATAATTTAAAATATGATATCACCTGGGTAACGAAATGTTTTCATCAAACGTTTGAAATCTAAAAAATACACTATTATTTATATTATTATAATTATAAAAATAATAATAACAGTCTAAACTAACCCAACTACCTAACTAACTGGTGCAATTTTAAACGCAAGTTGCTCGAGAATTATGGCGGCAAATATCAAAAGTAACCTATTGCTGTGAAGCACATAAAAATGCTTTTACACTTACTCCTATTTAAAAATTTGAGGATTGTGTCCACCACTATCACAAGGTTAAAGCGGTTTCAGCCAAAAACTAATGGGTTCATCTTAGGACTCTCCCAAACTCATTCCGCAGGAGACTTCAAAATGGTTATATACGTGTTTAACTCAATTTTTTTACCGCGTTTACAATACTTCCCTATTAATACTAATAGTAATCATAATAAATTATTGATTAACAATAATAATTCAAATTCAATATTAAAATCAAAAGATAATCTTCATATAATTACTAAAGAGGGGAAGACAATTCATAAAAAAAACAAATATTTAATAATGCCAAACCTTTCAGAGCAGCCATCAGAAATGACCCTCTCAAATAGGTAAATATATCACAACTAAGAAAATTCAATTAGCATTGTTATACATAACAACATTCTTCTTCATTCTTATGTCGAATACTTATATCCAGCATACTCAATACGTTTATGTAGATAAACGTGATCCAGTTTAATTTCAAAATGTTTTAAAACATTTCTACATATGAACTCCATAACTGGAATAACACTTTTGAACTAACATAACTACTTATATATCCAAGTGCAGCAATGTCATTAAATCTGGTAAAATTTCGCACAATCAATAATCAATCCGTAACCGTTTTGTTTTTTAAATATTAAAACCAGTGCATTGGTATTATAATAATATTTTTTTAGATTTTTGTCACGGTCCACGTCCCAATGTTTATAAAACTAGATAGGTATTAAGAATAAGGACACTATAAGTAACTGTAATATTTTTCTATTCAACCAACGTTTCGGTGTTAATCTGCTCCTTTTTTCAAGCATCTAAATCTCAGTTACTCCTTGTTCAGATAGCATGAAGAAGGAGCTCATGAGCTCCTAAACATTGTTTTAATAGAAAACTGTCACATTTATAAGTGGCCATATACCTCAACATCTTTTAATTTCTAGATAACAATTTATTAAGTACCCAGGTATAGTTCACCACAGAAGGCATATAGATACTCATGGTATAAACAAGCACATGCACAAAGTCAGCTTCTACTCAAGAGTTGTACAAGATACTTCCAATAGGCATGCTGAGCTTGCTGAACTATATCCAAAAAATTTGAAATGTTGGAGATTACTTCCTTTTTATCACTTATACCACTACGAAATTTAAGGGTTGATTGGACTGTCACAACCCTTCTTCTTAGTTTCTGAGATACAGGGTGATTTCTGAAAAACGCCGAATTAGATTTTGTCGAATAGTTTATTTCCGGGCTACGGTTTAAATCAGAAAGTTGTTAAGATAAAATTTCTCTACAAGATTCTGACTTTAGATTTAACCTCCGACGTTTCGTCTTTCAGCAACTACCATCAACTTTGTTTTTTTAATACGGACCTGAAACTTTAATTTTCTTTTTTTAAAGCGTTTGTCATTCCCTTTAAAATAAGATATCAGTCAGGCATGTCTGTCGACGTTTTAATATGAAAATAACTATCATCAACATTTTTGCTTAGTACCGACCTGACTTATTTCTTTGTTTATTTAAGTCACAGTATGTCTTACTGAATATGTTATGTACCTTACTTTTTTACCAACATAAAGTAATACAAATTGATAAAACTACACCTATTTTAAAAATAATTTACCTAATATTAATACATTTACATTATTCGCAGTTTTTACGTATTTTATATTATCTACAGAATAATAATTATCTACGTAAATTTGTATTTATTTGTTAGCGAAATTCATGAATTTCCCCTAATAACGGTGTATAAAATTTCTTAAATTTTTTAAGCTAATTAATTGAGCTTATACTTATTAATATTTAATAATTATTACTTTAACCTAATCTCGAATTGAATTCAATTTTTTTAATTAAATTATTAATCAAAGGGTTAATTAATAATTAAAGTTTGAATAAACTGGATTTAATATTTTACCTGACCTTTTTTTTATTCTTTAGACAAGCTACATTAATTTTCTTTATATGTGATTAATTTTATTTTATAAAAAACATTTTCTTAGGTTTCTTACTTTTCCCTTTTACTTTCGAAAAAGTAAGTGGTGCCTGAAAAATTCCACCTTTCATTTTTTTAAACCAAGTAAACTCTAACTCACGACCTAGTGCCTCCAGACGAAAAGCTGTCGCGCTTTATGTGCATTTACCAAAACAAAAAAAGAAACGGGAAACGTAACAACAATGCTTTAATCAAAGGTAAAAAGATGTACTAATATCTAATTCGATGTTGTTCACAAATCACCCTGTATCTCAGAAATTACGAAGAATTTGATAATATGGTAAACGGATCCTGAATAGGGATAAAAAAACGCAACTTTTCTCTAATTTAACCGACCTCGTACCTCTTAAGGTTTCTGAGATAAAAATAGTGGTATCACTTAAAACGGACACCCTGTATATCCCAACTACATTATGGATGTTGGAGCTAATTACTACTGAAATTTCAGTTAACAAAATGGATGGGATATGTTCAAATAGCTTCAGGCAGTTTAGAAATATATTTTTGAATTACTTTTTTTTTAATAATATTTTTGTTCGTTTTTTCATATTTAAACAAGGTATGAGTAAATAAAATTAGACTTTTGGTACATTATTTTTATTTAAATATAATATATGTAGTTACATGTGAAAATCGAAAACAAATATTTAATTTTCGATGAAAATAATTATGTAATGGTCATTTCAACGAAGGGTATAAAAATAAAAAATTGTACGTTACAATAAAAACTATTAATATATTTCGAAGTTACCGATGATTATCACATGCTCATATATGGTTGAAAACTCCGCAGATAAATCATGGAAATATACGTATTATAGCATGTGACATATCAAAGAGTAAATATATCAAATGTTCCATATAAAAACAAAGTTGTTTCGTATTTTATAGAAAAAATAGCATTATTTGCCTTTTCTTAAAAACATTACTCGGTTTGATGGTTTATTGTAGTTTCTAAAACTAATTTTAAATATATGGGAATAATGCATAATATAATGCATTGACGCTGGCAGAATTTAAGTTTCTGTTAAATTTCCACTAGGTACCTACATCAACCATTTTAATTATACTTACCTAAATTTAATTATTTATGTTAGTCAAAATCATATGGTATTTTTATAATATGTTAAATAATATACTTTGTATAAGTGATGAATACTTAAATGTCCATCTCAGTTTAGAAAGTTTAGACTTTTTTTTTAATCATATGTCGTTATTACTCTAAGACCTACTAACAGAATAATGTTGTAAATTCTGATTGGGTAAATAGTAACTATATAATATGTAAATAGCGTAGAAAAATACCATAAAACTACCGTTTTTAAGAGATGTTTTAAATAGATTAAATACCATTAATGATTTTATGCCAGTGGTAAGCACTCTACGGTAGAGACGATCACATTTCCTAAAAATGTTTTATTATGGATTTAAATTAGGCACACAAAGGTATACTTGACAATTTACGTAGAAGAAAAAACACTAATGCTGTGTAACGTTTTTATTTAATTTATTATAGTTAAGTAATTTCACAAAATAAAAATAAAATGGCGAGTTTACATCAATTATAACAACTCAATAATCAATAATACATACAAATATATACGTGCTGTGTCAGACTTCAATACATTTCTCTTTGTTTTTTCAAATCGTTTTTCTGTAAATATTTAACTACTGATGATGAAGCAGTTGCTTCTAAACATGTCATCTTTAAAAATTTTTAAAACTCAAATAGTGATTTAGGTATTAAACTTTTTTCGTGGAGTTTCGAATTTTATTTCTCATATAACGCATTCACTCCACTTCAGTTTGGACTAATTCTTTATTTAATTATTTCAATTATTTAAAAAAATAAATGTGTCCTGCTCAATGTTCTGACAATATATGCGATGCACATGCGCCTGTAATGTAGTGGATATACAAGTGTCTTGGTCACATTTACCGACATGTACATCGGAGTCTTCATGTACACAATATTTCAAGTAGGTACTTAGTAAATCGTGCCTACTACTTAAGACATGTAACGATTTGATGGTATTTATTATAAAATTGTATGGTACGCCAGTGGATTTTATTAAAGGAACTACTAATACTAACCATGTATATAAAATTATTTAAAACAAGTTTGTTAACCTCATTTTCCAATTTTATTTATGAATATTATTATGACTTCTTTTTTATATTTACAGAAAAATCAAGCCCGTGGACCTAGTTTATATCTTGCACTTAACATACCTACCACTCTCAACAAACTTAAGAATCATATAATTCTTATTCTTTATACTTTCCCTTGTCTGTATAGCGATAGCGCCCAAACGCTTTAACCAATTGAGCTAAATTTTGGTATATGAGTTTGGGGCAGTCCTAGGATGAACCCATTAGTTTTTGGTTGAAATCGCTTAAGCCCTGTCATAGGGGTGGACACAACCGCTAAATTTTCAAATAGCAGTAGGGGTCGACTGATCTTAAAGCATTTTTTATCTGCTTGACAGCAATAGGTTACCTTTGATATTTGCCCCCATAATTCTCCAGAACATTGCCTTTAAAATTTCACCAGTTAAGTAGTTGAAACATATCATATTATAAATATAATACAATATTTTCAAAGAGGGTTTTGTGGCTGATAGAGCGTTCGCTTCGCATATGGAAGGTTATGGGTTCGATCCCAGCTCATTTTTAATTGTTTAATTAGTATTTTTGATAGAGCAAGATAATTTTGAATTCTAAAAATATTTAATAATACCTAATTATGTTTTAATTCTCTGTGTCTATTTCGAACTACAACTAGTTTTGAAAATTATACGGATGGTCCAACCAGAAATATGCACCTTACTTTTTTTTTCGTGAAATTTAAAGTAGAAATGCCCATGGTACCCTCTAGCGGCATTTCACAGGGCACATCTTTCTAATCATACCCTATTTGTTGTTGGATTTTACAACGACTTTTAGGAAGGAAATGGTGATTTTCACCAAAATCTTCACTGAGAAAAAGAACACGAATACATTGTTATTGTTTTCAGAATTTTTTTTTTTGGGACTGTATACGCCTCCCCTAAAGGAGGACCAATATTCGTGTTTTCTAATTCTATAGCACACATTTGAATTCATGTCAGCCATCGAATTTTCTTATCAAAATTTTTACATTGAAGAGGCATTTTTTTAATTATTAAAACTGTTGAATTCTAAAGATTTGAAAGTAAATTATGATTGGACATTTTACGATATTTAAAAAACTGATTTTAATTGTTAAGTAAATCGCACTTCCCACGAAACTCGATTGTTTTATTGGTAAACGTGTCGTTTAATAACGACAAAAATCTTCATTATAAAAAATTAAATTACTATATTGTTTTATTCATACATTTTTGAACTTATTTTGGCGTTTCTGCGAATTAGCAAAAAAATCATTGAACTAATTTATTTAATAAAATTAAGTCGGTAAATTATATAACTTTTATTTAACCATATTTATAGAGGTTACAGTATTGTTTTAAAAAAAATTTCAAACATAGGAATCGTAAAAAGTAAATACCTAATGATATTTAAAAACATAGTGCTGATTACATTTTATTGTTGCATAAACAAACAATACTTTTACCTGTAGTATTTTGATAATATTTTAGGTTTTATTTTATTGCATTTGTGCTTTGTATGCTTTAATAAATTATGCATTTGAATCAGAAAAATGCATACTTAACGTAACTAATAAAATCAGAGGCGGACTGAGAGGCATAAACGAACTTTGAAATTCTATTCATAATAAATAAAGATATAATATGAGTATGTTCTTTAGCACGTATATAGAGAGCTAAAGCTGTGTCGAGCGTGAACCTAATATATTATGAATTCTAAATATTTTCGCCTTATTATTTGATGGCAGTACTTACTATTTTATAAAACCGTATTTTCAGCGTCTCCCGAACTAAATAAAATTATATATAAATCAGCACGATCTTCGTAAATATAAAAGAAACGACAGTATAACTCTTGATCTGTCAAATATTTGAAAAATATAATAAATAAATCGTTAGAGTAGTCAGGTTTTATTATAAAATCCATACTTTTTTTGTTTAAAAAATGAAACGCCTGTTGGTCAAATTTAAGAGATTTGCTCGACTTGCGTCAAAACTACAATTTATAGTTAGTTTTATTATTAATTTTTACAAGAATTACCTACTTAAAAACAGTGCATCAAAAATAGTGTAAACAAGTTCTAGACCATGTTGATTAAAAAGTCTATAAAACACAAAATGACCAGGAATTAAGGGATAACAGTAATACACCAAGATGTGTTCGTCATTAATTAATTAATAATGAAAATGTTGGTTCAAAGAAGCGCAAAATTTTCAAAGGGCATTGTGACAATGACGTCAAATGTTTTTTGCCGTAATTTAATGTTTTGCCACATTTTTTACATTATTTCCTTTTCATCTTTTCTTTTTTTGAATTGAGTTTGCACAGTGGGTTCTGAAAAGATACGTTTACGAAGATTTTTTGTCAATAAATCATGTATAAATTTTGAGTTTGAATTATTGCTCTTTATGTAATATTTACTTAATCTTTATTTTGACTGACATATATTAAGTACAGTTGATTTCTGAAATAACTTAATATAAAAGTAAAATAAGGATATTTAAGGAAAAAATAGGAAAACAACAATATTCTACAAGATGCAAGCGTGTTATTATAAGTAATTAGAATGCAATGTTTGGTCCAAAATTTAATGTATTCGTGATTTGTCCAAATACGTCCACTATTTAATTTTTTATGCAACAAGTTTGAGGTTGTTGTTATACAACTTCATATATCGTAGGCGTTTGGTCTTGAAGGAATTACTGTGATGTAAGATGTTTGGTTCATGAATTATAAGAGGATATTTCCAGAAACCTATTGTAAAAGAGGAAAAAATATCGCCAGCAATTATTGCCCAATACTTGCTTGGTTATGGTGAAACTTATCGAGATTGAGTTTCTCAAATAACTATGTTCCAATACAGTTGATTCATTATTTTTTGATAGACCCGTCTTAATCTGGTCTAACCATAGATATTCATTACTTTGACAGACAGCAGTCATCGGTGTAACTAATTTGGATTCGAAGTTGAAGAAGTGGGGCATTATTTATGTGTACAAAAATGTTGGAGACAGAACTCACGCACTCGTTTTGATGGAAGAACCTGAAATAAGCAATTTATAAACAAGAAAGACATATTATTTTTCATCTTAAATTATTTCCGAGAAGGAAAAGATTTATATTGTGCCACTATATAAAACTCACCACAATAATATAAAAAGTTAACAAGTCACGTTAGAATAAACCTTGTTTTGTGTTTGAAACAAGAAAAATATGATAAATCATAGGAGTGGTGTATTAAGTAAAATGTGAAAGATATAATTTTCTAGTTCCTTATTTTGAATTCTCTTGTGAGGCGAATATAACGTGAATGGGGGGTATATTTTAATTATATAGGTATTCATAAAAATGGTGGGTTTTTGTTTAGGATATAGGGCATAGGGTATAGTTTTTGTAAACGCAGCATGGACTATTATACTTTATCACTTCAAAGAGTACTAATAAAAGATAATGTCGGTTTAGACAGCGGGAGCAAAGTTCCACTAACAGCGAGTAATAAAATAAAACAAAAACGCTGACAACACACAGAGCCGGCTCTTTATGGATACATTCTTATAGGGACCACCAAAATTTACTAAAACTATTAAATTTAATAAACAGATCATTGATGTTAAGTAGGAAAAGAACGAATTGATCAGTCGCAATCTTACTTAGTTTGGATTCAGTTCTGTTCTTTTGACGGAATCTTACATTCTTACCTTATATTCGCGTAAGAGATCAGTTTGCTTGTTATAATGATACAAGTTGAAGGGTGTTCCACAAGATTCAAATTTTTGCCCTCTTCTGTGTAATCTGTTTATGAAAAAGTTGACCGAAAATCTAATTGAATCTTTGATTGATGTTTTAATAGACTTTAGATTATTGTTGGCATTATTCCACTCTGTCAATCGCAGATGTAAAATGGTTTTTGTGTTTTTCAAGTTAATTTTGAAGGTCAGCCTTACATCACCATCTCACATCGACCTCAGTATACGTTCTGCAGCACTACGAGATGCTGATTCTGCGCAAGTTCGTTGCGGGAGAAGAACATAGTCGTCTATGCGTTCAAAGGTCTACCAACCCTGATTTTAAAGTGTCTGTTACATAAAAAGGATTTTTATAAATAATGGTAGGTTTACACGAAAACCGCATTCGCTAAATTAGAGTGGCATATCGCCAAGTCATATCGTTTGGCTTTTCGATTTCAAAGAAGACAGCAACCAAATGTTTTCTTAGTCGATATGCATCTTGTACTGCACTTTCTACGTATATACTAGCTGATTGGTGTTTCCTGAATCCAGCCTGAATATTGGATGTATTTTCTTGAAAACTGTTTTTTGTATATAGTAAAAGTCGAATTCTAACCTTGCAAAAATTGTATAATTAAATACATACATTTTTTTAGGACACCTGCCCTTACTTCGACCCTGTGTATACTATGTACTGGCCAATTAACGCCGAAAGTAGCATTTATCATTTGTACTGACCAAAAACCAGTTTTGGGACACCATTTTAAAGGGCTTTTATATCTGGAATCTCTTCTTTCATTTTTAGACGTTGAGTTGTCCGTGAATAACACCAGATCTCTGACAATTAATATGGCTCTGAAGAGTATGTCCAGTTGCCACTCCTGATCTTCGACAATTAATATGGCTTTGTAGAGTATGTCCATTTGCCACTCCTGAAATTCGTCCGCGATAAGAGATCAATTACATAACAATATACATTTAACACCAATGAAATTTTTTTTCGATACAATTTTTCCTTTTAAAAATTATGCTTGAAAAGCCCAATTCCTTCACGACCTGTCGAATATCGACAAAGCATTCTACAAAAAATGTTGGAAGTAGAATGCCTATGCATTGAAATATTCCTTGTCAATTTCTTATTGTTTACATACTGCTGCAATGCGGTTTCGCAAATCATCGATATTTTTCAAGTTGGCTTAAATTGTCCAAAGATTTTAGATAATAATATGCAAAAATCCAAACAATTAAGGTCGGGTGAACGGGCTGCCCAGTTTACAAGTACTCCTCGACCGATCCATGGATTGGCATACACCTCAAGCAAGTGACTTCTTGAGATCGTACATATGCTGAGGCACCGTCATGCACAATCCATAATTCTTTAAGAAGATGACAGTATGAGCTACCATTTAATTGTAGTGGAACAAAAAACACGGACGAATTAAACGATTGTCAAAAATTTCTAAAATAGTCTTTTGATAAATTCGCCTCGTCATTAAATAACATATTTCTTGAGATCTGTGTCCACAGATCTATCTAGCTCTGTGTCTGTGTCACAATAATAAGCCCTGCACAAAAAATTCCAACTGGTACAAAAATATCTTGAATCTGTAACGCCTAATGGCTACCGAATGGCCTACATTAAGGACACGAGCTATTATCCTGGTACTAGTATTTGGGGATTTTGCAATTAAATTAAGTAAGTACGGTTTCGCCTAAATCTTCAGTTTTAGCGTGTCCGATACGGCCAGAGTCATAATTTCTATGTTCAAAATTACAGTTCCCATAATCGTCGGTGAATATTTGTGAACGGATGATGTGGCAGTCTATGCTCTAAGTGCTGTTCAATTAATTTATAAAAGAAAAAGTTTTATAACAAAAATCAGACTCTCACCAAAACACTTGTTGTAAAATTAATACAGTGTAGTTTTATTGACAGATAATGTTTACCAAGTTCCTTTTCTTAGGCTTAATGTAATATTAATATACAGAGAAAATAAAAACAACTTTTTTTGAATACTTTTGAGATCAGTTTTTTTTTAATCGTAATTTTTAATTATTTAGTTATCTACATACTGTATCATTCATATTTAACGGTTTTATTAAATATTTTATAAAGAACTTTGATTTTAATTCTAATATTCATTGGCAAAGTTGATAAAAACTTATTATTATTATTATTTTCATTTCCCATATATCAACCTGATGCTATATTATTATAATTTAGAACTTAATATTAATATATGTATTTTTGCCCCATGTTTCCATATAATAATAACAATATGAATACCCTATTAAAATACAATTGAATTCATGAAATGAAAAACAAATTAAAATAATAAGAATAAGAAGACGTAGCAAATAAAAAGGAACATCAAAATTCCCTGAACAATGATATATAATTATTATAGGAGGCAAAACATTTACATGTTCGTGACAGAGTGTAGGCGGTATAATTTTCTTTAGGAATTTGTTACAGGACGTGCCACAATATTTAATAATAAAAAAAATAACCCATTATTTTTGATACATCTAGAATTTTGGAGTTTAAAGTTTATTTTAAAATATAATTATTGTGTCATGGAATTTTTTTAATTCGTGCATGCTTTCAACTTAGTTGAAATATCTTTTGTTTGTTTATTTATAATTATTGAAGTTATAAATTATATTATATATTATAATACATATTATGCTACTGCGCTACAAAGTTAAAAGTAATTAATATGGACTATTTCCTAAAAATTAAAACTAATTTTTGACCATTGTATTTCGTACATAGTTTTTATTAACTTTTATACTCTTTTCAGCTGAGACAGTTAACTAAGTAGATAGACTTAATAGATTTAGAACCGTATTCCCTATATTTCTATGTAAAAATAATCGTTTTTGTGTTATTGTTATAAGTATTTTTTATAAATTATAAATATTTTGATATATTTGCCCTAAATAATTAACTGCTTAGAGTAACACTTTTACATCCTCAATAAAAGTCGGACACCCATTTGGAAGTATGTTTTCTAATTCTTCAAACAATTCATACGTTTGAAAGCAAAGCTGGGTAAGTAATTTTTGGACATGTATTTAATTACTATTCAATGTAATTGGAATTTGTACCTAATATTAATTACATTGTTTGATAAAGTAATTTGCTATTTTAATTGTGTTACACATTTTTAAATTGTGAAATATTTTCGCGCATAATCATAACAGTCAACACCGTAGCAGGGAATAAACGAAGACTTGAAGTAGGTTGAAAAATATTTAAAAAAAACCATTACATTTACCTACATACACTCAGTATATATGCGCAGAATATATTGAGATTATTATAGGTACCTATGCCATGTAATGTAGAATAATAAATATAATAATAATAGCTTTTTTTATAACAATAATTTATTTTAATATATTAAAATTCAATCAAGAAATTTTATTATAGATATAGGAATAGGTAGTGATTTTTCTGTACCTATCTAGCTACTTTGCTATTTCTTTGATACCAATGTATAACAAAGTTTTATTTATTTATAAAAATTCAAACATAAAATATATGAACATTCTACTACCACTAAATCAAAACTAACTTGATGGATGTAAAGAATTATGGATATTAATTTGTTATAATAAGGAAATATTAATTTAAAACCGTGCTTTTCTTAATATATGGTATTTAACAGGGTGATAAAACACAAAAAGGATTTAAGATTTCGTGTAATTTTATGTGGCAAGATTTTAGGTTGCCTTTTTACAATTTCAGTTACAAAACAGGTTGTGATATTTTTATGGATACATTTTAAAAATGTTGCTTAACTTTACTTTGAGATATGACTTCGATTTAGATCAATTATTTTGTCATATTGGATTGATGTAGGTATCTAATTTTGTTGTTTAAGTTTAACATATCTCTGAAGATTTTAGATATAGGTAGTATTTAAAATAAGGAAGTTGACTCCCACTTCCGGTATAACCGCCAGCACTAGATTCATGAAAACATTTCAGCCGATTTTCGTCGGTATAATTATATTCTTTTAATTTGAAAATGTGAAAAGTAGTCCAACCTCCACGGAGTAAATTTAATATAATGATCACTAGTTTAGTTTTTTGTAGCCATACATGTTTCGCGACTAGACCAGTCTCATCATCAGTGGCGAACAATGATTAAGAGAAAAGCTTAGAAAAATTTTACATACATCAAACGACTATTTTATTGGAGTTTTATTTTAATATAAAAAAAAAAAAATTGAAAAATCATAGTTATTTATAAGTTTGTCTTTTCTTTTTGTACATCATTA
This sequence comes from Apoderus coryli, assembly GCA_911728435.2. NCBI lineage: Eukaryota > Metazoa > Arthropoda > Insecta > Coleoptera > Attelabidae > Apoderus > Apoderus coryli. The sequence goes on along the minus strand of OU452204.1, from coordinate 7,510,649 downwards.
TTATGATTAATAAAGAGTTTTTTAATAAAATTCAATTATACCTCGTTTCAGTTCTATTTGTTCGATTGACATTAATAACGAGTTCGGTAGTGCTCATTATGCGGTCCTTAGACTTCAGAAAGTAGAAACAAGTGGAAATCAAATTCGCAATGAGTGTTTCCAGGCTACAACTTACATACTTGCTTGTTGAGATTTATTTTAAATTCTTAATCTATAAATCTCGGTAATGTCTTTTCTAAACTAGTTCAAATTTGATATTTGATATTAAGTTAAAGTTGTTTTACTTGAAAATCCTACTACTACTTGTGTGGGAATTTCGGTGGAACATCATTGAATATTGAAGTTGGCTTTCCTTTTGTTTACGAATTTTACATTGGCTACTATGAAAACAAAAGCAATTCAAAATTTTGATTGATTCAAAACCTAAACTCTACTTTGATATGACAGTACGTTGTCAGAGAAAATGAATTTTGAGAACCTTTAAATTTTGATAGTTACATTTTCATTCATGATTTCTTTTAGCAAAAGCAAAACAGATTTTTTAGAAACCTGGAACCAGCTAAAGTTCCTTCTTTTTAAGAGGTTTTCATAAACTCATAATTAGTGTTTAAGAAAAAGCATTAATAAATATCTTTTATATAAATCTTCTACCAGTGAAACTAATTTACTTACAATAAATTTTAGTTTTCATATTTAAGTTGAATTTTCACGTATAGATCAAATATTAAATTCATATTATATTTAATTAATATATAAAAACTGGAAATTCAAATCAAATAATTCATTTATTACTGTGTTAGGTTTAATTATATTTATTTAAATCGATAAGTACTGTTAAATTGTATTTATTAACGAGTTAAATAGAGCAGTTGTGATGTTTAATAATTTTATATAATACAGTGCGCGGCAACAGTCATTTCCAAATTATGTATGTTAGAAATTGAATTTGTTCCTCTTTTTTCATTATTATTACTGCAATAGAATAATTAGTATCAAAGTTATTATTGATTTATTAATGTTTGTTTTTTAATATAATAGTTTAGTACCAATAAATAATGCTCATATATGACGTTGTAAATAATGTGAAAGATACAGTTGCTTGCTTGTGACGTATAATTGACATCAATTCTACGTACTAATTTTTAAAATTCTCCGATTCAATTTGTATGATTAAGGGTATTGCTCAAAATGGATAAATTCTTAACAAGGTCTCATAGTCTTATCAACAATATCGATTCACAACGATTATGAGTCGTACCTTATTTCGTTCCCATTAAAGTTACGTATTCTGTTGTTAAAATTTTTTTTTAATTTTTTAAAAATCTGAACCGTTTTAAAGATTATGGAGGGTGCAAATTTTAGTTGGGACACGTGTGCCGTTGCCATTGGAGCAACTTACTTATTGTTGAATTATGTTAACTTGGTCGCATGTTTGAGAGTCTTTCAGAAACATTCATAAACTGTTTAGTTCCACCAATTTAACTTTGAATTAAAAAAAGCTGCTTCTAATAACTGATATTTTGTAAAAGCAGATACGTGTTTCCATTAATCTAAAAAGTTTCGAAAACAATGATAATAATGGCGCGTTATTAGCAGCTACGGAATATGTGGTATTATCATATTCTGGAAAAAAATGTAAAAGAAAAAATCGTAAATTTTGGGCGAGGAAGCGTTTGTAAGAAAAGAACGATATGGTGGCATTCAACTACTTAAGTACAATGGTTATGTTCGCAACTGTCTCCGAATGTCTAAAACTGATATCGATGGTTTTAAGTCAAGTCTAATAGTGAAAAACAAGATATTAATTTTAGACAATGAATTGTCCTACTGGAACGACCGTTTCCGTTTCAGTGGGGCAAACGACTGCGCCTTATGTTACCAATTGGTTTGCGTAGAGTTCACAACAGAAATCCCTGAGTTGGAATAATTCATACTCGTTAGAGTGAATGCAGATGATGATATTACTAATCCTTGCAACTGTAGATGGTTATCTATCTGTGCCGTCCATTAATAAAATATTAATAGATAGTTGTAAAGCAATAGTGGAAATTCGTCAGGAGAAAGTTGAATGACTAATGGCATATTTATTATTTTGATGATGTGATTGCGTTTCCTTTATAGCTAAACAAAAACAGTAACTGTTGAGCGTTACATTTTTGTTTTCATTTGGTTCCGTCTCAATCGACATTTGTTTCCGAATCGACAAGCAATTTTCGGACACATTGGCGAACTTTTGGAAATGACACAAAAATACCTATCTACTTTAATTTTCCATCAAATAGTCACAAAGATAACTCGAAAATATGTTGATAACAAGGTTTTTAGTTTCGAATATTTTGCCTATTGATACAATTTATTATCGAAACGGAAATCGCACACGTTATTTTGCATATTATTCTAAAATGCTTCTATACAAAAAAAAAAAAACCGACGGATATATCCAAGTATGTTTCATCGTATTCCTATTTTAAATCATTTGACACATAAATTTTCAAATTCAAATAAATTCCATTTGTAATGACAATAGTTGAATTCATGTGCTGCACTTGTACATTACTTCTATAATGTATTGTAAGTACGAAAGTGCCTAGATTCGCTTATATTATAGATTTTAATGAATTTTATAGAAATGTTGTGTTATTGAACAAACTAATTTAACACCAATTGCGCACGAATATATTTTATAATAATTGCTTAGAATATTTGTATTAGGAATAAAAAGGATTAGGTTAATTGTTTATTTTAATGCCGTTATTAATATTAATGAAAGGTCATTATTGAGCCTTGCAATAATACGTGCCCATGCAAAATTTATTTCTAAATATCACAGAAGTAAAATTACAAACGTCGGTCTTTGTTAAGAAATGATTCTATTTCACTTATAAATTTCTTGGAAACCATCTACTATATATCACTATCCTCATGCCTCCGTTCTGTCACAATCTGCTACCAATCCAATATATTGAGAGACTAAGATAGTCTACATAGATGAAGAACTCTGGAATTAACTGCATATTATTAAAATTTTATGAATTGTTCAGTCTTAGAGTAGTAGTTAATCATGATTAATGATCACGGTGCTAAATTTTAAATGGTATCTCGAAAAACATGCTATCGCAGCTCAATATTAAGAACAAACCTAACTACATACCAAAACAAACAAGTGTTTAGACATTGAGACGAAAATGTAAGACATAAACCTGTTAGATTTTAAGTTGAAAGACGAATGAGAAAATACGGAGCAAACTTGGCGTATATTTTTGGGATAAGTAAACCCACAATGAGGATATTACAATGTACCTATCTATATATGGCAATTGCTATACCTATAAGTTAGGTACTTTCAACTTATTGTGGAAGTTGACTCCTCGATCTCTAGCAAAATAGATAATGGCCGCAGGATGACAAACTCTGCGGTCAGTCAGACAGGGCCAACACATACTGATATGATTTGAACGATTACCCGTTTGACTCGCGAAGAATTTCAATAAGTCTAGTGACTGTATACGATACACTTCACAAATTCCAGATATTTCTGAAGCAAAGAAACATATAAGCTTCAAAAGCTGTTCACCTTGTTTAATTCTTTCTTTCTTAGATACTGTATAGAGATGTATTTTAACTTTTAACCATTTAACCCCCAAATGCGAAAAACAAACTATATTCCAAAATTTGAACTCAGACTTTTTATCATTTTTATTATGTATGTTATCGTTTATGTGTTTTGACGAAACTTTATAGAACAACTTTTTTATGAAGAAGAGATAAAGCGCTACGGGGTAATTTGTTTTTTAATATAACATACTACTTTGTGTTTCCTTATGGATCACAACAAAGACAACTGTAAGCTCTCTTTGTGGTATACAAAAATTTTATATTTCAAAGCTATACAGGTTGTTCCTTGAAATCCTGCAATTATTTTAAAGCTCCATAACTTTTTCTATTGAAGATATTTAAGTTTTTGATAAGCTTCTACAGTGTCATCAATAATTAGAAAACTGCGCTTTTTTTGGAATGAATATTATATGAATAAATTATGCTCAAAATAATAGTCTTTATTGTTAGTTAGGTATAGCTAGTATTTAAAGGCAGTTGAAATCGCAAAGAAGTGTTGTCGGCCTCCAACAAGTGAATTCGGAACAAGGGCGTACGATTATTTTTATCGATTTGTGTATTAAAAGGAAATAATGTGTGTTATTTATTTCTTCCTATAGGTTCCTATTTTCTTATTAAATACACGAAATTTAAAGCTTACACGTACATTTGTCTAAGTTGTTGAAAAACTAATATCGCAGTGAAAAATTATTAAAAGTTTTACTGGCTTATTAAACTATGAGTGTACTACAATCAAAATTATATTGAGTGGAAAAACAAAATAATACTTTTTAATTTAAACACTCATATATAAATATTATATACATATACATAATATATCAGAACTAGAACTCGAATAACTAACGTCGGCGTTGGGTTGAAGAATAATCAGCGCAATATTAACTGAATGACAATGACAATATTCTTTTTCCTTTTCCATGATGTGAGCCACACGGTTTTCCCACACATCATTGTCTCATTACGTAGCGTATATTGTCCCACTTAAAGTTGGTGTTTGATTAATTTTTCGTAACCGTATTTTTATGATATTGTCACGAGTACAGATTCCAAAATAATTAATAAATAAATATTAACTAAATAACAAACCCCAGATGTTCGATGGAAAAATACAAAAATATTAATTTTCTGTTTAGTCTAGTTTATATCTAGATGAGTCATTATGGTTCGAGAATCTGGATCCTTGTCTCTTACCGTCCGCTGTCAAGGGTAGTCATAAATTATACGAAAATGCAAATGTAGCTGGTTTTGCAGTTCACCCTTGCAAACTACGGATGACCAATTGGAAAACGCAAGTCTGACCACCACAAGGATAGGAACCTCAAGTAGGGATGGCTGCGCAATAATATTATTATGTTAATATCCAATTAGCATAGAGAAACCTGGAAACCATATTTGATTAACTCCAACCACCCTCATTATCATTGGTGAGACAGGGAGGATTTAGGCGCAAGATTGTTTTAGAGAGGGATAATCCTTTTATTATAAATTCTTCTGTTCGGAGAAATAAGTTTAGTTGTGTCCTAAGTTTTATAATCATCAAACTAATAGTAAAAAACCTGAAGGCAGTAAAATGTGAACCATATAGTGCAAGTTGACCGTATATGTGGTCTTATATTTTAATGTAAGTAATATTATTTGTATTCTATTATTATAACTCACATATTTTCTAATTTAAGTTTCATCATTTTATAAACTCTTCTCAACTTTCTCAACTTTAACTGTTCATAAACTTAGTCGATTTAAACTTGGTATTTGGTGTTTCAATCTTTTAGATAAGGTCCTTTTTTACAATGCCCTCATAGTTCACGTTAAACCTAAACGTGACAATATCAAAAAACCATGAGTAGACCTGTCGATGATGTAAAACGTTGAGGTAAATAATTGATAAAGAAAACAAATAACAAAGGATCTAAAATACTTCCTTGAGGAACACCTGATGTAACTGAAATAAATCACAGCCGAAGTGTGTTATATTTATAAGTATAGGTTCTGACAAAATTGTAACAGCGTTCAGAAAAACCATAGTCGAATTTATTCAACTAAATATTGTGACACATCTTGTCAAAGGCTTTTGTGCAATCAGTGTAAATTGCATCTAATTGACAACAATATGTTTTTGGCGACATCTAGTGTGAGCAGGCAATATGCCCGGTGAAACACAGTGCACAAACGATGGCCGGACAAGAAGTAATAACTCAATTAAAACCTATTGCTAATACTAGATACGCCCGAATTCCCTAGTGGGAGGCTTTATTTAGGAATTGATTCTTACATAAAGTAACAACATAACTGAAAGTGGTGTTAATTTATGTAACTAATCAATCAATCTAATTGTCTTTTTATCGTCTATTGCCCATCTAGCATAATTCTGAAAAGACTGCCAAATTTGTCACCATTGTCACCATAACAAAATCATGCTGTGAAACAGACAATTTACTAGCCACATGTTTGTAAATATGTAAGATGGTTTCAATTATATAAAATTCCAAAAACCATATGAAAATGAGAAAAACGATATAATTTTAAATATTTAAATACAATAACAGTTAGGACTAATTTCAGCAGTCATGAACTACGAAAGACATTGAAAAATTTCAAGATCTCCATGCTACTTATTCTTATCTTGGACATGCTATAAATATATACCTACATCCGTGTGTAAACCAAAGTGTAAACAACAGTTAGAAACTAAATATAACTACGAAACACAACACGAAGCTTACCATATCTCTATAATAGTAGTGACCTTTATTATTAAACCTAGATTTGTACCTATTATATAGGCATGGTAAGCGTAAATAGGTTATTTTAGTTTGAGGCAGTAGCATGTGATGAGAATGCTTTTCTTTAACCGCATGAAGAGAAAGTAAATAGAAATGCAATAAATGATCGTATAACAAATAGTTTTTTGTTTATTATTAAATATAGGTACAAGTATTAAAATCTTAGTTTATGAGAAAATTAAATGAGTAGGTACTTTGTACTAATAACTTAAAAGTTGTGACTTGGTGAGTTCAATTAGCAGATAGACCAGTAACAGTAATTGTTTTTTAATTCTTGTCTCAATTTCTTGTTTTTCATTACTGACCTTACTAGTAATTAACTACTGGCGTCGTATAGTTGAAAGCTATATCCCTATATCAGTGGATTGATCTTACATATTTTTGTATACTGTTTTTTTTTTTAATTTCTGTGGCGGTGTCTGCATGTGATACCTGCTTCTACCTGAAGTGACACAGTAGTGTACTGTTGACTTTAGCATACGATGTATATCTGTGCAGGAAGGACCACACGTTTATAATGAGATTAGGTGGTACGGACGGAAAAACGCTGGATAATTTCACACAGGAAAGCGCTCGAAATCTAAATTTATTTATATTAATATACCTGGGTTGTCCCAGAAATATTTATTGAAATAATGTACTTTCAACTAAGTTCTCAGTGAGAAGTTGGATATTTTAATGTAGTTTATGTCATCATAACGTAACAAAAATATCAAAAACCATTTTTTCCAATAATTATTACAGTAACATATGTACTTCGAACAACTTCGCTAATTTTTGAACCCTGAGGATGAGAATCTACAATTCTCGAGACATGTATGGTTTGTGATGACGATTGAATTTTAGGAACTATTATAGAAAGAAAAACTTCAACTTCTAGTAAAATTTTATTTCCAATAAGTGTCAGTGGCTCATTTTGGTTATCCTTCGTAAATGCAAAATTCATATTCTTATGCTGCATTTTGTATGTTTTACTATAGTTATATATTCCAACAAGATGCGATGTTGAAATACCCGTTTCTAGTGTGCGGATGGTATTACTTGCCGAGCATGGTGAACGTTGAACATATTAGACTTTATCTTCACACCGTGATAAGATTTTCCAATTTTCCTTGTAGAAATATTATATCTGTGGGAAATGAGGTGGTTTTTCATGGCGTGTAATATCACAGAAAACGAGAAGGCAAATATATATATATATATAATATTCCTAACATTATCACGTCAAATATAATTTTTGGTCTGGAATTAGGTACTTATATTTACATTGCCATTATGTGGTTTAAGATTAGGAAAAATATTAACCGTTTATGACCAACGTTATACAAAGCTATGTTCTTAGATATACATATAATGGTTTTGCATATTTTAAATTTTCTGTTTCACTTTAACTGTTTTTGGTATATTCGAAAGCAGAAAGTATAGGGAGCTTGGTTGACGCATTTTTGACGCACGTTTTTACAGGCTGTCGCTCTGGCAACATCTGCGCTAGGTATTAGGAAGAAAAATATCACAAGGTTATGGATGCAAGACTACCCCTTTTGATATAGCTTTCAGCTATTCCAGACGTAGAGGTCTAATTCATTTTGATCGAAAAGCAGCAATACCATCGATATATATTTTTTCCCTAGATATAGCCCAATATTGTTATATTATTTTAAAATTAATAAAGTAAATATATATGACCTCAAAGGTTATAAATCTTTTATATACAGGGTGAGTCATGACGGACGCCACGGAGTTTTATGTGACAACCAGATGTATTTTTTGATGATAGGTTTCAACGTATATTCAGATAAATTTAAAAATCATACCGCATATCATATTCAACTTCATCAAGATATATACAAATTTTGAAAGCCGAACTGCTTTTTGTTGAAAAATCCGTTTCGTAACAAACCACCATTGTGGTCCATTTAACTAGCCTCAGTTCGATGGATTTTTTATGGGAATATATTAAAAATTTTAATTTTTTGCAAAATATAAGATGTTCTGTTGAAAAGAGAATCGTACTCTGTTTTCAAAAAGATGGATGGCAGTCATTTTGAGCATTTGTTATAGTAGTTATGTTAAATTGTTGAGAACAATAATACTATTTCATATATTCGTGCAACATTGTTAAGTACTGTAACGATTTCATCTTGCTTTGACTCTGGGTTCTTAGATGTTATTAAAACTAATGTCTTTAAAAATATAAAACAATTTATTTGCACTAAACACTAAAAACTAACTTTATAAAATATACTACTTAAATACACTTAATTACTAATATTCACACAATCTAAATTTATATGTCCGTATTTATAATTTATTTAAACCCCGCCGCTGATATTTATTTTATCGTTTTAAACACTTAAACTGTCACTTCATAACTGTCTTCTGTCCCTGTTACGTTGGCTATATATATGATTGGCCTTCTTTCTCAAACACTTCCAGTGAGTAGTCGATTTTTCGTAACACAGCGCTGCCCCGGACGAGATACAGCCTACTAAATTTGTACAGAGTCGCCTCCTGTTTGCTTGGTTCGGGAACTTTCGATTACTATAGTACAGCCGGAAGTATTTATTTGGGGACATTTTATATTCGTCACAATACGTACACTTGGTAAATTGTTAGTACTAAATTTATTAACCTATGAACTAGATATACCAAAAACTCATTATTTGCGGCTTTTGTAAACACTTCAGTTAAGTATATCCTGTTTTGGGTGAACCACACCCGTCTCACAAAATGTTAGTACCAAATTTTTAGGTGCTTTCCTGTATAGACTCTGAAGCCAATAAACGGTTATATTCAGTAATCGTAATATTTAGACAGCTTTCTTCCTGTTCAATATCCTTGTATGACAAATTAATTAATTTGTTTACGTAGTTGTAAAATAATGTTGTTATAGTTTTTATAAAATTAAATTATTAATAAATACATAAATTGTTGAATGACTTTGAAATTTGAAGGTTTAGGTATAGAATACCTAAGTAGGTACTTTTTAGAAGACCATTGAATTGGTCACATGATAGCACTAAAACATACAGGGCATTCCATTTGAGATAAGGAAGATATATTATACGAATTGCTTGTTACACAAAGCAACAAGATTTTCAGTTATGTTGGAAATTGTCACCAGACGGGCCGTTTCGTTAATCCACAACTCATCACTCATCAGTGGTGATCGGCAGGCAGTGTGACCCAAATTCCCAACATTTACAAAGAGCTTATACCAGCACGAGAAATGATTGACAAAGAGATGTTTTTGGCGACATCTAGCGTGAGCTGGCAATATGCCCGGTGAAACAAAGTTCACAAACGATGGTCGGACAAGAAGTAACAACTCCATTATATCCTATTGACAACACTAGATGCGCCCGAATTGTGAACTGTGTTTCACCGGACATATTGCCTGTTCACGCTATCCAGAATCAGTTTCGTTTGGTAACAGTTAGTTTTTTTCCAAAACCACCAGTGTAAGCAAGTTCATTTTTCTAATACTATCCTACTGAAGAGACTTGTGTCCGTCTAATACCAATTGGTGTGTATAATGGCGTAGTATATGTTTTAAAGAAATAGTTCATTCTAATGTGGGATTTAATTTCCTATGCGGCATTCTAACGAATGTTGTGATTTTTGTGTTGCTATAGGAAATAAGCAGTTATGTTCGTGAACATTCCAATATATTGCTGTTTGTATCCTAAACCTGAAGTAAAATGTTGACTCGGCTTAAAAATGACTCCTTTTATACATTTGCATAAATCTTCACTTTTTAATAAGGCTAACGTCCATTCTTACAGAAAACGTTCTGTGTATTTATTTGGCAAAAATGATACATTGGCTTTACCTTATCAATTATGCCTAGTAGGAGTAGGTATAACAAATATTACATAGAAACGTGTATAACAGAATTCTTCTATAGTTTCTCAAACCAAACAAATTTATCTCATTCTTTTCGTGATCACTGTTTCTTTTCGTTTACTTTTTTTCTGTATACCCAGTTATGTGTTTTGTAATTTGTAAAAGATCACGTATTATTCCGCTTAATTGTGCAACAAAAAACAGTCATTAGGTACAAGATTTTTTCGTTTGCTCTTATAGTTTTGCTTTTTACTACTTCTTTCGCTGTTGTGTATAACATAAATTGTAAAGTATAACAAGAGTTTTAAAGTAACGCTTTCTTTCCTGGGTAGGAGCTGATTACTTTTTTTATTTGGTTGTTAACATTGTAGATTGCAGTGGAGTCGTTTAGGTCCTATTGCCTCTCTTCGTTTCGACCTAACGAGTTCTTTTGTGAATGACTCTAGTCTAGAGTTCACTCACTCGCCCCAAACTTAAACTTCATGAAGTTGATGATCTCTCTGCGTCGGGTATTAGAATCACCTTTTCAAGGTATTTCAGCCTTTTGCAGAACAGTACCCTGTTTAGTGGTCGCCTGCGGGGGCAAATTAACAATAAAGTTGTTGTTCAAGAAAATCCTAAACAGTTCTTCTTAACACCAAACATGTGCCATGCTGTTTTGTTACTGAATAATCTGTGTTGCACAGTTTTCACAGAAAATGTATTCAAAGTTTTAAGGTTAAACCTAAAATGTTTTTAATACGTAACGTGGGTACATTTTTTTTATGTAACCGCTACTATCCGTTGCTCAATTTTCTTAAATTTTAAATGTGTGTCATGTTTTTGATAATGTTGCATTTTAATGTAAATCTTTGCAGCTTTATGTAGATAGCGAGCTTTTTTTTGTTAAAACATGATGGCCCCGCCAAGATTAACAATATTCGGTCATTCAAAAAGGCCATAGGATGACACATAGATGGCGAATTTTGAGAGCAATCTGACTAAAAAATTTCACTAATTGGTTATGAACGATCGCAAATTGAAGGTGCACGAGCTTGCTGACATTGTAAATATATCAGATGGTAGTGTTTTTACCATTTTAACGGATATTTGGGTTTGTGAAAGCTCTGTGCAAAGTGGGTGCCGCGTGAGCTTACAGTCGACCAAAAACAACAACAAATTTATCCTTCAGAGGCGTGTTTGACGCTGTTAAACCGCAATAAAATGGAATTCTATCGTCGATATGTGACAATGGAACATGGCTTCACTATTACAAATCCAAAAGATAATCAGCTGAGTGGAAAGCAATCGCCAAACCGAATCTAAAGCGAGCAAAGACGAAACAGTCGTCCGGTAAGGTGAATGCGACTGTATTTTGGGATGCGAACGGAATAATATTCCTCAAATACCTCCAAAAAGAAACCACCATCAACAGCGTCCATTTCTGTGTGCTGTTGGATCTATTGAAGGCTGAAATCGCAAAGAAACAGCAACATTTGCAAAAGAAAAAAGTGTTGTTTCACAAAACGATGAAAGCTATGGCAAAATTGAACAGATCAGATTTAACCCCCAGCGACTTTTTCCTGTATTCAGATCTCAAGAGAATGTTTGCTGGAAAGAAATTTAAGTCCACTGATGAAGTAGTTGCTGAAACTGAGGCCTATTTTGACGAGAAAGAGAAATTGTACTATAAAAGTGGTATCGAAAATCGCTATACTCGTTGTATTGCCCTCGAATGCGAAGTTGTTGTTCAAGAAGATCCATGCAGTTCTACATGTGCCATGCCGTTTTGTTACTGAATAATCTCATTTGCTCATTTCACAGAAAATTTTACAATATTCAATTAACACACCAGCTGACTCCTTGTGTTTTATAAGCCGCAAAAGTAAGAAACAAAGGTTTTAGACAAAATTTGACGGTCGTTCCCTCTGTGAACGATTTTCCAGTGATGGTATGTATGTAAACAAAAATATAGAAATTCCAATGAAATTATTCTATATTCTCGTTCTCTCTACCTACTTCTGTGCAAATTCACGTCTACGAAAATCATAAAACAATATTCACTTTTAATTAACATAATTATTAGAATTCCGCATGTTCCGAATGGATAAATTTAGCTAAATGCCAACAGTTTTGGAGCACGAACAATAACAGAGATGCGAACGAATCGAAAAAATGGCAAATGCAAAAAACGCATGTAATAGTTTGCAGTTAACTACATTATAATCAAACTTTTTCATCTTAATATAATATTTGTTTATTAGAAGGTTACAGCAAATTATAGGCTTAATTTCAGTCGATAAGTGAAATAATACAAAAGAAGTAGAGGTATTAAAACGCCCGAGACAGGCTTATAATATAGCGGATAACTGTAACTTCATTCAGGTCATTAGCCTTGTCGCCTACTATCCGCTGAAAAAATATATAAAAGACTAATAAACCACTATACGTATGTTTATTTAGTTATTACTTAGTTGAATACACGGACACAGACAACCGAAAATAATGAATAATTAGCATTGTATTATTTTGATGATAATTCATACATAATATTTTAAATGTAGTTACAAGGATATAACCCAGCCTTTAAACTTTGTAATCAAATTAAGATTTTCCTACGGTAAATAAACATTAATGGAAGAAATATTATGTGATAATCAAAAATCCAGTGATATAATATTTCAACCTAATAATAACACACCATTATACTGGAAGTACTAAATATATATTTTTTACAGGAAACAACAAGATATTAGGGTGGAGCCACACAATAGCTAGTGTGGCTCCACCCTAATATCTTCGTCTCTCACAAAGAATATCTGTCTGTTACTGGGCTAATCATTTTGCTTCGTTATGTCATATTCTTCCGTAGCTGGCCACGGTGATCTTTGAGATCCGGGTTTTCTTTCGGTTTGCAGATATTCTTGGTGACCTCAAACTCCTTTAAACCAGGAGACTAATTCCTAGCGTTTTTAAAAAATTAAATATGGGCAAAATCTAAATGTGGCTAGTTTTTTTTTGTGAGCAGAAATACCTGATTCTTAGAGATCCAGTACGAAGAATCAAACAAACTGAGAGTTTTCTTTTCGATTTGACAGAATCCTCAAGACTATGATACTTGGTTTCCCATTTTTGTATCTCCCTCTCCCGCCATGGATGTGCTGGACTAAGTACGTTCATCTTTCTTCTCAGGATGTTTTCCTTTGTATTTGCTATCTGCTGACAATTATCACCAAATTTAATTATCATCTTTAACTTTTGGAAAATGTACAAATCGTTTTATAAAGGCAACTAGGTTTATAATGTTCAAAAAATTACTTCATCAGTACAGTGAGCTGGTGCTCCGTCCAATTGGTACCAAGATGAACGTTAGTCTTCTAATGACATATTTTGTAAAAATTCTTGTGAAACTGCCCTAAAAATTTCTAGGTATTTGTGGCTAGTTAGCGACCCATCGTAAATTAAAAATTTTATTTGACTGTCTTTTAAAAGGCAAACAGCATTTACACTAAAGTTTTCTTGAAATCCCATTACCTAAGTGCATGCGGATTTTGATCAACCCAAATACGTTCATTTCTTCTATTAAAAATACCTTCTCGAGCAAACTTGGCTTCATCTCCCATATAATTTCTTTTTAAAAATTTGGGTCTTCTTGAATGTGTACCAAAATATTTTCACACAATTGGTTTCGACGTTGGTTTTCAAATCTTGAACTTTTGATAATTTAAAACGATGCATTTTATGACGATCATTCAATGTCTTTGGCACACCATAATATGATAACTTCAAAAGGCATTACTATAAAGTGAAGACTGAGGATTTGCCAAAAAATAAGCCAAAACATTCAGAATATTGTCGCTGGTTACTGGTTTTGGTAACTTTCGATCTATCTTCAGTTTAGATCCATAATTAACAGACTTATTTTGAATTCGATTAAACTTTTTTTTATTCATTTGCGAACATTTGATGATATACAGGGTGTTGCATTTATTAAAATTCTCTTATGCCTATTTTTACTATTATATCATACTATATATTGATTTGTGACCACCCTGTACTTTTGTGTGCCACCTTCTTTATAGTTTTTTTTGTATCAAGGTATTCCTAAGAGAAATTAAAAATTTCAGGATTCTATTCATTTAAAAGGCAATATGACTTTAACTTTTCGAAGACCTGTTTTTGGCAAAAAATTAACGAAAAAAATTATGTCAAAAACATTGAAAATAAGTATAGGGAAGTGTTAACAAAAAGTACCTCAAATCGAATGGGAAATCCAAAAATATAATAATATATAGGATGTTCTATTTAAAATAAAAACCTTGATATCAACTTGCAGTATAACCTGGAGTGACATAAACGTCAAAATATATTAGAAATGCAGATTGGATCGACAAATGTAACGTAACGGAGCTTTCCTTTACTTCTGCATTGCATGAAGTAATTTTCGCTCGGGGCAAAGTCTAGACTATAGGGTGGGTGATTTATAATATTAAAGTCTATTTTGTGCAGGGCAGTCAGCGCAACACGATACCTGTGTACTGCAGCATTGTCAGCATTAAACTTCTTGGGTGGGTGTGGTGGTGTTCCTTTTTTATTCCATTGCATGGAGTCCTGCATGGATTCAGGTCATAGTGAATCTGGGCCAGCATACCGTCATAATCTTCACTACAAAACTGCAAAAATGCACGAGAACATTCGACAAGCTGTTGGTTTTGCGGTGGCCCGTGCCACTTGTAAACCATTGAGGTGCAAGATTCCCCGTAAACCGATAACATATTGAAAAGACTTTCCTTACTTATTCAGAAACGACGCGGTGTTTCCATGTCTTTACTTTTCTTCTCGATTGAGTTGCTTTATCATCGATAGCTCAAAGATTAATGACCCGAATAAGACGAAATTGAATATTTACACTAATGATGAGTCATAGAACATGTTACTACTATATGCCCACGACTAACTTCCAGCCCCACCATTTAGCGGAATTAAAAACGCCCCTTCATAGTAGGTTTATTGTTTCTCAGCCTTGTCAATGACCGATGCTCCCTGTGCAGCACCTTAGCTCACAGAATTGAAGTTTAAATCACGGAAAATCTGCTTTCGAATGAACCAGATTGCGATAGTTGCTAATTTGATGGTAGACTCAAGTCTCTTTAAGTCAGGAGAGTGAACATAGTACTAATAGATTCGAAGATGTTTTTGAATACATTTCCAAAAAAAAAGCAATAATTTGGAGACGTTTTGACGTAACTGATACAAAATCTTGATTACTTTTACTTATAGTTTTGAAGAGATGAAATTTTGTATAGGTATTATGGAATTTTAAAAATAAATGTATCTAATTCAACTCACAACAAACCAAAAATTTCGCGAAAGTCGAAATTACTTTACTGTTGCAGCGGGCCCTTATTATTTCCATGTAACATTATACATTCTATCTATCCATCTATATGTAAATTATAAAGTTTCTGCAACAGCGGGTTCTAGCTCCACACAGGTATACTATACAAAAGTTCTTTGTAGCTAGAAACTACGTACAGCAGTAGCGCGGAGACTCGAACTGTACTTTTAACTGTGTTTGGCTTTAATTGATAGAAGAGAAATAAAATTAAAAATCTATGAATATAGGATTGATGTTTAGAAAAACCGTTAGTTGTAAAGTCAAATAACCCATCTATGCATGTGTATTGTCCGTCAATATAATATATTTATAGATAAAGCCGAATATAACTAATAAACTCAAAAGTCCATTTTGGTCAACAGTTTACTTTGGATTTAGGTAATCTTCAAAACCATATGTTTGTCAAATATGTCTGCTAATTTTTTTACCGCATATTCTCGTTCGCAGCAAAATCATAGTGATTGATAATTGCACTGAATGCAATTTTCATTCACTATGACACCACTATTAAGTTTGACAACTTCATTCCAAATAAATTTCAAAATGTCACGTTTTGGCAATGCGAATGTTCAAAGTATATATGCGCTAATCAAAAAAAAAAAAAATCCCGATGGCAGCCAGTCGGAAAAGTAGATTTTTGATTTATGTATTTTTTATTTATACTTAGTCTACCACTGACACCCACTATTAATAAACAAATAACGGAATATTCTGACATTCGCCAAATATATCCAAAGTGTCATATTGACAGTTATTTTAACTGAAATACCCATTATACTATAAGTACGGTCTTATTGTTATTTCACAGGTGTTTATTTGTCAAAATAATTACAGGTATAGCGGGTGATGATATTTTTTTTTATTTTTTGTTACTTTATATTGACTTACATTTACTTAAATATGCCAGCGATGAAAAAACTCTCCAAATAAATATTGTAGAGATTTAAGTGCTCTATCATTTGATATGTAACATCGGTATTTTCTATTAACAACGAAAAAAATATGATTTTTTTAAAACTTTGACAGGCCGCCATTCTGAAATTAGCTCTCCGATTTCAATCGCCAACGAACTCACGCGATTCCATGACCTAGCCGATTTTTTAACCAAATTTTGTTTCGATTGGTCAAAAAATGCGGCCTAGAACGTGACGCAAAGTTTCTATATCCCATATATATATATATATATATAGATATATAAACTTTTGAACTGAGGTCATTTTTAGGATCCAGGGGTCATAAAATGAAGTACTGCATAAAAATTTTTCAAAATTTCGGTTGTGTCGATCTCCTGAATAGTTAGATTTTTTTTAAAAATCTACTAAAAATCCCAGAAATACAACCTACAGTCACAAATATATTTGGGGAATATTTATGGAATTTTGCTGCGAACGAGAATATGCGGTAAAAAAAATTAGCAGACATACAACATTAATTCATATTTTAGAATTTGGTTACTTGTAAAGTGGATATTAGAAAATTCTAAACTCTTATTTTTAGCTTCTAAACTCACTAGTGGAGCTGAACTTAAGAAACAATATATTAAAAACTTCGTACGTCGAAAAGAATGGTACCTACATGAAGTTCTTCAAAAACAGCTGTTATGTCCATTTGATTTGAAGAGCACTGTGCGCGAAAGGCAATACAAATTTTCTCTGATAGCCAAGCGGCCATAAATGCCCTACGTTAATCAACCTCCACATCAATAACAGTGTAAAATTGCCAAAACAGACCCTCTAATATCGGGAGAAACAATAATGTGACTCTGGTTTAAAGAGAAATGAAATGAAATGTAATATGTGTTATGGAGGCTAGTAGTTGAATTTTTTTTAATTTCACCGGAAATACGTGTTTTCTATCAATTTATATGTAAATAAGTAGTTTAAAAAAATGTCTGTCTGTTTGTTTGTCTGTATCCATGATAATTCAAAAACTATTTAACATCTTTTCATTTAAATTTGGTACAAAAATACAGGATATGTCTAGCTGCTGATTAACTTTTAGGGAACATTGAGCGTATGCAAGAGGATTAAAAAAGGTCAAAAAATCATACTTCTCAAATTTATCTGAAATATTGAATTATTTTTCATTGGTTTAATAGAGAATAACCTAAAACATTAATTCTAAAAATTAGATCACATAGGCGTTCGAAAAGAGTGTAAAAAGGGGTTAAAAAGGTAAACAAATAAAACATATTTCCTAAATATAGCAGAAATATTGACTAGTTATTTATAACTTTGATAGAATATGAAATGTATCATGAAAAACTTGCTTACATAGGCGTTCGTAAATAGTGGAAAAGGGGTCAAAATAAAAAAAATCTTAATATTATTCGAAATATGGAATAATTTAAATAAAAAATAGCTTATGTCTACAATAAAAATAAAATATTTGGAAATATAGCTTGTCACCACAGTCTTGCGACAACGGTAAATGACATAAAAGTCACAGATATATTGCTTTTGCACTTAAATATGGAGAGCTATCCTTGCGTCGAGGGGAACAGTTTATTTTCAGTGATTTCGTTAAAAAGCTTTCCTTGCCATTGTCTATTTTAATTTTGTTCTCGAAAATTGTGCATTTGATTGACAGTAAACAAAAATATTTTTTTTAGTTCAACTTTGAACAAAAAAAAAAAAAAAGTATTAAAGTCTAGAACTTATTAGTTTCAAGAACAATAGTTTAAGAGGTCCTTATTGTGTTTTTTCTTATGTTATTTTAGAGTACTTTAAAAGTTATTCAAAAAAAAATGGTTGTTTTTTAGGGGCCTATAGCTCCGTAAGGAAGGCGGCAGGAAAAAAGATTATATACAGATTTTCCACATTTTCCGATACACCCTCTATAATAACTCATTTGATCATATCAAACTTATCTGAAGCGAGTTCCAATAGCTCACTATTTTTGATTTTTGGGAATCGCCGAAAGCCTAGCGTCACTTTTTGGGGACCTGAACTCTGAGAATTTCAATTTATGTGGTATTAAGTATTCTCCAAGATTGGTTCTTGCATCTGTAATTTTGGGAATTATCTCTGGAATTCTTCGAAGAACTACTAAATAACTATCAAATTCGATACTAGATTCACACAAGTAGGTATATATGGAGAGTCTTTGCTTGCTCTTTCAATTCCATATTTCTACCATTTTCATCTGTCATATATCTTAATCCATTTCATCTTTTCCATGCCCCAGATACAGAGATGATATAATTTATTAACTTGAATAAGGGATTATACAGCCGTGATGTATATAGATATATATATAGGAAGAAGCAAAATAAACACACACAAAAAGGGAAGTAAAGAAGTTCGAAGTGCAAAAAAGAGGAGAAAAATCCTTTTTCCAATACCTAAAGCAAAAAATAACGGAAATAAATCAATTCCACGAGAATTAGACGAATCTAGAGATTTCTTTTCCAGTTAGGGGTAAAGGCGTAATAAATTATATAGAAAGTGAAATTAACGTTAATTGATTCATTTCTGGATAACTATTGCAGCTTTTTGTTGATTATCAGGTTGTTTTGAGCAAATTTTCTCAAGCGGTACTAAAAGCTTTTGTCGTTTATTTGTAGGATATGGAGGTGGTGAGAGTTACATTATTTGCTGTAATTCAGTTAATATGTATTTGAATATTATACAGTACCACGATCATTAGAGTCTGAAATTAAAAAAGGTATCGAATTATCTATGGAAAGGATGGAATTATTTTAGATAAAAACTTCCAAATTCTCTGCCATAACCTTCCAGGGGTTATTCTGTACCATAATCAAAAATATTCGACTATAATAAGTCATGTACACTGACATAGTTCTGCCCAACCATAAGTGTTGTCCAGTTCAATTCAGAGTCAGATACGTTTTTTGAGTTAATGTTGAATGTGTGCTATATTAATTTATCCAGTTTCGAATCGAGTAGATTTATATATTATACGATCACGTTTGGCTTTAACATAATTTTTGAAGCAGTCAAAACGATTTTATCTAAATATTTACACCAAATATCAAGTTATAAAATTAAAAGTAGGAGGGAAATATAACAACTTTTATGAAAGTGGTTTAATTCTTACAAAAAAGAAATCATTTATTGGCAAAGCTGAACTCTTGACTGGAAATCGACAGGAGTGAAAAGTTATTTCGTTGTCATTTTTTATAACGTTGTTATTTTTTTACAACGTTTTGGCAACAGTTTGCTGTCTTGTTCAGGTTAGTATAAATGAAAGAAAAATTGTTTTAGACTACCCTGAAGAAAACAGCTGTTGTCGAAACGTAGTAAAACTTAGAGGGAAAATTTGTTTAAATTTAAAAAAATAATCTGGAAATCGTGGAAAATACTTCGATAGCACCTTATTAAAATTATAGAAAAGAACACAGTAAACAACACCAAACCAACAAAACAAAGATGGATTACTGAGGAGATCCTGGAACTCATGCAGAAAAGACGAAAATGCAAAAACAACACAGTGGAATATAAAAACCAACAAAATGAAATAAAGAACAAATTCAGGAATGCAAAAGAAAACTGGATGGCGGATAGATGCAAGGAAATTGAAGAACTGGAGAGAAGACATGATACCTTTAACATGTACAAAAAGGTCAGAGAGGTAGCTGGTCTGTTTAACAAAAGAGCCCCTAGTGTCTTAGTGGACAACGCAGGCAAAACCATTATAGACGAGGAAGAAGTTCTTAATGCATGGATCCAATACATAGAAGATCTATTCAAAGACAATAGACCGACCACGATGACTGTTATAGACGACAACGAAGGACCTGAAATCTTAAAATCTGAGGTCTTATTTAATATAAAATCTGCAAATACAAAAAAAACAACGGGACCTGATGACATCCCATCCTTCAAATTATCAACGAGAAAAACATTGATATGTTAGTTAAACTTTTTAATGATATATACAACACGGGAGAAATACCAGAAGAATGGCTGAAATCTGTATTTATAACAATTCCCGAAAAACAACAACCCATGAGGTGCAACGTTCACAAACTAATAAGCCTGATGAGCCACACACTAAAGGTGTTTCTTAACATTATACACGCTCGAATAGGAAACAAATGCGAAAGTGATTTAGACCAGACGCATTTCGGCTTTAGAAATGGTACCAGAGAAGCAATATTTGCTCTGAATGTTCTTCTCCCAAAAATGTCGAGACCAACGTAAGGGTGTCTTCGTGTGTTTTATTGATTGTGAAAAGGCCTTCGACAGAGTTCAACACGAAAAACTTATAAATATATATAGATACACTGATGTTGATTGAAAAGATATACGTATAATTAAGAATCTGGCTGTACTGGCGACAGAAGGCAGTCATTCGAGTCAAAAGATGATTTATAGATGAATGTCAAATCCAACGAGGCGTTGGATAAGTATGTGTCCGATCTCCACTGTGGTCAACCTATATTCTGACAAAGTCTTTAAAGAGGCTTTATATGAAAAATAATTCGGAGTCAAAATCAACGGCGAGTTGATTAAAACCATTCGCTATGCTGACGATACAGCCATTTTATCCGATGATCTCATAAATTCTGTTAGTGCAGTGGGACAAGAAATGGGACTGAACACGTCACTACAGATAAATGGACAGAATATCGAGAGAGTATCCAATTTTAAATACCTCGGATGCTACATCACCGAGCAATTCGACCGGATAAGTAAAATTAGATGCAGGATTGAATCGGCCCGTACAACGTTCCAGAATATGAGATCACTGCTTTGTAATGACAGGCTGAACCTAAAGCTGCGACAAAGAATGATTAAATGTTACATTTGGTCTGTGCTGTTGTACGGAGCTGAAGTCTGGACACTGAAAGCTGCCACAATCAACCGTCTAGAGGCATTTGTAATGTGGTTACATAGACGAATGCTAGTAATACCATGGGTGGCTTTGCAAAGAAATGAAGCAGTGTTAGTCAGAACAAATACAGTTCGTGAGTTTAACAGTTAAATGCCGAAAACAGAGGGAATCGTTACTGGATCCTACAGCTTATAATGAAGGGCAAAATAGAAGGCAGCAGGGGCGTAGGAAGAAATCAAATCTCCTGGTTAAAGAACATCCGGGAATGGACAGCTCGTCATCGTGATTGCCAACGTCGGGGAGACCTGACAGCGCACAATATGAAGAAGAAGAATCTGGAAATTATATTGAACCTCATTCCAAGAAATCAACAATATCGGAAGGGGCGATTATGTGCAAAATGGACAATCACTGGACGAAAAGGATACTTGAGTGGAGACCGCGCTAAGACGCATAAAGCAGTCGAGGCCGTCCACCAACCAGATGGACAGACGACATTAAAAGGATAAAGACCAATTGGATAGAGGCAGCACAGGATCAGCAAGGATGGAGGAAGCTACGGGAGACCTATTTCCAGCAGTGGACGCGATTGCTCGATTGATGATGATGAATTTATTAACTTCAAATGATAATCTTACACCACAAATATCAAATATTTGGAATTATTTGAAGATATTATTTCTGGTGAACTTGAAATGCTACCGCAATACTATCCTTTAGTTCCACCAGCGTTGTTAGCCATGTTTTAGAAACCATTTTTTTTGTTTTAAATCATCTGTGTTAAGATATGACGATCTTGGTGTCGATAAATTTGCAAAACGTGTGCTTATAACAAAGTTTTTGAGAATATTATTTATACTGGTCGGTACTTTTGGGGAGGTGCTCCATCCTAGATAATATAACTTTCTTTGTGTTCGTGTAGCAACTATGGAATAGCATAATAACCTTTGCAGGTCTAGTTCATCAGTAACATAAATATAATCGATGAGTAGAAACTTTAGCGTAGAGTATTATTGAAAAGCTCATCATACGCGTGCCGAGAATAAAAAAGTGTTTTGGTGAAGTGGTAAAACGAGTTTTTCAATGTCACCAGTAACAGTTCAATACAAATATGTATTTGTGTATTTCCTCAATACCCATAGAAGCGAACCAAACAGGGAGTTTTTCTGTCACGAAAGCTTGCAGAACGGTTTCATGTGAATTATTGGTTATTAGATATTAGACCTGAGTATTAATTTCTCCACTAAAGATTTATTTACACAGTAGGAGAACATAACCAATTATTCCTTGTAATTCCCTGCATAGGTTTATGATAACACTTTTAGTATCAAAGTAGAGCTTTCCAGTTTGTTTGTCGTATGATAGATAGTATGCGTGTATTGTAAGCTCAACCCGTGCCTCGATCTAACTGATTGGATTATATACAGGCTTTTTCGGTGAGTTAATCCAGTAAATGATGTGATTAAGAATCTAATTTTACTTTAAGTGCCTTGTGTTAATTAGTAAATCTAAGTATGCCAATACAACAAGTAGGTGATTGACACAAAGTAGCAAGTAAACTACAAAACAAAAAAAAAAGGAAAACTGAGAAACGATTTCGTATGCATGAACAACTGAATTGTTTCCCATGATTGCAAATAGTACTTATGTATAGATAGATATATGCACCTATTTACATGAAATTTCATACGCAATCAGGTAAAATGTTACCACTTCTCTCCAATTGTGGAAAATTATTATTGTTGCATACTACAGAGAGTACCGTGCTTTTTTAGTATAGGAGGTTAGAAATAAAATAAATCGTGAGATTCAGCTGTGGGCATGGAGAAACTGCATTATAGTGTCTATAGTTGTGTAAACCTCTTATATATTTTTAATACTAAATACGAATGAAATGATATTACTAACCGGTCGTTAAAATGCCTTAATTTGTTTTTCTGCAAATAAAATATTACACTGGAAATGCTAAATTATTAACCATCTAATAAAATGACCTTTCTAGAAGAATGTTCACTTTAAAATTATAATACACTGTTCTTAACATTAATGATTAAAATATACCCGGTGACTGCAATTTTTAAATCGTTTGAGATTTCAATTTGCAATAATTAAATTAAAATTTGAATTATTTGATAAGAAAGATTTTCTGCCTGAATTTCAGTTTCGCTCAATATTGGTCAATAAAATTCTATAACAACCAATTAAATCTCAAAATGTCTTTGTTATTTGTGTTTATTTGGCCAGTCATTAATATTCAAAGGAAATTATATTTTAAATAGACATGTGTATGTTTTATGGAATATTTTTCTCTAAATAGATTTTGTGAGCTTTATAAAAATTCCCACTCAAAACTCAAACTGTAATGAAGCTCTAATATATCGCGGATTTTCTGGATGAAGAGAATATCTTTCTTCTTATTTGTAAAATTCGCTGTTATTTACTTTTCGTGTCTGCAACCTATTATGTACTACAAATTCCAGCTCTTAGTTAACAGACAGTTACCTGTAGTTTTGGTCAATGCGACTATAAATCAAACGTTCAGTGTTTTTGATCTTTAAAAATATTGAGTGAGAAGTATCACCCTTTTTCCTATTTAGAAAATAGTGAATGGTTGTGGAAGTTAGCATTCTATGTCGATTTGACAAATCATATGAACGAACTGAATTTGAGATTGCAAGGAGAAAATCAGCCTCTACACCAATATCAAATCCTTCAGGCCGAAAATAATATTATTTCAATGCCAATTACGTAAAAAATATTTCACACATTTTAAAACATTATTCAGCCACGCTACAGAGATTGTAGTTGGTACAAGGAAAATTGATCCACAACTACAAACTATTGTCGGTGGAAAATCAAAATTATATAAATCTCGTTAGTGTTTTTTGTTTTACTGTGATTAGTGGGATTCAATTCAATTATTTGTTAGTTCTTAACATGCCTAAGCTTAGAAACTTAAGTTAAGTTTTACCTTGCAAGTAAATAAAACCGAGTAATTATCATTCTGTCTTTTCTTCTTCAACTTATCAGAGCAATAGTCACAACAATAAGACATTGGCAGTCGCGGTACAGATTTATGGACACTAGCCTTCAGCTGTCGCGGATTGTATTAAGTACATTTGAGAACAGAATTTATTTTGCTGTTTCAAAAATTATATCAAATGTTTAAGGTTCAAATTATCTATTTGAGAAAAAGAGAATTACGCACTGTTTGAACAAAATTTCAACTAGGATCAAGCTAAATTACATATGTTTATATTGCTTATAGGGTATGTAAAATGATTCTCTGTATCCAAAAATGTCAAAAAATCAAAAGTTGTTTACATTTGCGGGTAAAACTACTAGATATATTTAAACCCTATTACTAAAGATAACATATCTTTGCTACTACGACCGACAGACAACCTGATCTCTACTATAAAGTTGATATAACAAACAAAAAGGAAATATAAAATTCTGCAAATCAAAAACGCAGAGGAATGGTTGGCTGGTTTCTACAATCGTATTTACCAAAAAATGTATTTGCCAATATTATTTCTAATGGGATGGGTCTTGAATATGGACGAGTTTGCAATGACATTCAATATAACTATTCTTACTTCTGAAATGTAAAATAATTTTAGGCCTTTGGTTACTAAATAACGTTCCAATTTCGTAATTTTGCTGGTACCTAGTGCAATAAAACCAAGAGGTATTTAATAGAGTTTAGTTCCTAATTTTTATTATTTATCAAAATAGAAAGTGAATTTAAAATAAATAATAATTTGGCGATTTATGATGCTCTCATCGAAATATCGACTTCTTTTCTCGTATGGGATAGTTCTCAGTCGAGATATGACGATATTTTCTTGTGAAGTTTACTTTATTTTCTAAGTTTGATCTGTGCATTGCGTGCAGGATTGGTTTTGTACTGAATTTCGTCTAAATAGGATTTTTAGTATTGTCATTGTATATTGTATTTAATGGATTAATAAATAAAGTAAATATTTGCATGAATTTGGATATCTATGATGTAATAAATTATTTTTATGATTATTAAATAATGCTATTGCTATTTGCTCAGTTATAGTGGAGTATTACTCTGTACGAGCAGTGTATTCTTAAATAAATTAATAATTGAAAAAAAAACAGGTGAAAATTCCATATAATACCAGTTCCGTTGTGTGTTGATTAGATTAGTGCATTTTGTATGCGCCCTAATCCACGCTTCGGGCAGTAGTTGGTACGGATGGGTACCGCGGCCGTGTGATTTTATTAAAGTATTAAAATGTGTGCAGAAATAAAAGATGCTTATTATCTAGAGAGGGAATATCATACCAAATAATAATGCCAACAAAATAAAAATACGAACAACAAAGTGCAGGATATTCCTAATAATTGTTTAAGTATTTAACATTTGAACAAAACAGCAAATAGGTTTATGTAGGTATGGAATTTGATCTCATTGAAATGTACATGTAAGTGCCTTTATTCATAATATAAAATGACCTGAAAGCAAGGTAGAAGAGCCACGTGGAATATTTTTTTATTGTACAACATACTTCTTGTAGAGTCTAAATTTTGTAGAATAAAAACTAAATTTTTCTTGATGTAATCCATATCAGAGAGGAATTAAATGTATAATACGTAAATATCGTTTTATTTACGTATTATAAAAACTAAAGTTTATACAAGTGTCTACTATAACTTCAGCTAGATATAATTAATTTTATTAAAGCTTTTAATTCTTATTCCAATAAAAGCAAAATACACAAAAGTATGGAACTTCAATAAAATATATACGGGATGTTTTATATCAATGAGAAATCCGTGATCTGGAGATACTTTCTAGGTATAAAATAATGACCATTGACCTACATATGTCTGTGTATGTTGACTGTTTAAATTAAAACTTGATCTCTTAGCAGGCATATTATACAAACTTCGAACAACTAAGTACTTTAAAGTTTCATTTTCGTAATTTTGTTTTTCGTGTAAAAAAAGTTCTAGATATTATTTACAATTTATCTTATGAGTAGTACTTAGTGGACGCTTTATTCTCGGATCGTTTTTATTTATTTCTTAAAAAAGGTTGCTCTGTTTGATTTTCAAACCGATTTAATATTAGGTGTATGTACAGGGTAATTTAACAAAATAAAAGGTTATGAGTAGGTATTGCACCAAAACACTAAAGCTACCCTTGTTTTAAGTTGATAACC
This sequence comes from Apoderus coryli, assembly GCA_911728435.2. Lineage (NCBI taxonomy): Eukaryota > Metazoa > Arthropoda > Insecta > Coleoptera > Attelabidae > Apoderus > Apoderus coryli. Next base: position 7,484,031 of record OU452204.1, on the reverse strand, counting down.
AAAGAATTTTCATTATCCCTATAGTACCCCCAGTCCACTGATTTGCTATTGTTGCACGAATATAATAAATTATTTATTAGATAATTTCGCAATCTAAATTTCAAATACAGTAATTAATTAATAAAAATAGTCCCTTTGCACGTGGTTAATTTTACATGCGAATCTAATTTATGGATTAAACCGCAATCATTATCAAATCGCTTAATTATTTTGGTATATTCTAGTACAATGGTCGCATATTTGACATAATATCTTAAAAAATGTCTAACATTCTCTCATCAGCTAATTGCCCAAAAAGTTTTATACATATATTTGATTTAACTTTATGTTAAATTTTAATTAAACTTGACATTTTTTGTGCTTCATGCTGATTATGGGTCATTACGCCGAAAATACTAATGACATTTAGCGTAGTGTTTCTTCTAATATTTGTTCAACATTAGCACTAAACTTTGACTAATTATTATTTGAATTAGATTGGTAATAATTTTTTTATAGGAGCGACATCAAATTGGTTATGTTTCTTAGCTGAATAAAAAAAAGACAAAAGTGTGGCCCATATCTTTACAATAACTATACATATTATCTATTACTTAATTATTATCTCGTTAATTTTATTTTATTTTAATAATTTATTTTGAAAATGTATAGGAATACTGTTACTATATAAAGTTACGTGATAATAAAATGTAAAAGTAAATATATTATTATCCTATATTACGACATTTTCCTTTCTTTCGGTATCCTACAATTATGCTACAATATTTATATTTTGAACACAACGAAATCCGGGATTATTAAGGAAGGCAAACACTCAAATTTCGTTTTAACGTTATTTCTGTTTATTTCAGTATATAATTCCATTATTTCTTTCTTTCAATTTTCCATAAATTGGCCATTGTGTTTTTTCACTTCATAGGGTAATAAGTTCGTATTAATTAATTATAAATTTTAAAAACTATTTTTTCTTTAATTAATTAATCTAAGTTGTAGAATGAAAGGTGACGTGTGATATTAGCGTGATAGTATGGCCTGAAAGGGCCTGTGAAGGCTGAAGTACGCCATTTGTACACGCGTGGGGCTACAAGCAGACCGTACCGAGATGTGCGAGTACAGGACCAGAAGGATGTAAAAAAATGTCTATCTACCTATTAAGATTTATTGCAATTATATATGGCCCGCTAATGATGGAGTTTATACATTGCAAAACAAGTACTCAATGTTTTGAAAGCTTGGATTAAAATTTAGTTCAGAAATTAAAACTTTATTTAGTTATTTGTTTGATTTAGGAGTTGGTTTAGGATAGCAAATTATTACTTTACAAAGTAACATTTCTTTAAACAAAATTTATAAATTAATAAAATGCGGCTTTTTGTACTTGGTGTATAAATCTATACAGGGTGAGTAAAATGTGTGGAACCCTCTTTATATTTCTGAAATTATTCCTTACTTTAAAAAAATGTTGAAACAAAAGTTTTTATATGTGCTCTTTGCCATAAAGTGCCGATGTTAAATTTTTCATAGCGTAAACAACTTCGTTGCTACTGCTACAACTTTGTTTTTGGCATGATATATTTTCTTTGCATATTTGGATATACCGTTTCTTTCTCGACACAACAATATAACATTTTAATGAAGTTACATAAGAAACCAATTGTTAAAAATATAATTTTCCTAATTAAATCTCCTTCAATTACAGTTCCTTCGAATCTAGTTTTTATCAAATAAGTGATGGTAAAAATGTTAGCTGTCAAGCTAACAACTATTGATTGAAATAAAACACGTCAACTCCACAAACAAATCAATATAATATGCTCAAGAGCACACACATATCAAACCAGACATGTTTCGGGATACGTTGTTCCCATCATCAGTGGTACATTAAAAATTGTCTCGAGACGGTTAATTATACGGATTCTATACAAGATCGTAAAAACTATTCGTTGCCAGTTGCTTGTATTTCGTTAATTTGGCAAATACACTAATTATAGCAGAATTAAGTGAAAAACTAAGAATCGAAATATCTATGATAGGCTACGGTGATAGAAAACGGAGATATCAAGAAGTATGGACACTGTTATTTCAATTACCTACCCTTAAAAATTTTGAAAATGAAAATACCACAGGGTATTCTTTGTTCATGTAGAATCTACGTTTGTAACAAAACCGAAACATCCTTTTTAATCTAATAGGATCTCGTCCCAGATCCCATTTGATCAGACAAAAACAGCAAGCTGTACCTTTGTATGCAACTTAAGGATGGCGACTCGGACAACTTTCTTATTTGTGAAAAATCTTTGAAATGGGGGAGTTTTCTTACAGAAGTGGGAAAAAGCGTCAATTTGGCGATGTTTTAATATATTATGAACAGCATTTTTTTAAATTCTGATTGGCAGGTAGGTCGAAGAGAATTAGTTATTTAAGGATTGACCGACATCCGCTACATATAAATCTTATGACTGATTCAAATTTTACGAACAGCGATCTAATTTTACCCGAAATGTTAAATTTGAATTGTGAAAATACAAAGATTGGTCAGCTTTAGCAGGCCGACGCGACGACGTTGCAAATTCGCGATTTGACGTCATCTGCCTTACGTGAAAAACAACTGTCAGCCAAAAATGACAGATATAAGAAATCCTTCTGCTTTATCACTAATGTCGCTTGTGCTACAAAAATATTTTGCTGGTATTAAACTCAGCGACTAGCTTACTACTGCCGGGAAATTTCCTTTTTTTCAAACAGTTATCTCCCAAATTACAAACTTCTATATAATGAAATCACTTACTTGTATGTTTTTCTTAACGTTTTAGTAAAATAATATTTATTAAATAATTATATAAAGCTGCATTTGTGACAAAACCGTCACAATATCGCATCTTGGCACGGAATTATTTTCAGGTTTTTTATTTAGTATCTTCAAATGAGAGTGGTATTCCGCAAATGTATTCCATTTAGCCTATACAGAAAACGATCCCTCTACTGTTGCTGATTTTTTCCTGGAGCTTAGAACGGAGACACTCAGTCTATAGATTTTATACATAGGTATATTATATGTATATAATATTCGGTTCGTGGTTTATTAGCAATTTTGTTTTGATAAGAATTTATCATTTCAATAAATTAATTCGTGTTATACCTGGTAAATTATACGCCATACAGTTTCAAAGTAAAGTAATTAAGATATTTATACGGATGAATATATTACGTCTACTCCACAAATGAATATGATATATTTGTACAACGAATTTGTGTCCGTAAATATAATAAATGAAAATAATTTCGTGGCATAGCGGACACAAGGGATTTTGTTTAATTTTGCAGGGCCTCAGTCTAATTCAGTAGAACCAAACCGAGGCATGGGTCGACAGATACTGACGAATTCGTTTCGTTCTTATTATGAGCCCGTCAGAGTACCATAGTCGTTGCCCATCTACAATATTGGCAGAGCACAACTTAGTTGTTCTCTGATATTGGCCTGCATTTAAGCACAGCGCACAGCGCAGGCCGAAATTTAGAAAATTTTAAAGTAAGAGTAAGTAAACTATTTCAACAATATAATTAAGATATGTTTTTGAAATAAAAGTCGACCTCCACGAAACAAATTTAATAGATTTCTCTAAAAATCTTTCAAATCAACCAAACATGATGGAGGTAAAATTACAAAAAACTATTTATCATTATTGTTATAATTTATGTTCTATTAGGAGAAATGCATTAATTCATTACGTGAAAAAATTGTTTTACGTTAAACTAAATCATATATTAATATTTTGTAAAATTTGTTAAAACATTAAAATCTTTGTCAGAAACGTTGATTACTTGAGTCTTATTATGAAATTTCTTTTTGATAAGTGAATTCATTTGCAATATCAAAAGTTTTTCGCTTGAATCTAATGATTTACAAAAAGAAAAGACATAATAATCAAATAATGAGTAATCACAGTTTCTGACAAATATTTTATTGTTTTAACAAATTTCACAAAAATTAAGAATATAATATGATTTATTTACGTAAAACATTTCAAGAACATATCAATCTACTCCACTTCATTATGGACTACATGTTTAAGTATAATTAATATTGCAAATAAAAATTATATATTTAATCAGTACGACCTGTTGAAATCATTTTTTAAAACAGAAGTTGCTAGCCCAGACTATGTGCTTTAAGTTTATTAATAATCTTATAACTTTAAGAAGTACTATAATTTGCTTTGTGGGAAAATATGGAAAAAGATCTTGAATTCAATTTTGTATTAAAACAATATGTCAAGATATAGATAGTCCAAGAAGAATGGACCAACAATTTCGCAATATTCGCTAGTTCAATAAATTCCACTATTTTATTCCAATTACATTATTGTTATTTTGAAATATTTTAAATGAGAGTATTCAACATTGATAATTACTGTATTTTATAGAGTAAGTATAAATTAATTTGGGACGGTATGACTTTGGTATTCTGACAAGCGATAGGAAATACTCGTAATCATACATTCTATTTTGATTTATACCATGTCTAACAAGATTACAAAACGCAAAATATTAAGGTATTTAAGGACAGTACTACAGCTTAAATATTTCTTATACTTTATAATCATTTTTCTCATTTTCTATTCCCCCATCACTAACACTTCTAAATAAAACTTTCAAACAAACTCCAAGATAACTTCGAAAAGTGTGGTAAAACAATTTGCACAAACTTAAAAAACATTAAAAATATGTATGTATATATAAAATCTGAAAAGTATGTTAGCGTAAATGGCATATGTACGTTTTATGTGAATATTTAGATTTTGTGACTATGTGTTCCTCCCTTATACAATCGTGGATCTACTATACAAAATGTGCACCAGCAGTGCCTAAATTATTTAGAAAAACACTTATTTTTCCTTTAATTTACATCTATCCATCCACTTTTCCTATTGAATAATTCATAAATCGGTCCCAGAATTTGCAAGTTACACAGGATGTTACAGTTACTGGGCGGATTCAAATACAAAGCAATCCACATGTACCCCTAATTTAACAATTTAATACAAATACATAAAACAAACTTTTAACAGAAAATAAAGCAAAACAGAGGCCGTCAATGATCACAACTCTATCCATGTAACTCCGCAACCCGTTCCTTAAACTATTATCTTCTTACAAGGTCATGTATAGAGTACGATTTTGTTTCCATGACTTTTCCTGTATTTGCCTGGCACTAAATATCATGTCGGCTGTACTACTGTTGAGTCTAAAACCGCATTGTGTTTCCGGCAAGCACCCTTCCGAGAGTGGCAGAAGACGATTGGACAAAACCTTTCCAGCGATGGAGAGGAGATAGATACCCCGATAGTTTCCGCATATGGACCTATCCCCTTTCTTAAATATAGTGACAATTGAGGTAACTCGCATTTCAGCCGGCACATGAGAATGTTCCAATATCACTGGTCCTTCTTCTTTAAAAAGCTTCGGAGATATGCCATCAGAGCCAGCTATTTGTTGTTTTTACGTTGTGGAGTAGAGCTTTATCAAATTCTTGCAGGGATGGTACATCTCCCAAGTGTTATTGGGTTGGTCTATGTGGCAACCGATCGAGTGTTGCATTATCGACATTCGTGTCCTTGTTTAGTAGTTCCTGAAAATGTTCCTTTCACCGGGAATTAATTGACGTGCAATCCCTTAGAAGTCTGTACCATAACTACCGAGACACAAGAACCTGGAGCTTGAGGGCTCAGCTAGATTGGTCTGCATTATCTCAAAACTAATCATAAGAAGATTAATGTCGACAAATCCGAGAATGCTGGTCAAAATAGGAACGTATAAGCGATTTGTCTGAAATTGTACACAATATATATGTGGCACTCTTTCTTTAAGAATTCGATGTTAACATTTCACAAAACAAAATTCAATATAACAGACACAAATGTAGAAAATTGTCATATTATAATAAAAATGGATATCTTACGATTCTTGGACATTCTGATTAAGATTTTGATATTGAAATTTCAAAAAAAAAAAAATATAATGGTGGATCCAATGTGGTTGAGAAAAATTTCGGAAAATTGATATTTTTGAATGAAAGTTGATACAGTGGGGTTCTTCAGCATCTGAATTAAGAAACTGATCGAAAACAACCATTTTTTTCCAGAAAAACTATTTGTTTATTTAATAAAAAAACAGAAATAATAACTTTTTAATTCAGTTGAATACGCCTAAAGTTACATTACTTTCCGGTACAGCAAGTTGTTTCAATAAATCCAGATATTAATGGTTTTTGGGGCAATTTTCTCGCACTGATAGTAATCTGACGAAAGTAAAAGTCTTAAGAAATGTTTTTTTTGGTGGATACATTTGCGCCAGAATTCTCGAAATCTTTTAATGTATTTATTAGATGCTTCTTGCACATCTTTGGACATTTATCTTATAGGTATTAAGGCTGACGATATAGAAAATGGCATATGAAACCGGGGATTCATCGACCAATTTTCCAGCAACTTGTACTGCAAACAGAATAGCACTTAATAGCAGATAATGTTTGATCCTATGTTTTAATATTAGTATAAGAACTAAGATAAGTTTTTAATGGAACACTATGTTGCAGATAACTTTTCAATGTTTCAAACCAACTTCAGTTAAATTTTTATCAACAATGCTTATGAAGTCTTCGATCAGTAATTAAGTGATTCTAATTTTTCATGGCAGTAAATTCCATTATACAGTTTGTAAATCGGTTCACTAGAAACTTTTTTACTGAGAAGTGTAAAAATTCGCATATTGTGTCCACGCGACTTATATACCGTTCGAAGGTCACTTTTGAACTGATATCTTACGTTAAGTGTAAGCGATAAAAGTCAATTCTCTGCAGATTTTAATAACCCATATAGGTACTTACATATTGAATTAGAATCATAAAAAAATCCTGTACAGCTTTTTGGGATTTGGGACAACTGGGGTGCGAGTTTTGCATTTGCATAGGACGGTTGCCTGAGACAGGTTGGTGTTAAACTGGTAAAACATTTTTCCCTCAAAAATCTCAAAAAGTTGCCCTTAATTTTCTGTCTTGTGGTTAAAGCCCCACTTATATTTAAGTAGTAATAGAATATATCTCTAATCATTTATCTGGTTACTTTGGAAATGACTCGGTATATTTCTTGCATAAACTAGAACTTTGTCCAACAATGCATTGTATTAAACTGAACAATGCCACTATAATTAAACTACCTCGTGTCCAGCTCCAGCTCGAGACAGACATTGAGAACAGCTCTTTGGAACAAGTGCATTATGCTTTTTGTATGATATATATGTATATAATAGCTATTCTACCGGTTAACTTAAGTTTCTGCAACTCCCAACAGTATAACAGAGATATATTGTTTTTTTTTCTGATATTTCTGGCTACTTGGAAAGTTTCTTTATGTGGCAAGACTTTTTGCTTCGTTGGGCAAAACAACATTTCAGCCATTGTTATGATTTATTTATGTTGTGAAATGAAAAAGTTTAGTTCGGTTGGTGGCTTATATTGTAGGTACCCATAATAAAATGAAAAATAATTTCATGGCATAGCGGACAAGATTGCTGGTGTACACAAGGGATTTTGTTTAATTTAGCAGGGCCTCAGTCTAATTCATTAGAACCAGACCGAGGCCAATTACAAGTACTTAAAATCCAATAAACAATTTAAGTGTATTTTAAATAATTTACACGCTGAATACCCTGTATATAGATGCAGTAAATAGTAAATAATTTTAATACTTCTCATGGCATATCACGTTATTGCTATTTACCTTTAGCCGTTCTTGTTGTAATAGCTTGTGTAAATTATATTTTTAACACAGAAGAAATAGAACCATTTATTTAGACAAAAACATCTTTTTCAAGGAATTCGACTCAAAAAGAGTTTCTTCTAATTTTCTAAAGTAATCCATATTGAAGTGTAGTGTTGATTAAAATATAATTAAAACACTTCTTCTCCACAAATTGAGTGATATAATTCTAATTATTTTATCATTGATATCGACGTATCAATCAATTTTTGAATTAACTGTTAAGCTTCAAATTCTTCATTACAAAATCCCATCCCAAAGTTTTTGCTACTCGATGCTTATTAGTGAAAAAGACGTCTGCATAGAGATTATACAAAGTTTATCCAGTATTAGTTAGACTTTGGTGCCATTATATCGAATCTTTATTTTAAATTTACCTCTGGCGGTGATAATTAGGTCCTACCCGAGTATTTCGTCACCATTTAGTTCGACCAGGTAACTGCCATTACCAGGTTTCGCAGGAGGGAAATTATCACACCTCCCTGCGAATAGACCATGGCCATGAAACGTTATCTCTTAGTACGGTCGTGTTCATTACCCTATTTCTTAGGGCCTCGACAATGGAGTTTATCGAGGTCTCAAAGTTTACGAGCATTATAATAGGAAAATATTATATTCTACAACAAAATGGTTTATCATGTATCAGTCACCTAGATAGCTTATTCTTGCTTACTTTAACTACATTATTTACAAAAGTTGTCCATTTTATTGAAAGGAAGTGAAAATCGTTGAATGGTGACGGCCAAGGCCAGAAGCACCATTAAATTATTTACCGTTAGGTAGGTATAATATGATTTCATTTCATTCTTTTAGATGCAAAAGTAGGTGGTGGGTATATGGGTGCATTCTTTTACCTACTATCTTAAATGTCACAGATAAATATAGACGTTAAATAATTATAATAATTCTTATTGGAAAAATGGTAGGTGATTGTTATGTCCAAGATAGTTAGACATAGGTATATCTATACATTATTATTTACTTCTTGAGGAAAATGTCTGATAAATATAATAAAATATTAGAAGGTGTGTCCAGCCATACAAAGCTGGTTACTCGAGTATTATTTAATACTTAAAGAAAATAGAATTGTTATAGTTAACAACATATTTCGATTTTTGTACAGTGAATTCTTTTTAATTTATCATCATGAAAAATTACATCATCACGTGTAACGAAAACCTCAATATTTAGAACTTTAAAAGATGCGAAAACAGACATTTCAAAATTACCTACCAAAAGAATTGACAAAAAGAGGTAAATGTATGATTTGATTTTTGTTTCGCTGAAGCAGCAACCTCAGATAAGTTGTTTCAGGTTTCAGTAGGTACCAAATACTTTTAGCTCGTTCCATTTGGTCCAACGTGTTTCTAATTTTTGTGTTCCTTCTAAATAATAAGATTATTTAAGGCCCTCAAGCTAAGCATTTTTTCAACGATGACCTCTTCATTCGACCGGAATATCACCCAGCGATTTCTTCAGGAAACAGGAAATTTCGGAGTGGGCTAAATCTAGAAAATATGGTGGATGAGGGAGCTGTGCGTAGCCCAATTGATGAATTTTTGTTATGGTGACTACACACGTATGCATCAGTGCATTGATCTGATGAAACAAGAATTTGTTCTTCGCTAAATGCTGACGTTTCTGCTTCAAAATAGTCTCAAATCTGTCCAACAGCTGTTAATAATATTCGCCGGTGATCGCTTAATTTTTTTCAAGGTAATCGATATGAATGAAACCGCGCCAATCCCAGAAAACTGTGGCCATGATTTTGTTGGCCGACAGGCCCATCTTAGACTTCTTCGGTGCACGTTCACCACTTCCTCTCATTTACGGTAAAAAATTGGCCCAAAAACTCGTTTGAATTGCGCGCGAACATCACCACACTCCTGTGAAGTGATCACACGATAAAACCACCCTTGCAACGGCTCCAAAAAAGTTGCATGAGAGAATAAAATTTCTAGTAGAATCTAAAATGCAGTAATTCACATCATTTGGCATTAAAAATAAACAAATGTAATAACCAGAATTGCCAAATATTTTATTTTTTTCCGGGGATTCGTACCAGTTGACATAAATTGCAAATAAAATAACAATTTAATTTTTGGCAAATTCAATGGCAAGTGCCGATTTTATTTTGTGGAACAAGATAAGACAGGGACCATGGTCTCGGGAACATATTCCTAAAAGTGAAGGTGTATTACGATGCTCTTAGGAATTTTAAATTCTTTCTACTGTCATTTATAAGGATAAACATAAAAAGCTGTGTGGACATTAATAATTGCTTTTTAAATCATTTATGTTATATCATTGTTTGTCATATCAATTAAAAAAAAAATAGAAAATGTTACAATTATATTGAATTTTAATTATCTACGAATTAAAACAATGTTTAAAGACTCTTGTTGCATTTTCAATAGAACGCAAAATTACATTGCTATCAGAATGACACATTTCTATAGAAATAGTTTACAACAATAGTTATGAACTGATGGTCTGTTTCAAATTAAACGAAATTCACAGTGTAAAGCTGGTCACAGAGTAGCATACATGGGTGTCGTAGTGATAAAAGGAGGATGAACAGTGAGGATGAGTATTATTCTGCTCGATTACACTGCTGTCGTCCCGATTTTCGATCAAATTTTGGACAGATTTTCCAGGTATTTCATGGTCACTTGTAAATAACAGTAAGTTGTAATACGATAAATGTGTCGTATATATTTTTTCTGCTACTGCATCTGAACCAATGATTCTTGAATTTTGTTTAATTCCTTGCGCAAATATCCGCGTTTACACTTTCTTTTGGTGCTGTTGTTTCAATTTCTTGTAAATTTTTAAGTAAAGCTTATCTTTCTTATACTTATCGATTTTTGTAATCAGTACTTTATGTTTTCCATAGCAAGGATAATTTTTGTAAATCTCAACAAACTCAGTCAAAAAGGTTTTGGAAATGCTTCTTATTGCTCACAGGCAAAGACAAACTGAATAATAATATAATAATTTGAGAAAATAAAAATACGCTGCGTATAATACACTGTACTAAGAATATGTGCAAATAAAGCGTGGCCACTCTTGTGTGCCAGGTTATGCTTGCGCACTATAGGGTTTCTAGGGAAAAGGTTTGTTCTCATTCTCGGGAAATTCGAGTCGGGAATTCGGGAACATTGAATTTTTAGTCAGTTAAAAGTTACGCCTCGGCTTCGCCAGGCCGCTGCGCTTGCCAACAAGACTTGGGACGGAAGCCGTCGAGGACTGCCGACTAACGTACGGTGGTGGCCGGTCTATTCCCGATCGGACTAGTAGTAGTAGGTAGTTAGTAGAAGCGGTTGTGCCTATTAAAATTAAATAAGAATTTTCAACGGACAGCTCTGGAAAACGGACGCCAAATTTGGAATTGCTGTATAAAGCCTTTGATATCTGTTAAACCAACGTCTACCGAAAGCGAACGAGAGTTTTCTGCGGCGGAAATTTTTTTCACCAAAATTAGAAATAGGCTGTCTGATAAATCAATGATTGATTGATTGTACTTTGACGTGAGACAATAATAATAAATACGATTTTTATTTAATGATTTGTCAAACTTATCTTTTGTTTTATTGTTGATTTTTGACAAAGAATTTTGCTATAATTTTATTTTTATTTGTTTGTTGTTTTATTTGTTTGAAGAATAATATATTTTGGTTTACCTAATAAATATCAATAAATAAATATTTAGTATAAGACATATAATAAAGAATAGTCACATTTTTTTGGATCTGAAAATATGGAAAAAAACGGGAAAATGGGAACCCTATTGAGCACGCATGAGTTCTGGTCAGTTCAAAAAAGTTGTGCGACGTGCATGATTGTAACTTTTTTTCTACACACTGGCAAGCATAGACGCGCAAGCATTTGCGACAAACATGTTTGACGTACATATATGCTAGTCTCTGGAGGCTTTAAATCTAAATCGAGCATTTATTATGATATAACGAATGGCGACAAAATGTTCATGAATAAAAAGTCATATCAAATTGAGAAACGTTTAAGAAAAAATAGTATTAATAGTGTGAATTCAATAAAATAATTTCCAAGTCTTAATTAACAAAATTACATGGAAAATACAAAAATAAATGGATAATATACTCTGGAAATAAAACGGTAGTAAATTAATAACATACTGTACTGATTAAGGTTAACTTTCTGAAAACACAAACAAATTTTAGAAAGTCTTTTTAACTCCAACTCAATTATTTAAAATTTGCTGACGAATAATGGACATTATAATAGCTTAATAATTTAAAAAACCATTAATTGGTTAGTTGTAGGAGACAACAGCGAAGGACAAGACTCAATGACCATGGAGTTGGACACTTTGTTAGCCAGCTTTTCTTTTGAATTTGCAGTTTGCCTGCAGTATAATCCAAGAGACAGAGATTCTGTCCCCGTGTGTTGCATTTACTAGATAGCTGTGACGTTCCAGTTCTGTCCCAGCGATAATTTTTTTTCAATTCCATTTCTTTCTCAGTATTCTTCGGGACAATATCGTTTGCAGCAAATTCAGAATCAATTATGCTAGTTTTGAATTGGATTTTTCATGTTTACTGTACACTTCTGGAGTTAACAAAGTGCACACAAGAATTTGTTTTTGATTTATGTATTGTAATGAAGTTGGGTTGGGCATTTTTCGCATCAATGGTCGGAATTAAATTTGATAATATAAGAGACGTTAGGTAGGTACCTATATCATATATTTTTTTAACTAAAAAAATGGAGGCGTGAAGAACGCCAACCAAAATATTGTCATTCGAACGACCTTGATGTGTTTCTCTAATCCATTTATTAAACTGTGTTCCTAGTAAAGGCAGAAGGAACTCCGAGCAGTTCAAAACACTTTGATTGTTAAAATCCTTGCGTTACTTTTCTAAAAGAATGGATCCACACAAGTGTATCTCACTCTGTGTTATCAGATTTTTAAAAGCAACACCACTATCAACGTACGTTCTCCTTCAATGCCAAATAGGAGCAGTTTTTACTCACCGCACTTAATTGCATGATTAATTAATCGACAATTAAGTGACATATTTACCTCCTCTCTACCTGATGAATTTTGAGAAATCCTTTTAACAAAAATGCAAGTGACTGGCTAGTGGTCATTTCACATCATTTTTTTTGTGCTCAGGAAACAAAAACACCGTTCTTCAATCCCCAAGAGTTTTCATATTATTGTAAAATCCATTAGATGAAGTAGAATTTTGTTCTTTGAATACAGCTGTTTTAGTTTACACCGTAGTATAACCTAGGGTTGGGCGAAATCTGTTACACCTCTATAGTTTACACAACTTCAAAAAAGGATATTTTTGTTTCGGGAAAATGTAAAATAAATGCAATTATGTATGAGTTTTTGTTAGTCGATTTACGTGACAGGGAACAAAATTTCCAATTTAAAATTTGGTTTCGGACCATCAGATTTGTTTGTACCGTTTGAAAATAATAACACAGCGCAAAAAATCCAAAACAAATACAATAACAGAGAGAATCCATGTTTTGATTAAAGTTTACTTTTTTAATATTTCCATCAGAATGAATATTTGGTGATTTGGTATAAAATTGTTGTTTAAAAACAATTTCCATGTTTGTGAGGTCGAGCGAGAGTGTATTTATTAATAAAAAATCAGATGGGTCTGATTGTGAAAGCACATGCCGAAAACGATTCATACATTATTTATTTCAAATTGCAATAGAAAATACCTTCCCTTTTCCGCTTTCGTTAAAATATTCCATTCAAGCGATAGAATGAGTTATTATGCACAATCCCTGAACTGTACCGCCTAATTGATTCTCGCTCTATATTTGTATTTGCTCATATCCAATCAATTTTAAATATCAGAACATCAAGTTTACAAAAACTGTTTAAGAATTTAATACAACCATTAAAAACAATCAAGACCTAGCATTTGCGTCATAAAAACTAACTAAAAACAAGAGAATGTTACATTCGAAGAAGTATTACTGTTATTATTTTACGTAATGTAACGTTTTTCTGCGTTCGATGTGTGAAATAATAACGAGATTTGTCCCTCTTACACGCTGGCTTTATATATGATTTGTTTCTTTATCGAAAATAGTCATTTGTTCTGCAACATTCTGTACGTTTATTCCATATCTGTACGGTGAGCGAGGCAGATTCTACCAAATTAACACAGCGCTGCCCCGTACGAGGTAGAGCATACTAAATCTGTACAGAGTCGCCTCCCGTTAGTTGGAGTCGCGAGCTTTCCAGAACATATCACCTAATTACTATTATATAGCCAACGCGGTGTCGCCGGATGTATTTATTTATCTCTAAGCGTAGGGGTCATTTGAATATTCGTCACAGTATATTTTCTTGGGTTGAGGTTCGAATTAAAAAGTCTTTAGTTGAAACTATATTTTTTTATTTTTTTGTTCATGTCATATTTCGTAATCTTGCCTTCCTCAGGACAGTCTTTATGAATTATATATCACCTACACACATATTTACTTTGGATTTTTAAAAGAAATACAATTAAAACCAATGCGTCCTCTACTCATGGTAAGAAAAATAGGTAATTCAGAATATTAAGTTGAATTTCCGAAGGTGTTGATTGAAAATAGATTCAGTGAATGCTTCAAATCATATTTACTATTCTGAATGACAATAAATGAATGTTTTTTTATGCTGAAATAGAGCTAAAAAATTGTAGTAAAACAATATAAAATACCATTTTATATTCTATTGCTAAGGAAATGATCCACATCTCAATGATTGATAGGTATCCGTTATCTTAACAATGAGTGATTTGGTGTCTATTTTTTAGTTATCGTTCAAGTACATGCCATAAAAAACAAAAATAAAATAATGGTATATCTTTTTAAATAGTAAGCAAAATTACCTACTACTTATAATGGATTTTCTTGAGAATAAAAGTAGTACTTACCTATTATAAAATAGTAATGGTCTGTCTGTGTATGTGTGTTAGGTACCTGTTCGTACCATTCACCAACAATAATGCTTAAAGTTAAATAGATACATTTATCGTATATTTGAATAGACATAATGTTTTCGTGTTTTGTTATTCAACAATTTAATTTTGTTTTTAGTTATCGATTCACTTATACCAGAATTTCTGGAAAATTGTTCATCAAAACAAACTGGAATGTGAGTGGTCATCTTTTTCTGTCCATGATTTATCGGTGATGATTGACACAAAATAATATCAGTTTGTGGTATAACCTATATTCGAAAAATTATTAATCTTTTTAAAACTACTTTCGATATGAATTAATTTGTTCCTTTTAGGTGTTTTCTAGAGTTGACAGTCCAACTCGAGTTGTAACTTCTCGTACTGGCATGGCAGAATCAACGATTTGATTACATTCTCACTAATCGACCTGACCTGGTGTTAGTTGAACATTTACGTAGGGTTCTCTGATCATAATGCTGAATTATGCAAATATAAACGAAATGAAGATCGACCTGAACACACTGCTACTGTGCCTGAAATAGAACACTACTATCTATCGTAGGTACTTTCACTAAGTGCATTTAGCTTTACCGCTCATTTTTAGCAGGCTTTTGACGAGTTCTGTGGGTATTTGGCTGCTGGTTTCTTATTAATAAATAATTGTACAACGCTTCTAAAAACTTTAGAAGCAGACTTCACAAGGTTCGGATAGCCTAGGATCGCCAGTGACAGTATCGCAGACTCAGGAAGCTCAGCTGGCTCAGAACATGATACTCTGAATGTTATTTTGACTCTGAACAACAAGAAATCGACTGGTCCGGACAATTTTCCCATGTTTTTGTTAAATAATTGTATGAGTATATTCGCTCCTATTCTACGCCTACTTCTAAACTTTGCAGTTCAGGCTGGAACATTTCCATCAAAACTTAAAGACGCCACAGTGATTCCTGTTTTGATAAAAGGTGATTCTCATGATATTGAGAATTATTAGATCGATATCATAGTGGAACGGAGTATCAAAATTGTTTGAAAAGGTTATCTCGTCGAGGATTGCCGACTTCCGACGCGTGAGTGCAGCGTAATGAGTGATGGCCAGCACGGTTTTAGGTCTAGTTTTTCGACGGAGACCTGCATTGCTGATTATGTTGTCGCGCTTCTTTTTGATCTATCTAAAGATTTTGCCATTGTCGATAAGGCTTTTGTATGGTGGACAAATTGTATAATTGGGTACACGTGGTGAAAGGAATAACTGGATTGCTTCTTAACTCTCAAATAGAAATGTTGCAGTGACGGTTGAGTCTAAGGTGTCCTACTCGGAGACATTAGCGTGAGACTGCCGCAGAAGCAGCGTCTTGGGTACCCTTCTATTTTGACTGTTTGTAAATGATCTTCCATGGGATATGCCTTCTCGAAGAGTCTTTATGTACGCTGATGACTGATGACACATCCACAGTTATTTAATATAGGGTAAAGTAAGGTATATTCGTGATGATTTTCGTTTTTTCGTTGGAGAGTAATAGAAATAGCATGCGTTGTTGCTACAATTGTGAGGGACTAACACCCGATAGTTATTCTTGACATTTATGTATTTTTTTATGAGGAAACTTAGAAAATTACTTAAATAAACTTTCAAATGACTGTCCTAGCCAAGGAAAGGTAATTTCGTGACTAGGATATGTAATTTCGTGATATGGGGTAGGTTTATTCGTGATACTACAATTAATGCTAAAAATTGGTAGGTAAGAACAGTTACATTGTATCATTAACGCATATCATCTTATTCTGAGTCACCACTGGTATCTCCAGTGCATCGATTGCACATTAAAACAATTTCTTCGTCAGATGCTTGACATTTTAGGTAATATCGTACCAAACAGAAAGTAACATTGTATCCACTGTGCTCCATTTTTTTTTCTTACAATCTAATGTGCAATAACTTTACCTTTAGTTTAGGACTGTAGTCTATTATAAACATAACATTATCTAAAAATATGGAATAATTTTAGTGCACACAAAAAAAGATATTTAACATTGAATAACCCTTGTATTTTTAATGTCTCCAACGCATGAAAAATATTGTAACAAACAAGCTCCACGGAATAAGCAATTACGGTAAAATTAAGTCAAAATTTGTTAATTATTGTGTACAGGAAGATTCCTCATCTAAAATACTATAAATTAATGTAAATTTCATTATCTTAGCTTTCAATTATTCCTGTTATTTCTGTAGACCGCTTCCCAGTTGCAAAACCCGCCAAAATCACAACGTAATAAGCAGCACATCTAAACAAAGTTTTCTAATTTCCGAATTTTTGACAGACATGCACTTCTTCATTTTATGCAGTTAATAATTAGGGGTTCGTGCAGCCCACCACTCATTTTTAACCTACCTACCCCACAATTGTTTTTAAATTTATTTGATTTGGAAAATGACTTTAATTATTCCAGTCCACAGCAAAATGTACTTACTATTAATAGAATTTTAAATTTGAGTTTTTTATTTAAAAGCGGTTGCTTTTGTAAAAAGGATTTAAAGAGGAAAAAGTTTATAACAAACCGAGTTGTCGTAATCGATTTCTTCCTCAACCATTATACAACTTTTCTATTCTAAGTCCTATTAAAAAAAAGTGAGATGGATAACTCTTTACAACTGTTGGTAAAATATCTTTAACGTGTTTTAATAACTTCCACAAAATGTTAGTATATTTTTTAACAAAAAACTCATTTTTTTGGTTGCATACTTACGAGGATATATTTCCCTAACAGTTAACTGGTGACCTAACGTTTGTATGAAAGAAAAACTTGCTTTTATTTTCAATAAGGATTCGTCGTTTAAAGTTTTTCGCATTTTACACGTAGTGAGCAAAAGAATGGTATGCTCTTTTCAAATATTGAATGTTTTGTCTGCTTGATATTTTATAAACATAGACTTTTTATAAAAATTTCGTCTTTTAAAAGGGAAAAAATGAAACCTCCATAAAATTACTTTACTTTACTCGGAGTCGTTGTAAGGTAGATATTTGCAATTGATAAAAGGTGACATGCATATTAAAAAAATATTTTTTATGTAGGTATAATCCATACATGGAAAATTCAAATATAATAATAATAATAAAAAAAACTAAATTCATTACCATAGTTAAACAACATATTATATTGTATAATTGTGGTATCTATAAAATAAGTTTATAAATATATACCTACAAAAAGAAATAATGCATCAATCTAAAATACAAAGTCCAAAAAATACAAATTGACATAAACAGTTAATCCGGTAGTCATTTGATCTTAGTTTAAATCTGTTCAATTTTTAAACCAATGCTCTAAATTATGATTATTATTAATACGTTTAAGAGGATTTTCATGTCCGTAAATATAACAAATGAAAACAATTTCGTGGCAAAGCGGACTAAAATGTTGGCTTTACCTACACAAGGAATTTTGTTTAATTTAGCAGGGCCCCAGTCTAATTCGATAGAAACCAGACCGAGGCATGGGTCGACAGGTACTGACGAATTCGTTTCGCTCTTGTTATGAGCTCGTCAGAGCACCATAGTCGCTGCCCATCACAAATATCGGCCTGCATTTAAGCACAATAGGATACACAACAGTAGACACATGTAAACATATATCATCTACATGTACATAGTAATGCATATCCCATACCATGCAGAGGCCGAACAAACTCAATGTATAGGTAAAACCAGTCGTATAAATAGAAATAAATATAAATAAAATTAGTATGAACACAAAACGCTAGCAGGAGACCATTTTATCCTTCTGCCAGCATCTCCCAAATATTTGGGTTTCAGCAATGCTCGGACGGTGGTCTCCAAGCGTTCTGCCGTCGATGTTTAATGCCAAATAATGAAAAATTAAGAGGATTTTCATGTCCGTAAATATAACAAATGAAAACAATTTCGTGGCAAAGCGGACTAAAATGTTGGCTTTACCTACACAAGGAATTTTGTTTAATTTAGCAGGGCCCCAGTCTAATTCGATAGAAACCAGACCGAGGCATGCCTCGGTCTGGTTTCTATCGAATTAGACTGGGGCCCTGCTAAATTAAACAAAATTCCTTGTGTAGGTAAAGCCAACATTTTAGTCCGCTTTGCCACGAAATTGTTTTCATTAATACGTTTGTTTCTTTTACTTTCCCGCATATGGAAATTTTGAGGTAAAGACGGATATAACCATTTTGAAGCTCCCTGAGGGGATTGTAGGACCATTTTCAGATGGAAGTCTGTCTGTCTGTGTGTATTTGTGTGTGTCTGTATGTATTCTTCCACGATAGCGCCCAAACGCTTTAACCAGCTAAATTTTGGTATATGAGTTTGGGAGAGTCATGGGATGAACCCCTTAGTTTTTGGTTGAAATCGCTTAAGCCCTTTGATAGGGATGGACACAACCGCTAAATTTTCATATATCAGTAGGGGTCGAGTGATACAGCATTTTAAAGCAGTAGGGTATTTTTTATCTGCTTTATTGCGATAGGTCACTTTTGATATATGCCCCCCATAGTTCTCGAAAAATTGCGTTTAAAATGTCACCTGTTACCTAGTTGGAACCTATATTCTTCTAAGAATATATGTAGTACCTAATTGAGGACATGGTTTGTGGCGTCATTGATAGACCGTGCGCTTCACATGCTGGCAATACATTTTTTTTCGAACTTTTGAATAAAGTAATTATATTAACAATAATTATTAAAATTCTGTTTCATTACGCAGGTCATATATTCTTGATTATATTCTATTTTGTCGGGAAAGTTTTGGGGGACACAACCGATTTTTTTATTTGTGTTAATATTATTCCAGTTTAGAATCAATTTGTTTTTTAGTAAAAATGAAGTTTTAAATAGAAAAGGATATCGTTTGAAAGAGTGTTAAAGTCTCTTTTCATCGACACCTAGTTTGGGATTAGTTTCAGATGGTGTTGTATAGATTTTAGTATTTAAATTTCCGCATAGCTATAGTCCAAAGGTAATATATCGGATGAACATGTAGAGGCCACGTTTCTTCCAATCAATCCAAAACTGGCATCTAAGAAGAGCCTTACACACATTACGCAATGCTCCGTAATGTCGAGGCGCATCATTTTGTTGGAAAATTACTTTCTCTTCTCTTCGATTATGCCGGTAAAGCTAAATTAAAGATGGTTGCCAACAATTCCAAAAACGTTTCGTCATTCAGAACTCCAGGTAGAAAGAATCGCTCGAAAATATGATTTTTATGAATTAGTACCCAAACATTTAGCTTGTCTGGATGCAGGGTACTTCTTCGAATATGCGTGGGTAGCAATCTGACAAAACATATAGTTTTATTAATATTATTACTAACTTTTAAATTATAAAATGTATACTGATTGCTTTGATTTCATAAAATTAAAGTCCTAGGATGAAGCCATTAGAATTTGGTTGAAATCGCTTAAGCCCTGTGATAGGGGTGGACACAACCACTAAATTTTTATATAGCAGTAGGGGTCGAGTGATACATCATTTTAAAGCATTTTTTATCTGCTTTACAGCGATAGGTCACTTTTGATATTTGCCCTCATAATTCTCGAGAAAATGGCGTTTCAATTTTCAGTTAGGTAGTTGGAACGCATATATATATATATATTACAAATATAATACTGGAAAAGTTGGTGTGGCGTCGTGGGTAGAAGCTTTGCTTCATTCGCGGAGGTTATGGGTTCGAATTCCAGCTCTGGCGAAACTTTTTTTTCTTCTAATTTTTGAATAAAGTAGTTAGTTTGTTACGTTAGTTTATTGGAAATAATGCAAATAATACAATTATTATTATTATTATTAAAATTCTGTTTCGTTACGCAGGTCATATAGGTATTTTTAATTATATTATATCTTGTCGGGAAAGTTTTGGGGCGACACAACCGATTTTTTTAAAGGCTGTATAACCTCTAAATAAGACTAACAATCGATTACTAAGCTAAATATTTTCTGTATTTGTGTAACATAAATGTATACTGGATTAGATTATGTTTATTTCTTGATGTTTTGTTTTGACTTAGACCGATTTAGACCGTCAAATGAATTTAATGTATTTTCCCGTCAATTTAAAACACTAATGAGCATATAAAATATACATTTACCTGTAATTAAACTACGTCAAATTTATTTTTTAACCGGTCATTCAGAGCTTCTTTTAAACTCGTAATATTTTATTATAACATTAGACCGGTTATTAAAAACTAAACAAATACATTATAGGTACAAATTAGCATTGAGGATTTCCCTTGAGGCATGTAATAATATTTTTTATATAATATCGATTGTGTATTATTGTTTGACATTAGTAATTTAATTAATTCATATACATATGTGAATTTTTAAACTATCAATTAAACACTAAAGATAATTGTTTTTTTTAACAATTTTTTCCACAAGCAATAAATTTATTGTTATATAATATTGGCGAGAAAATTTCTGGAAATATACTAAGATGTGTATTATTTGTTTTTAAGATTGTTTGAATTGTTTTTAATTTACAATAAATCAAATTCTTTTGATTGTATTTACATTTTTATTGACTCGCTATTTTTTTAATAAATAT
This sequence comes from Apoderus coryli, assembly GCA_911728435.2. Lineage (NCBI taxonomy): Eukaryota > Metazoa > Arthropoda > Insecta > Coleoptera > Attelabidae > Apoderus > Apoderus coryli. The sequence continues at coordinate 7,462,680 of OU452204.1, read as the reverse complement.
TATGTAATAAGAATTAAACTGCATTATATATCTAATTATAACAAGAATTTACTATATAAACCTTGTGCGAAATAAAAACTTGAAACATTTATTAATATAAAACGGAATCGTGGATATTTTATTGAAGCTATAAGTAATTAATATTAAACCCTATGATCAGGAAGCTAAAATTAATTTTCAAAACACGAGGGCGAATTTTTGTATTATTAATAATCTAGTAAAATTGCACTACAAAAAAAACGAGACTAAGCTTTTTGAGAGTGATAATGAAGACGAACAACATTTAAAGTGACATTTCACAATTACAAACTATTATGTAATGATTAATATATGGTTTTAGAATGATTTCGATACATAATATCATAGTCATAATAAATTAAAAATAACAGGTCACTTAACATTATTAATTAAAGTTATGTATTTATATTCTAATGCAACTATTGGGAAACAATAACGGGTAAGTAAAAAGTAGCTAAACTTTGCCTTTTAATTGAGGAAAAGTTCATTGTGATATTTTACATCTTAATTTATAAGATCTCTCCTTTTTTAGTTTATATGTATCATCTAAAGTTTGTACACATTGCTGAATCAATAAATACTATTATTATAATCCAGTGTTGCTGAATTATAATAATGCGAATTCCACATTCTTTAGAGAGGCACAGCCTTTAGACAAGCCATGAACAGACAATGACAACACCGCAGTACCACAGTTAAAATAATATACAGTTGGTTCTCATCGTGTCGGTACGTTTGATCTTCATGTCTGCAAAGCAATTCGCCGCGCTTTTAGCTATAGTATAGTATATATCGATATAGTATAATATAGTAGCGGGCCAGAAATGTAGCTGGGAATGCGACGAGTCGATGCCGTTTTCAGCGTCTACTGGACCTTCTTGTCTATAGTTAATATTCGATGGCAATACGGTTAGTAAACCAGCCTACGGTACATATACTCGGCCGGTGAGCGGTCGCAACGTAAATATTGGTAAACTATTTTCTAATCGTATTTTGTAACATAGAATTCCAAATTTTAGAGATAATTTAGAGATAATAAGAATAGTTAATTTTTTTCTTTGGAATGTTTGATTTATTCCCATTTTCGTTCTTCGAGTGATTTTCTAGGGATTGGGCCTGTTTTTGAAAAATATTTAGGCAACTTTGGTAAAATAGATGGACATACATGAGGTTTAAGTTTAGGTTTATAGGGAATATTTGTTAAAGTTCCATCCCGGTGAAGGTAATTATCCTGCTGTATAATTTGGGTCTCAGGAAAGTGTTTACAACAAACTACGGCGGTCTTTAACGGGTTAAAATCTAGGAATAGCCTGTAATCATTTCTGTTTTAAATTATCATCTTTGGGAAATAGAAAATCTGTTATTAGTTTGCCATTTTGCTCTTGTTTTAATGCGCGATTATAATTGGATTTACATCCAGGTATACTGCACGTTGATTCTTAGCCCATTTTAATATATCGACTAATATCCAAGAATCAGAAAAAGACGCTTCGCGACCCAAAAATAGAACCAATTAGTATCCCTATAAGAATCCCAATTTTAACCACCGTCAAAGAGTCCAAACAAATTACTTTTTATAACATTTTATTCGGTATTGTAACTTTATTTGATTAATAGTTTATCCTGTGTTGTAACTTACAGAAAATTTAGACGATATATTTATATACACTTATCACTACTAGTTTTATAAAGAACGGTTTTAATTAAGCTCAAGAAGCCCTGATTTAATTAGACCGCGTGTTACAAAATGTTCCAATGTAAACACAAACAATCGACTTGGATTCCACGTTGCCAAATTTACTTGTTCATGGCTTGTCTACAGAAGGCTGTGCCTCGCAGTATTTTCAATCGTTCTTAAATCGCATTTTTCCGCATTATTTAGGCAGTTTTTTTCCAAAAGACGCGTTGTATGTAGCTTTAGACTTACATACTATTATTTGGGATTTAAACTGCACATAAAAGCAAAGCAAGCACGTTCAATTGGTAAACACTTGATGTGCGCCACTTTTTTATTTAATTCGGGTATGTTTGTTTATTTAATTTCATATATTTGTTGGAGTCGAGCAGAATTTCCCTCTTGAAAATGTAATTATATAAACCGGCAAAAAAATCATACCAACAAATCTATTGTTTCTCACTCATGAGTAATGGTTTTATTTGTATATTTACTACGCATGAGAAAAATAATGTAATTAAAAAAAATATGCAAACAATGCACGATAAAATAATCAAAATAGTAAAAATGTTTTGCATTTTTGTTTTGGTAATAAAAATCTGTGGCGCATTAAAATTAATCATTTTTAGCTCCCGCATCCAATACACAAGTAAATATATTGAAAAAAATAATGTTTCACAATTATTACTCGGATTCAATTTCTGCTTTTGATGGCTGTTGGCGTAAAAGACGTATTTTTTAAGGGATAGAAAAACATCATATTTCATAACAGAAGAGGTATAAAATATATAATTACGTCCTAATGATGCGCATTTTTTATTCTTTTTTTTTTTTTTGCCGCAGATATTTCTTTATTTTAATTCGATAGTTGGGACTGGACCTGGATTTCAATAGCGGTCGGTGCATTTTCTTTCTGTTTTATTGGTTTTTGAAAATCAAGTTTCACAAATACTTAGTTTATTCAAGGGACTTAAATACGGGTTGAGGTTTTTAGGTGTTCATGCAGATTTTGACGAATAACGATTCTTTCTGCTATATTCACTGGACGAATATGATGATATATTATTTTGTTATTTACAAGAATTGAAGTTTAATGGATTTTCTTCATAAATTTGTTTACACCAGTCTATTATCGCCGGCAACTTTTTTTATTACAATTTAGAATTTTTCTATTACAATAGTGATATGAATTTGAAATTTAATTGATTTTAGTTGGTCATGATAGCTTTAGATAGCAAATAAATATGACACTTGCCAAAAATAATCAACAATTATGACAAATTGTAGACATTAATTAGTAGTAATAATCATGGCGGGCGTATAAATTATACTAACGCATACTATCTAAATTTCTTTTTATTTATGGATAATGTGACAGAGTGATGTCACAAACGTGTGATACATTTGCTGCCAGGTACGCGGAAAAACACAAGCCATCACCAAAAGTTTTTAAACGGATAATAGATAATTTGAAAAATTTCGGGTCCGTAAAGACAAACATAAAACGAAGGAAACCTATTTGTGACGATGAAGCTGTAGAAATAGCTATACTGGGGTACTTCACGTCATATCCTACGACATCTATGAGAAAATTTGCAGTGGAGTCTGGATTTTCTAAAAACGATCGATTATTATGTCTGGGGGACGATCAAAAATGAAGTGTACAGCAGGCATTTGACCACTATAGAGGACTGTATGCAAAGAGTTCGGAATGCATTTTCCAATTTGAGTCAACCATCTATTCGGCGGGCAATACATGAACAAATAATTTTGAGATGCGAAAAGTGTTTAGAAGTTCACGGTCAAAATTTTGAATATTTGAAAAAGTAATTTTTTTTATGAGTTGAAGTTTGTATCATACGTTGACGTTATTAGTCAATCAAATTCTTCACAGACTCGAAACTTTCGAAATTATGTATTATTAGTTTAATAACATTTGATGATGCTTTATGTTTTTCTGGGTATTTGGTAGCAAATGTTATCACACGTTCTTGTTATCACTCGTGTCACATTATCCATAAATAATAAACAAATTTAGATATTCGTTAGTATTCGTTAGTACCTATAATTTATACGCCCGCTATGATTATTACTTCTAATTAATGTCTACAATTTGTCATAATTGTTTTCTCAAGTGTCATATTTATTTGCTATCTAAAGCCATCATGGCCAACTAAAATCAATTAAATTTCAAATTCATATCACTATTGTAATAAAAAACTGTAAAAATGCCAATATTTCGAAAACTATCAGTTTTTGGGATAGACATCCTTCCATACACTTTCCCTTATTTTTGATGCAAAAAAATATAAAATGGGGGGTTGCCATTTAAAAATTTTGATTTATGACACTTTTTTCAATTTGATTTTTTACCCTATTTTCCAATGCCCTGTATTAATATTTACTAAAAAAATATACGTAGGCGCCTAAAGTAGGTCTATATCTCCTAGGATATTCTCACAAATTAAATTATTAAAGCTTCCATATAATAAAAAATTGTTATTATTCTTTATTCTGAAAACGTCATTTTTGACATAAAATTTCAAATATTTCGAAAACGGCTGGCGATAGGTAGAACATAGTATGCATAAAATATGTTTAGAATTACAAGCAGAATCCAAAAAAAAATATAATTTATATAGGATTGTATTTGAAATAAGGATGTTGACACTCATTTCCGGTATAACTGGAAGTGCTAGATTCTTGAAAACATTTTAGCCGAATTGGTCTTGTCGACTTAAGTACTACACCAGATTTTCAGATTATTCGACCGTGTAGTTTCTACATACTCGATCGAATCCCTTCCCGGTGGGACACCCGGTATGTCGTATCGATGAATGGGTCTTAAATTTTAAACAAACTCTATATCTCTCTAACAAACTGATAATACTGGGGCGTTTGTAGACGTAGGCACTAAATGTCTTGCAGGACATGTGATTTTTCCAAATACCAATCACTTATTTACCATACCATAGGTACAAAATTAAATTTATAGAAACAATTCTTCTGGATAAATCGATTTTTCAATAGCTAACGTTTCGTTGATCATTCTGTCAGCTTCTTCACAAGATCCTTGCGTCAATGCGGTTAATCTGAAACTGAACATGAATATGTGTGCGTGCCTTATACACCTGCCACACTTTGTCAATCCGTGGTTGCTCGATGATGTAGGGGGCGTGGGTCGTTGATAAAATTATTATCGGAATTGAATTTAATATATTTTTTTGTTTGCTCAGAAATTGTTGTTTACACCGAATCGGAATTTGCAGTAACACCTTCATATTTAGTTTCCAATTACTTAGCCTTCGTTCGTACGTGCTGCGTTATACAAATTTGAGAACTTTTTCATAGTTTGCTATTGTTTGCAATTATCGTTTTACTAAACTTGATTTTTTGCCCGATCATCTTGTATCTGGTATATTTTAAGACTCATTTTAATAATTATTATTATTGAATTATATAAAAGTACCAACTTCCTACAGGAACAACCTGAGCGCCCAATATCTGCAATGATCCTTTACCATTATCATGCAAAAATCTTTTAAATGATAATTCTACTAATAAATGAGTTTAATTTAACTATACCGACTTGTTATCCTTTAAAAATTGAACTGTTAAAAAACTCCTAGAAATAACTCACATTCCTGTTCATCCCTTCTGAAATGATGCGCATCTCCTGAATATCTCAATATATAGCAAATGTAAAGTATTAAGTGTCAAGTATCTCTATATGCAAATTTGATCGTGTCGATCTCTTTTGCTTCTGATGTTCTATGCTGTTCGGTGAAAAACCGTACATAACCAATAACTCCAATAAAATGGATCCCATGTCAAAAATGTTCATGCTAAATTTGCCGGAAAATTACCTAACTATATGGCAATTTGGAAATCGTACATAGGTACATCTACAGGATGATATAATATGATTTCGTGAAACTCACGATTATTCAAAAATAATGGAAGTAGGTACCTGCTTTGATGAAGTTTCAGAATAAATTGCTAATCTACATCTCCGTCAACACTAGTTTAACAAAGGTCAAGTAAAGGACGAGTTAGCCAACATGTTTGTACAACACACATATCATAGTGAATAAGTTTTAGTTGTAATTTTTGTCACAGATTTAGTGTATAATGCATAACACAAGCGAGTGGGTTATCCAACATATAAAAGTCATAAGTCCTCTTGCATTTTTCTGAGAATATAGTCCCACGCTCTTTACCGAAAATGAAGGCGCACATGTTAAAGCAGAGGGCTAAACTATTACTAGAATTAAAATATATCTTCAGCAAAAATTCGTATACATTTTTTTTACTTGTTTAGCATCAGGAGTTAGCTGTGTTCTTTTGAAAGTGGCGCTACAATATGAATCACTTAAAATTAATCCTTATAATTTCTGATCGTGTTGTCTTTGTCGTCGAAAATCTGCAAAAAAATTACCGCTATCTATGTGACTTAACTTAAAGCTGCACCAAAGGTGCAGCCGCATGTCTGTCTATATGGAAAATTTGTTTTTTGCTGCATACCAAAGGGTACTTTTCAAGGGGATTTAATGCGGCCACCCTATTTTATTAATTAATTTAATTACATCTGCAAAAGTTCAGTTTGTGTGCGACGCAGAGGGAGATATCAACTATTTCCCATCCATCAGACTTAGGTTATTGAAAAATATATGATCACATCCATCCATCTGACGGCTCTCATGACACTGTCACTTTAGGTTATTATGACTTTTTCAGTAATATTAATAAACTATTTGACACAAGCAATTTGTCTGTCGTTAGAAAAAACATCTTACCAAAACCAAATTATGACGTGAACTAGAAGTGTCAACTAAACTAAAATAAGTGACACCAACGTTAGAAAAAAATACTACCAAATTATGACAAACCACCGAACCATAATAGAGAGATATGGTATCCTAAAAATAACGTCCGCCGCTATTAACGTTAACGTTAATTTAACACCAACGATTTTCAAATAGAGAGATGTGGTAGTTCAAAAAAATAACGTCACCTATGATGGTAATCATATTATAGGCAGCCATTTTTAGACCAGCAGATTTAAAATACCTATTTATACTAGGTATTTAGTATAAAATTTTATAAGGTTGTTGAATTTGACAAGTGGATTTATTATTTATATTAAGTATTTATCAGATTATAACAACATTAATTAATAAGCAGCATGTACAGGGTGATGCAAAAAAAACATTAATTAGCCGACATTTAACAAATTTTCTAGATTGCAATCGAATAAATTATAAATGTTTAGAAATTTTTAGCATACACTTTAGATTTATATACGGGATGAGTCAAAAATATATTTGTTTATTTTTTTTAAGGTCAAAAAAGTAATATTTTGAATAATCTTTTTATTTAGATTTGAATTCATGGTTTCTTTAGCGTGTAAGCTCGTAGAGGTGATCTACGGGGTAACTCAAAAATGTTTCAATTTATCTTCAATATTTTTAGCATATATAGATTTTTGAATTTTTTTTTTATAACCCTCAATGACTTTTGTCATAGATAAAACTACCACAAAACGACTGGGAAATCACGCAGTGATTTCTTGTTCTATTATAAAATATACATTTTGAAATCCAAATATCTATTTGCTCGAAATATTTTCAAGCTCTGTATTCGATTCGAAAGCTCATTGTTCGTTAAATATATTGATTTCTTCAATGCATTATAAGAGCACTGACTAAATCATTTACATGTTTTAATTAATATTATAGTCGATTTTCACAGTGATGAACATACCTAATATTTAAATAAAAAACTTTTACCTATTTTTTGGACGATAACTCGTGAGGAAGCGCTTCAAGTTTTTGTTATTTCAATTTTTTTTTAATATATTTGTTTGGACCACTTTGTAAGCATAAGCTTTTCGATTCATATTCCAAGTTTATTCACATATATATTATGTATATACCGATGTTCTCCGTTAGTTTGCTCTCCACATAACATTCACAAATAATAATCATAGTAATGTAAAAATATACATATATATATATAATGGAAAAATGAAGGATAGTAATTTTTTGCAAATTTCCATCTTATCATCGAACATTGTTCGGACTGGCACTTGAAAATGTGCTATGCTCAGCTATGTTTTCATCATAATATATATAAATTTACCAGCACTCAATATGCATTTCTACTGAATCAGCACCAAAAATATACATATTTTAATTATCCATTCTTTCTTTATTAGTCGTTCCATTAGTAATTCAACCAAACAAAAAGAAAACATTAAAAAAATATATTAATTTTTTGATAAATAATACTTCTATTTATAATGAGTGCTCCAAAATTCATATAAAATTTACATTTTAAGCCATTTGTGTGGTAAACTCTTGCCAGCAAAGTCGGATATGTTACATACACATAACGTCCCGCAATTATTAAAAACTTATTTTTTAAAGAAACATTATATAGCAACAAAATAAGGTGAACATGTTTTTTAACTTCTAAATTCCTAAAAAAAATATTTTCTTTATGGCAATGACCATCAAACGTCACATAGACTTTGTGAAAAATCATCGTGGTTAAGAAATCAACATTCCGAAAAGCTCTTGTAACTCATAAAACGTTTGCATCTTGTTGCTTACAAACTTCAACTGAGCAAACGAAAAGAGTTTGTTTCATGGAATATGGAACAACAACAAGTTGATAGAGATTTGGATACAAACAATTTCACGATCATACACGCTGTATAGAATAAATTGACGCTTGATTAATGAAATTCAGCTATAGTTATGCAAATTTCCATAAAAGAGTGTGTGAGGTGTCAGCAAAGCCGTGGACGCCATTTACCTGACATTATACTCCATACATAACCCTAAAGAAAATTAGTTATTTCCTGGATTTTAGGACACCCTCCAGTATTAGTTAAAATTATGCTTTCAGTAATCAAAAAACAAAGTAAAGTAAAATGACAAATACAAATTTAAAATTAACTATCGTTTGCTGCCTTCTTGAAAGTATGACTGTGGAGTTGTTTAATAACTTAATAGCTTCGAACTATTTTTCCAAAGTCTCTTATACTACCTTACATTAAATATAAAAGAGGGAAAATCTAAAAATATAAAATAATTAATTTTCCCAGACTATTTTCAGAGCCCATTAACTTTAGCAAAAAAAAATTTAAGAGCAAAAATCTACTAGGCTATTTTTCTTTCAATCTATTAATGTTAAATTTTCATTCATATCACTTTACAAAAACGAGTCAATAAAACTTTTTCCATTCTAAAGTTGCACCGTCGGTATGTATTGGACGTAACGATTGATGATTCTGTTTCTGATGTTTTGTAATTTTGATTGATTTATCTCGCTCAGGAGTTGTGTTGTAGTTGTAGACGTACCTACGTGTATATCCTTCACACATAGCCAATACAATTTTGTGTTATCCACTAATCACTAATAGTAAATTCGCAATTGGGATTATATACAAGCTTGTCATTATCAGCAATTTCCACACATACCTCCTACATGCGTTCCAAAATGTGCTAATCTTCCTGATGGTGTATGATTAAATTTGCTGTTAATGTTGTTACAACATACAGAGGGTATTACCATTTTCTATTAGGATTATGCTAAAGCAAAATAAGGAAATATTGTCGGATAAGTACTGATATAACCATAATAGAATTTTTTTAAACATTTTTTATTAAGTCATCTTTAAAATCATGTTTGTATGATTTAAATAATAATAAAAATAAAACGTACTTGTATGATTTAAAATTACAAGGAAAACATATGCTTCAGCATATGCTGCAATGCAGACAAAGTAAATTAAGCTAACATTTGGTATATGAGTTCGGGGGAGTCCTAGGATATTTGTTTTTGGGTCAAATCGCGTTAGCCCTCTGATCGAGGTGCACACAATCCCCAAATTCTTAAACTAATAGTAGGGGTCGAGTGATACATCATCTGTAAGGATTTTTGATGCTGCTTACAGCCAAAGCTTACTTTTGAAATTTACCTCCATGTGTGCAGTCTCGTTTTATAGCTTCTACGAGGGTTGCATTTTATATTTCGGGATTAGAGAACAAAAACAAATATTATTGTTTTTAAAAATATTTCCCATGAAGATCTATACACTTTTGCATGCGTTTGAACCAATTGTCGAAGCACTTTTGCCAATCTGATTGAGGTATCTCCCAAACATGCATTCTGAATGTAGCAACCGCTTCTTCAGGTGTCGAAAAATTTGACCTCTCTGTTTGTTTTCTACGTATGGGAATAAAAAGAAGTCATTCGGTGCCAAGTCAGGACTATACGGCGGATCAAATCGGATCAAATCGATGTTTTGGGTGCTGAAAAATGCAGTTGTTTGAGCCGATGTGTGAGAGCTCGCATTGTTGTGGTGAAGAGGTTGGTTTTCCTGATTTCTTGGAAGACAACTGGCAAACAAATGTTGTGTACCACTTAGAATTGACTGTTCTGCGTTGTTCTAGTGGTACAGTTGCGCCATGTCCAGTTTTTCCAAAAAAAACAGGCAACCATTTGCTTGGAAGTGCTTCATGCGCGAACAACTTTAGTTGGATTTGACTCATCTTGAAACACCCATACAGTCGACAGATGTTTACTTGCGGGCTCATACCACAGAAATCTTATATTATATATATATATATATATCGGTGATATACTATACTCTGTCAACTTAGTTGAATATCTTTGTTTGTTTGTTTATATATATATATATATATATATATATATATATATATATATATGCCTAGTGTCAAATTGGCCTCCGTATCAGTACATTCGCTGAACGAACTTGCCTCCACAACGGAGGCAACTGCGAAATTTCGGAGGCAACTCAGTACCCCCGTGTATAAGTAGTTTAAATGATTAGAATAGACCCCAGGAGGCCACTGACGAAAATTGTGGTGGAGGCCAGTTCGCCACTTACACATATACAGTTATACAGTTTAGTTCGAGAAAAAAAGTTCAGGTGGCGCCTTGGACATATACACATATACAAATTATATGTGAGCTGAACGAAGTTGCCTCCATACATCTAATGGACCTACTGGCCTCTGAGATTTGGCAATCACGCATTTGAAACAATAGTGGTATTAATATACTTGCATTACTAGTGTAAGATAGGTGGTGGAGGCAGTTACGATATTGAACAGTCTAATAATTTAATAACACCGTTGGTGATTCGGAAAAATAGGATAAGGGTTGGAAATTCAGGTTTTGTACGTAAAATGAAACAACTTGAAACATTAAGAAGCTGTATATGTTTTCTCTTTGAACTAAAAATTAGAAAGTTTTTAAAAAAGGTAATTAACATAAAAACAAATATCGTCAAATTCAAATAAATTCTAGCAATCAAATGGTAATATTTTGGTTACTATTATTTAGGCTAAACATAATAAACTGTTACATTATGTAAGGTAACTATCGTATGTCTTCATTCTAACCCAGCCCTTATTGCTCAATAAATTAGGATGTTTCCTAATCAATTCTTCATTTTTCTTTTGAATATGACTCTTAAAGTATCGTTTTACTAATTTAGATTGCTCTGCCGACAATAGAATTTTGTGTGTTAGTGTTTGTTTTGATGCTAAAATAAAAGAAACTCATGATACAAAAAGTTTAAAATTAACCAAAACATGTAATCTTTACTCAAAGTGGAATCAATAAATCGGAAATGGAACTCAAAATCCAAATCACTATTTTAATTATTGAAAACACCCTATCCAACAAACCAACGGACAAAAGTACACGTTTCGAGAACAGTAGTTCTCATCATCAGCTTTAAACGGTCCAAAGCGATAAAATTAATAAAAGTAAAATAAAAATGTTTGAAAACCTCTCGAAACGCTCACATAAGTAATTAATGGCACTGCTAGTTTTCTTTCGTTTATTACAAAGTTTGCAGCAGCAGTTCTAATCAGCAACGGACCGGGAGAGCCCTTTCCCATAACACTGGCGTAAAACAGGGTTGTGTCATTGCACCGATTTTGTTTTCGATGTTTGTGGAAACGGTCACTCAACTTGTTAAGGATGAACTACCGGGGGGAATAGAGATCGTCTACAGATTTGATGGCGGCGGACTCTTCAAGCTTCCTAGACTGCAAACTGAGACAAAGATCGTATCCACATCATTGAGCTTCAATGCGAGGATGACAACGTTGTCCTAGCTGATACAGAAGGGGATCTTCAATATATACTAAATGCATTTAACAGCGCATACAGGAGATCGCGCATGAACTAAATATAAAGAAAACACAGATTCTCTGCCAGCCTGCACCAAACAATAGGGCTGTCCCACCACATATTCAAGTTAACGGAGACAGACTTCAAAACATCGAGAGTGTCTCTTACCTCGGCAGTATTCTCGCGCCGTACGCAAATATCGATGATCAAATTCAGCATCGCAGAAGATGGGCAAGCTCATCTTTTGGCCGACTGAGGCCGAGAGGCTTCCATAATCATAACATCGACGTTCGAAATAAATTGCGAGTGTATAATGCTATTGTAGTTCCTACCCTTACGTACAGCTGTGAATCTTGGACCACTTATCGGAGGCATTTAAAACCCTTAGAGAAGTACCATCAACGATGTCTTAGAAGAGTTCTTGGAATCAAATGGCAGGACCGACGAACAGACATCGAACAGACATCAGCGTTCTAGAGGAAGATAAAACAACTGACATTGAGGCGATGATTGTGAGCCACCAGCTGCCACGTAATCTGCATGCCAACGGAACGCCTTTCAAAGAGAATCCTTGCTTCACAACTTAAGGTCGGCTCACGAAATCAAGGAGGGCACCAAAAGAGGTACAAGGATGTTCCTAAGCCCAACATAAAGAAGTATGGCTTAGATGTAAAGAGCAACTGGGAGCAGATCGGGAACGACCGACCGAGATGGAGGCGTACCATTTACTAGGGTCATCAAGTTTTTGAAGAGCAGCGTCGGCGACATGAGGGTGCAAAGAAACAGCATCGAAAAGAGAGAGAACGCATCGATGGGGCAGCACACCTACAACAGCCGGTAAATGTTGGCGATTGGGTGTGTCAATTTTGTGATAAGGTTTGTGGCTCGAGGATCGGTCTGTTTAGCCATCTTAGAGTTCACAACAGAAATCCCTGAGATGGAATAATTCATACTCATTAGCGAGTGAATGCCGATTTTGCGAGTGAGTGCCGGTTTTGCAATCCACAGTTGTGAGCGTTCCACCAGCCAATGGAGGTTTTTCAAACCATTTTCAATATTAACTTTGTATATTGATTTTATTGCTTTGTATCGTTAAAAGTTGATGATAATAACCAGTGTTCTCGAAATGTACTTTTGCCCATTGATGTGTTTGATAGAACGTTTTGAATTAAAATAGTAGATTGGACTTTGAGTTTCAATTTCGAGTTAATATTACCGGTTATAAGTGCGAAATTATGAAGTATCTAGATGTTTAGGTTAAAAGGTATTTAAACATTTTCCGTAAAAACTATTGGCCAATAAGCTGAAACAGGTTTTTCCTTTTCTCCATAAAAAGTCTATTATAGTCCGTATAAAAGGTGATTATGATGCAATATTTTAACGATGAATTTACAGCATTTTAGCGATGAATTTACAGCACTACTGTAAAAATAATCCGAATTTAGACAAATTTAATGTTCAGTATTGAAAAATAAAAGTCCAATCTCAACGAAATTATTTTTATTTTATTTTTCATTACTGAAATTATAACTCCACTTAAGAATGAACTACTTTTTCAAGAAATTTATTTATATTTAACCAAAAATCAACATTTAATAAATAATTATCTAACAGATCATTGTTATTATTTTATAATTTTAATTGGGCTAACATTTTTTTTTTTTCATTTCAGTGTTTATAAAAAAATCATCAAATTTTAACGGAAATCTCGGATCTTTAAGTTCGAGAAAAAATCAGTAGTTTTGTTTACAGGCTGTAAATTTCAGTATCGATTAAATTTAAAAAATCTACAGTCATGCCTCTAGTCACATAATGGTTTGTCTTTAATCTCCTGAAAATCACATGTCCGTATCTCTTTTGGTTATTAAAATATTTGACTTGTCAGTCTAAACCAATGAAATTGTGGAATAACAAATAGGGCTTTCCATTTAAAAAAACGTAAGTTTGGTTCATCCTGATGAGATGAGCCACCCTGTACAAATATCAATAATTTTAAAATACGTACTTTATGACTGCCTAAACACTGGCTGCTTAGTTATGCGTGAAATTTTTGGTCTTTGAGGTTCAACGCACTAATAACTCACCGTGTATATAATTTTAGTTAAAATCATTTTTACTTTCCATATTATACCTTTTTAATGGATTTCTACCCGTTATGTTAACATCCAAGTAACATTCAGGCTCCGGAAATATTTAAAAAATTTTCACACACTGACATTTGAAATTGAATAATAGACAATTGAAGTGGGTAAAAAAATCACAAAGTTTCACTCCTACACATGCGATTCTTTTTTTGTTGTGCAGGTTTCGTCACGCAACAGTCGAGGTCAAACATCAGAACTTGTACAAACTGTTGTTTATCTCAGACTAATATGTTTCTTTCTTATGAAAGTTGAAGATTAGCTGCGCTATAACCAACCCTTGAGTAGCCTAATTCATCACCTCTTTCAACTCTCTTATTTATCCGTGTAATTTTTTTTTATTGAATGCTTGCAATATTGATGTTAACTGTCCATCCGTACGTATGTGCATATTGTTTATGTAGTTGTTTATGATCCCCTTCCTTGTTAACTTCGATAACTGTTTAGCTGCCACGACTAATTCATTAAGTTTGTACAAATGACTCACGCTGTTTGCGTCAACGAACAAAAATTTTAAAAAATATTTCTTAAACCGATAAACGAAAAATTTAAAAAAACTTCAAAAATATGTTGAACTAAGATACGGAATCTTTTTATCATTTGAAATAGCTCGTTTGGTTGTTTCTGAAGATAATTCGCTAAATTTTTTCCATAGGTACAAATATACTTATGTATAATCATAATTTGACTATAATCCATAAATCAATCTATTTAAATGCAATAAAATATTAATATTATGTAAAGGAATCGCATTAATTTGCTTTACTAATAAGATATCGAAGCAATTTGAATTTTGTCATATACGAGGCCTACTTAATCTTGAAAAAAAGAGGAAAAAGCCATCTTTTCATTTAAGTTCCTGTAAAACTTTCTTTTGGTTTAGATTTTGGAGAAAGTGAAATTTCAGTTACATATTTGGTAATGCAAAGCATAACTATTTGTTCCTGTAAATCTTAGATCAATTAAAAAAAATCTACGCTACCTCAGCTAAGGTCCTTGTATATATTTTTAAGTTTTGTTATTTAATTTTCATTTACCTTGTTCGGCCTTGTTTGTTGCCATTGCGACCAATCTTTTGCTTCGGCCAGTTATGATTCTAAAAATTCAATTACTTTCGTACCACAAATTCTTACAGGATATCTGCTCGAAAAATATGCATATTTACCTGCTGTAGCGATCGCCGAAACCGAAAGTTTTTTGACTAAATCTGCAGTTAGTTCTTCAGACAAGCCAATATTTACAAGAACTGGTACACGTTTAAAAAAGTTACATTGCAAGTACAAAATATTATTATTATATTTTTTTTGGATCACCCTTAATTAAGTTAATAACATAATTAAAACTCGAGATAATTCTGTATCTTTCGCACCAATACCACGTAATCGTATCTATATACTAGGTATTATAGTATAGTATTAAGTAAGGTATTAAACACTTTTTTATTCATCGTCACATACATAAGCTCAAATATTTCACTGAACTATTTCGGCGACGTAAAAACAATCAAATAAATAAGAGGGGAAAGCGTGCAACAGCGCTGGAGGCCACTGCGTCGCATCCGTGTTGTTTTATATACACACTGGAGGCCAATTTGTCGCTACGTGTATGGAGGCCATTTGCTATCTTGTGTTTCATTTTTATTTGTATAAGTTTTATTTTGTATTTCCTTACCCCTCTCACCGTGCCATTAATAAGATGGCAAATGCGAATCGTCTGGTATATAATATACAGCTGTAGCATTAGCGGAAAGGGTGGAGGCATGTGCGTCTGTTATATGTGTGGAGGCAAGTAAGATAGGTAGGCCAATATATATATATATATATACTCTAGAATGATAATCCCGTAGTACAAAAATGTAACCAAAAGTGTAGAGCTGGTCCATAATGCGCATGATCACCAGTAACTTATTTTTCAACAGGACCGGCTTTGATTAAATGTAATATTACTGTTATAGGTATATTTAAAATTAAATTTTACCATTTGGTAATTCAAATAAAAAAATGGAATAAAGGAATTTAAGAAATAAAAAATTACATTAAATATATAAATACTTTATTGTCTAACAGGTACAACCCAATAATAATAAATCTAAGCAGAAACGAGAAATAAGTAAAAATTCTAATATTGGAAAATATCGTAAGGACTTGAGCATTCTAATTATTTATTTTATTATTATATAATATTTGTTTGTTTATACAACCACCTTAGGCGTCTTATCTCTCTACAGCCTTCAAAGAAGGGGTGGAAGAAACAGTGACTTCACGAATATTTTCCGTGTCCATGTAAACCACTTCCATATCATCCGTACTACTCGCAATAGTATTTTGTGACAAAATATGGTTGGTAGAACTTTTATTCTCAGCAATTTTATGGAGGATTCTATAATTAAGTATATTCCAGTTTAACAACAGAATTCAAACGAACTTTGTATACCTACACAACGTAGGAAATATATTCTTGATATACATATCATGCATTTTGGACAGACTGCTTTTAAGTAAACAGTGTCTTGATATCAAACGATTAAGAATTTAACTTCCACTCTCATTTACATAATCTCTTCTTTTCAACAAAAGTTTGGGAACTGCATCGGGTACGAGGGTGATCCTCTTGCCGTCTTCTCTACAAATGATATCTTCTGCAGCGAAATGCTTACTGCATATGACATTCCCATCACATACATTTTCTGTACTAGGATCCCAATGCCCGCATCCAAACATTTTTTTTTTGTCAAGCTAAAAATGAGTATCATGTCAATGGTATCATATTGACTCAAACTGAGACTGTTAGAAACCCGAAACAATAACTTACTGAAAATATTTAATACCAGGAATGAGACCTTCATTTTTACACCACAACACTATACACCTCATTGTTTGTTAAATAAACGAACTACCAAACCAAAATAACAAATATTAAAAACAATTTTAATCACAAATAGGTATATCTATCAACAATTAAAATATACCACGAATAAAACCATAACTCAATTATAAAACCTATCTGAATTGTTGTGAAGCCGACTCTGACAGATATTCCCACTACGAGAAAACAGACGCTGTTGCGAAATCTCCTAAATTTAATAAGATTTGGAAAAAAATGTTTCGTTCACATTGCTGAAAACTAAACAGTATGCAATTTTACCGATAACATTTAATTATTTGATTTTGTCAAGCAGTTTCGTATGACGGAACATATGGATTTATTTATAAAACAGATATGTCGCATAAATTCTGTAAGGCGAACGACAAAATAGTTTTAAATATGGCAGCTCTGTACTGAAAATAAGCTACTGAGGAGCATGCGTAGTTCGTGAAAACTCTGCATACCCGTTACACTTTTTGGTATACGGCTGGATTTAATTAGCATTCTAGAGCACATATCTAATATAAGATTTCTATGGCTCATACGCGTAAATCCATGAGTCATCACCTGTCACGATGTCATAGACGTGTTTCGAAGCACCGCGATCGTATTTTTTGAGCATTTCTTTCGACGAATCGACACGAGCCTTTTTTTGAGCGATTGACAAATTGTGTGGGATCCAACGCGAACAAATTTTTTTGACAGTCAAATGTTTATGCAATATTGAATGTATGCTGGTCCCACTAATGCATAAGTTTGTCTCAATCTTTTGATAGGTCACATGACGATCTTGCAATATAGTTCGCGCACAACATCAATGTTTTATGGAACAACAATTATTATAATTTTAGTTTCAAAATAATAATAATAACTAACCCTATTATTATTATTATTTTTAAACTAAAATTATAATAATATAAATAATATTGTATTTAGATTTTAAACCTTTGACGAAAACATTTCGTTACCCAAGGGATATCACATTTTAGATTATAAAGTACAGCATCCAATAAACTTCATTAAAATTATTGAGGCGATATCGATAGTTCAACCTTCGGGAAAGTTTTTGGCGTACACAACCGATTTTTTTACTTATATATTTCATGAAAAATAGATACGAATATAAAATACGCTCTAAAAACGAATATTGTAATTACATCAACACTGTATTGTATTCAGTATACAAAAGAAAACAAAATAAACATGGACATAGAGAAACGAGTTTAGGCAATCAAGTCTAACTTAAATACAAAATAGTCAAAACGGAGAACGACTAGCTTGTTATGGTGGCAAAGCGAAGTTGTAATACTCGCCGAACATATCCCAAACTAAAACCGTTAATTTTCCTCGGGAAAACATGTGTTCACCGTCGCGGAAAATGCTCATTTCAAACTGTTGTGGGTGTAGCTATAACTCTCCCAAAGCTGGCTATATTGCTGCATCAAATAATAGTACCGACGGATTGTGGTAGGTGATTATACATCTTGTTTTCTGTTATTATTGGAATTTAATTTCATTTTTGTGGTGTGTAGGTAGACACTGGAAGTTATCATTAAAGTTACCGATGTAATAAAGGTGCTTTGCAGAATTTAATTAATTACACTTTCAAACAGGATACACGATTTTCCAACTCTTTTATGATACTTTTAAAGCACAGCAAGGCAAAAGTTGTACATTTTCCTAAATAAGAAATTACTATAACCTATAACATTTCCTTCTTTAGGTCACTCGACTAATGTGATTTCGATAATTTTTTTAGCTGCATCTTGAATTTTTTCAAGTAACTGCTGATTGGTATTGATTTCAGCATGGTAGTACCCCGAATATTTAGATAGGGGGGACCTCGTGGTCACGTAATTGAACCTTATTGACCTATCCATTTATTCGGGAAATGTTCATTTAAGCAAGCAGTAACTTACCTTCTTCTATGTGGTGGTGCACTGTCGTGTGTATACCACATATTAAGTTCTACGTCATCAATGAACTCTAAAAGGTCATGTTCTAAGACATGTCGTCTATACAGATTACAGATATGCATTGAAACGATCATTTTTATAACATGCACAGATAATAAATGATTGGTGCAAATGCCACCCCAAACGTTGCTGAAATCGTCTGCGCCTAATTGAATGTGGATTGTGCAACGTCCATGCATGTTCATTATGACTGTTATTTATGCCGTCCCTATTAAAACACGCTTCATTAGACCACATGACGAGCGAATTGAATCTATTATTATGTGCTTGTTGCTGAAGTAACCAGCGACAAAATTTTAATCGGCGTGAGGCATCGCCAGCACATTTACTTCAGTAGGACGAATGGCCTTTTTTGGAGCGGGGTTACCTGCTTCTCAAAGTCTACGAAATGATGCACTAAACATCGTGTCTATTTGGTTCCTGCATCGATATTCTCGAGCTGCTTGTCTGACATTCCCATTATAATACCCATATCAACAAAAACAATATCTGCATATTCCGCAGTTGTAAAAAAATGCATTTTTCAAATAAATAATTAAAATGACGCCAACATTTATCATTATTTGTGAATTCCCTGGTACATAAAGTAACAAGACTGTTAGTTATGTTGGACATTTGGTTCACACCACCATGCTTTCACCAGAGGGGCCACTTCGTAGATCCACAACTCATCAGTGGTGTTTTTTTTCGATTTCGCCAATACAGAGAAATCATCATGACACCTAGGGCGTTGCTTACCACTTCCCTAGGTAGTATGGGACTCTAACCCAAACTAAAATTCTGCCTTATCTTTGTAGTATGGCTCGGGAACCGTCCCTTTTCCATGACCTCGTTTGATTGTCCTCTGTTGTTGATTGTCGCCTGTTGTTGGTGCCTAGAAAACATTCTGTAACATAAATTTAGATTAGTATACCTGGCCTGAATTAAACAATGTTAATTGGTGTCTTAGTCCTGTGGATTCCTTCGTCAGAGTTGACTCAAATCAAATCAAAACATGCTTTATTGTTGTCTCCGGTACCGCCTGGCACCGTCTTCTACGTTGTAGTTTACTGCTTCGCGAATAAGTGGGTTTGCATGGGTCTGTGCCACTGCAAAGACCTTCTGGGCGGTGCTCTTCTCAGTATTAATCTTCGTCTTCCACCTGGTGCATCATTCGGTAAAGCTGTCCGCTGCTCGCTGCAGGTATCTTGTCCCTTGGCCCATCAGTGGTGATCGACAGGCAATGTACCTAAATTTCCAACATTTACGAGGAGCTTGTACTAGCACGAGAGTTGAAAGACAACAAGATGTTTTTGAGCAGACAATATGCCCGGTGAAACACAATTCACAAACGATGGCCGTACGAGAAGCAAGAACTCCATCATATCCTATTGCCAACACTAGATGCGCCCGAATTCCCTGATGGGAGGCTTTAAGATTATTAATTATTATTCTCATTTAAACTGGCATTTTTATTTATCAACCTATTTTTGATGCAAGCATGAAAATACGATTCTTTAAATACTTGTAACTTCGAAACTGAAACGAATCGGACGCATGTTCATTAATAAATTTCTTCTAAAATTAACCCAGCTATAATCTGTCCAAAAATTTGTCATAGAGCTTGTAGAACACCCTGTATTGTATAGCAATTTATTTTTTACAGAAAAAAAACTGGTTTATAATGGTTTTATGTCAGAAAAGTAGTATCATATTTTCGGTGAATCGTAATCCTATTTTCCTTATGCGGTAAAATAGGTTTTTAGGGTTGGGTTGGGTTATGAATAAAGTAAAAAGTAATGCTTATTATTATTTTATGAGACTATGGGATACTCCGTATATGGGAAACTGTTTTTTAAATAGTGCCCAGATCACGCCAAAAACATCACTGTATATTTAAATTGCATCGACTGAGGAAAGCTTCTTTAGTTGCCTTGTATGATTCATCGAATTTCTCCCACCTGGGACTATCATATATACGATTTGATATTTACGATATACGTGGGATGAAACCCTTGTTAACGTACGTAAACCTGTAATAAAGTAAGTTCGTAGAGCTAGGAAATTACAAGTAATTTGTATAATCGACTAGCAGCTAATCGAGATCTAAAATTAGTATCTAGTTGTCTTGTGTTTTATAGTTCATGTTGAAAAATACAATGAAATGTTACTTTAACTTCAATTTGAAGAAATGTTATATTTTTGTTACTGGAGAATAAATATACCTACTTTAATAATCATAAGTATTGCGTTGTTCCAAAATTTTGTAGTATTAAAGAGTTTTTTTGTCGAACTTTGAAATGAAATAAAACAATCTACGTAAGTTTTAGGTCAAATTTCTATATTTAAGTCATGACACCTTGTAGAATACAAACTAACATTATTACCTGTATCTGTTTGCCTCGTAAATTACCTATGCAACTAGCATAATATCATCCTTAATAATGTAGAAACACTACGTTGTTAAAAAATATATATTTCTCCAAATCTATAAGCAAAGATTAATATTAATCTATGCTATAAGCTATAAGTATAGAAAATAATGCAAAGGTTATTTTTTTAAAATACTATCGAATTGTACTGTCAAATATAGGGTGTAATATTAAAAAAGTTCTATACCTATATCACACTTTTTGGTACACTCAAAATTTTTTTAAAAAAGTACCTACTTTTCTTATAATAAACCAGATTAATGAACGAAAAAATTCATTGAATGAAAAAATAGCCAACAACGCGTTGTGGTTTCATTAAGACTTTAAAATTCGTGGCTTTCGGTATATTCAACCAACGCATTGCAGCAATGTGGCCTAGGTACAGTGACTTTCTAAAGCACCCTCCTCAAACTCCAGATTGAGAACGAAGAATATTCATGCCGCGTTCAATTCGGCAATTAATTGTAACAATTCATATACAAATGTATGAGATGGCAAAATACCTAAAATATGTTATTTAGTTTTTTTCTCAAAAGTAATAACATTAAAAATACGTCTACAAGAGCAGTCCAAGACCACAATTTTAAAATGCCTGGGTTCCTATGCGACTGTAGTTCTAGCCATTATAACTCTATGCGCAGGTGCTTGAACAGGAACACTGTACGCAAAAGTCAATTAAAATCTGCTTTGATATCCAAATGGCCATAAAGGCCCTAAGCTCATCAAGAACAATGTGCAATTAGCAAAACAAACCTTTAAATATCGGGAACAACCATAATCTAACCCTGCAAGTCAAGCAACTGTTAGCGCCGATTGGTATATATTTGTGTATCGGAAATCATTAAAAAGCCAACCCCAGTCCTAAATTATCTACGCAACCTACATTACCAATAATTTACGAGAATTTATATATTCTGAGAAACACTATATATTTTTAAAAATTAATTATTTTCTCCAAAACTATTCAAAATACTCAAAATAGGTATAGGAAAAAATTGCATGGATAAGTCTGGAGACCGTCAGGCCGCATGATAGGTGCATAATTTCCCCTCCCAAACCATCATTCAGGAAACTTTTCGATCAGATGATTACACACAATACGCGCCAAATCAAGCAAATTCCACATTTCCTGTCGAATAATTCATCGGAATTGTTTTGTAAATAATCTAACTAGGTTTATGCGTCTAAATGATTTAGAAATGTTTATTATGCCAATTTGCAACACCTCGTCTGGTGAAACAAGGTTCATGAGTAAAACTATTTTTATTATAAGAAATTTCCATCGGCATTCATGCATAAAATTTTGAGCAAATTTTAATCGAGCTGCTGGATCTATTTTGCAGAATTTAATGAAACTTCTGTACATGATACGGTCGAATCAATCGCTCACGCGTCACACTGTCTTTATTATATTCGGCAACTAGTTTCTAGATTGTTTCCAATATTTACCTAAACATTTTCTTCATGTTAGAAAGTGCGAACGTTAAGCTGGTGGCACACAATTACATTTTGTGATAATTTAAACTGCCCGTCTCTCGCAGTATTCTTTCCACATTTGAAATAGTTTGCCTATTTGATATTTGAGGCGTTTTCTAGCGGTTTACTTTAGTATCATGCAAATAGTTGACCGGTGTGCATGTGTAAAATGGATTGCAAACAATTAATAAGTGAAGTTCTTTTACGGAGGCCTCTTTGAGATGTTTCGCATCCCCAACACCACAATCAACGCGTGTTGGATAAGTGAGAAGAAAAACGACTTTTACTGCGCCTTTGCCCTAATCGTGGTTTAGAATAAACCCAAACGTTGCCAATGAACCGTATTAGTTTTTGTTGCTTTTTAGCTGTCATTTTTTGTTGAAATCCCAAACTGTCTAACTGATAAATGCAAAAAGTATGATGTTCATGCTAATTAACGTTTAATTTTATTTTTACAGGCGATCCCATAGGAACAGTATGTCCTGCTGGAATGTTTCGTTGTGTCGAGGGCAAATGTATTCCGTATCTTTCCGTGTGCAACTACCAAAAAGATTGCGAAAAGGGCGATGACGAATTCCAACAGTGCCGTAAGTATTTTTTATAATCTAAATACTACAGGCCCTATTATTCTTTTGGTACAAAATTTTAGGGAAAAACCACTTCTTGTATGGTTGTACCTTTTTTTTTTCAGTAAAAATATTCTTTTTAATGTAGAACAACAAGCGTTTAAAAATAAATGTGATAGCTCTTATTCACTTTAATCTCCAACTAAAACAGAGTTCAAGTCCGTATACATTTTCTCAAAATTAAAACAATTAATGTAAAATATTATGCTAGGTATTTTTACATACGTTTAAATATTCAGCGCAGTGCATCATTTATTTTTGTTAAGGCTTCTCTGAAAGGAAACATTTTTAAAATAATTCGCAAATCGTTAATTTTTTCATGAAAGTAAAGTCGGAAGAAAATAAAAATATGTGTATGTGTGCTTTTTTATGGAAATCTAATCCTCTAAACAACATACTAACTTGCGAAAGCCAACATAATATGCTCTGCTGCTAGACTTTTTTGAAAAATGTCACCACAAACATATTCCAGCACATTTTTCTCAACAAACCCACTCAATACACATTATCTTTACACATAGAATATGATTAGATACTTAATTTTACTTCCACAATAATATAACAAATAATAAAATATTATTATATCTAAAAAAACTCTTAATTTATACTTATTTTTATTTTAATATCCACTTGAACTAGATTGTTTATCGGAGTCGTTTAGGCGGTTTGGCGGCCCCTCACTTCGACCTGCAGAAGATATTTTGTGAACACTTGAACCAAATCTGGCACAATTCTTTTCAAATGACACAAGTTGACACATTTGTCGAATATGTCTATTTTACCGTCGTCACCATCTAGGTTTTGAGCATTTAGCGCGGAAAATTTTAAACATTTTGATATATTTTGCCAAACAGGCAAAGAATTGTGCGAAATGTATAAAAAATGATTAGATATTAGTATTTGACGTGAAGATTGTTCTTGTAAACAAAACTGTCCACCAAACGGATAGATTTAATTTGGCGCGGATGCTCAAAATCTCAACTTTCTTTAATTAATAGAGATGCAACAAATGTATCGATATATTCGTTTGGATCTCAATTTCTTTTTAAGTGTAACCTTTTGCCTTGAGTACTGCAACTGAGTATATTGGCCGCTTGTTAAATATACTAACGAGTGCTTTTTTTGTTCAATGACGAAATAAAAGTCGAGTCTCCACAAAAATAAATTTAAAAGAAATATAATTTTTTTGTTTGAATTAATAAAAATTAATTAAAATCAAAAACTAACATTATTATGCTATTCTATTTTTCTTTTTATATATCATGATGGTTAATCGATTTTTTATTAAATTAATTTATTATTGTCCAATCGCTTTGACATAGAAATCGAAAAATAAATGATTTTTTATTTATTATTTTTCGAGTAATGTCGAAGCGACAATAATAAATTAATTTAATAAAAAATAATTTTAGTTTTTGATTTTATTTAATTTCTATTAATTGAAACAAAAATTTATTTTTTTTCCATAAGGGTGCCCTCGATTGAAATTTCTGGAACATTAAATTTGCAAGTTCTTCTTTTTGCCAATGGAACTCATTTGAGTTCCGAAACATGTTTGGATGCTGATTATAAATTTCTATTAAATTTATTTTTGTAAAGATTCGACTTTTATTTCGTCAATAAAAATATACAACTCGAGTTAAGAATGGACTATTTTTTCAAATTAGTGATTTTTGTGTTCACTAAATTGTGCAAAAAAATGTACCTGTCCCAACCGCAAGATTCATAATTTGTACAGGCATAGTTTTCGTGCGAGCTTTGATTTATCAACTATTTTAGTTTTACGAAATCTCACACGTATATATTATTTTACTTAATTACCTTTTGAAATGAATTTATTTTGTTAGTTTTTTGGACTTTGCAAAAGTGTTTTTTGAGAGTTATGCGGGAAACTTTTTTTTCTATAGGTTTTTTAAAAATGCCAACAACATAAATGCTACTAGGTCCTAAAATTACTACATTTACATGGATTTTTTTATTGGGTGCATTAGAGGCATTTACAAGTCTGCTATAGCTCTTTCTATGTAAACTAGTTACCTTTTTACTGAACGTTTTGGGAAATTACAAGATTTTTCTTCAAATTTCATACAAGCAACATAATTTAGATTCGAGTTGGACATTATTCGTGGAGTTGCGACATTTATTTCCTACAATTATATAAAGTTTTGATTGAAGTAGTTACATGTTTTCTAATTTCTAGAACATTTTTTATGCTTGATGGAGACAATGTAAGTTATTTATCAATTACTAACAAACTAATTTCATTATTTGTACTTAATATATATTTTTTTTTTGTCAAAAAGCCACTAATCGATAATCTTTCTATCGATCGTTAATAAGGAAAACTATTACTTTTATATTATTGGAAAAGTACAACTTAATTATGATCATCTAAAATAAATTGCATTTTATTACCAAAGAAACAAAACACTCAAAATTATCATCGGCTATCAAATATTTTGCTTTTCACCTAATTTTTATTTAGGTGAGTAGAAGTTCTTGATATTTCATATTGAAAGATAAAGCCTATAAACTTGCTTATGAAAATTAAATTAAAACATTATTTAGAATCTAGAAAATAACTTTTTTATTTTATATAAACCTTGTATACTATACAATATTATACAAAGTATTATTGTCATTTTCTATATATTCCTCTTTGTAATAAGTAATGTAGTAACTAAACTGTTTTCTTAAATAATTCTTTATATTTTTTTTTTTTTTGAAGTAATCCATCAATCGAGGAGTGAATGTTATTGTTTGAATAAAAGACGTCTACTCCACAAAAAATCTTTATATACACGTTGAAACCGTTTATAATTTGCCAGACATGTTTCGGACTACAACGTCCATCATCAGTGGCTAAGGAACCTTATATAATGCGGTTAGATGAGGTGGTTAAACTACATATGAACTTAAAGTAGGGTATTTTCACATTGATTTTCAATTTAAACGTTTATATAATGTCATCTTGTGGAAAGTTATTTTTTAAAAATTAAGCATAATAAAAATAAAAATAAATTGGTTTTTAAACATTAAATTTGTGTATTATTTTAACTTGTGTTTGTTTGTATTTTTCTTTTCTCTTCATGTTTAAATGTAAGATTTTTGAAAATCTGGTAAGATTCCACCAGTGTGGTTTTAATGTCTACAAATTGGACAAGCATTATATAAACGTTTAAATTGAAAATCAATGTGAAAATACCCTACTTTAAGTTCATATGAAGTTTAACCACCTCATCTAACCGCATTATATAAGGTTCCTTAGCCACTGATGATGGACGTTGTAGTCCGAAACATGTCTGGCAAATTATAAACGGTTTCAACGTGTATATAAAAATTTTTTGTGGAGTAGACGTCTTTTATTCAAACAATAATTCTTTATAGTTAACGATACTTTAGATCATTTATCCTAAATTTCCAAAGCTTTATATCCGCATCCTGATGAAAATTTTGGTATGCTAAACCAGGAATATTGCTAATAAATATATTATACCTAACATATAATAATTAGCTTTTAATTATTTATAACGCAAATCATTTCTGTTTTATTTTTCACTATTATGTGTTCTTTGAAGTTCCGTAATTGTTTTTAAGGGATATATGAATTATGTGCCTCACTGGTGCAAAGTTTCATGCCAGTGAAAAAATTATTTTATTTAAATCTCCTGAACTAACGACTGTACTATTTTTATGAAACCTATAGCTTTTACATTTGAGAGTATACTAATATGTTCTACCCTATAAGCAATTAGTATGATTCTTCTTTAAACAATAAAATAATTTAAATTTCAAATAAAAATATACCTACTTTTATTACACATATTTTAAAATATTTAACACATTCCCAATTTCAAGTACAGTACAACTTTTTTTCATACTTCTTGTTACCGATATAATTAATTTTTATTTGATTTTCCAGCACCTCCTGAGTGTGAGCCCGGTCAATTGACATGTCGACAGTACATGTGGAATAAAACCTATTGTATACCACCCCATTATCGATGTGATATGAATGTGGATTGCATTGACGGTTCAGATGAATCAGAATGTAGTAAGTAAATAATTTTTATTTAAATTATGATTCCTGACTAATCTACATTAAATTACTTTCGTATGTATCGTTTACATATAATCAGGTTTACATATTATATTTGAAATATCTAGAATCTACCTGCGTATGAAGTTTAGGCTTTGTAATAATAACAGGATTGAAATTTCGATTAGAGATCCCATTGGAAATATAAATTTCAATTAAAATTTCCGTTAAATTTACGGCTAGAGTCAACAGTGCATATCTACAAATTTTCCAAATTAAAGTTACGTATAGGTATCTACTATATTAAGTTAGGAATTGGCAAAAGTATGTTGATGAATATTTATTTTTCAAATTGGACAATCCCACCAGGTGGTTGCTACATTTGCAAAATTTATCGGATTATGTTTTAACGTACGTATAGTTAAAACATAATCAGATCACTTGGTGGGATTGTCCAAACTGAAAAATAAATTATTCATCAATATACTTTTTGTCAACACACGAACTCAATACAATAATAGTTACTATTTGTTTTCATTTTAAAACTATTTTCACATCTTTTAACATACTGCTATTATTTAATTACTACGGGATATATTCGAGTAGTAGGCACAAAATATCATAGGATCATAGTCCTTGCTAAATTATAATACATGGCATGTTTTTTAAGTAAGTACCGTTTTGGAATTAAAAAAAGACGTGCAAAGATATCGCAATAATTTTATTTTTACATGAAAGCCTGTACCTTAATCTACTTTTCTACATAATTTCTGTGAATATTGAGGCACTTGTCATAACGTGGCACCAGTTTTTGAATACCCTCCTCATAAAATTCTGCCGCCTGACTTGTTAACCACTGTATCACAAATGTTTTGCCTTCGTTATCGTCTTGAAGACGCTGAACACCCAGGTGTTTCTTCAAGTGCAGGAACAAATGGTAGTCGCTGGGCGCCAGATCAGGGCTATATGGAGGATGATCTAAAGTTTCCCATTTAAAAGATTTGATGAGATCTTTGGTCCGATTAGCCACATGTGGACGAGCATTTTCATGCAGCAAAACGATACACTTACTCAACTTGCCACGTCTTTTGTTCTGGATTGCACGACGCAGATTGTTCAATGTCTCACAACAAGACGCTGCATTGATTGTCTCATTACGAGGCAGAAACTCCACTAGCAATACTCCTTTTCTGTCCCAAAAAACTGTGCACATCATTTTCCGGGCAGAAATTGTTTGCTTAAACTTCACTCTTTTGAGTGATGATGAATGTCGCCATTCCATGGATTGTTGTTTCGATTCTGGTGTGACGTAGGCCACCTATGTTTCATCACCAGTAACAATTTCGTCCAAAAAATCTTCACCTTCATTGTGGTACCGCTCAAGGAAAGTCAATGCACTGCCTAAACGTTGGGTTTTGTGCAACTGGTGCCACGTTATGACAAGTGCCTCAATATTCACGGAAATTATGTAGAAAAGTAGATTAAGGTACAGGCTTTCATGTAAAAATAAAATTATCGCGATATCTTTGCACGTCTTTTTTTAATTCCAAAACGGTACTTACTTAAAAAACATGCCTCGTATATATTATTTAAAAATTACCCATTATTTTGACAAGGGACTAGGGCGGTACCCAGGGATGTAAAGGGATTCAAACCTC
The DNA here is from genome assembly GCA_911728435.2 of Apoderus coryli. Taxonomy (NCBI): domain Eukaryota; kingdom Metazoa; phylum Arthropoda; class Insecta; order Coleoptera; family Attelabidae; genus Apoderus; species Apoderus coryli. Next base: position 7,433,619 of record OU452204.1, on the reverse strand, counting down.
CCAGAAAAATTAAATACGATGTCGCGATAAGTGCTAGAGACTCCATTTAAATGTACAACTAGTAGAATCGCTTGAACACCCTGGCGAAACGATGTATGTTTGTATTGCCTGCTAGAAGTTTACGGATAACCGCTTCGTGAAACTCAAACTCCGATATACAAACCATTCCGACATTTTTTTTATTGTTAAAGCTTATTTCCTACAGAACTTAATCAATTATAAATAGTTAATGGTTAGCAATTTTTAATACGTAGATTCCTTAGTCAAAGTTAACACCTATATTATCTAAGTAATCTCTGAGCTTTCAAAATAACAAACGAAGTTTCAATTTGTTACCATGAAATCAGTCTCGGTTTGTTAGGTTGACATAGTTTAAAATTAAGTAAACGTTTCAATAGGATCAATACTAGTGACCGACAAGCAAAAAGTGGCCGCTCGTTAATAGGCTGTTGACACCCCGAGAGCGGCTACAAAATAATAATAATAACTGATTTTATTTTCAACCAAAAAAAAAACTGCAAATAACAAATCTATCAATATTTCATTTTACAGAAAAAATTATATCCATATATATACCATAAACAAAGTTACATGTCTGTGTTGATTGCAAAAAGGAATAGAACAAAATTTAAAAAAGATAACAAATGACAGCAGACATATGTATTTAATAATTTTTTTCTTATTTAAAAATAGAATTGGTTCTTTTTGGAAAATGCAAATAGATGTATGTAGCTTTACTTTTGCCATCTAATTCACATTTTTGGATATAAATCTATTTATCAAAATGCATTTTAGAAACAAATTATTCAAATTTTGTATTTTAATTATTTATAAACTTCTCTCAATTCAATTTAAGATTTTTAATAATAAATGTTTCTTTTGAGTTCGAATGTATTGGCAACACATGAGGACTATCATGTGGCATAAATAAATAATGTATTAATAGCACATTCTATACCACTTACCAAAAGTTGTAATGAATCAGTAATGAAAAATTTTATTATTGAATGATGGGCCAAAATCAACTAAAATTTAAACTCCGCCTATGGATTATTGAGCAGACATTCAGGAATAATGAAGGAGTTTAATCGGCAGACCGCGTAATCCCTACGGCCATTGTAATGAGTTAGTATAGTGGAATATTAGTGTGAGTTTCGGGGGTCGACTAGCTAGAGAATTTTCAAGAGAAATGATCCGGCTTGCTTTTGGTGGGGTTTTCAATTAAAACTTAACCTCCTCATCCACCCTTACATACCACTACTTCCTTCCATTTCCGCATATTATTTATAGCACTTAAACTTTATATAAGAGAAGTTTGCATTGGTTGATTCTATTGTTTTATTCATTAGTTCTTGGTTTATTTAGTCGGTTATTAAGAGATATTAAGATGCATCTAATTGATGTTGAAACATACGTTTTACCATTTCGCCAAAACACTTTTCTCCCCGAATCTCTAATTAATATATTAATAGTTCAAAGTTTACACGTGACTAATTTATGATTTGCAGTTATTCAATTCAATCAATTTAAAACCACCGCTGATTAAACAAGTACATTCAGAAACATCGCTGGTTAAAATTTAAGTTCGTTTAAACTTTATTTTGTCGAGCCTGACTTGGAGATGGATTTCATAATACTAAAACCCTGACATCGTATACTCCCAGCTAAATATTACGCCGCGAAAATTTAGGCTGCAAACACCTTTGGCTAATTTAGTTTAGTTTCAGTTTTCCATTGCTGAACACATGACTCGTCTGTCAGAAAAATAGCAGATCTTGAGTAATTTTGTCAAATATTATTCCAAAAAAATCTGGAGCTCAAGCTGGCTCTTATGAATGAAAAAGTTTCTTCTCGCTCTCTGTTTCTGTTTCAAAAATTCGTTATTTATCTGTGGCCACATTTCTTATGATACCAAACTCGTATATGTTTTGCACAGCTCTCAAGATGCTGGGTGAGGCTGTTTTGAGGCTTATTTGTTTGGTCAGACTTGAACTGACATTTTCAGTGACATTGTCTCATTGTGTTCATATATTGACTTTAATTTAATAGTCCATACGATTTCGGTCATAAACATAACAGCCCTCATCAGTGTATGTACAGCTATCAGATGTGTCTCTGCGGGAATAATCAGGATAGATATTGGAAATACTATAATTGAGACAAAATATAAAATCTAGGTGTAGGTATACTAAGGTCGATAGAGACCACAAAAAAATATTTTCAAAATGTTCGCGGTTATATGTCTAGACGATTCGAAATATTTATATTTTATGTTACAAATGACGTTTGAAGGCCGACAGAAAATCGTCATTTAAGAGATTAAGGTTATTAGAGCTCCAGAGGTTTGTATGTGTCTTTGATGGCGCCATAGCAGTGGCGAAGCGTCGATGTAACCACTGTTACTAACTGTAAAATAATTTTATTTATTTTTTTACCAACAGCAATATGTAATAATAATTCAGTAATTTATCAATGAAATTAACCAAATCCACGAAAATAATTCGCTCGCGAGACGGTGTTGATATAACACGATAAATGTGCCTCCCTTAGACTAGATTGAATGTTACCATTTTCGTTTATGGATACGCGTGATGGTCCATCGGCCTCTGGTCGGGGCCGACTCGTGTCTGGTCGCGTACTTGAATTCTACAGCGCGAGAGCGTGGGGGAATCGCGATACTATGTAGACTTGTTACCATTTTTTGTTTTGGTTACTCGTTAGTCGTTACACAGAATAGGCTGGGGGATACAGTGTGCATGCAATTAAATAAATAAACATGGATGAGTGCCGCTGCGTAATCGAGCAACTACTTGAAAAGTCCTTCTCCTTGTATAATTTTGAAGAAAAAAAGGAGATCATTGAAAATGGAAGGCCAACACATATTTTAAATAATTTAAAAAAGGAATCAAAAAAAGTAGTTTGATTGTTTTTCCTACTTTGTTTGTTTGTCTTAGAATAGTATGTTTATTTTTTTTTTATTGTTTGTTTGTTGTTTTATATATTATATTATTTGGGAAATTGGGAATAGTGATTTCTTTTATTATCCCACAGGCCTGAATTAGTCTTAGCAATTTTTCCTTAAAAACAATAATTTAATAAAATACCTGAAATAAGCAAAAAATTATATTTGAGAGCTTCAAAATAAACTTTTTAAAAGATAAGATTTTTCACATCTGGTTTTGGTAACACTTTAGAAAAAGTCACGCGTCGCCACTGCACCTTAGTTAAAAATTGAGTGGTTAATGTCGTTACAAAACCGTCTTTAGAAATTACAAGATTATTTTTTGTAATTGTAAGTAATCCATTACGAAGAGGAACAGGATATATTTATAAAATAGTAATTTATAAATTACAATATTTTTCGGTAGTTTAGAGCAACTCCTTTGTTGCATCACTTAAACGTTGGCATGTCTAAAAAACGAAACTCCAAGTTTAAACTTGTTAACGTTGAAATCTCTGTCAGGTACGAGATGAGAAACCCGAATGTAGATGCAGTAAAACTTCTAAGATACTATAAAATAACAAATATATATTTATGATGCTTTATACCTTGTATTCGATAATACGAGAGACTCTGAAACTAGAAATATGGAAATTTATCACTTTTAAAAATTACGTTCTTTGGTACAGGGTGGTCACTTATATATTACTCAATAGTGATCTTCATAATTTTTATCACACATCAGTATAGTTTAAATTAGCAAAGTTGTAGCATTTGTTCTGAATCGTCAGAATTTGGTGTCAGAAATGACGAATGTCAATCCATTGTCAAAATATTGACATATTATTTGATATTTTAAATGGAACATCCTGTATTTTGTTTTCTTCTGAATTCAATTATATATTTTGCAGCTGTGGAAGGCTATGAAAATGCTGATTTCTTTTTATCCAATATATGAAAACAACTAAATAATAAAATAAAAATAAAACTACCTAAACTGAAATAAATAACAACTAACGAAACTGAAAATTTACATTTACATATAATCTATATCTTTTTATTAAATTGTCCAGGGTTCTTCTGAATACATGTGGTTGGTTATTAAGAATAATAATTTATTTAAATTTGTTGAACACTATGGGGGCGGTCCATATAACCCTTACCATGGGGTTAAGTCAAAACTGTTAAAAGGACCGTTTCTGCCGATCCACAGATTGTAATTAACATTTACAAAACGGCTAAAACACTATGGTGGTGCTCCTTGTTACCAGATTAAGTTTTTACATATGCCTATTTAAAGGGAGCATATTAATTTCTTCTTCTATTTAATTTTGAAGGAGCTCCAAGTACCGATGCCCTGTCAGAGACCTGTTATAAAATAATTTTCTTAGATCCCGGTTCTTGCGATTATACCATACCAAACACCTTCAGTAATGAGCTCGTATTTCTTAAACGTTGACATAGGTTGAGAAATGTTCTGGCACTAAGAGTTTTCCTGTTAGGATAAAGTCTATAAAGTCTATATTCTTCACGGACCAAACGTTGATTTGAAATACTATTTATGTAAACTGACACAATATCCACTTTTTCTGCCTTAGAATAAATCATTGTCAAACAGAACAATTCATTTTTTTTCATATTCATGAAAACTTTGATAAAAACAAATCATTATTGTCATAGTTCCACAGCTACGAAAAAATGAAAACTTATTTTTTGAAAACTACTAAACATAACGTCAATAAAGCATGTATATTTGAAATCAGAAGAAAAAGGTCTACCGATTAAGAAAACAAAATGCAATATTTTCCGCATTTAAAATAGCAAATCATGTCCAAATGGATTGACATACGTCACTTCCGGTATCAAAATCTGACGGATCAGAGAAAATGCTAAAACTTTGCTAATTTAAACACTGTGTAATCAAAATTTACGGAGATAGTTATTGAGTAAAATATACGTGAGCACCCGGTACCTTGTAACGATAGAACACGCTATTTTCAATGACTAGGCTACTATTAATTATTAGTAGGAGATTAACTCACAAAATTCATAATTTCTGTTACTAACAGGAAGGAACAACCGCTACTGTCATAATTCCTAATTATTTATTTATTTTTCTGAATAAAGACACTGCATACAAACATTTTAATTTTAAAAAGGTTTCCAACTTCCATTATTTTCTCCATCCAATCTGAAATGGAAAATCTCATACACATTATGTGGTTTAATAAAAAAAATTGCTTTTCTCTATTGTTGAGTCGGAATTACATTATAAGGTACACGAGCTCATTTTAATAATAACTTGATATGTATAAGAAATCATGAATAGACCATTATAATAATAATAACTATACAATCTGGTTATGACTGCAATTCATATTCAAATGTGAACCAGATTCAATTTGGTATAAATGGATGTTTTTATAAAAATAATGGAAAACATTACTTTTTATGAATATTGATATTTCATTACAATCAGTTGTTGTGTTGTTATATTTGTTTTTAATAATTTTTCAAAAATCTGCATTGTTTTTAGCTTGTGGTAGGTACAAAATTTTGTATTTGCCTATTCCTAATTGATGAATATACAGGCCCTTCAGAACCTAAATCGACAAACTAAGAATAAATTCATTTAAGAAAATGGAAATGTCCTTAAATAATTTATCTAACAATTCCGGTTAACACAGATTAAAGATCCAAAAACAGTACCCACAGTATAGTGGATTATTACTTAATAGAACTTAAGAACATAAACTTACATAAGAGTATAAATACAAGAGTTAGTACCTAGTCATTAAACAGGTTTCTTGCAAATTTCTTTAATGCATTTTAGATATACTGAGACAATCCAAATCTAAAATTAATGCATTGAAAATATCTGTAGCTAGTCGTAATTCCCCGAACTGTGACCTCGGCTCAGACTGTCACACAATTCCTTCAACTCAAGTTAAAGAAATTAATTTTAATTATTTCCTTTAACTTCAAGTTAAAGAAATTGACCTATGCTATTTCAGATTTTTAACGCCCGAATTGATATTTCAATTTCTCAACTTTGTGTCTATAGATATAATTACCTATAGGTAGTGCATTTTAAAAATGATGAATTTTAGAACCTATTCAAATGCCAATAATGTGAATAAATAGTGAAAATAACGTAGAATATTATTCATTTTATTGAACGCTAGCCGTTTCAGTTCATTATAAAAAATTTAATAAATCCTAGTTATCTTTTCATTCTGGTGTTCTAGAATATACAGCAAGTAACAGCAGAGTAAATGTTACAACGTGAAACTGTAGATTTCGATGTAGGTACAGGGAGTCAAAGTTTTAACACTTTTTTTCTCTTCAGTATTCTTGCAATGTTATGTGTGTGCTATAATTTTGGAAAATTTAAACTAAGTGAATTGGGCCCAAAGTTGACATTGTCAGGTTTTGTTTATTACAATAGTTTAAATTTGCATAATTTATATACGATTGCTTCTCAAGCATGAGTACACTGATTTGTAAAAATTTTAAGGCGGAGCTCACAGTAATGGAAGAGCTAGTCGAACGCTTTACGTCCAACGATTTTTCAATCTACAGTCCCAACTCATCTTTTGTCTTATGTTTGCAGAACTTTAAAATCGTTTTACACGGATATTTAAACCTAATAAGCAAAATCGCTGTCATACCGTCAGGGGGTGAATTTTTAATTGAATTGAAATAGAAAACCGGTGAATCAAACGTCAGAGAAAATAGAGAGCTCCTTGATGCATCGACTGGGTAATTCGGTAATATCAGATATTTTATAATACATGTAACTGGTTATATTTAATTGCTTGTTACATAAAGTCACAAGACTTTTAGTTATGTTGAAAATTTGTTTCACACTACCATGGTTTTACCAGACGGGCCGTTTCGTTGATCCACAACTCATCAGTGGTGATCGGCAGGCAGTGTGACCCAAAGTTCAGAAACGATGGCCGGACAAGAAGTAACAACTCCATTAAATTCTATTCCCAACACTACCTAGACGCGCCCGAATTCCATGGCAGGAGGCTTTATTTATGAATTGCTTGTTACATAAATTTAATTTTTATGCATATATTCATCTTGTGTGTTTTACAAACAATAAATGAATTCTCATATGCTTTTGTTACAATTACAAACTGTATGGTGTTTTAATTAAATTATTATTTGTGGTATTTTATTAAAAATATATATATAAAAATGAACACGGTGAAATAGGAACAAATCAACAAATTATATTATATTATTATTTTATATTTGATTTTGGCATAAAGTCTAAAAACCAAAGAAGGGTCAGTAGACGCTAAAAACGCAATCGACTCGTCGCAATCCCAGCCACATTCTGCCCCACTACTATATATATACTATACTATAACTATAAGCGGCGGCGAATTGCTTTTAATACAGAGATAACAAAGGTGCCGACACGAGGTGAAGTAACGTTACACTTGTTTGATCATCGTATCGCCAGTAGCGTGCCGCATAGGGCGCACCGGGGCCCCAGCCCTTAGCTCTAACTCGGGCTTTGCGCACTAGTGCAAACGCAAAATTGAAAGTACGATCTAGTTATTTTACGACAATATTAGAGGAAAGGATGCAAATATGGGCTACACATTTTATTTTCGTTTGTCAAAAATAAAATAAAACTTCTATATTAATTCTAAAGATGCCTAACGATAACTAAATTAGTTTGCTACAACCTGTCAAAAGAGCAGATTGATTAAAAAAATATATAGATCTATAAGTTGGTGAATAATGAAAATGTGAATTTTTGCTTCATTTGAATATTGACCCTAAATATGGGCTACCCCCAAAAAAGTGATGAATTTGTGATAAATGCGTGAAAAATATATTTAAAAATCTAAAATAAAACAATACGTCAAATAACTAAGAACGGGTCTATTATTTGCAAAAATCACACACATATTCATATTTTTCCGCTCCAGCGCTCGCGTTATGGGCCCACAAATTACACATGAGGCACTTGACCCATATTTCACGGTGGTTATCCTCTGCATACGGTGCATCGCAAAACATACAAAGTACGTCAGCTTCATCTTGTGGACAATGGGAATTAGGAAACTCATTGTAGTCGCTATCATCGTCATCCTCAGGTACACAATTCTCCTCCTCCTCCTCCTCCTCGCTGCTAGAATTGGAAGCCTTCTGTCACTTCTTTGTGACTTTTGGAATCTGCTTGCGGTTTACTCCTATCCTCATTGATGCTACGAGCAGTTATATTAGTTATCAGAGAACTCCTTTCAGCAGAAGTTAATGATGCAATTTGTCGTTTCCCTTTTCTGCCTACAACCTGTGCAATCTTGTTTTGGACAACCGTTAGACCTGTCTCATCAACATTGAAGATGCGTTCATGAGGGTAATGCGTCTTTCCATATGCTTTTTCCAGAACATTAAAGAAGGATGCTACATTTTGTTTGTTAAAGCCTCTTGCGCGAGAATATGATGTTCCCGTTGGTCGTCGTACTGATACCTCTTTATGGCGTTGCAGGAAAAGCCTTAACCAGGCTCTGCCCGCCATGTTACCTCCAAACGGATGTGTGATGTGGTTCCTAGTAGCTAAGGTGTATGCCATTCTCCTTACGTCTTTTCTTGTCAATCCGTGAAATTTAGCTTCCATCCCCAAAATATAACGAACTAACTCGTCTTCTAAATCCTTCCCTAGGACAGCTTTACGCCCTAGCTTTATCTGGGCAGCTTCAATTGGCTGTAGTTCACGTCTTCTTGAAGAACGTTGCAATGTAGAACGTGGTACATTAAAAGTTTTTGCAGCGTTTAGTGTACCCATTTCGGGTTGTCTGACAGCTATTATCGCACGTTCCATATCTTTCTCATCCCATATTATTTTGTTTTTAGCTTCTTGTCGCTGTTGTCTTGACATCCTGAAATAATTGCTTCCTTAACTAAATAGTTCTAAATATCGGCCACTAGCCCATAATAAAAACATAGGGGTAGCCCATATTGCAAATATGCTGATTCTCCACAACGAATGAGTTTATGTGTAAAAGTAGTCAATTAAGAGAAAAGTAATCAGCATACATTAAAGGCTGATTATAGGGCTTCAACCTTATGCAGAAATAGTTTTGAAAACATTGTTAATTTTCATATCATGAAATTTATAAACTTACCCGAAAAAGTTCAGACACTCACACAAACTCACAGAAAATCTTTATAAATTGTTACGCGGTTTAGTATTGCGCGCCATCTCTACTGTAAGAGTTTAACTTCGTCTTGACCATAATGCGACAGTCAGATGTAGAGATCTGCATCCAATAACTGAGAAACCCACGTAGCCCATATTACAAGACTAGCCCATATTTGCATCCTTTCCTCTATGCTCTATTATTTTTAAACGGTTTCCTTTCAATTGTCTAAAAATTTCTGGTATTTTGTATACTAATCGTTGGGCGCCCTCAAAATAATTCAAACTTGGCGATATTAATTCTGAAGGCATTTATTAGGATTGATGTAAACAATTTCTGGACTTTAATCTTATTACGAATAAAATTATTATTCAAATGTTTTTTTTTCTAGCATACAGAAAATGTCAACAAGACGACTTTCACTGTGGCTTCAAACCATCGGATCCTTGCATACCCAAAGAAAAGAAATGTGATGGATATTTGGATTGTAGATCCGGTAGAGACGAGCAAAATTGTCCTGGCGTTGCCTGCAGATTAGATCAATTCAGATGCGCTAACGGTCAAAGATGTATCGAATCTAATCAGAAGTGTGATCACAAAAATGATTGTGGTGATAATTCGGATGAACTTGGATGTAGTAAGATGCTTTTTAAGAAAGAATTACATACATATTTTATTTTAAAACAGTAGTATGAGCCTTCGTCTTATTGAACGACTAAATAATTTTTCTCATCCACAGATTTCCCAGTATGTCACGGTGTCCAGTTCCGTTGTAACAATGCGTTATGTATACCGGGAGCATTCCGTTGTGATGGCTATAATGATTGTTCTGATGGATCCGATGAACAGAATTGCACGGCTATTGCGTGTCCTGATAACAAATTTTTGTGTCCCAGGGGTACGCAAGCTGGAACATATAAATGTATACCGAAAAATAAATTATGTGATGGCAAGAAGGACTGTGAAGATAACGCTGATGAAGAGGCAGCATGCTGTAAGATTTTTTTTTCTTCAATGTCATATTTTTCAGTTTTTGATTTTTACTAGTTTTTGATTAAAGACTGGCCGACCGGTGGAGCAATTTAAATCTCGAAATCTTAAAAACACACAAATATTTCCAACTTGTTGAATTTTTGTCAATAAATGACAGTGACGTTATTCATTTGTCGACGTTTCGAGATATACTATATTTCCAAGGACACACTAATAAAAAATACAAACTTGTGAAAAATACGAAAATTATTTCACTATACAAAACTCAAAAACTTATACTTACGAAAGAAAACACAATCGTCTTCTCCACTAAATATTTATTTATTCCTTTTTTTCTTTTATACTTTTATCACACAAGGGGCATGTTTTGGAGTCTGCTTACTCCATCTTCAGCCTGAAAGGCAACAGCACAAAGTCAAGTTAACAAATTTAACAAACAATGTCAATGTGATGAATTAAAATTAACAAAAAATTAAAACAAACACACAATAATAGGAGAAAATCGTAAGACGAACAGGCTAAGTAGGTTAAATAAAATTATTGCTCACTAGATTAAGGTTTTTCCTACAAAGGGTCAACGAGAGGTGCTTAAAATATAAGTATATAAAATTTATATATTAAAAAGTACAAACCAAAAAATTATGTAAAAAGAACAGACATTAAAATAATATGTACAAACATGTAGTATGGAGTATGGAGTATGGAGACGAACTACCAAATTGTGAAGATTAAAAAAGTTTTGGAAATATAATATCTTAATTCTTATTTTATAAAAATAATATTTTAAAACAATAACAATGAACAAATGATGAATGAAAATATCAGAAAAAAACATAAAATGGGCTCCATAGATTTAAGATGGAGCAAAGAATTGAAAAACGTAAAAGGTTCAATTTTTTGTTGGTCATTTAAGCAAATGATGTGGTCATCTTAAATTTACAACATTGACAAAAAATTCAGTCTGATACACTTGTCACACACATGGGCGACACTTAGACCCAAATTGACGTCAAAGAAATAGTTATGATTCAGGACATGATTTGCAACAGAGGAGATGGATTCATAGGTAGTAGTATTTATATTTCGTTCTGATTGTCCTGTGTATTTAGCTGTGCAAGATGGTTAAACACCGGACTTGTTATTTAAAGGAATTGCGTCCTTTGAATTGATCAGGAGAGAACCAAGGCTATGTAACGACCTGAAGATGTTAATATCGCATTTGGATTGGAAATAAGCTGTGTCTTTTATAAGAAAGGTTGTCCACGAAAGGAATAGAGAAACATTTTCTGTAAAGAGATTCTGCTGGTCGAATTAAATTCTTATTGAGGTGTTTATTAAAATATGTAAAAAACAGTTCGTTAATGGTTGACGAATGAGAACTATTATTCACAGCTACAGCTTGCAGCAGAATGTATAGTAGTTAATTGTTAAAATCTGAATGGTCTAAAAGTCTAGAGGAATGCTAAAAAGACAATGAAAGAAGCAATTAAAAGACGAAAATTTGTGTGTATAGGATTGATAAGTTATCACAGAGTCAGTGCTTGTGGGTTTGTGGTAGATGGCGAAGGATAAATCATTTAGTTCTTGTTATCATCAAATCTAAGAAATTTAGGTATCTGTTGTTTTCTATTTCCATTGTAAATGCAATCGAAGGGTGCATGGAGTTAAAACATGAAAGGAAAATATTCAAATCTGTCAAATCCCCTGTGAAAATGGTGAAAATATCGTCCACGTACCTATTATAATAGATTATCTTACTATAAAGGAGATGTGACCTTATAATCTTCTCTATGTTAAACATGAAAATTTCCGATTACAAGGGGGGCAAATTGTTGTTAAACTGGAAGAAGTTTTGCCTCAGGACGGTGTCTGTAATTAAACATATGTTTAACACATGGAAAGTAAGTAGAGTTCCCAAAGAGTAATTCTCTAAGGTGTTTCAAGTAAGCTTCGGGCGGTATACTAGGATAAAGATTCTTGACATCAAGCATGGAGTTTGCCCGAAAACATAAGTGCCTCAAATTCGAGACGAGCGAAAAAGAGTTTTTGATTGATAAAGGGTTATAAAAGTCTGTGACTAACGAAATTACCTCATTCAACCATTTTGCTGGTCTGTGTGAAGGGGAATTATTGTAGCACACCACCGGTCTAATTGGAACGTCAGGGTTATGAAATTTTGGGAGTCTATACAATAGAAGGGTTGAAGGGTGTATGACAGGTCACCTCTGCTTGTTAGAAGAAGTAGGCGAATGGTGTCCTTAGTTAAAGACAAAATATTCTTCAGTTAGTTTGTCAGAAAAATCTTAACGTAGTGTTTCGTAATTAAAGTATACTCTACTGCATCATATGGATTAGGTACTTCTTTAACTTCTTTAATTATATAAAATTCCTTGTAAAGACTGTAACAAGGTTTATATGGGGCAAACTTCTAGAAATTATTTATTATTATTATATTTATCAAAATTAGTTGAAAACCACTCATTAGTATTAGATCATATAGTTTGATTCAGTGCTCCAAAAAGGTCAAGGTTAACTGACCACGCTAATTTATAATTTAGATTTTCACAACACAATCCTTTGTAGACAGTGTAATAAGGATAACAATTAGAGCAAATGTTGACAGAATCAGTAAGGTAGGCGCAATGCTGTTTCAATTAGTTTTCAATATAAATTTCGATATTATGCTAAAACATTAAATAGCTTTAGTCAGTGCCTCATTTTAAAAATACGAATTTGCCGTATTGGTTTTTAGTCCTTAATAGGAGTCTTTCAGTTAGCTCTACAACAAAAGCTAATAAAAACTAAAATAATATGTATATTATTTTTTCTAGCGACTCTATCATGTGCCTCCCTTGGATGCGAATACAAATGCCAAGCATCACTGACAGGCGGTGCATGTTATTGCCCGGATGGCAAAAAACTAGGCGCTGACAACAAGACTTGCGCAGATCGTGACGAATGTCAAGAGTGGGGCTTCTGTGATCAGCTGTGCACGAATTTTCCTGGAAGTTATGCATGCTCATGTGCTCCTGGATACAATTTACGCGAGAAAAATCGATGCGTCGCCTCGAATTCAAGCGAGTTTATGTTGTATTTCGCACATGATAAAGCCATCTTCAATAGCGATTCCACTGCCAACAATGTCAAAGTCATCTTGAATACAACTGGCGCAAGTGGATTAGATTTCCATTTTCAACGGAATGTGTTGTATTGGTCGGATGTCAAGACTAAACGGGTAAGGAATTATTGTGTATACTTTATGAAAATGGGTTTCAAATGTTTCCATGATTATTTCTTTGATGGGTCTGAAGTTTCCTTGTATATTTAATTCATGCCGTATTATATATAAATATTATTGTTTATAATTTGTTTCAATATTATAATCAGTGCCAGGTTTCGAAGTTTGGAGGCTCTCTTCACTTTGAGATGTCTGATCTAATTATCTGAGAAATCTCTCCAAATGACTTATTGTGCTTAGTGTCATTATTCCTTATACTGTTATTCTACCCCGTCTAGTACTTTTATATGCTGTACCAGTTTGTACGGATACTTAGATGGATATCTGATAAACATTCGAAATCGAAAGTTGACATTACTTGCATTTAAAATATCTTATGATTGGTATTTTCTTCGAGGGCAACTATTTATATTTTAAACCTTAGCAACACATTCCTGTTAGGTCTCAGCTTTTCTTCTCACTGGAAAGTTTACATTGTTGAACATCATCGTGCGATGATTTATTACGACTTTCGACGTGGGTTATCAAGACAACAGTGTATCGAATCGATCAACTAAGCCCATCCGTTGCCAAACTGTGTCAGGAGGCTTTATTCACGAATTACTTATTACACAATGTCTGGTGAAACCATGTTAGTGTGAATCAAATTTTGAACATAATTTAAAGTCTTGTTACATTATGTAACATTCAATTCGTAAATAAAGCCTCCCGCTAGGGAATTCGGGCGTATCTAGTGATTGATGCTGCTAATGTATAGATATTATAAAATCATATACCTAACAGAAAATATAGAATTGTCACACTTTATCACGCAGAAGACAGATATAGCGTTTTTGTTCAATCTATTCTATTCTATCTATTCCAGAAAAGCTTTGAATATGTATTTATCATTGGTACAATTCTTCCCCTAGCTGTAATAATAGCTTTGTCTGCAAGGCATTGTATATCACCGGAAATTGTATGTTCCTTCTGACAAGCTCATAAACTTGTAAAGGTCACAGGACTTAGGTACTTCCAAAAACGATACTGTGCTGCGAGTTTCACATATGTGAAACTTAATAACCAGCAATGTCTTTCTTCTACCTATACTCGTATAAACTCCAACATTTTAAATATTTTTTGGTTATTCGTCATCTCTTATCTATCAACAAAGTCAGAGTGTTACAAAAAGTATATAATTTTGTAGATACTCTCGATTTAAGCTTTGAGCTCTTCTTTACAAGGTTCCTAATTACTAGGTGCTTCCCAAATGCAAATGCATTCATCATACATAAAAAACATTTTATTATAACGTTTATAATAAACTAACTTCAATTCTGAGTTATGCTCTTTGCATAATACAAGATTGATGGGTAAATCTTATAACCTGAGTTAGAGGGAACTTCCAACATCCATTCTTAGTACAATTGTAAAAACTTTATGACTGAATGGCTCTAATATTAGAAACTAAATTCTTTAAACACTATATTGAAATATTCATTTATAATTTCAGTGAGATGTGACTGAACTACGATAAATAAAAACTTTTTCGTTTCCTTCCAGATTCATTCTATGCAACTCTTGGGATCATCAAACTTTGCCGCTGCCCCAGACGTAGACATCTTTTTACCCGGTACATGGCTTCCTTCCGCTATCGCTGTCGATTGGGTCGGTGACAAGCTCTACGTTGCGGATGCAGTCGGTCAAAAAATCGACGTGTTTGAGTTACCAACACTTCCGGGCAGATGGCATGCTATTGCTCTCGGCTCCAACCTTACTAATCCCACCGATATTGCATTGGACCCAACGATAGGATATATGTTTGTAGCTGACAGTTCCCAAGTGTTGAGAGCAAATATGGACGGCACAAATACATTTTCAATTGTATCAGAGGCTGCATATAAGGCATCCGGAATAGCCGTTGACATAATTGCTAAAAGAGTTTATTGGTGTGATTCGTTGCTAGACTATATCGAAACTGTTGATTATGAAGGCCGTAAAAGGTTTTTAGTGCTTCGTGGACAACAAGTACCAAGCCCGTCTCGATTAACTTTGTTTGAAAGTCGCGTTTACTGGACTGACGGAACCAAACAAGGAGTCATGTCGGTTGATAAATATCAAAGTAGTAGTAGCATCCATTCACTTTATCGGATGCCTGATATGCGTGAGCCAAAAGCTATTAAAGCAGTACATGGACTGTTGCAACCATATATATCAAATCCATGTGGTAACAATAACGGTGGTTGCCAACATATGTGTATTATAACGAACACTGAATCCGGATTAGGTTACCGTTGTGCATGTAACATAGGTTTTAGATTAATGACAGATGAACGTAACTGTGATTTAGTTGATGAGTTTTTAATGTACTCACAACAGCGATTCATTAAAGGTAAAGTTTTAGAACCGGTTATTGAAGGGTTCAGCGATGCAATGCTGCCGGTTGTATCGCGTCGTGCTCGTTTTGTGGGCTTGGATTTCGATGCAAACGATGAGCAGATTTACTATTCAGATGTGCTGCAAGATGTAATTTATAGGGTACACAGAAATGGTACAGCTAAAGAAATTGTATTAGCATCACAAAATGAGGGTGTTGAAGGTTTAGCGGTAGATTGGGCATCAAAAAATCTGTACTACATCGATAGTCGAAAAGGTACTCTAAATGTGTTGTCTACGCGTAATGTGACTTATCGCAGAACACTTCTGAAGAACCTTAAACGACCCCGTGCAATTGTTGTACATCCGAATAGAGGATATATATTTTTCTCTGAATGGGATCGACCAGCTAATATTTCGCGAGCTTTGAGTGACGGTACGAATTTAACGGTATTCAAAAATCTAACGCTTGGTTGGCCCAATGGATTATCAATTGATTACGCAACAGAACGGCTTTATTGGTGTGATGCATTACTCGATCATGTGCAACATTGTAACTTAGATGGAACAGATGTTAAAACTGTTAGTTCAAGACTGATCCGACATCCTTTTAGTATAGTTATATTTAAGGATTACATGTACATAACTGACTGGCGATTAGATGCCATTATAAAACTCCATAAACTTACGGGAGAAGGTGAAGAAACATTGGTACGCGAACCCCAAACTAACAGATTGTACGGTGTTAAAATCTACAGCAGAGCAGAACAACGAGTTGAACCCACGCATTCTTGTAGTGTCAACAACGGTGGATGTCAGAAGCTCTGCTTTGCTATTCCACGCGAGAATTCTCGCCAAATGCTTACCAAATGCGGTTGCCCCTACGGTGAAAGGTTGACCAATGACCAACGCACATGCCAAGCAGATCCAAACCATGAACCACCAGTAAAGGCATGTCCGAATAGTTGGGACTTCACATGCAACAACCAAAGATGTATTCCAAAGTCGTGGATATGTGATGGAGATGATGACTGTTTAGACAATAGTGATGAAGAACAAAACTGTACGAAGCCCACATGTAGCGCAAACGAGTTTCAGTGCAAGTCTGGTAGGTGCATACCCATGAATTTCAAATGCGATGCTGAGAATGATTGCGGTGACTTCAGGTTAGTAAAATTCTATCATTTGCTATTTTTTTAAGTATTTAAACAAAATTAGATTCCCTGTATATTTTACTTAGACTTTTTTTTTTTCTTTGAGACTAAATTAGAGTTGCAGTCAATTTTGAACGAAATGTGAAAAACTAAAGTTCTCGATGTAAAACCTAAGAAGTGCGATTGGGTAAAAAGTGCTTATGTTTTCAGTGATGAGACCGGTTGTGTAAATGTAACATGCAGCTCAACGCAATTCCATTGCGACAATGGTCGTTGTATACCAAATAGTTGGAAATGCGATTCGGAAAACGATTGTGGTGATGGTTCTGATGAAGGTGATTCTTGTGCGGAAAAAACGTGTGCCTACTATCAATTCACATGTCCGAGGACGGGGCACTGTATACCGCAAAATTGGGTTTGCGATGGGGATGACGACTGTTTTGATAAACAGGTGAGATGGTATATACTTAGAGTTGATATAAAATATATCATTAAACATTATAAGTCCGTATTCTTTGTTGTTTTTCGATTGAAATTTCGGGAATTATTATTTGAAGTTTATATCATTGCAATTATTGTTATTATACACATTCCTATGTTATCAATTCACTATTAATATATGATATATGGGTAGGTAGGTACCGTTATGTTAGGTAACATTATGTGTATGAAGTATGAAGGGTCCATAAAAAGAGGAAGAACAGAACCTAGAACAGTGGATAGACCTTTGAATATAAAGTGACTTTTATTCAAAAAGATAGACAGATAAAAAGAGAGCATGGTTAAATTGAAGTAGGGCGGGAGATGCCACATGTTCAACTATCGACGCGATCATGGTAGTGAAGTAGGTACCTGATCGCTTGGATACTGCTTCCAGTCGAGTCGGTAGACTTGCGTATGCCTAGTAGTTCTTGACTACATAGTCGTGGGTGCTGGCGGATGCCAGTCGAGGACTGTAGGTCCACACTTACGCTGGTTGAATGTCTATCATGACAAGATTCCAATAAGACAAGAAAAACTGAAGTAGAATGTTTTATTTTTATATTTTGTGCTTTATTCGGGTTCGTACAAGAACTGTTCTAGAACTGTCAAAAGCATGCGCAATATAAATATACACCTTCGGGTTTTGTTGAACCAATTTAGGACAGTTATAGAACCAGCAGTTTGCTGTTCGGATTTGAAATAAAAAAGTTCGAGAACGGTTCTAGAACTGTCGTCAGAATCGATCCCTGCTGTTGGGCAAGTACTGATATCGGACTGTTTTTGTATTATTTGCTACACATGCGCATATCAATAAATAAAAAAATGTCAGCTCTCTACAATTGATAACGCCGCGGAAATTATGCGTACAGCTGTCCGTATGTTGGAAGCCATTGTGAAAAATAATTGTCATAGGGCCAATTTACCGGGCAAAAACGTGGGTTTGCCCCATTTTCTAAACACCTAATAAAAATTCCGAAACAATTTTTTTTTGTTTTTCATGCTTTCCGTAGGTTAAAAATTTTGAGTGATAGTTAACCCTGTATATGGTTATTATTAAAAAAAACAACAATATTATATATGATATATATTTAGTATATCTCAAAGAAGACAATGATAATTATATAAAACATTTGTATTTTCTCTTAATGAAATTTTTATGCTTTGTTAACTTACGTTCACTACCCATCTTGAATGAAAATGAAAATTCTAAATAAAACGAGAAGAAAATGAATAGGTACAATAATAAATGTTTGGTTTGTAAATGAAAGTTAGGTTATATATTATTTATGTATGGTATAGAAGCGTTCGGGTTTTTTCACAATTCTAAACGGTCCGCGTATTTTATCCAAGGCGCAATCAGTTCGGCGCAGTTCTCAAACAGTCCGAGAACTGTCCTGGAACGGTTCTAATTTCCAAACCCGAATAAAAATATTAATAAACTAGTTCTTATAAAATCGTGGACGTATTTTTTCTACAGGTAAGTAGGTACCTTACCTATTTGTGTACGCAAATATACGAGGTTTTATCAAAATCAACTAATTTTCGCAATGGTGAAAAATCCTCGATATCCAAATTGGGCAGAGTTCATTAGTATAAACCAAGATTTAGTTAAACGTTTGGATTGGTATAACAAATTCATTCTTCAAGATGGTTGTCGATCGGTGATTTATTCATTTCTACGAAAACACTCTATATGATTACTTTAAAATCATATCCTCTCAATGGATGAAGAATGAACAATTAATTTGCAATGGATAATATAGACTCTCCTATATTATCCATTGCAAATTACTCGTTCATTCTTCAACAAGCAGCGCTATTTCTGTTCTAATTTCATTCATATTAAACACGTAATAGTATCCTATTGGAGACATAACTCGTTTCTTTTCTGAATATGGCAAACGCTCGTTGAATTATAATAAGGCTACTTAACGATTTAAAAAGTTTAAGTAATCCTAAGTTTAAGCAAAGTATAATCGATTTATACCACTGCTTTAGATGTTTTTTATTATTTTCTATTTTTGTATTATATTATTTGATTTTTGTGATTGCTATTATTGTTATTACCTACTGTGTTATGCTCTTATCATATTGTGTATTTGTTGATAGTATGTATGTAAGATATTATGAGTTATGGTTGGGTTGGGGTTGCATAGTTGACTGATAGTAAAAATAATTGAGCATTTATTGTTAATTTAATAAACCCAATGTAAAACATTTGTTTTGTTGTGTTAATAAAGGTATTTAATATTATTATTGTTAATTAATATTTAGAATTACAGAAGTTTCCATTAAATCTCAGTTAAGAGGAAATTAAAATTGAAGAACGCAATTATATATTACCGATTTGTGCTACTAAGATATCGTAATCGCATCGCTTAACTATATTTATTTTTTGTTAGGATGAACAAGATTGTCCACCTATAACATGTCAACCGAACCAGTTCAAATGTGCGGACTTAAGGCAGTGCGTTCAAGAAAGTTACAAATGTGATGGTATACCTGATTGCAATGACGGTAGCGATGAGTTGGGTTGTCCTTCCATAGCACCAGACCAATGTAACTTGGAAAAACAATTCCAATGTCAATCGTCGGGTATTTGTATTCCTAAATCGTGGCATTGTGATGGTAAGTTGTTTCTATTTTAGTGAGATGGGGAAATCACAAAATAATTTTGCTAATAAAACATTGATAGAAGTTTTTGGTTTAATCCTTATGATTTATTATTAAATATTTAAAGGTACTCCGGACTGTGACGACCGTTCTGATGAGCCTGAATCATGTGGAAACATCGACTGTCCTGCCAATTTCTACAAATGCAATAATACACAGTGCATTTTCAAAACGTACATATGCGATGGCAAGAAAGACTGTGAGGATGGTTCGGACGAAAGTCATATACACGCCTGTGGGAAACCTCCATTTAGGTAAAATAACACTTTAAGCTAGTTAAGCTAAAATATGTTTGCTTAATTAAAGTAAATTATTAATTGTTTATTAGGTGTCCACATGGTCAGTGGTTATGTCCTGGTATATCAAATCGCTGTGTCAATTTAACCAATGTTTGTGATGGCAAACCTGAGTGTCCCAATGGGTCCGATGAGGGACCTGCGTGTGATTTTAATGAATGCAATCACCAGACTGGACTATGTTCAAATGAATGCAAACAAACTCCACAAGTATGATTACATTATATTTTATAAGTTGAATTAGATGGATCTTTATTAAAACTTTATGTTTGGGTCAAGGTCGACTTCGGTTAAAACCTTTGTTAGTGTTAACCGTCGTGGTATAGAGAACAATCAAGTTAATATCCTTGCTGGGTATAAAGCAATTAGCAGGATGACCTACGGCTTAACTGTGAAGCTATATTGGCATTTTATGAGGTATTTTCATATATAAACAATACTTCTGCATAAATCCTGCGTTAAATTTACACTAGCTAACGTTTCGCTGATCGTCCGCAAGTTTCTTCAGAGCAACTCTACGTGAGCGCGGTTAAACTGAAACTTCCAGAAGTATTGATTATATAAGTTTAATTGACTGTAGAAGTTTTTTGCCTCAAATATCAACGAAGTATTTTCAATTATTGCTTTATTATATTCTCTTCAATGATTTGTGTTTCTTAATAGCAGTGGAAGCAAACAATGTATTTTTCGGTTATTGATTTTTGTTTCATACATCCTAAGTCCCTTTGCGAAAATTGTCATGTCGTAATCATTATAAAATAAAACTTGCACATACGCGTAATGGCATAAAGTCTATAAAAACTCAAAAGTATTATCAACTAGAACTTGTGGTATTTTTTAGGGTGTTTTGTGTTTATGCCCAAAAGGAGAAACGTTATCCAAAGACGGTATGGGCTGTGAGGATCTTAACGAATGCGATCCACCAGGCCTTTGTTCACAAAGTTGTACAAACACAAAAGGCAGCTACTTTTGCAGTTGTGTTCCAGGGTATTTATTAGAACCGGATAAGCATTCATGTAAAGCATACAGTAAGTGGAAGTTTAATTTTCGACTCATTGAATATTTTATTTTTAAAAATGTTTTTGTGCTACCTATATTGATTTGATATATTTTTTTTCAGATCACTCAGCGGCATTCCTAATAATCTCCAATCGCCACTCTATCCTAGTAGCAGATCTCAAAGATCAGGGTCTTGAAAGGGTCCCGATTATAGTTGAAAATGTCGTCGCAACCGCCTCCAATATGCACACTGGGACGATATTTTGGTCAGATATGAAGTTGAAAAAAATTTCTAAATTAGATCGCGGCAGAGATCCTGTGGAGATCATATCAAATGGTTTAGATTTAGTTGAAGGTTTAGCATACGATTGGATAGGTGGTAATGTATATTGGTTAGATTCCAAACTAAATACGATTGAAGTGGCAAAGGAAAATGGATCGAATCGAATAGTTTTGGTTAAGGATAACATCACCCAACCGAGAGGGATGTGTCTGGATCCAAGTCCGGGGTAACCATCAATTCTTTACATATCGACGGGTGCAACGAAAACTGTAGTAACTCAATTTTTGTTAATTTTGAGATACATGTGTAGAATTTTAAATTCATATGTTTTATTTCAACGAATAAAGTCGTAATTCCAAATATCCCTAAACTAAGCAACCCACAAAACACCTAAGATATGCAGTAACTATACTCCAGCGAACGCGCATCAACGAAAACTGCAGTATATCAAGTTACAATAGTTTTCGCCGGAAAAAATTGTGGAAGGATCCCTAGCAACTTGACTTACTATTATTTTGTCTGTTTTGAACGCGGTTTTCTAACCTAAGTTTTTTGACCGTTTGTGATAAGTTTGCTGTGTGATATTAAACTAAAAACTTTGGTCGAAAATGAGTAATAAAAGAAGTAAACTAATATTAAAAGAAGCTATAAGGATATTTGAAGAAAATCAAGGTAAGTTTTACGATTAACATAAACTTAAGGCAAATTTAGTTTATGAGTATTTTGTTCCAGAATATCTCTCAATGGCCCCGGTTCACCAGGAACCTAAAATAGTATTATGTAATGAGGTTCATCCAGCTGAGCAACAGGTTCTTAAGCCAAAAAGTGTGTCTTCATTGGATCCTATAAAAAGCCCTCTAGTTAATGATAAATGTGAAAATGAAACGGAGTGTGATTCGAACTCTAATCGCATAGCTACTGAATCCCATCATTCAGTTAATAATTATGTTTCTGAGGAAAGCGATGAAGATCCATTTAAAGATAACTCTGATTCTGATCCAAATTATGAGCCTACTGAGAATGAAGAGTCAGATAATGCTGATGAGGATAGTGCTAATTCAGAATACGAAGCTCCTGTTTCAAGGGAACCGTTGGGTGAACCTAATGATAGACAGGAAGAGCGAAAAGATATTAAGAGGAAAAGAAAGAGTGCTGCCAGAAGCAACGTTAGAAAAAGGTCTAGAAATGTTTTAGAGTGGATTGATACTAAAGCAAAAACCAATCAAGGTGTTGAGCATAAGAATAGAAAAGGAAAAATTATTAAGGAAAGAAAAATGGGTACAGCATGCAAAGAGAAGTGTAGAATAAAGTGTCAAACAAAAATTAATGAAGAAAAAAGACAATCGATTTTTAAAGAATTCTGGTCTATGGCTGATCATACAAGACAATGGGATTTTATAGCCAGGTACGTGAAAGAAATTAAAAAGAAGCAGGTTACGATTAGTGCAGGGTCAATATCAAGAAGGTTAAATTCCAGAAGTTACTCTTTTAAAATTAATGATGAAGAGATAAAGATATGCAAAGCCATGTTTTTGAACACTCTTGGGATCTCAGAAACTTGGGTGACAACCGCTCTTTCAAAAATAAAAGGTTTCAGTACAATAAGTGCCGACCAACGAGGAAAGCATGACAATAGACCAGAAAGAATCAAAGAAGCCATTAAGAATAGTGTACGAAATCATATTAAAATGTTTCCCATGGTTCATTCACATTACGTGCGCAAAGATTCAAAAAAAATGTATTTGGAAGAAGGTCTTAACATACAAAAAATGTACAGACTCTACAATGAGTACTGCACAGATGCTCGAATCATCGAAAAGGCAACAATCAGACAATATCGCGATATATTTAATCAGGAGTTCAATATAAGTTTCTTTAAGCCAAAAAAAGACCAGTGTGACTTTTGTTCGGTTTATAACCTGTCAGATGATAAAAAGAAATTAGAAATACAAAGGGAATACGATACTCATATAAAAAACAAAACTCTGGCTAGAGAACTAAAAAATGCTGACAAAATTATTGCTACAGATGAAAAAACAGTATGTGTGGCTTGCTTTGACTTACAAAAAGTATTAGCTACTCCCCAGTCCAACGTCAGTGACTTCTACTACAAAAGTAAATATTCAACTTACAATTTTACGGTTTTTGATGTAGGAAATAACCAAGGTTTTTGTTATGTCTGGCACCAAAAGATATCAAAAAGAGGTCCTTGTGAGATTGCCAGCTGTTTACTAAAATTTATTCAAACACAGAAGGAAAAAGGCGTAAAATCTATAATTTTTTATTCAGATAATTGTGGAGGCCAGAACCGGAATAAGTTTCTATTTTCTATGTTATCATTGGCATCTACTACTTATCAGATTGACATTACCCATAGATTCCTTGAAAAAGGACACACCCAAAATGAGGGAGACAGCATGCATGCTGTAATAGAAAATGCCAAGAAGCGCCAGTCAGTTCTCTATGTACCTGAGCAATGGGTAACATTAATCAGAATGGCAAAAGTAACAGGTCAAATTTATAATGTCACCGAAATGTCGCAAAACGATTTTTTTAATTTCAAGGATTTCACAGATATTCAAAGCTGGAAAACCGACGAAAAGAAAAAGGCCTTCAAAATTAGCAAGATAAGGGAAGTTTCTGTAAAAGGTTCTGCGCCGGCGACAATATTTTTTAAATATGAATACGATTCAGCTGATAGCGAAATTTTAAAGATACATTTTTTGGAATCAGAGAAAAAAAAGGGAAGGCCACCAAAGGCTGATAGTAGCAATATTTTATCAAAAAATTTAAAGAGACTTTACAATGCTGAACTTCCAGTGGAAGAAAAAAAGTTGAAGGGGCTATTGTGGCTCTGTGATAAGAACAAAATTCCAACAATGTATCACCAATTTTATAGAAGTCTGAAATGCAAAAAAACCAGTGAAGAAGGAGAATCAGAAGATGAAGAGTTTAACGATAACTAAATAGTTTTAAAAAAGTGTGTTTTGTGTTATGCTATTTTTACTAGGTACTTAAATGCGATTTTTATTTTCTTATAATGTAACCCCTATAGTTTAAACCTTGTGGATCACTTTGTGTGTATGATTTACAATGAATACTGATGTAATACTTAAAATAAACCAAAAATGCTTAAGTACATAATTATATTTTATTTAATTTTGCCATGAATTTTCCAAAGTAAACTGTAGTAACTCACTAAACAAAAAAATTGGCTAGTTTACCTCAAAAACTTTTTAGGCAGTTGATTCTTTCTCGAATTAACATATCTTTAATAAATAAATAAAAAAAGTTGTTTTAAATTTGAAATTTTGTCCCTCATTTAAACATTTAAACTGCTCTAACTCAAAACTATAAATTATGAGTTACTACAGTTTTCGTTGCACCCGTCGATATGAATAACGTATAAATTTAAATACAACAAATTCAGTATATTTAATATAAAAAGTTTTAATTTTTATTTTTCAGTACCCGATGGTTGTTTTGGACCGATTGGGGTGAAAATCCACGAATTGAACGGGTTGGAATGGATGGTACCGAACGCTCAGTAATAATCAACACAAAAATCTATTGGCCTAATGGTTTAACTTTAGATACTACAACGCAACGAGTATATTTCGCTGATTCTAAGTTGGACTTTATTGATTTCTGTTACTATAATGGAACAGGACGACAACAAGTTCTCGCAGGCAGTCACTATCTTCTACACCCACATTCTCTAACTTTGTTTGAAGATACGCTCTACTGGACTGATAGACAACTAAATCGCGTTCTATCTGCGCATAAGTTTAGGGGTGATAATCAAACCGTTGTGTCACATTTAATATCTCAACCGTTAAGTATCCATGTACATCATCCATCGCTGCAACCTATTACAGAAAATTCCTGCCAGAATGCGCCATGTCAACATATTTGCCTATTATCGCCGTCAAGAAACCCTGGATTTTCCTGTAAATGTAAAGCCGGTTTTAAATTAGTGTCAAATGGACGTTGCGTTGAGGATGAGACACCATTTTTAATGTTAATGAAAGGTTCACAAATCATCGAGGTTAGTCTAACTCCTGGCGACAAATCAAGCGGATTCATCACGCCAGTTGTTGGAATTGAGCATGGCAAACAACTAGATTTCGATAGGAAGAACAGCGTTATCTATTGGTTAGAGAGCAAAACTGGTGATGATGATAATGTAAGTTGGAATATATAAATTACTGTTTAAAATTTAGAGATGACATGAATCTTGACAACCGTTCGTCGCTTAGTTGGGGGCAAACGAATATATACTTGTTTTAAGTTGTTTGTATCAAAATAATGTTGGCATAATATATTCTCTTGTCAATTTTAGTGTACTCTATGGTCTGTCCCAGTAAGTGGAGGCAACAAAACTCAACTTTTAACAACCGACAACGGAATTGTCGGTGCTCCATCTGCCATAGCCTTCGATTGGTTGGGCCGTAATCTTTTCATTGGAAACAGAATAGCCAGCAATTTTGAGGTTATTCGAGTGGATGGCAAAAACAAGTATCGTACAATAATTTTGGCAAATGACGGTAACAAAACGTCGGTATCACGTCCAAGATCAATGTGCTTGGATCCAGCTGATGGTAAACTGTATTGGGCAGATGAAGGAGGTGCTGGAGTACCACCGAAAATTGGGAAAGTTAATATGGATGGTTCAAATCCAATGGTCTTAGTCGATCAGATTGAGCGACCAGATGCTATAACGATTGATATGGAAACAAAAATAATCTATTTTAGTACGCAGTTCCCCCCATTGATTGAAAGTATTGATACGAATGGTAAGTTTTACTTTATCTAATCAAAAATTACACGTCTGGTGAAAGCATGGTACTGTGAAGCAATTCGTGAATATGGCCCCCCTAGGGAATTCGGGCTTATCTAGTGCTGGTAATAGGATTTAATGGAATTGTTACTTCTTGTCCGGAACTTTGTGTCACCGGGCGTATTTTGCCTGCTCCACTACATGTCGCCATATACATATACATACAAGTAAAATATTCAGCGTACAATTTTTGTGTAACTTATTCCATTGCAATTTAGATTGTATTTTCGTAATAAACAAATTAAATAGATGTGTCATGATTATTAGCAGCTAGGGATGTACAGCCGTTGAAACTCCAAGAACTAATATATTGTGTCAAAGTCCTAATTATTTTATGTGTTCAGTATTTAACAGAAACTGTTGAAGTTCAGATTATAGGCCTGCTACCAGTGGCTCAGCTCAGTTTTAGTTTTAATTTTGCACTTAATGTCTCCTCACTTGTTTTGTTTTACTTTTTTTTTTATTCCCTTTTGTAGTTCTCTTTCCAGTTTTGTTATAATTAATTTTAGCTTATCCTTATGTATCAATCAATGGATTTATTGTAACTTTATCGGAAATATATGGATAAAAACACGAAGGCCTTCACTGTTTTGAAAATAATCATCCTAAAAGTAAAAGTTTATTGTCAGCATAAGGAAGAAACTGCTACCCTTGGAATTCATATTTTTTAATGATAAAAGGATATCAAGTTGTTGGGGGACCTCCAAAATGTTTCCTTTGATTGTATTTTTAATTCAAATTTTGGTTTCTAGGTAATAAAAGAACAACAATCCTTACTGAGGCTAATTTCATTGGTGCACCGCATGCTATAGCAGTAATGGGTAGTAGGTTGTTTTATTTGGATACCAGTTATGAGAAATTAGTTCAAGTAGCGTTACCGTCCGGAACTAACGATCGTGTTTTGTTAGAGAATGAAAATGATCTTAAAACATTCACAATATTCAAAAAGCAACAGATGATAGATCATCCTTGTACACAAAATAATGGAAATTGTGAACAAATTTGTATTCCTGGTGATGGAAGATCAAGAACATGCGCTTGTGGTATCGGGTAAGAAGGTGATTAAAAATAATGTATCACGATACTTAAAGTTTTTTATTTTTGGCGCAGATACCGACGTAACGAGATCAGTTGCTCGCCGTATAAAACATTCGCTGTCGTTTCTCAACTAGATATGACGCGAGGGTATAGTTTAAAAGACAGTTCTGAAGCTATGGTGCCAATATCAGGTGCTGGTCATCACATATTGCATGTGGATGTCCATTATGCTGAAAATTGGATCTACTGGGTAGAATTTAACAGAGGTACATGGAACGGAATATTTAGAATTAGACCGAATGGTACAGGTAAGTCTACCGTTTATTTCTATAACCCTGTGAAAAATTGTGACTAGCGATTTTGTAGTTAACATTTCTGTCCATGTTAGCTTAAATGGCAGACCAATGTTATTAGATCGCTTACTGATATACAATTTCTTTCATTATTACCGATCAGAGTAGTTGTGATTTTTACGATTATACACAAATATCCAGCATAGGCATTAAAAATAATTGCATCTATTTTTTTTAGAGTTGCAGCATGTAATCAAGGACGGCATTGGGAGCAACGGTATACGAGGTATCACAATCGATTGGATAGCTGGAAATATGTATTTTACTAACGTATTTCCTCACGAAAACTACGTAGAAGTATGTTGGTTAGACGGAAGCAAACGAAAAGTTATTGTGAAAACTACAACCGATGCACCTAGAGAGTTAGCCGTAAATCCAGTAAAACGTATACTATATTGGATTGATTATGGACAGTATCCACGAATTGGTAAAGCAAATTTGGATGGATCAAGTTGGCAGACATTAGTTACATCTGGGATAAGTAGTCCTAAGGATTTGACAATTGATATGAATACGCACGATGTTTATTGGGTAGATGCTAAGTTAGATATGATACAGAAGATCTCGTTTAATGGTGGCAATCGACAAGTTATAAGAAGGTAAACACTAGATTTGCATGTATTGGGTTAACGCATTTCCATTTTGTAGTAATGTAAATAACTGGTGTAAAATGTCTTTCTTCTCTTTATGTTAGGGCTACGGATTTAATGATTAAATAATTTTATAGTTCTTTGAACCTACGTCAATGCAAAAATGTATAACTAAATTGCGTCAGGTGTTCTTCTTGTTGTGTTAGTATGAAACAGATTTTTTAAAATGCAAACCATTTAATTAATTTTAGAAATCTACCAAATCCGATGGGAATAGCACTATACAAAAGTGACATGTATTGGGTAGATCGTAACCTACGCGCTATATTTAAGGCATCGAAATTACCTGGTAATAATTCCATACCGACAAGATTACGTACAAACTTGGATAAGTTACGTGATATCGCAATATTTGACATCACCAATCAGCCAAATGACGATACAAATCCATGTAACCGGTTTGGAAATGGTGGATGTGAGCAGTTATGTTTCTCATTTCCGGTTGATATAGCTGTGGGGCAGCGTCCATCGCTGAAAGTAAGAAAATCAAAATAAAAACTACTGAACCGTTTGCAGAAGTAGTTCATACCAAAGAAAGTAAACCCAGATAGGAAACATAGCACACGTTAACTCGAAAAAATTATTTATTTTAAAGTATACTCACCCCGAATGACTAGTCAAACATGGGTACAACGCTCCATCATCAGTGGCACTAAAACTACAACCGTCAAAATTTGAAAATATCAATGATTTTGTATCGAAATAAGCTTACGTTAATTTTGTATCTATATCTGATAATATCTAAAACTTCAAACAAAAAGCAGTTAGAATATAATAATTGTAACTTCGTTGAAGTGAATGTTTGTCGATGACCAGAGGACCACCATAATATGTTTCCAGTTCCCAAAAAATATATCTTAATAATTAAAATAAATTATGGGTAACAATGAAAATGTGTTAAAACATAACTATGTAATCGTTGAAATAAATGATATAAAAAAAAATCCTACAAAATTGGTGACTCATGTTTGTGGTCCCAAATAACTCACACTATATCACTGTTTTCGTGCATCATAGCGCTTACCTACCTACTTAGGAATTTCTAATGAAAGATTTCTAAAAGTAAATATGTGTGGCGCTGATGGTGGGGCGTTGTATCCGAAACATGTCTGGTTAGTGCTCCTGGTTGAGTATATTTCATAATAAATAATTTTGTGGGCGTACTTTATTTCCTATCCAAGGAATCTTTTCTAGATATTTTTTATACTTGTCTCTAATAATTTACTAATTAATTAATCTATACTGGATATTTACTTGTAGTGCGATTGTGCTACTGGAACTCTAGCCGCCGATGGAAGAAAGTGCGAATCTGTTAATGAATATGTTGTGTTTACTACTCGTACTGAAGTGCGCGCAATTAATTTGGATCCACATTCGACAAACGTTCCATTTGCACCAGTCGGTAATTTAACAAATGTTGTCGGTGTTGATTTCGATTACAAACATCAATTGCTGTTATTTACACAAATCAAACCATGGGCGAGAATCGCGAAAATGCCAGCTACGACACCTGAAGTTAAATCAATTGTTAATATCAAAAATCGAGGTAAATGTTTGGCGACCAGTCACATGAGATTTTTATATAAAATATATATATAAACAAATTGTGAATTTTATTTGATTTAACTTTCGATCGTCTAATACGAAAGATTTAGTAAACGTAGACTTTATTAGCCATTTTATTCAAGTACATTTCTCTCCATATCTATTCGATCAATAGGTTTATCTTCATATAAAACTTTAGAAGTATTGAATTGTTGAATGTCCTCTTGGTTTGTACTTTAATATCGCAGCAAGATTGTGGGATTTGGGCGAAAGTAGCATTAACATAAAAAAAATAAAATAAACTCGTTGACTTTTTCGGTCCATATCTTTTTCAGTTATCTTATATAGGTGGACCTTCTCATGAAATTCAAAACACTACTGTTTCTTTCATTTCTTTTGTTCTAAAAAATTTATAACCAATTTTGGAAAATATAAATTCAAAACTGTTGGTTCATTCAGTTAGGCGACAAGGATGACCCAGGCATTAGTGAATTTAATTTAATATTTATTTACTTTTAGGCATAAACCCTGAGGGAATCGCCTACGACTGGACACAACAGAAGATCTATTGGACAGACTCTTCCAATCACAGCATCTATGCAATGAATTTAGATGGTACCAACTTAGTAATGATAGCACGAGTTGAACGACCACGTGCTATAGTTATTGACCCATGTAATGGTACACTTTTCTACACGGATTGGGGTAAATTTGGCACATCTGGTAAGATATTCCGCACCACAATGGCTGGATCATTGAAACGAGTGATTATCGATAAGAATTTGGCGCAACCCAGTGGGCTAGCGATTGATTACGATGACCATATGTTGTATTGGACTGATGCAGTTAGAGAGAAGATTGAACGTTCAGATTTAAATGGAAAGAATCGAGAGACATTAGTTTTTGCTACAATATATCCATTTAGCATAACTGTATTTAGAAACTACATTTATTGGACTGATTTACAATTGAGAGGTGTGTACAGAGCTGAGAAACATACTGGAGCTAATATGATTGAGATGGTTAAACGATTGGAAGACAGCCCAAGAGATATACAGGTAATGATATTGACAAGAATTGGTTTTCAGGAGCTCTTTTTATTTATATGAGTAAATAAACTACTGATTTATACTCAAAATTTGTGGAGAACTCTAAATGCATTTTACACAATATTCTGAAAAGCTTTTGCGTGCTAAACTAATATTTAAATAACGTATTGGTTATGGAGTTTTGACATGATTTATTTTATTTCTACACCTTTTGGATCAAATGCGACAATAATAATTATCGAAAATGTCTAATTTGTTTCATTCATGTTAGATTTATTCTTCAAAACGTCAAACTTGCTCTGTCAACGCATGTCTCATTAACAATGGAGGTTGCGCTCAAAGTTGCCACCCAGCACCAAATGGTACAGCTGAATGTCGTTGTGATGATAATTCGAAATTGGTCAACGAAGGTAGAATGTGTGTTGCAAAGAACTTAACATGTGACTCCAGTAAATTCTATTGTGCCAACGGAAGGTGTATTTCTCGTATGTGGGCTTGTGATGGAGAAGATGATTGTGGAGACAATAGCGACGAGGATACGAACTATTGTTGTAAGTATCCTAAAAAACTTAACAAAACTCCAACTTATGAATTGTAACTGAATTGTTGAAAGCGTTACATCTATCACCATCCATTGCCAATTAAGATCAAGTTCAATGGTATGTATCAATATACTAATGAACAAATGGATTATATGCTTAGGCAAATATTGGTTGCGAAAGTTTTAAACCTAAAGTTCGAATTTTTATTGCAGCATTCCATTCCTGTTCTCCCAACGAATTCCGTTGCGCGAATGGTCGTTGTATATTCAAATCATGGAAATGTGATCATGAAAATGATTGCAAAGATGGATCAGATGAAATAGACTGTCAGTATCCTGCTTGTGCTCAAGGAGAATTTACCTGCCTTAATCACAGGTAAATGTCATTAGAGGAATGAAACATTAATTTGAAAAGTACAAAAAATAATCTAAACCAAAATATGTATCTTTTATAAATTACTTTTTGTTTACATGCCCCATAATGTGAAACTACTAGTTAAAAAATAATATATTGTTTTTATTAAAAATTCTAGTAGGTACTTTAATTTGAATTTCCCAAATCTATTGCATATGTTATTTTTGCTTAGATGTATACCGATGGCACAAGTTTGTAACGGCGTCAACGACTGCAAAGATAATATAACTTCAGATGAGACACATGAAAGATGTCCGCAAAATACGACATGTCCGCCGAAACATTTGAAATGCGAGAAAACAAATATTTGCGTGGAACCATATTGGTTGTGTGATGGTGATAATGATTGCGGTGATAATTCCGATGAAAACCCACTCCACTGCGCACAGAGAACTTGTCCACAAAATAGTTTTAGATGCTCAAATCACCGTTGTATTCCAGCGACGTGGTAAGTTAATATTACAGTTGTTATTCGCTGTTTATTCTACAAGTTTCAAGTAGCTTGAGCGCAAAACTCAATTTTAATAAAGTTTCTTGAAATCTGTAAAAAAAACATGTTATTTTTCCTTAAAATGCGTTTTGAAATTATTTGCAATTTAGAAAACTAGTCCTAGGCATATATCAAAAACTTAGATTAAAAATTGTTCTAAAAGTTGAAAAGCTAGGCTATAAATACCGCATATCATATACAGGTATATAACATAGATATAACCTAAAATTATTTTAGGGAAGTTGTATATTCTTAACGTAAAACTAGCCTAGACTGCGAATTATAATAAAAATTGAAATCCGCAAGATAGGTATAATAATAATAATAAACATTTATTGCCCAACAGTATAAATACGAATTACAGGACGAAATTAGTTTACAAATACAAACGTATTGTCAATTAATAACTCAATTAACACACACTTATTATTATACATAGTACCGTAAAATAAATATCTCATATCCTCTGAACTTTCAACATTAGCAAAAATCCCAACTCCCCACACTATCAGAAATAATTTTGCACAATGACCTACCGAACTGAAAAAAATAATTACACACTCACTCATCAATCTCACCCAATCTGCAGGCAAAAATATCACAGGGACAAAAATATTATAAAAAATATTTAATAATAATGCACTTATTAACCACGCACGTTTCGGAACCACGCGTTTTAATAATCAGTGATATAAAACAATAGTATAGAGTTTCTTGGGTAGGTAGTTCATTGAAATTAAAAATTGAAATAAAATAATTTTTTTCATGTCTCAAACAACGTGTCGGGAAAAAGTAACCGTTGTCTTCTTCAGTGAAAGATCGGTGTAGTAGATGCAGTGAATGATGTTAAAAAAACCTTAATTAAACAACGGTTACCTACTTGTTGTCGAAACGTTGTTTGAGACATGAAATAAAGTATTTTATTTCAATTTTTAATTTCAATGAACCTATATACCTAAGATACTCCTTACCATTAAAGTATAAAAAGGGTTCAGAAAACATTTCCAATAATTAAACAATAGCACTCATAAACAAAACATGTATTGTTATTTAAGTGATTTATTATTAACAACATTTTGTATATTTCGAAATTAAAAGAATAATAAAAGATTAGTTGTTTCCAAATCCAAAGACACTTCAAATTACAACGTCAAAATTAGGCTTTTCATTTTATGAGTACCCGTCGGCTTTACTTTTGATCGTGCTCTCTGTATAGCTCCTGGATCTATTACCCGCTCAAAATCCTTATTTTTAGTAATACGTTTTGTTACGTAGGTATTCAAACTGCTTTAGTATAGTAGACAAATTTACTTTACATAATTAATTATCATAATAAACAGAGTACTAAAATGTTTTATGTTAATTTTAAATGTACTCTTTATAAAATTATGTTAAAATGAAGAGTGCCTGTATAATTCGTAATTTTAGGTATTGTGATGGTGATGATGATTGTGGAGATGGTGCAGACGAACCACCAGAGTACTGCAAAAGTGACGGCAGAACATGTTTCGGTGATTTGTTTACGTGTGACAATGGTAATTGTGTTCCGAGAATTTATATTTGTGATGGTGATAATGATTGTTTGGATAACAGCGATGAAGATAGTAGACATGAGTGCAACGATAGAAAATGCGATGATGAAACTGAATTCACATGTGAAGCTAACAAAGGTAGGTAATACTTCTATTGAACTGCAGTAGGTATATAAAATCTGTCTAATTAAATCAATTCAATTACTTAAATTCTTCTTGTTGTAATTTAGCTTGGGGCAGAGCTCAATGCATACCAAGAAAATGGTTATGTGACGGTGATCCTGACTGTATCGATGGAGCCGATGAAAATGCAACCTTACATCATTGTTCTACACCACAACCTTGCTCTGATGAACAATTCACCTGTGGAAACGGGAGATGTATCAACAAAGGTAGCCATATTTATTTTGATAACACATACCTATAGGTATACCTTTTTTTTGTAAGGGTCCGTTCGACATAGTCCCCGGTTTCACTGCAGCCTCATGGGCTTGTTGTGAAATACCTACTACATACTTACTAGATATACATTATCATGTTTTACAAATTTCAAATTATTGAATATGTTAGGTTACTGCCGTCACAATAGGCCTTCGTATTGTCGCAGTGCGGTTCGCACAGATCCACTCAATTCACGTTGAACCTAGGTTAGGTTTATTATAAATCGAAGATTTTATTTATCAAAATTCTGAAATTTGATTAATCGTAATTACTAGTACGTACTAAATGTTAATAATATACCCAGCAATTATTGCCCGGTTCAATTTACAAGTATATCAATAAAAAGTTCCTTTAACGTGCAGCACATCATAGTCTTCGCAGGTTTCTTTAATAATTAAGTAGGTACATATATGAAGATATGATTTAAAGAATGTAGAAACATATTTATTAGAGTTATTAGCATTTCAATGAATTCTTTTGCAATCCAATTTTAGGAACATAGAAAAGTAACTGGACTAGGTATTTCAATTAGACATTTCTGCACATTATGTAAAGTAGGTTTTGTTTATCAATAGTTCCTAATACAGTCAGATGAATATCCTTCTAGATCTAGATTGGCAGGTCGTGATTTGTTCACAAAACATTCTGTGATTAACTCTAATTCTAGATTACAAAATTACCACACACAATTCTAGGACAGTTTATATGAAGGTTTGTCAAAGACAAGAGGGGATATACGAGTATGTTATCCCTGCCAGCCTGCGTCCGTCCTTGGACTTTTTCGCTCTACTTTAATTTGAACTTACAAAATAATGTGTGTTAAATATAGTCTTCATTTTCTACCCATTAAGGTTTTGTTAATTTTCTTAAAATAAGAAAATTATTATTTATTACATATAACGTGTTTTAATAATCTATTAAAATATGTATTATTTTATGGTCAAAAGATTTTATGTTAAGAGTAACAAAATTGTATTGAAATAAATACAATTTGTAATAATTCAAAGCAAAGATCTGCCTTGGAAAAATCCTTTAAAGTTATTTGAAAATAAAAATACAACATATATTATAACACTGAAATTATAATAATTATGCACGAGGTATAACATTTTGTGTAAAAATATTAAAATCTATTGTGGTTCAGTTTGACATTTTTTTAAAGGTTGGTTGTGTGACCATGATAATGACTGCGGTGATGGTACCGACGAAAGCAAAGAATGTAATTTACAATACAAAACGTGTTCAACTAATGAATTCACGTGTCAAAACTTTAAATGTATCCGCAACCAATACAGATGCGATGGAGAAGACGATTGTGGTGATCGTTCGGATGAAGTGAATTGTAAAAAGGATAATGTCACCTGCCCGAATCCAGCCCAGTTTAGATGTAATAATGGACAATGTATTGATTATAGCCTGGTCTGCAACAAAGTGAAGGATTGTACTGATGAATCAGATGAGCCTTTCCATTGTAATGTGGATGAGTGTGCTAAGGTTGAAGTGCATCAATGTGGACATAAATGCGTGGATACTCTGACGGGGTAAGGCACATTATCTATATATACATACGCTTGATAAGATTACATTCGACTGAATACTTGGGAAAGTATTTATTTACTAACTTTTAGTACGAATCCGTCTTGCCCTAAATTCAAATATGACTACACATTACTCATCCACGTTTTGGTACGATTAAAGTCTGGTAATTAGGATTTAATAAACTTAAAAGATATTTATTCCCTCCACTCCATGTAACAGCAATTTTATACCAGTGCATATTATAGAGGAGTGTAACAAATATTTAAATACTGCTTCACAATATTGAGTCTTCAAATTTAACTAAATGTTTCAAAGTTTTAAAAGTCCATCCTCAATGGTTCGATCATAATATTATAAAAGAGACATACGATAATGATTTTTACATTTATGAAAACCATATATTGAAACATTCTCTTAAACTACTTGTATTACAAGCAAATTAAACATTTTAAAGTTACCTATAATTGTTTTATTAAAAAATATGTAAGAACTCAAATATCCTCTAATTGTTTTTATGTAACATTAATTTTACTTTACTGTTATTCCAGGTACTACTGTGAATGTAATCAAGGATATAAACTTCTAGAAGATGGTAAAGCATGCGCAGATATAGATGAATGCATTGAAACGCCTGGTGTTTGTTCCCAATACTGTTCTAATACTCCTGGCAGCTATTACTGTAAATGCAATGATCAGTACTATGAAAGAGAAGTGGATGAACATACGTGTAAACGTCGCGATAAAATTGAACCATGGTTGGTGTTTACAAATAAATATTACATTCGGAATATGTCTGTGGATGCAAAAGTTTACAATCTAATTCAGCAGGATTTAATGAACGTAGTTGCATTAGATTTTGACTATATGGGTCAGAAGATGTATTTCTGTGATGTCACTGCTAAAACGATATTCAGAACGAATATCGGGGGAGGTGATAAGGAACCGGTGATCAGGCACGATTCACATGGTCTAGAAGGTATGTAAGATTTACGACATACCTAATTGGTTATTACTTTGAATATAGCATATTATGGTATATGGAGAAGCTATTGGTTTCATGAAAAAAACTATTTTTACACAACAACAAGATGTTTTTGGCGACATCTAGTGTAGGCAAGCAATATGAAAGCATGGTAGTGTCAAACAAATTTCCAACATAACTTAAGGTCTTGTTACAGCATATAACAAGCAACTCATATCTAAATATATAGTTAAAATCAAAGAATTGTCAAAAAAGATTTTATTAATATTGGGTATAGAATTTGGATCGAATATATATCCGGGTTTAAAATAAAAAATCTGTCCTAAATTATAAACTTTTTATATTGAAGTAGGTAGTTATTTTTAACTTTATCGCAGCAAAAAATAATGAATATATAGAGGTTTTGAGATATGGTCTAAATATAAGAATCAAAATATAACAATAAAATTATTTTAACAAATGGATCTGGACCTACAATAACTCTCAAAAATTCATTATTTCATTTTCAAATCAATCAAAGAAAGTTTATTTTTCGTATTCGTGCTTCAAAGGCACCGGTTTATTGAAATTAATATTAGTTCAGAGTTGACTTTAAAATTATGGTTTATATACATCAGTTGGCATCTAGACATTATTTAGAAGGGTGACGAGATCATCTATATCTACTCGTACTCCTTCAAAATATGGCACGAGGAATGCTATCAATCTATCACACGCTGCATTAGCAAATAGCTTGAAAAGATTGCTGTTTGCCTATCTAAACTTAACTTGCTCCATAAAAAGTGGTCACAGAGAGTCAAATCATAGACAAAACTTCTAACTCTGATCTCCTGAAGCGCTGCTTTCAGTTCCAAACAGTTTCATAATACCCTGAATACTTACCTTTGTCTGTTGCGTTGTTGTAGGGCTGAGGTGGCTAATAGTAGAACTATTTTTAAAGGGCGGGATATTTAAATTTATTATAAATTCAATATAATTAACATTGAAAACAGATTAATAGATTTATTTAAATTATCTCTTTTTTAGGCATCTCAATCGATTGGATAGCACGCAAAATTTATTGGTTGGATCGACATTCGAAAAATTTGGATGTTGCAGAATTGAGTGGATCAAATAGAAAAACATTGAAAAACAGTATTGCAGATCCAAGAGCCTTAGTTGTGCATCCTGGTACAGGATATTTATATTTCTCCTCCTGGCATCTACAGGCTTATATAGGGAAATTGGGTAAATATTGTTAGAGAGTTTTTCGTAGCACAAAAATTTAAAATGGTCAATAACCAGATCATCTGAATACTTGAATACCTAAAAAAAACTCAATTGTAGTCATATACCAAAAATCAAATAAATATTGTAAATTTTGGCCAAGAACATGTTAGTGAAGTAATTCAAAGAAAATTGATTTATTTTTTGCTTAAAATTGCATTTGCAGGTATGGATGGATCAAATTTCACACGTATTCTGACTTGGCAAGACGACATAGCTTGGCCAAATGCTCTTACCATCGATTTCTTTACCGATAAACTTTATTGGGCAGATGCACATTTGGATTACATAGCCTTTTCTGATTTGGAAGGCCGACACAGACATATTGTTCTATCAGGCAATGCAGTACCACACGTTTTTGCATTGACATTATTTGATGATTTTATTTATTGGACCGATTGGAATTTGAAGGCAATTAGTAGGGCCAACAAGTTTAATGGAAAAGACTTGAAGGTAATAAAATACGTATTTATCATTGGCGCATTGTTATTGACAAATCTATTATTATGTATAAAATACTATTCTTTATATGTTCCTATATACTATAGATTTGATGTATTCTAGGTTTTGCGTAACACAACCCACAAACCATACGATATCCATATCTTCCACCCCTTACGCCAACTACCGTATCCCAATCCCTGTGGTGCAAACAATGGTGGTTGTTCGCATTTATGTCTGATCGCACCACCACCAGCTAGTAGTTACTTGAACATTGATGGTTACGGTGAAGAAGGTCAAACAAGTTATGTGTGTGCATGTCCGAACCAGTTCTATTTAGCAACGGATGGAAAAACTTGTATTGCTAATTGTACAGCTGGACAATGGCAATGCAAAGGCAAAGATGAAAAGTGTATACCGTGGTTCTGGCAGTAAGCTAATCTTATTTATTTTGCTTAAAGTGGATTGGGGTTAATAATTATTTTATATTTATATCTTTACTGCTGGCGTTACCTATACATTGGATTCGTTGGCCTGTCTCTGGAGGGGTATGAACTGGCTATGTAGAGACATAATATATCTGCCGATATATATTTCGCTATGCTTAAAGTCGGGTTGAGGTTATGTGTGTGTGATGGTATTCTGACGAGTTCATAATAATAAGAGCAAAACGATATCGTCAGTATTGGTCGACACATGCTTCAGTCTGGTTAAACAAAATTAGATTGAGACCCGGCTAATTTAAACAAAATTCCCTGTATAGGTAAAGCCAGTAATTTTGTCCCTATGCCACCAAATTATTTATATTTACGAACACAAATTGCAGATAAATTTGCTTGGGATTAACGCGTACATGTTTCCTATATTAGGTAATTTTTTCTTTAGATGTGATGGTGAGAAAGATTGTCAAGACGGTTCCGATGAACAATCCACCTGCCCGGCTCGACAATGTCGTGCAGGTTTATTCCAATGTAAAAATGGCAGTTGTACACCATCGGCAACAATTTGTGATGGAACTAACGATTGTGGTGATAACTCAGATGAGGAGAATTGCGACAAAGAGTGTCCTGAATTAGAAATGAAATGTAAATCTAACGGCAGGTGTATATTAAATAGTTGGAAGTGTGATGGAGATGCAGATTGTAAGGACGGATCTGATGAGGATCCTGAAATATGTCATAATAGGTAATAAGTAGATTTATTGCATCAAAAATAGTAAAATCTTGAATAATTGTTGTTATATATGCATTTAAACAGAAAATGAACACTACATAATTCAAAAAATATAGTAGTTACACTAAAATAAAGCGTATCGGGGTATTTTCTTCAATTACCCTTTCCCTCACTTCGTACCTGGTCGCTATGTCTTCGTTTGGGAAGTTAAGTTAATATATTTTATGCATTAAATTTTGACATGTTCTACTATTTTCTAGAAAATGTGACAATGAGACTGAATTCAGCTGCAAAAACGGACGTTGTATACCGAGACTTTGGATGTGCGACTACGACAACGACTGTGGCGATGATTCCGATGAACCTGCATATATGTGTCGGCAAAAGAATTGTACAACCGGGTGGCAACGATGTCCAGGTCGTGCAAATTACCGCTGTATACCAAAGTGGTTGTTCTGTGATGGTAAGGATGATTGCAGAGACAATTCGGACGAGTTACCGGAGAATTGTCCACAGTGCAATCCAGGTAAGAATTAACATGTGACTAAAAAAACTAAAAAAAAAAAAAAAAATTACCACTAATTATCATAAATCGAATTCCAGACGTGATGTAAGAATTCAAAAAATGTTTTAGGTGTTATTGTTGATGTTCCTCACAGGAATTTTTTTCATGATATTTATTGATTCTGAATTTGCATAAACACCATAACATCAATGTTTGAATTCATATTGAATGGGTCATAATAATAACATTTAGGTATTGCTCAACAGAATAATCTCCTTACAATGCAATACAATCAATAATACAATAGTAATTACAATAAATTATTGATGCATAACAATTACAATGTAAACTTATTACAAAGATATTCTATATAACAGAGTTAAAGAAGAAATGAGAAAAGAACATAAAACAAATATTTTCCAATTTAAAACCTTCCATAGCATTCATTTGAGACAGCAGCTCAGGACAGTCGATCCGATTGTGCAGAAAATATTCTTCTGAACTCGAAGCTTCTTACGCCAAATCTATCTAGCAGCAAAAAGTTTTATTCAATACCTACATCTAGCCGGATAAACTACATCCACTTTAGATAATACTTTAAGAACTTTCTCTGAATCTTCTCAATATATATGTTGTATATGAAGTCTATAAATGGGATACCAAATCAGACAACAATATTCCACTCTCGAACTATACTATAACTAATTATATAATATTACAAGTGCAGAAATATCATTGAAACTTGTACAATTTCGCCCAATAAAATCTTACCTGCATTTTCATAGCTTCACTAGAGTTAGCTTTCACGTGCGGCACGAAATACAATTTTCAGTCGAACAAAACTCCTCCTAAATTGGTAATAGAGAAACACCTACCAAGGAAAGTTTGGCAAACCGTATAATCAATCTACAATAGTTTTTCTTCTAGAGAAATATATGTATTTGTATTTACTGGCAATCTTTCAAGATTGCACCAATCTTCCACAGCTGTGGTCTCGGAAGATGGAATCGGAGCAAACAATTTATAATCGTCAGCAGAGAATAATTTATTGACATGTAAAGAGTCATTCAGATCGTCTATTAAAATTAATAATTAATTTAAAATATAATTGAGCAGCATAGCAAAAATTGCTAGATTTGACCTTATTTCTACATATTATGTAGGTATGTTATCCGGTAGTCTCTGGATATATTCAACGCAATAATGTGACACTACGGGTACATTATTTCGATCTATGATATTTGTACGATTTCCATAATACCCCGATTCTGCTTTATGCTCCCCTAGATCTTTCGGCAGTAACATTTATAGCAACTGCCCATTTCCTCCTGCTGGATAACCTGTATATTACAATTTGAACAAAATAGTTTGCTCCATAATGTTACCCTGATTTGAATACTTACAAAACCTCGAAGAAGGAATTTATCGTTCAAGCGTCTGCGTCTGCTCTTACATTGCTTCTTCAAAAAAAATGTGTTCATGCATCATAGATCCATTATTTGAAATAGCAATTCATGGATTTGCCAGATGAACGTAATGTCGTTCTGTATTGATTTTTTTCGTCTTCCACTGTACCTTCATTCGTTCGCATTTAACATTTCCAATTGCTAATAATAATTGTTGACATGTCCAAATACCTACAAGATTTAAAAAAAAATTGTTTATGCTTTGTTCAGAGGAAAGAACGCTGCTAGAAAACCCCCATTTGTCATATGAACAGATTCAGAAATCGCGCTGGTTTCGACATCGAATACATGAAAAACACTTGGACAGTGACAATATTTTTTTTACAGAGACAGACTTTAAATGTAAGAATAACCGATGTGTGCCAAAGCAGTGGCGATGTGACTTTAGTGATGACTGTGGTGATGGAAGTGATGAAAGTGAAGACATCTGCAAAGGAAAATATCGAGAGTGTTCGGAAAGTGAATTCAAATGTGCCAATGGTAAATGTATATCGTCCAGATGGCGTTGTGATCATGAAGATGATTGTGGTGATAATTCGGATGAGAGTGGATGTAGTGGGTTCCAATGTAAAAATGGTAAGTTAAGTTCATTCGACACATGAACTATGTACATGCTGTCACTTAATATGACTTTATAGACTGTGGACTTTTGTGCTATACTTTAATAATCGATTATCTTCGAGATCATTATATACTAATTAATAACGGCTTATGATATTTAATACAATTTTAACGTAGCTTCATGTCATATCTACTTAGAACTTAGAACACAACATTAGAAGTTTCGAAATTCTATAAATAATGTGAAAGAATTTCTGTTATAGTTCGATGTTTGGCTAATGGCCTAGACAGTAAATATCGGTCCCGATTTTCCTCCCTAATCGTCACTCTTTGGAGTTTTATGAGATAAATATGAATGTACGCAGATCTCAAAGGAAATTCCTACAAGATATGGAAAAATCGATGTGAGAAATTTTGCGAAAAATAAATGAGACCAGCTAATTTATTCATTCACGGAATGACTTGTCTTTTCCCAGCTAGCAACGCACGTGATTTTGACGTGTAATATACGTCTCTAATTACGTCAAAATGACCAACATTTGGACGTAATAACGACGTACTTATGACGACAATATGTCACAGCTAATTGACGTCGAATAAGGACGCAACAACACGTCGAGTGATAACGTCAAAAATACGTCAATATGCGTCCAATGTTAAACCAGTAAATGTTAACTCCTTTTTATAATTTTGAAGTCGATTGCCACACGTCAAAATAACGTCATTGCATAGACCGATTTTTGACTAGTGCATATCACCAATGTTCGACGTCATTATGACGTGTCATGATGTTGAATTTATGACATGCGACGAATATCACCACGTATCGACGTCGTTTCGACGCGTTTTCACGTCAACTTGCTAGCTGGGTTAGACTGACTAAGTATAACAAATTAAACTTTTCATTTCAAATAATAGTCCATTCTTAAGGAGGAGGAGCAGGAGTGCAATGTCAATCAAAATAAACAAAATTCATCAACCCCAGAAAGTTTTTATATTAAATAATAATTATATTCGGTTCACATAAATTTTAATAAAACAACTTTGTGGAGGGTATGCATTTTGTTAATTTTGATTGAAACTGTTTTAATTTATACATATTTTGTTTCTGTTTTCAGGAACCTTCCAATGCGCTTCTGGTCACTGTATTGCAGCTTATTTCCGTTGTGATGGTGATCGTGATTGTCGGGATATGTCGGATGAAAAGAACTGTCCACCTCGTTACCCAGGAGGTAGATATTGCCCAGAAACACGGTTCCAATGTGATAATCATTTATGCATCAGTCAATCAGATTTGTGCGATGGTGCCAATGATTGTGGCGATAATTCCGATGAAGCGCCCTCTTTGTGCACGAACTTTAATTGTGACACATTAAAAAGGTGCGTTTTGATATATTATCAAAGAACATAGAATAGAAACCACAAATTATAACAAATAAAGGTTTAGAAATACAATCTTATCGCACAAATAAATAAACTACCCGACTTTATCGTCTTGTTCAATTCTATATCTTGGTTTCAGATTCCAATGTTCCAATCACAAATGTATACCACGATACCAACTATGCGATGGCATTGACAATTGCGGTGACGGGTCTGATGAGAATAATATGACATTATGTGTGACAAAGATGAAGCCATGTAATACGTTTACAGAATATAAATGTGCTAATAAGAAATGCATTGATAAAAAACAGGTATGAATTATCATAAAATACAAATTGCTTCATTGTAATTGTAGTTCCAGGAAACCCGGAAAATAAAAGTACATAGTTTAGAATCTAAATAATGCTCTGTGGTAACTAAAATAGATTTTATGGTTCAAAAAGATTTAATTAATATTAATCAAATTGAATAGTATATTAGAAAGTAATCCATGTCAAAAGGGAGTGTTGATTAAATTATTCTGCTCCACAAAACTGAATTTTTTTATTGTTCAAATCACAAGATTGACAAACATATTTCGGAACCTAATGTTTCATAATCAGTAGTTTGAAAACTTCTTAAAATCTTATTCCATACCAAAATATATATCCTTTTATGTTTATTGCGAAGCGTAAGATCTATTTAGAATTTCCGTTAAGTCAAGAATCAAATAAGACTTTGTTCTCTCTTCTCTCCAAAAAAATTTAAATCACATAATTAAATATCTTTTAAGTACAGTCGCTACTTTGAGTTAAATATATAATAATTGATTTTAGAAGAATTAACTGTAACTTATTTACTATTTTTATGTCAAACTGTTTTTGATATCAGGTTTGTGACTTTGCTGACGACTGTGGAGACAGTTCTGACGAA
Source organism: Apoderus coryli (assembly GCA_911728435.2). NCBI lineage: Eukaryota > Metazoa > Arthropoda > Insecta > Coleoptera > Attelabidae > Apoderus > Apoderus coryli. The sequence goes on along the minus strand of OU452204.1, from coordinate 7,388,909 downwards.
CTCGGTTGCCACCACAACAATGTTTGTAACGAAACGACAAGAGGCGGTTGTGAACACACTTGTATGAATCTAACTGATGGTGGTTACATTTGCAGTTGTTACACTGGTTACATCATCTCAAAAGATAATAGAAAAGTGTGTTTAGATGTAGATGAATGCACAACTGGATTACATCATTGCTCACAAACATGTACTAATTTGAATGGAACATATGCATGTTCATGCCGGACGGGCTTCAAATTATCTGATAATTTGTCTGGAGTATGCAAAGCTGAGAAAGAGGTAAGTACTAAATATGTGTAGCATTATAAAAAACAAAAAATAATAATTATATTTACTTGTCTAATCCCATAATTCCTCTCTAGGATGTATCTCTTCTATTCGGCAACAGTCGTGAGATCCGGTCCCTTGATCTAAAGAAACGTGAAGAAATTCCGATTATATCTGAAGAACAACGCATCGAAGCCGTTGATTACAATCCCCAAACGCAAATGGTATTTTGGGCAGACAGTTACGAAAAAACAATTAAACGATCATATTTGGTTAACGCTTTACATGGAGAAGTCAAAGCAGGATTTGCACAGGATTTGGAGGCGAAAGGTAGTTCTAAACCAACAGCTTTATCTGTTGATTGGATTGGAGATAATTTGTACTGGACTGAAATTGAACGAGCTGGATCTAAACCAAAAGGTAAACGAGTTAATACTGGGTGAATTTTAGGTCGTTATTTTGCTAATTATTGGGAACATACGCTGAAATGGTAGTAGCTGCAATAAATGTTGGTCTCAATTTATACAATCAATTCGCTTTATGAAAACTCTCAGTAATTCCGCCAAATGTATTTTACAATTTGACCAATTTTTACAGGTCGGGTTATGGTTGCTAAATCAGATGGCAGATATCGTCGAGCCCTAGTTAATGTTGGCTTAGAAAATCCTTCATCTTTAGTAGTTGATCCACAGTTGGGTAGAATGTTTTGGACTGATGCTGGGTCTGCACCAAAAATTGAAGTCGCGTGGATGGACGGTTCCAAAGTAAGTTCTAGTTCAAAATGAAACACTTGGTTCTAGTTTCAGTATATTAATATCTACCGTGCATGCACTGTACAAGGAAAATTTATGATTTGTGTTTTCCAGCGTCGCCCTATAATTGCTGATGAAATTCGACATCCCACTGGTTTAGCGATGGACTACGCAATGGGTCACATTCTCTACTGGGCTGATACAAAACTGAATACGATTGAATCTATGCGACCGGATGGTAGCAACCGAAAAGTTGTGCTTAGAGGCGATGTATTGAAGCATCCAATAGCATTGGATGTATTTGAATCAAATATTTATTGGGTGACCAAAGATACCGGTGAAATTATTAAGCATGACAAATTCGGACGGGGCGTACCTGTTACTGTACAAAGGGATCTGCAAAATCCTTCGAGTTTAAAAGGTTAGTTGGTTTACTGCGAATTGAATAAAAAACAATTATTACCAGAAAATCTTTTTTTCATGAAACTCATGAAACCGTTAGCTTCTTGTTAAATGATCTATAACTCATTTGACAAATGAAACAAAAGAAGTATCATAAATATTTTAAGAGCCTATTAGGTATCAATTTCATTATTTTTTAATAATACACGTTGATGAAAAACTACCAAATAAAATTAGTGCCGTTCTTGCGTATATAAAAATGGAACATAAAATAAACGTATGCGCAATATGAATACATAAATGAATTAATTTTATGTACCTAATATGTAATAAACATTTAAAAAGGACTAAACATAAAATTACTTGTACATATAAGATGCATTTTTCTTGCTATACCTACTTATATAAGAAAGTACAAAAAATTATTGCATAACCAAACATAGAAATTGTACATTCTATAAAAATATAACTATAAAATAAAGTAACCTAAAAGAAATTTTTCTTTCTAACTTTGATTTCCGCACATGTTTTTACTACATCTTTTAAGTTAACTTAATCAGCAATTTCATGCTCAATCGCTAAAATGGCCAACCCATTAAGACGATTTTGCGTTGTAGTTGAACGTAAAAAATTCTTAATCAATTTTAATTTGGAAAAAACTTCTTTCTCCACTTGCAACAGTTTCTGGTATAAACAGCAATACTCTTAAGGAAACACTTAGGTATAGGGCACAATTTAACATTCTTTTTTACCCATAAGCCCAGATACTGCACAAATTTCTTCTGCTAATTCTACCCTCTAATATCAACAGAATCACCGTGAGTTAAAATACTTCTACTTCATGTCTATTCCTAATTCAGGCAAATTCATGCGGCACCCTGCTTGCCGAGTTATATGGCAAATATGCGATGCGCGGTTATATTAGGTAGTGTAACACCCGTGTTCGTTATTTAATAATTTTTATTGAATAATTAATTATTTTTTCTTAATTACCTATTTTCTTTACTACTATATAGATGAAAAACAAGTATTTTGACTTTCTTGTAAAAATCAGTGATAAGAAATGGTTTTACAAATGAAAGACAGCATGCGATTATTTTGAATGTCTTAATTTTAATATTTACAAGATTTTCTCACAGTGAAAATGCCACTTCGGACAAATGTCCGGGTTTTCCGGCCTTGGAGCGCAATTGTGTACAAGTTTTAGCAACCTGGAAGCAAGTTTTATTTAATTACCCAAAAATGTGTGTTTTAGTGTATCCTCTTAGACTGTTTTGGTCTTACATAATATGTTAATAATAATTTTTTTTCCAATAAGCTCCTAAATCTAGATTATTTAAATATTTTCAATGGTTCTAGAAGAAACTGAAGCATGTATAAACAATAGCCTTTTAATAATACAGAACATTGTTGTCTAATTTTAGTTCTTCATGATTACCGTTACAACATATCCGTTCCAAACCCGTGCAGAAGCAACCAGTGCAGCCACTTGTGCCTCATAGTACCCAATGGATACAGATGCTCTTGTCCGGATTCAGCGATACCATCACACAAAATTAAAGCCGAAATCAACTGCGATGCACCAACGGAACGCCAGCGACCTCTACCTCGTATATGTCAATGTCAGAACGGTGGAATATGTACGGAGAATGACAAAGGCGAATTAGCGTGTAATTGCCTACCAGATTACCAAGGCCAGTATTGTGATATTGTACTAGCTCATAGTAAAGCTGGTGCGTCGACGACTACCACTGCTATTGTGGTTCCAATTGTGGTGATACTTCTGGTTTTGGCTGCCGCTACTGGAGTATGGTTCTTTATTCGGAAACGGCCATTGTAAGTAGTGGATTATAAAATTATGTTTCACAAATGTATTATATCCACTGGTTATTATTTAAAATTAAAGTTTTTAGTTGAATGTATTTAATTTAACGAAATTTAAGAAGAGTAACAAGTTTTAATTTAACTTAAGCTGAGACGTAACAACTAAGTCATATAAGTTTTCTCCCCTTGCCTCACTCCAGGTCCGATAACCCTTGAAGTTCCATAAGCCCTGGCATATAACATAAATCTTCCTTTATTCCAATTTAAGCGAAATGTTTCCTAAGGAGCAATAAAAATATTTACCAGAACTATACCACCACTTAAATGATGCGATTCGGATTGTTTCGACTCAACGATGACTTATTTAACCTGTCCAGACTTACAATTTCTTTCCCATGCCTCTTTATTACTTTCTCCACACATGAATTCAATAGAGAATTCGTTTGACTTCATGAAAAACGTATTATTCACCCAGGTTCTACTATTAGTATCTGTTTCGCGACATTTCCTAACATTCAGACTAATTCAATCGTCTTTTTGATCTCCAGAACTGATCGTCATGCGTATGCTCACCTCCAAAATTGAGTTTAAATCTTAAAGCTATCAGATCAATTAAGGGTAACATCTATTTTTTATCATTTCAGTGGGAAAGGGACTGGTTTAGGTAGTCTTGCTAGTAGTCAAAGCGTTTCATTCCGACAAGGTACCAATGTAGAATTTGGTGCAAATACATTCAATAATGGTGATGGAGGTGGAGGAGGACCTCCACCAGAACCACTGGAAGTAGCCTATAACTTAGATCCAGTCGGTAATAAGAGCAGAGATTTCCATAATCCAATGTATGATGCTGTACAGAATAATCCGGATACAATGAGCAATGGAAGTACAGGTAATTATAATAAAAAAACTGGTTTTTGCAATAGTTCTAAAATCAGCAATACATACTACACGTTCGGGAGTTTCGATTTAAAGAAATTAGTCTTAACAAGAAACACGATATTTTAAGTTTTTGGAAACACTTCGAGAATGGCTATTTTTGACCTTCTAAAACCCAAAGACTGGCGTTTTTATTATCCACAATGATGCCTTAATATAATCGGTGATATGTCACATGCCTATCTTCCTTGATTAGCTTGCTCATAGCATCGACATTTTTATTGGTGATTGCTTCGGCCTTTGGGTATTCGCTAATATTTATCCGTCCACGTTTGTTATCTCCATACCAACCAGAAATTGTCTATTGATACGGTGCTTCTTTGCCGAAAACAGAAACTAGCTCGTGAAATTGTTTGTTAATTTAATAAAAAAACAATGATTATAATTATTGTTCCTTTATGTTTTTTCCCTTTGTAGTACATGCTTAGGTATTATTAATAAATTGTATTGGGGTCTTTTACTTTAATTTATTCACAACTATCAAGATGAGAAAATGAGAAATAAGATTTTGTTTATAAAAGCCCAATTTTTCAGGCTATAATATATATATCATTATCTCAACATATATTTTTGGTTGATTTGAGTTTCCGAATTCGTAAATAAAATTCTAACACTAAGCATCTAATTACATAGTTTAATATTATAAATGTATAAGAAATAACACTAATGATTATAGTTTAAACTCTCGAAACATGTATGGTATGTTTAATCTTTGAATATATTTTGTTGATTAGGGCACATAATTTCCAGACATACAAACAAGTAATTTCATAAAGGTTCTCTTATTTCCTTTTAACGTGTGGAATATTAAAACATCAAGAAGTAAGTAAACACTAATTATAAGTGAAGAAAAAAGAATTTTCCCATAATGTTATTTTCTATTATTATTATGGTGACTTTTAAGTATTTAAAGTATAATTATATATGTACCCACTCATGATGAAGACATTTGTGTTTCGAAACATATATGGTGCATAATAACAAAAAATATAGGATTAAACTGATTTTGTGGAATTTGAGTTAGATTTGAACGAAAAATTTAAATTAATAGAGGGTGTTCATTTCGAATATATATATTTCTGTAACCGCTTTATTTTACACAGCTCTATATGAAGTACCAACGGAGTTATCAAAGTCCAAAAATGATACATTCACGGAACCACCCAGTGCAGTTATAGCACCCTCTAGCGTCACACATCAATTGTCGCCACAAGTCCAGATGCGCCATAGGGAAATGGAACCAGCCCATAATGATACTGGTAAAGATACACAAAAGCTAGTCGAAGAGGATTGCTGATACACGTGGAAAAGGCGACAGTTTTTTGATAGAATCGGACGTTTACGAAAACAATGTTATGTGGTACGACCTGATCCTGACAATACCAGAGTTAGTAAATTTAGTCGAAGACCAAATTTTTAGTAGAAAGAAACTGATTTTAATTGTTATATGTGATTTAATGATATTTTATTTTAACAAAAAAAAACACAACATTCATAAATTATTATTTTTAGTCAGTAAATATTAATTTATTTTTATAAAACTGATTTTTATAAGGTATCTATTTGTTGAAACAAAAAATATTAAAGAATAATATATTTTTATATATAAATTAGAAAACTAATATTATAGGATAAAAATTGTTTATGTAGCGTGTTTCCAAATAATATCAACAACGCATTACATTTTAGTAAATTGCGTATTTAAATTAATAATATCTACCCGCTAGATTTTTATTTACAATTATTGCAGTTGACACCTAGCTCAAAGGTTCCGTTTTATAACATATCGAATCTTCAGATGTAGACTTATATCAAATATCTATACCTGTAAACATTCCTGAAATTAAAGCTTGCAATAGAAAACCTTTGTGTAATCTTTGACGCTCGCGTATGTACCAAGCAAGATACTTATACCAAAGATTAATGTTGTGTACATTAATCTTTGCTTATGCCATCAAATAGAAATCCTGGTATATTTACTATGTAATAACTTATTGATTTAGGCAATTATGAAAATTAAACCTTAGTCATATAAGAATTAAAAACCTAATATCTTCCATATTAAATCAATTGTTATGATAGAAAAGTATAATATTCTTGCATTATGTATATAAAATAAATAAAATGTAATAATAATTTGTAGAATAAACATATTGAATAAACACTTTATTGACGATCACGTCAGTCATTAATAAGTGACATCTTACCTCTACATTTCCACCTGTTGCAAGTTGCAAATACCGACTCTTAGAAAAAAATAGGGAGTTTTGAATATCTAATGATCAAGTGACATTATCCGCATGCCATTTAAATTGTTACAACACGTTCTAACAAATTATACACTTATTTGACTTATCTAAACCTGCTGAATAATATAATAATTAAAATATATTTAAAAAAAATGATGTTGGTGATAAGAATCTTTTGTAACTATTTGTCAGACCAATTTTTTTTTAATTTTAACTGATATACATTTCGGTAACAACACGTTAATATTTTGAATCTTCTAGTCTTAATTATTTCGAAATGGAAACTAAACCATCAGCTTTTAAACATAATGTCCCGTCCAAATACCTAACATTAATTTTATATAAATAATTATTGTTGTTTATACGAATTTTAATAATAAATGGATGTTTAATTTTAAAAATAAATTTATATTCCACTGTTATTTAATTGTTAGTTATTTTTTTACCTATTAGTGTTAATATGTAATAATAAATTTGTTTATATTATTTTATTTAATTTATGTTGATTGTAACAAAATTATTTTTAAATTCTTGTTTAGATATCAAAAAAGGTCATTTTATATAAAAAATATAAGATATAGGTATTTAGCAAATTAAAAATTGTATTGTTAATGTAATATGATAATTATGTAATTATTTTAAGTTTGTACTTATATTTTACAAAAAGATTAAAACAAACACCTATTACATATATTAAGAATTTGTTAAAATCTTTGTTTTAAACTTTAAATACAATTAATATAAAATAACTTGTAGGTTTTTTTACTTTCCTAGAATCAGACATAACAAATAATAAATTCCTGATATTTTTTTATAAAATCTCAATATAAAATATACAATGTCCAAGTTAAGTTCTGATCAGTGTTTGAATAAAATGTACACTAACAAAACATATTATATAATATATTGAATGAAATTTACTTATATTGCATTAGAAAAAAGATAAATGCTCTATGTTATTCACTATTAAATCAAATTTGCGCTTTGTAATACTATTAAGTACCTAGGTACCTATTACCTTTTATAGCGTCGGACATAAATGCTAATCCTCCTGAAACCCAGTGGCCAAGAGGTTGGACATTCAGTTTTTACGGTCCAAATACCTATCTAGTTGTTAATTTTGCGGATTAAAAACCCACTGTTAACGACGCATGCGTATAAAGTATTTTCACCGCGTTCAAGTGCACGAGGTTCGTTTTATTTTACGTATTAGCTGGTGTAGGTAATCGCAGCGTTTCGTAAAGCTACTTTCGATGGTAAGAACAGCTTTTTTTACTGCTTTAATTTAATTTTTGCATTATTCGTATTAATTAACCATGTCTATAATGTATGCACCTGAGTAATTTTTTGTTCATAATAATTATTTTAAATGATTCCACAGCCACAGCCTAAACATCCTTTGTCCATTTGGTTGGACACTAGGACGTAGTCAGGTACGATTAGTATTAACTATCCGTCATTAATTCTTTTGTTTTCAGCATTCAGCAATTCTTAGTACCAAAAAAAAATTGCGTGTTGGCGAAGATGATGAGGAACTTCAGCAGCTGTTTGACGAAAGTTGTTCTGACATAAATATAGATTTGTCTGTCAAAGACGAAGACGCCATGGAACTTCAACAAAACTTGGTGATGTCAGACAATAATGTGGAAAATGTCTCAGAAGGCGATGACTCTGACGATGAACCACTTAGGTTCGAAAACGAATTCTTACCCAATGTACAAAAAAAAAGAAATTGAAAAAAATTCAATGTCTTATTTAACGCCAATAATGTGTGCTCGGGTCTCAGCAGGATATAGGTATTGACGCATAGTAAAAATTACTTTATTCAACAATCTCGCTAGAAAATATAATTTCAAACGCGTTTGCAAGCTATTTTGTATTATAAGTTCAAAAATCGAGATTGAATTTATAGTGTTGTATTGAACAAAATGGCAAACATATCGAATAACATCTTTATTAGAAAAAAATAGATATATAGATAGCTTTTGTAATTGTAAAGTGATCTTTTAAATTCGTTTCGTGGAGGTTGACTTTTATTTCAAGAATAAATATCATTCTACTCGACTTCAATATGGACTACTTCCTTTAAAATTCTTTATTCAAATTTTAGTATTACCATTGTCTTTAAAAGGAAAAGGTTTATAAAGACAATGGTATTACAAAGTGTATTAAATAAATTTTATTTTCGAAATATACTGTAAAAATATATAGCGTGCCCTATTAAAAAAATCAAAACTTTAATATGTCACACTTTTTAGTACAGCCTGATGTATAATGCGCGTTGGAAATTTTTTTAAAATTTAAGTACAAACTTTCCTATATTAAACCACCCCGTTAGACGCGAATCACCCTATTTATCAAGCATTTTATTTTATGATGCATTAGAGTAATTGGTACTGAGCGATAATTAATAAATTAGGTTGGTACTGAGCATTCTTTACATTTATCGAATATTTATTAATTGAGAAACATTGTGAATTAGGTATTGCGCAATCAATTTATTCATCAATGTCCATTATTTTTATTACGTGCGATATACCACCTATTTTCGAATTGAAAATGGCTTTAAATTTAACAATAAAAAATCCAGGGCCGTATTTAGAAAATCAAAGTTGATGGTTTTTCAGAAACGAAACGTCGTAGTGAAAATTTGTAAACGCTGTCTTATTCTCCTCAAATAGTAACAATGAGAAAGTGGTTTTAATTTTTTTGTGTAAAAATAATGTCAGAAATAAATAGAAACTAAAATCGCAAAAAATCGTTTTCCTCAAAAATTCTCATAAACGCCTGAAATTTAATTTTGAAAACAGCTTATAAAAGATGTTTAAATTGTACAACTTTTCTCTAATTTAACGACATTGTAACTCCTACCGTTTTCAAGAAATTCAATGCTATCCCCTTAGAGAAGAGAATTACTTGTCTAAGGCTATCCCATTCTTATTTGGACACAGTGTATATGCTCAAAACCGTATGTGCATCCGATTGCGGAACGGTATAAAGGGAGATAGAGAAACCGCCATTTTGATGTGGTTTTGTTGCCAAGTTATTTCATTGCCTTATAAATTTTAATTTTTATACTATAACATGTTCAAAGAACACATAAAATTAATATATGATCATCAAATATTAATTATAGATAAGAAGGTTCAGTAGTCGCTGAAAACGGCATCGACTCGTCGCATTCCCAGCCACATTTCTGGCCCGCTACTATATATACTATATCTATTCTATAAGATACTATACTATAACTAAGAGCGCGGTGAATTGTTTGTAGACATGACCATCAAACGTTCCGACACGAGGTGAAGTAACTATATATTATTTTAAACTGTGATATGGTGGTGTAAAAATATTTGAATAATCTAACATTTTTCTATATCATTATAAAAGAGATGTGATAAAATTGTTGTTTTTATTACTGCAAATTAATATATACACCCGGTTACATCCATATATTATAATCCTTATATTTTATATTATAATCACAATAAGGTATAGGCTGTGTTATTATATTATACGTATAGTTTATGGTGATATTATACAATACAATGACGTGATTTATACCAATTATATAATTAATATAACTTTTGCAAAGTCCGCTCATTAAGTACTTTTTTAGACTGCCCTGTAGTAGAACATCAAAATATAATATTGCTATGTAAATAATACACAAATACACTGATACAAAAATCTACTAATTGTTCTTTAAAAATAAAGAAATACAATTATTAAAAATTTGTAGAGTATGTCTGTATTATTTGTGCTTTTTGGTGTTGTATTAGTGAAAATTTCCGCTACTTAACAAATACAAGGTTAATACCATATTATTAGGTTTTTAATTTTGTTTTCTAAATTCCGGTGACTTCCCTTGCTCCATAATATTCTATGGATACGATTGAAATGAGACAGCAGATTTGAAAAATTGACAGATACGAGGCTAGAGACCGTTGACAAGTCTTTTCCTGTCAAAGGAGACGCAATTTAATAATATCAGAGATATGAGTCTCTGATTAATATAGACAAGGAGCGACACAAGTCAAGAGATTCTTGAATTCAATCATAATATATGTGCATGCGTCAGATTTTGGTACACCACATAACACAGTGTTATGTGTGGTACACTTAGTGCAAATCTCAAGGGGCATTGATATTGATCGATATATCTCTAGCAAGTATCAATTCTTTCGATATATAAAAATATCGAAAATCAGATATCGACATTTTCGATATCGTGTGTACAGTGCACATCCCCATTCCCCATGCAGTGTTGTTCCCAGGTGCTTTTTCGTATTTTATTTAGTTCGTTTTGAGAGACTTCATACTTTAATACGCCGGAACGATATTCTAATAAAAAACGTACTAGATTCTAGTACGTTTTTAATCAAATCAATATTTATCCCCTAACTCAAGGAAAACCAAATATTCTGACGAAATGGCTAATAGATACGAAGAAGAAGTGAAACTTTACTGTTATCTCATCTAACCGTCTTTGGCTGTCTGCTGTGTGCATCTGAATCAGGAATGACGAGGTCAAAAAGAGAACAAAGAAAGAAAGATCTCATTTAACCTAACAAATAATTCATCAAACGGTTTTGGTTTTTTTTTTTAGAAAAAGTGATTCATTACATTAAACAAGCAAGGTTACAATTACTCGATTACTTAGATTTAAGGAAATTGTAAATCTAGTACGACAATTGTAAATCTAGTACGACAATTGTAAATCTAGTACGACAATTGTAAATCTAGTACGAAAATTGTAAATCTAGTACAAAATTGACGCGCCATCTAGTACGAAAAAAAAAAAAGCATGCGAACAACACTGTATGCATGATACATTCTTTGCACATCCCTATCTATGTCCTATGTCACTATAACCTATACCTATAATCAACTTTTGGTATTTTGTATTTTGGTTTAGTCTTTACGTAATAAAACAAAGTCGATAAATAAAATACAAAATTAATGTGAATATGATGAACACAAAAAATAATGCTAGTAATATTTAATGCATACCGGATTAATAATATTAACAATGTGTGAGAATGAACAATTATTAACTAGTGAAAATTGGATGGTTGAAGCTGAAGCTATTATTCGCGACGTGAAAAATCACGTTAAACAAATAGAAACGTCTAAAATAATACCAAGTACAGATTCTAAGATATATCTAAATCTAACAACATTGGAAAATTGTGATTATTGCATTGAATTATCGGCCTTAGGATTCCGCTTGGTAAATAAGACATCTTGGGATTCAATTGTATTAAATAATCACGAATATTTTGAGACAATGTATAGCTTATTAGATAAAATTAGTGAGAAATTCAGACAATCTTTCGGTAATGATATAATTAGGAAACTCCAAACTTTAAATCAAAAACAAACCTGAACCTTTAATTATTAAATTATTGTTTTGCATAATAATAACAAAGTTGCATGTCCATGAAGTTGCATTTCCTCTATATGTCAAATCAAGTGTCAACGTCCAACACCGCCCATTGTTGTTTTTGAAGTTAACTTCACAGGTAACTATATTAATTTTATCTATATTCTGTGTGCAATGCGGTGACTTTCGATGTTGCGAGGTTGCATAAGTTTATGTACTTAATCTATAATATTTTAAAACTTGATACTTAAGACTTATTAAAATTTACAAGTTTTATGTTGTTTGTGACTGTTCGGCATTATTTTCTAAGAATGATAGCCATTAACGAGGGAGGCTTTCTAACATGGATTTATTGATTCACAGATTATTATAATCATATCAAAATAATTCTGGATTTAAAGATTCAGTAGCGTAAACAGGGGACAGCTTATATCTAGTTCTTTTAACGGTTTTTTTCATTTCATTAGATTCAGTAATCACAAATCTTCAATCGAAATATATGTTTTCGACAAATTAGTAATTAACATACACACTGGCGACATCGCCGCGCGCTTAGTTGCAGGCAGTGTACAGCTTATTGGAGAGTTGGAATCTATTTCACTATTTGATTTTGACATTCACAGTTACTCAGAAAAGTATGTAGTCTAGTAATAAAAATTTGTATGATATTGTGCAATTAATCAAACAATAACAAATACATTGAGTGATTAATTGTCTATTAAACTGTTTAATAATAATGATAGAACTTGTTTTGGTTTTCTATAAAAAGTGTAGAGTTAAACTGAATTGTTTTCCTTAAATAACTTAGATTCCTGAACTAAACAGTGCAGTGAGGTGATAGATACAGATACAAAGTAATAAAATGATGAACAATTATCATAGTCAAGTTTTTTACATTAGTTAGGTAAGTACCGCATAATAAAAGTCCTGCTACACGAAAGTGCTTTCTATTGTTTACTAGAAAGGTAATGGTTTATTCTCTCTTTGTTTTGTGGATTAATCTGCAAAAGCAAAACACGAATACCTAGGTACAGTTAATTACCTATACGTTAGAATATAATATAAACAATTCCTTAAAAAACAAGTTTATCAGTCCTTTATTTAATGACAATGTTTGGATGACCTCATCAATATCACAAAAGTATTAAGTACCAATCTTTGGTATTTTGACGTTTAGATGAATGCGAACTTATATTCGTGGATAAAGTAGGTAGGTAAGTACCTAAGTCCGTACCCTAATGAGCATTTCCATTAGTAAAAATATCTTTATCATTCATCATTACGTTTGGTTAGAGCTTTATCTCAGCAATACCAAAAAGACATTTTCCGAGAAAAATAGTACCTACCTAAATGGTCCTGAAAATTTATAAATTATATTATATTTATAATATAAATAATGCATTAGGGTAAGGTAGGTAGGCATACCTAAATACTCCAAAATTCATATGCATAATTTCGGAAGCATCTAAAGGTCAACGGCACTAGTATCTAGTCTAGTATATATTTGGGAAAGCTAGTATATCTATATCCTCCGTTTGATTATGTGCTTAATTGAAGGTTTCTCTTATTTTTTAATTAGAACCTTTTTTTGGGGTACTTAGTAATATGGAAAACACGTTTCACCACTTCACCAAAACACTGTAAAAGTGGTTTTGTGAACTGTTAAAACGTCTCTTTCAATAGGTATACAGGGTGATTCATTATGGTTGCAACAAACGAAAACTGCAGATTCCTGAAAACAATTCAAGCATTTTTTGCCATTGAACCCATGTCCGCAAATGCTTCGTTATCGAGATACAGGGTGTCCAAATTTAGTGGTCAAATTAACTTTTTTGTTCATTTCTCAAAAACTAGCTAACCGATTTTGACAAAATTTTACATGCATTTGAGGACAGATAACCTAAAATATTCTGAATTATTTTGGCTTTCATTAACTGGTCATTGGCGTAGATATAGGGGGCATTTGGATAAATTTTACACATAAATTAGTTAAACACAGCTTTGACAAGCTTCATTATTTTAAATGATTACTTTGTTAAAAATAGCAACTTATAAGCTACAAGAAAGTTAATTACGTCGATGTTGTGGTTTCTACCATTTTTATGGAAACCGATAAATTCCAAGTTAATGGTAGATTTAAATCAAAATAACGTACCAGAAATCAAAACGTTCTTGAAAATTTCGCGGGCTAATAGCACGAGGGTTGTTTAAAGACTATACATGGTTTGTATTTATGCCATCTCTAGTAAACGTTGCTTCTTTCATCTTCTTGATGCTTACCAAGAACCCAATTACAAAATAGTAAGTGCCTTTGACGGTCTCCAGGATGTAGGGCCTGGACACCTTGATGATGATAGAGCATTTCTCGATTTAATAGTCTCCAAACAGTTGTTCGAGGTAATGCCAATGGAGTTGGAATTCTTCTAATGCTTATTTTCGGATCGTCTAAAGCTAAATCCACTATGTTTTCTTCAGTTTTGAATATTTAGACGATGCGGTCGTTTGTTAACTCTAGGTAAAATGCTCCCTATTGTTCTAAGCCTGTGAAATGTAGCCGTCCATGTTTTGTGAAATGGATGACGTCTATTAGGATAACTAATTTGGTATTCACTTGCCGCTGCTCTTGCATTTGCATTACACAAACATATTCTTCAATTGAAAAACTCATTTTAATTTAGAAAAAAACATTCGCAATATTAAAAAAAACTACGAAATAATAAAACAATTCTAACTAATTTAAATTTGTTGCTGTCAAAGTTTTTTTTTATTGTTGCGGCATTCGTTTTCCATGGCAACTTTGATTTTTCATTTGGTTTTCTGGTAAACGTTATTTTGATTTAAATCTACCATTAACTTGCAATTTATCGGTTTCCATAAAAATGGTAGAAATCACTACATCGACGTAATTAACTTTTTTGTAGCTTATAAGTGCCTCTTTTTAAAAAAGTAATAATTTAAAATAATGAAGCTTGTCAAAGCTGTCTTTAATTAATTTATGTGTAAAATTTACACAAATGCCCCCTATATCTACGCCAATGAACAGTTAATGAAAGCCAAAATAATGCAGATTATTTTAGGTTATTGGTCCCCAAATGCATGTAAAATTTTGTCGAAATAGGTTAGCTAGTTTTTGAGAAATGAACAAGAAAGTTAATTTGACTACTAAATTTGGACACCCTGTATCTCGATAACGAAGCATTTGCGGACATGGGTTCATTGGCAAAAAATGCTTGAATTGTTTTCAGGAATCTTCAGTTTTCGTTTGTTGCAACCATAATGAATCACCCTGTATAGTTGATATTGCAGGTCTCGAGAACTTTTATATACATTAAGTAGCTTAGGTTAGCATTTAGCTAGCTATAGTGATGGTAGCAGTGCTAAAAATACAACTGAAAAGGCATTGAACGATAATGAACTGGACTGAATATTAATGAAAATTACTAAGTATTATTAAGTATTAAGTAAGTACTTACTTAGGTATCTGTAGAGGAAAAAAATAACAAATACGTATTGAAAGAACCTAAAATATTGAATACGTACAGTATTTATTTCCGTTTATTTTCTTAGGTAGGTATACTTATTTAAGATCATTTTTCATTTTATTTTGACAGAAGAATAAATGAAATTATTCATGTCATCATTGTTGTGTGTTTGTATAATAAAATTCCCTTACCGTGTCTTTTTTTAAACCGGAAAATGCGCCTCAGAGAACCGAAAAAACCGTTTTTCTACGACTGTCTTTAAATGCCTTTATTATATGTTCAGTAATGATTTGAAAATGTAGTACATTGTAATGCTGTTTTTCATTTACTAGTGGGAATATTTCCCACTAGTTGCTAGGCAACTAGTAAGAAATATTATTACGCACGGATAAAATTTCCTGGTAATGACAAAAGTAGCGGTGGGCATCAAAAATCACCATAGCAACGCCGAAAATACAAACATCAAATTGACAGTTTTGGTATTAATAATAATTATAATTAAGTATTTCGCTAATTTCAAAACACATAAACAGTGATAGTGAAGATAGTAAATACTAAAATGCTGCAAATTTATAGATTCGGCGGATTTATCTGTGGTTACGACCTTAAGTTGGTTATTGAAATAAGTGTCAAATCTGCCAGAAAAATCTAAATTGCGGTAATACAAGGTTTACAAAGTATTTGGAAATTGGTATGTTACACGAGCGAAAAACAGTGTTGTCTATGTCGAACCAAGTAGGCAAGTCCTGGTTGGTGATTTAAATTACGATTAAAATCTTGATTTCAATTGCTTGATTTTTATTAATTAAAATAAGTATAATCATCAAACTGACATAAAAGAAATATTCGTAAGTAATATCATAAGGGCATCTAATTTTTCCGAAAAAAAATCGAAAAAACACGTTGCTAAGTAATATTTTAAGAAGCGTGAGTGCTGGTGGCAACAAAAATCCGAGTCGAAGACTGGAAATCATTTTGTTAAAAAAATATTACTTTGCATTGTGTTTTTTCGATTGTTTTCACAGGGAAAATTAGATGCCCGATTGGCATTTGACAAGAGTGAGTAATAGATTGTTCTGCATACACATAGTTAGCCTACAAAACATATTACCAATAGGTAATATATATTATACATGCATTTTCTGGTGTCCTGGGAGAGCAGAATTACTTGTTATCAAAGGTATTGTAATTTGTGGTGAGAGCAGATGTCAAGTTTTACCGCGGATAGGTATAGTCGAAAAAACTGCTGACAGGTGCTGTCATACAGTTTTTCCATCTAGAAACCATTTTTAATTCAAAACTGCGCCTTTGTGATTGGTGGAAATTAAGACGAGGGAAATAGAGTAAGACACAAATAAATTATTTACTGAATACTGGCAAACACAATAACCTCACAGCAGTAATCTGACAATATAAATAAAACATTGAACACGAGATATTCTTCCAAGGCCGCTTCAATGTAACGAAAAAAAACATGTAATAATACTCGTAATAATATTTCCACCATTTTTGAAAATAAGTACCTTAGAAACCTTTAAATTTAAAAAAACCCTCTCGGTTGGTAATTATGATACCACTATGCGGTTTTTGGTATTAAACATTTTCTCAAAAATCGAGCTCCATGACATTTACGTCGATTTTGCTCTATCTACTCAGGTTTTATTTATTTATTTATAAACAACAACCACAGGATAAATTCCCAATTACATGTTGTATTTAATTGAACTAAAACTAGAATTGCCTAAATTAAAGTACTTAAAAACTAGACTTAACACTAACTTAAAAACCTAAATGACGAAAACTTCCATATTAGCAATACTAATCAGATTTAAGTTGGTTTGATAGAGCATTTTTGAATTGTTTTAAATTATCTTTAAATATATCACAATAGTTCTGGTATGAATTATAATTTCTAGCCATAGTTGTAATGGGTGATTTATATTGATAATTTGTTGTGGGTGTAGGTGTATAAAAGGTTCTATTATTTTTTATTCGAGTTTTCGAAGAAGGCACTGTTAAATTTATTGAGGATAGTGTACTACAATCCACTGCTCAACCGTTTAGTATTTTAAAGAGGTATAAAATACTTTGCAGATTTCTTCTGTTAAAAAGGGATATAAGATCATATTTCCTAAGATTTAATTCATAATTGGATTGGTGACTATTATATAGAGAGTAATTGGATTGTCTGACAAACTTTTTCTGAATCCTCTCCAGCATCAAAATATATTTGGTATACATTGGTGACCAAATCACATTGCAGTACTCGAGTCTGGCTCTAATGAATGTATTATAGAGTAAAGTTAGTGTTTTTTATTTTTAAATTGTTTGCTGTTTCGCAGTGTGAAGCCTAGGTTTCGATAGGACCTATTTGTGATATGAATTATATGGTCTGTGACACTTAATTTATTTAAAGTGTTGGGGAATCTAATTGGTGTTTTTGAATAGGTGTATGTCATGACTTTACATTTGTTTATATTGAAAGGTAGCTTGTTTTGTATTGACCTGTCAAAACAGACCGATTTCCAGCACCCTGTACAGTATCATCGTAAACACTATTAAGTTTACCTAAGCACTTAAGTATTTCGGTATAATGAACTCTCCAATTCAGTCTAAATATATTTAGGCATCCAGAAACGTTTTGGTACCCCCATATACAGACACTTTTATTTACTTACTTACCTCGTCGTAAAACTTTTTACTTAAAAGGTGTAAACCAGGTGGCATGTTGCATGTTTTAAAAATAAACTTTGAATTCCTACTAAAACATGACTTAGATGTATAGATGCATAATTATTAGAATCTTATTTTTCGTTAATATACAGGCAGTTTCTCCTTAAGTGTGCTAAACGAAATCCGGTCGTAGAAAACGTCATTTCAGCTGAAACACCTTTTATAACATGTGACCACAAATGTCCCTTAAGGAGCTACAGCTCCTTAAAGGGGGCCAGTTAAATTGACTTTTTTGGCAATATTTTGGGAACCGTTAACAATGATTTAACGAAATTTTGTATACACACATCCATGTTTGCTAAAATAAATGGAAAAAACTACGTAAATTGCTTTGATGCAATATATACGTCCGCAATATTAATCTGAGGTTTAAGAGTTTATTTTCTCCTCCTCATCATCGCACTTTGTTATTCGAGCGATCCTTTTCCTATGAAGTTTATAGCACCTACAATGGAATTAAAATAAAAATATCAACATTTCGTGTACTTCTTGGCAGTGAAATGTTAAATTTGGTTTAAGCATAATTTAGATAATATCGTGTTGTGGTTATGATTTCGAATTTAATTTTGTTTTTGTTGTTTTTCTTTTTTTGCATTAATTATTGTTCAAATTAATTTTGTTAATCGTAAGTTATCGGGAACTTTTATAGATCTAGTATAAATTGTTAATTTTTCTGTACGAGTTAGAATTACAAAATCAGTTCTACTGCCTTCTAACCCTTTTTGCAGTTATTTTTGGCTTCTTGTAATTATGATTGCGTTTGTTATTATGTTTACACGTTATTGTATTGTAATTTTTCTTGATATATGACTGCAAATAAACTGTTTATTATTATTATTATTCGCATAGAAAAGAGGATGATGTACAATTAATATAGCTATATGGAATTAAGTAATTTGAAATCGAATATGCATTATAAGTAGCTAAAATTAGTTAGAGTACTCTCGAAAAATGTGACATTAATTTAGAGTAGGTTCAGAATTTGACTCGAAAGATATCCGAGATAATATTAATAAATATGCCTCGAAATGTGCATAGCCTGTCGATAAAGGGTTTAAAAAGGGTCAAAATATTAAAAAATAAACGGTTTTAGGGCGACACCCAAAACTTTCTCGACATAATATAAAATATATGAACAGCGTAACGCAACATAATTTGAATAATTACTATTATTATAATTGTATTAATTTAATTATTTCCACTAAACTAACCTAGATTTTAGATTGTTTTATCGGAGTCGTTTAGGCGGTTTGGCCTCCCCTCACTTCTAATAATCTATGAATTGCCCAGCTGTCCCTCTGGGGGCTAAATTCCTTGCCTCGTGGGGTGTTAGGGTCACCCCTCCAAGGTGTTTTAGCCTTTTGCAGAAAAGTGCCATGCATTCACAGAGCGTGGTCTGTTGTCTCTGTTGAGTCTTCGCAAAACCGACAAGTGTCGTCCTCGGTTAGGCCCATCTTTTTGAGATGGTACATCACTGAGTGGTGTCCCGTAAAAAGGCCTGTAATTCGCCTTTGGTCGCTTCTCTCCAGTTGGATAATCTTCCCTGCGTTGGCCTCTGAAGGTTTGATAAAACTTTTTGATTGTCTTAGGCCTGGAGTGTTTCTCCAGTAGGACTTAAGTTGTTCCTTTCTCCGAAGTTCTTCCATCATATGGCTTTTTGGAAGGCCAAAGATGGGTTCCGGGCTAAACTAACCTAACAAACTTAACTACTCTATTCAAAATTAGATATAAAAAAAAAATGCCAGGGCTGGGATTTAAACCCAGGATCTTCCGCATGGAAGCCCGCACTCTACCACTGACGACACCGACGTTTATGCAAATTGAGTTCTAAAAGTATCTATAAGAGCTATACAGGGTGTTTCAAAAAGACGCGGCAATATTTAAGGTTTTGGTTTCTCAGGGGTCATTTTATGAAAAAAAGTCCCCATAAACATACGTCCGGAAATGCATTGTTTCCAAGATACAAGGTGTTAAATTTTTTTTTTAATTAAGTAAGTCAAATATCTCATTACCGATTTCTTTGAGATATTTGGCAGCGTTGTTGCTACAAATAGTGAGCTTATATGGCCCTAACCACAGATCTAGGAAGGGGGAGATAAAACTGTTTACATTTCCAAGCGATCAAACATCATTATTTGCAGATATCGATAATGCCAAACTTCCGCTTTCATTCCCGCATTGTTTTAAAATACACTATTTTGATACGGCATTTTTTACCGTTTTAAAGCAAAATATAACTTAGGCGATGGTACTAATTTTTGTGTATTATAAAACGATATACCCAAGATATTTTTTAGTTACTTTTTTATGAATTTTAACATATTCAAGACATATTTCACCAAATTATAATTTATTTATGAAGTACACGTGGCAACTCTGTAAAGCAGAGCAACTTGAATAGTACGCGAAGAATTTACTATTTCATTCATTTGTGTAATCAGCCGGTAGTTTGAGCTCTGTTGCCAACTATCCTTTGCTTGCGTATTCATTTGTTGTTAGTTGGTGATTTTGAGGAATTTTGAGTGTTTTCTTGTGCAAAAACTATAAAAAAACAATTAACAATGGTGCGTCAGTGTATAGTGTGTAAAAATAATGAAAATTCCAACCCAAATTTGATATTTCGGAGGTAAGTAAGGTTACGACTTGTTGTTGTTTATCAGTGGTGTAGTTTGCTTGCTCTACAAAATAAAAATAAATTGCTGTAAATAAATACCTAATGTAATTGTTGATTTTTGTGATGTTATAGAGATGCTAGGACTATTTAAATCAAGGTTTAATTATAAACTAAGATTGCACTTCGTTAGATAACTAAATATGTTAATACTGAATTGGTAGGTTACAAAAGAATTAAATAATTTCACATTGTAGGTTTCCAGTAAATTCGGAAAGACGCGAAAGGTGGGTACAGCTTTTGGGTCTGGAAAATCAGTATGTCCCCAAGTATGCACAAATATGCTCAAACCATTTTGATGTGAGCGACATTAAGATAACTGAGATTACTGGTCGAAAGCAAGTTTCCAAGATAATATATAATGGGGCTACCTATGTCATATCTAATCCTTTAACCATTGTTGGCGCCAACCCTTATCTTTGTAAATATATTTTTACCTAATTATTAATAATTTTATTGCACCCTTATCGGCGCCTTAGCTGTCTTGCTTTTATCTGTGGTTTTTCCCACAGTATCTATAGTTATTATTCTATGGTTTTTCCAAAACACTTAAAGACCAAAGATATTATTTATTGGCACGTCTCGTCTGAGTGTAAATAGGATTATTTAAGTATTTTTTAGGTAGTATAGTTTAACCATAGTCTAATAAATAATATATTATTTATTAGACTATGGTTTAACAGCCGTTCAATCCTGATCATAAAAAAACGTTCATTAAATGTATATATTTTATTTAAATTAATTATATTAAATTTAAAAGTTATTTGATGATGTGTTTCAATGTTATTTATTTATGAAAATACTTGCGAACCAGCAAATACACACCAACCCATGAGGCAGTGTTAGAACGAGTTTCAATAAATTACCGAGGCTCGACATTGTTTTCAACAACCATCATAGTCTAAAGATATTTAGAATTAGATACGGTAATAATCATAAGATAAAATATATTTTTATCCTAAATCATAATGAATCATAAACCAAAAAAAAAACGTTATTTTAAAAACCTACAATTTATCATTGCTTTATATCACTTTAGTGAACATCTATCGCCTAATTAAAGTATAAAGAATTCGTTTAAAACCGTACGCCACTGGTACATAAAACGAAATCGAAACGACGAACCTGGTACAACGTTGCCGTTTTTTCTATCTGTCCTTTTCTATCTTATATATCAACTGCCAACTTATGTCTGATTGTAAACAAATGTGAATTATGAATGAAATTTCAGATAATGTTTCTAGATCTGTGGCCCTAACTAGTTCAAAATTATTAGTCCAGTGGCGTTCGAAGGGCAACTTAATAAAAATTATTGACGAAAAAAAAATTGCTTCCATGGCCTCAGATTTTACCGTATAAAATAAGTATCATCACAATGTCGATGTTGAAGACCAGAGAAAACAATTTTTATTAACATATATTTAACTAATAATACAAAATATAAATATTGCCAAAAATGTTTATTATTTTTTATCAAACGTTTATAAATCTAAGATAATTTATCGTTTAGAGTAATTCTTGAATGCGGTATTTACGAGGCTACAAGAAGAACGAACTTTGATAAAGAAATGTTTATACAATAAATAATTAAAAAATATCTACCAAGCATTGGTAGCACGCATCGTTTGTGAAGTTCTTATCGACAATGATTAATGTAATAGCAAACTATGCCATCTAATGTTATTACTTAGATACTAAAATATATTTTAATTACTTGTTTAGTCTTAATGTGAACACTTAGTAGTACAGTTGTGATTTTTGTTTGAATTAAGACGATTAACTAAGTAATTCCAGTACTTAACGATTTAGCTTTTGTTATTACCTACTTAATGTTAAGTAAACCGATAAAAAATAGCAATATTGTTTGGAAATGCAGTTATCACTTTGGGATTTGTTCAGGTTAGTTTTAATATACGCTGTCCGAATATTAATACATAAAACTTTTAGATGCTGATTTTTTTTATCATCAAGTAGTGATAGTTGAAAGTTTTATATTACTTCTTAAAACTACCTACCTAACCTATTTACTATTCGGAAAGCGTGTTCATTTTTTAAAAGCGTGTTAAAATGAGAACCTATATCTACTTTAATTCAGTATAGATGAATCTGAATTAGATTTTTTAATACCAACTAGGTTTCACAATCTAAATTGATCTTGTTCATCACTTAACTAAACTTGTCATACGTTTTATAACTAAAAAAATCGGTTGTGTCACCCCAAAACTTTCCCGACAAGTTATAATATAATCAAAAATAATATGACCTGCGTAACGAAACAGAATTTTAATTATTATTATTATTATAATTGTATTATTTTGATTATTTCCAATAAACTAACGTAACAAACTTCATTCAAAAATTCAAGAAAAAAAAGTTTTGCCACAGATAGAACTTGAACCCGTAACCTTCAGCACGCGAAGCGAACGCCCTACCAATGACCCAACGGAGACGTGGAATAAATATTGTATTTTATTTGTTATATATTATGTATATACGTTCCAACTAAGTAACTGCTTACATTTTAAACGTTATTTTCTCGAGAATTATGGGGGCAAATGTCAAAAGTGACCTATCGCTGTAAAGCAGATAAAAAATGCTTTAAAATGATGTATCACTTGACTTTATTTACAAAGATACAGGGTCTTAAAGATGACTGCCTGAGGACGATTTTTTTGAAATATTTTCGAAACGGGTAAAGATGAATTTACCCCATGTAGCATATTTATTCACCTAGGTTAATGTCGTAAACTGACATGAAATTGAATAAAAAAGGATGACCATAGGCGGGTAAACGGGGGGACCCTTGCCTTAATTATAACCTAACTTTTTTTTCTTGTGATTTTTATTCATTTTGCGTCAAAAATGTGATAAAATAAAGTTTTCTACATAAAAAAGGCATACTTCTTTTTTCTCGAAAGACTTAAAGGTTTTCGAGAATTTCGAGTTTGAAAATTTTAGGACAAAACTGGTCCATAGTAAACAGCATTAATAAAATTATTGAAATATAGTTTGCCAACGAAAAGTTAGGTGTTAATTGGTAAAATGGCATATTTCACAATTAGAAAAGGCGTTTCGAAAGATTTTAGATATAAACTGTAATGAGGAACAATGTTTTATTCAATAATATTTATTGGACTGGTTTATTCTTAATTTCAAAATATTATTTAGGAAATATTATAACCCTTTTCAGTGCAAATTTTTGTGTAAACAGAAATTTGTTGAATTTTTATGGTTGTGTCCGCGTAAGGTGTGGTTAGGTTATATTTTTTATCAGATCAGACTATAAAACTTAAATTTATTTTATGTTTTATTTAATTTAGATAAAAAACGTAACGAAAATGATAAAAATATACAGTGAGGGCGAAAAGTCATGCATAAATTCGATAAAATTTGAGGAGAACATTTTTGAAAGAAACGCTCGCACATGTCGCTTTTGATTTTAAGTTAAGTTAGCCTTGCCAAGCCTAACCACTATCCATAGTCTCTACCATTAGCGAACTCTATTCGAAACACTTAATAAAACACACTTTTATCAGTCTTACCATGAATGACACAATTAAAGCCACCAAATGTTATCCAATCATTTATGTAGGGGCATTCATGCACTCAAATAAAAGGGTTTTTGCCTCCAACAATATTCAAGGAACTAGAGTTGTCTTTTAACATTAAGACTTAATACACACACACACACTTTCCAGTCCTTTACTGGCATGTACCCCATATTTTCTTACATAACCTTACAAATTTTGTAACGTTATCCTAACCTGCTAACCTGGCACCCTAACAACAGTAACACAATTATCTTCTTCTTCCTTTTTTATCCCTAGCTACATCCTGTACAACACCAACCATATCCAACAACCCATAAACCCTGATACTTACCCCTAACCACCCTCTAGTAACGCAATCCATACAAAAAAACATGTTTTCATTATTATTATTTATTTGCTTTTGATTAAACAGCATAATTTTTTGGAAAATGTTTGGTTTTCGAAACTTACCTATGCTCACCCTGTTGGCGTAAGCCTAAATGCGATGAGTTAAAAGAATTAAATTGACTAGGTGGTGTTAAACTATATTCACTATCACTGTTTTTCATTATATAAATAGCTTTGAAAACTTTGAAATTAGCGAAATAACTTAATAATAATAATAAACTGTCAATTGGTTTAATTGTATTGCCGGCGTTGCTATGGTGGTTTTTTATACCGATGCTACTTTTGTTATTACCAGGAAATTTACCCGTGCATTTTTAAATTAAAAAACAGCTTTTGCAATATACTAAATTTTCAAATTATGATTGAACACATTATTAAGGCATTTAAAGACATAGAAAAACATATAATATGAAAGTTTAATTATTTTGTTGTGTTTTAAGCGATTTGGCTTGAACACCTCTTCAAAATTACTTTGTTTGTAGATTATAGCTTATTTCAACTAATTTCTATGTTTATTAACATAATGTTCCATATAATTTTAATTCTAATACGCACCTCATTTGATATTTATTTGAGTCAAGCAACAGAGGTAATTTTCTATCAAATCTTTTAATAATTCTGAAATGTTTGACAAAAAGAAAACTTTCCCAATAACTCTTACAATAACTTTGTGTTGTCAACATAATGATGTTAAATTAGTACGAAACTTGTTTAATAATTTTAACGAATACCCTTACGTTTTATTGCTAGAAATTTTTTTCACAAAATGTTAATTGGCTTGTCAACATTGTATAACCTATTCAATCTAATCATATCCTATTTCTATATTTTAGTATGTATATACGTTTAAACCTTAATATCAATTGTACGACATCTATATAAGATTTATTAATGCCACTGAGGATGAATTATAGTTGCAAAAAATATAAATCCGGGGATCCTCAATTTTTCAATGATTTTAGAGTTCTGCGTCACAATACAAAAACTGAGGTGAGTTCCTCTTACAGGGTGTATTTGCGTGATACTGAGCGTAGATTTGAGTAGTGATCCTAACAAGTTTTGGTCTTTTATCAATTCCAGAAGCAAATCTGGGCGATTGCCTGGTAGTATGACTTACAATGGTAATAATATTGATGACCCGCAGGAACTTGTGAATAAATTTGCGGAATTTTTCAACACATCATACGTTGCATCTCAAGCATTTGATATTGATCATGATCAGGGATTGTTTGATGTTGTGAATGTGTCTCATTTACCGGATCGCGTGATTACTGAGACGGAGGTCTATGGAGCTTTGAGAAGGTTAAAAGCTAAATTTACATCGGGTCCTGATGGTCTTTTGTAATTAGGGATTGTGCCACTGTGTTTGCTAAACCATTGTGTGCAATATTCAATGTTTCTTTGCGATCGTGTAGTGTCCCCTCTGATTGGAAATCTTCTAGAGTAACGCCGGTTCATAAGAAGGGAGATAAACAGGATATTTCAAATTATAGACCAATTTCCATACAGTCGTGTTTTTCTAAAGTTTTTGAATTTGTGCTCCGTGATATTATTATGAGCCATGTTAGGCGTCAGATTTTATCGGTATTGGTTTTAACTGAGCGACTTGATAACGGCGGTCAGGTAGATGTAATCTACACTGATTTTTCTAAAGCCTTTGATAGACTTCATCATTGTATTCTATTGCATAATCTGTGTCGTTATGGATTATCTTATAATTTACTGCTGCTTTTGAAGTCGTATCTGAAGGATAGATTTCAGTATGCAAATTTTAAAGTATCATCTGGTGTTCTCCAGGGCTCTGTCCTTGGACCATTGTTGTTCCTGTGTTTTATCGATGATATTTCTAGTGGCTTGACAAATAGTTCAAAGTATATTCTGTCATTAATAGTACTGAAGATTGTTCTCATCTTCAGGACGATTTAAATGTTGTATATGAGTGGTGTGTCCGTAATAATCTTTATCTGAATATTGATAAATGTTTTAGTGTGTGTCCTATACACGGAAAATAAACACTGTCAAATTTTCATATTCTATAACTCTGTGTCCGAGCAAATTGATATTTTTGATTCAACTTTGTCTTGTATAAAAATATATTTCTCAGAATATAAATTTAGTTTTAGATATTAAGAATTTACTGTAATTTTTCCTGCCCTTTAATTGGATTATATCTGTCTGGGTAGTGTATCTTAAAATAAAATAAATAAATAAACATGAATGGCTAAATTAAAGATTTATATAAAGGTATTTTGTGGAGCAGACGCCTTTGATTTATAAATACATCCCGCTGCTCGTCGTTATGGATTACTTCAGAAAAAAAATAAATATTTTTTTATGAGTGCGTACTGTGCTATTCAACCGTAAATACCTCGACACACGTTGACTTTAGGTGAAAAAGGACTTGTGCAAGCGTTTCTTTCAAAAAATGTTCCTTCAACTTGTATCGAATTTGGTGTTCACTGTATAGACGTTATAGTGTTATCTTGGAATTATTTATAAGGAGATAAATTATCTCAACTCATATCGATCGATGAGTGGAACCTCTCGCGTAGAATAATATTAAAAAACTCGGTGCTGACAATGCTTCATAGACAGCGCAGCGACAAGAACAGTTTGTGGAGTAGCCAAAAATTAAATTACTACTACGCATATCCGCCTTGAACTCCGATTTATTTTACTATTTAAAGTTGCTGTATTTGCCGAGCTTCTTTTTGAGATGAATTAAGAGTATTTTTAACTATATATTGAAGTACGAGAGAATAAGGTATATTTTGCGATAATTTTATTCATATTGTTTGTAAGAAAATTTGATGCGACTCACGTAATTAAAATTGACTTATCCTCTTCCCTCCTAATTAATTATCGATTTCTAGATATACTGTAGAAATTTACCTACTTATATGATTTGAGCTTTAGACATGCAAATTGTATGATGCTTCAGTAATCACCTTTCAAATGTTTTAAGGAACTATCATTCGACTAAAAGTCTTTGTACGGCTTCTAGCTCTAACAAGAAAGTGTTGTTATTTTTCTCGCCCCTGGATCTGCATATAACAGAGGCGACTCTGACGATGATGTTAAAGCATAACAGTTTCAGGTCAAACCAAAGAAGAATGGTGGGTAGCCTAGACGTTTCCTTCGTCAGGCCGAAGATTATATCCATACGTGACTTTATTTTTGCCGACCGTATATCTCATCCCGATTATGATTGCTACATGCTTTGTGCACTGGATTTTGTTTGTTTTTTTTTTTTGCCAATGAAAAGAAATCATGAAACCTTGGGGGTTGTTGCTTACCGCTTCCCTAGGTAGTGTGGGACTCTAACCCAAACTAAACCTCTTCCTTATCTTTGTAGTAAGGCTCGGGTTTTAAACTCTTTACCCATGTCGTCTTTTGAGTTGTCTTCTAGTGGTGTTGTGCCCATCTCCCGTTGCGTGTGCTTTCTCCTTATTGGGGTCATCTTGTGGATATGTCTACAAAACACTAAAATATAATTAAAAGGATTTCATGTCCGTAAATATATTAAATGAATGAAAAATAATTTAATGACATTGAGTATGTTCGGCCTCTGCATGGTATAGGAAATGCATTACTATGTACATGTAGATGAGACGTGTTTACATGTGTCTACTGTTGTGTATCCTATTGTGCTTAAATGCAGGCTGATATTTGTAGATGGGCAACGACTATGGTACTCTGACGAGCTCATAACAAGAGCGAGACAAATTCGTCAGTGTCTGTCGACACATGCCTCGGTCTGGTTCTATTGAATGGGACTGAGGCCCTGTTAAATTAAACAAAATTCCTCGTGTAGGTAAAACCAATATTTTAGTCCGCTTTGCTATTAAATTATTTTTCATTTACTAAAATATAATTAAAAAAAAAATCATTTACCGTTTTTTTTTTCTAGTTGGACTGCTGTCTTCTCTCTGATTACATCAGGGTAATAATTGACCTCTTGGACGCTTGCATCCTCATCGTAGTCGAATGCTTGTCTGACGAGAGGGTTCTCGTGGGCTTCGGCCACTATACAGACCTTCTGAGCTCTGTTCCTCATTACGTCCCGAAGGGCGGTGAGGTTCAGGTTCCTTTTGATCTGTACGTTTGACACAAACCACGAAGCATCCACTGCTGTCCGGATGGCTTTGTTCGTTGATTTGTTTGTTTGTGTCTTCCACATACCATCGCCTGGAGCTTCGACAATATGCTTTTGGCATTCGTGATGCTCTTTTCGATGTTGTCTCAATGTCATGCTTCTGTCCAAAGTTATTCCAAGGTACTTTGCAGTATCTATGTCGAGGTGATCGTGTGCACTGATTCTTCTCCATTACACAATTCCATGAAGTCATTGGCAGCATTTTGAAGATATCTAGTGACCAGTTCTGGACTACGGCTACTAGCTACCAATGCTGTGTCGTCCGCGTAGAGCGCTAGCGTTGGGCTGCATTCTGGGTGTGTCGCTGGTGTAGATGGCGATCAAAGGGTGAGACGACTGAGCCTTGCGACACCTCCGCCTCCAGTGTCTTGGGCTCCGAGAGATGTTGCCCAATTTTTACGCGGATCCGTCTTTCTTTTAGATCCCAAGGAGTCGATCAGCCTCATCATCGTTGGGTTTGGTTAGACTGTGAATGTTTCTACATGTTGTCTTCTTCTTATAGTGCCGTATTCGTTTAACGAATGTTGGCGATCATGTTGACAATTTTCACCTTGCTGACAGCCGCTCTGAACAGTCCTGATGTTGATTGGCCAAACCACTGCCTCAAGTTTTGTAACCAAGAGATGCGTCTTCTGCCCGGCCCGCGTTTACCTTCTATCTTTCGCTGAAGTACTAGATGTGATATATTATATATTTCAGGGTGTCTCATTACGTGTCCAAAGTAGGAGAGCTTTCTGGTCTTTACTGTATTAATGACTTCTTTATCCTTTCCCATTCTTTTAATTACTTCGACATTGGTGACATGGTCAATCCAGCTTATTCTTAACATTCTTCTGTACGTCTATAGTTCGAAGGCCTCAAGTTTTTTCGAGGTATTCTCTGTAAGTGTCCACGACTCAACTCCATACAGAAGAACAGAAAACACATAACAGCGGACCATTCTCATTTTCAACGTTAAGTTAAGATCGCGTCCGCAGAGTATCTTTTTCATGCGTATAAAGGTGTTTCTCGCAATCTCAATTCTTCTTTTTATCTCTTTTGAATGATCCCAGTCGTCGCTTAGTAGTTGTCCTAGATATACTATCTTCTCCGTTCTTTCGACTCGATTCTGTCCAATCCATAGCTGAGTGTTTATATTTCGTCTGCTGACAATCATAAACTTGGTTTTTGTGATGTTTAATTTAAGGCCGAACTGTTCGCATGAATGTACCACTCTATCAAGGACACTCTGCAGATCTCGGATTCTGTTGTAGTTTGTAAAAATGTGCGAAGCAAATTGGCAGATTTAATAATATACCTATTCTAGGTTGTAGCATGATTTCATTACACAAATATTACTTTACTCACGCAACAAAAACTAATAATATTTTGTTTATTTGGTTGTATTTCAATTAAAATTTAATTGAAACCATGAAAATTATATAGTAAAAAATTCCTTTAGAGTTAGTCATTACATACTATAATACTGTGTGAATTGACTTACAACGATATTTACATATGATGCATTAAATGACTAACCTTACAGTTAGCTAATGTTCATTAAATAAACAACTACTCAGTAATGTACCTATTGATTTACTGAAACACAGGGCTTGATCAAAGAGGATTTGTTTTTTTTTTTAGTTTTCTCTTAACCGTTAAATTTTTTTAAGCGTTTCAAATTTCTTTGAGCGAAAGAAACTCCAATTTTGTGGTATCGCTGCTTATCATGTGGAAATACATAGCGTGAAGATATTTGAATAAACTATAAATTATTGTACAGGGTGGTTCAAATTGATAGGAACACCGATTTCTAGAGGAGAGAGAGAAAAAAGTATCCTACATTCTCCGAGCTCAAATTTTGTGAAATACTGAATTCCTGAAACTGCACATTGATATGTTGATACTTCTCTATTTATGAATATATTTTGGTTCTACTAATACATTTTTAAAACAGTTTTTACGAGATATCCAATGGTGTTTTTCGGTAAACATAAACTTCCTTATTTTTTATTATGGCCCACCCTGTATATGGGTATATATATGTATTCGTTTTTGATATAAAATTCTCTATCCAAGTAAATATAACAATTGTTCCTTTTCTTTTAACATTTTTATTTTATTTCTCTTTATAAAGTATTTTAGATGAATTATGTAATTCTACAGTATGTTCACGGATAGAAGTCCCAAGAGGACAAGTGGACGAAAAATTTCGTCTCGATAAAAAACCACTCTTCATAAAAGTTTCTGTTAGTTTTGAAAAGTCTATTGCCATACTTTTAATTTGAACATATTATACAGGGGAAGATAAAAGAAAACGTGAAATGCTATTGAGAGCAAGCTACCTTTAAATTTCGTTTTGGAGCAAAGTGGCAATACAAAAAAATTGCATCCTGGGGATATTTGATTCTAACCCATTAAAAATAATATTGCTGTTCCAAAACAAAGGATTTTATGGTCAGTTCCAAGGATTTCGCTTGAAGAGATAAGTTTTGATGACATTAGGCGGCAGTTTGAGAAATGCGTCAAATACGGGGAGGTGTTTTTGAATGAATAGGATAATTTTTTACACTTAATTTTTATAAAATTTCCTTTCTTTATCTAAGGTTTGGTTGACATTAATTAATTGATTAATTAAATTCTAAAACTTTATAATTATTAGTCTTTGAATAGGATTTTTTTTCATTTGCCACTTTTCTCCGAAACGAAAAATAAAGGTAGTTTGCTCTTAATAATATTTTACGATTTTTTATTTTTCGACTCCCCTGTAGTAGTAGTATTTTTAAATTTAAAGTATGTCTTTTCAAAACAAGCAGAAGTTTTTATGAAGAGTGACTTTTTGTCTAAAAATGAAATTTTAGACTATTTATCCTACTGGGACGTCTCACAGTTAGAGAACAATCTAACTTGGAGTGCATAGTCACCTTTTCAATTAAAAAACCGAAAATTGACGATTCTCTTGATTATCTATAGAAAAAAAAACATGAATTATTAGTAATTAATGTAATTTGTTTTATTCAATAGTTTAATTACAATTAAGCTGAACGGGACACCCATCGATCCGCCACCATTTTCTCACCCAACTTTAAACAAAAATCAGGTGTTCGAGCTTCATCGCCTTCGTCCAAAATGTGAAGAAATCTAAAAAGGTCGAATCTTATTTGATTTATACATTTTCTGTAAGAGATTTGGTTAGCTGAGCAAACAGTGGCATCTGACACTGAATGGATCGTTTCCTCAAGGCATTTTACGTGTTTGATTTACTGAACCAATAGCCGATAAGGTTGCTCCACTATCTTCATCATATTGCTGCTTCTGTTTTTTAATGTTCAGAACATTGCTGGAAATATCAATCTGGAAACTGTTCATTGTGCTGAAACGGTATTTGGCAATTTTATATTAAGTAACGCAATGGAATATAAGGATTGCCAATATTTTAACAGTGTATTTAACCCTACGGGAGGCGCGTGGGATTTTGGAGCAAGAAGGGGCGCGTCGGTCTGGTAGACCGACAAACAAATTCATCCATAAAATCATATAGCTACATACAAAACGACTGAACAGAACTTGTTTATATCTCATAATAGTCAAAAAGTGCAAAATAAATAACAAAAATGTTCACCAAAAAAAAAATATTTAACCCTAGAGAGGGCGCGTCGGTCTCACGCACCGAAAAACGGAATAAAATTAAACACCTTTACACAAATTGATTTTCTATTACGTACTAATGCTAAACTCATTAAATAAGGCAGGTACTGTGCAACTGCATACAATGTTGCCATGTTTTTGCGAAATATTTGGAAACAAATAACTTGTCGGTCTGTGAGACCGCGCGCGCCCTCTCTAGGGTTAAATATTTTTTTTTTGGTGAACATTTTTGTTATTTATTTTGCACTTTATTTTGTCAATTTACTTTGCCACAATGAATATTATTGTTGTCAGTACCCCAGCAGACTGCTTAAAGTGCAGTTTTATCTCGATATTGTAATTTTACAAAGTGGAGTCAATTTTTGAAATTCGCCATAAATCTTCATTCCAAACAACTTTTCCCAATAGAATTTTCATGTATTATAAAACTAAAAAGTAGTTTGTTCAACCTATTTTTACAATGTATCTCTACAACACCCGTATACGAGCGATTTGACTTATTAGTTCAACACTTCTTAGTTTTAGACAAAGCCGGGGCAAAAACCAGAAAATGAATATCCGATTCAAAAATTGTTTTTGTCATTTTCACCTATTCAAGCGTCCATCCGTGGTATATGAGGGTAGTCTTACAACAGCACGGTATCTGGAAATTTTACAGAAATTTATAGAACCACTTATCTACCTATACCTATATACAGGGTGATTCATCCTGAGTGGTCTATTCAAAGTTCTCGGGAACTAAAAAAGGTATATGTTTATGAAACTTAGGGGTTCGGTATTATCGGGAAGGTTCTATATTGATGTAATATTTCCGGGTTATTTTAAATGGAATGACAATATTTTTTATTTTTTTTCCGGATTCTCTATAAAATTTAAAGGCCACTTTGTTAAGCGTTCCCTATACCGAAACCTAACATATTTTTTCTCTACAATTTTTTTTTTGTGGAAATGTTGACGTTTTTCGACTTCTACATAAAAATCAATATTTTTATGAACAACATTTTAGAATACATTCGCGGGAATACTGAGTATACAAATGAGTCCAAGATCGTCAAGCAGTTGCAGAACAAGATTTAATCGAATTTATACTTGACCGTGATCCGTGATTACTAGGAAAAATCAATTTTTTTTAAATGGAATGGTATATATTCGAAGATGCCGTTCGATAGACAAAAAATAGCCTTTTTAATGATATATCACTTCATATCTATAATATACCATTTCTTCAATATTTTGAATTTTGTACATTTTTGTGATAATGGGCCGCAATTTGCAGAAACCATCTAGTGGCAAACGCCATAATCAACGTTACGTATATAGAAATGTCAAATATTGACAATTCTAATATCATTGTCACAGATTTAGTCTATTAAATCTGTGTGATTGTTAATATTACTGCAATTTGTTTCACATAGCAGTTAATAATGACAATGAAATGAAATTTGACGATCCATAATCACGCACAGGTCCCTCATTGAAATTACATGATTCGAAGGACATTATTTAACGCATAGCTGAAACTGATCTTATTCTGTCGTCTTGTGAATGAGATAAGTTTATATTTGCCAACGTTTAGGGGAAGCTTATTTCTAATGCGAACTTGGAAACGTATACGTCCAACAAGACGAGGCACCGTGTCATAACACACAGATTGAAACGACGTTTCTAAATCAATATATAAATCAAATAAATTGGAGACAATTGGGTTGGCAATCGGATTCTCGTTCATTGGCAAGATCTCCTGATATTGCGCCGCTAGACTTTTACCTCTGGGGAAGAATACATTAGCTCACATACAAACGAGGGCCTGATTCATGAGAAACGCTGCTTTGATTTAAACGGTCTCATAGCATCAAAACTATTTTTTTTTTTACAAAAACACCATTGGATTCCTCTTAAAAAAGTGTACTCAGAATGTGTTTACAGAAACAAAAAATATTCATAAATAGAGAAGTACCTGGAGTGGGCCAAAAATGAACAAAATTGAAAACCACCCTGTTTCGGCATTGAGTATTTCACAAAATTCTCGGAGCTAGGTTACTTTTTCTCTAGCTCTTCTAGAAATGGAAGGGTCCTATGAAAAGTGCCCAATTTCGACTACCCTGTACAACTGGTGCAAAAATATAAAACCACAGCATTATTTTTCAATAGTGTTTGTACAGTTTTCTGTGTATATCCAATTATAAAGTTTGTCAGGTTCACGTTTTTGATTTATGGCCGTATTTACCAAAACTACTAACTTGTTAACTAACAACGGCAGCGGGTTAAAATGTATCAAGCTGTTTGGGACTGTTGGTATTCACCAGCAGTTTTCGGATTCTGTTTATAAACTGCCAATTAAGTTCAAACAACCAGATTTTTCTTTTACTAACTTGTGATTATATTTTGTTTTATTATTTTCGCTTCTGTTGGTTATTTGCGCATTTATTTGTTGAATTACTGAAAACTGTTTAAAACATTTAACGAGGTTGATGGATACGTCCGTTAAATGATAATTTTGTAATATACGGTGTGTAGAGAGTTTGGAACAGGAAAAACTTTTTTATATGTAGATTTAGGAGAAAAAGTCATTCTGTATAAATAACGTCTGCTTGTGTCGAAACTACAATTTCGAAAACTTTACGATTACTATACAACATTTTTAATGATTTCGATTTTTTTAAATTTTATGAAAATATTTTCAAAACCGTGATTTATTACACCAATTGTGCAAAATAAACTAATAAACCTTTTTCTCAAAGTGGGTAATTTCATAATTACTATTAAAATGTCAAAATCATTAAACATATTATTTTTAATGAAATAATCCATTTCGAAGAGGAGCGATGAATATGTATAGAACCAAAACGTCAGTTCCACAAAATAAACATAATTATATTACCACATAATAATAATAAATTAATTTATTGGCATGATTTGAGTACAACAACAAAAAAATAATAATTAATATGCAGTCTTATTTTAAAAAGAGAAATGCCAAAAGGTTCAAGCTCAGCAAAGCTGATTTTCAGCAAGGACCTAGTATACCTAATATACAAATAAAAAAAAATATTAAAAAACATAGAAAGAAGATAATAATAAACTACAAAAATAATAATCATAAAAATTTAGACTATAATTGTATAATCAAACTCAAACTGCTTCCCAAGCACAAATAATTACGGACACATAGCATTAGAATCAATGAGAGTAGCCTGCTCAGCAAACAATTTTTTGTATAGGAGTCTTTTAAATTTTGCATTAGGGAAGGCTTTAAAATCAGGATTATATAGCTTGGCCAAGTTATAGCTGAAGGACCTCCGAAACATGGTTGTTCGATGCTGCGGAACAGTAGTTATGTCCTTGCGTCGGGCGTTCACATTGTGAACATCAGTGCGGTACGTAATCCTTTGAAACAAATATGGCGGAGTTTTAGACAAAATAATTTTGTGAAAAAGTACCAACGAATGTAACTTTCTTCTATTGGCCATATTAAGCCATTTGATGGTGGACAGGGTGTAAGAGATTCGGTCGTATTTTCTTATCCCAAAAATTAAGCGCAAACATGAGTTCTGGAACCGCTGAACACGTCCAGAATCAATCTTCGTGAGGCATGGGCCATATACATAATCACAGTAATTCATGCGTGATAGCACTAGCGACTCGCACAATAACTTTTTCAAAGCAGATGTCTGACACCGTAGATGTTCTTTAGGTTAGCGAAACCTATCTGTATTTTACTTGTTATGTGCTGTGAAAATCTGAGTCCACTATCAATAACAAGTCCCAAACTCTTAGCCCGATCGGACACCTGAATGCCGATTCCGTGAATTGACAGTTGAATATCGGAGTCCAGGCATTCTGCGACGCCAGACATGTTTCGAGATACAATTTTCCTCATCATCAGTAACTTATACAAGTTTTACAAACGGCTTAGTATTACCAATACAATATGTTCTAAAATTAGAGAGAAATGTTATTTTTGATATACCCTGTAATTAATCGTAAATTTGGTATTCAAAATTGTAGTTTCGACACAAGTAGACGTTTTTATAAAGAATTACTTTTTCTTCCATACTAACAAATAAAATAGCTTTTCCTCTTCCAAACTCCATCCGTGAACGTTGTATGTAGGTGTGAACTTTTTTGTTTCGATATATTCACGATATTGATATTTCAATTCAATTGTATTAACTCTAATATAAATAATAATTGCTCTTTCATTGTTATTGTAGGCTTGTGGCCATGGATAGTTTACATGTCACATCACAAACTACTACAGGCAGCAAGACTTCAAGTAGAAGTGCATCACCCTGTAGACTGAAAACGGACCATCATACCTCTAGTGGGTATCATCCCCATCACATGAAAACATTGAGTCACGGATCGATGGACAGCTCAAAAGTGAGTTATATGAAACAAATTAACTTGGGTTTGTAGATGAGTTGAAATGTTTGATCAATTATTAAGTGAGACAAAACTTGTATACAGGGTGTTTCAGAAGCACAAAACATTTTATTTATTTGATCACAGACATTAGTCCATTATACAAATTAAGTCAAAATAATTTATTACAAATATATTATAAATAATAATAATTTTAAAGGCAATTACTCATTGAAAACAAAATATAAGACGATGGGTGAAAAGTTTTCGGGCTGATACAGTACTAACGCCAGCATATGGAATTTTTTGCTGGTATACTATAAATCTATCCCTGCCAACTTGCTGCCAAATACTTCTATTTGGGAAGCCTAATTCAACAAAGAAGAAAGCAGCAAAACTGATGATGCACCGCCCCACGAGAGTGGTTTTTCACTAGCCACAATATACGTGTACCTATTTGGCTATAGTGAGTGTTACTCCGTAATAAAGTAGAAAACTTTGCAATAGTTTACAGTGTTCCACAATATTCTTGCAAATATCCTGCAATTCTTCCACAATAGTCGCCATTACTACAGCCTAACTAACATTTTTATTTTGTTAGTATTACATTAGGTTTTGTACTTATTTTTAAAAATGTTTAAATAATTTTCTGGACAATAATTGTAAGAATTACGAATAATCATTTAAGGATATTAAAGGAAGTAGTCCATTCTGGAGTCAATCCTATTTAATAGAAATTAAAGTCAATCCTCTACGAAATAAAACAACTATATTACCAAGCATGCTTCAAGATTCATCATCAGTGGCCATACAACCGTCAGGAAAGCTAAATTACAATGTGCAGAGAACTTAGAATTAATAAATAGAGTAGGCAATGTAATTCGGGCCTGAAAACAAGAATGAGACATTGTACCAATCACCCTAAAAAGTCTTAAAATATGGGTGCTTACCATTTCATGAAAATTGTATGTAAAATCAATAAAACCATAAAAACAATACACATAATACATTTAATTAACGGTTCTATTGATTTTACATACAATTTTCCCGAAATGGTAAAAAAAACTGTACGGCACTGCTTATTTCGAAAATAAGAATCACCGTCTTGAAGTCAGATTAATGTAGCTTAAATAGTGTCTCGTGAACTTTTTCGCTTTGACGCGAACCGTTTTAGAAATAAAAATTATTTTATTAATCAGTACAATAAGTCATCTAAATCTAATAGTTTTATGTTACATTTTTTATCAAAACCCCGTCGAGATATATTGCAATGGGATTTAGTACACGTAAATGTATAAGTAAATATCATATTTACAAGTACAATCTTGTTTTCTAAAGCACTTAGATCAGTGGCGTTCGTATCGGGCGTGTTTATGTTTAGCAAGAAAAGCTGTACTCCTCTTGTTTTTTTCGAATATTTGTACCGTTCGCCAGATTAATTCTGCTTAAAAAGTGCCTCTTGTAGTTTTTCGCTCTAACGCACCACGTTCGAAATAAAAATTATTTTATTAATAAGTACAATAAGTTATTTTCGAAATCGTAATTAAAAAGTAAATAGTAACCTAATGGGAATTTTTTTAACGTCATACGTTTACTGTCAAACAAAAATAAATAGGAATGGCATAAAGTCCCCACGGGTTTCTGGTAAATATAAAAAAAAATCGGTTGTGTTACTCCAAAACTTTCCCGAAAGTTAAACTATCGATATCGCCTCCATAATTTATAGTACACTGCATTTGATGCTGTACATTATAATCTAAAATATATCACCTGTGCGACGAAATTTTTTTCTCGAAGATTTAAAATCAACATAGGTTACATTATTATTTATTACAATGCAACAATTTCGTCGTCTCCACTATTAATTTTTAAAATTCTTTATTCAAAGGGACATGTTTCGGAGTCAACCTTAAAATATCGCAACTATGGTGGAGTTAAATCCGCATATAGGTAGAGCCCTTAACATACTATTCTGTTAGGATGAAGCCAGTAGATTTTGTGATAGGGGTTGTCAACCACTAAATTTTCCTATATCAGTAGGGGTCGAGTGATACATCATTTTAAAGCATTTTTTATTTACTTTACAGCGATAGCTCACTTATGATAATGAATGATTTAAAATTATTACATATTGCTGTTGGTAAAAAGAAATAAATAAAATTATTATTTTACAGTTTGTAGGCATAAAATATTTATTTTCAAGATTTTTAACTGTTACCAAAGGTAACAGTGGTTACATGGACGCTTCGCCACTGTTATTGAGGACATCACAAATACACGTTAAAATCAAATAAAGTAAGGTAAAATTTGGAATATTGTTCATTCATTGGAAATGTTTTTTTTTATTTTAAGATTAATAGAGCTAACAAGATTCATAAGATTTTCTAATGATCTATGTACCTATACATATCGGTGTTATACAGTTGTGGTTAATTTTATCATCTTGGCACGGAAATGCGGTATATTTTTTAACTAAATGCAATTTACACTGTTTTATATGTTATTAAGTAGCGATAAAAATATTCTATACCACGTTTCACGTTTTTACGATGTTTAAAATATGAATAAAACTGAATGTTCGATATTGCTGATATGGAATTTTTATATTGCCTTTTATGATCGGGTTTATATTAAGTATTATTATATCTTAAACGTATAGGTAATCATATCTACAGTGTGTTCACATAATAAAATCAGATTTTTTTAAAACCATGATTAATTTAAAAAAGAGTTTTGACATTTTAACTCTTATAATGTATTTGTTCATAAAAGAAAAGAAATAAATCCCAGACGCACATTTATTATTCTATTATAATAATCGAAAAGAACAGCTGGCTAATACAAAAATAAAACGTAAAAAATATTTTTAATACAAAAAAATATTTATAATGCTTAAATAGAAATACTAGTTTGGCTGCTTTGTCACTGCCAAGTCCATAGGTAGAAAACATCCTTTCGATATCAACAGAGGATGGACAGGTGCCCAAAACAGAAATCACTATAGGAAGCACTTGCTTAATTTCTGAAACATCTTCAGATATCTACCACTGTACTGCTGTTACGTTTTTGATTATTTCCTCTGAAAACAAAGTTTTGTGAAGAGTCTGACTTAGCCTCCAAATTAATTAGTAATGGTAATAATTCTGTGTCTGCAACATATTTGGAAACAATGTCTAGAGCATCTGTCATTTCTTCAGCTAGTAACGGATATTTTTCTTTGTTTATTGTAAGTATGGGATAATTGGACGATTCGCTACTGGCCATGTTGCTCGCATTATCTGTCAAAATACTGGCTATTTTTCATTATGTTTTTAAAGTTAGTAGTATGTTTATATTAGGAGAAATGTATTAACTTCATTACGCAAAAAAAAATGTTTTAAGTTAAAATGAATTACATATTCATCTTAAAAAAGTAGTCCATCCTGGAGTGGAGTAAGTTAATTTAATGGGAATAAAAGTCAACCTCCACGAAAATATCGTGTATCGTATATTTTCGTGGAGGTTGACTTTTATTCCCATTAAATTACATATTCTTTTAATTACTTATGTGAAAATTGTTAAATTCTTAAAAATTGTCAAAATAAATCAGCATTACTCATTACTTGAGTTTTATTATATTTTCCTTCTTATAAATCATTTAAAATTAAAGAATTAGATACTCTTTTTTTTGTAATGCAATGTACTTAATTGTTTCTTTACATGATTTATAAGAAGAAAAATTATATTAAAACTATGTATGTATGTATTGTCTAATCTGATTTGTTTTAAAAATTTTAACCAGGGTTGGGCTGATTTAAATCAATTGATTAAAATCAACTGATTTTTTAATAAAAATCATATTTAAAATCAAACCATAAATTTGCTAAATATTCCGCTTTTAATTCACACAAGCTGTCTTAGTATTATAATATTATTTATATTTTATAATATCTATTACCTATTAAACCTAAGAAATAGACAAAACGCTCAAAACAGTTAAAAAAAGAACAATGCAAAACAACAGAAAAACAAATTATTTTCAATTTTTATTGAAGAACTTATATAAAAATACTAATTGGGACTCCTTTTCTATTCCTAGTTTTGTTTAGACAAATTATAGTAATCATAAAGTCAGAAATAATAAATTAAATGCTGATGAATAAAAAATCCTCATTTTGAATAAAGCATCACATTTTAATAATACAAATTTAAAAAGAATCAAATAAACCATGATTTTTTTGATTTATATGAAAATAATTGATTTTTTTTAAATCAGAATTTGTCCAACCCTGATTTTAACATAAGTAATTAAATGAAATGTAATTCATTTTAACTTAAAACTTTAACAAAATTTTTCCGCGTAATGAAGTTTATTCATTTCTCCTAATATTAAACATAACTTTAAAAACATAATGGAAAATAGCTTTTTTGCAATTTTACTAACCACTAAGTATGGGGCCTGGTGCTCCGAAACATGTATGGTTCGAAGAATAATTTGTACAGAGATCTATTATATTTGTTTCGTGGAGATTGACTTTTTTTTTCAAGAATATAATAATAATAAGTGGCCGCCCTAACGCCACTGGACTTAATAATTTTGATCTAGGTAGGGCCATATTTCTAGCAACAACGCTGCCCTATTGCAAAGAAATCGGTAAGGAGATATTTGACTTAATTAAAAAAAACGTTATTCACAAAAAATCTTAACTCCTTGTATCTTGAAAACCATGCATTTCCAGACGTATTTTTATGGCAACTTAAATATTGCCGCGTGGTTTCGCATAGGCAACAAGCAAATTGCCTTTAAAACTAATCATTATTATAGTTTAATAATTGATTGTAAAATATAAATGTTGAAAGAGACCGTTAATCTCGTAAGCAAAAATACCATCCAATTAATTTCCAATCATTTTTATGTCCAGTGTATATTATCCAAATCTAAAATCTTTTTTCTAGTATAAAACCAACTTATTTATCAAACAACATTGAACATAAACATTGCTTACTACAATACTACAAAAATCTATCTGTGCGAAAAAGTATTTGAGGTTATCATGAAATGAACCAAGTAATCATATATAAGTATTTTTAATTACTTAGATGTCAGCCTTATTTTATCATCAATTTATTGATAAACTTGTTGCCTATGTTAATTTATATAATAAGTCATAATTTCTTGGTATCAAGTTTATAGAAATGTAGGTTGTTTCACTTTAGTCGAAAATAAATATAAAGCTTAAATTGTCCCAACAATTTGTAAACTGCATTCAGTATTGTTTCAAAATGGTGTGTTCATTTTGCAATAATACGCGCCTGTATATCACAACACCGACCATCAAATCTTCGACCAATACGTCTGGACACATCTCCTGCAATCGGCTTATAGTCCTGATCTAAGCCCACCTGATAATCTCTTGCCCAAGCTGAAGGAACTTCTTTAGGGGGTTGCGTTTTCCAATGCTGCAAAGTCTCCGAAGTTACCGAATAGATTCGGATGGTTAATGAGAAGGTCATTGAAGAATTTCCGCGCCGCTGGCAAACGTGCATTGATGAGCGAGGGCATTATATTTTATATTAAAGGCCTATTCTAGGACAACCCTCATATAGGTATATTGAAGTTCGGTCCGAGTTTCGGTGTTATTAAAAAAATGTTAATACATTCTATTTTCTTTCGCTCCCTGCATAGAAGACGGCTGCGTCGAGTTTGGAATTATATTTGTTGGAGTAGTTTTGCTGTTCACAACATTTATTCGAAAATCTCATCATTAATCAAACAGCAATTTTATGAAAAATATTTCAAATAAATGGTTTTGTGAAATTCAATTTCAACTTGCATTTAACCTTTATTTATAGAAAACGATTAAATTTACCCTTTTGTGTTTTCCGTATAAATCAGGTGAGAATGTGAGTTTAAATTAATGGATATACCTACAGGTCAAGCAAATGTATTGTCTCATTTTTTATCGCTATTTTATTTTTTGTGCTTTATTCACAGAATATTGATCCGCAAGAATCTTTTATTATTTAATGAAATCAATGATGTATTAAAACAACTTGTTATGCACCACTTGCATTCAATTGTTTATAGAGTGTGTCCAATCGAGGCTTCGTTGGTGGTATTTCCATCCAAACACATCACAATATTACCTATTTAAATATTAGATTATATGCAAAATTTCAAATACTGCACTGTTAAAACAGAATAGTAAATTTACGGAAAATATTACTGTAATTTTTATTCAACCATTCCCTCACGTAATTTTCCACCTTAACCGTACAACTACAATATTAGTCGAAATATTACAATTTAAAATTACGCCACATTTAGTGTAAAAATACAATATTAACGTAAAATTACAAATTAAGGTTACACTTAATT
The DNA here is from genome assembly GCA_911728435.2 of Apoderus coryli. NCBI lineage: Eukaryota > Metazoa > Arthropoda > Insecta > Coleoptera > Attelabidae > Apoderus > Apoderus coryli. The sequence goes on along the minus strand of OU452204.1, from coordinate 7,345,760 downwards.
TGGTGTACAATTACACAATATCGTAAAATTACATATGAAAATTACGCTGCATGTCATGTAAAAATACACTAATAACCTTAAAATTACAACATAAAAGTACGCTTAGTCACGTGTACTTTACACAATCGCGGTCTAAATAATACCGTATTTTTGCGGTAAAGCCCGGAAATGTACAATGATCGAAAAACAATAGTAGAATTTACTTAAAATTTACAGTGTTCTTACATAAAAAATGGGGGAAAAATACCATTTTTGGACAGTAAGAACGTAATTATACGTATTTTTTTTGTACTTTCATGAATATTTATGTGAATTTACTGAAATTTTACCTGAATATTTCATTATACTTACCGTATTTGTACAACATTTTCAGGTGATCTATATACCCAGATAGTTTCTGTAGACCTGAAAAATAGTCCATACTGAAATGGAGTCAGATCTTTTGTGTGTGAAATGAAAGTCAACACCACGAAATAAATTTAATAATCGTTCTATGCGTCAATAGTAAAACCAGACATGTTTCAAGGCTCCAAGCCTCATCATCAGTGGTTATTATAACATCAATTATTATATGACAAAGAGGAATATGTTAAAGTCTAGAAACAAGAAAGCACTGTTATACCAAACGATATACTTAGTAGTATAACTCACCATTTCATGTAAAAAAATGCCTTAAAATATTAATATTTAAAAACAACTTTTTAAGTTTTATATAAAAACCACTGCAGCCTAAAAAATATTTCTCCTTTTAGGTTACAGTGGTTTTCATAACTTAAAAATTTTTCTTTACTTTCCCAGTTTATATTTGGTTTAAAAAGCGACGAAAAACTCAATAAATGCATGTTAATTCTATACCCTATATGTTGAAAATAAACACAGAATTACTAGTTTTCATGATTTTTAATATTTAACGAAAATATAAATGCTATAAACATGCTAAACTAAAAACTAAAATTTCTTGCCATATTTTCCTAATAATAGGTACCTACCTAACAAACAAACACGTAACTTCAGTTTTAGAAGTTTCTTACATTAGGCTGGAAAACATATCAAATGCGAATTTTAACAAATGTACTAGAAATGTTATACATAAAAATTCAATTAAAAATTAAGGAAGAAATGATTTACATAATTTTTTAAATTTCCCAAGTTTTAGGCAGTTACAATTTAAAATTTATTGATTTTGAGCTGCCATATTTTCCTAATGGATCTACTAAGTATATTATACTCTACAAACAAAAACGTAAATATTCAGTCTTAGAAGTTTCTTACATTGGGCACGAAAACATATACAATGCGAATTTTAACAAATGTACTAGAAATGTTATATAAAAAAAAATTCAATTTAAAATTAAGGAAGAAATTATTTAACATAATTTTTTAACATTTTCCAGATTTAGGTTAGAATTTAAAATTTGTTGATTTTGAGCTACCATATTTGGCTAATAATAGGTACCTACTATACTATACTTAACAAACCAAAACGTAAATTCAGTCTTAGAAGTGTCTTAAATTACAAAAAAATCAATTAAAAATTAAGGAACAAATGCCTATAAACATGCATTGCATAGGTTTTATAAACACTAACCTGGTAAGTGCAGTTTCTCCGGGCGCAAATAAAATTCTATCTGGGTGTATTTCTATGTAGATATTGATGGTACCAATTCATATTTTTAACAGTATTACACTTTATCCTACAACATGAACAAATCATTTTTACTTACCTAGTGTCTATAAGCACAGCTAATGTATGTAGACGCGTTTTTACGATATTACTAAGCAAAAATACGTGATATGGGTAAATTATCGGCAATATTCGCGAATTTTTAAGATTTACCTATTATTACATAAAAAAAACATGTATGTTTACTACAAACCATACGTATTTCTCACCCAATTTTTAACAGTGTGTGTTATGTTACGTTTAAAACCTAACCGTATCTGACATATTGTCAACATTGACACAAGCTAAAATTCGCTACAATATGCTTAATAAACATTACCCTAAAACGCTTGATTCTACATAATATGCTTAATAAACATTACCCCTAAAACTCTTAATTCTACTTTTTTCCAAAAATAGCATATGTGCTGTTTTTATTGTTTTTTTATGTGACTTTGTTTATCTTGTCAATGATTACGTATTTATTTACTTTAGTTGGTTATTGTTATTGTAGTTGTTTATAATGAATTCTTTTTAGTAAATTTTATTTATTATGATGTTTAATTTTTATAATGACCTACAAAGTTAATGCTTATACATTTATTGACGTACCAATGTATATAATTTTTAAGTTTTAGGGATTTTTTTTTCCTTGATTTTAGGTCAATAACTACTTATATTTTAATTTGTATAAATCATTTAATATATTCTTAATAACATTGACGTTTCGACAATTGTTTTTGTCTTTCTCAAAATGTCTGTATAGTCTGGATATTGCATAAAACACATTTTACAACATATTAAAATAACAATATTTGACATTACATTTTTTATATATACCGATTAATGGCTAATAAAGATTAATAATAATTATTAACAAAGATTAATACAGGTAGAATTTAGGTAGGTAAATCATTGTGATGGCGATTAGCAGGTCGTAAAAAATTCAGATAAAAGAAAGTAATGTACTACCTTATAATGATTGTCTCGTATCGAACTTTTGCGAAATTTCACTTAACCGAACTTTCACCTTTTGTTTACACTTCCGGGGTAATGATTATTTGACAGATTTTTATGGTAGACATTGATTTCCTGTCGACCAAGGTAGTTTTTGGGCTATTGGCTCAGTTTATACTGAAACTCAGTTTTCGCAAATTTTGCGTAGAATCTCGATTTTTTTTTTGCACAGTTGCACTCTTATCGCTACTTCAAATAAACATTACCTTATTCTGAAAGACTAGAAAAAACTTTTTCTTGGGCGAAATCATAAAGTTCAAATAACTTCTAAACCATCAAACTTCGGATAACCCTATATAAGGTTCAAGGGGATCCTGGTGATAATAATAATAATAAACATTTACTGCCCAACAGTATAAACATCAATTACAGGACAAAATTAAATTACAAATACAAACATTTTATCAATTAATAACTCAATTAACACACACTCATTAATATACATAGTACCGTAAAATAAACATGTGAGATATTCTCTGAACCCTCACATTAGCAAAAAATCCCAACCTCCGACACTATCAGAAATATTGTTACATACATATTTAACAATGAATTGAAAAAAAATAATTGCATACACACTCATCAATCTCACCCAATGTACAGGCAAAAATATCACAGGGACGACACAAGCGGTCAAAATTATTACAAAAAATATTTACAGGCGATCCCAACAAAATATTGGTGCGAGAACGAACAGGATAAAATGTGATATTGTTTCGACTTCCCAACCGTGGGACGTGAAAATTTATTTTGCATAGCAATTGTGGACAATGAATCTTGTAATGAATCAATTTATAGAAGTAGTGCAAAGAATCGAGTATTCGTCTTATTTCCAAACTTACCATCTCAAAGTGACCCAGAGTGGCTGTATAATCTAAACAACCCCGAGGGGGAAATATTCCGTCTCTTTTATATTTAAGATAGCGCACAAATTGTCTTTGAATTTTCTCAATAGTATACAGGGTGTCCTACGGTGGCAACCCATTAGATTATTTCAGAAACTACTTCAAATTGAATTTTGAAAATTTCAGTGTCTATATTGTCAAATATGTCTACTCAAATAATATAATACCAACGGCATAGCACTTCCGGTTATACCGGAAGTTGATGGCAACTTTGTTATTTTAAATGGAACACCCTATATATTATTACATTTTCGGGTTCTAAATAAGATTTTAGACATATTTCATGTATCATGTCCTATACCTAACGTCAGTCGTTTTTGACTTATATCAAGATTTATGTCAAAATTGACAGTTTAGGGCTCCATAAGAATTCCGTTTTTTCCTTGTAAATCAGTATTTAATAATTATTTTGCAGGTATTTTCTTATCAGGTGGGATCTTCTTTTTCGAATTGACAAGACATTTTCTAATTAGTTTATATACTGTGGTCAAGAAATTATATTGAAAACGGTTCAAGAAAAACAGTTGAAAGTCAATTTTTTCAAATGGAATGGGTATATTTTTATTATTTTATCTTCCTTAGCATTAAAAAATAATGCAATTTTGTAATGGGTTATCATTTTCTAAAATGCATAGTTTTCGAAATATCGTCATTTTAAATTGTTCTGCAGCGCCTACTGTTGTCTCTCTGGAAGCTAGCTAATTAGTTAGTTAGCCATGAAAATAATGACATTTCTCTGAATTAGCATAAACGTCAAACTAAATATGAAATTAGTTGTTGCTATCCAACCAGTCATTATTTATCAATATTTGTGATCATTATATTTTACAATAACTATTACAAAATGGAAAATATTTATTCATATGCTGATATTGTAAATGTATTATTAATCCATGGAGAATGTAACAAAGTGATTAATAGAACCTGTAGAGTATTTAACGAGAGAAACCCGCATTTGCCAACAATGACTAGAGAAAAATTAAGAAGAATTTTGAGAAATCAAATACGGTGGGGGCAGTGTCATGCAAATCGAGTACTACAAAAACCTGTAACTACAAATGAGGATAATGTGGTCAATGTTTTGGCATATTTTAATACGTATCCTGAATCATCAGTGCGTGAACAAGACCTAGGAATTTCAAAATCCTCTGTCCAAAAAATATTAAAAAGTAGTGGTTTAGATCCATTTAAATACAAATATCTTTGTGCTCTGGAAGCAGGTGATGCCGAACGACGTGTAAGGTTCTGCGAAACCATTTTAACACGAACGCAAGAAGATCCTGGGTTTCTGCAAAAAGTGATTTGGACAGATGAGTCGAAATTTTCGAGAGATGGAATCGTTAATAAACAAAATAGTCATTTTGGGCTTCTGAGAATCCTCACGCTATTCGTCAACGAAATTTTCAAAATAAATTTAGTGTGAACGTTTTTTGTATGGTGAAAGACACACATGATGAATATTTTATTTACGAGCATAATTTAAATACGGAAGGTTATCTTTATATTTTGCAAAATGTTGTGGCGCATTTTTTGGAGGATCTACCATTAAATGAATTAAGAAGTTGTTGGTACCAGTTAGATGGAGCACCACCTCACTGTGGAAATAGAATCACACAACAGCTTAATGAAATGTTTGAAGATCGATGGATCAGACGTTTAGGGCCTTGGGATTGGTCAGCGAGATCTCCAGATCTATCACCGCTGGATTTTTATGTTTGGGGTGCAATTAAACACCCCAATTAATTCAAAAGAAGAATTAGTAGGACGCATCCGAACTTCATTCGAAGCCTTACCTGAAGTCCAAATTGCACGAGCTGTCACGAATGAATTTATTGAACGGGTAAATATCGTTAGTTGATTAAATTTTTTTAGTTGAAAATTTATTTAGTTTAATCTTCTGTTCATTTCCATGAATAAATAATAAATTTATAATATCAATAAGTATTTTTCATTTTTATTAATTTGACGTTTAGTTTGACGTTAAAATGACAATAATTTCATGGCTAACTAAATTAATTAGCTAGCTTCCAGAGAGACAACGGTAGGCACTGCAGAAAAATTTAAAATGACGATATTTCGAAAACTATGCATTTTAGAAAATGATAACCTATTACAAAATTGCATTATATTTTAATGCTAAGGAAGATAAAATAATAATAATATACCCATTCCATTTGAAAAAATTGACTTTCAACTGTTTTTCTTGAACCGTTTTCAATATAATTTTTTGACCACCCTGTATAAACTAATCAGCAAATGTCTTGTCAATTCGAAAAAGAAGATCCCACCTGATAAGAAAATACCTGCAAAATAATTATTAAATACTGATTTACAAGGAAAAAACGGAATTCTTATGGAGCCCTAAACTGTCAATTTTCACATAAATCTTGATATAAGTCAAAAACGACTGACGTTAGGTATAGGACATGATACATGAAATATGTCTGAAATCTTATTTAGAATCCAAAAATGTAATAATATATAGGGTGTTCTATTTAAAATAACAAAGTTGCCATCCACTTCCGGTATAACCGGAAGTGCTATGCCGTTGCTATTATATTATTTGAATAGAGCATATTTGACAATATAGACACTGAAATTTTCAAAATTCAATTCGAAGTAGTTTCTGAAATAATCTAATGGGTTGCCACCGTAGGACACCCTGTATATATATGATTATGGTAAACGGGATACGACACAACGGAGCAGTATTCTAGTTTAGATCGAACATACGAATAATATAAAGCCTTTATCGGTTCTAAATTGCTAAAACCCTTACAATTTCTAATAATAAAACCATACATTCTGCCGCTTTTTTATTGATATGATCAACGAACGTAAATTTTGAATCAAAAATTACTCCAAGATCAGTCATAGTGTCAGTTCGAGAAATTGGCAGCCGATTCACCATATACTCATATTCAACAAATTTTTTCTGCCTAGTATATATGACATATCTAGACTTGCTAGGATTCAAAGTTAACTTATTTAAAGTACACCAATCCATTATAGAATTTAGATTAGTTTGCAAGTTGATGCAATCACCAATGCCCGCTACCACTGAGTATATTTTTTTAGGTCATCAGCCAATAATAATCGTTGACATGTGAGATGCTCTTCTATATCATTTATGGACATTAAAAAGAGTAACGGACCTAGATTTGATCCTTGGGGAACACCATAAGAGGCTATATAGCGATAGGATTTGTACCCATTGTATGACATATACTGACACCTGTTACTCAAATAATAATATCTTTATTCAGTAAACCAAAAAAAAAATACAATTAGTACTTAATGCTCCTGAAAAGGCAGAAGTGCAACTGACGCATAAGTTCAGTTGTTTTAAACACTTCTACAGACTCACATTCGCTCCACATACATGCTTACACACGCACACTCACAGTACATTAGACTTACAACTATTGACAATTCTCTTTTTATTATTTACTATTATATTGTAATAGGTGCATACAATGATAACATGATACTACTATTCATTCCTGATTTCTAGTATTAAACAATCGGATCATTCTCAATTCCAACCATAAGGAGATAGTTTTTTAAATACCTTTTGAAGTTCACTATAGAGGCTGATTTAAGGTGCTCAGGTAATTAATTATATGATTTTGCAATATTAAATGTAAAAGATGTCTCATAAATGCCAGGTCTATGAACAGAAGGCGTGAGACGACCCTTACTTTTCAAATTTAAGTTGTGTACATCTGTTCTGAAACTTAGTTTTTTGTACAGGTAAGGTGATTTTTCTGTGCTAATATTAGTGTGATATAAATTATGATAAATATGATCTGAAAAATGCTTGAAGGTCTTTCGTAAATCCAAATTAATTAAATGATGTTCCCTATTCCCGATTCTGATTGGTTTTTAGGTATACCAAACTTCATTCTGATTGGTGATATTTAATTGTTATGTATCTCGGCTTAAATATGGAAAATTTAATTGTAAAAATACTTAGTATACAAAATTATCTACGACGATATTTGTAGAATCTTTGTACACATTTCTAAAACAACCTGTGCCAAACTCAATAAGTCAGATTTCTTGGAGTTAATTTCAAGGCAATGAGCTCGAGAGCCTCCATGTCAGATTGATTTTAGCAACACTGTCTACATGTTTTTCTGGGGAATATACCATATATATTTACACTTAAACAGATGCAGTCTCAAAAGGGAGCCTTGTGGTACCCCGGACCTTACATGTTTAAACTCTGACATTTTTCTATCTACTGCCACCATCTGGAGCCTGTCAGACAGGTAATTTTCCATTAGATTTATGGCATCCCGAAAACCAAGGATACCCAAAATAGATATCAGAAGTTCGTGGTTGACAAGATCAAAAGCTTTGCTGTAATCTAAAAGAACTAAAGCTGTCAACTTTTTATCTACACTGCTGGTCATCTGAATGGAGCCAAATTATAACACAAAATGGCATCAAAGTTGTTGGAAATTACGACATGGGCTAAAAGATTAATAAAATATTCGATTTTGGTTTAAACGTTTATTAAGCATATATAATATGTGCATACTGTAGCGAATTCTATCTTCGTTTTCGGCTCTGTTGTTATATGTGACTCACCCTGTATATACAGGGTTTTTCGAAAGACGGCAATATTTAAGGGGTTGATTTCTCAAGTCATTTTATGAAAAAAAGTTCCTATAAACATACGCTCGGAAATGCATTGTATCCAAGATACAAGGTGTTAAAGTTTTTTTGTAAATATCGGTTTTTTTAATTAAGTCAAATACCTCCTTGCGGATTTCTTTTAAATTTGGAAGTGTTGTTGCTGGAAATAGGGAGCTTATATGGCCCTAACTAGAGCAAAATTATAAAGTCCAGTGGCGTTAGAGGGACAACTTAATTATTGACGAAAAAGATGTACGCCACTGATTAATTTAATTTCGATATTGTCTTGAGATGAAGCAACTAAAACTACAACTTTTTTATCTCTAGTATTTTGTTCGTATGTTGCTTCGTTTACGATATAAAAATTTAAAACATTTTTCAACATATCTCGAATATTTGCGAGGAGGATAAATATTGCCGTTGGTGGTTACCTCGGAAAATTTTAAATTTGTAAAATATTTAAAATTTAACATCTTTCATAGTATAAGCTCTGTTGGGTCAAAGATTACTAAATACTATTATGTAGTCTTTGGTTGAGTTCTTCTCTCTATTAGTGTGTCGGCCGTAACGTCACGCCAGTCACGTCTCAGGTCTTGGTGTGCGGCGCGGCCGGGTCAAGTGATGATTTCGCGGTAAGGTCGACACACTAAAACTAACGCAAATTCAGCTAAATAGTTAAGGTTCGCTGAATGAGTACATTTAACAGCCGGTTTCTATGGCTCATTATTATGAGACAGTGAGTAAAACTACTTCCAAGCATGCTTTCATAAAGATTTGACTTATGGTGTCTGACTGAATTATTATTTTATTTGCCATTTAATCAAAACGCGTCCTTTTATGAAAGTCCCGTAACGTGATTTATTTAGTATTAAATTTATTATTTTCAATTAGTAATATAATTTTTATAATCCTTTCGTGTGAATAATACATCGTACATGTTCAGTGAATTATTTTATTACGTATCCGTCTATGATCAAAATACGATGTCTATACAAATTTATGACATGTACGTACGCATGGTACTTGGTACCAAATTATATGTAGTAGAATAACTAATAATATAAGGTTAAAATACATTACTAAACATTACATACTACATAATTTGTTGGTTTTATTGAGCCTTGAACCTTCTTCCTTCAATTTCATTGTGTTCGTTGATTGTTGTGATCATTGTTTACCATGCATATATTTTATAGGTTCTATTTAAAAACACAATGTAATGAGGGTATTGTTTATTGTAAGTTTATGTTACGTCTTATGATTATAATGATAGTAAAACTAGGAAGTTGATTGTTGTCACATATCAAGCAACCTACATTTTGAATATCCGTTTATTCTAAATAATCAATCAAACAAATGATTGCTTTACTTGTGGATAAACTAGTTTAAGTGTTATTGTTATAAAGTTGAAGGCAATTGTACTCCCCAATGGCCTAATAGTTATTATTAGTAAGCTAAGGTAGTTCGTTAATTTCGATGAAACCCCCTAACCATTCATTCATAAACTTGTTTGTTGGTACACTTATTTTGGCCTTGAGCTCCAGGTTGGTGACTTCAGCGGCTTTATTGGGAGAATTAATGAGACGACAACAATTTTATAATTTGTCTTTTAAATTAAGGGATTTTTTGCATTTTTTCCTTCATGAGATAACGTTGAATTTTATATGGGTCTATTTTTTATTTAGAGAGGAAACTTAATTACCTGAGGGTTATTAGCATATGGTACAATAAAATATACATAATATAACATTCTAATCTAATTTTCATGTTAATGCTAATAGCTCCAACATTATCCTATTCCAGAGCCATGACGGCGTAAATCAAACCCACAAATCCAGTCGGCATCGTTCACCAACGTCCACGACAAATCGACAATTACCAGATACGACATCTACAACTAGTCCAGCTCCGCTTGCATCCACATTGATGGATGAGTCAACAGCTGGTACATCATCGGGTTTGGATGAATCGTTACGTCAAGATCATGACCTGTCGGATTTCTACAATACCTCATCGTTTGTTTCGAACGGCAGTAACGAGCACGTAAAAGACGACGATACTGATTGCTTATTGGATCCCAAAACCAATGCTGTTTTAGAGCATTTGGGAAATAAGATTGTTAGAGTGCGGGATCTGATAAGAACGGAGCAGAAATTACGAGATGGTAAGTTAGTCCGCTAGAATCTCTTCATAAATATTGCAAATTTGAATCACAGCCTGCCGATCACCACTGATTAGTTGTGAATCAACGAAACTGTCCGTCTGGTGAAATCATGGTAGTCTGACTCCAATTTTCAATATACTAATTATAATAATAATAATCCTTTATTGCCTAACAGGCTTACGCCCAATTACAAGACAATTAACAAATGAACCCAAATAATACAAATCTAAATTACTATGCACTTATACAATAAATTATACACTACTAACTAAAACTAAACCTATTCCAACACCAGAATGCCCATCCTTCAATAAATTAGGATCAACATACACAACTTATGTGGTATTGAGATTGGCCATACATCTATGCAGGTTGGCCACAAACTGAGGAACATTATTACTGAAAAAATCTAGTTCCCTATGGAAGTTGTATTTGTTGGTCAATGAGCAAGCTCTTGACACTGGAGCTCTAGTCTCATAATTTGTTCGGTGATGTGGAACATTAAATATGTTAATGAGGCGCGAGTTGTATTGGAGGACACGGAAATTTACCTGGCTCAGTAGTTGAGGACTGTCAATAAAAGAATTGATTATTTTGAGGATAAACAACTGATACGCGAATATCCTACGCTGTGAGAGTGTGTGATGTGTGATAGTATGATCATACCCCCGTACCGGAAAGTAGCCCCGATCCTTGAAAAATAGATATTTTAAGAATTTTCTTTGGACACGTTCGAGTCTATTCGCGTGGACCTGATAAATTGGTGACCATATAACCGAGGCATATTCTAACTTAGATCTAACCAAAGAGAAATACAGTGACTTTAGACAATTGATGTTCCGAAATTTAGATGTGGTTCTTAGGAGAAACCCCAAAGAACGAAGTGCACTCTGTGTTAATTCCTCTATGTGCTGATCAAAAGATAACGTACTGTCAACCAATACACCAAGATCTCTAGTTTCGTGTGCCAATTCCAGAACAGCACCCGCGAGGATATATTCAAAACGAACAGGGAACTGTCGCTTAGAAAAAGTCATCTGCCCTTGTTAACGTTAAGAGGCAATTTGTTGATCAATCAATCAATTCTGCAGTTCCGCTAAGTCTTCCTGTAATTGCAGACAGTCAGATTCATGACGTATTAGCCGATACAACTTAAAATCATCTGCAAATAACAAGAATTTGCTAGTCAAATTCAACCCCATGTCATTAACAAATATGGAGAAAATTAAAGGTGCCAAGTTACTCCCCTGCGGCGCGCCACTGGTTGCCGAAAATTCCACAGACCTGAATCCATTATACTCTACAAGGAGCCTACGCTCACATAGGTAGGATCTGAAAAAGCGCAACAAATCTGTGTGAAAGCCAATGTTGTTCATCTTTTGCAGAACAATCGTGTGATCCAGCTTGTCAAAGGCCTTCGTGAAATCTGTATAGATTGTGTCAACTTGTAGTCCTTGTCCTACAATGGGGTAAACAGTTTGGAAAAATTCTGCAAGATTCGATATCGTTGACCGTTTTCTAAAAAATCCATGCTGTTGTGTGACTATACAGTTTTTAATTTGTTCAAATATTTTCTCATGGAGTATTTTCTCAAAAACCTTCGAAAAGTTGGACAATATTGATATAGGCCTGTAATTGACTACTTTACTGGTGTCACCCGACTTATGTACCGGGCATATCCGTGCGGATTTCCATACCCGGGGAAAAGTGCAGGATTCCAAGGATTTGTTGTATAAAATAACTAAAGGCTCAGTAAATACATGAGCACAATCCTTTAGTAAAAATGCTGGCACATTGTCCAAACCGGACGTCTGTTTTGGTTTTAATTCTTTTAATGCCTTTAATACGTCATTTGAGTCAACAGAACCTGCAGAAATTACGTTATGACTGGAATTATCGTCGCTACACTGAAATACAGAAGAGGATGGTACGTATACATATTGAAAATAAGACGCAAATGCATTAACAACTTCCAACGGGTTAGAGATTGTTGTATTGGTGCTATCTGACATAGAACCAATTAAAAGTATTGTTACATTTTGTAATAATAAATTTGTAAAAAAAGTCTCCTACTAAGGGAATTCGGGTGTGTTTATTGTTGAGAGTTCTAATTCTCGTTCGGCCATCGTTTGTAAACATTGTTTCACCGGGCATATTCCCTGCTCAAGCACTAGATGTCGCCACATAGACCTTTTTGTCATATGTATTTAAATTGACCTTAATACTAAAGAACAGATTAAGAAGAAGAATAATTATTAATAAATGGATGACTCAGATTTGTTTATATTCCAGATAATGTGAACGAATACCTAAAATTGGCTTCAAATGCCGCTGATAAACAACAAATCCAACGGATCAAAGCCGTGTTTGAAAAGAAAAACCAAAAGAGTGCACAGGCCATTGCTCAATTACAGAAAAAATTAGATTCCTATCAGAAAAGAGTGAATGAATTGGAAACTCATGGTGTTCAGGGGCATCGGATGCCAAGAGAAGTTTTGAGAGATATGGGACAAGGTCTTAAGTAAGTATGTAAAGCCATGAATCATTCGCATTATCATATTTGTTAAGCTAAGCGAGTCGGCCTCCTATAAATAGGGTTTGTCACCATAGTAAATTTGAAATCAACCGCAAATAGCAATATCGTTTACGAATAATTAAAAGGATTTCATGTCCGTAAATGTAATAAATGAAAAAGAATTTCGTGGCAAAGCGGACAACATTACTGGTTTTACCTACACAAGGAACTTTGTTTAATTTAGCAGGGCCCCAGTCTAATTCAGTACAACCAGACCGAGGCTTGGGTCGACTGTTACTGTCGAATTCGTTTCGCTCTTATTATGAGCTCGTATGAGTACCATAGTCGTTGCCCATCATCAATATCGGCCTGCATTTAAGCACAGCAAGATATAGAATATTAAACACAGCAAGATATACAACAGTAGATATATGTTAACAGTACCATCTACATATCTCACCATACAGAGGCCTTTACCTATACATTGACTTTGTTCGGCTTAAATGTAGGCCGATATTAATGATGGGCAACGACTATAGTACTCTGACGAGCTCATAATAAGAGCGAAACGCATTCGACAGTATCTGTCGACCCATGCCTCGGTCTGGGTCTACTGATATTACTGAATTACTGTGACCCTGCTAAATTAAACAAAATTCTTTGTGTCGGTAAAACCAGTAATTTTGTCCGCTTTGCCGCGAAATTATTTTTCATCGTTTACGAATATTGAAATACGCATTTTAGCATTAATCTAAATAAGCCTTAAGTTTAGTTTACAACTTTCGTAATCCTTTTTTGCCAATGAACGCCAATAGTCGCGTTTATATTGTTCAATTTTTTTTGTCGGAAGTATGCCCAGAATATTGTCCATCGTGTAACATGTTTTTATGGAATATGCAGTCAAAATATGTTTCACTAGCTGTGGCGTAAATGCTGAGATGAAATTTTGTTTATATTTATCAATAGTCTATTAAAAATATTCTAAAAACAACTTAATGTTCATTACCTTTTATTATTTAAGTTATAAAACCAGAGAAATTTGCTTACGGCTTAATTTTATTTTTTTCTAGAAATGTTGGTGGAAATATTCGTGATGGAATCACAGGGTTCAGTGGTTCTGTTATGTCGAAACCCAGAGAGTTTGCTCACCTGATAAAGAATAAATTTGGCAGCGCCGACAATATTAGTCAATTGTCAAGTAAGTACTTTGTTCAATTAGATTTTCACGAAAATATGGTTTAAGGGATTATTAATATTATGCACTGGATTTTTAGAGTTTTGTATGTTAACTTCATCTTGTTTGTGGTGGTTTTTATTTAATTTAATTTGTAGCTAATAGTTTGATTATAGTACCTATTAGATGACTAAAACGCACTTATATATTATATGAAATCATATAGCACTTTTCCCATTAACTTTTTGACAATTATTGGTTGTGAAATTAAAATTTTAAACCTGATTTAAGAGACAAATTGCGGCAGGTTGTGTTGTCTAATTCCTGGTCAAAACATCACTCGCTTATTTCTGCATTCACAAATATCACCTATCAAATATGTATTAAGATTGAGTCAAATTTGCCGAAAAAATTATGCAGCATTTGAGCTTAAAAATTATGTGATTATAAGCCCGCAAAACCACAGTTAATTTTCAGAATTTGTAAAGAGATTTTAATTTTAAATATAATTGTACAGGGCGAGTCAGGACTGTAACACCTTATAGAATATTTTTCTTTAAGAAGAAAAGCTTATACAAACGTAATATATCCGTGGAAGCTTTGTTTCTAAATACAGGGTAAAGTTTCAGGATTGATTTAATTATTTACTTAAATGTTTTTATTAATTTACTATTAACTAATTAATCTTCTATTTTCTACTTTGTTCTTTGCATTTAAAAAATAAAATAAAATGTAGTCTCTATTTTTAAGTAATCCTAAATTTCAAAGTATCTTTTTAAAAAATACCGTTCAATTACAAATAAATTTCAAATCTTTTCAAATCAGTACAGTTCTCGAAAAACATACAAGAGCACAAAAAAGTTGGGGGGTTCAATTTACGTACCGCAAAAATGTACCACCCTGTAGGTTTTGAAAATTCTCAATAACCCCAGATCTTGAGTGTTTGACGTGTAACAAGTGTACTAAATTGTAATCCATTATTCTGAAAACTGTTGGAGAAAACTTACAAAATCCGAAAAAATTCTAAAACTTTGACCCCCTGTATATCAGAAACAAAGGCTCCACGGATTTTAAAGTCCTGCTACAAAACTTGCCCTATATATATATATATATATATATATATATATATCATTTGGCCCAAGATTTTATTAGATTTTAATCTAAATTACAAAAAGAAACATAAGACTTATTAAATTAAATATTATAAAAATAAATAAAATAAAAAACATTGTTAATTTTCATTCTTTTGTAAATGGACTTCTTTCTTGGGATGAGGTTCCAATTAAAACAGATGTGAAACAATCCTTTTTATATCATGTCAGTTTACGTTTCGGCAACGCATAATTGCCTTCTTCAGGTACATTCTAAATCGTCTCCTACCACATGCGTTCAATTTTTCATACATTAAAATTTGTCATCACGTCGTTTGGAATTCATTCTTCATTTTAAGGTATGAAAAATTGAACGACTGTGGAGAATAGGAGACGATTTAGAATGTACCTAAATTATGCAATTGTTGAAACTCAATTATGCGTTGTCGAAACGTTGTAAACTGACATGAAATAACAAGGATTGTTTCAGTTACCATCTGTTTTAATGGGAACCTCATCCCAAGACAGAAATCCATTTATAAAATAGTAAAGAAGAGTTCAAGATAAAAGAAAAATATATTATGTGTTTGAATAAATGAAAAATGAAAATATTGAAAATTAATCGTGACGTGGTCACAAGTGGTGAAAAGCAAAACAAAAAACTATTTGTTAAAGTAATCCATTGCAGAAAGGAGTTTCAAGTATAGTAGGAAATAAAATCACGTTTACTCCACTAAAAGTTATATATATGTTCCAATCATTACCATAATGTAAACATGTTTCGAGATTCATCTCATCGTCAGTGACAAAAAATCACAGAAGTCCTCATAATAAGCTTAATTCAAACATCTATACATCTAAAAGATATTCCAACAATAGAAATTAATTCACAATCATACATGAAAAAGTGACTTACCAATTAGTGCAAAAATTTTTTGTTAAAAAACATTATATAACCAAAATAAAATTAATTAAAATTTAGATAATGAATTTTCAATTGCATTGAAGCAGAATTTCTTTTTATATATCATATTATTAATTATTAGAAAAAATTGAAGAGCAAAAGCAAAACTAATTACCAGTATAAAAAACTATTGTTTGATGGAGAAAATAGGGGCCCTATTACCTATTGACCCCCTAATTGCGTACATAATCCAACGAGTTAAAAACCTTCGTGTCAACCACACATCTTAATTGATACTAATTGATGATTGATGAATAAACATTATTTGTTGGAAGGACACCAAAAAGGCATTGTGAATTTTGAGTCTGACCTGCAATAGACTATTTTTTTGTACAAAATTCAACAGTATATTTTTTTATTTTTGTAATAGTAATGTCACTTTGTTAAGTAATATATACGTATTTGGTAAAAATAAATTCGGTATACTTAATTGTAAATAGAATCAGTTGAGCCTCTGAAATGCCTTGTTCTAACCTTTATTGGTTTAACCAAATAGTATTATTTCCTCTTATCAAGGGATAAATACTTCAAATTATCTCAAAAATAATAAATAATATGAAGATTTTATGAGTAAGAAAAGATCATTTTAAATAAATAACTTGGTAATTTTACAGTATGTGCGATTAACGACTGAAAGGTCAAAATATTTTTTTTTTATTTTGCTTTTCGCAGTTTTTAATTTTTTATCGCACACCGTATTTCGTTAACACTGCTAAAATTCGTTAGTCTCTTAATAAATATTAGGAAATCAGTTTTAAATCTAAACATAGACATCCTGTGCATCGAACATACTCTTATTATTTTTCCTCAAACAATATGTGGTTGAGTTTATTTATGGACATTCTGTATGTGAGAAACTACATAAACTACAGGAATTTTGTTAATGCTGAGAAAGAATATATTATTAAAATCTCTCTACAATATTTACCCGCTGTAAAATAATATAAATTTATCCTAGCATGGCTACTAAAATTTGGCGCACCCTAAACAAGCTGTTTTTTTCTTTTGTTTATCTTCTATCCCTCTCCCTTTCCTCTCACCGACAACGACATCTATCTTCCCAACCGAAAATTAACTCCCATAGCGTGGTACATAGGGTCAGGAGTGGCAGGAGGCAGTGAAGGCAGTGGCGTACCCCAAAATGGCGGTAGTGACCAAGGCGATCCGAAAACGGGTAACGGACATAGTCAGCATAGCGCAGGCCACCATCACAGCGGACATCATCACGGTCATCATCATGGATCAGCTACATTGCCTGCTACATTGTCCCAGACGTCTATGGGAGGAGCGCAATCTTCAGGAGCAAATCAAAGGAATAAATTCCCGAGTGAAGAAGAGAGCGAATGTAGTAGTGTGACGAGTGATAGTATCGGCAGGTAAAACCTATTTTTTTCATTAGAATTAGTAAGGTTTCGCATTAAATGGCTATTGTACGTAAATACATCATTCTGACTAATAAAAAAATGCCCTCTTAACATTATTTTGATTGAGTCACTGCGTTTTGGAAGCTGTAACGTGTTCATTCTGAAATTCGAACAAATTAATGGGATTCCGCTAATTTTTTTTTAATAACACATGGTTTTGGTCTATGTAGAAAAAAAACGCCTCATTTAAAGAAGCAATACAGTTATAAAATTTCAACCATAACTTAAAAAGTATCAAATATAGGTTGCCCCATTTAAAATACTTGGATATTGTAAATCGACAAACCACACTTAACTACCAAACATCGTTAGCAGTTTATTTAAATTATGGTTGAAATTTTACAAGGTGTTTCTAAAATCATGAAAAAAACCCAAATTGTAATTTTTCGAAAAGATACAGGGTGTTAAAGATGACTGCTTGAGGACGATTTTGTTGAAATATTTTCGAAACGAGTAAAGATGAATTAATCAAATGTAGCATATTTATTCACCTAGTTAAATGTCGTAAACTGACATGAAATTGAATAAAAAAAGATGACCATAGGCGGGTAAACGGGGGGAGGACCCTTGCCTTAATTATAACCCAACTTTTTTTTCTTGTGACTTTTATTCCATTTGTGTTAAAAATGTGATAAAATACAGTTTTCTACATAAAAAAGGCATACTTGTTTTTTCTCGAAAAATATGCCAATATTAATTATTAGGAATTTCCTTCCAATCAATTGTTAGTATTAAATTAGATAGGGTTGATGGTAATTGATTTCATGAACAAAAATAGAGAATTAAAGCCCCTGTTATTCAGTTTCATTAAGACATAAACGATGTATAACAATTACGTGCCACAACAAACACTACAATGAACCATTTTAAGTCAGTTTTACTATCTGCCTATCCCAAAATCATTGGATAAATGGCGAAGAGCTATTATAGGAAAGTAATGGCGTGATATATGTTCCGTAAGGATGCTATAAAAAGTTCAAATACTTTAGGAACGATCGAGCTTCTTTTTAAAAGTATTTAACATTATCATATCAAAGTAACAGATAATTTATCGTAGATATAGGAGCTAACAAAAAAAAAACTCCCAAAACCGTATCCTCTACGATTGACACAAGCACTTGATTTAATTTGCCCTCTACATTACTTTTAAAGTACGTAACAAACAAGTTCCATTATCGTAATTTTATAACACACCAACATACTTGAAATTTAGGGATAGTATAATCCTGAAAAAGATTGTCATAATTAATGTTCTTTAGGTATGCTTAGCAGTCAGAAACTGTGAACTGTGCAGGCATATTTTACGTTTTGAGCAGAAGTAAAAAGCTTAGGATGATTTAGAATTGGTCTGTCGGTTATACGAAAAAATACTATGTAAAATTGTTGTCCATTCCGCTAATTTATATTAAATGATACGCTATTTTTTTAACATTTAATTACAGTTTTATAAACGACATAGAAATATTTTTCTAACATATTATCGCAACTCGTGAACTTTGACACAAACATAAAATTGTATACCAAACCAATTATTATTGAATGTGTTTATGATACGAAATTGTAAAACATAAATACTCCCGTGTTATTTGTACGATGTTAGAATTTCAAAAGTAATATTATTTTCTACATAAATATTTTTTTACCATTGAATAAAATATCTATACGCATCTAACAAAAATAACATCACATTATAAATAAATATTCAGTAAATTATACTGCAGTGCTTGGGTCTGACTATCTTGGAACAACAATTTTAAACAAGCCATGTAATAAGAAATAATACATTTTGTGAAAAATGTTAATTTATATTTATTAAACAAAAGCACATGATTAACTCTCAACTGTTTTAATTAACACAACAATAAAGTGTGGAAATATTTAATTAATGAATTGATGTTGTAGGTATGGACGGTCGCAAGATGCAAATTGTCAACATGAAACAATTTTGGAATTGAATAAAAAAATTCGGATTGTACAGGAGAAATTAGAAGGGTGTAGGGAGACCATGGAGACCAATAAGTCGTTACAAGCCGAAATTCAGTTTCTAAATTTAGCTATTCAGGTAAATACGGGTGTGTGCTACAAAATTATATTTTTGGTCTTAGATATTTTTGGGAAAACTGAGCATTGTTTTGAAAATATGAGTGATTGCTCAGGTCAATAAAATTATAATAATTTGACATTTATTGCCTAACTAGTAAAAATATTGTTGTTTATTAACTTTTATTAAAGTGTATTGAAAATTATTGTTCAAATAAAGTTTTTAATGAGGTTATTTACTATATATGAGCAACGTGACAAAATTATAGAAATAACATGCATTATTAACTTGTCTTTATCGGCAGTCATAGGCTTCATTAAATATTATTCCGTGCTCAGTTTTGACTGTCAAGATAATAATCAGAACCACGGGGCCGTTACTATTATACTGTTCCTCGTTATGTCAACACTATGTTTGTTATAATGGCGTTAAAATGTATAGTTCTTTGCCTCACCATGTCAAAAATTGTGCAAGTGCAGGAACATTTAAGAAACAAATAAAAAACAATATTTTCTCTAAAATCTAATTTTATTTATTAATAATTCTTGTAGGTGATTGAATTTACAGCTTTGTTCTACCGTCCACGTTGTTTCAATAGTATTTTTAATTATCTTAGTGGTTAGATAGGATAGCATAATTATGTACAGGTAATATTGACTTGAACTGATAAATAAAGACTATGATTGTTTTTATCTCGGCAAAGTAGGAACAGTTCGCGAAAACCGCAAGACTCCATCTCTGGCAACAATGAAAATGCCCTCTAAGCTCAACAACAATGTCATAGTGTGCATTGGAAGAACATAGCACTCTTAATATTTTATCATCCGAGAAGCCATCAAGACCAACAAATATAGCAACAATATAAATAGAACCGCACTTTAAGATTGTAATACTTAGTCTCAAAACTTACACTTTTTAATGCTTACAACAAAACAAATTTTAATGTTTTTTCTTCCGTGATAATTCATCATAACAACCTCATTGATATCAGATAGAAGTTGGTAGGTTCAGTTTTTAGTTTGATTGTAATATTGGATTGTTGATCATGTTTCTAGGATGAGAGATTTAGAACAGAAAGGTTAGAAGAACAAATTAACGATCTGACGGAGCTTCATCAAAATGAGGTGGAAAATCTGAAACAAGCCATGGCAGATATGGAGGAGAAAGTTCAATATCAGAGCGAGGAACGACTCAGAGATATACATGAAATGCTCGAACATTGTCAGACTAAAGTAAGTTCATTAGTTAAAGTGTAGGCAACTATTGATATTTTTAACAACAGATCTTTATATCTCTTCTTTTTTTTTTATTAAACATTATATATACTAAAATGTTAGGGTACATTATTCATAATCGTTATTTTGCAACATCTAGAAGACAAGTTTTTTTGTACGATTTACATGAATGTCATACCAAAAGAGTAATGAATAAAACGAAACGCGATATCATAAAAATGTGCGTACATTATTAACTATGAATTCTTAAGTTTGTTAATATATCATTTTCGTATGTTAGATACAAAAAATGGAACATCAAGCCCTGCAACAACAACAGTACGTAATGCTTGAAGGCCTGGATAATTCAAATGCCCGAGCCTTAGTAGTAAAATTAATCAATGTGTTGCTTACTGTCCTACAGGTGGTATTGTTACTTGTAGCTACAGGAGCCGGAATTATTATGCCATTTTTAAGGACAAGGTAAATTGAAAAGATTTTATTTTATATTTTGGTGATGGAGCTTAACGTCAGTCTAAGTTTATTTGGAGATTCCCAAAACACTTTTTTTGGCTTTTTTGTTATCATTTTAATTTTGTTTGTTAGCAGTAGTCGTAGTGGGGTGACCGTGACAGAAATATTGGATGGTCGAATGGGTGTATCGTTTAAATCGCCGTATTTAACTAGGACGGCATTATCAAAAACTTGATATTAGGTAATTTTTTATTTTTGTTCTTTTTGACATTAGAGTAATTTTAAAACTAATATTTTTGGGTGAATATAGACTTAGAATAATATAAGTATTATAAACCTAGACTGACATTGTTGTTTTTGTGATGTTTTTTGTGTATTTGTCATTTTAGTTTTAATCAGCGTATAACAGAACAAAATTTGTTCACTTCTGTGTTATGATCATTATTTTATATTATAAGTTTTAAGTTTCCATACTACCGTCCACAAATGCAAATATTTTCCAAAACTTTAGGTATACATCGATAGCTATTTTAGGCTTTTTCTTCTTCTTCTTCTCTAGGTGCCTTGCCCTACACGGACGTTGGCTATCATCAAAGCTATGTGCACCTTGTTAACTGCTCTCCTGAATAAGGTACATGTGTTTACTCCAAACCACTCGCGCAAGTTCTTAAGCCAAGAATGTCTTCTTCTCCCCGGTCCTCTTTTACCTTCTACTTTACCCTGGAGTATGTTCTGTAGGACTCTGTATTTCGTATTTCTCATGATGTGGCCAAGATATTCTAGTTTGCGCTTTTTTATTTCATACATGATTTCCCTGTCTTTGCCAAGTCTTTCCAGAACTGTGATGTTGCGCACTTTATCAGTCCAGGGTATTCTCAGTAATCGTCTATAACACCACATTTCAAATGCGTCGATTTTTTTGGCAGAGCACGTGGTAAGTGTCCAAGCTTCCGATCCATATAGAAGAACCGAGAACACATAGCATCGGAGCAAACGCAGTCTTAGGTTCAGGCTGAAGTTTTTGCAACTCAAAACTTTGCTCATTTTCCTGAATGCAGTTCTTGCCTGTTCTATTCTGGCTCTTATTTCAACGGAGTTATCACCTTTGCAAACAATGGTGGATCCTAGGTACTTATAACTGTCAACCGGTTGTAGACGTATTCCATTGGCTGTCAGGTTGGTCTTAGGGCTATTCTTTCTGCTTATTACCATCACCTTTGTCTTTTTGACATTTAGTCTTAATCCTGCCTCCAGACTTCTTTGATTTATGCTATCTATCAAAGACTGCAGTTCAACCTCACTAGTTGCTAACAACACTGTATCGTCTGCATATCGCAAATTATTTATCACCTGTCCGTTCACAATAATGCCTTCAGTTTTTTCGTCAAGGGCCTCGTTAAAAATCTTCTCAGAGTATAAATTGAAGAGAATCGGTGATAATATGCAGCCCTGTCTTACGCCCTTTTTTATCTCTATGCCTTCACTGCTGCTATTTCCTACTTTGATGGATGCTGTTTGTTCCCAGTACAGGTTCTCAATAATTCGTATGTCTCTGCTGTCAAGACGAATATTTGTCAGAATGGTAATAAGCTTTTCGTGTTTCACGCAATCGTAATCGATAAAGCATGCGTATACGTCCACTGAGATATCTAGGCATCTTTGCACTAGCACATGCATCCCCATCAGAGCTTCCCTTGTGCCAAGGCCGTTGCGAAATCCGAATTGCGTCTCACCGATCCGCTCTTCGCATTTCTTATAGATTCTCGCATGGATGATCTTCAAGAACACTTTCAGTGTGTGACTCATTAGTGCAATCGTCCTGTAGTCGTTATGAGACTTGGGGCTGCTTTTCTTTGGAAGGGGGATAATAGTAGATCTGAGCCAGTCTTTAGGAATTGTTCCAGTGATATATATTAGGTTGAATAGTTCTACCAAAACATCCAATGCTTTTTGATCTTTAAGCAATTTAAGAATTTCTACCGGTATTTCGTCTGGCCCGGTCGCTTTTCTATTTTTAGTGTTTTTTAAAGCGTATTCAACTTCCTCCCTAATAATGACAGGACCTTCAGCTTTATTTTTATCTGTGGTAATCATGCCCCTGTCATCATGGTACAGAGTAGATATATAATCTTTCCAGCTCTTCAGTTTTTCTACAGGATCGAATATGATTTGTCCATCGGAGTCACACAGATTGCCAGTATGTTGTTTCCTGTAAGTTCCCGCAGCTTCTTTAATTTTCTTATGTAAATTGAATGTGTCGTGCTTTGCTTGTAGCTGTTCTATTTCTTTGCACTCTTCATCTAAAAACTTTGCCTTGGTTTCTCTATTTTTTTTCCGTATTGTTCTATGTAGCTCGATGTATTTCTGTTTATTTCTTGTTTTGACCTTTCTTCTTTCATCCATCAATTGCAAGATTTCCTCCGTCATCCAGGGTTTTTTCTTCGTTTGTGTGGTATCTTTCAATTTGTTAGTAACATCTTGAAATGTCTTTTTAATATGCTGCCATTCATCCTCTGGTGTCACCATCGGTTTTGTTTTGTTACCTATGTTAGCGTTCAATTCTTGTATTATTTCTTCTTTCACTGCGTCATCCTTCAATTTATCAAGGTTTATTTTTGGTGTCGTTGGTGTTTTCTGTAATCTCTTTAATCGCAATTGTACTGTTGCTACAAGGGGGTTATGATCAGATGCTAAGTCTGCGCCAGGATAGGTTTTTACTGATTTCACACTGTTTCTAAATCGTTGGTTTATTATGACGAAGTCAATTTGATTTCTGATGATTCTGTTCTCATTTTCTTTTTTTTTTTTTTCTTTTTCTCATTTTTTGCGTTTCTTTATTGCTGCTCGCAATTCTCTTACATAGTATAGAAAATATTACGGTTTTTTAAAAAAGAAAATTCTAATTTTTACTCAAATATGTTGAAAACTGAAATTTGAAATAAAATGTGCAACTTTTTCTCTATTATAACTTACTTTGTAACTTTTTACTGTATTTATTTTATTTTCTTTCAAAACAAATGCGGAAAACTTTAACCGGTGATTCTTTGTTGAAAATAAATTGCACTTTGTTTTGCTAACTTTAAGGTTCAGCTCTGATTCAATAAGGTGTCCACGAATGTCCAATAATATACTGGTTATATGCCTCAATCTGAAAGACTAATAATAATAAATCGTTTATTTCCAAATATGACCTTTCAAAATAGAATATAGGAGATACACATTACACAAAAAAAATCTTAATTACCAATCTTCAATTTATTCTGCCATATTAAATATCCTTAGTCACCCAGCAAGACGTTAAACAATTAAAACAAAAACAATAATTTTTCTTTTTTCGATTTCTTGAACCTTGTTTTTATAATTTTAACGAATATGCTTTTAACGATAGTTATTGTCCTGCAGAGAGATGTTTCTATTATTAGGAACCACAAACAAATAATATAAAAAAACAATAAAATAAGATTGTCCTAAAGAAGGCAGGATTTACCTTGCCGAAACGTAGAAACAATATGACCTGAACCTCATCCCAAAAGATTCGTTAAAATTATAAAAAACAATACATATCATTCACTATAGTGCATAGTTATTCTCATATATTAATAAATTTAACAATAACGGTTTTACGTTAGCTCATAATTAAATGATTCTTCAAAGTAGAATTAAAGTATTCTTCAAAAAATGGAACTAACTATAGCATAGAAACATTTCAATATTTTTTGATTGAAATGTTTATTTTTCAAATAACCACTACTTACCAAATCATCGATATTTTAGAAAAAAGCGAAGTTGCTATATCATTTTCGAAATTAAATTAATAAATATATTCTCATAAACTACCTACCTTTCGAACCCGTCATAGAAAACATGCAGTTACATGAACAAAAAGTTAGTTATTCGAAAGGAAATCAAATAATTTTTGTCAACGAAAATTCCAATAGTGCAAAATGATAATTATATTTTTTATCACCCTTACCGATTCCTAGAAATGATTCATTCGAAATTATTTTACCAAAAATCCACTTACCTTATCCATAATATAATACATTCAATTATCAGATACTCATCTTATGAAACTATCATCGTATTGTAAAAATACATTTAAACAATAAATAATAAGAAACTACAAAGACTAAATATAAATTTAAAAGCATCGCTTTGCCCAAACCAACACTATACAATATAAGTTAAATAAAATAAAATTTGGAAATAAACTAAAACCATTAGAATTAAACAATATTGATTTGGAAGACCTGAAATACCTTAAAAATGCGTTACAAATATAGTGAATAGATAGACATATTTTATGTAATGGCATTCCTATAATAAATAAAAATATTAGTGTATAAACAGTTCTAATTTATGTGTGCTTAATAATAATTTTAATATTATATATTATATAAAAAAATAAAAATTATAAGAAGTCTCATGAGATGGAAAATCCCGTTGCACACCCCAGTTTTCATTTAAGGGTGGAGGAGTTATATATTCTTAAGAGACACTTACGTGGTTATTATATTACACTTATCATTATGTACTTATTTTTGCTTTTATTTAATTGCTGCTGTATTTTTACCATATTATAATTATTTAGAATTGTACAACACGTAAAGACAATCTCTCAAATAACTTTTGACCTGTCAATTTTTTGCAAAACGTTGGCGCGGCGACCATGAATATAACTAACATTTTTGTTTTATTTTTATTAGTTTAAAGTTTAATTATTGTTGTCTGTTTTTAAAATGTATCAAATATGTTTTGCAAAATGTGTTTTGCATGCATATTTTGCAAAATGAATTTTATTTCTGTCATATTTTTATTTAAGTCATTGATTCAAAAAATCTTGCTTTACAAACCATTTTCAGTTACACGATATATAATGTGAGCAACTTATGTTCTACAAACAATGCATTAAAGTAAAGCGTATTGAATGCCTTATAGGAAAAGCCAAAAAAAAAAACTTTTTTGTTTCAATCCCTGAACAATATTGACAAAAAAAATACGTATTAAATGTTTTTTGCCTTAAATTCACATGGCATATTTGCCAGACCAGTTGTGATGTAATTTGTTAGACACTAATAGTGGAACTAATCTCTCGAAACATGTCTTGCAATTATGTAGTTTAATGCAAATATAATACTTTATTTGTGAAGTAGATGTATTTTAATTGATATAATATCTCCTCCTCTTGAAAATGGATTATTTTTATAAATTTACAGCAAGATGTTCTCGATTAGTTCATTGATACAAATCCTATAGGAGTTCTAATAGTCTGTCATAGTTTTTATCATTACAGTGTACTACCTGTTCTGTCCAGATGAATTTTTCCCTATTTCTCGCAATAATAATTAATATTTTATTTATACTATAACTAATTCTGTAACGAATATTCTTATTTGAGTATTTATAAATTTTTTATTTTTGTTTCCAGGGTTCGTATTATTACCACAGTGGTATTTGTTGTAACAGTTGTGTTCACATTAAAGCAATGGCCAGAAGTCCAAGATTTAGGATCGCATGCTGTTAAAAGGTTTAAAAGCATGTTGGGTCCAGTTCACTAGCATTATTGGTAAAAATATTCTGTAAATATTATTTTAATTTAGTCGCATAGTTTGTTATGTACATTTGTACGGTTCTCTGGTTGGGTGATCTAGTTCATTTTTATCTCGGTATGCTTTGTCGATTTATACGTAATATATTTATTTTGTTGATGTTTTTTTTAAGGCAGCTTATCTATATATAGGTCTCAAATGGAACCAACTATAGCTGTTTGAGAATCTATTTAAAAATATTCTAAAATCATGATATGTTGTAGATTTGATTGAAGCTTTGTCATCTCAATACAATTATACTTTCATGTTGCGCGATATTCTATATACCTACATATTTGCATATCTCAGACACAGAGATTGGTCAAGCAGATTAAGTTTTACTAGAACTCAACGTTTCAGAGATGTATTCTCTCCTCAATTCAATATTAGTGAATTCGGTTGGGAAAGCGCAAAAGTAAAATATTATATCCGATAGATATCCATAGAGAAGCTATACCATCTCATATTTCACCATTTTAGTTGTTCGTGTATTATAATACTTGGAATGTTGTATGCTACTGTTTTTAAATTATTAGTTGAATGTTATATATCAATTAATGTCAAATTCCATTGTGACGGCTATAAGGAAACTGATTGTCGTGGAGTCTACATTTTGTTTCTGCTATAACTGTCATTTAGAAATTATTGTTTATTGATAGCTTTAGCAATTTTGTCAGTTTTAAACTACCCATATAGCTTTTCCTAGTGGTTGCCTAAGACCCCAGCAAAGTTCAAATATCCTTTAAAATAATACTAAATACTTATTGTAGTACTTAGTTTTTATATTAGGTAGTTTTAGTTGGTTCCATGAAGCAAATTATATGACAAATGACAAAGCAATTATAAATCATATGATTATTGGGAATATGATTACTTGTTTTAAAGTAAGTTTTATTATTAGAAAATCATGGTATATAAATTGTGATTATAAATTAATGTATCGTAAATTAAAAATACTTGTGAAATAGTTGTAAATATTGCTATGAAATTTGACAAAAGTAAATGATTTGAATTTTGTTCTGATTATTTTATACCTTAATTTATAATCGTAATTTACTGCTTGCTCTTTTTAATTAAGAGTTGAGATAAACATTTCGCGACTGTCCATAAACAAAAATTTTGTGTTTAAAAATTGTTTAACTTATTTAAATTTGTTATTTTTGTTTTGTTTTAGTTATTAGACAATATTATATAAATTTTATGACAAATTATTATTAGTCTATTTCTTAAAAACTCAGAGTTTTTCTGGTAATTGGAAATACATGAGCGATGATTAATTTACAATTTTGTAGTGTGATTGATTTGAATTTTAATGTTTTTATGTTTTTATTATGAAGAATGCTATTTAACACAAGTTTTGTCATGCCATAAACCAATAATATCGGTTTTTGAAGCAAAATAAATAGTTGTAGTCGAAATATTTGCGAAAATAGGCATTAGCATTGTCCTATTAAGTAAAATCAAATAATGCTGTTGCAATACGTTGATGTTAATAAATTTTGAAAAAATGTATTTGTAAGTGATTTTTTTTTAATTTTGATTGAAATTGCAAAACTAACTTTATAAAAATTATATTAAATAAGGGCAATTTTTTACATTTTTAATATAAAATGTCAAATTTGGTAGGTACAGTGTTGCTTAATATGATGGATCAGTAGAACCATTGGCGTAGAAAATATTGAAAGACACGTTCTACCACTTCACCCAAACGTTAAATACCGACGCATGTTTCACTAACACTGTTAGCATTCAAACTGTTGAATGTAGCGAAACGTGCGGGGAAATTTAATAAAAACTTTCGGTGAAATGATCAAATGTGTCTTCGGTTGGTTAATATAGACAAAAGTTAATTAATAACGAAAATCTTTCAGATGAATTTCATTTGAAATCTTTAGATGAAGAAAGTAATTTGAAAGATTTTTTTTTCTGTAAAAATAATTGTTTTATTTTTGCTGATCATTTTAATATGTAATGTAAATTTACTTTAGATATTTTGTGAAGACGACCTTTTGCTTTTCTATATTTAGAGAAAAAGAAGATTTAGTCCAATTAAAACTTTGCTCAGGGATCTGTTAATCGAGAGGTTTATGACATGAAAAGCTCGCACAATTTTTAATCACGCTCTTTAATTAGAAAGTGTGTATCTATGTCTACAGGGTGTCCATGGTGACGACCCATTAGAATATTTCAAAGATTACCTTGAATTGAATTTCGAAAATTTCGGTATCTATATTGTTGAATATGCTCTATTCAAATATTATAATAGCAACCTTCCGGTTATACCGGTAGATTATGGCGACTTTGTTATTTTAAATAGAACACCCTGTATATTATTACATTTTTGGATTATATGTAAGATTCTAGACAATGTACCATGTTTTATGCCTAATTTCAGCCGTATTTGATGATGTATATCAAGATTTATGACAAAATTGACATTTTAGGGCTAAATAATAATCGCATTTTTAAGAATAAGAAAGACTTTGTCAATTATTTATTTATTTATTATTATTATTTTGTACGCGTTTTCTCTTACAGTAAGTTCTCCTTTTTCCGAATCCATAAGATATTTTCAGATTTATTAATACAGGGTGGTCCAAAAAGTATACTGAAAACGACATTAGAAAAACAGTCTTTTTTTTTTATAATTTTAACTTACTTATCATTTAAGTTGAGGGAATTTTGTAATAGATTGTCGATTCCGAAAATGCATAGTTTAATAAATACAATCTGTAGACTTTAACGAGAGATATGTACCAACATTTGTTAACAATGAAAATGTAAGAAGAATTTTAAACAATTCAATTACAAGTGATTCGGTGCTAATCAAATTTGAGTATTACAAAAATCTAGAACTACGAGTATAAAAAAATTAAGATATTACAGCTGAAATCAACACGAGTTTCAAGTAAACAAATTTTCAACTATTAAAAATTAACATTTAGGCGAATAACAAACAACCATCTAACGATAAAAAAATACTAATTTATTTATTATTAATGTTAGTGCCGAAAAATGTTATTATTTTTTTTGACATAAATCATGATATTCATCAAAAACGGCTGAAATTATGCATAGGACATGTACATGAAACATGACTAGAATCTTACGTTGAATCCAAAAAAATAATAATATATAGGGTGTTCTTTTAAAATAGCAAAGTCGCCATCAACTTCCCGTATAACCGGAAGTGTTATGCAGTTGCGATTATGTTATTTGAGTAGACCTTAGATATTAGAAAATACAGATACCGAAATTTTCGAAATTCTATTCAAGGTAGTCTCTGAAATATTCTAATGGGTCGTCAAGTATCTGCAATTCTATACATTGCATTGGCTTTAACTACCACTTTCTATAATATAGTAGATACATTGCACTGAGTTCTACTGCTGGTTAGCGTTACACACTGGAAAATTAAAATCTTTTTTTTTTTTTTTAGTTAAAATAAGACACTAAAAAAAACAATTTGCCAAATAATTTATACTTAGTAAAATAAAAGCATTCTAGCGTCCATACAATACAAAAAACATTAACATAATATAACAAAAAACTGGAGCTCTCCTAATTATTATTAGTATTTAAGAAATAAATAAAAGCTTACACTTTATTTTTCTGTAAAATTTTTGGTGTATTATAATATTATATTAAAATAAGTAGACGAATGAATGTATTTAATTTTAATTATTGTGATATATTGTTATACAAAAATCTATAATAATTATTAATTTCATGAGACAATTAAAATAGAAATTATTGTAAAAAAAAAACATTATTCGAAAATAAAAATTATTTATTGAATAGTATAACCTTGTAATGTATAATTATAAAAAAAAATAAGTTGAATGCTTAAATATCGTAGGGAAAGCCTAAAAACAATTTTTATAGTGTATTATCTGTTATATATACAGGGTTACTTACGGTAGCTGTTCGTTAGAAGTATTCGTTGTTAGAAAAGACTTGGAAATCTTTATTTTGAGATTTCAGGGTTATTAAAGATTTTCTTTTATTCTACAATATTTTCAAGATCGTAACACTTATTTTAAATTAAACACCCAGTATATTATTTTATTTTTGGATTCTTGGGAACATTCCATGATGAGTTTCCTTATTCCTATTTTTCACTGTTTCTTAGATATTCTTTTGATAACTGTCCCTGTATCTACCTATTTCCAACGGTTTCTTGATAATCCATATTTTTAGCAAATGTCAATGATACCCCAAAAGACCTATCTACGATTCCTTTTTTGCGTCTTCACGTGCATTAAATTTATCTAAAATCCGATGTTTTTCCAAAAGATTATATGGACGGATCAATCAAAATTCAACAGGGAAGGAATTATAAATTGACCAAATAATCATTACTGGGCACAGGATAATCCGCATGCTATAAGAGAATATACAGGGTGTCTCATGTGAAATTTTTCCGCGTTGAAAATTATGTAATTGGTCATTTTAGCTTAAATGGTCAATTATTGTCAATGTCGATGGATTTCGAAAGTATATTCTTATGCTCAAGTCTACCCAAAAAGCACTTACCACCAGTAGAAAATGAGTGTTGAAAATAAAACCACATCTTTAAAAATGTTCGAACCCAACCCAACTCATGAAATTTTCTAAAGAATCCAAAAATAAAATAATATACTGGGTGTTAGTTTCAAATAAGGAAGTTGATGACGACTTCCGGTATAGCCGGAAGTGTTACGATTTTGAAAATATAATAGTATAAAAGAGACTCTTGAATAACCCTGCAGTCCATAAATTGAGATTTCTAAGCCTCTTCTAACGAATTGCTACCGTGAGAAACCCTGTAAGTATGTGTATTTTCTGTTCACGTAAATTTGATTTTGTATACTGTTTGATAGGATCTATCACATTTTTTTATTTGTATATTTTGTGTATTTGAAAATAAAATTTTATTTTATAATCATGAATTTTTTCTGATATTACCCATGGAGGCCACATTTTGTTTTGAGCTAGATGACAGAATAGCAGAAGCAATTTTACACCGACGATTATATTGATAGTGCAGCAACAGTTGAAGAAGCAACAAAATTATTAGAACAAGTAATTCACATACATAAAAAACGTCGATGTGATTTTCGTGGATGTATTAGCAATTACAAAGAAGTATTTAAGAGGTTCTGATAAAAATTTTGAAGAGTCCAATTTAATACAGATGCTTAAAATGGGAGCCTAAATAGATATTTTAAGTTTTCCGATATATTTGTTGAAAGTACAAACAGACATATTATCTAGAAGGAAATTTCCAACTAAAACAGATATGCTAAAACCCATAATGTCAATTTTTGGTCCATTAGGAAGATGTGTGGAAAAGTGGACTAAATTGGAATGATGAAATTTCAGACAAACAATACAAAAAATAGATAAATTGGCTTAATAATATAGAAAAAGTTAAACAATTGGAAGTTCAAAGATGATATTCATTAAGGTCTTCAAAAATGAACATATTTTTTGTGATGCCAGTGAGCAAGTTTTTGCAACCAGTGCATACTTTCTTTTTGAAGCAGAAAATGAAGTTGAAGTTCGTTTAATTATGTCACGTAATCCAGTTAGTCCTTTAAAATCTACAACAATTCCTGGATTGGAACTTCAAGCCGCAGTAATAGCAAGTAGTCTTGCAAAACTCATCCAACTTGAATATATATTTTTTATTAACAGAACAGCTTTTTGGACAGATTCGATGACAGTCCTTTGTTGGATACGAAATGAAAAGAAATTGCCATCCTTTATTATTAACCGTATAAGTGAAATTTTAGAAAACACAAATAAAGGGTGTCCCAAAATTAACGCAAGATTTGAATTAAATAGAAAACCACAGTTTTTAGTCTTTTGATTGTAAGTTTTTTATTGAATCATAAAGTACATAGGATAAGGTTATTTATGGAATAACATGTCGAGCAAATGACCTTCACGGCTTTGCATACACATACGCACTCGTTTATCAAGAATTTCGTTGATGCAGCGTTGAATATCCTCCTTTAATCCACGCGTGGTTGTGGGCTTGTTGACATAGACCTATGTTTTTAACTAACGCAATAAAATGAAATCTAATGGTGTTAAATCACACGATCTAGGGGGCCAATTCTGATCACCGAAACGAGAGAGCACACGACCTGGAAATGTCTCATGCAGTAATTGAAGTGTTTCACAAGCTGTATGGCATGTGGCACCGTCTTGTTGAAACTACATATTGGCTACATCAATATCATCCAATTTCGGCAAAAACAACTGTGTTATCATGTCGCGATATCGAGCACTAGTAACAGTCACAGCTTGACCAGCCTCATTTTCAAAAAAGTATGGTCCAATTATGCCTCCAGCCCAAAATCCACACCAAACAGTGACCAGTTGTGGATGCATTTGTTTTTCGACAATCACATGTGGATTCTCAGAACCCCAAAAACGGCAGTTTTGGCGATTAACAAACCCATCAAGCTGATAATGTGCTTCGCCGCTTAGGATGATATTGCTCGAAAAATCAGCATCCATTTGTTGATGCGGATTAATCCATTCTGCAAACTCTCTTCGCTGTGCATTAGGCTTCAGTTGTTGTGTCAATTGAATTTTTTTAGCATGGAGACAGATCTTTAGTAAGTATACGCTGGTGAGTGCTTGCAATTTGCAATTATTGTCCACGACGCCGAATTGAGGTTCCTGGATAGTCACCGACACTTACGCACTGCTTCTATATTGACATTTGAACGGCTTGGCGTCTCCAACGGATCCTGTCTCCCGGAATTTTTCAATTAATCTATCACAGTTGACGAAGCTAAAACACTATTCCGACCATATTTTGTATGAAATTTTCGAACTATCATTATTTTTGAAATATTGTTCAATAATGAAGACACGTTGTTCTATCGTGTAACGCTCCATTTTTACTAACCCTAAACTGTCAGCTGTCGATTTGTTTTATTTTTAGGGTTGCCAACACTTTACTGCATAAATGGTGGCAAATTAAAATCTTGCGTTAAGTTTGGGACACCCTTTATAACGCAGTGTAAATGGGTTCCATCGAAATTAAATGTAGCCGACAAAGCGACGAGAGATGACGAAGAAGCAGATTTGACTCTGCCCAGAGCTTTTATATTTACCTCTATGTTTCTGGCCTGTTGAATGCAACACTTGTAAAGGTGAAAGTATAGGTATAGTTGTTTTCGCGAAAAATGGTTTTGGCTTATGGGCCTATTTGGGTACGACAGAAGAACCCACACATCTGATTTATATAGGGAACTAGGGGTTTGTCGACTGACGAAGGTGTTGGAACTCGAACAATGTAAGATCATTTTTAAAATAATTAATAATATTCATAAAAGTAATTGCAACCTGACATTCAATCATGATATCCATGGTTATGATACCAGGGCACAAGCAAATATTTATTTGCAAACCGCTAGAACTAATGTAGCATTGAACAGTCCATTGTCTAGGGCCTGTACAATTTTCAATGCCTTGTCGAATGAAGTTAGAGAGTGTCATAGTTTAGATTAATTTGTTAAAAATATAAAAAAATTGTAATGTAATTCTACACGAATTGTATAATACTGATGTTCTTCCGGGACCAGTGCATTCTGGCACTGCTTAGGAATTCAAAAGTGTTTATTGTTTTGTAAAAAATATGTATGTTTAAGAAATTTAGAAATAAAGATTGTTTAAAAAACAACTAATAAACTACCTGGTTTAATCCTAAAAAATGCAAATTTGCTACAGGTCTGTAATAGTATATTAAGTATAATATATATATATATATAGATATAGAATTGCAAGATGCGATAGCAGTAGTAGGCATACCGGTGGTGTATTAATGTATATAAGGGAAACAGTTACCTTACTGAAGGTGGATAGATGGGTGTATCAGAAAAATTATTGGCTACTTAATGTAAAGGTAATAATAAATAAGAAACATTACTATTTTGTAGGTCTATATCATTCTCCTGGTGGTAGCGACGCCGAGTTCTTGAATGATTTTGAGGAGTGGTGTTCAAATTGTATTCAGGATATAACACATCCTGTTATTATGCTGGGAGATTTTAATATTGATTGGTTACAGGACCAAACCTATACACGTAGACTTGCCAACTTAATGAGAGAAATTGGCTTCAAGCAACTGGTACAGGATGTAACGCATGCAACTGACTCAGGCGGAAGTATTATAGATTTGGTTTTTTCTAATGTAGATAGTAT
Source organism: Apoderus coryli (assembly GCA_911728435.2). Lineage (NCBI taxonomy): Eukaryota > Metazoa > Arthropoda > Insecta > Coleoptera > Attelabidae > Apoderus > Apoderus coryli. The sequence continues at coordinate 7,310,677 of OU452204.1, read as the reverse complement.
AAACTGTACTGTTCACCATACACCAAAAATAACGGACCATTACATTGTATGTTGGAAATTGAATAATAATCATAAAGATAAGAGTAGCCGACATATGATATCTCGCGGAAGGATTAACTACACTCTACTTAATCAGAAACTCTCAGCAGTTCGATGGAATTATGTACATAGAAACTTAGACGAAAAGTACAACTCACTGTACACTATTATTATTAACACCTTAGACGAAGTCGCCCCTTTAAAGGAGATAGTCATCAAATCAAGATTTCAAGAATGGTGGAATGAGACAGTACGCTGCGCAGTTAAAAAAAGGGACGAAAGCTACAAAACCTATAAGTTGAGTGAAACTCAGGCAAACAGAGAGTTATATAAGTATAATAGGAATCAAGCGTTAAAAATAATACGGCAAGAAAAAAAACTATATTATGAAAATAAAATAGATTCATGTAAGTCGGACCCTAGAAAGATGTGGAACACACTCAAACCCCTAATAACATCAAGAAAAAATGTGGAGTTTAGAAAATTGGAAATTGATGGGGAAGAAGTATCAGAGGCATCGGAGATGAGTGATAAATTAAACAACTTTTATATTAACAGTATTGATAGTGTTATATCTGAAATCGACACTACAAATAAAATAGACTTCACGGAAAACAACCCTCCTCTAATCTCATCTTTCAGATCTTTTAAATTGTTAAATTATAATGAACTTCGGAAGGTTGTATTTTCGTTACCCAATAAAGGAAGTCCGGATGGAGTTACAGCTGAGTTGATCAAAAACATTTATGAGAATATAAAGCAACCACTGCTAAATCTTGTCAACTCATCTTTAGAAACAGGTAAATTACCATCCATCTTAAAAATTTCAACAGTTATACCTATTCCGAAAGTGAATAACGTGAAAACTGCCTGTGAGTTACGGCCAATTAATCTTTTGGTGGGCATTGAAAAGATAATCGAAAAAGTGGTTTATGAACAATTAACCGGTTACGTTGTTGATAATAACATTTTGTATGTTAATCAGTCGGGTTTCCGTAAGGGTCATAGTTGTGAAACCGCTGTGCAGAACGTATTATTCGATTGGAAAGAGAAGTTTGACAGAGGTATGCTGATTGGTGCAGTATTCCTAGACCTAAAACGAGCGTTCGAAACGATAGACCGGAAGAGATTGTTAGACAAGATGAAAAACTACGGTATTAATGGAGTAGCTTTAAGTTGGTTTAAGGACTACTTGAACAATAGAAGACAGGTGACAAAAATAAATAAAATCACTTCAAACGAAACAAGTGTAAGGAATGGGGTGCCGCAGGGAAGTACACTTGGACCACTGTTGTTTTTATTGTATATCAATGACATTGTTCGAACCGTCAGAAAGTGTCAAATTCATCTGTTTGCTGACGACACCTTGCTTTACTTTTCTGCAAATGATTTTGAGGTATTAACGGACACGTTGAACGCGGAGTTGAGTAATATCGTCGAATGGTGCAATAGCAATCTATTGAAACTTAACGCCGCTAAGACCAAATTTATGTTGATTGGTAACATTCACAAGTTTCAAGAATTTAAGAGCAGATATCGCATAGTGGTTGAAGGAGTTGAAATTGAGGTTGTTGAAACATTTAAATATTTGGGTATAATTATAGATAGAGGACTAACATTTAAAATACATTCACAGTATATTATTAATAAAATATCGTGTAACGTAAACTTTTTATACAGAATTGCTCCGTTTCTATCACAGTGGGCCAAATTAACGGTATACAATACGCTAATTTCTCCTCATTTTACATTCGCAGCGTCCATACTATATTTAGCAAATAAAAATGAAAAGGATAGAATGCAAAAATTGCAAAATCGAGCGATGAGAATCATACTCTCCGTGCCCAGAGATACTTCAATCAAATATATGCTGAGAGAGCTAAACTGGCTCTCCGTGGAAAATTATTTAAAATTCCAAACTCTGACTCTGATTCACAAAATAAAATTGGGTCTTACGCCTGTTTACCTTGCGTCAAAATTGACATACAACAATGAAGTACATAATTATAACACACGTTCACGAACTGACATACGAGTAACAACAAAAAATAAAAAACTTTCAGAGAGGTCGCTTTTCCACAATGGTGTGTTGGAATATAATTCACTTGGGAATGACTTGGGGTCTTGCGTCGCTATTACAGTGTTTAAGAATAAATTAAAATCGTCTCTGTTGCATGAGTGTCATAGTTAATGGAGGGGTATATAGTAAATAGATATGTATATATGTGAGAATATTTTGAAATGTTATGTGTAACGACTTGTGTTTCTTTTCTTTGTTTGTTGTATGATAACTGTTTATATTGACTGTACAATGGTTGTAAACTACAATTTTGTATTTTGTTGTGCTGTAAATTAGCCAAGTGCTAAATAAAGATTTATTATAAAGCGCGGTAAAGCATTCGTTGCAGTCCGCCGCTGTATAGACGCACGAGTGAGCGAAGCGAGCGAGGGCAGCTATATAGCGAAGGGCTGCAGCGGCTTTACCGCCAGTGGTGCTTACAACTGTTTTTCGCCTGCCTCTTCATACTACAATATTAAACCAAAAGAACTTTATTTTAATAATTAATTATTACTGTTATGAACTGACAGATTTTGACAGTAATTAATGGAAGTATTTTTGACGTACATGATAATAGGCTGTATCCTTTGACAAACTCAGATCAGATAAACTTATGTGACAGGCTCACATGTCAATGTTGAGTATTTTAAATGTAGAAAGAAACTGTCAAAGTATTATTTGAGCGTGTACGCTATAGAAATTTGATTTTAGATTCTTAGGTATATTTCGGTACTGCAATAATAATTAAAAAGTGATTACTAATTAATAATGGACAATTTTAAATAATTAAATGAGTTTAGCGGAATGGCAGACGACTACCTAAGTAAACTTTCTCAATTAATTGTCAACTTATCCTCTAGATGGAATGCACATTAAGTTAAGTGAGTGAAAACTACTGATATTAACGTTATTATTGGAAATCTAACAGTAGCGCCATCTATGAAAAAATAAATAAAAAGAGCGGGCGCTAATTGGTCATTTACCGCCGGCATATGCGGGCGGTAAAACTCTGTTTAAGTACAGGCAGGCGAAAATAATATATAAATGTTTGAAAATTATTGCAAGCCGTAACACAAGTGAACACTTCCATCTGGCTGAGGGACAAAATTACCTGCTTTCAGAAATTATAATAAATATACAATCCGGTCCTTTTACATTTATGGTAGGCATTCTTGGGTTTTATGATGAGCAATATCGGAATACAACTTAGTCAAACTACTGGGGCGAATACGATATATTTGGCAGAAAATAGAATGATGATGACCTATTTTTTGCAACAACGCTACTTTTGTGGAGAATAAAGAAAATGAATGGGGAAATAGGTGTTATTTGTGGTAATTGCATATTGCTAATGCTCATAAACAACTACGAAAAAATACTGACGTTGATGTGAATGAATTTATTAATGCAATATATGTGACGATGAAAATTAAAAAAAAAAAAAAGAAAAAAAATATCTCCACGGCGGGGAATCGAACCCCGGTCTCCCGCGTGACAGGCGGGGATACTCACCACTATACTACCGAGGACTTATATATTTTATTTTCTGTTCAAATATGTATGATTTTTTTCCAAAATAGAGGCATACAAAATATTATTTGATTGTAATTTTTTTTTTCAGACAAAGTCCTAATTTTTGCTACAAAGCTACTTTTGTGGAGAATAAAGAAAATGAATGGGGAAATAGTTGGTAATTGCATACTGCTACTGCCATAAACAACCACGAAAAACTACTGACGTTCAGTGGCGAAGCGTCCATGTAACCACTGTTACCATTGGTAACAGTTAAAAATCTTGAAAATAAATATTTTATGACTACTAACTGTAAAATAATTTTATTTATTTTTTTACCAACACGAATATGTAATATTGTTTTGATGATCCACAACTTTTTGTATCAAAATATTATTGGTGTTATATGCCTCTTGCTGTACCGTGTGTCCCAAACTGTTGCTACTTTTTATTTATTGATTTATTTATTAAATTTACGATGCCACAATTAGAATGGGGTTACCGCTGTTACTCTTTGAAAGTTCTGCATTTTGAAACCCCTCTTATCTCTATTATTATTCAAGCTGCCAAAAAAGTATGCCCGGAAAATCCAATGAAGTACTCAGTTGTACTTTTTAGCGGTAAATCTTCTTATAGCAAGTCTCGCGGAATCCGTGGTAAGACATTCTGCGACATCAATATGTACCGCACCAATTCAGAGGCACGTAAAAATAAAACCATATTTTTTCTCTCCTCGTCGACCGATGGATGTTTCTATTGGACCAAAATAGTCAATTCCAGTATAGTAAAAAGGTCCAATCGGTTTTGAAATTTTTTCCATAGGCAATAATTCCATTTGTGGTATTATTGGTTTTGCTTTTATAATTTTACATTTAACACAATTTTTAATTACTGAAAATACAGCTTCCCTTCCTTTTAAAATCCAAAAACGTTACCGAATTTTTAAATTTTCGTCGATTGAGTAGTATGAAAAATTATATAGATACTCGCATATATTGCATTAATAAATTCATAGACATCAACCTCAGCAGTGGCGACGCGGGACATTTTCTAAAGTGTTAGCAAAACCAGATGTGAAAAATCTTATCTTAAAAAAAATATTTTGAACCTCCCAAATATAATTTTTTGCTTATTTTAGGTATTTTATTTAAACATTTTTTTAGATAATTTTTTTATAAGTAAAAATTGCAAAGACTAATACAGGCCTGTGGGATAAAATAAATCACGTAGTTGATCGATTACGCAGCGGCACTCATCCATGTTTGTTTATTTAATTGCTGCCTATTAATACGAGTAACCAACACAAAAAATGGTAACAAGCGTACATAATATCGCGACGCTCTCGCGCTGTAAAATTCATATACGCGACCAGACATGAGTCGGCCCCGACCAGGGGCCGACGAACCATCACGCGTATCCATAAACGAAAGTGGTAACATTCAATCTAGTCTAAGTGAGGCAGATTGTTTATCGTGTTATATCTTTCTTGGATTCGGTTAATTTCCTTGATTAATTAATATAATTATTACATATTGCTGTTGGTAAAAAAATAAATAAAATTATTTTACAGTTAGTAGTCATAAAATATTTATTTTCAAGATTTTTAACTGTTACCAATGGTAACAGTGGTTACATGGACGCTTTGCCACTGGTGTGTGTGTCTGTATGTATTCTACCACGATAGCGCCCAAACACTCTAACCAATTAAGCAGACGATTGTGTAAGTTGATGAATATCAGCAAATCGCTTTGTAGTTGTGCTTCGAACATTTTCGATGTCGTTAAGGATAGTCTCTTCTAGTTCAACATCGAGTCCGGATTCCCGCTCGCACTTGGAAATATATGTCACTTTCTCAAGCAGTATACTGAAAACCCCTTTTATCTGGCACTCGCCGATTCGGAGAGCTGGTACTCAGCAACTGCCCGTTTGAGCTCCAATTGCGCAGAAGCCGTAAATGCATATCATGTCAGCATATTCACAATGAGAGAATGTCAGAGGCATAATTGAATTAAGCTAATGTTTCCGAAAGAATTGTCAGAAATAATACCTGAACACGATTAGACAGACAGTGACAAATCTTATTGTGATTAATACTTGACAGGAGCGCTATTGGTAAGCAACAGTGAAAATGTGGTATATTTGAAAACTAAACCAATCCTAAATAATTTAATAATAATATTGCTTAACACTGTATTTCTGTAACGGCTGAGAATAGTACTCATGTTTATAGAAACTTTTATGTTTATTTTGGGTTGCTGTTTTCGAGTTTATAATAAAATAAATTCCGCGGACTCAATATCAGCCACTGCTTGCAGAAAAAAATGTTCTTTCATAATTTATTTTTGGATAATAATTCTATATAATTCATCACATTTTTACTGATTTACCTATACACTTTCTCTCTGTTGTGTTTTTTTAGTGTTGAACATAATACCTGCATTATCTTTAAGTGTTCCAATTTTTTAATTACTATTGACATAAAGTATCAATCGAACCAAATAAATGTTTTTTTATTGAATCAATAAATAAAAGTATATCATTCTTATCAAGTCATAATAAAAACTACAGAATAGATAAAGCATTTTTTTAGAAAAAGGAATGATTACATATTTGTAGATCACTTGAAACAACACCGATCACACAATAACAACAAAAGATATGATGTTATTATAAATTTCAGAACAGAATCGTTAGTAGTAAACTCTAGCTTTGTGGAAAACACGATTCTTTCTTCTCGTTTTATAATATTTGAGTGGACGTAGTTTGGAAAAGTACCTATTAATATGGCGGGGAAATTATTAAAAATTGGTTTTATTGGTGGTGGTAAAATGGCACAAGCAATGGCTAAAGGCTTTATTTCAGCAGGTAAGTAAGATATTTGTTTAATTAGATCCTAAGTCGAAAATAGTTAACTGTAGTATAATCAACGATTCACATGTGTTAAGTTCTCACATTGTCGGGACAGGGACAGCCTAGATTTAATAGAGGTTGATAAACATTTATCATATGAAATTGCTGATTGGTGTAAGATATTTTCTAGTTGAAGATCGAAATAATGCAAGCGGTATAACTTATCTGTCACTATCCACTAGAACAGTCCATACACAAACATTTCGACTTCTCATTACTACATACTCACTGTCTCAATATTTTTTATATATTTAATTACAATAAAGATTCTTTTACAGAAAATGATTATTAATGGACAAATATGTACGTTTCTGGTTGAATACAAAAATAATATAAACATAAATAATCATTATTTCTCTTACTTATGTTAAAAATAATCTACCCTATCTACGAGACATGATCAAAAAATTAGTGCTCTTTAAATTTCATGTGTTTATTTAATATTGTTTCTGACGACTCATCAAGACAAAGCTAGCTTTCATATAATGATTTCTTTTTGTTCCCAAATATCGATAATAAATTGCGTAGACAACGATTTGCAGACTGGAAAAAGTGTTACTGACAAGTGGTTCAAACGCATGTAAAAGTGTATTATAACAAAGCAACTTTCTAAGAAAATTAATGTGTTTTGATTATTAGGCTCAAAATATAAATAATGAGCCTCGTAATCGACAACCACCTCGAACAGTGAACAAAATGATTCGAAAAGATCTCTGAAAAATATTCGAAGGGCTGCTGATTTCGCATATTTTGGCAATGAACTTTCACACCAGATCTGGGTGGTTAAGTTCTAAAATCTAAGATATTTCTGAGTCGCTCGAGAATCAAAATGCTCATAGAATAAAGGATGCTGTTAGTTTTTTCTTTATATCATCAGTTAAGCATTTGTCTCAACAGTAGGAAATATCTTTTTTGGATTAATTTATTTTGCAAACATGGGTAGATTCGTCTGACTTCGACGTTGGCCTTGGGGCCCATAAATCCTATAATGCTCCTCAATATTTTCTTCGATTGGAATAACGAATACTACTTATAAGTTCCAACAAAACCGACCAGTGCTCTGACAAAACCAATCGAGGAAATTGCATCACGATAACGCCTCTTGGCAAACAACTACATCATTATCGACTACCGTATTCGGCGCCCTATGCGTCTTTTATATATTTCGGAGGTTTTTCAAGCTAACGTGAACTGTCAAAAGCAAAGTGATTTCCGGAGGTGCCTCCGAATATGGGAAAATCAAAAATACAAACTTCCTCACACTCCATCTAAAAAAGACAAAATTGATGATGAATAAAGATACTATAAGGAAAAAAATCCTGTTATTTATTGGTCAAACCTCATAAGTTTAGTCACGTTTTAATTTATGTTTTATACCGATTTAATCTAGTTCTTATCAGAATTGCAAACAAAAATATTTGTTAATTTACGTTTAAACCATTAAAAAATAATAAGATATATCGGGTGACCCACGGTAGATGGCGTATTAGACGCTTATGGAGAACTAAATAACGGATCAATTTGAAAATTTGACAACCGTGATAAACGACCATGATCTACAGTATAAAAATATTTTGTACCATGTGAGGGCGCCGCTTCTACTCTAAACTGGATGCATCTTCACTATTTCAAATAGAACATCCTGTATATTTTCCAATTTTCGAACAATCTTACGATTTCGCTATACAATGGCTATACCTATCTGTAGCCGTTTACAAAAAATACATTAATTTATTTTTTTTACGAAAACACGAAACAATTTTGTGGATGGGACCTGTGGAGTATTATTTCATGAATAAAAATCTTTCTTTCAGCATTTGGCACTTAGCAAAATAAAAATATGGTATCTCTCTCAAGCAGCTGTTTGTTTATCTAAAAGATTCAATTCCAAAAATATACTTTTGTTTACTAAATATCTTGTATATATACTTACTTAATATAGCAACCGATAATGAGTGGAAAATTTTATATCAGAGTCCATATTTAATTTAATCAAATAAAAAATAAATGAACAACATACAGGGTGATTCCGCATTATGACATCAAACTGCTAGCAATTACTCAGTACTATAATAGAAGACAATTGAGTATAAGGACCAATGCCCGGAAATGCCTGTGTAATATGAAATGCAATCTTCTGGCATAAAACTGAATAATCCCTGAAAATTGTCAACCACCATTAAAAAAGGAGTATCTACAAAAGATCATGATGTAACGCAAACGAAGTAAGTGCTTAAACTCGCGCGTTGTAATATTTATGTTTTCCCTTAGTAAATTCATTGTTACCTATAGCACAGTTTATACAGTTGGTTCTCATCGTGTCGGTACCTCTCATCTTCATGTCTTCAAAGCAATTCGCCGCCCGCATTGTTATAGTATAGTATCTTATAGTATATATAGATATAGTATAACATAGTAGCGGGCCAGAAATGTTGCTGGGAATACGACGAGTCGATGCCGTTTTCAGCGTCTAGTGAAGCTTCTTATAGTATTTATTATTCTATGCCTATAGTGCTCATTAGGATTGGTAGATGCTGTTATCTTCTTAAATCTTTTTTTTCCTGTTTTACAATACCAATTTGCAAAGATGGTCAATATATAGTTTAGGAGCAATCATTTGAGACAGCTATAGGGCAGGTTGAGTAAACAGGTAACAGTTTAAATGTTTCGGAAGTGACAGTTGAAGAACCTTTGAGAAATTTTTTGTTCTAATCTAAGCAAAGCACGCGCACTTTACTAACGCCATATTCTACGTCATTTCATTCCGGTAAAAATTAAGGGCCAACAAATCTTATGCTGTAAAAAAACATTAAGTGTCTTTGCAGGAACTGGACGGATGAAACATTGTCTGGTACTTTTTAGATCATTTAAGATGATGCGATTACCCAAGTAATAACCTAACTGCTCCCATATTTTATTAATTTTTAGCAAATGTTTCCGCTCAAGAATATAGAATATTACACACGCGACGCGACGGTAATAAGCTTCGTGGAATTAATCCATTCGCTCCTTTGTCGCTCGTATGGATCAATGGTTTCCACTGGAAGGTAAAACATTATTTTACCGTCTTATATAATAAATAACTGGCAATAAGATGTATGTGGCAATATCTAGTGTGAGCAGGCAATATGCCCGGTGAAACAAAGTTCATAACCGATGGCCGGACAAGAAGTGACAATAACTCGATTAAATTCTACTGCCAACACTAGATACGCCCGAGTAAAGCCTCCCGCTAGGGAATTCGGGCGTATCTAGTGTTGGCAATAGGGTTTAATGGAATTGTTACTTCTTGTCCGGCCATTGGTGGTCAACTTTGTTTCACTGGGCATATTGCCTGTGCACACACCGTTTCGTTGCGCGGCGATGTGTAGTTTCAGACTTGTATTTTGATTGCTGTACAAATTATGTTGGGGCAAATTCCCTTCTTTTAGAGTATGCTGCATTACATTTTAATGGCTTAAGTGATGCCGCAGTAAAGTCTGTAAAGACTCATATCCATCGAGTGATTGGCATGCAAATGCTTACCTATGAGGAGTTTAACACTTTACTTACCCAAATTGAGGCTCTGTTGAACTCTCGACCTTTGTGTGCCCAAAGTTCAAACCCGACCGATTTGTGTCCTATAACTCCCGGGCCATTCTTAACGTTAGCTCCTTTAAATAGCTTACCCGACCCAGACTTGTCCCATTTGCAATTAAATCAATTGAATCTTTGGCAGCTAGTGCAAAAAATGCATGCTGATTTCTGGAAAAGGTGGCATTGCGAATATTTACATACCCTTCAGCAGAGACATAAGTGCGGACCAAACATAGCGAACCTTTTAAAATTGACGATTTGGTCATGGTGAAATCCGAATACGCACCTCCATTGCGGTGGCCACTTGCTCGCGTTGTGACGCTTCATCCGGGGTCCGATGGTATTGTGCGCATGGAATGTTAAAGCGACCGGTGGTTAAACTCTGTCCCTTGCCTAATTAATAACTTTAACATAGTTTCTATTGCAACCATGTTTTCTGGGATTAGGCAGACAACGTATTTTTTAGAGACATGAAAATGCCATGGCAACTTATGTTAGCATCAGTTAAAACGCAGTTACAGCTTCCTTCAAGTTGCAGAGCTCTCATTAAGTCTATTAACGTTGGTGGAATGGTACGTCGCCATCCTGTCCTGCTCTCTTTGCGTTGGCTGTTGATGGCAACGCATTTTATTATCAGACATTCGGAAATATCGTCCTCTTCCCCGCATTTGTCGGTTTCTTCTACGCCCGGCCTTTCTATCAGTTAATAGATAGATACACGGGACATTATATTTGTTAATTTTAAAGGCCAGAATTGAAAAATCAGAGTTAAATATTTATATGGCCTTATTTACGAAGTCCAAATGAAAACTTTTAAACATCAGTTTTGAAGTTTCTCAAGAGTACATCTGTTAGCAACAGTCAAACGTGTCCAATATTAAACAATACAAACATAGTACTCTGGAAATCACTAGTGATTCGCATAAGTACTATTGAATTGGTGTTCCCAGACGCCTGAAGACTTTTATGATGTTATAAAATAACAAGAAACCAGTAAATAATGAAAATCTTTCTTCCTGAAAAACGACGTACTTATGCCCAATTAAAAAATATATTTCTCAGTTATGATCGCACTGCCTGGAAATATGATTTGTTTGGACAAACATATTTTTCTTCTATATATGTAATCCACTGTTATTGACAGGTCAATTTATGAGCTAATATGACAAGAATCATTAATATATAAACTTTACTCAGCAGACCACCCAAATAATACATACCTACCTACGGCATTTCGGTATTTGTAAGCCTAGATCCTCCTTACATTTTAAAAAGATAAGAATTAAACAAAATATATAATAAACCATGTTATTTTATGTTTAAGGTTTAACTAAAGGAGAAGCAATAGTGTCCAGCTGTCACCCATCTGATATGATATCACATAAGGCAATGAAAGTTGGTAAAAAAAATATAATTGATTAAACATATTAAATATAATGAAAAATATTTAGGAGTTAGGAGCTGAAGCGATTTTCGAAAATATAGAAGTAGTACAAAAGTCCGATATAGTATTGATATCTGTGAAACCTTCAATAATACCAGTAGCTTTAGGAGATTTAAAAAATACATCTGGAATAGAAAATAAATTGTATTTGTCAATTGCAATGGGTGTTACGCTAAAACAGTTAGAACAAGTAAGTAAAATATTGATTTTCATAAACATTTGTTTGTAATTATAAGGAATTTGTGTCATACAATTCTTTGGATTGAGCTTAGTCAAGGTCCTGTATAAAATAAAACAATAAATTCCACTCACAACCTCAAACAAATATATTACGTGGAAATGTTTCGCGCTCAATGGAGCATCATCAGATACATTTAATATTCTAAATATCAGAGCAAACATATTCTTTAGAGTTAGAACTCCGGACAAAAAAATGTGTTTGCAGTTATATATGCTGCCTTTGTACATTGTACATATGCATTCGATAGAAGTTTTCATGACCACGAAGATCCACAAAGCTGATCTCGAAAATCTTCCCAGAGTTAATAGATTTTTTTTGTGTGAATCCATTAAAAGCATTGTGCATAATATATCTACTTCAACGCGAGGAAGTGTAAATACAGATTTAAAGCCAATTTCAATTTAATAATATTTAATCTAGTTCATGTCTCATGTTTGCGGATGATTTTAAGTTATATCGCATCATACATGAATCAGAATTGTCTTGGACTTCAGGAGGACTTGCAGTATTTTGAGGAGTGGTGTGAGTCAAATGCGTTGAAGCTTAGCATACCGAAATGCAAACTAATGGTGTTTTCGAAAAGTAGGGAACCCTTCTTATTTCAGTATAGGCTGAATAATACAGTTCTTGAGTCTTGTGCCCATATGAGGGATCTTGGTATTGTTGTGGATTCGGATTTGTCGTTTAACAGCCATGTTGAATATATTGCGCAGGGGGCTCTTCGTGTGTTGGGCTTTATATTTCGTACCGGAAGGGACTTTGATAGTGTTGATTGTCTCATTGCTCTATACAACACCTTTGTGAGATCTAAATTGGAGTACGCATCATTTGTATGGTCGCCCTACTACGCGGTTCATAAGAACGAATTGGAGTACGTACAACGTAAGTTTTTGAGATATCTATCTTTTAAAAGTGATGGGAGTTTTCCTACAAGAGGTTGTGACCATCAAGTGCTGTTAAACAAATTTAATTTTGACTCGCTGGCAGTTCGTCGGAATATTTACCGACCAAGTTTGTCTTTATAAATTAATTAACAACATTATTGACTGTCCGAATTTATTACAACAAATACATTTTAATGTACCTCAGTTTAATTCGCGTAAGCCGAACCTATTTAGATTACCTCAAACTCATACTAATTATGAACAAAGAGCTCCATTATTTAGGGCATGCGACGTGTGCAACAGTTCCCATTTGCATCATAATATTGATTATTTTGATAAATCTTTAAACCGATTCCGAAAAAGCCTTTGGTACTACCTCCGCACTCTTGAATTTTAAATAATTTGTCAGTTATTTGTATTATTTGTATATAAGTATGTCATTTTTGTATATTTTGTTATATTGTATTTATATCTTATCATTGTTATTATTATTAATAAGCACATTATTATGTTCAGAATTTGTATGCAAATACATTGTCTTGTAATTGGGTATTTCGCCTGTTAGACTATAAAGACTATTATTATTATTAATTATACCTGAACTATAACATTAATTTAAAAACAAAATAAACTATATTTCTATGATAACAACAAGCCTTTATAGCATTTTATATGTTATATTAAACACCTTTTTAAATTATTAGATGTTTAATTTAAAAAGAGGGCTTTAGTAATATGAGGTTTTAAAATGAGACATTCCTTGCAGACCGTTTTAATGCGCACCACGATGTATTTACATTCCACTCAATTTTTATTAAAAACTTTGAAATTTTAATAAGCACTTTGTTTTAGATTTACTAGAGAAAAATAAACTACCTATATAAATATATTTTTTAAAACCATTGTTAGTAACCTTATTCGATTCAAAGATAAATAAGAAAATGTCTATATACCAGACCTAATTGTAAGATCATGAACTATGTTAATATTTTCCATACATTTTTAAGAAAAAGATAGGCATTTAGCTAAAAAAGCCTATTTAAGGTATCACAATATATAATTCAAGAATGGTATATCAGAAATTGTCTTTTAAAAAAAGCCTAACTTTATAAGTTATTTATGTACAACTTTTTTTATATCCAAAATAAAACACAATTCATATATTCAATTAATAAATTATGAACGTTAATATCATTCACACCCATACGATGGATATAAAAGGATTGTAAATTTAATGACTACATTTTATATAAACAAATAAATTAGTGCCCATGTATTATTTGTTCTCTTGAATTTAATTATTCTAAATAGAAAATTACCAAATAATCTCTAAACGAATAAATTGCATGCAAATTACATAATTTAATATACTTAATACATGTGAAAAAATAGCGATTACGGTTCATATAATTAGTTAATTATTGATAATAAACTTGCTAAATATAAAAAATATTTTGAATTTTGCGTTGTGTTAATTTCAACATAAATTACGAGAAAATATGTAACATTAGAATTGTAAAATAGTTCGGCATGTTTTGAGAAGCCTTTGATAAAAATCGATTTAATTTGAACACTATGTGCCTAATAGAAGCATTAAAATAAAATGACCAAATAGGTACATTTTATTTTAATTCGCTTCAAGCGAAGTCAGTTCTTTAACATACTCGTATCTGCTCCTGAATAGATGCCAAATTGAATCGATGTCGTATGTTGAATTCTGATGTGCACACATCGTCAAAATTCTTGGACCCCCTTATGTTTTTCAAAATGAGACACTATTATTTAAAGTTTATTACAAAGTACATTTAATTTGGGTATGTATCCAATGCAAATTGGCTGAATTAAATTTTAACTGAACAAAAAAAAAAAAATACAAACGAAAAATAGTGCATGATAAAATAATTACCAGAATTTGAAATCTAGAAGAAAACCACTTTAGAGCGAAATAAAAAATGCATTAATATTCGGTGTCTCCTCCCCTGTTCTGTAGTAAGGTGTTAACTCGCATGTGCATGGAAACAATAAGGGCATTAATGGTATCCATTGGGATGTTGTTCCATTCTTCTTCAGCCGCGAGTGTGATGTCCTGGAGGGTGATAGGAGGATTAATTCTGTTCAGAAATGCTCGTCCAATGAAATCCCACATGTGCACAATGGGATTCATGTCTGGTGAATTTGCTGGCCACTGTAATCTTTGAATATTCTGAATCTCTAGTGCATTTTGCACTCTTCTCGGGCGATGGGGCATAGCATTGTCATCCATGAAAATGTAATTGGCTCCAATTTAATTTCGGAGAGGATAAATAATGGGATCAATAATGTTTCGAACATATCTATCCCCTGTCATAATGTCTGGAATGGGAATAAGCTGCGGACGAAGACCATTACTGTTCCTACTTGGTATGGAACGATTTCTCTGGCAAGAGATAGTCTTTCTGGTCGCCCTAGCCCTGTCCAAACACTGTGTCATCGACTATCACTAATTAAACAAAATCTGGTTTCGTCTGAAAAAAGGACATTTTACCACTGAACTTAAAGACAGTCCCTGTGTTCCTGTGCCCACTGTAGACGAGCGGATATATGTCTGGGAAGTAACCTAGGTACTCTTAATGGTCTCCTAGATCGGAAATTGGCTCCAGCAAGTCTCCGCCGTATTGTGGAACTGGAAATTAATCGACCATACGTTCTTATAAAGTGAGTTCGGACAGCTGAGAGTGTTCTGGTTCGATTCCGACGTCCATAACCTGCTACATACCCATGAAGAGGTAACTAATGCAAGAGAAGTCTTGCATTAGTTACCCTAGGACGCCCAGTTCCATTTCTACAGTCAACGCTGTTACACAAGAAATCAGCTTTGATAAAGTTTCGTTTTAAAATCTACGAGGGGGTCAAAGAATGTTGACGGTGTGTGTATATAATAATAATAATCGTCATAATTAACATCTTCATTTTTTGTTAGATTATACAATGATTTTATTGCAGTAAATAGTTTTCGGAAAAAAGTCAGAGATGTTACATTCACGTCGATTGACTTTCAATAGTTCAATAAATTTAATTGTCAAGTTGTCTAGCTATGCATATGGTTGTTATTATTGTTTATATTGGAATATTTTTGTTTAATTTTAGCTTATTCCAAATTTAATTTGATTTATGGGTGTTTCTGTTTGAATAGTTTTATAAGTAACAATTGTAATTTTTTGTAGTTAAGGGTATATATATATCATTGTTTTATATTGATATAATTCATTTAGTTTAGGTATGTGTTTAGTTTTTGATATTATTTGAGGAACGTATAATTCTTAACACAAACATGAACATGTAATAGTAATATTTATCATAAGTTCGTGCAGGCTTTTCAATGAGAGGGAAAGGCCATTGGATCAAAAAATATCTGTCACTACACAGACAAAATTTTATTTGGCAATATAAATTCAAAACTTTGTTTCACTACGCGTGTTGCCTGCTCAAACACGAGATGTCACTTTCTCCATCTTATATTATTTAATTTTGATTTAAGTTACTTCCAAGAGATTCCCGAGTTATTCGAGTGATGCCTAACACACCAGTCTTAGTGCGAAATGGAGCCTCAGTATTTGTATCTGGTTCTAAAGCAACGGAACAAGACGTATTAACTACTAAAAGACTGCTACAATCAATTGGAACTTGTGAACAAGTTACAGAAAATTTACTGGATCCAATAACTGCGTTAAGTGGGTCTGGACCGGCATACGTAAGTTTTCTTATCGTTATCATTATCATCAACAATTGCCAAAATATTTTTGTAAAAAATAAGTAATTTGAGCTAGTGTAGTTGTATAATACCTAAGTAGGTACTTGAATTTGTGAGTAAATGTGATCTAACTGTTCAAAATATTTTATTTCAAAAGCCCATATAATCAGTTTGGGATATTTGCAGATATACGTTCTGATTGAAGCCCTAGCAGATGGCGGAGTTAAAATGGGCTTACCTCGTGATTTAGCGTACAGACTAGCAGCACAAACAGTGTTAGGAGCAGGTCAAATGGTAAGGGACACAAAAACTCATCCAGCGATATTAAAAGATGATGTTACTTCTCCTGCTGGATCTACGGCGAGTGGATTACACTTTTTAGAAGAAAAAGGTAAATATACCTATTATAAATTTGATATGTCAATAAACTGAGTAATGGAATAATAGATAATAGTGTAACCTAGAATTGCAGCGTAAACATTTAATTTTTAAAGGCGTTAAGCGTGGGTTTCTCTAATTCCGTAGGGTTTTTTGGGGCTCAGTGTCTGTTAATAAGTATAATGTTCCCTGGAATTACCTAAGAGCTATCTGAACATGACTAAGGACTTAATCTTGAACAACTTCATGGTATTGTTAGCTCTCCAATCATTTAAGACGTAAATAATTATTTTAGTAATTAATAGACAACTGATTTTAATTAAATCTGATACAAAACTATAATAATTCGACATGACGAGGAACGCATTAAAATAGGGGGAAACAAATTTGTAACTCTTGTTCAGTGTTAAGTTCGGTAACACACCATAGTTTTTATGTGACCCCAAATAATATAAAAGTCAAGGATTAAGGTCGGGTGATCGAGGGGAAAACTCAGTTGGGACACCTCGGCCTATCCATCGGTCGGGAAACACAGAATCGTGGAGCACTATCGTGAAGAAACCACAAATGCTAATTAACGTTCAGATTAACTTCATTGAAGTGTACCGGAAAATTATTACGCAAACATTGTAAATATAAAGAGCAAATTTTCCAGAATAACAGGGCCAAAAAGTACTCCATTGACAATTCCAGTCCACACATTTACTGAAAATCGTTGTTGAAAGATTATTCGCCGATTGCCATGCGGATTTTTCAATAATGACAATTGTGGAAATTGTGAATACTATTACGTGTGAAAATTGCCTCATCCGTTACTAAAATGTTCATGAAAAGTTTGGATTTAACTGCTGCAAATGTAACAACCACTTGCAGCAGAAGTTCCTTAGGAAGTATATACTCACTGCACCTGAATTGGGTTGGTTTGGAGCAATGATAAAAACTATTCATATGATTTTATGTTTTAGTTATAAAAAATGATGTCTTATATATCAATATTTTTATTTTTACTTCTTTTTCAACAAGTGCATCAATATATTTATATAACTTTCTTGGAGTCAGGCCAGAGAATGCTTTCTCTGCTACGGCACTCTTGGCGAGCCGTACTGCCTGTAGCCACAACAGTGCGACAACAAAATTGACGACTTTGATCTCGTTATACGTCGCACCGAGGGCATACATCCCATGACCTTAAGCGTCGTCTAGGATTGCGAACCCACTATCTTACTCACGCATCCATTACACCGCAGCAACAGATTGCAGCAGTGCTGGAGTCTCCAATCGTCGTAGTCACTATACCATTGGGTAGGACTTCAGGTTCTGTCAGGGGTCGTGTGATTGCTGATGTGCAGCAGCATTACCGCGTTAAAAATCTCATGTACAGGCGTATTCCAATGTGGCGATCGGGGGGTCGCGACGGAGCAGGATTGTGCTATATGGAATCTCCTACTGGCAAATCGGCAGGTAGGCGGCGAGTGTGTGATGGCCGTTCAGTTTTGGGACTGTGGAGCTTCTCGTGTCGTGCAGCGGTAAGGGTCCACCCGAATGGGGAAGGGGCTATAAAAGGTTCCCTAAACAAAGTCAGTCCTCCCATCTGCCTGTTTGGATAACCGCGTCCAGAGGGTGCACCATTTGCAGTCGAAATAATAATAATTATAATACAGTTAAGTTAATCATTTGAACTTAGCGTCACAATCTCCACAAAATAAATAAAGTACGATATCAATAATTGTATCAAATATGACTTAGTTTTGTTTTTTCGTGTTTTGTGTTTACATAATTTTTATGAAATGGTGAGTTCAGTAGGGTAGTATGTTATAATATCGAATAATACATTGGCGTGTCTTGCTTTCAGACTTTGTGTTTTTACTCATGTATGTCCAATTGACCAACTAGCTTTTCGATAAACCCACCACTGATGATGAGTCGGGTGCCTCGAAACATGTTTGGTGACGAATGGAGACCCTTAGAGGGTTTTATTAAGCTTATTTTGTGGAGATTGACTTTTATTTCCCCATATCGAAAAAATCATTTTGCAATTCCTCGTTCAATTTGTGATAAAAAATCTCTCTTGCTTTTTTATCGTAGGGGGCATCGTCTTTGTGCAAAAAAATAAAACATCTTACCCCGTATTTTTCATTTCTTTAATACATTATCAAGAACTATCTAATACAATAAACATAAAACCAAAACAATAAGAGAAAATAACACTAATAATAAAGAAACGCTAATTTGACATTTCGTTGAAATATTCGTATTCAATAGAATGTTGTTGATGCTTTATTTTTTTGCACAAATGCCCCCTACGATAAAAAAGCAAGAAAGATTTTTTATCAAAAATTGAACGAGGAATTCCAAAATTATTTTTTATTTGAAAAATTCCAGTGGCGTGCCTTTTTTTTCTTTCTTCAAAAAAATTGAGATCATTACCCGTATGCGCGCCACTGATGAACATAAAGTTCTTAATTGCATGTCAAAAAATGCGAAATAAGTACCTCCTCTTAAAACCCACTAAATTTTATTTGCATATCTCCACCGGTTTCAGAGCAATCAATTTTAAGAAAAACTTTAACTGTATCTCAGTAGAAAACGAAGCATTTGCGCACATGTGTTTATATAGCAAACTGTCATTATTTTTTCATGTAGAATTACCTCCTGAAGTTTGTCGCACTTATTTACTAACACCCTGTATATAACAAATAAAATACTCTGTTCGCGTGCGTAAGGTTACGCGTTCAACTCCTAGCTGCAATACTTTTTTTTTTCTAATTTTTGAATAAAGTTTGTTACGTTAGTTTATTGGAAATAATTAAAATAATACAATAATTATAATAATTATTAAAATTCTGTTTTGTTACGCCATATATTTTTGATTATATTATAACTTGACGGGAAAGTTTTGGGGGTGACACAACCGATTTTTTATGGTTGGATTCTCGATTATACTTTTTTATGAATGTGTGTATTTCTGTACAAAACCGACTTTATTTCAGGTTTCCGCAGTGCTCTGATTGGTGCTATCGAAGCAGCGACAAAGAGATGTCGTGCTGAATCAAGCAAAATGTGATAATATATTTTAGAAATATTCGTATTTATTAAATAATAATTATAATAGAAAATTGGCAACTATGTTTGCCCGTATATATGGATTACCTACCTGTTTGGTATACCATGCATTTTATGGTATATGATAAAAATCTTATTGTTATATAATGAATAATTGTTTATTATTTATGTATAATTTGTATATAATACGATTAGAAAATCGCATAAATTATTTATGATAATTGTTAATATTAATATTTAAAGTAGAGGAAATAAATAACAAAAAATATAGAACAATAGAAATGAATTAATTCAGAAATAGTGGTCATGTTTATTTTTTTGCAGTGAAGTCAGGATTTACCTACACAACCCAATTTGTATAAGGTGGGCCAAAAGAAGTCATCCGATGCTGTTTGGCTCTCTTTTTTTTTCTAAATGAAAAACTTTGATTCGCACTCGTGTAAAATGTTGTCCTTGAGGGGTTCCAGAGTCTCTGGCTTGTTCACGTAAATACGGGACTTCAAAAAACCCTACAAAAAAAGTCTGGAACGCTTAAATCGCCAAAACGAGAGATGAGGCGACCCGGAAACGCTGCCTTCAGAATATCGGTTGTGGCTCGCGCAGTGTGTGCAGTTGCTTCGTCCTGGTGAAACCACATGTCCTTCAGTCCTAATTCGACCAATTGCGGCAGAAAAAACTCGGTCAACATGGCCCTATAGCGCGGACCGTCCACTGTTGTCGTTTGGCCAGCGACATTCTCGAAAAAAAATGGTCCGATGACTCCATGCAGTCACTTTGAGCGGGTGTAATGGCTCCTCGTGTATCACTCGTGAATTTCCGGTGCCCCAGCAGCAATAGTTTTGCTTGTTCACGTAACCGCTGAGGTCGAAATGAGCCTCATCGCTCATTATGATTTTGGTCGAAAAATCGTCCACTCCTTCCTCGAAATTGAGGATGGCTTGGGCGTAGGTTACGCGCGTTTGGCGGTCGGCAGGCAGCAGCTGATGCACGGACTGGACTTTGTGTAATGGCTCCTCGTGTATCACTCGTGAATTTCCGGTGCCCCAGCAGCAATAGTTTTGCTTGTTCACGTAACCGCTGAGGTCGAAATGAGCCTCATCGCTCATTATGATTTTGGTCGAAAAATCGTCCACTCCTTCCTCGAAATTGAGGATGGCTTGGGCGTAGGTTACGCGCGTTTGGCGGTCGGCAGGCAGCAGCTGATGCACGGACTGGACTTTGTCCGGGAACATACGCAGGTCTTTGACCAAAATTCGCCTTAGGGACGTCCGGGTGATAGCTAATTGCGTGGCGCGGCGTCTGGTCGATGTACCGGCGACGGCTCGGCAACAGCGGCGATATTCTCGGTAGAACGCGCGATCCGATGTCGGCCACTCTTGGCAACGTCTCGTGTGGTCCCATACTCTTCAAGGTTGGTGGCCAAACGGCCCAGTGTTTGCGCAGTCGGTGTCGGACGGCGATTGGCGACGGAATTCGCGCTGCGCCAACACCATAGACGAATTGTTATGCAAAAAAATAGACACGATTATTCCGCGTTCTTGGGGAGTGTATCGCTCCATGACTTGTTCACTTGTATTCTGCATCTGTCTAGTCCACAAATGTCAAAACAGATTTGACATTGGCGGCCATTTGCAAAAATGAGAGCAGCATCTTCGAATAGGGTGATTTCTTTTGGCCCACCTAGTAGAACAATTCATACATATAAAAATAAAAAATAAGAAAATGTTGATAAAAATAAATTTGTCCAATTATTATTTGGGTCTTGAACGTTCTAAATAATAATATGAGGTGTGTTCGGGATGAGAATTTTCGTTTTTGGTGAAGAATTTTTCTATTGGTCTTCACTAGTCCCCGAAACTCTTCTGGAACTATTGGGATAACGTTTAGCTCTTTCGGCGATGAGCTTTTAATCTTACCTTGCTTGTACAACGATGGTCCTCTAAGGTTTTCTTGATTTTTTCGAACAGAAAGAAAGGTGTGTCTGGCGAATATGTAGGTTCACGCATCATTACTCATTGTTTGATCAAAAATTGACGGAGGAATGAAGAATTATCAGGAACATTATCGTGACTCAGTAGTTTTCTTTAGGCTGCTTCACGCAAACAGCGTTAAAATTGTAGGTAGCAAGAACTCATGGTATGCATTACCTATGTCGTTAAAATTAAAGAATATAGTGAATACATATTTGGCAGCACTTATTTCGAGCCTTTTTCGGTCTGGTGATCGAGAACGCCTACACGACAGGGCTTTAATTTCAACATAATAACTTTCAACGCACTTTCATGATGTTATGATACGGTTCTGAATTGTTGTTGACTTTATTTAGCGATTCCTGAGCAACTTTCATTCGATTTTCTATAAAATTCGTCACTGTTGGAACAAATTTAGCTGTCACACAATTGTAATTTGGTGGTCGTTCTTTTTTTTCACGTTTCAATCGGTTGTTGATGATGTACTGTACCATTGGTTTTTGTCCTACATTATAGGACTTACGGAAAGTGAGTTTTGATGGAACCTACTGTGTCTATTATGTCAGGTACTTAGGTAGAGAATTTCGAGAGAAATTACCAAAAAGTAGTCGCAGCCCCGCCTACTAAAAAGAAAATTTGTTGACAGATTTATCTCACGAATCGATAGAAATTATTGCTTTCTAGGGAGATACAAACTCTATTCGTAAGGGGTCAGAAAAATCGACAAAAGAGCATAGAGCAAACAAAATATTTTACTATTTTAAATTCAAAAATTATCATAGAAATCACTATTCTATTGTAATTCAAATTCCTATTCCTAATTCATTTCCTTACCGACTGTTCTGATTTGAAAAACTAGTCTCAACCTAAAAAGCTTGGTTACTGGATACAGAATAATCAGTGGACCGAAGATGTGCTTGGTGATAGTTGTTTCATGAAGCGTGGCATCTTTGTTCCATTTCCTACCCTCTCTATGACTCCAATAATACAGTTCATCGCAATCGAGAAAAATTCTAAGGAGTAGAAAACGCAAAACACTGGCTGGTTGTCAAATCTTTGGAATCGGGAAATAGATCAATCGCAAGAACACTGTGCTAATTCAGTATGTATTTCTCGATCTCTTCTATTGTTCTGTTCCCCGGTTTTCAAGAATTGACGCCCTGAAATTGCGTCGTGCTTCTGAAAATTTATCAACTTATCTTACCGACGATACAGCGACACACGGTATAAAAACTGCCACAGTTGGTTAAGGTAGCGTTTACTTTCCGACTCATTGTGAACCCGTTAAATTTTGAGATAAAGACGGACATAACCATAATAATAGTAACTAACTTTATTGTCATAAAAGAATTACAAAAATTCTTGTAGACAAAATCATATTTACAATAATATATAATAAAGACGTTTACAAATACAATATAACAAAAATATTTTAAAATACATACGTAAACCAGTAGAATGCTACTCTAAATTATGTTGTCAAACTTAGTAGGAAGGCAAAGAATATCCACCAACCATTCACAAAGTAAAATTTGTAAAAAAAAACACAATAAGATACTCCTATAAAAATGCAAATAATAGAACAGAAAAAATAATACATCATTAGAATCATGATCAAATCAAATAAAATCAGAACAAACGCTAGCATGTATCAGCAAAGTAGTCTTCCAGCGAGTATAATAAGTCTTCTCAAGAAGAACGCGTTTAACAGCCTCTCTAAATTGCTTGGGATTTCCTACAGCCGTTAAGTTTGGTGGTAAAGGATTATACATTCTGTGACTGTCGCATAAAGGAGTGATTTTTTAATAGGGCAAATCTCGGTATAGGCAAGTGCACCCGCTGAACTAGTCTCGTGGGATAAGGGTGACTAGGTGGAACAGAGCTGTTCATGTTCCTCATATTTCTATGAATAAGATATAATTTCCCAAATTATTTCGAATGTTTTCTTTGACAATATATCAGCATATTTTTCATGCCAAAGGAGTGTTGTATCATCTGCAAATAGCCTAAACCTTCCTGTTGGTTTAATAGTGATAATGTTGTTAATATAAAGAAGAAAAAGAATGGGACCCAAAACAGACCCCTGCGGTACTCCACAAGGAATACACATACTATCAGACTTGAACAGTTGCCTCCGGTCAGTCAAATAAGAATGAAACCAGTCCAAAGGCGCACCCCTAACACCATAAAACTCAAGCTTCCTGAGAAGGGTGCTGTGATCTACACAAGCAAATGCCTTCGAAAAGTCTCAAAATACTCCGGCAACTGCTCTATTCTCATTGAGTTGGGAATAAACATTCTCGAGAAAAGAAAATATGGCATCCGCAGTGCTCTAGGCGCCATTTTGAAGACCCTGAGACGATTAAGACCATTTACAGATGGAAGTCTGTGTGTCTGTATGTATTATTCCACGATAGCGCCTAAACGCCTCAATCAATTGATCTAAATTTTGGTTATGAGTTGAGTTAGGTTTTTGTTGAAATCGCTTTAGCCTTGTGATAGAGACACAATCGCTAAATTCTAATAGCAGTAGGGGTCGAGTGATCATCATTTTAAAGCATTTTTTGTCTGCTTTACAGCAATAGTGATATTTACCCCCATAATTCTTGAGAAAATTTGTTAAAAAAAACACATAGGTACATAATCTTAATTTCTGTCTAAATTTCACAAAATTTGATTAGGGAGTTGTTATGAAACTTATCTTTAACTATTCCAAGGGCTCTAAAATTTTATAGGGTGTCCCATTTGTGAAATAAAAACGACTTTATTAATAAGAACAATAAACTGTTTTTGGAATGGTAATTGAGAAATAGGAATAGCGAATGGTAATTCGTACGAAGCAATGTGTCTTTTATGAAGAGCGCAATTTTTGACCGTCAGTTTATTACCACATGCAAGCAACTGTGTTTCATAGACGTTTGAGAGAAATATAAAAACTAAGGTGTAATTCTCTTGAATGTGGGGAGCCAAGAACAAAGTATCTTGTAAACGAATCGGTGAAGACCAACCATGTTAATGTCTGAAGTATTGCCACTGGTATATTGTTGTTACTGTTATATTAATGACATAACTACCATTGGCTTACGTGGAAAATTTACACTTTTTGCGGATGACACGACAATCTTGTGGGATGACGAAAACGTGGATGATATCAAGCAAGATATTCGAAGCGATCTGATAAAGCTAAAGGATTGGTGTGATTGCAATTTTATCTGTTTTAATATATCAAAGACCCACATACTTACTATCTTTCAATTTTGAATTTGGTGACTTAGTTTTGGAAAAGGATCCCATTCATAGTATTAATTGCGTAAAATTTCTTGGACTAAATATAGATATAAAACTCAAGTTTGAGGAGCATGTAAATCATTTAAGTAAGAAAGTTTCTGCAGGGTGTTATGCTTTGAGGGTGATAGCTTGGGCTATGGGATCGTCGGCTGCCCGTACTGCTTATTTCTCGTTGGTAGAGTCACATCTTCGATACGGTATACCTTTTTGGGGTGCATGCAACCAAACTCTATTCAAGAGTGTTTTTGTCTTACAGAAACGACCCATTCGCTATCTGTTCAGGGTGCATTTAAGAACTAGCTGCAGAGATCTATTTATAAAACATAAAATTTTAACACTAACATCGATATTTATTCTAGAAACAGTATGTCTCCTGCATAAAAATATACAATCTATAACTTCGTCCGCTCCATCTGCTCACCGATATCCTACAAGATTGCTTCAGCGGGTACATTTACCCATTCCCAGATCTGCGCTAATAAAGAGATCTATAATTTATGAGAGTCGCAAGATATATAAGCACTTACCATCAACTCTAGCGGCTACGAGCTACAAACATTTCAGGGATTCTGTTAAAAAGCTACTCCTAGAGAGGGCGTATTACTCCCATGAGGATTATTTCGTTGACACCTTGTAATATGACGTTGCTTCTGCTCGTCCACGTTTGACTTAGCATGAATTATATATTTATTTTATATAATTAAATTTATAAATTGTTATTTTGGATCTGACCACAATTATGATTAACTGCGTGTGTATAGGACTTGTTTTCTGTGTGTATTATGTACTATGTTTTTATATTGTATATATTTTAATTTTAAATTGTTTTTTCATATATTGTATTTAACATGTTTTTATTTTAATTGATAATCCACATTTTGTGTGATGATTTTGACTTTGTCTACAAGAAAATGTAAATTCTTTATGACAATAAAGTTAAGTTATTATTAAAGACAAAGAAATGGAGAATATCGTCAATTTATATTATTTGTTTTGGTTACGGACAAAATTTCATTTTCCAGAAATTATTTTTTTAGATTACACAAAAATATTATTGCTTGCCTATTTACTGTTTTAGATTTATAAGTTTTAGCAGGAATTGAGCAAAAGGATTTAATTCAATAGTTAAGTTAACCCAGAAGGTTAGACGCATAAACATGCTTGAATTTTTTGCAGGACAATTCACCCTGTCCCTGATTAGACAACATATGTGGTTTATGCATGACGGAGGGCCTGCTCATTTTAGCAATGCACAATGTAAGAGAATATTTAAAATTATTTTCCAAGGTAATTTCTACAATTTGTTACGAATGCTTGTGAATCAATAAGCCAAAGACCTCAAAAATTTCAGCAGCAATATGCCGCGATAGTAATTTAGAGCATGTATTGAAGCCCATTTTCAGCATTAAATTTAATTTAATACATCTTTTTCTGAAATATTGGTAGGTACAAATAAAATAATCAAATTCAAACAAATCAATCAATGGCTTATTTTTGTACTGATTAATAAAATAATTTTTATTTCGAAAACTGTGCGTCATAATGAAAAAGACTCATTGCCGAATTAATCTGACATTACGAAAGCGGTATTAAAGACTGTAAAATATAAACATCGCGAGTCATGAAAATTGAGCAGGATTTATCCCAGTAATATTGTACCAAAAAGCTCATTTAACTGTGATGTTTTGTGTACATTAAATTGATAATAGGTACCTAAAGCAGATCATAACCTACATCATAGATTACTAAATAAATAGAATTCTGCTTAAAGAAAAAAAACGCTAAATATAGTTTTATTTGTTATACCTAATCGCGACATAATAGGCACCTACCTACTCCTTAAGGAATAGTAATATCTAAATCGCTTTTAAGATACCTAAAGAGGTAGCACGTCAATAAGTAGGTTGTTACATAGGAATTAGTGAGATGTTATTTAGATCTCAAGGAATTTTCCTCTGTTACATAAACCAACTTTAAAATTACACGTGTAAAAACCTACGTACCTAGTAATAGCTAGAATTATAATTAATTGACCTAAGCTCGGGCTGAGTTTCCACTATTCATTAACTAGCTACCATAAAATAGAGCATAATAGCATAATCAATACTAAAAATATTCCCGTTACGTTCCTGCTCAAAATATAGATTCATTCTGTCATCTACCTATAGAAAAGGTAACGCTAACAGTAAACAACTGAGTGTGTAATACCTATTAATAACATGTAGGTACCTATTACGTGCATAGGAAATAACACAAAAATGATCACACACAAACACAAAAAATGAAAAACAAAAGAATGAGACAGAGCGAGAGATTGCGCAAAACTCATTCCCAGTCAGCTGGGCTCCAATTTGCTATGTTGTCAAACGTAGAATGGTTTTATACTAGGATTCACCTAGCAACAGCTGATTGTGTGTTGAGCAAGGTCATTTAAATGCATTTTCCGGGAATATTATGTAGGTAGGGTATGATTGTTTCATTTAGAGTTTCACATTTTAGAATTCTTTGAGAAGTAAGATTATTATACCAAAAATTTCGAAATATGATTATTAGAAATTTACTGTTTAGTATCTTGAACATCAATATGAAAAATACCTAGGCTAGGTACCTACCCTATGATAAAAGAAACTGCTCCACTAACCAAAATTATACCTATTAGTTATAAAGCATAGGTTTATGGTCTTCATAATGAAAAATCTCTCCGGATGCGCAGTGATAAATAGGTAGTGTCTTTATTTTTGTTATTGGTCGAATTTAAATTAAGACAATGTGATTCTCTTCAGTTTTTAAGATAAAGTAGGTAATTAGCTAAAAGTTCGATAACGATATTACCTATTACAAATTGCAGAGCATGACAACTTGCACAGAGCGAAATCCCAATTGCATGCTTGTTGCATGAGTCTTGACCGAATAGCTCGCTGCTGGTATTTTATCTGATGTGTTGTTTATCTTAATACCTAAGTTTTCCAAGATTTGTTCAGCTTTTACCTATAAATAGTGGTTGGTTTTCCGGTGTTTGAAAACATATCTATATGGAAAATGGAAACATACCTAAACATGTCTTCAACTTTGCTGGTGTGTCTGATATATTATCTAATAGGCACCTAGGTGATTAATTTTTGAAATATCCTGTAAATAAAAGCACTTCTTACAAAAAAAATAACTATTTTTTTCTTGTAGGTAGTTTAATGTTTTCATAGATTTCCGTAAATCATGTTAAGTTTTGAATGGAAAATCTATATCATGAAATGATACCTATTCTTCCAATGATGTACCTAGTTTGCCATTCAGAACAAAGGAATCTCTCACGAATTATACGTAGCGAACAGTTTGGCATCACTGTCACCTGGGTTCATGATCATGCTTGTACAATAATCGAAGCAGAATCAGCCGGCTTTGTAACTTTTTTCGCGGTCGTTGCAAGTCTTTCGGTATTATTAAACAATATCACAAATAAAAAATACAACAGCATTAAATACATCAAAATCAAAGAATTTAGTTTATGTAATCGACTAGTGATATTAATGTGACACTGTTTTCTGTGGAAATAATTGCTATAATAGTAGTTATTTGTATTATACATGGTAAGCACCTAATTGAGCTAATTTATTTTATTATTGTTTATAAAATAAAGTGCACCTGATTATCATATTGTTCTTTATTCGTTAATTGCTATACTTATTTAGTTAATTTTTTTAGGTATATAAATTGTGTAAATTAGTTCTTTGTTTGCGAAAACTAATGCGGTCCTACGTAAGTGTACTTATATGTAAAACATTCAAAGAAAACTAAAAATGTTACACTTTTTTGAAAATTAAGTAGGTACCGTATACCACTAGAATCATTATTATCAATATACGAGGGTTGATGAGTTTATGTCAAAGATTATGTAGGTACCTATTCGTTTTGATTGTCTATAAGAGATTTTCGCCAGCTAACCGGCAAAATTTTTTGTTCGACTTAACATGGAATTAGCAGAGATGTACCTACAGTGTTGTTCACTTCATACGGTACGGAATATTGTGGCCAAAATACCTACGTGACCTTCCAACAGGTTCACTTGTGTTGATTTAGGGGCCTATTATTACGGCTACTTTATAAAATTATTTTCGTATTACATAGGGTGTTCCAAAAGTTCTAAAGATATTTATGAAAGTTGGGTTTTTAAATGGAACTCCTTGTATGTTTGTGAATTTTAGTTGGAATCTCCTATCAAAATAAGTGTCTGTTTCAATAAGGTTTGGTATACCTACCTAAAACTTAGGGTTTTTTAAATATAATTTGACTAACCTAATTGTCATTTTTCATATACCTACCTAGGTATAGCCTTTTAGTTTAAAATGATATAAAAAAACACAACTCGATATCCCTTTGTAATGTCAATACCGACCGTAGCTGTCCATAGGCGCACCCTTTTAACTTTTCATAACAATACATGTCCTACGATATTTAAAAAATCCTTTATGTATTAACAATTGTATGTTTTTCATTTGTATAAAATTATAGGTACTGTATTTTTCATTGCCGCTCCAACACGGCAACATATAAACCTACGCTGAAAAAGACTGTTTTTTTTACAAAACAAAGACGTCTACTCCACAAAATGTTTTATATTGATGTTCACTTAGCCAAACATGTTTCGGAACTCACTGTTTCATCATCAGTGGCATTAATAAGCTTTTACAAAAATCGTACCTAGTGTCTAAGCCGTATACATGGATTTTCGAAACATGAATACATTTTGTGAAAACTATTCAATAGTATAAAAACAAAAATGAGGTCAAATGATAACATTTTTTAAAATTTAGAAAACTTAAAAATTAATTACGCCAATTGCAAACAGTAAATTTCATAGGGAATGATGAATTTGGTTGAAATCAGAACTACATAAATATATTTTCAAAGATCTTTAATAGAAATGATTTACAAGAAAAAACATTTACATTAAATCATTCACTATGAAATTTACTGTTTGCAATTGGTGTAATTAATTTTTAAGTTTTCTAAATTTTAAAAAATTTTATCATTTGACCTCATTTTTGTTTTTATACTATTGAATAGTTTTGACAAAATGTATTCATGTTTCGAAAATCCATATATAAGGCTTATAGACACTAGGTAAGATTTTTGTAAAAGCTTATTAATGCCAACAGTGAGTTCCGAAACATGTTTGGCTAAGTGAACATCAGTATAAAACATTTTGTGGAGTAGACGTCTTTGTTTTGTAAATACATCCCGCTCCTCGTCGTAATGGATTATTTCAGAAAAAAAAAAGACTGTTTTTGTTTTAGAAGTTTAGACATAGATGCACGCTGTCTTTGCACATATAAAGTACGACACACTTAAGAATATACGCTTTTAAATGGGCTATCCATATAAAAGTGTATCATTCTTAACTGTGTAGTACTATAAATCTTGATGCTTAAACTCCTAACGTGTCGTATATATGGACTATACACTGTCACTGTATACAGTGACTGCAAAAAGTTTCATCCACTTGAGGTTTTATTAAAAATTATTTTCTAATTTGATATATCTTCTTTCATTTTATTAATCTACGAAAAACTATTGAACTAATCATGGTTACAATATTCTGCCACCGTGTTTTACTGACACAAATTTTCTTGTTTAAATTCCACATTAGGTCTTCGCCATACCATATGATGTCCATCCGATTATATTTAGATTAATCTGAGAAAATAACACGTTGCCAAAAATTATTTGTTTCATTCATATATTTATTTGCAAACTCTTTTTTTTTCCGATTAATCAATAACTCAATACTTTTCCCAGTCACTGTAGTTATTTTTATTACTGTCGGTATTCTTTGGCAGGCATGATTTATTATACGTCTTATATACGAGGGAGAAATGTATCAAAAAACCCTGCATTCGATGCCCTTTTATAATGTAAAGAGGCCTGGGAACGGATAGCCCCGGTAGAATCGTTAAATTTATATATTTTAAATTAACTTTGGATAAACTATATTTATGAACATGGTTTAGAAGTTTGTGATATAAATTTACAGTGCAATGTAATAAAAAGTCATATTCAATATCAAATTGTCAAATCCATCTTTATAAAATGAGTTTTATACTGAATGTTGTGTTTGTAATAATAAAGAAAATTGTTATTTTTGATGTGAATATGTTGGAATTTGTGTTAGACAGAAAAGAATTGTGTGCAAACCTGAAGAAGCTAGCTGGTTAGCTAGCTAGCTGATTATTAATGATAATAAGCAGGTTTCACACTGACTTTTTAGTCTGTCCACTACACCTTGCAATTCTCTACCACATTTTCTACATACTGCTCTACATCCTAGTTTGCCCACAACTTTCTTTCATATAAAATGCTACCAAATACCAAATTCCTTTCTGCTCCGGCTTGTCATGATGTTCTGATAGGTTATCCCTAAAGAGATAATAAGCGAACTTTCAGGGTCACTTGCACTGGTCCGGCCAGAACGGAACTCAGTAAACCATTTTTAAAATTGATGGTGCAGAGTTCCTATAGTATTTACCAAGCCTCTCCTTGGTTTCGCTAATGCTTTTTTCGCGCAAAAAGTAATGCTTAATGAACACACGAAATTCATTTTTTTTCATTTTGGAGGAAATTTACGAGGTTAGCTGTTTTCAATGGCTGTCAGATAGACGATACCGATAGATGGTAGTTGACGGGAGCAGTGTTGCTACTAAAGTACTGCGAGGGAAATTCAAAAAGACACGGACTTATCAAACCACTCCGGTATTTTTAATAGGAAATTTCTTGTAAACAAATTTTGATTAAGTAACACACATTTTGGATATATTTTAATTGGAGTGCAATCAAACTGAGGCTTGGACAGGATAGCTCCTCAGAATACCATAGTGTTCCCCAAACACAATTAATATCGATCTGCCTTTATGTACCTATAGTGAGACGCATATTAGCGGATACAAATAAGGGACTATTTTATACTTTGCCAGCATCACCCACATATTGGGCTATTAGAAACACCTCGAGCGGTGGTCTCGCAAGCTTTGGATTCTCGATATTCACTGCCAGTTTTTTAAATATTTTAATTTTTATAAAAATAACACCTATTCGTTTGTTCTTTTTAAGCCAGTCTGGGCTGCTAAATATACCCGCTCATCACTTGTTACGCCCAATATGAAAAACCTCCAATACTAAATACAGGGTGTCCAATAATATAAGTTATATGAAGGTAAAGTTTAATTTTAAACAACTTGTTTATTTCAAATGGAACACCCGGTATATGAGTTAAAAATTAGATGCACAAAGTAATTATCTGTCAAATACTATAATACTTTCCTATGGATAATTCTTGATGTTTTCGTGGAAAATGCACATATTCGTATTAGTCGAATTTTTAATTGAACTGCCCATGTACAAAATTCAACACTATTTAAAATCAATATTGAAAAATTCTTGAGGCAGTTGGACTTTGTTTGGGTGGTATCTTTCGTTAAATTGTCTTAACAGTCTCTCGAAGACCGCTTTTTGGGGATGATTTTGCGCCGAGAATCTTTGAGCGTAAACTCGCGATGCCAGTAAAGCGTTTTTGGACCATTCTCCCAGAATAAAAATCATGTCTATTCTTTCTCCTTTGGAATAGGGTCGCATTTTTGATTAAAAACTGTTTTATGAAAAATTCCCAACTCTTAGGTAAGAATTTTCAACAGACTATTTGACAGTAAATATCAAATTAAAAAAAATGTATTCTGTCTTCTCAAATTCTCATGACTGACTTGATAAATATTATAATTTTGAAAATTCTTTCTATTATTTCCAATATGTATGCCTCTTCCATGCAAAATTAAAGATATACATACCTATAGGAAAACTTTACTTTAACTGAGTGGTCTACATGAAACTAAGTGATTCAACTAAAAATTCGCCTAATATTATGAATATGTCCATTTTCCACGAAAACGTCAAGAGTTATCCATAGGAACATTATAGTATTTGACAGATAATTACTTTGTGCATCTAATTTTGACCTCATATACCGTGTGTTCCATTTGAAATAAACAAGTTATTTACAATTAAATTTGACGTTCATATAACTTACATTATTGGACACCCTGTATTTAGTATTGGGGGTTTTTTATATTTGGCGAAACAAGTGATGAGTGGGTATATTTATCAGCCCAGACTGGCTTAAAAAGAACAAACGAATAGGTGTGATTTTTTTCATTCAAATTATGTTTATATTTTTATAAAAATTAAAATATTTAAAAAACTGTCAGATTTGAGAGATGTACTTTAATGAAAGTTAGGTTTATTTTGAACAGGGAATCTAAAAATATTTTCATATACAGAGCATTCCATTTAAAAAAACACAACTATGGTTCATTTCTTATATTTGGGACACCCTGTATAGATTCACAATGTTTTTAAAATGTAGACATAAATCATTTTTATCGAATCCATGAATAAAACTTTTAGGAAATTAAATAGTTTAGCCACACTATTCCGTGTCGTAAGGCGTGAATAACCCTGTATACAGAAGCAGAGAGGCATAATACAGGGCATTTCAGAAGGACGCGGCAATATTTAAGGGGGATATTTCTCAAGTCATTTTATGAAAAAATGTTCCCATAAACATACGTCCGGAACTGCATTGTTTCCAATATACAAGGTGTTTTTTGTAACTAACGTGTTTTTTAATCAAATAAGTATTTCCTTACCGATTGCTTTGAAATTTGGCAGCGTTGTTGCTAGAAATAGGGAGCTTATATGTCCTAGATCAAAATTATTAAGTCCAGTGGCGTTAGGGGGCAACTATTGAGAGTGACCATCTCTAGCTCGGGTAGATGAATCCAATCGTGGATTTTCTTCAAGCAAGTTCAGCACATCCTCTTTCAGCCTTACCGTTCTTGATATCTTTGGCCTTCCTGCTCCTCCACTTCGTTTAAGTGTGCCTGTTTCATAAAGGCATAAATGCTGGGGTCCATACGCTCAGGAAATCTTTCAGTGTACAACCGCCTAGCTTCTAATCTCAGCATTTGCATGTTAAGGGGCTTCAACAAATTTGACAGATTCAAAATGATTGTCGCAGTCAAATAACATCAACGTTCCTGATTTTTAGTCCAATTGTTCGCAAATATTTTTGGCATGTTGAAAAATATTTTAAATTTTGATCTCGTAAACGAAGCAACATAATATGAATAAATACAAGAGATAAAATAGTTTTAATCGCTTTATCTCAAGACAATATCGAAATCGAATTACAGTCAGTGGCATTTTTTTTGTCAATAATATGTAGAGGAGCAGATTTACTCAACGATATGTAATTGGATCCAAATACGGGTCATTTATGTTTCGGATCCCACAATATCGAAAAATTTTCTTATTGACAAATAAGGGTCAAACAATCTTAATTTGACCACTCCATTTATACCTGCCTGATTTTGAAGACTTTCGAGGCTACTGGACACTCGGAGCATCGTCCGTCGTGTCATCCGCGAACAGTGTAAAATGAGTGTCCCTGACATAACCTGGAAGATCATTAACGTATATAAGAAGTAGCAAAGGCCCTAACACAGAGCCCTGTGGGACACCCTGTTTAATCAAGGACATATCAGACAAAACGTTGTTATAAAATGTTCGCTGTTGACGTCGATCCAAATAGCTTGCCAGGAGTTTAACAGATGAATTTTGTACGCCATATTTGACAAGTGTATGGAAGTGTGGTGTTGTGGAGCTTAGACAAGGAAAGCTTGTCTAAGCTCTGGAGATTGTATGGTTTACATGTCTCCGTTAGTATACGTTTACTATGCATACATCTGGACGATATTTTTTGTGGGTACGACTATGGTATTCAGACAACCGAGCGCAACAAAATCGTTAGGTACCTGTTTATAGCTATCATGGTATACCTCAGTTTGATTACACTGCAAATCAATTGGGGGTGCTTTCTGATTTAAACAACAATCCCTTGTAGGTAAAGGTCAGCTTTGTTATGAAATCATTTCTATTTTTGAAATTCTGTGTGTGAATGAAACGACAAGAATATTTGCATTTTATAAATAAGTATGCCTATATCATCTAGCTTTTAAGCTATGATTTTTTTGCATAAGTAATAGAGCTTTTCGTGACAAGCGAAAAGTATATTGTATAAACGAATAATAGTGTGACCTTATATTTTTAATTATCGAAAATCCAGTTTAAAATAGAGAATTCTAACAATGGGAAAACATTTTCATTTTAATTAAGCACCTACAATTTTTCAATTTTCTTGTTGTTTTCTCTACTTTTTACAATCAGGAATAAATCCTATTAATTATTTTACATATTTAACAAAGTAATCCATAATCTAAGACGAGTGATATTTAAATTAAATAAAATAGGTCTTCTTCACAAAAATGCGATTTTATATTATGTTCAATCATTTTTTTTATAAATTGCCAGATATGTTTCAGAATTAACATGGGATGTATATTATGTTAATCTTCAGTAGCTTCATAAATTAATCCGACATTATTTCACTAAAAGGGATTTAACATTATTTAAGATATCACAATATTGGCTCATACTTTTCTGGGTGTGCTTTCTTTGAGTCTCGCTAGTAGAAGGGCTGCTTCACCGAATTTTACAAATCTAGTTCAGTAGTACAGGTGGAGGCAAAACCATACATATCTAATGGTTTCAATTTCTTCTTTAATTTCAACTATGAGTAGATATCAGGCCCGAATGCCACTTGTCTGGACGATGACGGGACGGCGGAACAGGTAGTGTGTTCCCTCAGCCGTAGATAGAATTAGATTTGCAACAGTCAGTAAAGTAGCTGTTCCACCAACCGAGCGACGCGACGCATCTACTACAGTCACAGTTAAAATAAGGAACAGTTAGTTCTCTTCGTATCGGCACGTCTGATGTACATGGGTACATTGATGTAGCAATTCGCCGCGCTTATAGTATAGTATCTTATAGTATATATAGTAGCGGGACCAGAAAGGAGCTGGGATTGCGACGAGTCGATGTCGTTTTCAGCGTCAAGTGGACCTTCTTGTCTATAGTTAATATTCGATGCTACAGTGTCACAGTTTTAATAGACCGGATGCGTAAGCAAGTTAGCGCGCCTGTTTCAATGCTTTTTGAAACCACGCCTACCGAGAAAGTGCCAGCTCCGATAGTTTGGCTCATGCTAGGTATAAAGCGGTTATTATATATTATATTGTGGTTTGTGATTATATTCTTATTTTAAAAAAGATTTAGACCTATTTAAAATAAATAAATACATTTCTATTCGAAATAATATAAATTGTAAATCTAAAGAAAACGAGAAATATAAGATAACAAATAGTAACAATAATACCAAAAGTGATCTAGATGGGTCGCTAATATTTGTCTCAATATAATTTAATCATAAAGTATATAGTTCAAAAATAATTGTGAAGCCAATATTCTCTGTTATTGTGTAGTAAACCAAAAACATTTTGCCTTATTCTCTAATATTATACACAACATTTTCGATAGCGAGGACAGATTCATTCACGTTCTTAGTTTTTATACAAATATATTTTTTACTAACAGTAAAAAAACATAAAATAACATATTATTTTTAAGGTTCCACTGTTTTGTATTAATAAATAAACAAATAAATTAAATCTTAAATATTTAAAAATCTATTGGTGCGGACAATCTTTTTTATAACAACCCAAATTTTTCAATGCATTGGTGTGGGCAACATAAGTCTGTCAAATCGAGTTTGAATCACTGTTTTCGGAAGTAATTGCACAAGTGCATCAAAATTACCGATAATTTTACATGACAGCGTGTTGTCTAAAAACTGCATGAGTGCATTTTCATATTTTGGAGAGAGTCCGACACCGAAGGTGGAGGAGTCTTTTAACAAATATGAAAATGCCCGAATGTAGTTTTTCATCATCTCTCGAGAAAGATGCTTCATCGGTAAACAGAACTTCGGCTCCAAACTGGATTTTGAGGTATTTTGTCTTGCATTCATCTACAAAAAGCCAATGTTAGCGGAAACTCTTGGTAATAAGGCTTGTACTCTTTGGATGTGGTAGGGATACAAAAGTTGTCTTTTCAAAATTCTCTAAACCGTCGAATGATGTTGGTTTAAGTTGTGAGCAATTTTTCTGGTACTTGTGGTTGGATTTTGTTCAACTGCGTATGACTAAGAGTACCTTTTTTGTGTAGAGAACATTGGCGGTTCAAATGGGTCTTAATACCGTACTTTTCCCAGTGGCGTAGAAATTTGGGAGAAAAACACCCACTACCCCTTCAAAATCTTTACCAATTATATATTATATCGATTATATCGATACATTCTAGTCTAATAAAAACAAATAGGTACATTAAATAATTAAACAATTTTGTTTTTTGTTTCAGAATATTCGGCTCGGGCTAAACGCTAGACGAAAATCATTGGGATAAAATAATTTTACTTATATTAATAATATATAAATTATTAATTGTAAAATACAGTATTAATTTAATTACCTATAAAAGTATTAGAGAAGTTAAACAAATCAAAATTAATTTAAAAAGGATAAAACCAAAAAAGTACCTTAATATTCATTTAACAATAAAGAATAAAATAAATAACTAGACCTAAGTAATTTATTTTTACAAATAATATCAAGAATCAGTATTTTTTATCAAAATAGTTTATAATATCTAGTAAATTAAACAAATAAAAAATAAATTAGAAAATAATGTTTGTCCAGACCGAATTCAATAATCCAACCAATAAATCGAATAATAATAACGATGTACGACAGCCGCCCATTGATGATGGTTTTGATAGTTTTATGTTTGACTTGGATGTCATTTCCAAGTTTTGTACCTCAATTTGCTCCAAAGACAACGAAATGCGTGAGGTAAGTCGGATAACTGATTTGCGTGTGTTTTTGTTTAATTGTACTGTTTAATTGTACTGGACTTTGTTTTCAATTATTAGTTATTATTATTAGAGGACAACTCCCATTCTATAGGTTGGTGTTATATCCGCATTTTTCATTGAATTGGGCTGGATAACCTAAAGCTTCGGGTAGCCTGCCTACCAATGGAGCCTATGTGTCGTGAAATTTTATACATTTATAATATTTCATCACCGTGGGACGTGGTTTTGGCCACAAAAGGGTCGACATGACATTAAAATTTTGCATAGCGTATTAAGATGCAGAGCAGGAATGAAGTTTCCTGTACACGTGTGTCCCAATAAAGGTAGTTGCATTCTAAAACTGTTTCAACCTATATTTTGAGTCTTCTTTTCTTATTTTTAATGACATAGGGATAATGCTGCATTGAATTTGTGAAAGACCAGATGCAGATAATACTAAACGACTTCCCAATAAGCGCTTTCATTACATGTCGAATGTTTTGCCTGATTCTCAATGCTTTAGTTTAGTCAACTGAATATTTACATAATTTTTTTAAATATTTGTTTTTGCTTTGTTTCTAAAATAAAGAAAATCCATATTATTGCGGTTTCGTTTCTAAAACATGGAAATATACTGTGATGGTTTCGAAAACAGAGCAATGTCGTTGAACTCATAAAACTTCAGTCATCTTTACGATGACAGGATTAATTAAAATATCAGATTGTTCTCTAAAATAGGTAGAATTGTGAATATTCCAGAGCTTACTAGTGTACAGCTACTGTGAGGTTATTAACTTCAACTTCGCAGATGAGGAAAAAGAAATGTGTTTTATAGACTAGGACTCAGTGGCATACAATTTGTTTGAAAAGTCTCTAGTGGAATAGTGGAAAAAGTAGTTAGTCTTTAATAATGGAGACACTATTCATCTTATTTCGACTTTAGGAACACGCTTTTGAAATATTAAGATACATGTAGTTTCCAATCTCCAATTTTCGGTCAAAATAAAGTTCTATCGGCGAATGGTGCAGACAACCCGCTACATTATCGCTTGGGCTTTAAATAATTTGGTAAATAAACTCGATTTTGTTCATCTTTTTGATCTAGGCTCATTGTCATTTTGTAGATGATATTTAGATCTTTGGTGGGTATAAAGCGCTAGAGAAACCAGTTCATCTTGAAAGAGTGTTTTACCCATGAGTTGAGACTAAATTATCATCTGTGTGGGCTTGATTCAGTTTTAATGGACATTGAATTTGATCGCAAAGTCTTTGCCGATGAAGCTCATTACGGAGCGAGTTACGGAGTTATAAAACAACTCTAATCCAGAGCCCTGGAAGTTTTATTATGTCAACTAGATCTAGGCTGTGTAGAGCATGTGAGGACGAAACAGTGTCAGTGTGACAGCGTTTCTAACTTACGAAAATCAGTTTAGCTAACTTTGATATCAGTGAGTAATGGGTTTCGGTAATTTGACGATGTAGGTACGATGTGGTATATTGTACGTACATACCAGAAGCCGTACAATAAATCAATATTTTTGTCGTTAATTATAATAATTTCAACCAACCTATGGTCCTACTATTAGTTACAAGACGAAAACGATATAACACTTTGATAAATTTGTCTATTCGTAGGTGGCCCTCGATGTTATATCACGAACTGTGGAAGGTTGGTTGGAAACTATGAGCGCCAGCAGTACAACAGCTAGTCACCAAAGTTATGGTAATATTCAAACAGAATCTATGCATTGTAGTTCGTGTAATAACGGTATGCACCATAATAACGATGATATACCAAAAGAACATTTGGATTTGGTTGCATTACATTTACCAATTATATTGCGGCTATCAATTTGTTGTCCATTTGCCAACGTCAGGGAGAAATGTCAACATATCCTAAAAATTGTACAGGTAAGTAATACTTCTTCGGTCCACCAAACGTAACGTTTAATTTAGTAACCCTCTTCCAACTCAAGAACAATATTTCCCTTCCTTCATTCCAACTATTTAGTACAATTTTCGTTTACACAATACTTTATAATTTAATTTTAGAATTAATGATGTAAATAATACTTAATATCGCAAAATTCAAAATTGCAAAACATAAAATTCACTGCAAATAAGTTTACCAACAAGTAGTTGGAAGACAACGTTTTACCACTTCACCGAAACACTTTTTTAAATCTTAGCATCCTCACGGGAGTTTTAATTATCTCCTGCTATATTGTCTTAAACCTTTAAGAACGTGTGTCCAGAAAGGGTAAATTCAATAAAAAAAATTACAACTGAAAGGTTTGGAAACTTAATTGCCAAAGATTATATTTACAGATACCTATATGTGTCCATTACATCAAATATATAAAACTAGAACACAATATAATACTAAATTTATTTACATATGGATATAACCAGACGAGACAAAGTATTAAAACTAATAGGAATTTCTCAAAATATGAATTGCCGGTATCGGACAAAAATAAAAAACGTAAACTTTGGCCAACGTTTCGTCTATTAAACATAAACAGCATCAGGGCCTTGTCTAGTCGTTCTTATTATATATACAGGGTTATTCACGATTTATGGCGCGGAATATTGTGGACAAACTACGTGACTTTTAAAAAGTTTCATTTGTTGAACATGTGGGCATCTACTATGGCTACTTTTTAAAATTGGTTTAGTATTATACCCCAAATAACCTAAAAGTATCAAAGTCATGATTTTTTAAATGGAATGCCCTGTATATTATTGCACTTTTAGATCCTCTGATCAAATTAAGTGTCTGTTTCATTAAGGTTTATAATACCTAAACCTTAAGGTTTTTTAAATAAATTGAATTTTCTCAAAATCTAGCCTCATTTTCATCTTTCAAATACTTAGGAACTATTAAAGTCATGTTGACGAAATGAACACTGAAGTGTAAAAATAGATCATGTTTGATATTCAATTTGCAATAAACTTGCAATCTTATACAGGGTGTCCAAACATTAAAACTACTCAAATAAGAACTTTAAGTTGCTATAACTTCATTAATGTAAATGGAACGTCATATTTCTGAACTTACCTAGCAATGTACTTACTAATTACCTGTCGAATGGTATTAGGGTGTACTATAGCTAAGTCTGTGGGTTTTGGCAGAAAAAGCCAAATAATTGATTTGTACACCATTTGGTGTTTTTAAATAAATGTTTTAATGTATCTAGTCGCCTATGGAATCAGAAATGTCAAATAAATTATTTTATCTGTCAATTTAATTTACTGTTCATGCTTTACTAGTGTTATTATTGATGTAAAATTGTTAGTTTTGGTGTTGTTTTGTTAAAATGAAGATTATTTATTCAAAAGAAGAACGTATTGATATGATATTGATCCTTGGAGAATGTCATCAAAATTCTTTATTGGCTTCTCGAGTTTATGCTGAAAGGTTTCCCATACGAAATCATCCAAGACCAGCTGCTTTTGACAGACTATTAAATCAGTTTAAGGAAACTGGAAGTGTTAGCTACAAGAAATACGTGAAAAGAAAACCTGTCACCGAAAATGAAGAAACTATTTTTGCTATAGTTGGTTCAGTTATCGAAAATCCTAATATTAGTCAAAATCACATATCCGAAGTGCTTAAAAAACATAGATTTCATGCTTATAAAATTCAGCTTTGTCAAGAGCTTTATGGAAATGATTTTGACAATAGAATTGAATTTTGCATGTGGGTGTTAGATAAAGTGGCAGCAAATGAAACATTTTTTGATAATGTGTTATTTAGTGACGAATGTACATTTCACAACAATGGCCTCGTGAACAGACACAACTACCATTATTATTCTGACTCGAATCCCCATGAATACAGAATCATCAGCAATCAAAACAGGTGGTCCATTAATGTGTGGGGTAGAACATTCGGCCCATATTTAATAGGACCCTATTTTTTTGTGGGATCTTTAAATGGTATGATGTTTCTCGATTTTCTTCTACACCAACTTCCTGTATTATTAGAAGAAATTCCTTTAAACAGGAGAAAAACCATGTGGTTTCAATTAGATGGAGCTCCGCCTCATTATCATCACGAGGTTCGGCAATTTTTGGATACCAATTTTCAAAACAGGTGGATTGGAAGAAATGGATTTAAAAATTGGCCTCCCAGATCTCCCGATTTAACTCCTCCGGATTTCTTTTTATGGGGATACGTGAAAGGAATTGTCTACAAGACGCCTCCAACAACACCACACGATATGAAAATACGCATAAGAGATGCATTTCAAACTGTTACCCCACAAATGTTGACCAGAGTTAGCCGTAGTTTTCAAAAAAGAATATCGAAGTGTCTGGAAATGGACGGTCAACATTTCGAACACATGTTATGAATATTTTGGTAGAGATTTATCAGTGCTATTTTATTTCCATTAATGCTGTTTATGCATAATTAAAAATAATTCATAATGACTTTTATAATAATTGTAGATCGTTTGACATTTCTGATTCCATAGCCTACTAAGATATATTAAAACGTTTATTTAAAAAACACCAAATGGTGTACAAAACAACTATTTGGAGTTTTCTTCCAAAACGCGCAGACTTAGCTATAGTACACCCTAATACCATTCGACAGGTAATTAGGAAGTACATTGCTAGGTAAGTTCAGAAATATGACGTTCCATTTACATTAATGAAGTTATAGCAACTTAAAGTTCTTATTTGAGTAGTTTTAATTTTTGGATACCCTGTATAAGATTGCAAGTTTATTGCAAATGGAATATCAAATATGATCTATTTTTACACTTTAGTGTTCATTTCGTCAACATGACTTTAATAGTTCCTAAGTATTTGAAAGTTGAAAATGAGGCTAGATTTTGAGAAAATTCAATTTATTTAAAAAACCTTAAGGTTTAGGTATTATAAACCTTAATGAAACAGACACTTAATTTGATCAGAGGATCTAAAAGTGCAATAATATACAGGGCATTCCATTAAAAAAAAACATAACTTTGATAGTTTTAGGCTATTTGGGACACCCTGTATAATAATAAACCAATTTAAAAAAGTAGCCATAGTAGATGCCCGCACGTCCAACAAATGAAACTTTTTGAAAGTCACGTAGTTTGTCCACAATATTCCGCGCCATAAATCGTGAATAACCCTGTACAAGGCCCTGAAGATGTTTTTGTTTACTAGACGAAACGTTGGCTAAAGTTTAGGTTTTTTATTTTTGTTCGATACCGACAATTCATGTTTTGAGAAATTATTGCTTGAGGACACAATTAACTGAAGATTGAATAATAGGAATGATAATCAGAACATTAAAAAAACCAATGCCATATAGAGGAAATGGGCTTTAAAAGATCTCGAGATATTCGCAAACAATTAATTGACAAACTCACGAGATTCTGAAAAAAAATCAAGATGCGGATCGACATTCCAGCAACTATTAGTCGATCGCAAAACACGTGAAGTGAAGCCATGAGATATTTAATTTTTCCGGGAGAATGGCTCATGAAATAAACGGTGTCTCAGACCTGTCGAGGTGTAACGTGAAAACCATGATATCCCTGTTGTTTCTACGATCAGCCAGATTGATAATATGCAGCTCGTCGCACAAGAATGAATAAACATACATATAGTTTCTCGGGACAAGACCCAATTTGAAATGAACAAATCTCGGAGCTTAATGTTGCGCCCTCTCTATGCTGTCAATGTGACATGCATGAAGGAATCCACACTGCAGAGGCGTATCCCAAGTGCGGTCTAACCAATGCACTATACAGAAGTTTAATTGGCTTAACATCTTTAAAGTCAGACGAGGTACGTTTAACAAATCACAACAATTTCAGAGCCTTTGCCGCAATATAAGTTATGTGGTTAACACGGGTTAATGAATCATCCATCTTGACTCGAAGATGACCAACAATAGCCCAATGAGTCAAAAAAGAATAAAAAATCACATACTCGTTCAAGGCTCGATGGAAACTCATGTAAAAACATTTTGACTCATTCATTACTATACCATTTCGCTCACACCATCCTAATCACATCGTCCTGCAGCAAGTAATCGGTTGTACTAGTTATTTTACGGTAAAATTTTAGATCATCTTCAAACTATTTAAAGTCACTGTGAACAAAA
The DNA here is from genome assembly GCA_911728435.2 of Apoderus coryli. Classification (NCBI taxonomy): domain Eukaryota; kingdom Metazoa; phylum Arthropoda; class Insecta; order Coleoptera; family Attelabidae; genus Apoderus; species Apoderus coryli. The sequence continues at coordinate 7,266,618 of OU452204.1, read as the reverse complement.
CAACTGCAAACATCATTTATAAATAATTAAATAAAAGTGGCCCCAAGTGTGAACCTTGGGGTACCTTTATCATTATTGAGTGGAACTCATTCACACAAACACTATGGAATCTATCGCGTAAATAACTGTCCAGTCAAGACAACCCAGCCAGTCCAAAGCTTATGAATCAATCAACGATAATCCACCCTCTCAAAAGCTTTGGAAAAGTCGATACTACTGGTGGTGTCCAAATGCTTAGCCACCACGCGTCTACACATTTCTCTGTGCGGATGTTGTGGTTTGTTGGCTCAAGAATACATAAGAAATAATCAAGATATGCACGATCGGGGCTTTTCGGTGGCCAGTTGATGGTGCCTTGGCGAGAGATCACTTTTGCGGGGAAAAGTTCATTGACAACCGCAAGTGATTAGTTTGAGGTGTGTGGTTTTGTGGCCATCTTGTCAAAACCATGCTTCCGCATGAAAACGTCCAAAACTCATCATAACATCCGTACCAAAATCGCTGCTGTTTCCAGCGAGATGTGTAGACGCGTGATGGCTCATTTCCCGTTTCGGTTAGAGGAGTGTCAACAACTTGACGGGTAATATAATTTTTGGCAGTGAAATGTCCAAACTTTGTCTAAAAATTAGTAAGAAGATGTTTTCTGATTTGAAGTTTTTTCATTGAATTTACAAATACTCTGAACACCGCACTAACTTTCTTCCCAGTCGTTCTTTAAAACCCATTTAAAACGTTTCAGCGCTGAACACTTAAAAAAATGTGTTCCAATGTTGGAACGGTTTCGATTGCATGGCAGAGTGTCCTATAAACGTCGATACTAATCATGAATCGCAATAGTCTTCCCAAAACCATCCCTGCAGAAGATAATTTAGCCAATTTGGCCTGCTGTTGCAAACAGTGCAGTCGTTATATCAGAGCACAAGTTGGACCTCAATTTCTTTGTTCAGAAGTTTAAATTAAAATATTTATCTCTCAGTTAGCTTTAGCCCAGCCTCCGTATCTCCGGCATACTGCACGGTTTACTTCATTCATCGTTAAGACTAGACCCTAAATGGGTATTTTATACGATTTTTTATTTTTAGGCCATTTCTCTGAAGTAATATAAGAGTGAAGATCAGTGGAAACGTGGCGAAATCTAGTCTTAAGGAAGTGAGATCTTATTCTTATTAGAAATATAAAAAAATTGCATGAACTGGGATTTGAACCCAGGACCTTTCGCAAGCGAAAAGCGTGCATTCTACTACTAACGACACCGATACTTATGGGAATTAAGTTGACTATATAACTATAAGAGATATAAGTACCAACTATCTAACTGGTGTAATTCTAAACGCAAATTTCTCGAAAACTATGGAGGAGGTAAATTTCAAAAGTAAGCTATTGCTGTAAAGAGCATAAACAATGCTTTCAAATCGAGTAACACTCGACACCTACTGCTATTTAAGAATTTGGGGGTTCTGTGCACCATTATCATAGGGTTAAAGCGATTTTAACCAAAAACTAATGAGTTCATCCTACGATTCCCCAAACCAAAAGTTAGCTCAATTGGTTGAGGAGATTAGGCGCTATCGTGAAAGAATGCATCCAGACTTCCATCTGGCATAGGTCTTAATCGGCTCAGAGGACTTCACAATGGTTATATCCGTCTTTATTTATACTTTCGCTGGGTCGGGAAAGTAATACATTTACTGATTTTACAGTTTAACTTTTTAAAATAAATCATTTATTTATTTTTATAGAGTCGCGGTCTGCCAGTACCTTTTGCTGTGATATCGGGACCTAGCTCATTCATAGGCCCAGAGGAGGTGAGTTTGTATTTTGTATTATATTATTTTGACTAATTTAAGCTACTAGTTACTGGTCAAATATGCATATGCCCACCTTCCTCTTTATAATCTGTGAAAGCAGAATTTTGATTTTAATTCTTCAAGAAATAGAAAACCCGAAGTATTTCTGTCGAACACCAGGTGCCGTTTTGTCGATCCACAGGGATGATGGGGGACTGAAAGTGGCTATACTGTCATGAACAAGTTAGGTCAGGAAAAATACTGAAAATGTGGCTACAACCTAACAATTTGATAGAACTCATCATCACATTGTGTAATTTGACATCTTTGACTCTACATATCATATGTGGAAGGATTTGATATTTGACCTGATAAATGAGTGGAATCAAAATCCTCTGCCAATGTGTATGGATTGTCTTAAGATATTTGATTGAGTGAAAAACACTAAGCGCGTTGAATATGCAGTAGAAAATGTTCTCATAACTTAATTAATTAAAAAAATCATACAAAGATTTTTAATTTTGGCTTCGCTAATGCATTACACAGGTACTTTTGTAGAGAAGAATTTGAGAATTTAGTTGTCAAATGATAAAAGTTTTGAATCTTAAAACGGCTTGGAACAATCTAAAGACCTTATCTTTAAACACAGCATTTTCCAACCTAGGTTAATTTGAACTTCTTGCATATTTTTGATGAAGTAGAATATGTTGTAAAAGTTGTTAAAACTTACTGAAAATGACTTCAATATTTGATTGGAAGTTTCGTGTCCCAGATGGCTGACGATATTCTATTGTTTTAATTTAATTGAACTGAGATTGAATCTTGAATTGAATTTTTAAGTGCTAATGTCGCGAAAATGAATAGTTTTCATCGTAGACAACTATAAAAAAGTTTCCCTTATTTTTAATGCTAAAATATCCAGTAGTTTTCTCATATTAGTTTTTAGTATTGTTTTTCATCACCCTGTGTAAAAAAGTATCGAAATTTCAAGCAAAGCTGTTTCCAATGCCGTCATGAGCAACAAATTTTGATTTTGATGTTGCTAATGCTAATATTTCGAAATTTGCAAATTTTCATGGTAGACAACTATATAAAGTTCCCCTTATTTTTTATGCTAAAGTATCTAATAGTTTTTTCAAATTTGGGTTTACTACTGCTTTTCATCACACTCTGTAAAAAATGTCTAAGTTTCAGGCAAAGCTAACAGCTAAACTTCTTGTATGAGGTAATCAATGTAAATTTAATAAGAAAAAATGATACTGGGGTTGTTATCTGATATTTCAAATTGTAATCCTTTACCGTATTTTTACGAATCATTGGTGATTATTATTCGTCTGATAATTTTAAGTCAATCCGGTAATTAATTTTTGAAATCGCTAATCGTCAGTTTTTCTCGTCCGCTTTGTATTTGTGCATATCATATCAAGGCGAAAGTGTGTTCTAGTCTGAAATTTACAATGTGTGAACTAAGTGACTATTTTGGGGGATAATTATTTATTTATTTACGGACAACTCCATTATTACAAAACGAAAATAAAAAACAAAAACAAAAAACAGGCCTGATAATCACTTAGGTGTTTAACTAAACTATTTAATTACTAATTACAAGTACTACATTACAATATCACAAACCCAAACCAATGCTCATTACTGATCGCAAAGCAGTTGTGAAAATCTCCCAGGAACTCATTAGTCCAGTTCCTACCGCTGGCGTAATTTGTTCGGTAATATGCCTCATGAAACACATGAGTTGCCCTAACAGCTCTGGGAGGAACATGGAGTCCAATCTATGAGAGCAAGATAGATGTACATATTATTTATGATTTTGTAAAAAACGGTAAGGTAATTTAAATGTGTTCACAATACTAAAGTCTGCCATGCAACGCCCAATATTTGCAAGGAACGCGATGCAGAACGCTGGATGTCATGACTGAAGCCTGGAGAGTTTATTTGAATGCCAACTTGAATTCAAATAAACTCCCAGGTCCTGAACTCCAGAGCCGATTGACCCATGAAGTAATCATGAAAAAGAGGATTTCTATATCGTTTAAATTTATACAAAAACACTTTGACACGTTTAAATTCAAGCCGTTAATCTCGTACCAATGAACCAACCGAGTGACATCCGCCTGCAAAAGGTAGCAGTCGGTGACACCTCGGATCGTCCTATAACACTTGAGATCATCAGCAAACAGCTTGAATGCACTCTACAGAAAGCATTGCTCTATGTTGTTAAGAAATAGGTTGAACAATAGTGGGCCCAAGTGGGATCCCTGGGCAACACCGGGAGTGACCCTCACCAGCGTAGAATGAATCTCATTAAGTCGAACAACCTACCTGGGCAAGGAATCTGCCACCCTGGCACCCTCAAGCTTATGAACGAGAAGCCGTGGTTGACGCGGATAAGTCGGTATATGATGTATGAACACGAGAAGATTGAGCTCTGTGGATTTAACGGATTGAAAACCAAATTGCTCGTCTATAATAGAAGCACTCAAGGCCGCCGTCAGCTCTTGGATATTCTAAAATAGTTTTAAACATTCTAGAGACGTCAGAAAATTGGAATAGTTTGCATTTTGAAATAACACTTAAATTTAATACAAACATAAAGTTGACCTGCAAACGTAATTTTAAAATTCATGGGAAGTGTCTAGGATTTTACAATAAATCTATAAATTAAATAATAATATATATCCTGTGTCCTATTTAAAAAAAGCCAGTCGCAGCAGTTCTGTACTTCTGGTATAACCGGAAATGCAATCATTTTAGCGGTTTGACTATGATTAACGTTAGTACACCCGTTCAGACTGAATTCTAGTTTTTCCATCATCTGTCGCGCTGTTCCTTGGTACTCTCTAAACATAGTCTTTCGATATTTTTGAGGCGTCTCTTTCATAAAACATTTTTTCTTCGGATTATATTAAAGTTATCACATGCGGCAACGCTGTCGGGTGTTTGCTAGACTGCTTGTCGCTAGGCGCGTTTGAAAGGCAATGCGGGAGTAAGTGAGAGCGAAAAATGACTGTAGGTAGAGAACAGACGAAATTATTATAATCACCTACCTACATCATGTCATAGGACGGGCAGCCACAGATCAAGTCAATGTCACGGCAATAATATACCTAATAGATGCCTACCTATATTTAGGTAATAAATGTAGGTAAGTAATTTTAGAATTCATGGACCGCATTTTAAAACTTTATTTATGCTTTTAACTTAGTGACGAATTTATCGTTCACGATTCTTCTTTCATTTATGTTTCCTGTAATAAAATATTTTGAAATTTATAGATTATTAAATGTAGCCTCAAGTAAAGTGTAGTTCTATGCCTACAACATGCGATGACCCATTGAAAGCAAGGTACCGATGGAATTGACAGCACTTGTAGAGAATCCAAAATCCTTATCTGTCATTGTCGAATGTCAAAATCTGTAATGGCTAAAAACGTCAGTTGCAGCATGATGGTTAACGACAGCAGAGTTGAGATTAGTCTCTTATATTATCAACTTTAAATTGTTACAATATTTTGTACTGTTGTATAGCGGCTAGGAGTTTACAAAATGTTCAAAATAGGTGTGTTGTTGCTTTATGAATCACTTTGCTTTATGAATAACAATTGGCTTAATTTGAACGAAATATTTATTTTTATTTTCTATATCATTGCGGGGTTTCAGAGATACAAGGGTTTTAGAGGATTCACTCAATAAATCTTGTTGCACAGTTTCGTTTCGTTATAATGCGGTAAAATTATATAACTCAATAGCTTTGCATATTAGGAGTTTACCGAATACAACTGCCGTTAAGAAAGACGTTAAAATATGTATATGTTGTTCAAGTTTGAATTATGTAACAGTTTCGTGAAATAGATTCAGACGGTTAGGAAAATGTTTTAATATGTTTGTATATATATATGAAATATATGATGGCTTTCATCATGTAATTATTGGATAAGGGTGGTTAAGTGGAGCAACTTTGATTGAACTTCTCCACTACTTTCATGAATACAATTACACAATGAATAATATTTAAGTTACCATAGCAAAGGGTTTTAACATATTGAGGGTGGTCCAACAGAAAATATACAGCTAGCTTTTCCTCTCTTCGTGAAATTCAAAGCAGAAAAGCTTGCGTTGGTTTTGCTTGCCCATCTGCATATTTAAATTTCTAATGGAAAGTGGGGTCAAGTAATAAATCATTTCGAAGGGCACAAAATGACCTTTCTATTTGTTGAATTGAGCTTGAACAGTAGCAAAAACGACTTTAGGAGCCTCAACTCTGAAATTTTGGTATGAATGAAACAGGCACGTATCTACATTTTAGTTATTAGGAGTTAAAACAGCTACAATTATTATTACTTACAATATGAACTAACCAATTAGTTATATTAAATACTTATTTCTAATAAATAACTGCAATATTCTATCAGAATCATCACCATTCAGTTCCTGTCCTAATTGAGTTTTGTACGGATGAAAGCATAACCCAACTATTATTAGGTATGTAAATTAAGTTTCGTAATTAAACCATTTTTTACAGTAAAGCCCCTAGACGATCAATATGCACTTCAATATATTGCGCAATAATTGATATTGAACTTCTGTATATCATATTGAAAGATTGCACGTCAATTGTTATTGTGCAATCTGTTTTGTCTGTGGGCCATATTGCGCAATGCTGGTTCAGTTCTGTGTTATTTCTGTTGGAGTACACAACGACCATGGCAACAAAGGTACAAGATGAAGAAAGAAAATTTTAGCATGAATCGAGGTGTATCGGGGTTTACTGGCGCTATCGCATATGAAGGATAAAGATTACAACATAATTAGGCATATTATTATAGCTGTGCAAGTTTACCTATGGATTGTGGAGATACAGCAGTTGTGAATTTTAAATCTTCAAAATTATTACAAGTGGCTAGATAACGTGCTGTTATTGATAAACGCTGACTTCGAGGGCTAGCATCTCATCATTATCATCTTTTTGTCTCCTTCTCTCGACGGATATAACAATTTTGAAGTCCCCTTCCGTATGGTTTTTGGTTGAAATCTCTTTAGCCCTGTGATAGGGGTGGACACAACCCTCAAATTGTTAAATATCAGTAGGTGTCGACATCACTGGAAGTATTTTTTATCTGCTTTACAGTCTGCATCATTCTCAAGAAAATTGCGTTTAAAAATTACAAATATGTTGTACGGCGACCGCTGACTTCAACGCAATTTGGTTTAATTTCTTTTACCGTTGGCCGTAGCTCAGTGGTAATCAGCGTGGCATTGGGTGTGGAATGTCTTGTGTTCGAAATTTGCTCTTGCAATTTTTTTTTAATTCCTAATGTTTGAGCACAGTAGTTAGGTTGGGTTGGGTTGTTATAAGTATTATTTTTACTTTTTTATTTATAATTTTTGAATAAAGCGGTTAAGTAGTTAGGTTGTATTATAATAATATAAATAATAGTGTATTGTTTTGATTTTAAATGTCAAATGTATTCAGCAATAATATTGCATCATGTTGGGTTGATCAGGTAAAATATTGCACAAATATTGTGTAATATATTGACGTCAATATTAATTGATATAATTTCAAAAGCTACCAAATCAAATCAATGTAAAGACTAATTGAACGTATTTCTTTTATTATTTATTTTAACAAACAAAAATAATGGAAAAAACTTCCTTTAGATAAAGATCTCTGATTTCGTTGGATTGAAATTATTATTTAAAAAGTGCAGATTTGATTGTAGTTTATTTTGCCTTCTAATAACTACCGTTCGTGCTTATTTCATTACCATAACTTTAGGGTTGAGATTCCAAAAGTCGTTTTCGCATTTAACTGTTTAAGTAAAATCCAACAAATACAGCGTAGTTAGAAAGATGAAAATAATAATTAGTCTGTTTTGTAAGTAGCAGTCAGGGATGTTTTGTTTTATCAACTTATCATAAGCTATATTCGATTTACGGATTCATAATTTTTCTAAAACTTCGTCCCAAACTTTAATAAAGTTTCACAAACTTGTTTTCGTTTTCAGATTCCCTTTATTTTTTGCGCTTCATATTTTTCTAAGAAAACAAGAAGAAAAAAAGGAGATATTAGCGAACGATAAATAAAACGGAAAATGAGGTTTTATGACTTTTCATCGAAAAGTTTTATGTGTTGGTTTTTATTTTCGATAATAATAGAGAAGTTTTAGAATGCACTAATAATAATGTTTGGGAAATTAAAAAACTTTGTAATTATACCATTGAAGGTTTCTACAGGAATTCTTCAAAAATCTAGGGCAAGTATCAATCAAATCTCTGCAATTTCGACATTCAAATTTTCACTAGTTATACTAGGACAACTATTTGAATTGTAAGAATTTTCGTGTGATGATTTCTTACAACTTTCGATATGGATTATCAAGAGAATAGTGTTGATCAATTAAATTCCACGATGGGCGATGAAGCCCCTTCCTTTGCGACTATGAAACGTAGGTACTTACGGAGTTTAATCATGGCCATCATTCTCTCACTCACGATCATCATGTTATCATCTTAAGAAATTCGTTTTAGTTTTATTACTTTTAAATTTCGTCTTGTCTAGAAGATATTAACGTTTCAGTGTAGCCCTCGTATAAGAGACTTCTGTCGCTTAAATCTCGTAATTTCGAATTCGTTTACTGCTTGCAGCTACAGTCGGCAAGGCAAAAATAGAGGGTCGCAGCTATGTGATCCTTTTATCCCGTTATATGTTTGGTGGCTGAAGGTTGTTCTTCACAATTCGTGTATGCGTTTTTTCTGAAAATCCGTCGATATACGCTTGAAATGTTTTATTTCTAAAGGGAAAAATTAATATAATTAACATAATAATGTTTTTTGTTCAACATTTATTTTATACATTTTGCTACAAATCTAAAATAGATAAATTATAAGCTAAACACAATATCTCTAAAATAATATAAAATATTGTATGAATATCTGAAAATTGCTAAAATTTTGTATCACAGACTAATTTGCTAATTGTATTCTATTAATAGAACAATATATCAAGATTTATTATTTATGACGAAAAGGAAACCAATCATTCATGGGAATAAGGTAAACTTGGAAGAAGACTGTCACAAGGCGAATATTGCCAATTCATTTGGTTTGAAACTCAGACGGGCAATTTCTGACTTATGATAGTTTTCCTCCAAACCATCGATATATTTTTGATTTGTTGTTTTTTAATTGTATTTAAACTGCTTTCAACATTGTATTTTTTTATTAATTTCATTGTTTTATTGCTTGTTTTATTAAACTTGTTGATTCCATATATATTTCTTGGTTTTCCAACTGAATGTAAACTGTAATATCCTGATGATGGCTGAAACGTTGGCAAATAATTAAATGGTCTTTTTCTGATTTATTGATTTAAAATCAGCTACACCAACAAAAAGAAAAAATACGCCAAACATAACCAATTTAATATTATAATAAGGTGATACTCGTGTAACTAAAAATACCGTCGAATACGTATCTTACTACAGACTAGCTAGTAAAGTAATGTGTAGTTTTAGAAATTCAGTTAGCAGCTGGTATTTTAGTGGAAAATAAGTAATATGTTGTCAGTCAAGATACTTGGGAGAAGTATTGAACTTGGATTTACAATAATAATGGTACATAAAGGACACAATTTTTTTTAAATAAATGACTTATATGGGGTATAAATAATTCCAACTTTATTAGACCTTATTGCAAAAGCAATGCAAAGCGAGTCCATAATGTCGAAAATGGAAATAGGTCTGCTGTCCAGAGAAGAAATTCTTGTGAACTTAGATGACGATAGCGACAATTTTTTTAATTATTTATTTGGGTTTGGAGTAAATTATAATATCAGAACTAGACTCTACGGATGGAAATTACAGTTTTGTCTGACTTTGTATACGATTTTCTTTAGAATTCATCTTTATAGTATGGGATATCTTTTTACAGGACAATTATACTTTAGCTATAAAACCGTTATACTACAACCCAAGAAATACAGTTATCTATTAACTAGTCAGCAAAGACTACCACTCAACTTATCAAAGAATATATATAGAGGGCTATTAAAATATTAACAATGGGTTTTAGTCTAGTCCGCTGATTCGGGAGATTGAGGAGTCATTATAAAATCGTACTGTTTCTTGCTTTACAAATAGTAGTGACTGGTTAATCTTTTGAACGAACTCCAACATAAGATACCTAAGTAACAACAATCATCACAGTCGACATAAAAATTTATTTTATTTCTAAAACTACTGTCACCCTGTAGTTGCAGTTTATAATTCACTCATTCTCATTCATTCATCACTGACGATAACCATATATATGGTCGAAACATGTCTGTCTGAATGAATAATTATAAAACAAGTTAATATAATGAAATTTAGTGGAAACGACAGTGTATCATTTCCCTCATTTATTCTTACATGTTTTGAAAGACGTGGTATAAAATGGGACGTTTTAGGTTATGCTATGTACCTATGTCTTGAACTTTTTGCTGAAATCTTGATATATTGTACACAACAATTCTACATAAATATAGATTACTTTTTACCTAATTTTGATCTACTTATGAGTTTTCCTTTAATTTCCTTAATAATCTTAATCTAAAAATTAACAACACTAACTGGTACCTAAAAATATGTACCACGGTAATATTACAGTTACAGTTATACAAACAAAACACGTTATGCCCATGGATATAAAGCTGGTGTCATCTATAAGTTGATATTGATTGGACCAGAGTGGTTCTAAATATTCGTGGTCGCCGCGTTGAAATTCTTGTACTTGGACATCATGTCGGAATTTTACCCTTAAAAGGAAATGTATTAACATTAGAATAAAATCACAATTACTTTTTATGACAGTTTTAAAACCATTAAAGCCTTTTTAAGATGGCTTGGGGGCTTTTATGAAAATTAAAAAATCAATTTGCAGCAATTTGGCGTTACATTATTTTCTAAAGAGTTGAAATAAGTAATACCCATAAGCCGGATAAACGATAAATTTCAATTAGGCACTTAACCAGTTTTTTGCTCTGCCTTCATTATGAAACTGCGTCTGGAAACTTAAATTTCTAATAAAGGCAAACATTATGGAAATGTTTTAAGACCGCTCGTAATTTTATACATGATATCTCACTAGTTGTTATATTCAATAAAATTTAGCATCAGGTGCAATGCAGTAGTGTACTTAGAGGGATTCACTATATTTACCAGAATTTGTGTTTGTAAATATATAATTTTGTGGCATGGCGGACAGAATATTTAAAACAAAAAATCCCGATGGCAGCCAGTCGGAAAAGTAGATTTTCGATTTATATATTTTTATTTATACTTAGTCTACCACTGACAAAATTTTTTTAAAATCTACTAAAAGAAGTCTGGCCTTGGATATGTCAAAAATGATTTCCATTACAGCGGCCAACGTGTTCACACTAATTAATAGACATTTACATAGATTATTCTAAACCATTTCTCATTGAAAGTCTTATTAGGTTTATAATGACACTGTCTTTTAATTTAAAAAATAAACTGATAAAAATATCGTGAACTTCCGGGTTTCGATCGATTATGGAGAAACTACATTGTGGAACAAGGTGAAAAGCTGGTGTAGTATTTAGGTTGACGGGGCCAATTCGGCTAAAATGTTTTCACGAATTTAGTACTTTCGAATATACCGGAAGTGAGTGTCATATTATTATTTTAAATACGATCCTATATACATTATATTTGTTTTAGCAGACACTATACGTATAACCGAAAATGAAAATAAAAAATATGTCATATACTAGGTGGGCCAAAAGAAATCACCCTATTGGAAGATGCTCTCATTTTTATAAATGGCCGCCAATGTCAAATCTGTTTTGACATTTGTGGATTCGACAGATGCAGAATACAAGTGAACAAGCCATAGTGTCTATTTTTTTGCGTAACAATTCGTCTGTGGTGTTGACGCAGAGCGAATTCCGTCGCCAATTCTCCGGCCGTTCGACACCGACTGCGCAAACACTGCGCCGTTTGGCCACCAACCTTGGAGAGTATGGGACCACACGTGACGTTATCAAGAGTGGCCGGCCCCGGAGCGCTCGTTCTGCCGAGAATATCGCCGCTGTTGCCGAGAATGTCGAGCTGTCGCAGGAAACATCGACCAGACGCCATGCCACGCAATTAGCCATCAGCCGGACGTCCCTAAGACGAATTTTGGTCACAGACCTGCGCATGTTTCCGTACAAAGTCCAGTCCGTGCATCAGCTGCTGCCTGCCGACCGCCAAACGCGGGTAACCTACGCCCAAGCCATCCTCAATCTCGAGGAAGAAGTGGACGATTTTTCGACCAAAATCATAATGAGCGATGAGGCTGATTTCCACTTCAGCGGGTACGTGAACAAGCAAAACTATCGCTTCTGGGGCACCGAATATCCACGAGTGATGCACGAGGAGCCATTACACCCGCTCAAAGTGACTGCATGGTGCCCTGTTGACGCTGGAGGAGTCATCGGGCCATTTTTTTTCGAGAATGCCGCTGGCCAAATGACACAGTGGACGGTGCGCGCTATAGGGCCATGTTGATTGAGTTTTTTCTGCCGCAATTGGACGAATTAGGACTGAGGGACATGTGGTTTCATCAGGACGGAGCAACGGCATACACTGCGCGAGCCACAACCGATATTCTGAAGGCAGCGTTCACGGGTCTCTTCATCTCTCGTTTTGGCGATTAGCACTGGCCCGCAAGATCGCCCGATTTAAGCGTTCCAGGCTTTTTTTTTGTGGGGATTTTTGAAGTCCCGTGTTTACGTGAACAAGCCCGAGACTCTGGAAGCCCTCAAGGACAACATTCGACACGAGTGCGAGAATCTGTCTGATTTTAGTTTTTATTTATTTCTGACATTATTTTTACAGATATAAAAACATGAGAAGCACTTTCTCATTGTTACTTTTTGAGGAGATTAAGATAGCGTTTACAAATTTTCACTACGATGTTTCGTTTTTGGAAAAACCATCATCAATTTCGTTTTTTTAAATACGGCTCTGGATTTTTTATTGTTAAATTTAAAGCCATTTTCAATTCAAAAATAGGTGGTATATCACACGTATAATGGTGTAAATAAGTTTTCGGTATTTTTAGCTGATATTTAAACTTCTTCAGTAGGTTTAGCAAAAACATTCTTTCGTCGTTACTCACAATTATTTAATATTATTTGTCTATTTATTTCTGTCTCAGTACAACATTTAAATTTAGTTGAAATTTTTGTGCTTTTTGAAGTTATTAAAAAAACGCCTTTCTCAGATGCATGTTTTACGCAAAATAAGTCCCAAACTGTAGCGATTTTTCTTAAATAATTTTAAATAACTGCTAAAAAAAACACTGAAAACTTGTTTAAACCATTACGTGTGATATACCACCTATTTTTGAATTGAAAATGGCTTTAAGTTTAACAATAAAAAATCCAGGGCCGTATATAAAAAAACAAAGAAATAAATACAAACTAAAATCGCAAAAAATTCTTTTTTCAAAAATTCTCGAAAAAGGATAAAGTTAGTTTACTTTTGATAACACCACTTAAAAGATGTTTAAATTTTACAACTCATCTTCCAAGATTCCAATGCTATCCCATTATTATATTGGACACAGTGTATATTTTATTATATTTATATTTTTATAATCTGGTTATCATTTAAGTTTATTTTTGTTTTAAAAAAGTAAATTAATGTATTTAACCTTTTGTTTATTTTCCGATTTCCTTTTAATTTTAGTTATTTGAAAATTATATTATTAAAATCATTTAAGATTTAAGTAAACCTTAAGGTAGAGCAGTTATTTGTTTCTATTTTTTTCGTGTGTTTTTCAGATTATGATTTCTTTTTCATTTGAGTCAAATTAGAGATAAACTGAGAAATATTATATACACTAACTATAGATACGGTTTACATGTGGTTTTTCGGTATGATCCATTTAATTAAACTTTTATTTTAACCTCGAGACTCTCAGCCTGGTCCCGTCGTGCCTAGACTCCACGAGACGAGACTACATGTCAGTCTCGTAGTCTAGAGACTAGTCTGGCGACATACCTATATAGTTTTCTATAATAACCAGTCCCATCCTGTATACTAAATCGATATTTATCTATGGGAAATTAGTTTTTAGCTAACACTGAACTTTTATTGTATTATGATAAAAAAAATATTTGTTTCAACTTTTTTCTGGCTCCGATTTCACATACCTGGAATTTTTCTCATTCGAATCCCTTCTCCAAAACAGATGTCCAGACGTGTTTTTATCCAAAACCCATTCAGGTTCAGGCAAGTGTGCCATTTGTTTATTTATACGAATAATTGATTCCTAAAATAATATACAAGGGATATTTAGAACTGTGTTATATGAATGCAAAGCACAATGTTTAATAGTATAAAATATCAATAATAAATCTAAATTCTTATTATTATTTTTTCGAAAAATAATCCATAATGACGAGGAGTGAAAATGTTATGAAATGAAAATCGTCGACTCCACAATATAATCATATAATTAATTCAAAATCATACCATACATGTTTCGATATAACATACTCTCATCATCAGTGGCAATAATAAAGTAGAATCAGAAAGCTTAACATGATATAATAATAATAATAATTCCGTTTATTTGCAAAAAAATATAGAAAACAATACAAAATTTTATAATTTATACAATATTTAGTCTTAAACTTATTTGCAAAAAGGGTTAGGAAGCAGATAATCTGGTATTTAATCCTAACCCAAAGGTATACGAATAGAAGAAAAAAAAACATACATAAATAAAAAGAACTAATTCTGGCAGTAGCACAACCTGACTACACAAAAAAATCCTTCATTATAATTATTAAGTAAACGAAATAATATAGATATTAATACTTAGTGTAGGTTAGCAAATGAGAAGACTTGTTATATAATTCAGTTTCAATACAAGTGAAACAAAAAATTTCTGTATGGTACTCTGAATGCATTTAATTTTAAAAATGTTAAATGAGAGGGCAATCCATTATACAAAGCGTAGACATTATAAGAAAAACATCTCATAAACAAAGAAGTACGATGTGGAGGAGGTGAAATTATCCCTCGGAACCTCAAGCCCAGAGTATGAACATCCGATCGAAACTTAATTTTCCTAAACAAATACTATATAATATATTGGTTTTAACTTATTAATTATTAAAATCGGAAATAGGTACAATAAAATTAGTACATTATTATTTAACACGTTCTCGTTATCTAAATGATCTTAACTAATTCAGGTACTTAGAGCAATTTTACGATTTTTTACGTTTTTACGCATAATTTCGTTATTGATAAAATAATTATATTACTTTTTCACAATTTAGACAATGTGCTTTTTGTTGTAAAATTGTGAGAGAAATGATAATTGAAATTAGTAACAAGAATCCTCTTTGATTAGAGTAATGAAAGTTGATGTAAATTATTTAATTTAGATAAATGATAGTATCTAATTACTGACGACGGTACAAAAACATAATCATTGTTATTACTAAATATGACATTAATATAAATCATTTGTATTTAATAATAGGCTTAATATTTCTATTATGAGAAATCTTAGTTAAATAATTTACTTAATACAAAAATGTATTGAACTTTGAACTGTGTTTTCACACAACTGTTTTCGAATATAATTCCTCGATTGGTTTTAAGTTTATTAGGTATCATTATAAACTGAACACCGCGAAAACATCTCTACATTTACGAATTGCTTGTTACATAAAGTAACAAGACTTTTAGTTATGTTGGAAACATGTTTCACACCAGACAGGCCGTTTCGTTGATCCACAACTCATCAGTGGTGATCGGCAGGCAGTGTGCCCCAAATTTCCAACATTTACTAAGAGCTTATACTAGCACGAGAGATGACCAAACATGGTAGTGTGACACAAATTTCCAACATAATTAAATGTCTTGTTACTTTATGTAACAAGCAATGCGTAAATAAAGCCTCCCGCCAGGGAATTCGGGCGTATCTAGTGTTGGCAATAGGATTTAATGGAGTTGTTACTTCTTGTCCGGTCATCGTTTGTGAACTGTGTTTCACCGGGCATATTGCCTGCTCACACTAGATGTCGCCAGAAACATCTTGTTGTCAATCTCTACATTTGTTGGAATTTGAAGTTTATGCGGATAAAACCACCCCAGAAAACAGAAAAGTTTGTAAACTGCTTTGAATCGAATCATATAAAATTGCAACAATAGCAGGGGCTTGAACTCACGACCTTCCGCTCGCAAAAGTATCTAACCACTAAGCTACACTCATAACTTACCGATTATGCGAATTACCTGGACCACATACACACAATTCCAACAACCTGACGTAAGTCAACACGAAGGCTGGAAAAATATTTAAGTTTCTTATATGTAGACGCTTGTGTTAGGGTTGCCGATCTAGATCTTTTAGAAAATCGATTATTTAGGCTAAAAATCGATATTTTGAATCGCTTCTTTTTGAGTCGATTCAATAAAGGAACGATCCATAAAAAAAAAAAAAATTTTAGCAACCTGAATTCCAAAACGCAAAAGTTGGAAAATCGCTATACTCGTTGTATTTCCCTCGAACTATGTTGAATAATCAAATCGAGTTTTGTAAAAATGTTGCTATTTTCTTACTTATCCTACGGAGTTATTGAATGACCTATTATTTCCGCAAAAAGTTTTTTGCGTGTTTATGTTTAGAAAAATGTCGCATTTCCGCAGAAAACTTTTCATGGCTTTCTGTTTGAGAAGGCTTCTAAATACTAAATAAACAAGTCTTTCATAACTGATTTCAGCTAAACGAAAGTTGAGACTGACAATGTAAAAATTATTACTCTAAAATTTTCTCGGATTAATTTCACATGATGCGCACCCTGATCACAATAAACCAATATCTCTACAAATTTTAAGGTTTTTAATAGGGAATCTTAAATGGTAAGGTGCTTGCTTAGCTTTGAGAGACACATTTCAACTATAACCTACAATTTTTTTAATAAAAATGTTCTAAACATATTTTTGAGAATCATCAATTAGGGTAATAATTATTGTCAATAATACCAGAATAATTTTCCAGCACAATTATGCATTCTTGTGCGAAATATGGAGATTTTACCCCTTGGTGCCCCACTGAATACTGAACTGTGCAGCGGAAGTCTGCGGGTTAATATTATATTGATTCAGAGTCGGAATAATAAATAAATCAAGATAACGTTTTTGTGCGAACACATTCTACCTATAAAACAACTTCCTGGATTTGTCAATTTAAATATAAATACAACGCATAAATTTTGTCTCATCATTATGATAAATCCATTAAATTTTAACACATGGAAAAACACATTTCCCGAGACGCATTAGAGATTTTTTGCTTGTTTACGTTAAACAAATTATAATATATATTTATTAGGCATACATAATTCGTAATACGCAAAATATATCAATAAAATTCTCAGTCTAACGTTTTAAAATTTTCATTTTGCTGCTTTCAGAAATAACTATCCTCTTGTCAATATACCAACTGTCCATATTTTCTATAGTAAAACAGTCAGTATACTTTTACTTTTTTACTTTAAGTAATAAGGGTGTCCCAAAATTGACGCAAGATTTGAATTATAAATAGAAAACACAGTTTTTAGTCTTTTGATTGTAAGTTTTTTATTGAATCATATAGTACATAGGATAGGGTTATTTATGGAATAACACATCGGCCAAATGGCCTCCACGGCTTTGCATACATAAACGCACTCGTTTGTCGAAATTTTCCATGACCATTCTGCATAAATGTGTCTGAATTTCAATGAAATGTCACATAGAAGAATTGTTTCACACAGGCATTCACAGTATTTGTGAAAAAGGGGGTCAAAAATTAAAAAAATATAATATACATTCCCCAAATTTACTGGAAAAATTGGCCAATTGTATAATATAGTTTTGATATAAGTTAATCACGTTTATTTGCACTGTGTGGGGTATAATTAGTGATGGGATCACTCGAGTGCAAAGTTACCAATCATTGGGTTATTGAAATAATCTGAATAATTCAGTTATGAGTTACGATACAAGTGAAAGATTATTATAGGTTATAACTACAAATACAGTATGTGGTCAACCGCTTGTTTAGAGAATCACTCGTGTCTCTCTCTCCCACTTCAAGTGACAGAAGCAGAACCGAAATACCGATTTTTTGTGCTTTTAATTACTTACTCTCACAATAAAATTTATTTTACACCAATAGTGTATATAAAAATATGAATTCCAACTCAATAGTAAAAAATTATAGCCATATTATGTTAATTATTTTTTTTTATCTTTCTTCATGAAATACGTCATGGCCAGCGCAATTCAAAATTACTAGAACGTATCTGAATCGAAGCATAGCGCCAAGACCGAGCATGAAGTGATACGATTCAAGTTAGAAGCCGGTTATTGATATCACTCGTTGCGACTCTACTGAATTCATTTGGCTAAGAGAAAAACAATAATTACTTTGTTTACATCACTCCAGTTTGGTGGGTGTATTGTTTAAAATTGCTGTTTAAGGGATTGTCTTATTTTTTTATCGCAAAATTTAGTTTGTTAGATCAATATTTAACCTATTCGCTAAAAAACATGAATCGAGTGCGCCATTTAAGCAATGATGAATGTCTAAGAGTTGCAACTTTGCTAGAAGTAGGAAAAAGTATGCGTTATGTGGGCAATTTGTTAGGTGTTCATCATTCAACAATTAGTCAAATGGTTAGAAGATTTAGGGATACTGGATCTCACGTTAGATGACGTGGTCAGGGCAGAAAGAAGGCCACAAGTCAAGTTGACGAGCGTTTTCTCCGACAACAGGTCTTCAGAAATCGAACATCTACAAGTAAAGAGCTAAGTAATCAACTCGCAAATGTTAAAAATGTCAGAATTTCTACTTTAACCGTCAGGAGAAGACTAAAAGAAGCCGGATTGACTAGAAGAAAACCTGCCACTGGATGCTTACCGTAGAACACAGATCATGCAGATTAAGATTCGCCAGAGATCATGTACAATGGACTATCGATGACTGGAAGAAAGTTTTATTCAGAGATGAAACCAGAGTTAGTCTAAAATCTCCAGACGGTCGTGATAGAGTATGGCGGAGACCTGAAGAAAGGTTTCATGATGTACCATATCTTCAAGGGAACGATTTGGTGGTGGATCAAAAATGTTCTGGGGTGGAATTTGTTTTGACGCACGCACAGAATTAGTCCCTGTTCGTCCGCGATCCATGAATGCAGAATTCTATTTAGAAAACATTATTCAAGACCATGTTATGCCGTTTGCGCCATTTATAGGGGATACATTCATTTTTATGCAAGATTATGCAAGGCCTCACACCGCAAGACCTGTTTTAGATTACCTAAATGAGATTAATATTCAAATCTTAGAGTGGCCACCACGAAGTCCAGATTTGAATCCAATCGAGCACCTTTGGGATGTTCTGAAAAAATCAATTCGACGTCATGTACCTGCTGCAAGAAACCATTTAGAACTTGATAGCAAACTTACCCAGACGAATGCAAGCGGTTATAAGAGCTCGAGGAGGTATGACGCGTTATTAGGGTTCGTCATTTTGTTAATTGGGTTTTTCCTTTGTTAAAGTTAAAAGATTTTTCAGTTTTCAATTTTTTGTACCTTATCGCGTTAAATGTTGCTTAATTGTTAAAACTGTAAATTGAATAAATCTTCCTCTATGTAATAATGTTTAATTACCCTTATTTATGTTACCCTTAATTAGACGTGGTTTATATTCACTAAAAATTACAATAATATAAATATAATATCAATATTTGTAGTGGTGCGATAATTTTGAACAGGAGTTTATTTTGATCTTTGAAATTCAATCATCATCATCAATAACGACCTTGAATCATTCAGAAGGTATGCCGAGGATCACTGCTTGAAACTAAATACCGAGAAAACCGTTGCAATACTATTTGGTCGGAAAAACGAAAGAGCCCTATTTTTTAACACTTACACCAATGTTCTGAACGTGGATGGTTCTGTTGTAGAATTCCGGAAAAAGGTGAGAAATCTTGGTCTAATACTGGATGATGAATTACGTTTCACAGCGCACGTAAGTAACTCTTTACAAAAAGCTTACTTAAATTTGAGGCTTTTATTTCAAAACAGGCATTGTCTACCTTCAAAACTTAAAATATTGTTATGTGAAACTCTAGTACTATCCCATTTAAATTTTTGTGATACAATATGCGATCCATGCTTGACAGTAGCTGACAAGGGCCGCATCCAGAAATTGCAGAACTCTTGCCTGAGCCTCATATTCGGAATACGAAAGTTTGATCGAATCAGCCACACATTGACCCAAGCTAATTGGATAAATATGCAAGGAAGGCGAAATCTTCACATATCGGTGAGATATTTCTCTATTCTTCTGAATAAAACGCCTCCATACCTTTACAATAAAATACAATTTCGAACAGACATCCATAATATCAACATTCGTTTTCCTAATTCACTAAATATACCTATTCACAAAACAGAAATATTCAAGAGGTCTTATTCTTATACCGTCTCTAAATGCGTGAATTCTTGGACCAATGATTTAAGGAATACTTTTTAAAAATGTGCCTTTAAAAGAAAATTTAATAGACTCTTACGATCTTGAAATCTTTTTTTTTCATAATGAGGTGGAATGACATATCAAGCTTAATTAATAAGTATAATTTTGAAGATATCTTGTATAGATTGTATGCTAAAAGTATTTATTTTATTTTACTGTAATGTTTAGTGAGTGTGATTTTTCTTTTGTATTTGTTTGTATTTATTAACAATGGGTTAGCTGAACAGACGGTTATATGCAAATGCATAGCACCGTACTGAATCTCGCCCAATTGCGTATATATAAAAAAAAAAATTATTTACTTGTTTGTTAAATATGCAATAAAAGACCTTTATTATTATTATATTTTTTATTTTGTTAGTTTTTTCTCTTATTTTTGTTTATATATACATTTGTATATTTACGCTTAGTTTATAATTATTTTATAGACTCTCGTTGAGTTTAGGTTAGGTGTACAGAGTGAATCATCACTCGAGAGTGGATCCTTTTCATAAGATAACTTGAAATTAAATCCAAACCTCGCCTTTTGACTTCCAGATATTTTTTTTTTTGTAGGTAAACAATGTATGTTCATTTATGGTTGTCAATAAAGACTATTATTATTAAGACTATTATTATTATTATATCGAGCACCAGTAACAGCCGCTTCAAATCATGCGTTAATTTTGGGACACCCTTTACTAAATCAGATCCATTTCGTTGACTCTTTTTGTGTTATTTTTACTGTATTTCAGTGGTTGTCCCACATAAGTGATATCTAAGCTAATAGATAAGATAATTATTTGTAAAGAATTTTAATGCGTTTGTGCTGTTTCGATGTGTTTTTTTTTGTTTAAGTTTGACCAATTTATGTCTGTCGTTCCCTTTTGGACCTAAAATAAGTGTGGTGAAGCGTTTATAACGCGAAACGTGTAATCTTTTTTAAATAAAACAAAAGCACACGAGGTTGAGATTTGATTTTTTTCTCTGAAATATTAAAATATTTCGTAGGTCAATTAAAGTATCCTCGTAATCGTAGAAACATTATTATAATCCGTGTCTGATTATTTTCGGAATATTATAATAATTTGGACAGTCGGTATGTTTAATCAACATGCAGAAACTTGAAGGTCAAAAAATGTTACCATAAATGTATCATAACTAGTTTCTATGGATACTAAAACAAAATTTTGCTATTTCACACAGAAACCATTATCAGTATTGCCTCACTTATTCTATATCAACAAATATTTAATCATCTTTTGTTGCTTAAACTAACCAAGTCTTTTGTTTAAGTTTGTGTTTCGGAAACATATTATGTTTGAAATTAATCACTTATCTTGTAATTACTTAAGTCTGCTGGCTTTACTCCGAAACGATTAAATACAGATTGAAATTTACCATAAAGGTTGATATGGATGCGCATATTATGTTTTGAGTGTATTTACACCGCACTGGTAAAAATGCGGAATCGGGTGATGCTGTCGATTTTGTTGCCCTTTCTTACACATGTTTTATCAGGACCGAACTTAGCATAGTTTGTCTTGCCCGAATGCCCCGCGAATTTTAATAAAATTTTTGTATAGGTAGGTATATCGCATATATGTGGCAAATAAGAAGCGAGCATAACTATTTACTAAAAATAATAGGTAAATAATTTTCGCCGACAAATAAACTTCCGTTCATCTAGCAATGGATGAAGGCGGCTCAATGCATTTTTTTTCAACTCATCAACAACAATCTCCCATTCTACCCATCCTATTCTATTACCTATCACGCGTACACAGTTGTCTACCTATCTTTCTCGTTTTCATTGCATTTCAATACTGTATCGGCTTCCCATCTTAAATTTTAAATAGAACTCTGATACGGTTCCCCTCTGATGCTTCCCCTACAGCGCCAGTATAAGAATTAATTAAAATTGTTAAATACAGAATACAGTCGACACTGTTTATAGTTAAACTCTATATATAATGAAAAACTCTTTACACTGCAATTTTTTAAAGACCTAAAATATTTTAATGAAATTTAATGTAAAAAGCCCTGCATATAGTGAATCTTTAAAATGAGTAGCCCTCTATATAATAAAATTTTCACCGGACTTTTATCTATAAATTTTTATGCATTTATTGAGATCTTGGCCTTTTCGGGATTCCCATTAACATTTTGATATCGCATTCTTTTGAAAATGTTCTTAACGCGTTCATAACGCCTAATGGTAGGCAATACAGCAGGTAGATTTCTGTGAAACACTTGAGGAATTCCTAACCCATTTTATCGTCGAGGCCTAGTAAATCGCAAATTTAGGTTTAGTTGGTTTTTGTGTAAGAATCAAGTAAGATGTCCAAGCATGTGTGTTTAAGTTTAGCTGAGAAAATTAAAGGAAGTTGTTGCAAAAAAATCGATGTTGCTGCAAAATTCGGTGTTTCCCCAAGTTGTGTATCTCTGATAGTAAAAACTCGCGAAACTATCATCAAGAAAACTAATGTTCCAAGCAGTCGAAAACGAGTATGGGTGTGTTCTTACGAGGGTGTAAATGAAACAGTTTTACGATGGTTTCAAGTGGCACGTACGCATCAGAACGTACCAGTATAGGAAAATTTAATAAAGCAAAAGGCTCTACAATTTGCTAAAGAATTTAACTGTTAATTGTCAAGCTAGTAAAGGGTGGTTGAGTGACTGGAAGACTCGCAATGCGATTGTTTTCAAAACGGTGTCTGGCGAGAGTGCAAGCGTTAGTCAGGAGAACTGACATTTGGACTGAAACTGTTTTAAAAACTATATTGAGAAAGTACGAGCCAAAAATGTTTTCAATTGTGATGACACCGGTTTGTTTTTTAAATGTTTGCCAAATAAAACTTTCGGTTTTAAAAGTGATAAATGTTTTTGTTGGAGCAAACATGGATGGCTCAGAAAAACTGACATTACTACTCATAGGTAAAAGCAAAAATCCCCGTTGTTTAAAAGGAGTTAAATTACGCCAATAATAAAAAGGCATAGATGACTTTTGAGATTTTCGAAAGGTGGATTAAAGAACTGGACACGAAAATGAAAAGCCAAAAGCGAAAGACTGATGTTTATAGACAATTGTCCTGCACATCCAGTTTGTAGCGTAAAGACTCATGAGAGAAAAATGGATTGTATCGATAGATTTCGTATGAAGTTGGAAATAACAAACGGCACCTTTATTTGATTTTCCGGAGGTTTTAGAGTCTTTTGTTTTCTTTGGCAAGTAAACTTCTTCTCGGCCGGCCAGCCTTCCTCAAACTTGCCTCAGTACAATGTTATATATGTTCTTAGTTTACTCAACACAAACACATAAAGCGATTTAATGTTACGATAGTTTTTTAACACAATAATTCCAAATTTTTAACGATAAAATTGGTGTAAAACGGCGATGGGGGATTTATAATAATGAAAAATTAATAATGGTTTTAATAGCACAATACGACACAGCGCAGCGGTTAAAAGCCACAATTGTAAGTTTACGATTTATTTTTAACAACAATGTCAAGTTAAAATTACTGCCATAGGCAGCACGAGACAGAAACAAAAGGTGCAAAATCGCGAAAATTTTGAAATTAAATGCGCGTGTATAGATTTTGTATTGTCTTGGCTTATAAAAGAAGTTTAACAATTTTATAATTATTATGAAAAGTTAGGTAATATGAAAATAAAAAAAAAACATGAATAGAAAAAAAAAGATAAATTGGTTGTGGACGCAACACAGTTAGTGTAAGGAAAAAATGAACGAATATTGAATTGACCTTTTTTCCACCAAACATGACCTCCAAATTGCAACCTTATGGACCAGGATATTATAAAAAACATAAAACGTCATTACCGAAATAGAATTGTTCACAAAATTGTTGACGCGATTGATAACAACTTTCCAGTCCAAAAATTGATTACCCTTAAAGACTGTATAATCGAAGTTTTTAAAGTATGGAGTGTTTCTCAGAAAACTATCAAAAACTGCTTTTCTAAAGCAGGTTTTACTGAGAAAGATCACGAATGGGAGGAAGAAGACGAAATCGATCTCGCTACCTTAAAACAATGGGGTATTCTACAAAAAACTGCTACCGTCGACGTAGATTTTTTACTTGAAGATTTCTTAGAACAATGATGTTGGCACGAAAGATCTCCCAACTGACCAAGACATAACTGACGATATAGAAAGTATAGACGATCATGAAGAAGAAACTGAAACCGAGTGTCCTGCTAAATTTAGTGAAAATGAAATAAGAAATGCATTTGAAATTGTGCGAACTACTCTCAGGGGCCAGGAAAGGGTACCTGATCAAATCTTTATGCATTTGAATAAATGCGAGAATTTGGTTGAGCAACACTTAATAATTTTCCGATTTTTTTGTTGCTTGTTGATTTTTTCTTTATGTGGTGAAAAACTCTCTATAGTGCAATTTCGGTCGACATTTTGGTTTTTCACTATATAGAGGTTCGACTGTATTTGCATTGCAATTAAATTTCCGTTAAAATTGAATTAAAATCTTATATTGGCTACATAAATTATATATTTTTGGAAAGAAAAGGGGTAATCTATGCTCCACGTGTCATACCTATATTTTTGATTGAATGACTCGTATATGACGCATATATTTGAGCAAGTTTTAAAAATACCAAAAATTGAAAAAAAGCTTACACGAGAAGCATAGTAAATATTGTTTTCTTTAGTATACTTCATATTTCAACTTTTTATATTAATGACTACATAATTTTAAGGCCGGATTCCCGAACGTCTAAAACAGACTCAATTCCATATGGGTTAAGTACTTATTAAACATTTTTGTACCCATTTTAGGATGTAACGAGTAGGTATATCATCTAAAAGAGTTTAAAATATTTCCCTTTTTGTTTTACTACCATGAATATTAATGATGAAAATAAAATAGTTTCAATACATTTTTTAATTATTTGTAATATTTATTTAATTTGGAACAACTCTCTATGTTTTTCACCAAATGAATCGTCTTTATATTTAAAGAAGTTCTTTCGAAATTACATAACAGTGTATTGAGGCAATGATGATGGGATTATATGTTCCAGAAACAAATATGGCTATTTGAAATTCATTTATTAACATACTAATTATTATACAAACAACAACAACCATAATTGTTACTAAATTACATGGTGGTCCGGACTTTAAAGCCCCAGTTCCACCGTTTAATTAATTCGGCATATAATTTTGCTGATACATTTGTTTGTTTTATTTTAGGTAGAATAGAAACAATGTTAATATTTAAAACTGCAAAATATTAATTATAGAGAAACACTCAAAATTTCTGGTAAGAAACCTAAGACTCTATTTTGACTTAGTCACCGTAATGTAAAAGTGGTTCTTTCAATCAACACATACAAATTGTTGGTTACATTCGAACGTTGTTTGTATTTTAACAAAAATACAATTTATTTTGAAAAAATAGTCTATATACAAAATTACTGGCTTTTCCTATATAGAGGATTTTGTTTAAATTAGCGGTGCCTCCGTCTAATTTTCCACAGAACTGACTAATTATTTTCGGTCTTACTATGCACTCGTCAAAGTATAGCATTATAGTCGTGCCCCACCTACAACATCCACCTGCCTTTAAGCACAGCGTAATTCTTATTTTAAGTTAATTTTCCACCAATTAGGTACCAAACATTGAACATAAACTTCACTTGAAATAAAGCTAAATTGGTCTTAGAACAGGATTGGCACAAAAAACCAAATATTGATTTTTGATTAAAAAAAATAATTTTTGATTGATTAATATTTAGAATTTAAAATAGTGGCGAAATACCCAAATAATGAGCTTTAAACTATTCGCGCCACAACATATATAGATTTTTATTACAAAAAAATCAAATAATGATTTAAAAAAATCTTGATATTGAATAAAAAATATTTTGATGGATTAATATTTAAAATTTTAAATAGCGGCGAAATATCTAAATAATAAGCTTTAATATATTCGCGCCCCAACAAATAGAGATTTTATTAAAAAAATCAATTATTGATTGATTCATATTTAGAATACTAAATAGTGGCGAAATACCCAAATAATAAGGTTTAATCTATTCGCGCCACAACAAACATAAATATTTATTAAAAAATTCGATATTCATTTAAGAAAATTTGATTTGTATAAAAAATATTTTGGCTGATTAATATTTCAAATTTTAAATAATGGCGAAATACCCAAATATTATGCTTTAATTTATTCGCGCTACAACAAACGTATAGATTTTTATTAAAAATATTTAATATTTATTTCAAAAAATCTAGATTTTTTTGTTTTTAAAAATTATTTCCATTGATTAATATTTAGAATTTTAAATAGTGGCGAAATACCCAGATAATGAGCTTTCATCTATTAGCGCCACAACAAACATGTATCCTTATTACAAATATCAAATATCATTGATTAAAAAAAATATTTTGTATCAAATAAAAAACGTCTACTCCACAATCTAATTCTTTATAATTATCATAAGTGTCAACCATACACGTTTCGGGAATATGTAATCCCATCATTAGTGGTAACATTGAATAAAACAGAAACTCTTAAGACGGAAATTAAAAGCCAGAACTACAAGAATTACAACATAGAATTTCATTAAAAAACATCAAATATTGATTTAAAAACATCTTGTTTTTTTTTGGA
This sequence comes from Apoderus coryli, assembly GCA_911728435.2. Classification (NCBI taxonomy): domain Eukaryota; kingdom Metazoa; phylum Arthropoda; class Insecta; order Coleoptera; family Attelabidae; genus Apoderus; species Apoderus coryli. Next base: position 7,239,567 of record OU452204.1, on the reverse strand, counting down.
TTTTAATAAAAAATATTTTGATTGATTAATATTTATTATATAATATTATATTATACCCAAATAATGAGCTTTAATTTATTCGCGTCACAACAAACGTAAATTTTTAATAAAAAATCAAATATTGATTTAAAAACATCTTGATTTTTTTGATTTTATAAAAAAAATATTTTGATTGATTAGTATTTAGAATTTTAAATAGTAGCGAAATACCCAAATAATGAACTTTAATTTATTCGCGTCACAACAAACGTAGATTTGTAATAAAAACTCAAATATTGATTTAAAAACCTTGATTTTTTTGAGTTTAATAAAAAAATATTTTGATTGATTAATATTTAGAATTTTGAATAGCGGCGAAATACCCAAATAATGAGCTTTAATTTATTCGTGTCACAACAAACGTAAATTTTTAATAAAAAATCAAATATTGATTTAAAAACATCTTGATTTTTTTAATTTTAATAAAAAAATATTTTGATTGATTAATATTTAGAATTTTCAATAACGGCGAAATACCCAAATAATGACCTTTAATTTATTCGCGTCACAACAAACGTAGATTTTTAATAAAAAATGAGATATTGATTTAAAAACATCTTGATTTTTCTGATTTTAATAAAAAATATTCTGTTTGATTAATATTTAGAAATTTAAATAGTGGCGAAATACCCAAATAATGAGCTTTAATCTAATCGCGCCACAACGGACATAGTATAGAATCTAAAAATTCAACTTATTTTGTCCAATTAATACAAAATAATTTAATGCCATTTAACATTTGCCATTTACAGTGTTTTATATTTACAGCTTAAATATTTTTTAGAGTGCGCTTCGTGCAAGAAAATTCCTGTAGCGGCTTGTTTCTTTCCTGGTCTATAAATTGCGATAGCCATTTCATACGCGTATAATCTTAATAGTCGTTTAAGGCAGTCGGAGAAAAGAGTTGCAGTTTTTCTTGGACGTAAGTGAAATCATATAGGTATAATGGGCTGGAAGAAAAGACAAAATATGGCAGTATTATGTTAAAAGAACACATCAAAATGAATCATGGTGTAGAGCAATATGTAAAAACTGCAACATCACATGCAGCAAGAATAGCAACTTTTGAACCGTACCAAAAAAGGAAAAATTGAAATATACAATGAGTAGTTTTCTAAAGTGGATATCAACAACTGAAAAAAATACGCTTGATAATCCTAAGAATGTTTGACTAAAATAGTTTCCGATTTAATTATTTTTTGTGAATCAAACAAAGAAAAAACTGAATAAAAAAAAACTATTCTGTACACATTTTAAATTTACTGTACAAGTGCTAGACGTTCAACCCAAATTGTTAAAGATTTTCACAATAATCATATAATGCGACAGTAAAATTTAATCTTGCAGGAGCTTCAGTACTTCCAAGTGATGTGGGATGGGATAGCATGGCTGATAGCTTAGAGATGTACGTCCCTCAGTCGGGCATAATATTACAAATGTATGAGGAAAACAAAAAGGAGATTGACGCGACCATTTACTAAAAGGTTTCAAATATTGGGCTTAAACATGCATCACAATAATATCTAAGCATTGTTTAAAATCTGTATATGTTCCTCTTGATATTTTGTAAAGAGAAATTGCTATATCTCAGTTGCGGTAGAGGCGTAGAATTAAAAATAGATTTAACTTTAGAGAACACAAAAATTTCAATGTCAAGCAAGCACTCACGTCGTATCATTTTGTCTGTCGAGCCCACAAAAGCACCAGAAACCATTAACGAGTTACATGAAACTCTTAAACATACATTATTAAATCGAAAAGGTAAATGGAATAGAGTGGTGGTTATCACAAAAGGGTGAGCCAGAAATAGCAAAGCAACTGCCTATTATCACCGAACATATAACGGCATAGAGGGATCACGTTTATATGGTCGGTCCTATTATCAAACCGTTTTTGTGCACAACTACGTCTTCAGCATCAATAGAACGAATGTTCACCACCTTTCACTTTATACACTCTGATATTAGAAACAGGATGGGTGTAGAAAAAGAAGGAAACTGGTATTTTTGTTCAAACTATAAGAAGAACGAAAATGTAGAATATTAGATTCTATTTGATATGTTTCTTTTATTGTTGTTCGTAGTCTTATACATTAATAATGTTGAAAAGGTGCAAAAAAGATTTTTAAGATTTTTATATACAACAAAATGTAATGTTTATCCATATAGAATTTCCTACTGTAATATGCTTACTACCTTCAACTTTTTAACTTTAGAGGATAGAAGGAAAAAACAAGCTGTGATATTTATATTTGAATTTGTTAATAATTTGAAGTACAAAAATTGTGATTTTATTAATTATAATAAGTTCCGAAGCTTAATCTAAGAATGTTAAATAACGATTTATTTGTTACTGGTGGATTTAATTGCTCACCAATTAACAATATGCTCATACATTGTAATGCAATATTGAATAGTAGTGGCATAGACATTTTCAATGCATCAGTGAAGGAAATACGAAGTACAGCCTACCTTTAGGGGTGTTTGTGAGCTTTGAATAAATAAAATAAAAAATATACAAATCATGCGATGTAAGTCATGGTTTTAATTGTGATTTAAATCACTTGATTTATATGAGACCAACGCTGTCATGGAATAAATTTAAATACTTAAAAAACTGCACATATTCTTGGACAACATATATTTTGGTGGACTAAAACTTTGTCAACACAAAATATAATCTTAGTTTTTTTATTTATTTTATTATTTTTGCGTCGAATCGTTGTGTATAATATCTAATTCTTTTGACACAAGTATTTATTAAAAAAAGGTTTTAAAAGTATAAAAGAATGAATGTTTAGTTTTGCTTTTTGAATAAACAAAAAAGAATTCGTCACCCAAAGCAAGACCTCCGTAAACAGGCACCTTTGAAGGGGCCCCAAATCGATAAATGCCGGGTACCTTAAAACGTATAGATTTTCGACATAATCAACAAAAAACGTTTGTATTTCATACACTTTTTATGTTGCTTATCATTTAAAATAACGAAGTTAACGGGGAGCAACTATTGACCTCCCTGTACCGACCGATTATCCGATCTAGCAATTATAGTTATTGAACAAGACATCCTCGAGCAATTTAATGTGCCAGAGATTAACAGAATTTGCATCTGCAAAATGAAAGAAATTTTAATTTACTTATTTATTAACCGAGTTTTTTATTTTCCTTAGAATTAGTTTTATTCCGCACGCGGGCGACCAACGGCCTTGCCGGGGCCCTGACCCAAAGAAAAAACAATACAAAATTAAAATACATCCCGCTCCTCTTCGAAATGGATTATTTCAAAAAACTAAAAAATAAAGTTCAGGAAAAAAAATTATAATTTTAAACTTAATCCTCAGATTGGTCTTCATAAATTCAACAGTTTCTGGCAAAATCGCGAGCTGCATGCATGCCATGTGCAATAAATATACTTTTCCTCCGAGCGTGCGGCAAGGTGAACTTTACCGTTTTTTTTTACTGCGCAAAGTTGCACTTTTCCGCACGCAGTGCTGTGATGTTAATTTTCCGAACTGTTTTTAATTTTTCTATAACTAATATAAAGTCAAATAGTGCTAGATTTGTTATAAATCATAAATATTAATAACTGTTTATCAACATTAAAAGAAAAAGTACTTATAGCGTACTTTTCCGCACGGTTTTCAAATGTATTAAACTACAAACTTAAGCTAGTTTCATAATGGTTCTTTTTCTCTGGTAATAACAATGGGATTTAAATTATTGCGAGTTATTTCTACAGTTTTGCCTGTATTCTTTAGTTTTGCGAAATTTGAAGTGCTTATACCTAACACATGCGGAAAGTGTCTCCTACTTATTAGGTAAATACCGAGTTTACACATGTTGCACACATTTTTTTTGTACGATTTGTTTTTATGAGAAATTTTAGAGAAGAATTTTCTATAATACATTAAAAATATCCCTTTTAGAACAAAAATCCAAGTGAGGTGAGTGCTTAGTTTTAGTACAGTACCAAAAGTGATAACTTAGACAAAAGTGTTTTGTTCTATACCAACTATTTTATTTATTCCTATTTAAGTATAACTAAAATTGTGGGTTTTTTTATTGTTTAAAGTTAGTAGAACTGAATAGAAAGAAACTCTGAAATACTTAATGACATTTTGTCATCAATATAAATAATGATCATTTGAAATCAACGGTCGCTTTAGCTAATAAAATTTTCTCTCAACAAAGAGTCGTATTGTTGAGAGAAAATTTTATTATGATATTGTTAATTAGGTTTTTAATTCCAATATTGCCAATGTATTGAATATCTGATTTTCGCCTCTTCTACTCCATTGATTGTTGTGTTTTTGTATATATGTGTGGCATTTTGGGTTCAGGGGGTGGAGTTTTGTTTTTTGGAGTATTGCATAAAATAATATAAGTATGTTTACAAATTAATCTCAGGTATACTGTACGCAGAACAACAAACGAACAAAAATCAGAATCCACACACAAATCTTTCAGTTGGTTTCTGTGGAATGATCTTTATTTGTTTGTTCAAACTAATAACTAGTATGTTCGTATAAAAATTGTACTTATCTATATCATATATCACAAAAATATAATAACTTTGTATGAAATATTTTTGGGTAAATAAATATTATTATTACTATTTTATTAAAATTTAAAATGAAAATCCTCACCTGAAGAGATTATTAAAACCAATATGCATTCCGCACTATATTTTTATAGATCAAGATATATTAGTTTTTGACACAAAAGCAACCAATAGTTATTGCCATTATTACGTCGAAAATGTGTGAGTAGGTATAAAATTGATAAAATATTTCATAAATTGTGCCACCTGCGAGGAATCAATAATTTCAAAATTGTTCCGTACGCCTACTTATGTATTCATATGATTACGATTAACTAGTAAATATCTATTCGTTATTTATTATTATTTAAAAATTAAATATTGTTTGAAAATAATGTCGTAACTGACATGCGCGACTTACTAGTTTTGTTTCTAGACTGAGTATAAAGCTAAACATATTATATCCATGTAGGTAGAGTAACCATTTAACTGTATATTTTAAATTTACGTGAAAGTCCAGCGGCGTGCTATCTTATTCAATAATATCTATTAGATTAGTTGTGACAAAACATCATGACTGCTATTATAGTAAGCACAGGGTGGTTCTTATTGGATAGGGAAGGTTTATTGGTATATAATAGAGTTGATAGCCTGTACAGGTAAGTATGTTATATCTACAAAGCGATTATCAGTTTTATTTTTTGGTGTTTATTTGTGAACAGACGGTTATGTATTTGCTATCAAAAACTCGAATATTAAAACAAATTAAAATTTAGAATTCTATGTTACAAAATAGTTTAAAAATATTTTCGTTGCGACCGCTCACCGGCCGAGTATGTATAGTAGACTGATTTAGTAATTGTATTGCGGTGTTGCCATTATCCGTTGATGGCATCTGTACGGGCCTTTAAAAACTGCATATAGCAGAGCCTGCGATGACTTCTTTCCAAAGAATCCCGTTAAAGCTATGACTTTACATGATATAGCCTCTATTTTTCGAAAAGCATATTTGAAAGTTGCAACAGTTTGCGAACGCCATAAGTGGTTTTAGAGCAACTGGTATAGAACCATTTGACTCTCAAATATTCACCGAACTTGATTTAGAAATATCAAAAACAACAGAACGAGAATTAACTCCAATATTAATAGAAGATGTTTGCCAACCAGAACTCAATGCTTTCAACTTCAAATTGTAATATATTGAAACCGCGACCAAGCCCAAACAAGGAAAGCCAAACCATCAAAACAACATTTGGATTACCTCCTCTACCACAATCCGTCATTAAAAATAGACATTGTAGAAAAAAACTATCTTCTCTGATACTTTCCGGCACATCGGTAAAAGATGCGTTGGAAGAAAAACAGCAACAAAATAGACAAAGAACGAAAAAAACAATTAAAGTCATTTGAATGGTTACATAAGCTAAAAACCACAAAAGAAAATAAAGATGACAAAATAGTAAAACAAAATAAAACGAAAAACACAAAACACAAACACAAAAGAGAATGAAGAAGACGACAAACTCTGTTTAATTTGTAATTATGAAGGTAAAAACAATGAGTTATGGTTTCGATGTAATATGTGTTTTAAATGAGCTCATTCTGAATGCACCGATCTTGACTCAGAAGAAATTAAAAAAAAACTTGGGCTTGGGAACTTTAAATATTGAAAAAACTTTCAAATTTTCTCCTTTTATATACCAAAGTTTTTTTAGTTAGAATTTGTTATTTTTTTGAATTTATATTCTTATTTTCTCATTTGAGATGTATGTTTCGTCAACTTACCCAATGCAGTTCGTCAACTTATCAACCTTTCTTTAAAAAAAAAAAAGAAAATACAAAAAATCTGTTTAGCTACAGCTAGAATATTGTGTTGGTTAATTACTAAGACAAATAGTGTTCAAAATATTAATAAATATTTATTTATAATTAAAAACAAGTATGTGAAAATTGGATATCGGGCTTAACTTCGCCAACTTACCCCCCTTTCCCCTATACAACGACCAACAACAAATGGAGGTGAGCGACGTGAAGCGTCAACGTCTTTAATCGATCGTGCGCGTTGTTGCCTTTACCCAAGAAGAGAGATTTTTTTCCTTACAATGCAAGAACTCTTTATGTTCAAAAATTCATATTAACAATTTGACAAAATTTTGACAGGGCTACAATGCAACCTAATGTACTCTTGTACGTGAGAGATGTTTAATAAATTCAAATTGGCCAAATAGCCTTGGCAGTTGCGGCCAATAAAGAAGTGAAGAAAGTGAAAAAACAATAAACAAATTCAAAGGTTATGGAAAACTTATAATCAATCGTTAACATAATCAATCGTTAACAAAACAGTATAAATATCTAATAGAATATTATCTTTATCAAAACTTGAAAATAATCTGAGAAGTAAGTCTTGTTTATGTCCGAACGCTGCAATGGGAAAAGTAGGTTTTTGGATTTACATATTTTTTACTTAGTCTACACTGACACAAATAAATAATAGAATATTTTGAGAGATAAAATATAACCAAAACAGTTTGCCATTTCAACCGCCAACAAACTTAATCGAGATATTGACATACCCGATTTTTTTAACCAAATTTTGTTTTCATTGGTCAAAAAATGCGGTCTCGAACGTGCATCCAAATTTGTTATATCCTATATATATATATATATATATATAAACTTTATAAACTTTTGAACAGAGGTCATTTTTAGGGTTCAGGGGTCATGAAATAAAGAACTGCATAAAAAATTTCGATTTTTTTTGGAAATCTACTAATTGAGGGGTCATTCCTTAGTGAAAATAAGTCTTATAAACATCAGGTCACATCTTCACGTTACGGAGTTATCGCACTCCAAAAATGGTGGAAAACTTCAGTTTTTATTTATTTTTTATAAATAACGAACTGTTAGACCTATCGCAAAATTACATGTACTGGCTAGCTCTGAAACATCTAATTAATACTAAATAATTAAAATAACCAATATATATGCGAAAATAGACATTAAACATGTGGGATTAAGTAGAATCAAATAATGCTGCTACATCGAGGTTAATATACAGGATCTAGTCTACAAAAAAAAAAAGAGTAATAATTGTAGATTGACAGAATTAATTTTGATATAAATTGTAAAACTGAACAACTTTTTCAAACAATTTTTTTCAACTATTTATTGAATAAGAGAAACTATCCTTTTTAATTTTTAGACAAGCAAAAACTAACTGTGTCAATAAATTTCATTTTTCTTTATAATCATAAAAGAAATTGGAATTTGATGCAACATTTTTGGGGACATAGTTACTACGGTGTCTTCCACACAGTTAGGTAGTTCTTATAAGAATATAATATGTACTTGAGTATACTTTACCACATTGATGCATGCGGAAGGTTATGGGTTGGATTCCCAGCTCTCGCATTTTTTTTTTCATTTTCGAATAAAGTAGTTAGTTTGTTTAGTTAGTTTATTGGAAATAATGAAAGTAATACAATTATAATAATTATTATTATTAAAATTCTGTTTCGTTACGAAGGTCGTATATTTTTGATTATATTATATGGTGTCGGGAAAGTTTTGGGGCGACACAACCGATTCTTTTTAAGTATTATTTCATTGATTTCCAGTTTAAATCCACCGGTACGTACTAAAAGCATTGTTTATCAAATTATTGTGTAAAAGAGATTAAAACCTACCTTTTAACTTGATTAAGCAAGCAACAGTGATTTCATTAGCATCATCATCATGTGCATGCAGACATGTGTTAATCAGGTTTTTTATATAAATTCTAGTTGAAAATGTCACGTTTAGTTTTAACGTGATCTACGAGGACGTTAAAAGGGCCTTATTTAAAGGACTGAAACACGGAATATCAAGTTTTTAGTTTATTTTTTGTTAATCTTTTTTTTTTCAAGTATATTTATTTTTAGTAGATTTTAATATATATATATTTTTCTGCTAGGTCAATGTCTCGCTTGAGCGCCTTGGCGGTTGACACCGGAAAGTTAATTTTAAAATAGCGGCCTGTCAAAATTTAACAAAAATCATAAATAGAAAATACCAATGTTACATATCAAACGATAGAGCACTTAAATCTATACAATATTTATGTGTAACTTTTTTTCATCGCTGGTATACTTATTTAAGTAAATATGAAGTGATATTCCATCGACGCTTTCAGACCATTTTGATGTTAAGAGACCCGACCATCGGGCTTGAAAAGGCGTTTTTTAACTAGATTTCTTGCTTAACACTACTAGTCATAACTTTTAAAGAGTTTCACACATTAGTACCTATTATAGTTTTTTGCTACGCTCCTGATTATCACAATTATAAACATCTAACAAATGTGTAGTGCTATGCGCAACATTTGCTTCATTGACGTTTTCAAGCACTTAAAGTAAAATAAAAATAAAACATGTTTTGTGTCCCATTCTTAATCTATTAAAATATATTCTATATACTATATAGGCATACCTACCTAAATTGTATAATACGAATTTAAATGTTTTAATTTTGTATTTTGTAAGTTCTTATGTAAACTATTTTCACGTTCCATATACGAGGATGGTTTGATGAAGACCGTGACGAGACTTTGCCAAAAAATCATTTTATTTTCTACATAATCTCTTTTAGCTGGCTCCACATAAAAAATAGAAACATGTTGTTTAGTCCAACATGTTTATGTCTTCTAAATAATCAGATTCCTCAAGGCCCTCAAAATAGGCGTTTGTTTCATCGATAACCTCATTTGACCCGAATCGAAGGGGCTTGGGAACAGGAAATAGTCTGAGGGGGCTAAATCTGGAAAATATGGTGGATGAGGTACCAGTACCCCTGATGAATTTTTGCTATGGTGACTACACAGGTATGCACCCGTGCATTGAAAAAACACTTTTTTCTTCGCTAAATGCTGTCGTTTCTGTTTTAAAACAGTGTCAAATCTGTCCAACAGCTGTGAATAATATTCGCCCGTGATTGGTTTAGTCTTTTCATGGTAATCAATAATCAATATTGCGAAGTTAGCGGGATCCGGTTTTTGTGACACGTTGCTACTTTTTTGTGTAACTCACGATGTCCTAATCATATTTTGGGTAACACATGTAGTTTTCGACATACAGGACCAAATTCAAAAAAACTCACTTTTCGGATCCTCTCGTGTCCCGGAAATATATCAACGGTGTTTGATAGAACTTTTTATATGGAGTCCACAGGCGTATCTTTAATTTCAAAATATGAACCAAACTGATGTTTTTTTAAATGGAACCACCCTGATTTTTTTGCTTTTTAAATTTTTTTTTTTTTGCCATCAGTTTTAAGTATTATTTTTAGTATTTATAGCGAATTATGGTTTTTGTGTCTGTTTTATTGCCATGTGTTTTTTTTTTTAATTTAGGTATGCCATGTTATTTTACAGATTAAATAAACCACCACTTATTTGAGATGAAACTGATTCCAAATAAACGCTGTTTAAACCGGGTAAAACAAATCTGTTTAAAACATTACTGAAAATTTGAAACAAGTTTAAAACAATTATTTTAAACATTGTCTAAACATAAACGCGCGCCGTGATGAATCTGTTTACCACTGTTATCAGTTGTACTAATTTTTCATTTGCGCTATTGAAAGTTAATTATTTTCGAATGTTCATTATTCTATTTTTGATTTTTTTGAGGAATGTGTCACAAACACGAAGTTACACCTTTAGTTTAGAACATCAGAAATTCGTGATTGTGACACATTTCTCAATAAAATCAAGAAAAAAATGATTATTGGATAGAACGAATTTTGCTATTGCGAATTATAGAAAAAACATAAGAGGCAAATAATGGTGTTGACCGTTGTTCGTCAATGCCTTAAGCCATAAGTAAGTAATTTAAATATGACACAGATGAATTTTAAATCTTAGTTGGCTATTCGAGTTAAAAGTGATGTGGCAGAAAAAAAACAGCTCATGAGAGGCCTTCAAAAAAATCTGTTTCAAATGATTGAGTACAACATGTAATAATAAAACATCCCGAAAAAAGCGAAGCCTGTGCAAAAATTATACGATTTGTCTTTGTGACAATGGAACAAAATTCATATTATCGCCGACTGCTCTTAAATATTTCATAAAACTGATAATAAATGTAAAGTGTGTGGTATAAATAAAAAATATAAATCATTAACTATAATAAAACCCTCTTCTCGTATTCACTCTAATCTTCAACGAAAACAGGGTAAAGTTCGCCACGGATTTCTGACAATCAAAAAAAAGTGTAAAATATACCATTTGTTTTAACATACGTTTAAATAGTCAGCGCAATGCAACGTTTACTTTTGTTGAGGGTTCTTTGAAGAGAAACATTTTTAAAATAGTTCCCAAATCGTAACTTTTTTCATTAAAGTAAAGCAATTAGAAAAGAAAACAGATTTGTGTATTATTCTTATGGAATCTACTCGCTTCAACAACATACCAACTAACAATACTCGGCTACCAGACTGTTTTTGAAATTCTTATTCTTGCAATACCATAATTAATTCGAAATCTATTTACACCCGATACACGCGCAGATGCTTCATTAAACATAAACTTTATTTCCCCAAGTTTATTTTATGTTATTTTGCTAAAATCATTTGGTCCTTCAAAAAATTCCATATTATTTTTATTTCATTCATTTCAATTCATTCGAAATCTGGCAACAATCAAGAAAAGATGAGAAATTCGGTGATGCCACACTTTATTTCAAGATTTTCACCATAAACATATTCCAGCACATTTGCCTCAATAAATCCACACATTACACAATAGATTTACACATAGAATATTATTAGATACTTGATTTTCCAAGACATTTAATTTACTCAACTCCCACAATAATATAACAAATATTAAAACATTCTAAACTAATTTGTACTTATTTTTTATTTTACTATTCACATGAACTAAATCTGGCAGAATTGTTTTAAATGACACACGTTGACACATTTGGCATTCGAATATTGATTTTTTACCGTCCTCACCAGACGGGCTACAATTTCAATAATAATAATAAAAGTTCAATGATCCCGTTCGAGTAACAATATGTGCAGACGTGCTACAATTTCAATAATAATAAAAAAAGTTCTAAGAACTGGGTCATAGAGATGCAAGAAATGTATTGATATATTCCATTCGATCTCAATTTCTTTTTGATAACAAAATATTGTGCGTAAAAATTATATAAAAGTTTTATTTTTAATATAAAAAATACTTAATAATTTAATTTTGAATTTGGCTGTAAAGGGGTGTAAATTGGCTCCACTAGAAGGATCCATCTTTGTCAGCGCAACCCTTTCTGTCGTTCAGAGTTTCTTCTGTAATTAATATCTTAATGTAGTATTAAGTAACTTGATGTACATACACAACGATTTTCCCAAATTTAGAGCGGCTGGCAAACCTAATTCCAAGAATCATATAATGACTCTTTTCTTATGAATTTTTGTTTAACGTTAAGTATATTTTTAAAACTGTCTAGTTCAAGTGGCACCATCTACACGCCACCGTCAACTCAATAATGTAGCTGTAAAATAGGTATAGATAGAGTACTTATTATGTGTCTAGTCGCAGCGTAATAGGTAGTCAATACAAATTCAGTATTGGATATGGAATATAGATGTCTCTGAGTGAAACGATATTTTATTATTATACAGGTTATAGGTAGAGAGATAGGCTACACTTTCTGACTGTAATACCCATTTGTTTCAATATTTTGTTAAAATATAAGGTCCTAATAAAATTTAAATTACAATGTGTCTACATAAGATTGGAAAACTTTTATTATAAACTTTTCGAGGCTGATCAGAAAATATGCATCATGTGCAAGAGCATAGGCAAATAGTCTTTCGAAAATTTTAAGTTATACTAATGGGAATTACTAATTCGACTAATATGGTTTCAAATGATTACTTATTTCAAATATGTGTATAGGTACTATTGAATTTTTGATTTTGCGTTAAATTATAAGTGTTCATTCCTTGAATATGACAAAAAACATTAAGAATCTTTTTTAATTTTTTTCCAATAAAAAATCTTTAATTTGATTTAATCGATTTAGCATTAAAAATGAATGAAAGTGACTTTGTATTGATATTTGATTTCGTAAAATTAACACTACCACAACTAGAAAAACTGGATTCATCAGTCCATAAAATATGTGACGGAAATTGCGGATTTTCGTGCACATATCTCTCAGCCAATAACAAAAGTCTATGCGCTTCCTGTCAAAATCGGCTTCTGAAAGTGCCACTTACACTTCCCGTTTCTCGTAAACGGACTACTAACCGACAGAACACTTTCTGCTATGGTATCTTCGGTCAGGGTATTTAGCAGCATATTCGCGTTTGTTTATTTGCCTCTATGGAAACTTGCCAATTTTGTTTCATGGGTATCTCGATCTACTTACCTCTTTTAACAAATTTTATGAAAGCTCTGCATTTTGGTAATTTTAATGGATGTTTCATTATTTTTATTTGTTAAACTATCAGTTTAATAAAGTTTAAACCGATTTCTTTATTTCCCATGGCATCCTTGATCACGGAAAATTAAAGATACATGATTTTTCAACGAATTTTGGTGAACAACATTCTTTTGGTCATAACTTTGAAACGAATAAAGATTTTGACGTGCGGTTTTGGACTTTTTTGTTGCAAATTCAATTTACTTTTCATCTTTGATAAAATATTTGTATCATTCCATTTAAGTTTTTAAAGAAAAAGCAAAACAAGTTTAGGCGTTGCAAATATCGCCATCTAGCGGACCCCCAAAAAACAATTATTATTTGAAATATTTTTTTTCTTCATCAGCAAGGCTTCAATTCTTAAACAAAAATTAGATTGATAAATTCGGTTAAGCCAAACCAAAGTTATAGACATTATCATAGGTAAAATTTCGTCCTTGCCTGCTGCCTTTGTTTCAAGCCACACAATAAAAAGTGATACACCAAAAAGATGCCGAATCTCAGTAGCATTACTATTGGTATTGTTTTTTTAACTTATATTGCGAAATTTTCAATAAAAATGCAATTTTCGCATTACTGTATCTATTACCGCTAGCGGTATAGTTAGGAACTAAACAACTATTTCCAGCGATGTCCCATGGTCAATTTCCCTAAGAGAATTTTTTTCCCATTGTCCTACGACTATTATTTCCTGAGATATGCTACCTGTCAACCCTTAATCGAATACCCGGTATATCTATTAGTTACATACGACGATAATAATGGCTTTTTTTCAATATATTTTCTATAGTATCGCTGAAATTTACAAACAAAATATGGACTTAGGGGAGTTTGTTACCAAATATTGGATTTAAGGGATTTTGATATTTATGGATAAGGAGTTAGTGGGGTTTGTAAAATAAAACAATGCATTTTAAATATTTCAAGATATTCATTTGGATTAACGATTTGTTTCTTTTCCTTGTCTTTTTCAGTTCGCGCAAAAACTCTATCGGGAGTGGCCAACGACTGGAAAAACCAACTTCATTTCGGAAAGACTTGTAGTACTGATCCATTTCAAGCACATTGCTAACCGCATAGTGTTTTTATTTTGCCCTCCACATCCGTCAGCTAAAAGTTTACTATCGTTTTACCATCCAAATTTGTATTATTGAGGGTATAAAATACTTCGCTCGCAATTTCATTAGATCTTTTTAAGTATTTATCTTCTGTGCAGGCCAAACATCTAACATTATGTGGAGTAAGATTAGCATGTGAATCACCAGTAACAATGCTAAAGTTATAAATATCCACCTGTCTACTGTAGTACACACTTTCGTCCAGAAGTATAGGGAATGGAAGATTTTTCTGACCGTCGCACATAGGTCATTTTGTTGATTCTAGGGAGAAATAAATATAGTATTAAATTTCTTGACAAATTAGTCAAGTTACACATTATAAAGTATTTAATATTGGTAAAAAAAGTTAAATAGTGAATAAGAAATATAGAAAAATATGATTGTCGCTTGTAGAACTAACTTTAGCGGGATAAAAATAAAACAAGAGAGAAAATCCTATATTATAATTTATATTATATGTATATTAATTCAATGCCGGTACTTATGATTGATAATCCTTGGGTAACTCTAAGATAAAAAGATCATGTAAATGTAAAACCGGAAATGTTTAGTTTTTAAGATACAGGTTGTTAAACATTCAAAAAACGGTGTTTTAAATATCGTATTCTTTGTCCGATTTTGTCGAACTTTGGTTAGGGTTATTATTAGCAAAAAAAAAATGTACGCCTTACGTTTTTGAAAATTTTATTTTATTTTTTAATATTAAACAACGAAAAACATTATCTTAGTTTTCAAAACAAAAAATAAATTTGTTAATAAACGCTTATTTTTAACATAAGTAAAAAAAAAAGAATTTTAGATAGGAAAATAAATTAGTTTTTGTGGCATTGCTTATAAGTATTCTGAGTCACTGTTTTCATTTTCAATCTCAAAATCTGTGGCACTGGCAAAATTTGGTTCCTTAAGCAATTTAAGTGGTGCTTTTGTAGAGGGAGTACCAATACGCTTGGATAAAGCCGAAATGTAAGGGTCAGACGAAACCAGGAGACACGTGAATATATCTCTTACTGTATCCTGTCTAGAAAATTTTCTGCTATAAAGCTCTCGATATCTTCTTAAGTCTTTATTGCGAGATTCCAGAGCTTCTTCGGAAAACATTCCTATAGGTAAAGCGGCAACTTTGACTATATCAGCACCATGAATTAATATGCGATGGAGAGAGGAGGGCATATTGTACCAGGGATACATACTAACAAACATTTGTGCCGTTTCTTGACAGTAATTTGAAAATGCATCTATGTTAATATTATATCCACAAGAAATTGTTGTTAAAATCACATAAAGATGTTTCAAAAAATCCTCATTTAATCCTGTTATCCTAGAGGCCAATGCATAGTTGCGAAAAAATCTTCGTGATGTATTACCATCATTGGTTGTGCCGTGTCCCTGTTTAGGAATATCAACCAGTAAATTCATTTCTACTTTAAGTTGTTCTTGTATATGTTTCTTCCTTTCCTTCACTTGTATCTTTTCATACGGCTCCCGTATCTGCCATCTTTGTAGAGGGATTCGATACGAAATGTGAAGACAACACTCAAGACACCTAATCCACGCGTGTAAACTTGAAATACCGTAATCATACATTAAAGGATCGGACACGAGGCTCCAAATTTTTTTAAGATTGTTCATGATTTTTGGCGTAGCACCACATATGCCACATGTTTGAGTGGAAGAACCGCTTATTACACCAAACGTTTTGCCGTCTATCATCGTGAGTTTAAAATCATGCTTGATACGTACTTCCTTATTTACAAACGTAATTTTAGTTGGTTGAATGCATTTGATTTGGTTTTTCACGTTTTCAATTTCTCTTTTTGACAATTCGGCAGTCTCCTTTTCAAAAAGAATTTTAATGGGTCTGCAATATCGTACAGATGAAGGACGTGGATTTTGCCACAAGATGTGACCATTTGTAGTGGAACTAGACACACTGAAAACAAATTAGAATCATCCTTTGCCACTCTGTCTTCTTGTTTACAATATCCTTGTTTGTACGTAGAATGGCCACCACTGCCATCGCAACCCCACTTTTAAAAAATTGTGACATCTGAAAAATTTAATGAGCACCGTTCAAAAATGTTTTTTTGCACCTCCACAATCCTATTAACTGTGTGGTCAACAAGTTGCTGTAATTTCACTTCTGCCACTGTATCCGAAACTATAATAAAATTTTCATTAGGAAAGCATTTCTTCTTAGCTTCTAAAAGGATATTGTAGTTGGGATAAATATTTGCCGTTCGTATTTTAGCCCCTTGTTGCATCAATAAATATGACTTCTTTGTTAATTGTGCATCAACATACAATGCCAAAGCTTCTTCTGGGGTATACTTGACTGGCAGCTTGTTTGGCAATTGATAGGCTTTTTTTATTTTTGTTGCCCTATTCGGAGAATACTTGGAAACTTCTTTTACCATTCGCGAAGCATCTCTTCGCCCTGATGACTCCAGACTTCTACGCATGGCAAAGGATAATTCATGCCTTTTATAATTTTTTAAAAGCGGCAAAATTTTTTGCCTTTTACTTTTTGCCCCAAGGTCTTGAAATTCTTTGCTTGGGCGCCCTCTTTTTTTACTGATACGGGTATTAGGTAAAGTCAAATCAATTTCTTTAAATGTGATTTTACCATTAAGCCACTCATTTTCCCTATCTTCAAATAGCTTTTGACCTCGATTACTCTCTCTCCACTTTTTCGCCACCGCACTATTAAATGAATTAACCTTTTGTTTTATTTTGCAATATTCTGCATCCTGACCTTCCTCTAAATTGAGTTTATTGCTGACATTCTGCAATACTGCACCATTTTTAGCGTTTACGGATTTTTGTTGAGACCAAACGCTAAACAGCTCTCTTTTGGTGAATGACATGATACCTGAAATAAAACAATTCTAAACTTGTTGGCAACTACTGGCACATAAAGTTCAATTTATTGAACAGGGTTTGAGTGCAATTAACTAAAAAAATAATATTTAGGACAAACACGGGCAAACACCGATATATGCCGCTTGCTTAACTTGTTTTACCTAGATTTATATTAAATAAATAGGTACAAATCTTTGAAAACATTTTTAACACATAATTTCGCTACTTTATTTGTAAATTATACTAAGTAATGTAAGTAGTACTTACCCAAACTTAACAAACAACACCAAAACTCCCAAACTATACACAGCAAATAATTCTGTATGCCACTTTAAATATGACGTACAAAGACTTGTTTAATGACGCGCAATTATAATTTAGTTGTTATTTGGTTGTTGTCACCACACCCGGCCTACTAGAATTAGCAGAATCAAATAATATTCCGAAAATTGCTTACCTAGTATATTGTCTTTGAAATCACATATACCGAAATCATAAAATGCTATTTATATTTTTTTAATTATTTCCCTGTAGTGTATTATAAATGACCTCTGTGCGTCGAAGCTAATAGTAATAAGGCCCTCCTTTTTTTCTGCAACTTTTCGAAAAAGTTGTTGGCTCGCAACTTATGCACTTTTAATTTGGTTTTGAGTAAGTTTATAACATTTGCATCCTTCTGGTTCTTCATTTTTTCTTCGAGTTGTCGGTGGTGACTACGTTGATATTTTTCATCATTTTAATTATAAAAAAAACAAAATGTTACTATCAACAATAAAAAAAAGTAATTCTTTACGACGACTTGTTATTCTTAAAACATCTGATTATGTTCTGAATACTACAGAATTTGCACAACTATTTCGAGGCAAACAAACCCACCACGTGGTTATTATCATATCATTGGTTAAAATGGATTTACTTGTATTTGAATATAAACGTAAAAAAATTTAGTGGGATTTGAAAATAGGGCAAATTTTAACGGTCTATTTAAACATATTTTTGCGGGTTTTGAACCCTAATGGATATTTAGTTCAGTAAAGCTTTCAATCTACAATCCAATGATGTATCAAAGGTATTTTAAGCAAAAGGTGGATTTAATGGGTTTTGAAACCAGAAGACTCATATATGATATTTTAACTTCTATGCCTTATTCAAGACTGTTGAAAGACATGTTATATAGCACTTCACCAAAACACTTTTTAAATCTAGATGCGCGTTTTTCCTAACGCTGTTAGCATCCTTAGGAGAGAATTATGAAACTTTTATTCTTCTCTGAGGATGCTGACCGTGTTCGTGAAATGCTCGTTGAGATTTAAAAATGTGTTTTCGAGGTAACAACAAAAATATTTTTTTGTACATTCTTATATACCTACCTTTGCACTAACAAATTTCAGTTTAGTTACACTAAGAGTCATATAATGTACCTATACGAATATACTACATATTGAGTAGCTGATTGTAGTAGAGTGGTTTAGGTCCTTTAGCCTTTATTCATTTTGAGCTAAAGACACCTTTTGTGAATGTACTGTTATCATTCCTCTAATGTGAAATATCATTATAAGTAAAGGTGTATCTGTTAAAATTATTAGCAATAAATAGTTATTAAGAAGATTAATTATTTGTTTAGTTAAAATTAATTTAATGTCTTGTAATATTTTGTCTCCTATGTTTCATGTTCCGGAAATAGTTCGCCATTTTTTGGTAATTTGGGGGGTGGCCTCAGATTACTCTATTGGCCACAAATTGTATTTATTATATTATGTTCAATCTAATTTGAAAATGTAATTTTAAACAGGTAAATTTCTGGGTAATCACAAAAGTAGCATCTGTCATGAAAAATCACGATTGCAACGCCGACAATACAGACAAACCAAATTGACAGTTTAATATATTTCGCTAATTTCGAAGGTTTCAAAGCTTTTTATATAATGAAAAACAGTGATAGTGAATATAGTTTAACTCCACCTGTTTAATTTATTCAAAAGCAATCCTGTGTATTAAAACAGTCGTAGAAAAAGTATAGTGTGAAACTCGCATGAAATAACTATTATCTACTCATATGATTTGCAGCATGAGCCGCCTCATACTCGTAGGAAATATATGTCATTTCATGTTCGTTGCACAATATACTATAATACTATACCAATAGATATTTTTTACTGTGTATTATATATTTCTACTCAAAAATTTATTTAAATGAGTCTCATTTAAATAAATTTTTGCTGAAATAAAAAGTTGTTACACCTTGTATATACACATACATATATCAGTAAAATTTTACTGCAGTTCAAATTGAAAACAGATTTTATTTTTTCAGTTTATACCAAAATCATAAAGCTTTTTGCACCAGTGATACTTATAGGAATCTATTTTATTTATTTTTTTTATAAAAAGCTTTTTAGAAAACTAGGTCGTCGCAATTTCATGTAATAATAAATTGGAACTCTTTTTGACAAACAAACTTTTTATAATAGGAAATAGCTGAATAAAAAGGAAAAATAATAACTTTCCCAAATATAAAATAGGTTAAATGTGAAAACAAGTCAATAAATAATTGGGAAAGAAAAAAATAACATGAATATTTATTTATTTATTGTTTAGGATATAAAACTGAATTCGAAACATTTCCTTGTTTATTATTTGAAACTTTTGATTAACAGTGTTTCAAAAACTGACCAGACACCACGGAATTTTATGGCCAAACTGTACACAATTTTTAATTTCTGCAGGAACAATATGCAGGTTTACTAAGACCACATTTAAAAAATATTTTAACATACATACATACAGGGTGCTTCAAAAAAGAGTAGCATATGAAGGTTATGTTTTTTTAAATGGAATGCCTTGTTTTTATAGCATTTTTGGATTGTGCATATAAAAAATAAGAATATAGGTTCCATATAACTAAATACAAGGCGTTTCGATTTTCAAAATGCAAAGGTTGAGAAAAAAATTCATTGTCATCAACTCAAACTGACTGTGATCAAACTGCTTTTTCTTTTATGAAATGTACTTTACTGGGTGTTCAGCATTTTCAATTGATTGACCCTCATGTTCCAAAGCTCTGCAAGTGGTCGTTTTTGATTTGGAGGCTCAGATATTTTGGATGTTTTAAGATTTTTTTTATAAATCATGTGTTTCAAACCGGCGAGATTTTCTTGTCGTCAGCTGTTTAAAGATTTTAAAATGTTAACAGTAGTATCAATTTATATTTTGGAGAGTGTATTTTATTTGTAATAAATAAATTTACAAAAAGAAGTCAAGTATCCACTTATGGATTAAGAACTAAGCCAAAAGCTCACTTGTGATGCATGTAAAGGTTTTTAATCACCTACCTCAGCATTTAAAATTAAGTCGTAATCCAACAAAATTTAAGAGTAAAGTAAAGCTGACTGATACAATGTAGCCTCTATGCATTGGGCTAATATTTTTGACGTGTCATTGGTGTTTGTTTGTTGAATTTGTTTCCTTTTTTTTTTTGACTGTAAAATTCTTTTTGTGATTGTAATAATTGACACATTTCAACTAGTGCTTATTTCGTGAAGGGTAACACTTAGCTCATGTCTTATTTGACAGATAATTAGTTTTATCCTTCCGCTGAACGAATATGGTTGTATATACGCTTGAACAACGCTGGGAAATATTGCGACATTACTTTGAAAATCATGGTAATGTTGCAGAATGTGTGCGAAAATTGCGTACGGATTTTGGAAGAAGGGAAGCACCGTCAGCTCCGTATGTTCGTTATCTCGTGAAAAAAGTGAAAGAAACTGGCATCCTCATCGATATACCAAAGCGTGAAAAGCCAAAAACAGTGCGTACACCCGAGAATATTGCTGCTGTCGTAGAAAGTGTGCGTGAAGCGCCATCAACATCAATTCACCATCGGTGTCAACAATTGAACATTTCGGAGACATCATTGAGACGAATTTTGCATAAAGACCTTGGTATGACGCCATACAAAGTCCAATTGGTTCAGGAGTTGAAGCCAACTGACCATCCAATGCGTTTTTGCTTCGCTCAGTGGGCCTGCGATCGACTTACAGAAGATGCCGATTTTGCCAAAAAAATCATCTTTTCAGATGAAGCTCATTTTGATCTTGGCGGGTATGTAAACAAGCAAAATTGTCGCATTTGGGGCACAGAAAATCCGCACGCATACATTGAAAAGCCGATGCACCCAAAACGAGTCACTGTTTGGTGCGGATTTTGGTCCGGAGGCATAATTGGGCCATTTTTCTTCGAAAATGAGCAAGGAGTGGCAGTTACAGGCAATGGCGATCGTTATCGGGCCATGTTGAACGAATTTTTGTTCACAAAAATTGAAGAGGAGGATATTGGCAACATTTGGTTTCAACAGGACGACGCTACGTGCCACACAGCCGAAGCTACACTCGATGTTTTGCGCCCTGTTTTTGAAGATCGCATTATCAGCCGCAGAGCTGATGTCGTTTGGCCACCTCGGAGCTGCGATTTGACACCGTTGGACTATTATTTGTGGGGTGCCGTCAAAGATAAGTGTTACGCCGACAAGCCAGAGACAATTGACGCTTTAAAGGACAATATTCGTGAAGCCATTCGTGAAATACAGCTGCACACAATCGATAATGTGCTTAAAAATTGGACCGATCGTGTAGGCTACTGCATGGCCAGCCGAGGCAGCCATTTGAATGAAATTATTTGTCATTATTAACCGGAAGGATTGTACTTTCAAATAAAAAAAGAAATTTGAGAAAATATTCAGCAGTTTTTCTTTTATAGCATGTTCAAAAGAAAAAGTTATCTGGCAGACCCAATATTATTATTGTACCTCACGAGTATTTTTTCCTTTTATCATCAATTTAATTTTCGTATTAATAAAATAATTTGTTTTTAGAAATTTTGTTTATATCATTAATAAATAATTGTGTAAATTGTATTTAAATATTTTTGTTTTTAATTGTTTTGTTTTGTACCTTACTTAGGATGTTGTTGCCATCTTGCCCATATTAAGGAACCGCCCCTGTCTGTAGTACTTTATTGTTTTTAGTATATAGCATCATGGTCAACTATAATAACGGAATTTGTACTACGAAAACCTGTTAATGTGCCAAATTTTTAGAATCTTGATTAGTTTCAGTCATTTCAAATTTGTTCAAAATGTTTTCTAAATCAAAATAAGTATTTTTAGATACATTTATTAAATAACTCATTATTTTTTTTATTACAGCTTCCTCCGCTAGGAACCTACAATGAAAAGGTAAGTAATAAGCTTAGGCTCTCAGCAACATGTACATTTATTAAAATAGATAACTTTGTGTCTTGGGTTGATCAGCAAATATTTTTGATTAAAACTCTTTTACGTTATGCCAAGCTTTCGATATATTTTTATATCTTCCTCAGCAAGTTTTACATTGGTAAAAATAATATAAATTGTAAATTAAAGAACATTAATATAAAAACTTTTGTCAACTTTGTAAAATAATGATTAACATTTAACATTTTTTAAGTTAATTGAATTTTTTTGTGATTGACACTGACATGTTTATTCAAAAATATTTTGTTTAGTTTATTTGTGGTAAATTGTTTTTTAAGTGAAATGTCAAGTTTTTTAATTAGGTTAGAAAGTAGATTCAAAAGAAATATTACTGTCATCATGGGTGTTATTATTAATAGTAAATAAATATGAATATATATTACTGATTTCATTCGAGTCTTTCTTTTTGTTTAACGTATTTTCGGTATTATACGTTTCAAACATTTCAATGAAAAGTCTTTTATTTTGATTTTGTTCACAGGCAAGGATTTTTACATTATTTAAGTCTGGAAAATGATTTGTATTGATACAATGTTCAGCCAATGCACAAGTTTTTTTGTTAAGTCGAATATCACTTTTATGTTGTGTAATTCTATCTTTAAAAACTCGGGAAGTTTGTCCCATATATACTTGGTTACAGTCTGAACATGGTATATTATAAACTACGTTAGATTTTTTTAAAATGGAGTCTTGATCTTTAGTTTTTGTATATAAATTGTTAATCGTTTTTGATGACTTGCTGACAATTTTTAAATTTGGAAGATCTTTTTTTATAATTTTAGTTATTTTTGGGGTTATAAATTTTATATTTGGAAAAGAAATATAAGAAATTTCGTTATTAATATTAGAATCATGGTTGTTTCTAACTTGAACATTTGTATTCTGATTTTCTGGTGTATTATATAATAATTTTTGTAGTAGTTTTCGTGGATATGAATTATCGAGTAGAATATTAAACAATTTTTTGTAGTTCTCTTCTTTGAATTGTAATAAATATTGTTAAATTGACAGTAAGTTGAATCAAAAACAAAATTGACAATCTTAAGAAATTCTGTTTTTGGAATGTTTGTATTTTGTTTAATGTTATTCCATCTTTTTGAAATACTCCATTTTAAAAAAATCTAACGTAGTTTATAATATACCATGTTCAGACTGTAACCAAGTATATATCGGACAAACTTCCCGAGTTTTTAAAGATAGAATTACCCAACATAAAAGTGATATTCGACTTAACAAAAAAACTTGTGCATTGGCTGAACATTGTATCAATACAAATCATTTTCCAGACTTAAATAATGTAAAAATCCTTGCCTGTGAACAAAATCAAAATAAAAGACTTTTCATTGAAATGTTTGAAACATATAATACCGAAAATACGTTAAACAAAAAGAAAGACTCGAATGAAATCAGTAATATATATTCATATTTATTTACTATTAATAATAACACCCATGATGACAGTAATATTTCTTTTGAATCTACTTTCTAACCTAATTAAAAAACTTGACATTTCACTTAAAAAACAATTTACCACAAATAAACTAAACAAAATATTTTTGAATAAACATGTCAGTGTCAATCACAAAAAAATTCAATTAACTTAAAAAATGTTAAATGTTAATCATTATTTTACAAAGTTGACAAAAGTTTTTATATTAAATGTTCTTTAATTTACAATTTATATTATTTTTACCAATGTAAAACTTGCCGCGTATACTAAGGTAAACATATTTTTAAATTTTATATATATTTATACTTAGCTTACTCTTATATTTGTAGCCCTGAGGAAGATATAAAAATATATCGAAAGCTTGGCATAACGTAAAAGAGTTTTAATCAAAAATATTTGCTGATCAACCCAAGACACAAAGTTATCTATTAACTAGTCAGCAAAGACTACCACTCAACTTATTTATTAAAATATATATTTTTTATATAATTGAGAAGATAGCTATAAAAAGTTTCGTAACTTTGTGTTTGTATATAAAAAATATATTCAATTAGAATTTATGAAAACACTTCTGACATTAAAAGCACGTACAATTTTAAGCTGTAAAAAAATCTTCGCCAAAAATTCCACGAGGCTAAATAAAAATGTGGGAACAAAAGACAGACAAATTATGAAAGGGGTAGCTGCTGTATTATATATAGTATACGTTATGAGTGATGTAAAAGGAAACCAGCAGGGAAAATAACACGAAAAAACCGGAGCATTTTCACCCTTCGTCGTTAATTTTCTCCCAAACTCTAGCCGTTTTTAATTGGGAGAAAAGGGTAGGTTTATATGGGTTTTTTAAGACGTTCATTTTTAATTAATGCCACGCGGTTGTTTTTAGATTATTCTATGTCAGCGGTAGGTTGATGTTCATGTAAACCGTAAACTTTACTAACCGATAGTGTCATCGATGTAGTAATCCATTGTTCACTGTGATGAGTTATACCTCCCGGTGAATATTTGCTAAGGTTTGTCCCAAAAAGCCTCAAAAACTTACCTGTACAAAGTTTTTTCATTGATAGTTTGGACCTGTGCTAGTTTTTTATGCTTAAAGATCAGCAACGCGACTAACTGAGTAAAACCCTTAAGTCCAAGTCACACGATCGAATATATTAATGACGCGACGCATTGATTGATAATTTTAAATTAATTATTCACTATACAGGAGACGCCAAACTCGATGTCCTATTAGAAGTTTCTGGAGAACGAAAAAGACATCGACCTGAAATTTTGTTTGCGATAATATAACAATGTGAACTCTCTTTTAGTGATAAATTGACAGCTGCGCTGTTGCCAGTTCTATACATAGCTGATACCAACTTTGAAATTTCAAATGGAACACCCTGTATTTTATTATATTTTTGGATTCCCCATCAATTTTGCAGTATTTGAGTTTAACACTTCTCTTCGACTGTTTTTGAATTAATAATTTATTTTGAATACCTTTGGTCCAAAACAGGTCTTTGGAAAATATTCGCCATTTTGTCGATTGAATAGACAGAATTTTGGAAGGTAGTTCAATAACATCTCAAGAACATCAACTATCTTAAGAGATTCACGCACTTGGTTACAGGGTAGTCGCAAATTACAGTAGTATGCTCTACTACTGAAAATAGGCAAGAGTCAATTTTATCATATGGCACACTTTGTATATTTATTTATTTATTTTATTTATTTATTGTCATTACATGTCATTACCAAAAAAGGTTTACACAAGTCATATTAAATACTAAAATATTACATAACACAACATAAAACATAGAAATGTATATAACTTAATCAAAACAGAAAGTCAGTGCTGAGGAATTCATCAATGGAGTAAAAAGCCTTGTCAATTAAGTAGTTTTTTAATCTATTTTTGAACATTGCAAGGCTCAGTGTTTTCAAACTATCTGGCAAATGATTATAGCATGTGGGACCATAATAATTTACAGAATTTCTGCTTCTACCCAACCTCATATATTCAGGAAGAATGTCATTTTTGTTTCTGGTATTGTGGTTGTGAACTTCATCATGCCTTATGTACAGATTGTAATTATTTTTCACATACATAATTGAATTGTAGATATAGAGACACGGGAGTGTAATTATTTTACATTCTTTAAATTTAGGTCTGACATCCTCTCTAAACTTTAAATCTGTCATTAATCGAACCACTCGTCTTTGGATTGCGAATACCCGACTAGCATGACAAGAGTGTCCCCAAATTGACAAAGCATATGAAGCCACACTGTGAAAAAGGCCAAAATATGCTGATTTCAAAACATTAAAAGAGACTTCACCCTTCAAGCTTCGCAACATGAACACAACCTTAGACCACTTGGCAATGGTAACCTCGACATGACCCGCCCAGGTTAGCTTTTGGTCCAAAGTGACACCCAAAAACTTTACCAGACCATCAGAAACAGCAACATCCGTCTCACGTAATGTAAATATTTTAGTAGCTGTTTTATTGGCATTCATACAGAGTTTGTTAGCTGCAAACCAGTCAGCAGCCCTCGACTGTGAATTAATCATACTTGAGGCCAGAACATCACTCGACAGTTCAACATCGACAATAGTTGAATCGTCTGCAAACAATGTCACGCATGGCAGATGTAGCGGTAAATCATTAATGAAAATCAAAAACAATAGAGGTCCGAGCACCGAGCCCAACAAGGGCTAAATCCAAATTGTTTCGGAGAAAATAAATTATTTGTTTCAAAATAGTTGGCTAATTGTTTAAAGAGTATCTTTTCAAAAATTTTGCCTAGAACAGGCACTATAGAAATAGGGCGATAGTTGTTCAATTCATCTGGAGATCCTTTTTTGAATAACGGTATAATTTGGCTAAATTTCAGACAATTCGGAAACATAACGGATGAGATCGCCAAATTAATCAATATTGTCAATGGTATAATTATTATATCCTTAATATATTTAATGATTACGATATTCAAATCAAAAATGTCTTTCGAGCTTTTATTTTTAAAAGAGTTTATTATATCTCTCATCTCAATAAAAGATATTTCATTAAACTCAAAATTGCCAGGAATGTCAATAGGCAACAAATCCAGTGGACTGATATTTATAATAATATAATATAATATAATACTGGTAAAATATGTATTGAAATCATCAGCAGTAAGATTTGTTAATGATTGTTGGGTAGCAGAACTATTCCTTTTATTGTTGATAATATCCCATGTAGCCCTTGTAATATTAGAACCATCTGCAATATACGTATCGTTCGCATTTTTTTTTGCCATTTTAATATGAGATCTATACGAGTTACGATAAGAGCGATCCATGTCTTTTATACCTTCGATTTGTGGAAACTGTGTAGACAGTCCTCGCAATAGCGCAAGTGTTTCGCGCATTGGCCTAATTTCAGGTGTAAACCATTTAATAGCGTGTGTAATAGTATCAATGATTCTGAAATACAATCAAATTTGCTTTCAAACGATGTATCATGTTCCTATACCTAAACTGTAAGGTTTCGGAAATAAAAATAAGTTTGTCTAAAAATTGGATTATTTTGCTATATTTTAATTAGATAGATTAGAATTTGTCATTAAACGTCTTAAATAATTATTGTGATTATATTATTTTGACATTTACTACAAAAGTAATAAGACGTTTGTTGTTTCTTAATGGAAATAATTTATAAGTAAGTAAAATGGAAGAAAATGGTTACTCCAATGATGTTTTAATGAACCTGTTTATTATTCATGGGCAATGTAGGAAAATTATAGAAAGAACATGCAGAAATTTTATTGAAATGTATCCTGATATACACCCAATGAACAAAAGAGGAAGTTTGCACGCTTACAAAATAATTTCAACAAAACTGAGAACAAAAAGCCATATTTAACGAGGCCTATGACTGTAGATGAAGACAACAAAATGTTTTAGCTATTTTAATGCTAGTTGTTAATTATTATAATACGTTTCATTAAAGTTTCTATATATTTTTTCTATAATTTTCACACATTACCTCTGAATAATAGACAATTTGATTAAAACATAATTTGAGTAATAATTTTCTTGTATTTTACTTAGTTTCATGACATTTAATAAACAACACTAAATGTCAAAATACTACAATTTTTCATGACGTTTAATGACAACTCATGGATACCTAGCTTAAAATATAGCAAAATAATCCAATTTTTATTACGAACTTGTTTTTATTTCAGAAACCTTACAGTTTAGGCACATCATTAATAAGTACAGCATTCCGACTCCACGTTGGCACTTTGAAATAAACTGTGACGTATGACGCCGCCATTTTGGGTTACAAGTCAGGTCCTGACTAAGAATAATTATAGTCTTCGGTTTCTAACCACAGTACTGTATTTTCATTTTTGTAAAAATATTTAAGTACATAACAATATCGCTGTCAATTTCAGAAATATTTGTGGTGTGTCATAGTGATTGAAAACAGCCTTGAGTGGTTGTTGACATGATTGGGTGATTTTTAATAATAATAATAAACACAACAATAACACAGACTGTATTAGTAAAAAAGACATTTTTATAAAAGTTCAAGCAGTGCTTCCTAACTTAACCTAAACGTAACTTATATTTTAGCTTACACCTATCTGAAAATAGTTTTACATCGCTGGCCAAATTAAGTAGGTAGCTTATGTTTACAAATTAATTTGTTCTATTACGTGTCAGACAGCGCTCTTAAACGAAAACCCCTGTAAACTTTTTATATTCTCCGGTAGAGCGTTGTAATATTTTGAAACCGTATAGGAAAATGACCGCTCAAAGATTGATGTTGAGTCTAGCGGTGGCCTAATGAGAGTTTTATGAGGAATATTCACATCATACACCGATCCCCGGAACTTCAATCTTTCATATAAGTATTCCGCCTCTTTCCATCTGATGATTTTTATTAATCAAAATTAGTGAATGAAAATCCGACGTTGTTTCATTTTTAACCAGCCGATACTTAATCTTATTGCTAGCCTCTTTCACCCCTACGAATTCCATATATAAGCCGTGTGCCTGAATTCTGCATCAACTGAATCCTGTTCTCAGCAATTTTAGTCAAACAATAAGGGCCATATATATATTGTCAATAATATAACCCCTACCTGATTGCGTTATCGTGCTATCTCGCCACGAGACAACTTATGTTTATGTTTTACTTTCATTTAGTTTAAAAACATATTAGATACTGCCATTTCGTAATTTAATTTAATTTGCGGTTATACAAATAGTTGTTATAAACGTAAAATTATCTAGTATTCATCTTTATTTTTACTTATTACTCACCTAACTGGATCTGGGGGGAAGCGAAAAAAATGTTTAGAGCAAGTGTAGCGCTTATTGGGACAACATTTTGCAGCACACACATGTCCTCCCTGATTGTTCATTGTATTAATCATAAGATACGTTAATAAAAATAAAAACCTTTTAATTCTCACGAACACTATACCAAAAACACAGAATTAGATTACAAACACAATATTTATTTATCTCGTACACGCCGACAATGAACTATATATTGAACACAGGAGTGAACGGTATCTATCTACGTCAATGCGATTATTGTGACGTTTTAACCCATAATGGCGACATGCGCGACGATATGCGCAGGACGGCTCGCAAGCGGAAAGTCAGAATACTGTATTATTTATTATACTGTGGTTTAGGTATAGAGACATGATTCATCATTTGAAAGCAAATTTGCTTGTAGTTCAGAATATTTGATAATATACAAGGTGTGCCATTTGATACAATTGACTTATGCCTATTTTTAGTAGTAGAGCGTCCTACAGTAATTTGCGACCACCCCAGATAGTTGATATTTTGGAGATGTTATTGAACTACCTTCTAAAATTTAAAATTCTGTCTAGTCAACCGACAAAATGGCGAATATTTTCGAGAGACCTGTTTTGGACCAAAAAAATTCAAAATAAATTATTTATTCAAAAACAGTTGAAGATTGTGTTAAACTAAAATACTCAAAAATTGATGAGGACTCCAAAATTATGATAAAATACAGGGTGTTCCATTTGAAATTTCAAAGTTGGTATCAGCTACACCGCATCTGTCAATTTATCACTAAAAGAGAGTTCACATTGATATATTATCGTAAACAAAATTTCAGATCGATATCTTTTTCCGTTCTCCAGATACTTCTAATAGGCCATCGAGTTTGGCGTACCGTGTATACAGTGTGGAGTCATAATGAAGGTCAGGAGTCATTAAATCGAGGTAATTTTAAAGAGATGGGTTTTCAAAGTCTACAAAATGTTCGGAAATATTGGAGCATACATACTATAGTGTCGCAAACCGTTGGAATTTTACGTCTCGGGCAGTTTTTACAGTAAATTCTAATAAGGATAAATGAAATGAAATGACCATTGTATATAGTCCCACCAGGCAGCCACCCTGTATGTTTAAAATAAAAGTAATTTTCCCAAATACTTTTTAATATAAATATACCCTGTATCATTCTTCTAAAATATGTTTTTATTATTTATTCTCTTATTATAATATGTTGATGCTATTTTAATACTTAAGTGACCCAGTTTCATTTCAAATATATTATTATTAATATTATTATTTCTACTATGAGACTTATTTAAAATAATGTATATACTACTGATTTATTATTATTGTTGTATCTAATGTAAGAGAGAAAACATTAGGAAAAATGTATGTACAACATAATTTTCATCTGAGAAAACAATTTCGCGCTAGATGTCGGAAATAAATAAAACTGTCTTGACTAAGTTTTCTTTGTAAATAATAATTAAGGAGTTACAGATTCTGTATTTCAAAATTAATTGAGGTAAAAAGACGTTTGGTTTCGTGTCAATTTTTACACCGAGAAAACACCATTTCGACAAACCCGTGGTGATGAATTTTAACTCGTATTAGAATATATTACAGTAATTTGATAAAGGGTTTTTGGCGTCATTGAAAGAGTGTGCGCTTCGCAAGCGTAAGGTTATGGGTTCGAATCCCAGCTCTGGCAATATTTTTTGTTCTAATTTTTGAATAAAGTAGTTACTTTGTTATGTTAGTTTATTGGAAATAATGAAAAAGTTTTTGGGGAGACACAACCGATTTTTTAGCTCTCCATATCATATATTAAGTAATATATGTATATATGGAGACGATTAGTTTCATGAACATTTTTTTTTTTTAATTTCACCGGAAATACTTGTTTTTGGTCATTTTATAGATACATAAATAAGTAGTTTTAAAAAAATGTATGCACGAAAACGTAAAAACCACATAACAGATTTTAACCAAATTTGATACAAAAATACTATAGGACAGGCAAGGAGCTGATTAGATTTTGGGAAACGTTGAGCGTAGGCAAGGGGTTTAAAAGAGGCTTCAAAAATTAAAAAAATTCATAGTTCTTAAACTTATCCGAAATACTGCATAGTTTTTTACGGATTTAATTGAATATAACCTAAAATATTGAACATAAAATATTAGACCGCATTGGCGTTCGAAAATAGTGTAAAATGGGGTAAAAAATATTTAAAAAACGTACTTCTTAAACATAGGAGAAATATTAACGAATTATTTATAGCTTTAATAGAATATAACCTAGAAAATGTGTCATAAATAACTTACTTTCATAGGCGTTCGTAAATAGTGGAAAAGGGGTCAAAACATAAAAAGTATATATTTCCTCGTAAACTTATTCATAATATGGAATAATTTGCCATAGTTGTGATAGACTATAACCTAAAAAATGTTACATAAAGGAATTGGTTCACACAGGCGTTCGAAAATAGTCTAAAAAAAGGGTCAAAAACGAAAAAAAAAATATCTGGAATATACCAGAAAAATTATATATACCTTTGATATAAGATAACCTGAAAAATGCAGCATAAAATTTTTATTTACATAGGCGTTCGTAAATAGTAGAAAAAGGGGTAAAAAAATAATATGTAAAAAAATTTATATTTAACTAGTTGAATTGGTGTTAAAAATACACGACATAAATTAATGTACCATAGGCGTCCGTGAAAATTCTATAAAAGGGTCAGAAAAAATTTGTATCCGTGATAACTCAAAAACCACTTAACGGATTTTAACCACATTTGGTACGAAAATACTACAGGATATTTATAGGTGGTGATTAACATTGAGCGTAGGCAAGGGGTTTAAAAGAGGGTTCAAAAATTTAAAAAATCATAGTTCTTAAACTTATCCAAAATATTGAATAATTTTTTGTGCATTTAATTAAACATAACCTGAAATATTAACCCTAAACAATTATATACCACATTGACATTCGAAAAAAGTCTAAAATGGGGTAAAAGGTTAGAAAAAACGAATTTCTAAAACAGCAGAAATATTGACTAGTTATTTATAGCTTTGATAGAATATAACCTAAAAAATGTGTTATAAATAACTTGTTTTCATAGGCGTTCGTAAATAGTGTAAAAGGGGTCAAAATAAAAGCATATATACTTCCTAAACTTATTCGGAATACGGAATAATTTTTCTTCTGATAGAATATAACCTAAAAAATGTTACATAAATGAACTGGTTCACACAGGCGTTCGAAAAAGGGTCAAAAACGAAAAAAAAAAAAACTGTTTTTCCAAATATAACAGAAAAATTGGCTACTTATATATAGCTTTGATATAAGATAACCTACAACATGCAGCATAACAATTTTGTTTACATAGGTAAAGTTCGTAAATAGTAGAAAAGGGGGCAAAATACATTTTCTAATAAAACTAAAAAAAATCAATTATTTTGCGTACAAGAACTTGGCGTAGAAGATTTGAAATATAAAATATGTACGTATAGATAGTGCCTCCAAAGAGAAGAAAAATGAACAAAACCCGATGCTTCAAAAAAATAGCTGATGTCTAAAACAAAACAAAAATTTATTAAATTTAGATAAATGACAAAAAGGTCATAAAATTATTACTTTTACACTTAAATATGGAGAGCTATTCGTGTTTCGAGGGCAACAGTTTATTTAATTTGGTGATCGATATGCTTTTTAGAAAAGTATTATTTTGACATAAATAACCTATTAAAATATTTAACCACTTGCACACTATCGCGATTAGTGGCACATTTTATTACCCTTTTCCACAGTTTAATATACAGTTACTTCACCTCGTGTCGGTACCTTTGATATCTCTATCTTAAAAGAAATTCGCCGCCGCTTATAGTTATAGTATAGTATCTTATAGTATATATAGTAGCGGGCCAGAAATGTGGCTGGGATTGCGACGAGTCTAGACGTTTTTAGCGTCTACCCTTCTTATCTATAGTTATTATTCTATGCCTTTTCTTTCTGCCACTATTTATATCAACAAAGATTCCGCAATTGTTGAAAGAAACGGGAAGTTTATTAATTAGAAGATATAATGCTGGAAAGCTACTCGTATACAAACTACAAACAAGGACTGAACATTTGGAAGACACGATAATAGATAATATTTTTCTTTAGCAATATTATCGGTTCGAGCTCACCGGTTGTTATAATATATGTTTTTAGCAGCTTTTATAGCTTTATGGTAAATTTTTCTGCAGAGTTTAACGTAATCATGAAAAAGAGGATTGTCCGAAAATTTTTTCAATTGAGATAGTGACCGCATATTCTTGGCCGATGTAGGTCAGCCCATGGTAGTCGAAGGTTTATGTTGTTTGTCCCTGATAGGCCTAAGGGGGAACGCTTTTAATGCGAGACTAGAAGTGTTTCCGTAAAAGTGGAGAATGCAGTGTCGATATCATCAGAGAGGTGATCCCAGTCAGTTGATTGACATAGACGCCTAAAGTTGTGAAAATTTTTCTCTGAGAAAATTCGGCGTAACCTACGCTTTCGCTCTTTACAATAAAGTTTCCAATTACTGATCCGAAAAACCCGCACCTAGGACAGTACAGTAAACGAGATTTGACTCAAAAGATGAAACGACGTAGTCTATAGTACTAGATCTGGTTTTAGTTATTCTGGTTGGAGATTTAACATGCATGGCCATACCAAAATATTCAAATACAGATTGCAGAGATTCTTGAGCAGCACACACACTGGATGTTTAAGTCACCACATAAAATCAATTTACTATTTACAGGAAGAGACTCAAGCAAGCTTAGCAATTTTTGAAGGAACGCGCCTATGTCAGCGTCAGGTGATCTGTAAATGCAAACAATATAGAGGTCGTATTTGTTGTTGTAGACAAGCCGGTAAAATTTGTGACAAATCACTATTTATGGTATTTTGGGCGCTCGTAAAATGTTTAAAAAATGGATCAAACTCTAAAAACTTAGATAAAATTTAGAAACCTTCAAAAAAGGTTGAATTTCTGGTAAAAAAATGTTAATTGCTACCGAAATAGAAAGTCACGTTTACTATTTTTTTTTTTTGAATTCTGAGAATGTAAAATGTAATTGAATGAAAATTGAGAAAGTACTTATTCTCTGACCCACTAAAAATGTGGAGATATGGTTTTCGATTGCTCGAAAATCATCTTCAGAACATCCTATCGACATTTTATCGATCTGAACGATCACTAACTTTCCAATGTAAAAAATCTGATTTGGAACTTTTTGAAATGTTATTTAATAATACAAAACATAGATAGCCACTCCAATAAAATCAAATCATAAAGATTAAAAAAAATCTAACCCAGACAGTATTACCTATTAAGTAATTAATTTGTTGGATATAAAAACAGAAAAATAGGTTGACCAAATAAATGTGTCCATTATTTATATTAGTATATACAAATACTATATTCAATGACACTTCATTTATTAATATTTGATTTGAAATGAAGGCCACAACTATACGTTTTAATATTTATTTTCAAATTAATTAGTTATCCTAGTTGCATTTCAAATTGGTGGCGATAAGGGGAAACCGATGTGGAAACAAAAACAGAATAACAATCAACAAATTTGTTCGCTAATATTTTCAAACATGAAGGTAAATAATACGGAGTGTCCCGTTTCAAATTGATTTATTAATAATAGTGATAAAAGAATTACTACTTGCACTGGACATATTAATAAAATTTAGTTTTTGTATATACCTACCAAATATTGTATACAATTGTTTCTTTACTTATATTTTATTACTCATCCAGTTTATACTGTAACCATTTTGAAATTAGCGGGTATTATGTACATTCAGTAAGAATACTATTTTTTTAGCTCAAACCAAATGAATACCAATATGCTATTCCAAATTGTGACGGTTCGATTCAAGTTTTACGAGCGGTTTCAAATAAAGAAGAACAAACAAAGAATATCAACTTGAATAATAACAGAATCAAATTATTAAATGAAAGAAACAAACAACTAAAATAAGCTTTATTAATCTGTATTAAAGTAATGCAAAATTACTCACCATTATAATTCTGGATCACTTGTATTTAAAAGAAAAACAATAATTCAAAGACCCTTTTGTCAAGAATTTATCGAAAACTTTATTAGAAATAAACCGCAAATATGTGGGCTAAAAACACTTAATTTAATAATTAAAACTAATAAAGAAAATGAGTAACAACAAGAAATAAATATGTATAAATTAAAGAAAAAGAATAAAACAATTAAGGATAATGAAAATTTAAAAGAAAATCTTAGTCATTACTTGTACTACTTAAAAATAGGAAAATTAATATAATATCGAATAATTATATTAATTCCTGTACGAAACTTTAATTACTATTGAGAACTGAATTTATTTCAATTACTAAAAAAAATAACTTTAAAACTTTATAAAAACTAATTAAAACAAAAAGGCCTTCAATTAAAAGAATAAGAAAACTTACGGAAACTTTATACAATTCACTACTTCAGAATGAGAAAGAAATGGACTTAGTGTATAAACAAAAACTAGAAAATAATTCTTAACTGAAAAATCTACTAAGTCCAAAAACAAATTAAAATATTTAATTTAACTTTATATAATTAAGAAAAACACGTCTTAACTCAATCAAGGCTAGCACGATTCTAATTTAAAAGTTCTATTGCGTTCCCAGAATTACTCATAAAAATCACAAATGGGTACTACAGAATTAAATAAGCCAATCAGAAAAAAGACATCTTGACAATATACCCCAAAATAAGATACATTTTTATTTGTATGTCGACTTTAATAAAGGTTCTTGATACTTAGGTATCTTATGTTGGAGTTCGCGACTGGACAAAAACCCATTGTTTTTATATTTATATATATGCGCCCATTATATATATTATTTGATATGGCAAACCGTGACGCCCTCCAACTAGCTTTTGTATATAATAATAAATGTTCGACATTTAATTTACATGAAGATATATCGAGAGTTTTGAGTGTTTAGATCATCCGGTAACTGTAACATCTGGTTATCTAAGAGTTGAACAAAGAAAAGTGAGAAAAATTATATATTTTTGTTACCTACTTGGAGACGTATTTATTGCTTTGGTAAAACCTATCTCAATAGAAGATAAGATAAATAGAAAACAGACCCTTAAATTTTATGACTAAAAGGAGAGTTTAGGAACATTTGTTTATAATCCACTTAAATAATATTCCCAAACTAATACAAATTATCTATAAAATTCACCCAACTATATATACAGGGTAGGACAAAAGTAAATTCTATTGCCCGTGTGTCTTGTTACAATACCTACTTAAATTGCATGACTTAAATTTGTATTTACTTATTTTATTAAATTTATTTAATACCCCTCTATTCATTTTGTCTTAAATATTTTCAAGCCGATCCTGATATCTAACCCGGGTTAGCGTCTTCATGGTCAAATTTTTCGAATTGTTAGATCAAAGCGGGGGCTACCGACATATACCTCTTCGAGGGATAACACGGTCTGGAAACTTTTCCCGTAAAAGATCAATGGTTTCGTTGCTTGTGTGGCACGTAGCGCCGTCTTGTTGAAAGTAAACGTTGTCCAGATCAATACCATCCAATTCCGGCCATGAAAAATCATTAATCATCTCTTGATAGCGCAATCCATTCACCGTAACTGGTGCTCCAGCCTCATTTTCGAAAAAGTAAGGTCCAGTGACCCCGCCGGACCAGAAACCGCACCAAACAGTCACACGTTGAGGATAGAGAGGCTTTTCAACAATAACTGTTGGGTTTTCCGAGCCTTAGATGCGACAATTTTGCTTGTTGACGAAGCCATCGAGGTGGAAATGGGCCTCATCACTCAAGATGATTTTTCGATGGAATTCCGGATCATTTTCATGCATTTCAAGGACACAATCGGCAAAGACACGACGATTGTTGTTTTAACTGCATTTTATAAGCCTTAAGATCCAATTCCTTATGCAAAAAACGGTGTAATGACGTGTAATGACTGGGTTTTCTTCAACACTTTCGGCTACAGCAGCAACATTCTCGGCTGTTCTTGAGCGACGTGCAGGGGTTTTTAACTTGTCCCAACAGCTCGAATTTTTCTACCAATTTCTGTTTGCGGTCCGACAAGGTGCTTCACGACAACCCAAAAATGTTCGAGATTTACGAACCGTCTCTGCCAAATTTTCACCATGTTTATAATGAATTTTAATAATTTCAATGCGTTGTTGAATCGTGTATCGTTCCATTTTTATTAATGGTGTGGTTTCTACTTGTCAAATGTCCAAAAATGACAGCTCCAAAAGTGACATATAGCCAGATAGCAGGCTTTTCAAAATAACACCTCTTATTGGAAAACCCTTTAGATGTTTTTATATCTACTATTTAATAAAATTACGTCTGTGGAACCCTGGCGAGAACTAATTCTCAAGACGGCGCATTGGCCTAATAATCCGAGAAGCTACAATTACCTAGTAGTCGTCGCCAAATCTTTGAACAACTTGGATGGGGCTATTCCTGGCCTTGGCTGATTACTTTCATCCATAACCTTGTAAAAATTATTGCTAATTTCTGTTCTTGGGTTTTTATTATAACTTGGAAGAACGGTATAATATGCAGCGGCAGCGTCGCGAAAATTCTAGGTATAAGTACAATAACAGTAAATTTAGTTAGCTAGTTTCTGCTAGCTATTCAGGCATTCACTATAGTCTTTGTTCAAGTACGAACTTGTGTTCCCACCACATAATATACATAGAACCAGCATGAAATTACGAAACTAAATTCTCTTTCGCCTCCATTAATGGGCAACTTCCATTACAGTGATGGAAAATTATTTCAATTTTAATTACCAAGTAGCTACACACTCTACAGCTGTTGAGAACTTCTTTGTTAAAATTGTTTGTAATTTGAGTAATTGAGTGCAACACAATTAGTACACAAGGGTATAAGGACGAATGGTGAGTTTAATCTTACTGAAAGATTCTTTGTGAGATAACCACAAAGAGGAAGATGTAGAACTGTGCAAATGTTTTTTTGTAAATAATTTGGCCAGGGTTTGGCCTAAAAGTTAAATTTAAAAGTGATAAACGATTGTACGAGTTGCCGTTTTGACAATCATTATTTATCACTTTTAAATTTAACTTTTAGGCCAAATGGGTAGGGAACACTGTGACATTTTAAATGAATCATAAATTTGTTTTTATTTAAAAAAGTGTTTATTGTTTATTTTACATGAGTTACTAACATATTATTTATAATTTGAAATGGGCAAATGGGGAAATGCGATCCCGCTTAAGGGAGTATCGGCGCGTCTATGTGTTGGTAGTTGCTTTATAGGGTCAGAGACCTCCCAGGCAGCCGATATAGGAACTGTTGTTCACTCGGCGTACTACCAACGAAAAAACTAGATGTCGCCAAACACATCCTTTTACATCTCTGTACCGTGTGGGGTATATACCACATTATTTACGAGAGTTTGGCTGTCAACTACTGACCGATCACCACTGATGAGTCGTGGATCGACGAAACGGCCGTCTGGTGAAAGTATAGTGGTTGACAGACAAACTCTCGGATTTTAAGTCTTGTTTTGTTAAACAACAGCCCATTTCAAATATATGCGATCCCGCTTAAGGGAGTATCGGCGCGTCTATGTGTTGGTAGTTGCTTTATGGGGTCAGAGACCTCCCAGGCAGCCGATATAGGAACTGTTGTTCACTCGGCGTACTACCAACGAAAAAACTAGATGTCGCCAAACACATCCTTTTACATATTATTTATAAGTTCACTATAATAAACGTGTAAATCAATATGAACACACTGTTGTCCTCGAGGCATGAATAGCTCTCCATATTTAAGTGTAAAAGTAATAATGTATCCCTTTTATAGAATTGTCACGGACGCCTATGGTACATTAATTTTTGTCGTGTATTTTTAACACCAATTCAACTAGTTAAATATAAAAACTTTTACATGTATGTAAATAAAAATTTTATGCTGCATTTTGTAGGTTATCTTATATCAAAGCTATATACCGGGTGTCCTACCGGGAAGGGATTCGATCGATTATGGAGAAACTACACGGTAGAACAATCTGAAAATCTGGTGTAGTACTTAGGTCGACGGGACCAATTCGGCTAAAATGTTTTCAAGGATCTAGTACTTCCGTCTATATAAACTTGCCCTTATTTTTGATGCAAAAAAAATTACAAAATTGGGGGTTGCCATTTAAAAATTTTGAATTTTGACACTTTTTCCAATTTGATTTTTTACCCTTTTTTTTCAAATACCCTGAATTAATATTTACTAAAAAAATATACGTAGGCGCCTAAAGTAGGTCTATAGCTCCTCATATTTCGGAAATAAAATGTCAAATATTGCGAAAACGTGAAATATGTTTAGAATTACAAGGATAATCCAAAAAATATATAATTTATATAGGGTCGTATTTGAAATAAGGAAGTTGACACCTACTTAACCGGAAGTACTAGATCCTTGAAAACATCTTAGCCGAATTGGTCCCGTCGACCTATGTATACTACCCCAGATTTTCAGATTGTTTCACAGTGTAGTTTCTCCATAATCGATTGACTCCCTTCCCGGTGGGACAGCCGGTATAATTATCCAATTTTTCTGGTATATTTGGGAAAAATTTTATTTTCGTTTTTGACTCTTTTTTTTAGACTATTTTCGAACGCCTGTGTGATCCAATTGTTTTATGGAATATTTTTTAGCTTATACTGTATCACAACTATGAAAAATTATTCCATATTTCGAATAAGTTTAGGAAATAGGTATATATTTTTTATGTTTTGACCCCTTTTCCACTATTTACAAACGCCTATGAAAGTAAGTTATTTATGACACATTTTATAGGTTATATTCTATCAAAGCTATAAATAACTAGTTAATATTTCTGCTATGTTTAAGAAATACGTTTTTTTTAAATCTTTTTTACCTCATTTTACACTATTTGCGAACGCCAATATGGTCTAATATTTTATGTTCAATATTTTAGGTTATATTCAACTAAATGCGTAAAAAAATAGACAGTATTTCGGATAAGTTTAAGAACTATGATTTTTTTTAATTTTTGAACCCTCTGTTAAACCCCTTGCCTACGCGCAATGTTTGCCAAAATCTAATCAGCACCTTGCCATGTCCAATAGTATTTTTGTACCAAATTTGGTTAATATCTGTTAAGTGGTTTTTGCGTTTTCGTGGATACAGACAGACATTTTTTTGAAACTACTTATTTATGTTATGAAACGCGTCTAGATATCAAAATGAAATTTGGCACACTTACGTATCTTTGTAGGATTATTAAAAAATATGATATCTCATGGTTAGGAAAATGTCAGGGATGAGTTAGGCTGGGGGCGGTCAGAACAAATTTTGTCCTAACTTTTTTTGGGTGCTTTTTTTCCTTTTTCTAATAATAATAATAAATTTGAGACTTTTGTACATAAATAATGTTCACATGTTTCATAACGCTAGAAGAAGCAGTTTTCAAGTTAAATGACTTGAATGATTTCTATGCACCCTCTCCAATATTATTATGATAATAGAAGCAACAGGGCGGAAATGCGTGTTAAGGGTTGACAGAATAACTTCTCTCTCTCCTACAAAAATACGTAAGTGTGCTACTCGCGTTTCGGAAATATTACTAAAGACCCATCATCAGGAATTTACAAATAACATCCTGTATCTGGAAAAGGAAGCATTTTTCGATATACAGCAGCAGCAGCAGGCAGCAATCCCATCGCTTTTGTACTTTTTACAATTCTTTGGAAATGGAAATGGACGCTAGAGAAAATTAAGTAAGGCGACACAGAGTTTCACATCGCATTTACACAACACACAACAGTTACAAGCACACCTTTTTCACGCGATGTTAATTGGTCAATTTGTTTAAGATTTTTTTGTCCGATACTATTAGGTGGTTATGACCAATGGTCAACGCAGTCTCATCCATGTGGGACCTGCTAGAAATTTGTTGTAAACCTTGACTAAATTATCAATGATTTCAGCGACAGTTGTGCAGTTAAAACTAATTGCGCGAACCAAACTGGTAGCTTTTATGGTTTTCTAATGATAGTGTCTGATTTTTGTCCCATACAGCAGGATATTTCAAATTATTTTTCTTTGCTAGTTCATAAGCTAAGGACAGTACATGCTTTCTTGTCAACCAATGGTGCATTCGATAGGCAGTAAGAAGATAATACCGCAGTTGATCTCCCAGCCCCTTTGGAAATACTTGATTTATCTCGTATTTTGGTTTAAAGCTAAAGCTGCTCCGCTTCAGAAGCATTTCTATATTTATCGCCTTACACTTTTTTACTGTCATGTGCACCAATCGTTCATTGCTTGCTGTTAGTCTCCCTTCGTTAATAATACTTGAAACAGCTCTTTTCATTCTCTCCCTATCGTAATTGCCGATTTTTCGATTTTCTTTTCTGTTCCTTACGATTTCTGAAACAATTCCAATATAGAACGCATTTTACTAAGTGAGAGGCACATAGTGTTCCCCTTATAGGGTAGTGTAACAGTATGCCCCTGTCTCGGCTTGCCTACACTACCTGACTGCATGAAAAAAAAACCATTTTAGGTTGTGTTTTATGTGAATTAGCTCGATGCCTCTTTCTTAAAACCTAAGTTAATAAATTGTTATTATTTGGATATCGGGGCCCCTGTATAACATTGAGTAAATCATTTTTTCAACGCTTTTATCACAAATAAATTGAAGCGTGAAAGTGTAAACATTTCGTTTGTAAATCAAAGCTAAATTTCCTTATTCTGTTTGACCTTTTTTTTCTATATCGAATATCTTTGAGCAACAGATCACACACGCACACACACAAACTATTTCTGTTTAATTTAAAAAGTCTTTAAATTGCAATGGGATAAAAGAAAGGAAGAAAACAAACTGTATATAAATGGAACACATCATCAACATGGTCTTTGAGAGACCGATTTTCTTTTAGACATCTCTAGGTTATTTCATTATTTCCTTTGTATATATTTTGTTTGGTCTTTCCCGTATTGCGTATTTAAGGTCGGTTTACACGTTGAATGCGACTGTATTACAGATCAGAGTAGCTTGCTATTTGAATTGATGAGGTGTTTAAACCACAGTCTGGAAGAATTTCTGAAATATATATCAATATAGGTTTTGTTATCAATTGTTTTGCTAAGCCTTTGAAAATTGTTCAAAACATTCTGGAAGAAATTAAATCTATTTATGGAGAGTTTTGTCCACAAAATTGGCGCAGTAACTTTAAGCCAGACAGAGATAACTTGTAAAGAATTTTCATCATCATTATGCCTTTAATATTTTAGATGTGACTGATGGACTTTTCTATTGTGCAATGTTATATCTACAAAGCAAAGGACAGATTGAATTGATACCGTTCACATGTGTGGACGACACATAATCCAAACATAGACGACGAGATGTGAACCACTCATATATAAAAACGGCTAAAACTTCCACTTTCAAGTTCTATTGGCAGGTTTCACAACTGCAGGATTCACTACCAAGCGATATTTTTCCTGAGCGATATAACTTCTAATTTTTTTCTTGTTCGGTGTCTTTAGCCGCAGTGCCTTGTAAGATGGAATATCCATTTCCAGTGGAACTCATGTAAAAACATTGAAGAAAAGAGTCCTCTAGACAATGTTCAACCTGCGTTGACATCAATATTTAAATTAATTAAAATTAAAATATCACTCTCAACATCACGCTTTTCTCTTTTAACCTTACCCTTCATCGGATTAAACGCCTCCTGTTGCTTTGCTGTCATGTAATTGGATTGAACATTCTACGACAATTTTGTAATACAAACTCAATATCAGAATTCAATAAATTGTCATAATGTCCTGTTTTACTAGTTTAAGAGAAATGCATTAAGGTTAGGTAAATGCATCATATTGCGGAATGAGGCTGATTACGTACTATGCTTGAACGGTCGAGGTTTACACCACTAGCACGGCCCACCCTTTTATGTGACTGTAGCAGTTTTCTTGGATAAAAAAGATCTGCAGGCGCCATGGTGTTTTGATACGATATGCTTTATACCATATCAACTTCGAAGCTGTTGTAGTTCTATAAGGCAATTGTAGTAATTATGAATTATTACAGAAAATACCGTCATGTTTTTTTTTAATGGATCTTACCATTACCAGTAGCAGACGAAATGGATAATTAATTGTAATAAAATAAGCATCATATTAAAGTTTTTCATTACATAAAACTATTTCAAGGTTATAAAAATGAAGTGTTGTTGATATTATTGATTATTATTATAATTATTGTATTTTTTTATATCTGTACTTACTAATATGTCTCGACTAGTTACTAAATATAGGTATGGCTATAAAAAATGTAATAAACCTATTATATTTTAGTTACACTTGTTCCAGACAAGTGATTATTATTAAAATCTTTATTGTTTACAGCATATAATATTGAAGTATTTTTATATTATGCAACCGTAAAAAGTTATTATTGCTTTCAGTTATTTTTCTTTTTTCTTAATGTGTATTTTTTTTCTTTTATTCTTGTAAGTTTTACATTTATTGTAAAGCGATATTAAAAATTATCGTATTTAGAAATATTTATTTAGCTATTTGTATAAGAAGAGAGGAAAATGCATCATCATCATCTGCTACCGGGGATTATCATCATCAAATCCAGGGAATTAAATGACACGAAAGTTATAGATCTAATTTTACTACGTTTTAGATCAATTTCATTATTATGTTAGGTATAAAGAATAAACAATGATAATTTTGATGTTTTGACAACAAGATGTATGTGGGGACATCATCTGTGAGCAGGCAATATGCTCGGTGAATCAAAGTTCACAAACGATGGCCGGACAAGCAATAACAATTCCATTATTTAATCCTGTTGCCAACACTAGACACGCCCGAATTCCCTAGCGAGAGGTTTTATTTATGATTTGCTTGTTACAAAATGTAACAAGACTTTAATACTACACTGAAATAAATTATTGTTCATGTAACAAGAATTTTAACCCGAATTTAAGTTTGTATTGACATGCAAATTGTGTTGATAGCCATTTCTGTATTGTTCCAATGACCACATCATTGCATTGGCACCCTAACCAGATTATCTTAGTTAATATAACATAATATTGTTATCCTAACCAGATAGTTCGAGATAAAGGAACTATCTGGTTAGGATAACAATATTATGTTATATTAACTAAGATAATCTGGTTAGGGTGCCAATGCAATGATGTGTCATCCTAACCAGATAGTTACGTTATCTTTACAATTTAATATTGTTATCCTAGCCAGACAATTACGTTTTCTCTAGAATATAATATTGCTATCCTAACCAGATAGCCACTAAAGATGCGCTACAACCTGTTTTGATTGGTTCACATTGGTTACATTATGTAATAAGCAATTCGTAAATATTGATATTTATCCAACTTTTAAAAAAATTAGAAATAAATTCAATATTGAATCATGTG
Source organism: Apoderus coryli (assembly GCA_911728435.2). Lineage (NCBI taxonomy): Eukaryota > Metazoa > Arthropoda > Insecta > Coleoptera > Attelabidae > Apoderus > Apoderus coryli. The sequence goes on along the minus strand of OU452204.1, from coordinate 7,194,968 downwards.
TTTCCCAAGTAATGTTTGCATTGACGAGCGTCTTACATTTGGTGGTGGTTCGGTTATGGTTTGGAATGGAACCACTGCACAAGCCTGCACAGAGTTGATCTCCGTACAGAATGGCTCCCTAACATCTCACAGGTACATTACAGAAATTATCGAAGATCATGTGATGCCTTTTATGGTTACTATAGGCGAACAGGGTATTTTCATGCATGATAATGCCAGGCTTCGCACAGCCTAAATAGTCCAAGGATATCTGGATCAGGTAGGAATTGATTGTCCAGCATTCAGTTCAGACGTGAATCCCACTGAGCATGTCTGGGATGAATTGGGCCGGCCTATCCGAAAGCACACGCCAGTCCCTAGGACTTCTCAGGACTTGATTCAGACTATACCTCGTCGACTTCAAGCAGTCATTAACGCAAGGGGAAGGAATACACATTACTAATTTTTGTTTAATTTTTTTGCATAGTTAAGTTTCATTAATTTTACCACCCTTAGGGTTACTAATTGCGCGCTTTCAGTTAATGGTCCATGTGCTAAACACAATTCAGTCAGAGATTTAAACACAAAACCGTAGTTGCATTTTATAAACGAAAGCTGCTGCTTAATTTCCTTATTTTCACAGATTTCTTTTACATCTAATATTGATTGACAAGAATCATTTGACAAATCTGAAATTACCTCTTTAATCTGACAAAAATTCTCTGCATAATAAATTGCAGCTTCTAGCCAAGTACCCCATATTGTTAAAACGGGCTTTGGTTGAAGCGAAGGGTTTCTTTAAAATATGGCACTCGAGTAGGCGCTTCAAGAAATACTTTTTTACACTGGAAATTAAAACATGGAAATTTGTTTATAATATCTTCGGCAACCCTGTAAGGTGCTGCATCCGAACACAAAATTAAGAGATTGCCAGTGGCAACAGCCACAGAAAGAATGGCGCTAATTCTTCTTGAATAATCCTATTCACAGTTAAAGCAATTTGTTTTTCTTAGTTGCTTTGACGCAATAAGGTAGGATTTTGGTAACAATTTTTTTTTTATTACGTTATGTTCGTACTTCTCCATAAACATCAATATCCCATCCACCGTGGGATACCCTGTATAATAAATAACTATTAAAGCATCCCTTTTGAAATGTCACCTCCCTGGTTTGGCCGGTTATCGTTGTTCATGAATGACTGTGACTAACGTGAGTAGGATATAGGTTAATCATTCAATTACTTCTAGTTATGAATAAATTATATTATTTATAAAATTTCATAATCGAAAGATAATTGTTTGGCGTCTGACTAGGTTTATCATAATATAAAATCATTGTTGACCATTTTTAATAAATATCCACCACATGCATTTCGTTGCTTACATACCAATTTTGTGTAAAAGTCGCATTATTATTAGATATTTATTGTTGTTTAGATAGAGAGTTCATGGTTCTGAAGGACTTTTTGGTAGAAAATAATAAATACTTTGAAAGATGTTTATGCTGCTATTAGGCTACGAGGGCAAATTTCAGTTTTATAAAATCTGGGAAGAAAACAAACTGTTTTATTGCTTTTCAAAATATTTGCCTTTATGGTTTATACACTTATTCGCGCGTTCGAAGCAGGTTTCAAATAGAAGATATTAAGCAGTAAATCAATCGAATGTGTACAATAAGAAAGTATTTCAGTATGAAAATTAATGTGTCATTTTTGGTTATTTTTTCAATGACTACACCATACAGCATTAACTGTTCTTAGATCCTCTAAAGCAAAGGTTCTCAAACTTTTTTTCTCGTATACCACTTTCAAAATTTTCCTGGTTTCGGTGGACATTCTGCTGCTTATTTCTATACCATATTACCAAAACTCGTCAAAATAGTATATTCTGCAACAAGTGAGGAATGTGGCATATTCTGAACGAGTGGAAATTTGTCACCCGAGCCGAGAGGCGAGGGTGACCGTCCACGAGTTGAGAATAGATGATTCCTCACGTGTTACAGACTATACTTTTCTACGACTGCAACTGAATTCCCTAATCTCAGGCGGGGTACAAATTAGCTCGTCTTCGCTAGACATTGTATTGAAAAAGTTCTATATCAATTTATATAGGTAGGTACTTTTAAAACTTCAAAACCAAGATAATATAATTAATAACTTAATGTGTATAAGTAGATATCTGATAAATAATATAAATAAAGAATTACACATAAGATACTTTCAAATAATGACATATATGTCAAACGAATTCCACAATTTGTCCTTCTGTCAAAACTTACATGTAAACACTTAAAAAAATTTCAATAAGATGTTATATTGAAAAGTGAAACAGTTGTTATATAGATTTTAAATATATTTGCCCATTTCTCTCTATACGAATAATTATTAATTACGTTAAAACACCGCTGTGTAATTATAAATTCCGCTAAAGTTATAGGCAACCCTTAATACGTCATTCTGTAACACTATTACGGAATATTCAATATTCTGTAACAGTTATTGATATCAGAATACCTATATTCTAAAACAGTCGTCGAAAAAATTAGATCTAACGATCTAAATTTGCTTTCCGGCTGACTTCCAACCCTAAATTTGGAGGGGTAAAAATAAAAAGTAAAATAAAAAATTACCTATATTTTCTTTTGTTCTATTTATTAAAATATCTAATATGATTACATACTTAATAGAATTAAATTAAAAATTAATAATGTACCTTCAACAATGTGAAGCAACAATTAAAAAAATAGTTATAATTTTAATGGTAATTGATGGATTGACAGCAAATTATCAATATTTGGCTTCAGTTTTGTAAGGAATAACCCCATTCTGTGATGTTCAATCTGCACCTTAAAATACGCTACTCAAAAAAATTAAGGAAGGTTTTAAAGAAAATAAATTAATGCTAAATAAACAGGCTAACAGGAAATAGTATATTGTGCAACGAACATTAATGACATATATTTCCTACGAGTATGATCGTTCGCAAGAGCCGCACGCGAGTGCTGCAAATCACAGGAGTAGGAAATAGTCATTTCATGTGAGTTTCACACTATACTTTTTCTACGACTGTTTTAATGCTTTTGAATAAATTAAACATCATAATGTTTAGGCAAATATTTGTTTTTTGAAACTTACCTATACTCGCCCTGTTGGCGGAAGCCTAAATACGATGAGTTGAACAGTATTAAATTGGCAAACTATAATCACCATCACTGTTCTTCATTAGGTATATAAATTGCTTTGAAACCTTCAAAATTAGCGAACATATTTGAACTGTCAATTTGGTTTAATTGTATTGTCGGCGTTGCCCAGCAACTAGTGGGAAATTAAAAACATCAATATAATGTACTACATTTTCAAACTATGATTGAACATATAATAAAGGCATTTTAAAGACAGTCGTAGAAAAACATTTTTGCAAGTCCACAAGAATTTGTAATATTATTTGTTCACACTTTCTGTTAGGATTGCATGCGAACGGTAGTTCCCGATAAAAAAATAGCAAAAAAATCTGAAAATTAGAATCTTTAAGCTTCGAAATGCTTTTTTCAAAGTGCCCCATACAATCATTTTTCTCCGAAATACACAAATGACCGAAATATTTGGATTTTTTTGCTTCATTAATTTTTTTGAGTAGGAAATGGTCATTTCATGTGAGTTTCACACTATACTTTTTCTACGACTGTTTTAATGCTTTTGAATAAATTAAACATCATAATGTTTAGGCAAATATTTGTTTTTTTTTGAAACTTACCTATACTCGCCCTGTTGGCGTAATCCTAAATACGATGAGTTAAAGAGTATTAGATTGGCAAACTATAATCAATATCACTGTTTTTCATTAGGTATATAAATTTCTTTGAAACCTTCAAAATTAGCTAAATTATTTGAACTGTCAATTTGGTTTAATTGTATTGTCGGCGTTGCCCAGCAACTAGTAGGAAATGAAAAACAGCAATATAATGTACTAGATTTTCAAATTATGATTGAACATATAATAAAGACATTTAAAGACAGTCGTAGAAAAACATTTTTGCAAGTCCGCAAAAATTTGTAATATTATTTGTTCACACTTTCTGTTAGGATTGCATGAGAACGGTAGTTCCCAATAAAAAAAATAGCAAAAAAATCTGAAAACTAGAATCTTTAAGCTTCGAAATGCTTTTTTTAAAGAGTCCATACAATCATTTTTCTCCGAAATACAGCCTGACACAAATGACCGAAATATTTGGATTTTTTTGTTTCATTAATTTTTTTGAGTGGTTTATTATCTACCTATACGCTGATAAGTAAATTCAAGCCAACGTTTTTGTTCTTTACTTTTCTCTTGAACCCCTGGGGGTCCAACTGGACTGGCACTAAAGGAATTACGGTAACGTGTCCTGTACATCCGAATCCGATCATTTTCTTGGGAGTGCTTCTTGTGCGAACACCTTTGGTGGGATTCGGTTAATCTTGGGACACCCATACAGTAGATTGTTGCTTGGTTTCTGACTCATAAAAAATACATCCATGTGTATTCGCCTGTGACCTGTAACGATGTTGTATACGGATTTTTACGTCGAATTTTTTTAGCATTTCCGTACCACCAATTGACAGGAGTTTTTCTTCTGAGCTTCGGTCATAATAAAAGATCATAATAAATAAATGTTTATACAAAATCAAATGTATTGCAGTCTGCGATGTGCCGAGAGATGCCTCTATCTCATATCATGTCGGTTTTGGTCAATATTCACGTGATTTATCACTAACTGATGCACGATCTTGACGAAAGTCTGGAAATCAATTGTACACTGGCTTCTCTGATGTTGCTTCATTACCAAACGTTGATCGAAGTGATTTTTGCGTCTTGAAGTTAGATCTTTTTAATTTGGAAAAGATCATCCAACGAAAACCTTTAGGAATAATATACATATTTTCACAAACTTATTTATGGGCTTAAAATTTTTACAGTGATAAAAACTACTGACTCGATTTCTAAACTATCGCTAATGATGGCACTTGTCAAAAGCACCATCTACTGATCGTTTGTAAAAATATAATAGGAAGCCCTCGTAGTAGGCGCTGTGTGCAAACACGTGTACTCGTACGAATTTTCAAAAATATTATATTTAATCAAGAAAACAAAATGGCTGATAAGATGCAAGGTCATTGATAACTCCTGGACAAATACGCGTGCGTGCAGGATTGAATCGTTAAAAATGTTGGCAGTCGGTTGTTTTGTCAACATAACTATAATAATAAATAATAACATGATCGCTCTTATTCACTCTAATCTCCAACGAAAACAGGGTTCAAGTGCGGGTAGAGTTTCTCAAAATCTAAACAATCCACACACTACACAATATATTTATTGACTTATTTTTAATACCATTTACATGAACCAAATCTGGCAGTATTGTTTTTAAATATGTAACAGAAGTTGACACATTTGGCATTCGAATGTGCGTCTGCATTTAACGACAATGTTAAAAAATGAATGTACCTATATCTGTTGGTCTATGTGTTAACGTTAAGGCTTCGTAATCGTAAGACTGCGAGTTCAAAAGTGGGCAATGGAACTCTTTTGTGTTATTATTGAAATTGTAGTATGTCTGCACCTACTGTTACCTGACATGTTTATTAAATACTTTTTTCCTACGACCGTTCGGTAAAGTTGCACTTTTCAGTACTCAGTGCTGTAAAGTTACTTTTTCCCACTGTTTTTTTTACGTTGCTCATAGGGGGTGCTACTTGCAACCTATTGGCGAATTATGACATAACTATTCTGCTAAATAGGTTTTAAAATCTGAAAGAGCAGCCTTTTTTCGTAAAAAAATTCTTATTCATTTTCGGTATTTTAAATCATTTTCAAGAAAAAACGATATAATGCAGATTATATTTGCATCCAGAGAGAAAACTAGGTTAGGTTTTGTTAAAAAATCATTAATCTTGAAAATTTACAAGAAAAACAAAACAAAAAATAGTAAATATGAACCTTTAGCAGTTGTGTATTATAAAATTAAATTTTTCTATATCATAATAAATATTATATACTCGTAAATATGGACTAAGTATTTCATAAAAAAAATTAACTTTTGCCCTCGAGGCACGAATAGTTCTCCATATTTAAGTGTAAAACTAATAATTTCATGACTTTTTTGTCATTTAACTAAAATTTATAAGTATCGGGCTTTGTTCTTTCCTCTTCTCTTTGGAGGCACGTAGATATTTTATATTTCGTTTTTGAACCTTTTTTACACTATTTTCGAACCAGTTCATTTATGTAACATTTTTTAGGTTATATTCTATCACACTATGAAAAATTCTTCCGTATTTCGAATAAGTTTAGGAAGTATATATTTTTTTATTTTGACCCCTTTTACACTATTTACGAACGCCTATGAAAACAAGTTATTTATAACACATTTTATAGGTTATATTCTATCAAAGCTATAAATAAATAGTCAATATTTCTGCTATGTTTAAGAAATACGTTTTTTCTAACCGTTTTACCCCATTTTACACTTTTTTCGAATGTCAATGTGGTTTAATTGTTTAGGTTAAATATTTTAGGTTATATTTAATTAAACGCCCAAAAAAATATTCAATATTTCGGATAAGTTTAAGAACTATGATTTTTTTAATGTTTGAAACCTCTTTTAAACCCCTTGCTTACGCTCAATGTTAATCACCACCTATAAATATCCTGTGTATTTTTAACACCAATTCAACTAGTTAAATATAAAAATCTTACATTTTAAATATTTTTTTTATTGTACCCCGTTTTCTACTATTTACGAAAGCCTATGTAAATAAAAATTTCTGCTGCATTTTGTAGGTTATCTTATATCAAAGCTATATATAATTAGCCAATTTTTCTGGTATATTTGGGAAACATTTTTTTTTTCGTTTTTGACCATTTTTTTAGACTATTTTTGAACGCACATGTGTTGCTTTAGTTTTGTCGCACTTCATTTCGTCGATTTTTATAAATATAAATATTTTGTACCTTCATTTCGTTTAAAGTGTACCAAAATATTGTGAAATATTACTAATATTGGGGATAATATTTCATTAAAATTAGCTGAGGATAACAACAATAATTAATTTTTCAAATTCAAAAAAATAAACGGACTTTGTTGCTCTACTTTTGCCCAATAGTGTATATTGTATCTTGCCGGGAAAGTTGTGGGGTGACACATCTGATTTTTTTTAAATATGGTAATTACTTGAATTTTTCATACAGGGAAATTCTAAATTAATAAAATATAACTTCATTAATTTTTAATCTCAATAATGAGAAAAGAAGAAAAAATTGTTTGAACGTTGCAGAATCTTGTCATTTTGCAACTTCATAAACTCTGAAAGGAAACTATATTTACATTTTCTTTTTTCAACGGGTGAATTAATGTAATTTATATAAGACTTTCTATACATCTTTCGATAACACTGACGATGATAACGCGGTTTTTGAAACATGTGTGGTTTAATGTAATTTAATCAAGCAATTATCCTATATGATATTCACTTTTTGTGCAGTAGTCGTGAATTAGTCATCCTTATAAATATTCATATTCAATCATAATTGGTTTTTGGCCCAAATTATAGACTACTTCTTTGATATTAATAGAAATTAATTTAAATCAGCTTGATTGATTGCTTTTCTGATGGGTTTAGGGGGTAATTCTATTTTTGAGTTAGTTTTTAATATATTTAGTAAATAGTTTTTAAATTTCTTTATGCCAATATGTAAATGTCATTCAATTGATTAACTGGTTTTTTGATAAATTCGAACAAATGTGGAAGGCAACAAAGATTTTCTTTTAATGTATAGTTCATTTTAATTCCATTAATATATAGTTTTGATGGTAGTAGTGATTATTCACGTTAAAATTAATATTATTTCCGGTTCAACCAATATTAGGTAAATGTTGTGTTTGCTTAAATGGAGTTTTACTGATTACATAATTTGGAAAAATAATAAATAAAATTAGAATATACAACATTCTCTATCCCAGGTCTCTGTCTGAAATAAGGTCATGTGTCCATTTATTTTAAACCGTATTAAACGTTCATTTAGCAATAAACAATAATTTGCAATTTCTACAACTTGCCAAAGCAAACAAACAAATAAAATAACAATTAAATTGGAAGTAGTAAATAGCAAATAACGAAACCTCGTGTGTATAATATGTAATAAAAGTGTTTATTTTCGAAATAGCACATACTATATAATTATTACTTTACTGAAATGCAAAGTAAAACCGCTGCTTTTTTGATAATAGCGAGGAAAAAATGGTTTTTATTTCATATTGTGTATGCCAGCATTTTATTATTTTGGCCTTGTTTCTTTTAATTTTCATCCCAGACTCTATATATTATAGTATAATGTTTGACTGCTGATAAACATATACTAGTACGCGAATTATACATAATATTATACAATTCATAAAACTTGTAGAATGACAGAATATTTTTAGTGAGTTATCACGGGTTTTGTTTACACAGTGGCTTAACAAAGTTTCGAAAAAGCATAACTATTGCTTTTTCGAAACGCATCATGATTGTCTAGGAATTTGATTACTACAGCAATCAAAATCCGTGTAATAAATATGATAAATTTACAACAATGACTAAATATTGGGTCATTCAATAAGTCCGTAAGCTGACACATAGATGGCGTTACTACAATTTTTTCCATATGATTTTTATTTAGTACTAACCTTCAAACGATACGTGTATAAATTTGGCAGCAATCTGACTATTCATTCCTGAGTTCTAGCATTTTGTGTGTGTGACTGTTTTCAGATATCAAGAGAATGAGAATTGACTTTTAACTATATTAAATAACAGTAGGTACATCAATAAACAACGAAAATCAACCAAAGTACACAAGTATTAATGAACATCAAGTTCCTTTAGTATTGATTCCGCAGAAGACAATATTTCATTCAGAGAATCAAAAAATATATCACACTGATCATTAACCAAATTAAATAAATGGGAGATTTTAATATAATATTTGTTCTGGCTCGCTCATTATAAAATGCAATAGAACTTCTAGCATTGATACGCGGAACCAACAGAGATACCTTTTCCAGTAGCTCAGGGCACACTACATCACTATTGAATATCTTATATAGGAAGCTTATACTAAACAAATTTCTCCTTAAACTTAAACTTTGAAATTGAAATCGGTCAATAAGATATTTGTAAAGTATTCCGCGATCCGGGTAAGTTCCATCAATCTTAAAGCACAAACATTTTAAAAATTTACGCTGAACTTTCTCAATAATTTGAATATCACAGTCATAGCAGGGGTACCAGACCAAAGAGCAATACTCAAGCTTGGATCTTACATATGCAAAATATAGAGTATTCAAAGTATCGACACTCTCAAAATATTTGCTGTTTCTAACAATAAAGCCATAAGCTTTGGTCGCACCAGCCACCATATCTGTAATATGTTCCTTGAAAGTGAAATGCATGTCAAAAGTAACTCCCAGATCTTTAATAGACTCCTTTCGATTAAGAATTACTCCATTTACGTTATAATAAAAGATGGTCGGGGACGTTTTGCGGGTATAAGAAACAACATTACATTTCTTAGGATTGAGGGAAAGTCCGTTTTGTTCACACCAAGCATTCACAAATTGAAGACTGCCCTGTAGCGAAATACAATCCTGCGGCGTACTTATCGTTGTAAAAATCTTTAAATCATCTGCATAAATCAGTTTACTACAATTCAATAATTCTCCCAAATCATTAATAAATAATAAAAATAATAGAGGTCCCAGATTTGAACCCTGAGTTCCTCCAGATAGAGCTGTATAATATGTCGATGTATATCCATTGTATGACACAAACTGAACTCTATCAGTAATATAAGATTGCAGAAGACAGACGGCATCAGCGCTAAAGCCAAAATGCGGAAGCTTTTGTATAAGGATTGTATGATCAATTCTATCAAACGCATTGCAAAAATCGGTGTATACAACGTCAACCTGACCGCCGTTATCCAACGTCCCAGACACGTATTGTGAAAAAATTGACAAATTTGTAAGTGTGGACTTGTGTGCAATGAAACCATGCTGATACTGGACCAGCCCATGTTGAACAATTGGATAAATACGATCGTAAAGGACTATTTCAAGTAATTTAGAAAAATTAGACAGAATTGATATAGGCCTATAATTGGTTATATCCGCACGATCTTCGCTCTTGAAAACAGGACATACCTTAGCATTCTTCCAGACCATAGGAAAAGTATTACGTCTTGATATTAAGTTATAAATTATACACAGAGGAACGCACATTACTGAAATTGTATCTTTGACCAAGAATGAGGGAATCCCGTCAGGTCCGGAAGTAAACCTGTTCTTTAATTTGCGAGCAGCCATAACTATCTCTCCCTCAGTTATATTTCCAAATGTGATATCATTTCCACACGATAATGCATCATCATTACCACAACCCACAGGTCCCACAAAGACACTTTCAAAGTATTTAGCAAACGTTTCAATAATACTTTGCGGATCCATTGTTGTTGTATTGCATAGAACCGGGAATGCGTGACTGCTGGCGCGACCTGTTAACAAATGTCCAGAAAGATCTGGGATCAGTGACAATATGATCCTCAGCAAAACGCGCGTAATTTTTATACGAGGTAGTTATTTGTTGCTTCAACAGCCTTCTAATGTCACTGAATTTGTCATAGTAATAGCGAGATTTTGTATTCTTATATTTCTTATGTAAAACGGCTTTACACTTAATATTTCTGATAATCTCAGAGTTAAACCAGGGAGGATATTGATGGCTGAAAGTCCTGTAAATGACCTTATAACATCAGCTGCCAAAAATACAAAATGAAGTTTAATTTTTATTAGTTAACAATAAATGTTTAATATATATAATTTTTACATTTCAGTTTTAAAAATGGATAATTTATCATAATACATTTAGAAAGGCTTAATGAACCACATATTGCTACGACGAATGATCATGAGTGATGATCACTCGAAAGATACTTAGCCATTATGACATTTTATAATAAAGAATTTTTTTTATTCTTGTTTTTCTTTGGGTTTGACGTTCTTGAAAACAACATTTTTTTTAATTTTTAGCGAAAAATTACATATCGCTTGTCTAACTTTATTAAGTAACAAGTAACTACGTTTCGGCGATGGTTTGTCGCCTTCTTCAGGTCACTCCATTATTTTTTTTTTCCTTTTTCAGTTTGTCAAAAATTCAGAATATAACTTAAACATTTTAAAATCATATTTTATAAAATATTTTTCTTTTTTTTTTTTACAATACAAATATCTATATTTTACAAGACTTCACGTTTACAAACACAATACAGTTTAAAAATTTTTGCTAAATATACGTTTTATTGAAAAAAAAAAAAGAAAAATATTTTATAAAATATGATTTTAAAATGTTTAAGCTATATTCTGAATTTTTGACAAACTGTAGAAGGGAAAAAAAAATAATGGACTGACCTGAAGAAGGCGACAAACCATCGCCGAAACGTAGTTACTTGTTACTTAATAAAGTTAGACAAGCGAAATGTTATTTTTCGCTAAAAAAATAATAAAAAAAATTAATAGAAAAATGGTTCAAGAACATAAAAAAAGAAACAAAGAATATTAAAGAAGTAATGCATATGATGCTGTGGAGTGTTTTTTTTTTATTATTTTTTAATTTATTAAATCACATAAGGGACATGTTTCGGTGTCTGCTTACTTCATCATCAGCCTGAAGGGCAACAGGGATCAACTTTCGTTTAGCCGAAATCACTTTTTTAAGAAATGTTTCTGTATTAGTACACGGAAGTGCCTCTAAATAGCTAATCACAAAAATATTCCTGCAGAAATATATCATCTTCAATTTCCCGACTTTACAGTAGCCGAAATCAGTTATACGGAAACATGTAGGTATTTGCTTTAAATTTTAAACTCTTTTTCAAACAACATTATTACGCAAAACTCAGACTCTTGTTTATTTTGCTATTCAATCTGAGTGATATTCCGAATGTAAATATAATATAGAAAAATAAATAGAAATGGCTAGGTCTACTAACAATATTTCCAATTTTTTAATAAAATAGGTAGGGTAGGTTAGGTTAGTTTATGATCAAATCATTATAAGATCTTAATTCATTGTGAATAATAATAACTTCAAAGTAGATATATTATTAAAATCTTTACAATTATGCAGCAAAAAGCCAAGGGCACTAGATCCTGCTCGATCCAAGGACTTGATTTGAGAAACAAAAATGCGACTCAAATTATTATTATTACCCACTTTATATTTATACATAATATCTGAAATTGGAATTCCACATTATTTTGATAACCCCAAATTCTAAAATAGCGGTAGGGTCGAGTGGTACATCATTTGAAAGCACTTTTTATGCTTTTTACAGGAATAGCCTACTTTTGAAATTTACCTCAATAGTTCTCGAGAAAATTCTGTTTAAAATTTCACCAGTTAGTTAGTTGGTAATTATATTATGTATCGAGGTAATTCCCATAATTGGTGGTAGCTCAGTGGTAGAGTGCCCGCTTTGCATGCCCGCATTGGCAGTTGTGTTAACATATTGGTATCGGGCATGGTACATTTTTATTTTCACTTTCTTGACCCAGGTAAAGTGTTGTGAACGCTCAAAAAAAATTGAGATAAAGATGGATATAATTATTTAGAAGTCCCCTGAGATGACTAAGACCATTTCCTGATTCTGTTTCGTTACGCAGGTCGTATATTTTAGATTATATTACATCTTGCCGGGAAATTTTGGGGTGACACAACCGTTTTTTTTTATGTTTTACAAGTATCTTGTTTGCTTGACTGCTTAATTTGGCGTCTTCATACCAGTTTTGTAAAATGCAGAACAATGCAATAACGTAGCAGAGGTGGCAGCATCTCAAAAAAATGAAAACGTATGTCCAAAACCCCTTTGTGTCCCAGATAGGTACAGGGTATCAAAGTTCTAATTCTTTTTTCGTTTTTTAAAATTTGTCTTCAAGAATTTGTATATCAGTAAATGGAAATTTGGTACGAGCTCCTCTGACTCTCATTAAAGGAAAGATCGAGGGCAAAAAATCTGTGGGCAGACGGCAAAACTCATAATGGCTATGGACATCTATAGATTTTCAGAGGTGCGGTATCACGCACCATTATAGCCAGTTGGATCGCCAACCTTCGTGAGGAGACGGCGTCCTAAGAAGAAGAAATGGAAATTTCGTACGCTTATTATTACGTCAAAAACTCAATATTAAGATCAATTTAATGTTAATTAATCCTATGATCCCTACAGGGTGACACAGTTTCGAGGGTTGAATACTCTTTATTCCCCAAACTTTTTCGTGAAACACCATCATCAGCAATAATGTTTGGGCTGGCTTCGTCGCTGCAGATTATAGACAATTTCTAGAAGAAGTACAGCTGGAAGATGTACCGCTTCAAATTTCGTTTAATTAGCAGACAAAATTAAATTTATTTAAAAAAATTGACCATGTTTTTCAACAAGTTGAGTTTCCTCGAAAACGGTCGACTTTAGAGCTTATGACCAGTATATTTTTTGTGGAGAAAACATTGGCGGTTCAAATGAGTATCTTAAAACCGTACTTTTTCCAGTGGCGTAGCAATTGGGGAGAAAAACGTCCACTACCCCATCAAAATCTTCACTAATCATGAATAAAAAAAAAATTCTTGCACAAAACATAGCTTATTATGAGTAGAAAATCCTACAAAAGCTGTTTTCTGTATGATAAAAGGTTCCGGAGATATTCTTTTTTTTTTTTTTCAATTTCAAAATGGGGGCATTTTAGAGGCTAAGTTAATAGAATCTTTTTTTTCATATTTTTGGACGAGATCTCACATTCTATAAAGTCCTGCGCATATATTATGTAACACCCTTTATAAAATCTCAAAAGTCGAAGAATAATCCGTGATTAAAATATGAAAATGGGTCCTTTAATTTTGTCCCTATTGGAATTCGAGAGATTGAAGTACCTATTTGCTCAAGTACATAAATAAAATTTGGAAAATATGTATGTCATCTTCGTGCAAAAATAATGTTATAGGAAATGTTTTTGCTAGCCTGGGTGTTAAAATACGCTAGTAAAATATCCTGAATGGATGTAATTTTATATTTTATGTGACATTTGTAACAATTTTATGCAACGGTTTTTATTATATCGTATTATGTATTGTATGTATGTAGTACGTATACGCAAGGCTAAATGAGTAGTAAATTGTAGTAAATATTTTAAGGTAGTATAATAAATAGGTTGTTCATGTGAGTGTGACTGCAATTTTTTCTTATTTTTGCTTCACGAGTATTTGTCGTAAATATAAAATACTCGAAGGCAAACACTTAAAAATATAAATAGGAATATATAATAATAAAGCTCTCTATGAAATTAAACTTGGTAGGCAGTCTGATATTCTATTCATCACAGCTCGCGTACTCTTCATTTACAAAAGAAGTGTTACTAAGTACAGTTAAATCCCTCAAAAAATTAGGAGGTTGATTTCGCTGCTTTGCTAATTCTCAAAAACAATAAATTTAAGTGGTATAGACTGAGAAAAGTTCACAACCTGATTCATTTCATTCAAAATAATTTAAAAATAAACAAAATTTTAAAAGAAAAGTAAAATTAATAAATAAAAGTTACGGGAGTGCTACAGAAATGCACAAAATGGAAAACGACCCTGTATCTTGTCAATAGTTCAAGACATCTATGTGCTGTTTTCGGCATTCAGTATTTCACAATATTCGAGCTCGGAGCATGTAGGTTACTTTTTTCTCTAGATGCACTAAAAATCATCAACAGTGTCCAATTTGGACCACCCTGTACAACCAGTTGTAAGAATTTGGGAATCGTCCTTGATTCGAAGCTTAGATTTGATACATTAGTAGCAAATTTGTTAAAAAAAGTTATAAGTTAATTATGATTATCTATTTATTAAAACATCAATCTGCTGACAGAGATAAAATTGATATTATGCGATGCCTTGATCCTACCTGGGTTGTCTTATTGTGATGATTTGTCCCAAATTCGATGGTTTTTCGGGTTATCTCGGTAGTTAGTAAAGATAGAAGGAAACTGTTTTCGGGCTACTATGCTACTTTTTTATCAAACTTAAGATGCCACAATCCTAATTATGATAACACTTTGACATTTTGAGATACGGGGTTTTTTGAAAAATTTGCATTTTAGAACCCCCCTCGTATCTCGGTTATCCGGTAACTTATCAAAAAGCTGTAAATAAAACTGCGGTCGCTCATGGAGAGCCATTTGGTACTTAATAGTTTATGGCTTACAGGTTCGTACTTCCTAATCCCAAAAATGTACGTCAAACATGATTTTGGAACGCGTTGGATATGATTTTTACCAATATTTAGCAAACAGAGGCCATAAACAACGTCACAAAAATTAAAACCAGAGTGCCAGTAAGTCTAGCTTTAAGTTCAACAGAGAGTACGCGTCTATGTGGATAAAGCATCTTCAATCATGCATATGACTCTGAAATGCATTTAGAGATATGATCATTGAAGCGTAATTCGAAATCCAACACTAGGCCGAAACTTCTGACCTTAATTTTCATACGATTTATAACATGTTTAATTTTACCAAAAAACAAGACTTGTGTTTTTGCAGCATTTATTGTTAATTGATGTTTATCAGACCACAGGGCCAGGGAATTCAAATCGGAATTTATTTTCCGGTTGGCATTGACAGCATCATCATCTTGAAATGAAAATCTCAGTTGACTATCATCAGCGTACATGTAACTTTCACAATATGCAAGACTTGATGGAAGAGTTATGGTATGAATAATAAAGGGCCCAAAATACCACAGTAAAAAATTGCGTGTTAAATTTAACACTCAATGGCGGTACATATAGGACCACACGCAATCGGGTATATTAACCAATCATTAAATCTGGTAAAAATGATAATTTTGAGATGTTTATTTTATATCTGATGAGTGTAATTCTTTTAATTCATTGATAGGTACATTTACACTATCGCGTGTAAATTAACTAAATTACAGTGTTAATATTTACACTCAATGGTGTAAAATAAACAATGAGACTTGTAAGTAAACCACCTTTTAATAGTAATTTATGCGTAATTATTGTAAATATCATATTATTATAGTGTGAATTTCATTCCGTTTCGGTGTGAATTTACTATAGCGGGTGTAACAATTTCTACCCAGGGTTAGTATATACTTTCCACTTTGTTTACTAATATAATATACTTACATTTTTCAAATCACTTGGAAAAGGTTTCTGAATGAATAATGACAATGTTGAATATACGATTTATTATTTATAAAACAAATTATAATTCAAATTATTTGGACAAAATGGCAACCTTAATATAGTACATAACCTGCTATGGTTTAACAATGTACGAGTAGTATAGTAACCATAAACACTAAACAAAAATATGCTTTGCAACAACATAAAAGATTGAAAATCTCAAGTATTATCTATCGTTAATTAATACGACTAATATAGGTACTACTTATCTAGTTGTTATTATAACTATTTAGTTGAACAAAATGACACCTTAATGGTATATAATACTATAATGGTATAAATAACAATATACTACTATTAATACTAAACATAATTTCATTGTTCACCATTGGGATCTCCTAAACTTTAAGAGTATAAGGTAAAAATCTGCAATCTGTTATTATTATTATTAGAATTATTTAAAAGCTACAAGGAACATAAATCTGTACCAATCCTATAATACCTAAGTACTTTGTTAAAAATCTACTTACTTACCTAGCTGTTTCTATTAATTTCAATCTGTCGGTAATTACCCAATTTAACCAGATCCTGATAACACCCACTCTCATTTGGCACTTTGCAGAACTTTGCTTAATTTTTATATTATAGTTTAAATATAACTGACACAATTCTATTCTATTATGCAGTAATTCACAACGTAAAATGTAAGAGCAAAAAGCCGAAAAATCCCCGAATTAAATAAAAATATGAAATGACATGTGACCTGCCGGCATTCAAGATTGAACTCTGTACCTTGTGTGTGTATGTTTGTCGTGTAAAAAAAAACAATTATAAAGCCAATTTTACACTCGGTATGTTCAAACAACTTTTTAGAGGGGTTTATTGTACGCTGATATCGTGTTATTAATTGTTATTGTATTTAATTTTTGTCATAGAGTGTAAACTTATAATAAAATAACACCCATTCGACAAAATTAACTTTTAAGAGAGTTGAATTCACATGCAACTTTTATACCACAACTTTGGTCCCATATGAGTGTAAAATTGTGGTAAATTATATTGATCCGAGTGTTAAATTTAACACTACTTTTATTTACCACTGCAGAAATGATTTTTACCATGTCGATATTTTTTACTGTGCAGCCTTGAAGAATTCCAGAATAAATTTTAATTGATATAGAAATACCTCTGCTAGTCTGCACATATTGACAACGGCAATTTAAATAGCTGTCAAGCATTTGTACTGCTTTTGACGAAAATCCACAATAGTTCAAAATCGCTAGTAGAATCTTATGATTGATTTTGTCAAAGGCATTGGGGTAGTCAATTAAAATTAAGGAAGTTATTTTACTGTTAACAAGATCATGCAAAGTATCGTTAGTTAGATCCAACAATGCAGTTGTACAGCTGTATCCCTTGCGGAATATAAATTGTTTAATAAAAAAAAAATTGTATTCATCTAAGTGAGATTTGATTTGCGCGCTCAAAACCTTTGCAAGAAATTTTGACATAGGGGACAATAGGGATATGGGACGTAAATCGTTATAATCGCCGATTTGAGTAATTTTAGGAATAGGCAACACTTTTGAAGTTTTACATGCGTTAGAAAATTTATTTGACAGCAAAGAAATATTATTTACCAGTGGCGGCTTGTCCTATGAAGCAAGTGAAGCAACGCTTTACCTAAATAATCAGTAAAATTAATAATATTTAAGTATTTAATTTTATTGTGTAATTATTTTTCTCCATATAAAATTTAAACTATAAATTAATGTATCAATGTTTCAACCTGCTTTACCATACAACTGTAATATTTATTTAGGTCTCTCTCTTACCTGTGTGCGACATTTGACACCCTTGCCAGTGCTTGTGTCCTATGACAATAGCATATTTATTTACATTTTAATTCAGCAACAATGGGCAACACTGCCATCTGGCATATACCCACTATACAACCACCTATCGCTCTTCGTCTAAACATAGTTGCCAGCGTTTAATTGTACTAAGCATAGCATACGAATCTTGACATTAAAAAAACACCATAAGAAGCACGCTTCATATAGATGCAGCAGAAATTTAATGTAAAATAAGGTTATATGACAACGCTTGGCGAGTGTTTTGTACCTATTATGTCGATTATTATTTTGATTATATCTATCTCTATCCGAGAGTCGCAAATTTCTAGTGCTGTCAAGTTGTGCTCTGTGCTATACCTGTGGTAATATTATTTTTATGTACTTTGCGGGAAGCTTAAAGTTTTGATTTTTGATATTTTGAATACAAATTAGTCTTTCTATTTAGTTACCGACATATTTAATTTAAGTTTTAAAATCTAAAAAAGTAGTGAACAAATTAAAAATATATATATACGGTTATTAATTAGTAGGTACCTACCTATTTTTATAAAAATAAATGGGTAGGTACCGTAAAATATTATTTTTTTTAATAATATAATATATTATAATATCTCATACTTTAATATGGAAGAAGCAAGTGGAATACTACACATCAGCAGCGTAAATCATATTTACGCTGACATCAGGTAAGCGAAGTTATTATGAAAAATGATGTTTATTTTTTAATTTTAACTAAAGTTAAGTATTTTTAATCAACACTCCTTTTAAGAACATAAAAATCTTGTTAAAAATATACAGACACACCTGTTCCAGATTTAAATAAATGTTTGATAAATATAAATAAAGGCAAATGCATAAAAGCCGAGCTTTTAATAATATCTGGTACGAGACGTATTATGATTTGCTAACAGGTAGCATAAAAGTAATTTGATTGACAGTTTCATAAAATGCGTTTTATTTAGTAGATATTAGTATGAAGTAGGTAAATATATTCTAGATACTAATTACACTTTTTAAAGAAAACAATACTTAGGTGAGGTACCTACTTATAAACATAACCTATATTTTATGCAGTTGACGAAGTAGGGATATCCCTATTAATTTTATCTACCTATTAAGTATATGACTTTATTTTATGTTATGCTTCACCACATTAAACTGCCACAAGCTGCCACTGTTATTTACAATATCTGTTATAACGGGCAAAATGCGGCGACAACACAATTGCAACATTTCGGCATTAAGCTTATCTGGTGCAACTGCATTTGACTTTATTTTCAATAAGAAGTCTGTCACTGTTTCGATATCTACTGTTGTAAATTCAAATTGCTGTTGAAAGTTGCATATGCTATTACTGTTGTAGAAGGAAATCAAATCTGGATCGGGTGGTCTATATATTGAGGCTTGCAATAAGAAGTCATTAATATGAAAAATAAATTGAGATACTAACGTTTTTCTATAAATATCCAATTTTTTAAAGAGTTCCACAACTCACGATTGTTAGATTTATATTTAATAAAACAAAATTGCAAGTAGGCTTTTTTTCTTGATGTATGCAATTTGTTCTGTTATTTTTTATTTGCTTGTAAAGTCTTGAGGTGATCGAGATTTTTGAAAAATAAGTATAAATTAGGACTTTTTTTTAGATATAATAATGTTTTAATATTTGTTGTGGATGTTCCATGTGTAAATATATTGTCTAATGTGTGGATTTGTTGAGAAAAATGTGCTGGAATCTGTTCGTGGTGAAATTTTCAAAAAAGTCTGGCAGCAGAGCATATGTTGGACCTAGCAAGTTATAGTATGTTGTCTAGGCGAGTAGATTTCCCTAGAAAAGCACACACATCGTTTTTATTTTCTAATTGCATTACTTTTATGAATAAATTGACGATTTGGGAACTATTTTAAAAATGTTTGCCTTCCCCAACAAAAGTAAACGTTGCATTGCTCTGAATATTTAAACGTATGTAAAAACACATGGCATATTTTACACTTGTTTTGATTTTCAGAAACTCTACCCTAACTTAACCCTGTTTTCGTTGAAGATTAGAGTGAATATAACAGTTATCTACGTTTTGTTATAGTTAATATCTTAGAGGTCAGCAATTGGTCGATAATTATCAAGAACATCAAACAAACCTTTCCTATGAATGAGTGTGATTTTAGATATTTTTATGGCCCACCCACCAACGAGTCGAGGGCGATCTTTATCATAGGTACAGTAAAATTATAATAATCAATATAGTTTTTGTTTTTTTAAGGACAGAATAGCCCCACGTACGTCGGAATCAACAACTGATGTGATAAAAATGAAAACGCCGGTCCATAACAATAGAGACTCTCATAATTTATCTATTGTTTGTCATTAAAAATAAAAAAAAATATCTACAATATATTGAGGTTTTAAACCATCCCTGTCGTCTATACAGATTTTATGACGTTGAAAATGGGAAAATTTATACGAAAATAAATGGCGGGAAAATACGGCTTAGAACTGAGGAAGATGTTCTACAACACTGTTAACTGTACCGGACTGTACGCACTTTTTATGTATCCTTTTCTTGTATTTTAAATTAAACTTATAGTTTCATTTGTATTTATTTATTTTTTTTCTCTTTGTTAGAGTATATATACATATTGTTTTTTTTTTTTGTATCGTTCCATTTGACGTTTGACTTGATTGCATTCCAATGGTTTTGCCAGACTATTTTTTATTTTAATTAATTTTAGAATATTACTATATCAATTTTTTTTTTTTTAAAGTTATTTTAGCTTTGAGTTTGGATCTTTGTAGAATTCAAAAGTATTTTTAATTTTATCTTCCTGTCTTGTTTGTTCTCATAAACATGAACAACTTAACTGTAGCCTTTATGAATGCCAGATCTTTGACTGGCCATTTCTCGGATATCAAACAACTTTTAAATAGAGAGTTGTATGACATTATGGGTGTTTCGGAGACATGGTTGTCAGATGTTATCTCCAGCCATGCTATAAACATTGACGGCTATAATTTTGTCAGGAGGGATAGAAGTTCGAGAGGCGGAGGTGTGGGCTTATATGTGAGAGAAGGTATAGAGTATGACATTATATACTCCACCATGGAGGACGCGCTTGAACAAGTATGGATAAAGCTCAGAATTTGCAAAGTTACTTACATAATTGGTTCACTATACCGGCCGCCTAGGGGTAGCTTTTCGGATTTCGTTAATGTGTTTGAGGACTCAATTTCACAATATATTGTGGAGTGCGATAGGCTGATTTGTGGCGGCGATATTAATATTAATCTTCTTGACACTGAAGGTCATTCTGCTACTATGTTTAACGAATACATTGAATCATTTAATCTAAAACAAATAGTTTCTGAACCGACCAGAGTAACGGCATCCTCTAGTACTTTGTTGGACATAATATTAATTCCTTCAGATTTGAAATACGATATGTGCGGTACGAGAGAGATGAGTGACATTTCGGATCATTCGTTAGTTTTTTGCAAACTCGGGGGACGGGAGACGAAACGCGGTTGTAGAGAAGTAACTTCTAGAAACTTAAAGAATATTGACCGGGATTTGTTGGAAGAATTTTTGCAGATTTCACCGTTCGATACTATAATTTACACTCAGGATATTAATGTTAAAATTAGCTATTTTAATCAAATGCTTTATAATATTTTTGATGTTTTGGCTCCGCTGAAAACTGTAAGATTTTCAGGGCCCAGGGCTCCTTGGCTGACGGATAATGTACGTTTGTTGATCAAACTCAAGGAAAAAGCTTTCTTAAAATACAAAAGAACCAAAAACCTTGTGCATTGGTCTGACTACAAAAGAATTCGTAATCAAACTAATATTTCAATTAGAGCAGAAAAGAAAGCTTATCTTGAATTTTTTGTCATTAATAATCATAACGGGGGCGGCAATGCTAAGGAGCTTTGGAAAAAACTGAGAGAGCTAGATATACACAATAAACAAGCATCGCTGACTATCCCGGAAATTTTGAATAATCCACATGACATTAACAAACACTTCCTGCGCCATTCTTTAAACAGAGGACCTAGTGATCCGATTGTTGTTGATTTTTATCGGAACAATTTTTTGTGTGATTTCGAGGATTTTTTTAGTTTCTTTACTATTACAAATGAAGATATAAAAAAGCATATTCTGGATATAAAATCATTAGCTACTGGGGCCGATAAGATTAATTTAGAGATGGTCGTCTTATGTCTTCCGCACATTCTACCCTACATAACAAATATAATAAATTCTTGCATTTTAGAAGGCCAGTTTCCAGATGAATGGAAGGTTTCAAAGATAATTCCTTTCCCCAAGACAAGTACAATAAATTCTATAAATGATCTTAGACCGATTAGTGTCCTTCCAGTACTTTCAAAGGTTTTAGAAAAAATTATGTACCTTCAGATTCTCTCGCATGTAAACAAATACAGTATTATACCTGAACATCAATCAGGTTTTAGACCAGGCTACAGCTGTGCTACAGCGCTTTTGGACATTGTTGATGACATAATTCGTGCGACGGACCAGGGCAAGAGCACGGTGCTTGTTCTGTTGGATTATTCTAAGGCATTTGACACAATTGATCATGAGACGCTTCTATCCGTTTTGAAATTTGTTGGGTTTTCTGAACAGTCAATCAGATTCTTTCACAGCTATTTGCAAAACAGGTTTCAATTTGTTCAAACAAGTAATGGGGAATCCTCAAAGGAAAGACTGACGTGTGGAGTTCCACAAGGCTCAATACTTTCACCTTTATTGTTTAACATTTACACATGCTACATAGGGTCAAGTCTAAAGCATTGCAAGGAGCATATATATGCGGATGACCGGCAAATTTACTACAGCTTTACTTATGACGACTATTATCTGGCTAATCAAGATATTAACGAGGATATTAACAGAATTGTGGAGCTATCTCAAAAGCACGGTCTCATGATCAATACCTCTAAGTCTGACGTTCTTGTCTTTGGTAAAAACAGGCGCTTGTTGGAGTTGCAACTGAATATCAAAGTAAATCACTCAAGTTTAAAGTTCTCAACTTCAACAAGAAATCTTGGCTTGGAATTGGATGTCGAATTGCGGTTTAAGAAGCATGTGAGCATCAATATCCAGAGAGCATATTCGTCATTAAAGATGTTATATCCCCATAGGCATCTACTATCACAACCTTTGAAAAAAAAACTTACCGATAGTTTAGTCTTAAGCTACTTTAACTTCTGTGATGTTGTGTATGGACCGTGCCTAGATTGTTCTGATAAAGACAGAATTCAGAAAGTTCAGAAATCATGCCTTAGATTCGTGTATGGAATTAGAAAATTTGAGCCCGTTTCGCACAAGTTGAGGGAGGCTATGTGGCTGAGCATGCAGGATCGAAGAAAGCTACATTCGCTAGTTTTATTTCATAATATAATAAATAACCATCGTCCTCCATACCTCTCTAATAAAATTAAATATAGGACTGATGTTCATACGTTGAACTTACGTTTTTGCGGACTTATTTCGCCCCCGCCTCACAAAACTTCATTATTCAAGAGATCATTTACTTACCAAATTTATATGCTATACAATAACATACCTGAGGACTTCAAAAAGTTAGGGGTTACAGCTTTTAAGTTTAAATACAGGAATCGACTTTTGAATTTCAAATAGATTTTTTGTTTAATTTTTCTTTTCAGATTTTTTGTGGAAAGTAGTAAACTTTGATTGTAGTAAAAGGCATGACTAAGGAGTGCAGTTATTGGTCGGACGTATTAGAAGTTTAGTTCTAAAGTTATGAATTTTGGGGTTGAGCTTAGAACTTTTTTAAATTGTTTTCAACTCCATTTTGCATATCAATTCAGTATTATATTATGTATTTATGATATTCTGACTTAATCTGTACGTTGTTATGATTTGAATGCAAATAAATGTATTATTATTAAAAATACGAAGCAGCAAATATGTTCAGTAAATGTATTCAAGAATGTCATTACATTTTTATGAAGCACTCTAGAAACTGCATATTAACTTCAAACCTGCATATTTTAATTTGTTTCATCCTTTTTTCATCTTATCTTAAGTAGGTAGATACCTACTGTACATTAATAATTAAATCCCCTCGAAGTACTCTTATAGCCACCCTTGTAAATTTTAATGATATATTGCTGAACTTTTTTTGTATTTTTATTTTGGCGTATGCACATGCAACACCAGAACAAAAGAAATAGTGTTTCTGGGATGATATTTCGCGAGTTACGAACAACAAAAGAGATTTTAGATTTACTTTGGGGATATGGACTGCCTGCACCACTAATTCAAATAAGATTTTATATTATATTCCTGTCACGCCTTAGGTAATATTTATCGAGAAGAGAATATTATTTGTCTAGTAATTTTGACCTCAACTTTAATTATTAATAGGAACGTGCAATTTTCCGACAATTTATTATGCTTGTTAATTCTTCAGAACAATTTTTAAATCATTTAAATGATTAGTCGAAAACAGCTTCATACGTTTAGCAGTAGCATTTGTAAATGAACCAAATTTTACCATTTTCCACAAATTAAACTAATTATAATAATTATAACTCAGCATCGTGTAATTTGATTTGGAAAATGCTTAACAAATGTGATTTCTAGGACAAAGTTACGATAGTCTGTAGTTTTAATACCAATAATACGATATCTAGTGAAAAAAAAAAAACAGATTATAAATGTGAGTAGTCCGTAGCTCACAGTGAATTTATACTGAATAAGACTGTGTGTTTCATTTAGTAAAAATTATTTTATAGTTTTATTATTATTATTGATCTGTACCGTACATTAAAGTTGGAATCATTTACCTTTACCTACCCCGAGTTCATCTTCATCTACAGCATGATTTTTTTTAAATGTCATACAACTCTGCAAGGTTTAATTTAAATTATATATATTATTCTTAATTGTAAATAGAAAACAAAAGTTTTGTTTAGAAAACAAAACTGAGTTAAGAATTCCTTTTTGTTACTTAATAAATTATGTAATATATTTATATTGGGCGGCAAGATGACTTTTGTCTAAGATTGTTTTAATTTTGAACTTGGTTGTTACCTCTTGTAATTGTAACTAAAGCTTTCTGTTTTGCATTCCTGAGTTGCGTTGAGTTGTCTGGTCACCGGCCATCGTTTGTAAACTAGATGTCGCGATATGCATCTTGACATTGTTATAATTATTCTTTCTTAGCATTAGCAATAAGGATTAATTTTGTATATTTTATCATTGAAACAAATTTCATTTTGAATGTTAATTCAAACAATATATCTACAAAAATAAATATGCATGATATTTGCGCGATGTAAAATACAGCCATAGTCATAAAAAATAGATATAAATATCTTTTTCTACGACTGTCTTTAAATGCCTTTATTCTATGTTCAATCATGATTTGAAAATGTAGTACATTGTAATGCTGTTTTTCATTTACCCGTGCACAATAAATATTTCCCACTAGTTGCCTAGCAACTAGTGGGAAATCGTATCGATCGAATCGTATTGAGGCTTACGGCAACAGGGGTAAGTTTCGAAAAACCAATATTTTCTTAAAAATTATGTTTAATTTATTCAAAAGCATTAAAATGGTCCTAGAAAAAGTATAGTGTGGAACTCACATGAAATGACCAATATACGCCATTTCATGTTCGTTGCACAATATACTATTATGAAAGTTTCGCGAGTTAATTTATTATAAGTATTTGAATAAAGGAGCCCTAAATTTGAAACAGCTATATTGAAGTAATATCATGTCGGCTTTCCACATTTTTGAGGACTTTTGCTTTCTGCAACAGTGGCTGTTTTATTTTTCAAATCCCGTTGAGGAGGTATCTGCATGTTGAAACGAAATAATTATCTCTAAAATGGAAACATTAAGTTGTGTTTTATGTTTTAATACTTATTGTGTTGGACAATAAGGAAGAATAAACCTGTTTGACGCATTTGATCTCATCGTAGGATATCGATAAATGAACTAAATATTAACAATATTAATTATAATATTGGGTGCGATTAAGGCTGAGAGAAAGGTGTGGACCACTGTAGAAGATGGAAGCAAAATAAAAACAATTCCCTAAACATCTTCTATGTGGCCCCGCTTCAACGTTAATGGAAGTACAGTCGTTCTTGATTTCAACGCAATTAAAACGAAAAGAAAACTTGTGTTTTCATTTGTTTGGGTTTTATTTTTTGTGTTTGTGGAAAATCAAGCCTAATCGTTTGATGAAACAACCAGCGGCGTAACTTAAGTGAGTAAGTAAAACTATACATCCACCTCCAGCCTATAACTGCATTGAAACAATATGAATGAATGAATTTGCACGATTATTAAAAACATATATTTGTAGCAGACTTGGGTAGTATTCGAATACTCGGTATTCTGAATC
Source organism: Apoderus coryli (assembly GCA_911728435.2). NCBI lineage: Eukaryota > Metazoa > Arthropoda > Insecta > Coleoptera > Attelabidae > Apoderus > Apoderus coryli. Next base: position 7,168,473 of record OU452204.1, on the reverse strand, counting down.
CTATTCTGGTATTCGATTACTATTCTAACACATTTGTGTATTTGGTCTTTAGTATTCGACTGAATACTTTTTTGTCAGTTTCCGGTGTTCTGGATTCTGAATACAAGATATTTTTCAAGGATAGCGTTTTTTGCTAAACAAATTATTTTGTACTTATACCGTGAATGTGCTAATGTGCTCTAATAAATCTTCAATCTGTACCAAAGTATTTTTTTTAGTTTTATTTACTATAAGTAGGTATTAACTAGGTAGGTACTAACTTTAAGAAATAAAAATCAAAAAATGTTATTTTTAATTTAGTTACTCAAGTATTTTATTTTGTTTATATATATTTTTATTGCTTAAATAGGTACGTAAATAAAAATCAAGCGTAAAGGGGCATATGTTTTTTTTTACTTGGAATATTCAAAAAGGATTCATATTTAAATGAATCCAGGTATTCGAATACAGCGGAATTCAAATACTTTTTTTTTTTTGTATTCGAATTACTACTAACTTTAGGATCCAGGATTCGTATTCGAATACCAGATTTCAGTATTCGACCCAACACTGATTTGTAGTTGGTTGGTTGTTACTGTCTTGATACATTTTTTAACAATAACGTTGGTTTAATCATAAGAAGATGCTTCATGCAATGCTATTATAAAAGTAGGATTTCTATATCTTAATCTACAAAACGTACAACACCACGTTAATCAAGGTGACTTTGTCTTTCGTCAATCAAAGAAATTGTTAATAGTAAACCTTTGATTGTCCTATATAATCATCTGTTAAAGTGTTCTTTATATCCTCAAAAAAGAATTGTTCACCACAATTAAAAAATAGCGCGTTATTACCCATCTCGTACTACTGTACGACTATACAGGTTTTGGTTACAAAACTTATTGGCAATTCTTTATTTTAGGTAAGTGTCCCATGGTAAACTCCTTACTAACCTGATAAAACGGTATCTTGCTAGCATCATAAAATTAATTGTCTATACCTTGTTACACATTTTTAACAATGAGTGTTCAATTGGTGCATTCTGCCCTTATCCGGCACTTAGGCAGAATTGCACTCTGGCCTTCTGCCAAATCCGTTTGGTTTTTGTGTTTGTAAGTGTGTGTTGCATTTGCGATGATAAAAGTCACTGAACTCACCTTTTTTTCCGGCCCTCTCCCCACACGATTTTCAGTTGAAATCATATCAGCTTTATGTCACTGGCAAATTTTGCATTGGCCACACGTTGAAATTTTCATGAATATTTTATGTGAATTGGTGTAGGTTAGTGTTAAAGAAAACGTAGGAGAGAGAAAGTACTGGCTTGAACAGCTGACGGATGAAATTTATGGATGAATGTTTGGTCATTTGCATTTTATGTATTTTTGAAAGTCCTTGGATAAGAAAGTTTTTGTTAAATATTACAATGTTTGTATGAAATCTGGAGAACGAATTTCAGATAGCTAGGCGATACGATTAATTTTTTACTAGTTTGGAATAGCGAATACTGAATATTGGGATATGATATTTCTAGAGAATGTCTTACGTTGTTATCGCACCTATACTTCCTTGTGAATCCTTTGCGTATCAATCGAAATACTAGAGCATCCACCAGTTGAATTCAGTGATGGTACTTGGCCAGCCATTCTTACAGACAGTCCATCGTTTGGTTTCGCACTATTGCTCCAAATTTCCACACAGTATGTCACATTAGTCCTACCTACCTACCTATCTAGATGTTTTCCTAAATACCATTATTCGCATTCAGAACTTGAACTCAATATATTGAAGGTTTTGTTTCTTCTCTTTTTTCTTTTCAGACAACTTACACTCACCATCGCAAGTTGGCCAGCTGCGGTTGCCTTACCCGACCTTGATAATTTTTGACATGCACATGAAATATGCACACAAGTTCTCAGGTTTACGGATGTTGTTTTCCTTTTCTGGAGGAATCCATTTTATGTTTTATGTCGATATAGTTATCTATGAAGAAGATGTAAAAAGAAATTCAAATACAACATAGTATGCACTACCTGATGGACTTGAAAAAATAATATAATCAAATAACAACACTCAGCGGAACTTGATCTGTCTTTTGTGCAACAGTACTGTATTATCGCCACCCGTCAGTGGTAAAGAAGGTTTACAACATTCTAAAATGGATTGTTCGAACTAAAGGAACAATCAAACCAGAGTCAGCTGCACAAAATATCTAGTAATTTAAAAGTCCATAATTCGTATGAAGTCAATTAAACCAACCTTATTTTCATAATGGCGAAAAGCTAAACAAGAGAGTTATTATTTTGTATCATGTTTTTGGGGAAAAAGAACCGCATATCTTTGCATTTCCACAGACCAGTTACTTAGTTGCTGTAGATATGGTTCTTTATTGCAGCCTCTTTTATTATGTGAAATTCTTGGAATTGGAATCGTTTAAAGGTTCCATAGACAGTAATCTATCACTTGTCACTTAAGGCAATTAAACAGAAGCAGCACACATCGTTTGTATTAAAATAGCAGGAGAAGTCATTATCGGTTTTATCTATTTTGTATTTGAAGTATCCGTGTCCAGTGAGAACCTGGGTTAGACAATGGTCCAGACTTCGAAAATTTGCATCTAATTAATTTTCTTATATGTATTTAAATCTGGATCTTTGTCCACGTTGATTTTGAGTTTCCTGTTTAGGGCTTCCACAACTTTTGGATGATTTTCCTCTGTTTAATTTCTAGTAACACTCAATACCTTTACGATTCAGTTTGTTTCTCTCATATGGCATGAGGTTAATCCACCGAGATCCACTTATTATTTTAAACACTTCTGCGCGGATATCTTTCGCTGTCTGCTGGCAACTGTTAGTAGCAACTTTATCTGGGTACTGGTAGCTAATAGTCTATTCTATCAACCATCGCCCTCCAACTAGGAGACTTTGAGTCATTTTTATTTAACAATAATCCATAGACTATCTTTGCTTGTTGCAATTATTTAATTTTCAGTCTATTTATCAATGATTAAATGTTTTCTGAAGATAAAGTGTGTAAGAGAGCATATTTCAATAAGTCACTATATTTAATTATAATATATACGTAATTTTACCAATAAAGAGAGGCAGATGCATATTTGAGTCTACGATAAAAGTCACAGGATTTTGATAATAACTGCTCTATATGGACTCCATATTCCATCATTATAAACAGGGTTGCGTTGATTTAAATCAATTGATTAAAATCACTATTTAAATGAACTGATTTTTTAATAAAAATCATATTTAAAATCAAACCATAAATTTGCTAAATCTTCCAATTTTAATTCACACAAGGTGTCTTATTATTATAATATTATTTATATTTTATAATATCTACCTATTAAACCTACGAAATACACAAAACGCTCAAAACAGTTAAAAAAACAACAGAAAAACAAATTATTTTTAATTATCATTGAAGATATAAAAATACTAATTTGGACGCCTTTTCTATAGTAATCATAAAGTCAGAAATAATAAATTAAGTGCTGATGAATAAAACATCATCATTTTGAACAAAGCATTACATTTTAATAATATAAATTTTAAAATAATCAAATAAATCATGATTTTTTTTAATTTCTTTTTTTTTCCCTTGGGTCCGAAATTAAAATTCCTTATTTCATATTTGTAAAAATTGGTTTAACCAAACCATTAAAATTTGTCATTTATTTTTTTTTTCATTTTTCCTTTCCTGTTATCGACGTTTCCACAATAGTTATTGTCTTCTTCTGGATCATACTATACTATTTCCTAAAATTTTCATTGATTTTTTTGATTTTTATATAAAAATAATTGATTTGTGTTTTTTTTTTTAAATCAGAATGTGTCCACCACTGCTTATAACATAAGACGTATTTATAGTTTACCTATGACTTTTTTACTGTAACAATAACTTTCAATGATACAGTTACATTTTTTTCAATATCTTTTTAGCAGGATATATTATACTAGTCCACATACAGGGTGGAACCCTAACAAGAAAAAATGCAATTTCACTAACTTGATACGTAATAAACCAAACACTGTTGGTTCTAGCGAAAAACTTCCAATAAAACGGATATTATAGGTTCAACTATATGTTGTAATATCATAGGATTTTAGCACAGTAATTCTTAATAATAGGATTAACAATACTGCTCAGCATAATGGTAACATTTGTTTTGGCAGAATGTCTACTACAACCATGAAAATGTGCTAAGCAATTTTGATTCTCTAGATAATTGTATATAACTCTTGGTCAAAAATGATTTTTGAGAAAAAATCTCATAATTTATTGTCGTGATTATCAAGTACTTTCTGAAAAAATCAAAAGCGTTTTGCATTCATTGCATTTAAGTTTCTTTAAAACTATGTGGCTACAATATCCTCCTAAGTCAATACAGGCATTTCAGGCAAAATGTGTTTATTTCTAAATTATCACTTATTTTAACAACCCATATAATTGACCACCCTGGAATATGTTGAAACCTAAAAAAAGAGTCCCAGAACTGAGATTATTTGTATATATACCCATTAAACAATTTACAAAATGCTTCAAAGCTTTCGAAATTAGTAAGTTGTTTGTGTTTCAAAATTTAGTGAATTGCAATAATCCACTTTAAATGTAATGTAATTCTTCAGATTTCGGAAATCGAAAAATACTAACACCTTTCGCATGATTTCCTTTACAATTTACCACGCAACAACGATTCGGCATTTTAAAACTTTAAGACACAAGGTAAATAATAATTATATTCACTTATACTAATATGGAATCAATAAATATCCATAATAAAAAAATCCATACAATAACAACAATGGCAGACTGACGGCACCGACGTTGCCAAACTTACTGTTAAGATTTTCAATGATAATTTAATTTATTACAAAAAAACATTTAAACTCGGTATTTCGGAACAAAATTGATTCTTAGTTTTTGCTATTAATAATAGTATAATATTATACATCGTAATATATAGGATACAACACGCACATAGAATATTAGAATTTAAACTAGTTGCTCTTATAGTACATGAGAAATATTCCATGAACAGGCAACGCCATGGACATGAACTTTCTTACTTACTTGCCTACTTTTTAGCAAATATATCTATCATTACTGTAGGTACAGTTAAAAATTAACCGGGTTTACGCATTTTTTAAAATATATTTTCTTTTTCGTTAAAAACAATACATTTGTGAAGTATATTTTGGTCTACGAAACTTTATACCAATGAAGGTATGTTATTAGTAAAAAGTTAGTAGCACCCTGTATAAATTTACATATCTACATATAACATCATATCTTCATCATTTAAATGTTTTCTTCAAAACACAAGCTACAAAACACTTAAAAGAAAGATTTATAATCACCTGCATAAGTGCTTTGTACTCATAGTTAAAGAGAAATAGTTGTCGGACACAGGTATTTTGAAAAACAAATAAACTAGCATATAATTAATATCTGGAATTAAAATGAGCACAACGACAAGAACCTGGTGCCAAGTTATGTCGTTGCATTATTTGTCATTTTTTATGTATGTACTTATAGTTTTATAGCTTGAAACATAATTTTATTTTGCATAATGTAAAAAATTGCAATGACAATAATTAAGAACTTTGTTTTTCAATTAAGTGAAGTTTTGAGAACACCTACGGTCGGAGTAATAAAGCAATTTGCTCTTTGTCATAAATTATTTATAATTTAGTGGCATGTCCACAATTTGTAAAATTAATTTGTATTTTAAAATTAATGTTTTACCTGGTTGTTTTGAAATATGTGTTATATCGTTTAGATATTTCTTAAGGTAAACTAAAATTGTGAGATGTTCAGTGTGTATCTACTTGGAAATAGTCGGATATCAAAAACTACAGGAGATATAGAGTATACAGTCGAGACACAGTAGAATTAATGACAGTTTATCTGTCGTCTGTTGAAAATTATTTTAAATAAAATTCGGTTTTTTATTTTAGTTAGAAGTAAAAAGAAACTAACCATCATCAGTTCAGACGATCACGTGGGGTGGGGGGAATAAACTATCAACAACAAAACGCACTTAAAATAAGAGAGTTTAAGGTTAAAATATCACAATGGACTATTTCTTCAAAAAACTTAAACAAAATTACTCAAATCATGCACGAATTTAATATAAAATTGTATTATTTTATTTGTTTAATTTGTGTTATGCAATGTTTATATTTTAGAAGCAAAGTTTTGACAAGATTGATACAAAAAACCTAAATGAGACAGAGACACATTTGTTTTTGATAGCTCTCATAATTCTTTTTGATTTCAACTAATAGAATTCGTTAGATAATTTTACACTGATTTCTACGAAAGTTTCGACGATATGACTTTTGCATTTTAAATCTGTTTTACTCTCAAATGATATTTTTTTATTGTATAAAGAGGGACATTTTTGTTCGAGAATATCAAGGTGTCACACAAGTTTAAATTTAGGAAAAAATAATACGAACACATTTACAGCAATATTTACCTTCAGCCATCCCGCGTGACTCGTTCCTGCAAAAAATTCTCTACAGTCTGTAGAGGGTACCAAGTTTTGTAACTGTACTAAATTCCGTTATGTCATTTCTAAACGTTTCGGAGCAATATAATAAAAATCAGATGAGGGCTTAACTTTTAATATTGAATATGACGAATTTACCGAGCCATGTTTATAGGATTTTCCTCATATTTTGATCCATCTTGTATGGAATGCTGGTGAAGTTTCCCAATTAAAAGTTGTGTCACCCTATATATACAATAGCAAAATAACAATAATAACACAGTTCCTCAAAAAAAAAGTAGTCTGTACTTTTTACCTGACCAACTCAACTTTTTACTACATATTTTTCACTGCTGAATATAACCTTCCGTACGATTTTTTACCTAAATGCAATAAAAACTCATTTACGATTTTTTTTTACTTAAAAAAAGAGAAATATTTATTCATTATTACTTGTATTTATTAATTATTATTTCTGTTTTATTTATTATTTATTAATTATTATTTTTATTTTATTTTAGTTATTTATTTATTATTTTTTTATTGATTTATCATTATTTTTATTTATTTATTGTCATTAATTTGAATTCAAAATTGAATTCTACGGATCAAAATACATCATGGTTTGATTATTTTTTCCACGAATTTGTGACTATTCGTACGGGTTTGAAAAGGCTAACGGATCAGAAAAACCAAAATTCATTCTAAAATTAATTAAACATGATAAGCGTGCTAATTCTACCTCGGGGGTTTTCGAGTTCGCTGATCACGTATTTGATGGTAGACTTTTAAAATATGGGGCAGCGAGTGGGATTAGTTAATTCAAAATATCTAAACAAATTCGGAAAATCGTTTTGTAAGCAGAAGTTTTACCCTAAACGATACGATATTTCAACTTTGTTTTTGCTTACATACACACGTTTCTATTCGAGTGACCGCTGTAGAGCGTTCCTGCCCCGTTTTCGTTCCGATTTTTTTCTGTTGCTTGTCTTTTCGGTTACCACGATAACCCCTGAGGACATATTTGTACCGATTTCCAAGGGCACCGAAAATTCGGCCTTATTGAGGGTTCTACCGATCTCAAAATAAAATTCTGACCTTAAGTTCTTAATCAGTGATCCCGAAAACACCTTAGCTCATGTTAATACCCTGAGCTGATGTTTATCCGATTTTAAGTTTAAAAATCGTAAAAATTTAGGGTTTTTTGCATTTAGGTAAAAAATGGTAGCCGAATGCTATATTTTGATTGCAGATTCGGATTCAGCATCGAAAAATACGGACTACTTTTTTTGTGGTCCTGTGTAATCGACAAACCCCAAAGAGAAGATATCTATTAGTCCAGGGTGTATGCTTTCAATATAGTAAATACTCTGATATCGATTCTTACGCCACCTTTTGTTGTTTTTTTTCGAACTCTTCTAATATAGTCCTCCCATTTCTGGTTGGCGACGATGAAAATGTGACGATAAAATAATGTCCATTTAGTATTATTTATTTAGACTTGTTGAATCTCCTGGTTCAGGATTTCAGTTTCTTTAGTTGAGTCCAATATCTACACCAACAAGTTTGCGGTAATTTAGAATAGTTGTGTCACTGGTGGTGGAGGAAGGGGATGGGGTGTCGATGCTGACAATCGTGGAGGTGTGGTTGATATGACCAGTTTTATTTGTGAGGAGTTAACACACCGCATTGGCCCTCTGCGGGACATGGATGACGATATGTAACACTTTTACTTCTGGGAATTGGTAGGTGTAATACTCTTCTTTCTCGGATTCTATTTCCACTCTTCGCGTTACCACGTTCGACTGCAGAAATTGCTGTTATAAATTCAAAAATTATATTAGGATATTAACAGATTTCATTGTAACCTCGTAATTTGTTGATCTTCATTGGCATTAAGATCAATTGTTTTTATAAATTGTTTTCGTGTATTTGAACGTTGATTATTTTAGTATACGTATGTATGAGGTTTAGGATTAGCGGGCCAACAGCCGTATTTTGGGCAGCATGTCATAAAATGTTTTTGTTGTTCTATTAGTGGTGAGCATATAGTAAAAACAGGTGTGTATGGTAGTTATATATAGATTTAAAAAATACTATATATTTACAGATTAGAATTTCTACTCGTATAATATTATTTTAGATGCGATGATGCACTTACTTACGTGTACTACTACTACTCATCAAAATGCAATTTCTTTGTATTTAGGTAACTAGTAATTGGTTGCTTAAAATAGTGCTGATCTAAATTGGCTTAAATTATAGTGGTTAGTGATCATTATTTTATTTTAGATTAACTAATAATAACAAAGCAAACAATCGATGTCAACTGTACTGAATCTTTTTTCAAACAATAAATCAAAAAGACGTGTTTTGAAGGTTAAAGACCCTCATCAACTCCAGCACTTAATATAAGAAAGAAAAATGTTCAGAGGTTTGTGTTAATTTACCTAAAGTCTATGTTATTATTTTTTTTTCAAATTCTTGGGCCTCAACCTACATAAATACAGGTTTTTTATAATTATTTATTTGCGCATGTTTATTATGCTGTCCAAAATTTCTTTAAACGTTAGTGCAACGTTTCGGTGCCATGATTTGCTTTCCAACTAGAACCAAATTTTCAAAAATTATCATTTTTATACAAGTAAAAAATGTATATAGAGATGAGTTTCAGAAATTTGAAAAAAACAATTATACATCGCTCAAGCATCATAAATTACTTAGGTACTCTTACTTTTCATGTCAAGACAATTTCATAAGGGTATTTGGCGTCATTGATAGAGTGTGCGCTTCGCATGCGGAAGGTTCTGGGTTCGAATCTCAGCTCTGGCAATATTTTTTATTTTTATTTTTTAATAAAGTAGTTAGTTTGTGAGGTTAGTTTATTGGAAATAATGAAAATAATACAATTATAATAATAATTAAGTATTATTAAAAGTCTGTTTCATTACGCAGGTCATATATTTTTGATTATATTATATCTTGTCGGGAAAGTTTTGGGGCGACACAACCGATTTTCTTAATATGTAGTTCAGTGCCTAAGATTTTAGTTTGTTCAAAATTAAACGTGTGATTGTTATTTGCACAATGGTTTGTCACAGCTGTTGTATTTGAATTTGGATTCTTATGGTTACTTATATGGGCTGTTCTATGTGTTGTTGTTTTCACAATGTTTTGTCAGAGCTGTTTGATTTCTTATGGTTATTTAATCGCGTTCAATATTTTGTTGTGTTTTTAATATTTTCAGCTCTAAAAATCAGGTCGCTTAGTTTTATTGCCCTATCAGCTAGATCAACAATTGCGCTTTTCTTTTCTGATAGTTGATGATTGGAATTAAAGTTGTTGAACCTTCCTGGCCAGGTTTGTTTGGTGGACTATTTTCTTTTTAGCTGGTGGTTATTTTTTAGTAGGGTCAAGGAAGTTTATTTCATTATTAGATTCAATTATTTTCGATAATAATTTATTTGAGTTTATTATAGTAAGAGTTTAGGAGTGTTTGCATATTATGTATCTTAGTCTCAAGAATCACTGTTATGTTGTAGTCGTTAAATAACAGTGCAGCAGGTATGAGGGTAGTTTCTAGATCGTCTCACACCATGTGGGCTATCACTCTTGAGATGGAGGCACCCATTCCAACGCCATCTATATGTTGTTAAAAGTTATTTTCAAATTGTGAGTGGTAGGTATGTCAGTAAAATGTTTAATTTTATTCCATTTTTTGCTGATAATATCTTTGACCAGGTTAATCGGTATTTTGTATAGGGTGGAACAACATCAAAAGAAACATGTTTATGGTCTTGTGGAATATGTGTGATTCTTATTTTTACTTTAAAATGCAAAGAGTCTTGTATGTAATAGTCGTTTTGGTTGATTATATTAGTGAGTATTTTTTTTTCAGGAAATCGGAAAGTGGTTTAGTAGGAGATTGAACGCAAGAAACAATAGGACGTATAATGGGATTTCAGGTTTATGCAATTTTGAGGGCCCGCAAATTTTTGGTGGTAGAAAATTATAAAGTTTTAATTGTTTGGCAATAAATGGTGAAATTAAACTTTTTTCCTCCCAATTTTTTATAAGTGCATTATTTTTTGATTGGTAGCTGCTAGTAGGGTCTTTTTTGAGTAACTTGTAAGTCGACTCATCGCTAAGTAAGTTATTCATCTTGAAATTGTACGTGTTTTTTTATCATTACAACAGTTTTGTTTGTTTTATCTGGGCTTAATACGAGTGTTTTTTTTTTAAACAAATCATTTATTCTTTCTAACAAAATTATCACAATACATTTTGAGTCCTCTAAACAGTGCTAAAAACACTGGTACCAAGGATACAACTATGAATACCATACGCTACGAACATAAGAAAAACAATAATGTAATTTAATCCTTACAATAGAAGAACAAAAAGAAAAACAAACCTAAAGTTGGGACAAAATATAGACAGATACAACACAATGCATGGTTCTAGACTCTAAGGTGAACTCAGCTCAAGGTGCGTCTCAACATATTTTTCTTTAAATTTAGCTTTATTTGGAGCTTGCCTTAATTACTCCGGATATTCATATAAGTAAGCTGCAGCTTCATTTATGTTGTTATGCTTTAGTGTTTTACTTTCCCGCACCGGGAAAGTATTGTGTACGCGCTGAAAAAAAATTGAGATAAAAACGGATATATGTCTGTCTGTATGTGTATTCTTCCACGATAGTGCCTAAACGATTAAAGCAAATGAGCTAAATTTTGGTGTATGAGTTTGGGGGAGTCCTAGGATGAACCCATTAGTTTTTGGTTAAAGGAGTGGACACAACCGCCAAATTTTCAAATAGCAGTAGGGGTCGCGTGATACATCATTTTAAAGCATTTTTTGTCTGCTTTACAGCGATATGTTACTTTTGATATTAGACGCCATAAATCTCGAGAAAATTGCGTTTAAAAGTTCATCAGTTAGGTAGTTGGAACCTATAACTCTTATTATAATAATATAATAAAGTAATTTTATTTACAATCCTGCAGAGGGAACCTAATAAACAGAAAACCAACTATACTATTATCAAAAAAAAATAGAATTTGCGCTGATAAATAAATACACAGAATCAGTGTTTAAACGAAATTATTATAATAATTGTACACATTGACTAAATTCGTTGTTAAAAACGATAGAAAATCATTGTTTTGTTTGGTTATACTTTCAAGAAAATTATTGCTATCAGGGATTTGTTAATGTACAAGTTCTTAATGTTTTTCTTTTTTAATTTTTGTAGCTGAGGATGTGCTAAATAGTAGCATGAAACGTTCTTATTGTAAATTAAATATAAAATGTGATGTTATACACAAAATTAATGGTTTTTATAAAGAGAAACGAGAAATAATTTGATAAAGGGTTTTTGTAAATTTATTGTTTGTCATATATTTCTATACATCTGACAAATTTGTAATGATGATAGTCTTAAACCTTCGGAATATTTCTCTGATTTACTAATTGAATAAAGATTTTGTGGAGTTGACGTCGAATGTTAATAAGAAAGCAAGCATTGTTATTAACATTAATGCCTTGGTCAAATGAAAAGATGTTGTAAGAAATTATAATAAAAAAAAGAAGATTTTGTTGCCTGAAGAAGACAACGTAATGTTGTCGAAATGTTGTACGGAAAAAAAAATGTGACATGAAATAAATATACAATATTTATTTCAAAAAACTAGTTTCATCTGAACCTCATTCCCAAGAAGATCGACTAGTAAAAAACTAAATAGTAAGGTTCACGAATACTTTCAAGAAAAATTGTTATTAACATTGCACTCCACTGTGAGAATGGACTATTTCTTCAAATTAATAAATAATATTTTAACAGAATTTTCAAAATTAATTACAGCATGGACGAAGTTAAGGGAGGGTTAATCCCATAATCCTCGATTTAGACAAGACATTCTAATGAAGAACTGTATATTCGATACGCTTATATGCTCGTATTTTAATCTTTTATATCATGCATTTCTCATGTTAATTGTAAGAGAATAGTATAATACAGTATAAAAAAAGTAGACTTTTTATGTCCCAAGACGCCTCTGCATTAAATTTTATTTTGTGTTATGTTGAATATAAAACTCATAAATAGTCGCAGATAACACATATGGTTTTTTGTTTCCAAAAGAAAAAATATGATTTAATAAATTGTTTCTGTAGTTAATGAGGCGGTACAAAAAATAAGTTAAAAATGTTCTAAATTAAATTTGAGATGCAAAACCTGCATAAAATGGGATCCTGTATCTCTAGAAACGTTGAACAAGTCATCTAATTATTGATAATTTTATTTTATTATCTAGTGACATCGAATCAAACGAAAAAACGTGCGGGAACGTAAAAAAGAGGAAAATAAATGTTAAGAAAGTTTTCTTACGTATACCAGAAATTCGTTTCACTATACCTACCTTAATCTAATTCCCCTCAGTTAGCAAAGCCTTGAATCCAACACGATTTGAATGATTATTCCTGTTTTAAAGTATGACAATCTTATTCTCAAAATTTTGAAGTAGCATCACCTAAGTAATAATGTATTTTTGAAAGTGACTAAGTATTTACTAAGACACACTCCATCTTCTTAGTTTTTATATTTTTGTGGTAATTTTTAATGGTTTGTTGGCGACATTTCAAACAATATAATATGATGTGAATATATCTCTAGTATTATAATAGTAGAGGTAGAAGTACTTAGTTACAATGTAGGTATATTGGTGTGTTTGTGTATTTTCTCAGGAATGTTGACTTTATTCACTATTGTGCCAACATTTTTTGAGTAAATACAACATGTTATTTTTGTGTTTATAAAATTATAATTGAATCTAATCTAAAACAATGAAAATATGCCAGCAAATTTTCAAATGGAATCTTTGACGTTTGGACAAATCGTATAAATCAGTTTTTGAAAGCAAAAGTAACATGTACTGGTAGTTACGAGGGTTGCCTTTTATTTTTCGGGATTTGGCAACCCTAGTGTTGCAATCTGGCAACTGACAGCTCTATCGTAAAGTTGGACATTTTTGAGGTTATACGTACACAGAACGTTTTGACATACGAGCGCTATTTGTGTTGTTTACAGTAACTTACAAGATTCATCTCGGCCCAAAAATGGAATTAAATCGTGAACCTTTTCGTGCGATTATTTTTTGCAACTTTCGACGTGGATTAACGCAGCAACAGTGCGTTCAATTTTTGGTGATGAAGCTCCATCAAGGACCAATGTTTATCGATGGTATGGTGAATTCAATCGTGGTCGTAGTTCACTCCAAGACGAATTTCGTGAAAGTCGTCCAAAATCAGTTGCTGTTCCGAAAACCATTGAAGCTGTGTGCGAACTGATATTGCAAGATCGTCATGTGACCTATCAAGAGATTGAGACAACCTTAGGCATTAGTGGGACCAGCATACATTCAATATTACATAAACATTTGACTGTCAAAATTTGTTCGCGTTGGATCCCACACAATTTGTCAATCGCTCAAAAAAGGCTCGTGTCGATTGGTCGAAAGAAATGCTCAAAAAATACGATCGCGGTGCTTCGAAACACGTCTATGACATCGTGACAGGTGATGAATCGTGGATTTACGCGTTTGAGCCCGAAAGTAAACAGCAGTCGACTGTATGGGTGTTCCAAGATTAGCCAAATCCAACAAAAGTTGTTCGCGCACGAAGCACTTCCAAGCAAATGGTCGCCTGTTTTCTTCGGAAAAACTGCGGTAGAACAACGCAGAACAGTCAATTCTGAGTGATACACAACCATTTGTTTGCCAGTTGCCTTCCAAGAAATCAGGAAAACCAACCGCCGAAGACGGATCACTCTTCACCACGACAATGCGAGCTCTCACACATCGGCTCAAACAACTGCATGTTTGAGCACCCAAAACATCGATTTGATGAGTCATCCGCCGTATAGTCCTGACTTGGCACCGAATGACTTCTTTTTATTTCGCCCGTAAAAAACAAACTGGGAGGTCAACGTTTTTCAACACCTGAAGAAGCGGTTGCTACTTTCAGAATGCATGTTTTGGAGATACCTCAATCAGAGTAGCAACAGAGCTTCGACAATTGGTTGCATCCAAAAGTGTATACCTAGATCTTGATGGGTAATATTTTGAAAAACAATAAAGTGATTTTCGATGATTAATATTTGTTTTTGTTCTCTAATCCCGAAATATAAAAGGCAACCCTCGTATATTCTCTAAGTGAAGAATGTGGCAAATTCTGCACGCGTGGAACTTATTTAAAACCAACCAGTCCACCACCACGCGTGCATTACAGGAGGAGATTCAACGCTGCATCAACGAAATTCAGCCACATATATGCAGAATGGTCATAAGAAATTTCGGCAAACGAGTGCGTATGTGTATGCAAAGCCGTTGGAGACCATTTGCCCGATCTGTTATTTTATAAATAACCCTATGCTATCTAGTAACTACATAAATACACTACGCTGGTATTTATGGTAATGTTCAAATGGTCTAAAATGATTTTTGTAATTGTAATGTACCGTACGTTTTAATTTTCTCTTTCTCTACATCTGGTAGCAAAAATGACGTACCCATACTCACTGAAACACTCAAGAGTTGCTCTAATAATGGGTGCCCCAAAATTAACGCAATATTTGAATTAATAATAATAATCATAATACTCTTTATTATCTAACAGGTTCAGGAACCCAAATACAAGACAATATAAATATAATCAACTATATCACAACAAACTAATTAATAATTCTAAAAAAATGAAACAAAACAAAAACCGTATCAAGAGCAATACATAATAATAATAATAATAAACATAATTTCATAATTCTACACATTTATATACGAGTAAAATATAAAAGAAATCAACACCAAACAGAAATTGACAGATTACAAATAGAAGAGCGCGGGACCCTAAATGCTCACGGTGCGGAGATATCTGAGCACGTTATTTCTAAAAGAGGAGAGGGCACCACCAAAGTAGTTGACCATCCCATCAATATTTCTATAGTTACATTGATAGCATGCTGTATATAAGGGAGCGTTGGTTTCTTAATTAGCATGCGCGTATGGCAATTTGAATAATTGATGATGTCGGGCAAAGTACTGAGGTACGTGAAAATGTAATTGATCAAGTAGAGATGGACAATCGATCATACCATTTAACAATTTAAATAATATTATCTGACTTGACACGATTCTGCGCATAATAAGTGAGTCATTATGAAATCTCGATAACAGATATTGATGGTCGATTCCTCGAACCGGAAAGTGACCATCGATCTTATACATTAAAAACTTAAAAAACTTACGTTGTACATAGTCTAATTTATTTATATGGATGTGATATATAGGTGCCCAGATAAATGAAGCATATTCGAGTTTTGATCGCACTAAGGAGTAATACAAATTCAGCAAGCAATCAGTACTTTGAAAATCCTTTCCAGCACGCCGAATGAAGCTCAAACTCTTTAAAGCACTTTGGGTTATGTGCTGAATATGATATTCAAACGATAAGTCACTATCAATAAATACCTCCAGGGTGCCTATTCTCGAATCCAGGGAATTGCTTCTCATGAGAAAATGTGGGCGGAGTTCTCATGAAACGCGTAAATAGGTATTCTTGAACAAACGTGATAGATCACATCACACAATAACGAGAGAACACCATTCTCCTACTATATTTCATGTGATCTGACGGAGGAGTTTGCGTTTATAGTAAAAATATAACATCTCAAAATTATAATGAACAGTAAGTTGGGCTTGTGTTTACGTGATTTTTTTATTTTATAATTTTTCAATAATGGAATTAGCGGATGGAAGAGTTGCGGTATACGGAGAGGTTTAAACAATTTAGTAGGTACGCATGTACTTATTGATTTATTTCTACTTTTTTAATGATTAGCTGCTTACTTTTATTTCAGATGCAGAAGTACAAGAAGCTCGTTCATCAAGGAAAATGTATAAGGCTTTGGAGGCTTTTGAATTAGATAAAATTTATTAAAAAATTCATTCATTGCAGTTTTTACATGAGCCACCTGGAATTGCATTTAAAATTACGGTAACCTCCTCCCACAACAGTCTCGCGCTTTTCTTGGTAAAAGTATTAGAAAATCTCCCAGACAGCAAATTTTCCTGATTTTGTAAAAATCAATTAAAACTTGTTTCTTTTTGCTACTTACAAAGGCTGTGCAGGTTTTTTCAAATTTGCTCATCTATTAACAATGTAATTTTGTTAATATATATTTATGATGTGGCTTCCCCACCTTTTGGTGATTCAGCCAGTCATTATACAGGGTGAGTCACGAGGAACTGTACTTCTACCATAAGTAGAGGCACGTTAGGGGATTATCAAATGACCATTAAAAAATGTCTCATTGTTTTGATTATTAATATACAGGGTGAATTATGGATCTTCACCAAAACAATGTTTTGTCATGTCTTTTCAATGATTAAGTCGATTTATCTCATTTTTTTTTATAAAAGTGTGTATTGGTGTCTGGCAACTAACTGACATATTCAGAACTGAAAAAATCCAGGTCCGTCTTCGAGAAAATTTTTGGGACTGCTTCATATTCAACACTTCACCCTGTATATGATTTTTCAAAAATCTGATAAAATTTTTTCAGATGGCATAAATAGACAGTTACATCTGGGTATTTGAATTTTTTGTTACACTCGCCTCACATTTCCAATTAAAGATTCATTTTAGAGCCAAATTGAAAATTGGCAATAATAAAATATCTTACTGTATAATAATGTTTAGTTATTAAAAAGAAATCTTCAAAATAGACAGAAACGACACACGCTGTGCTCCTATATGGTAAATACCATAATTTGAATTAATTTACAGGGCCGGATTTAAAAATCTGGCATATCTGGTTCATCCCAATAATTCACCTTGTATGTAACCTTTTTTTTTCAATTCTGAATATGTCAGTTAGTTGCCAGACACCAATACACACTTTTATAAAAAAATGAGATAAATCGACTTAATCATTGAGAAGAGATGACGAAACATTGTTTTGGTGAAGATCCATAATTCACCCTGTATATTAATAATCAAAACAAGGAGACATTTTTAATGGTCAATCGATCATCCACTAACATCCCTCTACTTATGGTAGAAGTATGTACAGTTCCTGCTGACTCACCCTGTATAAAATTTTAATACAATTTTTCCTAGATTACCTTAAACTGATTAACTGATACCCTTGTCTTTATGCTTATAAAATGCTGATACCAAATTAGCTAAAACAAAATTGACACCAAAATAAATAATAAAACAAAAGGTTATGTGATATCATCTTTTTATTACGATAAATGCTGGCCTTTTGCTTCAAAACCTATTGGCAACATTGTAGGAATCTTTCATTCTATATTTCACATCATATGAGTTTGAGAATACCTATTTTGCATTATTGGAGAAAAACCAGGGATGTGATAGGGCATATTGGTGATATGAGTGATCACATTCTCTTATACTCGAGAATAGGGACCCAGATCTTTAATTACATCACTTTTTTTGGCGTGTGTTTTTTAGTTTATAGTTATAATTTAATGGATAGTGGCGTTTAGATATAGTAAGTTGTTTGGATTTATTTAGAGAGAGCCCATTTGTAACACACCACCGCTCAAGCTTAATTAAATCGCTCTGGAGGTCAACACAATCACCATAATTGTCAACAACTGCATAGAGCTTTAGATCATCGGCAAACAATAGAGACGGGTTGTACATATCATTTATAATATCATTGATATATATGGAGAAAATTAATGGGGCCAATATGCTACCCTGTGGTGCTCCACTAGTCGTAGCAAACTCATAGGACTGAAAACCGTTATACTCAACATACTGATTAAATAGAAAACACAGTTTTTAATCTTTTGATGGTCAGTTTTTATTGAATCATTAAGTCTGTGTTTTCTATTTAATTCAAATCTTGCGGTAATTTTGGGACTCCCGTTATTAGTGCAACTCTTGAGTATTTCAGTGAGTATGGGTCCGCGTACGGTAACATTGCAATTACAAAAATCATTTCAGACAATTTGAACATTACCATAAATGCGAGCGTAGTGTATTTATGTAGTTACTTATCCGGCGATATACGTTTTCAATTGGAAATTTTCAGCGTGGTAAACAAAGTTTAAACAGGTAAACATAATTAAAATTATTCTAGTTTGAAATAACCCCTTGGCATTTTGTAGCGTGATGTTTTGTTTGTTAAACACGACAGAAATATCATACATTTTAATAACTATTATTATTATTATTATTATGGTCGGAATAACATTTTCTTCGGTGCATACATACCTACAGATATTTACACGTGTAAGGTATTAACATAATAATCATATTTTTATATATGATATTCTCTCTACTAGTTCTGTTTCTTAATTAAACATATTTAAAAATTCAGAGAACACTTGTTACAAATTTCATTCGGCTATGAAACAAACACGATTTCACAGCAACTCAAATAAATACTTAGTTTTGTCATGTTTGTTCACTACCTTTCAGCCGTACCGCGACTGCAAACAGGCTGAAAGCTATGATATTTCATTCAGGATCTCAGTACTATAATTTAAAGTCAAAAGAAGTTAGCACGCCGTTAGTTCATGACATATCACAGACTGTACAAAGTAAATTTCTCAAGTTGTGTCACCCCAAAACTTTCACGGAAATATAATATAATCAGGGGCGTAGTGATGCCGTTACGGTCCTGTGTTCCAAGAAATTTCATTATTTTTAGTTTCTGATATAAAGGGTGATTTGTGAAAAACGCCGAATTTTATTTTCTTAAATATTTTGAAAACTATTGGGTTTCGACACAAATTTTAATATTTAAGTCAATAGTTTCAATTTATATCAATAGTTTCTATTATGTTTGTTGTGGCGCGAAGTTAATATGATTCATTAGTTGGATGTTTCGCTACGATTTCAAAGAACCAAATCAGTAAATTTTTCAGTGGCTTTTCTCTTCTCAAAGTTGGAAAAATAACAACAAAAGCAATACTTAATATAATCAATAAAGAGTAAACCAAAAAACTTATCTTTCGAAAAATTTGTAACGTTTCGGGGACCAATCCGCTCCCGTCGTCAGAGGATTGATTTAACTTATAAAAACATTAACTTCTATCACTACAGCGTTATCAAAAATTCAGAAAGCTCAGATACCGCGCCGCATATAGATTTTTTCTGTTTTGTGCTACCATCTCGAGACTCAAGTTAGAGGGCAGAACAATGCAGGGGATTCAATGAATAGTCAGTATCGTACTAACTAAAGAAAATTGAAAATCAAGTCAACTAAATGTAAAAAAATCCTGAAATTTATAGGTATTTAATATAGAAAAGATGCAGAATGCAGTACCGGGCCCTTCGAGCATACGCGGCCCGTGTTCCGTGGAACACGCGGAACACTGGTCACTACGCCCCTGAATATAATCATTTATGACCGGGGTAACCAAAGAGATTCTGGAAATGGTCTTAGTCGTCTCCGGGGACTGGTTATATCCGTCTTTAACTCATTTTTTTTTGCACGTTCACAATATTTTCCCTGAATCGGGAAAAGTAAAAATAAAAATGTGCCATGACTACACCGTATCAATATGTTAAGAACTGGAACGGCAACGAAGCGTAGGTTTTAGGCAACCCTTACAACTTCAAGCATCTAGGTACAGACCCCAAATCTAGATTTAACGCACCACGCTTCCGTGTTCATGATGTTTTCGTATCGCATAGTTCGTCCATAGATAATACATAATTCAACAATTATAAAGCGTGATAGCTCATATTCACTCTAGTCCTCAACCAAAACGCGTTCCAGGCCGTGTAGATCTCATGCAAAAGCCAAACAAATGTAAACTGTGCCATTTGTATTTAGAGTTAAATATTCAGGTCAGCTTTTTTTTCGCATTATCACCACCTTGTACGCATTATTCGCGCAATATCGTAATTGATCCGAAATATATTTACACCCAACACATGTGCATATGCTTGATTTGAATGTTGAAAAAATTGCATATTATTTGAGATAAAATAATGGCACGCAAGATCTCCAACTTAGTCTATTGGCCACTTGTAATAATAATAATTGAAGACCACAGGGGATCACGGTGAAAAATGAGTTAACCATTCTATCTTATACTTCTTATGATGCTCTATAACATGAGACCCTCGAATGTATCGAAAACCGATTCAAATTGTCATTTAAAAAATAGGTGCTTTATGAAAAATCAAAGTCCACATCGTTGTATGAAATTCGTGACAAAATATGGCATCCTTTAGTGCCAATAATAATTTTGGATTCTCCCTCAAACCCCAGGTCAAATGGAATGTTGTAGTCTCATTTTAGTATTATTCTGTATTGTTTATTTCGGGTAGATAGGTTAGGTAGATCTTCTGTGTAAACATTTTATTCATATCCATATAAATTACATACAAGACTGGTGCTATATTAGCCCCTCATCCCCTGTCCTCTCAGGAATGGATAGTCATTATATTGAGAAGTAACACCAATTTAAAAAAAATACAGTCGTTAGGCAAGAATATATAAAAATGACATGCAACACCCAATTACCCTCACACATAAAGTCATGAACTACTTTTAATAATTGGGAAAGCAGCAAAAAATTATTTTTATTTTACATTTTACAGGAGCCCTTCATCTCTAACTGGACCTAGACCGTTTTTCCGTATTTTTGTTTGTATTTAGAAAATAGTTCTGAATTACATTATGTGGAAAAAATTTAAGTTTTTAACGTGAAAATTAAATCAAAATTTCAATTTTTGACTTTTTCTTTTTTTCAATCTATTATGATTTATAAAAAGAAAAAATCCAAAATACCTAATGCAGAAGTTCAATTTTTGAAATTTGTATGTTAATTTACACTTATAATATGTTAAAAACTTGAATAATTTTTTCGACATAATGTAATTCAGAACTGTTTTATCAATCTAATCAGAGATTTCTAAAGTGTATTTTGTACCACTGATGATGACATCTAGAACAACACTCATTACACTAAGAAATGTAATGATAATAATAATAATCGGCTTTATTCAGTATTAACAAAATACAAAACACTTGAAATATAATTTTCAATAATAATTATACACCACCATTCAAATCAATGTTTGTATCTACTTAAAAGGTGAGGTATCGCTCGTTGAGCGTTATTCAAATTTAATTTTACAAGGTACATTCTATTTTCTAATTATTCCTGTATGTATCATAGTCCAGTCATCTCAAAAATCAGTAGAAAAGAAAAATTTCAAAAGATTCGGCAAAGTTAATCAGAGTTCTCTTTCGAGGAGATGTAATTTAAGTTTATTTTTAAAGTTAAAAAGCAAATGACTCTTCATTGAATTAGGAAGTTAATTATAATATTTAGCAGCTAAATAAACAAAACTGCGTTTAAAAATACTTGTGGCATGTCCAAAGTTGCCTTATTGCGAGGATTCGGCATGTTTATTTTTGAAAAAGTAGAGAGCTTGGGGAAGAAATAGCAAGGTTTTTTGGTGAGTAGTATTTTACGTGGAAAGGTGAGTAGATGCAATTTTTAGTCGTTTCGTTTCAGTGATTGAGTTTATGTGGTCATATTTTCGATTTCCAAATGAGAATCTGAAATATGAGTTTTGTATTCTTTGAATTCCGTTTAAGTGTACTGTACGCAATGCAGAGCCATAAATAATGTCACAATACGAAACTCGCGACAAAATCAGTGCCTCACATATCATCAGCTTCGTATTAGACCTCAATATCTGACGGTCGGCGTAAAGTGATCTGAGCAAGCTATAAGCACTTATACAAATATTATTCACGTGAGCAGTGATCAGAATCCAGTATCATACCCAAATTACTTGCCGCGGTCACAACCGATAGGACCTGATCATTTGTTTTCAATTTGAAAATTGGGGTTATTCGGTCTCGATCTAATTTAGATCAAAATAAAACAGATAATGACTTATTAGCATTTAGTTTAAGATTGTGCGCTGTTGATATGTCAACCAAACTGATTAAATCTTGATTTATTTTGTTAAGAGAATAATAAGATATACATAAATACTGATAAATTTTATAATAAATGTCCAAAATGATTGGACTCTAGGCACATTTGAATCCTTTTCTTAAATCCTCAACAACTTTAACCTGGTGTAACGCTTCTAAACGCTTCGTTTATTTGCTCCTTCATCTCCTCTATTAAAAAAGTTTTCATTTTCGATGATTTTTTCCTGCCCATGTACAAAACTCAACACGATTTAAAATCAATATTGAAAAGTTCTTGAAGCAGTTGCACTGTGTTTGGGTGGTATCTTTCATTAAACTGCCTTAACAGTCTCTCGAAGACCGCTTTTTTGGGATGATTTTGCGCCGGGAACCTTTGAGCGTACACTCCCGATGCCAGTAAAGCGTTTTTGGACCATTCTCCCAGAATAAAAATCATGTCTATTCTTACTCTTTTGGAATAGGTTCGCAGTTTTGATTAAATGAATTAAATCAAATGTTACAGATAAAAAACTGTTTTATGAAAAATTCCCAACGCTTAGGTAAGAATTTTCAACAGACTATTTGACAGTAAATATCAAATGAAAAAAAATGTATTCTGTATTCTCAAATTCTCACGGCTGACATGATAAATATTATAATTTTGAAAATTCTTCCTATTATTACCAATATGTGTGCCTCTTCCATTCAAAATTAAAGATATACATATCTTTAGGAACACTTTACTTTAACTTTAATTTTTGCATCATCAAATACAGGGTGGTCTACATGAAACTAAGAGATTCAATTAAAAATTCGCCTAATATTATGAATATGTGCATGGTTAGCTGAACAGACAGTGGCATCTGACACTGAACTGAAACTCGCCCTTAATAAAGTCCTTTATTATTATTATTTTCCACGAAAACGTCAAGAGTTATCCATAGGAAAGTATTCTAAAATTTGACAGATAATTACTTTGTGCATCTATTTTTGACCTGATATACCGGGTGTTCCATTTGAAATAAACAAGTTATTAGAATTAAACATTACGTTCATATAACTTATATTATTGGACACCCTGTATTTAGTATTGGGGGTTTTTTTATATTTGGCGTAACAAGTGATGAGTGGGTATATTTATCAGCCCAGAGGTGTGAATTTTTTCATTCAAATTATGTCTATATTTTTATCAAAATTAAAATATTTAAAAAACTGTCAGGTTTAGGTGGTAATGAAAGTTAGGTTTATTTTGAGCGGGGAATTAAAAATATATTCATATATAGGGCATTCCATTTAAAAAAACACAACTATGATTAATTTTTTATATTTGGGACACCCTGTATAGATTCACAATATTTTTAAAATGTAGCCATGAATCATTTTTATCGCATCCATGAATAAAACTTTTAGGAAATTAAATAGTTTAGCCACACTATCCGTGTCGTATGGCGTGAATAACCCTGTATATATAGCTTATTACCAGTTGTTGAAAGAATTGTTTCAAAGTAGAGCATAAAAAATGTTTAGACTAATTTTTATTACTATAAACATAATTAATTATGTAGTATTTTAATTTTGGTTATGGCGATAATTTAATATTATGCTAATTGACTTTTTAGGTTTGTAAACAGATTATGTTTAAATTTGTATGTTGTTTTGGTTCGTTCAAAGTTATGTGATTAAAAAGCTCCATAAATATACAGTAATAAGCGCCGCAGACTAAATTGTCTCAAGAAAGGTGAATGAGTAGTGAGATTTCGATAATCAAAAACAGCATTCATCCCAGGACGATATTATCATCTATAATAATGCTATGTATTTTATGATATTCGCTTTAAATTAAAAAAAAAACAACCTACATTAGCACTGCAATAACAGAGTAACATAAAATTATTACTAATTAAACAATGAATATCATGAATTAAAAATTATACTTAATAATAATAATTTTTTTATTTGTTTATTAATAATGCTCTTTTATGATTACGTTAATAACCTTGAATCTAGCACACACATGGCTGCTACTACTAATACTGCTGCAATAAAAAAATTTAATATTTAAGTGCGAATGTTTTTTTTTCGCAAATATTGCCAAAAATTACACGCTCTAACAACGTGTGAGTTCTATTTCAATCGACACAGTGCGGTACATCGAACCATAACAATAAATTGTATTACTCTTATGGAAGATATTTTCTCCTAGTCTCACTCGCCCGAAGCGAGACTATCCATCATCCAACCAAGGATCTTTTAAAAATGCCAACATTTGTAATCTAAAGGCTGCCTCAGGACAAGCATTGGCCAACCTAGAGGCTCTTGAAATAAATTTTTTAGCACCGAATTAGTTGTATGAAAGGGGACATCAAAGAGATGGCACATCCTCAGCGATCTACGTGAAGTGTGGGCTCCAACTTCACCCAAACAGAACATAGAGGAGACCATAGCATTCAAAATTTTAAGACAAATTCCTGCGTTTCTCCAATACTTGCAAAGCAAGTTCATTCAAAAGGTCATCATAATTAAGCTGGACCCGCTCAATATCTCTCCAGTGGCAGATATACAAAGGGCTACAAACCCAGAACGCGTACTCCAAATGTGGTCTTACCAGTGTCGTGTATAGTAACTTAATAGTAGTTATGTTGGTAAAATCAGTAGTATGGCGCTTGATAAACCTCAATATCTTAAGGTATTTAGAAATTACAGCACCAATATGATGAACATACGACAATGAGCCATCAACAAACCACCCAGAGCTTTCACTAGAATTTCATATGCAAGAGGGTTGCCATTTAAAAAAAAAACGATTGTGTCACCCCAAAACTTCCCCGACAAGTTATAATATAATCAAAAATATAGGACCTGCGTAACGAAACAGAATTTTAATAATAATAATATATAATATATTTATTTAGTACAAAGTACATAGACACGTCTACATTATACTACACTACAATCCATAAATAAATAAAATACATCACGAATATAATATACAAGTTAAAAAATAGGCATTGAAATATAAATTAGGTAATCAAAAATTATAAACTAAGTAATTATATAAGGCACTAACATATACATACACAACAAAGATCTAATGGCTGACGCAATATGCCGCAAACTCCTGCAGCGTATAGAAGACACCCTTCACCAGAAACTCTTTCAGTTCTTTTTTGAATTTTCGCGGTGGAGAACAATCTTTTATATCATCTGGTAGCATATTAAAATAGTATATCCCGGAGTAGTGGGGCGTTTTCTTGTATGACTCATAGTTGGTAATAATTATTATTGTAAAAAATTATTGTAATTGTATTATTTTCATTATTTCCAATAAACTAACGTAACAAACTAACTACTTTATTAAAAATTAGAAAAAAAAGTATTGCCAAAGCTAGGACTCGAACCCGTAACCTTCCGCATGCGAAACGAACGCCCTACCAATGACCCAACCTACTAATAAATATTGTATTTTCTTTGTTATATATAGGTATACTTTCCAACTAACTGTTTACATTTTAAACGCTGTTTTCTCGAGAATTATGGGGGCACATATCAAAAGTGGTCTATCGCGGTAAAGCAGATAAAAAATGCTTTAAAATGATATATCACACCCCTACTGATATATGAAAATTTAGTTGTGTCCACCATCACAGGAATTAAGCGATTTCAACCAAAATCTAATGGCTTCATCCTAAGACTTCAATAATAATCTCCCTGTGCCGGAAAGTAATATGTAAATTGTGAACCGACCGAATTTCACTGCATGGCACTTGAAAATATTCAGCTCTAAACCATTTGATAAGCACCACTTAAAGAAAACATCAGGATCCAACTGCAATCGCTGACGTTCAAATACAATAGGTACCCTCAGATACAGGTTAAGGTCGTCCGCAAATAGCCTGAAGTCCGCATTCTTCAAAACATTCAGTGACATCAGTGAAAAATATATTTTTTCTTTTTTTTTTATTCTTGAACCTTCTTATTTATATTTAAGATTTTTTTTAATTTCTTGGGGTTTTAGGTTCTCAAAAAACAAACATTCTAATTACGCATGTTTATTATGCTGTCAAAATAAGCTATCCTTTTCACATACGACGTTTCGGTGCCATTATTTTCACCTTCATCAGGCTTTCCAAATTTATTTTTCATCCGGTCAGAAATTTTACACAAAGCAAAAACGAACAAAAAGTGTTTTTGGTTCTCTGTGCATTCCAGAGATATTGATTTCATGCCTATATTGGTGGAACAAAGAGTTCCTTTTAATTTGTAAAATTATATATTTTAATCATGTGAATGTTTTGTCCTGTGTTTATATAAATTAGTCGTATTGTTCGTTTTTGTTTTGTGTAAAATTTCTGACCGGACATGAAAAATAAATTTGGAAAGCCTGATGAAGGTGAAAATAATGGCACCGTAAGGTCGTATGTGAAAAGGATAGCTTATTTTGACAGCATAATAAACATGCGTAATTAGAATGTTTGTTTTTTGAGAACCTAAAACCCCAAGAAATTAAAAAAAATTCTTAAAGAAAAATATATTGAACAACAGTGGACCGAGGTGCGAACCCTGTGGCATGCCCGAAGAACCTAATATTGGTCTAGATTGCAAATTATTTACTCGTACTATTTGAGTTCTGTTATGTGAGTATGATTCAATCCAGTGAAGTAGGGGGCCGGAAGCCCGCTAAATCTAAGCTTGGCAATCAAGACATCATGATTTACTCTGTCGAAAGCCTTAGAAAAATCAGTATATATATATAGCTTATATGTATATACAGCTCTCACAGACATTCGACAAACTTCAGTAAGTTAATCTCACCCAAGTTCCCCGTAACAAATCCAAACTGCTGATCAGCAATAAATAGTGTAAAATATTAATTGGTCTATAATTTATAATGTCGCTCCTAGTGCGAGAGTTTCGAATAGGCGTTATATAACTCGACTGCCAAACAGACGAAAAATATCCATTCTATAGGGATGAATTAAAAATAATATGTAACGGCCTAGATAATACAAAACTACACCTCTTTTTGGACCTTAAGGCCAACGATTTAACCACCGTCCAAAGTGTGACTGATACCCCTATTATTTGGATAATTATTTTTCTTGCATTTTGGTATTTCCGCTATTTTAGTTGATCTACATTACACCATACTAAATATGCACGCTGTTTGCCGTACACACCTCACCCTGTGTTTAATAGTATAGTTTTCAAATGTGTGTTTGAGCTGCATTTTGGATAGAGATGGTAAGCGGCCACTATGTCTATGATTGCTTATAAAAGACCAAAATTTATTTGGGTTTAACTGAATCTGAGCCTCTGTCTCCCTCAAATAATCCACATACGATTTATCAATTGCAGACTTTACATAATGCCTAATAGTTCTAAACTCATCCAGACAACTATCCAGTCCTGTCTGTCTATACTTTTCCCAAACTTTAGACATTTCAAGTGTATCACCAAATAATGAGCATTAGGGATGACTCGATACTGCTCTCATCTCGACGCTTTGTGACGAGACAGGCATGTAGTCTCGTCTCGGTGAGCCATCAAAAATCTGCCAGTCATAGAAAAAAATTAAAAGCTTCTGTACAAATGAGTGCATTACAGTTATTGAAAAATAAGAATAATGTAACATGTTCAAGTACTTCCGGAATGAATTTGGCATCTGAAACACAGGAAAAAGAGGTCATTGGTTTTGCTAATAAAATTGGGGAAATTGCCCCCATTTATTTTTTATTTTCTCAGTAGGCAATTAGGGAAAGCTAATGAAATTTCTGTAGTTTGCAAAGCATACAGCTACACTTGGTGTAATAACTTTATTTACTTTAAATACCATATGAACTTTTTGTTTTTAAACTGCAGTAAGTAATAACTACTTCTTCTGGTTGAACTAGCAAAAAGTGCCAGTTTCCAAAGGAGTTTGATATTAGGGGCAAAAAGGAGGTCGTTTTTCAAGAACATGGTACTAGTTGTGTTCATCAAAATTTTCATGCCATAGTTAGAAGAGTACATGGTGACAAAAATATTTTTATGCAATAAATATTTTCGAAATCATTGTTGTTATCAAAAAGTCTGTATGTCATATTCCAAGCTGGTACAGAATATACTCTTAATTTTCAGATTTTTAAAGTCTGTGTTCATGGCCACAGCCAAAGCTGAGGACATTTTGCAAGCTTTTAAAGAAGGAGTGCTGCCATTAAAGATGAACAGAATTATTCATATCTCCATGGATGGGCCTAATGTTAACTGGAAATTCTACAGATTGCTAAATGAAGAAAATGAAGCAACTAAGCTGCTGGACCTGGGTTCTTGCGGATTACACGTAATCCATGGGGCGCTTAAAAGTGGACATAAAGCTGCAGGCTGGAAAGTGTGTGATTTTTTAAGATCAATTTATTGGTTGTTTAAAGACTCCCCTGCTAGGAGGGCAGCATACCTTCAACTAACAGATGGCCTGTCAAAATTTCCACTCAAATTTTGTTCAACAAGATGGGTTGAAAGTTCAGCTGCAACTGAAAGAGCCTTACAGATTTTAGAAGATATAAGAAAATTCTGTGTGGTAAAAGATAGTAACCTTCCATCGACAGTAACTTTAAGATGTATTAAAACGGCCTTAGAAGATAACTTTCTAAAGTGTAAACTAGGTTTTTTTTTTACAATTTCCTCATCATTGGAAGGTTTTTTAACAAAATTTCAATCTTCAAAATCCTTATCTCCATTTCTTTATAGAGAAATGGGTCTACTAATTAAGTCCATAGCAAGTCGCTTTCTAAAAAAAGATGTCGTAAAAAAGTCTCCATCCAAGCTGCTTAAATTAGATTTGGAAGAAAAAAGTATATACCTTGAGTACACAGATATAGATGTGGGATTTATAACAAAAAAACATTTAAATCAAATTAAAAACGCAGATAAAGAACGTCGAATATTTTTTAAAGATTGTCAGTTATTTTTAAAAATTCTTTTCAAAAAAATATGTGAGCGCTCCTGTCTTAAATATACACTTACAAAGGCAATATCTTCTTTAGACCCTTATTTTATAATATGCACGGACCAAGAGTTAGCCACTAGTCGTTTCAATTCTCTCCTTCAAATTTACTATGAAAAAGAAATTATTGGTGTTAAAGTAGCTGAAGTTGCATTATCTCAGTACAAAAAACTTATTGAAGACAAGACAGCAGCTGACTGTTTTGCTAAGTTTAATAATAATTTGTCAGATAGCCTGGATGTGTTTTTTAGAGGTATTGTTTTGGATAAATTTAATTTTACAGAATTGTTTGATATCATTAAGATAACCCTTATACTTTCCCATGGCAATGCTACTGTTGAAAGTGGATTTTCGGTAAATAAAGAAATGCTTATAGAAAATATGGCAGAACAATCAATGACAGCCAGAAGAATTGTATATGATGCTTTAAAATATGCGGGAGGAGCAGATAATGTTATTATTACAGAAAAGATGAAAATATTTGTCCGACAGGCTCGCATGAAATATGGAATATATTTAGATGGAAAAAACAGAAAAGAAAACGAAGAGGTAAAAAAAGCTAGTATGAAGAGGAAAGTAGACCAAGAAATTAAGGCTTTGGAGAATAAAAAAACCAAGCTAGAAAGCTCTTTAGTTTATCAAAAACTGCAAATTGAAGAGAGACTTGCCAAATTAAGACAAAAAGATGCTTTGTAAAATTGTGTTCAATTATTAATATTAGGTACTTAGGACTTGTTGAGAGGTTACGGTAATAAACATATCAATAATTATTTTGTACTTATTTAGCGTGTATCTTATTTATTTTTATATTCGAATGTCTTTAAGGTTTTTTTGTTTTTTTTCGTATGGACGTATTTTTAATAATTATAAAAAAGTTTTATATCTTATGTTTGTGTCTTATTGGTTTACATGCTTAATACTATATAATTAACAATTTGGAATAGATTATTCGCTTGGAGTCTATCCAGTTTTCAAAATACTTCATTAAACTTTTGAGAATAATTTATCTTTTAAAATTAAATGACCTGGAAATCATGAATAAAAGTCAGGGAGAACCTGGAAAAGTCAGGGAATATTTTTCTTATCCTTCTGTATGAACCCTGTAGAATGCCAAATTTTTGTATGCCAACTACATCCGAATGAATAGTCAACAGAAGTATTTGATCATATTTGCAAGCTTATCGGTAAATTAATTTTCGTATATGAGATACCTACTATAGCATTTCTTGAATGTTCATTAATCGTGACAGGACAATTCATAACAATATTTTCATTGGACATGATACAATTAATTTTTAAACTTTCTCGTTGAGTGAATATGAGCGTAGCCACTGGAACCACATACTTATAAATACTATAAAGTTGCTTATATAAAAGATAAAAAAATGGATTTAAATATTACAAGGACATGCGCGTCCAAAAAAAATGCAAACACGTATTATGTAATTTAACTTCCTATGTAATAGAAGATCACGTTTTTTGTAGATATTTAATCTGGATGGGATGGCATGGCTGTAGGTCGTGCTTATTTTTAAGTTACCTATATTAGCATACGAGGAACCTTTAGCACGAAAGGACACAAATTTTTCCACACTTTTTGAAAGTTAAGTTGTGGAAAATAAGACGGGGATTTCTTGATTCGTCATCGCTTAGAGCGAACTTATTTTTTATTATGTCAAGTTTGGCATTTCAACTATGTTTTCCCCATGAATAGGAAGTGGTAAAAATTGGCCTTCTATCGAAAGGTCAATTTAGTTACATGTTATCTGATGAAAAGTGTCATTTATTTCGAAAACAAAAATTAATGTGCGAATATTTGGTACTTACATTGATAATGGGTGACCTTGCGATTTGTTTGGATGTAAATATGGATTTCATATTATATGTCCGAAGCTCAGTCAAATAACAATGCAGCTAAATTATGAGGATATATAATAATATATAATAAACCAAACTGAGGTTAAATCTATTTGACCTACGTAAATAGGTAAGATCTCCCTAATAATAGAAGTCAATATTAATTGATTGGATTTTATTGATTTTTCTTGTATTTAAAATATTCCTCATCTTCCAAATTGATAGTCAGTTTTTCTTTCTAAGAAGACAGTTAAATGTGAAATGTCCACTGGACAATTTGACCTTATTAAAAATCAACCCTGAAAAAAGAAAAAGTCTATTTTGGATGACTATTGAACAAACTTTGAGATACTTATCTACCATTTATCACATATAAATTTCTTGTAAAATAAGACAAGGTATTCGTCAAATGGAATAAAATCATAACGAAATGCGCCGTGTCATTTACTACACCTTTTGTAAAAAATATCAAAAACCTTTAGTTCCTATTACTTTATCTGAGTAGGATTAAATACGTAGGATATGTTGTTTAAAACTGCCAGGCTTTTGGTAATTTGGGTAGTATGATTGTAATAATTAAAACACTGTTTAACGGTATGTACAAAACTGAATATTTATTGAACGGAAAAAGAGTGTGTTTGAGAGTTAGGTTGTTAAAATCTGGAGAGAGAGTTTTGGCACGAGAGAGATGTTGACTGTTTTGATGTTGAAGACTGACTGGGATAAAATTATAGAAAAAGCATCTCTGTTAAGAAAGTACCACATCTGCTCGGTACGTGGCGTTAACAATAACCACTGCTTTTTCTAGGTACGGAATAGGGATTTCTTTTGTTCCCGAAAATGAAAAACATTAAAAAGAAAGCAGAAATATTCGTGCCAGATGTTTAAATATTTGGTGCAATTTAGAAAATATTATTTACAACTACTATACTAAATTTTTACAAAGAAATAACTAAATTTAAAAATACCTATATACATTGTGGCACAATAAAAAGGTTGCCACAGTATCTACAGAATAAAATACAATATATACAGTGTGGCGCAAGAATAATGGTCGCCACAGGCTCTAGATATTCTCTAGTGTTTTGATCTTAAGGTTATGGTGCGCACTCACTTGAGCAGTTGCCACCGAACGAACCCAGCGCATGCGGCCGAACGGAACAAGCACCACTGAGCAAAAACTAGCTGAGCTTGTTGTATTCGCTGGGCTCACAGCGTTTCTATATGTTCCATTTACTGTTTTTACTTTCCGGCACAGGGAAAGTATTGTGAATGCGCTAAAATTAGAGATAAAGACGGATATAACCCTTTTGAAGTTCCCTGGACCATTTCCAGATGGAAGTCAGTCTGTCTGTCTGTGTGTGTCTCTATGTGTGCTACCACGATAGCGCGCAAACGCTTTAACCAAATGAGCTAAATTTTGGTATATGAGTTTGAGGAAGTCCTAGGATGAAGCCATTAGATTTTGGTTGAAATCGCTTCAGCCCTGTGATAGGAGTGGACACAACCGCTAAATTTTCATATATCAGTAGGGGTCGTGTGATACTTCATTTTAAAGTATTTTTTATCTGCTTTAGAGAGATATGTCACTTTTGATATTTGCCCCCATAATTCTCGAGAAAATAGCGTTTAAAATGTCAGCAGTCAGTTAGTTGGAACGTATTATCTCTATATAACCACTAAAATACATTACTTAAATAACTATTAAAAAAATTATATTGAGTATTATAAAATATGTTTTAAGTACAATTTATATATTTAAGATTTTTATAAAATTTATACATTATTTCGTACTCAAAGAATGCAAACGCTCATTGAGCCAAAAAAAATAACCCACAACGAGTGTGTGATATGTATTTCTTCTTGAAGAAGAAACATTAAATCTTATTACCAATACTATTGGATTGGTATATTGTCAGTGGTAAGTGAAGATCTGAAAGTTGAAAAACGTAAAAGCTCACATTTTGATAATTAAGATTGATTATTATGAACAAAACTCTGTATTTTTTGTGTGATACAACTCTGATTAACTTCAATTACATCTCCTACCTAGTCAAAAGTATTTGCACTTTCTTCTGTCACACAGTGTGATTTTGTTTGCTCTCTCAGCTTTTCCATTATCTAATTAGTATTATTTTTGTGCAAACGACATTATCCCATACAAAAGAAATAAAACAGAGGATTATTTAAACAAAAATCTATAAATAAAGCTGGTATGCGTGTTGTTTTGATGTTATTTAATTTTTATTTCTTGTTATCTAAGTAGGTTAATAAAAAATATGTCTGTTTATCAATAATCGTTTTGAGGAATTATTTGTCTCTCTGTGAATATCATTATTCTTTGTGTAGTAATCTGTCAGCAAAGATATATAATGTATATAATATATATCTTTGCTATCAGTATTTAAAATTTGCTTAAAATATACATTAATTATTTGTTACAATAATTATGTAATTGTTTAGAATTTAACATTAAATGTTATTGTAAAAAGGAACTATTTCAAGATAATTTTTGCTATTTTTTGGTGTCTGTAAAGTTTTTAAACATAGTGACACAATAATGTCATTCTTTAGAAATTTTCCAACAGCGAAGCTGAAGGGGGATATTGTAAAGAGATTTTACCACTTGACAAAAACATTATTGAATTGAATGAACATTTTTATGAATTAAATTCTCGGAAACATACATCATGTTATCTTTTCAACTATGACGTTTTGACTAGTTAACAAAAATATAAAAACTGCAAATTTCCCGTTTTTTAGCTCTCCATATCATACCTATACACTGTGTCCAATTTTTGAGAGACAATTTTTTTGCGATTTTAATTTTTATTTATTTCTGACATTATTTTTACGCAGATATAAAAAAATGAAGAGCACTTCCTCATTGTTACATTTTGAGGAGAAAAAGATAGCGTTTACAAATTGTCACTACGGCGTTTCATTTTTGAAAAAAGATCATCAACTTTGTTGTTTTAAATATGGCCCTAGATTTTTTTATTGTTAAAATAAAACCCATTTTCAATTAGAAAATAGGTGGTGTATCACACGTAATGGTTTAAACAAGTTGTCAGTGTTTTTAGCTGTTATTTAAAATTATTCAAAAAAATCGCCATAGTTTGGCACTTATTTTACGTAAAACATGCATCTGAAAAAGCGGGTTTTTTAATTACCTAATAATAAATAATTGTGAGTAAGGACGATAGAATGTTTTTGCTAAACCTTCTACTCTGCATTGAGTCAGTTTTTAGGGTGTGCTATTTAAAGTAAAGAAGTTGAATGCCGTCACTGCAATATGAGCCACCCTGTATATGTAAAAATTAAATAAATGAAAATTTCCAGTTAATCCCCAAAAGTTTCTATTTAACTTTTTCTTGTACCGTTTATAGTTTCTCAGATAAGATAGTGGTCCCTCTTAAACACAAAAAATTAGATCACATAGGCGTTCGAAAAGAGTGTAAAAAGGTATAAAACTAAATATATAAATATTTCCTAAACATAGAAGAAATATTGATTAGGTATTTATAGGTTTGATAGAATATAACCTATGAAATCTATCATAAAAAACTTGCTTACAAAGGCGTTCTGGAAGAGTGGAAAAGGGGTTAAAATAAAAAAATTGCTATTTAAATAAAAAATAGCTGATGTCTGCAATGAAAATTAAGAAAAAAATATTTGGAAATATAGCTTGTCAGCAACAGTCTTACGAAAAACATAAATGACAAAAATATCACACAGTTATTATTTGGAGAACTTATCGCATCTTAGTTACCTTAAATAGTGAAGTTAGAAGAAACGGTTGGGGAGGAAATTTCTTGAACTTGCTAGAAGATTGTTTAGCTCTACCCCAAAAATATATTTATGGTATTTTAGAAATTACGTAACAGTGCCAGTTGTTGAAAGAAGTTTTCTAAAAAATCACATTATTTAATTCGGTTCTACTAAACAATCTTATTAATTAAAAATTTATTATATTTATATTTTTATAATTTTCTAATAATAATGACAAATTCAAACAGAATGTGGTAAATAAAATGTGTTTTCCTTTGATATTTTTTTCTTGGCAACGTCTGCCAAACCATTAAAAAAGTAAGTGAATTAATATGTAAAAAAACATTATAATCAAGGTCAAACATTTAATGTGGTTGATTGGATATTTTTAGGAAATTTAATTCTGAAAATAGTTTAGTTTCAAAAATGTTTATTTCTGAAAACACAATCTATATTTCTTCACGAATACTGAGAAATTTGCATTGGATCTAGATTATTATTCATTTGAAACACAATATTTTGTAAATGCAACAAAACTTTGCAGGTAAGTATTATCCTTTTCTATATAGATATTTCCTATAAATCTGACGATCAGAGTCAAATAATTCTAACTGTTATAGTAATTGATTTTGGATAACGGATTGTGAACTGTCACATGCGCTTATTTTCACTGAAAATATGCAATAAATTCGCTTAAAAATAACGGCACGTATATTGTTTTTGAAATTACCAAATGTAACAAAATTTTTCTGGCAAATTATCATCTAAAATATATGACCTGGGTAACGAAACAAAGCGTGTCTTAGTCGTCTCAGGGAATTTCAAAATGGTCGGGAAAGTAAAAAATACATCAAGTGTTCGTCCATTTTGGAGCTGATTCTCTACATTAAGGCATAAGAAATGGATGATTGCTCACTTATTTTTTAATCGATTGGAAAAATTCTTTTTTGAGCATAGAAAGAACACTTTAACAGGTGTTTATATAGGAATAAAAACAAAATTTCTTAAAAATTTAGTTTGACTCAAAATAATGTTTCTTGGATTCACGTGCGAAATGATTGATACGATTTGATAATCTGCTTGATTTCGACATCTATACTGTTCTTTTTTTTGTTCAATTCAGCGTTTGATCTGCTTCGAACTTGGGCACCGCCTCATATCTGATAGATCGTATAATTTCAGTTATTAGTATAATGATATGAATAAATAATGTTTTTGTGGCTTTTCTTTATCAGTCTGGAGGAATTAAATTTGTGATATTTGATGAAGTAACCCTTCTAACAGCGTTGCGACTGTTAAAAAAACTTACTCAGGAAAATTTCAATTTCATTCCGAATATTAAGCTGATAGATGAAGTATGAAGAGGTAGCCACAATAAAGCTTTATGTGTGGATGGTTTGTTCAGATCCACTCGTTTTAGACCTTGCAACTAGTCTAAAGTTATATTGATTTAAGGTTTAAAGTTATACTCAGGTCTTTCGATATCGCGATACCGGCGTCAGTGGTTTTAAATTAATTTGTTAAGAAGCTCTAAGCTAAGGCTAGGTGATCTTAATGCATTAAAATGTGGAATTTGGAATTAGTAAATGCAGGCATTCGTACAAATAATTTACTTAAATAAATTAAACCACTATGTTTTTCGGTATAGAAAATCCTTATGGAAGTCAACCAAAGGAACAGGGTGTTCCATTAAAAATCATGCTTGATGTTACAGGTTCATGGAACATTCTGTATGATTTTGGATAATTTTTGGAATGTAAGATAGGGATATCTATGCCTCCATATGGAAATGATACTAATAAAGTTTATTTTTTAGTTGTAAGAGACCCGCTGGTCGTGGTCCCCCAGATAACATTGGTTTTCTGCGTCTGTAATCAAAAGAAGTACGGCGTGATTATTCAAGTTTTTACTGTCGATGAAATTAGGGTTCATCATGATGAATATCAGTCCCAACAAAACTATGCAGTTATAAAAGAAATACGCCACGACTAAAAACTTTAAGGTGCCACAGTATGTTTATTCGACTATAAACATATGTTTGTATACCAGGAGAATATTGCGCTTCGGTCCTAAAATAGTTGAAAGAGGCTATCAAATCCAAGAATGAAGATAAATATAAGTATAGGTTACAAGACACTGCTCTCGTTTAAGAGAATTGGGCGTTTTGCAAGTTAAGAATTTTTATATTACTCACTCTATAGCTCAGACCTGGATTCTCGTCTTTTTGAAAATAAAAACAATTTACATTTTGAATCATTTTCCTCCCTTTTCGCAAACAAAGAAACGTTCCCTCGTTTGTTGTGTACCACAGTCATAGTTCTTATCAGTTTCTCAATTACCATGGCACGTTTATGAACTCCTTTTACGCATTAAAAACTTCTAAACAACAACTATTAATTATTGTGTTATATTCGTTCGTACAATTTAATGTAAAAGTGAGAGTTGGCATTAGGGGGCGGGCTTTTAAATTTGTTTATTTATTATTGTGTTTATATCCACTTTTGTATACGACACGTGTAGATATCAGATATAACGAACATTTCGGCAACATAAACAAGGCCAAGGTTGGTCACACACACTCATCGACTATAGCACAAAATAATAAAATTTTCTGTTCACAACTCTTATTTATTTATAAACAAATTATTTAGTTCATTATATTTTGTCAATTATAATGCCAGATTTTGTGGGTCATTTTTGCGAGACGGGCAGTATTTTTTGCAAGATGAAAACTCTTGTTAAAAACGAGTTATAATTTCATTTTGCTTGTCTTCTGTCAAGTTTATCTTTCATTGGGCATTCTATGGTTTTTGTTTTAATTTCGCATTTCATTTTTATGCGTTTATATTATATCTATCGATATCGCCTCATTAATTTGTAGTGGAGTCCATTGGATGCTGTACATTATAATCTAAAATATTATGTAAGGATAATAACAGTAAATTCAAATAAAACCCGATAATAATGCAAATAATTGAATTTAATCCGTTCTTTTCTTAAACGTTTTATTGTCCGTTTCCGCGTTGATCCGTTATCAGAAGAACTAGAGTTCGAATTCGAACTAGCACTATCAGTTTCCGAGGACGAGGATGAACGTTCTTTACGGTGACGTTTTTGGACCCTTTTGCCCGTCGTAGTTTCTTTCGTTTTAAATCTCCCCATGACGTATAATAAAGAAAATTAACGATAA
Source organism: Apoderus coryli (assembly GCA_911728435.2). Lineage (NCBI taxonomy): Eukaryota > Metazoa > Arthropoda > Insecta > Coleoptera > Attelabidae > Apoderus > Apoderus coryli. The sequence continues at coordinate 7,130,201 of OU452204.1, read as the reverse complement.
CAAAAAAAAATAGTTCTAACTGTTTTTTATTATATCCCACCGCTGCTTTGTAATCCGTTATCAGAAGAACTAGAGGTCGAATTCGACCTAACACTATCAGTTTCCGAGGACGAGGATGAACGTTCTTTACGGTGACGTTTTTGGACCCTTTTGCCCGTCGTAGTTTCTTTCGTTTTAAATCTCCCCATGACGTATAATAAAGAAAATTAACGATAACAAAAAAAAATAGTTCTAACTGTTTTTTATTATATCCCACCGCTGCTTTGTAAGGATAATAACAGTAAATTCAAATAAAACCCGATAATAATGCAAATAATTGAATTTAATCCGTTCAGTACAACAGCTTTTTTCTATATTCGACTATTCTCTAACAATATAATAATCTATCTAACTAAAAGATCAGTTCTCTTTCGGCATCCAAAGCTTGTACATTCAGCCTTTTTTACAATCTCAGTTGTTGACATGTTTAGAGAGTGTTAACACAAACAAAAACAAAACAGAAAGGGCAGTGTCCTATAATGATTGAAGTATAGATAACTAATAACACATTAAGTATAATAGGAAGTGTGTTAAAATAAATTGCAGGTCATCGAATAGTACAATAGTACTGTACTAAAAATATTATAACAATAATATCACCTGGATAACGAACTGTTCAAGATTTAAAATCTAAATACACCATTATTTATATTAATAAAATTTGTGTTTGAAAATAATAATTACATCCTAAACTAGCCCAACTGCCTAACCACTTTATTCAAAAATTGGAAATACAAAACTAAAAATAATAATAACACCCTAAACTAACCCCACTACCTAACTACTTTATTCAAAAATTAGAAATAAAAAAAGTAAAAATAATAATTATAACATCCTAAATAACTAACGCAACTACTTCATTCAAAAATTAGAAATAAAAAACCAACAATAATAATTATAACATCCTCAATAACTAACAAGTTAAGCCGAATAAAATGGGGTTTACATATTCAATTCCAGTCGTTCGACGCAGTTTCGGCGACGGTCGTTCGACAAAAGTAGAGAGCCTCGCTACTTTCATCGAATCGTCGGACGGCCAGGTTGAAAATAGGTTTTCACGTTCAATGTCCTTTCGATTTCGTGGCGATTCGACAATCGCCCGACGGTAGACGATATAAAACGAAACTCGCCGATCGCCGCCCTAGATATTTGTAACTTTTAAACAAAATTTCTTCAAGAACTATGGAGGCAACATTTTCAGAAGTATTGTAACGTTTTTCGTGGTTCGTTGTGTGAAATAATAACTGACACTTAATAACTAACCACTTAAACAAACTAATAACATTAATGCACTATATGATTGTATTTATTGTTACAATTTATTTCTACTATTTGTTTCACTATTATTTATATGTCACAACACTGTTCTCAACTATTGACTGTTCACTTCATCACTGTCGACCCTCTCCTATATGGGTCTCCGTCTTTATATACATATGTCGCATTCCACATCACGCGCGAACGTTCTAGACCTTTCCATTCTCTTCCATTCTATTCTATGGCGGTCTACGACACAACCAGCTCAAGGTTAACTAGACCCGTAGCGGTGTTGCCAACAGGTGTACATTTTCATATTCGTCACAGTATGCTATTCCTGTAAAGAACAAAAAAGGTGCTTTCAAATGATGTAGATATATCACTCTACCCTACTGATATTTAAGAATTTGGGTGTTAAAGCGATTTTAACCAATAACTAATGGGTTTATCTTACGATTTCCCCAAACTCATAAGGTACGAAGATTTAGCTCAGTTGGTTGAAGCGATTAGGCGCTATCTTGGAAGAATACATACAGAGACAGACAGACTTCGATCTGGAAATGGTCCTCATCGTCTTAGGGGACAAAATGGTTAAAAAAACCGTATCCAATGCGTTCAAGATACTTACTTGCCCAGGGTTCGGAAAGGTAATAATTTTGTGGCATAGTGGACAGAATTATTTGCTTTACCTATTGAGAGGATTTCGATCGATTATGGCGAAACTACACTGTGGAACAATCTGAAAATCTGGTGTAGTATTTACCCACTACAGTTTTTTCAAGAATCTAGTACTTCCGTTTATACCGGAGGTGGGTGTCAAATTTTAAATACGAGTTCATATAAATTATAGTTTTTGGATTCTACTTGTAATTCTAAAAAGGGTTCGCGAGCCGCACAATTATGTCAGGCTTATTATGGTAACGCTTAGTTTCCGTAAGGATTTTTTTGCTCTGCTTCGATGGTGATCTGCCTATTTCTGTTTTGAAATTGAGCGTGGTATTTGGCCTGCCCAAACTGGATCCTCCGAGCGTCACTCCTCGGTGCTCTCAGACTTTTTAATAATGTTTTTATTGACCAGTATACTACATTGTCGTGTCTGGTGATGTAGGCGTTTGTTGGGCATGCTGTCACTACGTGGTACGCTGTCTCAGTTTTATTACAGCCTTTTCTACAGTTACGATGCTCCACCGTGCCCCCCAGTCCATGTAGTTGTTCTTCTGCCGCTGTGGTTAGCACGCCCCTTCGCCATGTGTCCAGATTTGGTGAGGAATATGCCGGAAATGATATGTTTTCTTCTTGAAGAAGAACTTTACCATAATGCATGTTTCGAGACCATTGTAATTGTTCGTCTCGTATTAGTTTTTTGCTAATATTTATTGCAACTTGTTTACAGCATTTCCTGATGTCATCTTCTTCCGGCACATTCACTCCGTAGTTTTTTAGAACAAACTCCATGTCAGTTTCTGCATCCGGCTTTTTTCAACTTTTCAATGTGGCTTTCATCTCACAGTGCTTCATCAAATATACACCCTTCTTGACGAAGCTTATTTCAGTTGCTCTTTCAATGGACCTTAGGCCTAAGCCTCCATGCGACTTGGGAAGGTAGACTCCTGCGTTTGAGGCTGTTTTGCCCTTTAGTTTATATAGGACTAGCTTTTTGCGGATCTTTGTGTCTAGGTCCCTGCATCTTTTTAGGGTGGAGCTTCGTTTTTCATTTGGGTATATATTTGCTGTAACGTATATGACTGCAGGTATGGCGGTGCTGTTCATTAACATGATTTTTTGTGTAGTGGTTAAATCCGACCCCAGTATAATGTCAACGTTTTCATCCAGTTTGCTTTCGACTCTATCGAAATTTGTTAGAGTATCACGTTCCAGTTGCTCGAGACCCAGATATTTATAACCTTCTCTTATTTGGGGTAGAAAAGGCGCGTTGTCTTCTTCGTCCACGTTTGTAGCGTTCCTGGTGTACATACCGCACTTGGCGATATTTAACTGCGGCTTTAGTAAGCTCTGTGGTAATCAATCTGATACCCTCTTTTGTGGGAGCATGACACTTGAAGTCGTCCATGAACGCTATGGTGTGGTGTTTTCCCCTCGTTTCTTTACAGATGTCTGGATTCGTTCGCAGATGTTCAATAATGTGTGCAGATGCAAGCATAAATAGAAGGGGCTGATGGAGTCGCCCTGTAATATACCTTGACGTACTGATATCGGTTTTGTTTTTTCCTTCTGTACTTGTACCCTTAACGACCATAATTTTAATGCGTTTTTGAATGCATGCTTCATGCTATTGTGTAAGGGCAGTACATCTATTAACCTTTTAGGCATCTGTGATGTATTGAGTCGTAGGCCTTCTCAGCGTCATACCATAAAGAAAAGTTGTCAGTTCTGTTTAACCTGGCTACCCCCCTGTTGGAATTGCCCAATCAGGTAATGATTTTTTTATTACCCTCGTGATGACAGCAGTGATAATCTTATAATCTGTATTAAGCAGAGATATCGGGCGATAATTAGCAGGATTGGTGTCGTCACCTTTTTTATATATTAGTGTTACGTTGGCTCTGACATCGGAGACAGTAAAATTTGGTTTGTTTTTCAAGACATTTAGCGTGTATGTTATGAGGTAGGCTTTTGCTGCTGGCAGTACCTTGTATATGTAGGTTGGGATTCCGTCTTCTCCTGTTACTTTCCATGGGGCGGCATTTTTAAGGGCTTTGTTGGTTTCGTTTTCCAGTTGATCTATTTGGAAATCGTAACATTGATTTCGACAATGTTGTTTTAATTTTGTCAGCCATTTTTTAAAAATTGGTGTAGCATCGTTACCCGGTGATTGTTGATACAGGTTTTTGTTTGATTAGTTATCACAGTCAGCATATCACTCAAAGAATCGGGAGTCGCGCGAAAAAATTAAGAAATTTAGTCTCTCTAGGTGTCACTTACTTCATTGAGTCTTTTTAATAGGATGTTTGAGGAGGACACGGTAACACTGTAGGACGCTTTGTTGGTGAGTACTTCCAGGTCTGTTGGGGACACATGTAGTCTCTTCCGCATTGTCCTAAGGAACCCTCTCTGCTCGTCAGTTTCAACCATCTCTCCATAGCAGCCCACCACGAACACGAGCTTGTATATTTTTCTTAGTTCGCTCGTTAAATTCATGTCTCTGCTGATGTTGGTGAGATTCCATTGGGTATATGGTTGACGGAATTGATAGTATATCTCGCACGCTTAAGGGCCTCCTGGTTGCGGAGGTTCTGCATATGTGATACGGCCACCTCGATTACGAAGATCTCATCTGGGTTGGATAGGCTTACCACTATGTCTGGTTTGTTGTGGTAGAGTCTTCGCTCTGTAAGGATCTTCTGTCCAGCTTGGATGATGATATGACGCTTTCCTAGTTTTAATTCAGCGTTGCAGTTAGCTCGGCCGAACTGTAGGTTTTTGCTAAACTATAGTGGAGTTCTGAGACTCTTGAATAGAGTTTTCAAGGTGCACCACGTTGTCATGTCTAGCAAGAGTTCCTGGTGCTTCTTGATGAGTTTTGCGCAGATTTTCTTCATGTTCCCCTCCTCTGTTATCTCCACATTATACTTTCCCAGCACGAATTCCATGTCGCTGATTGGATTACGGTGGCCTGCACTTTTCAGCGCCTGGTATCTTTTATAGCAGTCTCTCAGATCTTCGTGGCTTTGGAGGTATATGCCCTTTTTAGCGAAGCTGATCTCGGTTTCGCATTCGATTGACTTGATTCCCAGGCCGCCCCTCCTATACGACAGCATTGGATGATGTCTTTCCCTTCATTTTATGCTCAACTAACTTTTTTCTGATGTTGGTGTCTAAGTCTCTGCAGCGTTTGAGAGCGGAAGACCTCTTCTCGTTGGCATATATATTGGCTGTTACGTAAACTACTGCGGGTACTACTGTTGTGTTTATTAGCTGGACTTTTTGAGATGGAGGTCGGATGACAAAATTGTTTCCATGTTTGCGCCCAGCTTTGCTTCCATTTTTTGGTAGTTGCGCATGGTGTCTCGCTCGAGTTGTTGGAGACCCAAATACTTGTATCCCTCCTTTATTTGTGGTAGGAATGGAGCGTTGTCTTCCTCTAGCTCAACTGCGTCTCTAGAATATACTCCACATTTATTTATGTTAAGCTTCAAACCAATTTCGTTGATAGCCTTGGTGAGCTCTGCAGTTATAAGTTTTATGCCATCTTTCGTTGGTGCATCGCATTTCAAATCGTCCATAAACGCAATGATTTCGTGCCGCCCTTTGGTAGTTCTGCATATATCTCGGGGTCGGATCGAATATGGTTGACAGTAGGGGCAGTCATCAGTACGAACAGTAGCGGGCTGATAGAATCTCCCTGTAGAACCCCTCTTCTCACAGGTATTGGGTTGGATTTTTCTGCTCCTAGTCGGAGTCGCAGGGACCATAGCTTTGTTGCCGTTTTTAACGCGATCTTGATGTTTTTGTGTAGCGGTAGGCCGTCGATCAGTCGTTTTAGACATCTATGATGTACAGAGTCATACGCTTTTTCTGCATCGTACCATGCCGAAAAGTTTTTGGTTCTATTCAGCTTGGAAAGCGCCGAAATGCTCTTGTCCTGGAGCAACCCATGCATCGTACTCCACACTTTTTCTCTAGCCAGCTGCTCTTTCGGTATAGCCCATTTTGGTAGAGCTCTGTGTATTGTGTTTGTTATTAGCTTTGTTATTATTTTATAGTCTGTGTTCAACAGCGAAATTGGGCGGTAGTTGGCTGGACCACTTTCATCGCCTTTTTTGTGGATCAGTATGACATTGGATCTCACATCAGATTCAGTAAATTTCCTTTGATTTTGTAGTATTTGAGTGGTGTACCTTACTAAATATCCTTTAGCTGCAGGAAGCACTTTATAAATATAAGTTGGTATTCCGTCTTCCCCTGGAGATTTCCATGGTGACAGTTGTTTTAGGGCGTTGTTAACCTCGGTTTTTATCGTGTCTGCGTGTAGCTGTTGGTCGTACTGTCTGTCCCTTGAATAATTTTTCATGTCTTGGAGCCACTTGTTAAAGATTGGCGTTGCAGAATTGCCTGGCTCTTGGTACAATCTGTGGTAGTAGTCCTGCGCTGTTTGAGCGTCGATTTTTGGTTGTCTGTCATTGTTTTCGGTTAGTGTGTTGATAGATACACACACTGTGTTGATAGATGGCCTGTTGTGGAATTTGTTTCTAAGAGTGTTGATTTTTTCCCGTTTTATTTGTTCCTGCAAGCGCTTCTTTAATATGTCTTGACGCTCTTCTGTACTTGTGGGATACTGCTTGGTGCTCATTTTTAGTTTTTTCATAGTTCTGATTTCGTTTAGGTGTCTTCTTGTTAGGTTCTTCCCTTCGGTGTATTTTATGTGTTTGTCGAGTTTTACGATTTTTCTTGTTATTTAATTTTTTCTTATTATTCTATTTTTTCCCACTATTGCGCTTCGTGTTAGGAGCCCTGGTGCAAAGATTGCGTTTTTTATTATTTTTATGGTGTTAGCTGTAGCTCTGCCTACTTTCTGATTCCATGATTTTTTTGTTGAGTATTGTGTTAATTTTGTTTATTTTATTTCTATTAGATGGTCGTATGAAGAACTTTTTGATTTTTGTTTGTTCAATGTGTTCAATATGTTTTCAAACTTACTTCTAAGCATTTGCATTTCTGCGTCGTCTGCAGGGACTTGTATTGCCACGGGCGTCGGCGAATAAACGTGTGTCGCCCTAGTCGCAGCCCCAGGAGTGCCTGTATTTTCGATGTTCGTTTGATTTTGCGTTTGTTTCTGTAGATCTTCATTTATGTTATGTTGAGAAGATTCTGTTGCGTTATGTGTTTCTGCAGCGGGGGGTTGCTGTTCTTGTGTTTCGTCACTATCTTCTTCACTTGTGTTTGGGATTTCTAATACTTCGCGAGGTGGCAACTCCTCGTCATCGCTACCGGAGTCTGTCACAGTATCTCTCATATAGTACACGTCGGGGTATTGCTCTCTTAGTTTAGTGACAATACCTGTCTGTGTCCTTCCAGGAAATGGGTCTATGATTGTACCTATCTTTATATGCTATCACGAGTCGTCCAGTTTCCTACTCAGTCCATCTATTTGCAGCTGTTTGTTTTCTCGGTCCCGCATTTTGGTTGTACATAGACGGTGCCGCCGCACCAGGTACCGCATTCGGTTGCACTTGTACGGTATGTTTTACCTCTAGGTATTTCTTTTTTATTGCAGCTATTGATCTGGTTGGTAATTCTTCTTGGGCTCTTGGGATGTCCTCTTTCGTGAGTATTCCATTATGATTTCTTATTTCATTTCGTAAAATATTAAGTTCAATTTATCTCCATGTCGACATAACCTCAATCTCTTTCGCGACTGTTTTCGTATGAAACAACCAACGAAACCAATCACCCACACTATATTATGTACACTATACCTTGACGGGCGATTTTTATTCACTTTGGTTTACATAACTCGACGTAATACCGGTAAAAATTGTAAAAAACTTTGCCGATTCGTGCCGTGTTTACATTCGCGAAAGCAGCGCGGTAGTATATTTTAGTAGAGCTGTTGTATAGTGGTAAGTATCTGCGCTTGTCACGCGGGAGACCGGAGTTCGATTCGAGACATTTTTTTTCTTTTTTTTTTTAATTTTCGTCGATCAAATAGTCTACCTACGCATGAAAAATTATATAGGTACTCGCATATATGGCATTAATAAATTCATTCACATCAACGTGCAACGTCAGTATTTTTTCGTGGTTGTTTATGAGCAGTAGCAATATGCCACATTATTACAAATAACACCTATTTCCCCATTCATTTTCTGTATTCTCCACAAAAGTAGCGTTGTTGCAAAAATTAAATAAAATCAAATAATATTTTGTATGCCTCTATTTTGGAAAAGAATCATAAATATTTGAACATAAAATATGTAAGTCCTCGGTAGTATAGTGGTGAGTATCCCCGCCTGTCACGCGGGAGACCGGGGTTCGATTCCCCGCCGTGGAGATATTTTTTTTTCTTTTTTTTTTTTTTTAATTTTCGTCGATCAAGTAGTATACACATGAAAAATGATATAGGTACTAAGCGATAATGTACCACTTCAGCGTTTAATATGAGAACATTTAAACAACGTCTATCCAATACTGTGAATAGGTCGTGGAGGACCTATTGCCTGTCCTCGTCCTCCCGACTTAACTCCGATGTATTCTTATTTATAGGGACATCTCAAAACCTTGGTGTCGTTCTATTCCACTCCGGTTAATACAACGTAGGAGCTTCAAGGCCGCATCACGTTTCATTGTAATGTGATACTAAACAATGCTGGGATACTTTGGCGGGTACAGTCGTCCACAATTCGTCGTGCTCGCCAGTGTGTTAGATTTCACGGAACCCTTGTTGAACCGAACCTATGAGGTTTTTAACTGTTGCCAGCTTTAGATAGATATAAGACTCGAGGTTTTATTATTATTATTTTTTTATTGTTGGTCCTAAACCCACTAAGGCTTGCTATAATTTGTGAATGATTAATGTATCTAATTTGTATTTAGACATTTAATCTATTTTATTAAACATTAATTTTTATAACAATTCTAAAAAAACAGCTTAGCTTTTGTTTACAATTTCAACATTATCATGAAACAGTTTGGAATGTGTGTCTGTATTAATTCTACCACGATAGCGCCCAAACGCTTTAACCAATTGGGTTAAATTTAAATTAAATTTTGGTATATGAGTCTTAGGATGAAGCCATTAGATTTTGGTTGAAATCGCTTAAGCCCATGAGTGATACATAATTTTAAAGCATTTTTATCTTCTCTACAGCCGCACTTTCGATATTTGCGCACATAATTCTCGAAAAAATAGCCTTGAAAATGTGAGGAGTTAGTTAGTATTTGATCAACACTAAACTAGAATATCTTTTTTCTACGACTGTCTTTAAAATTTCAATCATGATTTCACAATGTAGTACATTGTAATGCTGTTTATCATTTAAAATTTCCTGGTAATGACAAAAGTAGCGGCGGGCATGAAAAATCACCATAGCAACGCCGAAAATACAAACACCAAATTGACAGTTTTGGTATTTATAATTAATAATAATTATAATTAAGTATTTCGCTAATTTCAAAACACATAAACAGTGATAGTGAATATAGTTTAACACCACCTAGTCAATTTAATACTTCTAATTTATCGTATTTAGGCTTATACGTTAAGAGGGGTAAGTTTCGAAAAACAAATATTTTCCTAAAAATTATGTTAAATTTATTCAAAAGCATTAAAACAGTCGTAGAAAAAGTATAATGTGAAACTCACATGAAATGACCATTTCGTACTCGTATGATTTGCAGCACTCGCCTGCGGCTCATGCTGTAAACGATCATACTCGTAGGAAATATATGTCATTTCATGTTTGTTGCACAATATACTATTTCATATTAGATTAACATTCAGGCTACACAAATTTAGTATTTTAAAATCTTTATCATACAGGTTGTCGCTGGTAAATTAAAAAAGTTAATTTAGATTTATGGACATTATTTTAAGAGTTCCTCACTATAGTGTCCAGCATATCAAATTTTTGTTATTTTATACAAAAAACTTTAAAAGTTATTTTACGAAAACCGATTTCTATAGTGGCGCCTTTTAGCGCCCTATATCTTCGTAAGGAGTGCCCACAGGAAAAAATGTTGGAACTTGTCATCTTATTTTTTACTGTTCTGCTTGTACCCGAGAGATTTTCCACATTTTCCGGGACATCCTGTATGTTTTAATAGTAACTTATTACACTCCATTGCACCCTTAATGTATTTTTAATTTTTGGTAAAATACAGGGTATTTTAAGAAGCGCGGCAATATTTAAATATACGTCAGGAACAGCATTGTTTCCAAGATAGAAGGTGTTAAAGTTTTTTTGTAAATAAGTGTTTTTTTAATTAAGTCAAATATCTCCTTACCGATTTCTTTGAAATTTGGCAGCGTTGTTGTTGTAAATTGTCGTAACTAGATCAAAATTTTTAAGTCCAGAGGCGTTAGGGGGGCAACTCATTAACATTAATTAATTAACATTTATACCTTATACAAAACATTACAAAAGCAACCGTTTAATATGACCACCCTACCAAATAAAAATGTACTTACAGAAAAAACCCTGCGTACTGTTTTCCATAAACGTGGTCGACCGTAAATCACATGGTATATTACCACAGCATAAATATCTTTATGCTGTGATATTACGTTGAATTAAGCCAGGACGACAGAGCTTATTTATTCTATCAAGCATTTATTATGTCCCTACCTTTGAAGCACCTACTCTAATAAATATTTTCATTTATCATTCCATCACCGTAGATCCACAGGTCCCGATGTATCAGTACGCCAATGAACGAAATATTATGATTACTTTCATTAGTAAACTGTCATCTTGATGGTCATAATTGAAAGTAAACTAAACTTATAGAAACAATGGTCCTGGATCATGTTAATTTGGTCAGCATTAACGCAACGTACGATTAAATAATTGCGCAACTGGTTCTGCGAAAATCGGACCTTATAGGTGGACGCCTGATCTGCGTATAAGACACAATTACCCGATATAATAACTAATAAATATCCAGTTTTGGATAAGAATACATTTTTTCTATCATTAATAGAGATTATTATTATTATTTTTTCTTATAATCTCACAGCCTTTATTGATTTGTAAGGTTGATTCGTGGCTAGATTTTCCGTCGCACAAGATTTACACTGAATATATTCTGAGAACAGGTTCTATATACATTTTATTCTAACGAATAGGTAGGTATATGTTGTTTTCACAAGTAAAAATTAAATACATAATCATAATAATTTACAATGTGTTATATAATTAATGGTAACCACCTACGGACGTTATTTACTTCATTTTAGTATCACGAATCTAATATTTTGACCTTTAGCAGAATTCTTATATGAATTTGTTTTTTTTTTTCATCTTTAAAACCTCCATAATATTAGTACCTTAATAAATTGTAATAAATTATTATCAAGAATTACTTAGATACTAACACTGTTGTGTTGTTGTCGACTGCATAACTGTAGTGTCATCGAATATTAACTATAGACTTTAACAGCCATTTGCACCGCCTCGCTTAAATCTCCAACTTAGGTAAGGTCTACCCTAAGATAAGGAGGCCCTTATCTAGGATATGAATTGCACCAGCCAATACTTAGCTAAGTTTAAGAAATATGTGGCATCGTCGCATTTTAATACAAACATGTTGAAAAGAATGCTGGCTAACCTAAAGAATTATTTATTTTTATTTTAGTTTCTGATTTTAATGTGTTAAGTTTTTATGTATTATATTATTTATTTATTTATTTTAACAGAGACAAAGAAACGGACTCCCAATCTTTTCTATAAGAAAAAATATTACTTCTGAGGATAGTATTAGAATATAGGAAATAATAGAATGTAAAAACACCAACAACCAAATTTGGCGAGAAAGACGGGGTGTAGAAAATAATTCCAAACCGGTTTAATGCTGAAACACCAGAAAATTATCCGCGAAAATGTGATTCCTTACGCAAATATTATGAAAACATAAAGAAACATTTACGAAAGGAGGTAGCCGAGGAACAGTCTGAAATAAAAAAAAACTTGGGGTGGGCCTTGTACAATAATCGCAGATCCCGTCCGTGATTTGCCGCTAGGCCTTGTAAATACAAAAACTGTTTTTGGCTTAAGAAATTCCTAATTACAAGTTGTGAGGGTATTCAATATAGCATGGAAAAGGTTCCCTATAGCCGTTTGTTTGACAACCCTATATTTTAGAAAACGTCCAATTATCCAAGTCCTCAAAATGATTAGCTCGAATATATTCTTCGCGACACCCCATATAGGTAAAACTAAATTTATGTCGTCGAAATCATTATCATCAAAAACTAAACGAAAATCCATTATAAATATCTATAATAATGTGAAATATTAAATAATTATAAATTATTAGGCAGGTACTATTATGTTTAAGTGAAATTTAGGACAGAACAAATGCCTAACATAATGTAAACATATCTAATAGAATAATGTTTATTGACATACCTACAAAATAATGAAGAACAAAATAAAAAGTGAGGTTCGATATGAATTAAGTGGACCTTAAGCTGTAGATTCCCTCAGCCTAACTTAAGTCCCACTTAAAGTTAAGTGGACCTTAAGTGTACGCGGTGCAAATGGCTGTAACTGTGGTAGTGAAGTGTATCTAATTATTAGGTCGATGTGCGATGCGTATTCATCTGAGCACGAATGCAAACGAGGCAAGGCGAGGAAAATGTCTCGTTCGAGAGTAAAGCACTTTAAATGAATATCATATAAGGCAGTGTTCGAGGTTCAGTACAAAAAAAAGTCTTCCTTTTTCACAATATTATAGTGGTTTCTATTGTGTTTTTGCCCAAAAATAGGGTGCATTCCTTAATGAAGCTAAGCGTTTTTTCATTGTCCCAGGTCATTTTCTAAAATTTAAAAACTAAAAAACACACAAAATACTTAATTTTATTGAGATCCGAATTCGCCATTGAAGTATCGACTAGAAACCCATTGACTCCGAACAGCCGGACATCGAGGCCGAGGCAGCTTGCCGTGCTTCGCATACACATACACATTCGTATGCTCCTTCAGTCTCGCCTTGCTTCGTTCCCATTCGTGATCAGATGAACGTCTCGCAAACACGACTGCTTCACATCTTCAGGAGTTACATCGGCTAGCTACGCATAAGATTACGCAGACGGATGTGCATGCCGATTGGCTGGTCGGAAGGTATTTTCTGTTCATTGTAGTACAGGTTGTCGTGTTTTAAGTGTTTTTTTTTCTATTCTGTTTGTAGCAGCACATTACCCAAATAAGAGAACTTGATTTATGGCATGAGACACGTTTGTGTGGTGGCTATTCAGGCGTAGTAGGTGAAGTGTCAGTTTTTAATATACTACAAAATATGATATATATAATAAGTAAATAAAATATAAATTGGACAATCAGGGGAAGTTAACCACAAGGTGCTCTACCAGTTAATCCTGACATAACTTTCATTAACAATTTCAAGCATTATACCAAATTCATAAATTGTATGCACTAAATGTGCTCCTTGAAATAAACCAAATACATTTAAATTTAAGAAATATAAAAAAACACAAAATAAATAGCATACAATGCACTATGAGCTATGAGCACCACAACAAGTCAATGTTACATATTTTGCTGTTCATATAAATACTGACAAACAGAGCATCGACTCTCAGCCAAATTCATCAACTTCAGATTTGCCGGTAAGGAATTATATTGTTTCGAAACATCATATGAGAATCCCCTCTAAAATAGAACTGACCTATGGATTGCAGGAGTTATGAGACCACGAGATCGAACGTTAATATGATGCACTTCTGTACGAAACTCTATTTTATTAAACAAGTAAAGTGGTGTTTTATACAAGATTATTTTATGATAGAGACAGAGAACGGATATGTGAACCTGTTGCTCATATTTAAGCCACTTTAAATCCACAAGTTTATGGGATATATGTTCATATTTTGTGTCAGTATCAAGACAGGGACCAATTAGTGGTGCACAATAGGTAAATTGGGACAAAACCAAGGTCTCTGAAAGCATTTTTGTTGTGGTTATATTAAGGGACGATCTGTGAGGGTATAAAAGTCTTAATGCCAGATAGGCTTTTCGAATGTTCGCAGTGCACTACTCACGAAACCTCAACTGCACTGCTAGCGAACGGAATAGAAGCATGTCCCATCTCAATTCTCAGCAAAAATAAATAATAACTACATACAAATATATAGTAATATTTTTCATTTATAGTCTTTATTTTTAAAGACAAAATGCATTTTAAAATTTATGAACATCAACCGCTGGCGCGACAGTTTTCTTCCAAACAAAGAATACTACCGCATTCATCAAAAATTAACCACTGGCGCGAGAGGCTCCAGCCTCTAAATTAGGGTGTATTACAATCGAACGTGCAATACACCTCTGTTGAATTTTATAAACAATTTACAAATATAGTATATTATGTAATATATGTTTTTTTTTACTCCCAATATAATTAATAAATTTCAGCTATTATTGATGAATCTTAACCACAATTTATTTGGTGTGTGATTTGTGGCTGCATCCGAGTAGGGACCGACTTCCAAGACAATTTGACCGGCACTTATGAATTTAGTCCCGTGTGTTTGAATAACGAGGCTAGTTTTTTTTTGCAATTTCTGCATATCCCAGTAAACACATACACGTAAATTAAACGTTGATTTAACGTGTCAATCGTTGATAATTGGTCTTACGTTAGAAAAGTGACGGTTTATTTTAAGTTTAATTTTACACCGTTCAATTTAAACGTTATAGACACGTGTTGTTATTATCTAAATACAACTACGTACATTTATTATGTTTAAGTAACGTTGTATATGTATTATAAATAAACCATAAAATAAAAACGTTTGTTTTAGGTATTTTTTAAACACATTGTCAAAATTAAAAACGTTCTTTATGTAATTTATAATAAACCGATATTTATTGCTAAAATAACGTTAGAAAATGTTCATTAGAAGCGCATAATTTTTAGAGGCGACAATGAAAACGTTCAAATGACGTTTTTTAAGTATTTTATAATAATTCTAAAATTACAGTTAAGGTAACGTGTAAAATATCCCATACAAATTCTTATTGCTTAATATGGGAAAATTCAAAACGTTTATATAATGTTTATAAAGTATGTTATCACAATTCCAAATGTACCTACAATTAGAAGAACGTGTGAAATTATTCTTAAAATGAGGAATATTTAAAGTGGGAAATTTTAAAACGTTGATTATTACGATTCCAAATACTTTTACAAAATGTGTCAATGAATCGTTTGATGTAAAACTAGAATTATTGAAATAACGACTATTACGTCCTAAATGTATTTTCAAAAATCTAGAATATATAAAGGTTTAACCTTAATTTACCTACCAGTTGAAACAGTAAAACAAACACTTTATATGTAAGTAAATCCCTAATATACCTATTTAGTTAGTTTACTTTTGTAAACACCATTTAAAAGATGTTTAAATTGTATAACTGTACACTAATTTAATAATTAACGTTTGTGTAATCGTATTATTAACGTATTTTAGAACCGTTTAAATAACGTTTGATTTCACCGTTGAATATATATACATAAATACGTTCAATACACGTTTTTATATAGCATTTAACTAACGTTTCGTTATTAGTGTTCTGTAACGTGAAAAAGCGCGACATATAAAAGTAAAATGTACGTATTTAATGTACCTTTTTTTGGAAAGGTGTTTTGTAATGATAAACGTTAAGTAAACGTATGTGTGTTTACTGGGATATATCTCTTTTTCAATTGTACCTACATAATACTAAAATGTGAACACATTCGTACAAATTAAACATTTCTATACTTTGGGTTATTAGATCTTTTTGAAAATACTTATCTCAGTGTCGCTTTTCCTAACTATATTGCTTATTTTTTCTAACAATTTTACATATTGTAGCAGTTAAGTTTCTTGCATTTGTGATAGATACATTTGCGAAAAAAAACACCGGCCAAATTAGAAACTTGGCACTAAACCAACATTAAAATAAACGGCCATACCTTTGCAGAGATTTTATTTTTAATCTCTTTGGTTGCTTTTAAATTATTTTTACAAACAAGCATTTGTCAATTTTTCTTTGAATTATTTTTTATTGCCTGTACTACGAGGGTTGCCTTTTATATTTCGGGATTTGGCAACCCTGGTGTGACAGCTCTATCGTAAAGTTGGACATTTTTGAGGTTATACGTACTCAGAACGTTTTGACATACGAGCGCTATTTGTGTTGTTTACAGTTACTTAAAAGATTCATTTCGGCCCAAAACTGGAATAAAATCGTGAACATTTTCGTGCGATTATTTTTTACAACTTTCGACGTGGATTAACTCAGCAACAGTGCATGGATGAACTTAATTCAATTTTTGGCGATGAAGCTCCATCAAGGACCAGTGTTTATCGATGGTATGGTGAATTCAATCGTGGTCGTAGTTCACTCCAAGACGAATTTCGTGAAGGTCGTCCAAAATCAGTTGTTGTTGCGAAAACCATTGATGCTGTGCGGGAACTGATCTTGCTAGATCGTCATGTGACCTATCAGGAGATTGAGACAACCTTAGGCATTAGTGGGACCAGCATACATTCAATATTGCATAAACATTTGACTGTCAAAAAAATTTGTTCGCGTTGGATCCCACAAAATTTGTCAATCGCTCAAAAAAATGCTCGTGTCGATTGGTCGACATCGTGACAGGTGATGAATCGTGGATTTACGCGTATTAGCCCGAAAGTACACAGTCGACTGTATGGGTGTTTCAAGATGAGCTAAAGCCAACAAAAATTGTTCGCGCACGAAGCACTTCCAAGCAAATGGTCGCCTGTTTTTTCGTAAAAACTGGACAAGTCGCAACCGTATCACTAGAACAACGCAGAACAGTCAATTCTGAGTGGTAAACAACCAGTTGTTTGCCAGTTGTCTTCCAAGAAATCAGGAAAACCAACCGCCGAAGACGGATCACTCTTCACCACGACAATGCGAGCTCTCACACATCGGCTCAAACAACTGCATTTTTGAGCACCCAAAACATCGATTTGATGAGTCATCCGTCGTAGAGTCCTGACTTGGCACCGAATGACTTTTTATTCCCGTACGTAAAAAACAAACTGAGAGGTCAACGTTTTTCGACACCTGAAGAAGCGGTTGCTGCATTCAGAATGCATGTTTTGGAGATACCTCAATCAGAGTGGCAAAAGTGCTTCGACAATTCGTTCAAACGCATGCAAAAGTGTATGGCGAATATTTTGAAAAACAATAATGTAGTAATATTTTGGTATATAAGGGCATTGTACTATTCAATGTCCTGCAACTTGTTTATATTAACACACTTCATATTCTACTTGGTGTGTTATTGTATTCAATCATTATATCATATAACCCAAGATTGCTTTCTGTTTGGTTTTTGTTTATGTTAACTCTCTAAACATGTCAACGACTAATATTTTAGAAAAAGGCTGAATGTACAAGTTTTAATTTGGATGCCGAAAGGGAAGTGAACTTTTGGTTAGTCAGATGATTGTATTGTTAGAGAATAGTCGAGGATAGAAAAAGCTATTGTATTTAACGGATTATATTCAATTATTTGTATTATTTTCGGGTTTTATTTGAATTTACTGTTATTATCCTTACAAAGCAGCGGTGGGATATAATAAAAACCAGCTACAACTATTTTTTTGTTGTTATCGTTAATTTTCTTTATTATACGTGATGGAAAGATTTAAAACGAAAGAAACTACGACGGGCAAAAGGGTCCAAAAACGTCACTGTGAGGAACGTTCATCCTCGTCCTCGGAAAGTGATAGTGCTAGTTCGAATTCGAGCTTTAGTTCTTCTGATAACAGATCAACGCGGAAACACACAATAAAATGTTTAAGAAAACCAGTAAGCGATTTAAAAAGGCGTACGTCGCTCTTTCGTGCGGGGGACGAATTTTTAGTGCCGACATTTGACCCAAATCGGGATGATGTGATTGTGGATAAGTGGCTGAATAAAGTAGATAGTTTAGCAAAACGTTATCAATGGGACGACGATACTATACTTCGCCTGATTTCTGGACGATTACGAGGCAACGCTCGTCAATGGTATGACGAAAATGTGGAGTATGATTCGAGTTGGACTGATTACTAAAACATCAATGAGCCTGTATTTCCGTAAGTCTGTTCCATTTTCTAAGTTATTAAAAGAGGCTGCTAATTACGAGACTAAGCCGGGACAAAATCTAGGGGACTATTGTTTTCAAAAAATGTCTAAATTGAGGGCACTTAATATAGACATACCTGACGATTATTTGATTGATACAGTTATCGGTGGCATCAAGGACGATAATATATCACGAACTGTTAGAGCCGCAAAACATGTGGATGTCAATGCTCTGTATGCATATCTAAATACCGTGGGTGATATGCCTAACGAAATAAAAGATTCTAACGTGGATAAAGTGAAACTTAAACCCTCAACATGGACTGATTCTAATCGTAGCAATTTGAACAATAAAGAAGTTTTTAGGGTGTCAGGCTCTCGTCAAACGTGCTACAATTGTGGTATTCCAGGTCACATTTCAGTTAATTGTAGAAAACCACCTGTCAAATGTAATAATTGCAGTAGGCTAGGTCACCTTAACGAAAAGTGTCCATTTCCACGAAAGGAAATCCAACAGGTCGAATAATTAGCAAAAGAAGTGCATCTTAATATCTTTTTACAGCATGCTTGAATTTTTTGACAAAAAAATTAATTGTTTAATAGATTTGGACAGTTCAAATACGTTCATGAAAGAGTTAAAAGATTAGATTTGCATTGTATTGATTTGAAGGACATGACATTGCGTAGTGTCATGGACACATTTGTAATTTTTAAATAAGACTGTTACAGGAAAATGCATCTCCTTTTCGTAACACAAAAGTGTTGTGTTGTTTAATGACAATGACAGATAATATGACGTTGAAGACTTACGAGAAGGGTTCAAATGTAAGAGAACCGTTGTAGCCGCAGATCATTTCAAAAGGTGGATTAGCATACAAAACGAAGAGGATTAGTGGCAAACGTTGCCAATAAGCGAACGTCGCTTGTGATTTATTGTTTGGCATTAGTTGCCTATAAGCAAACGTTGCTTATGAATTATGTTTGGCATAACGTTGCCTAGAAGCGAACGTCGCTTGTGATTTATTTTTGGCATTAGTTGCCTATAAGCAAACGTTGCTTATGATTTATGTTTGGCATAACGTTGCCTAGAAGCGAACGTCGCTTGTGATTTATTTTTTTGGCATAACGTTGCCTATAAGCAAACGATGCTTGTGATTTTTGTTGGCAAACGTTGCCTAGAAACAAACATCACATGTGAAGATTTTTTTTGGCAAACGTTGCCTAGAAGCAAACGACGCTTGTGATTTTTGTTGGCAAACGTTGCCTAGAAACGAACGTCACATGTGAAGATTTTTTTTGGCAAACGTTGCCCAGAAGCGAACGTTGGTTGTAATTTTGTTTTTTTAACCATAGAAGTGAACATTATTTTTTATTTTTCTTTGGCAAACGCTGACTATAAGTGAACGTCGCTTATAATATTTACGATACTTTTATTTCATTAGATTGTTTTAACGAATACACCTATTTTTATAAGATTGAAGTTATGTCCAAGTTTTAGTATCAGGTCAGACCAATGGTCAGGATGGCCGAATGTAGTAATATTTTGGTATATAAGGGCATTGTACTATTCAATGTCCTGCAACTTGTTTATATTAACACACTTCATATTCTACTTGGTGTGTTATTGTATTCAATCATTATATCATATAACCCAAGATTGCTTTCTGTTTGGTTTTGGTTATGTTAACTCTCTAAACATGTCAACGACTAATATTTTAGAAAAAGGCTGAATGTACAAGTTTTAATTTGGATGCCGAAAGGGAAGTGAACTTTTGGTTAGTCAGATGATTGTATTGTTAGAGAATAGTCGAGGATAGAAAAAGCTATTGTATTTAACGGATTAAATTCAATTATTTGTATTATTTTCGGGTTTTATTTGAATTTACTGTTATTATCCTTACAATAAAGTGATTTTCGATGATTAATATTTGTTTTATTCTCTAATCCCGAAATATAAAAGGCAACCTTCGTACTTTTACACGAATGGATGCATTAGAACACCAAATGATGAATATTTTTTTGATGTTGAATATAATATACCTATGACTAATTATACCATATTAAACGATTAAAACAATGTTATAGTATTACCCCGTACTTAATAGATATTAGGTACTATCTGTTTAGTTAAACTGGCTCTTAATGTAAACAAAACTGAAACACATTAAATTTTAATTGATAATTGTATTATTTATGTTTGTTTATCGTATTTAAGGATAATAATTATTTAAAGCTCTTATATATTATGACAGAATTGTTGTATATTTTTACTATAAAACTAGTAATATCTGGTTATATTGTTATAGAAATTCTTAAATACACAAAAAATCTATTAGAAAACAATTGATTATGTTAAATAAATGATTAGAAATCTAATGGCTATTTATATGTCTTTGTTTCAGAAAATATTGTTTTCAGTTAGGTGTAGACGATTTATTGTTTTATATAATATTTTCGGATAAATCACTCACTGTCAGTCGGAATCAATGATTAATTATTATTAGGTGATCATAAAAGTTTAAGCAAAATAATATACGGGATGTCGCTGTCGGGTATACCGTTCGGGGTAAAGAGACTATACGTACGGTGGTGGGTTGTTGCAGATAAGGAGAGTCGTAATTCCATCAATGTAAGTAAAATTTACTATTATACTATTACATCCAATTTAAATGTATTTTTTGTTGGTAAATTATGATGCTAGAAATGAATTGCTATACATTCTATAAGCATTATTCAGCGTTAGTTATGAATGTGTAAATACTGATGCGTTAGTCGCAACAGCTTTATTTTCAAATTTAACCATGATATGAAGCTAAATGTTTTTTGTTTAACTATGCTATATCCAAAACTGCAAATTAAGCTGAGCTGCTAACTTATTTAAACACTGTCAATGTGTTTACAGATTTTACTCTGACGAATTTTGACGGTTTTATGTTATGCTAGTTGCTCACAACTCAAACCTATGAACAAATATAAATTTGCGAATTTTTTGTTTTGGAAACGTGGAAAACCGGGTCTATACAGCATTTTTCTTCTGTTTTTAATTTATATAATATAGTAAAATACTAGTCAATGCCGAATAACTATGCGTGCGCACGTAATCATCATACAGCCTTGTCAAAATTTACAGCATTGTTAGATTGTTGAAGAAATAAAGAGGTCGACTAAAATTTAAGACTCATCGTGCAACTTTATTACGTGCAATATTAGTAGATTGTTTCTTGCATACATCACTTGTTTATTATTTACATAATTATTTTATAGTGTTTTTTTATATGCAGTTTGTGTGAATTTATTATTTGTTAATTTTGTAAAATTCTACTTTTTTTATAAATCGTATTCAGAGGGTTATTTGGCGTCTACGATATATTTTTGTGATGTGATGATAATATTCCATTCCATCTAAAATAATTAAAAAATTGTGTCGGCCCAAAACTTTCCCGGCAAGATATATAATATACGAGGCATGTTTTTTAAGTAAGTACCGTTTTGGAATTAAAAAAAGACGTGCAAAGATATCGCAATAATTTTATTTTTACATGAAAGCCTGTACCTTAATCTACTTTTCTACATAATTTCCGTGAATATTGAGGCACTTGTCATAACGTGGCACCAGTTTTTGAATACCCTCCTCATAAAATTCTGCCGCCTGACTTGTTAACCACTGTATCACAAATGTTTTGACTTCGTTATCGTCTTGAAGACGCTGACCACCCAGGTGTTTCTTCAAGTGCAGGAACAAATGGTAGTCGCTGGGCGCCAGATCAGGGCTGTATGGAGGATGATCTAGAGTTTCCCATTGAAAAGATTTGATGAGATCTTTGGTCCGATTAGCCACATGTGGACGGGCATTGTCATGCAGCAAAACGATACCCTTACTCAACTTGACACGTCTTTTGTTCTGGATTGCACGACGCAGATTGTTCAATGTCTCACAATAAGACGCTGCATTGATTGTCTCATTACGAGGCAGAAACTCCACTAGCAATACTCCTTTTCTGTCCCAAAAAACTGTGCACATGATTTTCCGGGCAGAAATTGTTTGCTTAAACTTCACTCTTTTGGGTGATGATGAATGTTGCCATTCCATGGATTGTTGTTTCGATTCTGGTGTGACGTAGGCCACACATGTTTCGTCACCAGTAACAATTTGGTCTAAAAAATCTTCACCTTCATTGTGGTACCGCTCAAGGAAAGTCAATGCACTGCCTAAACGTTGGGTTTTGTGATAACGAAGTCAAAACATTTGTGATACAGTGGTTAACAAGTCAGGCGGCAGAATTTTATGAGGAGGGTATTCAAAAACTGGTGCCACGTAATGACAAGTGCCTCAATATTCACGGAAATTATGTAGAAAAGTAGATTAAGGTACAGGCTTTCATGTAAAAATAAAATTATTGCGATATCTTTGCACGTCTTTTTTTAATTCCAAAACGGTACTTACTTAAAAAACATGCCTCGTAATAAAAAATATATGGCCTGCGTAACGAAACAGAATTTTAGAATTATCATGATTATTGTATGATTTTCATTATTTCCAATAAACTAACATAACAAACTAACTACTTTATTCAACAATTAGAAAAAAAAATATTGCCAGAGCAGCGATTCGAACTCAGAACCTTCTGCATGCGAATATTCTAATAAGATAGGTTCCAATTACCTAACTGGTGAAATTTTAAACGCAATTTTCTATAAAGCAGATAAAAAAATGCTTTAAAATAATGTATCGCTCGACCCCTACTGCTATTTGAAAATTTGGCGGTTGTGTCCACCCCTATCACAGGGCTTAAGCGGTTTCAACGAAAAACTAATGGGTTCATCCTAGGACTCCCCCAAACTCATATACCAAAATATAGCTCAATTGGTTAAAGCGTTTAGGCGCTATCGTGCAAGAATACATACAGACACACACACATGTATACAGACGGACAGACTTCCATCTGGAAATGGTCTTAATCGTCTCAAGGAATTTCAAAATGGTTATATCCGTCTTTATCTCAATTTTTTTAGTGCGTTCACAATACTTTCCTTGTGCGGGAAAGTAAAAACACTTAATAAGATTCCTAGGAACCTATATACAAGGCTGGTAAGTGTGGCATTTCTATGTAACAACTACGTCTTAAAAATACCCCTATCAAGGGCTAAAGCAATTTCAACCAAAAACTAAAGGAATCATTCTAAGACCCTCCCAAACTCATACATCAAAATTTACCTAACCTACCCTTTTGGGTTCAGACTGTTTTCGAGAAACTTGCTGCTGACAGATTAGTTGACTATAATATATAATACCTATAAGATTTTTCTTTTTAAGGCTTGAAACTTGAAAAATGGTGTAACACCCCGTTTTATCTTGGGTAAATGTAGTAAGGAATAAATTATAAGGCCGCACTAATATATTCAAAGGACTACACCTGTGAAGTAAATATTATTGTTTTACACTTTGTTATCGTAACGAAATTATAATACAATATTGCGTAAGCCATATTATTTATCACAAATAAATTAAAAACTAGATTTCTCGTCTCTCATAATATCAATATTGAAACAACTACAATTTTTATTTGTTTATTTTAGTTCATTTGTAAGTTTTGTAATATCTTATCTACCTGCCCCGGTACATATATTTTGCCTACTACTTCGCCTTTCATTTATGTCATATCGAGCTGAAAGACAGATATTCTTACATACGTTTGGCAATACGCTTAAAATATCTGATACTGTTATAGAATTCCGCAAAAATGTTAAAAATCTTGGACTTGTGCTTAACGAGGAATTACGATTTTCGGAACACATTACAAAGTCTCTCCATAAAGCCTATCTAAACCTCAACCATTATTTCATAATAGGGAAGTTCTAAACAAGAGCCTGAAAATATCTTTGTGTGACACGCTCGTATTATCACATCTTAACTACTGAGACACCATTTATAATGCCAGCTTGATGGTGGTCGATAAAAACCGCATTTAGAATTCATGTTTAGGTTTGCAGGTTCCAGAGACTCAGCTACACTTTATGTAAGGCTTAATACGAGTGCACGACAGACGAAAATTGCATACATCAGTTAGATATTTTTCTATTTTAAAAAATAAAACATCACCCTGCTTGTATAATAAAATCCAGTTTAGGACAGATATTCATAATATAAATATAGGCTTCCCTAATTCACTTAATATACCCATCCATTCCACGAAATTGTACAAAAGGTCTAAATGCATAAACTCCTGGTCTAAAGAATTGAGAGAAGCTAAAACTAAGCGTTCATTTAAGCGAAGATAGATGAAGCGCAATTGCTGACTTTTTGTTTTGAGTCCAGTTTTGGTATACTTCGTTTTTTTTTATTTCTTGTTTTTTCTTTATTTTTATTGCCTTATAGGATTATCAATAGTGATAGATGGTTGAGCGATGTGAGGGTAGACAGACTTGCTTATTGTTGTTTGTTACTGTTTTCGGTTCATGTAATTTATTGATGTTTTTTGTTTTTGATTTAATCATTTCCATGTATTGTTAAAGTCCCCTGAGACAATGTAAGACCATTTCCAGATGGGAAGTCTGTCTATCTGTGTTTCTGTATGTATTCTTCCACGATAGCACCTTAACGCCGCAACTAATTTCGCTAAATTTTGGCATATGAGTTTGGGGGAGTCTTAGGATGAACTCATTAGTTTTTGGTTGAAATCGCTATAACCCTGTGATAGTGGTGCACACAACCCCCAAATCTTAAATAGCAGTAGGGGTCGAGTGATACATCATTTGAAAGCATTTATATCTGTTTTACAGCAATAGGTTACTTTTGATATTTGCCTCCATAATTCTTGAGAAAATTGCGTTTAAAAGTTATATTGCAATTTAATTTTACATCCTATACCGTAGCTCAGTGGTAAACGGCGTGGCTTTGCGTGCGAAAGGTCCTTGGTTCGATCCCTGCTCTTGCAAATTTTAATCCTTATAATTTCTGATCGTGCTGTCTTTGTCGTCGAAAATCTGCGAAAAAATCACTGCTATCTATGTGAACTTAAAGCTGCACCGAAGTTGCAGCCGCAGGTCTGTCTATATAGAAAATTTGTTTTTTGCTGCATGCCAACGGGTACTTTTCAAGGGGATTTAATGCGGCGACACTATTTTATTAATTATTTTAATTACATCTGCAAAAGTTCATTTTGTGTGCGACGCAGAGGGAGATATCAACTATTTCCCATCCATCAGTTATTGAAAAATATATGATCACATCCACCCATCTGACGGCGCTCATGACACTGTCACTTTAGGTTATTATCACTGTTTCAGTAATATTACTTCAAATACACAATGACAACTTCTAAATTGACTACAACTATATGGAATAACCATTTTATAACACCATGTTGATAGAAATTGATCTTAAACATAAAAATAATGCCGAAAACTCTTAGGCTATTAATGTAAACAAAGAAAATAATAATAAACTATTTGACACAAGCAATTTGTCTGTCGTTAGAAAAAACATCTTACCAAAACCAAATTATGACGTGAACTACAAGTGTCAACTAAACTAAAATAAGTGACACCAACGTTAGAAAAAAATACTACCAAATTATGACAAACCAACGAACCATAATATATAGATATGGTATCCTAAAAAATAACGTCCGCCGCTATTAACGTTAACGTTAATTTAACACCAACGAGTTTCAAATAGAGAGATGTGGTAGTTCTAAAAAATAACGTCACCTATGATGATAATCATATTATAGGCAGCCATTTTTAGACTTGCAGATTTAAAATACCTATCTAATATATTTATAGTAGGTATTTAGTATAAAATTTTATAAGGTTTCTGAATTTGACAAGTGGATTTATTATTTAAATTCAGTATTTATCAGATCATAACAACATTAATTAATAAGCAGCATGTACAGGGTGATGCAAAAAAAACATTAATTAGCCGACATTTAACAAATTTTCTAGATTGCAATCGAATTAATTTTAAATGTTTAGAAATTTTTAGCATACACTTTAAATTTATATACGAGGTGAGTCAAAAATGTATTTGTTTATTTTTTTAAGGTCAAAAAAGTAATATTTTGAATAATCTTTTGATTTAGATTTGAATGCATGATTTCTTTAGCGTGTAACTATAAGCTCGTAGAGGTGATCTACGGGGTAACTCAAAAATGTTTATATTTATCTTCAATATTTTTAGGAGATATATAGATTTTTGAATTTTTTTTTATAACCCTCAATGACTTTTGTCATAGATAAAACTACCACAAAACGACTGGGAAATCACGCAGTGATTTCTTGTTGAATTTATAATTTTTGAACAAATAAGTTAGTTTAGAATGTTATTATTATTATTATTTTCGAACTAAAATTATAATACTATATAAATGATAGTGTATTTAAATGTTAAATCTTTCAGGAAAACATTTCGTTACCCAGGTGCTATCATATTTTATGTACAGCATCCAATAATAAACTCCACTATAAATAATTATTGAGGCGATATCGACCGTTTTTTTTTATACATTGTATACAGACGTCAGAATAGTATTTAGAATAAATATTAGTGTAAGGTATAGGTATGTCATTTCTGGACCAGCAGAAATTGGTCCCGAGACGATATGTTTGGATGACAGTTCACGAGTTAGACTACTTTTTCTACAAATGCAATTGAAAATGCGATTGTGTAAGTCAAGTCCAATTTTTCATTCAGTTGTGATATAGGAGTATATTTTTATACAATTTTAAATTCTGCATTTTTCTATGCATAAAACGCATTTAATAGAATCTGAAACGAGAAGAAAATAACCGTCTTGAATTTGATATACGGAATATAAACTTGTCCCAGGGAACATTACTGAATATCAGCTGCTTAAATAGCAGGTTATAATAATAATAATAATAAATCAGTTTATTTGCAGCAATCAATTCACACAAATATTACAAATAAACGAAAAACAATTTATATTTACGATAACTGCAAAAGGGGCTAGAAAACAGCAAATACTGATACGAAGTTCTAGCAAAATGATATTTACCTGAATGTAATCAGTGGTTTTTAAAGATATTGAACGACATCATCGTAGTTTTTTACCAGACCAATAGGTAACTTCTGCGTTAGAATTCAGTGAAGATGTATGAAGGTCAAAAGCTCCTGGAACAGAAATCCTGATGAGAGGCAAGGTGCAGCATTACATTACAGCATATATTTTGCCACATTTTAAGGTCATTAAATGCTTTATTATTATTATTAATTTCCGGCAATACATATATGGGGTCAAGTTGGGATTGAACTTGCTAGTTCAATAGATGAGGCCTAACAGAAAAACAAATGTATAGCAAATAATTTGATTATTATAATGTAATATTAATATTTTAAAACTGTTAAACTATTTCGATTAAAAATATAATGTATTATATAAGCCTTTAACCAACAGATGTACGATGTTTGGCTAAGTGAAAATTAAAATTTGAAAAAATAAAAACAACCAAATGCATGTCACCTGAGGCAGTTCATGGCCTCAACCAATTAATTCCTCACCGAAATTCTTGTTCTATATTTAATCGGAGTGCAAAAATATATTTACTAAAATAAAATATAATAAAAACTTCTATTGGCGAAACGTCAATTTTTTAACAGTTCAAATACATACATACAGTGCTTTCATTTTTAAACTTGTCTCCCGGAATAACTCGTCATCTGAAGCAGACACGATTTTCGGCAAAAACAGCTTGTAAAATAAAATAGCAAAAAAATAAATATAATACGCTGGGACATACTTTATCCAGCTGATAATTAAAGCGAAGTGAATTCCTCAATATTTGCTATATAGATACTGCCCATGTTTCAATTTAATTTAGGTCGTACTAACTTAAATAAAAGCCTCTGTATGCCACTAATTATTCGTTCTTTAAAATTATTGAAATAATTTTCTAATGAAAGAAAGAAAACCATAATTTTAAAGATCTCAAAAATACTGATTTCAGAATTTTAAATAAATTATAAAACAAATTATGGTTAAAATGTTTGAAAACATCCATGTTCTTTTATAGGTAGAAAATAAAACCTCAGTATCATACGGTCCGCTCGCTTCGATGCTGTGCTAAGTTTGAAAAAGGTTTTTTTTTTATTAAAATACTAGTGGCCTAGATGAACTTTTCAAATGTTGGCTTTTTCAAATATCAAAATAATATTTTCGTTAATAATCAACTGATTTTTGAAAACAAAAAAGCAAAATGCTCGGATGAACTTATATTTTCTAAAGAAAAATAAAGTTTTAAAATGTGTAATTTTTGTGAAAATTTACAATAAAAATAAAAAAGTTAATTAAATAGATTTTGATATTAACACATTTTTTTCCTGACTCAACATTATATATAGTTTGCTAGGGTTAGGAAAAAAAACAACGCTAAAAATGTGAAAAAGTAAGGTGCTGTTCCATTCGTGTTGTAAGTTACGAGCTGTGCTTGAAAACGCGTTAGACATCCTCCATCTTCTTCTCCTAAAATATATTAATTTTCTATTCTTTGGTAATTTGTAAATTACACCTAATTTTACCTCATTCGCATAGCGATCCTCTAATAAATCTGGATCTTACTAAATTTGATGAATTGGCAAAGGGTCATACAGATCCAGAGCAGCCGCATGCATCGGTGCAAATGATTTGATTTTTTCTATATGAACATTTTTTGTTGCATGGGTTCTAACGATTCGCTTAATCTCTTCCACCCAGATAGAGCTGGGTCTGGAAGGCTTTGCATATTTTGAGAAAAATGTTTCCATATATTTGCTATATCATTTCCTCTAAAATTCTGACAATTTTGAAAACTATCTTAAGTTAGGATATGGCGTTCTAAAGTATCCGTCGTCGGAGGTAAGTTATCCCCTTCTTGGCTTGCTTGCTGGAATACAGGTATTTTGCACAAAATTCTTTACTTATTTTGGAAAACCTTTCTTTCATATCCGTACCGGTAAATGCATGAAATACTGAAAAAAATATTGTACGTAAAACCAATTAATGGTTGTCATCAATATTTTGAACATTAATATTATGAATTGGTCACTGTTTTTGATCATACGTTATTAATTTTATACATAGAAACAATGTACGATGAAACATTAATCAATAAATGCAAGACATCGAAAATTTATGTTTTTTTTTATCAATATAATGTCACTATTTATTGCTTCAATGTTTTAAATTTATTAATTTATGCTCTTCGCCTTTAACACAGTTATTTGTATATCATACACCTACGAACGGCGAACATAAAATCTAATAAAATATCATCGTTGATTCAATGGATGCTAAGCATTAATTTCACGAACCTAACCATTAAATTCTGAATAACGCGCGCAAATCAATGCACCCGGACCATAGACTGAATACTCAAAACATTGACATTATGACATTCTCATAGACTTTTTGTTTTCGCGTCCTTTTTGTTTTGTTTAGTTAAATTTATACACTTGAAAAAAAGTGAAGTGTGTTCCTAAATCTATTTTTAAAATTTGGTCCCTAATAATACAACAAATGGAGAAATATAAGGTAAGTAGTAATCCTTTTATATACACACAATTAAGTAAAGTATAAAACCAAAGTCAATTTATTTATTTAGATTTCGAGTGTCGTACAAATATAATTTAATTTATTTACAGCAAGATAATTTTGAGTCTTATTTGGGATTTTAAGTTCTCTAACCATTGGTACTAGTATATTTGAACAATACTGCACCTTGCAGTACACATAGTACATATGTATATGCTCGCGATTATTGATTGAATACAGAACAACAATCTCAATCTTTCGTAATCATAATTTCCGGCGAACATAATTACGTAAAACAATTAACCCAATGTAATAATCAGCTAACATTGGTTTAACGTACAAAAGTCATAGATTAATGTTTATCGTTGGTAACATTAATAACCAGCTGACATTGGTTTAACGGACAAAAGTCATAGACTAATTTTTATTGTTCGTAACATTAATAACCTTCTGACATCGGTTTAATGTTCAAAAGTCATAGATTAATGTTCATCGTTCGTAATATTAATAACCAGCTAACATCGGTTTTACGTATTGGAGACATAAACTAATCTTCATCGTTCGTAACATTAACAACCTGGTAACATCGTTTTAACGTACAGGAGTTCTAAATTAGTGTCCATCATTCGTAAGATCAATAACCGGCGAGCATAAATTTATGTTCTTTATTTATTAATTCAACGTACAGAATTCGCTACCGAATTAATGTACGAACGTTTATTGTATTAATGTCACCCATCATCGGCTCAAATTTAATGTTGACGTTCATTGATTTGAAGCACTTTTTTACTAATATCACGTACCTTTTCGGTTCAGTGATCCACTAAGTGCATTTCTGTGTGAACTGCTTAATGATACAGCCACTTTCCTAATATCTATTTTTGTTTTGTTTTTCCTACGGCCAGTTATCAGTAAGACATTTTTCGCTAATTGTTCATAAAATCTAACTAGAAGAACAAAACATCTGTGTCGGGACTGTAAACTACAATTTGTGTTTCTTTTCCATAATAGTCGGTCTGACGAACTCCATGAAGTATGGAAAGGTTTGGAGTGACAACCGATTTTTTACACTTCCAGACCTTGTTATTCCTCAAGCCCCAACAAAGTATATATTGTTGAATTCAGGAAAGAAATCTGCTCATTTTTTGTTTGAAAAATATTATGGGTTCTTCTGAGTATTTTGCTTATTTCTTTCCAAACATCGGTTGATTATTAACGAAAATATGATTTTTTTTAAAATTGTCCTCATTGCCATCTTGAAACGAGCGCGTTTAGAAAAAAAGCGATTTTTGAAAATGCTTTGAAAAAGTTGATCTCGGGCACACAAAAAAAAACCAGCATTTTCAAACTTAGCACGGCATCAAAGCGAGCGGACCATATGGTACTTGTCTATTGGCTTTGAAATTGGCTAAAGAAATAGGTACAATTTGAATGTCAACAAAAATGTATACCTTCACTAACAATGTTCTTTCTTACTTATTTATGAATAAATTGTTGTTTATGATCTGATTTAGTACATACGTTCTTTTTTAAGTATGGAACCTTATGTTTCGTAATGTTTTGATATTATAATTTGTAATTTAATATTATAAGCTATTTAAAATTCTATTCTCCTCGGGTAATTATTACATAATATTAAATTCATACGTATATATTCTGAAAGAAATTAATATTGAAAAACGGGTTAATAACCCTAATACCCATAATAATATATGCAAACATAAACGAACATATCAAATTGCATTTTATTATTTTCATTTTTATTTTCTCGTAAAATATTAATATTGTACGTATAATATGTATAGGAAACTGTATTCTACGCGATTATAATACACTTGTCGAATGTACAGGGTGTGCTGTTACCAAAACATAAATATATTACCGAGCTAAGTTTGTATTTTTTCTGATTCGTAATTTAAGGCTGTTTGAGTCCAGAAATGCAAAGGCAAGCAAATATGTGAGTAACGGATGTTGACTTTAACAATACCTACACTAAATACGTCTAATAGTAATTACATTAAAATAATTGTTATAATATTTTTAGTAGGTGTAGAAAGGGCATTGTATTATTCGATGACCTGCAACTTATTTATTTTAACATATTAGTTACATGTCAACAATTACATCATAAATATGACACAAGATTCCTAAACAGTGAGGGCACTGCAATTTCTGTATAGTTTTTGTTTATGTTAACACTCTCTAAACATGTCAACGACTGAGATTTACAAAAGGCTGAATGTGCAAGTTTCAATTTGGATGCCGAAAGAGAAGTGATCTTTTACTTAGATGATTATGTTCTTTGAGAATAGTTCAATATAGAAAAAAGCTGTTGTGTTATTATCCCTACACAATATAGATGGAGACAAATATACAATAGATCGCAAAATTTGCACTATTCACAAACACGTATTTACAGGGGGCTAATTGTTACTGCATTTTAATGATAATGTTGATTTAATGAAAAGATGAAAGTTTAGTATTATTAAAGAAGCATTAACCAAATGCAGCATATTTATTCACCTAGTTAAATGTCGTAAACTGACATGAAATTGAAGAAAAAAGGATGACCATAGGCGGGTAAACGGGGGGGACCCTTGCCTTAATTATAACCTAACTTTTTTCCTTGTGATTTTTATTCATTTTGCTGAAACACCCTGTATAATAGTAGAATTTCAATATCTTTATCTACAAAACATATATAAGAGCTCGTTTAAAGAATTTTTCACTACAATTTAGAAATAAGTGTATAATTAGTCATCTCTTATATTTCTGCATTTGGGGATTGATCAAACAGCCGTAACTATATAGTTTTATACTTTAAACAAAGTCAACTCATGTCAGGAGAGACCATAAGCTTGTCGAACTCACATGTATATCGAAAGTATTATTAATATTACTGTAATAATTGCATTATTGATTTGTTTCAATTTTGACCGTTGCCGTTGGCCGCCTTTAATTTACACCAAAAAGTCAGTATTTCTGTGATTTCGTTTTGTCACTCATTCGACACGACTGAGTTTGATATACGATGACGAACGACACTATATGGTTGGAAAAAGAATATATTAACACATCTAATCATGGGCGCCGCTAAAAAAGGGGTTAGAGTGGATAACCAAAGTATTACAATAATAAAATTAATCTAAAAATTTCACAAAATGTACTGTTTATTTTTTCTAAAAACGGCTTAAATACAACAATTATTGTTTCTTGCTAATTTATAACTGAACAATTATTCTTTACATTGTAAAAAATTAAAAAATCGGTTGTGTCACTCCAAAACTTTCCCGGTAAGATATAATATAATCTAAAATATATGATTTGTGTAACGAAACAGTATCTGGAAATGGTCTTAGTCGTCTCAGAGGACTACCTACATTATAAAAAATAATTTAACTCATTCTGTTCCAAATTCAAGCGTAGCTTTGCGAATTTTGGTGAGAATGCCTATATCGGTTGCTTCAGCGGAGAGAACTTTCAAAGTTAAAGTTAATAAAAAACTACTTAAGAGCGTCCATGGGCCAACAGCGGCTCGATAATTTTGCAATCATATCCATTCAAAGTTATTTGTTTGACAATATAAATGTGACTAATCTTATTTCTGAATTTTCCAGAAAGAGAGCTCGTAAAGCTACTTTTATTTAGTGGTTATTTAGGTGATTAGGTAACTATTTCTTGTTCAAAAAATTCTTATTTTTTATTTGGTAATAAAATCTTCATTTTTGCTTCACATTTGTATAATTTAATAATTAGCATCTAACAATTATGTTGAATCTACAAAATATAAAATCGTATAAAATCTAAAAAATATATGCACTGAAAAAAGGCGCTGATGGAGGCAAATATCAAAAGTAACCTATTTCTGTATAGCAGATAAAAATGCTTTTCAATGATGTATCACTCGACACCTACTGCTATTTAAAAATTTGAGGCTTGTGTCCATCCCTATCACATGGCTCAAGCGATTTCAACCTAAAACTAATGGGTTCATCCTAGGACTCCCCCAAACTCATATACCAAAATTTAGCTCAATTGGTTAAAGCGTTTAGGCGCTATCGTAGAAGAATACATACAGACACACAAACAGACAGACTTCCATCTGGAAATGGTCTTAATCGTCTCAGGGGACTTCAGCATGATTATATCCGTCTTTATTTATTATTATTTTTTTAACCGTTCACAATACTTTTCCTATGGGTCGGGAAAGCAAAAGTGTGACCTGCGTTGAGTAACATCGTGTCAATTGTAATATTAATTACATAGTGATTATTGAGATAGAAAGAACAATAAAAGCATAAACCTCAGAACTGAGAAGGTCCTTGCTTCCCTGAAAGAACATTGCTCTGTAGAGTAATCTCGACTCTCCACTTCTTTGAGATTCTAGAAGCAGTTTATTAAAAGTGTGGTTAGGAATGGGAACATGTAGGCACTTAGGGTTCTTTGAAAAAGATTGGAAATATCTTCCAATTGTGACAAAAATACTCAATGTTCAAGTTTCTGATGGCATTTAGAACCCAAATCCGTTATTTCGTCCAGTTCGGCATATAT
Organism: Apoderus coryli; assembly: GCA_911728435.2. NCBI lineage: Eukaryota > Metazoa > Arthropoda > Insecta > Coleoptera > Attelabidae > Apoderus > Apoderus coryli. The sequence continues at coordinate 7,096,036 of OU452204.1, read as the reverse complement.
GCACTTTTGCATATTTCACATTTCAAATGATCATCTGTTATAAAACACAAAATTTGGTCCTTTTAGACAGATGAGATCTGCTGACAATATAGAGCGACTGGCTATGGCTTTTGATTGAGAAAATGTCAAGTAAAGCGGTACACGGATAGAAAAATATGATGAAGTACTCCATGCTTGAAAACAAGTATGACAAATTTTGACTAAAACAAGTCTATTTCACAAAATTGAGTATCTTTCAAATAAAAATACGTACAAAAATAATTAGGTGCCCCTTCAGCGAAGTAAAACGTGATTTTACGTTTGGAAAATAATTGATTTTGATCACAGACTTTCTTGCAATATTCCTAGTTTTGAATATCTAACTAGTTGATCAATAAAGTTCATGTTTGTTATGAATCCGGGAACGATTGACCCTTGTTTTCATAAGCAGCTGGTAATTTATAGTCAGCGATGTCTTTAACATCTTTTAAAATTTGTGTAGACCACCCTTGTTGTTTGTTGTTGTCACGTAGTCATTCTACATGGATTTATGCAGATTAAAATTGCTCCCGTATGATGTTCCTTTTCCTCACCCCGTCAACACACATATTGCTTTTACTATACGACGGTATTACAGAGTAGCTATAAACACCCCCCTTGTTACCCCACAACAAAAAGGTTATTACTTAGCGTATATGAAAACAAGCTTGTTTACATGGGAGAAAACCATAACATTAGGAGAGTTGTGGATAGAAATTCTATATGTTTTAGGTATAAAGTCCCTATTGGGACAAGTAAGTAATCTTGTATACGCTACTAAAATTAATAGGTATGTGGAAAGTATTGTTATTATTATAAGTTATCTATTTTGCAAATTGAGCAATTTTTTATGATTAGAATCTAGAACTTGTTTGTTACAAAAATAACAGGTAGCAGTGATGAGCAGTGGCGTACACTGAAAAATATCTAAAAATGAACCCTAATAAATAATTATTTGGCTTTTATTTGGTTGACTCAAACAAAATTTATTTGACTCAAATAAATAGTGTTTGTCCGGAATAAATAGAGTTATTTGTTTTTTGTAAAATATTTATTTGGCCTGGGCTGCTTTGGCAGAAATAAATATTTATTTAATTTAAATAACAGATTAAAGTTAGTTCCTGGTTATTTGAAATAAGTCGACCGTTATTTGAATCAAATAAATAATAATAAAATGAGCCGAAGCGCATAGCTGTTGGGGATTCAATTCCATAGCGCACGCGTTTTAGTTTAGTATTAGTCCAATATAGAAGGTGGTTTTTATTGTGTTAGTTGTGACTTATTATATAATAAATGAAAAAATAATGTACGTTGAATCGTCATTATAGTGGTGTGGAACCTAGGGTACCTATTTATATGACCCCTTTTCGAATGTAAGTGCCTAAATGTTATAAGTTAATTATAATTAAAACGGTGACAAAAAAATCTTAAAATGCATGATTGTTTATTTCATGTAAGTATATATGTATAGATACCTAAACCTAATATAATGAGATCCTTTTTTTATATTATCGTAGTGAATTGATAAAATAAGGTTAGTAGATAATGTGTAAATGATCTTGAAATTGAGATTTTATTTAACAGTATTTAATACAAAGATGGCGGCTTGTTTATATTTAGGACCAACAAGAAAGTCACCCAATGAAATATTTATTCAGTTCAAACAAATATTTGTTTGAAACATATTCACGGGCGTTTAAGTCAAACGCGAAATCAACTAGGCGTATTAGGTATACCTATATAAATAAACATATTTTTGTTTTAAATATATGATTTGTTCTACCCAAATAAATAATATGATCCGGCAAAATCTGGTTGTTTGATTCCAATAAATACTTTGTTTGTTACAAAGAAATATTTATTTCTTCAAACATTCTTTTACTAGATATTAATTTGCAAATATTATTATTAATAAAACCAGAAACTGTTTGTCAATTGTTTAAAAAAGACCTATACACACGTAATATTTTTGGGGATTGTTTCATTTTGAACACCTTGTAGATCTGATTTAAGATAGATATATATTATAATTTTTAAAGAGCACATTATTTAGTTTTAGCCATAATTGTTTGGGTAATAGGTTCATTCTTTATAAAAGTCCATACAAAAATCTTAAATCAGATCTACAGGGTGTTCGAAATGAAACAATCCCCAAATTATTACTTGTGTAGGTGTTTTTTTGAACAATTCATCCAAACAGTTCCTAGTTTTATTAACAAAAATATTTCCAAATTAATTTCTAGAAAAAAACATATTTGGAGAGATAAATATTTATTTGTAACAAGCAAAATATCAGATTTTCCGGAACAAATCATATATTTAACATAAAAAAATGTTTATTCAGAATAAACAAATATTTATTTATTCCAAGTAGCAGCACATTTGGGCCAAGTCATGGTGTCTTTCTTCTAAATAACTCTAGTTAGTTCAAGCAAACAAATATATCGTTACATTTTCGGGCCTTATTATCAAGTAAGTATAAGTATTAAGTCAAATAAATATTTATTTAAATCAAATAAATACTATTTGGGTATTTAAAATAAACCATATATTTGTCTCAAGTACATGGGTTGTTTGTCGTATACCGAAGAAATATTTTTTTGATCCAAACAAATATTTTTTTTCAGTGATATAGTCTTGGCATGTTTAAGAGACCTAAGCAACTTAAATTGTTACTCTAGATAAGATGGAGATGTCTAGTGGTGGTAATTTGCTTCAACTCTAGTCACTACATCTCGGACTTTTTTCTTGGATTTGTATTTATTTTGTTTATTAACTCATTTGTATTAATAAAATTACAGAATACGAAATGATGTAAAAATATCTACTTTAGTCGAATTAACGTAAAAAATATGGCAATTCCGGAAGGATGCAATAATAGATTATCTGCAGAAAATTTGATTCGTGCTTCGTTGTCTGCGTTTTTGTATGGAAGTGGTACATCCAGAAAATATGTCTGTATAAGCATTATTGAAACTGAATTAAATTTGAAAAAATCCTTCACCATGGTCATTATATCAGAGTTGCCGAGATTCGACGCAGATGATGAGCTGCATACTCGTAAGGATGGCTCAATCCCAGATATTTTGCAAGGCTGAAAGGGATTTTTCCCAATATGTATTTTTTCAACTGGTTCTACAAAACTTACCTTTATAATTGTGTTTTCACAACAAAACTTTCCTGATTTCGACGATATCTTTTTAGAAGATATCGTTGATGTTTTATTTATAAGTTTTTCCCGAAAAAAGAAATGTGTTATATTGTACACTGTTGGCCGATAATTGGAAAGTCTGCATCAACCATTTATAGCCGGTCCACAGACCTTTCAAAAAATTTATATAATACAGTACACTTTGCACACATTTTTTGGGCCATTCGACCATGGATATTTCATAATTATTGTGCCAATAAATAGTAGGTCTTGATTTAATTTCAAATAAATTATATTCCATATAAAAAATTTCTATATCCATATACAGTGTGTCACCGGACAGGTGAAAAGACTCTTGTAAAAAACAAACAATTTTCGAGTACAATTTTGATCTTCTGGGGTTTATTGAATATAATTTACTCCACTACAGAATGGACTACTTCTTTAAGATAAAAAAATCGGTTGTGTCGCCCAAAAACTTTCTCGACAAGATATAATATAATCAAAAATATATGACCTGCGCAACGAAACAAAATTTTAATAATAATTATTATTATAATTGTATTAGCTTCATTATTTCCCATAAACTAACGTAACAAAATAACTACTTTATTCAAAAATTAGAAAAAAAAGTATTGCCAAAGCTGGGATTCAAACCCATAACTTTCCGCATGCGAAGCGAATGCTCTATCAATGACGCCACAAAACCCTACTTGAAAATATTGTATAATTGTAATAAGATTGTAAAATATATGTTCCAACTACATAATTGGTGAAATTTTAAACGCAATTTTCTCGAGAATTATGGGGACAAATATCAGAAGTAACCTATCGCTATAAAGCAGATAAAAAATGCTTTTTAGCTCAGTTGGTTAAAGCGTTTAGGCGCTATCGTGGAAGAATACATTCAGACACCCACACGTACACAGACCGACAGACTTCCATCTGGAAATGGTCTTAATCGTCTCAAGAAACTTCATAATGGTTATATCCGTCTTTATCTCTTTTTATATTATATTTTTTTTTAGTGCGTTCACAATACTTGGGGAAAGTAAATAGACCTCTAGGGCCCATTATTAAAATAGTCTAGTATAACCGGACGATACAAATTCTATAGAATATGTTCGACGACTGGCCACTCACAAATTTTAAGGGACAATGTACACAATAAAAAAAGCTTGGAGTTGTAAATTGTAAACAATATGGTCATAAATCATCATTTTCTCTGTGTTCTTAAATTTCCTATCACTATACCTTAGCTTAAAAGTTTTGAATGAACACCACAAAATAGGAAAATAACATTCGATATAGTATTAAAAATAATTTTAAACAACATATGAAATACTACACAGATAAGTATATCAGCTGAACATAACTGCAGCGTTCAACTATAACGATACCTCGGCATCTTTTCAGTCTATATTCGGTGGTTGTTTATAATATCCGAATCGAGTCCACCATGGTCTCGGTTTCGATGTCCGAGATCGAGACTAAAGTTTTTTTTTGAGACTGAGACCATACTGGTCTCCTTTTCGCGAACCCCTAGAGCCTTTCGAATTTATTCAAATTTGTGATTTTGTCTATATTTCTTTGGACTAACCACGAATTTGGTAGGTCCTACGACTTTTAACATGTCGAATGACATTTCACAATTAATATTTAATATAATATTTTTTATTGTACTGTTTTTTTCAGTTTGGTGCCAAAAAATTGTAATTTTCTTGTACAAAAGTCCTTAGCTACACAGACTTACTGGAGGGTCCAGAGACCTTTGCCTTTTACCGAGTCCTGCGACTTTTGAGAGCCTTTCGAATTTATTCAGATTTGTGATTTTGTCTAAATTGCTTTGGACTAACCACGAATTTGGTAGGTCGTACGACTTTTAACGTGTCGAATGACATTTCACAATTAATATTCAATATATTTTTTATTGTACTGTTTTTTTTTTTCAGTTCATTTGGTGCCAAAAAATTGTAATTTTCTTGTACAAAGGCCCTTAACTACACAGACTTAGTGGAGGGTCCAGAGACCTGTGCCATTTGCCGAGTCCTGCGACTTTTGAGAGCCTTTCGAATTTATTCAAATTTGGGTTCCGCACTTCTCAAATACAAATGTTACAAAGGTTCTTAGCTACACATAGACTCAGTGGCGGGTCCTGAGACATTTGCCTTTTGCCGACTCTTGCGACTTTTGAGAGCCTTTCGAATTTATTCAAATTTGTGATTTTGTCTATATTTCTTTGGACTAACCACGAATTTGGTAGGTCCTACGACTTTTAACATGTCGAATGACATTTCACAATTAATATTTAATATAATATTTTTTATTGTACTGTTTTTTTCAGTTTGGTGCCAAAAAATTGTAATTTTCTTGTACAAAAGTCCTTAGCTACACAGACTTACTGGAGGGTCCAGAGACCTTTGCCTTTTACCGAGTCCTGCGACTTTTGAGAGCCTTTCGAATTTATTCAGATTTGTGATTTTGTCTAAATTGCTTTGGACTAACCACGAATTTGGTAGGTCGTACGACTTTTAACGTGTCGAATGACATTTCACAATTAATATTCAATATATTTTTTATTGTACTGTTTTTTTTTTCAGTTCATTTGGTGCCAAAAAATTGTAATTTTCTTGTACAAAGGCCCTTAACTACACAGACTTAGTGGAGGGTCCAGAGACCTGTGCCATTTGCCGAGTCCTGCGACTTTTGAGAGCCTTTCGAATTTATTCAAATTTGGGTTCCGCACTTCTCAAATACAAATGTTACAAAGGTTCTTAGCTACACATAGACTCAGTGGCGGGTCCTGAGACATTTGCCTTTTGCCGAGTCTTGCGACTTTTAAGAGCCTTTCGAATTTACTCAGATTTGTGATTTTGTCTAAATTGCTTTGGACTAACCACGATTTTGGTAGGTCGTACGACCTTTAACATGTCGAATGACATTTCACAATTAATATTTAATATATTTTTTATTGTACTTTTTTTTTTCAGTTCATTTGGTGCCAAAAAATTGTAATTTTCTTGTACAAAGGTCCTTAGCTACACAGACATAGTGGAGGATCCAGAGACCTGTGCCATTTGCCGAGTCCTGCGACTTTTGAGAGCCTTTCGAATTTATTCAAATTTGGGTTCCGCACTTCTCAAATACAAATGTTACAAAGGTTCTTAGCTACACATAGACTCAGTGGCGGGTCCTGAGACATTTGCCTTTTGCCGAGTCTTGCGACTTTTGAGAGCCTTTCGAATTTACTCAGATTTGTGATTTTGTCTAAATTGCTTTGGACTAACCACGATTTTGGTAGGTCGTACGACCTTTAACATGTCGAATGACATTTCACAATTAATATTTAATATATTTTTTATTGTACTTTTTTTTTTCAGTTCATTTGGTGCCAAAAAATTGTAATTTTCTTGTACAAAGGTCCTTAGCTACACAGACATAGTGGAGGATCCAGAGACCTGTGCCATTTGCCGAGTCCTGCGACTTTTGAGAGCCTTTCGAATTTATTCAAATTTGGGTTCCGCACTTCTCAAATACAAATGTTACAAAGGTCCTTACCTACACATAGACTCAGTGGCGGGTCCTGAGACATTTGCCTTTTGCCGAGTCTTGCGACTTTTAAGAGCTTTTCGAATTTATTGAGATTTGTGATTTTGTCTAAATTGCTTTGGACTAACCACGAATTTGGTAGGTCGTACGACTTTTAACATCTCGAATGACATTTCACAATTAATATTCAATATATTTATGTTTTATTGTACTGTTTTTTTCAGTTCATTTGGTGCCAAAAAATTGTAATTTTCTTGTACAAAGGCCCTTAACTACACAGACTTAGTGGAGGGTCCAGAGACCTGTGCCATTTGCCGAGTCCTGCGACTTTTGAGAGCCTTTCGAATTTATTCAAATTTGGGTTCCGCACTTCTCAAATACAAATGTTACAAAGGTTCTTAGCTACACATAGACTCAGTGGCGGGTCCTGAGACATTTGCCTTTTGCCGAGTCTTGCGACTTTTAAGAGCTTTTCGAATTTATTGAGATTTGTGATTTTGTCTAAATTGCTTTGGACTAACCACGAATTTGGTAGGTCGTACGACTTTTAACATCTCGAATGACATTTCACAATTAATATTCAATATATTTATGTTTTATTGTACTGTTTTTTTCAGTTCATTTGGTGCCAAAAAATTGTAATTTTCTTGTACAAAGGCCCTTAACTACACAGACTTAGTGGAGGGTCCAGAGACCTGTGCCATTTGCCGAGTCCTGCGACTTTTGAGAGCCTTTCGAATTTATTCAAATTTGGGTTCCGCACTTCTCAAATACAAATGTTACAAAGGTTCTTAGCTACACATAGACTCAGTGGCGGGTCCAGAGACCTTTGCCTTTTACCGAGTCCTGCGACTTTTGAGAGCCTTTCGAATTTATTCAGATTTGTGATTTTGTCTAAATTGCTTTGGACTAACCACGAATTTGGTAGGTCGTACGACTTTTAACGTGTCGAATGACATTTCACAATTAATATTCAATATATTTTTTATTGTACTGTTTTTTTTTTCAGTTCATTTGGTGCCAAAAAATTGTAATTTTCTTGTACAAAGGCCCTTAACTACACAGACTTAGTGGAGGGTCCAGAGACCTGTGCCATTTGCCGAGTCCTGCGACTTTTGAGAGCCTTTCGAATTTATTCAAATTTGGGTTCCGCACTTCTCAAATACAAATGTTACAAAGGTTCTTAGCTACACATAGACTCAGTGGCGGGTCCTGAGACATTTGCCTTTTGCCGAGTCCTGCGACTTTTGAGAGCCTTTCGAATTTATTCAGATTTGTGATTTTGTCTAAATTGCTTTGGACTAACCACGAATTTGGTAGGTCGTACGACTTTTAACGTGTCGAATGACATTTCACAATTAATATTCAATATATTTTTTATTGTACTGTTTTTTTTTTCAGTTCATTTGGTGCCAAAAAATTGTAATTTTCTTGTACAAAGGCCCTTAACTACACAGACTTAGTGGAGGGTCCAGAGACCTGTGCCATTTGCCGAGTCCTGCGACTTTTGAGAGCCTTTCGAATTTATTCAAATTTGGGTTCCGCACTTCTCAAATACAAATGTTACAAAGGTTCTTAGCTACACATAGACTCAGTGGCGGGTCCTGAGACATTTGCCTTTTGCCGAGTCTTGCGACTTTTAAGAGCTTTTCGAATTTATTGAGATTTGTGATTTTGTCTAAATTGCTTTGGACTAACCACGAATTTGGTAGGTCGTACGACTTTTAACATCTCGAATGACATTTCACAATTAATATTCAATATATTTATGTTTTATTGTACTGTTTTTTTCAGTTCATTTGGTGCCAAAAAATTGTAATTTTCTTGTACAAAGATCCTTAGATACACAGACTTAGTGGAGGGTCCAGAGACCTTTGCCTTTTGCCGAGTCCTGCGACTTTTGAGAGCCTTTCGAATTCATTCAAATTTGGTTCCGCACTTCTCAAATACAAATGTTACAAATATTATTACCTACACATAGACTCAGTGGCGGGCCCTGAGACATTTGGCTTGTGCCGAGTCTTGCGACTTGTGAAAGACTTTCGAATTTGTTCAAATTTGTGATTTTGTATAAATTGCTTTGGACTAACTCCGAGTTTCGTAGGTTCTACGAGTTTTAACTTGTCGAATGACATTTCACAATGAATATTTAATATATTTTTTTTATTGTATTGTTTGTTTCAGTTAATTTGGCGCGAAAAAATTGTCATTTTAATATTTTTATTTAGGAAAGTAGTGCTTGTACTCAAATGGCAGTCGTGGTATTAGTCAATGGAGTAGGTAGTTGTTTTACCTACTCCATTGACTAATACCACGACTGCAAATGTCTCAGGACCCGCCACTGAGTCTATGTGTAGGTAAGGACCTTTGTAAAATTTGTATTTGAGAAGTGCGGAATGAAATTTGAATAAATTCGAAAGGCTCTCAAAAGTCGCAGGACTCGGCAAAAGGCAAAGGTCTCTGGACCCTCCACTAAGTCTGAAGTTATACAGTAGTAGTAGAATTTCGATATACCAGCGGTACAGCGAACCTACGTCTAAAACAGACTTTGATGTGGTAGTATTTTAATCCGATCTAATTTGAACGTATTTTCTATGCCATTTTATAATTTTGCACTTGATTCTCGATATTAATCAGATATGTAGGTAACCACAACTACTACTTCAACGTATTTCTTTATATTACATAACAATAGGTACAGCAACTACTTTAACCGTACTAATCCATTCCAAGATGAGATTTTCAAGACCAGCTGTTGCTATGTCAGTTCCATACAGCGAATGCCTATAGTAGTAAATAAATATTATATTGTATGTAGATCTGAATAATCAGCTGATGAGAGCACTACAAATCGTCCAATCAGCTGGCGCATTATAACCGGCCTGAGGTACATAATATGGTTGTCTCTGTCTTGCATGTGTTGTAGTTGTATATAGCTGCCAACCAGCGACATCAGATCGAAAGGAAATTCTCTATGTGTGAGAAACATTGTTTTATAGATCAAGTGGCAATTATGAAATCAGTTCATTTATCCAATCTCATACTTAGTGTTTAATTTTTGCTAGACATTATATTAGTGAATTAACTTTTATGCTTATCGTTTATTCAAAATTGAAGATCAATTTTTTTTAAGTAATTGAGAAAAAGCCATCAGCTATTCAGGTACCAATTACCGACGAACAATTAAGCTGCAAGCCATGATATAAGAAAAGAATAAAGCAGATTTTCATATTCTGCAAGATTTAGGGTTAAGTTGGCAATGTTTAGTAATTAGAATTATCAGAAGAGCTTGTTAAACTCTTGTAGATTCCAACCACTTGTGTTGCGAAATGTCGAGTCTACAAGACGACGACCTAATTTCTCAAGAAACTAGTTACGTACTCAGATTCCGAGAGTAGAAGCATTTAGAAGCCTTAGGAATTCAATGAAGAAATATATATTAATATTTATTACAAAAAATCTCTTTTAATAAAGTAAAATCCATGAATAGAGCCTTGGCGTGGAAGAATATTCGAAGACAAGTTTTACCACTTCATTAACACCCTGTTGTAAATCTCGATGATGCGCGTTTTATGCTTGGAAACTATCAATGTTCAAACTGCTAAATGCTAGTTAGTGGAGCGCAAATATAGATGAGGCAAACTGTTCTTTATGTGCTGCCAACAGAACTGGAAAGAGTATACTGGTGCCAATTTTGGTGGTGACTGCAGGGTATCTAAGTTGTTAATAAAGATAGAGAGACGGTGAAACTTTTATTGCTATGAACATAACTAATCTAGGTTCTTTTGATTGTGTTGTGAACACCAAAATGTTCACTTTTTGTAGTATTACTAAGTCTAGTCCCATCCCATGCAAGATAGGCAAAAGATGAATACTGCTTTTGATGGGCGTATTTTTTGGTGCCCCGTTTCTGAGATTGCATTGTATCACAATCTATTTTTTTTAACCTTCAAAATCACATTTTTTTTTATTTTTTACTGTTTTCCTACAAACATACAAAAACAACCACCACACCACGTATTTTAAATGTTCAAAACATGTATCTACTGTTTTCTTTGAAACAAAAATAACACTAAATCAGTGAGGATTTAAAATTAGGAACCTCTATTACAGGCTATATATATAAACCTAATTAAATTGTTCAAAGTGTCGACCATTTTCTCTTAGACATAAGCCACACACTGTTTCAATTATCCTTAAAGCATTTACATTATAAAGGGTTTCTTTTATAAATTTCCTAATGCTTCCTCGGTTTATCCTCAAAGTTCTTTTATATTATTGTCCCGATTACTATATATTTTTATATAACTATGACAATAAAAACAATATAAATCTCTTTAAGTCCGGTGGCCTCAGGGGCCATCTGATTAGTCCAATATATGGCAATCCAATATCTGCCAAAATTGGCATACAATAGTTTTAGTAAATGTTAATTATGTCTATGTTTCAAAGAAAACAATAGGTACATTTTTAAACATTACAGCATGATGATTTAATAAAAAACACAAACAAACCAACAAGATTTTTTGTGATTTTGATGGCTAAAAATAAGTGCAATGCAATCTAGAAAAAATGCAATCTAAAAAAAATTTGACTTTTAGATTCCATTTCAAAAATACCAACTTTCGACCCAATCTCAGAAAAAGTGCACCAAAAATAATCTGATGTACTGCACTGAATTCTACGCAAACATAGTTTTTACCTATTTTCTCTCTTACATGGGTCATGAGACCCAAAACACCCCAAAAAGTGAAAATTTTCGTGTTCACCCTGTATCTCAAAAACTAAGGACTGATTCTGTTTATTAACCGCTCAGATATCCTGCAGTTTCAACCGAAATAGGACAGTGTATATTATAGATAAAATCCTAACAGATCTATTAGTTTTCTAAAGTATAGAGAGTATACCTAGTAAACAGGAGTGCCACTCAAAAATGTAGGTAGATACTCTTAAATTACAAGTACAGATGTACTTCTATTTCTCTAAATTTAAGGTAGAATATTTCTCGAATTGAAAGAAACATTATCCTCTAATTATGTATTTTTTTGATGTTCAAATTCGTGAACCTTTACTATTACATCAATCGTATAAGGATTTTTTTTGGTTAATTTGGGTTCACAAAATTACTCAAACTTTGAAATGATTTTATTTCATGTCATATAAAACATACAAACACAACGTTTCGACAAGTCCATTTATGTCTTCAGGTACTCAAAATTATTTATATATAAATCGATGGAACAAAATTTTGACACTATTGATTATATTAAAAAAACAAAAAATATTCAAAACTTCCAAGAGCAAAAATATGATGTTAAAAAGGGTAATATGGGACGTTCTTACATTATCACAAACAATACATATAATTAATTAAATATTCTTTGTCAGTTTGTTTTAACAAAAACACACATCAATAAAATATAATGTACCTAATAACAAAAGTAAAGAAAACTATGTACCTTAAAACGTGTTTTTATTTAAAAGCATAAATTGTAAGTTCTGAAACAAATAAAATTTTCATATATGCCGGACGGTTCTCAGTATAGGGTTTTAGTAAAGGTAGATAAAATCGTTTTTATTATTTAATAGGAACAATATTGAATTCTTTTTGTCATCATTAAAATGTAGAAATTGGAAAATACGAGAGTTTTTCAAGAAGTACTTATGCTTTTTTGTTTTTGGTGTTATTGGTTTGTAAAATTTATCATTAAATAATATTATGGTAAACTTGACTGAGGTGTTGGATGTATATATGTTCTGTTGTTAATACTGTTTTGATCCTTCTTTATGTAAATCACTTCAAGAATCTCCTGTTTCCTTTTATTGTATTCCTTTGTCAAAATGTGCATTTTCAAAATGTTTCTTTAAAGTAGTTTGTCCTGTATTAAGATTTTTATGATTAGCTAATCGTTTTTGAAGATGTTGCTTTGTTTGACCTATATATGTTGATTTACAGTTTTTGCACGGAATTTTATATATAGAACATGTGTGCTTTTCATTTTTGGATTTGCTGATTTTAATTTAGTATACAATTTAGATTTTAATGTGTTTTTGTAACAAAGTGTGATTTTATGTTTTTTTAGTTTATTTTTGATATTCTCTCAGATCCTTTATTTATGGTATTGATGCATATTTGTTCATAGTGACATTATTGTTGATATTATTGTTTGAAACCCCATTATATGATTTATGTATTCTCTTTTTCAATATTTTGTTAATAATTTTAATGATGCATTCTTTACCTTGTTAATGGCACTCGGGATCGGATGGATTAATATCTCTATCAGCAAGCCCAATTAAAACACTTTTTTTATGAGAAAGTGGATGACGGTTTGGTATACCACATTGTGCATTAATTGAATTGATTTTTAGTAAAGTTATATCAAGGAAATTTATTTGGTTGTTATTTACTATTTCTGCGGTGAATTGTAATTTTCAAAGGTATCTTTTATATTTGATTGAGCTATGCAGTCGTCTACATATCTGTAAAAGAAAATTGTTTTTGTTGTCAAAGAATTAATGATACTATAGTTTCCAGATCTTCTATTACAATTTGGGCAACTATACTCTATATGGATGCACCCATTGCCACACCATCTATTTGTAAAATTTTTCTTCAAATTGAAAATACGTTTCGATAGCTTCTTTGTGAACCTAAATTACCCAAGTAAAAAAATCCTTATATAATTTTGTAATGAATAGATTTATTTTGCAATAAAAATGATATGTGGTAGTTAATTACACTGATTACTTTTGAAATTACCCGAAACCTAGCAATAATAACACAAACCAATGCCAATTTAAATGTATATTCTAATTATGTATTACCAAAATATTTTATAGAAACTAATTTAATATAAACTACAGAAAAATAATATTATTTATCTATTTTTATAAAGAGCTAACACTACCTTGGAGCGTGTATATTCGTGACGTTCCATAAGGATTATTATTTAAGATATACCTACATATTTTACACTATGCGAGTACTTCGAAACATTTACTCCAGATTAGTTAAGTTCTTAGACACAAGCTGGAGGTACTATGCCGCTGCTTCTAGTATCACAGATCTTTATATGTGCATACGCTAGTGATCTGAGGCCAATAAATATGTTATCAACTATAGAAAAAATAATTGAGAGAATAGTGCATGATCAACTGTTGGAGTTTGAGAATACAAATGATGTGCTTTACGTGAATCAGTCAGGGTTTCGAAAGAGTCATGCTTGTGAAACGGCTGTCCAGAATATATCGTTTGAGTGGAAGAGTGACTCTGATTGTGGTCGGATAATAGGGGCTGTATTCTTGGATATCAAGCGAGCTTTTGAGACTATTGATAGGGGAAAACTTCTATTTAAATTAAAAAAAAATGGATTTTCAGGAATTGCTTCAGTTTGGCTTGCCGACTATCTAGATAATAGAAAACAAAGGACAAAAATTAAGGGATTGGTTTCACCAGAGATAGACATTCATGGCGTACCACAGGGTAGCTCTTTGGGACCGCTCTTGGTTCTACTTTATATTTATGATGTGCATGCCGTTGATCACTGCAAAATTCATCTATTTGCTGATGATACACTTGCCTATTTTTCGAAAATAGCCTTTCCGAAGTGGTAAATACCTTGAATATTGATTTGTTTCAGGTTGTTTCTTGGTGTAACGGTAATTTAATTAAATTGAATAATAATAAAACAAAATGTATGATTTTCGGCAGGAAACACATCCACACTGAATATTCCAATTTAAACACAAAAATAATGATGAACGGTGAAGTCGTGGAGAGAGTGGAAAGTATGAATTATTTGGGAATTATTATCGATAGTTATCGGACTTTAAAATACCATGTATTGTTTGTTATTTCAAAACTGTCGAAATGTGTACACTTCTTAGTTAGAATAGCCACTTCATTGACGAGATAATCAAGATTGATGGCTTACAATACTCTTGTATTGCCCCATTAAACATTTTCTGCCTCCATTATGTACAATGCAAATAAGAACGAGATAGATCGGCTTCAGAAATTATAGAATAGAGCTATGAGGGCGATTCTTGGTGTAGGTCGAAGAACTCCCCTCCAATATATGTTGCGGTCTCTGGATTGGTTCTCGGTTTCGGGAGTATATGGAATTTAGGACTCTTACACTGATCCATAAAATGAAACTTGATTTGAATCAGGTTATCTGACATGCAAATTGCTTGTAAACTCGGATGTTCATGACTACAACACAAGAACGAGAAATAATTTTAGAGTTACAACAAAAAACAAAGAAATCTCTGAAAGAACATTATTTCATAAAGGTCTTGTAAGGTATAACGAATTGGACGTGTCTGTGAAGGACTGCACTACCATTGCGGCTTGTAAAAGAAAACTGACTTTGTCGTTAAAGGGGGATCAGTAGACTGTTAGTTTGTCATTTGTGTTTGTAATTGTGTTTTAATTTCTTTATTGTTTACAAATCTAATGATGTTTTTTGTTTTGTTTATACATCAATGTAAAATAGCATATATATGCTAAATAAAGATTATCTGCACATACATTCATCCTGAGTGGCCTATTCAAAGTTCTCGGGAACTACAAAATATATGTCGCTGAAACTTTGGGGTTCGGTAATATCAGAAAGGTTCTATATTGATGTACTATTTCTGGGTTTATATTACTTCCGTTATACCGGAAGTAACCACCTACTTCGTTATTTTAAATGGACGGACCACATTTTTAATTTTTTTTCAGATTCCCTATAAAGTTTAAAGGTCACCCTATACCAAAACCTAACAATTTTTTTTGCGAAAAAGTTGACGTTTTTCGACTTCTCCAAAAAAAATCAATATTTTTATGATTATTTCATTCAAGCAACCAAAATTTTAGCACTTGCAGAACAAGATTTAATTGAATTTAAACTTGAACGACGTATTTACTAGGAAAAGTCAATTTTTTTAAATGGAATGGTATATATTCGACTAGGCCGTTAGATAGACAAAAAAAGAACCTTTTTAATGATATATTACTTCCCTATACCTAAAATATTCAATTTCTTCAATATTCAGTTAAGGAAGTTGAAGAAAATGCAACATAATTAGTCGAACTTAGATGTTTTTAATTTATTTCAAATTTGTGGACAATACAATCAAGTTATTAGTAGGACATGTAATACATTTAAGACTAGGTAGGTAGTATACGGTAATTACCGTTGATGAAACCAAAGAAATTTAGAAGACTACAGAAAAGTTTTAGAATATTTGAAATTTTAAATATTACACAAAATAATCTAAAATAAATGTTCAAAGTGATTTGCGTTCACCACAGGAAAAAGTACATGGGAGTCAAGTCGGGGGACCTAGCAGGCTAATTCCACGGACCTAGACGGCGACTCCAACGATCTTCTGCAGTACAATGCAGTGAAGTTCCATCTAATTGGTACCACCAAGTGTCATATTGATTTAAAGGCAAATCATCTAAAAAATTTGAAACTGTGTTGTGTAATATGTTCAAATATTTTCTCCCATTCAAATTTTCTTCGTAAATATAAAATCATATTTACTATCCATTAATAAACAAAACACATTAAAGCGAAATTTATCCTGGTACCCCTTTTCTGGGGTTACATGAGGATTTTGATTGTTCCAGAAATGTAAATTTCTTCTATTAAAAATGCTTTCCCTACTAAATTTTGCCTCATCAGTCGAAATGATGGTATGTTAAACAAACTGCAATAATATAAACAATGATATAATTGTCAATATTTGACGTCTCCGTATACGTAACGTTGATTATGGCAAGTGCCTACTAGATGGTCTCTGCAAATTGCAAATTTTATTATGCCAAAAATGTATTCTAAAATTTTGCTTGCTTGAATGAAATAATCATAAAAATATTGATTGTTTTGTAGAAGTCGAAAAATATCAATTTTTTCGCAAAAAAAAATTGTAGGACAAAAATCTGTTAGGTTTTGGTATAGGGAATTCATACAAGGTGGCCTTTAAATTTTATAGGGAATCTGAAAAAAAATAAAAAATGTGGTCCTTCCATTTAAAATAACAAAGTAGGTGGTTGGGTTGGGTTGGGTGAATATAAACCCGGAAGTTTCAGCAACATATCTTTTGTAGTTCTCGAGAACTTTGAATAGGCCACTCAGGATGAATCACCCTGTATACATACGCTTTTTCGACGAAATAGGTATTTCCACCATAAATCAATTTGATGTAGCCTTTTAGAAAATTCGAAATTGCATGTAAATTATAGATACTCGTATAATATGTTTTCGCGTTCGAACTATTAGCGACGAGTGGCAACAGTGTCCCCCACCTACAACACATAATGAACTAAAATAATATTCAAACTCAACTTGTTTTCTCAATAATACCGGCACAGCGATTTCACTAAACACAAGTAGATTGAAACTGGTCTCTTGCGAATAGATGTTTGTTAGTTCTCTTCCTATTTTTCATTATGATACATTTCTTACTGATTTATCTATTACCAATTAACAATTATTTGAAATTTAATATAATTATTAGATAATAATGAACAAAGGAGTTTGAAAACGGAAATAGTGATAATTTTATCAAAAGAAGAAAAAAGTACAAAATAATAATTAAGTTTTAAAGAGTTATTCGTTTTAGAATAACTTTATCAATCAGAAGAAATATAGTTAGTACCTACTTAATATTGTTAACGTGAAATAAGTGTAATTTTAAAAAATTAATTAAATTAACTCGAGTAAGTAAAGTGAAAACAAAAATAATTAAGAATTTAAAACATACTCTGTGGTTTTATTAGACAATTTTGTGCGTTGAAATACTAGAGACCCAAACAAAACGGACACATTTTTGTGACATTGAAATAGTTTTGGTTTTTCGGTTTACATTACACTCAAAATTCCGGTAGCTAAACAGAGCCTCGGAGAGGCCCACGAGGGAACCACTATGGGCCTAGCACAACAAAATGTAAGTACCTATGGTTTATTATAGTGATATAAGTACCTACCTAGTTTCGGGTATGCCATAAACAATAGAATGTTTAAGAAAAACTAAATATTTGATTAGGACTTGAAAAGGTAGGATACAAGGGTAAGTCAACTGCATAATATCTTTTAAAATTGTCCGCATGTACCTAATACAAATACAGAATGAACCATAAATATTTTTTTATATTATTAGGTAAAAAGATAATTTATAACTTTTCTCATATATCATTTAATTTAGATGAGTAAGCTATTCATCTTCAGTTACATAATATAGGTTAACTAAAAATTTATAGCCACCTAATAATAATAATAATAATAATAAAGCCTTTATTTTTTAATGGGCGAAGTCTAGCCAAAGGCCAATCATACTCAACCCATTACACAAAGTAAACAATACAAAACAAAAAAAGAAAAGCAGAAAATAAACTAAATAAAATAATATAAAGTAAACTACAAATAATTCAAAATAATATAAAACATATCAAAATAAAAATCAAATAATAATGCAATATTATTGATATGAAAGTATATGTTCCTTTAACCAGTTCATAAACAACTTATAGGTGTTACATTCAGTAAATCTAGATATTGTTGATAGTAGTTGAACATAGTTACATTTCATTACATTAAGTTGACAGACTTAATTCTGTATTTTATTGCTCTATATATTCAAACGTTCGTTGGTTAGTTATACCGTGCTTTTATTTTAAAATTTGCCACCCTGAATAAATCGTTATCAGATTTTTTGCAAAACACGTCAAATTTGTTTTTTTGGAAGAACTTCAAAACCATTGTTTGGTTGAATTTTCGGTTCCACCCAGATGCCCCATTTTTATCATTTCAAATGTCATCCCCTGTCTTGTGACACATTTTAAGCAGCTTAAAATTCTGTGTGTGCTAAGAATAAATGCAATAATTGTTCGATTCATTTCTGAGATAAAGGCATGAAAAGCATAGTAAACAACAAAATAAAATAGCAAAAAAAAATAGGAATTGCAAAAATACAGGTATATATTTTATCATTAAATGCTTAATATTGTTTTATTGTATAGAGTTTTTCAAAAATAATCGTTTATACGTTGGCAGAGAGAACAGAGATAATCTAAATTTACGGAAATGAAAACAAACCTTATAATAATAATTATATCATATTATTAGAATGACCAATGTTTATCCTTTTAAATAACATTATCAACTAAAGTTTAATTAAAATAATTAAAATAAAAAAAAAGTTACATTTGTCCTGATCAAGGCAACGATGCATAGAAAAGGATAGTCGGGGTTTTGAAACCGACATTGAGACAAGAAAACAGTAAGTGCTGAGGAAAGCATAGATTAATTGTTAATAATAAACAAAAGTCTTATGAGCAATTGTTACAATAATGCGTCCATAAGAAGCATAGGTATATGTTATACATTAACGAATCTATCTTGCTGCCTTCATATTTTTCTCCGCAATAAACACAGTTGGTTTGATTAACGCCTTTGTTTGCTTAGTTTTTGTTGTGGTTTCTGTTTTTTTTGGAATATTACGTCAGAACAACATCGACATCGCCGTATCCGCTGTATATTGTTATGTCTTTACCAATGTCATCGTCACTTGATTCGTGTGTGGATATATTGCAGGAGTCTTCTGCACTAGATGATTCTTTAGTTAGGCATTGGATTAATTTTTGCTTTCTTTTGCTTCTTTTTCTTCTACCAATTTGCAGTGGAGGCTCGTGCGGTCTGAAAGAGGTGGGGCACAACAAGGTGGCAATAAGGCAATAACACCCAAAATTTTTCGAAATAAAGAATTAAAATAATGACCATTAAAACTGTTTGTAAGTGAAGTCCATCCTCTCCTGTAGATTTCTGAACAGCAAAGTGGTTGATGACTTGATCATTAAAATTTGAAATGGACTTCACAAGTTTTTATTCAACAGATAGCATTGCTAAGGCGCACAACCTTTCCTGGCCCATAGTGTTTCTTAAAAATGTTTTGATCCGTTTGAGGGTAGAGAAACATATTTCGCTTTCTACAGTCGTCATAGGGACAGTACACAATACAGTCAGCAATTCCACAGATTCACTAAATGTTGATGTTAAATTGTTTTGGATAAACAGAGGCACAGCCCCACTGTGTTTCAGAAAATCGTCCCGTGCGTATAGTCTCGAGAGTTCATTTTTTAATTTTAAGTAATTTACGTTAGGAAATAAGTTACACACAGTTTTAGTATCTTCATTTGGAAATACGGTTCGATATTCACCAAATTTTTCAGTTTCAAATAAATTTGCAACAGTAAGTATAGTAGTTCGATCCTCAAATGTTAATTTAACATTATTTACATTCATACAGGGTGGTCCAACGAAAAGTTTGCACCTAGCTTTTCTCTTTTTTTTGTAGTCGAATGCGAAAATGCTCGGACACGTCGATTTTGCTTTTGAGGGGGACACATTTTAAACATATTTTTCGATCTGCGCCTTTAACCCCCTAGCGGGGGTGAGTAACAACCCTAAAATTTTAAATGGAAAGAGGGGTCTAATGACATATCATTTGAAAGGACACAAAATTGTCTTTCTAATGATACCCTATTTGTCGAATTTTACTAAAACAGTTAATACGAAAACGACTTTAAAGACATTAAGCCGATAATTTTGGTATTAATGAGAAATACAAATAAGTTTTAATTATTGCGAGTGAAAACACCTGCAATCGTTAGTACATTCCAATGTTTGTTAGTTTTAACATTGCTTTGTAAAAAAAGTAAACAAGCTGTTAAATTGATTTATTAAAACGTTACATTAACAAATGTTGAAAATGTGACCCATTTGATTCCATACAATAATACAGATTTTGTTCAAATCTATTTCTAACATTTTGTAGCATATCAGGTGTTATGTTTCTGCACTCTTCTGTAATGCGTTGGCGAAGATCTTCTATGGACTCGGGCTTCGTGGCAAAACATTTATTTTTTAAGTGCCCCCAAAGAAAAAAGTCTAAAGGCGATAAATCCGGTGACCTGGCAGGCCATTCAATTGGGCCCCTCCTTCCAATCCACCGTCCAGGGAACCGGTCATCTAAGAACTGTCTTACAGGAGCCACATAGTGCGGAGGTGCTCCATCTTGCTGGAAATAAAGCCGATCAGCAGTATGATTTTGGTCATCTTCTATTATTTGTGTTATTAAAGGATCAATTGTGTCTTCAAGCATGTTTAGGTACACTTCACCAGTTAAATTTCCAGGAATAAAAAGTGGTCCTATAATATGATTTCCTAATATGCCACACCAGACGTTTATTTTTTGAGGATACTGGGTATGAACCTCACGGAATAAATGTGGGTTACTGTCATCCCAGTAACGGCAATTGTGCCTATTTACAGCTCCATTCAAATAAAATGTGCATTCGTCGGAAAAACAAATGTTAAATAATAATTGCGGATCTTCAATTAAACGCTGGCTCATTGCTTCACAAAATTGCAGCCTTCTATCAGGATCATCCTCATTTAGTTCCTGTACTAATTTGATTTTGTACGGATGAAATTTGTACGCTTTTAAAATTCGTATTATGGACGAACGGGAGACACCTGAGGCTTCAGCTAGTTGACGGGTACTTTGACTATGATCCATTTCAACATGCCCTAAAACAGCGACTTCCACAGCTTCATTTCTGATCGGTTTCTGCGGCTGGTGTTTTACATTACAGACAGATCCGGTATCTACAAACTTTTTAACTAACTTGCCAACGTACACATCATTCACATTTTTATCGGGATGTCTCTCATTAAATAAGCGAGCCGTAAGTCTAGCACTACTATTATTTTGAAAATAAAGTTTAACAATTTCAACTCGTTCTAGAATGGAATAAATCATTTTGTACGGTAAAAGTAAAATAACTTGAGAAGCAACCAAACTGAATCAATGAAAAGACTAAAATAAACGGTGTAAATTCTTTTCCTACACGTATCTGCAGTTTTTATTTCAACAAAAAACGCAAACGATTAGTGAGGAATTTAGTTCTGATAAATAAGATCGTGTTTTTGAAATCCCGTTTTTCTTCAAAGTAAATAATTTAGAAATGATTGTAGTTGTTTTCAGTCGTAATAATTAAAACTTATTTGTATTTCTCATTAATACCAAAATTATCGGCTTAATGTCTTTAAAGTCGTTTTCGTATTAACTGTTTTAGTAAAATTCGACAAATAGGGTATCATTAGAAAGACAATTTTGTGTCCTTTCAAATGATATGTCATTAGACCCCTCTTTCCATTTAAAATTTTAGGGTTGTTACTCACCCCCGCTAGGGGGTTAAAGGCGCAGATCGAAAAATATGTTTAAAATGTGTCCCCCTCAAAAGCAAAATCGACGTGTCCGAGCATTTTCGCATTCGACTACAAAAAAAAGAGAAAAGCTAGGTGCAAACTTTTCGTTGGACCACCCTGTATATTGCAATGAATTCATCTCATCATCAAAAACAACAACACTACACACACAAATTTTATTCGTATAGACTGATGGGTAGGGCAGCACCCCAGATATGACGTCACAAATGCGATTAATTTCTACTGTTACTAGCGTATAGCGTAGCGATGTATTGCTGTCTCTGTTTTTCGCACGCGATAGCAAAGAAAACAATAGAGAGAAAGAGCATCGTAATATGAACTAAGACCTACGTTCTGTTTCATTACCGTGAATAGACGGAATAGACGCGCTGCAAGAGTGATTATAGCATAGACAGGGCCGTCTTCGATTCAAATTTTCAAATACAAAATTTTATAGGGAATTCTAACGAAATCACACTGGTCTGGTACGAAGTCTAAAATTATTTTTTCTACTTCATTTTTTAGGTAGGGCACATGCCCACGTGCCCTTATGGACCAACTGCCACTGCCAATTTGTCTTTTCAGGTGTCTCTATTATAATTGCTGTTTTCCCCTTTCGAGGGCCTCGGTGATTATTTTCTTGCGGGATGCCTTAGGATATGATTGAATTTGTTCAGGAGATACAATGATACTTTTTCTAAAATATAAGACTGGACCAATTAGCTACCTATTATGTGCTTTTTAAACGCGATGTGTTGAAACGGACGTCCGTTTCAATACACCTTTGTTCATTCCAATACACTACATACGAGTACATAACCTCAAAAGGAGTAAATTAATTTAAACAAAATTAAATTTAAGTATATTATCTCACACTACAGTTGAGTAAGGTATAACAAGTTACCTGAGACATACTTCATAATGCTTTATGAGGAAATAGTGGGGTATAGGGCGAAGTTGTCACAACATTCAATTAAAAGATTGCAAAGTTTCGTGATTTTATTATCACTTTTTCAAGCACTCTCTCATCAAAATGCTGTACATAATAATATACAAACAGTCTTATTCGATGGCATATTAAAGTAGAAAAATGGCATTTAAATTCTTTTTTTTTACGTTTGCCATTGAAAACTCACTATCAATCTAAATCCAGAATTTAAATTGATAGTGAGTTACACAGTTTTTACAGAGCTTATTTGCAGATACGCAGCATCCTTCAAACTCTATTCGGAACTCAGATAAGACTTTTGTCAGATAGGACAAACCCCTGATCCTGATTTATGGAAAAATTACCAGAAATAGAGATACGCCGGTTTGTCATAAGAAAAGTAGACTAAAATTAGATAATCTGACGGCGTAACTGAATTTTTGACTTCTATTGGCCAAACTAAGTAATACCTAGATAAAAGGATTAGAAACCATAAGAGGAGACCTACAACCATAGGTTTGATTATGATGATAATACTCTTGCAAAGGAACGGAATAAGAAAAAAGGGAAATGCTGGAAATGATTTACATAAAAAAACCAAAACAGTATAAATGATAGGACACACATTCAAAAAATATCACTTCCAAGTAATATTCCTATTTCAAGGCATGTATTGGAACAAAATTTAAACCTAGTTAATCTAATCAATAGTCAAATTTAGCATAGTATATTTAATAATTATATATTCTGATAGTGCTGTCTTTGTCATCGAAAAGCTGCAAAAAGGCCGAATTTAAATCCACCATAACTAAAGTTACGCCGTAACAAGTACCCGCAGTGCAAATAATTATAAATTCTGATAGTGCTGTCTTTGTCATCGAAAAGCTGCAAAAAGGTCGAATTTAAAGCCACCATAACTAAAGTTACGCCGTAACAAGTACCCGCAGTGCAGTCTAAATGGCAATTTTATTTTCGAAACTTTTAAATAGGCTACTTTTCAACTGTGATTTAATGCGGTCTCACTATTTTATTAATTAATTTAATTACATCTACACAGTTAATTGAAGTGTGCGACGCAGAGGGAGATATTCTTCTGGGGCTATTCACAAATATATGATCACATCCATCCATCTGAGGGCTTTCATGGCACTGTCACTTTAGGTTATTAAGGTTATTATCACTTTTTAGCAGTAAAATTACTTTAAATACACAATGACAACTTCTAAATTTACTACAACTATATCGAACAACCTATTTATAACACTACAATATACAACATGTTGATAGAAATTGATCTTAAACATAAAAATAATGCCGAAAACTCTTAGGCTATTATGTAAACAAAGAAAATAATAATAAACTATTTGACACAGCAATTTGTCTGTCGGTTAGAAAAAACATTCTGACCAAAACCAAATTATGACGTGAAACTAGAAGTGTCAACGAAACTAAAATAAGTGACACCAACGTTAGAAATATTAGCAAATTATGACGTGAAACTAGAGGCGCAACTATATTGGAATTTGTCGATTTTTCTTTGAAAACCATTTTCATGACTTTATTCTTAGAAAAACATATGGGAGAAGCAATTTCGTATATTTTTAGTCGCAATCGTGTCAAAGAATGACGTAGACATTCGTAAATTCTATTGAAAAATTATTAATCTTTAAAAATATGACTCACTTCACACATACTACGTTCCTTTTATAAATATCACTATTCCAAATGTCATATAAATTGTGACAGCTACCCCACACAAAAATATTTCGATATCAATAAATAATTGTTTGTATTGGAAGCACCTAGCTAACAAACCTTATATGAAAATTTCCAGTCAAAACTGATGCTTATTTGTCTAAAAAATAATGCAAATACACTGAACTCCACCACCAAAGAAGTAGAGGTTTTCCATAGTGTCAAATTATAACATAAATCCATCTGTCATAATAATTAACATGTACCATACTGTCTATAGTAAAACAACGTAAATACAATAATTTCCAAAAATGTGCAAAAATATTACTGTAAAAGACAGAATGGAAATTGAAAAAGAATATATACCTGAAGATAAGTGTACAATCATATAAAATAGGGTTATCACCGTACACTTTGATGAAATTATTTGTTGACATGCCGCAACGACTTAACTAACCATTATTTGTAGGAAAAACTTACTTTTTTTTGCAACCCTCAATGACT
The DNA here is from genome assembly GCA_911728435.2 of Apoderus coryli. NCBI lineage: Eukaryota > Metazoa > Arthropoda > Insecta > Coleoptera > Attelabidae > Apoderus > Apoderus coryli. The sequence continues at coordinate 7,070,925 of OU452204.1, read as the reverse complement.
TTTTTCATAGATAAAACTACCACAAAACGACTGGGAAATCCCAAAGGGATTTCTTGTATACAATATAAAAACGTCAACTAATATCAGTTTCAGTCATAATCAGGACACCCCCGTGTTGATGAAAATTTAAATATAATCCATCTATTAAATACCTATTATAATACGCAACTAATGCAACCGAAATACTGATATTTTTAAAATACAGTTACGATTTTCCACATTCTATTAAATAATATTATGCCTAAACTAAACAAAAATCTCTTGCCAACAACAAAATGTATTTTCTATTTTGCAACTTATGGAGCAAAAAAATATATCACATTAATGAGATGTTGAAAGGTATAAATCTTTTTACACTTGTATCTTGTATACATATAATAATTTTTATTGTGTCGTTTTAGAATTGTCCATCTTATGTCCTGTGTATTTAAGTATATTAATATTAGTATATAAAATATTGCCAGAGTTTTATTCATAGTCCCATAATACATCACAGACACTTAACTATATACATATACAATAAACAATATGGTACAATGAAAATATATTTATATAAGTATGAGAAGCGAACGCTCTATCAATGTGTTAAAGTACGCAAGTACACATTATATTCTTATAAGAAAGAAATTTTAAACACTATTTTCTCGAGAATTGTGGGGGTAAATATTAAAAGTGACCTATGGCTGTAAAGCAGATAATAAATGCTTTAAAATGATGTATCACTCAGCCCCTACTGATATCGGAAAATTTAGAGGTGTGTCCACCTTTATCACAGGGCTTAAGCGATTTCAACCAAAATCTAATGCCCAAACGCATATATCAAAATTTAGCTCAATTGGTTAAAGCGATTAGGCACTATCGTCACAGTTTATACAGTTGGTTCTCATCGTGTCGGTACGTCTCATCTTCATGTCTTCAAAGCAAGTCGATGCCGTTTTCAGCGTCTAGTGGACCTTCTTATAGTTATTTATTATTCTATGCTATCGTGGAAGAATACATACAGACACACACACATACATACACACAGACAGACAGACAGACTTCCATCTGGAAATGGTCATAATCGTCTAAGGGAATCACAATAGTTATATCGGTCTTTATGTAATTTTTTTTTATTGCGTTCACAATAGTTTCCCTGTGCGGGAAAGTAAAAAAAATCTGAAAAAGACAAGAAAATTTGTCGAAACATCGAAAGGGAAAGGAATATGACATGAAAAGAAAACATTTATTTCATTTTTGCTGTTTAAATACGAACCGTAACCCAGGGAAAGTATCCAAAAATTTTGTTCTGCACCGTAATTTATTAGAAATATAAATACAGCGAATTTAGTGACCTCCATACCTATATTATGAGTATAGGAGTAAAATATCTCCCTGGCTAAGACCATTGCCCTGTGTATAGAATAAATGGAACAAAATCACATATTGGGAAACATGGGACTTGTATTTATAAAATGTAATATATGTATATTTGAGACATTTCACTGTCAAAAATTGGGTGAAAATTACATTAAACATTCCTAAAAAAATATTATTTTTAAAGAATTTTTACGTAATAAAATACATACGTTGTATTAAACGATATTTTACTAAAATACAGTATTTTTGCTCAATATCAGGGAGTTTTCACTAGCTCTATACCAAGTTACCGTACTTATTAACGTTGTTCTGCGCATGCTCAGAAGTTAGCGGAATTACTAAACGAAAGCAGTACCGTACACACCGTATAAACTAATCCTAACCTCACTTTATGCCATAGATCAATAGTCACAAAGTTTGGTTTTTATGGTTATGTTCATGTTATGGTTTATGGCAATGATGAAATCATAGTAATTCAGTCGGTATTATAATCATCATATTACACTAACAAAAACTGTCACTCTGTCAAATTATTTTTTATTTCATTCATAATAATAATAATAATAGGAGTATAATAAATGATAAAACAAATAGAGAAAATTACAAGAAAAAAATAAAAAAAATTACAAAAAAATAAAGTATTGATAATGTGAAAATACATATTTATAAACCTACTTTTCCGAGTTTTTGACGTGATTTTACGTGAAGGCTTAATTACATATCCATAATATATAAACTTCAGACATATTCGATATATTTTCCCTAAAAATACCAGAATTAAAGTAATTTCCATGTGTAATTTTGCGACTATGTAATTTTTCGTCAAATTTATGTAAAAGTAAAATTGATGTAGTTAAATTACGGTTGTAACAAAATGAAAGCGTAATTTAAAGTAAAATTACTAATTATTTTTAACACTGTTGTGTAAGAGATAAAGTTCAATTCCAACTGTTAAATATAATTACGGTTTTATCATTTCAGAAGTAAATCTGTTGGTCGATCATTATCATTAGTAATACCCAATGGTATTATTTCTGCATTCAGTTTATAATCGTCTTCTCGGAAAACAATAAAATTTAGTAATAACTCTGTACCTACCTAATAAACTAGGTAATTGATAATTGTCGTAACTGTAGATTTTACTCATTATTTGTGTAATGCTAATTACCATATGCACATAGTAGGCCTTTCTGAGGTCAATGCGAGTTCATAGATATGCTTGACAACAGCACAGTTGAACAAGTGGGTATCTGAAAAACGTATACAGACCAGAAACTGCAATTACAAGGGAGCGTCATGATGCTGTGTTGTACGGATTTCATGCCACTGCAGTCTTGCTTAAAATCTCAATTTCGTAATGATGAGAACTAGCCTCAATTCGACTCAACAGTCTTCACAACACAGGGGGATTTAGAAAATATATGTCTAACAAAGTTCCAGAAATAAAAGTCAGTAATATCTATCGGAAGTTGCTCGAACCGATATCGAATGAAATATTAGTAAAGTGAAATATTTTGATTAACAATCCGAGGGGCATTCATAACAGATATGTTGTATTATGAGGTACAAAGTTAAGTCTTGATTAAAGATAATCTTTGATAAAATACCTTATGATAAAATCACAGCTACACATTTTGAAATAATCTATCATTTCTACACCATGATGCAGATGACTCTAAAGCAATAACAGCAAAATACTTTGTGATCTTAACGATGCTGAATAGGAGAAGGCCAGACGTGGATATTTCTAGAACACCAGAAAACGATGTAGATACTTAAAATTAATATTTATAATTCAATTCAAAAATTTATCGTAGTTTTTAATATCTAAAATACAATTTTATATAATTAAATATAATTTCGCATTCCTATTTGTCTTTTATAAGTTTTTGTCAAATTTTATAATGCATTGGTAGTAAAAAGTCGTATAGCATGATAATAATAAATAATCCTGTATTGATTAGTAGTGTTACTTAGTTGTTGAATATACCAAAATTTAGAGTTTTTCCGAATGCCTGGGTTATATTTATTTGGTTCTGTATATATTTTTTGTAATATCTGTACTGTCCAAATTTAGGTTAACGCATTTTAAAAAAGTCTGGACTTGGTCATGCACATTTGGCGGACGATATCTGGAACATTTTTTTTATCTGTCGTTTATTGCAATACAAAATCATGGAATGTACCTCAACCGTTTGTACAATGGCCCAAGTACACTTTTAGGAATGCGACTGCTTAGTACACAAAAATCCTGTCGCTTTGATCAACACCAAAGTATTTACAACCCCTATTCTTTAAGATATTGCCTGTTGGTTTAGAATATAATCCATGTCTGACATGAGTGATGAAGATCATGTGAAGTATAACACCTCGCCTCCATAAAATCGAGTACCTAGGATAGTTTTTGTTTTCAGAACACTGCCAAAGATATTTGAGAACTCAGAGTTCCATCTAGACTATTGTTTAGAAGCAAATTCCTGCAAAACCGTTCACTTTAGACCCATATAAAAAATATTACTTTTTTAAGCAAAAATTAACAGGGAATCTAAAAAAAAATAAAGAAATATATTTATTCCAATGGCTTTGAGGGTATATGTCTCTATATCAAAATGCATACATAAGCAAGAGCTTTCTGGGGTAGCAGCACCCTGTATAATAATAGTAAAGGGGTTTATTTATAAAAATGGACGAGTTTCAGTTAGGTCTTCATAAGACAGTCTGTTCAGCCAACCTATCATATTGGGCGATAAAAATAACCAGAAGTAAATTGATGACAAAATCATATATTACATTCGTCATTTATTTTAAAAATTAATTCTTTTTAAGAAGATAAAAATATCGTTTAAAAATAGCACTTAGGTTAAACAGCCATCATTTATATTACGGAAAGAATGTATAAGAATTGGCTTCCGAAAACATAATCAAATTAATAATATTTACGAGATTTTTAGCCTTCCTATGTTTAAACTATCATTACAAGTGTTATAACATAAACATGATTGATCTAAGATAAACACACAAATGTGTGTAATACAGAGTGTGGCACAATAAATTAGTTTTGGTACTTGACTCCAAAATGCTTCCTGTTATATCACAGATACGAAAGCCGTCCTGTACATAAGTAGGTATACATTTTCCAGAAATAATTTTATAAAAACAAACAAATGTTCATTAAACTAAAATTAATACTCAATTAATGAGTACATTTACCTTTTAAACTATAATATATTTAATCTGTTATTTGACCTACACGTAAATTATTATATATTTTAATTGTGCAGGGTAAAATTATTAATTATTTTTACTTTCCCGATCCATATTAGGGGAAGTATTGGGAATGCGAAAAAAAATTGAGATAAAGACGGATATAACCATTTTGAAGTCCCCTGCAACGATTAAGGCCATTTCCAGATGGAAGTCTGTCTATATCTTCGACGATAGCACCTAAACACTTCAACCACTTGATAGATAGATAGAAATATAAAATATGGCTCCTTCTGAACATTTTAAGACGTGAATCAAATAAATCGGTACAGTGGCTGCGAAGAAATTAGTCATTGGAAAAAATAAAAACCCTATTTCAAAATTTCTGTTTTCGTTTTCGAAATACTTTACATTTTAGGAATTGTTTCCAGAAAAATACGCAATTTTCCTCTAATTTATTCAACCCCGTATCTCCTACTATTTCCGAGATCTCCATATGCTATTCGTTGTCCTGAACACACTGTATAAATGACAATTAAAAAACAAAGCGTTTCAATACTCTACTCATTTAAAACTCTTCTGGGTTTTATTATGTCTAAAGTATATAATATATATAAGTATTTTGGCACCAGTAAAATTTGGCAACGGTAAAATTTGTATTTTTTCTATTGTTTTTCAGGGTAGAGAATCGTTTTTGGGATTTTGCAAACTTTAAATCGCTTATATCTCGAAGAGTATCAATTTTAGAAAAAAGTTACTAGAGACCTTTGTTGTCCCAAATAATCCCGAATTTGTTTAAAATTTGTTAAAAAAAATTGTATAAAAAAATTGACGCAGTTTTGGATCGGGCAACATGTACATTCGCTTAAAGGGTACAGGGAACAAGATTCTGCAAAAAAACTATATAAGAATATTTTTTCGAGCGAGATAAAGTTCTTAAAGTTAAAAAAATCTTAATATACAATTGCTTGGTGCTTAAAACTGTATAAATTATTGTTATTGCAAAAATCATCTTTATTAAATAATTCTAGTATAGGAAATTATAAAAAATGGTTTTTATTTTTCCAATTTTGTTCAAAAAGAATTGACCTGAAATAAGGGCCATGTTTAAAGACATAAGATATTATTTATAAACAAAAATTTTTAATGGCCTTTTCCTCCGCATTCACTGGACCGATTTCTTTGATTCATGTCTTAATATGTTCACAAAGATATTTAATTTCTGTAGTAAATATCTCAATTTTAGAAAATTTTGTTCAAAAAGAATTGACCCGAAATAAGGGGTATGTTTAGAAACGTCTGTCATCTTGGATATTGGCGCTATTGTCTAATGAGACCAAGTGTATGGAAATCGGTTTACTAGTAAAAAAATTACAGACATTTAAAAAAATGTCGGTTTTTTTGACCCATCCGGAAGATTTTACATACCTATATCGAAATGAACTCTAAATCATTCAGCATGGTATGACTGGTATGAAAAGGTGACCTACTTTTACTTGACAGCATCTATTCTTAAAGAATAAAGAAGGAAAACAGCAATGTTTCGAGATATGAAAATACGTCAAAATTTTGTGTTTTTGTATAAGTTTTGCTAACAATCATAACTGGTTGGTTAAATAGAGGAACTGATTCTTTATATAATAAAAATACTAGTACGTTCACTTATACTGTGTTAGAAGGCGTCGTTATATAGACACAAGATAAATGATGTTTTGAAAATTTCAACTTTACAAATTCTCGTCTCAATTAACTAGATAAACAGTTTCCTGGCTCATTTATATCAATCAAACTACATGTGTGAACTATTTGTGTTTTTATATTTAAAATAAAAATATGGTAGTTTCTTTCAATATTCTTCAACATTTATGTTTTAAAGAAAGGATGGACAAAAGTCTAATACTAAAGGCTGATCCAAATTGAACTTTAAGATTTTCTTTCTGAATAAAAATCAAAATATTGAAAAAATCCTAATGTTATTGCTATATCAGCCAAATGCCCTCCGCTGGCATTCTTTTAGCGTCTGATGTTCTTTTTTAGCCCTGGAATCGTGGCAGGTATGTTGACATAAGCTCTTCACGAGGAGGATATTTGATTTGAAGTAAACTGAGTGTTTCACGTGCTGTGTGACATGCGGCTCCTGTTGAAACCACATATAATTCAAGTTCAAATCATTCATTGAAACCGTGTAGCAACAGCGTTGCCACCTTCGTCCTCAAAAATGATTCTTTCAACCCGTAGTGCACACCAAGTCCTTAGTGTATTTTTGTGGATGGATTGGTTTTTATTGATTAACATAGGGATTTTCAATTTCTTTGTTCTCTAAAACCCAGTTCACAAATGTACGGAGTTTCTGGTATTCCGTTTCTTTAAGTTCTTGTGTCAACTGAATTGTATACGCCTTTAGATGCAGATCTTTTGTTAAAATTCGTTGACTAGTGCCGTATCAAAGAGTCAATTGCTACGAACGGCAACAAATTGACGTAGTTGGTTCTTCACGCACACTATCACTTACTTACGCGAGCAAAAGTTCCGTCGGAACGAAATCTGTGTTGATGATTTCGGACCCTTGGTTTGTCAATAAACATACTACTTGTTACAAACTATTGAACTAGATCACTAACGTCCAAAAAGTGGCCAAAGTTTTTTTTAATCGTAACTGTTTTCATAATAAATTTGTACGATATTAATGTGTTGCTGCACAGTATACGGCGCCATAATGAAACCAACTATAAAACTGAGATCTCCTAACGTTCACACATTGCAAATGGCGCGTAATTCAAATCCAAGACTTGAACATGCCAAACAAGGACACAAGCACATTACAGAAAAAAACCACAACTCGAAACCCAAAAACAAAGAACATTTGGATATACAAACACAAAATTACAAACTAATTAACCATAAGAGAAAAAATTGAAAAATTATTAAATTATTTGCTGCTAAAATTAGAAACCAGGTTTTATTTATATTTTTTGAGCTGAAATGTTTTTATATTTCGTAACGTTATTTTATATTTCTACCTTTTCATTTAATCTGAAAATTTGTCAGTTACTTATGATACTTATTTTAGTTTTTTAATTTTAACGAATATTTTCTTGGGATGAGGTTCGAACTCAAACTATCATATAATTGGAACTAAACTTTTTTATTTAGTTCCTAGTCATATTTTTTTTGTCTATGTTTCGGCAAGGTAAGTCTTGCCTTCTTCAGGACAATTTTATTTATTTTTTTTAATATTATTGGTTTCTGGTTTTTAAGAAACATTTTTCTGCTGGAAAACTATTATTATTATTATTACTATTATTATTTTTTATGTAAAAATACCTTATTTTGTAAATTGATCTCTAATTTTGAGGGTGTGTACCTTAATTTTTCGGGGAAACAAATTCAAATCACAACCTCGTGTTATTGTCTTTTATTTAAGAAGAAAACTTTCGCGTTGTAACGGCATCATCAGATCTATCCTACAAATGATATCCTAATTTGATTAATTTGTTATTATTTGGTCTCTAAGTGAATAATTGAATCATGTACATAATTAAATATAATATTGCTTTAACGGTGGAGTAAAAAGCTTGGGAACATGTGTCATTTTTTTAAGTGTCCTTTGGAAACTAAACTAGGCTTCTGCGCTATGAGAATTTCAAAGTTGTGCAAATTATTTGGCAACACGTTCTTCTTACAGGAATGAATGTAGATTTGAAATCGATATGGTTATAGTTATAACTGTGGCCTGTTTGCGAAATATGTTTACCCAACAGATAGTCATTGTTATTTTTCCCTGATATTTTTCTGGCACACTTTTTCTATCTAGTTTCGAAATGATGACGATTATTCGACTTGTAGTTTAGGTTGGAAATTGTGGTTTTTTTAGTAAAGTTCTCGTATATGCTTGTTTTTGTTTTATTTAAATTTAGTTCCACTATGCTTGAACAAAGCTCTCAATAGGAAGACTCAAATCCGATTACAATAATTAATGAGATTGTTTATCCTTTTTGGGTGTCTACTGTGCACAAACGTTACCCATCTTCTTGACAAAATTGGTTGATATTGTGGATGTGGTCGTTTCGAGGATATCCGTTGTAAAGAACAACAAGAATACGATGCAGTGTTGCCAGATGGCTTCAGGGCTCATCATTTATAATACATCTTACTAGACATCATTGATTTCTAATATCGCGTTTGAGCGCTGTGATTTCGCCAATTATGCTTAATTAGTCTAATGATTGTATATTCACTCATTTAGTTGGTTTTTGTTATGAACTGCAAAGTGAAAACGTAATAAAACCTTTTTTACTATAATTATAAATCGTCGTATATAAACGAATTACCATTGAACCTAATTTTATATAATATTAAAATTTAAAATAATCAGTAAATTTTGGCTACACTGCTTTTTCACAATTAGTACATTCTCTAAAGCACTTTACAATTATTGTTACACCCTGAAAATACAATAACAAAATAAAAAGCCAGACATAAAAAACAGCTTATCAACTTAACAATAATTTATCACGATTTAGCAATAAATTATGTATGAAAAATATATTATATATAAGTTCTCAATTACATTAATAGTTCAAAGTTCTACATTAAACAATAACGATTAATAATAATATCGTTATTTTTAGAGTTGATATTATATTATTAAAAGTAACGAGTTGTCCTAGAAAGACGCACTAAGAGATAAAATAAAATATTAAACGCAGAATTTCTAAAATGTTGTCTATTCTTAATTTTACAAAGAAAATGTATTTACTCACAAATAATAATAATTTACAAATCTCATTCCTCTTCATGTCCAGAAGGAGGTTTATACCAAATTTGGTTAAAATAATCTATTCGGCTGTTTTCTTTTTTTAGTAATTGTGTATTTAGGCAACGTGTAAGCCGTTATATTGCTGCCTTATTTTGCAGGAAAATAATACTTTAACAATATCACCGAAATTTTCCAAACGATATCAGGTAGTCTAATTGCGTTATTAAACATAAATCAGAGTCCACGTCCCATGTTTGAAGAAACAAGAGGAATTACTGAATTATATTTAGTCAATAGATAAGAACTCATGCATAATGTTTATCGATACTAAGAAAAGTAGATGACCTACGACAGAACGTTGGGGACCACCATACTCTATAGTCAATAGACGGTAATTAACGCGGCCAATAACACAGTTGCGCTTATCCTCCAGAGTGTTAAACATGAATTTAAGTAATTCCTTGCTATTTTGAAAACCTAATCTTACCAGAAAACGGAAAATTAAAAAAATCGGTTGTGTCACCCCAAAACTTTCCCGACAAGTTATAATATAATATAGATAGATATAGATATATTTATTCACCATCTTATCTTACATAACATGTATAGTACGTAAAAAAATAACAAAAATTAATCAAAGTTACAGCAACAAAGAAAGGCTTACAAACAAATTAAAATAGCAACAACATAAAACAAACTAAAATCTAAAAAAATCTTACAATATCGCTTCTGAAATAGTCCTCAAAGGTATAAAAAGCTTGAGATATCAAAAATGATTTAATACATTTGGTAAATTGGACTTCACCAAGGTTCTTTATATGAGACGGCAGCTTATTATAAAATTTGACACAATAATAGTCAGAACCTTTCCTAGCCCTCAATAGGCGGTGAAATTCTGGCAATATGTCATTGCGATTTCGCGTACCATAATTATGCATATCAGAGTGTAGAGTGAAATGCGAGGCATTGGTTCGAATGTAGCCAAGACAATTTAAGATGTACAAGGAAGGCAAAGTAAGTAGTCCATGTTCAACAAAATACTTTTTACAGCAGTCACGCCAACCGAGCCCCAACATTGTACGTAAACATCTCCTCTGTAGCTTGAAGATTTTCATTGCATGGGAACTATGTCCCCAGTTCAAAATACCATACGACATACGGGAAACAAAATAACCATGATATACCGTCAACAGACTGGCGATTGAAACACTCTGCGCAAGCCTTCTGATCAGATATATGACCCTGGACAGCGAGCACCCAAGTTCTCGAACATGACTCTCCCAGGTTAATTTAGGATCAAGATGAACCCCAAGGAACTTCACGCGAACATCGCTCTGAAGATCGATAGGCGCAGAACGCAATGTAAAGTTCATGTTCTGAGTTTTAGCCTGATTCAAGCTCAGTTCATTTGCCAGAAACCAATTGCCTATGTCAGTCTCAACAGCATTAACCAACTCCCTTAAAGGTTCGTTTGGTCGATATCTAATCAGACTAGTTGTGTCGTCAGCAAAGAGGATTATATTTGACTCTTCTTGAAATTTGTATAAATCATTTACGTATATTAAAAACAATAAAGGTCCCAAAACCGACCCCTGGGGCACACCCCGTCCAACCCTTCGTCTCTCCGAGTATCGTCCCCCATACAAAACGTGCTGATAACGATCGCTGAGATAAGAGCCAACCAAGGCAACACTGTCAACATCAAAGTTATAGTAAGAGAGTTTCTGAAGAAGTATCTCGTGTGAGACACAGTCAAAAGCCTTAGTGAGGTCATAAAAGGAAGCAAAGGTGTCACAGCCCCGCTCCATGCCATCCGAAACATATTCCAAAAGGTTATTAATTACAAGAGTAGTAGATCTCTTATTACGAAAGCCATATTGACCTTGCATAAAGAGATTATTTGCTTCAAAATATTCAGTTATTTGATTTTTAATAATAGACTCAAAGATTTTCGAAAAAATTGGCAAGATCGATATTGGTCGATATTTACTGGGATCATCAACCGATCCTTTATTTTTGTAGATTGGAATAACCCTTGCCTCCTTCAAGATCGCCGGAAATACAGCGTCACCAATGCAGTGGTTTATCAACTTAGTAAGCGGCACCACTAGCAGATTCTTTAAAGTCCCAATAATCCTAACATTAAGCTCATAACAATCCGAGCTTTTTGTGTTTTTCATACCTGATAGTTTTTCACGTACTTCATTAAAGGTTACCGTTCTCAAACTAAATCCAGCAGCTCTAGTGGGAGACATATATTTCTCAAAAGTGAAATATATGACCTGCGTAACGAAACAGAATTATAATTGTATTATTTTCATTATTACCCATATACTTACGTAACAAACTAACTACTTTATTCAAGAATTAGAAAAAAAAAGTATTGCCAGAGTTGACGCAACAGAAACCTGATGACAAATATTGTATTTTATTTATATATACGTTCCAACTAATTAACTGGTGAAATTTTAAACGCAATTTACTCGAGAATATTGCTGTAAAGCAGATAAAAAATGCTTTAAAATGATGTATCACTCGACCCCTACTGATATATGAAAATTTAGCGGTTGTGTCCACCCCTATCAGAGGGCTTATGCCATTTCAACCAAAATCTAATGGATTCTATAGGACTGCCTCAAACTCATACACCAAAACAGACAGACAGACTTCCATCTGAAAATGGTCTTAATCGTCTCAGGGAACTTCAAAATGGTTATATTCGTCTTTATCTTAAATTTTGTTTTAGCGCGTCCACAATACTTTCCTTGTGCGGGAAAGTAAAAACTATTAATTGAATCAAATAATAGTTGACACAAGACAATGGCTATAAAACATTTATTAATTATTCATATCATTATTGAGTTGTCTAGATTTAATCAAAGTTCAAAAATAGGTTAGTTTTGATAAGGATGTAATAATGACGTTCATTTATTTGTTGTCTCGAGTACTATTGCAAACAATAAATGAACGTTTATGTAATTAACTTTATACATTGTTACTAATAATTGGAATTAGTCGATATCTATAATATGGATTTGGAAAAAGTATTCGGATATTTGTTAATATTTTTCTTGGAAAAGGGAATTACTATGTCAATAGTGTTGTTGTAATAAAGTATCCAACATCACAAGAGATTTTAAAATAAACAGAATTAACCTGTTTCACTGTGTTCTGAAAACTTACACACAGATTTATTATAGCTATGTATACTTCTGCATTATGTTGTATGTATTTTCAAGGTGTGGCGCCAGAACCATACAATATGCAGAGATGTTAGTCTTTATTTTTTAATCTTTATGTTTTATTACAGGCATATTTTTTCGTTATGTACAAGGATTATTGTACAGTACGGCAATTTGAATAGAGATATTTAGAAGTAGAAGTCATACTATACATACAGGGTGGTCCAACGAAAAGTTTGCACCTAGCTTTTCTCTTTTTTTTGTAGTCGAATGCGAAAATGCTCGGACACGTCGATTTTGCTTTTGAGGGGGACACATTTTAAACATATTTTTCGATCTGCGCCTTTAACCCCCTAGCGGGGGTGAGTAACAACCCTAAAATTTTAAATGGAAAGAGGGGTCTAATGACATATCATTTGAAAGGACACAAAATTGTCTTTCTAATGATACCCTATTTGTCGAATTTTACTAAAACAGTTAATACGAAAACGACTTTAAAGACATTAAGCCGATAATTTTGGTATTAATGAGAAATACAAATAAGTTTTAATTATTACGACTGAAAACAACTACAATCATTTCTAAATTATTTACTTTGAAGAAAAACGGGATTTCAAAAACACTATCTTATTTATCAGAACTAAATTCCTCACTAATCGTTTGCGTTTTTTGTTGAAATAAAAACTGCAGATACGTGTAGGAAAAGACTTTACACCGTTTATTTTAGTCTTTTCATTGATTCAGTTTGGTTGCTTCTCAAGTTATTTTACTTTTACCGTACAAAATGATTTATTCCATTCTAGAACGAGTTGAAATTGTTAAACTTTATTTTCAAAATAATAGTAGTGCTAGACTTACGGCTCGCTTATTTAATGAGAGACATCCCGATAAAAATGTGAATGATGTGTACGTTGGCAAGTTAGTTAAAAAGTTTGTAGATACCGGATCTGTCTGTAATGTAAAACACCAGCCGCAGAAACCGATCAGAAATGAAGCTGTGGAAGTCGCTGTTTTAGGGCATGTTGAAATGGATCATAGTCAAAGTACCCGTCAACTAGCTGAAGCCTCAGGTGTCTCCCGTTCGTCCATAATACGAATTTTAAAAGCGTACAAATTTCATCCGTACAAAATCAAATTAGTACAGGAACTAAATGAGGATGATCCTGATAGAAGGCTGCAATTTTGTGAAGCAATGAGCCAGCGTTTAATTGAAGATCCGCAATTATTATTTAACATTTGTTTTTCCGACGAATGCACATTTTATTTGAATGGAGCTGTAAATAGGCACAATTGCCGTTACTGGGATGACAGTAACCCACATTTATTCCGTGAGGTTCATACCCAGTATCCTCAAAAAATAAACGTCTGGTGTGGCATATTAGGAAATCATATTATAGGACCACTTTTTATTCCTGGAAATTTAACTGGTGAAGTGTACCTAAACATGCTTGAAGACACAATTGATCCTTTAATAACACAAATAATAGAAGATGACCAAAATCATACTGCTGATCGGCTTTATTTCCAGCAAGATGGAGCACCTCCGCACTATGTGGCTCCTGTAAGACAGTTCTTAGATGACCGGTTCCCTGGACGGTGGATTGGAAGGAGGGGTCCAATTGAATGGCCTGCCAGGTCACCGGATTTATCGCCTTTAGACTTTTTTCTTTGGGGACACTTAAAAAATAAATGTTTTGCCACGAAGCCCGAGTCCATAGAAGATCTTCGCCAACGCATTACAGAAGAGTGCAGAAACATAACACCTGATATGCTACAAAATGTTAGAAATAGATTTGAACAAAATCTGTATTATTGTATGGAATCAAATGGGTCACATTTTCAACATTTGTTAATGTAACGTTTTAATAAATCAATTTAACAGCTTGTTTACTTTTTTTACAAAGCAATGTTAAAACTAACAAACATTGGAATGTACTAACGATTGCAGGTGTTTTCACTCGCAATAATTAAAACTTATTTGTATTTCTCATTAATACCAAAATTATCGGCTTAATGTCTTTAAAGTCGTTTTCGTATTAACTGTTTTAGTAAAATTCGACAAATAGGGTATCATTAGAAAGACAATTTTGTGTCCTTTCAAATGATATGTCATTAGACCCCTCTTTCCATTTAAAATTTTAGGGTTGTTACTCACCCCCGCTAGGGGGTTAAAGGCGCAGATCGAAAAATATGTTTAAAATGTGTCCCCCTCAAAAGCAAAATCGACGTGTCCGAGCATTTTCGCATTCGACTACAAAAAAAAGAGAAAAGCTAGGTGCAAACTTTTCGTTGGACCACCCCGTATAGGGTGTTTCATAATATATGCGCAGGACTTTAGGATGTGAGAGATCGTCCAAAAATATGAAAAAAGTTTCTATTAACTAACCCTCTAAAATGCACCATTTTCGAGATAAAATCTGTTTTTTGCGGATATCTCCGGAACCGTTTATCGTACAGAAAACAACTTTTGTAACCATTTTCTACTCATAATAAGCTATGTTTGTGCAAGAATTTTTGTTTTTTAAATTAATAATTGGTGAAGATTTTGAAGGGGTAGTATGTGTTTTTCTCCCAAATTTCGACGCCACTGGAAAAACTACGATTTTAATATACCCATGTTTTCTACACAAAAAAGATACTCCTGGTCATAAACTCTAAAGTTGACCGTTTTCGAGGAAAATCAAGTTGTCGAAAAACATGGTCAATTTTTTTAAATGATTTTAATTTTATCTACTAATTAAACGAAATTTATTTAAACGTTAGAACAAAACCAAACTAACTTCATAATTGCAAAACAATAAAAAACCATAATCAGTTAAATTAAATGTTGAAAATGTCCGCCGTTAGCTTCAATACACGCAGCAATTCTTCGACTATTTCTACGGTTTGGAGAATTAAAAAATAAAACAACTTTTCTATCATTTCTTCATTTTTTTTAAATTTTGCAATTATGAAGTTGACGTTTAATTAGTAGAAAAAATTAAATTTATTTCAACAAATTTTCAACATCATTGATTTCCTTATGACCAAGAGTACCTTTTTTGTGTAGAAAACATTGGCGGTTCAAATGGGTATCTTAAAAACGTACTTTTTCTAGTGGCGTAGAAATTGGGGAGAACAATACCCACTGCCCCTTCAAAATCTTTATCAATTATGAATTTAAAAAAAAACAGATTCTTGCAGAAAACATAGCTTATTATGAGTAGAAAATGATTACAAAAGCTGTTTTCTATACGATAAATGATTCCGGAGATATCCGGAAAAACGATTTTTTTTTTTCAATTTCAACATCCTTTAGAAGGTTAATTAATAGAAACTTTTTGTCATATTTTTGAACGAGCTCTCACATCCTGAAGTCCTGCGCCCACATTATGAAACACCCTGTATATTATACATACTTCTAAAGAACACTGTAAAAATAATTTCGTTCTCCACTGATTTTTAAAACAAAAATGTTAACTTAGAAAAATGTGAAAAATATTTCCAAGCTTTTTTCAGCTACTAGGAGAGTTTGGATTAGTTCAGCAGCCAGTGACGCTTCTCGGTACTTATTTTACCAGACAGCAAACATTGATAGAATTGTTCGGTTTGTAATTCTAAGCAAAATTCATATACACCGTGTTCAAAATGAAATTAACTTTAGCAGCCAGTGACGCTTTTCGGCACTTATTTTACCAGACAGCAAACATGGATAGAATTGTTCGGTTTGTAATTCTAAGCAAAATTCATATACACCGTGTTCGAAAATTTTTTAAGAAACGATTTTTTGCGATTTTAGTTTTTATTTATTTCAGACATTATTTTTACAGATATAAAAAAAAATCTCATTGTTAATTTTGGAGGAAAATCAGATGACATTTACAAATTGTCATTACGGCGTTTCGTTTTTGCAAAATTTGGTTTTTTAAATATGGCCCTGGATTTTTTATTGTATTTTTTATTGTTAAATTTAAAGCTATTTTCAATTCAAATATTGATGGTATAGGTATCACACGTATTGGTTTAAATAAGTTTTCATTGTTTTTAGCTGTTATTAAAATTAATCAAGAAAAATCGCCACAGTTTGGCACTTATTTTGCGTAAAATATTCATCTGAGAAAGGCGTTTTTTTAATAACTTCAAAAAGGAAAAAAAATCAACTAAATTTAAAAAACCGCGTACAGAATAAAATGTTACTACTACTACTAGTAATAATAAATAAATGTGAGTAACGTCGAAAGAATGGATTTGCAAAACCTACTACTCTACATTCACTCAGTTAAATTCCAAACTATGACAATTATTTTTATTGAATAATTTTAAATAACCGCTAAAAACAATTAAAACTTGTTTAAACCATTACGTGTGATATACCACCTATTTTTGAATTGAAAATGGCTATAAATTTAACAATGAAAAATCCAGGGCCGCATTGAAAAAAACCAAGTTGATGATGTTTCAAAAACGAAACGTCGTAGAGAAAATTTGTAAACCCTATCTTATTCTCCTTAAAAAGTAACAATGAGAAAGTGCAATGAAAATCGAAAAAAATCGTTTTTTCAAAAATTCTCGAAAACGGCTAAAGTTAGTTAAATTTTTTGAAAACACCATTTAAAAGGTGTTTAAGTTGTACAACTTTACTTTACTCTAATTTAACCAACATTGTAACTCCTACCGTTTGCAGGATTCCAATGCTCTGCCATTCTTATCTAGGAGGGTTCCGATGGGTTTAGGCGGAAAATGCTTCAGAACATACGAATACACTGCCCTTTTTTTCAGTGATAAAAATAGTTCTAGATGTAAGAGGCTGAAGCTAAGTAACAAAAATAGTCTGGATAATCTGTAAATTTGGATAATATGTCTGGCAAGTGGAAAACTGAAAAGTTTCCATCCAAAAAATTTCCCTCATTTTCGCAGTCATGAAAATTTATCAGATGATGGTCATATTATAAAAACAGCTTAAAATACAATCTGGCTAATGTGGGATTTGTATCTCTAAAGCCTTTCCAGACTCGTCTAATGATCGTCAGGCGCCCTAAATTCATCATAAATTTTAATGAAAGAAATATTATAATTAAGTATAAATTCTCCGTCTTCTTCTTCATCAATTTCGCCATCAGTATCGTCAACATATTCATTATTATCATCATCATCTTTTTCGCATCTGTCTTCAATATCAGCAATACTCTTTTCAAGTACCATAGCATCAGAATCAGGGTTGTTATCATCGCGAGACTCAATTGCCAATTTCATAAATCAGCCAGACTTACTTTTAATTACAGTTTATGATTATCAAAATTTATATACTAAATGTCAAGCCTGGATAAATAAGGGTTACGAATCCGCAAAACCGGTAAAATTTTTGAAACCGCAAATTTTTAGCCAGACTCACTTTCCGCTATCTCAGATAAGCCAGACTGCTATTTTCATAAACTTTATGTTCCACTTTGGTAAATGTAATATATTTATGAATGGAAAAATAAAGTAGTATTTTTTTTTGATGCCATATTAATTAAATTCCTGTTTTTTGTTACTAAAAAAACATATTAAAATATATACACCGACTGGAAAAATAAGTACGAAAAAATTTACTGCCTCCTAGACTAGAATCTTCATTAACTCTTTCGCTTTTCACTTTTACTACTAAATTTTTATCAGAGAATTATTAGAAGTAGTCTTTTACAAAGATAAATAAGTGTTATTAATAGATGAACAAAAAAATCATCTCTATTTTTGTATTTTTCTCATATAAGACAAACCATATTTTATTTGAATTATAAAAAGTGGAAATCCAACTGATTCGTTTGGAAATATGCAAAACAATTCATTCCGTTGGCAATGCTATTTTTTCCCTTAAACACTATTTGATCTTTGCAGTTACCTTCGCCTACCACCACTATATTTCCATATTATTCTTCTTCAGGACTTAAGAGATCTTTGGATTTATAAAATGGAATACGCAATATAGGTTTTTCCTCGATATCGTCCGTTTCAATCCATGAACTTTTCCATAGGGTCCTTTTTAATATTTAAGTAATATAGAGCACAAACACATGCAGTTTCCACAAAATCCATGGTTGCACATACAAGTAATTCTTAGTTGCCTGTGCGCGCTGCAAATTGTACCGACAAATTTTCAGGCAACCAAACTCTTTAGGTCCGAAACCAAGAGTTGCTAGTGCGCGCCTAGCCTTATTGTGAATCTATCAATGATTATGGACATAAAGGTTTCCACATGTTCGATTGATTGATCTTAGGAAAAGTAAACGTTACATAATACTAATGGTAATGGCAATCAATACAAATATTTACTACGGTATCAGGTACAAGTAAGTAGTTTTAAAAGAAAAAAATCGTGACACACTTTGTAGTGCAAATATATTAAGAGAATTCGTTGCTCAACCTAGATATTCTGCCATTACAGAAGATATAATTACTAACTTCCACGCGGAACTGTGACCACCTATTAGAAGTCACAAGTTTTTCTCACATAATTTCCCGCCTTACATTATTAAGTTAATTAAAAATAAACGAAAAGTGTATCGCGAATATCTGACAAGCAAAAATCCTATCCTTAAAACGCACATCAACAACTATAATAAAAACATACAAGAAATGATTAAACAGTGTCGACAACACAATTGGTTGGAAGCTTGTCGAATCATTAATGATGCTAGAGGTCGAAATTTTTATCATCAAATAAACAAATTGTGTCGCTATAAGCCCAAGCATTCCTATTATCAAATATTGTGGCAATAAATTATCATCTGATGAATCTAAGACTAATGCCTTTCAACAGCACTTTAAGAACGTCCATAGCTAGTCCCATGAACCCGAATTTTGTCGTGAGAATTACAAGTCTCTGGTATGACAACTTTTTTGATGCAGTCCCACATGAGCACGAAGCACCAGAAATCGATGAAGAAGTTGTTGATTATATTATATTATGATAAATTTGACTAAGGTGTTGAATGTCTGTCCTATCATTTATACTATTTTGGTCTTTTTTTATGTCAATCATTTCTAGCACTTCCCTTTTTTTCTTATTTCGTTCCTTTGCAAGAATAGTAGTTTTATCATAATCAAAACTATGGTTGTATGTCTCTTGATGTTTCTTCAGAACGGTTATTCCTGTGTCATAGTAGTAGTTTTGATTATGATAAAACTACTATTCTTGCAAAGGAACGAAATAAGAAAAAAAAGGAAGTGCGAGAAATGATTTACATAAAAAAACAATTTTATCACCAAAACATATTTATCACTTAAACATTTTTTTCTAATTACTTATATAAAAACCATTATACAATTATATCGAATGAAGGTGTGTATTCACAATAATTTTTGTGATTTCATAATACGAATCAAGTGCAGACATGATAAATAAGTACTTAATTTTTTGTAATGAATAATAATTTAGTCTGTATTGTGTAGGTATCACAAATCCTAGACACGTTTCAGCTTCGTGTCTGCGAGCACCCATTCTTTTTTTTTTACTCATAATATTTTATACTATTCTCTATACATATTTTTCAATAAACAATTCCTTAATAATCAAATACTAATACCGTCGCATATTAATTGCTGTTTTTCATTTGTAATTTTTTGCCGTTTTGTTTTGCATTTATTTAATTAATATGCACTGGCTGTGTATGGTACAGTACGGCTAAAAAATATTTACTAACAGTTTCGTTACTGTTTGTTGCTGGGCTAGGCCCATTGTTTCGTGTAATGAAGGTTGCAAAAATATCAAATAAATCTATCCATTATCCGTTTTTTCTATTGACTTGTGATAAATAGATTTTAGATTCTAGATGTAGATTATTATTATTATGTGGAAAAAGGCAAACTGTTGGTCTTAAATTGCTATAGTCAAAGATTAATGTACATTAATCTTTGCTATAGTAAATTACAGTAAAGTTTTAACTATTTTTCACTTTATAAAATAAAGTGCTATATAAACTAGAAAATATTTAAAATTAACATTATTAGAGAATTATGGCACGTACCAATAGTGATAAGCACTAATAAAACGCCTTTCAAAATTTCCAAAAAAAATATTTAAAGCTCAAAATAATTTTTTTGAAAATCATGTTTAATGCGAGGTACTCAGCCCAACGACCACAAAAAGGTGGATCCCCTCCATCAGGAAAACCACAACGGGTAACAGAAAAATACACAAATGCACAACAACACTAGCACTCGATTAAGGTCAAAGCACTACAACAGCAAATCTTCAAAGAGGCCACCATTAACTTCACCACTTATTTACGCGCTTAGGGGTAATCACTGAACTTTGTATGCGTGCCAAAAATTCAAGATTATTGCGGATTTGATCAGCTGCACCCTCAATTTTGTAGAACAGGGAGGTAATAATAATAATAATTCTTTATTGCCCAACAAGCTGTCGCCCAATAACAAGACAATATCTTACATGATTCAACTTAAATATAAATTATATATACTTAGTAATATCTAATAGCATACCAAAAAAACCGTACCTATACCTCTACCTACACCGTAAAATCATTGAATATTAACTATAGACAAGAAGGTTCACTAGACGCTGAAAACGGCATCGACTCGTCGCATTCCCAGCCACATTTCTGGCCCGTTACTATATATACTATATCTATATATACTATACTATAACAATAAGCGCGGTGAATTTATTTGTAGACATGAACATCAAACGTGCCGACACGAGGTGAAGTAACTGTTTATTATTTTAACTGTGGTAAAATGTTGTGCAAACGACAATAAATGCTTCAAATTAATTCTTAAAGTCACACTAATTCCTTCCACTTTCATCACAAAATGTGCGGTAAAAACCTGCTTCATAATAATTGTTGTACAGGTGTTATACGACACATATTATGCTAAAGGTTTGGTTCCAGAAGAATCCGAAACAGGATTCTGCGCAAATCAATGATGAGACATGATCACCTACCACTCACCTCACTTTATTTTTTTTATAAAAAGAACGTGAAACTGTTAAAATTACCATTAGCTACGAAAAATTATGCGCTTAATTTTTCACGTAACTAGGTTTGTTTTCACAAGCTTCCGGCACCTTCAGAAATAGTCTGCATTAGGTATTATAAGACTGAAGACAAAGTCAGCGCCCCTACAGCTGCTGTGAATATTTTACGGGGGTCGTATACGGGCCCCAGGTCATCGCAAGATCATAGTTTAAAATGTCGTTAAATTTCGATTTAAGTCAAATAAACAGGCATTTTAGTGTGCTTTGTGCAATCTATTTACTTTTTTTTATGTGTTACTGTATTCAATATGCGATAATATAGTTTTAGGAGTTCGCAAAAACGAAGAAGTAATCTACAATTCTGCAGTGGTCAACTTACTTATCAGGTATTTTAATTATTTTTAACAAAAATGTTCATTTTCATCCCGTCTGTACAATTGGCAACGCCGCAAAAAAATTTTCTACAGCTGAAGCCATCTTGAAAAATGGTTGATTTAGCGGGGGAAAACCCATCTTTTAAACATCGTTTAAAAATTCCGATTCAAATTTTTTATAGTTTTTCATGCTTCCCTGAGCACGTGGTTAAAATTTTGTGATAGTGAATTTTGTTTTCGAAAAGTGACATGAAGATGATCTTACCCTATTAAGGGAATTTCTAAACTTTTCAGTTTTCAGTCAAGGTAAAGTGATCACCAAAACCTCAGTTTTCAATGTCCGTGTCAATTAAAAGATTCTTTAATATCACATGCACAAAATTTTCGCTATATCTACACCTCCTGAAATCACAACTTCCAATATCTCTTCCATTACATATTTCAAATGCTGCGAAAGCACTAAATTAACTATACAGAACAGGACACATACAATGATTACTGAAGGTTGAAAGTGAGGTTAGAATATGTAACCAATAGTGGTGTTTCATAAAAGGTAGTAAGTCTTTTTACACAACAAAAATACTGACTGTCAGTGATTGAATATGGACGTTCAATATTAGTGCCGGTCAGTATTAAAAAATTGCCATAATTCTCTATAAATTGATATAATATTTTGTTTGTAATATTCTCTATGGTATGTTTATTTCTGTACATGCTGTAACTTTATGGATTATATATTTAAACGTTATATGCAATTTTTATTTTATAAAAATTGCATAATATAATAAGTACGTTAGAAACAATTTAAAAAGATATATGTACACAGAGTATGCATAAACACGATAAATTTTTAATGAACTATTTCATTTAGCATACAGATCTTCGATTAATTTTATGCTCATATTTATGTGTGCAGTTATCGTTTAAGCACGAATCCTTAGTTTTTATGTCATAATTGATATTTGATAGCAAACAAACCCGAGTTATTTTTAGATTTTAATGATCAAACTTTAATAATATATCTTGATCTTTGAAAATATAAAAAAATTGCGAAAAACGGTATGATTCTTGAAAATAATAATAATGCAAAACCAAGAAAAAAACTACGATACCATTACATCACTTCGAGAACGCCCACCTAGTTAATTTTGACGATGCCAGAATATTGGAGTTGAGAACTTTTTGACTGTACTCTCTATATCTACTAAAGATTATGTCACAGATTTAATAGACCAGAGGCGTAAGTAACAGTGATTCAAACTCGATTTGACAGACTTATGTTGCCCACACCAATGCATTTACAAATTTGGGTTGTGTTAAAAAAGATTGTCCGCACCAATAGACTTTTGAAATATTTAAGATTTATTTGTTTAATTATTAATACAAAACAGTGGAAGCTTAAAATTAATATGTTATTATTTTTTTACTGTTTTTATTATTATTATTAAAAAATTTATATGATAATAGTAGAGAACAAGGCGAAACAACTACTACACTGGCTAATAGCGCGAGTGAAATTGAATTACAAGCACCAGTTTTCTAAATAAATAGCGGGGACAGATTGGTCTTACATCGAAAAAATCTAAATATTTTTAGTAACAATAAAATATCTATACACATCAAACAAAAATAACATCACATTCAAAATATGTTTTTGGTTTACTACACAATAACAGAGAATATGGTTTCACAATTATTTTTGAACTGTATACTTTATGATTAAATTATATTGGGACAAATATTAGGACCTATCTAGATCACTGTTGGTATTATGGTTACTATTTGTTGTATTATATTACTCGTTTTCTGTAGATTTACAATTTATATTATTTCCAATAGCAATGTATTTATTTATTTTTAAAATAGGTCTAAATCTTTTTAAAAATAAGAATATAATCACAAACCACAATATAATATATAATAACCCGCACTACAGATACCTCTGCACGTACTATAATAGTCAACCGCTTCATACCTAGCGTGAACCAAACTATCGGAGCTGGCACTTTCTCGGTAGGCGTGGTTTCAAAAAGAATTGAAGCAGGTGCGCTCGCTTGCTTACGCATCTGGTCTATTAAATCTTAATTCAATTAAAGAAATCAGTACAAAGAAATCCCGATGGCATCCAGTCGGAAAGTTAGATTTTCGATTTGGTGTACACTGACATAAACTATTAGTAAACAAATAATAGATTATTCTGACGGTCGCCAAATATAACCAAAATGTCATCTTGACAGTTATTTTAACTAAAAAACCGATAATAATAGCTTTATTGCCCAACAGAAGATATTCCATTTACAGGACAATCCAAAACAAACGATACATAATAATTAAAACTATAATAAATAGTACAATTCATAAATAATTTTGAATACGGAAATTAATTTGTAACCACGTCACTGCTGATGAGACTTATAGTCTTGAGACATGTCTGAGGAAATTTGCAAACAATTAGTAATTAAGACATGCACCTGTATTATGCCTAGGACGTTTACAGAGCATGGATAAAAAACCTTCGTATTAGTAATTTTACAGACGTAACAATAGACTACAACACTTATATGCCACTATATAGCGTACGAACGAGTGAAACAAATCAGACCAGTATTAATAAATGAAATGATAATTATACTCTGTGTTATAATTATTATTGTTTTAGTTTCTATGCGATATAAATCGACAAACTCTCCACGTCTACCTATCAACTACTTTTATTATATACCTATACCTATCTAATATCAGTCATTGACTCTCATTATAATCACAATTTCATAAAAGTAGATAAAAGTAATATTAGAAGAGAAATCCAACCATTTTATCTAAATAAATATTAAATATTTTTGATAAATACGTATTTATATGCGAACGCCAAAATGTCTGTATAAATTCGTATTATAAAGATGAGACCAATGATAAATTTATTCCTGGGATAAAACTTTATAATCTCACACCGTCTGTTCTAAAAATTATACGAATTCTCAGTGCTATAGCATCAAACAATTTTTATAATATTTTTTGAAGGAGTTCTAAATAATTTACAAAAGTATCCATGTTTTACAAGGTGTTATTTTTTTTAGATGCTATAAAACTAACGTTGTTTTTCATGTGGACCACTCTGTATATTTTGATTTTGGTTTCAAATTTGTGTTTTCGATAATATTCTTTTCGTTACACCATATTCAGCATTTTAATAAATTCAAGGATTTTTGTACGGGGCAGAATACACGCTGGAGCTGGTACCATTATATTGAAGAAATGTTAGATCATTATGTAAATATTATTCTAACTTATTTAATTAAAAAAAAATACGGAAAATATTGTATAAGTATGTCTGTTAAATTAAGACACAAGATTAATTTGCTTATTGTTCCTTAAGATAAGATAAAATGTAGGTACCCATTTTATATATGACAATAAAAATGAAAAAACCAGACAAACAGTTTTAAGCATAATATTTTTCTGGGAATTTGAATATCTACTTGATTTTGTTGATTTAGATATACAAAAATTATTTTTTTTTAAATATTAAAATTAACAAAGCAAAAACATTAAAGGTATATGGAATTGTATTCGAATATTCGACTATTTTAAATTCGAATTTAGAATATGTTTTCGCTTTATTAATTTTAATATTTTAAAACAATAATTTTTGTATATCTAATATACTTTCCTAAATCTATATATATATATTCGAATTTTTTGTTAGCTAGCAGCATAATGCAACATGCGCTAAATGCTGTGTTGTTATTGGTTAAACGCTATCGTGCTATCCATTCAAATTTAAGGAAAACTGCTGTAAATAAGTAAACACCAAATGTTTAAATAGTTCAACATAGGCACCGTGGTTAACCGACTATTTCGGTATTTAAAATAATTTCAAAGAATATTCGACTAATAATATAATATTCAATATTGGACTATTCGAATAATAATTTAAGAAAACTAAAACTTTTCCAAGCGTAGCCGTGCCTGGTTTAACGTGAATAATCTAGGAAACTCATAATATAATGCTGATTACTTTTCTAAACTGAAAGCTCGATTAGTACCTAATATCTTACTGACTGATCGTTTATTTGTAAATAGTCAGAAAAATTCTTTAAAACCTATAGGAATTATATATTAGAGTTGTTATTATTTTATTTTCTTGTTTTTAATTTCCCGCACAGGGAAAGTATTTTGAATGCGCTAAAAAAATGGGAGATAAAGACGGATATAACCATTTTGAAGTTCCCTGAGACGATTAAGACCATTTCCAGATGGAAGTGTTAAGAAGCCTACTGAACTCTGCCTCCTTTATGCGGGCCTTCCGGTTTGCGCGAACTAACTCAGTGATTGAGACTTCACGCGCTTATTGCTATTATTATTATAAGTATATATACCGGATCACTCACACGGTTGGTAGGTTAAGCATTTTAAGAAAACTAACCATACGATTAAGTATTTTGAAAGATTGGATACCTATTTGTTATACTGGAACTTGATGACAACTTTCTTATTTCAAATGGAACACTCTGTATATAATTATATTTTTAGATTTCTTATCTGTGAGTATTTTGTCTGTCTGTTTTTAAATAAATAATTTATTTTAATTTTTTAGCCAGAACAGGTCACCGGGCAATATTCGGCATTTCGTCACCTGACTAGACAGACTTTTGAAATTTTGATTGTAGTTGAAAAATATCTTATATAAATTAATTATATTGTCAGATTAACGCAGAAGGTTACAGAGTGGTCGCAAACTAATATAGTGTGAGTAATTGGTAAAAATAGGTATAATAAGCACAGTTTTTAAACAGTTACTTCACTTCGTGTCGGCACCTTTGTTACCTCTGTAGCGGGCCAGAAATGTGGCTGGGATTGCGACGAGTCGATGCCGTTTTTAGCGTCTACTGACCCTTCTTATCTATAGTTATTATTCTATGTAATAAGTACATTTTCTCAAATGGAATACCCTGTATATTATCTAATATTCTGAAGGTCAATCAATTTTTTTATAATAGTTTCAAATATATGAACAAATAGTGTAAAAATATTGTATTAAAATTAATAGATACTCGTATTTAAATTATCCATATATTGACATACATTAATGTGTTAATGGGCTAGAATAGTAATATATTTCAACAAATGAAATTTATACATATTACAACTACCTAGTACCTACTAATCCAAAAGGTGTTTTTGAATTGACGTCATTATTGTTTCGAATTGCAAAAATAAGAAGAAAAAAACAGGATCATAAATTAAAAGAGGAGAGGCAACTAAATTATTTTATAACACGTTTTTTATGTTTTTGTTGTATTTATTATACCACAGGTGTACTTTGTGATAATACATTTATCTAATAATATAAGATATGCAAGGAAATAAACAGAATAGAAATTCTTATCGTTTTTAGTAGACGAGAAATAACTCGATTCAACTATATGTAGAATAATAAACGTAACTGAACATTATTTAGGTGCTAAGTCCCTCCGTTTTTTTTATTGGTAAGAATGGTTTAAATTTCCTTGATGTTATACAGGGTGTTCTGCAAGCTACATGGCAAACTGACACTACTTTGTCTCTGTGTAATATATAACGACGAATAACATTAAGTTCTAGGTCGTAAAAGCTTAAAAAGATCGTATTCTAAGAAATGTTCTCAGATCTGCATTTAAACAGATGTAACATTTCTCTGTTCAATACACGCCATACAAAATACGGTGATACATGAAGGTTACTGGATATACGCCGAACACTAACAATTGAAGAGTTATCAAGGACAGTATTTATTACGAACGAATGGCGTTTTTTGGGCAGCAAAGTCTACGAAATGATGCACCGGGTGTGCAGGTTGGTGTCTATTTGGATACCTCTGTGTCGATATTTTTGAGCTGCTTGTCGGGCGTACCCATTGGAATACCCACATACACATACATAAATGTTTTTTTTTACGAAGTGTCAAATAGATAATTACCATGTTTAACCGGCATTTGAATTTTGATTGAAGTAGGAAAATATGATTCTATAAATGCGCTTGTAACTTCTAAACAAAAACAAATCTAACCTAGGTGTCATCTGTCAAACTTTGTCATAGAGCTTGTAGAACACTAGCTTACATCTGAAATTTTACAGAAATATCGATACTTTTTTATGAATGTTTGCAATCCTACTATACCTACACAGAAACATAAAAAACTAACATATTTTATGGTTGTTTTTGTTTTAAATAAAAACTTATTACTAATTGCTTTCATTACCATATTAGTACATAATGGTCAGATAATTAGGTTTTCTGTAATAATTATAATTTATACAGCTTTTAACGGTAACAGTAAAATATATTTTATAAGTTAATATATTATATTATTTATTAGTTTGATATTTATCTCTCATCAGGTGGAACAGATTCAATCCGGCTTCTAAAATGGGATTATGAATTTTCAATATTTTATATCGTTGCTTTTTGAATTGAAATGGAGATCACGTTACACTAAAATTGTAGGGAATAGAACTGAATAGGAAATAACGAACATCATAGACATAATGTCATTAAAAAAATGGTACCTAATAAAACTATAATTTTTAAATAGCAACAACGAACTGATCATTTGGATTCTTTATATCGCATACAAAGTGATCGAGAAGGTTCATCAGAACATATGTATATGAAAGGGAAGAAAGAAGAATGGGAATGCCATGTAACTCAAACTTTTGCGGGAAATCAAAAAAGATAAATTGCGATAATTGATGAATTGAAACGAGCAAGTCTTTAAAAAGTTTCGGCAAGATTTAACGTGTAATTTAGGAAATAACGTGTCACCACAACAAAGATGGTCAAAAGGAGGCACCCTTAAATATACAGTGCTATTTATCCAGTATGCAAGAAGATGTTCCTTTCTACGCTAGGCTTAGGAGGATCACAAATTCGTAGCTGGGTTGAGCGAAGTAAACACGGAATTAATGATGAACAGAATGAAGGAAAAGATTGGAGGCATTTTATCAGAGCGGGCTCCAAATAAGTTTATGAAGACATTTTTAGAAAACCTTTACGAGTTACATTCACATTATTGCAGAAAAGACATAAACAAACTATATTTAGAGCACAGCACTCAAATGGACTGTGACAGAGTTCACGCAAACATTGAGTATGTATGTGTGTATCTATTCTTCCACGATAGCGCCCAAATCCTTTATCCAATTGAGCTAAATTTTGGTATATGAGTTTCAGGCAGTCCTAGGATGAAGCCATTAGATTTTGGTTGAAATCGCTTAAGCCCTGTGATAGGGGTGGACACAACCGCTAAAATTTCATATATCAGTAGGGGTCGAGTGACATATCATTTTAAATCATTTTTTATCTTCTTTACAGCGATATGTCACTTTTGATATTCCTCCCCATAATTCTCGAGTAAATAGCGTTCAGTGAGTTAGTTGTTTATTTCCATGTCTCTGTTGATAGGGCGTTCGCTTCGCATGCAGAAGGTTACGGGTTCGAGTCCTAGCTCTGGCAATACATTTTTTTTTCTAATTTTTGAATAAAGTAGTTAGTTTGTTACGTTAATTTATTGGAAATAATGAAAATAATACAATAATTATAATAATACTAATTATTAAAATTCTGTTTCGTTATGCAGGTCATATATTTTGGATTATATATAACTTGTCGGAAAAGTTTTGGGACACAACCGATTTTTTTTTACTGACTGACTATGCCCGAGTGTTTGAAGAAAGCAGAACTTCTAGTAAAGGCAAAAATAGCAAATTACACTTTTTTCTAAAACTTTCAGCCAAATTCAAATTTATCCTTCCATTATACCAGGAAGGAGGAGATGCCACAATATTTTATGATTTTAATGTATTTTTTATTATTTTGTTGTTTATAATATAATGGAGATTACTTAGCTACTGATTTTCAATGTTAAAAAATAAATTAATGGGTGTTTAATAACGCGTAAGTGCGAAAGCGTAGAAGGGCCATGCAAAATATTTTTTTAGAATTCTGCAAACTCAAAATTCTGTAAAAAAAAAACTCGCAATGATAGAAAATGACAACAATTTGAAAATATTAATTGGATCAGGAATTTTCTGGATAACTTTCTCTTCTGGTTGATCAGCATGTTACTTGTAAAGAAGACGTTGACCGGATTTATGATATCTCCGAATTATTTTGAGACAGTATTTTTGTTAATTTGTACATTAGTTTTTCATGTTTTACCTTGGGATTTTAAAGAGAACTGATGAATTGTGTTACTGCAGTGTTACTCTAAGCATACATTAGTTTGGTATTTAAATTTACTTTTGAATTTGTGATTAAAACTGATAAAATCGTTTCATGGTTCATCGTTAACTTTAACAATTAATATCCTTTCGCTTCTTGTGACATTTATAATATTATTGTATCAAATTTTAAAATACTGGTAGTCTTTATCGCTTGGATTATTAAAATTTAAAACACGAATATGGCTATAAAATTAGTGGATTCTGTTAAGACACCCTTACGACACCCTTTTTCCCCTTAAAATTATTACAAAAAAATAGATAATTTTATTATCGTAAGATTCTTGGTATTTTAATTTAATCGAGAATAATTTATAGTTTTGAATAAAAAAAGTCTTTTGTGTTTAGACACCTGCTATTTTTTGTAAATTTGTTTATATGGCTGTATTTGTACTAAATTTATATCGTAGCCTAGTTCTCGCCATTTGTAGGTATAATAATTTTATTGCGCAAATTTTGTAGGTTATATAACCGAGAGGAAAATAAGATTTTTTTATTATATCGCATTTTTTTACTTTGACCCGTTTTACTTTCTCGATCTGGGGAAAGTATTGTGAACGTGCTAAAAAAACTAGAGATAAAGACGGATATATCCATTTTGAAGTCCCCTGAGACGATTAAGACAATTTTTGGATGTAAGTCTGTCTGTCTGTGTGTGTATTCTTCCAAAATAGCACATCAATCGCCTCCACGAATTGAGTTAAATTTTGGTATATGAGTTTGGGGCATTCCTAGGATGAATCCGTTAGTTTCTGGTTGAATTCGCTTTAACCCTGTGATAGTGGTGCATACAACAACCGCTAAATTTTTAAATAGCAGTAGGGATCGAGTTATACATCATGAGAGTACGTTTTATACTATTTACAGCAATACTTACTATTGAGGCGATAGTTTAACCTCCGGGAAAGTCTAATAAAATAGCAATTGAGGCGTTTCTCGGAAAAACCTCAGTTTCACCGAAATTGAGATAATGGCGCCAATTCATTCCTATCCTCCGTATACATTCACACATCAATTTCTTGTAAAAATGTCATAGGCTCCATAGTATTTATAAACAAAAATTGGCTAGTCATCATAAGTCCAGACTGTTTCAGCTAAAAAAGTCACATTCACATGTGCATAATAACATTTATTGGAGTAGTTGTCTGTAATATTTCTTGTTCGTGATCGAGTTAGTACTGTATGTATTAAAATTGTTTTTTTTGCGTTTTTGCGAGTTGAATTTTTTGTTCTTTCAGTGTTTGTACTTGGAACGCCTCTTCATTTTTTCTTTTCAAAACCTCACATGTCCATGTGTTTTTTGTGTTTTGTTCAAATACAGTTGACAAAAAAGCTATACATTATTCTGGACGAAGCATTTTTTATATTTTTACTTCTACTAGATATGCCTACAAAGCGCTCTTATCAAAAATGAGAATGCCAAAGAGTTTTTTTCATTTTCCCAAATATGTTAATTTTGGACTAATGATGTTTTTCTGAGAAACGCCTCAATTGTTTTTTTTTTTGCAGTTTATATATTTTTTAATTTTGACTCTTTTTCACACCGTTGACGAAAGGCATATCATAAAAAATTCCGAGTTTTTTACAGAATTCTGCAAAAAAGTGAGCATTCTTAAAAAATTATATTGTGTTCTACGCTTTCATACGTAAGTCTATTTTTTTAAGTTTAATAGCACGTAAGTTTGGTTTTACTAAGAAAAGTCGGTTTATTTAAACATTTTACATTTATTGCAGTTTCTTATGACATTTTCTTCTTAATTTGTAAAATAAACAAAAATTGCGTATCATGCATGATGTATGCATCGATTTGTCTCTTATAAAAATATCTCTGCCTTGCACTGTATCCGGAGACCTGTTTTGGTATTATCATCTATTACACAGGCCAACAAAATGAAAAAAAAAATTTGGTGCCAGAAATCTAACATCTGATTTTAGATGTTTTTAATGTGCTGATTCCAAAAATGCCACCAGATTTTTTCTATCAGCTCTAGTTTTTGAGATACACGTTACAGGTTAAATGATATATTTTTTTCTGATAAAAGAAACAAATAAAGAGATAAATATGTACTTAATCGTCAAAATAGGAATTTCCCAGAATCTAATTAGCCAAATGGATACCTGGAATTGTCCCTGACCCAATGTTCCTATACTAGGAACTACTCAATACAATGCTCTTAATTACTTTTATACCTGTAATTGCCTATGACCCGATCCTTCTATACCTGCTTGGCTGTACTTGATTTAGTATATTACTGAGTTTTCCCAAGTAAAGTTGTGCTATCATTTTGTGTAAATTTTGGTCGTTTTGTAGTATCAAGACACTAAACTGAAACAATGGCATCCACAAGCAGACGTACCTGTGTAAATCATCCCGATGTTTTTTGTTATGTGTGTGGTGAATACACTTTGAAAGAGAGCAGAAAAAGGATTTCTGACTTTGTGAAAAGAGCTTATCTTGCCTATTTTGGCGTTCATTTAGGAGATCAAGATAAATCTTGGGCCCCACATTTCATATGTAAAACATGTGTTGAACATTTGCGACAGTGGACAACTGGAAAGAGGAAGTGCCTAAAGTTTGGTGTACCAATGGTTTGGAGAGAACCGCGGAACCATCATGACGACTGCTATTTTTGTCTCGTTAATATTAAAGGCATAAATAGAAACAATAGACACAAATGGAAATATCCTGATCTAGATTCTGCAAGAAGGCCTGTAGTGCATTCGGAAGAAATACCCGTTCCATCATTCAGCAGTCTACCCAAACTGACAGAAGATGATACAGAAACATCAACGTCTGACGAAGTTAAAAGAATTCAATCAGAAAACGACAGCGATTTTGAAGCAGATTTAGCAACTCCGCAGTGTTTCAATCAAGAAGAACTAAACGATCTTATAAGAGACCTGAATCTCTCAAAGGAATCCGCTGAATTACTTGCATCCAGATTAAAAGAAAAAAATCTACTTTGTCGAGGTACTAATATTACATTTTATCGTAAAAGAGATAAGGATCTGCTGCCTTTTTTCACTCAGGAAAATGACTTGGTATTCTGTAACAATATAAAAGGGCTCTTAGAAAAAATGGGTTTGCCTGAATACACTCCAGATGATTGGCGCCTTTTTATTGACAGTTCAAAACGTAGTTTAAAATGTGTTCTTTTACATAACGGTAACAAATATGGCTCAATTCCTATTGGTCATTCTACTACCATGAAGGAAGAATATGAAACAATAGCATTAGTTTTGAGAAAAATTAAATACGAAGAACATCAGTGGTCAATTTGTGTTGATTTAAAAATGATTAACTTCCTCCTTGGACAGCAGAGTGGTTATACAAAATATCCTTGTTTTTTGTGCCTTTGGGACAGCAGAGCTAAAAATGAGCACTGGGTTAACAAAAATTGGCCTTCAAGAGATGTCATGATTCAAGGAATACAAAACGTGATCAACGAACCTTTGGTTTCAAGAGAAAAAATCTTACTTCCGCCCTTGCATATCAAGCTAGGCCTAATGAAGCAATTTGTGAAGGCCTTAAATCGAGATGGAAATTGTTTTGGGTATTTGTCACGTAAATTTCCTGGCATTAGCACGGAAAAACTAAAAGCTGGTATATTTGATGGTCCTCAAATAAGGCAACTTGTTAAAGATCCACAATTCACCACATCAATGAACGAGACTGAATCTAACGCTTGGAGTTCATTTGTTCAAGTAGTACAAAATTTTCTTGGCAATCATAAAGCAGACAATTACGTAGAATTAGTGGAAACTATGCTTTCAAATTTTAATATTCTCGGCTGTAACATGAGTATAAAAGTTCACTACCTCCACAGCCACCTAGATCGTTTTCCAGAAAACTTAGGTGATTGTAGTGAAGAACAGGGGGAAAGATTCCACCAGGATATTAAAACTATGGAAGATCGTTATCAAGGACGATGGGATAGCCACATGATGGCGGACTACTGCTGGAGCCTTCAGCGAGACTGCCCTAGTAAACTCCATTCTAGAAAATCGTATAAAAGAAAATTTTTATGTGATTAGTGACTAATGTAATTATGTAAATTAAGTTTTTGCAATAAATACTTAAATCCATGTGTCTTTGTTTTTTTTAACTGTCAATAGTAATATTATATATTATAACAGTTATAACGTAAATTATATACACAATTTTTTAAAAAATCTCAAAAACTAAATCTGATAGACAAAATCTGAGAACCTTTTTACATTCTGCATCCAAAAATTACTCAGGAACAGTTAAAAAATCGCAGGCACCAAAATGTGTGTTGGCCTGTGTTATATGGCCTACCATCATAGTATGCAGGAAAGGAACGTATCAAACCGGTCCCAAAAAAGAATTTTAGAAAACTTCTTTCTTGTAACTAATATTGTGACAATAATAAACAAAACAATAAATTACCTAAGCATATAATATAATACCTACCTAGTACATAAGAGACCGTGAGTAGGCAGTTAATTGTCTTTGAATTAAATTGCATTAAATTACCATAAAATTTGAATAACCCAACTAATAGGTAGGTTATGTATGTTATTACTTAAATACAGATTTTTATAACTTTTATTTTTCGCGCCTATGCTGGCGCGATTTTAGCTCACATGGAGTGAGTAAATAGAAAAGTAACTAGCTATATATAGTTTCTTTTATTTTTTTAGTAATTAAAATTCAAGAAATTTGAATATTTAATAGTATTTGTAATACTCATTGAATATTTAAGTTAGTAGTTCTATAAATAAAGTAATTTAGGCAGATACTTGTTAGTTTTATAAACTTTCTAGTAGTACTATTTGCTATTAATTATACAGGACTGGTTTTAGTATAAATAGGTATAAATATATAGCCAGATGCTGCAAAAAATAATGACAATTGAATATTTTTGAGTTTTCTTGTCGATAAATTCTCAAAATTTCATATATTGTTTTATATAATATAAAATATATAAATAAATAATATACAATTATATATATTATACCTATATGTAGTGGGTTGGTTATATTATATCTTGCGGGAAAAGTTTTGGGGTGACACAACCGATTTTTTTTATATATAACATTATATATAAATTGATTAAGTAATAAGTTAATTAACAAAATATCGCAAAAACATGCATACTTGCTAAAAGGACAACCACAACATTAAACTCAATGCTATTTCGATAGCGTATTTATTATTAAAAATTATAAAAAATAATACGGATTAATAATATTAATATAATTACTGATATTAATGTAAAGAAAAACAAAATATCTACTACAGAGATATGGCAAGAAAATTAATTATTGATGTAAATTCAGATCTGATATCTGTTGTTGCAAAACTTAACAATAAATTAGTAATGCTGATTGTAACTGCTTACCTACATACAACATAACAAAAACAAGTTTTTGCCTCATGCATTTTCATAAAGATGAAGCGATATACTGGCATTTTGTTAATATCGATAATATAACTAAAAATCGATACAGAATATTTTTCAATCATGTTCCAACACCGTGGAGATAAAATGTTTCGACCATCACTTTCTGTGGCAAATCTTCGCAGTCATATGTGTTAAAATTTTTGTGATATTTTGCCCACTCGTTAGGGTTTTGTAGTCTGTAACTGTAAACCACCTACTTATGAATTGATAGATCGTAATTTTGTGTTTTTGTTATTTATTTCTTTATTTTTGGTCTTAAATTAAATCCATCTTGTATATGTCAATTTCTTATTTCAAGAATCGAATATTTCAATTTATAGTGAGAACTAGAAGAACACATAAATTCGATAAAATTTGATGAAAAATTTGATAATCTTTGGAATAACTATATACGAATATTCTTTGTAAATCATCGAAAAGACGCCGCATTTGGCGGTACACGGGACACGGTTCGTGGTCGAGGTGATTGGGATTGGGAGAGGAATTCAAGGAATGCAAGTTTCACTCTAAGATAAGGATGTGCAGAACGCTCCCTTTGAGAGAGAGATATACTTGTTTTCCTTTTAATTATATAGCTATATTTGTTGAATTTGAGTAATTTAAATCTCAAATTGAGATCAATAGGCTAATGTATTTTTTCATATTTAAAGAAAGTCTAATCACTCAGAGAGAAGTGTTAAAAAATCGCAAATTTAGATAAAATATAACTAGATGTAAGATTATATTCTTAAACTAAGGGAAAAAATGATGTATAAAAAAAACTTTAACCTTAAAATGAGTTTACATACTTTAACTAAATATATAGCTACTTATTCTAAGCATTTTTAAGTGATAAAAGCTTTTTCTTTAGTTGAGAATTATATTTTTCTGTGTGTACATTTAATTTTTATAATAAGCCCTAAACGTGGTAACTTTTGGTAGTGTACTGGTTGAAAAATAACATATTATGAACTTAAAAAACTTACGGAGGAAAGTGTCACTTTCGACCCTTAAATGAGGGAGGAAAAGTCAATTTTCAAAGTAAGTGTGAGAAAAAAATATTTTAACAATCTCTGTTGTACTGTTTAGCCATTAAAATATTGCTTGCGATCGGTCGAATAAAAACCATATATTCTTTATTGGTTCTCAACTTTGCTCTAACCTAACCGACTTTGTAACTGTACGGGTTAGGCGATGTAGATGCAGGTTATATATATCCTGTACAAAAAGATAAAAAAGCACTTTGCATCTATTTCATAAAAAATATTGGTGTCATATCCTGTGCTGTTTAGGTATTTGTTTTTGTAAAACAAAAACGTGAGTTTATCTTATTTGTTAATTATACAAAATTTTATGACAGGAAATATTTCACTATAAGAAGAATAATTAGATAAAAACTTGTGCGTAGGCATCTATTAAATTTATTAAAGCAATCTAAATAATGGCTGTAGCATTACTGTAATTATATGGAGCTAGTTCTACTTTATTTATATTTTTATACCCATATTTATAGT
Organism: Apoderus coryli; assembly: GCA_911728435.2. NCBI lineage: Eukaryota > Metazoa > Arthropoda > Insecta > Coleoptera > Attelabidae > Apoderus > Apoderus coryli. The sequence continues at coordinate 7,033,904 of OU452204.1, read as the reverse complement.
ACAATAAATTATGACCGTACAAAAAAAGGTTTAATTTTTTCCACATGATGCTTTACATCAGCCTCCTTTCTTGTAAAAAAAACTTAGGCGTGTAGAATGTCTGACTTGTTCTTTGTGGAGGATTTATTAACAAAGCCACTGCATCTACCGATCAGGGATGCTTTTTTTGAGTTTGTGTCATAAATTTCGAACGTGATATTTGTATGGCGAAAATTCCGCATGCGACTCTTTTCATTCGATACTGTATTCCTGAACCGAATGCGATAATCAGTTGGACGATGTCGAAGTGAGTTGGTTCACGATATTAAACAATAATTGAAATGTGTTTATATACGTAGATGTGGGTAGAAGGGCCTTCGCTACTCAGCTACAGCACCCACAGCATCGTCTACAACATTGCAATATCATCGAAATTTGTTACTACATGTGAAATGTAGCAGTGAGTGACAGTGATGTTAGGCTCTAAGGTTATAATTGATATCGCGCTCGTTGTTCTATGGTCGATAATTATCGCCGATGATATTCGAATATACCAAATTTGGTGTATCCATCGATAAAGTCAAAAACTCGCATGCGATATTGAGGCGAGTGACCTCAAGCATGGAGTCCCAACCAAATTGAGTGGAAAATCAACGACGATTAAGTCTGGACGTCTTCAGACTCCCCAGGCGTAGTCACCATTCTTCCAGATTGCATTCTCATAAATGAGAAAATATAAAATGGGTGTCAAACCCGTGTAATACAAATTGTAGTAACAAATACTAAAACTATCTCACTTAGGTCAGCGTGTTGTCTATCATATGAAAGAGGAAAAAGTTTTAAAAATTATGCTTTACTAGTGTGTTCCATTTGAGATAACGTGAAAATTAATCTTAATAATAGAATTATCTGAACACAAGTATTTTGTATGAGTACATTATTAGGCAACTAAAAGAGGGGTATTATTTTCTTGCTAAAAGCTTGCATTTTAAGAAAAGTCTAAATCAATTAAAACACTCTGTATTTAAATAAAGAGATAGCTCTTATTTTAAAAAATGCAACAAAATATAGGGTGTTACCTTTAAAACAGATTATTAAAATGCTTTTCCCTAACGAAATCAAAAAAATTGATGGCACCGCTTATCAATACTATTAAAAACATTTCATATAGTTATTTATTGTTTTTGATTGTGATTCTTTATCTCTTATACCGCAGGTTTTGTATCAATTGACTTAAGTGTATTGTTTTTGAACACATTATTTTGTTCAGATAACGAGTAGGCATGTCACAACATATAGGCAAGTCAAAAATAAGAATGATATTCGAGTGTAGCAATTTTATTAAATATCGGAATAAAACAAATGATAATTATTAGTCACACATATACCATGCTTTGATTGTAAAACTTACCACCCAGAATAACTCGCCATCTAAAGTAGACACGATTTTCGCCAAAAACAGGTCGACTTTAATACTGTTGTTCCCCCTCAAAAACTTAAATTGACGTGTTTTGTCTACTTCAGATGCCGCCGAATTATTCGGGGTGGCAAATTTTAAAATGAAAATACGGTATAAGTAATCAACGTTTGAATAAGAGAAATAAAATAAAAAGTCACTCTTATATTATAAAATAAATTATATGAAAACAGTTATAATTTATTTAAGAATTGCTTGTTATATAATGTATTATGGAGTTTCTAGAGTTATTTACAAGACTTATACCGGGCGTCCCTGACGAATCGCCGCGATCGATTTGCTTTGTTGTGATTGAATTAAAATACACGATCGTTCCCCATATAAAATATTGCAATACTGTGAGGTCCGGCGATCGAGGTGGCCACAGGAAAAATTCGTGGTATTAAATATGCTCCTAACTTACACACCCTGTAAAACGCACTATATTTTTTTTTTCAAAAGTTGTGTTAAATTATAAATTTCATCAAATTAGATGCCGAAATTTCCGCCTAATATTCAAATACAGATTTGTATTTGCGTAGCTAAGGCTTGTACCCTATTTTATTGTCGCCCTGAAATGTAGCAATATAAACAAAAGTGATAAAGTGCGTTATTATTGTGTTAACTTTTGGTGATAATGGTGCGTCTGCAGAAACCAGTTCTAGTTATACTTTTAATCAAAAAAAAACTTTGGGCATCTGGTTTATCTAATATTTTCACTAAATACAAATAAATATGATAAAGTTTGGGGGTCATCATGTATAAAAAAGCAATAACACGTGTGGTTGTGTTTTGGGTCTAGAACGAGAAAGAGCGATAAAAACAGAGATGAATATATTGTTATTTAACAACCGTCATTTGTGAATTTTAAATTTGTTTACATGGTACATGGCACGTCAAAGGTCTAGTGCTAATAATGATATTGTTGTTATTGTCATATTATGTTCACCTTAATAGTACCACTTTAATCTGCTGACTATAAGTGTTTGTTCATTTTGTGTATAACGCTAATTTTATTAGAAATAATTCATGTTAAATATCCGGTGTCTTTCATTTAATTAAAGTTTAACATCTAATTGATCCAATATCGTGCAATAACGTGTTCTCTATTGATTTCAGTCTATATTGTGACGAATTTTAAAATGTCCCCTACGCTTAGAGATAAATAAATACATGCGGCAACACCGTGTTGGGTATACTATTGTAATCAGATGAAATCGTTCTCGAAAATTCGCGACTAAAACTAACTTTGTATAGATTTAATAGGCTATACCTCGTTCGGGCCAGCGCTTTGTTAATTTGGTAGAATGTGCCTCGCTTACGTACGCGCGCCAAAATGTTGTAGAACAAACGACTATTTACTGGAAACGTTCGAGAAAAGAAGGAAAACCGTATAAATAGCCAACGTATAAGAGGGACAGACATTAGTTTGTTAAAGTGTTTATTCTAAGTGTAGATAAATTAGTTTTAATTAAAGCTCGTTATTATTTTACACTACGAACCATGAAAAACGTTACATTAACAGACAATTTGTAATAGGCAGAAACTGCTTACTGTGTTGTAGTCAGACTTTAAGAATCGAATGGCTGACTTCTACAGAGACGTAAATTACTTAGATATCTACTACCAGTGGCGGATCGTTTTTCCAAAAACTAGAGGTGGTTTAGGTACCTAATACTGCCACTAAATGAATATTGAAAAATATATTCTTGATTTTTTCATTTTGTTGTTTAAGAGGATCAATTCTGCAACCCCCAACCTACGCCCATGCTTGAAAATGACTCCATTATTTAATAAAATGAGCAATGCGCGTTAAAGGGTTAATTTGAATTTAATACAGTTTTCCATTTATTTTTCTATTATACATTTCGGTTTTTTTCTCAAGTGCACTACTTGTTGCATTGACCGAACACATTGGGTATATTTATAGCTTTTAGCCAGCACTGTACGAAGAATAATATAATATTTAAACCATTCTACTGTCATAGAACTCTTAACAAGGTTCGTGAATTTCATTAACTAGATAAAATTAGCAAAACAACTTTTCAACAACACAGCCTAGTGATGGGTGCCCCAAAAATTATATAATAATTGGTGTTAACAATAACTAATGAATCATTGGCGTACTATTGCTAGTTGTTATAATAAAAACAATAAGTATTATTAAATAAGTTTGTATATGATTTCGTTCCTAAAAAATAATTAAAATCCTATGATTTTATACAAAATCAATTGCCAGATTATCGTTGATTTTTTTTGAAATGCATCTATAGTAGGGAATCCATAAATTTATCTCACGGAGGATGCCTTAAAAGTACATTCCAACCTCACACATGTGTCGATTTTAATCAGTAGTAGTGTGAATAGTATAGTCAAAATTACCTGAATCTGACAAATTTGAGGTTTCAAAATGCTGGTATTTAATTATTAGTTTAAACCAGTGCAAATTATCGATAATTTATTTGCATTAGTAGTGCTAATTGCTGAGAATTTTTTTCAGCTATTTTTCAACCTTAATTAATTAATTGAAAACAAAATAATTATAATTATGGATTGTACACTGATGAACTTTGTTTTTGACCGGAAACAACACTAGTTGCAGCTGATGTTGAAGCTGAATCAACATTAAATTTGCTCAGAGTTCTATCACCCCTGATCTTCTTTACCAACTCTTCGCGTCCACTTGCAAGTATAATTTTATAGAATTTACATGACCATGACCTGTAGTTTTTTTGTTAACTGATTCTCGTTTACTCCAGTCTTTGTCAACTGCGTTACGGTAGTGGCCTTATATGAGATTAGTGAATTTAATTTTTTTTCTGTCGAGGTCTATGTTTTCAGCTGAAACGTTCGTCTATTTAAAATTTTCATTTCTACCAACCGCACAGTTCTTAAACCACATGCCACTTTTTTGCCAATCCGAATTTTGGGTGAGAAAAAGACGATTTGTCTTTATATTGACCCCCCTTTTAGAAATAAACTTTCTATACAATCTGTAACAAAGATAGGTATTTTTGATAATTTTATTTCTTGGTTGGCAGTATTTCTAATCAGCCATTTGTTGTCTGTGAACCTACTATTCCCACCTTGACTGTTTTAGAAAATTAGAATTCAAAAAATCAGTCAAACAGGTGTATTTTCGTCATAAAATTTCAATAGTTTTAAAAATACCTAATAACTAAATGCTGTCGAACTAGTTTTTCTTTTTTCCGACGCAGCCTGTACTTTCCGGCGAACAACTTCCCTAGCGTTCCTTGTTGCCTTAAATCCTATATCTGCGAATGGATCTATAACAATACCAAAAGTATGACTACATTTTTCTTGAAGTAGCTTGGCCGTAACATTCCACATAGTCTTCATAACACTTTCCTTGTAATATGACTCACCTTTTTTGCGCATATTACTCGCCCAGTCTTAAAAAATGAGAGCCTGATTTCCTATGGATGTTGAATTTTCGACTACGTATCCTATCTGGTTGCAAAATTCTTCAAACTGTTTCCATTTAGATTTTTTTAATTTTCTTGTATTGTTTGGAATAAGTTCATCAATACTGTACTCAATTTCTAAGGCAGAATAATTCCTGAATCGAGACATTTTACATGAAATACGATCTCTATGGCAGTGACATTTATTTTAACCTTATTCGATGACCTTATAGATTCAGGAAATTTTCACTTGTAATATCACAAAAGCTTAAATTATTTCCAGGAATAATTTATGCTCGTGTGGTATTTCGGAAAATTTTCCCGCAAAGGGGAAGTATTGTGAACGCGCTAAAAAAAATTAGATAAAGACGGATATAATCATTTTGACGTTCCCTGAGATGAGTAAGACCATTTCCAGATGGAAGTCTGTCTGTGTGTATGTGTGTGTCTGTATGTATTCTTCCACGATAGCGCCCAAACGCTTTAATCAATTGAGGTAAATTTGGGTGTATGTTTATATAAATTGTACACTTACGTTGGACCCAGAACTCTGGCGCCTCCATGAATTTCCAGAGCTCTGATAAACTCTTATTACCTTGGTTGGTTTCAGAGATGATACCTTCCCATCTTGTATGATTTGATGCCCTAAACATTCTTTACATTGGCGGCTCATTATGCCGCATGGTGTATCTTCAACATTCTTGTCACGTGTTTTCTCAGAGAATATACCGTAGGAAAACCTATCTCGCTCTTGCTCAAAAAAGGTTCCGCTCTTTCGTAATTGAAGTCTTGTAGAAATATCTTCTCATTATAGGAAAAACCACCCAGTAATTAAATTGAAAAATTTTGGAATATTCGATTGTTCGATTCATGGTGGAAGAAAACCGAAAGTCTAGGAAAGAAAAATTGAATATATTTGATTTAATCAACTGCTTGTTGTGTAAATATCCTAAACATTGTTGTTCATAATAATAATAATTTTTATACTTTAATAATATGCACTAACGGTGGAAAATGTTATAACTTAATGATATTGGAATATAAAAAATGCAAAAATAAGCTTACACGTGTTGCGATTATATTTTTCAGTAGCTTATTTTCTACTGATATATTAATTTATGTGCATATAATGAATTTTTATATGTTGTGTTTTTATAATATGCTCATTGTAAATTTCTGTCTGTGAGGAATTTGTATTCTGTTGTTTACTTACGAAGCTTGCTATACATACATTTTGACATTATGGCACTACCTCTACAAATATAATTCAAATTTAACATCTTTAATATCAGTTTGTATTATTCGACTAAGTGAAATATTCATTTAAATCAAAATCTTTTACATGTTCGGACGGTGATTTATTACCATTCTGTGGTGAATATCTCAAGAACAGTGTGTCCTTGAATTCGCTTTGACTTTTAGTGCACCACCCACTTCCAAAATCGGCCTAGACATGCATGAAAATTTGGCAGACTAAAAGATTTTTTGGAATTGTATGTCTTGGGTTGGGTTTGATAATTTCTCAAAAGTGTTCACCACATGACTTTTTGAACCCAAACCATCAATTTGATGAATCACCCGCCTTGAATTATTCCCAAGCGACTTCCGTTTATTCTCGCACATCAAGAATACATTATTTCAGACAGAAAACTTCACAGGAAAATGATCTTATACAAACACGCGTGCTAATATCGTCAGTGGCTAATATCATCAGTGGCATAAAATTCTAAAAAGCTTAGCCTTAATTTTTAAAAAAAAAAACAGTTTAGACTTTTCGTCTTATAAAGGCATCATCATACTTAAATAAAATTCAAATTAAAAAAAAACAGTCTCTCTCCCTTATACATGCCATAATTCTGAAATTATGTATTATTTCACAGAGGCTTGAAAACTAATTGCTTGGTCAATATTTTTAAATGCTGTAAGAAGCATTTGATGCGTTCAAAGTGCATGTTTTTGACATTCGCTGTGGCAAAAGTTGCTTCAAAACGTGTGCAAAAACATATTTATTATCATGAAGACTAAAACAGTAGAGCCATCTTTGTTTTTACTTGTGTATGTCAACATTTATCTAGTATTAAGATTTTTCTATATTGTCATTCTTAGTGAAAATACTTAAATATAATAGCTGGGGCAGGTGGTCAAAGAGAAAAACAAACTGAGAATACCTCATCAAAGTGCAATGTCAAATTACTTAATAAAATTCAAGAAACTGTTGTAATAGTCCAGGCCATCATGAAATAACATGGATCAAAGAATGTAAATCATAAACAAAACTACATAAATGCCATCATACAGGTTGTCCGTAAAGTAACGCAAAGATGGCCGATTATTTTCAAATCGTGTTTACCTAAATAGACCACAGAATTTAGATGAATAAGTCACCACATTCCAACCATATAATACAACTGATCACTCCCAAGATTGTAGCAAACGTACAACGCTCGTGTGGAAAGGTTGCCAAACGGTGCCCACTGCTCTATAGAAAGACATCCCGAAAACAAAATTAATTAGGTATTTTCGTTATTTCATTTATCACAAAAGACACATTCAAAAGTTGATAACGAGGCAAAAAGTTGCATTTTCTCAAAAATTTTCTTATGTTATCCGTCACATGTGGCACATCATTGTATTCAGGACGACAGCTGCAACTCAAAAGAAAATAATCGCTCGTTGCGTTACTTTGGGGACACCCTGTGTATGTTTATTTATTTGAAATCTAAAGCTGCAAATATCGGTTTTCACAATATAATTATATATTTTTAAAAATAAATGAAACAATATACTTCAATGCACACAACTTGTAAATAAACTTATCTATTTTCGCATAATTAGTATAAAAATTGTTATTGACATAGATAGGACGTACATTGTTTACGGAAAGTTAAAACACATAAAAATGCTGAAAATCTCTACGTCAGTGGAAGGTTTCGGTAATTATAAAACACGGAATAAACTCCAAATTCTTTTTTAATGGTTACCGGTTTTGAATCTCAGTTGAAACCCATCATCAAACGGTCATTAACTAGACACGACTTATTCTGTTTTCGTTAAAAAATTTCCATATAGGAAAATATTGTTCAAAAATAAGTCGCGAGAAAACATTCAAATTGTTTTCTACTTCGAAAAGATATTAATGTTATTTCACGGCTGTATCCTATGGATTAGTTTTAATGAAAACAGTAGAGTTGTTTTTCTTTAATTATAAGGACATTCATTTCTAGCTTTTTCATTAAAACTAATCTATAGGAATATTTCTGTTTATATTATAACATTTACTAAATTATTGCGTTGCCCGTTGTCTGGTATGATTGTATTTTGCGGCAAATATATCGTAATGATTTTAAAATTAAATCTTAATTATTGAAAATTAGTTATCGGACGTTTCACGAGGCGAAAAAATAAACAATTATGGTATTCTTTTCATCTACAAGGTGTACCTACCGACCTATACATATTATATTATAGGCAAATTGAAATTTCCCGTGCCATTTGACGTTTTTTTAATTCAACATAATAGTAGTTATTGTTTGACTTGTTTTTGACTTTGCATTTTAAGCAGTACCAAGTAATTTTGTATTCTGATTGTAATTTCGTGATTTTGTATATATAGATGAATATTCATTTTGATTTCTTTCTGTTTCAGACGCACACATTGTTTGTGGATGCATTTCTGCAAAACAACCGTTTGGACCATGTTAGTCAGGTGATGGGATATCATCCAACATATTTGGACCACTTTTTAAAGATTCAAAATTTCATATTCAAAGGTGATGGACCATTACCATTCGATTATAGACACTATATTGCAATTATGGTAAGTTGAATTACTGCTAAAATGGAATGTATTTAGTGAAATAATAATCAAATAATACGTACAGAGTTAATTATTACTTAGTACAAACATTTTAACTGGAGGTAGAGAAAAATAAGATTTAACAGAATCGCATTTCAAAGAATATTTTTTTTTAAAGCTGAAAATAAATTTTTGTAAATCATATTAAACACCCTTTTTACGACGCCTATGACAGCCTACCCGATGGAAGCTTAAATCACAGATTGCTACAAAAATTGACAAAAAAACATTACTTTCTTTTTCCTCTGTGTATGACATAAGAACCAATTGCTTAAAATCAACTATGGGTCAAACTTATTGTTCAAGAGTCTAGCTGTCGTCCTGAGTACAATGATGATAATGATGATGATGTGGCACATGTGGAGAAAATTTTTGAGAAATGGCAGGATTTCCTAACGAAGTCAATTTTAGTATTTTGACCTGCGTTACTCGCTATGACTGTTCTTATTGTATTAAAAATTGCGCGTCTGGACCATTATGGTTCAGCCACATAGCGAGATCGCCCGATTTGGATTCTGTACACTTTTTCCTATGGGGACATCTCAAAAACCGTGTTTACCTAAATAGGCCACAGAATTTAGATAAATTAAGGCACCGCATTCACAACGAGATGCAAATGATCACGAAATCATAGAAAACGTGCAACAGTCGTTTGTGGAAAGGTTAGTCCGTTACAATTTTTAAACATTTGCTTATGTTACCCACATGTGGCAGCGACTCAAAAGAGTCCTAAAAATAGGGGTGCAATTTCAAGCGAACATGACTTAGAAGGTGGCGAACACCCTCTATAGATTCTATAGAAATAATTTACAACAAGGGTTTTGTACCTATAGTATATTGAAATTAAGAGGGATTGACGATATGTGCATTTGCTGACAATTAACATGTTTTCTTGAAAGATGTTATTTGACCATTTAATATCCGCTCGATTATGTAGGTTCCTGCGTTTGAATTTAAAGCTTAGAAGCAGTAGAATTACAAGTTTCGAGAATATTGAATTGAAAAAGCCGGTCTAGCTTTTAGACTATGAAAAATTACCTCGACTTTTTCCATGGGATTATTGCTGTTAATAAAAACAAAAACATGAAAAACATATTTTATTTCCTTGTGGAAACGTTTAAAATATATATAATATAGTATATCTACAATTCAACTTAAAGTTCATATTTTGATATTGGAACATATGATTTAATTTTTAATACCGTAGTGCTAATCATTACAAGACTATAAAATTGATAGTGCATGATTGATTGTTTATGCAAAAATTCATTGACGACATCAGTGTATGTTTGTATGAGAATTATCCTAATTTGTGAAAGATTTGTTGACAAAAATACAAAATGCACACTTCTAAATTTTCCTATGTTTAGTCTAAATAACCGATAGCGAGAATTGTTTCAATTTATCTTCTTAGAACCTATATTACACTATACTATGGGACCTGCATAAATATTTAATAAACGACTTTACGTAAATCAGAAATAAAATAATTAAGTCTGTTTATTATTTTAATTTTTAACACTAATATAACACCATCTTTATGCACAATTCAGTTCCCCTGTATTTATTTTTAAAGGGACATACTCTTTAAAAAGTGAGTAAAACTTTCCCGACAAGTTATAATATAATCAAAAATATATGACCTGCGTAACGAAACAGAATTTTAATAATAATTATTATTATAATTGTATTATTTTCATGATTTTCAATAAACTAACGTAACAAACTAATTACTTTATTCAAAAATTAAAAAAAAATATTGCCAGAGCTAGGACTCGAACCCGTAACCTTCCGCATGCGAAGCGAACGTTTGCAGCATGAGCCACAGGCAAGTACTGCAAATCATACGATTAGGAAATGGTCATTTCATGTGAGTTTCACACTATACTTTTTCTACGACTGTTTTAATGCTTTTGAATAAATTTAACATAATTTTTAGGAAAATATTTGTTTTTCGAAACTTACCCCTGTTAACGTATAAGCCTAAATCCGATAAATTAGAAGTATTAAATTTACTAGGTGGTGTTAAACTATATTCACTATCACTGTTTATGTGTTTTGAAATTAGCGAAATATTTAATTATAATGATTATTAATTATAAATACTAAAACTGTCAATTTGGTGTTTGTATTTTCGGCGTTGCTATGGTGATTTTTCATGCCCGCCGCTACTTTTGTCATTACCAGGAAATTTTATCCGTGCGTAATAATATTTCCCACTAGTTGCCTAGCAACTAGCGGGAAATAATATTATGCACGGGTAAATGAAAAACAGCATTACAATGTACTACATTTTCAAATCATGATTGAACATACAGGGTGGTCCAACGAAAAGTTTGCACCTAGCTTTTCTCTTTTTTTTGTAGTCGAATGCGAAAATGCTCGGACACGTCGATTTTGCTTTTGAGGGGGACACATTTTAAACATATTTTTCGATCTGCGCCTTTAACCCCCTAGCGGGGGTGAGTAACAACCCTAAAATTTTAAATGGAAAGAGGGGTCTAATGACATATCATTTGAAAGGACACAAAATTGTCTTTCTAATGATACCCTATTTGTCGAATTTTACTAAAACAGTTAATACGAAAACGACTTTAAAGACATTAAGCCGATAATTTTGGTATTAATGAGAAATACAAATAAGTTTTAATTATTACGACTGAAAACAACTACAATCATTTCTAAATTATTTACTTTGAAGAAAAACGGGATTTCAAAAACACTATCTTATTTATCAGAACTAAATTCCTCACTAATCGTTTGCGTTTTTTGTTGAAATAAAAACTGCAGATACGTGTAGGAAAAGAATTTACACCGTTTATTTTAGTCTTTTCATTGATTCAGTTTGGTTGCTTCTCAAGTTATTTTACTTTTACCGTACAAAATGATTTATTCCATTCTAGAACGAGTTGAAATTGTTAAACTTTATTTTCAAAATAATAGTAGTGCTAGACTTACGGCTCGCTTATTTAATGAGAGACATCCCGATAAAAATGTGAATGATGTGTACGTTGGCAAGTTAGTTAAAAAGTTTGTAGATACCGGATCTGTCTGTAATGTAAAACACCAGCCGCAGAAACCGATCAGAAATGAAGCTGTGGAAGTCGCTGTTTTAGGGCATGTTGAAATGGATCATAGTCAAAGTACCCGTCAACTAGCTGAAGCCTCAGGTGTCTCCCGTTCGTCCATAATACGAATTTTAAAAGCGTACAAATTTCATCCGTACAAAATCAAATTAGTACAGGAACTAAATGAGGATGATCCTGATAGAAGGCTGCAATTTTGTGAAGCAATGAGCCAGCGTTTAATTGAAGATCCGCAATTATTATTTAACATTTGTTTTTCCGACGAATGCACATTTTATTTGAATGGAGCTGTAAATAGGCACAATTGCCGTTACTGGGATGACAGTAACCCACATTTATTCCGTGAGGTTCATACCCAGTATCCTCAAAAAATAAACGTCTGGTGTGGCATATTAGGAAATCATATTATAGGACCACTTTTTATTCCTGGAAATTTAACTGGTGAAGTGTACCTAAACATGCTTGAAGACACAATTGATCCTTTAATAACACAAATAATAGAAGATGACCAAAATCATACTGCTGATCGGCTTTATTTCCAGCAAGATGGAGCACCTCCGCACTATGTGGCTCCTGTAAGACAGTTCTTAGATGACCGGTTCCCTGGACGGTGGATTGGAAGGAGGGGCCCAATTGAATGGCCTGCCAGGTCACCGGATTTATCGCCTTTAGACTTTTTTCTTTGGGGGCACTTAAAAAATAAATGTTTTGCCACGAAGCCCGAGTCCATAGAAGATCTTCGCCAACGCATTACAGAAGAGTGCAGAAACATAACACCTGATATGCTACAAAATGTTAGAAATAGATTTGAACAAAATCTGTATTATTGTATGGAATCAAATGGGTCACATTTTCAACATTTGTTAATGTAACGTTTTAATAAATCAATTTAACAGCTTGTTTACTTTTTTTACAAAGCAATGTTAAAACTAACAAACATTGGAATGTACTAACGATTGCAGGTGTTTTCACTCGCAATAATTAAAACTTATTTGTATTTCTCATTAATACCAAAATTATCGGCTTAATGTCTTTAAAGTCGTTTTCGTATTAACTGTTTTAGTAAAATTCGACAAATAGGGTATCATTAGAAAGACAATTTTGTGTCCTTTCAAATGATATGTCATTAGACCCCTCTTTCCATTTAAAATTTTAGGGTTGTTACTCACCCCCGCTAGGGGGTTAAAGGCGCAGATCGAAAAATATGTTTAAAATGTGTCCCCCTCAAAAGCAAAATCGACGTGTCCGAGCATTTTCGCATTCGACTACAAAAAAAAGAGAAAAGCTAGGTGCAAACTTTTCGTTGGACCACCCTGTATAATGAAAGGCATTTAACACAGTCGTAGAAAAAATATATTTTTTAGTTACCATTAAGGTCTGTCATACATGTTTCGAGATATTTATCTCGTCCTCAAAATTTTTCAAATATTACCCGTTACAAGATGTTACAATACTATACACGTTCTAGAAATAATAAACAAAAGTAAGTATATGAATTCATACATGTTAATATGAGTCTTGTTTATTATTTCTAGATTGTGTGTAGTAGGTATTGTAATATCTTGTAACGGATAATATTTGAAAAATTTTTATGTCACTGAGGATGAGATAAATATCTCGAAACATGTATGACAGACCTTAATGGTAACTAAACAATATATTTATGTTTATTTTGTGGAGCAGACGCAGTTTTATTGATTGATAATAAAATACAATATTTGCCATGAGGTTGGCAGGGCGTTCGCTTCGCATGCGGAAGGTTACGGGTTCGAGGCCTAGCTCTGGCACTACTTTTTTTTCTAGTTTTTGAGTAAAGTAATTAGTTTGTTACGTTAGTTTATTGGAAATAATGAAAACAATACCCTTATAATAATTATGTGGCGATGACCTTACCATTATGGTTATGACGTTAAAATAATTATATCAGATGCCCCAACCATTTCTGAGAATTTCCAATCATTATTTAATAGTATTTATACGCACGTCTTTTAATGGGTTCTGGAGTATTCACTTCAATAGGCTGGCTAGTTTGCGGCTAACCTTGCAAATCATCTTTATCTGGGCGAGAAAATAAACGTTTTCTGATATTAATAAAATAATTTTCATGCAACAATCATTTGAAAATAGACATTCTGCTTTATTTTATATAATTCTTGATTGGCATTACTTAATTTAGACATCTTGTAAGTAATGTTAGAAATACTAAACAAGCTTAATTAAGTACATCGCTTTGTTCTTATTTAAATTTTCTTCCAAATCACCTAATGTAAAATGCTTGTTACATTATTCAAAGTAGCATAGATACCTAGGAACATGGGTTCCTATTTTGCAACAATTTGCCATACAAAAAACAAGTTTTTGATATTAATTTTGTTTGAATTTTAAATATTTTATTCAGGTAATTACTAGGATGTATTTGACTATTTTATAAATAAAATTGTATGATGTAACAACTTTTTTATTATATTATTATTTAAATTGAGAAAAATAATTAAAATATATGCAAATGGTTTTGTTAATTTGCTGCAATTTCCTTTAGGTTAATTTGGGTAATTATTTCTTGTTTATTAGAAAAATGCGAATAACATAATAATAATTAAATGCATTAAAATTTGTGTTTGTAGCAAAATATACTAATGAAATTCTCGTTTTATGATACAGGGTCATGTAATTTAAAATCTGCTAAAACAACACTTCGCAATCGACACAGATACAGCCCCAAATATTCTCTTTCATATCAATCGGTTCTGTACTTTTGACAATATTAAATAATTACTTATATTATATATTATTTTTAATATATTGATGTATTTGTGTGTAGTTTTAACATAATATGAATGAATAAAATTGTTTTCTTATTTTTAGGCTGCTGGTAGGCATCAATGCAGTTACCTGATAGCATTACAAAAGCAGGAATTCCTGCTTCAAGGTGGCGATCAGAACTGGTTGCGAGGTATGAAACATATACCGCAAAAGTTACGTAACTTATATGATATCAATAAAATATTGGCTCATAGGCCATGGTTATTAAGTACGTCTCATATTGAGGTAAGATAGAACATTTATATGATAGATTCATCAGTTTCTGATATAATAATGTCATTTCAGAAATTAACCAAAGGTAAAGACAGCTGGTCACTTGCTGAAGTGGTCCATGCCATTGTGATTTTAACGCAGTTTCACGCCTTGTGTTCATTTGTTTTTTCTTGTGGCGTGAATCAGGAATTAGATCAAGCTGGAGGTTACAAATATCATAGCATAGATAACTCAATTACGATTGCAGATAAAGATGATACCAAAAATGGTAAGTACATACTTTTAATTCAATAATTCTTAAAAAATATGATGACATATCTTATATGGGCAGTTCAGCACATCGTTTTTTGTCCAACAGTAGGATGATTTTGTTCTACCTTTCCAAATAATAATAATAATAAGCGTATATTAAAAAAAATCCAATTACAGGAAATTTCTATAACTCAATTATTGCTCACAAACAACGTATTATCAGTAATTACAAAGAGAAAATACAAACATTAATGATAATAACGATATTACAATAATAATCAAAGTACCTAATAACAACAATAATAAGTAATAATAGCAATAACCATACAGAATATGAAAAACACTACATCTATACATATTCACGAAAGAGATAAATAAATAGTGACTGCAAAAAGTTTCATCCACTTGAGGTTTTATTAAAAATTATTATCTAATTTGATAGATCTTCTTTCATTTTATTAATCTAAGAAAAACTATTGAACAAATCATGGTTACAATATTCTGCCACCGTGTTTTACTGTCGGACACAAATTTTCTTGTTTAAATTCCACATTAAGTCTTCGCCATATCATATGATGTCCATCCCATTTTATTTAGATTAATCTGAGAAAATAACACGTTGCCAAAAATCTTCATTAATATATTTATTTGCAAACTCTTTTTTTTTCGATTAATCACTAACCCAATACTTTTTCCAGTCACTGTAGTTATTTTTATTACTGTCGGTATCCTTTAGCAGGCATGATTTTTTATACGTCTTATATACGAGGGAGAAATGTATCAAAAAACGCTGCATTCGATGCCCTTTTATAATGTAAAGAGGCATGGGAACGGATAGCCCCGGTAGAATCGTTAAATTTATATATTTTAAATTAACTTTCGATAAACTATACACTCACACCCAGGTTTTCGATTTGTTAATTGCTTAACTGGTGATTGTGCACTGTGATTGTTGATTGTAATAGAAGCAACAGCCGAGCTATGATTATTGGTTACCTGAGGAAAATAAATGCTTCGGAGATCTTTCGTGATGGGTTAAGTTAAATATAATATTTTATATTGCAGCAAGTCTTTAATGTTCTTATAAATAAGATCGTTGAATATTGCTAGTTTCACAATTTGTGTAATAACTTAAAGTCGTTTTTATAAAAACTAAAACCCTCTATATATTACTACATTTTCATAGATCGCATGTTTTTCTGATTTCTGATCCCCATTTTCGGTTTACTCTGAAAAACGCTACTTTCTGGGGTAAACATTATCTAAGAATATTGTATATTCTAATTCTCTGGTGGCTAAATTGTAAGACTTAGACTTACTATAATTTTTCTAATCAAAATACTTTGAGAAAAAATATGCCAACTTATATCTTTTCAGATTCGAAATCAAACTGTCCCCCCTCGCCTACGGAACAAGAAGTTGGTATAGTAACTTTAATGCAGCGGATGAAAAAGTTATCGGAACAAACTGAAGAGTGGACGCCTGTAGAATTAGCGAAACGTTTTGAAAATATTGAAACCCAATCAGCGGAATTAGGTGTAGTTGGTTTGGAACCGCAAGAAACACCAGCTGATATTAGTTACTTTATTGAAGATGCAGATTTCAAGTATCAAGACTTTGCGAAGCGGGGTCATAGTGATATTCATACATTTAGGGTACATGACTATTCATGGGATGATCATGGGTATTCATTGGTTAATAGGTATGTTTAAAAATC
Source organism: Apoderus coryli (assembly GCA_911728435.2). NCBI lineage: Eukaryota > Metazoa > Arthropoda > Insecta > Coleoptera > Attelabidae > Apoderus > Apoderus coryli. The sequence continues at coordinate 7,017,097 of OU452204.1, read as the reverse complement.
ACTTATTATATGTATTATGTAATTTTAATTTAATAAACGTTTTACAGGTTATACAATGAGGTAGGGAATTTGCTGGATCTTAAATTCAAAACAGCGTACAACCTAACGTATTACACTATGGGTGGTAGAACCGATGTTGATACATCACGATTTAGACGTGCTATTTGGAATTATATCCAATGTTTGCTAGGTATAAGACATGATGATTATGACTATGGTGAAATTAACGCTTTAGTGGAGAAGTCCTTGAAAACGTTTATTAAGAGCGCTTGTTGTTATCCCGAGCGGGTGACAAAAAAGGATTATGATAGGGTGTTGAGGGAGTTCCAACATAGTGAAAAGGTAAACAAATTAAACTGATTTAGTTAATATCTTCATTTATATAACAGTAAGGCAGTTTGCAAATAATTGTAAGGCTGTTATATAAATTAGGATAATTTGTTGGACATACAAAACATCAGAATGTCTTAAAGTTTAATAAAATTGTTAGTTTTGAAATTCTAAAACAAATTAATAGTTTTATTACTTATAACTTTATAAGTACGTCAAAACAAAAATGTCAGTAGTTGATTGTTTTGTGGTTATGTTTTATATAGTATTAAAATTATTTGGATCGGTAAATAATTAAAAGTTAAAATAATTTTGCTATGGTATTTCGTTTGGTAACTGACTTCACCAACAGAAAATAGAAGATTTTCTTTAAACTAACTAAAACTTAATTAAATAATATAAAAACATTCTTGTCGTCTTCATTATGATCTTATGAGTATACCATAGCCATACCTACAGAGCAGGATCACAGCCTTCTCTAGACAAGCCATGAACAGACAATGGCAACACCGCAATATGGTTAGTAAACTGGAAACTATTTTGTAATCGTATTTTGTAACACGGGATTCTAAATGTTATTTTTTTTAATATCGGCATTTATGAATAATTCATTGTTGTATTTGGAACGTTCGATTTGTTCACATTTTTGTTCATGGGAGATTTTCTAAGGATTGGAACTGTTTTTGACAAATATTTAGGCAAATTTGGAAACATAGATGGGCACGCCTGGGGTTTAAGTTTAGGTTCCCATATAATTTGGTTCTCAGGAAAGTATTTACAACAAACTACTGCGGTCCTTGACGTGATAAATTGGGTCTAGGAATAGCCTGTAACCATTTCTGTTTTAAATATTATCATCTTTGGAAGATAGAAAAACTGTTACTAGTTGTGCCAGTTTGCTTGTGTTTTAATGCGCTACTATAATTGGATTTACATCCAGGTACACAGCACTCTGAAGGCATATTAAAATCGACTTAGAACCAAGAATCAGAAATAAAAAATCAGGTATTTACCTAAAAATCCAGCTTAATTAATTTCTTAATAATAGTAATAATTCTTAAATATATATACAAACCCTCGTACAAAAGACACTTCCACCGCTTAGTTATACAAGAAACACTATGCCGTCCGGTGCAAGAGTAAGAGACAAAGTACTCTATTTTATTAACACAAAAGTTTATTCGGTCTTGTAACTTACACAAAATTTAGACGATATATTTATACACACAGAAGGCTGTTCACGAACCAAAAATAGCACCAATTACCCAACATTTTATTTGGTATTGTGACTTACACAAAATTTAGACGATATATTTATACAGACTAATCACTACTAGTTTTGTAAAAAACTGTTTTATTAACTATGCTCAATAAGCACTGATTTAATTGGACCGTGTGTTACAATCTAATATAATATTTGGCATATGTAATATGCTAGGTCCACTCATTTTTCAATATTACTTTTTATTGATTAATTTTCTTATTTTAAATTTTTTCTGCTTTTCAAAATTTAATAATTTGAGTTTAATAAATATATACTTAACTCCTCGTTGAATTTGTCTGCGCGTTTATGGTTCGCCTTAAGTTGTTAACTGGTAGAATAAGAAAGTGCTGACTCTTTCTTGTGTGTACCTGGTAAAATTGTTAACATTTATATATAGAAATAATGGTAGTTTTGTTAGAAATGGTTCTCGGCATGGCTATGCTACAAGAAGACGCAACCAGTTACGTCTTTCAAAATCCCGTCATGTATCATACAAAAAGTCACCTTATGATTAAATTAAAACATTAAAACTGAAAAATGAATACAAGGTAACAAAATAATAAGAATGATAGAATTGACGGAAAAATGTAAAAGTATACTCTACTACTAAAAATCCATATTGACACGTTGTAATTTCAAAATATTGTCAAATATACTCGTATATTAAACATTTATTTTAACATGGTTTGGTTTAGTAATGTTAGCTGTTAATAACATTGTATACAACCAGTACTATGGTATAGTTGTCTGTATACTTATTCGCTGATATTTTGATTTGTTTGGTTTAAAACATGCATTTGATTGGTCAAAATGATATAATATCTACAATTTTTTTATCTGTATTTTCATCCTTTCAATATTTTCTTTCAGGTCCATGTGAACCTAATGGTTCTTGAAGCCAGAATGCAAGCAGAACTACTCTACGCATTACGTACTGTCAACCAATACATGACAAACTAGAAAATGATATATTTGTAGGTGTCCCTAAGATATTCATATATATCATGTTTGACAAGTTTTTAGTTCAAAAAAATATTAACTATGTTCCCAAGCCCACCCATTTAATTATTGATTAATAATACAAAAGAAACAAAAAATATATCTACTCACATAGAAACACATTTTAACGGAATATCTAAATGTATATTTGCACATAGACGTCACATAAATTAAATTTTAAAGGAAAGTAATTATTACTTTAGAATATTAACAATTATTGTATAAAAACAAATTGTATAAATATATAGTTAGAAATGAATAATCTGTCTCTCGATATTCTTAATGTATGTTCTTTTTTATCTTTAATAATTGAATTCATATACTTTGTACCTTATTTATTTAATATATGTATAGTGATTTAAATTTACGCTGCGCATAATAGCCCAAACTAGAAGCATTGAAAAATATTAATATATATATAAATAAATCGGCCAGTAAATTATTTTTGTTATATGTTTATTATTTATAATTGTCAATTTCTATTATTTTTATTTTTTTAGTTGTCGTTTAAATTTTTTTTGTAAAATTGGTCAAAACGCAAGTCAACAAATAAATTTATTTAATTTGTTAGTGTAAAAATTGATCAAACATTGAGTTTGGTGAATCGGTTACTATGGAAATGTGCTTGAAATTGTCAATGTATTTAGTATCTTAACTGCTGTTATGTTAAGTTAGTACTATCTGCATTTTGTCTTCGTATACTTGCACATTCATGTACATTATGCGCAGTTTTAATTTTTTTGTTTCACAAATTTTTTGCCATACTTGTATGTAGTAGTATTTCTGTTAATCAATATTATTTTTCCTTAAAAATACAAACAAAATAATTACTGGAAAGCCATATTTGTCTACCAATTTTATTAATAATAATAATATCTAATTTTATTAACTTTCTTTATTTGTAACTAGTTTTAATAAGTTTTTTAAGAGAAAATTAATTAAAATTAAGGAGTAAGACAACAATTAATATTAATACAAATTATGAATCGACTGGTTTTTTGATAAAATTATTAAAATAATATATATTTGCAAGAAGTACAAAAAAAAAAGATATAAAAAAAACAAAAAAAAATTAAATACACGAACTTAAAATAATTATGATAATAAGTAATAATGGGTTTCATGATTAAATAATACAATGGACAAAGTGTTTCAAAAGAAAATGCTAAAGAAAATATACATCGGTTTAATACAAAATAAAATTATCCACTTTGAAATCCTTGTCTATGGTCTGGCCCAAGAAAGTTCTGTCCTATTTTTAGTTTTTTATTTATTATATTTAATTTATTATTCTTAGATTGGTAAAATATCTTTGTTACTTAGTAATGAGATATTTGGTTTTCTTCTTCTTTTGGATAGTTTTTTATTGATATGCAAATTATTGAAGTGTGAGAATTGAATTGAATTATCAGATACAAATTTGGAATTGAAAAAACACCTACTATATAATTGCTTGTAATGTTTCATATCAATAGCTTTATATCATGATATTTTCGTGAAAAGCAGCTATTAGTGGCAGCAAAGGATCTCATTAAGCATGATACAGCGATCTTGGTCAGAAGTATTGAAGTTAAAAACCTTATGCAATTTAATGTCCCTTATTTATGGATGACACAGTTCTTCCGTTGGCTCTAGCTTTAATGGTAGTGGTTAGGTGGGGCTCGCCCTACTTTTTGGTTGATATTGCTGGATTCTTAGCAGAAGCGAGTTATCCTTAAGATAAATTACGATTCAGCCGTTGAATACAATTATTTTACATTCACAAAAATTGTTTTGAAGAAACTTTATCGCTGATTCTTCTCACGCGTACTTTTACTGACATCGCTTGAAGTTCCGAAGCCTGTAATCCACACATAATCAATACTAATACAAATAAAGCCTAAACTTTGCAAAACTTTTTCTTGTAATCGGGTTTGCAACTGTACAACTCACTATCCGCAGTATTTAACAAAGCGAAATCTTTAATAAAAATATCACTAGACAAATACATTTCTTGTTAATATTATCCTTTAATATCTTCTTATTATTATTTTTTTATCCTAATATAAATGATTGTCTTGTTTTCTTTTGAAATACATTGTATTGACATGTGTATGTATCTATGTAGGGAATTTGGCTTTAATATTGAGAATATCAAAATTTTATTTATAGAAGCAAGATATATAAAAATCAGATTATTATTGTAGAGATTTTTATGAAATCCGTCGTTTTATGTAAGTGATTATGTACAATGTTGTTAAATTTAAAACTTTGTTAAGGCTGACTGTACCTAATCAGATATTGATTAATATTTATTGATTATTTGATATAGTTTTAGTATACTCTATTTCTATTTCTGAGTTTTTTTTTATAACTTTTAAACCAAAAATAGAAGCGGCTGTATTTTTATTAGTACTTCAAATGAATACCATTTGCTTATTTAGAATGTTCTACCTTGAAATATTTTTATAAAACGTTTTAAGATCTAAGTTTTGATGTAACTTTTAAACAAATTAATTTTAATTTTTGAAATTCCGAAAAGTCGCAGGTTTGATTTTTTTGTTGTGATTCGCCATTTATGTTTAGTAATCGTCAAAACGCATCTCAGATATATTTAATGAAATATGTATGTCTATATTGTATATCTGAGATAAAGTTATTTATTCAATAGTTTACATGCATGTCAACTCTGGTTAGCGGTACAGAATGTCATGGTTAAGTGTTATTGTGTCCCAATTTCTGATCATTGTCAGCTCCTTAACGGAAGCGTTAGAATTATAGGGTTTTTCTAAACTCCTACACCAAAAAAAAAAGAGTTGTATTTCAGATGGGATACATTTATTATTACTAGGGAGTTTTTGAGGCAAATATTCTACATGCCTCAAAATATTTTTTGTGATATTTATAATCTGAATGTGATTACAGTGTAATTTTTTTAGATTGTTTAATAATAATAAGAATGATAATAATATTGAGTTATTATTGATATATTAACGTTAATTTCATAGTGAGATAAAGTTTAGTAAGATTAAGAGGAAGAAAAAGAAGAAATGAATGAGCAAAGATACAGATTTGTTTTTTTTTTAATTTTGAAATACTTTTGTTAACAATTGTTTCTTCTTTCCGTTGATGTTTTTTATAACCATAGACTTATAGTGAGATGTTTTAATTTAAATTAATCCACAATATTTAAGAAAGAAAAAATTATATAAAAATATAGTTTTAAAACTACAAAGCTAATCGTTTAATTTAATTTATCCATCTTTATCCATCTTTATACTCTATACACTAAAATATGTTTCAAGTCACATTGATTTGGATTAGATCAGTCATAAATTCGGTAATGGAACTGTGCGGGTTTCTCTTGTCATTATTAAATCAGTAGGTGGTTGATTTTTTGGTTGTGTTGATATATCTTTAATTATTAATACATAGACAGATCCTTCTTTGGGTGGCAACATGTTCCCGACTTCGATGCTAACAAGTAAAAGTATACTTCGATTTAATGTATTTTTTATGTAACGCTATATACAGTGAGGATCAAAAGTCATGCATAAATTCGATCAAATTTGAAGAAGATTCTAACAATATTTGATAATATGTTATAAAATTCACAAACCGCACTTTTTATTTTTATTTATTTTGCATTATTGTTTTGTATTATTGTACCTGTATATTTTTAAACTGGAGTTTAGGGAGATGATTTTCATTTATGTTCCCCGGGGACCACTTGCAAGTGTTCTGATAGGTTTGAAAAAATATACATCAAGAACTACTCCTTTTACTTCTTGACAGTAAGCAAGTAATTCGAATTCTTTGATCACGTTATCGTTTCAAGGGATATTTGTTTAAAGTCACACCTGATAATATTTTTTAATTTTCCATACTCTTTGGCTTATTTACATAAACTTATGTTTTAGATAACCCCAAAAAGTTTTGTTTCCAAAATCCCTAGTTCTTGCAACATTTGAACTTAAGGACGCTGATTTTTTACAATTAATTAAAAAAAAAACTTCATACGTTAGTTCAACAAGGGCCCCGTGAAGTCTGACAACTCTCGCGCACGGCAAATTGAGAACTGCTGTAACCGCCAAAATAAGGCAGCATTATTTCTTGTCACATCAAAATGAAACGTGATACTCTGACCAGCAAATAGGTCCTGTTCTACTTATGTAATGGTTTGGATAGACGTTATTTAGATGATCTCTCACAGTAACGCTGAAATGAGGTAATGCGCCATCGTGCACTGCCAGGTTTCCCGCTGGAAATACGAATGGTTCAAAAGAAAGAAATTGCCCAGAATTGGTTGGAACTGATTTGACAATGCTGATTCATAGTAGCCTGAGCATTTTCATCAGCCCATATGACGAGTTATGTAAATTTATGATACCATTTTTGGTAAACCCTTCTTCACCGTAAAAAAGAACTGTTAATGAAGTGTCCATTATTGATCCAATAGCCAGTTTACATAATTCATTCTCCGAGGATAATATTCAGGTCTCAATTTCATGCACTTTTTGCAAACGAAATGCATATTACAGCTGCTCGTGAAGATCTTTATGTAGGTACTTTTGGTTTCGACGTGTTAAACTGTAGATAGTTGAAGGTGTGTTATTTAACAGTTTATGAATAGAAAATATGATAAATGTAGATTATATCTCTCAATTATTACAATTTTTTTGTAAAAATTCATAATTACAAATTTCCAAGTCACAAAATTCTTAGAATACTTTTTTTTAAAATTATTTAGTTTGTTATTTTTTCTAATTTTTTGAAACATTTTTCAATAAATTCGCTAAGAAGCCTCCAGATTTTATTTTTTCTCAAAAAATGGTTTATTTGATAGACATTAAACAAGACTACCTTTTTTTGTGCTCAAGGTTCAGGCGTATTTATTTTTTAATGTTTCTTTTACAAAGTGTTAAAAATGAAAGCTTATTAGCATAGGATTTAGTCCGCCCCTGGTAAACTCAAAAAGCTAGATTAGTTCCAAGAACACCATTCCCTACTTGCGTTCATATAACATTTTTAATATATTATACAGAGTAGGTACTTTAAAAGTTATTTGAACAACCCATTTTCAACAGCGCCTATCGTAAAGAATGCCTGTAGAAAAAACATTATAGGAAGTTGTCATACCGGGACACCCTGTATAGAAATATATATTTTCAAACGATTAGTTGTTTGTAAATTTCTAAATTATATCGGAATTTTCCTCTCAAACAAGTCAAATTTTAATTGACTGCATAAAATAAAACTCTAAATTACTCTACTAGCTACTACTAGTTTGCATTCTTTGTTTTTTTGCTGTTTTCTTATCTGTAATATTTTAAAATAATATTGTAGAACTACAATGTGAATATGATCTTTTTTATATTACTTTGTGCACGACGATATATCCATTTTTAGAAATATTATAATGAAATACGATTTATAAATTTTTTGTGTTTAAAATAGTATTTATTGTATTCAGTACGTACACAATATTTGCGTGAAATGTACATAGATATTTTTGGTCTTTTACAGTACCACAAAGTATGTTCTAATAAATGTTATCCCGAAATATTTATTAAGTGGATATAATTACAATCATAGCCGCGTCCGTCGCGTAATGGTATGTGTCTGTGTGTGTGCATTCGTTTCTGGTTATGTCAGGCTCCTCAGTTTTTAAACCCAACTAGAGAACAATTTGGTGCTTGGAACTATATAAAACTTAGTAATTGGTGATGATGGTATTGTATCCAGGAGGTTAATCAAAGGACGGAGTATCAGGTGTAAGTGATTTTATTTTTTTTATTTTCAGATTGAAATGTTCAATTGTTTTAAATATTTTTCACACTTACGAAAGTAGCAGAGTTTTTTGGATTTTTTTCCACGTGATTAATAATTAGACTATTTTGAACACAATTAGGTACGGATGTAGACAAAATTACTAAAGTTTATATTTAAACTTAATAACTAACAGATTATATGTACTTAAAGTAGTTATGCGGACTGTATTATGTGCATTCTGTGGGACAATATCATTTTGTACTTTATTCGAATAAATGTCAATCATAATAATTATTATTATGGGTAGGTATAATATAATTCTAGCAGACCGAATACATGACTTAGGTTGCAGGTTATTTAACAGTTTGAATAGAAAACATAATACTTGTGGGTTATATCTGTAAATTCGTGTAAGATTTTTTTATAGTTGTGTCTGTAAAAAAAAATCTTTACTCTGACACAAGTGCTTGTTTATTAGTTTTTGATATGTAATATTATTTGTATTGGTTATTATAGAGTATAGTGGCCATCAAAATTTAAAACGATACCTTCGGTTATATCTTTATGATATTGACGTTTTACCCTATTTCTTTTTTATTGTATTAATATACAATGTGTCTTTAAACGGTCTGTACAAAATCATACCACATATTTTTGGGGTCAAAATAAGCCGAATAAACGTAACTTACCTTAGTCTTAAATTGCTGCGTTTCGGAAATACAGGGTGATAAAGTGGAAAAATAAAAGCAGAAAATATTTAATATTATAGTCACGTTTAGGTTTAACGTGAACTATAGGGCATTGAAAACAAGGACCTTATCTAAAAGATTGAAACACCAAATACCAAGTTTAAATAGACTAAGGTTATTAACAGTTAACAAAATAATGAAACTTAAATTAGAGAATATGTGAGTTATAATAATAGAATACAAATAATATTGCTTAAATTAAAATATAAGACCACATAGGTCAAGTTGCATTATGGTTCACATTTTACAGCCTTCAGGTTTTGTTACTATAAGATAATAATGATATTTCATTATTATCTTATAAGATAATAATGAAATATCATTATTATCTTAATAACCAAATAGCATAGAGAAATTTGGAAACCATCTTTGATTAATCCAACCTCCCTCATTATTATTGTTCAGATGGAGTAAGATTACTTATTTAGGAGTAATATTACTTTCTACAGGAATATGGAGTTTAGGAGAGGGATATCCCTTTTATTATAAATTCTCCTGTCCGGTGAACTAAGTTTATGCAAAGCGATATGTTTCGGAGTCCCAGCTCCATCATCAGCCTTAAAATACCGCAATTATGGTGGAGTTAAATCCGCATATAAGCAGAGCCCTTAACAGAGTCTGATGATGGAGCTGGGACTCCGAAACATGGCCCCTTGAATAAAGATTTTAAAAATTAATAGTGGAGACGACGAAATTGTTTCATTGTAATTAAATTACACTCCACTGCATCAAATGGATTATTTTTTAATTTAATAATGATATTGCGCAGCCACCCCTACATCAGGTTCTTTTCCTTGGGGTGGTCAGAATTGCTTATCATTAGATAAAGTAATTTCATATTTTAATTATAAAAGTAACACACTTTTTTTTTATTCAGTGAGGAAGATTTTATTTTGATAATAGCAAATTTGTATTTTAATTATTTAATTTTAATAATTGTTCAAAATGGCCTCCGTTAACATAGGTGCGGAAAACATTTAAATGAACTCTTTGCATCAATTCGGCAGCGTTCTTCAACACATTAACTGCATTTTGTATTCTGCAACACAGTTCTTCACTATCGATCGATGATCGATCGAAAGTCTAAGCCTGTGCGATAAACAGGTAGAGCATACGACGAATTGTGAAAAAAAAAAAATAAAAAATGCAGTGAACGTTGCGGAAGTGATAAAAATAAATCATGTTTGTTCTTAATGTTAACGCAGGTCAATTTGTACAATTTCTAATAATAGTCTATGATATTTAAAATGCAGATTTGATTTTATAAAATAAATTGTTGTTCAATGAAGAAATAAAAAATATTTGATACTAATAAGCAACCATATTTCATCCTTAATGCAATAACACACTAAAAAACGAAATATCTCGAAATTGACTTACTCTCCCGAATTTGAACAAGAGTAACTTTATTGCTTGGAAATGTACAGTGCATTATTTCGTGAAGTTAAAAATTACACTGAGGAAAAAGTTACAGTTATTTTATTGGATCACAATTACAGTGTGGAGCGCCCTTTAACGGCCACAGTAAAATGGTGTTCATATTCGGGTTTCGCACTCCAAAAAACCCATGTGTACGAATTTTTAAGATAATTGGTTGAAAAATGTCCATATAATGTCACAAGTACAGATTACAAAATAATTAATAAATAAATATAAATAATAACTAAAAACAACCCCAGATGTTCGATGGAAAAATACAAAATTATTAATTTCCTGTTTAGTCTAGTTTATCTAGATTAGAGTCATTATGGTTCATGAATCTGGATCCTTACCTCTTACCGTCCGCGTTCAAGGGTAGTCATAAATTATAAGAAAATGCAAACGTGGCTGGTTTTGCAGTTCACCCTTCCAAACTACGGATGACCAATTGGAAAACGCACCATCAGCAATTCTGACCACCCCAAGGAAAAGAACCGATAGTGAAGAACTGTGTTGCAGAATACAAAATGCAGTTAATGTTTTGAAGAACCCTGCCGAATTGATGCAAAGAGTTCATTTAAATGTTTTCCGTACCTATGTTAACGGAGGCCATTTTGAACAATTATTATAATTAAAATACAAATTTGCTATTATCAAAATAAAATCTTCCTCACTGAATAAAAAAAAAACTGTGTTACTTTTATAATTAAAATATGAAATTACTTTATCTAATGATAAAGTAATTTCATATTTTCCTTTGCGCTACTAGTCACGACGTCTGTGCGCATATTTTTTTTCAAACAGTCCAAAAATTTACATTTTAAAGGAAGTGGAATCCAATATCCTGGATTCCAGTTTTTAATACCTGATAATAAAAAATTGATACATGAAGTATGACAAATTGTTTGACAAAAAAATATGCTTGAAGGCTCAGCGACTAGTCGCACAAAGGAGACCGTACCTTAACGGCAATAAAAATATTTGGCAATAAGAAGTAACTGTCCATATTTCATCCTTAATGCAATGATAAATTATTATTGTTCAAAATAATAAAAATATTCCAGTGCGACACCATACACTAAAACCCGAAATATCTCGAAATAGACTTACTCTAGCGAATTTGAACAAGAGTACATTTATTGCTTGGAAATCACAATTGCAGTGTGGAGCGCCCTCTAACGGCGCCCATATTCGGATTTCGCACTCTAAAAACTCCATGTGTACCAATTTTGAAGATAATTCGTTGAAAAATGTCCATAATATTAATAATAATAATAATAATAAATGACTTTATTGCAATAAAATTATTACAAAAGGCGAAGATGAGGCGTATGCCTCCTACCTTAACCTAATATTCATAATACATAACACAATACAAATTTACCCCTATGCAAAAAATAAAAACACAACAAGATACCATTACACAAAAAACAAATTATTGGCAGTATAACACAAAACCATTCGACATTGCAGCCATTACCCCACTAGACCAAATTAGATATAATGTTTCGAATACGCAATTTAAATTTTAACCCCGATAATAATTTCACTTCATCTGGGAGCATGTTGTACATATGGGCCACATTGTATGAGAAGCTCCTCTCAAACTGAGCCGTCTTGTGTTTGGGCGGCGTTATAATAGATTTGTGTCTGAGATCCAAGTTGTGTACGTCAAAACGAAACTTGATCTTCTGATATAAGTATGATGGTAGTTTTTGAGTGATTAGTTGATTATAAATACTATACATATGTAGTACCCTCCGCTCTTTCATAGTCAACCATCTTACTTCCCGCAACTTTGCTGAGACCCCTCTATCTATTAAATATTTTCAGTTTTTATTTTTCAACTTTATCACCCTGTACTTCGGAAACGCAGCAATTTTGGACTAGTTACGTTACGTTTATTCGGTTTATTTTAACCCCACAAAAAATATGGTCCGATTTTGTACAGACTTTTTAGAGACACCCTGTATAATATAAGGAAGGAGTTCATAAATATCATAATATGAGATGAAGTATAGTCTGTTTTATATTTGATTTAAAAAAATATAAACTTTGTTAAAAAAAATTTCATCCATACATCATTAGGGTGCCGTTGAACTTTATGGATGTTTTCTAAAGCTTTTTTTTTTTGAAAATCAATTTATTTATTTATCAACAAATTAACAATTAAATTTACAAACATAGCAACAAAACTCTCCAATCAGTGCCTAAAAGCTCTGGCCTCGAGAGTAATACATATAAATAGCGGACTAGACAAACAGCCTATACTGTAGGTATTACCTTATGTTAATTAATAATTATGTCAAACAAGATGAATCTTCAAACTCTTAACAAACAAGTTCTAATTATTTCTATTTTTGATCACATCAGGTAGTCTGTTATATACTTTTGCAGCATTTACAATTGGGTTATTTAAGCCTATATATTCGATCTCGTATATATCTGATATATATTATTCTGTGATCTTGTTTCATATCCATGCACCTCATGAGAAAATCGAATGTGTGTGTTACATTTTTGTTCTTTGTGAATTACTTTATACATTAATTTGCACTGTTCTAACTCTAGTAATCTATCGAGTTTCCAGACACCCAACCCCCGTATAGAGCTGTTGTATGTGTTCGTCTGTCGTAACGAGTATTTTTAAAATCTTGTTTCGTAACGTTTGCATTGCATTAAAAACAGTATTACCACTCATACCCCACACAGGAAATAGGTATCTGAAGTAGCTCAAAAAGTAGGCATTATAAATGTTATCCTTACTTTTATTTGTTAAATAATTTCTACATCCGAATATTGTTGGGATCATCGACAGAATATTATTTGCATGTTCAGACCAATTCAAGCTCTCATCCAGGTACATGCCCAAATATTTTATTACGGAAACTTTTTGTATATTTAAATCACTAATTTTTATGTTTATAGTATTGACAACTTTGTTTTTTTGTTTCAAAAGCATATAAGTACTTAGTTTTCTCTATATTAATTTTGATCTTGTTAGAAAGTAGCCATTGCACGTAGACCTGGAGATCAGCATTGACTTCCTGTATGAGCTCTCGCTCGTCCGAAGCATCATACACCAGTACCGTGTCAGCAGCAAATGTGAACTACCGAGCTCTGAGATTTGCTTTTTTTAAATCAAGAACATAGAGGGAGTAAAGCAGGGGACCGAGAACGGATCCCTGTGGTACGCCATATGTATTTGTTAACCTAGTACTACACTCGCCACCATGTTTCACATATTGTTCCCTGCCGCAAAGATATGTTTTGATTAAATCATAAATGTTACCTCTAAATCCCATTGTTTGAAGCTTGTGCAGCAGTATGCCAAAATCAACATCAAATGCCTTCCTCAGATCCACGAACATGGCCAGCAAGCTTCACCTGAACTATACTAAAAAAACAATATTTTTAAAAAAAAAATAGTAAATAATCTCTCTAAATGTTGGTATTGCAATTGTACATGGCATAATATATTGTATCCTTAAATAGGGTGTCCTACAATTTGTAAAGAAGACCTTGAAGATGATAAACTGACTAACAATAATGAAATTTAAATACATTACAATATACAGTATCACTTTAGAAATGAATCCTATGGATCAAAATACATCGAACACCATGATTTGAACATTTTTTTCACGAAATTTTAACATTTGGTACGGTTTTGGTAAGGCGAAAGGATCAAAAAAAGGTAAAGGGTTTTTTTCAGCTTTGATTGAATATAACCTATGAATTGTATCATCAGAAACTTGCTTACAAAGGGATTTGTATGAGTTCCACTTGTGATAATAATTGGAGAAGTGATTTTGACTTTTTTTTCTTCAAATATGTCTTACATTAAACATATCATGTTATGTTAGTGATATACTTAACAGGAGATATTTAATACAATTTAATATTTTGAAATTGATGGTGTCGGTTTTGATTAAATGACTGTCAACCACAGAAAAGTAACTAGTACAAACACAGCTCTATCTTGTCATCATTTTAAGAGATATCACGTTTATAAGTGTAATAGAGCAAGTATTCTTGATGGACAGGATAACTACAAAAAATCCGTCAATTACAGAACTGATACTACGAAAAGATTAGAAACATTATTTACTCAGCTCTCTTCACTAACTAAAACGGTTATGCTTGTTATACGTATATATCTACATATAGGGTGTGTCTAGCAAGACATATTCTGTATTCTGTCTAGCAAGACATATTCCTTGAGAGGGAGCATGAATGGTGGCAAGTCGCTTGAGGTGTCGAATCAGATAACCCTGATTCAAGTATCCGAGACGATGTCATGTGCAGTGTAACCGCTCGGCTCATGTAGCTGAGCAGTCGTTTGAGGTGTTGGTGACGTGGTGTTCTAGTATCCGAGACTAACCACTTGGATTGATGCTAACAATTTTCTTAGTTATACAGGGTGGTCACAATTAGTAGGTAACCAAACTTTTTGGCCATTTAAATGAGCCTTGATTTTCTCAAATGGAACACCCTAAAATTTTGCATAGACGAGATGCAGATTTTATTTCTCCATGAATTTTGTAAATAGTTTTCAGTACTCAAATTGCTCCATTTTCGCTCGAAATACGTTTTTCTATTAGTCAGAACTGATTTGTATATCTTTCTTCTTCTTAATTATATTTGAATGTAATTAACAACTTTTAAAAATAGTTTAATTTATAAATTATTTTTCGTCCGTTGTATAAGTAAATCTACGAGAGGGCGTTTTAATTTCGGCAATAGAGGATAAAGGTAGAAAATAAAAATGCTATATTATTTTTCTATTTCAATATATTTACCCGCAACACTAATAGATCGATCAATTAATTTGTTTACACCTTTATAAAAAATATTGAATTTTTCGAAGAAACTACTTTCTTCAGTTCTTCATCGCTCGTACGGAGTTCTTTTCTTATTTTTGAGAACAGATAATCGCTCAGAGCGAAGTCTGGAGCATTGTCGTGTAGGAGCAAGAGACCTTTCGTCAATTTCCCTCTTCTTTTTTTCTGATTGCTTCTTTGAACTGTTCTATGATTGAAGCGTAGTATTCTCCCTATTTATAATCAATAGTCCCAAAAGATGGCCTGCCTATGATGAGTCATAGAACATTTAACGACTAAAAATATCCCCACCACTAACTTCCATCCCCACCATTCGGCGGAATTAAAAACTCGCCCTTGTATGTGTATTGGGTAAGTTTTTTTTTAGGTAATACTAGAGAAAAAAACACTTCTCGATTTTTGACTGAAAATTTATTTAACTAATAGTTTAAAAATTTTGTTTCCGCACAAAGAAAAAGCTTTCGTAATGTGAATGGGGTAACCATTACACTATATACCTGAATAACAGCTATGATTAAATGAATGATTGTCTTACTTTTACTTGTGCATATCTGCTTATGATTTGTTCAAACACAAGAAATCATTGAAATGATTTGTGCTTTTATTGAAGCTACGATGAACCTTAATGAAAAACTGCCATTGGCATAAATTAATCTATAATACTTATTACTCGTATAATCCGTCGCTGTATTACACGAACTCAAAGCTCTAATTCATTTAAATACGTATATTATTGTGCAAATATTAGTTGTATAATACATTGATATGTACTGTTCATAAAATAAATGAAATTTTCTTTGTGGTTAAAATTACTCTCATTTAGGCTAGAGTAGAGTATTATCTAAACAACCCCAATATGTAATTGATTTAAGTTTATGGTACGTGTATAATAATTACATTATTCTATTATTTGAATTGTTGAACTTTTATTGACTAAATATTACTTTGAAATCCATTGAATTTTTAAGGACATATAAAGGAAAGGTTTCTTTTTTCAATAAAATAAAACAAGCATAGGTATTAACTTACGAATCTTTTTTATTAAGTATTAGGTATAATATACCTAAATCACAATAAAAACAAAAATTTAAAGGATCCGTACGTTTGGAAAATAAATAATAATTCTTACATTAATTTACTAGGTACCTACCGAATAATATAATTATATAAAAAATAAGTCTCTAATACCTTAAAACGTTCAGGATCTTGCACATTGGTATGCATTCTGGCTGTCGTTGAATCGAATATAGCCCGCCGTAAAGGAATTGGAATGGTATATAATTGGACAAATAATGTTTTTTTGCAAAACAGTGAGAAAATTGGCATTCACTGTAAGACACAAATATTTTTTCTACCCTTTTATCCAGTGGAATAAAAATTATACACATTAAATGTAACAACGACTATTCTTGTTTCAATTGTATTAGATAATTTGATTAAAGCATTTACAAGTTTTAGTGTAAATTAATTTTATATTTAACCAATTATTGTAAATTTTACCTTAATTAGATAAGATTTGAATACAATAATTTCTAAGATTTTCAAGAAAGTATACACTGTCATTTATTTCCAATATGTAGAGCCATTTACTCAATAACAAGTTATTTTAACTTAATATTGTTTTAATATTGACTCAATATAATACTCGTAATACCATTAATTATTAATTGCTCCAAACATATTTGATTGAACGAACTAAAACTTTTATTGGAAAAAAGAAAATACAGTCAATTGAAGTATTGTTATAGGTATACTACATCAAAGCGTTTATTCTGTGGATGTAACTATCTGGATGTTGATCTTGGTTTATGTGCCTTAGTTTATGACTATGGGTATTTAAATATTTATTTGTGTTTTTCTTTTTTCTGATAATTATCATTATTGTAAATCTTAGGCCTTGAAGAAGTTTATGTAAACAGACGAAACATTGGTTCAAGGTTGTTTGCTATTTGTCCTATATATAATTTTCTTGTTTTAAAGATTTTAAGGGTTGTTAACCTATAATATTTTTCCCAGGACAGAAAAAATTCGGAATTGTAGAACACCCAATACACCAGGGAGTAGACTGTACATACTTCAATATTTTCCTCTATAATTTTATTTTAAACCGTTTACCTTGTTATCAAATATCGAAATTTCTCAAGTAATACGTAATTCCACGATCCCGTAATAGGATTTTTACCATAAATTTACATTTACATTACATATAGTTATTTATTTTTTCCTAATAATTGACCACTTACCAAAAACTAATATTAGCAAGAATTCAGTAAGCTTATTAAATTTTGCTTACTATAAGAGGCGCGCCAAAAGCAGTCAAATATTTTTTATTCTGAAAAAAAAAAATGTTTGTTGTTTGTTATTTATTTGCCAAACAACTGCGAACTATCACACGTCATGTTTAAAGTTTATACTTGCAATTTAGAAATGTATACTAAATCCTATTTCACATTTTGATGCTTGTTTGTCAGTCAAATAAAATAATAATTGCTTTTATTCTGTGAATGTAATATTTATGTACAGAAACTTAAACTTTGCGCACTAGCGTGTGGTAGCAAACAGCACTACGACTATTTTACAGCTCTGTTTTTCGCGGCTCTAATATAGAGGGTCTGAGAATTTCATTTATGTTAAGCTATTAGAGGTATGCATAGTTTGAGAAGTTAGTGTAGGTGTAATTGTTAGATTTTGTCAAAAATTTTTTTTTTAAGTTTTCCAATAAGTATAAAAATGATTTTAAATGTGTCAGAAAGGTGAACTTTTGTCATACAGCATCGTGTAAGTTTGCTTTTCTATATTTTATTTTTCAAATAATAACAGCTTTCAAATATTTATGCAGTATTGTCGGGATTAAATGTTCTTTGGGAAGAAGATGCAAAATAGTTGCTGAATACCTATTTTGCAAAAGTTTATGTACGTATCTGTAGTTACTGGATACAGAAGTTAAGTTTTGGAAAAACAAAAATTATACATTCAAAAATTATTAGAAAAATATTAGATGAAGGCTAATTTCTTTTCCTCTTTCTTATGTTGAATTTGAACACTGTTTTTGATTCTGGGTTATAAAAAAATGTATGTATGTACTTGGTGGCAACTAAATTAATGGTTTTGCATTCTGCTATTTTAAATAATTTGTTTATTTTAAATGTATTGCTTGTTTTTTCTACATAATACTATTGATTATTATTTATTTAGGCAATTATGCGAATATCAATTATTACAACTTACTTCAATTTAATATCTAAAATATAATACCTACTAGCTAATATAATTAATATTAAAATAAATAATTCACCATATAATTGAAATAAAACAATTAATAAGTAATAAGTTCAATTTATTCATCCGTATTTAATAGTTTAACATTGAATTTTAATCCCTAATCAAACCATTGTGTAATATTTTTGCCTTTGTTTTTTTTTTACGACAAACTTAAATAGTTACCTACATAAAACACTAAGTTAGTTTACTATTATTGTTCACTTAAATTTAATTTTCTTATTGTAAAAAATAATCATTTCACTTAGATTTAATTTTATTATGATCTGTAAACCAATTACTCTAATGAAAAGAAAGAATTCTTTGATAACCTATGTAGGTATGACGCAAATTATAATTTAGTTAATGGGGTTAGTAAAAATTTGCATGGGAGAGGCAAGGGCACTTTACCCTCGAGTAGTATATTTTTGTCTCAACTTTTGTGCTACAATTTTAAGCTATTTTGTAAATTAGTTTTATACATTTCAAACTTATATTATATTATTGAAACTAATTACTAATGCAAAATCTACTTAATTGTAAGAGTTTTGAAGGAAATATTCCAAATCAATTGTGCGTCAAATTTAAATTACCTAATGTTTCGATGATCATCCTGTCAGCGTCTTCAGATCTTCTTTGCGTGAACGCGGTTCTTTAGCGAGTTTAAATGTAACGCAGGAGAAATATGATTGCTATAAAAGATACCTGTCAATTTTTTTATTTAATATGAACTCAAAAACTAAAACTACCTAAAAATGTTATGGGATCTGCTGCTGGTGGGTAAACTGTATGCATGAAGAATTGTACATCATTAATGGGATACAATCATAGATGAGCTGTTACGATCTCTTGCACATCACCTAGTCATAGTAGTTTTTTAATTTTAACATTATTTATATATATATTTATATTTAACGTGAATTGGGTTTAGCTTAGAAGTTAAATGAAAAGGAAAGTCAAGAGAGCGGTGGGAATACTTGGGTTAAGTACTGAGACGTGCTCACCTAAAGACGTGGGAACTGAAATCCTAGATGATGTTATGGTTCGAAGATTTTGCAGCGTATCTCAAAAACCGGTTGAGAAAAGTAGTAGTAAAAGTTTAATTTTACTATTTCATTTCTTGCAGATTTGTCAAATGTTGACACATAAATATAAAGTAGATATATATATATATATACTATTAATTATTTTATTATTTGGTAGGATACCATGGTGACAGTAAACAAAGCCACTTCATTTTAAAATATAATTTATGTAGGTATTTTATTTTGTTGCCGTTTACCACAAAAATCGTACTTATTTTGATGTTATGTGAGATTGTTACATTGTATGATACACAACCCTTACAATGAGATATCTGAAACCATAAATTTTGATGAAGTGTGACTTGCCTTTTCAGTTAACCCTGTAGCAAAAACTGTAAGAAAGATATCCAAGTTATGTTGCATTGTGTGAACGAAAATTAACAATGGAATCAAACTAGCCTAAAAGATGGTAAAATAAGGAAGATATATTTCGATGATTTTCGAAAAGTACCGCCCTGTATCTCGGAAAACTAAACCCTTCATAAAAAAAAACTTTATCACTCATCGTTAGTCTTATACCAAAAATAGGTTCTGACATCTTGAGTAGTTACTAGTTTTGTATCTCGTTTGGTGTTCGAGATACCCTGAAGAATCATCGAACGAATTTGGGACATGCTGTACACTGTAGTACTCCGACCTATGATGACATATCCGTCCCTGGTTTAATGGACGAAGATGAAACAGCATAGGTACCGCTATAAGTTGGGTAGTGTACAGATATTTGCCAGCTTAGCTATCAATGTGTAACTAATGTATATGTTTTGAACTGCATTTGCATCGATCTTTGTTCATTATTTTGTGACTTACGATAATTTTTTCTTCTGGAAAAATTATATTAATAATGAATATTATTTATAATTTAATACATGTTTGATAATTTTCTAAATATTATGCAGACACAATTGCATTAAAAGAAAAGGGCCTTTTATGGCCGGTTACCTAATTTATTAGAAAAACGTGCTTCTAGTCTCGGAAAGCTTCATTAGAAATGTGGTTGTGACAAAGGGAATGCTCGTGTTTGTTGCTTTCTGTATTGTGTAGAGGTGAAAAAGCATGGGCACCGACTTGAACCACTATAGCGACTAAATTAATAAACATCAAGAATCTAATTATTAATTTTTCACAATATGATCCTTAACTAGCAAAACACCAGTTACACATTCAAATTGAGTAGGTACATTAGGTTCAGTTAATGTTAAATAGTAGAATTGAAAACAAATTTAAAGAAGTAGGACACGTATATGAGAGCTTCATAGAGGTGCTTGACCACCAATTTCGCACAGAAAGCTCGTTTTGTCCATTGACGAAAATCCCCGTCAATGACGCAAAACTGGATAACAATATTGGAAAATTATCAGTTAGAAGGATTTAAAATAAAATTAATTCAAGAGGGACAAAAGAAGATCCGCAGATCGTCGAATTGAGGTTTGCAAAATATTAATGAATAAGGCAAATAATGACCCATTTTACATTTGCAAAATAATTTTTTCCGACGAGTCGACATTTTTAGTCCGGTAAACATTGATTGAAGCTCACACGAAATATCCTCAGTCTGTCAATCTTTGGGTCGCTTTGTGAATCACAGAGTTATAGGACTATATATTTTTTTTTCGATGGCACTTTAACAAGTCAACGTTAGTTCCAATTTTTAGGAAATTAATTGATTCCTAATTTATGTCGTAAATGCTCATAATCTTAATTGGAGATGCCCACATGTTCAAACACCTCTCGGTGCGATCAGGGTACTCAAGTACCTGATCGCGCGGACAGTGATTGGATGGCTGGAAGGTGCTTCCGGCCGGGTCGGTAGACTGCTTATGCCAAGTAGTTATGGACTATATAGGCACCTGGTAGTCGATGACCGTGGTTCGGATTCCACGGTAAACTGTAGGCCAAACCTAAATAATTAATTCACTGGATGATGGCTAAATTGCCAAGTTGCAGAAGGCAAATAATAAAAAAAAAAACCTCAACATTCCAGAAGTTTCTCACCCTAAGTCGCCAGGGCTTTATGACGCTTTAAGATAATTTAATAAAAAAATGTGCTTTCTTGAATTTTAGTACATTTGTAATTTGTATTTAGTAAAATATTCAAAAACTTTAGTACGAAATCACTGTGTTACGAATTAATAATTCAGCAGTTACTGTAAATTAATGTTGCGCCTGATGCGGTACGACTTAAGGACTCAAGATAAGGATATTGTACTTTTTGTCGTCATTTCTTTGGCGAATACAGAAAACAGAAGTCTTAAAAGTTAGTTTGTCCCCTTTGTCCGTTGATTCTGCACATATTACAAGTTAAAGAAAGTAATCAGTTCTTGGAAAAACATAACATAAAACACAACAGCTCATTAACAGAATTATTCACTGTTGCAATATTATCAGAAATGACCTTATGTAGTAATGTACTTGTGATGTACTTAGAATTTATCTTTCATAAGTACATATGTACTTAAAATAATAAGTACTTCTGAATCAAGTACTTAGATTTTCGGTACTCTAAGTACATTTAGAATGTACTTGTACTTGAATATTTTAAGTACAATTGTGCTGTACTTGGCCCAGGTCTGAGTATGGTAAATACCATAATTTGAATTGATTTACAGGGTCGGATTTAAAAATCTGGCATATCAGATTCATCCCAAAAATTCACCCTGTATATATCTTTTTCCACCCGTAATATAGAAAAAACAGATAAAAAATGTTTGTAATAACCTAGTTTTCTTATTTGTTTGAGGAAAACTCATGTGTCTAATTATTTTAATCGGAATGAAATGAACAAGCCAGGGAAATGTTTACTCATAAATTAAGAAATAAAATAAAAAACAATAACCAAACAATAAAACAGTTTTAACAATGTGAAAAAAAAAGTAAAAAACAATTTAATAAACAGTACGATTATAAAACACAACAGCTCATTAACGCAGAATTATTCACTGTTGCAATATTATCAGAAATGACCCACTGACAATCAGAAAGTCCATTACACATTTAAACATTCGTCAAGAAAAGTGTATTAAGGCAGATGGATTTCATTTTGAACATCTTTTATATTCGTAATGTTTATTAAATTGTTTTTTACTTTGTTCCACATTGTTAAAACTGTTTTCTTGTTTGGTTATTGTTTTTTATTTTACTTCTTAATTTATGAATAAACATTTCCCTGGCTTGTTCATTTCATTCCGATTAAAATAATTAGACACATGAGTTCTCCTTAAACAAATAAGAAAACTAGGTTATTACAAACATTTTTTATCTGTTTTCTATCTATTACGGGTGGAAAAAGTTACATACAGGGTGAATTATTGGGATGAACCATATATGCCAGATTTTTAAATCCGGCCCTGTAAATCAATTCAAATTATGGTATCTACCATACTGGAGCACAGTGTGTGTCGTTTCAGTCTATTTTGAAGATTTGTTTTTAATAACTAAACATTATTATACAGTAAGATACTTCATTATTGCCAATTTTCAATTTGGCTCTAAAATGAATCTTTAATTGGAAATGTGAGGTGAGTGTAACAAAAAATTTAAATACCCAGGTCTAACTGTCTATTTATGCCTTCTGAAAAAATTATATCAGATTTTTGAAAAACATATACAGGGTGAAGTGTTGAATATGAAGCAGTCCCACAAGTTTTTTCGAAGACTGACCTGGATTTTTTCAATTCTGAATATGTCAGTTAGTTGCCAGACACCAATACACACTTTTATAGAAAAATGAGATAAATTGACTTAATCATTGAAAATATATGACGAAACATTGTTTTGGTGAAGACCCATAATTCACCCTGTATATTAATAATCAAAACAAGGAGACTTTTTTTAATGGTCATTTGATAATCTCCTGACGTGCCTCTACTTATGGTAGAAGTATGTACAGTTCCTCGTGACTCACCCTGTATAAATTTAAAAACTAAATTGTACTAATTCTTGATAATATCTATATATTTTTTTAGTCATGCTGAGTGCGTTTAAATCATTCGAATTCCTCATTGAAGAAGTTGACTTCTTTGTCAATATTATAAACATTACATAACTGACAAGCTCTCAGAATTGGAGCTCTGGCCTCAAAATTCGTGTGGGTCTGCGGGACGCGAAACAGATTAACAGATCGGCCATTTAATTGGGGCACATTGAGGCTCCATCAACAGTCGAGAACAATCGATACCCGCATTCAAGATCTTGAACAGCAATATCTGAAATGCAAAAACTCGTCTGGAATTCAAAGACTGAAACCCGACAGTAACAACCGATGATCATAACCTCTAAATGGATACCTCCCGTGAATTTTAAAACAAAGATATATCAAAAATTTTCGCTGGATGCTCTCAATCTGGTTTATGTATACTTGGTAGATTGGGGACCATACAACAGATGCATACTCCAACGTGGACATAAGACACCAAGCAGGGTACGCTACCAATCACGAGGTCAAACGCACAATAAAATCCAGACTACGCATCACACCAGCAGTAATTTCTTAAATGTGACGGTTGGATGATAAATTGTTATCAACCTAAACACCCAGATCACGCAGACTTTCGCACTTTTCAAGGACGGCACCGCCAATGTTATAATGCCAATCAATGGGACTCCGTTGTCTGGTACATGTTACGAATTTACATTTGCTTTTATTAAGGCCTCCTGTAATCGGAGACAGTCGCTGCGGTCCGCTATGATGCGGAATATCTTTAGGTCATCAGCAAACAATAGACATCTACTCTGAAGATTAGCCGTGATGTCATTAATATAAAAATGGAAAACAACAATGGAGCCAAAATACTCCCCTCTGGTAGCAATAAACAAGACTGACCTGAACCCTCCATACTCCACGTATGACTAATAAATCCCATATGAACTAACTTTGTTAAAATTGTATGATCCAATCTATCGAAAGCGCTACTGGAGACCCAACATGTACGATACCTATTGATGTAGGAAGAACAACACTAACCATCGAATTTGAAGTATTTGAGCGAGTTTCAAACGAACCTTCAGCAAACACTCGAAAAATTGCACAAGTTATGGGTACAACGCTGACTTCAGTTTGGCGAGTGTTACATGAGCAGCAACTTCATCCATTCCATTATCAGAAACTTCAGTGATTGAGTCCAGTCGATTACCAGCCGAGAGTTCAAATTCTTTTTCTTGTTTATTGCATATTATTTGATGATTAGTAGGCTAATAAATGAGGGACATATTAATTCTGACAGACTCAAGTTTTTCTAATTTAGAAAAAAACTAGAATTCCATCTATTGCTAAAAGAATCTCATGATAGCCCAATATCAGTTGTCCTAAATCTGATTAGAATTCATATCTTATAAATGTATTAAAATTTGATGATTGATCGGCTCGTAATATAATTTATCAGATTTAAGTAAAGTTAATTTGATTTTATATTGGTTTTTCTTATTTTAGATGCGAAACATTTGTAAATATGGTCGTTTCCAGAACACAAGAACACTATCAACCTTGCATCAAAGAAGTCATTTTCGTGGTGAGTATAATACAAATTAGTAAGTCAATTTATAATTCGTTAACACGAAGCATTTCAACAGCATTAAAGTAACATAAATGTTATGAATATAATTTTATGTCTAATTAAATATTAAAAAAAACTATTCAATTATTCAACACACGTTTTCTCACATATATATTTTTATTTTTAAATAAACACTTCATTATGAAGGTCCATATTAGCAATGTCATTAAACAGAAGAAATGCCACTTATCAAATTCTATGACAGTGTTATTAGGTGTACAATATGAGTAGAATAACTAAACAGGTATACTAATAAAAGATCCAATTATACTCGGAATATAAAAATAGACGTCGTTGACAGCAGATAAAGAGCGAAGGTATATTTATTGGAACTAGTAAAACTCTAAGAATTAATATGTTTTTACAGACACAAGTTATAGCCATATAACAAAATGCAATTGTAATTTTTGGCAACCAGAAATCAAATGGTGTATTATATATATTGACTTATTTCTTGTTCATACTCCAAATGCTTTGAACGATCTGAAGCGTTTGTTAAATTACTTGTATCTTGTATACAGACTGAAATTTGTTGGATGCAAATATGTCAGAGATAAAACCTTGGTCCGTTATTGTGTCCAATTTTTGTTTTGATATTTAAATACCAATTTATGTGTTACATCACACACCAAGAAATGTATATTTGTTCCTCATGACGCATGTTTGGTTCAGTCAACTTCTAGTTGACTTGGAATTTTGCATACCTATGATATATATCTTAATCTTGGTTTTCCGAATTATTAAGAGGAATTAATCATCTCTGGCATTAATTAGATTTGTGAAGGTCTCAATTTCTACGTTTAAAAATTATCGATAATTGTTGTTGTTGTCCAACGGAGTGGGGATTTTTCGCGAAAATATGAAAACTAATGCAATTTTTAATAAAAACACGTTGAAATCAAAAACTATCTGGTTCATTTTGATGCACAAATGTAATTTATTTGAATATTTCCTGAATCACAGAATCAACAAACAAGAAATTAATAACAATAATAAAAAAACAAATATTTTATTTAGCAGAAAACCACTAAAAAAACTAAATTTAAATATTTAAAAAGTACAAAAACTGCAGTGAAAAATTCGATTATTCTAAATATATTGTAACGCATACAAGTTCCCGATGTAGTGTTGACGTCGACCATCGGCAAAATCAACTCCTGGGTCTACAACTCGAATCTACTGAGTATATGCCCAGAGTCACGTTTTTGCTGTCTGTATATGTCATTTCTATATATGTGTGTCCCAGATACGAAGTTTTTATTATTTTTATAGGCTCTTTATCAGTGCCTATTGATTGTAGAACTTCGTCATTCCTGAAGAAATTCTCAGCATCTCCCAAATGATTTACATTTCAAAACTTTCCAAACGAAGTTACGTATAATAAAGTGCTGTCCACATAACATTTCACGGATCTGTATCGGCTTTTAAGGTCCCGTGCTTTGGGAGGTAACCAGTTGCCCTATTTTTAGAAACACTTCTTCTTCTTCTTGCTTGTTCGATGTGTGCCCTTATTTCTATATCTTTCGTTATTCAACACTCAGATCCTTACATTTCTAGGCATGTTCGATTCACGTTAATAGCCATGGACGGAAGGTTGCGTGTTTTGGGGACAATGGTTTTGGTTTTTTTATGTTAATGTACAGGCCATAATTTTATCCCACCGAAAAGTATGCCTGAAGATCTCAATGACTGCTTGCAATGAAGACCGTATCATCAGCGTATCTTATCTTCTATATGGAATTTTGACATTTTCTTGTGCTTCATCTAATGCTCTGGCAAAGACTTCTTATAGAATATATATTGAGGAGCAGAAGAGGTAATACACATTCCTGTCGTACGCTTCGTTTGATGCTGTATCTCTGTGTTGCCGACTTCTGTTTCGACCATTGCAGTTTTATTACCATAGAGCGTCTGGATTTGAAAGTCAATCTCATCTATTCCCCTCATGTAAATCCATTTCATCAGCTTTCCATGTCTAACTTTGTCCAAGGCCTTTTCATAGTCAATAAAACATAATAAAAGATCCTTTTCCTTATGTCGACATTTTTGTATGAAGTTGGTCAATGATTCGCACGTCTGGAAGCACACTTCTGGGCTCTGTTTGGGTTTGGTAGGGGAATGAAAACTAACCTCATCCAGTCTTGTGGAATGAAATAACAATGTCACGATGATGCTCAAATTTTTCTCTTGCATGAGTTTTACGACTGGGCCAGAAACTTTTTTGTTGAATTTTGGATTGTTCTCTCTATTTCCTATTTCAATATCTCCTGTTTTGTATATCTTTGGTTGTCTAGCGTTAAATCTGAGAATAATTCTTGTAGATAATGTCCCCATACGTTGTCCAGGTCACGTAGTTCTGATATAGCTTCATTGTTATTGTTTATAAGCCCACAAGGAGGCATTAATTTTGTCATTCCTGATGCTGGAAAAGGTGTGGGATTTCCTTTGCTTATTACAATTTAAATTAATCGAAACAACGAATGCTGTTTTGAGGTCGCTGTCCACCTTGTTACGTAAAGCAAGGAATATGTCACAGATATACAATATACATAATTTTAGTATATATGAATAATTAATTACTAATAAGTGAGGTCTGATCAATAAATTAATATGTTGCTTAAGGTTTTAAGACTGAAAACAGATAAACGATGTTAGGGGACTTTTTTATTTGGTACGATAAATATAGAAGTATCTGACAATTACTTAAGGGCAGAGGTTAATAAGAAAATAGAAGTGCAGAATATTTTAGAAACATTGAGTGATTTAAAAATAGAATATATATAGGTACCTATATAGTCAATTTTTATTATATGACTCAGATCCCTTTTAAACTTTAGAATGTTTCAATTAACCCCGTTAATTTTCACTTTGAACCTCTTAAACATTATGTTGAATTTAAAATATTTGAAAATGTGCAACTGTTACGTTACTGTTATACAGTAGAAAAACATCCATTTGTAGTGACATTATAGTATTTTAGGCTTGACCTTTGCATATTAATTATATTTTGAACTTGGTATGCGTGGTGGCATATACATTTATAATATACACCTTATTAATTAAACATGTCGTTATGGGTGTTTTCTAGAGTGTCTCTACTATGCTAATTCCCTTGATAAATTAAGAAAATACACCCTACATTATTTCATGCTTTATGAGTATATGTGTATTATATTATTAAAATTTTGTACCTGAAATTTGTTACAATAGTTTGATATTTTGATAAAAATAAAGATAGAGACAATATTGTTTGCGAGTTGAATTGGCAACATGGATAAAACAAGGATTGGAAAAGAGATATGGAGAGTGGGGAGAATGAGCGTCAACATGTGGAAATTTTGGAATCACGGGGGCCGCCATCTTTTAGCTTAAGGTTACAGGGTATAGTCAAATTTCTTTTTACGATACGAGGACCGTTCATAAATTGTAGGTTTTATAACGCAAACAACTGATAGGAATAATTATTGTTGCAGCACAGAAGTACCTATTAATTATTTCAGGCAAATTCAACGAAATTTTATAATTTGTAACATTTAAAATTGGAAATATGCGATATTCATCATTCTCTACTACATTAATTATTTATTCAATGAACGTAATAAAATAGGTATTTGTTTCATCTATTGTAGTATAACTTACCCAGGTCATCGAATATTAACTATATATTATTTTAAACTGTGCCCAGGTTCTTTCAACAAACTCCATAAGTATCTTCTTTTCCACTTCTCTCCACGTTATGTGTTTTGTAACATACTCACCCTTTTCAAACGTACTTACCCAAAATACACACGACATAGGCAAAGTTAGGGAAATTAGAGGGGCTTAATAAAAGAAAACACGAAATTTGTATTATTATTCATTTATTTATAATAAGAAATAAGAAATTTAGCCTGGAATGCATGAGATGCAGAGAAACCCTCCTCAATTCCAGAATACCTTATGCTATAAAAATGTATAATAATAATCAAACAACTGTCTTCATATTAATGGTGTTACTATAAACAAAAATTGTTTGTATGGGCCATTGGTTTTTTTTTTCTATTTCATTCATGCAATAAATATGGAATGTGTCGTATGGTTGCGCAGATATTAAATTCGGTACAATTTATAATTTTGGTACCGCTTTTAACAGCACAGCATGCCATAACTACCCCTACACTTGACACTTATTAACGGATATCCTTTTTTCTTTAAACTACGCAATAAACTAAACACTAACTGTACTAATAAAAAACCGAATATCCAAAAGTCCACGCAATTAAGAAATAGCAGCAACACTTTGTTTTAGTGAAAGGCACTAACATAAGAACATAACCTAACCAACGTTGCTTGATTTTTTGACGTTTGTGACTAGAAAATGGCGGCACGCATAGTGTCGTCGGAAAAGTGAATGCGCATCGTCAAAGTTCATTCTCCATATCTCGGGACTCGAGACTCTTCCATGACCTAATCACAGCAAGGTGGCGTGCATTAACCCCTTGGGTTTGGCAAAAAAAATCTCCGGGTCTGTCACCGCTAGATTTGTATGTTTGGGGTGCTAAAACAAAAAGTATATTCATCAGCAGTTCATTTAAAAGAAAATTTAATAATTAATTCTTGCATTAGTACATAATTTAAGGCTTTGCCTGAAGCATGAGTTTATGACAAGGACAGCTTAATGCTAATGGGGGTCACATTAAAAAATATATTAGTTGTAAAAGAGATATGTTTGGCGACATCTAGTGCATAACTGGAATATTTATTGTTTTTTTAAACAAAAACTACACATTTTTGCAAAAGACAATATATTACCCTCATTTTTGCTGATAAATAAGATACAAAATAAATAAAAAACATACGTGTTCCATTAAAAAAAAAAATGATTATCAACTGTTTTTTTAACATCCTGTTTTAAGTGGTATTTAAGCTACAAAATCGACAAAAGTTAAATTTCCTTTATGAAAAAGGTTATTTATGTAAAAAAATTAGAATTTTCTTTCGCCAAAAAACGTTAGTGTTGACATAAATCTTTAAATACGTCAAAAAGCCGAACAGACGGTTATATGTACTGGTGATAGCACCGTACTGAAACTCAATTGTTTATATTTTTTATTATTTTCATTTATTATTATAATTGTTTATGACTAATCAAATAAAAGAACATTATTATTATTATCATAAAATTTGCTGGACTTAGGTATGAAACAATATACATAAATTAAATTAAATAATATATCGGGTGTTCCATTTAAAATAAAGAAGTTGATGTCAACTTCCGTTATGGCCGGAAGTACCCGCAAACACTCTTACCAAAAATTGCAAAGTTTATATCGCAGTAAGTAGTTTGAGAAACATTCTAAAACTCGGTGACCGTGGGACACCCTCTATAAAAAAAAAGAAGACAATATAATTTAAAGAAAAACGTACAACTCAAGAATGCGAAACGTGATTATTTTCTTTTTTCTCCAGTTTATGTTGAGTTTTATATCAAAAAGTTTCAACCTTATCTATAAAATCATACACATTTGTTTGGATTTCCAGCTGAACTTGACTGATTTAGGTTATCTTGGTTTAGATTTGGGTTAAGTTTAATTGTCTGCTCGCTTAACGAAATTTATGCCGATTTATGTGATACGATTACGGGCAAATCACCCTTACAAAAGCAAACAAAGGTGTTGCTTAAGAATGTATAAATATAATAAAATACACAATGTCCACAACTTTAGGATAGTATTTTTGGTTGGTTTTTAAGGTCAACACAAAAAAAATTATACGGGAGAGAACGTTCATGAAAAATGTATATTAGGAAGAAATATCGTTGGGCTAGAATTTGAGAAAAAAAGATGTTTCAGTGTGTATGTAGTATCACAATTATTAATATTTCATTATTAAGGTTTTTTTTAATTTTTACCGAAAATACGTGTCTTGTGCCATATTAGATGTAAATAAGCATTTAAAAATGTCCTCGAGGCACGAATAGCTCTCCATATTGGAATGTAAAAGTAATATTTTGTGATCTTTTTGTGAGTTTATCTTTTTTCTTGACAACCTATATTTCCAAAAAAATTTTTTTTAATAAATATGATCCATTTTTTTTAAATATCTAGTTAAAAATTATTCCATATTTGGAATACGTTTAAGAATCATATATTATATATTTTTTTTAAATTATACATTGTTTTTAAACCCCTTGCCTATGATCAATGTTTCCCAAACGTTAATCAGCACCTAGAAATATGCTGTAGTATTTTTGTACCAAATTGGGTTAGAATCTGTTAAGTGGTTTTGAGTTATCGTAGATACAGATTTTCCTTACCCTTATACTTTTTTGTCGTGTAACACCAATTCAACTACTTAAAAAGGCCAAATAAAGCATTTTTACAGTCTATGTTGCTTCTTCGCAAAAACAGCATTTTTCGTCCTCACGTAGGCCCATCTTTTCAAAATAATGCCTCATCGGGTTTTGTCTGTGAAACGGTCGGTAATGTGTTTTAAATCGTCTCTATATAATTCGAGGCCTTTAATGAACCTCCGCGATGGTCTCTGGGCTGGAGTATTCGTCCAGTAAGACTTTAGTTGTTTCTTTTACCATATATACGCAATTCCTTACGCAGAACAAGGCATTCTCTCCCTTTTTTGCCAGTTTCGTTTTCCTATATACGTTCGTGTCCCGACACCTCTCAGAGTAATCCGTTCAATTGCTTCAGGTACTGTTTACATTGCCATGCTAGCTTTTGGACTAGAAGTCTTTAATAATATTAGACCGGAAAGATTGAGAATTAACGTTTCGGTGAGAAGCAGACTGAGAACCGACTTGTTCAATGTATTGTACAAAATATTGAAATCGTTGAATTGTAAGAAATTCAAATGGAGAGGATGTTTCTGCTCGGTGGATGACCCACTCTTTGTCTATCTTTATAACTGGAATGTTAGTTTATAATGCGACGTGAATGTGTCATGCACAATTTTTGTAGTTTTTAATTTTAGATTTTTTTGCAACAAAACGTAGTGAATAATGATTACAGCGCCACAAAACTACTAGTAACGTAACAAAATAACTACTTTATTCAAAAATTAGAAACAAAATAATGCCAGAGCTGGGACGCGAGCCCTGAACCTTCAGAATGCGAAGCGCATGCCAGATTACTTTATTTTGTTTTACTTTTTAAGTTATATAGCGTCACCCTTTTTTCAACCTCAAAAAACATGAAAAAATCTACAATTTTGCCGGTTTTCCGCGATTTGCTAAATATTGATGGCGGTGGAGCAAAACTGACTACGGATTCGAGTTCAGAAAGCAAGTATATTTCCGAAATTATATTTCGTATTATCATTATTTACACACCGTCAAAATTTCAGATTTTTTCATGTATTTGATCAGGAGACAAATATTGCACTCTGTCGGTATAGTGTCTTTCGTCTCGTTCTAAAATTTACCGTATATATTAAATTTTTGGCATATTCAGTTTGTCTAATATATTCCAGTATTATAAATTCTGAAATATATGCAACTGTCGGGAAACCACAAAGTGTGTGAAATTAGCGAGAAATCATGCTTTTAGTTGAAGGGTTTGTTAAGTTGTACCAGGCGCCGATTATTGCAGCTATAACAGGCTCAACAATAATTAGATACTACAGAGTGTACGAAAAATTAATGTATATGCACATGCACTTGCTAAAATCCTGTAACGGAATTAAATAAACTTTTGAATATTTATTAAATTGAAGTATATTAAGACGAAATAGACTAAGCAAATTTTGTGCATCGCCTTTCTACAGTTGATTAGTTAAAACCTATAAAAAGAGTGTTCCAATAAGAAAATTTGCCATAATTTAAGAACTCCTTTAAATATTTTTTTTTCAATTTTAGTGACCGATATGTTCTCTAAAAAATTCATATTTTGACATAAATAGTATTTTTTAAAAATTTACCAGTGGCATGCTACAGGGGTTAGGGACACTTTTTTCCCCTATTTTTAACGCCACTGGCGTAAATATATCTTTTTATATTTTTTATTCCCTGTTCATTTTTGCTTAAAAAAGTAGTAACTTTTTATGGGTCTAAAGTGAATAGTTTTGCAGGAATTTGCTTCTAAACTAAAGTCTCCAAGTGCCTAAAATACTGTGTAACATAACATAAATTTCGAAAATTTGCCATAATGCAAAAACGCCTAAAAATATTTTAAATTCGTGACCGCTATGTTCTTTAAAAAAATCATATTTTGACATAAACTATATTTTTTAGAAATGAACCAGTGGCATGGTATAGGGGTGACACATTTTATCCCCTTATTTTTTACGCCACTGAAATAAATATATTTTTTTATTTTTTCTTAAATTCCCTGTTCATTTTTGGTTAAAAAAGTAATAACATTTGATGGGTATAAAGTGAACAGTTTTCCAGGAATTTGCCTCTGAACAAAAGTCTACCAGTAAAGTTGAAAGAAGAAACTTTTTTGAAAAAATGAGGTGTGTATGCATACGCACCCTTTACTTGCAGACATTTGTTTAGAGGCAAATTCCTGCAGAACCGTTCACTGCAGACCCATAAAAAGTTATTTCTTTTTTCAGCAGAAATTGACAGCAAATTCAAAAATAATTAAAAAATATGTTTGTTCAAGTGCCGTAAAAAAAATAGGGGGATGAAAATTGTCACTAACACCTATAGCATGCCACTCGTTAATTTTTTAAAAATATAGTTTATGTCTAAATATGACTTTTTAAAGAACATAGCGGTTACTAAATTGGAAAAAAATATTTAAAGGCGTTTTTGAAATGTGGCAACTTTTCAATTTTAAATTTGAACCTTTGAAACCCTGTATCTAGACAACTAAGTCCTTTAAGGCTATAATATATGTCCCTACATCAAAATAAATAAATAAGCCTTTATTGTCTAACAGGTTTACACCCAATTACAAGACAATTACAATGTTTCAACTTTAAAAAAATGCATGACGTTTCTGTTGTGTTGTCGGTCGAATTCAGAAATACCCTGTATATATATTTATATATGGATTACTTCAAGAATATAGTTATTGTTATATTGCAATTATTACAAATATTTTTTTCAGTTTACTTTTTCTTGGGGTGTTCGGTTCTTTACAAAACTTTTTTTAATAAAGACATCCATCTTTATTTTCGTCAAATAAATAAAAACTGAAATGACAACGACGTTTCGTCACTAATTAGTAACTTCTTCTGGTTGAACACATTTTTCTTAAACAAATTCCAATACGTCAATATCAAAAAATAACAAACAATTTTTTTTATAGTTACAAAAACAACATTTAAAACATTGAAATAAATAAATTTTTAAATTACGGTTCAAGAATAATAAAAAAATAAATATTACAAATATTAATCACCAGCTGAAGTTTTCTCTGAGAAATGGGCAACATTACTACTTGTATTAATAATAGATTTTTCGGTTTTCGTTTTAAAAATCATATTAGCTACGTCTACTTTATTATTCAGATATTCTTAAATGTATCCTTCAGCAACAGTTGCCAACTTCCATCCCCCATGCCTTTTTAAACTAGTCAAATTAGCTCATTATAATAGATTAAAATTACAGCGAATTCAAAACGCTTGTATAATATTTACGTGTTTGGTTCCTTTTGCTGCCCACATTACTCCATTTTTTAGAATTAGATTAGAAACAACACGTTTTCAGAAAAATAATTTTGATTACCGTGATTGCTGCTAATAATCTTCTAATGATCTATAAAAAGAAATATTACAATTGTAATATAAATAACCATCCAATTGTCGTTGTTCCAACATCCAATATACAAACATACTTCTTCGCCCAGGGTCTTCCGGCGTTAGCTGTTGAGTCAATTTGACTTGGTATACGCATGAAGTTTTAAATCTTTTGGTATAGTGCTTGTGGAAACATCAATTTCCTGAGCTCTATGCCGAATTTCCTCAACATTTGCACGCCTTGATGCGATATTTTCAGTCTAGTGACCAACACGAACGCGTCTTTCTGTTTTTATGTCATTAACAGACCTAGTTTGCTTGAGAATTAGTTGTTGTGTACTGTAGCGCCCCATTTTACTTAGCGCTTAATGGCAAATCATGACAAATGGTGCGATTCCAAATCGGCGTTCTTATTGGAACACCCTTTATTAGATTGATTTTCGCTCTGTGCTGCATTTTCGAAGTTCTAGGAAAAATAATTGTTATACGAATTAATTCTTTTCACCACTAAATTATAAGTTTCAATCTTATTCTTTGAAAGGTATGGAACGGACTTTTGTAGTAGGTATGTAAAAAACATAATCAATCGAAA
This sequence comes from Apoderus coryli, assembly GCA_911728435.2. Taxonomy (NCBI): domain Eukaryota; kingdom Metazoa; phylum Arthropoda; class Insecta; order Coleoptera; family Attelabidae; genus Apoderus; species Apoderus coryli. The sequence continues at coordinate 6,981,576 of OU452204.1, read as the reverse complement.
TCATTTTAATTTTTTTATTAATTTAACGGGAAACCCCAATTTATATTAACAACAAATCAATTAATGTAAAAGGATGTGTTTGGCGACATCTAGTTTATAAGTATATAAGTCTTGTTTTGTTAAACAAGCCCATTTCAAATCAATTAATGTTAAAAGACAGAAAATTTCACATTACAAAATTTCAAATAAAAACAGCACATATTCCATTCAACACAATTAAACTGACGCTTAAGTTTCAAAATTAAACCACAAGAAGCATCAATATAATCATTATCATTTAGAATGCGAAGAGTTCTATCCACTGGTGAAAAATATTTATAGTTGTTTCTTCTTGTAGGTAAAAAGAAAGTATCAGGGTGTCGCAAATAAAGCGCTGGAACATTAAATGAGATTCTTTGCAAAATTGTAGCACAATCAATAGTACCATTTAATATATTAAAAATAAAACATAAATCTTTTCACACTGTACGCTTGGCGAGAGTCTCCAAATTTAACATATCTCTTATGTCCGATCTATGATATTCAGTCATTTGTATCCCCAGTCTCAATGCAGCATATCGCAAAAACTTATCCTGAACTGTCTCGACGACACTCACGCAACTCTGATAATAAGGCGACCATATCACGCTAGCGTATTCCAGCGCAGAACGGACCAGACTCACATACCATAGTCTACAGCTTGTGACAGAGAAATCTCCTCACTTTCGAAGTACGAATCCTAGTATTTTATGTGCATTGTGAGATATTGCAAGTATGTGGTCGTTAAAGCTAACATTCTCTGAAAAATTCACTCCTAAGTCTTTAACTCTATTAACATATTTCAATTGGCCACCAACCATTGACTGACTAGGAAATCTAGATTTAGCATGGAAAAAACTGACAAAACAAATTTCAAGTTATTAGAAACAGACCATTCCCAGAGAGCATCCAGATCATTTTGCAAGCAATTAACATCTCTTTCACAAGTAATTCCTCTGTATAGCTTCAAATCATCTGCAAAAAAATTGGCGTTGAAAATCTTAAGGTGTCACTAATGTCATTTATAAAAATATTGAAAAGAAGTGGAGCAAAATGAGACCCCTGGGGAATGCCCGATGTCACTCGAAATTCCTGGGATTTATAGTTCATAATTTTCACCATTTGAGTGCGTCCCTTTCAAAAACTCTCCAACCATTTCACAGAGGTATCAGAAAATCCAAAAGCTCGCAGCTTTGCTAACAAAATATCGATCTCGGTAAATTGCGCGCAGAAAAAATGAGCTGTGAATCAAACCCGTCGGTACATGTCTACACTTACTCTACAGAAAATTTATAATGGTATACATTTCTTTCATTATGTAATTCTCGAAAATCATCGTATCTATCATCTTCTTAAGTTGGGAAAAGCTCAAAATCGTATGAAGAACTTCAGTCATTCTTCAGTAAAATTTACTATTCTTATAGTAAATTTTCATGCAAAGCTTATTTTGACATCAGAAGTTTCCATCAACAAATTTGATATACACATCGTCATACAAGCCACTCACTAATTAAGCATTACACAGCAGTTATTGGCAACTTTTTATCTGCCTCTGTTATACCTACTCATTTATTTATCTATACCACATAAATAGCCTAAGAATATTTGTTTCGCACTCAGTGTTCGCAAGCATATCAGTTGCATCCCCTAAAAGAATGTTATATTACTCGTATTATAATTGGTAACTAAATTAACGAAAATAAATAAATAAAAAGAAATTTCCTCAAAATTAAGTTCATTTGAGGACAGTATTTTTTGGAAACCTTGCAATTTGACATCAGAACGTAAAAGGATTGAATACGAAGACTGATCATTTCTACGAATCAGTTAGTGAGGAGAATATCATGTGACTGCAGTGTCGGAGACTTGGTTGCAGCCTAAAATCGCCTCCACCGAATTGTTTGAGGACCACTATATAGTGTTTCGAAAATATCGTGATTTAAATGCTCCAGGAATCACTAGAGGTGGTGGCGTGCTTGTTGCTATTAGATCGGATTACGACTTTACAGATTCCTTGGTTGAGTGATGCAGATCTTGATGCATCTGTGGACTTCGCGGGCTGTAAGGTGCTCGTTGGTACTTTCTCAATCCTCATAGTGTGTGTGTATTATCAACCAAACCTAAATGTTACTCATTTAGAACAATTCTTTGATTTTAACGTGCATTTTGTTCCTGATAAAACTATAAGAGATTAAGCTGAACTCTATTCACGATTTCAGTTCTTTGCTTAACTTGCATCAGTGCAATGGTGTATTTAACAACTTTGATACCATTTTTGATTTAGAATTGTGTAATTTTAGTTGTACTGTCGAGACATGTCTTCCACTGGTAACTGAGGATGCTTGTCATCCAGCATTACATATATCCTTTTTGTGTAGTGACGCTTCACGTCAAAAAACTTTTCATCAAACATAGATGCAAAAAAATACAATTTTAGTAAGGCCAATTATCCATTCTTGTATAAACTGATAGCAGGACAAGACTGGACATTTTTACGTCATATTTTAGACGTTAATGTAGCGGTAGCCGAATTTCAGAACCGACTGACATCAATGTTGGATACTGCTGTACCGGTTTATAAAACGAGATCTAAAAGATTCTCTTATCCATGCTGGTATCCATTGTACCTCATACGGGACATTAGGAAAAAACATAATTGTTTACGTAGGTGGAGATGTTATGGTACACAGCACGACTTCGATAGATTTCAATTGTTGAGATCTCAAGTAAAACAGAAAATTAGGTGGGCTTATGGCAGCTATGTTAACAGAATTCAAGACTCGATACAAAGTAACCGGCGCAGCTTTGGAAGTTTATACGGTACAGAAAACAAAGGTCCCGTATCCCGTGTGTGATGTTTCATGCGGATGGGATAGAGATATCTAATCCGCTTAACCATGTTACAGCGGTTGCTAGTTTTTTCCATAGTGTTTATGTTGATACTGTCGAGCAATACTTGTTGAAACTCACGATAATAGTGACTTGGTTGCAGTGGGCTTGCTGAGTGACGATGACATCCTTGCCGCATTGAGAAAACTGAAACCAAAGACAATATGTCTGCATTTGTTGTTAGAGACTGTGCTTGCGCCTTCGTTGAGCCACTACAGCATATATTTAATTTGTCTTTACAGTCCAACTTGTTTCCAGAATTATGGAAGATAGCTCGTGTATGTCCCGTATGTAAGTCAGGAGATCATGACAGAATCGTTAACTATCGGCCTGTTTCCATATTACCAAATTTTTCAAAAGTCTTTGAAATTGTACTACAAAATAAATTGTTCATCCAAATAAAATCAAAATTGGTCTATCAACAGCATGGATTGCTAGCTGAACGACGTATTTTTGCATCTCAGATTTTTATTTTTAAATTAATAAACAATTTGCTGGACTGTTCTCGGTTGCTGCGGCAGGTATGGTTTCGTGTTCCTCGCTTGTAGGCAAGAACTTCACATATGCATACAAATTATGAAGGCAGAGCCCCCCTTTTTCGGGCTTGCACCTACTGCAATCGTCTGAATTTGCACGATAATGTTAATTACTTCAATGGCTCACTTAATTCATTTAAAAATCATTTGCGTCTGTGTCTGCAATTTGTGAAAAATCGAAATAAATTACTACATACTATAAAGTGACCTACAAACATACCGGCAACAGATATCGAAAATACATTTAATTTTAACTCAAAACTCCATGGCATCCTCTATATTCAATTTTCTTTATCAAAATTTCCAAAATTAAAACTAATCTGGAAACTATTATTATAAAAGTAAATCATATATAAACATGTTTTAGTCTGGAGTATCAGCATATCAACCGAAACCTATACTGGCAAATAGAACTTCATCAGAATTACCAGCAGTAAGTTATGGAAGTCACAAGCAAAGATTTTCAAACAGGCTAACAGGAGTTCCTGTGATGAGAATAGTATCATCTTATAATATCAACAATGCAGGGAAAAATTATTCGACAGCAACACACAAAACTAAGATTCAGCGTCAAGATGAACGTAATGGGATTAGGAATTCTGTAAGTATTTTTTTACGTGGAATATAGGTGATGATGATCATGTTTTCAGTGCAGGTGACAGGTTATTCTGTCCCTCTATCTAGTTTAATTTGTTCTTAAACCTGGTTTGAGAAAGACGTTGTGTCCGAGTATCCTAAAAATCGAGCAGTGCATTAATTTTAAATTATAAAATGAATTTGTGTCCGTAAATATAAACGAAAAATAATTTCGTGGCATAGCAGACAAAATGACTTGTTTTACCTACACAAGGGATTTTGTTTAATTAATTTGGCAGGGCCTCCGTTAAATTCAGTATAACCAGACCGAGGCATGGGTCGACAGATACTGACGAATTCGTTTCGCTCTTATTATGACCTCGTCAGAGTACCATAGTCGTTGCCTACAATATCGGCCAGCATTTAAGCACAGCGGGATATACAACAGTAGATTCTGTAAACATGTACCCTCTACATACACATAGTAATGCATATCCCACCATACTGAGGCCGAACAATTCCAATGTATAGGTAGCACCAGCCGTTAAAATAGAACTGAAATGAAAACAGTGTAAACACAAAACGCTAGCAGGATACTATTTATCCTTCTGCGAGCATCACCCAAAATATTTGGGTATAACCAGTCATTTTGTCCACTATGCCACGAAATTATTTTTCATTTATATTTACGGACTCAAATTCATTGGATAATTTTGCATGATTTGCCATCGGATTCTGATTGCATTTTCTCAACTGTTCTTTTAGACTGCCCGAAACCAATTCTATCGCATTGAATATGCAGTAATATTGAGTTAAACGTGTGTTTCGCAGATATGGTCTATAACGTATTCTTTTTTAAAATTATGTTGTTTGATCGTTTCTAATAAAACATTTTTTACTGGAATTTTTTCTAGAATATTTATATTTGTAGATGTCATAAACTTTAATATATCCTCCTTTTTTGTATTATTATTAGGTATTTTACACATTCGCGAATGATAAGACGCATTATCCATAACGATAACTGAACTTGGGGGAATATTAGGTACTAGCTGTTCAGCAAACCATTTTTCAAACAAATTTAGGTTTTTGGCTGACATGAGCAGTGCGTTGGGTACGAACCCATTTTGACTTCCCGCATGTAGAATTATAACCCGTTTTCCCCTTGAATGGAGCATTTAAAGTACAATTTTGAGTAATGTCTACCCAACCGTACTTCACAGTATCATGCGTATCAAACCACGTCTCGTCAAGATATATTATCGTTCTATTTGACTCGCGGTACTCTTTTATTTTACGCAAATATTCCTCGCGCATTTCCACAATACGGAGTGATTCCATTATTAATAAACGGTTATTAATTTTCTTATATTTAGATCTGCACTCTAATAAAATATCTTTTAAAGTTTCCAAAGATGGATAATTATAATTAGGGTATTTGCTCAGTTTATTTGAAATCATTTCCAAAGTAGGGACTTTATTTTCTTTATAAAAATTATGAACTGTTCTTCGTATACATTCCTTTGAGGCATCGTCAATATTTTTAAATTTTTGATTTTTCCGTTTTCTTTTAACAGAGTGATCTACAACAACCCCTTTTCTAATAACTAGATGAATAGTAGAAACCGGAATCTTAGATAATTCAAACATTCAGTTTATAACAAGTGTATTCGTCACTTCATTATTTTCAGACCTTAACTGATGATAAATATTTATAAGAAGACGCTGGCTTTGCTCATATAAATATTGATGCTTAAACTTCCAACGTGTTCCGCTCGTGTCGGACAGTCCCTGTAGTTATTTTTATTATAAGTCGGCATCCTTTAACAAGCATGATTTATTATACGTCTTATATACGAAAGAGAAATGTATCAAAAAAACGCTCGATTTCTAATGTAAAGGGACATGGGAACGGATAGCCCCGGTAGAATCGTTAAATTTATATATTATAAATTAGAAATGGAAAGACTATACCTGTACATTGGATTTGTGGGATGTTCAGGCCATTTTCATTAAATAGGTAGAAGCAACCAAACTAATAAAGGCTTGTGCTTTGGGATACCTATAAACGGTATTATTTTTTGTCAATACCTATTTGGTACTGTTTAGTGATATAGATAAATTCAGTGCATTTTTGTTGTCGAATCGTTAGAGACCGACAACGGAAATAAATATCAAAAATTCAGTGCTAATTTATCCTCTCCTTTCCTTTAAATCCATTGCATAATAAAATAGATTATAGTGACATCGGATCTCAATCCAGGTACGGAATTTACAATTTAGTTTATTCGTTATAGTAATTTTCTAAAATTCGAATTGAATTATCACCAGTGGGATATGCATTACTAAGTGGATGCCTCTGTCTGGTTCTACTGAATTAGACTGAGGCCCTGCTGAATTAAACAAAATCCCTTGTGTAGGTAAAACCAATCATTTTGTCCGCTATGCGACGAAATTATTTTTCATTAACTTTCAATTTCTTGGGAGATTAAAAAATATCCAACTGATTGTTTTTAATTGTGAAAAGATAATTGCATGTCACGTAGTAAAATTTTTGAATAGGTAAACAATTTTCGGACGGCTGTTGAAGATGATTAACGTTATGATCGATCTATAATACCAAGAACTGATGAAAACATTAAGACAATCAATGAAATCGTGTGTAAAGACCGACGTTTGAGTGTTAAGATGATGTCAGATATTACGAAAAATTATAGAAAGACAATAAAAAAAAATGGTAAAAATTGTATGAAATTCCAAACACGCATAAAATGCAAAAACGAAAACCATTTGCTCCGACATGACGCAATAGTTCGCAGAAGATCCTGATCTGATTGAAAAAGGCATCACATCTGACGAAATTGAAGTATTCAGTTCAGTTCAGTTATTCAGTTGTATTATTCAGTATTCAGACCCGGAAACTAAACGACATTCCATGCATTGGAAGACCCCCACATCGCCAATTATCAAAAAAGTTCCAATGTTAACAGTGAAATGTGTGAGAAATGATCATGTCAAGAATGAGTTTTTGTATTTATTGAACTAATCCATAATATTATCTAAGAGGAGACATCAGACGTGTTTCATATCTGAATGAGTTTTTGCTTGAAAAATTTGATTTACGCGCGGAATCGCTTAGAGCAACCTTCTTCGTCAAAGGGTTTGGATAAAATTGTTGGAGATCAGGTAGTGCATCTAAATTCAAACATTCGGAAATTGTTAATGTAATTTTTTGGTTGCTCGTACACGTAAAAGAAAAGCTCAGTTAACTGAAGACAGTAGGAGTCTCATTAAAGCTTTGTCTGAAGATGGAGAGAAAACAAATGAAGAAAAATACCAATTAATGATGAAAAATATGCAGGAAATTCATAAACTTGAAGTAGAGAAACGGAAATTGGAAATTGAATTACTAAAGCAAAATGCAAGTTATACTTCACATAATAATTATTATAATCAATAACTAATAAAATAAATTCATAATGTTTTGTAATATTGATATATTTTCGTAATAGATAAATAAACAAACACAAACACTACATCCTACATTCACCAACTAAAGGAGCAAAATAACTATTAATTAGTTCGATCCTAACTCCATTTCCTACTAGGGTTGAGTCATCTCAGAAATCTCAACTTGCTCTTGGTCATCTCCAAAGGGCTCAGGGTCATTAAATTGTAAAGCTACATTATGAATAACCGCAGTAGCAACTATTAATTTAACTCTCATTTTTAACCGAAGTAGGTGCTTGAAATCGTCGTTTCCAGACACTGACGCTCCACAACATTTCGAGTGCAAATAATAGATTCATTAAAGCGATTTTCAGCAGGTGTATTTGGATTTGGACAAGATATCATTAGGCTTTCAATTTATAACCGATAGAAATTAAACCTTCGGTAAATAATTTATGTGCCCTAGGCGAATGTTTGGTAAAAAAAATATAATTCCAGAATATTTTATTAAATTCTAGGTAAAAAATGTATTTCTTGGTAAAAATATAAATTGATTAGTAAAAGTGAACTCACTGGATTCTACTCTTTTCTAGAGCTGGGCCAAATCTCTTTAGCAAAAACTCAACAAACCCTTTTGAAATCTTGAATCGCTCTATCAAATTCTTGATCGCTCCAATTCTTCATATCATTTATTCGTTCTCTAAAACCTCGAAGTTTTTAGGGCTTCAATAACATCAATAATGTTTTCGTAATCCTCATCATCAGACAATAATTCCACAAATATTTCTTCCAATACATCCTCCATATTTGACAAGCAAATAGTAGGTATACTATAGGTACATATTTTATATGTAAATTTATTTTTATTATTTATAACCATTTCACAAATAACAAACTGGTACTTCAAGCATCAGTTGGTAGTTAAACAACAGAATTCTGAAGATTGCAGCTATAAAACGGACAAAAAAGAAAAACTTAACTGCCACATTTGGTTTAAACTATACCGATTAAACCATAAAAAAATATTTGTATAAAATGATTTGATGAGATTTTCTAGTAATGTGTATTGTTCAACTATTAAAAATAATATTCTATACGTAATGGTAAAACCAGTTTTCTTTTAAAACTTAAGTTTTTTGCGTCTTTATCAAATGACGCATTAGCTGGTATAAAACAATGTGCTTTATAAAATCCACTTTTGTATAGTCTCCGAAATTACTTGGCATGTCTACTAATTTTAGAGCTTTCAACTAATTCTTATCCAGATGCCTTTCCAATGTTCCAGACGCGTCGCGTTCGATTCACCCTGCCACCAACAGATGTCACTCAAAGGCTTGATCATACCAATCAATTAGAGCGTCGCGGCGACGAAGATAGTAGAGCTGACGTCGCATCATCGAAAAAAAAATCATCGGTAGCGGGAGAATCGCGGCGCTCAACACGTTTTGATTACAATAAAATTGTTGTTAGTCAACAATCTGGTGCGCGACGTAAACTTTCAAACAACCAGCAGAACAATACTTTGAAATACGCACGGATAAACACGGAGAAGAAGTTTTTGAAAAATATTTACGGTGGTGGATTTGTTCATTTTGGGGAAGGTGTTGAAGTGCCAGTGACAAATTCGCCAGGTTAGTTTAATTTTAATATTAGTCAAATTATATTTTATTTGATTCTTATTATTTTTTGTCGTTTATGTTAAGGAGAACAAATTTAGTAGGTATATAAAATATACATAAATAGGTACGTGGAATATCGAAAAAGTTTTCAGTCGACGAAAAATAAAGTTTGTTATAAGATGACACTTTGAAGGTTTATAAAAACATTTAGTATGAGAAAAATATAAACATTTTTTTTCTGTGACGGAAAAAAAGTTTGACATATTTACTCTCTTGACAGGTAATAAAATGTCACTTTTTTCCCGGACACATAAGTAACGGTAGATATTTAATTTTAGGAAATTTTATTATACAAAAGTTACATTTTCTTTATATATCAAAACTGGCAATAATTTGTGACGCTACTTTTGCTACTTCTACTGACTCCGGTGGAGTGTTCGCAATTTTTAAATTAAATTACAGAATGAAATTGACAGATATTTGATTACTTTTTTAAAACTTCAAATTTCACTTGGATAATTTTCTGACTTTGTTCAATATTAAATCGAAGTTTTGCCGTCTCAGAAAAAAATAGTGTGTCATACACGGGAAAAAGTTAGATTTTAGCTCTCGGTTTTTTGTCTCCCTCCGCTGCGCGTCGGGAGACAACACAACCTCGAGCTAAAATCTAGTACTTTTTTCCCTTGTATAATAAATAACTATTTTTAAAGTTTACCAAAATATTTAAACGAAAAATAAACATACTAATCTTTGTCTAAACAATTATTTAGACAGATGTCCACCGAAAGTTTTATATTTAAGCTCAAATTTAAATGTTTCCTAAGATACTTTCTTGTTATATGCAAAATCTTAATAAGTCACTCTCACATTGTGGGGGTCGTTGTTGAGTACTATCCCTACTTCTGTATATAGCAATGATTCTTATTGCACATTTCTGTATCAAAAACACCACCTTTTTAAAATCCGCGAGGGTCGCCCATGGAAAGAAACCATAGGAATGTCTGCTGTTACACAAAATCTGATATATTCCAGATTTGGAAAAGAGTTGACCATAACTTATTATTTGGACATTGTTACCTGCATCTGGTTGTCTCGTAAATTGCCTATGCAACTGCAATTAACAATTTACAGATAGTTTATTATATTCTTTTCTTGAGAAACACTACATTTTTTCTTAAAATTAATATTGTCAACAAAACTATTCAAAATATTAACATTATAGAAGCGCGAATTACTAACTAATATTTTAGATAAATAAGAAATTAAAATTTGCATTAGGTATTTAGAATAGAAATACACAGAGGGTTCTAGTGCAGAAAATGAAGTACGTTTTTAATTAGGGTAAAATGTTCAGGAATATTTAATTCAGGACACCCTGTACAATACAACCTAACATTGTTACCTGTATCTGGTTGCCTCGTAAATTGCCTATGCAACTAAATGTTTTAGATTCAGGGAGCTTTTATAAAGAAAACAATATATTTAAACAAACTTTTAACAAATAGAATAATATTTATTATACTGCCTTTGAAATCATAGGTATAAACATTTTTGTTTATTTTAACAAAGAAAATACAATATATAATACTTTTTGAATACAAGACGTCTACTCCACAATATAACTTTCTTATAATTAAATCAATAAAGAACCATACATGTTTCGGGAACGGACTTTCCCATGATCAGTGGTGATATCAAAAAAAAAAAAAACCAAAACTTAATTGCCATAACAATTATTACAGAAGCACAGATATTACAAATTACAAACAAATTAAAGTTTGATGATTTTTTGAGTTTTATGTTAAATCACTAATATAATTTTTTTCTTCCATATGAGCTTAATATTCTTGATCACTACGAGGGTTGCCTTTTATATTTCGGGATTTGGCAACCCTGGTGTTGCAATCTGGCAACTGACAGCTCTATCGTAAAGTTGGACATTTTTGAGGTTATACGTACTCAGAACGTTTTGACATACGAGCCCTATTTGTGTTGTTTAGAGTAACTTAAAAGATTCATCTCGGCAAAAAAAAGGAATTAAATCGTGAAAATTTTCGTGCGATTATTTTTTACAACTTTCAACGTGGATTAACTAAGCAACAGTGCAGGGATAAACTTAATTCAATTATTCGCGATAAAGCTCAATCAAGGACCAGTGTTTATCGATGGTATGGTGAATTCAATCGTGGTCGTAGTTCACTTCAAGACGAATTTCGTGAAGGTCGTCAAAAATCAGTTGTTGTTCCGAAAACCATTGATGTTGTGCGCGAACTGATATTGCAAGATCGTCATGTGACCTATCAAGAGATTGAGACGACCTTAGGCAGTAGTGGGACCATCATACATTTGACTGTCAAAAAATTTGTTCGCACTGGATCCCACACAAGTTGTCAATCGCTCAAGAAAAGGCTCGTGTCGATTGGTCGAAAGAAATGCTCAAAAAATACGATCGCTGTGCTTCGAAACACGTCTCTGACATCGTGACCGGTGATGAATCGTGGATTTACGCGTATGAGCCCGAAAGTAAACAGCAGTCGACTGTATGGGTGTTTCAAGATGAGCCAAATCTAACAAAAGTTGTTCGCGCACGAAGCACTTCCAAGCAAATGGTCGCCTGTTTTTTCGGAAAACTGGACATGTCGCAACCGTACCACTAGAACAACGCAGAACAGTCAATTCTGAGTGGTACACAACCATTTTTTTGCCAGTTTTCTTCCAAGAAATCAGGAAAACCAACCGCCGAGGACGGTTCACTCTTCACCACGACAATGCGAGCTTTTTGAGCACCCAAAACATCGATTTGTTGAGTCATCCGCCGTATAGTCCTGAGTTGGCACCGAATGACTTCTTTTTATTCCCGTACGTAAAAAACAAACTGAGAGGTCAACATTTCTCGACACCTAAAGAATCAGTTGCTGCATTCAGAATGCATGTTTTGGAGATACCTCGATCAGAATGGCAAAAGTGCTTCGACAATTGGTTCAAACGCATGCAAAAGTGTATAGATCTTCATGGGGAATATTTTGCAAAACAATAAAGTGATTTTCGATGATTAATATTTGTTTTTGTTCTCTAATCCCGAAATATAAAAGTCAACCCTCGTATTCCTATGATCTTTCTGTTTCGATATCACCACTGATGGAGGGAATGTCCATTCCTGAAACATGTATTATAGTTCTTTGATTTAATTATAAGAACATTATATTGTTGAGTAAACGTCTTTTATTTATATCACTATTATTATTATGGATTATTTCATAAAAATATATAATATTTTATGAGTTATGTAAAGGTATAAACCAAAAGGGAAAATTGCCTATACTTAATTAAATGAAAATCTTCTTGTTTTTCCAGATTTAAGTTTGTTTAATCTCTTATCATAATCGATGTATTCCGCTTTTTCAGACTCAATACTAAGTAATGATATAATAAATTAGTTCTCTTTTCCTGAGTCACTGAAGATGAAATTCAAAATTTTGTTTATGCTCCAGCGCTGCTGGGAAGGTATGATGAAAAATGTTAGCAAAACAGTGAGAGCAGTATATAAGGCATTTGTATTGTTTGATATAATTAAGTGAAGAATTTCTTCTATCTGACGATTGCTTATTACTATGGTGTTTAGTTCTATAGGTAAATTACAAAACATTTGGTTTTCTATAATTGAACTATTAATATGATTTAAAATGATATATAAAAAGAAACACTATCAAAAGTAAGACTTAATTATCTTTTGACAAAATGCATAATATCAAATATACATATCATCATACTTCTCCAGAATGGAGAACTTCTTCGAAATTTGTACAGGGTGGCCCAAATTAGGCGTTTTTTTATGGGAACTCATCTTTTTGTCGAAGATAGAAAAAAATTATCCAAGGTCCTCTAGGGTCAAATTTTCTGAAAAGCTCACTCGTGCAAAAGATTTGGCTATCTGTAACGGTGGCGTTTCTTAATTTTCGTCGATTTCTTTTATGGCTTATTGTTGTTTGAGCTCACAGCACTTTTCAACGTAGAATAATATGTAGTAACCTGTTTTATTACTAAATTTTTGGGGTGCAAAAGAGTTGAAACTTGGCAAATGCATTAATAGGCATGACCATACCTACTTGATTTGTATGGATTATTTTCAAAGTCCAATATATTGGTAGGTTTAAAAAATATATATAACTTGGTATATATTTTTGAAAGGGGATTGTAAGGAAATCCAAAATTATACAGGGTATCCCATAAGGAAAAAAATTATTTTCGTTACAGTAATTTTACGTATGGCCCTGTAATAAAACTAGTAAACTATATCGACCAAAATAGAGAAACGCCACCTAGCGGGTTAACTGTTACACAGGGCCAAATTTAGTTTGCACGAGTGAGCTTTTCATAAATTTTGACTCTGGAAGATGAGTTCCCATAAGAAAACGCATAATTTGGGCCACCCTGATAGATATTTACGAACAAAAAGCATTTTTTTTCTGATGTGTAATTTCAATTCAGGTGTTAGAAACCGAGTTCATCCGAGTGGCAGATACATAAAAGGCACCCTGTCACCAACATCCAGTACCCACCCCCAGGCGACAGCCAACCCAGAAGAACAACTTCTTCTGAGGGCGGCCCGCGATGGGGATGACCATCAATTGCGGGAGTACCTGCGAAGGGTAGTGCTTGTAGGAGGACTACCTGAAACGGATCTCAATGCTGTTGACAACAGTGGAAGAGTAAGTAACCATTGAATATTATTACGGTTTAGCAGAGTCTTAAGTAAATCAAATTTTATCAAATAAAGGAGGCAAGAACTGCTACTAAAATAATGTACTCAGATTACCAGAATGCTAATCTATCTATTATCTAAACTACCAGGCTTTGTTATAAGAATATTTTTTTCTGAAAACCATTGCTATTGTACAAATTGAAGATCATAAAGGACACACAATAAATTAATGCACGCCATACCATTATCTAGTATTTGGCAAATGCATTGAATTTTTTCCAAGCAATTAGAGTGCAGGGCATGATCAGCACACAAACTAAAGTAGAACAATAATAGTAGGAGACGAATCAAAATGCTCAGTGTTTCGAGACCCATATAGGAAGCAGCAACAATATGCCTAGAAAAGTTAAGTTTCCTGTCAAACAATACCCCCAAATTCCTGATTTCATCAAACACTTTAAATTGATGAGAATCAATAGTGAATAAAAAATAATTGAATTCAAATGACGAGTAAATGTAACCGTAACTTAAATTGAAGTGTAGTTTATTGTTGTTAAGTGAACCACTGATATGGCATATTCAAATGACTGCAAATTCAAGCAGTCAAGAACGACGTGATGGAAGCATAAATCTTAAAATCAGCTGCAAAAACTAATTGACTGCATTTTAGACCATTGGTGATATCATTTTAATAAAACACTAAAATAAAGGAAGGTTTAATACTGAATACTGCGGAACCGCGGGCGTAGCATGGACATTAACTAACTAAACGCGGTATTGTCAAGATACTGGGCACGATCCAAAAATTGGACAGAAATAGTCAATCTTGTTAAAAGCTTAGGAGAAACGCACAGTGGTATATATGCCACCAACGTGGCCAAACAAGCCCCATCCATTATGAATCACCTACGTGGAATATTGGATCAAAAATAGCTACTTATTTAGCAATGTTTAGGTTTTTTAAAACGTTTCAAAACTGCCCCAAAGCCTAACTCTTTTTTCAAACCTTTCTGATTTTGAATTCAAAATATTTTCTGTTGTTTAACGAAATGATAAAAGTTTATTTATCGTTTTAAATATATTTAGGTCTATGAGCGTTACTATTTACTGTTAAATTTTAAATACAGTTTAACAGAACAAAAAAATCCTAAAGAAAATAAACAAATACGGTTGAAATAATATGATTTTATTAGCAGTGGCTGTCAAAATAAACACTACATCAGTAAATAAAATTTGTTTGCAACTTGTTAATATTATTTTCATTATAATTTTAATTCCTTTACACCTGCTATTTTTGGTTTGTGGTTTTCACCAGAAGCGGCTATTAAAAAATGAGGATATGGGATTAATGAGCATATTAATAACATTTGATTAAACAGAATTAAATACAACACCCACAAACATCATAGTCGGATTGGCTTTGAAATGTTATGCTGGACCGGAAATGTAAATTTTGCATAACGGTAATACCTAATATTTATTAAATATTCAAAAAACAAATGTACGTACAAATTAAATTACAATAATATGTGTATTTAGTCTGCTTATATTAAAAAATAGTAAAGTAAGTAATGTGGTGAAATTTTTCCAAACTACGTAGTGGGTCGTGTTGCCAAAAACTAGGGGTGCTTTATATTGCAACTAAATGACACTTTGCAGAAATATAATATGTCTCTACATCAGTTATTATTGCCAAATGCTCAGTATTTTGTAATTGATTGAAAATATTTGTCTATACAAGGTGTTTTAAAAAGGTCAGCCAAAATATATAGGACGTATTAGTACATCAAAAAATAAGTGTAGTTTACTCTATAAAACTACTTTAAAAACTGCACCCCTAAAGAGCTATTCTGAAGATAACACGCTAAAATCGTTTTTTGGCAATTTCTTCGAAACTATCATTTGTTGTGATTTATTAATTTTGTTGTATTTCAATTAGTGTTATTAATTTTTTTTTTAGTTTAATTAATATACTTTGGTCTAGGAGTTCCTTCGACTTTTATTTGTCAAGAATGGGCTCATTTGTTGAAATCATATAATGGCCTATACTTAAAAGAGTTGCAGAAACCTTTTTGGACAAGTAATTTGAAAAGCTTGGAAAACACTTCAACATTCAGATGTAAAATACTCGAAAACTGTCAAGTTTAAAACATTTTTATGTAAAATAAATCAAGCTTTCATCTTTTGATACCTTTTACTTTCCCGCACAGGGAAAGTATTATGAACGCGCGAAAAAAATTTTTGAGATAAAGACGAATATAAGTAACCAGTTTGAAGTTCCCTGAGATGATTACGACCATTTCCAGATGGAAGTCTGTCTGTCTGTGTGTCTATATGTATTCTTCCACGATAGCGCCCAAACGCTTTAACCAATTGAGATAAATTTTGGTATATGAGTTTGGGGCAGTCCTAGGATGAAGCCAGGTTTTGGTTGAAATCGCTTAAACCCTCTGTTAGAGGTGGACACAACCACTTAATTTTTCTATACCACAAGGGGTCGAGTGATACAACATTTAAAGCATTTTTTATCTGCTTTATAGCGATAGGTCACTTTTGATATTTGCCCCCATAATTCTCGAGAAATTGCGTTTAAAATAGTAGTTGGAACGTATATATATTACATTTAAAATACAATACGAGTATATAAAACAGATGGTAGCGTGGTGTCATTGGTAGAGCCTTCGCTTCGTATGCGGAAGTTTAGGTGTTCGAATCCCAGCTCTGGTAATACTTTTTATTTTTTTATATTTAGTTTTTAGTAGTTTGCGTGTTACGTTAGTTTATTGGAAATAATGAAAATAATACAAGTATAATAATAATTATTATTAAAATTCTGTTTTGTTACGCAGGTCATATATTTTTGATTATATTATATCTTGTCGGGAAAGTTTTGGGGAGACACAACCGATTTTTTTAGATAATACTAATCACAAAAAACTATGGTGTTTGTGTTTTTAATGTGGTTAATATAATGTAATTTGTAAAATGAACTTATGTCCGTAAAGAACTAAATAAATTATTATAGCCTCCATATGTTTGCTTCGCTTTAAAAATACTCAGCAGCTATGTGATTACGAAAGCCTGAGATCCTGATACGCAATAGGCGTTTCTCAATTGTAATGATAGATATAACAAAACATAAAACTTAAACAAAGTTGAATACTATTTAATTGAAAAAATAATACATTTTTGTTAAATGATCGTAAATTGTTCAAATTAACTTAATAAATACATAATATGTGTATCTTAGTGATTTGACAATTATTAATACTTAGTAGGTATTTTTTATTACAATTATCATACAAAATAATTTTAAGTTAGAACAATCAATTTAACACTGCGTATATTATTATAAATTAGCAACTGTGAAGATCGTTATTATAGACAAATAAATGTAATTTATTGATAGGTAAAAAAAATATGTATATAGAAAATAAAATATCTATACGCATCTAATAAAAATAACATCACATTCTAAACAAATAAATGTGTTTTAGTACACTTAGACATTTGACTTGTTTATAACAACTAAGGTTTTTGTCTATATCCCAAACCTATATTTTTATACGTATTTAACATTTTATGGCTCAATGCAGAATTCTACCCCATAACCGGTAGTAGTTGAACATGGAAAATAATCAAAAAATAATTTTATCGTCTAAGAATATCATTTTAACGGGCCATGCAGTTAAATTCCTTGGAATAACTTTGGATGATCCAATGACTTGCACGCATCATGTAGATGCACTGATGAGTAAGCTATAGGTGAAACTGAATTTTAAATTTTTTTAAAATTACGTAAATTTGTTTTATTTTTTTCTCTTAATAAATTTGTGCACAGATAAATGTATAAGAGAGTTAGCCATTTTCAAAAAGTAGAGTTAATGCTTGAACTGCTTGAAATTTGCTTATATTTATTTTCCGGACTGTCTCTTTACATAAAATATTAAACTGCCCAGAGTTGTGTGGTTCGATATCGTTCTCGTAGACTTAATTCAATTCTGCTATACCTATTCCAAAGAATCTTTAGTAAAAAACGAATTGAAACGATTTTTAATTACTTCTTAAGATTCCAGCCTGCCTTATATCACCTATATAGGTAGTGGAGTCATATATCGTATTAAAAAATGCAAACCTAAATGTTTCGCTTTTAGTTAATATTACTTCATCACCTCACCTTCGTCCAAAAATAATTTTCTTTTCTTTTTTCTACCACTCATACATATTGCATTTTACGTTCATTATCCATATTAACTTGGTTTCTTCATGAAATCATTACTATTCTTGTCTTTCTATTTCGGTCCAGGGCCTCATTGAACCCCATACTCTAGGCGACCGCCTAGTCCACCAAATGATTAAACCGCCGCGGCGCTGTAAATATAGGTCAATTTTATTAATTATAAGTTTCTGGTACATCTTCTCATTCGTGGTTTATATCGTCAAACTCAATAAACGTATCAGCGTAACTGACAAAATTCTAAATTTGTGACATGAGAATCGTATGTACCGAGTTTCGTAGTTATAATTTGTGCGGCTTCTGATGCGTTTACTTTTGGAGACAGAAAAAACAACGGTTCAAATGAAGAATGTTGCAAGCTATAGGGAGTAATAAATTGCATTTCGAAGAATCAAATTTGTATCGAATAGGTAATCAAAAAAAAAAACCGAACGTTTTTTTAAATGGAATACCATCTACAATATTGTTTAAAATAAGTCCGTTTTCTCCTGTTTTCAAAAATATAAGCATAGTCTACCAAGAAGATCAATCGTTTTCGAACTACTTATCTCGTGGAAATATACAGTGAGGACCAAAAATTATGCATAAATCCGATAAAAGTTGTAGGGACCAAAAGCAAACTTGATAAAATTGGAAAGTAAATTTTTTGGAAGAAACGCTCGCACATTTCACTTTTGGTGCTGATTTTTGACGTAACAGAAAAGTATACGGAGTCGATGGTGTACTATACAGGGTGTTTCAAAAATCGTGGCAATATTTAAGGGGGTGATTTCTCAGGTAATTTTATGAAAAAAGTTCCCATAAACATACGTCCGGAAATGCAATTTTTCCAAGATACAAGGTGTTAATTTTTTTTTTTTGTAAATAACTCTTTTTTTTTACTAAAGTCAAAGACTCCTTACCGATTTCATTGAAATGTGGCAGAGTTGTTGCTAGAAATGAGGAATTTATATGGCCTTAAAGAGATCAAAATTCATTTTCGAGATAAAAATCTAAAACATTTCTCAATATACAACGAATATTTGCGAATAATTCAATAAAATAATCGGTTATACATCGATAAATTGTTTCATATAATTACAGTGTCTGGAGTATCCTGTCAAACTGACGCGATTTTTATTTATGCATGAAGTTTGAGATGTATAACCCGTATTACGTACGAATAGTATTTGGCTATAGATTATTTTCTAAGTAAATTGGAACAATAGATATCAATTATGAACGCTTAAAAAACATTATTTAAACGCAGTAAATAATTTGATAACAAATATCAAACTGGTTGCAATGTAAATGATCTGCAGTCTATTTTATTGATTGGACAGCTGCATGAGTAGAATCGTTCTGTATCGTCGAAAATATACAAGCTCACGTTCCAACGTACTGATTGGCTAAAAATGGTACGAATAAAATAGTCAGTGATATGTTAATAGCAGTTACCAATATGGTCAGTTTTAGGTTCAAAGAAATCTTTATAATATTCAAATGTGAGAATGAACGTTAATCATATTAATAGAATATTCATATAATATTTCAAAGCTCTTCTCTCTCTTTTGAGAGAATATCGAATAATATTAACAGAATATTCCAAATATATTCTTTCTAGATTCTAAGCATATTCTGATCCACACGATATTCGCTGAGGAGTGGTGGTTATCAATACAAAACGATCAAAATCAACATATTATTCTGTACGAATGCACATTTAGCGTTTATGAATACGCTAACAAAGTTTCGGAAGTGCTATTGTGTGTTTCGTGAATTAAATCGAAACGTTCTGTCTTCAAAAAAATCCTTGTCAGACAAATATGTATACAACCCCGTTCCTACAAAAAAAACTCAATATAACCGACAGACAGGTTGTTCGAAGCATGTGCTAAATTAGAAGAACGTATTAAATCTAATTATATTAACCTATATTATAATATAGTAAACATTCGATATCTGGTTAGCAGCTTTAATAAAATGAAAATTGCATGCAAAATACATTTAAAATAATATAATTTCGAGGACACTCCAGATACAAAATTATGTAGGTACTCTATAACAATCTATATGTATATTTATTTCAAAATATGAGCTCTAGTTTTAATTCTATCAAGGACGTATGGTCAGCGTTTTGTTACAAAGGCGTGGTGTAAAACTTTGTCATCAGAAAAAACCATACTATCATCAATTTCTTTTTTTTTAATTAATGTCATTTAATTTCTACATATTGATTTTACGTCAGAAAATTAACTAAAATCCTAAACACACTATAGAATATCGAAGTGCAATGCATGCATGTCTTGCCTTAATTCACGAGCATGAAAGTTGTTATTACGAAGAATTAAAAACAAAAACTCCGCCAACCGCAACCATCTCTATTATTTCTCTCGATTTTTAAATGCTTAAACGAAACCATGAGTCAAAAATTTACAGAGAAAAACAGCAATCCACCTTTTGCATTAATATAATGTCTTATCAAGAATTTTAAAGCCCTTTTCTCTCTATAACTACCATATCCCTGTCAGCTATTCTAATAGAAGTCGGCATCAATTCAAAGAATGATAAATAAAATTTACCCAAATTCAACTATACAATTATTATTATTTTCAAATTTGGATGAGATGCATTTTATGTAGGACACCTCTTCGTTTGTTAATGACTTGATCTTTATATACAATAATTTTGATAGAATTGAGTTGAAAACATAAATGTGACACCAACTTATCAGCATGATAATGTATACAGAACTTAATTGGATTTATGTTATCGGTTTTCCCGTTAGCATATAATTACTTTCCCTCAGAGGGAAAGTGTTGTGAACGCGCTAAAAAAATTTGAGATAAAACGGATATACCCATTTTGAAGTTCCCTGGGACTATTAAGACTATTTCCAGATGGAAGTTTGTCTGTCTGTGTGTATGTATGTTAAAATGATGTATCACTCGACCCCTACTGATATATGAAAATTTAGTGGATGTGTCCATCACAGGGCTTAAGCGATTTCAACCAAAATCTAATGGCGTCATCCTAGGACTGCCCCAAACTCATATACCAAAATTTAGCTCAATTGGTTAAAGCGTTTGGGCGCTATCGTGGAAGAATACATACAGATACACATACATACGTATAGCGCCCAAACGCTTTAACCAATTGAGCCAAATTTCGGTGTATGACTGTGGGGCAGTCCTAGAATGAAGCCATTAGATTTTGGTTGAAATCGCTTAAGCCCTGTGATGGACACATCCACTAAATTTTCATATATCAGTAGGGGTCGAGTGATACATCATTTTAAAGCTTTACAGCTATAGGTTACTTTTGATATTTGCTACCATAATTCTCTAGAAAATTGCGTTTAAAACAGTTAGGTAGTTGGAACCCACATATATTACATTTAAAATACAATAAGAGTTTTAGTATATAGCGCAGGTACTGTGGCCTCATTGATAGAGCCTTCCCTTCCTATGCGGAAGGTTCGAATCCCAGCTCTGATAATACATTTTTTGTTTTCAAATTTTTGAATAAAGTTAGTTAGTTACGTTAGTTTATTATTAATAATACAATTATAATAATAATAATTATTATTAAAATTCTGTTTCGTTACGCAGGTCATATATTTTTAATTATATTACATCTTGTAAGGAAATTTTTGGGGAGACACAACCGATTTTTTTTATGACTTTAATTCAATTGTATTTTTGATTAAATAAATCATATATTACAATATTTTATGAGGTCGAGAGTGCTGCTCATACTATTGTTTCAGCTTGAGAGACTTTACTTTGGTGTCACTTCTACTTTTTGGCTTTGATTTCTAGAATTTCGCCGACATAAGCCTCATGACCTTTTTTAAATATTTTAATGTAATAGTGGAGTTGATTTTGGGCCCTAGTTGTTTTATTTAGAAAACACACTTAAATATGGATAATATATTCCAAATACCAAACTAAGCAAAATAGGACAGTGATATAAAATTCAAATACGTACACAAATGAACACAGTAAATCCACTTACTACGAGGACACAAACAATTTATAATAAATGATATTATATCCGATTTTTAGCATTTTAATGCTTTTTCCATACCAGCAACAGGTATAACCTAAAAACCTATAGAATTCCATGTATTTGTCCTAGTTTTCGTATACATTTATTAGTTGTTTTCTATCGATATTCTACACTATTCGGGATGTTGTTTTCATTTCTCATTGGAATATTACTAGTCAATAAAATAAATAATTTGGAAAAACGACGTTCCTGCACGACTATTATGTTATTAATATATAGTTTTATCCTTTTTCATACTTTTCTGAAGTTATGTCGAAGTTGATTTAAATAATTCTGGTGCGAATAGTAAAGCGGTATTGAACGCCTATTAATCGGCGTGTACACGTGCAAAATATACATGATAGTTTCAAATGTACTTTGTTTAATAAACCTATGCCAAAAATACACAGTGCCCATTTATTAAATATTTGTTATACTGACCTTTTGCAAGGTGCCCGTAAAGTAATGGAACGGAAATTATTTTCAAAACTGTACATTTTTAAAAGTAAAGCCGAGACATGTCAGTTTTGATTTATGTTTAGCAATTTTTAAGCCTACGTATTTGACCCGCCACATCTTTGCTTTAAATTGCAACCCCTATTCTTTAGGGCCGTTTTGAGTAGCTGCTGACGTCCTGAGTACAATGATGTGCGACATGTGGTGGGTAACATAAGAAAATGTTTGAGAAAATGTAGTTGTTTGCCTCCTTATCCACTTTGGATGTTTTGCTTGTGTTTAATGAAATAACCTATAACTCATTAGAGAATAAAATACAGTAATTTGATAAAGGGTTTTTTGGCGTCATTGATTTGCGTGCGCCTCGCATGCGGAAGGTTCTGGGTTCGAATCCCAGTTTAGCAATATTTTTGAACAAGCTAGTTAGTTCATTATGGAAATAATGAAAATAATTCAATTATAATAATAATTATTATTATATTAAAATTATATTCGTTACGCAAGTCATATATTTATATCTTGTCGGGAAAGTTTTGGGGCCACTCAACCGATTTTTATAACATAAAGCTTCCCTCTAAAATCTCCAGTGCCCCTAGTCCATATTGCCGTTTAGGGCCCGATGTGGTCTTAACCCGGCGCTGTATACCTACTTATGGGAAATGTATTTATTTATTCAATGATGCAATTCTTATTGCTAATAATACCAATATCGTTTCTTTTTCATTTCTAAATTGTAGTAAATATTAAATCTCTAATAATTATTTATCTTCAAATTGGATGCACGCCAAGGAAAATAGAGCGAAATAATTTTTAGGATGGTGTTTATTTCGATTTTACAAAGATTTGATTGACAATATTAATTCAGCGAGAGATTTATTTTTCTTATTACTTTATAGGTGTATTAGCTGGTATTCTATGTTTAGAATTATTACTAATTTTTGAGTATAGAAGGCAGCTTGATAATAATAATAGTGTTAGAAATAATATTTAGAATAAAACGCCACTGATCTGTTTGTAAACGCTTACACCGAATATCAATAAATTAACAAAAAAAATTTAGATCGTCTTATTTACACAATAAATAATGTTAATTATAAAAACTACCACAATAACAGACAAGAAATAAACAAATTAAATACTAATCTAAAAAAACAAGGTAATATAAAAAAAATAACATAGGTATCTAATAAAAATTGAAATAAAAAGGATGCCAGTTCGATCGGTACGTCCGTTTTACCGAGTCTAGCCGAACATGATAGGCGTTCGTGTAAAGGGGCTATAACATCAAAACATAATGAAATAGTTTCGAATATAAAATTCACAAGCTAACATAGATGAATTTTATTTAAACATGATGTGTTTACTTACTATTTTTGCAAAAAAGTGAATTTTTTGCAAAAACTAGGCATACTATCTCTTAGTAGTAGTTAGTAGTAGTTAAACCTACTGTATACCTATCATAGTGAAATTGGCAAAGTTCGACCCAGCGCAAAATTATAATTATAAGTTTATTTTTGCAATAATTACACATACCTACTATCACTTTTTTGCTGGAACCAGTGAAACTAGTTACATGGGTTATGGGCTATAAAACAATATCAAACTTAACTATTCTGTATTAAAATAAAATGAACCGACCTTGACTGTGGATCGCCGTATACTTTATAGCTGTCACAGGTTTATTTATTAAAAAAAAAACACTCTTTGAATGAACCTTTTGATTACTAAGATATCATAAGCTTACCCCAACTAGAAGCTTTACTTCAAATAAAAACACAAGATTTGGGGCTATAAAAACAACAATGTAATTATAAATAATAAAAATGAATAACAATAAAAGAAATAGACAAGAATAAATAAAAAGAATAAAACATTAATTAGAATTAGAAACAAAAACTTTAGAGACATTAAAAAGAAGAATAAACAAAAGAACTTACTGAAGAAAACTTTACTTCCACTGAATATTATGAAACTTTAGAACACTTACTATTTCAGAACTGAAAATGAACTGGACTTTATAAACTGAAATAGTACTTTATCATACCTTACAAGAACTAGAAAAAGTCTGAACTAATCAAACACTAGAACGAATCTAACTTATAAAAACTAGTACGTCTGAGTTATAGAAAAACTAGGACGGTTCTAACTTTTAAAAGTGCATTTCAAATCACCTCATATTAACAAAAAATACCCCACCTTTGAAGAAGGAAAGAATAGGGTAACCAATTAAAAACAGGCATTTCAAACGAAATGTCGTTAGCTGTTTTGAGAATTAAATTATAATATAATTTAATTATTTACTACTTAGTCTGTGATAATTATTGATACTAATATACCTTATATTGGAGGTCCTTCATCAGATTAGTCAGTCACTACCGTTTGTAAAGTGAAAAGCAATACGATTATATAATGACTTTTTAATCCCTAGAAGGAGCTACTGGGAGCAAAACCACACATAATGCTTTTCGGCCCTTTAATAATCATATTTAAGTGTGGGAAAAACCATGATAGCACTCCAATTACCTATATGTATTATACAATAATCATGTAACATCTAATTAATAGGTAGGTATTTCGACAATGTTAAGGAAACCAATCTTGAGCAAATCGCCACCATTGTTATATCATAAATATTGTACTTTATGTCACAAAAGTTGAAATAAAAATATTATTTTTAGAGAAACGTGAATTTTAAAAGCTTTGATAGGTATCGTTACTCATAAAATAATCATGACGTTAAGACAATTTAATGCTTTTGCCGAAAAAAGGTCCTTAGATAATAGCTTTACTATTTAAAACGTATTGAAACATTTACAATCTTTGAAATAATATACACCAAAAGTATATTATATCTTAGAACATCCCTTGAAAACTCTATAGTTTTGCTACCCAAAACTATATAGAAAAATAGAGATAAAAACTACCCTACATAGGCACAAAATTCCACAACCAGTAGTAATTGTTGTTGTTGCAAAAATAAACTTTATTTAATGTTCCGCTGGGTCGACCTTTGTCAAATTAAGCTATGAAGGTACCTGGATAGGGACACAAGAAGAGTATCGTTTTATAGCAATTTCCAGTAACTTTAACTGGTTCAGTATAAAAGTGATAGTATGGGCAGTTTTTGCGAAAAATGGACATTAAGAGGACTAATATTATATTGAATTGAGTTTTTAATCAGCTTTCTTAAGAGTAAGTTTCTTCATGATGCTTAAATGAATCAATATACGTTCGGAAAATGTGTGTTGACTGGTTTTTAGGACAAGTTGAAATGTATGCCATATCATAAACAGTTGTTTCTGTAAACAAAATATAGTGATACAGATCTTTGAAGATGAATTTGTGTTATATTAATAATAACTTTTTTCAGTTACAGCGAAAAAATAACAAATTTCAAAAATAAACACATAGGTATCCATTTAGAGAAAAATAAAACCAGAAAATAATGCTGATACATCAAAAAGTACACCTTAGCTATAGAACTAAGCTGGTTTTACACTCATATCATTCATCATATGGAATTGAGGCAGTTTTTTCTGATGAACAGATATGAAAATTAATTTAAATTTTATCGTTATTTTCATATTCAATTGAATAAGAATCATAATTCTTCGTATTTTTTAATTTGTTCTATTACTCATACCATCCTCATAAAATGAATAGTACAAATCAAACGCATATGCTCCGTTAGTCCTGTAAATAATATTATTAACGCGAAAGTTCGAGACATCGAAACAATAGAAGTTAAAGTGGAAACAAACAGAACAAACAAAAATGAAGATAATTGAATAAAACATCACAACTGGTGTAGCACATATTACGCTAGAAATAAAATAAAATACGTATGTCGTAACTTAATGTAGCTGATAAAACATGTCATCTCATCAAAGGCAGCTAGAGAAAATAGCTGCTACAAGGAACGATAACGTTAGGAGGTGTTTGGCTTTTGTTTTTAAATTTGCAATGAAGTATGGGAGGCCATTGCATGAATGTGTGGGTTCTAAAAGTGTGTGCTCCAAAAAATCACATCAAAGTTGTAGTAAATTAATTTAATTTGGCCATGTTTAAAATATTGGATTGTGAGCAAAGCTGCGGTACTAAATTCTGTCGATACTTAAAATAACCAATACAAAAAGTACTTAATTGCTTGGTACTTAAAAATTCGAAAAAAATCGCTATTTGTAGGTATCTACTTAAGTTGTTACTTTAAACAAAGAAAATTACTTAAGGACTTGACAAATAATAAGTATTTCTAAAATACGTAGGTACTTAGCTTCGATGTCCAGGCTGGCAAGGAAGAGAAGCTGGGGTGCGAAACTAGAATAAATATATCACATGACCCACTCAGTCTGATTCGCTTAGAGCACCAATTTTACAATTAAAATCCTCATTTGAGATGTTCTTAATTATTTTTTTTATTGTAGGCAACATTAACAATTCTAATAACATCAACATATATGAATTAAAAGTTTTTTTAAATCTTTATTATTAGGTATCGGCACTAGTAGACGTAATTAGTTAAATTATAATTATTACTTAAATCAATCAACAGACTTTTTCATTGGCAGCACTAACTTTATATCTTTATTGCTTTATCTAGTTTGCATTCGTCTCCAATTCATTCAAGTTTGCCATAGTTCTCATCGATTTGTGACACGGTGCAATGTCTCGGTGAAACTGTAACTATATTTTGAATTAGCGGGTATTATTTACATTCAGAAAGAATACTAATTTTATAGATCAGTCCAGAATGAATCCCAATATGCTATTCAAATTGTTACGGGTTCGATTCAAGCTTTACGAGCGGTTTCAATTAAAGAAGAACAACCAAAGAATATCAACTTTATTAATCTGTATTAAAGTAATGTAAAATTACTCACCTTTTATAATTCTGGATCTCTGCCGGTCACCCACTTTGTATTTAAAAGGAAAACGATAATTAAATGACCCTTCTGTCATCAACATAACTAAAACTTTATTAGAAATAAAACGCAAAAGTTTCGGCTGAAAACAACTAATTTAATAATTAAAACTAATAACGAAAATGAATAACAACAAATAAATAAATATGTATAAATAAAAAAAAGGATAAAACAATTAAAAGATAATGAAAATTTAGAAGAAATCTTATTCATTAATGTACAATTTAAAATAGGAAAATTAATATAATTATTCGTAATTATATTAATTTTTCCTATACGAAACTTTAATTACAATTGAAAACTGAATTTATTTCAATTACTAAAATACACAACACTTATCTTTAAAAAAAAAATTGATTGGAAACAAAAAGGCCTTCAATTAAAAGAATAACAAAACTTACGGAAACATTAACTTTAGAAAAATTCACTATTTCAGAATGAGAAAGAAATGGACTTAGTCTTTATACAGGTGTACTTTAAAACAAAAAAACTAGAAAATAATTCTTAACTGAAAAATCTATTAAGTCCAAAAACAACTTAGAATATTTAATTTAACTTTATACAATTAGAAATCACATCTAGACTCTACCAAGGCTAAAACGAATCTAAATTCGAAAATCCGATTGTCTTTCCAAAACACCTAACATACATGAGAAGTAGGTACCTACCTAGATTAAAAATAGCCAATCAGAAAAAGGGCAATTTTTACAATATGCCCCTATAAAGATACTTCTACAGGGTGATTCAGATTTAAGATACAGATTTTTATGTCGAGTTTAATAATGATTGTTGATATTTAGGTATCTTATGTTGGAGTTCGTTCATTCAAAAGATTAACCAGTCACTCCCATGTGTAAAGCAAGAAGCAATACGATTTTATAATGACTTCTCAATCTCCCGAGTCAGCGACTGGACAAAAACCCATTGTTTTTTTATTCGCCCTTTATATATATTATTTGATATGGGAAACCGTGACACCCTCCAACTACTAGCTTCTGTATATAATAATAAAAGTCCGACATTTAATTTACATGAAGGTGTTTCGAAAATGTTAAATGTTTTGACCATCCTATAACTGAAACATCTAGTTATCTTTTCTAATATATGCTTTTATCTTTGGACTAACTCATAAACAAACTCAATATTTTCGATTAGAACAAGGTCGTTCTTTTAGGTATAACTTCTCTATCACAGTCACCCAAGATAATATGTTTATTACTTACAGATGTTGTATGATATTTACAAAAATATTATATTTCCCAAACTAATAGAAAATATCTATAAAATCACCCAACTAGTATACATAATACCAGTGGCGTGGTATCTTATTACAAAACCACACTTTTTTCTTTTGCAAATGTGACCGTTTTTTGCGATTTCAATCGATCCAAAAGTGCACAGTAATAGTGGCTGTCGACGGTGGTTGCTTTTTGGAGGTAGTCGAGGAATATTATTTCGTTCGCATTCCAGAGTACAGCCGCCATCACCTTACCGACCGCCTGTTGCATCTTTGCTCGCTTTGGATGGTTCGTCGATTTTTGTCCACAGAGCTGACTGTTTTGTGGATTTTGGTGTGTAATAGTTGAGCCATGTATCATCCATTGTCACATATCCACGATAGAATTTCATTTTATTGATGTTTAATAGCGCCAAACACTCCTCTGAAGCATCAGTGTGTTGTTTTCGGTCGCCAGTGAGCTACGCGGCACCCACTTGCACAGAGCTTTGGCATACCCAAATGTTCGTGTAAAATGTTAAAAACACTACCATATGATATCTTTACAATGTCAGTTAGCTCGTGCACCTTCAATTTGCGATCGCTCGTAACCAATTTGTGAATTTTTGATGTAGATAGAGCACGATCAGCTTAATTTCTTAAATCAAATTTTGCGTTTTGTATGATTGTTGTAAATTAAAACACAACATAATAAAATCCTACTTTAATTTTTAATTTATTCAAATTACGCTGGCTGCAATTACAATTCATATTCTTTACATATTTTATTTTATTTTATATATTTAAGTAATAAAATTGGTGATTTATTTTTTATTTTAACAACAAATTATTTTAATGATTACAGTATTTTTACTAATACTAAATGATCAAAATGGAGAAACAAATGTTGTGCCGTTTTCTATTCGGGATCTAAAATGCGTCTGCCAAATTGAAACAAAGCAAAATCAAAAACCATATGCGGTTTAGACCGTTGCGTAGTTGCATTTTAAATTTGGCGCGCTCTGTATCGTCAAGCAGACGCGGCACGAAGATTCCCATTGGCTCAGCACAAAAGGAAATCACCGTATGCTGTTGCACTTCTTTTTGAGATTGAAAACCGGCGAGGGCGAGCACTTACGGTAGACAGTGAACGGTGTTGCGATATGTTAAGGAATTTTTTGGCTCCACAACTGCAGGTTTGAAGGTTTTAATGTGGAAACATGGTTTCAACAAGATGGGACCACTTGCCACACCTCCAACGAATCGTTTGCGGTTGTCAAACAACTTTTCCCAGAAACAGTGAACTCTCGTTGATGCACCATCAACTGACCTCCAAGCTCCAATCTTACACCTCTTGATTATTTCTTATAGGAATACCTTAAACAGAAAGTGTATATGAACAAACGACGAACTCTACTGCAAATGCAGCACAACATCCGCACTGAAATGGCCGCCATTTCCAGAGATCTGTGTTGATTGATGGGTGGCGGCTAATTTCCGTTTTCGGTTAGAGGATTGCCAGCAGCGTGATGGTCAACATTTAGACAACATAATCTTTGTCACTTAACTTGCCAAAACTTTCTCTACAAATTGTCCCAAAAATAAAAAAATCCCTTTCTGTACACGTTGTATTATACAAGTACTGACGGTACTTACAACTGATCTGTTTAATACTTTGGACCAGTATTTCAAAATCATCTTACAAGTTAGTTTCACCCAAACTGTTGAGGAGGAAATAATTATTTAATAGGTCTTTCGAAGGTCTCAGTATTTTATGCTATGCTTTTTCTATCTATTTCATTATAATAAAAATATTAACTGTTGCTGTATTATTAAAATAAACTAAATAACAAACATGCGAAGAATAATGGCGAAAGTTCAATTAACAAAAATATTACAATCATCTGACTAATTATTATTTTAGCTACTGAACCTGAAATCCTTTTATCTCTATAATTGTGTAAGCAAAATGTATACACCGCTAGTTTTCACTAAAATGTCAAATGTAACAGCCACATAATATACAACATGAACCCCATACTAACAGTATGTTTGTAGAGCAGCTAACTAGATTATAGGCCCAGTATTCCATTTAATAATAAAGGCATGTCATCACGAACGAACTTGTTTCATCTAGGTAAATGGATGTTCTAGTTTTATGCTTGTAACAGAGCTACGTTTCGACGTTGCCTTCATAATATTTTTGATTGAGAAACAGATGTTTGTTAAGTATAGTAACCACTTAGGAGTATGTATGTTTGAAATGAGTTTGTCGATATAATTTTTTCATAGCTAGATTACATTACTATGTGAGCTTGCTTTTAGTCTGTCTGGCAAAAGTACGACTTCACTCATTAAACATTCCGGTAGAGATCTGCTGTTATCCAACAGTTTTCTTGGTGTTTATTTCCTTTGAATTTAGTGATGCTCCATCTTCTAGCGATAGGTCTGGTGATTTTTGTCCGACAAGTAGACTGTTGTTAAGTAACATTAACGAAACGATTTTATAGGTTCCCCGGTTTCATGGACGGAGAGGATGTTATCCTCCTTACCTAACCAGAATTAGCAAAATAGGCTATTAAAAACAAAAACAGTCAAGTGTAAATTACTAATGATTTATTTTATTTATTTATCAAGCTGCCAATACACTCAGTTGCATTCCTCCAGGCAATATAGTTAAAACTTAAAAACATTCATTCATAAGTCATGAATATATAAGAATGCATTTCTTGCATCTCTATTACTGAAAGAAAGTTGTAATTTTGAGCTTCTGCAATTAAATTGTATATCTGTTTGGTGGGCAGTTTTGTTTACAATAACAGTTTGAATAAGACCTATCACGGTTTATTATATAGTTAATTGAAATTGGAGCCTGTCTGCACATATTTTTACCTGCACAGCGAATCAAAAAGAGAACTTCTTGTTGTTTTGCTTTTTTCGACTATTTATTTCTTATTAGAGAAACGAACAAAAAAAATTGCATGTTTTTGGAAGGTCTCCATAGACACTATGGAAATTAGCGCAATAATTTCCATAAATTATTGCGCTAATTTCCATAGTGTAATATTGTGTTATTTGAAGCATCATTTTAGGAAAATATAAGACTTATTCTTTATCTTGTTATATAAGATATTACAGTTCTGGCTATCGTCTTAGCGAGATTTGTTCAAATGGCATGTTCCTTACGTTATTGGATACTTTGGAATATGATTAAGATCGCTCTCTCAGCATTTTCAGCGTCATGTAAGGAGTTAACGGATTTCCTTGTTTTGTGCTTATTTGCAGTTTTTATGTAACGGTTTTCTTTGGAGATGAAATCTGTTTTAGACGGTATTGCGGATGTTGAATATGTTAAGGAATACAGGGCGGATGGGCAACCTCGAAACGGCCCCTTGGATAGAATGCAATTAATTTTATATTTATAAAGAAAGGCTTTTTTATTGTTTTTTAAAATGGTTGGTATATTTTTATATACAAGGTGTTTCTAAAAAAGCTGGCCAAAATTTGTGAGCGAATTGGGGACATCTAATCATGAAAAAAACCTAAATTATAATTTTTCGAAAAGTCCTTATTCACAAAGATACAGGGTGTTAAAGATGA
The DNA here is from genome assembly GCA_911728435.2 of Apoderus coryli. Taxonomy (NCBI): domain Eukaryota; kingdom Metazoa; phylum Arthropoda; class Insecta; order Coleoptera; family Attelabidae; genus Apoderus; species Apoderus coryli. The sequence goes on along the minus strand of OU452204.1, from coordinate 6,949,326 downwards.
GGACGATTTTTTTGAAATATTTTCGAGACGAATAAAGATCAATTAACCAATTGACCCTTGCCTTAACTATAATCTAACTTTTTTCCTTGTGATTTTTATTCATTTTGTGTCAAAAATGTGATAAAATAAAGTTTTCTACATAGAAAAGGCATACCTACTTCTTTTTTCTCGAAAAACTTAAACGTTTTCGAGAAATTCGAGTTTGAAAATTTTAGGACAAAACTGGTCCTTAGTACAAACCATTAGTAAAATTTTGGAAAACTTTTCGTTAGCAAACTGTATTTAAATATCAAAATAAACTGCTGTGTACTAAGGACCAGTTTTGTCCTAAAATTTTCAAACTCGAATTTCTCGGAATTCTTTAAGTTATTCGAGAAAAAACAAGCAGTCATCTGTAACACCCTGTATCTTTGTAAATAAGGACTTTTCGAAAAATTACAATTTAGGTTTTTTTCAAGATTAGACGTTCAGCAAACTGAATTTCAATAATTTTATTAAGGCTGTTTACTAAGGACCAGTTTTGTCCTAAAATTTTCAAGCTTGAATTTCTCGAAAACCTTGTAAGTTTTTCGAGAAAAAAGAAGTATGCCTTTTTTATGTAGAAAACTTTATTTTATCACATTTTTGACACAAAATGAATAAAAATCACAACGAAAAAAGTTAGGTTATATAAGGCAAGGGTCCCCCCGTTTACTCGCCTATGGTCATTCTTTTTTATTCAATTTCATGTCAGTTTACGACATTTAACTATAAATATGCTACATTTGGTTAATCCATCTTTACTCGTTTCGAAAATATTTCAAAAAAATCGTCCTCAGGCAGTCATTTTTAACACCCTGTATCTTTGTAAATAAGGACTTTCCAAAAAATTACAATTTAGGTTTATTTCATGATTAGATGTCCCCAATTCGCTCAAATTTTGACCAGCTTTTTTAGAAACACCTTGTATAGATATTTAAAAAAATAAACAAAAACAACTTTATATAAATTAAATAAACAATCTGGCAATATACAGGGTGTTTCAAAAAGACGCGGCATTATTTAAGAAGGTGGTTTCTCGGGTCATTTTATGAAAAAAGTTCCCATAAATATACGTCCGGAAATTCATTGTTTCCAAGATACAAAGTGTTTTTGTAAATAACGTTTTTTTTTTTTTTTAATTAAGCAAAATATCTCCTTTCCGATTTATTTGTGTTGTTGCAAGTAATAGGTAGCTTATATGGGCCTAACTAGATCCAAATTATTAAGTTCAGTCGCGTACTTAATAAAAATTATTCACAGTTGCTATGGTTTTTATTTTTATAAAAAAAATGAAAGCGACAAAGAAAAGATATTGGAAAATGTTTCCAGACCTTGGGAGAGCTTTTAGTTTAAACCACAGGAAAGCTCGACTAGGTCAGCCTTTAGGGCGGGGTGCGCCACTAATTTTGCGGTAAAATCAGAAACCTACGATGACCTGTATGTCACAAAGCTTGAATCCACTACACAATCGTTCAATTATGATAAATAAATGTATATTTACACAAAATTATTACTTAGTAACAGCAAAACAACAATCAAATTAGATAATTACATGAATAAGTAAAGTTCCAAAAATGAAGCATGAATTTTATTATCACTGAATCCTTATGTCATGTTATAATAGTATATTATGAAACGATCATATAATGATGGTTATTAATACACGGGCATGAACCGGGATACGAAACGAGCCGAAGGTGAGTTTCGTATGGTTTATGCGAATTACATGAGAGTTGCATACGCTATTTTTCTACACCCGATAAGTCTATTATTATAGTGCGGTTGTCGAAAAAGAATACTTTCAATACAAAATGTTTGGATCTCCCATATAAGATATATATAATAAGAAACAAATCTTCAAAAATATTATCCATTGCTAAATGTAAACAATCCTATAAATAATGAAAAAAATTACCAATCAGGTAGTAAATACCTATTAGGAATGTAAATTTATTGTTCGTATTAATAACTAAATACATAATAAAATAAAATGACCTATACGTGGTCACGAATAATTCCCAAAACTTCGACAATAACTTTATTATCAATTCATAAATTTTTGTTTCAAGATTATTTTTTGAATTAATAAGGTATACGTATATGTTTATTGCTGATTTGCAATCATAGAAATAAACTGCAATATAAATGTTTATTGTTCGAGTAACTCAATAAATTTAAATACCACCAACCATCAAAATTTTGTGTTGTTCGACCTTATCTGTTGATCTAGTCAACAACTAAACCATACATGTTTCGACATTCTAGATGTCATCAGTGCAGGTACAAATACTCAACGTGTATACGTGAATGGTAATCCGTCATCCTTAAAAAATGTGAGTTTGGAGTTCCTCAGGGATCAATTTTGGGGCCGCTTCTGTTCATATTGTACACGGCAGATATTCTTACATCTACAAAATTTTGTAAAATCAATGGCTTTGCAGATGACACGCAGGTTTATTTATCCTTTAATAAAACAAATACTGGTGAAACTATTAAAAATTTAAATATGGATCTTCAAGCCCTGCAATCAGCAAAACATAATTTAAACTTAATCCAGAGAAGTGTCACGTTATGCTTTTTGGTAGTAAAAACTTGCGTGCTCAACTATCAGATGGGTGTATTAAGATAGGTGATGTCCCATTGAATCTCGATTCCAATGTGAAAAATTTGGGTGTGGTGCTTGATCCCGATTTGAAATTTAACCTACATGTTAATTATTTATTAAAGAAATGTTTAGGAACGTTAAAGTTGTTTTTTCATAGAGACATAATTTCACGCCTTCTCTAAAAAAAATGCTGTCCGACTCGTTGGTTCTCTCCAAGTTTAGTTACGCCGATACTGTTTACGGACGTTACCTCGATAAACAAACAGAATACAGAACTTTTGCTGTCGGTTTGTTTTTTGCTTGAGAAAATATGATCATATATCGCATAAGATCAAAGAACTTAATTGGCTAAAGATGTCTGAAAAACGGGAATTCAGTTTTTGCTCTTTATTATTTAAAATTATTTAAACAAAAATACCGAAAGTACTGTTTGATAAGCTGAGTCCGCGTTGTAATGTAAGATCAAGAAATCTGCTACATATACCTAAAGTTGTATAACTCTTGTATTTCCCAACATATACAAATAGTTCAAACTCATTCAGAATTAAAATAAAAAATATGTGGTTGAGCAAATGTCAGTAGCCTTTCAGGCTATTAAATAATATTTAATATTTCATTTATTAGTGTGTTTTGTCTTATATCCTTAAGGATATATGTATTTATCCTTTATAATGTTGACGATGATGATTTTTATCATCTTATTGCTAATTTATATATGTTTTCCTTTATATTCATAATAATGCTAATTTATATTTTTTTCTTCTTTACAGCATATTGTTATTATTGTTTATTGTCTCGTGGGTTGTCGTATTCTTGTTGTTAATCGAAACAAATTAAAGTAAGTAGTGTAGAAGTGAATTCTCATATGTGTATAATTTGCAAATTAGGTTAAGTGCTTGGAGTAGCATATATTGCTATACTTCGCCTTGTTTGTAAATTTCTTCCTAATAAAGACGATTTATTATTATTATTATTATTATAAATACACTTTAGAAATCTCTGATTAGATTGATAAAAACAGGTTCAACATATATAACATATAAGATACATCACAATTTCAAAGAATAAAATAAAACGAATTACTTATGAGATTCTACATTTTATTTTATATTATTCTTTGAAATTGTTAGTTTAGGTACTTTAATTTTCACTTATCTGTTAAAAAATCTGAATATTTTTTCCACATAGTGAATTTCAGGGCTGTTTTTATCAATCTGATCACTGATTTTTAAAGTGTATTTGTACCACTAATGATGACATCTAGAATGTCGAAAGACTTATGGTTGGGTTGTTGACTGGATCAACACTAAGAAACAATTAGAAATTATATTCCTGGAGTTGACGCATGGAAGTGAAGTAGTACTATAATAGTTGTCGGTACACTTTATCGAAATTCAAAAGCAGCAGAGTCTGAAATGGAAACAACCATTTGTGGAAATAAATTTTCGGTTTAAGTAGCCATTCAATAAAACCATTGTAACAAATCTTCTTTCTTAGGCATATTGTAATAGGGATGTTAGTAATCAGACTATCAGATAATATTAAAATCGAAAACGAATACTGAAATATTTAAGAAAATCAAACATTTCAATCACTATAGATAGCAACATGCATGCAGGGTTATTCAAATAACTTAGATGATTCTAATATGATGGTGTTAAAAACATCAATTTCTAATAGTTCTCCATAATTTAAAAGGAACAAGCTTTTAATTCAATTCTAACATAACTATTTTCTAGAACATTGTGGTCAGTAACCTTCTGGCCTAATATTGCTAACATCCGACGACTATAAATACTTTATATTCTAGCGAAATGAACTTTTCTAATAACTTTTGTATTACATAACATCCTGAGTTTCAAGCTTGTCTATATTTTATAGTACATACATAACTTATTAAACATAAACAATTTAAAAAGAAATAAAAGTAATGACTAACTCGCCTCTATATAGGCACCCATTTTATACAATACGAGCAATTTGTTACTGATATGTTTTTAACAACATTTTGGTTGCGGTGTATGTTATATCAATTGTTTGGTTCAAGATATTGCACAATTTTACCTGGAGTCTTTTATTGTATTAAAAAAAATTGAGTTGGACGCTTTTGTATCTCCTCTTCAAATGTATTAAAAGCTTTTTGACATAATTTTGACTTAAACTTATTAATTATTTTTTTAACATTTTGATAAACACAGTATTTTAATTAAACGATGTGTTCTTAAATCTTTATTGTGTACTTCCTTTTTAGTACTCTCTTTAGTTTAAAACATGGGTTACCACCATTTTTTGAGACAATTGCCCTTTAACTGGTTTTTAAAATTTTTTGTTAAGGAGTATAAAACTATCTTAAAAATTTTTGATGTTTAATGTTTTTATATTAAGAGTAATAAAATTTACATCCACAAAATTTGTGACTGTGCTGTGTGTGCTTCGTTTTTCAGATACGGTGTGTTATTTGTAAATTCCTGACGATGGGTTTTTAGTAATATTTCCGAAACGCGTCTCGATATCAAAATGAAATTTGGCAAACAACGTATCTTTGTAGGATTATTAAAAAATATTGTAATAGGAAATAAAAGTCTGACTCCACAAAATCAATTTAATACGTTACACTCAATGTGTTACATCCAAACATGTTTCGAAGCTCACTAGCTTCATCATCAGTGGTAAAATTCGAGAGAAAATTGTATTTGCAAATATTACATATGACTAGGTTGAGAGTAATGTATTGAAGTCACTTTGAGGAATTTTTGTCTATCAGATACTGCGTAGAAAGCCAGACCAGTAATTTTGTAAAATTCTATTCTATTTAATTATTCTATTTAAAATGATCACAAAAAAGAAAACCATAAATATGTATTAACATAATTTAGTTTTTAATAATATTAACAAAATTTTTCCTCAAAGTGACTTCAACACATTACTCTCAACCTAGTCATATGTAATATTTGCAAATACAATTTTCTCTCGAATTTTACCATTGATGATGAAGCTAGTGAGCTTCGAAACATGTTTGGATGTAACACATTGAGTGTAACGTATTAAATTGATTTTGTGGAGTCAGACTTTTATTTCCTATTACAATACATTCACTCCACTTCAGAATGGACTACTTCTTTAAAATTAAAAAATATGATATTCCATGGGGTCAGAACAAATTTTGTCCCAACTTTTTTTGTGCGCTTTTTTTTTTACTTTTTTTAAAAAGAATTATAAATTTGAGACTTTTGTACATAAAAAACGTTTACTTGTTTCATAATGCTAGAGGTAGCCGTTTGCAAGATAATTGACTGAAAATTTCTATGCAACCTCTCCAATATTATTATACGGCTACAATAATACAAGAAACAGGGTGGAAATGCGTATTAAGGGTTGACAGAATAACTTCGCCCTATCCTACAAAGATACGTAAGTGTGTCAAATGTAATTTTGATATCGAGACGCGTTTCGGAAATATTACTAAAAACTCATCATCAGGAATTTACAAATAACACCCTGTGTCTGAAAAACTAAGCATTTATCGATTCCTATATGTTCATTCTACAAGCGAAAATAAGTTTTTTTGTTCATATGCTTTGTTTTTCAGAAATTCCTGATGATGGGTTTTTAGTAGTCTCAAATTTATTATTCTTTTTAAAAATAGTAAAAAAAGCACGCAAAAAAAAAGTTGGCACAAAATTTGTTCTGACCCCCCCCCCAGCCTAACCCACCCCTGACATTTTCCTACCCACCCATGGGATATCATATTTTTTAATAATCCTACAAAGATACGTAAGTGTGCCAAATTTCATTTTGATATCGAGACGCGTTTCGGAAATATTACTAAAAACCCATCGTCAGATATTTACAAATAACTCCCCATATCTGAAAAACGAAGCATTTTTCGAGATATTATGTTCATGTGAAAAAAACATCTTATTTTTGCTTGTAGAATGTCCCCTTAAATTATTTTAATAAGTTTTAATAAGTAGTCTTCTTATTCGATTCGTAATCGTCAGATTCTATGGTACAAGGTAATGTTATAAAATAAATTAATTGCATAAATAATGACTTTAATTTTAAGTGTTTTTATAAGTATTTTCTACCTAACTATCGTAGATTTTCTTGTTCACAATGACTTTAACAAATTAAATTAAGAACAAAAATTATTGGAAATCAAGTCGCGCAACAAACCTACGGCGCTCTAAAATCATTAGTGTAGACTGGGGTCAGGCAAAATAGGGGTGTTAATATAACTCGCTATGAAAAAATCCATAGTTAACGGGAAGGCAGCTAAGAAATAAATTGTTTTGTTGGTACTTTTGATTATTTTCCACTAAAACTTCGTTTGGGGTAAAGTGGGTTACGACATATTAAAAATCGAGTAAGAGGCATTGAAAGGCATTTCAAAAAGTCAGGTATTTCATCAAGTCAGGTATTCCATCGAATATAAAATTCAAATTGTTGGTGAAATTAAATATCCAGAGTGCGTATAAACAAGAAATTGAGAAATTTGTCTAGATAAGTTTAACCTCCCTAGTTAAATGAGTTGTGAGCCGTCACTGTCCGATTTAAATAATAAAGGTTCCAGTCTAGGAAAAATGTTTACTTTCATATTTTTCATTTCATAAAACAAAAGTGAATCACAATATATCAAATTCGGTAAATAGCGATCATGGTGTGCCTCAGGGGAGTGTTCTGGGCCCTCTCCTATTCTTAATATATGTTAACGATGTACATTTGTTTTTGAAGAAGTCTTTTGTAAATTTGTATGCTGATGATACGCTGATTTCGGTCTCTGGTACAAATCATTCTGAAGTAGTAAATGTTTTAAATGACGAATTAAGCATTTTTTATAAATGGTTATGTTACAATAAACTGAAATTGATTAAGGATAAGACCAAGTATATGGTTTTTGGTTCTAAATTACGATGTGTTAATTTTTCCAATGAAAATCATAATATCATTATAGACAAGTGCATGGTAGAAAAAGTTTCTGATATGAGATATCTGGGTGTATATCTTGACTCTCAGTTGCGGTTTCATAACCATATTGACTTTATATGCCGTAAAATAGGGAAGAAAATAGGGTTTCTACGTCGTATTTCAAGTGCATCCAAAATTTTGATTTATAATACAATAATATTGCCACATTTCTAATTTTGTTCAACGCTGCTTCTTTCATGTACCAAAGAAGATATTAATAGGTTGCAAATTCTGCAAAATAAATGTATGAGAATAATATTAAATTGTAACATTTATACTCCAATACAATATATGTTAAGTGCTTTGGGTTGGTTGCCTGTTCGGCAGTGTGTTGAAAAGGCAACTTTAGTTTTTATATATAAAATACTCGTAATTAGGATGAATACTCCAAAATATTTGAAAGAGTTTTTGAAGAAACGAGGTGAACTTCATCAACGATACCTTAGATCAAATGATGCATTTAATATTTCATTTACTGATAAAGATTTTTTGTGCCATTCGGTTTTTAATGAGGGTCTTAGACTTTTCAACTCACTGCCTTTGAATATTCGAAGCATTGCTAGTTTAAATGAGTTTAAAAATGAATTAAAAATACACCTTACATCTTGTTAATGGGATTTTCATGTATTGTCTTGTATGTAAGTATTTTTATACTAAATAAAGAATTATTTAATTTTTGTTTAATATTTTTGACATAAAATTCGAAATATCTGTTTCACTCAGTTATAAGTATTTATAAATAGCTCCTGTTGTGTTTGTCATAAGTGCTTGTTTAGAAAAACAATATTTCAAATTTAACAACTTTTCTTCTAATAAAACCAACAAACAACACTAGTTTAAAACCACTTTTTATTACAATTACATGATCCCATAGAACAGAAACACGGAATAGGACAACGATCGTTTTTCTATATTGGTCATAAATTATATAATGAATTACCTGAAGATACTGATCAAAAATCCCTTTAATATGTTTTAAAAGTGAGTTGTTGGCTTGATTTTTTTTCCTTTTTTTTTTGTAATCGTTGTAAAGATAATATAAACATTCTATATTTATTTAATTATATTCAAATACAAAGATGATTTTATTAACATCGTATGTAATGAAGGGTACACGGTACACCTGAATATTTTGATATACTTAAATAAACTTTTGTAATTAGTAACGACATCAGTATACATCACATCCAATTTAAAAATACTTTCCATCTACCTAATATTTATTTCTGTATATATTTTATAACGAATTATTGTATTTGTTTGTAAGGTTTGGGAAATAAATATTATTATTCATTGAAGTATCGGTTATGACATTTATAGACGAATAATATTAATTACATTTCTATTTCACACATGGCCCGAATCATTTATGAATCATTTGTGAATTATTCTCCTCCTTATTACGTCTTATTACGCAACCCTAAAGAAAATAGTCCAATGTGGTTCTCAATAAAGCAATTGTTTCATGAAGATTGGCACCATCCACAGTTCATCTAGATCGCTATTAATCAGCCTAAAAATAAAAATTCAGTTAACATCTCACGATATCATCATCATTACCAGAGCATTTCCAAAGAAATATGTTCTAATTACACCACTAGACAATAATGCAGACCAGATCGCATGACTTGTTGAGGATTTTTATGAATCTGAATTAACCAACAAATGGCGATCTTGAGGCAGATATAAGAAATAAAGAATTTTATTATTTCTCTTTCAAGATTGCCATTTGTTGGTTATTTTTTAATGTAATGAATAAATCTTTTCAACATGATATAAAAATAAAAGAAAAATAGTGATGTTTATCTAATTAGGATTATGGAATTTTAATTTGTTTATTAGCATAACTTTCACTTTCACTTTCACAAAAGAACACTATTGTGTCTCCAAATGCGAGATAGTAGTAATATTATAAAATTGCGCTTTCTATATTTAAGTACCAGTAATGATGAGAGCTTAGGCCCCCGAAACAAAGTTTAATTTACTAATAAAAAGTCTGATTTTATACATTTTAAAGTCTCTGTCATAGTATGCAGAATATAGAAAATATTTTACGACGACGCCTATGTTAACTGATACACGAAACAAAATGAAGACGCACTACTCGAAATTAAATTTAGTTGTTTTAAAACCATTTGACATTTAAAATTAGTACATTGCACTCGTACTATTTATACTAGCAAGATTCTTTTATAGGAAATGTGTTCCTGTTTCTCACATAAACATATTGCTATCGCTATGCATATTACGATCGAATGATTAAAAATATTTTTTTATTTTTGATTAAGTTAGAAAACATTAAAACAGAGTGTTCTTCTAAGATCCTCTTCTTGCCTGTCTAGCGTTCTTACTGGTGGATGCACGATAGTATCCTAAAGATGCTAGAGGTACTTGTACATAATTAAATTACTTTATATGAATGATATTTCTATTTTTTTTTTAAATCCTTCTCACCGATGATTTTCCAATATTGTTATCTAGTGGTATTTCTTGAGTCGGTTTATGAGGACGTTCTTCAATCGAGAAAACGATGTTTAATTATCTATTCTGGAACATTGAAGGTTAACTAGCAGGCGCGGGTGGGACGCCTCAGATTGGCGTGAGACGTCAATTGAAACGGCCGGTGGAGCAAAAAAAAAATGTAAAAACATGATTTGTTCTCACACCCGAAAGTGGTGCCTGTAGGACTGGCGCACTGGGAAATCTCCCAATGTCCCGTTGAGCCAATCCGCCCCTGTCGACTGGCTGTAGGAAGATACGTCTCCTACTTCTCTAAAATTGTTTTCAATTCTGCTTACCATGGAGATATCCTAGTGTCAGAATATTAATTATTAAAGTTGTCAGAACTTAATTTTTTAGAGTGCTAGTTCAGTCACCACACATCTTATCATAATTAATATTTCAATTGGATGAGTTTCGCTTAAATTATTCATCTTGTTTTATCAATTTTTACTTTTACCACCGAATAATAACTATAGATTAGAAGGGTCAGTAGACGCTAAAAACGGCATCGATTCATCGCTATGCCAGCCACATTCTGGCCCGCTACTATATATACTATATCTATATATACTATAAGATACTATACTATGACTATAAGTGCGGCGAATTGCTTTTAAGACAGATATATCAAACGTGACGACACGAGGTGAAGTAACTGTATATTAAACTGTGCTTTTACGACAGACAAAGCAATCGATGTTAAATAATTTCATTACCCTTTTTAAAAATGACATAACACTGTCTTATTTGCAACAATTATCAAGAAAGTAAAAACCAAGGAAACTTTCACAATTAAAGACTGCGCTTTTTATAAGTGCGGTTTGTGCTATTCAACCGTAAATATCTCGATAACCGTTAACTTTAGCTGAATTTTATAATACATCAAATATTAAATGGTTGTCATGAAAATTCATGATTGCATTTCTTGAAAAACTCGGTTCATCTCTAAACAAAATCAGCAACAGTAGTTGAGAAATTTCAACAATTTTGTGAAAAAGCCATTGACAGTATGCGTGGAGCAATATCAGCAGGAATAAATGCTTGAACGCGTGCGATCTGGTATCGATATAACAAATTATCTTACATTCAAAACCTCAGCAACTTTTCGAGTAGAAGTACCTGGATTTCCTTCAACCCTGTTCAGCACATCCTCTTCCAGCTCTACCGTTCTTGCTGTCTTTGACCTTCCTGTTCATCCACTTGGTTTTAGTGTGCGTGTTTGATCAGGGGCCATAAGCTGAGGAAATCTTTAAGTGTATAACGACCTAGCTTCTAGTGCATTGCCATCAGCGACTCCATAAATGATGTGCATGTCATCAAAGGAAGATATCTCACTAGACAAACTTTCAGACTCTCGAGAATGCTTGTAAGAATCAATGTTAAAATGTCCACATACCTACTACCAAATAGTGTACAGGTTTATATAAATAATTTAAGGATATTGACAAGCTTATCATAAGACTGGAATATATTTCCCAATGGTGACCTATAACACTTTAAAACCATTATTTACATCACACAAAACAACATTTCAATATATGTTTGTCAGCGAAATTTTTAGACACATTCCCACATTTCGCTTCTATATAATTTCTAGTCCAAATGGCTAGACCCTGCTTTACTTATTGTAATTCTTTATTTTTCTTGTCTCATTTTTTCCTATATACCTACATAGTATAGACCATTGTCATAACTTAACTAAATAGTAAACACACAAACAAATAAACACTAACATACAAAAATAATCACAGGTTTACCCTACAAAAATATAAATATAAATTAATAAGACATACAATTTTTAATTTACAGTCAATTAAATTGTGTGACAAACAAATACAAGAAACACTTAACTGCCAGACGACACGTGGTTCTTAAATTACTAAACCGTATAAAAAAAACTCCCGAGAATAGCAACTTCTTACTTTTTTGAATTTATTCAAATTATTAATTGATTTAATGCTGATAGGCAAAATATTATACAGCGAGCCACCCACATAAATCGGAGATCTCTTGTCTAGTTCTAGATCTAGCGTATGCCCTTTGTGCAAGATATTATTTCCTCTTCTGGTATTATAATTGTGCTGATCACTATTTCTCGGCAATCCTGCTTTAACTCTAAATAGGGTCAATAAATAGTGAAGCAACTGTTAAGATTTTTTTGTTTTTAAAAACCTCCCTACAACGGGTGACGAAAACCCTATTAATATCTTGAGACTGTCCCCAATTAACCAGGTTGGAGGACAGAACTGATTGAACAGAACTGTAGAAACACTCCAAATCTCGCGAAGGCTAAGGGAAGCTTTTAATGAAAGAACAAAGAAAAAACATTTGTTGATTTTCGCACAACCCGTCTCACTAAATTAAAAAAAAAAATTAAGGTGCTTATCTAACCTAACACCAAGAAAATTGACGCAATCATTAAGGGAGACGTTGTGACAATCAAAGTCAAATTAAAAGTCAGAAGAGTGCCTGTACCGGCTATGAAATTCAATTACTTGAGTCTTCATCGAGTTAATCATTAATTTGTTCCTCCAGCACCCTCCTCCGCACTATTTCTGGATCAACACGACCAATAACCGCTGTAGTGTGATCCGCATATAAAAAGATTTTAGCACTATTGACATGTTCCGGAAGATCGTTATTTTACAGAGATAAATTAAGGGGCCCAATATGGTTCCCTGTTGAGTACCGAAGTTCAGTTCAGACTCATCCGAAACGCTGCATCTGCTTCTCACTGCAAATGTTCTCTAATCCGAAAACGATCGGAAAAACTTGTTAATACTTCCCGTAATACCAATGGAATTAGGTTTATTCGACACAAAAGAAGGATCAACCATTTCAAAACAAATTTAACTTGAATATGAGGCTCCCAAACTGAAACCCACCTTATATCAATACAAAATTTATTTACCTGGTGTTAATGTTTTGGAAATTTAAATAAGCCAGATTTGGATGGAATACGTCTATGTTGGTTGCAATACCTATGGCTTACGCACCTGAAAAAAACGCCTTACACATGCGCCTTCTGGTTACATTGTATACTTCAATTCAATATCCTTGATAGCTACTTTAAATGAGGAGTATACTTCAGGAGACTTTAAGGCAGTTATTCACATCTCACTCCAGCACAATATAGGCTTCAAAAACTCTTGCAACACATCAGTATTTGTGCTCAATTCCATTATAAGCACATATGAGTGTATTAATCTGTGGTATAAGCCATAGTAGGCTCGTTATTTTAACAATATGACAATCGATGCCTCACGAACTTACCTAGATTACACAAAGAATTAATACAAGTTACCTTGCATTAGCATACATCATAATATATCAATAAAAACCATACATGCATATCAAATTAAATATGAATGCCATATTAATTTAATAGATATTTTCATTAATATTAATTGGAATATTTGTTTATGATTTGATTTCAAATAAATAAACCAATAAATGCAACAGAGATCAACGATATATATTATTAATTAGGCTAGATAAAATTGTGATGATTATTAGTAGCCTAACTTATGTTCTTATTGGAATTGTTTATATGCAAATATGTATTTCATATTACTATTTTATACACAATCTGTTGAATACTTGCCATATTTGTGACAAAATCTTTCAATGATATACAAATAAAATTCAAAACCAAATGATGCTAATTACTTCTGTGAAGTGAATCTGGGACAAAAATACTTCTTCAAGTTTGTGTTCTTTTCTACTTGCAATTATTAACATATTATATTAATTTCTTAAATATTTGAATCTCAACATTTCCAGAATAATTTTTTGATTTTGTTTTTTAACACAAAAAAAATATTTTAGTTCTAATATTAGTGTAATTTAGACCAAGATCGCAAATGGGAAAGAAAATCTGAATAGTTCAATCATTAGTGTAAAATTCCCAACTCCATCATTTTTCATTCTGGAGAATATGTAGGTATTTGATGCTTGCCAGACGCTGTATGACAGTTATTTGAGCTCCATAGCTATGACTATTTTTAAACCTTTAGAAAAAAAATGTTGCAAACCATGTCAAAGAGGCTTGCAAATGTGACTGAGACGTTACTGTTTACCGACTTCCTGACGAGCCTAAGATTAGAGTAATTTTAAATAATGCATTTATTTAAATTGCAGTTGAATTTGGTAAAATTGTTGTGTTATTCTTATTGAATCTATTCTTATTCTTATGAAATCTACTCGCTTCAACAACATACCAACTAACAATACTCCGCTGCCAGACAGATTTTGAAATTATCGCATATTATTTTTATTTCATTCAATTCAATTCATTCAAAATTTGGCAACAATCAAGAAAAGATGAGAAATTTGGTGATGCCACACTTGATTTGAAGATTTTCACCATAAACATATTCCCGCACATTTTCCTCAATAAATCCACACAGCACACCATAGATTTACACATGGAACATTATTAGATACTTGATTTTCCAACAAATTTAATTTACCCAACTCCCACAATAATATAACAAATATTAAAACATTATTTTATCTAAAAAAAACTACTAATTTATACTTATTTTTATTTTACTACTAATCACATGAACCAAATCTGGCAGGATTGTTTTTAAATGACACAAGTTGACACATTTGGCATTCGAATATTGATTTTTTACCGTCCTCACCAGACGGGCTACAATTTCAATAATAATAATCAAAAAGTGTAATGAACTGGGTCGTAGAGATGCAAGAAATGTATCGATATATTCTTTCTTTGATTATTAGAGGTGCAAGAAATGTATCGACATATTATTTCTTTCATTATTAGAGATGCAAGAAATGTATCGACATATTCTTTCTTTCATTATTAGAGATGCAAGAAATGTATTCATATATTACATTTGATCTCAATTTCTTTTTAAGGTTGAACTATTGGCTCGAGGATTGCAACTGAACCTATTGGCCGGCCGCATGTGTAATATATAAAAATCTTCTAGCCTATACAGGGATTTCAAAAACTCAAATTGCATAAGTACGAAGTTAAAATGACATAATTTTTTGTGCTATGCCACAAAATTATATTTACAGACACAAATTACTTTTATATATTTTTTTTCTAAAGTAATCCATTACGACGAGGAGTTTCATTTATAAATTTTATAATTTTCATTCTATTTGGCATTAAAGGAAAGATTGAGCGTAGGCAAGGGCTTTAACAAAGGGCTCAAACCAAATTTGGTAGAAAAATACTACAGGATATGTGCTGTTTTTGAAAAACACACAACAACAGGGGTTTAAAATCTCAGTCAAAAATTAATAAAAACTATAATTACTAAACTTATAAAAAAAAGGGGAATAATTTTTCATAGCTAACTATCGATACATAAAAATAGCTCATGTCTAAATAAAAATAAATACAATTAAAATATAGCTTGTCACCAAGAGTTTTACGAGAAAGGTAAACGACAAAAAGGTCACAAAAATATTGCTTTTACACAGAAATATGGCGAGCTAGGCGACGGTAACAGTTTACTTTTCTATTGTTTTACTTATATTTTTGCTGCTACAGTGAATTTTCGGTCTCTGTTCGGTGAGATATGTACTGCTGTTGATCCCATATAGCCTTACATATATCTTGCTGTGCTTAAAGGCAGGCCGACATTTTAAATGGGCACGACTATGATGATGCTCTGACGAAATAAGAGCGAAACGAATTCGTCGGTGCGTATCTGTCGTATCTGTCAACTCATGCCCTGGCTTGGTTTTACTGAATTGGACTGAGATTTAATTTTTTGCGTGCATCAGTAAAATCTCGTTTTGGTCAAAAAGTGGTTTTTTGTGTTATTTATGTTTCAAATTAATCATTTAATGATGATCATGACCATAGTCGAATTTTTGCAACCACCGCACCGGTACCGTTAGAAATACTTAGTATAGATATCTTGTAGTTCCAGCAGCTTGAAGCTACACGCAGGAACGCCCGTGGAACGGAATTTTTCTTTTTAGACTGCTCTTAAAAATTGAAGATATTGAATGATAACCTCATTCCCCGGAAGTAACTGCATAGGTATGATTTTTTAAAGGCTGACGTAAGGTAAAATCTACATTAATTGCCCGCACTCAGAGGACTTGAATCATATAAAAAAAATATATTTGGATTGTATTCTTTTAGATCTAAACAATTTGACAAGTTATTTCTTACCGGACTACATATTTTCCATCTAGCTCTAATATGCCTTATGCACATTTATTTTTGCAAATGCACTGTGTCACATGTTTGTCCAATTTGTTATTCTAAATATGAAGGGAAACAAAAGGAACTCTGGAAAAATATGCGATATATTTACTAACATTTCTGGACTACATAGGATTCTGCAGATGCGGTAAATAGTGATATGGGTAGCACATAAATATGAGAATAACCATAGATTAACTATAGAAAATTTAAATATTGAAATACATAAAATCAAACTTTTCCCATTTATTTTGCAGACGATAATTAGTTATGTGGCATCAAATGGAACAATAGACCTGCTGGAAAGTTTATTGCAGTTTCCTGGTATAGATGCAAATAAACCAGACAATGAGGGCAATACGCCCTTACATTTCGCAGCACAAGCAGGTAATATATGCACAAATTTCTCAAAGTAACAATCAAAATAGAAACTTTGGCGAATTTTCTTATGTATTATAAACTTATAATTAGAGCCGAACCCTGGATCATTTGTTTTGTCTTTAGAATATAATAAAAACTTTGTACTACCACAACTGAGTAAGACCCCCTACTCAATTATGAAAATACAAGGCTTTAAAAGCCTTGTGTAACCTTAGTAGTCTTCTTGACTATATGTGTTTTTTGAGTGCTTTGTCTGATTTTAATAAAATTGATTCATGCAGTTTTAATTACATATGAGGAAAAATGATAAACTTATACTTATACAGGGTATTTCACAATATGTGGGACGCATTTACAAAAAAATGAAAAAAGTGCCTACAAACATAGGTATGTCCAAAACCCTTGTGTGTCCGAGATATATATATATAGTTAAGGTTTTAATTTGTTTTTCGATTTTTGAATTTTTCTCCAAGAATTTGTAAATTTGGTACGCTTATTCCACGGCAAAAACTTAATATTAAGAGCTATTTAATGTTAAATAATACTTACATGGTGGCACATTTTTGAGGGTTCAATACTCTTTATTCCAGTCAAACATTTTCATGAAACACCTCTAATCTTTAATAATAATAAATTTGTATTTCCCATTCAATTTAGAAACTTTTTTGTCTCTTGCTCGATTTGTCGAAAAATGCTGCTGACTTACTGCCAATGACTACTTTCACAATCCCAGGTATTTTCTTTTTTTTTTTTCACAAGCAGATTAAGAAAACACAATTTTATTTATGAATTGCTTGTTACATAAAGTAACAAGACTTTTAGTTATGTTGGACAAGTTTTACTGAAAAACTTTTGCTCCTTGCTCAGGGGTTTGAGTATTATACATTTAAATCGTAGCATACTATTATTTATCTTATATTTATTTCTGGCTTTATATGTATTATAAACAAGTTTATATTTTGTGGAAATTTTTTTTGAATGAAAATAAATATATTATTATTATTATAAATTTGTTTCACACTACCATGCTTTTGAAAACAAATTTCCAACATTACTAAAAGTCTTGTTAATTTATGTAACAAGCAATTCATAAATAAAGCCTCCTGCTAGGGAATTCGGACGCATCTAGTGTTGGCAATAGGATATAATTTTATTATTACAAATTAAAATGTCAAAATATAATTGTTCAAATTACTGATAGCTTCGCATTGCTTAACTGCACTTACTCCTTTTCATTTTGTTAATAAGTATTATTATTTTGTTTAATAACATAAATTTGTATTTTAGTTATGTTGATGGTTTACAAAACGAATAAAGATATTATTATTATTATCTACAAATTCTTGCAGAAAATTTAAAAATACCAAATAACGAAAAATTAGAACATTGACACCCTATATCTCGGACACAAAGGGGGTTTGGACATACCTATGTTGAGATGCCCTATCAGCTAAAATGAATTACCTAAACATGCTGCGCTTTTCGATAATCTAGCATTAGTGTTTAGACTTTCGGTTATACCGGAAATAGGGCTTACTGAGGGAATACTTAATGTTGGAATGCCATTTTGTGACCTAATTAAAGCATTTGATTGAGTGTTACACAGGCTCCTTTTAGAGAAGCTGAATGGGTACGGCATTACAGGCATTTCTTTACGCAGTTTCTAGCCTCTTATCTTTCTGATTGCCCTTAGTGGTTGTCTCATAATGTAAAAGATGGATCGTTTAAAATATTATTTTTAGTTTAATTTAAAGGTAATTTTATTGGTATTATTAATTTTAGGGCAAATTGAATGTCTCAACTGCCTTTTAACCAGATGTAGAGGTATAGAAATTGATGCTAGGAACAATTTGGGATTCACACCGTTGATGAAGGCTGCGTTGCAAGGTCGAAACAAGTGTGCCAAACTTTTAATATTTGCAGGTAAGTCTTTTAGTTTTTTTAAATAATTATACTATTTTGAGGGTGTCCAACGATTAGTATACGAAATAACCAGAACATTTTTTATTGCAAAACAAAAAGGAACATCAACATTTGAAAAGCGCTGACGAAGAAATATCGCGAAATATACGAATTGACCTAAAACCGCTACATTGACTATTGCCTTAAAAAATTCACGACTTCCCACTCTCAAAACGTTGATATTGCGTATTTTGCCGAGGTAATATCGAGAAACAACGGATTTATTGAGGTATCTAGTTGCTGATCATTATATTTCAAAATAAGGTTTTCTTTTTCTTTGTTAGAAAATAATCAAGTTTGCGTTTTTACCACATTCATACAGTGGTTATTGTCAAGCAAATGCTTATCCAATATGCCCAAGGATTCTATAAATTTCCGTCTAAGAATATTTTTATCTAACTCACTAAAAACTAAGGTTATATCGTCAGCATAAAGAACAGAATATTCCCTGATAACTCTAGGCAATTCGTTAGTATACAAAACATAAAGCAATGGCCCTAATACTGATTCCTGTGGTATACCCTTTGACATTATCAGATTTTATTAACTTTCCATTTAAATCACGTTCTACAACACACTGTTCCCAATTACATACAGTGTGTCCACGGATAGAGTGCACGTAAGGTGTAAATGACAAAAAATTTTCGACTTGAAAGTTGACCTTTTGGGGATCAGCCCTGCTTGGTCTAAAACTACGAAGTTGCAGTAATCAGTCCGATTAATTAATGTACAGGTTGTGTTTACGATGAATTTTCAAAAATTATCAAGAGTTAAGTACCTTTGTTTTTAAAAATATTAAAAATGTTTACTTAGAAAAGGTGTTGAGAATTAAACGTTATGACAGATTATCAATTTCCATTTTGATCGGCAACTTTGATATTTTTTATTGTATTATTTTTATTTTTCACAAGCGTAAAATATTCTTATTATTATCTATTAGAAAAATACACACCAATATGGACTATAGTCAATATTTTGTAATTATTTCAGAAAAAAATATTTTGCGACAAACTTTTAATAAATAAAATAATAATATTTATTATTCCCAACTGACAATTGAAGTCATATAATTAAAAAAAAATAAATGAATTTTAACAAAGTGGATAAAATATAAAGGGTGTTAGTAAATAAGTGCGACAGGAGTTAATTCTGCATGAAAAAATAATGACAGTTTGCTATATAAGCACATGTCCGCAAATGCTTCGTTTTCTGCTGAGATACAGTTAAAGTTTTTCTTAAAAACTGAAGATTTATTGATTGCTCTGAAACCGGTGAATATATGCAAATGAAATTTAGTTGGCTTTAAGAGGTAGTTATTGCGCATTTTTTGACATGCAATTAAGAATTTTATGTTCCTCAGTGGCGCGCATACGGGTAATGATCTCAATTTTTTTGAAGAAAAAAAAAGATACGCCACTGGAATTTTTCAAATTAAAACTCAGTTTGGAATTCCTCGTTCAATTTGTGATAAAAAGTCTCTTGCTTTTTATCGTACGGGCATTTGTGCAAAAAAATAAAACATCTCGCGGCGACGCTAGTAGGTTACTGTCAACATTCTGTTATATACGAATATTTCAACGAAATGTCAAATTAGAGTTTCTTTATTATTAGTGTTATTTTCTCTTATTGTTTTGGTTTAATGTTTATTGTATTAGATAGTTCTTGGTAATGTATTAAAGAAATGAAAAATATGGGGTAAGATGTTTTATTTTTTTGCACAAAGACGATGCCCCCTACGATAAAAAAGCAAGAGAGATTTTTTATCACAAATTGAACGAGGAATTGTAAAATGGTCTTTTATTTGAAAAATTCCAGTGGCGTACCATTTTTTTCTTTAAGAATATTGAAATCATTACTCGTATGCGCGCCACTGATAAACATAAAATTCTTAGTTGCTTGCCAAAAAATGTGCAATAACTACCTCTTAAAACTCACTAATTTCATTTGCATATCTCCACCGGTTTCAGAGTAATCAATAAATCTTCAGTTTTTAAGAAAAAACTTTAACACCCCGTATCTCAGAGAACGAAGCATTTGCGGACATATGTTTATATAGCAAACTGTCATTATTTTTTTATACACAAATACCTCCTGAAGTTTGTCGCACTTATTTACTAACACCCTGTATATCTTATGAGTTAGGTAAAGGTACCTATTAACAAAAAATAAAACTGCCTACTTAATTCAAATAATAATCAGAAACAGAAGATTATAACCATGGTGTATAAATTCTATAAGTAAATCACAAAACAATTGGTAATTGGCCACCTGTATGGCACGCTACTGAATACGAAATAAGCATTTACTCCTGGATACGTCCATGGACACTAACACAGTTTTTTCAGAAGATGTGACTAATAGTCACATTTTTATGAATCCAAATGTTAATGAAAATTATCCAGAAGAATTTTCAGTTCACTTATTTGCTGTATATGTGTACCTACATATACACATCTGTAATTTACTTACGTCACAACAAACTCACTTCAAAGAGAACTGTTATCATATGGTTTGTTAGTCGACATATTATTGGTTTATTTTCTCTCTCGATTCGTTTTTTTTTTTTTTTAATTTTATTTTATTCATTTTGCGTATGTTTACACATATGTATACGAGTAACATATTTTAGAAACTAATAAAAAAATCAGTTAAAGGTACTTCATCCATGACAGCAAAATATATATTTCAATCTCCAATTGAAATTTTATATCTGGGATATTTCAGGCAATTATCGAAATTGCGTTTCGGATTGTATGAAGGCGTTTATATATTGTACCAATTTAACATATATGAAATAACGTAGTACAATACAGTATTTTTATTGATTTTCTTTAAAACTCTACTGAAGAATGGAAATATACAATTCCGTAGAAAAATTAAAAAGTTGCGGTGATAGACAATCAGATTTAGGGATCAAATCAAGCATTTCTTTACGTACCTACATTCACAAGTTACTCGATCTGAAATATACAGTGAAGATCAAAAGTCCGCCTCCCGTCTTTTTAACTTCTGAACCGTTTGGTATTGATGATGTAATTTGGAACAATACTATAAGAACAGGTTATGTATTTTTGACATATGAATTACAGCATGGCTCAGAAAAATAATGTTTATTTTTCTGAGTAGCATGGTGTGCGCTCTTTAAATCGTAGAATTGTGTTGATAAAAAAGCTTGTTTCCAAACCGCTAGAGGCGCGTTAGTCAAGTTTTTTTGACAGTAGTTGTCTTGTCAATAACAATCAATAAATTGCAACAAATAAATGTTGTCATCAGTTGTCATCTATTTTTTTAGTTTGGTTTCTAAGTTTTTGTGGGAAGTGTTTTAATTATTATAAACTATATTATATACTTTATTGAGTGCTACTTTTTCATCCGTGGGTTAGTTTATGTGGAAACAAACGTTTGATTACTGAAATGACAGCAGAGAAGATCTACAAGGAAAATAAATGTAGAAAAATTAATTACAAATAACGGGGACTATTTTAACAGATGTTCAAAGTGTCCATCATTGACCTCCTAACAAATGCCTCTCTGAGATTTTGCAGCATCTGTGGCGTAATTCGTGAACAAACGTCTGTAATATTTTGTTAAAGTTTATACACAATCAATAAGGGCAGTCATTCTATTTTTTACCCAAATAGCCGCCCAAACATTCATTTTCTAGGGAAACTGTATGTGACCTTCCCCGAAAAATTTAGGGTTTTCGTCACTCCACTTCAGTTTTGTGTATTAACTTTTCCATAATCTCGTCACTAAACAAATTTTTCGCAAATAGTTGTAGTTCCCTACCATTCTTCGTCCAATCAATAGGTATATATTTTTTTTTGAAAACTTAATAATTAATTACACTAATTGTAAACAAGCAAATCTCTATAAAACACCATTTAATGTGGAATGTTTATTTTAGTAAATCATTTCAAATAAACAAGAATTTTTGAAAATACACTTATGTAGTTTTGACTTTAATCAAAACTCATTAAGTATTTCTTGATTTATCATTCTTGATTAAATAAATGCCGCTCCTCTTCGTAATGCATTATTAAAAAACAAGAAATCCCTTTGGGATTTCCCAGTCGTTTTGTGGTAGTTTTATCTGTGAAAAAAGTCATTGAGGGTTGCAAAAAAAAAGTAAGTTTTTCCTACAAATAATGGTTAGTTAAGTCGTTGCGGCATGTCAACAAATAATTTCATCAAGGTGTACGGTGATAGCCCTATTTTATATGATTGTACACTTATCTTCCGGTATATATTCTTTTTCAATTTCCATTCTGTCTTTTACAGTAATATTTTTGCAGATTTTTGGAAATTATTGTATTGACGTTGTTTTACTATAGACAGTATAGTACATATTAATTATTATGACAGATGGATTTATGTTATAATTTGACACTATGGAAAACCTCTACTTCTTTGGTGGTGGAGTTCAGTGTATTTGCATTATTTTTTAGATAAGTAAGTATCAGTTTTGACTGGAAATTTTCATATAAGGTTTGTTAGCTAGGTGCTTCCAATACAAACAATTATTTATTGATAACGAAATATTTTTGTGTGGGGTAGCTGTCACAATTTAGATGACATTTGGAATAGTGATATTTATAAAAGGAACGTAGTATGTGTGAATATTTTTAAAAATTAATAATTTTTCAATAGAATTTAAGAATGTGTACGTCATTCTTTGACACGATTGCGACTAAAAATATACGAAGTTGCTTCTCCCATATGTTTTTCTAAGAATAAAGTCATGAAAATGGTTTTCCAAGAAAAATCGACAAATACCAATATAGTTGCGCCTCTAGTTTCACGTCATAATTTGCTCACATTTGTAACGTTGGTATCACTTATTTTAGTTTCGTTGACACTTCCAGTTTCACGTCATAATTTGGTTTTGGTCAGAATGTTTTTTCTAACCGACAGACAAATTGCTGTGTCAAATAGTTTATTCTTATTATTTTTTTTTGTTTACATTAATAGCCTAAGAGTTTTCGGCATTATTTTTATGTTTAAGATCAATTTCTATCAACATGTTGTATATTGTACTGTTATAAAAAGGTTATTCGATATAGTTGTAGTAAATTTAGAAGTTGTCATTGTGTATTTAAAATAATTTTACTGAAAAAGTGATAATAACCTTAATAACCTAAAGTGACAGTGCCATGAAAGCCGTCAGATGGATGGATGTGATCAAATGTTTGTGAATAGCTCAAGAAAAATAGTTGATATCTCCCTCTGCGTCACACACTTCAATTAACTGTGTAGATGTAATTAAATTAATTGATTAAATAGTGAGACCGTATTAAATCACAGTTGAAAAGTAGCCTATTTAAAAGTTTCGAAAATAAAATTGCCATTTAGACTGCACTGCGGGTACTTGTTACGGCGTAACTTTAGTTATGGTGGCTTTAAATTCGGCCTTTTTGCAGCTTTTCGATGACATAGACAGCACTATCAGAATTTATAATTATTAAAACAAAAACAAAATATATTGTGTTTATTTTGTAAAATAAACAATTTACAATAATTGATGAATCTAACTACTTGTTCGATAAAAAATACTTTCAAAATTAGAGAATGCTTTGAGCATAAAAAGATCTTTAAAATTAGGTATCACTCCCTTTCCATAGAAAAAAATAAATAATCGAAAACGCCCTTGCTCTCATTTATATGTCAAAAAATGCAGAACTTGTTCTTATAGTATTGTTCAAAATTACATCACAATATAGCAACCGGGTCAGAAGTTAGAAGGGGGGCCGGACTTTTGGTCCTCACTATATGTGAGAAGCTGTGTTTATGAAAAAAGTAAAAATTAATTATTTCGTATTTTCTAAATTCTAAATTGTATATGTAATAAAAATCGGTGTTTATTAGATAAATATATTATAAATCACTTTTCTCACTGTACTTCTACTACACATTATATTTTATAAAATGTCCCTGAGAGTTTTCTTAGAGTTGTCGCTCAGCCTTTGTGGAAAAACAATGTCAAAATTTACGATCAGTTCACCACGTCGTGACGGTTCCTTAGGATATGGTAATCCCTCTCCTGGGATCCGTTTCACTGTACCAGGTGAGATCACTTCGTTACTGTAATCCAGTGGTATTGATCCACCTGAAAATAGAATATACAGTGTGATTCAAATTAGGGACCCTACCATAACAATTTTGTAAACTGTAAGAGTTATAGGGGTAGTTTGAATTTGGCAAATTTTGCATAAAATTATGAACAGCAATATGCTGTAAAAAGAATTGCCTGAGAGAGGGACTTCTACGAAATATATTTATTTATTTTTAATTTTAGTTTTAAATTTTCTTTTTTTATATGGTTTCTGATATACTGTTAAATCAAAATTAATGAAGACAGGTTACACATAATGTAAAACTCTTGTCTTCCTCTGACAGGTGGTATTGGGAATGGCTAGAGGGTTTTCAGAAGTGGGATAGCTTGTTCAGAATTAACGAACGAAGAATTTTACAATATTTAGATTTATTTAATAAAATTATCAAGATGTATTAGGAAACCATAGTATTTAAATGCAAATATGTTGTTCAGGGGTAGTCTACATTTTCTTAATCTTCGTTTTAAGTCGATTTTAATGTCAACTAGGCACTCCACTGTGCCGTTTGAACGATGATGTTCATACAAAGTGTCAGTGGCCAATGTTAATACTAGCATAGTGTTCATAGATATTAGGTATTCTAGTTAAGTTTGCTTTGATTAGCTATGATATAAATATAAATAGACAAACAACGTTCATATCACAAAGATACGTCCATGTCACCATGAAACACAAGACACTCTGTAACAATAATTGACTAGTCAAATAGTGAACCAAAATTTAAAACATTTTTTTCTACCTACAAATTTTTATACTATACTATATCATGTTCCATATTGGCCTAAATAAAATAGATTTGATTTCAGTTTAAAAAATGTTTACACCAGAAAGCTTTTTGCTATTGACAGTGGCGTAACAATAACTCATATCTCAAGATGTAATATAGGAGTGAATTCAAATTACAACTTTTGATATTGGTTCAAACATAAATTTTTATTTTGGAAAAGATCGTACAATTTCTCAAAATAGCATGTCCATGATTATATAATAAAACCTCGAATAAAACTCAAAGTTCCGCTACGGAAGTTGTTTATTATACATACATTTTTATTAATGTTTAATTGTTATATTTTTTTATCAAGTTCTTCCAAATAAATCTTTAGCTGTATCATTTTTTGATTCATTAATTTTTCTTTTCAACATTTTTTTTATTTTCGCAGAAGAAGTCATTTATCAAATTTAATTTTTATGGCATACAGTTTACAACATTACCATCTTTCACCAATTTAAACTACCCTTGTAGATCTCACAATTAATGACAAATTTTGTTTTTCTCTTGTAACTTTTTTGCAGACACCACTAAGCATAGTCAAGATTAATACAAAAACACGAGGTTATATTTAAGTGTTTCCAGAAAAACTCTAGTCCAATTTTGAATCACGCTAAAATTTTTTGGAGCACTGCACTGTGATGAGCTGACGTGCTAGATTGTTAGAGACTAGATATTTATAAC
The DNA here is from genome assembly GCA_911728435.2 of Apoderus coryli. Classification (NCBI taxonomy): domain Eukaryota; kingdom Metazoa; phylum Arthropoda; class Insecta; order Coleoptera; family Attelabidae; genus Apoderus; species Apoderus coryli. The sequence goes on along the minus strand of OU452204.1, from coordinate 6,923,122 downwards.
CGAATACGAGACTGGTTTCTCAAATCCATAGATTTTCTTAGAAAAGTATAAAAACTACAAATGATTTGCTTTTATCTGGGTTTTTCTATTTTAATCAAAATGCTTTGGACTTTTCCCGGAAACTACGTTTTTGGAGTTACAAAATCAGAACAGTTGATATTTATTGTTAACCATCCTAATATATTGTGGAAAGAGTGAGTTAAACGAGTACTTAAATAGTACATGGAACATATAGATCGTGCGTGTACCAGTGGCTTGCAATACATAAAAGCATTGCATACATAGGTACGAAGACGACACGCTACTTTTGGGCATTCGCTGAGTCCGACACCCAACATATAACTATTTAGTGGAGGGTACAGGGTTGCTGAATTGGGTGGCATAAAATACGCGGACTTTTCACAATAAGTCCATGAGGCTGCAGTGAAACCGGGGACTTATGTCGAAAAAAAAAGGATATAGGTACTATTGAGTCAAACAATGTTCCTTCAAATTTGTAAGATAGACACGCAAAATTGTTTGTTATTATTGGTCGTTTGGTAAGCATATCGTAACATCTGAATGATTATAAAGGTATGTTAGGCTCAAAGAACGATGATGATAATTGAGCAAAAAATAGCCTACAAGCCGTTTTACCTTCTTGTGGTTGTGATTGTGATGTTTAAAGAGATAACTAGATATTTCCAAAACACAAGCATGTCGGGAATTACTCGCGGTATGTAAATTTAGAAAGAAATAATGTCTCATGTTTTTGCAAAAACTGTTGTAAATATCAGTGCATGACACTGAGTGGGTCTCTATTCAATACAAGATACCGTTTGGATCAATAGATGGGAACAGTTCGAGGTGCAATTCGCCAAAGCCAACGACACGATAATATCATGGTCAATATATGACATGTTAGCGAGTCTATTCCGAACTTAGCAACATAGAAAAAGAAACCCGCAGCTAAAAGTAGTCCTATAGTCGGTAAAATAATATCCATCTTAGCATTTGACTGTGATACTAAAAAATATATTTTCTTTGAGACATCTGATGCCTCACCGTCTCAAGGTAAACTATATAATTTTAAAAAGTCCAAAACATTTGATTGGCAATTTTTCACACGCTTAACACACTCTCTGCGACCGCAGCGCCCCCTCAGTGAATTTCACCAAACATTAAGTAACTAAGCAATCAGCAGTAACAATACGGCTCACACAAAATTCAGTTCTTGGTACCCCCTATAGACAGACTTCCATCTAGAAATCGTCTCAAGGAACTTATCTCAATTTTTTTAACGCTTTCACAAGTTTCCCTGTGCGGGAAAGTAATAAAATAATTGGCGCGTAAATACAATTAATTTTTTTAACAACCTCTACATTTACAGAAATTCGTTGTAATAAACTACCACTAGAAATTATGAATAGCAACAAATTTTTATTCGTTAACTTAAAATCTGTGTTAGTAAGCTGTTAAAATTGCCAATTTCCAATCCCAAGTTTAATACTGGTTTGTAAGCAAATTCTGAATATACTGGACAATTTATATTTGACATTCACTCAATATTTGACAAAATGTTCAGTTAAGTAATACTAAAGCCATATATAATTATCTATGCTAAAGCTATTATACCTCGCAACAATGGCACACTGATTCGACATCCGCACAACGCCTGTTTCAATGTGATCCTGGCTGTGTATCTGATGTCACTCCCATCCCTTCTAAACACTTCGTGCGGCTTATCCCTAATAATAAAAACTACATCAGCTGGTATATTGTTTGGTCCTTGATCTCCTTCCTGAAATGATAAACATAATCGTCTTTAGAAGAGAAATGCTGAATGTACCTAGTGTCAATAAATGTAATGGAGAGAACCTTGGCAATATATAACATGTTATATTACCTATAAGTATATGATATAAGTTTTTTTATTAGGATAACTTTAGTTGTTTTTGTTCAACTATTGATTATAATCTAATATTATGGATCTAGGTATGCAGTTTTCTTTAGCAAATTACAAAAGAAATCAGCAGCATTAATGATAGTTCCCAAACTCACATTTATTTATTTATTTACGGGACAACACCCACTTATGCAATATTATAATAGTAATACAATAAATATAGCATACATTCGACCAATTAATAACATTCTAGACGAGGAATTTAACACTATTACAAGACAACATCGTGCAATACATAATACATCAATTATTATTATCAAATATTAAAAAGGTGCCTTACTGAACCCAAGAAGGCACTTCCAAGCGCCCCCTCACTGTCCTTGGCAAGACGAACCGAGCGCGCCAAAAACGAATTGCAACCATAATTTGTTCTCGAATGCATTTGATGAAACATACGCCTCGTACACATGGCAGGATTCCAACCTTGCTCAAAAATTAGACCAGTTCAACCTGCCATTGATAAGGTCATACAATCAAATCAAATCATGTGTCACGCTAAGTGTTCGACGCCAATAGAGGACTCTATGTCAGCATATAAAAGGTTTTCCAATAGGGATTATATGATTTTTAAGTGACGTTGCGGCTATTTGTAATATGTCATGATCTGTCATTTGTTTGTCATTGTATTCAGTACACATGAGTTGGAATCGCAGTCGGAACTTTCCAATCGGTGTGTGATTGTATACTTTTTATTTTACTTCATATTTTTGAATTGTAGTGATAAATATTTTAAACAATGCTCAATACTGAACACAAATAATCTGAATGTCTGGTACATATTAATGCTTTGATCAATTGAAAAGATGTTGGAAGGTATGTTTTATTAAATTATTTTTATTTTGTTTAAAGTATTATGATTTTAATTGTAAAGCTCGTGAATTGTTTTGTTGGTTACCTGTGTTTTTAAAAAGTTTTGTTGAATAATTTGATATAAGGGTGTTTCATTAGTTCTAATTAGGGTGTTTTTCGTTTGAATAGTTTTCGTAAGAATTAAAATTTTTTGTAGTTAAGAATAATATCATTATTGTTTTATACTAATATAATTCATATAGGTTATGTGTTTAGTTTTTATATTGGTTAAGTGGTTAATGTTGAGTAGCGGCCTTTTTTTTTTACTCAAAAGAAAAGAGCCAGCTAGACTTCGCCATTTAAGATGTATATTTTTCTGTATATAATCTTAATAAAGCCTATTATTATTATTATTATTATTATTATTAATACATGTTTTTGTTTTATGTTAGTAAAATATTTAATATTTTTTAGAAATTAGAAAAAAAAAGAAGATTCTGTTGCCTGAAGAAGACAACGTAATGTTGTCGAAACGTGTACGAAAATAAGTGTGACATGAAATAAATATACAATATTTATTTCAAAAAACTAGTTTCATCTGAACCTCATTCCCAAGAAAATCGACTAGTAAAAAACTAAATAAGGTTCAAGAAAACTTAAAAAAAAAAAATCCGTGAAGAAAGGTTTATGAAACTGGTATGGGAAGAGATTCCACCAGGTAAAAGACCTTTAGGCCGCCCCCGCATGCGATGGACAGGCAACATCCAAAACGACCTGCTGAAAATGAACGTTTCTTTCGATACAGACCTGATGGCAGATCGAGTCTATTGGAAGGTAGTACAGTCGGCCAAGACCCTCCCTGGGTTGGTAGCGCTACCCGGAGAAGAATAAGAAGAAAATTGTGAAACATGATTTTTCTAACAAAATATATCCGTATAACATAACGCATCACTGTTTACTAGTATACTATCACTTTTTTTGGTATTTTAGGTTCTAATTTTCAAGATTTTGAATCGCTATTAATAAAAATCAAATTTGGTAGGTACCACATAACGAATTAGTAATTATTTTCTCATTATCATTCTTAAAAATGTTCTTTCTGCAAATCAAAAATCTAAAAAAGAACAATAATATTAATAAATAATAATATAATAATTAATACTTGAGGACATAAATACTGAGTATGGCCTTAGCTAAGCTCGAAACATGGAAAATTTAATATAAATATAAGAAATGTAGTGGAAACCTCGACGCATTCACATAGACACGCAGAGAGTTGTCGAAGTGCACCAATGTCACAACCAATTTGGATGGGGACTCATCTAAATTAAAAAAAAAAATTGGAAAACGTAAATTAAAAAACTTATCTTTATGGAGTCCTAATATTTCGGAAACCATCGTCGGAGGATAAAAAACCAATCTTTAATCTGTAATTGCAAATAATTCTTAGTGTTGATAGTTTTGTCATATTGACATTTAACTAATCAATTTGACGTTTGTGATAAATAATGTAATGTAGAGGAGTAGGTACTTGGAGTTTTAACTTTACAATCTTGAGCCAAATACTGTCAATATCTATAGAAAACTCTGAGATTCTTCTGATAGTTTCTTTTCATTTCCTTTTTGTGGAATTAGATTCGTATTCTAGAATTTTGACATTGTCCCATAGAATGCGTATGACCTGTGTATGATACGCTGGTTCGGCAGTTAGAATTTTGAAATTCCCTTCTCCTAATGTAGTCTTGGCGTTTAGTTTATATTAAAAATCAACGTAGAGAATTTTCTGTTTGGAAAACCGTTTAATGTTAAATCTATTTCCTATCATTTTTATTTTATATAATATAGAAGCCGATTGTATTGCGAGATCGTAGCGTGCCCAATAAGGCTTTGTGGGATCGAGAGAAGTGTTAATTCATAAAACCGTACTGTAAGTGGTTTCCTCCGACATCCTTTCACAAGAACATTTGAATTACTAATTTATTAATGGTACTTTTTAATCCGAAGTATATTTATAATGAATATTTTAAATATCCTGTATAATAAATTTTAATACAATCTCAAGATAAATACTAGGAACAAGTTCCAAAATCATAATGCACACAAAATGTCTATTGGAGCCACGTCTTTGAGACAATTTGCACTTTGAAATATAGAACTATGTATTAGTCCATGTAGTGTAGTTTATATTGTGTTTCTCCTTTTAACTATACACTGTAATAGTAAAATTGATACAAACGATATAAAATGTTGCCGTTTTTCAGTTGCACTTTACTAGTGAAGAGAATGACCTGGAAAAAGGATTGTAACAATTTAATTTAACCGGAAGCGGTTTTAATGTTTTTTGACTATAGCGGCTTTCGCACCAATTCTCTTGCTCTAAAATAGTTTTTATTTAGAAATGCTCTTTTCTTTTTTCCACTATGTCTCGTTTTAAATCGTAAAATTTTCAATCAGTGTTAATTACGGTGTAAATAAAGTAACACAGTATCTTTTTTGATAGTAGAATTTTAGAATTTAAATTCACATGTTTGTATGTGAATTAATTAGAGTAATTCTAGAAAAAACGTTAGCTGATCCATTATAACACAGGTTGTTGGATATGCGATAAGGGGTAAATTTGCAAATTTTATTTTGAGTCAAAGAACATAACATGCATAATATATAGGTAGCAAAATTTTTCTTTTAATGAACTAAATGTGCGATCTGGTGTGATTACATTTTCATAGTAGAAACCATAGTAAAAAATAAATTTTCAACGCACATGCATTTCGGATAAAAGTAAAATTGGATGCTCATCTGATACGACAAACTAACAGATAATTTAATCAATGTATTTGAAACTTGTGTACCCCAAATTGATTACAGTAATTTTTATATTATTTAAAACAACTTTATGGGGACTTAACTTAATTGGGGACGTATAATCATGAAAAAACCTAAATTGTAATTTTTCGAAAAATCCTTAATTTACAAAGATACAGGATGTTAAAGATGACTGTCTGAAGACGATTTTTTTTTTAATATTTTCGAAACGAGTTAAGATGAATTAATCATATGTATGTATTTAGCATATTTATTCACCTAGTTAAATGTCGTAAACTGACATGAAATTGAATAAAAGAGGATGGCCATAGGCGGGTAAACGGGGGGGACCCTTGCCTTAATTATAACCTAACTTTTTACTCTTGTGACATTTATTCCATTTATGTCAAAAATGTGATACACTAAAGTTTTCTACATAAAAAAGGCATATAGAATTTTCTAACTCGAATTTCTCGAAAACCTTTAAATTTTTGGAGAAAAAACAAGTATGCCTTTTTATGTAGAAAACTTTATTGTATCACATTTTTGACACAAATGGAATAAAAGTCACAAGAAAAAAAAATAGGCTAAAATTAAGGCAAGCCCCTCCCCCCCCTTTACCCGCCTATGGTCATCCCTTTTTAATCAATTTCATGTCAGTTTACGACATTTAACTAGGTGAATAAATATGCTCACAAATTTTGAACACCTATTTTAGAAATACCTTGTATAACCGATTACTTAGTACCCTCTTATAGTATTACTAGTGAATATTTGTAATTATTTACACAGGGATATCAGAAATGATTCTTGTTGAGTTTGGTTATGCTACTATAATAAATAGTAGATCGTTTCATAAGCTTTGTAATAACATTCTGAAGATAAGTTGATATTTTCTTAAAAATTGGACATGTTTCGGAGTTTCACTCCATTATCAGCTTAAAATGCAATAACAACATTTTAATACATCATCTGAAAAATGTTAATATTTTGTTCCATTTTGACCGAAGGTTGATGAGGTCTCTTTTTGGAGTCAAACATGCCTCGTTTCGAAAAATCCAAGGCCTATATCAGTTTTCGAAATTTGAAATTTTTTAGAACACCTATTAGGAATTATATTAGGAATTTTGGAAAAAATCTGTATTTGGTCAATGAATTCACCATAACTATCAAAATAAGCCTCTACCAAATATCATAAAAAAATTATGTGTTTCATTCATATATATTTATTTGCAAACTCTAATCCTTTTTTTTTTAAATAATCATTAACCCAATACTTTTTCCAGTCACTGTAGTTATTTTCATTACTGTCGGTATCATTTGGCAGGCGTGTATATAAAACGTATAATAAATTATTTATACGTTTTATATACACTTACACGAGAAATGTATCAAAAAACGCTGCATTCGATGCCCTTTGATAATGTAAAGAGGCATGGGAACGGATAGCCCCGGTAGAATCGTTAAATTTATATATTTTACATTGACTTTGGATACACTTATAAGAGAATGGCTAAATCAAATTTTATACAGTGTTGGATTGAGCGAAACAGTTCTTTAATTGAATGACCCCGCGATAACTCCTTTTGTTTTGGTTATGTTGCTATAATTTGTCTTTTAGAATAAAATAAAATATGAAAAGTGAAATGTGGCTACAAAATCATTATTTCTTCATATTTGGTACAAGGCCCATTTTGAATGGACTTTCTCCTTATTGCTACATTTAGATTCGTCAAAATTATCCCGGTTCTGTCAAAAACTTATAAATTGTGTAAATAATGCAAAATAATCTAACTTTATAGAAATATTCTTAAAATAACGAAATTATGTTATCAGTCAAAACAAATTTTTAGAAGATATGATGAAATATCGTAATTAAAATTGTTTTCAAATGTAGCGAATATTATGAGGGACACTGTATTAAGCTCCAATGTATTATATGTATTTTTCGTTAATTAAACTATTCTTCCTGGGGGAACCTGGAGCTTGATTAAGATAATAAATCTGATTATTGTACGAGTAGTATGAGTTGGACCATATAATTTATTCTCGATCATTTGCTTCTCAATTTACGTTTCAGAGATGCGCTCGTTTTTTTATTATATGAACTACTGCTATGCGGTCTATTGGTTCAAAGAGACATCAGATTACGAAAAATTCAGATTGCTTACATAAGTATGCGTTTGTTTTGATAACGTCAACATTTCTATAGTCTAACTAAGAGATATTTAATGAAATAAAAGCGAAGCGGTCGATTTGATATCCGTCAGAGAACTTAATCCGCGTATATTTGCATTTGCACGGCTTTTATTGCAGTTTTAAAGGTCATATGTCCAATTTTCCTTTGCTTTTTATGGAAATTTCGTTAAGGAACATAACATAGATACTAGTAAATATTTAAACGTCGACATTTTCGAATTATATAGATGGTGCTTATGCTTCTACAATTTTATCAAAGCAAAAGCATTTATAACAGTGCATCTTACTTTTGGAAATGTTATTCGTGTTCCAGCTTTCCAACCAGGTTTCACCTTCACAGTCAATAACTTCTCTTCATGGGCCATTGCACCGTTTGAGCGCATCACTTTGCGAGTGATTTTAATGTTTTTTGTACAGCCGTTTAGAATGTCTTCTAGGGCTATATATAAATCGTGTTCTATTGGCGGATCTTGTGTCTTGTTATGCTGAGGAGATGACGAATGTCTGCTTCTTGGCTGGAAAAATACTGAAAAGGCATCATTTTAAGCTTCAGATACAATCACGATGGTAGAGCGTTAAGAAAGTTACCAGAAAATGGATCATTCATGTCGCTATCCATTTCCATGTCGTCCACGCGGAAAAAACTTTGGAATGGATTAGTGTTACCGAAAAACTGAGCAAAAGTTGCACGCGGATCTCCGTGAAATGTATAGGTAAAACCGCTTCTTCCGTTTCCAGGAATACTTCCTTTCAGACCTTCTTCACCATATTGATCATAAATTTCCCGTTTTTTACTGTCAGAGAGCACCTTAAAAATGCCGAAAAACATATTATCTTTTTACTTATAATATAAAGTATAAATACACTAATGGTATAATCAGATTTTTGTAAAATAAACTAATGTACTACTGAATTCAATAAAAATATCTCAAGGAATTGTAAGCTACTTATTTTTCTTACTTCGTACGCTTCAGCTATTTCCTTAAATTTCTCCTCAGCCTCTGCTGACTTGTTCTTATCCGGATGATATTTTAAAGCCAATTTTCTATAAGCTTTTTTAATTTCGTCATCGTCAGCTTTTTTGGATATTCCTAAGATTTTATAATAATCTTTTCCCATAATCCTGCTATTTTAATTACCAAATAGAACGCTACAATATATCCGTCAAACATAACAATTTCACGTTTGACATTTACTGTTAAATTAATGATAGGCGTTGTCTTCCAACGCGAAATATCAGCATTTTTCAATCACCTGTCTGTCACGCACGTTCCTTTTACAAATTTGATTAACAATTAACTGCGAAATTAACCTCAAAATGTTGCATTATCATTTTGAGAGTCTGTCGTTAGTTTTATTAAAAATGCAAATGAGGTGCGCGGTAGGTGACTATGTCACATAAGCCCAGCCATATTGAATTTACTTGGTTTACACGATCTCCAAATTTAATGTATTATTTTTGCAACAAAATTTAATGAACTGCTTGGAGATGTACCCTACTCTTTGTAAGATGGTGTTTGAATTTCCTTGGTCCAGATTTGAATCCATTGACTTCTAAATATGGTCTAAAAATTATGGCAAAATTGTGTTTAAGGACCTTAAATTATAAAAAAAATAAAAGACAGGTTTATCGTGACATAGAAAACTCCTTACAAAAACGTTTTGAAAAGTGCTTTCAAGTAGGCGGTGAACACAGAACAATAAATTGCTTTAGCTTATATATTTTTGTTGAATTGTTAAAATTTGCTTTGGTTGTTAGAATTTCTTTAACGTTCTAGATAGCTATTTTTTCCCTTGTGTGCGTTTAATAAAGAATTAAACCTAATTCCTTTGTACTTATTTTGTGTGTGAATATGCCTCATAATTAAGAATAATTGTTTAATGAGATTGGCTTCATTGAAGTCAGAAACGGTGCTTTATTTACAAAAAATTTAAGAGCCAAAGAGCTTTTAAATTAAATATTATATCTATTCGATATGCTTAATTTTTGGAGCTCAGGGGCGGCACACAAAAAAGTTCATAGTGTCATACAGAAAATACGCATCATATAGGATATTTTTATTTTATTTTTTATTATTTTTCATTCGATTTACATGCATATGTGAATTTCCTGGCCGGTCAAAATCGATATCATTTCGTTCGGAAAAAATATTTTAGTAACGTTGATTTAAAAGAAAAAAATAAAAAACATGCTTCTACTCCTAACTGAAACTTGAAACTCAGGAAATTGTTTTAGGATGCTGTGAAAACAATATCTACTCTAACAAATTGTAAACTTAGTATTGATTTAAAACTAAATTAAAGAATCCAACATTAAATTACAGCTAAATTGTGTCCAGAGTACCTTAAGTCAATTATCTTTTCAAATTAATCTTCGCTTTTAAAGTAAAATATTAAGTCATTTGCTGAATTTCAAGTTTCAGTTAAGAGTAAATTAAAAGCATTTTTTGTAGTATTTTTCTTTTCGTTCTATGGAACTATTAATCTAGTTAATAAAAAATCGATAAAAAATTAAAATGCAAAGGTAATCTTTATTATTGCAACTTTGCATCAACGGACTTTTATTAAAGATTTAATGTTTTATGGAAAAAGCAGTTTTAGACATAATAATTTGTACCTTAAGGGAATGGAAAACATAACTTTAAATTAAGGAAAGATTTTGTAATACATTTTTAAAGATTTGAAATACTTATGCATAGTTAAAAAAAATAATTTCACCTGACTGATGAAAATTGGTACTTACATGGGTAATAACTTCACAAAGAAGCAACCTTCCTTTGAAATTTTCCCAAATTAAAAAAAATTATGCTATTTTTTAAATTTTTGAAAAAAATGACAATTTTGACATCTCTGAAATTGCTGCCTTGTATTTTTTGACATTTTTGAAACAAGCGGTACATTTTACGTACAACAAGAATATTGTTGAAAGATTTTTTTGCAAAAAAAATATTTTAATTAATTTTTAGTAATTAAATTTTGCCGCTACCACTGGAATAAATTAATTTGGTTGGAAGTTTATAATAATAAACGGTAAAAGTTGAATAAAGAGGTTTTTTTCAAAATACCACATTTTTTAAATGTAACCAAACCGGGTATTATCAATTAATTTTTGTTAAAAGCAGATTTTTTGTCCTATTTTTTGATATCAAAAATTGTATGGCTTATGGTTCCATTTAAAAAATGAGGTATTTTTAAAAAACGCCTTTATTTAATTTTGAACTCAATTTTCTCCGTTCCGGTAAAAAAAAAATGTAGTTTCACATTTTTCTGATCATTAAAACATCCAACTAAATGCATTTACTCCCGTGGCAGCATTAAATGTATTTTCTAAAAATTAATTAAAAATCATTTGTTGTAAAAATATCTTTCAAAAGTAGTACTATCATACCTAAAATGATATGCTAATTAAAAGAAAAAGTCAAAAATACACATGCGGCTCCATTTGAAAATCAGAAGTTATTGGCATTTCCAAATTTCCTACTCATTATTAAAATAGTTGTGGACCATGGACCCCCTATATTTTGTCTCATACGGAGGATTCAAAGGTTTGTCAACTGTTTAGAGAAATTTTTAAAATTTAGTATTTTAGGATGCATGAAATTACATCTCCTCCGCACAAATAAATCTCATATAATTTCTGTTATTCTTCACAAACCAACCAACAACGTAGTTTAAAACATAAAATTATTAACAAACAATAATCTCATAGTCATGAAAAATAAATTTAAATACAAATATTTTCTAAACGCCAATCATTCAGAGTGATTCAGCTATGTGTTTTATTAGAAGTTTCAGGAGAAAAATAAATATGTTGATTTAAAACGCTCTACATGTATATAAGAAGGAAAGAGCCTCTTTTTAAAAACATATTCATGATGTCGGCACTTTCGGTTATACCGGAAGTTGATATTAACTTCTTTATCTTAAAGAGAACATCCTATATATTATTATAGTATTTTTCTTAACCTTTCCGTATAGCTATCTTCAAATGTTTTTGAAAAAATAAATTATTTCGTTTTTTTTTTGGCCCAAAACAAAAACAGGTTTTCCTATATCTTCAAATTTTAAAGGTACATACAAAGACAATCAAATTATCTTTTAAATGATAGGCCATATTCCTTTACCTAATTGCTAAGGTTTTCGAAACAATAGCAAGTTTCTCGAAAAATTGGATTTTTTCCGGAAGCGGGTATGAACTTTCTTCTTCTTCTTTAAAAATGGTTACTTCTCGAATTATTCCATTTAGAGAAAATTTGTAGTTCTGCATTTTAGTAGATTTTAATATTTTTTGACAAGATGAATATGAGACTCCAACTGCGTTGTCAGCTACTCTAATTGACAATCTAGGTTCTCCCTGGGTGTATCTCTAAAACGTTTGTTACCTGTTCCTCATCTTCAGTTACTGTTTTTTCTCTTCTTCTTGTTGTTTTAATTTGACTGCTCCGAATAAAATTTGATTCAATTTTGCGAAACCTGGACTAAGCTAATGAAATCAAATAAGGATGCTTCTCATTAACTGTTCGAATAGTTTTTTCTACAAATTTTCCACATTCTCCATGAATGTAGAATATGTTTAACATTTAAAAATTTGTTAATATTGTGCCATTTTCAGCAAACTACTTTTAACATCTATCAAAAACTTATACTTAAATCTATGTGTAAATGCATACACACTGACAAGGAATTATTGCAAACGTCAAACCTTTATGTCATTGTCATGGCCTACTGCATGTTATGACATAAATTTAACTAGTACACGACATTGGTCAATAAACAACAAGCGTTTTATTAGCTATGAACTAAAAATCAGACTCTTTTAATGACGGTTCATGGCTACCTAATTAAAATATGTAGGTATACCGAAAAAATCCAATTTTTCTAGGACCTTGCTTTTATTTCAAAAAACCTAACCATTTAGGTATAGGTATAGGGCCTATCATTTGAAATGGAATTTGATTGTCTTTCAGAATATTTGATAATATACAGGGTGTTGCCTATTTTAAAAGGGTGAAAATACTACAATAATTTGCGACAACCCTGTAATCTTATGATTCAACTTTCCTAATACTGCCTTCAAAATTTCAAGATACTATCTATTGAGGCTACGAAATAACGGATTGTTCTAGAAATGGTAAATTTAACATAATAACAATATTCTTAAGTGTATGAGTACAAATGTGTGAATTTTGAGAATCACTATAATTTTTAATAAAATAGTCACTTTCTATATTTGATATCCTATATGCTACCACTGAAGATGATATAATGTCTCGGAACATGTACATATGGTTTTGTTGGAAATCCAATTTGACCGAAATTCTATGACATTTATTAGTGCTGGAGTAGACGTAAGTTCATTCATCCTTAAGAGATAAACTCGTTTAAAATTAACTATTTCCATAAGATTATATTTATACAGGGTGAGTCACGAGGAACTGTACATACTTCTACCATAAGTAGAGGCACGTTAGGGGATTATCAAATGACCATTAAAAAATGTCTCCTTGTTTTGATTATTAATATATAGGGTGAATTATGGATCTTCACCAAAACAATGTTTCGTCATACCTTTTCAATGATTAAGTAGATTTATTTCTTAATTTATGAATAAACATTTCCCTGGCTTGTATGATATTTACCATACTGGAGCACAGTGTGTGTCGTTTCTGTTTATTTTGAAGATTTCTTTTTAATAACTAAACATTATTATACAGTAAGATACTTCATTATTGCCAATTTTCAATTTGGCTCTAAAATGAATCTTTAATTGGAAATGTGAGGTGAGTGTAACAAAAAACTCAAATACCCAGGTCTAACTGTTTATTTATGCCCTCTGAAAAAATTAAATCAGATTTTTGAAAAATCATATGCAGGGTGAAGTGTTGAATATGAAGCAGTCTCACAAATTTTCTCGAAGACGGACCTGGATTTTTTCAATTCTGAATATGTCAGTTAGTTGCCAGACACCAATACACACTTTTATAAAAAAATGAGATAAATCGACTTAATCATTGAAAATATATGACGAAACATTGTTTTGGTAAAGATCCATAATTCACCCTGTATATTAATAAACAAAACAAGGAGACATTTTTTAATGGTCATTTTATAATCCCCTAAAGTGCCTCTACTTATGGTAGAAGTATGTACAGTTCCTCGTGACTCACCCTGTACATACTGGATAGAACATGTTTTAAATACTATTAAAAAACCACTTCTACAAAATTTTTACAGTTTGTAAAAATTACTTAGCAGTAGAATTTCTCGGCTATTTAGCATTTTAATATTTTCATACGGTAACTTAATTCAGAAGGGATACTGAACCAGACCAACAAAAAAAAAACTAGATTGTATGGGTTGTGGGTTGTATTTCAGGTTTCTATTTCAGCAACTTTATTACATTATTAGTTATTGATGAACAACTCTAGTAATAAATTCAGAAAACCATACATCAGCCAGAGAGATATTTTATTATGTATTAATTAAACGAAAATTGATTTTATCCTATTACATAATATCTCGCTATGTGGGACTAATATAATAGTTTACTGTAGATACCAAGAGAGCTTTATATTATATGCTATTTTATTGACTTATCTATATATGAGAGTTACCCTATCAAACTCTAACCAAATAGTTAATAGTTTGGTAGCCTATAAGTCCCCTAATTTAAATTAGTGCAACCTTAAATTTGATTTCGCATCGTTTCATACAATGCATTCCCAAAAATCGACGTCATTATTGGAGGACTAATGGACCAATTGATGAGTGACCAGAGTATCAAAATATGACCTTTGTAAAAAGTTTTAAATTTTCACTATATTTGCAGTTATCTAAACTTCGTGAAAACAATCATTTAAGACCAGTTTTTCGAATGACAATGCTTCAAAGCGTATGCTACTTACAAGTTACATAATGCTTCTTAAGTCTAAAGTTTATGACAATTTTACTACTATATAAATATCCGCTCGTTGGTTTTGTATTTGACATTGACAATATGACACTCAATATTCTTCTGACAAAAACTACCAATTTTTGCTGTGCTATCTGGACTTCAGTTTTACTTACGTATAGTGATTTAGACATTTCATGCCGCACCAGAATACAGCTCAATAAAGCAATACCTTTGTTGGATTGTAGAGGTAGAGAAACCGTTGCACCCTGATCTTCGCTTATTGATAAATCTGCACCGTTCGTATGCGTAATGCAAAATGCCTTACAATAGACTTCACTTATTGATTATGATTCAAGAAGTATTGAAATTGATTACTATAAAGGCATCTCCGGATATTCAAGCTCGCGGATTTAAATCCATTTCTACAACGATATCAATAACATTCATAACGTGTTCAACGGATTTAAAAGTTGCTTCCTAGTGACTGTGCAGTACCTGTCCATTTTTGCCAAAGAATACTACAGGGAGGATCCTCAATCAAATTTTATGGATTTACGATGGCTTCATGAAAATGTATAATGTGTATAATTATGCACTTGAAAAGCGTAATTTAAAACAAAAAGAAAGATAACTGTATCGCTTTAAAATAAATTTGTGAATTCGTCATGAAACAAATGTTGCAGGCATTGAAAGAAGTATCACAACATATTTTTAAGGACATATCGCTCTGCCTTAGACATTGTAACATGTTAATTAACTTTTCATTGCATTGAAGTTTTTTTGTTTATTTAACAAACGTTTATCAAATTGAATTGCTGATTATTGAGATTACGTCACAATGAGCTCCTATTTCAGTAAAATAGCACCAACTTTTTTGTTAAGTAAAAGCACACTGTTTGTCTCTTATTCTACGGTAAAACATTCATCATCATCCTTAAAAAGATACAAAATTATCAATTTTTATTTAAAACTAAGTAGTTAATAACTAAGGAAGATTATTCGGATTATTATTCATTCATTCATCATTTTAAAACGGCGCGATGTTCGATTTCATCGATGTCTTTTCTTTTCTTTACGGTCGAATTACTTGATCGAGAATAGTTCAAAAATTAGTGACCGTAATAAGATAAAATTTGGCATTTATTACTAATGATAAGTCATAGAATTTGTGACGACTAAAGCCTTAACTGGCACACCTACTATTCTGCGGAATTAAAAACGCCCCCTCGTACTTAATTAGCATGATTTTTGACCTAAATCATAGAAAATTTGAATTTCATCGAACAAAGCCATCAATCAACTTGCATCAAAACTTTATCAAGTTATAAACTGACGTGAGGTTTATATCTCGGTACCAATACACTCAATATGTTGCAACTGTAAACTCGAATAGAAATATATTTATTTTATTATACATTTTCTTGTAATAGTCTAGGAGTCTGTGAACTTTAAAAAGTTGCCGGTAGAGTATTTCTTGCTTAAACCATGTAGTGTTATGCCCCATGATCGAGAACCATAGGCTGGCAGTATGTAAGGGGTAAATTAATTAGTCATGAAAAAATTTTCGAAATTCGAAATACTTGCCGATGGCCAATTTTTGCGGCATATCATTCAGAAATGTGTCATTAACAAGGCTGTGACAATGTAAAAGGGTTTTAGAAGACGACAATGAAATTTATCGCGATTCAGATGGAGATGAAGATGACGAAGGCCATGAAATTATATATACTGACGAATCCAGCAATTTTTAAATGTCAAATAATTCATGATGCAAAAACGGATCGAAAAATTTAATTTATTCTTGGTGTATATCTACAGGTAAAACATTTCAAAGAAACTGCCTAAAATTATGTGTCACAAGGCAGGGGATGACATTTAAACTTCTAAAGTTGAGATGGGAGGAACACAAATTTCAAGCAACAATGGTGTTGAAGTTCTCCCTCAAAAACAAAATCGATGTGTTTTTGTCGAAAATCGTGTCTACTTCAGATGACCAGTTATAAAATTAAAGCACTCTACGAGGGTTGCCTTTTATATTTCGGGATTTGGCAGCCCTGGTGTTGCAATCTGGCAACTGACAGCTCTATCATAAAGTTGGACATTTTTGAGGTTATATGTACTCAGAACGTTTTGACATACGAGCGCTACTTGTGTTGTTTACAGTAACTTAAAAGATTCATCTTGGCCCAAATATGGAAATAAATCGTGAACATTTTCGTGCGATTATTTTTTACAACTTTCGACGTGGATGAACTCAGCAACAGTGCATGGATGAACTTAATTCAATTTTTGGCGATGAAGCTCCATCAAGGACCAGTGTATCGATGGCATGGTGAATTCATTCGTGGTCGTAGTTCACTCCCAACCGAATTTCGTGAAGGTCGTCCAAAATCAGTTGTTGTTCCATAAACCATTGATGCTGTGCGCGCAAGATCATCATGTGACCTATCAAGAGATTGAGACAACCTTAGGCATTAGTGGGACCAGCATACATTCAATATTGCATAAACGTTTCATTGTCAAAAAAATTTGTTCGCATTGGATCACGCACAATTTGTCAATCGGTCAAAATAGGCTCGTGTCGATTGATCGAAAGAAATGCTCAAAAAATACGATCGCGGTGCTTCGAAACACGTCTATGACATCGTGACAGGTGATGAATAATGGATTTACGCGTATGAGCCCGACAGTAAACAGCAGTCGACTGTATGGGTGTTTCAAGATGACCCAAATACAACAAAAGTTGTTCGCGCACGAAGCACTTCCAAGCAAATGGTCGCCTGTTTTTTCTGAAAAACTGGACATGTCGCAACCGTACCACTAGAACAACGCAGAACAGTCAATTCTGAGTGGTACACAACTATTTGATTGCCAGTTGTCTTCCAAGAAATCGGGAAAACCAACCGCCGAAGACGGATCACTCTTCACCACGACAATGCGAGCTCTCACACATCGGCTCAAACAACTGCATTTTTGAGCACCCAAATCACCGATTTGATGAGTCATCCGCGGTATAGTCCTGACTTGGCACTGAATGACTTCTTTTTAATTTTAATTTCAATTTTGTCAGCCAACTTGAATTGTTCTCTTTGTGCAGCATATTGTTCTTCATAAAATTCGTTTTAATTTGAATCATCCTGTATATCTGTATATTTACTTTTGCAATGTTCTTATTACTGTCAGTCCTACAATGAAATGATCAACCCTATCAATAATTTTTACATTTTGTTACTCTTATAGGGGCTAACCCAACGCTACGTGACAACGGACGCGGCTTCAGACCTGATCAATGGGCAAGATTTTGTGGGCGTTACGTTTGTGCTGATGTAATAGAGAAGCATGCTCGTCAAAGGCTATTAGAACGTTCAACGTCATATGGGAATTGGGGCCTTGAGCATGAGACAAATACCAGAGTCGTGATGGGAAAAGTCGTTCCGTTACCGCCTGCTCAACAGAATACATCAAATGGTAAGCATATCGCATTTCAGGCTGTTGAGAGTTTTAGATAACTAATTTGCTACTAGATGCTTATATATTATCATTAGTGTGTCTTCGGAAGTCCCTCAACGATAATAATCTGAAATAGACCGTGCTATTAATTATTGGCACCATTTTAGCACATACTTTTTTTTTATGTTCAAAGTGTAAATTTTGCTATAAGTATTGAGGCGGAAGAACGACCCGGGGTATATCGTCAACATAAATTTTGCTGATGCAGGTGTTTATTTACTATTTTTCGGCGAAACGAAAGCAGCTTTAATGCAAATGGTCCGAGCGATTCAGAAAGAGAATGAAACTCATTCACAAGAAAAGTTAATTAATTAGACTAGTGGTCGCCAACCCGTCGATCGCAAGCCACTGGTAGCTCGCGAAGAGAATTCTGGTAGCTCCCAACATATTTCAAAACAGAAAATACTCACTACACGGTTTTCATGAGGGGCTCTTGTTCTTAGCTGAAGTGCAGACTACGGGTAGTATAGTTGTAATTGAAACACTGTTTTCGGTAGATGTATGTACAATAGTGAATATTTATTGATAAGGAACAGAGTATCATCATCCGAGGCTGGAGAGAGAGTGTTATTTAGGTGTTGGCTAGAGAATGTTGACTCGTTAGATGCTGTTGACTGACTGTCTGTCTGAAATTATAGAAAGGCAGAAGGACCTGCTGACCAGTGCGTGACTTTAACAATACCAAAGCTTTTATGGTATAGGCACAGCATTAATAAGTACCGCATTCCGACTCCACGTTCACACTTTGAAAAAAACTGTGACGTAAGTTGCCGCCATTTTGGGTTACAAGTCAGGTCCTGACTAAGAATAATTATAGTTTTTGGTTTCTAACCACAGTACTGTATTTTTATTTTTGTAAATATATTTAAGTACATAATAATATCGCTGTTAATTTCAGAAATATTTGTGGTGTGTCATAGTGATTGAAAACAACCTTGAGTGGTGTTATCAGTTAAATGTTGACATGATTGGGTAATTTTTAATAACAATAATAATAACTATTGGAAAAAGTTGTTATTGTCAAAAAAGAATTAAGATTGTCAGATTTTTGATTAGTTTTCAATTTCTATATTATATTGGTCAGTTAAAATCGATTCAGTTTTGTATTTAGTTTGTTATTTTTCTTTATTAATAAATCGCGTTTATTTCAATTTTCGTGGTTTATTATGAATATCGTTGTAGTGAGTTAAACGGGTAGTTTAATTCACAAATTACAACAACAGCAACTTTAAAGGCAAATTTTGGCAAAGACTTCTTGAAACTTTATAATGATATTGTCAATAAAATAACAACTAGCCACGCGACAACTTGTGTTTATGTTTCACTTGTATTTAGTTTAAAAACATATTAGATACTGTCATTTCGTAATATAAATTTTACGGTTATACAAATAGTTGTTATAAACGTAAAATTATCTAGTATTTCTCTTAATTTTTACTTATTACTCACCTAACAGGATGCGACTCCAATCATTTAAATTTAAAGTCATTTATCAGTCTGGTAAATTAAACATTGCCGATTCCTTGTCAAGATTATGTAAATTGAGTGAGGAACCTTCATTCGACAAGGAAGGTGACCATCACGTATGTTCAATAATCGAAATAAGTTCTCCAAAAGCCATAAATATTTCTCGAATAATTACAGAAAGCCAAAAGGACCAACAAATAGCGAAAGCCGTTGTCAAATTAAATCAAGAGGCATGGGAAATATCAGATAAAAATATTTTTTATGCATTTAGAGGAGAATTAACAAATCTGGAACCAGTTTTTCTTCGTGGAAATAGACTTATTATTCTGGAGGCTCTGGGAGCGAAAAAAATGTTTAGAGCAAGTGTACCGCTTATTGGGAAAACCGTTTGCAACACACACATGTCCTCCGTGATTATTCATTGTATGAATCCCAATACACGTTAATAAAAATAAAATCCTTTTAATTCTCACGAACACTATACTAAAAATACAAAACACAGATTTAGATTTAAACACAATATTTATTTATCTCTTACACGCCGACAATGAACTATATATTGAACACAGGAGTGAACTGTATCTATCTACGTCTATGCGATTATTTTGACGTTGTAACCCATAATGGCGGCATGCGCGACGATATGCGCAGGACGGCTTGCAAACGTGAAAGTCAGAATACTGTATTATTTATTATACTGTGGTATAGGTAGAGACTTGGGAATTTTGTTGTTCCTAAAAATACAAATGTATGTAGAGAGCAGAAATATGAAAAGTGCCAGATGTTGTTAACTATTGGAAATTTGGAGAATATAATTTACAACTACAATAACTAAACAAAAATATATACCGGGTGGTCCATTTAACTTGAGACAGCCTTATATGTTAAAAACGGCACATTTTTAGGAAAAAAGTTCAAATTAAAGTTGTTTGCTATTGTGGGGGAAAAACAATGGTGGCACCCATTCGCGAGTTTATCAACCGTTTCAAGGTTATCGCAAGGTCAACTCGTTTTTCTTAATGGAAACATATATTTTTCATTACCGAATCGGATTCTACATAAAAAAATACAAATAACTTTCCTTAATAAATTTTTTGATTCCGATAATAATTTGGATTCATTTCTCTGTTTTTCGTTCTTGGAACTGAGGTTCAACAATTTAAAAATCATCGACTGATTATTTGATTTTAGATAATTATTTAAATGCCATTATTTATTTTTTCTTTGTTTCAACGTTTCGAGAAGACCACCTGTCTTCATCAGGAATTTAATAAACTACGTTCTCGTAAACTTCTTCGCAACACAGTAATAAAATGCATGGGATATATCACTTTTATCTGCAAAACCACAGGTAATATCGACAAAACTTTTTCTGACATAGAAAGATATTCCATATTTTGTTAAAAATAGCAAAATTGATAACAGACTAACGAACGTACCTACTGATCGTCATTGGGAAGTAAAAGTTAATAATTCCTCATATATTCAAATATTTAATTTTTATTTTTTTTATACTTAAAGAAAATAGTAGTAAATTTTTCAAATGGTAAACATTCTTGCACATTTATAGCAATTAAATCATTCATAATATCTTTACACTTGTGAGTGACAATAAACAATAAGTTAGTTTTGAGAAAATATGGAACATCTTTCTGTAGCACAAAAGGTTGAGATGATATTGCTCTATGGAGAATGTCACAGAAATATCGATAATGCCGTAGCATTGTATATGCAACGTTTTCCAGAAAGAAATCCTACATCCCGCGCTACATTTTACCGTGTTGTGAAGGATTTTAGAGAAACCGGAAATGTGCAGCCGAAAAAACGAACTCGACGAGCTACTGTCAGTGGTGAAAATAATGAAATCGCAGTATTGGCGGGTATTGCTGTAAATCCGCATGTTTCTTGTCGAAGAATTTCTCAAGACTCTGGATTTTTTAAATCAAGCATTCTTAGGATATTAAAGCGGCATAAATTTCACCCGTATCACATTGCTTTGCATGAAGAACTTCATGGTGATGATTTTTGAGAATCGAGTCAGATTTTGCCAGTGGGTACGATAACAAATTCTATTAAACAGAAACTTTTTCTTTAGTGTGGTGTTTTCGGATGAATCTGGTTTTACAAACCATGGACAGATGAATCGTCACAACCTGTATTATTGGAGTGTCGAAAATCCGCGGTTGTTAAGAGAAGTGGAACAACAGAGCTCTTGGACGGTGAATGCATCATGTGGAATTCTTGGAGATAGGTTGATTGGTCCATATTTTATTGAAGGAACATTGGATGGACAAAAATATCAGCAGTTTCTAGAGCAGCATTATTTACCTCTTCTACTTGAAGATATACCACTCCAAGAACGGGCAAATATATGGTTTCAACATAATGGCTGTCCTGCACATTATGGCAGAACTCCCCGTGAAGTGTTAGATCATGAATACCCTGATCGATGGATTGGAAGATGTGGCCCCGTTGTGTGGCCTGCTAGGTCGCCTGATTTAACGCAAAAGTTATTTGTTTTTTTTTTCTGTAGAATACGATTCTGTAATAAATAATCTATGTTTCTATTTAAAAAACCAAAGTTGACCTTGAGATAACCTTGAAGCGGTTGTCAAATTCGCAAATTGATACCACTGCATTTGCCCCACAATAGCAAACAACTTTTATTTGAACTTTTTTCTCGAAAAATGTGCCGTTTTTAAGATATAAGGCTGTCTCAAGAAAAATAGACCAACCGGTATATACAGTGTGGTGCAATAATAATGGTCGCACACTATAAACATTATCTTTACAATAATCCATTATTGTAGAATGTAATCTCTATAAAAAAATAAGATAATAATGTATTATTTTCCTAAGCCAATAACAAAATAAAAAGCTTTGGATATAATAATTAATTTCACCGAGAGCTGAACATAATAAGATGAGATGAAAATTGCTAAATATTGTTCAGTAAATTGATACCATGATACACATGCCTCCAAAAGTTATCGTAATATTGAGCAACACATGTTTCATAACACTCTCGTCAATCCGATAGCCACGTACAAAACAAGTTTCACGTGTAATACTCTTTCCCAGCCTTTATTATTTCAATCTTCTTGAATTCATACGTAAATTTGTTGCTATCTGTTTTAAAGCTGGGTAAGTAATTGGTGTAAATCAAATTAACTACTATGTAATATGTAATTAATTACAATTTTTGATAAAGTAGGTAATAGTATCTAACTAATTACATCTATGTAATATCTAACTAATTACATTTTGGGCCAAAATAATTTTTAATAGTAATTGAGATATTGGAGCCCCAATTACTTTTCCCGAATATATAATAATAACATTCTTTATTCATAAGGTACAGCAAAGGGACATAGAATGCGTCAAGATTTTAAGTAAACTACATATATAACAAATTGTATAAAATACACATATTGTAAACTTACATTGCAGAATCAAGTACGAATTGAACAAATTGTATAAAAAACACGTATTGTAAAATTACATTACAGAATCAAGTACGAATTTAATAAATTGCATAAAAGACACATATTGTAAAATTACATTACAGAATCAAATACGAATTGAACAAATTGTATAAAAGACACATATTGTAAAATGACATTACAGAATCAAGTAAGAATTGAACAAATTGTATAAAAGACACATATTGTAAAATTACATTACTGAATCAAGTGAGAATTGAACAAATTGTATAAAAGACACATATTGTAAAATTACAATACAGAATCAAGTACGAATTGAACAAATTGTATAAAAGACACATATTGTAAAATTACAATACAGAATCAAGTACGAATTGAACAAATTGTATAAAAGACACATATTGTAAAATTACAATACAGAATCAAGTACGAATTGAATAAATTGTATAAAATACACATATTGTAAACTTACATTACAGAATCAAGTACGAATTGAACAAATTGTATAAAAGATACATATTGTAAAATTACATTACAGAATCAAGTACGAACTGAACAAATTGTATAAAACATATTGTAAAATTACATTACAGAATCAAGTACGAATTGAACAAATTGTATAAAAGACACATATTGTAAAATTACATTACAGAGAGACTCGAGGTCGAATTGAACAATCAAAATATTCACTCAATGAAAAAAAGCTCTGATCTAGCAGCCAATTTTTGACTTGAGTTTTAAATTTTCTGGTGGTCGCTATATATTAATTTCAAGTGCTGACTGTGTTTCAAAAAGCCTCTACAATATTTAAGGCGGCGATTTTTCAGGGCTTTTTATGAAATTATAGTACTGTTTGGCCCATTCTTAAGGACAATTTGTTATTCCTGCTGATTTTCCCCCACCTATGGCATTCTGTCAATAGCTTTTGCACAAAATTGTTGAAATTCCTCATCTACTGATGTTGATTTCGTTTACTGTTGACGCGAGTTTTTCAAGAAATGCAATAAGGTATGTTCATATTTCATCATTCATCATGGTGTGATCAAAATTCGCATGCGATATTTGAAGATCATTCTCAAAATCAGTTCTCGTTGAACGTTTGATTCGGAATTGTGGGAGACTGCTTAATTGGACTTACCAGAGAGGTATATCGCGACTTTCTGGAACACACGCTTCTTGGCCTTATGGAAAACCTACCATCGCCAAGTTTTTAACAGAAACATCGGAAATCGCTGAATTGGCCGAGGTTACTTATAACAATAAATACCTGCTGATAAATCCTACATCAAATTTACACTAGCTATCGTTGCGCTGATCATACTTTCATCCCAAAGTTGCTCTGAAGAAGCTGGCAGGTTGATCAGCGAAACGTTACCTATTGTAAATTTGACACAGAATTATTCAGAATTATTGTTGTTATAAGTTTAGTTGCCTATGAAAGTAATCGGTCTAAAAATTCTATAAAATTGTCTTTGATTTTACAACTTCTGTTGTTAAAAAAATAATTATTAGAGTTTATTACTGTTGAAATTGCAATCTAAAATTCATAATCATAATTTTCTGTTATATATTGTAGTATTATTAAGAAAAAATATTGAATTAGCCTATTTTAGATTGAAAAAGTAATGCTAATTGGAGAAGTAGAATATTTAATTAAATTACAATTGTAATTAGTTACAAAAATATTCAATTCAATTTTCAATTCAATTATTGGCCATTAGTTGGTATACAATTCATATACATTGGCCTGTCAAGATTCAATTCCACTTACAAAAATTAAACTAAATTCATGCTCGAAACATTAAAAAATGTCAAAAACATTAAAAACTACAAAAAATAACAAATAAAGAAGAATACCGAATAAATAACAATATTACTTAACATTTACAAGACAAACAATATAGATTAACATGAACAACTTTCAAGACATACGAGCCTACCAGCAAAATAAAAAGAAGTCACAGCTGGTGGAGCAATGCTCAACAAATGCCTGCAGCGTGTACAAACCATTTACAGCCAAAAATTATTTTAAATTGCTTTTCAATTTAATGAGTGAAGTTGAGCTCAAAATTTTTCGGGGCAGCATATTAAAATAATAAATACCAGCATAGTGCGGCGACCTTTTGAATGACTTGTGGCACGGCCTAGGCAGCAGAAGTTGGCTTCTGCTAATTATAAAGTGCCTCATTTGTAATAAACAAATTACGCCTCCTGAAGATATAAGTTAAAAGCTTGAACAAATACACGCAAGGCACCGTTAAAATCCGTTCTTTTTTGAAGGTTTCCCTACAGACAAAGTAATTTGTAATTATAGTTAACTACTTTTAAAAGTAATTTTCTATAATTATTAATATTAAGGGAAAATAATGCTTAAAAACTCAATCACGGTAATTTTTATTCCCTTCGCAGATCCTTCAGAACTTTGGATAAAAACGCATTTTTTGGTTTTATACTATGTAACACTTAATTATATTTTTTTATGAAATCAAGGTCAGAAAGCATTCAATTTAAATAGATTATAATGCGTTAAAAATTATTTAAAACGGTTAATAAATAATTAACATTTTATTTAACAATTTGTTTCTGTTTAAATATAAATATAATGTTTAGATAGAAAAAAGGTACCTAATATTTAATACGTTTGTTAATGCAGGTTTAAAATCGAAACTTCGCAAAGTATTTCGTACGTCTTCCAATCCAACCAGTGCAGATGCATTTTCCAGTGCTCGTCTAGTCACACAACTTACATCCGCTGCTCTGTGCGCCAGTTCACCAGTACTTCCGAATTCTAGCTCAGTACCACCTGTCGTTAAATCTTTAATTCGACCACTTACGGTAAGTAGAGCACAAAGTTTTAGATAAACGCGATCGTCACTGTATACGAAAAGTCTTTCTTAGATTTTGCTATGTATCAAAATTGCATGAGTGATATATGCTCGATGAAACTAGAATGATGCATCAAGAATCATTTACTTTACCACGCGAACAGAACACGAGCACTGTCACCCTTACTAGTATTAGCTGTAGAAAAACTAACTAAAAGCTAGAAATATTGAACCTGTTAGAGATAATATTAAGTATTTTCAATTTTATTTTTCAGGTGCCTAAATTACAAATAACCCTCGTTAACAACAATGCTGACTACCCAAACCACAATTTGACTAATAGTAATGGAATAAAATCACAACACTCAACACCTACTAAAGCCATTGTTGAAGTAACAAATTACGTAAATAATGAAGAAGACAATAATATAAATCATGTCAAACCAACAATACGATTAAAGAACAAAAAGAAATAGCATGAATGTTATTTATGTAAATGGTAGACTTAACAAAAATCGAGAGACTGGACAAGATTAATCTTTAATTTTTGTGTTTTAAGTAATTTATTATTATTATACTTATTAACAATACATTTTTACTAGTTTATTTAGTTGGTTAAGAATTTGGACGCCCGTTTCTCAAAGTAAATTACCAATTATAGCATTATTTTAATTTCTGATTGGTGGTGAAGACAACCAATAATAGTGTTCAATTGGATATTTGCTCTGAGAGTTGTTTATAATGTCTATGAACGTTGAATTAGTTAAAACTGATTTTGTCTTAGATATGACTACAAGTTATTACAGGAAAAGCAAAAGGTTTTCTTGTCAACCACTCAAATGCATTATGGCCTTAGGTTTACATGAGGGAAAGTTAGGAATGGATTCTATACATACAAAAAACGTCCATATGAACATGGGTCCGGTATAATGCTCCGTTTTCAGAATACGAGGTGTTTAAAGATTTCCGTCTTTAATAGTTGAAAACCCGTTGAGATATTGAAATTAGTTCTGTAACACGCGAATGTATCACTAAAGGTCACATTTACATGCCAAGCACATACATTATAGTGTCGTTCGTGCCGGTGCGGCACGGCGTCTTAATATGTTTTGAGAAAAATCTGTACGCCGCACAGTGGGGTATTTGAGCAATCTGGCCGGCCATAAATCGATTTCGTAAACTTTATCGCAGGTAGAAAATACGTGTATTTTATAAGCAGAGATAGTTTACGCATATAATAAACCCCTTCTCCACCTTATAGCACACTGTTACACAATCGTACGATCAGTTGAAATTCGGCTATCCTTAAGCAGACATATTAATTTCCGCCGTAGTTAGCAGATGTGTAGTTAAAGAGTGTTGTGATTTGTATTGTTTATTTAGACTGATAAAATTATAAATTATGGATTGTGGAGAACCAGGTAAGTGTATTTAGTTTTCACAAATCTTTGTTATATAATGAACTTTAGTAATTTTAAAATTAGCTTTTTCTATTGATAGTTTTTTTTCATGCTTCTTATTCAATCTAGTTTTACTTTGTATGAACAAAGTTGTACTTCCTGATATTTCCCGGAATCGATATCAGTTTGCTTTGAAAGTTTAGGCTTTGTTCTTCAAAAAATGTAATTTTATTTTTGCGAAAAAATGCGATTTTGTAAATTATTGCTATTTAAAACAAATAACTACATGTAAAATCGATAAAATAACTACTGGTATTAATTATTTCCTTTTTCCGTTCTTAATTGTTGTTTTTTTTTTCAAGGCCGTCAAATGTACGAGTAGTGACTAGAAAACATTTATTTTCTATTATGCAGCGACAAAATTTGAATACCATGAACGAAAAGTTAGAATTTCTAGAAAACCGTCTTCTCGAATCGGAAGATTTTTCAACGGAGCAAATTAGTACACTAAAGCACGATTTGTCACATTTTAAGTCAGAAGTAAAGAGAAGGTGGTCTAAAGCGTTAAGAAAAGAAGAATACTTCTTAAAGAAAAATAACGAATGGCTCCAAGGAACATTTCATATTCCAAAGGTTGTAAAGAGACCCGGTCGACCCGCAAAGTTGTTTGAGGCATCAAGTAAGAGGACTAAAAGAAGAAAAACTGAAGGGCTTCGCAAAACAACTAACTTAGAGGTGCTCACTTACGCGACGCAGTCTAAGCTAGTAGAAAGTGGCAAAAGAGATGCTTCCTTAGTTCTAAAAGAAATTACAAGTACCCCAAAACGAGCAACAAAATATAAGAAAGCTTTTTCTCGTACTCAGTTCGAAAGTGTCAGCTCTCAATTGTCGCCGAAGCTGGCTATTGCCATGTTTGTTGAAGCAGGACTTTCCAGGAGGCAGTAAGAAATAATAAGAAGCACTCAGAAAAAGTTATTTCCTTGTTATAGCCTTCTACAAAAAGCTAAACTAGATGTACCTAAACCTGGATTTGGTAACACAAACGATGGCAATACCAGTCGAAGATTTTTTGAGAACCACGAATTGTCGGCAGAAATTACTGGGATTGACAAGCACTTTATATACAGATTAAAAATAATTTTAGAACTAATTATCGTGTGGACATAAAATTAATTTAGAAAAATTTTCGGCTTATGCAAAGGAAACTGCAGAAATCTACATCCAGCTCTTCCCGTAGCATCCAATGACTCCCACTATGCATAAAATATGAATTCATGGCCCAATGGTTATCGAAAATGCGCTGCTTCCGATAGGTCAATTATCAGAGGAGGCATCAGAAGCACGTAATAGGCATTTCAGGATCTATCGCCAAAATTTTGCAAGGAAGTTTTCAAGAGAATCTTGCAATTTGGATGTGTTGAATAGGCTGTTGTTTACTTCCTATTATAACTGGAATGAGACCAATACCTAAAAAGCATAGTAAACCGTTTTCCAAAGAAACATTAAGTTTGTTACTTTCGGCTTCACCTAATGTGAAAACAGACTCGCAGTCGGAATCATCAACGGATGATGAAGAAGAGACTTGATTCAGACGAGGAAGGATGGGATTCATCCAGTTAAAACATTTTTTTATTCGAATTTTTTTATAAGATGTTTGTAAAATTAATAATAAAGTTACCCAAATGTAGATTACTAGTGGACACACTGTACATACGTGTCTATTTTTTTGGTTTTACTATAAATTAAACTTACAAATATCCTAAATTTACTCAATTCTTCCTGAAGTATAACTTATTTAATTTATATATTTTTGGCCGCCCAGATTGCTCAAATAACCCACTGTGCGCCGCGCCGTTGTTGGTTTCTGCAAGTATCAGTGTCGGTCACTTAGGGGTAAATGAATTCTGTTTAAGTGTCTCCCTGACTTTTTCATTATGACAAACCGTTTTTGATTAAAAATTATTATAATATTCAATATAATTATTTTTAACAAAGTTGTAGAAATTAAAGTTCCATTTCTGGTAAATGAAAAATAAAACAATTACCGACGGTACTGCAGTCTGGCTAGAAAGTTGCTGCTCGTGGAATTCATGTATGGCGATGGCAAATACATTAACGTGAATGGTATTCCGTAATTCGTTTGGTTGAGGCCTGTACTTCATGTGAAATTTAATTCAACCATTTTATTTTTTTTATAAATGGATAGGTGTGTATTAATGCATTTATCAAGCTTTGACGCAATAACTACTACTCCCTCTGAATATTTGAAGTATACGCATACGTATACCTACAATGAATTTAAAAATTTCTGTTTGAGCCTTAGGGTTGTTTGGTTACAGATATAAAAAATCAATTAGAAATTTGAAACTCATTTTTGGTAATAAATATTTGATTTTTTTACGAAACGCTGTTACAGTTGAGCATAGACAAGGTTTGGGAAGCAAGTTATAATTTTATGTTGGTATTACAAAAAAATATTTACATTTCCACCACAGAAGATTAAAATCATATGTTCGTAAAACTACATTTTTATACATTGCTGAAGCCATGTCCCAGACTTTTGCTACTTCATTTAATTAGGTCCACGACGACATCAATATTGAATTCGGGTTCACTCATTTCGCAAAATAGGTCATAGGTATAAACGCTTTGAAAATGCTCTCCAAATTTTTGGTATCTGATCATTGCTTTTTTATCACTTTATAAACTAGGTAGATTATTATATTTTAATTCTCAATATCATCTAATTCTATACCAGAAGATGGAAAATTAAAATATCTGAAATCGATCAAGTTTGTATTTTCTAATTTACATTGACTAATTTTCTGATCAACACAATATATATATACACACCTATATATATAATTCGGTAGTAAAAAATATAATAACTAAGATAAAAGAATTAATTAATTATTATTAATAAACAAATATTTGTTATTTAATAATACTCGTACACCACATATATACCTATTGTGCATTTATTAAATATGATACCAGCAGGATTTACTAAATAAGCGTACCAAGTTTACCCCACGTTGTAAGTACTACTAATTGGAGGTTACAGGAATTCTCAAGGGTATGTTGTCTAGCGACATAGAGAGCCTGTTATTTCTG
Source organism: Apoderus coryli (assembly GCA_911728435.2). Taxonomy (NCBI): domain Eukaryota; kingdom Metazoa; phylum Arthropoda; class Insecta; order Coleoptera; family Attelabidae; genus Apoderus; species Apoderus coryli. The sequence goes on along the minus strand of OU452204.1, from coordinate 6,892,733 downwards.
CTCACAAATACTACTTTGTATGCAATTGTTGCCATGAAAGATGTAATAAAAACAATTAGGTATATATTTACAGTCATATAGTGCACTACATAATCTCGAGACAGTAATGAAACAATTCCTAACCAGGTTTGTACTTACCTATATAATATTTTTTGCAACCATCAACATTATTTCACAGCAATAATAAAGTTATATTTTGAAGTACTCCATAACTAACAGAAGTGACAAATTTGTGAAATAAAACAAGTCTTCTGCACAAAATAAGATTATTTATATGTTCAAAACAAATTCAACATACGCTAGACATTTTCGAAATTAACAAAATTCCATCTTCAGTGGCTAGTTACATCATCTTTCAAAATAAAATTACTCAAATCAGAACATCAAAAGAAACATGAACACATGATTATTGCATTATTAAAGTTACTAATTTAGAGATTTTTTTTTTTATTGAACTTATAAAACATTCTGAAACAATAGTTTTCATATACTTAGAACTCTATAATATAAAACAGTACAAAGGTCTTAGCATTTCGTGGTTTTAAACATCTAAAACATCCTGTAACAACAGTGTTTATACAGAATCATACAATAGAAGTTAATACAAAGGTGTTACCATTTTCTGGTTTTAAACGTCTAAAACCTCCCGAAACAACAGTTTTCATATAGAACTTCACAATACAAATCAGTACAAAGGTCTTCGCATTTTGTGGTTTTAAACATCTAAAACATCCTGAAACAACAGTTGATATTCATACAGAACCATACAATCAGTACCTACAAAGGTTTTACCATTTTGTGGTTTTAAACGTCTAAAACATTGCCACGGTTTAAATTAATGGAAGAATATTTATATGATTTTTGTTTTTATCAATAAAATTATTATTTAAGAAAACACAAAAAAGAGAGATCGGGTAACGTTTTCAAACCTTGTGACAGCTTTAGCTTAAACCACAGCAAAGCTCGACTAGGTCAGCCTTCAGGGGGGGTGCGCCACTAACTTTGCGGTAAAGATAGAAACCTACGCTGTTTTGTATGTCACAAAGCTTGAATCCACCATGCGATTATTCACCATAATCAAATTCAAAAAAAAAATATATTATATATTTATACGAAATTATTTTTCAGCACATAATACAAAAAATTTGAAATATTTATATTAATAAATATCGTCACGAAACAAAACAAAAAAAAGAATGAATCTTATCACTGTATTCCTATTCTAAAAATTATAAAAGAAATATTCAGGACAATAAACAATGTTTGGATCTCCCAAATACTGATATACGAAATTATTAAGTATATATTCACAAAAATACATATCAGTCATTCAACAATACTAATATTCAATACTAAGTTCTAAAGAAAATATATTACCAATAAAGAGTGAAAATTTTAATCGATATCTATACACTTATTGTTTATATTTATTTTAATAATAAAATAAAACAATACACTCTATACGTGATCACGAATAGTTCCCAACACTACTATGTAAAATAGTTTTATGATACATAACAATAATAACAAAATATATAAACCCTTGATATTTTTTTTTGTTACTTCGAATAAAGAAATGTTTACTATTCAATAATTGAAAAAAAACAAATGGTACTATTTAACACAAAAACAATTATATGAACATACAGAAGGAAAATTAATTTATTTCATTGGAACTCTATTATATACGAGATATGAGAAATTGACTTTGCAAATAAGTTAATAGGAAAAATTAATAAAATGACGTATTCAACAAATAAATTTTTACAATAAAAACCTGGTCTCGTTCTGATGATCAACCATCCATTTTTACACAAATCTTCGACAAGAACAATGAATTTTTTTGTCACCATACAACAGCAGTCATAAATCGATGATTTCCAAAAATTGGAGTCTAAATCGTTCAAACCAATTTTTATTTATTACTTGATTGTAATGGACAAACGGAATAATATCCGAACTCAGGAAGAAGAACGCAGAAGAAGAAAGAAAGAGGAAGCCCTAAAAAATATAAAATCAAGTCCTAAGTACGGGTACGAGTTTAATAAAAAATAAGCACAAAAAAAAATTAAAGGAAAGTGTAGTTCCCTCACCTTGATGTTGTGTGGCTTAATTGTACTCCAGTGACACTTTTCACATGGCCAAACAGAAATCGGTTACAAAGTTGAGTCTGCATAAGAATTGAAAAAAAAGGTAAAATTAAATTTTGGTCGATGAAGAAAAAAACTGTAGAAGCTAAAATAGTCAAGGACACTCACCCAACAAGAATTGAAGTAGTTAATACAAATCCAGACAAAGCTGATTGTTTGATCGCACAATGCACATAATATATAACATCCAAACCATCCAGAAATCAAACAATAATTTTGGATAACAATTCTCATAAATCCCACACAAAAATGGTTTCTAATCAAGCTTAGAAAAATTTGAGAAAATATCCACTTTAACCACTAGTATACTCTTGTAGCACTCGACTTACAATGAAGAATGACAATGAAAAATTTCACAAAACGCAATGTCAACTTAAGAGTTTCGACCAATCAAAATTTCACACCTGGAGAATTAACATTATGCCTTGATGATAGCACGCCAACGATTGTTAAGAGAACTAACACAAATATATTTTATTATGATTAATTAAAAAAAAAAACGATAATTAATATACTAAGAACACTATATGCTATAGAAAAATAAATATGAATAATTATTTCATAATTCAAATAATTCTCCAAACAACAATTATGAATTCTAAATCAAAGAAAGAATGCCCTCTTTCATTTAAATCTGGGAAGTTAACATAGCGCACAGGAAAAATCAATAAATATGTACTTCTACTACTGTAGGTACCATTATCAACAAATTTTGTTTATTTATAAATTTAAATATTTTATGCCTATTTAACAATAGATGGAGCGAGATATATTATTACCTTTTTAATTAGAACAATTTAAAATTTGAATCACGTAATCATTTGTGTTATGGTGCAGGTAAGTATAAACCCGATGGTTACGAGAGCACATACAGGGATAGTCAGAAATTATGTACCTACAAAAATCAATTAAACATATTATTTAATCCAAACATATTAATAACAGAACAGTGAATGTTTCCATGGCAACAAATAATTTCCCTATTTTTCTGAAAATAGAAATATATACAAATTTCAAACGTAACAACATCCAAACAACAATTTTCATATAAAACCCTACAATATAAATCCGTACAAATGTCGTACCATTTTGTGGTTTTAAACATCTAAAACATGCTGAAATAACAGTTTTTATATGGAACTCTACAATATAAATCAGTACAAAGGTCTTACCATTTTGTGGTTTTAAACATCAATAACATCCTGAAACAACAGTTTTCATATAGAACTCTACAATATAAATCGGTACAAATGTCCTACCTTTTTGTAATTTTAAACATCAAAATCGAAAAAATTTTTAAGTGCTCTAAATTAGTAACCTTAATAATTCAATAATCATGTATGTGTTCATGTTTCTTTTGATGTTCTCATTCGCGTAATTTTAATCAATGAAAGATGGATGTTATTATCCACTGAAGATGAAATTTTAATAATTTCGAAACGTGTCTGGCTTATGTTGAATTTGTTTTGAGCATATAAAGAATCTTATTTTGTGGAGAAGACTTTTTATTTTACATAAGTAATAAAATTATGTTGTATTTAAAAAATTTAAAGAAGTTCAACTTTGTGTGACAAATAAATAGGCATGAATCAATCAGAAAGGTCACAAGGGTCACAAGTGTGCAATAATAGAAACAATACATTACCATGCTTTTTTTTTACTGTGATTGGCACCATATAAAACAAAATTTAAATTTAATTACCTACCATAATTAGTTTAATAAAAATAATTAATTTACCCAATTTACGTCATTCCTGATGAACCATTCTCATCGCCGAACTTTAGTTGCAATGACATTACTGAGGATTAGATTAAGATGGACTTGGTGCACTTATTTTGTTCAACCCTGTATCATAAAATACATGATGTGTTTAACAAAAATAGGTATACTTATTATATCCAAATGAATTTCTACTACTTATTATAAATGTTGCCTTACCTTTACAAAAATATGGATCAATAATTATTATACATAAATTATTATAAGTAAATAAGATTGAAAAATATATAATATTATAAAAATTTTATATATTTTATGTATCTACCTAAGTATCTCAAATTTGATTTAGGTTTCGAAAAATATCTATCTGTGTTATATTAAAATTTTAATATTTATATTATTTTTTGTTGATTAATATTAAAGTAAATAAAACAATAGTATTATTTTTGATTGTTTTGCTAATTAATATTTTGCAGGACTTCGTTGGTCTACATTTACAAGAAAATAATGCAACAATTGGAAATTGTATAACCCGACATACCATAACATGTTTCCAAAGTTCTGTATGTCTCTTCAGACATCATTTAGGTTATTGCCAATATGAAAAAGTGACGAGAACAGAGAGGCGGCTTGTCATATGAAGCAACACTCTAACTAAATTATCAGTAAAATTAATAACATTTAAGTATTTGCTTTTACTTTGTTGTGTAATTATTTTTCTCCATAGAAACTTTAAACCATAAATTTATTTACACATAAATATATATAGTAAATCCAGTTTTACCATAAAACTGTTGTTTTGTCTGAAGCATTTATTTATATTTAACTATCATCCATAATATACATATATTTCCCTCTTTTCTATTCTTGTAATACATTATTTATTTTGGTCTCTCTCTTCGCTGTGCACGGCGCTTGACACCCTTACCAGTGCTTGTGTCCTCTGTCACACCAATAGAGGCGTGTTTTCATCTATAATTCAGCAACAATGGGCAACACGGATACTCCGGCATATACCCAATATACAACGAGATACAACCAGCTGACAGCCGGCTGTCGCCCTTCATATAAACATAGTTGCCAGCGTTCAATTATTGCACTAAGACCTTGGCACCTAGCAAACGAATCTTGCCATTTAAAAAGCAGCATAGAAGGCACGCTTCATATAGATGCAGCATCCTCAGGCGGACCCCAATCCTCTTTTATATGTTTGCAGTGGCATTACGTTTAAATAGCAATAAGTCTTGTCTAATCATACCTATTTCTAAGAAATTAATTTAGGCTTCTTAGTTACTTTTTTAAATCGTCTCTATAGTCTCTACAGTCATACAAGTGCCCCTCAAATGAAGAGTGGCAGATGGACCTGCTTTATTTATACAGAGTGAGTATAAAGTGTGGAAACCCCTGTATATTTCCGAAAATAATCGTGCGCAAATAACAATAGACTACATATTCAACATTTGTTGGACTAGAAATTGCTTTTGAATTAAATTTTTATTTGTCCATATAAGTATTGACCTTTTATTTTACAAGTATTTTCAATTGACAGCTACAATTTTTTCCATGGCAAATTTAATTTTAATGATCTGTAAACGAAGAACACTATTGATTCAGTTATTTTATAATGTAACCCTATAAAAATTGTATGTCGTCCTAACCAGAAATAAATGGACTACTGTAACAAACAATACCTAGTACGCCCCTGTCGTGTCACTGCACGTGTGCTTTTCGGCAACCCTGTGACTACCGCGTACCGCATCCAGAGTGTTTACTTATCTTGACTTTAGTTTTTATACTTTCTGCGATCTTTGTGTAATAATTCAGTAGAAGACTAGATTTTGCAGCAGATGCATCATAAGGTATAAGTTTTATTTAATTTTATTTTAAACATATAATATAACCTTTTAATTTGTAGTTATACCTAACTAATAAATTATTTAAACATATATAGTGTTTACCCAACTTTCATCTGTTTCAAAAAAACCCTAAAAAAGCTTTACAACATCAAAGCTTGCAACACTACCTAAAAATGAAACGAAAAATATACCATGTCATTTAAAAAAACAAAGTTGGTTGCCATAGCAACAAAGCTGTTAACTTTATAAAAAACTGAACATCGGCAGGTTGTGTCAAAAATTATACCAAAAAAGTTTTGTATAATTTTTTTTTTTAAAATAACGATTAGTTTCCGAAATATACAGGGGTTTCTACACTTTATACTCACTCTGTATAAGCGTAGATTGAAATATTTATTTCAATCAACAGTATAAGCCTTCCAAGACCAAAGTTTATTTTGAGCATATCCACGTTCTGCCTTCAGAAACTAAATATGGTTTGGTGCAAAGGGCATTTTATTATTTAATCAAGCAATTGATAAGAAACGTCAGTTTATAGATAAGTATCATTGCAATGACACCTCCCATGATTATCAAGCAAATCCTTTTTTTAACAAAGTTGCATTAATATTTGTTGGATGTCGACAGCAAGAACTTATATTGGTTACATACGTTTAGGTTAGAAAATCAGTTTTCGTGGTACACTTGCCAATTGCCAAAAACAAAAACCTATAAAACGGGCGTTCTTACGATTGCTAATCAACAACCGTTTTTTTTTATGTCTTCGTGGCCATAAAGTACACTGTGATTTAGTTGATAACTAACGAATAAAAGCACAATAATGAACCAGTATGACATAAAATATTTTATTTCTGACCGGAATATTATTAGCTTATATTTTCATGGTTACGCGACCAATAAAGACGGTCATAACTCCCTTGCGAGATTACTAAAATGTAGAGTAAATTAAAAATGTCCCTTAATTCCCTCTTTTTAGAAGTAACAATGAAAAACATTAGTTTTAAAAAACATTTATGAAATGAAAACGTATAAATCTCACTGAGGTTCTATATTTACATCATTGCTTTGATAAAAAATAATAAATGTACAATTCTTCCACTACCAGATAATATTTTTGTCTTTTGTGTGACTGCTGCGTTTATTCAGTACTACATCTGAAGTGCGTACCTTTTCCAATTGTGAGGTAGATAACATCCACACCGTTTTATGCTTCAATTCAATGCTCCCTGCACCATGGTAGAACTTGCTCAAATTCCTTGTGTCTTTAAATTGGTTATAGATGCTGCTGGATCGTCGCCTAGCGGAATAGTAGAAGTTAAACGAAGAATTATATTTTTGTGCATTTTTTTTATTTTCGGGTTATCACTACTAAAAAGGAACCCCGATACCTACTCTATATCCACTATCTTCAGATTTAGAACTTTTTGACTTCAGCATCTTCCAAAAGAAGTAGTCCATTCTCTCAGTGGAGTGCAATGTATTAAAACAAAGCAAACAAAACGTCACCTCCACAAATGTATTAATCCAAAAATCACTCTAAGTGAAACATGTTTCGAAAGCAGTAGCTTTCATCATCAGTCACAGACTTTACCTAAGTAAATTTAAATGAGGATATTATAGATTAGTTATATATAATTAATTTTTAATCAAAAATGAAAGAAACTATAACAAAAAATATATTTTTTGCAATAAATGCATTTTATTGGGGACCTTTAGAAATCGAACGGTCTTTGGGACATAATACAGCAGATTTTTTTTGATTTATTACCCTTGCTACTTTACTTCAAGAATGCCTCTAAGTCGTTGAAGTTGGTGATATCCTGTTGCTTCTACCATAGATTTTAGCATTGACTATTTAGTCGATAAAGAATTTTTACTACATATTTCTGACGACAATTTTCTACGAAAACATTAAAAATACCTCATGATTTCTTGAAAATATGCTAGAAGACAGTTCCTTTGACACCCCTGGCATATCATTGCTCCGTGACACTATGCCTCACTAGTTCCATCGAAATAATGCGAAATTCGAAAAAATAATATCCGAATTGGTTTGGTGCAATTGAAATTTTTTTATTGAATCAAGCAATTGATAACAAACGTCAGCTGATAAACAAGTAACATTGCAATGAAACCTTCTATGTTCGTTTACAAAAAAAAAAAATAAATTTAAATACATATTCCGTTTTGTAAATGTACCACTAGAAAGTTAAGTTGGAGTTTTATCGTATGATTTATTAATTATGAAGTTTGTGAAATATGTTTTATTAATATTCTGACACTACAATACCGCAGTAAGTTAAGCAGTATTCAGAAGAAATTTAGGCACATCTGAACAACCCCCAATTTCTAAGAATAGAAAATTAATCGTTTCGCTTTCAAATTGTTCCTAAATTTTATAAGTAAATATATTCAAGGGTTTGGACCTCACTATATACACTACACAATTACGCCTTTGGTATCAAAAAATTACATACAATAGCCGTAAAGATTCTCTTTAAGTTTGAAAAATTGTTCTTTTTATTTTCATTTTTGTATTTTTATCAAAATTTAAAATATTTTCGATACAAAAACCTCAAACGAAAATTGTGCACAATTAATGTAGCTTTTATAGCACTGCTGAATATTTATCTATGTAAAGGTCAATTCGCACAATAGTTCAGGACACGCTCCGCTCACGCTCCAGTCAAGTCGCGATAAAATATTCTTACACGGTATTTAAATGAGAATGTTCATATTTGGCGCTTCGCTCACGGTATGCTCGCGATGTTTGACCGCGCACATTCTCGCTGAGGATAATTTGCGGGAACCGTGAGCGAACCGATGCGTCAGTGTGTACAAACAACAATCAGACATCGGTCGCTTTTACTATATTTGTGTTTACAAGTGTTTGCAAGATGGATAAACAATTAATTGAATTAGTGCGAAATAACGAAGAATTATACAACCTGGGTGACAAATTATATACTTTGACACGGTATTAAAAAATAGAAGATGGCGGGAAATTACAGAGAAATTAAATAAAACAGGTAAGTATAAATCTTTAAATTTTGTTATACATAATTATTGTTGTGTACGAACAAGTAGGATAATAATTTCTAAATTATATTTTATTCATTTGCCATGGAACTTTGCCTGCATCTGAGTTAAAAAACTGTTTAAATATTTCTCTAGTTTGAAACGCATCTTCACCGCCATTACCTCCTTGTTTTGGCAAGGGAAACAATTGTGACGGTTCTTCTTTGCTGGTGTCAGATATTTCAATTGAACCGCAGTTATTAATAGGTAAAGCACCGTCTCGCAACAAATTATGTAAAATACACGTAGTCAATACGATCTTTCCGGGCTTTGAATTCAATTTTCTAAAATAAATACGGAACTTTTGAGCCAAAATTCCCAAACCATTTTCCACTATTTGGCGAGCACGGCAGATGCGATAATGAAAAACTCTTTTTTCTATATTAGCATTGCTTTGTGGTGCTGGGTATGGCCTCATAATATTCCTTTTTAATCGAAACGCTGAATCGCCTATTACATATGGTGCCATAGTGTTAGTTCCAGGAAGTTCCTTATCTTCTGCAATGTTTAGTGTTCCATTATGCAGAGATTTCCCTAATTTTGAACTGGCAAATATTCCCCCATCGCTATTTTTACCGTACGATCCTATGTCAACGGCAATGAATTTCTAATGTACGTCCACTAATGCCAACAACACAACCGAGAAGGTGCCCTTGTAATTGAAGAAATTTGATCCACTATTTGGAGGGGCGACTATTTCTATATGTTTGCCGTACAGCGCCCCTAGACAGTTGGGAAAATTCCACAAGCTCCAAAAGTCGTTTGCAATCGTTTTCCATTTCTCTTTAGTTGGTGTTGGAATGCATTCATGTAGGTTTGATATTATAGCAGTACAAACATCCCGAACTATTTCTTGAACGGTGGAGTGGCCAAGACGATAACTAAAGACAATAGTTTGAAATTAATCTCCGGTTACTAAATATCTGGAACAAAATAAAGTTATAGTGTCTATAGTATAACAACCATTTTTCGTTTTTGCAGCTGATGAATGCAAGCAAAGGTAGGAATCATTGTGATCCCAGTATCGAAAACTTTGTAAATTTCGGGAAACTAAAACCGGGCAAGCTGCAAAAAAAAAAATTGAGGTATGAAGATGAAATGGCCTTTTTGTTGCCTCACATGAGGGATAAAGTGCGTGTATCGTCCTTGCAAACCGATACCAACGCCGAGGAAGAGGAACACAAGACGCAACGTGAAGATGAGGTTGGTGACAACGAACAACAAGATGGGGCAAAGGATATTCCTGCCGAAAAACGCGTAATCAAAATATCATCGAAAAGCGGAAGATATTACCCCGAAAAAAGGTTGAAACCGAATCTGCTAGTGCGACCCTCATGAATTATATTCTAAAGCAAAAAGACCTGGAACAATCAAAGGCAACAAAAGAAAAAGACAGTGTGGATTTGTTTTTTGATAGTATTAAAGACACTGTGCGCTTTTTCCCCGCAGGATTTTCATATGGCAAAGACTAGAATTTTTAATATTGTTACCGGAATTGAAAGCAAATATATATTCGCTTCCAATATCCCAACATATAATCAGCCCTCTGGAAGTCAACATCAGCATTATGCAAGTTCAGGATACAACAATGTTCGTTCTGGTTCAGGCTATACTACTAATAATTATTATAACAATGAAAACTGCCCATCATCACAATCTTCCCATGCAACCGTACCCTACACCTTTATCCTCTGCATCATCCTATTGAGAAAGTTTTTCTCCGGATGCATCTGAATTATTTGGTCTATGCGTTATTATTATAGTTCAAACAAAAAAACTTTGTAACAATTTTTTAATGAAAAACGAAATAAAAGTGTTTCATGATCATTTTATAATTATTATTTAATACATTTCAAGTTACCTAAAGCAAACAGCTAACTTCTCCTGTGGCGAAAGAGCCTCCCGAAATGTAGTATTCTGCTTTGTTAAATCTTGTGAAACTTTATCCAAAATGTATTGAAACGTAAATTTTGTCATGTGAAAATATTGACAAAATTTTTGTTCATCGTCTAGAAGTCCTTTATATAAAGTGAAAAATTCTCCTTCGGTTTTTCGCTTTTTCAAAATGTCATGAACCCATATCTTCCTGCGTTTCTTGTTTTGTAGCTCTTCATGATCCAAACATATGGCAATTGTAGCTAAATCAACTATTGAAAATTTGTTCATTTAGTTATTACAATAGCGATGATCGGCGGTTTTGTTGAAACTGATTAAAATGAGCGCTACTTGACTGAAAAGTGTGAATACTACTCCGAATTGTTGACTGTGAGCGAATCGTGAGCGTACTGTGACCTGAGCGCAAAATGTGATTCAACCTTAAGTTTTTAAATCTTTTTACTTTTACAATTATCTTATTGTTTTGTATAGTATATTAGTATTTTTTGGTATATTTTAAATTATTTTGATAGAAATAATGACTTATACAAAGGACAAAATCCATTGATACGGTGTATGTACTTGGAACAAGTGATAAAAATGCATTACTCGCAACAAGATTATACAAGGAAAACTATCCTTTAAAGCGACAACCTACCAAATATTCCTTTGAAATTTTAATGAAACGATTTAACCAAACTAGAAACGTAGCATACGAAAAAACTTCAACAAACTAAATGAAGAAAGTCAATTGAATATATCCAACTTACTGTAACGAAAGAACCCACCCTAACTTAGAGATATAGCGAAAAAACACGACATGAGTCATGCATCCGATCAAACAGTGCTCAAATCAAACAAACTCCATTCATACCATATACAATTGCACCAAGAAATTAATGTACTTACAGGATTTTGGCAAACGAATCAGATTTTCGGAATGGGTTCAAGAACAAATTCGAGAAAACAGATCACTTTTCAACAAGGTACTCAAAAAAATGGATTCGTAAATCGGCACAATTTCAATTATTACTCAACCAACAATTCATTTATTATAAGGGCAAAAAGTAAAATCTGGTGGTCACTTAATATTTTGTGCGGCATTATTGGAAATTACGTAATAGAGCAATATTTCTTCGAAGGAACTCTTAATGGTGAAGGGTACTTGAATTTTCTACAGCACCATTTCTATGGGTTATTTCTAAATATTCCAAGATATTGTCGCAAATATGCGGTATTTTCATGACGGTGCGCCAGCACATTATACCGGTGCTGTGACAGAGTATTTAAATAGGAAATTTACAGGAAAATGCATTGGAAGGAATGGACCTATTAACTGGCTTGCAAGGTATATAAAATAAAAAGTATACAGACTGCCTCCTACCACAAAAGACGACATGAAAATGCGAATTCGAGATGTGGTGCATAACATAAATTTCCACATGTAACAAAATGTAAGCCGCTCGTTTGATAATCGGCTTAAAAAGTGTTTGGACGCTTTAGAGAGATATTTTGAATAATTATTTTCAAATTTATATGTAAATCGTGGTTACTGCTGTTCTTTTAAAACTTTAATTCGATTATTTATCTTAGTTTTAGGTGTATGACTGTAAAAATCTGGTCAATTATTTATCAGTGCTATGGGTAATTTAGAAACTTGATAAATTTAGTTAATTAACAATGTTGTTAATTTTTTTGAGATAAAAATACTAAAATAAAAATCAATAGCCTAGTTTTTTTTTTTTAAACCATTCATAGACTAAAACCATAGAATGTTTCTTTATTCTATGCTAAAACTATCAAACTTAGGAATCCTTTATAAAACTTAAAAGGAATCTTGATGGATATTGTTTAATTATATAATATATAGGGTGTCCCGTTTAAAGTTCGGAAGAAAAATAAGGATTAGCATTTTGGTACACCCTGTACTTGTTGGTAATTTGACATAATTAACTAACAATCACGAACTGATGAGTATAACCTTTTCTAATCAATGTCATTATCAAGTAGTGAAAGGCTTACTAAAAGAGCTTATAGACATACTTAATTAGACAGGTCCAGCCAAGAATGAGACTATACCTATAGGAGGCGCAATCATTAATAAGTTACTTGCAGCCAAAAATTATATTTGATGTTTGTGTATTCTGCGTTAAAGTGTATATATTAACTGAATAAGAACGCCACCTACATTTGGTAAATCAAAAAAGAAAACGATTTTAACACAAAAATATATTTATTAGAAAATTCAAATCTAATAAGAAGTAGTTAAATAAATAAAAAACTAAATATATACATGGTCCATAAAAAAAAGTTAATTAAAAACTATGTACCTATACAATAATATTTTTACATTTCGTCTTCTCTAATAGATTTGGTATTTTTTCGCTGTCTCTTATTTTTAATATTTGATAAGATTTCATATGCTTGCTGAATTTCCATAAATTTTTCTTGAGCCGCTCGCTGTTTATCTGGATCTTTTACTTTATCTGGATGAAACTCACGACTCAGTGCACGCCATTTTGCCGTAATTTCTGACTGACTAGCTGTTGGACCAACCCCCAACACTTTGTAAGCATTTTGCTCACCTTGCGGATCTGATAAGTCTACGACTTGCTTCCAAACCTCATACCTAAATTTGGAAATTTTACATTTTTAAAAATATTGTAAATACTTAGATCACTTTAAGTTTATATTAATCAACAGAAAATTCAAAATAAAAATTTTCCTACCGGGATTCGAGCCCGGGCCCAACCCAACCTAACTTGAAGGTGAAATGGCGCACAAATCAAAGTTCAAGATGGCGGACGTCTCTAAACATACCCCTTATTTTTGTGCAAATGTCGTTCATACTTTTGTTTTCCTTGATTCCAGTGTTTCACACTGTTTTAGGTTTAGTTATATATACTTTGTAAATTGTATACTTGTTGATAATAAACTTTTCGAAAAAAAAAAAAAATACCAGACGTAAATTTATCATAATCCGTCAAAAGATACAAAAGTTACAAGGGTGGTAAGTTCTTAACGTGGACCACTGTATATCTACGACGTTTGCGCCACCTCCGACCATGTTTGTAATATCTACAGTACGACAGTAAGTACCACTTATCATTTGTAAATTTAAAGTTTGAGATCAATTGTCCAAAAACTAATTTTGGGAGGCCAAAGAGTAGTTGAAGCTTCCTAAAAAAGCGAAGTCGATTACTACTTACTGATTTCTAGGGGTTGTATATATCACAGTTCAAATTTCCTTATTTCAGAAATACCCTAATCTTATATTCTTTTAGAAATTATTACTCCAGTTTACTTGTAATAAAATCGGTTGCGTCGCCCCAAAACTTTCCCGACAAGATATAAGTAATATAAACAAAAATATATGACCTACGTGACGAAACGGAATGTTAATAATTATTATTATAATTGTATTATTGTCATTATTTCCAATAAACTAACGTAACAAATTAACAACTATACTCAAAACGTACGCACGCTCTATCAATAACCCCACATATCCTTATTAAATTAGTTCATTATACATTTCTTAAGAGTTTAGGTTCCAACTGCCTAACTGGTAACATTTTAAACGTAATTTTCACGAGAATTATGAAGGCAAATATCAAAAGTAACCTATCGCTCTAAAGCAGATAAAAAATGATTTAAAATGGTGTTCCACTCGACTCCTAGTTCTATTTGAAAATTTAGCGGTTGTGCCCTATCACAAACTAATGGGTGCATCCTAGGACTCCCCCAAACTCATACACCAAAATTTCCTTGTGCGGGAAAGTAAAATTAATATAACTATCGAAAAGTGAAATAAAGAAATGTTGTTTTCGAACTGAAAAAAAAAACCCGTGTCACAAGTTGGATTCGAACCAACATCTCCCGATTGCCGGTCAGGTGTTCTACCAATTGAATTACCGTAACACACAGTGGAAATCTCCCTCAGTCCGCATAAATTAATGCGTTTCTGTGTGCAGTGCTACGTCTGAGATCTTTAATTTAAAGTCAAGACACAATACACACTGCCACAATGCATTGTTATTTCTCATTGCAAGCAAGCTGCAAATACACGATAAATTAAAGAAAGCTATTCAACATATGTAGTTGACAATGTATAATAAAGGGGTTTCTAATAAGAGGTGTTATTTTGAATATCCCGCTATTTCGGTATATGTCACTTTTGGAGCTGTCATTTTTTGACATTTGACAAGTAGAAACTACGGCATTAATAAAAATGGAACGATACACGCTTCAACAACGCATTGAAATTGGAAAAATGGTGAAAATTTGGCAGAGACGGTTCGTAAAAGTCGAGCATTTTTGGGTCGTCGTGAAGCACCTTGTCGGAATGCAATACAGAAATTGGTCGAAAAATTCGAGCTGTTGGGACAAGTTAGTGATGTAGAGAATAAAACCCGTGCACGTCGCTCAAGAACAGTCGAGAATATTGCTGCTGTAGCAGAAAGTGTTGAAGAAAACCCAGGTTTTTCCATTCCTCGTCGTTCTTTGGAATTAATGATTTTTTATGCTCGAAATTGGATGGTATTGATCTGGACAACGTTTACTTTCAACAAGACGGCACTACGTGCCACACAAGCAACGAAACCATTGATCTTTTACGGGAAAAGTTTCCGGACTGTCTTATCTCTCGAAGAGGTGATCATAATTGGCCACCGAGATCCTGCGATTTAACACCTTGCGACTTCTTTCTTTGAGGCCACGTCAAAGAGAAGGTCTACGCCAACAACACGTCAAAGATGGAATTCGTGAGGCTATCGAGGACATAGGGCAGCCACTTTGCGCTTTGGTTATGGAAAATTTCATAAAAAGAATATGGTCCTGTAGGCGTGGTCGTGGTGGTTATTTGGCTGATGTTATTTTCCATTATTAACGGCATACATTCCTCTTTATAACGAAATAAACATCCGATCATTTATCTCGAAAAATTGCATTTTCATTTGAATATCACAATAACACGTCCTATTGGAAAACCCTTTATAAATAAGTATAGAAACATGAAATAAACTAATATTGTATACGAACTGAAAAAAAAATTCCGTGTCACAAGTGGAACTCGAACCCAACATCTCCCGATTGCCAGTCAGGTATTCTAACCAACTCGAATAAACATAAGAACTTCCATTCTTTTTTGTTTTTATAGGTTTATCTTGGGAAAAAATGTTTTTCTAGTGATTTCCGAGTTTGCCAAAGCGGATGTTGAGTCTATAGATAAGAATATTCTTTCTCGTGAAAACTTACCATCCGTGATGTTGTGCAAATTGATACGTGTCATACAATGATTGCGTAAATTCGGTCCACATTTGAGAAGAAAAGAAATGTTGGGCTGCTTCCCTGAGCGGTATTTCTTCGCCATATGAATCTTCAACTTTTGCATTAAAATAAAAGTAGGAACTCCTACAAGAAAATTAAATAAAATTTAATAATAAATAGGTAGATACTGCATACATTATTTTAAAATATTCAAAAGTAGTTTTAGTAACAATCTTAAAAAAACAAACAACGCTTTATAATACCAGATTAAAATAAATTCTTGAACTAAAATCAACGTGTAATTGTTTTGCTCACCATAAACTTAAATACAAAAATGCACATAATGCTAGAATTGATATTCGTTTAAGTACTGGTTTCTTTTGACGTGGTTGTCTTCTCCATTCTTTAGAAAACGTTTCAAACGTTAATGCCGCTACAAAAACTACAATGGTTAACCAGTAATTTTCATCATAGTAATACCAGCGCGACATGTACGCTAGATTAGCTGTTAACAATGTCAGCCAGGGTTTTCCACGTTCATGACCAATGTTTCCTACTACCCATACACCTAAAATTATAAAACCAACATATTTATATAAATGTTTATAGTGAAAATCTAAATGAACAGTTGCCTGTTTGTAAACTTAATTAAAATAGTAGGGATCTTGGCCCACTTACTTACCTAATGTAACAGCTTGTGGTATAAACCAATTCAGGTATTTGTTCCAATTAATACCAGCAATATCATTTTCTGGAATAGCTAAGATAACCAACTGACCCCATAAGTACCCCATAGTAATAGAGGCCACAAATCTGCTGGTGGAGAATGGAGGCTGAAACAATAAATTTATCAAACAATACAATATGTGTATATCAAAAGTTTGCATTTTCCATCCAATATCTGTTATTTAGATGCCACATTACTCGTTTTGTTTTCTTCTTTATTTGGAAAACTAAAGAACACCGTAACTGCCAATGTTGATATTAAAATAAGTTTTGTTTTAATTTGAATTTCTTTAAGTTAGAATTTAAATTGGCAAAATGGTAGCAAATTAGACAAGGTAATAAAATTCTCCTACTTCAGTTTTGTCTAAATATTCGGTAAACCAATAAATATCACTCATACATCGTTATT
Source organism: Apoderus coryli (assembly GCA_911728435.2). NCBI lineage: Eukaryota > Metazoa > Arthropoda > Insecta > Coleoptera > Attelabidae > Apoderus > Apoderus coryli. The sequence continues at coordinate 6,875,651 of OU452204.1, read as the reverse complement.
GATGTAGCAGATTATCAATATGACGAAAACTTCTATATAATTTACTTTATTGAGTATTGAGTGTTACACATTTAAACAGCAAAAACTAATTAAGCTTGATAAGAAAATTGCTAAGCCTACATTCTGGTTTCTTTTACAGAAACAAAACATTGCAAGTTTTTCTAAAAATATCCCTTGACCAGAAGAAAATTGTTAAAAGAAATGTGAAATATAAATACCTACAAATTCTGAGAAAACAATCAAGTATTTATTGAAAAAAAAATTAATTAAATTAACAAAAAACAACTAAACCAAATCTGTATTAACTTTAAATTTTAATAATCCACTTCCATAAGGCTTAGGATCTGCAAGTTTCTTCACTAAATTTGTTATCTCAAGTTGCATAAACCCATCAATAAATCCTTGATGAACTCTGGATTTTTTCCGCAAAATAGTTTATATTTATCGGCGAAAACTGAAGAACCTTGGCAGACATAAGGTGATTAAGTGCTTGGACTACAACTTTGCAACATTACAAACACCGTCAATTCCTCATATACTGTTTTACGAGGGGGACAAAGAGTTTTGCCGGTGTGTATGATATCTTTTTTTCTGGTCTTGGTACCTTTACGCCACGGCTAATAAATAATATACAATGGCTTCTAAATCTGAATTTAAGCTTTTATCACAAAGTTCATAATGCTATTAAAAGCATCTTCGCAATTCTATTATTAGTAAGTCGATTTCTCTGCCATGTAATTGACAGCTAAAAAATATGTGATTTAGATCACATATAAATATTATCACAAGAACATGTAGAGGTTGTCCATGAAATTCATTTAGAATAAATGCGATCCAAAAGCGCCATGATTAAAACAGAGTCTTGAGAACAGTATTGCAGTTTTTCTGTTCATAGGAAATTTTCTATAAAAGTATAAAAGGGTTTACCTACATTTTACTGATGGGAAAATAGAAGAAGAAGAAGAAAGAAACAGCGGTACCTATATGTAACCCACTCCTTTTGCCATTCCTCAAACATTTGACATTTGTAAGGATTCACAAAGTAACGACTTTGTAAGCTTTGCAAGCGTTCCATGGAACGGCATGGAACGCTTGCAATCCCCCCTTACAATTGGATGCTTCTTTGGCCAATTGAACAAATTTGTTGTATGTTATCTTATTTTCAATTTGTTAGCAACATTTACGGAATTCCCAAATAGAATATAGACAATTGAATTAGGTATTTCAGAAATATCTGCAGTTGAACTTTGATACCAAAATCTTTTGGGACGGTTTTGAACAATATGAATAAATGTTTTACATTAACAAATCTTTTTATTGAATTTGACAAGAAAAAGTAATAATTGGACTAAAAACACGTCGACTCCAAAAAATTCAGTCTATAATCGCTTCCAAAACAGTGTTACGTCAATCGACAGGACACACAACCATACATGTTTCGACACTGTTTTGGAAGTGATTATAGATTAAATTTTGTGGAGTCGACGTGTTTTTATTCCATATCATATATACTCCTCGTAAATATGGACTATTTTACAACAACAAAAGTATTAAAATTTGTTTTTATCATTACCTATGGAACTCTCTCACTCCTCTCCCCCCCTTAGTGTCGTTTCCGTCTCCTCACTATTGGTAATTTTAGAAACCTAACGCTTTGTAAAATATTATAAAGAAAGTATAAGTTAGTATTGATTAGATATTAATAAAAACTTGTTACAATTAAAAAAAATACTGGCAAAAGGAGACGACATTCTTGGTTTTGCCAATTGTTTTTAATATGAAGACCTTAGAGTGCTAGATAAGTTGCGCTTGATAGTTGGTTAAATGTTATACCATAAAAATAACAGCATACAATGATATTATAACATTTTTAGAATTATATCTATAGTGGGAAAAACTTAATTTAAAAAAAAAACGCATAGAAATCATACCTATATGATACTACTAAATGTATGCCAGAGCACAGCAGATTGCTAAGCTTAAAGCATTTTTTGAATATCCTCTAATATAATGCCACCAGGAATAAATTATGACCTATCTTATACAGTCCTGCTTCCTAGCAGGTATAAATGAATCATATATGAAAAGTACTTACAGATGGTCCGAAAACCAATCTTACGAAAACAAACCCAAGACTATTGACTTCAAATCTTGGGATTTTTGGCAAAGCGGTCTATGATTGGTAAACTCGAATGAATTCACAATCCCTTCGAAATAAAGAGCAGCTGTTGAACGTAATTTTCGGTTGGTTTTTCATTATAAAACTCGTGAAATTTACTTTGTTGAAGAAATCATTGTTCAAAATAATACTTATAATAATAATATATTTGCAACTTGTGTCTTAGTGACCACCCCTGAAACAAGACAACGACCATCATTTCCAACTAACTGAACTTATTTGAAAAATCTCATACGTTTTTACGACTCTATAGGGATCGCCACTTTAAAACGACCGCGGGCACTTTTCATGCGAATTTCTTAGTATAATACAGTCCACGAAAAATAGTTTTGAGTTATGAACTGCAATAAACTACCTGGTTTAATCCCAGTGTCTAGAAAATCGCCGGGTAAAAGATGCAAAGGTGCTTACAATCAAAGAGATAATGATAATAAAATATTAAGCCGGGATATAAAAAATGGTAATTCGCCCGCAGAGTGCTAAACACGATTTTTGAGATGTCCCCATAGAAAAAAATTGTAAGGGGTCCAAATTGCACGATCTCGTTATGTGGCTGAACCATAACAAGGTATAGTCCGATTCAAGGTCGAATGGGCCAGACGCGCATTTGTTTAGTACATTTACAGCAGTTATGACGGCTCACGTAGGTGAAAATACTGATATTGACTTCATTAGGAAAACTGCTATTTCTCTTCTGTAATTTAAACTATTATGTAAACAGGATAATTCAAGACACAATTTAGTTTTTTGCACAAAATGTATGTATACATGTTTGAATCCACATTAAAAGTTAGAACACTTGGGTAAGAATTATTTGTAAGATTTAATAGTGCCACTGAAGATGGAACAGTAAAGTTCAGAAACATTTCTGCCTAATTTGAACATCTCTATATATAAAATATTTTGTGGAGTAGACGCCTTTGATTTACATAGTTATTATTTGATAATTTATTATACAGGGCGTCCGGAAATGAGTTGTACAACGGAATAGCACAAATTCCTTGGCCTAAAATAGAATAATTTAGGTCAACTTATCTATATACAAAATTGCTTGGTTTGTGCGCTAGACGGCTTTAAAAGTGAATATATTTTTTACGTTTTTTCAAATAAATCGAAAAATATTTGATAGATTTTATTCATTTATTAGATACATTTGCACCACTAAACTACAGTTTTTTATTGAAGAAACTGCAATTTCTAGAATTACAGGGTGTTTAAAAGCTTAGTCACAATAACTTATCTACTCAACCCTCGTATAATCAATACCAGTTTTTTTCTGTGAATAATCCATTTTATTTAAAACCTATTAACTCCCTTACAAAATTTTAGTTAGTAAAACAGCTTAGAGATACAATAGTAGTAGTAGTAGTATTGTGCAACGAACATGAAATGACATATATTTCCTACGAGTATGATCGCCTGCGGCTCATGCTGCAAATCATACGAGTAGGAAATGGTCATTTCATGTGAGTTTCACATTATACTTTTTCTACGACTGTTTTAATGCTTTTGAATAAATTTAGCATAATTTTTAGGAAAATATTTGTTTTTCGAAACTTACCCCTATTAACGTATAAGCCTAAATACGATAAATTAGAAATATTAAATTGACTAGGTGGTGTTAAACTATATTCACTATCACTGTATGTGTTTTGAAATTAGCGAAATACTGAATTAAAATTATTATTAATTATAAATACCAAAACTGTCAATTTGGTGTTTGTATTTTCGGCGTTGATATGGTGATTTTTCATGCCCGCCGCTACTTTTGTCATTACCAGGAAATTTTATCCGTGCGTAATAATATATATATAATAATAATACTAGGCAACTAGTGGGAAATATTATTACGCACGGGTAAATGAAAAACAGCATTACAATGTACTACATTTTCAAATCATGATTAAACATAATATAATAAAGGCATTTAAAGACGTAGAAAAACATATTTTCTAAATCCCTACATGCCTGAATCAGTACTTAATAATTATTGTAATTTAGCACAAAAGGTAGTTATGATTATCTCTAAATCATTATGAATTTTAACTACGTATTTATATGTATTAAGTACTGATTCAGGCTTGTAGGGATTTAGAAAATATTTTTTTGTCTCGAAACTGTTTGACAAACTAAAATTTTGTAAGAGAGTAAATAGTTTCTAAATAAAATGAACTATAGACAGAAAAATTGGTATGTTATTATTAAATTAAATTAAAATTAACGATGCAAATTAGTTTTCTTAATTTTTATTTTCCAATATACGATTCCCTAAGAGATTTTACTGTACTAATGCAAGATTTATAAAATAAATTGATATTCCCTTTGTTCAGTGGTAAAAAGGAAAAAGGGAAATTATTTAGATAGCTAATTAAAAAAATATCTCTTACTATAACAAACTGTAGAGACCCTGTAAATACAACTAAGTTTGGCAACAAGAATATTTAAAAAAAAACTATATTGAAAATCAGACCTTATAGGTAGGTGGCTGCTTATTTCACTGAATTTGATAAATTGCATTTAAGTAGAAAATCTGGCCATCTATCAAAAATAGTAAATATTTAGGGCTTGGTGAATACATGTTTTGGAGTTGTATTATTAAAGATCAAAGTATATAATTACTTCTTTCATTTTCTGTTCTTACCTTCGAGATTAAGTATCAATATTATTTTTTTATTTATGTTGTATTTCAATTTAGTTTGTTTCTAGGATCATACTACCTATCTGAATTAGTTATTTATTATTGGCGGGGTATTTGTAATTAAAAATAAGTATGTTGTGAGGGGAAGCAAAATTCTATCTACGTCTACGTGCCCTCAAATTGTAGAATAGAGCCTTTATGTTTTTTTTAACGGTACTTGAAGAGTACTACACTCTTAATTAAGAATTTTACTTAAAATATTTAAATTATTTATGCTTTTTGTACCTTCTTGTGTTTCCGGAATCTGTACCCCAACTCCTCCAAGTACTTGGGATCATTATTGCACTGCCGCACATATCTCGGGATTTTAGTAATATCACATAACCAACCGAATCCGTATCCACCTAAAGTACTAAACGTTAAAAATGCATGTGCGTCCCGTTCCAAATAGAATAGATGTAGTCCAAATATACCACCAAGTAACCAGCACAAATATGCAAGAAAAACACTTTTAATCGCCATATTTTTCACTAAATTTAATGATATCCAATTTTGCTTTATCGTACCTAGTAAACGAATTGTAAATGCACACGTATATTGTAGTTTATTACGATTTTTGTTATCACTAAAATTTTCATAAAGAGAAAATATTACGGAACATATAACTCAAATTTAAAGACCTTCGTTTTATTAACATACATACATATAATTATTATTATTAGAAAAACTAATTAAATTCGTTTTATCGACTTGATTTCTTATTTTCGTATATACTAACGCATGAGTTCGTTGGCTTCCTAATATTTTAACTGAGTCAAAGTCAAGTTTATGTAGGTTGGAACGTCCACGTTACCGTTAAGTACTGCATAGGTAGGTACCTGTGAAGAAGCCCAACTAGCTTGGGGAGGAGGCAAACTGCACGATAAAAAACTCGAAAAATATCTAAAATAACTGTTCTTATATTCATGTGATAAAAAATTTAAAATAACAAATAGATCAAGATCTATTTTCAGTATTTCGTTTCATTGTACAAAAAATCAACTATACAAACGACTGTTTCTCACTAATCACTGTACATATTTGGGTTTTCTAATTATTAATAAATTAACAACGCAGAAATTTAATTGCAGTTACATTATAGTATATCAGTTATAATGATGTAATTGATTTGTTAACTTAAGTTTGATTCACGAGGTTGGTAGGTTAAGCGTTTTGGGAAAAATATCTGTACCTAAATTTGTTTTAAAAGTTTGGGTACAGTTTAAAATATTTTCAAAGTGGTAGATACTAGAAAAAAAAACAGTAAAAAATTGATTTCAATTAAATGAAAAATGTCTTAATTTGCCACTTATGTATAAGAGGAAATTTTAGAAGGAACAGCCAACATTTTGAACATTCATTGTAATCTGTTAGGCTAAAATTGTATTTCTATGATTATCCGAAAAGAATCCTCAACTTTGTTGAAGAGTTATTTGATCGTTCCTCATCTCTTCATTGATAAGTGGCAAATTATAATATATTTCATTATACTGTCTAGCCGTTCTTGCTATTATTTGATAACATTCTCCATATATAAACCAAATATTTTAAAACAGCATTATAATACTTATTGAGTAAAAATTATAAATCTATTCCATTTGTATTGACAAATATTAATTACTAAACTGTAACAATACCTGTTAGTTGTCAATATATAAATTTGTAGGATGACCATATATACCTTAGGAGAGATTTACATATGAAATAAATCATTTGAAAGCATATTGATCAATTTTTTATATCTACTTATTTTTAATTTTTCAACAATAGTAGGTATTGTAATGAATTTGCCTGTTATAGTAGGTATATTAAGTATAAAGGGCGGTAAAGCATTCGTTGCAGCCCGCCGCTGTATAGACGCACGAGTGTGCGAAGCGAGCGAGGGCAGCTATACAGCGAAGGGCTGCAGCGGCTTTACCGCCAGTGGTGCTTACCACTGTTTTCGCCTGACTCTTCATACTACAATATTAAACCAAAAGAACTTTATTTTAATAATTGATTATTACTGTTATGAACAGTTTTTGACAGTAATTAATGGGAGTATTTTTTGACGTACATGATAATAGGCGTTATTCTTTGACAAACTCAGATCAGATAAACTTATGTGACAGGCTCACATGTCAATGTTGAGTATTTTAAATGTAGAACGAAAATGTTAAATTATTATCTGAGCGTTTACGCTATAGAAATTTTGTTTTAGAATCTTATGTATATTTCGGTACTACGATAATAATTAAAAAGTGATTACTTATTAATAATGGACAATTTTAAATAATTAAATGAGTTTAGCGGAATGGCAGACGACTACCTAAGTAAACTTTCTCAATTAATTGTCAACTTATCCTCTAGATGGAATGCACATTAAGTTAAGTGAGTGAAAACTACTGATGTTAACGTTATTATTGGAAATCTAACAGTAGCGCCATCTATGAAAAAAAAATAAAAAGAGCGGGCGCTAATTGGTCATTTACTGCCCGCATATGCGGGCGGTAAAACTCTGTTTAAGTGCAGGCAGGCAAAAAAAGTTTTAACACAGCCCTAAAAATGGCGCTCATATATAAAATTTGTTAAGGTTATTTATTGTTTTGATTGTTTATCTTTGTCACATGACACATTCCGTGCTTTTGTATAAATGAACCAAAAGTAAGTGAGATGTACTCGTATTTCAATGTTTACACGCGAGAATTTCATTTCAGTGTCAAAAAAGTCTTTTTGATGCGATAAATAGTGGTCTAGTTTGGAAATTGAAGTAATATACAGTGCGTGAATTTTGTAGTTCATATAATTTTATCTCCCGCACACTGTACTAGTATAGTACCCATAGGTGTAACCATAAATATCGTAAATTTTTTAAGAAACATGCAATTATAAATTCAATAAAAATCAACTATATCTGAGATGGCCTCAGTTTCCGTTTATCTTAGACCCTCCTACCGGGTGTCATATTTATTTGCTTTCTAAACCCATCAAAACTAGCATAGAAAAATGTAAAATTGCCAATATTTTGTAAACTATAAATTGCCCTTATTTTTAATGCAAAAAAATACAAAAATTGGGAGTTGCCATTTAAAATTTTAAATATTGACACTTTTTTCAATTTGATTTATACCCTTTTTTTCAAGTGCCCTGTATTACTATTTATTAAAAAATATACATAGGCGCCTAAAGTAGGTCTATAACTACTACGGTATCCCAACAAATTAAAGTAGTAAAGCTTCCGTATAATAAAAATTTGTAATCATTCGTTAATCTACAAACGTCATTTTTGACATGAAATTTCAAATACGTAGTTCGAAAACGGCTGGACATAGGTAGAACATATCTTTACAATGACAAGTAAAATCCAAAGAATATATATAACCGGAAGTACTAGTCTACTCTTGAAAACATTTTATCCTAATTGTACTACACCAGATTTACAAATTGATCCACAGTGTATAGTTTCTACATAATCAATCGAAACTCTTCCCGTTGGGATACCCGATATGTGTCGGTATTTGCTTAACGCGCTGTTCTTTAAATAATGTTTTCATATTATTGTTTTTGGTAGACATCGGTTTACAAGAAGATTCTTCAAGGGTTTAGGCGATCCTGGGGTAACTCCAGATGTATAGAAGAAGTAAGTACTAGTCATACAAAAGATTATCATTAGGACAATGTCTTTTAAGCCAGTAAGATTCTTGTGCAGTGAGTTGTTTAAGGAATTAAAAATTTTACCTGTTGTGGCGATTTATAGTCTTGGTTTATCTATATGCTAACATAAATAATGTCACTGAAGAACTGGTCAAATATCAAATTACGACCTGAGACATAGGCTGAGTTTGAAACTGCCAGTCCACAGGCTCACTCTCTACCGGCGAATGGTTCGTTTGTGATGCCTATAAGGATTTATAATCATCTGCCTCAGCATTTGTAACTGCTCGTGGGCAAACTAGTCACTCGCATGTAAATAGTTTATTACAGTACCTACATGTTATGTAATGTACTATTATTGTACCTAACGAAAAAAGACTTTAATATTATTATTATTAAAAGTTAAAAAAGATCAATCATATATTATAATCGAAAAGACGTACCTCTCTTTTTGGTTTCGAAATAAATACTGTAGTTTTTTTTCGGACATTAGGTTAGGTGAAGTTGACAGGTGTCGGGTGTAAATCCCTGCCTGTGCATTTTTTTTTTGCCTTTTTTTGTGTAATGTAAAACAATATAATTTAAGTAGTTTCCTTTTTTCGCATAAGCTTTTGTTTTAAGATGTAAAGAACAGTCTGAGGTTATATGTATGTAACACATCAGATTTTTGAATTTGTGAATCCACAATACATAACATGATTATTTGAAATTTTTGTATAGACATTGGTAAGAAATCAGTTCAAAACATATTCAAGGATATCATTACTGGGGAGATAATTACAATTTTGACTTTAGATCAAGTCTATAAATTGTCACATAATATCTTTTAATTTTTATGCGTATTGATGAAAATTATAAATCGATAAATAAAATTATAATTATAGGAAGAGATGTTAACAGTATACAATTATTCCTAGTTATTACTGAGATTAGTTTATTCTGTAGATATATTTTCGAATTATAATTAATACCTACTATCCAGCTGTTCATACTTGTTTCTAAAAATACTCTGTAAGTAAAGTGAGTACGCAAGGCGATACCTGATATTGAACAACCGTGCAGTTTGCATTAACACTCCATACCATTTTACATAGGGTATTACTTTATAATAATTTAAATTCAAAAATTGGTAAAAATTTTATAAATTAATTATTTACAATATATGAATCACTAAGTATATAATTTATAATATATATAAATATATATAAACAATTTAGTTACAATCATATAAATACTAGAACATTTATTCAGATTCATATAAAAATCTATTGAGATAATTAGGTAAGTAATTGGTAGAATTAAAACCATTTGATTTTAATTCTGCCTAATTATTTCAACAGATTTTTATATGAATCTGAATAAATATTCTACTATTTAAATTTACCTGAAGTTACAGATGAAATTTGGTACTCATTTACCTACTTTGCATAGATATAGACAAATTGTTAGTTTAAACCAGTGGTACTCAAATGCTGTTTCTGGATGTAAGGTGTAATTATTTGGCCATAAAATATATTATTTTTTCGAAAAATAATCCCTGACGAGGAGTGAAAGACGTCTGCTCCACAATATAATCTTTTATAATTAAATCAATGTACCACAATACATACAATGGTACATTGATTTAATTATAAAAGATTATATTGTGGAGCAGACGTCTTTCATTCCATTTCATATATTATTTTGAAGTTATACATACTTCTCAAGGCATGCTGGAAATTTGCACTGAGAACCTCATCGACTTGTATATGGAAAACGATACATAGGTACCTACCTATCTATCTCAAAGAGGTTTGAAAATGTCGCAAGGGTCATGGGCAGATCTGCCAAAATAAGGTAGAGGTACGGTTATACCGGAAGTAGGTGTTCATTTACTTGTTTCAAATGAAACTTCCTATGTTGTATTACAGCTTTGAATTTTTGACAAAATTCCAACAGACTTTGTGTACTATCTCATATACCGACCGACCTATCATAAAAATAAGGGTATGTTCGAAAAGGTTGTATCTTCTGAGAATTGTTAGTTTTTGAAATTTTGCCAAATAAGTAAGTAGGTACATGTAGGCGCATAAGACTGCATTAAAAAGAATTAAATGCTACTACAACCATGCCAAACTTATGACAAAGCTTTTGTTACTTACTTAATAAAACATGCAAGTTGGATGATTTTTCCAAAGGAGGCAAAGGTAGAAAAATCTATAACCCAGAATATTTTACACTAAAACATGTGTAAGTTCTACTTCTTAATATGTTAAAGAGTACCTAAATATCTCAAAAAATGTAACACAGAAACTTACTTCAAATAATGTCAGTAACTTCTCCGATATACACAAAATTATACTATAACGCTCATGTTATTGCAAGTATAAACGAGATCTATTTAATAACACTATATACTGCAATTCAGGCACTGATGCATATGATGCCTGTAGGTTCTTGCAAACAATAATTCAGGAGCTATACATTGACCTACAAAACCTCAACGATCGAAATCTGTAATAATAGGATGATTTTTCCAAAGGAGGCAAAGGTAGAAAAATCTATAACCCAGAATATTTTACACTAAAACATGTGTAAGTTCTACTTCTTAATATGTTAAAGAGTACCTAAATATCTCAAAAAATGTAACACAGAAACTTACTTCAAATAATGTCAGTAACTTCTCCGATATACACAAAATTATACTATAACGCTCATGTTATTGCAAGTATAAACGAGATCTATTTAATAACACTATATACCTACTGCAATTCAGGCACTGATGCATATGATGCCTGTAGGTTCTTGCAAACAATAATTCAGGAGCTATACATTGACCTACAAAACCTCAACGATCGAAATCTGTAATAATAATTCTTTATTGCCCAAAAGGCTTTCGCCCAATAACAAGACAATATCTTACATGATTCAACCTAAATAGGAATTATATATACTTAGTTATATTTAATAGTATACCAAAACCAAAATACTTTATACTCATGGTGTATATAAACAAAATACAATTTAGAAATGGGCTTGTTTAACAAAACAAGACTTAAATTCCGAGAGTTTGTCTGTCAACCACTATACTTTCACCAGACGGCCGTTTCGTCGATCCACGACTTATCAGTGGTGATCGGTCAGTATAGTTGACAGCCAAACTCTCGTAAATAATGTGGTATATACCCCACACATACAATACAATTTATTCTAAAGCAACCCACTTTTAACAGAAAAGAAAGCAAAGCAGAGGCCTTTGCTGTCAATGATCAACAACTCTATCCATGTAACTCCACAACCCGTTCCTAAAACTATTAATATCTTCGTAAAAAAATCATGTCTCTATGTATTTCATAAAAATTGGTCTATCGGAATGCTTTGTCGACAGGCGCCCTTCTTTCCTAGTTGGTTCGATGAAATGAACCTCGAATAAATAATTATTACGATAATGATATTGAGGGACTCGAATATTTATTTTCGCCAGAAGATGTGGACAATCAATTAATGCATTTAGCAATTTGAAAATGAATATCTGACCCGCTAAAACTGTGCGAGTGACGAGCGATTGTAAGTCGAAGGCCCGGAGAAGTATACTATGATCAAAACCCCTTACAGGGAAGTGACCATTAACCTTAAAGAATGAATAGGTACTTTACAAATTTTCTCTGTATCCTCTCGGTTCTCTCGACATGAACCCGCTCCATTAGTACCCAGAAAATTCAAACATACTCTAATTTAGATCTCACCAGTGCTGTATACAGAGACTTGAGACATTTGACGTTATGAAATTCAAATGTATTTCTAAATATGAATCTAAAAGTGCGAAGGGCATTCTGTTTTACTTCCAATATGTGCTGGTTATAAGTCAGATCGCTGTCAACGAGACAGCGTCCTTGGTGACATTGCGCAATACCAATTCGGACCCATTCAAAGTATAATTGTAACGAATTGAGACCTGCCTCTTACTGAAACTCATAAGTTTACATTTATTAATAGTTTTAGTGCCCAACAGTTTCTAAATCCTTCTGCAACTCCTGGCAGTCGGACTCACACTGGATCGCGCGAAACAATTTGAAATCATCCGGGAATAATAGTAAATGTCTAGACAAAATCTCCCCAGTATAGTTATCACATATCTTCCTTCCCTAGGGCGCGCTGGTCGCTACAAATTCTTGGAATCTAAATCCATTGTATTCCATTAAAAGTCGACGATAGATAGATAAGAGCCAAAGAACCTTAAAAGATCATTATTAATTCCGATACTATTCATTTTCTGGATCATAGTGGAATGGTTTGATAAGTCAAAGGCCTTCGAGAAATCTGTATATATTGTGTCAACTTGCAGACCTCCTCCAACAGCGGGATATATTGTTTGTAAAAACTGAGCTAAATTTGTAACTGTTGATCGATTTCGGAAAAAGCCATGCTGCACTGTAATAATGGAATTTTTGACTTGATTATAAATAATTTGATGAAGCACCCTCTCGAAGACAATATTGAAATGGGTCTGTAGTTACTGACCATGATATTTTCTGCCGATTTATGCACCGGGCAAATGCGCGTCAGTTTCCATAATCGCGGAATGTTGCAGTACGCAGAGACATGTTAAACAAAATTAATAGAGGGTCAGCCAATACGTACGCACAGTCCCGAATAATAAATGCCGGAACGTTATCAACACCCGCTGTCTTTAGATTTTAGGGCTTTAATGGCAGTAAGCACTTCCTCAAACCTCAAACTGCAAAACTCCCAGCACACGTCGAGTCCGCATCCGTAGACGGAACATACACACTATCGAAGAATGTGGCGAAATGCGTTCACTATATCGAGCGGCTCAGAAATTTATTCGCCCTTCATATTAAGCATACAGGGTGTCCTACGGTGGCAACCCATTAGATTATTTCAGAAACTACTTCGAATTGAATTTTGAAAATTTCAGTGTCTATATTGTCAAATATGCTCTACTCAAATAATATAATAGCAACGGCATAGCACTTCCGGTTATACCGGAAGTTGATGACAACTTTGTTATTTTAAATAGAACACTCTATATATTATTACATTTTTGGATTCTAAATAAGATTTCAGACATATTTCATGTATCATGTCCTATACCTAACGTCAGTCGTTTTTGGCTTATATCAAGATTTATGTCAAAATTGACAGTTTAGGGCTCCATAAGAATTCCGTTTTTTCCTTGTAAATCAGTATTTAATAATTATTTTGCAGGTATTTTCTTATCAGGTGGGATCTTCTTTTTTGAATTGACAAGACATTTTCTGATTCGTTGATACAGGGTGGTCAAAAAATTATATTGAAAATGGTTCAAGAAAAACAGTTGAAAGTCAATTTTTTCAAATAGAATGCGTGTATATTATTATTATTTTATCTTCCATAGCATTAAAAAATAATACAATTTTGTAATAGGTTATCATTTTCTAAAATGCATAGTTTTCGAAATATCGTCATTTTAAATTTTTCTGCAGCGTCTACCGTTATAATAAAAATGAAAAATACTTATTGATATTATAAATTTATTATTAATTCATGGAGAATAAAATAAAGTGATAGTTTGTGCATCCTGTAGAGTATTTAACGAGAGAAACCCCCATTTGCTAACGATGACTAGAGAAATTAGGAAGAATTTTGAGAAATCATTTCGAGCAGGTTGGGAGGTATACAAATCAAGTATTACAACGAACTAAGACTAAAATTTAAAATAATACAGCAGAAATGAACAGAAGATCAAACTAAATAAATTTTCAACTACAAAAAGTTAATCAACTAACGATAACAAAACTAATTTAATTGTTCGATATGACCCCCATTTAGTCTTAAACACTTATTTACCTGTTCAATAAATTCACTCGTGACAGCTCGTGCAATTTGGACTCCAGGTAAGGCTTCGAATGAAGTTCGGATGCGTCCTACTAATTCTTCTTGTCAGACAAATTTAAAATGACGATATTTCGAAAACTATGCATTTTAGAAAATGATAACCTATTACAAAATTGCATTATTTTTTAATGCTAAGGAAGATAAAATAATAATAATATACCCATTCCATTTGAAAAAATTGACTTTCAACTGTTTTTCTTGAACCGTTTTCAATATAATTTTTTGACCACCCTGTATAAACTAATCAGAAAATGTCTTGTCAATTCGAAAAAGAAGATCCCACCTGATTAGAAAATACCTGCAAAATAATTATTAAATACTGATTTACAAGGAAAAAACGGAATTCTTATGGAGCCCTAAACTGTCAATTTTGACATATATCTTGATATAAGTCAAAAACGACTGACGTTAGGTATAGGACATGATACATGAAATATGTCTGAAATCTTATTTAGAATCCAAAAATGTAATAATATATAGGGTGTTCTATTTAAAATAACAAAGTTGCCATCAACTTCCGGTATAACAGGAAGCGCTATGCCGTTGCTATTATATTATTTGAGTAGAGCATATTTGACAATATAAATACTGAAATTTTCAAAATTCAATTCGAAGTAGTTTCTGAAATAACTAATGGGTTGCCACCGTAGGACACCCTGTATATCCCGCTATACGCGTTTTCCGCTTTTTATTCTGAATGAATTTCCAAAATTGCGTGGTCAGCGAATCTTGCACACCGGTTATGTATTTGCAATATGCTGAGTTTATTTGCCTTTTTATATGCGTTCTCAACGACCTATATTTGTTAAGATAAAATTCTGATTTAGAATTCCTACAGGCCTTAAGGGTACTCGATTTAATCTTTATGTTATTTATGATTTCCCGCGTGTAAACCGATCAGGGTATGTGTATTTTTATGTTTTTTGTTGAATTAGGCAGGAATACACATGTCAAAAATATCATATAATATGCCGTAGAACGTATCAACAGTCAATGTCTCAATAACGCTCAGAGTTGAACAATCGGAAAGCAAGATATGTTCGTAAGGGAGAATTTGCTTTGCGAAAATTATAACGTTTGTTATCAGGGTTAAAATTGAAGTTCTCTTTTTTTTAGTGATTCTAAATTTCAAAGAAATGCGCAATGCCGGTGGATAATCGTCTTCGAAAACTAATGGTGTGGAAAATTTAGTTACTTTACAGTTAAAATTGGATAAAATAAGATCTCAAATATTATTTTAACTATTTGATATGATAGATTTTATAAAGAGTATATACTCGGTTTTATAAATTGTTTGATTGTAGAATTTCTAACTAAATCGTCTCGATTCCAAAAAAGGTTCCGCCGTCGAAAAATATTGAGAAACACTGGTTTATATAAATTATTCAGATGATTAGATAAAACATGCAGATTACTTATTATTTAATTAAATTATAATATAAATAAATATAATTTCGTAATTGCAGGAACAATCTAAAAATGTAGGTGAGAATATTACAAAATGAAATGTTTTAATCTAAATGATCATAAAAATGTTTACATACTAATAACAAATAATCATAGAAATAATGTCTATATAAATAATATTCTTAATATTTCTTGGTATACGAAGTAATATTTTTGCTCATATACGTAAAATTTGATTCAATTGGTTGAAGCGTTTAGGCGCCAGATATCGTCACAGTTCCATCTGGAAATGGTATTAATCGCCTCAAGGGACTTCACAACGGTTATATATCCGTCTTTATCTCAAATTTATTTTCAGCGCGTTCACAATACTTTCCCTATGGGTCGGAAAAGTAATTATGAAAAATTACAAAAACATCTCGGAAAATATCATTAAATTATTAACTTTTGGGTTTTCTAGCACACAAGAATACAAAACATGGAAGGATGAGGGAGATATTGACACACATTTAATATGATATTGATACAACTTCCGCTATGCTTAGATCAGTTTATTTCTATCAGAGTACAAAACTGAATTTTATAGAGCAATATTAATCTTTGGTAAAAGGTACAGTAACATTTCGATAATTTGCTAATTTACGCGTACGACTAGGTATATATTTAAAGTCATGATTCTCGTACAAACGGTCCCTATCATTACCTACAATACATTCAACTTTTGTGATTATATCGATATTTATGATGATGCTGTATAAACCCGGCTTACGACTACACATGTTAAATATGGCGCGCTCTGTATCACAAACGTACGTTGTCACTTTACTGGTCAAGGACAAACCAATTTTCAGCTGATTTTAAATTATCACTCTCTCACGCAATTTCATATTGGTGTGTTGTTGTGTGTTTATCACGGTTTCCTATTATTATTATTAATTGTGATCTTTTACTATTACGAATCCGTGATAAAGTGAGGTGAGCGATTTTTGTGACGTTTCCTTGACACTATTGATATTACATAAAATAACAGCAATGTCATTTAACATGTCTGATGTCAGTTCCAAAAAACAAAACAAAACAAAAATTTAGTTGTGTGAATAATTTAAATATTTCGTAATAAAATGGTATAAATGTTCAAATCAGTGAATATGTCTCAATGTACAACTAGTGGCACTTCCTCAAGACGACATACTCGAGATCACGATGCGGCGTCAATATCGTCTTCAAGAATTGGTGATATTACAGAGTGGGAGGCTAATGAAGTAAGTAGGTCTCGTAACTCCTGTGGTATGACCACAATACACAATGTTTTAAGAATTATTGCTCCCTTATTACCCATCAAGATATATGTCGTATATTTCAGTCCTTAATTTATTATAGGCACTTCGACAAAGGGAATTGGAAGAAGCCAAAGGGCGTGCAGCTCAGATGGAGAAAACAATGCGTTGGTGGTCGGATTGTACAGCAAATTGGCGTGAAAAATGGAGTAAGGTGCGGAACGAACGTAACAAAGCGCGCGAAGATTGCAAACAACTCCGCACTAATCTCGAAACATCATTAAAAGAAAATGCTACATTTAAACGTGAAAAAGACGAATTGGAATTGCAAAACGATCAGCTTAAAAAAGAAATCGAAAAAATTCATATTTTACTTTTAAAACATGCTGGACAGTTTGATAGTCAAATACTAGAAGCTCTTGGCGAAGATCCGTTAAAGGAGTTTGCATTTAGTGCTAATGAAGAAGTTGTACCTAAATTAGAACAGAATGGTTGTGTGTCATCGTCTCATTCAAATCCCGAATGCGATAGTAGTAGTGCAGTTTTAAATGATTTGGACAATAGGGATAATTTCATGGTTCACGGAGCTATACCGAAGATTCAAAGTCAGGAAAAGAAAATCAGTGAAGCCGTTGATATGTTGTATGATGATTGCAAAAAACCTGTTGAGGAGGAATATATTATACAGAAATTATCCATGCTGCAATTGAGGTTGGATGAAGCATCAAAAACATTACAAATTGAACGGGAGTACGTATTTATCTATCTATATAAAGTAGTAGTATAAAGTATATAAATATTATACAACTTTACGTGATGTTCTAATAAAAAATGTTTTTGTAGAGAAAAAGTAGTACTACATAGGAACATTGAGCGTTTAACCAGTGAAGTACAAGAACTTAAAGAAAAGTGCGATGAATTACGTGAAGCCAAACAAGAATCTATGCGAGAACTTTTGCATTTACAGGATGAACATGAAAAAGAATTAGATCTCATTAAGACTGATTTACAAGATGAAGCAAATAATAGAGAAAGCATGGAAAAGCGTATGAATGATTTGAGAGCAGAGGTAATCAATATCTAATTTCAGGTATTTTTGTTTGGAATTAAAAGATTTTTTTTTTCAGTTGGAGAGATTGCAAGCCGAAAATGCAGCTGAGTGGGGTAAGAGAGAACGACTTGAAACGGAAAAGTTAACATTAGAACGGGATAATAAAAAATTACGTAGTGAATTGCGTGATATGCAGGAGAGAATTGAGCGTAAAGGTAGTAGACCTTTGCCTAATTCTGATGCGGAATTTCGGCATTTACAGCAAGAGCTGTCAGACAAGAACAAGGTAAGAATTACTGATACAATATAAGCATGTAAAAATGCAAGTTCAAAACTAATTTCGGGTAAACTGAAGTGTAAAAGTATTATTTTCTCTCATATTTGGCAGAATCGTACGTTTACAAAACTATACACAACCTATACCTACATATTTAATGTGAAGGAAATACAAATACATTTATTGTACAATTTGTTATAAGTAATAACAATTTATTTGTTTCTCAAATATTACAAAATTAGAAATCTCACGAATTGAGCCAGGTAAATCATTAAACAGTCGTTAACCATCGAAAAACAACTATCTGCGTTGTATCACGAACGACCTGAGATATTCAGGTGCCGTCTTCTTAATTATTTATGCAATAATAAAAGACATGAGCTTTCAACACCATGCTGAACATATAGCCACTTAAGAGTGTTTAACATACATTTAATCGGCGTATAAATATTACAGTCTAATACAATTCTCATAAGTACACTTTTATTTTGTAAAATTTGTAATCAATTCATATCGTCCCTTCTGCACGAGATTAAAAGTAAGTACAATACGAAAAATGTGCTAAAACAAGTATTGAAAATCGAATACTTCGTCCACGGTGACATACAATAAGAAATCCTACTAAGAAACCCATTTTTTTCCCTATTTTTTTTTTACATATAAAATTTATATGACAATTAAAATTTAATTGTGAATCTAAAATAACAGCCAAATTCTTCATTTCATTTACTCTTTCAATCTGGCATTCATTAATCTCTACTTTATAATTACAATTTCCATATCTCCTACAGTGTAATCTTGTGCTCAGAACCAAGTATTTGGTTCTATCAACGTTAATTCTTAGCCAATTATAAAATATGAGCAAGTCAGCATTTAGAGCAATGGCCCAGGAACACTGCCCTGAGATACACCATATTCGTTCTGAATACTTGAAGACTTTTTATTGTTTACTCTTGTTTTCTGAAATCTATTTTCTAAGTAATTTTTTATTAAATCTAAATACCACATTTATTTTATTTATTTTTCTTAATTAACACATTCCTATCAATAATTTCAAAAGCCCTTTTTAAATCGACAAATACACTAATTTTTCCACTCGAAACGTACGTAAAACATCTTGTTGTCTTTCAACTCTCGTGCTAGTATAAGCTCTTCGTAAATGTTGGATATTGCGATCACACTACCTGCCGATCACCACTGATGAGTTGTGGATCAACGAAACCGCCCCTCTGGTGAAAGCATAGTAGTGTGAAACAAATTTCCAACAAAACTTAAGTTAAAGTTGTTACATTATGTAACAAGCACATTGGTGAAAAATTAAAAATGAGCTCAGAATTTATAAATATAAAAATCGATTACAGCCCGACAAGCTCTTAATAATAATAATAGCTTTATTGTTTTACAGTAAAAAATACCATTTACAGTGATTAAAAAAAAATATCACAATCACTGCACACAAGATTATGTGGAACACATGGTATATACAGGTGACTTTATTATTAGGTTCGTATGTGGTCTGCCATTATAAAAGGTCGAACTGCCTCTAGAGTTAACTCTGGGAACCAAAAAATTTAGTCTCTGAAAAGCTCAGGTACGTCCAGTTTATTGTGCAAGACGCCGTAAAGAAACTTAATACAAATTTTGAGTTAGCCTCTTTACTGTCGACATCGGAAGCATCAAAGCACCACCATTTTAGAGTGTACCTGCAAATCCAAGAATGGATGGGATACAAAACAAAACCCTTGGAATGGGGCTGGGCCTAAAAAAAATAATTAGTTAACCCCATTGACGACATCACAACCTATAGCTCCTAATTTTATATTAACTGTGATTTATTGTTCACGCAAGGCAGGATGTAATCAGCTATGTAGCTGTAAAAAATAGAATATTTTGTGTGTAAAGCTATGTGCAAAATGCAATCGTATATATCATGTTCCTTCGTACCAAGTAAAATTTAATGTTTGTTCCGACATGGTTATGACACTGTTTTTTTGGTAAGGTTTGTGACTGATGATGAAAGCTACTGCTTTCGAAACATGTTTCACTTAGAATAATTGTTGGATGAATAAATTTGTGGAGGTGAAGTTTTGTTTGCTTTGTTTTAATAATTTATATTTATTTTTCAATTAATAGGAAATAACGGAATTGCGACATTCTCACACTAAATTACGTAAGGTGACTCAGGATAAAATTACTGAATTAGCCCATGCCCTTCGCAGAGCGGAACAATATGAAACTGAAGTAAAGAAACTTCGAGCTAGAGTGGAGGAATTAAAAAGAGATCTTGCTATGGCTGAAGATGAATTGGATACAACTACCAACAATTTGCGGAAGTTGCAAAGGACGAATGATGAGTTGCAGGAGCAAGTTGATAATTTCCAAGTACAATTGCAGCATTTACATTCCAGGTTAGTATATAACCAGTTTTTTCTTCTACCAATACTCATGGTGCAGGAATTAGGGGGCTTAAAAAATAAAATTAACAAATTTGCTACTGCTAGAGAAGAAAATATGTAAAATCTTTATAATTAACTTAAAACGATGCTGGTAAAATTAAAATTGGAGGTTATCACTTTGCTTTTAATTTTCTGGCCAACATCTGTCTTAACATGTAAGCTGTCCTTACATTGGACTCAGATAAATAGATTTTTCTGTTTTGAATAGGTTCAAAGAAATTATTATTTCGTTTTCCATTATATTTGGTGATTGTTTTATTGATTAATGCTTGTTTTTGCTTATTCATCAAACTGTAGTATGGAAAAAGAAGATGGTGGTGAGGAGATGGCACATTTTGATGAAAACGAATGCGTAAGTAGTTGTTCTACTATTCTTTCTATATCTACTACTTGCGATTCATCATCGTTTTCATTATTGATTTTTTTTTAAATCATTAATATAATAATGTAACGTTTTTCGTGGTTCGTAGTGTGCAATAATAATGCGATTTATTTAAAAGTAATTTATTTACACTTAATAATTAAACACTTAAACAAACTAATGCACTAATATGACTATTTATTTCACTATTATTTATGTCACAACACTGTTCTCAGCTATTGACTGTCGACTTCATAACTGTCTTCTGTACGTTGGGTATATATATGGTTGGCCTTCTTTCTCGAACACTTCCAGTGCGTAGTCGAACATTCTGGCTCACGTATGTCCATTCTGGATTCATACGGTAAGCGAGGCATATCCTACTAAATTAACACACCACTGCCCCGGAAGAGGTACAGCCTACTAAATTTGTACAGAGTCGCCTCCCATTGGTTTGAGTCGCGAGCTTTCGAGACTGATTCATCTGATCTGATAATAGAGCCAACACGGTGTTGCCGGATGTATTTATTTGTCTCTAAGCGTTGGGGACATTTTTATATTCGTCACAATAATATTATGGTGTTTTTGAAATAATTGACAATCATATTTTTAAACGAATTTCAAAAATTTATTATTTTTATACATTAGTGGTATATTGCCATTAAAGTATACAGGTGCGAAAAAAATCACATTTAGGTGGTGTCCATTTTTGTTGAGGCATTCTTGGAGACGGGTAGCAAAATCGTCAATACACCTTTCGAGCATGGCAAGAGGAATCGTTTCAATTTGGCGCGTTATGTTTTTGGAAAGACTTCACTGGTTATCTATGTAAACTTTAAATTCAAGTGCTCCCATAAAAAGTAGTCATAAATTCCCATGCAACGAAATAACGCTTTTAGGAAAATGTTCCCTTAGAAAGGCCATGGTGGCACTTGACGTATGGCCAGTCGCCCCGTCTTCTTGGAACCAAACTCTATTGAGGTTAATGGTTAATGCGTCGTCTTAGTTCTGGCAGAAAATAATAGCTATGTGAGTTAACAGACACTGTTCGAGATACCACATACCAAACAGTTATTCTCTCGGATTACAGTCCTCGTGGGTTTTCTCGTGCCCAGTATCGTTTTGTTTGTTTACCAAACCCGTCACTCATGAACAACGATGTTGCCGTCCAGCAATTCCAGCATCACTTCTGCGAATATACGTCGTCTCACAGGGTCATTTTGTTGCAATTTCTGAACCACCATAGTTTTATACGGATGGTGCAAGTGTAATATTCTGCGAACTGACCTGTCTGATATTCTAAGAGCGCGAGCGTGACGTGCCGCTGATTGGTGAACGCTGTTTCCCACCGTTTGTCGCACCCTTTCAATGTTTTCCGGGGTTGGCAGATAACTCCCCGTGCAGTCCCAGGTCTCAACTATCCTGTTGTTTGAAATTTGTTCACTCACGAAATAGTCGCTGTGTGAGCACAACAGAATGACCAGTTTCAATAAATGTTGTAACTAAACACGCGATGTGTGACAGACACATGGCTACTAAAGTGGCATCCCGGAACGAGTAGATATCAACCATCACGAAAACATTCCCTTGACAACAGTCGTTTCAAAAACACAATACCTCCCTGCCGGACCTGTATTATAAAACAAAAATTGAATACTTTCACACCCTGTATTTCAAAGTTTATGACGTTTAGCACATAGGTTAATATGAGTTTTTTTTCTTAAAATAGCCCTTCAATGTTTCAGATTACTTAAGAAAAACCCTGTAGAGCAAAATCCACGGAACACGTTCATTAAAAGTTTACGGGCAAGTTGTTTATTTATAAATTTGTTATTTGAATCTTAGGGGTTGGGTTTGACATTTTGCGACTTCCGGTAATACCGGAAGTAGCCACTAAATTATTGTTGATTTTTTTATAATAATATAATGAAAGCGATATGAATTTTCTACATGTGATGGAACGCATAATGAAACGCATGTTTTTTTTCCAATAGTTGCATGTTTCTTCTAATGGCCTAATAGTAAGATATGTTTAATTTTCTGTTCTACTGGAAATAAACGAAGTCCTATATCGAAGTTTCCTAGTTAGAAATGTTGCCTGAAATATTTAGGTAAGTACTCTATGTTACTTTTACTACACTATCAGATTTTTGCATAAAATTGTTATGTATTGTGTTTTGTGTGTGAAAGTAATTATATACGCATGTGGTGAGTTTCTTTTCCATTATACTATATAATATTTAATTGCAGGTTACGTAACTGTAGTTCTTCGAGTCTATTGTCACATCGTGGATCTCTTTTACAAGAAGACAGAAGTGATGACGAATTGAACGAATTTTTATAATTTAGAATCCAGTCATTATTATTATTATATCTTACGAAATGATTAAGAATTTCATGTTGGGTATATTTTGATTACTCGTACAATAATATATCAAAAAAATTAAATAATATTTTAAATTATAAGGATATAAAGCGTTAAGGCGAATTCATACTATTTGTTAGGTTTGAATTAAAGCGCGCAGGCGCAGAAGATCTTCCGGTCCGCTATTCGTGTACAACACACTTCCGTTGCTCCACTCCAGCCGCGATAAAATATTGTTACACGATATTTAAATGGGAACATTCATATCTGACGTTTCGCTCACGATCTTTGACCGTGGTCTTTATCGTTACGGATAAATTGAAGTACGGTTGCATCAGCGTGTACAAACAGCATGCAGACGTCGTTCGTTTTTGTTATTTTTGTGTTTACAACAGTTTGCGATATGGATGTTCACTTTATCGAATTAGTTTGAAATATCGAAGAATTATATGGTTATATTATGGGTGATATTATACCTTGACACGTCATTGGAAAATAGAGTAAAAAATTCTCATTTGGTTATCCGCTTTTCATTTTTTTGTTGTTGATCAACATCATCCAAACATATAATAGCAATTGCAGCTAAATCAACGCCGCGAAATATCAGTAGTTTTCAATCATCTGACTGTTATGCAAGTTCCATTTAGAAATTTGATTGACATTTAAATGAGAAATTAACCTTAAAATGTTTCACATCCAATAATAATTTTGACAATAATGGTTAGTTCTTTTGATAAAGAAAGCAAATGAGGTGAGCGGTAGGTGATCATGTCACATCAGCACAGCTAATCTGAGTTTGTATAAGCATAAGCGGTAGAATTCTGAAAATGGCCGCCTACGTAGTGAAACTAAAATGTGGGTGCGCACTCGTCTAAGCTTAGAATATCGCAGGTACATTCTAAAGGCGAATTGTATAATTATTCTAAAATAGACCGAACCACCGGTAGGGAAATGAACATCATCACGATAACTCCTGAAAACGCCGATTACTTATTTTGGCGAAAACTATTGAAATGAAACTTCATCACCTCTTCTAACCAACATTGTAAAATAGACCGAGCAGTAGTGAAATTAGCACTATACGGTAACTCCTGAACGTTGGAAGGATAGTTTACAAGACGATGGCCTAATAGCCCGAAAACTGACAGATTCTCCATGTTACTTCCATTGACGTAAATTTTATTATTTTGTTGCATAATTTTTGGTTATCTAACGGAATAATCAACATCATATATCAACAGTGCTATTATCACCACATGATTTTCTCGACCATTTTGTAAGAATGTAGCAAATAAGAAAATGTGTATTTTTACTTAATTTATTTTTTATATTTTTGTATATAAAAGTTTATTTTACACCGTGTACATAATTTGTATTTCATTTTAAAAATAAGAAAACTCTTTACAGACATATTTCTTTTCTAATTCTTCGTATTTTTACATTAAAGTGGAAACTATTCAATTTTACATCTTTTGTTGACAATTTTCTACTTAAATTTACTATGTAAGTACTTAATTATTATTACTATTATTTGGAATGTGCTATCGCTAATATTCGAGACTCTGAAATACAATTATAATAACTAATCTAACATTATTCCTAAATCATTTAGTTGATGTATTTGCGGAAGTACTATATTAGCGGTTGCACACATTTCAGTTTGTTTACAAAAAATATAAACTAATTAAGCAATAAACCACATACTATACAAATTTACACACTCACAAACATCTACGTGTCCATTTTAAAACTTATTCATAGTGCCTTAAAATAAAATAAAGATCATTTTGTTGACTGTTTGAAACTAGCATCCAACATGATTTTAAAACAATTTTTTTTCTACAAATTAAAATTAATGATACTTATCGAGTCCTACTGATTCCTTTTTCACGGTTCGTTGTTCCTTTTCTCTCTTGTATTTTATATGAAAAATGGTCTTTAAATGGGATGTGTAATGTAACATTGGAGAAAATGTCGGTATAGAGCAAAAATAAAATTTGAACCTATCTGTCAGCACACATTTCGTTTATTTCTATATAAACTTCTTCAAGGCATCATTTATTTTTGTTTATTTTGTGTAAATGACTAATTGCGGTCCAGAAAAAGCGAACATTTCGCTAAAATTTATGCTTACTTGATTTTTGTCATATACCGGTAATTTCCGCGATTTGATTTTATTTTAGTAATTTAATATCGTTGTATAGTTGACATTTTATGTTATTATTATAAAACTAATATTTGGTGTTTTATTAATTAACAATTTTATGAATCGTTTTTAAGTCACGGTATGAGTTTTGAAAACACTTATAATTCTGCTACACTTTTTCCAAATGTATTTGACATTCATATTATATATTTCTGAAAGAATCAATTGTATTTCAGACACCATTAAATTTTACCCAATTGCGTTTAAAATAAAGTGAAGACATCTTGAGGGTTTTGGAACGCAAATTTTAATTAAATTTAACAAGAAGCCCATTTTAAATATAATTTTCTGAGAGTCACGTTCTTTTCCACATAAAACACAATTAGTATTTCCTGAGATACGATTATTACAAAATAAAATTGACCAATCTGAACTCTATTCGATGCTTTCTGAAATACAATTTATTAATCTGAAATACGATTATCCAATCTGAAATACAATGGACGCTTTCTGTAATACATATGGAAAAGGAGAGAACGCCGTCAGCGATGTAAATCTATTCCAATATAGCAAAGATTCAGTAGAATAGTTTTTTGAAAGACACAATTCTAAAATATTTGCAAATGTGATTATGTCGAATGCTAAAGTATCACTGTGTTTTCTATACCCTAATATTGTGGCATTTGAACCGATATAGTCGACTTTAACGGTCGCTCTTACCGGCGTCTTTTGAATAATGAAACTTTTTTAGTGCAATAAAATAGGAAAACTAGTTAAAAATAAAAACAAAAAGAATTTGCGTTCGTATATTATTTTGTACTTTAGTCTAAAATTACTTTGTTTGGATGCTAGTCTCCTTTGAAACTTCTTCTATAGATCTTGCATTTAAGAGATTTTAAGCTCGTTGTACCTCTAAAATCAATAAAAACTAAATCCGTTAGCTCTCATGAAGAAACCAAAATTGTTCTCTCGAATAACTTAGAAGTGAAATTGTAATTTAATGTATCCAAAACAAACTTGAATAGGAAAAAAATTTACCGTATCTGTTAACAAATCATCGATCTACATGAGACGAAGGTTTATTTACATGTTTGTGCCAATAAAATTAATTTATTAAACTTCAATTTGCATTTTAACTTTAACATTCCATAAACGATCCATCAGGATTAGTTTTTCTTTTTGGGAAACACAATTTCTTGCCATTGCTAAAAACACACGAATTTGTAAACATTCCACAGGTAGACGATTGAGTGTAAAATACACTTGGACTTTTCTGTCCTGTTTCTAAGTTTTTCGATCCAGTTTCAGATTTGGTTAGTGCCACGAAATTGGGTAAAACTTTCCCATTTTTCAACCCATACCGTATGGGCTGGTGAGCTGGTTGGTAGGTGTAGCCAGTGCCATAACCAATCTGACCGTTACGCGATACAGTCTTGGATGTAACCGCGTATAATGGTGGTTTATAAACGATTCTGCCACTACCAGGGGTTAGAGTAACACTTTGTGCTTGCGCGTTTTTCCCAATGGCATACGTATTCTGTCCGTTGGCGCTTGATTTAACTTTGCCTCGAAATCCTGGGGGAATTTTATATCCTGCTGAGCCAGGAACAAAATCTCCAGGTTGTAACACTGCACCATCTTTTGCATAATCCCCTTTACTTTGATGTACAGTAGCATCTAAATCTTCTAAGGGATCTAGGATAATATGCTGACGCTGCGTTTTTGATGATTGTGTTATTAAACTTTTCCTTTCTGGTACTAAACTTTCCTCATTTCCATCAGCATGCGTGGGATATTCATACTCTTCATATTCATCATCAGCATCCGAATAGTCAATTGGAATTACTGTCGTAGTTATTATAGCGCTCTCGGTAGGAGCATTTGTTGAATATCGTTCTTGTTGTGGCTCCGGAGCCGGTATTTTAGTGTCTTTTTTAGTACTACCAGCTGTTGATAACGGTTCCGGGGCAGGTGATATGGGTTTGTTTTTGCTTGATTTTGGTTTATTTGTATTTGATGATGCTGCAAGTTTTTGGGTCTGTGTTTTTGGGTTTCTAGTGCTGTTGGTAAATGTGAAGTTTAGTGGTGTAAATGGGCCATTTGGATCGGATGTGTTTCTGAAAGCGCTGCTGCCGCTACCTGCTTGAGCGGCACCGGTATACCTGAAACAAAAATTTCGTTTGATAAGTTATACTTTTTTTTTAGCATCTCGGAGTGGAAAGTGTTTAAATATTGTAGCTAGAAGAATGTTTTTCAACGTTGGTCGTATTTTTCACAGATGGTCATTTTGACATTGACAACATTATCGTTTGTTAATATATGTATTACTCTTAAGCTGCCTTTTATGCGAGAGAGATTTGGAGATTTGCGTATTCACCGTATTGGTGGATGACAATCACGTGACGCCAGCGCATAGAGGTAAATCTCCGTTTCTCCAAATACCCAAAAGTTCGTTTAAGTTTATGTTTTCTCGGATATTTGCACTTTGCGCATGCGTTATGATCGGCTCCGTTGAAAACAATACAATAAAAAACAACAAAAATAACCTAATAAACCTTTACTAACCCTAAATAATAAAGTGTTTAGTCTGTCGTGTTTATTAGTGTTTGCTTTTCGAAGTTTGAAGACTATTAGGACCGAATCTACAAATACCCAACGCAGTAAAAGGGTCTCATGACATTCCTATTCCCCCACCATCAAATCTTTCAATAACCAAATACCCGAATCTCCCTCGCTCAAAAGGCAGCTTTAGGCATGTCTAAGAAATTTTTAAAATATATGGCCCACGAATTAATGATGAAAGTAATGACGTCCAATGTTGTTCCTAAGCCAAAAATATTTATGAGATACGAGGGTTGACATTGGGGCGGGAGATTCATGTTCAAGCGAGTGTCGACGAGATCATGGTATTAAAGTACCTGATCGCGTGGATAGTGGTTGGATGGGTGGACGGTGCTCCCCGCCGAGCCAATGCCATGTAGTTATCGACTACATAGGCGTAGGTGCTGGCATCTGGCAGTCGATGACCGTGGTTCGGATCCCACGCTAAACTGTAGGTCCAAACTCACTCAATTAAATTAACTACCATACTACTTTTTTTTGTAGAGGTCAATAATAAAGAGAGAGAGAGAGAGAGAGAGAGAGGGTGGACAGCAGCTAACCTTGTTAATTTCCAAAAAAAAATGGAAATAAGTGAATTTCGTGTGTTGATTAAGCATTACCTTTTGCGCAAAAAACCATTACTGAAACCAAGGATAGGCTTGATATCTACTACTCTGCACCGTCAATTTCAATGTTTAAAAAGTGGTTTACTGAGTTCCGTTGTGGCCGCAGCAATACAAGTGAAGGTAAACGTTCAGGTCGCCCAAAGGAGGTTACGGCAGAAATCGTCGATGAAATCCAAGGCAAGATATTGGGCGATCGAAGATTGACAGTGCCTGAGTTGGCTGAGGGGGTGTAGGCATCACATTTTTCATGAATATTTGGATATGAAAAAGTGCCAGCGCGATGGGTGCCGCTATCACTATCGACCATAAACACAACCGTGTGACTACTTCAAAAGAGTGTTTGGACATATTCAGCCGCAATAAAAATGAGTTTGTGCGCTGTTCCGTTATCCTACGGTAATCTACATGACACATGAGTGTGGGTTTCCATGGGTAAACGTGCACCTAAGAGGGCTAATAAGATGGATCTGTCGGCCAACAGTCATGCGCACAGTTCTCTGGGATTCATATCCATTACCTTGAAAAGTGTGAAACGAACACCGGCGAATATTATTCAAAGCTGTTGGACACATTTGACACTGTTTTGAAGCAGACACGACCGCAATTTGCGAAAAAAAAAGTGTTGTTTCATCAGGACACGGCACGGTGCATACGCTTGTAGTCAATATAGCAAAAATTCATCAATTGGGCTACGAACTGCTACCTGATCCACCATATTCTCCAGATGGAGCCTCCTCCGACTATTTCCTGTTTGCAAATCTGAAGAAATGTCTGGGTGGTAGGATATTCGGGTCGAATGAAGAAGTCATCGTTGAAACAAACGCTTATTGTGAGGGATCTTATTATTCCGAAGAAATATTAAAATAGAAACTCGTTGGACTAAGGTATCGAGGTAAAAGGAGATTATATAGAAAAATAAAATGATTTTCTATCTGTCTGATTTCCTTTAAAAGTCACCCTCCAAACTCGTAGTAATGCTCTATAATTCCATGTTTATATGTTTTTATTGTTTCTAATTGAGGTGGAATAAAGATTGTTATTTTAAAAAAAAGTAAACAAAAATTTACCTTGTATCTCTAAGATTGCAAAATCATCTTACTCTAATTCTCTGTTAGCATCATGACTAAGACCTCCCAAATTATTTTGATTATAACCTACAGGGTATTTCCCAAAATTCTTGAAGTTTAATACAACTTTATTCTTACTTGATTCCATATTGGAATTTTCCTTGAATTTGAGTCTGTGTCATTCCTGAATTTGTTCCACTACGCGCTGCAGCTGTTCCACCTCCCTTGAATGGTGTGTTCTGATCTTCTCCTTCATTTTCATCATACGGTGTAAATCCTATTTGTGCTTGCGAGGATGTACTTCCTGGACCATTTGCTTGGGCATCTGCCATTCCACCTTTTTCACTCGCTTGGACCTATACCATTGGTGATATTTTAATCAAATAATGCAATAACCCTCCACTTTCAAATTAGGGTATTAAAAAGAGTAGCTTAATATTTATATATTTTTATTAAATTAAAGAGAAAATCAAATTTTGTTTGCCTTTATATAAAAAACGACATTATAATGTCATATTAGATGCGAACCTGCGTTTGGCTGCCATGATTCAAGCCACTGGTTTGCGCAGACGATTGTGTATCGCCCGTTTCGGGTGACAAAACAACTTGGGCTTGAGATTGTCCAATACCACCTCGACCTTGTGCCGAACTACTTGCTCCATCTTTTCCACCAGCTACTTGTGTCATAGCGCCACGTTTTCCATCATCAGATCCTGCTGAAGCGCTGAAGGATCCTGAACCAGAATAACTACCGGACACCTGTGATTGAGAAGTGCCGCCAGCGAAACGACCTTGTGCCTGAGCACTCGCTAACGTTTCGTTGGTGGCTTGTACGACTGAAGTTTGAACTTGGGAGTCGGAGTCGTCTATAGCCTCAGATCCGCGACTTTCTTGACTGTAATATCCTGGAGGCTGCTGGCCTGAAATCATTCAAGAATTAATTCAATTTTTATGGCACAATCTGTTTCATCATATCGAAAGAGTTCAAATCCAGACTTGACTTGAATAAAAACACATTTACCTATTTGAGTTGCTTGTGAACCGGTGGGTGTTCCTCCATAATATCCTGTTGTTGATCCGGGATACGTTTGGCCTGGATAACCAATTTGACCCACAGGAACTCCACTGCCGGGTTGTCCGTAGATTGGTTGCGCAGCTATAATAATGTAACATCTGTATGATCACTTATTAATTAAAACAAGCAAATTAATAGTCCTATATTTGGTCATTACAACTTTATAAATTAGTTGGTTTTGTCTTACCAATAGTTGGCTGCTCTTCTGCTGGAGCTATTCTACCATAATCCACTTGTGGATATCCTGGTCCTCCTGGGTAACTTGGCCTTCCACCTGGTCTAAATTGTTCATAACCTGTAATACATATTACATTTATAGATACAATCTATATATCCGTAATACCTGATTTTTACCTGGTACATTTCCCTCGATACCAGGACCACTAACTCCAGGATGAGCGTAACCCGTGCCAGGGGTACCTGGTACACTAATACCAGGAGCACCATAACCCGAACCAGGGGTACCTGATACACTAATTCCAGGAGCACCATAATCGGTACCTGGGCCACTAATTCCAGGAGCACCATACCCTGTATCAGGGGTACCTGGTACACTAATTCCATGGGCATTATAACCGGTACCTGGGCCACTAGTTCCAGGAGCGACATAACCAATACCTGGTCCAGTTACTCCAGCAGGGGCACCTGGAATAAAGCCTGAAACTCCATCACTCGGGCGTCCATAGCTTCCAGTTGGAATACCTCTTCGATCGCTTGGAGTACCAGGCCCAGGAATACCACCCGGCGCACTTACACTAGCTGTTTGAGGTCCAATGGGATAACCTGTAGGTGCACCTTCCCGGCCACCTGGCTGTCTTGGGATACCAACCCCAGGTATGCCATACCCTGTAGTGGAACCTGGGATTGCACCACTGGTTTGGATAGCCGGAATACTTCCCGATTGTTGTGGCAAACCAACACCTCCCGGCAGACCTATTTCAGTGCGGGATACACCAGGTATGCCAGGTTGTTGCCAGTTGTATCCTC
Source organism: Apoderus coryli (assembly GCA_911728435.2). Classification (NCBI taxonomy): domain Eukaryota; kingdom Metazoa; phylum Arthropoda; class Insecta; order Coleoptera; family Attelabidae; genus Apoderus; species Apoderus coryli. The sequence continues at coordinate 6,843,589 of OU452204.1, read as the reverse complement.
CCGGTCTTGTATTATCAATAGGTTGACTGGGTCCATATTGACTTTGTTGTCCAGGTCCATATTGACCTTGTCCAGGTCCATAGAATTGTTCTAGGCCGGTACCGGGTCTTGCACTTGCATCAGAGCCTGGTATTTGACCCCCATATGGTGGTAAACCGGGTGCTTGACCGCCATACGGTGGACTGGGACCTGTGGCTGGGGTATATTTTTCTTGTAAGTTGAAATTTTGTGGATATTGTTGAATTCTAGTTCCAGTACCAGCACCACCTTCTTCATATTGTCCATGGAAAACACCATGGAATCTACCAGATTGTCCACGAGAACTTTCATAATTTCCTGCTACTTGCCCGGCAAATTTGCCACCACTTTCTTGATCAGTGTATGTTCCGGGTAACTGTTCAGCAGTTGGTTGTGTGCCTCCTCCAAGTTGTCCTACGCCACCAGGATGAGCTGCTAAATATCCTGGAGTTCCAGGCTGTTGCCCACCTGGATAGTAACTCTCTGGATACTGCCCAATTGGCCTGTATTCATAAGGTATTCTACCACCAGGCCGTGAACCATACTGACCACTTGGAATTTCGGGATATGCTGGTTGTCCAACGCTCGGCCTATATGAAGTTTCACCAGGTCTATAGCCCGTGTTGGGTGGTCCAGCTCCGGGATAATATTGCCCTTCTGACGTTCCAGGTCTAAGACCTTCACCAGGTCGCAAACCTGCAGGTTGACCAGTCTGTCCCGTTCGCGGATAATATCTTGCATCCTCACCAGGTCTATAGCCAGATCCAGTTTGACCGGTTGGTCCCGTAACAGGATAATATTGTTTTCCATCTGCTCCAGGTGTGTAAATTGTTTCACTACCCGGTTGTCCAAGTTGTGTTGTTCCAGGATAATATGGTCCTTCAATGGTACCAGGTCTAAGTCCTTCAGTTCGTCCATCTACCCCGGGTCTAAAACCATTTGTAGTACGTTCTTGGTTTGGTTGTCCTGTTCCAGGATAGTATTTTCCATAATCAGGTCTTCCGTCAGGCCCAATTGGATAATGAGATATAGTACCTGTTGGTCTTTGTAAGTCTGTTTTTCCACCTTGATCGACTCCCCCAGTGGGTACATTGGTACCAGGGTAATATCTACTATCTACAGTTCCAGGAAGTTGCTCCCCAGGTCTTTGAAATTCTCCGCTAGGACCTACTGGTTGTGGACTAGGTTGCCCAGCTACTCCTGATTGTATTGGACGTCCATCGGGACCTACAGCTGGTATTTGATACCCAGGATAAGTTGATCTACCATCTGCCTCACCGGCTTTGTCTTGTCCAGTGGCGGTTAATTCTGCACCAATAGAGCCAGGTAACCTACTTGTACCACGACTGTACTGTAGCGTTTGATCTTGAAAACCACTTCTACCATATCCACATTCTTCACAACTTACTGGAGAACTTTGGCTTTGGGCTTGTCCCATTCCATTGCTTCCGCCTAAAAGAATGAAACATATAATAAGTTGTAGCATTACCTGTTGTGTATATTGATATGTCAACGCCTTGCTGTTTGATTTGTATTTATTTAAGACTTTTGAACTTACTAACAACTGCCTTGGTACCATTATACGTAGACTCTGCTTCAGCCTTTCCAGATTCATCCCCTTTACCAAAACTCAAGTATTGCGACTGGGTTTGTCCACGAACTCTTCCAGCAAAATAATGCTGTGACTGTCTTTTTAATCGCCGTTTACTATATTTTTGTAAATCATCATCCAGCGGTAAATCGTTCAGCATATAACTGACATCAACATTTTGATCGTCTACCACAGTATCTTTGATCAAGTAGGTTGGAAATCCTCTGCAGAATTCTGTTATTCGTGTGCCTGCAATTCTGTATATCTGAAAAATGTATAAGTATAAACTAAAACTATAGTGAAAAGGAAATAAAACGTCAAACTCCATTTCGTGGAGTTTGACGATTTATTTCGTTTTTACCATAAATTCACTCCACTTAAGAATGGACTATTTCTTTAAAAAACTATAGTTATGTTTCTTTGTAATTTGTATTAAGTATTCTTCTTCTTCTGGTGCCATGTCCGATTATCGAACGTTGGCAATCATATTGGCTATAATAACTTTGTTTATCGCAGCTCGGAAAAGTTCGGCGGATGTTTTGCGATACCAATCTCGAAGATTTCGGAGCCAAGATTTTCTTCTTCGTCCTGGACCTCTATTTCCGGCAATCTTACCCTGCATCACTAAATGAAGGAGATGATATTTTCCTGGGTGCCTCATCAAGTGGCCGAAATATCCGAGTTTTCGGCTTTTTATTGTTTTAATTATTTCTGTGCTTTTCTTCATTCGTTGTATGACTATCTCATTACTTATTCGGTCCATCCAGCTTATTCGGAGAATTCTTCTGTAGACCCACATTTCAAAAGCCTCCATCTTCTTCAATAATGTGTCGGTCAGCGTCCAACTCTCTGCTCCGTAGAGTAATGTGGAGAATATGTAGCAACGTGTTAATCTAATTTTTAATTTTAAAGTGGTTCCTTTGTTGCAGAGAATTCTTTTTAATCTATAGAAGGCGGTTCTAGCTTTTTCGATACGGATCTTTATTTCTTTGCTCATGTCCCAGTTGTCATTGACATTGGCGCCCAAATATGTGATGTTGTTAACCTTTTCTAGCTGTATCCCGTATGCTCTGATTTGTATTGCTGGTATTGGTGTTTTGCTGACAACCATAAATTTGGTTTTTGAAGTATTGAGTTTCAGACCATACTTGTTACATGATTCGGTCACTCTGTTTACAAGTATTTGTAGTTCCTCTTGACTAGCAGCAATTAGCACCGTGTCGTCCGCGTATCTCAAGTTATTGATGTTTATTCCATTTATTTTTATACCACCCTCCACATTGTCCAAGGCTTCTCTGAAGATATATTCCGAGTATAATTTAAATAATAAAGGAGACAAGATACACCCTTGCCTTACTCCACGTCGTATTTCCACTTCTTCTGATGTGTTCCGTCCCAGTCGAATGTTTGCACTTTGATGCCAGTAAAGATTCGCAATGATTCGTAGGTCCTTATCATCGATTCCCACCAGCTGCAGAATTCTAATCATTTCGTCGTGCTTGACCCTATCAAAGGCCTTCTCAAAGTCAATAAAACACAAGAAGACTGGCTGCTGCACGTCTCTGCATCTTTGAACTAAGACCTGAAGACTAAACAGTGCTTCTCTGGTTCCAAGGTTGTTGCGAAATCCAAATTGTGTTTCACTTAATTGTTCCTCTATTTTTTTGTACATTCTACTATGCAGTATTCGCAGGAAAAGTTTTAACACGTGACTCATTAGACTGATAGTGCGATGGTCACTGCACTTTTTTGCGTTCATCTTTTTTGGTATCATTACAAATGTTGATAGAAGCCAGTCTGTGGGTATATTTCCTGATTCGTCTATTTTGTTGAAAAGGCTTAGGAGATAGTGTTTACCATTATTTTCGAGAAGTTTGAGTATTTCATTGGGTATTTCGTCTGGTCCGGTTGCCTTCCTGTTTTTAGACAGTTTTATAGCTCTTTCGAGCTCATCTAATATTATTTTTGGTCCAGACGTCATATTAAACGTGTCATTCTTTTTCTGTAGTTCTTCGACTTCCGTGCATTTGTTACTATACCATGCTTCTTTTGCCGCGCGCACCTTCCTTCTAATTTCTCCATCAATCTTCTTGTATATTCCGCGCTTTTATTTTTACATTTTCTTCTTTCGTCCATCAATCCTAAGATTTCTCCAGTCATCCATTGTTGTTTCGTTTTTTTGGCCGTTTTGATGTCCAATGTAGTTTCTTGTATTATTGTTTTGAACTGCCTTAAGTATTAACAAAACATTTATGGAAAAAAAAATTATAAAATGAAAAATATATACAGGGTGTCCCACTTAAGATGGATACAAGACCATAACTGTTATTTTGTGAGCGTTTTTTATTACATTTTTTATTATTTTTTTTATTAGATACACATTTTCATCGAGGTACCTGTACGGTACCTCATTGGCGTACTTTTTAATGGAGTTTAAATTTTTTTTCGTTCAATAGTACACTATATCGATCCACAGGCCGCAAGAATTTTAAATCTATTCCGTCGAAATCCAAAATCGAGTTGAAGCAGCTTTGATGTTCGGCCGAAAAGTTATTAAACCATTTAAACCAAGATTTTTGCAAACGTCGCAACAAAGGGATGACGAAAGAAGGATGTCTCACCATGCAGGCCAAGTTTTACGAAGACCATAGTGTATTTGGCAAAATTGCATTCATTCATGAGACGAAATTTTCAACTAACGAGCTCGTAGCATCTCAAAATATCAGATATTGGAATGGTTGTATACTGAGTATTCCCTCTAATGTATTCTAAAATTTTGCTTGCTTGAATGAAATAATCATAAAAATATTGATTTTTTTGTAGAAGTAGAAAAATTTCAACTTTTCGCAAAAAAAAATTGTAGGAGAAAATCTGTTAGGGTTTGCTTAACAAAGTGGTCTTTAAATTTTATAGGGAATCTGAAAAAACATAAAAAATGTGGTCCTTCCGTTTAAAATAACAAAGTAGGTGGTTACTTCCGGTATGACCGGAAGTAATATAAACCCGGAAATAGTACATCAATATAAAACCTTTCCGATATTACTGAACCCCAAAGTTTCAGCAACATATCTTTTGTAGTTCCCGAGAACTTTGAATAGGCCACTCAGGATGAATCACCCTGTATATGTTAAACTTAAATTGCTACCGTAATGAACTAAGTAAGATTTGGACACGAAATGCCACCAGGGTGTAAGAATTTGGGAAAGCATTATTATTCTAGGTACGTACCTGCCTTTTTGACAACTCGCTAGATGTTACAAACGTGTTGGATATGCTCTTTCTTATCCCGTTGTCCCTTGATATTTCAAGACTGATTAAACTTTCCCCACCGCCAAGTATTTCAAGAAGACATTTGGATTCTATTAGATCTTTGTATGCGACCACTCTCTAAAACCGTACAATAGTTTGGGTTAAAATATATTTCTTATGTAACTAGAAGTAATCACATTCTGTTAGGTAAGGCTAAAACCACTCACGAAGGAAAAGTTATGAGAAATCTAGAATCGATGGTTGTCGATATTTCTCCGCAAGAATATAATTTTTGTATATAATAATTCAAAAAGTCATGCAATTGCCTTATTTATTTATTTTATTGTTGATATACGAGGGTTGCCTTTTATATCTCGGGATTAGAGAACAAAAACAAATATTAATCATCGAAAATCACTTTATTGTCATTCAAAATATTCCCCATGAAGATCTATACACTTTTGCATGCGTTTGAAGTTGTCGAAGTTCTTTTGCCACTCTGATTGCGGTATCTCCAAAACATGCATTCTGAATGCAGCAACCACTTCTTCTGGTGTCGAAAAACGTTGACCTCTCAGTTTGTTTTTTACGTACGGGAATAACAAGAAGGCATTCGGTGCCAAGTCAGGACTATACGGCAGATGACTCATCAAATCGATGTTTTGAGTGCTCAAAAATGCAGTTGTTTAAGCCGATGTGTGAGAGCTCGCATTGTCGTGGTGAAGAGTGATCCGTCTTCGGCGGTTGGTTTTCCGGATTTCTTGGAAGACAACTGGCAAACTAATGGTTGGGTACCGCTCAGAATTGACTGTTCTGCGTTGTTCTAGTACGGTTGCGACCATTTGCTTGGAAGTACTTCGTGCGCGAACAACTTTTGTTGGATTCCGCTCCTCTTGAAACACCCATACCGTCAACTGCTGTTTACTTTCGGGCTCATATGCGTAAATCCACGATTCATCACCTGTCACGATGTCATAGACGTGTTGCGAAGCACCACGATCGTATTTTTTGAGCATTTCTTTCGACCAATCGACACGAGCCTTTTTTTGAGCGATTGACAACTTGTGTGGGATCCAGTGCGAACAAATTTTTTTGACAGTCAAATGTTTATGCAATATTGAATGTATGCTGGTCCCACTAATGCCTAAGGTTGTCTCAATCTCTTGATAGGTCACATGACGAACTTGCAATATCAGTTCGCGCACAGCATCAATGGTTTTCGGAACAACAACTGATTTTGGACGACCTTCACGAAATTCGTCTTGGAGTGAACTGCGACCACGATTGAAGTCACCGTACCATCGATAAACACTGGTCCTTGATGGAGCTTCATCGCCAAAAATTGAATTAAGTTCATCCATGCACTGTTGCTGAGTTAATCCGTTAACTTTCCTGACCCAGGGAGATAAAGACGGATATAACCATTTTGAAGTACCCTGAGACGTTTCCAGATGGAAGTCTGTCGTATCGGAATCCATTAGTTTTTGTTTAAAATCGCTTTACCCTGTGATAGGGGTGCACACAACCGCCATATTCTTAAGTGGCCGTAGGGATCAAGTGGTACATGATTTGAAATATCTTTATTCTCTTTACAGCAATAGAGTACTTTAGAATTTATTGCGTTTAAAATTTCGTCATTTAGGGGAGTTGGGTTGGGTTGGGTTTAAAATTTCGTCATTTAGGGGAGTTGGTACTTATATCTATCTATAAGGTCGAGTGCGCGCATAAGGCAGTTCTTGCAATTTTTTTATATTTCTATTAGGTTAGTTTATTGGAAATAAATACTAATTATTATTATTATATAATATAAATATATAATTAAAAATAACTATGATTTTTTAATTTAGTTTATACAATTAATTAGACACAATTTTTTTCTAAAATAAAAACCATGTCATATCTAACAAAAGGTATATTTCCAGTCTCCAAGCGTTCGGTGGATGCATACATTTTCTCTAAGCTTTTCATTTTAATCATTGTTCGCCACTGATGGTCTGGTCTCGAAACATGTCTGGCTACAAACAACTAAACTGACGATTATCATATTCAATTTATTTCGTGGAGATTGTACTTTTATTCTCCATTATTGGAATATGTATGGACGGACTATGCGATACGAAAACATCATGAACCCGCAGACATGGTTCTTGTAAGTGTACGGGTTGCCTAACTATACAGTTTTGTGGCTGCGTTGTCGGGAAAGTATGTGAACACGCTAAAATAATTTTTGATATACACACGGATGTACCGCTTTTGTCTCCTGAGACCATTTCCAGACTCGGTTTCGTTACGCAGGTTATATATTGTAGATTATACACTGTGTCCAAGATAAGAATGGGACAGCATTGGAATCTTGGAAATGGTAGGAGTTACAATGTTGGTTAAACTAGAGAAAAGTTGTACAATTTAAACACTTTTTAAAATAGTAAACTAACTTTAGCCGTTTTCGAGAATTTTTGAAAAACGATTTTTTGCGATTTTAATTCAAATTTATTTCTGACATTATTTTTACAGATATAAAGAAATGAAAAGCACTTTCTCATTGTTATTTTTTGAGGAGAATAAGATAGAGTTTAAAAATTTTCACTAAGACTCGTTTCGTTTTTGAAAAACCATCATCAACTAGGTTTTGTTAAATACGGCTCTGGATTTTTTATTGTTAAATTTAAAACCATTTTCAATTCAATAATAAGTGGTACTTATCTTACTCAATCATCAATGGTTTAAACAAGTTTTCTGTGTTTTTAGCTGTTATTCAAAATTAGTCAAGAAAAATCGCCATGTTTGGCACTTATTTTTGTAAAACATTCATCTGAGAAAGGCGTTTTTTTTTTTAATTTAAAAAGCACAAAAATTTTAACAAAATTTAAAAAACGGCGTACAGAATGAAATGTTGTACTGAGCCGGAAATAAATTGTCAAAAAATAATAAATAATTGTGAGTACCTAACGACGAAAAAATGTTTTTGCAAAACCTACTACTCTGGATTCAGTCAGTTACGTGCCAAACTATGATGATTTTTATACCACCGATTTTTGAATAGAAAATGGCTTTAAATTTAACAATAAAAAATTCAGAGCCGGATTGAAAATAACCAAGTTCTGGAAGGTTTTTTAAAAACGAAACGTCGTACTGAAAATTTGTAAACGCTATCTTTTTCTCCTCAAAATGAGAAAGAGCTTAATTTTTTATATCTGTAAAAATAATGTCACAAAATAAATTAAAACTAAAATCACAAAAAATCGTTTTTTAAAAAATTCTCGAAAACGGCTAGTTAGTTTAATTTTGAAAACACCATTTAAAAGGTGTTTAAATCCAAGATCCAATGCTATCCCATTCTTATCTTGGACACAGTGTATATTATATACTGCCGGGAAATTTTTAGGGTGACCCAACCTGTGTTCAACTAAAATTCGAATATCATGGATAATAGATATGAAACGTGTGGTACTTTTTCAATAGATCAAGATAGGTCTCACATTCAAATTGTATATCCATCGCAGTATTTTAGGTTTGCAACCATAGTTTTACGTATAGTGGCTTTTATTGCTTGTGAACTGTTATTTCAGAATCTCTCCATTCAGGGTATTGGGTTCAATGATGGAAGTTTTTTATTTCCTTAAGCCTAGCCACTCCCCGAGTTAGTAAACTAATGTAAAATTATTATGATCTGTACTCCGAATGAGTTAAATAATATTTACTTTACATATTCGTTCCATTAAATTAATTATAGCTTTCGCAGACCATTTTGATTAAAAAATTAAAAAAAAAACCATTACCATAAGGGTAACGATAAGTAAATAACTTACCGTTTGGTAGTCGTATAATGTCCTCGATTTAGCTTCATGGGATTTTTGAGAATCATTGTTTGCATTCTACAAAGAAAACAAAACAATATGTTAATTAATTGTTCTAAATTAAACAAACCATTTACTGAGGATTTGTCTAATAATATGATTAACAAACAATAACAATCATTGATTAGTATTAAAAATAGTAAATAAATTGGAACATCGGTATAATTTCAATGAACCTATGTTATTATGGGTATATCATGTAACCTAGTTGTTCATTTTTTGGGCTTTATCAAGAAACATATAGGGTGCGCAAATTATATTAGACGAAATAACATGAAACCTTCCTTGCTGTTTTACCTTAATGGCAAAATCATATACTCGTATATAAAATAAGCGTTTATTTCCCACAGGGGAACCCATTACAGGAAATTTAATTATTAGAAACATGTAGAAATATTCACAATAAAAAATAATATAATAATATCGATAAATTAATACAACAGTAGGTATAAGAAAGCAATATAAAATAAAACAAAATTACGGCTTAAATACAGACTAGTAAGAGTATATTATTAGAAGAGAAGAAATCGGAGAATGTCGCATACACCTCAAAACCGATCGAACACTGAGCACATGAAGTGCACTGGGCTCTAGTACACAATGTTGGTTCTGGCTGGACCAACAACAAAAGTAGGGAAGCGTCTGGCTCCAAGACGAGGTACAAAAAATCTGATGAATCCCAACAGAAATGAGCAATAATCGACGCCGTTATGCAATAATTTATATACAAATTTAACAGCATGAATTTCCCTTCTCCTAGCTAACGTTTGGCATTCAAATGGTAACAATAATCATCATCGCATCATGGTTGCACCACCTAGGCAGGATAGGCACCATCCGCTCTATACGCTAAATACTTTACAAAACGTGTCTGAACAGACTCCATTGCACGGATATGACACTCGTAGATTGGACTCCAAACCAATGACGAAAATTCAAGTCTTGAACGAATAACAGTAAAATATATAACAATTTCAATGTATTCAGGTTAAGAAAATCCTTGCCATTTCTAATGATGAATCCAAGCATTTGGGAAGCAGACGCTACAATTTCGTCGATATGAGGCAAGAAAGTTATATCTGCTTCTGCGTCAAATAACAATCCAAAGTCCCTAACTTGTCTCATCCGCCTGAGGGTCTCACCGCATAGAGTATATTCATAAACCATAGGATTGTTAAATCTAGAAAATGATATTACATTTCGATAAATATGTTGTTGTAAGTTGAGATGCAGTCATCGGAATTATTCACGACCTGGATGATTTTAAGTTCGTCAGAATATGTATTGTATGGAAATGATTTTATGAGGGCGTCAGATGGAGTAGAGAATAAGGGGCCTAGATTTATCCCTGGGGTACACCAGATGTCTGTGCATACTCTGTGGATCTGACTCCCTCACATTGTACGTACTGTCTTCTGGCTAACAAATACAAACAGTAAAAAATTATCTATTTGGTCATAGGCCTTCCTAAAATATGTGCAAAGGACATCGACCTGCTGCAGACGATCCAGATTCGACATGCAAGTCCGAACACTCATAAATCCATGTTGTTCAGGAGAAAGCCTGAATCTTATATTGGAATAGACTTTATTATAAAAGATAATTTCGAAATCTTTTGAAAAATTATAGATAATCGTACCATTGGCAATGAGAAATGCAATGTGGTTTATGCACGATGGTGCACCAGCGCATTTTAGTCGGGTTGCTCGTGAGCTTTTAACAGAATCATGCGGAAGTCGCTGGATTGGCCGACGTAACCTCACTTATAGCCTGCACGATCCCCGGATTTAAACCCACTGGATTTTTTTCAAGTGGGCCACCTGAAATCCTTAGTTTACGCTACTCGTGTGGAAAATGTGGAGGAGCTAAGGAATCGCATTATTGCTGGGTGTAATTCGATTAGAATAGATCCTGGTATTTTTGAGAGAGTTCGCCAATCAATGAGGAGAAGATTGGATTCATGTATCTGAGCTAGAGGTGGTCAGTTTCAACAGTTTTTGTGATTTGTAAATGTTAATTTTATTTATTAATGTATTTATTTTTATCTTGCTTCGAAATGTTAATGTTATTTTTAGTTGAATTATTCGCAAATATTCTTGATATGTTTAAAAATGTTTTACATTTTTATCTCGTAAACGAAGCAACGTATGAAAAAAAATACAAGAGATAAAAAAGTTGTAGTACAAAAAAAACAGAAACAAAAAAACTTTAACACCTTGTGTCTTAGAAACAATGCATTTCCGGGCGTATGTTTAGGGAACTTTTTTTCATAAAATGACCTGAAAAATCAGCCCCTCAAATATTGCCGCGTCTTTTTGAAACACTTTGTATATCAAAATATATCGAAGTTCACTGGAAAAAGAGAAAGTTTTTTGAAAAATTCTTAGTCTAATTGAAACAACACTAATGTGTGGTTTTGTTTTTCTTTTTGTTAATCATCTTATGTTTTTATGACTTTTAATTTTCTAACAACACAATATTATAGATAGATACATTTAATTTTGCCAAATATCAAAGGAATCCTAAACTTTAGATGAAAAAAGAAAAACAAAACCACAAATTAGTGATGTTTCAATTCAATTTTTCAAAACACCAAGAAACTCTTTTATTTTTCCAGGGAACTTCGATATATTATGATATATACAGTGATGATGGCCATATATAAGGTCGAAACATGTGAATTTAGATGAATAAATTTAAATTTAGTGGAGACGAGTGTTTATCATTAAATTGAGACTCCACAGAAAAATGGACTATTTCATAAATATCTAACAAAATTAGTATTAATTATGTTAAAGACTTCGTGCTCGAGACATGAATGAAAACATAAGATGCTAGATTTTCATAAAAATCCTGCCCGCCGTTTTCCATACTAACCTACTGTCGACCACGAATCACGTTGTAGCAGTGTTTAAGCGGGTAGAATATCACGGTAAATAGGTTATCAAAATTTGGATAATACATAAAAATATATTACATAAATTATTACCACATACATGCTTAATGATTTAATTAAATATGTTTTATGATTTGGCGCCAATTTTAAATTTCTAAAACTTAAGTAAACTAAATATTTGAAGAATATCAATTATAATAAGCCAACGTAAATTGTAAAACTCACCTGGAATTGAAGGTGTAACCCAAACACATAATTTCTCCCACTAGATGAAAGAATAAACAACAAGAATAATGTGACATAAGCACAATAACAAATGCAAAACGATTTCATCGTCTATACTTTTCAAATACGACAAACATTGATACCATATCGTCAAATTAATGTGATGATCTACTTGTATGTTTCAATATGTGGCTTAGATTTTGTTTGAATTCCTGTTTACGGATGACCCCTGACACAAATAAATAAATTATAAATACTATATTATTATTATTACTACAACATAAATGTAGTGGAGTAAGTAGTGTTCCCTAACAATATGAGATATGTATCAAAAATATATTGATTTTTATAATTATTAATAATAAAAAAGTTTTAAGATTAACTGCTACTTCCTCTATATAAAGGTTCATTTCACGATAGTGTCTATTATACAGGATGTATTCACTAGTAGATCCTCACTCCCAGTTTTACTTTTTTTTGTAGAGAAAAGTTGCAGTATCAGATACTTTCAAAGTGCTATTATCTACAGGGAATTCCGAATTATTGACAATAGAATGAAAATTAAAAATGTTGTCCTGTATTTTTGTGTAGTCTGTACTATTTACCAGACCAACTTTTTCGGTACGTGATTTTTGATGCAGAATCCGAGCTGTCGAAATATAGGCTTCCGTAACGCTTTTTCACGTATATGCAAAGAACCTCATATTTTACATTTTTTTTCATGTCTTTTTTTTTTACTTAAAAAAAGTTAGAAGAATTGAATTCTACAGGTCAAAATACATCGAAAACCATGGTTAGAATAGTTTAGCTTTAGAAGGCTAACAGATCAGAAAAAAGAACATTAATTCTAAACTTTTAAACATTGCAAATAAGACCTAGTGGGTTTTTGAGGTCGCTGATCACAAATTTGATTTTGATCACAAATTTGATGTCATATTTGTAAAATAAGGCTCCCAGGGGGCGTTAGTGGGCAGCGAGTCGGATTAATTATTCGAAAATTTCCGAAAATCGTCTGGTAAGCAGAAGTTTTACCCTGAAAGGTATGACATTTTAAATTGGTTTATGCTTACGCACATGTTTCTATCTGACCGATGTAGAGGGTTCCTCAAACGTTTTCGTCCTTTTACTTTCCCGACCCATAGAGATGGACACAACCCTCAAATTTTTAAATAGCAGTAGGGGTCGGTTGAGTGATCATTTGAAAGTATTTTTTATCGACTTTACAGCGATAGGTTACTTTTGATATTTGCCTCCATAATTCTCGAGAAAATTGCGTTTAAATGTTACAAATATGTAGTATCGTCGTGTTACATATTTGTAACTTTAATGCAATTTGGTTTTATTTCTTTTATCGTTCCGTAACTCAGTGGTAATCGGCGCGGCTTTGGGTGCGGAATTTTTTTGATTTATAATTTTAATTTTTGACCAAAGTAGTTAGGTAGGTAATTGGGTTAGTTTATCATGTTATAATTATTATTTTTAGCTTTCTATATCAAATATTATCTCATATATGTATATGGAGGCTATTAGTTTGCTTTGTCTGTCAGATATTGTTGGTGACTCCTTTTTTCTCTACCCTGTGCATTATAATAAAATGTATAATACCTTGCATTAGGTAACACGGAAAAATTCAAGTGGTGTCATTATTGAAACAATTATTTGATTATATAGCGCCTATTTTAACGCATTCGGTAAACTGTTCTTGAAGGCAAATTTCTCCACCAATTAAAATTGGCCAAGATTGTGCCTATCTTCAAGAGGTGTCTCTGTGTTGTCAGATTTTTCAAAGGTTTTTGAAAATGCATACTACCGACGACTTGTCCAATTTGGAAACAAAATACAACATCATTGGTGAAAACCAATTTGGATTTAGGCAGTAACTTTACCAGCACTAGTCAATCATCAAACTATGAACTTAGATATAATTTGAATTTAAAATTGCCTATGCACAGACTCTCCCTTTCAGCAAATAGTGCTTATGTAATGCCTATAAAAATTTTTAATTTGCCTCAGCGCTTGATATTAATAGCGACCGCCAGAAAATTTAAAACTGAAGTCAAAAATTGGCTGCTGGATCATAGCTTTTATTCATTGAGTGAATATTTTGATTGTTCAATTCGAACTTGATTCTGTAATGTAATTTTACAATATGTGCCTTTTATACAATTTGTTTTATGTGTAGTTTCCTTAAAATCTTGACGCATTCTATGTACCTTTGCTGAACCTTATGAATAAAGAGTGTTATTATTATTATAGTTCCATGATTTTTTATTTTAATTTCACCGGAAATACGTGTTTGATTAACTTTTAAGAATCATTGACAATCATTGGCAAGGGGTTTAAAAATTTAAAAAAGTCATACTTCTTAAACTTATAATTGAATAATTTTTCTTTGGTTTAATCGAATATAACCTAACCGTTAACCATAACATTGGAGTTCGAAAAGAGTGTAAAACGGGTTAGACACTTAAACCATATATTTCCTAAACATAGCAGAAATATTGACTAAGTAGTTATTTATAGTTTTGATAGAATATAATAATCTAAGAAATGTAGGTATCATAAGAAATTTGTTTACAAAGGTGTTCATAAATAGTGGAAAAGGAGTCAAAATAATTCGAAATGGGGATAATTTAAATTAAAATAGCCAATGTCTACAATAAAAATAAATGTATTTAGAAAGTTTTGGGGTGACACAACCGATTTTTTTAGATTGCGACTCCGAAAACCCCTTAGGTCATATTTGTATCGATTTTAAAACGTATCGTAAAAAAACACCCTATTGCGGATCCCATCGTCCCTAGAAAAAATATCTATCAGAATCGTAATCAGCGACCCGATAACCCCTTACTCTTGTTTATACCGATTATAAATTGTTAATTAGGTTTAGAATTATTGGGCAAAAATAAGATATGGATTGTCAATCTTCGAAGGTTTAAGACTTAGATTTAAAAATTTCTGAGTTTGTAGAATTATTTTAATTTAATTTTCCGACGTTGGCAGAGCTCTGAAGGATTGTACCAACAGATTTGGATACCGCATAAGAACGCAATCCAAGCACTTCAGCGCCACTGGTAAGTTGGCATTGATAATGGAGGAAATTATAGTGAAGGCCTTGTCTAAGTTAGAGCCAAATTTGCATTATTTCTGGGACGACTGTCGTATTTATATAACATACCTACTAATTAAAACTTAATATCATGATTATCGCATAAGTTACCCTATAATAATGATTAAGTTTCTCAATTTTAACTCTTTTGACAAGAGCTTTTTAGAAGTTTTAAATACAATTACCCTTATTATTTGATACACTTTCATAAACAAGCAACTGTATTATTTTTTATTAATGCCCAATATAATAATATACAAGGTGTTTCGAAAATGTGTGGCACTTTTTTCACGAGATGTAGTAAATCAAAAAATAAGTCTAGTTTATTTAAATCCACCGCAAGAAGCTACAGCTTCTATAAGAGGACTCAAAAATCGTTTTTTGACTTTTCTTTTTTCTAATAAATGTATCAAAAATCTAAAAGCTTGATTTATATGATATACAAAAGACATTCTCGCTAAAACATCAAAAAGTTAACGGTTGTCGAGTAATTTGCAATTAAATGACCAAGTTTTGGAAATTACTTTTCCAAAACACTTTCCAAAATCTTTTAAGTAGTCTTTGATATGTCATAAAAATGAAATGTCAAGTTAATATTATTTAACGGATGTTAAGAACCAATTGCTAGGCAACTAGTGGGAAATATTTATTACGCACGGGTAAATGAAAAACAGCATTACACTGTACTACATTTTCAAATTATTATTGAATATATAATAAAGGCATTTAAAGACAGTCATAGAAAAAAATATATAATAGTTCAAAAAAATAATAAAAACCAAACAGTAAGAGATAAAATGAGGTGTAATACTCAATTGTAATAGTTCTTAGAGAACAATAAAATTTTTAGAGCGAAATTAACTTTAATATATTACAGCAGGTGCTCAAAGTGGCCTCTGTTCTCACATATACATAAAATTATTCTGTTGTGTAAATTACACATTATATAGGCTAATTAACACATCATGACGATTATTTTGAGGAAATGTACATTCGTTAATTATCTTGCCTCCTAGTTCTTCGAAGGTGACAATTTCCTCTCCATACCCGTTTGTTTCCAGGTATCCTCAAATATTGTATTCGACAGGATTCATACCGGGTGACCTGCTTGGTGAATTGGTGCATTCGCAGCACGTTCGATCCATTTGTTGATTGATAATAATAAACCACTTGTGTCGTGCTGTTCTGTTATATATCATATCCACTTGTTCACGATAAGTATAATTTGCTATTTCTTATCAGTAAACAATTTTAACTTGACATGTTTATGACATATCAAAAGTATTTTGCAGAAGTACTTTCCAAAACTTCAAAAACTCATTGACATTCAATTGCAAATTACTCGAAAGCATTTAACTTTAAAACGCTTTAACTAGAAAATCAATCAAGCTTTTATATTTTTGATACGTTAGATTAGAAAAAATCTAAGGTAAATAAACCATTTGAGCCTTTGTATAAAATATGGTTTTCAAAAATCAGGAAAATCTGTTATAAAAAAATACGCCACTGTGCAACTTTCATTAAGACACCATACATAGTTTCGAAGAATATTCCAAAAACCGATTTTGAGAGTCTTTTTCTAGGGGCTGGCTGTTGCTCCTTGAGAGTTCAGTTTTATTAAGTAAAGTAAATTATTTTTTGATTTACTATGGGTTTTAGAAATATTGGCACACATTTTTGAAACGCCTTGTATAACAAAATATCTTATGACCTCTTAAAACTAAATATCAAAAATCAGTACAAAAACAAATTTATAACTTACATAGGTACCTACATACATTCCAACGGAAGTATCAAACAACATACATATTTATACCTATTAATTACATTCAAATGTTGTTCAGACCACAAAAATGTTGGCACTCTATCCATAAAGGAATTTGAGGGTTATAATATTTTATAATTGAAATTGACTGTAGTAGGAATTCCCAGCTTATACGAAAACCTAACGCAAAAGTCTATTCAGAACCCTTGCCAAGTTATGCTTTTTCTACCAGAGTAGAATCTAAACATTTAAAAGACTTCATATCATTGCATTAGCAGTATCTACATCTCGTAAGAAATTCCAGCCTTCTTAGTAATGTCTACAATACGGAAACACACGAAAGAGAAACAGAACACCAAAATGCAGAACTCAACACAAACATACATACATTAAATTGTTGTATGTTGTTAAAATTTCGGCATCTCTCAAAAAGCACCTGGGTACCGCATTCACACAATAAACGTTAAACAATAGAGGACCCAGATGTCAACCCTGAGGCACACTTGACGAAATATTACTAACAGAGAAGACTTGAAATTTCCTATGCGTACGATCTATGAACGCCCAGATAGGTGGCTAGCAATCTAATGCAACCAAGACCCAGAAACGCCATAAACTTCTTTAAAAAAACTTGAAGGAATAAGTATTTACACAAAGTTCATTAGCAGAGTATCGAATTTAAAAACCATAAAAAAAGTTTAAGAAGACGATGCTAACGAAAAGAGTTACCCAATTAAAAATGTTCCCTCCGATATATTTTACGAGTTTTTTTTCCGGGCAACATCGGAATACGTCGATTTTATATGCATTGATACACATAATACATAAGGTGGCAACCGATTCAAGAATCTCAAAAGGTACGAGGGGTCAAGGGGCACATTGATTTAGGGGTTAGGTACTCTATTCTCTTTACACACACACCAAAAATTTCTGTTCTCTTTTGAAATTATGTAATGTGAAAAATATGTTGAAAATGAAAAATCTCTGACATTATTTTATTGCACACAGATATTTGAGTGCGTAGAATCCTGCCAAAATGAGACAGCATAATTTGAAAAATTGGATGTATGGGCTGGAATCTTGGGAAATCATCATTCAAAGATATAATAATCGTGCAAAGTATATACTGGAACTATAATTTTAGACGTATTTAGTGTATTTTAACTTTCCCGCACAGGGCAAGTATTGTGAACGCGCTAAAATAAATTTGAGATAAAGACGAATATAACCATTTTGAAGTTCCCTGAGACGATTAAGACCATTTCCAGATGGAAGTATGTGTGTCTATGTATTCTACCACGATAGCGCCTAAACGCTTTAACCAATTGAGCTAACCTTTGGTGTATGAGTTTCGTGGAGTCCTAGGATGAACCTATTAGTTTTTGGTTGAAATTGCTTGAGCTCTGTGATAGGGGTGGACACAACCGCTAAATTCTCAAATAACAGTTGAGGTCGAGTGATATATCATTTTAAAGCATTTTTTATCTGCTATACAGCGATAGGTCACTTTTGATATTTGCCCCCATAATTCTCGAGAAAATTGCATTTTACATTTCACCAGTTAGGTAGTTACAGTTAAAACGATATTCTGAAAGATGGCACTGTAGCGTCATTGATAAAGCCTTCGCTGGCGTACCTCAAGGCACAGTCCTTGCCCCCAAACTCTACATCCTTTACACCTCTGACATCCCCAAATACCCCCACACCAAACTTGCTCTGTACGCAGATGACACGACACTCTACACTCACAGTTACTATGCTAACGTAGCGAACAGACATATACGGCTACATATGACTCGTCTTGAGGACTATTACAGGACCTGGAAAATAAAAATAAACCCGACAAAGACAAAACAGATAATACTGACCAAGAAATACACGAATACAAAAGTTTTTGAAAAACTTAGAGTAGGAGACGCAACCATTGACCCCCAAAAACAACCTGTGACTCACTTGGGCGTAAAGCTTGACCGCTGGTTGAGCTTCAAACCCCATACGAGTCACACTATACAACGGACTTACAACGCAGTTCACAGTCTCTATCCACTGATAAACAAAAATAGCGTACTGTCGACCGACAACAAAATAACTCTATACAAGACAGTACTAAGACCTATACTGACGTAACCTGCCCCCGTCTGGTGTAGCATGTCCGATACGCAGCGATCACGACTGCTGCGAATGGAGAACAAAATTTTAAGACATGCGATAGGCAGCGATCGATACATTCGTATTGACGAACTGCACAGACGGGCCAATATTCAGTACATCACAGATTATGTGACTGACATAGCTCAAAAGTTCTACACGACAGACATCCACAAGTCACCACTGACGCAGGACATGACGCAATACCGAGATAGGGACAACCCAGGATTTAAACATCCCCTAATATACCAAAGACTGCCCATCTACTCAGAAATCCGATTGTAGAGAGACTATAAAAAATAATATACAGTCAAAAGTCATATTAAAACTACTCATATAGAAGGGTCAACCTGGACATGACGTCACATGACGGGACTGCCCACCATTTCTGATGGGCGAACCGCGGCGTGCAGCGCGTTTCTTGCTTCGCGATGTACGGTGCGGCCATTCTGTAATTCCACAAACAGACAACATAACCGACTCTCCCCTTAAGCAGGTTTTTGTGTGATTTTCCTGTGTTACCACCCAGAAACTCTAACAGTCATCCGCCTAATTCATCTTCTATTACATATTTGCCTGCATATAACGCAGGCATGACAATCGACCTAAAGCTTGGAGAAAGCCTCTGGAGCTGAGCTAACCGGACACTATATCAAACAAACATTTGTGTTTTGGATCTGGGCCTAACAACGTGCCTGCCTTGCTGTGCTGCAGGGTTCTTGTTGCATTGACAACGTGTACAGATATTATTTTGTACATAGTCATGCTCACTTTCACATTTTGTAAATATTGTATATATATTTAGTTTTTAAGATACACATATGCTTGTAACTATTTGTATTATCGTTTGATTAATTAAATAAATGTTTGAAATTTGCTTCGTATGCGGAAGGTTATGGTTTCGAATCCCAGCTCTGGCAATACTTTTTTTTTCTAATTTTTGAATAAAGTAGTTATTTGTTACGTTAGTTTATTGGAAATAATGAAAATAATACAATTATAATAACAATTATTATTAAAATTCTGTTTCGTTACGCAGGTCACATATTTTTGATCATATTATAACTTGCCGAGAAATTTTTTGGGATGACACAACCGATTTTTTAATTTAACATTCGATACACAAATATTTGCATTTGGGGACTGATGAAACAGTTTTAAGCAACCTCCGAAATGCTCAAAATGTTCGGGAAAATGTCGAACATAGAATTTTATTGTGGAGCTTGAAAAAAAAAATCATATAATAATAATAATAAATCGTTTTATTTGCAAACAAACCTAGCGCAGCAATTCTGTACTCCCTGAATACGTCTTCTATCAAAAAAACATGGGACCATAAACAAAATCACATTAATTAAAATTGTATAAAATTAGTGATTCACAGAGAGTAGGCTTGAGCGTAACATTCAAAACATGTATATGCGAATACAAAAGTTTCAAAGTGGAAAATGACTTCCGCAACATGTTCTTTACATGCTCACGATATCTGAAATCAGTGTCAGTGATAACACCTAAGTTCCTTGCAGAATAAACACACTGGACAACACTGTTATTAATCATAACTTTTAAATTTTCTTTAAGATAGTCAGAATCATTTCTATTACATTATTACATGGAGGTAAATGTGTATGCATTTGAGGACTTAACAAATAAAGTTATTTATAAAACTTCGGTCGATTTATTTTACCATTACAATTTTTACACCAATTTTTAACCAACACTAAAAAAACGAATTACATTTAAAAGAATTTGCTACTTACGGTGCTGGAAGGTGTTACCACGCCGTGTAGGGGGATGCCCCGGATATCAATAAATCTGTTTAAAAAATGTCGTTCTTGGAGGAAACAAAATCCACACGTTCGAGGTATGCTGGACCAAAAATTCTCTTAAAAAAATATGAGAGGCACTTTAAGTGGGCCACCAGATATTTAGTTTTACCTAATAAACTGACCCCCAGGGCTTGAACCTCGGTGGTTTTTAAATTCAAAACTATTTTTTTATATAACTTACTTTTAATTTTCAATTTCGCGTAATTTATGTGTGTAACTATTTGATTTACCAAGCTTAAAGCTATATTAACTGACAGTTAGTCCAATAAACCGTGTCTATAACTTTTTTAAAATTCAATATTTAAATTGTATTGTTTTACTTACCTTTATATACGATAATTTTCTCTCCTATTCCCATCTTTCATATAAATTTATTCTTGATTTCCGAAACCCTGAAATTAATGGTTGTTTTTTTTCAATTTCATTTTGAATTGAATAAGAAAATAAAAATTATGTTCAGTCGTTGAGAAAATGCATATTATTTAAATAAGCTTGGTGTTTATTATTTATGATGCATTTTAAGAAATTAAAAACACACATAAGTACTTTAAAATGACAAAAAAATTGATGTATAGTTAGATTGCGGATTAATTAAATTTGACCTAAAAATAAATTAATGACTGCAAAATGAGATTTATTATTTTTACGAAATCAATTATTATTTTAGATTTTTTTTTATCAATTTTAGTATGTTTGGTGTCTACACTTTGAGCCAAATATCTACAGTTGTTTAATTAATTCGATATTCGCTTAAACACATTTTGTACATGTGGACTCTATATTTAATGGCTGCTTCTTACTTATCAATGTTGTCCAAATCTGACAACTACGAAATTGAAATCAATTGGGGTATAATAATAACTGTCTTTTGTTTATGAAATAAAAGTCGACCTCCACGAAACAAATTTGAAGGCTCAAATAATGAGTAATAAAAGTTTTTGACAAAATTTTAATGGTTTAACAAATTTTAACAAAATATTAAGAATATGTGATTTATTTTAACACAAATAAATTAGCGCAATGATTATTGCATTTCTCCTAATATAAATTATAACAATAATGACGAAATAGCTGTTTGTAATTTTACTAACTACTGATGATAGAGCCTGGTGCTCCGGAACATGTTTGGCTGACGTGCGTTAGAGAAATCTATTAAATTTGTTTCGTGGAGGTCCACTTTTATTTCACGAACATTTCATTCTACTCCGCTTCAATATGGACTACTTCTCTAAATAACTGTATTTATTCGTCAGGTATAATAGTAGTACATAGAATGCGTCACAACAATTTGCAACAGTGTTAGATTTTATTAGTAAAAAAGTAAAGGTTATGTAGGCTACAAACACTTTTGTGATTATTTTCTTGTTATGCCACTTCTATATTTGTTTATTTTTCTGAGATCCACTCGAACTCGATTATTTTGCTGTGTAAGCTTTCTTTTAGACTCCAAGAGCTATTTCACAGAATGTTGCGAATCTACTTCTAGCAACAGCTGGGCAACAACATATTGCAAGTTCCGCTGTCTCAGCATCCTCCAAGTAGAATCGGCATTAGGAATTCCCAAAAGTCCATAACCTCGAGAGATGATGATTCAAACGACAGTGCTCAGTGTATAGTTCCACTAGGCAGCGCAATGATATCTACTCATGAACGGAAAGTTTAATTCCAAATAACTTATTATTTCAAATGGAACACCCAGTATATGAGGTCAAAATTAGATACACAAAGTAATTATCTGTCAAATATTATAAAACTTTCCTATGGATAACTCTTGACGTTTTCGTGGAAAATGCACATATTCATATAATAAGGCGACTTTTTAATTGAACCTGTTAGTTTCATGTAGACCACCCTGTATTCGATGATGATATTAATTATCTATTAATCACAAGGTTTTCCTATAGATATGTATATTTTTAATTTGGCATGGAAAAAGGAAGAATCTTTCAAAATTATAATATTTGTCAAGTCAGCCATGAAAATTTGACAAACATAATGAATGAATACATTTTTAACTTAAATTAAATAACAAGATATACAGAAGTACTGATAAATTTTATAATAAATGTTCAAAATGATTGGGCTCTAGGCACATTTGAATCTATTTCTTAAATCTTTCAACAACTTTAACAAGGTGTAACGCTTCTCAACGATTATTTTTTGCTCCTTCATCTCCTCTATTAAAAAAGTTTTCATTTTCGATTATTTTGTTCCTGCCCATGTACAAAATTCAACAAGATTTAAAATCAATATTGAAAAGTTCTTGATGCAGTTGCACTGTGTTTGGGTGGTATATTTCGTCAAATTGCCTTAACACTCTCGAAGTCCGCTTTTTTGGGATGATTTTGCGCCGGAAACCTTTGAGCGTAAACTCGCGATGCCAGTAAAGCGTTTTTGGACCATTCTCCCAGAATAAAAATCATGTCTATTCTTTCTCCTTTGGAATAGGTGCGCATTTTTGATTAAAAACTGTTTTATGAAAAATTCCCAACTCAGGTAAGAATTTTCAACAGACTATTTGACAGTAAATATTAAATTTAAAAAAAAAAGGAATTCTGTCTTCTCAAATTCTCATGGCTGACTTGAGAAATATTATCATTTTGAAAATTATTCCTATTATTACCAATATGTGTGCCTTTTCCATGCAAAATTAAAGATATACATATCTATAGAAAAACTTTACTTTAACTTTAATTTTTGCATCATCAAATACAGTGTGGTCTACATGAAACTAAGTGATTCAATTAAAAATTCGGCTAATATTATGAATATGTGCATTTTCCACGAAAACGTCAAGAGTTATCCATAGGAAAGTATTATGGTATTTGACAGATAATTACTTTGTGCATCTAATTTTGGCCTCATATACCGGGTGTTCCATTTGAGATAAACACGTTATTTAGAATTAAACTTTACGTTCATATAACTTATATTATTGGACACCCTGTATTTAGTATTGGGGGTTTTTTATATTTGGCGTAACAAGTGATGAGTGGGTATATTTATCCGCCCAGACTGGCTTAAAAAGAACAAATGAATAGGTGTGAATTGTTCCATTGCAATTAAAATATTTAAAAAACTATCAGGTTTAGGTGAGATGTACTTTTATGAAAGTTAGGTTTATTTTGAACAGGGAATCTAAAAATATATTCATATACAGGGCATTCCATTTAAAAAAACACAACTATGGTTCATTTCTTATATTTGGGACACCCTGTATAGATTCACAATGTTTTTAATGAGATTTGTCCACTAGCCATAAATCATTTTTATCGAATCCATGAATAAAACTTTTAGGAAATTAAATAGTTTAGCCACACTGTTCCGTGTCGTATTGCGTGAATAACCCTGTATATAGAGTTTCCCTATAAGCAGTGTGGACTGTATTTCACTTGTGAATTTAATTGTTGGTTCTTTAGAATTTATAGAAGTTAAAAAATGTCTAATTCATTTTGATTGTGTCGAAATACCCAAATAATGAGCTATAATCTATTCGCGCCACAACAAACATAGCAGCTATGGAACATAGTGCTATAAGGCAGATAATAGTTTTTGCTGGATGCATTATTATAAACTATCTGGAATTAAATAAATATGACGCATATTATATGAATCATGTACTTTATGTTTAGAGACACAACAGGTTCACATGTGCATTGTCTTCTTGAATCAGCCATATCAATATCAATTCTAAATACTACTTGTGGGAGCTAAATCCAAAACAACCATATGTTATTAAAATAATATCTATATTTTTGAAATTAATCTAGTTAGTAGTACCACATACTAAGAGTTCGCAGTCAGTGGTAGAAAAAGCGCACCTTACACTATTTTTTATAGTTATTTTTTCCAAATATACTTCTATATATCCACTTGTTTGAAAATGCTGTCATTCTCATCTGCACATATGTTTTATTATGTTGTCAGATTTCATATTTTTATGTTAAAATACACAAACATCTGTGTGTTTATAACATAAATATCATAAAAAAAAACTACTACTAATTGGGATCAGCCCCCATCAGTGTTTTATAAATATTAAATTTAAGTGGGTGATAATTTCTAAAATATAAAAAAAAATGTTGGGAAAACGTCCAATCCCTATTACAATATTGTTAATATGTATATCAGAAAATTTTGATTTACATACAGTGTGTTTTTAGGATTCACAGTAAGTATTTAATGTAAGATCAATAATGTAATTTTAATGAAACTTAAACTACAAAATTGTAACGGACACATTTTGATTTGTTATAGTAGGTATTATTAATTATGCAATTAGTAGGACAACGTAGCTTACCGCTAAATACAGAGCCAAAAAAACTCGGTTTCAATATTAGAGTTCTGTTAATTTGTCACTGATGATGGTGCCTTGTAGTCGAAACTTGTCTAGGTTCAAAATGAGTGGGTCTGCACCAGACCCTCTACTGCGACCACCGAGGGTCTATTGTGGCTCATACCTATTTGTATTTCATCCAGGAGCTCAATCATCTTGATGAAGTCGATTATTTTGCTGGGTGAGCTTTCTTTTAGACTAACTGGTAGAAGGGTTAATTCACCAAATATTACGAATCTAGTTCTAGCTACAGCTGGGCAAGAACATTGTAATATTCCGCCGTCTCACCATCCTCCAACCACAATCGGCACTCGGAAGAAATTATCTCTCAGCCCCTTTTCTTGCCAGAGTCGGCCATTTCATTCCCCTTTAGACCATGGTGGCCAGAGATCGAGACCAGAGTCAGATTATTGTTTCGTTCCGATATTAGAGAGTCTGTTTTACCAATTCCAATTTTTTTTCTAAAATTGAGTTAATTATATGGGAACATACCTTTAAACCGTCCACATAGATAGATGCAAAAACCGGGTATATCCGCTATATATTGTGGTAGATATTCTATGTTTCGGAGATACCGCAAAAATTCTTGCACCGTACTGAAATGGACATATATAATGCGCAATCCACAATGAACATTTGATTTTATAGCTTATGAATCATTAAAACCTGTTCTTTCCTTACTAGTTGTACTAGTTATTTGTTGTTGTGCTATGTTAATTAAAATTAAATTGTGACTATAAATTAGTGTTACAAAATGTCGAGTTCTGAAGGTGAATCAATTATAGATCCGTTTGAAGGAAGAAATACAGACAACGACTGAGACTTCAACCCAACGACAGAATCAAGCACATCTAATGATGAAACGGTAATCAGCTCAAGAACTATTCAGAAAGGAAAGGAAACACTGGAAAAGATGTATAGCGAAAACAAGTAGGAATCTTGCTTGGAATATTTAAATACTTCAGCCCGTGTTGTACCTGCAAAATCTGAGGGACAGCCTTCTTTTGGTAGATCAAAGTCAGATACTTGTTCAAAATGTGACATATTGCAGAGAAAAATTGACTCTGCTGACAATGAGGATGAGGCAAAAGTCTTCATTAATCTAAAAAAGGTGCATATTACGAAAGCTGAACCATCTTATCAAGATCTAAAGAAAAAGGAGAAGCTAGCTCATGAAGATCCTTCTGTTGATGTTCTATCGTTCAACAGAAAAAAACAGCATGATACAATTTACTTACCTGAAGAATATTAAAATAATCCGCGAAGCTTTAAAAAAATTTGTGATAATAGCAGTTTCTCCGTATATGATTCAAAATTTTAAGAACCACTTCTTAAACAAATTTCGCAAAACGGTTTCGACGAAAAAAAAAA
Organism: Apoderus coryli; assembly: GCA_911728435.2. NCBI lineage: Eukaryota > Metazoa > Arthropoda > Insecta > Coleoptera > Attelabidae > Apoderus > Apoderus coryli. Next base: position 6,817,195 of record OU452204.1, on the reverse strand, counting down.
CCTTTTACTATATCAAGATATAGACCATTTAAATACGATTCCCAAGAAACAACCAGTTCGTAGTGAAAGTGTTGGAATGACAGTGTATTCAAGTTTCGAAATTTTCAAACGCGGTGAAAATGTTACTTTACCTGATTGTGACGTGTTGCACATCAACAAGGGACTTTTAAAACCGCTCAAATTGACCCATGCTATGGACCTCCCCAAAAAATATGCCCCGCCTGCGATATGTGGTTCTATAACGATATAGAGGAGTCCCATAGACAAAAAGCAGAAGACAAAGCTTGTAAGGAATCGGACTAGTCCGAATATATCGATAGCCATTGTGCTATTTAATCAATGAATTGGTTTATTTTAATTTTTTGTCATGATTCTATGTTCATTTAGTCTCTAAGGATATCTTTTTTTCTTTATTTATGACTTTTTTTGTAGAAATAAATATTTTTTTTTCAAATGATGGCTTTGTTTATTTGACATTTACTGTGTAATAATCCGGTATCTCCATAATATAAGTTACTGTTTTTAATAGTAACGATAGGCGTAAAACATTGTAAATATGTCTAATAGTTGTCAAACTGCAACTGCAGCAGTCTGTTGTCCTCCATACTTCCTTCTCCAGAATGAAGATGAATGAAGATTTGTGAAGAGGCGTTTGTCTAGCAGACATATTTTACAATAAATAATTTTGTGGAGGTATATAGCAATAATTCCAAACAAAACAATGAATTATTGACAACTCAATTTACTGTTAAGTAAGTACTAACTTCATTTATCCAAGAAACAGAACTTGAACCGAAAAATGGTACAAACATAAGATATAAAAAAAGTATGTAAGCTTTTTCAGAATTTATACATAATGTAACAAAGAGAACTTGAACCGCAAAATGGTACAAACATAAGATATAAAAAAAGTATGTAAGTTTTTTCAGAATTTAAACATAATGTAACAAAGAGAACAACAGTTGTTAGATTTTAAAAAATAACATCAAATGGTTTAAGACGCTTCATTTTTTAGACCAGCGGCAGCGGTTAACGTTTCATTTCAATCAATTTGGAGGCTAGCTTTCTCTTTATTTCTTAAAATAGTACTGTTTACATGTTTTGTTCACTTAAGAAGGGCTGATGTTCATATTTTGAGCCTAATAGTCATTGAAATTTGCTTTATCTTTTTCTTCAACATATTATTCGCCTTTATGATTAGTATATTTGTTCCAATCTGCTTCAGACCTCTCCGCTTTTAAATGCATCCACGGCTTCTACTGCCGACGAAAATAGTTATCCACGCAATTTATTATTGATTTTTAGAAACTAAAAGAAATCATTGGGTGCCAAATTACGATTGTATGGCGGATGAGCCATCAATTCGACTTTTTCAGCGTTCAAATAGTCGATTGTTTGACGAGAGAGAGAGAATGATTCGCGACGATCAAATCAAAATTAAAACAGCAAAATTCCGCAATGTGCGCAGTATTATATGGACTGTATGCAAGTAAAATTTAAACAATCAAATCCATCAGAAATGTATATTATCTGTCCAGTTTTTGAAACTATAATAATAACTTTATTGCCCAACAGAAGATATTCCATTTATAGGACAATCCAAAAAAAAACACTCTTCTTCTTTTCATGCCGTCTTCTCACAGAAGGTTGGCGACCACTTTTCTAAATTCTTCTCTGTCTTTTGCAACATGGAACAGTTCTCCAACGCTGAGATTTGTCCACTATCTAATGTTTCGGAGCCAGGATTTTCTCTTTCTGCCGATACCCTTCTTCCCCTCAATTCTGCCCTGCATAATATTTTGTAACAGTAGATATTTGTCATTGCGTAATATGTGTCCTATGTACGATGTTTTTCTTATCTTAATGATTGTGAGCAGTTTTCGTTTTCGGCCGATGCGTCTCAACACTTCGTCGTTGGTTATCCTATCAGTCCAAGGTATCTTCAGAATGCGCCTATAGAGCCACATCTCAAATGCTTCGAGCTTTTTAATCATTTGAGTCTTTAGCGTCCAAGTTTCCACTCCGTACATTAACACTGACCACACATAACACTCCACGAATCTCAATCTGATGCCAAGATTTAGATTTCTGTTTGTAAGCATTGTGGAATATTTCATAAATGCCTTTCGAGCCATTTCAATTCTGATCTTAATTTCCTGATCAGGGTCCATTTCAGAATTTATGACAGAGCCGAGATATTTGTATTTTTGGACCTGCTCTATTCGGTTTCCATTTACTGTGAGAATAGGGTTAATATTTTGGTTTTTGCTTATGACCATCATTTTAGTTTTCTGCGTGTTTATAGTGAGTCCCACCTCTTCACACTCTCGACTGACTCTTTCCAACAGGGTTTGAAGAACTTCTGCACTCTCCGTCATTATGGCAGTATCATCGGCAAACCTTAGGTTGTTAACCAATGTCCCTCCAATGTTTACCCCCTCAGGTCTCTCGTAAAGTGCTTTTTGAAATACAGACTGAGAATATAGATTGAACAGTTGTGGGGATAGAACGCAGCCTTGACTAACTTCTTTTTGAATTTCGACTTCATCAGTCTCGATGTCCCCAACTCGAACTACTGCCGTTTGATTGTAGTAGATATTTTTTATTAATTGTATATCACTTGGGTCCAATTTGATGCTCTTTAAGTTCTCTATGAGTTTGTCGTGTTGGACTTTATCGAAGGCCTTTTGGAAGTCAATGAAACAGACGTACACATCTTTATTGTATTCTCTACATTTCTGTAGCAGTACTGTGATGGCAAATAAAGCTTCTCTAGTTCCTAAACCCTCTCTAAAGCCAAACTGCGTCTCATCCAGTTGTTCTTCGCATTTTCGATATATTCTCTGTTGGATTATTTTTAAGAGTACTTTCAAGGTATGACTCATCAGACTGATCAACCGATACTCATCACAGGACTTGGGGTTGTTCTTTTTAGGCAAAGGAATGAAGACTGATTTAAACCAATCTTTTGGGATTTCCCCTGTTTCGTATATTTGATTGAACATTTTTGTGATTTGAGTTAAGTTTCTATCGTCTAAGGCCTTCAAGAATTCAATTGGTATATTATCGGGTCCAGTCGCTTTTCTGCTGTTTGATGTTTTTATAGCATACTCCACTTCTGATTTTAGAATATATAGCTGTTCCGTCTGATTGTTTTCCTCTCTAACGTCATCTCGTCTTGCTGCAAATAGATGTTTAATGTATTCTTCCCAAGTTTGTTTTTTGCCTTCTTCTGTTAACTGAATATCTCCTTGTATGTTTCTTGTGATCATCGGTATCATCGGTATTCTTTGTTTTTGTAAAAAACACTACATAATATATAAAAAAACTATAGCATGATCAGAAAGATACAAAGAACTGATAAATTACATAAATACTATATCGAAAACAAAAAAGAAAGTACTGCAACACTAAATACAAACTAATTACTGTGTGTCCATTACACATTTTGCAGCAGACTATTCAAAGAAGAAAAGTGTATATCAGATGTTCCACACAATAAGTTAAAATTTCTCATCATATAGCTGATTGGAGACCTTAAAAGTAAATTAGTTCTAGCTCTTGGGCACTTTTATACTATACCCTATCTACACAAAATCCAACTTGTGATAATAGCTCAATACAATCAATTTTATTGTTACAAAGTTTATACATAAAACTTAAACACCAAATCAAACCACCATATTCTAGTTTTCAACGCACGTAAGCAAAATAGAGTGCCCTAACACAGTAAACATCTGCGAAATGTCTGCAGTTCCATATTGCAAAACCATATGATTTCATTTCAATAAACATTAACTGCGAATCAAACACAATACCCAAATCTTTCAAACGTTTATTTAGTTTATTATTATTTTTCGACTAATAGTTTTCTTAGATTCCAGTAAGAGTACAGTTATTTCACCTTAGGCATAATATGTATCAGTTACATCCGGTACATTTCCAATATTTCCAGGTATTCTCATACCAATGCTTTCATCCAGTTCGAGTGTATCGCCTTCCATCATCGGCCACCTTTATTCTTTTTCCGAAAATAGCCCACACTTTTTGTCTGGCATGTTTCTGCGTTAAAACAGTAGTTGTTATTATTTCAAGTATAGCCACAGACCATGGCCTCTTTAGTGACAATGAACTCCTCCACATTAATAGTGGCTTGATTTCTCCGCCACACGTACATTTCACTATTGGTTTCTTAGCAGATATATAAATATATCTTGTTTATATATCTACCTACTGCTATGTAGATTTACATGTACATACATAGGGAATGCAAAAGGGGAGATATTTTTGGGTACAGACTGCAATGCCAGAGGGATATCATGGCGTTATATGTGGAAATAGATTGTAGTTATTTTGTTGGAAAGTAGTTGTTGAGTTGTTGCCAGGCAAGACCTGTTCGAGTTGGTTTGTTGCTGTCGTACTGAAATCATCAGGTTAAATAAAAATCAACTCAAAGTTTTGAGATTTCTCCTCAATACCTTTTTAAGGTTCCATATCGAATTAATAAGTTGATTGAAATTAAACTTTTTCAAGGAAACAACAAATGTTTCAAATAATTTTCACAAAATTTATTGCACAAACATGACAATTGTTTCACCAACCCAGTGGCTTCTTCAGATGTATACTGATAGGTTCACTCCAGCTGCACAGAGCAGACTTTCTGTAGGACTAGAACAAAAGGCTCCTACAGCTATACGTATACCTTTATTGTGTATCGAATCTACTGATTTTAGTAGAGAATGTTTAGCGGGGACCCGTAGTCAATTTTGGATTGGATTACTGACTTATATGTACGTAATAGTATTTCTGAGTCCGATCCCCATTTATTGTTTGCCAATGTTTTTAATAGACTTATGCCTCTTTGACACAATAAACTCAGTTTTCTAATATGTGCCTACCAAGTTAGTCTTTCGTCGAAGATCATGCCAAGAAACTTTATTTCTTTCACAAATTCAAGACTCTTGTTATTTAGAGTTAAAGTTAAAGAGTTTTCATATTTATGTATGCATTTTGTTTTTTCAGTTGAGAAGTTAAAGCCACTCTCTAATGGCCAATTTTCATTACAGTTAATATTTAGAGTTTTCTGCATTCTGAGTTCCATAGATTTAATTTTTTTTCCATTTGTAAACAGAACTAGGTTATCTGCGAACGGTTTAGCTTATATTGGGAATTTGATGTATTCAATGATATCGTTTATGGCTATTAGAAACCTTGTTACTGCTTTTTTTCCAAATTAATCGACCATTTTCCAGTTTTCTTTATTGAGAATTTACACCATTGGTTCGAACGTAAAATGCTCTTTTTTGTAGGAAGTTATTGATGAAGCGCAGTGCAATTCCTTCAATATTCCAATCTTTCAGTTTCTTTATTATCTTGTATTTCCAGGCCGCCGCCGCGCCGTGTCGTATGCATCTTTAATGTCGAAGAAGACTGCAACTTGTATTGATTGTCCAAAAAAGCTTCATGGATGTTTCACTCTAGTGATATTACATTATCCATAGTAGAACGATTCGCCCTAAAACCACTTTGGTGTGAGTTAATAAATCCTTTAGTTTCTAATAACCACATTAGGCGCTTATTTACCAGTTTCTCCCAAGTTTATGGTAAAACAAGACTATCCATGATTGAAAGTAAATGGCTCAACATAGAAAACACAAGAAAACTGCACGCCGCTTATCTTTTTCGATATGCAATCCTACATAAATCACGTCTATATTTATATCACAAAATCAGGAGTAAATCGGATGGTTAGGTACACTCTGGTGTTGACATTGCCAGCGTTGAAGTTTGTATCTGAGACGCTTTACATACAATATTTACACCTTGTATAATAAACTGCCCTTCAACTTCAATTTTTTTAAATCAAATGCTCTTAGGTCCTCCTACCAAAATTTGTTTGACTTGTATTGTCTCATAAGTCATGTTTGTTTCAAATTGCAACCCCTATTTTTTGGGGCACTTTTGATTTGCTGCTGTCGTCCGAGTACAATGATGTTCCACATGTGGGGGTAATATAAAATGTTTGAGAAATGGCAGGTTTTCCTAACGAAGTCAATTTTAGTGTTTTGTGTTTTTGTACTAAACAAATGCGCGTCTGGCCCATTCGACCTTGAATCGGACTATACACTGTTATGGTGCAGCCACATAGCCAGATCGCCCGATTTGAACCCGTTAGCCATCTCAAAAACCGTGTTTACCTAAATTGGTCACAGAATTTAGATAAATTCATTAATTGAAAAGAAGATGCGATTGATCACTCCCGAGATCATAGAAAACGTGCAATGCTCGTTTGTAGAAACGATAGTCCATTGCCAAACGGTTAACGGTGCCCACTTTGAGCAACTGCTCTAGATAGTCCTCCCAAAAACAAAATTAATTAGGTATTTTCGTATGTCATTAATCACAAAGCGTCACATTCAAAAGTAGAGAAGGAGGCAAAAGCCTGCTTGTTTCAAAAATGTTCTTATGTTACTCCCCACATGTGACACATCATTGTACTCACTTTAAAGTGTCCCAAAAATATTGCCATTTCGAAAATAATCGCCCGTTCCGTTACTTTTTGGACACCTTGTAGATTTTATTTGGACGATGAGTCGTAGGTTGTACGGATTAAAAATAAGAAAAATTCTACTTTATCAAAGCGTCGTTTCGCTGCTTTTTCAAGCACTATCAAAGAAGTTACAGTTTATAAAATTGTGAAATGTGTTTTACATTTTTGATAACCTTTATATTCTTTAACTTCTTTGATGCTTGCAATCGCAGCAATAAAGCTGCGAAACGTCGCATTATTGTTAAAGTAGAGGTTTTGCCATTTTTAATCCCTACAACCTACGACTCATCGTTCGAATTAAAATATTTGGGATATAAGAAATTAATAACCATGTATATTCTATGTTGTAAACATTATTAATCGAAACTAATTTATATTTTATTACTTTATGTTTATGTAATGAAACTATGGTCTTATCCACAAAAATTCGGGTTTTTAATAACTTATAATTGAAATTTTTTTCTAGATATGTTTCGCCTTTAGCTGAAGCCATCTTCAGTATATTATAATCACTTAACTAAACGTAATTATGTTAGATTTGAGTTAATATGTATTAGAATTGTAATTTCTTAACTTAGTGGAAAACTTTTTATATATAATAGAATAAAATGTTTGCTATTATTTACTGCCTTTTCTTTGTTGTAAAGATTTTCAGTTCTTTTTTATCAATTTATTTATAATTTACATCCGTCGATGCACGAGATGAAATTACAAAATGGCGATTGGCTTTATTTCTATAACGTGAAGCAGTTATTTATAAATAAAATGATCAAAAAAGAAATGAAAATCTTCAAAACAAAGAAAAAGCCGTATATAATATAGCAAACATTTTATTCTATTATATAAATATAAAAAGTTTTCCACTAAGGTAAGAAACGACAATTCTAATACAGTGGCGGCTTGTCATATGAAGAAGGTGAAATACTTAAGCAGTAAAATGAATAATATTGAATAATGTAAATAAAATAAATAAAGTCTTTATTGCAAAACATAAAAATTTTACAAAAGGCGAAGTTGAAGTCATAAGACTTCCTCAGTTAACCCTTAACTAAACAAACATTTTTAAATACATAGTACCGTATAACAAAATCAAACTCGAAAACTACAAATCTAAACAATAATTCGCAACTTATTCTAAACAAAATTTTCAATAATTCTATATACAGCGCACTTGAATCTAATTCCCGTCAGTAACTTTATTTATTTATTTATTGATTTTGTTTATTTATACCTAATTATATTTCTCGATATAAAATTTAAATACTTATATATAACTATCATAATGTACAATATATTTCCATCTTTTTAATTATTGTAAGACATGATTTATTTTGGTCCCTCTTCGGCATTTGACACCCTTACCAGTGCTTTTGTCCTCTGTAACACCAATAGCGCCTATTATCATACAGGTTCTTATGCAGATGAAGCCTGCTTCAAGGCAGGATAGGTCTATGTTTTTCGCCTCTATCAATGAGTACGAGGTCATGAATACAATACGCGGATTACCCAATAAAAAATCGACGGGTCCGGACGGATTTCCGGTGCACTTGTTGAAATGCAGCGCGGCGGAGTTTGCTCCTTACTTATGTCATATTTTTAATGCCTCGATATGCTTAGGTACCTTCCCCTCAAAATTAAAAGAGTCTATTATCGTGCCAATTTATAAAAAGGGAAGTGAGAGTGACATTGAAAATTATAGACCTATAGCGTTGTTAAGCGTTATTTCAAAGGTGTTTGAGAAGATTGTTTCTGTCAGAATTATGAATTTCCTGAGTCAGTGTAACATAATTACTACTTCTGAGCATGGTTTTAGGTCGGGACTTTCTACCGAGACTTGTGTGACTGAATATGTCCAGCACGTGCATGATCTCGCTGATGGAGGCAATTACGTTGTTTCGTTGTGTTTTGACCTGTCTAGGGCCTTTGATACTGTCGATGGAGATTGTCTGAGGAGCAAATTGTCCGATATGGGAATTCGTGGTGCGGTCAATGGCTGGATTCCGTCATACTTGTCTGATCGGAGGATTAGTGTCAGGGTTGATTCGTCGGTCTCGGAATCTAAAAGTATTAATGTGGGGGCACCACAAGGGAGCGTTTTGGGTCCGCTTCTATTTTTACTTTACGTAAACGATCTGCCCCTGCACATTCCATCTGCAAGGGCTTTTATGTATGCCGATGATACATCTCTGGTAGTCCACGACAAGGATCCAGAAGTACTGCGGATAAAAATTCTATCCGTTATGCATATATTTAATTCCTGGTGCACTCAAAACAAACTGATGATCAATCATGATAAGACTGTCGTTCTGCAGTTTAGTAGGTATCGTACAGTGCTGAATTACGACTTGGTGTTTGAGGGCCATCGGCTGGAGTGGGCTACGTCTTCGAGGATTTTGGGAGTGACCTTCGATCGGCGGCTGCAGTGGGCTGATCATTTGGAGTCCGTCAGTCGTAAACTGAACAGCCAGGCTTACGTGATTTACACTCTCAGAAGTCACATGAATACTGGCGCTCTACTTAATATTTATTACTCTTTCGTGTATGCTACTATTTCCTACAACATTATCGTCTGGGAACGATCGCGTGACATATCCAGGGTGTTCATCATCCAAAAAAGAATTTTACGCACTATGTTTCGCCTGCCCTACAATTTCTCGTGTAGGGAGACATTTAGACGATGGCGTTTACTCACGGTTGCTTGTATATACTTGCTTAAAATCCTGACGTATATTTTTAAAAACATCTGCAGGTTTCGGCGTAATGGCTCCTTGCACGACTATGCGACTAGGGGCCGAGAGAGGATGCTTTTATCTAGGCCTCGACATGAGTTTTTTAAAAAGTCACCAGATTACTCTGGACTACTTTATTTTAATATGTTGCCTGAATCTATTAGGAATTCGAGAAATAGTAGAAATTTAAAGAAATTCCTTATACTACACTCTTTTTACAGTCTGAGCGAGTATGTTGAGCACTGCTCTTAATGATCCTTCTTTATTGTGTTTTGACCTCTTGTGTGGTGACGAACTGTTGTTTTTGTTTGACTGTCTATTATTCTGACGTTGTATGTTTATGATTTAATGTACATATACAGGTATTTTTGTGTATAAGTTTTAGCTATATGTTGATACCATTGAATTTGTGTTTAGATTTTGTATTGTTTATTTACTTGACATGCCTATGTACTATCAGATTTTTGTACTAACTCAAGGCTAATAAAGTTATTATTATTATCTATCTATAATTCAGCAACAATGTACAACGTTGCCACTTCGGCATATACCCAATATACAACGAAATACAACCACCTGACGGCCGGTTCTCGCCATTCATATAAACATAGTTGCCAGCGTTTAATTGCATTAAACTACACTTATAAACATAACCTATAATATTTTATGGAGTATGCAGTTGCAGAAATAGGTATATCCCTATTAATTTCAGCCTGACCTATATAAGAATTTATTTTTTGTTATGCTTCATGCTTCACCACAGTAAACTGCCACAAGCCGCCACTGTTCAAATACATATTATCTCAAACCTAACATAAATGAAAACAACTGTTTTCTATATTTTTTTTTAACTCATACCGTATTCTATCCTTACAACCCAACAATAACCATTAAAAATTAATAATTTTAATCAATAATTTTCTCTTAAAAAATTAACTCTTTTGGTTTCCAATTGAAAATCTATGTTATGTATGTAGGGGAGAGTGGGCCACCTTGAGACAAGTTCACCATGAAACAAACGCCGCCATTTTTAAGTTTGGCGCCAAAGCCGTAAGTTTTCTTCACCGCGTGCATCATTTCAAAAGTTAGTATTACTTATGTTCTCGGCGGGAACGCACGTGGCCAAATAAAAATTTTAAGCGAAAAATTTAGTATAGTGTACAGGTAAGTTTTTTATACATTTATAGAAAAATCATCGATATACATTTTTCAAGTGACATTGTGCCATTTATATAATTTTATTGGAACAAGTAATTATTCAGCTTATGAATTTTGTGCATATTAATGCATATCTTATAAGATTTTATTTAGAAAATTTCATAAAACTGATCGGTATGCTTTTGGGCTACCTTGAGACACATGATGTGGGCCACTTTGAGACTCTGTCTCAAGGTGGCCCTTCACTTTTTTTACAATTTTTAAACTCTCTAAATATTTAGGATGTCGAGAGGTAGAAAGAGAAGATCTCAAAAGGGCATGTTTAGTCCAGATTCAATGAAGAAAGCTGTGGATGATGTCATAACGCATAAAATGAGTTTAAGGATTGCTGCGGAGAGAAACAACGTAAAATATCAGACACTTGCTAGATATGTTCAAAAAACTAAAAATTCTCCGGCAGATAAAATAATGTATAAGCCGTCCTATGACACACGAAGAATATTCAGTGATGAACAAGAGAATCTGCTTAAAGAATATGTAATAAAATGTAGTCAGATGTGCTATGGTCAGTCAACAAAAGATGTTAGAAGGCTTGCTTACGAGCTTTGCTTGCACAATAAAATCGACATGCCTAAGACATGGAATTTAAATAGATCTGCTGGGATAGACTGGCTTCACGGGTTTAAAAAGAGGCATACAGATTTAAGTGTGCGACAGCCAGAAGGATGTAGTTTGTCCAGAGCAACCTCATTTAATAAGTATAATGTGGATCAGTTCTTTCACAATCTAGAGGAAGTATTACATAGGTATGATGGTTTTTCAAATGGAACACGCATTTTCAATCTAGATGAAACTTCCACTACCACCGTACAAAAATCTGCAAAAATCCTAGCACCAAGAGGAATTAAACAAATTAATAAAGTAACCAGCGGGGAACGCGGAGTTTTAATTACAACATGTTGCATTATTAGCGCGTCAGGTAAATTCAGTATTAATTGGTTTTTCGATTTTATCTTTTTGCTTTTCAGGAACAGCATTACCTCCTGTAATGGTATTTCCGAGAGTTAATTTCCAAAAGCATATGCTGAATGGGGCACCGCCAGGATCTTTGGGACTCGCGAACCCATCAGGATGGATGAATTCGGAGCTCTTTGTATCTGTAATGGAGCATTTCATTCAGCATTCTGGTAGTTCAAAGTCCAAACCGTCGCTGCTAATATTAGATAATCATGAAAGTCATTTGTCAATCGAAACTCTAAACATGGCAAAAGATAACGGAGTTATAATGTTGACGTTGCCACCTCACTGCTCAACAACCTTTAGATGTTTCTGTTTTTGCCCCGTTTAAAGCGTATTATAATAGTGCAATAGACTCTTGGTTGATGAATAATCCTGGAATTCCTTTAACAATATACCAGATAGCAGAATGTGTGGGATATGCCTTTGACAAATCAATGACTCCAACAAACATTAAGTCTGGGTTTCGAAAATGTGGCATAATGCCATTTGATAAACATATTTTTGATGAAGCCGATTTTTTAATGAGCAGTGTTACCGATCGACCACCAGCCTATAGGGAAGCAATAGAAGCAAATGACAGTGAACCTCAACCAGGACCGAGTGGCTTACAAAATGACTGCGATACACAAAATGTGATAGTGGTAGGAAATAATATAACACCCGAAAAAAAGAGTAACAGTTCCGGCGATTTCAAATCTCCCGAGGAACTTTTTGGATTTCCAAAGGCCAAGAAACGGAAAATTGAAAGAAGAAGAAATATAGGTCGAAGCAAAATTATAACGGACACTCCAGAAAAGGAAGAAATCGAGCAGAAAACTAAAAAGAGGAAGGAATCTTTGAAACGCTCGCAAGGAACAAAAAGAAAAGTTGAATTAAATTCAAAAAGAACAGCAAATATTTCGTCATCGGGCAGCGAAGGAAATTCATTTGTATCTGACTCATCAGACTGTGAGTCATTCACTGATTTTGCCCTAAATATTGCCGAAGACATTGATATTAACGCATATGTTTTAATCGAATTTCATGATAAAAAATCTGTGTTTTATGTGGCCAAAGTTTTGGAAAAGAAAGATAATGATTTTAATGTTAGTTTTTTGCGACACAGTTCTAAAATAAAAAAACTCGTTTGTATTTCCAACGGTTGCAGATACGGCCTTTGTAAGCATTTCAGATATTTGGTGTGTTCTACCACAATGTGTAAAATCGCGAAGTACGAAACGGCAGCAATCTTTTATCAGTTTTGGTATTAAGTTTGATAATATCGATATTCGCTAACTAGTATTAAGTTTAATTCTATGTTACAATCAGAATACACATTATTTTTACGTTAAAAAAAAGGATTTTATTTTTGGTTTATATATTTTTTGTTGTTGCAGTTGTTAATAAATATGCAATATTTTTTTGAATGAATTTTAGATCATTTATTTCATGTCTCATAGTGGCCCATAAAGAGGGCTACCATGGGACAATAACATATTTTTTTAATTTAAAAATTATCGCTTTGTGATTGGAGGTATTGCCACTTAATACTACTAAATATGTTTGCAATAGAGTGATGAATAACCAGCGATTGTTACTTTTTCTTTTTTTAATATACGAGCATTACTCAGTCACAAAAACTGAAAAATGTCTCAACGTGGCCCACTCTCCCCTAATTAAATATGTTAAACTATACAAAACTAAAGTTGGAGCCCACATAATAGATTAAAATAAATCGAAACTTTGGCAATGAACTCAATTGGAATTTTATTGCTGTTTTGACTCACATTTCAATAAAATATTTTCCATAATAACTATTATAACTCATTATTATAATCCAAAGAAACAGGTAATTTGAGAAAGGTTGCATGTCAAAATTTAATAAATTATACAGACTAAAAATGTGGTGTAGTAGATTATGTATCCAGGAGGTTGGCTTTTGTATTCTACGCTACTGTTTTAGATTAAAAATGGTTTCAATTTAGTAAGTATTTTAATGGTGATTAAATTATTATTATTGAAAATTACATACAACTAGGTTTAATCAAAACAAAGCAGTTTTTTTCTCTACATACTCCATTTTGAGGCACACTGTATCAATTGGAATTCTTCGAAAATCCATCTAGTGCGAAATTACAAATTGTAAATAAAATGATAGACAACATATTTAATTTTTATATTAATTTTAAATATACGTTACGTTTAATCTAAGAAGCAATAAATAAATCAACCACCCGCTAATGTTCTATTCTAAACGCACTTTTATTTGTTCACTCGTGGTATGCCAACTGCGGAAGTTAACAAAAACAAACCAGGAGAGATGATACCGATCAACACGTGCTATACTGCTGCTGTAATTCTGCCGCCTGCTGCTTGCTTAGTTTTCCTGATGCATATCTCTAATACACATATTAGGCCCCAAAAAATCATGCAGGACAGGATGTATATATTCTATCTGCTTTATTACCTTTACCTCAGCAGAATTATCTATTTTTTTCTCCAGGTTTATATTGAGGTAACATACACACACATGTTTTTAGGAGCAAAAAATGTGTATCTGGGTTTGGTACAATATGTTGATAAATATACATACTTGCAAAATTAGGTTAATACGATAGTGTTTATTTTATTTTCGATACTAATTACAAACATTTATTTTAAGAAAAAAATTACTATATTGTAATATAAAACTATCAATATTAATGCTGCGTGCTCTTTAAAGAAACAGGAAACAGTGTACCTATCTATATCAAACAAGACTAGGTAAATTTAAACATGATACATCGACGATGATAATTATTGGAATACGATTCGAAATGCCTGTGAATATCCTTCTGATTTACGACAAATTTGGCTGGGTTTCTTCCAAATTTTAACTCCTAATTGGCCGAAACAACAAAATGACGGTTACATAATTGGGTTTTCTGTAAACGTGAAGATATGTATTTTTATTGTAAAAAAAGAAAAATATTTTATGAAATGTAATTTTTATAATGTTTAATTTATATTCTGAATTCTAATAACAAACCGTAAAAAAAATATAATGACCTGAAGAAGGCGATAAACCATCGCCGAAACGTAGTCAATAAAGTTAGACAAGCGAAATGGAACTTTTCGCTGAAAATTAAAAAAATTTGTTTTCAAGAACCTAAAACCCAAAGAGACAAATAAACAAATTAAAAGACTAACTGCAATTTCGATATTGTCTAGAGAAAAAGCATTTAAAACTACAACTTTTTTATCTTTTGTATTACTTTCCCGCTCTTGAAAAACAAAATCAACACCAGGATATAAGAAATTGTTCTGAAGAATGCGCCAAACAGTACTATTACTTACATTCAAAACTTCAGCAACTTTTCGAGTAGAAGTACCTGGATTTTCTTCAATCATGTTCAGCACATCCTCTTCCAGCTCTACCGTTCTTGCTGTCTTTGACCTTCCTGTTCCTCCACTTCGTGTTAGTGTGCCTGTTTCATGAAGACTTCGAAGAATGCTTTCGAAAATTTTTCTATCAGGAGCCATACGGTGAGGAAATCCTTCAGTGTGTCCATAAATGAATTGCATGTCGATCATTTCGGCATTTGTATAGTGATTCATGTTAAGGAATATCAACAAACTTTTCAGATTCAAAAAATTACAGAAAAACTTTAACACCTTGTATTTTGGAAACAATACATTTACGGGCGTATGTTTATGGGAACTTTTTTCATAAAACTACCTGAGAAATCACCAGTTAAATATTGCCGCGTCCGTTTGAAACACTCTGTATATCGAAGGTGTTTGGTCTATATATTTATGTCAACATCAAGTTTCGTCATACAAGTCGATTCAGGAATTTAGCATAAGTAAAATCTCATTTGCTCGATATAAAAAGTCCAATCAATTCGAAAATGATAGTGAATACAATCTAAACTAAGGATCAGGCAGCATAGTTATTCAGCTTGTCCGAGTATTAAAATGTGTAGTGCTTTTAAAACTCAGAATCAAGCCCAGGTCGGTATTAATAGACTTTATTGTTCTAACAGCATTATACCACAGGGCATGATAATGAATTTATTTTAATGCCATTTAAGTCTCCAGAAATTAAAAAATTAAAGGTAATTTGACAAAGTCCAAAACTGAAGAGAAGGGGATTAAATATCGGGTATTTCAATAAGAGCGCAAGATTTGAGTTGCGCGTCAGTTTGGATCCATAGGAGATAAATTTAAAACTAATTTTCGATCGAGATAAGGCTCCTAATTTATCTACTGTGAAAAGAATAATCGCAAAATTCAAAAGAACTAATTCGGTTAGTGAAACAAGATAAGCTCTTTGAGTAAACAACACGACAGGTCGCCAACGATTTCAGTGCGCGAAACTGTCAAAGAACGTTAATCATCATCGTGCACAAGAATTGGTTATTATAACACATCTCCTTAGCGTATTTCCACCAAGGATTTGCATCTTCATGCTTATTAAGTCCAATTGACTAAAAAACTTCTACCAATATACCATGCACAGCAAAGGAAATTTACCAACAACAACTCTGAACAACAAGAAGTACCTATACATGCCGATTTTGCGCTGAAGCCTATTTTCACCCGGTGGCTTCATTAACAGGCAAAAATGCCGCATTTCCGGCTGAGAACACCGAGGAATGGTCCATGAGAAAGCAATGCGCGTTGAAAACAAATAATTAGTGATTCTTGGTCTGGAAGAATCATTGAGCTGTTTTTCTCCGAAGGTGAGGCAGGTAATGCAGTAACGGTGAATGGCAAACGTTATCGTGCAGATTTTTTTCATCTCAGTCGACAAAAGGTGGTTTCAGAGTTGGCGATTTGGCACCTGCGCACTTTTGGTTGTGGGGTTCTATAAAATCAAAGGTTTATGCCAACTACTATTACTGAATAGGCGGTCGCGAAAGTGCAGGATTTAATTGGGCAATGAAATATTTTTAAGGTAGACCAAAAACTAGCATCAGAAGTATAGGGAACATGGTAAGCAATTCACAACTGGGGTAAAAACAAAGCGCACTGACGAACTGCTATGATTAAGCAGGGATCAGATCCGAAATACCACAGGACTTCTCAGGGCGCAATGCACAACACTTAAATAAAATAGGGACAATGTTGAATGTCGATTTTGCGGCAGTTGGGATAGCTTAAATATTAGTAGGCTACACAGTCCTACATCCGAAGGGTTGATTAAGATTATTTTATTTAGGGCTACTCCCATCCATTTGAGATTGATCCTGAAAATCAAAGTCCAAGCAGGCTTGAAATAGTCCTCTTCCTACTGTACTTTGTAGGTATATGTGTTCTGAAGTTCCGATATATACAATTCATACATTAACTATTAGAACAAAAGACATTTACATCCTATTGTAAACTATCGTAAAGAAAGGTTTTTCTTACAAAAATAAATTGAATGCTGTTAAACGTTAACTACTACCTATAGGTAAAACACAAACATGTACAAGTCTGATACAATAAAATATAAAACGGATGTGGAGGCGGTTACCGAAAATAGAAATAGCATCTTACTACGAAAGAATTTATATACTTTCCTCCCCATTTAACAAACAAGACTTTATTCCATTTTCAGGCTAATTTTAATATTTTACACAGTACTTACCTACCTACAGTAAATTTTAGTATTAAAGTTAGGTATATTTTAATAGACATGGTGACACCAAAAAATTACAGGTCCCAAATTTTATGTCCTATGTTTCGGAAAAATGTCGGACACGCAAGTGATGCACAAGTGTGAGAGGCTACTACCATACTACTTTTTTTATCAATAATAGACGTTCGTAGAATAAGTGTCTAAGTGTAAAAAATGCGATATATAGTGTCACTCATTCAACTAATAATACGTAGCAAATTTTTATTATAATAATCGTCTTTATTGGGGCAAATAACGTTAACAAGATTAGTAATATACTTATGGAAAAAATTTTACAATACCCACCTAACCTAGAAAGCTGAAACCAAGCTAACAATAACATTTCATCATTAACTTTCTTCTTATTTTTATACTAAACTGGCTTACAATTAATACTTCAGATTTCAAGTTATTGTATAATTTAACAGTATTCCAGGTAAAAGATTTTTTTGAAAATCGCGGTATAAAAACGAGCCATAGTCAAACTCTGACAACGAATATTTACAGAATAAATATGGTGTCTAAATATTAATTTCTCTTTTAAATATGTAGGTTTGGAGCATATCATTCATTAATCGGTTTATAAAGGTTGCAAAATGGAAATTGACAATAAATAAAAATTGAGCCATTCAAGCCGTTTTATATACTGAACATATTGCAATCTTCGCTTTTTAGCTGAGTCAATACAGTGTTTGTTTATAATAACTTCAGGCGCACATACGTTGATTTGAGAATTTGATATACCTACCTACATGATCATCAAAACTAAGTTTTTCATCCAAGATAACCCCGAGTAGGGGAGAAATGGGTAATGGCGGTCACTTAAGCTAAATTCAAAATTAAAAGCGAAAAAAAAAACAAAATGTTTATTCTCTTTGGTAAAAAAATACAACACAGTACTGCTTTATTCAAGTAAATACTAATAGGAACTTTAACTCTAATATTAATATTCAAAAACATTATTCAAAAAAAAAAAGTACTTTGACCGCGATTGTCACTCTTTCGGGTATTACCGGTCACACATGTGGCTATTGCCGGTTACACGCAATGATCACAAATATATCCTACTGGAGTATCTTTTCCTGAACATTCGGCGTGTACCCATAGTCCACAAATACTACATCTATACCACAATTCATTGTCTGCACCATAGTCATCACAAATGGTACATAATGTTAATACTTCATTATTTTCATTATCACTGCAGACATCACTCATTACAATATCAGATTCTGATGATGAGGATACTGTCGTTCTCGCATTTTTTGTCTTTTGTTTACTTAACATCTTGCTACTACATTTTTGGTTAATATTTTTTGTACAATCACTCTCTTCTGGTGAATTGAATACCTTTTTCTTAGCTTCTTGAATTCCTTTAAATTTATTCTTTTTGATTTTATCATTTTGCAATCTTGCTCTTTTCTTTTCTTCTTTTTTTTCCATCTCCTCTTTTAGTGGGGTGGAAGTTAAAACAGCAGCATGTTGTTTGGGTCGAGCTTTAGTATTTGCCCGTTTAATATGTTTTTTAGGTATTGGAAGTAGTTCGTCAACACTTAGGTTAAGGATAGAAGTAGACTGTCTCGAGGTAGACGGAATGGCCAACAATTGCTCCACACTTTTTGTATCAGTGCTGGGCAGTATATGAACGGAAGGTTCATCAGTTAAAGCAATTGACAACGGTTCACGGTTGGTCTCTTTCGAGAGGATATTAGTAATTCCAGAAAGACCTGGGGTAGATAATTCCATTGCAGAGTTAGCACTATCGATAACCACGAATTCGTCTTCTTCATTTAAAGCTTCGGCTGCTAGAAAATCTTCATCCTTGAAAACGAAAGGATCAATCGGATATATCCCGGTCGCCTTAAAACCTGCTTCAGCTTTTGCTATAGATGCTGCATGTGAAAACGCTTTTCGGAAAAGTGATGCGACTTCGTAAGGAGTAATTTTGTCTCCTGCATTAGATTTCATATAATTGTTACACTCACTTCTGTAGAATGTCTTTAGGGGTCCATAAAAGGAAACATCCAAAGGCTGTGTTCGGTGGGACGTGTGGGGTGGTATTGATAACATTATAATGTGATTTTCTCGGCAATACTCATAGGCTGCAAGGGAAACATGGCTACTGTGGTTATCCAAAATTAATAAAATCTTGTCATCTACGGAGGGTTTTGAGATCTTTACAAAATGCGCAAGCCATTGTACAAAAAGTTCCTATGTGATCCAGCCGTTTTTGGAACATTTGTATATAGCACCAGGGGGTCCATCTTTTTCCAGTAGGGGTGAATGTCGCTGTCGGGGTAAAATAAACATTGGAGGTATAAAATTACCGACTGCACTCATTGCACATACTGCCGTAATATTCCGACCTCTTTCCCAGCTAGTCATTGCTCCTACTCTTTTTTGGCCTTTTCTGGATAGAATTTTATCTGGTTCCTGCACTGTTGAAACACCCGTTTCATCCACATTGTAAATGTTTCTGGGCGAACAATTATATCTTTCCATAACTTCTTGCAACAGTTTAAAGAAGCGGTCAATTTCAACTTTATTGAATGCTGTTGCTCTGTTTAAGCTAGTACCTTCTGCCTTACGGACTGATAGGTGATTTCGGTTTAGAAACCCTTTAAGCCACTCACGACCCGCCAGTTTTAAAGCCTTATTAAAGTTATGTTTTACATTGTTAGTTTCGGCATATTCATAGGCCATGCGCCTAACTTCTTTTTCTGTGCATCCATAAAAAATAGAAGCTAGATATTTTATTCTATTTGCCATTTCCAGTTCTTGATCTTTAGTAAACACCGATTTTCTGCCCATAAGCGGAGTATTATAAACTTTTCTGTGCAGTCTTTCTTGTAATGTTGAAAAAGGAATTCCGCAACGTTTTGCTGCCTGTCGAATGGAAAGTCCTTCTTCATGTAACTGTTTGGCTTTATTGAGTGATTCGACGGACCATTGTGTCTTTTTGGGTTTTCCAATTCTTTGTTTTGGCATCTGAAAAAAAATAATACTTTAGCTTAAGCAAGTGACAAATGCCGGTCACTTGACCGGCATTGCACATAACCTACGTTCATTGTTTAAAAAAATAAATAAAAAAATCTACCTGTTCTTATAGCTTTATTTTGTGTATAATAGTATAGTACAAGCCATTATCTTATTTTAAAAATATATGCGTTATCAAATTATATTAAATGTAGTACTTACAGCTTATTTTTAATATCGACAATATTAGAAGAAACTTCGTGAATATCTCAATACCGTCACTTCACTATGAACGCAAGATGTAGACTGAACAAGCAGTTACATATGTTTCAAGGACATTACGACGGATGTATTTAGCCGCCAGGGTTGCAAAATCTAAACTTATTTACGAAAAGAAAGAGGTGACCGGCATTACCAACTGACCGGCATTGCCCAGTTTTCCCCTACCTACTCTCATGTGTTCCGCAAATAGCATCATTTTGGTTTTAGTTGGAGTTAATTTTAAGTTATGCATTTCAGAAAACTCAGATAATAATGCAATGAAATCTTCTGATATCTACCTGTTCGTTGACATGATCCATTTTGGATTGATCAATGACATAATAATTGGTATAAACCGCAAAAGCACTGACATTGCTGAAATTAACTTTATCAATAATACTAGTGTATACTATAAAGAATAGTGGACCCAAAATTGATCCTTGCGGAACACCAGAAATGACGGGCTTTGCAGTCGATATCATATTATTGATGGAAATACTCTGTACATGATCATGCAAATAGTTACGAAAACAAGACACAATCATCCGCAAAACCATAATAAGAGAACCTCGAACACGTGATCAATAGTGTCAAAGGCCTTGGATAAATCAAGCGAAATCCAAAGTCGCCTGCCTATTGTCAATAGCTCGAAAAATATCATCAAGCAGACTTAACAACGCGGTAGTTGTACTATAGCAACACTGAAATTTAGGATTAATACTGTGAACATCTAAGTATTCAGTTAGTTGAATAGAGACGACTTCCTCAATAATTTTTGAAATAATAGGCAGCAAACTAATTGGTCGTAAATCGCTGACACTTTGAGGATCATTAACTTACAGCAAGGGATAAATCTTTACTTGTCGCCACGATTTTGGAAATATTTACATTCGAGGCAGCAGTTAACTATATGAACCATATGATTCAATATCCAATAACAACTGGCGTAAAGCAGGGTTGCGTCATTGCATTGACCTTGTTTTCGATGTTTGTGGGAACGGCCATTAATAATAATAATAAATCAGTTTATTTGCAGTTCTATAAAACAGAACTGCAAATAAACTGCTTTATTATTATTATTAATGACCGTTCCCACAAACATCGAAAACAAGGTCGGTGCAATGACACAATTCAACTTGTTCAGGATGAACTGCCGGAGGGAATAGATATCGTCTACAGATTTGATGGCAGCGGACTCTTCAACCTTCGTAGAGTGCAAGCTGGGACGAAGATCGTAACCACATTAGTTATTGAGCTTTAATACGCGGATGACAATGTTGTCCTAGATGATACAGAAGAGCATCTTCAATATATACTAAATGGCTTGAAATGAATATAAAGAAAACACAGATTAGCTTTATTCGGGTTCGTACAGAACTGTTCTAGAACTGTCCGGAGTGTGCGCAGTTTAAATTTACATGTTCGAGTTTTCTTGAACTGATTTAGAACGGTTCTAGAACCAGCAGTTTGCTGTTCGGGTTTGAAATAAAAAAGTCCGAGAACGTTTCTAGAACTGTCAGAATCGATCCCTGCTGTTAGGCAAGAACTGATCTCTGACTGTTTTTGGATTATTTGCTACACATGCGCATATCAATAAACGTGTTATTTATGTTTTGAGTTTAATTTTAACATAAGTACCTACGAGTATACTAAAAACGTACATCGTATCACATAATATATTTAATTATATATTAGATGATTAAATGTTATACTATAATTAAATTTATCTATATTTAAAAAGGTGGACTACATTTATTAAAAAAAAAACAATATTATATATTTGGTATATCTAAAAGAAGACAATGATAATTATATTAAACATTTGTATTTTGTCTTCATGAAATTATTATGCTTTGTTAACTTATGTTCACTACCTATTTTGAATAAAAATGAAAAATCCAAATAAAACAAAAAGATAATGAATAGGTAGGTACAATAAATGCTTGGCTCTTATTTTATTAAACTTTTTGAAGAAAACAAAATTTATTACACAACACATAACAAAACATTATTTGTTTTCTTCAAAAACTTTAAAATAAATTTTCATCAAGTAGAAGGCAAAACCATCCACGATATTATTTTATTGTTTGTGTTTGTACATTAAAGTTAGGTAATATATTATTTATGTTTGGTATAGATGAAGATGAAGCGTTCGGGGTTTTCACAATTTTGAACAGTAATAGAACGGTCCGAGAATTTTATCCAAGGCGCAACCAGTTCGGCGCAGTTCTCAAACAGTCCGAGAACTGTCCTAGAACGGTTCTAATTTCCAAACCCGAATAAAGCTATTCTCTACCAGCCTGCACTGTGGCTGCCCCACCACATATTCGAGTTAACGGAGACTTCAGCACTTCGAGTGTTTCTCTTACCTCGGTGGTATTCTCGCAAATATCGATGATGAGAATCACCATCATATACTATGGGCAAAGATTAATCTACACAATAGATAGTCAGCCCAATGCATTAAAATGAGAACATCTCTAAGTATGCCAGCCACTACGTGGCGTAGACTAGCGTGTAAAGCATAGAGCAGTATTGTCACAGCCAGAAACCGTTTTGTAGTTTATTAATATCAGAAACAAAACGCAACGTATAACAATTATTTACATCATTTGCAACAGTTATGCACCGACAATGCTGTATTGTCAGAGAGAGAGATTGATGAAATTCTGTATTAATCTGGAGGGGATACGTAGGGAGGGTAGAAAAAAAAACAAGCGAATGTGGTGTGTGTCGTGCTGTTGCCGATTCGTCGGTAAAAGAAACACACAGGGTGATTTATTACAAGTACAGTATTGAAATAAAAGCCTTATCTCTATGAATTAAATTTAATATAATAATATTTAATCCATGTCATACATGTTTCAAGACTAGACCAGTCCCATGATCAGTGGCGAACAATCATTAAATGAAAAGCTTTTAGATAGAAACATACTTCTGGCTCCATTGTAATAATTTGTTGATGTATATAAAAAAATCTAAATATATAAAAGCTAAAAGCTTTTGATTTAATTATTGCTCGCCACTGTTTATGGGACTGGTCTAGTCTTGAAACATGTTGTATGGCATGGATTAATGATTATTAGGTATATTAAATTTATTTCGTGGATATTAGACTTTTATACCAATACCGAAATCAAGTAGGTATTAATGTACATTATTCTTTGTCAAAATTATAACTCCACTTAAGAATTGACTAGATACTTTTTCAATTTATTACATATATTTTAAATATTTCACGTAGACAATGTGGCAAAGATGTAACAAGATTGTTGTAGATCTTATAATACCTATAATAAAAAAATTATCAGTGCTACCTATATTATATTAGGTATACATATTATGGTTGTTTTCATACCTACTGATTTTGTTTTGAAGAGAATTACCTAATATATTAAATTAAATTTAATCTTTGGCTGCGTAGTTATTTTTTTTGTGAATATTTTTTAACTTATTTTGTGTTTTTCTAATTTTAGACTAATTATATTATTTTGTGTTGTGTTTTTTTTTTATTTGAGAAACTTCCTAGTTAGTGACTAAATAATTTTTGTGTTTTGTGAAAATGGAAAGAAACAATTCGAAATTAAGTCGTAACCAATGTGCTTTTCGAAATTGTAACAACAGTTACAGAAACAATCGAGAGGTACATTTCTTTCGATTTCCTAAAGAAGAAGATCGATGCAGAAAATGGGTTATAAATTCAGGTATAAGTTCCACTTTATAGGTTTAGGTACTTAAATTTTACTTCTTTTTAATGTTTCTTCGGGTAAATAATAAGTTCGGTAGGAATAGGGCTTTGGGTATCAAACAAAAAAGATAGAAAATAGAAATTTGACATAGGGGTAGTTCTAAGCATTTACAAGTTTGTGACGTGTAGCGATTTTCGATGCCGCCCCCGGAGGTATACATGAGGGCGGCGCAATGCCGTTTTAAATATCTCGTTTCGCTTTCTTGGAAAATAAAAAATTATAACTGATAACTGACACTTAGTACTTAACCCATTAATCCCCAACGTTGCGTAAACGAAACATTTTTTAAATTTTTTTTTCCAATGTGCCAGTAAAAAAAATACTTGTGTTGGCAATAGGATATAATCAGTTGTTACTTCTCGTCCGGCCATCGTCTATCAACTTTCTCTCACCGGGCATATTGCCTGCTCACACTAGATGTCTGCGTAAAATTAAATGTATCCGTTTGGTGGGTAGTTTTGATTACAATAAGTCGGTGCCAAGCCCAAGCTCGAAACAAAATAAATCTATATTTACCTACTACCTATTTGGCTTGGTACCGACTATTATGTGCATTGTTGTCTTTTGAATGATATTTGTATTTTGTTATTTTTCGTATTTTTTATTAGTTCTTTTGACAGCTCTGGTGTCATCAATACACCTGTATCCCGAATTGCACCAAATTGCGATGCTATTGAACAAGCATATAATCCTAAATATAATATTATTTTTGAACTTTGAATGTACATATGAAATTTGTATCTTAAAATTAGTCAAAGAATCACCCTTTAAAGTTTGTACAAGTACTTATGCAACACCCTGTATACATAGATACTTTGATTTGCAATTTGCAAATCTGTTAAACTAGGTAATGCTGTTTTTTTTTATTTACTTTCAAATATGGTGTTATGTAATTGTATTCAAATTAAATGTTTGGGGATGATATTTACGAGTTTTATTTTTTTATATAGAGAAACTGTTATTCAGTTTTTAAGGATCAATCTGAAGCAGACGATTGTACTTGTTAAAACATGAAAAAAGTTATTGTCGTGATACTTTTAACACCCTGTTGGTGGGTTTTTAAAGCTTTTTACGAAACGTGTTAACAATACAATCTACATAAATCGTTATTTTTTTAAAGTTTTATGATCATTGCACAAAAACCAATATTAGGGAGACTGTAAGTTTTTTTTCAATTCGGCGTTGCAGAATTTGAACCTAATTGTGATAATTGTGTTATTTTACTAGTATAGATATTTTTGAGTAAATTAATTCGGTTATCATCGATGACAAGAATCTTTGGAGTAAAATACATTTCACAAAAACCCTGAACCATATTTCTCAATAGATTTAAATTTTCATTAAAAACAGATTAAAAATTCTAATTTTTTACATCCTGCATTTCGAAACCGTATTTTTTTAAATAATTATTGTCATGCTGGAAATTTCAAACCTTATTTACTTCAGCAACTTGTAAAAAGCACAGCCTTTTTAATATTAACATTTCTTAAAATCGATAATACGCGATAACGATGACTTTCTATCAATATCACAGAAGGATACATTTATTACGTATATAATTTGTTAGATTTTACATCTCCGAATTGAAACACACGCAAAAAATGTGCATAAAAAAGTTAGGGTAGCATTTCACGCCTGTATGAGTCTGAGATTTATTTTTTCATAATGTTAACAAGTTGAATCTGCTGTTTGAGTTTGATCCTTAAAACTGAATCAGATAATAAGCGGAAGTCCTATCTATAACGCCAAATTTCGTTAATTTAAATATAACTTTTTGATGCATCCTTATATCCGAAATTTAAAATTAAATGACTAAAATAATATTATTTTAGTCATTTAAAATTATTGTCTAAAACATTTAATGAACCAGCCCTGTATATTTATACTATTATAGTAATTTCTTTTATTTTCGTCCATACACATTAATCTTTGCGTAGATAGGTGTACGTATACCATATAATTTTATATTAACCGACAAAAAACACTGCTGCACAGTAGTACATATATGATACCTATAATATAAAAACAAACTCCCACCTCGTAGGGGAAAGTATACTCGTCCTTGTCTAACATTGCCCATATGATTATTTTATTTCAACACAATACATATAACACCATCTACAATTTCCATAATTTCCATGGTTACATGTTTTTCTAATAGATGTAGCTCGTGTCGAGACAGTTTCAATTTTTGTTTTCTTTCCCATATACGCTGACTATCTATTGTGTAGATTAATCTTT
Source organism: Apoderus coryli (assembly GCA_911728435.2). Lineage (NCBI taxonomy): Eukaryota > Metazoa > Arthropoda > Insecta > Coleoptera > Attelabidae > Apoderus > Apoderus coryli. The sequence goes on along the minus strand of OU452204.1, from coordinate 6,790,888 downwards.
GCTATGGGCAAGTGCATATTTTGGCCGTCGGAGGACGAGAGTCTTCGATAATCAAAACATCGCCGTTCCAACCAAGTTGCGAGTGTATAATGCTATTGTATTTCCTACCCGTACTACCCTTATGCTGATGATTCAATAATTTTGGAACACATAATTTTATAATTTGTAAAGATATTTCATCTATACCACAAGCATTAGATTTTATTGACCTTATCGAATTATTTGTCAAAATAAGTTTATTTTGTAATGACATAAAGAAACGCTTTACAACCTGTAAATGGCTTAGTGTTTTCATACCAATCACCCTGTAAATTACCGTTTGAGTAAAGGACTGAGTATGACAAGCTCACATTGAAATTATTATTTTACAATAAAACCTGCATTTAACGATTGTGCAGTTGCTGAAAGCTGCTGTTATATTTTTAATATGGTATTGGGTTTTAATATTCTTTTAAATTGGTATAACGTCAATAGGCACAATATTATGGTATATACCAGTTGTATTTTAAAGCACCAGTACTTTCTGCTGCTCCTTGCGTTGTCGGTATCTTTTTATAGAACAGTCACAGTTTTGTAATATTACTTTTGCGCCTCTCACCTGGCTTTACTCGACTTTTTTCCACTTGTGTGAAATATCAGAAATGGGTGGTCCCCAAAATGCATTACCAGGTACCTATTTTATTTATTTTCTTACAAGAAAATATAAATAATCTACATGGTGATATATCTACACAATTTTTTTTAAATAAATTCCACCAACTTTTCATTTGTTTGTATTGATTTAAATGCAGCTTACGATTTCGGAAGTATTTTAATTAATAGAAAATTGTTTTGATATTGGCAGTGCTAACGAGACCCCCCAAACGGAACTATTTAGGGGACGGGGCTATAAAAATGATTAAATTTTATATCAATTCAGTTCTTATTTTCGGCAGAAAATTTCCACGACAACTAAACTTAAACTAGCTAACGTTTCGTTGATTATCCTGTCAGCTTCTTCAGAACAACTTCGTTGACACTGAAACTGAAGATATTTCTTTCGAGTTTTATTTTGATTTTTAAACAAAACACGTATTTTTTGTAAAATATAATTTGATTTCGTTAGAGAAAGGTTTGTCATTAATAATGAAACCCAATATCACGCAGATGGCCTCCACGACCCCTTTTGCAGGACCATACTCTTTTGATGAAATTTTCCATCACATTTTCACACATTTGCGGCTTTATTTCATCAATAACTGCACGAATATTGTGTTTGAGTGTTCCAATTGACTGGGGAGCTTTGACATAAACTTTTTCTTTCACTTAACCTTAAAGAAAATGTCCAATGGTGTTATATCACATGATTTTTTCACCATTTCGAGAAATGACTCGTCATGAAAGTTTGTTGCAAAAGAGCAATGGTATCGCCACTTGTGTGGCATGTAGCACCGTCTTGTTGGAAGTAAACATTGTCCACACTCATTCCTTCCAATTCTGGATATCAAAATTAATTAGTCATGGTCCGATAGCATAATCCATTAACCGAAACGGCCGCACCATTTTCGAAAAAATACGAGTGATCCCTCTCGATCAAAAACCGTACCAAACAGTTACACGTTGTGGATAGAAAGGTTTCTCAACAACTACTTTTGCAGTTTCTGTGCCTCAAATGCAACAATTCTGCTTATTACGAGTAACGCAGCCTGCACGATGAAAATGTGCCTCATCGCTCATGATTTTCTTCTGAGTCGTTTTCTTGCATTTCCAACACCCAATTGACAAAGAAACGACGCTGTTGATCGTCCGCTAGCTTAAGTTCTTGAGTTAACTGAACTGTGTAAGCTTGAAGACCGAAATCTTTATGCAAAATTCGGTGTAATGTCGTTTGCGAAATGCCTAATTTCAGAAAATGACGTGGAATGGACAAACCTGGGTTTTCGTTCACATTTTCAGCAACAGAAGCAATATTCGCTGGTGTTCTTCCATTTCTTTTAAACCAGAGTGGCCAGGAATCCAGACCAGAGTCAGATTATCTTTTCTCCCAATATTAGAGAGTCTGATGACAAGTCCACACAGTACTTGATGAGATCCTCAGCACACAAATAAATGGATAGAACGTGTACCTGCGTGAGAACCCAGAAATTGTGAAATGTTTGTTTTGGGTTTACAGCATCCATTGATCTCTGATGGTGAACAGAGTGTTATAGGCAGATCTTAGTTTTTCGGGAGGCATTACCGCAGTGTTCATTCCCAAAATGCTGTGACTTTCAATGTCGGCCAGCAGTCTATTTTCCAATATATGTGCCTTGCATACCTCTAGCAGTATACTATAATCCCCTAGTCAAAAATTATCCGTTTTGGCTCCAGAGTTAAATAATTAAAAAAAGTATATAAATACGGTTTCAAAATGACGACCCCCAACTTCGATGCATTAATTGACCCTTCGCTCTTTCTAATAATTCTTCAAGGGTGTCTACAGGAATTTCATACACCAACGATTTCATGTAACCCCAGAAGAAAAATCCAATGGGGTTAAATGTGGACTTTACGGTGGTCACCAACAAGTCCTCCTCTCCCGATCCATCGCGCAGGAAATTGTTGGTTTGCGTGATTCATGTTGGAACCAAATTCTTGCTCGTATACCTATAGGAACGTGTGCATTGTCCAATAGATGAGGAAGTACGCCTTGCAGAAAATGTAAGTAGATGGTACCAGTTAGCCGAGATGGAAGCATGTGCCGACCAATTAACAAGTCGTCAACAATACCAACCCACATGTTAATGTCAAATTGCTATTGGTGAGCTGTCACCCATGCGGCGAGACGATTGGGATCATCCCATATGTGGCTCTTGCGACTGTTGAATCATGGTAATCTAGCGGACCCAGAAGATGGTAAGGGTGCAACAGCTGCTCGTGAAGTATCCGCCACACTGGTGCATTTGATTCACTATTGCACGTGTGCTCGTGCTCGGTTGTTCAGCAGTTCATGCTAAAACCTCTTCTATAACGGCAACTGTTCGTGCATGCCCGGTTCCTCCTGATTGATGAATGAAAGCTGCATTTTTCTCGTAATCGACGATAGACGGCCGCAAATGTGTTTCGAGGAGGATGTCAGCGATTAGGGAATCGCTCAGCTTCTCTAGTATTGCATGCATATCTGCAAAGTCTTCAAACGTAAGTTGAAAAAATAGTAGTAAAATTCTTAAGTGTAGTAATTTTTTTAGTGGCAAATAAAAGTCAAATCTGCACAAACATTTTTTTGGAGATTTGACTAAAAAAAGAATCTCCAGAGGTAAATTTTACCATTTTCACAGTTAAATCCCAAAACTTTCACGCAAAAGACACGATTTCCACTAAAATTAAATTGTCGACAACATCGACTTTCTAAATTCACTTCTAATACACTTGTATCGAGACACAAAAAAAAAATTGACTAGAGGTCTATATGCAAAAGTTGTTCACCACAATGTCCCCCACGACCTTCTTAAGTTTTGCACGAACTTTTTGGAACACAACAACTAATTTATTCTATTGTAACTTTTGTTAACTGAAATCAAAGGATGTGTAAATTTGTTATATAAAGGCGTAGAAACTTGCAAGAAAACCTCGTGGCGAACGTCCAAGTGAACATCGCTGCAAACCTCGTTGCGAACATGAAGATATTTTAAAAAAATATCCCAACATAACGGCGCGGGTGTTCCGATTTTAGTAAATTAGTAACTGCGTCCACACTTGCAACAAAGAAGCGTCATTGCTTTTGAGGTGACTGCAGAATATCGACAACCGAAGGACCACGGTGATGTTGCGGTGTTCGCGAAATTGTTCGCAACTTTATTGCAATGCGAAATTCCATGCATTGCATGTCCACACATAGGCACGATGATGTTCGCTACGACGGCGACTTTGTGTTCGTGGTTTTGTTGCAAGTCTGGACGCACCTTTACTATTATTATCTTATCAAACGAAAATCATTCCAGAGTAGAGGTAAATTATATATCATCAATATTTGTATAACAGAAAACTTATTCCAATTCAAACGTTATAAATATACCTAACATAATTTCCATCTTTGAAAGAAACATATATCAAAAAGAAATAAAAAACGCATAATAATAAATACAATGTGCTTTAAAGCTCGCCCGGTGAGTTGCGATTCTCAATGTGCGTTAGCCACGCGCCAAATTTGTAGTTACTATTCTCATGAACATGTGTGTCACATACACACCAGACCAAACAACTGCAAGAACTTAATACAAAACTTTATGTCAGTAACAACTATGTTTGAAATTATTACTTCCATTTATAAGTACCTAGGTGTGTGTGTTATTCGTTATGTTATTCATTTATTATTTAGATTTATTGTTTTTGTGGTCTATTCATAAATAATAAACATTAATTTAATAACTCAAGCCAAAAAGAATAGAATAGAAACTGACTTATCGAATTTAACAAGATTTCTTTTTTTGTATACAACTTTTATACAACATAAATATACTGCAGTACCTACGCAAAGTTTATATGATAAATTGCGAGTACACAAGATCTAGGTATATTTAAATAGCTAAATCTGTTTTACGAAGCCGATTATTTTACTATGGCTAGATTCACTACATATTGTTCCCGGGGAGAAGTCGTTCCGCGTTTGTTAAAGAGATGAAATAGTTTTCCACAAAATGCCAGTTTGATGATGTTCTGTTGCAATAATTTCTTTAAATATTTTTTTCTATACCAGCGTGTGGGAAAATGCACTTTTATGCACACAAGCACGTACGCAAAACGATAGGTACTTTTCGGCACGCGGTGTGAGAATTTTGTCTATAAATAAATTAAGCTGTTTGAAACTGTCAAAGGCGACGAACTTCGTCGTACTTGTGCATTTTTGGAAATATTAAATTATTAATTTTTATGCGACATGAGAAACTAATTTTAGTTACATTATATTTAATAGTTTTTGTAAACTCGATATATTTTACATACTGTGTATGTACATAAATATCAGTGTAAAAGTGGACAAATATTTCTGTAAATATACTGTTTTGTTTATATTCCCGACACAGGGATATTAGTGTGCACGCGCTAAAAAAAATTGAGTCAAAGATGGATTGAAGTCTCCTGAGACGACTAAGACCATTTTCAGTTGGAAGTCTGTAAAATATCACCAGTTAAAAAGTTGGTGCTTATATCTACCTATAGGTCGAGGTAGTTCGCATAAGGTTTATAACTCAGTGGTAAAATGCGCGTTTTTAATGCAGAAGGTCCAGGGTTCAAATCCCAGTTCTTCCTAAAAATACAGGAAAACATAAATTTATTATTTTCCTACGATCTTATACTTGGATATACGAGAGTAAGTACTATTCTACTAATGTTGTTTTTACACGTAATAGTATATTTCCTAACAAGTGTGGAAAATGATACTCTTCCGCACGCGATTGACGTTGTCAGTAGTTTAGTTAGTCTAGAATGTTATTATTATATTAATTTTAAACTAAAATATAACTAATTGTGTATTTATATTTTAAATCTTTGACGAAGACATTTCGTTACCCAAGTGATATCATATTTTAGATTATAATGCAGCATCCAAAGAAGTTCACTATAAATTATTGAGCCGCTATCGAAAGTTTTTGGGTGACACAACCATTTTTTTTTCAGTGAAACTTAAGTATTATTTATTCTAATCTTATATCTATAAGATAAAATTATATTATATCTATTTGTCTCCTTCAGACTATTTGCAGTAAATAACTAAGTGGATGTCAAAAGGGCACGTGTTCGACATAAGTCTCAAATCACAGGTTAAAAATATAATGCTTAATGTAATTATATTATAAGGGAGAGGTACGACGCCCTTTAACAACCACCCATCATCATTTTTCTCTCTTCCTTTCTTCATTTATTCCCCACATCCATCCTGTGTTGTATATTTCTTCCGGACGATTTATCTAAACAAACATGCTGGTGCTACACACACTGCCAGACGAAACACCTTTTTGATTGTTTTAAATAGATTTTATTCATATCCGGATGTACTTTGTATACATCAGTGGTGTCTATTTCTGTATTTGATAAAAGAAATTACTAAGTTACTTATAAAAACAGGTTAAAGTTTTAAACACAGGGCAGTCGCGTTAGTGTGAAAGCTTACAAAAAGCTCCCGTTTTTTTTAAATCTTGTCATTAAATATATTTTAAAAACGAAACTAAATCTTACACTTTTTCCTGTAACATTAGGCGATATTTTTATTTTTAACATGTTTTTCTGTTCCCCTATTAATTACAGAAGTTAATCTTCGAGGCTTTAAAATTACCACAAAAAAAGTAAACTTTTAGACTTTGCACTAACTTATCAAAAACAATTCAAGGTGGAGAAATGTAATATCCTCATATACAGTTCAATATGTTTCAGTTGTGTTATTTTTCAAACCCCAATTGCACAGTAACTTAATTATTTGTGTGTGCCAAACAAATTTTCACTAGTAATGTACCACAGGAGGTTAAATTATTTCCGGAATTTGTTTCGAGCTCAAAAAAATATTCCTGAGCGAAAAGAAATTAATTTAATCTCGAGCTGTATTCGGCAAGAAAATTTCACACCTCTACTTTTCAACCAATTAAATGTCTTAATTTTGACTCATTACCATCATAGCAACCAAAAAAATGTACGGAAATTTTTCGAGACGCGTCGATATGTAAGTGATCACTGAAATTTTCAAAATAATCGGATGCTTAGTTTTCCCAAAACTTCTAAGGTACCACAACCGTGAAAAACCCGGTATACGAGTTATAATAATATTATTTAACTAAATTTCTCTTGTCTAATTATTGTGATTGACTGTATTTCAATTCTTGTTAAATCTACAGCATTCGCAACACAACATTTTTTTATTAGCAAAAAATAAATTAAATAATCCCAAAAATTAGTGTCAATCCATTTGTTAATAGTGCAGAAAATACAGAGAATAGGTATAAGAAATTTGGAAAGCACTATCGCGTTTCAAATGTCCAGGATCTCCCAAATAAATGCTAATTTGTAATCGAAAATTCCTAGCACCGTAAATGTAGCTGCAATGGCGCTATATAATAAAATTAGGATTATAAAATAATAGTATGCGTTAGCAATTTGTTTTACTCTAAAATACAAAAGTACTTAGAGTTTGGTGATTCCTATGAGTCAGTGTCAGGTTAATATGAAATAGGTGGTTTTTTGGAAGCCTGCCCAAAAACAGCAAAATATTTTCAATGAGTCGATGAGACGCCGCCGTCGGTCGGTCGTCTCGACGCATTCCAGTGCCGAATTTAGCCTAACGACGCCTGTTTGACTAACATTAGTTGGCATCAATTTATAGCTTCCAAACAACCAGCTGCCACATTTTACATGGCCTTTATTCGTGTTAGTCTTTTTTATATACTCATCTCACAAAAGTATCATTTTATAATACTCTATCAACCTAAGAATTCGGTTCGGAGTCCAGATTCATGGGGACATTTATATATAATTTTCTATCTGTTTCAGATATAAGACAAGAGAACAAAACTTTGTTAGGCTGTTAAAAATGCCACACGTTTCAGTAATTATTGATCTTTGTTAACTGTCTGAAACCAATTCTTTCACAGCGAGCAATATTTTGAGTTTTCTTTATTAAATGACTATAAAATTGTCTGTCGAATATAGCAACACCCTGTATAATATAAAACAACACTATATGTATATATAATATCTATATATCTAATGATGATTAAGCTTGATCCAAGTATCATAATACATAGTGCTGTTTTAGATTGAAGCTTAAAAAATATACATTTTGATAATTTTTGGTCCATCCCTACCTAATTTTATTCAAAATAGTCTAGTTATTAATCACATGGAAGAAAATAAAAAAAAATAATGAATTCTATTTGGCAAATATCTGCTGAGAATAACAACCAAAATGCGTGCCATATCCTCAAATGAAACATTCATGAAGTTGTTTCTATGAAAAAATTTTGTGAAAAATATTAAAAACTATTGGACATTTTGATCTGAATATCTAAAAATTAAAATCACTTACACCTGATACTCCGTCCTTTGTTTTACCTCCGGATACTATACTATCATCACCAATAACCAAGCTTTGCATAGTTCAAAGCACTAAATTTTTCACTATTCACTGGGTTTAAAAACTGAGTAGCCCCACAATATTAGAAACCATATAACCAACTTTTTTAGTAGACACATCACTATTACGCGACGGACCCGGACGCGGCGATGATTGAAAATTTATTATATATATTATTATTATTATGCAAAATAACTAAAAACACATGTAATTATATCCACTTCATATAATAATGTATTTCGCGATCACAATTTAAGACATTCTTTGTGGTAAAATACCCAAAATATCTTCCAGAGTCTATACCACATCAGTTTAGTTCAGTTGGCGGAAAGATAGTGTACTGAATACAATGATATTTTACTTTAATCACAAAAAATAGTTGTAAATCGTACTTATTTTCTTATAATATGCCGAAAATCGATACCTATATCGTCGTGCACAAAGAAATATAATAAAGTGTATATCTAATTCCATTGTAGTTGCTGAATAATATTTTAAAATATTTCAGATAAGATGACAGAAAAAAAAACGAATACGGTAAACAACTGAGTAGTTTTTAGAGTTTTATTTTATATAGTCAGTTAACATTCTATTATCATTTATTCAGGACATTCGAAATTGTAAATATGTGAAAAAATATTAAATTAGAATGGCTATTCGTCCCTCCACTTTGAGACATTCAAGTATTTCCTTCATTACATAAATCAAATCTATCAAACATTAATAATTGGCCCATAAACCTTGCAAATTATTAGTGTATGCCACAAGTGACAGATAATTATGGCTATATAACGTAGGTAATTTTAATTTATCGTATAGTGGTCCATTTACAAAAATCGCCTTGTGCATTTTTTTCTGTCGGAGCTTAACACCCTGTATAAATTGGTTCAATGTACGTCAAAATTGTCGCATTTTTTTTTTGCTACAAAATAGCAAATTAATTCATATGTCAAAATCAGTAAGAGATAGCTAAATGGAATGTTAAAGAAAATATGCTCAGAATAACACGTAGAATCCGAAAATCCAATAATAAATAGGGTGTTTTATTTGAAATTTCAAGGTTGGGTTCAGTATCACACGATCTGGCAACAGTGTACTGGTTAAAATATGTTTAAAAGCTAGGCATCAAATAGCAGTACTCAAAGTTTCAGAAATATATTTATTTCCGTTCTCTATCTAATAGGCCATCGACTTTGGCGTACCCCTATACCTTGTATGATATTATCTTTTTTTTATACCTCGTTAAGCTATTGCTTTTGGAACATCAAATGTTTGTTGTTATTGAGGTTAAGTGGTAGACTATAAAAGCTATACTTTGCCTATGTAATTTCCTCAGATATTTAATGTAATTAATTGAAATTAGAATAAGGAATAACTTTAATAAGAAAAAGAAATTGTGTGTAAGCTAAAGGGTGTTTAAATCAGAGTGCACAATTAAAATTTGGTGTAATTTTGATTTCGTGCAAGTGGCAACTCTGAAATTTGACAGCTCTGAACTATGATTGTTCCGATTATTAAAAATGGTGCGATACACAAAAGAACAATGCGTTATAATTTTAAAAATCCATTAGGAAAATGGGAAAAGTTACCACCGCTGACATTTCGGACAAGAAAGTGTGTCTATAATTCGAAGAGTGGTCAAAAATTTTAAAGAAACTAGGTCTCATGTGCGTCTACGAGTGTGTCGCTGAAAACGCGAAAACATCAATTCGGCATCGTTCTCAACAACTTCAAATTTGACGAAGCACTACGCGGCGAATTTTGACCAAAGACCTCCACCTTCACCCGTACAAGATTCAGCTTACTCAATAGCTCAACCCAGCAGACCATACAGAGCGCCGGCATAATTCGTTCAATGTATAATGGAGCAAAGTGAAGTAAATGCCAATTTTTCGAGGATGAATCTCATTTACATCTGAATTGGTTCGTGATTAAACAAACTTGCACCATTTGGGGTTCAGGAAAACCTCATACGATCCATAGGAAACAAATTCATCCACAACGAGGAACTGTCTGGTGCAGATTTTGGTCAGATTTCTTTTTTAAATAACACCGGAATTGCAGTGACTGTGAACGGCATTGATTACAGGAAAATTATAACCGAGTTCTTGTGGCCTCATACTGGACGGCATGTGGTTTCAGCAGGCGCCCCCTGCTACACCGCGCATGCAACAATTCATTTATTGCAGCACTGATTTCCAGACAAAAGCATTCACGAAATTGTGATGTGAACTGGCCATCAAGATCATGCGATTAACCGCCCTACAATTTTTTCTTTGGGGTTTTAGGAAACAATTTCTGAGCTTAAGGCCGATATCGAAAATTTTATGAAAAGAACTAAGGCCTGTCATTAAAGCCTCGGTAACCAGTTACCGAATATGTTATTCCATACTTAATCGGAACATATCTACCTCACAATGCAATGAAAATTTCACAACTCGCTCAAAAAATACAAGCTTGCAATTTTCAAATACTTTTTATAGTTTATATATTACTGGACAAATTGCAGTTTTATAAATGAAGGGGATACCACGAATCTATCGTATCGTATCTCTTACTGGCTTTCAGGTATCCTTCTTCTTTTAGAAGTCAGTACTAAAGCCACAAAATTGGCACCAACTCGTTTTATCCCCAAATCTACAGATGAACTGAAGAGATTGATTGATTAAAAACCCTCTCAATTTGATCATAACGTTTTATACAGATATCTCTTGACTTCCTGACTAGACAAGGTGTAAGTTTCTAGAGACACACTCCAAAAATTCCAAATCCAGATGCCATTTTTCTTAACTTAAGCACTGTTTACATAAAACCAGTACCTTTACATCCATATGTTAATAAATTCGCAGTTTTTAAATAAGCATTATCCCTCTCCGTATATTATTAGGTAGGGAATTCCAAATATCTAAAAATGTGTCAAATAAGGGTGCAACAAGGGTCAAGAAACTTTTTAAAGGGGTTGTCTTAGAATACTTATGTACACATGTGTGGCACGAGACACACATCTGAAGGGGCATAACAACCTGGCGTACCAGACCAGGGATAAACACCTAGGATGTTTTTATTAACACAAAGAAAAATTAAATCACCTCAAGGTTGTAGACGAACGAAATTAATATATTAAAGAAGTAATTTATATGTTGCAGTGGCTACATTTTAAAAATATTGTGAATCTATACAGGGTGTCCCAAATATAAGAAATGAACCGTAGTTGTGTTTTTTTTTTAAATGGAATGCCCTGTATATGAGTATATTTTTAAATTCCCTGTTCAAAATAAACCTAACTTTCATTAAAGTACATCTCACCTAACCTGACAGTTTTTTAAATATTTCAATTTTTATAAAAATATAGATATAATTTGAATGAAAAAATTCACATCTATTCCTTTGTTCTTTTTAAGCCAGTCTAGGCTGATAAATATACCCACTCATCTCTTGTTACGCCAAATATAAAAAACCCCCATACTAAATACAGGGTGTCCAATAATATAATTTACATGAACGTAAAGTTTAATTCTAAATAACTTGTTTATTTCAAATGGAACACCCCGTATATGAGGTCAAAATTAGATGCACAAAGTAATTATCTGTCAAATATTATAATACTTTCCTATGGATAACTCTTGACGTTTTCGTGGAAAATGCACATATTCATATAATAAGGCGAATTTTTAATTGAACCTGTTAATTTCATGTAGACCACCCTGTATTTGATGATGATATTAATTATCTATTAATTACAAGGTTTTCCTATAGATATGTATATTTTTAATTTGGCATGGAAAAAACACATATTGGTAGTAATAGGAAGAATTTTTCAAAATTATAATATTTGTCAAGTCAGCCATGAGAATTTGACAAACCATAATATGGTTTAAATATATTATATTTAAACAATAACATAATAAATAAATACATTTTTAACTTAAATTAAATAACAATAAGTACTGATAAATTTTATAATAAATGTTCAAAATGATTGGACTCTAGGCACATTTGAATCTATTTCTTAAATCCTTCAACAACTTTAACCTGGTGTAACGCTTCTAAACGCTTCGATTATTTTTTGCTCCTTCATCTCCTCTATTAAAAAAGTTTTCATTTTCGATTATTTTGTTCCTGTCCATGTACAAAATTCAACACGATTTAAAATCAATATTGAAAAGTTCTTGATGCAGTTGTACTGTGTTTGGGTGGTAGCTTTCGTTAAATTGCCTTAAGTCTCTCGATGACAGCTTTTTTGGGATGATTTTGCGCCGGGATTCTTTGAGCGTAAATTCGCGATGCCAGTAAAGCCTTCTTCGACCATTCTCCCAGAATAAAAATTATGTCTATTCTTTCTCCTTTGAAATAGGTGCGCATTTTTGATTAAAAACTGTTTTATGAAAAATTCCCAACTCCTAGGTAAGAATTTTTAACAGACTATTGACAGTAAAAATCAAATTAAAAAAAATGTATTCTGTCATCTCAAATTCGCATGGCTGACTTGATAAATATTATAATTTTGAAAATTCTTCCTATTATTACCAATATGTGTGCCTCTTCCATGCAAAATTAAAGATAGACATATCTATAGGAAAACTTTACTTTAACTTTAATTTTTGCATCGTCAAAGACCACCCTGTAGGTCTACATGAAACTGTGATTCAATTAAAAATTCGCCTAATATTATGAATATGTGCAGTTTCCACGAAAACGTCAAGAGGTATCCATAGGAAAGTATTATAGTATTTGACAGATCATTACTTTGTGCATCTAACTTTGACCTCATATACCGGGGGTTCCATTTGAAATAAACAAGTTATTTAGAATTAAACTTTACGTTCATATAACTTATATTATTGGACACCCTGTATTTAGTATTGGGGGTTTTTTATATTTGGCGTAACAAGTGATGAGTGGGTATATTTATCAGCCCAGACCGGCTTAAAAAGAACAATTGTGAATTTTTTCATTCAAATTATGTCTATATTTTTATAAAAATTAAAATATTTAAAAAACTGTCAGGTTTAGGTGAGATGTACTTTATTGAAAGTTATGTTTATTTTGAACAGGGAATCTAAAAATATATTCATATACGGGGCATTCCATTTAAAAAAACACACCTATGGTTAATTTCTTATATTTGGGACACCCTGTATAGATTCACAATGTTTTTAAAATGTAGGCAGAAATCATTTTTATCGAACCCATAAAATTAAATAGTTTAGCCACACTATTTCGTGTCGTATGGCGTGAATAACCCTGTATAATACAAAAATTATTTTACCTGTAAAATAATACAAATGAATGAATGGCTGTTGAAAACATTCGTCTACTAGACGATTTTTGTATTATATGTGTTACCTGAAGAAGGCAACAGTTGTACGTTGCCGAAACGTTGTTTAAAAAAATTGTTTTGACATTAAATAACACATTGTTAATTATAACAAATTGTTATTTAATCTGTGTGTAATTTGTGAGCCTCATCCCAAGAAATTTCGACTCTAAATAAGTCTCAAGAAAAAAGAGAACAAAATTAAATTATGAGTACCTAATTTTTCTTGATAAAAACTTGCTCCAAATAAATTATTGCTGCAGCTAGATTATGATGTATGTAGGTAAGTTAAAAAGTTTCATTTACTATAAGTAAAACTTTGCAGGAAAACCCTATTACTAATTATTATGGATTTTCCGTTCACATTGACCAAATTTTCCATTTAAATTCGACCTACTAGAGAGTCTTCAATAAGATATCTCAAGTATTAGTCAACAGGAAGTGGTTAAACGAAATGAAATTCAATGGCTGTATGTAACTAAAAATATCCCAATTTAATTGCGTCAATATTTTTAAAGTAGTAGGTAGCCAGTATATCTGGAAAATGTAACATACAAAATGTGAGTTTAAAGATCTCTGAATGTCAAAATTGCAAACACGTCAACAATAACCTGTTGAAAATGTTCGATTTTTTCACACCGTGCCAGTGATTTTTGGCAAATTTTCAAGTACATAAGTATATATAATTTGTATGTATATGTTTTTGTGTATGGATGATAAATAAATGATTAGAAATAAGCTAGGTCAGCTTTTGTATATCAAATATTATTTACTACTGGTTTAATTAATCTGGGAAATAGGTATACCTTCGATTTTATTAGTCAGAAAAATATTGTTCTCAATATTTGAGTTTGAAATTATCTACTGCTTTTTTAACTCATCGCCTATGTCAATTTCCGCGTTTCAGAAAGTCTTGATACCGCCTATTCGGTAGTAACGATACACCATTTCCATATTTCATTTCAACGGCACTCCACGAAGTGGAGATCCAAAAAGAAATCATTACCTATTGAAATTCATGCTATAGTACTGAAAGAACGACGAGTGAAAAGTTAGATGATACTATTGGCATATAAAAAGTTTGAAGACGAGGAAAGAAAGAATCAATGATGAAAAAGGTTTGCCACATTTGTTAACAGGTGATCACAACATTTCTGGATCATTTTATTGAAAATAACTGAATTTCTAGCACCGCTACCGTATCTTAACTGTTGATGAAACTTGAATTTACGACTATAGAAGAATGAAAAGAACATTCAATGGTTTCAAAATGAGAAGACCGCGGTAGACGGTGATTTTCCAGACCTTCCGAAATCTTATTTTAATGATCCGGTAGAATGTTATATGTTTCATTCCGGACCAGCTTCGTAATATAATATTTGCTGAGTGAGTTTTTTATAAAAATATTTTTTTAAACTCCCCAGCTTTATGTTAAGAATTTTTTTCAGCTTGTTGAAATATAAATGAAGCCGCATGTAAAGAATAAACTACGTGATAGTCATAACAATATTAAAACAACTCTAAAGAAACCAAATACTCTGAGATGTGATGCTGTGAGATAGCAAAATTTGAGTATATAATAGATGGCAATAAAAATGAACAACTTCTAGCGAGTAGTAAGCCAAAAATTACCTGGATAAATATAAATACACCAGTTTTACCTCTTTTCTCAATCGGAACTATAAACTATGTGGTCATATAAAAATACGAGGCTCTACATACAGGCAGTCAGCGAAATATTAGGAGCTGCTTATTGGACTGAAAGCTTCATCGAACGTCAGCTGACTAAGAATCCAAACATTTTTGTTGTTAGGATATCCATTCCTGTCCAAGCATGGATATTAAAGTCAATTTGCACAAGTAGGCCTTACAAAATAAACAATAAGTCACTATATGGAGAAATATTTACTATATATTACTAGTCGATGGCTGCTTAGTAACTCGTCAATACCACAGTTGTGAATTATAGTGCATATGCTGAGAAGGGCAGATTTCTGTACATAGTTTGGATTACTGAGTGAGGTTGCAATCTCTAAGCAAAGTTTTCAGTTTTTTTTTGTAATACACTGGATGTTGCGTCCACAGCAAATTGTATAATACATTAATCTTCATGAAACTAATTTTAAAATAATTAAATTGTTATTTATTATTAACTTAGATTTATACTTTCCTTCCTAACTTTAATTTATCCGGACCGGGTAGCCTAGACGGGATCATACGACCTTCGAAGTGCAACTCTGTGGAGCGCAGCTACAAGTTGGATGGGTGACCTTTTGGGGGTTTATTAAAAACGGACCTGACAATGGCCCATCTAGGTTGTAGAATGAATATCGCGTGGTGGGTGACAGTGTTAGGGGGTTCATTAAAGACGATACCTGACGGTGGCCCATCATGGCTGAAGAATGAATGTTCTGTGGTAGTAGAATGGTCCTGAAAAGACACAATGAGCCTTTCAAGGCTGAAGTACGTCATTCGTACACGCCGGAGGCTATAATTAGAGCGTACCGCGGTGTGCGAGTGGATGACCAGAAGGATGAAAAAAAAACTTTAATTTATGAGATGAATTTTCGCATCTATATGACCTTATAGTTTCAGTACCGCCACCGCTTTGCTACCTCAATGGAAGTAAAGAATAATTATCTAATCATCCCGGTTCTTGCCGTACGCGAAAACCAAGGTGTTAATCCCGCTAAGGCCGTGTGTTTTGAAAATCAACATAATATGTATTTTTTGAATAATTTGAAAATTGCTCTCGATAGTGGTCCAATACCATTCCTACTTGGGTGTTGTTCTTTCTTCTGACTTAAAATATACTGGTGCCACTGAGGCACGAATAGCTCTCCATACAGAAAAATCTTTGTTTATTTTTGTTAATAATAACCAGGTTCATCTAGCTGCGCAAGAGAATTCTGTATTATGATTCTATCAATATATTTGGTTTTCAACACCTTTTTTCAATTTTAGCTCCCGTTGTAGATATTCTACTCATCATCATCATCAGCATTCACTCGGTAACGAGTATGCATTACTCCAACTCAGGGATTTCTGTTGTGAACCCTAAGATGGCTAAACAGACCGACCATAGAGCCACAAATTTTGTCACAAAGCGGACACACCCAATCACCACCATTTACCTCCTGTCGTCAACACTGCTCATCAAAAACTTGCCCTCATCAACGGTACACCTCCATCTCGGTCGATCATTCGCGATCTGCCCCCAGTTGTTCTTCACATTTAAGCCACATTTCTTCACGTTGGTCTTAAGGACATCCTTGTACCTCTTTTGCTTCCCTCCTCCATCGCAGTTGATGCCTGACAATTATCGTCTAAATGCTAGTTGTTTCAGCTTCCTCCAAAACGCTGATGTTTGTTCGTCGGTCCTGCCATTTAATTCCAAGAATTTTTCTAAGACATCTTTAAAGGTACTTTTGTGAGGTTTTTAAATGCCTCCGATAAGTGGTCCAAGACTCACAGCCATACGTAAGGGTTGCAACTACAAGAGCATTATACACTCGCAACTTGGTTCGAACGTCAATGTTATGATTATCGAAGACTCTCGGTCCTCATACGGCCAAACGATGCGCTTACCCATCTTATACGTTGCTGAATCTCATCATCGATACTTGCGTTCGCCGCGAGAATACTGCCACCAGTTTTGGTGCAGGCTGGTTGAGAATATGTGGTTTCTTTATATTCAGTTCAAGCCCGATGCTCTTGTATGCGCTGTTAAATGCATTTAGTATATAATGAAGATCCTCTTCTATATCAGCTAAGACAACATTGTCATCGGCGTATTGAAGCTCAATGACTGATGTGGATACGATCTCTGTTCCAGCTTGCAGTCTACGAAGGTTGAAGAGTTCGCCGCCATCAAAACTGTATATGATCTCTATTTCATCCTTACAAAGTTGAATGACCGTTCCCACATACCTCGAAAACAAAGTCGGTGCTCTGACACAACCCTGCTTTAGGCCAGTCCGCTGCTGTTCAGTATTTCCGGCAAGCACTCTTCCAATTGCAAGAGCCTTTCAGGCGATGGAAAGGAGAGAGATACCACGATAGTTTCCACATATGGACCCTTTTTTAAATATAGTGACAATTGAGGCATCTCGCATTCCAGCAGGCACGGTTTCGGTGTTCCATATTTTGGTTATCAGAACATGAGTGTTGCATATCACTGGTCCTCCTTCTTCAAAAGGCTCAGAAGATATGCCATCAGAGCCAGCTGCTTTGTTGTTTTTAAGTTGTCGAATAGTTTTATCAATGCTCCACTCTTAGTGTCTACTAGTCTTTGTATCTCTTTATCATTTTTGTCGTACTAATCCCGATGTTTTTGTCGCACAAAGCCTACCGTCTTCTCACCAGCAGAGAGCACGGCGGACCTAAATAACGACCAGTGTTGCTCAACGAATATTTATCCAGGAGCTTGGCCAGCAGGTGTTGTTGGAAACACAGTTTCGCGCGGTTGTACTTTAGGCATTCGATATTAAGCTTTCGCCTTAGTTTCCTTGCATTCCTTTAATTACAAATCCGACACCATGGACACGGGATTGATTGTCAGGTTTTCCTTCACACGACTCCTGACAGAAACTCCGACTCAATGGCATAGTGTCTACGACGATTGGAGACTCCAGCACTGCTGCAATCTGTTGCTGGAGTGTCAATGGAAGGAGGCCCTCTGGTGCGACGTACAACGAGACCGAAGTCCTCGACGTTGTGGTCGCATCGATTCGGCTACAGGGAGTACGGCTCGCCAAGAGTGCCGCAGCAGAGAAGTAATTCTCTGGCCTGACTCCTAACTATGCTACTACTTCATTATTGACAATTTTTTTTTTAATATTTTGTCCCTTTTATGGACTGTACCTATATGCATATTAGTATTATATCGGATATCTTTCAGATTCGAGCCAAATTCTATACTCTAAATTAATTGTCACATATTTTGAGAGTGTTTTAATTTTATCGATACTTTCAAAAATGTTGTTCCCTTTCAATTTAATTATGGCGCTGTATACATTAATTATTGTACATCACCGCCTCCTTGAGACCCAGGTCTCTTGGCACAAAGAAAATTACCTAGTTTTTCCGTTCACTTTAGCTAACTTTTAGGTTTTGCCACTTTTTGTACCCTTCACCTACGACCTATGAGTTCCAAAATCTAGTCAGTTCATCGCAATGCTCCATAATATGTTTCTACCAAATTTGGTGTAAGTCCGTTTTTTAGTTATCGTGTATAGCGACTGACAGCATGACAGACATTTTTAAAAAAAAGCTTATTTAGGTCTCAAATGACCCAAAACACGTTGAAAATAGACATATTTTGAATTGTTGTCCTTTAAAACATTAATGATTGTGATTTTATGGTCCTTGCGCTAGTGCGAAGTCAGAGAAATCCAAAGGTGCAGAATAGTTGTGTTCGTCTGTTGTACGGGATTCGCTGTAGACAGCATGTGTCACAAAGGGGTGAGAGCTTGGATGGCTTAATATGAGTAACTGAAGACAACATAACTTTGCCTGTTTTGTACATAAACTTTTATCGTCGCGTAAGTTTTCTGGATATTTCAGGCGTAAAGTTATCAAACGAAATATTGAAGGATAAATATACAATGCCATGTCTTTCATTCGACTGCAATAAACTACTTAATTCCGGACGAATTCAGGCATTTTAATATCAACAAATTTAAATACAAATCAGTTCTTTTGAATGAGCAGTAAATGTTTTGTTAGACTTCTCCTATTAGCACTTATTGTCTCCGGTGTAATTATTTTTTTTTTGTGAATAAAGTGAGTACAGAAGTTCATAACGAATACGATATTTGGTTTGGTCATTTGTATCATTCGCTCACATTATAGTAAATAAAATATTACTCATGAGTTTTATCGATGCCATTTTTACTTTCGTTAAAAATATATCTCCTTATCACACACCTTATGGTTTAGGTTCTAAAGAAATTACGCCCATTTTTCAAATGAGTTCCTTTGGTCGAATATAACAACAAATCGACATAGCTTTATTTTTAAAGACGTTTTAGAGACATACTGTATATTAAACAAATAAGCCGACGACGCATGCCACACTTAACGTTAAAACTAAAACAATGCAGGAGGGCCCAATAGAGTGTAAACTCAAGTAAATGTTCTCTCTCACACTCTCTTGGTACTATAACAAACATCTCGCTTGCACTCTAAAAGCGCATTCATATTTTAGAAAACATTTGTACCAAAAAAAAAATATGTTCTCTCCCTACCCATTTTTGGCACGAGTCCCGACATGTAAATATAGCATCTCCTGCCTTTTCCAGTTTGTAGTTGCTGAGTTATTCCTTATAACGCACCAGAAAGAATATATCTATTTTTAAATCGTGAGTTTAAGTCGCGCAGTGTCATCTGTCAAAAGTATTTTACAATTATTTATTATTAATTCACATGATATGGACCAGTTTGCTTTTCATTTTGACAATCAAGTAATCATAATTTAGTGGCAATTAAATGTCATTCTTGCTATAACTGTTATTTTTATTGACACTTTAAAAAAGGTAAATAATAAGACCAGTGAAGTTTGAAAAACAGTACGGTTTGTTGGGAATATGCCTCGAGCATTTCTAATGACACATAAACGGTATGGAAGTAACGCCGACAGTAGCGGTAAGTTTAACATTTTTTTATGAACCTGATTATCTAGTACCTACTATTTACTATTTAGTTAAGAATAATAATAATTGTGAAAGAACGTACCTAAATCATTGCATACAAATTATAGTTACAAAGTTTTTCCTGTCCCAGTTTAAACAGGCTTCTTTACGAATTACAATTATCCAACGCTCATGTCAAAGCTTTGCCAATTGATAGTTTTGGAAATGGGACCAAATTTTATGGAAAGTGCGATCAGAGAGTCGACCTTCTCATTCATCTCGAAACCAGAGCGGCTATGAAAACAGGAACTAGCTGGACTATTATCTTTCCCAATATCCTTTATAGCTGCTAAGCAATCATAATTTATTGTTGGTGGCATTATATCGGTGGTAATTCCAAAATTGACGTGGTTTAAATGTCGATTTGCACGTCTGTGTCCTGTTATGTCTACTGATATGATCGTATGTTGTTCTAGTTTCCTTCATGAAACTTCGTGCCCAAGTGGTACCTAGTTAGTTGCCGCAATAATCCTTACAGTTACAGTTATTTTTTTCGGGGTTGGCGCTTCTTCACCTTCTTGTTAATATACTCCCGGCAGCATGAATAATTCCTCCGAAGATAATCCTGACAAGATGATCAACATATAGGTACTTGAAATTTTACCCTCTCTTCCTGAATGTGCAGGAGAAGTATATGTTTGTCTTCTATAGATTGAGGGCAATCAAAATATACCGATTAGCACTTTAGAAAACGTTGGAATAATATTTACCAATACTTATTGATAGCATACCACACCAAGACGTTCAAAACGTCTTAAATAATCAGTTTAGTTGCCTATACCAGTATCTAACATTTAAGTTGGAAAAACAACAAATAAAAAGTGCATGCTGTAAATGTTTATTATGCCATTTTCTTTTAGTTTCAATAAACTCTTAAAATAATTTATGCACCCGTAAAAGTTTAATTTGTAATTAATTTCAGCGTTTTATTTGTCATAAACATTGTAAAATTATATATACATTCCAATAATGCCCGTACTTGTGAAAATCACTTAGATATTTTTATCCATGTATCAAAAAAGTGTTCCCATTACTAAGCTTTCTAAAATTAGCTATAGCATAAAATTATTACCCAGGAAGAAATTTCTGGACATTTTTTAAAATACCACAATCAGTTTTTGGGGTCAAATAATGATGCACGAAAATTGTGAGAGTAAAATCGGCAAGGTGTTATCGGCATGTTGCCAAAAAGTTTCAGCAACAAGTCGTCATAATCAAAATGTAGAAACACGAAAAATATGAGTGGGCGAATGATGTGATGATGAATCGAGAATCTATTACGTAGGTTTTTTGTGCTACATAGACTCTTGGAGATTTGAGATAGTTTACAAGAAACACTACGCTTATTCTTGTACAGTGTTATGATTATGAAATTTAGAGAAATATTTCTTGAAGTAATCTTTACAAAGAGGAGTTGAATGTCTATGTAAATCAAACAACGTCCACTCCACAACATTATTTCATATATTTAATTGATAGACTTGCAATGTACCTACTCTATTACTAAGCCTCGAATTTGGAATATGTCATGAACATTGTTAATGTTTTTTTATGGATTCGAATTTTAAAATAAGTACACAAATAGGTACAGGGTCATTCATTATATTTTGACATCCACCTAGAGCTGTTATTATGGATGATAGCAACATTTTTTAAATACAAAAGTTTTAGGGTTTCTGCTGCTTTTATTGGAATCAAAACATTTAGTTTGCAAAATTAAATAAACGAACACAATAAATATAAACGATTAAAGCTTATTTTTCAAAATATTTAAACATTTTCTTCATCTGAATAACCCATTTGATATTTAATTTGTGCAAATATATAAATTTTCAAATAGTAAAAGCACTGGTAAAATATATAAGTAATGTCAACCAAATATATTGTTGACATAATAACATGTCAATCGTCATCAGCAGGGTACACTTGATTACTTTCTGAACAATAAAGAATTTGGTTGATGAACTCCAGTAACCAAAATTTAATTTTTAAACTGAACTATCGCAAGAACGGCTGAAGCTAATAACTAAAGGGCGGAATATATGCAAAGTGCATATATTTGCATATTTTGCATATCTTTACAAATTTCATAAAAAATTGCATATTTCGGCAAAAATAAAATGTGTGTGCATATTTTTATGTTTTTCGTTTTATCAAAAGATTAAGTGCGACCCTTGCAAGTAATTGAGGAGTTAGTTTACCTCCAGAGCCCGTAATTACTCGATGGGGAACATGGATTAAGGCCGAGATATTCTACGCAGACCATTTTGAAGCCATTAAAGACATAGTTTTAGATATAGAAGACAATTCGCAGTGTGTAGTGCAAAGTCAAGCAGTATTAAAAAATGTACATTTAGCTAAGGAACATGTTTTTAGTAAGGTTAATTTTAGTTTTATACCAGATATAATAACTTCGTTAGAAAGTAGGAATATAAGTTTAAGGGAATCAATTAAAATTGTTGAAACTTTTTCCGACAAATGCAAAAAAGTTCCCAGTGATGTAGGAAATCAAGTAAGAAGTAAACTCGAAGTTATTGTGGGAAAGAAAGAAGGCTTTAAGTATTCAATGGAAGTCAAAAATATTTTTGATACTAAACCATCCAACGAAATAATACCTTGGCCTTATAACTTACTACCCAAATTAAAATATTGCCAGATCACATCGGTAGATGTTGAAAGAACTTTTTCTTTGTACAAACATATTTTTACAGACAGAAGGCAAACACTTTTATCGGCAAATTTTGAAAAATATATCGTTATATGCATTTTATACTATTTCAGGTTAAAAATTTTACCTATTATATTTTTCTTTTAATTTTACTTAAAATAAATAATTTTTGTAAGAGTCGGCGTTTCTTTATGATTTCCAAAATGTATAGGTTATTGTTATTACTAATAACAATAACCTATACATTTTGGAAATCAGAGCAAAAAGATCTTCATTTTAGCTCATAATATTTATCCAGGTTTCCATTTAAAATATAAAGCCTAATTATTTTTTTAATTTTTGCAAACTGTTTTTTTTTTTTATTTCAATAGTTCTAAAAATTGTATATTTAATTTTACTTCTATCATCCATAATAACGGCTCTAGGTGGGTGTCAAAATATAGTACTGGATGACCCTGTACATTGAGTAATTAGTCATACACACTACCAGCCCATATAACTGACTAATAAACCATCATTTTATCAGCTCATTCAAGAAAGATGGTAATTAAAGTTTTTAACTTTTGTACTTTGAATACTACCTCAGAAATAGACTCCAACAATTAACAACATATTTTGACAGTTTTTGTAATGGTATCACGTGGGGCGAAAAAACAACCCCTACAAGTAAAATTATGCATTCAATCTGCAACTTTTTATATCGGGACTATTTCTCCTATAATAATTTAATCACAAAATATAAAATAATACTCAGACCCTTTTAACATAAATTCGGTGTCGAATGTTGTTATAATAACAAATATTTTAGTTCTTGGTTATTTTTTTAATTTCTAGTTTTATATCTAAGGACTTCATACATTTTGCATAATTAAAAATATTATAAATTAAGAAATATCACAATAACACTTTGAACAATAATTATACTTTTGAATTAAAGATGCGTCAACTCCACATAATCTAATCTTTACATATACATTATATATAACTATACTACTAATAACAATTAAGAAACTAAAAAAAAACTAATAAGCTAAAACCACACGCAAAAATTATAATAAATAATTTGAAAAATTAGTCGGCAATCTCCACGAAATAAATTTATTATCATTATTACGTAGAGATTAGCCTTTTATTTTTCATTACTGCGATTATAGTAATGATTAAAAATTAAAAACTGCATGCTTCAGAAAAGAACTCACGGCTCCACTCTTGATTAAATTCAATACTCTTTGCAATGATAGGATTCCTTAAATCAACAATATTTTCGAAGGCATCTGCAGTTTTAAGAAAACCCCAAATGCAAAAGTTCAACCTACGCCTCATTTAATCTTATTAGAAGAAAACATGGTCCAGATAAATAATAATTATTTATTTATATGGAAATTTGTGGTAGGTTCCCACTTCAACACGAGATAAGAACTGCGACGTTGTATGTAATCGTATATAATAGGTATCCATTGACAAAACGATGTAGAAAATCTGGAGCTTAAGAGCGGTTGAACTTGTTGAATTGTTCTTTAAAAATTCTAAATATTGTGAAATAACTGATATTTTACAATGAGGCAATTTCTCCCGTAGTTATTCCGGGATATTGTTCAATTTAATAAAAAACTGCTTTCTATAGAGCGCTACAGTTCATACTTCTCGAGAAGGTCCACAATCGAGAGTACTTCTTGAAAATTTTCCTATTTCTCGACGTCGGTGATGAATTCGTGCGAGTAGGGTATGATAAGGTACGCTTCTGAGCTTGTAAACAATTTCTGTTCGCATGGCCGTATGCAAACCGCATATCTGGCGTTCCCACATTTGTGCAGTTTGCCATTTTAGTAACTTAATTATTTTAAGTGGTCCACAGATTAAAATATAACACGAGTAAAACTCGGACGATCAAAATGTTGCCATTATTTGACGACAATAAAAATAAATAGTGAATTGTGACAACACCGGCACTTCAAAGAGCTGTAACTTACAGGGGAACGGGTTTTAATCAAAACTTTATATAAAAGACCCCGCCCCCCTAATTTTAGCTGAAAATTCGACACTCTGTATTTCCTCAGTAAACAGTAGCCCGTGGGATTTTCAGGTTAAATTTTCAACTTTAGCAAAAATCTTAAACCAATTCAAACTATTCAATAACATAAACATATAAGATTCTTACGGAAATCTTTAGTGAAACTTTAGAGATTTCACAACTTGAATCGAATCGTTCATTAAATAGAAACTCCGATAACTAAGTAGTATATACAGGGTCATTGTTAAGCATACAATTGTTTGGGATATTTAAATTATTACCCAGGTCAATCCAACATATCACTATAATACCGGGTGTCCCACCGGGAAGGGATTCGATCGATTATGGAGAAACTATACTGTGGAAGAATCTGAAAATCTGGTGTAGTACTTAGGTCGACGGTACCAATTCGGCTAAAATGTTTTCAAGAATCTAGCACTTCCGGTTATACCGGAAATGGGGGTCAACTTCCTTATTCCAAATGCGACCCTATGTAAATTATATTTTTTTTGGATTCTCTTTGTAATTTTAAATATGTTACACCTATCGCCAGCCATTTTCAAAATATTTGAAATTTTATGTCAAAAATGACGTTTTCAGAATAGAGAATAATAACAATTTTTTATTATATGGAAGCTTTAATAATTTAATTTGTTAGAATATCTTAGAAGATATAGACCTACTTTAACCGCCTACATATATTTTTTTAGTAAATATTAATACAGGGTATTTGAAAAAAGGGGTAAAAAATCAAATTGAAAAAAGTGTCATAAACCAAAATTTTTTGATTTTTTAGATAGTATTCGTTAGTATAATTTATACGCCCGCCATGATTATTACTGTAAACATATAAAATGGGGAGTTGCCATTTAAAAATGTTGATTTATGACTATTTTTTCAATTTGATTTTTTACCCTTTTTTCAAATACCCTGTATTAATATTTACTACAAAAATATACGCAGGCGGCTAAAGTAGGTCTATATCTCCTAGGATATTCTAACAAATTAAATTATTAAAGCTTCCATATAATAAAAGATTGTTATTATTCTTTATTCTGAAAACGTCCTTTTTGAAATAAAATGTCAAATATTTCGAAAACGGCTGGCGATAGGTAGGTATAACATATTATGTATGAAATATGTTTAGAATTTCAAGGAGAATCCAAAAAAATATAATTTATATAGGGTTGTATTTGAAATAAGGAAGTTGACACCCATTTGCGGTATAACCGGAAGTGCTAGATTCTTAAAAACATTTTAGTCGAATTGGTCCCGTCGACCTAAGTACCACACCAGATTTTCAGATTGTTCCACAGTGTAGTTTCTCCATAATCGATCGAATCCCTTCCCGGTGGGACACCCGGTATAGTATTGTGACATCTGTGCCACTTCCGGTTATACCGGAAGTTGATACCATTTTGATTATTTCAAATGGAACACCCTGTATATAATTATTATATTCTTGGATTCCTTTTATGTTTTGGAGTTTTTTTGTATCTTCTTGTATTGTATACTTATATCTGCTGTATAAAAATTATTAGGTATGTGCTAGGAGAAATAAAATACAAAACAAGGACATTTGCGAACATTGTATAAGATGCTATGTCTTTATAGTTTAATAAGTAGGAATAACCACTACTGCAAAAATTATATATTGATCTCATACTAATTCTTATTCCATTTTATTATTATTGGAAACAGTAAAACGTAACGAAAAAAATGTTACTTTAAATCACGAATCTGTTTACTAAACCAACCACTAAATTGTAAACATGACGCTGCGCGTTGCTTGGCTTGTTTCCAAAAATAATCTTGGAATTTTCTTAATGAAAACAAAATTTGTAGATGCCACTATATTTATGCGACTTTATAGTTTCAAAGATTGAAAATGATTTGACTAATTTGAAATTTTTGGAGTGAGAGTAAAAGTAGAAAAAATAAATTGAAAAATGAAAATATAGAATTCTTGGATGAAGCTACTTGATAAAAAAACGAAAATACTTGCATCATTTACTCCGACAGTTCAATTATAATTTAAAATTAGACATAAAGGAGTTTGTGTCAACAGATAATGAAGAATTAATTTTGCCCTTATAATGAGTTTAAATTACTTAATATTATTTCTATCTTTGTTTACTCTCTGTTGGTAGCTTAGAGTTACGTCTATAGCACTCTGACGTACTCATAAAAAGAGCGAAACGAATTCACTAGTATCTGGCTACCCATACCTCAGTCTAATCGCACTGAATTGGACTGAGCCTCTGCTAATTTAAAGAAAATCTTTTGTATACTTAGCTAAACCCAGTGACTTTGTCCGACATGCTACGAAAATATTTGTAATTTATTAAAAATTTAGTTTATTAGTAACACCTACGTTTAAAAGCATCTGTAAATAATGTGATTCTTTTTTAACCGTTTCAGAACAAAGTCCGGAGCACATGGTAAATCTAGCTGATGATGCTTCAGAAAATAGTTCAGATTATCCAGATGAACTGTATAACCTTACAAAACTGGCTGAAGTTGCCGTAGCAACTGGACAAATGTTAAATGATAGAAAAAGCAATAATTTTAACTCCGATGAAGATACACCCAGCTTTGTTTATACGCATAAATTGTTTGATAAATCATCTGGGAGAGCAGCAAGACCAAATTCCACACAGGTACTACTACTACTACATAGAATACTAGGTCATTCAATAAGTCCGTAGAATAAGTTTTGACAAAACTCGATTTTATTATTCAACATAGATGCCTTCGAGGGCAATTCAACAATAATAGCGATTTTCCAACTTTTCAATACCAATTTTATAGTACGATTTCTCTTTCTCGTCAAAATAGGCCTCAGTTTCAGCGATTACTGTATCGTTGGATTTAAATTTCTTTCCAGCAAGCATTCTCTTGAGATCTGAAAACAGGAAAAAGTCGCTGGGGGCTAAATCTGGAGAATACGGTGGGTGGGTAAGCATTTCAAAGCCCAATTAATTCAATTTTGCCAAAGTTTTTATCGATTTGTGACACGGTGCATTGTCCGGGTGAAACAAATCAAATCAAATCAAAACATGCTTTATTGTTGTAAATACATAGTATTTGTAAACAAAGCTCAAAGAAAAAAATGTTATCCTATACTAACAATAATCAAAATCACAGTAATTACAATGGTCAGAACAAACAAACGCATAACAAAGCCAATACACAATTAAAATCATTTTTAAAATCATTTTCACTCCCACGTGGTCACAAAATATTCATTCATCTAGATTGTAAAATACATTCTCCTGTTACAGACCTTTTAAAACTTAACAAGTTTGGCCTCATTTTAATATTATTAGGGAGATGGTTAAAAATGTTTATGCTTAAATAACAAGACTTTGTTCTTTTGCAAATGTGGCCGTTTCTTTGCGATTTCAGCCTTCAATCGATCCAATAGTGCACAGTAATAGTCGCTGTTGATGGTGGTTCCTTTTTGGATGTAGTCGATAGATATTATTCCGTTCGCATCCCAAAATATAGCCGCCATCACCTTACCGGCCGACTGTGGCGTCTTTGCTGCTCGCTTTGGATTAGTGAAGCCATGTTTCATCCATTGTCACATATCGACGATAGAATTCCATTTTATTGTGGTTTAATAGAGCCAAACACTCCTCTGAAGCATCAATTCGTTGTTGTTTTGGGTAGACTGTCAGCTCACGCGGCACCCACTTTGCACAGAGCTTTCGCATCGCAAATGTTCGCGTAAAATGGTAAAAGCACTACCATCTGATATCTTTACAATGTCAGCTAGCTCGTGCACCTTCAATTTGCGATCGTTCATAACCAATTTGTGAGTTTTTTTGACGTTTTCTGAAATACCAGCCTCATTTGGGCGTCCACTGCACTCTGCATCATTTCTGCTAGTACGACCACGTTTAAATTCAGCAATCCACTTCTCTACCATTTGTCTCGATGCAGCAGAGTTCGGATAATGTTTATCAAGCCATTGTTTGGTGATTGAATGACCTAATAGATACAGCACATATTTTTTATTGCACACTCTGAAACTAAATAGTTTAGTCTCTAGTCTATCAAAAGCTTTTTGACTTAATAAATCCTAAATATTTCCTGATAATTCCAGAAAATGTTCAGCATTAATTTAATAAATGCGTAATATGTTCAAATAAAAACTTAAAATAGTATTAGGTATCTATAAAAAGGATAACCCATTGTTCAAGTGAGATCTAGGAACAAACGAATATTATGGGATTTTTTGAGTACGAGCAAATAATATTACAATTTACCCGAAAAAGTTGGTTATATCTTACATAATAATGGACTCTAGCTTTCTTAAAATAGTGGGATCATCAAGAGATCCGATTGGAAGTAGATTAAAAATTGAGGTCTCCTCCATATTTTTTCAATGTTCAGACGATGACAAGCAGTGGTTTTATTTTTATGTAAAGTAAAATACTTTTAAGGAGACAAAACAATTTCTGTCTTTACGAAACGAGCTTTGAAATAGAACAAGATCATATCTTGAGTAGTCAGTCCTCCCAGTCACACTCAAAATTTTAACATTTAGTAAGTACATGTGTGAATTCTGTCACAGAGCCACCATCAATGTCAATATGTCTTGATGCTAACGTTTACTCTTGAATATAAAGTTTGTTTTTACTACAATTTTTATGTATTTTCATTTTTTTACAGAATGAAAATAATCAACAAACATTTTTCAATGTATCCCAGGGTCAACCAGTCTCACTTATGTCATATTCTCCAACTAGCGGTTTAAGAGAAGTTACATCGACATCTGAAATTGGAAATGATCATGAATGTTCTGAATGTGGCAAAAGGTCGGTAAACAATATATTTTATTTACGAATTGCTTGTTACACAAAGCAACAAGACTTCTAGTTATGTTAGAAATTTGTTTCACACTACCATGCTTTCACCAAAAGGGCCGTTTCGTTGATACACAACTCATCAGTGGTGATCGGCAGGCAGTGTGACCCAAATTTCCAACATTTAGAAAGAGCTTATACTAGCACGAAAGATGACTGACAAAGAGATGTTTTTGGCGACAGGGATTTCGGGCGAACTGTGTTTCACGGGGCATATTGCCTGCTCACGCTAGATGTCGCTAAAAACATCGAACATAAAGTACACGAAATTTATAGTTGGGATTTTATTTGTCAGATACAGCACGTCCAGTAATCTAGCGCGGCATAGGCAAACCCATCGAAGCCCCGCCGATAAAAAAGCACGGCGTTGTCCACATTGTGATAAGTTGTATGTCAGCATGCCCGCCTTCTCCATGCATGTTCGAACACACAATCAAGGCTGTAAATGTCAGTATTGTGGGAAATGTTTCTCACGACCATGGTTGCTTCAAGGACATATCAGAACACATACAGGTACGTTTAAACCTATTGATATTTCTGTCAAAATAGACATTTACACTCAACTTACTTGGTCGGAATTAAGCTAAGTGCAGACCGAAACTCTATAGCAAAGCACATATTAACAAATACTTGTAACAGTTGGAATCGGTGTATATAGCGAAATTGATCGTTTATGCACATTGGCAGTCAAGGGTCGTATTCCTTAGGGTGTTTTCTTTTATTTTATGTCAACATGGACTGGAATGATGATTTGTGTCTCAAATTAATTCAATTATACCGGGATATTCCGATATTATGGGATCCTAATAATATAAGTACATTATAAACTCTCCAAAAAATTTTAGTACTCACTTGGCAGGTTGAACTTGGATACGAAGTAACTGAACTAATTTGTTAACAATAGCTGAGCAAAATTACTTTGATATTTCCAAAATATACCATAGACTTGAGTAAGCATATCCAGTGTTGCCAAATAATGATAATGAGGTACAGCTAATATTTCTATGTGAGAGATAGCTTTCCTCTAATGTATGTCATGTTCCTCGATTCTTGGTGCTATAGAATTTAGTAATGCATCAAATATTTCTGGAGACTCCCTGCTGAAATTATTACTGTCCCCACTCCGAAGCTAGTCCTGAAAATGACTCGTATTCACTTCGATTTTTATATGTTATTCACCAGCATCTCGGTTTACGTTTGTTCTTTTTATTCTGAATTAAATTGTTCACAACTATCAATCCGGCACTTGCACGTAATAGTGCATCGCATGATGAGATTATACGAGATGATAAATTCACACTCTTGGTATTTATGCATAAAATATTTAAAAGTGTTTGAAAAAATACACTGCTTATCAATGACTCTGTTTAGTAAAAATCTACTTGATTTATACTGTGTGTATATTAATTTTATAATTTTTTTATAGGCGAAAAACCATTTAAATGCACCATTTGCAACAAGGCATTTGCTGACAAATCCAACCTTCGCGCACACATTCAAACGCACTCAAACACAAAACCGCATGTTTGCGGCAGATGCGGTAAAGCTTTCGCCTTAAAATCCTACCTGTATAAACACGAAGAGAGTTCATGTATGCGTGGTAGTAATAGTTCTCGTCATGGTTCAACATCGTCTCGTGAAGCTACTCCAGATAAATGTTCGCCAACACCAGTGATCGTATCAGCGATGACTTTAGCAGATAGCGTGATAAAAGGTCCTAATGCTACACCAGTGATATATAGATCCACAGTGATATCACCGAATCCTGAGAGGATTTTGTATACGACAATAAAACATCCGTCAGTAATTTTTAGTTCATTCGCTGCACATAATGTAGTGCAAGATCAACCGGTAGATTTCTCGAATGGGACACGGGAGCGGAGGCAAGGGTATAGTAGTATTAATGAGCGAAGTCGAATGGCGATAGCAGTATAGATATAATGGAAAATCCTATTTTTCGAAACTATAGTTATTTTTAAAAATACAATCATAAAATATATCTATTCTATGAAAAAACTAATGTTCGTAGCAATAGAATTATTTACCATGCGAATATCTGACAATTTATTGTGACTACACACTAAGAGAAATGTAGCGCCATCGTTTTAGTTCCTTAAATATTAAGTATGGTGGGACCAAATCAAAAATGCCTTTCTATTGGTAGTTCAAACTTTGAATTCTAATATGTGCCATATTATATTTTTATATTTAATACTACATATTTATATTCTATTTAATAATTATATATATTCAAATGCCGGATCCAACTCCGTTATATTTCCTAAAGGACGTTCTCATTGTTACAATCTTATTAAGAATGTTTAATCAGAGTTTGGGCTTGTGTGAAATATAGTTTCATGAATTGAAACGATTCATGCTATAATAAATACTTGCAAATTCCGTCTAATTTCCGAAAGCACAGTAGAAGCTTTATATAAAGTGCTGGACGATAATTGCTCTCGAGCAAGGAAAATTTCGCCTAACTTTTAAGCTCGATATTTTTGGAACCAAACCAAATATCGACCTCCGGTTTTCACGGGACTGACAGATTGCCTTTTTGTGAAAGATATTGCTAATTTGAAATTCCTCGAACTGTCAAATTCTTTTTTATACAGGGTGTTAAAAAAGTCCATGATTTTTTTCCCAATTTTGAATGTGTAACTTTCCTAGAAAAGTTTTTTAATTTTATTTCTATGCGCCTTTTTAATCAATGATCTTCTGCTACAAAAAAAAAATATTTCTCAATATGTTTATACCTGCCTTAGTTTGAAAAATATCGATTTCTTTCCATAACATCCAATTTTTTCAACTTTTAAGCACCTAAACCATCCTGAATTGTTCCTTAGTATATTTATTGTGATTAAAAATATCGAATACCTCAATGATATGATATAGTGGCGTGCTAATAAAAATTAATAATTATTAATGCCATTGAGAAACTTGAAATATTCCGAATTATTTATCACCTGCAGATTTTCTTTGTAGCTTTATTTTTAAAAAAAATATAGGAAAAATGTAAATGCTTTTTTCAGTTAACTTAAAGCAAAACACAAAAATTGTGTAGCTGACGTATTCATTTATTACACCCTAAGTAAAACCAATGAAAATTAGTGAACTAACTAAACAAAGTTAACTAAAAAACTTAACAAACTAAAATTAAACAACAAAGTTAAGTAATAAACAACGTAACCTAAAAAAATCACCCCTCACATTCACTACCTCTTGGCAGCGCCGTGGTCTGATGTCAACCAAGAGGTTAATGAATGCCTGAGGGATATTGTGCCACTATTCTTCTATGGCCAGCACCAACTCGTCCATCGTTTGGTGAGCACCACACATGCTCAATTATATTAAAATCAGGAGATTTTGTCATATTCCCCTAAAAACTCCTGAAAAATTCTCGCTCTGTGTGGTCTCTCATTATCGTCAATCATGATGAAATGCCTCCCAAAAGGTTCTGCATATAGAATTACAGTATCATTTATTATGTTGTGCGATAAATGACGGCGTTAACGGTACCCCGCCAAATGTATAATTCTGATTTGCCGTTATACATCACTCCGGCCTAAACATTTAACCCTCCTCCTCCAAAGCCTTCCTGAGGAATCGCTCCCCAAGTTGCCTCCATACTAACACCCTATTAACGGGGTGTATCAGATTAGACCTCGTTTCGTCACTAAAGAAACAATTCCTCCACTCGTATTGCCAAGCCAATTTATCAGTGGTCCATTCGACACATTCTGCTTGCCTTCTTGGTCTAAAACCAAAAAAAAAAAAATTAATGTCAAAATATAATTAAATCCAACAAGCAATTTATCTTAAATTGTTTCGATTTAGTGTTCTACTAACGGTCCACTATACCAGTTTGCCTTCTTAGGGTATCATTTAAAACTCGAGAGCACGAAATTGAGTGTGACTCTGTCTTAATTCTTGCTGCTTGTCGCTCAATTTTTCTAGGAGTTCCACCTCTGTGCACATAGCGGACATGACCGTTCAGGCGAAAACGCCGTTTCAGGTAATTTATAGTGCTTACCGAATATGTTCGCGGTACATCTCTTTCGGTTAATATATTCCTTTCATTTTCACTTAATCGAGGCAACGGAATCAAAAGAAACACGTCATGAATGAACCATTTTCATTTCGACTACCAAAGTTTATTTATTGGGGAATCCATTGCTATGGAATCGTATGTAACTTATTTTTTCCATGGCAGATTCGAATAAGTTCTATGAGATGCAAAGAAGCACATAGATTTTGGCAGGCAAAATTAAAAGGCAAATAAGTGAATTCTGATAATGCTGATTTGATATTTTTAATAACAAAAAAAAAGGAATGAAATAATTGGATGAAGCTTAAGCATGAAGGATAAAATAAAAAAAGGCATGTAGGTTATGTGCACAGACAAACTGACATATTGGCGTTCAACATGACAGAAGATCGTTAAAAGAAAACGATTTAAGATGGCATAAGTTTAGTTATATGTTGGCATAGAAATAAAATTAACAAGACTTTTGTCGGAAAGTTACACACATTCAAAATTGGGATAACAATCATGAACTTTTTTAACACCCTGTATGAAAAAGAATTGACAGTTAGGTACTGAAAAATATAATCATTATTTGGTGGAGATTTGACTTTTATATTTTCGTCACGGAAATTATAACTCCACTTAAGATCGGACTACTTCTTCAATTTAGAAAAATATAAAACAATTGTAAATATTGATATGCTGATTGTATTGGTGCTGATTTAGAATGTTTAGTAAGTTGATATTATTTACAGTAGCCTTTCAATGCTGCAGCTAATGTACTTATTTAATTTATGCGAAAACATTTGTACAAATAACTTTTCTTAGATATTATAAGATGAAATATTGGGTGCTGTAGATGATTTAGTTCAGTTTGATTCATCCTAAATTCTATTAGTACTTAAACCAATGACTCGTTTGCATCTATTATTGTTAAATATGAAATCCAAATTTATAGCAAAAGAACACCGTTACAATTCTCTGTGGGTCTTTCGAGTGATATAAATAAACACATGTAAAACTGAGACTATACGAATTCACTGATAAAAAAAAACAATTTTTTTTATTAAATTGTACTTAAAAATATTGCACAGAAAAATTAGAAAGTACTCAATAATTAGTACTTATATTAGCCGATATCATACATACATATCAGATTATTTAATTTATTTATTATTTATTTATTTTAACATAAATTTTTAGTCAATAGTCACAGTTTGTTTAGAAATCTGATTTAGTATTTTTTTTAAATACTAAGCAGATTGTCTATAAGCAACAGTGGAGAGTGTTACTAGTCCCTTAATATATTTTTGAAAATGCATATCTCTTAAGAGTTGTTATATGTGCATTTCTCAAGTCTTTTTTAAGTTTATTTATTTTTTTTTTAACCAAAATTAATTTATTTAATATGATTTAGTTAGTTTATTTTAATGTAAATATATTTATATTTTTATCGGCTAATAATTTATATTATTTATAATACTAAAGTTCGGTAAAAGTTCTGTGGTTTCTTTTGTATTACAAGAACAAAATTTGTACAGATATCAATCAAATTAATTAAAAATAATTTTGTGTAACCATTTTAAAAAAGGCAAACGCAGATCTTATATTTTCTTTCACAAAAAACCTGTAAATTTAATCCTTGATTTGCACATTGCAAAACTCGATGTATTTTTCTTGCTTATTAGACTTCGAATGTATCTGTTTAGATTATATATGAAGGACTTTTAGCGGACTACAGATAAGCTAGTCAATATTTAGAATAAACTTGGATTAGTACTGTAAATAAATTAATAATAAAAATCTAAGGCCAGTCAAAGTGCAATATGACGTAAATTTAAAAAAATATTACAATAATTGTGTTGGTAATATATATGGTTAATATTTATTATAATAATTATTGTCTTTACTTAATTAAATTTAATTTAGAAATAATCTGTTTAACTAAGTAATATTATTCATTCCTATAATAATAGTTAATATTTTTATAAATGAAATCAATTTTTATATAATCATGTGTTTCATATTATCCATTGCATGTTTAAACTAGATTTTATAGGTTAGTAACAAACTTTTGTATATTTCCTTTATTTTCCATAAAACTCAAGTATTAAAGACATTTTCTACGTAAAACTAATTAGATGTTTTATTTATATTGACAAAATATTAAAACCCATTGGCTTGGATATGGTAGTTGTTGTGACCCGATTGTTAGTTAGGTAAGAAAGAAATAGGTAGTCCGCAACTTTTAAAAATCAAAGTCGAAATTCCACAAACTATCCATATTTTATTCATGAATGCCAACCATGTTTCTAGCGCATTACTCATTACCAGAGGCTTATAGATATCAAAACGTCGAAAGACATGCCAGATCGGTATTAAAAAAACAAGTTGATGGGAGTTGCCGAAAGACGAAACGTCAAAGGTTAAATCTCAAGTCAGCATCTTGTAGAGAAATTTAACCTAAACAACTTTCTAATTTACACCGTATCCCGGAAATAAATAGTTTTAGAACTATTCAACAAAATCTAAATTGGCGTTTTTCACAAATCACCCTGTATCTCAGAAACTAAGAAGAATTTGACAACATGGTAAACGGATTCTGAATAGGGATCAGAAATCGCAACAATTCTCTAATTTAACCGATCTCGTACCTCTTAAGGTTTGTGAGATAGCAATAGTGGTATCACTTAAAACGGACTTCCTGTACAGTAAAAACAACAAACTGAAAATTATAAAAATCTAAAAAACACAAACAAGAAACACATTATACCTTTTCCAATACTATTTTCGAAATCGTAAACTTATTTTTCTACGACTGTCTTTAAATGCCTTTATTATATGTTCAATCATGATTTGAAAATGTAGTACATTGTAATGCTGTTTTTCATTTACCAGTGCGTAATAATATTTCCCACTAGTTGCCTAGCAACTATATTTTCTATACTATATACTATATTTTCGGAGCTGCTATGGTGATTTTTCATGCCCGCCGCTACTTTTGTCATTACCAGGAAATTTTATTTACATTACGCACGGATAAAATTTCCTGGTAATGACAAAAGTAGCGGCGGGCATGAAAAATCACCATAGCAACGCCGAAAATACAAACACCAAATTGACAGTTTTGGTATTTATAATTAATAATAATTATTATTAAGTATTTCGCTAATTGCAAAACACATAAACAGTGATAGTGAATATAGTTTAACACCACCTAGTCGATTTAATACTTCTAATTT
This sequence comes from Apoderus coryli, assembly GCA_911728435.2. Lineage (NCBI taxonomy): Eukaryota > Metazoa > Arthropoda > Insecta > Coleoptera > Attelabidae > Apoderus > Apoderus coryli. The sequence continues at coordinate 6,753,980 of OU452204.1, read as the reverse complement.
ATCGTATTTAGGCTTATACGGTAACAGGGGTAAGTTTCAAAAAACAAATATTTTCCTAAAAATTAAGTTAAATTTAGTCAAAAGCATTAAAACACTCGTAGAAAAAGTATAGTGTGAAACTCACATGAAATGACCATTTCCTACTCGTATGATTTGCAGCACTCGCCTGCGGCTCATGCTGCAAACGATCATACTCGTAGGACATATATGTCATTTCATGTTCGTTGCACAATATACTATTTTTATCTTCGAATAACCAATTTTATTTTAGAAAGTATTATTTGGATTTTAGAATTATTGTAAATTTAATTTTTAAGAAAACATAAAATGTTTTAGAGGAATCACTTGTATTGTAGAGAGTATTAGTTTTATTTGAGAAATAAGTAAATGAATGTTAGAAAACATCACTTGATTTTTTTAAAATATCAATTATGGTATCGAGTTTTCCAATAGGGAGTTGACAACTTTGAACTTTCACTGTGAACGTACCCTTAAAATAAGCTACCCGTCAATATCTTTCATTTAGTAAAGAAAACATCTTCATCATGGTGAAGTACACCGACGAACAACGTTTACAAATAATTAGAATTTACTACCTACCCAAATTCCAAGTCGGTGATGCAACTTTAAGAGGTTAACGGTCGTAATTCACATCCCCGCAGACAAGCAATTCTAAGTCTAGTGAAAATTTTGGGTTTGCTGGAAGTTCCTTGGCCTGCCCCCTTATAAGATCAAGCTAACTCAAGAACTTGATCATATGAAGCGATCTACGTTCTAGAATTAAGCTTTAGAAATATTGGATGGAAATGACCAATTTTATGGCAAAATCATCATTCAGTAATGAAGCAAATTTTTGGCTTCGTCAACAAACATAATAGTTCATTGGGTTTATTTTTTCGATGATGACAATGACCGTCACGTTACAGTCAGGAGGTCTCTATAGAGACATGTTACTACGTCAACGTTATTTCTTTGGCCAATTGCATGGGCTAGACATTAGTGATATGTGGTTTGAAAAAGTTGGTGCCACAAGTCACACAGCGGGTTTAGCAATTGGATTATTCAAATCTAAATTCGGTGAACCGGTCCATTGGACGCAGAGATAGTTTGATTTAACACCCCTAGACTATTTTATAGGGCTCCGTTAAATCATTGGTCTATGCCAACAAGCCGACGTCGCTTGAGGAGCTCAGAGCGTGAAATAGCGGCCGATTCCGTCGAAATGTGTGGCCGAGTAATCGAAAATTGGATTCAACGAATCGGCCGCTGCAAACGTGCGCTATTATAGTAAGATTTTTAGAGATATTGAGTTTAAAACTTTTATCAAATCCAGTTCATCAGTATAATAAGCAATTTCTTAAGTAATCCAAAAGATAAAAGAGAACACACCAAACATCTGGCACATATGAAATTAGTTGTAGACTGTGAGAAAATGTATATAGGACAGACTAGATGGTAACTTAATTTTAGATTTAAAAAGAACATAATAGCATATTTAAGTTGGATTAGAGAAATCTAATATAGCGGAACATATGGCTTAAGGTTATTAAAATCCGTACTTCATTGAAAAGACCTGCACGCTAAAAGTTTGGAAATCCGCAAACATAGGTCTAGAATGTTAAATAAAGCTGAGTGTCAAATTCGAAATAGCATATTATATTATTTAGTTTCGAAGTAGGTTAACATGTATATTTATCGCGCAGTATATTCTGCGCAATTATTGATTATTTTTCGACCAATCAGGTTTTTAGTTCTCAGTCCTCCTCGTGCTGATGCGAGTTGTTGTACCCCAGTGATAGAGGACCCACCGAGCATACTTCGAACTTTGGCTTACGCATCCTTACCTCTGGCGGCCTTTTTCGCCTTCTCCATTAACAAGGTTTTTGCCTTGTTCTTTTTGACAAGATCCTTTCTCGGACTTATCAGGTCTACGGGTTTGAACCCCTTGGCGGATCACCATTATTTCGTCTGGACATCTGAAAATATTGCAAAAGAATATATATATACAAAACGAACTTTATAAACTGTTTTTATGTTCGTGTTTAAGTTCTAAAACTCCGGGCGATAATACCTTTGTTATGGAGCATAGGAAAACGGATGTTCGCGCTTCATCACATTATCTCGGATTTTACAACACCAATTTTGATACCTAAAGTTGTAATAATGACTTTGCGACGCGATCGATCTTCTTACGTATATTTTCTCTAGATCATATCAAACGCGGTGCCAATCCCGGCTTTTAAACCAGACCTCATACATCAATGAACAAAACTAGCTATTTTTTAAATCAAGAAAAAATACGTGCACAAAGATAAATTTGCATTTGGATTCCTTGGATTCAAAATAAAATTTATAAAATTTCGTTTTGTTAAAAACAATGTAGCCAAAAAGAGTGATGTGGTATTTCCACTTCTATTGGAAATCAGCCATGAAATAAATACATATTTATGGCGAATTTCTTGTTACATAAAAATATGTTGGAAACATCTCTTTGGGTTTATGGGTTTAAAATTGGTCTACAATTTATTGGGAAGAGAAATATTTTGGCACGCTGCATTCCACCATGCAAATGAACATAATATAGATAAATATGGTCATTCAATATGTCCGTAGGATGACACATAGATGGCGTTACTAGAATTTTTTCCATATGATTTTTATTTAGTACTAACCTTCAAACAATACGTATATAAATTTGACAGCAATCTGACTATTGATTCTTGAGTTATAGCATTTTGAGTGAAGCAACTTTTGTTATTGAAAACAAAAATGAAAAAAAGTTAATTTCCAGTTTTGATAAAGCATTGCTTTCGATCTCTGCTCCATCGAGACAAATGGTAGAGAAGTGGTCGTACCAGCACAAATGATACAGAGCGCAGGGGACGCCCAAATGAGGCTGTTATTCCAAAAAACATAAAAAAAACAAATTTATATAAGTTAACATCTGCAAAAAAAATTTTAGGAAACGTATTAATATCGGCAATATAGAAGAACGTTTATTCTGTAATTCATTGTCTTTTGAAATAAATCTGACAGTGGCAGAAAAGTCTTGTTGACGTGATTATTAAATAGTTGTCTCGTTGAACGACGTAATATTAAATACAGTATGTGAATTTTGAAGTTAGCAAGCGCAGTAACTTCTAAAAATAATAACTAATGTTTCTAGAGGATCCGTTAAAGCTTTGAAAAAGACAATTAATAACAAAAATAAAAAGTTAAATTTTTATATCGGGAGCTGTTCATGTTTTAAGGGCACCAGTTTATTTCAAATGAAACACCTATTCTAAAAGCAAATTAAGTAAAATCTCTTTCAAATTATATGAAACTAGGTTTGCGAAATAAGTAACTTCATACAAAAATAGAATTATTTTGACATATTTATTTTTATTAGATGGTCATGAAACATAACGAATCATGTCATAATGAAATTCTGACAAATAGTGTAAATACACCATTTATTAACGAAAGTGTCTTGAAAAGACTTAAATTGGAAGAAAGTATCAATAGAATTGAAGTTTTCATGAAATTGTTCATTTTTTATTATGTTTTATTATTCATGGTTGATGTGACGAAATTGTAGCACGAACATGCAGAAAGCTGAATGAAATATACCCTAATATATTATTATATATAAATATATTTTAGAGTGATAGATTAAATTGACACATTTAAGTACCTAACATTTGAGGACGATCCTTTGTCTTGTTTTCCATATATTTCTAACATACCATCGACTGCGTATCAGCCAGTATATATGTATTATTAACTTCAGAGCGTGAGTACCTATTAGTTTCTATTATATAATAGTATATTCTGCAACAAGTGAGGAATGTGGCATATTCTGAACGAGTGGAAATTTGAGTGTGACGGTCCACGAGTTCAGAATAGCTGATTCCTCTCGTGTTACAGACTATACTTTTTCTACGACTGCAACTTAAATCCCTAATCCCAGGAGGGGTACAAATTATAGTTCTTCTTCGCTAGACATAATATTGAAAAAGTTCTATAACAATTTATATAGGTAGGTACTTTTAAAACTTCAAAACCAAGATAATATAATTAATAACTTACCTCAATGTGTATAAGTAGATATCTGACACAGTATAATAAATAATACAGTATTCTGTCTTTCACGTTTGCAAGCCGTCCTGCGCATATCGTCGCGCCTGCCGCCATTATGGGTTACAACGTCAAAATAATCGCATTGACGTAGATAGATACAGTTCACTACTGTGTTCAATATATAGTTCATTGTCGGCGTGTACGAGATAAATAAATATTGTGTTTAAATCTAAATCTGTGTTTTGTGTTTTTGGTATAGTGTTCGTGAGAATTAAAAGGATTTTATTTTTATTAACGTGTCTTGGGATTCATACAATGAATAATCACGGAGGACATGTGTGTGTTGCAAAATGTTGTCCCAATAAGCGGTACACTTGCTCTAAACATTTTTTTCGCTTCCCCAAAGATCCTGTTAGGTGAGTAATAAGTAAAAATTAAGATAAATACTAGATAATTTTACGTTTATAACAACTATTTGTATAACCGTAAAATTTATATTACGAAATGACAGTATCTAATATGTTTTTAAACTAAATACAAGTGAAACATAAACACAAGTTGTCGCGTGGCTAGTTGTTATTTTATTGACAATATCATTATAAAGTTTCAAGAAGTCTTTGCCAAAATTTGCCTTTAAAGTTGCTGTTGTTGTAATTTGTGAATTAAACTACCCGTTTAACTCACTACAACGATATTCATAATAAACCACGAAAATTTAAATAAACGCGATTTATTAATAAAGAAAAATAACAAACTAAATACAAAACCGAAACGATTTTAACTGACCAATATAATATAGAAATTGAAAACTAATCAAAAATCTGTCAATCTTAATTCTTTTTTGACAATAACAACTTTTTCCAATAGTTATTATTATTGTTATTAAAAATCACCCAATCATGTCAACATTTAACTGATAACACCACTCAAGGTTGTTTTCAATCACTATGACACACCACAAATATTTCTGAAATTGACAGTGATATTATTATGTACTTAAATATTTTTACAAAAATTAAAATACAGTACTGTGGTTAGAAACCAAAAACTATAATTATTCTTAGTCAGGACCTGACTTGTAACCCAAAATGGCGGCATCTTACGTCACAGTTTCCCAAAGGGATTTCTTGTAATATAAATAAAGAATTACACATAAGAGACTTTCAAAATAATGACATAAGTATATGTCAAACAAATTCCACAATTTGTCCTTCTGTCAAAACTTAAATGTAAACACAAAAAATTCAATAAGATATTATATTGAAAAGTGAAACAGTTGTTACATATATTTTAAATATATCTGACCCATTTCTAGAGATACCAATATTTATTAATTACGCTAAAACACCGCTGTGTAATTATAAATTCCGCTAAAGTTATAGGCAACCCTTAATACGTCATTCTGTAACACTATTACGGAATATTCAATATTCTGTAACAGTTATTGACATCAGAATATCTATATTCTAAAACAGTCGTCGAAAAAAACATTATTCTATAGTTTATATTAAAATCTATGCATGTAGGTATGTCACTATTTGAAATCATCTAAATATGTATTATCAGCATAATAATTGCTATTAAGTTTCTGTGTTTTAAATACAAGATGACACTACTCCTCAGTCGAACGAAATAGGTAATAGGGCAAATGCTGGAACAGCATCCTTAAGACTTTGTTTCTCTACAAGAAAAATTACTCTACTTCAAGAAAAGGAGAATCAGCGTTCCAAACTTTTCTAGCAGAACGAATATTACGTATTTATTGTCATATCATTAATATCAAAATGCATACCTCTCATACGAGTACTGGAACTCTCATATACAATCCTTCCATAACATTATTGTGCCATCGATTTTGTTCTTGCGTAATAATCCTTCTACAGTTATTGAATTGTAAAATAGACTGGTCTGTCATAAGTTCGCATTATGTTCCTCCTCATTTGCTTCTTCTGTGAGACATGCGTTTACCTTTCGTTTAGCATCAACCAGATCTGTGAAATACGTAAATATTAGGGGCATCTATTGTGGGCATATTAGCACAAATACTTACCCATTGTTAACATCTAAGTAATAAACATGTCAGAATACAAAATCGTTTACATGGTAATAGTTGTTGAGTTACCTATTTTCAGATTAGTAGTAATTTAAAATAAAATCTCAGAAATAACTTAATTTGTTTACAAAAATATAACCTATAATTTTATAATCTACTTCTCTCACGGCTGTTTGTACTAACTACTAACAGTTATAGGCAGTACAACCTGAGATATAGAATATTTTTTTTATCTCTGAGTACAATAGAGGTCTATTAAAGATTAAAGCTCTGCGTAAGCAGTACCATTGTTTTTATAAGGAAAATTGCAGTACCTAAGTTTAGGGAAAGAAAAAACATTGTATTTTTTCCACGTATTCTTTATTTTATAATAGTATTCGCTAGTGTTATTAGAATATTCACTTCTCTTCACCTCTCTTTTAGTTCTCGGTTCTCGTATTGAAAAGTCTCAACTTCGCCTTTTGTGTAACTTCAAGTTCTCAATAAAGTCATTTTCTTATTAAATTTATACTTCTTCACAATCTTATACACAAATTATTGAACTCTGCTAGAACGACCAAATTCGGGTGTCTAGGTTCAACCACAGTTCACCAACAAAAACGAACTTTTTAAGTTGAACCAGAAATCATGGAAACTTCAGATGAACACCTATTGCACGATAGGCGTTTAAATTTAGGGACACAGGCACACAGTTCAAGTACAATTGTATGAATATAATAATAAAAGCTGAACAAAATAATATTGAAACACTATTTTTAATAATGTTTAGATAACAAATTTTCAAGAGATTTTAATAGATCGTCCGTATCATCGGTTTGAAGTAAATTAGAAATTGTCGTTTCATCATTTCGTGGTTGTAGATGCGTGTGAATTATTCCCAAATCTTGTATATACTGAAAAAGAAAAGACAATGGCAAAAATAAAAAACTTAAGTGGTATTATAAGTAGAACAAAAAAAACTTACTGTCGTTATTTGATCAATATATTCATGCATTTGTCTGAGCATTTCCGGAAAACGATCTGGAAACTTGTATGTAGATTCATTCACGTCTGATTTTGGCCTGGATTCAAGGTTTTTACCAAACAATGTGAGTTCTGGTAATTCTTTTTGTAAAGTTTGTAGTAGATTCATATATGCGGCAACTGATTTGTCGGGACTAGACGATGTCGGTATATCTTTACTTGCTAAAACATAATACGGCGTGATTTACGACTAACGGGGCGATTTAGATTAGGAAAACTATAATGCCTATTAGGTATACAGGGTGTACCAAAAAGTATGGCATAGGAAATTTATGTTTTTAAATGGGTCTAGCTAAGTTTTATTCGCGTCTATCACATTCTTTCTAGGGCCGCTTTCTGCTGGTAAGTTGAAAATAAATGAGGTCACTCAAACACATACCATTTTCTAACACAGCGTTTTCCCCACTTGTAGATTCAGTATCTCCTGCAAGGAAGTGTTTTTGTAGAACATCTTCCCCTGTGTAGTATTGATTTTGAAACAAATCTTTTGGCGGTTGACATAACGAATCCAGCTCTTCCTCACTCATAAATTTCGCACTGTTTACATCCAGTGATTTAGCACATCCTTGACATTTCAAGGCTAATGTGATTAGTCTCATCATAATGCTTAACTAAAACACGATTTATTATACCTACCCTCGTCGCTGGTAGGTATTTTCAATATTAAGTTTTATACCTGTTGCTTAATTTCCAGTTCATCATTCATAAACGGTAAACTCTCTGACTCGGTACATGCACCCAAGACGCTGACGACATCACTTACGTACTGTTTATGTTTATTTACCGGAATACTTTTCAATTTGTCCAAAAATTTCTTATTAATTTTTGCCACCATCCACGTGACGAAAAAGAATCTATTATCTTTGTCAAATATCTGAGCAATTTCTTCTGTTGAGAGTGCTTGAATACCTGGATAGTCGAATTCATAGAGAAATTTTGTTATAGAAGTATGCATTTCACTTTCATCCATTGTGAATACAAATTATTAAACTCATGAATCAAAGCCCAAGAATGAATTGAAAAGCGGTAGGTAGGTATATACTTAAATATTGTATTGATACATAAAGCATTTTATCATTTAGCGATATCTGCTTATTTAACAATTTTTTTACTTCAAACAGTTTTTCCAGAGAAAACTTTAAAAAACTGTTCATAGAATAATATTTTGAAACTGTTTTTCAGTTATTTATTTGATACATGACAGATAAAGAAATGCCATAATATAAAATTTAACATAACCAATGACAATTGACACTTATCTTTTTCAACTCAGTGCAGCTGATGTGAGATATGTTTTTGGTCAGGCATTGTCTTTATAAGTATAGATTATTTCATTTTTCTTTTATGCTCATTTTTATTACGCAAATTTCGTTTATTATTTAATAATAATAATAATTTATTTTAGCATTTGTCAAAATTCACAGTAAACCGAAGTAACTCTTGCAAGTATAAACTCGATGTTTTAATGTTATTTTCTTATTTTCGAGAATTTATTTTGTTTAATACAATTTTAAATTCTGTGTTTTAATTAAAATACTGAGAAATATAGATATTTGCAAAAATGTAAATAGTAAATGCATTGTCTTTTTAAAGACAATGGTAAATGTAAAGCATTGTTAATGCGTATCACTTGCTAAACATAGTTTATCACCTGCCACTCACCTCACTTCTATTTTTGCTACGTCTAAAAATAGAATAAAAAAAAGTAATAATAAATAATAATAAAGCCTTTATTTTGAAATGGGCGAAGTCTAACCTAAGGCCATTCTTACTCAACCCATTAGACAGAAAATATATAATACACAAATTACATAAGAGAGGTCGTGAGACTATTCCACCTAAAATTGTACTAGAAAATATTCTACTAAACCTACCTGATAAGGCTGTACCTGGTTGCAGCAGCGCTCACGATTCTTGTAATCCTCACATCCCATCACCATTTAAATCCACAATATTTTGGCCGTAACTAGAAACTCCAGGTGATCAAAAAGAAGCAAAGAAAAAATTGCTAGTGTCGCAATGTTTTTACCAGGAAATTTACCCGTGCATTTTTAAATATTTCCCACTAGTTGTTGGGCAAAATAAAAAACAACAAAATGAAAACAGCATGTACTACATTTTCAAAATTATGATCGAACATGGTATGTATAACAAAGGCATTTAAAGACAGTCGTAGAAAAATAATTAGAGAGGATTACTTTAGAAAATAAAATAATTAGTTTGTCAATCTTTGGAACAGTTTCATGTCAATCATTAGTCATTAGCACAATCGACGTTTTCCAATATCAAACTAGGGTACAATTACTGAAATAAAAAACGTTAAATAGAAAAAAGTAGTATATTGTGCAACGAACATGAAATGACATATTTCATACGAGTATGATCGTTTCATACGAGTAGGAAATGGTCATTTCATGTGAGTTTCACACTATACTTTTTCTACGACTGTTTTTAATGCTTTTGAATAAATTTAACATAATTTTTAGGAACATATTTGTTTTTCGAAACTTATCCTTGCTGGCGTATAAGCCTAAATACGATAAATTAGAAGTATTAAATTGACTAGGTGGTGTTAAACTATATTCACTATCACTGTTTATGTGTTTTGAAATTAGCGAAATACTTAATTATAATTATTATTAATTATAAATACCAAAACTGTCAATTTGGTGCTGGTATTTTCGGCGTTGCTATGGTGATTTTTCATGCCCGCCGCTACTTTTGTCATTACCAGGAAATTTTATCCGTGCGTAATAATATTTCCCACTAGTTGCCTAGTAATATTATTAGCATATTTCTACAATGTAGCGTATTTTTTCTACGACTGTCTTTAAATGCCTTTATTATATGTTATATGTGGGAAATATTATTACGCAAGGGTAAATGATAAACAGCATTACAATGTACTACATTTTCAAATCATGATTGAACATATAATAAAGGCATTTAAAGACAGTCGTAGAAAAAATACGTTACATTGTAGAAATAAGCTAATTTATGGCATTATACGTTCATTGTGTCTTATTTAAGTAGTGTGTTCCTATCGAAAATGAAGAAACAGACACAAAATTAATATCTTTTTCACAGAAAACCCAAAAAAATTCCTGAAAGTGTCAATCTCTTTGGTACGTTTATCTTAATGTTGTAATATTTTTTGATATATTATTGTGGAAGTTGAATAAATTAGATTTATTGGAAAATTAAGTAGGTATCTAATCATATTCTATGCGTAAATATATTGTGCATTGTGTGGCTTGGTCAAGGAAAGTATGCTGGAATATGTTTATAGTGAAATTTTCAAAAAAGTCTGACAGCAGAGCAATTATTCTGTAGCAGCTCGTAAGTTAGTATGTTGTTTAGGCGAGTACATTTCCATATGAAAAGCACACACATTTAGGTAATTTTAATTATGAATTTAATTAGATTTTGGTTGTTTGTGTTTTAAAAAAAGATTTCTTATAGGTACATAAAGCCACATTTTTGTATTTAGAAATTTTTTTATTGGTGGACATAAAGGAACCCTTTATAATAATAGAAATCATCATGTTGTTTCATTTGTTCGTACAAACTTTTCAACTTGGGTCCACTTTCCTCACCACTAGTATGTATTGCATTGTATTCCCAAGCCAGTTTTTCCCAGCATTTTTGTTTCTTTGGTTTGAGTTCTTACACGGCTTAAACTGATGGGTCTATTCACGTAGCCATACCAGAGTGCCAAATTCTATAACGATTCAATCGTAACAACGTAGTTACCAACAGAACAATAGTAATTTTAACTTAACTGGCAGTTTACTTACTAACACACTCCCAAAAATTATGGTAAGTACATAGCATCAATCCTTAACAGTTTGTTGTGGAAGTTGAATAAATTGAATTTGTTGGAAAAATAAGTATAATGTTTAAATATATTGTATAATCTATGGGTTTGTTAAGGAATATGTGCTGGAATCTGTTTGTGGTGAAACAAAAATGTTTGGCAGCAGCAGAGCTGGGCAAATACTCTTATACTTTTACTCGTATTTTGATTACGGGTAAAAATATTACTCGTAATTTTTACTTACGAGTACTTTTAATTTGCAATACTTAATAATCGTAGTTATAAGCAAATGCATCTTGATTCGTGGAATATTAACCGTACTATACGAGTAGTCACATGTTTGCCAAACAGAAAACAATTGCCACTTGGCGGTGCGCTTTGATTGCTCAGGGCGCGAATGTTGCTGCTGCTTTTGGGGATGACGATGAATTTCAGACGTGTATTTGCATTCGTTCAGTACAGTTTAAGTGGAACGGATAAAATCCTGGTGTTACCTGTACATTGGATTTGATCGGCCTCTTTATGGTGGGATCTGCATTACTATGTGTATGTAGATGGGACTAGTTTACATATAACTTAAAATTTCACCAGTTAGGTAGTTGGAATCTATATTCTTATAAGAATATAATATATACATAGTAATTGAGTAGTTTAGCACATTGATAGAGCGTTCGCTTCATATGCGGTAGTTTATGCTCTGGCAATATTTTTATTTTTGAATAAAGTAGTTAGTTTATTGGAAATAATACAATTATAATAGTAATAATTATTAAAATTCTGTTTCGTTACGCAGGTCATATATTTTTGATATTATATCATGTCGGGAAAGTTTTGGGGCGACACAACCTATTTTTTTACCTCCCACTTGAGCGATATGTTCCTCTATGACTCACAGCTTAAATGATGCGGTTGGAATAAAAACTAAATAAGTACTGCCACGATTAAACAATATATTTTAGGCGGATTTTGAGTATTATAAATATATTTTTGTCACCTTCTTAAAATATTATTCGCTTATTTTAACAAAAAGTTATACACAAAACAAAATTAATATAATACAAAATAAGGATATATCACAACTTAAATGATACATGATACAACAGAACAGTACAAAACTTATCAATTCGAAATTTGTGAAGCAGGCGTTGCATTGCAGTTGTTCTTTATTGACATTCGCCATTTAAATGCATTACATGCGCGTTTATTTGACAGTGATAGTAATTTATTTACCAATGGCTCGCAGAACAAAAATAATTGAAGAAGGAAATTTAATCATTTCTCACTTTAGCCAAATTGGTAAATAAAAGTCCATCAACTGTGCAGCGTATAATTGAACGCTATAAAATAGAGTCGCGAATATATCGAGAGTGGCTCCAAATAAGAGTTTCAACGATCGAGAAGAAAGATGGATTGTTAGAGAAATCGTCATTAAGCCGAAGAAAAGTGCCCCAAAACTAAAAGATGCAGTGGAAAGACAGTTTGGGAAAAGGTGTAACTCCGAAACAATTCGGCGAGTGTTGCGGAAAAATAATTTTAAAGGTCGAACTGCAAGAAATAAACCTTTTATTAATACAATAATAATAGGCGCAAAAGGATACAGTTTACTCGGGAACATGTTAACAAAGATTTGGACTCAGTAATTTTTGCTGATGAGACTAAAATAAATCTATTTGGATCGGATGGAAAAGTTTCAGTTTGGAGAAAGCCAAATGAAGAACTAAAATCAAATATGAAAGCTACGCTAAAGCACGGTGGAGGTGGAGTGATATATGGTATGGTATGGGCCTGTATGTTATAATAATAATAATAATTTTGTTTGCAGTTCAGAAAATAAATTACAATACCGTACTTAATTTTATCTTAAACATAGAACTACAAAATGGTCTTGATGGCAGTAAGACTGATTTCAAAATCTAGGCCAGAGGAAGAAAAACATAACTAGTTAACTTATATTTTTCAAAATAATAATAAAAAAAAACATGTATATTATTTAACAGAAAAAGAAACTATTGACAATATAACAATATTATAAAAATAATCATAAAAAAAAAGAAAACCACAATAATAATCAAAACAAAAAATAAAAATCAGAGCGGATTAAGTATAAGATTACGGAGTTTTTTTTAAGGAAAAGATACATGGGCATTTCAGGTTATCTGGTATATTATTAAAAATTTTTACAAATTTGGTAAGAAAAGGACCGTTCGAAACCCGAAGTTTTATGTGCTGGGGGAGAGACAGAAGATTTCTAAATCTAACATTCAAATTATGTATGTCAGATCGGAAAGTTATCTTGTTGTACAAATAAGGTGGGTGTCTCTGCGACAGAATGGAATGGTATAATACTGCCGAGTGAAGAAATCTTCGTTGCTCCATCGAAAGCCACTCAACATCAACGAACTTATGACTCACTCGCTCATACTTTCTAATACCAAAGATATAGCGCAAAGAACAACAACTTTTGAACACGTTGAATGCGATTTTTATCAATAACTAAAAGACAAGAATTATAGACGACATCACAATGATTAAAATTACGTAGTACTAAGGCTTCAGTTAATTTGGTTTTAAGATCTCTCGAAAGCACATGTCTCTGCGGTTATAACATTTTTAATGTAGCATATGAATTTGAGACACATTTTGATATATGTTCAGAGAATCGGAAATCAGAATCCCTTATAAGCCCCATGTCATCTGCTGGAGTCGCTAACATTCAGTTTATTGAAGGTAATATGAACCAATACATGTATTTGGATATATTAAGACAGTACCTTGGAGCTAGTGCTGAAAAATTGGGTATTAATGGCAATTACCGCTTTTATCAAGATAACGACCCTAAGCACACGGCATACCGGGATCCTAGTTAGTTGCTTTATAACTGCCCACAAGTAGTTAGAACACCACACCAATCACCTCTCTACATGGTTAATGTTAAAAAACTCAACAGTGCTTCTATATCTAATACAAAGGAATTAACAGTTAAAACTACAGAAGAATGGAACACAATATCTCCGGAATATACAAGAAAGTTCGTCGAATCAATGCCTAGACGGCTACAATCTGTAATTGACAATGATGGAGGATCGACAAAATATTAGCATTGATTTTTAATAAATAGAGTGGTTTTGGTCTTATCCATTTTGTTAATTGCATGCATTATCTATCCATATTTTGCATTGTAACACTTAATTATGTTTTGTCTATAACTTTTTGTTAAAATAAGCTAATAACATTTTAAGAAGGTGACAAATATAATATATGTAAGATACTTAAAGCTCGCCAAAAATATATTGTTTAATCGTGGCAGCACTTATTTATTTTTTATTGCAACTGCATCATTTAAGCTGTATATGAGTAATTCTAATTGACATGAAAATTTGTTTGTTAGCATGATCTTTTAAAAATACGTAACAGCTAAGATATTTAAACAAAGATTTCGCCGCCAGGTTGGTGGCACCTACAGTGACTATATATTCTAACAGTGACGACATTAGGGTATAGTTCAATGTTAAAAAAGTTGTCTTGTTTTTTATTGGCTGACTGAAAAACGTGGTTTCCGGTCCGGCATTAATCTGCACACTTTTTGTTTGTTTACTTTTTTTTACATGGGGTTCTTATGGAGGCATTCGGACGTTGAAAGTTTTTGTACAAATTTTAGTATTAATTATTATATTTATAAACATTTGCGATTGAAGACTTGTTAATAGTGTGTTAGTGATTCTTTTAAGACTATAATTGTTATTTCAAACCCTGTTTAAAAGAGTGGTTTTGCTGAGAAAATAAGTATGTACCAATCGCGTATTGCACGGCGTTACAGAATCAGTTATAAATAATAATAACAATTAGTTACATAAATAATAATTAGTTACATAGATGCCTAGAAATAATGCTCACGCATGAATGTATTTCCACAGCTCAAAAAGTCCGTTTGGATCATTTGGCTCGTCGATTAAAATAACATAACCTAAGACTGTGTTGTGTTATAAAAAAAAAACAAGTTTTTTGTCATTATTTTGCACGAAAATATATGTGTACATAATAACAATGTTTTAAATAATTCTGTTTGTGTTTGTAGTAGAACAATAATGCCTGGCTGTGCTGTTGTGGGTTGCAGTAATTCTGCCAGAAAAGGATTTGTTACGAAAACCTTCCCAAAAGATCCTGAAAGAAGCAAGCAATGGTTAATAAGACCCGGAGGGACAACTGGCAACCTACTGATTAATCATGCTTGTGTGAGGTTAGTAATAGTAATATACTTAATCTAGGCGTAACAGCACTACAAAAATATATTTTGCTTTATTTTTATACATAATTTAATGGTAGTTATTTCTCACTTGTACTTGATATACGTATTCAGGTTCACTTTCCTCCTGAAATGTGGGAAAAAACTAGAGAAGATGGCACTCGCAAATTAAAGAGTAATGCTGTTCCCTTCTTCTCATTTTCTAAACCAGTAAAGAAGAGAAGGCCTCCACCTCAGAGAAGTTTAGTTTTGTACAGGAAAACTAAAGCCGGTATGTGTGTCTCTAGATCTACTTTTTTGCTACCTATATCAAATATTCCACAAAATATGAAAGAGTAGGTAGTTTGTGATACATTTTAAGTAGAATATTACGAGTATTATTTAGTGGATTTTCCAATTTAGAATTATAGATGCAAAATCTAAGTGATATTTTTATTTGTTACAGATTCGACCAGCAAATTGTACAATCAAACTTCACTAAAATTCTTGATAAAACACTTGTAATGGTTTCTTTCCAAGTAAAACACTTTTTATTTTAACCAACTTTATTGTAGCCACTTAGGATCTATAATCTAAATAATGATTTACAAATCCATTATACACTGTATAGGTATTTATATAAAGAAAAACAGGGTTTTTTGTAAAAAAAGAATGCATTTATTTAATAAACATTACACATAAATAACAGTGTTTTAATTTTTGAATTTGTACATACCTACTTTAATAAAATTGTACTATGCTCTAATCAGAGATGTTACCCACATCTTGTAATAAATTTTACCAATAATATACAATAGGTACATCCATTTTCTACCTGTATTTGTAATATTATTAATTGCTGAAGAGCTGTCACATACTTAAGTATCAAGTAACAATTACCGCAATAATGAGCCGGAAGTACAATATAAATTTATCTAAAACAGTATCGCCTTCTGTAATTCTGCTTGGAGATGAAGTAGACAAAGGTGATCCTGAAACAACACGTAATTTTCTTGCACAAAACTAAACTTTTCTGAGGTGGAGGCATTCTCTTCTTTACTGGTTTAGAAAATGAGAAGAAGGGAACAGGATTACTCTTTAATTTGCGAGTGCCATCTTCTCGAGTTTTTTCCCACATTTCAGGAGGAAAGTGAACCTGAATACGTATAATAATTAATAATAATAGATAAGAAATATCAAGCAAGTACAAGTGAGAAATAATACCATTAAATTATGTATAAAAATAAAACATAATATATTTTTGTAGTGCTGTTACGCCTAGATTAAGTATATTACTATTACTAACCTCACACAAGCATGATTAATCAGTAGGTTGCCAGTTGTCCCTCCGGATTTTAATTGCTTGTTTCTTTCAGGATCATTTGGCTCGTCGATTAAAATAACATAACCTCAGACTGTGTTGTGTTATAAAAAAAAACCAAGTTTTTTGTCATTATTTTGCACGAAAATATATGTGTACATAATAATAATGTTAAATAATTCTGTTTGTGTTTGTAGTAGAACAATAATGCCTGGCTGTGCTCTTGTGGGTTGCAGTAATTCTGCCAGAAAAGGATTTGTTACGAAAACCTTCCCAAAAGATCCTGAAAGAAACAAGCAATGGTTAATTAAAATCCGGAGGGACAACTGGCAACCTACTGATTAATCATGCTTGTGTGAGGTTAGTAATAGTAATATACTTAATCTAGGCGTAACAGCACTCCAAAAATATATTATGCTTTATTTTTATACATAATTTAATGGTATTGTTATTTCTCACTTGTACTTGATATTTCTTACCTATTATTATTAATTAATATACGTATTCAGGTTCACTTTCCTCCTGAAATGTGGGAAAAACTCGAGAAGATGGCACTCGCAAATTAAAGAGTAATCTTGTTCCCTTCTTCTCATTTTCTAAACCAGTAAAGAAGAGAAGGCCTCCACCTCAGAGAAGTTTAGTTTTGTGCAAGAAAATTACGTGTTGTTTCAGGATCACCTTTGTCTACTTCATCTCCAAGCAGAATTACAGAAGGCGATACTGTTTTAGATAAATTTATATTGTACTTCCGGCTCATTATTGCGGTAATTGTTACTTGATACTTAAGTATGTGACAGCTCTTCAGCAATTAATAATATTACAAATACAGGTAGAAAATGGATGTACCTATTGTATATTATTGGTAAAATTTATTACAAGATGTGGGTAACATCTCTGATTAGAGCATAGTACAATTTTATTAAAGTAGGTATGTACAAATTCAAAAATTAAAACACTGTTATTTATGTGTAATGTTTATTAAATAAATGCATTCTTTTTTTACAAAAAAACCTGTTTTTCTTTATATAAATACCTATACTGTGTATAATGTATTTGTAAATCATTATTTAGATTATAGATACCTAAGTGGCTACAATAAAGTTGGTTAAAATAAAAAGTGTTTTACTTGGAAAGAATCCATTACAAGTGTTTTATCAAGAATTTTAGTGAAGTTTGATTGTACAATTTGCTGGTCGAATCTGTAACAAATAAAAATATCACTTAGATTTTGCATCTATAATTCTAAATTGGAAAATCCACTAAATAATACTCGTAATATTCTACTTAAAATGTATCACAAACTACCTACTCTTTCATATTTTGTGGAATATTTGATATAAGTAGGTAGCAAAAAAGTAGATCCAGAGACACACATACCGGCTTTAGTTTTCCTGTACAAAACTAAACTTCTGTGAGGTGGAGGCCTTCTCTTCTTTACTGGTTTAGAAAATGAGAAGAAGGGAACAGCATTACTCTTTAATTTGCGAGTGCCATCTTCTCTAGTTTTTTCCCACATTTCAGGAGGAAAGTGAACCTGAATACGTATATCAAGTACAAGTGAGAAATAACTACCATTATTTATTAAGTATATTACTATTACTAACCTCACACAAGCATGATTAATCAGTAGGTTGCCAGTTGTCCCTCCGGGTCTTATTAACCATTGCTTGCTTCTTTCAGGATCTTTTGGGAAGGTTTTCGTAACAAATCCTTTTCTGGCAGAATTACTGCAACCCACAACAGCACAGCCAGGCATTATTGTTCTACTACAAACACAAACAGAATTATTTAAAACATTGTTATTATGTACACATATATTTTCGTGCAAAATAATGACAAAAAACTTGTTTTTTTTTTTATAACACAACACAGTCTTAGGTTATGTTATTTTAATCGACGAGCCAAATGATCCAA
The DNA here is from genome assembly GCA_911728435.2 of Apoderus coryli. Classification (NCBI taxonomy): domain Eukaryota; kingdom Metazoa; phylum Arthropoda; class Insecta; order Coleoptera; family Attelabidae; genus Apoderus; species Apoderus coryli. Next base: position 6,735,568 of record OU452204.1, on the reverse strand, counting down.
ACGGACTTTATGAGCTGTGGAAATACATTTATGCGTGAGCATTATTTCTAGGCATCTATGTAACTAATTATTATTTATGTAACTAATTGTTATTATTATTTATAACTGATTCTGTAACGCCGTGCAATACGCGATTGGTACATACTTATTTTCTCAGCAAACCCACTCATTACAGGGTTTGAAATAACAATTATAGTCTTAAAAGAATCACTAACACACTATTAACAAGTCTTCAATCGCAAATGTTTATAAATATAATAATTAATACTAAAATTTGTACAAAAACTTTCAACGTCCGAATGCCTCCATAAGAACCCCATGTAAAAAAAAGTAAACAAATAAAAAGTGTGCAGATTAATGCCGGACCGGAAACCACGTTTCTCTGTGAGCCAATAAAAAACAAGACAACTTTTTTAACATTGAACTATACCCTAATGTCGTCACTGTTAGAATATATAGTCACTGTAGTGGCACCCAACTTCTAATCTAAAATTTCGGTCAAACAGTCACCGACATAGTATTCCTCACTGCTTCATTTCCGCCTGAACAGATGTCGCTGTTCATTAAATTAAAATAAATGCTATGTAGGTAACATTAATACTTATATTAAAAAATGTTTAAAATATATTTTAGTATTTTCAAAAGTTTCGTATAAAAATAAATATTAAAATCATAAAATTTTACGTGTATGAAACCTTGGTAACAACTAACAAGAACATAAACGTTGTAGGTATTTTATTGTAAAAACTAAGCCGATTTTCAGTTCTTCCACTGTGAATCAAATCCTGCCGCCGTATCTGAATCTGAATCATTGTTCATTGATGTCAAAGATGGAAATACCTTGGTTGGTGTTTTGGGTGTACTTGGTGTACTACTTAGGCCTGTATCTAACGTCCGCCGTGATTTTCGTTTTGTTATATATCCTTTCGGAGCTGCCATTAACGAATCCTAGAACATAAATAAAAATTAGCATAAACTTGAGTACAGTAGTCATTTGTCAACCGCCAATAATCTGAAGTAAATCTCAGTCTCTATAAATCCAAATACTACTGGTTGACAGTTCATTTTCATCTTAGATTATTATATACATTATTTAATAAAACCAAACTAATTTCGTTGTTGATTTAATCAATTAATTAAAATTTAGCACGTGTTAAATTCGCCTATCTAATAATAATAATAAATGTGAGTTGCTTGTTACATAAAGTATCAAGACTTTCAGTTGTTGGAAATTTGGTTCACACCACCATGCTTTCACCAGACAATAGGATGGAGTTGTTCCTTCTCGTCCGGCCATTGTTTGTGAACTGTGTTTCACCGGGCTTATTGACTGCTCACACTAGATGGCGCTAAAAACAACTTGTTGTCTTTCAACTCTCGTGCTAGTATAAGTTCTTCGTAAATGTTGGAAATGTGGGTCACACTGCCTGGCGATCACCACTGATTAGTTGTGGATCAACGAAACGGCCCGTCTGGTTAAAGCATGGTGGTGTGGACCAACAGAAGTCTTTTGCTTTATGTAACAAGCAATTCACACATAAAGCCTCCCGCCAGGGAATTCGGGGCATCTAGTGTTGGCAATAGGATATGATGGAGTTGTTGCTTCTCGACCGCCCATCGCTTGTGAACTGTGTTTCAACGGGCAACATCTTGTTATAATAATAAATGTTTTATTGTGCAAAAAAAACCAAATAACAAATCAAGCATACAAAGTTTCAAAGATAGCTTATAAATAACAAATCAGTCACTTAGGATAGTTTACACAAAAGGAAGATTTGGCAACAGCCACTCTTCCACTTATTCCAAACCTAACACTATACAAAAAAAACACACACATATGAATATTATTTAAGGAAATAGTCTGCGCTTCAACTCCTTGAAACTAAACAACGATAAGTTGAGAATATCATTATGTAAAAAGGAAAAATTGTGTTGTGGTTGTATTAATATTTTTTAATGTTCAGAGTGATAATGTTTTATCCTTTACACTATAATGCAAATATGAAATTTGTATTAATAAAGCATATCACTGTGAGAATTTACTAATTTTTCAAAGACAGGTTATTTCGTGGAAACATTGTAAAATTTATGCATGTCAACTGATTAGTTTGTGTTTTAGGTTAGAATGAGGCGCACAGGTGACTCATACTTTCAGTGCGCAATGAGAAATTAGCGGGCGGGTAGTGTCATGCTCATAATTTGTAGGATGATATTTAAAATTTAGCAAAACACCGAATTTTATGTTTATTTATGTATTTTGGGAAAACAAGGGGTGAAAATTCTCTTTTTATTGATGTTCTTTTTTTATATTCATTAGATATAGAAACGTGGAATAGGAGAAATGGTTTTCAATAAATTTGAGAACACCTCAAAAAGTCTGTGTGAGCAGTTAGTAAGCTTACAGTAAGTAAAATATTTCAAATGCCTTATAACGTTGTCACATATTATATGAGATTCTAAAAGGTAAATGCTTTTAAAGTATCTTCTTTACACATAATATGCCTAGGTTTCCAAATCCGATAAGCAGACAGTTGTAACTTTGTTATTTCTCTAGAAAAAAAGTTATAAAATTTATAAGATGATATGACGTTTGCTTGTCGACTATAAACTACCTACCATTTTCTAATTTTTATTCTAAAAACAGAAAAAAATGGTATATGGTATGAAAAGAATTAAACAAAACAAAATTATTTCTACTTTAAAATTCTTTTAGGGAAATTCACCAGGGGAAATCTCTGGAAATAGTTTTTTAGTTCCTAACTATACCGCTATGGGGCGTAATAGATACAGTAATGCGAAAAATGCATTTTTATTGAAAATTTCGCAATATAAGTTAGAAAAACAATACTACCACGGTAATGCTACTGAGATTCGGCATCTTTTTGGTGTATCACTTTTTATTGTAAGGCTTGAAATAAAGGCAGCAGGGAAGGACGAGATTTTACCTATGATAATGTCTATAACTTTGGTTTGGCTTAACCGAATTTATCAATATAATTTTTGTTTAAGAACTCAAGCCTTGCTCATAAAGAAAAAAAATATTTTAAATCATAATTGTTTTTTGGGGCTCCGCTAGATGGCGATATTTGCATCGCCTAAGGTTTTTTTGATTTTTCCTTAAAAACTTAAATGGAATGATACAAATATTTTATCAAAAATGAAAAGTAAATTGAATTTGCAACAAGAAAGTCCAAAACCGCACAGGAAAATCTTTATTCGTTTGAGAGTTATGGCCAAAAGAATGTTGTTCACCAAAATTCGTTGAAAAATCATGTATCTTTAATTTTGCGTGATCAAGAATGCCGTGGGAAATAAAGAAATAGGTTTAAAATTTATTAAACTGATAGTTTAACAAATTAAAATAATGAAAGATCCATTAAAATTACCAAAATGCAGAGCTTTCATAAAATTTGTTAAAAGAGGTAGATCTAGACACTCATGAATCAAAATTGGGAAGTTTCCATGCATGGAGACAAATAAATAAACGCGAATATGCTGCTAAATACCCTGACTACGATTCCACACCACACGTTTACACTCCATCTACTTTGATGGTCACCTTCCGGCATCCTATGAGGATTTGTTTGTGACCAATAATGCATATTGTGTAAACTAACACTACCACAACTAGAAAAAATGGCTCAGTCCATAAAATCTGTGAGAAAAATTGCGGGTTTTCCGTGCACATATCTCTCAGCCAATAACAAAAGTCTATAGGCACTTCTTGCCAATATCGGCATCTGAAAGTGCCTGATGTAAAACCATACTGTAAGGATGCAGTTTAAAAGATTTTAAAATCCGGAACGCTGAAGTGCGATTTATTCCTAAGTCTGAAGAAATGTCACTGACGCTTACATGAGGATTCGCTTCCACATACGCAAGAACGCTTATAATATTATTTTCACTGCTAACTGGACGTCTTCTGAGCGGGACTGGATCAACTCTTACACTTCCCGTTTCTCGTAAACGGACTGCTAACCGACGGACCACTTTTCTATGGTGTCTTCGGTCAGGGTATTTAGCAGCATCTTCGAGTTTATTTATTTGTCTCCATGCATGGAAACTTGCCAATTTTGTTTCATGGGTATCTAGATCTACATCTTTTAACAAATTTTATGAAAGCTCTGCATTTTGGTAATTTTAATGGATCTTTCATTATTTTTATTTGTTAAACTATCAGCTTAATAAAGTTTAAACCTATTTCTTAATTTCCCATGGCATTCTTGATCACGGAAAATTAAAGATACATGATTTTTCAACGAATTTTGGTGAACAGCATTCTTTTGGCCATAACTCTCAAACAAATAAAGATTTTCCTGTGCGGTTTTGGACTTTTTTGTTGCAAATTCAATTTACTTTTCATTTTTGATAAAATATTTGTATCATTCCATTTAAGTTTTTAAAGAAAAATCAAAAAAACCTTAGGCGATGCAAATATCGCCATCTAGCGGAGCCCCAAAAAACAATTATGATTTAAAATATTTTTTTCTTCGTCAGCAAGGCTTGAGTTCTTAAACAAAAATTAGATTGATAAATTCAGTTAAGCCAAACCAAAGTTATACACATTATCATAGGTAAAATTTCGTCCTTCCCTGCTGCTTTTATTCCAAGCCGCACAATAAAAAGTGATACACCAAAAAGATGCCGAATCTGAGTAGCATTACTGTGGTAGTATTGTTTTTCTAACTTATATTGCGAAATTTTCAATAAAAATACATTTTTGTATCTATTACGCCCCCTAGCGGTATAGTTATGAACTAAAAAATTATTTCCAGCGATTTCCCATTGTCGATTTCCGTAAAAGATTTTTTTTCCCATTGTCCTACGACTATTATTTCCTGAGATATGCTACCTGTCCACCCTTAATGGAATACCCGGTATATATTTTTAGTTTAATTTAAAACAATGCATACATAACATACCTTGCTTACATTATCCGCCGACCCCCAGCCTTTATGAACTTTTTCATTCAAACTATCGATAGGATTAATTGAACCGCTACTTCCAACACCCAAAAAGTTACTAAAAGCTTCTGTGGTTTTCTTTACTCGTACATTTAGAGACCCAATTCGGAGAAATCCTAAATCCTTTTCTATTAAAAACGAAAGAGATTATGAAACAATATTAGTAGTTACAATTCTATTAAGTATATTTTGTTAAAATTAATACTGTTTTGAACAATTCAAATTTTACCTGATGGTTTTTTTCGTCCTTTGATTTCTGAAAAAACAATAATGGTTAACCAGGGAAGTATACAAAAATCCTTTAAATATTCATCAGCTTTAATTTATTTTCTCTACAACAGTAATAGGTATAATATAAATAAAATAAAAACAATAAGATACAAGAATGTTACATCTAAAATACTGCTCAAATACTTTTTTAACAACTACATCAATACAAATTTTGTAAAAAATTATTTAACAATAATAAAAGTTTTGTAACGATTATTAATAATAATTATACTTTTAAGTACAAATATGCAACTACTTTTATCAAGCGATGTATAAGGTAGAACAAAATTTAGAACTCATGTTGAATATTCAACATTGAATAAATACACTTTCTTCACATTTATTAATTTAGTACCTTTTGCACTGCCTTAGACTTTAGCTAACTATTTAATCCCAAAGCCATAATTGCTTTACTATTTTAAATGCCATGCAGTGGAACTACTTATGGAAAACAACTAATATTATCTAGAAGAATTTGATTAATATATGCGTAAATTCGTAATTGTTTATTAGAAAATGTGTATCTGCATTAAAGTATGGATAAACTATACGGACTCCAGCCCAACTCTTCAGCCAAACAATGGTTTATAATAGGATAATTTCTATGAACTTGAAACCCAATCTCAATAATGCCTAAAGCAAAGAGGTTAATTAGAAATGACATTAGTGGACTGCGACTTTAGTCTGTTCTAACACATCACATAAATGTTTTACTGTTAGCTATGCGAGAAGAATCTTATAAAGAAAAAGGCGCAGATAAGTATTTCATGTTTAAATTATCTAAACTCAATTTTTCTACCATTTCGAATAGTTTTTTTGTTGTCACGAAAGCATTGGAATTGTTGTTACAATCAGTGCCAAGTAAAGCTTCTAAATTATGCATCAAAGTTAACGTCAGATTGTGCAGAACACAATAGTGTACTACCAGCGTGCGATTTGCTAATATCGTGGTATTTTCGGTCGTAGAAACGACCCAAATGAAACCACTCTGAAAGATTGTTAACGTTAAAGTAACTAAACAGGTACTGCTGCAAACATTGCTGGTGTAAGCGAAATTGTGGTGAATAAAACTAACCCTGAAACTGAATGGTCATTGCGATTTCTGGACTTTTTTTTGTCAACACATCTTAACCAACAAACTGTTGAATCTGAGGCCTTGAAATTCCCTGCTGGTCAAGAAGGACCAACCTAGTGGGCGACAGTATTGTCTGGGTTTTAAGCTTGCAGAAAAAACCCACAAAAGTTTTCTAAAAAGGATGGTAGACACACAGTACCTGTCAATGGTAAACGATAAACAAAAGGAGAACTGGGCGATGAAACGACCATGCGTCCGATATAAAAATGTTAAAGGTGAGCATCATCGTAAGATGTTAGTGAATAAATATGTGGTTCCATTTATACCACAAAGACAGAGTGAAATCATTTGGCCAAAATGATAGTGTGACTTCGTGGTTTGTAACTTCTTTGTAGAGTTTTGTAAACTAAGAATAAATTTTGACCGTTCGGTAATTTTATCGGTGTGTATATTATGGTAAATTGTGTAAAACCTTCGCGGTCGGATACTAATTAAATGCAGCTTCTTCTCAAATCTTGTTGATTTTTTTGTGATATGATTTGTCCTATTCGATTAGATATTTTACTTCTAGCGAAAAAACAGAGATATCAGACTGTTTGATGAGTATAAACGAGTACAAAATATGCGCTTGATATTTTGAAATAAACACTAAACGACAAACGTCATCTCACATCGAAAAAATCCAACATTCACTTTCTTAATTTCAGTATTTCTCCTCTAAAAGAAAACTTCTTCTCACGGTTCTCACGGTGGTTGGCATCTTCAATAGTGAAGTGGACAAACATGAAGATAACGACCACTCGGTTTGGCGAAACGTTGAGAAGAAATTCTACAAGACGACCGACGGCATAATAACCTGATAAACATATATTTATATGTATACATTGACAAAAATTGTTTATGTGGCTTAATGGTCACAATTATTATTATACAAGACATATTTTATCAGTTTTTAAATATTATTTTATTTCGATTGTTGGCTCGATTAGTGTCTAGTACATACTTGGGCTCGAATCCGTATAGTTAATCACCTACAAATATCTACTTATGGCCGGCATAAGTGTTGTAAGTACCATAAATCATATTCTTGTTAGGAAATTCAACAGTAGATATATGCGGTTTTTGTACAACAGTTGGAAGCGAAATGGTCTTATTTCTAAAGCTTTTTGGTCGACGTGCATTACTTCTACTACCATGCTGCGTATTAGAGGATGTTGCAGAATTAGACTTTTCATTATACTCACTACGCAATGTGATACCAGTTTGCTCCTTTTGTTCTTTCGCTAAAAGGTAATAGTCTGCTGTTCGGCCACTATAATCTCGAATCTTCGTATCCGCTTCTACAAAAAAAATATATATAAATAACTATAACGGCGTACATGGTATTAAAAGATATCAACCCTAATAAAAGTATAACAGAGAGAGTTGGAATCTTTAAACTGACATTTATTGGTAATCTTAGTGGACAACATTGCGGACCCTTGTTTACTATTTCAAGCTTCAGTCGGATTTATTGTTGTTGGAGGAGTCGTGCATGCACAACAAAGTATCTCTAAATAATGGAAAGGAGATGCCCACCTATAGAATATCAATACACAATTCAATTATTTTTCAAAGGTTCTTGGTGTAACTATTGATTGCGCATTATCATTTAATCAGCAAACACAACATAACCCAAAGCTCTCTTCGTGCTCTAGGAATCATTTTGCGATCCACCGGTGATTTTCTGAATCCAGATTGTCTCATAACAATGAACATTGTAAGTTGGAAAATGCCGCAGTTATTGGTATCCAATTTATCACGTCTATATCAACAAGTTTGAGTATGTGCAACGCTCTTAAGATCGAGGGTCGCTTTCCAGAACGAAGTATTGATAATTCTGTTCCGTTGAATAGATTGCATGTCAAATCACTGGAATTTCATAGAATCGTAGCATCTTAGCTTTTGCTCTTCAAGCTTACACCTGTTGGAATAGATGCGTTTTCATGTCCCACAATTTAACGCAAGGAACCCATATTTATTTAGAATTCGTTAATGCAAACTACGAGGGTAGAGCTTCCATATTGAAAGCCTTGAATTTCTGTAACATTTATGACTTTCAAAAGAATCTTAATTATTTTGGTGATAAATTCGTCTATTTTTTTCCTTTCCTTTCTTTTTTGGCCTCTACACTAGGTAACACAGCCATCTTTGTAATTCTTGGACCTACTGTTTAGCGTGGAATCCGAACCACGGTCATCGACCGCCAGATGCCAGCCCCCACGACTATATAGTCAATAACTACATGGCATAGGCAAGTCTACCGACTCGGCCGGGAGCACCGTCCACCCATCCAACCACCATCCACGCGACCAGGTACTTTAATACGATAATCCCGTCGATGCGCGCTTGCACATGTGGGCATCTCCCGCTTCTGTATCGTCTTATTAATAGTTTATTTATGTAATATTTGTCTGGTAATTGGGTGTAGGTTTTCTAGTTAGAAGTCACAATTCATAAAATGTTTTCTGTCGTCATGAACGAAACTCAACCGGTATTGAGTATGACAGTATCTCATAATAAGATGAAGTAATAGCCAAATTCTCGTTTTACCCGTTTTAATGGGGTTTCTGTCTTTACATATTATAATAGTCTAAAGAACCAATTGTTATATTATATATCCCACATACACACCTTATGCGAGGGTTGCTATTTAGGTATTGAGAATAGAGCAAACGAGTTCATTTTATCAAACATATTTTTATTGCTTAAGATCTATACACTTTTGCATGCGATGAAACCACCCTGCAAAGCACTTTGTCTAGTCAGAAGATGATAGCTCTTCTAGTTCGATTTTTGAAGGTCTCAACCGCCTATTCGGGTGATCAAAATCGTTGTCCTCGCAGTTTATCTTTAATTATTGGGAATAAGAAGAAATTGTCCGGTGCCAAGTTGGGGCTGTAAGCTGGATGACCCATCAATTCGATTTTTGTGTGTTCAAATACTCGTTTGTGGCAAGTGTGTGAGCTCGCATTGTCGTGATGCAAAACGATTCGTCGTTTTGGATCGATTTCTCTGAATTTACCGGGAAACAAATGGTCGTATACCACGCTGAAATAACAGTCTTCTGATTTTCTAGAGCCACAGTTGCGACATGACCGGTTTTCGTGAAGAAAAACGCCACCATTTGATTTTTAACGCTTCGGGAACGAACAACTTTTGTTGGCTTCTCTTCACATTGAAACGCCCAAACTGCCGATTGGCCTTTTCTCTCTGGCTCATACGCATAAATTCACTACTAGTCACTTGTGACGATGCTGTATACAGCTTTGTATTGCTTAAGAATTTTACGGCACCAATCGACTCAAGCCATTTTTAGCACCTGTCAAGAAATGTGGAATCCAATATGCACATAGCTTACGAACATCCAAATGTTTGTGGAAAATTTTATATATGTTGGTCATACGATTGCCTAAACTTGCATTGATTTCACGATATGTCACATGACGATCTTCTTCAATTAGTTTTCGCACAGCATCGATGGTTGTTGGCACAACCATAGTCTAATAAATTTATTAGACTATGGCACAACGACCGATTTTTGACGACCATCTTTAAATTCGTCCGCGACCGAACTACGGCACTTTTGAATTCAGTGTAGCAGCGATATATTCAGTGGTCTTGGATGGTGTTTTATTGCCAAATGTTGCATTAAGTTGATTCATGCACTGTTCTTGCGTTAGCCCACGTCGAAAGTCATAATAAATCATAGCTCAAAAATCTTCGCGACTTAATTCCAGATTATAGCCGAGATTCCACCAACTTACTGTAAACAACAAAAATATTTCTCGCATGTCAAAACGTTGTGTGTATACTGTCAAATATGTCAAACTTCAAGATAGCGATGGTAGATTTGACCTGGCAATACCAGTGTTGCCAGTTCTCAATACATAAATAGCAACAACACAAGATAAAATTATTATAAAGTCTGAGCCATTCCAAAGTGCAACGTGAACACGGCAGACGGGTGGGAAAAAATATATAAAACGTAATTAAGTCAAAAATCGTGTTCTCTATTTCTAGAAATGTATAAACATTCTTGAACCTAAATCGGGTTGAGATAATTGAGAAATAATAAATGTTCAACTATTCCTTTAAAAAGAGGTTCAGGATCTAATAAAAGGTGGAATTATTGTAATAACAGAATCTAAAAAGAAAATATACCAAGCATTCTATTAAAAAAGAACATTGATACTTTTCATAGGTATATACCTATATTTGATACACCCTGTAAAATTTATAAATATTAATAAATTGTAGCTGTTACTATAGGTACCTATTCAAAACCCAATAAATATTTGTTAAAAATGAAAAAGTTTAGGTACAACGTTCCGTATCGAATACCGTGAGTAACCCTGTATATCAGGGAGTAACCCTGTATATTAAAACACTTACTGTAAACTTCGATGAGAAGCTTGAACACATCTTTCTGTCCAAATTGTGCCGAAATATGCAATGGAGTGTAGCCCTAGAAAAGAAATAATTAAAACATTAAAACTAACACAATTTTCGATCACATAATAGATTGTTTTTTCATTAACACTTGTAGAGACCGGTACCATAGCAATCGAATGGTTCTACTGTAGCTTAGTTACTGTCTTTGTATAGTGACGTTATAACACTCTGGCACCTGTCCATGTTTTGTGACCAACACCTTTTGGAACGATAACTTTGTCAAAAAACCAATCAAAAAATTGTTAAAATTGGGTCCAGACTTCATCCATTGATCAGTGATATGAGCCATTTGTGAATTTATTTGAGGGCTAATTACATTTGACTTCATATTTTTGGTTTCTTTAAATGTTTATGGAAAGTTAACAAAACCGACGCAGCTATTATAAAGCACATTTATCTCAAAATTGTATTTGCAAAATAATTGTGTACTTATAGCAAAATACATGATGTGAACTTAAGTTGGATGGTCTGTTTATTCCCTTCGATAAAATAAATGTAGGCTTTGTAAAACAAGTGATAACATTTTACGTTGCTAAGAAGCCGATTTTGACGTTTAAATCAACTTTCAATGCATTGGTGTTGTTGTTAACAATCAAAAATAGCTTCCTCTTATATTTAAAAGCCCAAACTGCTTCCCAAATCGCTGATAGTGTTAACAAATCCATGTATACAGATCGAAATATTATTCAATTTTACAAAACAAAGGGGTCTGTGGCTCAAAAACCACTGGAAGTCGCCCGCGTTATTCCAATACCAACTTAAAAGCCATAAAACGTATTATCAAGCAAAATCGGCGTACTAATTACTTATAACGAATTGAAAATATTATGGAATCAGGCAACCACAAAAAAGCTTTCAAGAGCAACTTGTCACGGAGCTGTCCAAAACTGGGATTTAAAACTTACAAAGCTTAAATTAATGTGTACCCCAAATTGAACAACAAACAATATTCCTGTTTTAAAATGGACGTCGAGTGATCCAGATCTCTCGCCGATTGAAACCTTTTTCTTCATGATATGTCATGAAGAAAAAGCTCCGACCGATTCGCTCAAGAACCGTTCCAGAATTGGGAACACGTCTCCAAGAAATTTGGAACAGTTTTACACCAGATAACTGCCAAACATTAGTTGACACTACGCTAAGACTGCTGCTATTTGGTTCCGTTGATTTTTATTAATCGTCATTTTTTTTTTTTGAATACGTAAGATATTTTTTCTCTGTTACAAAAAAATGTAGTATTTTAGGCTAATATTAAATAAAAATATCGTATGTTATCAGAAACACATTTTAGTTTTTAAAACGTTTTCGCAAATAGTTGTGCCAACTTCACTGAGACAGGGTTCGTATAAGCGTTGCCCTATTGAAATGTCATAAATCATTAACCTGAAATACTTGTACATTAATGTCAAAAGAACTTATTTTAGACACCGCCAACTAAACTTGTGCGTGCGTCAAATTTGTACTAACGCTGACCATCCTGTCAGCTAGAGTTAACTCTCTGATTTTACGTTGATAAGGAGGGTGTGATAACAATCAACTTGGAATTTTCTACAAAATTTTCGTCAAGTGCTGATAAGGTTATATTCCGAAGTCTGGCATGCGCATATGGTACCTTATATACACCAGATGCTTCGAGAGGGATACGATCATTCAAGAGAAAATGCAAGATGAACTATTGAATTTATTACGGATGACTTTTGAGCTGGATGGTGATGTGAATGAGCGTCGAGATACATGTCAGTATGTGTTTGCTTCCTATATACTGAATATTCTAACGACATATTTGGTTTACGACTAATAAGAAGGTCTAAACAGGCAGCTGGTTCTTTTCTTCAAGTTCTATTGATTACAGAATATTAGAATGGATAGAATTTACATGGTTGAGAAAATCCGGAATAGTATCACGTACATGAGGCTATACAATGAAAATGTCATCAACATATCTCTTGATTATTTTTCGTTTAAGTGGGTAAGAATTTTTGGCTTCATCTCGGAAATTTTCCATAAATATGTTTGGTATGACTGCAGATCGTGGGGATCCCATAGCAGCTCGACTGATTGGCCGTTGAATATGAAGTAAATTGAAACGCATTTGTTTGATTGTTATCTGAGAGAGTGCACAACAGAAATCCCTGAGTTGGAATAATTGATACTCGTTAGCGAGTGAATGCTGCTGATGATGATGATCTGAGATAATGTGTGTTTAATGTGTCTGGGATTGGAACTAGGATACGATGATCAGCGAAACGTTGGAAAGTATAAATTTAACTCAGAATTTATCCAGACAAATTCTTTCTATATGACTATTTTGTCTACAGTGTTCTGCGACTGCAGTTTACTTTCAAATATTTCTAGGCTTGGAAAAGAATAATAAGTTCTTATTGATAATGGTCTAAAATCTTAAAACCCCAGTCAGTGCATGCCCCTATTTTACGCGGTTGATTTATAAATCTATCTATGAAATGTAGACTGTTTAATGACTCACCGAGACAAGGGGTTTTTCCCGATATATGGAAGTGCGCAAATATCATACCACTATCTAAAATAACTACACCGATCTCGTACAATGATCTTCGACCAACAAGTATTTTGCCCGCAATATCGAAAGTGTTTGAACGTATTGTTACCAACCAGGTTAAGGACTATTTGAATTAGCATGGTCTTCTTCCTGTGGTACAATCTGGATTTCGTAAAAGGCATAGCACCTGTACGGCTCTGCTTAAGGTCACAAACGATCTGGCAGAAGCTCTCGATAGCTCACAGGTGAGTGTATTGCTTTTGCTGTATCACAGCATGATTCAGTGGATTTTCGGTTACTCCTGGCAAAGCTGAAACATTTGGGTTTTGTTGATCTTTGCGATGGTTTAGGAGTTATCTTTTTGACAGAAGAAGAGTAACCGAAAATCCACTGAATTAATAGCTGCAGCTATTAATGAAAATTTAGATAGATTTTGCTCTCAGACACCAGCGTATTTGTATGAATTGCTGCAGAGAAGGTCTGATGAACACCAAGTAAATATACGAACTAACTCACTTACAATACCCAGACGTTCTACATCGAGGTTCGAGGGGTATTTTGCACACTTACTTAACGATTGTAATGATTACCAAGCAAATCAAAAGGAGAACACTCTTCATTCTTTATTTCTTATTGTTTATTGGATTAAAACCTGTTAATTGTAAGGATTGTAAAATTATTTTTTTCTTTTTTGCATAATACATCATTTATTTATTTATTTATTTAACTGTAATTCGCGAACAAGAAACATAAGATTCGTACCTAATAGAAATACGGACCAACAGGCTTTATACTATTAGTATAATGGTTTATAAACAGTAACTTTTGAGTGCATTTTCTGGGTAAAATTCAGTTTTACACAACTTAATTGCATTTCTTATATAAACATTACCAGTCTAATTACCACATTTTGTACCTTCCTTACATTTCCATTACCAAGAACTTAATAACAACACCGTGAGAAAAGCCGCTTATACTAAAATATTTTTTATAATATAAGTATATATAAAAATAAATACTTAGGTATATTAAGCCGTTCTACAAATTTTTATAATCTACGCTTGGGAGGACCCCTATAAAAGCATAATATAAAGTAAGTTGTTAAAAAGGGTAAGCCGCTTTTGATAAAAAAAAATATAAACTACTGTTGTTGGGTTTACTATATCTACTCTGTAACATTTAAGTCAAAAAGCATTGTATTTCATATGTGAGATTTCTTGTTCTCAGTTTGTTCACGGGCTTTTTTGATGGTATTCTTCAGAACCGGACCTCTAGTAATTTGTTTACATACAAATTCGCAGATTGATCAATTTAAAAAAAAATGAAATGTATATCATAAGGGTCACAAATCTGAACGTATACCAGAGAATAAAGAATTTAGTTTGTTTATTCTCTGTGTATACTATATAAGATACTACGAGTAGTAAAGAATACAATAATACTAAAGCCTATACAAGGATGGTTCCTTAATGTTCTTCTAGATTTTAGGCACCATGGACTAGACAACTAAAAAGACCTGAATTGCATGTAACAATGAACAATATTGGGTTGAAACTGAACCACGATGTTGTAAGACCTGTGACCTGAGTAAGGCATTCGACTGCGTTCCCCGTGATATATTGCTACGGAAACTAAAATATTATAAGTTTGATGCTTCTAGCATTAATTTGATGGAGAGTTATTTGAGTGAACGTATTCAGAAAGTACGTACTAACATAGGGATGTCGTAAAGTCTACCAATTACAATTGGTGTACCTCAGGGTTCTGTACTGGGACCATTATTATTTTTAATTTTTGTGAACTTTTGTGACCGATACAAATAGAACAGAGTCTTAGGTTTGAACAGTTTGCGGATGACACTGCTTTCACACAATGAATTAGATGTTGTTCTTGCTGGGTCTTCTCAGGCGGAATCTGAACTTGCAATATGGTTCGAAACTAATAAGCTCTTTCTGAATACGAATAAAACAATGCGAATGCGTTTTTCGCTAAAGTCCAATGACAATTATCGTGGTAGCGATAATGTAGTGTGGTTCCTGGGAGTGTGGTTGGACCCTAAACTGAAGTGGGATGAGCAAACGGACATTGTCTCCAAAAGGGTGAGATCAAGTGTGTTGGCCATGCGGAACTTGTTGCAATGTGCTTCAAAGAGTTTGGTACGCATTGCTTACTTCGCCTTGGTTCAGTGTCACATTGCATATGCAATTTTGATGTGGGGCCACTCAACTGGTGCGGCGAGAGTATTTGGTCTACAGAGAAAGGCAATTAGAGTGCTAGAGGGTCTCAAGTATAGGGAAGAGTGCAGGCAGGCTTTTATAGACAGTGAAATTTTAACTCTTCGCGACAGCTCATGTGGCATGACGTAATCCGTTTGTGAAAATTTTCGACTACTCTGCGGCACCATCCAGGTTCTATGCGCGCTATTTCACGTCTGATTTCTTGTTTCAGCTCTGCAACGCTGTTCGGTTTATTTTTGTCGACTTTGTTCTTCAGATACCCCCAAAGAAAACAACCTACGGGAGCTGCGGCCAATGGATGTAGCCGTTACGTGAAATAATGCGATTTGGAAACTTGCCGCACAGTAATTATATCGTGTGGCAGGTAGAACCGTCCTGTTGGAACCAGAGATCTTCGGTGTCCATATCTTCCAACTGCTCCCAGAAAAAATCTGTTATCATGTTCCCATAGTGAACGCCATTAACTGTAACACCGTTCTCCGCATGATCCTCGAAAAAATGGACCAATTACGCCTCCGGACCAAAAGGCACACCAAACAGTGAGTTTTTGAGGATGTATTTCCGTTTGTACAATAACTCTTGGGTTTTCCAATCCTTAAATACAGCAATTGTGCTTGTTTATGAAGCCACCAACATGAAAATGTGCCTCATCGCTAAAGATGATTTTCATTGGAAAATTTACCCCTTGGTCTTTTATCCACTCGGCAAAAACACGCCGCTGTTGTTGGTCTCGAGGTCTCAAATATTTGGAGTTTGAAGGGATGCAACTGCAAATTTTGAGTTCAAATTTTCTGTGTATAACGAATCGACCACAATTTCGGAACAACGGCATATTTTGTTCCGAACGACCTCTGCGACCATGTCGAGGAGTTTTAATGTTAGTTACGACTCCAGCCTGCTCAAATTTTTGGACTACATTCCGAATAGGTTTGAATAATTTTAAGACGTTGTTCTGTCAGATATTATTTCATGACTATTTTTGTTTATGTTTCTAGGATAGAAATCTCACATTGGCAAACAGAGTGGCGTTTCAAACATATTTGAGATTAAGAGGATTTCATGTCCGTAAATATAATAAATGAAAATAATTTCGTGGCAAAGCGGACTAAAATGTTGGCTTTACCTACACAAGGAATTTTGTTGAATTTAGCAGGGCCCCAGTCTAATTCGATAGAAACCAGACCGAGGCATGGGTCGACAGGTACTGACGAATTCGTTTCGCTCTTGTTATGAGCTCGTCAGAGCACCATAGTCGCTACCCATCACAAATATCGGCCTGCATTTAAGCACAATAGGATACACAACAGTAGACACATGTAAACATATATCATCTACATGTACATAGTAATGCATATCCCATACCATGCAGAGGCCGAACAAACTCAATGTATAGGTAAAACCAGTCGTATAAATAGAAATAAATATAAATAAAAATAAAAATAGTATGAACACAAAACGCTAGCAGGAGACCATTTTATCCTTCTGCCAGCATCTCCCAAATATTTGGGTTTCAGCAATGCTCGGACGGTGGTCTCCAAGCGTTCTGCCGTCGATGTTTAATGCCAAATAATGAAAAATTAAGAGGATTTCATGTCCGTAAATATAATAAATGAAAATAATTTCGTGGCAAAGCGGACTAAAATGTTGGCTTTACCTACACAAGGAATTTTGTTGAATTTAGCAGGGCCCCAGTCTAATTCGATAGAAACCAGACCGAGGCATGGGTCGACAGGTACTGACGAATTCGTTTCGCTCTTGTTATGAGCTCGTCAGAGCACCATAGTCGCTACCCATCACAAATATCGGCCTGCATTTAAGCACAATAGGATACACAACAGTAGACACATGTAAACATATATCATCTACATGTACATAGTAATGCATATCCCATACCATGCAGAGGCCGAACAAACTCAATGTATAGGTAAAACCAGTCGTATAAATAGAAATAAATATAAATAAAAATAGTATGAACACAAAACGCTAGCAGGAGACCATTTTATCCTTCTGCCAGCATCTCCCAAATATTTGGGTTTCAGCAATGCTCGGACGGTGGTCTCCAAGCGTTCTGCCGTCGATGTTTAATGCCAAATAATGAAAAATTAAGAGGATTTCATGTCCGTAAATATAATAAATGAAAATAATTTCGTGGCAAAGCGGACTAAAATGTTGGCTTTACCTACACAAGGAATTTTGTTGAATTTAGCAGGGCCCCAGTCTAATTCGATAGAAACCAGACCGAGGCATGGGTCGACAGGTACTGACGAATTCGTTTCGCTCTTGTTATGAGCTCGTCAGAGCACCATAGTCGCTACCCATCACAAATATCGGCCTGCATTTAAGCACAATAGGATACACAACAGTAGACACATGTAAACATATATCATCTACATGTACATAGTAATGCATATCCCATACCATGCAGAGGCCGAACAAACTCAATGTATAGGTAAAACCAGTCGTATAAATAGAAATAAATATAAATAAAAATAGTATGAACACAAAACGCTAGCAGGAGACCATTTTATCCTTCTGCCAGCATCTCCCAAATATTTGGGTTTCAGCAATGCTCGGACGGTGGTCTCCAAGCGTTCTGCCGTCGATGTTTAATGCCAAATAATGAAAAATTAAGAGGATTTACGGACATGAAATCCTCTTAATTTTTCATTATTTGGCATTAAACATCGACGGCAGAACGCTTGGAGACCACCGTCCGAGCATTGCTGAAACCCAAATATTTGGGAGATGCTGGCAGAAGGATAAAATGGTCTCCTGCTAGCGTTTTGTGTTCATACTATTTTTATTTATATTTATTTCTATTTATACGACTGGTTTTACCTATACATTGAGTTTGTTCGGCCTCTGCATGGTATGGGATATGCATTACTATGTACATGTAGATGATATATGTTTACATGTGTCTACTGTTGTGTATCCTATTGTGCTTAAATGCAGGCCGATATTTGTGATGGGTAGCGACTATGGTGCTCTGACGAGCTCATAACAAGAGCGAAACGAATTCGTCAGTACCTGTCGACCCATGCCTCGGTCTGGTTTCTATCGAATTAGACTGGGGCCCTGCTAAATTCAACAAAATTCCTTGTGTAGGTAAAGCCAACATTTTAGTCCGCTTTGCCACGAAATTATTTTCATTTATTATATTTACGGACATGAAATCCTCTTAATTTTTCATTATTTGGCATTAAACATCGACGGCAGAACGCTTGGAGACCACCGTCCGAGCATTGCTGAAACCCAAATATTTGGGAGATGCTGGCAGAAGGATAAAATGGTCTCCTGCTAGCGTTTTGTGTTCATACTATTTTTATTTATATTTATTTCTATTTATACGACTGGTTTTACCTATACATTGAGTTTGTTCGGCCTCTGCATGGTATGGGATATGCATTACTATGTACATGTAGATGATATATGTTTACATGTGTCTACTGTTGTGTATCCTATTGTGCTTAAATGCAGGCCGATATTTGTGATGGGTAGCGACTATGGTGCTCTGACGAGCTCATAACAAGAGCGAAACGAATTCGTCAGTACCTGTCGACCCATGCCTCGGTCTGGTTTCTATCGAATTAGACTGGGGCCCTGCTAAATTCAACAAAATTCCTTGTGTAGGTAAAGCCAACATTTTAGTCCGCTTTGCCACGAAATTATTTTCATTTATTATATTTACGGACATGAAATCCTCTTAATTTTTCATTATTTGGCATTAAACATCGACGGCAGAACGCTTGGAGACCACCGTCCGAGCATTGCTGAAACCCAAATATTTGGGAGATGCTGGCAGAAGGATAAAATGGTCTCCTGCTAGCGTTTTGTGTTCATACTATTTTTATTTATATTTATTTCTATTTATACGACTGGTTTTACCTATACATTGAGTTTGTTCGGCCTCTGCATGGTATGGGATATGCATTACTATGTACATGTAGATGATATATGTTTACATGTGTCTACTGTTGTGTATCCTATTGTGCTTAAATGCAGGCCGATATTTGTGATGGGTAGCGACTATGGTGCTCTGACGAGCTCATAACAAGAGCGAAACGAATTCGTCAGTACCTGTCGACCCATGCCTCGGTCTGGTTTCTATCGAATTAGACTGGGGCCCTGCTAAATTCAACAAAATTCCTTGTGTAGGTAAAGCCAACATTTTAGTCCGCTTTGCCACGAAATTATTTTCATATTTGAGATTGTAATATGTAGACTCAATATAATTCACCCATTTACATACTTTGTTTTTCTAGAACAAAAAATCTTCCGCTCGCGTTGTAGATCGCTAATCTAAAATAAAACCGTGGTTTGTGTTAAAAGAGTTAATCTGCTCTCGTCGTAATAGATTCATTACTGCCACAGACAGCAAGCTGGTTTTCTGTAAATACGACTTTGACGTTGACTAGCATTCAGTTGTAAGCTCATATATGGTTAGAAACCTCCAAGGAGTAAGATATAAGTACGTGAAAAAAAAATCAACAATCCATATACAAAGAACCTGTTGAAATTAAAATATAAAAATACATATTCCGGTTCTGGTAAACTCCAGTAGCCACTCACTTGTCATACAATAGGGTTGTTTTCTTTATATTTCGTCCAAGACCTACCTACTAGTCTACTAAATGTTATTATATTGTAATACTAAGCCGCATATCTCAAATTCTTCATAAGAGGTGATTTCTTTCTCCTTTTGTCATATGAGAGACAGACAGAAAAAAAATGAAATATTATAAAAACAGATTTAAAAAACAGATACATTTGATGTTACAATAGAGATAAACAAGATAGCTACGTGTGTCTATGACATTTCCATTTGTATTTTGGAATTCTTTAACCAGTAATAATATTTTAATAACTTTTAGCTAGTTTGATGATGTTTATGACTTGTTCGACAATCTGAAATGATAAAATCACTCATTACAAGATTGGAAAAACTTTAGAAATTAAAATATATTGTGTAACAATGAAATAATTGCATCACCTAGTAAATGTGAATATATTTTATTTATATTCTTAGCAACAATTGGAGAACTATGAATAAGAAAGATGAATTTTTGAAAAAAAGTTTGTATTATCAACTATATTCGAAAAATGCTTCTTGGGGACAATTTTAATGAAAAAAAATGGTAAAAATAATTTCTAGAATCTTTGTTCAATTTACAGCAAAAAAAGACTCATCACTTTCTTTCGTTCGACACATCGTCATGGGGGCAAAAATCAAAAGGGACCTATCGCTGTAAAGCAGATAAAAATGCTTTAAAATTATGTATCACTCGACCCCTACTGATATATGACAATTTAGCGGTTGTGTTCACCCCTATCACAGGGCTTAAGCGATTTCAACCAAAATCTAATGGCTTCATCCTAGGACTGCCCCAAACTTATATGCCAAAATTTAGCTCAATTGGTTAAAGCGTTTGGGCGCTATCGTGGTAAATTACACAGAAACAGACAGACGTCCATCTGGAAATGGTCTTAATCGTCTCAGGGAACTTTAAAATGGTTATATCCGTCTTTGTCTCATTTTTTTTTGAGCGCGTTCAAAATACTGTGCGGGAAAGTAAATCTAATGATAACAAAGTGAGTATATTGTGAAAAACAGTCAGCAATCTAGTGGTGTTTTGGTAAGCTGCAGGTCGATTATAGAGAAAGCGCCATAAGCCGGCCACATACCTGGTGAAACAAAGTTGACTAGGCCAACCGGACAAGATACAGAACTTTATTTAATGCATTTGCCAATATTAAATACGCTCAGATTTTTCTTGGCGAGGGGTTTTATGAATTAGCTGTAACATATTTTTATATTTGGGATTTGTTTTGTCTCTGGTTAATGAAAGTTACAGTCTTTCTACATAATGTATCAAGAAAACTCAAAAAAATAAAGCCTCCTGTCAAGGAAATATCTAGTTCTTGAACGGCCGTCGCATTGTAAACTCTGCTCAAACTCAAGACGTCGCTTTGTCCATCATATACTTCGTCGCTTTATTATACACGAAGATTGCAATAGAGTGCCTCTTCGGTCGAACCATTTATATATTAAAAATAATTATGTATGTTAAAACATATACTTACTCCGTTCTGTTTTCGATGTCCACAATCAACATGAATGATGGAAACCGAAAAAAAAAAACAAAAACATATTCTAGAAATCAAATTGGTACTATTTTAGATGCAGCAAGACGTTTTAAAACAAATGCTATTGAATAAAAGCCACTGCATTAAGGAGAAGAAAAATCTAGGTTTTTCATCTCCATTAACAAAAATAAAATGAAAATAAATAACAATAAACTTAGTTAGCTAGCTTAGTGTCGTTTTTAGCTTAGACTGAAAATACTCGTTTAATAATTTTCCAATTTATTGGTTCTAACTAGTAGTTTCTATAGAATTGCCCATATTGGACACCTCATTTTATATAAGATTTTAATAGTGACGTTTACTCGTTATTAGGGACATTTTGGACCAGTAAAAATTGTTTGTAATAACGATAGGTGCCGTTTTGACACTGGTGAAACGCGAGTTTCGTCTTTATGCATTGACGGTTTCACATTCTAACCTCAAATATTTTGATTGGTTTATTTTTCGACCGAGTTTTTTTGTTGATTTTAATTTAAAAAAGTGGTAGGTAGTTGTCGTTATGTTATACTTCTCAAACTGCAAATGGGTTAAGCAGTCTTCTCTCGACCATTTATTTAGATCAAATCCAGGATCAAATAATGCAGATTGTTCGTCTTGGACTAGCGGCTGTAGATGCCAATCAAACACATCTCGCAATATTAGTTGTCGGACTAGATTTATGTTTACTGTTTGGTTGGTCTATTTTATAACTTATTTTCATTCATGTTAAATTTTTCGTTTAGCTAGGAAATTCACACAAAACTAAACAACTTCACAAGCGAAAAAAAAGAGAAACCAAAATAACAAATCTCGATATTCAAATCCATTTCAAAAACTATTTCTTGTTAACTTGAATGTAAGTGAATAGTTATTTGCCTAACTAGTTCGGAAAGTAGTACTTTTCCGCACGCGACGATATTTAACCGAACGCCGCGCAGTGGAGTTCGGTCATTCGTCAAGATACTTTCCTATGTGTTTGGTACACATTTGTTCCTACGAGTAATTCAAAATTCGTAGTAACATGCGCCTTTCTCGTGTAGGTATTGTTTATTAACCTGAACTGCCAAACTGATAAGTCAGGTAACAACAATTGACAAATGTGTCAAATATGCTTATTGTCATAATAATATCAGTTATCTTCTTTTATTGTGAATATTTATGATTTATAACAAATCTAGCACTATCTGACTTTATATAGTCATAGCAATATTAAAAACAGTGCGGAAAAGTGAAACTTTTCGCACTAAAAGAAATGCGAAAAAGTGCACTTTACCACACGCTCGTAAAAAATAATCTTCTCGTAATTTGTGATGTTATGTTTAGTGGTCCAAATTGTCCCTATTATTAGATGTCATTTTAGTTAAGTTAGTTATCGTTTAGTTAACAAATTATTACATTTCGTATGATATGTATAAACGTCAATAAATGTATGTATCGTACTCCTGCCAGGCAGGCGGTGGAATTACACATTAATTCAAAGGTAATTCGATTCTATTTACAAAAATTCTAAACATTTCCTGTTATGTTTTAAAATTTCGAAATCAGATTTAAATATTGCATGGAAGTGAAGGGTTCCAATTTGAGCACGTAAATCAAATAAAGCAATTTAACACAGATATTCCTGCCGGTTTATTTTACATCAATAAATTTTGAACCAAAAAATATAAATAAATATATGCTTATGACAAAAAAAAAAACTCGACGTGTGGGCAAAATTCGTTAAAAATACGTGACGTGTACACTTTCAATTGGGCCACCCGGTACATTTTTGTTCTGTTTTTAATAATAATTTATTGAGAGCTTTGAATTTATTTTTAACTATTTTAAATACATGAAACAAAATGCAATTCATTATGTGACATACCTTGACACCATAAATCCTATTATTACGTCAATGTTATCAATATTTACGGGTTAAGCAACATGACACTTCAAGTAAAGTAGGTATACTAATCATCTTGATTTATTTTCTAAGTAGAAAATAGAAAAGCAATAAATGGTTAGTAATTAAGAAAATTAAGTGCCATATTTAGATAAAAAAACTGAATAGATATGGATAATTACTTATATTAGAATAACTTACGAGAATAGAAGGCATGTAAATTTATCTTTTAAAATAAAATTATTGTCTCATTATATTTTAGAAGATTTATCATGTTTACTAGCTTTTTATATTTTGAAGCAGCAGATCAAGACAACTCTATGATTTAATAAATTATTATTTTTGCCAATTTACAATAATGGAAGTTATACTTATAAAAAGAAAATCAAAATACAAAGTATATTACAATACACAATGTCCATTTAGTATTAATTTTCCATTTCAAAAATATTCAGTAAAAAATAATTAATTTTATTAATTATGTTTGATAATACAATAGGTATTATTTCCCAAAAATGTACACGTATAGATACAAAATTTTAATATACGAAGTCATCCTCTGATGATGACAGCGGTTGAAGTTCACACGCGATGGTTTTGTAACAGATACTTTCGTAATAATTTCATTTATACAAAGAATTTTCCTATTAAATTCCTATGCAAATTCAACATATGCTAATGGTTGTGATACAAAAATCATGATTCTTAGTTTGAAGAAAAAGGCCAATTTTTAGGTTTTGTGCAATGAATAGTATACAAGGTGTTTCAAAAAAAAGCTCGCCAAAATTTGTGAACGAATTGGGGACATATAATCATGAAAAAAACCTAAATTGTAATTTTTCGAAAAGTCCCAGTTTTGTCCTAAAATTTTCAAACTCGCATTTCTCGAAAACCTTTAAGTTTTTCGAGAAGAAGGAAGTATGCCTTTTTTATGTAGAAAACTTTATTTTATCACATTTTTGACACAAAATGAATAAAAATCCCAAGGAAAAAAAGTTAGGTTATAATTAAGACAAGGAAACACCTTGTATATGTTATTGCATTTAATGTTTAAAAAAAATTGAAGACGGAGACATTCTGCTCTAACATTGTGAAAACTGTTGATATGCATACTATTTTCAAGACAAGGACTGATAAAAGTTATTTTCGTATCCTTAATCAATCGAAACAGGTTAAGAGACGACCTATTTCAACACTCAAAATTAGACATTTAAAATCTATTTATAAAAATAGTCCATACTAAAGTGGAGTGAAATGAGAAATTCGTGGAGTTTCGACTTATATTTCTCATATTTAAAATCTATGTCACAGTTTATAAATTAGTTAATATTAGATGTCTATGCCATGTACAAAACAAAGTCTTTGCACAAATATCCTTAGTTGTAGTAAATGTACACATAAAGTACAAAATTAGTCTTACCGTTAAGCAATTAACGTCAACGTTGTAGCTACCAGCAAAGACTTTGATAATCTCTCCATTTCCATATTTAGCACCCCAATGAAGCACCGTCTAAATAAAGAAAAATAGAAAATTAAATGTGAAAATATGTAAATTCATATATGATTTAAAAATCATACTTAATGTGAAGCAGATTCTAAGGATGATTTTATGCCAATTCGCCATATTATATCATCCATCTGATCCAAAACTACCTAGCTACCTAGCCCCTTGACATTGATTTTTTCAAAATGAAAAAGATGCAATTTAGGTGGCAGTTTGAGGGTGTAAGACGCGCAGAGTTTTAATGAGAAAACGATCTTTCAGTGAAAACCATAACATTTGAAGGTATCGACGATTTTCTTCTGTGTTTTTTTCTTTTTTCTTACGTTATTCCCTCTGATGAATGTAATGTTAAAAGTTCACTCATAGACACAACACAAGCTTCATATTTCTAGATAAACTGGTATGTGGTCAATTTTGAAAAAAAAATAGTGTCAAGCACTTTTGAATAACAAAATACATAGCGAATGGGCATGGTATCATCCAAAGAATCTATTATCGTTTGTCAGTTCAGCTTTTGGACACCCTGTATGACAAGTAATGAATTCTAACCTATTTCATAAATTAGTCCATGCATTCTAATTGGAATAAAAGTAAATTGACATCCACTCAAATTCAATGTATTAAAATAATTATTAATTAATAAAATTTATTCCATTTGCAAATAAGTATTAATTTGAAAAAATAGCCCATTTTAACTGGAGTTGTAAATTTTTTTAGGGACAAATAAAAGTCAAATCTCCACAAAAATAAATTCAGTGGCAAAAAGAGAAACTTTATAAAAATCAATCCTTTAAATTTCCATTGTGGTCACCTATGTGAAAAATATTATTTATATTGTATTAATAAAAAATAAAAATTAAATTAAGAAAAATTAACATTATTTTTGTCTCTCTTCCGTTTTCTCTTTGTAGATCATGATAGTTTTTTAAAGATTAATTAATTTGGAAATCTTATTCTTCAACTTATGTCGACAGAAATCGGAATATCATATTTTTATTAATACAGTATAATAACTATTTTTTTTCTACAAAGGTGACCTCAATGGAAATTTAAAGGATTGATTTTGTAAAGTATATATTTTCGCCACTGATGATGGAACTAGATTGAGCTCCGAAACATGTTTGGACAATACTTATGGATTTCTATTAAATTTATTTTTGTGGAGATTTTACTTTTATTTATCAAAAAAAAAAAAAAAAAGTTTTGACTTTGTTTTCTTGGGGATGATTTCCAACCATTTAAAGCATATATTATTTACTATTTAAAATTGTTTATTTCATGTCGTTTTGTTTTCCTTTTAAAGATTTTTTTTTGTAATAACCAAAACTAACTCGAAGATGTATACCTAGGTACTGAAAAATAATTTTTAATTTTAATTGTCTTGTGTTGTCATCAAAAGCAAAAACCTGTTTTAGTTTTTGAAGAAGAAGTCTATCGAAACGTTGAAAAGATAATAATAATACGAAAAAAACGACATAAAATAAACAATTTTAAATAAGTATATGGTTTAAATGCTTGAACCTCATCCCCAAGAAAAGAAAGTGCCGATTTTTCATTTCAAGGATCAGAGAATTTGTATTAGTTTGTTTTAGAAATGTTTAATATTGCTTTTGGTGATTTGCTATGAGTAGGACAAGGGTTTAGGTATAGGATTTTCCAAGACTATGAAAACATGAAGATAAAGAAACCCCTGGTGTCCCAGCATATCAACAATCGATGAAATCGTGGAGAATGTAAAAGAAATAATTATGAAAGTTCGCCGAATCACAAACAGAAAGTGAAAGGCGCTGATAATTAAATAATTCCAAATGTTTTAGGTACCTGAAATGAAATTTGTGACAGCAAAATTTGTTCCGAAAGTGTTGATGTCTATCAAAAACAGCATCGAACGGTTCAGCAATCAACACCGATATAGAACTATGAAAACGTGTCATAACATGGTGACGAAATGTAGGTTTATCGATATGATGTCGAAAGAAAAGATCAATAGTACCAATGGAGCCATTGTGAATCTCCAATGCCGAAAAAAGCGTGGTCGAATGTGAAAGGAATGCTTACTGTTCTCTTTAATTTTAATGGCATAGTGCGTCATGAGTTCTTGCCACAAAGTCAAAACAACAAACAAAAAATAACTTTATTGGAGAAATATAAATTTCCATCATCAGCTCTTCAAGAACAATAGAATTCCCACTCATGCAGACATTAATAACTACAAAAAGGATCGTCAAAATACATATTAAGAAGCATAAGTTGAAACTATTCTAAATTTTAAAATTGCTGAACTGACTCGTATTAAGTTTAGTAAACGATAACATTTAGGCAAATATGTGTAACAGAACTGACTCGAAGATCACCATTAATATCGCTGTTATTGTAGTGCAAATATCGTTAAGTAATACCTTCCAATAGAAGGCATGCCGTATAGTTTATTTTAACGGAGTTGAATTGTAGACCGACGAAAGGCTTTCCTATCAGGATATTGGAAGTCACATAAGCCCGAATCATATACATATAAAGTAACCAAAGCATCATCGCTATACGCCGGTTAGCGGATACGGTGCTATCAGAAGACACTTAGAGCGTGAATACCGCCTTTAAAGCCCATTTCAGCACAATCGTGGCAATCGAACAAAAACTATGCGGTATATCAACGCATTAAGCCTTTGGGCAGGATAATTTTGTCAAATAGACCCACGAATGGTGTCAAAAACGTATTTATTGGTGCTAGGGTATATGTTGGGTTTTCGTGTCGAATTTTCGTGATGGCCATAAAAATGCACCAAAGATATAGGAGCAAATATCTGAAATAGAGTCCGAAGGGCATCAAAATTAAAATATTTGACAATAGTGTTCTCAAAATGGACGCCTTCTTTTAACGCTTTTTGTTACGCAGAAATGGTGCGGTTAATTATGCAAAACAATGTCATAAGGCGTATTTTAGATAAAAATAATGTACGTCACTGTAAAGACCACAAAAGTAAAATACAATTTACAAGCGAAAAAAATAAAATAATCCAAAAAAGTGTAAAAGAAATAAACGTGAATTGGAAATATGTGGGCAACACGATCATACAAGTAGATAGAAGTTGTATCTAGATAAGGGAGGGAAAATATACATAAGAGTCGCGTATGGTCGACAGTAAATCGCGTTGTTGAATAAATTTTAAAAGGCAGTTGATATATTTCATAATGTTGACATGTTGTATGTACTAAGAGGTACCTATATAATGTGTTCCAGTATACCTACTATGCCTAAGTAGGTATGTGTCGATATTTTAAAAAATGACCCGACCACAATATTTACATGGTTTACAACAAGCCGTACAAAATTATAGATACAAGATATATATAAACAGGCACCAGAATGGTATACAACAACGTCCAATGTTGTGAATTAGCGTTCAAGGAATAACTGAATATTACTTTCCCGATCGCGACCCAGGGAAAGTATTGTGAACGCGTTAAAAAAGAAATCGGTTGTGTCACCCCAAAACTTTCCCGACAAGTTATAATATAATCAAAAATATATGACCTGCGTAACGAAACAGAATTTTAATAATTATTATTATAACTGTATTGTTTTCATTATTTCCAATAAACTAACGTAACAAACTACTTTATTCAAAAATTAGAAGACGAAAAAGTATTGCCAGAGATGGGATTCGAACCCATAACATTCCGCGTATGATGCGAAGGCTCTATCAATGACGCCACAGTACCAACTTTGAGAATTTTGTATTTTAATTGTAATATATATATATACGTTCCAAATACCTAACTGGTGAAATTTTAAACGCTATTTCCTCGAGAATTATGGGGGTAAATATGCTTTAAAATGATGTTTCACTCGACGCCTACTGCTATTTGAAAATTAAGCGGTTGTGTCCACCCCTATCACAGCGCTTAAGAGATTTCAACCAAAAACTAATAGGTTCATACAGACACAGACAGACTTCCATCTAGAAAAAATGGTCTTAATCGTCTCAGGGAACTTCAAAATGCCCCTGCGACGACTAAGACCATTTTGAGATTCTCTCTCGTTACCCAGGTCATATATTTTAGATTATATTATATCTTGGGCTGACACAACCGATTTTTTTATAACTTATTAGATTATATCAAGTAAAATTTGAGGCTAGGAAGTAAATTGGCTGTAAAATGATGAAATATAAAGAATTGAGCTGTCATCTTTTGACAATTATTTACTAAAAAGTGGGGAAATTTTAACCATGGAACGCTACACTCTTGAACAAAAAAATTTCATTGTGAAAATAAAATTGTAACAATTTTACTGTGTCACTTCGTAATATTCCAGCAGCTTTTCCTCGTAATTAGGCTCCTTCTGAGACCGCTGTGCGGAATTCAATCGCTAAATTCGAGGGTCACAGTACTGTTGCTGACAATAGACCAAAACAATACACCCGTTAGTTTAAAGATTAGCTGCAAACTCCTGTTTTCAACGTATATCTGATAAATGTAAATAAAATAACATAATCCAATAATTTCCGAAATATATATAATAACTAGAAATCAATTTCACAAAGCGCCAACTACATTTAGGACAGCATCAACTCTGTTTCAGACTTATTATTAATTGAGCATTTAAACCATTTTAATGACCAACAACTGTTTTAAAATACCAACGAGTTGAAGGCTTTTATTCTAATGAAGTGTCAATGGATAAGAGTCAATCTCTCTATACTAATAAAATGCCTCACGCCACATTTCTCTCATCAAAAGACGAAGTCTTTTACTACTGTGATAAATATATATACGAGATTTTTAAATTTAAACTGCGCGGGTTCATCGATTATGATCATATGCTGGTAGAACTGTCTTTGACATCTGTGTGAAATTTCATGTTATTCTCGTCATTTATTTACTAGTGAATGCTAGTTTTTGTGAACATCCAAAAGGATTTTTTCCAATTTTTCTTTTGAGAAACGGAACTGTATATTTTTTGCGGAATTAAATTCCTGCTGCTAAAACAGTCAGGATCTTGCAGAAGTCTTTTAGTGAGCAGGCTCTATCAAGACCAAGAGTATTTGCCTGCTATAGAATGTTGAAAAAAGGTCGAGAAAGAGCAGGAAATTAATCACAATCAAGACGACGAAAAAATCAACTGATGAACAACAGTTTAAGCGAATCAAGGACTTGGTGCTCCAAGATCGTCGATTCACAACCAGAGATCTTGTTAACTTTTCGTTTGAATCAGTCGAACAATTTTCAAAGACGTTTTGCGTTTGAAAAAATAAAATCTCTTTTGGTGCCAAACATGCTCAATTAGGAACAATTCTTTCTGACTACCGGGATATAAGATGAAAGGCCTAATTACTGAAAATCAGACTTGGATCTATGCTTACGACCCAGAAACCACCGATCAATAGAGCGAATATTATGCCAAAGTGAGCGAAACTCGAATAATCGCGCCAAATGCGCAGACAAATCAGGGTCATGTTAACAGTTTTCTTAGATTATCGTGGTGTGGTGCATTATGAATACATTTCAACGGCCGGGCCAATCTGTTAACAAGGGTTAATATGTGAGTGTTATGCGTCGTTGGCGTGAAGCTATTGGCCTTAAGAGGTTAGAATTGTGAAAAGACAACTCTTGGTTATCTATTTCACAACCATCATATTCACCTGATTTGGCATCCTGTGACTTTGGCTATTCAGTAAAATGAAAAGACCACTCCGGACACACCGTTTTGATTGGATTGAGCAGATACAAGCTGTATCAAAGAAGGGATTGGATGCCATTCCGGAAGAGGACTTCTCAGAGTGTTTCTTGAATTGAAAATGCGTTGGCATAAGTGTATTAAATCGCAACAAGATTACTTTGAATGCGATGAAATTAATTTGGAAGGATGGGAGCAAAATATCAAATAACCATCCTCTTTGCATTGAGTTTAAGGAGTTGGACAATGAAACGACCGATTGTGTATTCACAAAATCTTCTTTTCGGATGAAGCTTTTTTGGCTTGGAGGATAAGTGGTGTGACAAGAATGTAGGATTTGCAATTTAGAAAAGTCAAATTTTGATGTACCGTATGGTCATTGGCAACAAAATGAAATAGTTTTTCATGAAAAGTTTTGAATAAAGCAACAATAATTTCACTTTTTCACTCAAAGATATCTGTTTTGATGATTGAAGAGTATTTGCAACTTTCGAACACTCTTCAATCATCAGTTGTAAAAAACAAATACAAAGAATCAATCATGATATATTTTTTTGAAATCATTGATGTGATGTGTTGAGGTCAAGATTATTCTTGTGCTTTGTTCATTGACATTATTTCTGAAAAGGTCGATTTCTTAAATAGTTTATTTTATTTGAATAAAACGACGTCTACTCCACAAAACGATCTATATATATACGTTAAAATCTTGCTTTTAACTGCCGTTCACATGTTTCGGACTACACGTCCATCATCAGTGGCTTAAGGAACCTTATACAATGTTGTTAGATGTAAGGGTCGTACATCATACAAATATTAATAGAGAGATTTTTACATTGATTTAAACGTTTATACATATCTGTAAAATAATCACTTATTTAGGAGATGATGTAATATTATTATACGTGTAGGAATCTTACCATTTTGTTGGAAAAATTGAGTTAAATTAATAAAATAAAAATATAGTTAAATTGTTGAAAATTTGTCAATTATTCTTGCTTGTGTTCTTCGTTTTTTCCTTTTTCTCATTTTAAAGGAAAACAAGTTAAATTTAAACAATTTGGTAAGAGCCCACAACAGTACGGCTGTTTTAAGAATCACAAATAAAACAAAACAAAATGTCGAGTGGCGAGGATGAAGACAGTTATATAAATATCAAGGTCTCAGCCAAAGCTACACATTCGGTGTTTGAGGTGAGGTGAGTAAGTCAAGTGAGGTGAGTAGATGAGGGTTGTTTAATCTGTAATATATTTAGTGAATGAATTTCTGTTAAGATGTTGAGAGAAGTTATTTGTAATGCCCATGATTTTAGTGTCTTTATTTATCTTTATATGATGGACGTGTAGTCCGAAACATGTAAATGGCAGTTAAAAGCAAGATTTTAACGTATATATATAGATCGTTTTGTGGAGTAGACGTCGTTTTATTCAAATAATACTATTCACTCCTCGATAGATGGATTACATCAGAAAATATTTTATTTTGTTGATACATTATATTTAAAAGTATACCTACAGTAATAAATAACTCCGTACTATATATTCATAATTTTAACTAATATTGAAAAGAAAATTGCGATACGAAGAAGCAGGTGTAGTTAATAGCACCCGCTTCATAATAACACCAAAGTATAGTTTAATAAACTCAAAACGGCTTGTAATAACTTAAAAAAAAAACGTTTAATGTGAAATATCTTATTTAGTTCAATATCAAGCTGAAGAAAAAATGGTTTAAAACTTAATTTAATACTTACATACTGTAATAGATGCAACATCAGCCATTGTCATGAAAGAGGGAGTTGGTATTTCCAAGTCCGGCAGGTTGTAGGATAATGAAAATAAATAAGAAAAAAAAACAAATTAAACTATAACATTTTAAAAATCATTGACATATTGAATTGTTGTTACAATATTTAAATTATTGCACTATTTAATACTATATATACATTATCACAACTAATAAAGGAAAAAAAAATAACAGTATCCTTTTGTGCATTAAAGGCAAGAGTTTGGCGGAAAGCCATTCTACCACTCTACCTATAAATTTAAAAAAATCATACAAAAAACATCGCACATGCAACATTCCAGAAAAACAAAGCAGAACATTCTGTTTTTCCAACTATTCTCTCTTTTAGACAATTCTTGAACATGTTCAACGACAAACGCAGCAAATCACTGAAATCATTCAACAGATGTGCAGCCATGTAGGCAAAACACCCCTCGAACCTAAAAGATGTATGCTGAACAGTAAATGAGTCGTTACGTAGGTATATTTACCTGGTGCACCTGAGACCTTCTCTCGATTAAATCATATAGATATTTAAATATTCTTCAAGAATATTTAACTATTCTACTCCACTTCAGTATGGACTACTTCTTTCGAATCATATAGATATGTTGGTGTTTGAGAGGTGTAAACTTTATATAGCATCACTGTGTACAAAAATCTGACTCTACAAGGTATTTTAAGTTCTGCAAGCATATTTATGTAGGGCGTAATAAGTGCGCGATAGGGATCTTTACATACGAACCGAATGCAAGCATTCTGCACTCTTTGCAATTTATCTTTGTTGTAATTAGGCAAAAAATGATAGTAAACAAGACAGCAGTACTCAATATGAGGATAAATTACTGACTTGACCAATTTCAACTTAGTCGATTCGTCTAGCAGATTTCTCAGATGGAAAATCGAGTTAAGTTTATAGAAACAGTTCCTATAAACTTGCTGGCAATGATCCTTAAAGCTCAATCTATCATCTACAATCACACCAGCATTCAGAGAGAATCTTTAATTTTAATATTGTTGCTTCTTATACATAATATTGATTAAATAAATTAATAGATAATACTAACGATTTTCTCTTTGCTGACTTGTAAATAAAAATTGATGTTTATATAATGTCGCATGTGAGATTTTCATGCGTGATTCGAGAATAGACTTCCTGACATAAATGAGTACTTAGTAAAATGAATATACAAGATGTCAAGCCGATTATGATTCTATAAAGTGACTATTAGCTAAATAAAAATATAGTTCACCCTGTATATATGCGTACTCTGTATATTTATAGGATAGTTTGAAGGCATATACAATCTTGGAAACGGTAGGAGTTACAACGTCGGTTAAATTAGAGAAAAGTTGTAATTTAAACAATTTTTATATGGTGTTTTCAAAAGCAAAGTATCTTTTGCCGTTTTCGAGAATTTTTAAAAAAATTATTTTTTGGGTTTTAGTTTTTATTTCTTTGTGACATTATTTTTACAGATATAAGAAAATTAAAAGCACTCCCACGTTGTTACTTTTTGATCAGAGAAACGTTTCGTTTTTGAAAAACCATCATCAACTTTGTTTTTTTTAATACGGCCACTAATTTTTTATTGTTATATAAAACGCCATTTTCAGTTCGAAAATAGGTGGTATTCCACACGTAATGGTTCAAACAAGTTTTCAGTGTTTTTAGCTGTTATTTAAAATTATTCAAGAAAAATAGCCATAGTTTGACACTTATTTTGCGTAAAACATTCATCTGAGAAAAACGTTTTTTTAATAATTTCAAAAAGCACAAAAATTTCAACTAAATTTAAAAAACCACGTACAGAATAAAATGTTGTACTGAGAGAGAAATCAATTGCCAAATAATAATAAAGAATTGTAAGTAACGACAAAATAATGTTTTTTAAAACCTACTGCTTTGCATTCAGTCAGTTCAGTGCCAAACTTTGGCGATTTTTCTTAAATAATTTTAAATAACAGCTAAAAACACTGAAAACATGTTTAAACCAATACATGTAATATACCAACTATTTTTGAAATGAGAATGGCTGTAAATTTAACAATAAAAAATCCAGAGCCGTATTTAAAAAAAGTTGATGATGGTTTTTCAAAAACGAAACGTCGTAGTGAAAATTTGTAAACGCTATCTTTTTCTTCCCAACAAGTAACAATGAGAAAGTGCTTTTCATTTTTTGTATCTGTAAAAATAATGTCAGAAATAAATAAAAACTAAAACACAAAAGATCCTTTTTTGAAAAATTCTCGAAAACGGATAAAGTTACTCTACTTTTGAAAACACCATTTAAAAGGTGTTTAAATTGTACAACTTTTCTCTAATTTAACCGATATTGTAACTCTTACCGGTTCCAAGATTCCAATGCTATCCCATTCTTATCTTGGACAGACAGACATACAAGCTTTTGATCTGAGGCTATTTTCGATGTTCAAGACCATGATTAGTGAAAATATAAAATATTTAAGAAATATTGAATCTTGTGAATAGACAGATTTAAAAAAAAATATTTCCTTAGGATTAATCATTCAATCAATGAGTTTAATATGATGTCAGCATCACTGATGAATCATGTTACGCTAATGCATTTTAGGCATGTCACTTTCATCATGATAAAATTGCTTGACCATAGGAATACATATACATTTACACTTACACTATTTTTTTCGAGTCTTTTTTAAAAACACGCATCTGCTTGGTCTTTATGTCATAATATACAACTATATTTATCATTAATTAAATGTAGATCAAAACATTTTTTAATAACGAAAAATCATATCGCCTTAAGCCCGCTACCGGTCAAGAACCACCAGCCAAGCTGTGTCCCCATTTGCATAATGAACGACATAGGGTCATTAAAAATATTAAATAAGATCACCTGCGAATGTATATAACGCTTTAAGCTATTTAAAAATTCATGATGTAGTGGACATTTGGACATATATTTTAACAATAAAAAATACTTCCTACGAAATTACTGATTTTGAGTTAATTAATATTAAAAAAACATTGTTTTATAGTATGCAGCGCGCCAAAATAAAAACATTCTTGTTCGAATACATTTCACTTTTCTAGTTGAAAACTTTTAATGATTATTATTATCTTAAATTTAGTAGAGAAAAATTCTCTCGGAATTTATGGAAATAATCAATCTTGTTACGAGGAGTGTACATTAATCTTTGCTATAAGGATAAATAAATTGACGCTCACTACACAAATGAATCTATATAATTGTCTGATACAACAAAATTACAATATCACTATACATGTTTCGAGAAATGTTTTTCTCATCATCAGTGGTATTTTACTTTCGTGATAGCAAGCTTTCTTAAATTATTATTCTTACAAGCGGCCAATAGACTCAGTTGTAGTCCTCGAGGAAATAGTTCAATGTTAAAAAATAAAATTAATTCGCCAGTCTGTATATATCATTGTTTAATTAAATTATCAATTTTTTACTCAGAAGACATTATTTAATATATTCTTAAAAGTTTGACAATTAGAACACCTTGTCTCTAGTTGTAGTAATTCATTTTAGAAAGTGACATTAATCCTACCCAATCCTGGATGGATCAAGATAACACTCAATGGAGCAATGATGTCAATAGTAACTTACGAAGCCTCGATATGGCACAATACCCTCCAAATGAAAAAATACCGAAAGATGTCAAAGGAAATCTCATCTTAGAGTTTCCAGCGGGTACCGCCCAATTTTTGCAAGCGATTACAGGTGGATCCACTGGTAGATCTAAGGGTAGGGCAAAAAAAAAAACAGATTCTACACTCAAGGAGAAGCCAGGATCCATAGAAAGAGCGCAAAACCCTGCAATTATGGCAATTAAGATGGGAAAACTTGACACAAAAAAAAGTTCAAATGAAAGTTGTTTGCTATTGTGGGGGAAAAACAATGGTGGCACCCATTGACGAGTTTGTCAAACGTTTCAAGGTTATCTCAAGGTCAACTCATTTTTCCTTAATGGAAACGTATATTTTTAATTACCGAATCGGATTCTACATAAAAAACAAATAACTTTTGTTAAAAAATTTTTTTGATTCCGATAATAATTTGGGTTTTTTTTTTGTAAGAATCCGTTCGACATGAGTCCCCGGTTTCACTGCAGCCTCATGAAAATATAATTTGGGTTCATTTCTCCTTTTTTTTGTTGTTGGAACTGAGGTTAAACAATTTAAAAATCATCGACTGATTATTTGATTTTAGATTATTATTTAAATGTCATTATTTATTTGTTCTTTGCCCGAATCCCCTAGCAGGGCGCATCTAGTGTTGGCAATAGGATATAATGGAGTTGTTACTTCTTGTCCGGCCATCGTTAGTGAACTGTGTTTCACCCGGCATATTGCCTGTTCACGCTAGGTGTCGCCAAAAACATATCTCTCTCAAAAAAATCTATGTTTCTATTTAAAAACCCAAAGTTTACCTTGAGATAACCTTGAAACGGTTGTCAAATGGGGAAATGGAACTAACGGGGACAATCATGGATATGCACTAGGGGGACAAGCCTTCTCTACTTGCCTCGCCCTAAACATGAGTCATACAAAAAGTCGCCATTATACGCCGGTTTGTTTGTTATTATAATTTGCTTCCCGATGACATGAGGAGCTGTCAATCTGAGAAGCAATTTAGAAGATTGTTAAAGACATTTTTAATTGAAAACGCTTTCTACACCTTATCAGAGATCCGTGAGTCACTGCAATGATAGCCTATGTGTTTGTTTTATTTGCAGTTATTTTGTTTGTTTGATTTTGTTGTTATATATTTTGTTTGTTTGACATATTTGTATTTTAATGTATTTTTATTTTCTTTTAAGTTTGGACATAGATATTTTATCTGTACCTACATATTTTTTTATATCCAAATTTAATTATGTTAAACTTCCTGTTAAAACATACATATGATAGGAAACAACTTTTATTTGAACTTTTTTTCCGAAAAATGTGCTGTTTTTAAGATATAAGGCTGTCTCAAGATAAATGGACCACCTGGCATTTATAGGCCAGAATAAACTAATATATGACTCTAAAATAACTTTCTTAGACAACAACTTAGTTCAACTTCATCCACAACTTCAAACTTAGAGAGTACAACTGCTAAGACATCTAATCATTGCTTTGTGTATCACTATCATCAACAAGAAGTCTTGATAACCTAAGATCAAATCATACATTTTTTTTTAATTTACCATTTATTTAGTAACCCAGTAACTTATAAAGAATCGAACAATATTCATATATAAACCGCAGTAATGGATTTAGTGTTTCAATAATATTAAGAGAATAATAATACGAAACGATGAGCTGTTATTTAGACAACTCTTTATTAGCATAAAATCTCATTTTATGAAAACCAAATTAAATGTCATAGTATATCATGCACAAAAATTATAGCACCCTCAGTAAGCACGGACAAAACCGAAAATATTCCAAAAAAATTTCCATCATGCAGTGATCTGATAAGAGTGTTATGTGGTGCCTGTGAGAAGCTTTTAGTAGTAGAGAAAGTCGCCCGCAGTGTCCGCCAGAAGGGGCATACTTAAAAAATATTCATGGGGAGATTCAGAAAAATAAACAGCATGCCCACTTGAAATTTTTATAGGTTACTATGTGACTATTTTAAATCTTTTTCCTAAACACAATGGATATTACTTACCATTACACAGTGTTTGTTGCGTAAAATTACTCCGACAAATCTAAAGACATTAAATTAAAATAATATGGCCTCGACAATACACGAATTATTTTTATTTAATTATTATTCATCCACTGAAAATTCAAGTTGCGGTTGCAGGGAAGCATTTAAAACCAGCAACTTCCCTGAAGGTTGATGATTTGTATAGCCATTCACTTCTTCTCTGCTCTTCTTGATTAGTACATTTGTATTAATTACACTTACGCTGATTTAAAGGTATGCTACGAAAGAAATCTAGGCTATTATAGGCTCGAAGGACCTATAGATTGGTTTGAATAAATAATTTGTAAATCACTAAATCTGGAGAATACGGTGGGTGGGTAAGCAATTCAAAGCCCAATTCTTCTTCTTTTGCAAATGCAAATGTGGCCGTTTCTTTGCGATATCAGCCTTCAAGCGATCCAAGAGTGCACAGTAACAATCGCTGTTGATGGTGGTTCCTTTTTGGAGGTCGTCAATGAATATTATGGAAGATAGCTCGTATATGTCCCGTATATAAGTCAGGACATGATGACAGAATCGTTAACTATTGGCCTGTTTCCATATTACCAAATTTTTCGAAAGTCTTTGAAATTGTACTACAAAGAAAATTGGTCTATCAACAGCATGGATTTTTTAGACAACGGTCCACTGTGAGTAATTTGGTGACGTTTCTGCAGGATGTTTATCCAGCTGTTGGGCAGGGATTGCAATATATACAGATTTCTCAAAGGCATTTGACAAGCTTGGTCACTCTCTGCTTCGACAGCGAATGTATGACATCGGCTTCAACGGAAACTTGATTGCTTTCTTTGACTCGTATTTAACAACCCGTCGACAATTTTTTGAGTATAATGGTTATAGGTCCGACTGTTTCGATGTATCGAGTGGGGCACCGCAGGGCAGTACTTTGGCACCATTGCTGTTTTCAATTTTTGTGAACAGCATTGGTGACAGAATTTCAGGCGATCACTTGGTTTTTGCAGACGATTTGAAATTGTACAGGGTCGTACATTGCGATGACGATTGTGATCGACCTCAGAGTGATTTGAATATTCTATCTGAATGGTGTGCTCTAAACCGACTTCCTTTGAATGCCGCTAAATGTAAATTAACACCATTTACAAAACGTGTTAAACCAGTGCTGAACGTCTATGTTCTTAATGGGATAACATTGGAGAGATGCAATGTGATTAAGGATCTCGGCATTTATGTTGAAAGCGAGTTATCCTTCAATGACCATGTCTCACAGGTGTCGACGGCCGCTATGAGGATGTTGGGATTTATTTTACGACAAATGCGGAATTTTAATAGCATTGAATGTCTTAAAACACTCTACTTCTCTTTTGTGAGGTCCAAGTTGGAGTACGCTTCGCTTTGAATTGTTTGGTCACCTATATATCATGTTCAAATACAGAGACTCGAGAGTATCCAACGCAAATTTTTAAAGTATATGTCATTTAAAATTGATGGATATTTTCCACCTCGTGGCTACAATTATTGTATTTTATTAGATAGATTTAATCTTAGACTGCTAGCTGAACGACGTATTTTTGCATCTCATATATGAAGGGTTACTGGCTTCGTTATTATTAGTGTAGAATGATCAAAGGTGTATGTGCTGGTGTGAAGTTGGAGTAACATAATTATTATACAGGGTGGTCCAACGAAAAGTTTGCACCTAGCTTTTCTCTTTTTTTTGTAGTCGAATGCGAAAATGCTCGGACACGTCGATTTTGCTTTTGAGGGGGACACATTTTAAACATATTTTTCGATCTGCGCCTTTAACCCCCTAGCGGGGGTGAGTAACAACCCTAAA
The DNA here is from genome assembly GCA_911728435.2 of Apoderus coryli. Taxonomy (NCBI): domain Eukaryota; kingdom Metazoa; phylum Arthropoda; class Insecta; order Coleoptera; family Attelabidae; genus Apoderus; species Apoderus coryli. Next base: position 6,695,530 of record OU452204.1, on the reverse strand, counting down.
ATTTTAAATGGAAAGAGGGGTCTAATGACATATCATTTGAAAGGACACAAAATTGTCTTTCTAATGATACCCTATTTGTCGAATTTTACTAAAACAGTTAATACGAAAACGACTTTAAAGACATTAAGCCGATAATTTTGGTATTAATGAGAAATACAAATAAGTTTTAATTATTACGACTGAAAACAACTACAATCATTTCTAAATTATTTACTTTGAAGAAAAACGGGATTTCAAAAACACTATCTTATTTATCAGAACTAAATTCCTCACTAATCGTTTGCGTTTTTTGTTGAAATAAAAACTGCAGATACGTGTAGGAAAAGAATTTACACCGTTTATTTTAGTCTTTTCATTGATTCAGTTTGGTTGCTTCTCAAGTTATTTTACTTTTACCGTACAAAATGATTTATTCCATTCTAGAACGAGTTGAAATTGTTAAACTTTATTTTCAAAATAATAGTAGTGCTAGACTTACGGCTCGCTTATTTAATGAGAGACATCCCGATAAAAATGTGAATGATGTGTACGTTGGCAAGTTAGTTAAAAAGTTTGTAGATACCGGATCTGTCTGTAATGTAAAACACCAGCCGCAGAAACCGATCAGAAATGAAGCTGTGGAAGTCGCTGTTTTAGGGCATGTTAAAATGGATCATAGTCAAAGTACCCGTCAACTAGCTGAAGCCTCAGGTGTCTCCCGTTCGTCCATAATACGAATTTTAAAAGCGTACAAATTTCATCCGTACAAAATCAAATTAGTACAGGAACTAAATGAGGATGATCCTGATAGAAGGCTGCAATTTTGTGAAGCAATGAGCCAGCGTTTAATTGAAGATCCGCAATTATTATTTAACATTTGTTTTTCCGACGAATGCACATTTTATTTGAATGGAGCTGTAAATAGGCACAATTGCCGTTACTGGGATGACAGTAACCCACATTTATTCCGTGAGGTTCATACCCAGTATCCTCAAAAAATAAACGTCTGGTGTGGCATATTAGGAAATCATATTATAGGACCACTTTTTATTCCTAGAAATTTAACTGGTGAAGTGTACCTAAACATGCTTGAAGACACAATTGATCCTTTAATAACACAAATAATAGAAGATGACCAAAATCATACTGCTGATCGGCTTTATTTCCAGCAAGATGGAGCACCTCCGCACTATGTGGCTCCTGTAAGACAGTTCTTAGATGACCGGTTCCCTGGACGGTGGATTGGAAGGAGGGGCCCAATTGAATGGCCTGCCAGGTCACCGGATTTATCGCCTTTAGACTTTTTTCTTTGGGGGCACTTAAAAAATAAATGTTTTGCCACGAAGCCCGAGTCCATAGAAGATCTTCGCCAACGCATTACAGAAGAGTGCAGAAACATAACACCTGATATGCTACAAAATGTTAGAAATAGATTTGAACAAAATCTGTATTATTGTATGGAATCAAATGGGTCACATTTTCAACATTTGTTAATGTAACGTTTTAATAAATCAATTTAACAGCTTGTTTACTTTTTTTACAAAGCAATGTTAAAACTAACAAACATTGGAATGTACTAACGATTGCAGGTGTTTTCACTCGCAATAATTAAAACTTATTTGTATTTCTCATTAATACCAAAATTATCGGCTTAATGTCTTTAAAGTCGTTTTCGTATTAACTGTTTTAGTAAAATTCGACAAATAGGGTATCATTAGAAAGACAATTTTGTGTCCTTTCAAATGATATGTCATTAGACCCCTCTTTCCATTTAAAATTTTAGGGTTGTTACTCACCCCCGCTAGGGGGTTAAAGGCGCAGATCGAAAAATATGTTTAAAATGTGTCCCCCTCAAAAGCAAAATCGACGTGTCCGAGCATTTTCGCATTCGACTACAAAAAAAAGAGAAAAGCTAGGTGCAAACTTTTCGTTGGACCACCCTGTATAGGTAATATCACAGTTTATAAAATAATATACAGTTACTTCACTTCGTGTCAGAACGTTTTATCTCTCTGTCTTCAAAGCAATTCGCCGCCCGTATAGTTATAGTATCTTATAGGATATACATACATAATACAGTAGCGGGCCAGAATGTGGCTGGAATTGCGACGAGTCGATGCCGGTTTTAGCGTCTACAGACCCTTCTTATCTATAGTTATTATTCTATGGTAATATAATATGTAAAGGTCATAATGTTTTCAGGTCGTTTTATATTGTACCGAATCTTGCCGAAAAGTATCGTCGGTAACACAGAGTACTGTAAAGTGACTGTCGCTTTCAATAATATATAATTCAATATCGAAATGAACTTCTTACAATTGTTATGAAAAATAGTAAAAATATGAAATCAAAAGAGTCAAGAACAAAAAATGGCGTTTTCCACTAAAAAGTGCAGCTTTCTTTGATATGTCCGTCGTATTAATTAATGCAGTGTTGACCAAGTCAAAGACACAACTCATTAAAAAATAAAGCTACTTTGAATTACTATTTTATGAACGATGTAATCCTACAGTCTGTTATGGTTTTTCTAAAATTATAGATGTTTCGTAAAGTGTTGTAAGTGGATAAGATACACTTTCCGGTATACTTTACAACCAATCACATAAATGAGCTATTATAAGCATAACATTACAATTCATTAAAACAAAAAGAAATCAGTGTCAGGACATACGAAGAAAAACGCACGCAGAGAATTGTAGATGTACACATAAGACTATGGCGCCTCAGTAAATAATTTTTATAAATGCCTCAATAAGTTGTTGAGGCCTTTTTTATTTTTTTATATACATCATGACAGCTTAGAATGTATCATAAAATATAAAAATGAGATATTTCCAAGTGTCGTCTTTATATTTAAAAAAATAAAAGAAGAAATAAAAATAACAAACAGTCAGTCGGCATATTTTTATGTAGTAGGTATTTTATTTATTCATCTTCTGTTCGTTGGCATTTGTACGACGAACGATACTACTACAGCATGAGATTGAAGGCGAACACAAATATTTCAGAAAAACAATTTAATTACTTAGGACACACTTTTCGTTCAAAACTGAAGAAAATATTAAATAGTTTTTGGTTGTGGTTGGATTTGATACTTATGAGCAGTTTCTCATCATGACTAGCTCCCTGGCTGAAACAGGTTGTGTTTTAGAAGCTCCATTTACAGAACTTTGGAGTATTGGAAGACGTTACACTGCTACTCCAATGGTAGAGTAAGCACTCAAATATTTTAACAGTCACAAACGTCGAACCCAGCTTAAGTTCCCGTAAGCCACGTAGGTACATATCAGATGTGTGGAAAAGTATGTTCGTTGCTATGACAATATAAAAGTACAGAAATATTTACTGACGATTCCAAGTTCTTTCAATTACATTAGCAAACGTTCGCTGAACTTATTGACCAGCAGTGCGTGAAAAGATCGACACTTCTGCGACTGTTTGGCTCCAACCTGTGTGACCTCAAAATCGGATAGTTTGTGTTCTGAATTTGGATTGTACACAGCAAAACAGGTAAGATGATTTGTCTAAGCGAACTCATAGAGGTATAGCGGAAGTTCAACATGGGTGGTTCATCAATGAATTCCCTGAGCCACATATTTTACTTCAACATAAGCCACGGCCGCATGCTGCCAGTATCGAGATCTATTAACAGTGTTCACACTAGAAAGGCGCTTGGTGGAAACTCAATGACTGAGGGAATCATAATATGTCGAAAAAATTCTTGTATAAGTGAAAGCGATAGAACACCACCGAATTGTGTTGAATATAAGGATTTCGCGGTCGTATACTGCTTAACTGTAGTTCCTCGGGTTGTCGTGTCTTAACATTCTACAAGACTATAGTCTAAGAATCCGAGATACTGCAGTTACTCATTTCAATACGTAACTTCTTTGTCATCGAAATCAGAACAAAACCATTTAAAAGTAAAATATAAATACAGTGAGCATAACAAAATGATAGTGATTTAAATAATTAATTACATTATTTCCATAAGATCCCAGTGTTGTTAAGTGTGCACTATCTTTTGGATACACTATACGTACATATACATCCGCCGAAATGGACATTAAAAAGCAGTTACATTAAAATGGTTTATTGTTTTCGAAATTTTTTCGTTCGTTGCCATTTATTATCATGTCCAAACACACTAATTTATGCAAGTTATAGAAATAACTAATGATAATGTAAGATTTGTTTATATTGTTTTTAAAAGCGTGCTATAAAACTATTATATAAAAATTTCCTTTATGTAATACATAGTTGCTTTAAATAATTCTCAAAAATAGGTTAATTGTTTTCAAAACTTACCGCCTATGTTGAGGTTTACAATGGCGCAGGAACGTCATCAGCATGATGGATTGTGGGTCGATAAAAATACATGAAAAAAAAAGTTTAAATTATCTAAACTATGCATAGTCTCAAGTGACTAAATATTATACAGGGTGTCCAGAAACTGAACCAACAAACGAACACAACAGATTCTAGGATTGATTTCATGCCGATTTGCCGTATATCATCTTATCCAAAAGTGATTTTCAAAGGAGCTACAGCTCTTTAAAGCTAGCTGTCTGCGTCAGTCACTTCAGGTTTCTGGCCACTCTGTATATTGTGCAATATAATTCGATCGTTATGCCAGCAAAATCTGCTTTCAAATACATAATATACGTTAATGAACAGTATATTTTCTATTGTCTTTGTCTATCAAATAAAATCTTTCAAACTTTATACACGTTACCAGCGGCCAATCGAGTCAGTTGCAGTCTTCGAGGCAATACAACAACCTTAAAAATATGTGGCATGGCTTGTAATATTATTGTTTTCTACTAATATAGGCTGAGAAATTGAGATCCAATTCAATATACAATTTCAATAATAAATAAAATAAATAAAAAAATGTTCCATGGCCCAGTTTTGAACTCGCAACCTGACGATTACGAAGAGTAAACGCTAACATATAGGCCAACAGGTATGACATGATTGGTTTTTTAAAACTGTCATTAAATGCAGACGCTCAGAACCTAGATGGTAACGACGGTAAAATAGACATATTCGAATGCCAAATGTGTCAACTTGTGTCACTTAAAAGCAATTCTACCAGATTTAGTTCATGTGGATAGTATTAAAATAAAAATAAGTATATACTAGAAATTTTTTTAGATATAATAATGTTTTAATATTTGTTATATTACTGTGGAAGTTGACTACATAAAATTTGTTGGAAAATCAAGTATCTAATCATGTTGCATGTGTAAAGTGTGGATTTGTGGAGGAAAATGTGCTGGACTGTATTTGTGGTGAAATTTTCAAAAAAGTTTTGAAACAGACCATATGTTAGACTTCGTAAGTTAGTATGTTGTTTAGGCGTTAAGGCCTCGAGTGAATGAGAGCGAACATGTTTCATTATTTATTTATAGGTCTTAGCGATATTTCATTTAGTCATTATTATTCACAATTTCTGCCAATTCGGAGGAATTTGCACTAAATATTAAAATTGTCATAGAAATAAGATATGTTGTCTTGGTTACCTACGAGGGCTAAACCTGTAGGCTCTATTACAAATTTTGTGAGCTTAGTAATAGATTCCTGTTAGATCTTGAAGACTATAAAAATCTAATTTCATGAACATCTCAAAATATAGCATCTGCCCTAGCAGGAAATAATGCACTATTAAAAGCTATCTAAAATTATTATATCAAATAAACACTCCCAATACAAATTAATACCTGGAACTAATACCAACATTACCTAATCCAAGTTGAGCATTTCTTTAAATTATAGCCTTACATAACAATAACATAAAAAAATAAAATCTATAATAAGGACGACAACCTAATCAAAAACGCATCAATCATTCTTAGTTGCATCTTTCTTTGCAAATGTCAGAAACCAATTTACCAACTAAACACAATAACAGACGTTTTAATCATGATAAATAAATTGTTAAAAGATACCATCTAGCTTTGTTATATTATGGAGGTATAGGTACCCTCAATAAAAGTTATTATTTGTATACCAAAATTAATTGTTTATATCGTTGTTTAAAGCCATACCTAAATGGAACAAAAACTTCAGTTAGATTCTATGAAAATTAAGTGTTTTGTAAAGAATTAGTGTGTCAAAATTTTATTATTAAAATTATTAAATAATAAAACACTTCTGTTAAATACTACGTGGTATCTTAAATTGATGCAATCATTTGAAAACCTAGATAGACCTAACCGGACCTTCCGGAATGCATTCTCTTCTCTATCTGTACAATTTTGTTTTGGAACCCCAAACCCTACAGTTGTGTTTGTTAACGTAACCTCCAAGATCAAATTGAGCGAAATGGTGATATTACCAAGTCTTTTAAAAGCAACGCCGAGCAGAGTGACGATAATGGCTATTTAGCTTCAACTCCTTTGAGGAAATAAATAAAGTTAGAAAGAACTTACACAACTTAATAAAAAAAGAACGGTTGTGAAACTAAATAAAATCCAACTCAAAGCATCAAAAGTTTTGAAGTTTGATACTTTTGAGACAATGTAAACAATTTGGTGTAATCAAATGTAACTTTTCTTTTACAAGAACACATTTTTTTATTAAAAGAGTTTTGATTTTGTAATAAATTAGTTAATTTGAAGAAATTGGACACATTTTGTAAAATAATTGCTATAATTGGTGGTCTATCCGTCTATTCTGCAGCAAGTTCGTTTAAAAAACTTAGCAATTATAATCACTGTTATTTCCAGCTGGGTGCCAATTAAAGATATTTCTTACGCCCTGGAGAGCAGGGAGGTTCTACTTGCAACCTTCCTGGACATACAGGGAGCCTGCGATAACGTTTTAACGAACTCAATCCTAGGAGCACTGAGGCAACGAGGCATCAATGCGACTTGCTGCAGGTGAATAAACTGCATGCTTAAAGGAAGAATGGTATATACTTCAGTAATGGGGGATACAATAATAGCTAATCCTGTACGAGGGTGCCAGCAGGGGGGAGTACTGTCTCCTCTGATGTGGAACCTGGTTATAGACGATTTGCTAAAAGTTCTGGACAATGAAGGATTTGGGGTTCTGGGTTTTGCAGATGACCTAGTCATATATGTCCAAGGAAAGTTGAATAGCACAGTAAGGGAACGTATACAACGGGCCCTTGATATAGCAACATACTGGACTTTGGAACAGGGACTAAGAATGAACCCGTCAAAGTCAGCAATGACTTTCACCAGGAGGAAGAAAACAGAGGGACTAAGACCACTGAAGTTTTGCTGAACCTCCCACCCTTGCACATCATGGTAACGATGGAGGCAGGGGCGGCATTCATTAGACTGCGAGGGCTGGTAGGAACTCTACCCACTCATCGGGCACATACCAAAATTGGGGCCTGTATTGGGGACGGCATCATAGACATGTTCATGGACCACATCAGACCATAATTTGAATTCGACATAAACTTCGAGGTACATATTATGGACCGAAAAGTTCTTAATCAAGACTGCATGCGGACACTGAGAGGGATAACCTGGTTTACAGACTGGTCACAAACCGAAGGTGGAAGTGGTGCAGGAATATATAGTGAGACAAGGAACTCGAATCTAAGATGCTCACTGAGGAAAAACACATCCGTGTTTCAAGCCGAAGTATTTGCAATTTTACAGTGTGCAAAACTAAATAGATTGAGGGCCTATACAAATAAGCGAATCAATATAATATGTTCAGATAGCCAGGCGGCCTTAAGGGCGCTAAAAAGACCTACGGTGACAACTAAACTGGTATGGGAATGCCAAAAAGAACTTAGGGCCTTGGCGGAACACAATAGGGTTAATCTAGTGGGGGTCCCGGGGCACTCGGGAATAGAAGGGAACGAGAGAGCGGATTGGCTGGCTAGACAAGCCTCTCAAAACCCATATACTGGCACTGAACCTGCGCTGGGCTTGTCTAAAAGAACGGCGCGGGAACTTCTGAAGTGCTGGGCCTAAAACGAGCACCAGAGATATTGGGCACGCACTGATTGCGCCTGCAGATATTGACAGCCAACACATAACTGAACTCCACAAGTTAGTGGAGGGTACAGGGTTTTTGGATTGGGTGGCATAAAATACGGGGACTTTTCACAATAAGCCCATGAGGCTGCAGTGAAACCGGGGAAACATGTCGAACGGACCCTTACAAAAAAAAAAAAATAAAAAAAAAGGTATTTCTTAAAAACGTCTTCTTAAAAGAATAAGGGACAATTAATTGATGAAAAATAAAATACGCAAAGTTATATATAATCAGATCCGTAAAGCAACAATATTTCACGATAATTTCCCCTATCTAGATTTAGGAACTGAAAAGTAAATTGTTAAAAATGGCCGAAGAATGAGTATTTTTCATTATTCGCTAAATTCAACAATTTCACCCTATATACAGTGTATCCAAGATAAAAATAAAATGGCACTCACAGTTTTCAAAATAATATAAGACTTTTAAAATGTCTATTACCTACTACTATTTTAGATTTTATTTCATAGGATTTTATCCTAATAGTCTATACAATTTGAATTTGACGGGTCGTTTTCCACACTATGATTTAGCTGATTGCTTTATCTACAGCACTTCCAATGTTTTCAAAACTTCTAAAGAGAAGTTGAGTTATAAATAAGCTGATAAGTTCTATGGAAATAGTTTCCATGTTAGTCTTAAAAAATTCTAAAAATTTGCCTACATTAAATTAAGAAACATGACAACCCTTGAATAAATGAGTGGTTTTTTTATTTATAAAAAAAAATGGTCGACACTAACTCAGACCACAGAATATATAATTGTATTTACGATGCTCAGACCCATTCTTGAGTTGTACCGTATTACGAACATTATATTTTGCAATAAAAGTATTAGTAATGAAACATAATATTACAAAATTGCCTATGTGGCATTTAATGTGAGACATGATTTTTTGTTGCTCTGAAACTGACAATCATATCACCCCGAGCTTGGAAGTATGCTAAAGTTATGCCACTACCCAAAAAAAATAATCCCTTACGGTTGGATGATTTGAGATCAGTGTCGATGCAGCCCGTGTTGTCCAAGGTATTGGAAAAGGTGCTTGAGAATCAGAGCGTTGTGTTTTTCAATGCGTATAATTTGTTTCCGTCTAAACAATCAGGCTTTAGGGCAAGTCACAGTTGTGCTATGGCATTATCAAAGATTACGGATGATATTATTGGTGCAACGGATAACTGTAAAGCGACAGTTCTAATTTTGTTGGATTATAGTAAGGCATTTGATATGCTCAATCATAGAGTTTTGCTAACAATTTTGGAATACATAGGGTTCGATGAAGCAGCTGATAGAACAATTAAGTCGTTGCTTACGGAACCAGTACAATGTGTGGATGTGGATGGCATTAGATCTGGCAATCTTCATGTTTTGTCTGGTGTACCATAGGGTAGTGTTTTGGGACCATTGCTTTTTACGATATATACTTCAACATTTCCTAAGGTCTTGAAGAATTGTAATTATCATATGTATGCTGATGATACGCAGCTGTATTATTCCTTTCCACCCTCGGAGTATGCAACGGCGCAAGCTAATATAAACGAGGACTTGGCTGCGCTTCTAAAGGTATCATCGGATCATCAGTTGAAGCTCAATGTAAGTAAAACCATATCGATTTTATATAGAAGTGAAAATGTCCGGTCGTTTCTCTTGGAGAATTTAAATATTGAGGTTGGATCTGATCGTGTATCTTTCAAAGACGCGGCAAGGAATTTGGGTTTAACAATGGACTATAAGATGCGTTTTAAGGAGCACATAACCTCTAAACTTCGGATAGCCTATGGTACACTGAAACAAATATATCATCATAGACATTACCTAAATAGGGAAACTCGATAAATGCTCTGTGAGACTTTGGTGCTATCCCATCTCAACTACTGTGACACCATATATGGTCCATGTCTTGATGGTATGGATATTGGACGGGTTCAGAAGCTGCATAATTCTTGCCTAAGGTTTATTCATGGTATCAGAAGACGACAGAGGGTTTCTTATAAATTGAGGGAAACCAATTGTCTGAATATGTATAATCGTCGTACGTTGCATGCTGCCTGCTTTTTTTTATAAAGTTTTAAAATTCCAGATTCCATCATATCTGACCAATAAAATCATATTCCGCACAAACGTTCATAATTTAAATATCAGACGTAAAACAATTATAACTGTACCAATTCATAAAAAAGAAATTTTCATATAACGTTGCTTATGAATCGGTTTCAAGTGAAGGATTTCGTTATGTCATTGAATACATTTAGAGATAAGTTGAGAGAGTATTTATTGTGCAGTCAATAGATATAGATATTTTTGTTGTTTTATATTTTATATTATAGGTGAGTGGGTATATTATTTTTATATTTTGTTTATTGTTTTTTTTTTTATATTTTTTTCTAATTTGATTTTTAGGCTACAGCAGCTCTTGATATGTCTATCAAGAAGCTCATTTAATACGCCTTTTAGTATACAAACTATTTCAAATTGTAACTGTGTGCAAAAATTTATTATGGTGGTTTGATAATAATAAAAATGTTTATTATTATTATTAATTAATTCTTCCCTAATTTAAAAAACTTTGTAATTGTCATTTTTCGAAGTTCATAATCTTCAGAAAGAGTTAAAACACTTTGTATTTTTCATAATTTTTCCTTATATTCTTTAGTTCCGTTTAGCAGTCCTCTGAGCAACATTCATTTAGAATAGTAGATACGATCTAATCTAGAATCATACCACATTTATTTATCAAACAGCAACATCTCCTAATGACTTAGGGCTAATTATTTTTACCAACAACAAATTAAAACTTCATTAATAATGATAATAATAACAACCTCACAATAATAAGCTTAGGATTATTATATTTATATACAGTTAACAATACAGCCGTTTCAAAATTTAATTTTGATGGATTCTTCATACAAAACCACCCATCGAAAAGTACTATAATGATATAATGAATATAAACGTATAAACACCTGTTTAGTGGTTGTCAGTCACATTAAAAGCGGTATTATTAATAATACTTGGTGTTCATTTACTATTTATAAGTAACGAATAATAAAAGAGAAGAAAAAATAACATTTTATCGTTAAAATATTTTTACCTCCATGTGTGTTTGTCGTGTTGTGAATGCCCGTTATTTTTTGTGTTAAAAGCACAGCTATTTGCGAATCAGCAACTTTTTCGCAAAAACATCTCTATGAACTTGTTTATAAAATAAAAAAAATATTTTGAGCTTAAAAATACGCCTTTAAAATAATATAATTAAATTAATGAATTTGGGAATTGATGTTCTTAAACTATGGAGCTGATGCACCGGCCTTTGTCTTATTAATAGAGTAACAAATTGAATAGATTTTTAACAGAATCTCTTACGTCAAACGATCCATAGTAGACCTCATTCCATAATTTGGGTCAATGAATACATACCGTGAAAGGATCCTGCAACAAAAGAAAATACAGTCAATTAGAAAAAAAAAATTATATAAATTTTATTGATGGATACTTATCAAAAAAAAAATATAAAATTAAAATAATTCTTGGTTGATAGCGTAAATGGATTGCGGACAAACCACTGCACAAATCTTTACAATTTTCATTTATTTTACCATTTGATAGACAAATTAAAAAATCAATACAAATTTCAACTTAAATGAATAACAAAATAAATATCTGCAACAATGTAGACTAAAGTGTAGAGAAATATTCTTAAAACCGCCTCAATTACTGTATAAAACACTCTCGCAACGCATTAAATGGCCACAGAATATAACCAATCACGGTTTACTGTTATATTTTGTACAGTAGATACGACCGCAACTTCCGCCGACTATGGGTGCCTTGTAATCAGAGCAAATTGAGCCATTATGTATTGTTAATTTCCCAAAAACCTAAATAATCCCCATTTTCCATTACAATTTTTAACTCAATTTTTCGATAAAGTGCGTCTTTTCACTAATAGATGTAATACGAGTATAGAGGCGATGGACTGTATTTCGTTATTGATTTTCTCACAATATACCTTCCTTCGAATTAGTTATAAATTATATGGCTTTATCATATCTGATAGTACCTCGTTGGAATCTCCTGATAGCTCGAATTTGTCAACATCATTTTAATTAATCCAAATCACCAAAATACCAGTGTTTTCTTTTTCATTTTGCATATAGGGCTGAAATAAAACAAACAGCAGAGAGCTTTTAAAGCCTTTATTGGTTTTCCTTCAAGTATTCTCCACGAAGATTAATGCATTTTTGGATCCATTTGAAACAATCTGCAAGCAGACATCCAACTCATTTGTTGATACAGTCAAGATTGCGTTTTTCAAGACTTCGCGTCGATTGTTTCTTCTGGCAAATGAAACCTTTGATCACACAATTCGTTTTTGATTTTCGAAAGGGTAAATAAATCGTTGGGACTCTCCGCAAGAATAATTCGATGTTTTGTTTCTCGCTAAGAATTAAATTCTCTTGCGATATTTGTAAGAACTTGCATGCTTCGTTTTGAGGGTCATGACTTCAAGCAAACAAATGATTGTATATCGATCGGCAGTAGCATTTTTTGAGCTTACATGTTTTTTAGCTAAATATCTATAAGACCTTAATCGAGACTCGTCGAGAACGTATGGTTTTGTCGATCTTTCTTCACCTTGGTACACTCAAATAGACCGCTGGTGTTTATTTTCGCATTGAAAGAGGAAATCGACAATTCATCACGAACAACATGTCGATTTCCTTGATGTGTTTTTGATGCACCTTTGATCGTCGCGCCGCTAAGAATCATTCGTAGACGGGCGTGAATTCTCCATACCAACGAGAAGTTGTCGACTGATCTATTGACAAATTTAGAGCTTTTTGAATACGTGTCGTGGGCTCCAAGCTTTCTCAGAATCTAATGTTATTAGAGAAATGGCTTAGCAAACTTACAAGGTCCAATCTAACAGGGACGCAGCCGTCAAAGACTTAAATTTTGATAGAGTAGTGAGGGTGAGACATTGACATTTTTATTACATGACATATTAACAATAAACATTGATCGTTCATCGTATATTTTTGAGACGAGCTTCAAGTGAAAATAATACTCCATTATTATAGGTCTAACCTCTGGCGAAGTTCAAAAATAACTTGTTAAAACGGATTTCTAGCTAAAACAGGTTCACAGGCAAGGCTAAAATATAAATATCAGTCGGATTCGTTTAGAGGACCAATTTTACAATTAAGATGTTCTGTTTAAAGTTGATTTATGTAGCAAATAATAAGATAATAATTTGTTTTATAAATCTTTATTATTAGGTATTAAACATAATTAGGAAAATTATTATTCTACACCATTTTACCTAAATCAATCAGGAGACTTTCGTTGCTTTTGTATACAAGGAGATTCTCTAGAATGTTGACTATCATCTCAACACTAATAATTTTGGAATAATTGGAAAGGAGTTATTTTTTATGCAAACACACTAGCCTAATTTTGATTAATTATAGAAAACTCACTTTATATTCCTTAGAAAAACTAGCAGGCATTCACTCAGAAAGTCTTAGACTAATATTGTAAGCTACAATATCCTCTATAACTTTAATGCTGCGAGGTAGAAGGTAATAGCAAAAGCATTTGCTTCATATTAAACTAAAAATGTATTGCTTTTGCGCTGTAGCAAATCCTTCACACTAAACATGGTTATGTCCCGTATCCCTCTTATGCTAGAAGTATATTTTGTGTATTGCGGCGCATGACTGAATATACCTTGGGATTTTTCCATATTCTGCTATCATGAGCGTATCTACAGTTGTAAATCTATCCAATACATCACAAGTTGCCTGGACATTTAAGCTTGCAAAACCTTTTCTGTTTATATATTCGTCTTTAAAGTCTCAAGGTTTCGGAATTCGCACGTGTACACTCCAGTGCTCTTATTGCACTAGGAAAACTATATTTATCTTGCCAAAGCTGCTTCGCTTATCTAATTTGTTTCCTCGGAACAAGGAAATTTAATCCATACATTTGATTGGGTCATTATCTTATTTGTGACGTCAGGAATTTTGACACAGTGCTTTGTCTTATTCCAATGTTTTCACCAACACTATTTTGGTCAACAGGATCAGAAATGTACCTTAAAAAAACTTTCATTTTCTGGGTAGGTGTCAGAGGACCTCTTCGTTTTTCATACTACCTAACCCAATACAATTGGCTTTCCAATGAACATTGTCTTCACTAAAACCGAAGAGCTTTGTGTGATCACCTGGTGAAGTTTCTATACTCGTTTTTTGTAATATTTCGATGCTCTAATTTGATCTAAAAACATAATTCACAATTTAGACGCTGCTTCATACACACGAAGTCAGTTTTATTAGAGCAAATGCTAAACTAATAGTAGACAGGGTACTTTTATTCATGTTTGCTGTAGCTAACAAAGCAAATTATGTAAATGCTCCGATGTTAATCAATTATATCGAAGATTTTGCTTCAAAATATGTATTAAAAGCAGTTGCTACGTTTTATTCACCAGACAAAAATTATTTATGAATTGCTACACAAAGTAACAAGACTTCAAGTTATGTTGGAGGATCCGCCAGGGAATTCGGGCGTATCTAGTGTTGGTAATAGGATATGATGGAGTTGTTACTTCTCGTCCGGCCATCGTTTGTGAACTTGTGTCACCGGGCATATTGCCGGCTCACACTAGATGTCGCCAAAAACATCTTTTTGTCACTAAAATTATTTGTTTGAGTAAGCTAGTAGATTCCAAGTTTTCTTCTTCAACATCATGCAACCGTTTCACAGTCTTTGAATATGCAGTAAAATAGGTTGAAACATTATTCACAATTTTTGGCACCGCACCTGTTTTTAATTTTAGAATATTTCGTGGAAATTCCTTAAGCTTTAGTCGCATCGCACATTTATCTATTTTAATTATATCTCAATCTCAAAACTGTCTTAAACAAAAGAAAGGGTTTTCAAATTGATTGGTTTTTTTTTTCTAATCCTCATTTTGCAACACCAAAATTTAAATTTGCTAAACGATTCTCAAGGAGAACAAAATTTTATGAATGATAATAAAACCAACTATTTACCTAATGTTTTATATGTTCTTGCACAATCCTGAGTAGTCGCAACTTGTGCACTAAACATTAGACTTTTTTTTACAATTATTTATAAAAAAGTTTTTAACCACACAAGTGCTAAGGAAAACACATGCAATTATTATAAAAACTTAAAATGGTTTCCCCGTCACTAAAAAAAATGCGGAAAAGCGCACCGTAGGAAAATAATTTTACAAAATATAAAAATTTAAATGAAAGATTTGGAAACAAGTCGAGAATATGATGGTTCTGATAATATCTGTTACTGTTAGAAACGCACCGAAAAACATATTAGATGCTCATCTTGATTAACGTCGATACGTGTGTTACATAAAACAATAGGTATAAATTATAAATCAATGCCTTAAAAGTTATATAAAGGTTCTTCAACTATCACTCCTTTTCTGTGCTGTGCCTCTAACATTGTCTCGTTGTTGATGAGTAGGTACTATAATGGGGAGCGTGTGAATGAATTTAAACGCTTAAGATATTAATACACCATACCCATCGTATGGTTTATATATAATCTTTTTGCAAAACTTCTTGATACATCTTTTAATATTATTAGGTAGATACTACTTTATAACCAAAAGCAATTTATGTGTTCTTTGTTGTGTAACATAACGCCATAACTATACACTTTTTGTAGGTATATATCTTTTAGTTCTTGCTTCAGATAATGATACGCTTCTGTAATTTCGTTTATTACTTGTATATGATAATACTTATAGGCTAAAATAGAGGAATTCTCCTTATGTGATTTTAAAAGTAGATTTCCAGTTATAAATACATCTTATATTTGATTTGATCGTCGTTCATCTTAAAGCTGTTTGATCAGTCCCCAAATCCAAAGGTATAACAGAGGGCTAATTATATACATATTACTTTCCCGCACAGGGTGTGAACGCGTTAAAAAATTTTCGAGATAAAGACGGATATAATTAGTATGTATTCGTCCACGATAGCGCCCAAACGCTTTAAACACTTAAGCTAAATTTTGGTACATGAGTTTGGAGGAGTCCTAGGATAAACCCATTAGTTTTTGGTTGAAATCGCTTAAGCCCTGTCATGGGGGTGGACACAACCGCTAAATTTTCAAATACCAGTAGGGATCGAGTGATACATCATTTTAGAGCATTTTTTACCCGCTTTAGAGCGATATTCGATATTCGCCCCCATAATTCTCGAGAAAATTGCGTTTAAAATTTTACCAGTTAGGTAGTTGGAACCTATACTCTTATGAGAATAACTACATATAAGAGTATTTTAACACATTAATAGAGCGCTCGCTTCGCAAGCGGAAGGTTATTGTTCGAATCCCAGCTCTGGCAATTTTTTTTTTTTTAATTCTTGAATAAAGTAGTTGTTAGTTTGTTACGTGAGTTTATTGGAAATAATGAAAATAATACAATTATACTAATAATTATTAAAATTCTGTTTCGTTACCCAGGTCATATATTTTTTATTATATTATGTCTTGTTGGGAAAGTTTTGGCGCGACACAACCGATTTTTTTTAATTTTAATGAACAATTTATTCTTGTACTACGAGCGTGCGGTAAAGTGCACTTTTACGCATCTTTTTAGTGTGGAATGTTGCACTTTTCCGCACTTTTTTTAATGTTGCTATACTAATATAAAGTCAGATAGTGCTAGATTTGTAATAAATCATAAATATTAATAACTGTTTATCCAAATCAAATAAAAGAAGTACTTGTATAGCTTCCTTCTGTTTATCCAGCAAAATGAGAACCTGTTAAATGACCTAAACATGGAAAATTTGCCTATAACTGATCTTATACATATTTGACCCATTTGTAAATTCTCAGTTTGACAGTTCAGGCTAATAAATTATTGCGAGTTGTTTCTACAGTACCACTGTTTGGTTTTTCAAAAATTCAAGTTCTCGTAGGAAAAAATTTGTAGCTAACACATGTGGAAAGTGTCTTTTCCGCACTTGCCGGACCGAACTCCACTGCGCGTCTTTCGGTCAACTATCGTCGCGTGTGGAAAAGCAAAGTTTCCGCATTTTGTTAGGTAAATAACCATTTTGAGCATATAATGAAAACTTTATCACATGATTCTATAGAACTAAAAAAAAAATGTGTAGTAACATAATTTTCCTGTAACAAAAGACAAAATCATCTAGAACAAAAAGCTATCATACGTTCTGTAGACAAAGATATTGAAATTATATTTTTATATAGGCATAGAATGAATTAATCAATAAATATTTTAGGTCAACATTCGTTACTCAACTATTTACCTGTCTTTGCATTTGGGCACTAATCAAACAGCCTTAAGTAGCCAATCGACAACCAAATAAAGGCCATTAGAGATATCAGATAGACGTTGGTTTAATAGTATTTAGGACTACGTCTGTCAATTAATTCATCAAGGAAGTTCTTAAAAAAATGATTTTTTCTTAAATTCTTTATCAATTATCCACAAACAACAATTGAATGACTGTAAACTATGATGAAAAAATGTTAAAGATAAAAAACACACCTCGGGTATATTGAAGTTCAACGAAAAATTGTTGAAAATATTGAATCAATTCAGCTTTCAACCTTTTATTTTCCATAATCTACAATAATTATCGTAGTGTAGAAATTGTCATGTTATACAATTAACAAATATATGTCACACCATACAATAAATTGTACGAAACAACACACTAATAAAACTATACATGATTAAAAACACAAAATCACTAAGCAACACAGTTAAAAAACTCACCTAAACTCTAAATTAATAATAATAAATTTCTCAATAAATTGATGAAGATATTCATCATTCAGTTAGACATCCGACTGGCATGAATTTATTAAGAGACCGATAAAAGTAGTACCCCTTTTAAACTGATCAAAATATTCTCTGTATATATGTATAATATGTAACTATCAAAATGAATACATCATTTACAACAGTACGACAGGAAGTTGCCCTTTGGTCAATTAGTCTTGACTTACATAATAACTGATACTTTCTATGATTATTGGCCAGTGGATAGCACAAACAGTGTACGAATAGCGGCAGGCACCTGATTTATTTTTGACACTTTTTCTATATTCTGTAGGTATTGAATTATAAATTTTTTGCAATATTATAATTCACCAAGAACACCCATTGTGAAATATCCAGGTCTCGTCGAGGAACACATATTTGTATATTCTTCATCGTCAGTTTGTTATATGCCCTTAGGAATTCCACTTTTTTCAAATAACATTTAGCGGGCCCAAAAGTCTAAGTAGCGGATTATCTATGGTCTATTGTTCACAATAGATGGCAGGACAAGAAGAAACAACTCCATTAAATCCTATTAACAACCAGTGGCGGCTCGTGAGGTCTGAAAGAGGTGGGGCACAACAAGGTGGAAATAAGGCAATAACACCCAAAATTTTCAAAATAAAGAATCAAAATGATAGGTTTTTTTAAGTAGTTAGAGTAGCTAGATAATAACTGTTTGTAATTGAAGTCCATCCTCCTTCTGAACAGCAAAGTGGTTGATCACTTGATCATTAAAATTTGAAATGGACTTCACAAGTTTTTTTTCAATAGATAGCATTGCTAACGCGCACAATCTTTCCTGGCCCATAGTGTTTCTTAAAAATGTTTTGATGCGTTTGAGGGTATAGAAACATATTTCGCTTTTACAGTCATAGGGACAGTACACAAAACAGTCAGCAATTCCACAGAATCACTAAATGTTGATGTTAAATTAAGTAATTAACGTTAGGAAATAAGTTACACACAGTTTTAATATCTTCATTTGGAAAGAATTTTTCAGATTCAAATAAATTTGCAACAATTAGGTGTCCATCAAAACTTTTTTTATAGTACCTAATTCGATCATCAAATGTTAATTTAACATTATTTACATTCATATATTGCATTGAATTCATCTTTACTATTTAATTGTTCAAAATCAAAACATTCACTTTATAATACTCAAAAAGCACGATCCCGAAAACAAAAACAACACCACACGCACGAATTTTATTCGCATAGACTGATGGGTAGGGTAGGTAGGGATATGACGTCACAAATGCTGATATTAGCGCATAGCATAGCGATGCATTGCTGTCTCTGTTTTTCACACGCGATAGCAAAGAAAACAATAGAGGCACAAAAATGTTGTGTCCAAAAGCATCGTAATATGTACTAAGATCTACATTCTGTTTCATTACCGTGAATAGACGCGCTGGAAGAGTGATTATAGCATAGACAGGGTCGTCTTCGATTCAAATTTTCAAATGCAAAATTTTATAGGGAATTGTAACGAAATCACACTGGTCTGGTTCGAAGTATAAAATCTAAAATTATTTTTTCTACTTCATTTTTTAGGTACGGCACGTGCACGTGGCATGGACCAACCGCCACTGTGTAACAACACTAGCTACGCCCAAATTCCCTAGCGGGAGGCTTTATTTACGAATTGCTTGTTACATAATGTAACAAAACTGTAAGTTATATTTGAAATTTGCTTGCGTTCGTTGAGCCAAAACTCATCAGTGGTGATCAGCAGGCAATGTGATTCAAATATGCCACATTTACGAAGAGCTAATATACTATAGCACGAGATACCGAATGACAACAAGATGTATGAGGCGACATCTAGTGTGAGCAGGCAATACGCCCGGTGAAACAATGTTGTTTATATTTTATTGTAAATGTAATTGTGTGTGTTTTTGTTTACACATTTATAAATAAAATATATTTATTTAAAATTAGCCAATGTAGTCGTTTTTTTGTGTTACCACAACATTCCCTTCACATATTAGCTAGAGTATGTTTCGCTACATCTCATACTACTCATTAGCTGGGGTTAATTCGTAAAATCTCGATACAGTTTGTTTACAAATCATCCAAAGAGGGCCTGCTATTTTGATAGAAAGTCCGATTTCCATGAAAATAGCGAGCTATTTGGTTATTATATAATAGCAGGGTAACAGCTTGAGTCAATATACAAATATTCAGTTGTCAATATATGGGTTCTGAAATACTTCCGGATGTACAAGCTGCTTTTTTATCAAAATGACATTTCACAAAAGAAGTTTTTATGCAAAGATGCCAGAAAATTTAGATTTTTATTCAATAGAAAATTAGAGACAACTCGAAATTAGAATAATAACACGAAATAACAATAAATATATAAAAAACTAAACATAATTTGATCGCAACTGACCATGAATATGAATAACTTCAAAACATTGCTCTCCTGTAAGTCTAATTGAATCCTTTGTCACACATATGTTGCTATCTCTCATACAAGTATAACAACTGGCTGAATACCCATCAGCTGCTTCTGTTCATTTAGTTTTGGGATCACTTTGTCACAAAACATTGACAGCAATATGTGTATTTTCCTAATGTGTGGATACATAAGTATAGAAAATGAGACTAAGACGAAAATATATTATCTACACTTGAAACATTTATTTTAGGCGCTAGTAAAAAAAAACAACAACGAAAATTAGGTGTTGACTTCTCACTTACATATGTTTTGTTTACTGTGGGTATTTGCGTTTGACTATGATTGATTTATTGGATTTGATAAATAATTTTAGAAATATCAGTGAATGTTAATAGTACCTTCATGAACGTATGCGGTAACAATTGTATACAACCATAATTCAATATAATTCGTTGATTCATGGTGACATTAATCAAACCAAACACTGAATTTTGACGCCATAATAATGCATTTATCCAGGATTTTACATAACTAGACGATTATGTTTACATAAGCCGAGCCTCAGTGTACATGCAATACAATCAAACTCCGACATGGGCAGGTCCAAGGGTACATCGGTCTGGCATTTGATGGCGAAGGACCAAATACTAACACTACTCATGATTAGATAAAGCCGGTACCTTGTGATATAAATGGTAAGTAAATACTAAAATATATTTTTTTCCCGGACACATAAGTAACGGTAGATATTTAATTTTAGGAAATTTTATTATACAAAAGTTACATTTTCTTTATATATCAAAACTGGCAATAATTTGTGACGCTACTTTTGCTGCTTCTACTGACTCCGGTGGAGTGTTCGCAATTTTTAAATTAAATTACAGAATGAAATTGACAGATATTTGATTACTTTTTTAAAACTTCAAATTTCACTTGGATAATTTTCTGACTTTTTTCAATATTAAATCGAAGTTTTTCCCGTCTCAGAAAAAAATAGTGTATTATACACGGGAAAAAAGTACTAGATTTTAGCTCGAGAGCTAAAATCTAACTTGTTGTATTGTTGTTAATTGTATAATAAATACCTATTATTACCTGTATACGAGGGTTGCCTTTTATATTTCGGGATTAGAGAATAAAAACAAATATTAATTATCGAAAATCACTTTATTGCTTTTCAAAATATTCCCCATGAAGATCTATACACTTTTGCATGCGTTTGAACCAATTGGCGAAGCACTTTTGCCACTCTGATTGAGGTATCTCGAAAACATGCATTCTGAATGCAGCAACCGCTTCTTCAGGTGTCGAAAAACGTTGACCTCTCAGTTTGTTTTTTACGTACGGGAATAAAAAGAAGTCATTCGGTGCCAAGTCAGGACTATACGGCGAATGATTCAACAAATCGATGTTTTGGGTGCTCAAAAATGCAGTTGTTTGAGCCGATGTGTGAGAGCTCGCATTGTCGTGGTAAAGAGTGATCCGTCATCGGCGCGGTGGTTGGATTTCCTGATTTCTTGGAAGACAACTGGCAAACAAATGGGTGTGTACCACTCAGAATTTACTGTTCTCCGTTGTTCTCGTGGTACAGGCGACCATTTGCTTGGAAGTGCTTCGTGCGCGAACAACTTCTGTTGGATTTGGCTCATCTTGAAACACCCATACAGTCGACTGCTGTTTACTTTCGGGCTCATACGCGTAAATCCACGATTCATCACCTGTCACGATGTCAGACGTGTTTCGAGGCACCGCGATCGGATTTTTTGAGCATTTCTTTCGACCAAGCGACACGAGCCTTTTTTTGAGCGATTGACAAATTGTGTGGGATCCAACGGGAACAGTCAAATGTTTATGCAATATTGAATGTATGCTGGTCCCACATATGCCTAAGGTTGTCTCAATCTCTTGATAGGTCACATAACGATCTTGCAATATCAGTTCAGCATCAATGGTTTTCGGAACAACAACTGATTTTGGACGACCTTCACGAAATTCGTCTTGGAGTGAACTACGACCACGATTGAATTCACCATATCATCGATAAACACTGGTCCTGGATGGAGCTTCATCGCCAAAAATTGAATTAAGTTCATACATGCGCTGTTGCTGAGTTAATCCATCGAAAGTTATAAAAAAATAATCCCACGGAAATGTTCACGATTTAATTCCATTTTTGGGCCGAGATGAATCTTTTAAGGTACTGTAAACAACACAAATAGCACTTGTATGTCAAAACGTTCTGAGTACGTATAACCTCAAAAATGTCCAACTTTACGATAGAGCTGTCAGTTGCCAGGGTTGCCAAATTCCGAAATATAAAAGGCAACCCTCGGAATAGTTAGTACCGCAGAAAACTACAATTTGCATTTAGCATCACTGCTTGTCATGTGTTTGGAGAAAGAGTTAAACAAAAACATAATCACACATAATCTCGAAATGATGCGGTTAGTGATGAGTTTTTATTTCACTAGTTCTAAAAAGACTACTGTTTTCTAGTATAGTTCTCCCCTAAAATAATTTTTGGTTATCTTTATGTTGTTGAAAAACTCTTAAGTATACATTCACAAACTTATTAATTTTATGGAATGTAATCCTTGATAAAAGTGATATATAAATACAGAATTTAAACACAGTATTAAAACATCAGCACACACTTTTCATCTGTTCCTTTCTGAAATAGATTGTTTTGTGAACAGATGTCATTTACATATCTTAACGTGCATATACTATTTGATTAATATCTTATTTAATAACGTTTTTCCGCATAGTAATTCAATAACTACAGATTATGGGTCCTAAAGTTTTTATTTTTTTTTATTTACAAAATATAGTGTCTCGACATCTAAGGCCATTGACACTAATAACAGAATAACAAAATGTACAAAATAATTTCATTAAATATTACATTGCAATGATGAAAATATCTACAAAATTTTATTGTAGTGACGAGATGTTGGTTCAGCTTTTGGCCCTGGAGTAGTTCAGGTGCTTGCTGAGATCACCACTGATATTAAAGAGTTTGCGAGCATCTTCAAGTTGATGGCATTCAGTGCGGATATGCTATGCATTAATCTCCGTATGATGGCTTTGTCTTTTCTATTATTGATAGGAAGATTTTGATTATCGATATTAGCTTCAATTTTAGACAACTGCGTGAAGTAAAGGCTCCATTTGTTCCTTATTTTGGTTGAAAAGAAGCGTTCTAGGTCTTTAGATATTTGGACTTGAGTGATTCCTTTATTTAACTGAATAGTTGTTTTGGCGAAACATTCACTTGTTTTGTTGCCAGTTATGCCAATATACTAGAGGATTTTGGGAGTATAAGTCTCTGATGGATTCAATTGATGACTGATGATATAGATTTGAGAGCGTAACATACAACTATGTAAGTCAACAAAATCCAAGTAAAATGAAAACAAAAAAGCCCAATATTATTAATATTTTGAAATTGTAGAAAGCAAAAACTGATACGATGATGAATTTGTACTTTGAATTTCATCAGCAACTAAATTTACTGGTTTACTTAAATCTAAAGGGGATTTCGAAAAATATTAATTCTTTTAATTTAGGAATGTTGCTTTATATAAATATGCAATAAATCACAGTGACTGAAGAACACTGATGACATTTATTTTGACAGAAAAATGTTGCTAGGACGTTTATGAAAATTATAGGTCTCAGAATTCGTAAAATGCGGGATGTGACATTACTCCAACATATATGGAACAAATACAACAAAGGTAAGTTCCAAATAAGATTACAATTCTTTACAAATAAATCACACTGACTTAAATATTCACTGCTAAAGCTTAGTTAAACATTCACATTGAATACCAAAAATCTGTTTATTTCACGATTGAAATTACTATATCAGTTTTAAATTAAAAAAACGCATATTTGTTGAATGCACTGACTCCCAAGTGAATAGTAATTCTGATTTTATGAACAGAATCCCGACCGACCATCCCGACGAAGATCATATCAGCGATATTATCCAGACTGTGTTAATCGCACAACTTAAAAAAACAACTGATCTGAAATCAGATATATAAAACAGCTGAAAAACAAAAAGTTTATACAACCGACAGAATGAGTTCAGACTCCTCTGTAAAATAGCTGACGAAGAAGTGATTTATTGCCGCAGAGACGAAAAAGTTGCACTGGTGCCAAAATAAGGAAGGACCTAAAAATTTCCTAACCTACAAATGCATTGGCTTGTTGAACTGCCTTGGAAATGTACTAGAACGACTGATAATCTCAAAACTGATGAAAAGTATTGAGTGATACCAAATTTATAGAACTATACACATGACCTCTGTTTATGAACATTGCAAGTTGCTTCAAATGAATCAGTTATCTAAAAGATCATTCAACTTGGACGAGCAAGTTGTTAGGCATTATAACACTAATTAACTGGCACTGGACTTGGAAAGTGTACTTCGAACATTCTCGGTATTGAAGCGAAAATACTAGAAAGCACAGTCTTGTTACCGCACCGCAACCACAATTTATCAAATCGGAATGGAAACATGTGCGGTTGATGCAGAAGAAATTCTGTGAAAGAATACTCTAAACAATCTTGGGGTAGTTTTGGACAGAGGCATGACCTTCAGAAAACAGAAAAAGACAGTAGGCGATAAAGGACAGGAGGTCGTCAACGTTTACTGCGACCTGCAACCTGACTTGTGAGTCGTGACCCACAGGTACCTGTGACCGGCGACCTGTGACCTGCAACCTGTGACTTGCAACCTTTGACCTGCAACCTAAGTAACCGTATGGTGCGGTTTGTGGTTAGGCGGCATCAACGGCTCGTATTTTTTCAAAAATGAGCAAGGAAACGCCTTTACCGATCGATCGGGTTCACGTGAACACACCCCAAACAACTGACGCTTTGAACGACGAAATTCGGTGATGCCATGATGAGATAAGCGAAGCTTTGTTGCAAAATGTGGTTCAAAATTATGTGAAAAGAGAGGACGTCTGCCGACGTGCTAGAGGTGGACATTTGCCCGACATCATATTCCATTATTAATTCCCATATTTCTACTTCATATTGGTGTCAATAAAACTGAATTTCTCCAAAAAAAATTGTGTTTTTTAGCCAATTTACTTCCTAACCTTAAATTTGCCCACTCATTATAAGACGGTGCCAACTCTTAGGGACTTAGTGTCAGGGCATCTCCCGTTTAAAAGACGCGGTCAGGAACTTCCTTATTAGCCCCTTTAGTGATATTTCAAAAAAAGTAAAGCAAGCTACGAACTATATGGATGAACAATGTTCTCAAACCAAATTAGCACATCCGTAGTTAATGTATACCTATCATTAATAGTAATATCTCCTGTAGTTTCTAATTTCTACCAGCATCAAAGATCTCGATAAACAATAAAAATGCACCGGCCACTACATAAAAACAGTTTAGTTACTTTAAGGAACACTAAAACTGTTTCAAACACTAATAAAGTATCAAATTTACAACCATGTCAAGCACATCAAGTTTATTGAATGCTTTGTGTCCTAAACATAAATTATGTATGTTGTCTCTTTTGTTTTGTGTCCTTTTATTTTACTTTTTTCTATTCCATTTTTGACCTGCTTCTCATGTATTCGTTTCCAATATATTATATTATAATTGTATGTGTATTCAAGGGTGGGTGGGTGTGTTTTGTACACGTTATACTCTGGCGCCATCGGGGTAGACGGTTACCAATTAGCCCTACTCTCTCACTAGTTGTATGTTATGTCACTTTTCGCACCACCCTGATTTACAAAACATATTTATGTGTGTATAAATGTGATACACCCCCGCAACTCGATTGTACTTCCGTTGTGGCATGGCCTCCTTTCCTTCGCAGAGCGTTGTTGTCAGATTTAAATTTGATTAAAATGTTTTTGATATTCCTAATATAGTGAAATTATCAACAAAAGTATAAGTAGAAATTGGTTTTTCAAAGACATTGGGTTGCAAGGTTTAAACGGAGACATTTGAGAAAAGGCAAACTTTGGAAAATGACAAGATAACGAGAGGCTACCTAATACTTTAGTTAATAGCAGCTATGTTGTACGTGGAAAAGTGCGTTGCATTTTAAAATTGAGATGCAATTATTAGTAAATACTTTATTGATATAACGCTATACTTGGCACAGAAAAGAATTTGCTTCTAGGGATAATTGCAGTCTGTACGGTTTAGAAAATATATAAATAGGTGACCTTTAATCGAAAATCCACAAAGAAATCATAGTAGCTGAAGCTGATTTACTATAAAGTTTAGCATTGCCAAATACTCTATTATTGATACGTTAGCTTAACCACTCCTTTTTATTAATACATCGGATCTAATGATTAGAGTTCTACACTTCTCATTGTGTGGTCTGGATTTTAATTTTTTTCGATTTCTTGAACCTTGTTTTTTATAATATAATCATATTAATTGGAACTATATACTTTTCTACCTTTCGGCAAGGTAAATCTTGCGTTCTTCAGGGCAATCTTATTTAATTCTTTTGTATATTATTAAAAACCGGTAACAAATAATATACAAAAGAATTAAATAAGATTGTTCTGAAGAAGGTAAGATTTATCTTGGCGAAACGTAGAAAAAAAAATATGACAGGGAACTAAATAAAGTATATAGTTCAAATTATATGATTGTTTGTGTTCGAACCTCACTCCAAGAAAATATTCGTTAAAATTATTTGATTATAATATAGGTTGAAATGGCTCGGTGGCACATGTCGTATATTCCTATTCAACAGTTTTAGTCAAATTATTAAAAAAACGTAAAGGCCTCCGTTATGAACACGGAAATACATCAATCTTAAAATATAGTTATAAAAGCGTGCTTTGGTTGTCACTATTATAAGTATAAAGATTATAGAAACAAATAATATACGAAGCTGCATATCATTTCATTAAATTAAAACCAAAAAATAAATAAATATATCAATACTCAATAGGAGCCAAACTAATTCCTAGATGATATATTGAATTACATACTTTTATATTTCAAAAATCAATAGAATCAAAACCTAAACAATTGAATAACGAAGAAAAAAACACAATCGTCGCCTCGTCTCCATTGTTATATAGATTTGTTCTCCAACTGAGCTATCCTTAATCTCAACGAAACTCCCACTCAGTGAAAGTTTTGTTCTTACGATCGTCTTCTTTAAACAAAAAATTGGACTCTCTTCGATTTGAAAGTCGTAATAAAAACTTTTATGACACAAGGGGTATTTTTAACAATTGTCCATTTCTTATGATATTTTAACTCCTCCTTTGATACTAAAATAGGTGAGGAGGCATTGGTTTTCACTCATTTGAAGCTATAAATTAAAATATATGTATTTAAAATGTAAGCAATCGGGAGCTTTCAAATGATAAGCTAACTTAATTGCAAACAATTTGTGTAGGTTTAAAGTTTGATGAATTTGTAAAGTTAGTTTTTAAGCACTTTTGTTTTTTTTTTTTTTGTAAAATTATTAACTTCAATTAAATTTATAGTATCTTAGTAATTTACATTTTTTGATAAGAATTTTATTTTATTTGATTTGTGTTCAAATATTTTTTAACAAGGTGCATATATAAATGTTTAATCTCACCGATCTGTTTTTCTACTGAAGATGGAATTATAAGATTCAGAAACATGTCTGGCAAAATCTCCCCCTGAACATGTATATAAAGAATTAAGTGTAGCTGACGTCGTTTGATCTATAAATAAATTCCCCCGTAATGAATTATTTAAAAAAAATATATAGATATGTCTATTTCAAGTTCAAGTTAAGACATAATGGTGTAGCAGGATTAAAATTTCATATCAGTTCTTCCTACCTATATAATCGTTTTTACAGTTCATGGTAATCGTTATTATTTATTTTGACTGAACTTATTTAGAAGATATTTTTTCTACGACTGCTCAACAACTAGTAGAAAATATTTAAAAACGACCGGGTAAATTTCCTGGTAACGACAAAAGTAGCGTCGGTTATGAAAAATCACCATAGCAACGCCGACAACATAGACAAACCAAATTGACAGTTTAAACTATTTCGCTAATTTAGAATGTTTCAAAACTATTTATATAATGAAAAACAGTAATAGTGATCATGAATATAGCTTAACACCACTTAGTCAATTTAATACTTTTAACTCATCGTATTTATTCTTACGCCAACCAGAGCGCATGCAAATGATCATACTCGTATGAAATATATGTCATTTCATGTTCGTTGCAACAATATACTATTTTTGTTTTTGTTAAATCAGCGGCACATAATAAACTTATTATTATTACTAAACAGTAATTAAACGAAATAAATTTGTCCGCTGGAATTACTATGTTTATTATTCCATAAAAGGAGAGACAGCCTATTATTTTATTATATTAAGTATAACATTAGACTAAAATTATGGCATTTCAACAGAGAAATTAAAAAAGAAAATAGAACTTGTTTCACTGTTTCAGGTTTCGTAACCATACTTCAGAACAAATCATGTCTAAATAACAACTATAAAATAGGCTAACAATCTCTCGACCACTTTGAAAAGATCTGTGTAGATGTTGGTAGACCTTATTTAAATAACTCATCTCACAAAAGTCTGAAAAATTAAAAGCTCTTTTCGTACGGGTGGTAACCAAAGCTAACGCTTTTCTAACTCCTCTTAATAGATTCATTTCTCCAAGAAGAAACCTGTGGGTAATTTATAGGGACAACGTCACTAATTTTACTGGTTAACTAATTATTTAATCTCGATTCTCCTTTTATTAGTCTTAAGATATACAATCTTTGTTCTACATAGAGTTGTCAAAAAAAAAAAAAAAAACAGCATACATAATATAATAGACTCTAAAACGACTATACCAGAACCAAAATCTCTCTCCTTTTTTCTATAAGATATGTTCAGATTTATTCATACAGGGTCGTCAAAAAAGTATACTGAAAACGACATTAGAAAAACAGGTTGAAAGTCAATGTTTTCAAATGGAACAGGTATATTTTTATCATTTTATCTTACTTATCATTAAAAATTGGGCAATTTCGTAATAGGTTGTCGATTCCGAAATGCACAATTTTCGAAATATCGGCAATGTAACATTTTTCCAAAAATATAATAAAACAACAAAGTCGCCATCAACTTCCGGTAGAATCGGACGTGTTCTACAAGTGCTATTAGGTTATTTGAGTAGAGCATGTTGGACAATAATACAGATACCGAAATTTCCCAAGGTAGTTTCTGAAATATTCTAATAGGGCATCACCATAGGACACCCTGTATATATAAGTTCGTTACTATGAATAATAATAATTCTAGAATTTGTGTGTGTATGTGTGAATAAGTAATATGGTTATAACTAACTGACCAGCACATTTTTGAATATCTTTCGATTATTAAAAAATGGTTTCTGTTATATTAACATATTTATAATTTAGTCAAAAAAACCTCTTTTGAAAAGACAGTCCACTTATTTCATAGTACATCCACAATTATTATTTTTTATAAACAATATAAGTACTCCAAACTCAAACACCTCCTATTAATTTTTAAAATATTTATGTCGAAACCGACAACACACTAGCCTCTTCCAAACATGAAAACGGAGTTGGCAACAAAGCAGTCCGTTGGGAACAGTTTCATGTTGCATACTCGTACGCATTTGGGATCAGGTTTAATTAGAACACTTGTAAAGTGTTTTTATGTGATTTTTTTGTTGATAAAATACACTATGGAATTTTTGCAGTAATCAATTATACGACACCTATATACAAATATTTATACTCCTCAATTGAAGAGACTTTAGTTTCACTTAAGAACAGGGTGTCCCAAAAAACATTCCCCACTCTTTGGGGGTAAAATCTACGACCCAAAATAAGACGAAAACCACTTATATCAAATTTTCGAAAAATGTCTCTATGAAATTATGACCATTTTGAATATTGAAATTAGACAAATCTTTCACTTGGAATTAATAATTTAAATCTGGTCATCCTTGATAAAAACAGATTCATGCAAAGAGAAAATCTGCATCCTTATCATATAAAGCCGATTCAAGAATTGCATCCTGGGGATACTGAGTTGCGCTTATGATTTTGCAGATTTTTTTTTAAATTGCCTGGACACAAATGAGGACATTTTTAAAGAAGTACTGTAGAGTGATGAAGCCCATTTTAACCAGCAAGGAGTGTTCAATCAACACAACTTGCACACCAAATTAGAGAATAACATAAGCAAGCTGGAGCTTAAATGTGTGGCTTTGTCTGTTGGGAAATAGGATAATAGAACCACAGTTTCTACCTAGGATACCAAACGCCGAAAACTATGCCAATTTTTGCGATAACAGATTACCACCTCTTCTGGAAGAAGTTCCTTTAGTACAGCGGCCAAATATTGTATTTCAACATGATGGTGCACCTGCCCGTTATTCTCGAAATGTTTGAGAGATATTAAATCGACGGTTTCTCAACCAATGGATCGATCGTGGAGGACCTATTTCTTGGCCTCGTAGGTCCCCGGATGTCAACCCAATAGACTTTTGGCTTTGGGGTTATCTGAACAATACGGTTTACCATGTCCTACCCAACAGTGAAGATGATGATATTGTTCGCATTTATGGAGCTCTAGCACAAATTACAAACGAAGCGATAGTTAATAAATAATTTGAATTGGAACATTTGATTTTATATTCGAAAATTATTTAATTTTAATATTCAAAATGGTCACAATAAGGAGAGATTTTTCGAAATTTTGACATAAATTATTTTTGTCTTATTTTTGGTCATAGATTCTACCCTCAAAGGGTGGGGAATGTTTTTTGGGACACCCTGTATATATATAGGGAGTTTCATGAGAAAAACAAATATTACGTTTATCTACTACATGAAGGACCCTGTATACTTTTCTGTAACGTCAAAAAATGCGCAACCTAAAACAAAAAGTAACATTTTCCAGCGTTTCTTCCAAAACTGTTTCTTTCAAATTTTATCGAATTTATACGTGACTTTTAAACAATTAATTCAATTTTGAATATCAATTGAATCTCATTCATAAGAAACACAGAGAATAAAAACAATTTGGTAGCTAAACACTCGTTTTTCTTAGAATATTTCGTAGATTGGCGGGTTAATCAATAATATTTTACAATACCTATATTAAAGTAATTGTTGTATTTAACAAGTAAAATTAAAATCTTATCGTAATATCTTTCTTTCAATAAAAACAGTGTTGATATGGCATGTTAAATTAATCCTTCAGCAGTTTGAGTGTCCATTCCTAAACTCTAATTTGACCATGCAGCCAACTTAAATAATAATCCGTCAAATCTGTCATCAATTAATGCTAGCGAGAGAAGGTGGAACGCTTGACACATGTCAATGTGGCGCCACTTATGTCAACCTCAGGATAATTTATGTGTGCCCTGTTGGTTGTAGTAAATAGTATAATATCTAAAGATGAGAAGAAAAAAAGAGATAGATATACGCCCACTATGGGAATTGATCGTCCATTGATAATTATACATACTATTCAATAGTAGTTAAAATGAAACTTAATATTTTGTTGGTTCTGTTTCATAACACATATATCACTGCACTTAAATAATATACCCATTGATTACTCAACCTTAAACCCATTATTTTTGTATTTATATAACGAAGATGTTTTGCAGTGAACTTCTTATTAGATACGAAAAATGTTCAATGTAGAAAATTCTTAATAATTATAATTTATTTTGCAATTCAACATTAAAATACGCTCTACAAATATATTTCCTCTTTGTTAGAAAAATGTGTGTTAATTGCTGCCTTCAACTCTTCGGGGAATTTTTTTTAGGTGGTTGGCGAACATTATTTTTAAAATTTGGTTAACTAAGTACGTCAATCTAATCTAAACTTCTAAAACATTTTTTTTTTTAATTTTTTTGGGCCAAAAAAGAAAAAATTCCTCGTTTGATAAGAGAAAATCATGACGTTTTGGCAGTGATTTAACGGTCTTATGGAATTCAACTGATGCGTTGACAAATTAGCCCACCAAGTTATAGAGTGGTCGCAGATTACCGTTGCAGGGTTAACAAGTAAAAATAGGCATAAGACATTTTTCTCAAATGGCATATCCCGTATATTACTTTATATTTAACGAAGTGCTTGTTACATAATGTAACAAGACTTCAAGTATGTTGCAAATTTGCTTCACACTACCATGCTTTCCATGATGATGTCTATCTTGCTGTCATATGGTACCTCGTGCTAGTATAAGCTCTACGTAAATGTTGGAGATTTGAATCACATAGCCTGTCGATTACTACTGATGAGTTGTGGATCAACGAAACGGCCCGAACGAAAGCATGGTAGTGTGAAGCAATTTTCTACATCACTTAAACTCTTGTTGATTATGTAACGAGCATTTCGTAATTAAAGCCTCCCGCTAGGAAATTAGGGCGTATCTAGTGTTTGTGAACTTTTTTTGTCCGTGCATATTGCCTGCTCACACTACATGTCGCCACATACATCTTGTTGTCGTTATTCTATAAGTTGAAGCACGGAAAAAAATGCTTTAAGGTATGTATACCTAAATCATCAAGTGTACTGGATTATTTTGCTAGATGAGTTCTCTTCTTATTTGCAGAGCTAAATCACCAAATATCAAAAATAGAATTGTACCTACGGCGAAGAATCCAGGCCAGACTCCATGTTTTTCTGAAAATACTTTGACAGTTCCACACTGTTCTTGTTGTGGATCTTGCTGCTCTTAGGATCTTTCTGGCCGCTAAATATTTTAGTTGATTTAAGCGGACAGGATTTATGTTCAAGCAACTATTATGGATACAAATCAATGTCTAAAAGCCTGATATACCGTATCATGAAAGCCCAAAACAATAGGTATACGACTTGGATCTGCTTCCGTAATCTCGTCGAGATGTACCAAACCACCAACGCGACGGCGGTAAACCAATAATTTGTAGTTACACTAGTGCACAAACGATATTAAATGAGGATTTTTTCAATAATCATCTAGCTTTTATAACAAAACCTCAAATTTAATAATTATTATTGCAGTGCTATATGATAGGGATATTAGATATATGTTATTACATTCAAAGTAAGGTGAAGTAAAGAAATATAATAATACTTGAACAAGTAGGTACAAGAGCCAAAAAATAATTCCCAAACAAAATGGAAACATTAATTCCAATAGATCTTGGCCCAAAGATCCGTGATATAGAATTAATGTAAAAATGACATCGGTAATAGGATACAATAAAATGTAACCCAATATAAATTGAATAACTGTAAAAAAATTACATTAATCTAGGTCGTCCATAATGGGGTGAAAAAGGGCGATCAAAATATAAAAAAGTTAGCAAATTTCGAAAAAATTATTATTGAAATCACGTCCACAAAGGGTTCGAAACATGGGCTAAACTATAAACAATATAATATTTTAATATCAAAATCTAGATACTAATAAAATCATTTAGTAAATAAAACTGGAAAGAAACAAGAACAAAAAATCTTTTTTTTGTTGTTGAATTAAACCATTTCTCTTTTAATTTTGTATTTTTTTTCTTTGGGCTTAAGGTTCTCGAAAAATCCTTTTTTTAATTTTTAGCGAAGTTTCTTTTCTTTTTAACATTTCGACGATGGTTTTTCGTCTTCTTCAGGTGTTATTCTATTTCGCCTTTTTTCTTGAAGGTTTGTTATTAAAATTCAAAATATAAAATTACATTGTATCAACTCAAATCCTTTTTTAGTAGATTTTTAAAAAATATTTAACTATTCAGGAGATCGACACAACCGAAATTTAAAAAAAAAATTATGCAGTCCTTCATTTCATGACCGCTGGATCCCAAAAATGACCTCAGTTCAAAAGTTTATATATCTATACATATATATATGGGATATAAAAAACTTTGCGGCACGTTCTAGGCCGCATTTTTTGACCAATCGAAACAAAATTTGGTTAAAAAATCGGCTAGGTCATGGAATCGCGTGAGTTCGTTGGCGATTGAAATCGGAGAGCTAATTTCAAAATGGCGGCCTGTCAAAGTTTAAAAAAAATCATATTTTTTTCATTATTAATAGAAAATACCGATGTTACATATCAAAGGATAGAGCACTTAAATCTCTACAATGTTTATTTGGAGAGTTTTTTCATCGCTGGCATATCTAAGTAAATATAAGTCAATATAAACTATCACAAAATAAAAAAAATATCATCACCCGCTACACCTGTAATTATTTTTGACAAATAAACACCTGTGAAATAACAATAAGACCGTACTTACGTAGGTATTATAGTATAATGGGTATTACAGTTAAAATAACTGTCAATATGACACTTATATTTGGCGACTGTCAGAATATTCTATTATTTGTTTATTAATAGTGGGTGTCAGTGGTACCAAGTATAAATAAAAAAATATATAAATCGAAAATCTACTTTTCCGACTGGCTGCCATCGGGATTTTTTTTTTGTTTTTACATCAAATTACATCTATTTTACAACACATCACACTTACAATCATATACAGTTTGCACATTTACAATCATAATAATTTTTATATGATTGTAAATATGTTTTGTGAAATATATAATGTAATTTTATTTTATGTACAAATAAAAAAAAAGGATTTTAGTTTACACATATACAGTTTATACTTATATGATTGATATGTGATGTTTGGTGAAATAGATGTAATTTTATGTAAAAAAAAAGATTTTAGTTTTTACAATGCAATTTTAAGAATGTTATTTTATATTTTGCATTTTACTAACAAAACTTCAAGCAAACAAGCGAAATAGAATAACACCTGAAGAACACGAAAAATCCATCATTGAAACGTTGTAAAAAAAACGTCGCTAAATATTAAAAAAAAGTTTTTTTTTGAAAACCTTAAACCCAAAAAAAAAATACAAAAAATTAAAAGAAAAATGGTTCAAGAACAAAAAAAAAATAACGATATCTTTTTTGTTCCACGGACGTGATGTTCTGTGAAATACATGTATTTTTATTTAAAAACAAAACAAAAAAGATTTTAGTTAATACAATGCAATTTTTAAACTGTTATTTTATATTTTGTTTGAAGTTTTTTTGGAGAACCTTAAACCCAAAGAAAAAAAAAATAAAACAAAAAAAAAATGTGAAGATCTACTGGTGCCTCCAGGGCACTGGATTATTCCTCGTAAAACACTAATTGCGTTTTCTATTCAACGAATTTTGGAAATCACCAAATTTTTCCTCCCAGTAAAATGTCAAGCAAAACATAATTTAATAATGATTGGAATTCTTCTTTTAATAAAAAATTCCAAAATGGACCTACAATTTATACGAAGGGTATAATGCA
Organism: Apoderus coryli; assembly: GCA_911728435.2. NCBI lineage: Eukaryota > Metazoa > Arthropoda > Insecta > Coleoptera > Attelabidae > Apoderus > Apoderus coryli. Next base: position 6,659,925 of record OU452204.1, on the reverse strand, counting down.
AAAATTATGTAGGTATAAAGGCAAAACGGAAACATGTTTTCTGTACCACTTATAAACTATGAAACTGTAGGAAAAAATCGTAAAAATTGCTACTTAACATTTATATATTTGACATTTTCTGAACAACTGCGTTTTGCATCTGCTTATGATATAGAATGTACATTTTATTTGTAAAGCCACTAAACAGAAGTTGTGTGTACGTATATTCATCCTACTACTTAAATACCTTTAATAGCTGTATAAACTGTTTCAAGCTGTAACCTTTTGACACCATTACCCATAGAGCAGTTTGTAAATGAGATAATTACTTCTGGCATTCATTAAAACAAACTAAATTCCCACAAAGTCCAAATAACGACTTTAATACTTATTTTTTCAACAGAACGATATCATAATACAGTGTGTATCAGCTAAATGGAAAAAATCCTTGGACAAAAAATTATGCCAGATATAGTTCATGTGAATAGTAGGTATTAAAATAAAAACAAGTATAAAGTAGAGTTTTTTTATATAATAATGTTTGTTATATTATTGTAGAAGTTGAATTTTGTTGGAAAATCAAGTATCTAATCATATTCTATGTGTAAATATTTTATGTAGTATGTGGATTTGTTGAGGAAAATGTGCTGGAATATGTCTGTGGTGATTCAAAAAAAATCCGGCAACAGAGCATATGTTGGACCTCGCAAGTTAGTATGTTGTTTAGGCTAGTGGATTTCCATAAGAAACGCACACATCTCATTTCTATTTTCTAATGATAATAATAATAAATCAGTTTATTTCCAGCAATCAATTCACACAAATATTACAAATAAACGAAAAACAATTTATATTTACGATAACTGCAAAATGGGATAGAAAACAGCAAATACTGATACGAAGTTCTAGCCCCAGTTTACTTAAACTAGTACTAATTATTCAAAATATCTGTTAACCCTATATGTAGGTACATGAAAACATACATATATATTAAGTATACCTATAATGGTGGAAAAGCACGATGTGGATATGAATAGAAAAAAAAAAGAAACACTACTGTAAAGCATCAAATATAGTTTTCCGGTAGGAGTTTCTGAAAGATGATAATTTCAAGCTCTTTATGTCCGACGAAATTTGGTTATAAAGACAATAGATGTTAAAAGAAAACGAATGCTCAAAAATTACAGTCCGGTGTGGAGGAGGTGATATGAGTCATCTAAACCTTAAGTTGGTTGTGTGGACCTCCGACCTAAATTTAATTTTATTCTATAAATATGGGGGGCACCTCCGCAACAGAATGGAATGAAATAAGCATGCTGAGTGAAGTTTACGTCGATCATCCATATTAAGCCAATTGGAATCTAATAATTTATGGCTAACGGGGTCATATTTTCTAATACCACCTCAGAGATACGATTTTTGAACTCTTTGTATTCGAGCCCTATCAGCAAGCATCAAACATGGATGATAAACTACGTCAGCATAGTTGAAATGTGACAATATAAGACTGTCAGTTAATTTCAATTTTAACCCCTGTTGCAACACATGTCTGTGAGGGTAAAGCATTTTCATACGGTGTAGGCTTTCTGCAAACATTGAGTAACATGACCAGTAAATCTCAAATCCACATCCAACTCAACTCCAAGACTCCTCGCAGATCCCACTGAAATCAAGGACTGATTATTAATCCTAATATTAAGAGACTCTTCAACAGTGTTCCAACTCTTTCCAAATACCAAAAATTTCGATTTGGAGCGATTCACTTCCAGTTGATGTTGAACAGATCGGTCAAGAAACAAACCCAGTTCATTATTAAGTACAATGTTTGCATTGTGCACATCGGATGGATCGAAGGATACGGCTTATTTGACTATCGTCAGTATAATAATATCCAGTACATTTCTGCAAACACTCCGGTAAATTAGCGGTATACAAACAAAACAGTAGCGGACCCAAGAATGACCCCTGCGGCACACCACATAGTAACTCTCCCAGATCCGATCTGCCCTCTGAAGTCTCAACGAATTGATATCTATCATCGAAATATGACTTTAACAAATTGATCGAGTTATTTGAGAATCCAGAATAATGAAGAACGGCAAAGAGTATTTCATGATTGATAGTATCGAATGCCTTCGAGAAATCAAGAAGTACAAGGGCTGTCGATCTTCCGCAGTCCATATCATCAACTAAATCAAGCATCGCCGTTGTACAACTATACCCTTTTCTGAATCCGGACTGCCTCTCAGGAAGTAGATTATATTTATTTAAGTGATTAAGTATCTGCCTATACATAATTAATTAACATTTTAGAGAGAGTCGGAAGTAATGAAATTGGTCTAAGATCACGAAAGTCAGAAACACATGATTTTTTTTGGCAGCGGATGAACTTTGGATACCTTCCAGATGGACGGGAAAGTACCAGACACCAAACAGGAGTTAATTATATTAACAATATATGGCAAAACCCCAGGACAGCACAGCAAAACCATCTCAACACTAATCGAATCTGCTCCAATCGCTCTAGACTTCATGCCAAAAAGCAAGTTCATAATCAAATTTTAACCCCTGTTGCAACACATGTCTGTGAGGGTAAAGCATTTTCATAACGGTGTAGGCTTTCTGCAAACATTGAGTAACATGACCAGTAAATCTCAAATCCACATCCAACTCAACTCCAAGACTCTTCGCAGATCCCACTGAAATCAAGGACTGATTTTTAATCCTAATATTAAGAGACTTTTCAACAGTGTTCCGACTCTTTCCAAATACCAAAAATTTCGATTTGGAGGGATTCACTTCCAGTTGATGTTGAACAGATCGGTTAAGAAACAAACCCAGTTCATTATTAAGTACAATGTTTACATTGTGCACATCGGATGGGTCGAAGGCAAGCCGTATTTGACCATCGTCAGCATATAATAATATCCAGTACATTTCTGCAAACACTCCGGTAGGTATACAAACAAAACAGTAGCGGACCCAAGACTGACCCCTGCGGCACACCACATAGTAACTCTCCCAGAGCCGATCTGCCCTCTGAAGTCTCAACGAATTGATATCTACCATCGAAATATGACTTTAACAAATTGATCGAGTTATTTGAGAATCCAGAATAATGAAGAACGGCAAAGAGTATTTCATGATTGATAGTATCGAATGCCTTCGAGAAATCAAGAAGTACAAGGCCTGTCGATCTTCTGCAGTCCATATCATCAACTAAATCAAGCATCGCCGTTGTACAACTATACCGTTTTCTGAATCCGGACTGCCTCTCAGGAAGTAGATTATATTTATTTAAGTGATTAAGTATCTGCCTATACATAATTAATTAAGATTTTAGAGAGAGTCGGAAGTAATGAAATTGGTCTAAGATCACTAAAGTCAGAAACACATGATTTTTTTGGCAGCGGATGAACTTTGGATACCTTCCATATGGACGGGAAAGTACCAGACACCAAACAGGAGTTAATTATATTAACAATATATGGCAAAACCCCAGGATAGCACAGCAAAACCATCTCAACACTAATCGATTCCGCTCCAATCGCTCTAGACTTCATGCCAAAAGGCAAGTTCATAATCAAATCTTCATCGATAAGTGTAAGTTCAAAAAGGTTTGGAAAAACGATTTTTCGATTTATTAAGTAATAATTTAGGAGGTCAGGATCAGGCATTTTATGTCTAGAAAATTGCAAAAAATGTTGGATAACCAGATGCGGATTATTCAAATCACCAGACAGGGTGATAATGACATTACTTTCATAAAAAAATGGACGATTTGGGAACTATTTTAAAAATGTTTTCCTTCAAAGCAGCCTCACTAAAAGTAACCCATGACATGAGCTGAATATAATAATAATAATAAGAAAGCTGCGATACTGCAATCTCTCAACATTGTGAGATCTTTCTTGGCTGTTGGCAATGCTCATGAATCTTGAAACCTTGTTTTCCGATTCTAAAGCAAAATATACCCTTATGGTAAAAAAAAAAATAATAATAATAATAATATTTATTGGCCATCATAAGGTATAACAAATGTATACATTGGCAAGTCTACAATATTATGATACAGTCAACTAAAGGTTAAATAAAATAATAAATAATATACAGTACCTATACAGATAAACGGACACGTTAAAAATACAAACAGAAATAACAAAACAAACAAAGAAAAACAAAAAGTGTCAACAATTTAAAATAATGTTGTGTTATTGTAGTGTTTCTATAAATTCTTGTACACTATAAAATGTACCGTTAATCAAATATGTCTTTAGTTCGTACTTAAATCTTCTCTCGGTCTGACAGGTCCTTAAGTCCTCAGGAAGTAAATTGTATAAGAAACAGCCCGCATATGATGGTGACCTCTTATAGAACTCAAACCTAGGACGCGGCAAGTACAACCTATCTCTTCCTCTGGTTGGATAATCATGACTACTGCCACAGGTGGGAGTCAGATGTTTGCTTTTAAAAATATCAGACAACAACTTATACAAGTAAATGGATGGGACGGTGAGTAATTTATTGGCTCTAAATGCCTCCCGACAGCAGCCTCTATAGGGAATGCCAAAAATACATCGGATTGCCCGTTTTTGCAGAATAAAAATTCTGAGAGCTTCAGTGCACCTACCCCAGACTACTATAATATATGCAATCGCTGAGTAAATCATAGCATAGTAAACCGAGAGCAACGACTTCACGCACATAAACCTCTTCAAGGAATGTAACACAAATAAGTTTTTATTTAATTTGCCATTTGAATATTTAACTGTTTGGCTTTAGAGGAGATCTGCACGGCCTAGAACTCTTTTTGGTTGAAGATTAGAGTGAATAAGAGCTATCACGTATTATTATAGTTAACCTTTTTTTATTTGACTTGTCTTAGATTGAGGTTCACAATCATACAAAAACGTTTTTTGGAACTATTTTTTTAATAAAAGTTTCATGTCAATTTTTTTCCAACGTTTCGACTGTCTTTTTCCAGAGTTTATTTGACAATTCACAAACATTTACATTTTAATTTTTTCCCTTAGTTTTGTTCATGCATGTATAAGTGAAGTCCTGATCTACATGGTGACTAGACTCAACCCAAGACAAGTAAAGTAAAAGAAAATTGAAGATCAAGGTTCAAGAACAACAAATAAGAAAAATTATAGTTAACAGGGCTTGTCATTAACGGTCAAAACGGACGAGATAGTTCGTCAGATTAAATGCCATATTTTATACTTAATTAAGTTAGTTATCGTATCCAAAATTGCGATTTATATCATCAAAGGTAATGACGTAGAACCTTGTATATACAAGGTGTTTCTAAAATAGGTGGTCAAACTCGAATTTCTCGAAAACCTTTAAGTTTTCCTAGAAATTAAAAGGATAACGACGAATTACATACGAAAAAACACTGATTTTAACAAATTTAATAAATGTCATTTTGACAATCATTACAAAAGTAAAGAATATTTTTCGAAAGAGATGGATACTGCATATACTGAAATTTTCAAGCTCGAATTTCTCGAAAACCTTTAAGTTTTTCCAGAAAAATCAAGTATGCCTTTTTTATGTAGAAAACTTTATTTTATCACATTTTTGACACAACTTTTTTTATTCAAATTCATGTCAGTTTACGACATTTAACTAGGTGAATAAATATGCTACATTTTATTAATTCTTACTCGTTTCGAAAATATTTAAAAAAAATCGTCCTCAGGCAGTCATCTTTGTAAATAAGGACTTTTCGAAAAATTACAATTTAGGTTTTTTTATGATTAGAAGTCCCCAATTCGCTCACAAATTTTGACCACCTATTTTAGAAACCCCTTGTATTATTTTCATTTTCACCCGGTATAGTGCTTTCACTCACGTCGTGTACAATTATTAAATGATAGAAAATTCCATGTCTCAGTATTAAAAAATATTCATAATTAAACGCTTCCTTGACTAGTAGGAACCTAAATATAAACGAAAATCTAAAATTGACAATAAGAAAAATAATTGAAACAAATTTGTGGCACAACTTGTCACTAACAAATTGGTACACAAAACATGAACAAGGTTAGAGAGAAAACACTTTCGAAATCATTTAAGAGCAATATGATGTACGCCATTTATTTTGAAATGTAAAAATATCACAACAGTAATTAACAACGAAAAGTCATGCGAGTGTGATTCGAAGGTATGTGTTTGGGGGATTATACATCCATATATTTATGTCGAACATGTTTGCGACATAACTTTATAATACAGGACGGCCAACAGTTAGTCATTGTTATGGGTAGGTAATTGAAAAGTTATAAAAATATACAACCCAATAACAAAACCAAAGATTAATGTACATTAATCTTTGACAAAACTAATAAATTGAGGGCCTCGAAGCACGAATCGCTCTCAGCATTCGAAAATCTCCTTTTTTGATTTGCTTGTGTTTTTATTCCCTTTTTAAAATGTGTATTCACTATAACTGTGCCTAGCGGCGTACACTAATTTTTTTTTAAAGGATTGAAAGTGCAAATAAATGAGGTGCATTTTTCTTTTAATTTTTCTTTCTTTTTATTTTATTTTATAAAATTCGAATAATAGGTTAGGTTGAGTTGGAAAGGGTCGAGTTCGAATCCCGGTAGGTACAAGATTTTCACATTTGGTAGGTACTTTCCCTAACCAGTATACGCGCTAAAAGAAAATTTAAGATAAATATATAACCATTTTGAAGTTCCCTGAGACGACTAACACCATTTGCCAAATTCTTAAATAGCAGTAGGGGTTGAATTTGAAAGCACTGTTTATGCTCTTTACAGCAATACCTTCCTTTTGAAATTTACCACAATAGTTCTTAAGCAAATTACTTTTAAAATTTCACCACCTAACTAGTAATTATATTTCGTTTGTCTTCGTTTTTGCTTTGTATATATTTGAAATAGTACTATCTAACAGCTGGCAGCCGAGTCTTGAATCAGATTTTTAAGTGCCATCTGTATACAAGTAATTATTATGATTTTTATGGTTCACAAGCAAACTATTCTAGTTTTAATATTTAGGATAAGTAAGTCAATAAGATTAAGTAATATGATATAACATAACTAATGTATCCCACTATACGTTCGCAAATGATTGAATCCGGAGCCTATCTGCATGGAAGTTTTCCTAGTAAGTAACTTGAAGGTAGTTAATTCTGGCTGTATTTATTTGTGTATACCACACCTCAAACATGTTGAACTAAATAATTGTGACATGATATGTTATTATGCAAATAAATTATTATTATTATGTGGTTTAATTCGTTGACCCCCATCCCCAAGAAAACAAATTAAAAACTAATAAAAAGAAGGTTCAAGAAAATCAAGAAAGAAAAATTAATATGTATGGGCAGTCTATGCGATATGAAATGGGTAATGAAAATATAACTCCAACAATAATTCAATCGAATTTTTCTTATTGTTTATGGGATCTTCCAGGCAATTTAGGTATATATTCCGTATCAAGCGTATCCACATAATCCACTTGTTGGTAGTGCCGTACGAAAATCTTCTTGATTCGATTATCCCAAATATCCAACAAAAATTAATTAGAAATTAAATTTAATTCAACTTGTTTGCGCGAAATTATAAGAATATATCTGAGCTCCGTCGGTGACACTTATGTAATAATAAACTAGTCAGTGTTGTTGGGGAACAACAATCGCACTGCCATAAGCATCCTTACTGTTCCGGGGTCCTGATTAGGGTGTATGAAGTCTATATCATCAGGGAGACGCCAAATATGATATTATTAATAATAATCCAGAGAGGTAAGTAATGGCCTAGTCCTAGTTCACGGACGGAATTTGAAGGGTTTCTTTTTTCAAAGAGTGCCAATAAAATTTCCTTCATACATGGCAACTGACGAAAGCGTTAATGCTGAATAACTGAGGATGCAACTTAACACATTATCATACAGCAGTCGCATTATGGGCCTTATAATCCTATAATTCAAGGTAGCACTAGCCATTTTGCGTTTGTCAGCCCGCCCAACGTATACAGCCTCCGTTTATATTCATAGACAAAATGCGGCACAGTATCGTAACGAAATCAAAACTGTAAAATTTATCCAGACTGCATGTTTCTTAAATTCAAGCTTAGAACACTAAATAGACCTGACATCCTGCTCTAGTTATGAGCTCCGACCAAAATGATTATTATGAACGAGCACGGGAAAACGGAAAGTATCAGGATCTCTCATACGATACTCTGATGTGCTTGTAGATCCAAATATCGGATAAATAAGAGGCATCTGCGAGTAAGGGACTCAAACCAACAGAAGATCCCAGCACCTGCTTGAAAGTTATTGAGCGGGTACGATCCAGACGGAAGTTATCTTCGAGTCTAGAGTTCTCCCTAGCCGTAAGCGGCCATGCTCACTCCAAGATCAACAAAATCTTGAATCACAACCTCTGGGCGATCACAGTGTGCTATTCTTATATAACACTGTTTGTGAGGCAGCGGCAGCGAGAGGATTTAGGGCTTCTGAGCTAAATAAGCGTCCTCGGATTTTGCGAAGAAGTGACTGTTATAGGGAAAGAAAAAGGTTCTATCCGTATTATTCTTTTCAGAAAAGTAAACATTTATTATTAGGGATGGGAAGTTTTGAAGCAGGCAACCAACTCTTGTTAAAAATGCTGGGCGAGAGTTATTTCAAATACTTTAAGTATCTTTATCATTAACAGACTACATTAAACGCTATTAAAATGCAGCAAACGGATAGATAATATTCATTTTGTAATTAATAGCGTTAAAAACGATCACGCATCGTTAGTTGGACAAGGGAAATTGCTGAAAAGATATAAATCGCACAATTTCTCGCCGTATATACCAAACTTATAAATACAATTTTATGCATTAGAGGGCGATGACCAATTGCACGATTTACTATCCATGAACTAAATAAATGAAAAATAGGATGTCAACTGCAAAAAATACTTGTTACACCAGTTTAGGAATTAAACAACATAGGAATTAATAGACAAATATATTCTAGTTGTAGAAAGATGAAATCAATGTAATTTATGTAAGATAGATAAGTCCCACTTAAATTTAATGTTGATACTGACAAAGTATATAAATTAAATTTATAATTATTAATTAATTAATAAGGAAGCACCATTATCCCTAACTTATTTCTGAGTTTTAGCAAATCAACTTAGAAAAAAGTGTCTGCAAAATCTCTGTACTGGGATTTTTTTAGTATTGAGAACGTATAATTAAAGTATACCAAAATAACTTAAGTAGGTAAACTAAAATAATTAAAGTATACCAAAACAACTTACAAATTTGAAATTACTTATGAAAAATAATGAAGAGGTTTCTTATTTACTGAAATGCTCAAAAAAAAATTTGATATAGAAACGGATATAACCATTTAGAACTTCCTTGAGAAGATTAAGACCATTTCCAGATGGAAGTCTGGCTTTCTGTATGTATTCTTCCACGATAGCGCTTGAACGCTTTAAGAGGGGAATCCGAAATGGTTACTTACAAAAATGTCCGATGGTGGCGCTAGTGAATCTCATTGCATTCCAAGTTATTCATTTCTTAACTTAGAGTAATTTTCTAGAATATTTTAATACATTCTTCTCCTCAATAGGTGTCGCCAAAAACTAATACATAGTGGCAACAAAATCTCATATTTCTATTTTGCGTAAATTATTTTCACATTCTTTTTTGTGCTACTATTCTTATACGTTTGATGCTTATCTTCGCTTAGACTAGTTATAGTTATATACCATTATACATAAAAAGGATGAATGTAAAAAAACTGGTTTTATTTGCGATAAATAGTCAAGATTTTTAAATATTTTCACAAATTGATGATCTTTGTGAAAACCGTAAAACATAGGTAAATGACACCTTAAAACGAATCCCAGTTATTTTTGAGGGACTATTAAAATACTCCAATACAGGGTGTTCTATTTAAAAAACCAGAACTATCATAATACATACTTATCTATTCTTTGGACCGCCCTGTATGCTTGCAGTGTTTTTCAAAATGTATTAGGTTAGCCCTGTTGTTTTAGTTTGTCAGTTTCAAAACCATGAGACGCTTATTTCATGCATCAAAGAGTGTCTTTCCTAATAGTATACAATGTGTCCAGAAACTAATGGACCAAGCGAAAGCCACAAATTCTAGAGCAGATTTCATGGCAATTCAACGCCAAACTTCTAATGCGAAATTGCTTCCGAAAGAAGTTATAGTTTTTAAAAGATGGCGGCTTAGCATAGGTTTTTTAAAGGTATCGCGAAAGCGCCTTTAGCCATTGGAGTGAAAGGTGACAAAGATATTTCCCTAAATAGAAGCATTCGTTAGCCATACACTGCTGAATTAAATTGCGAACTTAGGCGTCTAAACGGGTATCAACGGACATTTTTAATAAAAACTTCTTTTTCACTAACTTTTGGAGAATTCTGACATCATTCTTAGGAAATATGAGGTATTCTTATCTCAATATGATAGAATGCTGCATTTTCGAGAAAAATTAAGTTTTAGTTTAATATGCGGTTTAACATAGTACCTATCTATTTGATTTACGATTGGTACAGTGATTATTTTAACAGTAAAAATTTTAAAAATTAAGTAGGGTATTAGGTATTGTGAGTCTATACAGGGTGTCCCAAATATAAGAAATGAACCATAGTTGTGTTTTTTTAAATGGAATGCCCTGTATATGAATATATTTTTGAGATTCCCCGTTCAAAATAAACCTAACTTTCATTAAAGTACATCTCACCTAAACCTGACAGTTTTTTAAATATTTAAATTTTTATAAAAATATAGACATAATATGAATGAACAAATTCACACCTATTTGTTTGTTCTTTTTAAGCCAGTCTGGGCTGATAAATATACCCACTCATCACTTGTTACGCCAAATATAAAAAACACGCAATACTACAGGGTGTCCAATAATATAATTTAAATGAACGTAAAGTTTAATTCTAATTAACTTGTTTATTTCAAATGGAACACCCAGTATATGAGGTCAAAATTAGATGCATAAAGTAATTATCTGTCAAATATTATAATACTTGGAAAATGTAGACCACCATGTATTTGATGATGCAAAAATTAAAGTTAAATTAAAGTTTTCTTATAGATATGTATACTTATCTTTAATTTTGCATGGAAGAGACACACATATTGGCAATAAGAGGAAGAATTTTCAAAAATATAATATTTATCAAGTCAGCCATGAGAATTTGAGAAGATAGAATACATTTCTTTTAATTTGATATTTACTGTCAAATAGTCTGTTGAAAATTCTTACTTAAGAGTTGAGAATTTTTCAGAAAACAGTTTTTTATCTGTGACATTTGATTTAATTCAATTCAAAAATGCAAACCTATTCCAAAGGAGAAAGAATAGATATGATTTTTATTCTGGGAGAATGGTCCAAAAACGCTTTACTGGCATCGCGAGTTTACGCTCAAAGGCTCCTCGCGCAAAATCACCCCAAAAAAGAGGTCTTCGAGAGACTGTTAAGGCAGTTTAACGAAAGATACCACCGAAACACAGTGCAACTGCATCAAGAACTTTTCAATATTGATTTTAAATCGTGTTGAATTTTGTACATCGGCGAGGAACAAAATCATCGCAAATGAAAACTTTTTTAATAGAGGAGATGAAGAACCAAATAAATGAAGCGTTTAGAAGCGTTACACCAGGTTAAAGTTGTTGAAGGATTTAAGAAAAGGATTCATATGTGCCTAGAGTCCAATCATTTTGAACATTTATTATAAAATTTATCAGTTTTTATGTAGGTATATCTTGTTATTTAATTTAAGTGAAAAATGTATTTATTTATTATGTTATTGTTTAAATTATGGTTTGTCAAATTCTCATGGCCGACATGACAAATATAATTTTAAAAAATTCTTCCTATTACTACAAATATGTGCTTTTTCCATACATTAAAAAAATAGACATATCTATAGGAAAACCTTATAGTGATCAATAGATAATTAATTTCATCATCATCAAATACAGGATGGTCTACATGAAATTAACAGGTTCAATTAAAAATTCGCATAATATTATGAATATGTGCATTTTCCACGAAAACGTCAAGAGTTATCCATAGGAAAGTATTATAATATTTGACAGAGAATTACTCTGTGCATCTAATTTTTACCTCATATACCAGGTGTTCCATTTGAAATAAACAAGTTATTTAGAATTAAACTTTACATTCATATAAGTTATATTATTGGACATCCTGTATTTAGTATTGGGGATTTTTTTATATTTGGCGTAACAAGTGATGATGCCTAGACTGGCTTAAAAAGAATAAACAAATAGGTGTGAATTTTTTCAGTCAAATTATGTCTATATTTTTATTAAAATTTAAATATTTAAAAAACTGTCAGGTTTAGGTAAGATGTGCTTTAATGAAAGTTAGGTTTATTTTGAACGGGGAATCTAAAAATGTATTCATATACAGGGCATTCCATTTAAAAAACACAACTATGGTTAAGTTCTTATATTTGGGACACCCTGTATAGACTCAAAATATTTTTAAAATGTAGCCCTAAATCATTTTTATCGAACCCATGAATAAAACTTTAAGGAAATTAAATAGTTTAGCCACCGTATTCCGTGTAGTATGGCGTGAATAACCCTGTATATACGTTCCAACTACCTAATTGGTGAAATTTTAAACGCTATTTAAACCCCCACCAAGGGTACCTTATAATTTTATAATAACTACCAGTCGGGAGTTCTTGTAATCTCTCTATAGATCATAAAAAAATCAGTTGTGTCACCCCAAAACTTTTCCGACTAGTTATAATAAAATCAAAAATATATGACCTGCGTAACGAAACAGAATTTTAATAATTATTATAATTGTATTATTTCCAATAAACTAACGTAACAAACTACTCGTAACTACTCCTTATTATATTTATCCTCTAACAGTAGGTATACCTACATACCTAATATTACCATAGATGTTTATTCTTTGATATTACTGTACAGGGCTAAAGTTAATAATCCCTACTCCTAGTACACACGCCACATACAACTATATATTAATAATATAAGTACGACAAAACCATTAGATTTTTGTGTCACTGTGTAAAAACAGCGCCGTCTCTTCAATGCTGTCCCAACTACGCTAAAACTGTTCCTTGGTTAAATGTATAAAAAAATTATAAGAAAATGGCGGATATTTGAAGGGAAATTTAAGGTTTTTTTTTATATATGGATATTGTCTAATACAGAAAGTTTTCACGTACAATTTTAATTACAAGTGATTGTTAAATATATAAATTAGGTAATAAAGTAATATTATCATCATTAAATATTAAAATCATAGCACAAAATGAGGAAAACGTTGCTGACTTTGAACTCAATTTATTAAGTAACTATTTATTGTTGTAGCCTCAAAATACCTTATTACCTAATCCAAACCTTAGTCTTTAAAACCCTATTAAAATTTTTGCTACCAGATACGTATTAGTGGAGATTTCCATCCACAAAAATATATCTGTAAATTTGAAAAAGTTACCCATGTTTGAACTCAATTTATGAGTTAACTATTTAATCTTTCCGCTTGAAAATACTTCATTACCTAATCCCATCTTTTGTCTTTAAAACCCTATGAAAATTTTTGCTAGCAGATACGTCTTAGTGGCGACTACCATGCGCAAAATTATGCCTGCAAAGCGAAATATGATGATTTTCTAACTCTGTTTTTGAACTAACTATCCAATATTTCAACTTCAAAATACTTCAATACCTAATCCCATCTTTACTCTTTAACTCCCTATCAAAATTTTTGTTACCAGATACGTATTAGTGGAGTCTACCATGCGCAAAAATAGGTCTGCAAACGATTGTATTCAAACGCCCCTCTTAACCAATTGAGCTAAATTGTGGTGTATGAGTTTGGGGGAGTCCTATAGATGAACACATTAGTTTTTGGTTAAAATCGCTTCAGCCCTGTCATAGGGATGGACACAACCGCCAAATTCTCAAATAGCAGTAGGGGTCGAGTGATACATCATTAATCTAAAGTATTTTTTATCTGTTGTACAGCGATAGGTTACTTTTGATATTTGCCCCCATAATTCTCGAAAAAAATTGCGTTTCAAATTTCACCAGTTAGGTAGTTCGAACCTATATATCTTATTAGAATAAAATAAAGTTGATAAAGGGTTTGTGGCGTTGATAGAGCGAGCGTTTCGCATGCAGAATCCCAGCTCTGGCAATATTTTTTGTTTCTAATTTTTCAATAAAGTTAGTTCATTGGAAATAATGAAAATAATTATAATAATAATTAGTATTAAAATTCTGTTTCGTTAAGCAGTTCATATATTTTTGACTATATTATATCTTGTCGGGAAAGTTTTGAGGCGACACAACCGATTTTTTTAAACATGGTATACAAAGAGATCTGCGCAATTCGTTGGTATTTGCAACAGGCACACTAAACAAAGAATATTTACCGTGTATGCAATAAATATTCTTGTGCATTTTGTATTCAACCAAAACACGAGAAGGTGAACAATCCGAATTCTTTTATTATCTTATTTAGGAAAGCAAAAATAACAAGAATCGACGGATTTCGTCAAAACAATAGACGTTTCAAAGGCTTTATCTTTTCTGCAATTTAAATTACATTCACACATTTAAAATGCAAACAATACTAGGGGTTCAGATTTAGTTAAAAATACGGATATTTCATCTACTACCAGATCAAAAAAGAGCTTAATAAATTTTATGCAATCAATGTTGAAACAACCATTGAAATTACCCAGAAACATTATGTCATCGTCTGAGTAGTCCTCAGCAAGTTATCGAAGGTTGTGTCAAGCTAGGGGAAAAAATGAGAGAAACATAAACTCTGTTCAACATTTAACCAAATAACGTCCGAGCCTCTGAATCAGAGAGTTGAGGTAATTCGGAAGAAATTCACAAATTCATTTATAGACTCGATAGACGCAAAAGGTATAATAAAACACATCATTTATAAGTACGAGTAACAATTGAACGAATTATACTGAAGAAGAAACAATTTGCAGAAATGGTTCAAGTATACGATACAACCATTTTTAAAATTGTGCAAGATCATCTTAGCATGACAAAGCTCAGTACAAAATGGGTGCCGAGAATCCTCACGCCTCTGCAAAAGCAACAACGCATCGAATGTGCTCGTTGATTTCTAGACCTCTGTAGTGAGGATCCTGATAGTCCGGTTTGTTCCTGGAGATGACACTTGCATCATTATGAACCTGTGTCTAAGTATGGAATGGCACAAAAAAGGCACCGAAGAAGTTTAAGGTCACCCAATCAGCCGAAAAACTCATGGCTACTATCTTTTGGGACTCAGAAGGAATCCTATTAATTGATTATAAAGAGAAACGTGTTTCTATTCTGCGGAGAATAGTACGCTTCAAACTTAGAACACTTAAATGAAGTAATCGGAGAAAAATGAAGATCCTGAACGACCCTGCTCCAGTATACAAGAGTCGTGCTGGCTGCCCTGCAAAGAGCGGGCTTCGATATTATAGATATAGCGCTGATATAGCACCGAACGATTATTATTTGTTTTCAAAAATGGAAAAAAGAACTCCCTGGGGATAAATTTACGAGTGATGAAGAAGTGAAAAAAGCAATTTTGGCGTATTTTTCGACGAAAGATGAAACATTTTTTATGAAGGTATAAAGAAATTAATTGATAGTTCTAAGACATATATTAGAGTTGCAGATAGGAATATTAAAAAAGAAAAATTTTGCATTTTTATTTTCTACCCCTATTCCAGCGAATTAAAACGCCCCCACGTGCAACGTGCGTTATTATAAGAAAAAGCCGTAACTCTGGTTCAGTTTCTGTATCGAGTTAGAAGAAGAAGAATTTTGTACCTCACGACCTTTAGGTAACTATCGTTATTAGTATTTCACGTTTAAAATTAAGCCACTCTGAGGATGATTAATCAACTTTCAAAACGTTTAGTAAAACAGACACATGCAGGATACACATCAACACAATATGAATAATTATATTTAATTAACTGTTTATTTTAATTCTGTTGTTGTACAATTTCAATAAAACCGTTTTAAATCTATAACATAATATACTCACTATACGTGCGTACTTATATTGTTCAATTTTGCACAGTCAGCTCTTGTTAATCAATTCTACATGTCAAAACTGATGTTTGATTATAGTTTTTTCTTCACTCTTCCTGATATGCCTCAACTTATACAGGATGTCGTTGAATGAGACTCCTTAACAAGTATTTATGGTTTTATTTAAACTGTAGTAAGACGAATGACATTTTAACTTTAAACCAAGTTTAAAGTTGGGGTTCAAATGAACATTAACTATATTTATACTAAAAGAAATATATGTAACATTCACTGCGGGTTAATATAGATAGATTAAAAAGGATGTTACTATGGAGTTAATTTGTTTTGGACATGATGTGTGCCGTATCATTCAAATTTTGAACTTATGTTTGCGAGGATATCCTTCTGTTTTATGAATACGCCTCAATATATAAATGTATACAAGTTGGTGGCCGGTGACGTCATGCCAATTAGATCAATCAATTAGGCGTCCGTTTAAATTTGTCGTTTTGCAGGAACTTTTAAGTGATGATATTTTGAAAACTATATTTTAAGATAGACTTCTAAGGCACAACAGTGATTTACCGAATATAAATTATTGGCAATCACTAATTGCCATCGTGGTGCCACCATACCAAAAAAAAATCAAATATCGGTAACGCGGGACATTTAAATCAACTTACCTATATATAATAAGGGCTTAATGCCATATTGTACAATTTGAAATGCTGGTGATTTTCCGAATGAGACATTTGTGTGCTGCTGAAGAACGAAACAAGATAGGGGTTTTGGAAATTGGGTTTGCCCACACAGAAAATATTTCATATGCGCCTCTCATCAACAGTGATTCTCTAATAAATTCATTTTTCTGCCGACACTATAAGAAAATTGAATTTTACTGATTCCATAGGGACGAGAAAGTATGCATTTCTAAGGCTGGCAACAAACAAAACACTCAAAAATGGCTGGGCAAGAAAATTATTTTTAAATATTTGTAATACATGATGGCGGCACAATAATAATAGCTATTAACAATGACAGACCAATGTGACAGTGGTTATCAAAAACCTAGGGCTTCGTAAAATATTCAATTTGAACTTCATCATTTATATAATAATCATGGAATATCTGATTGATCGTAGTGACGAGGAAATTGAGTATTGTACCCCGCCTGAAATTCATAAGAAAGCGAACGAAGTTTCGATGAATTTGCTGCCGGAAAAATCAAGAACTCAATATGAACTTCAGTATAGACTGTTGGATGGTGGGTGGATTGGTGTAGTGCTAAAAACGTTAAAAAGTATAGTGAAAACGTGATTTTGCCGTATTTATCGGATCTTTCACAAAAATACCAATCTTCAACACACAATTAATTCCATGTTAAAATCTACGCTATTAGTAGAAAATAACGTAAAAACACAAGTGACTGCCTTTTTAAAGAAGAAATCTGTTGGCCACATTGCTAAAAAGTCAAAAATTTTCGGTCAACGGGATATTGAAAAATTTCTTGAAACTGCACCGGATGAAATACATTTAATGACAAAGGTAAGCAATCATATTATGAATCAAAAACTATAATTTTACTCTTCAAACATATAATATTGGATTGCAATGATCAACCTACATCATAAACACCCCCGAACGGTTTGCCTGCTTCGACCACAACATACCATTTATTAAAAGCACACCAGTACTGAAGCTGATATCATGAAAAGCTCAGTAATTACTGACGGATTTTCAGCTGTCGTCTCGAGCAAAAATTCATCATCAGCTTTAAGAAGTAATATTACAGAGCGGCTACAACTGTCTAATTTATCGAAACTTGGAATCACTTTTATTAATTGTACAATTCAAAGTCCCATTTTTAACATAAATATAACAAACAATACAGATTAAGATTGTTTAATTAGTTATAGTATATATAGTTAATAATAATGCTCAGGCTGCCTTTGAATTGTGAGGTTTTTTTTCTTGCGAAGTTGTTATGTTATTAATGATTTAATTAATAACATTACGAGAAAGCGGTGGCTAATTGTTCTGTTATCGTTATCTAGTACTGAGTTGTTTTTTGTTTGAAATTTTTAATTTCTATTAATTATTAGAGTTTTGTATTTTTTTATGTATATACAGTGTGTCCCAGGATAGATGTAACAAGAGGTGTGAAAGACAAAAAAAAAATAGAATTTTGGAATGACATTTCGGGAATGAGTCCTGCTTGTTTTAAAACTAAGCTATCCAAAAAATTAGTTAAATCCATACTGTACAGGGTGTTTTATAAACAAATTTATAAAAATCATCATCAATGGAGTGTCTTTATTTTACAATATGCGTTAAAATTCTACTAACAAAAGTGGTTTAGAATGCAATTTTTTATCCCTGCATCGAATTTCAGGAATATAACTTCAAATTTTTGGGAAAAATACTTTTTCACTTTTTTGCAATAATTAGTATTATCATAGAATACTTCGTATTATTTTATTTTGTATTTTAAAACAAATGCCATTGGTTTAGTATTTTGTAACAAACATTTATTCAGTATAATCACCGTCCATACCCGCACATCTTTCGATCCTACGTCTGAATTCCTTAAAACTGTTATGAATGTGTTCTAAAGTTAAAGAGTTTGCAGCATTTCTAATTCCTGTAATATTGCTGCATCATTAGGAAGTGGTTCAGCATAAACCAATTGTTTAAGACGATCCCATAAAAAGAAGTCCAATATTGAAGTCAGGGGATCTCGGCGGGCACTTGATCGGTCCATTTTTGGAAATCCAATTGTTTTCCAAAGCCTAATTTTAAACAACTTTTGTTAGTAGAATTTTGGCGTATATTGTAAAATAAAGACACTCCGTTGATGATGATTTTTATATATTTGTTTATAAAACACCCTGTACAACACCGATTTAACTCATTTTTTGGGTGCCTTAGTTTTAAAACAAGCAGGACTCATTCCCTGAATGTCATTAAAAAATTCAACATTTTTTTGTTCTTCACACCTCTTGTTACATCTATCCTGGGACACACTGTAAAGGGATTATTCAGTTGGGCAAGAAATTCTATTATTAGTATTATTTAGTACGTTTAATGTTTTTATTTTCTTTTTCTTTGTATTACCTACAATTATACGGTGCCGGCAGAAAAATAATGTGTAAACCATGGCTGTAAAGCGATTTTCGCAGGCTTCAAAGGTACATTTCTTCTTTCAGTTTGAAAAAATGACAATTTACCGCCTAGGAATACAATATACTATTACTAACCTCACTTATGGATTAAACGTAGAAACGTTGATACTAAAATTATTACGACTAAGCAAGGTTCATAGTTCATTTCAATTTACATTCCCAACTCGAATGGGTGTATTTTTTAAATTCTCTTATTTCTACCTCACCCGCATCTCAATATAATATATACCGGGGGGCTACTTAATCATGTTTACTTTTCTCCAAATAAATAAGGTAACGCCCCTTTTCTCGTTGGTTCATTTTTCTGATTATACTCTGTGGTTCTTATATGCGTTATTTGATTTGTTCGTGTTTTACTACTACACTGTTATTTGAATGGATATTGGTCGGAATGATTTACAGTCCATCGGGTTATAAAATTGCGGTATAGAGAAACAGAAGCCAAAACCGTATTAGGTACGGATATATAAAAGGAAAATTTTATGTGGTTTTTATATCATACGAGGTACTACGAAAAAAATATATAACTGAGAGAAGAATGATATAAGGTTAAAAGAGAGAAAGCCTTAGGTATAAATATGAAATATATGTTGTCCGAAATAAAATGTACCGTGTTGGATTATATGCCACAGCAAATAGAGAGCTTGACTGTCAACTACTGACTGAGTCCTTAGACAAGGCTTTCCTTAAGTCGTTTATCGACGAAACGGCCGTCTGGTGAAAGTATATAGTTGGTTGACAGACGAACTTGTTTTGACAAATAAGCCCGTAATAAAATGAAAAAAAAGTTATTACTCAATGGTAGTGCCGAATTTGTTAATGGATTTTATTTTCAGGTCAGATCAAATCAGATTACGGACTTTTTTAATATGTCGTGCCAAATTTGCTACGCGTCTGAGTCACAAGAAAAATAAAAGAAAATAATATATAAAAAACTAGGCAACTAGCTCAGGAAAATAATTAACTAAAAATCAGCTGAAACTCATCTGAGAGTGCTGGGCTCATTATACAATAAATTAGTCATAAATAATTCGAGATTCAGCAGATATCAAAGCGCCACTGGCTTAGTAGCACGGTCAAAAGCCAGAAACCTACTGATATACGGTATACCCCTCTGCAAGATAATTAGTACCAGGTAATTTACCGGGTGTGTTGCGCAAACATGTAATTAAAAATTAAAAGAAAACTCAAAGATCAAATAATTATCTAAGATTTAATATAAAAGGATAAGGAATATCTTTATGTGTTGGTAAAAATCAATAAAAAAAATGACTATATGAATCCACAGTAATACTTGAGATAAAAACGGATATAACCATTTGAAGTTCCCTGAGACGATGAAGCCCATTACCAGATGGAAATCTGTCTGTCTATGTGTGTGTGTATATTCTTACACGATAGCGCCTAAATGCTTTAACCAATTGAGCTAAATTTTGGTGTATGAGTTTAGGGGAGTCCTAGGATGAAGCCATTAGTTTTTGCTTGAAGTCGCTTTAGCCCTGTGATAGGGGTGGACACAACCGCCAAATTTTCAAATAGCAGTAGGGTTCGAGTGATACATCATTTTAAAGCATTTTTTATCTGTTTTAGAGCAATATTTTGATATTTGCTCCCATAATTCTCGAGAAAATTGCGTTTAAAATTTCACCAGTTCTATAGTTGGAACCTATATATTTTATGGCAATATAATATAATACAGAGTTCTTGGCGTCATTGATCTGGTGCCGTATCAGGTTCTCCTGATGTTTACAATCACAATGGCGAGCTGTGCTCTGTCTTCGGCGAGTCTAAAGAGTTGTTCTGCGCTTCGAATTCCGGTCCATTCTCTAAGATTCCTTAACCACGAGGTTTGTCTTCTACCGACTCCTCTACTGCCTTCTATCTTGCCCTTCATTATAAGTTGAAGGATACGGTATCGAGATGCTCTGTAATGTAACAACCAAGATTTTGGAGTGCAGCATGCAGCTGACGACTGAAAACCATAAACTTAGTTTTAGTTATATTTATGTTTAGATCCATCTCTTTTCCCATCACGTTGACCACGTCTAAAAGACGTTGAAGGTCCTGGAGATCATCACAGAAGATTGCGGTGTCATCGGATGGTATTGATCAGTTCGCCGTTAATCTTAACTCCGCACTCCTGGTCATGTAACGCCTGTTTAAATATTTTATCCCTGTCTCACGCCACGGCGAATCTGACATTCGTCAGTTAGTTTTCCATTGACCCGAACCACTGCCTTTTGTCGCCAATACAGGTTCTTAATAATGCGTCTGTCTCTGTCATCAACTCCAGTACTCCTCAGCATATCCATAAGTTTTTCATGTGTGTTTGAAATAGGTACCGCAAAATAGAGGAATAGAGATTGCTGACAATCAGTAAGTACAGTCAACGCGTATAATGAAATTATAAATTTGATGAAAATGAAATGAAAAAGTCCTAAAAATGTCGTAAAGCTAAAGCGACAGCACTAAACAAAAGTGAAATGAGCCTACTGTCGCTCGCTGTATATGAATACACAAGCCGGTCAAATTGGCTCGTAGCAATAAATTTTATATTTCATAATTGGTTTTCAGTAATTGTAATTAAAAGTCTCTTCTCTTTAATCTAAGTGGGGGCATAGGCACAATATAATATACCCCATGCGATATTATGATGAACAAACTGAAATAAATAATAAATATACGATCATTATCAAAAAGGGCGTTACTATACAGTTATAATATATGTGTGTACCTGTTACGTTTTTATTTTTATTTGTGGTTTTTAATAAACTAATTGGATGTATCGATGTTTCATTATTACAGTGTCAACGGCAATTTATTCCTTTTCCAATTTTTCATGTTTTGTTTTTATTTGTTTAATTAACGGTAACTTTTAATTATTGTTTGTGCAGCAGTTGTATGATAAATTGTTGTAATTGAGTTTCCTTTTAATTAACTCATGTTTACGCATTTCTTTTAAAAACAGGCTTAAACTAGGAATATTTAGTATAACAGTATAAACAGTGTATTTAATCATTTTAAAATATAGACATGACACACAAGAATAATTAGAAGTAAGTAAACATAGGTAACAATATTTATTTACCAGTATTCGATAAGTTAAGATACCGGGTGATTCACGAGGTTGGTAGGCAGCCATACGATTATTTTGAAAGTTTGGATGGTTACTGAGGTCAATCTAAGCCATCAACGAATAGCATTGAGATGTTTGTGACACTTCCGGTTATACCTCATACTTTCTCATTTCAAATTTATGCAAAATAATTTATGAATTGTCAAATAGCAAAAGCATTGGTAAAATATGTAATGTCAACCAAATATATCGTTGACATAATAACATGACAATCATAATCAGGGCGCACTTGATTATTTTCCGAATAATAAACAATATGGTTGATGAATTTCAGTAACCGAAGTTTAAGTTTTAAACTGAAATATCTCAAGTAAATACCAATAACCTATATTTTTGTTAAATCAGAACAAAAAGATCTTTCATTTTAGCTTATAATAATATAATATACTACCCGCAGGGTAGTGTTCTTGGGCCTCTGTTATTCTTATTATATGTAAATGATTTGCCCTTGCATATCACATGCGGTAGGTTGTTTATGTATGTTGATGATACCTCGATTATTGTATCTGCGAATAGTGAAAGTGAACTTCAGTTCAGAATAGATTTGATATTGGAACAGTTTGATCAGTGGTGTTACAAGAATCGCCTAATCATTAACCACAGTAACTATTGCTGTCCAATTTCCCATCTACCAAACATCTCTGACTTTCAACATCTTCTTTAAAAATGTCCAGCTTCTTTGGACTGATTCTTCCAAAGTTCTAGGACTATACCTTGATTCTCGATTGCGGTGGGCGAGTCAGACTGATGCAATTTGCGGCAAGCTAAACAGGGTTTTGTTTTTGATTTACTCCCTAAAAACAAAAATGAATACAGCGTCCCTAATCAGTGTCTATTACGGTTTGGTTTACTCTGTACTGTCATATAACAGCAGCAGTATACTGCTTTGGGGTAGAGCGGTGAGTTTGGAAAGAGTTTTCA
Source organism: Apoderus coryli (assembly GCA_911728435.2). Lineage (NCBI taxonomy): Eukaryota > Metazoa > Arthropoda > Insecta > Coleoptera > Attelabidae > Apoderus > Apoderus coryli. Next base: position 6,636,612 of record OU452204.1, on the reverse strand, counting down.
TCCTTCAAAAAAGAGTAATACGCATCATTTATGGCTTGGCTTACAATTTTTCATGTAGAGAGACTTTTAAAACCAAAAAGATCTTGAAATGAACGGGTATATATCTGTATAAATTATTCATTCATTCATATACCAGAATATCGAAAAGTTTCGTACCAACGGTAGTTTCCACGGGCACAATACTCGGGGGGCAAATAGCCTGTATCTCCCACGGGCTAAACATGAGTTTTTTAAACGGAGCCCAGTATACTCGGGTCAATATTATTTTAATCGGTTACCGACGGCGATCAAAAATGCACAGTCATTGAATGCATTTAAAAATAAGCTAAAGCGCTTCCGGATGGTGCTGTGTATACACTTCAGGAATTCTCTGAGCTATGTGCGACCCATTAGTGGAATGGTCATTTGGGAAGCGATCGTGCGAGGGTCTACATTCGCTATTGTGATTACATGTTTCCTTTTTTTTTATTCTTTTATTTTTGGTTTTATATAAGTACGATAATAAACATGATATTTTTGCCTATGGGCTACTGTGTGACTTACATACAATTATGTATGTGTGACTTACATACAATTATGTAATTCAGTGTTTTTGTTTTTTGCATTTGTTGTAGTTTTTAAGTATTAATTGTTTGACTTGCCAATGTATACATTGTTTGTACAGTTTTATGGCCAATAAAGTTTATTTATTTATTATTTATATAGGGTATTCCATTTAAAATATAAGGCCGGATTAATTTTTTCAATTTTGCAAACTATTTTTTTTATTGAAGTGAATACTTCTTTGGCCGCATGAGAGTGATTTTCAAGGTCGCGTCACGACACGATTTATAAAATTTTCGTCCCGCAAAAGATATGAAGCATATAACAAATATGAGGGAGAGAGAGACAGAGATGTTGTATGCTACACACTATATCCTATACCATACACTATTTTGTATATAGCGGCTTAACGTCTGTCTCTCTCTCTTTCTCTCGTGAAAGAAGTATTCACTTCTATCACGTGTACTGTGCTGCACGCGTATTTTTTTTTTTTGTGTTGTTACCAAGAGTTGGGTTGGTTGGGTTGTAGTCGGTAGTTTGAACAATTTATAAAAATTAAAAGAAATAACGAAAATATTTTCATCTTGTTTTGTATTTATGACTTAAAAAAATATGACGATGAATACTTCAGTATGACTTAACGTAAAGTCGGTAACTAAAACGAGAGGCATATCAAATTATCAATGGGTTTTAATATCACAATATCATACCGGTTAAAAGAGCATGAAATAGGGAAATTTTTAGAGGTTTTTGAAGATTAATTAATTATTTTGTTTTTAAACAAACATAGATTAGGGAGTAATGTTGTGGTTATCAAATGCGATTAACTTTGAGTTGTGATTTTTCGAAGTGAATACTTCTTTGGCCGCATGAGAGTGATTTTTCAAGGTCCCGCAAAAGAGATGAAGCATATAACAAATATGAGGGAGAGAGAGAGACAGAGATGGTGTAGCATACACACTATATCCTATACCATACACTATTATGTATATAGCGGCTTAACGTCTCTCTCTCTCTCTCCTCTCTCTCTCGTGAAAGAAGTATTCACTTCTATCACGGGTACTGTGCTGCACGCGTATTTTTTTTCAATAGTTCTAAAAGATACCCTAAATATTTTATAATAATTTTTCTTCTATCATCCATAATAATGGCTCTAGGTGGGAGTCAAAATATAATGAATGACCCTGTACCAAACTGGATAATTTTCCAAAAGTTCTGAAATTTTATTGTCATCCAGGTATTCAGTATTTCGAAGTCCTAAACGTTGCGGGCTCTGGCCCGATAAATTCTCTTTCAGCTCTTTCCCTTACCAGAGTGTCTGCAATTTCATCCCCCTTTAAACCAGAGTCAGATTATTGTTTCTCCCGATATTAGAGAGTCTGTTTTGACAATACCACACTGTTCTTCATGAGAATCTTGATAAGCTTAAGGGCTGTATGGCCGCTTGACTATCAGAGAAGATTGACTTTCGTGCACAGTGCGCTCCTGAGCACACAGATGAATGGCCAGAACTTCTGCCTGGAATACAGTCACCTGAGAACACAGACATAGTGAAATTTTCGTCTTGAGTCTGCTTCCATAAACTCCGGCACCTGTACCTGAGTTTGCTTTGAGCCATCAGTAAACCAGCAATAGTCCGCGCATACTGTAACTAGTATTCGAGTGAGATAAGAAATTCCACACACGTTGGTAACTGTGCGAAAGCGAAACCTTTGCTCCTTGATACTTGACGATCGGAAAACTCGTCAGGCTCAATAACTGAATTGCACTGCGCTAACTGAAACGCCCACAGAGCTTATAGCTGCTTTTCAACTTTCACAAGGACATCCCCTTAATGGTCTCTTCTACTCGTATAACAAACTTAACACCTTACCATACCGCAGTCGTATTATGCGTCTTTCACGCACCATTTATTGGACCTGTCCGTTATTTACGTACAGACCAGAGAAGCCTGACATCGTTTTTCTTGAGAAGAACAAAAAATCTTTGCCATTGGGATCCTGGTTCCGAACACTACTGCTAGGAAGAGAAACAAATGGATCATTATCTCAAATCAAATATACCTATAGCAGAAAAGGTCGCAACTAGGATATAGATAAAAATGATCTTCGCGTCGTTGCTTATACTCAGGGCAGATGAATCCGGGATTCTTAGCCACTAACGGTACAGCCAGAACCGGTGAGGTCTAACCTATCGGTCATGTTCCTCTGACAACTGCCGGTGTCGTAGACGGTAGGCACGGATGGTGGTATTTAGCGACATGTAGTCAACTGGTAATGCGCCCTATGAACAGACATATACTATAACAGGACAGGGGACCCCCAGTAGCGGGATGCTTATAGTTGTGTGCGCTTATTTAACAAAACAAGACTTTGATGCTCAAGAGTTTACCTGCCAAACAGTGTACTTTCACCAGACGATCCACGACTGATAAGTTGTGAGTGGTCAATAGTTAACACTCAAGAATCACGATTTAGCTGTGCTATATATCCTCACACAGATAATTGTTGTAAAAGAAATGTACTTGGCGAAATATATTGCTTAACTGGAAATGTGGCCTGTAGTCTAATAACATATACAACGCCTATCATTGTGGGGATACAACAGCTAAATCCAGAAACTGGCTTTCAACTACTGACCGACGATCACCATTGATGAGCCGTGGATCGACGAAACGACCGAAAGTACAGTGTGGGAGAAACAAAATTTCAAGTATCAAAATCTTGATTTACAAACAACCCCGTTTAATAATCTTTATTGACAACCAAAAATTAACATTCATTATTGATTAGTTAAAAAATGGAAATGAAAATGTCTGGATATAACTTCACAAGAAATCTTACGAAAAAGATCAACGCTCGAGAGGCAATTCATTCTGTATACCTAACTTATTAAAATTTCATTTACGAATCAGTTTTAATTTTGTTCTGTTCATATACCGTTGTGGTGTGTTTTTTCTTTTCTTTTTGTATTGTAAAATTCTCTAATTCAAGAGGTTGGTATTTATTTATTGTTAGTGTTGTTATATTGTAATTATTTTCAAACTGAGATTGGACTATGTCCGTAAATAAAGAAATAAATAATGTAATGAGGATCATACGTATGTATGAAGTTCTAAAATGCCTCGCTTATTATATAACGACTTCGGACTGTATTGCTTATTTATTTTGAACGAACTATACTATATGTTTTCATGCAATGTATCCAAACTAATAACCATACCTATCTAATAAAAATTTATACATTGCAAATTACCTATCCTATCTTTCAGAAGCGAGTTCAAAGATGGCGACATATAATTAAGAAGTTTATAAGTAGATTTTACTGAAACTTACACAGCTTCTACGATAGAAGACAAATAATGAAGAAAACACGTTTTGTTAAATTATATGGTATAGGTAAACGATATTTATATATTATTACTATCGCTGAACAAAATTACACATTTACAAGAATAACATAATATATAGCCTATATAGGTATTCCAGACTGATTGTATTTAATATCGATATAGTAGAGCTATGTTTCAAGAATATATAACATGAGATATGTAATAGAAAGTCTACGAATAAAATACTTAATTGTAAAAAGAAACAATACTACTGCCTTTAAGGGCCGTTTTTTCAATGCTCAGTGAAAACTGTGTGTTAGATAACTATCAGTTAACTTTAGCAAACTGCCATTGTCCCTGTTAGTATGAGAAGTGTTGATTAAATGATCTAGTAACAGTCAGTTGCGTAGCAGCGAGTTTAACAGAAAGAGTTTGTGGCAACATCGCACCAATAACTTGGTGAATAATCGGCATTGTCATATTTATATATATGCAAGAAATGTCATATACAAATACGAGGCATGTTTTTTAAGTAAGTACCGTTTTGGAATTAAAAAAAGACGTGCAATGATATCGCAATAATTTTATTTTTACATGAAAGCCTGTACCTTAATCTAATTTTCTACATAATTTCCGTGAATATTGAGGCACTTGTCATAACGTGGCACCAGTTTTTGAATACCCTCCTCATAAAATTATTGCGATATCTTTGCACGTCTTTTTTTAATTCCAAAACGGTACTTACTTAAAAAACATGCCTCGTATTCGCAGGATTCTCTTTGAGGTACTGGATTATAGAGTATTTTAACGATATTTTAAATAAAATTTCATAATATTTCCAAAATATTGTATACCTACTTAAAATACTTTTAATGCTACTGTAACTTTAATTTGAAGATTATGTCCAACAATCATTTAAAACGGACAACACTGAATGTCAAGATAACCTGCAATTTTGTATCAATTTGGATTATTTTGTTGTCGTTAAGCATTTATTTAAAGTGAATTGTGATTTCGGTTTCCAAGTTAATTCTTCTAAGCTGAAAATATCTGCAAATTTCACTTAGACGCGTTCCGTCATAAACACATAATTCAAAATCAAAAAACCGGCGAGATAAAAAAGCTGCTTGGAGGAAAATTACAAAAGAATTTAAAAATGCACATCCAACAGGTCCAGTACGAAGAAACACAAAATTATACCTGTAGATACTTTTAAGTAATCAATAGTTTATCTTTACTTTTGAATTTTCTAGCGAAGAACTACTATGAAGCAATTAAAATATAAGTATGAATCCATAAATCAGGAATTAAATAAATTTGTATTAGTATAACACAAATATACGCAATAGTATATAATTAACCTCAATTTTTCGTTTATTTTTACTGATTGCTATCTACTTCAAATACACTTCTATATGACTGTTTACTTAGCATTGAATTTAGCAGACAGTTATGCTTAACAGAACCTTTGATAAACAGTTTGACGTTTATTTAACTGTCAGTTAGGCATTGATAAACCCACCCTAGGAATAGCAACTTGTTGTTTTCTTGAATGTCTAGTGTTAACCGGATATTAGAATGGACCGAATTTACATGGTTAAGAATTATCGTGAATACGATCACGTCTATGACGCCAAACTATGAAAATAATCATAATAATAATCTTTTTATCAGCAATCAAATTACAATACCATATAATATGAACACATAAAGACAAGGTACATAATTGACTGCGAAAAGGCAGCAATACTGATGATATGATATTCTGACCCGAGCATTAAACTAAACCTAACTTCTATTTGAATTGAAGAAAAATAAATAAATGAAAAAAAATAAATAATTTCCTCCATTTTCGGCATTAAAAATCTAAAACAAACCCTTCACATATTGTCTAAAAGCAGATTTCGATAGGAGTTCCTGAAACGAGCGCAGCTTAAATCCTTTAATCGTGCGGGCAGGTTATTATACATAGCATAGATACAAAATGAAAAAGATCTGAGAAATAGTGCAGTCCTGTGAGGTGGAGGAGACAAAAGACCCTTAAGCCGAAGATTGCGTGTGTGGACATCAGATCTGAAGCAAATTTTATTGTATAAGTAAGGAGGATTCTTGAGTGTTACTACCGAATGAAACAAACAGGCAGAGTGAAATCTCCTCCGGCTCTCCATATCCAACCACCTTGACGGCTTCAGCATATGTGAGACTGGATCAAACTTGCGGATGCCATAGATGTATCTTAACCAGCACTTTTGCAGACGTTGAACGCGATTTTTATCATGACTCGACAAGCACGGCCCATACACTACGTTACAGTAGCATAAAAAGCTTAGGACCAGCGCATCTGTCAGCTTAATTTTTAAGGATTTAGGCAAAGTATGACGGTGGGGGTAAAGTAGTTTTAAATTAGCGTATCCTTAATTTAAATTAGCTGATATGTGTTGGCTGAATCTTAAGTCTGTATCAATTTCTAAACCTAAACTTTTTGCCGAGGATTTGCAAGGAATTATTTTGTCATCTATCTTGACCTTAAATGATCCCTTTGCAGATATTTTATTTTTCCTAAACAGGAGCAAAATTGATTTTGCAGGAAATCTCATCAACATATCTCTTGAACATTTTTGGTTGAAGTGGGTAGAAACTTATGGTTGATCTTCGAAATCTTCCATATATATATTTGATATGAGTGAAAAAAGTGGAGATCCCATAGCAGCGCCGGATATTTGCTCAAACATTTGACCGTTGAATATGAAATAAGTTGGGAAAAGGCATTTTTCTATGAGTGGTAATACATATGTCTGCGCCTAGATTATATCTGAGATAAAGTCATTTATGATGTTTCATATGCTTGGGATTGGATATTTTGTGAAAAGAGACTCTACCATAAAACTGACCCATGTATCAGTCCCTTCACGTTGAATTTCTTGTAATATTTGTACTAGATTGCTGTGAATTTAGTACGAAACTTGGAGTGTGAGCGACGTACATTTTACTTTCCTGACCCATAGGGAAATTATTGTGAACGCCCTAAAAAAAATTAAATAAAGACGCATACAACCATTTTGAAAGTCCCCTGAGACAATTAAGACCATTTCCAAATGGTATAGTCTGTCTGTCTCTGTGTCTGTATATATTCTTCCACGATAGCGCCTAAACGCTCCAACCAATTGAGCTAGATTTTGGTATATGAGTTTGACGGTGTCCTAGGATGAACCCATTAGGTTTTGGTTGAAATCGCATTAGCCCTGTGATAGGGGTGGACACAATCCCTCAAATTCTTAAATGGAATTTTTTATCTGCTTCATAGCAATATGTTACTAGTTCAAATTTTTGACCAAAGTAGTTAGATAGGTAGTTGGTTAGTTTAGGATGTTAGAATTATTATTTTTACTTTTTTATTTCTGATTTTTGAATAAAGTAGTTTGGTAGTTGGGCTAGTTTAGAATGATATTATTATTATTTTTATAATTATAAAAATACCAGAATAGGTTTTTAGATTTTAAATCTTTGATGAAAACATTTAGATAGTTCAACCTTCGGGAAAGTTTTGGGGTGACACAACCGATTTTTTAAATTGAGGTTACAGTGAATTATGAAAATCTACGTGAGAACAAAGTTTTGTTCATGATGAAAACAAATTTTATTATTACTCTTTAGCAAAATAGTTCCATCGATATAAGTAACCGCAATATAAAAACGGGCTGCAATGTCGACAGTCGGTCTATGCAAGATTAAGATCACATCTTTTTGTAAGTAGATAGATAAAATATATTTTAAGCATAAATTTAAGCGGCATCGTTTTAAGCCTTTTGATTTGTATGCAATTAGTAGCTGGAAGATATATGCACTGTATAAGGTATAGGCAGTGCGCAGACGATGATCGTATTAACATATCCTCCTAAGATCCGTGGTCTGCATCCAATGGCGTATCAACATTATCAGTTAGCGGAACTAATTTGGCACTATTTAATTGAGATAGTCAGGAAATTGCTAACCAAAATATTATACTATCTAATTTGACAACTGGATTTTTTCACAAAGTCAAAGGCAGACTAATATTCTATTTCCTTATTGTATATGGTTGTTATGGGAGGTTTCACAAGAGTCAAGTGATTTCAAAGATAGGTTTCGGCCCGTTTTACATTTTGACCTAATGTAAATCCATTACATTAGTAAATTCTTGACCTTATCAAAATTTCCTACAAGAACCAACCAACATCTCGTGAGATGAACTGTTGTTGACTTAAATTTCTTTCCAGCAAGCATTCTCTTGATCTGATCTGAAAACAGGAAAAAGTCACTGGGGACTAAATCTGGAGAATACGGTGGGTCTCTACCATTTGTCTCGATGGAGCAGAGTTCGGATAATGTGTATTTTTTTTTCATCAAAAAGCAATGCTTTATCAAAACTAGAAATTCACTTTTTCCATTTTTTTTTCAATATCAAAAGTTGCTTCACATAAAATGCCATAACTCAGGAATCAATAGTCAGATTGCTGTCAACGTCATCGTTTGAAAGTTAGCACTAAATAAAAATCATGTGGAAAAAATTCTAGTAATCTATGTGTCATCCTACCTTAAACCTTTATGCATTTCCTTATACAACTGGCGATTTCACGCTGCAATATCGTATGTAAATGACCGTTGGAAAATTCCAGTTCTATGTATTGGTGGCGTTAGTTTACCTTTATGTCGCAAGTTTAGATTGTGAACGTCCGTCCGAAATTGTATTTTATGGTATAATTTGTTTCGAATTTCTTCACAATGCTGTGTAATTCTGTCAATTAGATCTTCCCTGGTATGAACTGGCGTGAAATATACAATTCTTTTTACATTTCCCCATGAAAAGAATTCCAATGCGCCCTCGACCTCGACCAATCCAGCGATTTCGAAAAATACATGTCAATCGCTGGCGAACTAATTGACTAAATTACATATACCACAGTTGATTCCTTATGATTATAGGTACATTTTCGATTAAACTGTTTAATTCTTGTTGCAAGAATTGCAAATAGATAACTAGTGGTTTAACCTTTCTTCAAAAAAATACGGGCGTAGAAAATTATTTCCAATTAACCCCACCCTGATGCGACGTTTACCATGAACTTTTGTTGATGTTTTGTTTCTCTTACATCTTAAGTCAAACCGGTTTCGTCCGCAAATAAAACAGTGCCACCAAAATTTGGATTTTGCCTAAGTTCTTGCAAAAACCAACGTGCATGGAGGATAGAGGAAGAATGCAGCAATTGTTAGCGAAATGTTTCATTGACAACCCACCTCGTCAAGTTGGAGCAAAAGCTTTCTAATATTATTGGAGGGATTTTCAGCAATCTCATCAAAAATTTTCTCTTCTATAGAAGATGGAAGAGTTAGACACGTTTCTAACATTTCTTAAAGGTCCTTCTCTACGGCAAATCAGCTAAAAGCTTCCTAAAATAGATTACGAAATAAAGACTGTTTGAGTTTTTTATCTTGCTTTTTACCTGTCTCTTGCTTTTTACCTGTCTCTCTTACAAGTCATTCATTTTAACTACAGAGATGGATATCAGTAACGATCCCTCAAGATTTTGGTCATTCATACAGGCCAAGCAGGGAAACACAAGAATACCCGGAATTGTGAATAACGGAACAGACACGTATGAAAATCCTCGCGATATTGTAAACGCCTTTGCAACATATTTCCACAGCGTATATCCCATGTCTGATCAAAATAATGTTCATGATACACAGTCCTTTAACTGTACCGTCCAATTTCCATACTGTGCAATTTTTCAAAGTTATTGGAAATAATATTATACGAAAATATATTTGCGGATATCAAAACCACTATCGATGTTGCACAGCATGGCTTTATGAAAAACAAATCATGTTTTACAAACTTGGCAACATTTTCACAGTACACATGTGAGGCATTGGACCTTCGGGGGCAGGTGGACGCTGTGTACACTGATTTTTCCAAAGCGTTCGATCAAATTGATCATTACATCCTTCTTTCAAAACTTAGGCACATTGGATTCTCACCAGGTCTGTTAGATCTGTTGAAGTCTTATTTGTTCGATCAACGGCAATGTGTAAAATATGAAAATTACTCCTCATACAGTTTTACTCCTGCTTCCGGAGTACCTCAGGGTTCTAACCTAGGACCCTTGCTATTTATAATTTTTATAAATGATATTGTTAATAACATCTCCTGTCAAAAGCTCCTGTTTGCAGACGAGTTAAAATTGTTCTTTCAAATAAAATCTGTTAATGACTGCTTATTCCTTCAGCGAAATTTAAGTAAACTTAGCACTTGGTGTGATATAAACAAATTAAATTTAAATATTAATAAATGCCATGTAGTAACGTTTTCTAGTTTGATTATAGATTAAACAATGTTATATTATCTCGCTTGGATACAATTGGGGATTTGGGTGTGACATTTGATGAGAACTTTACCTGTATACCACATATTAAACAGCTGGCAACTTCTTGTATCAAGACGTTAGGGTTTTTGTTTAGAAACTGTAAACACTTTACAAATGTTCAAACATTTAAATTATTGTACTGCGCGTATGTACGTTCTAAATTGGAATACGCGCAAATTGTATGGCATCCAATATATAACTGCCACTCATACACACTCGATTCCATACACAAACGATTCCTCAAATATTTAGCTTACCGAGAAGATCATATCTATCCTCCTAGAGGCTCGGATATTGGTATACTTTTAAATAGATTCCACGAACACTCATTGATTTGCAGAAGGGAAGTCTTATCCATAAAATTTTTGATCAATCTGTTAAACAATGACATCGACAGTACTTATTTACTGTCCAAAATAAACTTTCTTGTGCCACGTCAAGCAACAAGATCCACGTTACTAATATATGCAAACTCATGCAGAACTAATATTGGAAACCAATCACCTATTAACTTTATGTGCCAAAATTTCAACCGAATATCCCACTTATGTGACATACATTTCACAAAACTAAATGTAATCATCAACACATACTTTTCTATGTATACCTAGCTTAAAACTGGTTTTTACTCGTAAATTTGAATTATTTTTGATATTTGTATATTGTATATTGTTTTCTGTAATTGGGCTTTGCCTGTTGAAAATAAAGTGCTTATTATTATTATATTAAGGCGGCGATTGACTGGACCCTTCAGTTCATCAAAATACATCGTAGCGAATGCTCGCGTTTGAATGCTCGGTTCACGAGTGAGCCATTCTCATCTGTATTCTGATTAAGACAAAATATAAAAACTCACAAAATGAATTTTTATTATGAATTTTATTGTCTAAATAATATTGCAATATGAAAAATGCGACCTTCCCTTAACTCGCAACGAACAAACTGATTGACTTGCGCCGAACACTACAAAGGGATTTGCGATAAAACCGACAACACGATGGCGCAGCCGAGAGCGCGAGCAGTTCGCGGCGAGCGGCTCAGCTTTCGGTATTCATTACGCATAATGCTCGATGTGTAACATGTTACATTACAACGTTCAGTTACAAGTCAGTCGCCGCCTTTGAACTACGATCAATCCTAATAATAGTTCTTCTGTGAGGCAAACGGAGATTTGGAAATTAATTATCATAAATCCTTCTGATTTATTATTTCCCTAGCGTAATATACAAAAAGTAATTTTTTCTTCTTCTTTTTTTAGAGGAGTAACCAAAGTAGAAAACATAGATTTCAACTCTGTAAAACGACACTTGTCCAAATTTTTGGCTCAAAGATTGTGTATTTATGTCTAAATGAAAATTTCATTAAATTATAAGAGGCGGTTCAAAAGTTACAGTCGAAAATGTATATATGTTGCTGCCTAAAACTTTGAAGCCCTGTATATCTGTAAGAAGGCACTTTAGGAATTTATTGAATGACAAACTATGGTTAATATGAGCTCCCTTATTCGCCCGCGGATTTAAGTCACAAACGTACCGGACGTAAGTTATAATTTTTGTTTGGTGCAATTATTATATTATATTAATGTTTTTTTCCATAATATGTGTTACTATGCCCGTGCTGAAAATCAGCTTTGCTGTGCTTGGGCCTCCTGGCACAATCGGTGGCTTGGGCAGGTCTCTTCTAATTTATTAAACAACTCGCTCAATCTTCTGAATCCAGTAAAACTATAAATCATCATTCATTAACACCTTAACAACAGATTGCAGCAGTGCTGGAGTCTCCAATCATCGTAGACATTATGCCATTGGGTCGGGCTTCAGTTTCTGTCAGGGGTTGTGTGATTGCTGATGTGCAGAAGCCATGCCACGTTAAAAAATTTCACGCACAGGCGTATTCCAACGAAGAAGTCCAAACGTCAATAGATGTGAAGAACAACTGGGAGCAGATCGCTCACGAACGACCGAGATGGAGGCGTACCATTTACGAGGGTCATTAAGTATTTGAAGAGACAGCTTTGATATGACAGAGAACGCATCGATGGGACTGCGCACTGCGCACCTTCAACATCCGGTAAATGGTGGTGATTGGGTGTGTCAATTTTGTAACAAAATTTATGGCTCTAGGATCGTATGTTTACCCATCTTAGGGTTCACAACAGAAATCCTGTTAATGAGCGATGATGATGAACTGTAAATCGGAAGAATAGTCTGTGCAGAAGAAACAGAGCTGCCAACAAGACTAAGCAGCGGGCGAAGTCGCCTAAGACTATTTCAAAGACCTACAGATTCATCTACTGTATGACCATGTCGGAGTCCTTTTGTATATTTTTTTTTGAATGTCTTCTTCCACTTCACCTCCATAATCCACGATTCTATTTTATTCTGTTCTCTTTGCGCGGCTGATATTGCGTTCCCCATTGGAATACACCGCGGTATATAGTTTGTTGTTGGCAATAACCTTTTTGCCGTATTAATTAGTGGGCGCTCATATAGAAGTAGCTAATTGTAAATTTAATTATAAAAGCCTACCGGAGGGCATCCTTATCAGATACAACAAGAAGAATGTGTTATTCTTGGGAAAGTCGAGTAAATCCACTATCCTCTTCTTTTCTGTATTCTCAATGGTGAGCAGAGAGCGCGGTACTCTTTTTTGTCTCATACACTATATCTGGATATATCTATATACATTTAGTGTTGTATAGTAAGAATGCGTGATTATCGAGTTAACGTAATTTTATTTATGTACTTTTTGGTCTCTTTTGATGTTCTATAGGTACTTAACATTTAATCGTTAATAAATATTTTCTAAACTGTTACAATTAATAAAAATTGTATTGCAATAAACTATTCTAATTTATTATAGTTTTGCTTTTGCAATCTCCCGTACACGAAGGAAGCATTTAATAAACTATTTTTATTCTGTACGTGCAACCTTCGAAATACCTTTAGAAATACAATTGTTGTACATTCTATAAAATTCTGTTATTGCTCAAATAAAAAAGAAAACTGTGAAGACATGGCTGAGGAGTTTGTCAAATTGCAGGCTAGAATTAATCTGAGCCTCGCTGACGTAGGATTCTGAACCAGAAAAGTATGAATGTGAATTATATTGCTGATATATTACTGAAGCAACACTTCCTTGAAATATATACTTTTTAACCATTGTTATTAGTCGTGTCCTTCTCAAATATAAATTGATAGAAAATCTCATAGGGTAGAGGACTTCAAAAAACAGAAACTTCAAATCACTTCATATGCGAAGTCTTGCAGCCTTTATTGCCGCTTCTTCAGTAATTACCAAACTGACAGGACCGCTTTGTCCACACATCATTTTGAGACTGGCCACAAGTTTCAGTTTAATGATTGTAAAGTGCTTGATAGAGAAACGAATTACTACAAGAGAAATATTTTAGAAATGATTTATATACAGCTGAATGACACGGTCAACCTCCGCACTGATACTTAAGGGCTGAGTAATATTTATAACAATCTCTTGGATAAATATGGGTCTTTGAATTGTTCATCTTACTAGAATGTGTGTAATTTGAAATATATAAGTATATATTTCAAATTACACATTATATAAGTATATATTTCAAGTTACAATGTGTGTAATTTGAAATATTATATAAGTATATATTTCAAATTACACACAATCTACTAAGATGAACAATTCAAAGATGTGACAACCCAGATAATATTTGTCTGGAAAGAGGAGGGAAAAAGAAAAAAGTTGGAATGTACCTTTTTATTTAGTTATTGATTTTTGTATATATTGAATCTATACTGATACCAAGTAGGTGTATGAAAATTATTTTCCAACTCCAACTTCTATAGAATTAATAATTAATGCACCTACTGTGTTATGTTTTTGCTGTATTGTGTAGTATATTTATAATTTTTTGTGTATTCTTCAAACTAACTTCAAGGTAATTGATTTTGTTTGTAAATTTGATGTGATTTGTTTGTATTTTGCAACTTTGTGCATTTTTGTTTGTTTTTGTTGAAGAAACGGCAATAAATGAGAGTATCAGATATTACTCAAGTGACTAGAATAGGCAATAAAAGGAGGACCACTGAGACGCCTCATCCCAGACCACTACGGGTGGCAATGCGGGAAGCTAACTTGGTGACAGAGATTTTGCGTAAGTCTAGAACCATAAAAACGGACTCTCGTTTGAAGCACATCACTATCTCATCCGACAAAACCCGGAAACAACAACAATACTACAAGAAGATCAAGCAACAACTTATAGAACGAAAAAACAAGGGGGAGAGCAACATCAAGATAGCGTTTCAAAAAGGTGTTCCGACAATAATTAAGATAAGTGAGCGCTCTTTAAACTAACTTGTTTGTCTAACGGTGTCGACACGGATCTAAATATTATGTATCAAAATGTCAGGGGCTTGAATACAAAGACTGGTACGTTTTACGCATCTACATCATCTGCCGAATACCACGTAATTGCAATCACTGAGACCTGGCTCCAGGACAATATTTTAAACAGTGAATTGTTTGATGACAATTATGTCGTCTATCGCAGGGACCGAGATAATGATGCGCTTGGTGTAACTAGAGGCGGGGGCGTGCTATTGGCCGTCAGGTCAGACCTGAATTCTAGAAGGGTTGTCATACCCGACTCCCCTTTTCTGCACCCGTCAATAGATGTGATTGGATGTAGGCTGAGTGCGAATCACTTCTCGGTTTTCTGTTTTTGTGTTTATATCCCACCTGGCCTAAATGCTGATCACTATATTGGATTTTTCGAATTCTTTGAGCAACTGACGTACTTGTACGGTGCACAACTGATGATTATCGGAGACTTCAATGTCCATTTCGAAGAAGATCTATTAGGTCCTTATGTTTCTCAGCGGAGGGCCGTGCAGAATTTCATGTCTGTGTTTGAATTGGATCAATATAATACAACTCGTAATCAGAGTAATCATATACTTGACCTTGTTCTGTCCAATTTTAAATGTAACGTCGCACCCTGTTCGCCGCCATTAGTGGATGAGGATTCGCATCATCCTGCACTGCATATTTCTTTTTGGGCCAAAGTTGAGTCACATAGAAATTTTCCGGTCAACACCAACAATAAAATGTACAACTTTAGAAAGGCAAACTACCCCCAGTTATATCAGCAACTGTTGCTTCAGGATTGGTCCTCTATTAATGGCTTCGGTGATGTGAATGATGCCGTGTCGGCGTTCTACAGGATCCTTGATGGCATATTTAGTATGTGTGTTCCAACTAAAAAAATTCACTCTAAAAAATACAAATATCCATGTTGGTACACATGGGACTTAATCTGCGACATTCGGGAAAAGTCAAAACATCTGAAAAGATGGAAATCTACGCAGTGTTTGAACAGTTTTAACATCTTTAGGGATTTAAGAGTCAGGATCAAACATAAGATAACTGCTGCATATAAAAATTACTTGGTGAAAGTTCAAAATTCATTGAAAACAGATCCAAAGAGGCTCTGGAGCTATGTACAGAATAAGAAGCGCAAATCCAGAATCCCGGGGGTCATGTATGGTGCGGATGGTGCTGAATACTCAACACCCCAAGGCATAGTAAACGCTTTCGCCGAATACTTCAATAGCGTATATGTTGATGGTGCCCACACTCAGGAGGTGCATTCTTCTTCTTCCCGCATATCGGTGGGTCAGCTTGATATCGATGATGTTCTCATGTCACTCAAACAATTAAAGCCCAAAATGACTTCGGGACCGGATGACATCCCGGCTTTCATTTTACGAGATTGTGCGTCTGTTTTCGCCGTTCCACTGCAGACTCTGTTTAATAGGTCTCTGAGATCCAATACATTCCCAAAAACTTGGAAAATTTCCCGCATTTGCCCAATCCATAAATCTGCTGAGAATGATCATGTTGAAAATTATAGACCCGTCTCGCTCCTGCCCAACTTCTCGAAGGTTTTTGAAACGGCATTACACCGAAAAATATTTACTCAAATTAAGCATCAGATTGATCCACAGCAGCACGGTTTTTTCCCAGGCCGCTCTACAGTAACCAACCTAACCTGTTTCCTAGAGGATGTATTTCGTACCCTCGGGGAGGATCTGCGGATCGATGCGATTTATACAGATTTTTCGAAGGTTTTCGATAGGCTGGATCATTCGCTTGTCCTACGGAAAATGTCGAGGTTGGGTTTTCATGAGGATCTTTTAACGTTTTTTGCCTCCTACTTGTCTGATCGACAACACTATGTCGAATACAATGGTCATAAATCGGAAACTTTCACACCCACCAGCGGAGCGCCTCAGGGCAGCTGTTTGGCACCATTAATATTTTCAATTTTCATTAATGACATATCCCAGGAACTTACAAGCAACCATTTGATGTTTGCAGACGATCTGAAGTTGTATCGTGTTATTCGAGACACTTCAGATTGCGTATTGTTGCAGCGCGACTTATCTAAGCTTGAAGATTGGTGTAACTATAATAAATTGCCGTTAAATATTACTAAATGTAAGTTTGTCATATTTTCGAAATCGCAAACGGTTTTTGAATATCGCTATCAGCTGAGTGACACTGCGCTTGAGTCTTGTGATGTTGTCAGGGATCTTGGAGTTTACGTCGACACTGAATTGTCATTTAATTATCATATTCAAAGTATTACCCGAGATGCACTACGCATGCTTGGCTTTTTGTTTCGTGTTACCAAAGATTTTGCTGATATTGAATGTGTAACCAATTTGTATTGTGCTCTCGTAAGATCTAAGCTTGAGTACGCATCGATAATATGGTCTCCCATTTACCAATCGCATGCAGGACACATTGAATACATACAGCGCAAATTCCTTAAATATTTAGCGTTTAAAATTGACGGTAGATTTCCATGTAGAGGATTCGATCATAGAGCACTGCTCGATCGCTTTCAAATGGTTTCGCTGGCTGCTCGCAGAGTGTATGCCGGACAACTTTTTCTGTGTAAGATTATAAATAGCTTGGTGGACTGTTCAAATCTACTCCGATCGTTAAATTTTAACATACCGCGCCCCTCTGCGAGGAGTAGCAGACTATTTCACGTTCCTGTTTTTCGTACTAATTATGAATCCAAAGCACCACTACTTCGAGCATGCCAAACATGTAACATAGAAGGATTTAGTCATGAAATTAACTATTTCAATGAGCCTGTAAGATCTTTCTGCGCTCAATTGTCTCGGTTCCTGCAAAATCTGGCCATCTGATGTGTGTGCGTATTTTGTTTTGTAGGATTATAACTTAGTTTATTATTATAGTAGCTTATTTATTTAGTTATATTGTCTTGTAATTGGGTCTGTAACCTGTTAGACAATAAAGAATATTATTATTATTATTATTATTATATAAAGGCTGCGAAACGTTGCATATGAAGTGATTTGAAGTTTCTGTTTTTTGAAGTCCTCTATCTTATGAGATTTTCTATCAATTTATACTTTTTAACTTAAAAAATAAAATCAAGAAAAGCTAGAACAATCCAACTATCGATCAGTGGTTGTTTGTTTTATAAACATATTGTAACTCTTTTATTTAAAATAGGTATGGATAGAGTTAAAAGGCGCTTATCACTTGTTGTAATATAAACAAAAAAACAATTCTAATCTGATTTTTAACTATTTAATCTGGGAATTTAAGTGCAAGACTGATTGACAAGAAAGCGACTGTCAGACAATATTTGAACTATTACTTTAAAAACAAAAAGTTTTCTAAGAATTTTAATCATATCATATCTTAGTCAGTATCTTGCAATTAATATTTTCCTTTTAAAATCGAAAGAGAATTAAATTATCAGGCAATGCCACTACTTCTGGTTCTCACAGTCAAAGGCGGACTTAAGGTAATTCTCACTCATTATATTCAATAAAATACATTATGTTTACTTAAAAAATTCATATTTTTACATTGCCTGAGGTTGAAATATATATTTTTATATCTTTCCTGGGACAATTTCGCATATAGTCCTTATGACTGCTATTTTGTTTTGCACAAGATTTACTGTTGCGGTTTGTTATTCTTTGTTAGATTTAAATGCTGAAAATCTGCTTGTAGTCAAAATTCCACATTCTGCATTTTCCCTTACTTCTCAGTTCAACTTTAAGACACACTTACAGACACATAACGTCCTGAATCTAATAAAATCCCGATGGCAGCCAGTCGGAAAAGTAGATTTTTGATTTATGTATTTTTTATTTATACTTAGTCTACCACTGACACCCACTATTAATAAACAAATAACGGGATATTCTGACATTCGCCAAATATAACCAAAGTGTCATATTGACAGTTATTTTAACTGAAATACCCATTATACTATAATACATACGTAAGTACGGTCTTATTGTTATTTCACAGGTGTTTATTTATCAAAATAATTACAGGTATAGCGGGTGATGATATTTTTTTTTATTTTTTGTTACTTTATATTGACTTACATTTACTTAAATATGCCAGCGATGAAAAAACTCTCCAAATAAATATTGTAGAGATTTAAGTGCCCTATCATTTGATATGTAACATCGGTATTTTCTATTAACAACAAAAAAAATATGATTTTTTTAAAACTTTGACAGGCCGCCATTCTGAAGTTAGCTCTCCGATTTCAATCGCCAACGAACTCACGCGATTCCATGACCTAGCCGATTTTTTAACCAAATTTTGTTTCGATTGGTCAAAAAATGCGGCCTAGAACGTGACGCAAAGTTTCTATATCCCATATATATATATATATATAGATATATAAACTTTTGAACTGAGGTCATTTTTAGGATCCAGGGGTCATAAAATGAAGTACTGCATAAAAATTTTTCAAAATTTCGGTTGTGTCGATCTCCTGAATAGTTAGATTTTTTTTAAAAATCTACTAAAAGTATTAAAAAATCGGTTGTGTCGCCACAATATTCCCGACAAGATATAGGTACTATAATCTGAAATAGACGACCAACGAAACAGAATTTTAATAATAATTATTATTATTGTATTATTTCCAATAAACTACCCTAACAAACTAAAAAAAAATTGCCGGAGCTGGGATGCGAACCCAGGATCTTCCGCATGCAAAGCGAACGCTTTATTAATGACGACACAGACCTTTATACAAATTACTTTATTATAATTTAATAACAGATATAGGTACCAACTACATAGCTGGTGAAATTTTAAAAGCAATTTTCTCGAGAACTATGAAGGTAAATTTCAAAAGTAACCTATTGTTGTAAAGCAGATAAATAATGCTGTCACATGATGTATCACACGACTGCTATTAAGTAAATTAGAGATTGTGTCCACCCCTATCACAGGGCTAAAGCGATTTCAACCAAAAACTAAAGAACTAGGACTCCCTCAAACTCATATAGCAAAATTTAGCTCAATTGATTGAAGCGTTTAGGCGCTATCGAGGCAGAATACAGACAGACTTCCATCTGGAAATGACCTTCTCAAGTGCTGGTTCTATCCGCGTCTTTATCTCAATTTTTTTAGCGCATTAACAATACTTTCCCTGGGTCGGGAAAGTAAAAAATAATAATAATAATATTTATTGCCTTCTTTTAAATTACATGTACATAACACATTTTATACTAATATGTAGTATGTTTCTTTACGGAAATAAAATGAAAACCTACTGAAACCGTTAAAACGGTTTGTGCGTGAAGAAATTTCATACTTACTCGTATTTTTCGAAATCAACAATAACAACAGCAGCATAATTAATTGGAAAAATGACAAAATAACTTATTATTCGTTTCAAAAAAAAATAAAAAAATAGAAATTTTTTACACTGAAACAATTACATAAAAAAACATCCCCTATATTTAACAGAATTCAAAATGTTAACACATCTAAACAACAATAGCTGGGTATCTATTTTCCCATAATCAACAATAATAATACTAATAACATTACCCGCTGAAAACAATTTACCAAAAAACAATAAATACTTAAAGGATTCTTAATATCAAAAAATTTCTATGATATTTGAAACATTGAAAAACCATAAAACCAAAATTCAGCACAATATAACCTACATTAATGCTATAGCAATACCTTTTTTTTTATTTATCTTTTTTTTTTCTTTTATTTTTTTTTACATTATTTATATATTAAATTTATTTTACTTACAATATCAAAATGGAAAACTATTGAAATTTATAAAATTGTAACAAGTATTTCTTCTAGAATGCAACCAACCTATCATTTTTCTTTTAAATACCTTAAGGTTTCTTCGATTTCTTTCGATATCAATCGAATTATACGGGTCCAAAAAATATATCACCCTTTGTACTTTAGTTTTGTAAGCTTTGATTGTCCAGGTTTGTGTATTTTTCTTGTGTCTTGTTTCGTACATGTGTGTTATATTAATCAAGTTGTGCCTGTTCTTATATTGGTATGATAATATTTTCAGTACTTACGTAAATTTGATTAATATCTAGAATTTGACTTTCAGTGAAAAGCAAATCACTAGGGTAGGTTTTCTTTTTATTATGTATGATCTTCAGAAAATTTTTTGCATAGTTTCTAATTTTTTTAAATGACATTGATATGCGGATCCCTATCCCGATATCCCATAATATAGAAGAGGATACACTAATGCAAAATAAGCTAATCGTAGCTGTGTCAAGTTAAGGATGTATTTTAGTTTGTGAAACTTGAAGACAATAATTCCAAGTTTCTTTACTAAGGAGTTTATGTGAACATCCCACTTGAGATTAATATAAATTTAATATGACCGGAGTTCTCTTTTTTTTTTATATATATATAAATATATAAAATCTTGCTAATATTATCAACCGTACAATATTGAACTGGAAACGGGAGTATCAGGTGTTCGGTCTGTGATTAATTAATAAGTAACTTTTTTTCTTTATTGACTCTATTATTCTAATCTGTAAGCGTTTATTTTATTTCTTATGTGTTTTTGCAGTTTCATCATCGTTACATTTGTGTAATTGTATTAAGGCTAATTGGTAATTTTTGTAGTTTACTCCTGATGATGACGGAAATAAACGTCGAAATATTGAGTCAATAAAGAAAAAAAAGAGTTACTTATTAATTAATCACAGACCGAACACCTGATACTCCCGTTTCCAGTTATATATAAATATATATATATTTTTTTTTCTTTGACCTCATTTTTATAATTTTTTTTTAATTATTTTCTTGATTTTAGGTCAATTTGCAAATAATACTGTGATTTTACGAAAGACACATTGTATTTTATAAAATCGTAAAATCGCAGTATTATTTGCAAATTGACCTAAAATCAAGAAAATAATTAAAAAAAATTATAAATATATATAGGTAACTGATTTCAGTAACATTGTCAACTAATTTCAATGTTCGTTGACAACCGCCATAAAATTACTTATTCCTTTAATTGATTACAGTTGCAAACATGCATTGTCTATATTATTACAGTATATACAGGGTGGTCCAACGAAAAGTTTGCACCTAGCTTTTCTCTTTTTTTTGTAGTCGAATGCGAAAATGCTCGGACACGTCGATTTTGCTTTTGAGGGGGACACATTTTAAACATATTTTTCGATCTGCGCCTTTAACCCCCTAGCGGGGGTGAGTAACAACCCTAAAATTTTAAATGGAAAGAGGGGTCTAATGACATATCATTTGAAAGGACACAAAATTGTCTTTCTAATGATACCCTATTTGTCGAATTTTACTAAAACAGTTAATACGAAAACGACTTTAAAGACATTAAGCCGATAATTTTGGTATTAATGAGAAATACAAATAAGTTTTAATTATTACGACTGAAAACAACTACAATCATTTCTAAATTATTTACTTTGAAGAAAAACGGGATTTCAAAAACACTATCTTATTTATCAGAACTAAATTCCTCACTAATCGTTTGCGTTTTTTGTTGAAATAAAAACTGCAGATACGTGTAGGAAAAGAATTTACACCGTTTATTTTAGTCTTTTCATTGATTCAGTTTGGTTGCTTCTCAAGTTATTTTACTTTTACCGTACAAAATGATTTATTCCATTCTAGAACGAGTTGAAATTGTTAAACTTTATTTTCAAAATAATAGTAGTGCTAGACTTACGGCTCGCTTATTTAATGAGAGACATCCCGATAAAAATGTGAATGATGTGTACGTTGGCAAGTTAGTTAAAAAGTTTGTAGATACCGGATCTGTCTGTAATGTAAAACACCAGCCGCAGAAACCGATCAGAAATGAAGCTGTGGAAGTCGCTGTTTTAGGGCATGTTGAAATGGATCATAGTCAAAGTACCCGTCAACTAGCTGAAGCCTCAGGTGTCTCCCGTTCGTCCATAATACGAATTTTAAAAGCGTACAAATTTCATCCGTACAAAATCAAATTAGTACAGGAACTAAATGAGGATGATCCTGATAGAAGGCTGCAATTTTGTGAAGCAATGAGCCAGCGTTTAATTGAAGATCCGCAATTATTATTTAACATTTGTTTTTCCGACGAATGCACATTTTATTTGAATGGAGCTGTAAATAGGCACAATTGCCGTTACTGGGATGACAGTAACCCACATTTATTCCGTGAGGTTCATACCCAGTATCCTCAAAAAATAAACGTCTGGTGTGGCATATTAGGAAATCATATTATAGGACCACTTTTTATTCCTGGAAATTTAACTGGTGAAGTGTACCTAAACATGCTTGAAGACACAATTGATCCTTTAATAACACAAATAATAGAAGATGACCAAAATCATACTGCTGATCGGCTTTATTTCCAGCAAGATGGAGCACCTCCGCACTATGTGGCTCCTGTAAGACAGTTCTTAGATGACCGGTTCCCTGGACGGTGGATTGGAAGGAGGGGCCCAATTGAATGGCCTGCCAGGTCACCGGATTTATCGCCTTTAGACTTTTTTCTTTGGGGGCACTTAAAAAATAAATGTTTTGCCACGAAGCCCGAGTCCATAGAAGATCTTCGCCAACGCATTACAGAAGAGTGCAGAAACATAACACCTGATATGCTACAAAATGTTAGAAATAGATTTGAACAAAATCTGTATTATTGTATGGAATCAAATGGGTCACATTTTCAACATTTGTTAATGTAACGTTTTAATAAATCAATTTAACAGCTTGTTTACTTTTTTTACAAAGCAATGTTAAAACTAACAAACATTGGAATGTACTAACGATTGCAGGTGTTTTCACTCGCAATAATTAAAACTTATTTGTATTTCTCATTAATACCAAAATTATCGGCTTAATGTCTTTAAAGTCGTTTTCGTATTAACTGTTTTAGTAAAATTCGACAAATAGGGTATCATTAGAAAGACAATTTTGTGTCCTTTCAAATGATATGTCATTAGACCCCTCTTTCCATTTAAAATTTTAGGGTTGTTACTCACCCCCGCTAGGGGGTTAAAGGCGCAGATCGAAAAATATGTTTAAAATGTGTCCCCCTCAAAAGCAAAATCGACGTGTCCGAGCATTTTCGCATTCGACTACAAAAAAAAGAGAAAAGCTAGGTGCAAACTTTTCGTTGGACCACCCTGTATACATATATATTAATAATTAGCGGGCTAATATGCTCCAAAACGAAAGTACATTACCAAAATGTAGTGCGGTCGTATGACGGCATGGCATAGCTTATTAGCTTCAAGCGGTACATGTTATGTTCCGGACTGACTTCAAAAGACCTTTTGCCTAAACACAGTAACGGTAGTTATACTATTATATAGAGATATTTCGACCGCATTATTATTGTATGCGGTTGCCGCTTTTCCCGATTTTTTTGTCATTATTTTCATTGTGCGGATATAATGTTGGAGTTGTCGCGCCTGAGGGTAGTTTGTACCATAGAGGTATAGATAGAGATAGAATACAATAATTATAATATTGAAGTCCCGGAATGTTCCAGCTTTGCTAAATTTCCATCAGCATGAATGTATTTTCATTGTAATAGTGATAGGGTCATTTTATTATAAACAGTATTTTTAGTATAGTAGAAAATTTATCTACAGGGCCTCGTAAGTTATGGTCCAAACGAAAGGATTTGTGATAAAAAAGTTCATATAACATAATATGGTTTTATTTTTGTAAGTCTTATAAAAACATTGATTTTTCTGAAAGAAAAATACTGTGACTTTTTTAGAATTAAGTAGCAGGATTGGTGGTTTACGGTCCGCAAAAAGCAGGAGCTTCATTCCTTTTTTCAACTTCTGTTCTTTAAAGAGTTGCAACAATTTCAAAGCGTATAACTGAAGCCAACACCGTCAAAACATAAACACCTTTGGTAAAAACTACAACATTTTGTGCTGGCCAAAACACGATCTCATTTGTGTAAAAATTCCAA
This sequence comes from Apoderus coryli, assembly GCA_911728435.2. Taxonomy (NCBI): domain Eukaryota; kingdom Metazoa; phylum Arthropoda; class Insecta; order Coleoptera; family Attelabidae; genus Apoderus; species Apoderus coryli. Next base: position 6,612,023 of record OU452204.1, on the reverse strand, counting down.
GTCAGTTTTTTTTTTAATAATTTGCACTCATCCCAAATATAAAAATATTTTTTTTTTAATAATTTAGGCTTGGATTGGCCAATAATTGCCTGGCAATTATTTCGGTATCGTGGTAATACCTCAAACTTGTGTAGGCTTGCTGCCTGACAACCTTATATGAGCAGCAAAGACCTGTGGAATCCTGTTATTAACAACTGGTATAAAACGAAACAGTGTTTGCCTGTCTAAGAGCAGAATTTTTGATTCCTGTTATTACCTACAGTACTTACAAATAAAAAGATCGCGAATGGCGAGTAATCAGCTCCAGTCGTTTTCTTGTCTTCGAGAAAAACAGTTTCATTGATTTCGGAAGTACATTTATCCTTATCAAAATATGCCATACACGCCACGGGAATATGCAGAAATGGATTTTATTTATGGCTTAGGCAACGGGAATGTCCGAGAAGCAATCAAGGGTATATCATGAGAGGTGCCGAATAGAGACAATCATCCTGACCATCGACTTTTTATTCGCATACACAATGCGTACCTTAAAAACTATACCCTTGGACAACCATACCGAGAAGGAAAATGTACGAATTTCAGAAGATATTGGGCAATCCCACACAGAGTAAGAAACAATCACTTTCATCTCCAATTTTGGATTAATTTATGGCCTAGTATAATAAATGCAACATTCATGGGTCAATTTCAGCTACCTGGAAGATTAGATGGGAAACAGTTTTTACAATTTTAGCAAACTGACCTGCTAGAGTTGCTGGAAGAAGTACCTTTAAACGTGCGCAGACATATGTGGTCTCAGTTAGATGGCGATCCAGGCTACACCACATTATCAAGTACGGCAATTTTTGACAAATACCTAAAACAGAAGATGGATATGAAGATGTGGAAGAATCTTTTGGCCACCGCGGTCCCATGATATCAATCCTCATGAGTTTTATTTTTGGGACTACATGAAGAGGGTGTCTATGCACGCGAATGTAATATTGAACAAAAATTGTGGCAACGAATTCATAATTGTGGTGCAAGAAATACGAAATAATCTGGCAGCATTGAGAAATTTTGAACAGGTTTTGCATAAGGTTATATCTTATTTTAATTATCAAAACATGTAGTACTTTTTACCAAAAGGGATATATTTTTTGACTGTGTTGGCTCTAGCTACACGCATTTAAAGTATTGCAATTTTTGAAATAAGAGAAATTTAAATTAAGCTCTAAGATTTTTTTTAAAACCGTGAAATTTTTACGAACATCATTAATAATGCCCTTGGGTTTTTTGCGATATTTTGTTTGCAAAAATAAGGTTTTTTGTAAAAATGACATAAATAAAAATTACTCAAAAACGGTGAGAAATCGCACCCTATGTTATACGAATTTTTTATCAGAAATAACCGCCTCTATCCTTTCCTTTAGTTTGGACCAAGGCAAACACCGTGTATAATATTTAAAATGTATGAAATTACTAGGCCTTCACATCATTAATTAATTATTATTAATTAAAATTATTGTTCAAAGTTTTATTAAATAATAAATAGCCAAAAGATATTGCATAATTTTAAAATTTTCAGGTATACCAACAGTAATTTTTTAACTAACTATTTTATGCCGAATACATATCTCCCGATGGAAAAAGTGGATAGAGGAATGAAATAGCTATAATTTTTACCAAAGAAGATACGATCAATAATTTTATGGCAAGCAGCAAATGAAACATTTCTGATTCATAATTAATTAATAATATTTCTTCATAGAATAAACTTAAATCCCTAATATCGCAATGATATTAGAGGTTGCAGGAGCGTCAGGGAAGGAAGATCCTTCTCTCAAAATTTCTAAATTGGTAATTAATATATAATTGTGCAAATGCGAATACTCAAACGTCTCTGCATCACTTATCTGCTGTTATAAATAAGGAGGATCCATAGTTTCATTAATTGCAAATAAAGTTTATATACGAATACACAATAAACAACGTCAAAATAAAAAACTTTTGATTGGTACCTATCTACTTTTGATTTTGTTTCTTGTTGAATAAGCCGAAATATGACTACAGAACGTCACTACTTTCAAAAGTTTATATATCAGTCATTGAACCAGTAGCATGAAGTAAATATGATAAAATCTAACTATAAAAAAAAATAATAGTAAATAGAATAAACACCAAATTAATTTGTCAAATTTCTGTAATAGTGCATTCTGTAATTTTTTTTTAGTTTCTTCTTGAACTCTTTTGGTCAGTTTTAAAATTTATTTTTTCTACAACTGTCAAAAAAGAGTGACATTTTTTCACCACTTTTAATGTGACAAATGATATTTCGCAAACGCCGGTGTGCGAAGAAAATACTTCGCACATCGGCGTTTGCGAAACACTTCGTGCACTAACTTTAACACGATCTAAGTACGTAGAATTAAATTTTATTGTAGGTACTAATAATATATATGAAATACATAAATTCATTCAAACATTCTTAATTAAGTAGGTATTAAATATTCTTCACAATATTCACGTTAATGGTACAAATATCATAACAGAGGATTTTCACTCACTTTTTCAAATTTTTAGTTTTACAGCACTCTTTGAATTGACTGTATGTCCTTTCATACTGCCTCTTGGTCACTGCTTATATCTCCATTTTCTATATTTTACATACTTAATATTTAATTAGAAATTACAATAAAAACTAGTTGTCACCTTTTTGTCAAAATTAAAAAAGCGTATGTGGGTATATTCTACTTTCCATAGTAACGAAATATACAAGGTATAAGGTATATTTATAATTATAAATAATATATGAATTCTTTAGAATAGTAATTATTGATGAAACGAAATATCTGCAGTTGTAGAAAAAATGTTGTATGTAATATGTGTGCGAAGAAATTTCGCGCATTCAACAGATATTTTGACTCAGCTGCGCATCGTCAAAATAAATTTCTGTCTCAATGCGCGAAATTATTCTTTGGGTTCATAAATTATAGACAGATTTACTATAATTATTCGTACATTTTATATTTTTTCAATATTTGTCATTTCTTTTGTACTATTTTTTTTAATTATACGACGTACGTTTCGGCAATTTTGTTTAACATTTTGCCTTATTATTATCATTTTTTATTATATTATTTACGTATAACGTAAACAGCTACCTATTTTCTAATTATTATATAATATATATTATATTTATATACTTATGCTAGTTATAGATATTATATTTCAAGTTTTCATGAGATTTACAATTTATATGATTTCTAATAGAAATGTCTTTACTTTAAAATATGTATAAATGTTTTTATAGACATATAGAAGTTGAGAAATAATTAGGGATGACTCAATTATGAATGTACACGTTGATATAAAATATAAAACTAAAATAATAAAAGGAGGAGAGTATTAGAGAAAAGATTGTCGCTGTGCAAGCATATTTATTTGTACTAAACGTATACAATAAAATCTTAACATATTTATTTTCTTATTATTCTTGAACCATAATTCTAATTTTTTTCAGTTTACTTTTCTTGAGGTGATCGGTTCTTATAACACATTTTTTCTACGACTGTCTTTAAATGCCTTTATTATATGTTCAATCATGATTTGACAATGTAGTACATTGTAATGCTGTTTATCATTTGCTAGGCAACTAGGGGGAAATATTATTACGCACGGATAAAATTTCATTGTGTAATCAATTGTAATGACAAAAGTAGCGGCGGGCATGAAAAATCACCATAGCAACGCCGAAAATACGAACACCAAATTGACAGTTTTGGTATTTATAATTAATAATAATTATAATTAAGTATTTCGCTAATTTTAAAACACATAAACAGTGATAGTGAATATAGTTTAACACCACCTAGTCAATTTACTACTTCTAATTTATCGTATTTAGGCTTATATGCTAACAAGGGTAAGTTTCGAACAAACATTTGCCTAAAAATTATGTTAAATTTATTCAAAAGTATTAAATCAGTCGTAGAAAAAGTATAGTGTGAAACTCACATGAAATGACCATTTCCTACTCGTATGATTTGCAGCACTCGCCTGGGGCTCATGCTGCAAACGCTCATACTCGTAGGAAATATATGTCATTTCATGTTCGTTGCACAATATACTATTCTTTACACAACTTTTCTAGATAAAGACAACATCCATCTTTATTTTCGTCAAATAAATTAAATAGAATGACAACGACGTTTCGTCGCAAATTAGTAACTTCTTCAGGTTGAACACATTTTTCTAACACAAATGTCAATATCAAAAATACCAAACAATTTTCTTTATAGTTACAAATACAACATTTAAAACATTCAAATATAATAAAACTCATTTTTATTTAATGATGGATCTAGATCCATATAAATTGTCTGATATATGTCTGATAATTTGTGACGAAACGTCGTTGTCATTTTATTTAATTTATTTGACGAAAATAAAGATGTATGTTGTCTTTATCTAGAAAAGTTGTGTAAAGGAAATTTGTTATAAGAACCGAACACACCAGTAAACTGATTAAAATCTTAAGTTTCGTTAAAAACGAGTGTACATTTGGTAACAATTATTACATTAGCTAACACTTAAAACATACAAAACAGACATACACACATATAAAACATAATTCTATATGCAGTTATCATTTCTACAATTTGTTATGTCGATTTGTTGAAACATTAATTTCAAATGATATGATAACTGCATATAGAATTATGTTTTTTGTGTGTATGTACGTCTCTTTTATGTTTTAAGTTAACTGAAGAAGGCAAAATGGTAAAAAAAATTGCCAAAACGTACGTTGTATAATTAAAAGAAAAATAGTACAAAACAAATGACAAATATAAAATGTACCAATAATTAGAGTAAATAGTATAATTTATGAACCAAAAGAAAATAAAAACAATTTTATAGTATTCTGTAGCATTATCTAAATTTAAAAAGCAATAAAAAATACCATGAACGTCAAATGATCCAAATACCACAGTCACACCCTAAAAGAACTTAAATAAGTACTTACATATGTAAAATCTAATAAAAACCCATGTTTTCTAAAAGTTGTGCATGGCGAAAAAAAAACTAAGAGTTACACAATGTGGTGTAAAATTCCCCCTGTGCTAATGAAAAATAAATGACTTGTAACGGAATATAAAACACATGTAGCTAATTAGGCATATACCCGTATACCACAACACTCTTTTTTTCTGTTCCTCTTCTAATGTATTCCTTTTTTTGCCCCTTTCAGATATCTATTCATTATATAGGACCGATTTTTTAAGAAAAATATGTGTAAAATATGTTTATAAGTGGAAAATAAACATATAAATGGCATGGTGTCAAATTTTTAGCACTAGGTATTCTCTGACGCCACCTAAACTACAAGTGGGTGTATTTCATCTATTAAAACATCCGTTTTGGCTGTTAATCTTTGGTGTCATACAGGGTGCGTCACGAGCAAACTTTACATACTTCTGCCACAGCATTAATAAGTACAGCATTCCGACTCCACGTTGGCACTTGGAAATAAACTGTGACGTATGACGCCGCCATTTTGGGTTAAAAGTCAGGTCCTGAATATCCGACGTTGTTTCATTCTTAACCAGCCGATTTCCTTAATCTTATTGCTAGCCTCTTTCACCCCTACGAATTCCACATGCAAGCCGTGTGCCTGAATTCTGCATCAACTGAATCCTGTTCTCAGCAATTTTAGTCAAACAAGGGCCATATATATTGTCAATAATATAACCCCTAGCTGATTGCGTTATCATGCTATCTCGCCACGGGACAACTTGTGTTTATGTTTTACTTTCATTTAGTTTAAAAACATATTAGATACTGCCATTTCGTAATATAAATTTTACGATTATACATAAATAATAGTTGTTATAAACGTAAAATTATCTAGTATTCATCTTTATTGTTACTTATTACTCACCTAACAGGATCTGTGGGGAAGCGAAAAAAATGTTTAGAGCAAATGTACCGCTTATTGGGACAACATTTTGCAGCACACACATGTCCTCCCTAATTGTTCATTGTATTAATCATAAGATACGTTAATAAAAATAAAATCCTTTTAATTCTCACGAACACTATACCAAAAACACAGAATTAGATTACAAACACAATATTTATGTATCACGTACACACCGACAATGAACTATATATTGAACACAGGAGTGAACAGTATCTATCTACGTCAATGCGATTATTGTGACGTTTTAACCCATAATGGCGGCATGCGCGACGATATGCGTAGGACGGCTCGCAAGCGGAAAGTCAGAATACTGTATTATTTATTATACTGTGCTTCTGCTACATATGGAACTCATTATTGTGGGGGTTTATCAATTTGGATGAATATTCGTACGGTCATGAATTAATCTAAAAGGCACATATCTAGGTATGATTTATATTATAGTTCTTTTGGGCTTAGTTAACAAAACAAGACTTTAATATTCGAGAGTTTGTCAAACACTGTTCTTTCACCAGACGGCTGTTTCGTGTTTCGATCCACATCAGTGGGGAAAGGTTAGTTTTGAAAGTGTGCCTGGATATTTTAAAGTTACTGATTTTTTACACTTGTAAAGTGTCCTTTCGGTTGAAGTTATGACAAAATGATATTAAGAAAAGTTATTCAGAATGAAAAACTAAGTAACTGTTCAAAATTTCAATGTACAAAATTTTAAAATCCTAGACTTTGATTTTTTGCTTATTTTCCTTGGAAAAGTGCCTTTTTGGTATAATTTGTCCAAAGTAAATTTAAAATATATAAATTTAACGATTCTACCAGGACTATCCGTTGCCATGCCTCTTTACATTATAAAAGGACATCGAATGCAGCGTTTTTTGATACATTTCTCCCTCGTATATAAGACGTATAATAAATCATGCCTGCCAAAGGATACCGACAGTAATAAAAATAACTACAGTGACTGGAAAAAGTATTGGGTTAATGATTAATCGAAAAAAAAAAGGATTAGAGTTTGCAAATATGAATGAAACAAATAATTTTTGGCGACGTGTTATTTTCTCAGATTAATCTAAATACAATCGGATTCATATCATATGGTATGGTGAATGTGGAATTTAAACAAGATGTGGAATTTAAACAAGAAATTTTGTGTCCTACAGTAAAACACGGTGGTAGAATATTGTAACCATGATTTGTTCAATACTTTTTCTTAGATTAATAAAATGAAAGAAGATCTATCAAATTAGATAATAATTCTTTTCCTTTTTTCTTGTTTGAAAAGGTACAAACGAAAACATTATCGAATATTTAAAAAAATATTTTGAATTTGAATAATTTATTGATAATTGGATAAGTGTCTATTATTATTATTAAATTAATAATCGAGAGTTTTTTATTTGTATCTTTTCAAACAAGAATTTTACTGTATTCACCTTCTCTTTCTCAACAACTTTCTTCAGTAACATTTTGTAGCATCTGCTACCACAAAGGTACTTTTCCAAGGAAAAATAGAGAACAAATTAAAAAAATCAAAGTAGGACCAGAATTTTGATATTTTATACAGTTACTTAGTTTTTCTGAATTTCTTTTCTTAATAACATTTTTCTGTAACTTCAACCGAAAGAACACTTTACTAGTGTAAAAAATCAGTATTTTCAAAATTTCTTTTATTGATTTTTCCAAACTAAAATGACTCAAATTTGTTTCAAACCAAGCAGGGCGGAACCCCGCCAGAAGATCAAATCTACACTCGAAAATTCGTCTCTTAGAACAGTCAATTCACCTATCCGGTGGGTTTTACTAGTGTCAAAAATCAGTATTTTCAAAATTTCTTTTATTGATTTTTCAAAACTAAAATACCTCAAATTTGTTTCAAACCAAGCAGGGCGGAACCCCGCCAGAAGATCAAATCTACACAATTCGGCTCTTAGAACAGTCAATTCACCTATCCGAGGACACACTGTATATATATATACATATATAAAGACGGGAACACAAGTGGAAATCGAACGCAATTTTAAACCATTTAAAGATTTTCTCAGTAAACTGTAAAGTCCGTTTTAAGGTAAATGCAAGTTTACAAACCACACAAAAGTTTCCTCAATAAAATTCTTGTTTTCCCTGCGTATATATTTTGTATCATTAATTAAAAATCTAATTCATTTAACCTCTTCCTTCTTCTAATTCACAATCTAATACATGTGCCTATTTTTCGTAAAATGCTCCTAAACACAAATTTAATAGAAAATTTTTATAAATTTGCCATAAAAAATTAAACACGGAGGCAACGGAATTCAAAAATGCCATTAAATTAATTAAGTTTTAATTGAAACATATCTGAATTTAACAAATTTTACTGTCAATATAAAATGTAAACGGAGTGAGCCTTTTTTGTTGTTCACTTCATAGATATCGGTATAGATGATACTGAATTTTTAATGGCTATTATTTTTCAGTGTTAGTAAAATGGACATTTTCATTCAATAGGCACATAATATGAAAAAATAATGATTGTATAACACAAACTTTCAATTTAGTACATGTCAATTTGTAGTTGTTGGATATTTTCAGATATTTTTCACAAGACTGGTTTGCAGTCTACAAAACAATTTTTAAATAATTTAATAGCAAAATCCAATTTAAAACTTAAAATTCTAGATAAATGCAGTTTCAAAAACATTAGGTACATTTTTTTGCTGTTAAAAATTCAAAACTTGGTTATCAGCAACGACTTTTAAGTAAATTAGCTTGCAGTAAAACGAGCTCTAACTTATAACCGTACGTTGGAGCTTCCAACTACCTTCAGTCATCGAGTAAATTTCCTGGTAATGACAAAAGTAGCATCGGTTATGGAAAATCGCCATAGCAACGCCGACAATACAAACAAACCAAATTGACAGTTTAAATTATTTCGCTAATTTCGATGGTTTCAAAGCTATTTACTATTTATATAAAACAGTGATAGTGATGGTGAATATAGTTTAACACCACCTAATCAATTTAATACTTTTAACTCATCGGATTTAGGCTAACGCCAACCGGGCGAGTATAGGTAAGTTTCGAAAAACACATATTTTCCTAAAAATTATGATCTTTAATTTATTGAAAAGCACAGTATTGAAGCTGTATATTAAACCAGTGTCGTAGAAAAAGTAGATAGTGCGAAACTCGCATGAAATGACCATTTCCCACTCGTTATGATCATACTCGTAGAAAATATATGTCATTTCATGTTCGTTGCACAATATACTATTTCCCGCACGGAATTCATAACTTGACCTTCAATAATAATGCACTCAAAAATCTTAGACACTGTGGCTAGTATGCTAATTGGTCGCGCAGATCGTTATGCAAAATACAAATATAAATCAACACTTTTATGCAACAAAATACTGCCTGCCTACATCTCAAACTAAATTAATAAAACTGATAAAGCATTTTATGGCAAAATTATAAATCAATTAACACTAGTAAAGTGCTAATTTGTCTTTCTATTATACAAAAAAAAAAACAAACAAACGAAAATGCGCTCTACACAACAGAAGGCACTTAAATATAATCTGGATTTAGAAGTGCTATTAATTAAATAGAGCGAGCTGCCGCTGCTGCCTCGTAATTTCTCGAAATGTAACAATATTTTGAAATTCTCCTGCCTGACGGAAAATTCATTGATGAACACACGTACTATGTCTTTCAGTTAGTAGTTGTTAATGTCTTTGTTTTAGATTTACTTGACAGGGTCGGAATTACGACAATTTTTCAAATTAAAAAAAACATTAAAGTATTCCTGCCCTTCACTTTAATAGTTAATAAATACAATAGTGAGATGCAGGACAAATTGAAGTAACAACACTTATTTCTAAGCTATCAACGTTTCGTTATTATAAACCCAGTCAGTTAATTTTTTATTGGCATTAGTTTTTCATACATTGTGGCTGTATTTTGTTAAAGTTTTATGACGACCCCTGTATGGAGAAGACAATGTTGAAAACTGTAATAAAATGAGTAACGACGAAGCTGCTGAATTTGCCCTATGGCAAAGTTGAAGAATAATCATTTCCACTTGCTTAGTTATAGTTATGATTAACATAATTTTAGCCAAAAAAGCTCGGCAAAACAACTAGTTGAATTATAAATCTAAATCCATATAATAATAATAATGCCAAAAAATCTCAATGTACCAAAAAATTGTCAAAAAAAGGGGGAAGTTCACACGGAGTGTGCTCTACCACTTATGGGTTGAATCTTATCAAAATAGATGATCAATAACTTCTAGCGAACCTAAAATACATCCTTGTCTTCACTCTGTTTTGATTTTTTCGCTCTGATCGTGAACAGCGTTACTGGATGACACACAGGTAGGTGTGCCACAGTTTTGATCCGTCGATAATTGTGTTTGCGAATCATAGAGTTAATAAAGATGCAATGATTTTCAGCTACGAGGAAACGGTTAAATATGTGAGGGAGGAAATTGTCGGAATAGGACAAAAATAAAGAATGTCTAAACTTTCGCCAACTTTTCGTTTATTCTAAATAAACTACTTCAGGGTCTCATTTAGTCGTTTAACACAAGTATAAATTTAGAAACAATGCATGTGATTTCTACAGTCCACTCTATCTTACGAGGGTTGCCTTTTATATTTCGAGATTTGGCAACCCTGGTGTTGCAATCTGGCAACTGACAGCTCTATCGTAAAGTTGGACATTTTTGAGGTTATACGTACTCAGGTATTTCTATTGTTTACAGTTACTTACAAGATTCATCTCGGCCCAAAAATGGAATTAAATCGTGAACATTTTCGTGCGATTATTTTTTGGCGATGGAGCTCCATCAAGGACCAGTGTTTATCGATGGTATGGTGAATTCAATCGTGGTCGTAGTTCACTCCAAGACGAATTTCGGGAAGGTCGTCCAAAATCAGTTGTTGTTCCGAAAACCATTGATGCTGTGCGCGAACTGATATTAGAAGATTGTCATGTGACCTACCAAGAGATTCAGACAACCTTAGGCATTAGTGGGACCAGCATACATTCAACATTGCATAAACATTTGACTGTCAAAAAAATTTGTTCGCGTTGGATCCCACACAATTTGTCAATCGCTCAAAAAAGGCTCGTATCGATTGGTCGAAAGAAATGCTCAAAAAATACGATCGCGGTGCTTCGAAACACGTCTATGACATCGTGACAGGTGATGAATCGGGGATTTACGCGTATGAGCCCGAAAGTAAACAGCTATCGACGGTATGGATGTTTCAAGATGAGCCAAATCCAACAAAAGTTGTTCGCGCACGAAGCACTTCCAAGCAAATGGTCGCCTGTTTTTTCGGAAAAACTAGACATGTCGCAACCGTACCACTAGAACAACGCAGAACAGTCAATTCTCAGTGGTACACAACCATTTGTTTGCCAGTTGTCTTCCAAGAAATCAGGAAAACCAACCGCCGAAGACGGATCACTCTTCACCACGACAATGCGAGCTCTCACACATCGGCTCAAACAACTGCAGTTTTGAGCACCCAAAACATCGATTTGATGAGTCATCCGCCGTATAGTCCTGACTTGGCACCGAATGACTTCTTTTTATTCCCGTACGTAAAAAACAAACTGAGAGGTCAACGTTTTTCGGCATCTGAAGAAGCGGTCGCTGCATTCAGATGCATGTTTTGAAGATACCTCAATCACAGTGGCAAAAGTGCTTCGACAATTGTTCAAACGCACGCGAAAGGGTATAGATCTTCATGGGGAATATTTTGAAAAACAATAAAGTGATTTTCGATGATTAATATTTGTTTTTGTTCACTAATCCCGAAATATAAAAGGCAACCCTCGTACTTACGGGTCAACCATTATAAACACAGGTTTCTGTCAGACATATACACATCTTTCAGATATACCAAGACATAAAAGTGTTTTTTATATCATTTTATATCATAATATATCTGCAAAAGTAGAGTCATGAAATCGCGAAACTCTCAGGATACTTTCTTGAGGCTGGTTGGCCTAAGATGCGATTGATTATTTCTCTAATACGTAGATTATGAACTTCACACCGGTCCCAGTTTTGTAGATCATACCATATTAGTGTAAGATTAGGAATTTTCGATACGCCATTATTATTTTGCATATTTCCATTTCTATTGGCACTGTGATTAGATTAAGAGCTAAATTTCTTCATTTTGTTCAAAATTACTTAATAAAAACGATTTCTTATTATTACATTGTATCGTTATTGCTACCAAAAATTAACAACGATTTTACGCTTCATATTTGTGAAAAAATACTAAAAACTGCACCGCTACTGTCTATATGATATGCACAAAGTTATTTATCTGGGCCGTATTAAAATTTGGCTCAATGCCACTTTGGCTCTAAGGAACCCACTAATTTATTGAGCGTGACAAAAATCCCAGCCTTAAACGTGTGTGTGAGTGCGAATAACGCAGCATTTTATATACCGTGTCGTCTTCATTTTTTATGCCACACACATTTTTTTCCTTTATTATTTAGGAAAATATTTTACTCCCAAGATTAACACTAAATCATTTGGACGATTTCTCACTGTATTAAATTCTCAAATCGGGTGTTTAATTGCAGTAGCATATGTGGATATTAATCATTTTGTGTTTTGGTTAAACAAACGTATTCATTTAAGTATAATGTTTTATTTTGATATAAAACCGGCTAGATATTTGTTTCCGAGAGTTGAAGGGCTTTGGTATTAATAAAAAGAATCTCTAAGACCAAGTTGACTTTTAACGAATTGACGTAAATTCAAAAGAAATTACTTTAGGACAAATGCCGGTCTTCTGCATCAAAACATTAAAAAATAAACGCACTTGTAAAAACTAATAATACTAGATTCAAGAAAATTAAAAGACTCAAATTTCTTCAGAAAAATCTGAGAAATCGTGTAATGATGGTCGGATATCTCGTAGCAGAGTGTAGAATATTGACTAGTTATTTATAGGTTTGATAGAATAAAGTTCTCTGGGTTTTATTGTACGCGATTCGAGAGAGTTTGTGACACCTCAGATACTCATTGTTCTTTTTAACGCATTTGTCGGATCTAAACTGGAATATGCATCTGTTGTATGAAATCCTATGTATGCCGTACATATAACTAATATTGAACGAATCCAGCGTCGTTTTGCCAAGTTGCTGTGATTTCGGATTGATGGGGTTTATCGATCCATTGAGTTTCCTCATGATAATCTGCTAAACCGTTTTAATCTAGTATCATTAAATACTCGTAGAGAATATTCCGGTCTAGTATTGCTTTTTAAAATTATTAATGGACTTCTTGACTGTCCAGAGTTTTTAAGCCAGATTCCTTTTTGTGTCCCAAATCTACGTACACGTAATAACGGAATCGTATTTTACTTTCCGGTCCCGCGTACTAATTTGTTGTTGCGTTCACCTTTATATTTTATGTGCCATACTTGTAACTCTGTGTCCGAGCAAATTGATATTTTTAATTCAACTTTATCTTGTATAAAGAATGTATTTCTCAGAAAATAAATTTAGTGTTAGATATTAAGAATTTACTGTAATTTTTCCTGCCCTTTAATTGGGTTATTTATCTGTTTAAATAAATAAATAAAATCTATGAAATCCATCATAAAAAATTTAATTACATAGGCTTCGTAAATAGTGGAAAAAGGGTCAAAATAAAAAAATATTTCCTATATAATCTTATTCGAAATAGAGAATAATTTTTCATTCGTTCATTGCGATAGAATACAACCTAAAAATTGTGAAATAGAAGAATTGGTTCACACAGGCATTCCCAAATAGTGTAAAAAGGGGTCAAAATGAAAAACAAAAATATCCCGAATATGTGAAATCACTCAGGTAAAAGACAAAAAAATTTCGAGTTTATTTTTCATCATCTGGGTTCCAGCCCTGCTTGCTGTGAAGCTAATTTGAGACATAATTTTAGTTAATAATTGATCTGAGAACACCTCAGGGGAGTATACTGGAACCTCTTCTATTTTTGATATCCATTAATAGCCTCCCTGAAAACATCACACATGTATGCCGACGATACAACGATGCTGATTTATGATAAGGACCCAGATAAATTGGTTATCAAGATCAGTGGAGGAATTTAAATATTGGTGTTCTAAAAATCGTCTTATAATTAACTATGAAAAGACTGTCGCTCTGCAGTTTAACAAATATAAATCATTACATTTCGATCTAAATTTTAATAACACCCCCCTAATGTGGTCAGAATCAGCAAAACTGTTAGGAGTTTTTGCTGACGATAAGTTAAACTGGATAACGTATATTGACAATCTTTGCGGACGAATGAGCAGAAATCTGTATGTCTTGAGTTCCTTGAGAACACATGAACAGTTACTCGTTGTCTATTGTGCCCTTATATATTCTGCCATTTCCTACAACATAGCGGTTTGGGGTGGGTGCGCGAGTCTCTATTTTGCGATCAGATGTTTTTTTGGTTACTCAGAGTGACTTATAAAAATAGAGCGAGGAAGGAATCAATTACTACGAGCTCGTGCCAAACACGAATTTTTTAAAAAGTCCTCCTTATACGCTGGCGGTTATTATTCTAATATGCTCCCCTCTGACATTAGGAACTGCCAATCTGAGACTGGTTTAATAGGAAGTTGAGAGAAATTTGATAACTGCCGCATTCTACAGCCTTCATGAATTTTTTGTTTCGATGGAATAATTTTTCATAGTGTTGTGTCAGTGTTTTTTTCTATATTTGTTGTAAGTACCTAAGTAATTTAGCTAACTTAAATCATCATCATCATCACTCAGCTATAGTAGTCCACTGCTGAACATAAGCCTCTCGTTTATTTTGCCACTCTTCTCTATCTTGAGCCATTTGTATCCAATTACCACAGACTCTTTTGATGTCATCGGTACATCGTGTGGGGGGGCGCCCTCTACTACGATAAGCTTCGTGCCTCGGGCGCCACTCCAATAGTTTTTTAGACCATCTTCCGTCAGTTCTTCTAGCTACGTGGCCGGCCCAGTTCCACTTTAAAGTTGTTATTTTTTCGATTACATCTATAACACCTGTTCTTTGGCGAATAATCTCGTTTGGTATTCGGTCTCTGAGGGAAATACCCAGAATAGCCCTCTCCATCGCCCGTTGGGTGACACGCAGTTTCTTTGCTGACTTTTTTGTAAGCGTCAATGTTTCGGCTCCGTATATCATCACTGGTAATACGCACTGATTGTATACTTTTCGTTTTAGACTGATGGGAATATCCGACTTGAAAACATACTTTAATCTTCCAAAAGATGTCCACCCCAAGCCTACTCTCCGGAGAAGTTCGCACGTCTGGTTGTCCCGTCCTATTCGGATCTCATGACCAAAATATTTGTAGGCGGTGACCTGTTCAATAGATTTGCTTCCAATAGCTATGTTTTCACTGGGGACTAGGTTTGTCATGACTTGCGTCTTTGAAAAGTTAATTCTTAGGCCAACTTCCCTTGAAGCATTGTATAATTTTTCCAACATCATGGACGCTTGATCTATACGGTCGGTGATAAGGACGATATCGTCTGCAAATCTTAAGTTATTTAATCTTTCACCGTCTATATTTAGGCCCATTTCCCCCCATTCGATTTTCTTACAGGATATTCGAGCAGTGTGGTGAACAGCTTTGGAGAGAGGGTATCTCCTTGACGTACACCTTGTTCTATTCGGAATGTTCTCGTCTTTTTATGTAATCTTACACACGCCGTTGCTTTCTCATATATACCCTTAATCAGTGCAATGTACCTGTAATCAATTCTGCAGTCTGTTAATGATTTGAGCATATGTTGTTGGCTGATTGAGTCAAAAGCTTTTTCATAGTCTACGAAAACAAGGATGAAAGGTTTATTATATTCTGTTGATTTTTCTATAAGGGTCTTGATTGTATGTAAATGGTCATTTGTACCGTACCCTGCTCGAAATCCTGCCTGTTCTTTCGGCTGGTAAAAATCTAATTTTGGAGTTAGGCGTTTAGCAATGATCTTCATAAATAGTTTATACAAGTGAGATAGGAGACTAATGGGTCTGTAATTTGCTAGATTACCAATGTTCCCCTTCTTGTGCATTATTACTATAGTGGCGTTGTTCCACTTTGAAGGTGTCACTCCTTGATGTAGACATTCATTAAATAATTTACATAGGGCTTTAATAACTATGTGTCCACCTTCCTTTACTGCCTCTATAACAATTTCGTCTTCTCCTGGTGACTTATTATTCTTCATCTCAGACACCGCCTTTCTTACTTCACAGTAGGTTATGTCTGGTACATCTTCAGAGCCCTGGTTCAGTATTCTTGGGATAGGTACCTCTTCTTCATCTGGTTTTCTATAAAGTTCTTCATAGAAGTCTTCGACAATTTTTACAATTTCATCCTTGTTGGTAGTCACTTGCCCTGCCTTATTTTCTAGTTTGCAGATGTTGTGTTTTCCCACTTTTAAATTTCTACGTAAAACTTTAAGACTCTTGTTGTTTTCAATCACTGTATTTATTTTCTCTGTATTAAATTTTCTGGTATCTTTTCTTATAGCCTTTGATATTTCTTTATTTAGTTGTCTTAGTTCCTCGTTGTTTGTGGTGTATTTGTTCTTTAGTTCTCTTCTTTTCGTTAGTAGCTGTTTTGTGCCTCTAGACAGTTTTTCTTCTTTTTCTCTTCTCTTTGGTTCATATCTTTTACGTGTCTCTTGCAATGCTGTACATATTTTTTCATTTAAGTTCTCAACGTCGGTTCCCAAATTTTAAGCTAACTTAAAACTTAATATTAATTTTAGATGCGCGAGCGATGAATAAACACCCACCCCTGGACGATTATGTGTGCTACAAATGCTGAAATATTTGGCGAACATTCGTCAATCATGCACTTTTTTATGTAGATTTGAATTTGTTTACATTCACTAACATAGACATTCACTTTTTTCAATGCCCATAAATTTATCCAACACCCAGTACATTATTTAATTTCAAACGCATTATTAATCTCTCATGTCGGATTGCATGCGCACACGGTATTATTTTCGTCATTTTAAATTTCCCATGTCACATTTCCACTGTCGTCTATGCGTTCTGTATAGGAACAGGAAAAAACTATGTAATATGTATGCGTGTAAATTTCAATGCTTAATGCTTATGATATAATAACCAACTCCCTTATACATTTTGAGTGAATTATAACCTGCCATCATAGATTATGTGGCCGACGGCCGGGAAGACACCAACTTCCAGGTGCATACATTCTTAAACTTTTTTTGTTAGTTTAAATGCTCTTTTTGACGTTTTAAATGCATCGTAAAGAAGTATAGAAATTATTGCTTAAGTCTAAATTGAAACGTTTTTGATAAGAAAGATCTATTTATACAGCAGTTTGCCAAAAAGTCAGGCGACTGAAAAATTCTTATTATTTATAAAGATGTTATTCTATGCGAGTCGAGGTCGTCTTCTTTTGCGTCAGGTCTTTTCAGTCTTAAGATGGGTTACGATCAGGAAGCTCGAATTCTCTTACTTAATCAAACTCAAAGGGACAACGCTTTGTTGAAATTGGAGGCAAGCAAGTCCATATACCTCTAAACCTATAGAACAAAGAGCAAAGTAAATTTGCTGTGGAATTCCTCCATATTACCTCGCGATAAGAGCAGTGACTACTCCATAGCATTGCAATATAAAAACTCTTTGTTCTACGGTCAGCATTTTGGGGAATACTTTTAACACTGACAAGACAACTTTTTTTTTTAAGTTGAAAACTACTACAAAAACAATATGGTATTTTCTGTAATTCTGGAATCAGCGTTAGGATTAAATTTGGAGCATTTTTTTTATTTATCATTTTACGCTAAGAGACCAAAAAATTACTGCTCTTGTTTAATTTTATTTTTATGACTTTTTGAGACGACTTGTTTAATAAAAATCTTTTTTTTTATAGTAGTTCTTATTTTTTCGAGAATAACTTTTTTTCGTATCTATCAATTGTTGGTCCATTTATCCTCTTGTTAACTGCATCTGTGGACATACTGTATATTAGTAGAAAAATTAATATTACAAGCCATGCGACATATTTTTAAGGTTGGCTCGAAATAGATAATTTATTGTGTACGTTATTACCATTTTGATTAAGATTTAAACATCTAAAGACCCAAATTATAAAAAATCGTGGATAGATTCAGGATTTTTTTTAGGCTGATTATGCTGATTTTATAAAACAATAATTATGATCCCCACAAATCCATGTAGGCATAATACAAAAAATGTATGCATACGCGTGCCAATGCCTTGAAAACACATGTCAAATTAACAGTGAACATAAGTAATTTACATTACATAGCAACGTTGTTAAATTTATATTATACGAACCTAACAATTTGCAGAATGCAAAAAGATATATCATTGCCTCTACCTATATGTCTACATTTTAATTAGGACAGATGTACGAGCACGCAATCCACATAATATTAAAAATTAAATAACCACCTATTAGAGTAGGGCAATTTTCAGTCAAGGGCCGCAGATTTCGGAACAGGCAATTTGCGATAGTAGTTGTAGTTGGAAATATCAGTTATTGCACAGCTCTTGAACTATATACCAGGTAATAACTTCATAGTATTATGGGAAAATGGAAAATCAACTACCATACATAGCTAAACAATCATGGATCATGATACACAATACATGGTTTATATTCATCCCATCAAATAGTGAGTTTGTAATAGTAATGAACTGGTGCCCTGGCAGCATTTTTTTAAAAAAAATTGAGGTCTAGATTCATTTGTTAAATGAGTTTATTGTTATATTTTGATAATAACACATTCCCTATATTTTAACCCCCGTTTTAAAACGTTCAGGGATATCATTTGAACTCTCACTTTTTGCTGCCAACAAGTTCTAAATTGGTTGGTCACTTTCGACAGTTTTTTTTTTATTTTAACCCCTTTATATCACATATATCATTCAATCAAATTGTATACCCGAAATTAATATAATATTTTTTGACAGTTCGTTGATTTTATATATATATATATTCAGATTTCAAACCATTTTGTAAGCAATTTTGCGTTTTTGCCGATTTTTTAGTTTAGCTAATATGATTTTTTTTAAGTGTTGACCCTTTTTTCTACCCTTCACCCTATGAGACCATCATGCGATCAAAATCGTTTTCACTTAATTATGTAGTAGACGGAACGAAAGACTGTAATGGAGATGGACCAAATCAATTTGCTTTTACGCCAGAAATCGCCAATAAAATCTATGTGCCATGGTAGTTCAATTAGTAGAACACGTGACCGGAAATCGGGAGATGTTGGGTTCGAATCCCACTGGTGATACGGAATTTTTTTCAGTTCGTAAACTACATTAGTTTATTTCACTTTTCTTTATTTATATTATTCCTGTAATTACATGTAATTTATTTTTAAACAAATTTGATTAACTTTCTTTACTGATTATTTGAAATGTTTACGGTATCAAGTTGCCCGTAGAGACAAATTTGGTATTTTCTATTATCCGAAACGTAACATCTAGAACAAGAAGAGTTGATCCAATAGTTGCAATATTGCAATGAACCATGGACAGAAAAATGGAATATGACATTATTTATTTTTTCAACTTTCCGAAATATATTCTTTGGGTAGTAGATTCTCATAAATACAATTTAAACATTTTTTTATTGAAAATGATTTATTTCAGTTGTCATCATTGTAATTTTTTTAAATGCAACGTTTCGGCGGTTGGGTTTTGCCTTCTTCAAACATCTGAAAGTTGTTATAAAAACACATTCTGGACACTAATATTTATTCTCGACAGATTAAACAAAAAAAAAAAAGAAAAAACCAATTTAAAAAAAGAATTCTGTATTATTTATTTTATTTCGTTCGTCCATAGAATGACACCTATTGTTAAAAATGTGCGTCTGTTTTATATGTATACAAACCTATCTGTAATTTGTAATTTTAAGGAGTTTAGTATTCTGTTTCACTATGCATTGTATAAAGAAAGAAAACGTAAGCAAAGAAAAAGAAAAAAAATAATATGTATGTACATTATGTGATTTTTGTAAAAACTTTCAGATGTTTGAAGAAGGCGAAAATCAATCGCCGAAACGATGCATTTAAAAAAATTTACAATGATAACTGAAATAAAACATTTTCAGTACAAAAAGTTTTAATTATATTTATGAGAACCTACTACCCAAAGAATATATTTTGGAAAGTTTCAAAATAAAGGTTCAAGACTACCAAAAAAAAAATATTTTTTTTTATTTTTTCACAATAAAGTTTTTCGATTTGTATTTCGAAATATATTTATATTGTTTAATATAAAAAATGCAATAATATTAATTAGTTTTTACAATAACCTTCCTCAAAAACTAATACAGCATAAATGATCAAATTTTTAAATAATTTACAGAGGCCCAAAATACACTACTGAGTAAACTACAAAAATTGCTGTAAGGCCTGGTGATTTTACAAAATAAATCAATATCGACGATGTAATATTTATTATAACATCCAAGTAATTTATAAGTTACAGATACTTAGATGTATTATTACATCAAAGACTAAACATGCAAATTTACTTATCATGACATTCCTTTATTTGTATGTTAAACATGTCCACAATGGGAATCTTACATTAAATTTCATTCACAAATAATTAAAACTAAAAATCCAATCCTTGTACTAATTATTACGCAACTGAATGTGTAAATTTACCGATCAATACATGCTTTTATTTTGCATATATTTATAACAACGTAATTTTTACATGGTAAACCAGGGCATAATATTACCTATTATTTTTAAGGTAATTTTTACACATATTTTATTTGTAGTGTATATCACAGCTCATATAATTCTCTCTTACTAACGTAGATATATTATCAAGATCAATAAGCTATATCGGCGCTTTATCGACATGAGCTAGGAGGAATTCTTCCTGACAAGGTCATTATCGATCCCTTGAATCCCACAAGGTTTAGTTTGAAATTTGATCGAAAGAAAACAATAGTCCGTTATCTTAATCAGCCACACAATGTTGCAAAATTTTATTATTACTGCAGGTTGTTCCCGTATTTGAGTAAGAGATTCACATCACACGTCGTTTGGAACTTCTGCATGTATTTAAAAAGTACAATGTTTTAATTTACTCTAATTTGAGTTACTCTTTTAGGCCGCCCGCAAATATAGCCTCTTACAGTCGCCACCGGGTGCAGCCTTACCCGACTACTTGTCGGTCGCCTTGACTTGTGGTTGACACTGGCCACACAGTCAGTGGCTTAAATGAAGCCACTATTTTCGTTAATTCCTTTATTTTTGAAATCAGTCATAGTGAGCATCAACCATGGAACGTCTTATTACATATTTGATAATAAAGAGACGACGTAGACGGCGTTGCTGTCGTATAAAAAATTTTCAGTAGTAATACCCCTAGGGTCTTGATAATACCGAGAGAATTTTGTCATAGATAATGCCGAAAGCGTGTTGCTTGATAATAGCCCAAGGCCGCAGGCCGACGGCTATTATCCTTGAGCAACTCGCTTCAATTCTGTTGGTTGGCGTTCCATCATTATTTTTCTCAATCGTGAAATAATCTATAAGGCAATCAACTGGTTCACCACCTCGCCAAGCTAACTCAACAGCTACAATATGGTAAAAAAAATTTTTGTAAACCTTCTGGTGTACCTACATTCATCCCATAATCCAATGATTCTAGCCAAATCACTTGAACTCAAATTTGATGAACTGCATTTTCGTTTGTTTGGATCCTGCTGTAATCTTTTACGTTTTGCATTTCTTGCATCTGGCGCATTTTGAATATCACACTGGTAAACCGATCGAATACAATTTTTGAAGTATTTTTCCTGGAGTAGCCTACTCGTAGTATTCCAAATTGTTTTTACAGTTGCTTCTTTATATTCAGTTCCGTCAGCTTTTCTCATATTTACCGCATAATCTTTCAATATATTAGCCAAATTATGCCAACTCGTTTCAGCATTCAGTTCGTATTCTCTGGTCGCACAAAACTCGAGAAATATTTTCCATACATATTTTTTTGATTTGATTGTATTTTTTGGTATATTATTAGATATAATATCATTAATTGCATCGTTAGATGCAATACCAAATCTTCGCAACATTTTTAAACCAGTTGTCAGTTTGACGTTTAATTAATTTTTAATAAAAAAAACATCAAACTGAAAACACCACATGTAGGGTATTATCGCTGTAATCCAGAGGTGATTGGATGAAATTTGAGACATGACTTAAAATTAAGTAATTTGATTGGTTACTATATTTAGTAAAAAAAATTATCGTCGTCATTCATAATTTTTTATAAGACTCAAGGTCAGCGTGCCACGATTTTTGCAGAATCAAATGTTTAAAATAACTTTATTGTTACAAAAGTGCTAGAATTTTATGAAATACTACAAAATTAAAAATGTACAGCGTACAGCTTGTTATAATAATTTATACCTAAGTCTAGGTACTTTTTTAGTTTGTTCAAAATAGTCATATTATTTCTGTCTCTTTAATAAGCTAGACAAAACACATGGTTACGATGCATTAAAAATGCAAACAGGAAAAATCCAACACAACTACAAGCCATCAAAACGGCAGCGTAAATGAGGAAATAATTTAACCCAGGGCGATACTAAATAATTTAGCGACCCATAATCGTAAAACAAAATCTCACTAATGTCAAAGCATCATTAAAAACGTATCTGGAATACATAAAGTTTCCTGAACACCCATAGTGTATATGCGTAGATCTATATATACAACGCAAATGTTGACTACTAATACATGTAGGAAATATTGAAAACTCCTTTTTGATATATAATAGAAAATTTACAAAATATTATAACCTATTAATTAGCTGGTGAAAAACAAAAAATATAGCAAATTTACCTAACACATTTAATTCAGCTTCAAAAATCTTACCCCATATACAAAATTAGGAATTTTGTTAAGGTTCTAAATTCTTTTGATTATCATTGTCAGATTTTTTAAACTAATTTTGAGTTTTCTAGAAGTACCAGAAAACTTTCTGAAAAAGACTTTCTCTACGAAATAATTGGTCTTTTCTGAGACATAACAAATATTGATAGAAATCATAATCAATAGACAAGTCTGAAATAAACGGACAGTAGCATTTATCAATGTCCACCTTGACTCACTCTGTATATGAATAGATGTAACGTTTGTGCGTGTTTCCCATACATACGTCATTTGCAATTAGCGATGGTCGTTATTTAAACTTGTTGAAAATAAACGGCGCAGTGTGTTGTTCGCGAGTTCGTCTTCACTGTGATAGACCACCCATGGTATATAAGAAAATAAACAGGGGAAGAAGAAGCGCAACAGCAGCAGAAAAGGAGTTGCAAGAAAGTATATGAGTGTCAACTGGCTATTAACTATTAATCGTATAAGGACATTGGGAAATAAGAGTCAAATTCATTGCAAATTGATGCCATAATACATGACAATAAAATATATTTCAGTTTTAGGTTGATATTATGGAACTGTTACGTTTGAATTATTTTGGTATTTTATTCAGTTCTGTTAGAGGTGAAATTGTCATAGTATATGTCCAAAGCTGAAATTATTTTCGGCTTGCATGCAGAAACAGAGTGTTTACTAAACAAGACACTGGACAAACTGAACTCTTTGCTGGGAATAACAATACTAGAAACTGACATCAATAATATATATATGGTTGGTGGATTTACGAATCCTCCAATTATAGTTGAGTTTATTTCATTTCCAAGTGTGTTTCAAAAGGCTAAGAAATTGAAAGGTAGTGGCATCAGTATTTCGAATGACCAGTCCAAGGAAGATCGGAATATTCAAAAAATCTTACTCAAACACTTAAAAGAGGCAAGAAAACAAAATCTTAATGCAAAGATTAAAGGCTCTCAGCTTATAATTGAAAAAAACACCATATACCGCAGATGAACTGAACCTTCTAGAAGAAGAAGGTAACACTGCTCCATTAAGTGATGGAGAACATAGAGAGCGAGACTAAGTTGACTAAGCCAAGATACTAACACCCCCAAGCTAACAGTTAATAGTGAAAGTAGTGAGCAAAACTCTAAGAAACGACAATTTACCTATAGTCCAAAATTTATTTCTGACTGGCGCAAACAGACTGCTCCGTAGTAATTCGGGAAGAAACCAGCAATAGTACCTATATCTATTTTTTTTGTCTTGTTCAATAGAATAAAATATTAAATTGAACACAAACATACTAGCTGTTTGCTTATAAATAAAGTTTAATTTCTAAATATATTAACAAATTATTTATTTATAATTTGGGTCTTTCAGTAATTGTTGCTATTTTTTTATAGCTTTTCTGATTAAGAAATTGTTTTATTTTTTTGTTTTTTTTTTCTCTTTTTCCCCTTTTTTAGTTCAAAATATCGGTGTAAATTCATTAGGACTGCCAATGAATTAGACATTTAATTTTATATTGTTATGTATTTCTTCTTTTTTGTAGGGTAAAATTCTCAATGTGTATTTTAAGCCTTGTTTTATACAGACAAGCCTTGCTTAAGCAAACACAAGGTATTATTTTGTACTAGAATATGATGTATCTACAATTTACATCTTTATTACCCAATGTTTTTATATAATATTATAATAATTGTAATAGATTATTGGTCGTGATAAATATTATTATTATTCAATAAAATACCGTGATCCAAGTGGTCGAATGCTTTTGAAAAATCTGAGTAAGCAACATCAACCTAAACACCCTTATCAAGTTGTTGGGAAAGAAATTGCGTAATCTGAATGAGATTTGTTGTGGTAGGTCGATCTACCATGTTGCTTATAATTGAGTTGCTGTGATAGGAGTTTTCCATGAATTATTATTTCAAAACATTTTCCAAAGTTTGAAATTAATATAACGATAGTTTTCTATATTACTTTTTAAAAAACTGGACATATCCTCGACGCTTTCCACACTTCGGGAAAAGTTAAAGAGCTGATGCATAAATTAAACAAAAACGCTAATGGTTTAGCTAAGACATAGGCACAATCTTTAATAAAAAATGCCAGAATATTGTCAGGGGAATTCATATTATTCAAAATTATAGAACATTAATAAAAAACCTACCTTAAGCGCTATCTATTCGTTTCCTGTTTTTGAAGGGGGATATTAATGATGAAGTCAATAATTGTTGATAAAGATGGCCAGAAAGAGAGAAATAAAGGTATTATTTCTTGAAATAAATTTAAAAATAATTTCTAATTTATCATGTCAAATATCAGAATAGAACTTGAAAATATAGGTACGAGGGTTGTCTTTTATATTTCGGGATTTGGCAACCCTGGTGTTGCAATCTGGCAACTGACAGCTCTATCGTAAAGTTGGACATTTTTGAGGTTATACGTACTCAGAACGTTTTGACATACGAGCGCTATTTGTGTTGTTACAGTAACTTAAAAGATTCACCTCGGCCCAAAAATTGAACTAAATCGTAAACATTTTCGTGCGATTATTTTTTACAACTTTCGACGTGGATTAACTCAGCAACAGTGCATGGATGAACTTAATTCAATTTTTGGCGATGAAGCTCCATCAAGGACCAGTGTTTATCGATGGTATGATGAATTAGATCGTGGTCGTAGTTTACTCCAAGACGAATTTCGTGAAGGTCGTCCAAAATCAGTTGTTGTTCCGAAAACCATTGATGCTGTGCGCGAACTCATATTGCAAGATCGTCACGTGACCTATCAAGACATTGAGACAACCTTAGGCATTAGTGGGACCAGCATACATTCAATACTGTGAAAAAAATTTGTTCGCGTTGGATCCCACACAATTTGTCAAAAAAAAGGTTCGTATCGATTTGTCGAAAGAAATGCTCAAAAAATACGATCGCGGTGCTTCGAAACACGCACACGAAGCACTTTCAAGCAAATGGTCGCCTGTTTTTTCGGAAAAGCTGGACATGTCGCAACCGTACCACTAGAACAACGCAGAACAGTCAATTCTAAGTGGTACACAACCATTTGTTTGCCAGTTGTCTTCCAAGAAATCAGGAAAACCAACCGCCGAAGACGGATCACTCTTCACCACGACAATGCGAGCTCTCACACATCGGCTCAAACAGCTGCATTTTTGAGCACCCAAAACGTCGATTTGTTGAGTCATCCGCCGTATAGTCCTGACTTGACACCGAATGACTTCTTTTTATTTCGTACGTAAAAGACAAACTGAGAGGTCAACGTTTTTGGACACCTGAAGAAGCGGTTGCTGCATTCAGAATGCATGTTTGGAGATACCTCAATCAGAGTGGCAAAAGTGCTTCGACAGTTGGTTCAAACGCATGAAAATTTGTATAGATCTTCATGGGGAATATTTTGAAAAACAATAAAGTGATTTTCGATGATATTTGTTTTTATTCTCTAATCCCGAAATATAAAAGTAACCCTCGTATTCCTAAATATTAAACTATACAGATTATGTGGAAATGCAATTAATAACATTTTTTTCTCATTTAACAAAAACTTATTAGGACACTTCTCTACTTTTATATCCTAAAATCTGTTTATCACCATTAAAAATCTGTCGTGGCGCCTTCACACTCCAACGATTTAACTGATTTTTATTGGTCACAAGTCTAGACAGGGCACTTGTCCGTCCTTTTTCGGACCTATTTTTTTTTTTCATGCGGTTAGTATTCATTCCTCTTGCGTAATAAAAGGATATTATAGGTAGAATATTGTATGTGAAATTCGAAACTTTTTTTTATTGTCATTTAAAGACAAGTGCCCCTTTTTATGGCTGCTCAGATTTTACGGTTTTATTATTCCTCTTCCATTGTAGAACCAAAGTGTGACATATATACTTGATAATTATAGAAGCTGCTAAGTTGTAAAAGTCAATGTTGCAGGATTACAGTGAATTTTATTTTAAGAATTTGAAATTAGTATGTTAAAAACTTAATAATATGTAAATTCTTGTAATGCGAAAGTTCTTTATGTCAGCGGCGTGCTGTGGAGTGTACATGCAATAAGACCGATAATTGAAATACTACTAAATCAAAATACAGTCGAACCTCTATACAGGGTTTCCCAGACTAATTTATCCATAGAGCATAGAGATATTCGAATGGGATAAAAACTGATCCATTCTATTTTTAATACACTTTAATATGGCTTAGAAAAAACCATCCCCCAAATATTCACGCCTTAGTAAAAAATTTAATTGCACCCTGTATATTTTTTTATAATTTTGTATGTAGTCTTTCATCGTCTATTTAACAAATTTTCCAGAATTAAAATCGGTTCATAAATATTGAAGAAAATTGCTTTTAATTGCCCACTATGTTAATCCAGGTTGCTATTTTTTGACCTGTCAGACCAACAATTATTATTCTTGTCGTTTGGAATAAAAGTATTAGACCAGTAATAATTATACGTGTTGTAATTGTGTATATCATTTCAATATGCCTGAAGAATAAGGTGATATGATACTGATTTATGGAGAATGCTTGAAAAATAAAAGAGATTCTCGATCAAGAAAGGTTTCCAAATCAAAACATTCCAACTGAAGAAACAGTTAAGAAGTTTTTAATCGCATGGTGTCTATTAGAACCCTGGCCAATGAAACTGGTATTTCAAGAAGTTCGGTTCATAGAATTTTAAAAGATTTTAATTACCATCCTTTTAAAGTGCACTTAGTTCAAGGATCACAACCTGGTGATAACCAAAGTCGTCTTGATTTTATTGCAAGAATGATGCAAAAAATTATAGAAGATCCACGATTTTTATCAAAAATATTGTGGAGCGACGAGGCTAGATTTCACAATAATGGTGTAGTCAACCGTCACAATTCAAATTATTGAACCCACATTGGATGATGGAAACAAGATTCCAAAATATTTGGGGTATAAATGTGTGGTACGGTTTATAGGACCTTTCTTTTTTGACGGCACTCTATAACAGGTGTTCGATATTTAGATTTTTTAGAAAACATAATTCCGGATTTGCTAGAAGATATTCCTCTTAATGAACGTCAAGAAATGTGGTGGCAACAAGATGGAGCTCCTCCACAAAATGCGAGAGTCGTTAGCGACCACCTACAACACCGTTTCGATAACCGCTGGATAGCAAACATATCTCCACAAATTATGTTCACCTGATTTTTCACCTCAAGACTCTTTCTTTTGGGGAGCAATAAAAGATATTGTTTATCAGTCAAAACCGCAAAATGTAGACAAAATAAAGGAAAACATAAGCCAAATTACTCCTGCAACGATTCAAGCCACATGTACCAGAAATCTTCTGACAGGATTCGGAATGTGTGTTGCATCAGGTGGCCTACAACTCGAACATCTAATGTAAATTATATTAGTTAGTTAATTGTTAATTTCATTTATTTTTTTTCATGTTATTTTTATTTCATTTTTCTTATGGTTCTGTGAGGCTTTCTTGATTAATTTAACAAAAATAAAAAATAAACTGACATTGTCTTGATTACTTATGACCCGATTTTAATTTTGAAATATTTGTTGAATAGACGATGGAAGACTACATACAAAATTATAAAAAAATATACAGTGTGCAATTAAAATTTTTAAAGTTAGGGGTTGTTACTAAGGGGTGAATATTTGGAGGATGTATTTTTTCTAAGCCGTATTAAAGTGTATTAAAAATGGAGTGGATCAGTTTTTGTCCCATTCGAATATCTTTATGCGTTTAGGTTTAGGAGATATAGAATGGATAAATTAGTCTGGGACACCCTGTATATAGTGAAAGACCAAAATGTCGACCGAAATTGCACTATAGGGAGTATTTCACTAATAAAGAAAAAATCAACAAGCAACAAAAAAAATCGCTAAATTGAATTATAAAAAATTTTATTAATCATTTGAAAGTTTAATTAAACTTTTGCAAAATAATCCATTTCGTACGAGGAGTGTAGATGATATGAATGAAACACGTCTACTCCACAAAATCACGCATATAATTCAATTTAGCAGCCAGCACCATACATGTTTCGAGGTCATAAACCTCATCATCAGTGGTTTTTCATAGTTTAAAAATTATCTGTATTGGACATTATTATTTGTCTGATTAATTATATAAATTAGTACCTCTGAAAAGAATTTTGAAATTGTTATGATAAATACTAAATTAAGTTTAATTATACATGCTACTTACAACATTGTGGAAAGATTTCTTATATAAAAAAATCCCGATGGCAGCCAGTCGGAAAAGTAGATTTTTGATTTATGTATTTTTTATTTATACTTAGTCTACCACTGACACCCACTATTAATAAACAAATAACGGAATATTCTGACATTCGCCAAATATAACCAAAGTGTCATATTGACAGTTATTTTAACTGAAATACCCATTATACTATAATACATACGTAAGTACGGTCTTATTGTTATTTCACAGGTGTGTATTTGTCAAAATAATTACAGGTATAGCGGGTGATGATTTTTTTTTTATTTTTTGTTACTTTATATTGACTTACATGTACTTAATTAAATATGCCAGCGATCAAAAAACTCTCCAAATAAACATTGTAGAGATTTAAGTGCTCTATCATTTGATATGTAACATCGGTATTATCTATTAACAACGAAAAAAATATGATTTTTTTAAAACTTTGACAGGCCGCCATTCTGAAATTAACTCTCCGATTTCAATCGCCAACGAACTCACGCGATTCCATGACCTAGCCGAATTTTTAACCACATTTTGTTTCGATTGGTCAAAAAATGCAGCCTAGAACGTGACGCAAAGTTTCTATATCACATATATATATATATATAAATTTTTCAAAATTTCGGTTGTGTCGATCTCCTGAATAGTTAGATTTTTTTTAAAAATCTACTAAAAATTAAAAATTAAACACATTTAACAAGAATGTAAAAAATGACATCGAAATTATACATTCATATCCACATATGATTTTTTCTTCTTCTTTTTTCGCATATTTATGCGTTAATTTTGAGAAAATACTTAGAAATTAGGAAATTTTTATAACTGTATTATTATCACCATGCGGTTATAGAAATAATGATTTGCAACTTTATGATATTTAAGATGTTTCTTATTTGACGGTTGACATTGTCATACTGGTATTGACATAACCCAAAATTAATAAAAGGAACATCATAAGGGCTACATTAATAGGATCCAATTAAATTAACAATTTTTAAAAAGGTAAATTAATTAGTTAAATACATAGCATGTACATAATCTACGTACAATTTATACCAATATAGTATTCGTGTAGTTTTGAGGATTTGCTAAATAACATACATACATACATTATTATGTACTAGAAATAATTGTTGCGTAACAAAACTCTCGCATTTATTCAAATGCATAAAGATTTGATCAGGTACCCTTTCCTGGCCCCTGAGAGTAGTTCGCACAATGTCAAATGCGTTTCTTATTTCAATTTTACTAAATTTAGCAAGACACGTTTCAGTTTCTTCTTCATGATCGTCTAACTTTTTATATCGTCGATTATGTCGTGAACATTGGCAAGAAAGGTTAACAAAAATATACATGAACATCAATTCGTTGTTAAGCCTTATTTATCAACGAAAATGCTTATACTAATTATATTACATTACACACAACGTCAATGAAGTATCTTACACCGGCAAAGGGTAAAATTTATTGCACAAAAAATCAGAAAATTTATATCAACGTTTTTTGATTATTAAAATAGTATATTTAACAAAGTTCATATGATATACTAGCATGTCTGGACTCTTAATTTGCTGTTATTACATTACAGGTGTATTTTAAATAACTTACACACCTTATTTATTGCATGCAATTTGCACACTTTACATATTATGCAAGTTTTATAACATCACCTAATATGCATCCGAATCGCTGTACTACCTAGTAGTCGTAGAATCGTAAATAAAAATGCATTTGGAAGAAGAAAAAATACAGTGAGAGCTAGAATTGCATATTATATTATTATAGTGTATACAATGTGATTTATTTATCCTGTACAATAATTGTTAGATTAACAAATTTAATAACACAATATCTCATTATCTAAGCCATAGAATAACGCGATACATTCGACATGTAATAAACATTATGGGGACCACCGACTTATTTCTACTGTAACGCCTACAAATAAAAGAATTAAAAAAAAAGTTGACGCAGTCATTCCGTGAAGTGAGGTGGCTTCGTACAGACCCATAGCATTAGAATCTTGCATTTCGAAGATCTTACAAGTATTGGTCAAAAATAGGTTGGAATGGAAGCTGGAAAACGAGGGTCGTCTTTGTGGGTTTCAGTCGGGCTTTAGAAAGGGTAGCGGAGTTATGGAGAACTTGGCGATCTTGTCATGTGAAGCTCACTCTGAGATAGCCAATGATGGGAAGACTTTAGCTGCGGTACTTGATTTAAAATCTGCCTATGATAACGTTGATGTTTCTTATTTGCTAGAAAAAATGCTAGATTTAAACATTCCTTCGGATATATGTCAATTAATTAGTCAACTCTTCAACAATAGATTAGTTTATGTTAAGAATCCCAAGGATGGATTACTAATTGGGCCCAGAAAGGTTTCCAGAGGATTACCGCAGGGATCCCCCTTGAGTCCAATACTTTATAATATTTATACTAATTCTATTACTCAAAATATGCCGAGGGATGTCTTGAGCCTGAAATTTGCAGATGATATTTTGATAGTTTGTTCCGGCCCTAAGGGAAATGAGTTGGTAACAAGGATGAATCATGCGCTTCAAATCTTGAAAACATGGCTTGATGATCACACGATGTCTTTATCTCCAGATAAATCATGCATCATATTGTTTCAGAAGGGGTCCCGGCCTGAAATGATTCAGGATGTCATATATGAAGGAAAAGCGCTTAACAGAAAATACACGGTTAAGTACTTGGGCATTGAATTTGATTACCAACTAAATTGGAGGGTACAAGTAGACCGCTACATCTCTAAAGCCAATAAAGCTATCAACATTCTGAGATACCTTTGCACTACCTGGTGGGGATCACATCCTGTTACAATGCTAAATTTTTACAGGGCATATGTCCGGTCGCATCTGGATTATGGAAGTATGCTTTTGGGCAGATGCGCCAAAACTAATCTCATCAAACTTGATAGCATTCAGTACAAGGCTCTTCGCTTATGCTTGGGTTTAATGAAATCTACGCCGACCAATATCATTCTGTCTGAGGCCGCGGAAATGTCCTTGAGATATAGGAGAATCTGGTTAGCGGAGAAGTTCATAATGAAATCATTTTCTTCTCATAATAATTTTGTTAGAGAATTTACACAAAAATTATATATAAGTTTTAATGAAAATTTTAGTTATTGGAATAGAGGGAGCAGTCCTCCTCTATTGGACGCATTCGATTCTTGTTCTGCCTATTTCGGCAAAATGATACAGGACGTTTCTTTGTGCCTTGTTATGATTATGCATATGAGTTGCAGTACTCTACCATACCAGTTTTCCTATCCCAATTATCCAAAGATGAGACCTCTGCTGTAGAATTTAGAAGATATGTGGCAGAACATTGGGAAAACCACGTAGAAATTTTTACTGACGGGTCTAAAAAAGAACGCAACCAAGTGGGGATAGGGATTTTTTACCCACAGAGAAATATCTCCATAGCAGAAAGAGTTCCGGATTATTTTTCAATATGTACAGCTGAAATTATTGCTATTAAAAGAGCAGTAGAAATGTGTTGTTCAGAACCTGGAAAATATATTATATTCTCCGACTCGGAGCTGCTCTTATGAAACTGAAAAAAATAGGATTACATGGGAAAATGGACAGGATAACTTTGGAAACTAAAAAATTAATTGCTGAGAAAAGGGAAAAAAGAATAATAATAACATTATCATGGGTTCCTTCTCACTGTGGAATTAAAGGCAATGAGATTGCCGATCAATTGGCGAATAGAGGACGAGAAAAGCAAGAATTAACTGAGTATTTGATACCGTATATGGACCTCCTGGGAGTACTAAAGGACAGCGTTTGGGTTGGGTGGAGCGAAGAATGGAGGTCGGCTGGACGAACTAAGGGTGTGAACTATGTTGCTATGGTGGAGAAATCATACAGAAGGGTATGGTTTAGAAGCTATAATAATAACAGAAAAGATTTAGTTACACTGTGCCGTATGAGGAGTAATCATTGTTTATCGGGAAAACATTTGAATAAGATTCATGTGAGGGACAGTGCGCTTTGTGAATGTGGTGAAGAAGAAACTTTACAACATATTTTTTTCGAATGTCCACAGTATGTTGCTCAAAGTAAAGAGTTGTATCAAGAACTTTCGGTTAGTGCTTTGGTGGCGCCGCTTTGGTTGGGTTCTGTAGTGCATGAATTGCTTTCGCCTAGAGTAGTTGAAATCGTAGGTCGCTTTTTGATAGCATGTAATTTGAGATTTTAGAGTGAGTTTGTGCTTCTGGTGTGGGAAAGATGAATAAGTGACGGCTAAATTGGATCTTCTTATCTTTCAAGGTTTTGTGGCGGT
Organism: Apoderus coryli; assembly: GCA_911728435.2. Taxonomy (NCBI): domain Eukaryota; kingdom Metazoa; phylum Arthropoda; class Insecta; order Coleoptera; family Attelabidae; genus Apoderus; species Apoderus coryli. The sequence continues at coordinate 6,578,557 of OU452204.1, read as the reverse complement.
TTGGGACTCACCCCTTGTGTTATCCGAACGAGTATAAAGGTGTTCAATCACCCCTGGCCTAATAGCTCTGGTAGCTGCGGCCAATAAAGAAGAGCAAATACATACATACATACATACATACATAAAAAAAAAAGGTTAAAAAAACGTCAAAACATTTTAAAGACTAAGAAGTCATTATATATATGTTATTAATTAATTTTTCGTTGTGTAGATCATTTTTTTAAATAAACAGTTTTAAATTTTATTTAAATTAACGTTTTACTTATATTTTAAAATGGTTTTTCCATATAAAAAATAAGCAAAACGTTAATAGTATAAATATAAATCAAAAATCTTTATTTAAAAAAAAGTGTTCACTTGTAGAATCTAATTTTGTATTTTGAAAAAATTGCGACTTTTAGTATATGACTACATTCAAAATAGAAGACTCAAAAACTCCACAATAATTGAGTGTTGTTGCTAAATTATTGTCCTTTTAGCAATAATTCCATTTAAATAACTCAAAAAACAAGGAACGATAACATTAATAATCATGTAGCAGACAGCATTCCTCAAGAAATGAAATTCCTCGATGAAATTCTCATGTCTTATTTTAGATTTAATGACTCATTTAAATCTGTTAGATCTTCATCATCATTCAACTGCAGTTACGTCTATTTGATAAGTATAAATGATGTCCACTCTATATATCAACATTAAAACTACTGGGCATAATGAGCAACACATATTGACATGGAAAAGGATGGTATGTTGGAAAAATCTAGAGCGACGTATAATTTTCTATGATTAGATGGTATGTGGTGATATTAAAATATTCTGTTTTTTTGTTTTTGATGATAATACCTGTATAGAAGCCAAAATTGATGTAAATTTAGTTCGAACCATTTTTATTTTAATTTGAATTTAATACTAGGGTGTTGTATTGAATATGTATTATGCACATTTCACTATTGATTAAAAAGTTCTGTTTCAAATACAGTTGCTTTATCAAGAAAATATCTTTCAAAACGGACACAAATTCACTATTATCATTGATTGAAACGATATAGCAAAAGTGAATTACTTCAAATTCATGAAATGGCAGACAGTACCTAAGTAGGTACTGCGAACCTCACATTCACTAAACTTTGTTTAGAAAATTCGTGGGCCATGTTTATAAAATGTGTTTAGGGTTATTTATTGTTGTGATTTTTTATCTTTGTAAGATTCATCTAGTATTGTTTATTGTCGTATATTCTTGATTAAGGTTGATTTAATGTGTTCATTGTAACATTCAAGATTTTTAATAATAATAATAATAACTGTTTATTGTCGAACAAGTGACAATTGCTATGAATATAATATAATATATTAAACACAAATAATAATACTAAATTGATAAAAGTAATAAACTGAAGGAGACAGTAGCAAAAATACAATAAAAACATATACAGGGTTATTCACGATTTATGGCGCGGAATATTGTGGACAAACTACGGGACTTTCAAAAAGTTTCATTTGTTGGACGTGTGGGCATCTACTATGGCTACTTTTTTAAATTGGTTTAGTATTATACAGGGTGTCCCAAATAACCTAAAAGTATCAAAGTTATGTTTTTTTAATCCTCTGATCAAATTAAGTGTCTGTTTCAATAAGGTTTATAATACCTAAACCTTAAGGTTTTTTAAATAAATTGAATTTTCTCAAAATCTAGCCTCATTTTCATCTTTCAAATACTTAGGAACTATTAAAGTCATGTTGACGAAATGAACACTAAAGTGTAAAAATAGATCATATTTGATATTCCATTTGCAATAAACTTTCAATCTTTTACAGGGTGTCCAAAAATTAAAACTACTCAAATAAGAACTTTAAGTTGCTATAACTTCATTAATGTAAATGGAACGTCATATTTCTGAGCTTACCTATCAATGTACTTACTAATTACCTGTCGAATGGTATTAGGGTGTACTATAGCTAAGTCTGCGCGTTTTGGAAGAAAACTCCAAATAATTGTTTTGTACACCATTTGGTATTTTTAAATAAACGTTTTAATATATCTTAGTAGGCTATGGAATCAGAAATATCAAATGATCTACAATTATTATAAAAGTCATTATGAATTATTCTTAATTATGCATAAACAGCATTAATGGAAATAAAATAGCACTGATAAATCTCTACCAAAATATTCATAACATGTGTTCGAAATGTTGACTGTCCATTTCCAGACACTTCGATATTCTTTTTTGAAAACTACGGCTAACTCTGGTCAACATTTGTGGGGTAACAGTTTGAAATGCATCTCTTATGCGTATTTTCATATCGTGTGGTATTGTTGGAGGCGTCTTGTAGACAATTCCTTTCATGTATCCCCATAAAAAGAAATACGAAGAAGTTAAATCGGGAGCTCTGGGAGGTCAATTTTTAAATCCATTTCTTCCAGTCCACCTGTTTTGAAAATTGGTATCCAAAAATTGCCGAACCTCGTGATGATAATGAGGCGGAGCTCCATTTAATTGAAACCACATGGTTTTTCTCCTGTTTAAAGGAATTTCTTCTAATAATACAGGAAGTTCGTGTAGAACAAAATCGAGAAACATCATACCATGTTCCACCCCACACATTAATGGACCACCTATTTTGATTGCTGATGATTCTGTATTCATGGGGATTCGAGTCAGAATAATAATGGTAGTTGTGTCTGTTCATGAGGCCATTGTTGTGAAATGTACATTCGTCACTAAATAACACATTATCAAAAAATCTGTTTTTTAAGCACTCGTGAAATAGGTACTTGCCTGACTAATATTGGTGTTTTCGGATATGTGATTTTGACTAATATTAGGATTTTCGATAACTGAACCAACTATAGCAAAAATAGGTTCTTCATTTTCGGTGACAGGTTTTCTTTTCACGTATTTCTTGTAGCTACACTTCCAGTTTCCTTAAACTGATTTAATAGTCTCTCAAAAGCAGCTGGTCTTGGATGATTTCGTATGGGAAACCTTTCAGCATAAACTCGAGAAGCCAATAAAGAATTTTGATGACATTCTCCAAGGATCAATATCATATCAATACGTTCTTCTTCATCTTCTCAAAACTAACAATTGTACATCAATAATAACACTAGTAAAGCATGAACAGTAAATTAAATTGACAGATAAAATAATTTATTTGACATTTCTGATTCCATAGGCGACTAGATACATTAAAACATTTATTGAAAAACACCAAATGGTGTACAAATCAATTATTTGGCGTTTTCTGCCAAAACCCACAGACTTAGCTATAGTACACCCTAATACCATTCGACAGGTAATTAGTAAATACATTGCTAGGTAAGTTCAGAAATATGACGTTCCATTTACATTAATGAAGTTATAGCAACTTAAAGTTCTTATTTGAGTAGTTTTAATTTTTGGACACCCTGTATAAGATTGCAAGTTTATTGCAAATTGAATATCAAATATGATCTATTTTTACACTTTACTGTTCATTTCGTCAACATGACTTTACTAGTTCCTAAGTATTTGAAAGATGAAAATGATGCTAGATTTTGAGAAAATTCAATGTATTTAAAAAACCTTAAGGTTTAGGTATTATAAACCTTAATGAAACAGACACTTAATTTGATCAGAGGATCTAAAAGTGCAATAATATACAGGCCATTCCATTTAAAAAAACATAACTTCGATACTTTTAGGTTATTTGGGACACCCTGTATAATACTAAACCAATTTTAAAAAGTAGCCATAGTAGATGCCCACATGTCCAACAAATGAAACTTTTTAAAAGTCCCGTAGTTTGTCCACAATATTCCGCGCCATAAATCGTGAATAACCCTGTATAGTACGACACAGTTAAGAATGATACACTTTTATATGGATAGCCCATTTAAAAGCCTATATTCTTATAAGGTCGTATGGATATATTTCACTGAGCAAATACATGGAATCTATTGAATCATTTCCCCCAGAACAATCTTCAAATCACGTTTAAATGTGTTGGGATTCTCATTGAAGTAATTAATGCTAGTATAGATGGTATAAGTATTACAGCTCTTGTTTCATAATTCACGTGCACCGGAGGCACTGTGAAAAGATAGGCATTTCTCGCATTGAATGGCGGAATATTAAACCGCAACATCTCCAACAATTGCGAACAGTCTATCAGACCAAATACAAAACACTGAGAGGAAAAATGCCTACGCCTCTCTAGTGACTGAAAATCAAATCTTTCCAACAGCAAAGCATGGTCGTATTCCCGGGCAGGAAACCGACAATCAATCTTGAAGGCTAATCGCTTAAGGAATTTTCGTTGAACATTTTCGAGAGAGTTAACATAAACTCCATCTATCGGAGACCAAGCAATAGCAGCATATTCAAGCTTTGATCTTATCATTGCGTTGTACAATACTATAAGACAATCAAAATTGTTAAATGAGTTGGTGGTTCTAAAAATAAATCCCAGGGATTTGAGGGCTTTCTTCGTTATTTCGGAAACATGATAATTAAAGGTTAATAGAACACACCAATATCCTTAATTACAGTGAATTTATCAAGAGCAGCGCCAGAGAGTCTATAATTGTAAGAAACAGTGCGGTACCTTCTTGTGTATGTTATATATTTGCATTTATCAATGTTTAAATATCGCTTATTAATAGTACACCAATCTTCAAGCATATTCAGATCTCGTGGCCAAGTAAGAGTGAGACTTAAAACCATTGAATTGCACGAAGTGCATACGTCGATCTAAATATGATTCAAAAAATGAAATTAAAGACTCCTGGAAGCCAAAGTGATTTTTCTTCTATAATATCTAGAATCCTGATAAGGTATATAAAGACTGTGCTCTCGCCAGTTGAAAGACCCCCAGCATGAAGTCATCAATTGGTATTGTTTATTCTTTATTTCCGGACAAGTAATCTAAATCTGTCACAGAGTGTTTTCTGGGCACCAACAATAGAGGATATCAACAACAACAGAGGACAGACCAAACGAGGATATGGAGAAGGGATAGTTCTCGACCCAAACAACAAGAGATGGTGAATTTTAGTGGAGTTAAAGTCTACCTCACTACCCATGGAAGTGATACGCAACGCCCTGGGTGTCTATCGAGATTTCTCTTCCTTAGCCAAAACAAAAACAGTTTTTTTAAGTGAATAGTAATTAGTGAATGTTTACAATCAAGTTTAATTGGAAAGTATTTTAATAAAACCATGGTTTTATAAATACCAAAAACATTAATAAAAAAAAATACATCATTGATATAGTTTTAAGATATCCCTAGTTATAGATATAAAAAAAGAAATGAAAACTCGACACAGATCATCGTTGTGTTTCACACAAAACACTACTCCCGTGATGGAGACGGTTGGCCAGTTGGCTCTCGCCAGTGCCAAAAAAAAGTGTATCGATCAACTAATTACATTGGGTCTTATCTTTTCCCACAATGACACGCTGTTGTCATGCGTATAATCATGGCTGTCATTCTCTCACTGACGAAGTTCACGAAAGCCGTCCAAAATCAATTGTCGCGTCCGAATACGTTGATCCTTTGCAAAAACGCAAGATCGTTGAGTAACATACTTTGAGATTCAGGCAACTGTAGAGGCATCGGTAAAATATTACATGAACATTTAGCTGTGAAAATGATATGTACTATTTGGATCCTACTCAATTTGACGAAAGCTCAAAGCTCAAGAAATATAATGGAGGTGCTTCAAAAGACGTTGATAAGATTATAACAGGTGACAAATCATAGATCTGAGCAAAACCAGAAACACCAATCAATGTATGGTCTGATCCAGAAAAAGCAGCTCACGATGGAAGCACTTAAAAACAAATTGTCGCCTGTTTTTTCAGAAAACTGGACATGTGGCAACTAAACACATAGAGGAACGCAGAAAGGTCAACTCAAATCAATTTATTTGCCGGAAATCACAAACAAATGCTTTCATCAAGACAATGCGAGCGCTCACACATCTCGTGAAACAATGGACTATTTGATCGCTCAAAAAGGCGAATTGATGGCTCATCCACCATACAGTCACGCCAAAAAAAAATCATTATGTTGGTGTTTCTATATTTACAATAGCACAAGTAACATGTTAGATATTAAGGAATTCCTGGCCAAGAAATCTACTTTAACCATTAGTTTTTCAAATAATATCCGCATAACAAATAAATGACAGGAACAGTTGATTTCTCGCTTTGATCGATACTCCAGCACCTACATGATATGTGTCTACACATATTCAAGCAGGCTGTATAACAGTGTTACACTTTTTTTTTCATTTTGGGCACGGTGCACTACATATATACAAGGCGACATGTAAATGCACTTACAGCCGGGCAAAAGAGGGGTCTCTCATAATACAAACAGCCTACAAGAATGCACTTATATGCAAAACACATCTGTGTCGGGCTACACGGACATACACAACTATATAATGCTCTGTCTATGCCATAGAACGTATATATTTCGATCTGTGTTTTGACACTTTTTTCTGATGGCCAGAGGCGTGTGCCATTGGTTGTTATGTACGAAATAAATGACCCACTAAATCCACTTCCAAAATCCTTAATATCTAATTCATACAATTTAAAGAAACTCTCTTAATCTAGAGAAGTTCCAAATGTACGAGGACCATTCAGTAATTAACTTAGACAAATTGATAGGTATACAAGGGGAGGTTTTAATTTTATCAATCTTATTTTCCATTTTCAATATATTCACCTGCAACCCTAATACAGTCTCAGATCTATCAATTAATTTGTTTATAGCTTCACAAAAACAAAATAAATATTTCGCAGAAAAATACACCCAAAACTACTTTCTTCACTTCATCATCAAGTTGTTCTTCGAAAAAATGAATAACATTTTGTATTATATAAAGTCACTAGAAAACAAGGTAATTTTAGTTGGCGATTTTAATGTGAATTTTAATGCAAGTTCTAACGAATCAACTCAGTCTGTGAATTTTATTAATACTTTTGGATATATGTCTTTCGTTGAGGAACCAACGAGGGAGAAAAACTGCTTGGATAACATACTTCTGAATTTTGAACCTAAAAAAATGTTTGTAGATGTAGTTGAGACGGGCATGTCGGACCATAAGGCTTTAATTCTTAATATGAGTGTTTCTGAATGTTTATTGACGCCGGAAGTTGTATGGTTTAGGCCTATAACTCAGCGTGGTCTTTGTTCCTTTTTTAGTAATATAGCTGATATTGATTGGAATTTTGTGTCAGATATAAACACATCAATTGAAGAAAAATTTAATAATTTTATAAACATAATATCCGGAGAATGTATTAGAGTGTTTCCTTTACGTAGAAAACCCAATTTCAAGACTGGACACGCTATTATATGGTTTACACCTGAAATTAGGCAAATGCGCGAAACACTTGCGCTATTGCGAGGACTGTCTACACAGTTTCCACAAATCGAAGGTATAAAAGACATGGTTCGCTCTTATCGTAACTCGTATAGATCTCGTATTAAAATGGCAAAAAAAAATTCGAACGATACGTATATTGCAGATGGTTCTAATATTGCTAGGGCTACATGGGATATTATCAACCATAAAAGGAATAGTTCTGCTACCCAACAATCATTAACAAATCTTACTGCTGATGATTTCAATACATATTTTGCCAGTATTGCGGAAACTTTAACCCATGACTTATCCTCAAATATCAGTCCACTGGATTTGTTGTCTATTGACATTCCTGGCAATTTTGAGATTAATGAAATATCTTTTATTGAGATGAGAGATATAATAAACTCTTTTAAAAATAAAAGCTCGAAAGACATTTTTGATTTGAATATCGTAATCATTAAATATATTAAGGATATAATAATTATACCATTGACAATATTGATTAATTTGGCGATCTCATCCGGTATGTTTCCGAGTTGTCTGAAATTTAGCAAAATTATACCGTTATTCAAAAAAGGATCTCCAGATGAATTGAACAACTATGGCCCTATTTCTATAGTGCCTGTTCTGGGCAAAATTTTTGAAAAGATACTCTTTAAACAATTAGCCAACTATTTTGAAAGAAATAATTTATTTTCTCCGAAACAATTTGGATTTAGACCGAAACTTAACACCATTTCAGCTATAGAAAACTTTATAAATAGCGTTATAACCGCTTTTGAGAGTAGAAGGCTTGTGGGGGCTTCTTTTCTTGATTTAACAAAGGCGTTTGATTGCGTTTCACACGATATCTTGTTGGGTAAACTGGAGCGATACGGTATGAGTGCGAATTCGATTCGTTTGCTGAGTTCCTATCTCACTGGTAGGAATGTCGTAACGATGTTTGAGTTAAAGTCTTCTCAGCCCTTGTTGAGCTCTTGTGGAGTCCCACAGGGCTCAATGGTCGGACCTCTATTGTTTTTGATTTTCATTAATGATTTACCGCTACATCTGCCATGCTCTGACCTGACATTGTTTGCAGACGATTCAACTATTGTCGATGTTGAACTGTCGAGTGATGTTCTGGCCTCAAGTATGATTAATTCACAGTCGAGGGCTGCGGACTGGTTTGCAGCTAACAAACTCTGTATGAATGGCAATAAAACAGCTACTAAAATATTTACATTACGTGAGACGGATGTTGCTGTTTCTGATGGTCTGGTAAAGTTTTTGGGTGTCACTTTGGACCAAAAGCTAACCTGGGCGGGTCATATGGAGGTTACCATTGCCAAGTTGTCTAAGGTTGTGTTCATGTTGCGATGCTTGAAGGGTGAAGTCTCTTTTAATGTTTTGAAATCAGCATATTATGGCCTTTTTCACAGTGTGGCTTCATATGCTTTGTCAATTTGGGGACACTCTTGTCATGCTAGTCGGGTATTCGCAATCCAAAGACGAGTGGTGCGAATAATGACAGATTTAAAGTTTAGAGAGGATGTCAGACCTAAGTTTAAAGAATGCAAAATAATTACACTCCCGTGTCTCTATATCTACAATTCAATTATGTATGTGAAAAATAATTACAATCTGTACATAAGGCATGATGAAGTTCACAACCACAATACCAGAAACAAAAATGACATTCTTCCTGAATATATGAGGTTGGGTAGAAGCAGAAATTCTGTGAATTATTATGGTCCCACATGCTATAATCATTTGCCAGATAGTTTGAAAACACTGAGCCTTGCAATGTTCAAAAGTAGATTGAAAAACTACTTAATTGACCAGGCTTTTTACTCCATTGATGAATTCCTCAGCACTGACTTTCTGTTTTGATTTAGTTATATACATTTCTATGTTTTTATGTTGTGTTATGTAATATTTTAATATTTAATATGACTTGTGTAAACCTTTTTTGGTAATAACATGTAATGACAATAAATAAATAAAAAATAAAATCGTCATCGCCCATAAATATCTTGCCACGGCGTTTTTTTTTTCATTTTGGTAACAAACAAGAATCGCTCGTAGCCAGGCATGGACTATAGGGTAGGTGATTTAAAATATCTAAGTTCACTTTATGCAGAGCAGCCAGTGGAACACAACTATTGTGTACATATGGTCGTGCAGAAGTAAGAGACCTTTCCTCAATTTTCCTCTTTGCCTTTCCCTGATTGGTTCGGTTAACTGACCTAAGGTTTGTTTGAAGCGTAGAACTACAACACCTTTAACTTTATAATCAATAGCAATTGCCCTGTTTGGACTCATGTTCAGAATGATGAACTCAAGTTTGCTCTCCAGAAATCATCTCGGCCAGCACACATCCTTATCTTCATTGCAGAGATCCAAAAACGCAGACGAAAATTCGACGCTCTTGTTTTTGCGGTGAGATGAGAGAACCCCTCTCGCTTAAGATGATCAGCAAGATTTTAAACATAGTTGTACCAGATACCCAATAAGCGAGTGGTCACTTCAATGACCCTCCCCAACAGAGGGTCGTCTTCGAGTGATTCTCTATCATGCTTGAAAGGGTCATGCCACTTTGCTTCCCCGTAAACTGATGACATCTCATCCATAATTGTTTGAACAGATTTGCCTTGCTTAGTCAGGAACTCAAATAGGTAATCTAAAATTTAGTATTTATACTCATGAAAATGACTAAAAATATATCCAACACGATCATTCTGCTGAATTAAAAACGCCCTCTCGTAGGTCACAAATAGTGTTATGAGTCAATACGAAACTGTCAGGGGTTCATGCTAGCATCCTTGCAATGACATCTGATCAGCTTTTTGATAATCTTTTGTAATCATAACCTACAGGTGTTAACGGAAGTGAGATCCATGCATGAGACAAACAACAAAAACAAACATTTTTTCACAAAATGAAACGCGCCAACATAGTATTTGATTAAATTAGAAAAAAATTCTTGGCGTTTATGATGTTTCGCTAAGGAAAAGCATTTAATATCAATTATTATTAAGCTGGTGAGGAGCATGGTCTATCACTAAACGCAGACAAAACCAAATTTATGGTTATAACAAAATCTCCTCAGACCATCGGAAATATATATACAGGGTTATTCACGATTTATGGCGCGGAATATTGTGGACAAACTATTGTGGACAAACTACGTGACTTTCAAAAAGTTTCATTTGTTGGACGTGTGGGCATCTACTATGGCTACTTTTTTAAATTGGTTTAGTATTATACAGGGTGTCCCAAATAGCCTAAAACTATCAAAGTTATGTTTTTTTAAATGGAATGCCCTGTATATTATTGCACTTTTAGATCCTCTGATCAAATTAAGTGTGTGTTTCATTAAGGTTTATAATACCTAAACCTTAAGATTTTTTAAATAAATTGAATTTTATCAAAATCTAACCTAATTTTCATCTTTCAAATACTTAGGAACTATTAAAGTCATGTTGACGAAATGAACACTAAAGTGTAAAAATAGATCATATTTGATATTCCATTTGCAATAAACTTGCAATCTTATACAAGGTGTCCAAAAATTAAAACTACTCAAATAAGAACTTTAAGTTGCTATAACTTCATTAATGTAAATGGAACGTCATATTTCTGAGCTTACCTATCAATGTACTTACTAATTACCTGTCGAATGGTATTAGGGTGTACTATAGCTAAGTCTGCGCGTTGTAAAAGAAAACTCCAAATAATTGTTTTGTACACCATTTGGTGTTTTTTAAATAAACGTTTTAATATATCTCAGTAGGCTATGGAACCAGAAATGTCAAATGATCTACAATTATTATAAAAGTCATTATGAATTATTCTTAATTATGCATAAACAGCATTAATGGAAATAAAATAGCACTGATAAATCTCTACCAAAATATTCATAACATGTGTTCGAAATGTTGACCGTCCATTTCCAGACACTTCGATATTCTTTTTTGAAAACTACGGCTAACTCTGGTCAACATTTGTGGGGTAACAGTTTGAAATGCATCTCTTATGCGTATTTTCATACCGTGTGGTGTTGTTGGAGGCGTCTTGTAGACAATTCCTTTCACGTATCCCCATAAAAAGAAATCCGGAGGAGTTAAATCGGGAGATCTGGGAGGCCAATTTTTAAATCCATTTCTTCCAATCCACCTGTTTTGAAAATAGGTATCCAAATTGCCGAACCTCGTGATGGTAATGAGGCGGAGCTCTATCTAATTGAAACCACATGGTTTTTCTCCTGTTTAAAGGAATTTCTTCTAATAATACAGGAAATTGGTGTAGAAGAAAATCGAGAAACATCATACCATTTAAAGATCCCTCAAAAAAATAGGGTCCTATTAAATATGGGCCGAATGTTCCACCCCACACATTAATGGACCACCTATTTTGATTGCTGATGATTCTGTATTCATGGGGATTCGAGTCAGAATAATAATGATAGTTGTGTCTGTTCATTGTTGTGAAATGTACATTCTTCACTAAATAACACATTATCAAAAAATGTTTAATTTGCTGCCACTTTATCTAACATCCACATGCAAAATTCAATTCTATTGTCAAAATCATTTCCATAAAGCTCTTGACAAAGCTGAATTTTATAAGCATGAAATCTATGTTTTTTAAGCACTCGTGAAATACTTGCCTGACTAATATTGGGGTTTTCGGATATGTGATTTTGACTAATATTAGGATTTTCGATAACTGAACCAACTATAGCAAAAATAGGTTCTTCATTTTCGGTGACAGGTTTTCTTTTCACGTATTTCTTGTAGCTACACTTCCAGTTTCCTTAAACTGATTTAATAGTCTCTCAAAAGCAGCTGGTCTTGGATGATTTCGTATGGGAAACCTTTCAGCATAAACTCGAGAAGCCAATAAAGAATTTTGATGACATTCTCCAAGGATCAATATCATATCAATACGTTCTTCTTCATCTTCTCAAAACTAACAATTGTACATCAATAATAACACTAGTAAAGCATGAACAGTAAATTAAATTGACAGATAAAATAATTTATTTGACATTTCTGATTCCATAGGCGACTAGATACATTAAAACATTTATTGAAAAACACCAAATGGTGTACAAATCAATTATTTGGCGTTTTCTGCCAAAACCCACAGACTTAGCTATAGTACACCCTAATACCATTCGACAGGTAATTAGTAAATACATTGCTAGGTAAGTTCAGAAATATGACGTTCCATTTACATTAATGAAGTTATAGCAACTTAAAGTTCTTATTTGAGTAGTTTTAATTTTTGGACACCCTGTATAAGATTGCAAGTTTATTGCAAATTGAATATCAAATATGATCTATTTTTACACTTTACTGTTCATTTCGTCAACATGACTTTACTAGTTCCTAAGTATTTGAAAGATGAAAATGATGCTAGATTTTGAGAAAATTCAATGTATTTAAAAAACCTTAAGGTTTAGGTATTATAAACCTTAATGAAACAGACACTTAATTTGATCAGAGGATCTAAAAGTGCAATAATATACAGGGCATTCCATTTAAAAAAACATAACTTTGATACTTTTAGGTTATTTGGGACACCCTGTATAATACTAAACCAATTTTAAAAAGTAGCCATAGTAGATGACCACATGTCCAACAAATGAAACTTTTTAAAAGTCACGTAGTTTGTCCACAATATTCCGCGCCATAAATCGTGAATAACCCTGTATACACGACCAACCAATTGAGAGAGTGAGGAAATACAATTATTTGGGCTGGTGACAGTTCTTCAGAAATAAAGACACGAATTGAAAAAGCCCGAGGAACATTTATGAAAATGAAACAAGTCCTCTGCAGTCGAGACTTAAGCTTGGAACTAAAAATACGTCTTATGAGATGCTATGTTCTATCAGTGCTATACTATGGCTTGGAATCATGAACACTAAAGAAGACCGATTTGAGAGAGATAGAGGCATTTGAGCTCTGGTTATATTGCAGAATATTACGATTTTCGTGGGTACAGAGAATCACCAATGTCGACGTATGAAGAAAGAAACTGAAATCATCCTGACTATTAAAAAGAGGAAACTGATCTACGTGAGAGGGGACAAACACCATTTATTCCTATTAATAATAGGAAGACGAAGACATTCCTGATTGAAAAACCCACGCGAATGGTTTCACACCACCAATAACCACCTGTTTAGGACAGCAGTCTCAAAAATACGTGTAGCCTTGATGATTGCCAACCTTCGGAACGAAGACCGCACTTGAAGAAGAAGATGATATTAAATGCTATTTCTTGTTATCGCCGATATTTATGTCTGAGTGATGGTTGATTAGAATATTTTTATATCTTCCATGGTCTTTCCCCTTTTAAGCATCAATGTTCTAGATTCATTGTAAACAGTTGAGTACAATATTCAACAGGCATGTGGCATATAAAGATATATTGTAAAAAAATGCACTTGTCTCTTTGATGTAGAAAAGACCTATCACTTCCAGAAAACGCCGCCTATCTGCCTGGTTGCTTACGGAATTTGAGGTCCCAGTACGTTGCACGTTTGATAGGATCCAGTCGATGGTACATTTTATTACATATATATACACGCGGCCAATAGACTCAGTTGCAGTCTCGGTTGCAGTCCTCGAGGGGGGAAGTTCAATCTTAAAAATGTATGGCTTGTATTTACTTTTTCTATTAATATACGTTTTGAACTCGCAATCTTACGATTACGAAGAGTAAACTTTAACACATAGGCCAACAAGTATGCCATCATCAGTTTTTTAAAATTGTTATTAAATGCAGATGACCAGAACCTAGATGGTGACGACGGTAAAATAGACATATTCGAATGCCAAATGTGTCAACTTGTGTCATCTATAACCAATTCTGCCAGATTTAGTTCATGTGAATAGTATTAAAATAAAAGTATAAATTAGGAGTTTTTTAGGGAGAATAATGTTTTGATAGTTGTTATATTATTGTGGAAGTTGAATAAATTAAATTTGTTGGAAAATCAAGTATCTAAACATGTTTCATGTGTAATTATATTGTGTAATATGTGCGAGGAAGCCAACTTTAAAATTGAGGCCAGTTTTTAAGTGTATAATTTCGTGCCATATTTTTCATATTCTTTAAAAACAACTGATAATTAATATTGGAATTCCTCAGATAATTTTACGAGCAAAATTTTCTAATGCCAAGAGGAACATGCAATATTTCAATTTTGCTCATAGAATTCTGGTACGATCCTTACTTGTATGAAAATTACCAGAACTTAAGATAATATTGCTCTAACATTTGTGTCTTAAAATTTCATTTGGACTGTTTTCGATCGATGACATTCTGTATCTACCTATCTAAGCTGATCAATAGACCAAATAATCATTGATGACAGGCTGTGCTCCATACCTCTAGATAGATAACCTGTATGTATATCTAGTACAGGGAACAATAATTGATGCGCACACGGGCCTATTGTCACGATCACCCGGAGGTATTGTTATAAATGGCGGATATGCATATAGTAGTGTACGTAGTATTGGGGATGAGCGAGACAGAAATATATTATCTCGGATGTCTATATACAGTTGCTCCCCTTTGGGTGTATTGGGGCGAGAGAGTAAGATAGATTAGGGGATTGTGTGATGCATGTTCGCCTCTTACCTCCCCTTTTGGAAACTACGCCATCGTTGATTGCGATGCCTTGTTTAATTACTGAACGGTCGTGTATTTACCTGTTGGGGGCAAGGGGATTGGGGACTGGCGATGAGACAGATATTTATTTGAGGGAGACATGCCCGCCTACTCGAGATTGCTTCACATCTATTGAATTAGTGGTGCTTTATAGAACTGCAGAATTTTCTAATTCTTTAAAGTGGACCCAATTGTTTACTCTTCAAATTATTATTAAAACTATACCTTAAATTATTTTTATTTTAGGTTTTTTACAATTAGTTATGCAAAAAATTTAATTTGTGGCATGTAAAGCGGTTTTATGTTGTTATTTTATGTGATGTGATAAAAAATTCCAAAAAGGAACCACCATCGGCGACTATACTGTGCACTTTTGGATCGATTGAAGGCTGAATTTGTAGTATAAAAGTGGTATGGAAAAGTTTGAAAATAGCTTTACTCGTACTCGTTGTATTGCCCTCTAAGGCAACTATGTTGAATAAGAAAATCCAGTTAAGTCAAAATTTTGTATTTTTCTAATTTATTGAATGACCTGTTACATGTGGGTGTGGTTAAGGTTAAACAGTATTTTGCTTCTTATACCAGCCTCAGACACAGTACAAGGTCCAGTTCAAATATATCTGTATACATGATCTATCAGCATGTGATTGAGAGTTTACAATCACATGCCGCAGTTCAAGGATAATATCAAGAACGATCAATTTGCAATTGGGGAAACGAATATGAAATGTTGTAGATCATCTCTGTAAATATTCACAAGAAATGTGAGTGCTTATCCCTCCTACAGCTACTTTCACTCGGATCACAGATTCCATGTAACATAGGTACGTCATATAATGTGCAAAACCAAAATAACATCATACTTAAACGCTGTTAAGTAATTGCAACGACTTCACTTTTAACATTGGATGGTATTTTAATGATCTTTTCAGTTTAATTATGATGTAGACAAAATATTCGAAAAACTAATTTATCCGAGTAAATTAAACACTTAAGGAAATAATCTATAAGAAGCAGTGGAGTGCACTTGAATTATGTTAAACATAAATTTACCATCTCCACTATTTTATTTCAACATCTAAGGAACATGTTTCGGATCTATTACACCAACTCAACGAAATACACCAATTTCGCCATTTTTATTGAGTCAAAATTTAAACAGTCAGTGCGATCCATAATTTATTCTATCCGACGTTTCAGTAATGTTGATTTGAATTTGAACGATAGTAATTTGTGTGCCAAGAAAAGCAATAATTATAATCTTCAAATTAATTTATTTATTAATATATTTGTCATTTTCATGAACTTAAATTAATTTTCTTATATACGACGACGTACGTTTCGGCAATATTTTTGTTGAAGCTTTTGGCTTCTTTTTTGACAATTGATATAAAAATAAGTTTTAAACATGATAACTCGGCAAAATATCTTTTTCATTGAATATATGATTTTTGCTATACGGGCAATGTCTCGGCAACCGACGACAGTGTTGCACAACACAGGGAATAATGGACAAAAATAGTCTTAATAATAAACATTTCAATAAAATAAAAGTCCAATCTCCACGAAATAAATTTAATATTATAATCGTTAGTTTAGTTTTTTGTAGCCATACATGTTTCGAGACCAGACTAGTCTCATTATCAGTGCCAAATAATGATTGAATGAAAAGCTTAAAGACATTCTTTACATACATCGACGTGGACTACATTTAATTATAAATGATTTATTATGGTAAATTTAGCTCTAAATATATAAATGTTTAATTTCGTAACTCAATAAATAAGAGGCGGGAGTCGGTAGACTTGCCTATGCCAAGTAATTATTGACTTCATAGTCGTGGGTGTTGGCGAATGGCAGTCGAGGATCAAGGTTCGTATTCCACGCTAAACTGTAACAACTCTGGCGATCTAGAGGGACACATGGGAATCCTGAATCTAATACCGTCGGACGCTTTGCCACGCAAACATGATTTTGAAATCCCATTTGAAGTGGTCATTGCAGACCGTCAAAATTCGCTAAATGGGGAACCACGATTCCCAGAAAACACATCCGTCTGGTATACGGACGGTTCAAAAGGAATAGAAGGAAACACAACCATGGGAGTATACGGGCCTAATTGCAGGCTCTCTGAATCTCTCGGGAAAAGTCCCACTATATTCCAAGCAGAGATCAACGCTATTAATCGTTGTGCTCAAGAATGCCTGCAGTGAGGCATACTGGAACGGTAGATCAATATTATGTCAGACAGTCAAGCTGCGTTAAAAGCACTGAGGTCTTACACCTTCAAGTCAAAGCTAGCATGGGAATGCAAACAGACCCTAAAGCAACTGGCAGCTCAGGGGAAAAAGATTACTCTGATATGGGTGCCAGGACATGAAGGCATAGACGGGAACGAAGCGGCGGACGAACTTGCAAAAGAGGGCGCAAACGCTCCGTTCTGCGACCCGGAACCCATCTTTGGCCTTCCAAAAAGCCATATGAAGCAAGATCTTCGGAGATGGGAAAAGGAACCACTTAAGTCCTACTGGAGAAACACTCCAGGCCTAAGACAATCAAAAAGGTTTATCAAATCTTCAGAGGCCAACGCAGGGAAGCTTATCCAACTGAAGAGAAGCGACCTAAAGCGAATTACAGGCCTTTTTACGGGACACCACCCAGTGAAGTACAATCTCAAAAAGATGGGCCTAACCGAGGACGACACTTGTCGGTTTTGCGAAGACGCAACAGACACAACAGAACACGTGCTCTGTGCACTTTTCTGCAAAAGGCTAAAACACCTTGGAGGGGTGACTCTAACACCCGACGAACACAATCTACGCTAAACTGTAGGAATATACTTACGCTGATGTCAATTCCATGACAAGATGCCAATAATACAAAAAAAAAATGCAGGGTCTAAGTAAAAATATTTTTGCTGGGCGATTAATCGTATTGAAAGTTATAACATTAATTATGATTATAAAATTAAGTTGTGTCCGTAAATATAAATGAAAAATACACTACTTTCCCCTATAACTTAACTCCAATACAAAACAAATATTAAAAACAAATTTAACAGAATAGAGAGACCAAAAAAACTTTATTAAAATTAGCGTTCATGCGACCTTTTTTTTTATTTATGTTGTCAGAAGAATCAGTACTTCTTTGATTTTAATGGCGGCAAAATAATACTTCCGTTAAGCCAGTTGGTATGCTTATTTTCAAAAGTTTTACGGGTTCTGTTATAATTTTACCACAACCGGTCAATATTTTGGCAAAATATTTGCTCTTTTCAAGCAGTATCAGTTCAAAATCATGTGGATGGTTATATAACACATTTTTATCATAACATTGAATATTATTACTGGTACCAACCCATTCATTGTACAGAATTACGCGTTGAATTTGAAGAGTGTTCGATGAAACTTGCCTAGCAACTATTGGGAAATATTTATTACGCACCGGTAAATTTCCTGGTAATGACAAAAATAGCATTGGGCATGAAAAATCACCATAGCAACGCCGACCATAAAAACACACCAAATTGATATTTTAGGTATTTACAATTAATAATAATTATAATTAAGTATTTCGCTAATTTCAAAACACAAAAACAGTGATAGTGAATATAGTTTAATACCACCTAGTCAATTTAATACATCTAACTTATCGTATTGAGGCTTACGGCAACAGGGGTAAGTTTCGAAAAACAAATATTTTCCTAAAAATTATGTTTAATTTATTTAAAAGCATTAAAACAGTCGTAGAAAAAGTATAGTGTGAAACTCACATGAAATGACCATTTCCTACTCGTATGATTGGCAGCACTCGCCTGCGGCTCATGCTGCAAACGATCATACTCGTAGGAAATATATCTCATTTCATGTTCGTTGCACAATATACTATTGTGCAACTTAGAAATATAATACGATATAGCCTACTAGTTTATAAAACAGAAATGAATATTAACATTTAAACCTCTTCCCATTGGTCCATCATAGGTAATGATTAATAATATTATTCCCCGGGTGTGTATAATGAGTGTTATTATTTAACCAATAAAACGACATTAATCGAGATATTATTAAATAGTTGTGAAGAAACCGTTTTATTTTGTAAAAAGACTTAACGACCGCCGCGGCACCAGCTTATGTATTTTAATTTAGCTCGATATTTTACCTTTTGATGTATCTCCAGTTTACTCCCTTACATTACCGTTTATTTTATTTTTTTCGTTTCTCAATCATTTTTTCTTTGTGAAATTTTTTATCTTTAATTAAAGCCTACCGCCAGAATTGTTTTTATCCAACAAATACCAGACAATAGGTCCTCTCATCATCATGTCACTTTGAGTATAACATGACGGTCATTATAGGTGGAAGACTGCCTTATTAACCAAATATGGAGTTTGTCTTTCTGTGTTGTTTTAAGATATTCATTATTTACTTCTTTTAAATTGAAAGAGAATTTTCAAAGTTGTGGTAAATATGAAATAGCCTTGTTTATGCCAAAAATAAATAAAATTACTGCTCTGTTTGTATAATGAATACAATACGAGACTTCACATAATTTAAGGCTTCCTTTTGATCTGGTATTAGAAAATGGGTGTTCATATAATGTTTAAGTACTAATAAAATTTTATGATTTTCAGAATAATATGCCGTGTAACGATTGTACTTATTAAACACATCGTAAATTAAACGATTTATCCTCTTATAAAATATTAGTTATGTGTGGAAAAATTATTATTATCGTATGTTTCTCCAAAAGTAAGTGATGTTATTGATTCTGGGAGACGATAAAAGCTTTTACCTACTTTAAGAAAAATGTCTAAATTTATTAGGTGTGATTCAAATAATGCAATTATTTAAATCTTATATTTGACAAGTATAATTGGTATTTGTGACAACAAAGTGAATTAGAATTAATGGTTATTTACGTAATTAGTGGGATATGGACATTATTAACGCATGCATGTGAAGTTTGCATTAACATAGGTGGGTCAATAATTTCTATATCCCATGTGTTACGTACAAAATTTTATCTACAACTGTTATTTATTAACAATATATTATAAAAAAATCAGTTGTATCGCCCCAAAATTTTCCCGACAAGATATAATATAATCAAAAATGAAAATAATTTTGAGCCATAGCGGACAAAATGAACCCAACTAGCAATTCGACATTCTTAAAGAACTAATATATTTTATAATTATTTTATTGCCGCTTAGTTAAAACTTTTTTGTTGTTTAAAGTTTCGTTTCGTGACGAAACTGCTGTGTTAAACTTTTCTGTGAGAAAAATTGTTTTAAGAACGTTTTTACAGCAAAATAATAAAATAGTTATAAAATATGATATTGTAACAATTTTATAAACGTTTATAAAATACTTTTTGTAGGACGAATTTGTTCCGAATGATAAATGGTTTTAAAAGCATTTTGTAAAAGTACTAGTCTGGATTAACTTGTTCCGTTAAAAACACTTATAAAATTATTCTGTTAAAGTACATTTCGTAATAATAAAATAGTTTTTTTATTGTCGTTATTAAGAGCGATTTGTTTTCTGCAGCAAATTTGTGCACAAATTAATAATTACAAAATTGTTTTTTAGTTATTTTATTAAAAACAATAAAAAAATAAATATGTTGCCAATGCATATTTTATAAAATTAAAATGCTGTCATAAACATTACCTCGAACTAATATATAACATAGTCTTATTTATTTTCAACTGATATTTATTGTTATATCATACACCAGGTTTAAAATGTTGTCCAAACGAAAAGCAGTTGTGCATTTAATATAAAATTAATTACAATATTATAAATTATCAAAGGCAAAACTTTAGTGACTATAATAAAGAGTAGCAAACTGCAATGGAATCTAATCAAATTAATGACAATTTATAAGACACCAAATATTTTGGAGACTGATAAATTCTCAGGAGGAATTATTACTAGATGGTGAGCGGGTAGCCGAAATAGAGAATTGGTGATCAATATCATGCTTCAAGCACAAGTGAGCTAGAAAAAATGCAAAACTAAGAGAAAACATGCGAACATGGGCATTATCAAATAATGTTCCGCATTTTTCCCAAACGAAGCTTTTTGCTATACTTAATAAACACATGCCAAATTTTCTACCTCAAGATCCTCCAACTCTCTTAAAGACACTCAACAAACCGTTTTAATAACGGCAGTTATAACATACATAACATAAACAAAGGGCTCAATTTAGGTTATGTTTCAATTACTCCCGTAAAAGCTAATAAGCGAGTAACTATAAAAGCATTTTGTTTTATAAGAACACATTAAAAGCTTTTATAAAACATATGTTAAACTTTGTTTTGTAAAACTCTGTTTACTATTTTATTATTATTCCAATATTGAGACGATGCGACACACGGCGGCGACTCACACAAACATCAAAGTATCAAGCACGAATACTTCAAGTAGACAGGACTAGACTTGATTAATTTCTATACATTTTATCTTATATATTTTTTGCAGCACCTTTTAATTAAATTTTGATTTTTAGAGCATTTATATACAAGCTTGTTTTACTATTAATTTATTTTAAATAACGGCAAACGATTACTAAATACATAAAACTTCAAGAAAAATAGTTGTAATTAGCTTCATTATTCATTATCAAGCTTAGTGATCGAAATATATTTTTTTTACACCATAACTGGTTTATAAAAAATTCTTCACGTTTACATAAAACATAGGTACCTATAGTACGACACAGTTAATATACGCTTTTAAATGGGCTATCCATATAAAAATGTATCATTCTTAACTGTGTCGTACTATACCTACTTATATTTTGGCTAGTATCCATATGATAGATATAAAAGAATCATATCATTCTTTCTATGCTATCAAAGGGGTTTCAGGTTTTATATTACATTTTATTTGCACTTAAAATATTATGAGATTTATGTTTATGAATACACCCCTGTATAAAACAAATCTGCAGTTATTTTGTAATAGCTATCTAAAGAGCATACTCGTCTGGGTTGAGATAATTTTGTTTTATAAGCATCGTATAAGGAAGAAGCCATTTTTGATTTCTTTAAATTGTTGGCCATGTTGACCAAACTTTTAAAATTAATATTTTTTATAATTTGTAAAATTATCTTAGCTAATAAGGTATACAGAATTAGTCATTACATAATGAAGGATATCCCAAAAGATTATTTTCAACAATAGGTGACAAAAAAAATATTTTATATAATTTATAAAATCTAAATTCATTAATTTGTTTCGCAGCCAAATCTGCTCATGGGTGAATTTTATCTTACTTATCTTATTATTCATTATTGGGTATTATAGCGTTTTATATTATTTTTACCTTCATGATTATTCAGATTTTATTAATGTGTACCAACAACAATGCATAATAATTATAAAATACTTTTGTGTAAAAAGGTATTTTAAAAAACATTTATATCCTTTAACTGTTTCCGTTGATAGCAAAAATGTTGCAATTGAGGCTGTTATAAAAGAGTTATAAAATATGTTTGTAACAGTTTTATAGTAGTTCTACAAATATGTCGTTTTGTTCTAGTAACAGAGCTATAATAAAACTGTTTTATAACAGTTTTATTTGATTTTTATTAGGCATTTATAAACGTTCTAAAAACTATTGTATAATAGCAACAAGCAACATTTATAGAACCGTTAACGAGTCGATTTGTTTTATAAATCTGCGCCTTTTTCGTGTTTATAAGGCGCGTAAGAACGTTGTGAAAATGTTTATAAAACAATGGATGTTTTATAAAATATATTTTATAAACGTTCTTACAGCAATTAAAAAAGTTAAATTGTTAGTTGGGAGTGGTTTTACCTACACACGGGATTTTGTTTAATTAAGCAGGCCCTTAGTCTAATTGAGCAGAACCAGATCGAGGCACGGGTCGACATCAGATACTGACGAATTCGTTTCGCTCTTATAATGAGCTCGTCAGAGCACCATAGTCGTTGACCATCTACAATATCGGCCTGCATTCTAGCACAGTGAAATATACAACAGTAGAAATATGTAAACACGTACCATCTACATACACATAGTAGAGCATATCCCACCATACAGAGGCCGAACAAATCCAATGTATAGGTATCACCAGCTGTAAAAATAAAAATGAAATGAAAATAGTTGCTGATACCCAAATATTTTGGGTGATACTAGCAGAAGGATAAATGGTCTGCTAGCGTTTTGTTTTCATATCATTTTTATTTTGGGTGAGAATGTGAAAAATGTGAGCCACCTTTATTAAAAGACACAAAAATAATTTTCGGCACTATGAAAGTTGACAGAGTGGTATAGTTTTTTATGGCCAATTTTGATGATTTGTTGAAATCGTCATATTTTATTCTGAGGCGTAACATAGAGGGCTCCCAACTGGTTTATTTCCCTAGTTTTATGTGTGAACTTTTTCTCTAATAACTGTATCAACAATCTAAAAGCTTTACGAGATTAATAATTGTTAACACCTTTTAAAGTTAACGGTTTTCGAGTAATTTGCAAATGAATGTCGACGTGTTTTTCAAGCATGGGAAATTACTTAAGAACCGTAGGTAACATTTTTAATAGAAGAATATTGAGAAACACCTACAACGTTACAATTATTTTTAATGCTAACTATATAGTGCAATTATCAAATTAGCAGGCTTCTATTCCATAAAATGAGTTTTAATGGTTGTCCTGTTCAACTAATTTATTAAATTTAAGTTCCGCATATGACAAAACCTTTACTTCTGTTTTGTCTGCAAATAATTTAATTTTTGTACTAAAATTGTATTAAAAAAGTGGTTTTATGGACGGTAAGCGATATAGGGATGTATTAGGTCATTCAATAAGTTCGTAGGATGATACATAGATGGCGTTATTAGAATTTTTTCCATATGATTTTTATTTAGTAGGGGACACCGGGGTTGGTTGTGCCAGTTTTTGTTAATTATTTTTTATTTTATTTTTTTGCAAATAAAATTGTGTTTTTAGTTTTACTTAACATTTATTCTGTAATATTTTCTTAACTTAAAAATGCAAAAATCTTAAACTAAACAAAAATTCAAAAAATATAATTACAAAATATCAAAGTATGTCCAACTGTCACAACTGACCCCAGTTTAGGGTTAGTTGTGACATCGTTGGGGTTAGTTGTGACATGGTCTAATAGTTCATAGATCATAATCTGAATTGCAATTTTGGCATATAAAAAATGGATCTTTGTCAGTGGAATCCTCATGAGCCCAATATCTACAGCGTGTGCACTGAATCCATGTTTCTTTTGAACGTGAATTAATGTACGGTTCTCCACAGATTAGACAAAAAGTGTCTGCTTCATCTTCAGAGGTACAGTCATATTTCCATTGCTTATGCTTTTTTAATACTTCGGGGTTCCAAATATTTTTTTTCACACCGGATTTTTTTGCCATTTTTTTCAATTCATTTTGTTGCTTTCTGTTATATTCCTCTTCTAATTGATTTTTGTTTGGAGTATCAGTCCAAATCGCTGATCGGCCGCGTTTTCTAGTTCCTAGTCGTTTTTCTGCTTTTGTTTCAGGTCGTAGGGCTTGCGGTGAAAAGTAGTTTTTGCATAGACCCGATGGTCCAGGTAAACTACCTGACATAGTTTGATCCGAATTCCTTGTTAATTTTGGAGGTGAATTTATATTTATGGGTGCGCTTCTGGGAATTGATTGCTCATATACATCACACTCATTACATATTTTCTGTGAAGCAGTTTCCGATGTTTCGTTTTGTTTGCGATGGTTTTTGAATCATTTACTGTTTCTTGAGCTTCGCTTTCAGGTTTCTCAGCGAGGTTTGGCATTGTTGCTAATTCTGGATTACCTGGATTTGGCCTATCTGTGACAGCTGCCGGAAGAAACTCATCGTCACCAAATACGTATCTATTTAGGGGAACAATTCCGCTAACTCTAAATCCGGCTTGAATATTTATTGGAGGTAAGGCTTCTCGTACAATGTTTGGTATACCATAGATTGTCATTGTCCTTCCGGCATGATTTCTCATCCAAGAATCAATTGTGCTGTTGATATATTTCTTAAGCGGTCCATACAACGATCGATCTAAGGGCTGCGGCTTATGCGAGCAGTGCGGTGATAACGAAATCACTACTACACCATGTTCCTTGCAAAAGCTAATACCTTTTAAGGACAAATGGGATTCGTGATTGTCTAATATGAGTAAGACAGATTTGCCTTTAGAAGATCGTGCATGCTTGACAAAATGCTGCAGAAATATAAAAAACTCATTTTCTGTCATCCAGCCCTATGGATTAGCGGATCTGATGCAGCCTGGTGGACCATTGTTCATAAAGTGCTCTCTAAAATTTTTTTCGAGGAAAAAGAAACATGGGAGGGATTGAATTGATCGCAAAACACAGATTTAGCCCCAGCGACTTCTTCCTGTTTTCAGATCTCACGAGAATACTTGCTGGAAAGAAATTTAAGTCCAATGATGAAGTGATCGCTGAAACTGAGGCCTATTTTGACCAGAAAGGGAAATCGTAGTATAAAAGTGCTATGGAAAAGTTTGAAAATCGCTATACTCGTTGTATTGCTCTCGAAGGCAACTATGTTGAATAATAAAACCGAGTTTTGTCAAAATTTTGTTTTTTTCTTACTTATCCTACATACTTATTGGATGACCTGATATATACAAAATTTAAGCAAATAATATTCACGATGGATTCTCCTTAATTTGACAACATCTCAAAAAAGGCCCGGGTTGATTCGTTAAAAGAAATGAAAATATTCAATCAGGCTGTATTGAAATTCGTCCAACCAAAGGTGAGAGTCTACGTATCATGGATGTATGCATATGAGCCCGAAAATAAACATCTGCTGTCTCTTTCAAGATGAGCCAAATTCTAGAAAAGCATTCGGGAAAATGAGGAAAACGAACAGATCACGCATCGCATTAAACAAATGAGTTTATGATTATGATTTTTTCGCTTCAAAACTAAACCGCTTGGTTATCGTTTTGACTCCTAATAAAGTACATGCGTGTTTTGGAATTACCTCATTCGGAGTGGCAAAAGCGCGTATGGAAAAATTGGGTCACACGCATTGCAACAATAAAAACGGAGTTGTCTTTCGCGTGACCTAGGCCACATTCTTGTTTATAAACGCATGCCTTATTGATTTTTTTAATAGTTGATAATAAAAACACATCATGCATTAACAAAAAGTTGTGTTAACTCCTTATTTTACCAGCTCATCGTACTACAAATTATAAAATTTGCAAAAGCATACAAATGTTAATGTAAAAACCATTTTCTGTGGAAGATAAATAACAGACTATTCATACTATACACCACAAAATTGGCCTTTGGTCACTAAATGAATTTTCCACCAAATGGCGCGCAAAAAGTTTCAACTACGCTATATTTGTGTGCCGAAAACCAACCTGGTTTCAAAACGTGAACACAAACAAAACCGCAAATGAATCACATACACACAGGAGGGCCAAATAAAATAAATTAATCTACTCTTTTTTGACTCTTTCTCATGTTTTTTATTTAGGTGAAGAGTTGTGTTGGTTAGAATTTTAGGGAATCCAAAAACCAACATATAAACCATACATTAAATGGGTGGCGTGGTCGTATAAAAAGTTGATACGTAATTTCGCCTACTTTAAAACAAAAAATACAATGCGAATGGACTCACCTAGATACGTGGGCATAAGTTTTTTCAGGCACGTACATTTGACAAAAATAATACGAAACAACACAGCATTAGTATGGAATTCGGTTGCAAGTGAAATGTATACGCATCCATGAAATTTTTATCATACATGCAATACAGGCTGTCCCAACGGGAACCAAATCGGTCTATATATACAAAACTTACAAAAAACTCCCTTTTATTGGTACACAGAAAAAAATCTTACTGTAATATCAATATTAGCGATATTTTTGATTGCCTCTATTTTGGTTTAATGACAGTAATACTTAATTCATTAGATTACAATTCGGCCAACATTAAATATATACTTAATCCGACATTCCAGATATTATTGAAATTCAATTTCATATATGTTAGGCACAAAACAGATATATTTTTTCTTTCAATGATTACAGTAATAATTGGCAACTAATATTGCAATTGTATTATTTCAAATATTGTTATATTACGATAAGCAAGAAAAAGCATTGGAAGAATATTATTTCTCTACTCGGATTATTAGATATATATCATTGAATTAACAAAATCAAATTTTACTCGCTATCATATTCTACTATTTAAATAAACTAAATAATATTAAGTCAATACTTCTTATTGTTGGGACAACCTTAACTTATTATTGGGCCGGGCTAAATTCATCGATATATCGAAACACAAAACGTCGAGTATCCAACATTTTCCACTCATGCATGTATCGAATTTAAGTATATAAATTAAATAAAAACTGGATTTTCGTACTACCTACCCCACTTCGTAAATATTAGTTTTTGACTTAAAAAAAATGCTTTCTTACGCCGATATCATAATAAAACGAATTCAAAACCATTGATATAAAAACGTAGATTTCGGGCTGATGTATCGGGAAATTTCGGAACTCCCTAGTCATTAGCAAAGCTTAAAACAATAGGTTATGTTACATTTATATATTTATTCTATTTGTATGCCGGTAGCGCGTGTCTATATAGTTAAGTTCTATAATCTGCAATAATATATTATGGAAGACTTCTTAAACGCCTCAGAATTGGACAAACTAATTCCAATATTCTCCGGTAAGTTTTACTCCTAACTAAGTATATCTAATCATAAGTTTTTTACTATAAATTATTTTGTGTAAGCTTTTCGAACAATACTATTAAATATCGGTCTAGCCAACAAATGATTTAAGAGGTACCTATAATGCATAATAAAAACGTTTTAACAAAACTATTCAGGGTGTTCCATTCAAAAGTTATGAATATTAAGCTTTTTATTTCACATTAACCAGTATAGCATGGCAGCATGGAATACATTTTTGCAACCTCAGATAACCTCAAAATTCAAAATATCCTGTTTTAACACGATGTAGGTATACAGTATACAAAGTACCGAGCGGGAGTGGGACACTATGAAAATATGGTAAAAAAGCACAAATACGATATTTGGTTTAATATTTTGTTAGTCGTACATGAACATGAATGTTCATGTATTAGAATGACATACATCTTTTAATGTATTGTTTATTTTTTGTACTGTGATTATAGAGTAATATTTTTTTTATTACAATACAATGTATTATAGAATTAATAAAATTGTTTTTGAATAAAAACTTTCTTTTATTTCATACAATTAGTTAACGTGATAGTTTTATTAAATTAAGTAATTAATTTCTCTCCAGGATTATATATAAAATTGATTTAAAATGACAAAACAATTATTTCAATACCAAAATATATTCTGTCTATAATTTCTGTATTCCCCTTAAAAAGCAATAAATGTTCTATCAACGATAGTGACACTTAGTCCAATCAATACTTTTTATTTAATTTCAATATATTCTTATAATTGAGGCATTTGATTGGAAGTCAATTAATTCTTATACTTAAAGCAATAAAGTCATATATTTCGCAATTAATCATATAAGTATAATTGAAAGAAATGTAGCTTTGATTGTGGAATACGGAATATATGCTATCATTGATTGAATGTGCATATGGTTCATGATATGATAGATTTTTCTCTGTGTACTTTAACACCGTCAATAATATCACTATTTAAGGACTTTCGACATCTAAAAATTGCAAAATATGGCTTAATTAATATTGCAATGCTTTTTTCAAAAATAAAAGATAAAACCCCTTTCTTACAAAATAACAACGTTATTTACAAGATCCCTTGTTTGGGTTGTCCAGGCTGTTATATTGGAGAAACCTCACAATGGCTTGAACGCCGCATTTCACAGCATAAGAGTGACTGCCGCATAGGCAAAAATTCTTGTGCAGTAGTGGATCATCATATAAAAACCGGTCGCATCTTTGATTTCAGGAATGTAAAAATTTTGGATCAATCAAATAACTATAAAAATAGACTGTTTCTCGAAATGTGTCATATTTATAGAGAAACTAATTAGAAATCTGATATTCAGTTGAGAAACATATATTGTAACATTTTAAAGTCCATTTAATTTAATTGTTTTGTTCATACATCCTGTATCTTTAAACCTTTTGATAATGCCCCTTTTTGTAATTTTCTGCATAGACTAGTGTTAAAGTAAAATAATAAATAAAAAAAACCGTATATTCTAGTCGATACCCAAAACTATTCATTTTATATTTTAACTATAAATATTTTAGAACTTGACTGACTGAAATTGTTAATGTGTTTGGATTGTTTTACGGTTTTAAATACTCTAATCTGTAAGCGTTTATTTTATTTCTTATGTGTTTTTGCAGTTTCATCATCGTTATATTTGTGTAATTGTATTAAGGCTAATTTGTAATTTTTGTAGTTTACTCCTGATGATGACGGAAATAAACGTCGAAATATTGAGTCAATAAAGAAAAAAGTGTTACTTATTAATTAATCACAGACCGCACACCTGATACTCCCGTTTCCAGTTATATATCCAAAACTATACATAGGACAATTTTGAAGCTTCGGGAGTGTAACTATGCCGATGGGGGAAGCAAGGGAAAATAGTTGTAAGTTATTGACACTTACGGTTCCACCGGAAGGTATGGTGTGTCAACTTGCTTATTCCAAATCGAACCGTATATATTATTATTGGATTCTACGTAAAATTTCAACTAGACTTTGTGTATTATGTTCTATACCTAAGTCTTACGGTTTCTGACTTATTTAAGGTTTTATGTCAAAAATGACGTTTGCGGGCTCTAAAATCTTTATATATTTGATTAATTGATTTAGATACTATTCTATCTCAAAAATAGTAATTTTATGAGAACTTTGAACTGTTTTGGTAAATATTCACACAGGATGAATGAGAAAAGTGTCAAAAGTCAATATTTTCACATAGAAACCCCAATCAGCAGTCGACACTGTTTATAGTGAAACTCTATATAGTGAAAAATTCTTTACAGTGCAATTTTTTCAAGACCTAGAATATTTTAATGAAATTTAATGTAAAAAGCCCTGCATATAGTGAATTTTTAAAATGAGTAGCACTCTATATAATAAAATGTTTACCGGACCTTTATGCATTTATTGAGATCTTGGCCTTTTCGAGTTTCCCATTTACATTTTTATATCGCATTCTTTTGAAAACGTTCTTAACGCGTTCATAACGTCTAATGGTAGGCAATCAAGCAGGTAGATTTCTGTGAGACCCCTGGGGAATTCCTAACCTATTTTCTAGTCGAGGCCTAGTAAATCGCAAATTTAGGTTCAGTTAGTTTTTGTTTAAGAATTAAGTAAAATGTCCAAACGTGTATGTTTAAGTTTAACTGAGAAAATTAAAGTTTTGTAGGAAGTTGATAAAGGCTGCAAAAAAATTGATGTTGCTGCAAAACTCGGTGTTTCCCCATGTTGTGTATCTCTGATAGTAAAAACTCGCGAAACTATCATCAAGAAAACTAATGTTCCAAGCCAGCAGTCGAAAACGAGTATGGGTGTGTTCTTACGAGGATGTAAATGAAGCAGTTTTACGATGGTTTTAAGTGGCACGTACGCATCAAAACGTACTAAATTTGATAAAGCAAAAGGCTTTACAGTTCGCTAAAGAATTTAACTGCGTTAATTTTTAAGCTAGTGAAGGGTGGTTGAATGGCAGGAAAACTCGCAATGCGATTGTTTTCAAAACGATGTCTGGCGAGAGTGCAAGCGTTAGTCAGGAGAACTGTGAGATTTGGACTGAAACGGTTCTAAAAAATGTATTGAAATTGTGTTGAAACCGGTTTGTTTTTTAATGTTTGCCAAATAAAACTTTCGCTTTTAAAGGTGGTAAATGTTTTGGTTGGAGCAAATATAGATGGCTCAGAAAAACTGAAATTACTACTCATAGGTAAAAGCAAAAATCCCCGTTGTTTAAAAAGAGTTAAATCTCGGGAGTTAAATTACGCCAATAATAAAAACTTCGGAGATTTTCGAAAGATGGATCAAAAAACTGGACATGAAAAGTCAAAAGATTGTGATGTTTATAGACAATTGTCCTGCACATCCAGTTAGTGTAAGTAAAAAATTAACGAATATTGAATTGACCTTTTTTCCACCAAATATGACCTCCAAATTGCAACATAAGGACCAGGGTATTATAAAAAACATAAAACATCATTACCGAAACAGAATTGTTCACAAAATTGTTAACGATTGATAACAACCTTCCAGTCCAAAAATTGATTACCCTGAAAGACTATATAACCGAAGTCGTTAAAGTAGGTATGGAATGAAAATGTTTCTCAGGAAACTATTAAAAACTGCTTTTCTAAAGGATACAAAAAACTGCTACCGGCGACGCAGATTTTTTACTTGAAGATTTCTTTGAAATCGACAATGGTGTTAGCACGACAGATCTGCGAACTGACCAAGACATAATTGACGATATAAAAAATATAGACGATCATGAAGAAGAAACTGAAACCGGGGAGTGTCCTGCTAAATTTAGTGAAAATGAAATAAGAAATGCATTTGACATTGTGCGAACTACTCTCAGGGTCCAGGAAAGGGTACCTGACCAAATCTTGGTGCAGTTGAGTAAATGCGAAAATTTTGTTGAGCAACAATTATTTTTCAAAAGTAATGTTCAAAATAATCAGTTATGATTATTTTTCCTAGTACATAATAATGTATATGGAAGTTACTTAGCAATTTCTCAAAACTACACAAATTACTATATTCTTATGTAATGTGTACGTAGATTATATACCCTACAAAAAATTGCTGTAAATCCTGGTGATTCTACATAATAAATCAATATCGACTATGTAATATTTACCATAACATCCAAGTAATTTATAAGTTACAGATACTTAGATGTATTATTACATCATAAAAGTACATGTCCACAAAAGTACACAGTTTTACAGATTTTTCCATTTGTATGTGTAATAGAATGTAATTGTATGTAAAAAGATGTAACTTTATGTGAGAGAATGTAGAAATACGCTGAATTACATCAAACCACGTAAAATCTCCTGTTTCACCGTTTAAAATTGAAGACGTCCAGAAGCCAGCAGGGGTCGCATCCTCGCGTGCTTTATTTTTAATCTTGCCGTTTGTTGTTGTGTGTATAGGAGTTAGGGGTATAATAATAATGCCTAATAGATTTAATACATGTACTGGTTTTTGATGTGCCGCGTAAAACGTAATACGCAGTTTTTGATTTGGAAACCTCAGAATAAGGTAAGTACGTAACAATATAAATACTATTTTTGTAAGGGCCATTTTACCATTATCAGGAAATATTGTATACACCAACATTTTCACAGAAAGCAGCGACAATATTCGATGCCTATTTGGAAGTTTCAAAATGGTGTTTCAAACGTATGGTGCCTTTTATCCACATTTAACGATCTCACAACTGCTTTGGTAAGGAAGATACCAACCCTCTTTTACAAAATCTGACTAATTTGAAGTGCGCATTAACAAACTATTTATTTATGACCTATTTTGTACAACATTACAAGAAACATTCCTTTTTGCTAGTTGCTGTATTTTTACAATATTATAAGCTGACCGTAAACAATAGGTCTTTTGTTACTGTTTATATAAATACGTCCACATACACTGTTTATTACTATGATGTGTATTGTTTTTCTTTTTAATATAGCTGTAGTTTAAATTTTACTACTTGTGTTTTTATCTAAATATAATATGCTAAAGATGGTTATTTTTCAGATAAATTTCTGCCCAACGTTTACGGAACATCCTGTATCAGGGCGATTCAAATTTTAATAGGGAAAATTCACCAGCTACTTATATGGTTATGAACATGAAGAAAAGGACCAAGATTTGTAAATGCTTCGTATTCAACATAGCTATACAAGGTGTTAAAAGTGAAGCTCTGATGATATTTTATTGCTCCTAAACGTTAGAGATAAATTAAAGACAAGACAGAGTAAAAAGTTTAGTAGCTGTCCTTTAGAGATAAATTAAAGACAAGACAGAGTAAAAAGTTTAGTAGCTGTCCTAAATTTAGTTAATGTAATGTAATGTTAAGATAAAAAAGTATAATCGGAGCTTCACTTTTAACAGCATGTATGTTGAATACGACCCATTTTCCCACCTATGTCTATATTATGCTTTTCATCATATTTTGTGCCATATAACTCGCAGGTGAAGATTCCACATTAAAAGTTAAATCACCCTGTATAGGTATCCCTTCGAGTATCTTGTATTTATACGTGTTCAACTACGTAATTGTAAACATATACGGAATGGGAATTTTACATTAAAATTCATGCACAAATAATTAAAAATACATAAAGGTTGTATTAATTGTTACATAACTGAACATGTAAATTTACCTACCAAGACATTCCTTTACATGTCCATAATGGGAATCTTACATTAAATTTCATTCACAAATAATTAAAACTACATAAACCTTGTATTAATTATTAAACAACTAAATGTGTAAATTTACCTATCAATACATGCTCTTATTTTGCATGTATAACAATGTAATTTTTACATGGTAAACCAGGGCATAATATTACCTATGATTTTTATGGTAATTTTACACAAATTTTATTTGTAGTGTACATGCTATGTATTTAAACTTTTAATAAAATCTTTTATAATTCAATTTTGCGATTTTTTGTCACGCTTTACTTTAAAATCATCATATTTCTCAAAATAAAATTGCACCACGCTGTATAATGAAATTCTATAGAAGTATAGATACCTAGTACTATTAACAATTCACTTACTCTCTAATAAGATTCTGTAAATAGTCGATTGACAGTTGATTATAATACAGATATACAACATTGTGTGCAAAAATTATCTATGACATATATCAAATATCACAAAACCAGAGGCGCCAAAATGTTAAGCCAATGTCTAGACGATACTTGTCAAAGAACAAATACCTTAGACACCACTGTATGTATCTATATTTTAAAGATACCTAAATGAAAACAACAAAAAAAGTATCAATGACAGTAGAGATAACCATCGATCTTTGTCTTTTTAAAACAATAATAAGAGGCATCCATGTATTCATGCTACGAGGTATACGAAAATAGTAATAAATGGGAACGCCAACTGACCATTTAAAAGTGACAATTCTTCTTCCACATTATTAAAATACAGGCTGATCAAACTCAAGGCAAGTCATGTATTTTCTGAACATAAAAGGTTCATTCATTTTAACCCTTGCAAAACCTACTACTCTGCATTTAGTCAGTTAAGTGACGATTTTTCTTGAATTATTTTAAATAAGAACTAACAACACTGAAAACTTGATTAAAGCATTACATGTATGTGATATGCCACCTCTTTTTTAATTGAAAATGGCTTTAAATTTAACAATAAACAAACCAAGTTGATGATCGTTTTTTAAAATCGAAACGTCGTAGTGAAAATTTGTAATCTCTATTTTTTTCTTCTCAAAATGTAACAATGAGAAAAAGCTTTTGTTTTTTTTATATCTGTAAATATAAATACAAACTAAAATCGTAAAAAATCGTTTTTTCCAAAATTCTCGAAAACACCATTCAAAAAGTATTTAAATTGTACAAGTTTTCTCTAATTTAACCGATATTGTAGGTAACTCCTACCGTTTCCAAGATGCTATCCCATTCTTATCTTTGAACACAGTGTATTTGGTGCGGTCATGTTAGGTCAAAAATCTTTGAACAAGTTTTTTTACGATGTTATAAAGTATACTTTAACAAGTGAACGTTATCTAGACTTTCTCAGGATGATGGAAGAGTTTTTTAATTATTTCAATATATCTGATGGCTAGATAGTGTTTTTTAAAACAATGATCGAAACGTTGATAATTTCTTAAGCGAGCTGATCGTTACATTGCCAGAGGACCAGTTAGGTGGCCTTCGCGTTCTCCAGACATTACACTTAAAAATGTGTTGTTAGCAAAAGATATTTTATTTAAAAGTTGCGAGAAGACTTACAGCCATTGGCATGAATGTTTTAGGCGTAGTTTCAGACCAGGGACCGAACTTTCCAAAAAAAGCTAATCCGTATTTTTTCGTCAATGATAAGAAACTTGTGTATTTATTTGATGTGCCACATTTATTAAAATCCCGTAGAAATAATTTATTTGCATACATTTTTCATTTATCGGAAGACAACAAAAATATTATTATACTGTACCAGTATGACATGAAAAGACTACAGGTTATGTCCTAGATTAACAGTTGATCACATTTTTTCTCCTAACAGTTTTCAAAAAATGAAGGTTAAATATGATTCTCAAGTACTTCGTCACAGCACCAGAGAAGCCTTAAATTGGTTCCTAACTTTAAATTATTACCATCTGATGCAAGGGTTACTGCAAATTTTATTGACAAAATGAATAAACTTTACGATGTCTTCAAAGGAAATTAAAAACAAACATTTTGTTTTCAGGCGATGATAACGTTATTCAAAAATTGAAAAGCAATTAGCGAGAAAAGTAAATAAGTTAATTAGTAAGTATTAGAACTATAGGAAATGCGTAAAGAAAAGGAATATTAATTTGTTTGTACCAGTCACTTAAACCAAGGCTGTTTGGAAATTTTTTTTACCAAATTAGAAACTGTTCTGGAAATGCCAGGAATTCAACACCCATTCCAATTCTGTAGAGGGTTTAAAAAAAAATATTTTCATTATCATCATGTTTTCATCTTAATAAATCCCGTAATTTTAAACAGCGTTTTAATTTTATTACTTTTAAATTTCGTCTTATCTACAAAATATTAGCATTTCCGTGTAGCCACAGTTTAAAATAATATACAGTTACTTGACCTCGTGTCGGCACGTTTGATAATGTCTATAAATCAATTCGCCGCACTTATAGTTATAGTATAGTATAGTACCTTATAGTATATATAGTAGCGGGCCAGAAATGTGGCTGGGAATGCGACGAGTCGATGTCGTTTTTAGCGTCTACTGACCATTCTTGTCTATAGTTATTATTCGATGGTGTAGCCCTCGTATAACAGACTTAATTTCAAATTCGTTTACTGCTTGCAACTGCAGCCGGCAAGTCTTTGATCGAACGATGAAGGGCCGCGCCAATGTAATCCTTCTATCCCGTTATATGTTCCGTGGTTTGCAGTCGCTTGTCAGATGTCGCTGATGGCATGAAAACCGCAAACTTTGTGTTGCATTTACAAATACAGCGGCGAATGGAAGTTGCTTATGAGTCGCTAAACGACGTCAATATCAACGCAGTACTATTGAAACATGGCATAACAGCTGATGAAACAACGTGTGTTATGCTTACGATGTCAAAACTAAGACTTAATAGGTTAATAAGGTGTTTTTTGTTTAAGCGGCGCGGCGTAGTACGCGAAAACTTCTGGCCACAAGGCAAACGATCAATAAGGAGTTGCTACAAGTTTAACGCTGTTGAATGCCTGAATCAAGCCCAGAAAACCCCATACATAGGACGCGTGTAACTTTCAAAAATCAAAAAAACCGTAAACGATTGTCCTTTTACAAGTATAGATTAAAAACGCATCGCTGAAAGAGATAAACGCTATTCCAAAGATCGAGTTCCAAAAGTATTTCGAGGATTGAAAGTTGCGGTGATATAAGTGTTTAATATCTAATCTAATGTTTAAATAACATTAGTGTGGAAGAATAAATAAATACCCGGTAGTTACTGAACGCCCCTCGTATTCTACCAAATTGAGCACACCTCGTACAAAACGTTTTAAAAAGAATGTACTATAGTACAATACGTCCGATCTATTACAAGTGAAATCGAACCGACATATCATCGCAGGGGTTCATTTTTAAAAGCAAATAAAACATGTTTACAAATGACAGCCTCTTAAGAAAAAAAAAAGGTTTACGCCACCACATGACTATATCTTTAATATAGAGAGCTTTTATGGCATTTAACACTTTTGGCATATTTTTGTCTATATCGCTCTTCCACTTGTTCACTTCATTATTTTGTTGTAGTTTATTGGCAACAGAAGCTTTCAAAAGATAAATTATGACTATGGTGTTTTTTGTCTCGTGAACAGGAAATAGCTGTTATTGGGCATAAATATGATGGCCGTTTGTTTACCTGAAGAAAATTCCTTAAAATAATTTTATGCATTTAATAAATTACAAAGAAATACATAGTCTAAAATGGGAAGTGCCTTTTAAAAATATAATTAAAATATACAGGGTGTCCAAAACAAAGGAACGAAACTAAACAGACCTTTAGTTTTGATAATTTTAAATAGGATGCTCTGCATATTATGTTATTGTTAGAGTCGCTGATTTAAAATTATTATCAATTGCTAGTTTTCGAAACAGATTATTTCAGAGACTCTTTGAAGACCAATGCCTCGCAATAATAGTAATAATAATAATAATTATTATATATAATAATAGTAATTGTTTAGTCCATGTTTTCGGAATTTACATTATAATTACTCTACTATTATTGTAATCATGTATTTTGTGAAATTATGTATTTTGTATTGTATTATAAATATATATTTTATGTACTTTGATTGTTTTTTTTTTGCCAATTGTCTATGTTGATTTGATTATTCTTCAGGTCCTATATGAAAAACAGCTTTGCTGTTATAGCACCTTTTGGCAATATTTTTTTTCTATTTTTTAAGGATAAACTATGTTAATTTGTATTATTTATTGCGAATAAAGACATTTATTATTATTTATTTTTTCATCAAAATATTATAAAAAAAAATACCAAGAAAAGTAGCAATTTTTTGTCATTTTTGTTTCTATTTCAAAACAAATAAGTTAAATTACAGCTTTATTTTATTAATTTACAAATAACCGCTCTTAAAAAATAAAAATAAATTCGTTTAAACACACATTTTTCAATTTAAGCTTAAAGTGAATTGAATAAAATCTAGCCTTATATTACATACGAAAATACCTTTTGATAACAACTAACCAAGTACACACGAACTTTTAACGAAACTATAAACAATCTAAGTCTTAGCAAATTTATTTAAAGAAATGCTCAAAATGTAGACTACCTTGTTCGCGGCACTTCTGCAGTCTTAAAATAAATGAATTTGTAGCTCGTTGGAGCATTGGGGGAGTAATGGCTACAAAAGCATTTCAAATCCTAATTTTCATATCTTCCACGGTGGATGGTGGCTCACTGTAAATTATTTATTAGATTGGGGGATCGGTCTGGCCAATTTGTAGCTCCTCTACGCCCTATCCATCTTCCAGGGAAAGTTAGTTCATGGGTATTTGTTTAGTTGTTATCAAAAGAAATAGGTATTTTTGTATTTAATTATTTAATATTAGTTCTTATCCTATTTAAACTTAAATTGTCAAAACATGTTGTTTAAATAATTTCATTTTTATTTTTTAGGAGCGCCTATTTGTAAATTATTAAAATAGAGCTGTCATTTAACTTTTGAATAGAAAAAAAAAACATAATTAAAATGGTAAAAAATTGCGACTTTTGTTGGCAATTTTGACTTTTTGTTTTAATTTTTTTTATGAAAAAAACCTTAAGCTTATGAAATATGATATCACAGGGTGTCTCATTTAACATTTTCTTATAAAAAACAATTTAGAAAATGTGACCACCCTGAAAAATTACAAATCAGAGGTCAATAAAATCTAGTCAAACGGAAGGGAACCGAAATCAACCTAACACGAAAAATTTGTATGTTTTTTGTTTCTGTAGTAACTACAACGCCTTAAATTTACGTCAAAATAAATTAAGCCTTATTTACAAATATTTCAAACACTACTGGACCTTGGCATATCAACCCTATATAAGGTGTCGTATGCGTGTTTCTGAACTACCTTGTATAATTGAAAATATTTTTGGGTTGTACATCTCTTCAGTGCCTCAAAGTTTCGTAAAGGTTTTTTTTTGTCTATCGCTTATAGATCTTGAGATATCTTCCCACCACACACTAATAGCCACCCTGTATAGTTCAAAGGCTCAAAAATATTCTTCATACAAATGTCTCTAGCCATACACGTGATAATGTAATCAAAATGACCAAAACTTAGTCTTGGAAACAATTATTATTTTTATTGAATACATTTTCTAAACGATATCTATTAATTTTGATTAAAATCATTTTAAATCTATCAATAAAGGAACAATAATATTACTTATTATGTTAGTATCTGTGTATTTTCGAAGTCACGTTAATATATATTTTGTAAAATGTATCTTACCTTCTTCTTTACAAGGCGAGGCTCCTCTTTGGCAAGTTTAAGTAGTTTCTGCACATCACCTTTACTTGCTGTCACGTACCACTCCATGCATTTTTTTGGCTCCAACTGAAACAAATTGACAATATTATAGACTGACAGTGTAGGTTGCCTGAGTAATCACTTAAATCAATCATATGGTTACTTTGCCCAAAACTTCTAATGTACCATCTACCAGCATTCACCCTGTATATTTATAAAGTACTTTAAAGTTCTATTATCCTCTAAGTTTAAGAGAGATATTATCGAATCACCTTATAAATTTCTAGGTAATAAACACGTTATTATTTTAATACATAGTAATTACCTTAATACAAAGAATTAAAAATAATAATTAAGTACACATTATAAATAGCTACTAATGTTGGCATATAAATTTTAAAGACAATTATGTGTATAATTCTCTCATTAATTGACAATTAATTTAAATACCCTGAATTTAATTGTTATGCAAAGTACAGATGCCTTATTATATCAGCCTAAAAATGAACAATTTATGTTATAAAATTATAGACAGCAATACAAAATTGATATAAAATGTGATAAATTTGTTTATTAGTATCAATTTCATAGAAAAAAGAAAAAATACGTAAACAAAGTCCTTGAGCAATGAATTATAACTGCAATTAGTACTTTATTAATTAAATTAATATTGTATTTTAATTGCCCAAAAAACATTCGGCGCAAAAAAAACGAAGGTTCAAAAGACTCGTCATGACCACTGCAATAAGTAACCATGTATACTCCTCTGTCGTATTATTTGTTTTGCATACGTTAACCGGCACGTTTGGTTAACGTAAATGCAAAGTGATACATACTGTTGAGGATACAGGGAATTGCTAAAGTTAAACTGAGAAAATTTTCATGCAATAACATTTGGATAACTTTCGGAAACAATTATCTAAGAATGCCTCGATGAGTCGTTATCAATTCAAGGGCAGGTTCATCAAAACACTAGTAACCAAGAAAAACTGGGAGCAAGATCGTCGAGGAAGAACGATAGTGATATAATTTATGAAACTAAAGCCGCCAACTCAAAACATTTTGCATTTTTTGGACAATTGTGAGCAAAAAAATACTACAACTACCACACAAAGCAGCTAGGCTGAAAACACTACTCAACGTGAAAAATCTCTAAAATCGTGTACAGCATTGTCAGTGATGATAAATTGCGAAAAATAAAGTTTGAAGTTAAAGAGAAAAATCATCCGTTCTCAAAGTGTCTCCAAAAAGATGATCACAATATTTAATTTTTAAAATTGCATGGTTTTGGAAAAAAATTGTTACCAAACGAAATTAGCGTTCTCTGGATCTTTAAACTAGCCTGTTTTGTTGATTTATTTGTCAATTTAATTGTGAGAAATACTATACTGGCCCTTCCGAATTTTTAACCTATTATTAATACATTCAAAGTAGGTATAATATTTTGATTATCGCAAATGCATGCCCTGGATGTTTTAGTACTATCATGTGACCAATTCAATGGTCTTTCCAAAAAAACTAAGGTATCCTATACCTAAACCTCCATGTTTGAAAGTTATTCAGTAAATCTGAAATCTATTTATTTTAAAGAAATAGTCCATTCTGAATTAATATAGTTATTTCGTCGAGAAACGACTTTTAATGAAATGAAATCTATTCGTTTTTATGTTATTGATATTCAACATCATCTAAATTCATATCAAACAGATCCTGAAAGGCGAAATGCTTTTTGTTTAACAACCATTGAAAAAATCAGTACAGACGATAATTTTGATCAACGCGTATTGTTTACTGATGAGGCAACAAACGTTTCATAATAATGATCCTGTTAATCGTCGCATAACTACGATTATTATCACACTGAAAATAAGCAGTTATTCAACAAAGAAAGATATATGATTAACTATCTTGTGTCAAAATTATAATGATGCAATTTAAAAACAAAAGATATAAAGCTAATATTAATGTAATTACTACAACTGCCTCAAAAACTATGGGACCAAGATGCTTTTCTTATTTTTTGGCCCCTCGCGTTTTCTGTCGTCTGAACATATCAGGCATATTAATATCATAAATATGTTTAAAGTACGTGGGGGGATGTTCTCTGTTGGCAGAAAATTTTATTATGATATTGTTAATTAGATTTTCAATTCAATATTGCCAAGGTATTCAATATCTGATTTTTGCCCCTTCTACTTCATTGATTGTTTCGTTTTTGTATATATTGTAACGTTTTTCGTGGTTCGTAGTGTAAAATAATAACGAGAGTTGAATTGAAACTAATTTATTTACACTTAATAACAAAACACTGAAACAAACTAATAACATTAATGCACTAAAATTACTGTATTTATATTTGTACTATTATTTATTTTCAATATTATTTATATGTTACACTGTTCTCAACTATTGACTCCTCACTTCATGACTGATTGTCCGTCCCTGTTATATATTGGTTTGTCTCCTTTCTCGAACACTTCCAGTAAATAGTCGTTTGTTCTACAACATTCTGGCGCGAGTACGTCTATTACAGATCCATACGGTAAGTAAGGCACATCCTACCAAATTAACACAGCGCTGCCCCGGACGAGGTACAGCGTTATCAAGCCAAGGCGGTGTTGCCGGATGTATTTATTTTTCTCTAAGCGTTGGGGACATTTTATATTCGTTACAATATGTCTTGAATTTTGGGTTTGGTTCTGGGGGAGGAGTTTTGTTTTGTTTTTTGAAGTATTGTATAGAATCATATAAGTATGTTTACAAATGAATCTCAGGTATACTGTACGCAGAACAACAAACGAACAAAAATCAGAATCCACACACAAATCTTTCAGTTGGTTTCTGTGGAATGATCTTTATTTGTTTGTACAAACTAATAACTAGTATACGTTAGTATACACATTGTACTTATAGGTATATCACAACAAATATAATAACTTTGTATTAATGTGATATTAATGTTATTTTGAAGAATTGTGAATAGCCACAATAATTATTGTTTATACCAAATACGTTATTTAGTCGTCTGACAATAGCCGTGGCACATTTTTTTAAAGTTTTATGCATAAAGTATATTGTTTGTGTTTAATTCTTAGTAAATAAATATGTACTCTAGTGTGCACATCACATAGCCAGTGGATTTTTTTTAGGTCATACTAATAATTATTGTTTGTAACATTCCATGAAGTCGACCAAAATTATCTTTGTTCATTACTAATACTCGTAAAATACACTCTTTTTCTTTCGGAATTACTCATCTAAAATTATTTGTGACATAATCCAAATTACTAATCCAATTTGAACTATTATTTATCGTATTTCGCACAGTTAAAACCTTGAGAAAAACAATTTGCGAAACCTCTTCGTTACATTTGCATACCTACCTAGTTAAAATAATTTAAAAACACATTTACGTTACGCTATCAAATGCTAAAATTGCCAAAAATCAAACTAGCTACAACCGTGACTATATTTTAATTAAAACTGTTGGCAATACCATAGAAAGTTAGAAAAAACTACATACAACTTCACTATCTCTTCACTTTTTTCGTTCCTACAAACTACAAACTTTTAGAGATTATTGCTAAAAACAAGGTTATATTGTTTATGTCTAAAAAACCTTCTTCATTTTACACGAGAAATTGATGGGTTTTTGTATAAAACGAGTTGACAAATCTACGCGGTTTATTCGACGATCACATCCCGGTCACATCGCTACTAGTTTGTCTTTGTAGTCCCTCTTTTTTTTAATAAATATTTTTATTGTTTAATAGTTCTAGTTTTATTTATATAAATTACTAAATTATGATACGTTTTAATATAAAAAGATATCAACAGAAATTTCAAGGGCTGATCACTTTTACAAGTTTTTTAAAAAAATGCATTTTTGCAAAAAAAATTTTGAATAAAAAAAACTTTGTCTATGACAAAAAAAATGTTCGTTTTTTTTTCAATTACATCTTTAGGTTTAGACCATATTTTTTCGATGGCACCTTAACAGGTCAACGTTAATTGCAATTTTTAAGAACTCAATTGATTCCCGCTTGTCGTATATTTCCAAATGGACATAACCCTGATATTTGTAAAGATTCAATTTGGTTTCAACAAGCTACACTAGTATTGAAAAGCATCAATAGCCGATGGATGGGCGAAGACCTGAAATCCTATCCTATCAAATTTTTAGCCAGCATGTAGAACAGGACCTCGTTTATACATGTATGAACAAATGAACAAACCCAAGGGAAACAACGAAAATGTAAATGTTTGCGAATTGTGAAAGAATTTCTTGAAAAAGACAAGCTAAGTCTTGTCGAAACGTTGAAAAAAACATGAAACTATTATTAAAAAAATAGTCTCAAAAGTTTTTTTTGTGTATTGATTGTGAACCTCAACCCAAGACAAGTAAAACAAAAGAAATTTCAAGATCAAGGTTCAAGAATAATAAATAGGAAAGAAAAAAAAACTAAACCCTATGGACTTTTGTCTAA
The DNA here is from genome assembly GCA_911728435.2 of Apoderus coryli. Lineage (NCBI taxonomy): Eukaryota > Metazoa > Arthropoda > Insecta > Coleoptera > Attelabidae > Apoderus > Apoderus coryli. Next base: position 6,534,748 of record OU452204.1, on the reverse strand, counting down.
AACACAGGTGTATGTAAACAAGACGAGCAGTTTTGGAAATTTTAAAAATTGAATAAGGTATTAACTTCAGCAAAAATCCCTTCAAATGATAAGAAACGTGATCAAAGAATTACCGGTTGCGTACTGTCAAGAAGGGACCGGGCCAAACATTTGCTACAATCTAGATGTGAGTAGTTTTTAATGTTTATTTTTCAAATTAAATAAATACCGAGATTCAATTCGGGACATTTTTACAAAATGTAGGTAATTGTTTCGGTTTTAATTAATTTTATTCCATTTTCAAAAATACAGTTTACATGTTGAAATATACAGGAAAATAAAAAAGCATACTGTGTCTCTTAAGTTTGTAGAGTAATTCTGCAACATAAACTACACTGGATATGCTTTTCTGCACAGTCTCATTCATTTTTAAAATTTTGCTGTTTTATTCTTCTCTGTATCGTTATCGGTTTAACAGATATGAATTTTTGAAATAAATATTGCACTTTTTACAACAATTATTGAAAACACTCTGGATTTTGTTTTTTTAGAATGTTTAGGTTTCCTTGGAAACGTATTCTGCATAATATGTCAATCAGTTTTATCAGAGATTTAGAGCATTTAAAACGTTTCGTTAGTAAATTCCAAATTTATTTTTATTTTATGATGCCTTTGTCATCTGAAGATTCAGCTAGAGTCGTATCTCTTCATGATGTTGGTTATTTTTATAGAGAAATGGCGAATATGCTAGGTTTTACAAAATCTAGTGTGGAAAGAGCCGCTTCAAGGTTTCGTGAGACTGGAAGTTATGGTAGAAGACCTGGATCTGGCAGAAATCGTGCTACTTCCGCCCTTGATGACCGCTTTATAAGAGTCTCAGTTTTAAGATATCGGCAGTGCAGTAGTGATAAGAAATGAACTCCAAAGAGTTCGTCAAGTTGTCAAGTTGCTGTCAATTACAGTAAGAAGAAGACTTCATGAAGTCAATTGACGGGACAGAAGACCGGCAACTGGGCCAGAGCTTCTCAGACAGCATGAAATTAATAGACTTCTTTTTCACAAGAACACATTAACTGGAACCTTCAAGAGTGGAGGCAAACTCTCTTTTCAGACGAGTCCAGATTTTGCCTGAGGTCTCATGAAGAACGAGAAAGAGTGTGTTAGACGACAAGGGGAGAGATTCGCCCAACGTAATTTTAGCGAAAGGGTTAGCTTTCGTAGTGGATCCATTATGGTGTGGGGCGGTACTTCATTTGACGCTCAAACAGAACTTGTTTTTTTTGACAGAGGAACTTTAACTGCCTAAAGGTACATTGAAGAAATTCTGGAAGAACATGTTGTTGTTTTTGCACAATTTGTCGGTAACGAATTCGTTTTCATGCATGACAATGCCCGTCCACATACTGCCAGAATAGTGCTCCAATATTTAGAAGAGCTTGGAATCAACGTTATGCACTGGCCCGCTCGTAGTCCTGACCTTAATCCAATAGAAGATGTGTGGGACATGTTCGGTAGACGAATCAGAAAACGCCGAGGACAGATATTCATTATTCAACAACTCCGAAATGCTCCAGAAGAAGAATGGGGAAATATTCCACAAGAGGATATCCAAAACCAAATTAGAGGAATGACTTGACGTTTATTAGCTGTTATAAGAGGTAGAGGAGGTAACACGAGGTATTAACTTTTAAAACTTTTACTTTTTTTCAAAAATTCAAATCTCTTAAATTTTATAACATATGAAATATTGTTAGAATCTGATGGATAATAAAAATATATACCGGGGGTTCCATAAGAAAAACATAAGTATGCAATTTCGTTAATTTACTACACGACCGACCCTGTATACTTTTCTGTTAGGTACGTCAAAAACGGGCAACTTAAAATCTAAGTGACATGTGTGAGTTTGTTCCAAACATTTTTCCCTCAAACATTGTCAAATTTATGCGACTTTTGGTCTTCACTATATCTAAATAAGTTTTTATCAAATTAATATTTTGAAAAATTACTTCATTCCGTGATTTCACTAATATTTCCATATTCATATTATATAAAAAAAAAAACTAATATTAAAACAACTAACAACAGAAAAAAAATCACTTACCGGGTTAAGTCTGACATCGTCATCGTCGTCATTATTATTGTTGACCCCCTGTGGACAAAAACATACCGTGGATAGAGAAGGCAATATAAAAACAAAAGAAAAAAAAATTATAATAACATATACAACAAAAGAGCATCACGTGTATAAATTAGCGACCGCCATTCAGATAACAATCGCACAATATATTCATTTGAATTTTATACAGGCTAAGAAACAAGTTACGATATAAATATATGAATTTATGCCAATTCGATCGATATTTTACGTCTTGGATTAAGGCCAGAGGTAGAGACGAAAATTTTTTATTCGCGAATTTTCATGGATAAGGAACTCAAGTATATTTAGCGTTCGTTAAAACTTGAACTTACTTTTTTCGTGTACGCTAATGGTGTTCAATACAACTAAATGGAACGTTAATTTGCCATACCGAGATACAGAGGGTACCACAAATTAACTGTACTTACTAAAAATTAACCTCCACATTTAGTTAACCTAAATCTAAAGTGTTAGTGCGATAAGGATAGTGTAAATAGTATTTTTTTTTTTATTATTCTTCAACCGTGATTCTAATTTTCTTCAGCTTACTTTTCTTGGGGTGTTCTTATAAAAAAAATGTCTTTACAAAACTTTTCTAAATAAAGACAACATTCATCTTTATTTTCGTCAAATAAATTCAGTTTTTTTGTGTATTCCAAATAACAAACAATTTTCTTTGTAGTTACAAATACAACATTTAAAACATTCAAATATAATAAAACTCATTTTTATTTAATGATAGATCTACAATGTGTCCACGGATAGAGTTTGGAAGAGGAAAAACTTTTTTATTTGTAGATTTAGAAGAAAAAGTCATTCTTTATAAAAACGTCTGCTTGTGTCGAAACTACAATTTCAAATACCAAATTTGCGATTACTATACAGGGTATATCAAAAATAACATTTTTAATGATTTTGATTTTTTTTGTTTTTTAATTTTATGAAAATATTTTCAAAATCGTGATTATTACACCAATTGTGCAAAAAACAATAATAAACTTGGTTGATTTCATAGCTACTATTAAAATAATAAAATTAAAAAAAAAAAACAAGGAAATCAAAATCATTAAAAATGTTATTTTTGATATACCCTGTATAGTAATCGTAAATTTGGTATTTGAAATTGTAGTTTCGACACAAGCAGACGTTTTTAGAAAGAATGACTTTTTCTTCTAAATCTACAAATACAAAAGTTGTTGCTCTTCCAAACTCTATCCGTGGACACATTGGATAGAGTTTGGAAGAAGAAAAACTTTTTTATTCAATCAAAAAACCTAGAAAATTAGACGTGAGTCGGCAGGCAAAATCCTTGGGAAATTCAACGCTGATAGTTTTTTCCAGAACTTGTAGATAACTCACAATAACTGCTAGATGAACCTGGAGTTGGATGACCTGGGAATGGATGAATTAGGTTTTGGTTGAAATCGCTTTAACCCTGTGCACACAACACCCAAAATCTTAAATAGCAGTAGGGGTTGAGTGATACATCATTTGGCATTTTACAAGTATTTAGTGCGTCGATCGGTGACTATAAGGCAGTTTCGGTTTATATCTTCTTCTACTCTCGGGCGTAGCTCAGAGGATGTGAGTACGGAAGGTCGTTTGTTCGATCCCTGCTCATGCATTTTTTTTATTTATAATTTTTGAATAAAGTAGCTCGGTTAGTTTAGGATTATTATTTTTACGTTTTTTTGTATTAATTTTTGAATAAAGTAGTTTGAAGAATCCAGCCATCTATTGCATAATGTGTAAGCACCAAATATAAAAAAAATATATTTAGTAAAAGTCTCATAGTCATGTTGATTTTATTAATCACAAAAAAAAACTAACAAAACAGACCATGTAATTTGTCAATTTAGCGTTTAAATTCTTGGGCAATTCAATTTTTTACAAGTCATTGTAGGTATCCTACACAAAAAGATTCCTCGTATTCATATTTTGGACATAGAAAATAATAAAGATGTTTAACATGATAGGAATTATTTGCTTTATATTAATATAGTATCAGACTCTAATTTATTAAAAAAAAAAAGGTAGTATTCACTAAACAGGTTTAATTAGAATTTAATCAAATCACCAGATAACATTTTAAATTATGCTATATATATCATTAATTCCAGAGAGAAGAATGACTACCTACTACATTTTTCAGAAAGGTACTCGAATCGAGTGATATAATTTCATAATGCGCGTCTTGACTTCTCCAAATACGCATTTACACCGTAGATGATCCCCTCCGAGTCTACGATACAAATAAACGTAGTTGTCGGCTAAATCTGGCGAATATCCTGGATGACGGAACAATTTGAACTTCAATTCGTTGATTTTAGCCTTTTAATCATTCCTGATGAACAGTTTGGTGTCAAAGAAAACTACAAAACCCAGCTGCAGCTACTAAAAGACCACAGAAATTTTGCTAAAAGACGTAACCAGTGCATTCTACCGTGTTTGGCAAGATGAGTATCTTAAGCTACACATCACTGATGAGGATGGTGATCGACTCCTATATATGCAGGGAAGATGAATCCGCACCAAATACTCGCCGAGCACGCAGCACAACACTCAATTGCTCTACGCGGACGACACAACATTGACAGCCAGCAGCCGTAAAATGCCGCCAGGGCGACGACTTCACGGAATGGTGCGCCAAATGGAAAATCAAAATCAACACTGTGAAAGAAGAAAGGAGCAAACTGCAAACTTGTGGACAAAACTCCACATTATCAAGGCGGTTGTGCGATCAGCCTTAGTCTATGCCAGCCCAGTAGTACGCCGCTCAACAAAGCCATCCAGACGGCACTGGGCGCTCCGTGCCTTGTGTCCAATACACATAAGGGACCTTAACCATACCGTCCTTAGAGATGTAATGCGGAATACGGCCCTAAAGAATTTGTTCTGGTCGAATCCCAGGAGAATTTACTAGTCAGATACGACACGAAGTTGTATGGAAAGATGAACGAATGGGACAATTGTTTTGCAAGACGAGTAGATAGTTATCCCCATTTAACCGATTTGGCATTACAACTGGTTCAATAATGAAATTGTCAATCATAGCTGTCCAAAAATGAATTCTAAATTCATACTGGAAAAGTTTCTCCCCGAAGGCATGACGATTTTCATCGCTATACACATGTTCGATATGTAAATTTTTAATTCCCGATCTCGTGAACGCAACTTCGTCCGTAAATAAAATTTACTTATGAAATTTTAAATTTTGCATTTGGTATTCTCATTGCTCGATGAAACGGCAAAACGTCAGCCGACTTTCAGGCTCCATTGGCAAGAGATTTGGCCCCTGTTGGACATGATACGGATGGAGTAACTGCTCTCGTAGAATATTATTAATTATTGCACTTTTAGAAACCTCCAATCCGAACCCCAAGGGTCTACGCTTATGTTCGGATCATCTTCAATTCTGTTCAAAACTACTTCTTCGAGCTCAGCAGTCCTAATTGTATGTTGGCGTCCTCGGTTAACATTATTTCCATGAAAACTACCCATTTCTCTAAGTGCCTCTGAATATTCGCGAAAGTTTGATACTGCGGTCGGGAAATTTTTCACGATAGACTCATCTGACACTCATACGTCAAGTTCTCTCACATAATCCATATGCCGGAAGCATGTCAACCTTCTCAGCGATAGAATAATATTCCATTTTAAAGAACCAATAATTATTTAAGTAAAGGAAGTAAACACTATCGTTATGTCAGATGGACAGAACATTTATTTTACTGTTGCTCAGTAAACAAAAACAACAGGAGAGAGAAAACTCTTAAAATGAAATTAGCTAGTTAGAGAAATAATTAAATTCATTTGTACAGAGGGCAACAAAATTACACACTTTTATTTACGAATCACGCGCCATTTTAAATATCTAGGCATTAACAAAAGATGGCATTTGCGACAAAACATGCCAATAATAGTACTAATTCTTAGTTCCAAATTTAGTGAAAATCGATAAAGGCCTCAAGTAGATGAAACTTTTTGCAGTCACTGTATCAGACACGGCCGGTATACGACACGAACGGAACACGTTGGGAGTTTAAGCATCAATATTCACGTGGGCAAAGCCAGTGTCTTTTTTTAAATATTTATCATCAGTTAAGGTCTGAAAATAATGAAATGGCGAATACACATATTAAAAAATTTTCACGTTCTACAGAAAATGTCACTGACTAAGTGAGTAAAATTTGTTGTTAGTTTATAAGAAGAAGAAGCACATTATTATAAATGTATCTACTTATATGCATAACAAGTATTAATAATAGTATTAATTATTATAAAGGTAAGTTTATGTTGCCGTGTTGGAGTGGCAAGGAAAAATACAGTATACGGCTGCGGTCGGTATTGATATTACAAAGGGATATCGAGTTGTGTTTTTTATATAATGTTGGATATATGACTCAGTATATTTTATATATTCTTGACATTATCAGTATTTTTAATTCTGATGAATTGTCAGTTTTGATGTTTATGTGAAGTTTTGTAAAGAAGTAAAAAATAATTCATCTCAATTTAGTTTTGTGCAATATTTTGATAGTCGATTTAGAATCAGAAAGTCCACTACACGGTGTGTAGAGATTTATAACATATAATTTTAATCTAAGATTAGAAAGACTATACCTATATTTGCCTCGATCCTCTCATTTTTATGTGAGGGATTTGTGGTTAATCGTTGTAAAGTCTTTCTAATATTAGTTTGCAATGACATAAAAAACCACAACTCATTATCCCTTTGTAAAGTCAATGCCGATCGCTGCCGTCCATAGGCGCACCCTTTTAACTTTTCATAACATTACGATATTTTAAAAATCCTTTATGTATTGACAATTAATGTTAAATGTATAACTGTTTTGCCATTTTAAAAATATTTTTAAAAACAAATATTATATTATTTACACTTGTCACAAAATAAGTCCCGCTCAAAACGAAAACAAACGTGTTCCGCTCGTGTCACTGGTATACTGCCTTATAAAAAAAAGGCAACCTAATACCGGCGGTGTCTGATACAGTGACTGCAAAAAGTTTCATCCACTTGAGGTATTATTAAAAATAATTATCTAATTTGATAGATCTTCTTTCATTTTATTAATCTAAGAAAAACTATTGAACAGATCATGCTTACAAGATTCTGCCTCCGTGTTTTACTGTCGGACACAAATTTTCTTCGTAAATTCCACATTAAGTCTTTGCCATACTATATGATGTCCATCCGATTATATTTCATTTAATCTGAGAAAATAACATGTTGCCAAAAATTATTTTTTTAATTAATATTATATTTATTTGCAAACTCGTAATCCTTTGTTTTCCGATTAATCATTAACCCAATACTTTTGTCAGTCACTATAGTTATTTTTATTACTGTCGGTGTCCTTTGGGAGGCATGATTTATTATACGTCTTATATACGAAGGAGAAATGTATCAAAAGAACGCTGCATTCGATACCCATTTCTAATGTAAAGAGGCATGGGAACGGATAGCCCCGGTATAGAATCGTTAATTTTATATACTTTAGATTAAGGTTGGATAAACATTTCATGGACACCCAGTAGAATGATGGTAAATATCTCAGGTTCTACGAAAATATGGCTATGGCAAATAGAATATAGTTGTTATGTCAATTATTATTCTTATGTATATCCAAAATTCAGAGATCTGTTATAAACAAATCATCTTTCCAAAATAATATTTTAGGTCTAGCTAATTTACATATAATTTCCAATACGCCCGCTCAATCCCTGCAATGATCTGTGTGAAAATCATACAGTCATGCAAAGCAGACACATAAATATGCATCCAATGACGTACTCTCTCAAGGATATCGAATAGCCAACAATTTGTCATGGAATAAATAAAACTCACAACGAATAAAACTATACTATAACCTCCTATAATATAGGTAAAACAAACCAGAAGCTGCTATGGTAGTATAACATTTTGTGTTGTCGCTATATGGTATCGTTTATGACCGTACGTACATCATGCACCAATCGAAAAATCATGCAGTTTTGCGTGTATTCAAAAAGGAAAATAAAACAAACACATGAATGTAAGTTATATTCGTATGACTGAAGTGACATGCGACCTATAGTTCTACAGAGCCATAAATAAGCAGAAATTGCCGCTTCAGTATGTATTACTTAATTCTAAGCGCGAATCCATCCATTTGAAATCTCAGCAAACTCCCTCTTTCAAATAGTTTCTAATCTTACACATTATTAAAAAAAAAATATTTTAATTTATAATTGGTTAAAAATTATGCTGCGACGCCTATGATTAAATATTCACACTTTCTGCATTCTTGATAATAGTTTACATTTTTTACTTAAATAGCATTTTTTAAACGTTTTGGATTTTTACTTTGTTCACACTTTTCCCTTAGGTTGCATATTTTAAAACATTTATAATTTCTCTTGGATATTTAATAATAATGTAAATTAAATCGATAATAATTTTAGCTGTTTTCAGCATTATTTTGTATATAAATAGTCGATTAATTTTTTAATAAAATCAGATTCAATCAAACATTGTCTCTCAATTTAAATCGTCGTAAAAACCACCACTGTTGCACAATTCACCTTTATGCTTAGTAGGGGAGTGAGACTGCTCTTCAGTGTTTTTAAACCAAAAATAGTATATCCCAGTGATGTGCTATTAATAACATTGTCGCAGATACTTCGTCTAATGGCATTATTATTAAAATTACAGCTTAGGCTACCTACTATCCTAAAAAACCATTCCCGCTGCTGTCAGCTATCCAAGCGAGAGCAAAGTAATCTTGGGAGGGCATAAAACTAATCACTCTTTGAAGAAATAGTTTTTGTGTTGTGGAGTTAATAACTATATTACTATCTTATCAAGTCAAATAAATTATCGTTCATTCATTATAATGTGTTGTTGTGGTATTTGAAAAGTAATGTCAATAAGATTGAAATAATAAAGGTACCTTCTTTGGGAACAAGCAATATGATTTCCATCATAACCTATTCTCATTCCTCTATTTAAATGTGAAATAAAAAAAGGATTTATAAACTACGATTGACACTTTCTGACATAAAACTGAAACTTTACGAAATAAGATTGACAAATCTCAAATATGTCTCATACTATCTTGAATCCAACTGATTAATCTGAAATGCAAACAAAATGAAATACAGTTGATGTTTTCTGAAATATCTTTGACTAATGTGAAATGCAATTGACTCTTTCTGAAATAAATTTCAAGGCATCTAAAATAAGAAAAACATTTACAATCGGTTATTGTTTGAGACAACAATTATAACTGTTAATATTACATAAAAATTCAGTATTATGAATGAAGATAAAAGCAGCAATTGCTGATGTAACTAAATCTTATTTGTTTTTATGACAAACCAAAATTTATACGATTGATGGCCACTTGCACCGACGTTTTTAAGGCAAGTTTAGACTTAAGCTGTTCTTATCTCTTTGCACGGTACGTTGAAATGTATTTAAGTGAGACTTAAATTAAGCCACGGTTTTTCTAGGCTTAAATATTTAAGGAAGCGTGTCTAACCTTACTTTTCCTGTGTTTTTGAAACAGTTTTTTTTTTAACTTTGTTTTCTAAAGTGCATTATATTTTTAGTCCACTATAAAGTTCGTAAAATTTACAAATAATCGATATTTTTGTATTTAGTGGGTAATCTATTAATGGGATTATATTAAAATATTAACAAATAAAAATGTAATTAAGAATCTCCATCAAAAGGATTTTCAAGATCAAAAACAGTTTTTTCGTTAACAATTGCTGTTTTTTGGGTAGATGAGGCGGCCCTCCTGTTTTGTATATTTCACATCTCTTTTGCAGTATCTTTCCAAAGCTCATTTTTTCTGTTATCATAGAATTTTTTTAGAGAATCGGATGACCGAGGAGTCAATCCAGATGCACTATCAAATTCTCTTCGAATTTTCTCCCAAGTTTCTCGTTTCTCATGTATGGTAGTACCAGAGAATAGGTAAATCAGTTTATTTATTCTCTGGTAGTACCATCGGTCTTCTTTTTCAATAACATTTTTATATTTAAAAACTATGCTGCAAATTTTTTCCCCTTCTGTAAAGTTTAAACTTCGGTGTCTATTAGTTATATTATTTTGGTTTACGTCCATGTTTCTATATTTCAATTTACAAAAACGATACTTTTATTTCTACTTTGTTTTTGTTTAAAAAAATGTGACTGCAATGAGGTTAGAAATCTTAGAATTTTGACAGAATTGCAATGCTGCCAAGATTATTTCAAACTTAACTAAGTGGAGTGCGGTGCAAGACTGCAAACTTAAAGACAGACTTAAAGTATAAGCCAGCCTTAGTTAAGTTTACTTATAGTTAGAGTCGGTGCAATTGGCCATGACTAATTTCGTGTTTTATTTAACAAATTGTATTCTTCAATAATTTCATTAATTTTCTCAGACAAGACAACAGTTTTGATTCTTTTCTTCAAATTTTCGCCACTCAATATCACAAAAAAACACAACCCACCGAAAGGTAGCCCTTTAGAAATCCTGATCGCTAGAAAGAGATTTTTTCGACAGCATAATGATTAAATTGTTAGAACAACTCGAATTTAACAGATTTAATCTTTAACTTTTTCATGTAGATCGTTTGCCGAAATGTATTAAATTAAAGTATTACAATGAATGTAGTACAATCTACGAATAAATCACATATATTATATGGTTTTTTACTAAATGATAGGGTGCAGTTGCCCATATTGAACCATTTTTGGAAAATTGGCCAATATAATTGCAGTAATTCCGAATTTCAATTTTTTGACGTAGAATAACCAATCTTTGGTATTTCATAAACATTTTGGTTCAATATCACATTCTAATATTGGTAATCAACGTGAGGGAAGCGAAACTAAGAGTTGATTGCTAATGGTTCAATAAAGGTAACAAGGTGCTCAAATTGAACTCGTGGTTTCCTAAATTGAACCTGCCCGAAATTATTCATAAAATACTATAAGAAAAGCAAATTACCGCACAATATTTTGTAATTATTTATTTAATGAAAGCTAGAAATAAATAACAAAACAAACATGCTATTATCGCAAAATATTAAAAAAATATATTAACAAATGAACTTAAATATTTGGTTCCAAAAGTAAGTAACAAAAATTAAAGGGCGATAGTTTAAATGCTTGTACTGCAAGAAACACATAAGAACATTTTCTTCTTTGGACCAACACCAACACACTTGCAATGAAACCATGTATGGCACTGCAAGCACTGGATCATATCAATTTGGTTTTCAGTCTTGCATTCACTGCAAAACCAAGAAGTGTCAGAAACACCAGCCTTCATTAAGGGTAAATCAGTTTTCGCCTTTTTTGATGGAGGTTTGTCTGTGATGCTGGCGAATCCCTTCAGTGGTACTGTTTTCTTTTGTTTGGATTTATATTGTTCAATTAATTCATCCTTGCACGGTGAACTGGTAATTATAGCCGCTTTTTGAATCCCTCTGGACTTTCGGTTGTTGCTTTCTTTTACCGTTGGTAAAGGGGCTATTTCATCTAGACTCACGGATAAAAAATCTTTGCTGGTGGACGGCTTATCGTGATTGTTATTTGGGCAAACGATAACTGTATCCATCACAAACTCCGATGAATTTGCCTGCGGTAACAAAGAATTCTGCAATTTGGACAACGGAATGCTATCGCCAGCTTCTGATGCTTCGTCACTATCTTTATCGTAGACGACACCTACTGTAGTAGAGCTAGTTGATTGTGAGGTTTCAACTTTCTTGTTGGCTGCAAGTACAATTTCAGCTGCAACAAAATCACTTTCATGAAAAACATGTCTATTTACAGGCCAAACTCCACAAGCCCTAAAACCATTAGCAGCATTTTCTAGAGTAGCCGCGCGTGAATATGCTTCATTTAAAAGCGCTGCTACCTGATATTGAGTAACGGTGCGGCCGACGTTACTTCTTAGCCACTTTTCCAAAGCTTGGGTGTAATAAGCTTCCATGGGCTTGAATATTGATCGGTCAAGGGGTTGTAGGCGGTGAGTCGTGTGACCTGGTAACTGAATCATAACAATTCCGGCTTCTCTAGCTGTATTTACAGCTTCAAGGTTTTTGCAATGTGTGGTGTGACCATCTAGAAGCAGGACTACTTTGTTTTCCTTGCTCGGATGAACTACATCTATAAAATGTCTTATCCATTGAACAAATAGTTCGGAGTTTATATATCCTGAATCAGAAATAACTACTTTGCTCCCTGGAGGTGCTCCATTGCTAAGTTCAGCGGTGTACCTTTTTCTTTTAAATATGATCATCGGCGGTACGTAAAATCCCGCTGCACTGACGCAGCATACAATTGTGGTATTGATACCACGCTCACCACTAGATACGGATCCAACGTGTTTCCTTTTGAGTGTGACAACTTTTTGACACTTTTTTGCCACAGTGGAGAATCCCGACTCATCCATGTTATAAATTTTTGTTGCGTTTATTTGATTTTCATCACAGACTTTTTCTAGCAAATCGAAGAATTCGTAAACATTTTCTCTATTAAATCCTTTTATTCTATTAATAGAAGTTGCTTGGGGTTGACGTAGGGACAAATTATTATTTCTTTTCATGAATCTATTATACCACTTTTTTCCTGCCTCCTTCTTCTCTGAGTTAAACTGATGAGGAATCTTGTTGGCTACTGCGATATCAAATGCAAGTATTCTCACTTCTTTTGGAGTCAAACCAAAGAGACATTCCGAGAATTCAATTATTCTCTGACAGATCTGCTGCTCAATGTCTTCGCTGAACGTGCAGTTTCTGCCTAAAGCTTTTTTCGTACCCTTGGCAACTTTATTAGAATTTCTAAGGTGTCTTAAAAGTGTTGCTTTGTTTATTCCATAGTCTCTACTGCACTGGTTTAAACCTTTATTGCCATTTCGATAAGCTCTTAAGGCTAGCTCCATATCTGCAGTAGACCACCTACCATATTTTCCACGTTTAGCCATCACTAGAACAAACATTGAAATGAAAATATACAGTCGCCTAAATTGAACCATCAGGTTCCCAAATTGAACTGGGGTTCAAATTAGGTATATCTGAAGTGGTTCAATAACAGCATATAACTGAAAAATCACAATTAACCCTACATTCTGGAAACTTTTTAACATATTCATTGTTTGGTACTGCTATAATATACTAATATACGATAGGAAAAATACAATACTCACAAAAATTTCCTACCTTGTATTTGCTTTATTTGCAGCTTTAGGTAAGTTGTTTGAATATTGCTTTGCACGTGGTTAAAAATTATTAATCGTCACAGAGCGCGCTACACCCTTGCAATCTTAACATCAACTAAACATTAAGGAGTGTCGGAGGGGTATATGTAAGGCATGGAAGCACTGCTGCCAAATCCTACTGTAAGTACGAGAAACCACAAAGGTTCAATTTAGGAGGTGGTTCAATATGTGCAACCTCACCCTACACAATATTTTTCCCAGTGTACAATTAATTTAGAGGTACTAAATATGAATAGCCACATCAATGTTTTATTGCGTGCTTCAAAACTAAACAACTAGGTACCTATTAATAATAAATAACAACAATGCACAGCAGCAGTAATAAATATTAATAAAAGAGTGATAATTTAGAAAAGGTCTAATAATTAATTTTATAGTTGAATTGTAAATGACAAAAACAAAACGCGAACACACATATTGCACGGTACACCGGCTACAAAACTGACAACACGGCCACTTTTGAATTAACCATACACACATACCAAACAATGACTCTAATATGGCTCTATATATAGAGGTTATGTATATAAATAAAATTTTCAATTCATTTTCATATGCGTATGAAAAGTTTTTGTTCATGATTTACTAGCATTTAATTCAAGTATACAATATTTTAGAGCGGACGATATATTTCAGTTTAAAACGCCATAATAGCTGTATTTATTTAAGTTCTTTTTGTGGTTCTTCTCTAAAAGCAGTTGATACAAGTAACCATAATTTAGTGATTTACTCAGGACTTAATTTAACTTTATTATTATTTATTAATATATTTCCAAGGGGCTTTGCGGTGAACTTCAGTCGGTTGTTATCTGTACGTATTCTTTTAATCGTAACCATGGGGTAATTTGTAAAGGATTTGGAAGGTTTGATTGATAACTCACTGTTCCTCAGATCAGAGTCTTAATTTCTAAATCCCTCAACGTGTTGGGTTTCATCAAGTGCCTTAAGTCTGATTTATACAACATCGCCACTATTAAATTACTGTAAACGACACTAGTGAGAACGCATTTCGAATTAGCGGCTTATATTGAGCAGGTTCAGCGCAAATTTCGAGGATAAATATATTTTACGATAGCTAGACAATTGCGTAGGGATTTCCAGCTTAATTATTATAAGATTTTGGAAGAACTTTCTTTGCGTTTGTTAGCGGAGCAAAGAAACTTGAGTGAAATTGGTAATAAACAATGTGGTTTCGTCTATGTTTAATTGGGTGAGGTTGTTCCAGTAGACAGCTGTGATCTGTGCCCTTTCATAGCTTCTAGTTTGGTAAAATGCCTATCCTGCTACTGCCGATTTTACAATTATTTCTCTTTGGTTGATGATGATTGATATTTTATACAGTTTTAATAATATTTTTTAATGTTTTCTTAAATATCTGTTATTTTAGAATTAGCTTTCGTTTACTGCGATGTAAGTACACTAGACTAAACGACGGTTAGCCCATACATACAGGGTGTCCCACCTTTTGGGGGTAGAATCTACAACCAAAAATATGACGAAATTCACTTATGTCAAAATTTCGAAAGATGCCTCATTATGAAATTATGACCATTTTGAATATTAAAATGGAACAATTTTCGAAAATCAAATCAAATGTTCAAATTAAAATTATATATTAACTAAATCCATAATAAAACAAAAACATTTAAATTTGTGTTCGAAATGATCACCATTTTGTCCAATGTACTAAAGGGACATCTTCCAGAGGAGTAGGGAATATGTTATCGCAAATAAAATAATAATAATAAACGTGATTTATTGGTACAAAACCCCTAAAGGCCATTGACCGAAGTCCTTCAGCCTAAAGTTATCGCAAAAATTGGCATAGTTTTCGGGGTTTAGTATCCTTGGTAGAAACTGTGGTTCTATTATCCTATTTCCACCCCCACCCACAATTCCAATACAAACGTTCAACGAGAACTGATGTTGAAACTGATCTTCAAATATCCCATACAAATTTTCATCAGACAATAAGTGGTTTTTATGAAAATTCTTTATTGTATTTATTGAAAAACTCGCTTCATCAGTAGACAAAATCAACAACAGTAGTTGAGGAATTTCAAGAATTTTGTTCAAAAGCCATTAACAGAATGCAATAGGTGGAGAAAAATCAGCAGGAATCAGTGCTTGAACGCATTGGATCTGGTCTGGATATAACAAATTGATCGTAAGAATGCGCCAAACAGTAACCTGTAGCAACTTTCGAGTAGTACCTATATTTTCTTCAAAAATGTTTTTGGCCTTCCTGTTCCTCCACTTCGTTTTAGTGTGCCTGTTTCATCAAGGCGTCGATGAATGCTTTCCAGAAAATTTTTTCCAGAAATATTTCAGTGTACAACCGCCTAGCTTCTAATGCATTGTCATCAGCGAGTCCATAAATCAAGGATTCATGATAAGGGACTTCAACAAATTTGACAGATTCAAAATGATTGGCGCAGTCAAACAACTTCAACGTTACTGATTTTTAGTAGAATTATTCGCAAATGTTCTTGGTATGTTGAAAAATATAGATAAAACTATAACATTAACTTGTCAAGTTAAAATTACCTATTGGGAGGTTTTTAATACCTCAAACAAAGTTGTAGTTTTAGTGGATTTATCCCAAAACAAAATTATCGAAATTAAATTACAGCCAGTAGCGTACATTTTTTTTTTTGTCAATAATGTCTATTAACTTGCTGCCCTAACGCCACTGGACTTAATTTTTATTTAGTTAGCTCCCTATTTCTGGCAACAATGCTGACAAATTTCAAAGAAATCGGTAAGGACATATTTGACTTAATTAAAAAAAACCGTTATTTACAAAAAGCACTTTTTTTTCAAACAATGCATTTCCGGACGTATATTTATGGGAAATAATTTTCATAAAATAACCCCGTTAAATATTGCCGCTTCTGTTTGAAACACCCTGTATAATTACCTACCTAAATAGGATATGAACCAAAATATACTGTTACTATTATCCCCACTCTATATTCTCACATTCCTTGCTTAACAATGACATTAACGCACCATGAATTCATAAGTTGGCTCCAACACCAAACGTTTGTTGATATACGAGGTGACCAAAACTCCCTATAATTATAACGAAAATACCAACACGCATGTTTTCTAAATAAACATACATATCATCCATTCATCAGCATTTACTCACTAACGAGTATGTATTAATCCAACTTAGGGATTTCTGTTGAGAACTCGAAGATAGCTAAACAGACCGATCCTCGAGCCGCAAATATTGTCACAAAACTGACACACCCAATCACCACCAAGTTGATGACCCTCGTAAATGGTACGCCTCCATCTCGGTCGGTCGTTCGCGATCTGCTCTCAGTTGTTCTTCACATCTAAACCACACTTCTTCATGTTGGTCTTGCTGAATTTCATCATCGATATTTGCGGTCGCCGCGAGAATGCTGCCTAGGTAAGAGAAACTCCCGAGGTTCTGAAGTCTGTCTCCGTTAACTCGAATATGTGGTGGTACAGCCACAGTGTTTGGTGCAGGCTGGTAGAGTATCTGTGTTTTCTTTATATTTAGTTCAAACCCAATACTCCTGTATGCGCTGTTAAATGCATTTAGTATATATTGAAGATCCTCTTTTGTATCAGCTAGGACGACGTGATGTGGATACGATGTTCGTCCCAGCTTGCAGTCTACGAAGGTTGAAGATTCCGCCGCCATCAAATCTGTAGACGATCTCTATTCACTCCGGTAGATCATCCTTAACAGGTTGAGTTGAATGACTGTTACAAACATCGAAAACAAAATCCATGCAATGACACATCTCTGCTTTACGCCAGTGGTTATTGGAAAAGGTACAGATACATATAATCGATGAGTAAGACCTTTCTCTCCGGAGGATGCTTATAGTGTGAGCGAAACGTTCGTCGAGATTTAAAACAGTGTTTTGGTGATGTGGTAAAACGAATTTTTGAAACATATATACTTTATAACGGGTCCTTACTATTCATTGGTCAATTTACAATAAAACATTCATTATAGCTTTTCCTCCAAATAATTAAACATCATCGCATCTTGTACCTACTAGTACAATACCCACATAATTCTAATTTGGCCAACAATTTGGTCAATATGATTATGTAAAAAATCGTTTTTTCAAGGTTGAATAAAAAACCTTTGAAAACAAAAAAAAAACAGTTTTTTTTTTAATTTTTTTTATTTAATCCCGAAAACAAAATACGTAACTTGCACTTGATCATTTTTTTCATATTCCTGGAATCATTCCAAAAAGAGGAATCGACTGACAGAGACTCGGAGATCTAAAATTGTGTACCTGACACAATAGAGGAACCAATCCCTGAACCTACTGCTGCACCGAGTTCGATCGCTAACCCAAAAGCACAAGACGAAGAGGAAATTACAATCAATCATCCTGATTTACGGTCGTCAGAAGATCAAGGTATCATGGACATGGACACAGACAATGATAATTCGATATGGATCAACTGGACACAGAATCCGAATCGGCATCGGCATCGGAAAATAACCATATTATAATAATATAAATAAATTTAACTTTTCTACTTTACTTGTTTTAGGTTAGTTACATCAATATTACTAATTTTAATTTTTTGTTTCGAAGAGAAAGTTAATGATATTAAAAAAACCTGAGGATTTGTGATAATGAATGTGTGTGTGTCGATCAGTTGTGGGATCAGCTGTCGTGGTATAAGATTTCTGGGATCAGTTAACGTGGAATCGACTGATGTGGATACGATCTTCGTCCCAGCTTGCAGTCGACGAGGGTTCAAGACTCCGCCGCCATCAAATCGGTAGACGATCGGCAGTTCATCCTTACCAAATTGAATGACCGTTCCCCCAAACATCGAAAACAAAGTCGGTGCAATGACACAACACTTCTTTATGCCACTTGATATTGTAAAGGACTCTCCGGGTGTGGACGGGGAGAGTCCTTTCGAAGTCCTTACGAAAGTGGTTTCGTATCGAAGGAGTCAAAGTATCCGGATGAATTTCTAGGGATATTCATTGAGCTTCAATGTCCTCCACAGATTCTCACGGTTAACGGAGTCGAACGCCCTGACAAGGTCTATAAAACCCATGTATAGAGGACGATTTTGTTCCCGTGACTTTTCCTGTATTTTCCTGGCAGTAAAATCATGTTGCCTGTACCCCTGTTGGGTCTAAAACCACATTGTGTTTCCGGCAGGCACCCTTTCGAGAGTGGGAGAAGATGATTGGACAAAATTCTTGCAGGAACCTTTCCGGCGAAGAGAGATACTACGATATTTCCACATACGGACCTATCCCATTTCTTAAGTATAGTGACAATTGGGTGCGCCATATTTTGGTTCTGCAAAAAAAACTTTTTTTTTCAAACGAGAACGTTTTTTATTGGTCACATCACTACCGATAACTGAATGAAAATTCGTCCATCACAAATATACGCCTCTATTATTATTTGTTATTATAATCGAGATGGCAAAACCACATTGAGCGGGTAGCAGCAGCCATCAGGTCCGATATTTTTGTATTTGTATCCTTGATTACTCTTCCCAGTTTTTTCAAAACGACGACGTGAGGAAGACGTTTTCTACACCCAGCTTTCTAAATGCTCTCTCATTTAGGTTGAGACCGATGTAATTATTTAATGAGTAATGAAAATATTTTCTTTATCTTTTACTTTCTCGCACAGGATGTTCTTTTGCGGTTCCGTTTCAATCTGCAGTGACTATAGTGTATTTTTCCGTAAACCTAAAACAAATGCCATCGCTTGAAGTTCGAGTATGGAACTTCAGCAATTCAAGTTATGTCCGTTTATTAGACACGTTCAAACCTATTACGAACTATTGATTTTTCTGTTAAAATAAAAAATACAACACATATGTCCGTTAAGCAATAATTTGAATCACCCAGTACGGCACCTCTATATTGAGATCCATGCCCACAAAACAGTGCAGCAGCGAGAGAACGGTTCTGTCGTGCTGCCGTAAATCACCAATCGCAAATAGGGATGGCAATTTATAATTAGGCAATAAATTTTCGACGGAAACAAATGTCGACAGGAATACATGTAGACCAATAGCGAGAGCAATTTGTGACAAAACGTATTCCCAATGCTGAATAATTGACGCCAAAACACACACATACACACACACTACTATCTGCCAGGATCCTAGGTATATATGAAATGTCAAATATTTTTATGCACCTACGACATAGAGGCATTCTGGACTGCAATTTATTTCTAGAAAAAGGAACTAGTTCTAATGATCTAACACTTGAAATTGCGAAGCGTAGATAATTATCACGTCAGTGAAACAATTTAAGGTATCAAAACATACCTTAATTGGAATATATATATATATGTATAAGCCAGTGGCGTACTAAAATATAGCAGCATATCAGATTAAGATTTCATTATTTTCAATAAACTTTGAACAAAACACCAAAAACTTTGTTATATTCAACCACCCAACTGAAACTTATTTATGTGGAACGGGATCAAATTTTCGGATACTGAAAGGCATCGCCCAACACCGAATCCTTATACAGGGTTATTCACGCCATACGACACGGAATAGTGTGGCTAAACTATTTAATTTCGTAAAATTTTCATTCATTGGCTCGATAAAAATGAATTATGGCAACATTTTAAAAATATTGTTTTTTTTTTAAATGGAATGCCTTGTATATGAATATATTTTTAGATTCCCCGTTCAAAATAATCCTAACTTTCATAAAAGTAAATCTCACCTAAACCTAACAGTTTTTTAAATATTTTAATTTTTATAAAAATATAGACATAATTTGAATGAAAAAATTCACACCAATTCGTTTGTGCTTTTTAATCCAGTCTGGGCTCATAAATATACCCACTCATCACTTGTTACGCCAAATATAAAAAACCCCCAATACTAAATACAGTTATATTAACGTAAAGTTTAATTCTAAATAACTTGTTTATATTAAATGGAACACCCGGTATATGAGGTGAAAGGTATTAGATGCACAAAGTAATTATCTGTCAAATATTATAATACTTTCCTACGGATAACTCTTCATTCATAATATTGGCGAATTTTTAATTGAACCTGTTAATTTCATGTAGACCACCCTGTATTTGATGATGATGAAATTAATTATATATTAATCACTATAAGGTTTTTCTATAGATATGTATATTTTTAATTTTGCATGGAAAAAGCACATATTGGTAACTAATAGGAAGAATTTTTCAAAATTATAATATTTCTCAAGTCAGACATAACAATTTGACAAACCATATATTTAAACAATAACATAATAAATAAATACATTTTTAACTTAAATTAAATAAAAAGATATACATAAATACTGAGAAATTGTATAATAAATGTTCAAAATGATTGGGCTCTAGGCACATTTGAATCCTTTTCTTAAATCCTTCAGCAACTTTAACCTGGTGTAACCCTTCTAAACGCTTCGTTTCTTTTCTCCTTCATCTCCTCTATTAAGAAGGTTTTCATTTTCGATGATTTTGTTCCTGCTCATGAACAAAATACAACACGATTTAAAATCAATATTGAAATGTTCTTGATGCAGTTGCACTGTGTTTGGGTGGTATCTTTCGTTAAAGTGCCTTAACAATCTCTCTGGGATGATTTTGCGCCGGTAAACTTTGAACGTAAACTCGCGATGCCAGTAAAGCGTTTTTGGACCATTCTCCCAGAATAAAAATCATGTCTATTCTTTCTCCTTTGGAATAGGTTCGCATTTTTGATTAATTGAATTAAATCAAATGTCACAGATAAAAAACTCTTTTATGAAAAATTCCCAACTCTTAGGTAAGAACTTTCAACAGACTATTTGACAGTAAATATCAAATTAAAAAAAAATGAATTTTTCTCAAATTCTCATGACTGACTTAATATTATAATTTTGAAAATTCTTCCTATTATTACCAATATGTGTGCCTCTTCCATGCAAAATTAAAGATATACTATATCTATAGGAAAACTTTATTTTACCTTTAATTTTTGCATCATCAAATACAGGATGGTCTACATGAAATTAACAGGTTCAATTAAAAATTCACCTAAATATATGTATGAATATGTGCATTTTCTACGAAAACGTTAAGAGTTATCTATAGGAAAGTATTATAATATTTGACAGACAATTATTACTTTGTGCATCTAATTTTGACCTCATATACCGGGTATTCCATTTGAAATAAACAAGTTATTTAGTTATTATTGGACACCCTGTATTTAGTATTGGGAGTTTTTTATATTTGGCGTAACAAGTGATGAGTGCATATATTTATCAGCCTAGACTGGCTTAAAAAGAACAAACCAATAGGTGTGAATTTTCTCATTCAAAATTATCTCTATATTTTTATAAAAATTAAAGTATTTAAAAATCTTTCAGGTTTAGGTGAGATGTACTTTAATGAAAATTAGGTTTATTTTGACCGGGGAATCTAAAAATATATTCATATACAGGGCATTCCATTTAAAAAAAACACAACTATGGTTCATTTCTTATATTTGGGACACCCTGTATAGATTCACAATATTTTTAAAATGTAAAATCATTTTTATCGAACCCATGAATAAAACTTTTTTGAAATTAAATAGTTTAGCCACACTATTCCGTGTCGTATGGCGTGAATAACCCTGTATTAATAAAAAATTGCTTAACACCAAGGCATCTGCAAGTCTAATTTTTAAAGAATTTGATAAAATATGACGATGAGGATAAAAAAGTTTCAAATTAGCATATACTTTACCTATACACCTCGTAACATTATAATTATTTTTTTATTTCTTTCATTTATTAAAAGATAAAGCAAATATTTTGTTTCTCCTTCAAAATAACATTTTTCTATATTCTAAATTATCCGGGACTCGGTTTCTGCCCTACCGGACCCGAGAAGTTTATTCACATGCGTGAATGAACCACAGGCGTTTTGTGCTACTCTTCAAAAAGTTAGAAATTCTGTCCCAACCAACAGTGAGAAAGATAAGCTCAATTGCAGTTTTTCTTATTCATAAAATATTTCTAATTCTAAATTACCGCATCAGACGGCAACAATCTCTTATTTGCTATGCAGCGAATGTGCCCCGAAAAATCCAAGTTGTTCGTAAACAAAATAACAAAATCATTCACAGACTGGCTTAAAAAGAACAAACGAATAGGTGTGAATTTTTTATTCAAATTATGTCTATATTTTTATAAAAATTAAAATATTTAAAAAACTGTCAGGTTTAGGTGAGATGTACTTTAATGAAAGTTAAGTTTATTTTGAACGGGGAATCATAAAATATATTCATATACAGGACATACCATTTAAAAATCACAACTATGGTTCATTTCTTATATTTGGGACACCCTGTATAGATTTTTAGAAAATTAAATAGTTTAATCCCACTATTCCCTGTCGTATGGTCTGAATAACCCTGTATATTAAAAAAAAAACAATTTTACAAATACATTTCGATGACGATATTCGTTATCAGGGTAACTCAACTCGTTCGTATTTCCGTCAAAATCTCCAGAGTAAATTTTTGACCTGATCGCAATACATTCCTGCTATACTGTACTCCCTGCGGGATGTAAAAAAAAGAGTTACACCCTTAAAATTTGCATGATTTGTACAGACTACATAATATGACGTTTGAGCTCAAAATCTACATCTAGCTGGAACTTTCGTGCCGAATTCCAGAATCTTTCTAAGAACTGCATATCGTTATTACTCTTCTACATTAACGCGTTTTGGTGAATTAACCACTAATAATTATCAAAGACGAAAAAAGAGTTTCTCAGCCTTATACTTTAAAACAAATAAAAAAAACTGATTCAATATAGAATATAAATTGTGTGCGTAATTATAGAATTTAATGTCTACTTATTAAACAATTTGTGATCACAGCAGGACTATCCAAACAAAACACGATTTAAAAAGAAAACATCAGGATTTCTTAAATGGTTGCAATGACTGTACAAATTCCTAACGGTCAGGTCATTAGTCAAAAAACCGAGATATTATGTACCTTATAGTTATTTTTCCCCGTATCGACATACGGAACGAGACAAGTGATGCACACAACAATCTTTTGTAGGTGATTACAACACAACGCTTAAATTCAATATATTTCACATTGGCATTCAAACTAATAGAGGCAATGGATGCGTAGATGACATGCATACATTACTTTAGCTGTTATAGCACAGTCGTTTCCTTATTTTTACAATTTAACAAACCATTCATGAGTTTAACCCTTTGAAATCAAACATCATGCAGCTAATTAGATAAAAGCAGGTATAACCTACACTGCCTAACAGGCTTATGTCACTGTGGTTTTTTGTTAGATCTTCCAAAAATATTTGGATTTCTGGTTGGGCAGAAATGTTATTCGCTGAGAATTCATTTATTTTCGGGCTATAAAGTAGGTTTACCGCGTGCTTCCAATAATGAATTCCTCCATCTATACAGCCATCACATTAGCTTATCTACATTTTAAAAGCCATTAATTATACAGGGTGAACTATCACTCATTACAAAAATTTTAACCACGTGCTCAGAGAAGCATGAAAAACTAAAAAAATTTGTTCCGGAATTTTTATTCGATGTTTACAAAATGTGGCAAATCCACGTTTTTCCCCGGTAAATCGGAGCCTATGACAAGCATTTTTCAATATGACTTCCAACATACGCTGTATTAGTACAGCTGTAGGGATAATATTCGCGGCGTTGCCAATTGTAGAGCCGGAGAAAATGAAAAGTTTTGTTAATAATAATAATAATTAAAATACCTGATAAATAAGTTCATCTGCATAATTGTACATTACTTCTTCGCTTTTGGAAACTGCTAAAAGGATATTTTCGCATATTGAACAACTACACTAATAATTATTTTACTCAAATCGGTTATTTTTACAACAACTTCTCGCGTAGCGAAAGAACCAAATGTTCGAAGAGGCCACCGTTAACTTTATTTACGCATTTAGCTGTTCATACCAATATCCTTTAGACCGTAAAGATCGGCTATCTAGAGTAAGACCTTTATTGGATAAGCTGTTATTGAATTACAGAAATGCTTTTTTTCCAAATGAGAATTTATCCCTTGACGAGTCACTTTTGCTTTTTCGTGGCCGACTAAATTTTAGATTATACATAAAAAATAAGCGTGCGAGATATGGTATAAAATTGTATTCTTTATGTACCCCAGATGGATATGTTTTAAACCTTCAAATCTATTCGGGGAAAAGCGAAGAAGTCCAGGGAAATTCAAAAATAGAGTCTCTGGTTATTTCACTATTGGAACCCTATTTGGACAGAGGCTATCACGTTTTCATGGACAATTTTTATAATGGCCTAAATTTGTGCAAAAAGCTGCTAAAAAGAAAGACTCATTGCACGGGCACATTACGCCGCAATAGAGAGGGCAATCCAACTCTTGTGACAACAGCCAAACTAAAGATAGGTGAGCTTATTTGGAGAAGATGCAAGAAAGTATACGTTTCTAAGTGGAAAGACAAGAGAGAGGTTTTGTCCATTACAACCAAGTACCATCCTAAACTCATCACCACTCATTTTTGGCCAAGAGAAAATAAAACCCGAAGATGTTTCTCATTATAATATGAACATGGCAGGAATTGACCGCAGTGATCAGATGATTACTTATTACTCGTCGCCGCGAAAAACTAGTAGGTGGTATAAGAAGGTAATGTTTCATTTACTAGATATAACGCTATGGAATGCATACTATATGAAAAGAAAGTATAATTCAAAAATGACGTTTCTGAAGTTTCGTGAGGAAATAATAAAATCTTACCTCGAAGTTGATCCCAGTGTGATAGATGGAAGGTTATTAGTAAGACAAGGACCTTTACATGGCGGCAAAAGAAGAAGAGTTGATACCCCTGCTGACGAGCCCCCAGCGGACTTGTTGGATAAAATGCACTTTCCGGAATGTATTCCAAATTTGAAAAATCCGAAAAGAGGTCACCATTTACGATGCAAACATTGTTACTCTAAATCAATTCGCAAGGAAACCAAATATAGGTGCAAGACGTGTCCCGAACATCCTCCACTTTGCATTGATCCTTGCTTTGAAGAGTTCCACAAAATTATTTTGTAAAGCAATTTTTTTTAAATAAATGATATGCTTTAAATAATGTAATTGTTTCTCTTGCGGCATATGACGTCACTGTCCCAGACCGCCGAAATTTTTGTATGTAGGGACATGACGGCAAATGCCGCATCATGTTGTTTTCTGCCATACACTTTAAGAACCGCTTCTAAAACATGTAGCCAATATCTAACTTATTTTATGTGAGTTATACCAAAAGAAAAAATGGTGCGTTTTTGAGAACCACCTTTTTTCTTAACTGTCCGCGAACGTGTTAATGACTAAAATTATTATTATTTTACATAAACCGTTCATGTTTTACAACAGAAACTTCCGCTCATCACAATAATAATATGTAGGCCTACAACCTATACCGTAAAATGTTGTGCAAAAGTTACGCTAATTCCGCCGTTCACTTTCATCAAAAACAAATCATAGATAAGTGTTTACCTATTGAAACAAATAAAAATACGGTTAATATCTTACGGTATAAACCTGCATTCTAATCTGATAAATATTTTTGGGATTTGTTTTTGCAAAGCAGCAATTTTATTATTAACGAAATCTTAATAGCAAAAAATAACAACAAACAAAAACTAACTTGTGTATAAGTTACATTGACATACAAAAGATATTTGACAATTTCCTGAAAACTAAAACATAACTCGAATTCACGCCATGATCGATTATAACCGGTTCTAAACGGTTTAACTTTTTGCATTCACGCGTCCCCGGTCATTGTCGGTTTCACTATGATGACGTCACGAAAAAGCCCTTCATGAACATTATCATTAGTTAATTTGCGCTTCATTTTTCAGGTAACTAGGTTTATTTTCACAGGCTTCTAAAATCGTCAGAAACAGTCTCTATTCTGCGCAAATCAATTACATCGCGTGTCAACAACGTTATGCGCAGAATACATACTGTTTCTGACAGTTTCGAAGCCTATGAAACCAAATCTAGTTACGTGAAAAATTAAGCGCAAATTAGCTAATGACAATGTTGAGTTTCACGTTCCTTTTACAAAAAAAAACTTAAGTAATCATGTCACATCATTGGTTAGCGCAGAATCCCGACTGTTTCTGACGGGTTCGCACTCTTGTGAAACCTGAAACCGCAAAGAAAATATAACGTCACAGCTAACATGTGTATGTTAGCTGTGATAATGTCATGAAAGTCTTTTTCGTGACGTCATCATAGTGAAACCGCCAATAACCGTAGTCGCGTGAATGCAAAAAGTTAAACCGGTTATAATCGGTCATGGCGTGAATTCGACTTATGTTTTAGTTTTCAGGAAATTGTGAACTGTCAAATATCTTTTGTGTGTCAATGTAACTTATGCAATATTAACAGTAAAGATGTAACAGTGTATTCGTTAATAATAAAATTACTGCTTTGCAGAAACAAATTCCCAAAATATTTATCAGATTCTAATGCACGTTTATACCGTAAGATTATTAACCGTATTTTTTATTTGTTTCAATAAACACTTATCTATGCTTTGTTTGTTTAAATTTTGTCATCTTTCATACCTAATTGTAATTAAGTATACTACTTAAGTTGATAAACCATTGCATTGGTGACGCTGTATTTCCGGCGGTATTGAAGGAGGCAAGGGTTATTCCAATCTACAAAAATAAAGGATCGGTTTATGATCCTAGTAACTATCGACCAATATCGATCTTGCCAATTTTTTCGAAAATCTTTGAGTCTATTATTAAAAATCAAATAACTGAATATTTTGAAGCAAATAATCTCTTTATGCAAGGTCAATATGGCTTTCGTAATAAGAGATCTACTACTCTTGCAATTAATAACCTTTTGGAATATGTTTCGGATGGCATGGAACAGGGCTGTGACACCTTTGCTTCCATTTATGACCTCACTAAGGCTTTTGACTGTGTCTCACACGAGATACTTCTTCAGAAACTCTCTTACTATAACTTTGAAGTTGACAGTGTTGCCTTGGTTGGCTCTTATCTCAGCGATCGTTTTCAGCACGTTTTGTATGGGGGACGATACTCGGAGAGACGAAGGGTTGGACGGGGTGTGCCCCAGGGGTCGGTTTTGGGACCTTTATTGTTTTTAATATACGTAAATGATTTATACAAATTTCAAGAAGAGTCAAATATAATACTCTTTGCTGACGACACAACTAGTCTGATTAGATATCGACCAAACGACCCTTTAGGGGAGTTGGTTAAGGCTGTTGAGACTGACATAGGCAATTGGTTTCTGGCAAATGAACTGAGCTTGAATCAGGCTAAAACTCAGAGCATGAACTTTACATTGCGTTCTGCGCCTATCGATCTTCAGAGCGATGTTCGCGTGAAGTTCCTTGGGGTTCATCTTGATCCTAAATTAACCTGGTAGAGTCATGTTCGAGAACTTGGGTGCTCGCTGTCCAGGGTCATATATCTCATTAGAAGGCTTGCGCAGAGTGTTTCAATCGCCAGTCTGTTGACGGTATATCATGGTTATTTTGTTTCCCGTATGTCGTATGGTATTTTGAACTGGGGACATAGTTCCCATGCAATGAAAATCTTCAAGCTACAGAGGAGATGTTTACGTACAATGTTGGGGCTCGGTTGGCGTGACTGCTGTAAAAAGTATTTTGTTGAACACGGACTACTTACTTTGCCTTCCTTGTACATCTTAAACTGTCTTGGCTACATTCGAACCAATGCCTCGCATTTCAATCTTCACTCTGATATGCATAATTATGGTACACGAAATCGCAATGACATATTGCCTGAATTTCACCGCCTATTGAGGACTAGGAAAGGTTCTGACTATTATTGTGTTAAATTTTATAATAAGCTGCCGTCTCACATAAAGAACCTTGGTGAAGTCCAGTTTAACAAAAGTATTAAAACATTTTTGATATCTCAAGCTTTTATACCTTTGAGGACTATTTCAGAAGCGATATTGTAAGATTTTTATAGATTTTAGTTTGTTTTATGTTGTTGCTATTTTAATTTGTTTGTAAGCCTTTCTTTGTTGCTGTAACTTTGATTAATTTTTGTTATTTTTTGACGTACTATACATGTTATGTAACATAAGATGGTGAATAAATATATCTATCTATCTATATATCTATATCTATCTGAAAGGGCAAATACAATTTTTCTCATTGCTTCAAATTTTCCGTGTTTTATTTAATACTTTCCTGTGGAAACCCAAATTGAATCACCCTTTAATATCAAGACAGCCTTAGTAGCTTAACTTGTATTAAAAAATGATATAAGAACTGTGTAATACTGTCGCGTAATGGACCAAGCATCAGTGAGTCATGAACTGACACAACAGTCATATTATGATGCATGTCTTGTTTTCGAAAGAAATGTTTAAATTTTTTGATTTTTGCTCGGTATTACACAGGAAGAAAAACTAAACCAAATCATTCAACCAGTATAATAATAAAAAAATTACGTATGGTAGTCGTCTGTAATGAAACACCACTCTACCCAACGTGAGCTTATTTAAGGTAGTGACGAGCTCGTTTAAATATAGGAGAGGAGAAAGCCGAGGCCCTGATAACATAAGTTACTGAACCTGAATTTCCAAAGACCCTCACAAACAATATGTTTCACCTCTTTCCACTAAGTATTTCGCACTATTCAAAACTTTTAAAAATAAAACTAAACAGCCAATTGCAAATGCTAAATAAAACCCTGAGTAATGTGTGCTTACTATTTTTTTACAACTTCGGCGTGGTTTTTCGCACATGAAACTGTACACTGATTTATGTGAAGAAAAATAGTTGAGGAAAAGACAGAGCCCTAGTACCTTGAATTGATTCAAACATATCAAACGAGAACCGAGGAACAAAACAAATAAAAGATATGTTTTAATAAAACATCCATAACATTAAAATTAAATAATTTTATTCAATTGCTCTCATATTATGCATTAATCTCTTACTTGCCTTCAATATGGTATTATACGAACCGCGTATAGTATATTCTACAATTTATTCGTCGTACCCCGTATGCATAAAATATTATGACAATGACAATGCATGAGATACATGTTTTATGATAGTCATGACACTGGGGGCATGCTGGCACCTTATGGGGTTGCGAACACAACAACAGAATGAAAGATGATGCATATTCCGTCAATTGATTTTATAATCTTTTCAATTTACTACATGTTATTGGTACGACACAATAGAGATGGACATGCCAAGATAAGGTTGATGTTGCGGCATGCAGCGCGAGGAAGGTGCATATTTAGCATGACGTGATGGCGCCTAAATGTCACTAGATATCTCTGTAGAATTATCTAATCAGATACCTATATTATTACAGCTATATTTAAACAAGAAAATTAGGTACGAAAGTAATTAATTATTATATTAGATGGGCTTGTTTAATAAAACAAGACTTAATTACGAGATCCAATACTTTTTTTGAATGCCGATGTTCTTGAACATCTTGTGAAACATTAAGTTGTAGCAAATTGGAAACGATGAAATTCTTGTCTATATGTAAGTGGCTATGCGCCAGGTCGAAGACGACACGACGCGACGTACCTATGTTTTGGATAGGTCGAGACGATACTCTAAATATTCTTATGGATAATTCAATGAGGCGAAACAGATTTGTGTGCCCGTTCCTTTTACAGAGGAGCACAGGAATTTAGGCTTAATAGACATGTACTTAGTCTTAAATTAAGAAAGACACTCTGTGAATTTCTTATTTTGTCGTTGTTTGGATATGGAGACTATATTTATGGCCCTTGTCTGGATCAGAGAACTATTGCTCGAATACAGAGAGTCCAAATTGCTTGCTGTCGATTGATTTATGGTTTGCGCAAATTTGACAGAGTCTCACATAAGTTGAAGGAGCTTGCTTGGTTGCCTAAGAGGTATATGTGGGAAATCCACGTCTTGACTTTTGTTCATAATATTATGTAAACTAATGAACCGGCTTATTTACGCAAGAACACAGATACTCATTAATGGAAAGAGAAAATCGTGCTGTACAATATTCGCGTCTCAACATCCCACCATCCATTTAAGTCAGTGACGAGTGATTAATTTTAACAAAAACAACAATCCTATTAATCTTAAAAAAATTACACCAAGCTTCCATTAACGTAAAGAGGTTTTCAAATTATTACATTTTCTCAATTTTTCACTATTTTCATTTTAAAAGCACCACAGTTCTAAATACATATAATTATTGTTTCTTGAGTAAATAACTATTTGTGGTATTGGTTAACTAAGTGAGATAATTAAAACTAAAAGTCCGAGCCCTCATGATGGTTTCATAATAAACCGAAACGTTGAAGTAGTAGCTATGCCGGTTCTAGACCGGAGGTGGCGCTCTGTATCTTTTTATAACGTAAGTAGTAGTAAGTTTCCTATCAAAAAATAATTTGGATTAAACTTTTCATTTAATACTGTGAAATGTCTAAAATTATGAATATCATAACAGCTAGATAAATAAGTACTCACCTTATTTTTCGATTTATCTTTTTCTGAAGATTTGGGTGGTCTCGGACTTAACTCATCCTCAGAGGACGCCATACGGTTAAACTTTTGGGTCCGCTCCTTCACACTCACAGCCTGCTTCTCCTCACTTCCATCTCCTTCACCTCTCCTCTTCAGTGGAGTAGGAACGCTATCTTCTTCAAAAGATTTGCCTTTCTCAAGATCACGCTTGCGTGGAGGCGCCTGAGGAGTACCATTATCGCTATAGAAAGATTCATTCTCCACAGAAGTAGACGAAGTGACAACAGGAGGAGGTGGTCGATAGGGTGGAGGCTGACGTGCAGGAGATATCGTAGGAGAGACTGGGAAACCTACTAACAAATTAGTAGGACTCACTGGAGTGTCTACAGAAGGGTATAAGGAATTAAGGTATTTTGTTTTTAAAATTAGGACTTTGTCTTCATCTTCAGTTTTTGTATGGGCGAGTTGATTAATGAATTGCTTGAATTTTGTTCGATTTTGTTCTGAAAAGAAAATATAAAATATTACTTACATTTACAGATTTTCCATAAAAAATCTGAGATAATTTTAATATGGTGGAATAATACGAATGGATTATTTTTTAAATTAAACGTTAAGCGATCGGAATACACGCAAGTTTTGATTTCATTAATGTTTATTCTTAGTATTTGAAACATTTCAATAAGAAATAAGATAATAATAATAATAATAAAGGGACTTTAATTTAAGCTCGGCGAAGGTCAGGACATCTGTTTATTTTACCGAGCATACAAATGTTACAGTAATAATTAAACATCACAAAAATACAAATGAAATAAAATAAAGGGACACATTCTCACAATGTTCATAAACAAATTTGAGTACAAAATAAACCCGCATCAAACAATGCAAAAAATGAAATGCAAAGTAAATTAACTAACAAGATCGTTAACACACTTCAAAAATGCAATCACTAGTATCAAAGAACCTGCACATGGTTTTTAAATCAAATCGAGGATTTTGCTTTGGTGTCCGCAAAAGTGATACTTAACCCTAGTAGTCATATTCATCCATCCCATTTCCCGAAACTTTTCACTTTACATGATCACGAATTTTCAAATCATAAATAAAACGCACAGGAACCGTATATACAGGTGCAAAAATTATTATTATTAACATTAGAGAACATTGATTTGCCTTTAAATATAGGCCATTGTCAGCAGAATAAATCGCGACAGCGGCATCGGTCAGATCTTCATTGACGGCATTGTGCTAACATTACTTTTAGTAAAACATTGGATAAACACAACTATACTTAACGAATTTATGCAAATACACCGTGAAAATTACAAATAGAAGGGGGCGAAGAGGGATCTCTGTGGCACACCTCTTCGCGATTGCACAGGTGGTGACGCCCTGCCATCACAGCGCACTATCTGACTAGGATTACTCAAATAGCAGTGAAATAAGTTGACACTATCAGCACTGAGACCAGAATACAACAGTCGATCGTCCACAGTATTCAACGGCTTGCTGTAATCAAGAAGTATTAAAGCATCACCATTGTCCATATTGATAAGTTGATCATCAACAACATTCGCCAAAGCAGTGGCCGTACCGTGTAAACTCTTCTTTGAGTTAAAAGGCTTATACTTAAGCCTCAGTTCAGACAATTGTCAGGATTCTGTTTTTTTTTTGGCATAGGAACTACTACTTAGCATTTCCAACTTGATGGAAATTTATGCTCTAAAATACACGCATTAAAAATGTGAGTTATGATTGGTCGGGCAACAAAGCTTTACCATTTCAACCGTAATTTCATCAGACCCAGATAACAACATAATATCTAAGCGAACATTACTACAGGAAACTCAATCCAATATAAAGGGTGTTCTATGGTGACGACCTATTAGAATATTTCATTTTTTGTGCTAAAGAAGATCACATTATCAGAACTCGTACCAGTTCCATTAGTAAATAGATATTAACAAACAATTGTTTTTAAGGGCACTGTCTATATCATTTTCGGACCACCCTGATTTATTATACCGCCAAATATCTTATGAACTCAACAAAAGTTTATCTTGGACGGTTATGAAAATTGATTAATAATGCCTTCCTTACAAAAACAAAAATTTGATTATTTTTTGGACCATAAAAAGGGAATGTTGACGTGAAAAACCGCTTAACTTAAGTAGGATACATTAGGACTTATCCTTCAACACCAAATATCAGCAGTTTTCCTCCCCATGTCATAACCGCATGTTGCTTTTCCATAGTTGATTGACAGTTAAACAAAAAATTTAACCTCAAAATGCTCTAATCATGTCACATCAGTCCAGCTGACTGTCAGATGTAGAGGTATGTAGGTGTACAGTGTTCAATTTAAAATAACGAAGTAACCTCCAATAACCAGATGCCATTATTTTATTTATACTTCAAAATACTGTTACTTAGAACTATTCTAATGGGTACCAAGTCATCGTGGGACACCTTGTATACTTAATATGTGACAAAAAATGTCTATTAATAAAATGTATCTCTATCCGGTAAAAAAATTATTATTCGCTAACTTAAAATCATATTTTGGTCACTTGTTCCAATAAGTACCTAAGTGGCATAAAATGCTCAAAGTTTGACAGCGTCTAAAAATTTGCCTCCGGTTCTTCTAATGACCTAAGTTTAATCAGCTCTTAGTTCCTGTTCTTGTCAAGTGTGCAAAAAGTAACCATGCCAAGAAAAATGGGCAGTACTGTGCATTGCAATATTGCATGCAGCACCATCAAGTTACAGTAAGCTCTTATGACATACTTTTATATAAGTAGGCAAAGGAAGATCAATTTAATTTTCGTTGATATATTATAAGCTTACCCATCCGGCATCCATCAATTTGGAATGCATCGGTTCATACTTGCAAAAATCTTGCCTAAACAAATGCATGCATTTTATGCCCGCTGTAACAGTTCATATCGATGCCTAAACTACATCAACATTATTAAAATGAAAAAATTAAAATATGATTACGTCGCGAAAGCATTTCATGCTATAAAAACTGTGACTTTAAAGTTGTTTTCGAGCAACGGTAGGTACGTTACTAAATGCTTACCAGAAGCTGCGAACGTTAGATCAAGACTATGAAAATACCACTAAAAACCCTAGGAAAATAATTGTACAAATAAACCCTACACCAAAGCTGAGGGAAAACCCTTACATATCGTAACCTGAAAATTTAAAAATCGTAATCCAGGTTTCATGGTGTTATTCTTTTCCAGTTTTTTATTCTAGCAGATGCTTTGGTGCTTTATTTGTATTTTTTTTTTTCAGTGATACATAACAATAATTGAATTACTTATTCAAAAATTAAGGCTGTTCTAGTTATTGACAAGGTGTTAAAACTTTTAGGATTTTAAATAATCTCTCTAAAAAGATGTAAGCTTTGGTGTAGGTACGTCCAGTTTTTGATATGGCGTGATAAAGCTATCAATGGTAAAATGTTTAACGACTCTACCGGGTATCATCGCCACCTTTTTCATGGAAATTAGGCTGAGCCTAGGTTTTCAGGTGGTTGGCGGTTGATGTAGGTACAATGGGACCAGTGAAGTCTAAATGCAGTGACTCTTACAGCCGATCGCCACCGTTTCAAAAATATATTATATTGTTACGTATAAGATAGCTATTGGCACGGAAAATGTTAATTTTCATGGTAATGTGTCAGTAAATGCGGAATAGTAGTATTCCAGAAAGGTATGTAATTATTGAAGGAGAGATCGACGATAATTTTAACAAAGTTAAAACCTATCTTCGACTAAGTACGAAGGTGAAGTAAATAAAGTATAAAATCTAAAAAATTTCAAGGACAAGTCCAAGATGATAGTTTGTCAATTTACTGTCAGCGAAATACTTCAATATAAAAATACTAAGTACACAGTACCCGCAGAAGAGCAAAACAAATCACATATTCAACTGTATTAATTATTTTTTTTATAGGTAGGTAGTTTGTGATTAATTTCTTTGCGTTATTTGCACCCTTAATATCAATGTATAAGTACTGATACATAATTAGGTAGGTAGTACAGATTGTTATATTTAATTAAAACTTAGTCGAAGATTACCCACCTAAACTTTTTATAGAAACAATTGAACCACAATCAGACTCACAACTTGGTAGATATAAAATGTATACAACCAAATCTGTGAGATAAGTATTATTCCTGACCATGTTGGACTCTCAATCTGGTCAACTGTAGCTCGCTAACGAATCAATTTTATAAATTGGTAACTTGGTGAATAAGTAGGTATTATAGTTATTTTCGCCTGCCTGCACTTAAACATAGTTTTACCGCCCGCATATGCGGGCGGTAAATGACCATTTAGCGCCCGCTCTTTTTATTTATTTTTTCATAGATGGCGCTACTGTTAGATTTCCAATAATAACGTTAACATCAGTAGTTTTCACTCACTTAACTTAATGTACATTCCATCTAGAGGATAACTTGACAATTAATTGAGAAAGTTTACTTAGGTAGTCGTCTGTCATTCCGCTAAACTCATGTAATTATTTAAAATTGGCCATTATTAATTAGTAATCACTTTTTAATTAGTATTGTAGTACCGAAATATAAGTACCTAAGACTCTAAAATCAAATTTCTATAGCGTACACACTCAGATAATAATTTGACAGTTTCTTTCTAAATTTAAAATACTCAACACGGACATGTGAGCCTGTCACATAAGTTTATCTAATCTGAGTTTGTCAAAGGATAACGCCTATTATCATGTACGTCAAAAAATACTCCCATTAATTACTGTCAAAAACTGTCAGTTCATAACAGTAATAATTAATTATTAAAATAAAGTGCTTTTGGTTTAATATTGTAGTATGAAGAGGCAGGCGAAAAACAGTTGTAAGTACCACTGGCGGTAAAGCCGCTGCAGCCCTTCGCTGTATAGCTGCCCTCGCTCGCTTCGCTCACTCATGCGTCTATACAGCGGCGGGCTGCAACTAATGCGTTACCGCCCTTTATACCTAATATACTATTAAATACCGTTTTACGCTATTTAGATATTTCATGCAAATATTTGTTTTTCCCGATCAAAATCTAGTTGTGAGACTACGGTTTAAAGTTTAGTCTGAACCACCTTCAGGGCTCAAGTAACACGTTCAAATCTCTTATTCATTATTGCACTTCACTATGTAATGACTAATTAATAGCAACTCTCGAGTAACCTAATAAATTTCCCATAGCTACGTGTTTGTTACATTAAATTTGAGGTTAGGTGAAATCATAACATACTGATTAGATCATCACTGATACGATATCATAACATGCAGTCTTATTCATATAATACCTTGACCTGCTGGAGTTCTTATCAATAACGTATTTTTTTTATTATGAGTAACGATAATTAACTATCAAACTATTATAATAATATTTGGTAACACCACTGTTTACACTAGTCAGAACAATCATTAATTTCTCACTTGTATCGCACATAATACATTTTGTACACATACCTTTTGTTGTAGGATCGGTTAGATATGATTTAAAATGTCTTACAGCATCACGGTTTTTCACTTTACACCCATTATCTTTAAAAAACATGTAAATTTGTTCAAGAGTTAACTCGCCCGACGCCATGTTTGTTATTATTATTATTCACACATCGAGCAAGCAACCAACTGCTAGTTAGTTACGAGTCGTCAAGCACAGCAACCTTATAAACGAAAATCACTAGATACGGAGAGTGTATAGAGGGAAATGTGCGTATGATGGCATTCGTATTTATTTGAGAGCTGATTCATAAGAAGTAACATCTTAAAAATATTTACAAATTTTTCGGGGTGTCCCAACTAAAATAATCTGCTCAATAATTGTGTTTCTTTCTCCAATCAATAGGTATAAATTTGTATTATGATATTATTTTAAGAATATATAACTAAAAAAAACAACTTTCTTCAAAGTTTATATTACTTAAATAGTAATTTACTTTTTTTTAAACATTAAAATAAAAGAATAAACGGGTCACCTTTTGTTGCATGTGAATTTTAGTTTATTTTATATGTAGGGAGAAATTACCTAACAACCCCTTTTGGATCGTTCATCAGTTTTACCGAAAGGATAACCTATGGCTAGTAAATGAAAAATAAAAAATGATTTTGTGGCGTAACGGGCAAAATGACTGATTTTACCTACACTATTTTTATTTATATTTTTACGGCTGGTGTTACCTATACATTGGATATGGAAACGAATTCGTCAGTATTTGTCGACTCATGCCTCGGTCTGGTTCTACTGAATTAGACTCAGGCCCTGCTAAATTAAATAAAGTCCCCTGTGTAGGTAAAACCAGTAATTTTGTCCGCTACGCCACAAAACTTATTAATGTGTGAATTGTGTATGGTCGGTTGCCTTTTATACATTGAATTACTATTATTATTACCAAATCATCATAAGATTTTAATTCGCTAATTATTGTTCTGGTAAGACTGATGAATGCTCAAGGGTAGGTAGTTAGGTTATTTCTCATTGCATAAAAAATCAATCAAAATTCGCGTGCAACTAAAGAAAGATCACCAATCTATTTTTATATGTTAAATAGTGCAAATGTGAATAAAAAAGTTGTTATTCGCAGAAAATAAAAAGTACTTTATGTTTAATAGCCACAATTAAACGCCAAATATTCAATGGTTTCAATGTAATATGTGTGTTATAAGCCAGGCAACACCACACTTCAATCTAAATTTCCAAAATCGCCCTTTTCAGTGTAGGATTACCAAGTTTGTTACTGTATAGGCGGAATATACTGTTTGGTATGTTGATAGTTGGAATTTCAATAAAAATTACTTACCTACCTATATGATATATTTTTTTAAATGTTAGCAATATTTTTTCGGATATAATTTATGTCATATTATTACTAATTTAATAATGCTCATTATCATTCAATTTTTTTTATAAATATATACAAATATACAGCCGATTGAAATACAAAATTTAAGCTAAACATATTAATTTGAAAAAATAGTCCATTTTTAAGTGGAGTTGTGTAATTATATGATGAAATAAAAGTCTAATCTCCACAAAATAAATTTAATAGAAATCTTAACTATATCCAAACATGTTTCGGAACTTCAAACTAGTTCCATCATCAGTGGTAATAAGAGAAACTTAAAATATTGTTCCAGAAAATTTCTATTGAGGTCTTGAAATATATATATTTTTTGTGAACACATGTAAATCAAAATTACATTAAAATGAACAACTCACCATTTTATGGAAATGTTTTTGTTGTTTTTATGATTTAAAAATTAACATACTACTATCCTATCTTTCTTTCTTTTTATATATCATGATGTTTTTCAATTTAATATGTAAACATATTAAATAGATCTAGCTTAAACAGTTTATCAAAATAATAAAAAATAATAGAAACAATTTGTGTCAGTAAAGAAAATAAAGCAGAACTAATTTTATGGCATAGCCGACAAAAGTATTCGCTTTATCTATACATAATAGTGTTGTCCAATATGCCACAAAATGATCTCTACTTTGTAATCAAAATGTCAATGTTACCCACTCAAGACCACTGCCAACAAACAAATATATGAAAGCTTCGTATAGCTTAATTTATAAACAAAAGTCACTAATATTACTATCATTCTTATTTTTCATTAAATTTGCACGTTTTTGTTTTTGAAAAGTTCAATGAAACATCACACAATTCCATAAAATTCCACTTAAAGTCAAAATACGTTGTTAATTAATAACGGTACGATGGAATACATATTTTTTAATGCAACAGTTTAACCATATATTCGATTGTTATGAAAATTATTGCAATTATAAAATATAAATCAGTCAGTGTGACAAGAACTACCTGCCTCACTGGTATTTCAAATTGAACACCATATATGTTTTGTTTTTAGAAATATGTTAAGGCCTTTTATAACTAGATCATCAAGTTTTTATAGTTATTCACGTATTTTTCTATTTTATTATTTTTATCAAACTGTGGAGTTTTTAATTCATCGAAAAATGCTTTTTGATAATAGAACTTTAGATAAAGTATCACTAAAAATGCAAATTTAATTTATAATATTGGCAATTTTTAGATACTTAAACAGTTTTGTTAAACATGTGTAAAACACAACAAATTTACAAGGTGTTGACTTGGATGTAGTAAATATTTATATAAAATGAGTTACTCTACCTCAGAATATTAATTTATTATATGCATAATATAGTTCTGTTTACAACAAACCTACTAAAACACGTTTCTTTATGTGTTGTGTCAGAAAACCATGCGATATTTGTGTATTTATTAATAATTTATATTATGAAAAGCAGTTTTTTTGTATATTTTATACAATACTTTAAGACCTAATGCCTTGATAAATTTTATTTGAGATTTATTGCTTTGAGGAAATTCGCGTGCCGTTAAATATAATCAGATGAATATTTAATAAACTTGTAGTCGAAGCAGTGATAAAACTGGTAACGTAAGTATTACAATATTTTGTGATATTTATGTCACATTTAATTCACATTTGTTATTAATGTAATATATTTTTATGATTGAGTGCTTATACCAAATCCCATATATTTGTATTGTACCTATTCATGAATTCACTTTCGAGAGAGTCGGGAAAATGGCACTCCATGAATAAGATTGGTTCATTATTTATTTTTGTGTCAGAATTATCTAGAATATTCTATTTTAGAATATTTATTATTATATTCCTAGGCCTAAAATTTTTCGCTGTACTCCTTTCGAATCCTGGAAATTCACATATAGAAGAGTGCCTCGCTCAGTTAAATTGCAGTTCTAATTGAGTTATACGAGGGTTGCCTTTTATATTTCGGGATTAGAGAACAAAAACAAATATTAATCATCGAAAATCACTTAGAGCTATACACTTTTGCATGCGTTTGAACCAATTGTCGAAGCACTTCTGCCACTCTGATTGAGGTATCCCCAAAACATGCATTCTGAATGCAGCAACCGCTTCTTCAGGTGTCGAAAAACGTTGACCTCTCAGTTTGTTTTTTACGTACGAGAATAAAAAAAAGTCTTTCGGCGCCAAGTCAGGACTATACGGCGGATCACTCATCAAATCAATGTTTTGGGTGCTCAAATATGCAGTTGTTTGAGCCGATGTGTGAGAGCTCGCATTGTCGTGGTGAAGAGTTGTGTACCACTCAGAATTGACTTTTCTGCGTCGTTCTAGTGGTACGGTTGCGACATGTCCAGTTTTTCCGAAAAAACAGGCGACCATTTGCTTGGAAGTGCTTCGTGCGTGAACAACTTTTGTTGGATTTCGTTCATCTTGAAACACCCATACAGTCGACTGCTGATTACTTTCGGGCCCATACGCGTAAATTCACGATTCATGACTGGTCACAAGGTCATAGACGTGTTGCGAAGCACAGCGATCGTATTTTTTGAGGATTTCTTTCGACCAATCGACACGAGCAATTTTTTGAGCGATGGACAAATTGTGTGGCATCCAACGCGAACAAATTTTTTTGACAATCAAGTGTTTATGCAATATTGAATGTATGCTGGAGCGTCACTCTGTAACAAAATAGCGATAGAGATTCCCTTCGCTTCGCTATTTCGTACTCTATAACCAGATTCGGTATTTTCCCTGTCTAGCTGAACATGAGCGAAGGGGCGATAGAGAAGCGAATGATAGAGACAACTTGAAAGGTGTTTCTATGATCGTTCTGTCTCAGTCTATTCAATGCATGCATGAGTTTCTTCATTCAATTTCTTCATTCAATGACAACAAAAAAAATGAAAAGGGGTTAGGTTATGGTTGTTTATATTATGATTTTCAGGTGATATTATTTATTTTTTAGGTAAACTTCTTATAATAATTATAAACATTTATCTATCGCGAAAAAGGTATAAAGGTAAGCATTTAATTCAAGACATTTTAACAAATATCATTTTTGAGTGGGATCAAAATTTGTAAACAATGGTAGCAACCTAAGTATCTACCCCTTTAAACTGTAAATTATTAATTAGGGATAGATACTTACTTAGCTATGTATGCATAGAGAATTGTAATGTAGTGTATCTATAAAACAAATCATAGGTCTTTATTTAGACAAAAAGTTCAATAAAACGCCTATCATCATGTAGACTAAATCCTTTTTCTAGCTCTATTTTCATGAATTCTTGCTATATTTTCGATTTTGTTACAAGAAATCTTTGCAGTGGCAACATTTTTAACAATCACATATACAACAATTTTTGTACAACCAAATAAAGAATTACTAACCACTATCAATCTATTAAGATTAAGCCCAAAATACAAAGTAAAATAAACAAAGGAAATGTGAGGTTAATGTCAATTAAATATCTTCTTTATCGTATTTTTCCATGGCTTTAAGCAAATTTGTCTTATGTTTTCTAGACGCTTAGTAGTATTTTCTCTGTCCGATTGAGACACACGAAACTTGTCGAACTATTACTGAGGCTATAATGATTCGCTTATAGAGTACCGATAATGAAGTAATAGCGATCCTTATCGCTTGCTTATTCTCTATCTCTATCCTTAAAATTCATACTACAGAGTGCCGCTCCTGGTCCCACTAATGCCTAAGGTTGTCTCAATCTCTTTATAGGTCACATGACGATCTTGCAATATCAGTTCGCGCACAGCATCAATGGTTTTCGAAACAACAACTGATTTTGGACGACCTTCATGAAATTCGTCTTGGAGTGAACTACGACCACGATTGAATTCACCATACCATCGATAAACACTGGTCCTTGATGGAGCTTCATCGCCAATAATTGAATTAAGTTCATCCATGCACTGCTGCTGAGTTAATCCACGTTGAAAGTTGTAAAAAATAATCGCACGAAAATGTGCACGATTTAATTCCATTTTTGGGCCGAGATGAATCTTTTAAGTTACTGTAAACAACACAAATAGCGCTCGTACGTCAAAACGTACGTATAACCTCAAAAATGTCCTACTTTACGATAGAGCTGTCAGTTGCCAGATTGCAACACCAGGGTTGCCAAATCCCGAAATATAAAAGACAACCCTCGTAGTACGTGAG
The DNA here is from genome assembly GCA_911728435.2 of Apoderus coryli. Classification (NCBI taxonomy): domain Eukaryota; kingdom Metazoa; phylum Arthropoda; class Insecta; order Coleoptera; family Attelabidae; genus Apoderus; species Apoderus coryli. The sequence continues at coordinate 6,492,733 of OU452204.1, read as the reverse complement.
TATACACGAAAAAAGTTTGACAGGAACAGAACAATTTTTTGGCGATATTGTTACTAAATCTATTGTTAAAGTGCGTAGTATCACAAGAATAACAAACAAGAATGAAAACAGAAAGAGAGATTTGATTTGTTTTTTTATGACCTTGAACTGGGCTAACGGTGGAAATGTCATTCAATCTGACATGTTGCTATTACATTGTTTTCATTCTGATTGTTCGTTATTCTTGGGTTCAAACGATATTTCCCGACGACTCCGCCGTTCCAAGGTCTTCGAAAACCAGATCCAGATCGGATCTTTCTGTTTTCATTCTGATTTTGTGATAGATTATAATTAATATTATATAAATTATAGGTACCTCCTAACAGTTTCTAAATATACAGTTTCAATTTAAACTCGATTTCTTGAGATAAAGCAACTGAAACTACATAATTCTACGTAATTTTAATTATTGTGATGTCGTCTATAATTCTTGTCTTTTAGTTATTGATAAAAATCGCATTCAACGTGTTCAAAAGTCTTGTTTGCACTATATCTTTGGTAAGTTGGTTGATGTTGAGTGGCTTTCGATGGAGCAACGACGATTTCTTCACTCGACAGTATTATACCATTCCATTCTGTCGCAGAGACACCCACCTTATTTGTACAACGAGATAACTTTCCGATCTGACATACATAATTTGAATGTTAGATTTAGAAATCTTCTGTCTCCCCCAGCACATAAAACTTCGGGTTTCGAACGGTCCTTTTCATACCAGATTTGCAAAATTTATAATAATATACCAGATAACCTGAAATGCCTAAGTATCTTTTCCTTTAAAAAAAAACTCCGTAATATTATACTTAATCCTCTCTGATTTTCTTTTTCTGATTTTTGATTTTTTCTTTTGATTATTATTGTTGGTGTTTTCTTATTTTTTATTATTATTTTTATAATATTGTTAAATTGTCAATAGTTTCTTTTTCTGTTAAATGTGATAGGGAGCTACAAGAATGATATATTATACATGTTTTTTTTTTATTAATATTTTGAAAAATATAAGTTAACTACTTATGTTTTTCTACCTCTGGCCTAGATTTTGAAATCAGTCTTACTGCCATCTAGACCATTTTGTAGTTCTATGTTTAAGATAAAATTAAGTACGGTATTGTAATTTATTTTCTGAACTGCAAATAAACTTATTATTATTATTACTTTTTAATCTCATGTAATTTTTGCTTGCTTCGTTTACGAGATAAAAATTTAGAGTCCATTCTGTCAATGGATTTTATACAAAATTGTGGAAATTCCTCAACAACTGATGGTGATTTTGTTTACTGATGAAGCGAGTTTTTCAAGAAATGTAAATAAATGGATAAAAAGAACGCATACAATGGCCTGCGAGATCACCGGACTTAACGGCCTTATATTTCTATCTTTGGGGGAGATTTGTCTTTACGCAGCGGATTATCTCAAGGGGGGAGGCAATTCAAAATGCAAAAGTTATAGGTCGAAAACGAAATCGACCAAAATCATTGAGTTCTGGAGGACCCATGTCAAATGCTGTCCAGTTTTGGTCATCCCGAACAGTACAAAAAATGGTGGGTTCTTCAATTTGCTCTTCAGGATATATAACGTTTAGTGAAAACGTTGCATGAACTCGTTTTATCACCAAAATCACGAAGATATCTCGTACTATTCGGATGACCCAGGAAGAATTTCCAGCGAAACCCATAGAATTATGCAAGAAAATATCCAACCCGTTAATATCAAAAAGTCATTTTCTAATTTTTTAATATCCCCAAAATTCTCGACCTGTGTCCTGAATATGATAATAGCATTTTAAAAACGGATTATCTAGAAATAGGGAATATGATTCTTTTGTTTGACCGTTTCACATTAATTTTCAGTTTTTTTGGAATGTCTAGGCAATTCAGTTGGTTAATAATTTATAAATTATTCATTTTGATGTATTTATTTTTAAACCGAGAGTTGCACCATAATGATATTTAAGTATTATAGTGATGAAAAATACCAAAATATCACAGAAATAATATTTTGATAAATGTGTATAATATAGAAAACATGAAAAGGGTAGAACTTATGCAAATATTAAGATCAAAATTTTAAATAAAAGCGCAGTGCCAAAACAGCTAATTAACGTTTTATCTGAATATAAATGAATTTTTATTTAGGTGAGTGCAATATTTAAAATAAGAAATCAGCACAATCAGAGATAAGTAGTAGCGTGTTTTTATACTGCATAATAATTACCTCCCGCATCTTAATATACTACGAGGCATTGAAAATAATTCGCTTAAAAAAAAAAACGGAAGCTATTTTATTTTAAAATAATTAAGTTTCACAATTACTCGGTCCTTGTTTTTGGTACAATGATGTGCGACATGTGGAGGTTCACATAAGAAAATTTTTTTGAGAAAATGCAGGTTTTGGATGTGTCGCTTTGTGACTAATGAAATAATGAAAATACCTAATTAATTTCGTTTTTGGGAGCACTGTCTAAACCAGTTGCTCAAAGTGAGCAGTTGTTAACCGTTTGGCAATGAGCTAACTAACTAATCCACAAACGAGTGTTGCATGTTTTTATGATCTCAGTAGTGATCAATTGCATGTCGTTTTGAATGCGGTGCTCACTTATGTGGCTTATTTAGGTTTTTGAAATTTTCTAAGAGGTCCAATCGGACGATCTCGCTATATGGCTGAACCATAGCAACGTATAATCCGATTCAAGCTCAAATATACCAGAAGCGCATTTGTTTAGTACAATAACAGCAGTTATAGAAAACTTGTGTGAAAATATGAAAATTGACTTCGTTAAGAAACCCTCCCATTTCTCAAAAGTTAAAAATAAGGGTTGCATTTTCAAACAAACATGACTCAGATGGTGGCAGATTTCAGATCAAAAACGTAGGCTACGAAATTGCTAAACATAAACCAAAACTCACGTGTCTCTGCTTATCTTTTAAAAATGCACTAGTTTGAAAATAATCGTCCGTTCCGTCACTTTACGGATTCATGGCATAAAATCACAGATTTAATAGACCAGATCCGTAAGCAAGCGAGCGCGCCTGTTTCAATTCTTTTTGAAACCACGCCTACCGAGAAAGTGTCAGCTCCGATAATTTGGTTCATGCTACGTATAAAGCGGTTGACAATAGTATGTGTAGTGCGGGATATGATACAGGGTGGCCGGAAATGACGTGTACAACGGAATAGCACAAATTTCTAGGCCGAAAATATTATGATTTAGGTCAACTCATCTATATATAAAATTGCTTGGTTTGTGCGCTAGAGGTATTTAAAAGTGAATTTTGTTTTACGTTTTTTCAAATAAATCGAAAAATATTTGATAGGTTTTATTCATTTTTCAGATACACGTTTTTTATTGAAGAAACATCAATTTCTAGAATTACAGGGTGTTTAAAAGCTTTGTCACAATAACTTATCTACCCATATTTTTTGCAACCCTCGTATAATCAATACCAGTTTTTTTATGTGCATAGCTCAATTTATTTAGAAACTATTTACCCTCTTACAAAATTTTAGCTTGTCAAACAGTTTACAGATAAAAAATATTTTCTAAATCCCTACATGCCTGAATCAGTACCTACTTAATAATTATTGTAATTTAACACAAAGTATTTATTAAAAGGTGGTTGTGATTACTTTGACAAATACAAACAGATGATATTATTGTAATGTCAGTTAACCTGATTTGCGTTTAGAATTTCGCCTTTTTCTTTTTACGGTTTATCTCTAAGTTATTATGAATTTTAACTACGTATTTATATGTACGAGTATTAACTACTGATTCATGCTTGTAGGGATTTAGAATTGTTTTTTTGTCTCGAAACTGTTTGACAAACAAATTTTTTTTAGGAGAGTAAATAGTTTCTAAATAAAATGCACTATTCACAGAAAAAAACTGGTATTGATTATATGAGGGTTACAAAAAATATGGGTAGATAATGTATTGTGACTAAGATTTTAACAGCCTGTAATTTTAAAAATTGGAGTTTCTCCAATAGAAAACTGTAGTTTATTAGTATAGTAGTAGTAGTTATTGGTGCAAACGCGTATCTAAATAATGAATAAAATCTATCAAATATTTTTCGAGTTATTTGAAAAAACGTCAAAAAATATTCACTTTTAAAGCCCTCTAGCACTCAAACCCCGCAATTTTGTATATAGAGATCATATTTTCGGACAATGAATTTGTGCTGTTCCGTCGTGCACGTCATTTCCGCACACACTGTATATTATATTGTGGTTTGTGATTATATGCTTATTTAAAAAAAAAAATTAGACCTATTTAAAATGGATACATTTCTATTGGAAATAATATAAATTGTAAATATACGAGACATATAATATAACAAATAGTAACAATAATACCAACAGTGATCGATATCTTATATGCGGACAATCTTTTTTATAACACAACCCAAATTTGTAAATGCATGGTCTATTAAATCTGTGATACAATAATAAAATCTAATATCCAGTCAAAACCTTCCCTCATAGAAATTGGTCGCCATCCATGAACACCGGAGAGACCTTGTCGCTCTCTTCAGATATCAGGAAAGTGATTATACCTTATCACTAAATTCAACAACATCTATAACCAAGGCATAAAAGAAATCCTTTACAATAAAACTGGGGATCGTGTGGAACCCCATTGTTATCAGATTTTTGAGTCTCTGCGCTGCATTAATTATCTCTTCCCCAGAGACAGTTTATAGGTACCGCCTTTAAAGCCTCATAGTTCCGACCGCACCGGGGGCTTTAGCCCCTCCAGAACAACGCTCACAATTTCAAATTCATATCACTATTGTAATAGAAAAATTGTAAAATTGTCAATATTTTGAAAACTACAAGTTTTTGGGATAGACATCTTTTCATTAATTTGCCTTTATTTTTGATGCAAAAAAAATATAAAATGGGGGGTTCCATTTAAAAATATTGAATTTTGCCACTTTTTTCAATTTGATTTTTTACCCTTTTTTTCAAATGCCCTGTATTAATATTTACTAAAAAAAATATACGTAGGCGCCTAAAGTAGGTCTATATCTCCTAGGATATTCTAACAAATTATATTATTAAAGCTTCCATATAATAAAAAATTGTTATTATTCTTTATTCTGAAAACGTCATTTTTGACATAAAATTTCAAATATTTCGAAAACGGCATGCGATAGGTATAACATATTATGCATGAAATATGTTGAGAATTACAAGGAGAATCCAAAAAAAAAAATAATTTATATAGGGTCGTAATTTGAAATAAGGAAGTTGTCACCCGTTTCAGGTATAACCGGAAGTACTAGATTCTTGAAAATATTTTAGCCGAATTAGTCGCATCGACCTACGGACTAAACCAAATTTTCAAATTGTTCCACAGTGTAGTTTTTCCATAATCGATCGAATCCCTTCCCGGTGGGACACCGGGTATATGTACATATAACTACAAAGTAGAACAAAGTAAAAACAACAAAGGAAATGAAAAACATCAAAAATATTTCCGCAGATTAAATCGAAGACAATATTCATTAGGATTTTTATATTAAATAAACGTAATTGAATTTTTAACATTAAATGGACACAATAAATTAAAATGAATTACCATCAGATGTGTCGCGTACACGATAACGGGGATGAATCGTCCTTCCTCCCTTTCAAAGGGTCTAAACTGATAATTTGTGAATATGTCACATCTCTATGACGCACTCTACGATCTACTATAGTAACAGAATATAAGCATGCGTACTGTTTCTTATAATTTTAAAATGTACTTAGAAAAAACATTACAATTTTTTTTTTGGTTTTCGTTTTTTTTTTAACGATATAATTTACATTTAAAATTTGCCCTCAATCATTAGCCACATTTAAAATAATATTATAAAAATGTAGCGAGTTGCTAACAGACAGCAGAATGCGTACTGTTTCTTACAATTTTAAAATGCTGTACTTAGAAAAAACATCAAAAATATTTTTTTTGGATTTTCGATTTTTTTTCCAAACGATATAATTTGTTTCATCACTGATAAAATTTACATTTATAATTTGCCTTCAATCATTAGCCACATTTAAAATAATACTATAAAAATGCAATTTCCTGCCTTCATATGATAAAAAAAAAACAAAAAATAAATAAAGAAACAGACTAATTAAGAATACTGCCAGCACATCAAGATGTAGCAATCAGATAACTATTTAAAACATGGAAATAATAGACATTTATTAAAGGCGTGAACAATCGCGAATATAAATTGTTTATAAAAAAATGTTAAATGCGAAAGAACGTTCCGAATTGCGATTTTTCTTAATCTCATTTAGTGGCAGTGAGAATGTTCGCATAATTTCTTCTGCTATTTATTTTTAGCTTTATACAAGGAACTTCAAACTAATTGTTAATACCGAGTTAAAACTTTTAAAATAAACCAAACATTAAACTCAACTTCGAACGCGTTTATTATAAATATCGGTGGACGGACTCTTCACTGCTACCACACGAGGGTCTAGTGTAGCTTATACCTATTCATATTTTATTTATAATGTGTTGTAACATCTTAAGGGAAGTCAGGAACAGACTCACCACCAAACTCGTTGATCGAAGATTTTGACAAAAATTATCAATTTGAGAATTCTCTAAGTAACTAGTTCCATTCCATTAATTATTATCGTTCCTTCTACAAAAAGGACTGTTTATGTGTTTCGCTAAAAATAACCATTTTCGAGAAAAAAAAATGTTTTGTTATAACAATGAACAACAAAATACCAATCGTTTTCTTACCTAGTTAACAGCGTGTTATTCAAAACACTTTTCTTATATTGTCTCATTGATTGACTACACATACCTTAAGAAATGAAAAAGAAAATTCTTCTAGCGAATATGTCGTCGACGTGCATTTAATTCATGGACAAGCAGACATTGTGAATGAATTTATCTTGATACAATTTGTAATCGACGCGACAAGAGGTTTAGAAACAGCTACAACGTCATATAAAATTAAAAAAATATATATACTGGGTTAGTTGGTATCACCTATATTTTCAAATATCTGCTACACGACTTACAAACATTGTATTGAAATAAAATTATGAGAAAAGTTTGCATAACTCGTTCGAATATCTCAAATGATATCAGGAGCCGTCAAATCAGGGGAATTAGCGAGCCATGTTATGTCAGTAAATTTTGATATGAAGCGATTGGGGAATATTTCTTGCAACCAAATTTGAGTTCGCCATGCTGTATATGATTGTGTCCCAGTCTTCGCAATTCAGGCCGTAAAAATACTTGTAACATGTTAAAGTAGTTAAAGTTTATTGTAACAGTTTGGTTATTTTCTTAAAAAAAGGTGGCCCTATGCTACCAAACATTGAAACATACATACGGTGACTTTTTCATCATGGGGAGCGCTTTCATGAAGCTGTTGCGTATGTTTGTCGGGCCAGTAACGATATTATTTTTATTCACATATCCGCTTAATAATATCAAAAATTAAAAATAAGTAAAATTAGTACTATATATAAAAGTGGTGAAAAAGTCAAATGCATAACTATAGGCCAATTTCAGTTCTAAGCATATTTTCCAAAATTATTGAAAAACTCATTAAAAAGAGGATGGTTAATTTCATTAGATCTAACTTGACGGTGGATCCATTCCAGTATGGTTTTGTTGAAAAGAGTAGCACATTGTCTGCTACGTTTGACTTTGTAAATTATATATCAAAATATTTAGATGAAAAAAACATTGTTGTTGCAGTATATATAGACCTTAAAAAAGCTTTTGATGTTGTCTCCCTCGATAAACTCTTAAATAAATTAAACAATTTGGGGTTTCATGGTAGCTTTCTGAATGTAATTAAGACTTTTTTAGTAAATAGGAAACAGTTTGTTGTGTGTAACGGGTATTCTAGTGATACTATGGTTAATAGTTATGGTATGCCTCAGGGGTTTGTGCTGGGGTCACTTTTATATTCTATATATGTATTAAACCTGAAAATCTCAAATATAGAGGCAACTTATTTTACATTTGCAGACGACACGGTTTTAGTTTATTATGGTCCAAATGAAAATCATTTAGTAGGAGAGATTAACACAGATCTGAATAGATATGTTAGATGGCTTTATGGTAATAAATTAAAAATTAATCCTGATAAAACTAAATACATGATTTTTAGGCCAAAAAATAAATTTGTCAGTTCTATGAAATTTCAAATTAATAATATAGTGTTGGAAAAAGTGTCATGTGTAAAGTATTTGGGGTTATTTATAGATGAATTACTGAATTGGAAAAAATATATAGAAAATATAACTTTAAAACTAACGTCAATTATACCATACATCTTCAAATGCCGAAATTATCTTTCTAATAAAACCAAATTAACTGTCTATAATAGTTTTTTCTTATCCCATAAAAGGTATTTGATACCTATTTGGGGAAATTGTTGCCCTACAATACTCAACGAAATACAAATGAAACAAAACAAAATATTGAAAATTTTATTTAATTATGATTTTCTATATAATACAGAATTGCTATATAGGGAACTTCGAGTGTATAAAATACGGAATATCTTAAAATTTGAACAAAGTAAACTAATTTATAAAATATTAAACAATCTACAAAAATGTAATTTGGACATCGCACATGTTGGGGAAATACATAATTATAGTACAAGGTTGGAGGGTCATGTATATATTTCAAATGCTAGAATAAATATGGTTCTAAATTGTCCTCTCAACTCGGCATCTAGGACGTACAATGGTCTACCAAATCAGATTAAGATGTCAAATAATTTAAAGGTATTTAAGAAATTACTAAGTGGGTTTTTGGCAGATAATTGATTACACTTGTTTTGTTATAATATAGTTTAGTTATTACATCCGAGAATGGGATGAATTTAGTTCTAAGTGTTGGACTATAATACTGTAATTTGTAGTACAAATCACTGTGATTGTTGGTTTTTTTTATTTTTAGTATTATTTTTAATTTTTTTTCCTTGATACCGGTGTTTCACACTATTTTAGGTTTAGTTATATATATTTTGTAAATTGTATAGTTGTTGATAATAAACTTTTCAAAAAAAAAAAAATATTTGATGTTCATCATTTTCTAAAATTTGAAAAAACTGTCTACATAAGGCAACACGAAGTGCTTTGTATAACTTATAAACAACTTGAATTTTGTATGGGTAAAAATTCAAATCAGGATGCAGAATTATTCGCAATGTCCTGTTGGAAATGTGTAACGCAAGTGACTGATTAATGCAGATTGCTTCTGACTTCTTACTACAGCTTGCCTTACCCGTTCAACATTTTCAGGTCTTCTTACTGTAGTATACCCCCACGAAAATTTGATGCAAAATTCCCCCAAGCTCAAAATCTCTTACCCATCTCAATTTGGTTTGGGTTCTGTGAATTCTTCCGTGTATTTCCACATTAAATTCGCAACGAAAATTTCTTTGGACTTGCACAACTGAATTACTTAATATAAATTTTTTTACGACAAAAATTCTTTGATTTATTGAAAAATTAAATTGTCAACAACAAAATATTTGTTTCTGCAGCCCACTATGGTAAATAGGTGATAACAGATGCCTAACTCGTTATATGATCAGCAAATGACTTGCTAATCGCTTTAAGAATGAAACTACATTTGACCCATCATCGGTGGCAACTCATTCGTATTTTACTTCTCAGAACATTTTTCCTAATATGATCATGATATATTTTACGTTTCCAACTCAGGGAAAATATTGTGAACTCGCTAAAATTTTTTTTTGAGATAAAGGCGGATATATCACCATTTTGAAGTCCCCTCAGGCGAGTAATAACGCCATTTCCAGAGGGAAGTCTGTCTGCCCGTGTGTCTGTATGTATTTTTCAAATGATAACGCCTTATCGCTTTTACCAATTGAGCTAAATTTTAGTATGTTTTTGGTTAAAATCGCTTTAACATTGCGATAGGCGTGCCCACAACAGCCAAAATCTTAAATATCAGTAGCGGTAGAGTGGTCCACCTTTTCAAAGCAGTTTTATTCTCTCTACAGTAATAGCTTACTTTTGAAATTTACTCGAAAAAATAGCGTTTAACATTTCACCAGTTAGGTAGTAGGTATTTATATCTATAAAGTCGAGGTAATTCGCAAAATTGTTGCAGCTCAGTGGAAGAGTGCGCGCTTTGCATACGGGAAGTCCTAGGTTCCAATCTCTGTTCTATTGGCAAAAATAAATACATTTTATTTCTAATTTTTGAATAAAGTAGTTAGTGTTTTAGGTTACTTTATTATCTATCATGAACACGCAGGCTCTAATTCGATATTTGGAGTCTGTATACCTAGACGCTTGTAATTTGAACGGGTTGTCTAAAATTAAAAAGGTTATAAAATTTTGTCGCTGCGTTGTCGTTCCAGTTGTGCATATTGGCACTGTGCGAAGTCATGATACATTTTTATTATTACTTTCGCGACCCAGGGAAAGTGTTGTGTATTTGAGATAAAGATGGATATAACCGTCATGAAGTCCTCTAACAAATTTGTGTCACACCGATTTTCTTAATATTTTTTCGTATACAAATATATTTTGAGACATGCACTAAACTAATTAAAACAAAGTTCAACGTTAGATCGCCATTAACGACCTGAAAAATTGTCTTCTTTAAACCACCACATGATGTTAGTTATTTGGCCAAAATTTATGTATTTTTTTTCCTGAAGTAATCTATTCATCGAGGAGTGACTGATATTATGAATAAACAATGCTTATAGTGTCTTGTAATTTTACCAAGGGAAGTAGTTTTTAATAGTCTACCCCTTTATATCCTTTTTTCATTTCTTTTATTTGGTTTGTCTTAGGCTGAGGTTCATAATCATACAAAAAAAAATTTTTTTGACAGACTAAGTCTTGTCGAAACGTTGAAAAAAAATCAACTATTAATAAAAAAATCGCCCAAATTTTTTTTTTTTATGTATGATTGTGAACCTCAGCCCAAGACAAGCAAGATAAAAGATATTTGAATATCACTGTTCAAGAATAATAAATAAGAAAAATGTGTCATTTCAAGCAACTTTTCGACTATGATTTTCTTGCAAAAACAAGAGTTTATCAAGGGCCCAAGTAGTTCGAGTGTTTAAACGAGCTTTTACCGAAGCATTGGTATACAGTAGTCTTTACAAAACGTTCGAGAAAATAATAACATTTGATATACGTTAGTCAACGCTTAAGAATTAAAATCTCGATTAAATAACTGAACTATTCAGTAACATATCAACCACAGCACTTGCTAAACCGCAGCAAAATTCTCAATTATGGTTGATCTTGTGAGTATCTAAGCATAGATAAATGTTTGTTTATTATCTAAGTATTGAATTTATTATTTGACCAGTTGCTTCTCTTGCGCAAAATCGCAGGATTGGTGTGAGGAGTTGGATTTTTCAAAATATAAACACTTTTTTTTATAGGGAATATGTAGGACGAATGCAAATCCAATCGTTTTCCATAATTCGTTATACAGGGAATTTGATTTTAATACTGATTGAAAAGTACCATCAACTCTTGTTTTGTATGTAGTGATAAGTAGTAGCAATATGATAAATGAATTTAATATCTAATAATTTTATGTCGTTGCTCGTTTCATTTGAACACCTCTCTACCGAAATGCAGTAGCTCAGACACATCAAAATTTAACTAGACTTTATAACCAAACCGACAGGATGTAGGTAAATATAAAAGCATTATTTTTTGAATTGTTGCACTTTTTTATGTTATTTTGTTTCTACCATTGTATTGCATATAATAATATTTATATTAAATAATGTAATAATAAAGATTGCATGCACGCTAATAAATACATTTTTTTATTATGAAGTAGTTATTTATTACAATACCATGACATTTTTTTATTATTCAATTATAAAATTATTGCGCGCACAATTAAAATTAAAAATTAAGTTTTTTTTATATTATTATGTTATACGTATAAGGTCTCCTAATTATTTTATGATTGTGACTTCTATACCTTCTACTTACCGAGCTGTAATTATTTGTACATTTTAGGTGAAGTAAGAAAATTTTAAATCGTTAGCCTAAGATAGCACATCTATTTCCTAAGAAACTCACGCCCTAGAGACACGTTGAGTTTACCATACGAAAGAGGAACTTTTCTTTTGTTTCCTCATTTGCCGTTACTAACGTTTTAATTTTTCCGTGTTTGTAAACGCTCTATATACACTATCCTGGTAATTCAAATTTAATTTTATATTCTTAAATAGCAGATTTTGTAAAAGCAATGTTTTCATTTCAACAGGGTGTTTCAAAATTAATGTGCGTGGTCTTACTTTCTTATTTAAAATTACAACCCTATTTTTTATTCGATTTTGAAGTTTGTCATTTAGCTGTTGTAAAAGGAATCTGCGGTTATGAAAGGTCAGCAAAAATGGATATTTAGTGTTGTCCTTAAATTTAAATTTTACAATTTTTAAACAAATTTGTATTATGGAAGCAATAGCGAACTAGGATGAGGTATAAGTTGTATACTCGGCGAGTATTAATAGATCTGTATGTCCTCGGGCGACTTACAAACCCTTATGTTCGTAAGATCGTAGCTTTCTGGGCACAATCATTTCCCTATGGCCCTTGGTACATACATTACTATTATAGGATAGGTTTTTACAACTTTGGGTGTTGAAACGAGCTGAATTATTATTTGGCAACATCTTAAGGATGATATTTTTTATTTTTCTATAATAATGATGACTTAATGAGAGTTATTTATTCAAAAAATATCATTTTTCATCGTAAGGGTAAATTTTTATAGATATTTCCACTCATATTTCCTTTTTTTAATGATTTTAATGTATTAAACCTGCCAGGGATGCTTTTCCTATTTTAATTGCCTAAGGATAAGTTTATTTCGAAATGAAAACAGGTTTTTTCACACGCCAGTTTATATTTGTTCCTTTATACTTTATACATTGACGCTCTACAAAATGCAAAGTAAATTAAAAATGATTTAATTTTTATATTTACTTTTTTTTTCAGTTTTTTATTATAAACTTCTATCATGAACGATACAAGTTTTGTACCAAATTAGGTTACTTATCTCATTGTAATGAGATGTGCATATTTCTTTAGTTTTTTGCATAAAATATATATATATTATATGTTTTGTATCACAAAGTTGGTAAGGGTACAAAAGAAACTTCCTTGCTTTCAGTTACTCGTATATTAATTTAAACATTTTCATCCTTCAATGAATTTAAGTCAATAATGTTAGTGTAACAGGCCTTATGTATATTTCCCACGTATTATCGTTAATGAGCCCAGGTGTCTGTAAACATAAATAATTTCATTAATTAATAATTGAAGTTTGTGAATGCTGTTCAGCGCATGAATCACAAAAATCTACGTGACTGGACTTCGTTTTTGTGTTTGTGGAATTAGATTTTTATTTTAAGCCTAAAATAAACCATAACATGTTGTATGGACTTATAATTCAAAAAATCAAGAGCATTTAGTTTGAAATAATATCAAGCCTGGGTAAGTAATTGTTGGAAATATAATTAATTCCAGTAAATAATTCAATGCAATTGTAATTATTTTCAATTTTCACTTTAATATTTATTTTTTGGCGTTGGTATTTACAGTAAACTCACGCTAGTGTGAACACACGCTTGTGTAAGCCTTCTAGTAGTATGAGCAGCTTTATAAAATACATTATATATTCTTTAGTGTGAACTTTTGAGAATCTCGATAGTATGAAGAAAATATATTGACCTCGCATTAACCGATTTTTGCCGCCCAATTGTCGTTTGATGTTGTCGTATGTGTGTTGCCAATTACGGAAGTTTTCGATCGAGAGACAAGGAATACACGGCCTGTTAAGTTTCTGGATTTAGTCCTTAGTCTATTGTGAAATATGTAATAAACAATTGGGAACCACTAAGGTAGCACCAAGGGCTCGTACAAAAGTCTATAAGCTTTTAGTTCGTTGTTCTCTAGAGTAATACAAATATATATAATAATACATTTATCTGATTCTGGAAATTCAAATATTGAAGAATATCATTGCTACATTTTGCAAAAAATATTTAAAGATACTGTTGTTTTATTTTGTGAGAAAATAGCTTTAAGTCTATACCACTACATCACAAAAGAACATGATAATTACATTAAATATCAAGTGGTTTTTCAAGTTTTTCCGGTCACTTTGAAAACACAAACCGAAACGGTATTTCCTTAAAGTAGAACGCATTGACTACCTAAATAGTACGTACTTAAACTATTCACTGTCACAATAAAAAATACGTATTAGTATTTAATTATTTTTTATTCTTATCCTTAATTCACTTACCATGTTCTAGTAAATTGGATAGTTCACAATAAGGAATAAAAAATATTTTAATTGCCCTTAGAAAATCAGCAATACGTCATGTGATACCTACTAAGCGTATCTAAATGAGCAGGTTGAAAGTAATAAATACCGCTTGATTTTTAAACAATTCTTGTAATTTTAAATTATCGTATTGAGACTATGTATTTCCATAAATCTAAAATTGAAATAAACTTTAACCTTAACGTTAAATTAAAAATATGTTTTACCAAAAAAGATCGAACTAATTATATATTTAACTTTTAATTCCTTATAGAAACTTCTCCAGTACAACAATGGTCACCGTTTGTGGACTTTGTGAAATCTCATTTGAAGAAAAATAAATAATTTTTTTTTTACATACCTACTGCGATTTGAACCCAAGACTTTCCAACTCAACCTAGCTTAACCTCTGAGTTAAAATAAAAAATTAAATTTGTTGAATATAAATAGGATTATCTAAAAAAATTATAATAAAAAATACGCCTCCTTAAGATCTGTATAGATAATATCGATTTTATATATAGATAACATGCACTAAAGTATAAAATACCATTTAAAAAACAAACATCATATCCTTCGTTAGGCTTAAGAAGGGTTGAGAAATTAAAAAATCATTGTGTACGCCGATGGTCATCAAAAACAATAGGGACCTTAGTATTTGTGAGACTTGAGTTTTCTAACAAAAAATCATTTAAATAGCCTATCGTCTTTTGGACTTATAAAACACACACACATGCCCACCATGGCGCATATACACTTTTCCAACAAATTATACAGGGTTATTCACGCCATACGACAGGGAATAGTGTGGTTAAACTATTTAATTTCCTAAAAGTTTTATTCATGGGTTCGATAAAAATGATTTATGGCTACATTTTAAAAATAGTATGAATTTATACAGGTTGTTGCAATTAATTATGGAATTTGTGTACCTTTAAAAATAATTATAATAATGTTTTAGTGATGGAAAATTCCCACAAAAACTAAAACTTACTAAAGTATCTCCCTTATATAAAAAAGATGATCCTGGAGAGGTTAGCAATTATCGACCTATTTCTATAATACCAATCGTCTCTAAGCCAATAGAAATCACTTTCAATAACAGGTTATACGAATTTTTTGAGAAATACCAACTTATCTCAGAATCACAGTATAGTTATCGAAGGCGAAGTTCTGGTGTGAGACTCTTACATCAATATTCTGTGATCTTAGCAGAGCATTTGATTCTGTGATCCATACAATTCTTTTAGCAAAATTGCCACTGTATGGTGTGAGAGGGCTTGCTTTGAACTTCATTGAGTCCTACCTGAGCGATCGACAGCAGATAGTTGAGTGCGAGGGAGAGAGGTCTGATGCAGGGGATGTAACCATAGGGGTACCCCAAGGTTCGATATTGGGTCCTCTTTTGTTTTTGCTCTATGTCAATGACTTCTCCGCATTTGTTAGAGATACTCAAATCATTCAGTATGCGGATGATACTACTTGGAATGAGTGTAACAATAATGACAACAAACAACTCGATAATAAATTTGTCATGGCAGAAAAATGGTTTGAATCCAATAGACTGTGCCTTAATATTACAAAAACAGAGCGGATTGATTTTTCACTTAGGGGTCAATACGTTAACGATAAGGTTGTTAAATTTCTTGGAGTCTATGTGGACTCGCGTTTAACATAGAATTCCCAGATTGATAACCTCTCTAAAAGATTGTCGAGTGTTAACTACCTTTTGAGGAGACTGGCGAGTACATGCTCTGAGAGCGTTGTTCGTTGCGCGTATATGGCGTATTTTCAGGGACTTATTAACTATAGCGTTCTATTCTGGGGTAATGTATCTAACAGCGAAAAAATATTTAAAATACAGAATCAGCAATACGCATAGTAGCAAAAGCGAATTACAAGGATTCATGCAGGCCATTGTTTAAAAAACTAAATATTTTCACTGTTCCTGCGTTATATATTTGGCAATGTATCTTATATGTCAGAGATAATGTAGAAGGTTTAAATAGACACAGTGATATGCATGAACCTAACACAAGAAAAAAACATAGGATATGCTTACCTCAGCACAGACTGGCCCTGACTGATAAACAGTGTTTCATCATGGGAATCAGATTTTACAACCACTTACCACTTTCTCTCCAAAACTTGAAACACAATGGAAGGTTTCAGCAAGGGGTAAAACTGCATCTTCTTGAAATAATTCCGTATACTTACGCTGACTAACTTAATTACAAATTTTAAATGTATATAGATTACGAGGTTTATTTGTGTAGGATTTGTGATTTTACACTTAATTGTGTTGTTGTTGATGTCGTTCTGTTTGTTGCACTTACGGTAATGTTTTTTATTTTATTTTATTTTATTTTATGTTTTTTATATTACTGATAGTAGTTATAGTATAAGGTGTATGACGATGCAGATAACTACGGTTTAAAAGCAAATAAAGAATTATCATTATTATCAAAATGTTGTTGTATTTCTTTTTTTATGCTAATATGCCTATTTTTTTGTTGATAAATACTTAATTTTTTAATTTTAATATTTAATTTTTTATACCAAGATAATTTGTCCTGTAATTGGTTTTTTGCTGTTGGACAATAAATAATGCTATTATTACTATTAGTCGTACCAGCCTTTTGTGCAACAAACATGCTTCGAATATCGCTTTTGTTTCCCCAGTATACCATAATTGAATCGAAGTTAGAGAAGTACAATATTTTAGAGTTTTTTTTAATAATTTATTTATAATATTTGTTTATCTCTAATTTTAGAATATGTTATATTGATAACACTAATGTTTGTTAATCTTGTACTGAAAGTCACTGATGATGAGAATATTTGATTTCTCGAAACATGTCTGACTGACATAGGCAATGTGCCTTGACTTATAAAAATATAAATATATTTGTTTTGTGGAGCAGACGCCGTTTGATTTATACATTTATTTATAATATTTTTTTTATTTCTTGACTTTTTTTTAATAACAATTAAATTCCTATATAATGATGATTGCAAAAAAACTGAAGAGAACAGAAAGAAGTAGAGGAATTTACAGTAGATTAATTTCAAAAGAAGACTAAACTTTAAGATACTAAGATAATTACCTACTATGATTGTCGAAGTGCTATCTAAGATTGTTATTTAATGTTCACAACCAACTGAAACAGTCAGGATTCTGCGCAAATCAATTAACCGCGTGTGCGCAGACTCCTGACTATTTCTGATGGCTTCGGAGGCCTGCAAAAACAAACCTTAAGCAGTTAACAGGCACTGTTGTGTGGAGAATTTAAAATACAAATTTTTGTGAAAATAACTGAACAAAAAAATTCAAACTATATAGAAATTCAAGAAAAGGATATAGCAAAACGAATAGAATTTTATCTAAATAATTTTAGAAACCAATGTCTGTAGATTGAAAAATGAAAATACCTCAATCAAGAAAATGATATCAACTATTGGGCTAGTCAGTTAAAAATATTGACGAGGCCTTAAGTTCAAAGTTCAGTAACTGATAGTAGAAAAGATTTAACGTATTTTGTTTTGATAACCAAATTTATAAGTTTCCTTGCGTATGGAAGACTAAACCAGAATCGCCACTATATGCAAATCTTAAAAAGCGTGTCATCAATTAAACCAAACGAAGAACTCCAAACATCTATTTAGTGCTGTGATATTGGAGGATAATTTGTAAACAATTTCGATTGTCAATTGTATGAAGCTGCATTTGAACCATGTTACAAAATGTTTATATTATTCCTTGTTATTGCACGGTTAGAAGGAAATTTTAAACAAACCAATATGAATTTAATTACCAGGTATGTACTTAATTGTTTTTTGTTTAAGTGAAACGCTGAAATAATAAATGTTCCCTCCTTCATGGAACCAGTATATTGCCGTGTACGAACCAACCAATCGCATTCATTTCAACATTCAACTGTTTCACCTCTTTTATATTAAACCGAGCAACGTCATCATTGCAGCCTATGTAATGTATGAGTATTGTTTTAGATCGGTTCATAAAGAAAATTAATTATCGATGCAATTCTGTCGTTAATAGTTTGATATCTGGATGTTGCTGCAATTGCTATGGGTAATAAAAATAGGTTGGACAGTTTCCAAAAAGACTACAAACGAATATAAGTGGATTCTTGTTGATAAGGTAAAACAGTAACGAGCTAAACTTGTGTGTTAAAGGTTTGCGTTTTAAAGAACAACGCAGACACTCCACTTTGAAAAATTAAATAATCTCAAATTGATTGATTGATTTTTTAAAAAACTAACCCTAAACTAAATATACTGATAGAATTCTGATAGAAACACTATTTAATACACCGTCACAATTATTAAAATAGTAAATTATGCCACCTTTCACTTACGTCATTGAGGACTTGTTGAATAAAAGTTCAGATGAATCGTGACATTTTGTATTGTCTTCCAACTTTATTGTTAAATACTGTAAGGAAGAAACATTGATGCATTGGTACTTACATGCAGTTTTTGCGATAGATGGAACAATTTTAAAAATGCGAGAAAGCATGTACATTGTTTTAGTTTCTATAGGGTTGTCGCAGGATACAGTCTTATTTTAATGAAAGAAATAATCTTGTGATTAGTCCATTACTAAAAAGTCCAATTCAACTCGAAGCAATTGAACCAAGGAAATAGGTTTTCCTTACGAATAACGTTTCCCTGCCAGCGATTTTGGTACATGATTACAAAACTGGATAACGAAAGGTTTGAATAAAAACCCGAAAAAACTTGGTTGGTGTCTATGAATTTAGGATGTCTATATTTGAGATCAGATCAGTAGTGCAAAGAGGTATTTTCCACTAATCAAAGGCAAAGCGGAGTTTAAGGGAGAAAAATAGATACTCGACGATTCGAAGGATTTTTCTTGTCATTCGGCAACGTACAAACTAAATTTAGTCATACTGTCTTTAGATTAGTTCAGGATTAAGCAAAAGTATTTTCTTGTGGCTACTCCACAATAAAAATTAAGACAAGGAAGAAGATTCAGTTTCCACTTGAATTCGTATTTTATAAGACTAATTAACAATCCTTTTGGTTAATATTCAAAAGTTCTTCTAGGGACAAATTGCGAGAGAATCAAATTTCAGTTGTTTTGTTAATGGTGTGTAAGAAAAAAATTTCGCAGCTCTTGCTATCCCATGAGAGTCATCGGTTTCAAATTCTTTGAAATTTGCAAACATTTGGCTATATTAAGAGTACCTAAATCCAATGTTGCATTTATCTCCCGAACAGTGATGATTGGGTTACTAATTATGAAAAAAATATAATGAGAAAATACCTCATTCCCTCATGCTGTTTAATAGCAAGAATTATTGGTGGGCATCATGTAAGGGGAAAACCACGTATAACACACAATATATGGTTTAGTGTAACGTAGTTTAAAAACGCATACCTAAGATAGTATATTAAAGGTATTTAACGCAGACATTAAATAATATGTGCAACGTTTGAAGCGCTATGTGCCGAAGTAAATTTAAGACATTTTCTAATAGTCAAGCAAATGTGAATAGACACTTCGTAACAGTCTATATAGGTTCCCAATTTGAAAGCATTAGTTAGTCCATAAAAATCCAGGGCCAAGCAACGATTGAAAATGAGGAAAACCTGTTCTGTATTTTGCTTACTTGAATCATTTAAATTTCGGCTAAAAACCTTTAATCTTACTGTTTTCGTAGCTTTGTTCTTGATAGGAACTGTGAAATTAGTAACGAAGTCTGTTGACTCAATATTACACATTAAAATACTTAGAAAATCAATTTTAGGCCTTAGTGCAAACGTAAGACGCTTCATTTAAACTATGATATAACGTTATTGGACCTAATTTTTCTTCAGATAAACGTAAATAAATTAGAGAAAACAAGCAAAGGCTGAGGCGATAAAATCTAAACATGTTGATAGAAACAAACAAAAATAATGTGTTAATTTGATAATTCAAGAATATTTTGGTAAGTTTCATCATTTAAAAAAACATAGCAAATGCTAGTGTTTATTGAGACTATCTCTCGATGTATGATCGTAGGAAAATTGTCGAACTACTTCACTCATACTGATTCGTTTGTGAACAAATATCCGTTACCACAGAAAGACGAAGGTTTGCTGAAAGGTAATGCACAAATAAAAAAAAAACACATATTTTACGACAGGAAAGCATTTTATTTTTAAGGAATATACCAAAACACGTAGTTGGACTACATTTTCTAAAAATCCTATCGGAATAAAATATTATTTCAGGAGTTGTGAAAAATAACCACAAAAATCTGTTAATACTTCTTTATTTGACTAAAAGTGCTTCACAGGCAGCACGTGCATTATAGTAATACAAATTTATTTTTCGTGTCATTAAGAAAAAAATTTTTGTACTCACAAATGAATTTGCTGGATGATTTCAGGATACATTTTCGACATCTACTTCATGTATCATCTTGAAAGCTTGTATACGCCCAAGGTTAGATTATGTGAAAAAGGTCCAAAGAAGGAGTAGATTCCTTCGGTTAGTATGAATATCTGTCGCCGATTAACTTTTTAAAATAGTTAATTTAATTACAGCAAGATATTCGTTTTTTATTGTAAAAAAGAATACACTTCAAATGGTTTTTTATGTATAAACACTTTATTGATCTATCTAAATGAAGTTTTGGGTAAGTTTTAGTTTTATAGGTAGGGCTGGCAGTATTTGTGGGACTGCTTTTGTAGTTTCCAATGACAAGTATCAAATAGTTGCTTTAATTAAAATGATTTGGCTATAGGTCAATATTTTTTAACTGAAATATGAATCCTTCATATATCACAAACAAATCTTTAATTATATCATGTTCCTATTTTTAATTGCAGAGACGAGTCGTGAGCAAAGGCACAGTAATTTTAGCTAGACAGAAGATTACTACTAAGCTGATATTGTCGTCAAGGTTGGTGTCATTAGTTCTCATCCATCACAATTGGACTCCTAAACATCAATAATTAATTTTAATCGACGTGCGTGCAAATGAGAGTCCTGGAGTTGGGAATTATTTTTGACTCTTGACTCTTTAAATAAAATAAATGTTTTATGTTGAGTTTTACTCAATATATAAGCCCCATAACAATGTTTTTAACCATTACATACAGCTACCACCACTAAACCACCACAAAATTAAAATATAACTAATTTGAATTTTTCCTCAATTAAATTTTACTTACTTGCTAACCCTCACCTACTAAAAACCTCACCTCACTTCTTATCCGATAATCAATTATTTCGTCTTTATTATTAAATACATTTCAATTAACAAATTGGCCACTTAATTATAATCAAAACCCTATTCATTTTTCAAACGAAAATTTAATTATAAACCTCAATCTACAAAATAACAACACAATTTAATCATTTCACTTCATTTATTGTTTATAATATTGCAAAGAAGTATGATCTAGCTTCAACAACAATTAACATAACCTCAACAATTTGTTAATAACAATTGTCATTTACCATTATTAGCTACACATGTTACACATATCGTAAAATCCAAAATTTCTCTTAAAATCTTGAAAACATCAGTAATGATATATAAAAAGAAGTACTAATATAAAAAAGGCATTATGCCATCAAAAAATGTTAATTTCTAATTTAATATTAAAAATTTTTTATTTTAATTTTGAATTTATATAAAACAGTATTTTAAATTTAATTTACATAAAAAATGTTCACATAACCTTTTTCACAAAATGGTAAGAAACATCTAATGTTCAAATTGTTGTACACATTGTAAAGTTTACTTATTTCTTATTTTAGAATATGTTACATTAAGAAAACTGAAATTGTTCATCTTGTACTTGATTGTCACTGATGATGAGAATAATTTTCTCGAAACATGTCTGACTGACATAGGCAATGTGCCTTGATTTTTTAAAAATATAAACATATTTGTTTTGTGGAGCAGACGCCGTTTGATTTATATATTAAAATAAATGTTATTCATCCAACTGAAATATCGGTCTGTTTAATAGTATTCTCTCTATTTTAACTGGTCTACGACAGAAACCGTTTTGTAGCCTGCAGGTTCCATATAATACATATACTGCTCTACCTACACACATACAAAGAGAGAGAGTTTAGTTACATGCCCAGCCTAATTATAATAGTGTTTTTGGGGGGTTGGCACGGCGGCGGGCGGCAGCACAAGTGGGGGGCAACCACACACACCATACCTCCATAATATGTACCCCCTTTTTGATATCAAGTATAAGCGAACCTGAGTGAGAGAGAGGTGGGGTAGCGGGGGCGCCATAGAGCAGGGGGCCCCATACACTATACTGTACTGTATATGTGAAACCAAACCAAAACCCGACCTCACGCAGTCTCTGCACACGGTGCCGCTGCCAAACGGCTCTCCACGACGTCGGCCAACCTCTAAACTATTGTTTTATAACATTCATAATAAACTGCCTGACCATTACATTAAGTACTCGGACAGCATAAGGTATAGATAGATAAGGCAACAAAAGAGAAATTAAGAACGCGCGTTGGCTACATTTTGAATCATATAAAATAATTACTGATTAATTTAAACAATAATAAATTAAACATTCAACTAAATTTTGTGTAAATGTATTAATGATGAACAGATATAGTGTCCCAAAATTATAGAAACTGTGTTTAAAAGTGTGTTTTACACTAAAAATCATAAACGCTCTATACCACCTGTGGATTGCACTATATGGAATCAGTTGTTAAAGAAAATGTTTATAAATGTTTCGCCTTATTGTGTTTCTTGTTTCATCCAATTTAAATTAAATGCCATCAAAAGACCGATTACGTTTGTCTGTCAAATAAATACTAACAATACAGAGTGTTAAAGTTACTAATTGTTCTTAAACTTACTGTGCTGGTGCGTTTAGAGACTGTTTATTAGTTCAAAAGAGGCGTCAAATATAATATTATATAATATCAATATCATGGACGACAGCTGGGATTCCCCTTTAATGATGGGTGTTAATATGACAGATCTTCATGGTCATGATGATGACACCACGAATCATGATGATTCTGTTGGTGCAATGCGGTTAGGAAATCATCACAGAAGTGATAACAATAACTTGGGACATCATAGTAGGGATATGTGTGATGAGATGGGTCGTGGTGAATATGGGACACAGGACGGACACCAGAATGTGGGTATGGGGCAGCAAGAGTATTATGGAAATCAGGTAAGAATACTTATTAGGTTAAATAAATAAGCAACAAATTAATACACATACTACAGGGGAAAATTCCTTAAATTATTGCTGCGAGAGCTGCTATACCGACTGATATCTCTATGTTCTTGTGAAAACACCAAATTAGATTGTATGTAGTTTAAAAAAATATATTGAAAGTCAGCAATATTTATTGGATACTAATCCAGGCAAATATGTCTGATATTAAAAAGCAAAGCTTCGGACAGTGGTCTTCAAGCGTCGATCTTTAATATACCAAAGAATAATGAAAATTGTAAAAGTAATTTGTGTCCTTAAAGGCAGGCAGGCCGATATTGTGGATGTACAACGACTATGGTACTCTGTCGAGCTCATAATAAGAGCGTAACGAATTCCTCAGTATCTGTCAACCCGCATGCCTTTGTCTGGTTGTAAAGAATTAGACTGAGGGTCTGCAAACTTAAACAAAATATCTTGTGCTGGTAAAAGCCATAGTTTTGGCCGCTATGCCACAAAATTATTTTTAATTGTATTTACTTTTATAATTTTTTATTAAGTAATAACCTGGACCTGTAGTAAAGAAATAAATATAAACGTTTATAAGCACTATTTATGTATATTGCAAAAATAAAATAAAAATAGAGCAAGGATCACGGTCCGCCAGACCTAAAACAGTGAGAACAGGAGGAGCATTTCGTCGGGCAGAAGATTATTACCATCATGTTTAAGTTTTATTCAAGTGAATTTCAAAACATTTGGTATTCATCTAAATTTAACTATATTTTGCATGAAATGTCCCCTATATGGTACGCTACTACCCAAAGCAACAATGTGTCTATTTAAGCTATATATCGAGGGTTAAAATTAATATTATTACTAAAGTCGGTGACCTGCTGCCTTGCTTAGCAGTGGCTTGTCCTTTCAACTCAATGTCACGTTTTTTTGTTATTAATATTCACCAATAACTAAACAAAAGTTTTCCTTAACTCACTTAATAGTTAAATCTTTATATACAGGGTGTTTCAGAAAGACATGGCCAAATTGCTAGAGCTGATAGAACTGCTCAAAATAAGTGTAGCTTGTTATATAAATTTTTGCAGAATGGGCCTTTCTTTTCGAGATACAGGGAGTTATAAAATATTTTTTTTACTATTTTTTCTGACTATGAATTATTAGAAATGACAGTCTTTTTTCATATAAATATTTTTGGGGTCGCAGAATCGATTAAAAATACTCGCGTTCCTTTAAAACATAAAGGACGCTAGTCACACAATGTCTAAGCTAAATTACATTCATAACTTTTTTGAAGTTTACTATAGAGACTTGGTTATGACAAAAAATGATAACCCGTTATTACCCAACAAAACAGGTACTCTTCGGAAGAATCGCTTGGAGGTACCGTTACCAAGATCTTTTAAGTTTATTAAGACATAAATGAAAAATTCATATTACACTAAAACTAAAATAACTGAAAATGTAGAGATTTATAAAATTAGTATTTTTAAACTAATTTCATTAGGTGCTCAAAATGTTCTCCATTTTCACGAATGTATAATCAAATCCGCTGTCCTAGATAACACATTAGTCTTTTTGTTGGTTCCGGATTATCCATTAGGCACTAAAAATCAACTCAATCCTAATTTGTAGATCTTCCACAGAATTAACTTCAGAGGCATACACCTTTTCTCGAAGGTAACTCCAAACACTAAAATCTAGCGGGTTGAGATCATCGAGGAAGCCAATAAATTGGAGCATCAGCACCCTGACGTATCCATTTATAGGGAAAATGTTCACTTAACCACCTTCTAGGCGCTCTACTAAAATGTGGTGGGGCACCACAACATGCATAAAAAATATAGCTGCTTGTTCGACTAGTGATAAATCTTCCAAAATTTCGAATAAATCATTCTGCAGAAAATGTGGTATCCAATAAACCGATTGTCTAAGGTGGCTGCGCATACATTAATTTTAAATGTGTGTTGGTAATGAGTGACTCGGTTTACCATAGGATTTTCTTCCGACGAAGAGTGCGCATTATGTGAATTGAACATCCCTTGCCGTGTAAAGGTAGCTTCGTCAGTAATCACAATATTATTCATAAATAGCGGAACATGAGCTGCTTGTTCGCGTAAAAATTGAGGGCGTTATTTCTTTCGTAGTCAGTCAGAAAAAATAGTAAAAATAATATTTTTTTAACTAATTATGTTTCGAAAAGGAAGGCCCTTTCGGCAAAAATATATATAACAAGCTACACTTATTTTGAGCTGTTCTATCACCTCTAGCAATGTATGGCCATGTCTTTCTGAAACACCCTGTATATTTCCCCATCAGAAAAATCAAGTATGTCAATTTGCAGCTGCACATGAGGTACCACTGATAAATATGGCTACCAAACGCAATGCGTAAAGTATTGTTTAGTACAATGCTGAAACCAAGTTCGTCCTAGTGCAAATCTTCTATTAGTGGCCACAACCCACCTCTCGGTAAACTCTAACATTATTACCAACAACCTCTTGTAAGAAGTTACCGTCACTGCAAGTGTAGAGTTATGTTAAGTAAATCTTCAGTTAAAAAATCACTTTCGTTCAAAAAGATGGCTTTGTGATCGAAATCCTAAGTCGTGGTCGTTTCCTCTGTTTGCCAACCTTCAGTGATGTCCCAAAGTTTTTATAATTTTGTTACTCTAATAAATAATATGAGTTGCAGCTTAATTTATATTCGATTATCAATTATTCTAAGATTTCTGCTCGAATATTAAATGGACGGCAATTTGTTAAATGCAGACAACATAATAATAACCATATAATTATTTAACAGTGATTTTACTTCGTTATTTCTTATATGGATATAAAGTTGCTCGTGAAGACATTTAACGCATACCAGTTAGTTGCCACTCATTCTTTGATTATGTGGTAAATGTCCAATATTTTGCTGACCGTTTAAATCATAGAGTCAAATAATGTACATAACACTGTTAATAAAACAGATATATCTTCAGAATACACTCGTAACAACAGCATTCGGGTTTTCGTCATCTCCTACAATTCTGGTTTGCAATCTCCAAGCCTAGTAACAGCTTCGATCATTTTAAAATCGAAATCCTAACTTGTACCTTTGTATTTTTTCTTCAACTAAAACCAACCTGTCCGGCCGTTATCCAGAATCTCTACACACACAGCACATTACGAGTTAAGCACTAGATGTCGGCAATACATCTCTTTTACAACGTGTATCCGTGTGGGAATATATATCGAACAAACAGTGTGGCTGTCAACCCCTGAACGATCACCACGGATGATTTGTGGATCAACAAAACGCCAGTGTTTGACAGAGAAACTCTCGATACTAAAGTCTTGATTTGCAAAACAAGCTTTGAACCAATTGTTGAAATTATAACAGGACTTTTCGCCACTAAAAAAAAATTCAATTTTGGAAAATTCCCATAATTTAAGCTGATGATCTGCAAATCACGGCAAAAGTATTTTGTTACTTAAAATAAAATAAAAATAGAGAAAATAACTTTTGAACAAATTGGGTTTTAATTCAAGAGAAAATTTACCAAGTTAAGACTATAAAAAAGACCGAGAAAATAATAAACTAACTACAAAATGAATTTGTGTGTTTGTAAATATAAATGAAAAATAATTTTGTGGCGTAGGGGACAAAATGACTCGGTCTGGTTCTACTGAATTAGACTGAGGCACAGCTAAATTAAACAAAGTCCCCTGTGCAGGTAAGACCAGTCATTTTGTCTGCTACGCCACAATAGTATATTGTGCAACGAACATAAAATGACATATATTTCCTACGAGTATGATCGTTTGCATCATGAGCCGCAGGCGAGTGCTGCAAATCATACGAGTAGGAAATGGTCATTTCATGTGAGTTTCACACTATACTTTTTCTACGACTGATTTAATACTTTTGAATAAATTTAACATAATTTTTAGGCAAATATTTGTTTTTCGAAACTTACCCTTGTTAGCATATAAGCCTAAATACGATAAATTAGAAGTATTAAATTGACTAGGTGGTGTTAAACTATATTCACTATCACTGTTTATGTGTTTTGAAATTAGCGAAATACTTAATTATAATTATTATTAATTATAAATACCAAAACTGTCAATTTGGTGTTTGTATTTTCGGCGTTGCTATGGTGATTTTTCATGCCCGCCGCTACTTTTGTCATTACAATTGATTACACAATGAAATTTTATCCGTGCGTAATAATATTTCCCACTAGTTGCTAGGCAACTAGGGGGAAATATTATTACGCACGGATAAATGATAAACAGCATTACAATGTATTACATTGTCAAATCATGATTGAACATATAATAAAGGCATTTAAAGACAGTCGTAGAAAAAATTATTTTTCATAATAAACTAACGTTTATTACCTCCAAATTCGTAAGTATTACAAAAAATTATAATTTACATCTCTTTTGTGCAGATAATCTGCGAGGTTTTTATGCACAAGTTATTTCTTCAGGAATACCTCGATTTTTCTATTATTTCGTACTCCTATATGACGTGACTACATTGTTCGCATGACGGAAATATGCGACATTGTTACTACTTGTTAAAAAAATAACTTTTAATTTTAATCAGTAGGCAATATCACAGAGTAAGAGAAAAAAAATCCCTATTCAATTTGACATAGAAATAATAATTTTGCATGTAACGTGTAACGGCATTTTGAAGGTTTTCTTCTATTATAGTTTTTTTAATTATATTTTATCTCTATATTTTTATCAATTATTATTATTAGAAATAGAATGCATGTTTATAATCACGAAATGTGCATATCACGGCTAATCAAACACGAAATCGAAAAGCTCGAGGTATATACAAAGTTTATATATTATGTACGATTTATAAAATTTCCTGGCTCGATATATTATGATTTTATGTTCATAAAATTAAAATACCAAGAATTAAACTTACTGCAATACGCTTTATACAGGGTGCGTTAGTTGTTTTGTGGCAGGACTTCACCAGCTGCTTGAAAAAAATATTTTAAGAAGAATATTCTATATGAACATGGGTCCGTAAAAGCTTACTAAGAAAGAATAGTTTGCAAATTGAAACTTTTTATTCATAAATTTGGAATGGGTTATCGAATTCGACCAAAATTTGGTACAGTTTCTATATTGTCAATTAAGCCTGAAAACAGCATATATTGTGCTACCTTGGAGGCTTCTCTTTAATCTTACATCGCATATCAGTAATAATGGTACAATAATACTGGAAGCAGAGGTAGAAAATAATTTCGTTATTTTCTCATTAAAAAAAATAGTATATCTGCACCATCAAACAACTCGTGGACCACCGACTTGAAAGGCATTTTGAAAAAATATATATTTTTACTGAACACATCAAAAATTTCTAAAATATTCCCTATTTGTCAATTTTCTCGGAAACGATATTATATCCTGGCGATATGGAACCAGACTTGGGTAGTATTCGACTAGTCGGTATTATATACTAACTGTTAACTTTAACAAATAAAAATCAAATAATGTTTTTTCATTAAACAATTATTTTGTCTACCTGCACAGTGTATCAAAAAATGTTATTTTTAATTTAGTTACTCAAGTATTTTGATTTTCTTTTATAAATATATTTTTATACCTTAAGTACGTAAATAAAAATCAAGCATAAAGTGGCATATTATGTTTTTTTTTTTTACTTAGAATATTAAAAAATTATTCATATTTAAATGAATACAGGTACTCGAATACAGCGGTATTCAAATACTTTTTTTTCTTTGTATTCGAATCTTGTGTATTCGAATACAATTTAGAGTACAGTATTCAGGATTCGTATTCGAATACCAGATTTCAGTATTCGACCCAACACTGTATGTAACAGTATATTTTTGATATATGAGCTAAGATTTAAAAATTCATACAGCATTTGAATTCGATAAGCCATTCCGAAGTTAATAATAAGTAAATTTCACTTAGCAAACTCAACACTCTGTATCTTAGTAAACTTCTGGGAACCCATGTTTCATATAAAACTTTCTTCCTAAAATTTTTTTTTCTAAAACTACTGTTAAAGCTCGCTACAAAAAACTGACTCACTCCGTATATGATTTTCAGGTTTAAACAATATTTATTTAGAAGATAAAGGGATAACTTTAGGTATTTAACCTTTGAAAAGTACTTTTAACAAAGAAAAAAGTTTGGACATGCTTAATACAGTGGGTTTCAAAACAAACATCAAAAACTAAAGGCTGATTTGTCATTAACTGAATTAGAAGAATATACGGAATTTGGCTATGCAAAGATTATAATGACCAACAAAAATCTTATATTTTGTCTATGAAATCTTTTAGACTGCCTCTATCAGTTTTGGTAATACATAGATATTTGAAAGTATCAAACGAGGAAACTATTATAATTTATTGTAAAACATTTATGCGCAGAAAGATCTGGAGTCAGACCGCAAATTTTCCTGCTATTCCCTTAATTTAATTAATAAGCATTAACGCTAAGGATCGTAGGTCGTCGTTCATTTTAAATTTTTGAGGTGTTTGGAGAAAAAAGTGTGTGATATATAATATATATACAAAAATAATAGATTGTTTGTTGTTAAAAACAGGTTTTAAATACGTTCGAACATTACCAAAGAAAAACAGGTGGGAAGAAACAGGAATTTGAAAAAATAAACTAAAAACAATTGCATATATATTCTCTTAAAATCAAAGTTTAAAAGAAAAACCATCGAAACATCTTCTTTTTGGATTAGTTTTAAAATTTTCCTCCAAGGATTGTTCGCCTAAATCAAATCCTACCTATATTTGCATTTACATAAATTATCCAAATTATGTTTTCTAAGGTTTTCGTAGAGCTCAGAGGTTTTAATAATATATTTTTACACCGCTCAGTACTTTGTACTTCCACAGTTTCATCAAATTTAAAAAACTCGACTAAACATTGTTCTCAAACACTGTTTTTAGAGATAACAGGTTCTCTCTGATTTCTCTTCGGTATTGCTCCTGTTTTAGTTGTCTCAAGCCGAAATTTAGATAAATCGCATATATCTTCCAAATCGCGAGCTTTCTTTGACAAAGTAGTTAATGATCGTAGGAGAGAGTAACGAAAGTCTAATAAAACAATACGATTTTGTTCTAATACATCACTGATCTTCGATCGTGGACTATTTCGTGAAATACTTAAAGGCTAGTCGCGCTAGCAGTATCTATGAATATAAGAATATTTCAATAAGAACAAGCATACCTGCTAAAGTAGAAATATTATTTTCTATAGTAAAATTATTTTATCCAACAGAGATATATTTTTTTGATAGTATTAAATGATAAACGAAAAAATATAAATGAAAAATGATTAAAAGCTTGATTGATTCTACTAAGAAAATGATGTATTTTGTGCGATCGGGTAGTGCCGCAAAAATGGTCATTTTTCTGCCCAAGAAGCAAATTGTGTTCGAACACGGGCACATTTTTGTTGTCGACACTTATCATATTATTTGTGTTTAAAGAGAAACAGTGTATGACTTATAAATTATTTTCCAGTTTGTGTTAACACATTATCAACAAAATGAAGCAAAAAAAACAGTACGTGTCCAAATAAAATTATTTTGAAAAAACGAGTTTAAAATGTTGTGGTAATTTAGAATCGTAAACACAGTTTTATCGACACCTAGTCGAATCAAAATTTCTATAGTTTTCGGTGAAAATATGTTTCCGCTTAATTTCCAAAATTAGTCGCGTGATCAAAAAAATGTCCGTATGGCTACAAATTAGTCACGAAAAAGTCGAAACTTAGTGGACGCAAGTTTTCCATATTTTTTCTTAGGTAACAGGTTTCTGCTTTGTTTCCAAAATAAGTTGAATGGACACAACTATTTTTATACAGTGACATTCTAAATACATAATTTCCATATTGTTTCTACAAAATATGTATGTATTAGTTTTCAATTAGGTCAAGTTTAAACACATAATTTCCATGATTTGTCCTAAATGTGTGTGAAATAAATGCAGTAATACATAATGTCAGAATCCTGTCAGTGCGAGGTAATTCTCAACAAAACGTTGCTTATTATAAAAGGTTTTCAATTCAAAATACTATCGTAATGTTAAAAGAGAAATTAAAAATATTTAAAATAATAACACAAATTGAGGTTAGAAAAAAATGCGTTCAATTTGAGGCTAAATAGAAACATTTTGGTACACCCATGGCGTGTTTTATGCAAATTATGTGGCTAAATTATAACATATCAATTTGGGTATACACTACACACTCCATGTTTTGCGTTGTTAAAAAAAAACAGACGCCTCACGAAAAATTGGCGAAAAATTATTTATTTTTCAATCGGCCCATTATGATCTTATGTAAGGCTTAAAAAGTGATTGAATGTGTTCGGTAATAATTTACCTATTTGTAATTAAATTGATAGAAAAAAAATTTAAAAATATTTATTTGCAAAAAATTGTAAATTTAATAAACAAATCTAAATATTCAATATTAATTAAAATTTAACTTCCACATATGCACAAAATTCACGTTATATTACAAGCTAAATAATATCCCATAAAATGACATTTTTATATCGACATTAGATAAAAATGTGTAATTCTTATCTTATAACATCGTGTCTACTGTATATCCAAAATATTTCTCAAATAAAATAAATTGTGTCTGTTTAGTTTAATTCTGCGACACTCCTTGGCAAGATAGAACAGGTCGCTATTCTGCAACACATTAGATATAAAACGTGTAAATGATCGACACATTTAGGAGTTCTTTTAGAAACTTCATGGCGACATACTGCAATATGTTGGAGACAAATTAGAAACAACACAGTAAAGTTTAATTGTAGATACATATTGGAAACCAATGATGCATCTGTTTTGGGCAAATTTCAGCCTACATTTAATATATATTTCTTTGTCACCTCTTTGGTCTAATTTTTGGTACATAATAGTTTGAAAGTCAACATTGCACAATAAAACGAGTCCAAAAACCCAAAAACCAAGTTGATACAGTGTTAACACGTCGTTCAAAGAGAGTCATTAATTGCTACCTAGGTGGAGAATATTGAATGTGAAAAAAATATTCAATGGCTGATAAGACTCTAAATATGCAAATTTCCTATGCGAGCCACAAGTATATTTGCAATTGCTTCGTCTTTTGATTCATAATATGCGCACTCTAAGTTATACTGTTGACAAAAGTACGCTTTTAATTATATCTATATAATTTTGTCCGATATGATTATCATTATTTGTTTAATAAACTTTTTTTTAAAATACAATTTTCATTAAAACAGATGTGTACCTACTCTTGTAATAGGTACCAAGGGCGGCTGGCGCATGAGAACTGTAGGACCGCCAAAAGGTAATTATAATTATGTTTATAATTCTTGGAATTTTAACACCAGTGGGTCATAATTGCATCGCATCGTAGGCTTCTGCTTCCAATTCGTTGAAACACTGTTTGTATATTGAAAATATTGCTAAACTCCGGTCGGTATCACATTATAAGCGTCCGAAGCAACTGTACAAATATCCAAATGAGTGAAGATAATAAACGTCTCGAATAGCCTTTACTTTACATTAAAAGGATCTGTGCACCACTTTGAATCCCCGATATTTCCCGCACACACCTCACCCTGCGTTTAAGAATACAGTTGCAATCTGCATTTTGGACAGATGAGTCTTATCAATTTGTTATCTTGTTTTAATGTTTAAGTTTTCTTTTGGAGAATTAAAATTAATAATGAATATTATTTATAATTTAATACCTACATGTTTGATAATTATTTAAATAAAGGTACATATTTTGTATTAAAAAGCAGGGGAAATCCTTACAAGACATTTTAATAATGGTTTCTTATCTGAATAATAATTAGATACCTTTGTGGTTGTGACAAAGGGAAAGCTCGTTTGAGCTTGCCGGTTGTAGTGTTTGAGGTGACAAAGCATGAGCACAGGTTTGGCTTACCGATTTGATCTATTTAAGTCGCTAAATTAAAAAACATGAATAATTAAAGGAAGATTTACACAATCAAATTGAATACAGATTATTGGATTCGGTTTATTACAGAGCAATAATTAGATTCCATATATTCAAAAGCTTGACGATAATGTAATGAAAAACCTGTACGTGGGTCGAAGATAACAGATTGCATTCGATTTTGTGATTATTATGAAACCGATAAATCTGAAAAGCAGGGGATTTTTTTGTGGTTTCATAGATTTTTCAATTGAATTGGTTGAAACACTTGCTGAACATTTAGATAAGTCTAAAGATTTTAAAGGAACGACTACAAACTGAGCATATGGCGATAACAACGGACGAAGCGATCGGTGTTTTGATGGCTCAGTTAGTGGTAGTGTTTAGTTATCTACTGCTGTACAATATTGAAATTGTATTGTAATATATTAGTTAATTAGCCACAAAGACAGACAGATGGCCGGATTTCCATAAAACTGATTTTTTTTTGTTCAATTTTCAATATCTAATATCAACTTCAAATAAATGAAACAAAAAAATCCTAAGATTAAAACAAAATTTAAATATATACAATAAGCTTTTAAAACATTACTGCAGTGAAAAGAATTCTATTATGCAAATACATTTCTTGTTAATAATAATAATCATAAATATTAATACAGCCCAAACTAATACACTAATTCATATTGTTTACAACTAATTTATGACTAATGTATTTGAATTCTATTAACATTATTTAGAATTAATTTTTGTTGACATATACCTACCAGATAAAGATTTATAATAACGGAAAACTTCGAAGTTGCTTTATTTAGTAGATTATTTAATACTATTGTGTGATTGTTCTTAAGATACAATTTATATTGTTATTACAAATAGAGTTACAAAAGAATTGATTTTAGTTAATCATATTATCATAAATTATGTATAGGAGAATTATTTAGAGCAACACAATCAAGGACCGTAGGGCATTTTTCGTAATATTAGTATTCATAATAACAAACAATAAAAAATAATAAAACAAAAGGCCAATTACTGAAAAGTGACATATATATACTAACTTGTACCAATTAAAAAAAAACCCGTGACACAAGTGCGATTTGAACCCACATTTCCCGATTGCCGGTCAGGTGTTTTAACCAATTAAACTATCGTGACACATGTATGAAACTTCTTTAACTCGTACATGCATTGCTACGTCTCGACCTTTAATTCAAAGACAACGTAGACTACATACTGCCATATAATGCAATGGTATTTCTCTTTTGCATTGGATTATGGCAGTGTGTAGTCTATGTTGTCTTTGAATTAAAGGCCGAGACGTAGCACAGCACATAGGAAGCAAGGCATGTACGAGTTAACGTTTCATACATGTGTCACGATAGTTTAATTGATTAAAACACCTGACCGGCAATCGGGAGATGTGGGTTCAAATCCCACTTGTGTCAGTGGTTTTTTTTAATTCGTACAAGTTAGTTTAGTTCATCTCTTTGTATATCGATGATATACTTACTATTCGCTGTCAACTTAGTTGAATATCTTTGTTTATTTATATATATACATATACATTGGTGGTGACTTCTATCAAAAATTAACGTATATACCTATTATATGCTTTTTTCTCGATGGAACATACCTACCATATAATTTTTTCTAAAGTAATCCATGTTGCATATTATGCAAAGAAGTTTGTTTTCAAGCGATTTGGCCTCGGCACCCTTTTCAACGTTACTTTTTGTAAATGAAGAATATTTCTTTCAACTAAGTTCCGTGTATAACAGGATATTCCAAAAATTTATTTAAATTTCTAACACACATTTTTTTAATTTGATTAAAATTAAATTAAATGGCGCATCACAGGATTTGGCTTTTTACATAATAATATAATGAATTTAAGTTTCAATAATTTTAAAGACTGACCTCATGTTTTGTTATTAAATAAGAGTTTTTTCACGAAATGTTAAGTAATTTGTCAGCATTGCAAAACTGCTTAACTCTAGTTTTTTCATTCATATTCTAGTATGTATAGGTACATGTTTGAATCCACAACATAAGCTACTGCCACTGAAGATGGAACAGTAAAGTTCCGACATGTTTGGCTAATTCGAACATATATATATATAAAAGTATTTTGTGGAGTAGACGCCTTTGATTTATGAATACCATATAAGTATAACTTTTTAAAAAATTTTCATTTCTTGGGGTTTTAGGTTCTCAAAACACAAAATTCTATTAACACATGTTTTTATGCTGTCCAAATACATCATCATTTACACCATATTACGACATTTCGTTGCCATTATTTGAACCTTCATCAGGCTTCCCAACTAGAAAAACGAAATTTTTTTTATCGAAAATAATTTCCTTACACAATTTAAATGTATATTGAAGAATTATATTATTATTACTATTCTTCCCCCTCTATTTTCTTTAAAACAATTCAGCGATTGGAGGAATACAACAATGAGGAAATACTATGTTTCTAAAATTACTTACACTTATTCTTCATGTAAGGCCACAAATTCGCACAAAAAAATAAAAAAACGACAATACGATTTATTTATACAAATAAAAGACGACGTTCACATGTTTAAAAATATATAATTTCACAAATTAAAAGTGACCCCTTTATTCAACAAAAAGGCACGAAATACCATATCTTTGGAATGCACAGAAAACCAAAAAGTGTTTGATAGTATCAAAAAGTAACTTTTTCATTTCGTAGATACACGTCTATTAATTTTCTGTTGGCATATGTATAAGAAATAATGTATAGTAGATACATACAAGGTCTGTTCAATAAGAGACACTATTTAATTAGGATATAATAGATGTTACTAAGCCCTTGTATGGATATACAATTTACGCTATTTCTACTTTTCTTGATGTTGATCATTTCTAATAGCTCGCGTTTTTTAGTGTGGTGTTCAGTACCTAAAATTTTCGTTCGCTCAAAATTAAAAGTGTGATCATTGTCCTCAATATGTTTTTTTAGAGCTGCTTTGTTAGAATTTGGATTTTTGTAGTTATTTAGGCGCTTTTCTAGGTGTTGTTGTGTTTGCCCAATATAATAATAAAAAAAATCGATGATCTAGTTGGAAAGCCTGATGAAGGTGCAAATAATGGCACCGAAACGTCGTAATATGGTGTAAATGATGATGTATTTGGACAGCATAATAAACATGTGTTAATAGAATTTTGTGTTTTGAGAACCTAAAACCTCAAGAAATGGAAAAATTTTAAATATAAATAAGAAAGTTCAAGAATAAGAAAAAAAAAATATACCTAAGTATAAGAATTATTATTATTTGAAAAAATCCATAATTACGAGTAGTGATAACGATATTGAAATGAAAGGCCTCTACTATACAATACAATCTTTTATAATTAAAATGAAAATAAACCATTAAACCATACATGTTTCGGGAAACTTGTGCCCATCATCAGTTTTGTGGATCAACTGGTGAAAGCATGGTAGTATGAAGCAAATTTCCAACATAGCATCTTGTTACATATTTAGTTTGTTTTGCCCTTAGTGTGCAGTTAATGTCTCCATATATAACCTACGTATTTTATAGTATAAAAATACACCTATTTACAAACAATTTTAAAAGCCTTTTTCCCATGGGTCAAGTGAAAAAGTCGTTAGAGGCAAAAACACGTGCATTTTGAAAACAGAATTAGTGCAATCAACCAACTTCCGCTACAGTATTTTACTAAAATACGTATAAGTATAGTCATATTTATTACATACACATATAAGTAGGTAGGTACCTAATACATAAGACTGGACAAAACGTCTTTTAAATAAAAATATTAAAAACATGTTTTTTTAACATCCCTTGTGTTGCATGCATGCATGTCAAGCAAGAACCACCTGCATATCATTTTTCTTGTTCTATATTAATAATCAACTGATATGGAATCTAATTTAAAAAGTGTTTAGTTATTTAATTAATATGCATTTAATGCACAAATCATTTTATATAATAAAGGAGCTTTTAAAGTTTTATATATGGATATAAAGTTCAATTATCATTATTCAGTTGTTAACTGTTTGAAAATTAAATACTGGATCATATTAATGCAGTCGAATTTGCGTTTAATATTTATTCAAACATATGACACAAGTTTTAAGTAAAGCATTACCTAGGCAGTGGTGTATCCAAAGATGTATGTATTCAAAACAGATTCAGCATATTAATAATTTAGCAAACAGACGGCCGTTTCTTCGATCCACGACTCATCAGTGGTGATCGGTCAGTAGTTGACAGCCAAACTCTCTACTATCCCCCACACATTGGCGAAGTTAGCCGTCAATTTCGGGGGGGCTCAAGCCCCGGACAACCGTGCGCGCTACCGAGGGGTCTGGGGTTACGGAAAAATAGAGGATTTTTCGTAGTCCGTTTAGCGCCCTTTTACTATCTGCACATTTCGTCAATGCCTTGCTACGGCACTGTAATTATACTATTATTGCTGTTTAGATGTGAAGGGTCACTAAACCTATCTAGAACCATTCCACTTTTCAGTACTTTTGACTATACATTTACGTTGGACTTAAAATTTACTGTTTTAGACTATAAATTATTATAATCTTTCGAATTTTGTTACGTTAAAAAATATTAAAATGCCTCTGATGCTTTTGGGGGCTAACATATTTTCTTTTACCTTTCTGTGCCGTATCGGGGATATATCACAGCAAGTAGAGAGCTTGGCTTTCAACAACTGACCGATCATCACTGATGAATCGTAAATATTATATGAAACGGCTTTTTAGTGAAAGTCTAGGGTAAGTGACCTTTTATACAGCCGATAGAGCGAATTTATGTTAATTCAGCGTAACTAGATGTCGCTTACACATTTTCTTTACACACTACAAAAAATTGCTGTAAATCCTGGTGATTTTACATAATAAATCAATATCGACTATGTAATATTTACCATAACATCCAAGTAATTTATAAGTTACAGATACTTAGATGTATTATTACATCAAAAAAGTACATTTCCACAAAAGTACACAGTTTTACATATTTTTCCATTTGTATGTGTAATAGAATGTGATTGTATGTAAAAAAATGTAACTTTATGTAAGAGTATGTAGAAGTACGCTGAATTACATCAAACCACGTAAAATCTCCTGTTTCACCGTTTAAAATTGAAGACGTCCAGAAGCCAGCAGGGGTCGCATCCCCGCGTGCTTTATTTTCAATCTTGCCGTTTGTTGTTGTGTGGATAGGAGTTAGTTAGGGGTCTACGAGATTTAATACATGTACTGGTTTTTGATGTGCCGCGTAAAACGTAATAAGCAGTTTTGGATTTGGAAACTTTATAATAAGGTAAGTACGTGACAATATAAACACTATTTTTGTACGGGCAATTTTACCATTATCAGGAAATACTGTATACACCAACATTTTCACAGAAAGCAGCCAAAAATATTCGATGTCTATTTGGAAGTGCAAAATGGTGTTTAAAACGTATGGTGCCTTTTTCCACATTTTAAACGATCTTTCAACTGCTTTGGTAGGGAAGATCCCAAACCTCTTTTGCAACATCTGACTAATTATTATATTACATTATATAATTATTTTCTAGAGAATATAGTCTGAGTTTAATATTATTTTAAATTAACTAGAACTTACGCCTAAGATTGGTTTGTTGCATTTTAGAGTAATATAATGTTCAGTTCCTTTTTGCTAGTTGCTGTATTTTTACAATATTATAAGCTAACCATAAAGAATTATTATTTATTATTTTGTTACTGTTTATATAAGTCAACATACGTACTTATACACTGTTTATTACTATAATGTGTATTGTTTTTCTTTTTAATATAGCTGTTGTTTAAATTTTAGTACTTGTATTTTTATCTAAATATAATATGCTAAAGATGGATATTTTTCAGATAAATTTCTGCACAATGTTTACGGGACGTCCCGTATATACAGGGCGATTCAAATTTTAATATGGATAATTCACCAGATACTTATATGGTTGTGAAGATGAAGAAAAGGACCTAGGTCGATAAATACTTCGTATTCAACATAGGTATACAAGGTGTTAAAAGTGAAGCTCTGATGATATTTTATTTCTCCTAAACGTATAGAGATAAATTAAAGAAATATTGGACAATGAATTTTTTACTCTGTACTACAGGATACAATAAAGCAGTTATCTTAACTTATATAGAGCATACATGAGCGGTAATACGGGAGAGACTGAAGTTAAATATAGGTCCAACTTTTTTGTATTCCTTTTTTTAAATTTAAACTTAACCCTCATAAAATCTTGACAATTCTCAACAAAAAAAGGCTTTTTGCTTGTTTTATTAGAAGTTACTATTTTCGACTAAAATGGATTCAAAATTCAAGTCGCATTGTGCAAATTTTGTGTTTTTGACAATAAGCTTAAATTTAAGTCTCCCCCATATGTCGGATTGCTGATTGTTTTAGTGAAAACTTGTTTACAGCATCCTCTGCAGAGTAAAAAGTTTAGTAGCTGTCCTAAATTTAGTTAATGTAATCTTTAAACGTTTCGGATCTTTAAGATAAAAAAGCATCATCGGAGCTTCACTTTTAACAGCATGTATCTTGAATACGACCCATGTCTATATTATGCTTTTCATCATATTTTGAGCCATATAACTCGTAGGTGAAGATTTCCCATTAAAAGTTAAATCACCCTGTATAGGTACCCCTTCGAGTATCTTGTATTTATACGTGTTCAACTACGTAATTGTAAACCTATACAGAACGGGAATTTTACATTAAATTTCATGCACAAATAATTAAAACTACATAAAGGTTGTATTAATTGTTACATAACTGAACATGTAAATTTACCTATCAAGACATTCCTTTGCATGTCCATAATGGGAATCTTACATTAAATTTCATTCACAAATAATTAAAACTACATAAACCTTGTATTAATTATTAAACAACTGAATGTGTAAATTTACCTATCAATACATGCTTTTATTTTGCATATATAACAATGTAATTTTTACATGGTAAACCAGGGCATAATATTACCTATGATTTTTATGGTAATTTTACACAAATTTTATTTGTAGTGCATATTTGAAAGTGACGGACCGAACATAGTCCACACATCTCAGATTTGTGTGTGGAATGTGGCAAAGAACAATAATTAGAACAGTAAAATGTGTAGGAAGAAACGTTGTTGGTATAGAATAGCAATTAGTTTTAAATAATTATCGATAGAAATTTGTTAGATATTGTAGAGTCATCAGTTAAGGCCAATTGATGGCATTTCTAAAAATAACTCATATAAACTTAGCACTTTCCAGGTTTGTCCAAGTTATCGAAGATGTAAATCTATCTAATTTTGATACCATAAAATCAACATATTTGAGATAATAATAATAATTTAGATGTCGGATTCAAACGGACAACTTAATAAATCGTTTGAGAGTTCGAGCTTTTTCGCGTAAAGAACTATTGCAGTAATAAAAAAACATGTGTCATGCAAATATTACCGGTAAGTTTGATACAATTACCCCCGAATATTTAAAAAAATGTGTTGTATGCTTACTTTTTTCTTTGGGGCGAAAATACAGAATTAATTGCTTAAATAAATAAAATAACTCAAACTTTGTGTAGTTTATAGTGTTTAATTTTTTAAGAAAGGCACTTCACTGAATTCGGGATATTATTAGAAATTCAGAAATTAGACAAATTGTAGTGTTGTTTGTAAAATTTATAAAGAACTTTGATATAAAGAGTATCATAAAATTTCAGAAGTAATCTATAATAAAATAAATTAAATAAGTAAATGTTTAAAGCTTTGACCTGTCGCTACTTTGTTGAGACACATAACACTGATTGACGTTTCTTTTATTTATCACAACATTTGATTAATAAAACTGTATTCAAGTCGAAGTTTACACAATTTTGGCAACTCACAAAATAAATTATGATTGTACGAGCGTTTCATAAAATTCTCTAATTAAATATAACTCGTGTGCTGAAAATAATTTTTGACAATATCGTCTAAAAAATTGGTTACGAATTTTTAAAACAAATACACCTTGTGAAACCTCAACCGTGGGGCCTCCCAACTTAACCTAAATTAACTTTTCAACGCCGATAGCCACACAAAAGAGACCGGGGAAATCTGATTTTTCTCAGCCAAATAGGTGAACGCGTTTTTGACTTAGGCCTGAAAACGAGATTTTCCATCATCCATATAGAATTTTTGAC
Organism: Apoderus coryli; assembly: GCA_911728435.2. Classification (NCBI taxonomy): domain Eukaryota; kingdom Metazoa; phylum Arthropoda; class Insecta; order Coleoptera; family Attelabidae; genus Apoderus; species Apoderus coryli. The sequence goes on along the minus strand of OU452204.1, from coordinate 6,450,937 downwards.
CTGACAACAATACTACCCTTCTATATTACTCAACGCACTTCACTAATAAATAAATGAAGTTGGTGCAACGTTGTTGCGTAAACTGGAGTTAGTTTAGACTTGAAAAATAGTTGAGCGAGGTTGGTCCAACCGGCTCTTAATAGTTAAGGCTCTTAATATAAGCAGCAAATAGATTACCAACTGCCAATCAGTTACTTATTAGTTGCAGCACACGTATTTCAATGTACTTCCGCAAACAACGCAACTAGCTGTTATCATTTTGCAACTCGTGGCAAACTAACAGACGCAGCTGGTGTTGCCACAAGACGTATGAAAATATCTTTTTATAATTACCTACAAATTAAATAATTATGCACGCAATCATATTAGAACAATCGTCATATGCAATTGGAAGAGAGCGAAATTTAACAGAAATGTATTTACTAAGGAACTTTCTTATTATTTTTTTACATGACACCAATCCGCGACAACTCAGGAATTATTGGAATAATATTTATTAAAGTTCGTTTACTTCATGTGCGAATGGCAAGTATTTAGTGATTCTAGTTTCCAACAATTCTCAATTTTTCAGTCGCTCAATGTGCAGAGGTCTATCAAATAACATTTGAGTGTCGAAATTTCTTGTTGTGGTATTAAATGATGTGTATTTTGGGCTTACCTAAGTTAGGAGTTTATATTCAATATCTAGAGATTCACAATAACATCAAGTCATCTTCAAAATACCTTACAGTGTGTTTTAAAAATAATTAAACAAACCTCACGATACGATTCCAGATCAGATGTTCTATCTATTTTCATTCACATCATAGCATTGGGTAAATTTATAGAGGTTCAACTATTTCAGTAATTATAAACTCCGCTCGTTGCAGTGCGCATTACTTATTATTATTATTCTGAACTCCTCAAAGGAATTTGACTCGGTAGACTACGCTCTCCTAAAAGTGGATAGTAAAGCACAACTTTATTCAGATTTTATCTAATGACTACATTTTTTGTAAGTGTTAATACAGAAATATATATAGGTACACTGTGTCGAAGATAATAATAGGATAGCATTACCCTTTTAAATGGTGTTTTTAAAAGTAAACTAACTTTAGCCGTTTTCTAGAATTTTTGAAAAAACGATTTTTTGCGATTTTAGTTTTTATTTATTTCTGACATTATTTTTACAGATATAACAAAATCAAAAGCACTTTTTGACGATAATAAGATAGCGTTTACAAGTTCTCACCACAACGTTTCGTTTTTGAAAAACCATCATCAACTTCGTTTTTTTTTAAATAGGGCCCTGGATTTTTTATTTAAACTAACTTAACTTTGAAGCCATTTTCAATTCAAAAATAGGTGGTATATCCCACGTAATGGTGTGAACAAGAAAAATCGCCATAGTTTGGTACTTAACAACTGACTGAATGCAGAGTATATATACAGGGTGTTGGCGATAGATATCTTAAAATCTATAAGCGATATACAAAAAAATTCTTTACAAATATTTTAGTTTCTGAAGAAATGTACAACTCAAAAATGTTTTCAATAATACAGGGTAGTTCACAAACGCCCAGCAAGCTAACCGTTCTTTTCCTTAATGCAATATTCAGTTTATATTAACATAAATAACTGCCGCTTTAAAAGGCAAGAAGGACATCATAAGGGTTGATATGCCTAGGTCCAGTAGTTTTTGAAATATTTGTTAAAAGGGTTAATTTTGACATAAATTCTACATAAACTAAAAAAATACCAATTTTTCGTGTCATGTCCTTTTGAATTCCCTTATTTTCTCAGTTTTACTCTGATTTGTCATTTTTTTTACAAAAAAATTATTAAAAAGAATTATTTTTTTTATATAAAAACAAAAAAGTTAATTTACAGCTGTACTTTAATAATTTTCAAATATAAGCTGTTAAAAAATACGAATAACATGGTTTAAACACACATTTTTGGACATTTAAGTTTTAGTAGAATAAAATCTAAATATTTAAATCTAAAATGTATGCTTAAACCATTTTATTTCTATTTTTCAACAGCGCCAATTTGTAAATTTTTAAAATAAAGCTGTAATTTAAATAATTAAAATGACAAAAAATGTTTAATTGTCAATTTTTTCTTTTTATGAAAAAACGGTTAGCTTTAAGCTCATGAAATATGATATCAGAAAAAAGTATTGGAAAGGGACGTCTCGAATTTAAGCAGGTTTACAGGGTGTCCCATTTAACATTATCCCAAAAAATACAATTTAAAGAATGTGATCACATTGAAAAATTACAAATCATGTAAAGACATGAAAATCCAGTAAAGCGGAGAAAAAACGGGAATTCAAGTGGACATGACACGAAAAATTGGTATGTAACAACAACACCTTAAATCTATGTCAAAATTAACAATTATTTACCAATATTTCAAAAACTACTGGACGTAGGCTTATCAACCATTATGTCACTTTTTCTGTCTTTTAGTGCGCCATTTATTTAATTTAAAATAGACAGGGTCTCGCATTAAGAAAAACTAAATTTGCTCTGCTGTGCGTTTGTGAACTCACATGTATAATTAAAAGCATTTTTGGGTTGTAGATCTCTTCAGTTCCTAAAAGTTTTGTAAAGGATTTTTTGTCTATCGCTTATAGATCGTGAGATATCTTCCGCCCACACACTAATGGGCCACCCTGTATACATATTTTGAATATATTCAATTTTGCATAGAGTACTTTTTTGAACATTCTGTAGACATACATCACTTATTTTCATTGCATCCCATACCGATTAGTATAACTATCAATGCGATTAATTTTTAATGCGAATTAATAAATTAATTAATGCGAATATTACAAATTGCATATAGAGAAATATAATAACTAAATAAATATACAATTTTCACTAAGGGCTTAGGAAAATCAATCATGTACAGAAAAATCCACGCACAAAAAAGTTTATGGCCAAGTACTTTGTTTAGAACTTTGTTATTTGCAACTTAAATTTGACATTGTGTACTTCTTGCATCGAATATTAACTATAGATAAGAAGGTTCAGTAGACGCTGAAAACGGCATCGACTCGTCGCATTGCCAGCCACATTTATATATATATATACTATATCTATATATACTATAAGATACTATACTATAACTATAAGCCCGGCGAATTGCTTTGTAGATATGAACATCAAACGTGCCGACACGAAGTGAAGTAACTGTATATGATTCTAAACTGTGCTTCTTGTTATACCGGAAGTAACCACTATGTCCGCTATTTTAACTGAACTGCTAAGAGTTTTGTTATGGATTAGGATTTTACATAAAAAGAATTAAAACAGTATATTTGAAGTTATAGTTAAACAAGAATTACATGCTTACCTCAAATAGAACACCTGAATTTTATTAGACTATTGAGTTCTACATTCACCTGTATTAACATTCCCTATACCTCTTTCCGTTTACTTGTTATGTAATTTTAAAGATGAAGTTTTTCAAAATTTTATAAGTGGCTATGATAATGACAAGTAATTTGACATCTAATATTATTTACAGAATTTAATTTAATTTAAAGACGTAGGTACTTATTTTTTATGATAGTTTATAATTTGATTTAAAACAGAACTCCCAGTTCTTTGTTCATAATTTCGTTACAATCCAACTGCTTAAATTTAACTAGATGAAATCGTATAACGTAGGCATATAAAATATATTAAAAACTTTTTTAATCGACGTATAACTAAGAACTATTTTCGACAAATCTCTGAAAATTGAATCAAAGATTTGAGCAACCGAACTAAATGGAACTCGCATTATTCCAATCGTGTTAACACATTAGACAAGGCCCTGAAATGAGATTTTTTGTTTCTCTTATTTTGGATTAACCTGTGCAAGCATATTCTATGTGTCCCCCGTACGAAGCAAGTTTTATCTGTAGTAGCACACGCACATAAATTATTTTTTCTAATTTAAATCCTAATAGATTTTTTTACTCGATGGCATGCAAAGCACACCCATGATTATTAGTTCTTAAAATAATATTATTAATAACGGTTTGTCATAATTTCTAAAAACCAGTTTTATTCTCACTGGTCTGTGATGTTTGTCTCCTTGCTAATTTGCTCAACGTTGACATTAAAACAAATTGACTTGATCAAAAAATAGCTCTGTATGTGATAGTCTAGTTAGTAATATATCTAATGGTTACGATAAATTTATTTTGATGGCTGTAATAAATCTTAGTTTAAATTTAAGCTGAAAATAGAGGATGATGACGGAAAAATATTTGTTACGTAAAGAATTTATAAAACTTTCATAAAATTTGTGTCTTTCATAAAATCGTATGCAGTCTATTTATTTATTAATTTTTTGCTTCCGATACAGTCTCGCAAAGAATTAGGCATTTTGTAAATAATAAATATAGCAAAAGCAACTGAGTGGTAATCAAACAAACTTTTCTGCGATCTCAATTTACTAGACAATTGCTAATTTTCTCGATCAATTTCTATTTTCTTATTTATGAGTGAACATTGCGCGAATTTACTTAATCTTAATAAATCTTTAACTTATTAAATATTATCTTTCAAAATTAAACTTTGAGATAATTAGATACTTAATAAATTATTTAATGATAAACTCCACGCACCATGGACTATTTCTATAATATAATAAATTATATTTGGAACACATTAATTTATTAAAATAACTAAAAACGATAGCTAGTTTCAGAGATATAGATGATATACTGAAATTTATAGCATTTAATTATTTATTTATTAGTAATATTAAAAATAAATGAAGGGTTGTTATTTTCTTCGTACAGATCTTACACTACTAAGTAGTTCGATGGTTTTTTTTCAGATGCCTCATAGACCAATGTACCAACTCCACTTTATTATTAATATCATTCTTATAAATTTGATTTTTTTTAAAATCCCGAAACAAAAAGACCTAGAGGATTTATTTATTTTAACATTATGTAAGATTCATTATAATATATGTCCGAATTCCCTAGCAGGAGGCTTTATTTACAAGTTACTTGTTACAAAATGCTGGCAATCACTAATGAAGAGTTCTAGACTAACGAAAAGGCCCGTTTGCTGAAAGCATGATACTATGAGTCAAATTTCCAATATAATTAAAGTTTTGTTACATTATGTAATGAGCAATTTGTAAGTATGTAGGTATAACAATGTCAAAACTATTAACATGATGTGATATAAATAATGTTTTAGTTTTTAAGGTACGCATTTATATTTACATTACAAACTATGTAATAATTAAACTGAAGAGAAGATCATTTATAACAAATAGCTTCAACTAATCTAATATAATAGGTACAATACAAACAAACCGTACTCAAATGTTTGAAAGAAATAACCCATGGAGCCGTCGCGTGAAGGCTTCGCCTCGTTCTTTGATGGCAATTTCACAGCTAAAAATGAGCATTATCTATTAGTCTCAAATATTCTTATATTAAAATTAGTAAAAATTCCTTACCTAGCCTTTATTTCATGAGTTTTTTTTTTATAGATTCTTCGCAATCTATGTTCCGAGCTCTATTTGCCAATGATATCTCATTCGTTGTTATTCTACAATTAATCGAACATTCCTTGGCAGCTTTTTTCAAATAGTTAAAATCACTTTGCATTTGTTGTTCAAAATCAGCAATTGTATGCCTATCATGATTAGCATGACGACTTTCAATACATAACATGCATAATGGTGGTTGCTCACATGTTGGACACAAATAGTGTTGAGGCTGTCTATGTTGGTACAAAACACCATCGTCGGTGATACATCATTGCTGACTAATCCCTGTTGGACAATAAAATAAAATTAGTTATTATTAAAAAATCTGGTAATTTAAGTTTACAAGAACTGCTCTATTTCATTTTTTTATTACTGTTTGCACTTACCTTTCTAAAACCCTCTGCGCGGCTTTTTCTGAAATGGATCCATATTTTCACGAATAATTTGTAAAGAATAACAAATTTACTCACAAACACTCACAATTTTAATGTTGCTTCTGTTAAATGCTGAAATGTAATGAATATTAAAGCATTTATAGTAACATAGTAATCCCTGACTCAGCATCAAATTGAGACTTCCACTGAAATCAGCCCTTCAAAGAAAACATCTGAAAAATATATTTTAGCTAAAAGTTCAACAAATGAAATTCTTGGTTTCTCCTCAGGATTTAATGCCCATTCCTCATACTAACAGAAAAGAGGGTCAAAGTAGACGTAGAGCCAAAACAGTGACTATAACTGAATTGCCATATCAACGAGAATTGGCAGAAACATTATCAAAAGCAAAAATTTCCAACAGTGTAAAAAGAAAGAGCGTAAAAAGAAATTTAGTTGGAAACAAGTCTCTACCTACAAAAAGGGACAAGGCGGTAACCAAGAAACCTAATGAAAACACTACAACACAAGATCAGATTGATGACACTATTTGCTTGTATTGTATTATAGTAAAAATAAAGATATTTATATTACTTTATGATATCTACCACTTGTCCCAAAGTGTCATTAATTTTCTGCTCAGGTACCCGATTTTTCCAGGGTTGGCATATTTTGTTAGTTAATTTTGATCGTGATATTGTAGCAAGAAGTTCCGCGTTCTAAGAAAAACTCCGACATCAACAGTTTAACTTAGATATTTTTGATAATATGTATCAACAACAAACTGTACCCACAACGAAATCCCTGAAGATGAACCTCCAAGAAGACGAAACGGACATTAACTGTAGTATATCAACTCTGAGTGAAAATGGTGAATTAAATTTTTAAACAAACAATAAAATTATGTACGTACTGAAACGGAGCTATGGGAACCGTATAGACACCGAACTGGTTCTAAAAATGCTAAGTTTTATTTTTTCTATTTATTTTAACAGGATTAAAAACTAGATAAAAATTAATTCTTTAATAATGTCTAATGTTTTACAGTAAAAAATAAATTTCTTATAATCTTATAAGAAAAGTTAATTACTCTCCGCCAATGAACTTCAAAGTTGTGTTAAGAGTTAACACCGTTGAAAATGTATCCATATATAATCAAGATGACTTATAAATGCGCTCGCTTTAAAAGACATGCCTTTTATGCCTACTTAAATTATATACGAGCATATTGGCAAATACTGAAATTATTACCCATGTTGTTGATTTTCGTTACCAAAGCAATTAATAAATTGTTTATTATTAAAATGGTTTTTGTTGTGAATGTTTTTCGATTTCCAACGATATTTACACTTGACAGTTTAAATAAACGTTATTGCATTTAGTCCAGTTTAAATTTTGATACGAAAGTAAATAAAGGTTTCAGCTACAATAATATTGATTATAAACAGGGCCGTACTTAAAGCTGTGCTAGTAACTTAGTTGAATTTGATATTTGATACAGTACTACTAAATTCCACACAACTCAAAGGTTGTCAATTTATCAAAACACCTGTACACACGTTAATTTTCTCGAATAATATATTTTTTTTATTATTGTTATGGCCAACCAAGCTAAGTAATTATTTATAGTAACAATAGTCAAAAACCAACGGCATTGTAGAAAAATGTTAAATTTGCCAATATGTCGATTACAAATTTCCGAAATAGGCAACCTATTACAAAAGTGGCCTCAATTTTCAATGCTTAATATGATAAAATTATAAAATCATAGGGGTTCCATTTGAGAAAAGCCAATTTCAACGGTTTTTTTAGCTTAATTTTCAATACCCACCCTATATACAGAGTGAGTATAAAGTGTGGAAACCCCTGTATATTTCCGAAAATAATTGTTATTTTGAAAACATTTTTAAAGAAAAGTTATTTGGTATAATTTTTGGCACAACCTACAGATGGTCAATTTTTTATAGCGTTGACAGCTTTGTTGCTATCGCAACCAACTTTGTTTTTATTAAGTGACATGGTATATTGTTCTTTTCATGTATAGGTAGACTATTTATTGCTGGATACAACATGAAATTTTTATAGCGTAACAAGAAAATACTTGAGAAAAAACTGTTTTATAAAACAATCGTGTTATTCGTTTAAAGTTCCTTAAAATTAAATCTTTATAAGACTTGGCATGGAAAACATTATAGCTGGCAAGTGAAAATAGATGTAAAATGAAATGTCAATATACAGACAAATTTAATTTAAAAAACAATTGGTAAAACGAAAATCGAATCAAACTACCTATTCGAAAGCTCCTCGACGACCAATCCATCTTTTTGCAAAAACTTCATTCAAATACAAAATGACATCTTGTTACCGCCTGCAGCTGTTTTTGGCCTTTCCGTTTTTAGTGTTTGTTTCTTACACTACCAATTTCGTAAAATTTCTGACCTAATTTAGTTACATACGCTTTCTGAATTTGTGGCCAGTTAGGATACAACTCATGAACGTCTGCACACTTCTTCATAACGGCGTTTTCTGTCACCGTAGCCCAGCATCATCAAAATTTCAATTCTTTGTTTTTCCGTTAATTCTGCCACATCAGTAATGAGTGTGAGTGTTAAATTTGAGTTTTTCGATTTTTGTTTGAAAGGAAAACTAACTGAACACAAGCAACTGCCAAATAGTATTTTTATTTGACAGCTACAATGTTTTCCAAGGCAAGTCTTATAAAAATTTAATTTTAATGAACCGTAAACGAAGAACACGATCAATTATTTTCTAATGTAACCCTATTAAAATTTTATGTTGGCGTATCCAGAAATACATGGTCTACCTAAAAATGAAAAGAAAATAAAGCTGTCAACGCTATAAAACATTGAACATCTGTAGGTTCTGCCAAAAATTATACCAAATAACTTTTATTTAATGTTTTTTTTCAAAATAACGATTATTTTCGGAAATATACAGGGGCTTCCACACTTTATACTCACCCTGTATAAATAAATGAGAAATTATGTTCCAGAGTGGGCAAAAATTGATCTTTTACCTCTTCGGGCCCCCAGTGCCACCATCTTAAACATATTTTAGTCGTCTGCTCCCCGTGGAGCTTAACCCAAATTTTGATACACGGAAAAAATATCGTAGCGAGTTCCACTGAAATATACTCTTAGGATTTTTATAGTCAACGCAGTTTTTCAGTTATCACGGCAAGACCTTCAGATTTCATCCCGCAACACTATGTACATCATAGTCAAGCCAAAAGCTATCTTTACTAGAATAATATTGTCATTCATATAGTTAGTATATCCACAATTTCTAGTGGTTCTCATAAGATATAAATGGTCGCGCCAAAAGCTCTCCCTTACTATATGAATATTGTCATGCTAACCAAACTAATATAGTTACCACTCATTTTACAAGATTCGTGAACCAATCAAAACAGCCTGTAGCGCATCTTTAGTGAATTTTTTGTTAGACGGTCGAAGGGCCAGGTTGCGGAAATAGTTTGTTGTCGTTAAAACAGTGGATGGGGTGCAGTGCAATTTATTAAACATATTTTGTGCAAGGATTTCGTTGAGGACCTCCTGCAATCATGGAATTTAGATCATCTCGTACGAATATTCAACGGTAGGTAACATTAAATATTACCTACCGTTGAGTATAATTATACGTAAGAAATAAAAGTCCAAACTCCACGAAATCAATTTAATACATCACTCTGAGAGTGCCAGGTTAAATGTACCATTAATGTTTCCAAGCCACTAGCCTCATCTTCAGTGGTAATACTCGTATAGCGCAATTAATAGAAAACTAATGCAGTAGTTAAAGCAGTAAAACATTATTAGCATGCTAACAGGGATGTGTTGAAGTCTGCTCTCTTAGCATGCTTATAATGTTGCGATATAAAATTGTAAGGGTAACAGCATAATTTTGGTCAAAAATACAATCTGATTAGGGTGACAATGGGATGATGTGGTTATTGGAACAATACAGAAATGGCTATCAACACATTTTGCATAACAATATACAAATACATACCTAATAGTGACAATATCTCTGGTTGTGCCTATGATAACTAATTCTGATTGAAATTCTTGATACTAGAACAATATTTTGTTTATGAAATAGTCCATTCTTACGAGGAGTGTATGTAATATTGAATTAAAAATGCGTCAACTCCACAAAATCTAATTTATAATCACTTTAAGTGCTAAATTAATCAATAAAGCACGTCAACAAAACATGTTTCGATATATAAACATGTCATCATCAGTCGTATACATATGAAGATTAGCAAATCTCGACGTTAAAATGCCCGAATTACACTTTGCGGAAAAGGTTTATTAGAAATAAAATGTGGATTCTCACATAATTCTCAAAAAATCGTTATTACTAAGGCATTATTAAACTAAATAGATAAAGCATGAAACTTTTATTTTCTTTTTGTAAATCTTATTATAATTTAGATAATGATTAAAAGCATTTTATTTCTAATAAACCATTTCCGCAAAGTGTAATTCGGGCATTTCTTGTTCTTTATATGTATACCACTGATGATGACATGTTTATATGTCGAAACATGTATGTATTGATTAATTTAGCACTTAAAGTTATTATAAATTAGATTTTGTGAAGTTGTCGCATTTTTAATTTAATAATTTTTTTTTCCGTGTAGAATTCCGATTTGTACTTTTCTCAATACTTATCGCAGTCTTTCCCGGAGAGACATCGTGTATACAGAATTTCACTTCTTAGGAAAGTATACACATATTATGTGTGCACAAGCTATTAGATTAGTCCTAAATAAATATTTTGAGAACGCTTACGATAAATCCTAAGGTAAATATGTTAGTGGTAGATATTATTATTATTATTATCTTTTATGAAGTGAGATAATTCCTTTTGCTATTAGGAAGTCGTTTCACACCTCCCACATCAAGCATACAAGAACTGCACTAAGTTTTATAGGTAATTAATCCAACAACGACGATTGCTCGGATTGTATTTTTATATTGATATTTGGTTTTCATAGTCGTCTTATTCGAAATGTTTTTACAATCTTGAGTTTAGGGACTATATATATATAAACCCTTATATCATCACAAATGAGATCTTGCGCAGGTTATATTGCCGGTTCTTCAGGCACTGAACATTAGTTACAGTTATTATAAAAGTAAAACAATCTAAAACTTACTTTACTTAAAAATTGGAGCTTATAAATTAAAATTTCATCGAAAGACATTCCATACTCCTAATTTGTAAACTCTAATTATTTTAGACAGTCAGATTTGCATTGTTTTCTTCAACTTAATCCTTAACGGATAATGCTACATGTATATATGCACTATAAAAGTTTTCTACAGGCTTTCGTTTTTGATGTACATGGAGGGAAAGTTTGGAAGAAACTCCTTTTCCTTAAATTAATATTATTAGACAGTTATGAAAATTTAGGGTTACGTATACTAAGGTCGCTAAATATTTTCAAAACGATCGCACTTCGGGTCATATCGAAAGTTGATGTCAACCTGCTTATTTCAAATGTAACATCCTATATATTTATTACACTTTTGGATTCTACTCACGCTAGACAGACCTTGTGTATCATTTTCTATACCTAAATCTAGCCGTGGAATGGGTATTGAATGTTTTATATCAAAAATGTCTTTGATCGCCGTCAAAAAATCGTCATTTGTCCTTATCAACAATTTTTAAATAACTAATTTGCATGAAGTTTGTTGTAGAGAAAGTTTTATTTTAACAATTATTATACGAATTATTATTACGAATGTAATACTTTTGGTTATTTTTTGATACAATGTAATCTAACTATAAGGTTAAAAATTAAATTCGAAACACAGTCGAAAGCATCTTTTTAATGGAAACTATTTACATGTTTTTGTAACATTTATTAACTTATTTGACATTAAAAATAAAATAATTTTGTGGCCACAAGAACTTTTTAAGAAGACTCCCTTTATATTATTATTTATAATAACATCGAAGAATTACTACATGGTACAGTAAATGCATATAAGAAATACAAATGTAGGTACTTATTATTCGTTTCGCGGAAGTGGAGTAACATTTTTTTCAATTCCTAGGATGAAAATACTTGGCCATCCTTCTCCTGATATTATAGTTTTAAATATTATCTTCATTTGAATATGTAAGTAGATTATAATGCAGTTATGGTTATTTCTGTATTGTATACATACGATAGTATCACAGCTAACATACACACAATGTTAGCTGTGATAGTATCTTCTCCATATAGTATAATACAATGCGCATAAATTAGGCAACAGTGTAAAATTCCAATTTAAATGGACAAGGTCACTAAACAAAATCTATCAACATCAAAAGAATTCCGCCGGCTGTCGCCTGTGTATACTCTGGCACAGTTAAAATAATATACAGTTGGTTCTCATCGTGTCGGTACGTCTGATGTTCATGTCTACAAAGCAATTCGCCGCGCTTATAGTTATAGTATAATATCTTAGTATATATAGATATAGAAAAATATAGTAACCGACCAGAAATGTAGCTGGGAATGCGACGAGTCGATGCCATTTTCAGCGTCTACTGGACCTTCTTGTCTATAGTTAATATTGGATGACTCTGGGGTAATACTTATATTGTGTAGTAATATTTTATAAAAATTAAAACACCAATAAAATTGAGCAAATAAAACACTTTCAAATCTAACTATCTACAAAAAAAAATGTGTATGATAAGTATAAGTAAATATAACATATATACATAAAAAAATACAAAACTCTAATAATTAATAGAAATTTCAAACAAAAAACAACTCAGTACTAGATAACGATAACAGAACAATTAGCCAACCGTTTTCTTGTAATGTTACTAATGATTTAACAAACTTCACAAGAAAAAAAACCTCACAATTCAAAGGCAGCTTGAGCATTATTATTAACTATATAAACTATAACTAATTAAACAAACTTAATCTGTATTGTTTATTTAGTAAAAGTGATTCCCTGTTTAGATAAATTAGACAGTTGTAGCCGCTCTGCAATAGTACTTTTGAAAGCTGATGATGAATTTTTGCTCGAGACTACAGCTGATAAACCGTCAGTAATTACTGAGCTTTTCATGATGTCAGCTTTTAATAAATTGTATGTTGTGGTCGAAGCAGGCAAACCATTCGAAGGTGTTTTTGATGTAGGTTGATGGTTGCAATCCAAAATTTTTCTGGCTACTCTAATTTTGTAATTTGAGTCTTCCACGTAGCCTTCTGCTACGGTAGCTGATTTCCATCCACCGTGCCTTTTCAGTGACAATATATCAGCTCCTGAATCGGCAAGAAGTGTGGCAGATGTCCTTCTCAACGCATGTCCAGTATATTCTTTGAAATTTGGTAGGTTTAAATAAAAAGCTATCTTAGAAGGAATTGCACGAATTGTATGATGTCCTACAGTTTGGGCTGTATTTCACAAATAATCGAGAATTTTTGGGACGTAGACAAAAATAGTTTTAGCATATTGATATACAACGTGAGTAGTATTTTCTTTTTATTCCGGGGTGCATACAGTAAAAGTTCGCCGCTTATGAGTTTTTGTGTCTGGAACGTGAATTATTAAGAGATATCGTCTTTATTAACCGCATGATCTATTATCATATTGGTGAGTTCAATACTTCTACAAGCACCGGCCACTTCTATAATCAATATGACCTGAAATTATATTTTTGAAGAGTAAAATTATAGTTTTTGATTCATAATATCATTGCTTACCGTTGTCATTAAATGTATTTCATCCGGTGCAGTTTTAAGAAATTTTTCAATATCCCGTTGGTCGAAAATTTTTAACTTTTTAGCAATGTGGCCAACAGATTTCTTCTTTAAAAAGGCAGTCACTTTTGTTAAATTTCTAATGTTTACGTTATTTTTAACTAATAGCGTAGATTTTAACATGGAATGAATTGACCACAGTGTTGAAGATTGGTATTTTTGTGAAAGATCCGATAAGTAGGTAAAAATCACGTTTTCATTATACTTTTTAACGTTTTTAGCACTACACCCATCCATAAACAGTTTATACTGAAGTTCATATTTGGTTCTTGATTTTTCCGGCAGCAAATTAATCGACACTTCGTTCGCTTTCTCGTGAACTTCAGGCGGGATAAAATATTCACTACGATAAATTAGATATTCCATGATTATTATATAAATGGTGAATCAAATTCAAATTTAATATTTTACGACGCGCTCAATACAACTATCACATTGGTCTGTCATTGTTAATAGCTTTTATTACTGTGCCGCCATCTATTACAAATAGCAAATAGTTATTTATGTAATAAGTTTGAGACAGAAATTTATTTTGACGAGGCACAGCTGAGTCAAAATATCTGTTGAATGCGCGAAATTTCCTCGCACACATATTACATACAACATTTTTTCTACAACTACAGATATTTCGTTTCATCGATAATTACTATTCTAAAGAATACTCATATTATTTATAATAATTATAAATATACCTTGAATATTTCGTTACTATGAAAAGTATAATATACCCACATAGGTACACTGTTTTAATTTTGACAAAAAGGTGACAACTAGTCTAGTTTTTATTGTAATTTCTAATAATTAAATATTAAGTATGGAAAATGGAGCTATAAGCAGTGACCAAGAGGCAGTATGAAAGGACATTCAGTCAATTCAAAGAGTGCTGTAAAACTAAAAAATTTGAAAAAGTGAGTGAAAATGTTCTGTTAGGAAATTTGTACCATTCACGTGAATATTGTAAAGAAGATTTTTAATACCTACTTAATTAAGAATGTTTGAATCAATTTATGTTCTTCATATATTATTAGTACCTACAATAAAGTTGGATTCTACGTACTTAGATCGTGTTAAAGTTATGCACGCAGTATTTCGCAAACGCCGGTGCGCGAAGAAAATACTTCGCATATCGGCGTTTGCGAAATATCATTTGTCACATTAAAAGTGGTGAAAAAATGTCACTCTTTTTTGACAGTTGTAGAAAAAAATAATTTTCTTGCCTAGCCTTTTTTGACTGTTTTGTAGCGTTAGCCTTAGAATGCCTACTTTCTCGTCCCTATGGAAGCAGTAAAATTCAATTTTCTCATAGTGTCGGCAGAAAACGATTTTTTTTTCAAATCTTAACACTGTACCTATATCAAAATCGCAAAAAATATTTATATAGATGGAAAATATTATTCGTTTTTCGTAAGGAATCACAGTCCCACTTGATAACAGTCTGGCACACGTTGTATCTAACATTGATGTTCCGTAAATTCTCCTGACTCTTCCTGATACTTAAAACAACTACTTATTTGAATGTGTATTCTAAAACAATAACATTCCTATAGGTATTTTTTATCCGGATCATGGACTTAATGGGTAGAGCTATTATATATGTAGGTACCTCATTTTTAAGAGGATAGTGCTTGCTGTATGAAAAAATTATTTGTTTTCTTGCTCTGAGCCTCCCTGATTTGTTAAATTTCACGAAATTTCTTGGAGTGTATCAGTCTAGGAAGATTTTGCCATAGTATTGCTCCGTCTGTTTCCTCCTTAATTCTGAACTTCTCCTTGTTGGTGCCGCAGAACGGTTCAAGCTCTACAAAAGGGGTTGACACCCCACCCACCAAGCAAGGGAAACTCTGTTACTTTTGCTAAGCTCGTTAAGAATGAACTCAGGGCTAATATGGCCGCCTGGCTATCTGAATGGATCGCAATATTAATAGTTTTCAAAATGTGTATTTTTCGCAGTGTAATTAATTTTTTTTTTCAATTTTATAACCACAAATTGATTTTGAACATTGAAATTATACTCACAATAAATGTCAGGTCGTCAACTATGAAATACAATCCTTAAAATCATTAAACTTTTTTGTTAATAATTTTCTAACCACAAATCATGCTACTTATTTATTTATTTATAATAAAAATTTATGGTATTTTATAAAAATTGATATAAAAATTTAGGTTATGGCAGTTTCCAATTATTACTCTTTTGTTTCTGAAATTTGAATTATGATCGCGATATCATTCAACGAAAACCACAGATAAAAATATGATTGAAAATAAAATTATGTTTAAAATACTTTATACATGGTGAAACAAGTTTAACCGTCCGTTAAATCTAAACAATACATACAGTGTGTTTCAGTAAGTTTTGACATAATATAATCCTTATAAAATCATTCGATTGCCTCTCTCTGGAAGCTATTTATCTTGGAAACAGTATGAGTCAGGCCCTTGAAATTTAGTACAAGCAGGGACAATAGGAACAAACCTATGCTCAAAGTTAATAAAACATTGTATTGACAAATGATATGCAACTCCGACTGTTTGTGTCAGATCAATATTTCATTGTGATTAATATGCATTCAATTATATACTTTAAAGACAGAGTGCTTGTAGATTATATGTTAGAATTATAACAACCCCTGCTCCGACTATTATCTTCACTATCGCCCTATCAAATCATTAGGAAGCACGCGTCATCCTAAAATCTAAAAATGATATCTGCTTGTCCAAATAGGATATTCAAAAGAGTTTATTTTCACTGAGCACATGCATCTCTTCACTTACTATCCATCAGGCGAATGGTAGATGGAGTAAGTGAAACTAGAAATAAGATTAAGATGCGTAACTATGGGTATTCATAATACCAACAATAAACAAGAAATGGAATCCAAAATGAATCATAATAGACTTCATTTAAATCAAAAAACTGTTCGTATTTACCTGCAATAAAAGATTTTGTAAAAACATGGCCAGCTTGGAAGAAAAGTCTTTTGTTGTAAACGTAAATTTCGATTCTATTTTTAAACATTATTATTTGGGAGAGAAAGGGGTAAAAACCAACAAGAGTGTCAACCAATTCACCATTAATCAAATTGCAAAAATCATCAGCCCAGCATATTGTGATGACTATCTGAATAATAATAATAATGAATAATCGTTTAGTACGTCTCTCTTTGCACAGCTTTTTACTGTTTCCTCGTAGGTTTGGATTTCTACGAAGATGAAACAGTTCCATATTTATAGAATAGTATCCGTTAAGAACCAGCTTGTATTAAATCCCGTCGAAGACTTAAAGCGTTGATAAGTTTAACGCTCTTAGCCTCTTAGCCAGTAGGATAAGTACACCTATCTAAGGCTTCTATGTATATAGAAAAATAACAGGAAACAAATCTATTGGCTTATTCTCACCGTGGCTTGCCAAATGAATGGCACAGCTTCAAGGTCAATTTGTGTTTTGTTAATTAATTGCCCAGCAAATGTAGATAGTTAATAGGGCTTGTATGACAAAACAAGACTTTTTAAATAACGGGTGGGCAAATTCGAGGTTAGGAAGTAAATTGGCTGCCAAATGATGAAATGTAAAGAATTGAGCGTAATATAATCGCTAAATTCGAGGGTCACGGTACTGTTGCTGACAATAGACCAAAAGAAAACGCCGTAGTGATGCACACATAGCCGCTGTACAACAAATTGTTGAGAATGATCCTGGAACATCAACTCGACGACGTTCGCACCAATTGGGCGTCACTAGAGGCATTTGCGCAACATTTTGCATAAAGATCTTCATCTTCACGCTTATAAAGCTCAACTCGTTCAGGAATTAAAGCCGGGCGACCATTGTTCGCTTCGAACGTTTGTGAATTAGCTGTCTGAAAAACTAAACGAAAACAACGCATTTTCCAACTAAATCATCTTTAGTGATGAGGCCCATTTTCAAATAGGCAGTTATGTAAACAAACAAAATTGTCGCATATGGGGCTCACAAAATCCACAAATAGTCCTCGAATAACCATTACATCCACCAAAGAAAGTAACCGTATATGGTGCGGTTTGTGGTTAGGCGGCATCATCGGCCGGTATTTTTTCGAAAATGAGCAAGAAAACGCCGCTACCGTGAATTCTCTGCGCTACCAAACCATGATAACCGATTTTTTGTGGCCACAATTGGCTAATGTTGATATCAGTTACCTTTGGTTTCAGCAAGACGGCGCCACAAGCCACACAGCCGGCCAAACAAATCAGTTTTTGCATGAGAAATTCCGCGGTTGCGTAATTTCTCGATTTGACGAATTCAATCGGCCGCCTCATTCTTGTGATTTATAACGCCCACTGGATTATTTTCTCTGGGGCCATTTGATAGACCGGATTTACGTGAACACACCACAAACAACTTCACGCTCTGAAAAATGAAATTCGGTGCTGCATTGACGAGATAAGCGAAGATTTGTTGCAAAATGTGGTTCAAAATTTTGTGAAAAGAGCGGACCTCTGCCGACTTGCTAGAGGTGGATATTTGCCAGACACCATATTCCATTATTAATTCCCATATTTCTACTTTATATTGGTGTCAACTGAATTTGTCAAAAAAAAAGTGTGTGTTTTAGCCAATTTACTTCCTGACCTCAAATTTGCCCACCCGTTAGTAATAGCCCAAATTACTCTAGATGTCGCTCTCCACTGTAACGACAAAATAATCTTTCTCATACGTATTCATTCGTTCAATATCACGTTTCTCTGTATATTGCGAAACATTTAGTTTATACAAAAAGAAAACGTGGCATTGAATTACAGAAGAAACTGAGAAAATTCATAATACGAGGTCTGGCTATTAAATAATGAGACTGCGCGCGCAGAAGGCGTCCAAGATGGTAGGGAGGGAAACCCATGGAGCGTCGGTTAGCGTGTAGTGCTATAAATTGTTGATAGAGGTCTTCGGTGAGAATTCCCTATCTCGTGCACGTTTCGAATGGCATAGAAGGTTTTCTGAAGGCCGAGAGAACATCGAAGATGACGAACGTCCCGGTCGACCTGTGTCTGTTTCATAAAGAAAAGGTCAGACAAATTTTACATGACGAATTGAACATGAAGACAATCTGTGTGAAGATGGTCCCAAAAAAATTGACCCCCGAACAAAAGCTCTTCCGTCAACAGATCTGCTCAGATTTTCTTAAGAGCTTAGATGAAGAGCCTTTATTGATGGAAAACATCATCACTTGCGATGAAACCTGGATATTCTAGTACCATGTTGAAACTAAGGGGCAATCCATGCACTGGAAAACTCCTTCATCGCCAAGAGTAAAAAAGCAAGGATGTCCGAATAAAAATTTAAGGCCATGCTAATCGACTTCAACGGCATCGTGTTGATTGAATGGGTTTCAGAAGGTCAAACTTATTATTTGACAGTTTTGGCAACATTGCGAGTGCGAGTTCGTAAGAAACGGTCGGAGTGGTGGAAAAACAAGTCGTGGATCTTGCACCAGGACAACGCGCTGTCTGTGAAGCGTTATTTAGCCGCTAGAGGCACTCCAGTGCTCGAACACGCGCCGTACTCTCCTGATTTAGCACCTTGTGATTTTTTCTTGTTTCCGAAGATCAAGTCTGCATTAAAAGGAACCCGGTTGGAGTCGATGAAAGAGCTGAAGCGAAAATCGGCGGAGCTTTTAAATGCTCTCACAAAAGAAGACTTCCAGCATTGCTTTGACCAATGGAGAAAACGAATGAGGCGGTGTGTGGCGAGGGGAGGGGAGTACATTGAAGGGGAGCATTCGATTGTATAGAATAATTTTTACAAAACAATTTTTTCATAAGCAGTCTCGTTATTTAATAGCCGCACTTGCGTGTATTTTCAATAATTCATCAAATAACTCAATGAGGAATGTAGGGCAGATAATGAGTCAACCCACAGTGACAAGTCTGAGTCCAGTAAGGGTTTGCAGATAATATCTGCAAATAGCTGCCGTGAATGTACCATACTGGCATCGGATATTAACTATAGACAAGAAGCGTCACTAGACGCTGTAAACGACATCGACTCGTCGCATTCCCAGCTCATTTCTGACCCGCTACTATATTATACTATATCTATATATACTATAAGATACCATACTATAACTATAAGTGCGGCGAATTGCTTTGAACCCACGTACATCAGACGTACCGACACGATGAGAAGTAACTGTCTATTATTTTAACTGTGATAGTAGGATGGATTTACCAAAAGTTATGAAATTTGACCAACAAATATAACTGGACAGTTAATAACTGTTCAGAAATAATAATAATAGTCTTTATTGATTGAGCAGTGTATACAAACTTTAGATGATACATAAAAGGAAAGATCTTCTGCACTGAGATTTAAAATATCTCAATGAACTTGTCCTCAATCAAAAAGCGAAGTTTAGCTATGAAGCTACTTTTTACTTAACCTGAACGCACTGTCCTAAAATTACCACTATATTCAATAATTGATTGCAAAACTATCATCCTGAAATGAACAAATGTACTATACAAATATAAGTACAAATATTAAGAATATGTATGTTTTTGCTGACGATGACATAACGGAAAATAAAAAAAAACTACTTTCAAATAATCTATCGCGGCTAGCTGATTCAAATTCATATACGCTGACGCAGATCATCGGAGAAATCTATCAAATTTCGATTTGCAATATCCAAATTTTTCGTTTTCCGTCTTAAACAGGACACCCCAGTAATTACAAATGACACAGTTTCAGTAACAAACTGAAATGAGACTCCCAACGACTCGCTCAGCCAACCTCATAACCATTTAAAATTACACAATCAAACTGATGTAGACTTATAGGTTATTGTTTGTCTAATAGGGAAATCTTCAATCTTTTTTTAAACCAATTAACTCTGTTCGGGCCGATACTCCTCAGATTGGGATCGATCTGGTTATACATCATTACGGCATTGTATGTGAAACTCCTTTGGAACAAGGCAGAGCGGTGGCGGGGCATTGAAAGAAGTTCCTCGTTTCTTAAAGATCTCTGACGTAGATCACGGCGCCAGACAAGTTTCCCGATCAAATACTGTGGAACGTTATTTTTGATCAATCTTCTAACGGACGTTAGGAACAAATAATTAAGAGTATTCTCCGCGTTGAGCCAGTGAAGCTCTTTTATTTTAAGGGAAACATGATCAAACTTCCTGAGTCCCCAAGTGAAGCGCCAGCAATTATTTATTATCCTCTATATTTTCTTCTTGTTTCCATAATTCAGGCAAGGGTAGTACACGGTCATTGCATAATGAAAAACAGGCATAATTACCGGTTCGCACAGCTTCTTCCTGGTTTTAAAATTCAGGATTTTACGAGTTTAAAACAAGAGAAAACCTTTCTATTGATATTCCTTACGTGTGTGTCGAATATAAGAAACCTGTCAAAAGTTAGTCCAAGATTCTTAGCTTCATCAGATATGTGTAATCTTGTGTTATTAACTTCTAGTTTAAGATTTTCCTTCAAGGACTCATATTTAGCAATTTGGAAAAAGAGAACGATATAAGTTTTGTTAGGATTTATCTGAAGATTGTGATTATTACAATAGGTAAATGTTGTTAGAATTCTGTTTTCGATGTCAACATCAACAACAAGGTGCGAGGATATACTTTTTTTTATTTACTACGCCACTGATTACAAACATATGGTGATGTAATTACATTATTAGATTAATTATATATTCTTTATTTCATTTTCTTATTTTACAATAAGTATATCCAGATCATGTAAGCAAAGGTGTAAATTTTGCATATATTTGAGATAAAAATCAAGTTGACGCTGGTTTTAATTTGCATATTATGTTGTTAAAGCAGTTTTTCTGTTCAAAGTTGTTACTTTTCTCGTGTGCCATTTTAAAATTGAAATCGGCATTGCAGATAATATAGTGGGAAACAAAATAAAAATGAGAATAAGAGAATAAACAAAATAATCGTGAAGTTAATTTTAATTTATGTAGACTTAAACGAATAACTGCAGGAATCAGTAATTTCGAAGAATTTGTAAATGAAACCGACTTATGACATGAAATGCAAGCTTGCAACCTGGACCTAAGACATTTAATATGATAAGAAGTAGATCTTAGAATCATTGTGGGCTAATACAAAATCACGAGTGTTTATCTCCCACACGAAATATTTTACCGAACAATTCGTTTCGTCGTTTTTGAAGAAACTGAGCATTAATATTATGCAAAATTTCGTTCACAATAACTGCAATGATCAGTTCACTTTACTGGTTTTATAAAGATATATTTTGCTCGTTCGAGGTTTTAACTGTTTCATAGTGTCCACTACTTCTTTGAACAAAACGCGCTTTGATATTGTCTATCGAATTAGAAATCGTACTTTTAGTTCACCACCATTACAAACAAAAAATTTTTAAGTGTGAGTTTCCATGGGATACTGTTTGAAAAGTTTATTAGACCACTGGCAATTCTTACTGTATTTTGTTTATCCTGGCAATCGGCGATTTCTACGCCCAAACAGTTCTGTTCTTGTATATATCCTAGTTTCGCTAAATCTCCAACACCCAGGATTGTTAGAGTTTCATTATGTCTGCGTCGGTGAAGAACAGCGCGTGTTGATATTCATCAATGTTATCTGGTCATCGATATCAGCATTTAAAAACTTTTAAAAACTCACAGCAAACTATCATTCTCTGATGACTATGCATTGGTCGTTCTTGTTTTACCTTGATAATTCCTAAGCACTGAATA
This sequence comes from Apoderus coryli, assembly GCA_911728435.2. Lineage (NCBI taxonomy): Eukaryota > Metazoa > Arthropoda > Insecta > Coleoptera > Attelabidae > Apoderus > Apoderus coryli. Next base: position 6,428,538 of record OU452204.1, on the reverse strand, counting down.
ATTGCAGTCTATTCTTTCTATAAGAGTTGAAACGCTGTTCATCGCTCATTCGTTAAGTTTCAGTTACTGTGTTAATAGATCTTAGGTACACTCAAGTGAAATTAGTTTGTTAAAATTCCGATGCATCCATGCATCGCTTTTGGTAATGCTAGAATTTTAGTTGCCGAATTAATCTTTTATTTATGAACTTATGACTTATTTATATATTTGTGTTTGGCTTGCTTTAGGTCAGGATGAAAGAAACCATATTTTCTTTCTCCTTGGCTGAAGTTCAGATCCTTTATTGGATCATCTTCAAAACATTACATATTTTCTTTTAGTGTTTTTGAAAAATTATTTAAATTACAATTACACATAGGTACACAAAACTTTGAGTAAAATTTTACTGTGGAGCTCATGGGTAAAAGGATGAAATACAGTTACAACACTTTGTGTAAAAGTCAGCAACGTTTCGAGGTTTAATTTCCTCTTTTTCAAGCTGTCTTTGCTTGTTTATACATCTGTATCTTTCATCTCTGTCATTTTTGCAGACAGTCTTGAAGGTCTGCAGACACTTGTCTCCAGGGTGGCAGAAGTAAGTAGCAGGTTTGGGCTTGATTTTAACATCAAAAAAACCAAATACATGGTTATAAGCAAAAATAGGATACCACCTGGTCAATTGCTAGTTAACCAACAACCTATAACACGAATCACCAAATTTTGTTATTTGGGTGCAAACTTAAATGAACAGTGGGACCAATCGACGGAAATTAAGATAAGGATCGAGAAGGCAAGATCAGCTTTCGTCAAAATGAAAAAAATCTTTAACAGCCACGATATAAAACTGGAAATAAAAGTTCGTTTACTAGAATGCTACGTGTTTTCCGTTCTTTTATATGGCGTGGAGACATGGACCTGAACTGAAGCGTCACTGGGAAGACTCGAGGCATTCGAAATGTGGTGCTATAGACGCATGTTGAGGATTTCCTGGACAGACAGAGTCACCAACGAAGAAGTTCTACATAGAATGGGTAAAGAGCGCGAACTAGTCGTAACCATAAAACGTCGCAAACTGGAATACCTGGGCCATATAATGCGTAATGAACAACGGTATGACCTGCTTCGGACAATACTTCAGGGTAAAGTGCATGGGAAAAGAGGTCCAGGACGAAGAAGAATATCCTGGCTGCATAACCTGCGAAAATGGTTTAACTTAACCACTACCGGACTTTTCAGGGCAGCAGTCAACAAAGTAAGAATAACCATGTTAGTGTCCAACATCCGTAACGGATAGGCACCATAAGAAGAAGATCTTTCATCTCGAGAATGTTAACACCATTTATTATGTATTTATACTTTAAAAAGAAAAGAAAGCTTGTAAAAGAGGAAATTAAACCTTGAAACGTTGCTCACTTTTACATAAAGTGTTGTAACTTTATTTCGTCCTTTTACCCACGAGCTTCACAGTAAAATATATATCCACAGGCCACGAAATATTAAAAAAATTGAGTAAAATATTTTACAGGTATAAAATACAATCTTTGACAAAAGTTTTTTAAATATATGAGTATACATCATTAATCTTGGGAGGCTAACGCGAAACGCTTCCCGAGATTTAAAGGAGTGTTTTGGGTGAAATGGTAAAGCGTGTCTGTCAATAATATTACTGTACGCCAAAGCTTCTAATCAGCTACTCATCGATTATTAGTCAGAAAAGTAAACACAGCATTTTGTTTAGAATTGTAATACAGCAAGTTAAAGACAAGCCAAACATACCGAAGAAATTAGTCTATATTTACAGTATGAAGTGTAATATTAAAAAAGCAAAAAATAGGCATCTCATACACATGATTTGGGATTTAAATGTTAAATCGTTATTAAGCATAGTAAGACACCTGTTAGAGAAAAATCTTCACCCAAATCTAGTTATCTTGTCGGATTCGGAGGTAGATTTCAAGCAAAAATCAAAATCTTGAAAAACTCATTAGTAGTAAATGTGTCCAAGACTAAAGTGGTTATTTTTCAAAGGGGTGGATTTGCCAAACAAAACACACTATTTTACTACAAAAGCGAACCTATTGATCAAGTTAATCAATTCACGTATCTTGGCATCCCCTTTTCTAACTCCACATTATTTCTAAAAGCAGCCTGTAACATCACAAATAAAGCTAAGCATCAGGCTATTGGGTCAGTGTTTTCATTCATAGTTAAAACCAAATTAAACTGTTGGAACTCTAGAGTTAAATTTTTTGAATCTTTGGATCTAAGCCTTTTGGAAAACTGTGTGCCTGTATGGGCTCAGCGCTATGTCGAAATTATAGAAAGGGTTCAAGTATGTTTTTTAAAAAAACTCCTCCATCCACCGGCAAGTACCCCCGATTCCGTAGTCCGAGTTGAACCAAGTAAAACTTGTTTACTCGCTCGCTAAGCTTACCCTCAATTGGGTTATCAAAATCTTAGATATGGATGGCAACAGATTGGCAAAAATATGTTTTATAAGACAGCTGCACCTCTTTGACTTTGAATTTCCTTGATCACCCAAATGAACAGTATCTTCTTACGAAGAAATAAGAAAAAAATCTTACTATGTATTTCGACAATCTACAAACATTAGATAAAAACCAAGCATGTAGATCAACCTTTTTAACATTATAACCGCACCTAACTTACTCTAAACACGCACAGCCCTTTCTGCACATGAAAGCAAGCATGGACATCATTCGCATTATCTCACAACTCCGTGTATCAAATAAATATTTTATTAAATTCACAAATAAAGGCTCAGTTTATCTGATGAGACCAAGAGAGACGTGTATAATCTGAATGTCCTGGAAACTTTATATCACACCCTGTTCTAATGCCAATTTACGCCCCAATTAGGTCGTCACAGACCGCAATATCATCCCTTGATGACTTTGTTAGTGCCCTAAATCATATTAATCTGCGGTTAGCCAAACAAATCTGCTCACTTATTGTAGATATTCTTAAATTAAGATGATTTATTATAAACGAGTATGAATAAATTGTTGTTTGTTTTTATTCTCTATTTACTTTTCGTTCTTTTATTATTATTGGATTGTTTTTTTTTCTATTTTGCGTTTTGCTATTTTTCTTTTTGTTTTGCCTATATTTTCTTCATTGGATAGGATGACCGTTGTGTTGTTATTATATTATTGTATAATATGGTATTACTATTATATTATCATATGTACCAAACCAAACTCACTGTTACAAAACTGTATGTTTTGGGAACAATATAGTTTTGAATTGAAGGAAGATAAGTATTCGTCACTAGCAAAGGGATTCAACAAAGGAAAAAGAATAATAGAAGATATTTTAGAGAAATGAGGGTAATACAAGGATAAACAGTTTTTTTTTACTTTTCATACTAAAATTCAATTACTAATAAATACTGTTAAAAATCACGTTCTCGGGTTATCGTATAGAGTTTGCTCATGCTTGTGGATAATATAAGCGAAACATTTTTATATTTAATCAATTTTAACGACTGTGTTCCTATTTCGTGTACCGTCGGATACTGATTTACTTTAATGTCCTCATAGTTCATAGACACAATATGGGGTTTTATGCTTATTTTACCATGTCGAAGAGGAATGCAAAGAAATTTTATAAAAAAGTGCAGTTTTACATAAATATAATCCATAACACATAACGTAAAAGTTAGACAACCAAGAAATTACACTTAAAATAATTATATGTTTTATATTTGAAAATGTAATGAATATATTAGGTATGTGTCAAAAATATTTCACAAATTTTGGAATAACATAATTGACAAATTGATCATGAGGATGGTTAGAAAATCACTCTACAGGAGTCAGCAAACAATATGCTTATAAGTCAAGCCATTTACTGACCTGCAGACCTTGTATGCGTGGTAAAAACATACACGGGTGTATCTTCATACGTTTTATTAGAAAATCGTTGAAAATCAAATCAGTTAATTAAACTTGGCTTGTCGATTAAATTTTATCTGTGCAACAACCGCATATATACATACTCACACTACAGGATAGACTGAGACCACTCTCTTTCTCTCTGTATGTGTGTGTTCCTTTAATTATCGTTTAATTAATTGGCATTTTAAGACCTATTTGAAATTTAAATGGTTTATTGTAGATGCGCCGCGCAAAAGAATTGATAAGGCATTATAAAAAAAAGAGAGAACAAAAAATATCTAAAAAGACATTGAGCAGAGAAAACTATATATACGCAAAACATAAACAGAAAATAAAATAAGATAAAACAAAATTATATTATGCTCATGTTACGAAGCGCTAAAGAGGTATTTTATTTAAATGTTATTTGCTGCTTCAGTAATGTCTCAGGTAGGGTAATACAGTGTGGTATTAAGTTCAATTATAATAGTGTATAGTGAAAAATTTTGGTATTTAGAGAGATACCTGATTAGACCTATAGGAAGACTCTTACTATACAAAAGTACATTTAAATATTCAGTGCAGTGCAACGTTTTCTTTTCTGAGGCTCCTTTGAAGGGATTTTTTTTTAAATAGTTCGCTCAATCGTCAAATTTTTCATGAACGTAAAGGAGAAAAGATTTGTGTGCTTTTCTTATGGAAATCTACTCGCCTAACCTAAACACCACGGCACCTGTTTAAAATAAGAGAAATACTTTTTACTAAAACAATATCTAGGTTAGCGTTTTAGCTGACTATCTAACGCTGCAATTACTTTTACTTCGATGCAACGTAGTCTTTTTGTACGATATATATTTCAAATTTGACTGTTTGAGATCTAAATGCAAACATCAGCTTCTTGCTATTTTTATTTGCACTCATTACGAGGGATAAATCTAACAATAAGCCTGGTTTATACGACACAAAGTAAAGTAACAAATCAATAGATGTGTGAGGTAGACTGCATGCGAATTAATAATAATAATAATCTTTATTGACTACGTTTTGTACAAAACAATTGCAGTACGTCAAAATACAAAAACTATATCAACAACAAAAAACATGAAAGTGTAAGTAACATAGGTACAAACAAATTAAAAGCGACTAATTGCTAAAATGTACAACTTCCTTGGAATATTTTTCCACAGAAAAAAAAGCATGCTTGAGCAAGTATGATTTTATAGTTCTTTTGCATATTTCTGAACTGTACTCCCGGACCCTACGAGGAAGCGCATTATATAACCGAATCTGTAGGGAATTCTTTGCAGACTTAGTCAATCGCCTTCGCCGAGCCCGCACCAAGTCGGCAGATCTCGTACCATACCCATGACAAGTTGAGTTAATACACAAATCGGGCTTACATCTGTGAATCTCAAGCAGTTGACAATATATATATATATATAAAGACGGGAGAGGCATCATATTCAGAGATTTGAAAATGGGCTTGCACTGCTCCAGATATCCAGAATGCAAACCACCTTTTTTTGCACTCTAAGTATTTGCATAGCCGATGACGAGTTACCCCAGAGACTCACTCCATAAGAAATATGAGAATGGAACAGTGAGAAATAAACAGTTCTCAGAGCTTGCTGACTCAGACAATGTTTGAGCCTCCTAATAACGTAAATACTAGAAGACAACTTACCACTGAGAAAATCAACGTGCGACGCCCAGCAAAGCGCATCATCAACAATAATCCCCAATAAGTTGGCTGTTCGTCCTCGAGCATGACCACTAGCACTAGAAAATGTAAGTCTCTGGGTCTTATCAATATTTACTTTCAGCAGATTAGTGAACCAGCCATTCGCAATTCCCTTAAGGTGCCCCGCACTGCTCCCATAACACACCAAAGAGGTATCATCAGCATAAAGAGTGACCCTTCCAGGATTCAAATAACTATATAGGTCGTTAATATAAACGACAAAGAGCAACGGACCCAACACAGAGCCCTGCGGCACTCCACTCGTTAATACTCTCACCTCAGACAGCTCCGACCGAAGAGCCATCGTCTGTCGTCTGCCAGTCAGGTACGACCGCAGCAGCTGCAACGAGAGTCCCCGCACACCATACCGAGAAAGCTTGGTCAGAAGAACTTAGTCAAAGGCCTTGCTCAGATCACATAAGGTGAGATTAATAAATTCACATCTCTCCAGGCCCTCGACTATGTCCGACACCACACGAGCCACCGCCTGAACTGTCGACCGACCACCCCTGAAACCAAACTGTCCAGGAAACAAAAGGTTATTCACTTCCAAAAAAAGTTAGATTTTGTTTTAATATAATCTCAAAATTTTTTCCAAATATAGGAACTATAGAAATCGGTCGGTAATCAGAAGCATTATCAATGTCACCCTTTTTAAATACAGGGATAACTCTAGTCAACTTGAATGGCTCAGGGAAAATGCCGCCGCACAAACATAAATTGAAGATGTGCACTAAAGGCTTAACTACATAACTGTTAATCCCGATTTTCCACTAACAGTGCTTTTGGACGATTCACTTGGGCCCATCCATGTTCAGTACACTAAAAATGTCAATCACGAAACTTTGCTGCTGTTTGTTTTCGTGGAACATCTGAGGGAACTATATACCCTGTATGCTATACAAGAAGCACAAAACAAATTTTCATATATCAGTAGGGGTCGAGTGATACATCATTTTAAAGCATTTTTTATCTGCTTTACAGTGATGGGTCACATTTGATAGTTGCCCCCATTATTCTCGAGAAAATTGCGTTTAAAATTTCATCAGTGAAGTAGTTGCATCTATATTCTTATAAGAATATTATATCATGTACCTACTTGAGTATACTTTATGACACATCGATAGAGCGTTCGCTTCGCATGCTTATATATTTTATCATTGTACCATATTGTTTATATATTTATGTATATAGTTAAGTGTCTGGGATGTATTATGTGACTATGAATATGAATAAAACTTTGTTGAAAAATTTGAATTTGCTTCGCATGCGGAAGGTTATGGGTTCGAATCTCAGCTATGGCTTTTAATTTTCGAGTAAAGTAGTTAACTTGTTACGTTAGTTTATTGGAAATAATAAATAATTTTGATTATATTAGGTATATCCTGTCGCGAAAGTTTTGTGGCGACACAACACAATTTTTTACAAGTGTTATTTATATACAAAACCAGACTTTTACATAATAACCGAATAATATAATAATAATTTTCAAATTATAAACTGCTGTACCTACTTACATATTATATTTCTGAAAGTCCTTATTTACAAACCTTTAGTCTTTAGCACTCAAGGAAGTTTATCTTCGGAAATATCGAATAATTCAAATTTTTATACCGTACTTTGAATACCTTTATCTAAAAGAATTATCAAAAAATTACACGTTTCACTATCACTATCTATAATTATGATTAAAATGCAGGTAAAGGTGCTATAAAATACTAACTGTCGCCGACCTGAGGTGGTCTATTAAGGCGTATTATATGCAGGTGCATCATTTTTTTAATATTCATTAATCGTAGATATTTAATGTATATTTGAATACATATGTTTAGCTCTTCTATGTAGGTATATTGTTGAGACTAGTGCTTCTGGTTATTGTTAAACAAAACATGATAGATTATGTTTTTCTATTGAAATGTTATTTCTATTCAATATTAAAATGTTTTGAACACGTGCCCTAAATATTGTATATTTTAAATTTTCTGGGAGACACATAGGTACATTGAAAAACCAATTTCTGGTTTCTGTGCTAACTTCAAATAACTCTTTGTAGATTGACTACACGTTTCTCGGATGAATATACCATCTTTTTGTGGAAATTCTTCTAATATCTACCCTATACAGGGTTAACTATCACTTTTAACCACGTGCTCAGGGAAACATGGAAAACTATACAAAATGTGTGTTCGGGATTTTTATTCGATGTTTAAAAAATGAGGCAAACTTAAGTTTTTCCCCGGTAAATCGGGACGCCTATGAGAACCATTTTTCAAGATGGCTTCCAACATACTAACAGCTATAGGAATGATTTTCGCGGGTTGCCAATTGTAGAGAGGATGAAAATTCACAATTTTGTTAATAATAATTATAATATCTGATAAATAAGTCCATAATAAGCATTGCTTCTTCATTTTTGCACACTCCTAAAACGATATTTTCGCATATAACACTAATAACAAAAGATTGCCGAAAGCACACTAAAAAGCTTGCTTATTTTACCTAATTCGAAATTCAACGAAATATTAAACTATGATCTTGCGGCTAATACCCGGGCCCGTATACGACCCCCTTAAAATGTTCACGCCTGATAGACAGCTGTAGCGGCGTTGGCCTTGTTTTCAGTCTTATATCTGATCAATAACAGTCGATCTGGATTACTGCATAATTGTAGGTACATTCTTCTTCTTCGTTTCCGCAAACTCCTAAAACGAAATTTTGGCATATTGAACACCTAACACTAATAATAAAAGATTGTCGCAAGCACATTAAAATACCCGTTTATTTTACTTAAATTGGCCATTTTTTATAAGAAGGACTTTCCGCGTAATGAAAAAAAAAATAATAAGATACCCATCACAACAAAAATTTTGTGCAAACGACGACAAATGCTTCAACTTAATTCTTTAGTTACACTAAAAGGGACGTGAAATTGTCATAATTATTATTAGCTACGAAACGTTTTGCGTTTAGTTTCTTACGTAACTAGGTTTCTTTTCACAGGCTTCTGCTTAATTAATTTGCGCAGAATCGTGACGCTTGTGAAATCAAACCTACTGTCATGTGGAACGGATTTACAGAGGTGATAGAACATCTCAAAAAAAAATTAAAAAGTTGCTATAAACATATGTCCAAAACCCCTTTGTGTCCAAGGCTACAGGGTGTCAAAGTTTATCTTTTTTTTCGTTTTTAAATTTTTTTTCAAGAATTTGAAATCAGTTAGAGATATTCGGTGGTAAAATTATTTATAAGGCAGTTGTTGTTGAACACTGAAAATATTAAAAATAAAAGTTATTATAGTAGATCTGTGTTTCAATTTCGTAAATAAGCATAGAATAACCAACATTATCAATCATTATTTTATTTCCTTCACAAGTAGGCCAAGAAAACATAATTTTATTATTACAGTTAAAAAAAAACTAATTATTCGCAATTTACTATTTAAAAATTATTGGTGAGAAAATTTATAAAACGAAAAAAAAATTAGAACTTTGACATCTGTTTTGGACATATTATGTTTATAGGAACTTTTTAATTTTTTGAGATGCCCTATCACCTCTGTAAATCAGTCCCACATATTATGAAACACCCTGTAAACCTTAATTTATATTAGACTAGAAGGGCGTTTCATGCTATCATTTAGCACATCTTCAACTTAATTATATTCATAATTCCTTTATGTATATAGGCAATTAATTACTATTAATATAATATTGTATTTTAATAGCCATTAATTTTTTCTATTATTCATTCACAATATGCAAAAAACAACAATTATTTATTATTTATTACATATGATGACCTTTATTTTATTTGGAATTTGGAAATGTAAAATTAGGTAAATAATAATATTATTGTTATTTTGATAAACATGCCAATTACATGATACAAATTAGCTTAAGTCCTGTCTTCCTATTGGCTGGAAAAATCTGAATCTTAATGATTACGGAGAGTGAGTATCTACTAGTTCATTTGTAGTAGGTATATAGTCGTAGAAAAATATATACTAACTAAATAGTTTGTTACTATGTCAAGAAAAAGTTGTCTGAACCTATGCTTCATTTGATAAGAATTTGTTGGGTGTGAGTATATATACAATTCTATATTCTATATGTATATATACAATTCTAAAATGCAGGACGTTCTATGATTTTACACAACTTATTAAAATTGGTTATACAAGGAAATAGATACTTGCATAATAGTCAATCAGTTTAGATCAGATTGAAAGAACCATTTTAAAGAAAATAGATAAAATTGCTTTGCACTATCTTGAGATTGGTCCCCATTTTTATTGCATATGCAAAAAAATTATTACAGAAACTATTTACGTGAATACATACTAGATGTCGCGCATTCTAAGTTCTCGCAAATTCTAATTTATAATAACACCATTACAGTCTGCCATTGAGTTGAACAAAAAAGTATATTAGCAACTTATTTTTTTAAAATAAAAATAAAAAGACTCAACTCAATTTTGAGGACGATGTTTTATTAATTTTGACTATCAAAGGGTATTCACGTCGCCATGCCCCACCATTGGATAAAGTTTTCGAGTTCCGTTTTTCTTTTAAAATGTAACCTATTATGAGTAGATAAATAGATTTCCATCAAGAAAATTTCTAGCATTTATATAATTATTATAATATTTATAATACCTTCACCCAAATTATTTCTCAGAATAATATAAAACTTTAAGTGTAATGAATTATTAATAACTTTTATTTTAATTGGACAAGAACATAATACCTGTGCATTTGAAATTTAGTCGGTAGCTAGACACACAAGGTGTAAACTATATATATACACTGTGTCCAAGATAAGAATGGGATAGCATTGGAATCTTGGAAATGGTAGGAGTTACAATCCGGTTAAATTAAATGTTTATGTTTTCGAGAATTTTTGAAAAAAAGATTTTTTGCGATTTTAGTTTTTATTTATTATTTTTACAAATAATATAAAAAAATTCAAAGCACTTTGTTCCTTTTTGAGGAGAATAAGATGGCATTTACAAATTTTCATTACGATGTTTCGTTTTTGAAAAACAAACTTGGTTTGCTATGGCGATTTTTCTTTTTTTTATATAACAGCTTTGTTTTTTTAAATATGGCCCTGGATTTTTTATTGTTAAATTTAAAGCCATTGTCAACTTAAAAATAGGTAGTATATCACATGTAATATTTTAAACAAGTTTTCATTGTTTTTAGCTATTATCTATTTAAAATTATTCAAGAGAAATCGCCATAGTTTGCCACTTATTTTCCGTCAAACATTCATCTGAGAAAGGCGTTTTTTTAATAACTTCAAAAAGCACAAAAATTTCAACTAAATTTAAAAAACCGCGTACATAATACAATGTTGTACTGAGAGTTATAAAAATACGCCTTTCTCACATGAATTTTTGACACAAAATAAGTACCAAAAAATTATAGCGATTTTTCTTGAATAATTTTAAATAACAGCTAAAAACACTGAAAACTTGTTTAAACAATTGCGTGTGATATACTACCTTTTTTCAATTAAAAATGGGTTTAAATTTAATTATAAAAAATTCAGGACCGTTATTGGGAATTTTTAAATAACCATTTTTTGCGATTTTAGTTTTTATTTATTTCTGACATTATTTTTACAGATATAAAAAAATGAAAGCACTTTGTTACTTTTTGAGGAGAATAATATAGTTTTTACAAATTTTCACTAGGACGTTTCGTTTTTGAAAAACAAACTTGGTTTGCTATGGCGATTTTTATTTTTTTTTTAAATATCAGCTTGGTTTTCTTAAATATGGCCCTGGATTTTTTATTGTTAAATTTAAAGCCATTGTGAATTTAAAAATACTTGGTATATCACATGTAATATTTTAAACAAGTTTTCATTGTTTTTAGCTGTTATCTATTTAAAATTATTCAAGAAAAATCGCCATGTCAAATACTAATATTTTATCAATTTTTCATCCATTTCGCAGAATTGTTTGGCTATTTGGCATATAAAAAAATGTTCCATTGCCCAGTTTTGAACTCGCAACCTTACGATACGAAGGTAACACATAGACCAACAGGTATATATCATGATTATTTTTAAAAATGTCGTTAAATGCACACGCTCAGAACCTAAATGGTGACGACTGTAAAATAGACATAATCGAAGACAAATTTGAGAACTTGACAAATAATTCTGCCAGATTTAGTGAAAGTGAATAAAATTAAAATTTAAATTAAAATAATTATAAATTAGGAGTTTTTTTTAGATAATATAATATATGATAATGTTTTAATATTTGTTATATTATTGTGGAAGTTGAATAAATTAAATTTGTTGGAAAATCAAGTATCTAATCATATTCTATATATTGTGTATTGGGTGGTTTTGTGGAGGAAAATGTGCTGGAATATGTTTGTGGTGAAATTTTCAAATCAAGTTTGGCGGCAGAGCATACTTATGTTAATGTTTCTTTGCGCCGAATATTTAAATGTACCTACGTAAAAACACATGAATATTTCACACTTGTTTTGATTGGAGAAAATCTTCACGGACTCTATTTTCACTCGATTAGAGTGTATTAGACTTAGACAACTCTGTTTCCTTGTCTAAGGTATAAGAGCTACAAGTTTTATCTTATTTAATTATTTTGATTTTGTATTCTAGATTTTATGTCAAGTGTTAAATAAATAGTGGAAAAAAATGTTGGTATCTAAATTATTGTATTTGACGTTTCGATCATGTTCTGATCTTTTTCAAAAATGTCTATAAATAAAAACATTTTAAAATTAGTACAAAGGAGTCACATCAAGAATTAATTCAGTGAATCCAACTGTAGGTATATCGTGAATATTATTTAAAAAACACAAAACGAGTAACAGCTAAAAAGGTTCCATTACCAAGTCTGGTTAATAACTCGAGATTAAAATGATCCACAAAAAGCTGAAACCACCACTGGATTCTAAGTAAAAATGCAAATATGGACCTCTAATTACTATTTTGATAGCGAGAGGAGTCTAAAAGTAAACAAACTACCCCAATTCTGATTATGGCATCCTAATTTTCATAGAAATGTAGCACAGAATTCGTTGATATTTATTGGAAGTTTGTTCACAATTCTACTTATAATATATAATGCTGATTATTCAGTTAATGTTAATCTGTGAGCTGCATATGTAATAAATCTACCTCTTGTATGGTCGGTATTAAGGTTAAATTTTGTTTTATTTTTAAACCAGAACACTACACATTCCAGAATGTAAATTCCAAATACTGTTAAGATGTTTTTAAATTTGCCTCTGCGCGATTCATTTCAAAGCATATTTAAAAATACTCTAATTACCTTTTTCTGGATAATTTATAATTTGGTGATACAAATTCAAAAATTGGGCGATAAATAGACCCAAAAACTTACGTGAATCCGCCCGAAATATTTCGAGTTCATCCATGTTAATTTTCCGGAATTTCTACTCTGGGTTGTCTTGTTCGGAATATCACAACATTTTTTTTATCTTTATTCAAACTTAATTTATTTTCCATGAACCACATTTTTACCCTTGACCCTAGAGTTTCCCATCAAGTCTTCTATTTGGGTGTGTAGCTGCTCTTAAATTTGTATATCGTCTGCATAATTTGTAATCTGAAATGTACTATTTTGAGTTATATTGTTTGTGTCATTTGTGAAAAAAATTGGTTCCTTGCGGATACCCAAATCATTATGCAATAAACTTGAGTCTACATTGTTGTTATGCAATGTTAGTCTGTCTAACTTAGATATGATTTAAACAAATCAGAGCCAGATCCACGGATTCCATACCTCTCTAATTTTGTACGAACATTGCGCGGTTCATTGAGTCGTAAGGCTTTGAGAGCTCCAAGAGTATTCCTAGTCCTATTTTATTTTGTTCTATAAATTCGTAAATGTTTTGAGTAAATTCGAATGTTGCAGTTTGTGCGGATTTTCCCTAAACAAATCCAGGTTGGATTCCACTCATATATCCACATACATATCATTATAAAGTTTGCCTCAAAATAAAACATCTCAATTCATCAAACGTGCGAAGATTAAATTTTACATACGAATTGAGTGATTTTGTTTTGAGCGAAACATTGTACTTAGTCATATATATCCGGAAAAAAATGAGAAAAGCTATCAATATTAATGATATACAAATAGAAAGTTACATTAAACACACATAAAAATTCTCTGTTCATGATGTCCATTTATTATTTACGATAACCAAACTGTTTACTTGAACAACCTGTATATCTTGAAATAATGTAAAACATAAATTTTGGTACTGTTATTGTAAAATTATTCTCAATTAAAACACTGTATGTAGACTAATAGTATTATCTGACTCTAGTTATCAACTATAGTTAATTAAAAAAATTATGATAATTCCAAATTAAAAATGGCCCGAATCGTACAAAAAAAAAGGAATACATTTTGTTTGGTCTATTAAATTTTATTTACGACCATAAGTTTGGGTTGAAATGTAAATTTTGATGGTTTATAAGGAAAATTAACTGTATTTATTCAGTTATATTAACGAAAAAATAGTTTTGTCATAAATTAATAAACTGTTAAAGGTAACTGAACTCATAAATTGAAAATAATTATAAAATTGTTGCTGCTGTTAATTTTTTTTAAATTAATTGTGTTAAAGACCTGAGGTGAAGTTTGAACTCATGTTACCTTCTTCATATTCTTGTGGTCGTCACATAATCATCAGAAGACTACTAAATGAATTGTTTTTACAGGTTGTAAACTTTATTTATAATTTCACGTTGGGTTCAACAAATAATGTTGAATAATTATTATTTGAACTATTAGTGTCAATACTATAGGAGTTAACAGTTGTCCGCTGTTAAAAAGTCCGCCCTAGCTGAAAATAACGTTGTTGTATGTGCTTCCACCTCATGTGGTTTGACCTATAGAGCAATCGGACCTCAATGGAAATTTCGGTTCAAGATTATACGGTTCAGATGAAGCACATTTTCTGGTTTATTGGATATAATATGAGGAAACATAATTTTTGCATTACAACTGATACAAATTCTTAGTGAATCATGAGTTGCTGCTTCACCTTAAAAAAGTTTCCTGACTTAATAGAGAAATTAGAGCCGTTATTGAAATATGGAAATCAGTGTACTGATTGAGGAATATTTGTATCCCCTGGCAACGAACAACTTGCTTTTAGAAAAGAGATTGTGACATATTACGTCGCAAAGCTCATCTTCTTGTTCGGATGCTATCCACGAATGGATGTTTGCGATCACATTTTCCATCTCCTCTCTATCTCTTGCGGTGAGAATTAGGGTCTGTATGTCACTTATTCCTGTCCACTGTCTGATGTTCCGCAATCAGAACAATTTCTTCCTTCCTATCCCTCTACGGGTCTCTATCTTACCCTCGATCAACAACTGTAAATACTCATACTTCTTGTTCCTCATGACTCTTTTTAATGGTGGTTAACAGTTCACGTCCTTTGTTCATGTTGGACAGACCTTCTACGTTTGTTATTCTTGCAGTCCACGGTATCTTGAGCAGTCTGCGGTAAAGCCACATCTCGACCGCTTCCAATTTGTTAATGTTGTTGACTTTAAGGGTCCAACCTTCCATCCCGTAGAGAAGTACTGAGCTCATGTAATCAATGAATTGTTGCCAGGGTGTCTGTAATGGAAATGTAAACCCTCTATTCTGTAAACGTATTCGGTCAATGAATATTACATACATATCAAAATTCTATAATCTAATGCATTTTTAGAATTTAAACTTAAATTTTCTCAGCTAAACTTAAACACACACGCTTGGACATCTTACTTGAGTCATAAACAAAAACCAACTGAACCTAAATTTGCGATTTGCTAGGCGTCGACTATAAAATGGGTTAGGAATTCCCCAGGTGTCTCACAGACATCTACCTGCTTTATTGCCTACCATTAGGCGTTATGAACGCGTTAAGAACATTTTCAAAAGAATGCGATATAAAAATATAAATGGGAAACCCGAAACGGCCAAAATGTCATATTATACATATTATAGAGTGCTACTCATTTTAAAGATTCACTATATGCAGAGCTTTCTATACATTGAATTTCATTAAAATTGCACTGCAAAGAGTTTTTCGCTATATAGATTTTCACTATAAACACTGTCGACTGTATTTGGAAAAGTAAAATGTTTTCAGACCAGAAAATTTAGGAAGCTCCATATATTAATGATAGTGGTAAAATTTTAAAAACATTTCATGTAATGAACAGTTCGTCTATATTTCTGCTGTTGAACAACTTGCTGGATCCATACCCATCAATTCCTTTCCAAACTCCTCTCTTGAAACAAATACCCACCATACTAAAATAATTATACCTAATAAGTATTTTCCTATGACAATACACCACTGTATTATGTTCTCTTCTAACCGGATGATCCAACAAATTACTCTTTTGTTTCCTGAAAACAATATCCAATTAATAATACTCAACAAATAAGAAGTGTGCTAATGCTTATTTCAATTCCATAGCAATACAGTTGGTATAAGTACTTCGTGCTGTACCGTACTTACTTGCTACCTATACGTTTAATGCATATAAAAATTCAATTCATACAATAATTTATTGCTGGTTACTTTCAAAATACAACAACATTGGCTGCATGGAGGTCCATTCATATAATATTGTGGCCCGATCTGGTGGAAAACAATGAAGTCATGGCGGAGAATTCAAATTGGCCATACACAGAATAATAAGAACGAAACAATAACAAAACTGAAACACAACTGCTTTTTAATAACCCGGTAAATAGACATCAGAAGTACTGAGTAGACAATAAAAAAACAATGGATCGTGATTGTAGATTTCGTTTAATATGAGGAACACAATGAATTTTTAAGTAGCTGGTTATTACACGTATGCATATACAGGGTGGCCCGCCTAAAATTTCCCACACCTATTATTTTTTTCTTTTTTTTTTCACAACTAAAAAAAACCCTTGGACAGGTTATACATACATTTGTTGTTAATTGCAACTCTTTAACATTAACCCCTAATAACATTTTGTATGGTTTGTCTAGTAATCAATTTAAGACGCGTTACATTTTCTTTTCAACGACACTTAATTTTTAATTTAAACGCAAATATACTTAATCCAGCGATTTGCGTATGTTTCTTTTAAAGACTCACCAGCAACCAAACTAAAATGCATCGTGCATAAACCACATTCCATTTCATTCATTCTTATTGCCATTGGTACGTTTTCCAGAAATCCAGGAAACGTGTGTTCCAGAAAGTCGCGATATACCTCTCCGGTAAGTCCTGGTAAAAATACAGGTCCAATTAAGCAGTCACCCAGAATTCCAATCCAAACTTTCAACGAGAACTGATGTTGAAAATGATCTTCAACTATAGCATGCAGATCTTCATCACACCATAAATGGTTATTATGAAAATTCCTTACTGCATTTCTTGGAAAACTCACTTCAACAGTAAGCAAAATCAATCCGTAGTAGAAGAATTTCAACAATTTTGTGCAAAAGCCATTGATACAATGTCATACGTGGAGGAAAATTAGCAGGAATAAGTGCTTGAACCCGTTGAATGTGATATGGATATAACATATTGTCCTTAAGAATGCGCCAAACCGTACTATTACTTACATTCAAAATCTCAGCAACTTTTTGAGTAGAAGATTTTCTTCAACCATGTTCAACAATTCCTCTTCTAGCTCTACCGTTCTTTATGGCTTTGGCCTTCCCGTTCCTCCCCTTCGTTTTAGTGTGCCTGTTTCATGAAGTCGTCGACGAATGCTTTAGAAAATTTCATTCAGGACCAATGCGCTTAGGAAACCTTTCAGTGTAAAACCGCCTAGCTCCTAATGCATTGTTATCAGCGAGTCCATAAATGAAGTGCATGTCGCTCATCTCGTGTATAGTGATTCATCTTAAGGGACTTCAACAAATGAGACAGATTGAAAATGAGTGGCGCAGTCAAATAACATCAACGTTACTGATTCCTGCTGCTAAAATATTCAGAATGTTACAGAGAGCTTTGGTGACCAGGTTTTCTTATCCTAGTATGGTGCATATGCCAATTCGTTCTGCCAGGCCGACCACCTGTTAACAAGGAGTATTATTTGAGTGTTATGCGCCGTTTCAAGAGGTCGTCAAAATTGTGGAAAGACATCTTTTGGTTAGTGCACCACAATAATGCGCCATCTCACTCTGCATTGGTTCTTCGAAATCATGTCGCCAATAAATGCGACGCATATCGTTACACTACCACCGTATCATCTGATTAACGCCGTGTAACTTCTGACTATTCAGTAAAATAAAAATACAGCTCCACTGATTTTGAACCGATTGAGATAAAAGCAGAATTGAAAAGAGTACTTTTCAGAGTGGTTCGAGAATTGGAAATAGCGTTGGCATGGGAATTAGATAACTTTGAAGGCGTCGAAATTGATTTGGAAGAACAAATAAAGATATTTCTTTCTATAACATAAACCTCGTTTATATTTGATCACAGTAGTACATCTGATATTGTTTCGGAAAAATACAACTTAAGTATTTCGTTCAGTTTCATTTAAATGCCCTGATTTAACTTTCATATTTTAAAATTGTTCACAATCAAAGGTTCTATCCTACCATCTAATCAAACAATTACATCTTCATTATCTTTTAATTTATTACTTGTTGAAAGTGAATATAATTATATAGTTCAATTTGATTCTTTAATAACAGTTTGTTACTCAAATCCACAAATGTTTCTCCTTATATGATAAAATATTACTTGCTGGAGAACTGAAGATGGAGTTTTAGAACTTCGAAATTCAATTTAAAGAAGACTTACTTGGTTTATTATAATTACAAGAGCTATGAAACTCAGTTACTGACATCTTAGGTTTCCCTGACTTAGAACATCTGCAACACCATCAAAATGTTATATTATAATTATTTAATCACGGGAATAATGCTCTGTACCTTGAATAATGTACTTTAAAAGATTCATTCATTCGCAGACAAAGAGATAATTATACCATTGATGTGTTAATATAGTAAAAGAATTTTTTTTGTTTATAGTCGACCATCAGTTTTCCATTTACGTACCTCCTTATGCTTGTAAAAAAATGTTATACCTGCTTATTAAAACTAAAACGGCAGGTGCCGTTAACATTTATCTTTATTAATATTTCAAATTAAGGAAAAACGCCGTGTCTCACTTTTTTGTCCTTTATTTATTTAAATTGGAGTTTTATGAAATTATGATAAGCCTGAATCCTTAATAACAAAAATGTGTATCTAGTTTAAATTGTGTATTAATTCTAACTTAAACTTATATTAGAAAGCCTCTTACGCGTCGTCGCAAATAGAAATTAAGATTATTTAACGGAAATTAGTTACCCTGTGCAAAATTCATACAGAGATAATTTATAAAGTGGTTAAAATAGAGTTGTACGGTCGTGAGTGTATTGTTAGCAATCATTCATTAAAACTTATATTTGTTAATATTTTCTGAGATTAAAAAAAAATATTGGATGCTTCTGTTTTGAATTATTTTTAGATACATTAGCATTTTTTTTAAACAGAATTACAAACATTTCTGTTATCCTAATTTTGTTTATATCACATCACATCTAGTTGGTACCAAATTGAGGTTTTCGTTACTGAAACACCGGAGAATGTATTTTTTCATTAAAAATTATATTTTCACGTTTACCATTATTTTCTAGAGTTTTAGTACTTCCGAGTGTTTACAGCATGTATAACCGGTAAAACAAGAAAAATCTTATCTAAGCCAATGTTTCATTAGTTTATTTTTGCACCTCTTCAGACTAATAGGCTAGCAGTTATTTGAACTATTTGATTTTTTTAGAGTTATTATATTTATAATTAAACAGAGATCCAAGGACAAGCCAAAGAAGAGTACATCGAACCATTTGGACTCCTAAAAACACTGAGAGTTGTCCTTATATCGTACCCTAAATCGTAGTGTGTAGTAAATTATTTGTTAAGCTAAGTGCTAAATATTTCTGAAGAAGAAATAAATGGACGAAATATAGGGTTTCTATAGTTTTGCTCTTTTCCCAAGTCCATATCATTTGAACATTTGGAAATAGTATATAATAGTGGAATAGGATGAAATTTCATTATCCACCATTTCATTCAAGAAATTGTCAATTTTCAGTTATTTCCAAAACCCATTTTATTTTTTTTATGATGTGGCCTCCATTTTTGGGTGATGCAGCCAATTAGTTATAAACTCATTTTTATTGTTGGAATGCAATGCAATCTTATGCCAACGTTTTGACAATGATTATTCTCATCTGCGTGAAACAAACAAAAACAAAAAAACTTACACTATAAGTAACTATACCAATTAAGCATTAGACAATTAGAATAAACATAAACAAAAAAAAACTATTGTATGTTGTAAGTTACAAAGTTTATTTATAGATTAAAATATGCAGCATTTGGGTATTCGATATCGCTTTTAACATTGATAGCATTTCCTCTCTTAAGCATATCATCTAATATAAAAATTAAGTGTTGTCAAAATAAAACCGGTGTAAATTTTGAGGGGGCAAAGACCGTTGGATTTGAAATTTTCTATATTTTGTTATACCTATTCTTTCTTATACAGGGTGGGTCACGAGGGTGAATTATGGATCTTCACCAAAACAATGTTTCGTCTGTTCAATGATTAAGTCGATTTATCTCATTTTTTTACAAAAGTGTGTATTGGTGTCTGGCAACTAACTGACATATTCATAATTGAAAAAATCCAGGTCCGTCTTCGAGAAAATTTGTGGGACTGCTTCACATTCAACACTTCACCCTGTATATGATTTTTCAAAAATCTGATATAATTTTTTCAGAGGGCATAAATAGACAGTTAGACCTGGGTATTTGAATTTTTTGTTACACTCACACATTTCCAATTAAAGATTCATTTTGAAGTCAAATTGAAAATTGGCAATAATGAAATATCTTACTGTGTAAAAAGAAATCTTCAAAATAAACAGAAATGACACACACTGTGTTCCAGTATTGTAAATACCATAATTTGAATTGATTTACAGGGCCGGATTTAAAAATCTGGCATATCTGGTTCATCCCAATAATTCACTTTGTATGTAACTTTTTCCACCCGTAATATAACGAAAACAGATAAAAAATGTTTGTAATAACTTAGTTTTCTTATTTGTTTGAGGAAAACTCATGTGTCTAATTATTTTAATCGGAATGAAATGAACAAGCCAGGGAAATGTTTATTCATAAAATAAATAACAATAACCGAACAATAAACAAACAGTTTTAACGATGTGCAACAATATGGAACAAAGTAAAAAACACTTTTCTTGACGGATGTTCAAATGTTTAATGGACTTTCTGATTGTCAGTGGCTCATTTCTGATAATATTGCAACAGTAATAATTCTGTTAATGAGCTGTTGCCGCGTATTTATATTTTCTTCGTAGAGCAACTCTGGGGAGAAGGTTTTCGAGAAATTCGAGTTTGAAAATTTTGGGACAAAACTGGTCCTTAGTAAACAGTATTATTAAAATTTTGGAAAACTTTTCATTAGAAAACTGTATTTGAATAATTTTATTAATGCTGTTTACTAAGGACCAGTTTTTTCCTAAAATTTTTAAACTCGAATTTTTCGAAAACCCTTAAGTTCTTCGAGAAAAAAGAAGTATGCCTTTTTTTATGTAGAAAACTTGATTTTATCACATTTTTGACAAAAAATGAATAAAAATCACAAGAAAAAAAGTTAGGTTATAATTAAGGCAAGGGTTTACCCGCCTATGGTCATCCTTTTTTATTCAATTTCATGTCAACTTGCGACATTTCACTAGGTGAATAAATATGCTACATTTAGTTAATTAATCTTTACTCGTTTCGAAAATATTTCAAACAAATCGTACTCAGACATTAATCTTTAACACCCTGTATCTTTGTAAATAAGGACTTTTCGAAAAATTACAAATTAGGTTTTTTTGATGATTAGATGTCCCCAATTCGCTCACAAATTTTGGCCAGCTTTTTTTGCAACACCTTGTATATCCTTAAATAACAACCATTGATATATCGATGGTTGATTAGTGAATTTTAGGTTCAATTAAACACCAGCTTCTAAGTTCTTCTAATTGTTGGTATCTATGCCCGAGTTTAAAACAAATTAGTCATAACACAAAGTTGATTGTTGGTGTAGGTACCTAGATGTTAAAAGAAATTATTATTTCGATTTATATGGTTCAATTTTAACTCAATATTTTACTGTAGTCCACCGGTAAATGGCATGAGTTGCCGGGAGTTACTACGAGGGAAATTCAACGGACTTTTCAAACCACCCTTGTACCTACTATATGTTTTCAAATGACTAATAAATATAGGTACCTACGAAAAAGTTTTAATTATAACTAAATCGTCTGTTTTGATAAATGTAAGTGTAGCTCTTCTTTTTTGTCAATGTTGTAAATTAGTGTTCATTTTGAAATAAGCCGAGAGAACGCGTCAGGCTCTATCTCCCAATAATAATGCTAAATAATTCCCAAGATAGGGAAGTTATATTATCTCACACTTGTTAATTTATCAAAATATTATTTCATTTATTTTCTCCGTTTATATTTTTTTTGACTAATAGAATTTCTATTATTTGAAAATATCTCCATCTATCTTTTCATTACAGGAATTGTTCGATTACTTTAAACGTGACTTTCCTTTCAAACCCAAGATTATATAATCAGTGCAAAAATACCTGACAAACAACATAATATTTATCCAGCTGCTATTGTCACTTAGTATTTACTGGGTATTAAAGAATTAATGCCTGCAAACATAATATCTAGCTTACAAATGTAGGCAGTTTTCTAATAAACTACCTCTTTTACAATGGTGAAAAAATGAATGATTTTTACAAACGATAATCTTACCACAAGTTGTCCTTCCTTTAACCCTATTCTAATACGTAGCAATGGATCATACAACAGATGACAATGCCTAATTACTACGGTAATCGTCGTTTTTGTGGATTAAGTGTGTTTTCTATTGTGACAATTTATGAATGCCATAATAAACTCTTTAAAGTTCACTCTATGGAGATTACAGACTATTTTACATTTCAACAATTTTTTTTATCAACAGTAAAAACACAAGAGCTTTTTTTTTATCGGATAAATTTCGTTTTGTAACGAAATAATTTTGCAAATCAGTAATTTTACGAGAAAAACTGACATGACAAAATGGCAGTTTTTCGAGCAAAATTACTGATGGAAAAATTTTGAGTTAAAAAGAAATTTATCCTTAAAAGAAAAGCTCGAGTGTTTTTTGGGAAGATACATAACTGCAGGGCAGACATTAAAGGGACGTAAGCATACTAGATGTAGACGCTTAAGAGGAACAGGCGTTTTTATCGGTGATAAAAAACGATGCACCTTTTTTATCGCTGTCAAAACGACAAAACAGTCATCTTTAAATGACCCATTTTATACAGGAGTTAATTTATCACTTCTAAAAAATATTAAATTTTGTGATCGAGCAAAAAGAAAAGCGTAAGCAAACTCAAAATGCAGACAATCATGCTACATGTGACTTTGTAATACTGATGAGCCCAAAGCGACTAATCTCCCCGACGGAGAGTAGGGAAGAAGGAATAATTGTTTGTTGTAAGAATATCTGCTAAGGCTCTATAGTTAGTTATTCACTAATATTGAATGCTTAGTTCAATGTTGTGTATTAAATTATCTCTCCTAGTTAAGTATAAACTACAACTTACACGTAATTCTGACATAAGATGTCGAGAACAAAAATGGTATTTACACATGTTGTGCGGCAAACAAGCCAAGATCAAACAATCGCTAATAAGTATTGTTAATTTGCTAAATACAAGATTATCTATGGAAATATCAAATAGAATGAGTGTTTTTGTTGTAACATATTTCGAATTTTGTTTGAAGTGCATCCAGATAAAAAGAATTTGTTATAATATCGGTAAATACAATGTATTTTTATCATTTTTCTCCTCGCATTTGTTATATAAATACATTTTGAATGATAAAATTTGTTTTTGATATTGTTTGGTTGAGCATGGCTGTCGGCGTGTTTTATGTTATAATCAATATAATAACTAGTTTTCTATATTACTGTATTAAATATTGTTTTATTATTAAAAATAGAATTGTCAATCGTGTACTCTTGGGAAAGTTCAATGATTTGATTCAAATTGAAAATTAAAAAATATATAGTTTTAGTAAGATTTACAGTGAATCCTCGTTAAAAAAAAATTGACTTACTTTTAATAATAATAATACGTTATTACAATACAATAATAATAATACAATAAAATTTTACATTCGCAAGTCAATCTTACTATATTTATACTTTGGCAATTGAAGCTTATAAAGTTCAAAGAGAAATCACATCAACATTCTTTGATCAGTCAAAAATGACAAACTACAAACTGAAAATCAAGTAATATATCTACATCTA
Organism: Apoderus coryli; assembly: GCA_911728435.2. Taxonomy (NCBI): domain Eukaryota; kingdom Metazoa; phylum Arthropoda; class Insecta; order Coleoptera; family Attelabidae; genus Apoderus; species Apoderus coryli. The sequence continues at coordinate 6,404,452 of OU452204.1, read as the reverse complement.
CACATACCTACATAAAACCAGACGTGAAATCCAAAACTCGGCAAAAATAATCTGCACTTTTGGTGTAAATCTATATTTTCATACCCTCCAAATTAATAATCTTATATCTGGAGATATATAGTGGGTTGTATAGTAAAATATAAAGTCACAACAATCAATTAAAATCCAGCAACGTTTCGTGAATATATTTGGACATTTTCAAGCTTTATTTTTTGTATATTAGTACAACAATAGGATATAATCATCATATATTTCTCTACACTGCTATCTATATGTTTGTAATTTTAAATTATGTGTCTGAAAACTAGAAATGTTTAAATTTTACTTAAATTGTACAATTACATCTACCTCTCGAGAATCTTTTTTTAAATTAATTTGTATGAAAACCCTATTTTTTGCTTCTGTAAATCTAATCACCTAGTTTTAAAGTTATAAATACAGCAAAATTTCAATCCGATTCATTTTCGCCACTTTACAAAAATATTTATCTCAAAGGTAATCAAAATAACAGACACTTTATTACTTGCATAAAGGTACATAATATTATAAAATAATGTATCAAGAATTTATGTATCGAATTTTTCTCACATATTACTATTATTATTAAACAAGTTTCCAGTGTTTTTAGCTGTTGTTTAAAATTATTCAAGAAAAATCGCCGACACTTAACTGACTGAATGCAGAATAGTAGGTTTTGCAAAAATATTCTTTCGTCGTTACTCACAATTATTTATTGTTATTTGATAATTTATTTCTGTCTCAGTACAACATTTTATTCTGTACGCGGTTTTTTAAATTTAGTTGAAATTTTTGTGCTTTTTGAAGTTATTAAAAAAACACCTTTCTCAGAGGAATGTTTTACGCAAAATAAGTGCCAAACTATGGCAATTTTTCTTGAATAATTCTAAATAACAGCTAAAAACACTTAAAACTTGTTTAAACCATTACGTGTGATATACCACTTATTTTTGAATTGTAAATGCCTTTAAATTGAACAATAAAAAATCCAGTGCCGTATTTGAAAAAAACATTTGTAAAGGCTATCTTATTCTCCTCAAAAAGTAACAATGAGAAAGTGCTTTTCATTTTTTTCTCTCTGTCAAAATAATGCCAGAAATAAATAAAAAATAAAATCGCAAAAAATCGTTTTTTCAAAAATTCTCGAAAACGACTAAAATTAGTTTACCTTTGAATCTTGGACACTAGTATATAAATAAAGTTATTAATATAATTTAAACAAATGCTGCGCAACTTCCTGTGGCTCAATAAGGGTTGTAAAGAAAACTGCATTTGTGAGCACATCATATAGAATACGTATTGTTTTTGTTTATTCTACACAAATATACAAAAAATACTATATTGTGTTGGTTTTGACCATATGCAATGTTGTTTTTGACAAACGAATTACTTAACTAAAAAACAAAAATGTCAAACGGGGCAATACCTGCTATCATATGGTTTTGTAAATTTTATGTCTTAGTAGCTGCTTTCAAACAGATGCTCCTCCATTGAGCATAATATTGTCCACAAGTTGACGTTACATTCTTGTGCAAGATGCTCTGATTATATTCATATTCCTACACTTTTACACGGTTCTTTGGTAGCCAAAATTGTCGGCCTCATATTGGACAGTCTTAGGTTAAAACATTAAGTGTTGATTTAAAGCATTATATCATATCAAGTTTTCAAAGGAACCGACCGGTCAGAAATTTTTATCTTTGTTGTGTTCAGAAAAACAATAAAGAAAATATTATGGAAATAGTTTATTTTCTTACAAGGAGTTCAATTTTAAGGATGAATGAATCACGTCTACATTAACCATAGATGTTTCAATAACGGTGTTCTCATCATCAGTCGTTTTAGATACATAGAAATTCTTATATAATTTATATTGATTCATTTGTGAAAAACATTAAGTCTCCATTTATATATGGATTGCATTCTAATTATAAATGCTTTTTATAAAGTTGCAGATCTGCCGATTACAAGATTCTGCAACGTTGGAACATGTTAATTTATTGATCTTTCTTCAACTGCGTCTTGTTCTTATAATTGAGGAACATTGATTGGACATAATTGATTTTTGTCCTCAATTAAGAAGAAGACGCAATTGAAGAAAAAACTTTCTTTGAAAAATTATAACCCAATAATTTTCAATCTTAATAATTAATTATGAGAAATAGAAGAGAGATTAATAAATTAACATGTTTGAGCACTGTAGAATCTTGAAATTTGCAGCTCTAGATCTTCATAAAAATTATAATTACAATGGATATAAATGGAGACTTGCGTTTAAGATTTTCAACAAGTGAATCAATATAATGAATATAAGACTTTCTATGAATCTTTCATACCACTGATGATGAGAACGCCGTTGTCGAAACAAGAATGGTTAATGTAATTTGATCAAACCAATTATATGGTATTTATTTGTGGGATTGACATAATTCATTCATCCATAAAGAAAATTAAGATGAATTAGCATACAAGACATTTTAAAAATAATAAAATTGTTTGTTTAAAAAAGCTCTAAATGTCAATTCCCTCTTACAACTTAAAAGCAACCTAACACCATATGTTACAAACCATAGTTTATTAAACTTTTATTCAAAATTTGTTTTATATGATAAACAAAAAGAAAATAATGAGTACCTACATAACATTAGCTATAGGTACTTATAATAATGTATAGATATCAATAACTAAGCAATTTTATAATTTTCTGTTTAGATGTTTAAATTCCATGACTGAAAACACTGTTATGTTTACGTGATGTTGTATATAATGCCACTGAAGATCGAATAATTATGTTCCGAAACCTGTCTGGCTAAATTTAAAAATAGTATGTATAAAGAATTTTGTGGAGCAGACGTTGTTTCATTTACAAATATAATGGTTACTAATACTTTGGTTATTCGTATGTTTTTGTTCTGGACATAGGGCATAGCTAGGTATAATGTGTAGTTTTTCCAATATATATCGCGATTGTTCCGGAAGGTGCACCCTCTATCGCTGCTTTGTATCACAAACTCTTTATGGTATTATTGCATATGTGTTTTAATAATTATGTATTCATTATATGGAAATTGCGTTTCAGTTTTGTATAACACGATGTCTACTTATTATTTTTTTAAATATATCTGCCTATATATCGGTATAATATTTCATTGTTATTAGTAGTATTATAATTTTGATCGATATAATTTTGTGTACATAATATAAAATTATACATTCATAATTAGATATACCTACATACTACCTAAGTACTTATACTTGGCGATAAATAATATATTACATTCTATGTATGTTCATAATATATATTATGCTAAATTTAATTAATGGTAACATGCTATAGGAAAATTTGTTACGTATAAAAATTATCACTGTTTATATATTATGTTTAACCATTTTGTTAATAATTAGTAAGTATTTTCAGGAAAGAGAAATTTTAAACGATGCGGTTCTAAACGTATGGGCTTTTGTCTAACTGACGAATATTTAATGTTTGAAGATCTGTGCGATTATTAAATATCTTTCAAATTCCACTCCGTCTAATCTTTAAAGAATGTTGAGTCGTAATTACAAAAAACAATCAATAGAATTAAGAAAAAATCGGTTGTGTCCCCCCAAAACTTTCCCAAAGGTAAAACTATCGGTATCGCCTCAATAATTTGTAGTGGAGTCACTGGATGCTGTATATTATAATCTAAAATATATTATATCACCTGGAAAATTTTTTGTTATTAATTATGTTGAAAAATCTATACGTTTTAAGTGTCCGGCATTTGCCGATTTGCCGCCCCTTCGGAGGTGCCGCCCGCGTGCGTTTCACGCCGCTTACGGGGGCCCTGCAAGATAATCAATGTTCAAAAATTATATTATCACTTTCAAAAACGACTCTTATTCGCAACAATTGACAAGAAAGTAAAAACCGAGGAAATTCTAACAATAATTTGCCTGTCTAGATGAAATCATCTGCGTGGTTTTTTCAAAATCAGGTTTTCGTGAATTGTGAGGTCTTTTAGCTCAATTGACATCTGTTGAATAGAATAAAGCCCCACCAAACGCAGAGGGCCTATCTGCTAAAGTTGGGCTTTTTTTTCGCCAAGTGAATCTACGTAATTTGTGTCGTATTTATTAAACATATCCTCAAAATAACATCTCAGTTTATGATTTATGCAATGATCGCTAATTTAGCTAATTTAACCAATAAGTTCCACATAATAAAGTATGGGTAAGTTGTTTAATATCAATCCTGCCGCTTTTTGAAACCTGGCGTTGATTTTGTGCCTCTTCTTGTCGGTACCCGAAAAACTAGCTTACTTTTTTGGTTTGCCTATAAATCCTCGAAAGTTATAGAACAATAAGGAGCTTTGAAAGTTTTTAAAAGATGAAAAAGTTATTGCTTATCACACCTTGACAGGTGCTTTCTGTCGACACGAGGATGAAAATATGTTTTCTAATAAGATATTTTCATATAAATATATGTTTTAAATTCCAGTTTATTTATTTTCTAGTAGTTTTTCTATCGATTATTACTTGGAAAAACGGGTCAATTTTCTAATTTGTTCTAAGGCTGTACTTCCTGTAGACCTATTTTCAAAAAATAATGTTTAAAATAAATAAATTTCGAAATAGGTACATCGTTATCACAAATACGAGTATTATTCCAATTTATAAAACCTTTCCTTTATTTACCCAAAATACGTTTTTTGCCTCTAAATAATTTCGTCAAAGATTTAAAATCTAAATAGGTACACTATTATTTATACTATTATAATTTTAGTTTCAAAATAGTAATAATAACATCCCAAAACTAACCCATATAGAAAAAAATTATCTGTAAAAGATACCTACATACCTAAGTAGTTAGGTATATGAATTAATTAATTATACCAGCAGATTTAGATTGTTAGTCACTTGTCCGTTTATTAAACGTATCTGTATGACACAGTCTCCACGATATTATTACCCTCTTATGTCTCTTAGCACTTCATGGCGTTTGTTTTCTGGCCTAATGCACAGTTTACATCAATATGAGCACAGTTACATAGGCGTTACACGTAAAATATTTATACACATTTTATATAAAATATGAATGAAAAATGTTACCGAAATGTTTGATTAGAAATATTTCTATGAGAACCAATCCACTTATATTTTCTATTCATTGGCTAGTTTAGCTCATATATGGTTTGTTCTTATTAGCTGAATCTTTCACCAGTTGACTGGCTAAATGTTACAGAAAACTATTACATACAACCAAGTAAATTCTAAATTATTTTATTATTTTTTTTAATTACATAATAGTTAAAAATAAATACGAGCAACTTGTTCAAAGTCAAAACATTTATTTCTGACTTTTTTATTATTTTGTTTATATACCTAAACAAAAATGATAAAAAAGAAAAAATGAAGAAAAATCATTTTCTATACCTCTTAATTGATTCTTTTAAATTCCTCCGTAACAAACAAAATTAATAAAATAGGTAATAATTTTGTAAGAAAAGCGACTTTCCAAAATTTAAAATATAATTGATTGATACTTTTTTCTTTCAGATTTAAAATCACTAATGATTTGGTTTTAAATCTTAAACCATACTTTGATTTATATGATGAAATAAAAGTCTAATCTCCACAAAATAAATTTAATAGAAATCTTAACCATATCCAAACATGTTTCGGAACTTCATACTAGTTCCATCATCAGTGGTAATAATAAGAGAAACTTAAAATAGTGTTCCAGAAAATTTCTATTGAGGTCATCCTATGGAAAATGTTTTTGTTGTTTTTATGATTTAAAAATTAACATTATTATACTATCCTATCTTTTTCTTTATGTTAATTGTTAAATCATAAAAACAACAAAAACATTTTCCATAGGATGACCTGAATAGAAATTTTCTGGAACACTATTTTAAGTTTCTCTTATTATTACCACTGATGATGGAACTAGTATGAAGTTCCGAAACATGTTTGGATATGTTTAAGATTTCTATTAAATTTATTTTGTGGAGATTAGACTTTTATTTCATCATATAAATACGCAACTCCACTTAAGAATGGACTATTTTTTCAAATTATACTTTGATTTACTTGATATAGACCCTGACAATTATTATATTTACTTAATCTTGCGGAGTATAGTAAAATCGTACTAGTAATAAGAATGAACTCTACCAGCTCCACAACTGAAGGTTAATCGATATGAAATTTCATACCATCAAAGATATAATCGGGACTCATTCACTCATAGTCAAATAATTTAAGGATTTCATCAAAAATATTCTTGGTCAATCATCTATAACACCATTGATTTTTTTTTAAATCCTACACATTTAACAAGTGTAATTATAGTTTTCGATTTTAATAAATGTTAACTCAATTTTTACTTAAAATGAGAAAGAAATGCAAACGTTTAAAATAGAACATTAATATCATAAAAAAATGGTTTTCTACGAACATCTTTTAAACATCGAATAAAAAATAATACTTACACAAAATTACTAATAATTTTACCTACTTAATTTTAGAGCTGACGCACTTGATTAGCATTTCATACAGTCCTCGCTATCATGGACTACGTATTCCTTAAAAATAAAATAGGTTATGCACCACATTGCACAATATTTAGACGCATCTACATCCTACCTACTTGCCCGAATTGCAATTTTATAAATTTAAATGAGAAAATAGAACCATACCATATAGTAACCTCCCGCATAGACTTTTTTATTAAAAAATGTACTCAAATGGTTTGTTTTAGACCATAACAGCCACTTTACTTCATTCGATTCAAACAATAAAATATATAGGGTGTTCCATTAAAAAATATAATTCATTTTTCCAGGTTTCTCACAATTACAGTCATTTTAACTTCAAATAACCTACCTATATTATGCTCCATGTAGATTTACATACACAGAAAGCAACATATTTTATCTAGGAATTGTATTACTTCTTTCTTTGGTCACACCTTTTGTTTTTAATTTAGATGAAATGAGTATCAGCCGAATGAAGCTTATATAGCAAAGTATAGATAGGCTCGTATTAGAAAGCACTTCTGAAATATTTTTTTTCTGGCACATTCTCTATATGGGTATATATATTCAACAAACAGTCGTGCCTAGCTAGACTCCACCTATATCTATAAAATCTGATTGAAGATCATCTTATTTGGTTGATATTTTGTTTGTATACACTACGTAAAATGGGCATAACATTTAATTTACTATTTGTACGCCCCTGAATCTAGCACCTCACGATCAAGGTGTAAAGTGAATTTCCATGTTAAAAATTCCCCATATAGCGCACATCCCGATTCGAGAGAATACAAATGACGCTAGCGATTCATTCAGACAAACACCTTGTACCCAATAAATTCAGTTAGCATTCTTTTTTTATTCTCTATATCCACTTTTTTATTTTATTTTTCCTTTTTGCTTCGTTCTGCTGTCCCAAGTGAAGTGGGATTTGTTCGGATCTGTGGAGCCCCATAAACAAGGTAGTCACGCGTGTTCTACTACAGCAACTTGTCCCCACTATGATCTACCTACCGGTGAGGCGGAGTCAGTTTTAATGCAATGGGTGTGGCATAGAACAGTAGGGCACCAATCACCGCGAGTATTCAAGCACTAACTCCAGCATTTTCATGTAGTTAGTGCGTGTTGTGCCTGACCACGCCTGGAAGAGTGAGTGGGGATGCGTTTCCGGGATACGACAGAGGAACAACCCAATCCAGTCGCAAACAGATTGTCTTAGTGTATAGTTCGTGTAAATATATATCTATATGTAACTATTATTTTAATAGTTTTTTTATTATTATTATAGTACCTAATTAGTAAAATGTTACAAATCCGATTATTATTCTTAATGGTTTTCTCGACGTGATGTTTTCCTTTTTATTTACTTACATGTGCGGAGTTTATTTTTACACAATTTTGGATAATTATACTGTGAATGGAATTTTATTTTTAGTGTGGTGACGTGTTAGAAATATTTTAAGTTTTATCCTTTATTTTTGTGGTTATTTTGGATTTTCTTTGTTTTTCTGGAACGGTCGGAAATTTGTGTGTTTATTTATTTATTATGGCGGCTTATGCTCAATTCGGTTACTCGTATCCGACGGCTTCACAGGTATTTATTTAGATTAATTAGGTATACAAGTGTTACCTATTCGATTATAACCTTTATAAGATAAGTTAGGTTTCGACTAAGTAATTGTGGTATACCTACTTACCTATATTTATTTATTTGTGATATTAGGAAATGTTTGTCCCCGCGATTTTTTAAATGTTTTAAACGTGTTGAGTGTTACTCAATTATTGTCATTTTTGAGTTTTTTAGGTAGATATATACTTTTATAAATAATACAATTATGATTTTTGTTTTAATTACTATACTTTTAAATAGTTAATTTAAAATGTAGGTCAAATTATCTTTATATAGTTCACTGCTCAAAATTAACTTACTGCTCTCTCTTATCGTTAAACCAAAAATTAATATGAAATTTAGTGACTATTAGGTATATGGGCTATGCTATGCGTTATGCTTTAGAAGTTATATTATAGTTAGGTATATTGCTAATAAATTCATTGCTTATAACTGCTCCGTTTCAAAATATTTTGATAATTTAACATTATGAATGGAATTTATGCGATCCTAGTCCACCTAAATCAATCAACGCTAACGAAATATCAACTTGTATTGTCCTCACAGTTCACCGATTTCCTTTTCTCTTTTATTTATTTTTGTTCATGTAGGTAAAGTTTGTTATCGTAAACAAAAATTATAGAATATTTTTAAAATTTATTATATAGGTAGTTTCTTCATACATCGTCTTGAAAATATTGAACTTGGTTCATGAAAAAACAAATGGAATCCTAATAATTTAATTAGTTTTTGATGTTAGTTGAGTTTTGTCAGTCTATGGTACCTATAGACACAGTTTATACAGGGTGGTCCAACGAAAAGTTTGCACCTAGCTTTTCTCTTTTTTTTGTAGTCGAATGCGAAAATGCTCGGACACGTCGATTTTGCTTTTGAGGGGGACACATTTTAAACATATTTTTCGATCTGCGCCTTTAACCCCCTAGCGGGGGTGAGTAACAACCCTAAAATTTTAAATGGAAAGAGGGGTCTAATGACATATCATTTGAAAGGACACAAAATTGTCTTTCTAATGATACCCTATTTGTCGAATTTTACTAAAACAGTTAATACGAAAACGACTTTAAAGACATTAAGCCGATAATTTTGGTATTAATGAGAAATACAAATAAGTTTTAATTATTACGACTGAAAACAACTACAATCATTTCTAAATTATTTACTTTGAAGAAAAACGGGATTTCAAAAACACTATCTTATTTATCAGAACTAAATTCCTCACTAATCGTTTGCGTTTTTTGTTGAAATAAAAACTGCAGATACGTGTAGGAAAAGAATTTACACCGTTTATTTTAGTCTTTTCATTGATTCAGTTTGGTTGCTTCTCAAGTTATTTTACTTTTACCGTACAAAATGATTTATTCCATTCTAGAACGAGTTGAAGTTGTTAAACTTTATTTTCAAAATAATAGTAGTGCTAGACTTACGGCTCGCTTATTTAATGAGAGACATCCCGATAAAAATGTGAATGATGTGTACGTTGGCAAGTTAGTTAAAAAGTTTGTAGATACCGGATCTGTCTGTAATGTAAAACACCAGCCGCAGAAACCGATCAGAAATGAAGCTGTGGAAGTCGCTGTTTTAGGGCATGTTGAAATGGATCATAGTCAAAGTACCCGTCAACTAGCTGAAGCCTCAGGTGTCTCCCGTTCGTCCATAATACGAATTTTAAAAGCGTACAAATTTCATCCGTACAAAATCAAATTAGTACAGGAACTAAATGAGGATGATCCTGATAGAAGGCTGCAATTTTGTGAAGCAATGAGCCAGCGTTTAATTGAAGATCCGCAATTATTATTTAACATTTGTTTTTCCGACGAATGCACATTTTATTTGAATGGAGCTGTAAATAGGCACAATTGCCGTTACTGGGATGACAGTAACCCACATTTATTCCGTGAGGTTCATACCCAGTATCCTCAAAAAATAAACGTCTGGTGTGGCATATTAGGAAATCATATTATAGGACCACTTTTTATTCCTGGAAATTTAACTGGTGAAGTGTACCTAAACATACTTGAAGACACAATTGATCCTTTAATAACACAAATAATAGAAGATGACCAAAATCATACTGCTGATCGGCTTTATTTCCAGCAAGATGGAGCACCTCCGCACTATGTGGCTCCTGTAAGACAGTTCTTAGATGACCGGTTCCCTGGACGGTGGATTGGAAGGAGGGGCCCAATTGAATGGCCTGCCAGGTCACCGGATTTATCGCCTTTAGACTTTTTTCTTTGGGGGCACTTAAAAAATAAATGTTTTGCCACGAAGCCCGAGTCCATAGAAGATCTTCGCCAACGCATTACAGAAGAGTGCAGAAACATAACACCTGATATGCTACAAAATGTTAGAAATAGATTTGAACAAAATCTGTATTATTGTATGGAATCAAATGGGTCACATTTTCAACATTTGTTAATGTAACGTTTTAATAAATCAATTTAACAGCTTGTTTACTTTTTTTACAAAGCAATGTTAAAACTAACAAACATTGGAATGTACTAACGATTGCAGGTGTTTTCACTCGCAATAATTAAAACTTATTTGTATTTCTCATTAATACCAAAATTATCGGCTTAATGTCTTTAAAGTCGTTTTCGTATTAACTGTTTTAGTAAAATTCGACAAATAGGGTATCATTAGAAAGACAATTTTGTGTCCTTTCAAATGATATGTCATTAGACCCCTCTTTCCATTTAAAATTTTAGGGTTGTTACTCACCCCCGCTAGGGGGTTAAAGGCGCAGATCGAAAAATATGTTTAAAATGTGTCCCCCTCAAAAGCAAAATCGACGTGTCCGAGCATTTTCGCATTCGACTACAAAAAAAAGAGAAAAGCTAGGTGCAAACTTTTCGTTGGACCACCCTGTATAGTATTTATTATTCTATGGTATAGATTTTATATGTAAAACGACTTTTGTGTTACATGTTACAGTATGTTTTTATGGTAAAATTGCAAGAAATAAAGTTCTAGTTTTATAAGATGTATACTAGAAAGTTACTTTTATCATACTTCCGGTGTGCGTTTCTATTAAAACGAAATTATAAATAAAACAAAATATATAGAAACAAACTGTTTGGCTAAAATACTATAATAAGTAGGTACATATAGGTATAACTTACTTTTACAAGGCAAATAAATGATTAAATAAATTATATTTTTCAATAACATTTTCAAGGGTAGGTACCCATGGGTATAGTTATGTTTGTTGTGGCGCGAATAGATTAAAGCTCATTAGGTATTTGGGTATTTAAATAATAGTGTTAATACCTAGTTTTTGCATACTTATTAGTTGACAAATGTCAATATGCGAAATTATTAACAATAATAGGTATTAAATTACAGAATATATATATTGATTTATATCCTCTGACGACGGGAACAGATTGATTCCCGAAACGTTAGGGCTCCATAACGATAATTTTTTAATTTACGTTTTTGTTTAATACCTACCTAAGTTTTATACAACTTTTTTTAACATAATAGCCACTGACAAATTCGATTTTTTCATTTCCACAGTGACTTTTATTACTAATCCGATAGCATTATTTTGATTGCTGATTATTTATAATTTGAAATGGTGCGAAATACTCAACTAATGACCTTTAATATACCTAAGTACATAATTTGTGTAGATTTTTACGTAAGATGTAATTTTATTTATAATAACGGGTGTCACAGGTTCTACGTTATTATTATTTAATATTATATAGGTACTACTTACCTATCCTAGTTCTTCCTAACATTACGGCTTTTAACTTTACTATGAACTAGCTTTGTGTCGTGTTTTACATTAAAGTTAATTAAGTACTAGGTATACGATTCAAAAAAAAATCCCTATATTATAGTGATCAACCTAAATAAAATTAAAAAGGAACCAAATTATCATAACTAGGTACTACTATTATACTTATATTATGGCGCTCTGTAAATGCATGTCTTACCTCTAATCTAAATCCATCATGAAACCAACAATATATTTCAAAGTAACTATGAAAAATGCCCGCTATACAGGGTGATTCAAATTCGAGATCCACTGTGGGGATCTCGCTTATTACAATCGTTAATTTTAAGTTTGGCAAAGTTACATATTTCTGGGGCCAACAAATTACCATCAACACACTTTAAAAATATTGTTTCGTTTTCAAGATTTTTGAGAAAAATCAAAATTGAGATTTTCGTGGTTGTTTAATTTATTCATCAAGTAATCCAAATAATATATCAAAAGCACATTCTCAACGCAACTTCTGACGTTTCGTATCATATCACGTTGTTCAACAATTGAAAATTTGATATTTTTTACTGTTTACAAAACAATAATGTTGCTGTTGAACGGACACAAAATTAGTATTAACGTTAAATATTAGAATTTTGACGCAGATATACGCTCATTGGGAAAAATGGGTATGTTAATTCTTAAATAAATGTTTGTAATTTTATGTTTTTGTTGGTTGACAGAAGATAAAAAAATTATACATTTTTGAAATTAAGTAAAAGTTCCTAACCGATGGGGTAAAAATCCAATATGGCAACCTTAAGAAAAACTAAGTTGATGATGTTTGTCCGAAGACGAAATATTAAAATCTGTAACTGCCACATTTGTAGAGAAGAATAAGTTGCGTTGAGGATGTGCTTTTGATATTGGGACAACTTGATGAATAAATTATATAAAGAATAAAAACGAAAATCCCAATTTTGAATTTTTCTCAAAAATCTTGAAAACGAAATAAAATATTTTTTAAGTTTGTTGATGGCATTTTGTTGGTGCCAGAAATATGTAACTTTGCCAAAGTTTAACATACCCTCTAACTATTGTAATAAGCGAGATCACCATGGTGGACCTTGAATTTGAATCAACCTCTATAGACGACTACCTACTACATTTACCAGTGTCAAAATCGCTGATAATTCAAATAGATGTAAAATTCATGAAATTTTAGAAACGGACGGTAAACCTATACACATCGAATGGAAGTTTTCGAAATATTTGTGGAGAATAAGGTTTATAGTTTTTAAAAAGTCGTTTATACATAAATATGGCTCACATTATACCTATACCTACTTGAGCTTACTCGTTTCAAATGTGTACTCAGAAACGTAATGTTTCTATACTAGTAAGCTCAAGTATGATCTGAGTCATAGGTATTTATATAAAAACTACTTTTTAATAACTATAAACCTTCTCCATCAATATTTAGACTTCCACTCGCCCGTTTCTAAAATTTCATACGCGTAAGTACAATTTTTATACATTTTTTTTCAAATAGCTACTATAACATCGTTGAATAAAATGTGCAAAACCTCCTCAGGGTTCTAGTCTTGACACGTACCTGCTATCGGAACATGTAAATCGGTCTTAATAAGCGTATGATATTAACGGATTGGATCAATTACAAAGCATACTATTTAAGTACCTACTTTCATCGCCAACGGTATCCTAATCTACATTAACTGAATACAAGAACGACGGCACTATACCAACCGACAAAGGAATAAAATTGACTCAGCACAAACAGAATTTACTTATATATTACCAAGTAGGTATATTACTAAAATGACGGTAAAGTGCTGGACAAATGTTTGCCTCACATCGATTTGTCTAGCTGTTCCTGTATCTAGTTGTGAAGGCTTATATACCTACTTCTAAAAGGCAATAACTAGAGTTGTGTGCGGCGAATTCATGTGTTTATCTTGCTCTTAAGCGAAGAGCACGTGAGTATCATACCGAATCACTAATTACTTTACTGTTATTAAATGTTTTTCTTTAGCATAAATGAATATTGCTGTATTCAGTGGCGTATCTACCAATGTTCTGCGTGCTCCATGAACACGGGCCCGAGCTTCAGGGGCCCGGTTTCCACCTGCCAAGCTTTCTTTTATATTAGACTTTTGTTAACGGACTCGGGGATTTCATGGAACACACACACACGTAACTGCATTGATACGCCGCTCAGGTACAGTGTTTTTACAGGGTGGTTTATAGAAACTAAATAGAATATTTTAAGATATCGTTGGTTTCATTTGTCAATTGATATTGAATATACCTACTCATGTCAATGATTGTTACTTGAGTCGATAGCATCCTATTATTTTTATAAATTTAAATTTAAATATTATTTTTGGATTAACATTTTATTAATATATTCTCAAATCCGCAGGTATCATCATATCTAAGAGCCAAAACAGAAAATCAGCATTTGCATTGCATGTTTCTTTAACAATAATATTTTCATACATTTCCAAGATTTAGATGAAATTCGGTGTGCCTAGTTAATGCATTTTTACCTGAAGATCTGTTGTCCCTATCTCCTGAGGGCTTTCACATTTGTTTCAAGTTATGGCTCCCCATCAAGTTTCAGAACTCTATAATGAACTCCATTAAGTTGGTTTTAGGAATGGTACCACCCCACCTTATATGATTTGCCCTAAGCATACTCTACGTCGGATTCCGACAACCATGCATTCTATTAGAGACACCCTTCCAGTTGAAACTGAGCTTTCACCAAAACAATGATTTTGCGATCAAAATCTTCCAAAATTTTAAGCAAAGTATCTGTTAAATAGTTCTTTATTTCCAACAGGGTATAACCCCAATTACAGGAAACATAATCACATTATATCCGTGTCCATATAAAGAACAAAAAAAAATCTTTGTATACGAAAAATGAATGAATGAAAATTACAGAAAAAAAAAACAGAATAAACCATCAAAACATAATTGAATATAATAACAGAAACTACAAATAAGTAGGTATCTATCTACTCTAGTTCACCAAAACAAGCCCGACATTGTGGCAACAATATTCGCGAGCGTGCTGTGGTTGATGTCAAGCAAGTGCGATACTCTGTTAAAACCGTCACAAATATAGTGTACAGGAGACTGAAGCATTATGTTGGTACGACAAGAATCCTCGTAAAATGTGAACCTAAGCCTGCCAGCCTGTCGTGGTATTAGAAAATTCAGTTTAGACAATAAATACTAACAGCCTGTTGAGCCATGCAATAGACTGTGCAAAAACTTAACGGCTAGCAGTCTTCGACGGCTTTCCAGTGAGGTCTCCCCGCACTCGTATAGTAAAATCTGATACTCGGCTCCCCTCTGCGGATAAACACCATAATCCCTAAATATCAAATATTTCAGAAATCTTCGATGCACCGTGTTTAGAGTCTCAGCATGTCTATCATAGATAGGGTGCCATACAATTTGGCAATATTCCAGTCTGTATCTTATAAGAGCACTAAATAAAATTTTAAAAGTTTTGGTGTTATTAAAATATTTACAATTTCTTAGGATAAAACCAAGCAGCTTAGTGCAATGTCGCGAGACGTGCTCCACATGAGCCACAAAGGAGAAACGCTCATCAAAATAAACACCCAAGTCCCTGAGAACCGTCTCTCGATTCAAGACAGAACCGTCAATGTAATAATTAAAAGTAATTCTATTGTCTTTTCTCGTATAGGTCACCACATTACACTTGTCTATATTCAGATGCAACTTGTTTCTATCACACCAGTCTGCAAGAAAATGCAAGCATCTTTGAAGATACAAACAGTCGTCATGGCTACGAATTTCATGAAAAAGTTTTAAGTCGTCGGCAAACAGTAGCCCATTGCATAAGACATAATCGAAAATGTCGTTAATAAAAATAATAAACAGCAGTGGACCTAAGTTGCATCCCTGTGGTATGCCTGATGTAGGTACAAACTTGAATGACTCATACCCTTCATATTTCACAAACTGGCGACGGTCCAAAGATTTAAGTAGGCCGACCAACCCCGACGACTGTTAAGTTGTATGTATTAGTTCTTGTGTTTATTAAATTTGTTTTGCTCTGCATTTCCATCAATATGGCAAGGGTGGTGATATCGCGATATTGCAGTAAGAATGAATCCAAAAAGCCCACCCATCAAAAGTAATTTCATTTAATAGTTTAAGGGCATTTATTTTATGATGAATTTTTTTAATTAATAATGCCACATGGGTACGACTAAGTTTATAACCGAGTCAGCAACTTAGTCGAAAAAAACTAAACTTCGTTCTCGATGGTGCTTTTAGTGTTTATGACAGAAGATGAAAAAGCGACAACAAATTTCAATGTTAACCAATATCTTCGTGCTGCAGAATGTATATTAAAGATTCCAAGGATTGTGAAACATTTAGAAGCTTCTATAGGAAAATAGAACCTATATGATGATCACTAATATGTATATCATGATCCTATAAGTTATCCTCCTAGGATTTTTCATGTGGAAGATTCTAAATCTTCCGCAATGATTGGGGTCTTTGAATAAATATGTGGCATCTGAACAAGACGTTGATAAATACTCAAAAGTTGCAACTAGAAACAAGAGCTACTTTTGTGTACCTATATATTCGAGGAAAAATCTTAAATGAGTTTTAATTTATTATTAACATACTGTTTAACACAACAATAATACCTTTTAATCCAGATTAATCAAAAATAATAGAAGTATAGGTACCTAAATAATGATTCAATATTATTTCGTATAAAATGTATTGTGTAGTATTTGTCCGTCGGAAACATTGTATATTTCAACCGCGGATTTGTAAAACATCCATCCACGGGAATTTGGAGGACGTTTTGGAATAAATAAAATTTTTACTTTTTTCCTTCTTTAAAAGTTGAACAATACTTGAACTTGAACAATTCTATGCGTAAAACACCAATTTCTGAATTTTACCTAATGCACCGAATCTCCGAATTTGAACTGCTTCATGCTCGGCATCTTCAAGAGTTGACGTGGTAACGTTTAGTTCTTTACTGATCAGCAGAGATTGATTGTGAAGTGAACACAATCATGTTCATAAAGATATAGCATTATAGCTTCATAAACTAACAGCAGATGACCTCAAACAGAAACTATTAATATATCTTTCTTTAGTCAGGAATAAAACTTCTTACTGTGCTCTTTTACAAATTTCGTTTTCTTTTAAAAAAATATAATTTTTCCTCTGAATTTGTTATTAAAAATTATTCGACCCCTGAATGGATTAAAACTAAATTAGTCATTATATACATAGAAAAACTTTTAAATATTTTATCAATGGTTTAATTTGTTTTGTTTCAGCTTCTAATATCCGGTCAACCGACCACAAATTCTGGTTCGTCTCCCGCCTCAGGCGGTGGTTCGTTATCGCCTGGCGGTTCAGCTGGTTTACCCGGTGCCCTCTCGCCTGGTGGCACCTCCAGTACCGGTCCAGCACAATGCTGTGAGTCGGGCCGACCCTTAGTTACCGATCCTGTAACAGGTCAAAGTGTCTGTTCCTGCCAGTATGACTCAGCACGATTAGCCGCTTTACAATACAATAGAAGTGTTGGAGTATATGGGACGCCTTATCCATCAACTGACCAAAATCCTTATCCTAGTATAGGTGTGGAGAGTTCGGCGTTTTATTCACCACTGGTAAGTTTAGTCGTAGTTGTTTTATTAGGAGTTTCAGGAACAAAATTCTCTATCTAGATCCATGAATTTTAGAAATGCTTAAACTGTTATTTTCGAGCATTATCAAGAAAACAGCCATGTCTCAAGTAAAGTACACCTCGATTTATTCAAAAATTGATTGGAAAGTTAAGAAATATACATACCATATGCTTCTATCTATTCATCTTAAATCACACAAGGCCAAAATATTTTAGATTGGTAGATTATATTGCCACAAAATTAAGTCGTTTTGGAAATCTCTTAAAAAATTTTTTTATAACGGATAATTTTTAAAACTCCCTAACATAAGTCAGGTTTAAGCTATTTTACAGGATGGTTTACGGTCTAGAATATGTTAAAGGTTTCCAGAAAACGAGACAGGATTCTTCTGATTTGGTTATTTAAGGCAATATAATCTATAAGGCTAAAATATTTTGGCCTTGAGTATTTTAAGATGAAAAGAACATTTGTCCAAAGTTAAAATATGCATAAAGTATCTCAATTCATCATTTAAGGCATTCATGGGGATACCTCCGAAACGTAAAACAAAAACAACAGTAGTAAACTATTGTTGAGATATAAATTTCCCTGCGATATCCGGATTTAAATGATATTTTTTAAAAAAATATAAAAGTTGTCTATTTTTCATGCAGAGGAGGAAAAAATACAGGAAGAAATTGAAGAATTTTACTTGTAACTCCAGTCAAAATTTGCAAAATGTTTCCGTTGTTTGAGCGCCCATGTCTACCGTCAATGTGCTTTAGGTACCTATCTGATACAGACTGGAAATTAGTAAATGTTTTATATTAGGTCAGAATTCAAATTAATAAAGTGAAATTTATCAAAAAAACTAAAGATTTTCTGAGGTATAGCTAAAAACAACTTTTAAAAAATAATAAACTTACTGTTGTTGTTATTCTATTATTTTAGATAAATGTCATAACAATCCTTTATTTATTTCATACAAAATGGTCAGTGAAACTTCAATTAAATTTTGATCTAATTTTATATGTTTCCTATACTAAGCAGTTATAAATACTGTTGGGTAGATTCAGCCCACAAAGTCTTCAACTCCTTCCCCATATTATTTCTTAGTTTTTTATGAATAAAAATTAAGAAAAAATCGATGGGCATTCCTGCCGCCTTTTCATCGCCACTCTCGGCTAAATATAAATCTATAGGTATTTGCTGCTACTCACTGATATAAATTTTGAAACGTGTGCTGCCGCACATTATGACGACTGAAATAGCATTGCCATCTGAGTGAAGATAACATACAACGTAGTGCTCATAATATGATTCTAGTGATTTAAAATATATCATGTATCTATCGAGTTTGCAGAAATATTTCACTTTATAGAGTGCGGAGTTGTTTTATTCAGTTATGAAATTACATACTAACTGCAACAAAATAAATATTAATCAAAACCATTTATCACTTAAACTACATAATTATACATGTTTGTTAATTTATTTATTATAATTTAATAAATTAATTAAAACGTAAAACAAAAAGAAATTTCTACAGCAAGGTTAATTTTAAACAAATCTGATTGATTAATATTGAATAATTCAATTATTAGTTAGTAAGTGATTTGTATCACCCATTGATGATGTGATGTCCATATTAATGGTGATTAATGGTTTTGATTAAAATTTATGTCGGAAGTTAAAGTTTAATAATAAAAACTGTGCCTATCGAAGGTATGTTGCTACCTAAATAAATTTAAATTTGCAACAAATCACGTTGATACGTCTCTAACTTTTATTAATATTCCTAAAGTATTCACACATTTTTATCAGTTTGTTATCTTGCGTTTTATAATATTTTGACAGAAAAATAAATATTGTCGTGGTACCTATTATATGCTATGATGATGTCCATCATCCAAAGGCACACACAAACATATTGAGATGATTTTTTTAGACATGTAACTTGAACTTTAAACAACTGGTTCTTATGTCATATACAGAGGTAAAAAGAAAGTAATGTTTTTCAAAAATTTGTGAAAATCAGATACCTATAATATAGTTTGATAAAGAAAGGGTCCTTGATGCGGTCCTGCACAAATGCTATAGACCAAATCTGATGCATTATTGACATCATGCAACACCCAACAAGGTTACATAATTACTTAAACAATAGTCGTAATAATTATGATCGGTTACCATTTCATCACAATTGTCATAATAATATAAGACATTATTTAAACTAATTAATTTTTCAAATAACTAACTAATAATGTATGGACACCTAGTTACGCTAGCTACCCAATTATGCAGTTGCGCTAGAGAAAGCTATAGCTTGTATGATTATTGGTTACATGTTGTTTTATTTCTAATCAGATCGTCAATAATAATGCCGTATGTAATTAAAATAATTAGAAGTATATACGGTTTGCTAACAATAATTAAGTTTATGTCACTCGGATACACGATCAGCTTTCAGAAGTATGTAACTCTAATAACAACAATAATAAAGTTCCTGATTTGCACGCAAGATTTAGTAGGTGCTGTAAGGGTACGTCCAACTTGCACGATGAGTCAGGTGGTGTTCGAAAAATCCTTTGTTGCTAAGCGAGACTGGCCATAATGAATCTGCGCGCAGACTTTCTGCGCAATGTCAGTCAAACTCAGATTTTTACCGAAATGATTTGCGCATGCTGTTTCAGCTCGCTCTGTTGATTTTCGTTCGTGCGTTTGAGTGCTTTTCATTTTGTTAACGTTGGATATCTTCCGATATTGGATAAGCGCACTAAACACCAATCCAATTGCTTAAGGTGACAACCAATCTGTCTTCCAGTTGAATAGAGGTTTCATGGCAATTCGCACAGTTCTGAGTGGGCATATGTTCAATTATTGACAAAATAAAATCAAAAGTATCTGGGACATTCTAATATATTTAAAAAAACAACTTTCGTCGGCAAGTAATTGGGGACAAAGGTGTTTGTATCCTTCGTAAATAGTTCGTAATTCATTAATTGCATTGGGTTTAAGTTGGTTGCAACATTGTCACTAAGCAGCAATAAAGCTGCATCCTCTTCTCTTGTAAGTTCCATGCGCCAGAAATTCTAAATCTGGCTACGTGCTATTAGTAGCGTGCTTTTTAGACGTACTCTTTCAGCTAATGCGGTACGCAACATAACAAGAAATCTGTTCGTAGTGGATCATAATATACTTGGGGTATATTCCAAGTTTCAAGCGCAGATGCTGCAAATCTGAAAGCTGTTCTATATCGCAATTTTTCTGTTTTGGAACAACGTAGTGGCGCATAAAATCAATGTTTAGTTAGACTTAAGAAATGACAGAATTTATGTCAATGAATTCGGCGCATATAAAAATCCTAGCATTAATAACGCGCAAAGGTGATATTGTTATATAATCAAAGCAGTAGGATATCCATACTTATATGAAAGATCATGCAAACATGTCTATAGTCGAACGAGATAAAAATACAAACATTTGATAGTCATAAAATTACTAGCGTCCTAAAATCGTTGTGACTTCTGTAATAACATGAGAGCATTCAAGCACTTCATATAGATTTCTTACAGCATCAACAGAAGACAACATAGAGTATTTTAATAGCCATTCACATAATGTAATTCAAAAATTTGACTATATTTGCAAAATTTCGGAATCTGGCAATGTATGAGGCCTCCTGAATATAAATTTTCAGATCATCCTCAACAAGTTTAAAGTTTCTGTTTAAAATTTTGCTATAATTTTCACACTGGATAGAATATAATGCAAATGGCAGAAGTCTTGGAATTTTCTTATGCGCAAGATCTGTATAACAAATGGAAGTTGGGCAACCAGCACTCCATCGAAAGCTTTGTGGAAATCGGTATTAATAATATGGCCTTGTCAATATTCCTCCTCAAGAAATCATCCCAGAAAATTAAACTGAGACTACACGAATTGGTAAAAATTAGATAAGGTTTTATATCCCTCACAAAAGCACAATATCGAAGCTAACTTTGTGGAATGTGTAGGAGACACAACATCTCTTGTTTAAAATAAAGAGTTTGATGTCCATTTAAATAATTACTGCAATTATATTTTATAATTTATTTTACAAAAATTCAAGAAGTAAAATACTGGATGCGATGGGAACAATGATTTTAAGTGTCTCCTAAATATTTTTTTTTTTTTGAAAATTTATAAAAATATTATCATTGTTGAATTCGAGCTTTTAAACAATAAGATCATACGAGCTAACAAACAAATATTGTTTTTAATAGTGAATTAATTTTTATATGATTATTTAAAAATGCGTGTAACGTGCTTTGCAAAAATTTACCGTTTCAGCACCGTTCTAAGAACGACATTTTACGATGAAAAACCCACAACTAGCACGAGACTAGAAAAAAACCGGTATATATATTAATAATTTGTCTAAAATTATTGTTTTATTTAAATTAAATTTAACAACATTTATCACATTTACAACTCATTACATATGTATGTCATATAAATATTACAAAAAATTAATATATTTAATGAACACATTTTTATACTATATGAACTAACAGGTGTTAATTGAATTAATTAAAATTCCAAACGCTGTTCGTTAATATGTCATTAATATTGCTAGCTTACATAAATACATAAGTAATAATAATTTAGTTTAACATGACTTACAATTAATAAGTTATATTATATTTTTTATATTAGCTAAAAGTGATAGAACAAATTCAAATGACATCAGCTCTTCTGTTGTAATGCTAAATCTTACGATGAAATCACAACTGATATTGCTAGACGATTCGCAAGGAGTTATTATTTTAGCTTAATGTATCAAAAATCATTTGCATAGAAAAGAAGTTGGTATGTGAGTTTTGAATCGTTGTATTGACTGTGTTTAGTGAATCGGTTGTCGATGTGCTAGGGTCATTTATACTATTATTATCGCTAAATTTAATGCAATTTTTTTACCAATTACTTATACAAATTAAAAACCCCCGACGGTAACCAAAACAAGATACTGAACGTCCAATAAAACTATTCAGACATGTGCACCAACATAAAGATGAAAAATTGGAACCAATCAAACTAATAACACCCGAAAAAATTGTCATTATTAATTGAAAACACCTCGTATATAAAAGTCTAGATGAAACAATAATGAATATAATGACATAAGAGCTATAATAGTGATAATTTTCATGAAATATTAGAAGAAATAACATATACATTTAAACTCAATGTTACTTAAGTTATAAGTACCTATAAAAATTAAAAATCTATTCTTCACTAAAACATTATAACTTTGCTCTAAAACTGATGATGGTTGCAACTGGAATCGAAACATGTTTGTAATTGTTTATTGATCTTTACAATAAATTGAATATTGGTGAATTCTGATAGCATTTTTACCCCAAGTAATTTGAAAATCTACTGTAGGTCCTATACCTAATATTTATGGGCTACTTAAAATTCAAATATTTTAGATTTTTTTTTTAATAATTTTAGTAGGTACCTATAGCTATACTTCTATTCATATTTTCAGTTTGTTTAAAAAGCGGCATCGATTCTTTTGATTTGACACTTATTCCAAACAGTGTCAACTAAACATAATATTCCTTATCAGCAAAATGGATGAAAATGTGTTAGACATTTATAAAGTAAATATTGATTTGTATACTTTTACTTAAAAATATATTACACTGGGATTTTCTTCTATTTGCATTGTGGTTCACTGAAGATTATCGAAAATAATAAGGACTGTTTAGTTATTAAAAATAAAATCAGTGTAGTTGAGATTATATCATGTTGATAAAGTCTTTTCATTATTTGTGATATAGGTCTGGAATATTTCTTCTATTTGTTTAGAATCAAAATACTTTATTTACGAATTGCTTGTTACATAATGTAAGAAGTTATGTTGGAAATTTGCTTCACACTACCCTGCTTTCACCAGACGGGCCGTTTCATTGATCCACAACTGATCAGCAGTGATCCTCAGGCAATGCGCCAGATACCGAATGGCAACAAGATATTTGTGGCGACATCTAGTGTGAGCAGGCAATATGTCCAGTGAAATAATATTATATAGCATTGTTCGTCTTCAAATTGTGTACGGACACGTGAAGGATCATCAAGTTTGGAAACTGGATAAGTTTAATAAATGTTATAACTCTGTGACTGTGAATTATAATTTAAATGACAATACGTAAAAAATAATTAATTATTAATAGTTTAGCAAATGAAATCAAAAGGTTAAACATTTTATACGAGTATTTGAAACTCCTACCCACCTTGTATAAATGTGTGTGAAATTAATAAATTTTAAGTTGTAACATGACACGTCCGACACCACCAGGTGCATATTAAAAACCAACATGTTGTCTTACCATATTTATTAATATACAACCTATAATATGTAGGTACGTGTTTACTTTTAGGTATATCTTGTGATAAGTTTATGTAGTACCATCGGTGTTCTTTTTTATAATAACACATCCTTTTCAGATACTTTCATAATATGATATCTTTTGTTATGCGAAAGCTTTTATTAAAGATTATGTCACAAAGAGACAACCATTTCTATATTCCTGACAATATGATCAATTATTCTGATTCAATCGAAAACAATGATTTTAATACTAAGTAAACTAATTACATATCTTCTAATTAAAGCTGATGAGTGCCAAATATGTCACGAATGAGAATTTGACTTACTTAACTTGCAGAAATACTTTAGAAATCGCCAACGTACATCACGTTTATCCATGGTTCTTCCTCGTAAACGAGTGACAATCTGTATTATTGCTCTTTGTCAGTAAATGAAATCTGTGAAATAAAAATCAAATATACTAAAAAATATTCAAACTTCACGAAAAGACTAAATAAAACTTTACCAAACAACTTACAGAACTAAGCCTCCTAAATTCTACCCAATTAGACACCACTTCCGAATACGGTTAATTCCCCATTTTAGGACAAGTGAATAGACACTTTATGACTTCACTTTATATAGAATGGCAATACCTATCTTATTTTAAAACAATGTAGAATGTACATACAGCGACAAAGCACACCAATTTGTAATTATTGTTGTGTGTACAAAAAGGGAAAATGGAAGCCAACAGTATTTTAAAAAGCTATCACAGCTCTGTTTGTCCTTTTATATAGGTTTATTTTATTATATGTATACACAATATTATGCTGGCTACAATATAACGTAACGGATAACAACTGAGATTTATAACAACCACAAATACGTGCTTTTTGGATCATTGTCGTACGGAAATAAGACTTGTGTTGTTGCAATTTCGATATTTTACTATATTGAAATTTCTTGGGTAATCGAAAATTCAAAATCTAGATAAAGTTCTCCTGCTTTGGGAGGGGAACCCAAACATATCCATGGCGTGGTATTTCATCAACTTCTATCTAAAAAAAGGAAACAAATAAAGCTTCAACAAAATTATTATCATGAAACCAACAGTAAGCGATAAAAAACCGATGAGACTGCTATTTCACCATTAATCAATGACAACATTATTTCTTTTGTGAGTTGTTTGATTTAAGTTCAAGACTAAACACAAGTCTCCGCTGCCCAACTACTATGAATAATGTATTATCTGAGTTGTCTGCACTTGTACAACAGCATCGAATCTATTCTTAAAGCCATTAACCGAAGGCGTTGATATCACCTTCTCCGGCAGCACATTCCAGATATGCACGACTCGGTTTCAAATAAAATTTCTTCGGGCAAGCTTCGAACATCTTTCGTGATGCAGGTCCAAGTCAATGGTAAAATATCCGCTCAAATCTTTATATGGTTGAAATAACTCGCCCTTAATCCGTCTGTCATTGAGTGTTGATCAATTCAACCTTTTTAGACGCTCCTCATACGGCAGATTTTGACTTCGTTGTACTCTCTCTAGTGCTTCTATATATTTGCTGAAGTTTCGTTGCATCTTGATTTAAATGCTATTGGTATCAATCAATTGTCGATGCTTAATTTACAGCAAAACAAATTTTTCAGATATTTTACTTTGATATCGTTTCCTGCAATAAGCAAACAGCATTACTCCCACAGTTAATTATGCAAAAGAATTTTGCAAACCGGAGCCACTTGGAGTTAGTTCGATCGTAGTTTCAATCCGATGGATATTTTTAGAGGCGCAAATTCGACAGATTAATGCGCAATTTGTAATATGCTATAACAAGTCCCAAGATTTTCTTATAAATATAAGCTCAATTTTTCCACATTTATTAAGATATGCCTATCAAATTAACGTCCTAGTTGTGAAAAGAGTTTTACAAATTCAAAGAGAGGTAAACTTGAAAGAGACTATGATAAAAAATTGAGTAACGAAATAGGTAAAATAAGTTTTAAGTTCCTAATGGAAAAGCCGGGGTACAAGAAGCTTTTCGATCTCCTAATTAGAGGATACTGAGAATTAACGGTATACTTTTTAGAAACTTTTGTAACCTGAATGTTTTAAATTTTCGATTTTTCTTGCTAGAAAGTTGTGATTCACAATTTGCCCCATTCTGAAAAATTGCCAATTAGCGTTATTGGTCAGGGTGTTGTGTTTAGCATGCTTCAAGTGTGTTTAAGAACTTTTAAAAATTGAAAAACTTTTGAACAAAACCATGGAGAGTGTGTATATTTTACTTTCCCGCTCAGGGAAAGTATTGTGAAGGTGATAAAAAAATTAAGATAAAGACTGATACAACCATTTTGAAGTCTTAGAAACGATTAAGACCAGTTCCAGATGGAAGTCTGTCTGTCTGTGTGTGTGTCTGTATGTATTCTTCCACGATAGCGCCTAAACTCTTCAACCAATTGAGCTAAATTCTGGTATATGAGTTTGGGATAGTCCTAGGATAAACCCGTTAGTTTGTGGTTGAAATCGCTTTAACCCTGTGATAGGGGTGGACACAACCTTCAAATTTGGGACGACAAAATGTTATAGCAAAAGCTTTCTTGTATATGGAAAGACCCACACGGGACTCCAGCTGAAGGTACCAAAACTGTGCTCTATTGTACGCTACTGTATTTGAACGGTATATAATCGATATTCACATTTGGATTTCAGTTTCGCCAAAAAGGCAAAGAAAATGAAAATAAAATGAACAAAAAAGTAGGTGTTTGTGCTATCGCATATTTATGCTAATTTTCACTGGCTTTTTGAAAGATTCAATACTAATGAGATAAGATTTTTACACAAACGGTGTTGAAATTCCCTATACAAAATTTATATCGTTGCGAAAAATGCCGACTATAGAACTCTTTTTTGTTCAGTTCAAATTTATTTTTTTATGTTGATGCAGAACATAAAATAAACTATTCCAACAAAAGAGTACTACAGGGGCCAGCAGAGTAACTTTTTAGGAAATGATTTTGAATTACTAACATTACCAATTAGATCTGTTATGTTGCATAAAAAAGAACAAATTACTTACTTTGATATTATTGGAGCTACAAAGTCAGTTGAATGGATAAACTAGTAGTTTTTTCTTCACTAATAAACGGAACAAAAATCGAACATCGTGCTCGCGAGTTGTGTCAAAAAGCTCAATTTTTTCAAATGAGATAGGTACCCGGTGTACAATAATCTCAATCGATAGGAAATTTAATTCTGAACAAAGGTTGTTCTATGACCTTTTATTCTACAGTCAAAAACGCAAAGTTATTGATAATTTTTCATCCATGATGTGAAACAGTGTCGTTTATTTTAAATAATTATTCTATAAGCTTCAAAAGATCAACAATAAGATGCCCAATAATATCAGCCTCTTGTTCTAAACATTTTTGAACCCGCTTGTAAACGCTCCTGGTGTCCCTGGCAATGATTCTACCATTATTTTTACTAATAGCATGATGGGTGCTTTCCTGGAGATCCTCAAGATTGTCGTACCGCCTTTTGTACACCACACTATTCACATATGGCCAAAAAATGTATAGTAGTTATGTTATGTGATCGAGGAGGCATACGGATAGGTTCGTTAGTTAAATATCTGGCAGCAGAGATATCAATCCGGTGAACATTATGCCCCAACTTGCAGAACGTAGATCTGTTGTCTTTCCATTAAATTCCGATCATCCAAGAAGTCCCGAACTGTGGCGATTAGCGATTCAGCATCTGCAAGTTCAAACCACAACAAAACGTCTCTGCGGGTTAAAAGGACAGAAGAGCCTCGGATTTTCTCGACTCCCACTGGTGGCTGTTTTTCCTGTTATACCCACATGGAGAAATTTGATCCGTCGCTCCACAAACGCAAGCGCAAAAAATGGTCATTAAGTCAACATTCGTTATTCTTGATCGGTAGGTCTCTACCTGTATGGCAACAAGTTATGCTTTTACTTTTCCGCACAGGGAAAGTATTGTGAACGCGCTAAAAAATGAGATAAACACGGATATAACCATTTTGAAGTTCCCTGAGACAACAAACACTAGGATGAACCCATTAGTTTTTGGTTGAAATGGCTTTAGCCCTGTGATAGGGGTCGACACAACAAAGTACTTGATTGGCTCGCAGAGTCCATAACATCGGTTTTCTCGTATATCTGACAAACCGCTTTTCAAATCAATGATATTTTAATTAGCAAATTTATGTGTTTTTGGGTTTTATGTTTTAAGTTTTTTCCGACTTTCGGCGATTCAGTTTTTTTTTTATTTTTGTTTGGTCATAATAATTTGTTTTATCGAGCAGTTAGCGAATCATGTCGTATCTTCATTTATTATGGTACAGATACGATGATAAAAACATAAAACAAACAATTCTAAATCAATAAAATCTCTAAAATAAGTAGATACGACCACTACAACCGCTAAAATGTACTAAAAGAATAATCTTATTGTAATAAAATAACCCAAACTTGAGTAATAATAATTACATATCTGTTTAATTATACGTTAAAGTTTTTATTCAATTGAATGACCTGCTAAAATTAATTACTACAACCTGGTTGATAGTACCCTGTAATAATATATTAGTATCTACCAGTTTAGGTATAAAGATTGATGCACAAAAAAGTGGCGACAAAGGTGATTTCAAAACAAGAAAAAATAAAACACAACAGATTAACTGAACTGCCAATGGTTAAGGTATGTTGGTCGGGCTTTTTTAAAACTGTCTTTCGTTGATATACTGGGTGCGTCACTTATATTTTCTCCCTTTTAAGTTTTGTAAACTATTCTTATAGTTTTCTGAAGTAATCCAACGTCTACAATAAACTAAATTATGGGATATAAAGATTTACCAGAACAATGTGGATGCTTGTTGAGTAACAAATGAATTTCAATTCAATGTCATTTGATACTCAACAAGCAACCATATTGTTCTGGTTCATTCTTACAAAAATCACCACCTGAGAAGAAAAAACGCTATTTAAAAATACTCAACACAAAGTATTACTGGATTCTGCAGAAATACATATATTGTTAATGATAACTCGATCTTTTGTTCGCAATTGTGAAATTTTGTTCTGAAATTTCAGCGGTAATTCCTCCCACAGCCCACAGGTACGGAAACTTGGATCGTCCGACAGCCTGTCTACTTAAGACATTGAATTAAAGTTCATTGAGTTTTAGAATTATGGACCCCATGGATCAAGTCTTCCCTGTTGCGTCTTTCACCGTGCATGATGCAAAACAATATTTCTTCGCAGATGCAATTCGTGAAGAGATGTAAAACTTTGTAATCAACGACTATTTTTAGCTAAGAGCAAATTCAGTATAATAACGAAATTCGAAAGAGTTTTTATAAGTATTCTTTGGAAAGTTTGAACTATTTTTATTACCCTAAATGATACTTTACGGGCTACTAAAGATTTACAAATTGCAGCTCAGTTTTCTATTGGACTACTGTTGACACGTATGGGGTTGTGCTCGAAAACATATATCGAATTCTACAGAAATATACATATATGATTCGTGATAACTCGACCTTTTGTTTGCTATCGCGGAATGTTACGAAGTTGCACGCGCTAATTCCTTTTACATGTAGTGTAACTTGGATCATACGACAGCCTGTCAACTTAAGACATCTAGGAGGCTCATATTTTAGAGATTTTCGATAAATTTAAAAATTCTGGAAGTTTTACTTACCGTACCTCTATGATTCAAGACAATGTATCTTCGCATATACAATTCATGAAAAATTGTAAACTATACATCAATTGCTTGTTCATGACCGCTAAAATTTTAGTACTCTAAGTAGGTGAAATTGTTGTTCTTCTTTGTAGCTCAAATTTTGCAAGTTTTCCACTGATGAAAATGATTCAGGGCATAGAAAAAAGAGCAATATCGTTTTGGTTTTTGTAATACTAATGCCACATAGAATATTTGATTATACGTCTAAATTAAACCAGATTCAAGCTAGTATTCGGTCAAATTCTTGTAGGCTTCAATAAAGAAGGCATCATACACCCCTACGTGTTGAGAAGTTTTTGATCAATCTAATTTTTAAGATTGCAAAATCACGTTAGTTTACACGGACTAACGATGAATTTGAACAACATTGGCAGCCTGACGACACCCTGTAGTAAGTGCAGTCAGTCATTGTGTTCAGATGGCAGAATTTCGAATTTTTATTGTTCACACCGAACTTCAGCGATCGTCTATACATATATAAACTTGCTGTATTCTAAAAACTTCCCATCGTTCGTTTTTTCTTTCGTATCATTTTCTTCGTTTCTCATTCTGCTTCTGCTTCGGTTTGGTCTTCAGTAGAGTTTTCATGCAAAAACTGGTTCCCACATGCCATAACTCACCCATATAATATGTTGTCGTCTCTCAGTATGTGATGTATAATACCGGTCCTCATTCGGAAGGCATGAAATATGCGATTAAAAGACAAACATAAATTTCCGAGTGTGAATTTGATTTCTTGTCGATGTTGCAACAAAAAATATATTTTATGAAAAATCTTCTAACGGATATTTGCTTCAACCTTAGACGTAGTGAAATAGAAATAATTCAATGCATGAATCGTTATAAATTAGACCATATGATAGGTATATCCGAGTTCGTCCAATAAATGTTTTTAGAATTTTTATTATTTAATGATTTGGAAATCTAGTTATTAATTTTTAATCCCCTTTCATATAATCTAAAGTAGGCAACTTTTTTAAATCAAAATATATTGAGTCCATTACCAGGACCATTAGTCTGAGATTGTATTGGCGATGTAGTACATTTTTGCTAGAAAATATGAAGATATCCCTGATATGTTACTTCGTTTATGATCGAAAACTAAAGTTTGTACTACACAGAGAAAAATCTATCATATCATGAACCATATGCACATTCAATCAATGATAGCATATATTCCGTATTCCACAATCAAAGCTACATTTCTTTCAATTATACTTATATGATTAATTGCGAAATATATGACTTTATTGCTTTAAGTATAAGAATTAATTGACTTCCAATCAAATGCCTCAATTATAAGAATATATTGAAATTAAATAAAAAGTATTGATTGGACTAAGTGTCACTATCGTTGATAGAACATTTATTGCTTTTTAAGGGGAATACAGAAATTATAGACAGAATATATTTTGGTATTGAAATAATTGTTTTGTCATTTTAAATCAATTTTATATATAATCCTGGAGAGAAATTAATTACTTAATTTAATAAAACTATCACCTTAACTAATTGTATGAAATAAAAGAAAGTTTTTATTCAAAAACAGTTTTATTAATTCTATAATACATTGTATTGTAATAAAAAACATATTACTCTATAATCACAGTACAAAAAATAAACAATACATTAAAAGATGTATGTCATTCTAATACATGAACATTGAACATGTACGACTAACAAAATATTAAACCAAATATCGTATTTGTGCTTTTTTACCATATCTTCATAGTGTCATACTCCCACTCGGTACTTTGTATACTGTATACCTACATCGTGTTAAAACAGGATATTTTGAATTTTGAGGTTATCTGAGGTTGCAATAATGTATTCCATGCTGCCATGCTATACTGGTTAATGTGAAATAAAAAGCTTAATATTCATAACTTTTGAATGGAACACCCTGAATAGTTTTGTTAAAACGTTTTTATTATGCATTATAGGTACCTCTTAAATCATTTGTTGGCTAGACCGATCTTTAATAGTATTGTTCGAAAAGCTTACACAAAATAATTTATAGTAAAAAACTTATGATTAGATATACTTAGTTAGGAGTAAAACTTACCGGAGAATATTGGAATTAGTTTGTCCAATTCTGAGGCGTTTAAGAAGTCTTCCATAATATATTATTGCAGATTATAGAACTTAACTATATAGACACGCGCTACCGGCACACAAGTAGAATAAATATATAAATGTAACATAACCTATTGTTTTAAGCTTGGCTAGTGACTAGGGAGTTCCGAAATTTCCCGATACATCAGCCCGAAATCTACGTTTTTATATCAATGGTTTTGAATTCGTTTTATTATGATATCGGCGTATGAAAGCATTTTTTTTAAGTCAAAAACTAATATTTACGAAGTGGGGTAGGTAGTACGAAAATCCAGTTTTTATTTAATTTATATACTTAAATTCGATACATGCATGAGTGCAAAATGTTGGATACTCGACGTTTTGTGTTTCGATATATCGATGAATTTAGCCCGGCCCAATAATAAGTTAAGGTTGTCCCAACAATAAGAAGTATTGACTTAATATTATTTAGTTTATGTCAATAGTAGAATATAATAGCGAGTAAAATTTGATTTTGTTAATTCAATGATATATATCTAATAATACGAGTAGAGAAATAATATTCTTTCAATGCTTTTTCTTGCTTATCGTAATATAACAATATTTGAAATAATACAATTGCAATATTAGTTGCCAATTATTACTGTAATCATTGAAAGAAAAAATATATCTGTTTTGTGCCTAACATATATGAAATTGAATTTCAATAATATCTGGAATGTCGGATTAAGTATATATTTAATGTTGGCCGAATTGTAATCTAATGAATTAAGTATTACTGTCATTAAACCAAAATAGAGGCAATCAAACATATCGCTAATATTGATATTACAGTAAGATTTTTTTCTGTGTAGCTTTAAAAAATCCTTGTGTTTACCACTGACAGAGAACTGAAATTATGATGATAAAGTATTCTTCTTCTGACCGTGAAATAGATCGGACCGGAAAAACACCCGTTGAAGCTACTGCCCACTCTTCAGAAAACTGAGCAACTGCTGCCTTGTTATTTGAAACTTGGAGGAAATAGAAAGATTTATCTCTGTTTCTATCGATATTTCACGGTTTAACTTTTTAAAACTCTCCCGTTGTGGAGTGTAGTGGAATTTAAGTAGGAAAATAAACATTAAATGTGTCCACTGAATATTTAACTGACTAGAAGAGGCTATACTAATAATTAAAAGATTATTCTTAAATTGGCAAACACCAAACATTTATATTCTAATTTGTCAAAGATAAGAAAACTGTTTGTTTTATGATTTTGCGTCCGTTGCATGATTTTCTTTTATTAATAGGACACCTAGGATGACGTATTCGCAAACGAATAAAATAATCTTCTCATAATTTGTTGTATATTTTGGAACTCGGAAATTTAGAAAAAAACGAGGAAAAAATTAAGAGCGATTTTGAAATGTTTCAAAAAATAAACACAGAAAAAAAAACCTTGGTTCAGATAGATAAAAAACGTAAGCACCACAGGGACAGCCAAAACCTTGTCTACCCCTTCTAGAAAAATTTACTGGATAGACATTATGTCATTTAGATAATATTCTTGAATAGTTTACATATGCTTCTTGTCTAAAAGAGACAAACACTTTTTGTCATTTAAATAAAAATATATTGTATGCCAGCAAAGTTTATTAGTAATTTTAGTAATGTAGAAAAATTTACTGGATAGACATTATGTCATTTAGATAATATTCTTGAATAGTTTACATATGCTCCTTGTCTGGGAGAGACAAACACTATTTGTCATTTAAATAAAAGTATATTGTATGCTAGCAAAGTTTACTAGTTATTTTAGTGATGATACTCGTTTAATGTCTATCCAGTAAATTTTTCTACATTACTAAAATAACTAATAAACTTTGCTAACATACAATATATTTTTATTTAAATGACAAATAGTGTTTGTCTCTCTTCTAGTAATTTTTTCTAGAAGGGGTAGACAAGATTTGGGGGTCCCTGTGGTGCTTACGTTTTTTTATCTGAACCACCATCAGGTTTTTAGTGCGAATCTTATTTATTTATTTTTTTAAAATAAACTTAAGCCAACTGAAAATCTTGTATTAGGTATAAGTAATATAAGCTAGGTATATATAGTCAAACTTCAATCTACACATGTTAAAGTGGGTAGGTATAATGCGGCTGAATCCTTTGCCGGAATTCCTGAGAATATTGCTCAGCACATAAACAACTAGGGTTGGTTGATCTTGGAAACGGTCGGAGTGACAATGTCGGTTAACTTAGAGAAAAGTTGTACAATTTAAACACCTTTTAAATGGTGTTTTCAAAAGTAAAGTAAATTTAGCAGTTTTCGAGAATTTCTTAAAAATCAATATTTTGCGATATTAGTTTTTATTGATTTCAGACATTATTTTTACAGATATATAAAAAAAATGAAAAGCACTTTCTCATTGTTGCTTTTTGAGGAGACTCGACGTTTCGTTTTCGAAAAACCATCAACTTCGATTTTTTAAATACGGCCCTTGATTTTCTATTGTTAAATTTAAAGCCATTTTCAATTCAAAAATAGGTGGTTTAAACAACTTTTCAGTATTTTTAGTTGTTATTTAAACTTATTCAAGAAAAATCGCCATAGTTTGGGACTTAACTGACTGAATGCAGAGTATATACTTACCTAATTAGTAATTTTGGCAATAAAATTCTTTCGACGTTAATCAAAATTATTTATTATTATTTGCCAATTTATTTCTCTCAGCACATTTTATTCTGTACGCAGTTTTTTAAATTTAGTTAAAATTTTTGTGCTTTTTGAAATTATTAAAGAAACGCCTTTCTTTCTTTTACGCAAAATAAGTGCCAAACTATGGCGGTTTTTCTTGAAGTTTAAATAACAGCTAAAAATACTGAAAACTTGTTGAAACCATTCCGTTACATCTATTTTTGTTTTGAAAATGGCTTTAAATTTAACAATAAAAAATCGAGGGCCGTATTTAAAAAATCGAAGTTGATGGTTTTTCAAAAACGAAACGTCGTAATGAAAATTTGTAAACGCTATATTATTATCATAAAAAAGTAACAATGAGAGCTTTTAAGTTTTTTATATCAGTAAAAATAATGTCAGAAATCAATAAAAACTAAAATCGCAAAAAAATTGCATTTTCTTAAAAAAATACGGCCTTGTAAAATATAGTTTATACCTAATTCATTTTCTACTATAAATATTATACATTTCAAGATCTACTAACTAGGTACTAGGTAGTTATCTAATTTGGGGACAAATAAACCTAAAATGTAAGTATTGGCTATTTAAAAAAAAAATCGAGTTTTTCCGAAAAACAATGACGCTGAAACAAAAAAAAATTATCAAAGAAACTTTAGATTCCTTATGAGGAAACTAAGTAAAATAACAGATTCTACCGGTACGTACGAGGAATGATAAGACAATTCCAATCCACAACTCCTAATTCACAGACATTGGTAAAATGGTAAACAAATCAATACATACCTACCTTTACAAAAGAAAGAAAAAAGTCATACCTAGCTAAAATATTTATGTAACTTCTTTTGAAAAACTGCATTAATTTGCTAAAAAATAATCCGTCCCTGGCAAATTAAATATATTATCGTGAACCCATCTAAACTATTGTTTAGTTGCTGTAAATGGAGGAATACCATATTAAGATTGATTAAATTAGAAAAAGTATTTTAAATGAGGATTAAGTACCTACTAAATAATACGTATCTAGATAGGTATCTATTGCCAAAGATTATATCTGATATTGCAATGAAATAAGATTGTTTGCATTGGTCGTAAAATTATAAAAATAAATAATTAAATAATAATTATTATAATTTACTTACCGATAAAAGTATCAACGAGCTCCCCCAGATTCCAGCTAATTAATATTTCTTTTGTTTCCTCCATAGATATTAATAATATATATTTAACAAAACTCAACACGCCAAACTAATCACTAATCACTACACTTAATTATGTTGGATGCACATTGGTTAATATCTGTTACTGTATCTGTATAGTCCGTCCTCACCACTTGTAGAAATTGGGATATCAATATCTAGGTATACACTTACTATCAATAAATCAAAATTTAATATATTAAATTAAAATATCTTCAGATTAGAACACCAAATAACTAGATCCTAGTTAGAGCGACGCCAAGACTCTAATCAAAAAATACCAAAATGAAACCCCCTCCCTCTACACCAAGTGAGACGCGCTATGTACAACGTGGTACACATAGAAGATGTTATTGTCGGCACCTGCTTCTACAAAGGGTTTTAGGTACGTGGACTAGCAGCGGGACAAACACATTAGGTAGAACGGGGAATAACCGTTGGCTGGAATAGAATGACGACTTATGTAGACTACTATAGGTTCCTATCTCTACCAGATAAAATAATTCGATATTTTGGAGGATAGAAATTACGTAAATGAAAAGTATTAGGTAAAATAACAATTACACAGATTTAATTAAATCAGTGCCTATTTTAGCTATGTACTTACTTAGTTGTTTAAATATTATTTATACTTAAATATTATAATGCACATACCTAGGTCCATTAATATACTAAAGCAGATAAATAAAATTTATAGGTAGGTAGGTATATGTTCCTATTAGAACTAATTTAGTTTTGGGTTTCATAAAACGATTTTTGAGAATAGTTAGGTACGTATAGGTACCTACCTAATTACCTCATTAAGTATTTTCTTAATAATAATAGCTACACCTAAGTGGGTACGTATGGAAATCTGTAGGTGTACAATACCTATTTCAAACAGAATACCGAACTCATTTAGCGCAAATAAAATTTTATATAGGTTCACAATTTGAAATCTTATTTAACTAATGCACATACAAGTCTCGTTTAGATGAGAAGATATCAGCTTAGTAGGAAAAATTGTCGTTTTTAGATAATGTAGTTACTCATACTTGATAACTACATTTACTACTTTAACAAAAATTTTGCGAAAACTAGCAAATTCACCTCTAAATAATATTTTTTATTTGGATAAACCAAGTTTTTTTTTTCTGTGAAGGAAAATTAAAACACACTTTATAATAAATAATGCTGGGTTTGCCTTAATTTAAAAGATTGAACATGACGCAATAAAAAGTGCGTTAGGTATTTGTATACACTATAAGTCTGTCTTTGAAGTTGTGCCTACCTCTTGTTCATAAATATTAAATTACTTTGGAAATACTATCTTGTTCACCATCAATATTATATTATAGAAAACACAAAAATGCCGTCGTGCACTCACATGAAAAAAACTATAGTCACAAATTGAGCATTTACACTTTCGTGTTTTACACAAAAATGTTACGGTAGTTGCGGAGAAGCCATTTTGAATTTTATTCAAGTTTAGCTGTGCATAATATACGAATATAGTTACAAGCCAGTTTAGAATTTACGATTCATAGGTTTCCAACGTTTGTGTTAATTTGTTTAGGTACTTTAAAATGTGACTGCGTCTTCGTTTATATGAAACAAATCACATTTGCATAATTATAAATAATTTATTTAATCAATCAAATGACATGTCAATGAGGTTAGTTTACATTACAGAAAATATTTAAAAAAGACATACCTACCCAAAAACTAAATTACTTTTACTACTATACTGCTGTGTTCCCCAAGGATGAGTACGGCGACCTACCCTACAGAGTATTTAATACGACGTGTTTGAATGAAGATGCTAGTGAGAGTTGATCTTGTGAACTTTGAAGTCGTAAGTAAGTAGTTAAAATTAAACTGACTAGAAAAAACAGATAACACGATCAATACAGAGATAACTAAAAACAAGTAGCTTAGGAGAACACTGAGCTGGTTTTGTTAACCAAAACGTTGGAACAAATTTATTTTATTCAATGTCAAATCCGTAAAGTACGTTTGAGTGTTGTTGAGTTTCACAGAGTACATTAGAAGAGTGACCGTCAAACACTGTTTTGAAATATCGAGCTTCGGGAAAAGACTCTATTCTAGTCTTGCACATGTCCAAATTTGTACGGTTTTCTTGGGGGTCATCTTAGCTATTTCCAGCAGGATGGTGATTATTTTTTAACCAAAGCCCTGCTTATATGTTTCAGGAAATACCCATTATAGTTCCTTAGGTCTAACTTAAACGCGTTACCGAAAACATGAAGGTTAAAATGCACTAAAACATCACCACGACAAATTGTTTTACTAAATTCTCAAATTTGAAACACAACAACAAATATAATATAGAAGTATCACAATAATTGGTAAAAGATACATAAAAATATAAGTGACTAAAATAGAGGAAGGGCAAATTATGCAAATTATGCGTACTAAAAAAAAATCTTTAACTAATGATAATTTTAATCAATCTTATAATAAGAGTCGTATATCTTGAGTTCCTCTTACAGCTTCTAATTGATTCACCTCGTTGAATATAATCTGAGATCAAAATTCAAAAAATTAATGTAACCAAGTGTCTAAGTAACATACTGTCGCTCCCTGTGATGATGATAAATTACTCTGATGGATATTTTTATTATGGATTATTTGTTTGTTATCAATAAATAATAGATAAACATATTTTGTTGTTTGCACAATGTTATCGCTGTTAAATAGCGTGATTGAGTCTCTTTTGTCGGCATTTTAATGGCGACATTTACCAACGATTATCAGGCGCTAAAGTGTGTACTAAGCAATGATAACAACCAACAAAAAAAAAAAAGATATATAATAAGGTAAATTACTATACTGTTTTACTATTGGTGTGTTACTGTTTAAATTTCGTTTGTTATCAACGAAATTTTGTTGGCTGGAATGGAATAAGAGCGTTCATTTTGTAAATATGGTGCGATTATTTTAAAATAACATTTTCTGATAAATATTTTGTCTACCAGCTACAATGTATCTCTTTTCCTTGAATTATATATGGGTGACTGTTTAAAACTCTCAATAAATTTGAGACGTAATAAAGGGTCTTGCAAAATTAACGCAACATTTGAATTTGCCGCCATTTATGCATTATAAAGTGTTAGCAACCTTAAAAACAAAACAAATCGACAGCATACAGTTTAGGGTTAGTAAAAATGGAGCGTTACACGATAGAACAACGTGTCTTCATTATTGAACAATATTTCAAAAATAATGAAAGCTTGGCGGCCGCAGTTCAACAAAATATGGTCGGAATAGAGTTTTAACTTCGTCAACTGTGAAGAGATTAATTGAAATATTCTTGGAGACATGATCCGTTGGAGATACCAAACACACTGGCCGTCCAAAAACAAGTCTTTCAAATGTCAATATCGAAGCAGTACGTGAGAGTGTCGGTGGCAATCCAGGAACCTCAATTCGGCGTTGTAGACAAGAATCGCAAATTGCAAGAAGCTCTCTACAGCGTATACTCACTAAAGATCTGTGTCTCCATGCCTACAAAATTCAATTAACACAACAACTGAAGTCTAATGACCATGCACAGCGAAGAAAATGGATTATTCAGCATCAACAAATGGATCCTGATTTTTCGAGCAAAATCATCCTAAGCGACCATGTCTTACGTTCTTAAAGCTGTATCAATTCTCAAAGGCAGGTAAATATTTAAGTAACGAATTTTGAGTTAAACTACACACTAAATATTTTTAAAATGATCGCGCCCTCAGCCCAGCCTATAACTACATTTTTTTAGTCCTATAGAACCATCTGATAAAGTGTCCTTTATATGCTCAAAAAGAATTTTTCACAACAATTGTAAAATTAATACACAATTAGCCATCTCCTATACCTCCACATTTCGGGACTGATCAAACTTAAATTATTAACTGCTAAAAATCTTATGTAGATATTTCCTTGCTTCTAGAAGATAACGTAGAAGACAGCCAATGTCCTCTTTTCTACACCAATTCAGTAAAGTTATTTCTTAAACGTTCAGTAGGTCAGGTAAATAAGTGGCAATTAACTAACGTCGAGCTATATACCTTAAAAGGGTTAGTATTGAGAATTTAGAGCTTTTTGAAACACTTCAGCTGGATGTATTTCATATAGGTATTAACTTTAATAAGAGATGAATGAGGTTGGTTGTTCAGAGTGCCTTAATTCTGTTAATGTAGTAAAATCCATAGAGGATTTATATAGCGGCTCCCCAACATTTATATTATATCCGCTAGCCATCTCATAAGTGCGCCAAGAAAGTAAAGCCACTCTTATCGATTCCTAAAAATCAGTTGTGATGTATTTAACCGTAACATAAAACATCTGATTGACCAACAAAATATGATTTATGGCTAAATCCGCACTTAAGTGTTCTTACCCTTGAGTTTCATACAGCTTTTTTTGATATATAAGACACCAGACTCTTTTATATCTTTTTTTTATATATTTCCTTTACTTTCTCTTTTGCGATAGGTACCTTTATATATGTTTATTTTTTGGGGGAAGCGTAAATCTTTTTGTGGAAAGACGCCAAGAGGGTTGGTTATACGCTTTATGGAAAAGTCTGGCATATTTAGATGCACCACTTGATAGGATTAAATACGTGAAATTATATTTTGTTCAATTTTGATAATTAAGGTGATTTTGTAAGGTATATACAGGTAGAGAGCTTAAAAAAATATGTATTAGCTTCATTCGTTGAGAGTTTAAGCAGCTGCAAGTATAATAATTTATGACTATGAATTCTTCCTTTTTACAGAATGAGCGGTAAAATTTTTATTTCTAGAATTTTACATATATGGTAACATTTTAAATGTGGTAGAGTTTTTAGCGAAATTTATTTTACTAACAAATAACTTGAGGTGGCATATAAAATAATAAAAATAATAATTTACCAAAACTGCAAATGAATATTGGTTTAGTAAAACCTTTAATTAGGTAAACTTTATGCACATTCTTTTGAATATTAAAAGAATCAACATATCATGTAACAAAATATCACCCCTTAACAAGCTTAAAGATCATTATTCTCTTATTAAAAGTGGTTATTATGAGGTTTTCTGTTTCTAGGAAACAAAATTGTAAGAATAATAGATCAATTTGCTCCAAAGGTGAATGTTTTCGAACTTCATATATGTTTTGGGATTAAAAACACTGACAAATTGCCTTGCCATGCTTCAGCGGCTTCATATGTATCCTGAGACTATATTAGCATTATCCAAAAGAAGAATGTTGGAATTTAAAATTTTCTGGGCCAGAATTTGGAGTTCCAGAAGATGTTTTTAAAGGGGATCATTGAAAATCATTTATTTCTAGAACAGTAATTAAATTGAATAGGTATATGTTGCGGAAATTCAGGTGGAATTCTTACAAGACGTTGTTCTCTGACAAATCATGTAGTCAACGTGGGCCAGATATGTAGGAGGTACATCAAAAAATATGTGTGTATAATTCAGATACGTGCTATTTTTGAAGACTGTTTCACTTTTAGATAATGACTCGTAGACTTGTTTGCAGAATACCGTTAGTTAAGTGTGATCCAGAGTTGTTGGTTGACAGTTAATCCAAGGAGTTTTGTCTAACGGATCTTTTGTAATTAGGTTATATAGCATATCTCATTGCCCGCGTCAATTGGTTGATTATTTCAATTTCTGTTCTGTATGAAATACCTCATACTGAATCTACAATTCAAACTCAAACGCACAGTCAAAACGAGAAAAAGAATTTAACGCATATAAACCAAACATATTTCCAATAAATGCATTGCATGTAATCTCTTCTAATCATCTCATTCCGAAAAAACGATAACTTATAGGCGGTGTATACTTTGAAGATAATTCCCAGCTCTCGTGAAATTTCATTTGTTTAACCTAAAGGATTTTTTATTATCTGGTATTATTAATCATATCCAATCCGTTCCTTATATAATTGAATTCCGTTTAAAACATTGTTACAAGTTGTGGATCGCAAAAACAACTCACATCTAAAAGCTAACCCTCCTCAAGGGTATATTACTGTATACCGTAGATGGCTAAAAAAGATGGATGGAGGGTTTCGCGCCTCGCTTCCATAAAAAAGCCTATTTTTAACCGCTCGTTCACTGAATAACCACATTAAAGTTACAGTAAACAGTCAGTCAATTGATATCGCTCATTTGAGCTGAATAGGCTTGAGTTGTTAAGAGTGTAAGAGAGAGTATATTTAAGTAAATATAAGTAAAAGCAACCACTTATAACGAGATTTCTTTCTTTTTGTGTGTAATTCAAGTAAAATAAGGAGCAACTTGTTGCAAATTAGGGAGGAACTATAAAAAACATTTACAAAATGCAACATAATAAATGTGATATGTTTGTGATGTTGCACGTTTGTAATACAATAACAAATTTAATGTTTTTATATGGCTTTTTTAAAATAACTGTTAAACTTTTTCAAATAAACAAAGCTTACTTATATGTTTTTGTATAAATGAATAGTAATGGGTGGTGAAACCAGTTTTCATATAAATAATTTGTATTTATACTAAAGGCCGCTTGGGTCATCACGTATATATCGTTAAATTATTAATTGCCACGATCATATAAAACATTAACAGCTGCACACAAACTTGTTGCATGGCGTCAACAGAAATATTCGTTTGCAAAAAAAAAAACAATTACAGAGACCACTACAGAAGAAAATTTTGTTTTAGATCCATATGAAATTTCTAAACTTTCTGAAGGTACAAAAGTAGAACTTACAAACGAACTATATGAGCTTCTTTAACTTTAGTATTGATGCAGTCTGGTTACAAATATAATATATTAAATGAAAAATAACTTAGTGGCAAAGCGGACTAAAATGCTGGTTTTACATACACAAGGAATTTTGTTTAATTTAGCAAGGCCCCAGTCTAATTCACTAGGAACTAGACCGAGGCATGTGTCGACAGATACTGACGAATTCGTTTCGCTCTTGTTATGAGCTCGTCAGAGTACCATAGTCGTTGCCCATCTACAAATATCAGCCTGCATTTAAGCACAATAGGATATACAACAGTAGACACATGTAAACACGTATCATCTACATGTACATAGTAATGCATATCCTATACCATGCAGAGGCCGAAAAAATTCAATGTATAGGTAAAACCAGTCGTATAAATAGAAATAAATATAGATAAAAATAAAAATAGTATGAACAAAACGCTAGCAGGAGACCATTTTATCCTTCTTCCAGCATCTCCCAAATGTTTGGGTTTCAGCAATGCTCGGACGGTGGTCTCCAAGCGTTCTGCCGTCGATGTTTAATGCCAAATATTGAAAAATTAAAATTAAAAGGATTTCATGTCCGTAAATATAATAAATGAAAAATAACTTAGTGGCAAAGCATTTTAGTCCGCTTTGCCACTAAGTTATTTTTCATTTATTATATTTACGGACATGAAATCCTTTTAATAATATATTAAGATCTGTTGCTATTTTGGCGGACCAAATCAGTTTTTGTTCACCTCGGAAATTCTACTGGATATTTTCTTCTCTGGCGACTTAGAATATACCAGTGACGCATAGCTAGTTCTTCTAAACGTTCGCTTTGATTGAATAAAATTTAATTGAAATTAAAGCAACACTAA
This sequence comes from Apoderus coryli, assembly GCA_911728435.2. Lineage (NCBI taxonomy): Eukaryota > Metazoa > Arthropoda > Insecta > Coleoptera > Attelabidae > Apoderus > Apoderus coryli. The sequence continues at coordinate 6,361,147 of OU452204.1, read as the reverse complement.
TTGCTGTATCTCTATACGTGAATTCATTTATTTACAAAAATTTTATAACATTTTTTTTTTATTCCAGGGTAACCCTTATAGTCTAAAAGATTCTAGCGGAGCGGCGGACATGTCTGCATGGACGAGTGCCGGTTTACAACCAACTACGGGTTATTATCCTTACGATCCAACGTTAGCAGCTTATGGGTAAGTTTTTTTCAGATTTATATACCCACTAAAAACAAATACATTAAAAAACGGCAACACAGAAAAATACAAGTCTGTGGAATATTTAAACAAAAGTCTTTTTTAGAGCCTATTAAAGGGTTGCATACAATGAGCAAGTTATTAACGGTGTAGGTACATGCTTAACTGAATCTTCGATACTTTAAATTTTATAAATCTTGCAATATCTCAATCAGAGTGCTTTGAGTTATTTAGAATGCGTAATAGGTAAATGTTATAAGTATTTATGTCCCCCGATTAATACAGATACTTAATCATTTTCATATCATTGTAAGCAATTTTAAAGGAATAAACTTTATTAAAGTAAAAACAAAAGTATGCTGTTGTTATATGAAGTATTAGCTGTCGGCACGACCAATACATACTCAAGTTAATCGTAGAAACTTCAAAATGTTTAGCAGCGATTTGTACACCTATAGAGTCACAAATTGAAATGATACCTTGAACTCTATCGGAAAAATAAACCCCCATGGTTTGGATGCCACTATTATTTATCTAAATAGCACCTTTTTTGCAGTTAATTTTCCCAGATCATTTTCGGAATTAGTTCTAATTCTATTATCTTAAAACCGTACAATTCGTCATGCATAATTTCTATTTGTTAAATAATACTCTATCGAAGCGAAGAGGGAATCATTTTCATTTAGACTAATATAGAAAGATTATATTTGGCCTTCCATATAGATTTTTGCATGATATTCTTGTAACTGTATTATTACTTTGTTTCTTCAAAAATAAATATATAAGATTGAACTGACCGATAATGGCTTACAGCGCGCGGAAGTTGACATGCACACAGTTAGTGGTCTTCCTGTTCTGTTGTTACCTGACTGTAAAGTGTTTTATTTATTTTTTTATACTAGTGAATTTACGGTAAAGACTTTTTTGTGGGTATGTACACTTTATTTACTATCTATAATTAGAATAAAATCCATATAATATATACATGTTTATATAAATAATATAAAGATGCATATCAGGCCCATATAGTTCTTATATTTCACCCAATAGATCAATTTTTTCGCCAAATATCGCATATATCTGCAATTCTGGATAGTTATTTTTTGTATTCTTCTGTTACATTCATTTCCAAGCAGCAGTTTGGGAGATCTAACCTCCATAGAAAGGACGTTTCAAACAAAAGTGACTAATATATATATGTATATATATAATCCTGTTAGACATCACATAATACCTACTTCAATATAACATTCCTGAATGTTGATTACGATGCGTTAGTGTAAACTCCTAGAAATTTATAAACCTGGTTAATTTTTTTTAAGAGCTCTGGACTTCTACATAATCATAATCATGACGTATAGTGTATCCAAAGTCAATGTAAAATATATCAATTTAACGATCCTACCGGAACTACCCGATCCCATACTTCTTTACATTATGCAGTTTTTTGATATATTCCTCCCTCGTATAATAAATCATGCGTACCAAAGGATACCGACAGTAATAAAAATAACTACAGTGACTGGAAAAAGTATTGGGTTAATGATTAATAAAAAAAAGGATTAGAGTTTGCAAATATTGTAACCATGATCTGTTCAATAGTTTTTCTCATATTAATAAAATGAAAGAAGATCTATCAAATTACATAATGATTTTTAATAAAAGCTCAAGTGGATGAAACTTTTTGCAGTCATTGTATCAGACACGGCCAGTATATGACACGATCGGAACTCGTTGGGAGTTTAAGCATCAAGATTGACATGTGCAAAGCCAGCGGCTTCTTTTAAATATTTATCATCAGTTAAGGTCTGAAAATAATGAAGTGACGAATACACATATTATAAAATTTTTACGTTCTATAGAAAATGTCACTGACTAAGTGAGTAAAATTTGTTGTTAGTTTATAATATCAGAAGCATATTATTATAACTGTATCTACTTATATGCATAACAAGTATTAACAATAGTATTAATTATTATAAAGGTATGTTCCTTGCTGTTCAAACAGGGACTAGGTGTGCATCTATGTCTAAACTTCTAAAAACAAAAACAGTGTTGTTCAGCGTAGGTTTATATGTTGCCTTGTTGGAGCAATAAGGAAAAATACAGTATACTTTTATACAAATGAACATACAATTGTTAATACATAAAGGATTTTTAAAATATCATATAAAAAGTTAAAAGAGTGCGCCTATGGACGACTGCGGTCGGTATTGACATTACAAAGGGATATCGAGTTGTGGTTTTGTATATAATTTTAAACTGACTTTAGAAATACTATACCTATTTGTTTGGCAAGGTCTAGAGCTTCATGGATTACGGGTACCTTACGATTTTTAAATTCATTCTTCAAATAAGTTTTAATGATGCCTATAATTCCAGTCAATTCCATATAGATTTTCGATTAGGAAACCAAAATCGCGGTTAATTATAATAGGGGAAGTAATGTACCTAATAATATAAGGGATGAATACAATATCTAGGATAAAAAATATAAAATTAAATTAAATTGTAAGTAAAGTTTCTTCATAAAAGGTGCTAACCACGCCAGTTCTTTGAACTACTATACTATGGAAATCATGCCTTTTTGAATTCTGACTTATTTTTGTCCTTTTAAATCGAAAAAATCACTGGTTAGTCGGTTCCTCATAGCAAATTTTTGTAAGCATTTGGGTATGCATGTATAAACCTAGCTTTTAAGGGTCTCAAAAACAAACTATTTTGAATTATTTGACGAAAGCATAAGAATTAAATTAAATTAATGAATCTCATGCAAACAACAATCATAAAACCCATGCTTATGAATCATGTTAACCATCAAATTCGAAATATTTATGATTAAAGTAATTATACACAGAAATGCACGGTTTTCCTCCGGGGAAGACAGGGATAAAAATTGAAATAAGTCCAAATAGGAAAGCTGTAAAAATTTGGAAGAACACTAAGCTCCACGAAGGTCAAACTGATTTATGTAAATGGACATCATAAATATTTTAACATTTTTAGAATATGCTAGAGCTAAGTTCAGTGATTTTGGCTTCGTTGAAGATTTATGTCGAAATTCACGTTCTCAGGCCTAATTCTTATAAAGGAAAGTAAATTTTTACCGACTCTGTAACATATTTTGCCATTTGTTTATACAAAGGTGGTCAAAAATTTCAATTGAAAATTATGCTAAAAAACAGTTCAAAATTAATTTTTTCAATTGTAACCCATATGTTTTTATAATTCTATCGTACTTAGCATTCAAAATTGATGCGACTATGAAATAGTGATGGCTTGTCTATTTGGAAAATTTGTAGTTTTCGAAATATTGGCAAGTTAACATTGAATGAATAATTAGTTTGACTGGTCATAACACAAATTACCTACATCTAGAATTTAATGTAGAATCATAAAATATAATATCTGACCCCCAGGGACTTTATAGTATAGTCCCAAATTTGCATAGCTTTCAGAGTTGCACTTTTTCCAATACTTATTCATTCATCATTTCCTTTTGTTTTGAAAGGCGAAGCAAAAAATATTATATAACCTTCTAAAGCTTGGGACAGACCTACATTTTATGGAAAATGATAAATTTATAGAGAATATCTATGGAGGGAATATTTCCACTGTTTTTGTAATGTTCTTATTCATGAACTTACTTTAAGCTCGTCTCTCTAAAAATACGTTTTTCTATAAACGTTCCAAATAAATTAATATTGTCATTGTTTTGTTCCTACTGTATTAAATTTACTAGAAATAATGGACAAAATGGTGGAAAAGTGCCGCTATTGATTGGCCTACAGAGAGCGAGAAATTGTGTGTGGATAAAATGAGACAGATTGTGTAGGTATAGTGTATAGCGGTGGCGTCGCGCGTCGAGACGCCAGGTGATGGACGGACGGCGGCGGTTCTGCCATTCAAATATTATAACTATATACGAATATTGCACCATTTATATTTATAGCAGTCGATAAAATCGGTTCGGTTCACACACTTTCTGTGTGTTCGTTCTTGATTTGAAACGTGACGATATGCCAATAATGTAAGAAAAAGGTAATACGAAAAAAATATGGCAGGCGGTATGATTTTTTATGTTGCTCTTAATATTTATTATGTTTTAAAAGATGAATCATTATTTTAGATTGCTTTTCTTCCAATGGTACCTATGTGGTGAAAATATTTCAACACAACCTACTCGTATAGGTATAACCTGATCCAAAATTACTGCTTTTCCTGTTTACAAATGGTAATTTTTGGCATCATTGATTACAAAATCGTTTTTTTTTTATCTACAATTATGTATTTATTTAACCCAACACAAGTCATTAATTAATTACATCTGATTTAAATGAAATTAAGCTTTGCGCTTACTAATGCTCCAAACTGGAAAATTAACATTTGGGAGAAGATTGATTGGAGTACCTATTCCGATTCATAAACAAAGAGCTTTTGAAGACAACTATGGGATGCGATACATAATAGCAAGGCTAGAAGTATTTTTCATACATATTGATAAACCATACAACACAGTCGGCAAAATATCTATATAAAATTAAACGGAACTTGAAAACATATCGCCGTCCTAAGTTGATATACAGCAATTCTAGATAAATCACAATTGAGTCGCTTATTGGGAAAAGATAACACGTCCTATAAACCCATAAATTTTCTGGACAAGCCTGAACTGATTTTGGGTATGAAATTAAGGTCTTTTCTTCTATAAAGTAGAAATAAAATTATTAAATCATAATAAAATCGTCAATAAATCAAAATAAAAAGATTTCGATATTTTTAACTACATATTTTTTGTTCTTTTGGTTGTTTTTGAAATTACTTTTGCGGGAATGAACAATGTCATTATATCTTAATTTTTGATCTTTATAACTGAAGATATGTTAATTTTTGTTGACTTATAATATGTAAGAAGTTTACTCAGCATGTGTTTAGGATTCTACTCTAAGTTCTTATCTTTTAAAGATAGCAAAGTCCCGATCACATATGTTAGAAGAGTAGGCTCTTATATTTAGGAAAAAATGCAGAATATTTTCGTAAAACAGTATATAGAGGCGACTAAACCATTAAAAAATCTGACAACCATAGGAAAAAATATAGGTAGAGCCTTTTAACTCACGAAGGTGCATAAGTGCTCTATATGGTATGTCAAAAAAGTGTAAACTTCGTTCGCTGTTTTACCAGGCTGTCTCTTTATAAGAGATACTGCTAGTCCATTAGAAACGAAAGTCTATCAGCAGCAAGTAGTATACTTAAATATCGCCACTTTTTATTCGCTTGGTTTGAAATGGTAATACAAGAACATGCGGCCTCGAACTAAAGATCTGCCCCAATCGATCCGTTCGCATTTGCTCAAAATCTAGCATGTGCTGTTTTCCAGATCTCGGATTGGATTATAATTTGATATATTTCCAATCTCTTATAGCACTAATAGTAAATAAAAACATGTCAAATAAAAACTTTTTATGGCATTATGCGTAAAGAATATAATACAAATCTTATCAAAGAATAATCAAATGGCAGGAACTATATGGTTCCGTATAGAAAGCAACGACTTCCTGCTAAACTAAGAACCAAACGACCAATTCGCACAATTTGATTTGACCAAAAAATTACAAAGAGAGGAATTTGCCGAATATCTTCCAGTATAGTGTTTTGTAAAAAAACTTGCATAAATCATTTACATAAATAGCTTAGGACCTTTCTTGAAAACCATAATCAAATAAAAACATATAGGGGCCATCAGCTTTCAGAGTAAGAACAGTTACAATAAGTATTCGCTTGGACTATTTGAAAGGTGCTCATCAAGCATCAAACATTTCTTACAAATCAGAATTATAATGAATCTTTAAATTCACAGGCAACAATTGACACTTTCTTACCAAATCAGAAACAAATAAAAAAATCGTCTAAAATTTTGAACACAAAATGACAAAAGTTTTGCACATCAACATAATATACATCGACAAATATTTACCAAACCACTGAGTTGCAGTTGAAAATTGGTATTTAGATGGACAGATCATAGAAAATAGTATATTGTGTACTTAGTAAATAAATACATTGAATTAAGTAAAAACCTTTTTATTTTATATTAACATTTGACTTAATTTCAATAAAGTGATGTGTATAAAAAATGTTCAAATCATAAGCAAAACATATAATTCTCACATTTATATAATTATATAAGATTCCTTAAGCCACTGATGATGGACGTATATGATCCGAAGCATGTCAGGCTGAAATTAAAGAATTAAAAGAAAAATTCGCATTGACCATCTGAAAACCATTTAATAGTGAGCTTTTTCCATATAAATAAACAAACTCGAAAAATAAACACTTCTATTTCCAATAAAACTCAAATGAAAATTAATAGTATCGAGCAGTATATTTTTGTGCAAGTTCAGCACAAAATTAGTAAGTCCCTAAGAACAAGTAAAACGTTTGATTTAACATAAAATGCAGTAACGTTCTTTTTATTATTTTCAATTGAACTCGCCTTTTCCGTGTAACGTCTGTCCCCCAAATTCTTTTTCTCAATATTTTTTTTCTTTTGTTGTTGTGGCTATATGGAAGGCCGGGGAGGGTTGAAAGTAGAGTTTAATAGGGGTGAAACCACTCTCTTTCACTTTATATATCTATATGAAGAGAGTATATGGTCCTAATCTCAGCGGTATTGAAGGGACCGTATATGTATATAGATATATTCTATTAAGTTGAGGGTCTGGAGCACGTCTCAGTCTTTTAGGTATATGTGTATATACAGTCTGACAGCTTGGCGTTAAGTAATTGACTATCAGAAGGATGCTACAAGTTGATAAGTGTGAGAGGGAGAAAACGATTGGGGTGTAAAATAGAAAATAGAGATTTTGAGGTAAATGAAATAATGATAAATGATATTTATGGATTTTATCCTTATTTAAACAAAATTAAAAAACTCTATTGTTGATAGTTTTCTAACAATATATTCCGGTCTATTTGTCTCACATATTTTTCCCTATATTTCAGATATGGAGCCGGATATGATTTAGCGGCACGACGAAAAAACGCCACTCGTGAATCTACGGCTACCTTAAAAGCATGGCTGAGCGAACACAAAAAGAACCCGTACCCGACCAAAGGTGAAAAGATCATGTTGGCGATCATAACCAAGATGACTTTAACTCAGGTGTCAACGTGGTTTGCGAATGCTCGACGGCGATTAAAAAAGGAGAACAAGATGACGTGGGAACCAAAGAACAAAACAGACGATGATGACGATGCCTTGGTATCTGACAGTGACGATAAGGATAAGGACGATGATGACAAAAGGGATGATACCGGTGAGTGTCTTTTTTTTTTTTGATTATTTTGGTTATTTTCTGAAAATTTACTAATAGAATACGTAATAACGAACTCAGGCTATTTTATATAAAAACAAAACTATCATGCAGATTTTTATGTTAAACTTCTTCCTCGAGAACCAAAAAAAAAACTTGATGACAGGCACTCGGAAAGGAAGATCTTTGATTATCGCACTAGCAGTTGACCATTTGTGTTAAAATTACGCCTGTAAGTTATTCAATTGAAGAATAACCAAACAACATTTTTGTGTGTGGACATTGCACCGATAGTACCAACGCTTCAGTAATGTAATTGTCTTCCAGTTGTGTTCCCTAAACCGTCTTATGTAAGAGACCTTGTGTTAGGAATGATTGAGGTTGTTGATACTGTATAAGTACAAGAGAAATTTCTGTATTTTTGGACAAAACTCGAACTTCGCCCTGAAAATGGACGGCAAATAGTGGAGCAATTTTAGTATTCTTTCAAGAACGTTTTTCTATGACAAAGCAAGAGATGGCAATCGAAAACCTTCATGAGAACATCGCCGTAAACGTTTCTGCTGCAATAATTAATAGTGAGGTTACCGGACCCCATTTCTTCAACAGAAATTTGTTCAGCAAGCTTTTTGGAGAACAATCTTCCTCTAGTAATTCTTTCCCTTTCAAATCAGAAGGATAGTAGTATGTTCGTTTTACCTGATGGTGCTCTGGAGTGTGGAACAGGTATGCCTAATTTCCTCAATCAATCGTATCCAAATCGATAGATATGTGGTCGTAGTCCCATTGCTTAACCACCGCGATCTCTGGACACTTATCCAGATAATTCATGCATTTAAGAACGAGTTCCTTCGGAGAATTAATTAAACTTTTATTAAGAATTGCTAGGAATTCAGAAAAGTGAATAGCATCATTTTTGCTTACTCATAATATCGCGGATACTTTAGCGGCCACCATGAATATCTCTCAATTTGTTGAAACTATTGAATCAGGCAATAAAAGGAGGTTTTGGTTAGCCCCACAATTTCAAATTTAATAATAAATATCTTTATTTATTAAAGCGAATTTCAACCAGTCTTGAAAACAGTTTAATGGATTTAAGATAATTCTTGTTATCTAATTTATTACATCCTAATATTCTCTGACAAATAAAAATATACAAAAGTCAAATACGAAAAGGTCATAAAGAAAATTTAATTAGTGCATTATCACGCCATATACCCCGTCCGCACAATCTAATAAAATAATTAAATTTGCCAATAAATAAAACGACTTAATTGGAATTAAGAGAGCCGCACAACCCTCCAGTAAGTAATTAAAGGCCAGTTTAGTGTTTTTTAAGGGGTGGAGGATGCTATTATTTCACTTTACGAAAATAGGTGTAGAGGGGTTGTAGAGAAATGATACGGCCGCGAGATTTTGGCTTTTTCTATATGTATACATATACAGTTTTGAAGGGGAGACTAGGGGTGAATATAAACAGAGTATGTATTAATTCTATCACTCTGCTCAAACAGAAAATTGAGCTGTGGGGAGAGTGGAAATTTTATTAAAAAATCATTGCCAAGTTGCTGATTTGATGATATTTTTCCAAGTGGATGATTATTTACATTGGAAGGACCGTTATTATGATGCAGGATATATGTTTAGGATTAGGGGAAGAATTTACAAACTTTTTAGGTTTTTAAATTAGTTTTGAAGGAATTAGATGATGGCTATAAAATACAGACAATACGTTCAACGCAGAGAAGGTTTTGATTAAGTCGTGTGCTAGGTGGAACAACTTTTTTTGGTTAGTTCCAAACGAGTTAGATGTTTTGCTTGTATGGCTATGTTTATACATGAACAAAACAAAAATCAGAGTAATGGTATTAAATTAGTTCCAGTATTCCCCTGAAAAAAGCAATGTTAGGTGCATTTCCTGAGTTTTTGCAGTGGTTTTTTTAATGGCCTTTATTTATTTAAATACCAACTTATAGTAGTATATTATGCAATGAGTATTTAATAGCTCCTGTGAAGATACAAGTATGAAAATTAGGTAATACACTTGTCTTAATAGCTACTAAATGCGAGTTGCATACCATATTATGTTTTCTACGACTTACTTACTTACATTTACATACATATATTCCAACATAAGAGAGACGTGCTCATAGCAAATAATTCTCCAACCATCCGCTTAATACTTTATAACTTTTTATTGCATAAAATCATTTCATTATGTAGCCAATGCACTTGATTTCCATTCTCCCAATTGTTTGAATTGAAACATATCTCCGCCCCTAATTTAGAAGCAATTTGGCCGCAGTTAGACTAAAGAGTGTGCAGTGCATGTTGCACTATCTTCTAGATTGAAAAATAAAGCAATCATTTTAGGGATCTGGCTATTGCATTATGATCAACAGAGTGATTAGTCGCATGAAACCCATTGATATTTGAATAAAACTGTCCATTGTACATTGGTATATAAGTACATGGTTTTTTCAATTTGGAATTCAATAATGACCTTTTTTTTTCATAAAGTAAGTGTCTTGGAATCACATTTTAAACATTGCGTCACTTCTACATGCACCTGAGATACCTATAACGTTTTGTAATTGAAATCAATATTTTATTTTGTACAAATACCCGTCTTTTTTGGTTTGTAACCCACTTTTGGTCTTTTAAGAAACGGCAGCACCTTGCCATATCTTAAAATGTCGGTCATCTCTCGTATATTTAATGTCGGTCTTAATGTGTAGGCCATAATGTTGATGCCTTCTTATGCCAATTCACTAAAAAATGCAACATGAGCATTTTGTGATGCACTTTTCCACGCCTTTTCAGGTGCACCAAAATACATGGTCCTTGCTCTCCTGGGGTACCAGTCTCTCTTCAACACTATCCGACTCCAGAAATATTTGTGGAGTTACTATACTTTGATTTGTAGATAATAATAGAATAATAGTGTTTATACAACCCTCGATATGTAATATACTCCACTCTTTTTGAATTCTAACAATCAATAATCCATACTACAATCAATGTACAGGGTGAGCAAAACTCGATGTCCCAGCTCTGTTATGAGAAAATGAAAAACGATAGAAAAATTCTGAAAATAGATTCTTAAATGGGATGAAGTAAGCTCCATTTTAACGCACATATGATTTTGTTTCCAAATTGGGAAACTAAAGTAAATGACGTCAACAAGTTTTTTTTTCAGAAACATACCTGTATTTTTATATAGTTCAAAAGAGCGAATTTTTATAAGCAACTTTTGTCAAGAAAAAAATTTGCTATCTTCATTCGTTAAAAAATTAAAAGCAAATTTATAGGAAAAACTATTATCAAAAATTCGCAACTTTCACAACTTTTAAACAAGTAGGCTTTGGAAACAAACTGCAAGTATATCTGTCAATAATAAAACTAATGGTTGACAAATAGTTTTATCGTCATTTAATGTGTGCATTTTATGTTAAATGTTTACGCATAACGAAAACGTTGACATGTTATTTGTGAATCCGATTGAAACGAAGAACATTTTGGCATTAACTTTGGTGTGCTATTATTAACGGGCATTTAATTGCTCCATACTTTTACGAAGGTGTTTTATGCAGTGAAGAATATTTGCAATTTCTTCAAGAGCAACTTTCTGTGCTTCTCGAAAATGTGCCACTGCAGTTACGAGCAAATATGTTTTTCCAGCATGACGGGGGCGGCGCTCCAAGCAAGAATTGCTAACACATAACTTAGAACATTTAAAGGAAAAAATTAGAAATGCAAGCAATGAACTCTCAAGAGAAATGTTATGTAAGGCCTCAGGAAGAGAAGTAAGGAGGAGATAAGATAAGCGTTTACAACTAGGAGGTGGTCACATTGAAAATTTGTTGTAGTGATTGATTTCCTATAATTAATTAGTAGTAACCTACTGTGTTACTATGTTTAATTATGTGGTAATAATAGTTACTATTAAATAATATCATCTGTTTTTGTAGTGTTTAATAAGTAATTATTATTAACAACCGATGGATAATACGTATCTTCTCTCTTGACTGAATATCAAATGTGTGACTTATATTAGAAGTTATCACATGTCACACGAATACTATTTGTCAACCATTAGTTTAAGTATTGACAGATATAATTGCAGTTTGTTTCCAAAGCCTACTTGTGTAAAAGTTGTGACAACATATTATTTTTTTGTACAAATTTGCTTATAATTTTTTACCGAATGAAGATAGCACATTTTTTTTACAAAAGTTGTTTAAAAAAATTAGCTCTTTTGAACTATGCAAAAATATAGGTATGTTTCTAGAAAAAAAGTTGATGACGTCATTTACTTCAGTTTCCAAACTTGGAAACAAAATTAAACATGGGTTAAAATGGAGCTTACTTAATCCTATTTAAGAACATCTTTTCCGAATTTTTCTATCGTTTTTAATTTTTTCATAACAGAGTTGGGACGTCGAGTTTTGCTCACCCTGTACATATAAATGTAAATCAGAGAATCAGCACGAAATACCTAATTCGATTAAATTAAATATTCTTGTTAAAATGTGCAGAGTGTGAAAGTATATCAAAAGAAAACAATCCATAAAGCAAGGAAGAAAAGTATATTATAACTCTAAAGTCAAAGAAAGAACAACTCTTTTTTTTATTTCAAGCTAAAGTTGTGACACTTTTACCGGTAAACCAAATTTTAGAGCATACTTTTCCTTCCCAAAACCGTTTAAATATATTTTAAAAGTTGTCTCTAATATTATTTTTCTTATTATTATGCTCAGATATGCATGGCAGAATAAAATCAGAACGAAGCCACAAAGACCTTGATGACGATGACATGACAGATGACGACCGTAAGGACGATATCCTCAACAATCCTATGCATCATCTCCTATCTAACGGTTATGCGATGAAACCGGAAAATATGAAATCGACGACGGATTGTGGTGTTCCCCTACCTCCATCAAAACCGAAAATATGGAGTTTAGCAGATACTGCAGCATGTAAAACGCCTCCACCTCCACCACCGAGTAGTCAACATCATTGGGGCGCTTTAGGGGGTAGTAACGGATTTGCGTTGCCGAGTTCGCGGTATGGGAACAGTAATTTCCTTCCAAGTCACTGTCAGCAGGTACGGGGTAAACATATTTCAAATTTAATACCTACTATTAATGTAATTTTTCTCTTTTTGAATACATTCTTGACATTATTTACTTTCCCCCAAATTAATGAACAATATTTTGATTCCAGGGTTTTCCCGACGTCCAAACTGATACACCACCCCAAACGCCGCCCAATATGAAACTGCCCTCAGTGGCGGGTAATTTATTACCAAACGGCCAGAACAGTAACAGTGGATCATGTTTGGGCGCAAGTGGTGGAACGGTGGGTGGGTATTCGCAGGGTGGCTTTTTAATGGGCGGTTTTGGACGATTACAGTCACCACAACGGTTGCATCCCCAACAACACCAGCAAGGACAACAGGGTGGTATACAGGGTGGACAGATGAGTAGTGGACCAGCGGGTGATAATGCCGCATTTAAGCCATTTTATAAAAGGTAAGATACAAGGAAGTCGAACTAGTTGTTACAATCAGAACATTAGCCACACCTTATTTGATAATGAGAAGCAAGCAAAACACGTATAACCAATCAAATTGTTTGGTAAGTGTATACGACCATCAGAATCCTGACAAAGGTCATTATGGAACCACCCTCGCACGAAAAATGTAATTTAAGACACATCCGTCGACTAAATATAAAGGTTAAATATACCTGTCATCATATTAGGTATAAGTACCTATATAAAATACCTGTTCTCATAATTAACTACGCCTCTCTTCATATCAATTTTCTATCTCTTTTTATATGTCTTTCTGTTATTCTATTAGCACTTTCTCGTTTAATCAGTGGCGCACGTATAACATGAAGTTACAACCAAAGCATATAAATTTTAATACTCATAAAAGGCTGGAAACTTAAAAATAGAAATTTAATATGTTTAATTTTAATTTGATTAAATTATATAATTTACTATATGATTATTTTGTTTCAGTTCTCAAAGTATAAATGGCGGTTTTGTTTCGCCAGTTTGAAACGAGTCAATGTGGCATTCGCGAATCAATATCTTCTATGGCGGTAAGTTTTGATTTTACTTTACTCTGCTCTTAAATTTAGTACATTTTTGAATCGCGATAGAGTTAAATTAGTAATATACAGGGTGTTCCAAAAAACATTCCCCACCCTTTGAAAAAATAAGACAAACATCATTTATGTCAAAATTTCGAAAAATGTCTCCTTATGAAATTGTGACCATTTTGAATATTAAAATGAAGTAATTTTCGAAAATAAAATCAAATGTTTAAATTCAAATTATTTATTAACTAAAGACATAATAAAACAAAAACATTTCAATTTACAAAGGCAAGTGTTCGAAATACTCACTATTTTATTCAATAATTGTTTTCTACACGGCCTATTGCTTCGTTTGTAATTTGTGCTAAAGCTCCATAAATGCGATCAATAACATCTTCACTGTTGGGTAGGACATGTTAAGCCGTATTTTTCAGATAACCCCAAAGCCAAAAGTCTATTGGGTTGAGTTCCGGGGACCTAGGAGGCCAAGAAATAGGTCCTCCACGATCGATCCAATGGTTGAGAAAACGTCGATTTAATATCTCTCAAACATTTCGAGAATAACGGGCAGGTGCACCATCATGTTGAAATACAATATTTGGCCGCTGTACCAAAGAACCTTCTTCCAGAAGAGTTGGTAATCTGTTATCGCAAAAATTGACATAGTTTTCGGCGTTTGGTATCCTAGGTAGAAACTGTGGTTCTATTATCCTATTTCTCAACAGACAAAGCCACACATTTAAGCTCCAGCGTGCTTGCTTATGTGATTCTCTAATTTGGTGCTGATTTTCGTAATTCCACCAATGCAAATTGTGCTGATTGAACACTCCTTTTGGTTAAAATGGGCTGCTTCATCACTCTACAGTACTTGTTTAAAAATTTCTTCATTTGCGTCCAGGCAAAAAAATCTACAAACTCATAAGCGCAACTCAGTATCCCCAGGATGCAATTCTTGAATCGGCTTTATATGATAAGGATGCAGATTTTCTCTTTACATGAATCTGTTTTTATCAAGGATGACCAGATTTAAATTATTAATTCCAAGTGAAAGATTTGTCCAATTTCAATATTCCAAATGGTCATAATTTCATAAGGAGAAATTTTTCGAAATTTTGACATAAGTGATTTTGGTCTTATTTTGGGTCGTAGATTTTACCCCCAAAGGGTGGGAATGTTTTTGGGACACCCTGTATACCTAAATAAAAAAATAGTTTATTTTTATTTTGAATATAATGAGTTTGATTAATGATGCTGAGCAGACTGTTATATTCTTTGAATATTACAGTACCTACTGAAACTCGCCCATGAATAAAGACATTTATTATTATTATTATTCTCTAAATTACTTGTATTATTTCTTTATGCAGGCAAAAAAATGCCTAATAAGCAATAAATGGGTAGTAAATAACGCGTTGTGTAAAACAAAAAATTAAAAGTGTTACTTAACACTATTCAATTACTTGAATGCATAAGGTGTTGTGAAATTATTGATACAGACATTGTAAACTATATTTGTCATAATCTTATAACAAAACTTTTTTCCTAATGTCATACAACTCGCTAAGGTTTCCCTTCGAGTCATGAAAATTAACCGCAATTGGCTTAAGTTTTCTTTATACGATCTTTTGATTTCCGGGCAGCAGCTGACTTGAACGAGATTTCTAGAGGGCTGAGAGCAGGATGTAAACTCTAAGATTGGTTTCTTGGATTTTTATATCGATAGGGTAAAATTGCGAGCGCACAGTGATCTGGAATCAAGCCTATTGTATACTGTACGAGGAATGTTATTACATCGTTGCACTATCAAAAAATAAAATAAGTTTCTCACCCTATGTTATATATTCCTTAGAATTAGCATCTGTTTTATTTAACTTTTTTTCTATTCATATTTCGAGCAGATGAAAGACTATCCAAAACTCTCTATGTTTTTTATATGTAAATGATAAAAAACATATCAAAAATTACTATCAATAATCTGATAAAATTATAATAATTCAAATTCAATTTTTAATTTAAGAGAACGAACCTGACTCGTTACATTTAGCAGGCTATTGGGAATGGCCAACATATGTTAATACAATAAAGCTGTCAATACACGGTAATCGGGTAATAGCATAGGGTTATATCTAAAAATTCTTTATCACCTATTGAAGATACTTACTAAAATTAATAAGTTCTTCAAATTATTAAAATTGTATAATAAGTAATGTTGACTACTTCATTAGGCCTGGAAGAAGTTTAATCGTATACAACGACACGTTTTGTGAAGTCTTCTCTTGTAAAAATGTAGAATAGTACTCTGAGGACACATTTTATTTTTATTCTTTTGACAATTATTTTAAACGAACACAGGAAAGTCGACTACTTCTTATTACCAACATCCTTGCATGGTCCCTATGTTCGCTTAACAAGTTGAACGTTTTACGAACGAAAATAATAGGTCAATATGACATATAGACCTATCATTAGTTGGTTGATATAAAGTTAGCAAGAAAAGCCCATGATAAAGTTTTCGCAAATATACAGAAGTTCTCGTACAAAATTCAGCTGTTACATTCTCTAAAATAAATTGGTGTTTGGATTATGATTTTCAAACAAAGACAATACAAGAAACCATCCAAAATATTGTTCATTATGTAAAATTAACTGTTAAATGCCCATCTACTAACATTGAGGTTTTGCTGTTTATTAATATATTACATGGATAATTTGTAACGACAATAATCAATCAGTATAACTTTCCTCCAAGATCGTTAAAATTTGAAACTATAAATAGGTGTATAGTCTATGTTTGAGATTATAACCCACACGGCTCATTTACGACGACTCCGACTTTTTCGGATTTTAACACTGAAAATACGTTTTTAATGAGCGTCCGTGTATTTGTGTGTGTGTGTTGAACTGATGATGGTATACGTTAATGATGGCTCTCTCTCGTTTAGCGCCCACACATTTCTCCCCATGCATAATAATATATTTATACTACTCACTCACTCGCCACACACTGAAAAACAAAACTTGAATGAGAGAAATACTATCGCCACCTTTTTGACATTGACAAATGAACATCGATATCCATCGGTGAATGGGGTCTGCGTTAGTCGTTCGTTTCGTCTTCTTGCTTTTTAGTTGTTGCTTACAGTGTTCGACAGAAGTTGTATTTATTTTTTGACAAGGACGCACAACTGGACGCAGACTTTTGATCCATCGTCTTGCCATTGTCATCTACATGCTGAATTATTACAATCTTTATAATGAATGTTATTTCTATTAAAATGGTTTCCCTTTTCGAATCAGCATTACTATCAACTGCATTTTCGCTGTGACTCTGCTGTAGGAAATATTAACGTCATACAGCGGTTTGCGTTCTGAATTGGACATCTTAAGAGTCGTCCCCCGATTGGCAATTTCAGTAAAAAAGGCTGTGTAGGCGGTCACCATTCCTCAAGGATCCCATAAATCATGGCTCACATTCTGATATTTTTTTTTCAATTTTAAAATAAAAAGTAATAAAAGTGTCCATATTAAAGCATTGTGTTGAGTAGATCTTATTTTCACTTAAAATATTCTATGAATTTATAAATCTTATCAACAGTTCATTAAAGAAACAGATTTTAATTTAATTTATCTATTGTATTCAATAATAACATTTTTGTTATGCAGTAAACTATGTTTTGTTCTCAACTTTCTCCAAAGTTGTCTTTTGTTATCATGTAATTATGTCTATTCTTACACAAATAAGCTGATGGACATAGAACAGAAGGTAAATTATGTGGTATTTTAAAGTCATTAGTTTTATCTAAAGAAAAAGTCGCATCCATTTTATTTTTGCCATTTGAACAAGGACTGGTCGTACTATTATAGCCAGGATTCTTTTATTAATCCTACATTGTTTCATTAAATGTTAAAACAGGATATAAGGATTTAAGTCTTGTGTCTATTATAATATAAACATCTAAACTTGCTGAATGTTTTTCTTGAATATTAAGTAATATTACGCGTATTCACATAAATTTGAAATTTTTGCCAATAACGGTTTGCTTCATACATTATTTGGTTTAGTGCTTACATCAAAGTTAGGAAGTTCCTAGAGTGCGAGTTTGCAATATTTAATTTTTTGCGCAAAATATGTAGATATTTGGTTGAAGATTATACTGCTTGTATTATTTGTTTTTTTTTTGTCACAAAATTAAAAATAGAAACATACTTAAATTGATTTTTTAATTTCACAATTTATTTACTATACCTACTTACAATAATTTTGAAAATGGTCACCAGACTTAATCAGAAAATAATAATAATTAGTCTGCACAATACTTAGTTCTAAAGAAGAAGAAAGAATTTAATTCGGATATAAGATTTTATTACACGAAAATAGTGTATCTTAAAAGTGCTATATGTCATAACCATTTTTCAAAGATTACTTTTGAAGCATTTTAAATTTGCCGTCTGGACACTTTTTATATTAAAATCGTAAAAGCAACAATTTTTTCTATTATCTAACCATGTACATAATATATTAAAATTAAAGCTAGCGTAAGAGAAGCCTCAATCTAGCAAATTATTAATAGGTTGATGACCAATGATTCCATTTAGTTAATACCTTTATCGAATCAGATTGTAATTTAAAATAAATAAAAAGATTTAACTTTGCTTACTCACACAATTTTCTTAAATGGATTGTGCTAATTAATCTTCTTATCTATTTATTCAAATTGATTTCAATTATATAGAAAAAAAAATAAATATCAGATATTTAAAACTTTGATGTCATATACTGTTCGGTTTTAAGTATAATTATTTTTATTATTATTCCAAATAAAAACCATTAAATTACCAGAAGAAAAAGAATTTATCTTCTTTGTTTTAAAATTATTTCCCAAAAATTGTTCAAAACATATATAACAATAACGATAATCGATTGAAGTACAACCACTTTGAGACACCTGAAACTAAATCGCGCCAGTTACGCTGCAACATCATCAGTTTGAAAGTCTCTATAATAGAAATGAATTATTGAACTAAAAAGTATTTCTTTTGTTTCAGATATGGTTTGCGAGTAAAGCAATAAAAGGGCAAAGTGCAAGAAAACAAATATATAATGAGAAACAAACTAAATTATTACAGTGATTGGAAAATAAAAATTTCAATAAAATCACCAACTAATAAATAAATAAATTAACTAATTATATATTTGTGTAAATGCATTTAATTTATATCTGTGATAAAGAACAAACATAAAAACTAAGAACATATAAAAATAATAATTTTAATTTAAATAATGGGAAAATAAAAGTGAACAACCTTTGTCGGTAATTTAACTATAAATCAATTTATTCCTAAAATATTTGAACTACAAAAACCCATCGGAGAATATACAGAACTTAATAATTTTTGGTTACTTCACCATAGTATCAACCTAATAGACAGTAACATTTGTTAGAAAGTCAGGATAATGAGGATTTAGTTTACGAATATACCAAAAATTATTTTCAGAAAAAAATATTTGATGAAAATAGTTTATTTATTTATATCTAGCATGACTTCATTTTATTTAAAATTATTTGTGTAATAATATGAGGTTTTCTTTTCTATATTACATAAGTAAACACTAATTATAACAATTTTTTTTTCTAAAATTCTTAATATTATTTCAGTTATTGTAATCTGCAAATTTCTCAAATTATTACGAGGTTTGAACAATGTATTCTTAAATTATTACTCAATCATGATATTAAAAATCGGTTCCAAAATAAATATATATTCTAAAAGTATGCCCACAATAATTAAACTATCTATTAAATTATTTGGTCTATCAGAAACTTCAATAGAAAACTGTAAACAGAAACCCAATATCTTTCACAAAACGTCTGAAAACTAATTGTTAAGGACATATAAATATTGGGGATTTTATTTGAACAAACCTTGTAAAACAATACTTATTTTAATATCAATTAGTATCTATACATACATCAAGAAAGTCTTTGTATCTAGTTCATTATATTTTGTTGTTCAACATAAAAAAGCAGCAATCACTTAATATATTTTAAAATCATGATATATGTATAATAAATTTTATTTAAATTGTTATCTGTTATGTAATTTTATAATTTTTGAACAAACTAATATTATTATAAATGATTTTTAAATAAATATTAAAAAAAAAACAAATCATGAACAACAATAATTGTTATTTATACTTATAATACTTATTGTAAATAGAAATGAACAAAAAATGATTTTACCATATCACGAATTTGTAAAATTTATTATGATAATTTGTAGTTATTATTAATATAATTAGATAGAGATACATATTTATTTATGTATACAGATATTAGCAGAAATCTGGATAGATGAAAAAGGAGATTAGATATGTATAGACGTATATTATATCAGATTTAATTTTTTGAAAACAGTTAAATATTAACTCCATTACGTTTATAATAAAATGATATCATAATTTTTTTATTCAGTGTAACTTCTTTCGATCATCATATTTTTAAATAATTTTCTTTACTAAGTTAAAACATAGTGTTCCTAGATTTACCCAGATTTCTGCTACACCAAATGAACACACTAATATTGTTATTTTTTTTGTGTTTGCAAATGCAAACCCAATGAACAATTATTGTACAATCCTTTTTAATTAATATTATTATATATATAATTTTTTGTAAATATTTCAATGTAATATAGAAGGATATTATTATAATTATTGTCTTGATTAAAGAAAAAAATATTAACAGAAACAATAAAAACATGTGTTGTTTTATTTACATTATCTTTATATTTATTTAATTCATTCTGATTACAAAATTGTTTTCCAGAATAGACCTTACTTCACACTTTCCTATCTCTTATACGTATGCTCAGATTACTACACTTTAAATTGGGTTAATTTCCTATTTTTTGTTCATTATTTCAGACAAACACAAAAATTGCCGTAAATAAGTTTTTTAATAGGTACATAATTTGGATTACCTACTCAGATTTCTTCTGTTTCCAAAAATAAATCTTATTACACTTAAAATTTTATTTTGGTAAGAAATTGTGGGTTTATGTCGATGTGGAGCCTTAAATGGACATGATACCTTTAAAAATCTTACTATGATAACTCTAACAATAATACACAACAAATAATTTTATCAATGTGATATTCTTAAATGTTTATTTAGTATTGAATTTTTTTAGAAACCGCTCATATTTCATTGCGTTATATATTTTATTTTATTATTTTTAAATATTTTAAAAATGGTGAGAAAATTTTTTTGACAGTTATAACGGGACTACTTTTCCTAATTTTCGTCAGTTTTTCTTTTTAATTTTTGATAGTAATTTGAGTGGTAACATTTAAAATAATAATATAGTGAAAAAATTATAGAGTACCTAAACAAGGAATTTTTTACCACTATGCATTGATTGACGAATTAGATGTTCACTATTGGATTCAGATTATCATTATGACACATATTTACAGCCAAAAAATTATACGACTTAAGCTAATTTATATCCTGTGTACATGATATGTTTGTCAAAATTATATAAATAGTTAGGTACGTAATTTTACATTTAATAATTTCAAATAAAATCAATAGGATCATGTTTAATTTAGTAAATAGTTGTTATTGTTTTTATTTTTTAATAAATAAAAGCACCTAATCCATCACGAAGAGGAGCGGGATTTATTTGTAAATCAAACAACCTCAGCTCCACAAAATTCTTTATGTTCAACCTCTGGTGAGGGATATTTTGTCAGACATGTTTTGGAATCTTATTAATCAATCACCAGTGGCATTATATATAAGATTATGGCAACATATTGGTGGGGCTACAGGTGTGAAATTAAACAATTATACATGCTAAAAATGAAAATATAGTTAGGATAACGATTATCATCATTATCATTAGCTACAAAAAGGACTCACTATTTTCCATTTTGTGAAAAACGTAATTAAAGACAAAATAAAATTAAATTAAAAAAAAATCAATAAATTAAACAATTAAGAAACTGAGGGAATTAATAATACTCTGTCTCCTCCACTAAACTTCAATATATATTTATAATTCTGTCGTACTCCAATTATCATTGGGTTATTACAACATGTTTCGGTCATATATATGGCCATCCTCAGTGTTATACAAAAGTTACATTGTCATACAATTTTGAAGTTTACTGGAACAAAAACAAAAAAATTTTTCTTAAAAATTCTACATTCTTAAAACTATCTCAACTAAAAGAACATTATACTTCTAATATTTTTGTTTTCTTCTTGTATATCATGATTAAGTACTTGATTGAATTAATAATTAATTATTATGGTAATTAGAATTCTAATTACCATAATAAGACAGTTTACAAATATTATACTGACCAGAGAGAAAAATCAGAAATCTTTGATTATTAATTCAATCAAGTACTTAATCATGATATACAAGAAGAAAACAAAAATATTAGAAGTATAATGTTCTTTTAGTTGAGATAGTTTTAAGAATGTAGAATTTTTAAGAAACATTTTTTTGTTTTTGTTCCAGTAAACTTC
The DNA here is from genome assembly GCA_911728435.2 of Apoderus coryli. Classification (NCBI taxonomy): domain Eukaryota; kingdom Metazoa; phylum Arthropoda; class Insecta; order Coleoptera; family Attelabidae; genus Apoderus; species Apoderus coryli. Next base: position 6,338,983 of record OU452204.1, on the reverse strand, counting down.
AAAATTGTATGACAATGTAACTTTTGTATAACACTGAGGATGGCCATATATATGACCGAAACATGTATGTTGTAATAACCCAATGATAATTGGAGTACGATAGAATTATAAATATATATTGAAGTTTAGTGGAGGAGACAGAGTATTATTAATTCCCTCATTAAATTGAGACTCCACAGAAATATGGACTACTTCATGAATTAAGAAACTACCTACATGATATGTTTGTAGTAGTTTTTTGCTTCGTAAACGTTCTCTTTTGGTAGATCATTTCCCAAGTTAAGATTATATGGAAGATTCGGTTTATGTTTTATAAAAATTTATATTAGTTAGATTATGTTACGTTGTAGAAGAAATGATATATCGAGTAGACAAATGGCAAATTGTTGTTATTTTTGAATATTGTATCAGAATCGTAGAAAAAATTTCACTCTTATTCATACGAAACTAGCTAAGCTCGACGATCGTGCTCGTGTCTTAATAGCTATCATTAAAATACTAAAACGTAACTTGAGGGACTGGCAGATAACGACTATTTTTTCTATTTTAATAAATAGAAAAACACTGTATTTTATTTGCTTATGTAATTAGGTACATATGTTTTTTTTTTATGGAACCCGTGTAGGTATGTATTAATTTTTTCCCATCTCTATAAGATTTTCACAATATTTGATATGTTATAAAATACACATTAAGTCAATGGTCAATATATCGATATTTACGGTTGAATACATATTCTTTTATAAATTTAGTTTTAAAAAATAAATATTAAAAACGACTCTAAACTAGATTTTACCAAATGTTCGAGCTGTTCTGCATTGACTTGATCACATTTCTAATCATTTAAGGGTGAACTTAATACCTGATTCTATTTTTAAAATTTTCAAAACTCTTCGGGTAATTTACATATACTTTCTGTGTTTTCGATAACCCCAAACAAAAAAGTCCACAGAGGTTAGGTCAGGTGACCTAGCAGGCCACTCGATTTCCCTCTTCGTCCAATTCATCGGCGCAGAAATTCTTGACGCACTTCTGTATCAAATTGAATCTTCCGAAATGATGGGGTTATGTGCATATGGAAATATACGACATCGGGTATCAATTAAGTTCTTAAAAATTATTACCCCAACAGGGCGAGTATAGGTAAGTTTCGAAAAACAAATAGTTTCCTAAAAGTTCTGATGTTTAATTTATTCAAAAGCATATCCTGTATATTAAAACAGTCGTAGAAAAAGTATAGTGTGAAACTCGCATGAAATGACCATTTCCTACTCGTATAATTTGCAACACTCGCCTGCGGCTCATGCTGCAAACAATCATACTCGTAGGAAATATATGTCATTTCATGTTCGTTGCACATTACACTATACCATAATTCATTAAAATATTTCGGTTTTTTAGTCCTTATTCTCAACAATGATTTTCAAATAGTGTTATCATCTGTCATTAGGTTTATGATGAATTTCTTCAATAGACAAAACGATGTTTGATTGCCTCTTCTGGAAAATTGGAGGTCGGCTAGCTCTAAGAAGATCTTGTTGAGCTACTTCTTTAAATTGCTTCTTAATCCTACGTAGGTATATCCAAGTGTGATGATTGACAATAAAGTAAAAACCCAGGAAAATTTAACAATATTTTTTTTTTTGAGTACCTAAATACCTACCTTTTATTGCATAATTAACGGGAATGAGAAGACCGGTTCTGTGGAAACAGAGGAGTGCTGAAGAAGTATTTATCAGACCAGAACCTGCAACTGGCATAGCGGTTAGTACTACTAGATACTTCATTAATACCGGTGTAGTTTCTTCTTTTAATAATTAAAGTCTAATAAACTATTTTTTTTTCCTAATAAATTCTTTTTGACAACTCTATCTTTTATTTTTTTTTACTTTGACATCATCATCAATAATAATAACACAATTCAAAATAAATATAACAATTATTAAATATAAATAGGAGGTAACAACCTGGATGAGGACAAAAGTTCAAAACCATTAAGGTTTGGCACATTATAGGAGTTTATCAGTCCATCGAAAGAAAGAGGCAAACAGTTATCTCTCGATATTGGGTCTTTTGGGAAATTCCCGCTACAGGCGTCAAAAATACTAGCTTAACGCGGTTTTTGACATATAGCGAATACACACACACTCACACACACATGACACGCACATGCACATTGCCAAAATTATGCGTAATGAGGAGACCCCAAAACGTATATTTCTGTCAAAGTATCCACATCGGGTTATTTTCAATATGACCGGAATACCTCGTCTTCTTTTTTCAATATTTGCCGTATATATTCGAATTCCTCACTTCGTTTACAGTGCCGAGCACTGTAATGTTTATAAGGTTTTCCCCTTCGTAAAGCTGCCCTCAATTTTCCGTCTCTCAGTTTTGCCGAATTGGGCGCTCTTACCCTAGTCCCAGATAGGTCACAACTTCCAAGAGCACTGTTCATTTGCTGTTGTAATAATTAGGCACGTCTTTAGTATCACTGTTTACTGTTGGTGCGATTAATTATATTTTTCATCCTCATTTTCTACTCCCCATTGCGTTGGTATTAACGTCTCCTGTTTAAATAATTTTAAGGAATTAATTTCTATAAACAATATTACAAAGATCATTATCATTTTATCTGTTTTAGTTAATTCTGATGTTGTTTTTTGGCCTGCCCTTAACCAGAAGGATAGAGACAGGCTTCAACGATTACAAAATAAGTGACTTCGGTTTGGCTTTGATTTACAAAAATTTTACCACAGGAGTTAGGGGAATATGGGTGGTTAAATTTGCATAAGAGATATCGTTTACATTTGTCTTGTCTATAAATGTTAATTTTCACAATGAGCCTCTTTATCTTTATAACAAACTTGTAATAATTCATATTCGATCTACCCCCCGGCGCCGTCGAGAACATACATAGTGTTTCCAGCAGGGGCGGCTAGTCCTATGATGCAAGTGAGGCAGTGCCTCACTAACTTTTTAACCAATTAACATTTTTTTACTGTTAAAAAATGGCGCACAGATTGATAGATTGTATACCTATTATACCTACGCACATCGCACATGATGATTTGTTTTAAATTATGAAAATAACTGTCATGTAAATCGTGCGTGCTCGCTATCCAATGAGGCAACAATGCCCTGCCCGTCGGCGAACGCAGAACGGGACTAGGCCAACGTCAATAAAAACATCCATACTGGCCGTAATTTAATAATTTTAAGTCAGAGGCAGTGCCTCTAGTCCCTATGCACAACGAGTTGCCACTTTTAATTATTGTTATCCACTACCACATTGATTAATATTAGTCTCCGATGTTCTTATTAACTAGAAACTGATCAGCTAACATTTTTATGTGTTTTATACAAAGTTTTTTTTTAATTTAATAATTTATGTTTACTGATTTGTGTGAGTTGAGTTGATAATCTATTGTATTGCCATAAATTGCATATTCATTCATCGCAGGCATGTACTCATGTACGTATTTTATTTTCAAAGTATTTATTATAAGAGTACACACTCAATTTAGCTCTATCAACGTTAAACTTGAAACACATTAATATCAATTGGAGTTGCACAATTCTGTCTAGCATTGTAGGTATTACTGCAGCAATACATTAATGTGTGAAACAAAGATGGAAAGTGAGGCTGTGCCTCTTCATGCGTTTTTAGATATACAGCAAATTGAGTGACTGAAACAAAACATCCACTTCTGTCTTATACCCCTTCATTTACTACTTAGCGTTCTCTCGCTTTGACCTATTGATCATACAATATTGATTGATTGATCTTGATAATTGATGATAATTGAATGATTGATCTTTGTTCAATTCATCTTTCTGTTTTCTTTTGCTTTCTTATGTTTTGATTATAATATTATTATAGGTAGTACCTACCTATTTCGTAAATTATCATTATTTCTTTCTGGTTTTTCTTTATAATAATCGTAATAAATTAAGGGACACTAGGGACAGGCAATAAATACATAATATAATAATAAATAAATAGGTATTTAGTAATTTTTCGTGTAAAGATTCTTAAAGTGACGCATTTTTTCTGTGCTAGTTGTGCTAGGCACAATGCCCTGCCCGTACGCGAACGCTGAACGAGAGTAGGCCAACGTCAATAAAAACATCCATGCTGGCCGTAATTTAATAATTTTAAGTCAGAGGCAGTGCCTCGAGTCCCTATGCCCAACGAGTTGCCACTTTTAATTATTGTTATCTACTACCACATTGATTAATATTAGTCTCCGATTTCCTTATTAAATAGAAACTGAATAATAGTGAATGGTTAATAGTATGGAAAATATGGATGTTCTAGGTCCAGGCTGTAGTGCACCAACGCCGACAGTAGTACAAGTAAACGTAGATTTAGAAATGCGACATTCTAGGGATATAATCAATTACTTAATACATCGGCGGTCAATTTCAAAGCGATCCGACGATAAACTATACGTCGTTCAAGAATTAGCGAGGCCTATTCCAGATTTAAGTAAATTTTTAATAAATATTGGCTCCGCGGGAAAAACTAGGGGTTTTAATAATGATTGGTACAAAAAGTTTGATTGGTTAGCTGGGAGCGCGGAGTTAAAAAAAATATTTTGTTGACCTTGTGTCATGTTTTCAGTATCTAATAATAGGCTTAGTCTCAAAATGGGTATTCTGATATACAAAATTTAGCTCGTAGTCTGGCTATTCACGACAAAAGTGCTGCACATATTGGATGTAAATGTAAATTACTTATCATGAAAAAACAAAAACAAAAATATAGCTTCCGTTATTGATAGTTCCCAAATAATCAGCAAAGAATATACATAATATTATAATACTGGTAATCAACATTTTTTTATAAAAATCTTTGTACTGCCTCACAACCGTCAGGACTCACGGGCCGCCACTGGTTTCCAGGCATATCACAGCTGCTTTTGAAAGATCCAGTTAAAGTCTCGGGGTCGCTTGGAAAATTCCCTGTGCCAATTATGCTTGGAGGATGATGAGACGACGGCACATGTACTATGTTCTTGTCCAGCGGTAGCTAGACCCCGATTCGCAATATTTGGTAAAGCATCCCTTCTACCAGCGAGTCTAAAAGAAAGCTCACTCAGCTAAGTAATCGACTTCATAAAAAAGATTGAGCTGCTGCTGAGATCCATAATATATACCCTCGGTGGACACAGTAGTCGCAGTGGTCCGGTGCAGACCCACTCATTTTGAACCTAACTAGTTAAAATGCGGTGAAGATATACCTACAATGCAATACCTGAGACTGTTCGGGCATCCTGATTAGATTGTTGTTATAATAAGTACCTATGTGCATATTCTTATGTACTAGTTTTTTTCCTGTGCTGGTTGAAATTTGTATTGTCACCTAGGTGATTTATATTGTTTATAATTTTGATGTATTGAGGTGCTTGAAAAACTCTGTCGGACTCTGCTGCATATAAATTATTAATTGTTCATTTGTCTGTAGAAAAATTAAAAAATAAAGACACTATGTGTTTATCGTGTTCTTTTGCATCGCAGTGAGAAATTGAATTTAACCGATTCCTTATCAAAAAAGTAAACACTAAAAACTTGTTTTGACCACAAAAGTGCACTTATTTATTTCTTTTCTGTAGGTACGTATGTAAAGTTCTCAAGCTTAGCCATAGATAGATACATCTAATAACATACATAATGATGCGATAGAGGCAATGTCATTAATACACATTAGCGTCGAATTGAAATCCTGATGGTGCTGCATGTGCAATGGAGTGCTTGTGTGTGTTGTCACTAACACGCCCATCAATTGATCTTATATTGTGTGTGAATGTGTGAGCATTGAGCACTGCCTATATCTATCTACTCCTATTTAATATGCCTGCCTATGTCTGTCTACCACACATACAAAACGTTTATGGACAATTAATGACCCATCGATAACAAATAGTGAATAGATAACGGTACTTTCTGTATTATTAAGAAAAATAACTTTGTAAGTTCTTACTTTGAAATTTAAATATTGTATGAATTGGTAAGCTTACGGAATATTACCTCTTTGTCTATTCGAGAATTTAAAGAAACCAATATTCTTGGTAAACATGATTTTTGTTTATTTACTACTTTCCCGACCCATAAGGCAAGTATTGTGAACGCGCTCCCCTGAGACTATCAAGACCATTTCCAGATGAAAGTCTGTATGTATTTTTCCACGATAGGGCCTAAACGCTTCAGCCAATTGAGCTAAATTTTGGTATACGAGTTTGCGGGAGTCCTAGGATGAACCCATTAGTTTTTGATTAAAATCGCTCTAGCACTATGCTAGGGGTAGACACAACCCTCAAATTTTTAAATAGCAGTAGGTGTCGAGTGATACATCATTTTAAAGCATTTTTTACATGCTTCACAGCAATGGTTACTTTTGATATTTGCCTCCATCATTTTCGAGAAAATTGCGTTTAAAAGTTACAAATATGTCGTACGACGACCGTAGACTTTAATTTTTTTTACCGTCGGCCGTAGCTCAGTGGTGCGGCTTTCGGTGCGGAATGCCCTAGGTTGGATCACTGCTATTGAAAAAAAAATTAATTCTAATTTTTGAATAAAGTAGTTACGTAGTTGGGTTTGTTTAGAATGTTATTATTATTATATTTATAATTATAATATAAATAAAAGTGTGTTTTTTAGATTTAAAATCTTTCATGAAAATATTTCTCAGGTGATATTGCCACAATGAATTACAAAAAAGGTAAGTTGAGCCTCCGCTATATCACAGATAGTATTAGAAAATTAAGGTAAGCGGACTTCACCATGTTAAAGTATATATAGAAATGGGATTGATATTTTATTGATTATATCCTTTTCGTTTTGATAAATTACTGGCTTGGCTTGTTGAGCTACTCGAGAATTGCCCATGTATAGTACGCCACAGTTAAGAATGATACAATTTTATATGGATGGCACATTTAAAAGCGTATATTCTTAACTGTGTCGTACAGTACATCACGCTTACAAAAGAGGATCTTAATGATTCTCCCTCGTAAACGAGTGACGGTCTGTATTTGAACTGCGTCTCCCAGTTAATAATTACTTGATTAGATTTAGAAAACTATATTAAAATAAAAAGGAAAGTCAAATATATTTTACTAACTATTATTTTTATTAAATTATTCATTTAAAATATAAGAAAATCAAGTCAATGAGAAAGGGACAAGTCTCAAAAAAAATTATCAATTACAATATCATCATCTGATCTTTTTCGGTAATTTTGAGTTTCAAAAATGTTCCATATTATAATTATTTGAATACTATAAACTCGCGATGTTAAACCGTAAAGCTTAAAGACACTACTCAAAGTGCTTTTCGTTGCTTCTAAAACTCGGAGTTCACTTCGCCGAAGTTGGAGAAAAGACCCAAAAAAAAGAGGGTTTTGTGGTGGTGTGTAAGAGAACCTAGCGGAGCTTTTGAAGACATGTGCTCCAACTCAAGCCAGACTTCATGCTCCGAGCTGCCAAGTCTCCAACCACACTCTCTTCAAACATTAACACACAGAAGTGCAAATAAAAATCTCCTGTAACTTCCTGTTACACCAATATTTATAGCTTTACTTTTTTCTACTCATTCCAATGAAATTGTCTATTCCTGGCGTCGTACCGCTTGTGTGGAAAAATGTGAATCAGCAAATTTTGTCTATTTCCTAGATACAATACAGATGTTAGAGCCACGAACTTTTATGAACTTTTATAAATTATTACTCAGCGAAAAACACTTAATTCGACCGGATGCATTATTTTGATTACAATATACCGGGTGTGACAGTATCACTTTTCTGATATTATAGTAGACTTTGTGCGGACTCCGAATACCTGTACAGCTGTGAGGACTTACGTTATGAGAACCTGGTGTGTAGAGCGTTTTGGTGGTGAAGTCCACAGAGCAATGCCTGATGATGTAGGATTTAGAATTATTAAATTCTTTTTTGGGTTGGTGAAATATACAGTCATAATCTACGAAAGTTTTAGTTTGCTATAAAAATAAAAATTGCATCGCAGTGGTGAAAATATTTAAAATGACTAGATCCGTAAACAATATAATATAAAGGAAGATATAGATAACAAGAAATATCAAACAGAACAATTTCCAACAGTGATATTCAGTATATACTTTAAAAACCTACTTACCTACTTAAAAATTTTTGATTAGTATTACAAGGCTTGGATTTATCTCTTGGACTGACAGAAACGGTGTTTCAACCATTTTTGGAAGAATGAACATTCAGTACAAGATTTCCAAACAACGCTGAAGCAATCAGAATCGGAATTTTAATGTGGCTTTCTTTTGTCTTAAGTATTTTGTTCTTTAAAATAACCAATATTTAAATGAATATTTGTTCTACCACATTTCGACTATCCCTTTATGCTCCTCCAGGAAAGTGCATGTTTGGTCAGCTCTAAGTTATTTGACACTTTTGCAAGCAAAATAGTTATCGACAATCGTTACAAAAATTTCTTTAGGCCTGTGCTATGTACTTTCCACATGTCGGATGTACTTCTTTTGTATCTGTCTTGTTTTTTTAAATCTCAGGATCAACCTTTTCATTTTAGGTCAAATATTGGTATTGAGATATTGGTCTTTTCGGGTTTCCCATTTACATTTTTATATCGCATTCTTTTGAAAATGTTCTTAACGCGTTCATAACACCTAATGGTAGGCAATAAAGCAGGTAGATTTCTGTGAGACATAATTCTTAACACATTTTATAGTCGAGGCCTAGTAAATCACAAATTTACGTTCAGTTGGTTTTTGTTTAAGAATCAAGTAAGATGTCCAAGTGTGTGTGTTTAAGTTTAGCTGAGAAAATTAAAGTTTTGGAGGAAGTTCAAAAAGACTGCAAAAAAGTGATGTCGCTGCAAAATTCGGTGTTTTCCCAAGTTGTGTATCTCTGATCATCAACAAAACTAATGTTCCAAGCAGTCGAAAACGAGTATACGGGTGTGTTCTTACGAGGATGTAAATGACGCAGTTTTACGATGATTTCAACTGGCACGTACGCATCAAAACGTACCATTATCGGGAAATTTAATAAAGCAAAAGGCTCTACAATTTGCTCAAGAATTTAACTGCGTGAATCTTCAAGCTAGTGAAGGGTGGTTGAGTACCTGGAAGACTCGCAATGCGTTAATCAGGAGAACTGTGACATTTGGACTGAAACTGTTTTCAAAAATGTATTGAAGTACGAGCCAAAAAACGTTTTCAATCTGTCAATCCGGTTTGTTTTTTAAATGTTTGCCAAATAAAACTTTCGCTTTTAAAACTGATAAATGTTTTGGTGTTGAATCAAGTAAAGAAAGGATAACACTTATGGTTGGAGCAAACATGGATGGCTCAAAGAACTGAAATTACTACTCATAGGTAAAAGCAAAAAATCCCGTTGTTTAAAAGGAGTTAAATTACGCCAATAATAAAAAGGCATGGATGATTTCTGAGATTTTCGAAAGCTAGATTAAAGAACTGGACACCAAAATAAAAAGCGTCTTAACTTCAATGAGGGAAATGGTCTTATTCACCAAATTTCAGTATATTATCATGTTATGACAAGACTTGTTGTTGAAGATGATGCAGGATGTGTGGAAGCTAAATTAATGCTCTATAAATTATTCGGACATGTTTCGACCATATATATGGTATATTATATGTAACCACACTGATAATGACCATACATTATGGTCGAAACATGTCTGAATAATTTAACTTAAGTCTTATCATAACAGGTGAAGAAACGTAGGTTTGTCGTTATGATGTCGAATCGTCTCAGTGGAGGTATTCTGGATAGCTACGTCCGAAAAAAGGTCGACAAGTGCGGTAGAATGTGAAGGTTATGCTGTGTTGTTTGATATTAACGGCATAGTAGTTAGATCAACAGATTTTCTACAAGGTAAAGATCAGCAAGTGTTTCGATGACCGTCGTGAGACAGGTTAGTTTTACCCTACTGATGACTCATCGTTGCGATAGTAATCCTGCTCAGTACTAGAGGAACCGCAGATTCGGACATTTGGTTCACGCCCTAGCTCGAGCTGGCTATGGTGCGAAGCTACCATCCGTTGGTTTATACCTGAATGCCTCTAAGGCCATATCCTTTCTAGAAAAAGGTGGTAACAATATTTCTTGGAGTTCTGAAAGTCGAAAGGCTCAAATCAATGTGACTTCAGTAGGCGTTTGATGTTCGCGTCAGCCGTTGCACGAGCCCTTATTACTGCGTGGGGTCATTGGTCGTCGGTCAATCATGGGTGTTCAAATCATTTCGATGTTTGAGCTCGGAATTGTCTGTAGACGACTTATGTACTTGGCAGGGTGTTGTGTCCGGTAGAGCAGTTTTCACGCTGCGATCTGTTAAGACTCAGCCCTTAGCTTGGGGATTCGTTTTGTTGAAATACACGAGACCCCGCCGCTTGATTTGAGCAAGCAAAATATTCACGGGTTTTGCTGGAAATGTTTTGCATCGTGTTTTAATAAGATGCTTGGATTAAAAACAAGAATCATTATCCTATTAGTGCCTATATATTCCTAAATTATACTAGTTGAGCAATAAACAGATTATCTGAATTAATGGTTACATTCAGTGAAACCAGCAGGCACAACAAAATCAGACAAAATAAAGAATGAAATGCGAGATAAATGAATATTGTACTTTATGCCATGTCTATCTTCTATCAATAATATAAATTGTCCAAATAAGATTATATATTTTAATTGTGTGGACAAGTGGTTAAATTAATGAGTCTTCTTCTTCTTTATTGTGGCCCCAAACAAGCCCAAAAAGAAGAAGGTACGACCTACACGCGCGCCAGGTAGATTTCCTCTTTTGTTTATTCATTTTTTTTTTGTATTTCCGTTTTTTATTTCTCTGTTTGTTGTTTATTAATACGCTATGGTTTTTCTTTTTATTGTAAGACATTATTTGAAAACTGTGCCCTTATTGTTTGCTCGACCACAAAAGCTGTCTTGACAGTTTATTATTAATAGATATGTAAATGGTGAGCTATTATATACAAAGTTATCTCTGTGTTCCTTATGAATGAAGTCATTTTTTATTAATATTTGCAACTGAAACCATATTTTCAGGCGTTGCAAATTTTAATTTTATTGCTAACTTTTGATGTCATCAGAAAAAATAATAATTACATTTAGGTAATTGGAACAAATATTCCATTCTGACAGTGGAGTGCAATGCAATAACAAAGCAAGCAAAGTGAACACCAACAATTTGATTCTAAAATCATTATGATCAGTCATCTAAATCTTTCGAGTGGTAAACACTACCATCAACTCTTGTTGTACTACTTACGAATTTTAAGTATTGTGAAAGCGCTAAAAAACGGATATACCTATTTTGAAGTTCCCTGAGACGATTAAGACCATTTCTAGATAAAAGTCTATCTGTCTGTGTGTATGTGTGTATTATGTGTGTCTATATGTATTCTTCCACTATAGCGCCTAAACGCTTTAACCAATTGAGCTAAATTTTGGTATATGAGTTTGGCGCAGTCCTAGGATAAAGCAATTAGATTTTGGTTGAAATAGCTGTGATAGGGGTGGACACAACCACAATTTTCTTATATCAGTAGGGGTCGAGTGGTACATCATTTGAAAACAGTTCTTATCTGCTTTACAGCGATAGGTCACTTTTGATATTTGTCCCCATAATTCTCGAGAAAATAGCGTTTAAAGATTCTTTTTTATAAGAATATAATGTGTACTTGAGTACTTTACCACATTGATAGAGCGTTCGTTTCGCATGCTTATATAAATATATTATCCTTGTACCATATTGTTTATATATGTATATAGCAGGAGTGGAAGAGGTCTAAGGTTGTTCCTATTCTGAAGTCGGGTGACAGATCTGTGATTGATAACTATCGCCCGATTTCCATTCTGTCGAATTTTGCAAAAATTTTTGAGTCTGTACTATATGATCGTATTTATAGTTTTGTTAGAAATCAGATTTCCACTGTACAACATGGTTTCTTTTCCCATAGATCTACTGTGTCTAATCTAGCGGTTCTTTCTGAAAATGTTTCTGAGGTTTTAGATCGTGGAGGCCAAATTGATGTAATATATACAGATTTCACTAAGGCATTTGACAGAATGGATCACGGCATTTTGATGCGAAAATTTGACCAGTTTGGTTTTGTTTTAAACCTAAAATTGTTTCTTCAGTCATACTTGAAAAATAGATCTCAGTATGTTTCTCACAATGGCTACCAGTCACATACATATACAGCTTCTTCGGGAGTGCCTCAGGGATCGAACCTTGGACCCCTCTTTTTTATGTTATTTATCAATGACCTGGAGAATGGAATTAATTGTGATTGGCTGATGTTTGCGGATGATCTTAAATTGTACAGTTCTATTGATAGTATCGTTGACTGTGCTAACCTACAGAACAATTTGGAGCTGGTGCATCAATGGTGCGTACTAAATAAACTTTCACTTAATCCGTCGAAGTGCAAATATATCAGTTTTACGCGCAAGAGGGTGATCATTGATTACGTTTATTCCATTGATCAGGTGCAAATCTCACGATGTGAATCTGTCACTGATTTAGGAATTATATTTGATTCGAAATTTACGTTTGCTGAGCATATCAATTATGACACTAGAGGCAGGTAGGACATACGGTTTTCTGGTTAGGAATTGCAGGGGATTTAGAAACACAGATACCCTTAAAACGCTGTACTTTAGCTACGTGCGCTCTAAACTGGAATATGGGTCACTGATATGGTATCCATATTATGTGACTCATCAAAATACGGTCGAAAAAGTGCAACGTAGATTTTTGAAGTACTTAATGTATAAAGCGGTTGGTCATTATCCTCCAAGGGGTACTGACTACCAATTAATGACGGATCGATTTGAGATACCAAGTCTTGAACTTAGAAGGAAAATAAATTCTTTGCGATTTCTTTACAATTTAGTTCACTCCAATATAGATTGTTCCCACTTGCTTTCAAGAATTAATTTCAACGTTCCAAGGCAGCATATAAGGTCCAGTACAACATTTTATTGTGGTTATGCTAGGACGAATCTTATGTTGAGATCTCCAATTTCTATTTGTACCAGAAACTACAATCTTATGTGTAAATATTGTGATATTTTTTCGTGTAGTGTTAAAGAAATTATGGATTGTGCCATGTCTCATGTTACTGATTAGTATTACCATTAAGAGCTAGTTTTCTTTTTATTTTAATTTAAGTTTATTTTTTTGTGGTTTCACCGTTTTGGAATTATTATTATTTTGTCCTGTAATTGGCTTCGCTGTTGGACAATAAATGTTATTATTATTATTATTATTATTATATAGTTAAGTGTCTGTGATGTATTATGTGACTATGAATAAAACTTTTTTGAAAAATTTGAATTTGCTTCGCTTGCGGAATGTTATGGGTTCGAATCCAAGCTCGTGCAATATTGTTTTTGAATAAAGTAGTTAGTTTGGAAATATTGAAAATCATACAATTATAATAATAATAATTATTAAAATTCTGTTTCGTTACGCAGGTCATATATTTTTGATTATATTATATTATGTCGGGAAAGTTTTCCGGCAACACAACCGATTTTTTGTGTTGGAAGAGGTAAGATAATAATTAAATAAATAATGTCTTTGAAGTAAAAAACTGAATTAAATTGAAGAAAATAAATTACTAATTGTAATTATCAATCAACAAGTAACATATTAAATAAAAACTGTTATCAAAAAGAAAATCACCAAGTTTATGTTGTTATTATAAACGACCGTTAAAGTCAAAATCTTCCAAGGATCAAACATGTATCACGATTTCGACAACAAATTCTAAGATTGCATTTTGACGAATGCGATTTCTATATTTGTAACCAATTCTCTCAACTCTGGCATCTGGCCTTCGCTGAAACCGAAGCGGGAAATTTTAAAAATCTAGTAAATTTATATATATTAAATCTGAAGCAGTGGTGACATCTGTATATGCGAAAAAAGTTTAAGGAAACTGGCTTGAAGCATAAATGAGCAGCAACAACGTCTGTAAGAACAGAGGAAAACATTGAATGCGAGTAGCAGTAATACGTATTGGAGTAAATGGTGCATTAGCACTAAATAAATATTCGTCTCACATCATTACGACAAATTAGACACCGTTACAAAATTCTAATCTTTCAGGAGCAGAAAAATGGTGATATGCATATTGGCAGGATGTTCACCGAACAAATATTGCGACGTGTAAATGACGATAGAAATTGTATTCACTACATATTTATGTTAGATGTCTCGTACGGACTCATATCTAAACTTGGCTTGTTTCCTATAAATGCCTCTCGCTGTGCTTGAAGACATGTGAATGGGCAACGAATATGTTATTCTGACGAGCTCATTATAATAGCGAAACGAAATCGTCAGTATCAGTCGACTGTCGACCCGTGCTTCGGTCTGGTTCTACTGGATTATATTGAGGTGCTGCAAAATTAAATAAAATCCCTTATGTAGGTAAAACCAGCAACTTTGTCTGCTATACCTCAATAATGTTTTTTCCCTTTATTATCACTAACATTCAACATTTTAACGATAGCATTAGAAGTACGTCCTTCAATAATCGGTTATTTATCAGATACATAGTGTAAAACACCATAATTTATATAAAAAGGGCTTTAAGGAAGTACTTAGTTGCGGCACGAGCCCATAAATCTATTACGAACAAAAAGAGAAACATCACATAAACTAATAAAATGCTATTATGAACAGGCTTAAAACATTAAACTTAACAAAAAAAAAAAAAACTAGAAACGATAATAATAATAATGCTCAAGGAGATACATCGGTAGATAATCGTGACAAACGTTATAGTTAGTCAAACAATAAGGTAGTCAAGTAACGAGAACCCCATAAATTAGAGCCATGAAATCCAAGCGGGGGAGCTAAAAGTTGTGCGCTTACTTTGCCTGTGTTATTACCCAAACCAAAAAGCATCAACCCCCTCCTACGATTCCGGTAAATCTAAATGTGTTTGCGACATTTAGTCGACCACCAGTGACGTAGAATAAAAAAAAGTAAAACGAAAGTTGTAATAGCAAAAATGTTCAAAGAGCTCGTATGTATGGGATAATAGATTTCTCAACTACACAGAAATAATAACAAAAACAAAAGTTTGAAAAAAATATCAAAGGTTATTGATATAAAAAAATGTTTGGCAAGGATCGCATATAGACAAATAATCATAATTTAATTGTTGTTCTGATCAGTCGTAAACCAAATATGTCTTTAGGGTATTCAGTATATAGGAAGGCAACACTCGATGACAGATATCTCAACGCTCATTCCCATCACCGCCTAGCTCAAAGCTCATCAGTAATAAGTTCATCGTACATTCTCTTTGTCACAACCTCAATATCTTGAATCCAATCTATCACCTCTTGCATCTGTTCTACTCTCCAATACCCTGAAATTAACAGATATCCAAAGATCTATAGGAAAATATAAATCACCTAGTCCTAACTTCAATAACAGTCTCCAGCTGAGGACCTATTATTGATATAATCAGCCTACAAAGAAAAACAGAAAAACAAAAGCAGTTTCAAGACGCCGACTCCTTGTTTAAAGACAAGCATCTCATTTTCCAAAAGAAAATTGTAGACTCTGAATCTGGCAATTTTCCAAACTCACGATAATTCCAATTGATCGTCGACAATCTTCTTCCCAACGTAGAAGAAATAATTATGTATAGCGACTGCTGTCCGGGTCAAAACAAAAACATGCGTATGCCAGTTATGAATTTGGCAATCATAGAACAACTTCAGAAGAAAGGCCGATTTCTGACAATTAACCATAAGTTTTTAGTCCTAGGACATATGGAGGCAGCAATTGATAAAGCGAAGAAAAATGCGTCAGTTAATATAGACATACAAAGAGATTGGGCAAATCTAATCCGTTCAATACCGCGAAAAAAAATGTGTATGAGATGAATCTGGGAGAGTTTTTAAAGTTCTGCTCTCCGGTAAGTTTCAACATAAGTACAAAGAATAACACTTTGGGTGAAAAGGTAGATTGGTCTGGTATTAGAGAAATAATGTACTCTCATAATTCACTATGGGAAATCCTCTACAGAGCCTCGTTTCAAGAAGATTTTCAAACAATAAACCTATTAAGAGAAAATACTAAAAAATCTGGTCTAAAAAATCTAATGCCCATTTCTAGCACGCCATTAGGAATAGCTGCAAATAAAGTTCAACGCCTAAAAGATGTGATGCCTTACGTGGATGAAGCTAATCGACCCTATTATATGCAATTTTCAACAACTATTAGAGAATCTCAAGGTCAACAACAGATTCTCTTTCAGAATCTGAAGACGAAAAGCTCAAGAGGAAGCAAATTTTTAATTTAATTTATGTATTTAATATATGTTATTACTTCAGTCTGTATTCGCCAAATGATATAATTTAAAACATCCTCATATTTTCTAATCTTATTTGCAATAATAAATCTTTCTATCAACAAAAATAGCGTGCTATTTTTAAAGGTAGGTAAAGTGCCAATGTATGGTTTTTTTATATTTTTTTTAATTTCGAAAATCCCAATGTCACATTTTTTTTAAAGTCACTCGAACTTGAAATATCTTATTATTGTTTAAGGTACGATCTAGCATTTCAAAAACTACAACAACAAAGATGCAATTAAATTACATTAATTTATAAAAAGTAATTGAAATATTAACAATTTTTAAACTGACATTTTCCACATTCTGACATGGGCCTTTTTAGAACCCAGCCACAGATTTGAAATAGAACTTGGAGTTTTCCTTGATTTTCCTTAATTTAAAATAGACCTTAGTTAAATCTCAAATTCTTATAAATAAAACACATTCAAAAAATAATTTTGAATTTTGAATTCGTCTTCGAAATGTTAGAAATTTACTTGAAAGTGAATTTTATATTAAAGAATTTTTAATATCAAATTACTCTTTTTATTCAACAAATACAGTGGGATTATTCCACCGATGTTCAGAAACCATGTCAATGAACGCAAGTGGAGACCCATCAATCGCCAATAACGTTCTAATACGCAGTTGCTTAGTGATGTATTGGCAACTTGAATTTGAACATGAAATCTTCAAACAGCAATAAAAAATACAATTTTTTAATTAAAACCATGTTCTTTGACTTGAGTAGATTTTTAGGGAATAACAGAAATTCGGTTTTTTTTCAATCTCCTAATTTACAATTTTTTGAAGTCCGTAACATTGAATATTTATGGGTTAAATTATTTATATTAAAGCCAGTAATTTTGTCCGCTATGCCACGAAATTATTTTTCATATTTTTAATATTTTCTGATAGAGAATTCAATTATTGGAAGAAAAGTTTCTGCGGGGTTTTTACCTAAAATAATTAGACGATTCACCGATTATTTTATGTGCACGAAAAAGAAGAGCATTTTAAAAAGGTCTTCCTGTACCTTAAACTTTATAACCAGGTGATGCACTCCACCAAACAAAACGTTTTTGTTTGATATCGTGAAAGTTATACCTCTCTATTATTATTTATTCAGGTACAGAAAGTTTGAAGCATATAAACACAAATAATTTGAATATATGTTAATTTTCCTTGTGTTTTCTACGATATTTATAGTAAATGGTTTCGTGTGGGTTGGAGAGGGCGCGACCGGGTTCCAAATGGGGTGTCGACACGATCCACTTGTCACATACTTTATTTACTTATACTGGACTAAGTAGATATAAATGAGCATACATGGAGAAATTAATTTTTGTTGTTTGACATATGTTTTACAAACAACAGGCGAAAGTTGAGATGGGCGGGTTTTATGCAAAACTAATGTTATTATATTTGATTTCAGTTAAATATATTGAGAAAAATAGTCGTAACTAAGGGGTATAACAAATTCTCAGCTGTAGGTCAAGGAAAGTCGGTTGGATGTAGGAGGAGGCAGCACATTCTTGGAAGCGCGAAGGTTTTATAAATAATTTCTCTAGTTAAGAGCTTTTCTTATGTGTTTGTAAAAAAGATGCAATTTGTTTTTTAGATTACATCAATCGTTCAAACCGTGTATTTTTAGATGAGCCAATAGAGAAAAGCAAATGCAAGGCAAGGAAAATTAATGGTGAATGGTTTTATATAAAATATTAGAAAGAAAATGGCAAATAAAAAAAAATGCATACTACTAGGCCTTACACTAAGATACTCAACATTATAATAATTAACTATCATTCATTAATAAAGAAGGAGCGTAACTTCAATACATTTTCTATGTGATAACATATCGTTTTAATTGACTTAATATTGTATTTAGAGAGTTCAGTCTTGAAGTCGAGATACGATCTTAGGAAATACTCGGAATTCTCACTGATACATGCCATGGGGACACATTCGAACAAAACATGCTGGATAGATTGATTAACTTTTAGATTACATACACTACAAATCTCCTCACACTGGATCCGATAAGTGAAACCACGGACAGACAAACTGAGAAACACTTTGCTCGCCAAATGGAGTTGTGCTATGATCCTGTTAAAATGTATATGCATGTCGGGATGAAGGTATCTCTGACAGGCGGAGTTGAGAATATTAGGCGCAGTATATAGTGGGTAACTCACAGTGCCTGTCTCAATTCGAATTAAGTAGTTTGGGGTTGTTCCAAGCAGAAGGAGCAATCGCTTAAAAAACTGTGTTTGCACGCGCTCGATAGCATCAGGGTATCTAAGACCCCATACTACAGCGCAGTTCATTAATATGCTCAAAATCAGTGAGTTATATAATTGCATTCTGGCTTTCCACGATGTTAGCCGAGAATTCGCCATTAGTCCCAAAACCTTGCCAGTAGCTGGAGTTGCCTTCGTGGACATAACCGCAGCTGCCTCCGGAAAAAGGGATGAAGCAGAGAAAGTTATCCCCAAGTAAACGAATTGTTTCACTATTTCAATGGGATTCGACAAATATTTGAAGTTTTTATTGACAGCCCTAAAACCTCCTCTCTGAAAACACATTATTTGGGTGTTTGCGACATTGACCTCGAGCTTATTAATCTGACAGTAGCTCTCAAGGGTCCTTAAGCAGCGGCTTACCCCGATTTCAGAATCAGAGAGAATAACCAGGTCATCTGCATATAGGAGGATGTTAATGTTTGTATTATGGTCAATGCTAAATCCCGTCGACCCATTTTCTTTAAAAAAACGTTCTATATCAGCCAAAGATAGTGAAAACAAAAGGGAGCTCAAAGAATCTCCCTGCAAAACGCCCTGGGTGATACCAAAATTCTTGGAAAATTTATTTTTCACCTTGACTTTAAAAGCAGCACTCTTGTAGAAGTTTATCAGGGTATTAATAATATTAGAGGATAGGCCTATGTCGTATAGTTTCTGCCACATAAGAGGATGATCTAGCAGGTCAAAGGCTCTACGAAAATCGACATATATAGCGAACACTTTGCGCTTTTTTAGTCTGAGATGCAGTTGAATTGCGCAATTAAGCGTGAAAATGTTGTCGAGAAACACCCCTACCTTTCCTGAACCCATTTTGACCTTCGGGAAGCAGCCGATAGCGATCAGACCATGCCGCTATTCGTTCATTGAGAATATGCGTAAATAGTTTTGTTATGCAATTAGTGAGGGCAATATCCCTATAGTTTGAAGGATCGTTTATCGGACCCTTTTTATCCAGCATTGTTAAAGCAATCTGATTCCAAATGCTCGAAACTCTCTGAGTTTCTAAAATTTTGTTAAAAAATCCACAAAGATATAGAAGCCAATTTGTGGGAAGGTGCTTCAGAAACTCATACGAGACACCGTCAATACCGGGACTCTTGCCATTCCGGCAATGATTAAGCGAGCGTAGAAGCTCCTCATAAGTAACCTCGAAATCGAGCTGGTCACAACGAGCATCCGAACATAAGCCAGTGTATGAAATCGCAGTACTACAGGTACCCTCAAAAAATACTTCCCATTCCCTCACAGATAAAGTCGGTTTGTCGTTATCCAGAAATCCTTAGAAGCGTTAATGTTACCTTAGTTTTCTCAATACATCATTCTGATAGCATTTTCGCTTAAATTTCAGCAATTTTTTATACTCGCGTTTGTTAGACGAATAGTTTTCTCGAAATTGTTTAATTTACAAATTTTTAAGGACCCTACAACCTTTTTTTCTCGGTAATGCATTCGCTGTCAAACTTATTATTATTTATCAGCTCATCGTGTACAGTTTTCATTGAATGTGTTGCAAATTATAACAAAATAATTATTTAACTTTTTTTGTTGTCAAAACCAGGTTTGTTTCTCTTGACTTTTACATTAAAAGAACAGAAGTTATTGGCATTTTTTATTATTTTTGTAACTAATTTTGGTGAGGTCCTCTGTTTCAGCGGATATCGATCGGCAAATGGATCGCACGTTCTTGATTTAATTTTTTGGCATTCCCCATAAATATAATAAGTAAGTTTAAATAATTTGAACGTTTTAGTATTATGATTGAAAAAATAATAATTGACACCTTTGGCGATTACTCATTGCCAATATTTCAAAATCTACAAATTTTTGAAATAGGCAACCATTCCATTATAAAGTTGTCCCAATTTTGAAATATAAATACGATAAAATCATAAAAAAGTACAGCAAAAATTATTTGAACTGTTTTTGTAGCTTAATTTTCATTAGAATTTTTCGCCACTATCCCTTCCTTCTTTATAAGAAGTTCGAAAAATGCCAATAAAAATTTGAAAAAAACAAAATGGTCCTTAAAACGGCAGTTTTGACATAAATCGTCAAATTAGTCAAAAACCGCTGAACTGACCTATGTAAAAAAGTGTATTACACTCAATACACTTATGTGATAACCCTAAATATAGATATATAAATCGGAACTGATTATCATTATATTTTTATATGCATTGATCTTTTTTGCATGATATCAAGGTATTAGAGTAAAATTAGTACTTATTATTATAAAACTAAATTGTAAGGCAACAAGATATTTATAATTCTGTCAAAACACTTCCTACAGAATAAGAGCCCCCATTTATAGTGAATATATCTCCTATTAGTTATTCTTTTTCGTGTTGAAAATCGTCAACACGCACTCTAAAACACCTCCAACAAAACAAGAACACTTTTACCACAATTTACATATTATTTTGATAGTTTTATGTATACCGTCGTATTATTATTATAATCATAAGATAAAAGAAACGTGGTACCAGTCACCACAAAACCATAACATTGACTTACAAATTTATGGAATTATAGAGTTTTTTTTTATAATAATTCTACCTCCATAATCTTGACATGATGAATGATTTGGGGGTGTTTTAGAACAATTTAAGCACACCGAGAAGGTTAGATTGACAAAATGCGAGGTGATCCCTATAAATAAAATTCAACGATATTGTTTTAGCTTATAATATTATATACTTTCGTTAAACTCAGTGATATCTTGCACTATTATAATATATATTTTATACTTCAATGTAAATTTACAGTGTATTTTTGCTATCTATATAATATAATAATCTGACATTTAGTCCATAAGTAGTTAAACGGTTAGTTGTTTATGAACGTGTGTCGTGCCAACAATTAAAATCTATTATTTATTGGCAATGCGACAAAATTATAGAAATATCATTAAAAAAGTTTAATAAAATGTGCCTGATATGCAACCAAGGAACAAGAGGGAGTTTGCAGGATTACAAATGAATTTTATGAATTATAGGTTAAAATTTAAAGCAAAAACGATATTTATCGAAACCTATGAGCTTAGATAGAGATTGAAGACAACATAATACATATTTTTAACAACTTTAAGGCAAGTTGTTAATTACGATAGGTTTGATTATACTTTCTGTATGTTTTTTCTCTAATTTTTTCACATTACCCATGAATAATAAACAAGTTCATTAAAACTTCATTTGAGGAATTTTCAAGGCACTTTAATGTTAATAAACAACAAAAGTTTCACTACTTAAGACACTAAAAATATCAACAAATATAATTTTACAAGCGGCCAATAAGCTCAGTTGCAATCCTCGAGGCAATAGTTCAACCTTAAAAAGAAATTGAGATCGAATGGAATATATCAATACATATCTTGCATCTCTAATAATGAAAGAAAGAATATATCGATACATTTCTTGCATTTCTATGCCCAGTTCATTGAACTTTTTTATTATTATTGAAATTGTAGCCCGTCTGGTGAAGACGGTAAAAAATAAATATTCGAATGCCCAATGTATCAACATGTGTCATTTAAAAACAATTCTGCCAGATTTAGTTCATGTGAATACTGAAATACAAATAAGTATAAATTAGTAGTTTTTTTAGATAAAATAATGTTTTAATATTTGTTATATTATATATTATTGTGGTTAAGTAAATTAAATTTGTTGGAAAATCAAGTATCTAATAATGTTCCTTGTGTTTTTTTGTGACGTTTAGTAAGGTTTCATGGCTAGATAATAAAAATATAATTATATTCAGTGTGTCCCATTTGAAATACGCAAGTTGACATAAACTTCCAATATATAACCAGAAGTGCCACAAATATCACGATACAAATTTTACAAACAATCGTCTGATTGATGCTCCCAAATTGTCTAATCATAAGAACTCAGAGCTTCAGAGATATACATATCACGGATGAAAATGTTGTAGAATAAAAATATAAACATCTAATCCAAATTGCCGATTTCAAGCCTTAGTAGTCTCAACCTTGATTTATGGATACGTTTGACGTTTCCATCACATTTTGAGCTAAAAAATCGTATCTAAATTTTATTTCAAGCTGTCAGTTAGATTTTTAGGCAACTGGGATAACTTATTACGTCGTCGCCAAACTGGAGGTGTTCAACGATCGACGAAGATATCGTAATAGAAACACAGATAGTGTCCACTATGTGTATTTCCCTCTAGTATTTTTTCAGCAAAGCTTTACAAGTTAGATGCCAGATCTTCTTTCAATACGGACGCTCTATTTTTAAATGTAAATAAACAAGGTATTGAGATATCCACAATTTTGGAATATGACATCTCTCAAATGACCGCAGTGGCTTTGCCTGGTGGGAAATTCAATTAAACAAAAGTAATGAAAATGCATTGGTGATATCCAGGGTGGGCTAATTAGTTCTTGAATAAAAAAATGATATGTAATAAAGAATTTTTATTGTGATGCAAAAACGAATTTGTAATCTATACAGTTTGGTCACTGTTAAAATAAGGGACAGTTAGTTCTCTTCGTGTCGGCACGTCTGATGTACATGGGTACAAAGCAATTCGCAGCGCTTATAGTATAGTATCTTATAGTATATACAGTAGCGGGACCAAAAAGGAGCTGGGATTGCCACGAGTCGATGCCGTTTTCAGAGTCAAGTGAACCTTCTTGTCTATAGTTAATATTCGATGGTTTGGTCTAATATTATTTTTACTTTCCCGCATTGTGACCACGCTAAAAAATTGATATAAATACGGATATAACCATTTTGAAGTTCCGTGAGTCGATTAAGATCATTTCCAGATGGAAGTCTGTCTGTCTGTGTGTATGTATGTATGTATTCTACTACGAGAGCGCCCAAACGCTTTAACTAATTGAGCTAACTTTTGGTACATGAGTTTGGGGCAGTCCTAGGATGAAGCCATTAGATTTTGGTTGAAATCGCTTAAGCCCTTTGATAGGGGTGGACCCAACCACTAAATTTTCATATATCAGTAGGGGTCGAGTGGTACATCATTTTAAAGCATTTTTGATATGCCTTACAGCGATAGGTCACTTTTGATATTTGCCCCCATAATTCTCGAGAAAATAGCGTTTAAAATGTCACCAGTTAGTTAGTTGGAACGTGTAATATATATAACAAATAAAATACAATATTTATTACCAGGTTTCTGTTTTTAAGAATATGTTAAAGTGGTATTTAGGTAGTAAATTCATACTTTAACTAAAAACAGCGACGAAAATGCAAAGCTCTTATACTCAATACTGTATCCGCAAACTATATTGTCCAAATGTATAAAACTTTGAATTTTTTAGATAAACTTCAAAAGTAAACAGAACCAAATTAATATTTTTTGATGCTTGTAATTAATTATAAAACATAATAACTAATAATAGGTGAGTTAAAGTATAGTCGTAAAAATATGCTTTAGTATGGTTTTTTTCAAAAAAATATTTTAAACTAAAGTTGTCAATTAATTTTGGCATTTAGCTTGTGAATGCAATCATTAAATAGTTAATAATATCAATTTAAAAGAAAAATCCTGTTTACTTATTAAATCAACATTCTCTCAAACAAACTGTCATAGAAGGAATAAAATAAAATATTTATGGGCCCCTAGGTGTTATATCTAGCTACACAGCAATAATTCCTCGATGCAGCCGCATGTTAACGCACACATGAGATATAAATTAATAAACATTATACTCCTATAGATACCTATAAGGCTGGTTATTATATTATACGCCAGCCACGAACAAGATATCGTGAAAAAGTTAAATAATTATTGACCGAGACAGGGTGAGTCGTTATAGCAGCGGTCCCGCCGACTGCGCCAAAATTGATAACCTGTAGCTAAAGAGTTTTACAAGGCAAAACAGTATCGTTATAAATATTATCATTCACGTATGGACTAAATCTTAATTTGGTGCTACAACTTCTACATTTCATATATATGTACCTATAATTGTAGGTATTTATCGACATGCTAACGAAATGTGGTTTTATTTTCTTTATTGTACGATTTATTTATTATTATTATATTTGAATACATAATAATTGATTCCTTTATTGTATATCAGTGATATAAATTACCATATTATAGAGAAAATAATAGGTACCTACGTTAAAGCTGAATAAAAGCAATATAATATGTTAAGAACCATAGTTATCAACCGAGCGAGAGTTGATCCACAACTCAACAGTGCAGTGGTACTTATACTAAAAAGAAGTTTTGCAATATTAGATGGAGAAATCGAATCTATTATACGCAATATGTTAGATAAAAAGGAGTTCTACTTCTTTTCCGGCCGACGACACTACATCTTCTTCTTCTTTCCCCATATTATGAACATTTTCTCATCCTAGTATAAACACTGCCGATGTGTTAATCACCATAACATGACTACTGAAGCCGGTGACTTCTTATTAGGCTGTTTTTGAAAAGTCAAAATTCTACATAAATTACTTTGTAAGCAAAATTTCTTATTGGCTGGGAGAGAACCGTAATTAAATCAAAGCAAAGCACATTATTGTCTTTTCCAGACTTTTTCTACAGGGTGATTTTTTACAAATGGAACTGCTAATTAACTTTTTTATTTAAAGTTACGTAAAAAATGTATTATATAGAAGTTATATGCCATAAATGTGTCATATAACAGATTATAACTTCTGAATACATATACAAAGTGACCAATAAGATGCTGATAACATAAACTTACCGTTTTTAATGGAACATTCTCAATACTCGTGCTAGCCATAGATTCGATCAATTATTCATTTACATTAATGGTGTAAATAATTTTTTTATTTGATAGAGAATGTTTCGTCTAAAAATCTTTTCTTAAACTCTTTAATTTTAGATAATTTGCTGGAACGTCGTCCTTTCAAGGTGCACTTAGATGCACATATAAAAATAAGTTGCAGAGGGTTACGATTTTGTTGTTTGGGAGAAAATCACAAACAGAACATCTATGAGTGGCAGCATTATCATTATGCACGAGTGGTTTTTGACGTATTGCTTTACGCAAATAGCCATACATACATACCATACAAACAATAATTCATATTTGACCAAACTTGTTCAAAGTTTTTTCGGCTTTGTCCCCTTCAGGATTATAAATATAATAATATCTAATAATAAAAAACTTTATTTTCCAATTTTATATACTACAAAATATGATATACCTAATATAATAAGTAAATAAAATATAAATTGGAAAATCAGGGGAAGTTCACCACAAGGTGCTCTACCACTTAACCCTGACATAACTTAACACAATTTCAAGCATTACACCAAATTCATAAATTTTATGCACTAAATGTGCTCCTTGAAAAAACCAAATAAATTTAAATTTAAGAAATATAAAAAAAGACAAAATAAATAGCATACAATGCACTATGAGCTATGAGCACCACAATAAGTCAAAGTTACATATTCTGCTGTTCATATAAATACTGACAAACAAGGCATTGAAACTCAGCCAATCTCATCAACTTCAGATTTTCCGGTAAGGAATTATATTGTTCCATTAATATGATGCACATCTGTACGAAACTCTGTTTTATTAATTATGATAGAGACAGAGAGCGTAATATTTGAACCTGTTTCTCAGGCTTCTTCAGTTGAAGTTTCATGATTCAAAAACCAAAAACGCATCGAAATGGTTAAAACGAAATATCAATGTTATATTTGGCCAACGTTGCAAGCAGTTTGTTCAATTGAATAGTATCGTTATCCAGAATTTGCCATTTAATCCTTAAATTTATTTGAAGCAATCGAATCGGTGAAGGATCAGCGACCATAAGATCGATTCAAGCATATTACTGTCGGAAAAGGTGCTAATCCACGAAAACTCATTCAACGTCATGCTCAAGAACCTGAACTTTCCTCCACGTTCACCTGGCGAATCTTGTATAAATACTTTGTGCTTCACGCCTTTCAGGCTCAACCACCATAGACAGGGGGAAATAAGAAATCTTATATGCTGCCAAAGGTGTCAGGCTATAACAGCTTTTTTTTTTGCGTCAATGGAATGGAACTACCAAACGCATATGATTTCGACAGGACGGTGGTATGTGATATACTGCGCGTTAGACACGAACATTATTTCTTGAGAAGTTCCAAGGCTCCGATATATCGCGAGGTGGTGACGTCAATTGACCGCATAGATCCTGTGCTTTGACGCCCCTAGATTTTGTTCTCTGGGGTATTCCAAAAGTTCAAATCTAAGCCGACAAACCACAGACGGTTGCGGCTTAAAGGCTAACATTAATCGCCTCATTGGTGAATTTACGCTATGTAGGTACATGCGATACGGTCATTCAAAATGATATCTCCAGAATTCGCACCAAAAGGCAAAGCCGCGGCGGATATTTGGCTGATATAATTTTTAGAACGTAATTTGCTTATAACATATTATGCTTTACAATTAAATTTATACACAATTCAATTCATTACAATTCTCGAAGATCGAGCTTTCTTCCTACAACAGCTCTTAGATATTTTCATTCCTGAGATACATTTTTTAAAGCATAAATAAACCAATGCAATATTGGCGTTAGTGTTCACGCACAATACAATATGTGCTCAGTTCTGTGGATTTATGAGGAGTTAAATGGATTTGGACGCACATTTTGCTTAATCGCAGCAATTCTTAAGGATGGTTCAAAAATTGTATTCTTCCTGATTTGTTTTTTTAACTTTATCTGTGTCACTTTCTTATACAAAGACATTGATGGGTTGTTTTTTCTTTAACACTTTTTCTTTTGTATATTATGAAATTTTTTTATTTTGCTTTATTTAATCAGAATGAAAGTCATTTTCGATTCACCTATATTCACATGCTTTTTGAATGAACACCTTTTGTGATCATAAATAACAAGTCATGAATATTAAATCGGACACCCTGTAAATCTTCAAAATGTAATATAAATATTACAAAATTATTCATTACATTTAATAAATCACCCAGTTTTTCTGTTATATTACAAATTTATGTATATAAATAACACACCTACGGTATTAAGAAGTGTCCGTTTCTTATTTGCTTTATTTATGATGGGCACAAAATGTTACCCAGACCAAAAATGTATATTATATGAAACTGAGCAAAACACCAGAGTAGAGAAAATCCTAATAATAATAATAATATAAATAAATATTTCTGATGACGTTTCGAACAAATTCAACATAAAAACGACCTGCGGTGAACAGTATCCCAAAACAGCGAGAAACAGCTTGTCAAATGACCACCTGTAGGGAATTGGGTAATATTATTATTTGAGTTCTGTTTCTGTTAGTTTTTAACAAAAACCAAAGGTACGAGGTGTGATAGAAACGTTCCTCTACAGTCAATGCCAGTTTTCTGCCTATAGTGACTGCATCTCTCTGCATTGTCGACGGAAAACATTTTCAACGTCCTTCTTGCTCCGGAGCCTTAAATCCGCTTCGTGAAGCTCCTACCTAGAAAACAAGCTGAAAATATACCCAAGGCTTTACTAATAAATAATAATCAGTTTATTTGCAACCAAAAATACAAAACACTTCGACAACATAAACAAAAATTTTGATACAAATGTCACAATGATAACTTAAATAAGACATTCTTGAATTGTATCTGATCGCAAAAAGGGATATAAGGCAGTGAGTTATTATCTCTTTTTAAGATTTTCACCCGGAAAATTATATAATATCAAATATTATATATATATTAGTTAAAAACTTTTTCTTTTTACTCAGTATGTGTTCCTGCACATTTACAGCAGAGCTGTACCTTTTCAGTATTAGAGAAAATATCTTCGGCCGTTCAACAATTATATCCATGGACCTATTAATAGTTTTCTTACTGTGTACAAACTGTCTTGCCCTTCATGCAGAGAATTTAATGAATATGCGTCTCCTATCACCAATTCTCTTAAACCTTTCGAATTTTTCAGATTTATTGAAAATTTCAGGTTTTCCATAAAAGATTAGGTATACTTTGAACGGACTGGTGGCAAGATCCGCTAGGATACGTGAAATTTAATTATGCTAGCCGTAATTGAACTTAGGTCCGCGAATGGCTGGATATATATATACCATAAACGAATTCGCATGCCATATATTATTTCGATTGGCTTTATACACTAGCTAACTCCTTGTATTAGCTGTATCCATCCTATATTTTCTGTCGAAGGTAAATTCTTTTGGGGTATAGCTATGGTAAGCTAAAGAGTATATAACCAAAGCAAAAATCTGCCATACGCGGACCTAAATTTAATTGAGGGTGAGTAAATTTAGGCAAAATTTTGTGTTTAGGTTAAGATTTTTTTTATGTCCGTTCACAATATTGTGTCGAGATTTTGAATTAATTTTCCCTTATATGCATCTGGTTGTTTTCTCCCTTTGTCTTCATTACTTTTAGGATGTTTTCGTCTTTATTTTTGACTATCGGTTCGTGTTGTCTTCATTCTTCCTATTTCTCAACATCGAGCCATTTGATTGCGTCTTCGCGTAGGATTTCCACGCCTTCTTCTACTTTGCCTTGTTTTCTTTTGTTGTTCTTTTTCCATTTGTTTTGTTTCTATTATCTGTGCTTGTGTCAAATTTTCGCATTAAGTCCTCCTGCCTGCGTTTTATTGTTTCTTCTCTTTTTGTTCCTCAAATTTGCGTAATGTTTTCTATCGTCTTCTTTACGTTTCCTATTTTATTTGCATTTTCTTAATATTCATGTACGTTCAGTTTTCTTAGAAATTTGTTTCACACTACCATGTTTTCACCAGACGGGCTTAATGTGTTTCCTCTCTTGTGTCAAATTTTTGCGTTAATTCCTCCTACGTGTGTTTATTGTTTTGCGTCTTTTTGTTCCTCAAATTTGCGTTGTTTTCTTCTTTTTGTTTTCAATTTTCTTTCCGTAGTTTTGTAATTTTTCCGCTAATAGACGATTCGGTGCTGCCTCGCATCGTTTGGTTTCTTTATGTTCTCAACCTCACGTTGTTGTCTTGATTCTTGCATCATCTTTAACATTTCTAACTGAAAGGTCATAAATTGTTTCATGACAATTCCCGGTTCATTCGTTTTGGGTTTTGAATTTATCGTTAGCACAGCAGAGCTGTACCTTTTCAGTATTAGAGGAAAAATCTTCGGCCGTTCAACAATTATATCCATGGACCTATTAATAGTTTTCTTACTGTGTACAAACTTTCTTGCGCTTCATGCAGACAATTTAATTAATATGGGTCTCCTATCACCAATTATCTTAAACCTTTCGAATTTTTCAGGTTTATGTAAAATTTCAGCTTTACCAAAATCCAAAACCATCAACAGTATATGCTCATTGAAATGTTCTCCAACATCAAACATTCGATTATTATTTCTTCTGTTTTACTGTAACATGCTATCATTAACAATTCGCAATTCATCATCTGTTTTATCCTTTCATACATTGTGCTTCCTCAGTCATTCGGCCTTGCTATTTTTATCATTTGAACTGATATTTTTTATCACATGTACCTAGTCAGTCTTTCAGTTCCCTCAATTTGTTTTTCAATTAATGTTTCCAGCCACTTTCCATAAAACCGCTTCATAATCTGTTCAGTTCGGTTTTTATCCTATTCTCCATAATATAGTTTGCCTTACTCTATTTGGTTGACGCATCATTCGAAGCATTGATAGCTGCCACAGCAACTTTGTTGCGCTCGACTAAAACTTTGGACTGGTTGTAACCATCCATTAATTGGTTTTTGGGGCAAAATATCAGCAATACCAAATTGAACCTCTGTAAAATACGCTGTGTACAAATTGTACCTACATAAAACAATTATATTGGTATGATTTGAATATACATTATATAGTACCTATACCTATTTTACGATATCATATAAACAAAATGCTTTCTTCTTCTGTTTTGTTTGTTCTTCATGGTGTCTTGTACGTTGTGTTTTTTATTTCCCCCTATTGTTTCATTGTTTTTGTGGTCGTGAGACGCCAAGCGGGGGCCCCCTTTGTGATTTATGGGGGCGCGTGTGGGGAATGCAGCCGGCGCCAATCGCTGACCGGGGGGACCCGACGTCCCGCTTACAAAATACTGGCATACCAAAACGTATACAATAAATACGCGTATAGCAAACACATAACTATTATATTATCTAGTTTTATAACTTAAGGTACATGTATGAGTATGAGTACCTAGGATTGTAGTCTTTCTGATATATTATTATGGAATTTTTATTATGGATGTTTAGTATCCCGAAGGTGCTTAAAGGAAATAACTAACTAGTTATGATTGTTTTTAATTGTACGGTGTTTTCGGACAAAATTAACATACTTGAAACAAACCTTTTGCAATATTGTTAGATACGATACTCAAATTACAATTACATACAAAAGAATGACGAAAGGACAAAGACATTACAAAATTGTTTGAAACATTAATATAAATATTTCCCGGCATACAAGAGATTTGAACAATTATACATAAAATTTATCGATATTTCAAAGAATCTTTAAATTTTCACCACACAATGTCCCTAGTTATTGTAATGAAATTATTGGTCTGGTTTTCGACAAATTCCAAAAATGTGTTCGCAAACCTGAGAAAGGTGCAAACGTTAAGATTGAAATGTAATTTAATTTTTTATGGAGCGACAAGAAACATGATTTATTGGAACTTTGGATTTTGCTGTATTTTGGAATCTGGCGTGTAATAATGAAGCCATGTTTCATCCATTGTCACATATCGACGATAGAATTCCAGTTTATTGCGGTTTAACAGCGCCAAACACTCCTCTGAAGCATCAATTCATTGGTGTTTTTGGTCGACTGTGATCTCACGTGGCACCCATTTTGCACGGAGCTTTCGCATACCCATCTGACTTTTGATTCGTGAGATATAGCATTTTGTGTGCAGCAACTTTTGTTATTGAAAAAAAAAAAAGGGGGAAAAAAGTGAATTTCGAGTTTTGATAAACCATTGCTTTTTGATGAAAAAAATAACAGTGGAAACCAAACAATGGCTTGATAAACATTATCCGAACTCCGCTCCATCGAGACAAATGGAAAGTTAAACGTTGTCGTACCAGCACAAATGATGCAGAGTGCAGTGGACGCCCAAATGAGGCTGTTATTCCAGAAAACGTCAAAAAACATTCACAAATTGGTTATGAACGATCGCAAATTGAAGGTGCACGAGCTAGCTAATATTGTAATGAAGCCAAGAATTAAAAAATAGACGGTTGGAAAGATTTCAGGCAATGTTAATAAAGCACCATTTGACAGACAGCAAATATCACGTACGTCAAACGTACACAATGCCGCGCAAAAATGGGAATACAATGCAGTTTTTTCGACGTAATTAGTTGCACCACTCACACTGAGAAGCGTGGCGACTCGCGACCGGAGGAATGGCGACCGTTTGCCGGTAGTAGCGACTACGTAGCAGATTGGAAACCAGGCTGGTTTACAATGCATTGGAAATGTCTTGACGAATCGGTCGCAGTATTGGTGGCCGGCGAAGGTGTAAGAAGACTGACTTGGCACGCATCTCCGAGAGGGGTGGTGCGACTATTTACGTCGAAAAAAGTGCCTTGTTCTCCCATTTTTTTCTCGGCATTGTGTACGTTTGACGTACGTAATATTTAGTGTCTGTGCCCTGCATTTGATTCGGATAACACCGCGGCCAAAATACAGAAATAGTTGTCTGTACTCTATACATGCGTTATAGTTTAGTCTCCTGACCACGAATCCGATGTCAAAATTGAGCCTACTTAACACAATGTTTTAACTTAAATAACAAACTGAACAAATCTGATATTTTTCGCGATTTGCTAAAGATTGAAGGTTGATTGAAGGGAATAACCTCGGAAATCATGTTTTTTGATGGTAAAAAATTTTGAGATGGAGGCGAAATTCTGACCCCTAATCTATAAAACGTATGCATAGGAATACGATAGAATAATCCTTAGAAAACGTTTTGACAATACCTAACTATTTTTGAATGCGAAATGATTTACGCTCATTTGTTATATTGTAAATATATTAAAAACAAACGAATGAATTTGAATTACCCAACTTAAAAAGCTGTAAACTTGGACCTCGCTTTTGTGATTTTGGTAGTTGGGGTTCAAGGCATATTGAATACATATGATTGTTTTAAAATACTATACACAAGTCGAGAAATCTGCTCAACGCGGAGAATATTTTTAATTATTTGTTCCTGACGTCCCTTAAAAGATTGATCAAAAATAACGGTGCACAGTATTTGATCGGGAAACTTGTCTGGCGCCGTGATCTGCGTCAGAGGTCTTCAAGAAACAAGGACCTTCTTTCAATGCCCCGCCGCCGCTCTGCTTTGTTGCAAAGGAGTTTCGCATAAAATGCAGTAAAGATGTAAAACCAGATTTACTCCTATCTGAGGAGCATCGGCCTGGACTGAATTAATTTCTTTAAGAAAAAATTGAAGCCATCCGTATTAGCTAAAAAATAACTTATAAGTCTACAATAGTTTGATGTTATGATTTTAAATGGTTTTGAAGTTGGCTGAGCGTGTTGTTGGGAGTCTCATTTTAGTTGTTACTGGAATTTGATAATTTTAATTATTTCAATCGTTCTTTTACTTGTGTATATTTGCTCTTTTCAGGACGATAGTTTTGCTCTGTTGTCAATAATTATTGAATATAGCGGTAATTTAAGGACAGTGCTGTAAGGGGTAATAAGTAGCTTCATAGCTAAACTTCGCCTTTTGATTGAGCATAAGTTCATTGTGATATTTTACTCAGTGTAGAAAATAAATCATTTTTTAGTTTGTATGTATCATCTCAAGTTTGTACACATTGCTCAATCAATAAAGACTATTATTATTATGATATAGTTTCGCAAGTAAACATCGAGTGGCTGCAATGGTCTGTTTAACTAGTACTGTAAGCCCCAAAAATATCACTTACTAGTGCATGCAGGCACATGAAGAATATCTCTATACCTCTCTTGTGTTAAGATGAATGCAAACGCAATGAAGAAGCGGGCTCCATCATCATGATCTCTTACCGTTCAAGCTTGCATTTTTAAACTCCAAAAGAAATGATTTAATACAATCCGCCTCAAATATTGGGTTATAGGAAGTGATGAGTCAAGCAGCTGTAGTAGTTTCTTTTAAGTTAGCCCAACGATGAGTGAAAACTTCCTCCTCAGTGTAGCTTTTGACATTAAATTGGGCTAAACGATAATCTAAAATTAAGTAGATGATAACTATGTAAGATACCATTCCCAGTACCATACTCAGAATTGTAATCTTGTCTCCATGTTTATTTGATCTACTGATGAATGTCCGAAGAAGTTTATCTTTTCGTCCAGATGACTAGCGACGAGCATATTTAAAACTTCAAAGTATGAGGTGGCACAATGTTTATTTTTCCTATTGAAACGAAAAACCAAAGACAAGAATACATTTATAGAGACAAGCCCAAGCCTGCTCTGCTGACTGACAGTTTTTAATTGATTCCTAGTCTAGAATTTGACAGGTTATCCTTTTTTCTCAGGATAAATAACATTTAAAAGCACGTGTAGTATTAGTGTAAAGTGCATCAAGCTAAGTAGTGATGTTTGTGCGATGATTTTATGAGAAACGTTTTGTTTCTCGATTTGAAGGAACCAACTCTTTCACAGTTGGCATTCAACAGCGGCTCTCTAAGAAAAACTACAGTCACCAATTGTAGAATTCATGCCCTCCTAATTATGCACTTAATATTTAGCTATATAGCCGCAATTTAGTATATTATGATGATTGATGTTCTTATATTTCAGTACTCATTAAAAACAGTTTCAACAATATTTATTATCTTGCCAATTCATTATGGTTCAACATTAGGTTTAACTTTATCATCAAAATCCTCTATACACATCAATTTTACGCTTCTCTACGAATTCCAAATAGAACTCAGACAACTTCATCTTTCTTTGACAGCTTAAACCTAATAAATATAAACAATTATTTATCCAAACATCTGCGTTAAGCATTGTTCAGTATTTAGCCAAAGTATCGCCTTCACAAATTAGGTTATCATCCTATTCATACCAATAGAAATAGAAAAAAAATGTCAAAAACCATATCATGACCATCATTCATTGTCAACCCATTTATATTCTTGCGAAGTGACCTGCAGTGCATTTCCTATGGATATTACATAGAAATTCCAAAAAAGACATTAGCCATTATATCCGAGAGAGAGAGGTATTTACACAAAATACAGTATGTTGACAAACATTTTTTCTATGGCAGATATTTCACGGTGGCCTCTCAGCGTGAAATGCTATAATATCTACGTATGATGTATTTTCTAACAAATGTTTTATGTTATTTGGTCTGTGTGTGAGGTTTCACAATTTTTGGAAACACTTTTGCAGAATCAATTACATGTTTTTTTACAATGTGCTGTCTACTCCTATTATTCGTTTATTGAACAAATATTATGTATGTATTAAAAAAAACTGCTGGTAATATTTGGTATTTAAACGTAACTTATTACAAAATGAAATATGTCAGATATATGTTATTGCCTTATTTTTGTTTAAAATTATTTGTAGTAGTGTAAAGCGTGAAAAGGAACTTTGGAATTGGCATGATATTGGTCCTCATGGCACTTAAACATTACTCTTTCTCTGATAAACATAGGAAAATACATTTAGCCGCAAAAATAACACATAACCAAAAATTATGCTCAATTTCAAAGTTGATTTTCTGGCGAACCGACAAATCGATTTCGGTAATTTTGGTAATTGCACTGTGATAGAATTTTTTATTTAAACTTCAGTTTTAGGCTTGTACAGGGGGCAAAAATAAGAATAGTTTTTTTACGTTAAATTTGAGACACCCTGAAGGGAGCATAGCAACAACAACGGATGGCATGGTGAAATCATACTATAGCCTCATGTTTTCTAAACATTTTGTTTTTTTAATTTCTCTGACATCTGTAATATCAAAGAAAATACACAGTTTTATACCAGAACATGTTTTTTTATTAAACTAACATTAAACTAAAAATAACACTAACAATAATTAACAAATTAGCAAAAAAAAAGACATTAGTAGCGCGTGTTTACACCTCTACTTCTAATGACTGCTTCACATCGCCTCGGCATACTGGATATTAAATTGGAAATTTGATTTTGGTCAAGTCCATTCCAAATTTGGTAACCATTATTTGAACATCTTGCAGGTTGATGCTGTCTATTTTGTGCATTTTCTTTGATATTACAGATATCAGAGAAATTAAAAAAAGAAAATGTTTAGAAAACATGAGGCTACAGTATGGTTTCACCATGCCATCCGTTGTTGATGCTATGATCCCTAGAGGGTGTCTCAAATTTAACGTAAAAAACTATTCTTATTTTTGCTCCCTGTACAACCCTAAAACTGAAGTCTCAATAAAAAATTCTATCACAGTGCAATTACCAAAGAAAAAAGCTACAGTTGAAAAAAAAACAAATTATCGAAATCGATTTATCGGTTCGCGAGAAAATCAACTTTGAAATTAAGCATAATTTTTGGTTGTGCGTTATTTTTGCGGCTATATGGTATTATTAGATTATACCAAGGCATTTGATACCATCAATCATACAATTCTAATCTCCATTCTGCAGTCTATGGGCATTGAAGATCATGGAATCCAATTGCTTTCATCGTATCTGCTGAACCGTAGTCAACGGGTTCGCTATAATTCATCCGTATCCATTAGCAGGTTAATTTCAAAGGGCGTTCCACAGGGCTCAATATTATCGCCCCTACTTTTTTCTCTGTACACATCTCAGTTTCAGAGCCATTTAAGATATACTCAATCCCCTATGTACGCTGATGACACACAATTATACTTAAGTTTTAAGATTGAGGACACAAATGAAGCTGAAGGTAGAATTAATTCTGATCTTTCAAAGATTCTAGAATCGTCCAAGAATCACTCATTACAGTTAAATCCTAAGAAATCAGTGCAATGTTCTTTGGAAATAAAGGTAAATGTTTAGAGCTCTCAAACAGTGTTCAGATTGAGATTGGCGAAAGAATAAGGTCAACAGAAACAGTTAAAAACCTGGGTTTGATTATGGACAGAACTTTAAGATACAAAGAACATATTTCTAGATCGATTCAAAAATCAATGAATTTAAAAACAGGAATATTACTAACTTCAAGACAAATCTAAAGAGGCTGATGTTGTCCAGCCAGTGAGATCGTTTAGATGTTTAGATTATGAAATCATAACTGTAAGCTGCCTCAAATTTTCTTTTTTTGTATTTAGTATTATTCTCTATGAGTACCTACCTATATTGTAATTATTTTTTTTTTCTTTTTTTTTCGTAATTTTTTTTTCTATGTCTATATCTTTTATAAGTACCTATACATATAGTACTTGTTTCTGTTCATTTCATTTTATAGGTCATATATTTGGGTTAAGTGGTAGAACACACTCGTTGTTAACTTCGCCTATTTCTGGCACCTTCGTCAAAGATGCATATTTTGTTTTATTTTATATTTTGAATATGTAATACTTGCGTTAGTCGTCAGAAATAAAGACATTTATTATTATTATTATTAATTACACCCAGCAATAATCCGATTCCCTAGATCCTCCACATTTTCTATAGGAGTAGTGTAACTAAGAACAGGACAGGTGGCCATACATGAAAAAACCAGGCTTATATCCAGGGATCGTGCAGGCCATAAGTGAATATGTGTATTTTTTTATTAATATTAGGCGCCATCATCAGCATTTACTCGCTAACGAGTATAAATTACTCCTACAAAGGCATTTCTGTTGTGAACCCTAAGATGGCTAAACAGACCGATCCTCGAGCCAGAAATTTTGTAACAGAACTGTTGTAGGTGCACTACTCAATCGATGTGTTCACTCTCCTTTCTATGCTCATGTGGTCAACGCTATTTTTCAAAAACTTGATGGCCCTCGTAAATGGTGCCTTCAGCTCGGTCGGTCGTTTGCGATCTGCTCCTAGTTGTTCTTCACATATAGGTAGGCCATACTTCTTCATGCTGGTCTTAATAACACCCTTGTACCTCTTTTGCTGCCCTCCCCGATTTCGTGAGCCGACCTTAATCTGTGAATAAAAGGCGTTCCATTGGCATGCGGATTACGTGGCCAGTCATTAGCAGCTGGCGGCTGACAATAATCAGCTCAATGCTAGTTGTTTCAGCTCATCCAGAACGCTGATGATTGTTCATGGGTAATGCCATTTAATTCCAAGAATTCTTCTTTATTACCCCCGGTAGTTCATCCTTAACAAGTTCCATGACCAGTCCCACAAACATCGAAAACAAAATCGGTGCAATGACACAACCCCGCTTTACGCCACTTGTTAATGGAAAGGTCCCTCCCGGCGCTGCGGTTGAGAACTGTTGCTTTCATATTATCGTGAAGGAGTCGAGGTATCCGGATGAATTTCTGGGCACATCCGTTGAGTTTTATATTCCTCCACAGAGCCTCACGTTAGTGGAGTCGAACCCATGTAAAAGGGACTTGTATTTGCCTGGCCCTAAATATCATGTCGGCCGTATCCTTGTTGGGTCTAAAACCACAATGTGATTCCGGCAAG
Source organism: Apoderus coryli (assembly GCA_911728435.2). NCBI lineage: Eukaryota > Metazoa > Arthropoda > Insecta > Coleoptera > Attelabidae > Apoderus > Apoderus coryli. Next base: position 6,300,698 of record OU452204.1, on the reverse strand, counting down.
CATGCTTCCATGGGAGAAGACAATTGGACAAAATGCTTGCATGAACCTTTCCGGTGAGGGAGAGGAGAGAGAGACCACGAGAGTTTCCACAGACGGTCCCTTGCTTAAAGATAGTGACAATTGCGGCATCTCGCATCAGGCACGGTTTCGGTGTTCCATATTTTGGTTACTAGAGCATTAGCTCAGGAGATATGCCATCAGAGCCAGCTGCTATGTTGTTTTTTAGTTGTCGAATAGCTTTATCAACTTCTTGCAGGGAAGGTAGATCTCCCAAGTGTTGTTGAGTTGGTCTATGTGGCAACCGATCGAGTGTAAATTATCTACATTCGTGTCCCTGTTAAGTAGTTCCTGATAAAAATCGGTAAACATTTGTTAAACGGTTATTTATGTATCTACATAAAAATTTATTACAAAAAATGTACGATTTTAGACTAATTTATAGTTTTAAATAAAAAGAATAAAAATAAACACCTTGAAGCTACTTATCGTTTTTAGTAAAAACCTTGAAGGAATGAATTCTATGTTGAAAAAAATTTAATATTGCTTATCTCAACAGTCTAGGCATAATTTCGCCAAGATGCCAGACACGAGATATCCTACTTATTTTACAAGATAAGACACAAACAATATAACTAGTATTATATTCATTATCTGAACCACACTTTTGTGACAAAATATGTATAAAAGAAAATAAAAAAATAAAGTTAAAGACACACTGAAACCAGTTTTCATTGAAAAGACGCATCGTTAATGATAAAACAAAAAAGGGACATATAGACATACAAACGATGTAGTTTTAAGATAATGGTACCAGAAGAAAAATAAAAAAATAAATAAAGCAACAAAAACAGATAACAGTTTGACAAGGGTGCAGCAGTGCCAAGCTTTTTTCGACCGGTCCTTTAAAAAATATATATGGTATATATTTTAGATATCGAGAGTTTGTTTTCTTTTCTTTTAGGAATTATATGCGAGGGAATTTTCTTCGAAAACTTGTAGGAATTCTCAGAATACAAAGAACTACGAAATGCGCTGGATAGCGATACCTTTTTTTAGAGGATATGTTGTTTATGTGTCTGATAACTTAAATTCCTTATGAGAATATATTAGACTCTAACAAATGATAATACCTACCAGTTTGCATTTATAGATTTCGCATAAAATGGGTAAACAGATTTAAAATTCGTGAGGCCGTAGCGACCACCCGACAACTTTTATATAGAAATTCTTATACGTTTAAAATTTTAGCATTTAAAGGTATGGTGTCCTAGAGTTGTCGGTTGCAGAGGAGAGAACCGATAGCAGAGCGGAACCGAGTATCGGTCGACGAATTCGGTCGCAGAGGTGAAGCCCTAGAGTTGTAGTTCTAAACATTTCTGTCGTAGTTCGGCGAAGTTTGTTGGCCATGTTTTACTCCTGCTTGAAGAAAAAGCACAAATGCAAAATTGCACCCTCATTTAGTGCTCAAAGTTATCAGATTAAAACGAGCCAGTAGAGTGCTGTGAGGGAACCCAATGATTGGGTAGACTCCATCAGATCGAAATCAGAAAAACTTCGCGGAACGACGTTGGATTATTTCAATATTTGTTGAATGTATACCGTAGGTAGGGTTCCAAACAACAGAGACGTACCCAGCCGAGAACGAATGCGTAGAAAAGAGTAATGATCAATAAAGGGTAGCCTACTATCAAAGCAAATACCTAAATCCTTAATTTGATCACACACGGTCAACCGGTTATTGTTTAGATAATAAATATGATGTTTTCATGGGCCTTACTTTGGGTGTATAAGATACAGAAAAACACTTTTGATATTTAAATACAAGTTGTTACGTACTGACAACTCGAAAAACCCTGTCGAAGTCCATCTGAAGCAGAGGAAAATCGGCAGCACTGTCAATGACAGAAAATATCTTAAAATAATCAGCGTACAAAAGTCAGTTGTGATCAATAAAACTTAAAAATCACAATGGTCCCAGAACCGAGCCGTGGGGCAACTCAGAAGTCGCCACAATATTCACAGGCCTGCACATACTGAGAGCGTCCATGTAAATAGGACTGCAATAATAGAAGGAAATTATTTGAGAGACCGATATGGAATACTTGGTTGGATGTGATAATGCTTGGTGGATGTTTTGATTGGTCGAAATATAATTTAAATCCGCGTTCTCATAGTTCACAATTTCGATGTGATTAAATTTTGGCCTGACATTGCTAAAACATGTCGAAAATATACAGGGTGTCCTGACATTAACTGAAGCAAGCGAAAATAAGATTTTTTTTTTCATATGAACTTATATTACTAATATTTCCGAAACGCGTGTCGATATCAAAATGAAATTTGCCACACTAACGTATCTTTTGTAGGATTATTAAAAAATATATCCCATGGTTAGCAAAATGTCAGGAGTGGTCTAGGCTGAAGGGTCAGAACAAATTTTGCCCCAACTTTTTTTTGTGCGCTTTTTTTTACTTCTTCTAAAAAGAATGATAAATTTGAGACTTTTGTAAAAAAAAAATGTTCACTTGATTCATAACGCTTGAAGAAGCCGTTTTCAAGATAAATGACTGTGAAAATTTATATGCAGCGTCTCCAATATTATTATACGGCTACGATAATACAAGAAACAGGGTGGAAATGCGTATTAAGGGTTGACAAAATAACCTCTGCCTTTCCTAAAAAGATACCTACGTAAGTGTGCCAAATGTCATTTTGATATGGAGACGCGTTTCGGAAATATTACTAAAAACCATCATCAGGAATTTACAAATAACACCCTGTATCTGAAAAACGTAGCATTTTCGATATATACAGTGTGTCCCAGGATAGATGTAACAAGAGGTGTGAAGGACAAAAATCTTTGAATTTTGGAATGACATTTGGGGAATGTGTCCTGCTTGTTTTAAATCTAAGGTACTCAAAAAATGAGTTAAATCGCCCTTGTACAGGGTGTTTTAGCAACAAATTTATAATGAGTGCCATAGCGTTTTCAACGCCCTGATCTTTAATAATCAACGTAATATACATCCATAACACAACATCGCATAAAATATCCAAATATAGTTTCAACACATATCCACAATTTAATTGAGTAAAATATGACAACAAACTTCACTTCTTCTTCTTTTAAACACTATAAAGATACAACACATGATCACTTAAATACATCCACCTGTGAGGACCAACAAACAGACAATATGTTTTTAAATATATACAGCAAATGAATAAAAGATTTATTTACAAACAATATGGTCATTGGCAGTTACTATACCACTCAAATACCACACTTCAACATACACATAACATCTAATGATGTGAGCACTCACTTCAACATCACACAATATTCACTTCAGATGATTCTTTTTCGTCTTACACAATTAAATGTCCGCAAAATCGTATACACAACATCAATGATAATTAAAACCAGGTATCCGCTTGCTCTTTACACTTTCATAAATTTGTATAATGTTACCACACAACTTTAGATTAATTAGTAAATCCAATCTTCACTCACTTTAAAGATCGGTTAACTACCATTAATATCACATACTATATGCTAATAGACTAAATTGTATTCCTTTTGTAAGTATCGACTCAGATCTCGCAACACTACACGAACTGATATCGATATGTCATATGTCATCTAATATCACAACGTTCGTCTACAGAAACTTAGGCACAATCGCCATTTGCACAATTTTGCCGTTATGAAAACGCAGTTATTTAAAATTTTAAATAAAATGATTAAATCAAAAACTAAACCCAAATATAAAACCAAAATATTTGAATGTTATAATGAATGTCAATTTATTCTTACATTTAACTAATAATTAGCATAAAGATTATAATGTTATAAGTCGATATGAAATATAAAATTAATGCTAAAAATTTGTCTACAAATGGTGAGTTGGCCGACATTCAATATTAGATTTATACTTATAAAGGTGTTATTTCAAGAATCAACAAATCCTGTATTAATCACTAAATAACGTTTGTATTCAAAAAATTTTCCCCCCTAATGTTAACCACTGACGATGAGAATATTATTTCTCGAAACATGTATGGTTTATTAGTTTATTGACACCATTTTGAACAAAATAAAGAGATTCATTTGTGGAGAATTATCATTAAATTTACAAAAATCATCATTAAAGGAATGGAGTGTCTTTATTTTACAATTTGCGCCAAAATTCTACTAACAAAAGTTGTTTAGAATGCAATTTTATATCCCCGCACCGAATTTCAAGAATATAAAAACATATTTTTTTTTGTAAATAGTTTTCAATCATTAGTATTATCATAGAATACTTCGTACTATTTTATTTTGTCTCTTACAACAAACGCCACATAAACATTACAACACATAATAAATATCAAAATTGCGACAACAAACGTATAAACAAACTGGGTAATTAGAAATAGGTTTAATATTTTGTAATAAACATTTATTCAATATAATCACCGCCCATCTCCGCACATCATTCGATGCTTCGTCTGAATTTTCCTTAAAACTGTTTAGAAATTTGTTCTAAAATTAACGAGTTTGCAGCATTTCTAATTATTTCCAGTAATATCGCTGCATCATTCGGAAGTGGTTCAGCATAAACCAATTGTTTGAGACGACCCACACTGGAGCAACAGGGCCTTAAAGTTGGCAATAAATCAGAACCTTCACAAATGTATTTGTCTTATAACTAATTAGTTAGTAAAATATTATTATTTTCTAAAAAAATGTCATAACTGGCTTCTTAACTAATAAAATGATTAAAAAATAAATAAATAAAATATAGGTAGATAAATATGTACAAAATATTATAAAACTCGAGATATTTTCCTCCTCGTTTTCACTATTATCACTGTCCTCAAAATTACTCGGGTCCAATTGCTATTTCCTGTAATACTTCTGAGGCCTGTGCTTGTCCTGTTGCTCTTAATCCCATTTGCATAGCATAACTTAGGATTGTCACAGGAGTTCTCTTAACTCCTTTGTTTTTAATCGCTTTGTCCGCTCCGAACTGAATTCAAAAGAAATTGTTGGCCAGCCACGATTCTTCTCTGATGTCTTAGATTCCTCCATCTTTGTAAAGGAAATAGAGGCATCTAGCCACTCAGCATTATTTTTAAGGAATTTTTCTTCCATGTTAAATGCTTTTATCCAACGCGCTGTATATTGAGATTTAAAATGAGAATAATTTTTATCTAAGGCCTTCAATATTGTCTTATCACATGTTGTTCGTTTCTTAAGCTGTTCTTTTAAATCAATTTCACTCTTTTGGGAACTTCTCATAATGAAGTCCTCGTCTTGTTATAAACATAGTATTATAATCTGTGGCTAATAGATAAATCATCTAAAGCCATTTCCATTCAAAAAAAAATAATGATGGAACGCGTTCCTGAAATAAAACAAAACAAAAATATTTAATTTAATGCGTAATATAGGTATACCGTAATAAATTATTATTTACTTTTACGTTTTCCTTTAAAAAATCAAAGAGAGACGAGAAGTGCAAATAAGTGCACCAAAATCAAGTGGCGTTGAAAAGTGCCAACAATATTAATTACAAAAATAATAAAATTAAACCTTGGACTGCCTTGGAACATAACTAATAGCCTTAATATTTCTCAGAATTTTTAAAAATTTAAAAATGTTACCTCAGTTTTGCTTGAACCCATATTTATAAACTTATATTACCTAATATATACTTTTATACTGATTTATATAACAACACATACCTGAACTAGAAGGTTCCATTCCCTAAGTTTAACAAAATTGAGAGAATCTAAATTAAAAATAGGTTAAAATTTACACGAAACCTAACCAATGAACATCGACTGAGACGTGCGACGATGAACTGAATTAGGTTAGTGACCTCACTCATTGCTTCTAGTATGTCAGAAGGTATCGCGCATTGATAAATAATATTGGATTAGGTGTATTTGATATTTACTTTTTTTGATTTAATCCCAACTTTTAGTAGATTTTTAAAAAAAATCTAACTATTCAGGAGATCGACACAACCGAAATTTTGAAAAATTTTTATGCAGTCCTTCATTTTATGACCCCTGGATCCTAAAAATGACGTCAGGTCAAAAGTTTATATATCATATATATATATGGGATATAGAAAACTTTGCGTCACGGTCTAGGCCGCATTTTTTGACGAATCGAAACAAAATTTGGCTAAAAAATCGGCTAGGTCATGGAATTGCGTGAGTTCGTTGGCGATTGAAATCGGCGAGCTAATTTCGAAATGGCGGCCTGTCAAAATTTTAAAAAAATCATATTTTTTTCATTGTTAATAGAAAATACCAATGTTACATATAAAATGATAGAGCACTTAAATCTCTACAATGTTTATTTGGAGAGTTTTTTCATCGCTGGCATATTTAAGTAAATGTAAGTCAATATAAAGTAACAAAAAATAAAAAAAATATCATCACCCGCTACACCTGTAATTATTTTGACAAATAAACACCTGTGACATAACAATAAGACCGTACTTACGTATGTGTTATAGTATAATGGGCATTTCAGTTAAAATAACTGTCAATATGACACTTTGGTTATATTTGGTGACTGTCAGAATATTCCATTATTTGTTTATTAATAGTGGGTGTCAGTGGTAGACTAAGTATAAATAAAAAAATACATAAATCGAAAATCTACTTTTCCGACTGGCTGCCATCGGGATTTTTTTGGGTTTGTGGCTCCAGTGTGAGACCCCATAAACAAAAATAACATCACATTCTAAAAAAACTATATTATGATTCAAATTAAAATACTAATTATTGCAAAAATATGCTTTTATATTCCTGAAATTTGGTACGGGGAATTTGCATTCTAAACAACAACTTTTGTTAGTAAAATTTTAGCGTATATTTTAATATAAAGACACTCCGTTGATGATGATTTTTATAAATTTGTTTATAAAACACCCTGTACAACACGGATTTAACACATTTTTTGGGTACCTTGCCCAAATGTCATTCCAAAATTCAAAAATTTTTTGTCCTTTACACTTCTTGTTACATCTATCCTGGAACACACTGTATGTACATATAAAAAAATATCTTATTTTCGCTTGTAGAATATCCCCTGTATACATAATTAGCGGAACGTTTTATGCAGTGTAAGCAAACTCATAAATATGTTTCTGTTAGTATATTAGCCGCACCTGTAGCGTTTGGATATATTATTTCTACATCAAATGCACTTTTTTTTTTAATTTTTTAATTAGAATAACATTTAACAGCAATTACAAAAAACATAAAATAATAAGTTCGTAGAAATTCCAGTGGCTGTAAACTATTAAATCAATTTTCTGCCTATGAAATCTGAGAACAACAAAAAATACACTCATAAAATTTTATTAGTGCCAACAGCTTAAAGGACATATAAAACAAATTTTCAAAATAATAATAATAAAATCGAGAAAGGATTGAAGTTGAAAAACAACCGGCTATCCCAATGTTTTAAACAGAACAAAAAATAAAACGATGAAATAGGATTTATATTATATAAAAAAGAACGAACAACCCCAATAAATCGTGAATTGGTCACGATGCAGGTACAATAATGCTGGGGACCGCAATGGTTCCGGTGCCCACATAAACTCTAAACTTCAATGGCGTATCGCAAATAAAATACTGTAATTGATAAAGTTTTAACTTCTTCTTCCTAATATTAATTATTATAATAATATTAACTTTGGAGTTTCATAAATAATATTTATAAGCCTTTCGCGGTCCTCGTCTACTCAGTCACTGTGATAGATAATTAAATAATGTTTCAGGCATAGAAGTTTTCCATATATTATGGTGATTGGACTGGATTGACCTAATTCAAAACCAAAGTTTTCTACTTCTGCGTAGGTAGTGTAAAAAATATGGATAAATATTTTTTTTTTAAATATATTCCGAGGAGGCATTGAAAAGTGTGCGAATATTGATTGCAAACAAAAATTTCTTGGCCTTTATGAAATGGTCCCGCATCATAATAAAATCAAATTGGTTTTTTTGTTGAATTTGTTCGCATTTTCCATAACTTTCCGCAATATTTCTGGTGATAACTCTTCGCACTCATGTCGAATATTCTACTTAAGGGCTGCAATTATCTGGGGCTTGTTGGCATAAACCCGCGACTTCATGTAGCTCCAAAGAAAAAAGTCTGGGATCTTGCTGGCCAAATCGCCAAAACGGCAGATTACGCGACCAGGAAATGCTTCCTCACAATATCCGTTGTGACTCCTGCTGTGTGTGCGGTTCCACCGTCTTGTTGAAACCACATCTTCACCAAGCCCACTCATTCAATTCCGGCAGTAACAAGTCGCTTATCATGGCCCTGTAGCGTTCGCCAATAACAGAAACTGTATTGCCGATGACGTCCTCAAAAAATACGGTCAAATCACTCCTCCCGCGTGAACACCGCACCACGCAGTAACCTTTGTGGATGTAACGGCTTTTCGTGGATTTTGCATTTTGTTTATTGACGTAACGGCGTAAGTGAAAATGCGCCTCGTCACTCATGATGATTTTCGACTCAAAATCGTGCTCTTTGTCGTTGAGATTGATTGAGTGATGGCTCTACAGTAATTCACATGCGACTGACGGTCAGCAGGCATTAACTGATGCACTGTTTGTACTTTGTATGGGAACTAAGTCTTTCACTAAAATTCGCTGTAGGGTCCACCTGGTGACGCCCAATTGCGTGGCACGTCATCTGGTTGATGCTTCTTTGTTCTCAGCAACATCAGCAGCCACAGCCGCGATATTCTCGACAGAACGACCAGTCCGGTTGCGGCCACGTCCTGGAAGATCTGCTGTGGTTCCAGTCTATTCGAGTCGAGCAGCTAAGCGGCGTAATGTTTGTCCAGTTGGCGCGAGACGATTAGGAAATCTACGACGAAAATTACGCTGAGCTAACACCACCCACCGATTATTGGTAAAAAAAATCGACACAATTATTCCACGCTCTTGTGGAGTATAGCGCACCATTCTTTGTCTGTGTATACTGCAGCTGTCTAGTTCACAAATGTCAAATATGATGGACGTAAAACGCCATTTGCAAAAATACGCCAAAAAAAAATAATAATACATAAAATAAAAAAATAAATTCGTCGAGTTTTTTGCGAATACATATTCCTGAGGTTACCCTTATCATTCCATAATAATATTGAGGACATCTTCAATAGTTATTATTAAAATATCGGTGATAGAAAAACAGGATTATTTTTCAATTTCAACATTTGAAATGGGGTAGGCGAAACTTCTTCTACTTTCGAATTGAAAATCATTTTTAAATCACATCTTTAGGTAGGTACACAATAGATAAGTAAATTAGTAACAAAACTGACTTATGTAAAACTGAATATCAATGTCCAGTTTATTAAACCTGACTCTGGTCTGGATCCCTGACCATTCTGGTTTAAAGTGGAATGAAATGGCCGACTCTCTGGCGAGGAGAAGGGGCTGAAGGAGAATTCATCGGACCAGAACCCGCAACTGACATAGCGTTTAGCACTGCCAAATACCTTGAGGATGACAAAAGTTCAGAACTTTTGGCAAAATCATCCAGGTTCGATACATTCGAAGGAGTGCATTAAGCCATCGAAATCAAGGGCCAGGGAGTTGTTGGATATGAGTAGATCTCATCTGCGCTGCCTGGTTGGCCTATATACTGGTCACTGTCGTTTGAATCATCATCTTTCGCGGTTAGGTAGGTCTCTTGGAAAATTCCGAGTGCCGATTGTACCTGGAGGATGGTCAGACGACGGAACATGTACTGTGTGTACTGTAGCTAAAACTAGATTCGCAATATTTGGCGAAGTAACCCTTCTACCAGCGAGTTTAAAAGAAAGCTCACCCAGCAAAATAATCGACACCATTAAGAATATTGAGCTGCTGGGTGAAATATGAATAGGTATGAGCCACAATAGACCCTCTGTGGTCGGAGTGGAGGGTTCGGTGCAGACCCACTCATTTTTAACGTACCTACCAGTTTATTAGTATACAGAAACTTTGGAGTCAGCGTGAACAAAAAAAAAACTCCACAGATTCATTGTACTGTGACGAATATTCAAATGTCCCCTACGCTTACAGATAAATAAATACATCCGGAAACACCGCGTTGGCTAAATTATTGTAATCAGATGTAATCGTTTTCGAAAGCTCGCGACTCAAACTAACCAGATTTAATAAGCTATACCTCGTCCGGGGCAGCGCTGTGTTAATTTGGTACAATATACCTCCCTTACAGTATAGATCTGGAATGGACATACGCGCGCCAGAATGTTGTAGAACAAACGACTATTTACTGAAGGCGTTCAAGAAAGGAGAAAAACCATATAAATAGCCAACGTGTAACAGGGACAGACAATCAATCATGCACGGAATAGTCCATAGTTGAGAACAGAGTTGTCAAATAAATAAATAGTAGAAATAAATAGTGAAAATAAATATAGTCATAATATTAATTTGTTTAAGTTAAACTAATAACTTAAACAAATTTAAGTTTGAGTGTTTATTCTAAGTGCATATCAATTAGTTTTAATTAAAGGTTATTATTATTTCACACAACGAAGCACGACGTTACAATACTAAAATACTGCTCCACTTAAAATGGACAACGTCTTCAGAATCCAAGTTATTAGTGTGTGATATTTTATCAAAACTGCAGGCAAGCTACACCTGTAAAGTTTGCCAAAGACTTCCAGGTATATTGGGATAGTAAAGAAATAATCAAGAAATGGCTCAATATTTTATACAGTGATGAAACGAAAATAAATTTACCAGGAATTATTACCAAAACACACCATTAAAACAGCCAAACATGGAGGTGGTAATATAAAATTATGGGGGGCTTTTTCATGATATGATGCAGAAAAAATTTATTGGAAATCATGGACCAAAATGAATATATCCGAATTCTTCAGAAATTTGGAGGTACCAACAGGACAATGATCGGAAACACAAATCAATCGTCATGTCGTGTGGATTTACTGGTATGACCTTCCCAGTCGCCGGACTTCAATCCCATTGCGATCTTATGGACAACAGCGCCGTTACTAAACATAAAACGAAAAATGAGAATGAACCTTGGGAAATAAAGCAGAATGGAAAGGAATACCAATAAATTTGTGTCAAGAAGTCGTAGCATCTATGCCAATAAGGTGCGCTGATGTTATCAGACTCAAAGGTTAAAAAACTAAAATATTAAGTATTAGAAGATTTTAAGCGGTATTTTATGATTTTCATGTAGATATTATATTAAGTATCTGCCTCGGCTGGGTCTATTTTTGTGACCAAAAGTTTAGGCTGGTTTTCTAATATTTATTAAATATTATGCTGTTACAATTTATTTAGACTAGTTGTGTTTTCAACGTATGCTTTCCTTGTCATTATATGTATATAATATAAACTTGTTGCACAGATCAGGTGCGGTATGAACATTTTTTAGGCTAACGATGTATTTTATTGAACAGGTCTATTTTAGTGACACTGTATAAAATAATAATAATTAAAATAAAACTTGATTATGAATTCAGAGGTGACATGAGGTCATCATAGCAAACATGTTTCAAAATTAAACAAAAATATTTATATATAACTGCTTGTTGTAAAAGAAAAATATGGTCATATACACAAAAAAATACCCAAAAAAGTTTTCATGTTCTAAATGACTTATGTGACTCTGTGTGTAAGATGGTTAACGCAACCTTGAGAAGTCGGAATGGAAATATCTTTGAGAGTAATATGCGCTTAAATTATACTAGAACATTTACAGTGATTATGTCAATTGAAGTTTATAAATCCACAATATCATCTTTCTGTTTTAAGGAGAAGTATAATAAGTAGGATAGCTTTAAACTAAAAAACATCAATTTTACAGAGAAATCTAACATCTAGAAGTTGGGAATTATGGTATACTTCCGCTTTTGTAAAAAACTGTGGGATAAGACCTAATCGATGTTTTAGAAATAAATTGTCACAATCACAATAACTCTGTATATTTTTAAGGTTCTTGCAAACGAAATTGTTTGTCGACAGAGTTAACGAAATCCTCGAAGAGACGCCTAAGAGAGTTTTCGTGAAATTGCAATACTTGCTCCCAAACAATGGTTTACTGATCTATAGATTCCATACTTACGAGAGCGAAACAGGTCTCTATTCGTCCATTAAAATATAAAATGTGACAGGAGTGTAAAAATGAGTTGGTGCCAAATATTGTGGGTACTGTAATCTATAAATAAAGTTTTCAATCTGACCTTTTTCTCAAATATGCAATACTTGTATTGTTTGTCACTAATAAATTTCTTCTACGACTATGGTTGAGGCGCCAGTCCGTTCCATGCCATTCTCTACCTTCTCTGTCTCTTTTTCTCTAATATTTAGTGGACACGGCCCGTTTTCTGTATTTGTAATCCGATGAGCCCGTTAAAGGCCGATAGAGAGAATGAACAACAGAACAACGTCACATTTGGAATAAAGTGGCGGCGACGGGTATCATCGGCCTTTTTAGAACCACGAAAACTCATAAACTGCGGACATCGAAAGGGTGTACGTGTAATTTGAGTAATAGTTAAAGGTATTATGGCGGCATTGTTTCAGTGCGTCTTCCAGTGGTGTCGAATATATAGTAGTAGTTGCTATTCGAATAGAAACTAACTATAGTAGTAATTTCGATACACTCTATTTCTAATATTTTTTTCAAATTTATTTGGTGATTCACTAATGCAGACTTAAAATTTGTAACTTTATTAGCATTACCGCTGAGCAATTTTCACTAATTATATGTATTCTGTGTGTGCTTTAAATGCTGTGACAAGGTGGTATTCCATCTACTTGATATTTTGGAAATGCTATTGTAATTTGGTGGTCTTGTCTTCGTCAGCCAATCATAAAAACACCACTGTTTTCAGCTAATTCAATACACATTATATCTACAGGGTATTGATAAAGTAAATGAACGGTGGATTATTACCAAAATGGTGTAATGCCCTTATTATTATTTTTTGCTATAAGTATTGTTGGCAGATTATGTCTACTGCCTTATATTTCGCAACCAAGACAGTTTTTTACTTTCAATCCAACGTCTGCCTTCCACTTTTCCTTTGACAAGCAGGCGCTGTAGAGGGTACTTGGGTCCTCAGATGATATGCCCAAAACATTCAGTTTTTCTCGCCTTTCTTAGCTCTCCATATCATATATGTAATATATGTATATATGGAGACTATTAGTTTCATGAAAAAAAAATTTTTTTTAATTTCACCGGAAATACTTGTTTTTGGTCATTTTATACATAAATAAGGAGTTTTAAAAAAATGTCTGTCTGTCTGTCTGTCTGTCTGTCTGTATGCACGATAACGCTTAACAGATTTTAACCAAATTTGGTACAAAAATACTATTGGACATGGGAAGGAGCTGATTAGATTTTGGGAAACATTGAGCGTAGGCAAAGGGTTTAAAAGAGGGTTCAAAAATTAAAAAAATTCATAGTTCTTAAACTTATCCGAAATACTGCATAATTTTTTACGCATTTAATTGAATATAACCTAAAATATTGAACATAAAATATTAGACCACATTGGCGTTCGAAAATAGTGTAAAATGGGGTAAAAAAGATATAAAAAAAAACGTATTTCTTAAAAATAGCAGAAATATTAACTAGTTATTTATAGTTTTGATAGAATATAACCTATAAAATGTGTCATGAATAACTTACTTTCATAGGCGTTCGTAAATAGTGGAAAAGGGGTCAAAACAAAAAATATATATTTCCTAAACTTATTCGAAATATGGAATAATTTTTCATAGTTGTGATACAATATAAGCTAAAAAATATTCCATAAAAGAATTGGTTCACACAGGCGTTCGAAAATAGTTTAAAAAAAGGGTCAAAAACCAAAAAAAAAAACGTTTCCCAAATATACCAGAAAAATTGGCTAATTATATATAGCTTTGATATAAGATAACCTAAAAAATGCAGCATAAAATTTTTATTCACATAGGCGTTCGTAAATAGTAGAAAAAGGGGTAAAATAAAAAAAAAATTAAAATGTAAAAATTTTTATATTTAACTAGATGAATTGGTGTTTAAAATACACGACAAAAATTAATGGACCATAGGCGTCCGTGAAAATTCTATAAAAGGGTCAGAAAAAATTTGTATCCGTGATAACTCAAAAACCACTTAACGGATTTTAACCACATTTGGTACGAAAATACTACAGGATATTTATAGGTGGTGATTAGCATTGAGCGTAGGCAAGTGGTTTAAAAGAGGGTTCAAAAATTTAAAAAATCATAGTTCTTAAACTTATCCGAAATATTGAATAATTTTTTATAGTTGTGATAGAATATAACCTAAAAAATGTTACATAAAAGAATTAGTTCACATAGGCGTTCGAAAATAGTGTTAAAAAAAGGGTCAAAAACGAAAAAAAAAAATGTTTCACAAATATACCAGAAAAATTGGCTAATTATATATAGCTTTGATATAAGATAACCTAAAAAATGCAGCATAAAATTTTTATTTACATAGGTGTTCGTAAATAGTAAAAAAAAGGGGTAAAATGAAAAAAAAATTAAAATGTAAAAAATTTTATATGTAACTAGTTGAATTGGTGTTAAAAATACACGACAAAAATTAATGTTCCATAGGCGTCCGTGAAAATTCTATAAAATGGTCAGAAAAAAATTGTATCCGTGATAACTCAAAAACCACTTAACGGATAACCTACAACATGCAGCATAACAATTTTGTTTACATAGGCGTTCGTAAATAGTAGAAAAGGGGGCAAAATAAATTTTATAATAAAACTAAAAAAAAATCAATTATTTTGCGTACAAGAATTTGGCCTAGATCTGAAATATAAAATATCTGCGTATAAATAGTGCCTCCAAAGAGAAGAAAAAGGCACAAAATCCGATACAAAAAAAAATAGCTGATGTCTAAAACAAAACAAAAATTTATTAAATTTAGATAAATGTTAAAAAGGTCATAAAATTATTACTTTTACACTAAAATATGGAGAGCTATTCGTGCCTCGAGGGCAACAGTTTATTTTTAATGGGTTTGACACTAGTCCCCGGTTTCACTGCAGCATCATGGGTTTATTGTGTTAGTGTTTTCTCGCCTTAATTGTGTTTATGAATTCCCTATTGGTATCCAGGAGATCTTCAGCATTTGGCGGTAGCACCACAGTTCAAATGCCTCAAGCTTATTTGTCGTTGATACCTTCAAGATCCATGCTTCACTGCCATAAAGTAATACGAACCAGACATAACATTTAAGGACTCATTTCCGAAGGTGCATGGAGAGATTTCTGTGGCATAGTAAGTATAGGTTTCTAGAATGTAACTGCTCGTCGAGCTAGTGCAATGCGTGTAAGGTAAACGCACAAGTAATCACCAATCCGCTAAAATGTTTAATGTACCAAAACGATATTGATATATAAAAAAAACTGGTAAGATTTCCTCCTACAAAAGAATGTTTACTGGATAGTGTTTAACTATTAGTGAAGGAATAAAAAAGACGTCTAACACTTTAGGCCTTAGAGACATCCTGGACTAGAAAATTTATCAAATTCCAGAGCAAGTGTTTCCGAAGTGGTTTAAAGAAATTTTTACACACCTCGTTACTACTAAAACTTCACAATTATTGGGTTGTCCAGCTCGAATATTTAATTGCAACGAGACTGCTGTATTTCTAAACCCTAAGTATTGGTAAAAAAAGGAGAAAAGGCAGTCTACAGTTTTACCAGCAACGATGTCACGGATTGCATTACGACACTTTTTATGTGTTCTGCAAATGAACTGACTCCTCCAATGATATTAGATAATTGGAAAACAATACTTCAAAAAGTTGCAGCAAGCATGCCTAGTTTGTGGGGTTTAGAGTGTACAGATTCAGGATGGGTGCTTCTCTATTGGAAAACACAATTAAGACAATCACCAATAAGGAACAAGTCATTATAAATGGGTTTCGAAAATGTGTCCTTTACAATTTTCTGATAAAAAATCGCCATCGTTAAACAATAAGTCTTTAATCCCAACACCATTACCAAAAAATGTCTTGTTTGGAGTTCAGATTAAAAATCAGTGGAAAAAAGAACCTTGAGTGTAAAGAAAAATTACTAAGTGTTACATACTCTGCTGAATATATCGATGCTCCAATATCAGTAAACAAACAAGGGTTTTACTATGTTAAACAAATGACAACCTACTATACATAAATAATTATTATGACAAGCTGTTGTATGAAGTTTTGTTAGTCAATGTTAGAATGATTCGTTTATTTTTTATTTATATAACTCAATTTTGTTTGTTCCCGTTATATTCGTTCTTTAAACAGTATGTTAGTTCCTAATTTTGTTGTGATATATGTGGTAGTTGGTTTTTTATTTATATTTACTTAAATAAAAATTATATTAGCAAGTTTTACTTGGCGGTCAATTATATGTACTTCCCTTAGGTCAATAACTAACGCAACGGGTTTTGGTATTTAATTATAAATATTTTTTTTTTTTTCAAGAAACATGATTCTTTTGTTAGTTAGTAATATAGTTTCCTATAACTAAATATATTCTGCAATTTTGTTCATTAACTCTCAGTCACTAGTAGTGTTTTTACATAAGTTTAAAGTTGGAAATATGCCTTAGGTGGTCAATTACTGGTGCATTTACCTTAAGTATTTCCTCGTGAGAGCTTCCAGTTTCGTTGATCGAACTACCCAAGTATTTGAAATGGAACTCTTTCGAGAGGTCTACCATCTAGTAAAAGCTGACCTTACAAGCTCCATATAAATTTCGTATTAGAAGATTGTTTGGAATTAAATGCAGATTTGGAGGCGCACTTTGGCATTGATACGCTGACACATCGACGTCAGTCACACGACCTACTTTTGCTCTAAGTTGAACAGTAATGTAAATTGTCCGGTCGCTATGGTTAAGGATTAAGGAGGAGAGCCGTAGGAATTCATAATCCTCTTCTGTCGATGCGAGCAAAACGTTTGTGTGATGATCAGCTGTTTAATAGAACTAATTACGCTTATAATTCAGTTCAGTCTCGTTCAGTGAGAATGGCCAATAATAGCGCACAAATTTTACATTTTTTTGTTTCATAAAGTGCTTTCCTGCGATCGGCAGGGCATCTCTTTTGAGTTTGTTTGTAGTGATCCATCATTTTTATTTTATATTAGAGCTTGCTGTTTTGGTTTGTTATATCTTATATTTTAAATCATAATATGTTTGTGTACTTGTACTATTATTGTATTTCTAATATAATGGACGTTCGCCCGTGGATAAATAATTACTACATTATTTTTCTATTCCCGATGATTTTGTTTTGCTCTTTATGCTAGTTATTGTGTTAGTTGCTCTTGTTGACCTCTGCTGGTTGCTTACCTGATTTTTCCGATTTTCATTTACAAATACTTTTTCCATTCTAAATTACCTATTTTCACAAATTAATCATTCGTTTTAAAGGCTAATTACCTCTGTGCTTTTGGAACTTTCTTGAGCCTTGAGATGGCAACTCACCTTAGCGAGACCGATCGGATTAAAATCCTAATGATGGTCGGTTACGGCGATCGAAAAAGATCATGAAATATTTTCACGAAGTACAGGAATCGTATCCGCAGAATACAGTCTTGCGATGATCTAGATACGTTAATCTAAGGAGGGCCTGCCGAAATCAGTAAACTTTTTTTTTTAAATTAGCGTAAACCTTTTTTTTTTTGTAAGCATATTTTCTTTTTTTGTTGTGTTTTTTTTATTGTACAATTTAATTATCATTTGATATATTGTACTTTAATTAGAAGTGGGTATATTGAAGTACTGTGAAATTAATATCTGCATAATAATTGTTCTGTTATTTTATTTGATTCTTGTTCTTATTTTTTAGAGCCTATGAATAAAACGGCTTTCAATTTTTCATTTTGGAACGTAAGATCTTTAACAAAGAATTTTTCAGATGTGAAAGATTATATACAACAAAACTCATTTGACTGTGTTGGTATTTCTGAGACTTGGTTGTCTGATGCAGTCCCTGACGATATTATTAAGATCGACGGGTATGATTTTATAAGATGTGATAGACGCACCCGAGGCGGTGGAGTAGGCATATTGATCAGGTCGGATTTCGAATATAAATACTTGAGTAAGTTATCATCAGAAGCTATAGAATATCTCTGGGTGGAAATTAAAGTTAAAAAGGCCAAATATATTTTGGGGGCTCTATATAGACCACCTGCAGGGTGCGTTGCTACTTTCTTTGATCACGTAGAGCAATGTTTTAGTAAATATTTTGTAGAATCCAACTTTTTGATCTGTGGTGGGGATATTAATCTGGACATGCTTGATTTTCAGATTGCTCAAATACAAGAGTTTGGCAATATAATTTCGACTTATAACTTGAAGCAGGTTATTGACACCCCTACACGCGTAACATCAATCTCAGCCACCCTAATTGATATTATTTTAATACCGGTTGACTTTGAATCATTTTCTTGCGGTGTGGTGGATGTATCGGGAGCTTTCGATCACTTTAATGTTTTTTGTAAGTTTAGTTTTAGTAAGGATCGCGCAATAGCGCGAACTTTTAAGACGAGATGCTTAAATAATATAGACAAAGACTTCCTTCAATCTTTATTATCAATTACTCCTTTCGAAAATATTTTTTATATGGATGATGTTAATTTAAAACTTTCATGTTTTTATAAATTGTTCCTAGACTTATTTGATACTGTGGCTCCAGAGAGGGAGATTATCACGAGGAAGGAATTCAAGCCTTGGTTTACAGAATCTATTAAAAGATTAGTACGGCAGAAGGATAGGGCTTTTGCAAAGTATAAAATGTCTAGAAGTGTTACAAGTTGGAACTTTTACGAACAAGTTAAAAATGAAGTAACCAATGCAATTAATAGGGAAAAAAAATCTTATTTGGAATTTTGTATCCGCAATAGTCAAAACAATAAGGGTGACCTCTGGAAAAAAATTAGCGAGTTAAATATATATAAAAAGAAAAAATCATCCGATCTACCTAATAACATAAATAACCCGAACTACATAAATAATCATTTTTTACAATTTTCTGTTTTAACACCGCCATTTTAAAATCGCCATCGTTAAACAATAAGTCTTTAATCCCAACACCATTACCAAAAAATGTCTTGTTTGGAGTTCAGATTAAAAATCAGTGGAAAAAAGAACCTTGAGTGTAAAGAAAAATTACTAAGTGTTACATACTCTGCTGAATATATCGATGCTCCAATATCAGTAAACAAACAAGGGTTTTACTATGTTAAACAAATGACAACCTACTATACATAAATAATTATTATGACAAGCTGTTGTATGAAGTTTTGTTAGTCAATGTTAGAATGATTCGTTTATTTTTTATTTATATAACTCAATTTTGTTTGTTCCCGTTATATTCGTTCTTTAAACAGTATGTTAGTTCCTAATTTTGTTGTGATATATGTGGTAGTTGGTTTTTTATTTATATTTACTTAAATAAAAATTATATTAGCAAGTTTTACTTGGCGGTCAATTATATGTACTTCCCTTAGGTCAATAACTAACGCAACGGGTTTTGGTATTTAATTATAAATATTTTTTTTTTTTTCAAGAAACATGATTCTTTTGTTAGTTAGTAATATAGTTTCCTATAACTAAATATATTCTGCAATTTTGTTCATTAACTCTCAGTCACTAGTAGTGTTTTTACATAAGTTTAAAGTTGGAAATATGCCTTAGGTGGTCAATTACTGGTGCATTTACCTTAAGTATTTCCTCGTGAGAGCTTCCAGTTTCGTTGATCGAACTACCCAAGTATTTGAAATGGAACTCTTTCGAGAGGTCTACCATCTAGTAAAAGCTGACCTTACAAGCTCCATATAAATTTCGTATTAGAAGATTGTTTGGAATTAAATGCAGATTTGGAGGCGCACTTTGGCATTGATACGCTGACACATCGACGTCAGTCACACGACCTACTTTTGCTCTAAGTTGAACAGTAATGTAAATTGTCCGGTCGCTATGGTTAAGGATTAAGGAGGAGAGCCGTAGGAATTCATAATCCTCTTCTGTCGATGCGAGCAAAACGTTTGTGTGATGATCAGCTGTTTAATAGAACTAATTACGCTTATAATTCAGTTCAGTCTCGTTCAGTGAGAATGGCCAATAATAGCGCACAAATTTTACATTTTTTTGTTTCATAAAGTGCTTTCCTGCGATCGGCAGGGCATCTCTTTTGAGTTTGTTTGTAGTGATCCATCATTTTTATTTTATATTAGAGCTTGCTGTTTTGGTTTGTTATATCTTATATTTTAAATCATAATATGTTTGTGTACTTGTACTATTATTGTATTTCTAATATAATGGACGTTCGCCCGTGGATAAATAATTACTACATTATTTTTCTATTCCCGATGATTTTGTTTTGCTCTTTATGCTAGTTATTGTGTTAGTTGCTCTTGTTGACCTCTGCTGGTTGCTTACCTGATTTTTCCGATTTTCATTTACAAATACTTTTTCCATTCTAAATTACCTATTTTCACAAATTAATCATTCGTTTTAAAGGCTAATTACCTCTGTGCTTTTGGAACTTTCTTGAGCCTTGAGATGGCAACTCACCTTAGCGAGACCGATCGGATTAAAATCCTAATGATGGTCGGTTACGGCGATCGAAAAAGATCATGAAATATTTTCACGAAGTACAGGAATCGTATCCGCAGAATACAGTCTTGCGATGATCTAGATACGTTAATCTAAGGAGGGCCTGCCGAAATCAGTAAACTTTTTTTTTTAAATTAGCGTAAACCTTTTTTTTTTTGTAAGCATATTTTCTTTTTTTGTTGTGTTTTTTTTATTGTACAATTTAATTATCATTTGATATATTGTACTTTAATTAGAAGTGGGTATATTGAAGTACTGTGAAATTAATATCTGCATAATAATTGTTCTGTTATTTTATTTGATTCTTGTTCTTATTTTTTAGAGCCTATGAATAAAACGGCTTTCAATTTTTCATTTTGGAACGTAAGATCTTTAACAAAGAATTTTTCAGATGTGAAAGATTATATACAACAAAACTCATTTGACTGTGTTGGTATTTCTGAGACTTGGTTGTCTGATGCAGTCCCTGACGATATTATTAAGATCGACGGGTATGATTTTATAAGATGTGATAGACGCACCCGAGGCGGTGGAGTAGGCATATTGATCAGGTCGGATTTCGAATATAAATACTTGAGTAAGTTATCATCAGAAGCTATAGAATATCTCTGGGTGGAAATTAAAGTTAAAAAGGCCAAATATATTTTGGGGGCTCTATATAGACCACCTGCAGGGTGCGTTGCTACTTTCTTTGATCACGTAGAGCAATGTTTTAGTAAATATTTTGTAGAATCCAACTTTTTGATCTGTGGTGGGGATATTAATCTGGACATGCTTGATTTTCAGATTGCTCAAATACAAGAGTTTGGCAATATAATTTCGACTTATAACTTGAAGCAGGTTATTGACACCCCTACACGCGTAACATCAATCTCAGCCACCCTAATTGATATTATTTTAATACCGGTTGACTTTGAATCATTTTCTTGCGGTGTGGTGGATGTATCGGGAGCTTTCGATCACTTTAATGTTTTTTGTAAGTTTAGTTTTAGTAAGGATCGCGCAATAGCGCGAACTTTTAAGACGAGATGCTTAAATAATATAGACAAAGACTTCCTTCAATCTTTATTATCAATTACTCCTTTCGAAAATATTTTTTATATGGATGATGTTAATTTAAAACTTTCATGTTTTTATAAATTGTTCCTAGACTTATTTGATACTGTGGCTCCAGAGAGGGAGATTATCACGAGGAAGGAATTCAAGCCTTGGTTTACAGAATCTATTAAAAGATTAGTACGGCAGAAGGATAGGGCTTTTGCAAAGTATAAAATGTCTAGAAGTGTTACAAGTTGGAACTTTTACGAACAAGTTAAAAATGAAGTAACCAATGCAATTAATAGGGAAAAAAAATCTTATTTGGAATTTTGTATCCGCAATAGTCAAAACAATAAGGGTGACCTCTGGAAAAAAATTAGCGAGTTAAATATATATAAAAAGAAAAAATCATCCGATCTACCTAATAACATAAATAACCCGAACTACATAAATAATCATTTTTTACAATTTTCTGTTTTAACACCGCCTGATAGTCACCTTCTAAACTTTTATAAGACAAACTATGTAATGAATTTTGATAGATTTTTTGAATTTAAATTAGTAGATGAAAGTACAGTGTTGAAATATATTACAGAAATTAAATCTCGGGCTGTAGGACCTGACAATCTAAATGTTAATATGCTTTTTCTCTGTTGTCCATATATCGTTCCATACATTACGAATATTATAAACTCGTGTTTGTTATCCGGTACATTCCCAGCTTGCTGGAGAATATCAAAGGTTTTCCCTCTTCCTAAGAAAAATGTAGTGAACGATGTTAACGATTTAAGGCCGATTTCGATTTTGTCTCCTTTGTCAAAAGTGCTGGAAAAGATTATGTGCATCCAGATAATGGACTTTATTAATGAATACGAAATATTGCCTTACAGACAATCGGGCTTTAGAAAGGGGTATAGTTGCATTACGGCACTGTTAGATCTGATAGATGATATAATACATGACATTGATTTAGGAAGAACAACAGCTTTGATTTTGTTGGATTATTCGAAGGCTTTCGATAGGGTAAATCATGACATCTTATTGTCAATTTTGCACTATGTTGGTTTTTCCCTGTCGTCAGTTGCATTGTTAAGGAGCTTCTTAAGTAATAGAATGCAGTTTGTGAAAACTAATGAGGGGGGATCGGAGGTGGGGGATATCCTATGTGGAGTTCCACAGGGTTCTGTCCTCTCTCCTCTGCTATTTTGCCTCTACACGGCTTATATTCACAAAAGTTTGCTACACTGCGCCAATTATGAGTATGCCGATGATCGGCAAGTTAAATTTTCCTTCAATCACCAAGATGTAGCTGCAGCTAATTTCATAATAAATCAGGACTTGAATAATTTGCTAGTAATCTCAAAGAGACACCAAATGTCAATAAATCCGAAAAAGTCGTGCTTGTTGGTATTTGGTAAAAATAAAAATTTGGTGTCTGACAACCTTGACATTGTCATGGATGATATACCAATTCCTAAAAAGCTGGTAAGTAGAAACCTCGGTTTGGAACTTGATACGGAGTTAAGATTCACACAACATATAACAAAATGCTTATGTAGAGCCTATGCTAACTTAAAGATGCTATATCCCCATAGGCATTTGCTTTCAATAAAGCTAAAAACTATGTTGACTGACAGTCTGGTTCTAAGTCATTTGAACTATGGGGATGCTGTGTATGGTCCGTGTTTAACATCTATTGATAGAACTAGAATAGAGAGAGTTCAAAAGTGTTGCTTGCGTTACATCTACGGCATTAGAAAGTTCGATCCAGTTTCATATAAACTTAAGGATGTCAGGTGGTTGGACATGGATAATAGACGTAAATTACACATGTCATGTTTGTTTCACTCAATTATAATCCGACGACATCCCCCTTATCTATATAATAAAATCAGTTTTCGCTCTGACGTTCATACACTGAATTTAAGGTACAAGGGGTTGTTGTCTCCTCCACCGCATCACAGTGCAATATTTTTGAGGTCTTTTTCATTCAACATTTATGCTATGTATAATCGAATCCCTTCAAAATTTAAGGAATTAACTGTGTCCGGTTTCAGAAGTGCCTACCGATCATTTTTATTAAATAAATAATTTGTACTTCTTGCGTCTCCAAATCTGTACATTGTTTTGAATTATGGTTAGGTTTTCTAATTCTTAGGATTTTTATGCTTCTTTTTTGTTTGTATAGTTTTTTTTTAATTTTTTTATTTTTTGTTTACTAACTACTAAGTAAGAATGCACGATCATTGGTTTGTTTATTATCTTTAATGTTTCTCGAAAAGGAAGGGCGGGTTAAAATTAAAAATCAGTCTATGACTGCCTTTTAACCCTTTTTGTAGTCTGATATCTGATATTAAGAATATGTTTAATTTTGTAATTTTATTCATGTACTTTTGGATTACAAATAAACTGAATTATTATTATTATTATTATATGATCAGGTTTGTGCTCTGTTCAATGAAACGCATCCAGATGGACATATTTCAAAGTCCACTATAAGGAGATTGGTTCAAAAATTTGCAACTTATAGTCATGTAAGACTTACCAAAATAAGGTTATCTTTATCCGAGGTTGAGCAGTTGAACGTTTTACTTGCTATTAAGGAAAGCCCTCACTCGTCATGTCAGCAACTGTAAAACGTCAGTACATAAAGTGCTTCGTAAAACAACTTTCACCCTTATAAAGTGAAATTAGTGCAGGAGCTGTCACAGGACGACCTCGGTCGGTGCAATGAATTTTGCGAAGAAACGCAAGAATTTTATAATAATCCACAGATGATTTTTCCGGCTAATATAGTTTTTTCTGACGAGGCCTCCTTTATGTTGAATGGCACCGTTAATCGACACACCTGGTCCCACCAAAACCAACATTGGGTCGTAGAAGCGCATCCACATAAAGTTACTGTTTGGGCGGCCGAAATGTTCGAACTGCAATGATAAGACCGTTCTCCATTGATGGTAATCTTAACACATAATATTACTTAGATAACTACTACAAAATGAAATCATACCGGATTTTGTTCAACTATTTTCAGGACCCCAGCCACGTACTATTGATCTCCAGATCCAGCAAGATGGAGCTCTACCACATGTTGCTCGAGTAGTAAAAATTATTTAAGGTTTTTGCCAATGACTGGAAAGGTCGAAGGGGTCAAATTGAGTGGCCAGCGAGTTTGCCCAATTTAAACCCCTTCTACAGGGACTACTCAAAAACCGTGTTTACCTAAATATGTCACAGAATTTAGATGAATTAGGGCACCACATTCAAAACGAGACGCAATTCATCACTCCCGAGATCATAGAAAACGTACAACGCTCGTTTGTGGAAAGGTTAGCCCATAGCCAAACAGTTAACGGTGCTCACTTTGAGCAACTGCTCTAGATAGTCCTCCAAAAAAAAAAAAGAAAATAATTAGGTGTATCTGTTATTTCATTAATCACAAATCGACACATGCAAAAGTGGATAAGAAGGCAAAAACCTGCATTTTCTCAAAATTTTCTGATGTTACCCCTTACATGTGGTACATCATTGTATTGAGGACGACAGCAGCAACTCCAAAGTGCTCTAAAAAATAGGGGTTACAATTGGAAACAAACATGACCTAGATGGTGGCCATGCGGCAGATTTCGGATCAAATACATAGGCTATACATAAATCAAAACTGACGTCGCTCGGCTTTTCTTTTAAAGTACCATTTTGAAAATAATCGCCCGTTCTGCAAACGACACGTTTTGCTAACACTGTTAGCATAGTTTTTATAAATCAGCAGAGGCGGCTGGTCGGGGTAGGCAAGGTAGGCACCGCCTACCTTTAAAACTTCGCCCTAAATTAAATACTCAATTTATTATTATTGACTCCATAATTAAAAAAAAATATTATTGATTTTTATATTAATTTCATTTTCTACCTTAAAACTACCAAATACGGCCTAAAATACATGTATTTTGCTCAAAATTGTTGTACTTTTTCTTGAATATATTTAAATAAATATACAGAAAAAACTGGTGGTGATTGAGAACTTTTATATAATACCTATTGAAATAATATGTGTTCTATTGCGTAGGAACGTGTTTACGTTGAGCTTAGGCACCTACCCCGGCCGCCTTCTATATATTTTAGATAGGTTGGTATACTAATTGCACGAATTTCGATTTGTACGCTAGGTATTTTTGTTTACTGTTTTTTACATTACCTTTAAACTATTTGTTCGTTTGTTGTTCAAATACTAGTGCCATTGATTAAAAAGTGTATGTATTTAATTATTTAAGCATAATAGTAATAATATTTTGACTAGTATAAGTAAAGATTAGTGGTTGTGCTGCACAACTGGTTGCAGTAGCGGTAAGTAGTAATTAGATAGATTTTAGATTGTTTTTTTCGGAGTCGTTTAGGCGGTTTGGCCTCCCCTCACTTCGACCTGCAGAAGATCTTTTGTGAATGACTCTAATCTATGAATTGCCCAGCTGTCCCACACTTTTCATAAAGTTGATGATTTCTCTGGGGGCTAAATTCCTTGCCTCGTCGGGTGTTAGGGTCACCTCTCCAAGGTGTTTTAGCCTTTTGCAGAAAATTACCCACGAGCCACCACTGTAAATCAGGTACCCTGTTGTGAGGTGAATAAAGATTACACGAAAATGATCTACGCAGCAGTGTTGATGAAATACACCCTTTGCTCCTGAAACCTTAGAAATAAACATCAGTGAGGAGCTTGATTTTATTATACAGATCGAAGAGTTCTATGAAACAATAATTGTTTGGCAAGTATAAACCAGATGAAGCTTACGCCTTGATTGCATATTTAACCACCAAGCAATTTATAATAAATCGGCTATTTTATCTAATACCGTACTTAAACTTTACAAAAGATTTCTGGAGCTTCTCACGGATTAATGAATAGGTTAGCTTGATTTTCAAATTTCGAACGTGTCAATGCGGATTAAAAAATGTCTGAAGACACTTCGTAACATTGTTCTTAAAACGTATTTTCATGTCCATGATAAGACCTAAAGAATAGTTCGAGATCTCGAATTAATTTTTAAGTTAGACAAGACTATATTTTTAGTTAATAGTTGGTTCTTGATTGAATTTTAAGTAAGACTTTCTAAATCACTGTTTAATCTTTGTTCTGCAACTTTAAAATCATTAGGAAAGAACGAGTACTATAGCTGAGTATCAACAGCGTTTAAATGAGTCCTGAGATGATCAGCGCATTTCCTCAACTTTATATTTATCACCCTGCCTGAATTTGTCTTTCGATGTTTCGGTCGCTGCCCTAATATGAATAATCTAAATAGAGTGTGTTCGCTTTTTTCTATTGTTTTTAATTTCACGACCCATAGGGAAAGTATTATTGTGAACGCGCAAAAAAAAATCAGATAAAGACGGATATATCCATTCTGACGTCGTCTGAGACGATTAAGATCGTTTCCAGATGAAGTCTGTCTGTGTGTGTGTCTGTATGTCTTCTTCCACGATAGCGCTTTAACCAATTGAGCTACATTTTGGTGTATGAGTTTGGGGGAGTCCTAGGATGAACCCATTAGTTTTTGGTTGCAATCGTTTTAGCTCTGTGATACGGGCGGATACAATCCCTTAATTGTTTAGTATCAGTAGAAGTCGCGTGGTACAGCATTTGAAAGAACTGCTATCTACAGAAATAGGTTTCTTTTGAAATTTACCCTCATAATTCTCGCGAAAACTGCGTTTAAAATTGCACCACTTAGGTAGTTGGTACCTATATTTCTTATTTTATTTTAGTAAAGTACCTAATTTGTATAAACGTCGGTGTCGTCATTGATATAGCGTGCGCTTTGCATGCGGAAGGTCGTGTGTTCAAATCGCAGCTGTTGCATTTCTTTTTTTTATATCAAATTTTTGATTAAAGTAGTGTGTTTGGGTTAGTTTATTGAAAATCATAAAAATAATACAACTAGAATAATAATAATTATTAAAATTCTGTTTTGTTACGCAGGTCATATATTTTAGATTATATTATACCTTGTCGGGAAAGTTTTGGGGCAACACACCGATTTTTTTTTATATGTTCTATTTACTTACATAGACTAGCATCAGAGGATATTAAAAGCACCACACATGGCATTGAAAAGCCCGAAAAAGAGGTCCGGTTTAATTTGTCTTTTCGACCATCATCTATCTGGTACCAGATCGGATCGCGATATACTAGGACGTTTTAATGGCCAAACCATGTCGAGAACTCGAATTAAGCAAAACATAACAGAGAACGAACAGATGAGAGAAGAAAAAAAAACGACACATCAATTAGGTATATAAGTATACTTAGTTATATATTAGTTTTTTTTTAATTCTTTTAAGAACTAACGAAAAAGAGAAATTTGAATGGAAAAGGGGTTATAGATGGTGATTAATTCAAATAGACATCAATGAATATACAGGGTGTTTAACGACGATCGAAAATGTACTATACTACACGTTTTAGCAATGTCATTTTGTTGCAGTACCTTATCCATACTTGAAGATAAAAAATGATATGGAAAAAACTGTTACAAAACGCTTTTTATAAATATCAAAACACTTAAAATATTTATGACACTGCCTTTTCTCAGCTCTACGACTGAAGAATCTTTCAGTACTCTAAAAGATTTAAAACATATCAACGGAGCACTAAAATCAGTCGTCTCACTGGTTTAGCACTTCAAGTGTTCACCATTAAATTTCAGTGACACCAGGAGATTCTGACACAACTAAAGGCTAGAATTTCAATTAATGTATAGATTAAAAATTCTTACCAACTCATTAGTGACATCATAATTTTAATGATGAGCTTTATCATAAAAAGAAAAAGTTTAACAATTAAGAACTAAATTCATAGATTTGAATTAAATTCAAGCCTTAAAAACTTGCTAAATTATTATCTTACTTATTGTTATATGTTATAATTTATTAAATTTATTAAAAGGTCAGTAGTCTATGCACAACATCTGCAATATACGAACAAGTAGGTATACCTACAATACCCAAACATTACACAACAACACTAGAAGCTTTTTACAACATAAAAAACAATAAGTTAATATACAAGTAACTCAATTCCTGAAAATTTTAAACTGCTTAATATTAACAAATTTAAGTTCAAATATAATTTTTTTAAGGGTTAAATGAATAATGTCTACTCCACAAACGATTGTTGTATATTGTTGAAATTAATTACTAATCACAACCATACATGTTTCGAGATACATAGTTCTCATCATCAGTGGTATGTAGTTAATATGGAATTACAGAAGATTCAAAGTGTTCATTTGTGAAAATGTTTCATATAAAAAGAAACCGATAAATTTTGTCAGACAAAGTAAAATAAAACTTTTGAAATTAAAATATATTCTGTGTTTTTATCTACAGAGTTAGGTCTGCATAATCCACTATGTGGATTTTGCTAAGGGTAATGCGTGCCGATTTGATTTGGTTCTTTCTTTGTTTTCTTTTCTTTTTTTGTTTTGTTTTGCGTTGATTCCGGGTAGCCCCCAATTGGTTACTTAATTAATAATAGTTTTCAATTCTTTATAGTGTATAGTTTTTAGGCTCAGCTCTGAATGAATATCAGGATTTTTTTTTCACTGTAGCTTCATTTACTTATTGTGAGAAGTCCCGTATTTTATGCCGCAGCTGACTCCTGCTTAATGTTAGCAGTTTTCGAGTGCGTTTTGTTGCTGTGCCAGTTATTAATTTCTTGCCATGTTTCTGCTTGGGAACAAGTTCCCAATATCTCTGGTGTTCGATTTTGACCCAACGCCTCAAGAGTCTTTAAGGCCGCTTGTAGTTCGTAAAGAACAACTATCCAGATTGTTACTGTATCACTCGAAATAATGTGATTGTAGGCACTTAACATTTATGAGCAAAATTTTAAAGACAAGTTAGATGATTTTGTATGAAACTTGGTTTAAAATATTTTTTAGATAAAGGTTAGAGCATTTTGAAAATTGTGGAATTAATTTTTTGGATACCTTATCATTAAGTGTTTTAAAAACCGTTATCTTTCACATTGAGGCATCATGAATAAATTTTTACAAAACGTTTTTCATGACTAATGGATAGCTAATCAATCAATTACAAAAGCAACATGTTCATAATTGCTCCTTAGATGCGAAAAAGGTTTGGAAGTTGGAAGGACAAAAATTTGAGCATTTACTAAAACAATACTTTTTCTCGAAATGAAAATGAAAGTATTGTGAACGCACTAAAAAAAAGAGATAAAGATGGATATAACCATTTTGAAGTTCCCTGAGACGATTAAGACCATTTTCAGAAGGAAGTATGTGTGTCTGTATGTATTCTTCCACGATAGCGCCAAAACGCTTTAACCAACTGAGCTAAATTTTGGTATATGAGTTTGGGGCAGTCCTAGGATGAAGCCATTAGATTTTGGTTGAAATCGCTTCAGCCCTGTGATAGTGGTGGACACACCCACAAATTTTCATATATCAGTAGGGGTCGAGTGATACATCATTTTAAAGCATTTTTTATCTGCTTTGATATTTACCCCCACAATTATCTTGCGTTTAAAATAGGAGTTGGAACGTATATATATTACATTTAGCATACAATACGAGTATATGCTACAGATGGTACCGTGGCCTCATTGGTAGAGCCTTCGCTTCGTATGCGGAAGGTTAGGGGTTGGAATACCAGCTGTGGTAAGACTTTTTTTTTCTAATTTTTGAATGAAGTAGTAAGTGTGTTACGGAAATAATGAAAATAATAAATTATAATAATAATGATTATTAAAATTCTGTTTCGTTACCCAGGTCATATATTTTATACATAATTATATTATAACTTGTCGGGAAAGTTTTGGAGTGACACAACCGATTTTTTTTATTTATTTAAATTGAATATCACGTTTTCCGTCTTAACAAAAACACTTTTTTGAATGTTGACGCGCGTGTCGCTAAGCTCCTCGGAGATATGACATGTTCTTAATATTACTATTTCATATTTTTCTTGAATCAAGTGTTATTTATTGCTTTATTTCATTGTTTTTTAACTAAAAGTTTATTTATGTAATTGATAACGAAGATTATATTTCGAAAACAACAGATTTTTGTGCAAGATTCCAAACCTTATGAATATTTACAGATGGCTCCCAATAGGACAAAGTTCGCAAAACTCGCCAAATGTTCGTCTGATGTAGGTGGGCACTTTGCAAGAAGAGCTGCCTTTTTCATCTTTGTCAAAAGAGTTTTGTCATTCGTGAAAAGCAAAACACAGAGGTTTGACTTTTGCCACAATACTTTTTTGAAGACACACTTTTATCAATACACCATGCTATATGGCTACTTTATACTCATGAGAACAAGAAGTTCGAAAGTAGGAACGATACGATGCTTTCTGTTTTCAAGGAAAATTGTTTTAGTTTCATGCAATGCGTTTTCCTGATAAACTTATAATACCCGGTTTCCATGGGGAGAATGTTATGATATTTCGTTTTTGTTTCGAATTCAATTCGCCTTCAGTTGTGGAGATACCACAGGACAGTTAATTGTTTTTCTTCGAGGGGAGGATTGCTTTTCGACAAGGTCAAACGTCGAAAGACTGACCAGATTCATCGTTTAGTGAAAGCACCTCAAAGGTCTCAATAACATTCCGTTCAAATTGTATTGTTATGCATCGTCTTAAAATTCAAAGCTTTAGTTCAGTATTCTTTTCTGTTTTGCAAGATATTGCATTAGATACAACGTTGGCAGCGTATTTTATAAATCGTATAAAATTTGCTAAGTGACAACGTGATTATTCAAAAGCTTTTACTGTGTTTATCTAGACAAAATAACGTACAAAATATATAAAAATATATATCTCGTATTATATATGCGATGTTTACTACAAAAAAGCTCACACGTCCATCACATTAACAAGAAACTTTTTAATTATGTACCGATTCAACAACAAGAACAAATTCCACCGCCGACCGATAAATAACGTCCAAAATCCATTAACATGGGACATCTTTAATTTTGTCGTATCAGTACAAGAGACATTATTTTGTTCGTTTTTCTTTTGTAACTTTGTTTAAATATATATATTTTGTTGTAGGTTATTTATATATAGATATAAAGAGCGTTGTTTCTATAGGTACCACCTTTATAATACTACTTTACCTGACCAGATTTTGATAATCTTAAAAACCAGCTTGTCTCGACATGAGGAACGTTTATGTGAACATGCACTTAGCTGTGTGCACAGCTTCCGTGGTTATTTTTGTTTTGTTTTTGCAAAAGTATTTAGTGTTTTATAGATAGTCAAATTATAATTACTCGAAGTGGTAGCTTACCGGCTTCTATATGGTGATTCAAAAACTCGACTTAAAATTTGTAATTTCCAATTGTTGAATATACGTCACCTTCAGCTAGCTTTGTTTTATTTTTCGGAAATGGTGTTGAATTTTATATTCTTTTGATAACGATTTAAAAACTGATGCGTTTGAAAATCATCCAACAAAATTATCAATTGGAAGGCTTACATAGTATGTAGTGATATTTTTTCAGAGATATACTACTACACACCCCAATCACCCTTTAAATTATAATTTTGTTGGGAATAAATTTTTAAATTTAATGTTGTAACAAGAAAAATTATTTCTTTGGATTTTAAATATTAAAAGAATGAGAACAACAGTGTGCTCGATTCTTATGCCAGCTCAGTGAGAGAGGTCATGGATAAATTGAATTCCTTCAGGTTATTAATTACTTTCTGAACATCTTTTGCACTATATGGATTGAATTTTTTATTGTTGTTCTAGTAACGATCTACTGTGGTCTAAAACAAATAAATTAGTAAGTATTGATTGATAGTATTTTTGATGAATATAATAGGCGTGAGCATACCACGATTCTTATTTCAAGAAATGTATAGCCTCTCCATTGAGGTGGGGGGAGACGCTCTAACGTGGCCAAAAGCGGGTGCAGGTACGCCATTTTGGTATACGATATCTATCATTTGCCGTGCTTTCAAGTTTATAGTGTTATTTACGAGTATTTTACAAGTTTACTTAAGTTTTTCGTGTTTTTTTGGACGGTTATTTGACAATATACTATAATGGTGTCCTGTGCTGTGCGTAGTTGCAGTAGTAGAAGTGAAATCGACCAGAAAATATCAGAAATAACGTTTCATAGGTATGTACCAAATATTGTAAACATTGTACATGGACGTATTTAGGGTTTTTTTAGGCGAACTTATTAAAACAAATTATTATAGGAGTCTGGTAGCATTCTCTTTCTGCACTGAACAATTGATACGTGCATTGTAGTTTATTTTTTTTTTACAAATTCTTTTACTTGATTTCTACTCTCAAACTTTCTACTTTTTCATCACTTTCTAGCAAAAAAGACCCCTAAATGTGTGTTAAAAACATATTCTGGTTTTTAGATTTCCTAAAGATCCTGCTCGTAGACATATCTGGACAGAATATGTGTCTCGAATTAATTGGATACTAACGAGAAATGTACACAAATATAATTTATCCAGATCATGATTACCTTCCTGGACCATTTTCTGAATTTTCGAAATTCATTATTGTTTATATTGCTGGATTTGTTGTTTTTAGGTTAAAGAAGCAAATTATTTGCAGAGAATGTCGAGATGCATTAAAAAGTGTTATTCTTTTATTAAAATGAAGGCAAAAAAAGGATTTACAAATTCCTTCAAAAGATGTTTTAGACGTTTGCTTCCAATCCGAAAAGATCATAAAAAATCTTGTAGTAGCTACTAATGAAAAGTTGTCCGCAGGATTCATAATAAACCTTGTTTTAAAGGAATTTGTAAATAGTAATATTTTTCCTAATTTAGTTGTGCACGGTTTTGATCAATCAGTGTTTGATAACCATATACATTTACTGATCAAATCTATTGCGACTAAATATGTTAATACCAGGATGTATTATTTAAGTAAAAATAAATTTGATAAGCATAGCGCAACATTTAAATAAAATTGTTTTGTTTAAGGGGTATTAATATATAATTTATAAAGTACTACCGTCTTTTATTCCTGTATTTAGGTATCAAATATCAATAATTACCTATATTTAAGTATTTTGTACACTGCATAATATTTGAAAATAAAGTATAAACCCAAGCTGCAAATTAAAAGCAAAAACGTCAACAAAAATAGTTAATGCGGCTCTGGAGAATCCGCCATATTGGTATGCGCTTACGCCCCACCCAATGCACCCGTTTCTGTACAATGTAAAATAATGCTTATAGCGTCTCCTTATATCTCAATGAGCTTCTCCCACATAATAAGGAAGCTATTAAGTCTGTGCTTCTACTGTATTAATTATTCTGGTAGAGAGTACCACGTATTGTTTTGTATCCGGTAAATTTTCTGAATTTTTGTGGATAAAGTTATATTTAAAAATCGAGTTTTATATCAAAATAAGCGGAATTTTTTCGGTTGCTCGCTGCTTAATGATTTTTGTAACTATTTCTAAAGCTGAGGTCATTTTTTGCTGTTTGTTTCATAAACTCTGCGGTTGAAGTGTTTATCTAGTGTTTTTTTTTTTTTTTTTTTTTTTTTTATCCTATGTGGATTCTCGGTTTATCTATTTCAATAGAACTACACTGATAAAGGGATTTAATTGGGTGTATGCTGCTTGCACCAGAATTAATATTGCGGTGATTTTACTGTAATAATCAAAATGGATGCTGGTATTGTGATATGTCCCATTTGTGAGAGAACCGTCGCAAAGAGTCAGCGGGCGATAGAGTGTGCAGCATGCTGTTCGTGGGTGCACAAGGGCTGCTCTGATCTTCAGACTGCAGAGTTTAACAAAATACACAGTACTTTTGTGAAGAATGGAAGTCATAGTTGGGAGTGCAGAATGTGTAGCAATATTGTTAGAAGAATATCGATGGGTAACAGTGTAACATGTAAGGCAAATATCACAAATAGCTCCGAGGTTCCCGATGTATCATCTGATGGAGGAGCTGCATATCCGCCGATAACACCGAATACTGCCGGAGGTGTTTCTTTCAATGAGGTAAAGAAATTAGTTTCACAGATGCAGTCTAAAAAGAATGTTGGTATTGGTGATGCCATAGCGGTCATGTCTAAGATGCTCGGTGTGATAATGGACCAGTCTCGTGTTTTGGCTGAGGTACTGTCT
The DNA here is from genome assembly GCA_911728435.2 of Apoderus coryli. Classification (NCBI taxonomy): domain Eukaryota; kingdom Metazoa; phylum Arthropoda; class Insecta; order Coleoptera; family Attelabidae; genus Apoderus; species Apoderus coryli. Next base: position 6,265,849 of record OU452204.1, on the reverse strand, counting down.
GAAGTCAGGACAATAAAAGAAGAAAAGAATAACAAGATCGCCGAGCTTGAATCTAGAGTTGCAGAAATCACAGTTGAACTGGCCAGTATACGCGAGACCAGTCGTAGGGATATTTCAACGGATGGTAATCCGGAGAGTTGGTATGAAGAAATGCAGGATAGGCAAGAAAGATCAAAGAATATCATTATCTACAATTTGAATGAGAGCTCTGATTCGAGTGTTGAGAGTAGGGTAAACCATGATAAGTCACGACTGAAGGAAGTATTGACCTCCATTAACGTTGACCTGAATGTTGATCCGATAAAGTTGTTTCGCCTCGGTAAGCGTGCTAATGGCGTACGACAGCGTCCTCTGAAGGTTGTTCTGGGAGATGAGCACTTGGTGATGGAATGTTTAAAAAAAAGAAGATTGCTTAAGGGTATGGCAGACGAAGTCCGTATAGGCGCCGACCAAACAGTACAGCAGAGACAATATTTTAAAAGTCTGCTTGAAGAACAGCAACGTAGAAGAGCAAACGGTGAAGATCTCGTGATAAAGTATTTTCAGGGTGTGCCCAAGTTAATTAAGTCAAAAAACTAATGCCTCCGAACCGGAATCAGCCTAGTCTGACATGTTATTATCAGAATGTCAGGGGCCTTCGATCGAAGACGCATGATCTTTATGTTTCCAGTGATGTTGGTGGTTTTGATGTGGTTGCTTTAACAGAAACGTTTTTGAACGACGGGATTGATAGTGCGGAGTTATTCTCAAGCAAGTATACTGTGTTCAGAAAAGACAGAAATTGCGTTTTGTCGGGGAAACAAGATGGCGGAGGTGTAGTTTTAGCAATAAAAAGTTATATAAGATCGCAAATTTTGGATATTACTGAATTAAATACGGCTTTTCCAATGATTGATGTTTTAGGTTGTAAGTGTAAGTTTAATTGTTATTGTATGTCGATATTTGTTGTTTATGTGCCGCCATATATAGAAGCAAGTGTGTTTGAATTGTTTTTGGAATGTTTTGAGCAAGTTTGTCATGAAGGTAAAATACTGATTATGGGAGATTTTAATGTTAGTGGATTTGCAGATAAGAACTCCATTGATAATAAAAGTGTGAGTATGCACAATTATTTGAACTTCCTGGGTATGAATCAATATAATAATGTCGCAAACAGTCATGGCAGGTTGCTTGATCTCATAATCTCATCGGTACCATGTATAGTTACCAAAGAAGTTGTACCATTCTTATCGGAAGATGCGCAACACCATCCGGCGCTAAATGTGGAAATTATTTCAGTTTGCTATAAAGAGTCAGTGTTTAAGGCAAATGATAGGAAAGCAAATTATAATTTTAAAAAGGCGAACTATGAAATTCTTTATGAAATATTATTCCAGCGTGATTGGTCATATCTGTACAACTGTAATGATGTTGATGACGCTTTAAATTTGTTTTATGCTGACCTTTACTCTGTTTTTGACTCCTGTGTTCCCCTTTACAGGACTTTCAGCCATCAATATCCTCCCTGGTTTAACTCTGAGATTATCAGAAATATTAAGTGTAAAGCCGTTTTGCATAAGAAATATAAGAATACAAAATCTCGCTATTACTATGACAAATTCAGTGAGATTAGAAGGCTGTTGAAGCAACAAATAACTACCTCGTATAAAAATTACGCGCGTTTTGCTGAGGATCATATTGTCACTGATCCCAGATCTTTCTGGTCATTTGTTAACAGGTCGCGCCAGCAGTCACGCATTCCCGGTTCTATGCAATACAACAACAATGTTATTGAGGATCCACAAAGTATTATTGAAACGTTTGCTAAATACTTTGAAAGTGTCTTTGTGGGACCTGTGGGTTGTGGTAATGTTGATGCATTATCGCTACTGTGTGGAAATGATATCACATTTGGAAATATAACTGAGGGGGAGATCGTTGTGGCTGCTCGCAAATTAAAGAACAGGTTTACTTCCGGACCTGACGGGATTCCCTCATTCTTGGTCAAAGATACAATTTCAGTAATGTGCGTTCCTCTGTGTATAATTTATAACTTGATATCAAGACGTAATACTTTTCCTATGGTCTGGAAGAATGCTAAGGTGTGTCCTGTTTTCAAGAGCGGAGATCGTGCGGATATAACCAATTATAGGCCTATATCAATTCTGTCTAATTTTTCTAAATTACTTGAAATAGTTCTTTACAATCGTATTTATCCAATTGTTCAACATGGGCTGGTCCAGTATCAGCATGGTTTCATTGCACACAAGTCCACACTTACAAATTTGTCAATTTTTTCACAATACGTGTCTGGGACGTTGGATAACCGCGGTCAGGTTGACGTTGTATACACCGATTTTTGCAAGGCGTTTGATAGAATTGATCATACAATCCTTATACAAAAGCTTCCGCATTTTGGCTTTAGCGCTGATGCCGTCTGTCTTCTGCAATCTTATATTACTGATAGAGTTCAGTTTGTGTCATACAATGGATATACATCGACATATTATACAGCTCTATCTGGAGTACCTCAGGGTTCAAATCTGGGTCCTCTATTATTTTTATTGTTTATTAATGATTTGGGAGAATTATTGAATTGTAGTAAACTGATTTATGCAGATGACTTAAAGATTTTTACAAGGATAAGTACGCCGCAGGATTGTATTTCGCTACAGGACAGTCTTCAATTGGTCAATGCTTGGTGTGAACAAAACAGACTTTCCCTCAATCCTAAGAAATGTAATGTTGTTTCTTATACCCGCAAAACGTCCCCGACCATCTTTTATTATAATGTAAATGGAGTAATTCTTAATCGAAAGGAGTCTATTAAAGATCTTGGAGTTACTTTTGACATGCATTTCACTTTCAAGCAACATATTACAGATATGGTGGCTGGTGCGACCAAGGCTTATGGCTTTATTGTTAGAAACAGCAAATATTTCGAGAGTGTCGTTACTCTGAATTCTCTATATTTTGCATATGTAAGATCCAAGCTTGAGTATTGCTCTTTGGTCTGGTACCCCTGCTATGACTGTGATATTCAAATGATTGAGAAAGTTCAGCGTAAATTTTTGAAATGTTTGTGCTTTATGATTGATAGAACTTACCCGGATCGCGGAATACCTTACAAATATCTTATTGACCGATTTCAATTTCAAAGTTTAAGTTTAAGGAGAAATTTGTTTAGTATAAGCTTCCTATATAGGATATTCAGTGGTGATGTAGTGTGCCCTGAGCTACTGGAAAAGGTATCTCTGTTGGTTCCGCGTATCAATGCTAGAAGTTCTATTGCATTTTATAATGAGCGAGCCAGAACAAATGTTATATTAAAATCTCCCATTTATACTATGTGCCGGCAATTTAATTTGGTTAATGATCAGTGTGATATATTTTTTGATTCTCTGAATGAAATATTGTCTTCTGTGGAATCAATACTAAGGGAACTTGATGTTCATTAATACTTGTGTACTTTGGTTGATTTTCGTTGTTTAGTGATGTACCTACTGTTATTTAATATAGTTAAGCTTTAGTTATAGTTGATTTTTGTGTGCATTGCTCTGTAAATGGAACTTGTTCTGTTGAGTAATAAAGCTATTATTATTATTATTATTATTATTATTACTATGGTAGTTTTTGTTTACCTATGTAAGATGTATAATCCTATATAGCCTATACATCAAATCGCTTTTTGGGTAGAAATAATTAATATTAGGTATTAATAGAATATAGTTACCGTAAAATAACCAACCTTCCTTTTGTGTAGAATCATTTTAAGTACGTTTTTTCCATTTTTAAACAAATTTTTATAATAATAAAATTAATTAATTTACTTAACTCTTTCCGGCACATGGGTAGAAAAATTGTACCACATGAAAATACTAAGTTGCGGCACACGGGTGCATAAAGTGTACCACCTCAACAAAGGTCTGTATTGTAAAGCACAGCGACACCGTTATTATACCACATCTCTCCCCACCTGCGTAGGGTGTAAGGTAACTATTTGATTAGTTTTTTTGGAACAATATCTGTTTGAACTTGTCCGGTGCAACATTATGTCTGAAAAAGTGAGTTTTTGCATACTTGACATTTCTTGAACGTTTATTTTTCAAATGGTAAGTATTGTATTGTTGTTTTGTGAATATTTTAGTTCGTTGTTGTTTGGGTTCTTATTAGAAAAAATGTTTTTCGTAGTCTTAATTTTTTTTTGGTATGTTTTGAGACTAATATCTAATCCGGAAATCGTACCACTATGCAGTAATATTCAACAAAGTTAAAATTTTCAGGTGTTGCGGTTTCAAAAGAGATAATGCGTTCACCACGTTATTATGATAAATTGGTCAGTATGACAACAGAACAGCTATTTGATGAGTTGGAAACAATTGGAATACCAAGTGATGCTGAATCCATCGACTTGAATGAGTCGGATGACCACGAAATTGACGTAGATTTTCAGGCTCAAAATATAAATTTACAGTGATTACCTGATGATGACTCTATTGATGATGATATTCCTTTAGCAAGCTATCTAAATAACAACACGCAGATGAATGAAAATAAAAGAGGTCCCGTAGTTTCATGGTCCGAAGGAAATGTGGCCAATATTGCGACAGTTTCCCATTGAAATAAGGTTCACATCAGCTGATCATCCACCAGCCCGCTCCACTAGAAGACGCTGTGCTAGGTGCAGTACAAGAGCACACCAAGTTCGTACTGAATGGTCCTGTACCGTAGGCAAGGTACCCTTATGTCTCGGCAAATAAAAAAGTTGTTTTCAGGAGTATCACAAAAACTAATTTTAGCTTGTAACTTTATTTTTTTTTAATAAATCTGGTCTAATAAGAAACATTATTCGTTTTATATTTTGTTCTTACCGGCACACTGGTACATACGTTGTACCACACTGTAGCTGTCAAATTGACATAATGAAGTTTGGAAAATCATCATTTTTTACTTATTCTAATACGTATCTCATATTTTGTCTAAAAAAATTGTATTTATTAAATACTTTTTTTTACTGTGCTGCATAGGTACGAATGAGTAGCAAAATTCTGTGCCGAAAAGAGTTAATGCCACTAGTTTTCAGATTTAGTTTAAGCTAGTATCAAATATGAAATATATTTAACTGCGATAATATTTTTGCAAAAATAAAAATGAAAATAAAGCTTGGCTAATTTGTTTGTGGTTAATTAGGAATTTAAACTTGTGTTGGGTGTGTAAATAGATTTCGGATTGATCTGGGTATTACGCGAATATTGAGTACGTGGTGGATGATGGTCAAATTTTTCAAATAAAATGTCGCATCCGTGGTTCTCGTAATTTTTCTTGATTGTTGCCAAATTGATTGAATGAATTGAATTGAATTGAATGAAATACGAGTATAAATAATCTGCAAGTTTTTCTACAACCAAAATATTTTAGCAAAAATTAAATAAAATAAACTTGGTGAAATTAAGTTTGTGTTTATTTAAGCATCTGCACATGTGTTGGCTGTAAATATCTTTCGGATTAATTGTGCTATTGCCCGAATAATGCGTACGTTGTGGATGAGGAAGACAATTTGAAAAAAAGTCTGGCAGCAGAGCATCGTAAGTTAGTATTATTGTTTAGGCGAGTAGCTTCTATAAGAAAAGCACACAAATCATTTTTTCTTTTCTAATGACTTTACTTTAATGACAAAATTTACGATTTGGGAACTATTTTAAAAATGTTTCCCTCCAAAGAAGCCTCACCAAAAGTAACCTACGACCCTGGATATTTAACTGTATGTAAAGGCACATGGCATATTTTACAATTGTTTGGGTTCGAAGGAGATATGAACGGACTGGAACTCATTTTGGTTGAGGATTAGAGAGAACAAGAGCTTTTATTATAGTTAAAATAATAATAAATTTCCAATTTTAAAATATCAACAACAACAACTATGTGCCTAAAATCAGTAAAATCGCATAAAAAGTAGGTTAAATGTCACTCTGAAATGTGGCAACAGTGCCTATAATCTTACACAATCAACTTCGTTTCGAGAATAAAACAGCAAGTTCTCAAGAGAACAATCATAGGATGTGAACCATCGTTTCTCTTGAAGTGAACACTCCCTTCTATTGAACTCGAGAATAGAGCCCCAGATGAATCGTTTTTCCTGGTGTGGGGTGACATTTATGGCGACTGTATTGTTGATCATTTTTTCTAGCAGAGAATCATACAGGAGAAATTTTCTTGCAATTGTTACAAGACACGCAGTGTCGATGCCGCACTGACCAACATTTTTGAATATAGTGAGTGTTGTCTGACTGGTCGTCAGTATTTAGATGTAACCTTTCTTGGTAGATGGAGCGGTCGAAGAGGATCAGTTGAGTGGTCCACAAGGACACCAGATTAAATTCATTTAGGCCCACGTAATTCTGAAAAGACACTCTCATTTTGACAATTGGTATCGATCAAGGAATCGTATTTCACAAAACAAGATATTTTCCATTTTCGTATCTAGGACCAAGACAATCAAATGAGAAGCCCTGAACCCTGTTTGGTAGATAGAGACAGTTATATTGAATTTATTGCGTGGAGAATCGCCTTTTATTCCTATTACAAAAGTAAGTTACATAAAACTATGTCTAAAGCGGGGACCGAAGGGCGACACACTTTAATAACTCTTACCAAATCAGACAGAAGATATACTGACTTCCCCTTCAGTATACCTCCTGTCTGAGTAGCAATTAGCAATGAAAAAGATCAAAACTATAAAATAAGAATTGAGATATTTCTAAAGAAATGGTCACAAAACCCCGACTGAAATGAGCAATCACTACCAGTCATTTAAATCACCAGCACTAGATGCAATATCCTCCATCCTTCTGCAGAAAGGACAAGAGAAATAACTGCCTGCCTCACCTAATGCAGACAACAAGAACTTGGACTATATACAGGCTCAGGAAGCTTGCAAAGGCAATAGTTTTTCCTTCATACCAAAAATAGAGGACTGATCTTTTAGACATCGTTCTACTGAAAGCGATGAAAAATGTAACGCAGTAATAAAATTCTGGATATTTTCTCATTACATTGGAGCCAGAATACATACACAACAGGTAGATCGAGAGAAACTGCTCTATATGAGCTTACTGGCATCATTCAAAGATTGTGGGTAGCAGTTTGTGTTTTTCTGGACACCTTGGGCGTGTTCGAAAACACAATGCATGCATCTGAACAAAATTATCACCAGATGGATTTATGTGATGCCAATCAAAAAGATAGCTGACACCCCAGTGGGTGAGCATCATTAGAGCCACTCGCAGTATGCACCAGTGACCTCGTCTCTAATGTGCAGCTTGGTTGTAGACTCCTGCTGCATAAATTGATAGGTATCGGGATATAGTGTATAGGCTGTGCGGCTGATATAGTATTAGTAGCCAGAGGCTAATTTAAATAAATAAATGCTTTATTGCCCAACAGCTAAACAATCCCTTTAAAGGGCAAATACATTGAAAATATACATATATATATATATATATATATATATATATATATATATATATATATACAATACAAAAAAGAAAAAGAAATAATACGAGTATATCTTAAAATTATTGTTCGAAAAATTCATCAAAAACCAACTTTATTGTAACAAAATTATCGAAAAACATGTCGGAACAGTGACATATTTTATTAAAGTTGCTGGTCATCATATAAATAGGTGACCTTAAGAGAGCGTTGGCCCTAGCACGCACACATTTAAATAAATAATTATGTCTACCACAAAGACGAGGAACATTGAAATTTAATTTTGAAATCAAATAAGGACTATCTATCTTGCCATGGAGAAGGTTATATAAGAAAACCAAGGACGACACAAGACGACGCGACGATGCTCCAGACTCTGCATCGAAAAACGCGATAAAAGCAGACTATGATCATATCCCCGAACAGGGTAAACACCATCCTGTCTCCAAACCAGATACTTTAGGAATCTCCTCTGGACCCTTTCCACTGCCTGTTTATGAACCGAGTAAAATGGACTCCAAATTATGGACCCATACTCTAGTTTCGATCGTACATATGCACAATAAAGAGCCGTAAGTGTATTTATGTCCGTGAATCTCTTACAGTTTCGAATCAAAAATCCGTACATGCCACCGGCCTCCTCAACCTTCCCACGAACGTGATTAACAAACGTAAGCTGTGAATCGAACACAATACCAAGGTCCTTGATGGTCTCCAACGAAGACAGCGGAACACCATTGATCTCATAAGAAAATCCCGTACTGTCCCTTTTTCTCGAATATGAAACAGACTTACACTTTGCTATGTTCAATGCAAGCTTATTTCTCTCACACCAGTCACTCAACCTGTCAATATCATTTTGCAATGCATAACAATCCACCAAAGAATTTATTGAGTGAAAAATTTTAAGGTCGTCAGCAAATAAGAGACTGCTTGTCCCAACAGCCGAAACCAGATCATTAATAAACAGGACGAATAATAAAGGACCCAAATTAGAGCCCTGAGGAACCCCGGATGAATTTGTGAAGTAATACCAAAGAGTCGTCGAACAACCGAGTTATGGTGGACATAGTTCAAAAAATCGGACTATTCAGAGCTTTGGAACTGGATGGGGTGCTGAGTGTTCGGGTTAGGAAAAAAACCATGCTAAATTTGAAATTATGCCACAATAGTATTCGAAAATTAAGTTAAGCGGGCTCCACTGTGTTAAAATAGATATAGGATATAGAAATGGGTTTGATATTCATCGATTCTATTCTTTTGGTTTTAATAATTTACTGGCTTGGCTTGTAGAGGTACTCAAGAATCGCCCACGTACATCACGCTCATATAAAGAGGATCTTAATGATTTTGAACCGTGTTAATAGTTACTTTATTAAATATATATAAAACTATTTTAAAATAAAAAAGGAAAGTCAAATATATTTTATTATTATTTATTTAGTTAATTATTTAAACAATATACGAAAGTCAATTTAATAGAAAAGGACAAGTTTCAAAACATTATTAAATACAATACATACAAATTTGTACTTACATCAAAATCATCTTTGACGACATCTTTCAAATTATTAGTACTGATACTTAAAAACGCGTTAAATAAACTTAGTGCTTTTTGTCGCTTCTAAAATTCAGAGTTTACTTCGCCGAAGTTGAAGACCCCGTTTTTTCCTGTTGCGAAAAAAATTATAACTTTTGCTTTTTTCCACTCTTTCGAATATCGACCAATCAACTTGTCAATTCCTGGCGCCAAACCCAAAAAGTTGGCATTAAATCAAAAAAGTAAATATCAAATACACCTAATCCAATATTATTTATCAATGCACGATACCTTCTGACATAATAGAAGCTATGAGTGAGGTCACTAACCTCAGGCAGTTCATTGTCACACGTCTCAGTCGATGTTCATTGGTTGCAGACTATACGTAAATTGTTATCGTTAAATTTTAACCTATTTTTGTGTTGTGCTTAATTTAGATTATCTCAATTTTGTTAAACTTATCAAATGGAACCTTCAAGTTCAGGTATGTGTTGTTATATATATCAGTATAAAAGTATATATTACTTAATAATATAAGTTCATAAATATGGGTACAAGCAAAACTAAGGTAATATTTTTAAATTTTTAAAAATTCTGAGAAATATGCAGGCTATTAGTTATGTTCCAAGGCAGTCCAAGGTTTAATTTTATTATTTTTGTAATCAATATTGTTGGCACTTTTCAACGCCACTTGATTTTGGTGCACTTATTTGCACTTCTCGTCTCTATTTCATTTTTTAAAGATAAACGTAAAAGTAAATAATAATTTATTACGGTATTTTTTACATTAAATTAAATATTTTTGTTTTCTTTCAGGAACGCGTTCCAATACTGTTTGTGTGTGTTTTTTTTTTGAAGGGAAATGGCTTTAGGTGATTTATCTATTAGCCACAGATTATAATACTATGTTTATAACAAGACGAGGACTTCTTAATATTATGAGAAGTTCTCAAAAGAGTGAAGTTGATGACGAATTCAGTTTTTAAAAGAAGAGCTTAAGAAACGAACAACATGTGATAAGACGATATTGAAGGCCTTAGATAAAAATTATTCTCATTTTAAATCTCAATATAAAGCGCGTTGGATAAAAGCATTTAAAATGGAAGAAAAATTCCTTAAAAATAATGCTGAATGGCTAGATGCCTCTATTTCCTTTAACAAGATGGAGGAATCTAAGACACCAGAGAAGAAACGTGGCTGGCCAACAATTTCTTTTGAATCCAGTTCGGAGCGGACAAAGCGATTAAAAACAAAGGAGTTCAGAGAACTCCTGTGACAATCCTAAGTTATGCTACCCAGATGGGATTAAGAGCAACACGACAAGCACAGGCCTCAGAAGTATTACAGGAAATAACAATTGGGCCCGAGTGATTTTTAGGGCAGTTATAATAGTGAAGACGAGGACGAAAATATCTCATCGCAATCTGGAAATGATGAGTTCTGTTAAAAAAAATTATTTAGTTTTCTTGTAGCTTGATATTTATTTTTTTTTTTTTTGTATATATATGTATACGTGGTGAACAATCATACGACAAAGTTTTACCAACCTTAATTAATTATTAAACTTATCACTTCATTGTTTAGTTTATTATTTTGTATTTATTTATTTCTTACGATATAACAATTACGTTTTGATGCCAAATAACGTTAGCGTATTCTATCGACACGTAAGTTATCACCTGAAGAAGTTGCAAACTTTGGCATCGAAACGTTGCAATTTTTATATGGTATTCACATATTTCAACGACAATAAACACGATTTATTTATTAGTTTTCAAATTTTGTCGTACCTATGAATAAAAATTATTATAAGTATAAGTATTTTCTGTATAGAGTTTTATAATATTTTGTACATATCTATCTACCTATATTTTATTTATTTATTTATCTTTTAATCATTTTATTAGTTAAAAAGCCATTTATGACATTTTTTTGCAAAATAATAATATTTTACTAACTAATTAGTCATAAGACAAATACATTTGTGAAGATTCTGATTTATTGCCAACTTTAAGGCCCTGTTGCGTCGTACCGGTTTTGTGGAAAAATGTAAATCAGCAAATTTTGTCTAGTAGATACAATACCGATGTTAGAGTGATGAACTATTATCAACTTTTATAAAGTATTAATCAGCGAATATAGCTAGTCTGACCTGATGCAATATTCCACTGTAATAATGTAATAAAACTACAAACAATTCTTTGTATATTGGAAACGGTAGTTACGTTCTATCAACCTTTATTAAAGATTGTCTGGTTAAAACTTACTCACGTCTACTACTTACTAAACGCGCGTAACGCAATATATTATGCGTATAAAGCCTTCCTGATAAATTACAGGTTAATCGGGATAAAAAGAAGTTTTAATAACTAAAACCGCATCTAATTATTTTTATTGGCAAACAAGATACACTGCAAAACCATCAAAAATTGGAATTATAAACAATATTTTTCATAATGATATATTAATTACACCCTTATCAGAAATACGTTATTATTAAGCATAACATTTTAACTTGCTACGCCATCTATTGCTCACGCATTACAATCATTAGCATCTCAACTAGTGAAAAATTCCTTTTCATCATCAGATAATGACAAAATATAAATTGACGCCTCGCCGTGGAGAACGACACGCTCACATAGCAGATGCAAAATATATGAATAATTATATGAAAATCAATTACTACAGTGATCCATCATGGCAGGAAGAGAAGGAAGGTTTTACAGATTCTATACCTATAGAGTTACTAGGCTTGTTATATCTGTTTTATTATTTTCTTTTTAATATCATTTTCTCTCCTGTCCAACACTGTAATATTTATGCATCAATCATTATTTTACTTTTCTTTATGTTATCTGCGTAAAAATTTGTAGTTTAAAAATTGGTAATATATTTGATAGTACTCTTAACTTATCGAAGGTAATTTCATATTTTACTGCATGAAATTCTATTTCGCAGAATAAATACAAACCAGAATGTACCTCTATGCATCTGACTCTGCCAGACACAAAGTGGAAAATTCTTGTAGCTGGGAATGAAAGATTGTTTATGCTAGAAGAGAACAGGATGGTTGACAATAATTGGCCCAGTATATTCAAGCAAGACAAAAATAATATGGGGTCGATTTTGGACCCAGTTCGGTTTATTGAAATATTGATTTCACAAATTTAAAAGATGCTGAACCATGTTATGGCTTAGGCAAAAACAACTACAAATAGATGGAAGAAACATACAAAGCCACACTATTGGCTAAACCTTTCAGGTTTGAAGTACCTACTCCAAGATATTTATTTTATTTTTTATTTCTTTGTTGGCCATTAATTGGTATAAAATATAGCGGGTGTCCCACCGGGAAGGGAACAACAACAATCTGAAAATCAGGTGTAGTCCGTAGGTCAACCGGACCAATTCGGCTAAAATGTTTCCAAGAATCTAGTACTTCCGGTTATACCGAAAGTGGGTGTCAACTTCCTTATTTCAAATACGACCCTATATAAATTATATTTTTTTTGGATTCTCCTTGTAATTTTAAACATATTTCATGCATACTATGTTGTATCTATCGCCAGCCGTTTTCGAAATATTTGAAATTTTGTGTCAAAAATGACGTTTTCAGAATAAAGAAAAATAACAATTTTTTATTATATGGAAGCTTTAATAATCTAATTTGTTAGAATATCCTACGAGATATAACCTAGTTTAGACGCTTACGTACATTTTGTTAGTAAATATTATTACAGCGTATTTGAGAAAAAGGGTAAAATATCAAATTGAAAAATGTGTCAAAATCCAAAATTTTGCCATTTAAAAATTATATTTTATATTTTTATTATTTTATTGCATCAAAAATAAGGGCAAGTTTATGAAAGGATGTCTATCCCAAATACTGATAGTTTTCAAAATATTGACAATTTTGCATTTTTCTATTACTGTAGTGATATGAATTTGAAATTTAATTGATTTTAGTTGGCCATGATGGCTTTAGAAAGCAAATAAATATGATGTGAAAAGTGTTTAGAAGTTCAAGGTCAAAATTTTGAACATTTGTTAAAGTAATTTTTTGTATCATACGTTAGTTAATCAAATTCTTCACAGACTCGAAACTTTCGAAATTATGTACTATTACTCTAACAACTTTTGGTGATGTTTTGTGTTATTCTGGGTATTTGGTAGCAAATGTTATAGCACGTTCTTGTTATCACTCTGTCACATTCTCCATAAATAATACACAAATTTAGATAGTATTCGTTAGTATAATTTATACGACCGCCATGATTATTACTACTAATTAATATCTACAATTTGTCATAATTGTTGATTATTTTTGACAAGTGTCATATTTATTTGCTATCTAAAGCCATCATGGCCAACTAAAATTAATTAAATTTCAAATTGAAACTATCAGTTTTTGGGATAGACATCCTTCCATAAACTTGCCCTTATTTTTGATGCAAAAAAATATTAAATAGGGGTTGCCATTTAAAAATTTTGAATTTTGACACTTTTTTCAAATACCCTGTATTAATATTTACTACAAAAATATACGCAGGCGCCTAAACTGTCTATATGTCCTAGGATATTCTGACAAATTAAATTATTAAAGCTTTCATATAATAAAAAATTGTTATTATACTTTATTCTGAAAACGTAATTTTTGACATAAAAGTTTAAATATTTCGAAAACGGCTGGCGATAGGTATAACATGTTATGCATGAAATATGTTTCATGAGAATTCAAAAATATATATAATTTTAATAGGGTCTTATTTGAAATATGGAAGTTGACACCCATTTCCGGTATTGCCGGAAGTACTCGATTCTTGAGAGCATTTTAGAATTGGTCCCGTCGACCTAAGTATTACACCAAATTTTCAGATTGTTCCACAGTGTAGTTTCTCCATAATTGACCGAATCCCTTCCCGGTGGGACACCCGGTATACATTCGCAAGTCAAATATACACGCACAGGTAAAACATGTCAATTTTTAAACAATAACGAAAATTTAAAATCTACACACTTAAACATATAAATAGTAAACTGACAATCGTTTTACCACTTTACCAAAACACTTCTTTTAAATCTCGACGCGCGTTTCGCTAACAATGTTAGCATCCTCAGGAGAGAATTAAAACTGCATCCTGAGGATGCTAACATTGTTAGCGAAACGCGCGTCGAGATTTAAAAGAAGTGTTTTGGTAAAGTGGTAAAACGATTGTCAGTTTAGTGTTCTACGCCAAAGGTTCTACTCATAGATTATATATAAATAGTAAATACAAATTCGGCAATAATATAAGACAATATTAAACGGTACAAACAATATAAATAAATAAATATAAGAAAACAAGAAAAACAAAAGAAAACATTGTTTCAGGACGCACGAGCGAATCAAATTCGCAAGTCAAGACACACTAGTACAAAATTCCTGCACTGTGTAAAAACAATTTTTGACCAAAAACGATTTTAATTTATGCTGAAATAAATTTAAAGACATCGAATCTTTAATTACATGCGGTAGGATATTATAACAATAATATGCCAGAATAATGCGGCGACTTCTTGAATAATGATAATAATAATAGTTTATAGTAGTATAAATAAGCTACAAAAGGATTTAGAAATACAATTTTAAAAAGATCTAAGTTCCAATCCTAAAAACAAAAATAAAACAACACATCTTGCTACAATTATTAAACTAAATTCCTGCACGGAAAAAATCACATAATAGTTAAGTACCCTCAATTGGTTGAAGCGTTTATACGCTATTGTGGAAGAATACATACACAGACAGACAAACTTGAATCTGAAAATGGTCTTATTTGTCTCAGGGAACTACAAAATGGTTGTATCCGTCATTATCTATAAATATTTTTAAGCGTTGACAATAGTTTCCCTGGGTTTACAAAAATTAAATATTATTTATTTATGATTGAGTTCTTTTTCTCTTTTTTGGTGACAAATGAATTAAATAGATGATGGGGTAAAATACGTCTGCTTCACAACAAGAATAGATCAGTTTTGGGCAATCATCTAAGATTTATTAACAGATGCCAGTTGTTCTGAGAACGTGGTCGAAGTCGGCGATATAGTTCCTTCCTTCCTTCCTTCCCTTTCTATTTTGGCCTCTACACTTAGGTAAAACAGCCATCTTTGTAATTCTTGGACCTACAGTTTTAGCGTGGAATCCGAACCACGGTCATCGACCACCAGATGCCAGCAACCACGACTATATAGTCAATAACTACTTGGCGTAGGCAAGTCTACCGACTCGACCGGGAGCACCGTCCACCCATCCAACCACCATCCACGCGACCAGATACTGCGATATCATAATCACGTCGATGCGCGCTTGCACATGTGGGCATCTCCCGGCTCGGCGATATAGTTGCATCCACCAACTATTAAGACATTATTAACACAAATTCAGGTGAAGGATTGTCGTTATAACATAGGAATCTGGAGGTTCTGTGCGAAAGCCTTTGCCCAATTTCAGTTTGACATTAAACAGCCCTTTCACATACGGCGTACTTTGAGGTCCGTCGATTAATGCCTTAAAGGTTTTCGAGAAATTAAAGTTTGGAAATTTTAGGACAAAACTGGTCCTTAGTACACAGCATTAATAAAATTTTGGAAAACTTTTCGTTAGCAAACTGTATTTAAATGCTGTGTACCAAGGACCAGTTTTGTTCTAAAATTTTCAAACTCGAATTTCTCGAAAACCTTTAAGTTTTTCGAGAAAAAACAAGTATGCCTTTTTTATATAGAAAACTTTATTTTATCACATTTTTGACACAAATGGCATAAAAGTCACAGGAAAAAAAAGTCAGGTTATAATTAAGGCAAGGGTCCCCGTTTACCCGCCTATGGTCATTCTTTTTTATTCAATTTCATGTCAATTTACGACATTTAACTAGGTGAATAAATATGCTACATTTGATTAATTCATCTTTACTCGTTTCGAAAATATTTCAAAAAAATGCTTCTCAGGCAGTCATCTTTAACACCCTGTATCTTTGTAAATAAGGGCTTTCCGAACAATTATTATTTAGGTTGTTTTCATGATTAGACGTCCCCAATTCGCTTACAAATTTTAGAAACCCCTTGTATAATTATTATATTTAACTCAAAAAGTGATAATAATGGAAGATACAGACGATTTTATTATACAGTTTTGTGTTAAATTTAATTATAGATCTATTTAAACACCAATTAAATTCTGAGTAAATTACTTTTGTGCTTATCAATCCTAATAATGGCAGCATCAGGCACGATCTCTAAGAACGTTGTGAATTTATCAACACAAATCATTAGAGGAGTAGTGAAAGACATCCAAGAACTAGGTACTAGCCCTCCTGAGGGTATTAGAGTACATTATAAATGAAGAATATCTTACAGATATACATGCATTCAGCATTAATTTGGGCACAGAACCTCCAAAAGCCTATTTTAAAATAATTAAGACATTACAGCAAGGGTTTAGCTAGATATTTGTTAAACATCCTTTTAACCTATTTGTCTTATTAGGTATATGTCAAAAAAAAAAACAAACAACTCGTATTAACTCCGAATGCATACAAAACCAACAAAGTAAATCTATCTACTAAGAGTGAAATAATGTTCTGTTTAAAATACAATACAGGTAATTTTATGCCGTCCTACACATGTTTTGTTCTCCTAATATTTCTCTCAGTGTTTTTTTATATGTAAAATAAAAATAAAACATAATACAAAAGTATAAAATTTAAATATAACTATGTACATTTAACATGTTCATGACCATTGTGCTTAAGCACAGAATCGGCTTTGGCACGTGCCAGGAAGAACATTTTGTTTTGTGAGAATATGTACACATTGTTTGCTTTATCAATTTGTTTTCATTAGGTATTTATGGAAGTCCTTATAGACAGAAAACTTATACTCTTATAGAAACACTGCTTCTTGATAAATCCTGTGTCAATTTTACAATAGCTAACGTTTTGCTGAACATTTTGTCAGATTCTTCAGAGCAAATTGCGGGAACAAGGTTAATAATATAGTAAAGTCTAATATGTAGAAGTTGGCACAAAACTAATAACATTTGAACGATTTTTTTAATCGAGACACAATGACAAAAAGTGATTTCCACTGAATATAAGACTACCAGTTGTTGATATATTTCTTTATGCTCAAAACATATTGAACTGAGCTAATATTATATTCCCTATGTCATCAGTCATCAAGGATCATAGTTGGAAATCTAAAAATGTCGTAACGGTCACGGTGTTGATATTTTGTCGGAACATCTCTGAGACGAAATTTATACGATACATAAATTTCAAAACTTGCACAATCTAAAATATGTTGAAATTTAGTTGTTTTCGTTTGAAAATTCGTTATACAATATTTTTTTACTCTGAATTCTTGTGATAAAACATCGAACTCAATATCAGTTTAATAATATCATTATTCGACCTAACATTGAGGATATAATGGGTATCTTAATTGATTCCAAATTAAGTTTTAGTGACCACTGTTGTCAGTTATATAAAAATTCGTTTTTTAGGATCAAATGTATGTACCATCTAAAATATATTTTGGATGAAAATACAAAGTTGCTTCTTGTTAAATCCTTGATATATCCGCACCTTGACTACTGTTCCCAAGTGTATTATTATTACTTGCCTAATTATAATAAAGCTGAAATTCAGAGAATTCAAAACGCGCGCGTAAGATTCATCTGTTCCGTTCCATTTGCGGCTCATATTACACAATTTTTAACAAAGCTTGCAGAACCTAGTCTGGCGGTTAGATTCGATTATCTGTACTCTGTTTTACTGTACAAAATAGTTACTTCTCATACGCCTGAGTATTTATTTAATGTACTTTTAAGAAGATTTGATGTTCACGGACTGGGTCTGCGCTTCAACTTGTATACAATTCCACAACATTCTACGTCCAAATTTGAAGGATGTTTTGCTTATAACGGGCCGAAACTTTTAAATAAACTGCTGGAGTTTATAGATATGCCTTTGGTTAGTTTTAGGCGTGAGTTGAGGCGCAGACTTTTTCCATAGCACTGGACAAGTAGTATATGGCGTGTTCTTTCTTTCTTTTAGGTTTATGATTTATTTTGGAATGAGTGGAAGAGTGGCATATGCCAAATCTCATTTCCTTTGTGTTGATAGCCTTAGGACTGAACTTAACTGTACTAGATTCTGTAAAATATTGTAAAATTTATTGTTTGGTTTTGTCATTTGGTTATTTTGCACAATAAAGCATTTATTATTATTATTATTATTATTATAATGTTGATACCACAACATCAGTATATTAATAAGTAATCGGGCCAACAATACCTATATAATGTTAAAGTTAACTTAAGGAATCGAGAAACTTTCTTCTCTGCCCTTACCAAATAACATTATATTCTTGAATACTACTTTCAACCCCATTTACTTCTATACTATTGAATAATTGGCTCCAAAACCTGGGAAAAATTAGTTTTCTTTAACTAAAAAGTATCACAAAAATGAATGCAAAATACGGAGATTTTTCACAATAATCACATAATGTTGCGAACATTATTGACCGGGACGTTGGCTATAGCTAATATTTTACTTTCCCGCTCAGGGAAAGTATTGTAAACGTGCTAAAAAAATTGAGATAAAGACGGATATAACTATTTTGAAGTGTCCTGACACGATTAAGACCATTTCCAGATGGAAGTCTGTCTATCTGTGTGTATATCTGTATGTATTCTTCCACACGATATCGATAGCGCCTAAACGCTTTAACCAGTTAAGCTAAATTTTGGTATATGAGTTTTGGGGCAGGATGAAGCCATTAGATTTTGGTTCGCTTAAGCCCTGTGATAGAGGTGAACAAAATCACTAAATTTTCCTACATCAGTAGGGGTCGAGTGATACATCATTTTAAAGCATTTTCTATCTGCTTTACAGCGATAGGTCACTTTTGCCCCCATAATTCTCATCCAGTTCGTGATTCTCAACATGATCATTGATTTTTGGGAGTATCTATTGTTACGATAGACACATCGGAAGTAACACTGGATGAGCTGAGTTTACTGTTCATCTGCAGCAACTGATGATTTCTTTTGTAGCAGAAATTTTACATCCATAAGGCACTATAAATAAAAACGATCTGACTGCATGGCTTCTTATTTCTTCTTGATTTTAGTCTTTTATCGGTAAAAGACATACTAAGTACTGATTTGTTTCATCTAATTGTTTTGTCGTGCCACGGTGATTTTCTTACATTAGGATGTGCCCTGTGCATTCATTAATTGTAACTCGCAAGGGTTGTTGTCTTGAAGATCGGTTAATAAATTTATTCTGAATCTTTCAAAATGCTGTGTCAATACTTTTGATAGGGTCAAGCATCCTGTATTGTATGCGACTAAACTGGATGATCAGGTTTTCAGGCATGTCACTGTTTACTTTTGATGCTAGATTGACATTTGTTCCTCACATAACCTCTGTGGTTCGGTCAGCATCCAGTGCATTGGGCTTCTTGTTGCTCAATTGTAAAGATTGTAACAGTTCATCTACTTTAAAGGTATTAATATTGCGCTTTTGTCCGCAGCAAGCTAGAGTGTACATCTGTTATATAGCAACGCATCTAATATTATCGCGTCAGGAGCTTGGAGTCGGTACAAAGAAGATTTTTGAGATAGTTGGCTTTTAAGCAGAATAGAATTTATGCAATTAGAGGTAGTAGGTTGTTGGCTCGATTTGATAAGCTTCTGCTTAGTCCACGAAGACGGATTAATTCAGTCAAACCTGTATATAATCTGATCCATAACACCGTGGCTGTCCACCCTCAATTTTATT
This sequence comes from Apoderus coryli, assembly GCA_911728435.2. Taxonomy (NCBI): domain Eukaryota; kingdom Metazoa; phylum Arthropoda; class Insecta; order Coleoptera; family Attelabidae; genus Apoderus; species Apoderus coryli. The sequence continues at coordinate 6,246,010 of OU452204.1, read as the reverse complement.
ATTCCTCGATTTGAATCTATAGAGCCTCTCTTACATTTAGAACAAACACACCTCATTCAAATGCTCTTGGGCAGAGTCCTATGTATTTGATGTGAGACGTGTGACTATAACAACTCTTTCTTCAATTTTGATTGTGACATACAGTGATTCCCTTGCTGAGGTTATAAGTTATCTTCATGCGTGAGCGTGTGTATTGTTCTCTTATTACTACATAAACTTGTTTTATATGGAGTACGGGGAAACGCACAAAGATGGTTTAAATCATATTTAAATGATAGGCTGCAAACAGTTCACCTTCTTAAAGATGGTGTTTTGGATGCTTCCACTGTTGAGTGTAGTGACGTCGGAATCGCTCAGGGTAGTGTTCTGGGACCTCTCTTGTTCATAATTTTTTTGAATGATTTGAGTTCTATATTGTGTAACGAGAGCATGAGCCTTGTGAGTTTTGTTGATGACACCAATCTGGTTATAGGTTCGGGTGACTTGCCGACATTATGTAGGGATGCCAATGTGTTCTTTGAGAGAGTTATGGCGTACTATTAAATGAAGATAAAACAAATGTTATACTTTTTAGAACCAAAAATTCGAGAATCAAAATTCCCGAAGATTTCTCTTTCTTGTTGGGTGGCGGTCGCGTCGATCTTCAGGAGAATACTAAGCTTTTAGGCATACATCTGAGCCAGAACTTAGATTGGTCTTCGCATACAAATAAATTGGTAAAAAGGCTAAACACGGTTAGTTATGCAATCAGAGTGATCGGAAGATATATGACCAGAAGGCACTTAAAATCATGTATTGCGCAAACTTCGAATCGATTCTGAGATATGGTTTAATTTTTTGGGGCAAGGATAGCAGTGTTCAAACCATCTTTGTTGCGCAAAAGAGAGCCGTGCGCATTATCACAAATATGTCACATGGTAGCTCATGTAGGGGAGTGTTTAAAAGAGAGGGTATAATGACAGTTTATGGGCTTTATATTTAGAACTGTTTAATGTTCTTTTTTAAAAACAAGTGTAGATTTGACACAAGAGTAAGTCATCAATACAACACAAGAACAGTAAACATTAACTATCCGATACATGACACTCTTTGAAGGTAGCCCACTTTACATGTGTATTAAACTGTTCAATGGTTTGCCAGGAAACATTAAATGTCTTACAAGTGCAAAAATATTTAAGAGGGAAACCAGAAAAATACTGTTATCATTATGTGTTGCATTGTATTTTACATTGTTTATACTTTATACTTTATGCTTATGTTTTTTATATTTTAATTTTACCTATATTTTTCAATAATGTTGTATCTTATTCCTGTTAATGGGTCTCTAGCCTGTTGGAAAAAAGGTTATTATTATAATATTGAATATTAGGTGAAATATAATGTTTAATAAATTTTACAAATTGTGTGTGATATTTGGCTAAAAATCGTTTTTTCTTTTAAAATAAAACTAAAATTTCGGTTTTGTTGATTTATATAATAGGCTCTTACGATAATATACCTAGTTGATTCTGTTCACAAGTTACAGCACTCAGGATTCTTACTACAGGTTGTTGCTCAACAGTAGAATGAACTTTATCGTTGTCACTGTCATTATTTTGTTTATCGTTATCACCATGTACGTTATAGATTCGTCATCAATCTGTACTTGCTTAAATATGTTGTCATTGTCTCTGTCATTATTTTCTGGTGGTCGAACCAAATGATATAATTTTTCGAAATATATATTCTTTGGGTAGTCGGTATAAGTACGATTAAAACATTTTTTGTACTGAAAATGTTTTATCTCAGTTGTTATCATAGTTACGTTTTGGCGATCGGTTTTCGCCTTATTGAGACATCTCTAAGTTATTAGAAAATCACGTTATGTACGCATTATTTTTTTTTTTCCTTTTTAATTGCTTACCTTTATACAATGGATAGTGACATAAAACTAATGTAATGAAAAAAACACACTTCAGAAAAACTCCAATAAAACACAGTGAATTACACAATCATACCTTCAATTTCGATCATACAAAAATGTTAGAGAATCAAGTCCACACAAAAAAGAAATTGGTTGTGTTACCCCAAACCTTTCCAGACAAGTTATAATATGATCAAAAATATAGGTATGACCTGCGTAACGAAACAGAATTTTAATAATTATTATTATTGTATTATCTTCATTATTTCCAATAAACTAACGTAACAAACTTTATTCAAAAATTAGGAAAAAAAGTATTGCCACAGCTAGGACTTGGACGCATAACCTTCCACAACGGAGACGTGATAATATATATTGTATTTTATTTGTTATAGTATATATACGTTCCAACTAAATAACTGCTTACATTTTAAACGCTATTTTCTCGAGAATTATGGGGGCAAATATCAAAAGTGACCTATAGCTGTAAAGCAGATAAAAATGCTTTAAAATGATGTATCACTCGACCCCTACTAATATATGAAAATTTAGCGGTAGTGTCCACCTCTATCACAGGGCTTAAGCGATTTCAACCAAAATCTAATGGCTTCGTCCTAGAACTGCCACAAACTCATATACCAAAGTTGAGCAAGGGAAAAAAATCATTCTGGACACCGAAGTTTATACTCGACAGATTAAACAAAAGAAATAAGCACTTTTAAAATAATCCTGAATTATATTAGTTTAATAATGTACTCGTGTTTATACGTTTACAAACCTATATGTCATATGTAATTTAAAGAGTTTAGTATTTTTATGTCACTATCCTTTGTATAGGTAAAGGTAAAAAAAATGTAGGCAAAGAAAAAGGAAAAAAATTAATACGTACACCATATGATTTTGTAAAAACTTTAAGATGGCTGCAGAAGGTGAAAACCAATCGGCGACACGTAACTATGATGATAACTGAAATAAAACATTTTCAGTTAAAAAAAAAAATGTTTTAATCGTATTTAGAACAGCCTACTATCCAAAGAATATATTTCGAAAAATTTCAAAATAAAGGATCAAGATTACCAAAAAAATTAAAAATGATGATATAATATTCTGAGACGTCAATTATTTTTAACAGAAGTTAAATAAATATGTATCTTTAATGTGTAATTCAATAAGGGAAAGTGAATTTTCGTTAGTGTTGTACTTTATTGTTACAAAAGCGTTCTACAAAAGCTAACGTCATGTAAATTGGCCAAAAGCTGGGCATAGTAAGCAGGACACATAAACAACTTTCATGATTATAGGATACTCAGGTATCAAATTACTGACCCCCTAAAACAGAGAAACCAATAAATACCTACATTTCATCTCAATTTTTTACAACCCAATAAATTTAACATTACGTTGGTAGACAAAACATTATTACAATTTTTACGAGACCTCTAATATTGGGAACTTACACTCTTATTATAGCTAGGCATCCAACAAAAAATATAAATAAAACATCAAAACTCAAAAGATAATGATAAAGTGGTATAATATGAACATGTTGAATGGCTTTTAGTATAAAGTGATTTAACCGGACCTTTATTGGCAATTAAATGGTTATTTTTTAAGCGGAAACTGCAGCGTTTATTGTTTTTATATTATGCCATTTGACAGTAAAAATACCATTTCAGATTGCAACTTTTATGAATTTTATATTGCGTTAACATTCACATTATATGAGAAATAAAAATGAGTTTTAGCACATACCTATATTACATGCGTAATAAAAGTTAAAATATAATTAAATTAATGATGGTATAATATGCCATAAAAGATAAATTTGTTTTATTAAGTCAGATAACTGGTAGAGGAATTTCAGAAAATTTCAAATTCCTACATGGGGAAGGCTGCTTCGAAATGCGTAGCTCATAACAAATTTATGTTCCACACAACAATCAATTTTTCAATTGGAAAATAATCTCCGCTTCCAAAGTGGGGTGGAGCTTAATGAGGTCCTTTGAGTAAAACTTGTATCACGTTTATACACGCCATGTCATCCGATCAGTACATGTAATCATAGTAACTTTAATTGACTAAGGAAGTTTGTGTAATAATTTGTTACTTTGATTCACCTTCAACCCCTTCAAGATGTGGGCAAACTCGTATTATTACGATGTCTTTCCCACAAATATCCGGCATGTGTTCATAAGTCCGCTTTGGTATTAATTTAGTAATCAGTGCTCTCATATCCTGAAGCAATACTCCAAGTCAGTGAATGTGCTGGTGTATTATCGTAGTAAAGCAGCCAGTAGCTGCTCGCCCAGAAAAGGGACCGTTTTATTCTGATTGCATCACATAATATTTTGAGAACATCATTAGAGATTAGGTAAATTTTGTTATTGATCATCTGATTTTTTGTGGTCTATAACACCTTCATAATCGAAGAAAAATAATAGGCTTTAGGCGCCCTTTTACACATATTTGCTCACGCCTAAAATCCTTTACAAATATTTCAATAACTTCTACACACCTTTTTTGAGTTTAAAGTAAATCTTAATGCAATTCGTCATCCGCCATAGCATTTTTCAATATAACAACAATCAAAAACTTGCTATAAACAAATACGACAGCGCCGGCGCATGAAGTAACAAGTTCCTATAGCAAAATCTGGCGAGTTTCAAAGTTGAGAGTTCGCTCGGACGTTCTAACACACAGTGATAATAATAATATCCGTATATTTCCAACAGATTCACAAAAAAAAAATCGAATACAAAGTATAATCAGTAATTACAAAAAACAAAAATACAAGAGAAAATGCAAACATTGATCACAGAATTTATTATTATGAGACATCAACCCAGGCAACCTAGAGCTTCTGCTCTTAGACCTAAATAGTTCCAGAATTTCCTTGCATTAATATCATTTTTAATAATAGTTCTTAGCCCTTGAAATCGTTCCAACAAATTCCCATCTCCCGTTCTTCTATACCTTTTGAATAGCATTTCCTTTTCTGTGATATTTCTAATCAAATTTGATGCATACCAAACAGGAAATCTGATATATGGGTTTGTAGGTTTATTTTTGACTGAATTGAATTATGAGGCGTTTGGTATAATATTAGTTGTTATGGTATGAGTTGTTTTAACAATAAATTTCAGTGACAACTAATTTCTCTGCTTTTGTTATAGCGTCATCACCATCTTCAGCATTCAGTCGCTAACGAGCATGAATTATTCCAACTCAGGGATTTTGTGTTGTGAACTCTAAGATGGCTAAACAGACCAATCCTCAAGCCGCATCTTGTCACAAAATTGACACACCCAATCACCACCATTAACCGGCTGTGGTAGGTGCGCTGCCCCATCCATGCGTTCTCTTTCCTTTCGAGGCTGTCTCTTTGCATCCTCATGTCATCGACGCTGCTGTTCAAAAACTTGCTGATCTAAGCCACACTTCTTCATGTTGGCATTAAGAACATCCTCGTACCTCTTATGCTGTCCTCCCTGATTTCGTGAGCCGCCCTTAAGCGGTGAATAAAGGATTATCTTTGGAAGGCGTTCCATTGGCATGCGGATTACGAGGCCAATCCATCGCAGCTGGTGCCTCACAATCATCGCCTCAATGCTAGTTGACTCAGCTTCCTCCAGAATGCTGATGTTTGCTCATCGGTCCCGCCATTTGATTCTGTCTTCTGAGACATCGTTGATGGTACTTCTCTAAGGTTTTTAAGTGTGTCCTATAAGTGGTTCAAGACTCACAGCACAGCAAGGGTAGAAACTACACTCGCAACTTAGTTCGAACGTCGATGTTATGATTATCGAAGAGTCTCGTCCTCAGTCGGCCAAAAGATGCGCTTGCCCATCTTATACGATACTGAATCCGAGGCTGAATCTCATCATCTATATTTCGTTCGCCGCGAGAATGCTGCCGAGGTAAGATAAACTCTCGATGTTCTGAAGTCTGTCTACGTTAACTCGAATATTTGGTGGGACAGCCATAGTGTTTGGTGCAGGCTGGTAGAGAATATGGGTTTTCTTTATATTTAGTTCATGCCCGATACTCCTGCGCTGTTAAATGCATTTAGTATATATTGAAGATCCTCTTCTGTATCAGCTAGAACAACGTTGTCATCCGCGTATTGAAGCTCAATGACTGATGTTGATACGATCTTCGTCTCAGCTTGCAGTCTACGAAGGTTGAAGACTCCGCCGCCATCAAATCTGTAGACGATCTCTATTCCCCCGGTAAGTCATCCTCAACAAGTTGAATGACCGTTCCCACAAACATCGAAAACAAAATCGGTGCAATGACACAACCCTGCTTTACGCCAGTTGTTATTGGAAAGGGTTCTCCCGGTAACGTATTGTCTTGGAAACTCGCATGGAGATCAGAAATCGGTATATGAAATATGGTTGAGGAGGTTTATATAGTTATTAGACCGTCAACTACTTCGACAATCTTTAAACAAGTTGGTTATATTGCATATGAGATGTCTGAAAATGACCACCATCCATCAGCACACATAGGCGAATAATAATAATAATAATAATAAGTTTATTTGATAATATTCGGAATACAACAATTATATTTTAATAATAATAATAATAATAATAATATATGTTTATTAGTTCTAAAAGGTATTACATAAATTTGTACAAGAAAATGTATTATTACAACCATTAGAACTAAAGGGCGTGAAATCTCAGCCTCTCAACTAGGTTGAGTGCTGTTGAAGCCCAAGAAACAATAGACAATAAAAAATAACAAAAAAAAAATCAGTACTACACAATAAATACAACATTAAAACACATAAGTATACAAAAATAAAGTGTTGGGTTAAAAACAGTGCAAACAAAATGCCCAAATGAAATGCCTAAACGCTGTCAAGCAATATCTTTTTAATCGTGGATCTGAACACATGCAAACTCCGAGAGAAATCCTTAATCACAAACCGGTTAACTAGCGACATTATAAGAGAAGGATCTTTTAAATATTTCCTTTTTATGAACAGGGACTGTTATTAGACTTTTACGTCTGATGTTTAGATTATGCACATCAGTTCTAAACACAATTCTATTAACCAGATAAGGAGGGGTTTTATATTTTATTATTTTGTAAAAGAAGCATGTTGAATGGTGAATGCGTCTGTTATACATATTCAGCCAACTCCTTAAGTTTGTGAGATATGCGATGTCTTCTGCGAATGCCAAATATGAACCGCAAGCAAGAGTTCTGCAACTTCTGAACTCTCCCTCTGTCCACACTATCAAGACAAGGACCGTAGATGCTGTCACAGTAGTTTAAGTGCGATAAGACAAGAGCATCACACATACGAATCTTCAAGGTTACATTTAACGAATGTCGGTGAGGGTATAATTTTTTTAACATTCCATATCCGATTTTAAGTTTTGATGTTATATGGTCCTTGAATCGCATCTTATGATCCAGAACAAGCCCCAAGTTCTTTGCTCCTTCCTGGAAAACCAAAATGTCTCCATCCAATTCAAGGGCATTTTGTTGAATTTGATTTCTTACATTATCGCCACAAAACAGCATACAAATGGGTTTATTCGTGTTTAATTTTAACAAATGATCACGCGATATTTGATGTATTTTCCTCAGGTCCTGATTTATACGATCCACGGCCACCGCAGCGTCTAACGGGTTAAAGGCACCATAAATCTGTGTATCATCTGCATACAAATGATATTTACAAAACTCTAAATCTCTGACAAAAACAGACGAATACAGACTATAAAGTATCGGACCCAGAACACTACCCTGCGGCACACCAGATAGAACAGATCTCTTCCTAGACATATGCTCATCGCTCACAACATACTGAGAATGACCCGTGAGGAATGATCTCAACAAACCTCTTGACTCTACGCTGAAACCAAAATAATTCAACATAGCAGCAAGGATATCATGATTAAGTAGATCGAATGCTTTACTAAAATCAAGCAGAACCAAAATGACAGCCCTGCCACTATCCAAAGCGTGAAATATATCACTCACTTGAGACACTTGAGACAATGCTGTAGAGCAGCTAAAGCCTTTACGAAAGCCCGATTGGAAAGCAGGCAAAATTTCATTTGTAATTAAAAATGATGACATTTGTTGTTCCATAATTTTTTCTAAAATTTTTGAAAGTGTCGGCAGGACAGATATACAACGCAAATGGCTCAGTTCAGAAGGACAGCCAGTCTTAGGCAAAGGTACAACCTTAGCATATTTCCATTCATCTGGAAAATTACACTGCTCAATATATGTGGTAATGATATTCACTATAGGTTTAATAATCACAGGACAACACAGAGATATAAGAGCTATATTAATGTCATCAAGTCCACAAGCTTTGGTTTTGATCTGTCGCACAATATTTATGACCTCCTCCTCCGTAACTAGTGAAAACCTTAAGTTTTTCAAAGAAAAGGCACAAAATTCAAGGAAACCCAAATAGAAGTTATAGAACTTCCAAACGTATACCTTATACTTAGGTTTACATAAAAATAGTTATTTATCATACAAGGGAAAAAAGTACTAGATTTTACCTCGAGGTTGTGTTGACAAAAAACCGAGAGCTAAAATCTAACATTTTTCCCGTGTATAATACGCTATTTTTTCTGTGACGGGAAAAACTTCGATTTAATAATGAAAAAATATTACGTACAAGTCAGAAAATTATCCAAGTGAAATTTGAAGTTTTAAAAACCTTTCAGTAATCAAATATCTGTCAATTTCATTCTGTGATTTAATTTAAAAATTGCGAACACTCCACCGGAGTCAGTTGAAGCAGCAAAAGTAGCGTCACAAATTATAGCCCGTTTTTATATATAAAGAAAATGTAACTTTTGTATAATAAAATTTCCTAAAATTAAATATCTACCGTTACTTATGTGTCCGGGAAAAAAGTACTCACTTTTTCCCGGGGATAAAAAGTGACATTTTATTACCTGTCAAGAGAGTAAATATGTCAAACTTTATTCCCGTCACAGAAAAAAATAAATAATTAACTTATGAACTATATTATTATTAATACTAATACCCCTCTCAAACAAAAGCAATTATCATGAAGATAATTATATTCATTTCAAACAATTATTATAGGCACTAACAACTATTCAATATAATAAACGTTTTTTGCGTAAATTATATGATGGATCATCAGCCTAGGAGTTTTTAAAATCCACTTTTTCACTCTGTCTTTGAATAAGGACAGAGAATTAATTTCTTTAAGGTTCACCGGCGCACAGTTATAGAGTTTCGGACATAAATAAACAAATAATCTCTGAGTAACGGTGAGGGCCTGTCTGGGAACAATTACAGACGCTATTCCAAATCGAGTCTCATAACCATGGTCAACATGAATCAACTCATGCCTAACAGTCTCTGTACAAACTCTCGGTCGAGTATTGCCAATTTTTGCAAAATATTATTTTTAATATATATTTTTATGCAAGAACGTAATCAGGATGTACCAATGGGGGTTACGATCATCCCCCCATGCCCCATAGAAGGAGTTCCAGATAACCTCAAACGCGTGTTTATGCCGTCTCAGAACCTAATTTATTTATTTTTTAAATACTAATCGGAATTTTTAAAATAATTAGTTTTTTTATGAATATTTCTGATGATAGGTAAGTTCTAACTCCTCAAACCCCGCTGTCGAAAATCAATCTGCCCACCCTAGTATATTAAAAATCAGGCGAACAATTCCAATCGATATGCACAATTATATATAAGAAGTCCAGTTGAAAAAAAAAAGCCATCCTGTCAAATTTTGAAATATGCATTTTCCATTTTCGGAAATCTCAGGAAAAATGATTTAAATGTAGTAATTTAAGTGAATAATATTCGGTGTCCAAAATTGTGGTATCATTTTAATTTTGCTGCCATTTTTTTAACTTGTAATTTTTATTCGAAATTTTTATTTTCCAAAACTAAATACATTCCGGTTGGTTAGTTAATATGAAGCGTTACTCGAAGGAACAACGTGTTTTTATTATTAAAACATTTTTTGAAATTGGCAAAAGTTTTCAAGTTGTAATTAAGAAATTTAGAACAAAATTCGGTAGATAAAATGCTCCAACAAATCGTGCCATCAAGCTGATGGTTGAGACATTTGAAGAAACTGGATCCGTTCATGATAACAGAAACAGAATTTATCAAGGTAGTGGTCGCTTACCTGAGAATATAGCAGCTGTGAGCAAAGTGTTGAAAAAGACCTAAAAACATCCATTCGCCATCGTTCGCAGCAATTAAACATCAAACGATCCACATTATTCAATATTTTGCATCGTGATCTCCATTTAAATGGTTTATAAGATCCAGCTGACCCATAAGAATAAAAACCAGCTGACCACGCATTACGTCGGCAATTCGTTTCTTCACCGACGAAGCCCATTTCCAGCTCAATGGCTACGTCAACAAGCAGAATTGCCGCATTTCGGGTGAAGAGAATCCAAGAGTTTTCTTAGAGCAACCATTACATCCACAAAAAGTTACGGTTTGGTGTGGTTTGTGATCCAGAGGAGATTTTTTTGTAAACGAAAATGGAACTGCGATTACGGTCAATGGAAATCGCTACAGGGAGATGATCCGAAGCTTTTTGTGGCGGAAAATTGACGATTTAGACGTAAAGAATATGTGGTTTCAACAGGATGGTCCCACTTGTCATACAGCAAGAGAAACAATGGATTTTTTGAAAGAAAAGTTCGAAAATCGCATTATTTCTCGTAGATGAGGAGTAAATTGGACATCAAGAACGTGCGATTTGACACTTTTATATTTTTTTGTGGGGTTTTTTGAAATCGAAAGTGTACAGCTATAATCCCACAACAGTTCACGAGCTTAAAACCAATATTATCAACAATTGACAACAATTTATTGCAAAACGTGATTGATAAGTGTGGTAAAAGATTACGAGCATGCCGAGCCAGTAGTGGGGGTCACTTAACCGACATAAACTGAAATAAAAATATTTTTAATATCTGAAAAAAAGTATTTTTTTATTAAAATTAAAATGATACCTCAATTTTGCACACCCTCTAAAAAAAGTCGCAAGTTCATAACTAATCAAATGCAATTAGGTTCAGTTAATGGTTTGCAATGTCGGCATTTGAGACTAATCGAATGAGATAGAATCAAATAATGCTTACATAAGGAACTTTAATCATTTCACGCCGCACTACAGACATATTCATATAAACAAAAATGCTGATTATACGGTCGTAGAAAAAATATGTGGCAAAATGTATATTTTCCGGAGATATAATGTAAATGTAATGCCACCTATTGAGGAATTCGTAAACTTAGCAAACCACTCTGCAATATATAACATATCCATGGAATGAAAAAAGAAAACAAATTACGCTGAAATGGCCGGTAATAATATAAAATACCAATATATAGGTATATAGCCTGATAGAATGTATTGATGCAATTGTTTCACATTTCAGTGCCCACTTTGGAGTATCTATACTTTCCATAGGTACGTGATGCACTTAAATGGATTTTTCCACCATTTACATCCGTAGTATTTATCCAATGAGAGAACTTCAATTTGAGTCAGAAGGTGGGATTAAGCAAAAATAAAAAACTCCATGTATAATTGAATTACTATACTGATGTAAGTATATACGTAAATATCTAATGGTATTGTTACTAATTTAGTTGTTTCTGTGTTATCTGATATCCTTGACATTTTTAGGATACGCGGAGCTTTTCGAGTCATACAACTAGGACACATTTGCACTGTTATTATAGAAATCATTGTATATTGTATATTTTTCAATACAATTGGCCAGTCTACGAACACGACGAAGGTACTGCCATGGGTATACTTGAGATTATTACGGAAGGTGAAGTTTACCATACTTATTACCATAAAGACAGTGTGAAGTGAGTGAGGTAAAAGTAGTTTCTTACAAACTGTGAATATGTGTAACTAAACTTTTAAATGCAACATATTTACAAAATAACGAAACCTTTCACTACTCAAAGATTTCGTAAATATATCAGCTAATTGCTCATTAGTGGAAATATATTTCACTTTAAGAATATTATTATTGACTAAATTTAATACAAAGTGTAACTTCACATCAATATGTTTACATCTTTTGTTATTTTCAAAATGTTGCAGCAGTTGAATTGTACTTTGATTATCTTCATAGAGATACACAGGAGTTGAAAATTAATATTTAAATCACTAAAAAAATTGTTTAAATACAGTAACTCGCACAAAGCAACACAAGTTGGGACAAATTCGAATTCTGTACTAGACAAAGTTACAATCGATTATTTTTTAGAACTCCATGATATTAAATTATTAAATAGCTTAAAACAATAACCACTTATTGATTTTTGATCATTAATATCAATAGTCTGCGTCAGAACATCCTACAAGATTATCATTTGAACCGTAAAAGTATGGCTGAACATCAACTGTTGATTTCAAATATTTTAACACTCTTAATAAATGTTTAAACCTTTCATCTGTAAATCCTGAAATTTACCAAAATAACTTACACTAAAACAAATATCAGGTCTTGAACCCATCATTATGTACATCAAACTACCTAACAACTCTTTATAAGGTAAATTAGACTTTTTATAGTTAAATTATTATTAATATATGTGCAAAACGTCAAGAGTTATTCATAGGAATGTATTATAATATTTGACAGATAATTACTTTGTGCATCAAATTTTTTTTTATTTTTAGCTCATATATAACTTATATTATTGGACACCCTATATTTAGTATTTTTTTATATTTATCAGCCCAGACCGGCTTAAAAAGAACAAACAAAGACGTGGGAATTTTTTCATTCAAATTATGTCTATATTTTTATAAAAATTAAAATATTTAAAAAACTGTCTGATTTAGGTGAGATGTACTTTAATGAAAGTTAGGTTTATTTTGAACGGGGAATCTAAAAATATATTCATATACAGGGGATTCTATCAGCACAACTATGGTTCATTTATTATATTTGGGACACCCTGTATAGATTTACAATATTTTTAGAAAAAAATAAAACTTTTAAGAAATTAAATAGTTTTGCCACTCTATTCCGTGAAGAACCCTGTATATTGAAAGACCGAAATGTCCACCGAAATTGCACTGTAGAGAGTTTTTCACTATATAAAGAAAAAATCAACAAGCAACAAAAAAATCGCAAATTTGAGTTATAAAAGGTTTTATTAAACATTTAAAAGTTTAAATCGAAGAAGTCTCACAGAAATCTACCTGCTTTATTGCCTACCATTAGGAGTTATGAACGCGTTAAGAACATTTTCAAAAGAATGCGATATAAAAATGTAAATGGGAAACCCGAAAAGGATATTCTCATGAAATTTAATGTAAAATGCCCTGCATATAGTGAATCTTTAAAATGAGTAGCACTGTATATAATAAACTTTTTGCCGGGCTTTTATGTATACATTTTTATTGGGTTGTTGGCGTTTTCGGGTTTCCCATTTACAATTTTATATCGCATTTTTTGAAAATGTTCTTAACGCGTTCATAACTCCTCATGGTAGGCAATAAAGCAGGTAGATTTCTGTGAGACTTCTTCTTATAGAGTTTCACTATAAACCGTGTCTACTGTAATTATTTTTTTAATGATTACTTCGAAAAAATCTCACACTGCCAGGGCTTATTGTATATCAGCAAACCTTAATTATTATGCATTAATCGAAATTAAACATATCCAAAGATCTTAAATATATCAACCAATTTATGTCCTCAATAATACTACCAAAAACACAATTAATAGTCGAAGTAGGAATAACAAATTACTTAAGTAAAACACATATTAAGTCCTGTCCACTAAATTAGTTCAAAAACATTTATCAAAGGGACATATTTCGGAGACAATTCTCCATCATCAGCCTTATTGTAACGATCAAAGTATGCCAACGGCAGAGCTCTTAACAAATTAATGATAAATGAAACTCTGTCATCCTTTCGCACTATTTACTCACACATTATTAGGGCTTACTGTATATCATATAACCAAATTATTCTTCAAATTAGGAAAGAAACTGACATGCGAGTTATTTGAAAAATATTGAAAAACAAAACTTTAAAGGCAAAACACCGACATACACATATTTATGTTTTGTCACGTTTAAAACTCTAAGGATTAGTAATGTAATATACAAGTTTTTTAATACTGTAGAAATCTACCTATATCTGTTTTCGAAAGGTTTGTTTAAACGGCTTTGGTATATTTGTTTTTGACGAAAGCTTTTGATGTAAAGTATACACTTTTAGAGGAGTGTGGTTAGAATGTTCAAGTGCTTTTTGAGTATTTTGTATACATACGAAGATAAGTTAAATAATATTTGTTATGACAAAGCATCTATCCGATTTTAAATTGATTTATTGTTTAACAGAAAGAAATACAGTCTTTGGAAAGGGTAGGCCGACGACTGATGACGGTTCGTTTCTCCTATAAATAATCATTTTTATTAGTGGCAGTGTTAATAATAATGTGGAATTTATCCCCTAAATTCGCAACAAGGAAGGAAATATGTTTTTTTTTTTTTTTGAAAGGGTCCGTACGACTTAAGTCCCCAGTTTCACTGCAGCCTCATGGGCTTATTGTGATCCCTGTATATTATGCCACCCAATCCAGCAGCCCTGTACCCTCCACTAACTTGTGGAGTTCAGTTATGTGTTGGGTGTCAATATCTCCTGGCGCAATCAGCGAATGCCCAAAAATAGCGTGTCTTCTTCGTTGTAGAACTACACACTCACATATTACATGGTAAGCTGTTTCAACTGCCCCATTACACAATCTGCATTGCAGGTCCCCATTGTACAGCCCCATCTTATTTAGGTGGTCTCTCAGAGCGCAATGCCCAGTAAGGAGTCCCATAGTTATTCGCATCTGACTGCTTAATTTGCTGAAAAGTGTGTGTGTGTATGCATGTACATTTTGTGGCTCCGTCTAATACAACCGAATTCGGTTACTTTAACTTTACCAAAAAACATAAATTTGGTATCAAATTGTTCGAAAAATTGAGCGCTTTTCGTTGATTATAAAGTTTTATCCGTATTAATTCGTTAGTGTGTTATATTTGCGTAAATAAGATCCTTTATTTAATTGAATATAAGTAAATATAAATATTTATCAGTTTTGTATTGGTACCTATCGGATTTTTTGTGCGACGCGACGCGACGTTCGGTTTTGTGACTGTACAGGGTTAGTCAGAGCTTTGTAGCGCATTTTCAACTATGCCGTCGATGCTGTTGTGTGCGTGTTGCGAAAGATCATATGATCAGATTCTTATGGTACGTTGTTGTATATGCAAGAAATACTTTAAAAACACATGTGTGGACTTAAGCTCCAATGAGGTGAGAGCTCTGAATGCTAATAAGGGCTATGATTGGTCTTGTGTAGCATGCCGTGCTGTGGCTGGCGATTTTAGGGGTTTGAAGGCACTCATCATTCAGCTTCAAGATGAGATCACTAATCTGAGAGCGGAATTCTCCAGTCGCGATCAGCAACCACCTGCACCCTCTGATAAATTATTCGAGGATGTAGTACAGGAAATTCAGGAAAGAAATGCGCGTTCTGGTAATATAGTTTTTTTTAATGTTCCTGAACAAGATCAACAGCGTCCTACGCAGGAACGAGAAGCTAAAGATGTTGATGTAGTGAAGGATATAATGCAGAGCATGAGTGTTTCTATCGACCAGCAAAACTTTAAGCCTTTTCGATTGGGAAAATTTGTGCAGGGTAAGAACAGACCTTTAAAATTATCGCTGGGTAATTCTAGGCAGGTGTCTGACGTTATCAAGAAGGCAAAGATCTTGAGGAATACACGTTATAGAATGGTCAATGTTTCTTATGATCGTACGAAAAGGCAACAGTTGTATTATAAATCTGTCAAGGACGAATTGCAGCAACGCCAGGCGAACGGTGAAGAGAATCTTAGGATACGATACGTGGGTGGGACTCCTAGAGTTGTAGTAAGTAATAATAATTTAAACTAGACGGGCTCAGCAGTACCGATCGAATAGAGACTCTCACGTGTTATTATCAAAATGTTAGAGGGCTTCGTACAAAGACTCATGATTTTTTTGCGACTGTTAGTGAATGTGAGTATGATTTTGTGGCATTAACTGAAACTTTCCTTAATTCAGGCGTGTCGAGTGGTGAAATTTTTCCGGATTATTATTGTGTTTTTCGCAAAGATAGAAAATTTGATTTAGTTAATAAGGTTGATGGGGGTGGTGTAATTTTGGCAGTTAGAAACTCAGTTAGGGTGCAGGTTGTTGATACAACCGATATTGATGAATCATTTCCAAATATTGATTTACTATGCTGTAAATGTACTTGGCCTAATGTTTGTTTGTATATATTAGTAGTTTATATTCCACCATCGGTAGCGTTTGAATCATTTGAATCATTCTTTGAGTCTCTTGAGCAGCTGCAGGATTTGCATGCAAATAAATTCTTAATTGTCGGAGACTTTAATGTTACCAATTACTCTTTATTAGACAATAATGATCGGGAGACAAACGTTATTAATGGTTTTCTAAATGTAATGAACTGTTCTCAGTTTAATAAAATCTTGAATGAAATGGGTAGATTACTAGATTTAGTATTGTCAAATGTTTGTTGTAATATTAATAGGGATAGTCAGCCGTTGATAAGAGAAGACATTTTATATCACCCTGCACTATATATACAGCTCGATGATTTGAAATTTAATGAAAAACCATTTTTAACAAACGTTAATAGAAAACTGTACAATTTTAAAAGAGCTGATTATCCAAAATTATATAATGATTTACTTGAATTTGACTGGCAGTTTTTGAATAACTTTAGCAATACGGACGACGCTGTTGACGTATTTTATAATAGATTGTACAATGTTATCGAGGACAGTGTACCTCTTTGTAAAACGTTCAGGCGTCAGTATCCTCATTGGTATAGCTCCGAAATTATCACAAATATAAAATGTAAGGCTAAATTTCATAAAGCTTTCAAGCGTACCGGTTTGCAGTATTACTATGCTGAGTTTAGTAGACTGAGATGTATGATCAAACAACAAATAAAAGCTGCTTATGTTACTCATATCAGAAAGGTCGAGCAGAACATAAAATCAGACCCAAGTAAGTTTTGGTCATTTGTGGGCACTCGTAGTAAAGCTACTCGTATACCAGGGGTCATGAAGTGTGGTGATAATGATCTAAGTGATCAGCGGGCGATTGTCAACAGTTTTGCTCAGTATTTTGAGAGTGTGTTTGTGAGTCATGATGAAGACATGATAGATTTGCTACTGCCTCGAATCGATTTTGCGTCCCAGATATTTATTGGTAATATCACTGAGGAAGATATTATTTTGGCTTCTCGAAAGCTTAAAAACAAGTTTACAGCAGGACCAGATGCTATTCCATCATTTTTGGTAAAAGATTGTGCTTATGTTTTGGCGCGACCACTATGTATGCTTTATAATCTTATTCTCAAATCAGAAGTATTCCCTACTAAATGGAGGAAGGCCAAAGTATGTCCTGTCTTTAAGAGTGGTGATCGAAACACGGTATCGAATTATAGACCAATTTCAATATTATCTAATTTTTCAAAGCTATTTGAAATTGTTATATATAATCGCATTTTTCCTCAAGTGAGAAATCAAATAACGCACATGCAACATGGCTTTATGCCGCAGCGGTCGACTGTCACAAATTTGGCTGTATTTTCGCAGTTTGTTTGTGATGAGTTGGATAGATGTGGTCAGGTGGATGCAGTTTACACGGACTTTGCCAAGGCGTTTGATCGAATAAGTCATGTTGTGTTGCTGAAGAAGTTGGAGGGTTTTGGTTTTGGACCGAGTTTAGTATCACTTTTTTCCTCGTATTTGTCTGAAAGATATCAATATGTATCATTGTATGGTTTCGACTCATATTGTTATAAGGCTGTCTCGGGAGTACCACAGGGGTCCAATTTAGGTCCTCTTTTATTTTTAATTTTTATCAACGATTTGGCTCTGGAGTTGACATGTTCGGGTCTCTTTTTCGCCGACGATCTTAAGATTTTTAAGTCTGTAAACAGTGCTGAGGACTGTGAAAGTTTACAGCTTTGTCTGGATGCCATAAGACTTTGGTGTGCTGCGAACCGTTTGTATTTGAACCCCGACAAATGTAAGGTAGTTACATATACGCGGAAGAAAACGCCTCTGCATTATGATTATTGTATTGATGACATATCGGTTACACGTTATGATTCTACGAATGACTTAGGAGTATTGTTTGATTCTAAATTTTCTTTTAATGACCATATTCGTTCAAATGTAAGCGATGCTCTAAGAATCTATGGCTTTGTTGTTAGATGCTCCAAACCCTTTGCTGACTTAAATATTTTGATGATTTTATACTATGCCTATGTTCGCTCGAAATTGGAATATTGTTCAGTTGTATGGTGTCCCTACTATATATCTTATAAATTACTTATTGAGAGAGTCCAACGAAGATTTTTGAAGTTTTTGTGTTTTCGGGAGGATGGAACTTATCCTGACCAAGGTGTAAATTATTCGTTGTTGACCACTCGTTTTAACGTTTCCAGTTTGGATTTGCGACGGGGCCTAGCACTAATTGTATTTTTATTCAAATTATTAAATAACAAAATCTGTTGT
Source organism: Apoderus coryli (assembly GCA_911728435.2). Classification (NCBI taxonomy): domain Eukaryota; kingdom Metazoa; phylum Arthropoda; class Insecta; order Coleoptera; family Attelabidae; genus Apoderus; species Apoderus coryli. The sequence continues at coordinate 6,227,466 of OU452204.1, read as the reverse complement.
AGTAGTCTCCTTGAGCGGGTTAGTTTTTGGGTGCCACGTGAAAATGCCAGAAATAACTTGCTTTTTTATAACATTAGAGCTAGAACTAATATTCAATGTAGATCTCCTGTATTTAATATGTGTGATGTATTTAACCGCATATCTAGTGTTTCTGATATCAATCATGATTCACTTGGTAGTATGGTTTCGGCTGCTGTACCAATCTTGAGAAGGCATGCATTGTGAGTGTGAATTTGATTTAATTGATTATTTTTATTATTATTTTTAAGCATAAAAGTGTGAGTTTTTATTTACCTTTATTAAGGCGCTATTATATTCAGTTGGCTATGTATTTTTCAGTGATTGTGACGCAAATGTTTGATTATGTATGTGTATGCACATTATGATTATTTAAGATATTGTTGCTCTGTAAATGGTAATACTGTTGAGCAATAAAGCATTATTATTATTATTATTATTATTATTATTATTATTAATGATAGCAGTTTTTCAGTGCGTTTTGTTGCGGCACCAGGTATAAACCTCTTCCTATGCTCCTGCTTGGGAATATGTTCCCAATATCTCTTGTGCTCGCTTTTGGCCCAGCACTTGAGGAGTTCCCTCGCCGTTCTTTTAGACAAGCCCAGCGCAGATTCCGTGCCAGTATATGTGGTTTCAGAGGCTTGTCTAGCCAGCCACTCCGCTCACTCGTTGCCTTCTATTCCCGAGTGCCCCGGGACCCACACTAGATTAACCCTGTTGTGGTCCGCCAGGGCCCTAAGTTCTGCTTGGCATTCCCATACCAGTTTGGTTGTAACCTTAGGGCTTCTCAGAGCCCTTAAGGCCGCCTGGCTATCTGAACATATATTGATTCGCTTGTTTGTATAAGCCCTCAATCTGTTTAGTTTTGCACATTGCAGAATTGCAAACACTTCCGCTTGAAATACGGATGTGTTTTTCCCCAGTGAGAATCTTAGATTCGTGTTCCTTGTCTCACTGTATATTCCTGCACCACTTCCACTTTCGGTTTTTGACCCGTCTGTAAACCAGGTTATCCCTCTCAGTGTCCGTATGCAGTCTTTATCAAGAACTTCACGGTCCACAATATGCACATCGAAGTTTATGTCAAATTCAAATTTTGGTATGATGTGGTCCATGGGCATGTCTATGATGCCATCCCCAACACATACGCCAATTTTGGTATGTCCCCGATAAGTGGGTACAGTTCCTACCAACCCTCGCAGTCTAATGAATGCCGCCCCCGCCTCCATCCTTACCATGATGTGCAAGGGTGGGAGGTTCAGCAATACTTCCATTGCGGCTGTCGGAGTAGTTCTAAAAGCGCCCGTCATTGCTAAGCAGGCAAGCCTCTGTACCCTGCCCAACCCAGCAATGGCGGTATGCTGTTTCGTTTTCGTCCACCAAATCAGCGACGAGTATGTTATCATAGGTCTAACTACCGCAGTGTACAACCAGTGCATCATTTTTGGATTTAGTCCCCATGTTTTCCCATGAGAGCGTCTGAGTAGCATAAGCGTTCTCTCCGCTCTTGCTCTGGTTCTTTTAAGGGGTGCGGTCCAGGTAAGCTTTGAGTCTAGAGTGACCCTTAAATACTTTACCTCCCCGGACATTTTTACGATTTCACCTTGAAGGTACAGTGGTCCTAGTCCCTCTGTTTTCTTCCTCCTAGTGAAAGCGATCATTGCTGACTTTGACGGGCTCATTCTTAGTCCATGTTCCAAAGTCCAGCTTGTTGCTATTTCAAGGGCCCGTTGAATACGTTCCCTTACTATGCTATTGAACTTTCCCTGGACATGTATGACTAGGTCGTCTGCAAAGCCCAGAACCCCAAATCCTTCATTGTCCAGAACTCTTAGCAACTCGTCTATAACAAGGTTCCACATCAGAGGAGATAGTACTCCCCCCTGCGGGCACCCTCGTACAGGCTTAGCTATTAGTGTATCCCCCATTACTGAGGTACATACCATTCTTCCTTTAAGCATGCAGTTTATCCACCTGCAGCAAGTCGCATTGATGCCTCGTTGCCTCAGTGCTCCTAGGATTGAGTTCGTTAAAACGTTATCGAAGGCTCCCTGTATGTCCAGGAAGGTTGCAAGTAGAACCTCCCTGCTCTCCAGGGCGTATTCCGCCTTACTAACTAATTGATGCAGCGCTGTCTCAGTCGACATGCCGCATCTAAACGCATATTGGTTCGGGTGTAGTGGCACTATGTCCAGAGCCCCGTCCCGAATATGTCTATCTATTATTTTTTCCAGCGTCTTTAGCAAGAAAGACGTTAGACTTATTGGTCGCATAGCCTTTGCCCCTTCCTGTCCGGTTTTCCCAGGTTTGGGTATAAATGCTACTCTGCTTATCTGCCAACTTTTTGGCAGATATCCCAGTGCCAGACTGCCCCGGAATACCATACACAGGCTGCTAATCAGGGAGTCCCCTCCCTCCTGCAGCATTTTTGGATAAATGCCGTCAATTCCTGGCGATTTATATGGTTTAAATGTTCTCAAGGCCCATTTGATTTTACTACAATCTATCACTGTCTTTGCGTATTGCCAGCTCTCTCTGGTAGCCTTTATTTTGGGTCCCAGATTCGTATGCTGCCAATTTTCCAGTGACATATTTGTAATTTCGCAGCCGGGAAAGTGTACCCTCAGAAGTTCTCTAATAGTATCCCTTCCCGTATTTGTGAAGACACCGTTTTCTCCCCTTAAAGAAAGGAAATATGTAGATACATTTCAAAATTAGACAGGTTTTCATATTCTATTGAGTTACAAAATATTGCTTATGCTTTCCAAATGAAACACCCTATATATTATTTTGAATTTCTAAATTGGTTCCTAAAAGTGTAAATACAGCTCCTGTATAAATCCTAAATTAAATCGATTTTAAGATGCAAAATATATGTATACTTTATTTAAAAAACATCCACAGGAAAATAAACAATACTTCTGGATAAATTGTGCAAAATTTACACTAGCTGACTGATAAAGCAAACTTAACTGACAAAAAAGCTAATTTCGGTCCTCGTCAACACCAAAACAATAAGAAAAATAACAGATCATTCAATAAGTCTGTAAGATAAGTAAGAAAAAAACAAAATTTTGACAAAACTCGATTCTATTATATAACATAGTTCTCTTTCTCGCCAGTTTCAACAATTACTTCATCATTGGACTTGAATTTCTTTCCAGCAAGGATTCTCTTGAGATCTGAAAACAGGAAAAAGTCGCTGGGGGCTAAATCTGGAGAATACGGTGCTGGGTCGGTAAGCAATTCGAAGTCCAATTCATTCAATTTTGCCATAGTTTTCATCGATTTGTGACACGGTGCATTGTCTTCTTTCTTTTGCAAATATGGCCGTTTCTTTGCGATTTCAATCGATCCAAAAGTGCACAGTAATAGTCGCTGTTGATGGTTCCTTCTTGGAGGAGGGTGTGTAATAGTATTAGCATTTGATTTATAATTGCACAAAAAATCAAATAAATCTTTCAAGTGCAATAAAAAATATACCTAATTTATGTTATCAGATGTTAAAAAAATCATTTTTACTAAAGAGCTTTAGATATTCAGCCCTAGCAAGTCGTTACCGTTATGTAAGCATATTTTTATTCAATACATTGACATACATATTGGTAGAATCTCACCTTATATTTTTTGTTATTATCAAATATCTTGAAAATGTATTTCCTTGATATGTAACTAACCAAATATTCCATGATTTTTGCAGCTGAAATGAAGCTGGTATGACCCCCGCCACCATATTTTATATATATACACATTAAAATGTCATAGTAGAATTACGCTTTGTAACTTTCGCCTTATGAAGTTATCGTCATGCTTCACAAGTAAACGCGTCTAATATTATAAGTTGTGAGTGGAGAAATGAGACTTGTCGGAAAGCAGAAGTTAAATAAATGTAACAGAGTTGTATTTGGTGTTTTTTTAGCAAACAAGTTACGACAAATGTCAATGCTTTTCATGGTAGTTTACTTATGTACTTTCTGAATTCAGCAGTAGACAGATGATGTTTTTCACTTAACCTAATAAGACATGGATAGTTTGTATACCATATTGCCTAAGCAGTTTTAACGTAATATGTATGTTATAAATCTGGCAACACCATATAGAAATATATCAAATTAATTTAACTACACAGGTTAAAATATATTTGTATATACCCCATATTTAGCTCCGTTACGCGCTAGCCCGGTTATACCGGAAGTTGATATCAAGTTCGTATTTTAAATGGAGCATCCTATTTATTATTACATTTTTTGGATTTCCCATTCGATTTGAAGTACTTTTTTTTAACACTGCCTATCTACCTATCTTCAACTGTTTTTGGCATAATAATCTTTTTCGTTAATTTTTTGCCAAAAACAGGTCTTCGAAAAGTTAAAGTCCTATTGACTTTAAAATGAATAGAATCGTGAAATTTTTAATTTGTCTTAGGAAAACCTTGCTACAAAAAAATATATAAAGAAGGTGGTACACAAAGGCACAGGGTGGTCGCAAATCCCTATAGTATGATCTAATAGTAAAAATAGGCGTAAATGAATTTTCTTAAATGCAACACTCTGTATATTATCAAATATTCGCAAATGAATAAAAAAAGCTTAATCGAATTTAAAATAACTTTGTTAATTATGAATCTAAACTGAAGATAGATCGAAAGTTACCAAAAGCAGTAACCCGCGATGAGACATTATTCTGAATGTTTTGGCAAATCCTCAGTCTTCACTTTATAGTGCTGCATAACATTTGGGGGTTATCATATTATGTGCGTGCAAAACATTTTGCACTATATTTTGGATAATATAACAATATATTAAATTGTACGCTGGTTTTGTTGTTAAAACATGGAAACACAAAGATATCGTAAACAACGGAAAAGGAATTTCAGCACTTGACACTATACATTCATCGTTGGCACAAAGAGAAACCACAGGTTTGTCATAACAAAAAACATTCAAGAATTGCTTGTTACATAAAGCAACAAGACTTTAAGTTAAGTTGGAAATTTGTTTCACACTACCATGCTTTCACCAGACGGCCGTTTCGTCGATCCACGACTCATCAGTGGTGATCGGCAGGCAGTGTGACCCAAATTTCCAACATTTACAAAGAGCTTATACTAGCACGAGAATTAATTTAGAGAGATGTTTTTTTTTTGGGCGACACCTATTCACCACCATTCTGTTGAATTGTCATTTACTAGTAAGCTTTTAGAAAATCATTCCTATTCTTTCTACATAATTTGGAAGGAAAACATTTTAACAAGAACAGAAGAAAATTTGGATCTTAATAAAAAAATTTATGTAATTTTTTTTATTGTATTGTTTATTATTGTATATCGCTTGGGTTAGCTGAACAGACGGCTATAGCTATTAAGCTATGGCTGGACTGAAACTCGCCCAATCAAAAATAAAAGCTCTTATCATTAATATTAAAACTAGGATATGCATTCATTCATTCCAGATATTGTCGCCTGACGAACGTATGGCAAGGTTGACAATATGAAACTCTTGAGCATATGATTTCAAAATGTATCTGCATTGGTACCTAATGCAAAGGCATGAAATCATACAAGATGGAGACGTACCCTTCCTAAATCTAACCAAGTTAATGCAGTTCATTAGAGCTCTGAAAATGGATGGAGAGTTGTAAGAGTACACACAGAGAACGACAAACCCAATATATACGTAGCTTCAGTAATATAGATAGAAATTTCATAACAAATATGTTAAACGCAAAACACCAGCAGGAGATTATCTCATTCTTCTGATAGCATCGGCAACGCTTTGGAAGGTGGTCTCCAAGCTTTCGGTCATCGATCTTCAATGACAAATAAAAATAATCTATTGTCTGAGTGGTACAATCACTACTGATGATGGGATTACAAATGTCGAAACATGTATGTTATGATAGTTTAATTATATAAGTTCGTATTGTGGAGAAGACTTCTTTTGTTCATAATTCAATACTTCAAATACCTATGCTTATTACTTTCCCACACAGAGAAAGTATTATGAACGCGGTAAAGAAATTTGAGATAAAGACGGATATAACCATTTGGAAGTTCTTTGAGATGACTAAGACCATTTCCAGATGGTCTGTAAGTGTGTCTGTATGTATTCTTCTGCGATAGTGCCTAAACGCTTTAACCAATTGAGCTAAATTTTGGTGTATGAGTTTGGAGGAGTTCTAGGATGAACCCATTAGTTTTTGGTTGAAATCGCTTAAGCTCTGTGATAGCGCTGGACACAACAGCTAAATTTTCAAATAGCAGTAGGGGTCGAGTGATACATCATTTTAAAGCATTGTTTATCTGCCTTACAGCGATAGGTCACTTTTAATATTTACCCCCATAATTCTCGAGAAAATTGCGTTTAAAATTTCAACATTTAGGTAATTGGGACGTATATGTAAATAAAATACAATATTTCTCACCAGGTTTCTGTTGCGTCATTGGTAGGGCGTTTGCTTCGCATGCAGAAGGTTACGGGTTCTAGAAATACTTTTTTGTCTAATTCTTGAATAAAGTAAGTAAATATGAGAACAATCTTCAGTACTATTAATGACAGAATATACTTTGAAGTCGTCAGCACATAATAACGAACTATTTGTCAAGCCACCAGAAATATCATCGATAAAACACAGGAACAACAATGGTCCAAGGACAGTTTTTTACGCTCTTCATTTTCTGGTAAACCTTGTCTTTGGGCCGTACCAAACCTGGAATACTTTCACAATTGAACACTGGAGAAAGACAGTTATAAGTACAGAAAAGGACACAGAAATATTTTTATTCATTAAGTCATATAACTTATCTAATCTTCATTATCATATGGATGCAAAAATTCCTGGAAAAACAGCTGCATAGCAGCCCAAAAAAAGATTGGTTATGAAGACATTGAACCCGCTCATAAAATTCAAATAACCATAACGAAAATCACCGAACTAAAATACGAATTGTTGCCAATTCCATACAATTCACCTGACTTGTCTCGATCTGACTCTTAGCTGTTTTTAATACTCAAAAAAATCCTGTCTGGAAAACGTTGTAGATCGAAGTTTTGCAGCGAGAACTCCCGCAATATTTTACATTTTTAATAACGAGCCAAAAAAAAAAAAGGTGCAATACCTGTATTAAGATTTTTGAAAATAATGTTGGAAAATAAAATTCTTCTTTCAATTAAACATTCTTTTGCAAAACGTTTCAGTCTAACATCGTAATACTTAATTTTAGATTGGCTGGCATTCCATTAATTGCGCTTTTCTAGATACTTAAGTACTCGTGTTTTATGATTATTTTGAAAGACATAGAGAAACTTTTTTTTACAAATAATTATATAATTATTATTTTGCTCGTTTGTTCATTAAATTTTTTAAATTATTTATCATATTTTATTCTAAACTTATTTGATAGCCATCGTATATGTTGTTTTGAATGGTCACTCAAGAAAATCATGATGAATGTGGGCAGCATATTTTGCAAATGCCCTCTTATACAGACTACTTAAATTGGAACCATATGGCAAACTTTTTTATTGTAGGTTTTAAAAAAATGTATTCTTGATAAAAAGTTCTGTATGATCCAAAACTGAAAATGCAGCAATCAGATATAATTTTTTTAAGCCCTATACGAAGTTTGTCAAAAATATGAAGATTACTGAAGAGTAAAGTAAAGTTTTTAATATGCAATTACAGCCGTTTAGTATGAAACTTCGGGTTTGATGATTATTTACTAATAATTCCGTATTAATTATTCTGGCTTGATAAAACTTAAAGTAATATATATGATATGAAGTATTTGACAGTGAATGTCAGAGTGAGTTGGCATTTGTAAAATTGAATGCCCAATGATTCTTTCTAGGCGGATGTCTATTATTTAAAATATTTGAGCCGCTCTATGTGTTTTTTAATTTTCTTCAACATTTAACACAATTTCTATTTTTTCAGCATTAGTAAATTTGCCATTTTTACTGTAATTTTACAAATACTAACTCACTCTGACATTTGCTGTCAAATATTTCATGTCAGTACATCCTAGATTACGTTAGATTGTATAATGCCAGAATAATTAATACGGAATTATTAGTAAATGTATTGTAAAAAATAATAATAGGTACTTTACTCCTCAGTAAAATTCATATCTTTGACAAACCTCGTATACGCCTTTAAAAAATGTATATCTGATGGACCATGCAGAACTTATTATCAAGGATACATTTTTATCACAAAACCAATAATAAAAAAGTTTTCCATAGGAAGATTTTACGATTTTTGTAAATTATTATAATTCGGCCCTGTTTTTGTATATTTAGCAAAGGCTGTCTTAAATTTTAACAAGTTGTTTTAATAAATTATCAAGCCCTATATTCTTCATCTGTTACGTGCATAACATATATATGACTACCTACCCTATAACACTGAAGAAAAGGGGTAAATCCACGTCAAGAAAATGGAAGAGAATTTCGTAAAATTTGTCGCAGCTTATAAATTTTATGTGAACACATAAATCACAAATATCTAACTAAGTTTTGTTTATCTTTTCATGATATTCTTATTAATAATGCCATGAATACTAAATTTTAATTATATCTCTTAAAAGACATGATGATGAAGTGAATTTATTAAGTTTATTAAGCTTTCAGCATTATTTTAGATAATGTCGACTACATACATTTTTCAACTTTTCTATTAATAAAAATTAAGTGTATATTTAATAATTTATACAGGGTCCAGCAAAAGTATGGCAAATTCTACAAATATCTGAGGAAATAAAGGTTTTGTTTAAATTATTATAAGATCTACTAATAAAATCTGATTTTTAACTGACGCTATATTTTATTACAAAAATATAAAACTAAACTATAATATAAATCGTCTGAATCCTGAGAGAATTTCACTATAGATTTATTGACTTGACGGCAACTTTCGTTGAGTTGTTTCCATTATTACGTTTCATTTTGTAAACAAAAAGCTTAGAATTCCTCCTCAAGTTAGAAGCTTAGTTTTCGTAAAAAATTTGTTTGATCTTTAAAAGAATTCAAACCATCAATAGTCTACTACTATTTTTATCACTGTGATCCAAATAATTGCAAAGCAAACTTCAAAGCAACCGGCTAAGGAAATTCGAGGAAAAATTAATTTGATCTTTAAATGAATCTTAGAGTCATATTATCATTCGATAAGAAGAAAGATAGGTTCCTAACTCAAATGTAGAGATTTTTCTAATGATACCAAGGCTACTAAAAGATCCTCGTTGTGTTTTTCTTCCATTTTTACATACATACAAATGTGAAAATACCTTGGGTTATTTGATATAAAAAATAGCTACTTTCAAAATCGTTTAATTTTTAATAATAATATTATTATGTAAATATTTTAGTAGGTATAAGTAAAATTAATTTTCAACTGCAAACACAAATGTGACATTCGATCCACTAAAATTGCCAATGAATCGGAAGTTGACACCGGATTTTCCAAGTTTTTTAACATTATAAAAATCAGTGGCCTACATTAAACACTGAGGTCAAGGACGCAAATTTTAATAAATGAAACATAAAGCTCAAACAAATATCGCAAAAATAAACAAATATATTATACATTTTTTTCAATTTAAGCCTCCTTGTACTCTTTTTTCAATGCATATTCCATAATAAAGCGTGTCCCAAAATTAACGCAAGATTTGAATTAAATAGGAAACACAGTTTTTAGCTTTTGATTGTAAGTTTTTTAATTAATCATAGGGTTATTTACGAAATAACACATCGAGTTTATGGTCTCCACGGTTTTGCAAACACATACGCACTCCCGCCCTCGTTTGTCCAAATTTTCCATGACCATTCTGCGTAAATGTGGCTGAATTTCGTTGATGCAACGTTGCGTGATTTAAATAACCCCATAAAAGAAATCTAATGGTGTTAATTCACTGGATCTAGGGGGCCAATTCTGATCACTGAAACGAGAGAGAACACGACCTGGAAATGTCTCTTGCAGTAATTGAACTGTTTCACGGGCTGTATGGCATATTGGCCACATCAATAACATCCAATTTCGGCAAAAAGAATGTATATCGAGCACTAGTAACAGTCACTGCTTGATCAGCCTCATTTGGCGAATAACAAACCCATCATAGTGAAAATGTGCTTCGTCCCTTAGGATGATTTTGCTCGAAAAATCAGGATCCATTTGTTGATGCTTGTCCACGACGCCGCATTGAGGTTCCTGGACTGTCACCGTCACTCTCATGTACTGCTTCGATATTGACATTTGAACGGCTTGTTTTTGGATGACCAGTGTGTTTGGCGGGTCCGGTCTCTCGGAATTTTTCAATTAATCTCTTCACAGTTGACGAAGTTAAAACACTATTCCGACCATATTTCGTATGAAATTTTAGAACTGCGGCCGCCAAACTTTCATTATTTTTGAAATATTGTTCAATCATTAAGACACGTTGTTCTATCGTGTAACGCTCCATTTTTACTAACCCCCGATTTGTTTTGTTTTCAGGATTGCCAACACTTTACTGGAGATCCAAAAAACAGTAAAAATCATACTTGTTTTGAAAATACAAAACAACTATCATTGAAATTTTTTAACTTCTATAAACTCTAAAGAACCAACTATTAAATTCACAAATCAAATAGAAGAAAATGACAAATCATCTTTCCTGGATATTTTAGTAATTGAAAATAGTAATTCAGCCAGATATATAAGAAGAAAACACACACATAGGGGAAAGGTGTACGAGTTGATCCCCTTAAGGGAAAATAATTATATAATTAAAAGTATCGATCATACCCAAGTCGGCTAAATATGTGCTATTAGCAAATTCATTTGTCTTACTATTTTCATGTTCAAAACATCGACTTTAGTAATGTTTCATAATTTTATTTCAATTTTTTAACAAGTTTAATAAAGGATCATCTTGGGTCTCCAAGATGATCCCTATAGTATGGACAAGATGATCCATAGGATCATCTTATCTAAACTACTAAGAAATCACTAGATTTCAGTAGAGAATTCAAAAAATAAAATCAAAAAATCTTCATTTATTTATTTTATGTATGTGAATAAAAAAAAAATCCTTTATAATTATCTCCGTTTTTTTCCTGGAGTAACTGTGCACAAATGACAGATGAACTCTTCGTCATCGTTTTCTATCCCGGCACAAGCCTCATGACCCCATTTTTTACAAACAGTACATTGTATCCAGCCTTCTCCTTTATTACCTTTGGAATAAGTTTCGGTACAGAATAAGCATTCTGTGTCGTCTTCTGACGAAGTTGACTCTTCAACACATGCGATCTTTTTTTTATTTGAAATTCCTTTCCCAATTCCGTTTTCAAGATGATCATCAGTTACATCAACAGAAGAATCATCTTGCCCCAAATACAATGATGTTCTATTTTGTTCTGTAACTTAACCTATAAGCTTTGTACTTTTATTCTGCCAACTAAAATACTTAATTGACTACTACTACAAGCCAACAATACAATAAAATTTGCACTTAAGGTTTTGCAAGGTAACCTACCGTATTTTAAAATCAGCGTCCGCATAGATGAACAACACATATTTTTTATTTTCTTGCATAAAATTATGCGTGTTGAATGTGCCGCTACTACACATCGACTAAATGCTTTCTGGTGTTGGCAAATACATATTACGGAAGAAATCCATTAGATGGCATATGTAGTTTATCCAAAATTGAAAAGGATCATCTTACCTCAACGAATCATCTCGTACACCTTTAAATATTTGAATTTTAACTCAAATCATCATACAACTCTTACGAAGGGAATAATACGAGTAGTAGTCTATAGTAGATAAAGCAAAAAGAATATGCAACGATAGAGAATCTTTACTTCGACAAAAATAATTCATTAAAACATTGCTCATTAAGAATAACTAGTCCGAAAATTTTAGCAACGAGATAGAACATCCTAGTCGAGGAATATTATTCCGTTCGCATTCCAAAATACAGCCGCCATCACCTTACCGACAGCCTCGCCTGTTGCGTCTTAGCTCGCTTTGGATTCGCTTCGTCGAGTGCTGTCCACTCAACTGACTGTCGTTTGGATTCTGGTGTGTAATAGTGAAGACATGTTTCATCCATTGTCATAAATCGACGAAACTATTCCATTTTATTGCGGTTTAACAGCCCCAAACACTCATCTGAAACACCAAGTCGTTGTTGTTTTTGGTCGAATGTGTACCATCTGATATCTTTACAATGTCAGCCAGCTCGTGTACCTTCAACTTGAGATCGGTTATAACCAATTTGTGAGTTTTTTTGACGTTTTCAGCGTTCTGCAGCATTTGTGCTGGTACGACCATGTTTAAATTCAGCAATCCACTTCTCTACCATTTAACTCGATGGAGGAGAGTTCGGATATTTTTTTTTCATTTTTTTTTCAATAACAAACGTTGCTTCACTCAAAATGCTATAACTCACGAATCAAGAGTCAGATTGCTGTCAAATTTATACACGTATCGTTTGAAGGTTAGTACTAAATAAAAATCATATGGAAAAAATTCTAGAAGCGCCATCTTTGTGTCATCCTACGGACTTATTGAATGACCTAATAGGTAGAAGTTCATCCGGTCCAAATTTACCGGACTTTTAAGCAGGCAAAGTAAAACTCTTTGTAATTATGCGACAAACTATGGATGTATATATATAGCTGATTATAAAAGGTACTTATGAATACGTTTTAAAAGCATAAAACTTCAGTTGCTATGAAGAATAACTCAGATGATTCTGAAAAAATACAACTTTCCTTACATTATCCACTCTACAATGTGTCCACGGATAGAGTTTATTTGTCGATTTAGAAGAAAAAGTCATTCTTTTTTTTTTTTAAAACGTCTGCTTGTGTCGAAACTACAATTTCAAATGCCAAATTTACGATTACTATACAGAGTATATCAAAAATAACATTTTTAATGATTTTGATTTTTTGTTTTTTTAATTTATGAAAATATTTTCAAAACCTTGATTCATTACACCAATTGTGCAAAAAACACTAATAAACTTTTTTCTCAAAGTGGTTAATTTCATAGCTACTATTAAAAAAATAAAATTAAAAAAAAAAACAAGGAAATCAAAATCATTAAAAATGTTATTTTTGATATACCCTGTATAGTAATTGTAAATTTTGTACTCGAAATCGTAGTTTTGACACAAGCAGACGTTTTTATAAAGAATGACTTTTTCTTCTAAATCGACAAATAAAAAAGTTTTTTCTCTTTCAAACTCTCTCAGTAGACACATTATATATTAGCCCAGGATCATATGATATTTGATTAAAAAAACTTTTAATAATTCTCGTTTTCCGAAACAGCTAAATTTATTTATAAACTATAGTGCAAATTTACACCCATGTCAATTATTATAAACCAAAAATCATCTCGACCACTTGGTAATGTATACACTACATCCAATTATTAGGCATTAAAATTTAAATGGAACTAAAATGTATATCGCGTTCTATTATTTAGCAAATCCAATAAATATATTTTCGCTTTGGCGAATTTAGATGCGAACAGTGTTGGACTCAGAAGTAAAGCTACTTCTGCACTATTTATACAAGGCAAACTAGTTTTAACCGGTTTGACGTATACAGGGTTACCCGAAAGTATAAGGAGACAAACAAGTAAACATACGCCAACTAACACGGTAGTCCTGAAGGAAGTTTTTTATTATTATTTCCAAATTAGTTAGACTTAAAACTTCAATGACAACAAGATGTTTGTGGTGACATCTAGTGTGAGCAGACAATATGACCGGTGAAATTTTAGGACAAAACTGGTCCTTATTACACAGCATTAATAAAATTTTCGTTACCAAACTTTATTTTTATTTATTTTATTTATTTTTTATTAATGCTGTGTGCTAAGGACCAGTTTTGTCCTAAAATTTTCAAACTCGAATTTCTGGAAAACCTTTAAGTTTTTCGAGGAAAAACAAGTATGCCTTTTTTATGTAGAAAACGTTATTTTATCACATTTTTGACACAAATGGAATAAAAGTCACAAGAAAAAAAAGTTAGGTTATAATTATTAAAGCTTTACTTAAAAGTTTACTCGTTTCGAAAATATTTCAAAAAAATCGTCCTCAGGCAGGGGATCTTTAACACCCTCTGTCTTTGTAAATAAAGACTTTTCGAAAAATTACAATTTAGGTTTTTTTCATGATTAGACGTCAATTCGCTCACAAATTTTGACCACCTCTTTTTAGAAACACCTTGTATAACAATCAATTCGTAAACAATGGCTCAATTTCGATTGGAAGAATGACCCGAATGCAAGGACTACACCCTTTTCATTATGAAAAAGGGCAAGTTACGTGACGAAGGTTTTTCCAGCTCACGTAGAATTTTGTCAATGATGTAGTACGAAAAATTTTATGGACGAATGAGACAAGATTTTAACACTGACACCTCTCATTTCTGGTCTAATGAGAATCCAAGAGTTCGAAGAACCAACTTTCCAGAAATATTTTCTTTCAATGTTTGGGCAGGTATGATAAGGGACCTATTCCTAGGCCCTGTTGTTTTGCCAGATAGGTTAAACCCTAACTTATATTTGAATGTTCTCTCAAATACTGTTGAAGAGCATATAGGCACTCGGTTGGAGATTTTTTTTTAACGTGATGGCGAACCAACTCAGTTTGGTCAGGTGATAAGAAACTGGCTAAATCACAATAGGTAGATTGGTCGAGGAGGTCCAGTAAACTGGCCAGCTTGATAGCCTAACGTAAATCCCCTCGACTATTATGTGCTACTGAAGTAACTAGTCCAAATGAATTACTGCCGCTGGTGATCCAATAAGAAGAAATGGTTACAAAGTTCTTCGTGCATGCCAGATTATTAGGAAATACAATGTATTTAAGCAATAACTAAATTAAACTTGTGATTTCCTAGTTGTTGAGTATTGAATAAATTCCCAAATGAAAATTCTTGATTGGTTTTAATCACATAAACAGAAAAAAATTAGTTAAACTGTATCTGTTCACAGCGTGATAACTTTTCGAGAAAGTTTTATCGCTCGTCTCACTGATATCATCAAAGAGTACATTTTCTTTGCTGAAAATGCAACAAAAAATCTTAAAATCAACCTATAAAATGGTAATGTTAATCCATTTAATTTTACCCCCCTTTTGTTACGCTTCTAACTAGAATTTATTAATTGAAATTTTATAATTGCCACTGTTGTGCTAAACTTCTAAGGATGCCAAAATTTTAAACCTTCAACTCAACCGTCTCGGACATAATAATAAAAAGCCACCTTCAGAACCACATCTTTCGAGGGCTGTGACTCTGTTAGAGAACGTTAGTCGGCATTTATGTTTAAAAAGAAAAATCTAGTTCTATGTGTTTCCCCTCAAATTATCAATTTTCTCGTTGCTCGTTCGCAGTAGGATAGAAACACCAATTTTAGGGAGCCTTTATTGTTTTTGTAGAAACGATGTATGAAGTCTTTTAGTGAATATGCTTTATTCATCAATACTCATTATAAAACCATTTTTTTTTTGTAAGGGTCCGTTCGACATGAGTCCCCGGTTTCACTGCAGCCTCATGAGCTTATTGTGAAAACACCATTTACTTCATGCAGTTGACTCTTTTAATATTTTTCTCTCTATTCAATATTTCTGGATCACGAGTAGGACTTCGGTGAGATTTGGCAGTACCGTTTATCACTTCTAACTCGACATTATTTATTTCAGTCTTCTTCGAGGAATAGGATTTAGTATTTAGTACTTACCCCTTCGGTAAGAGTGTTACTCCCGAATTTAGGTAAATAGGGAAAGTAGGTCGAGTGGAATGTATTTTAAAAGAATATCGTTTTTAATTATATCAGTAACGACGCGCTAGGGGCGAGCAAGCTGGGCGGCAACCTTAGAAGGCCGCAAATAGTAAAAAGTAAAATTAACTAGTTTATAAAGCAAATTAATAAACCAAGATCGCAAGCATAAGAACGGCATAAGAAGGTTGAGGTATATAGTTTTTAAATAAAAACACGTTTTGAAATATGAGTAGCGTTTTCATGTTGTATTAGAGACCAAATAAATCCTTTGGCTTTACTAAATAAAAAAAGAAAATTGAATCAAGATTTTAAAATTCATCTCGACCCTTAATTTCAATTGAGTGGCAATATCATGAATCAATAAATTTGTATTTTTGGCAAAACAACACTTCAAAATTTTTAACATTAGCCTATTTTGTTGCTCAAGTGAACGTGGGAAGGCCTGTTTATATTGGTCGATTCATTTAGAAATTAAGACCCTGAAAATGACACACCTAAAATTTACCCATTATTTACTTATCATTGTTTACTTTAACAAGTGTTTAAGGCTGTTTTGGACGGTCTGAATCATTTTGGTGCAATATTGATCAATAACCCCTTGACATAAATCGTCTAGGGATGCTGGTTTAGTTTTATAAATCGTAATTCTCATGTGAACCGACAAAAAAAATCCCACGGATTGAAATCTGAATTCAAATTGTAGCCCACACGTTTAGCTTCTGAGTATGTTGAGTGTGAACTTTATGAAAAAAGTGTGTGTATTCCTCAGACCAATATTGACAGTTATCACGATTAACAGTCCCGTTCAGAAGAAAATGAAGACCCATCTCAAAAACAAATGTTGAACAACCAATGCGCGTATTATTATCCGCAAATTACGTCTATCAAAGTCATCAAATTAATTTTATACGTGTGGAAGTTGTTGGCTATTTAAATTCTTTAAATGGTCATACATCTTATACCAAAAACTATAGATATATGTCTAGTACTTGGATCGCTATTGACTTAGCCCAAAACCACAATCTCCATAATTTCGTGTTCCACTATTTCATTTGCCGAGTGTTCTTTTTTCCTTCGCCACCGATCTTGTCTCTCTAAATTTGTCTTGAAGTTCAATTACATATTATCGCTTAACATGTTTATCCAGATTTCGTTCATTATGTTAGCGCACCCACGGCTTTATTAACATTAATTAATTAATATCTTGTATTTCTGAAACCAGCAGTAGTGTGCTTAACAAATACCAACTTCATTTACTGTAACCCTTTGACTTAAATTCCCTTAATCGATGAGAGTTCAAAGCATTCAGTGTTAGACTATTTCGCTCACGACAGTGGATAAGTCCCATTTTGCTGCAAATAACAGTCCAACACTTCATTTTACAATGAGTTGTAAAATAATCCGCGCATAATTTGAAACCATCGTAAAAAAACAATTTCCGACATAAACACAATACAAGTTGCTCCGTCTGAATAAAACATAAATAGAATTTGAGTAGAACCTATTTATATGTAGAATCTGAGATATTTTGCAAAAGCCATTGCAAAATATTGAAGGATAAGCTGATCGAGTGTTTAAGAATTAGTATCCAAAAACATTGGAAAATACAGTGTAGTCCGCATGGATCTGGTAATTCTTCGCTCAGTTTTTAATACTCATACTAGCCTGTCTTCAACTTTGAAGGCTAACGGTTTGATTTAACCTAAATCCTTAGGCTAATGTAAATATGAAGGCTCTGATGAATAGCCCAGTTATCCTAAAAAGGCTTATTATTGACAGGATTATAGGAATTTTATTCTTCCTTGAGAATGTTTCAGATATTTTAATAGTAGCCGATGAAAATATCATTCGAGTATAGACATACAGTATAATTAAGGTCCTTAATATGAGAATCATAGTCAAAATAATCAATTTATTGTAAATTAATCGATTGATTGTTATTCATTTGGGGATAGATCCTAAAAACGAATCGAAACTGTTCGTTTTTAATAAGAGGTTGGAATATGAGCTTTGGTTATGTAAGGATAATAACAGTAAATTCAAATAAAACCCGATAATAATTGAATTTAATCCGTTCAGTACAACACCTTTTTTCTATATTCGACTATTCTCTAAGAACATAATCATCTAACTAAAAGATCACTTATCTTTCGGCTTCCAAATTGAAACTTGTACAATCGGCCTTTTTTAAAATCTCAGTCGTTGACATGTTGTTTAGAGAGTGTTAACATAAACAACTAAAGAATGTGCACTGCCCTCACTGTTTTGCAATCATGTTTCAAATGATATAATGATTGAAATATAACTAATAACACATTAACTATTATAGGAAGTATGTTAAAATAAACAGTTGACAAGAAATCGAATAGTACAATGGCCTTTCTATACTAAAAATATTATAACAGTACCTTAGTTAATATCTAATCTAATCTAATAAGAAGTAGTCTATGATAAAGTGGAGTTGAATGTAATTAGTTAATAGTTTCTAAAATACATGGGCGGAATTTCCGTATATCACGGATTTGATCCGTCTTTACCTAAGCTCTAATTCCGGTTGATTTAAAAAAAACACAAATAGTAGATATCACCATCAGAACCGAATTATCGCGAAAGAAAAATTCATTATTCGTTGGAAATTTGTAGTTGAACATAAAAAATTATAATATGTATAGTAAGTGAAATGTACTCTGATAATAACTCAACTTATATGTTAACAATTTTACGGTCGAGTCAGCATTATTTCCATTCAATTAAGCGACATTGTTGTTGGTAGTATTTACGTATAGGAAAGAGTCATATTTCACTAAATATTAAATGCTGATATAGTTTTATCCGATTTTGAAATCTTTCAAACCAGCTCAACGCTTATGAATGCGGCTATATCAAAGCGGTCGGAGATCTCGCAGCTAACTATATACAAGGACTCACAAATGAATAATATGAGAGTTCACTTTGAAGTTTTACATATAGGGCTGAAATAAACAATAGAAAGCTTTAAAAAACTGTATTGTTTTCGAACCAAATCTATGCGGAAGCAGTTATTCCGCAAGTTTTTTGGTACAGGCGAAACTGCGTTTGCGAGGTGCCGACTGCTTCTTCTGGCGACTGAGACCTTTGACCACGCAGTAGGTCTTTGATTTTCGGAAAGGTAAAGAAATCTTTGGGGTTGTAAGAAGACTTGTGTAAAAAATCCACTCTTTGTTCTTATGAAACTTCAATTCTGAGAACTTGAGGGTTGGTTGTTCACAGGGCAGGTGTGAGCTCCAACAAGCCACTGATTTACACCAATCGTTCGTAACCATTCTTTGATATTACAAAGTATCACATAATTGACCTGCTTTTGAGACAAATATCGCGTCTATTTTTGTGGACACACTTCGATAACGGAAGATTGGTTTCGTGTTTACTTCAATCCGAAACACAGTTAATTTTTAAGTGTAAAAACGCCGTTTTTATATCTTCCTTTACCAATACACTTTTTTAAATCTCGACGCGCGCTTTGCTAACTTGAGTGGTCCAATAACAATTAGAAAAACATTTTTAACACGTCACATTTCTCTATCCAAACTTTCAGAATAGACTTTAGAATTTCCAAGCATCAATTCATCCATCAATCTCGCTATATGTCGCATGAAAATTTTCCATAACAAGCTTGATTAGATACGCGTGTGACTGCTCTTTTTGAAGCTTCTGCTTTTGCATCGTGGCTAAGATTCAAGGGTCCACATTGAAATTCTAGAATTAAGATCGTTGGTGTACGTTGTGCCTAAGTGATACAATCTTAGATCTTAACTCACTATATTAAATTTTAAGCGGGTTAATGCAGCAAAATTTATTTTTTTTTACATTTCTATATTTTTTATGGCTTTGACGCTTGGTCATTTAGCCAGTAGCTTCAGCAAAATTTAAACTTTCTTTAATCAGGAAATATTATTTATAAATGTGTTATATTATGTGTTTTGTTCTATTTTATTGCACATTACATAAGTTACTGTGTGGCAAATGAATCTGTAACAGCGAAAGGAATTCGGACAAAAAAATCCGATATTGCCTAATTTTACTAGAAAAAAGCACTAGTTCTAGACAAGAATTAGTATTAATTTGAAAATGGATTTTTTACAATTACAATTAATAATGAAAAAAGTTCAGCATTTTTAGGTTGTTGTTAGTTTTATTTTTATTTAATAACTACATTTTTTACCACTGAATATTAAAATAGGGAAAAGAAATTATGATCTTCTGTAAAATCGGCAATACAATTTGTGCGTGGAATTTCGCACGTTTTGTCGCCATGCGGGTGGATTGGTGAAAACAGTACTTCCCCGCAATTTTTGCCGCCCCTCTTGGAATATCGAGTAGTATTGAATCGCCCAGTGGCAGAGTGGTGATATTTATCCCAACTAACAATTTAATTTTTTTAATTGCTGTAAGAACGTTTATAAAATATATTTTATAAAACACCCATTGTTTTATAAACATTTTCACAACGTTCTTACGCGCCTTATAAACACGAAAAAGGCGCAGATTTATAAAACAAATCGACTCGTTAACGGTTCTATAAATGTTGCTTGTTGCTATTATACAATAGTTTTTAGAACGTTTATAAATATCTAATAAATATCAAATAAAACTGTTATAAAACAGTTTTATTATAGCTCTGTTACTAGAACAAAACGACATATTTGTAGAACTACTATAAAACTGTTAAAGGATATAAACGTTTTTTAAAATACCTTTTTACACAAAATTATTTTATAATTATTATGCATTGTTGTTGGTACACATTAATATAATCTGAACAATCATGGAGGTAAAAATAATATAAAACGCTATAATACCTACCCAATAATGAATAATAAAATAAGTCAGATAAAATTCATCCATGAGCAGATTTGGCTGCGAAACAAAATTTACTGTTAAATATATTGTATATTATTACTAAAATTTTAATGCGCCTCGCGAATTATGTAAATTAATGAATTTAGATTTTATAAATTATATAAAATTTTTTTTTTATTGTGACTTATTGTTGAAAATAATCTTTTGGGAGATCCTTCATTATGTAATGACTGATTCTGTATACCTTATTAGCTAAGATAATTTTACAAATTATAAAAAATATTAATTTTAAAAGTTTGGTCAACATGGCTAACAATTTAAAGAAACCAAAAATGGCTTCTTCCTTATACGATGCTTATAAAACAAAATTATCTCAACCCAGACGAGTATGCTCTTTAGATAGCTATTACAAAATAACTGCAGAATTGTTTTATACAGGGGCGTATTCGTTAAAAAAACATAAATCTCATAATATTTTAAGTGCAAATAAAATGTAATATAAAATTAATATTACCTGAAACCCCTTTGATAGTAGAAGAATGATATGATTCTTTTATATCTATCATAATATGGATACTAGCCAAAATATAAGTTGGTATAGTACGACACAGTTAAGAATGATACACTTTTATATGGATAGCCCATTTAAAAGCGTATATTAACTGTGTCGTACTATAGGTACCTATGTTTTATGTAAACGTGAAGAATTTTTTATAAACCAGTTATGGAGTAAAAAAAATATATTTCACTAAGCTTGATAATGAATAATGAAGCTAATTACAAGTATTTTTCTTGAAGTTTTATGTATTTAGTAATCGTTTGCCGTTAATTTAAAATAAATTAATAGTAAAACAAACTAAAACAAGCTTGGAGATAAATGCTCTAAAAAATCAAAATTTAATTAAAAGGTGCTGCAAAAAATATATAAGATAAAATGTATAGAAATTAATCAAGTCTAGTCCTGTCTACTTGAAGTATTCGTGCTTGATACTTTGATGCTTGTCTGAGTCGCCGCCGTGTGTCGCATCGTCTCAATATTGGAATAATAATAAAATAGTAAACAGAGTTTTACAAAACAAACTTTAGCATATGTTTTATAAAAGCTTTTGATGGGTTCTTATAAAACAAAATGCTTTTATAGTTACTCTCTTATTAGATTTTACGGGAGTAATTTAAACATAACCTAAATTGAGCCCTTTGTTTATGTTATGTATGTTATAACTTATAACTGCCGTTATTAAAACGGTTTGTTGAGTGTCTTTAAGAGAGTTCGAGGATCTTGAGGTAGAAAATTTGGCATGTGTTTATTGAGTATAGCAAAAAGCTTCTTTTGGGAAAAATGCGGAACATTATTTGATACTGCCCATGTTCGCATGTTTACTCTTAGTTTTGCATTTTTTTCTAGCTCACTTGTGCTTGAAGCAGGATATTGATCACCAATTTTCTATTTCGGCTACCCGCTCACCATCTAGTAATAATTCCTCCTGAGAATTTATCAGTCTTCAAAATATTTGATGTCTTATAAATTGTCATTAATTTGATTAGATTCCATTACAGTTTGCTACTCTTTATTATAGTCACTAATGTTTTCCCTTTGATAATTTATAATATTGTAATTAATTTTCTATTAAATGCACAACTGCTTTTCGTTTGGACATTTTAAACCTGTGTATGATATAACAATAAATATCAGTTGAAAATAAATAAGACTATGTTATATATTAATTAGTTCTAGGTAATGTTTATGACAGCATTTTAATTTTATAAAATTTGCATTGGCAACATATTTATTTTCTTATTGTTTTTAATAAAATAACTAAAAAACAATTTTGTAATTATTAATTTGCGCACAAATTTGCTGCAGCAAACAAATCGCTCTTAATAACGACAATAAAAAAACTATTTTATTATTACGAAACGTACTTTAACAGAATAATTTTATAATTGTTTTTAAAGGAACAAGTTAATCCAGACTAGTACTTTTACAAAATGCTTTTAAAACCAATTATCATTCGGAACAAATTCGTCCTATAAAAAATATTTTATAAACGTTTATAAAACTGTTACGATATCATATTTTATAACTATTTTATTATTTTGCTGTAAAAACGTTCTTAAAACAGTTTTTCTCACAGAAAAGTTTAACACAGCAGTTTTATCACCAAACGAACCTTTAAAAAACAAAAAAGTTTTTACTAAGCGGCAATAAAATAATTATAAAATATATTAGTTTTTTAAGAATGTCGAATTGCTAGTTGGGATACCTTTGTTGTCGTGTATGCGAGTTGTAATATTATCAAATTATTATTGTATATTTAGTGTTCTGTTACTTTAGTGTGTGATTTTAAACAATTTGCTATTTTGCTTCTTTGTTTCATTGTTTGTTAGTTCTTACTAGTTTTATTATTTATTTTTTAAAATGAACAAATTTACTGGCAGAAAAACTCCCAACGGCCAAACAAAAGAAGTGATAGCGAATGTTTATAGGTAGGTAATATTAACATACAATAATTACATTGATATAAAAGCAAAAAAAAATCAAAAAACACAAAAAAATGAGCATACAGTGGCAAATTCGCCTCATTTGACGGCATTGTTTTACTTACCTGCCTGTTATATATGATGTTGTTTTTTTCGTGGAATATACGGAGATATCGTCAAGAGGGGTGAACCTGACTAAGTTTTGGAGGAAATTGAGCACATTATAATAACGTTAGGACACGATGACGACAGCGAGACTGATGATAATGAGGATGGTTAAGTTGACGAAATCTAACAGGTTGCCACCTTCTATAAAGTAATGCTAATTATAATTGTTATATTTAATCAAAATATTTAATTATAAACGTGGCTCGAAGCAACAAAACATGCAAGATATTTTAATTATTTTGGATAAGTGTTAAGTTGGTTTAGATTTTTTTGTTTAAATGAAGCAAGATTTCCAAAGTATTTAATTTATTTCGTTAAGTTGTTTTAGAATGTTTTTGTTTTTCATAAGAACGTTTTATTTTTTGTTTTTATTTTTGGCACGCAACCTTTAGTACATATATAAAATGTTATAAATAAATTACTTCTTTGGTATTATTGTTTAATAGCAGTAGGTGCTTTTACCAAACACGTGAAGAACTTTTCATTAATTTTAATTTTTTAGTAACACATAAATGTTTATTATTACTAAACTTTTTGGAACTTTTATGAATAAAATCAGCCATGTTTTATTACCGACGCCGCGCTTTTACAGATCCGTTTGCCACACAGTAGTTTTTAGTTAGTAGTTAATTAGTGATGTTAGGGTGGATTGACTTTTGGCTGTCTGGTCTAGAAATTAGGGGCTGGAAGAAATGTTTATTTTCTTAGAAACGTGGAGCAATACTCACGAATTTACAGACTGTTAACAAATTGACAAATCGCTCTAGTTTTTAGGTTAACTAAAGGTCAAGTTAATTTTTAGTAGAGGCATTCATTAGACGCGCAATCTATGTCTCAGTATGCATAACTAAAGAGACAGGCGACCTGATTCTGAAACTATTGTAATCTAGTCAAATGTAAAAAAAAAAACAACTAGAATGGGTATTTCATTAAATTATGTAGGTAAATCGTCCGGTCCTGAACTCTATTGTGAAACATTAATTAACTATAAAATCCACTTTAAATTTCCCATATCACCAAACCCAATAAACAGTAGTGAGACACCTATTAGTTGGTTATTTTCCAAATATGTATCTAGATATGGAATGTAAAATGCATTTAAATTGTCGAATAAATTAGGCATCATATAAATTTAGATATAATTTATCTCAGTATCCATGTCAATTAAGAATTTAAATGTTGTGTCTAGTTGCCAATTTCGTTTTGTAACAAAACCAACACAAATATCTGTTTTAGTCCGGTAGGTCGGTATATACTGAATGTCAATTTTCCTCTTTGAATATTGATTTAACGTTTTATATAGGTACCTAAATATATGTAAAAACAACATTTGAAACTGAAGTCATTTTAGGATTCCTTATTAGAACAAAAAATAGAATAATTCGGTTGCTTCTCTGTCAAAGCGACTATTTTAAAACTCATACTGCGATCAGGTTAAACATTGGATGTGGAGATTTTACCTGAATTTTCTGATTACGAATAGTATCATAACGTTTTTCGCGGTTCGTTGTGTGAAATAATAGCGAGCTTTAATTAAAACTAATTTATTTACACTTAATAACTAAACACTTAAACAAACTAATAAGATTAATGCACTAAAATTACTGTATTTATTGGTACTATTTATTTTCACTATTATTTACATGTCACAACACTGTTCTCAACTATTCACTCTTCACTTCATGACTGATTGTCCGTCCCTGATATACGTTGGCTATATACCTATATGGTTTGTCTTTCTCGATCACTTCCAGTAAATAGTCGTTTGTTCTACAACATTCAATGGATTAGCGATGCTGAGCATCAGATTGTTGCTCTGACTGAGACCTGGTTGCACTCCAATGTCAAGGATGAAGAATTATTTTCATCAAATTACCAGGTTCACAGGAAAGATAGAAATTTTGCTGCAACAGCAAAGTAAACGGGCGGCGGTGTGCTCCTGGGTATTCGTGATGAGCTCCAGTGTTCTTGCCTAAATCTGGATTCTATCAGTAGTGTTTGTTCTTGTATTGACACTGTAGCTTGTAAAATTGAGCTACGCCCAAAATTGCTGTTTGTATTTGTTGTATATATTCCACCTCGAATGGATTATGAGCAGTTCTCAAATTTCTTTGAGTTTTTGGAATCACTGGAGTATCTGTACGATAATAATGTGATTGTACTGTGTGATTTTAATACTCATTTTGGCCCTATCAATAACGACTCAGCAACTAAACTGGTAGCCATTCACAATTTTTTAGACTTTTATAATTTTAACCAACACAATAACATTTTCAATGCCTTAGGCCACCTACTAGATCTAATGATCTCTAACATGATTTGCGTGGTGCGACATGATCATCATTCACTGGTTGTTGAGGATAATTTTCATCCAGCTCTGAATGGTACTTTTGTAACTGTTATTAAGAAACAAAGGCGGTTCATATTGAACCGTGGATCTAAACCTTACAACTTTAGAAAAGCCGAATACCCCAATTTATATAACTCCCTTCTTTTGTTGGATTGGTCCGAGGTGTCATTGACTGATAATGTCGATTCAGCGTTGGATAAGCTTTCTGAATTGCTCTTTAATGTATTCGACCAGCATGTACCGCGTTATCATAATTTTAAGCGTAGATTTCCAGTCTGGTTTACGTCTGAGATTGCTCGCAATATAAAAAGAAAAGAAGGACAGTTTAAAAAGTTTAGGAGAACAGGTAATGCGGACTTTTTGCAACATTTCAAGGGATTACGTAGGCAGGTGAAGCTGGATATCAGAGTTGCATATTATAATTACATAGATGGGTTGCAAAATAATTTATTACAGGATCCAAAACACTTCTGGTCATATTATCACACCAAAAATAATAGTACTAGAATACCGGGTACTATGTCTTTTGATGGTGTTGAACATGTTGAGCCTCAGGCTATTGTTGACAGATTTGCTGAGTTCTTTGAAAGTGTATTTCTGAAGCCGGATGATTCCATATCCGTTGTAAACGGTGATAGAGTTCCCTAGATTTTTCTTTCCTGTAAAAAACTAAAAAATAATTTAACGGAGGGTCCTGACGGTTTACCGTCTTTTTTCATAAAAGACTTTGTGGGAGTGTTTAATTTAGCAATTAAGAATGGAACTTTCCCGGTTCGATGGAAGGAGGCACATGTGGTCCCAGTTCACAAGTCTGGCGAGAGATCAATCATCAACAACTACCACCTGATCTGCATCCTGTCGAATCTGTCCAAGGTCTTTGAAGCCATCTTGAGTGATAGAATCTCTACGGTTTTATGCCGAAGAGGACCACTCTCACTAATCATTCTTGTTTCACAAGAGAGGGCCACGCGTATTGTCGATATGGGGGACAGCTAGATGTTATTTACCGACTTTGCCAAGGCTTTCGACAGGTTGGATCATGGGGTGCTAATTCGGAAGCTGGACAGCTATGGGTTTGTCAATAACCTGAAATCGTTATGTATTTCATATCTTCGGAACAGACTACAGTATGTAGTTTATAATGGC
This sequence comes from Apoderus coryli, assembly GCA_911728435.2. Lineage (NCBI taxonomy): Eukaryota > Metazoa > Arthropoda > Insecta > Coleoptera > Attelabidae > Apoderus > Apoderus coryli. The sequence goes on along the minus strand of OU452204.1, from coordinate 6,200,672 downwards.
TACAATTCCAAAAAAAAAGAAGCATCCTCTGGTGTGCCTCAGGGTTCAAACTTGGGTCCTCTGCTTTTATTGATCTTCATTAATGATCTTAACGAGTGTCTGCAAGTTAACAGGTTGTTTTTCGCTGACGATGTCAAGCTGTTCGCCACTATCGTGTCGTACGAGGACTGCATAGGTCTTCAGAGGGAGATTGAGGCGGTGGAGAGTTGGTGTAACAATAACAAGCTATATCTAAATGCTAAGAAGTGTAAATGCATGTCTTATTCGAGAAGGAAAACTGATTTTAATTTTCAGTATCGACTTGGACAGACGGTTCTCGCGAGATGTGCAACTTCTACCGATTGGGGTGTTACGTTTGACTCGAGATTGTCTTTCGTTCCTCATATTAACTTAAAGGCGAATGAAGCGATTGGGGCTTATGGTTTCATTGTTAGAAATTGCACAGGCTTTAAAAATATTAATTCATTGAAAACATTATATTTCTCTTACGTTCGTTCGAAACTAAAGTATTGTTCAATCATCTGGTATCCTATTTCTGAGGTCCATAAGTAGGCCATTGAAAAAATTCAAAGGAAATTCCTTAAATATCTCATATATAAATCTGATGGTGTTTATCCGGAAAGAGGGGTGGATAGTTCGATGCTCTGGAATAGATTTAACTTCAGTAGCTTGGAGTTCCGTAGAATCCTTGCTTCTTTGAAATTTTTGTATGGACTTTTAAATGGTAAAATCGATTGCCCTGATTTGCTGGCTGAGATTAATATAAATGTTCCGCTAGGGAGTTGTAACGGATTGATGTTTGACTGCAAACGTCCTGTTACCAATCTATACACGAAATCGCAAGTTTTTGTGATGTTCAATAATTTTAATATGATCTGTAACGATTGCGATATATTTAATTGTTCGGTACACGACTTAATGGGGACTGGAGAGTGTGATGTAAAATGTTAATGCTGTAAGTGTCTACATTTGAATTTAATTTGTTATTTTATTTAATATTGCGTTTGGTTTCTTGATTTTGATTGATTTTAGTTTGTATGATTTGATTGATTTGGATGTACTTAATGTACTCTAATTTGATTTACTCGTATTATCTTTATTTATAATGTTGTATTATATGTTGCTCTGTATGGGGATTTATTCTTTTGGGCAATAAACGCTTATTTATTTAATGATAAGTAAAACTTCGTCTGCTCCACAAACAATTCTTTTATTTTATAATATTGCATCATAAACCATACATGTTTCGAGACACATTGTTCTCATTATCAGTGGTCATTAAAAAGGGGGGGAATTTAATACAGAAATTAATATAATATGCTTGTTCGAATCATTTGTAGAAAAAATATTTTGTATGACAATTTAAATATTAAAATTTTGTAAGTTCATTGGGAAATTACTATTACAACTTTTTTTTTTAATTTCCCCAATGAACTTACAAAATTTTAATATTTAAATTGTCATAAAAAATATTTTTTCTACAAATGATGCGAACAAGCATATTAATTTCTGTATTAAATTCCCCCCCTTTTTTTAATGACCACTGATGATGAGAACATGTCTCGAAACATGTATGGTTTATGACGCAATATTATAAAATAAAAGAATTGTTTGTGGAGCAGACGAAGTTTTACTTATCATTACATGATAAACTCCACGCATAATGGACTATTTCTACAATATTTATTTATTTATTTAACATTCCGGCGCGTGTTCGTCTATTCCAGATCCATAGGGTAAGCGAGGTACATCCTACCAAATTAACACAGCGCTGCCCCGGACGAGGTACAGCCTATTAAATCTGTACAGAGTCGCCTCCCGTTAGTTTGAGTCGCGAACGATTACATTTGACTATCATATATATCAATCCAACGCGGTGTTGCCGAATGTATTTAGAAAAAAATATGTGAAATATAAAACTGAGTATTTCAGAGAACAATTTGCAGAAATTCGCCGCCAAGTTAAAAATCATATACATCACTGTTATAGGGGTTATATTTTTAATAGGGAGGAAAGCATATTAATCGAACCAAGTAGAGTGTGGTCATATTTGTAGTATTTGTAGTTAGCGCTTTCGCGCATTATTTTCACGGAGTTTTTGTCTGGTCAGACCCTGGGGTTGCCCAGTTGAACGATAACAATATTTAGTTAGTTCTTAATTACATCTAGATGTGACTTATGTTGTGACCGCCTCCAAAACAACTGAAATCAAAACTTACATCTGGAACTGATGGAATACCATCTTTTTGGTTAGAGACTCTATAGGTGCCTTACGGCTGCCTTTTCGAGAGGATGGGCTCTATCCTGTTAGAAGTACTGGTGATCAGTATTTTCCTAACCCTTTCAATTTTGTTGCTCTTAGAAAGTTACATGCTGGGAAATTTTGTTCTCATCATCAGTGGAAATTTGTATTATTATAGGAATATAGAATTTTAACAACTTCTTAATAATAATAAATTTTATGTTAAGTACGAGGGTTGCCTTTTATATTTCGGGATTAGTGAACAAAAACAAATATTAATCATCGAAAATCACTTTATTGTTATTCAAAATATTCCTCATGAAGAACTATACACTGTTGCATGCGTTTGAACCAACTGTCGAAGCACTTTTGCCACTCTGATTGCGGTATCTCCAAAACATGCATTCTGAATGCAGCAACCGCTTCTTCAGGTGTCGAAAAACGTTGACCTCTCAGTTTGTTTTTTACCTACGGGAATAAAAAGAAGTCATTCGGTGCCAAGTCAGGACTATACGGCGAATGACTCATAAAATCGATGTTTTGGGTGCTCAAAAATTTTGTTTGAGCCAATGTGTGGGAGCTCGCATTGTCGTGGTTAAGAGTTATCTGTCTTCTGCGGTTGGTTTTCCTGATTCCTTGGAAGACAACTGGCAAACAAATGGTTGTGTACCACTCATAATCAGTGTTCTGCGTTGTTCTAGTGGTACGGTTGCGACATGTCCAGTTTTTCCGAAAAAACAGGCGACTATTTGCTTGGAAGCGCTTCGTGCGCGAACAACTTTTGTTGGATTTGGCTTATCTTGAAACACCCATACAGTCTGCTGCTGTTTACTTTTGGGCTCATACGCGTAAATCCACGATTCATCACCTGTCACGATGTCATAGACGTGTTTCGAAGCACCGCGATCGTATTTTTTGAGCATTTCTTTCGACCAATCGACGCAAGCCTTTTTTTGACCGATTGAAAAAATGTGTGGGATCCAACGCGAACAAAATTTTTTGACAGTCAAATGTTTATGCAATATTGGTCCCACTAATGCCTAAGGTTGTCTCAATTTCTTGATAGGTCACATGATGATCTTGCAATATCAGTTCGCGCACAGGATCAATGGTTTTCGGAACAACAACTGATTTTGGACGACCTTCACGAAATTCGTCTTGGGGTGAACTACGACCACGATTGCATGCACCATACCATCGATAAACACTGGTCCTTGATGGAGATTCATCGCCAAAAATTGAATTAAGTTCATCCATGCACTGTTGCTGAGTTAATCCACGTCGAAAGTTGTAAAAAATAATGGCACGAAAGTGTTCACGACTTAATTCCATTTTTGGGCCGAGATGAATCTTTTAAGTTACTGTAAACAACACAAATAGCGCTCGTATGTCAAAACGTTCGTACGTATAACCTCAAAAATGTCCAACTTTACGATAGAGCTGTCAGTTGCCAGATTGCAACACCAGGGTTGCCAAATCCCGAAATATAAAAGGCAACCCTCGGATAATATTGTTCATGTATTTTAAAATTTTATCTAACAAAGAACGCCAAAAATTACTATTTTTATACAGACTGGCGCCAAATTTTCCAAATAATTAATAAAAATGAATGAAATGGAACGACGCATAGAAATTATTAAAAGCACTACAAAAATGATGACAAACAGTTCGAAAAGTTAAAACTGTTTTGGGTCATCGTGAAGCCTCTTCTTGGCCAGCTATAGCGTTAAAATGGGTAAAAAAATTCGAGCTGTTGGGACAAGTTATTGATGTGAAGAACTATGTGTTCGTCGTGCAAGAACACCAGCGCATATTGCTTCTGTAGATGAAAGTGCCAACGAAAACGCAGATTTGTCTATTCCACGTCGTTCTCTGAAATCAGACATTTTGCAAACGACTTTATACCGAATGTTGCACAAAGATTTAGGTCTTAAGGCTTACAAAGTTCAGTTAACACAAGAACTTAAGCCAGCCGACCAGCAACAGCGTCATGTCTTTGCCAATTGAACCACTATGAGCGATGAGGCACATTTTCATCTAGGAGGTTACGTTAGTAAGCAGAATTGTCGCATTTGGGGCAGAGAAAATCCAAAAGTGATTGTTGAACAACTCTCTATTCACAACTGTTTGGAGCAGTTTTTTGACGGGAGGGATTCGGCCGAATTTTTTCGGACATCAAGCTGATTCGGCCCCTTCAATTAAAGGATCGCGCTATTGGACCACGATTAATGAATTCGTGCCGTTATTGATGAAATAGAGCCGCGATGTGTGAAAATGTGATGGACAATTTCATCAAAAGAATATGATACTGCAAAAGGGGTCGTGGATATTGTTTTTCTTTACTTATTAATGGCAAACCTTTCTCTATTGAATGAAATGATATTTTTAAAAAAATACGTGTTTTTCTTAAAAATCAATATAAAATCTGATTGGAAAGCCCTTTAGTAAAAAGTTTTTTTTTATCACATATTGTTGCTTATCAAAGCAGCCTTAGAATTAAAAAAAATAGTCAAGGTATAATTTTAATCTATTTATTATAATATATCATGACAAATGTGTATTAGCAAATATGTCAATAGGTATATGAATTAACATTTATCTATTGCAACATTGTTTTCTGAACAAAGTAACTTATTAATCTAGCTGGCCATCTCAAATCAGAAGTGAGTAATGAACGAAGCAAATTAACATAACCTTATGCCATAATTATTATGTATCGATAATATGCTTATTTATGAAGATTGTCAAGTGCTATCAAGACCGTGTCGTTAACGTAATCTGTGGGCCAGGATGATGATGATTAGGTGCAAACATGTTTTAACGTACATACATAAATAATATAAATATAGTTGTCAGCCTCTCAACTAGGTTGAGTGCTTCAACAGCCCATAATACAAATATGTGTAGAAATAATTTCAAAAGTTTCTAAATACACTTAAAAAAAGGCAAAATGGTAAAACTGAATTAACAAACACCAAATAAGAAAGAATAAAATATTACAAAATATTGATTTATCTACGGAAAAAAGTCTATTATTACGGCGCCCATACAATATAACATACACTGCTCAAAAAAATTAAAGGAACACTTTTGTATAACCCTGTAACTTACTAAGTGATAGTTACGAGTATATACAGATGACCATTTAGATTCTGAAAGACACATATTTTCTTGTAATAAACCGATTAATAGAACTTTCAACTAATCCTTTATTTGTAAACTAAGATCAACATTTAAAAAAAAATGCCAATAACAAAATGAAAAGAAAACATTTTTCAAATGGCAATGTTCCGCTATCTGAAAACCAATGAGTTTTAGTGTCGCGTGTGCCCTCCAGCAGCACGAATAGTCATTCGCCATCTTCTTGGCATATTTCTCCGAACCTTCGAATGTCTTCCTGTGATATACTGTCCCACTCTTCGATTAGGGCTTCTGTTAATTGCTGAAGGGTTTGAGGTGGATTTGAACGACGTCGAAGACGTCTGTCCAATATATCCCATACGGGGTTCAATTGGATTGACGTCAGAGCTTATCGCAGCAGTATGAGGCCTTGCAATATCCTGCATGAATAGCAAATCAGGGCCTATACCACATGCTGCAGGAATAACCTGATCTAACAGACTGATATCCATATATCTTGCAGCTGTAAGACTTCCCAGTATCACTACAAGATCGGTTTTTGCGTCCAAACTTATTCCACCTCAAACCCTTATCGGACCATCTCGAAATCTGGATACTTCTTGTACAGCAGCAGTGGATTATCATTCATTCTGACGTGTATACACACGCAATCGGTCATTACAACGAGTGTGATGAAATGTTGATGCGTCCGTAAAAAGTACTGGCCTCCATTGTCGAAGTTGCCATCCCAAATGTTCACGAGCAAAGTTTAATCGCATAGTTTTATGATGTCGAGTTAAAACAGGTTTTTGTACCGACCTTCTTGGTTTTAAATCTCCTTCCCGTAACCTGTTTCGAACAGTCTGGTTAGAAATGGTTACCTGATGAGCCATCCTAAGTGTACTTTGAAGTTCTTTTGCTGTCGCTATTCGTTTTCGCAAAGAAGAAACTACTAAATATCGGTCCTGAATTTGTGTAGTTTTGCGATTCCGACCTTATCCGGTCTTTTATATCGTCCAGTCTCTCTATAGCGATTTTACACACGTTTGATAACTGACATACTGCGATTAAAATTTCTAGCTACTTGTCGATTTTTGACAGTGTATGTAAACACACCAACATAATCTAAAATATGCAAGAGCCGTTCGCAAGACACATATAAGGACCGGTAAGAACCCGGACACCAACCGAACAACAACAGAACACCGATCGGCCAATCACACCGAACCGCCACCACGACGCCCCCACCTCAAACGTGGAAAAAACTCTTTTATCAAAACTTCTAGAATGGTGTAATGCCATCAGTAAAACATTAGAGAATCCAACCCTAAATCTATCTGATGCTTAAGTCACTAGTTACTTTTGTCAAAGATTAATGTGTAGATTAATCTTTGCTTTTGTTAACGACTTTAGAAATAATTATATTGCGTCTATAAAAAATGAAGCTCCGAATTTAATAACAAATAACAATGCCAATGAAGATAATATAATACAATATGAAGATGAGATTGGGAAAATAAATAGAAAACGAAAATTATTTTTTGACGATGACGAAAGTACAAGTAATGAAGCGATATTAACTAAAAATTAAAAATTTAGGGTTGGAACTTTTAATATTTTTTGCGACTCCATTATAAGGGATTTAAGTCGTAGACTTGAATCGTATGAATTACGTAAAAATAATTGTAACTGTTTTTTTACTAACGATCCCTTGGAGTTCAATTGTTCCACAATAAAATTAAAAGAAGTCTATGAGCCCGACAGTTTAGAGGAAGAAATTAAGCAGTTTAATTTGTTGTGCGACCAAACAAATAAAACGAACATTTTGGACAAATATAACATGGTCCAAACATTAAAATCTACTTTTCCAAAGGTTTTTTAACCTTATTACACATTTTTCTTTCTTTACCTATGCTTTTCTGCGTTGGATAAGGTCAAAAATAAACATAGGGCTTGTTTAGGACAGGAAAACCTGGATGCCTTATCTGATCTTTATATCGAGAGCGAAGCTTTAAATGATATTAATTATGATGAAATTATTAATAAATTTGTTAACGAAAAAGTTCGTAAGATTTTTTGTAGTTTCTATTCCTAAGTGAAGTAATATATTTGGTTCTTATTTTTTTTATGTATTATAATAATTTTATTTTGAAGTTTATACTTGTTGTTTGTTCTTTTTAGTTTAATTATTATTTTGCAATATTATGTTTTTGTGTTTAGTGTTTAACCGTTGTTTTACATTATATTAAACCATTAAATATAAAGTTAAAACAATTTAATTTTTTTTTTCAATTTCTTAACCAATTTGATCCTATAGTTATCCAAAATACGACCTTCCCTTTTTTTTCTCTTTCCAATAATGGGTTAAGTGGGGAGGCCAAATCCTGACGGCCGCCTGCACGGTAAGGCCTTAAACCGGCACTGGCCTCAGGTGAGAACCCTGGGTGATACCGACTGAAACCAAAATAGGAAGAGAAATGAGTTAATTAAAACGAACTACCTGAGTTCTACCACTCTATGAATCCACCACTCCTGAATTTATGGATGAGTGCTTCACACAGTCGAGTACGAGTAATATTATTTTCAGCAGTGATCTAAATATGCTTACTCAAAAACCGGTCAACTAACGATCAATGAATTGGCAACATTATAGGAAACCGATCTTTTAAACAGTTGCTTTTTATGAATTGGAACTGTTAATAGGCTTTTACGTCGAATGTTTAAGTTGTCAACACCAGTTCGATTAACAATTTTCCATGATATAAGGAGGTGTTTTATTTCATAATCTTGTGAAAGTAGTAGTCAGCATGGTGAGTACGCCTAGTATAGGTACATAATCAATCAACCAGTCTCTACTAATTTATGCGATATCCGCTGTCTTCTTCTAATGGCGTAGATCAATATCAGGTATGAGTTTTGCAGCTATTGAATTCTCCCATTATCTACCGCAATTTTTGTGCCCCTTGGGTCCAATAACTCGCTGCGGCTTTTGCACTGTAGTAGTGCCAGTTTCATCAAGATTAAAAATTCGACTTCCGTCGGAAAATAAAGGATTTCTTTTTCAAGATTTAGGAAAAATGCTTTAACAGTTTCTGCATTAACTGATGTTGCTCGAGCCATACTATGAGCCTCCGGTTTTCTAAGACTTAAATCCGGGTGACGGGATCGAAAGCCCCTTAACCAGTCAATGCCTGCCATATCATAAATTTCCCATGAATTCGGCATTTTAATATTGTTTTGTCATTTCATAAGCTACTTGACGGCAGTCTTTTACTGAGAGTCCATAAAATAGTAAGGCACATTTCTTGTAATATTCTTTCAGAGCTTCCTCTTGCACATCAGAAAACAGCTGATTTACTTAGTAGTTTGGAACTAAGCGCAACTCTGTATCAGGGTCAGCGTGTTTTTGTTTTTTGGCATAACGTTGTAATATCGTAAACGCAATATTTGTTTCTTTGGATGCTTGACGTATACTTGGGCCATTATATTGATATGTTGTAAAGTTGTCTCTATTGCTTCTTTGGTATGTGTTTTCCAATTTTTCTTTCTCCACTTTCAGACAGTTATTTTCCATCTATCTATCAAAAGCTACATTTTTTGCAATAACAATTGTCCCATATGAGGCAAATGGTTAATGATAAAAAAACTGGATTTCGAACCTTAATAAAAAATATTCATACTTAGGCAGTTGTAAAATAGTGAAGCACAATAACAAAAAAACATCTGTAAAGGTGCAGACTGGAAATTTTAAGTGCAAACTGAAATGGTTGAATGCTATTGAAAATCAAAATTGTATCGCAAATAATCCCCTCCTTTATTATGTTTAATAGGTTGCCTAATATCTAGGTGATTCAGTGTGTGTTATTGATCCACTGTTAACCACCCTATCACTGTTTAAAATAATATACAAACAATATACTTCACCTCGTGTCGGCACGTTTGATAATCATGTCTACAAAGCAATTCGCCGCGGTTATAGTAGTAGTATAGTATCTTATAGTATATACAGATATATAGTAGCGGGCCAGAAATGTGGCTGGGAATGCAACGAGTCGATGCCGTTTTCAGCGTCTACTGAACCTTCTTATCTACCGTTAATATTCGATGACCTTGCCATCGTAAATATAAGGTGTAGTATAAGCACTCATAGCGGCTTCCTTTGTTTTGCATTTATAGAGACATACCGCCTATCCATACATGCAACAATAGAAGATAAGCGAAAAAGGATAATACGGGGGCATCTATGCATGCATATTTAAAAATTATTCTTACGAGGGCGGTAAAAATTGTATATTCGTTAGGTATTTAAATTAAGTAGATAATTTTTAAATTAAAGCCATTGGTACATAAAAGCTTTTTTTTAGTTATTTTACACAAAATTGACGATGTTTGGTTTTTAACAAAAAAATGTAACAAAGATATACAAAAGAAAAATAAACTGAAAAAGTACATAATTACATATTATACCTATTTAACTAAGTATTTAATAAATTAAAGCATATTGGTATGAAACACAATATTTTAGCACATAAAAAAATAGAATATAATAATAGAAGATATATTTGTAATGATATGTATTATTATATTAATCGATCAGCTATATGAAATAAATGTTATTATATATTAAATCACCTAGCTGCTTAGACCAACATTAATATACCTAGTCTGAATAGAATTTCTTATACTAATTCTGTATAGAAACTGGGGTTCTTAGTTTTATAGCATTGTAAAATCTACTAGATCCCTTCCTTATTATTTATTTTCAAGATCTAAAATTGTATTATTAATATCACATTATATTATTTTAAAGATTTTAGAAAATTCTTAATTTTACATGAGGTTTTACCACTTTATTATTAGAATTCTTGCTTTGATTTGCACCTTTAAGTCGCGATTGGCAAATTTTAATTATTTTTAAACAACTCTTTTAATTTTTTACCAATATGATCTTGGTTACACAAATTATTGACATTCTCCACAAATAGGTATATATTTTCAGTTTTGATTATAAATTCAATAATGCTAAGAGGAGGTAGATTTAGTCCTGTTAGCCGCATGTGCGAAAATAATCAAATCGTCTATCTTAATCTGGAGAACTTGGTTATGTGAAACCTATTGGGTTTTAACTTAAGTTATTTTGTAAATAGTTTATAGTGTTTACTGTCTAGGTATATTTAAATATACTGTGACCTTACCTAGATACTATTTCAACTTGTATTTGTTTCCAAAACTGTATTATGGTGGTTTGATACTAATAAAAATGTTTATTATTATTAGTTGTTTAATCTATGATTGGTTTGTTAGCCCCATCGTAAGAGTTTAAAGCGAAAATGAAGAAATAATGCTGAAGGAAAAAGAGAAAAAGAAAACAGAGTTTTTTAGAGTTGACATTCCATTATCGAAAATATCGTAAAAATTAAATGTCAGGTATATTGTAATTATTATATTCACGAAATTCGCTTCCATTATCTTTTACAGAAATATATCTCATCTCATATGTTGGAAATAAATTATGCAACCTTTGTACTTTGTAAGTAGTAAACGCAGTAATATATAACCTTAACTTCGGTTTCAATTTTAATATTGCAACAGTTCTATTCAAATCATAAGTAGATTCCTACCTATGTCGGCATTTTTTAAAATTTTATTCACTGCTCCGCCGCTGTTAATGAACCGGAAAACGTAATAAAAAAACTTTGACTTGACGATAGAACAAAAAATAATAAAAAAAAACAAATACGAGAGTAGACCTCTCTGTCGCCTCTATCTTGTCTCATTCGATATCCCATACTACATCAAGATACCGTATAATCATTCAAGTGTGACATGTAATCAGAAATAGGCGGGTACCAAACATTGAGATTTGGCATCCTAATGAGGCACGCCTATCAGTTTGGTCACTGTTTGCTTGGTACAATCCCATTGGTCCAGTAGATACCTATATAGCGATGCTGGAAACAGTCTGAGTATCTTTTTTATTATACCTGTACTGATAGATATCAAATGATCCACAAAGCAAAGCAAATACCGCCTAACTTAAAATGATATTGAATTCTATTGGAAACACACAAAATGATAACATGTACACAGAATTTTTTCGACCAGGGTCGGGTATAGAGGGGGGCAAAAAGTACTTGAGGTTGTCATTCATTTTCGTTGAAACAATGATATTTTTGTTGAATATTAGCTTCATCACTGATGATTCGTGACGAAACGTGTAAATTAGTGATTAAAATTGTCCTGACCTGTTTAAGCAAATTTTGCAGTTCCTAGTCAGCATTTCCTTACGATAATTTTTGGAATCACAACCTATTTTGGTCGACCTGCACGTGATTCATCACTCACTGATCCACGTCCATGACCATGACGCTATTTCGCAAACCAATTATACACTATCATCTCTGATGAACTAAAAAAAAATGTTGTAGTTTTTAGTTAGATTCTCTTACAGGTAATTTTTATAATTCACATTTAATACGAATGACTTAATTAGCTTAAATGCAAGGATCTCTTCAACGGTGGGTCTTACAAACTTCTTAAACTGTTGGTGTAAATAAATTTGAAGTTTTTTCTGTACCGGCTCTATCTCGAAAACTAATCATGTTATAGATAAATGTAGGAATATCTTCTTTTTTTTTTTGTAAAAGCGAACATGAGATATCGATCGAAAATAGTTTTAGTCTCCTAAAATGTTTCCTAAAATGTTCGCGAGCCAAAGAATGTTGGTTTGTAAAAAGTGAAATTGGGCTCGGTACAAAGGTAATGTTTGGGAGTATCAAACACAGTATTGGTGCTTTTATTGCTGAGGTTTTTGATGTAAGACAGATTTTTGCTTGCAAAATGTTGCAGCGAGCATATAAAAATAGATCGGATTTAACAAGTATTGATCATCAATATAATACTAGGTTTAGAGAAACTTCAGTAATTATACCAAGGCAGGTGCTAACCATCACCCAAAGATCATTTGTTTATATATTGCCAAAGTTATATAATTATGCACCATCACATTTAAAAAATTTAAATTCGTATAGTTTATACAGAAATAAAGTTAGGCATTTTATAAAAGAAACGTCTAGGTTGGAAATTCATCGCATTATTGACGCAAAAAACTTCTGTTATGTTGATTGATTTGATTTGAATTTATTTTCTTTTAACACTCCACTTCGTTCGATTTAAACGATTTACTATTATATAAATATATAATTGTTTTTCTTCATTTTCCTTTCTGAATTATGTCAAAATAAAATATAGTATAGTCCTATGTTAAGTAAGTTTTAGTTAGTCCTAAGTCTTGAAACAAATGTTGTAGTTAATAGAATAGTTTTTACAAATAGGTAGTAGAAACATTGCAGACTTGCTTGCCGACCCACTGCTCAAGTTCTAAACTTTTTTGGGGTTATAGGCAAATTTAATTGCACTGTTTCGATTAGTTCTTAGGAATATTATTGTAATATTTACTTTTTTATTGGCAAATAAATTATTATTATTATTTATTTTTTATATATAAGCGCTAGATGGAGCTATACAACAATGTTTCTCATTTTGTCAAATTTATTAGAAAAATCCGTTGGAATGGTACTATTAGTATTCACTAGATGGAAAGATCATCTAATAATAAAGAAAACAGTGAAACCCGGAAGTTTCTATCTTTTTGCTGTCCCTGTAAATGATGCATATATTAATTATATTTGACATTGACATTAAGTTCGTTGCTATAACAACATGAGTGTTTTTTCATCACAGCTTACTATTAATTTTATAAAAATTTATTGAATGTTTTCTTTACTTTTACATGCTCTTTTCATCTAGTGAATGCTAATAGTACCAGTCCATTTGATTTTTCTAAGAGAATTGACAAAATCAGAAACATTGTTGTATAGCTTCATCAAGCGGCTATATGTCAAAAATAAATAAAAGCACCAATTGTTTTTTTGATACTCCCAAACATTACCTTTATACTGAGCCCAATTTTATTAAAATCGAACTACCCATATGAAAGTTAGATAACTTTTCACAAACCAACATTATGCGGCTCCTCCACCATTTATTTAAGAAGATAGGGAGGAAAGGTTTATGTGAAAGATTTTAGAATTGTAGTTACATCATTCTCATTAAGTAATTTAAGTATATTTTTAAGTAAACAGTGTTTTTCAATTTAGAGTTAGATTTACACCTTCTAGCGGATATTTTAGGAAACTAAGACTATTTTCCAGCGATTTCTCTTGTCCGCTTTTACTAAAAAAATATTCCTAAAACCGTACCATGATTAGTTTTCGAGATAGCGCCGGCCTCTTTTCTTATCTGTACACCCGGTACTTAAATAAGGGATATATTATGCTTGCTTCCCACGGCGCGTGATATTACAGGCCTGCACAAGACGCGCCGGTTTGTGCGCGCCAGCTCGAGCTCAAATGTACCCCTTCTCACGGCGCGTATTCGCCCGTGCTACGAATCGTCTATTTCAAGATTTTTAATGAAAGAACCGTCACTTTGGAAATGTGGATAGAAGAGGAAAGTACTCTTGCTGCAGCCGCTTCTGTAGTAATTAATTAGAATTTTTTGTATTTCTTGGATTATAAATATCGTCCAGAAAAAGTGCCATTATGTTATAAAAAGGCCAATCAGGCTTGAGAACATTGTCTGCGCTTGTTCCCGTTCCCTTGGATTCTTTGAGCCTCTGGCGCAATTTTCTATAAGTTGACATTAAACTGTCTCGTTTCTTTTTTAATTCTTTTATCGACACATGCTCCACGGAGTTATCTTTTAATTGTGTACACATACGATTCCACGCATCCCATTGTTCGTTCCTGTTTTTGTGAGTTGCACTTTTTGTGTCCCAAAGTGCAGTTTCATTTTCATACAAATTTAGGAACTTACAAATTACTTCGTTTGTCTACTCCATTTACACGTGGTTATAGTAACGGCTTTAAAAACTGTACTAAAAACTATTTGCTGAAATAAAAATCATATTTTGCCATCTCAATACACGGGCCACTTCAGACTACCACAAGTGCACTCGAGTCGCGCCACCACGGGCGTTTGAAGTTTACCGACTAGAGACGGATACCACAGGCCGGCTCAGTTTTGCACGAGCCAATTCGAGCGACACCCTTCCCACGGCCCGTGATATTATGCGCCGTGGGAAGCGAGCATTATGCAAACAGAATAAGATTATGACGAGTTTTGTTAAATTGAAAAATGTAGCCAAAAACCAAAGTGAGTTAAAATTCGAATTGGTCGCATCGAAAACTTATTACAATTTATTAAAATTTGGTGCAAATATGTTTAGATACAAAAACAAAATAAATCAATGTACCACCAAATTTACAATTTTGGTTAATATTAAATTTCATACTGGACAAGTTTTGTTAAAGCGCAATCTGTTAGTATCACGAATTTGCTGTTACCATATGTCCAGTTTTTTTTTTTTTTTTTGAGAACACCCCGTATGTATTTTCTAACAGATGCCCACAAAAATCTGAATACATATTCTTTGCAATTAAAACATACCAGAACTTTTGGGAATCACTATCTATACCTTCCAGTATTGTTTAATTCGCGTGATCGCTCTGCGTTAATGACTATACCAAAACTGACGGTCAAATTGCAATTGTGCATGATAAAACGCTTTATTTTTGATTTTCTCATAAAACTTTAAAAATTTTGTGCAATTTGCCACTACATCAAAAAGCAAACCAAACATCATTTGTTGACATTCCTATTAGGATGGAGACAAACCACAAATGGCAAACGCTTTGAAGCCCGCTCAAACTGTAGCATAGCGCTTCCGCTCAGATCAGACGACCACGATTGCGTAACACAAAGCACAGTTTAAAATAATATGCAGTTACTTCACCTCGTGTCGGAACGTTTGATGCTCATGTCTACAAAGCAATTCGCCGCGCTTATAGTTATAGTATAGTATCCTATAGTATATTATAGTAGCGGGCCAGAAATGTGGCTGGGAATGCGATGAGTCGATGCCGTTTTCAGCGTCTACTGAACCTTCTTATCTATAGTTGATATTCGATGCACAAAGGGTTCAGAAATAGTCACAGCTGTATTTGTCTGGCCTAATAATCCTGGAGTCTTCAGATAGACTAGAAGTCCTGTGTCGCATAATAATCATCACATATTTCCTATATATTTCGTTGGACTTTAACAAACATTATTCGAGTTACAGCCAACTGTACATTATTTTTTGATACAATAAAGTGTATCCGAGCTTCTTGGTGGCCGATCATGTGCTTCTAATCTGGCCTCATTTTCTCATCAAGTCTGTGAGGCGCTTGACCGGTGTTTGCAGTTTGATGTTGTTTACACAGACTTCCGTAAGGCTATCGATCGAATTGATCATTATGTTTTACTTTCGAAGCTTGATGCTTTAATCGTACCTTTTTGATCGCGAGCAGTATGTGGAGCTTCAGAGCTTTAGATTTCCACAAGGGTCCAACCTTGATCCTCCTCTATTCAATATTTTTATTACATAATAATTTAATCAGTTCTTTAAATGGTGGTATACTGGCGTATGCTGATGATCTCAAGATTTTCCGTACCATTAGGTGCTATGAAAATTGTTCTGCACTTCAAGACGGATTGCGACTGTTGAGTTGGTCGTGCGATCATAATCGATTGTCCCTAATGTAACAAAGTGCAACGTTGTCAGTCTTTACAGAATAAAACAGCCAATAATTTAGGATTATACTCTGGAGGGCAGGGTTTTGGATCGACGTGACGTGAAGACGTTGTCTTTGACGGCGAACTTACTTTTGTACCACATGTAACTCAGCTTGTCAATGCCGCTGCGGGAATTTCGGGAGATTTTTCAAAGAATTCTACCATGAAGATACTTTTTTTCTCCTTCGTTAGATCTCGGCTCGAGTGCTGTTCAGTGGTGTGGAATCCATTGTAAGGTTGCCATGAGCAAGCACTTGAGTCCATCCAGAAAAGATTCCTCAAGCATTTATCATATAGACTGGATGGGGTGTATCAACAGAGGAAAATAGATCATGAGTGCTGTTGCTTCAATTTGATGTGGTTTCTCTTAAGAGGCGTACAATGCTGCAAGCTTTCAAGTTTTTGTACGGGATAGTAGATAATTTGGTTGACTGTCCATTTCTTTTGAATGCGTTCAAGACAAGACATGATGTTCTATATTGAGGCCGCCAGATCCAATGTACTTATGCAAAGGCCTGTTTATTTTTATGTGCTCTGTTTGAAATCGTCTAGATATAAACCGTGATTTTACTTTCCCGCACAGAGAAAGTATCGTGCACGTGCTAATAAAAATTTGAGATAAATACGGATATAACAATGTTGAAGTTCCCTGAGACGATTAAGACCATTTCCAGATGGAAGTCTGTCTGTGTGTGAGTATGTATGTATGTATGTATGTGTGTCTGTATGTATTCTTCCACGATAGCGCCCATACGCTTTAATCAATTGAGCTAAACTTTGGTATATGAGTTTGGGGCAGTCCTAGGATGAAGCCATTAGTTTTTAGTTGAAATCGCCTAGGCCCTGTGATAGGAGTGGACACAACCGCTAAATTTTCATATATCAGTAGGGGTCGCGTGATACATCATTTTAAAATACTTTTTATCTGCTTTACTGCGATCGGTCACTTTTATTTTTGATGTATGTACTTTGTCAACTATTTTAAGATGTATTTTGAATACCTAACAACGCACTACTGCTGTGTGATCAATGCAAATTTCATTTTTTTGTCTCTTACCGAGTACTTAGTTTTAGATATTTTTAACATAATCTTTATACTTGTATACTGTCCTATTTTGTATTTTGATTTTACTATTTGTGTTTGTTGTAGGTTATAATAGGTATACTGTTTTTTCAGAAATGTATGGATTTTCCTCTAGGTGGACTTTAAGCCTGTCGAAAATAATTATTATTTCATTTATGCATGTTATGACATTCGGTTTCATGATGATGATTTAGAAAACAATATTTGTAAAAATCAAAGTTTAAAAACTAAAAAATGTAAGTATTATAATTTTCGTCTCAAATTGGCAAAAAGTCAGGTTAACGACAATAAAATCCAAAGACTTTTTATTTAGTAATTGTAAGTCAAAAAACGATTTCAGTAAATTGAATTAAGTTTTTGTTGAAATTTTGATAATCAATATTTAAAAAATGGCATAAGTAAACTTAAATCTCGAAATTTATAATCCTAACATCTTCAATATTTCAAATATAATCAACATACTATTCATAACAACTCGTTTCAGGGAATTCTCTGAAACTTTTCCAAAAGTTTATAACAGTCTTCATATACATAGGTATATAGTTGAAGTTGAAACTCTGCAGAAAATCATTAATTTAAACGTTCAAGATTAATGCGCTTTCCTTCGTAACAAATTTTAGGCTGCATATTGAGCTGCTAAATATAACATACTGTGATTTGGCATCAATTTAGATGAAAAAAAAATATTTATTTATTATTAATTTATTGTTTTGCTTTCCGAGAAAAATTGTGAAAAATTATCATCGGCCTCACTCAATTATCTGGTGTTGGATAAGCGGAACGCCTGTCAACACGCATTAAACGTTTTTTTGTGAGAGGTTTAGATGCATTATATTATAATACAGGCGGCCAATAGACTCAGTTCAATAGAAGCAGTGCGAGGAAATAGTTCAACCTTAAAAAAAATTTCTAAAAATTGTACATTTTTTTTTTTTGAAAAATTAATTCGCATACCCTGTATATCACCGCTGCATTCTCATTACTTTTGTTTAATTAAATTATCAATTTTCTACCCAGAAGACATTTTATACATTCTTAAAAGTTTGATAATTAGAACACCTTGTCTCTGTGGCCTTATTTCGTCAGTCTTAAATTGTGAGGAACTGACATTTTTGTCTCTGCATTCTGCCAGTCTTATCTTTTGTTGACAGTTGTGGCATTTCTCTCATTTATTCGGTAATCAAAATGTTAGTATTTATTTGGTTTGAGGTTTTACCATTCACATCAATTGAACTGATACTATCTTTAAAACTGGATATATTTTAAAACTATATTTAAACTTTGATTCAAAGTAATATGTCTTGTAATTTTATTTTTTTTTCTATTAATATAGGCTGAGAAATTGCGACCGAATCGAATATATCGATACATTTCTTTCATCTCTATCTATGAAAGAAAGTTGAATTAAATGTACCCGTCAGGTCTGCAGTTTTGTTTACGAAAACATTCGTCACGTCAAATGGTAATATTTTATAATTTTTTACACATTTTGCACAATTGTTTAGCAATTTGTGTCTAATTAATGAAATATCTGCTAAAAATAATTTTAATAAACCTGTCATCTAACAATATGTGCAGAAAGGCTACATTTTCATTAATAATATAAAAAAAGTTCCGTGGCCCAGTTTTGAACCCTTACGATTACGAAGAGTAAATCAAATTCAAATTACTTTATTCAATATTAAAATTAAACAATCACAAGTCAAGCTATTTCCAATAATTATATACAAATGTTTATAATACTAATATGAGAATATGCTGCGGCGGATATGTGCGGCGACGCGAAGCAAGTCCACTCATCAGCACACAGAGCAAAGAACCCTAAGGGCGGCATGTTGTTAGGCTATTCTAGCCGTCGACAGTCTTATAAGACGGGGTCCTGACCAAGTCTTCATCGGATATTGAGTCGTCTATTTCTCAGATGGTAGCATGAGGTTTTATGCAACGGATTATTATTAAGTTGTAGATATGTCCGTTTACAGTTTGATATACTGGAAAAAGCGCATAAAAACCCGCTTCAATGCCAAATAGTGTTCTCGCAGTACTTATTTCCGTATTCTTATGGATTCTGTTCAAAAATAGGTAAAATTTATATTAGACAAAGAGTAAATGTTAACACATAGACCACCATGATGATCTAATCATATTCCATATGTAAACAAATTGTGTAGTGTGTGGATATGTTGAGGAAAATGTGCTGGAAAACGTTTTTGATTAAATTTCCAAAAAAATTCTGGCAGCAGAGCATATTTATGTTGGACCTCGCAAGTTAGTATGTTGTTTAGACGAGTAGATTTCCATACGAAAAGCACACAACTATTTTAAAAATGTTTCCCTTCAAAGGAGTCTTAACAAAATTAAACGTTGCACTGCGCTGCACATTTAAACGTATGTAAAAACACATGGCATATTTTACACTTGTTTTGATTTTTAGAAACTCTACCCAAAGTTAACCCTGTTTTCGTTGACAATTAGAGTGAATAAGAGCTACTCTACTACTCTAAGTTTTATTATTTATTATTATTATTATTTTATTTCACTATTGCATACCTTTAGATATTATTCATTTCTATTTTAAAAACTTAGTAGGCTAAGTAGTAATAACTTCTAATGACGATATTGTGTTTTAATAAGTCTTGTTTAATTCGCTCTATGAGTTTGTATTTCTAGATTTATTCAGTCAGATGATTTCCACAAATTTCGATGAAACCCTCCCAGTGTTGGTGTGTTAACCTCATGATATATTATTATATAGATACAATAAAATCCTAACAATGTCACTACGAAAGATCCCTCAAAAAATTTAGGATAAAAATAAACTCCCCAGATTACCCAAACATTTTTAGAATTAATGGTATACGAGTATCAAGGGGTGCACGGAATAAACTTTTCGTGACGTCTTGATTCTACTCGTACATGTAGAAATCAACACTAGCATTCCACTTGTGGAAAGCGCCAGAACACAGAATGCGCCTTCAGGAGTCTTGTATAATATGATATGCTAGAAATATAATAACAAGCTAAATATTATAACACTACTGTGCCAATTTACAAAAATTACCATAATAATTGTAAAGTTAGCTCACACTTACCTACCCGCCTTCTACCTACTTTCAAGCACTAAGGTAAGTGCTGATATTTTCGTCAGGTTAAGGACGTAATTCTACTACTTCCCAATTTGAAGGAGTATTATTCATCACCCAGGAAACATTGTGGTCTTTAATTTTATTTTTTATATCCAGAATTCTTTCAAAAATTGAATAGTTATGTCGAAAATTACTATTTTTGTTGAGCTTTTACTCAACAATTAAAAATCTTCTTGAGGTATGTTTGTAACCTCGTCATTATCTCGATGCTATTTTCGTCATAACTTGGGTACTAATTTCGTCATAGTAAATATAAGCATATTTTAAATATGTAGGTATGTAGAAAATCCGGCAATTTTCACTATGGAGTGAGCATGGACGTAAAAAATTGAGCCTTTTCCCGTTCCTTATAAAAGTTAATCTCGTAATTAAAAAACAATATGATATTTCAATCTCGTCATCCTTTATGCTTCGAATTTGGTCTTCACAAAAAACAAATCTGAATTCGTCATGCTGATGTTTTGTATTTCGTCACCCTATTTCACAGTTTAATAACTTGGAAATTATGTGAATGAACGTTCGACGAAATTAACTCATATTAAAAAATAGATTATTTTGTGTTAACTTCGACAATATTAAAATGATTATCTTTTGTATTCAGCCTATTAAAATTTAGCGTCACAAGTGCTAATTTCGTCACTTCCGACGAAAATAACAACAGATTGAATGTAATGTTTCTAATTTCGTCACGTAAAAAAAAAAGGTTTTTTTGTAGAAATACAAAAGATTAAAGTTTCAAGATGATTCAGAACCCAGGAAAATATAGGTATGTAACTTTCAAGAATAAAAAGTTAATAATTATTGTATCAACATGCACCACACTTACCTTAGAAGAACTCAAGTCTACACTGTTCTGAGGTGCGACAAAATAACTTTTTTCATGTCTGCATAGGGTAAGCCTTCGCGACCAAACATAAGCAGGATGGTTGCCATATGTATATAAGTTGACTGAATATCTAGTAATATGGGATACGGTACATCTAAGTCTTTATAAATGGATTAATTTTTTGAAACTGACGAAAATAGCAAATATATTTCGCAATTGCCTTGTCTTTGCGCTGCTGCATGTATATTGTCAAACAAACAAGTAAAAGCTATTAAAAATGTAATTTTATATTTATTCCAACGTCTCCGCCTATGGATATCGTGCTACAATAAAATGCTGTGACTATGCTTGGTGCTGCCACCGTTAAACGATTGCGGATAAACGTCGAACTTATTTATTGTTACCACTCCGGAACACATTCATTGCATGGTGAATATACCTAGTATAATATAATGGAGTACAGAAAATCATAAAAACAAAAAAGAACTAACAAGAAACATTGCTATATCGCCGTGCTTTTAACACAGTACTGCTTTTTATCACCTAGAGGTGGATTACGTTATTTATATCGATAAATTAACAGACGATACATCGATAACTTGCAAAAAAATATTGTCGTGCGTTAGAAAACTCTATTTGTTTAATTTATGTTAAGAATTATATTTCTACTATTTCAGGACTATACCTAACAGAAACTAGAAAATGCTTCATATAATATGAAATATAGGTAAACTATCAATGCATATAAGTGTGGTTTGATTCCGTAAGTTTTCAGAAAAACCATGTTTATGGCAAAAATAATTAAATATTTCTATATCATCTCCTGTTAGATCGATGCATTTAGTCTAACGTGTTTGTAATGTGTTTACTGCTTGGAAATAATAACAGTTCGTTTCAATAATGACTTCTTCATTCGGCCGGAATCTCCTACCACCCAACCACTTGTTCAGGTTTTGAAACAGGAAATAGTCGAAGCGGGCTAAATCTGGAAAATATGGTAAATGAGCCAGCAATTCGTAGCCCACTTGATGCATTTTTTCTATGGGACTACACACGTATGGAACCGTACATTGTCCAACACTTCTATCTTCGCTAAAGTCGGTCATCTGTCCGACAACTGTGAATAATATTCGTTTTACCTTTTCCAAGGATTCAATCAATCGATATGGACAATATCGCGCGAATTTTAGCAAACTGTGGCCATGAATTTGTTAGCCGACGGACCCATCTTAGTCTTCTTCGGTGCAAGTTCACCCGTAGAAACCCACTGTATCGATTGTTGCTTAGTCTTTGATGTGATGGATCGATGTCTCATTTACGGTAGTGAAACGGCGCAAAACTCGTTTGTATTGCGGCTGCACACTTCTATGTAGTGGTCACACGGTTGTGTTTAATTTCATATCTATATCCAGTCATGCAAAATGTGATGCACCCTCTCAGCTGAAATGCCTACACCTGAATTACGTACTTTAAATTTACGATCGTCCAATATTATTCCATGGATTTTGTCGACGATCTTTCTGCCGTAAAGAATTAATTACGCCAGAAATCGTCAGACCTGAACGTTGAGCGTCAAATTTTATCATATCCTCGTCCACTGAGGAGCGAGATAAAGACCTAAACACAAAAAAAATGCAAAGTGAACTGAACAATGACAAATTAAACTAAGAGGCTATTTTCGTCTGTCCCTATAGCTTATTCAAAACAATTAGGCATATTATGTAAGCTAAGTTGATTAATTTTTCTCCAAGTTTCTCTGATTAAACTATAATACATTACAAAAACATCTAATATTAATTTAATCGCGTCGTGTCGTGCAAAGTGTGTATATACATCATCCATATTACAGATAAAAACAAAATAACGTCTGCAAAACGCCAGTAAGGAGTTGGGTTGCTTATGTCACAGATATAAACTAAGAAATGAGTCTGCAACTTATAGAAACGTATTCGACAAACCGAGCGATTCATTTTGTCAGTACCTAAAGGTGGACTTCCCTCCGGGCGACTGTTGCGACGATCGCTCAGCGACAGCCGCCGGCGACAAATATAGCGAGTATTGGTTAGTTTCGTTTGGTTTTTAATGTAAGTTCGCTATGTGTTCACAAGATAAAATTGAATTGATCGAGGCAGTGGCTAAACATCCCTCCCTCCTTAATTTGCATTGTCCTTTATATAAGGATCAAGTTGTAAAGGATAATGCTTGTCTTGTGATGTAAATCGGATGGACCTCATTTAGTTGTGTGCTACACATATGAAGTATGTCATCATCTTCTGTCTCTTCGTACAGCATATAGGCCGCAAGTAGTTTGCGCGTTAAACTCATCCCAAAAATTTGTGAAAACCACTACACAGCCCCAGAACGAACGAACGAACAACTGAAGTAAAATTACCGGTACACGCGGGAAATTTAATCGTCGCAAACGTTGGGAAGATAACATACCCATAGCGACTATCGCCAGCTACAGTCGCTCGAAGGGAAGTCCGCCTTAACTTATGATAATCCTCGCTGGTAGGTAGAGTCGAAACACAGACTTACTGGAATAGGAAAATACATCGATACATGACCTCCTAGTATCTATTTTTCAATTTTTAAATTATTAATTCAATCTTAAATGTCTTTCAACTTTCATTATTTATAAACTTTATTCTCTCAATAAGTAATATATCATAGAAAAATCTAATCAAACTGGAAAGCAGATGATGCTATAATAGAGTAGATATTCTTGAAATCTAACAAAAAACTAAGCTGAAAATCGATCTCGCTTTTATTACACCAAATCAGATTATCTAAGTAAATATATTTACACTTAATGGCAATTGGCAATCAACCAGAAATGGCAAGCAAGATATCTATACCTAATAACAAGAAGTGTCAGAAGCCGTGTGTGACTGTGTGCATCGAGTAGTAAACGTTCCCACCCCTCATTTACCCATCCCTCTTGTCTTCAAAAAAATATATCCACTACTACCATGCTACATTATAAAAAAAAAACACTATGTTCGGTCGGTTTGTATACAAGAGATGCCACTGTGATGATTATATGAATGTTCTTGCCATGTTGCCACACTTTGGACTCAGTTTAGCAATAGATTCAAAGCTGAAGCTATACTTTTAGTTAATTGAATTATTCTAATACAAACTGTAGTTGAAAATATTTTTTCGGTCAACTAAAACATAGAAGTAGGTATTTTCATTTTTGGTTCTAACTTGTATACACTTTTTGATTTCAAGCATAGATTTCTGAGACTTTTATGAACTAGCCACACTTAGAAAGATCTAAATATTTCTGAATATGAATTTTGGACAGAAAACTTCCACAGCCAACTAAACTTATAGAAACGATAGTTTTTGAGTTGCAATTTAAACGCATACAAGCAAAGATCCTTTGGCGAAGCCGACAGGATGATCAGCGAACCGTTAGATGGTATAAATATGACGCAGGAAATGATTAAACATTGTAATGTTTAAGATACCGATTAAAATTAGCCTGATGGTCTATTATCTTGAGTTACTTGAATTGTGTTTCAATTTACAACTGTCTATCAAATTCTAGAACTCGTATGAACTCCAGTAGCTTGGCTGGTTTCAGGGACAACACTCTCTTTATCTTGCACGATTTCATACTCCAAGTGTTCTTTGCGTTGGCTTCTGATAGCGCGCATTCTGTTACTAGGTGATGAGGAATTGCAATGTTTAGTTTACATTTTGAATTAAAAAAAAGTTTAAATATTTCTCTTAAACAGGATTTTTTTGTAAACTAAAAAATCGTCTGCAATTCGCAATGAATATTGTAGAACACATTAATTTAATTTAATTTTAAATCTAACTGGTCTCAGAACTAACAATTCATGCCTTATGCTCTTAACTAATTAAAAGTTGAGATTTCCTAGAACTTCCATATACCTACATAACATGCGGTTATGAAAACTTTACTGTTATTTTGTAATTTCACAATACTACTACCCTTAGACCAAAATATTTTTATGTATATCTTTCTGCTATTCTAAATAATTAATTTTAACGTATTATTATACATATTTTAATAAACAAGTTTTAATATCAAATATTTTCTATCGTTATCGGCAACATTGCAAGTAGTTATGTCACACAAGGTGCGAACACGGCATGACACGCTTCTTTGCCGATGCATCACACTATCGCTATTGGCCGTCGTTCGGTGGGCGGGGTCGGGCGGCACCCGTTACCAGAACACTTCAAAACACTCTAAACCGCCTGTAGGGGAAAAAACAAATGCGGTCTACGGCCGTTGTTGCCATATGGATGAAATATTCGCATGAAATATATCATATCAGTTATAGTTTTATTTAGTATACATTTTATATCAATTGTATCAGTTTTTAAGTTTGTTCTAAATTAATTTAGTGAACAGTTCTATTTATTAAATATTTTAGGTATTACATGCAAAATTTATTTGGCGAAATAATGGTGTATTGACTAATTTTTAGATGACAAAACTTAATTTATACTTTTATTAATTACAAAAATCTCTCATTTAGCTGAACATAAGGACTTTCAACTCTCGTGCTAGTATAAGCTCTTCGTAAATGTGGAAAATTTGGGTCACACTGCGTGCCGATCACCACTGATGAGGTTGTGGATCAACGAAACGGCCCGTAATCTTTCAGATGAGCATTTATAAACGAGATAAGCTTAATTCAAAGGAATATCATTATTATATTCAAATGAATAATAAGATGCAGCATCAGAGACGATATGAGAATAACTAAAGAGCTGCCTGATGAATTAATTACTTAACTAAAGTTCATAAATTTGATTTGCTATTGAATATAATATTTTAACTTTACTCAATGAAATTTCAAACATTTACATTGTCTCATAAAGAGTAAGTTGATATTTTATTTCCTTTAATAAATGAATCTAAATATTTTGCATTTCAATACTCAAGACCTATACGCTTCTGAGCTGGAATGCGATCATCCAAATGTTAAAAGTAGAATAAATAGGACTTTAAGAACGATGTAATCTACTTACCACCCTTGCAATCATTAGCAGCATGCGTAAAATATACAATATCCGTACATGCATTAAATGAGTTTTAGATGTTATTTACTAATTTCTAAACTAGAACTAATATAGGGAATAACTTAAAATTGAAAATAGGTTTTTTCGAGAATCATCTAAGTGAATATTAATTAGCTATAACTAATGTAGGTATTAATAGTTTTGAATTAAGGTTGTTATAAAACTGCTACCGAATTGCAGATAATTAATTTTTTGAATTTCCACAATTTTGCTAACATAATTTGTGATTAAAACTGCAATAGTTTAAACAAATTATTAGCAATGTTGAATCATAGGTATCGTCAGCAATAAACAGTTTAAATCTTTGTAAGTATTGACATATATTAGTGTTAAATCTGATTAAAGAAATTTCAGAATTAGATTTCTTATGTTCAATATTTGAATAGCTATTTTAACATTAATGCACTTTAATGTATTGGTTCGAAATATGTCAAATATAACATATTTTCTCATATATCAATTAGCTAAACATTAACTATAATAATTCGATTTAATTAAGATACGTACATTTGAAAAAAAAAAAAAACACTGGGGAAAATGTAAAAGAAATGTGGCAACACAGTCATAGGGGAGCTGCCAGCGAAAAAAGAAGTAGGGCAATGATTTTTCCATAAAGTGGGGATATACAGTGAATGTCGCACACAAACATAGTAAAAAGACTGCTTAACGAGAAAGAGAAGCAAACGATATCACCCCACTTAAAACCGCCGCGCGATATCCAACGTTTGTCGATGTTTTCTTTCCTTTTTCCCAATCTCGTTCTATCTTGCTCTTTGTCTCTCATTTTTTTATTATTATTTTCTTCACTTTTTTCAATTCCGTTGTTTTATTATATTGCGTTCGACTACTGCGCGTTTGTTGTGTGTTTTCTATCCGCGACAATTTGTCGGGCAACGTAGAAGAAGAAGAAGAGCAGACATCGCTAAAAGAAAACTCCCCGACAACACCGAGTAGTAGTAGTGATACAACTCACAACTCGTAACAGAGAGACATAGCTATTACTATTTTAGTTAGTTATCACTCCTTTTCCATATTCTATCTCCGTCTTGTGGTGGTAAAAAACCTCCCCTCGCCTACCCCTAAACTCGTTTTGTGTTTTGTTGTGTACTATGTTGATTGCGGAGTTCAGTGTGTGCGTAAAATAGACAGAGACAGATTGATAGAGAAGGAAAGAAAGGAAAAAACTCGGGAGTTGCGCTCCACCCCCTGCTTGTGCGCGTCGTAAAAATTTTCGGGTAAAAGAAGACCACGTCGTGCGCTAGGCATTCGGTGGCACCTGGGACAGTAAGCGAATTTTTATCAATCGTACACATACAAAACAGAACAAATTACCTAATAACTGTTATTGCGGTTGGACTAAAAATTAAATCGCGCGTCGTGAAAAGTGTGTGACATTGGACAACTTTAGTGATATTTCATTTAAATATTTTGATTTTTTTGTGATTTAACAATATATGAGTGTTGATTAAGTATTTATAATGTGTGTGATTTGACACCTCATAGAATTGACGTGTAGTTTTCTTGGAGCCATGCCACTTGCTACTGATAGTATTGCTACCTCTGGCTCTGTTGTTGCTATCACGACGACTCAGTGAGTGCCACAAGGAACTGGGACACACAATGTCCCAGTTTGGTTACAGAACATCGCCGAATACGCAGGTAAAACACAATTTATTTTCTGAGATTCTCTTCCAGATTTATGCATTCTTGTCCTATCTATTTTATGATATTTAAATTGGCATA
Source organism: Apoderus coryli (assembly GCA_911728435.2). Taxonomy (NCBI): domain Eukaryota; kingdom Metazoa; phylum Arthropoda; class Insecta; order Coleoptera; family Attelabidae; genus Apoderus; species Apoderus coryli. The sequence goes on along the minus strand of OU452204.1, from coordinate 6,172,767 downwards.
AATATATTAAGTTCGTTTATTTTCTGGGTTTAAATGGAAATACTGTTAGTTTTTGGAATTTACAATCTTATACATAGCAATCTTCAGAGATATTTTTCTCGCGATACGTCGATGATTTAAAATTAAATTAAAATTAAAAGTAAAGTAGTAGGTATATCCAGAAGTAGCAAGAAGAATCATAACTGAATTTGCTAACTCTAAGCAATTATTGCAAATACTCATTTGTACATTTTAATAAATTTTCATTGTAGCCACCGGGCTTTATTGCATTGGGTAATTTATTCGTGTTTTTAACGTTACTGTTTGACCTTGAATCTTAAATAATTTCTCTTTCGTTCAACAGACTGAATCCTTGTACTCATGTTATGATGTTATTTAAAGACTTCTTCATTACTTAAGTGTAGGTTCTTGAATCCTTAGACCTATTTTCTGCAAATTAAATTGTATATCCATTCCAGCTTATAAGTATTTGACTGCAAGATTATTTCGTGAATTTAATGTGTTTTTCTTTTTGTAAACGACCAAAATACATTGTGACAAGGAGAGCAATCGTAATGGAAATATTACAGATCGCAAAATAATATTCAAACATTATACCTACCTAGGTATTCAAAAGCAGGAAGACGAACAATTTTTTTTTAATTTTTCTGAAATTTATTTAGGTATTGTTCCCAATTTGACTATTAATCTTCATCAATATTAACATGACAATAATACCTATTTTAGTGCTTTTAAACGATACAAACATGGTTTCCATAATACCTATAAGTAGTTAAGGAGCTATTAAATGGGAATTTGTTATAAAAAAAAACGATATTTTAGTATTTTTTTACTCATTAACAAGACAAGCATAGGTATATAATGATTTTCTTTAATTACTTTGTAAAATTAAGTGTTACCTATATGTATGCCTACTTATAGCTAATTAGCAAACTTATTTTTCAATGGAGTAATATTTTGCTTGAATCCGAGACCAATACTTAATACTAATTGTAATAATTTATTGATTATTAGTTTGCTATAAGTATTGTCATTAAAATGTAGATCATCCTGAAAAAAAAACATTTTATATTTGATTTTCAAGTTGTGTATGTGTACCTATAGCTGATTAGAGTAAAATATTGATGCATGTTTTAAATTAAATAATTAAAATTGCCATCTCCATTGATTAAAATGATCAAATACAAAAAATATACCACTAGGTAGGTAGGTTGGTTTTCGGTTGGTTTATTAATCGAATATAAAAATGAATCTTGCATGCACAACAACCATGCATTGTGTTGTATCTGTCTATATTTTGTCCCAACTTTCGGTTTGTTTTTCTTTTTGTTTTTCTATTGTAAGGATTAAATTACATTATTGTTTTTCTTATGAAGTTCGTAGCGTATGGCATTATTAGTTGTATCCTTGGTACCAGTGTTTTTAGCACTGTTTAGAGGACTCAAAATGTATTGTAAAAATTTTGTTAGAAAGAATAAATGATTTGTTTTCAAAAAAAATCTGTGACTTCAATTACCTGCAACTGACACTGCGACTGACGAGGATGCTAATTTCCTATTATCACACCCAATAATTTATAAGCAATTCTTGATGAGAAGTTCTAGTTCCTTATTGTTAGGTCCGATTTTTTGGTCACCAATTTATGAAGTTTTATTACTATCAAAATGCATGATTTCCGGTATAAAATATTGGCTTTTAATGTCCTTAATTGATTCTTTGACCGAGCAAGGGTAAATACATTTTCATGTCCCACAACCTAAATCGCAACATGTAGGTAGGTACCTATAGAAGTTTTAAGTTTTTGATAGGTAATTTATAGAAACTTTGCGTTAACGCTCTATGTTGTAATTGATTGGCGTTGCCGACTTATTGTTGTTCTTCTTCGTAACTTGTTTGTTCCGGCATTTGGAGAGATTTAGTACAGTAAATTAGTTTATGTGTGTTTGTTTAGTATTAATTAACAGTTTTATTATTTTTATTTCTATCTATCTATATACTCAATGGTAAGTCAAAAATTATAGGCACCAACGGCATATATTATATATATTTGAGTTTTAAAATTTAAATAAAACAAAGCTCTCATTAAAAATAGGTAGTACGGTATTGAATGATGATTGTAATTTAATCTGAGGGCCTTTGGCAAAAATTATGTCTAGGTATACAATCTTTAAAAATATGAAAGAACTCGAGGCAGAAGGTGTTTAAATTTATAAAATCCTCTCAAAAATGTTAAACAGTTAAGTAATGAAAAAACCAACCATATACATACATACCATATACCTACAGCTTAGTTCCTTAAAAATCTTCGGCTTTGGTAGCTTCTTCCATATAGTACTCGATTCAATGGATTGACATTTGCAAAACTAATAATCATTACTTATATCTCCTTTATAATCTTTAAATTTGGATATACTTATCTTGTTAATTCTACAAGGATTTGTGCATTCCAGTACAATTCGCAATCATCAAAATTTTGCGGATTATTGCACTATTTCAATATTTTTGCTATTGTTGTCTGTTATTGTTAGTTTCTCCCAAGCCCAAAACAGCTTACAATTTGATTAATTTATAAAATTCTACGATTATTTTTGATGTTCTTCGTATGTTTAACTACTTGTTTATTTTCTTAGTCATGATTGTTCTTGATCACAATAAATGGGTAGATAAGTACTTAGTGTCTGTCTTTTGACTCATACCTATTTATATTTTACACAATATCTCTTTTTGCAAAGTCTATGATGTAAGTTAGATGCTTTTAATATACGTCCATGCTATAAATAATGATAAAAGAGATTCTGCTACAATGCATAGGTACTTATAACGGTCACCTGCTCATCTCTCCAATTCTGAGACTGGCATTAACGATACAGCCGCCGAAAAAGTGCCAGAAGTATGATATTCACGTGGGATTTGGCCATTGAATAGACACAGAATAATAACTTGATTTAGAATCGTTAAACTATATCATATTGCTTTCATAGATCAATCGTTTAGCAGTAATAACGGCGACTGGTTTTTCAAGAATAATCTGACAAATCGTGTTCTTAAATTTCAGTACGAATTTCAAATATACTTAACGTAATTCGGAAGATATTGAGTAAATGATGTTTTATAGATGATTGGGTTATAGAGTCTGTCTAATCCAAAATTCTTCGGTTGGATGGACCATTTGTAATGTACCAATATTTATATTCGAATCAGACAACATTATAATATCCTCACTTTCTACCTAAGTATATTGAACTAAAACCATTTTAAAAATTGAAGAAATCTTAGTAGGAACAAAGTAAAACAAAACGTTACCTCTTAATTTTAACGTTTGTCGGTATTCTTAATCTTCCCCCAAGCCAACAAGCTTTACAATTACCTATTACTAACGAAGAAGCATAGGTATGATTTGTTGGCGGTTATTTCGAGTGCTTCAAAAATGCTTTGATGCTTTGCAAGGATCTATGGGCTTAGATATCCGCAAAGGCGATCCTATACGAAAAATGTCTGCATAAGATTGGCAAATCGCTTACGAACTAGTGGAAGTATTCAGCGACCATTCCAAAGAAGGAGTTGTGCAGGTCACTTGGAAATAAATGTTGTTAATATTCTGAGATATATCCAAGTGAACCCACATGCCAGCATTAAAGAAATGGTGCAAGCACTCCATTTTTTCAATTATTGTAAAAATTTTCTTTGATCAATGACGGTACGGTACTTGTTTAACTAAATCATAAATACCATTGATTTAACATATTGATGTAAAAGTTATAACTGACAATAATAAAGGTTTTAAATTTTAGCGCTGGTTTGTCAACAGACTTTAATAGTCTTAGACAAATCTAGAAGTTAAACAGCGCGGAATATTGAGTTCGGACCGTATATATAATGTTTGAATGATAAGTATGTACCTATAGTCTTGTTTTAAGAATAATAAGACATCAAAATGGTTATGTTTCTATTATTGTTAATAATAATAGTCTTATAAGTTGCTACACACTGGTCAAGATTCTTCACTCACACTGTCCACCACCCTCGATTTCTCAGTACTGCAGCAAAATTTATGTGCGTTAGAGGAAGTTATAGCGATATTATTTATTTTGTATAACTTGGTACTTATTTAATTTAATAAAATTAAAAACATCTTGTATACTTACACATCTTTGCAAAACATTTATGTATAACGAAAAACAAAAAACTGCTGTGAATATATTAAAGTTCTGGTAAAGTAGCGATGTGTAAATATTCTAAATGCTAAAGTTGACCCCAATTTTTGTAGAGATTTAAAACACTGACCTCATTAGTTTAGTATTTTTATATTTGACACATTTTTCATTAATATCACACATGTACAAAGCAGCAGTTAGTTACATACGTAATATTATATTTAAACCCTTATTGTATCATGATGTTCTACTGCAGTCTTATTGATTATGAAGCTCTATAAACTCTAAATGCATTAAATATGACTTGGTTGTAAAATTGTGCTAGGTATCGATAGGGGAGCAGTTTTACAAGTAGTTACATAGTTACACGATAGAAGGTATAGCTTATAAAACTGATTATTCGATTTATGCTTCGTATTTACCTGCATTGTCATAAGTAGATATGTATACCACACAATATATATATATAAATACATCGATACTTGTTTGAATTCTTGGATTAGATAAATCACATTATGCTGAATAATAAAAGAGGGATTTTCATTGTTCTGTGAGCGTCGTAGGTTTTTTTTTTTGAGAATAATTTTATAACTTTGGGAATCTAAAGTTAAAGAGTACCAAGGAGTTGAAACAGTAGCACAAAAATGGATAATCCTGACCCACAATTTTGACATACTACGAGGCATGTTTTTTAAGTAAGTACCGTTTTGGAATTAAAAAAAGACGTGCAAAGATATCGCAATAATTTAATTTTTACATCAAAGCCTGTACCTTAATTTTTACTTTTCTACATAATTTCCGTGAATATTGAGGCACTTGTCATAACGTGGCACCAGTTTTTGAATACCCTCCTCATAAAATTCTGCCGCCTGACTTGTTAACCACTGTGCAGTGCATTGGCTTTCCTTGAGCGGTACCACAATGAAGGTGAAGATTTTTTAGACTAAATTGTTACTGGTGACGGAACATGGGTGGACTACGTCACACCAGAACCGAAACACTAATCCATGGAATGGCGACATTCATCATCACCCAAAAGAGTGAAGTTTAAGCAAACAATTTCTGCCCGGAAAATCATGTGCACAGTTTTTTGGGACAGAAAAGGAGTATTGCTGTTTCGTCACCAGTAACAATTTGGTCTAAAAAATCTTCACCTTCATTGTGGTACCGCTCAAGGAAAGTCAATGCACTGCACAGTGGTTAACAAGTCAGGCGGCAGAATTTTATGAGGAGGGTATTCAAAAACTGGTGCCACGTTATGACAAGTGCCTCAATATTCACGGAAATTATGTAGAAAAGTAGATTAAGGTACAGGCTTTCATGTAAAAATAAAATTATTGCGATATCTTTGCACGTCTTTTTTTTAATTCCAAAACGGTACTTATTTAAAAAACATGCCTCGTATAAGAAAACACCCGTAGCAAAAATAATGCTTCCAGATTCTGAAAGTTACCTACTATCGTTCTTCCTCAGAATCTAATTGCTCAAAAAAGCTCTTTTATGGTTTTCCAAAGATCCCAATCTAGGGCTGTAAGAGTCGGACACTAAGGTGGCCAGTAACAAGGTCCCAACCATCTGCCTATTTTCGAACGTTCGATATAACTCTTGACTCACTTGACAGTGCGCAGTAGTTCCATTTAATTGATACAAGCAAGAAATCAATTGTACCAGCTAGTTAAATTTTCCTCGTACATACAATAAGCAAATTTACTGTTCATGAGTCTATATACAAAACATTTAACCTGAATTGCAAATCTGTTAAATATTCCCTCCATCGTAAACTTCGATTCATCTGTACAAATAATTATTTTGAAAGTGATCTTGTTTTGGATTTTCTTTAAAAAGAGTGCAATATTGTGATTGTGTAGTATCCGAAACTAAAAGAAGAAGTCAGGAGCTAGTATTAAGTTCGGATATAAGTATCTGAAAACACTAAATGTGCAAAAATATTTTGAAAATGCCTTTAATGGCCGTATTATACAAAATTAATTAACTCTTTTGATTCTTTTAACACTCAACGGCGTTCACCGGGTAGATACCTAGTTAACCTTTGTATATTCGGCGTTCAGCTACTCGTTTTTGTGATACAATATTGAACATAATGAGGAGTTTTGGTTTGTCATATATCTACAATTTTCGCTGCAGGAAAATGTTAAGCCACCACCATGTTGTGGGTTCTGCTCAGCTAAATAGATGATTATTGTTCTCAGGTATTTGAAGTTGTTTGTATATTTATGTTTCTAACTTTCATGTAGATTATCCGTACTTTTATAAAGTTAACTTTATTGTCAAATATTTAGTTACAAAATAATCATATGATGATCTTTTATATTTGTTTAACTACTATTATCTATAATAACAATGTGGCTCTTGACTCGGTTACAGACTTGGCAAACTTTTATGTGAACTATAATGTGATTTTTTCGTCCAAGAATTTAGTTTAATACTTGTAGCAAGGTGTATTGTATTATTTAGAATTTTTGTTTTTAGGATTGGAACTTAGATCTTTTTAAAATTGTATTTCTAAATCCTTTTGAAGCTTATTTATACTACAATAAATTATTATTGTTATTTGATTCTAAAGCGGAGTACTTAGTATTTAGTGTTAAGGACATCCGGTATCAAGGATCTTGAATTTTTATTAGTCGTATTAGAATTACAATCAATATTTTTACTACGGATAATGCTCATGGATTTAATATTTGTATTATGGTATTATTTGTAGGATTTCATTGTAATATGTAGGTTTTGTGTTAGGTATATTTAGAGAGGATTTAAAATAACTAATAAGTATTACATTACAACATGGACTAAAAGTTAATTGGATTTGATATAAAGGAAATACAAATCGATACATGTATTAAGTGTATATTTTATTCACAGAAACAATAGATAGTCAGGCAATTGGAAAATAATTGACCTACTAATCACAGTCAAGTGAATTTTCACCGCTAATTTGGCTTTGAAACGACAATAATACCATTTAGAAAATGCTAGTGCATTATTAAATATTTTTTTTTAATAAAAACAATCACTATTCATCGAGTATGTGTTTCTCACAGGAGTAGATCATTAGAAGTTTCAGGGTTAGAAAAAACTTATAATCCTAAATATTTTCAAGGTCGTACTACTTTCGGTTATATCAGAGGTTGCCATTTATTTTGATAAGTTTCATAGTTATGTTGATTTTATCCAATTTTTAATAGTGGTAAACATTTCTGGGGTAAATAAAAGCATAAACACGGTACTTTGGAAACCCACATTGATTATTGGTTTATCGTACACGCCGTATGATGACCAATTATAGCAGTTTCAAATTTTCAAAAGTGACACTGTATATTATTGAATCATATTTTAGGCCAAAAGCCAATGAAATTCCAAAAGTCTTAGTTAGTAAGCGTTGATTTTGACAGGAATTGAAACAGCCCTCAGATTCGTGAAGTATCTAGTTACAGTTTTAGAGATTGTGTTAATTTTCTTAAATGCAGTTTATAATGCAGAATAATGAAAAATATTCCAATAACGATTTTTTTAGTAGTAGTTGGTCCGTAATAGATAATGATGATGATGCGAGTGTTTCGGAATATTTTCAAGCTTATCCACAGATTTCTCCAAAAGGTACGCTGAGTTCGCGTGCTTACTTCAATAACACAGAATAATGAGAAAACATTGGAACAATGACTGAATATCAGAAATAATAATCAGATAATAAGATTTTTACTTCCAACAGGCATACAGGAAAAAATATATATTAAATACAATTTAAATAATAACTTAATTACTAAACAAAACTCAACTAAAAATCAAAGCACAGAAAGTAAATGAGTAAATTGAATATAAAAATAATATCTATAAAGGTAATCTTACCATTACAAAAACCAATAAATAAACTAAATAATACCAGGTGAATAGACACAAATAAAAAACAGTACATATACCAACAATATCGAATAGAAAAAATAATTATGATAATAATAACAATAATAAAAAAAGGCAGCTTGCATCTACCGAGCAGTGAAACTCTAATAATTTGACTTAACGGTGAGTGGTGAATATCGCAAATAGTAGAGATTCTGTCAAAATTCTGACACATGAAACACACAGCACTTTGTGCACCGATGTTCGTTCGCCATGGCGGGAAATAAAATGTCGTCCGATGACGATTTGACAATCTCTGTACAAAATAATTAATTTTAGAAATTAAGTAAAGGCTGTCTATCAGGACATGCAATAATTCAATCAATTATTATAAATGAGGATTTCGAAAGTTTTATTTCTGCTCTTCTGTCAACCATAGACGGGTACATCATCATCATCATTGGAAAATGGGTAAAAGGAGCAAAATTTAAAATAAGACTATACTTATCTTCCAAATTTTCATAAGGATTAAGATATCTAAGAATTAGTTAAAAAATAAGCATAGGGAAACCTGACGAAACGCATAAAGAAACTTTCTCTAGACGCAACAAATGAAATAATATCTGATATTACCGGAAGTGGTATAAACTTGAAAATATTGTTATTATGTATCTTGAGTAACAATATATTTTTTACACATTTTCCGATGACAAAAAGGATGTAACATTTAGTAATTAAATCGTTTTAAATAGTTTTGTCTTGTAGGTATTTGAAGAAAATTCATATTGAACTTTTTAATGTAGAAACTCAGACATTTAAAACTGTTCACGAATTCATTAAAATTTTACATATTTTACATAACACTACAGAGTCACTTCTTCAGTTGTAGATATGGAGAAAAACCAACCTGTAACAATTTTTACGGATTTATTAAATTTAACATATTTTACATTACATCATATAAGTTTCCTTACACTTACTTATATTAATCTACATCTGAAGATGCCACTGTGTGGTGAAACATAAATATATGTTATGAAAAATGTTAAATTAGTAAAAAATTATTTTAAACGTTTGTTTTTATAAATGATGTATTAATTAATTGACTGTAATTAGTATCCAAGTGTTACAACATTGGTCGATTATTATGATACATGTGTTAATAATTTTTAAAATTCATGTAACATAATATATTATAATGTATTGAAATTTGTATGCAGTGCAAAATATGTTTAAACAATATTTAAATAAATATTACACTACATGGGTGTTCTCGAGATTATTTATGTAAGTGTACAATATTCTTCATAAGATAAGATATTAGTTAAAAGAGGTTGATTTTAAATTGAATTCATGAAAAATATTTAGCCATTAGCAGTTTTATTCTAAAAATGTGTGGGTAGAGAGCGGGATAAAAATAAGCCCAGGAGGCTGCACTGTCACGACAGACTCCAAAATATAAGATGCAGAAAGAAACAAGAACGACAATCCCATTTAATCGTTTTTTGTCAATTATATAAATATATCTATGATGAACATTATTTTATAAAAAAATAATAGACCAACTCAAAGTAGCTTTAGAGCAAAGATCATATAAAATCATAAATAAACGGTAGTTTTTGAAATGCTCTGTATTTACGTAGTTATATGTGTGTGTCATTGATTAATTATAAAGAATAATATATAATTTAATAAACAAATGTTACTAATAAATTATTGTTTTGATATGAATATTTATTACGATTAGGCATTATGAACAGATATTAGCATATAATCATCAAATAATAATGTAATACATAAACCAATAATTAGTTCAAGTTATATCTAGTTAGTAAACAGAATAACTTCTAAAAGCCAAATCCAAAGCCACAGAGAGCCAATTTGGGACTCTACAGAAGCTGGCGAAATTGAGCTATTTTGCGTTTTGCTAAAACATGTTGCACAATGTTCGATCAATTCGAATCACTGTCGTGAAACCCCAGACACTGCTTGTTCTAAAATTCTTCTCACTGCGGCGACTTTCAGATTTAAATTCTATATAAATATAACATATCGCTCTTTTTTGGTGCAAATAAATGTTTTTGACTTATGAATATAATTTGGTGTTCCAAAAACGAATTCGTTTATTCAGATAATTGGTCAAACTTTTCTGATACATAACCTAAGCTTCCTTTGTGTGTCGTATATAATCGAGTATATAATTTAGTTGAATAAATTTCAATAGCAATTTTTAGGGCGCCCAAATATTATTGTCCCTGAAGTCAGTCAAATTTTAATTCCCTATTTATACGTATTTTGTATTGCTCACAAAAAATATTAAATGCATTATTTTTTAAGTACGGTTATACATGAAACCACATCAATATGCATATAATTTCATATTACCTTGTGAATTTTACATCAAATTTGACAAAATGATGTAAACTAATATAAGTAGTTGACATAATACCAAATATTGAATTACGTTCTCAGTAAGAGTCTGATTTTTCTTTTTTTACCTCCACGATATATGTAGATATTTTTTGCCAAGGCAACGACACGTAATGATTAACATCTGGGATTTAATCGGAAATCAATATCTTTAAATTTGTAGTTAAAGAAATAATCTGTGTGTCACTGTAAAGTGCATGATCAATTGCACTGAAAGTATTATTTGATTTTTTTCTATTAATAGGTTTAATTATTTTTTTTAGAGTTCATAATATTTAAACTCAGCTTTTTTTTATTTTTGTTTTTCTTTGGGTTCTTGAAAACCATTTTTTAAAATTTTTTTTTGAGACAATACTGCAATCTTCAATCTGCCAAAATTTAATTAAAGATTCATTGATTGATTCATCAATTGATAAGCAAGATATAACTTTATTATCCCTTGTATTATGTGGTAATATACACTTTCCACCTAATACAAGGGATAATAAAGTTACATCTTGCTTATCAATCAATAAATCTTTAATTACATTTTGGCAGATTGAAGATTGCAATATTGTCTCAAAAAAGATAGAATTTCTGAATCTTATTTTAAGGAAAATACTATACGTGATAATACAGGGCGTTTTGTAGTCATGCTACCCTTAAAGGAAAATTTTAAACTAGGAATATCAAAAAATTAGAATTAGTTACAAGTCTCACATCTGAAGCGTTTCTTGCATGTTTTAAAAGATTTATTGGTCGTCGCGGCAAACCTGCAAACATGTTTTCAGATAATGGTAAAACATTTGTGGGGGCGAATTCTGAAATGAAAAAAATTATTAAAAATAATAACGAAACAATCCACTGCAACCCTGAGCTAACAGTTACATTTGGCTTGTCTAACTCAATTAACAAAGTTTTGGCGATAGTTTATCACCTTCTTCAGGTCATTCTAGAAAATTACAAACATGTATAATATACATTTCAAACAATCGTATAAAACTGATTTACGTATTGGTTTTTTTACCGTTCGTCAATTAAAACACATGGTATAAAATATCTTATTTTTTTACATAAAAATACATATATTTCGCAGGACACACAATACAGTTTCAAAATTTTGCTAATATACGTTTATAAAATTCCTTGGAACTGTCTTAGACCAAATAGTACAGCATGTATTTTATAAACGTATATTACCAAAAACAAAAATAAAAAAAATAAAAGAAAAATGGTTCAAGAACATAAAAAAACAAACTCTAAATGATTTTTGAATTTATTTATTCAGTGCGCAGTTGCGATTTGATGGCAAAGGAACACCAAAAGTCGACAGTGCACATTCCTAAATAAGACAAAAATTTAAATTATTTAAACTTCTAATATTTTAAAAGGAAATAATCAAACAACTCTAAGTTTTTTACATAATGTAGCTAGTATACGTGTGAAATATAAAAAAAAACATTTAACAATTCTTATAAAACACGCAAACACCCATGTCTTTTCTACTACGAAACACCCTGTATATACCACTGCAGGAAAAGGTCTACAACTGTTACACGCTAAACAGTAAGTAATAAATACCGAGTGGCATTATTAAAGTGTGGTGTGAGCCCATTTTTAGATTTATGCCGATTTAATATTTATTTTGATGGGTGAAATTCGGCGTTACTAACACCCCTTATTATATAGTGAGGGTTGAGGGTTGACAAAGACATCTGCCACATTTTTATAATAGAGAACCGACAAAAAAGAGCATATAGTAGGTATAGAGAAATATATTAGCGTATGTATATCTTATATAATATCATGATATCTGGTATATATACCTACCTACCTTTAAGTTTCTGAAAAAAAAAAGATTCTAAAACACACATGGCATAATACAGGGTTTGGAAATAAAGGGCGAGGACATAATATAAGTAGTATATAAAATAATACCTATAGGTATTTTGAAGTGTTATTTCTTTGCATGAATTTAGAGATTTATTTTTATCTTTTGTCGATTCAATTGGATTTTTATTGAATTGATTTCCATTATCTAACCGAAGCTGAGAAAAATAATTTAAAACACCAATTATAAGGAAATGATCATTAAAATAAAAAAAAGAAGCAGAAATCGAACGAAGATTTTATAGTTTTGCAGAAACTAATCGCTTGCAATATAATAAGGGAGTCCCAAAATTAACGCAAGATTTGAATTAAATAGAAAACGCAGTTTTTAGTCTTTTGATTGTAAGTTTCTTTATTGAATTATAAAGTACATAGGGTAGGGTTATTTGTGGAATAACACATCGGGCAAATGGCTTTCCATACACATACGCACATCGTTTGTCGAAATTTTCCATGACCATTCTGCATAACTGTGGCTGAATTTCGTTGATGCAGCGTTGAATCTCCTCCTTTAATGCACGCATAGTTGTAGGCTTGTAGACCTGTGATTTTCAATAACCCCATAAAAAGAGATCTAATGGTGTTAAATCACACGATCTAGCGGGCCAATGTTGATCACCGAAACGAGAGAGTACACGACCTGGAAATCAATATTATCCAATTTTGGCAAAAAGAACTGTGTTATCATGTCACGATATCGAGCACTAGTAACAGTCACTACTTGACCAGCCTCATTTTCAAAAAAGTATGGTCCAATTATGTATCCAGCCCAAAATCCACAGTGACACGTTGTGGATGTATTTGTTTTCCGACAATCACATGTGGGTTCTCAGAACTCCAAAAGTGGCAGTTTTGGCAATTAACAGACCCATCAAGGTGTGCTTAAGATGATTTTGCTCGAAAAATCAGCATCTATTTGTTGAATCAAACTCTCTTCGCTGTGCATGGTCAATAGGCTGCAGTTGTTGTGTTAATTGATTAAAAATTATATGATGCTCATGGTGCCCATTCTTTCATTTTCGTTTCAGTAAAAACATTAGTAAGAATCTGAAAGAGAGTTGCATTACAATAAGAAGGCAATAACACTGACTTCTCGCAGCTCTGAAATTGATATTTTATCAGTGTATCGATATCGGCTAATGAGATGTTGAAATTAACTCTGCCACAGTGACAGTGCTATTGATACTTAGTTAAAGACTCCATTTCTATGCTGATGGCACTCAGTATTACCATTCTTCTTTTCCTTCTGAACGACATCGTGTGGAGCTTGTTATAACAATGATTGATGATTGACGTAGCATCAACTAAAAATCATGCCTGATGAGTTTTCTTTACTTGTGCTCGAGAAACACAGCGATAATATTAGAGTTATTGTTGAGAATAGAGTTCTGAAGCCGGTTAAGTGTGTTAAAAACATTGGGTTAACTCCAGATACAAACCTAAGATTTAAAGATCATATAGGTAAGTAAAACGATTCGAAAGGAGTATTATTATGCACTTAAATGATTATATCCACATCGTGGTGTTCTCTCAGAGCTTATTAGGATTAGATTGTGTAATGCCCTGGTCCTGTCTTATTTTAATTATGCCGCCGATGTGTTGTATGTTCCATGTTTAGACCAAGTTGATAATTGCAGAGTTGAAAAAATGCAAAATTCATGTTTAACATATGTTTATTTATAAATCAAAAGCCGTCTGCTCCACAAAATTCAAATATATGTTCATTATGTCCAGACATGTTTCGGAATATATTATTCCATCATCAGTGGCATTGTTATATAAATCTTTTGTGGAGCAGACGTATTTTGATTTATAAATAAATTCCGCTGCTCTTTGTGTATGGATGACTTCAAAAAATATATTTATTTATTTGTTTTATTGATTATAGGTCTTCGTTTTCGATGGATTAATTTTTAGATAAAGTGTATTAGACCATAACATTAGGGAAGTTAGGTCGCGTTTTATTTGATTTTATGCATTAGGAATGTCTTCCGCATAAAATTTAAACTTAAGCTTACTCTCATCTGCATACGTGTAGGGAACACAGAAATTAAGAGAGTGTGGAAGAATTGAGGTATATATACCAAGAAGCAACGGTTCTAGTATCGATCCTCGAGGATTAAAACATTGTCCAATGCCGCTTGTGCCTGGATGATGATGATGAGACGGCGGGACATTCGTCGAACGAATCTAAAAGAAAGCTTACCCAGCAAAATAATTGAGAAGTGGTGGGTCCGGGCGGATCCACTGATTAATATTATTAAATTAATTAATAAGGAGAGAAGCTTTCAAAGGAAACCCACCTAAATACAATGACATTCCTAATACAAACAGCACGTCTAAAAATAATTTGAAATCATCATTAATACATAAAGGAAATTCAAAAGTATTACAATTTTGAGTTTTTGGAATGCTGACGTATTAAAAGAGTTCCTTACTCAATATTTTGCATGTTATGTATTCTTCTAAGTGACAATTGAATTATATTAAGTTACGAGCTCTTGTTTTCAGTAGCGAAAGTGTATAATATATACTCGTATAGTCATCAAAAAAACACACTGCAAGCCTTTTTTTAAATAAAGATTTCATAACTAAACCAAAACTCGAGAGGGTAAATAAATAATTCGTTTATTACCGAGTCAGTGAGCACCTCGGTGAGCAGACAATGTATATTCTGATAAAATTCGTTGAAATTGACGACATGCGCCATTTTGGTTGCTATTGTACTACAGCGTAGAGGGCTTGAAATGACGTTCCGGGTATAATTTTTCAAACATCCCAAAAACTGAATATACCTAAGTAAAAGCGAGTGAATATACAAGCAGCGTAAGATTGCCAGAAGGGGTGGTTAAATAGAATGAGATATGCTTTTTAGCAATATATTATAATAGGTGTGTATATGAGCGAATATTTTTTGGAAGGGTGGGTTTAAAAATGTTAGGGGAGTGATACCTAAACACCGCCTTCTATATAACTTTATTACATTAGTCTCCGTACATCATAAAATTTATGGTGCATTAAACACATTTTTATCAATGCTGCATCCCTTAACGTAGGTCTCATTAAATAGGATATTTTGACATTAGTTCTATTAACTAGAGGACATTTAAACAATGCTGTCTTTAATTTTTCTTAATAAAAATTTGTTCAATAAGAATAAATCTGGTTTTCACAGATTATATAGGAGAAATACGCACCTCTCTACATCTACGGGGCTTGCCCAATCTAAATAGAGTTGCCACGAGACGAGACGAGACAGGGTCGAGTTGAGACTAAAGTTCGTTTCGTCTCGTTTGTCTCGAGTATTAGTAACAAAATACATAGAATTAGGAAAGTCAATTAGACTTTTTCGATGTGAGACCAATCTGCCTCCAATCTAATAGTAAAATATCTATACATCGATTCGTCTCTTCAGTTGCGGACTACCGCAAGACAGCGTTTTATTTAGATTTCAATCGTGATAAACACAAATGAACATATGGTGAGAGATTCTAGAACACACCATAATTTGTGTTTTGCATTAATGCAAAGATCACAAACATATTGCAATGTCAATTACTGAATTACGTGAAGTTTGAAATCCATATATCCAGGTTCAACTACTTTGGTCTATGGTCTTATTACCACTTACCCATGTATGGGAAGAACGTTACGTTATTAACGTAATCTATAACCTAACTTTAACACCATACACCAACTAATAATTCTTCTTCCCATACATGGGTAGAACCAAAGTAGTTGAACCTGGATATATGGATTTCAAACTTCACGTAATTCAGTAATTGACATTGAAAGTACTTGATCTTCCCTCTCATTTTATAATCAAGTTTCATGAAATGAACTACGCATTAATAATATCTACTTCTTCTTCTGGTCCCATATGCAGACTTGCACGTTGGGGATCATCTTTACATTCTCCTCAATCAATCACAAGGGTGTTGTCTTCCGCTCGACGAAAGATGGTTGCCGCGTCCGGTATGTCGCACCAATCCCTGATGTTCCGGAGCCATGAGTGCTGTTTTCGGCCTGGTCCTCTTCGGCCCTCCATTTTGCCCTGAAGGATGAGCTTCGGAATGGCGTAGCGCGGTCCTCTTAGGATGTGCCCCAGATAAGACACTTTTCGGGACTTTACTGTGTCCAAGAGTTGTCTTTCGACCCCCGCTCTTCGCAGCACTTCTTCGTTTGAAATGTGTTCTATGTATGAGATCTTGAGCAGCCTGCGAAGAGTCCACATCTCAAAAGCTTGAATGCGATTTATTGACCTCACTTTTATTGACCAGGTTTCCGCTCCATATAACAGAACGGGCCACACATAGCACCTGATCACCCTCAGTCGGAGGTCTAACGGTAGACGTTGTTGTAGTACGATATTCTGAAGCCTTCGAAATGTTGTCTTAGCCATGCCAATTCGTACTTTAATTTCCTCATCGCAGCATTAATAATATCAAATATTTTAAATGTTGTAGTAATTGGGCTCATGATTTATAAAAAGAAATCAATCACTGTTACTGATGGCTTCTTTAAGAAACTTCAGTATTATTCAGTTATAAGTTAGATATGATATAGTTATAAGTTTATAAAGTAATTTCTTTCCACTAAGGTAAGACCATATACATGAGTTGTATGATGATAATTCCTTGTTTTCTCTTGTAGTTATGTAGTAGTTGTCAACCGATGATGACCCTTGCTAGGACCGAAACATGTTTTGAATATTGGAAGTGACCTATTAAAAATAATCTAGTGGATGCGACAGATTTTTATTTCCTAATTATTGGACATAGTAGTATGGACTATTTCCTCAAAATTAAATAGATATTACTACTGAGTTAGTTGTCATGTTCAGGAACCAAAAAAAAGAAAGTCAGGACGAAGTCTGAAAAATACGGAGCATGTGGCAGGACCTCGTATCATTGGAGCATGGCGATTAAGGAGAAATGAGCTGAAGCATGATTCTGCTCAAAAAGCACTTTGCGTGCGAAACAGGGCCATTTTGTGGTCTTTTCTGAATATGCCATGAGCCTTGTGACCGTTTACTCCATAATGACCTCATTTGGGCGTTCTTAACAGGTATCATCAACCACGGATGTTATGTTATTTTTGATTTCCGTATACCTCCGGAGTTTTGTTTTCTCAAGCGTCTTCCCTTTCAAAAACCAATCGGATATTGTTCTTCTTACAATTCAAAAAAACTCAAATTGGGTCCACTGCAAACAGCTGTCGTACACAAACTACAGAACAGAATTGGTTGATTTTGTAAACGTGGCCGTTGCATTACAAGAATATGCCACCATAACAACAAGAATACGATGCATTTTTGCCGGATAACTTTAAACCTCCCCAATATTATCATAATATTGTCGTATGCATTTAATTTGGGATTAATCTTTTTAACAATTAGTTTAAGTATGTTTATGTTAGTTATGATTTATTATGCGTCACAAATAATCCAAATTATAGAACATATTTTATTTTATTTGCGTAAAAGGCAATAAAATACCATAGCAATTTATAGATCATATTTTTATGAACCGTTTTGTATGTGAATCTAACAGCAAATACAAATAATTGATTTATCGCATTTTTACACCCCACATTTATGGTATTTCAAATGTATTATTACTTTTAGTTGTATACATTGGCCAGACTATACAAAAACGCCAAAACGCTAAATGTTTTAACAACATTTTCGTTATATATATGTCCGACGACAAATCCATTTATTAAGTTCCGTTGCAGGGAAAATAATATAAATTTATTGGTCTGCTGGACAAATTATTTGACATCCAGTGGTATTTGAAAAAGAAGATTATATAGACAAAGATTCAACGTTCATGGAAAAACTATCAGTATTTTCGAATAAATTCGGCGGAATTCCTTAAACGCTAATTCATTTTAAACTGTTGCATATTATACGGAATGTATATTCTACACGGTAAAAAATACTCGGTTCCAACCTTTGGTAATTAAATTTATGTTCACCAGTGGATGAATGTTAGATAATTGTAAAAAACCGACCATTTGCTAGACGCAAAGGTCATTTACTTAATTTCATACACAATCTGCTTTGTAGTTCTGCATACTAGATATACAATACACATATATTTCCTCCAAAAATATCTACATACTTATTGTGGACCTGATTCAAGAAAATATAGAAAACACAAGAGGTAAAATGATACCACTTGCACGTAGTTTCCTCTTAAGTAGGTTTTCGTAGAATCTCTCTTTCAGTTTTCTTTTCTCTATCTTACTGACCGACTAGTGTAGTCTGTGCAAATATATTTTTCATAACGGTCCTCTAATGCAGTAATACCATTCTTATAGCGCTACTCGTCAAGTTCCTAATATTACGCATAAGTGACTTTGTCGTTTTCGTAATAGTATATTACGTAATTAGTGTTGTAAAAAGGCGCGTAGCGGCGAGTGCGAAATTCTATGAGTGCGTAATTGCATTACAACACGTATTACGTACTATACTTTACCTACGCCCTACATATTCACACAACATCATTTAGTTCTAGTTTTCTATCTGAACTGGTAACAATATCAATAATTTAATAATTTAAGAACGTGATAACATCAATGAGAAGGTATTTATTGTAATAATTCTACAGTATGATTATTTAAATTTATTTTTTATTATATTATTTATTCTAATTATAATAATTATTTATAGTTACAGAACAATTATTGAAGACAAAAGGTAGGTATATCGTTTGTTTTGCTTGTTGAAGCATAAGTAAGATTTACATTATTAGTTGCCTCAATGAGACGAATTGTTAGTTTGATTATTTAGGGAATTATCCACATAGCCTTCAGCTACGGCTGATGACTGCCATCCGCCGTGTCTTTATAAATCTAATAAGTCACCACCCCCATCAAGAAGAATAGTCGCGGACGAGCGTCGAAAACAGTGTCCTGTATAAGTCGGTAGTCCCAGATATATGGCTATTTGTTTTGGAATCTTTCGTAACTTGTTAATACCAACAGACTGTTTGGTACATTTTCCGTTTATAGGTATAGTTTAGAAAAAAAGGTAAATTTGGAGCTGTATTTACTGCAGAGCGAAAGTTTATATATTTTTTAACCTTGGGGTAAAAATATTCTGACACCACAAAAAAACGTTGCCGTTTAGTATTTGAATCGGGAATATTAATAATTAGATTCTTCCCTGTGTCTTGAATATCTGACGGTTTTATATTACGCAACTCTTGTTTCCTGCATGCTCTGCTTATACCAATTATAAGAGCAACCTAAAAGACGATTTGATAGTATATTACATAACACGTGCTGTACATGATATTTTACATGCGAGAGACTAGTTTGCCCACGAGCCGCGAAGCGGCGAGTGAGGCAATAGTCTCGAGCATGGAAAATTATTTACAGCTCGAGTTATGTACTGTACTTTTTCTACGACTTTGCAGAATCAGAATCCATTTTAGAATTAAAATTTAGGCAAAAATATTTCACACAGAAGAAAAGGTAATTATGACATTTAAATATTTGACATTTGTGTTTGACATGATTCCATAATAAAAAATAAAAATCCCCAAAGTGTTATGTAATATTCATTACGTAACACTTTGGTGATCATTACGTAACACTTATGTAAGATTGAATTTACATGTCAGCACGTTAACAGTTTTGCAATAGACGGCTTAACAAAACAGGAGTAGAAAAAATAAATTTACACATCTAACATTATATTGAGCTCAATATATTACCTTCATAAACAAATAATATTTATCATCAGGTGCGTTTTCTAGAAAATCGTTTATATTCTTGCTTGTCAAAATCTTGGATGTTTTGGAGTTAAAGCCGTCCGATTTTCTCTTTAGGAGAGCTTGTAATTTGGAGTAGTTTGCAATATCGACATTGTGATTTATATTAATTGTGGGCTTTAACATTGAGTAAAATGACCAAGGTGAGGAAGGCTTCATCGTTTTTGATAGTTCTTGGAAATATGCCATCATTACATTCTCGGAAAATGATTTAACGTCGTTTTTTAATCATCATTCCATGAATCTTTGGTAAGTAAATTTGTATCGATATTCAGATTTTGTCGGTAACAAGTTGTTTTTAGCAGCTTCTGGAATTTCGCTAATATTGGGTGAACTTAAACTTTCTATTTCACTGTCACTCGAGGCTAAGCGATTGCTAGGAAAACTGTACGATTTTTTTACCGTACGTAATAGGATTGATCGGAGACGGTGTGTTTTTAAGTATTTACAGTAGTGGTCGTAGGTAAAAACTTTTACCTGTAAGTAATTTTTTTGAAGTTAGCAAACAAATAACATCGCTGGCGACTACATCTGGTAAATATACTGACTGAGGAACCAATTAGAACTTCAAATCATCAATTTAATTCGTTCATTGTAGCTGGGCACAGTCAGTCTCCGTTGATGCGATGATACTCAAGGAGTTAACTGACTCTCAAGCTAACAACCGTTGTTTTAGAAAAGCTGCCGCCCAACCCAACCCAAAGCAAGGGCTGCACCGTTTTTTCGTCTTATTGACGTGTTCTATTCTCATGTGTTCGTGTAATTCTTCTGTTTTCCATTTGGGACTAAATTATTCACTTTACGTAAAGGAATATTTTACCTCCAATTAATTCAGCCACAATTAAATTTACGATTTTCATTCTATGACATTCAATTATTAAATTAGGGTAGTGTTTAAGTAAAGTTTAGTCTAGTGTGCTGACTTGCGATTTTTTCTTTTACACACTTCACGAGTTGCACTCATTCATGGTGTTTATATATGGCTATGACATACCTACACATTATTGGTACTTTGGCAAATCAGTCATATTAGTGGCTTTCCTTTTATGCATTATACGAGATCTTTACATTCACGGCACTTTATCGCTCATGGCCTCTAGGACAAGTAATTAATGATTCCACTCATGTAAATGTTAGTGAGTCTGCAGAATAACATAAGGATATTTACGAATTACAGATTATAAATATGGATTTTTTTGATTGGAACTGATTTCTTTAGAATTGGAAGTATATAATATCAGACAGTTTTTTACTTTTACTTTCTATATTTAATAAAAACATAAATATTAATACACGAATTCCAGATTCAACAGCATCCGATTGACGAGGTAATCATGAAAAATTCTAATTGCTTCTGGCCTTATTATTAACACTACTCGTACTAACAAATTGCACAATAAAAAATAACTAAGTAAAATGTTTCACGCTTATACATGGCATTCCAATTCTTTAATTTATAATCCGATATTACCATTTTATAATAGAAACTGGTTTATTTTATTTAAATAAGTACAAATAGTGAACAACACGAATATTAGCATAAAATATACAGACACAACAAATTGTATGAACCAAAAAATAAAAAGACAAGTAAGTAATAAAATCAATTCAATAGGGCATTAATATCGTGTTATTGCATACTGAAAAACAAAATAAGTAGGTATTGTAAAAATGCCGTTTAAGTATACTTTATAATATAATGAAAAAACTATACGAACAAACACAATCATAATTTATGGTGGATTTTTTCCCAAATTAATTAAATGCTAACGAGAATTTTATTCACATTATTACCAACCGTAAAATGATAAATAGTAAAACACGATTTCATATTGAAAAACTGAACACAAATAGACTCTCTGGACTATATACGTGACCGAACGTACCTACTAGCGTTAAGTACCTCAAGTACTCAGCGCAAGTTGATTGTAACATTAATTGCTACAAGTTTTTTTTACAACATTTATTACTCCATCATAATTAATTGCAAACGTAAATTTTGTTGGCTTGTATTTAGTAAAGGGTTCTGATCTTGTTATTAGTAGTTTAGTAATACAAAATAATACATTTTATATCAAGTAAGAGGATGGCGCAGTCGGTAGTAGGCAATAGTTTTACGAACACTTTGTGAGCAGAGTTTAGATCCTGTAATTTTAGACAATCCATGTTGCACAAATTAGAGTTTCTAACTGACTTTTTAGTTTCAATTCTCTAATGCGGATGGTAACAGTTTTAGAGCTATGTGCGTGGAACTTAAAGAAGTAAATTGGTGTAGTGGTAAAGCAGGTCTTCTAACTTTTATTCTTTGCCCAAAATTCCACCCAACGGCTATGAAAAAAATATACTTTTGAAAACTTTTCTCATAAAAATAAAAATTATTATTTATTTTTGTAAAGAACCGCACAGTGTAAACACCAAGGATTCTATAAATGTAAAAACTAAAGCATTATCTTCATGTTCGAGTTTTTATTAAAAAAAAAAACGACAGGAGGGAGCAACTTTTACGCTAAGGCTATTTTCACACCCAGAATATACTCAGTTCTCCATTTGTCAAATTTATTCTCCAAGATACGATAAAATTTATAAGTTTAGTATAAAAGGTAGCATAATATATTTTTTTTGTTTTCAGAGTGCAGTATCGTCGGGTCCTAGTCAATCTTCCTCATCATCAACACCCCCACCACCGTCTCAATCGTCTGTTACCGCAATGGCAGTGACATCGTCTGCCCCAACCGCTCCCGGTACACCTCCCACGCCTACGCAACAGCAGCGTTGTTGTGATACGGGTCGACCTATTTTTACGGATCCCATTACGGGACAGAGTGTATGTTCTTGTCAGTATGAACTATTAGGTACGTAGTTAAAGGGGTTTAGTTGATTCGAAACTTTCCCTTTTTTGGGTATTGAGTAGCTCATGACTAAGCTTTGGAAATATTTTATTTACAGGTTATCAAAGGTTAGCTAGTGCCGGTGTTGCCGGATTACCAGCTTTATCGATGTATTCAGCTCCCTATCCCGAGGGAATGGCAGCTTATTTCCCAGCATTAGGCGCGGATCAAGCTCCATTCTATACTACGACGGTAAGTGCGAATTTTAGTAGAGAGCATATTGGCGTTATTTTTCATATAACAAATATAATTGATTATATGTTTTGTTTAATGGAAATTTAGCAAATACCTTTTCCTAGGTTTCCTGCGAACGCTT
This sequence comes from Apoderus coryli, assembly GCA_911728435.2. NCBI lineage: Eukaryota > Metazoa > Arthropoda > Insecta > Coleoptera > Attelabidae > Apoderus > Apoderus coryli. The sequence continues at coordinate 6,149,471 of OU452204.1, read as the reverse complement.
CATCTTTAATAGTCTTTAATAATTGCAAAGATATTGTGTCCTCGCTACATACCTTGTGAAAAATTTCCAATATAATCCATCAATTGTTTGGTTTAGTTTAAAAAATTTACTTTACGAATTTGTGTACTTTCTAAATTTAAATGTTTTTAGCGTGAATTTACCTTTCCTTAACTAGTAACTTTAATTGAAAATTTTCTAACAACCAATTACATTTTGATATTTTTGTCATGTGACAGAATTCATCTAATCATTTAAATTTTTTAAAAATTAATTACAATATTTTCTGACGGGCAAGCGGCTATAAAGGTCCTAAGCTGATACGTACGTAAAACAGTATGTAACTGTCAAAATACATGTCTCAAATATCATGAAGGAATATGATCTGTCTGCCTCCCTGAATATCGCAATAACTCCCAGTGTTGTCACAACTTTTCTTCGATTGGTAAATTCCGCCTTCGCTCTAAGGAGGCTATGTCTTTCAACAAAAAATGCAACTAGTAACATAAAATTTACTTTATAAATATGATATAATGGGACATAAGCCATATAGATTTAAGGGTATGTATAGACGTACTCATTTTGAACATACCGATTAAGATAAATGTGTGGCAGAATTTTGTTCTTCTGTTGTTTAAATTTTTGTGTTAGGCTAGCATCTAAACCAGCTTATTCAATATATCCTACGTGAAAATAAAAACCAAGAACAATTTTGTTCATTACCTAAAAATGTCAGGTCAACTACCTTAATCTTAATAAATATTAATGAATAGGTATATTAATTTGTAATCAATATATAAGTTGGATTTGTTGTCATTTGACTTTCGAATTTGTTATTCAAATTTTTTTTACTTTTAACCGTGAACTTGTTATGTGTTTTGTATATTGAAAGGTATAGTCTTCCATATTGGTGCTAAATTATAGAATATGAATGTGCATTATAAAAAAATAGTTGGTAATTGAAATTAGTAGCGACAAATTTTAAACTGCTTTTGGGGATAAATCTAGCTAATGGCAGGCTTTAGAAAAAGAAAAACAGTAAAATATTCTAGATTTTCAAATAATGTTGTTGGTTCTGTATACGAGCCTTTTCTTTCACTCCTTAAGCCTGTAAACAAATTTGTTTTGCTGAAAAAATGATACCACATGAAACATTTTAAAAGTTCCATTAAATGAAGGATGACTGTTTAAACACTAATTGACTGATCATGAATGCTATTGAAAATAACCCAAAATTTTTGGAGATTATATTGAATATTCATCTATGATTCTAAATAATCCTAATCAATGTTCTGAGAACTAAAAAAAGCTACCTAATGGAGATCCAAAATACAAAGCGATGATGAGTTTTTTTGGCGGTGTTCATAGGATTACGTGGCTCCACTGGATTTCAGAAGGTGCAACTACAAATCACCATTTGTTCAAGTATTGCACTTGGACATTCTCGATTGTCAGATCATAGGTTTCCAGACATGTACAACATCTTGGTTTTAGACAATCCATTTTATTCGCTTGACTTTGCACCATATTACTTTGATTTGTTTTCCAAGCACAACTCGGCTCTAACAGAATCAAGATAGGCAGATGAAGAAGCTATCTATAGACGAGTGGTGCTAAATAAGCACATCCAGAAAACAAAAATGTTTTATACCAATTTTCGCCATTACTAACAATATTACTTAGTTGAGGATATCTGCTCAAAACATAATCAGATGAAGCAAATCGTTAATAGATAAGTGAGTGATTCAGTGCAAATTTGTTAATAAATAATTTAAAATTTGTTGTAATAAATTATTTATTATTATCTAGAATATTTTCTGCTATTTGCTCTTTTAACCTCAGTAGATTTCATCTATTTAAAAGATTTGACTATTATTATAGGTATGATAAAAATCAATAATAGTCCTAATTAGTTCCAAACTGCTACTCATAGATTGAATTCCTGGACACCCATTTAATGATAATATTTCAATTCAAAGTATTTGTTAAATACGATCATTAAAAAAACATATAAACACATTTTGTTAACTATTTAAAAAAAAAAAAACATTTAATGCCTCATTAATACCATTGGAACGACCGGTTTAATAGGCCATTTCGGCAACTGTGCTAAAGAAAATGATAAACGTTGGAAACCATAAAATCCTTTTATAAATGTATAAACGTATTATTTTTACGACATAGTTATATTTATATTATTTTATATTGAGATCGTAGAAAGATATAATATTATTTGGTTTTTGGTGTTAGATTTTAATCGAAATTAATGGATTTTAATAAACTGGATTGGAAATACTTATGTGTATCATCCAGAAGTCCCTCATATCGTTGATTTCTCTTATTTCCCAAATATTAGGGTTTGATTAATAATTTAAAAAAATAAATACTTTAAAATTTAAATAATAATAATCGGCTTTGTTTATATAGGGCGAAGTCTAGCCTAATGGCCACTCATACTTAACCCTCAATACTTACATAATACAATAATTAAACTTAAAACTAAACCTCCAAATTTACAAAACTATTAACTTACCAAACACACAAAATAATAATTCAAATAATAAAAATAATAATATATAAGAATACAAAAATGTAATATTCAGATGGTGTATCTCTCTACGGAAAACTAACTTTTGTGAGAAATATGGGGGAGATGAGGTTTTAATAATCCTAAACAAACAGTTTAGGAAATCGTATTTGAAAATTTATTTCATTCTTAACCATTTCAAAGTTAACAGCGATGGTGAAACGTGATCGTATTTGCGAAGATTACTTACAAATCGGCAACATTGGTTTGGTATTTTTTGCATTCGATAAGCGTTTACACTATCTAAGCAAGGAAAGAAAACAGCGTTACAGTACCTCATCCTTGAAAACACCAAACTCTCGCAAAGAACTTTCTTCATTTTAAATGATAGTTACTGTGTGCATAAAGTAACCTTAAAGTTAAATAACTTTGACGTGCTATGAAAGAAATGTGATCAGAAAATCTCAGGCTGTCGTCCAGATACAAGCCAAGGATTTTCACAGACGACACAAGTTCAACCCTCTGTTGATCAATTTTTAAGTTCAAATGCATTTTTAAAAGGGTTCTACGTTTCTTAGGACAAAAGATAATAAACTTTGATTAACAGGGATTCAATTGAAGGTTATGGTTATTAGCATATATACTAATATTCCGCAACTGTGAGTTAATAACTTGAACATATCTTTCTGATGGAAAACTAAACATGAACTGTGTGTCATCAGCAAAACATTTAATATTTCCGTCAACTACAACCTTGTTCAAATCAAAGAAATATATTAGAAAAAGCAAAGGTCCCATTACAGAACCTTGCGGTACACCAGAAACAATGTGGGATGACATGGAAATTTTATTCTCTAATATTACACGCTGATGTCTCTCATCGAGATAAGCGCGCAACAGATTCAAAGAACCTTCATCAAAACCCAAATAGTGACATTTTTCTATTAGAAGCTTATGGTTGATCGTGTCAAAGGCTTTTGTAAAATCTAAACAAACTAGTGCTGTTGAAAGCCCGCAGTCCAGTCCTCGTATTATTTCATCAGTTTCATTTAAAAGACAGGTTGTAGGGCTGAAACCCATACGAAATCCTGATTGATTACAGGGAATAATACTGTGGCCATGGACGTAATCATTTATTTGCTCGTACATAACTTTTTCTAAAACTATATACTACGACATAATTGGCAATAAACTTATGGGTCTCATATCGTTAAAAGACCGTGGATCAGATATTTTCGGTAGGGGTAATACAAGGGCTTCTCGCAATTTAATAGGAAAATATGACCTCTCCAAATATACTATTTACTATTCCGAGATGACTGGTAAACACAGCTTCAACATTTGCATTGTCACGCCATAAATTTCTGCTGCATTTGAGTGTATATTTTTTATTATCCGTAAAATTTGTGACGCATCAACTAGTCTAAACGAGAAACTGAAACCATCATTAAATTCATTAGCCCTATAGAAATTTATTTTATCTCTCTCTAAATCCAATTACAGAAAATCTCTCAAATTCAATTACATAAGTACATGTATTATCAGTAATTACAAAAAATAAATAATACAAGACAAAATGCGAACATTAATAATATCACAATAACATACAGAATGTGAAAAACAATGTATACATATCCACGAAAGAGACACCACACACTTGCAATAATCAGTTCGTGACTGGATAGAGTTAGTTATCCTTGCAATAGAATCAAAGTTCATATCGAAATCCGAAACTGAAAAATAACCTGCACGGAAAAAAATAAAATTTTGGCGTTTTCTAACAGCGCTATGTACGAAAAGAAATAATCTTTCTTTGAAGCAAAAACTGTTGTTAATTAATCCATTAGTTTACACAATATAGGAAATGCAGTTAACTTATACAAGGAATAGGCACATTATTCTGATTCTTTGTATCATGCCTAATCTGTGTGAAAATATTACATTTTTTAAATTAAACTTTATAAAATCTCTTGTAAGTTAGGTATATTACATACATATTTTTACAATGTTTTATTATATTGTTAATATTGTATGTCTTGTTTTTTATCTGAATACATACATCCGTAAGCGGAAATAATTATGTTTCCACATTTTTCTTCTATTAACGTAGGTTATTTTATGCAAACAGAAAAAAAAATGTAAATATATTGTATAAACTATATTGCATGTTTTCATGTTATTGTACATGTTTTAAACAAAAGTACCTATACACTGCATGGAATGTATAATTAAACTCATTTAAGTTATTGCATAAGCAGAGTTGGCATTCATGGAATCAGTTCCGCTATTAAAAACCGATCGAAGCTGAAATTTATTTAATAAATTTAATAGTTTAATAATAACAATTGTAAGGGATTTACAGTGAAAGTTCACTGTTGTATCCTACCATTAGAATATATATTTAAATATTTTTCGAATGACACTTCGGGTGTGCCGCTGCACGCACGCATATGAAGTTTACAGCACGAGCCGTAGGCGAGTGCTGTTAAATCATCTTGTGAGTTATTACCTTTACTGTAAGTTAAATGCTAACTTTACTTTATCTAAAATAATAACAAGAAAACTATTAAAAATAATTAATTAATTTAATTGGACAGATACTCTCAAATTTTGGCATTACTAAAACAATTCGATTATTTGAATTATTGTACTTGAAACTGCTTCGATTTGATTAGGACGAATAGGTAAAGCGTTTTTCAATAGGTGCGCTCGACCTTTGACAGTGTACCGCTGTCATGTGGGTAAGGCTACAGCTGTTTAAATTGACAGCAATACTGATTAGGTCGTGACATTTAACCATGGAAAGCTCCACGATTGACCAACGCGTTGAAATTGTTAAAATTTACAACCAAAATCAGCGCTTTGTTCACAAACCGTTCCCTGGGCTGCGTTTAATTTATGGTATTCGTGGTCGTCCTGCACAATTCGTCGTTTAAATCAAAAAATTTGATAGAACCCGGTCAACGACGGATGATGCTGTGCCCGTAACTGAAGGAAACACGAGATCATTTGAGATTGTTGATGCTTTTGGTCTGGTTAAGTGGTTTTGTAAACAAACGAAATAGCCGGATTTGGAACGACGGGAAATTCAATAGCTGCTGCCTCTCCACTCCGCAAAATTTACGGTTTGGTGTGCATCTTGGTTCCGCGGTATCATCGTCCCTTCTTTCTTTGAAGATGCTCAAGTAGGCAGTCCTCACTGTCTTATACAATCAAGTGCCCCAGCTCCAGTTATGTGTTGAATTTTTCCATTTCAGTTGTGGGATGTTCTTTTCATGACAACAGAAATAACGTAAGGAACGGTCTGTAATGCTTAGTATTTTAAATGATTCAGCAATCATTCAAATTATTTCACAAGCAATGTAAACATATTTTGTGTACAAACGTTCAACAATCATTAACCTGGAAAACAAATCTAAGTGCCTCATTAGTGAGCTACCAAACATACACAGTATAAATTATCTAAAGCAGTTAGATATATATGTATCAGTCTATTTATATTTTACCATTGTGGGTACTTAAACAATATTTGGAAAATTAATAATAATATTTTTAATAATAAGCAATTTAAAACACTTACCATATAGGTAAATAAATTAAGTATATTTAAATATTTTTTAAATGCAAAAAAAAAAACCGAAAAAATGAGTATTATCAAAATTACTCATTCTAATTAGGACTAAAATATTATATCATAAATAGTACGCTTGATTTTTGACATCTATACTTTCAAATCCATTAACGCACTACATGGTTATGGTCTTTGTTTAATTTTTAATTGATTTTTTAAATAATTGACATAAACACACGGAAAACTATTAACTATTCGGTATCTCAATACAAATTGGCTGTTTATTTAGCAGTTATCACATATTTTCCTTAATAATTGTCAACACTAATTATTACTATTATTATGTGACTTTTGCTGGGTTTATTATTTATAGTTTGACAACTACTGTATAATATGCGCTGTGCACTAAAATCATATGAAAGCAAGCATTGAGTTAAACAGATACGAACGTCCGCCGGCGCCGCTACTAATAGCAACGTAATATGGTAAGCTTCATATTTTAAAATGCTTATAATGAGTTAAACTACGAGTGCGATAAATTACGAAGCAAATTTTCAACATACCTTAAAGTCTTGTTACATTATGTTACAAGGAATTCGTATTTCTAGCAAGAAACGTATATTATTTACTATTTTATTTTAAATATAAATACCTCCCCCTAAACTAGCTACAAAATATCTTGGTTGATCATATAGCGTTCGCAAAACAAAAAAGGGGTCTTGGAGCCATTTGCACCGCCTCGCTTAAATCTACAACTTATCTAAGGTATACCTTAAGATAAGGTGGACCTTATCTAGGATATGAACTGCACCAGCCAATACTTAGCTAGTTGCTGTGTTTAAGGAATATGTGGCATCGTCGCAATTTAATACAAACATGTTGAAAATAATGCTGGCTATAACCTAAAGAATAATTTATTTTTATTTTAGTTTCTGATTTTAAATGTGTTAAGTTTTTATGTATTATATTATTCATTTATTTTAAGATGGAAGAGACAAAGAAACGGGCTCCCAGAAAAAGATGGGGTGTAGAAAATAATTTCAAATCGGTTTAATGCTGAAACACCAGAAAATTATCCTCGAAAATGTTATGCCTTACATGCTTAACATTTACGAAGGGAGGTAGCCGATGAACAGTCTCAAATAAAAGAACTGGGGGTGGGCCTTGTACAATAATCGCAGATCCCGTCCGTGATTTGGCGCTAGGCCTTGTAAATACAAAAACTGTTTTTGGCTTAAAAAATTCCTAATTACAAGTTGTGAGAGTATTCAATATCACGTTGAAATGGTTCACTATAGCCGTCTGTTTGACAACCCTATATTTTAGAAAACGTCCAATTATCCAAGTCCTCAAAATGATTCGCTCGAATATATTCTTTGCGGCACCCCATATAGGTAAAACTAAATTTATGTCGTCGAAATCATCATCATCAAACACTAAACGTAAATCCATTATAAATATCTATAATAATGTGAAATACTAAATAATTATAAATTATTAGGCAAGTACTTTTATGTTATATTGTGTTATATTAAGTGAAATTTAGGACAGAACAAGTACCTAACATAATGTAAACATACCTCATAGAATAATGTTGATTGACAAAATAATGGAAAACAAAATAAAAAGTGAGGTTAGATATGAATTAAGTGGACCTTAAGCTGTAGATTACCTCGACCTAACTTCTTCGGTGTTATAAGTGACGGTGCAACATAATACGTCAACTTAAGTTCCACTTAACGTTAAGCGGTGCAAATGGCTGTTAATATCACAAAATCGCGCATTTGACAACAGGAAACTGTTAGGGTCGATCAAATACCCTGTATATTCATATTTTATTATTATTACAAAATACCAGTTCATGCCATTATGTTTTGTCAAGAAATACTTAACTTTGTCATTTCGTCAATAAACTATATTGTCATAAATACAAAGAGTAGTTAACAGTGGCGGCGAGAATTATGGATGCTGAAGCATTAACAAAAGTGTTGGAGCAACAAAACCGAATTTTAGAGATGATTTCATTAGATATGTCAAATCAACGAGTTTGTGATGAAAATATCGAACTAATTATTGAATCACTACTACAGAAATATAATGGAATATGTGCCAGATCCAGAGAATCATATTAGCTTTGAGTCGTAGTGTAAAAGGTACGAAGATTTATTTTGTAATAGATGGTTCAAAATTAGATGATTCAGCTAGAGTTAGATTACTGCTTCGAAATTTAAGTACGTCTGCTCATGAAAAATATTGCAATTTTATTCTACCGAAACATCCACGTGACATAAAATTTTCAGACACAATAAGCATTTTAAAGAAATTGTTCGGCAAACAGTCTTCACTCTTTAGCATAAGATATAATTGCCTTCAGCTTAGTAAAAATGAACTTGATGATTTTTCTACCTATGCTGGCATTGTAAACAAACAATGTGAAGCTTTTGAACTCAAAAAGCTGAACGAGAATCAATTTAAATGCCTCATATTTATCATAGGTTTAAAATCAATGGAATACACTGATATTGCAACACGTTTGCTATCTAAAATTGACAAATACGAACGGGACGACATTTCATTAGAAGTCCTAGTTGACGAATGCCACAAAATAGCTAGTTTGAAAAGTGACACTGCACTTGTACAGGAGAAAAACACAACACCACAGGCTCATAAGGTTTTGAAGACAAATCATCCGTCAGGCAATGATGTAAAAAAACCGAACACTCCGTGTTGACAATGTGGAGGTATGCATTTCAAGAAATTTTGTAACTTTTCAAAACACAAGTGTAAAGATTGTGGTAAAACCGGTCATAAAGAAGGTTACTGTTCCTGTTTCAATCAATCGAAAAAACCACACAACCGTCAGACCAAGAAGCATTTCAAGAACAATAAACTCACAAAATCAAACACAATTTTTGTTGATCAAATCACATTTTCAGCCAGAAAATACATTGATTTGGAAATAAATCAACAACAAATTATCATTGATGAAAAATCTTGGTTTAAAATTGGAAAACCTGTCATCATTCAAACATACCAAATTGCATACAGCGCTTCAAAGCAAAAGGTAGCATTACTTGGAAAAATCCAATGCCAGGTATGTTTAAACCAAAAATCATCAGAAATGAGTTGCTTCGTTTCATCAACAAAGGGTTTAAATCTTCTTGGAATTGATTGGATTGAGACATTTGGCCTGTGGGATATTCCAATAAATAGTATTTGTAACACAATCAGTTCAGAAGAAACTAGATATGTTAAAGCAAATATATCCGGAAGTTTTTATAGACAATTTAGGTCACTATAACAAACCCAAAGTAAAATTATTCTTAATACCAAATTCAAAACCAGTTTTTTGACCAAAACGTCAGATCGCTTACAACTATCTGGAATTAGTTGAAAACGAATTAAAATTGGAAGCAGCCATTCCTTCAACTTCTTCATACAACTTGATAGAACCATCAACGTCTTCAGCGAACGAAGTTCAACAAAGGCCTCAACGAAACCAGACGACAGCCAAACAGATTCTCTGTTTCCGAGACGATCTTTCCTAAAAGGGGAAGGTGTTAGGGTTGATCAAATACCCTGTATATTCATATTTTATTATTATTACGAAATACCAGTTCATGTCATTAAGTTTTGTCAAGAAATACTTACTTTGTTATTTCGTCAATAAAGTTCATTTTATATAAAAGTTTAACTATATTTTCATAAATACAAACAGTAGTTAACAGGAACAACACTTTTTTCTTGTGCAAATGGGGCCGTTTCTTTGCGATTTCGGCCTTCAATCAATCCAAAAGTGCACAGTAATAGTCGCTGTTGATGGTGGTTCCTTTTTGGAGGTAGCTGATGAGTATTACTTCGTTCGCATCCCGAAATACAGATGCCATCACCTTACCGACCGATTGTTGCGTCTTTGCTCGCTTTGGATTCAGTTCGCCGATTGCTGTCCACTGAGCTGACTGTCTTTTGGATTCTAGTGTGTAATAGTGAAGCCATGTTTCATCCATTGTCAAATATCATTTGTTGTGGTTTAACAGCGCCAAACACTCCTCTGAAGCATCAATTCGTTGTTGTTTAAGTCGACACTGAGCTCACGCGGCACCCAATTTGCACAGAGCTTTCGGTTCTGTAAGAGTATGTTATAATAGAAGAAGTATTACTTAGTAACTACTCGTATTTTAGGAAAATGTTCAAGGAAAGTTGTGAAATTCAATGCGTTCGTTAAAAGAACAAAAAAAGTATTAATATCCAAATAAAAACTGTAGAAAGTCAAGCAGAATAACTTTTGGGAAAGGGTTGGATATTATTATATATATTATTATTGTTTAAAGACCGAGTCGGGTCTTGAAGGGCAGTTTATTTTTTTATAAAATCCTGTAGCGTTATATTTTTAAACGTTTTGCTAGAAAAGCACCTTTATCAGCACGTTTACCGTAGGCTAATGAAACGATTTTTCATTACCATTATAAGGGACGCAAAATAAGAAATTCTCATTGTGACATGCAAACGGTTGCTATAGGAATAATTATACATTATTGCCTATTATAAATAATAAATCTACCAGGTGCGCTAAATATTTATTACCCGGTAAAAGTATGTGTTAGAAAACTATCACAAATAGCGTTAATAACGCCAATTACCTTCGATACGTCTATCTAAATAATAAAATTTTATATAAATATTGGAATTACTTTATAAACTTAATTGAATGCGGGTAACTGAATATCTTGGTCTTTATGTTTAGTATAATTAAAATGAAATATTGATATAAATAATGTGTCCTTATAGTAGGCAGTGGCGTAGCCAGAAATGTATTCGAGAGGCATACTTGTTTTTCAGTTATTGTATAATGGACTAAAACTACTAAAAAATGACCACTAATTAAGCTAATACAGGTTTATTTATCAAGAAAACACATTAAAAAAATTGTAGTTTAAGAAAAATATTAGATCATAATATCCTGATTATGATTACTCGTATAATGTAAAAATTTTAAATGGATTTAAATAATTTGTAGATATTAATGTTACTATATTATGACTAGTAAACTTGTTTACTACCAAATCTTAATTGTTGTTGTTTTTTAAAATTCGAGGGGGTGCTCAGTGCCTCTTCGCACCACTGTATTCCGTTAGATTACCTGTTCTTTTATATTGAAATTACAAGACTTTAATGATATACTATTACTTAATGTTGAAAAAACCCCAACCCATATTAATTTTGAGTGACAAAGCTGGATGTACCTATATATTTTTTTTATTAAATAAGTATATAATTTATATTCATAAAACCAATTTAAAAAAGAATCCTGAGCAAATATTTTGCCTAGTATTTAAATTGTTTGGTCCTTCCTGTTTTACAACTGAGGCAAATAAGACAGTGTCACAGAAGTGATATAGAATAAGAATAGTGTTATCCTTATAGAGATAAATATTTGGTGCAAGTAAAATAATGCTTCAGTTAAGATTAATCAACACACAATTTAAATATTCATCTACTCTTGGATGTAAGTTGTGTATTTACTTGATATAAAAATATACAATTTATTAAATATATTTTTGTATTGGGACATCTTATATTTATACGAAGATAGTTAATACTGAATTTACGCCACTCTTCTTGGGTAAAGACTATAGTCTACAACGCGCATGATGATAATGGATTATGTTTATTAATTAGAAAGTAATACAATAGTATATTGTGCAACGAACATGAAATGACATATATTTCCTACGAGTATGATCGTTTGCAGCATGAGCCGCAGGCGAGTGCTGCAAATCATACGAGTAGGAAATGGTCATTTCATGTGAGTTTCACACTATACTTTTTCTACGACTGTTTTAATGCTTTTGAATTAATTTAACATAATTTTTAGGAAAATATTTGTTTTTCAAAACTTACCATTGTTAGCGTATAAGCCTAAATACGATAAATTAGAAGTATTAAATTGACTAGGTGGTGTTAAACTATATTCACTATCACTGTTTATGTGTTTTGAAATTAGCGAAATACTTAATTATAATTATTATTAATTATAAATACCAAAACTGTCAATTTGGTGTTTGTATTTTCGGCGTTGCTATGGTGATTTTTCATGCCCGCCGCTACTTTTGTCATTACCAGGAAATTTTATCCGTGCGTAATAATATATCCCACTAGTTGCTAGGCAAGAAGTGGGAAATATTATTACGCACGGGTAAATAATGTGACACAAACTCTTTATTTTTAAAATATTTAAGTAAAATTAATCTAAATATAACTATGAAGGGTCTAAAAATTTTCATTTTTTTTTCGTGACAAAATGGATAAACAGCATTACAATGTACTACATTTTCAAATCATGATTGAACATATAATGTACTACATTTTCAAATCATGATTGAACATATAATAAAGGCATTTAAAGACAGTCGTAGAAAAAAATCTATTGAAGTATAATGTATATAGGTATAATATAACTAAGTATTCCACATGAAACAATAATACCTATACTTGATTCAAGTATCTACTCTACTAGCGGGAGTATTATCTTAGTCTTACTAAATAAGAATAATGTTTTAGTTAAATGAAATATTACCACTCTTGCGACATGACTTTTAAGATTAATAAACTTATAAGAATAGATTTTTTTCCGTGTAAAGTAGAGAAGAAGAAAGAATCAAGAATATTCGAAAATAGGACATTCTGAAAAACAAATAACCTTAACAAGTTTTACATATACAGTACCATTTTTGGGGCTGCTTAAAACTATAACAAGTTAATTCGCTTAAATATATATAACAAGTTACATGTTTTTGTTTATGAGGCCTTTAAAAATTGAAATTGAAAATATAAAACCTTATGCAACATTAATAATGTACTCTCACATCAAGTTTTCTTTAATGCCAAATATCAGATATCTTTGCTCACCTCACTTTATCGCCCGTTCCTCTTACAGAAGTATTATATACTTGTCTAACAATGTATCAATATCTATTAATTTTAGGATTTTTCTTTATATTTTCTTGTTATTTTGAGACCTCGGAAAGATACTAAAATAAAATTTGTTACCCTTTTGTATATAACTTGTTTTCTTGAACAACGAACAACTCGCAGTGGAGTTCGGCCATCCATCATGTGCGGAAAAGACACTTTCCGCGTGTGTTAGGTACACTTAAACATTTGCAAAACCAAAAAGTACAGGCCAAACCGTAGCAATAACTAGCCACAATGGTAAAAAAAACTAGCTTACGTTTGTAGTTTAATACATTTGAAAAATCGTGTGGACAACTAACTTTACAGCACTAAGTGCGAAATAGTAATTTCACAGCTTTTGTTAGTGCAACTTTCTCCACTAACAAAAATGCGGAAAAGTGCACTTTACGCACGCTTGTTGGAAATATGTAGGTATTTACCTAACAAGTGCGGAGAGTACCTACTTATCGGCGAAAAAGACACTTGGATGTGTTAGGCACAAATTTTTTCTTACAAGCACTTCAAATTTCGCAGTCCCAGACGGCATTTTCGTGTGTTTATTAACCTGAACTGTCAAACTGACAATTCAGTTAACAAAAATTGACAAATGTGTCAAAATATTGTTATAATAATATCAGTTATTATTAATGTGTCATAAGAGAAAAATGGTAAAATGTTCGATTTATATTTATAGCAACATTAAAAATAGTGCGGGAAAGTAACTTTACGCATTGAGTGTGGAAAAGTGCAGTATACCACACGCTCGTTGGAAAATATTTTAAATAATATATACCTATGATCTGTAGAATGTATTTATAAAATTTATACAATCGCAATCGAAGACATTCTGTTTTCTAAATTCCTAAATAAAAACAAGTACATTTCTGTAAAGTATCAAAACCCTTATTCTCCCCTTTTAACGATGAATAAATCGATATCTCCAACTGATTTTTATATATTCTTTTGTTGCAGGCCGCAGGGTTAGAATTGAAAGAAAATCTGGCCGCAGGAGCAGCCGGCTGGCCCTACCCCACAGTTTATCACCCCTACGATACAGCCTTCGCCGGGTATCCCTTTAATGGGTAAGTCCACTTTGTTGATAAGCACTTATAGACCAACAGCTACCGCACCGAGTTTTTTTAATTCGCCAGTAAAATAATATTCAATAGGGTTTTTTGTAATGATCCTTAGAAAATGTCATTAGTTTAGGTGATTTGTCAAATAAGTGTGTATTTGATGCTCTTCGTCGGTGCACTAAAGCAGGAATATGAATAAACGGCCGAGTCAATGATTAAAAATCGTTAACTACTATTTTGTATGATTTATGTAGCTGATAATATATCACTAAAATTCTCTATCATTATTGGTTAAATTGGTTTTCTTAATCACTGTCATTATAGATTATAGAAAAGCGTTTTAACCCATTTAATACATTTTAAAATACTAAAACCAAATACTGCTCTTACTCTTTCTACTGCAGACCATAACTCATAACTAACTGTCTCTCACTGACATCATGTTAGTTTTATGCAATATTGGAATACAATCAAGGTACTGGAGTTTCTAGAGTTATTACAATTACAACAACAGTAGTCGATATTTTTAACAGTAATCGATATTGTGCTCACTACTGTTGATGATAACTCGTAAAGGTGTCGACCACTAGTACTGGCTAAATTTAACCTGAGAAACTACATTTACTGAGGAGTATTGCGGTAAAACTGACAAAAATGAATGCAATTTTATTATATTTTTAAGTAATAATACAAACCAAATATGTACATTGTTAAAATTTTAGTTGACTTTAAACATAAAAACAAAAGAAAACATTTTTGTTTTCACGTAATGGAATTAATGCATTTCTCATAAAATAAGATACAACTAATAATGATTAATAGCTTTTCGTAAGTTCACTAACCACCGATGATGGAGCTGTTGTGCTTCCGAAACATGTTTGGTTAAAAAATAATTTGTAGAGAAATGTATTAAATTGATTTTGTGGAGGTAGACTTTTATTTCCTGAATTACTTACATCATTCAACTCCACTTTATCATGGACTACTTCTTTAAATTAAATTAAGTTGTTTGTTGTTAAAAATTAACGTATTTTCTACTTAACCTAATAACCTCTAATATTTTCATGATTAATAAACTCTAAACAATGATTTCCAAATAGAAAACATAATTACTCACATTTGTATTGTTTGCTAATAATGAATTAATCAATATTTTATTTTACTCAAAAACTTTTTCTAAAAGATTGATTGCAATAGGATCTTAAATTACTCATCATATGAATGAAACAACAAAACAAGCCGATTATTTGTAACAAATTTATTAGTAGAAATTACAAACATTCTTGGAAATTGGAAATATTGTTCTTACACTAGATTTTTAAGATATCTCCATAAATAAAAATAACAGGAGGCCTCTGCGAGAAATCAATTTTCCTGCAAAAAGTTCCCAGCCTTGGATTTTCGGAAGACCAATAGCGGCCATTTTTAGTAGTATCGACATGACCATTAAGTTCTTTTTCTTTCTTGCAAAATTGCAACAAGGTTCAAGAAAAATACACTATTAAAATGACCATTAAGGTGAAAATGCCTCATCTGAGAATAAGATTACTTGCAATTTATTCATTATATCTACAACCAGTAGCCTTTAGTGCTTGTTGTTGTTGTGACGGATTCGAAGTACCGACGATTTCGTAACATTTAAGGCAGCTGCCAGTTTTTGTGTCGATAAGTTTGGTTCTTGGCGCACGGTTGTCGTTGACCTTCGATGAACAGGTCTGCCTTTATTTAACGTTGATCCAAATTTAGTTTCCAATTTCTTAATCATCTGAAGGCGTGAACATTCATTAATATCGTGCAAATTCAAATGTTCTCAAACTCTACGGTACGCTCAATAGTGACAGAATTGTTCTCTCCACTGTAGCGTGCTTAGTGACTAAATTTCCCTGAACTAGCCTATCGTTTAAGACTGCCGCCGCCTTTCTACCCTCTCTTCCAAATTTTCTCCAGTGCAACCAACTAATTATAACTCTTTGGACAATGCCGGCGCGTCATGGCAATTTCTAGATTTTTGTCTGTATGTATTCTTCCACGACAGCGCCAAAACGCTTTAACCAATTGAGCTAAATTTTGGTATATGAGTTTGGGCTAGTATTTGGTTGAAATCGCTTTAACCCTGTGATATGGGTGGATACAACCTTCAAATAGCAGTCGAGTAATACATCATTTGAAAGCATTTTTTAACCCATTAAATGTGCCAGCGTTATTTTCTTTTATTTTTTTCAAAACTCCCCAAACTGAGCTGTTCTAGATACATACTGAACTGTTCCTTGCGTAGTTATTTACAGGTCATAATTTTTTTTAAGACTTTACAGTGCTTGATTTTTGAGAAATTAATGAACACCTAACCCACTCTGAAGCATCTTACTACACCTGTCTGCACTGATGTAAATATACACTTTTTTTCTACTTTTAATTACTTTACTAGCTGTTACATTTTTCATTTTGTTATTGATAAATATTCATTGTAACGATATTCAACAAAACCATACGTTTTTTTATAACATAAATTTTATTATGAAGGAAAAAAAAACCATTGGCACATAAACGTGCCAGTGGGCAGACATGATGTCTATTTCAAAGATATGCATGCGCAGTTGGCCTTGTTCTATTTTTAGTATTTGAACTGTCAAACACGCACCAGTAGGTATTTATTACGTTCAGTACGCAATTTAGAAATTATTACTGGTACTTTACGGAAAAAATCAAAAGAATCAAATATGTCTGAGTATAATTTGTTGCTAAAACAAGCCGAGGAACAATGTAAATCAAAACCGATGGAAATTTAGTACTTGTGCGGGGAATGATAATTCCATTGTAACTGTATTATCAAACTGCTGTAATCATATGCTTCCTTTGAAAAATGTAGAGATATTCTATAACTAAAAAAAGTAAAATTCATATTCAAATGCCGCTTATAACAAAAATATGGGAGGCGTCGATTTTGAATGATCAGGTCTGTCTAGCTATGGAATTTCAATAAGGACTAAACAGTAGTGGTGGTCTTTCTTCAGTTGTTCAATTGATCAACCTAATCTACAAGATTGGCTATTATGGAGAAGGTGTGAAAACAATAATATGCCGCTACTTGAATTCAGACGGCAACTTATTGCTTTATATTTATGGGCACCCTTCAATGAAACCAGGGCCATCATCAAGCGCATTATCACCAATTGTCAATTAGTTACGTTTGAATGAACAAAATCACTTGATAGTCCAAAGTAGTGAAACATAGACAAAATGTAAAACATGTTCTAACCGCACCAGTTTTGAGTGTAATACCTGCAAAGTAGCCCTGCACCCAAAAACATACTTTAGAAATTTCCATAGAACATACCTTTTTATTATATTTATCAATAACTGATGTAATTATTCAAAAAATATTTAGTTTTAAATATTTATGTAATGTTTCTCTTATGTTACTGTATGTGCCTGGTGGCACATTTATGTGCCACTATTTTTTTGGTACTTTTATTATAAATAAATTTTAAATTTTGCGTATACAATGTTATTTCACATATATAAACAGCAACTAACGTGTTTTTGTTCTAATTAAAACAAACAAAAATTACGGGCACTAATGGGTTAACTGCTTTACAGGGATAGGTTACTTTTGATATTTACGTCCATAATTCTCGAGAAAATTGCGTTTACAATTTTTGGAACCTACAACGTTTAATAGAATATATAATGAAGTAATTTAATAAGGAGTTTTGGTGTTTTTTATAGAGCGTGCGCTTGCTTGCGGAAGTTCTTGGGTTCGAATCTAGCGAATAACTTGCTTAAAAAAATATAAATCTACTTGAAGAAACAACTAAATAAATTATGAAACAGGGTAATAGTAATTTAGTGGGATGAAAAAAGTAAGAGCGTATATAAATATAACCTAGTCTGCAGTCCACGCTTTTGTAGCACGTTTTTTTCAGAAAACCTCATAGATCTATAGGTACTACATTATATGGTTCAGAATGAGTATTATTACTGGAAGTGCCAATAAACATAAATCAGTGAAATAGTGCATTATATAGACACATAAACGACAATACACAAAACGATGGCACACGGAAACCACTTTTTCAACTCTGTGTGTTTATAGTGTATGCTGGGATAATTTATGATCGACACACCAGAGAATAGGGCAAAAAAAGAACAATTTCTCTATATAACGTGATAATATTAGATATATGTGGTTTATATTATTTTATAATACGAGAGCTAGCGGCATTACTATTATTTCCAATTTTGCTCATTTGCCACAAGAATAAAAATCCCGTTGGCAGCCAGTCGGAAAAGTAGATTTTCGATTTATACTTAGTCCTGAAACAAACAATTATTAATAAATAAATAATAGAATATTCTGACAGTCACCAAATTGTTATCTTGATAGTTATTTTAACGTGATATACCCATTATACTATACATACTTAAGTATACGGCCTTGTTCTTTCACCAAGTTGGTGTTCATTTGTCAAAAATAATTACAGGTGGAGCTGTTTTTTTAATTTTTTTACTTTATGAAAAAGATTTAGGTGCTCTATAGTTTGATAATAAGTAACATTGCTATTTTCTATTAACAATGACAAAAAATATGATTTTTTTAAATTTTGACAGGCCGCTATTTGCACTTTAACTTTCCGATTTGAACCGCCAACGAACTCAAGCGAGAAATTGACCTATAGCCAATATTTCAACCAACATGCTACTTTTTATCCCCACTGGAACAAATATATTTTTTTATTTTTTTTATTCCCTGTTCATTTTTGCTTAAAAAAGTAATACACTTTTTATAGGTCATAAGTGAACGGTTTTGCAGGAATTTCCCTCTAAATAAATGTCTGACCGTTGAAATAGAAATCAGATGGGTCCAATCAATGTTTTTGTTTGTTTTCATCAAAGTTGATGTATGTAGAGCAATAATGGGACAATATTCTAAACTCGAATTCTACAACTTTGGAACAACAACAACATGGAACAGTAAATTTTTTTCAACACTCTAATGAAAAAGACTATTGATGATACGACACAGATCGAAATACTTTTTAATAAAAGTAATTGCGGTTCACGGATTCATTTGGCTGTCCGCTTGTAGAATTTTTTCTGAGCGTTTCGCCAACACTAATCATGAAGATACCCACCACTGGTATTGACGAAACGTTGAACAGAAATTCTACTAGGCAACTGCCTAATAATTTGAAAAACTATAATTACTCAGTGGGCAACCGCGAAGCCTTAAACAATTCATCACATTTCTCTATAATGTATTATACTAGTGAATTTTAATTACTTTTTTTTCCTTTGGGTATTAGGTTCGAATTTTGAAATGAAACTTCCTTCATATGTGTAAAAATTGGTTTAAATTAAATAACAAGGTTCAACAAAACGACAAAAACAATACTAGTGAATAATCTCGCAAAGCCAATCCACCTCACCGCTAAGTAATGGCAACACTAATTGATTGGATATGAACTTCATTTTATATGAATGTTTAATATAAGGCACTATTACTTAGAACGGAAGTTGGAGGCTTTGAAAACATCTTCCTTTAACTAATGTGTATCAGGATTATAAACTATTCAATCGCATTTGAATCTTTATCTTATACAATTCAATTCAAGGGCACACCATAGAAGGGGACCACTTAGAGATTTTATTGTTTGTGAAGATTATTAATTTTTTTGAAAGATTTCTATTTAATGTCAACCAAAACCAGCTTAGTTGGGGTCATGATCTAAATTTGATCATTATATGATCCTTTGGAGGAATTACAATCTGCCTTATTGATGACCTCGAGCAATAGCTCACACAGTAAAATAATTAAGTTCGTAAAGCAGTCTGAACTTTTGGGCCAAAAAAACCGACCACGTGGTAGAAATGACGTATCAATCTAACTTGCAGTGTGTACAAGATAAGTTAGGCATATAGTATTCTCACGGTGAATGTCTGTTAAAAAACTCATCATGGCCCCTTCATTTTGAATTTCTTCCAGATCATTACCCCTATATATTAGGTAGGTATATCTATGCTCTTGTTCTGAATATCTTTTTTGAGTTACGCTATGGAACGAGAGAATTTGTCGCCAATTTTAAACCGTACCACAACCGACATATCGATATTTAATTACCACCGCAAAAAGTGAGTGTGCAGGAAAAAAGAAAAATAACAAAACAAAATATATTTTGTTTTCAATCGAATGACTGCGCAATTGGTCATGGTGTACATTTTGTTTATATTTTATGTGCGTACGTATCGTTCTCCAAAATGTATGTAAATCGAGAACCAATATATCGATACGTATTAAATATGTAGAAGCAAAGAGAAAAAAAAATGAAATGACATTTATCCATTTGAATTTTAGAGGCGTGTATGATAAATACTTAAGCTCAATTTGTCACTTGGACAGCCATTAAATTCAATATAGGGAAACCGTTACTACTAGGTAATATTGAAAAAGGATTAAGTTAAATAAAACTGCAAATTCTAGAAGATTTAAAAAGAGTGAACGTTGGAGGTGACTTGGAACTAAGAATACTAACGCTACACCCCCAACTTCAGTCACAAAACAACCTAGATAAGTAAGTAAATAGGGAATTTAAACTAAACATTTAAAGAAATCATCAAGAACTTTGTTTACAATAATTACAGTAGTGCATCAATAGAAAACAGAAATGTACCGAACCTGGGTGATTTTGTCAAAAGTGTAAACAGTCTCCTTCAGCCCCTTCTCTTGCCAGAGAGTCGGCCATTTCATTCCCCTTTAAATCACAGTGGCCAGTGATCCTGACCAGATTATTGTTTTTCCGTCGAGATTGAAAAAGTGTTTTGTAGAACAAAAAATCTTGGATCATTGTTACAGTCTTCATTTTAGTCAGCTTCCAACCAGAAACATAAAACACATATTTCAAGTATAATTATGTAGAAATTGAACACCACACAGTAAGTAATTAATGTATCGGTTTCCCATGGATAACTTGAAGATTTTCTTTAACCAAATTCTGAGGTTGCGATGCATTCGATCTCTATTGGATGTAATTAAAGTTATTTCATGAATATGAAGTGTTAACTGCTGTCGGAATAACAACTTGTTAGGAATGACGACGACTCGAGTTTACAGGATTGCAAAGCTGTAATATTTCCTGCTGATCGGTTAAGACAAAGGTACTTTTATATCGTAAACAGATCCACTTTCCTCAAATTTTAATCATTAACCTTTTGCAGTGCACGTACTTTTTGTACCATTGGCCAATAGGTATGGCATGATTGGTCTTTTAAAATTATCATTAAATGCCGACGCCGAGAACCTAGATGGTAACGATCGTAAAATAGACATATTCGAATACCAAGTCTGTCAACTTGTGTCATTTAAAAACAATTATGTCAGATTTAGTTCATGTGAATAGTACAGTACAAACAAGTTGAGAGAAGTCACAAAGCGAATAAAACTTTCTTGGGCTGCATTTGGGAAACTGTCACACATATTAAGAAACTATGATATTCCGATAAATTTGAGACGACAAGTTTTTAACACATATGGAATGGAAACAATTGCGCTTACCCAGTCAAGTGCCCATAGATTACGAGTGATGGAGAGGGCAATGGAAAGGTCAATGCTTGGTATCACTTTGAGAGACAAAGTAAGAAACGAAGAAATCCGTAGAAGAACAAAGGTTAAGGACATTGTTGAAAAAATTGCAGAGATGAAATGGAAATGGGCAGGTCATGTCGCAAGACTACAAGACGAGAGATGGACATTGAGAGTAGCAAGATGGAGACCAAGAGAATCGAAAAGAAGTATAGGTAGACCTCCGCTAAGATGGACGGATGATTTGGGAAATTGGTATCAAAAGGCAAAGGACAGAGATCAGTGGAAGGAATTAGGAAAGGCCTATGTTCAGGAGTGGACGAAAGAAGGCTGAGGAAGAAGGAAGAATAGTATTAAAATGAAAATAATTATAAATTAGGATTTTTTTTTAAGACATAATGTTTTAATATTTGTTATATTATTGTGGAGTTAAGTTTTTTTGTTTTGTTTTTCTCGTTGCCCTGGTGGAGACCAAATGTTTATCTATGTTGTCTCTTGGTTGAATATTCTGGAATTTGTGCAACATATACATAAGCAATAGTTGCTTTGGGGGATACGTACCTTAATGCCTATATGCCTTCATATTTTCTTTGCAAACTCTTCTTCTTCAAGAAGATTAAGCTAAGTTGCAATTATAAATAATTTTTAAATGAGAATTATAGAATATTATGGAAACAAATCCTTTGTGAAAATTATCAAAAAACATATTTAAAATATTTCCAATGACGTGATTTTGATTAGGACATACAACAAATTTATTAGATACTAAATCCCATTGATCGTCAATGTGTGTGGCATTATTTCTGAGAAACGTTATTTGTAAAATTAATGTAATTGATAATTATAATACTGATAACTCTATGTGGTGTGTGATATGGCCTGCGCAAAATTGGTATCTGGTCATATAATTAAACAAATAGCATACAGTACGATATAATATTGTTTATATGAATATTTAATTAGGTACTATTAATTATTTTTATACTCTATAAACATTTCCGTATATCCATATATTAATAATTAATATTTTAAATAATACACATCGTTTACTTCTAGAAACACACTAAAAATATTAATTAAATAAAACTGTCTTTTCGCTTAGGGCTAATATACTCGTATCTACGTTTCATCTAGATCATATATTCACGCCATACGACACGGAATATTGTGGCTAAACTATTTAATTTCCTTAAAGTTTTATCCATGGGTTCGATAAAAACGATTTATGGCTACATTTTAAAAATATTGTGATTCTATGCAGGGTGTCCCAAATATAAGAAATGAACCATAGTTATGTGTTTTTTTTTAAATGGAATGCCCTGTATATGAATATATTTTTAGATTTCCCGTTCAAAATAAACCTAACTTCCATCAAAGTACATCTCACCTAAACCTGACAGTTTCTTAAATATTTGAATTTTTATAAAAATATAGACATAATTTCAATGAGAAATTCACACCTATTCGTTTGTTCTTTTTAAGCCAGTCTGGGCTGATAAAAATACCCACTCATCACTTGTTACGCCAAATATAAAAAACCCCCAATACTAAATACAGGGTTTCATTAAAAATTTTGTTACTAGTTACTTTTTCGATTCATTCTTGCCAACTCCATCAAGTATTTGGAATTTCTTTAACCAAATTAAGAATTCAACGTAAATCCTAAATTAAATTAAATGTTGTTCTTGTGAGTAGATAATTACAATAGAATCGAGAACGTAACTGTACAGCCACAAGTTATCCATAAATAGTCTTTACAACTATTTTCATATATACCAGATCTTTCTGTGGTTTCTATTTTATTTTTTGGGTTACCTACCGACTGATCTAGTCTTGAACCGGATTTGAAAACCATTTTAAAACCAACATCTCTAAACATCTTACCTAAAACCGCGACTATAATTTGGAAATATCTTGATTTTCTCGAAAATAGCATTTTGAAGGATATTTCATTCATCTGCTAACAAGGAACTTCATACTGTGCATTTTGTTTCCAGAGCTATAAATATGAAAATTGAATTTATGTTCACTGTTTCTAATAACAGATGTTTATTATATAAGAAAGACAGTAAGATCTTTTTCTTATACGTAAATCTAATAGATGTAATGTAGGAAAATTATTAAGTTTAGATGGGCTGCAACCAAACTTTCAAATAAAAAATGTCTCGTTTGGTTTTACAAGCCCGATCAACAAAAATTAGAATTCGTTGTTTAACAATAAATTATTGTCCAAGTGTATTTAACATTTCATGTAATTAATACCACCAATTTCCTTCATTAAATTATAACACTTCGTATTCAACTCGCAACACTTTTCACCTTTAAAGCACCAAAGTTTATATTATTTATTCATTAGATACATAAAGACATATAAATAACTAATAGTTGAGTCGCGTTGTAGAACGAATTGTTATTACACCAACAACTCATCAACACAATAAATAACAAAATTATATTTTATTATTATTGTGCTTGTCTCCTTTCTTCCGATAGGATATCCACGATATTAATATTGCCTAAATGTCATTTCCTGGTCGTATATCTACAAGTAACACATGTGTCTTTTTATATTCCAAATTTAATCATGAAGTTGTTAGGTGAATATTAATGTTTGATATTATGTATAGGTCATGTCTTGCTCAGATTGGCAACGAGTTTGCAATACCAATAGCATAAGCCCAGTACGTAACGTAACGAGTAAGTTTATTCTTAGGGGAGACTTGGGTAAAATGGGATAGTCTCCTAAACGCCAAATATTTACAAAGAATGATAAAAATATATACATGGGAAAAAATGTAAGCTATTGCGTTTCGATTGATAGAAGTCATATAAATGAACAACAAACTCTATTTAATAGTTTATTACAATTATTATCTTTCGATGACAAAAGTCGGAACAATATTCCTCTGCATCATGTCACACACTACTCACTCGTAAACGGTTTTGGATTTGGCATAAAGTTCATTACGACGCATATTTGATATTTTTGTCTTCTTTTTCTTTGATTTCTTTTGATTATCTCTTTTTCGTTTGGCATGAACATATCTATCGAAATTGCCCTTAAACTTTTTGATCAACTTAGAGGTGATCAGTGTTTCTAAATGTTGACGTCTGCACAGCCGTCTTACCTCTTCTCAGGACGCATTCATTTTTGTTGGACCTTTGGCAGTAGAGTAACTGATTTGGAAAACTTTTGCTATTTGAACAGGATGGAGTACAATTTTCGTAAAACGTCTTACATGGAATTGACTTAGCATTGTTTAGTTACAATAGAAATTAATACACAGTAAAAAATATCGACATGGTAAAAATCATTTCTGCAGTGGTAAATAAAAGTAGTGTTAAATTTAACACTCGGATCAATATAATTTACCACAATTTTACACTCATATAGGACCAAAGTTGTGGTATAAAAGTTGCATGTGAATTCAACTCTCTTAAAAGTTAATTTTGTCGAATGGGTGTTATTTTATTATAAGTTTACACTCTATGAGAAAAATTAAATACAATAACAATTAATAACACGATATCAGCGTACAATAAACCCCTCTAAAAAGTTGTTTGAACACACCGAGTGTAAAATTTGCTTTATAATTGTTTTTTTTTACACGACAAACATACACACACAAGGTACAGAGTTCAATCTTGAATGCCGGCAGGTCACATGTCATTTCATATTTTTATTTAATTCGGAGATTTTTCGGCTTTTTGCTCTTACATTCTACGTTGTGAATTACTGCATAATAGAATAGAATTATGTCAGTTATATTTAAACTATAATATAAAAATTAAGCAAAGTTCTGCAAAGTGCCAAATGAGAGTGGGTGTTATCAGGATCTGGTTAAATTGGGTAAGTACCTACAGATTGAAACTAATAGAAACAGCTAGGTAAGTAAGTAGATTTTTAACAAAATACTTAGGTATTATAGGATTGGTACAGATTTATGTTCCTTGTAACTTTTAAATAATTATAATAACAGATTGCAGATTTTTACCTTATACTCTTAAAGTTTAGGAGATCCCAATGGTGATCAATGAAATTATGTTTAGTAATAATAGTAGTATATTGTTATTTATACCATTATAGTATTATATACCATTAAGGTGTCATTTTGTTCAACTAAATAGTTATAATAACAACTAGATAAGTAGTACCTATATTAGTCGTATTAATTAACGATAGATAATACTTGAGATTTTCAATCTTTTATGTTGTTGCAAAGCATATTTTTGTTTAGTGTTTATGGTTACTACATTGTTAAACCATAGCAGGTTATGTACTATATTAAGGTTGCCATTTTGTCCAAATAATTTGAATTATAATTTGTTTTATAAATAATAAATCGTATATTCAACATTGTCATTATTCATTCAGAAACCTTTTCCCAAGTGATTTGAAAAATGTAAGTATATTATATTAGGGGCTGGTACTTTCGGCTTTGATTAAGTCATTCAATCATGTATCAAACTAAGCGAAGGTTTATAATGACAAACATCTTGCACAATTTTAACATAAAATTTCAAATGTCTGGTTATTTTGATAGATAATGATAATTGACGTAAACAAAGTGGAAAGTATATACTAACCCTGGGTAGAAATTGTTACACCCGCTATAGTAAATTCACACCCAAAACGGAATGAAATTCGCACTATAATAATATGATATTTACAATAATTAGGCATAAATTACTATTAAAAGGTGGTTTACTTTCAAGTCTCATTGTTTATTTTACCCCATTGAGTGTAAATATTAACACTGTAATTTAGTTAATTTACACGCGATAGTGTAAATGTACCTATCAATGAATTAAAAGAATTACACTCATCAGATATAAAATAAACATCTCAAAATTATCATTTTTACCAGATTTAATGATTGGTTAATATACCCGATTGCGTGTGGTCCTATATGTACCACCATTGAGTGTTAAATTTAACACGCAATTTTTTACTGTGTAGGAAAATATTGAAATATTTTTCTAATATTGGACAAAACGTGATAGTGATCAAACCTTATGGTATCCTGTTTAGGACGACGACACACGGTACATTTCAAAACCCTAGTTATTATTATTATGATTTTTTGTTAGAACTTAAAATATCAGATGGTTAATTTAGACACACAATTATTAGATATTAAAAAAAAGTACTTACCTCGAATTTCTAAGTTGCCTTCGCTAAACAAAGCAAGGGATAATCAAATGAAGATAAAACAACTTCCAAACAACTGGCTGTTATATAAAATAGACTAGCACTGAAGTAGAATATTAAAACGACCCATACAAATATAGG
This sequence comes from Apoderus coryli, assembly GCA_911728435.2. Taxonomy (NCBI): domain Eukaryota; kingdom Metazoa; phylum Arthropoda; class Insecta; order Coleoptera; family Attelabidae; genus Apoderus; species Apoderus coryli. Next base: position 6,122,477 of record OU452204.1, on the reverse strand, counting down.
TTTTTTGATTTAAGTTTAAGCCGAACAAAAAGCATCACAGGCAGAAATTGCTGACGAATTGCTTATACTTTTCATAAAAATTAAGTGTTCTTGAGCCGTCATTTCCGCTAAGAATTGTTGCAAATTTGTGTTGATTTTGCACGAAAAACGTACCTACACATTTATCACTAAATCTCTCGAAAAATGACTGCTTCGCTACCTGGATTGTACTGATCTGACATAGATTTCTTTCCCAAGCTTTTTCTGGGCTGCAGTTTGAGAGGCTGGGAGGAAAGGAAGGGAACTTAGTACTGAATTGAAGCACTTTCGAATGAAGGACATTATGTTGAAACTTTGTAATCCCTTGACAGTATCTGCTATAAATATTTCTTAAAGTTGAGCTAACTGTGCGTTATTTCTGGGAAAACCGTCGCGATGGTCGTTGCTTAAATTTAAATACGCGTATTTGCCAAACAAGACTCGAAAATCAACTGACAATCTAGAAAATCCTTACAAACATTACATATTTAGTAGTAAACATATTAATTTTACTTGGAAGCTTCAGCTAACGATCAGAAGCCATCAGTTTCTTTGCATGCATCTTATCCGATCTAACTAGATTGTTTTTGCGATTGGTTTATTCGGGACATTCGATTCGGATTAAGGAATGTGAATTAGGCCTTTTTAATACTAAATACTATTTTGCCACCTTGTAAATTTGAAATAGCTTTATTATAGTGTAAAATAAATATAGACTATGACATTTAGCAATTAAATAAACATCTTTGTGACACCAAACAACGATAACCTTTAGAACTGAACCATAAAAATGATAAATTTTAACGTGAAATTGTGTTAATTTCAATTAGATGTTATTGTCAATTATTCAACTATAATAACAACTCCTATTAGATCAGATGTATTTTCAGGATATAGGTCAGCAAATAATGTGCATTTTTTTCTAAAATGTGATTTTGTTTACATTGGAAATAATAACTAGATATTCATTTTGTAGGCCAAATTATTATTAATATTGTTTATTGTAACCACAGAAATTATTAAACTAAACTAGGACTTTAAATACCTATGTGTAATATAATTTATTTTTAATAAATTGAAGTTTAGTGGATACAATCTGCATAATTTTACGACATGTAATGGAGTAGCAACAGTAAAAATCGGGCACACTATGTTAGCACGGACCAGCAGACTTGAATTAACACCAGCAAATCCCGTCTGTGCTGGGAAGCAGTTTCGTAGCGTTTATTGCTACTTTACAAGCAGGTTTAAAATAAAAATTGATCGCAAACTTACACTACAATAATTATACATTGATAGCCTGGGAGTGGATTATTAAACTAGATCTATTTGCTTCTTCCCTTCAAGCATAAAATAACCTTTGTTTACCTCTAATATAGGGATGAGTTTCAGCCAATATTTTCAAAATGTGTTTCTTCCCCCACTAGCTCTTTTTCGTCAGTTACATTATAATCTGCGTATTCCGTTATTTTCTTCTTCTATGGAAAAAAATGGTCTCTCCAAACTACTCATGAATACCAGCTAACAACATCCTGAGTAGTTTAAGAAAACCATGTGAGATTTTTGCGCGAGCTATTGATGATCAACACACTTGAGATCAAAAAGACAATCACAACATTTAACTGCCTCGAAAAAGGTGAAAGCTGTCTTACCGATATCGACCGGAAAAGCAAGAACGGCTATCTTCTAAATAATCTTCAATGAATACCTTGAAATAAGTAACGCATCATAAGCTGAAGTTAGAAATTTCAAAGCGACCACATTTAAAGAACAAGAACTAAGTGTTGTTCCAACAAACTAACTCACGTGCTTACGATTCGGCTTTCGTGATGGTCAAACGTCGAGTTCCTCGACTATTTATCGTATTCTCAGGATCTGAGCTCCATCGACTTTTTTATTTGAAAAAAAAAAATACTCAATGAATTTTCAGGAAATTCTGATATTGGCAAAATATCTGCTGGACATTCAGCGCAACTGACTGTGAAGGCTTAATGTGGATAAATGTGTCAATTATCGTTTAATATCCGTAGAACTAGAAGAAATATTTCTTAGAATTTAAATTAATTAAAAGAAGTCTCTTCGGTAGTTTAGAATTGCATTTCTGTTTATAATAGAAGCTCTTAATTTTGAAGATGTTCTATTTGGTCTTAATCTATAGATAAATTTGGGCTGAGATGACTAATCGGTTGTTAGTTGTTTACCGTTTACCACAAACTCTTTACTGTATAAACGTGAACAATATAAAGGCAGGCTGCCTATAAACACATTGAAACAGTATGAAAATTTGCAGTATTATGAGCAAACATGTAGTTGTAGTTGGCTGATTATAACTCTCTTATATATTTTATATTGATTTAATGAAAAGATGAAGGTTAATTTTATGCTTTTATAAAAGTAATTTCGATATCTTTATCTACAGAATGTAAAATATATCTTTAATCTAGATGATTTTGTCTTTTGTTAAACAAAGAAATATTATTAAAGGTAATTTTATTTTAGTCTTATAGAATCATCTTATAATGTGTTCTGTATAAACTGAAAAAGAATATTTCACTACAATTTAGAAATAAATGCATAATTAGCCATCTCTTATACCTTGGCATTTGGAGAATAATCAGATAACCATAAAAACGTAAACTGAACAGCAAATCATAAATACGTCATTTATAATAGATAAATAAGAAAAATTGATTTGTAGGGATCACCATAATAAAACAAACAAGTGCTATAACAAACAAATTACTATAACAGTTTTACGGGGTTCCGGTCGTTTTCATAATCATAAAACATGTCACGTATCTATGACATGAACAACACAATTTTATATACATAAATGGAGATGTTAATTATTTGTTTATTATATATTATTTTATACATAACATATTATACTTACCTACCTGTATTATAATATTTATGACACTAATGATATATATTGTCGGATGTCTTGTCCGGTAATTTACAGTTATAGATGTAAGTACCTCTAGCAACTTCCGATCACGTCGTTCCTAGTTCATCGGCACAAATTTATGTTGGACTTTGGTTGACTCTATGCTATAGTGACATACAAATTCAGTTATGTTTTTGCAATCATTTGCAAATGAAAGAGCTACCAATCGGAGTCTTTGTCACAGGCTAACAACAAAGACTAGGTTACTCTTTGCAATGAAGTAAGAATTCCTATTAAAGTTTATTCAAAAACGAATATTGACTAATAAAATATGCTATTTTTTAATTCTTTCGTTTACATTTTCTAGTACCTCATACAGAAGGAATTGATTACTGTTTTAATGAAATGAAAAATGTGGTTTAGAAAATATGACCCTACAAAATAATTAAGTGGAAACGTTAATCAGATTAATTAGAATAATAATACAAAACCATAAACTCTAAGACTTCTATACAAATGTTAGATACTAATTTCAGGTTTATCAAACAAGCTGTTTCATTCTGGAAGTCTAGTTCATATTTATTTGATGATGGATTTGGTCGAAACTACTCTTTACAATTTTTGATCGTTAAATTTGAAATCACTAACAAATATGTCTGAAGTTGAGTTTAGAGTCTTTGGTTGTCTCCACTCTACTTTAAGCAAGGATAATATACTCCAATTACTTAAAAGCATTTAAACCATGTTTCCATAATTTACTTACTCTATTGTGAGAAGACAGCTGTTTATAATTATAAATTTAAAACTAGTCTCGCGAATACGAAGAGAAATAATACTCCAGCCCTAAAACTGTTTCTTAACTGATTTTCCAACGATATGTGGTAGGATTGTAGTAGGTATCAATTTCTGAACATAAAGTTCATCTTCAAAGAAATATACTATGAACAACACAGGCTTTGCGAGTTTCAGGATACATCGCTTAGGAAATATTTTACTGGAAAGGAGTTTCATAGTTGCCCAAGTCTCAGAACCCCATAGCAAACAAATACGTGCATATCCATTATAGAGTATTTTGAAATATATACATATATATCGTATACAGATATTTATTAAATCTATAAAAAAAGAACTTACGAAAACCTCGAAATATTTGGAAAAAAAACAGACCCCACCTACCTAAAAGCATTAAAACTCAATACTTCTATGTTATGACTGCTAAAGCCAAACTAACAGGTGTTTACGTGTGTGTTTTCAAGCACATACATAGAGGCGCTTTTGCCAGTTATTTTTTATTCCGGAAATATTAAGTAAAATAAAGAACTGGCATCCCGGGAGGACCCGTTCAAGGGTTAACAGTTGAGTTGAATTGTACCATAGATAAAACCCGATTTCCAAGAACCAATCAGGAAGTCATTATTCGTATTTGCGATAAAATGTCTTGTACAACTCCAGGTGTGGTGAAAAGTTAATTACTTTTTAGCACAGTACAAAACACCTAACCTTTGTAAGGCTAAATCAGCAATTGAACAGGCACTCAAGCTTATACCTATAAAACAGTAACGCGAAACGAGAATTAATGAACTCTATCTCTACATTATTATTTGTAAACTGTAAATAGTTAAAAATATTCGCATCTTGACCTACAAGATATATTCCATTGATGAACTATTATTCAGCTGAATAAAATAGCCAAAACAACACTTATAGAAAGAAGTTTATAGTCATAAACGCAGTCAGCACAAAAAACTACTCTTACAAAACTTATCAACGCGGATAAACACAAAAAAAAATAGTGTAAATGATGGGACCGATATTTAGGATCACAGCAATATGTCGCAGAATTTAATAAAGTAAACCATGGTATAATAATAATAATAATATCTTTATTAACCATAAATTGGTACATTAACATGTACATTGGCACGTCAAGTAAAACTAAAATAACACAACAAAGAAAGATACATACAAAACTGAATTAAAATAATGAGAACAACAATAATTTCACATTCTTTTGTACTTAAAAGCTTCAATATAATCTACAATATAAAACACACAATATATTATATAAAAACTCTAGACAACAGGTAACACGGATAAGACAGCCAAAATCACACAAAGGAAAAAACAAGACTTAAATTATTGAGCCACAGCAGCAAACTCTTGCAAATTATAGAATACGTTGCTCGTCAAACAGAATTTTAACTTTTTTTTTTTTAAATACAGTCTCTATTCTATCCTAATATTAAAATCCATTCCCGTAGTCCATATTTTACTATAAATTAAATTTATAATACTTAGGATTGTGTGGAGTTATTTAAAGTATTCTAATTCATTGCCGCAGATTTCTGTCTATGTGTGCTCAAAGTAAAAATAAATAGAATACCTCTTTAATCGTGGCTTATTTCAGATGGTTTCTTCATTTTCTACAATAAGTAACTAACCAAAATGCATGTAGAACGTCTATTAACGCCGACTGAACTCATCATGACAAGCAGTCAGGCAGCGGCACGAACTCGCTTCTCTCACATGCAAATTTACTGTTATTGCCATTACTGATTGATTTTTGTTTAAAACTGCTGCTGCTGCTTCTATATATACACATTTTATTTATTAAAGGATATGCCGATGGTTCGAACTGTTTATTGTGTATATTTTGCGACAGTAAATTGTCAATAAACACGCTGTGGATGCCTTTGAAATTGCTATCATCCGTGACGAAAATGAGCAACATTAAATGAAATATTTTATATTACTTTCGTTATTAAGAAATGATTATCTTTACTTTAAATAAATAAACTAATATACCTACTACTCTTGATTTTTATTTAGCGTTTATCTAGATCGCTGTACAGAACAGAAAAACGTTTTGGTTACTAATTTATTTGTTTCGTATTTACTCAGTTGTAATTGCAGCTGAAATTAACGATACAAAGCCGTCCCTACGCGTCTTCCCTTTCAAAAAAGCGAATCCGCTACCGATGATTTTCTTTTTCCATTTCATCAACCACACAAAACTTTAAATTGCTGTCTCATACAAACTACTGGACGGAATTTTGTGATTATGTAACAATAGCAGGAAAACGATGCCAGAGGGCTTCAAGGCGCACCAACCCCTATCCTTGTCTTTTCACCTATAATTTTTTACCATGATCGCGAATTTGTGACGTTTTTCTATACAAAAAATTACCTGATTTGTAACACACAAATCATCAAACCAAAGCGCAGGTTATCTAGTTTTTATTTGCCTAAACTTGCATAACTACACTAAATGCGCATCTCAATTCTCATTCAGTCGAGCCAAAAAGCTCTCATGAAGTAGCTTTCTTAAGAACATTTTCAGCGTGGCAGGGATTGGGGATAGGGCATAATTGGATATTTGAGGCGATTATAACTGAATATGTATACCTAAGCTGAAATTAAAATGATCCACAGCAATAGACTAAAAAATATATATAAGTGAAATTTGCTTCCAGACAAAAGTCAGGTTTTCGATCGTGATACAGCTATAGTACTGCTCTGCTGAAGGTCACAGATGATATCTACTTCTCGATTATCGATCCCATAAATCACAAGTTGCTTTTATCTATTGTTGGCTGTCTAGGATTCTCTAGGTCAGCTAGAAACCTAATACATAGTTTTTTATTTGGAAGAAAGCATCAGAGTGTGTAACTAAAAGGAAAAACTTCGGAATTTAAACAAATTGAGAGTGGAGCAATTATGGGACCAGTCCTATTCTGCCTATATGCTTCTCAGTTGTTAAAAACAGTTAAACACTTTGTTTAATTGTGTTAAGCTTAGTTAGATTAAGAGAAGACCCATTGGTTCAACTTGACCATTTGTAAGATTTATGTTTTACAATAGAGCCTTTATTACTATTATTAAAAGTTAAACTTTCTATGTTAGTATCGAATTTAGAAATATTTCATTCAACAAAAACCCGCTATATTGTTTATTTTCATATTCTATCCATATTGTATACTAATACAAATCATTAATTAAAAATTACAACAGGATTTTTTGTCCTTACCTATATATAATAAGTCGAAAGACTTTTGTGGCCTAACAGACGAACTTACTAGCTTTAGCTATACAGAGTATGGTATTAAGTTAAATTAGAGACCCATTAAAATGCTGATCCATGGATCGACAGATATTGACGAGTTCGTTTCGCTCTTATTATGCTGCTCCTCAGAATACTATAGTCATATCCATCTGCAATATCCACAAGCACGGCGAGATATATAGCAGACAAACACATCTGACCTCACACAAATAATCCAAACATATTTAAAACACAAACGCTCGCAGGACACCATTATATTACTCTGCCAGCATCATCCAAATATTGGGGTATCACCCAACGCTTTGGAAGGGTGGTCTCTAGCGTTTGTTTGTCGAACTTCAATGTCAAAATAAAATAAATATTTAAAAAATGAATGTGTACTCTGACGAGCACATAATCAGTATCGGTAGACCCATACCTTCTTAGTCTGGTTAAAAAGACTTAGTTCTGCTAATTTATACGAAATCCCGTGTATATTAAAACCAGTATCCACACAACTCTTGTCCGAAACAGTTAATCTTCAGATATTAAACGAAGGAACATAATCTCAACATTAGTCAGATACAATTTTGGTGTTAAAGTAGATTGATTCAAATGTATAGCACAAAGAAAAAACAAATAAAATTAAAAGTAATGGTTATACGAAATAAAATCCAGATTATCAATTATTTTAGTAGAATGAGCAGTATAATACAACAGAGAATTAGAATTGAGAACTGTCGCGTCCGGTTGTTTGCACGCTGCTGCTTTTACTCCTGGAGGACTCTTCTGGATGCTTATTGGTAAGCCGCGATGTGGAATTAATTCGCATGGCGCAATTGCTATGGTAACAAGCGCAGGGCACCGGGATAATACAGTCAAACAACACGGGGCACAGGCTTGAAATTCGTAAACCTGGGGTGGTGTGCGATTTCAAAATATAGTACATATCTCGATGTGTATAGCATAGGAACAAAAAAAAATAAATGAACTGAATCCCTCTCGTTGTGAATTTTAAGCGCGTTATACGGACTGACGCAAAGCACCATTTATATAATATGTATGAAAAAAACGTGGAACTGTCAGGCCCGAACTTTATGGAAACATTATTTGCAGTTCATGATATCTTAGACCGGCTGTTAGCCGTTGACCGATCAGCGAATCCAATACCAAGGTTGCTTTCACTATATCGATCTTTGCTAAAATGATCGTCTTTCATATATATTTATTCAATGATGGATCTTTCAATGCTCCGCTTAGAAGCTAGCATTCCTTAAGAATAGATTTCTTCTGGTTTCTCTATACGATGAATGCGGTGCTTTAACAATGTTTTACTGTTGACGGTTTCGAGATTTACTTGATGGAAATTCATATCAAATTAAATTAAGTTCGTTAAGTAACACAAACCATGTTATAAAATTACTAGTGGAATTTGGAATTTAAAAAACAAGAGTTTTTGTTTTAATTAATTTAACAACTTTTTATCTAAAAATAAAATCATCACTGAGATTAAAAAAAATCGGTTGTGTCGCCCCAAAACTTATAATCAAAAATATAGGACCTGCGTAACGAAACGGAATTTTAATAATTATTATTATTGTCTAATTTAAACCGTATCCCGGAAATAAATAGTTTTAGGACTATTCGACAAAATCTAATTCGGCGCTTTTCACAATTAACACAACCCTGTATCTCAGAACCTGAGAAGAATTTGACAACATGGTAAACGGGTCCTGAATAGGTATGAAATTTGCAACTTTTCTTTAATTTAACCGACGTCGTACCTCTTAAGGTCTCTGAGATAGCAATAGTCATATCACTTAAAACGGACACCCTGTATATGTATTATTTTCAATATTTCCAATAAACTAACGCAACAAACTAACTACTTTATTCAAAAATTAGAAAAAAAGTATTGCCAGAGCTGGGATTCGAACTCAGAACCTTCCGCATGCGAAGCACACAATTCAATTCCATTTCAAAAAGTCTTTATTTTTCAGAAAGTCTACATTTCATTTACTTAAATCTAACTACATGTACAATATTTACAACTAAAAAGATAATCAGAGACATTTGATTACAATTGACTTGCATCAAGTATATGCGGCGGTGGGCATGGTGACAGGCCTCTCAGACAGTAAATGTTTACCATATTGGTCGGCAAGCCCTACTCCAAGTTTTACTTTTACTCAGATTACCGTCCTAGCTTTTGTATGGTTTGCAACGCAGGCAAAATGATTTAAAAAAAACTGCTTGAGGATGTTACACGTTTTTCGTTTTGTGATTGCGCTGCGTCACGGAGTGGACGCACCGTACTCCAAACCGACTCAGCACTCATGAAAGGGGGGTGTCTAGAGCACGCTCTACCACTGACGACACAAAACCCCTTTTCAAATAATTGTATTATAATAATTCTAATAAAATAGGTTCCAACTACCTAACTGGCACCTTTAAAGGCTATTTTCTTGAGAATTATGGGGGCAAATATCAAAAGTAACCTATCGCTGTAAAGCAGATAAAAAATGCTTTAAAATGGTGTGTGGTGTGTCCACCCCTATCACAGAGTTTAAGCGATTTCAACCAAAAACTAATGGGTTCATCCTAGGACTCTCCCAAACTCATATACCAAAATTCAGCTCAGTTGGTTAAAGCGTTTGGCCGCTATCGTGGAAGAATACATACAGACACACACACAGACAGACATACTTCCATCTGGAAATGGTCTTAATCGTCTCAAGGAACTTCATAATGGTTATATCTCAAATATTTTTTATCGCTTTTACAATACTTTCCCTGTGCAGGAAAGTCAAAAAAAATATTTCTATCTCAATATTATCCAAAATGGCTTCAATGACGCAGCAATCAATCAAGACCAATACAGGTTAACATTTATGTGAAATCAATAGTTTTCGTTTGCTATTTTATATTATAGTATTACCTACCAGTTTTCTAAATTGTATTTTGAACCATAGACTGCGGTTAACCTAAAATTTGCTTAAGTTAGAAAAGAAGAATAAAAGTTGATGCAAAAATACAATAAATTTCAGAAGTGTTTTGTCACTATTGTTTGAGTACGACTCTGCATCTATCACGAAATGTGTTTTCCACACGGTTGCTTCTCCGATAAAGCTGACAGCTTTATTAATTTTCCATCTATAAGCCTCCCCTTTTCACGGTTGAGACACGTCTTGCCTCCTTGTTACTCAGGCTGTGTGTTATAGGTAGGTATACATAAAACGACAGCATAATACGAATAAAAAAGAAATAATAATACCTAATCCACGATATTATTATCATCCTAAAAGAGAAAGAGATATACATCTCGATAGATATTTTATATAAACTATATAATCAAATATTCCATTTCTCTATTCAAAATCTTTTCCTTGACAGTTCAGTTTTAATATTCACCCATATCAATTTCAACACCTGCTATCACAAAATATCAATATAAAATATCCAAATCCATCATAAAAAAGATGAAATAAGATTGGTGCCGTCATAACAAGCTACCGCGGCATGACTGTTGTTATAACGTTCACTATTTTTTTTATGTTTTCACTACTAATTATTTGTTTGACAGACTTATCTTGAGATCCATCAGCACAGTATCTTGAGATGCATCAGCACAGAAGTGTTTGAGACAATACCTCAATGAGATATAGAAGATGACTTTTTTCATCAATAAAAAATTATTATTGAAGCATTAAATACAGCAAAGGCGAAGTAAAAATATTTTTAGTTGTAATTTAAGGATCAATAATGGGTTATTAACAACTTTCCTGCACCTAAACAGCTTCCAGTACATAAAATAAAGAAAGTATAACATTTTTACTATAAGAAATATTTCTACCATGCCATGATTAGGTTCGATTTACTCTAACTCAAATTAGCCTTCATTGTTATACCTCAATTATCAGGAATTAATAACTGAAACTGCTTTCTATTGAGTCTCTTGGCACTCACTGGTATAGAATATTCGCTAAATTTTTAAAACATTTTTTGTGAACCTATAAAGCAGTTTAAAACAACGTTCAAAACCTAATGAAGTGCATATAGACGCACGAAACGTTACAATAGTACTTACGTATTCTAAAGGTTTTTCAATAATAGTACTTGAGAATTGGTAAATTGCATATTTAACTGTTCTTCAAGTTTCTTGCAAATGCCGATTTGTTTATTACGTAGGTACCTAGTCTACAAATTACCTTACAAAACTAGTTTGTAGCAAACTGTACTTATAAAATAGTAAATGTAGCTCAATAAAAATTAGCGAGTTCAATAAAACGAAACTCGACACGTTATTAACTTTTGTTGTTACTTCAATTTGCTCATTACATTTTATAATATAAACTTTATTGGGACAAGTTGTCACCTTTTTAATATATTTCCGACAACAACAAACCAAAATAAATTCACCTGAATTCATTAATTCAATAATTGTCTAAAATGCTTAGCGACATTTTACAATGAAATTCTGTACACAAAACAATGAATTGCTGCGACCTTGTAATATTGTTTAATGAAAACTATATACCTACATTTGCAAATAATACTACTGCTATGATTTTACGAGTAACTTTTGGTGTTTCCAACATAAAGCTTTTTACAACAAATCTGGTAGTTAACATAAATAAGTTTTAATGTAGAATGTTACAATTTGTTGTCTCTTAAGTATTCTCATGAAGTTTACCTCGAGAAATCTTTCTGCATCTCTAACCTTACTATAATACAAGAAAACTCTAGTGCTCTTCTTTAGTCTTAGAACAAATTATATAAGGACGTCCTAGTCCCATCGAATTTAGAACACCCTGTACCCTTTTTAGTGTCAGATACCCAGCTTTAATTTTCGTAGCATTGAATTCTCTGAAATATTGGCTTGTCAAAAATATACCACTCTGGTCATGAAAACAGTTTTAAATATACCAGTTGAGACTTCTTCTATACCACCGTAAATTCTATATTTAAAATAAACCTTTAAACTTTATTTTAATTATTTAAAGCATTAAAAAATTTTATATGCAATAAATTTTATATTACCTACTTATTTTTTGGAATTTTGCAAAATTCTTTTAAAACTCTTTATTTATTGTTAAACTATCACCGTCATAATTATTTTTATTTATATTGCTTTTACTGAATATTCCAAAGCTATTTATATTTTTCACTGAAAGTTGTTTTATTGATTTTCAAAATATTCGCCTTTATGATTAATAACTAACAACATTTTTTTCAATCTGCTTCGAACACTGCAAAAACATTGTCTTGATTAAGAATGATAATAATAATAATAAACGTCTGTATTCAATAAACCTTACAAAAATATTCATAATTAAGCATTCGTATCCATATTAAATAAAATACGAATTCAAAATAATAAGATTACCAAGATATTTTATTGAAAAGGTGAGGTTTGCTTTTAGAGGGTTATTTTACCTAACCTAGATTTATTTTATACCCATTGACGATTAACAAAAATACAGTGAAATAAGAAAGAAAAACTCCAATCGTTAACAATTATGGATCAAATTGCATAGCAAATAACACACATGAGCACTCTCTACTACAATTCTCCAAGAAACAAATGTTTTATTATTATTTTTTTAAATTAATAAGAGCAAAATTTATTACATTAGTTGTTTCTAATTTTTGAATAAAGTAGTTAGTTTGTTACGTTAGTTTATTGGAAATAATGAAAATAATACAATTATAATAATAACACAGGCCAACAAAATGAAAAAAAAAATTTGGTGCCAGAAATCTAACATCTGATTTTAGATGTTTTTAATGTGCTGATTTCAAAAATGCCACCAGATTTTTTCTATCAGCTCTAGTTTTTGAGATACACGTTACAGGTTAAATGATATATTTTTTTCTGATAAAGGACAACAAATAAAGAGATAAATATGTACTTAATCGTCAAAATAGGAATTTCCCAGAATCTAATTAGCCAAATGGATACCTGGAATTGTCCCTGACCCAATGTTCCTATACTAGGAACTACTCAATACAATGCTCTTACTTACTTTTATACCTGTAATTGCCTATGACCCGATCCTTCTATACCTGCTTGGCTGTACTTGATTTAGTATATTACTGAGTTTTCCCAAGTAAAGTTGTGCTATCATTTTGTGTAAATTTTGGTCGTTTTGTAGTATCAAGACACTAAACTGAAACAATGGCATCCACAAGCAGACGTACCTGTGTAAATCATCCCGATGTTTTTTGTTATGTGTATGGTGAATACACTTTGAAAGAGAGCAGAAAAAGGATTTCTGACTTTGTGAAAAGAGCTTATCTTGCCTATTTTGGCGTTCATTTAGGAGATCAAGATAAATCTTGGGCCCCACATTTCATATGTAAAACATGTGTTGAACATTTGCGACAGTGGACAACTGGAAAGAGGAAGTGCCTAAAGTTTGGTGTACCAATGGTTTGGAGAGAACCGCGGAACCATCATGACGACTGCTATTTTTGTCTCGTTAATATTAAAGGCATAAATAGAAACAATAGACACAAATGGACATATCCTGATCTAGATTCTGCAAGAAGGCCTGTAGTGCATTCGGAAGAAATACCCGTTCCATCATTCAGCAGTCTACCCAAACTGACAGAAGATGATACAGAAACATCAACGTCTGACGAAGTTAAAAGAATTCAATCAGAAAACGACAGCGATTTTGAAGCAGATTTAGCAACTCCGCAGTGTTTCAATCAAGAAGAACTAAACGATCTTATAAGAGACCTGAATCTCTCAAAGGAATCCGCTGAATTACTTGCATCCAGATTAAAAGAAAAAAATCTACTTTGTCGAGGTACTAATATTACATTTTATCGTAAAAGAGATAAGGATCTGCTGCCTTTTTTCACTCAGGAAAATGACTTGGTATTCTGTAACAATATAAAAGGGCTCTTAGAAAAAATGGGTTTGCCTGAATACACTCCAGATGATTGGCGCCTTTTTATTGACAGTTCAAAACGTAGTTTAAAATGTGTTCTTTTACATAACGGTAACAAATATGGCTCAATTCCTATTGGTCATTCTACTACCATGAAGGAAGAATATGAAACAATAGCATTAGTTTTGAGAAAAATTAAATACGAAGAACATCAGTGGTCAATTTGTGTTGATTTAAAAATGATTAACTTCCTCCTTGGACAGCAGAGTGGTTATACAAAATATCCTTGTTTTTTGTGCCTTTGGGACAGCAGAGCTAAAAATGAGCACTGGGTTAACAAAAATTGGCCTTCAAGAGATGTCATGATTCAAGGAATACAAAACGTGATCAACGAACCTTTGGTTTCAAGAGAAAAAATCTTACTTCCGCCCTTGCATATCAAGCTAGGCCTAATGAAGCAATTTGTGAAGGCCTTAAATCGAGATGGAAATTGTTTTGGGTATTTGTCACGTAAATTTCCTGGCATTAGCACGGAAAAACTAAAAGCTGGTATATTTGATGGTCCTCAAATAAGGCAACTTGTTAAAGATCCACAATTCACCACATCAATGAACGAGACTGAATCTAACGCTTGGAGTTCATTTGTTCAAGTAGTACAAAATTTTCTTGGCAATCATAAAGCAGACAATTACGTAGAATTAGTGGAAACTATGCTTTCAAATTTTAATATTCTCGGCTGTAACATGAGTATAAAAGTTCACTACCTCCACAGCCATCTAGATCGTTTTCCAGAAAACTTAGGTGATTGTAGTGAAGAACAGGGGGAAAGATTCCACCAGGATATTAAAACTATGGAAGATCGTTATCAAGGACGATGGGATAGCCACATGATGGCGGACTACTGCTGGAGCCTTCAGCGAGACTGCCCTAGTAAACTCCATTCTAGAAAATCGTATAAAAGAAAATTTTTATGTGATTAGTGACTAATGTAATTATGTAAATTAAGTTTTTGCAATAAATACTTAAATCCATGTGTCTTTGTTTTTTTTAACTGTCAATAGTAATATTATATATTATAACAGTTATAACGCAAATTATATACACAATTTTTTAAAAAATCTCAAAAACTAGATCTGATAGACAAAATCTGAGAACCTTTTTACATTCTGCATCCAAAAATTACTCAGGAACAGTTAAAAAATCGCAGGCACCAAAATGTGTGTTGGCCTGTGTAATCATTATTAAAATTCTGTTTCGTTACGCATGTCATATTTTTTGGATTATATTAGATCTTGTCGGGAAAGTTTTGGGCCGACAACAACGATGTTTTGTTATTGTTCCCAATGAACAAAATCTTCAGTCTCCTTCACTGTAAAATGAAAATTAACGCATGTGGCAAACAACGCAGACTACTGTAAAATAAATGAAGTTTTTTGTTTTGTTTAACAGCGAATAGATAGGTGTCAGGGATTACAAAAAATATACACAAAACGGGTAAAAAAAATCTATCATGAAATAAAAATGGGCTTCATATCCAGTCTGGTGGATAAATTTGGAATATGCGGATTTGAAGCGATTAAATTAAAACAGCTAAAATTTTATTGCAAACAAAACAAAATACGCAGCCAGAATATAGCGAGTAGGCATGAAAATGTTATCGCTGTTTTAAATATTTTATTACATCTGGGGATCACTGCTCGTAAAATAATGAAAAAAAAACTGTTAATTGTTTTCGAATACCGGAACTTTAAAAATAAAATACATGAGTCTGCCAGTATCTGTGTGAACGCGGTGTACCGGAATTTGGGAGCTATCATATATACACTCCAGAAAATAAAGCATTTATTTTATACACAGGAATGTATCAGCTGAATGACTTCGGTATCAAATATACAAACACGGTTGCTTATGAACAAAATATAATATTATGTATGTCAATAACTTTTAAGCCAAACGATCAACCATATCTTATCCGTATTCTATTTGTTTCAGATACGGTATGGACCTCAATGGGGCTAGAAGAAAAAACGCCACCCGAGAAACCACGAGTACCTTAAAAGCATGGCTGAACGAACATAAAAAGAATCCCTACCCTACCAAAGGTGAGAAAATCATGTTAGCGATAATTACGAAAATGACGTTAACGCAAGTGTCGACGTGGTTTGCGAACGCACGGAGACGGTTAAAAAAAGAAAACAAAATGACTTGGGAGCCCAGGAACCGAGTCGAGGATGACGATAACAATAACGACGATGACGATCAGGATCATAAGAGCACTGACGGAAAAGATCTCCTTGGTAAGTTTTATATCAATATACTTATAAAATTAAAGCAAAACCACTTAGCAGATCTTAGTATAAAGATATTAATTTGATATTTCTTTGTTGCAGATTCCAAAGACTCCGGTACCGCATCAAGTGAGGATGGAGACCGTCAACCTCACTCAAGATTGGTTGCTGATACAGGTAGTGAATGGAGTGAATCTCGACCTGATAGCGGTCCAGACAGTCCTGAAATTTACGAACGACCACCACATCCAGCCTTTTTACCACCCAGATCTTCTCACTCACCACCTCGAATGTCATCATCTGTACAAAAACCTCGTATTTGGTCTTTAGCGGATATGGCGAGTAAAGAAAATGATGGTACGTCACAACCTTTATACCCTTCC
The DNA here is from genome assembly GCA_911728435.2 of Apoderus coryli. Taxonomy (NCBI): domain Eukaryota; kingdom Metazoa; phylum Arthropoda; class Insecta; order Coleoptera; family Attelabidae; genus Apoderus; species Apoderus coryli. The sequence continues at coordinate 6,105,960 of OU452204.1, read as the reverse complement.
GCAGCTGGTAGATTAATACCCCCTCTTGGTGCACGGTTGCCACCACCAAGCCTTCATACAGCACCTTACGCGCGGCCGCATGACTTCTACCGAAGTCTTTATGGACCGCAACACCTCATTCATTCACCTACTAGTGATATAAATCTCTTAGAGACATACCAGAGGACGCTTGGAGCGTCAAGTCTACTCACCAAAGCCACCCTAGCAGCGACAGCGTCGAGTCCTAGCTCCAGCATAAACTTAACCACGTCGCGAATGTCACCGTCATCCACGTCTTCGTTATCATCTGGTTCAGAGACTCCATTAAAACCAGTAGCGTTAAATAAGGTGTGACCAGTGTAAAATATTGTATAATACGCGAAAATCATTATAATTTATGTTTTGCGTAGAATGAGCTTTAATCGACCAATTTTTGGACAATAAATAAAGGATGTGTTGTGTATGTTTAAATAAATTATTAACTAGGGACTGTAGTGTGTATATTGTACAGTAAATGTGATATAAAACAGAAATATATCTATATATTATTACTACCTTTTTGTTCCTTATGAAATTTGAGAATAATTGAAGGTTTATAACTATTTTTTCCATTAAATTTACCACAGGGTTAATTAGGTGCTGTTTTTGTTCAATGACTTTAGGTTATTCCACTTGAGGTTACACACAAAACAAAATATTTTCATAATCATCTTGTTCATAACTTGACTGGCATACTACCTAATTTTAAAATTCAAATACCTTTTTGAATCCTACATTTTAATAGTAATTTTTCAAACTATATAAATATCGTAAAAGAGTGTTTGACGACATCTAGTGCAAACTGGGAGGCTGCAGACCCTATTCGGTCTATTTACCAACACATTGTTTCTAAACTGTCAATAGAATCAATTTCTAATAGTGTTCGACATTTTTCTTTGAAAAGCTAAATAGATTTTTACTTTTTTTTTAAAAAAATCTAGAATGAAAAGCAAAAACAAATTGTTTAATACATATTCTTTATTTTTCGTATTTTATTTTATAAAGTTTAAAAAAGTACGATAGAACCCACAAAAAATAAATCTAAAAAATACAAATACTACAATAACTATAAATTCTCTTTATATTTGACAGTTTTGAATACCCTTAAATTGAAGATACCATTAATGATTATAATAGTTCTAAGCTGACGAAACAATGACATGTCTAGTACTTAGTAAATTTCAATTATTGAAGGTATTTTCTTATTTGCTTTGGTTTGGTTCGGTTCGGTTGAGTTCTTTTGGGTTGGGTTCGGTTGGGTTGGGTTCAAGTGATTTCCTTTTATTTGTTTTTTATTCAAAAAGTGTTTAATTAATTTGTATTGGATTTTGATAAGTTATTTAAATTAATTTTGTCGTACCTGATCTAAATTTTCATATACAGACGCGGCAATATTTAAGGGGGTGATTCCTCAGGTCATTTTATAAAAATGAAATTGTTTCCAATAGATGAGGAGTTAAAGTTTTTTTTTTTAATTAAAACAAACATACCGATTTCTTTGAAATTCGGCAGCGTGGTTGCTGAAAATATTAAGCTTATATGGCGCTAACTAGATCTAGAAGTTCAGTGGCGTTAATAAAACTCATTGATTTGATATTGCCTTGAGATAAAGCAACTAAAACTACAACTTGTTTATTTCTCGTATTTTTTGCATATCATATTGCTTCGTTTACGAGATAAAAATTCCAAACGTTTTTCAACATGCCAAGAATATCTCCGAATAACTCGACTAAAAATCAGTAACGTTGATGTTATTTGACTGCGCCAATAATTTCAATCTGTCACATTTGTTGAAGTCCTTAACATGAATCACTATACAAATGCCGAGATGACCGACATACACTTCATTGACATTGACACGCTGATGGCAATGCATTAGAAGCTAGGCGGTTGTACACTGAAAGATTTCCTCAGCATAATGCTCCTGAGAGAAAAATTTTCCAAAGCATTCATCGATCCCTTCATGAATCAGACACATTCAAGGAAGGCCAAACACAGCAGGAGCGGTAGAGCTTGAAGCGGATGTGCTGAACATGGTTGAAGAAAAACCACGTACTTCCACTCGTAAGGTTTCTGAGATTTTGAATGTAGGTGCCTAATAGTACTGTTTGGTGCATTCTTAAGGACAATTTGTTATATCCATACCACATACAATGCGTTCAAGCACTTATTCTTCCTGATTTTCCTTCACGTATGGCATTCTGTCAATAACTTTTGCACAAAATTCCTCAACTACTGATGTTGATTTGGTTTACTGATGAAGCGAGTTTTTCAAGAAATACAGTAAGTTAATTTTCATACATCAGTTTTCGTTGAGAGTTTAGATTTTTCAGGGAGTTCGCCATTCAATGAGGAGAAGATAGGATTCATGTATCCCAGAGATGATCACTTTCCAGAGTTTTTGTAATCTTTTGTATTAGGAATTAATGTTAGTTTTATTTATTTTTATCTTGTTTCGAAATGTTAATGTTATTTTTATTTTATTTGTTGAAAAATGTTTTAAATTTTTATCTCGTAAAGGAATCAACATATCAAAAAAATACAAGTTGTAGTTTTGGTTGCTTTAGTTTGGTTTCTCAAGGCACTATCGAAATTAAATTGCAGTCAGTGCCGTACATTTTTTTTTGTCAATAATTTTTATTAAGTTGCCCTCCTAACGCCACTAGACTTAATGATTTTGATCTAGTTAGGGCGATATAAGCTCCCTATTTCTAGCAACAACGCTGCAGAATTTCAACGAAATCAGTAAGGACATATTTGACTTAATTAAAAAAACACCTTGTATGTTGGAAACTATTCATTTCCGGACGTATGTTTATGGGAACTTTTTTTCACAAAAAGACTTGACAACTCACCTGTTTATATATTGCCGCATCTTTCTGAAACACCCTGTATAGATGTTTACAAAACGATGCAGCTAATACCTTCGTTGACGTAAAAATTAGTAAATTAAATTAAACTCAACACCAACACAGCCAAGTAAGCATTCACTAAAATTTTCTTTTGGTTGGTGGTTATTCAAATTTTATTCTTTCACGCATTTAACATTTAAAACCATAATTTGCTTTAAACAAACTTCACGCGCTCCTTGAACTTGTTGGATTAATTAGACGCTTTTAATATCTAATGTTTACCGGTTATTGGTCAGCAGCTTTTGGGGAGCGCAATCAGACGCAGTTCTTTTCAGATTGGGTCCGTTAAATATAATATGTACCTAATATGTGTCGAATTTTGCGCGTGAAGTGAGGTCGAAGATGTTAATTTCGCTAAAAAGATGCATAAACGAAATGATGCATTGCAATGATAACGATGATTTTTTAATTTTGACCAGGTACTCCAAATAAAACAAACATCTTCGGGAAAATATAGTAGAAACTTTATAGGCACAACCACATTTCATTACGAAATTGTTATTTGAGAATTTGGATTTTCGAAAAAATAATTGTTTGTAATGTAAAACTGGTTGTGTTTTAGTATCACGTAATAGCTTATTCAGCAAAATAAAAGTAATTTTTTAACGTGTTTGAGAGTTTTTCAAATCCAAAATGCCGATATTCTATATTGATTCTGCAGGATTCAAACGTTTGAGAAGGTAAAATATTTATTTAATTCTCGATGATCGTTTCGATAACAATGTCCCTTTTCATCAGTTTCATAATAACAAAAGACGACAGTAACAGCCCACAACTATATGTCGAAGTACCTATAGTTGTGGGCTAGGCTACGGCGCGGCGGTACGATTTTTGTTTATAAATGTAATATCACAATTAAAGCTTTAATTTTTTTTAGTATGAATTTATAAACCAAAAGCTAGAAATAGTTCAAGTAACTAAATGCAAAAAATATGTCGCAAATATACCAACATTTCCACAAATTAGAATATGTTAAAATTCCATTTTAAAATCTACATATAGTTGCTATATATTATTTTGATGATTATAAACATTATCAAATCTCACAATAATTAATAAAGCTTCAATAATTCTCTAAAAGCAGTGGCGAAATCAAGATTTTAATATTCAATTAATATGACACTTCTAAATAAACGCAAAATATTTTCAGAATAAAAAAAACACCTCGTAGGTTTCAGACAAAAAAATTTCAAACCTAACTATATAACTTTAAAACGTTTCGGGTTATATTTTTCCGAAAAGCTTGCGCGGCCGCTGGCGCCAGGTAGTAAGTTCTACATTATGAAATACGCCAGAAGAAGGAGTTTTTTAAAGTTGAGTTGATTTATTTGAGTTAGCAGAGCTGTTAGAAGGATCCGCGTGATAATTCTGCAAGACATTTACCGTGATAGTATTAATTAATAGATAGATCTCCCACTACAGGTTATTGACAGATCATAAGCCATATAAATTTGTTGTTTATGGATAGAATGCAACAATATGAGAGCAGTACTTTACACATAAAATACTAGCATGACACGTGAAACACTTTTTAGCCCGATACAACGACGCTGAGAGTACAATAAAACCAAAGCGATCATCAGGCGAAGATCATCAGATTTTTTATAAAGATAAATCATAGAAATATCAATAACTAAATATGTTTGAGGAAATAGATTATTCGTGTTGACATTCTGCGTGGTTTAGAAGTTCATAAAATTTGAAAGTTATTTGTATAAAGTAAATAATAATAAATTAATTATTATAAATTGCAAACCGTTTACTCATACCCACTGTCTATATCATAAACTAAGACAGAAACTGGTAAAATGGAAATTGGTACAGAAATTGTTATTAGCTCAAAATCCATTAGCCTGCATAGGTATATTTCAAGACTACATTGAAATTAAACAATGCAAATTAAATTTATAATATTTCATGTTTTTTCTTGCGTTTATCCAGATGCAAATAACTGGACCACACCAAATAAAATTATTAAAATTATAATTTTACCAGTCTCTGTTGTCCGCTGTGCGTCTATTATTCTTTTCTTGTTCATATTGTAATAATTTTGTAAATAGTTTATAAAACTAAATAATAGATAATATGTAGAAAACTGTCAAAAATATCCGACATTATTTGACAGTATAATAAGCAAATCCTGTATTTAAGTATATATAAATGTATTTTTTAGATTCTAGATTATAATAAAAACGTTAATAAAACACATACGTTGTATCAGTGAACTATTTGTTAATTATTATTATGTAATATCTAAAACAGTTATTAATTCTTATTAATACCTATCTTTATCTATCTAAAAATTGTATTTTAAAAGTTCATCTACTGTTCAACACACAGTAAAATGTATTTATTTATCGTTTTAGATTCCACAAAATTTAAGCATATCAAAAAAGGAAAATTCATAATATTAATCTGACTCGAACCTCTTTAATTAATTTATTAGTCAGGCAGAATGTGTTGATTTGCAATAAAAAATAAAGACAAAGGTTTCATTATTTAAATTTGTGTTTCATTTTTCTAGAGTATAGTGTTGACAATTTTCGTAGAACAACAGGATTTTCATGGATAGTTAGTGTTATTTTATATTTTTCTTGCGAAACGAAAAATAATTAAATATCGTAGTTCTACCTGCCGGTATTTTGACGATTTTAAGGGTAACGAGCATTATTTCAACCTATTGACCCTTAAATCACACAGAGAATTATTACGCCTAACAGCATTTATTTGTGTTAAAATATCTGGAGCAAATCCAAATAATAATATTAATAATAAAAGTCCTTATTTTCCAAAAAAGTGCTATTGTACCACTTAACCATAAAAAATTAACAATAATAATATTTTTTTTTTTTTTAAAGAAGTCCATTCTGAAGTGGAGTGATTGTATTGTAATAGGAAATAAAACGTCAGAGTCCACGAAATATTTTTTTTTTTTTTTATAAAATTCTTTATAAAATTAATGTTGAATATGATTACGAAAAAGAAAAACAACAATATGTAGTAACATAATTTTAATCTCATTAGTATTAGTTTAACAAATTTTTTCCTCGAAGTGACTTAAACACATTACTCTTAGTTTTGCTGCTAATGATGTAATACTTTCAAAATACAATTTCTCTACAAATTCTACCACTGATGATGAAACTAGTGATCTTCGAAACATGTTTGGTACTTTAATCGACACAACACATTAAGTGTGATGTGTTGAATTTATTTCGTGGAGTCTGACGTTTTATTTCCTAATACAATAATAATAATGTTTAAACTACTATAAAACGGTAGCTATCTTATTCATTCTAATCTTCAACGAAATTAGGGTAAAGTTCGGCACGGTATTCTAACAATCAAAACAAGTGTAAAATATGCCATGTGTTTTAACATACGTTTAAATAGTCAGCGCAATGCAACGTTTACTTTTGCTGAGCCTTCTTTGAAGGGAACCATTTTTAAAATCGTCACTTTTTCATTAAAGTAAAGCCATTAGAAAAGAAAACAGATTTGTGTGTTATTCTTATGGAATCTACTCGCTTCAACAACATACCAACTAACAATACTCGGCGGCCAGACTGTTTTTTAAACCCCGTACTCATTATTCGCGCAATATCGTAATTAATACGAAATCTATTTACACCCGATACACGCGCAGGTGCTTCATGGAACATAAAATTTATTTCACCAAGTTCATTTTGCGTTATTTTTGCTAAAATAATTTGGTTCTTAAAAAATTCCATATTATTTTTATTTCATTCAATTCAAAATCTGGCAACAATCAAGAAAACATGAGAAATTCGGTGATGCCACACTTTATTTGAAAATTTTCATCATAAACATATTCCAGCACATATTCCTCAATAAATCCACACATTATACAATAGATTTACACATGGAACATTATTAGATACTTGATTTTCCAACAAATTTAATTTACTCAACCCCCACAATAATATAACAAATATTAAAACATTATTTTATCTAAAAAAACTACTAATTTTTAGTTTACAACTATTCACATGAACTAAATCTGGCGGAATTGTTTTTAAATGACACAAGTTGAGACATTTGGCATTCGAATATTGATTTTTTACCGTCATCACCAGACGGGCTACAATTTCAATAATAATAAAAAAGTTAACTGGGTCATAGAGATCCAAGAAATGTATCGATATATTCTTTCTTTCATTATTAGAGATGCAAGAAATGTATTGATATATTCCAACTGAGTCTATTGGCCGCTTGTAATATTAATAAAACAATAAAGCGCTAATAGCACAAACAAAAATAATACTGTATGTGAACGAGTACCCATAAATATATAATAAATACAACAGGAGTAGTAAATTACCTATTTACATATCAAAAAATAAAATCATAGATAAAACAATGTGAGCTCAAATAACAAGTGCACATAAGGTCATGTTATGCAAAGCAATGAATTAGTAAAATTCTCTTTACATTTTTTCGAAACTGACCTGCGTTTACAAATTTTATTTCAGGCTTTAAGGTATTGTAAAATCTAACGGCATGGTATGTAAAACATTTTTTTTTAATTTGCTGTGTAAAATCGCGGCGTAGTCAGTGAATATGCGGACGAATGTTTATCAGTTTTTCCTTTAAATAAAGAGGCTTTGAAACGTTTAGAGAAGTTGTGTTATGAACTTCGGAATATGGTCGTACTTCTTTAAAGCACAAATGAATCTACAGCAAGTATTTTGGACATACTGTAATCGATTCTTCTTAACAATATCAATGCACAATATTACAATATATAATATATATTCAAGACGGACATAACCAACGATTCGCTAAGTTTTTTAAGCATTTTGAAGTTCAAAGGAAACTATTCGAATATAATATTTTCATCGGAATGTATGTTGACTTCAGAACATGATGATGTGATAATCGAGACTAGCTTTCTCATCTAGAAAAATCATTAAATCTGAAACTTAAAAAACCAATTCGTGAAAATCACTCAATCTCTGAATAATAAGGACAAGCTGAAGAAACCGATGGTTTGGAAATTGCATGAGCATGTAATAATGTAAGTGTTTACTACGTTTGTGATCGTCTAGAGGAAGAGTCAGTTGTGTTTCAAGCATATGTTGTCTTGGTCTGGCATGTACTATCCAGAGTTACTGCTAAAATAATTCATGTTACCATAAATATGATCCAAATGTTTATTTGCTAGCAGCAATCACATTCCCAAAGCGTTTTCCGATCAATCACACCTAATATGAAAATTAATTTTTCATACTGCAAAACCTCTTGCGCTGGTACGAGAATGGTGGATATTTCTGCATGGTGACTGCGGTTGCCAAGCTTCGTTAAAAAATTTCACCGGAAATTTTTTAACTAAACAATTTTATCCTCGAATTTATATGGACTGGTTGTTGAGACACGGAAGAGATTATTATGTTGGTTGGTGGGCTTGACGAATATTACTTACTATACATATAATATCACTGCATTAGACGCGGGTAGTTTCATGATAATGAGGGAAAACTAGGATTCATCACATGTTTTTAGTAGAGGTACATATTCGCAAAAAGGAAATTTCACATCACCTAGGTGTCTGTTGTTCGGCTTTGGAATATGCTTAGTTGGTTTGTAAAAGAACAAGCCTCATGGACCATAGTTCACAGTTATGGACATAGTTTGTAGCAACGTTGAACTTATTTTAACCAAAATGATAGAACTTACAGCACGTTCAAAAAGAGTCTTATCATTTAATACAAAATGACTACACTCCAGCTGTAAAATTTGTGTTTCTGACTGTCAATTATTGGCATTTTTCAATTAGAAACATTCACAAACATTTTCTTATTCTCCAGTAATTAATCTATTAAATAATCGTAGCAAATACTATTCGTTTTTGGAAATAGTACGATTGTGTGTATTGTCGGCACAATTTAGTTAAAACCCTTTGGGTTCAATAACCTGATGTGGATCCAGCCCAATACTAATGGATGCTATCCGAAAAAAAGGTCTGAAAAATAATTTTGGCATTGTTTATTCAATACAGTATAGGGTCTTGGAAGATATTTGAATCAAATATTAATCACATTAGCCATGCAATAAAAAAGGATCACACTTGTCACTACTATGTTGATACATTTAAATCTAACGGGTAATCCTGTAGGTATGAAGGACGACGAAAAAGGAGTCAAGCCAATATCGAACAAGTCCGACAAATTTTCAATAAAGTTGAGCCTGCAACTGTAGAAAATTACATGTTCCAAGAAGGTGGCTCTCTATCGATATCTTCAAGAGGCTTGTCTCCCAACAGCCCGATTTGCGGCCGCTTGGAATCCGTAGTTCATGAAGATATTATTATCCGAAATAATGAATTAAAACAAAGATTACTAGATTTCACCAACACTGAAGGTGGTCGTAGGATGACTTAACTTTCAACAGTAGCTAAAACTACCGCTATATTATAAAATTGTTTGACCTTGTTAAAAAAAATCGGTTGTGGCACCCCAACATTTTTCCGAAGGTTGAACTATCGATATCGCCTCAATAATTAGTGGAGTTCATTGCGCATGCTGTCTCTGAAGAGCTGATAATAAAAGCGAAACGAATTCGTCAGTATCTGTCAACACATACCTCGGTCTGGTTCTAATGAATTAGACTGAGGCCCTGTTGTTGATAAAAAAATTGTTGATTACCAATTAATGACAGTACCTATTCATGTATGAGAGCTTTGAAAATGACCGCCGATATATTAAATAATTGATTATATCCCCAGAATTTTGCATTGCTTGATAGAGCTAAATGGAATGTGTACTCATATAATAAATACTTTGAAAATAAAATACGTACATGAGTACATGTGATGAATGAATATGCAATTTATAACAATACAATAGATAATCAACTCAACTCACATAAATTAGTAAATTGAAAAAAAAAAATTGTAAAACTCATAAAAATGTGTGCAGTTAACTGTTAGCTGATCAGCTTCTGTTTAATAAAAAATCGGAGACTAATATTAATCAATGTGGTAGTAGATAACAATAATGAAATGTGGCAACTCGCCGTGCATAGGGATGACAGGCAGTGCCTCGCGCTTAATATTATTTAAATACGGCCAGTATGGATGTTTTTATTGACGTTAGCCTACTCTCGTTCTGCGTTCGCCGACGGGCAAGCCGAGGGGAGGGCATTGTTGCTTCATTGTTGGATAGCGAGCATTAAATGGACGCACAAATTACATGATGATGTGCGTAGGTATAATAAGTATACAATCTATCAATCTGTGCGCGATTTTTTAACAGTAAAAAATCTTAATTGGTTAAACTCTGCCTCACTTGCCTCATAGGACAGCCGCCCCTGATACAGACCCTGGGTCGAGAAAGTAGAATTGAATTATTGAGCTAATGTATAGAATTGGTTGCGTAAGATCCTGACAATGTACTACTTCATGTAGGTATATTTATACCTATATCACCTCAAATTAACGAAATAATCAATGTTATTTAAGGTGCCAAACTGGCAAGACAATATATGCAGTAAGTTTTCGATGTACAACTTATTATCTTAAAATACTTAAAGCATTAGTACTGATAATTAGGTTTAACAATGGTAATAATGTTGTAAAACATCAAAGCAAAAAGAAGCTCTATAAATTCCAAAGCTCACGCTGTTCTATACCACGATATTTTAATGTCGTGTTTTGTATAGATACCATTTTGGTGGTCCAATTTCACCATCAATAAAACAAAACGTAGTTATGCTATAACATTTCTGTAATATGTGGTTACATTGTCAACCAATCCGACCTCGTTTGACATTTGCGACCGCACGCACACATGAGTAGTTTTTTATTATTTCTGATTTTTTTGCCATACCTACTTGTGTTTCTCCACAAAATGAGTTACTATTTCTATGCTATCCAGAACAAGATGAGCTATTAATTAGAATAAAATATGGCTAGTCAAGAAGTATAATACTGTGACACTTTTATTGATTTTCTTGCAATTTTTTCGCATATATTTTTTACTACAGCGCAATAAAGAAGTCTGCATAACTGCTGTACTTAGTTTACAGGAGATGAACAATTTCCTCACTACTACTCACATATTAAATATAATTGTTAGGTACTTAATGTAGCTTAAAGCTTTTTAGTGAAAAGAGTATCATCGAGTAACTATTAATTTGCAATTTTATAAATGGGACTCAATTGATCATTATAATTTGCTTGACATATCAAGCCTACCAGCGAAAATAAAATCTCTGTTGAAGAAAGTCCAAGTAATTACAGATTATTTATTATTAGCCTCTCTTGATTGCGATCTAAAGAGATTGTTGGTCAAAGTCCGAAATTTAAAGATGTTGTCCAGGGTCGTTCAGCAAACCGGAAAAGAAATCTTGTGTACCGATCTTGGCAATTGGTGGAATAGAGGAATTACCGGTTATTGAAAAAATAATTAGGTTTACGAAGCAACCAAAGATCGTCACTCCCAAAAAAATTGAATACATGTTTCGGGGATCTATATCCCTAACATCAGTTCTGTACAACCTAAATTTATACAAACAAAGGGATGTTATCAAGTGAAATGCTCAGTATCAATTTAAAGACGGCTTACTCAGTGTTAATATATGATAGATTTTAAAATATATTATATATAATCACAAGGTGTCAAGACATTTAAAAAAAGTAAAAACAAAAATGTTCTGAGGGTTACAACTTGGTTATTCTAAAGCCTTGTGTGTTTCCACAATCTCCAAAATGTTCAGTCGTATTCCTTTATTGCATATGTGGAGAGATTTAATTTCATTGTCAATAATTAATAGGTGTATTTTTTGAAAAAATCCATTTCGACGAGGAGCGGGATGTAAATTGGATGTAAATGCAATGATGCTTGCTCCACAAAATTATTTTTTGTTAAGGGGAATGAGATGAAACATTGTTATTTTTGGCTAAAGATTGAATAAAGCAGAGTTCTTTGTTGAAATTTTCTTCGTTGAGTGATGGGCACAAAAGTCTAAGGAAGAAATTGTGGAACGATGCGAATTTATGTGAGTATGCACTGAACCGAAAAGGTACGCGATATTAATAAAAAAGTGCTTCAAATCAATGAACGTCAACATTAAATTTGAACCGATGATGGGTGACATTAATACAATGAACGTTCGTACATAAATTCGGTAGTGAATTCTGTACGTTGAATTAATAAATGAAGAACATAAATTTATGCTCGCCGGTTATTGATCTTACGAATGATGGACATTAATTTATAACTCCTGTACGTTAAAACGATGTTACCAGGTTGTTAATGTTACGAACGATGAAGATTAGTTTATGTCTCCAATACTAATACCTAACTAATAATATTAATGTTACGAACGATGAACATTAATCTATGACTTTTGTACACTAAACCGATGTCTGAAGGTTATTAATGTTACGAACGAGGAACATGAATCTATGACTTTTGTACGTTAAACCAATGTTAGCTGATTATTACATTGGGTTATAATAATTGTTTTACGTAATTGTGTTCGCCGGAAATTATTATTACGAAAGATTGAGATTATTGTTCTGTATTCAATCAATAATCGCGAGCATATAGGTACATATGTATTATGTGTACTGCAAAGTGCAGTATGGTTCAAATATACTAGTACCAATGGTTAGAGAATTTAAAAGCCCAAATAAGACTCAAAATTATCTTGCTGTACGTCCATTGATTTGATGCACCTGCTTTGTAAATAAATTAAATCAAATTTGTACGACACTCGAAATCTAAAGGCTTTATTTTTAATTTAGTTAATATTAAATGCTAAACATGTCAGATTCGTCTGTCGTCTGAGGTGAAAAGGGAGAAAAAACTATATTTGGAAACTAAAGTCCGCGGAAATTCTTCTAAACAAAATTGGAAATTATTACGAGATCTAAACATTTATGCAAAAGAAAATATCACAATACCGTCTTTTATTCATGATGTTGATAATATTAATGATTTTTTTGTGGCCACTTCTACCTACAATCCGGACCCAGGAACGATCAATTTTTACTTAGGTAATAAAATTAGTATATAGTATTAGTATGTATCAGGGTTTTTGTTGTTTTTATTATTATGCAGTTATCTTTAGTATTGCTAATATGCTAAGCTAGGAGGCTGTGCATCGACTTAGCCTTTTGTATAACTTTTCTAGGTTCTCAATAAAGTCATTTATTATATTATTATTATTAATCAAAATAACAGGTTTTTAAGTAAACAGTGTGCGCCTTTAGAATAGACTTATAGAACCCATAAGTACGGTTGAATTGCAGATTTTCTTCCTTTAAGGTTTATTATATGTTCTTCTATTTCTTGAACTGTTTTAGCACAAAATAAAAAAGATTCTTGAGAGTCTTTTATTGTGTACTTTAAATGGCTTATCTTTCCACTGGCACCAAATTATTGTGTTAAGGGCGAAGAGCATAAATTAATAAATTTAAAACATTGAAGCAATAAATAGTGACATTATATTGATGAAAAAAAAAAACATAAATTTTCGATGTCTTGCATTTATTGATTAATGTTTCATCGTACATTGTTTCTATGTATGAAATTTTTAATTTATGATCAAAATTCATTGTAACAGTGACCAATTCATAATATTAATGTCCAAAATATTGATGACAACCATTCATTGGTTTTACGTACAATATTTTTTTCAGTGTGGATGGTTCATCTGTACTTGTGGGTTTTTGGAAAATGTTAAAACATATTATGATTCAATAGTCAAGATATTGGGGTTTTTTCGCACTTAAATCTGCATTGTGAACTCAATAAACTGCTGCAGAAAATTAAAACATTTTAATAAGATTTGAAAAATGTGTAGGCAAATAAAAAAAAATAGATGGAGAAGCATGAGGTTTAAGTTTAGGTTTATAGGGAAATTTTGTTAAGGTCCATCCGGTTGAAGGTAATTATCCTCCCGTATAATTTCGCCCCAGGAAAGTGTTTACAATAAACTACCGCGGTCTTTGACGAATTAAAATTAGATCTAGGAATAGCCTGTAAACATTTCGGTTTTAAATTAACATCTTTGATTGAAATACACTCCTGTTTTATCTAACTATTTATTTACTAGACTAGAAATGAGTTTTGCAAAATCATATGGTATGTATGGCAAAATCATATGGTATGTACAATTTTCGAAGTGAAAAATCACGGTCAAGGACACAGCCAAGATCAAGTTACTTTTATGAAAACGGTTTATAACGAACTAATAACACAAATTGAAAATTATATTCATGTGAATATATTATGTACTTGCAATATAAGCGTGATCACTAGGAACATATTATCGAATAATTTACTGCAATAGTAAAGGAAAATGTTGTTCCGATATTACCACCTTAAGGTTCCTCTAATATACCCACATCGAAGTTTTATAAAATTATCAGATAATATTCAATAGAAATGCTCTGTTTGGTATAATAAAATATGCATCTTTTCGAAACTAAATATGCCAAATATACAGGGTTATTCACGCTATACGACACGGAATAGTGTAGCTAAACTATTTAATTTCCTCAAAGTATTATTCATGGGTTCAATAAAAATGATTAACGGCTACATTTTAAAAATATTGTGAATCTATACAGGGTGTCCCAAATATAAGAAATGAAATGGAATTCCCTGTATATGAATATATTTGTAGATTCCCCGTTCAAAATAAACCTCACTTTCATTAAAGTACATCTCACCTAAACTTGACAGTTTTTTAAATATTTTAATTTTTATAAAAATATAGACATAATTGAATGAAAAAATTCACATCTATTCCTTTGTTCTTTTTAAGCCAGTCTGAGCTGATAAATATACCCACTCATCACTTGTTACGCCAAATATAAAAAACCCGCAATACTAAATACAGGGTGTCCAATAATATAAGTTATAATAACGTAAAGTTTAATTCTAAAAAACTTGTTTATTTCAAAAGGAACACCCGGTATATGAGGTAAAAATTAGATGCGCAAAGTAAGTATCTGTCAAATATTATAATACTTTCCTATGGATAACTCTTCACGTTTTCGTGGAAAATGCACATATTCATAATATTAGGCGAATTTTTAATTGGACCCGTTAAGTCAGCCATGAGAATTTGACAAACCATATATTTAAACAATAACATAATAAATAAATACATTTTTAACTTAAATTAAATAACAAGATATACATAAATACCGATAAGTTTTATAATAAATGTTCAAAATAATTGGACTCTAGGCACATTTGATTCCTTTTCTTAAATCCTTCAACAACTTTAACCTGGTGTAACGCTTCTAAACGCTTCGTTTATTTGCTCCTTCATCTCCTCTATTAAAAAGGTTTTCATTTTCGTTGATTTTGTTCCTGCCCATGTACAAAATTCAACGAGATTTAAAATCAATATTGAAAAGTTCTTGATGCAGGTGCACTGTGTTTGGGTGGTATCTTTCGTTAAACTGACTTAACAGTCTCTCGATGACAGCTTTTTTGGGATGATTTTGCGCCGGGAAGCTTTGAGCGTATACTCGCGATGCCAGTAAAGTGTTTTTGGACCATTGTCCCAGAATAAAAATCATGTCTATTCTTTCTCCTTTGGAATAGGTTCGCATATTTGATTAATTTAATTAAATCAAATGTCACAGATAAAAAACTGTTTTAGGTAAGAATTTTCAAAACTCTATTTGACAGTAAATATCAAATTAAAAAAAATGTATTCTGTCTTCTCATGACTGACTTGACAACTAAGTATTATAATTTTGAAAATTCTTCCTATTATTACCAATATGTGTGCCTCTTCCATGCAAAATTATAGGAAAACTTTACTTTAACTTTAATTTTTGCATCATCAAATACAGGGTGGTCTACTTGAAACTAAGAGATTCAATTAAAAATTCGCCTAATATTATGAATATGTGCATTTTCCACGAAAACGTCAAGAGTTATCCATAGGAAACTATTATAATATTTGACAGATACTTACTTTGTGCATCTAGTTTTGACCTCATATACCGGGTGTTTGAAATAAACAAGTTATTTAGAATTAAACTTTGCGTTAATATAACTTATATTATTCAAATAAAATTCGTCAACTACACAAACAAATCAATTTAATATGCTTCAGAGTACATATATCAAACCAAACACGTTTCGGGACACGCTGTTCCCATCATCAGTGGTACATTAAATTATTTTAAAATTGAAATTTGTGTGGAGACGGTCAATTGAATTCAGACATGATACAGATTCTACAAGAATGAAAAATCACGACATTAAAACACACTCACCATTTGTGAAAACGGGAATTTTTTTTTATTTTATACACTAAACGAATTTGTGGCACATTTACTCAATTTACGTAGTTAATTATTCTGAACAGAAAGTGGTATAAGTGCTGAACAGATACAGTTCATAATTATCTTTTTCCGTTTTCTCATATCAGGTATCTCAATCTTTAAAATTCACTAATTAATTCATATAAGTAATTTGAGAACAATTTTAGTAGAATTTCAGTAGGTATGTCTTGTTTAAAGAGAAAATGGCGTGTAACAAGTAGTGAGAGAATAGCTGTCGTTTCTCATGTCATAGAACATATAAGGAAGCGTTCCAATATAAGGTAAGTATACAAATTCAAACGACAGTGGTTGTAACTATTCAAACAAATTAAGTACTATGAATTAAATACAATCTAATGTGGTAAGGTCAAATTGAACATTGGTAATGATTAAGCATAAAAAAGGAGAAAAGAATCTATGTAATAAGTTCTCGATATCAATATATTGAAAGTAAGGTTATATAGAAGAATAACTTATATTATTGGACACCCTGTATTTAGTATTGAAGGTTTTTAATATTTGGCGTGATGAGTGGGTATACTGATCAGACCAGACTGGCTTAAAAAGAACAAAGGAATAGGTTTTGAATTTTTTCATTCAAATTATCGATGACGAAGAACAGCAACCTTCTATGTCATAGCGACTAATAATAGAGCAAGCTCCTATGTCAAAAATCAATGGTTTTTAGGACACGACAACAACCTTCTATGTATGACTTAGAAGGTTTTTGTACTGCACTTGACATAGATGTTTTGTTGCATAACTAAAGTGTTTGGCGTTTTTGAGATGTGAGGTTGTGTCAGTCGATACATGTTAAACTACATATTTTAGAGACAAATATAAATTTTGCAGAATATGACATAGGAGGTTGCTGTTTTTTCAACAGTAGTGACATAGAAGGTTGCTGTTCTTCGTCATCGTTATGTCTATATTTTTATAAAAATTAAAATATCAGTCTGGTTTAGATGAGATGTACTTTAATGAAAGTTAGGTTTATTTTGAATGGGGAATCTAACAATATTCATATACAGGGCATTACATTTAAAAAAACACAAGGAAATTAAATAGTTTAGCCATACTATTCCGTGTCGTATGGCGTGAATAACCCTGTATAAAAAAAAGCTCTCAGGATATCATAGTATCAAACTATAGACTTTTTAGGTAAGACTGAAGAACACACAGAGAAGAAAAAAATACCATACTCCGACCCGTATGTTGTTGATGTCTCTCGGAATGTTATTCCCAATATATAAACAAGAACCCGAAACCGTATTATGAAAGATTAATTATGACTGTCTTGCATATATCAAAAGAGATACGGCAAACTGCAGGATGAATGCTTCATGGCCAACTAAATACTATGTCCACATCACTACAGTGACGTAGTCAATTGATTTAGTTAAAGTTAACTTAAAATATTAAATATATAAGAGTCAGTATCACAAATTCATTATGAAATGTCAGGGTTCTTAACTATTTCTAAATGTAAGGTTACGCCGAAATTTGCTTCTACCAATCAAATCTAATGTATTCTAGACGTATAGAACCAATCCTTCTGGGTAATTCCTGCGCCAAATTTACACTAGATAACGTTTTGCTGATAATACTGTCAGCTTCGTCAGAGCAATTAGCGTGAAGGTCATTAGACTGAAACAGTTTCAGCTTAAACGCGTTCACGCAAAGAAGATGATGAGCGAAACGTTTTCTAGTGTAAATTGGACACATAATTTATCCAAAAGCATTTCACGCTTTCGAGATAAAATACGAAAGTAGGTAAAAAAATAGTGCGAAGTTAAATGATGATCTAGAAAGAACCACTCAATCGCCGAAAGAAGAATTAATTCGGTGGAGTCTGGCATCCCTTTTTAACGCCTTTACAACAAGACACCAAATACAATGTTTTATGATTTTTCTGCTAGACTTTTTATTGCATCAAACAAAACAAGTTATATGATTTGATATTTAGGAATATGAGCAAAATAAATAATATTGCAATATGGAAAAATTGTAAAGGTATTAGTTAGATGGTTTCTTACTATTCTATTTTATTGTAGGAAATAAAACTGCGTCTACTCCACAAAATATCATTTATACATTTTTTTGCTCCAATGCAACTCACATTGTGATTTTTAATAATTAGCTTAATTTTTATGCAATTTTTACTTGAAAGTTTTTTCACAAGATTGATATTCTTCTTCTTCAAGTGCTGTGTCCTCCCAGAACATTGGCGATCAGTCCCATGATCTTCACTTTGTCCACAGCAGATCTAAACAGTGTCGTAGTGCTTACTCCATACCACTTGCGACGATTCCTGAGCCACGATGTTCTTCGGCGACCAGGACCACGCTTTCCCTCTATTTTTCCTTGAATGACTATATGAAGCAATTCATATTTCGGATTTCTCATTAAGTGACCAAAGTACTCCAGCTTTTTTCGTTTTTTGGTATTAAGCACCTCTCTTTCTGTATTCATACGCTGTAGAACCGCTTCATTCTTCACTCTGTCCATCCTTGATATCTTCAGCATTCTTCGGTAAGCCCACATTTCGAAATCCTCAATCCTCCTACACATTGCCTCAATGAGGGTCCAGGATTTATATGTAGATGTTTCAATCTAGTTTAACCTTCCTATGAGGACTTTTGTACGTTGTTGTCACTGACGATGAGATATCTGCTCTCGAAACATGTCTGAGAGTGTTGTTCAGATTTATACAATAAATGATATTTTGTGGAGTAGACGCAGTTTTATTTCCTACAATAAATATTATTTACTCCTCTCTGAGATGGATTATTACAACAGATATTCTATTTTAGTTTGAAGGAATGAAAACTTCGAATTCCTCAATTAAACATTGAAGATGACCTCATATGAAGTCAAATCATGTCTGTAAAAATTGAGAATATACTTACATGACTTTAAATTTAGTGCAGAAGACTGCTGTTTCCTTTCATCATTAAAGACAATGAGTTTGCAGCAAAAGGATATAAAGGTCATGTAGCTTCAATGAAGTTTTATCCAAAAATGTATCTACTTATGATTGAAAGGCTTGTGTAATATCAAAAATGTCGAGGGAAATTGGTGAAAAAAATCAGTAGATCTTGCAACTGTGATTACTGAAGTTAATATGCCTGAAAATAATTATTATTATCTTTGAGTTGATAATTATATTCATCACAATAATATAATACATATTTGGGCTAACTACTGAGGCAGGAATTTGGTTACTAAAAAAAGGACCTATGATTATAATACAACTAAATTCCGTGGAATTTAAGTAAAGATTGTTGGCTGTAGAGTAACTAAAGTTTGCATAATCAAATATAGACACTTCTATTTCTATAACCCATAATTTTGAGCAAGATATTTCAATAGAAAGGGGCTAAGCGCGCTAAGCTTCAACATGCTCTCACGGTATGTATGGGGTTCGAACTCCGGGCCCACTGAATGTAGCTGCTCACCCGACTAAATTAAAATTAAATTAATTAATGAACTGGATGATGACTAAATTGCAGAGGCCAATAAAAAAATATATTTCAATTAATACTGTTTTTTCAAATTATATGATAAGGAATCATTACGTAGAGAGTTACTAAATGTATATAAACTTATGATAGTAATGCCAGTACATAATTACGATATTATTTAAATAGTCATGGATTCTTAGGGAATAAGGACTTTGAAAAATGCTAATAGCCTTTATTCATTCTAGCGACATTTCGCCATATATTTACTGGTTTCTTCAGGCTCAAAACACAAAACATATATGAAATATTCGTCTCTTATACTAATACGTAGTACAACAAAAGTGTTTTATCCTGGAGAAGCCAGTAAATATATGGCGAAATGTCGCTTAAATGAATAAAAGCTATTAGCATTTTCCAAAGTCCTTATTCCCTAAGAATCCACCACTATTTAATATTGTTTGGACAAGAAATTATACAATTAATACGATATTATTTTTTTTTTTTAATAAAATGTTCAAGTTCAAATTGATTTTAACAGATATCAAGTTTCAATGCATGTATATTATTTGTGATGTCCTTTGAAATAGGCACTCTTGCTAAACTTTTACAATTTCCTTTATTTATTGGGCCCATTTTGACGAACCGCCCTTGAACTGTATTGTGGGGAGTCCGTTGATGATGTTGTCATCTCGGCTGTCATCCATATAGCCAATTTAGCCCTATATGGCCTGCATAAATGAAGATACAAACCATTCTTATACATATATCAATCTATATGCAGCGATTTATGTGTTTCAGTTTTTTTGTCTATATCTTTGGTTACCTATAGACAACTTCAAATAAATATTGTATGGAGAGCTTTGGAACTTATTATACTAATGTTTCGGCGCCCCCGTATACAGCTCTATTATGTAAAATAATATTATTTATAGACTGAATATCGTTGAAAAGATTTGGAAAGACCAAACTACATAAACAATGACGTTTGTCACGCAATATTGTAGAATTATAATTTTATCACAGACTAATCTGTTTAGATTAAATATTTTGAGGAATTTATTATTTGACATGTAACTGGCTATTTGGCTAGAGGAGAATGAAATTTCTCCATTAGAAGAATTAGAAAACCTGGATGCGGTGCCTCACTGAGATCAATGGTGAGAACTTGCTTCCATAAACTGCTGCACCTGTGTAACTGAATCTAAAAGAATCTTAAAAATTATTTTTCATTTGGATATTCGTTATCCAACAGAAGAGCTGTTTAAGGTTGGTAATGTGTTAACTATTCGACAGATGTTTTATAAGAGTGCTGTAGTCCATCTTAATAAATCAAATCAATTTTTAGGAAAGCTTGATCATAATTATTTAACGCGTGATAAAAAAAGAGATATTATTAGGGAACCTGTATGTAAAAAAGCAATCAGCCAGAGATCTCATGCATATATTGGCCATAAGGTGTATAATCAAATGCCATTGGAATTAAAGGATACAATTAATTTCAAGAATTTTAAATTCAAACTAGCAACTTGGTTGAAGTCCGAATATTATATAGAAATTTTACAATGATGTTACTGCTGGGTGTCTGTTTTTAAGGCTTTTATATTGATACGTAAGATTTTTATTTGTGTATAACCTTCGATTCACTCCCACGGATGGATGAAGGGGGAGAACGGGAGAAAAACATGTTCATCTCTAATTTTTTGTGTTCATTTCTAATTTTTAAGAATCATTAAATGTTCATGTAAGTTATAAAACATTATTGGGTACAATGGGATAGATTATTTGAGGGTCTGATAGTGCGTGAGCAACCGTTTGGTGTCTGGTGGTGTTTGAAGGAAGCGGACAAACTTTACCAAGTTTTTGCATCCTCTAGGCACCGCTGAGTAAAATCAGGGCGGTGCACATATAAGATTATATTTGTTTCTTTATTATTATTTATTTTATTTATTTCGGCTTAGAGCAAAATAACATGTATATAATTTAAGTTGATATTGGAAATAAATAAATTTGAATTTGAATAATTGATTGTTACTTTTTGAGGAGAAAAAGGCAGCGTTTACAAATTTTCACTACGACGTTTCGTTTTTGAAAAACCATCATCAATTTGGTTTTTTTCAATACGGCCCTGGATTTTTTATTGTTAAATTTAAAGCCATTTTCAATTCAAATATTGATGATATGTCACATGTAATGGTTTAAACAAGTTTTCAGTGTTTTTAGCTGTTATTTAAATTAATCAAGAAAAATCTCCTTAGTTTGGCACTTAACTGACTGAATGCAGAGTAGTAGTAGGTTTTGCAAAAACATTCTTTCATCGTTACTCACATTTATTATTATTAACTCCAAATGGGGTATCGAACTGGCTTTGTGTAGGCACTACATAAGCTTTTGCCATAATTAATCAACATCAACATTGTCATTTCTAACCACAACTCTTAAATATGCAACACCAGCAAATGCTTGTTTACTAGCGTCACAAAATATTTGTAATTCTATTTGTTTAGCTGTAGGGATCTGTTCACAGTAACATCTTGGGATGTTTAGTTCAGAAACTTGTTGAAGATCGTTCAACCCCTACACTACGCTATAACTAAACGTTTGATAGGTCGACAATCTTGAGTAAATTCATTACAGTCCATCTTTACTTTAAAGCAAATGATGTCAATCTTAGAATCTGAAAATAGACCGAGTACGCATTAAATTGATGTTCTATCACATAAATCTTTACAAAAATCATCGTTTTCCGATTATGATTTTATGATGGTTTCGGAATTCACCAACCAGGTCAAAACCACCCAATTTTTTTATTGTTTTAACTTCAATTATTTTTCTTAAAGCACCTTCTTCTCTTCTCTATACAGTCGAGGTAATTGTCAACATAATGCTGTTTTATAATAACACTTTTAATTTCAGGATCTTCTGTAGTATACTGGGCACAAGTAGGGCAACATGCGGCTCCAAATATCATCGACTGGCAAGAATAGTAGTGACCTTCTATCTTCGTTCGTTCGAAGAAACATATAATAAAAATAGTAATAAATTAATTTATTGGCATAATTTGAGTACAAAAAAATAATAATTAAAGCTAAAGCAAAGATTAATTAGATTAATCTTTGCTTTAGCTTTAATTATTATTTTTTTTTGTACTCAAATTATGCCAATTAATTAGATTAATCTTTGGCTAAAGTCTTATTTTGAAAAGAAAAGATAATCCCATTTAAAAAGAGAAATGCCAAAAGGTTCAAGCTCAGTAAAGCTGATTTTCAGCAAGAACCTAGTATACCTAATATACACCTAAAAAAAATATTAAAAAACATACAAAGAAGATCATAATAAACTACGAAAATAATAATCATAAAAATTTAGACTATAATTGTATAATCAAACTGCTTCCCAAGCACAAATAATTACGGTCACATAGCATTAGAATCACTGAGAGTAGCCTGCTCAGCAAACAATTTTTTGTATAGGAGTCTCGTAAATTTTGCACTATGGAAGGCTTTAAAATCAGGATCAATTTCATTATATAGCTTGGCCAAGTTATAGCTGAAGGACTTCCGAAACATGGTTGTTCGATGCTGCGGAACAGTAATTATGTCCTTGCGTCGGACGTGCACATTGTGAACATCAGTGCGGTAGGTAATCCTTTGAAACAAATATGGCGGAGTCTTAGATAAAATAATTTTGTGAAAAAGGACCATCGAATGTAACTTTCTTCTATTGGCCATATTAAGCCATTTGATGGTGGACAGGGTGTAAGAGATTCGGTCGTATTTTCTTATCCCAAAAATTAAGCGCAAACATGAGTTCTGAAGCCGCTGAACACGTCCAGAATCAATCTTCGTGAGGCACCGATCGGACACCTGAATGCCGATTCCTTGAATTGACAGTTGAATATCGGAGTCCATAGGAAGGCCGAAAAATAAGGCAGTAGACTTTGCCGGATTAATTTTGAGATCGTGGCGTTCCGAGAACTCAGGCACTGACTCCATATCAAGGTTAATGTGCTCCTCAGCGATCGACATGTCCTCCTTATTGAAAACGTGCAGAATCTGCGAGTCGTCAGCGTAAATTTTCATTTGACAGTGCTGCAAAGCTCTTGGAAAATTATTCGTGTATAGCGTATATAAAATTGGTGACAAAATAGATCACTGAGCAATACCCCTTGTCAAACTAACGATTTCGGATATGCTTCCATTTGACGACACACACTCCGCGTTCGCTAATATAACTCCGAATCATACGTATCGCTGAGTCATCAAACCCGGCGTAATGAAGAACGGATAGCAGAACATGATGATTCAACGTGTCGAATGCCTTGGAGTAATCTAGCAATACAAGTATGGCACAGTTTTTGTTGTCCATGGCCGTCAGCACATCATATATATATCATATCTCTGATATCTGCACAAAATGCTAGTTTTCTCTGTCGAAATCCGATTAAAACCTCCACCAAGGGCTGTAAGAGATCTGGTCCGGCTAATAACTTATCATTCAAACTGGTACCATTTGACTTGGATGCGACAACCAAGCTCACGTTATTGGGTTTATTAAGATTAACAACTGGAAAATGTGGTAAATACCAGCACTTTGGACCTTCTATTTTCTCTTCTTCTTTAACAATTTTCGTGCATATCGTTGACTTATATTTTATTTATCTAACTGATATGACATTAATTTCAATGGAACAATAACAATGCAGGGAGTAACGGACATTAAATTAGAGATTAATTAAATAGTGGTAGGTAGTGATCAAATAAATATCAATATGATACATATGTGTTGTCCTTTCAGACTTTCATACGTCAATCATATAATTAATTCATGCCTTTTAGAAAACATTTTCCCTAAATTTTGGAAGATCTCAAAAGTGTATCCTTTGCCGAAAAAGTCAGGAATAAATAGCTTTAACGATCTGCGGCCTATTTCTATTTTGTCTCCTCTATCTAAAATTTTAGAAAAAGTTATGTAAAAGCAAATATACGAATTTACCTGCAGATATAACATTATACCTTACAAGCAATCTGGATTCCGCAAAGGTTACAGCTGAACAACTGCACTGATCGATCTTGTTGATGATATAATTAGAGACATCGATTCTGGAAAAACAACCGCACTATTACTACTAGACTACTCTAAAGCTTTTGATAAGATTAATCACGAACTCCTCTTTTCAATACCAAAGTACTCTGGTTTCCCGACTCAGCACTTATTTTAATGAAAAAGTTTATCAGTAACAGGTTTCAATACGTAGAAACTGATAACGGTATTTCCGAGTTGAGTGAGGTTGTGTCAGGTGTTCCGCAAGGATCCGTTTTGTCTCCTTTAATTTTTTGTATATATACGTCTAATATTTGTAACTGTTTGAGATATTCTCAAAATTACGAATATGCTGATGACCGTCAAATCAAATTTTCTTTTGATTTTGATGAGTTGAATGCGGCTTTGGGTAATTTCAATAATGATATCGATAGTATACTAGAAAATTCTAGAAAACATTAGATGCTTATTAATCCTTCAAAATCAATTCTGCTACTTTTTGGAAAACATAAAGAAACCGCACAAGAATCTTTTATAGTAAAAATTGACAACAACGTAATACCTTTCAAGTAATCAGCAAAAAGCTTAGGATTACAAATTGATACTGATCTTAGATTTACCCAGCATATTTCATCTAATCTAAATAAGGCATATGCTAATTTGAAATTGATATACCCTCATCGCCACTCCTTACCAAGGATACTAGAAATTATGCTAACGGATACATTGGTCTTAAATTTTTTCAACTATTGTGACATATAGTATATGGACCATGTATTTCCAGTTTTGACTAAAACAGGATTCAGCGTTTACAAAAATGTTGTTTAAGATACGTATATAGCATCCGCAAGTATGAACCAGTCTCACACAAACTTAAATCTGCTAAGTGGTTAAACATGGAAAATCGGAGATTTCACTCGGCTTGCTTATACCATTCCATCATAACATCTAAGAGTCCCCCATATTTGTATAATAAAATAACTTTCAGATCTGATGTCCACACCTTAAATCTTAGGTTTAGGGGTCTTTTGTCTCCGCGGCCTCACGGGAGCGCACTGTTTTTTAGATCATTTTCTTTCAACATCAACGCAGTGTATACGCCTAAAGTTACTTAGTTATGCCGGTTTCAGGAACTCCTATAGAGCTTTTCTTCTAGAGCGAATGTGATTAACATAAAAGATAAACTTTAATTTGTATGTGTAACTTATTATGTTTCATCTTGATTTGTTTGTTTTTAGTTTTCTTTGTAAAATCAGTTTATTATTATTAAATTTCTTACCTATTGATTAAAAATATATTAAGATGTCCAATGGGAGGAAAAGGAATGGGCTGTTGTCATATTTTTTTTCTTTTTATGTACTTCAGGTATAGGATGGTTTCAATATGATTCAGAGGATGAGAAATTTTTTTAGTTTTAGTCATCTGGGTTAGAATTAGATATCAGCTTTGCTGCCTTCTAGCCCTTTTCGTAATGGCTACATATACAATTATTATTATTATTTTTACATTGTCATTTCTTTTATATTGTCGTTTTGTGTTGTACCGATTGCGAATAAATAGATTATTATTATTATTGTTATATTATTATTATATTTGAAAAGCAGTCTGCGGTTAGATGTCAAACGGCAACAGAGATGTAGCATGCATATCTCTGGCTTAGCAGTGATATTTGTATTTGCTAATTTGCTTTTATTTTTTGTTTAAGTTTAGTACCTACCTATATGAACATGGGAGAATAAAGCAAAAGTGCAGAATAGGCGCTAGCCTGTATTCCAGCTTTCAACACCTAATATGCCTTATTTTTTGTGTTATTTCATTTCCATCACACATAGTAGATACTAAAATAGGCGAGACGTCGACAACAAGGATGACTACGTTGACGACTATAGTATGTACTGTACGTTCACTGGACGCAAAATAGAATAACAGAAAGGCAACTGCATCATGAGGCGAAAAGCAAAAACAAACAAAACGCAATATGCATCGTTTGACGGGCCACCTCAACCGTGAAAATGTCTCCCAATTAGCCGAATGAAAGATGTGGTGTGGAATGTGCACTGCTTTCATCAACTACAACCATACGTATACGTATCAACTCGTATAATGTACGAGAATTTTTAGAACTTTTTTAGATATAGAGAAATATTATTTTCACTGATGTAGCAGATGTGCTTGTTACGAATAATGTTTTATTTTGTATAAAATCTTTCTAGTCCATTCGAGTCATGTAATTAAATTTCGTTTTAAATCAAAATTATGAAAGATTATGCAAAAAATTCTTGATAGAATATGATGAACAAACTAAATTCTATATAAGAGCATATTCATCAAATTTTCAATTTACTTAAGAGCTAGGAATTATTGATTTGAACTTTTCTATTTCAAAGAGATGTTTTTGGCGACATCTAGCGTGAGCAGGCAATATGCCCGGTGAAACATAGTTCACAAACGATGGCCGGACAAGAAGTAACAACTCCATTATATCCTTTCGGCAACACTAGATGCGCCGGACTTCCCTAGCGGCAGGCTTTATTTACGAATTGCTTGTTACATAAAGTAACAAGAATTTTAGTTATGTTGGAAACTTGTTGTTGATCCACAACTCATCATCATCATCATCATCATCAGTGTTGGCAATAGGATATAATGGAGTTATTTGAAAGAAGTGGAGTAGAATAATTAAATATTCTTGAAAATTGTTGTGTGAAAGTGCAATCAATCAAGTATAATATTATCGACAAAGAATTTAACTTCAATGATTTACAAAAAGAAAAAAGGATTAAAGAGACTTACATTAGAAATGATGTAAGTTTTGGTTTTTTAATTTTAATGTATCACACTTAATTTAACAATTTTTTATTACTTAAATTTTTACAACTAAATAATTATTAAAAAAAATTTTCACGCAGTGAGTTGATAAATGGATTTCCCATAAATAATAAGTACTAACTAAATAAATAACATAGCTTTTGGTAAGAATCTCATATAACCACTGATGATGCAGCCTGGTGCTGCGAAACATGTATGGTGACATTTGTTGGAGAGATTTATTAAAATTTATTGTGTGGAGGTCGACTTTTATTTCAAGAATATTTTTTTATAATGGAGTTACTTCTTGTCCGGTCATCGCTTGTAAACTGTGTTTCACCGGACGTATTGCCTGCTCACGCAAGATGTCGCCAAAAACATCTCCTTGTCAGTCATCTCTCGTGCTAGTATAAGCTCTTCTTCAATGTTTGAAATTTGGGTCACACTGCTTGCCGATCACCACTGATGACTTGTGGATCAACGAAACGGCCCGTCTGGTGAAAGCATGGTGGTGCGAAAAAAATGTCCAACCTAACTAAAAGTCTTGTTACTTTTCTATTTCAGTTAATATTCTTCGGCGTTAGTTATGTTTTCGTGTGCAATTTAATCTTCGAATTCAATGATTACGAAGACATAAATGCTCTCAGAACTTTTTGAGTTTGTGCATTTAAAACCTCCATCAGAACGAAAATGTTCAGGAGGCACTTTTCCAGCAGAATTAATCTGGCGGAAGAAAGTGAGTTAGAAAGCATTTTTTTATATCTAAATTTGGATATTTCATACATTTGCTTTTTCTCGTAAGTACTCATCAATGGGATTTCGATAAATGTCAAAGAAACTATTAAATTGGTAAAACTTTAAACACCCCTTGTCATGAAAACAGTTTAAACACTTACATGACCATTTTTGGTAATCCACCTGCCCTGTAATTGAATTTATTTCTAACTGGGTAGATGTAATCTAAATAAATTTGAAAGTCAAGGTAGATTTCATTGAATTGGTAAATTACTATTTGTACTGCTATCGGAAATATTATTCTCGTATCATGAGATATGTTAATCTGAAAGGGTTGCCAGAATATCTCAGAAAATTGAACTTTTGCAGGAAGTGCGATCTATTCTATTATCCCCATTGCAACACCCAAAAGCATTTGTAACCAACAGGCTATGGAAAAATATAATTCTATATTTATTCCTATCGGAACTAGTTAGATTCAATGTAACCATGTTTTGTCATGAATCTTAACAAAATTGCATACACAGAAATTCTCTTTTCCATCGTCCATGACGCTGGCATTCGGGGAATCACATCAAAATTCAATAGCAGCTCAGCTTTATGTCCAAATGTGTGGTTCAGCGGGATAGAGAAACCGCCAATTTGCGGCCGAGGCCTGGACAACATAGGGGAGATATAGACCTTAAGTGTCGTCGAGGAGCCACCTGACCTAAGCACCAGGACACCTGAAATCCAATCTACCCATTTCACATTTAGCAGGTATAAGCCTTCA
Source organism: Apoderus coryli (assembly GCA_911728435.2). Lineage (NCBI taxonomy): Eukaryota > Metazoa > Arthropoda > Insecta > Coleoptera > Attelabidae > Apoderus > Apoderus coryli. Next base: position 6,076,893 of record OU452204.1, on the reverse strand, counting down.
TACAAGGGATCTTCAGCTTCTAGTGAAGTTTTGCGAGTTGATTTTACATCGGAGCAGTTAAATCCAAACTTCACCATGAACATTTTCAAACGTAAATGGTATTCACAATTTCCACAACAATTGTAAAATGCGCATTTCACTCTGCGAACACACTTTCGATAATAATTTTCAGTAACTGTGTGGGCTCGAATTGTGAATGGAGTACCTATAGGCCCGTTCATTCTGAAAAATTGTTTATTTACAATTTTTGCACAATAATTTTGCAGTATTTCTCGAAGTTAATCTCAACATTTGTGGTTGTTTCGGACATTTCAGAACGATGCAAAGGCCAAGGTGGTCCAATTGGGTGGCCCCCTCAATCGCCCGACCTAAATGCCGTTACTATTTTTTGAGGGCACATAAAAACTACGGTGTATGGTACTGAAATTAACACTGAACAAGAGTTGTGAAATCGCAAAGCTGCGGCTGCTGAAGCAATGCGAATAGAACCTGGTTTGGGCCGTGCGTGTGAGGACTCATGCAAATTAACTATAATAAAACGTTCTTCTCTTATTCACTCTAACCTTCAACGAAAACTGGGTAATGTTCGGCACGGATTTCTGACAATCAAAACAAGTGTCAAATATGCCATGTGTTTTAACATACGTTTAAATAGTCAGCGCAATGCAAGGTTTACTTTTGTTGCGCTTCATTGAAGGGAAACATTTTTAAAATAGTTCCCAAATCATCACTTTTTTCATTAAAATAAAGCCATTAGAAAAGAATACAGATTTGTGTTTTATTCTTATGGAATCTATTCGCTTCAACAACATACCAACTAACAATACTCGGCTGCCAGACTGTTTTTGAAATTATCGCTATCCTACACCTCGTACTCATTATTCACGTAATAGCGTTATTAATCCGAAATCTATTTACACCCGATACACGCGCAGATGCTTTATTAAACAGAAACTTTATTTTCCCAAGTTTATTTTATGTTATTTTTGCTAAAATAATTTGGTTCTTCAAAAAATTCCATATTATTTTTATTTCATTCAATTCAATTCATTCAAAATCTGGCAACAATCAAGAAAAGATGAAAAATTCGATGATGCCACACTTTATTTGAAGATTTTCACCACACATATTCCAGCACATTTTCCTCAATAAATCCACACATTACAGAATAGATTTACGCATGGAACATTATTAGATACTTGATTTTCCAACAAATTTAATTAATCAACTCCCACAATAATATAACAAATATTTAAACATTATTTTATCTGAAAAAACTACTAAATTCTACTTATTTTTAGACTAGTATTCACATGAACTAAATCTGGCAGAATTGTTTTTAAATGACACAAGTTGACACGTTTGGCATTCGAATATTGATGTTTGACCAGACGGGCTACAATTTCAATAATAATAAAAAAAGTTCTATGACCCTTTCGAGTTACAATATGTGCAGACGGACTAAAATTTCAATGATAATAAAAAAAGTTCAATAAACTGGATCATAGAGATGCAAGAAATGTCCAAAATATTCTTGCTTTCATTATTAGAGATGCAAGAAATGTATCGCTATATTCTTTCTTTCATTATTAGATAGCTCGTATTCACTTTAATTTTCAACAAAAACAGGGTAAAGTGCGGCACGCATTTCTGACAATCAAAACAAGTGTAAAATATGCCATGTGTTTTAACAGACGTTTAAATAGTCAGCGCCGGGAAACGTTTACTTTTGTTTTTTCTTATTTATTATTCTTGAACCTTGATCTTCAATTTATTTTATTTTTCTTTTATTGGGATGAGGTTCAAATTTTTTTGAAACTATTTCTTTAATGGTTTCATGTCATCTTTTTTTTTTCCAACTAGACTCAGCTAGTCTTTTTCAACAATGTCAGATTGTAGAACAAAGTCGTGTACACGTACTTAAAACAAAAATGTAATAATAAAAAAAGAAAAAAAAATGTTTGTGAATTGGAAAAAAAAAAGAATTACCATTAAAGAAATAGTTTCAAAAAAAAAATTCTTTTGTGTAAAATTGTGAACCTCATCCCAATAAAAGAAAAATAAAAGAAATTTACTTTTGTTGATGCTCCTTTGAGGGGAAACATTTTTAACATAGTTCCCAAATCGTCACTTTTTCCACTAAAGTAAAGACATTAGACAAGGAAAAAGATTTGTGTGTTATTCTTATGGATTCTACTCGCTTCAACAACATACAAACTTACAATGCTATGCTGCCAGAATTTCTTTCAAATTATCTCTATCCTACACCTCGTAGCAATACCGTAATTAATCCAAAATCTCTTTAGACCCGACACACGTGCAGATGATTATTTAAGCACAAAATTAATTTCTCCAAGTTTATTTTATTTTTGCTAAAATCATTTGGTTATTGAAAAAAGTCAATATCATCTTTATTTCATTCAATTCAATTGATTCAAAACCTGGCAACAATCAAGAAAAGATGAGAAATTCGATGATGGCAAACTTTATTTGAAGATTTTCACCATAAACATATTCCACCACATTCTCCTCAATAATCCTTAATAATCCACACATTAGACAATAGATTAATACATGGAACATTATTAGATACTTGATTTTTCAACAAATATTAAAACATTATTTTACACAAAACAAACGACTAATTTATAATTATTTTTATTTTACTACTATTGACATCAACTAAATCTGGCAGAATTGTTTTTAAATGACACAAGTTGACACATTTGGCATTCGAATATTGATTTTTTACCGTCTTTACGGGCTACTATTTCAATAATAATAAAAGAAATCAATGAACCCAATATGTGCAGATTGGCTACAATTTCAATAATAATAAAAAAAGTTCAATGAACTGGGTCATAGAGATGCAAGAAATGTATCGATAGATTCTTTCTTTCATTATTAGAGATGCAAGAAATGTATTGATATATTCCATTCAATCTCAATTTATTTTTAAGGTTGAACTATTGTCTCGAGGATTGCAACTGAGTCTATTGGCCGCTTGCAAATCAATAATAAATTTCAACAGTTACTATGAGCAACTAACTACATTTTTATCAAATTTAAGTTTTTGTGAATGCGCTGAAAAAAAAATTGATATAAAGCCGGATATAACCATTTTGAAGTTCCTTGAGACGACTCAGATCATTCCCAGATGGCAGTCTGTCTGTCTGTATGTATTCTTTCAGGATAGCGCCTAAACGCTTCAATCAATTGTTGAAATACCCAGCACTTCTTTTCTTCTAACGACATTTTACCAAGATAAAGAAATATTAATTATTGTTATATCTAAAAGTGCCCCATTTTACTTTATACTAATACAACTAACATTATCTACATGAAGTGAACTATTAAAGACTAAGTCATATATCAATCATGTCATTTATTAAACAAGTCACAGAAATACGAAAATATTCTTCTTATGAAAATAATGAATTTTCTATTGCCTCCAATTTATAATATTATTATCATCATCCCCTCACTGAAGGAATTTCGTTTATTCGAGATTAAATTCCTGCTATAAAGTCCGTTATTCTTTGTTGGTCAAACTTGCCCTCTACGTTCGAAGAATATTTAGTTGATATGGGTGAAAATATACTTAATATTCCTATACCTATCTATTATAGAAAACAATGTCGAACATCATGAATAAGATAATGGGAATATCTATTATTCATTTGAAACCGATTTCAGAACCTATAAACTTTATTTACAAAAATGTTTCCTTTCGAAAGCGAGTTGCTAACTATTACACTGGTCAATTATATTCAAGTGCAATTATAATTTCTTTTGTTTAGCATGGGACCATTCAATTATAAAGAAATTCAGGAATAACACATTACTAGGGTACGGCACGTCAATAAGAAATTCGCATTTCGCCATTAACTTTGTTAATTAAACAAATTGTGTTTATGTAACTTTAAGATGTAGGTACAGGGTTATACGACTGTGATCAAATATAAACTTGAGTTTTGGTATAGAAAGAGAAATCTTAATTTATTCTTCCAGACGAATGTCGTCGCCTTCAAAGTAATACATTTATGCCAACGTTTTTCGCAATTCTCGAAGCACTCTGAAACATTCTCCTTCGGGATGGCTCTCAATACCTCGGCTTGTATCTCTTCAACCGATTCAAAATGGTGTTCCCGGTTTATTTTACTAAATAGCCAGAAATTACACTGTGCTCAGTCAGGCGAATACAGTGGTTGAGGCCGATACACGTCGGAATTTTCTGCGAAAATCTAATGTGGTGTGAGATAGCGTGGTACACAAACCAAATTTGGCCCTCAACATAATTTTTGAGCGAGTTTGACCCGATTTTTTTGGTCGGAACTGACCTTTGGCATGATATTCGCTCGACTGATCGGTGGTTTCTCGACCGCAAGCATAGTTTTAAGTTTCAGCTTCAGTAATTAAGCATTTCCTCTTATCCTGATAGTCAGAAAGCATTGTTTTACAGGCGCTTTCAAAAAAAATTTGAAGTTTTTAGCACCAAACGGGATTTGATTCTTTTTAGATCCTTATCATCTTGCAAAATTATTTGAATTGAGCGAAACGAAATACCAACAATGTCAACGAGTCTCTAATTATTTAATACCAGTAAAATATTCTTGTTTTTGTAGAGCCTGCTCACCAAAAGCCCCCAAGTAACATTCTGAACGTTTTAGCAACAAAAAATTTATATATAAATAAAATACATTTTCTTTTCCGAACAGAATCACATATCGTAAAAATCTATAAAACGGCGTTCACTAGCAAGTAATGAAGAATGACATGAACATTCACACAGATGTCAAAAACAGTAGCTACTACCAAATTAACTAAAGAAATATTTGTCAGAAGCGATAAATCCGCACAAACTAAAATTCAAAATCTCGTTTATATTTGGTCACAGTTGTATGGAATTGTTGAACTAGGGATTTCACCATGAAAGTAGCCTAAGTAGTTATATTTAATTGTATGAATCGTAACCTGTTTTTAATATTTTAAAACGGAAAACTATCGTCGGCATCGTCATATCCGTTTCGCGCCCAAAAAATACCTTAATTTGCAAAAATGTATTTAGTTAATTTACGAATTGCTTGTTACAATATGTAACAAGCACTTCGTAAATAAAGCTTCCCGCTAGGGAATTCGGGAATATTTAGTGTTGGCTAGGATTTAATGGCGTTGTTACTCCTTGTCCGGCCATCGGTCTTTGTCTCACCGGGCATATTGCCTGCTCACACTAGATTTCGCCACAAACATCTTGTTGGCATTTAGTTAATTTGCAAGAATTAAACATTATGTTCCATAATTTATTCAAAAATTTGTTTTTAATATTTCGGTAGGTCACGAACGTAGGTGAAATTTAAATTATTTTCTTTTGTATGGTGATTATGTTGTATAAAAACATTGGATTTATATAATACTTAATTTAAATGTATTGGAAAATTTTTAAAGTATTATTGTTTATCAACTAGAATAATATATTTCCCGTCCAGTAGAGACACAAATTTTTTAATTTCGCCAAAGTATAATATCCTTATGAGATAAATCGTCGTGTATCTGCCCCAGCTAGATTGCATCCAAAATCAATATTCTTTATTGCAGAAATTAAATAGTTCCTCAGGGATCTGTACTCGCTCAAGCTTTAGAGGGATAGCCGCGTAATCGACCTGCTCGAAAAAGTATAATGCTCACATCGGTTAGACAACAAAATATTTGGAAATGGTCATGGACACAACTCAATAAAAATTATTTTAAAACATACTTCGTTCATGGAGCTTTTATTTTGTGAAATACATAAAGCTCTTGGAACGTATTTAGAAAAGAACAAAGTATTTAGTTCGTTAGTTGCAAAACATGTTTGATATTAGATAATCCGTCGTAAAATTTCAAATTTTGTAGGATATAAATGAGAGGATATTCTTTAAAACAAGCATCTTCTACAGTAACTTGTACACGCTAGGTGAAGAATTTTCCAATTTGCTCGTCAGAAATATTGGTTTAATGAAAAGTTGCAGTGGTATAGAACATAATAAATAAACTGCCATCCTCCAAATAGGAATCTGAAAAATGTTGTCTTTACTCATTATGCTACCATCTAATCTCCATTCGCGATAGCAGTTAAGTTTGAGGAAATAGTCGCATTTTAAAGTGGGATTTTTATTTAAAATATCACTCCTCATAACCACTTGTTGCACACCTTGTATAGTTCCATGTATAAAATGAGTTCAGTTGACTAAAACGATGGCTCATGCGCCTTTTCGCTATTTTATTTTGTTCTTTCCTTTCTTCTCTTTCCGATGCCAACCTTACCCCGCCCGCCCCTCGTACCTTCATACCCTCAGCGCGCATGTCACTCGAACTTTTATTCTGTACTGTCTCCTGCCTTTGTTTAGTTTTGACCAGGCTGGTTAGATCTAACCTGGAGACTCTTGATACGGTATTTTTATCCATATTTTGGAGTAATGTTTTGGATAGATTTCAAAAGGTTAGTGAAAAACTTCAAAGTCTAACCACAACTTTAAGCAAAGTAAGAGGACTTCGCAAGTCTTTACCTGACTTTGTAGTTGAACTTAGGAATGACTTTACACATTTTGAAGAGTTGGCAAAAGAAAAGTCAGGTTTGGTTGAATACACGTCCGATAAAAAAAGGAAAAGAACCAAAACCTTGGCAATTTATGAATTATCTCCGAAGAGCGAGTATGAGTTCGCCACAGGACCTGACAACTTCAGAGTCAACACGTTTAATGGCATGGTCGACTCTCTTAGCTCTGAGTTACAGAGACGTTCAGATAAGTACAGAGACCTCCAGAAGGTTTTTGGTTTCTTAAAGGAATTGAAAGATCTTACATCCTCCATGATTTCTGAAAAGGCCTTAGAATTGCGGGAAAAATTACCTGAAGATCTCGAAGAATCCGTGGTCAAAACTTTCTTAACGGAATTGGAACCAGGATACAATCAGGGATCTAGCCTGTTTGAACTGAGCAAACTCATTAGAAAAGAGGATAGCTGAAATATATCCAAATATTGAAATAGCTCTAACAATGACTCTGATCACACCTGCTACAAATTGCACGGGGGAGCGGTCGTTTTCTACACTTTGCCGGATAAAAAATTACTTAAGGTAAGTTTAAATTTTCATTTTCGTCAAATGTTAGCATACAGTAGACTCTTGAGTTTCATGTTTCATTTAAGGTACATTCTGAAACTCACACTGTATAGGAACATTATGATGATGATCTTCGGTGATTTAAAAATATAAGAATTTCGCAATATTTTGCCGACTTGGCACCCAAATAATTTGTTGCCTCTAATTAAAAATAAACTGCATGAACAACGATTTTCACTGCCCGAAGAAGCGGTTGAGGCCTTGAAAAACTACGTTTTAGAGCTATCGCCTTCTGACTGGACAAAGTGCTTTGGAGGGTGGTTTCATCGCATGCAAAAGTGTATAGATCTTAAATGATAATATTTTGAAAAGCAATAAAAATATTTTTGGTAAAATTAATTCGTTTGTTCTTTATATTTCAACACATAAATAGCAACCCTCGCACGACCCCATTGAAATTGCTGCAGTTTTGATACAGTACGGTACAGTAGTAACCGACGCGATGCTAGATGCTTTGTTAGACACACCAGGTGTTGCCCAGTAAAAGAATGAATTATGCTGATCTTTGTTTACTTACTTCACCTCTTCACTGCGAGCAAGTTACGCAAAGTAGGACTGTATTATTATAATATAATCATTTCCAAATCTATTTCTGTATGTTCAGTTCTCTATTCTGTGGTTTAGCAATCAAGTACAGCGTACATTCTTTTCGTGGACAACCATACACTGGTGTGTCTTACATGGTCATCGTGTATAGCATTAGAAAAAATAAATCAAATATTTTACTGGTATTAGACATCACATAAATCGAACTCTCTTTTCCATTTTCGCTCTCCACCGATTGATGATCATGACAAGTATGTTTACATGGTCAATACTTGGGGAAAAGCGATGAGTTTCAATAATTAGAAACTTTGCCGGTCATATTTACAATACTCTCGTACGGTTATGATTATTATTTGATGTATATACGAATTTCATCTCTTTGTATCTTTATGTGCACGTATGAAATAGAGTCATTGACAGTATATTTATATATTTGATCAATATTTGACATTAATTTCGTTGGAAAACTTTTATTGCACGATGTTGAATATGGTTGCAAGATTATATACACAGACAGTTGAATGAAGTATGGAATTGAAATTGCTTTATGTATTTAAGTAAGTTGTTTTCTATCCGAACTTTCAAAATGATTTACATTGAGAACAATTCTTATTGAAAATTTGAATAAAATATAATCTCACTCAAAAAATTATTATATATTTATACGTAAACACAATATATGTGTCGGCATTACATCTCAAACTTTTCGCGTTAGGTTTTATTTATTATCCATTATGGATTTTACGTTGTATGTTAAAGCTGCCTCACTAAAACAAAACAGAGGACTTTTAAAGTACTCACGTACCTTATATAACGGGTGTCCTATGGTGTGTTAGACGTTTCTCGGAAAACTAAATAACCAGTCATTTTGAAAAATTGGCAACAATTATAAACGTCCATGATCTACAGTTTTTACTCTACACCGGTGGTAACATCGCTATTTGAAGCGTTGTTAATTTTAGAATTGTCTATGTCATTGTGAGCAACTTTCCTTAATACTTCCCGATACCTATCTGTAGCCGTTTACCGGAAATAAATCAATTTATAATTTGATTCCGGTAACAGGACTTCCAATAAATTGTAATATCTGTATCCGCCTAAACATCTGAGTCATTGACAGACACTTGTAATTTCCTCTAGGCATTTGATCTCTTAGTCAAATGTTGGTTTAAGTATACAGGGTAGTTCAGAACTTAATTTTTGTCGATAAATTACTAAAATGTCAGGAAAATTATTTTTTAAATAAAACACCGTGTAAAATTTTACATCATAAATCGACAAACTTGCAACGGTTATAATAGGATTTTCTTACCATTGACTTGTTACATGGAAATATCATTATTTTAATAAGTGTGATTTGAGTAGGCGGGTGAACGATAGTCCAAATCCAAATAAATACTTGGGATATTAAGGAAAGTTGCTAGTAGAGACAGGCAGTTTTTTTAGTGGCTACCTGTCTGCCTTTGAATGGGTGGAATCTGTGAGCTCTTAATATTCGTTGAATGCTCAAACGGCGTATGCTTTTGAAACTGTACATAATTGCCGTTTCATCAATATTAACGTGGCCGAAAACAGCAATTTCCATAGCATAGTTCTCTGTGTCTATTAGAGCAAAACCAATTCGTGTCTGTCGACCCATGCCACAATCTGGTTACACTGAATTAGGCTGAATCTGAAGTCTCACTTTTAACCCTTAATTCAAGAAATTATTTTCTATTCGTACAAACTTCCTCATGTTTATTGGTTGTAAATTAAACTTCGTGAATGTTCTCTTTACAATTTCGTTACATTTCCAACGAATAAATAATAAATAGTAATTTCATTAAAACTTCATTTGAGATATTATTTTCTTCCATTTTAATCGTTTACACGAGTTTTGTTAATAAACAACAAAAGTTTTATTAATTATAAACTAAATGTCAGGTTATTTTAATATTTTGTAACGTTCCATGACTAACTAATGAAAATAGGTATATACCGAAATAATTGATTTTTTTTAGAAACTTGCTTTTATTTAGGAAACCTTTTCATTCCGAATATTAGATAATATACACTTTGTTTCATTTGAGAAAACTGATTTATACCTATTTCAAACACTACCGTAATGTAGTGTAGTGTAGTGTTATGGGTGAATATGTCTAGATACTTGATTATCCTATGATATTTTTCAACTACCATTAAAGAGACTGTCTATTTAGGTATCGAAATGCAGACTATTTTCCGGACACCCGTTTTGGATCAAAAAAAAATTTCAACTGCGTACTGAAATGTTTTCATCAAAAATTTAAAATCTAAAAAATACACTATTTATTGAGGAAAGATAAAAAGTGAATCTCCACGAAATAACATCACTAAATTGTTCTAGGAGCGGACATCAAAACCATGCATGTTTCGGAGCATCAAGCCCCACCATCAGTGGTCGAACAATATTAAAAAACTAAAGGTGCATAGTACATGAACGATCAACGTTGACAACGAGAGAAACGTATCAATGTCATTTCGGTGTGTGAAATAATAATGAGATTTGAATTAAAACTAATTTATTTACACTTATAATAAACACTTAAACAAACTATAATAATATTAACGAACTAATATGACTATATTTATTTTCACTATAAATAGTGAATAAATAAATTTCTACTATTTATTTCACTATTATTTATATGTCACACCACTGTTCTTAACTATTCTCTGATTCCTCGTCGACTGTTGACGGTGGCTTTATATATGATTTGCCCTCTTTCTCGAACGCTTCCAGAGAGTAGTCGAACATTGTGGCGTATGTCCATTCTACGAGTAGATTCATGGTGGTCGACACAACGACACAACTAGCTCGCTACACCGCTACACGTGGTGTTGCCAACAAGTGTTCATTTTCTTGTGCGTTACAGCAAAGTATGTGTGTTCGACCACTGATGATGGGGCTCGATCCTCCGAAACATGTATGGTTTTTATGTCCGCTCCTAGAGCAATATATTGATTTTATTTCGTGGAGGTTGACTTTTTATTTTTCATCACTCCACTTCAATATGGACTTCTTCTATGGAATAAATAATACACTATTATTTATATTATTATAATTATTAATATAATAATAATAATAATAACATTTTAAGGTAACCTAAACTACTTTATTCAAAATCTAGAAATAAAATAGTAGAGTAGGGATCGAACCCAGGACATCCGCACTCAAATCCACATCGATTACAACTTAGCTACGGCAGACGATAGAAGATCTGAAACTACTACATATTTGTAACTCTTAAACGCAATTTTCTCGAGAATGATGGAGGCAAATATCAAAAGTACCTATTGCTGTAAAGCAGATAATGCATCACTCGGCACCTACTGCTATTTAAGAGTTTGAGGGTTGTGTCCACCCCTATCACATGGCTAAAGCGATTTCAACCACAAACTAATGGGTTTATCCTAGGACTCCTCCAAACTCATATATTAAAATTTAGCTCAATTCGTTGAAACTTTTAGGCGCTATCGTGGAATAATACATACAGACACATAATCACGCAGACTTCTGTCTGGAAATGGTCAATCATCTCAGGGGACTTCTAAATGGTCTATGGGTCGGGAAAGTAACAGTGTTGTTATAACGTGTACACAAAATAGAGACATAAAATGGAAGCAATAGTTTTAAAAACTCAATACAATCAATAATTCCATTCATAATCATGTACAGTAAAATAATAGCAGAACATTCCCTACGGCTACTTAAAGATGTCAAATTAAAACGATTTAAGAGTGTATACAGGAAATTCAATGCTTGGGTAAACTCCATCACCACAAAACCACAGGATCCAAATGGCAGGAAAATTACTTGATTGTAAAGGACAATGGTCCAGGCAATACTGCAGCGCAATCTCGAACCAAGAAGGATTATTCATACGCAGCTGCTGTAAGTTTAGCTTTGAGTCTTGTCAGGGCTCCATAAACGTCATATTCAGCAACTCTACAATCAGACGAAAAGGATACATTACGGAGTGAGAGCAATAATCACTGATATTTTCAGAAGAATCGTATGCTTCGTCTAGTTATCCCAAAACTTCATCAACTATGAAACACCGGGTATAAGGCTTACAATAGAAATATGCGGTGGTTTAATTCAAATATTTTCTGCGAATCCCGCGTGTGGAATAACAAGGCTTTCAATTATGGGAACAGATAAATCAAATAAATGAAAACAAACAAAAACTTTCGAAGTCAACTCCACACAATATTTAATTTAATTATGAAAAAGGAAACTAGTTTCGGCCATCATCAGTCCATTTGAAAAAATCATCTTAGTACAGAAAATATCAAACTCTAAATAATAATACTCCAAAACAACTCACAAACACGAACATATCTCAATATTTTAGTTTTTGTTTGTTTTATTTTATTTAAAACTGAGACTCTACTTTGACGATGGATAATTTATTTCGTTTGAACAGATAATTATACCAAAAGTAAGATTTGTTAGAGTTTAGTAGCGATTCTGAAATGATCATCTCCTTAGAATTTAGAATATGTAATTTACTTGTAGTCTAAAATTAATAAAAAATGAATGTCTTATTATCAACATTTAACAATGTAAAGTTGCAAATGAGATACAAAACTGCTGGCTCAGCAAAATACGAACATTAATCCATTTTCCTTTCCACAGCATATATCAATAATAGATGTGCACCATCAGAAAAACAACACAATGTATGAATAGTACATAATCAAGACTGGCGTTGACGTGCCTACAAAACCCTAACTGGGCACATAATAAAAGTAAAGTTACTTTATTATAATAACAATAATAAATAAATAACAATAAAGCGATAATCAAAGCGAAAATCACCTTCTCTAACAAACATTAATACACCTTTTATTAGTATATGTTGTATATATGCAAGAATGGGCATATTATTAATCATGGTCAATAAATGTCAGAGCTTGGGCTGTTTAATCAATTATGGTATTTAGTTTGTCAGATTTATTATACAGGTTGTGGCAACGTTACTAGAATCCTTTTATAAAATATCAGTATTCACACAAAAGGCCTTTAACGTGCAATCCAATTTTTTTCCTCAAAATATTGATAGAGGAGACCTGTAGATACTCAATACATTTGACAGTTTCGATTTGAACATACGAGTACATTAAAAAACATAGTTTTTCTAACTAGAATAGTATATTTTCGAAAAATAATCCATGACGAGGAGTGAATATGTAATGTAATGAAAGACGTCTACTTCACAATATAATCTTCTATAATTAAATTAATTAAAACCATACATGTTTCGAGAGCATACACTCTCATCATCAGTGGTAATAGTAAAGTCGAAAGTAGAAAGCTAATTCAGTTATTCAATGATTAATTAACAATCATAGATCACATTGTAGAAATAAAAAGAATAAAGTTAAAATTTTAATATTTATTAAGATTGTTTTGTAATTATATTATGATACATCATGTAAGAAAAATATAATTAGATACAATATTACTCAAATACGGAAGCCACTAGTTTCGCATCATGCTTTTTCTTATCTTAATGTATATTTAAAGAATTACTTGCCTTTTTCAGCAGAATTAAACATAATATGATCTGAAAAATAGTTGACACAAGTCACAACTTCCTGATTAAAGTCGGCTTCCTTATCAACGTTTCAGATATCTAAATTATAACGTACACTTAGGCCTTGGCCATAATCAATTCTATGAATTTTTAAAGCATGATTATTAATACGTTAAATACTAGGAATTATGCATGTATAAATTTGATACTTTTTTGGCCATTAAGTTTCAACAAAGATTTGACAATTGTATGGGAGACAAATAACATCTGATCTTTATCCTAGGAGCAAGGCAAATATGTATTATTTTTCTTCCCAAAGGATGCAATAAGGTAATTGGTCTTCTCGGTAGCTGGTACAATGTCTTCAGTGATGTCAACTACAATCACATTTGCCTCACACTTAAGGCGCTCCTGTGTTTTAAATTATAGGCTACTTTGAACAGTAGAGTCCATAACTGGGCTAGTTCAAGTGTAGTTATTTGGAGTAAAAGGGGGTCTCGTACAGTCTAGTTGCTAAGTGTATATGCTGCTAATAAGCTCTGTCTCCGTGCCACTTTTTGGGTCATAAAGTTTCAAACAAAGATATCATACCCCACAGACAAGCCCAAATTTCGGAAGGCATAAGACAACATTGGCAGAAAATATAGTTGTACTTTAAGAAAAATTGATCCAAAACATTATTGACCTTCTCGTCGGCCTCAAGCACATTGTCATGAGCTATTTTGAATAGCAGACTTCATAACGGGGATACTTATTTAAAGTGTGGTTGTTTGGAGAAAAAATAAATTTTTATGGTCTAGTTGCTAGGTCCCTAGATACCTATTTTTATTTCACCCCATAGATCAATTAATTACATTGATTGTTTTATTTGCTCAGTCTGTTAGCTTTAGTGAATATAAGAAGAGGTGATTAAATTAAACATAATTTTTAGGAAAATATTTCGCTCTGTTGGTGTAAGACTAAATAGGAAGAGTTATAAATATTAAATTGACTACACCACCTAGTCATAAAACTATATTCACTATCACTATCACTGTTTTTCATTATATAAATAGCTTTCAAACCGTCGAAATTAGCGAAATAATTTAAACTGTGAATTTGGTTTAATTGTATTGTCCGCGTTGCTATGGTGATTTTTCATAACCGATGCTACTTTTGTCATCACGAGGAAATTTACCAGTGCATTTTTAAATATTTTTCACTAGTTGCTGGGCAATGAAAAACAGCATTACAATGTATATACTACATTTTCAAATTATGATTGACCATATAATAAAGGCATTTAAAGACAGTCGTAGAAAAAATAATATGTCAAAACAGACTCAAGTTTTGGGAGAGTGAGAGTTGCACTGTAGTCTGGATTCTTGGATACGCACCGGCAATCAATTCTTGGTTTATTTTGCAAAACTTCGAAATCATGAGTAACGCTGCATATGCGCAACTCTGACTTGTAGTATCTTACAGAATTATACAGCAGTTCAGGTGCGTTTCGTAAAATTCTTAGCACTGCTGAAGGATAACATGCAGCATGAACCATCGTGGTGTGCAGAGTGTACCTACACAAGCCGATCCATATTTAGCAGCCTATTTAGGAAGGTATCTTTTCATTGATATGATGGAATGCGATGCCCAAAGTTTATCTAAATGCTGTATTTAACATGGTTTGTTCGGAATATTATACCTCAGTACACAATATTGTGAATATTGTAACTTACTGCTTTAAATAAGACATCAACCCTTAATATCAACTAGAAAGAGCTATGACTGATCCTAGAAAAGAGGTCAAATATGCTAAGTATAAAAATGTTTCCCTAAATATATAAATGAAGATCAAGTTCTAGAGTTGAATAAGCAGTTCTAAAATAGATGCCTGAACGAAAATATGGCACTAATTTGCGGTTTAAGCAAGAAACCTGCTGTTTCTTACAAACCCACAAAAAAAAGTGCTATTTAAAATATACAAGGGACAAGTTAAATAAATTTAAGCAACCTCAATAAGATAATAAATTTAATTAACATTATTAAAATTTTGCATATTAACTAAAACTGGAATAACGCTTTCACGTAAATAACAAACACGGATACGATACGATAAACTTGATTACAATTACTTAATGAAATATTATTGGCAAAATTCTCAATCACGGACCAGTTAATACTCAAAAATATTTATTCAAATACATCAATGAAATGTATTCTTTCACTTTGCTAAACAAATTAATAGAAAATTAATTAATTATAGATTTTATTAATATATTACACAAAATTTATGCTACAGATGATCAAAAATTAGTAAAACACAAGAAGATTCACTTTATTTTGGTTAAAGGGATTCAGATTTTCTCGGCGGTACTTCGTTCATAAACCGATTCCACAGCTGCTCGCGTTATAAAAAGCTAATTGAAATAAGATTCCAATCAGTCATGAAATCTTAACAAAGACTTACTCAAATTGTGAGGGTGTGGAGGCTACTATTCCTCGATGAGCCTAACAGAGGTCATTAATCCAGACAGAAATCCGTAAATTTGGAATTCATTCAACTCAAATGACTGAATAGAATATCCAATTTATGAACGATGAAACCAGTTAAAATCCCATATATTTATGGAAAGCTAACAAAACTTAATTGAGCATCTTCATTCGCTGGTACAGGACAACGTATTATTATACTAGCTTAAAATCTCCCACACTCCTTGCACCTAACGTAATTGAAGCACGTGACCAACTAAACACATTCTAATTGGTTAAGCATTTTGTTCATCCTCAAATTAAAAATGTCCAACAATAAATTATAATACCTTTATCAGCAATAGATCGAGTCGACCCACTTACAACAAAAATATATAATTACATTAGATTAAAATAACAATAAAAACCTAAGAATTAACCAAAAATTAAACTAAGCAACTAATCAATTAAAGAAGCAAATCTCTCTAAATAATTCCTCATGAAACTAGCAAGTGAGTCATTAAATAAATCGCAGTTATGATTAGGAATTGCATTGAAACAACTGCATAAAAAATATATAGGACTCTGGTTCAGAACATAGATATTAGAGTACTGAGTTTGAAAGTAAAACCAGTTCTGGAAGTCAAGAACTAAAATAAAATATATATTTGTCAAAAAATTAAAAATAATTTGTAGACATACATCAACAAACAAAACATATAAAACATAAGAATAATAATTAATACATACAGGTACATCGTCAAATAAACTGACAACAAATAGAGACAACCATTTTTGTTATGAATTAAATTTGCCAGAACTCATATTCCTCCGAACAAAAAGTGAAGGTATGTCAAAGCGGCCCAATAAAACTTGATGATCAAAACCCCAAGCAGGGTAAATTACATCCATTCTAAAAGCCAAGTATTTAATAAATCGTCTCTGGACGGATTCGAGGCTTCTATCGTGGCTAGCGTTGATCGGCTGCCATATAATCCACGCGAATTCCAACTTATTGCGAACCAACGCGAAGTATGATAACTTCAATTTAACACATTCAAATCTCTAACGTACCTCAATACAAAATCTAGGGGACCAGAGGCTGAGCGAACAAAAGATGCGATATGGGGCACGAACGTGAGCGTAGTGTCGAAAGTAACACCGAGATCTTTAAAAAGTAGTTACATTGGATTTGGATACATCTAAAAACATCCTGCTGTCGTGATACCAACTACTAAGAATAAATCAGATCCAACTGCAAATCGTAGCAATCATTTATTGTATTAATCACCACGAAAAGTTTGCGGTCGTCGGCCAAAGCCAGCTTAGAAAGATTAAATTTTTAAGTAGTTTGTCCAAGGTTCGACCCTTGGGGCACACGGGAGAACACTGATGCGATTTAAAACTCTGATATCATATTAAACACACTGAATTCTATTAGCAAGATACGATTTTATTAAATTAACAAGCGGCCAATAGAGACAATAATTCAACCTTAAAAAGAAATTGAGATCGAATATCAAGACATTTCTTGCATTTCTAATAATGAATGAAAGAATATATCGATACATTTCTTGCATATCTAAGACCCAGTTCATTGAACTTTTTTTATTTTTATTGAAATTGTACCCCGTCTGCACATATTGTTACTCGAACGGGGTCATTGAACTTTTTTATTATTATGGAAATTGTAGCCCGTCTGGTAAGGACGGTAAAAATCAATATTCGAATGTCAAATGTGTCAACTTGTGTCATTTAAAAACAGTTCTGCAAGAATTAGTTCATGTGAATAGTAGTAAAATAAAAATAACTATAAATTAGAAGTTTTTTTAGATAAAATAATTGTTATATTATTGTGGGAGTTGAGGAAATTAAATTTGTTGGAAAATCAAGTATCTGATAATGTTCCATGTGTAAATCTATTGTGTAATGTGTGGATTTTTTGAGGAAAATGTGCTGGAATATGTTTATGGTGAAAATCTTCAAATAAAGTGTGGCATCACCGAATTTCTCATCTTTTCTTGATTATTGCAAAATTTTTAATGAATTGAATTGAATGAAATATAAATAATATGGAATTTTTTGACGAACCAAATTATTTTAGCAAAAATAACATAAAATAAACTTGAGGAAATAAAGTTTATATTTAATGAAGCATCTGCGCGAGTATCTGGCGTAAATAGATTTCGGATTAATTACGGTATTGCGCGAATAATGAATACGAGTTGTAGGATAGCGATAATTTCAAAAGCAGTCTGGCAACCGAGTATTGTTGGTATGTTCTTGAAGCGAGTAGATTCCATAAGAATAACACACAAATCTGTTTTCTTTTCTAATGGCTTTACTTTAATGAAAAAAGTGGCGATTTGGGAACTGTTTAAAAAATGTTTCCCTTCAATGAAGTCTCAACAAAAGTCAACGTTGCATTGCGCTGACTATTTAAACGTATGTTAAAACACATGGCATATTTTACACTTGTTTTGATTGTCAGAAATCCGTGGCGAACTTTACCCTGTTTTCGTCGAAGATTACAGTGAATAAGAGAAGACCGTTTCATATTAGTTTGTTACGCAAGATCGCCTTGCAATAAAATCGTACTGCTCCACACACGCTTCAATCCCTGAGCAAGATAGTCATGGATTAATATTTCAAAAAGTTTCGAAGAATGGAGATTAAGAATTTTTTGTTAATATTATAAATGATGCGCAACTTAAAGAAATTAAAAATCATAACAAACGTATTTTTTTCTAATAAAATATATTGTTTAATTATGGAATGCTGATGGACGTTTTCTACTGTGTTATACTCTCGGTAGTAATACTAAAGTTTTATTTATATATTTATTAGACAACAGTGAACATATATTTTGGTCGGTCATGTATAATATTTACCTTCTAAAATCTTTCACACAAAAGCTTGATCCCACATCATTCATTCACATTCAACTCAACGTGTATGTATGTATGTATATGAATAAAATACCGATAACGAGCTACTCATTCTCCGGCGCTTCCAATCTTCTTATAATACCAGCCTCTATACGTCGTCCGGTCATCCAGCAGCAGCCAAAAACCAAACCCGAAACCATTAATATCAATTCTTGGTGCGTCCGGCACGGTCTCTATGTGGTGATCCAAAGTGACCAGAGCTGTCCGCAGCTCGGTCGTCGTTTACCAGAGCCCAACTACGCTTATATATATTCCTATTATAAGGCATTAATTCCAATTCCGGAGCTGACTGATGAGGGCCGTTCATCATCGATACCGTAGGGAGATGCACGGAGAGTCAAGTGAAACAGAGCACATCACAGTGAAAAAAATAACGGGTAGACTTAGACAAGGGAGTATGTTGGAGATGGTCTCTGGGGATGGTAGACGAGGGTTAGCATGTTAAAAGGTATATTATATATTGTGTACAGCAGAAATATTGTCGCTTGTTATTTTTCGAATGAAAAAATTGGATTATTTGAGCAATTTTTAATACAAGGATAAAGAAAAGTACAAATTTATATAATAATAAAATATATAATTACATATTTCTCTCCTACAACACATACATACATTTTTTATTATTTTAAGCAAATTTAATAAATAGGTTTTATTCAATCCCTAACTGGTTTTCTAAAATATATAAATTTGAGAATTCTACCGGGGCTATCCGTTCCCATCCCACGTTACCTTATAAAAGGGCATCGAATGCAGCGGTTTTTGATAAATTTCTCGTATAATAAATCATGCCTGCCAAAGGATACCGACAGTAATAAAAATAACTACAGTGACTGGAAAAAGTATTGGGTTAATGATTAATCGAAAAAAAAAGGATTAGAGTTTGCAAATAAATATATGAATCAAAGAAATAATTTTTGGAAACGTGTTATTTTCTCAGATTAATCTAAATATAATCGGATGGGCCTCATATAGTATGGCAAAGACTTAATGTGGAATTTAAACAAGAAAATTTGTGTACGACAGTAAAACAAGGTGGCAGAATATTTTAACCATGATCTGTTCAATAGTCTTTCATAAATTAATAAAATTAAAGATCTATAAAATTAGATAATAATTTTTAATAAAACCTCAAGTGGATGTATGAGACACGACCAGTATACGACACGAGCGGAACATGTTGGGAGTTTAAGCATCAAGATTTACATGTGCAAAGCCAGCGTCTTCAGTTAAATATTTATCAGCAGTTAAGGTCTGAAAATACTGAAGTGACGAATACACATATTATAAAATTTTTACGTTCTATAGAAAATGTCACTGACTAAGTGAGTAAAGTTTGTTGTCAGTTTATAACATCAGAAGCATATTATTATAAATGTATCTACTTATATGCATAACAAGTATTAACAATAGTATTATTAAGTTCTCGTGTTGGAGCGGCAAGCAAAAATACAGTAGTATACTTTTATACAAATGAACATACAATAATTGTTAATACATAAAGGATTTTTAAAATATCGTATGGCATGAATACTTAAAAGGGTGCGCCTGGGGACGGCTGCGGTCGGTATTGCCATTACAAAGGGATATCGAGTTGTGGTTTTTTATATCATTTCAAACTAACTTTAGAAACACTATACAGTGAATTACAAAATTGTTCTTCATTAATTTTCATTAAATTATAGAACGTTTCGTTGTTTTAAATAACTGACACAACAATAATATAGTTTTCATTTGTTTAATTGTGATATTTGCCTAATATTTTGTACTTGTTCGTCGAATTATATAATTAGTAGAATAGTTTGTGTGTGTTAAAAGCTTGGGAAACGGTGACAGTTATAGGTATAGGGAAGCCTAATACCATTTGATAGAGAATATTAATTCGTATCAACGTATGCTAATAGCTATGCTATTTATTAATAATAAAAATAAACAGTTTATTTGCAGTCATATACAAAGAAAAATTTACAATGCATAACGTGTAAACATAATAAAAACGCAATCACAATTACAATATAGCAACCGCAATCATAACTACAAGAAGCCAAAAAATAACTGCAAAAGGGGTTAGAAGGCAGTAAAACTGATTTTGATATTCTATCCCGTACGGAAAAATTCACACTTTATACTACTACATATATAACAGTTCCCGAAAACTTACAATTAACTAAATCATTTTGAACTGCAATGAATACAAAGAAAGAAAAACAACAAAAGAAAACAAAATTAAAATTAAATTAAATTTGAAATCATAACCGCTACACAATATGAAAATTAAACCAAATTTAATAGCTTTCTTCTAAGAAGTACACGAAACGTTGTTATTTTATGTCTTAAAATTGTGAGGAATTCCATTGTAGATGCTATACACGTTATAGGAAAAGGATCGCTCGAATAACAAGGTGCGATGAGCTGTAGGAGACCATAAACCCCTAAACCTCAGATTAAGATTGTGTACATCAGACCTAAACCTAATCTTTTCGAACAAATATGGTAGATGCCCGTCAAGCAGTAAATTGTGATAAAAGCATGCAGCGTGATGAAATCGTCTGTCTTTCATAGAAAGCCATTTTGCACTAACCAATTTGTGGCTTATTGGATCATATTTTCTAATTCCGTATTTAAAATAAGAAAGTTATTTAAATAAATATGATTGATTAGAACAATAAAAAATTGTAACCAACCTGTACAATATTTACAATTGAACTATACACCGACCTAATGCATGTCCTCTTCCCTTGCAATTTTAAAATTTTAAACAGTTTAGCTAAAAAAATGAACGCCGTTTTCTAAAATATCTTGGTAGACCTACATACACCCCGCAAACAGAATTTGCAATTTCAATGTTGTTAGGCTATGAGAGATCAAGGGAATGTACTGCCCGACCCGGTATGTGGCGATTTCTAAATATTGGAACCCGCAAGAAATCAAATGTGTTATGGTAGGCAAAACTAAAAAAAAATCTTCTATAAAATTAACGATTAAACTTTTCATACATAATATTTGTTTATTTATTTACACAGATTGTCGTAAAGGAGGCACTAAAAATTAACTCAAATATAATAATTAATGATATTCGGAATGACCGTTCAAAATATTTACTGTGTCAATATTTTACTATTTATACAACAATATACCAGGATATTTTGAATGAAAGAAAAATTTCATTCATACTGTTGATCCATTCACACATAAAAATAAATAAATACAGAACGCTTGAAATTGTAAGCTCTTTATCCAAAATAGTGGAAAATGGAGGTTACCACACAAATGCCACTTTATTTCTCAAAGACGTATAGAGAAATAAATATAAATCATTTAATGACTAAGCAAACTTAACTTATGCTTACAGCTTCATCCTGAAAGTCACATTTCTTTCTCGACTATAATAGACGTAAAGAAATATAGGTTATTTTATAATACATAATAACACTAATAATAATAATATATGTGTGGCACTTATAAGCGAGAACTTCTATATAATTTAATTCTTGAACGGTAGACCCTAATAAATCACTAAGTTGAATACATGTTTTGGCTGGTGGGTGGCCAAGAAGTGTCAGATTTGCCAAAATGTTAACTTCATTAGGGCATAAATGATTATTTGCCTCTCACGCACCTGGAACCTTAGATGATAATAGGGGTATAAACATTTTTATTCTTCCTTTTTATACCGTCAACGCTTCCGGTCAAGTTCTTTATTATTTGCTCTATTGTTAATTAACAAATCAATAATATTGTACGAGAAACGGTATTTATCTATTGGATGAAATATAGGTAAAAGGTAAAACTTGATGTTGTTAACGACATTTTCGATTAGCTTTAAAAAGTTAAAGTTATATCATATCGTACGAGGTTTGGGTAGAAAGTTACGGACCTGATGCAGAGATGAGCTGGTTCGCTAGAACAGTATCCTTAATCTCCCTGCTTAATCTCTCCTTCTTTTGACGGAAAGAATATACCCCACAGACAGAGCGAAATATCTAGGGGTAGGTCTGGATAAATGCTGGAACCGTATTCTCAAAGAGTTCTACAAAAGGCAACACTGTCCTTTTAAATGAAATCCAAACAAATGCATCGGATTTATTTCTCTCCTCTTCATATATCCAGGTTAACTACATACCTACTCATTATATTATCATCATCAGTATTCACTTGCTAACGAGTATGAATTATTCCAACTCAGGGATTTCTGTTGTGAACTCTAAGATGGCTAAACAAACCTTGTTACAAAATTGACACACCCAATCAATGCTTCCTTCAGAACACTCATGCTTGGTCGTCGGTCCTGCCATTTGATTCCAAGAATTCTTCATCGTTGATGGAATTTCTATAAGGTTTTTAAATGCCTCCGATAAGTGCTCCAAGACTCACAGCTAAGGGTAGGAACTACAATAGCAAAATATACAATGATATGCCTTATAAGCATTGTTCCACAGCTGTAATGAACGGATCCTTAATCTAAAGAAGTCACAAAGTGCGGATTATTGCTGGTTTACGGATGTGTCAAAAACAGTCTCAGATGCAGGTGTCGGAGTTTACGGAACTGTATTTCAGGCAAAAGTTCTAGCCATTGACCTGAATGCAGATGCATGCAATGGGCGCGAAATTCAATTAAAATATTTTTTGATAGGCAAGCGGCCATAAAGGCTCTAAGCTCATAAAGATCCACATCACTCTCAAATATCAGGAAAAACAATAATCTGATTCTGGTCTAAATCACTACTGGCCACTTTGATTTACAGAAGAATGAAATGGCAGATTATCAGAAGTTATCGCACCCGAATCGAATTTAGTATTTACGTACTTATTACTCCCGTGACGATAAAAGTTCAGCGCTTTAGGCAGAATCATGCAGGTTTGGTCCATCGAACAAGTTTATTAAACCCTCGCAATCAAGAGCCAGACAGTTCTTGGGTATTGAGTAGATCTCATCCGCAATGTCTTGTGATACTCCTACACTGGTCATAGTCATTTGAATCATCTCTAGAGATTGGGCCTTTTGGAATCTTCCAAATGACGCTTGTGTCTGTAGGATGATGAGACGGCGGAACATATTTTGTGTTCCTCTCCGGCTATAGCTCGAAGTAGAATTGGTTAAGTTACCAATCTACCAGCGAGTTTAGAAGAAAACTTACCCAGCCAATGTTCGCTTACATTGAGAAGATTGAGCTGCTAGGTGAAATTTGAGGGGGTATGAGTCACAATAAACCCTCATGTGGCCGCAGTGGGACGTTCAAAGAGCTTCAAAACAAATGGTCGGCTATTTTTTCAGAAAAACTGGTCATGTGCGTGTGTGTAGAAGAATGTAAAACGGTCAATTCCCATTGGCATGTATGTATCAACATTCTTCATCAAGACAATGCGGGGCTCATCAATGTCGTCAAACAATGGACTATTAAAAGCTGAAAAAATCGAATTTTTCGACCATCCGCTGTGCAGTCCTGATTTTGTACTCAATGATTTCTTTTTGTTCCCTAATATCAAAAATAAGTTGCATGGATAACAAATTTCTTTAGTAGAAGAAGCCGTAGATCCATTTAAAAGACATGTTTTGGAGATGTCCAAAGCAGATTGGAAAAATAATAATAATAAAATAAATGCGAATATTTTAAAAAACAAGATACTATCAACTTAAATTGAAAATTACTGTGTTACGAAGCAATCAACAGATTTATTGAATATTAAGTTTAATTTATACACTGCCGACTCTAAAAGATCTCTAAAATTATAGTTCATATTAACATATTTTTACAAACTGCGGCTGCAAAATACCACAATTTTTCATACAGAAGTACCAATTTCAAATGCAGTCAAATTACGACATATTATGTATTGTCGCTTGTACTAAAATTTAAATTACGAAATTTGGCTGTGCATAAATACATAGAAATGCATAAATCAATTTTAATCGTTGTGCCTGTTGCGGAAATAATTTTTCCCATAGACCCTCCTTTTTCTAATTTGCACCCATTAGTTCCTCTCTTCTTTTTTTTTTTATAATGATTATTCTTTTTGCTCACTTCCCTCCCAGCTTAATTGTCCAGTCCATATATTACAGCGTACGCCATCTACAGACTTAGACAATCATAACATATCTCTTATTGTATTGAATGTACCAGGTCGGATCCAAAAATAATGAATTTTATCTTGAAACATTGTTGTTTATCTAGTTAGAGATTTCTTTGTTTATTCGTGAAGGTTTACATGTGATGTAAATTGAGCAGAGCTGGATTTTTGCTCTTGGGTACCAAAATCGATTTAAACGATATTCTAAAAATTAAAGTTGATGAAAATATTAGCTGGATTAAGCTAAATGTCTCACATAATTTAAAATATCACAAGCTTGTTAGTAATTTGTGTTTAGAGAAAAAATGCTGTATTTTTTATTTTTCGTGTTTTGAATCTCTTCTACTGTGAAGGTTTACTTCACTAATTTAATTGCATCCATTAAGATCAAGAAGCTCAAAACTACTGGGAGATTTTATTGCATATAATTTTCTGCAAAACTGCAGATGTCGTGAGCTTGTGTTTGAAAAAAAAATGTCAGGTTTGTTAATACTGGTACCTATTTTGAAAAAAAATATATATACATGTAGATTATAACAAAAATAGGCCACCGAATTAGAAATGGAGAAACATTTTCTACATAAAGAAAAGCAAAAGTTTCTTCTTTAAAAGTTTTTTGTGCCAATTAGTCCTCTTTTTTTAACTTGCATCTTACCCTTATCCGAGTCGTGTGATGTTGTTTATTCGCACCAAAAAATAAATTCGATTATTTAATTCGGTTGTCGAAAGATTAATTATTCGTTTCAATAATTTGACAAATTTTGTTTTGTCTGTTAGTTTACAATGACATGAGCAATAATATACATGATGTTCTTTTGCAATTACAAAAACTACAGCTTAAAATGATTGAGCAAAAAATATCTAAAAATTCAAGCCAGATACACAACAACACCAATAAATCGAATATTAATCAATTTAATTTTTGTATTCCCTGTAATTCTATTGAAAAAACAGTAAAGATTACTTATTTTAAAATCAATAATAGTGCATATTTCTCTCGATTTCTCCTCTTGGATCATCTTGAATTTCTCAGATGGTACCTGCAACCTGTAGTTGTATTACCTGTAATTTCAATGCAGTTTTGTGTTCTTTGTTGTCTGCCTGTAAAATATTTGGTAATTTATTATTAAGTATTCAATACAACTGCAAATTTTCTTTAGTAAATTGAAGACTATGGAGTGTTAATTTGTGGTAGTTTATTTTATTTTTGTACGATATAAGAGCACAATTTCCTAAACATTTTATGTCGTATTGGCGTGTTTTGAACAATTTTTTCCTTAGCTTACAGTAAAGAAAATAATAATAATAATAATTTTATGGTCGCCAGTAATGTATTAAATTATTTTTGTTTCATTGCTTATATCATTTGTTTTTCCGTCTTTATCTGTTTTTCTGTTCTTTGATTATTTAGATTATAATATTGATGTTAAATATAAAATTCCCCGTAAATATAAATGAAAAATAATAATTTCATGGCATAGCGGACAAAATGACTGGTTTTACCTAAACAAGGGATTTTGTTTAATTGAGAAAGCCTCAGTTAAATGCAGGCCGATATTATAGATGGGCAACGACTATGGTACTCTGACGAGTACATAAGAGCGAAACGAATTCGTCAGTATCTGTTGACCCACGTCTCGGTCTGGTTCTACCGAATCTGACTGAGGCCCTGTTATATTAAACAAAATCCCTTGTTTAGGTATAAAACCAGTCGTTTTGTCCGGTATGCCACGAAATTATTATTTCTCATAAATTTTTGTATTTTAAAACTGCTATTAATTTTGAATTTCGCACTCCGTTTTTCCCGTTTCTATATTAATATAAGGCAGGCCACACATCAAGGAAACATGAAACTTGAAATGTGAAACGAGAAACATGAAACACGTTTCATAAAATAAGTACACATTGCCGTAAATGAGAATACGCACATCAGAGAAATGTGCTTCATGTGACGTCATAGCGAAGCAAATCCTGTAGAAACATGGTTTCATGAAATAGGTTCTGTTCTATATTTTTGTTTCTTGTTTCCCGTTATTGCGTTGCAGGCAATATTTGGTCAGTTTCAAAATGAAAGACGACGAAGAATTTAATGTAGTGTTTGTGTCAGTTATTGAAAAACATGAGGTAATTACAAGTTGGAGAAGTATTCTAATAGAAACTTCAAGGAAAAAGCGTGGCAACAGGTGGCTGCCACTATACAAGAACCATGTTTAAGATTTATGTGATTATACGGATGTACCCAGTAACGTCACAGTTTAATATACAGTTACTTCACTTCGTGTCGGAACCTTTTCTCTCTCCATCTTCAAAGCAATTCGCCGCTACTATAGTTATAGTATAGTATCTTATAGTATATATAGATATAGTATAACATGATAGTGGGCCCGAATGTGGCTGGGATTGCAACGTGTCGATGCCGTTTTTAGTATCTAGGTACTGACCCTTCTTATATATAGTTATTATTCTATGGTAACGTAGTTTCTTTCATTTTGATTTATTTTTTTTTGATAACAATAATGTGATTATAACCCCAACTACTGCGTCGTCATCAGTGTCCATTGCTAACTGAAACAAATTATTTGATTCTGGTTTGTGCATCGATGAAGCACAAACTTTCTGTTTCGTATTTCATATTTCATGTTTCTGATTTCTTATTTCCTATTTCACGTTTCCAGTTTCCTTGATGTGTGGCCTGACTAAGGCTTACGCTGAAATTGTTTCTTATTTTGTGACTACACACCGCGCGGGCTAAGCTATAGCCTGGATGATACATTCACAGCCCAGGATAAATCCTGTGTAGCTATTGGTTTCCTAAGCTCAAATACTGTACCTAATAGCTCCTGTTTTTTTTTTATAATTGACATAGGTATAGCAGTGGTGAGGTTGCTTTCAACTTTTTATACATATATTTGAAATACTGATCAGGTATTTTCGTCTCAAAAACTATACGCAAAAGTATGCTTCCACATTCTTGATTAGTATTACAAAAATATATTAGAACATTCACTATGAACAACTAATAATAATGTTGAACAATTCAATACATGAAGCGCGGACAATCTACATAATAGGTGAAACTGCTGCTCGTTTCATTGTAATGAAAAGTTGTATTTATTTAGTCTGGGTAGAGAGATAATAGTAGTGTTCGGTCGGACCCCGTACATTTGAGGTTAGAGGAGAGCCAAAGACATGGTGTGTGTACCCTTTTCGCATTATTCATACAATATGTATATTAATAATATATAAGGCCTATATCTCTAAGCTAACTGTTTTGGTCAGCTCATGGGTGATATTATCATATATGCATACCATATTATGCCTGTCAGACACATTAAAACAATTTTTCATGTTGTCTATGTAGCAATCATTAACATATCATTTCATTCCAAATATATATGGTAAGACAATTACAACTTATTTGTATATATCTTTTATAGAATTTTAACTGAATTATTTAAATATTCGACGAATTTAATACTTATTGAATAGGTAGATACGAGTACTAATTTAATACTTAAGTATATTTTTGCAAAATGGAGTTTCAGAAAACACAAGTAACTCGAGTTTTATTAAGGGAATTCATAGAGATCCGTATCTTTATTTAGGTTTATTGGTTATTTGATACACAACAACTTGGAATTTCCGAATAAAATCTTGGGTCCGGTTTCTACAAAATTGTAATAGGAAATAAAAGTCTGACTCCACAAAATCAATTTAATACGTTACACTCAATGTGTTACATCCAAACATGTTTCGAAGCTCACTAGCTTCATCATCAGTGGTAAATTTCGAGAGAAAATTGTATTTGCAAATATTACATATGACTAGGTTGAGAGTAACGTGTTGAAGTCACTTTGAGGAAAAATTTTTTTGTTAATGTTATTAAAATAAAATCATGTTAACACATGTTATATCTGGTTTTTCTTTTTTGTGATCATTGCAGAATAGAATTTTAACAAAGTTATGGTCTGTCTTTCTACGCAGTACCTGATAGATGATTTTTTTTTTCTACAAAATGTTCGGCGAGTGCTGATGAGGTTATATCACAGCATTCATAAGTGTATGCTGCTGCGCATATTCTTAGCAGTGTATGAATCCGTTCGCCCGGGTGGTTTTTCGGGTACATACGCACTACAGTAATCAAGGTCACGGAGCTCAAACTTTCCTACTTCTAAGTGCCGACAATATAGTCGTTTTGCTGTATATGCTGTGGTTATATTCCGAAGTTTGACCGGTTTTTCATGTTCCGGCGGGCTGAGTTAGAATCAAAATTTAGGAAGTACTTAACTGTTTAAATAAATGTTATATATTTATGACTCAAATTGTTCTTATTCGTATTCTATTAAAGATCAACCGCCTACTTTACCCTCGACCAGGGACTATTTTACACCAAATAATTTTTGCTTTAATAAAAAAACCCGTTGCCTTACAAATTCCTTTAAAATAAAGGATTTCTTTAAGGTTATTTTCGACAAAAAATGTAATAATGTACTAATTTAGTAATGCAGATATTTAATTGGGGGTAAGGTTCTCATGTAATAAAACAAATTGAAATATTATTTCATTGCACGTTTCGGCATGATTGCCTTCTTTTGGTTTACAATATCTAAAATCGAATTTATAATATTTATATAATGAAATAAAAGTCTAATCTCCACAAAATAAATTTAATAGAAATCTTAACTATATTCAAACATGTTTCGGAACTTCAAACTAAACTTAAAATATTGTTCCAGAAAATTTCTATTGAGGTCTGGAAATATATATATTTTTTGTGAACACATGTAGATCAAAATTACATTAAAATGAACAACTCACCATTTTATGGAAAATGTTTTTGTTGTTTTTATGATTTATGAATTATTATGAAATAAAAAATAATAAAAATGGTGAGTTGTTCATTTTAATGTAATTCTGATCTACATGTGTTCACAAAAAATATATATATTTCCAGACCTAAATAGAAATTTTCTGGGACAATATTTTAAGTTTATCTTATTACCACTGATGATGGAACTAGTTTGAAGTTCCGAAACATGTTTGGATATAGTTAAGACTTCTATTAAATTTATTTTGTGGAGATTAGACTTTTATTTCATCATACTCGTATAAATACACAACTCCACTTAAGAATGGACTATTTTTTCAAATTAATTTATAATACCTTATAAAAGTATGTTAAATTACACAATATGACGTAACATTTTTTATTTTTCTTAAGGAAAATTCAAAACCTGATTTTAATAATAAAATACGTAGGTATAAATTATAGTTTACATATTGGACCCAATGAAGACAATCATGCCGACACGTTTTGCTATATTATGTCGTCAAATAAAATATTTTTTTAGACTGAAAATTTACACAAGCAACTAAACTTATAGAAATTATCCTTCTGGATAAATTTATATTAGCTAACAGGTCCTTTTTGAGTGATCGAAGGATATTGGTGTGAGATTTTTTTGCAGTGTTTTATTTTTTTTTAACTTTGTGATCTTCAATTATTGCCAATGTGTATAAATTTAGTAAGATTGACTTGCCAATGTACAAATCTGTTGAATGACTGAATGGCCAATAAAGTATTATTATTATTATTGGTGCAATACTATGTCTCGATCTCGAATTTGGAGAAGAGAATAAAGTCGACACTCCGCTTACGGTAATGTTATTTTTCATTGTAAGAAATAATACAAACAAAATAGAGAATTTGAGCTAAATTTAGAATGTGTAGTATATCACCGATATGCAGAAAAAAATTAAATAAACGAACATAGGCGAATTGGAAAGCAAAACGATATAACTTATTAACTTAACACAAAAGGCTAAAGTTAGAAATTGCACCGCTTATTAATCTTCTTAAAGATCAGTATTGTTTTGAAAACAAATCTAGTTTTTTAAATTAATATTCATTTTTAAAACAAAATGTTCTTCCTGTTTAGATTCCCAACTAACACCACTTACTTTAATACGATATTAACACTTATCTATGAAGGAGATCAAAATATAAAAAGGAAGTCCACTTATAATTTCGGTACTACACTATATAATTTCGGTACTTAAATAAAATGATATTCAAAATTAAAAATTAGGTATTCTTAGTATTCAGAAATATTGTCCAAACAAGTTAATTAATATGAAAACAATAGCTAAAACAAAAGTGTTTGATTTGCATCTTCATTTTTTTTTGCTGTTATGCCCGTAGGTATCTCGATTTTAGTTTTTTGGTGAAAGCGACATGACACCATTTATTTTAACATTATACTCTACTCTACTCTACTCTATTAGCGACTAGAATTCTCGCGCGGCAGTACTCAAAATTGTGTTGCGTGGACTGCCCTGCAAAATGTGGGCTTTCATATTATAAATCAAAATGTAGCCAAGACCTGGCACATATCGATTATTATTTGCTCCGAAAAAATTCAAAAACAAGTCCTTGGGAATAAATCTACCGCAGAGATGACGAAGCGAATGAAGCAGTTGCGGCGAAAGAGTCATCATTTTCATATGAAGGTGATAGATCTGAGGAGATAATTCGTAATTATTCTGTCAGGGTTAACAAGTTGTTTTTTAAATAATCAAGACTTTTTCCCAGGGGCTATAAGTTTTCTTGTGCATATAGACTATTCCCAGTAAACACACATACGTTTTTTAAACGTAAAATCAACGTGTCATTGGTTGATTAAACGTGTATGTTTAAAAAATAACCGTTTTATTTTGGTACAAAATAACACCGTTTTAATTCAACATTTTTAATACAAACATTTCTGGCCAAAATCTAATTTAAGAAAACTTTTAGGTTAATATGACGTAATTTTGAATGTTAAATTTATTATATTACAATACGATTTTTTAACATACTTTCTAACATACTGTCTAACCATATTCAGCTATTCACACGTTTTTTTAACGTTTTAATAGTATATTAATAGGTCTAATAAAATTAACGTTTTTTATAAGTTAAAACCAACGCATAATAAATTAATCTTAAGTAATAGAAATAAAAAACGTCTTATTGTCGTATTTTCCTAACGAAAATATAACAGTCATTATTTTTATGTCAAAATAACGTACTAAGCGGATCGCATATTTGTCGTTTATCAATACGGGTTTTAAACGTTTCTCGAAACCACTAAAACGTGTTGGAACCAACCTTTTACTAGTGTACTCAACTTTCCAAATTCGACAGCGTAAGTGACTGTCACTGTCCGAACCAATACGATGATATGATACCCACCTTTTGAAAAACGCCGATTTATTAACAGTGAGAAAAACGTGTTAGAAAAAACCGACCTACATTGGTCATTTTTAATAGTGTCAAAAACGTATTTTTAAAACGTTATTTTTACTAATAAAAAAGTGGTTTGTTAAATCGCGGGGAGGAATCCTATTGGTTCTGACGGTCAAAGGATCACTAATTCATTTGATATTCGAAATACCTATAAACGTGTACTTGTAGTTTTAACAATACATTTATTAACGTAATATTGACGTATATTGTAAGAATTTTTTAAAGTTTGTTTAGTGCAGCATGTAAAAGTTTTAATAAAAATCAGGTTGGTAATTATTTTTTAGATAAATGCTCGCAAACGTAAACTATAAGTTTTAGGTGCAGCTATATTTAAACTTTCATGTATACAACTGCATCTAAAAATTAAAGTTGACGTTTGCGAGCATTTACCTAAAAAATAATTACAAAACCTGATTTTTTTATCGAATTATTCAAACTTTTACATGCTGCACTAAACAAACTTTAAAAAATCCTTACAATATACGTCAATATTACGTTAATAAATGTATTGCTTTAAAAATACAAGTACACGTTTATTCAATGTTCTTTAGAAACGTTGTTTAAAAATAAATATCTAACAATAAAATTCGTGTATGTATCGTTTATTTTCTACGTGTATTCGACGTATTATGGAAACATTTTAAAAATATTATTATCAACGTAGTTTTGACGTGTTTTGAACACCACAAAAAGTTGTTATTTATTCACCAATATAAAACGTTTTTCTTTACACGTTGTATGTAACGTTTAATACCGCGACATTTTTGAGTAGATTCTACGTAATAAAAACACGATTTTAATAAAACGTTATTAGTAAATTTAAACGTTTTTTTACGTACGTGTGTTTATTGGGTCTGTTCTGCTTTTATACCATGAGATTAAGTATTTTGAGTACGCTAAATTATAACATTTATAATTATTATACCTAAGCATATCAACTAAGGAAAAAAACCGAATCATTTGAAATCCTGGCTTTAACTTTCTATTAAAGGAGAGTTTCAACTTTGATCCTTTCCTGCATTATAACAGAGTTAGTAAAGCGCGCTTCAAAAAAAAATTGTTTTTGTGAACTATATAATATATATTTATTTTTAAAAATACCAACTGTGGATTACCTAAAACATGAACACTGAAGTAATTTGTCTCAAAATCCGTAAAAAATTCATGCATATTAAAAAAACACACAAAAGTCCATTAAACAGCACTACATAGCATCTTGTATCAAATGGATAATTAATATTAATATTCATCCATATAATTAGTGTTTTGTAAATTGACTTTTTATGTAGCAACATTCCAATTAAGGCTACTACTATACTTTACATCACCTTTGTGTCTATTTATCATTTCGGTTCCCGCGTATTGCTTTCTATAATATAAATAAATTATCTAAATTATTTGACAGATAAAAAGCAGCTTTTACAACGTGTATACACAGCACAACTTATTATATTTAAATTCATATTATAGTTAAACATGTATACAGGCTGTCCTAAAATATCAATTAAGATAAATAAAAATACGTACTTAGCCTTACATTTACTTAATAGACACGGCATTTGCATAATATGGTCCAATAAAAATAGCATAAGGAGGAACCACCCTTGGTATGCATAAACTGGTAGCAGCACAATAAGAGGCTAGGTGCTAGATATACTCGTAGGTCGGTGATTCGTTACGCGATTAAAAAATTAATCGCTTCGTAAATCTTGAATCTGAAGTCAGTAGTATAAAACTATCGAGGCTTATTTTGCTATTAGACATTTTTGGTTTCAGCATGATATCTTATATTTCGACAACTCTTATATTAATTTTTAATTATTGATTTTAAATATGGAAATATGAAAAAATCTAAATTTTAGATACTGCTTCTATTATAAAACTATGTTATTTGAGTTTTATTAAAAACGACTCTTTACACGAACCATATCTGTGATGAATTGAAATTGTTTATAGAATAAGTCGTAGTAAAAAACATATTTCTTATTTTAAACATTTTATTTTTTCATCTTAAAAAAGTAGTCCATTCTTGAGTGGAGTATATGTATTTAACTGGAAATGAAAGTCAATCCTCCACGAAACGAAACAAATATATTATTAAACTACCAAACATGTTTCGGAGCTACAAGCTCCATCATCAGTGGTATTACAGTCAGTTACGAAAAACTACATTGCAATGTGCATATATTCAAGCATTCAAAGTTAATAGAGTATGCAATGCATTCGGGCCAAAATAAAATATATGGGTTTTTTATATGTGCATTTTTCTTTTTATAAATCATAATAATTGAGATTGAGGGGTCTTAATTTTATTTTTTCATAATTTCTTTCACGATTTTTTTATATACAAAATTAATTCACTAACATTTTTTTGTATTGTTTCCAAAGTTATATTAAAGTGAAAAACTAATTTTTTCTTTATAGTCTAATCTCTCAAATTTGCGAGGTGTTTCTAAAAAAGCTGGCTAAATGATATGAGGACATCTAATCATCAGAAAACCCTAAACTGTAATTTTTCGAAATGTCCTTATTTACAAAGATACAGGGTGTTAAAGATGACTGCCTGAGGACGATTTTTTTGAAATATTTTCGAAACGAGTAAAGATGAGTCAACCACATTTGGTGCTACACTTAGCATATTTATTCACCTAGTTAAATGTCGTAAACTGACATGAAATTGAATAAAAAAGGATGACCATAGGCGGGTAACCGGGAGAGACCCTTGCCTTAATCAGGTATAACCTAACTTTTTTCTTGTGATTTTTATTCATTTTGTGTCAAAAATGTGATAAAATAAAGTTTTATACATAAAAAAGGCATACTTGTTTTTTCTCGATAAACTTTAAGGTTTTCGAGAAATTCGAGTTTGAAAATTTTAGGACAAAACTGGTCCTTAGTACAAAGCATTAATAAAATTTTGGAAAACTTTTCGTTAGCAAACTGTATTTCAATAATTTTATTAATGCTGTTTACGAAGGACCAGTTTTGTCCTAAAATTTTAAAACTCGAATTTCTCGAAAACGTTTAAGTTTTTTGAGAAAACAGAAGTAGTATGCCTTTTTTATGTAGAAAATTTTATTTTATCACATTTTCGACACAAAATGAATAAAAATCACAAGGAAAAGAAGTTAGGTTATTATTAAGACAAGGCTCCCCCGCGTTTAGCCGCCTATGGTTATCCTTTTTATTCAATTTCATGTCAGTTTACGACATTTAACTACCTGAATATGCTACATTTAGTTAATTCATCTTTACTAGTTTCGAAAATATTTCAAAATAATAGTCCTCAGGCAGTCATCTTTAACACCCTTCTATCTTTGTAAATAAGGACTTTTCGAAAAATTACAATTTAGGTTTTTTTCATGATTAGATGTCCCCAATTCGCACACAACTTTTGGCCAGCTTTTTTAGAAACACCTTGTATGTGATGAACATGATGTACAAAAGAACTGGTAATCATTATTTATATTATTTTGATATAATTTACTATCAATTTATATAAAGACAGGCAACTGAAGGGACATACGGTGTAAAAAAGAACACAAAGCTTGAATGATTTGCTAAATTACCACAGCATAACAAGCCGACTTCCTCGAGAAAACAGTGATTCCATGTCATTGTGTACATTAATAAGCATATAATTGTTTAATTAACATAATTTAATATACATATTTCGCCTATTAAAAATATACTTTTACATCTCAATGTAATTTGATGTTGTATTATGCCATGTTTAAAGTCAATTTAAAAGCGCTCTTGGATTAGTAAATTAGTAAATCAGCGGCAGCTCGTCATAGAGGAAATATTTTTTCCACAACTATCCCTTTGCTATGGGCGATTAGAGAAAGAGTACCGTAATTAAATTTTGATTTTTTTCCTTGTACCTCTCTAACATTTTTTTCCATCTATTTAATATGTAAAAAGTTGTTTCGGCAAGTGTTACAACTAATTTTTGAATAAAAATCACAATCAAAATTTACATAAAATAGCTACAAAACAATGACTGCACAATTTAATTTGCAAAGTGGGTTAACAAAGTTGTAACATTGATGAATAATTGTCGTAATTATATGTAAAGATAAACTTTACATCACAAAACAAATAAGTTCGAAGTTGAAATAATATTCCTACTTTGCGAATTGCTAGTTACGTAATGTAACAAAACGTTAAGTTATGTTGGAAATTTGCTTCACACTACCATGCATTTCTTAGATCCACAACTCATCAGTGGTGATCGGCGGGCAATGTGATTCTAATTTCCAACATTTGCAAAGAGCTTATAGGTTGCCTTTTATATTTCGGGATTAGAGAACAAAAACAAAAATTAATCATCGAAAATCACTTTATTGTTTTTCAAAATATTCCCCACTTTTGCATGCGTTTGAATCAATTATCGAAGCACTTTTGCCACTCTGACTGAGGTATCTCCAAAACATGCAATCTGAATGCAGCAACCGCTTCTTCAGGTGCCGAAAAACGTTGACCTTTCAGTTTGTGTTTTACGTACAGAAATAAAAAGAAGTCATTCGGTGCCAAGTCAGGACTATACGGTGGATGACTCAAAACATCGATGTTTTGGGTGCTCAAAAATGCAGTTGTTTGAGCCTATGTGTCAGAGCTCGCATTGTCGTGGTGAAGAGCGATCCGTCTTCGGCGGTTGGTTTTCCTGATTTCGTAGAAGCCAACTGGCAAACAAATGGTTGTGTACCACTCAGAATGGACTGTTCTGCGTTGTTCTAGTGGTACGGTTGCGACATGTGCAGTTTTTCCGAAAAAAACAGGCGACCATTTGCTTGGAAGTGCTTCGTGCGCGAACAATTTTTGTTGCATTTGGCTCATCTTGAAACACCCATACAGTCCACGGCTGTTTACTTTCAGGCTCATACGCGTAAATCCACGATTCATCACCTGTCACGATGTCATAGACGTTTCTAAGCACTGCGATCGTATTTTTTGAGCATTTCTTTCGACCAATCGACACGAGTCTTTTTTTGAGCGATTGACAAATTGTGTGGGATCCAACGCGAACAAATTTGTTTGACTGTCAAATGTTTATGCAATATTGACTGTATACTGGTCCCACTAATTCCTAAGATTGTCTCAAGCTCTTGATAGGTCACATGACGATCTTGCAATATCAGTTCGCGCACAACATCAATGGTTTTCGGAACAACAACTGATTTTGGACGACCTTCACGAAATTCGTCTTGGAGTGAACTGCGACCACGATTGAAGTCACTATACCATCGATAAACACTGGTCCTTGATGGAGCTTCATCGCCAAAAATTGAATTAAGTTCATCCATGCACTGTTGCTGAGTTAATCCACGTCGAAAGTTGTAAAAAATACACCTGTGCCAGCGCCTAATTAATAAGTTTAATATTGAAAAAACCACAGTCTAACCTAGCCCAACATGACTAATTACCCAACTTACTGTACTGTGATTTAAAATAAAAAAGAAAAAGAAAACAACAAAAAATAGAGCGCACATTATTGATGAATGTTTCCTTATTGAAGAAGATTGAAATTCCGCTGCATCAACCAGTTTGTGAGAGATTTTTTAAAATTTACTCTAGTGAGTTTAGATCTAAGTTCGTTGTCTAATTGATTGTATAACTTAGGCACAACATCAACGATTTTATATTCAAATAAAACCAAGTCTGCTCCACAAAAACATTCGTATATGTATTCACAACATCAGAGGACAGTCAGACATGTTTCGAGGCCATCAGGTCTCATCATCAGTGACATATTACAAAAATTTTCCATTACATTGGTTGAATAAATGTTAAAGTAAATAAATACACAAGCATTCAGTGAAAAAATTTTGTCTTATGTAAAAAACAGGATTCTAATAATTATTCAAATTTCATTATTGTTATACAAAGATATTGTACCACAATGATGAAATTTGATTAATTATTAGAATCCTGTTTTTTACAAAAGAAAAATTTTTTCACGGAATGCTTGTGTATTTATTTACTTTAACATTTATTCAACCAATGTAATGGAAAATCTTTGTAATATGTCACTGATGATGAGACCTGATCGTCTCGAAACATGTCTGACTGTCCTCTGATGTTGTGAATACATATACGAATGTTTTTGTGAAGCAGACTTGGTTTTATTTGAATATAAATTCACCGCTCCTCTCCGGAAATGGATTATATTAGAAAAAAAAATACATCAACGATCTTTGACCCATGGATTTATTGGCTTTAATAGGTTCGCATTGTCGATTAATTGAATTAAATCAAATGTCACAGATAAAAAACTGCTTTATGAAAAATTCCCAACTCTTAGGTAAGAATTTTCAACAGACTATTTGACAGTAAATATCAAAGTAAAAAAAATGTATTCTGTCTTCTCAAATTCTCATGGCTGACTTGATCAATATTATAATTTTGAAAATTCTTCCTATTATTACCATATCTATAGGACAACTTTACTTTAACTTTAATTTTTACATCATCAAATACAGGGTTGAGTACATGAAAAGAGATTCAATTAAAAATTCATTTGGCAAACTAACGTATCTTTGTAGGAAAGAAAGGCAGAAGTTATTAATACGCATTTCCACCTTGTATTATCGTAGCCGTATAATAATATTGTAGACGTTGCATAGAAATTTTTAGTCATTTATCTTGAAAACGGCTTCTTCTAGCGTTATGAAACAAGTGAACATTTTTTATGTGTAAAGGTCTCAAATTTATTATTCTTTTTGGAAAAAGTAAAAAAAGCGCACAAAAAAAAAGCTGGGACAAAATTTGTTCTGACCCCCACAGCCTAACCCACCCCTGACATTTTCCTAACCATGTGATATAATATTTTTTAATAATCCTATAAAGATAACGTATGTGTGCCAAATTTCATTTTGATATCAAGACGGGTTTCGGAAATATCACTAAAAATCCATCGTCAGAAACTTACAAATAACACCCTGTATCTGAAAAACGAAGCATTTTTCGATATACTATGTTCCTATAAAACAATATTCGCGTGCAGCACAGTACACTTGATGAAAGTGAATATTTCTTTCACGAGAATTCCAAACTACACCATATTTATTTCTCCATAAAAAATTTAATTCAATCCTACACCGGTTGTATCGACAGTATCTCGTATAATACACAATCTTTGCCTTCTAAAATAACACCCTAAGTGTAGCTGTGCCTATGCATGAGAGAATTATTTTATGTTAATAAGTTAATTTCGGAACACCCTGTATATAGCCATAACTTGCACAAATATCACAATATTGATAAATTGGATTAACCTGAATAATCACAGAAATTTTCGAAATAATCCTATGCCAATTTTTTCTAAAACGTAAAGATAACACTACATAGGAGGAAACTTTATTCGTTTGGAGAATAATAATAATTGTTTCCTCTCCTGATTGCAATATGATTTTCGTTTGACTATATAAGATAAGTCGTTAATTGAGTTTTCAACAGGGCAAAATCATCGTTATACACTGCATATATTCACATTCACCAACCCACTTTTTTATTTGTTTTTCTGCCAAGTTACCCAACTGTTCTGTCACAAAAGAGATAAGGGTAGATGTATAATATAGTTTCTCGTTCGTATAGGGTTAGGCAAAATACGAAGTATATTTATCAGTAAAATACATTGAAAAACTAATAATCAACACAGGTCTTTAGGATGTTGTGTCAAAATAAGGGCAAAATAATATTTCATTTAGAGTAGAAAACCAATTTAATTTGCAGCTTAAAAACAATTATTCGTCAAGTATGTTTCTGCTAACGTGTATTATACGTTTTTTTTTTTTATTGAATTTCTTGTAGGTATAATTTTTAAAATAAACAAGTAGCTGGTGAACAAAAAATTCTAAATAGTTTAAACCCAATTATTTTAGAAAGTAAAAATTATGAAATTGTAGATATTAAATGACAGCATTATATGGACCACTAAATTTTGAAAAATTTTAAGGGTTGCATTTACCCTTGAGGCAATAATAATTCAATCAAGACGAAAATATATGTTTGCGTTCAACTTCCTTTTGTGTTGGCTTTGTAAAATATATTCTGGAATCCCTTTTGTCTCATTTATATAAAATACATAAAAGTATCATTATTATTATTTATTTGGCAGTTTTTATTAATTTTTAAATAAATTTTATTAGCGATTCGTTAAAAGCAAGCCTCCAGATTGAAACAAGATTTTAAGACGTATTTGCTATCGGTGAACTGAGTTTTAGGCTTGGTGAGTATGTGATTATTTATAGTTATAGATATCAGTTTTCAGATTTCATAATATATTCATTCATTTTAAGTATATATTGTTGTTTTTTATGCAATTTTTGTGACTATTTTTGGTTGTATTGCAATTATTATTATTATTGTGTGTATGTTATTTCAGGATTGGAACTGTGATCTTTTCTAAATTGTTTTTCCAAATCCTTTTGTAGTGTTTTGCACTGCAATAAATTATTATTATTGTTATAAATTTTCGCGAGGTGACCTGAATATGTTCCTCTATTTTATTGTAAGTTTTTCTGCACATTGCAACGTAGCTTTTTGTGAATAATTGCATAACCACTGATGATGGAGCTTGAAATTTATTTCGTGGAAGATTGACTTTTATTCCTAATACTTAGAATTTACTCCACCCCAGAATGGACTA
This sequence comes from Apoderus coryli, assembly GCA_911728435.2. Classification (NCBI taxonomy): domain Eukaryota; kingdom Metazoa; phylum Arthropoda; class Insecta; order Coleoptera; family Attelabidae; genus Apoderus; species Apoderus coryli. The sequence continues at coordinate 6,036,227 of OU452204.1, read as the reverse complement.
TTTTATGTTGCAGTATTTTAGGATTTATTTCCAACATAACTATTTTTTCTAATTTCAATAAAATCAAATATTTTTATTCCACTACTATTTTTTACATTTTTTACGGGACCTACCACCTTTATTTTATAGCTTTTCTTCGTCAGCTTTCCTCAGTCACGCACTTTTAATTCTTTTTTCAACCCTTTTCATGACCTTCATAGACGCTCTATTTTGATTAAAACTTATGTCATTGGTGAAATAATAATTAATAAAATAATAGTGTCAAATTTGAAAGCAAACTTTTAATTAATTTTAAAGAAAAAAATTACTAAAAAACAATTAACTTTTCCAAAGGGTTGTCAGTCACATTAATTTAAACATATTTCATGAACTATATAAAATGGGTGACTTTGCAAAGAAATAAAGCAGTCTTAGCCGGGGCAAATACAGTTTGTGGACTTTTTACAAAAGATATATATAGGCATATACATAGCGTCGAACAAGGATTCAGGGATCAGCTCGCCATCGTGATGGTTAACGTCAGAGAGACCTGACAGGGCACAATAAGAAGAAGAATATAAAATGGAGACTATTAATATTACCAGTGTTTTTGGTGGAAAGCGATTGTAATTATTTTTTATCGAAAAAATATGATTTTTCTAAGAATGTGTTAGATATTTTAAATAAAACTTCTCTATTGAGAACTATATCAGCATCAGCTTGATTTTCAAATGATATAAACCTAAAGTTAAAAAATAAACTGTATTTCCTCAAATTATATAATTCATATCATTTGTTGAAGCTGTTTTGCCCTTTACTATATCCAGCAGTGCATACAACACTGAATACATGTTTAAAACTTGTATTGTTTGGAATTCTTCTGATGTTTTTTCAATTAAAACATAATGGTTGCATTGATTATTATTTTTTGTATCACTATTTTCATTTAACCATTTTATACAATGTTTATTTTAGGTATAGCTGTTTTTGTATTCATTTTTTTTTGTACTTTTTGTTAGCATATTCCTATTATGAACTTGTGCTCTTCATAAAGGTATAGAATTTTTATCACAATTTTTCATAAACCTATAACAAGTACATTCACATTTCGAAAAAAAAAATAATTAATTTAAAAACCTGTTGTAGTGAATAACATTCAGGCGGTCATATTTAGCTATTTTATACATATATCAAACATATGCGTTCTGTTCCTAGTAAATACATGTGAATCAAAAAATATTCTTGCATGAGTTCCCCTGATGTGGAATGGAATGGCAAAGAGAAGCTGTGAATAGTTTGAGCTGCTCAAATGTTTATTACTCGGGTATAGGACTAGATTTCTTCGTAAAACAGCCTTTAAATTAATAAATAATTAAATTTAAATGAGAAAGTTGTTGTGCTTGTTTTTTTCTTCTCAGTTCCGAACGATTCCAAACATTGATGGCGTCGCAATACAGAGCAAATCCGTTCGAGAAATCGAGAACATTCAACATTAGTAAAGGTTATTCAGCAAATTCGTGAAAATTGTTTTCCTAAATTACGATAAACTTCTTGAGTTTTGTCCAGCAAAAAAATCATAATACATATAAGAATAAATAAAACTATTATATTTAAGGTGGTTGATATAGATTGTCGAATGAAAGTTTCAAATAAAATATACAAATGGAAATTCGTATTCTATGTAATTTGGCTGAGCTGACTTGTGATTTCAACAATTATTAATGCAATCTTTTTCAGTTATCTTCCGCCACTAAAATGGAAAAACTGAACCTTTATCATGATACATGAATTTGTATGTCAAAACCACTGGATTTAAAAAACGTTGTAATGGAAACTTGAAACTTAACATAATGTTGGATAACTTTTTCCAAAATTATGAACTCGCATAAAATATATTAGTTGTAAAGGGTGTCCCAAAATCAACGCAAGATTTGAATTTGCCGCCATTTATGCAGTAAAGTGGTGGCAACCGTAAAAACAAAACAAATCGACAGCTGACAGTTTAGGGTTAGTAAAATTGGAGCGTCACACGATAGAACAACGTGTTATTGAACAATATTTCGAAAATGAATGCTTGGCGGCCGCAGGTCGTAAATTTCATACAAAATTATGGTCGGATTAGTGTTTTAACTTCGTCAACTGTAAAGAGAATAATTGAAAAATGCCGGGAGTCAGGATCCGTTGGAGACGCCAAACACACTTGGACAAGAATTGCAAATTGCAAGAAGCTCTCTACAGCGAATACTCACTAAAGATCTGTGTCTCCATGCTTACAAAATTCAGTTAACACAATAACTGAAGCCTAATGACCATGTACAGCGCAGAGAGTTTGCGGAATGGATTATTCAACACCAACAAATGGATGCTGATTTTTCGAGGAAAATGATTCAATAAAAAACTTACAATCAAAAGACTAAAAACTGTGTTTCCTATTTAATTCAAATCTTGCGTTAATTTTGGGACGCCCTTTATAATTAAAACAGTTTTAATTTTCTCTTGAGGAGTTAGATTAAAATTATCTACATAATTATATCAATAACGACCAGAATTACATTAACTGGATTGGACTGAATTGGACAAATAATAATACTATCCAAACCACTAGATTTTCCTGGCAACTCTGGAGATTTCATCTGGGGTAGTGGGTGAAGGTAAAAAGATCTAATTGTGGATTTCACGAGATTCGGTTTGTCCAGGTTGTATAAAGTATTCTTCCTAGAGAAACTGACAAAGCAGTCATAGAAAGTATTTGCGATGTAGGATAGGAATTTTTACTATGGGTCAACGCCGATAACTTCTTGAATAGTATTTTTATTTTTACCATGAACTCGCTTTTCATTATTTGTCGCCAATATTCCCTACCAGATTATGTTGAAATAACATTTTTAAAATAATAATAATATACCTACAAGTTAAATATCAATAGAAGTTGGAAATAAATGTGAATTAAAAACGTTGTGTGATTGGATCCATGGAAATGTAGTTACTTTCCTGTGAAAACTACAAGTTTCTAATCTGTCACATACTTAAACGATTTTAACACATTCGACGACATATAATTTTATAAAAATACACAGTCATTATAAATGTGTCAACTCTTTGCGGTATACATCGGCTAGAGAGAAATAAAAAAAAAGACGTAGTTATAAATATTATTGGGAAAACATCAGTGTATTATAAATTTAGCAGGAAAAACAGTATGCGATATCCTGTTCGGACTCCTTTTAAGTTCTATACTTACATATTATTTTCGAGCTAAACCGAAATGAAAAAAATAATATAAATATGAACCAAACAGCCGTTCATAATAATATAGGTGTTAGAGATATAAATTTTATTAATAAAGATATAGTTAACACGTGCGTCCGTCAAAAACCACAAGCACATATTTATTTTGTTTGATATTTAATTAATATTTTAACAGCGTTATTAATATAGGGAGAAAATAATAAATATGTTTGTCACTTGCAGATTCGTCAATATTATGGTTCTTTATTAGCCAGAAAAATATATCATTTTAAAGCAATGGAAGTTTCTGTTTGAACTGCCAGTGGACAGTACATTATACATTGAAAAAAGATGTAACCCGCAGTGTCTTTATTTTTGACAGAAATTTGTTTAGCCTAAAACCACATTCAGCGCTTGGATATTACACTTACAAATATTAATTAACGAATCTTTTAGGTGTAACGGCGTGATTGAAGAAAAGGTTTGTTTGGATCAAAAAAGAATGGAGTGGAACCAAACAAATATTCCCTCGGTATACGACAAATAACCCATGTACTTGAGACAAATAAATGGTTTATTTGAAATACCCAACTAATATTTATTTGATTTAAATAAATATTTATTTGACTTAGTACTTCTACTTACTTGTTAACAAGGCCCGAAAATGTAAGGATATATTTGTTTGCTTGAACTAACTAGAGTTATTTAGAAGAAAGATTCCATGTACTTGGCCCAAAGGTGCTGCTACTTGAAATAAATAAATATTTCACAAAAACATTACCATTAACACTCCTCGTCACAATGGATAATTTTTCGAAAAAAAAAAAATATTTGTTTATTCTGAATAAAAAAAAATATATTAAATATATGATTTGTTCTATCCAAACAAATAATTTGCTCCGGAAAATCTGATAGTTTGCTTCCAATAAATACTTTGTTTGTTACGAATAAATAATTATTTCTTCAAACATTTTTTTCTAGAAATTAATTTACAAATATTTTTGTTAATAAAACTATAGGAACTGTTTGGATGAATTGTTCAAAAAAGACCTACACACGTAATAATTTGGAGATTGTTTCATTTTGAACACCCTGTAGATCTGATTTAAGATTTTTGTATGGACTTTTATAAAGAATGAACCTATTACCCAAACAATTTTGGCTACAACTAAATAATGTGCTCTTTAAAAATAATAATATATATATCTATCTTAAATCAGATTTAGAGAGTGTTCAAAATGAAACAATCCCCAAAAATATTACGTGTGTAGGGTTTTTTGAACAATTGATCGAAACAGTTTCTGGTTTTATTAATAATAATATTTGCAAATTAATTTCTAGAAAAAGAATGTTTGAAGAAATAAATATTTCTTTGTAACACACAACGTATTTATGAGAAGCAAACTATCAGATTTTGCCTGATCATATTTATTTGGATAGAACAAATCGTATATTTAAAACAAAAAAATGTTTTCAAATTGAAGTTTGTTGGTTTTAGGTCAATTAAAGAAACAAAGTAATTCCTCTGTCGACGTTTCGACTTTTATTAAGTCATCCTCAGGACACTAGAATACAACAAAAAAAAGAAAAACATAAGGGTGACTTGAAATTTACAATTAGTTGTTAAATACACAAATACAAAAAAAATATTAAAAAAAAAAAAATTATATAAAAATATAAATAAATAAAACATCAAGACATGTAATGTATTTTTTTTTTCCTCTTTGTTTAAACACAGATAAAACTACATACTACAACGGGTTCTCCATACTCACGTGAACAATTTGTTTCCCTTGTCAATGTTTTCAATTATGAAGGACATTTACATATGATGAAATCAAAAAGGGGGTTTCTTCTTTTAAACATGTATTTTCTTATTTTAATAGTGTATAAACTAAAACTGAATAGGCACAAACGAACAGAAAATGATACATTTAATTTTTTTTTTTTTTCCTTTTTTATAATTTTAAATAAAATTCCATCTTTTCCTATCAAACAGGTGTATATATATATATATTACTTTCCAAGGTGTAGGTGGTTATTATACGGGGTTTATTTATACAAAATGGATTATCTTCTTCGTGGGATCCTATTAATTAAAAGAGATGATAGACATAAAAATACATCAAAATAATGTAAATAAACAAGTTGACACCCAAAATTTGAGCTCTGCTTATGCAAATTTAATTAATAGGATCCCACGAAGAAGATAATAATCCATTTTCTATAAATAAACCCCGTATAATAACCACCTACACCTTGGAAAGTAATATATATATATATATACACCTGTTTGATAGGAAAAGATGGAATTTTATTTAAAATTATAAAAAAGGAAAAAAAAAAAAATTAAATGTATCATTTTCTGTTCGTTTGTGCCTATTCAGTTTTAGTTTATACACTATTAAAATAAGAAAATACATGTTTAAAAGAAGAAACCCCCTTTTTGATTTCATCATATGTAAATGTCCTTCATAATTGAAAACATTGACAAGGGAAACAAATTGTTCACGTGAGTATGGAGAACCCGTTGTAGTATGTAGTTTTATCTGTGTTTAAACAAAGAGGAAAAAAAAAAATACATTACATGTCTTGATGTTTTATTTATTTATATTTTTATATAATTTTTTTTTTTTTAATATTTTTTTTGTATTTGTGTATTTAACAACTAATTGTAAATTTCAAGTCACCCTTATGTTTTTCTTTTTTTTGTTGTATTCTAGTGCCCTGAGGATGACTTAATAAAAGTCGAAACGTCGACAGAGGAATTACTTTGTTTCTTTAATTGACCTAAAACCAACAAACTTCAATTTGAAAACACTTAGAGGTCACTAACACAACAGTTAAAAAAATGTTTATTTATATAGGTATACCTAATACGCCTAGTTGATTTCGCGTGTGCCATAAACGCCCGTGAATATGTTTCAAACAAATATTGGTTTGAACTGAATAAATATTTCATTGGGTGATTTTCTTGTTGGTTCCTAAATGTAAACAAGCCGCCATCTTTGTATTAAATAAAATCTCAGTTTGAAGATCATTTACATATTATCCACGTGTATCTACTACCCTTATTTTATCAATTCACTACAATAATATAAAAACAGGATCTTATTATAATATTAGGTTTAGGTATCTATACATATACTTACATGAAATAAACAATCATGCATTAGTATTCAAGCAATTAAAGATTTTTTTGTCACCATTTTAATTATAATTAACTTATAACATTTAGGCACTTACATTCGAAAAGGGGTCATATAAGTGCTCTAGGTTCCACACCACTATTATAACGATTCAACGGACATTATTTTTTTATTTATAATATAATATATAGGTATAAGTCATAACTAACACAATAAATACCACCTCCTACATTCGACTAATACTAAACTATGGAGTTGAATCTCCAACAGCCATGCGCGTCGGCTCATTTTAATATTATTTATTTGATTCAAATAACGATGGACTTGTTTCAAATAACCAGGAATTAACTTTAATCTGTTATTTAAATTAAATAAATATTTATTTCTGCCAAAGCAGCCCAGGCCAAATAAATATTTTAAAAAAATCAAATTACTCTATTTGTTCCGGACAAACACTGTTTATTTGAGTCAAATAAATTTTGTTTGAGTTAAACAAATAAAAGGCAACTAATTATTTATTAGGGTTCATTTTTAGAATTTTTTTCGTGGAACGTCATTTTTCTACGAGAAGTTTGTTAGTTTTCATCAATAATTATTTAATTTTTTTGCTTTGAGACATTATTTCAACATCCGTTTGAACTTTCATAGATTACTCAGTCCAACAACGTGTGTTTTGTGTAGAAACTTAATAAAGCAATTCGATAGAAGAAGTTAGGCGTGCATTCCGGCGTCAGTTTAAAAACAACAATAGGGGTCACACGCCAAATCGCAAAACTGTTAAGTTATGGGATCGTCATTGGCGTGAAAATGGTTCTGTACAAAATTTGAAGATGCCTGGACGTCGGAGAACAGTTCGTACACCACAAAATATTGAACGAGTTAGAATTGCGTTTACGAGAAGTCCTAAAAGGTCTGCTAATCGACAAACCCTTATCCTAGGAATAACAAAGGGAAGCTTAGATCGAATTCTTCAATAGGAATTTAAAATTTCATCCCAATAAATATCAAATGGCACAGCATCTTAAAATCACGATAAAGAAGCAAGGTTAGCATTTTGTCAAGTATTTTTAGATTTACATATCAATGAGCAATTCACAGTCTCCTAATGACCGACGAGGCAAATTTTTATTTAAACGGCATGGTCAATAAACATAATTTTAGATACTGCTCAAATGAAAATCCTCGTGGACCTCCATAATCCAAAAGTTGTTTTGTGGTGTGGAGTAGGATTTTTTGTTATTATTGGCCCTTATTTTTTTTTGACGATGAAAATAACCGCGCTGTAACAGTAACATCCGAGCGCTACGTTAATATGCTACAAACATTTCTCATTCCAGAATTAAATAGACGACGATTACTAAACAATGCCTTACTATTCCAAGAAGATTGGGCAACAGCTCATAACGCCAGAAACTCAATGAGGCTCCTGTGAGAAATGCTTAATGGCCGACTCATTTCTCGATTCGGAGATTTGCTTTGGCCTTCGAGGTCCCCGACTTAACGGCACCCGATTTTTTCCTGTGGGGATATTTAAAAGCCAAAGTGTTTGTGAGTCGTCCAGGTACAATGGAGGAACTGAAAGGCAAAATTCGTGAAGAAGTTGAAGGAATAGACGAAGGTTTGCTACGCCGTGTAATGAACCTCTTTTTATCTAATATTAAAAAATGTGTTGAAGTTGGTAGAGGTCATTTAGAAGACGTGATTTTTAAAAGTTAGAATTAGAGTAGCCAAATATATATAAGTTATCATAAATCCCAAAGAGGTAGCTGTAATTTAGTAAAATAAAAAGTTTGTTTTGTTAACTAAAAAAATGTTAATTCAAATATTAAAATGGGTAGTCTATTATGAGGAACCCTGTATCAAAAGGATGGTCATTCCACAGCAACGGGCACTGATTAACAATTAGGAGTAGGATAAGGTTCGTTGTTTTATCAACTCCGAAATGTCGTCTAACAATTGTAAGAACATTGGATTTTGTATAATAATAACTTAACATGTTTCGACTTTAACTATCATCCATAATTAAGTGTTAAATGATCACGTAGGTATTTGTCTTGTAAATCTTAATTAATTTTATATAAGTGCAGGTTTATCCATAAAACCGAACTAGCGGCTTGGAGGCCGGGACTCGGAGAGGCCCACCTTCCACTTTCAAAAATAAAAAAAAAATCAAAAAATGTAAGTTAAAATAAAATTCATAATTGTGAAGAAAAATTTAAAATTCAAATTAATGGATGAATTAATTGTTCGCCTAGGGACTGTCAGTGTTTTTTTCTTTCCCTCTTCATGTTCCTTGTATGGAACTAAACTATTAGTAATAGCAAAGATTAATCTACACAATAGATAGTCAGCGTATATGGGAAAGAAAACAAAAATTGAAACTGTCTCGACACGAGCTACATCTATTAGAAAAACATGTAACCATGGAAATTATGGAAATTGTAGATGGTGTTATATGTATTGTGTTGAAATAAAATAATCATATGGGCAATGTTAGACAAGGACGAGTATACTTTCCCCTACGAGGTGGGAGTTTGTTTTTATATTATAGGTATCATATATGTACTACTGTGCAGCAGTGTTTTTTGTCGGTTAATATAAAATTATATGGTATACGTACACCTATCTACGCAAAGATTAATGTGTATGGACGAAAATAAAAGAAATTACTATAATAGTATAAATATACAGGGCTGGTTCATTAAATGTTTTAGACAATAATTTTAAATGACTAAAATAATATTATTTTAGTCATTTAATTTTAAATTTCGGATATAAGGATGCATCAAAAAGTTATATTTAAATTAACGAAATTTGGCGTTATAGATAGGACTTCCGCTTATTATCTGATTCAGTTTTAAGGATCAAACTCAAACAGCAGATTCAACTTGTTAACATTATGAAAAAATAAATCTCAGACTCATACAGGCGTGAAATGCTACCCTAACTTTTTTATGCACATTTTTTGCGTGTGTTTCAATTCGGAGATGTAAAATCTAACAAATTATATACGTAATAAATGTATCCTTCTGTGATATTGATAGAAAGTCATCGTTATCGCGTATTATCGATTTTAAGAAATGTTAATATTAAAAAGGCTGTGCTTTTTACAAGTTGCTGAAGTAAATAAGGTTTGAAATTTCCAGCATGACAATAATTATTTAAAAAAATACGGTTTCGAAATGCAGGATGTAAAAAATTAGAATTTTTAATCTGTTTTTAATGAAAATTTAAATCTATTGAGAAACATGGTTCAGGGTTTTTGTGAAATGTATTTTACTCCAAAGATTCTACTCATCGATTATAACCGAATTAATTTACTCAAAAATATCTATACTAGTAAAATAACACAATTATCACAATTAGGTTCAAATTCTGCAACGCCGAATTGAAAAAAAACTTACAGTCTCCCTAATATTGGTTTTTGTGCAATGATCATAAAACTTTAAAAAAATAACGATTTATGTAGATTGTATTGTTAACACGTTTCGTAAAAAGCTTTAAAAACCCACCAACAGGGTGTTAAAAGTATCACGACAATAACTTTTTTCATGTTTTAACAAGTACAATCGTCTGCTTCAGATTGATCCTTAAAAACTGAATAACAGTTTCTCTATATAAAAAAATAAAACTCGTAAATATCATCCCCAAACATTTAATTTGAATACAATTACATAACACCATATTTGAAAGTAAATAAAAAAAAACAGCATTACCTAGTTTAACAGATTTGCAAATTGCAAATCAAAGTATCTATGTATACAGGGTGTTGCATAAGTACTTGTACAAACTTTAAAGGGTGATTCTTTGACTAATTTTAAGATACAAATTTCATATGTACATTCAAAGTTCAAAAATAATATTATATTTAGGATTATATGCTTGTTCAATAGCATCGCAATTTGGTGCAATTCGGGATACAGGTGTATTGATGACACCAGAGCTGTCAAAAGAACTAATAAAAAATACGAAAAATAACAAAATACAAATATCATTCAAAAGACAACAATGCACATAATAGTCGGTACCAAGCCAAATAGGTAGTAGGTAAATATAGATTTATTTTGTTTCGAGCTTGGGCTTGGCACCGACTTATTGTAATCAAAACTACCCACCAAACGGATACATTTAATTTTACGCAGACATCTAGTGTGAGCAGGCAATATGCCCGGTGAGAGAAAGTTGATAGACGATGGCCGGACGAGAAGTAACAACTGATTATATCCTATTGCCAACACAAGTATTTTTTTTACTGGCACATTGGAAAAAAAAAATTAAAAAATGTTTCGTTTACGCAACGTTGGGGATTAATGGGTTAAGTACTAAGTGTCAGTTATCAGTTATAATTTTTTATTTTCCAAGAAAGCGAAACGAGATATTTAAAACGGCATTGCGCCGCCCTCATGTATACCTCCGGGGGCGGCATCGAAAATCGCTACACGTCACAAACTTGTAAATGCTTAGAACTACCCCTATGTCAAATTTCTATTTTCTATCTTTTTTGTTTGATACCCAAAGCCCTATTCCTACCGAACTTATTATTTACCCGAAGAAACATTAAAAAGAAGTAAAATTTAAGTACCTAAACCTATAAAGTGGAACTTATACCTGAATTTATAACCCATTTTCTGCATCGATCTTCTTCTTTAGGAAATCGAAAGAAATGTACCTCTCGATTGTTTCTGTAACTGTTGTTACAATTTCGAAAAGCACATTGGTTACGACTTAATTTCGAATTGTTTCTTTCCATTTTCACAAAACACAAAAATTATTTAGTCACTAACTAGGAAGTTTCTCAAATAAAAAAAAAACACAACACAAAATAATATAATTAGTCTAAAATTAGAAAAACACAAAATAAGTTAAAAAATATTCACAAAAAAAATAACTACGCAGCCAAAGATTAAATTTAATTTAATATATTAGGTAATTCTCTTCAAAACAAAATCAGTAGGTATGAAAACAACCATAATATGTATACCTAATATAATATAGGTAGCACTGATAATTTTTTTATTATAGGTATTATAAGATCTACAACAATCTTGTTACATCTTTGCCACATTGTCTACGTGAAATATTTAAAATATATGTAATAAATTGAAAAAGTATCTAGTCAATTCTTAAGTGGAGTTATAATTTTGACAAAGAATAATGTACATTAATACCTACTTGATTTCGGTATTGGTATAAAAGTCTAATATCCACGAAATAAATTTAATATACCTAATAATCATTAATCCATGCCATACAACATGTTTCAAGACTAGACCAGTCCCATAAACAGTGGCGAGCAATAATTAAATCAAAAGCTTTTAGCTTTTAGATATTTAGATTTTTTTATATACATCAACAAATTATTACAATGGAGCCAGAAGTATGTTTCTATCTAAAAGCTTTTCATTTAATGATTGTTCGCCACTGATCATGGGACTGGTCTAGTCTTGAAACATGTATGACATGGATTAAATATTATTATATTAAATTTAATTCATAGAGATAAGGCTTTTATTTCAATACTGTACTTGTAATAAATCACCCTGTGTGTTTCTTTTACCGACGAATCGGCAACAGCACGACACACACCACATTCGCTTGTTTTTTTTTCTACCCTCCCTACGTATCCCCTCCAGATTAATACAGAATTTCATCAATCTCTCTCTCTGACAATACAGCATTGTCGGTGCATAACTGTTGCAAATGATGTAAATAATTGTTATACGTTGCGTTTTGTTTCTGATATTAATAAACTACAAAACGGTTTCTGGCTGTGACAATACTGCTCTATGCTTTACACGCGAGTCTACGCCACGTAGTGGCTGGCATACTTAGAGATGTTCTCATTTTAATGCATTGGGCTGACTATCTATTGTGTAGATTAATCTTTGGTAATAGCATAGATATGTTGGTTTATCTATGGTAATAGATTTAGGTAGATATATATATTACTTTTATTTGTCTACGGTCTAAGTGTTAAGACAGAATGCATGCCTTAAGCTGCACTCATGCCTTTTCGATTGTGTACTATTGATTGTTTTATTTGTTGTTTTATTTAAAATGTAGGCAATTTGAATAAAGACTATTCTTGTTATTATTAAAACCTAGAACTCTTTATTTAATAAATGTGAAACTACATAGGCTCGATGCTCTATCTTGAATAAATATAGAAAGATCAAATCTAGACAAATTAGACTCCGACATAATAATCGACCAGCTCACCAAAGAAAATTCGTTTGATCAATGTCCATGGGTTTAACGTTTTAGGTGCAATTTTTTTAAGAATTCCTGTTAATCTGTATACCTAATTATAATTAAAACAAATTATGTTAATTTTATTTTGTTCCAAAATGTTTTGTTTTCTTTTATGTGTTGTTTTGTTCTATTTTGGTTTTAAACGTATGTGCGTAGATGTTTTTATTTTACTGATAAAAATGATTTAATAAAGTTTTTCTTAATAATTATAAAATCTTACCCCACCATTACACTACATGGGAGAGGACCCGAAAAAAAATGCGCTTGGGGCCCTATGACCACTAAATCCTGCCCTGCTGTCAACATATAAATATGGCTCATTAGATTCCAGACCATAAATTCATTAATATAATTATCGTATGCCTATTATCATTGCTGTAATGACAATTAGTTGGTATATTAATTTATTATATTATGAAAATAAAGGGTTATCAACTTCTTAGGTATACGCAATGGTGCCTTTAATCAACAGTTAACAATTTTCTCTCGATAAATAGATAAGTTGAATTTAATTGAATTCATATTCTTATTCAGTAAACATTTTTGATCAAATAAAGTGATATTTACGCATTCCTTGGTTGTTAATAATTAAAATACACATTTATAATTTTTCACACGGAAACAACTAGATATTTATACACCTACTTATATTGTAAAATATTAAACAATAAAATTTCATAGTGTTAAAAAAATGCTAAACAAATATTCTTTTATAACATAATAACTGTGTTTTAGCGAGATATTATTGTAGTTTAACTGCAAGACAATAAGTGTTTCATTAATTAATTTTATTTATTATATTTATATCTTTTACATTGTGGACTAAGAATAATACTGTTTTACTAATAATACTCCCATAAAATTCGCATCATGTTAATTAAATACGAATGAGTTGTTGTATTGTATGACAGATAGGCAGACGGTTTAAAATGAGGCAAAGAACTGTTGAATGTGGACGTAATAAATGAAATTGAAGAAAGTGGAGCATATCATGTTTTATTAATATGAAGTTAGTTTTATTTTTGTGATATATGTTATCGAAAAGGAAAATGTTAATTAATTTATTATTCTTAACAAGATAAATATTGTGGTATTATATTATTGGTAATAATTGTTGAGAAGCAGACGTATAACTAATAGTTAACTTACTTTTCTCGTTTATTTTCAAAATATCTTGTTAATGTATAACTAGTCGTTATTGCCTTTTCCATTTTTTACTACTCTATAAAAAATCATCATCAGCAGCTTCTACTCGCTAACGAGTAAGAATTATTCCAATTAACTCAGGTATTTCTGTTGTGAACCCTAAGAAGGCTAAACAGACCAATCCTGCAGCCACAAATTCTGTCACATAACTGACAAATACAATCGTCACGGTTTACTGACTTTGGAGGCTCGCTGATTCTCTATCCATTCGAAGTTGACTTTTTGCATGCTCATGTCGTCGACGCTGATCTTCAAAAACTTGATGACCGTCGTAAATGGTACGCCTCCGTATCGGTCGGTCATTAGCTATCTGTTTCCAGTTGTTCATATCTAAGCTAAGGCACACTTCTTCATGTTGGTCTTCAAAACACACAAAATAACAGCCGACTTTTAGCTGTGAGTAAACGATTCTCTTTAGAAGGCGTTTCGTCGGCATGCGGATTATGTGGCTAGTACTGATGTTCCTTCGTCGGCCCTGCCATATAATTTCCACTATTCTTCTGCGACTTTTATTGTATGGTATAGGTCAGAGTAGGGACTAAACTGGCATTATACACTCGCAATTTGGTTCGAACGTCGAAGTTATGAGTATCTCGCAGTATACGAAGGTTGATGCCATCAAATCTGTATAGATGTTCCCTATTCGCTCCGGCAGGTCATCCTTAACAAGTTGTATGACCGTTCACACAAACATCGAAGATAAGGTCGGTGCAATGACACAACTCTGATCTACTCTATGAGTAGAAGTAGGAACAGCAACATCTATTATAGGTCAGCTACCAATTGCGTAGTATTCACCATAAATTGTAGCTAAGAATCGAGCAGTACTTTTGTTGTGAATTATTGTTTTAACTTACCAAATTCTTTAATAAACACTACATATTTATATTTTAATTTCCTGCGTAAGGCTTACATTTGTGCGGTTATAATCTAGCCTAACCAGAGTAGAATTGAGAAGTATTTGGTCATTTGGGTAATATGGCAGTAATTAAAACACTGTTTTCGGATGTGCAAAGCTGTCTATTTATTTTTAAAACACTGAGTATGTTTCTTTGTTCGAGGCTGTTAATTTGTTGAAGAGTGGTAACTGATTGTGTTCGAAATTACAGAAAGGCATTTTTGTTGGGCAAAGCCGGTACGTAACTTTAACAATACCAAAGAAAGCCTTTATGGTCTCGTTTATCCAAAAATGCCCTTCTAGATAGAGACTTGGGAATTCTGTTTTTCCCAAAAATACAAATTTAGGTGATGCCAGAGATTGCTGTTGGCTTTTGGGTATTTAGAAAGAATATCTATATTATTTATGACTATTATAATTAAACTTAAAATATATATACACTGTGGCACAAGAAAAATGGTCGCCACAAGTATTTTTAAAATATTTACTTTTTTTTTTCTTGAACCTTACTATTCAGTTTTTTACTCGATTTTCTTGGGAATGAGGTTCAGATGAAATTATTTTTTGAAATAAATATTTTTTATTTATTTCATGTCACATTTTTGGCGTACAACGTTTCGACAACATTGCGTTGTCTTCTTCAGGCAACAGAATCTTTTATTTTTTTAATTTCTAAAAAAATATTAAAAATTTTGCTAACATAAAAACAAAAACATGTACTCAACAAAACTTTTTTAAAAACACAGGTAACCAACAAAACAAATCACGAGCTTTACAATTAAAATCATAATACTTCAAACAGAATAAAAATAATTTAATAAAATATACCTTACATCTTTTCATAAATATGCACCAGAAATGCAAATTATTTCTGTTTAGTATTGGGCATTGTTTAAAATATCTATCATTGAAATTAAAAAATATGAAGTAAAATAAAAAGTATACAATCACACACAGATAGGAAAGTTTCGACTGCGATTCCAACTCATACAAGGGAAGTTAAAAAGATTCATAATGAATATGTGGGATTATATTACATTACTATATATGTATATTACTCAAAAATTGGATGTCAGATCTGTCATTTATACTGTTGATATTCTTTTTTATGTGAATCATCTCTAAAATTTCTCTCTTCTTTGTGTTGTTTTCTTTAGCTAGAATATCAGTGGATACCAAATTAAAATCGTGGTTATGTTCTTCGATATGTTTTTTAAGACAGTATTTCCACTATTAGGATTTCTGTGGCAGTTTAACCTTTTTACAAGATGTTGTTTGGTTTGTCCTATATACACGCCATCGCAATTTTTACATACCTAGTATTTGGTGTACCACATGGGTGTTGTTCATTTTTGGGATTTTAGATTTGAGTTTGGTGTAAATTTGTGTTTTTATTATTTTTGTGACAAACCTCGATGTTGTATTTTTTTACTTTTCTTGCAGTGTTCTCTGAGAGATCCCTAACATATGGTAGTGATGTATACCGTTTTGATTGATCAGATTGGTTTTTCTTAGTATTGATGTCATTATAAAACTTGTGTATTCGTTTCTTAAAAATTTTGTCTATTAGGTTTTTCGGGTAGTTGTTTTTTAATAGTGCAGTTTTTGCTTTTGTAAAAGAGTCTTTTCGATATTCCGGGTCCATTAGCTTGATAGCTCTATCAGCGAGTCCAATGACTACACTTTTTTTATGGCTAAGAGGATGACTAGAACTATAATGTGTATAACGTTGTACACCAAAAATGTGACATGAAATAAATAAACAATATTTATTTCAAAAACTAATTTCATCTTAACCTCATTCACAAGAAAATCGACCAGTAAAAAAAATAAATATTTACTGTGTATTTTTTTTTTTTTTTTTTTTGAAGGGAATCGGTTTTAGATGGGTATTGGGTTGTGTTGGTTATATTGCTGGCTAATTTTAAATATACGGATACTATAGTTTCTTTTTGTTTTTCATTATATAAAAAGACAAGAATATGCAGGAATTTCGACGCCGTATATAATCCTATGCCCTGTTTGATAAGCGTATTCGGTATGTTAGATTTCATAAATTACCATCGCATAGTGTAATCTTGGTCATCTTTTACTTTAACTTTGTGTTTCGTCAATATAATATAATAATATGTTACAACCACATGGAACTTTGTAAATGCAAATTTTTGGTTTTCATTGTTAAAAATGAACGCTAGATATTTTTGTTCTAGATCGCTAAAATCCGTCCACATTTTCTTTTCTTCCTTTTATGTAAATATGCCAACATATAATATGTAGTTTTAGTTGTTTATTTCTATGTTTTTGGTGGTTTTGGATACATCATCATCATTCATTTCATTTGCATCATCAATTGAGCAATGAGTCCTTGGAAAGGCTCAGCGAAATTAAAGATTTGGGTGTTGTCTTCGACAGTGAATTTACATTTATCCAGCAGTGTAGTATTGAGCGCAAATAGAATGTTGGGTTTTATTATTAGGAATTGTCGGCAATTCAACGATTTTTTATAATAATAATTATAATAGTAATAAAGTGGCTTTATTAAACACATATTACATCGATATTACATATTATTGTGTTTATAAAGGCGAAGTCTAGCATATATGTTACTCAACTCAACCTTAATTAAACAGCAAATTCTAAAATTTAATACAAAAATATTATTGTATAACATAACAAAATTGACCAAATGAAATTTAGGCATTAATTAAATGTTAACACGTAATTATATTTTAATTACATTGAAAAATTGACAAAATTAACTAATCCAGAGTAATTAGTATTATTGCGAAGCAAGAAAAAAATCACGACATTTTCTACGGAAAACATACAAACTTAGATCTTTGAAATCGTTAGGCACAGAGTTATATACAGTTGAAGCATTATAACTAAAAGATCTCTTAAACATGGCGGTACGGAATCTCGGAAGACATAATTTTGTGCTATCTCTGATATTAACATTATGCAAATTGTGCCTGAATTGCAGTTTATTTCTAAGATATGGAGGATTAGAAGAACCAAGAAGACGAAAAATGAAAACTGAGTAATGGTATTTAACACTTGTTTCGATACGCAACCATTTCAGTTCATTAATCTTGCAGGAAACACGATCAAACTTTCTGAGACCAAAAACATACCTACAACACGTATTTTGAATTTTTTGAAGTCGATTTTGCGTGAACTTGTCTAGGCAAGGGAAGTAGCAAATGTTGGCGTAGTTTATTATTGATAGTACTAGAGATTCACACAATTTTTTTCTTAATTTAAAGTTTATCAAACTAATATTAGAGTACAGTAGTCTTAATACCATATAGCACTTCTTAACAATCATTGACACATGTTCATGAAACCTCAGCTTCACATCATAAATAATGCCCAAGTTTCTCGCTTTGCTTACCATATTCAAAGACATTCAAGTTTGGTCTCAATTTTGAATCAATCAAGCTTTGAAAATTTTTCGGACAAAAACATAACACATGGGTCTTATCAAGATTTAAGCGCAAATTATGATTGTGTGCGTAATGACTTATTCGCGACAAATCTTCATTTAACACACTACTAGCCTCTGCCACTCTAGATGGATCAAATTGAAAAGAGACCTGCGAGTCATCAGCAAAGCAATTTATCTCGGAATAATTGACACAATCAAAAAAATCTGCAGTATAAAGTAGGAAAAGAATAGGTCCCAAGATGCTACCTTGTGGTACTCCAGATGTAACAAGTCCAGTGTGAGATGCATTGTTTTTGACAACGGTAAACTGTTGACGATTTATTAAATAAGAATTTAGGAATTTCGATGACTGTTCATCGAAACCGTAATATCGCGCTTTTGAGACAAGTAACTCATGATCAATTGTATCAAAAGCCTTGGAGAAATCCAATAAAGTAAGAGCTGTAGCCTGCTTTTCATCAAGAGACCTAAATATATTATCAGTAACATTAAGTAATAAAGAAGTAGTGCTATAACTTTTCCTAAAACCTGACTGATGCGATGAAATAATTTTATTGTCAAATAGAAATTGCGACATTTGCAAATTTACAATTTTTTTCAAAACCTTGGATAAAGTTGGGAGTAGACTTATCGGGCGAAAGTCAGAATAAGAAACAGGATTAGTGGTTTTTGATTTGTGGTTTTTCACGGTTAAGTTTTTGTTTTATGCTTTTGTTAGATCTAAACTGGAATTTGCCGCAATTATATGGAACCCAATATATAGTACTCATATTAGATCCTTAGAGTCTGTTTAGCGCCGTTTCCTTAAATACCTAGCCTATAAAGCCGACAATGTTTATCCTCCACGGGGAGTAGATCATGCGTCTTTGCTCTTGCGTTTTAATGAACCTTCTCTCTTGACCAGAAGAAACATTCACGCAGTCAAGATTTTATACAAATTATTGCACTGCGCCGTTGATTGCCCATATCTATTGGGATGTATTAGATTTCATGTTCCGCGTTGGGTGCTCGACATCTCCTGCCGTTCACTGTGGGACCAGCCAGGACTAATATTTTGTTACAAAGTCCTGTTTACTATATGTATGATATTTTCAATCGGTGTTGTCGTGATTTTGACATTCATGACTCAACTTTGTCCGCGATTACTAATAGTTTACTTAATGGATAGTGATTATTTTTGTTTTAATATTGAGATGTTATTGATCACATTTATTTTTGTAGTATTTAATGTTAATAGTTAGACTGTCGTCTTTATTTGTTTCAGGAATTGAGAGTATAGGTACTTGGACAGAGAGTGTTAATTTTTGACATTCCGAAATATTTAATCAATTTTTTTTATTGTTTGCATTTATTGTTTTGTTTTGTAACGTAGTTATTTGGTTGTTTTTTTTTTTGGTTTTTTCCTCTTGATTTGAAATGTTTTTTTTTTCAATTAATTCGAAATTGTATTTTTGATTTTCCTGTAAGTGGGTTTGACCTGTTGGGAATAAATGCTTACTATTATTTTTTTTTTCACGATTAATTCGGTTATTCTAGGTGGCCGGAATTATTGAAATTCAAGGCTTACCCAGAGTTCTACGGATTATTCGGGTAGTTCCGAAGACAAGTGTTTTGCAGCAATCGTCGGCGATGCTGTCGTGGAGCCCCAGAAGTAATAGCGATTGAACAAAGGACTTCTCGACAAGCCCATTAGAGGATATTACAAACTGCAAGATTTTTACTTCATTTTGTTCATATATTGATTTTATTTTGTACGCTAAATCTATATATTTGTCTATTTTCTCTGCTACCGTTTTGTTTATATTATGATCCAAGGGTACCGCCACGTCTAGTATAAAGCATATTTTTTATTATTATTATTTTATTTCATCCAAAACACGTTTAATCTGAGAAGTTTTTAGAGTTGCCATTTGTGTTGTGTTGTTGAATGAATATGTCTAGATGGGTCTAGCGTATGGAACGTTCGATTAATTCATTTCACTAGAGTAAAGACTCTCTGTTGTTGCATAATATTATATTTGCTCTGACTACTAAACATTTAAATAAATATGTTTTTATAGAAGCAACTTTCTCTGTCTGTACTTCCTCGCAGTTGACCCTTGTTTGGGAATCAGACTTTAGAAACGAGAGTTTCTTTTCGCACTACCGACACCGAAGTGATTAGAAAAGTTGTGAAAGTTGTAATGTAAGAATTTCAATCGCTTATTACACATTAATTAGTGTATTTTTATGCCCCGTATATTAATATTTATGTAAATACACCAAGTGCTTATAATATAAGGCTTTTATAGAACAACGGGTCGGTGCATAGGCATTATATGGTCTCATAAACAAGAGTTGGGACAAAGCACTCCTCACTCTGCATGTTTTGGTGTTATGTATAGTCCAGTCCATTATTATTATTATCATTATTATTACTACACCAACCAGCTGGTTGGTGGCAGGACAGTAATTGCTTTGTGCTCTACACGGTGTTGTACAAGCGTCGCGATGCCACTCGTCATCTATTTTAAAGCGTCGCCATTATCATGTGTAGGTACATTATAGAGGTTCTCGTGTCTCATAGTGTGCTTTGTTTTATGATATTTGTCCTAAAATATTTATATTCAAGTTGGTCCTGCAATAATTACTACAAATGTCAAATAATATTTATTTTACTAATTATATCATTTATTAAAAAAAAACTTAAAATTACGTTGGAGACGGCTCATAGTCGTGTAAGAAGGCACTGATTAATACGAAGAAGTTCCCATGTGATTTTGCAATAATAAAGAAATCCAAAAAAAAATCATTAACAATACGATCTCAGCTCTGAATTTTGTAAGACCTAAGTTGGAGTATGTCGTCATGTCCTCCATATTGAAAGTAGTCAACGCCGTTTTGTGGTTTCGTAGTGATGGAGTTTATCCACGTTATTAGATTTCCTGACGATACACTTCTAAATTGTTTTAATATAAAATCTTTAAGCACGCAAAAGGAATGTTCTGCTATCATTTTACTGTACAAGACTCTATCGTCTATAGTAACGGCTCAAGGTGGGTGTCAAAATATAATGAACGAAAATATATATTTTTTTTTGTAATCCAGCTGACATAGGGTTATCTTCATATCTTCAGGTTTCTTAAATCCTCACCGAACATGAAATATGGAAGAATTTGTATTTTTTTCTTGTTATATAGAAAAGTAAAAGATAGTGGGCAAGGGTATTAGAATAGTGTCTAAAAGCTAACAGTTCTACAAAGGTAGTCAATAGAATGAAAATCAGGAGAACCAGAATGTATCAGATGAAATGTCGATTGTAGGAGTGTTGTTTGACGGCCGAAAGGATCATACGATGTTTAGGATAAAAGTACCAATAAACGAAAACACATAGTTGAGTGAACCTGGTTCTAAAGTACTCGCCAGGGCATGACACACCGAAACCGAAAAGTAGAAAAAGTTCTTTGCATACAAAATAGTCATAAGTTTATATTTTGAAAGAAACCTTCGACTTATCCGAGTTAATATCAGTTGGCTCAGATTGAACTGTTGTGAAGACGGGAGGGAATGGGGGTGTTATGCGATTAGTGGAAAACAGTTAAACCTTTTCAATGTATAATTTGTTTGTTACATTTCAATAAACTTCCTTTACGACATCTTATTAAATATCGGGAAAATAAGGCCTCGCGGTCCTAAAGTTTGATCGATTTTGGACAGAACCTAGAGAATAGTGAAAGTCTTCCTATTGTGAAATTTAAATTTTTAGAAAATAATCTTCCTAAATTTAACACAGAAAGTTGTGATTTAAGCACAAATCAGAGATATCTCTTGGAGGTAGTGAATGCTGTTGAGCGCAGAAACGTGTCCTCTTCGCTGGCAAAAAGAAACCCATGAAAGCTCTCCCACGCGCGATGGCGTACAACAATAAATCGAATTTTAAGGCTCTATGGTGCAAGCCTATGGTGCAAGTGAAATCCGTCAGCCTCTTTGTATCTACGATAAAAACTAGATATAACGGTTTACGCTCCTTTCTGATTTAAAGTTAAGCAGAATCCTTCATATGTTGGGGGTACTAGACATTTATTTAGTTTAATAAAATCTTGCAAAGTACCAGAAAAAGTTAAAGCAATCGCCAATTGCAACAGTTTTTTGCGCGTCCTGAGAACGTGCTTCTTGCCATGATAACTGATGCAGAACACAAATACAGAGAACTAAGAATACGACGTATTGTTCCATCCAAGGAAGTACGTTAATTTAATTTACCCAAAATATATTTCGAAGCCGATGATTGCTCGGAAATTATCTTTTCGAGTAAAGTATGTTACTGATCCACCAGTGACAGCAAATATTGAGGTCTCAATCCTGCAGAATCACAAGAGATTTTTTGACATTTCCTTGTCATTCACGATCGCTCCAGCGATGCAAGTGCCTTTTAACTGAGGCATCCCTAGCTCTCTGCGGCCAGGAAAATCGAAATGGATTTATACAAGCTCGTATCAAATCGAGAAATATACTGCCATTATTTGAGACATAATCAGATTATTTCAAAAATAGATAAACCTAAATTTTAACGGTTTTTATTGTTTTTTTAAATATTTTATATATATTAACAGGAGATTTACATGCAACCAATGCGTTAAGTATGTTTTATTTGAAAGGACGTTTGATTGTATTTTGTTTTTCTTGTGTTTGTAATAAAAAAAATCGGTTGTGTCACCCCAAAACTTTACCGACAAGATATAATATAATCAAAAATATATGACGAAACATTTTACTAGTATAATTATTATTGTATTACTTTCATTATTTACAATAAACTAACATAACAAACTAACTTAGTACCTATATACCTTCGGCATGCGAAGCGCACGCTCTGTCAATGACGCCAAAAACCCTTTATCAAATTACTTTGTTATATTCTATAAGAGTTTCAACTACCTAACTGGTGAAATTTTTAACGCAATTTTCTCGAGAATTGTGAGGGCAAATATCAAAAGTAACCTATCGCAGTATAGCAGATAAATGATAAAATCCTATAAATTGATGTATCACTCGACCCCTACTGCATTTTGAAAATTTGCCCGTGGTGTCTAACCCTATCACAGGACTAAAGCGATTTCAACCAGAAACTAATGGGTTCATCCTAAAGCACCCCATAACTTATACACCAAAATTTAGCTCAATTGGTTGAAGCGTTTAGGCGCTATCGTGGAAGAATTCATACAGACTGACAAACTTCCATCTGGAAATAGTCTTAATCTTCTCAAGGGACTCCGCAATGCTTATATCCGTCTTTATCTCAATTTTGTTTTAATCCTATAAGGAATCTGAAGTTACCAATCAAAATACCAAGGTGATTTGGGTTAATTTGCAATATTTTCTAGCAGGTATGTGAAATCAAATTTAAAGCAATGAAAAACAAAATATTAAAAAATCCGATAGAGTAAAAATTAACTTTAACCTAATTGAGGAACCTGAATCTAGCAAACGGTCGCTCTAAGATTTGGTGCAGCAACGATTACTAAATAAATGAACCTTTGAACGCTTATATGATATTTTTTTTAAACCTTGGTTTTCGTACCAGTACCTACATACTTTACCTAATTAACAACCCTGTATTATAATGCGATACGCTCTTGTACGTTAGAATTAAATGGCACATTTGCATTTATAATTTCACAACATTAATAAAGAAGTAATAGAAACTCATTAATTAATCTAAGAAACGATGTTTGAATAAGCGAGTCGCTAACAAAGCCACATTCATTAAAAATATTTTGCCGCCGTTTCGTTTTAACAAACATTAACGCTGCAAAATAATAAACAAAACATTTTACTTGTCGATTGTAGGTATTTTTGTGTATAAATTTTTTATCACATACAATGTAAGAAATGTTAACGTTTGCAAATGTGTAATACAATGTTGTTGCAAATCTGCAATTGAATACTTTTCATTCATATGTACGCCTAAGTATTTAGACAACAGACGTTGTTATCGCTAAAACGGTCGGTATATTATTGAAGAACAGATAACTAGACGGGTCTAATGAGCACAAGCGTACGTAACAAAGTGCCTATTTTAAAAATATATATTTTTAAAAAAATAGGCAAAATATATGAAATTTGGTATACTTACATAAGTTGATGGCACATTCATGTGTACTCACATTTGACAAAAGAAATTTACGAATGTTGGAAAAGCAATGCTTTGAATTTCATGTCTTTCCAACCGCTAAAACATAACAACAAGTTTACACAATCCCGACCTGTGACCTTGCCATTTCAAACCCCATCATTGAATGACAATTCTGTTGATAGCAAGGTATACCGGGTGTCCCAAAGGGAAGGGATTCGATCGATTATGGAGAAACCATACTGGGGAACAATCTAGTGTAGTACTTGGGTCGACGGGACCAATTCGGCTAAAATGTTTTCAAGAATCTAGTACTTCCGGTTATACCGGAAATTGGTGTCAACTTCCTTATTTCAAATACGATCCTATATAAATTGTATTTTTTTTAAAATTCTTCTTGTAAGCTAAACCATATTTCATGCATAATGTGTTATACCTATCGCCAACCGTTTTTGAAATATTTGAAATTTTAGGTCAAATATGACGTTTTCAGAATAAAGAATAATAAAAAAATTTTATTATATGCAAGCTTTAATAATTTAATTTGTTAGAATATCCTAGGAGATATAGACTTACTTTAGGCGCCTATACGTATATTATTCTAGTATTTGAAAAAAAAAGGGTAAAAAATCAAATTGAAAATAATTCGAAATTTTTAAATGGCAAATAAATATGACACTCTGTCAAAAACAATCAACAATTATGACAAGTTGTAGATATTAATTAGTAGTAATAATCATGGCGGGCGTATAAATTATACTATCTAAATTTGTTTATTATTTATGGAGAATGTGACAGAGTGATAACAAGAACGTGTGATAACATTTGCTACCAAATTTTCTCAATGATGTCGTAGGATATGCCATGAAGTACCCCAGTATAGCTATTTCTACAGCTTCATCGTCACAAATAGGTTTCCTTCGTTTTATTTTTGTCTTTACGGACCCGAAACTTTTGAAATTCTGTATTATCTGTTTAACAACTTTTGGTGATGGTTTGTGTTTTTCTGGGTATCTGGCAGCAAATGTATCACACGTTCGTGACATCACTCTAACACATTCTCCATAAATAAAATACAAATTAGTATAATTTATACGCCCCGCCATGATTATTACTACTAATTATTATCTACAATTTGTCATAATTGTTGATAATTTCTGACAAGTGTCATATTTATCTAAAGCCATCATGGCCAGCTAAAATTAATTAAATTTCAAATTCATATCACTGTTGTAATAGAACAATGTAAAATTGTCAATATTTTGAAAACTATCAGTTTTTGGGATAGACATCATTTCATAAACTTGCCCTTATTTTTGAAGCAAAAAAATAAAAAAAAAATATAAGGTTGCCACTTAAAAATTTTGAATTTTCACCCTTTTTTCAATTTGATTTTTTACCCTTTTTCTCAAATACCCTGTATTAATATTTACTAACAAAATATACGTAGTCGCCAAAGTAGGTCTATATCTCCTAGGATATTCTAACAAATTACATTATTAAAGCTTCCATATAATAAAAAATTGTTATTATTCTTTATTCTGAAAACGTCATTGTTGACATCAAATTTCAAATATTTCGAAAACGGCTGGCGATAGGTATAACACATTATGCATAAAATATGTTTAGAATTACAAGGAGAATCCAAAAAAAATATTACTTATATAGGGTCGTATTTGAAATAAGGAAGTTGACACTCATTTCCGGTATAACCGGAAGTACTAGATTCTTGAAGATATTTTAACCGAATTGGTCCCGTCGACCTAAGTACCACACCAGATTTTCAGATTGTTCCACAGTGTAGTTTCTCCATAATCGATCGAATCCCTTCCCGGTGGGACACCCGGTATTTCAAATTCCTATCAGTAGATTATTAAAATTCACTAATGTGATGCCGACTCTCGAAACTTTTCACAACCCTTAAAGATCCAACAGATCCTATGTTGCAGTCCAATTAAACCAACACGAGTATATTATCGCCAGAATAATAATGAAATTTATTCAAGTGTGTGTGACCACACTAAAAATGGGTCACAAATTGCGTTTTAAGAAAATCACTATCTTACAAAAAGAATACAATCGACAGAAAATACTTATTTATGAGACTCTTTATATAAATGAACATAATATCACCAACAAAAAAAAACAGAAATGGTCAACATCATCACCTCATACATTAACATATTAAATTGTTTTAAGCATTAACTTTTTACTGCTTTAAAAAAAAATGTACATTTAAAAAGAAATTAAAGGAATAAATATTATAAAATATTAGAAACTACCTGTCTATTGCTATACAATCGAATTTTGCCGAGTGTTTTGAGATCGTGTTGCATGAAGTTTTGTTTAATCATGTCAAGCGGCTCATCACACCTATTCAGCACGGATTTTTCCTGACCGATCAACTGCTACTAATCTCGTAATGTTGAGCCATTTCTTGGCAGAAAGCTTGGATAGCGGGGGTCAAGTCGACGTTACTTATACGGATTTTACGAAAGCCTTTGCCAGGCTTGACCACGGAATTTTGCTGCAAAAGCTTTCGGAATTTGGTTTATCTGTGGATCTTTTAACATTTCTGTCTAAGTACCGTGCTTTTAAGCCCGGTATTATCCGTGCAACATCTGGAGTGCCTCAGGGTTCTGTGTTGGGTCCCCTCTTATTTATGTGTTTTATTAATGACATTGTTAGTGGCGTGAAATGTCGCTCCCTACTCTTTGCTGATGATTTTAAGGTTTATTCACTGAGTACCTTAACTTCTGACTGTCTTCAATTGTAGAATGATCTGAATGTCCTGCTTGACTGGTTCACTCAGAACAAGCATGACCTTAATTTGGATAAGTAGTGTTGTTCTGTAACTTTTACTCGTAAGGTAAATCCAATGAGATTTGTTCCTCTAAAAATATGCGATGAAGTTAAGGATCTGGGGGTGCTCTTTGACGCTAAACTTAGTTTTGTGGGGCATGTGGTTGATGTGGTTTCGTCTTCCTATAAGAATCTGGGTTTTGTTATGAGAAATACAAAGCATTTTGTGTCACCTAAAACTCTTATTTTACTGTATAATTCCTTCGTTCGATCGAAATTGGAATATGCGTCTGTTGTGTGGAGTCCTGGTTATGCGTTGCACTCGAAGATTTGTGAAATATTTGTGGTTTAAGTGTGATGGAGTGTATCCAATCATGGGATTTCCCCATGATGAACTTCTGGGTCGTTTTTGGTACCTCTGGATAAGCGTAGAGAATATGCCTCACTCCTGTTTCTATTCAAGATCGTGAATGGCATCATTGACTGTCCTGACTTACTTTCATACTCCAAATACGAGAAGGCGAAATTTTACTTGCCGAACGCACGTACTAACTTTGTTGTTCTTTTCGCCATTTCTTGAAATGTGTTCTGTTTATGACTCGGTGAGTAACGAGATTGATGTGTTTTTTAATACCATTTCTTATATTAAAAAATGTGTTTTTTAGATAAATATTGGTTGCTGAAACATTGTTGTTTTTACTTTGTTTATTTTTTCCGATTGTAGTGTTTTTATTATTTATAATTTTGAAACGTTATGTACCTATTTATGTTAATCTTATCGTTTTGTAATGTATCTGCCCTGTAATTGGATTTGTTTCTGTCTGGGTAGATGTATTCCAAATAAATAAATCACCGATAGATATTTTACTAACTTGAATCTATACTCGCAAGAAGTTATCTGAATGCATTCTTTAAATTAAATTAAAAAATCTCAATCAAATTCAAATTAGCATAATATATGTTTGAAAATAAGTATCTTTCATGTAAAAAACTATAAAAATAGAAAAATATAAATTCTACACAAAAAAAACTGGAAATGACAAAAATAATTACACAATAAAATTAGTCTTGCTCGACCCTGGTACAATTTTTACAAATTTTGCCAGAACACCGCAAGCATATAGGTTTTTTGCACTAAGTGCAGCACAGTTTTCTTCTTCCACGTCATCACTTTATACCATTTTGTGCACAATTCCTGCTCTGAAAATACATAGGGCTCCCTCTTGAGGCGATACTGCGGCTGAGTCAGGAATAAAAGAATATGACCTTTAGGTATCGGAAATGTTGTTATTATTATTATTTTATTTATTAACAAGACTTCATTAAGTTGGTAACGAGTCGCCTATGTTGATTAAATAAAATTCACACAGCCACCGTTCCATGTAAAAACACAAACAAATAAACATCGGCAAACATGAGACACAAACACACATACAAGCGCAATCTCAAGTTTTGAAAATGGGAATCTGCTTATGTTTGCATTTGCAATTGTTTTTTGCTGAAAGTGTAAAATAACATTTAAAACACATACACAGTACAAATGCGCCCACTTTCTTGTGTATTTTGTATATACTTATATCTTTTGGTTGGCAGACACCTTAACAATTTAGTATACATGGTCAGCAAAAACTAATGATATTTTATAAAATATACTAAGTTTATGCGCTTAAATTCAACCTGATACTCATAGAAAAGTTGTTATGAATATTACTAAGAGAAAAACTATAATAATAATTATTATTATTATAGTTTGCTTGGTATTGCATTGAATACGCGCCCCCATAATTGTCTGGCAAATAACCCTGATCATGACTATAGCTTATAATTACCTTCACAGCAAGGTATTAACAATTAACCCTATTATTGCTAAACTAAACCATGCGAAAATAAATGACGTATATCAACATGATAATATGTTATTATTAACATCATGACGACCCGCATTTTAAAAAATCAAATTGAAAATAATTCGAAATTTTTAAATGGCAAATAAATATGACACTCTGTCAAAAACAATCAACAATTATGACAAGTTGTAGATATTAATTAGTAGTAATAATCATGGCGGGCGTATAAATTATACTATCTAAATTTGTTTATTATTTATGGAGAATGTGACAGAGTGATAACAAGAACGTGTGATAACATTTGCTACCAAATTTTCTCAATGATGTCGTAGGATATGCCATGAAGTACCCCAGTATAGCTATTTCTACAGCTTCATCGTCACAAATAGGTTTCCTTCGTTTTATTTTTGTCTTTACGGACCCGAAACTTTTGAAATTCTGTATTATCTGTTTAACAACTTTTGGTGATGGTTTGTGTTTTTCTGGGTATCTGGCAGCAAATGTATCACACGTTCGTGACATCACTCTAACACATTCTCCATAAATAAAATACAAATTAGTATAATTTATACGCCCCGCCATGATTATTACTACTAATTATTATCTACAATTTGTCATAATTGTTGATAATTTCTGACAAGTGTCATATTTATTTGTTTTCTAAAGCCATCATGGCCAGCTAAAATTAATTAAATTTCAAATTCATATCACTGTTGTAATAGAACAATGTAAAATTGTCAATATTTTGAAAACTATCAGTTTTTGGGATAGACATCATTTCATAAACTTGCCCTTATTTTTGAAGCAAAAAAATAAAAAAAAAATATAAGGTTGCCACTTAAAAATTTTGAATTTTCACCCTTTTTTCAATTTGATTTTTTACCCTTTTTCTCAAATACCCTGTATTAATATTTACTAACAAAATATACGTAGTCGCCAAAGTAGGTCTATATCTCCTAGGATATTCTAACAAATTACATTATTAAAGCTTCCATATAATAAAAAATTGTTATTATTCTTTATTCTGAAAACGTCATTGTTGACATCAAATTTCAAATATTTCGAAAACGGCTGGCGATAGGTATAACACATTATGCATAAAATATGTTTAGAATTACAAGGAGAATCCAAAAAAAATATTACTTATATAGGGTCGTATTTGAAATAAGGAAGTTGACACTCATTTCCGGTATAACCGGAAGTACTAGATTCTTGAAGATATTTTAACCGAATTGGTCCCGTCGACCTAAGTACCACACCAGATTTTCAGATTGTTCCACAGTGTAGTTTCTCCATAATCGATCGAATCCCTTCCCGGTGGGACACCCGGTATTTCAAATTCCTATCAGTAGATTATTAAAATTCACTAATGTGATGCCGACTCTCGAAACTTTTCACAACCCTTAAAGATCCAACAGATCCTATGTTGCAGTCCAATTAAACCAACACGAGTATATTATCGCCAGAATAATAATGAAATTTATTCAAGTGTGTGTGACCACACTAAAAATGGGTCACAAATTGCGTTTTAAGAAAATCACTATCTTACAAAAAGAATACAATCGACAGAAAATACTTATTTATGAGACTCTTTATATAAATGAACATAATATCACCAACAAAAAAAAACAGAAATGGTCAACATCATCACCTCATACATTAACATATTAAATTGTTTTAAGCATTAACTTTTTACTGCTTTAAAAAAAAATGTACATTTAAAAAGAAATTAAAGGAATAAATATTATAAAATATTAGAAACTACCTGTCTATTGCTATACAATCGAATTTTGCCGAGTGTTTTGAGATCGTGTTGCATGAAGTTTTGTTTAATCATGTCAAGCGGCTCATCACACCTATTCAGCACGGATTTTTCCTGACCGATCAACTGCTACTAATCTCGTAATGTTGAGCCATTTCTTGGCAGAAAGCTTGGATAGCGGGGGTCAAGTCGACGTTACTTATACGGATTTTACGAAAGCCTTTGCCAGGCTTGACCACGGAATTTTGCTGCAAAAGCTTTCGGAATTTGGTTTATCTGTGGATCTTTTAACATTTCTGTCTAAGTACCGTGCTTTTAAGCCCGGTATTATCCGTGCAACATCTGGAGTGCCTCAGGGTTCTGTGTTGGGTCCCCTCTTATTTATGTGTTTTATTAATGACATTGTTAGTGGCGTGAAATGTCGCTCCCTACTCTTTGCTGATGATTTTAAGGTTTATTCACTGAGTACCTTAACTTCTGACTGTCTTCAATTGTAGAATGATCTGAATGTCCTGCTTGACTGGTTCACTCAGAACAAGCATGACCTTAATTTGGATAAGTAGTGTTGTTCTGTAACTTTTACTCGTAAGGTAAATCCAATGAGATTTGTTCCTCTAAAAATATGCGATGAAGTTAAGGATCTGGGGGTGCTCTTTGACGCTAAACTTAGTTTTGTGGGGCATGTGGTTGATGTGGTTTCGTCTTCCTATAAGAATCTGGGTTTTGTTATGAGAAATACAAAGCATTTTGTGTCACCTAAAACTCTTATTTTACTGTATAATTCCTTCGTTCGATCGAAATTGGAATATGCGTCTGTTGTGTGGAGTCCTGGTTATGCGTTGCACTCGAAGATTTGTGAAATATTTGTGGTTTAAGTGTGATGGAGTGTATCCAATCATGGGATTTCCCCATGATGAACTTCTGGGTCGTTTTTGGTACCTCTGGATAAGCGTAGAGAATATGCCTCACTCCTGTTTCTATTCAAGATCGTGAATGGCATCATTGACTGTCCTGACTTACTTTCATACTCCAAATACGAGAAGGCGAAATTTTACTTGCCGAACGCACGTACTAACTTTGTTGTTCTTTTCGCCATTTCTTGAAATGTGTTCTGTTTATGACTCGGTGAGTAACGAGATTGATGTGTTTTTTAATACCATTTCTTATATTAAAAAATGTGTTTTTTAGATAAATATTGGTTGCTGAAACATTGTTGTTTTTACTTTGTTTATTTTTTCCGATTGTAGTGTTTTTATTATTTATAATTTTGAAACGTTATGTACCTATTTATGTTAATCTTATCGTTTTGTAATGTATCTGCCCTGTAATTGGATTTGTTTCTGTCTGGGTAGATGTATTCCAAATAAATAAATCACCGATAGATATTTTACTAACTTGAATCTATACTCGCAAGAAGTTATCTGAATGCATTCTTTAAATTAAATTAAAAAATCTCAATCAAATTCAAATTAGCATAATATATGTTTGAAAATAAGTATCTTTCATGTAAAAAACTATAAAAATAGAAAAATATAAATTCTACACAAAAAAAACTGGAAATGACAAAAATAATTACACAATAAAATTAGTCTTGCTCGACCCTGGTACAATTTTTACAAATTTTGCCAGAACACCGCAAGCATATAGGTTTTTTGCACTAAGTGCAGCACAGTTTTCTTCTTCCACGTCATCACTTTATACCATTTTGTGCACAATTCCTGCTCTGAAAATACATAGGGCTCCCTCTTGAGGCGATACTGCGGCTGAGTCAGGAATAAAAGAATATGACCTTTAGGTATCGGAAATGTTGTTATTATTATTATTTTATTTATTAACAAGACTTCATTAAGTTGGTAACGAGTCGCCTATGTTGATTAAATAAAATTCACACAGCCACCGTTCCATGTAAAAACACAAACAAATAAACATCGGCAAACATGAGACACAAACACACATACAAGCGCAATCTCAAGTTTTGAAAATGGGAATCTGCTTATGTTTGCATTTGCAATTGTTTTTTGCTGAAAGTGTAAAATAACATTTAAAACACATACACAGTACAAATGCGCCCACTTTCTTGTGTATTTTGTATATACTTATATCTTTTGGTTGGCAGACACCTTAACAATTTAGTATACATGGTCAGCAAAAACTAATGATATTTTATAAAATATACTAAGTTTATGCGCTTAAATTCAACCTGATACTCATAGAAAAGTTGTTATGAATATTACTAAGAGAAAAACTATAATAATAATTATTATTATTATAGTTTGCTTGGTATTGCATTGAATACGCGCCCCCATAATTGTCTGGCAAATAACCCTGATCATGACTATAGCTTATAATTACCTTCACAGCAAGGTATTAACAATTAACCCTATTATTGCTAAACTAAACCATGCGAAAATAAATGACGTATATCAACATGATAATATGTTATTATTAACATCATGACGACCCGCATTTTACTCGGTACATAATCTTTCTCTAATAATACCAGACGTAATAGATATTTTTGGTAAACTATACTTTGATATTTTTCGTCAAATATATTCAAAAATACCAAAGTTCACTACAAAATATCCCTGCAGCTTTGCTGTCATCATATTTCTAAGGAAATCTGGTCTCTTGATATTTCAGATTAAAATGACATAATATTTAATCTCGTGAGTTTTTATGAAACTGGAATAATTGCCTATAAAAACTGGCGCACTGAATTTTTACTACAACTTTTAAGTGAATTTCTAAATAAAGTCACTTACCTTCCTTCATACCTTTATAAAACTTATTAGATCAACGAAAAATGAACAGATCTTACCGATTTTGGCAAAACATCCTACGTCGCTTTTGAAAATTTTTATAATCTTTGTAAAGTACAGGTATGTTGCAATTATTTTGATTTTATTTTCATTAATAATTTGCTTGATTGTTTAGACTTTGCTTTTTCTTGACTATTGATGTTGTCATAACAAAGAATAATGCTATTTAACCTAAGTGCGTAAATTTGACTAAACACAATGATCACATATTTTTTTTTACCAAAGGCATCATAAGTTTGCACCGATTGGAAGCATTTCATCTTCATAGCATGCTTGACATTAAGTTTGTATTTTTTCAAGAAAACTCCCTTGTTGTTTACCGCTTTGCCGGATAAATTTTAAATTTTGTAGCTAAAATAAAAAGCAATTGAAGACTTTGGTGCAAGAACCAGATAAGTCCACTTTTTAAGTTTCGGAAACAAGTAAAAAAAGTGTTTATTTTCTAAATGACAAATCAGAATAAGTTCAAATTAATACTGATGCTTATGTATAGAATATGGAAGATCTAACACGTAAAATATTATAATTTCAATTATTAGTAATTTTATCAAAAAAGTTAATATAAGAATGTGAACTTACCCCGAGATCTTAATAAAATATTATTTTTTAGACTAATTTATTCAGAAAAATGAAATACAATACACTACAAAGCTTTAAAAAAACTCCAAAACGTACATTTAGCGTTAAATAAATAAAGTATCATCTTGCAATTCATTTTGGTGGTTTTCTAAATTTTTATCAGAAAAAAGTTCTTTACAGTCTCTGCCAAAAAGTTCTTGAGGTAATGGTCTAAGAAGCTAATGACTTCATTATAGCCCTTCTTGAAAGTTACTTCGTCGTACATATAAAAAGTTGAAATGTCACTGGAACCAGAATGAATACAAAAGTTGTACATCCATAGTTGCCTCTTTTAAAATACATCCCCCGCAGGTATGTGGGGTAATGGTGAATTTTGTTGAAGGTCAAAACTTAGTGCCTCTATTACGGGATCATATTTTGTTAAGATTGTTTTGTCTATTAAAGACTGTAAAATCTTTCAGACTTCAGCACGTGATGCTTCTTTTCAACTTGAAGGGCAACTCCAGTTTACTACTTTTTTTAAAGTTTTTTTATTTCTATTTCTTATTAAAAGCGTCCCTAATACGCTTGGACCAGGTTTATCATGGTGCCTCAGAAGGAACTCGCTACCAGATGGCTGATATAGCTCCTCTTCCGATTCTGACAGCGTGCTCCAACCGTTAACAATAGAAAACTGAAGCAGGCACCGTCAAGTGCGTACGGGCTGCAAGACGGTTAAGCCTAGTTATCGAAGGCTTTCGAAAAATCACTGTACATAGCGTCAACTTGGAGGCATATACGTAGAGTGGAAAATACATCCTGAAAGAAGCATGTTACTACTTGAAGTTTTAATTACTACTGGAGTTCCTGCCAATAATCTATAGTGATTGGTAAATATGTCTGTACATCTGATGATGGACAAAATATGACAAAAACATGTCTCGCTAACATAATAATAAAGACATTGTTAATTTGTGGAGTCTTGACTGTACATGGATAATATTTCATATCACTCCCCTCCTCTACAATTTTACGGACTATTTTTTCAACATTTTTTGTTTTATTTTGCTGTTTAGAACACTGCAATGCAAGACTGCTTATTGTTTCCTTTGATAAAAGAATTTTCAAAACTGTAAAATTTTGAATTATAAAAAAAAAATAATTGCATCATTGTGGAACTGAGTGTATATGTTACTAATTTAGATACATTTGTCCTACATTGTATCTTGTGCCATGCATGTCTGTCTTCGGCCGGATGTGACATGAAACCTACGCTTTATTGGCACCTTATTCTTTTTTAAAAACTACCTTCGTTTCATGTTGTATTTTAACAGTAAACTATGTATAATGTTTTTTTTTTATTTATTTACATTTATTTTATTCTATCTACCCAAAGAATTATTGTATTCAGCTGCTTGTTGTCTAAGTATTATAATTATTATTGTTTGCTAGTTCTTTTGATATTATAGGTGTTTACAACAGTGACGTGCTTTAACTTAATTTATTTATAAAATAGGTACACATAAAGGATCTCGGATATAATATTTTCCATATATATATCCAAAATCCGATCACCATACTGATGAGTCGTGGACGAAGCGGCCTTCTGGTGAAAGTACAGGTTTGACAGACTAACTCTCGATTTTAGGCTATTGGCGAATATATTTTTTTCTAGGGAGATGGTATACCAGTCTTAATCTTCGTAATAGCGAGAGCATTATTTCAACAAATGCTCTACTTACTTGAAGAACTGCTTGTAAACTATTGCTATTTTCCAACTCCGAGATCACACTCAGTTGGAACCATACAAGTAGATTGTCAAACTGAGATTTGAAATTCTGTTATGTAACTAAGTATATTGTAGCGTATATTTTGGAAAATTTTCAGACTGCTGTTAAAGCTACAATATAATAAAAGTTTTTGTAAATCTTAATATTTGATACATTATATTTACCAGTTATCTATTGAAGGAAACATAACCTACAAATTTGTGTTTTAAACTAAGCACAGCTTACTTTAAACTTTGAAAAAAGCATTGTAAGAATTAGGTGTACCCTTGAGTTTTAAAGTAGAAAAATGTTATTATCTGATATGTTTTACCTTCAATACAGCCTTTTCGATAAAAGAAATTATTACTATGAGGTTAATTTCCAATAATCTATTTTATTCTAAATATATACATATTTGTGTACTTAAATTTCAACAAGTTTGTAGTAAACGTTTATTTACCTACAGCGTCTATAAGATTTAAAATATTTTTAAAACTTTTAATATTGTTAATAAATTAAAACTATTTGGACAAAACGTAGTGTAAATTGTTGCATTGAACATTTTCAATTTGCTTTTATTCATTTAGCGTTCCATGTAAAGATAAACCTTTAATCAAATTTGTAAATTGCTTATTACATAAAGTAACAAGACTTTTAGTTATATTGCAAATTTGGTTCAGACAACCATGCCAGACGGGCCGTTTCGTCTATCCACAACTCATCTGTGGTCATCGGCAGGCAGGGTGAGAAAGCCAACAAGATGTTTTTGGCGACATCTAGTGTGAGCAGGCAATAGCCCGGTGAAACACAGTTCACAAACGATGGGCGGATGAGAAGCAACAACTCCATCATATCCCATTGCCAACACTGGATGCGCCCGAATTCCCTGGCTGGAGGATTTATTTGTGAATTGTTTGTTACATAAACTAACTGGAGCATCGTGCTTTTTTGCCGCTAGAGAGCTTCATGGGTTAGAGATACTGGCGGGGCATTTGGACCAACTCAACGAAGACTTATATTGCTCCTAGCTGCGAGTTCTACTCCTATAGAACGCTGATAGTATTATCATGAAAATTATTATGGGGAAATTCAATTCAATTTGCAGTCAATAAAAGAATATAATACTTGTAAGTGTAGTAAAATATATCATGATACGGCTATGAATTAATCTTTCTTCCTATTTTGTCAACGAAAGAATTTAAAATTCATATACCGTAAAAAGGATGTACAAGACAGGAAGTAAGATTTAGTTTATTATTTACAAGTGGTCGAAATATTAAAATCGATTGAATAATATTTATTAGTAACCCACATGGAATTATGAAATGGCAAAGTTCATAGAACCGACCGATTTAGAATATATTCAAAAATGGTAGATATTTATCTTTTAGTATTATTGGTTGTAGTCGTATCAAAAGTGTTGGAAAGGATTTTGGTGTATTTTTAAAAAAAACATTTACATAAAAAATGCAGAAAAATTCACGCCTCTTGACAACTAAAAAAATAAATAAAAATAAATCCCGCACAAAAGTCAGCCAAAATTCCAGACAAATGCAGTGTGAAAATTATATTTCAACAGTCAGATAAGGTCTAACCAAATTATTATTTAGGGATACCAAAAATTTAATACGTTTAGTTTGGCCACGAGGAATCAGATAATTTAATTTTATAACATTAAAAATGTAAAACTGCCCAGGAAAGACTTTATTTCGTAGGGATCTACGAAGTTATTAAAGCAGCCAGAAGAAAAAGTGTTGTAAAAGTTGAGGTTATAGCTTTGTGCGTCAAGCACAGACCGTTTTCTGCACTGGGACAAATTTCAGGTCACATTATTTCAAATCTGTAGGTCTCAACAGTTTTGTCAAACTTAATTTTTTATTCAAAAAAGGATTTCATGCCTATTAATTTGGATTACCAACAGATAGAGCAACAAGAGTTAAAATGTATTCCAGAATTTTTTCTTCTTTGCAAAGGTCAATGTTCATGTTGAGAATTTCAATTAATAAATCTATGTTGGGCGTTCAAATTAAAATGAGTAAGTAGACAGACTTCATACTTCGAGCCCACCTGGTACTTTTGTGGCTAATACATATTTATATCTATACTCAATAAGTCATGATATTATTGTCTTACGACACGATCTTAATTTTGGCCTCACAGGCGGAATAAATATTCAAACATCGAAACCCTAATTCTAGCTACTGCTGAACGAAAAACTGTGTGCTGTTATTCTACCCCATCTACAAAGGAAATTAGATCATTTTGAGGGTTCTAACCTGCATATGGATAATGTTTGAGGACTTCGCAGATGAAAGTTGTTCATGCCCAGAATAGTTTTGCCCGGAGTTCTTGAACATTGAATTGAAAATTCGGTTCTATCATTTTCTTCTCAACTAGAGCGGCCAGGAATATTAGAGTAACATTATTGTGTCAGATACGTTTGGTTTTAGACGTAGAACTTGATAATTTGAAGATCGTTTAAGTCTCTGGACGAAAATATTTCAATTTCCTATTGCGTACAATGCTCTTAATCAAAAGCCTTAGTTGTTCAAAGAATAAAATGTAAGGATAGTAACAGTAAATTCAAATAAAACCCGATAATAAAGCAAATAATTGAATTTAATTTGTTCAGTACAACAGCTTTTTCTTTATTCGACTATTCTCTAAGAACATAACATCTAACTAAAAGATCACTTTTACTTTTGGCATCCAAATTGATTCTTGCACATTCAGCCTTTTTTAAAATCTCAGTCATTGACATGTTTAGAGAGTGTTAACATACACAACTAAAGAAAGTGCAGTGCCCTCACTCTTTAGGAATCTTGTGTCATATGATATAATGATTGAAATATAACTAATAACACATTAACTATTATAGGAAGAGTGTTAAAATAAAAAGTTGCAGGTAATCGAATAGTACAATGCCCTTTCTAAAATAAATATTATAACAAAAACTTTTGCCGTATATTGAAGGATTTTGGTTAAAGCCTCCTTACGTATTTTTCCGACGATTACAGCAATTATTACACCCAAATTTGTTTTTAAGCCATCAGTGAAACAAACCTATTGTGTCTTTCTAAGTCCTCCTAATACAGAGTTCAATTATACCTTCTAGAAAACAGGTGAATAAGAAGCAGGGGCGGATTTATCTTTTATTATTTCCAAAATATGACTATGCTAAAACTTTCAAAGTCGACCATCAATGTTGTTGTCCATATTCTAGCCTAAATGTGTTTGAGCAGTGACTATAAGCAATTTATTTTTCATTAAAATTTATGTTTTACGGTAACCCTATACTCTACAAGAAAAAACATTCTAAACCAGCTTGATATATAATATAATAGGTGAAGGTAAGAACGAGAAAAAGAACGGAACAATGAATTAGAGAAGTCGACACCACATATAGCCTTTTGTTGTAAATAGTTGTGGATTGACAAGCAATTAATTTTGTTATCAAATTAGCAGCTAAAACAATCGCTCGTTTACTTTGGTCGCCTAAGCGACTATGTGACATTTCTCTGTTTCTGCCAAATGGTCAGAAATTTTAAAATATTCAGTGCCGTTCTCGTGTATTTCGCAAAAAAAACGTAAAAGGCAAGTCAGTTTTTTCAATAATATAATATAACAGCTATTAAAAATCAACCGATTTAGTCCAATATATTCTAATAATTTTTTTAGCAGTTCGTCACCCTAATATTACAAAGTTCTATGTATCATTTTTTACGTTTTCTGTGTTTTGATGGTATAAAGTTCTATGTAAAAAATACTGTAATATAAGTTTGGAATGAATCTTGTAGGCAACATAGAACCTTAGTTATCATGAGAAAATCAAGGGTGTATGTAGAGAGATATGCGTTTTGGGTATAACAAGGGTGTATGTTAAAACATAGAACTTTGTAATAAATAAATATTTATTATAAAAGTATTACATGGTTCTATGTTGCAACATACATCTTGTTATAATATTTTAAATTTGTGTTCATTTCTTTACTCTGATGAAATAAGTAGGTAGTTTATGCACAGAGTACTGGCAGACCATTCAGAATTTACAGAAATAATTTTTTGGAGCGATAGTTGTGTCCCACAAAATAGAAATAGTCTTTTGAGTTATGCTCTAAAGTCCAAATGCACCAGAACTTACAAAAAATAACGATTAAATTTTCGGGTCCAGGTCACTCTTGCATTCAAGATGTCGATGCTATACATAGCGCTATAGAGAGGTCATTGAGCAAAATAGAATAACATTCTCCGGTCTCACATCTCCGCATTTTATTAAAAGTAAATCGACAGAAACCTTACACAATAATTCAGAAGAAGAAAGAGGATTTCATAGACTTCTAATATTATCCAAGTCAGTTAAACTTTAACACTGTGCCATTTTCAAAAGTAGTATGTTTGCAGTTCTCCAGAAGGTTTTTTGAGCTGAAATATACAATATTTCAAACCGAATAATGAATCTAACTCGTTCAAAGTCGTTGCATCAACGAAAACTCAGAAGAGCTCATGTTATTTCTGAGAGTGAATCACGCATTCCAACGGAACTAAAAAAATGTGACAGTGCAACAATCCCACTGCCTCAAACAAAAGTAGATGCCCTAAAATCGATGTAAAAGTGGATTCCTGAAATGGATCAGCAATACTCAGTCCACTTTTAAACAAAAATAATTACTAGTAGGTATAATATATGATTATGTTATTTTGTTAGAAAAGTTAAGTTCCAAAGTTCTATGCTCTGATGTTTAGAAAAAAGTGTAAGTTCAAAAATACCAAAGTCCTATGTTTTTTTAAATAAATTAATTTTTCCGAATTGGTTTGTTGTTTTGAAAATGTATTCATCCGAAACTCTTAATTGATCGCCATTAACATCCACAATAAAATTCTGTTTCTTCATATTAAAGCCCCAGTCTATCAATATTCCTGCCATATTTTCCACTGACTGTTCGGTTTCCAAATTGATTCCAAATGGACGATTGACTTTTTTTTTGTATTTTCTGGAGTTGATTTTTCAATGTTCTTTATTATTTCTGCCTCGCAAATATTTCGAAATCGCGACATACCTACTGAAATATTATTTTGGTGCTTAATTCTGTTTTTGACGTTTACAATATTCAAACGGAGGAGACGCTCAACGTTTGACAAACAAACAATAAATGCCACGGTAACGTAATTTATCCGATATGTTTATCCACTTGCCTTTCTGTTCCTTCCTATTTAGCCGATAGTAAACTACGATTTTTGTACTTACAAATGGGAATTATTATACATGAGTGGAATTGTCAAAAGTAAGTAAGTTAAGCCGTTTTCGAGAACTTTTGAAAAAACGATTTTTTGCGATTTTAGTTTTTATTTGTTTCTGACATTTTTTTTACGGATATAAAAAAAATAAAAGCACTTTCTCATTGTTACTTTTTGAGGAGAAAAAGATAGCGTTTACAAATTTCCACTACGCCGTTTCGTTTTTGAAAAACCATCATCAACATTGTTTTTTTAAATTCGGCACTGAATTTTTTTATTCTTTAATTTAAAGCCATTTTCAATTCAAAAAATACACACTTCAACTTCCAATTTTCCTTGAATAATTTTAAGTAACAGCTAAAAACACAGAAAACTTGTTTAAACCATTACGAGTGATATACCACCTATTTTTTAATTGAAAATGGCTCTAAATTGAACAATACAAAATCCAGGGCCGAATTAAAAAAAAAAACAAGGTTGATAATGGTTTTCAAAAACGAAACGGCGTAGTGGGAATTTGTAAACGCTATCTTATTCTCATCAAAAAGTAACAATGAGAAAGTGCTTTTAATTTTTTTGTATCTGTAAAACTAATGTCAGAAATAAATAAAAACTTCGGGAAAAATTGTTTTTTGAAAAATTCTCGAAATCGACTAAAGTTACTTTACTTTTGAAAACACCATTTAAAAGGCTTTTATATCCTACAACTTTTCTCTAATCTAACTGACATTGTAACTCCTACCGTTTTCAAGATTCCAATGCAGTGTATTTTCAGACGAATAAATTTTACTGTATTTACTACTAATGTCTCCTCAGCACTCAACAAATTTTGTGCCTCTTCGTCCTACATAACGCTGAAGTGCGAAAGTATGTGGAATTATGCGCACTATATACTGTGAAAGAGTTCTGAGACGATGAAATTCCACTGGTAGAATCAAACATAAAAATCGGCATATCTAATTATGTGATGGTAGTGAATTTCTCAGATCATTTGTGTCGAAATAAATACAATCGGAGTCTACAACACAGAAATGTGATCCAAGATCAGCATCTTCGTTGCTTCAATCATAGATCAAAGCAACTTATTTTCTTGTCAAAATATCGTTTTTTAATTTAATTTCTTCATTATGTGCTATTTATTAAATTTCTTTCTGAATATTTTTGAATGGACAATGTTTAGGTATATAAACAGATCAAAGACCCAAAACACAAGAAGAAATTTTAAAATCAATAATCATGTTCAGTATTGTTTCATTTACGTTGCTCTTATGTTTGTCAAAGATTTTTGTAAATTTAATTAATCTGATGCATTTCATATTATTTTGCAATAAGACCCATCTGTTCTGCAATGTGTCACATTTTAATAATGTACATTGAAAGGGGTGTAGATTAATATTAAAATATATTTAAATTGA
Organism: Apoderus coryli; assembly: GCA_911728435.2. Classification (NCBI taxonomy): domain Eukaryota; kingdom Metazoa; phylum Arthropoda; class Insecta; order Coleoptera; family Attelabidae; genus Apoderus; species Apoderus coryli. The sequence goes on along the minus strand of OU452204.1, from coordinate 5,993,745 downwards.
TGGTGATATACAACAAAATTAACTAAACCAATGTATATTGGGAATTTAGCAAATTGTCGTACATGTGCTCTGCTAAGCTTTATATAGCAACATATGGGTCTAATTTATATGCATCAAATTAAGCACTTTCGATGTATTAGAATGGCTCTTGTGGGCGGATACCGTTTTGCATTGTCATTGGAAATGGATAGTAGATAGTATGTTAATATTGTATTGGCGATAGAGGGAACATTTGCTCGAAAAGTAAACTGCATTTGCATATTATATTATACTACGGGACTCACATTGAAAAGGAACATAATTGTTTGAAAGAAATTATTTTAAAACAATATTTAATTTTGTTTGCAAGGGAAAATATCATTAGAAACACACAAGGTGCTTGAATTTAGACTGACCAATCAATTTATGAAAATAGTTAAAAAAACGAAAATTGTCAGATGAAAATTTCCATAAAATGCTATATTTGACGCAAGGTTTGTTTAGTTGATTGTGGAAGTTTTCTGTCTGAAATACTTTGTAGTTCATTAAATGGGCAGGAAATATCATACGCACAATACTATAATAATTGCGTTGTTGCTAAGTATCGTTTGAGATTTATTATGTATATATAGTCAATATCAATGCTTAGTTAAAATGCGTGCAGTACCTACTTTAAACGTCATTAATTATTAAATAAATAAGAAACTCTCCTTTGGTTTGGATTTGGTGACCAGAACCACTATATGGCAACATCATAAAATACACTTCAAGAATGCGCAGAGTATAAATATTTTGCAATTATAAATTACTATAAAAGTAGTAAAATCTAAGGTTCAACAAATATGTATCGAGGAAAGTAAATCAAAGTAGTCACTTTCACAAAATATCTTTGATAGGGGGTGTTGTTAGTTTAACATGTTTCGTGAGCAGAGGGCCAATTACCTTGCTACTACTCTGGATGTCTCAAAATTGGCAGTAGTTGTTTCGCTGGATCAGGGTAATGCGATCTAATTAACTTTGATTCACTCCAATCTTAGATACCTCGGGATTGATGAATTTTCGTTGAGCTCGTAGGAGAGGAGAGTAGAAAATAGTTATACCTATATTTTTGTTTGGTCGAAAGCAGAGAGTAAAGATACATCGAGCAGCGGTGTTCCACAGGGAAGTATTCTTGGACCGCTTTTGTTCCCTGTTTACATTTTTGACATTTTAAAATGTTTTGAGCATACATAATATGTATGCAGATGATATCCAGGTATATTCGTCTTTCCCCGTGAGTATCATAGCAGATGATTACTCGGCAGTTTGGTGTTTGAATTGGCAGCCATATCATCTCTTGGGTACAAAAAATTCGCGATCTGGTTGTTGTGATTGACTCTGGTTTAAATTTAAATAATTCCTTTTTTTATCTACGCTCAATATATCATCTAAAACATGTCGTGGGTGAGCCTCAGCTGAATTATTGTTCTCCTGTTTATTTTTATTTTTTGTTCGAGTACAATAGGTTGAAGTTGCAGTTGAAGTATTCGGTTTGTGTGCACAGTTCCTTTTGCGGCACATGTAACTCCTTTTTTATGAAAGATTTGGTGTACCTAAACCAAATGCCAGATTCTATACACTTCATTATTACATAAAATCCACCATTCCAGAGAGAAATTTGAGGCTTGTTTTTCATATATGGCGTCACTTTTGTTGAATAAAGTTATTGATAATTAACTTACCTTTAAAGTTATTTAAGGTAGACGTGAAACTCAGAATTTATCTGTACTCTCTATAGTTTTGATAATGATCGACGGGATTTTTTATTTGTAACTTTTTTTCTATTTTTTGCACATTCCTATATATAATAATAATAAACAGTTTATTTGCAGACATAATATACAACATAATATACAAAACATTACAACATACACAAGAAAAAAAATATCTGCAAAAAGGGTTAGAAGGCAGTAAAACTGATATGTGTATCCTAACTCAGAAAATGAAATATAATTATTTATGACCCAAAAAGACAGATTATATATATATATATATAAATACCATCTGGACAACACAATTATAAAATAGATAATAAACACCAAAAACAAAATTATCAAACAATATCTATACCAAATTCAATAGACTTTTTCGTAGTACTAATCGAAACGTCGAAGGCTTATAAGCCTTATAATTATGCGGAATTCCGTTATACGTGCAATAAATGTTGTAAGTAAATGAGCGCTCGAACAACAATGTACGGTGAGGAGGTGGCGATAAAAGTCCTCTAAACCTGAGGTTGAGGTTATGCACGTCAGATCTAAAGCCAATTTTCCGATATAAATATGGAGGATGTTCGTGAAGTATCAATGAATGATAAAAACAGGCAGCATGATGAAATCTTCTATCTTTCATTGACAGCCATTTTGCGCAGATCAATTTGTGACTTATTGGATCATATTTCCTAATACCGTATATGTATCTCAAGCAAGACTTTTGCACCCTTTGAATACGATCCTTATCAGAGTGAAGTAAACAAGGGCCGTAGACAATATCACAGTAATTAAAGCTACATAAAACAAGTGCATCTGTGAGTTTGATTTTCAAATGCTTAGTGAGACTATGTCTGTGTGGGTACAGCATTTTCAAAGCAGAATAGGCCTTACTGATACATTTTGTGACATGGCCTGTAAAACGGAGATCCGAATCCATCTCAACTCCCAGATTCCTAGCTGAATTAAAATAGGTTATAGGTGTGTCGCCAATGCTAACTATAAGACCCTGATGAACCAACGTCTTGTTCCTACCAAACGCCAACATCTTTGTCTTGGATGGATTTATTTTTAAATTATGTCTATCTGACCAAGACAAAAGTGATGTCAAATCTCGTTGTATTTGTTTACATGCGTTGACGATATCCTCTGTATAAAATGAAAATCTAAGTTGACTATAGTCCGCGTACATATAGGGGCTACAAAAATTTAGACAAGATGGAAGATTTGACGTATATAAGCAAAAAAGTAAGGGACCCAGAATCGATCCTTGGGGAACACCGCAATATATGCCTCCTATGTCAGAACAACCATTTTGAGTTTCCACGAACTGACTACGACCATGTAGATAACTGTAGAGAAAATCTATAGCACCTGAAGAGAAACCTGAGAAATTGAGGATCGCCAATAGAATATCGTGACTGATAGTATCAAATGCTTTAGAGTAATCAATTAGAAGTAGAGTAGAAGATTTACCACCATCCAGGTCACGCAAAATGTCATCTACAATATCAAGAATTCTATATTCTTAGGTATAGTGTGCTGTTGTCCTAATAAAGAAGAGCGATTGTTACAGTTACATGTTTCTCTATTAAGACTTTCTACGAGTTGTTTTTTGACATTTTGATTTTTCTAATAGGTTTACTTGGGCATAATCTGGACTTTGTAAAAGTAATAAGCTTCTACACAGCAAAAAAACTGATTTATTCGAAAAAAAAAAGAAAAGCGAATTTGCAGGCCCATTAAAAATAACACGACCGCAACAAAGAAATATAGCGAGTGTATCACATTTGCGACATTCGCTGTTTTTAATAACATGAGACTGACCGTTTCAGACTAACAATCTAGTAACAAAAGCGAGTTTTACAAAACTGAAGTTAAAAACGATTTGAGAACATAAGTATGCCTTTTTTGTAACAGAAAAGCAAGTGTTCCCTTATGGTTTTTATGGACTGGTACTAACTGTTTTGTTTGTTGGGATTTTGTGTTTTGCTTAGTTTTTTGTGATTATTAAGTTACACTTCTTTTTAAAAATCGCAGAGCACAAAATAAACCGACTATCTCTTAAACCAATTAAGCACTAAATGCTCGCGCCACGTGTTAGAGGAACCGTTACGACATCGAACATTAACTACAGATAAGAAGGTTCAGTAGACTCTGAAAACGGCATCGACTCCTCGCATTCTCAGCCACATTTCTGGCCCGCTACTATATATATATACTATAAGATACTATACGATATCTATAAGCGCGGCGAATTGCTTGGTAGACATGAACATCAAACGTGCCGCCACGAGGTGAAGTAACTGTATATTATTTTAAACTGTGGTTACGAGGTTAAATTCGCTTCACGTGAAATGCACGAACGACGGAAAATACTAAGAAAGAATAGCGAATGTGCATATTAAATTCAGACAGAAGCGAATGTGGTATCTATTATAGTGGTCATAATGCTAATAAAGAAGCACGAATGTGCATTCTCGCGAAACTTTTTTTGGCTAGTTTTTTGTAATATTCGGTATCCTTTCTAAGTTTTTGGGGTTTAAAAATGGATCCAGGCGCACATTCGCTATTTTAAAAATAATAATTATTGTAAAATTCTAGTAAAAAATAAGCTGAATATGAAGTTTATGTGGAAATGCTAAAAATTCAAAATAAAAAAAATACACATATGCGATATTCTTCATTAGCACGGCAGACTCATAGTTTAATACAGTTACTTCACCTCGTGTCGGAACGTTTGATCTCTCTGTCTTAAAAGCAATTCGCCGGCGCTTATAGATATAGTATAGTATATATAGATATAGTATAATCATAGAATAATATAAACTGCGATATAATATAGTAGCGGGCCAGAATGTGGCTGGGATTGCGACGAGTCGATGCGGTTTTTAGCGTCTACTGACCGTTCTTATCTATAGTTATTATTCGATGGCAGAGTGACATTAGCCAGATCTCTAACTTTTGTGTAATTAAGTTTATTGCATTTCCACAATAAGTCATTTATTATTAATTTAACTCAGAATCAGCAGTTTTTAAGTTACAAAACATGTGGTTTTATGGCAGAAACTCATTTGATATACCTACCTTGATTGAACACTACTCTATAATGTGGACAACAAATGTTTTCAAATATGTATATTATGATATACTATATTGTACTACTCTATAATATATTATGTGTTAATAAAAAGGTCTCTTAAACTTAACTATTCTGCCCCATATAATTCCCAGACTCACACATACCTATAACATGGTGTTATATTAACCACGAAACATTTTGAGTCAAAACAAAAGTCAATTTATGGCTCTCCTAGATATGGTTTAGGTGTTAACAGATTTCCTTATAATATTATCCACAAGGGTGTGATAAAATGTGGGACTACATCCGCGTTCTTTCTCTTGATCTATCTAAAAGCGGTAAAGAATCTTTTTATTATCTTCAATACTACATTTTTATGATACAACATTATAGTTAACATATGTGCTTATTTCACAGGGAAATGAAATATTTTGAGTTTTGATCAGGAAGCGCTTTCTAAAGATACGCATTCTTAGTAATGAAAATGTTATGCAAATACAGCGAAAATAATCTTGGAAACATGAACATGAATGGTTGCTTTAATTAAATGTTAAAATGTGCTGCTATAAAACACGAAGTAATGCTTAATATTTTGTTTTTTAATTATCTCCAGCTGAAATGATAAAGTGGGATTTTGTGAAAACGACTCTCCTTATGTCTCGACAAGTGTTCCCTTATTATTTCTATTTTTTGGAGGGATACTGGTGTTATCTATGTAAAACACAAAGTTTTCAAGGTGCGATTGTCATAGGCGTAGCTATATTCGGGGTAAGACACCATGGGGATATACAGGGTTATTCACGCCATACGACACGGAATAGTGTGGCTAAACTATTTAATTTCGTAAAAGTTTTATTCATGGGTTTGATAAAAATGATTTATGGCTACATTTTAAAAAAATTGTGAATCTATACAGGGTGTCCCAAATATAAGAAATGAACCATATATGTGTTTTTTAAATGGAATGCCCTGTATATGAATATATTTTTAGATTCCTCGTTCAAAATAAACCTAACTTTCATTAAAGTACATCTCACCTAAACTTGACAGTTTTTTAAATATTTAAATTTTTATAAAAATATAGACATAATTTGAATGAAAAAGTTCACACCTATTCGTTTGTTCTTTTTAAGCCAGTCTGAGCTGATAAGTATACCCACTTATCACTTGTTACGCCAAATGTAAAAAACCGCCAATACTAAATACAGGGTGTCCAATAATATAAGTTATATGAACGTAAAGTTTAATTCTAAATAACTTGTTTATTTCAAATGGAACACCCGGTATATGAGGTAAAAATTAGATGCACAAAGTAATTATCTGTCAAATATTATAATACTTTCCTATGGGTAACTCATGACGCTTTCGTGGAAAATGCACATATTCTTAATATTAGGTGAATTTTTAATTGAACCTGTTAATTTCATGTAGACCACCCTGTATTTGATTATGATGACATTAATTATCTATTAATCACTATAAGGTTTTCCTATAGATATGTTTATTTTTAATTTTGCATGGAAAAAGCACATATTGGTAGTAATAGGAAGAATCTTTCAAAATTATAATATTTGTCAAGTCAGCTATGATAATTTGACAAACCATATATTTAAACAATAACATAATAAATAAATACATTTTTAACTTAAATTAAATAACAAAATATTATACATAAATACTGCTAAATTTTATAACAAATGTTCAAAATGATTGGACTCTAAGCACATTTGAATCCTTTTCTTAAATCCTTCAACAAATTTAACCTGGTGTAACGCTTCGTTTATTTGCTCCTTCATCTCCTCTATTAAAAAAGTTTTCATTTTTGATGATTTTGTTCACGCCCATGTACAAAATTCAACACGATTTAAAATCAATATTGAAAAGTTCTTGATGCAGTTGCACTGTGTTTGGGTGATATCTTTCGTTAAACTGCCTTAACAGTCTCTTGAAGACCGCTTTTTTAGGATGATTTTGCGCCAAGCACCTTTGATCGTAAACGCGAGTGGACGCTTGCTTATAGGAATTATTTGCTTTCTCTTGCTGAAAACTTCTGTAATGAAATAATATTTATAAGATTTAGTTATATGAGCAATTGCTGTGTTCATCTTCATTCAAAATACTGGATTTTTATGTAATATTCACAAATATAATTATTATTATTGTCTCAACAAATGCTTGTCTTCAATAACAGATTGTTGATATTACATACGATTATTTTTCTGTGTAAGCACTACGTTGTTAGACAATTTATTTGGTTGTTGGAAGCTTTCGTCTACGCCGCTGTGAAGTCCCAAAGCAGTTCTTGGCTAAAACACTGACGACGTGAAGCGGGTTGCAAGAGTAAGGAGGGTCTTGAGTTTTTTTTTTCGGTACAGGGGACAATTTAATATTATTATTTATAATGCGCTGGAATTTGCATGTTTTGCGCGTAATAATATATACAAAACTTTGTTGTTTGTGTCGTCCGTTGTGCGCGAAAGAGTTTTCAAATTTAATAAATTTTGCTCCTCTCTCATGATGGTGTTTTGGTGACAACAAACTTTTTCTCTTGCTGGCTTGACTTTTGCTTTTATTTTTAGCTAGAAACTGCGTCTGAGGGCGTCGCGTCGTCGAAATGAAATTTAATTAAATTTATACGTGGACAATGTAATAAAAAACGTCGAATTTTAAATTACATAAAATTAATCTGTGTTCTTTGACTTCAACGGCAATGTTAGTTATTAACTAGCAATTTTATAATAATAATTTATAGTGGAGATGGTATAGGGTAACTCCGGGAGAGATGGACCTCCTTTTTAGATTTGACTATAAATTCCTTAAAAATAGTTCTGTTGAAATAAAAGAGTTGACATTACAAACATTTTATAAATACTGTAGTTTCTTCTTTTAATGTTTCTGAAAGTCTGCTTCCCATCAACGCTGATGCTTGAAGTTCCAATCGAGGAATCGACAGTGGTTTCGTAGGAGCTACCCTGGCTTTTGCACCCAATAGTGATACTTCTACTTGATTTTCGTTAATTATTCTTAAATAACATACTGAGGCAAAGGCTTGTTTACTACTATCACAAAATGAATGTAGTTCGATACGATTGGAATTTGGAATAAGCAGTGAATAACATCTCGGTATTTTTAGATTGTCAATATTTAATAATAATGACTTTATTCAATGAATTTATAACACAAATATAGCACAAAAAACAATTCATTGAAATGGCGAGATTCGCTCTATGAGCGCTATTCTACCTAACCATACAAAACATTCTCATACACAGCCATACAACAAAATAAGCCTCTTACAATTACACATACAATGTACATAAATATATAGCCAATTTTCAATTTACCTATTACCCAAATTACTATCTACGTACATAACAATTATTTAAATGAATCAATAATTAAGCCACATAAATCCAAGTCAGGAGCAATACAGATCGTCATCCTTTTAGCCCTCAGTTAATCTGACTATAGTACAACTTGAGTCTTTTTTTTAAATTCAATAAAGAAATATTTTTCAGGTACACGCGCAGTGCATTATAATATTTGCAAGCTGCATAAACGTAACTTACGTTTATACATATTTGAAACATGTCTTGGGATAACAAGCATTTGTCCCTGCCTTGTGTTTCTCGCAGTAACGTTTGCAAATTTCTTAAATTTGTTGAATAGATAAATAGGTTTCTAAGTGGTTAGAATTTTGTGTGTTAACCCCATGATATGAATCTCCCTCATCTTTTCAAGCTTGAACCGACCAGACTCGGAAATTTTATGGCTAGTATGGTCAAATTTTCGAATGCAATAGGCAAAACGGAAACATGAATTATGGATCCTCTGCAAACGATCTGAATCAAACTTAAGCAAGGCCGGACCATACACAGTGTCACAATATGAGACCTTAGAGACAATTAACGCTTCACAAATGCCAAGTTTAGTTTTAGTATTAATAGTATGACGGTGAGGAAAAAGATATTTTGTAATTCTTTTTTCCAATGTAACCATTTTCTGTAAATTTCTTCCTCTATACTATCATCCTATCCGATTCCGGTCTTCCATATTTGTTGTATTATTATTCGTCCTCGTATTGTAAATATAACTAAGAGTCCAAGTCGATCGTAGATAATCATAACATTTTTAAGAATTTCTCGCTTTGTGGGTCTGCATATCGTGGCGTTAAAATTTTCTTCAATTATATTATTAAGTTTAAATATAATTGTGTCGTCATCTAAATTCCAGTACATTCCTAAAATTCTCTGAACATGTGATTCTGCATTAAAATTAAGGTCTTTTGATATATTTTCTACTACTGACAATTTCTTCATTATTTCTGTTGAATTGATCGTCCAATTAACTAGCTCAAAACCGCCTAATTTTTGTATTCTACTTAATTGTAAAATGGTTTTGAGAGCTTCTTCAACAGTATCACAGCTGTCAAGATAGTCGTCTACGTAATGTTTCTTCGTGATAGCATTCAAAATTTGTTTATCTTTAGTCTGTTGTTCGACGTTTAAGTTTTTAATAAATTGAGCACACGCAAGCGAACAAGTTGCTCCAAAAGTCATTACGGTCATTCTATAAACATCGCATCTCTTATTTTTATCTCCCTTTCTCCACAAAAATCGTTGTGAATCTTGATCTGCGGGTCTTATTCTTATCTGGTGAAACATTTCTCTGACATCACTGCAGAACCCTCTTCGTTGTCTAAATTTTAGAAGAACTGCTGTTATTGATTGAAGCAGATCCGGACCAGGTAATAAATTATCGTTTAAACGCATACCATTTAATTTAGATGCGGCGTCGAAAACCAAACGTAGATTGGTGGCTTTTTGGGATTAATTACACCAAAGTGTGGTAGATAGCAACACCTGGGCCCTTTATTAGATGCTTCTTTGTCGGTTAATTTTACGGCATAATTTTTTGCTAAATATTTATCTATATTTTCACAATATCTTTGTCGAAAGTTGATGTCTTTGTTCATCTGTCTTTCCACACAGAGGTCGATTTGCGTTCAGCAAGTTTTAGATTGTCATCTTTCCATAAGAGTCCGATTTCAAAATAATTATCTAGTAGTTTAGCTGTTTCGTTCATAATTTGTAGTGCTCTTGTCTCGTTTTTGTTTGCGTAGTGTTTGAGAGATACCCTGAAAGTGTCGATTGTGAAAGTTTGTTTTACCAATTCATGCAAAATGTCGTCTGTAACTTCTTTATCACATATATGGTAGTTATAAGTAAGTTCTGGAATACTCTCATTATATTTCCCATGCAAAATCCATCCCAAATTTGTTTTTGACGGAATAAGTAGATTTTCGTTGTCTTTAACAACTTTCCTTGCTACAGTTAGTCCTATATTGTCTTGGCCGAGTAGAATCGTTGGTCTGTCTGTATAATATCTGATATGCCTTTCAAATATTGGTATTTTTTCCAGTGGCTTGCGTAAATTTTCTGGGTCGGTAAAGACAAATTTTCTACAGTTCTAACAATTTTTCATTTGTAAATTTTTGCTGATGGATACGTCGCCGAGATTTTTACATGTATTGTCATTGATTTTTCATGTCTTGAAGTCATATCATTTGTCCATTGAATACATAATGGATTTTGATACCCTGTAACATTCAGCTTGTTTGCTATTGATTCTTCGATTAAAGTTACTGATGAACCTTCGTCACAAAGTGCCGTCGTCTCTATATAATTGTTGTCTTGTGCGTACAATAGAACTTTAACCATTTCAAGGAAAATTTGAGGCTGTTTTTCGTTAATTAACTTTACTGGCGTTTCTGTGTCATTGTTGCGAATTTGTGGAGATATTTTTAAAATATGTTCGGCGACTTCGTTGTTATGGTGTATGGTTGTGGTTTCTTCTACGACATTTCTTTCTGCCGGGTTAATATTTCGATTATCTTTATGTAAAAGTATATTATGAGGATTGTTGCAACCATTCTTTCCACATATTCGTTTTGTTCTGCATTTTGAAGTTTGATGGTTGAGAACAACAATCAGACATGAAAAACATAAGTTTTTCCTCGTTACAGTTTCCCATCGTTTTTCAACATTATCATCTTTCAATTTTTGACAAGTTTCTAATTTATAACGTTTTTCAGTGCAGTAGGAAGAATATATTATAGTTCTTTCATTATTTGTAGACGTTACGAAAGATTTTTCATGTTTTCTCGTATTGTTTTCTGAAAATTTGTAATTCGGTTTAGACCCATTAACATAGCATGCTGCTTTCGCTATTTCGGAAATCCAAGTCGAAAAACCTTCTAGATTTATGAAGCCTTATTTCTTCATAACAATTTCTCCCCACAAAATGTAGTTTCTTCTTTTAATAATCAAGTCTAATACACTCTTTTTGCTACTAATTCTAATTGACAACTATAACTTTTTTTATTTGACTTCAACATCAAAAATCATAACACAATTCAAAATAAATATAACAATTAATAAATATAAACAGAATGTAACAAATACTAATGGTAACTGTATACAAAAATACAAAAAATTATAAAAAATTCGTTATAAAAAGAAATGTTAAATTTATTGGAGTGGTCCAACTTTCCCTTTATGTGGACCTGGGTAGTAGATATAGATGGACCACTATAGGAGAGATGAATCGTTGTGGGATGCTTTTTAACCACATCTTTCGCAAATATTATCATATTTTAAGCAGGATTCATAGAGCCAACGGGAACATCGAATACAGTGAATCCAATCATCTGCCTTGTTTCGGCTGTTAAATTTCTCCCCACAGCCAGCACAACAGTTCTCTTCCTAATCTTCTATAGGGTGTCAATATCATATTTTATCGATAATCTTTTCTCAGACTCGGAACTGCTTTCCAGAATTTTTTGTTCATCCGATTTTTGTTCCTGCATTTCTTTTCATTCTTTGCGCTTGTATTGACCTGCTATTGTTTTGTTTTTGCATCCCTACTGCTCTGCAGTTGCCTCTTGGTAATGTGTTCTGGCGAAGTTAAAATTTGCGCAATTGTCCGACTTCGCTTTTTGATATAAGCCACGCTTTCAGTAATCTTGGGGACTGGGCTTATTAAATCTAACAATTTTGGAGTTATCTCTTCTATTTCGGTGTTGTGAAGACGATATTTCCTTGGAAGATTCTTTGTTTTTTATTTCCGTTGAATCAGTTGAAAACACGTGAATGGGATTTCTACTGGGTTGCTGTATATTCCAATTGGAACATCCAGGCTGATCAGCAGCTGCTTGATCGACAGGTCTCTGCGTTGATGTAGTAACCTCAGTGTTGTGGAGAACAGTCATCATTTCGCCCTGTAAAAGATATGTAAATTAAGTCAATCGAATAAGTAAATAACCTAAATTTCTAACGAATGCTCACCTCAGTTTGGTTGTCATTTCCAATATTGCATCCTCGTCTGATATAAAAGCATAATCAATCGGGTATGGCGTCTGGAGAGAACGGGATTATCCCAGTGGCTCGGAAACCGGATATAGCATTCTTTGCTACAGCTGGTTTTTCCCAAGACTCTGCTAAAACCAAACTGAAGTCTTCGAATTCTTTTTGCAGCATTTGTTTTAATAAAATTGTTACATGCTGCATAATAATGAGACTTCAGGGATTTAAACACTGCCATGTTAACCTGATGTAAATAATGGGTATCGGTGAATTCAAGCATTTCGCAATGATTGCAGTGGGAAGTGTGTCCTTTTCCTAACGACTTTTGTGGTACAAAATGATCTTTTAACCATTAAAAAAAATAATGTTTTTAACATACACAGATTTTTGTGACATACGAACTACAGAACCTGGTGGCATACCTGTCGTAAATTCGTCCTTAAAAATTTTTTTCTTTAAAAATACATTAAAGTGGAAGAAAACTACCCTCACCGTTACAGCAGGCTATTACACAGATTGTTTCATCTTTGGCATTAATAAACCAACGCTTAAGCAATTTTCACGTACTTGTCTTAAAAGCTGGTTCCGTCACCAAATTGGATTGACAGTTCAATGAGAAATTTAAGCCCAAAATGCTATATTACCAATGAGGTATATACGGTTTTTAAGTTTTTTTTTGATATAAAATATTAATGTACTTAATGTTTTTTTTTTATTTATGCGCCTCAAAACTTCGCAAACGTTGTTTCAAACACTTGACAAAATTAAATACACCTAGGTACAATAATTTCATTTTAAATTTAAATAAAGAATGCGTACCTATATGAATCTCCAAATAATTTTAGTAATATAAATATTGAAATATCTTTTATCATAGATTTTTCAATACTTATCTCAAAAGGGACCGATAAAGAAGGATTCAATAACATTACTGTAACTACTATATGAAACACATGAGAACAGTCAACAGAAGCACAGAAAAAATGTAGATATAAATAAAAGGCACAAAAAAAGCACGACTAGCAGGAGAAAAAGATAGCCTTTTATTCCTCCTCAGGGCTTTGGTGTTTTGCCACGATTCGATAACTATTTATATTTGAGATCGCTCCCGAAAAACCTACTCGAAACCAATATGTTACATGAACAATGAACTGTCGAACCTGATGTCAGCGGATCGGGATAACAAACGAGACGAGAATCATTGTTGTGCATACGTTGCACCACTTTACCAATAAAAATACCTTTTACAGCAAATTAGAACATTAAAAGTTTAGTTGCCATATTCGTTTCTTCTAGTACTTCTTTTGATAAAATAACTTTGATTTAAATTTAAATCAGTAGTAACTTGGTTATTGAGAGTACAACGTAGAACGTAAAATTCAGACAAGGTGGTACTTTCTAGAATTTTCCCAAATAATTTCATGTATTCCCACTGTATCTATAATTTTAATGCTATGAACTACCACTCTGTATGGAGAACTTACAATTTATTTAGTATCTAGTACTTCCGATGATAACGGAACTAATAATTACTTCACCAATCTAAAAAGACATGTAATATTTTTCTATTAAATTTTACCAGTCAATTTCAAAGTAAACGGTCAAAGTCAAACAACCAACAATTTTTTAATTTGAAACCAGTGGTGATGAGCCAATAGAGCCTCATAAGTTGGTCATATGTGCCGGTTGAAGCTCTATGCAGTGGTGATATCGTACCAATAAGGTTTATCCGAGTTGCGATTATTGCTATTTGAGGACTTAAACTGGTGATAGTTTAACATTAGTAAAGTATTTTAGTAGTCTTCAACTTCCTCATCTCATTCCAACTCGCTGTAATTGTTTGTCAAATACAATAAGTATATAATATCACTTATATTAACAACTACATTAGTAATAGGTACAATAATTAACATACAAGAATTATTTCTTGAAACTGAATTACTGTTAGTTTAAATGAAACACCAAAGCAGTGCCATTTTTGAAAGTGGGAACATCTGGACAAATTTAAATCGACAAAGTTGCATAACAAGGCAGCATACTTTTATAAGATCTTGTTTTATATGACAAAAGAAAATGAATTTCTAAAGACAAACACATGCATAATATGACCATTTCGTAGTTTTACAACTCGTAGTTTAAGTTTATTGATACAAAAATTAGTTTTCAATTATGCTGTTCCAACATAAATGAAGACTGATATAATTTTGTGTGGTCATCGGGACTTTTTCAGATGAAGCGTCTGTTCAGTCTGTTTGCAGATTTGAATTTAACATTAAGAGCTTTCTGTTTTTTTTTTGTTTACATTAAAAACTTAAAAATCATAGTATGGAGAAAAATCTTTATTTGGGCTGTTAGTTTGGTTCATGCCATTTAATATTTAAAGAATATTTCCTTCAAATGCTGCCCACGACTAACGAAATTTTGTGGGTCCAATTTTCGACCATTTCTTAAACATATTGGCCAGTATTCAGTAAATCTCAAGTTATGTTAGATTCCAAAGCTTCAATCGTCTCGATTTTATCGAAGTAAACAAGAGATTTTACATATCCCCATAAAAAGTAATTCAGTCGTGTCAGATCACAAGATTTGGTGGCCAATTAACAGCACTATTAACTGAGATGATGTTTTCATCGGACATTTCTTTCAATAAGGCGATTGTACTCCTTAGTTCCATCCTATTGAAACCACAAGTGAGATACAGCAATATATTGAATTTTTGGCAACAAAAATTAATTAATCATAGCTTTATAGCGAGCTCCATTGACAGTAACACGCGCATTTTTAAATAAATGATGCCCCCTGCCCCCAAACCGTACCAAACAGTACACGTTTCGGGTTGCATTGGTTACTGTTCGATTGCATCTGGGTGTTTATAAGCCCAAATATGCCAATTTTGCTTGTTAACGTAACTGTTTACCCAAAAATGAGCTTCGACGCTAAACACAATTTTGCGATAAAAAATATGGATCAATATCAAGCTGTTCCAAGGCCCAGAAACGAAATTAGAACGTAAATAAAGTCTCCCAGCTTCAATTCCGGAACAATGCTTTTAATTTCATCATATTTCGCTAACTATATCTTCGAAATCGGTCTCAACGCCTTACTTTGCATATTTGAATTACAGGAGAGGAAACCGCAATTATATAGACACATCTCGCTTCGAAATACACAAAAACGTTCCATAAAAGATGCCCAAATCTTAAAAACGTCAACGAATTGATTGATCACGGTCGTCATGAACACTTTCTGCTACGGCAGCAATATTCTCATTATTACCTAATTGAATGTGTGTCCAACAGTGTAAATTTAGTTCGGAATTTGGTGGTGGTTTCACGAATAGTGCGTTCCTTTGGACGATTATGACCATCAAAATGTGGTCGAAGAGCTCTATAGAGCACTGAGTTTGGAAGCTTCCAAAATTAGTCACCGTTGTTCAGGCGTAAGTCTATTTATGATGAAATGACAATGAATACTGAACAGAAACGTCATAGAAACAAGCCAGTTGACACAAAAGAACTGTCAAAGCAATGCTATTGAAAAAGAACCTCATATTGGATGACACGTTATTATCATATTGCTATATGGTGCTACTTACACGTTTTGCCGCAGTGATGAAATGATGGCCATGTGAGGGAATAGTTGCTGATAGAAAAACATTTACTGTTTATATTTATAAATATTTTATTTAAATGAATTAACAACATATCCAAAATTAGTTATTCATAACTTTTGCTGAATCTATAATACATATAAGGTGAGAATTCTCGTGAGAATATCAATGTATTCCAGATTCCACCCTCTTCTTATCCATGGATTGATAATTGTGTTAATTGACCGAGTTATCTTATCAGAGAGTTAGTTTTCTACTCACATGCAAAATCTTGTGAAAAATTGTAAAATCGTAGGTATATACATTATATTGAATTAATTCAATTAGACATTGAGCTTACAGTCGACACAGAGGAAAATGCGGAAATGGAGTTGAAATAATCTTGATAGTTTTGTAGACTTATAATTACTTTGTAATACTTGTATTTGATATCAACATTACCTACACATAAACTATAGACAGAATAGTAGTGGAGCTCTGTACCGCCTTCAATGTAGGTAATCAGGGCTGATTTCATCTTACAGCAAAAGGGCGGGCATCGCCAGCATGTAGAGCGACCGTATATACCCTCTGCACATCGCATCTCCCTCTTGTCCTCCACCTCCTTTTGAACATACAGAGAGAAGGGCGGCCCACCACCCACAAGAGGGAGAATAGAGAGAAGTCAAACATATATTGACATCAACCCTATCGGTTTGGAAGGACAATCAAACTAGGTAGAGTGGTCGTAGGTACCTGGGTATCCGACTAGCCTGATACGTGTAACGCATCAATAGGACACTGATATTTAACTTGCGATAAATTTACATAAGAAAATTACTTGGTATAAGACAATGTTTTTTAAGACAACTGATAAATTCGTAGTTGCGTCGCCTTAAAAGACAGAATGTTGACATTTTTTCGGTACTTCAAGAAAATATTTTGAAAATCAAATTTTTTCACAGATTGACGTATCAGGGTAGTGGCAAATCAGCGTGAACAAATTTTAAATTATCAAATTTTCTGAAAAAACAATGCCCTTTCTAATGGTGTTTCATGTTCCCTAAATAGTAAAGTTTCCGAAATAAAAGCAAGTTTATAGAAAAAAATGATTAATTTGATATGCTTTAATTAAATTAATAATAGCCACTTAATTAAGTGGCTATTATTGTTCTTGATAAGCAACTTTCTTGCAGTAAATTATTGTTTGCTGACAATTTTGTTACCTTCAACAAAATACAAAACAATTACAATATGCTACCTTCTGATCCATCACCTCAATTTCCAGCAATGTCCAATAATCAAAATGTACGTTTGAATTTGCATATGCCACTTCCTTATAATAATACGAGTACTAATAATAGAGGTACTTTCAATGACCAGTACAAGAACCACCATTTTCTCCGATTCCTTCAGAAGATTCACTAATGTCACAAGCGGAATTATTAATATATGTGCTTTGAAATTAGTAATGTTTACTATTTCACTGCTGTGGTGTTATATAGCTATTTATTGTTTAATATATAATATTCTTAATATATTATTTCGTTTATGCACTGGTTCATCAAATTACCTTAACTTAATCACTCAAATGTTCAAAACAATCGTGTGCCTAGTTTTCCCCAAACTTCTAATGTATCAGTGACCAACAATCACTCTGTATGTCTACGTGATGTACACTGACAAAAAAAGGGTTTATAAAAATTAAGAAACACTTATTTGGGAAAAATTTGTTAATTGTAAATGAAGCATGTTTTTTATTAATAGGTGCTATTAATATTAAACAAACGCCTATAAAATATGTTATTTCGCGGAAATAAATGGTTCATTTGGGGTAAATTTATTAATAATTAACTATTTTTATTTGCTGTTAACAAATTATTTGTTAATTGAAGTTACTAAAAAATTCGTTGAATATAAATGATTTGTTTGTTTAAGACAACTATTTCATATTAACAATAAAACAAAGATCCATTTCTCAGTAATAAACTCGCATAAAAAATGCATGTCTTATAATATCAGTGAAACTTTAGTAAATAGCCCGAATTTTTTATGTTGTTATCAATCAATATTGTATTCTTATTTGAAATTGAAAAGCATAGGTGCCTATTTGTGTTCGTTTTAAAAATTCCCTCGTTTATATAATATATATTACATATATACAAATAATGCTTTATTTGTAAAAAATGAGCATATTATGCTTTTTATTAATAAAGCTTGCATTTTTTATAAATATGAAGTATTTGTAACTAATATATGAGGAGGTTATCACAGATATACTTTATTTACAAATAATCTACATTTCTTTTTTATTAATAAAGCTCACATTTTTTATAAATAGGGAATATTTATAAATAATAATTCAGCAGTTTACTAAAAATAATGATTTGTTGCCAGTAATATAGTATATTTGGTTTTTATAAACACAGTTTACATGTTTTTAAAATAAGTTTTTTAATTATAAATAAATGAAATATTTACTATGAATAATGCTTTACTAATATTTGGTATATATTTATTTAGTACAAATAAGATTTTTGAATCATTTAAATACATAATTCTTTTCTCACAAATAAATATTCGTTGCGCCATATATGTACCAATCAACCATTGATTTAATGTTTACAAAATATCTTAACTACAAATAATAAACTCTTTTTTCAGTGTATATGTAGTTTAACTAAATTTGTTTATAACAAAAAACATTGTTTCAGTTAAACCTTTTCATTTCTATAAGTATAAATAAT
Organism: Apoderus coryli; assembly: GCA_911728435.2. Lineage (NCBI taxonomy): Eukaryota > Metazoa > Arthropoda > Insecta > Coleoptera > Attelabidae > Apoderus > Apoderus coryli. The sequence goes on along the minus strand of OU452204.1, from coordinate 5,975,236 downwards.
GTGTGCTCCTGAAAGTTCAGTAGTTTAAATGCATGTCACCCCATGTTTTATTGTTGCTCAACCCAACGCTATTATAATACAACTGAAATATTAGTCAAATGACTAAAGCCTAAAAAAGTAATATTCCTACCCATTATGATAAAATATCTCTATAAAACGACATCACCATTGTCCTCTGGTGCAAAATTGAGACAGCTGTTATTGGGGATGTTCCATTAATGCGCTACACACCTCGTATATTACTATACAGAATGTAATACGTAAACACAGAGAGATAGATACTATACCGTAATATAAGATTATTATATACAGAGCGCTTCCAGAAAGTCAAGCAACATGCTGGGCCATTGTTACTGTACTCAGCGGGTAGTCGCAAAACATATCACGGTGTGCGCACTACTACTCGTATACCACTAGGTAATACTTAAACGACAATTCTAATAAAGAAAGGAATAAAAAAACGACCATAAGTATATACAATATATTATAGTATTCCTTGTATAATATCATACACGTACGGATACTGAGGCTGTAGGTCATAGGCGTAGCGAAAATTATAATTACGCAATAGAACAGTGCAATACTGTTTTCGCTATTTGTATTTGATATCGAAGCTTTTTTTCGTGGCCGAGGTGTCTCTGGTTTGAACATTGATTGGCACACAGACATTTTTTTGCTTATGAATGCCGATAATCTCGTAATTTTGGGAGATAGTCAAGTCGACTTAAGCAGGTAATTGCGCATTTTGGAGGAATATAATACAATTAATGAGCTTGAGCTGAATCCATTGAAGACATGAGTCATGTGCTTTTCTAGAGCTAGTAATATTCAAACACACTCACTTAACTTTGTTTACAAAGGCTCAGTGCTTGATGTTGTGAAAACTTTTAGGTATTTGGGTGTTACTTTCTCTTCTACTGGCGTTTTCAGGGTTATGGCTGAGTCGGCGGTTTCTAAGGCCAAACAAGCAACTGGTGCGGTCTTAAACTTACTCTCACGCTCTAGATCCAGTGATTGGGCATCAAAAATCAGGCTATTGGACTCTATTATTTTAGATTCATTTTCCTGTTTAAACAAGTTTCTTTAAACGGCTACTTTTACTCCCAAAAATATAGCTGATGCTATGTTAAGACTGGAATGCGGTAGAAGGCCGATTTCTTGTACTGTTCTAAAACTTGTTTTAAGCTGGCTGCTGAAGATTCTGAAGATGGATGGCACCAGATACCCCAAGATCTGTTTGTTAAGATGTTTTCACCTAATGCAAAGTGGAGAGGCTGATGTCAGATATAATTGGCTTAAACAGTTGAACCATTGCTTCTTTAATGGGGAGTTACAAAGATGTGGGCAAAATTTGTCTTATCATTCACTAAAATCAGCTAAAGATGACATTATTACGCAATACCAGAACGAATGTTTTAGTAAGGATATGTCTCTCTGTTTCACGATTTCTCACACTGCTCAAATTTATTTAAACTTTAATACCTCAATTCATTACATAAGGATTTTAGCTCAAACTAGGTTAACAAATATTTATTTCTACAAATTCTCCTATAAACAGTTTAGTTACTTGATAAAACCTACCACATACTCTTTGAATGTCCACTGTACTCTGGCCTCCGTAATAGTGTCTCAATAATGCAAAATGTTGAACGATTCGTGTCAACTTTAAATAAGCTTACTTTATTGGACATCCGCAAAATTGCTTATTTTCGGATCGTCCAAAACTAAATCAACTATGTTTTCTTCAGTTTGAATATTTAGACGATGCGGTCGTGCGTTAACTCTAGGTAAAATGCTCCCTGTCGTTCTAAGCCTGTGAAATGTAGCCGTCAATGTTTTGGGATTTGGATGACGTCTATTAGGATATCTAATTTGATATTCTCGGGCCGCTCCTCTTAAATTTGCATTACACAAATCGTAACAACCATATCTGGATATTCTTCAATTGAAAATTTCGTTTTAATTAAAAAAAAAAACATTCGCAATACGATATAATAAAACAATTTTAACTAATTTAAAATTGTTGCTGTCAACGTTTTTTTTTATTGTTGCGACATTCGTTTTCCATTGCAAATTTGATTTTTCATTTGGTTTTCTGGTAAACGTTATTTTGATTTAAATCTACCATTAACTTACAATATATCGGTTCCATAAAAATGGTAGAAATCATAACATCGACGTAATTAACTTTTTTGTAGCTTATAAGTTGCTGTTTTTAAAAAAGTAATACTTTAAAATAAAGAGGCTTGCCAAAGCTGTCATTAATTAATTTATGTGTAAAATTTACCCAAATGCCCACTACATCTACGCCAATGAACAGTTAATGAAAGCCAAGATAATGCAGATTATTTTAGGTTATCGATCCCCAAATGCATGTAAAATTTTGTCAAAGTCGGTTAGCTAGTTTTTGAGGTATGAACAATTTGACCACTAAATTTGGACACCCTATATCTCGATAACGAAGCATTTGCGGACATGGGCTCAATGGCAAAAAATGCTTAAATTACTTTCAGGAATCTTCAGTTTTCGTTTGTTGCAACCATAATGAATCACCCGCTATAGATGTTATATATAATATTATTTAATTTTTATAGTTTTAATTTTCTTTACAATTAACCCAACTATCACCTATGATATATATCATGGAGCATGTAGAACACCATGTATATATTAAATATATAAAATCAAAACACAATATTTAAATTAATATGTATTTTTTTGTAATAATAATTATTTGTTACGTTTATATCAAGTTTCGGCAAAAATTGCGATTTCTAAATAAATAAACTGTGAGGGAACCAGAATTTCTCTGTGTATGTTGCTACTTCGTAAACAACAGGGATTAATTAAAAATTGTTAATAAATTTTAATTAAAAAAATGTTTTTTCAACATGCAAATTCTTCAAAATAAAGATTTTTTTATTTATAAATTTATTTATTTATTTTTTAATAAAAAACGAGATATCAAATATTTGATTGGGTTAGAATTACTTAATTAAAAAAACTGACAACACCGTTAAGGCCGAGACATGTGTTTTATTCAACATAACTTTAATAGTGTTTAAAGTCAAATCTCCATAAGATAAATTTAATAGAAATTAGAAACTATCGGCAATACATGTTAATAAATCAAATATTTTTCCATAAATTGACTTCAATAGAAATCTGACGGGAATATTGTATGTCTTAGCGTTGTGTTTTCTACGATTGTTGACATGCCACTGATGATGGGACTGGTCTAGTCCCGAAACATGTATGGCCGATAGTTTCTAATTTCTATTAAATTTATCTTGTGGAGATTTGACTTTCATTTAAATACTAAATTGCAACTCCACTTAAGAATGGTCTATTTTTGCAAATTATAACTATAATAAATTTAGTGGAAAAGACAGAAGTTTATATAATCATTAAATTAATAATCCACAGCAAGCCAATATTTATGGAAGTGTTTCCATGGTACGCCCATGTAGGTATATCATAGTACATTTTTAAGGCTACATAGGCAGTTGGCAAAGCTTATATGATCGCATGCGAAAGAGAGTCAAAAATTGTAATTCAAAACCACAGTCGGGGGTAACATTAATCTGAATAATAGCCATTTTAAATGAAAGAGAGATGTTTGGAGATGTCAGCTCTAATAGGACAATGTGTGAATGCTATTTTCTGCGTTACTTTTTAGTTTATATACCAACGTGTGAGGAAATATATGTTCGATATGGTAGGTTGTTTTTTTTTTTAATATAATTTGCATCATTTATTGGTAAAAGAATACTTTGACCATGGTCATGGTATTCATTATGAACATGGGTATAGCTAGGATTTTGTTCAGAAGAGGCGAGGCAAAATTTTCTTTAGTATAACAAATAGTTATAACTTTCTCGAAGGTTGAACTATCGATATAGCCTCAATAATTTATAGCGGAATATAATTTAAAATATGATATAACCTGGGTAACGAAATGTTTTCATCAAAGATTTAAAATCTAAAAAACACACTGTTATTATTTATAAATGAAAAATAATTTAATGGCAAAGCGGACTAAAATGCTGGTTTTACCTACACAAGCAATTCTGTTTAATTTAGCAGGGCCCCAGTCTAATTCAATAGAACCAGACCGAGGCATGGGTCGACAGATACTGACGAATTCGTTACGCTCTTGTTATGAGCTCGTCAGAGTACCATAGTCGTTGCCCATCTACAAATATCGGCCTGCATTTAAGCACAATAGGATACACAACAGTAGACACATGTAAACACGTATCATCTACATGTACATAGTAATGCATATCATATACCATGCAGAGGCCGAACAAACTCAATGTATAGGTAAAACCAGTCGTATAAATAGAAATAAATATAAATAAAAATAGTATAAACACAAAACGCTAGCAGGAGACCATTTTATCCTTCTGCCAGCATCTCCCAAATATTTGGGTTTCAGCAATGCTCGGACGGTGGTCTGCAAGCGTTCTGCCGTCGATGTTTAATGCCAAATAATGAAAATTTAAAAGGATTTCATGTCCGTAAATATAATAAATCAAAAATAATTTAATGGCAAAGCGGACTAAAAATTAAATTATTACAGATAAAGATAAGTAAAAAAAAAAACAGTGTTCAAAAAGTTGGTCAAGTCTGTCAAAGTTACAAAAGTATTCCTTTGAAGAAAAATGGATGTGAGTAAAGCTCACATAGATTTACTTGAAGGTAAAACAAATTGGACTATATGGAAATACAAACTATGCATTTTATTGAGAGGAATTAAAGGTGGTCTGGATGTAATTGAAGGTAACTTGGTTGCACCTAAGCCTGTAGAAGAAAATGCAATTATGAAAAAGATTTGTTAAACTTTAATCAAGCTGACAGTAGCCTGTATATTTCTTATATTCACTAAAGCTAACAGAAATTATCTTTAAAATGATGATAGAATGAATACGGTGTACCTATGTAAGAAACGTTGAACAAAACATTTAATCTCTGTTAATAGTGAGAAGATGTTAAAGTCTCGTATCACGTGACTAGTTTACTATAAACTTACTGAATAACATAGGTAGGTACATCGAAAATTTCTATATTTCCATCATCATTTATCGAAAATATCATAAAATTCTCAGGAAAAATATAAAAATGTCTTGTATTTTATATAATCATGCTATAATTAAAATGGTACGATTTCAATAAAACTAATATAGTAAAATCTGCTTAAAACAAGTGTGTATTTCTGTCATCAGTAATAATTGTTCAATAGTCTCGGCCAAGTCTGAAAGACAAAATTTATAATTTTGCATTTTATAGCATCTTATGATGAAATGTTTAGGAATGAACATACGAATATAATAATAATAAAACTATTTCTACAAATTCAGTTAATTAGTATGAACGTTATATAAATTACAAAAAGTATTTACTAAAAATATAGGTCTGACTTACAATATAAATATAATCCATTTTATAGAGACATGTAATATTCCTCTAGAGACTCTTTTTTGTCACATCTAATAATATCATATGATTTATCATTTTCATAATACCCATAATTAAGGGTAAAAAATACTTGCTTATATCATAATATAAACGTATATCTAACCTAAAATACATTACTCTATATTATATTAACTCTGAAAAAGTTTTTAAACAGAATTGCTTGTTGACTGCATTGACGGCGAAGACATTTTTAAAAAATAATAAATATGCTTTGGTTTTTCGATGTGAATATGATCAAATTTATAATAACAGGTTCGTACCGCAGGCTCTATATGGTTGGTAAAAACGTGGTGAACTCTGGATCAACAGAGTGACATGAAACACCGGTTCAAACTTTCTTGGTTATATCAACAACACTAAGAGCGGAATTCAGTTTTAACCGTCTACTGTAGATGATTTGTGTCAACAAAATAACCATATGATTGTAAAGACAACAACAATTAAATGTTTGGTCAAGTCTCACGACCTTGTCGAATAGCAATTTTCGTTTCGAATAAAAGTAATACAAAATGTCTTGTGGTATCTCCACAACTGAAGAGACGAATTGAAGTCGAAACAAAGAAAAGCAAACTTGTCTGCTCTAAGGACTTGGGTCCTCAACAAACAATTAGTGGAAAACGAAGCGGAATAAATCCGAAACATTGCACCTTAGAAGAGTTGGACATTGCGATTCCCTGCTTTCGAACTTCTTGTTTTCATCAGTATGGGAAAGTAACCATATAGCATGGTGTTTAGATAATAGTTGTCAAACAAACAAACTTCTGCGTTTTGCGAGTGACAAATATCTTTGGTGACAAAAGTCGAACTTCTCGCTTTTAGCGGATGACAAAAGTCTTTTGACAAAAATGAAAAGACAGCTGTTTCTTGCACAAAGTGCTCAGCTACATCAGACAAAATTTGGCTGGTCTTGCGACCTTCGCCTTGTCTCTATTTGTAGATGGTTCTCAGACAATAAAAGTAATATGTTTTGCGAGTGACAAAAAGTCTTTGGTGACAAACGTCGAACCTCTCGGTTTTTGGCAAATGTCAAAAGTGAAAAGACAGCTGTTTCTTGCACAAAGTGCTCAGCTACATCAGACAAAATTTGCCTGGTCTTGCGACCTTCGCCTTGTCTCTATTTGTAGATGGTTCTCAGACAATAAATGTAATACGTTTTGCGAGTGACAAAAAGTCTTTGGTGACAAAAGCCGAACCTCTCGGTTTTTGGCGGATGACAAAAGTGAAAAGACAGCTGTTTCTTGCACAAAGTGCTCAGCTACATCAGACAAAATTTCGCTGGTCTTGCGGCCTTCGCCTTGTCTCTATTTGTAGATGGTTCTCAGACAATTAAAGTAATACGTTTGACGAGTGACAAAAAGTCTTTGGTGACAAATGTCGAACCTCTCGGTTTTTGGCGGATGGCAAAAGTGAAAAGACAGCTGTTTCCTGCACAAAGTGCTCAACTACATCAGACAAAATTTGGCTGGTCTTGCGACCTTCGCCTTGTCTCTATCTGTAGATGGCTCTCAGACAATAAAAGTAATACGTTTTGCGAGTGACAAAAAGTCTTTGGTGACAAAAGTCGAACCTCTCGGTTTTTGGCGGATGACAAAAGTGAAAAGACATCTGTTTCTTGCACAAAGTGCTCAGCTACATCAGACAAAATTTGCCTGGTCTTGCGACGTTTGCCTTGTGTCTATTGTAGATGGTTCTCAGACAATAAAAGTAATACGTTTTGCGAGTGACAAAAAGTCTTTGGTGACAAAAGTCGAACCTCTTGGTTTTTGGCGGATGACAAAAGTCCTCAGCTACATCAGACAAAATTTGGCTGGTCATGCGACCTTGGCCTTGTCTCTATTTGTAGATGGTTATCAGACAATAAAAGTAATACGTTTGACGAGTGACAAAAAGTCTTTGGTGACAAAAGTCGAACCTCTCGTAGTATTTGGCGGATGACAAAATTGAAAAGACAGCTGTTTGTTTTAAGTTTGTCAAAAAAATGTAAATTTTATTTAATGGTCCACATGGTTGTATATTAATTAACATTAATAAAAGTAGGTAATACGTTTTGCGAGTGACAAAAGTCGAACCTCTCGCTTTTCGCGGATGAAAAAAGTGAAAAGACAGCTGTTTCATGCACAAAGTGCTCAGCTACATCAGACGAAATTTGGCTGGTCTTGCTACCTTCGCCTTGTCTCTATTTGTAGATGGCGCTCAGACAAGGCGAAGGTCGTAAGACCAGGCAAATTTTGTCTGATGTAGCTGAGCACTTTATGCATGAAACAGCTGTCTTTTCACTTTTGTCAGCCGCGAAAAGCGAGAGGTTCGACTTTTGTCATTCGTAAAACGTATTACCTACTTTTATTAACATTAATATACAACCGTGTGGCCCATTAAATAAAATTCACATGTATTTGACAACCTTAAAACACACTTTAGTTATCCACTAACCACTAAATAAAATGTTGCTGTTTATTTTAGTAGAAACGAACAATTGCCATGGCAGTAAACAGTATTTTAAGATCATGTTTTTCGTATTGTCTTCATGTTTTTAGTATTTTTCAGAATATTATATAATTCGCTGTTTAAAAATACTTTCCCTCCAAGTTAAGGTCCTTTAAAAACAGAGATAAACTGTCTTTTCAATATCTCTACTACAGAATAATGTAGAAGATTAAAATTTGGCAGATAACGGGCGGTATTTTTTTTATAACAATGAAAACTTATGAAGGCGCTATTTAAAAATTTGATTTAAAAACGAACTCAATCTACAACTTTTCTTTGTGTTAATTTTTCCTTCTACAATATAATTAATTCTGTTGTCTCAATTGTTATAGGTGAGATAAAACGAATATTTGCTAATAGAAAGAATGCTTCGGGATAAATCATTTGCGTCAAATTTCGAACTGAACAATATTGTTGTGTAGGTGCCTTATGTCCTGCAACATCGGTCTGAGCATTACTTGTTGGTCCGTGGTTAGTGCGTGATGGAGAGGGCGTGGCGTCGTTGATTTTTCGGTCGGCGATTTTTCGTCTTTAATATTCAAATAATTTTGAACATGTTGAAAATCTAGATCTAATATTAGATATAATTTTTCAAGAATTAAAGCGGTAAGTTATATACCCTGTACGTATATGGAAGATATATAATAACAGTATTTCCTGGTTACAAAGTATGAGCAAAATTTGTTGAAAGCTTCTAAATGCACCTAGTGTTACGCTCATGTAAATATCATACTCAAATTTATTACTGTTTTAAAACTAATACATCATAATATTCACAAGCAAGTTTGTCAAATCGTTAAACTTCCCTTTCCGCATTAATAACAGATGCAGGAACAGCTTTTATATACCTATATTAAAATATACACTGGTTTTATTCCTCTTTTTTTTCTTTGCTACGACCCTTATATTTGTGCTAAAATTAAAACCATGTTTCATAATTATTACTTTACACTTTGTTGGCGGATAGAACCAAGGATGCTGTAAATTTAAAAAAATTACTTAAGGGAGTAATAATATGCTCCTTCTACTAACTGCTAATAGTTTAGGTTCAAGGATTCTTGAAAACACATATATTATGTTGTTAAAAGCTGAGTTCAATTTTAGAATATTTTGAGGTGTATCTTAGCTGCTGAAAATGTGATTATTAAAACTAATAAATACCAATAATAATAAATCTTTATTTAGCACTTGGCTAATTTACAGCACAACAAAATACAAAATTGTAGTTTACAACCATTGTACAGTCAATATAAACAGTTATCATACAACAAACAAAGAAAAGAAACACAAGTCGTTACACATAACATTTCAAAATATTCTCACATATATACATATCTATTTACTATATACCCCTCCATTAACTATGACACTCATGCAACAGAGACGATTTTAATTTATTCTTAAACACTGTAATAGCGACGCAAGACCCCAAGTCATTCCCAAGTGAATTATATTCCAACACACCATTGTGGAAAAGCGACCTCTCTGAAAGTTTTTTATTTTTTGTTGTTACTCGTATGTCAGTTCGTGAACGTGTGTTATAATTATGTACTTCATTGTTGTATGTCAATTTTGACGTAAGGTATACAGGCGTAAGACCCAATTTTATTTTGTGAATCAGAGTCAGAGTTTGGAATTTTAAATAATTTTCCACGGAGAGCCAGTTTAGCTCTCTCAGCATATATTTGATTGAAGTATCTCTGGGCACGGAGAGTATGATTCTCATCGCTCGATTTTGCAATTTTTGCATTCTATCCTTTTCATTTTTATTTGCCAAATATAGTATGGACGCTGCGAATGTAAAATGAGGAGAAATTAGCGTATTGTATACCGTTAATTTGGCCCACTGTGATAGAAACGGAGCAATTCTGTATAAAAAGTTTACGTTACACGATATTTTATTAATAATATACTGTGAATGTATTTTAAATGTTAGTCCTCTATCTATAATTATACCCAAATATTTAAATGTTTCAACAACCTCAATTTCAACTCCTTCAACCACTATGCGATATCTGCTCTTAAATTCTTGAAACTTGTGAATGTTACCAATCAACATAAATTTGGTCTTAGCGGCGTTAAGTTTCAATAGATTGCTATTGCACCATTCGACGATATTACTCAACTCCGCGTTCAACGTGTCCGTTAATACCTCAAAATCATTTGCAGAAAAGTAAAGCAAGGTGTCGTCAGCAAACAGATGAATTTGACACTTTCTGACGGTTCGAACAATGTCATTGATATACAATAAAAACAACAGTGGTCCAAGTGTACTTCCCTGCGGCACCCCATTCCTTACACTTGTTTCGTTTGAAGTGATTTTATTTATTTTTGTCACCTGTCTTCTATTGTTCAAGTAGTCCTTAAACCAACTTAAAGCTACTCCATTAATACCGTAGTTTTTCATCTTGTCTAACAATCTCTTCCGGTCTATCGTTTCGAACGCTCGTTTTAGGTCTAGGAATACTGCACCAATCAGCATACCTCTGTCAAACTTCTCTTTCCAATCGAATAATACGTTCTGCACAGCGGTTTCACAACTATGACCCTTACGGAAACCCGACTGATTAACATACAAAATGTTATTATCAACAACGTAACCGGTTAATTGTTCATAAACCACTTTTTCGATTATCTTTTCAATGCCCACCAAAAGATTAATTGGCCGTAACTCACAGGCAGTTTTCACGTTATTCACTTTCGGAATAGGTATAACTGTTGAAATTTTTAAGATGGATGGTAATTTACCTGTTTCTAAAGATGAGTTGACAAGATTTAGCAGTGGTTGCTTTATATTCTCATAAATGTTTTTGATCAACTCAGCTGTAACTCCATCCGGACTTCCTTTATTGGGTAACGAAAATACAACCTTCCGAAGTTCATTATAATTTAACAATTTAAAAGATCTGAAAGATGAGATTAGAGGAGGGTTGTTTTCCGTGAAGTCTATTTTATTTGTAGTGTCGATTTCAGATATAACACTATCAATACTGTTAATATAAAAGTTGTTTAATTTATCACTCATCTCCGATGCCTCTGATACTTCTTCCCCATCAATTTCCAATTTTCTAAACTCCACATTTTTTCTTGATGTTATTAGGGGTTTGAGTGTGTTCCACATCTTTCTAGGGTCCGACTTACATGAATCTATTTTATTTTCATAATATAGTTTTTTTTCTTGCCGTATTATTTTTAACGCTTGATTCCTATTATACTTATATAACTCTCTGTTTGCCTGAGTTTCACTCAACTTATAGGTTTTGTAGCTTTCGTCCCTTTTTTTAACTGCGCAGCGTACTGTCTCATTCCACCATTCTTGAAATCTTGATTTGATGACTATCTCCTTTAAAGGGGCGACTTCGTCTAAGGTGTTAATAATAATAGTGTACAGTGAGTTGTACTTTTCGTCTAAGTTTCTATGTACATAATTCCATCGAACTGCTGAGAGTTTCTGATCAAGTAGAGTGTAGTTAATCCTTCCGCGAGATATCATATGTCGGCTACTCTTATCTTTATGATTATTATTCAATTTCCAACATACAATGTAATGGTCCGTTATTTTTGGTGTATGGTGAACAGTACAGTTTATACTATCTACATTAGAAAAAACCAAATCTATAATACTTCCGCCTGAGTCAGTTGCATGCGTTACATCCTGTACCAGTTGCTTGAAGCCAATTTCTCTCATTAAGTTGGCAAGTCTACGTGTATAGGTTTGGTCCTGTAACCAATCAATATTAAAATCTCCCAGCATAATAACAGGATGTGTTACATCCTGAATACAATTTGAACACCACTCCTCAAAATCATTCAAGAACTCGGCGTCGCTACCACCAGGAGAATGATATAGACCTACAAAATAGTAATGTTTCTTATTTATTATTACCTTTACATTAAGTAGCCAATAATTTTTCTGATACACCCATCTATCCACCTTCAGTAAGGTAACTGTTTCCCTTATATACATTAATACACCACCGGTATGCCTACTACTGCTATCGCATCTTGCAATTCTATATCCCATAACAGCAATTTCATTATCCCCTATATCTGAAGTAAGTCTCGTTTCTGTTAAACAAACCAACAAAGGACTAGTTTTATAAATAAAGTTCGATATTTCGTCTATTTTAGAGAGTAAGCTTTGTGAATTTAATAATATTACGGAGTTCACCCCATTTATAAAAAATTCTCTACTGCACTGTTGTTGGTAAAAGGCATCTCAGGTGTAGAAGGCTTTTCGAAATTTAGAGGCAATTTACCACTTATCAAGGATTTTATATGATCCACAATTTTTAATTTTCCAGAATATTTAATATGCAAACCCTTCCCAAATAAAACGTAAGAGTTGTTTATCAAAGAATTAACATGGACAAATCTAACGCTATTGTTATTACGTGCAACTTCGTAGTATATTTTTTGGTTCAACTTATCAATAAAACTATTTAAAACAGGTCTGTTATGCCACAAAGGTGTCGACAGTATTACAATATTAGTTACCAATGCAATTCCTTTCAATATATTTAAAGTGCTTTCTTTTATGTCGACACCCCTAAGACAATTCACTAAGCCACCCATAACGATTAGGCAATCATTTTTTGAAAAACTTTTTGTAAGTTGTGGACCATTTATTACTATATCGTCTAGTGTGGCGTTGTGTTTTACAATTGAACTTATCTTAAAACCATCTCCTAAATAAACACTCAGAATAGTTGAAAAATCCACCACATTACTATCTCCCAAAATCAAAACTTGTCTTTTCTTATCACTTTCAGCGTTTTTCTCGATAGTGGATGTATGCTCCTTCGATTCCCTTAGTGTACATGTACCTACATAGTCCAGATTACACTCACATTGGCGCTTTAAGTCCTCCAGTTTCTCACTACACAGTGCATTTTCAACTTCCATAGTTTTAATCGACTCTAACATTTCTCTATTAATAGCATTTAGTTTACTTATTTCAGTTTCTAACCTTTGAATCAGCATGAGTTTTTCTTGATTATTTTCTTCCAACTTTTTTAACGCAATCTTTGCCTGTTGTAGCTCTTTCTCTAGGTTGTCAATAGTTTTCCTATACTTATTTTGTTTCTGAACAAATTTCTGTTCGGCGTCCATAACTTCATTCTCGAAATCTTGCGAAAACCGTTTCTGTCGACCTATGTAATTGTCTCTCTGAATTATTTCGGATTTATATTTTTCTATTTCGGATATCAGCTCATCTTCTCGTTTTTCTGCAGCTTCTTGGTTTTCATCGACGGTTAAGTTTAGTTTGTTTATAGTTTCCTGTAACTTTTTAATGGTCACTTCGTGCACTTGGTTGTTTGTCTGTTCATACTTAAATTTGTCTTGACATGTTTTGGAACAACAAATTTTATGTTCTTCTAACAATAATATGTTTTTTTTTCGTACACAGCTTGGGTGAAAAACCCCCAAACATACGACGCAAATAAAATTACTGAATTTCTGTTGCTTGCAACACTTGAACTTTGGCTCCATTTCCATATACACACTTTAACTATAATATTGATAGATTCGATAGTTTCATTGGCGCAAAAGGACGACACCCACGATATCCCTCGCACAAAAAACACAAACAATAAAAATACTTGTAAAAGTATTAAACGTATCAAGTAGTTTTTCCGTTAAAATAGCGAAAATTGAAGCCGCAAACGCTGTCACGAACTGGTTAACGTGTCACAACAACATTGCACTGCTTTTTAGAATTTTTTACTCACGTAATACCTCAAGATTAAGAATATTACAGGGATAACATCGTGTGTGAGTTGCGCACTTGCACCAGACAAACAAAAACCAATAATGACTATAGTCGATGAGTAAATCTATGGCACATTTACAAAACACTTTATTTTAAAATCTGGCCGTGCGTTTCGCTAACACTGCCTTATTAGGACTTTCCACATAATATGTGAAACCCCTCTGGTTCTTCTCTGAGAAATATGCTTTTAAATTTGTCTGGAGTAGCTATTTAATGCTGCTCTAAGCCGCAGTTTCTGAATATAAACCTATTTCCCTTTCACTGTCCTATCAATTTTAAGCTGGGACCGATTTTCATTAAGCATGCGTGAAATAATGTGGATAACTGTCAAGTCACCGCCATGATTTTTTTTTTGAAAGCGTCCGTTCGACATAAGTCCCCGGTTTCACTGCAGCCTCATGGGCTTAATGTGAAAAGTACCCGTATTTTATGCCACCCAATCCAACCACCCTGTACTCTCCACTAACTTGTGGAGTTCAGTTATGTGTTGGGTGTCAATATCTACTGGCACAATCAGCGCATGCCCAAAAATAGCGTGTCGCCTTCGTTGTAAGGCTACACACTCACATACTACATAGTAAGCTGTTTCAACTGCCCCATTACAGAATGTGCATTGCAGGTCCCCGTTATACTGACCCATCATCATTATTTAGGTGGTCTCTCAGAGCGTAATGCTCAGTAAGGTGTCCCATAGTTATTCGCATCTGACTCCTGCTTAATGATAGCCGTTTTACAGTGCGTTTTGCTGCTGCAGGTATAAACTTCTTACCATGTTCCTGCTGGGGATATGTTCCTTATATCTCTTTTTGACCCAGCACTTGAGGAGTTCCCTCGCCGTTCTTTTAGACAAGCCCAGGTTCCGTGCCAGTATATGGCGTTTCAGAGGCTTGTCTAGCCAGCCAATCCGCTCTCTCGTTGCCTTCGATTCCCGAGTGCCCCGGGACCCACACTAGATTAAACCTATGGTGGTCCGCCAAGGCCCTAAGTTCTCTTTGGCATTCCCATACCAGTTTAGTTATAACCTTGGGGCTTTTCCGAGCCATGTTAAAATGTACTATCATAATATTTATTATATTGGTCAGTATTTGTTATAATTTTAATTAGAAACATTACATAATAACACAACCCCAAATAAATCCACACCAGATGCGTATGGTCGGCAAATTCCTCGCCAGAGAACTTTGGCGGTTATATGCGGCCTGCACCAATTAAATGAAACCATGTTTTTGCCTAGGTATACTTTGCAAAGTGCATTGTTCTGCTTGTGTTAAATTATGTATAATTATTCCGGTTTTCACAGAAATAAAATCATAATACATTATGATTTTTCGCCTAATAATATACTCTTGCTAGTACATACCTGTATTATTAATAATATTTTTGAATTTATCTATTTATATGCCGCAAAATAAAGTAGTAATTAAGGTTCAAAGCAAACTAGTAATACCAGTGTATCTTTTACCAATAGCTAATAAAAAATCAGCATCTGATTATGTACTGTGTTGTTGTTCTAGTGCCAAGGTGTGGTTAAAAGCTTGAGTTGATGTCAAAAACTGTGGAAGAAACTGTATACTATGCGAGCATCATTTTAAGGTCAAATATCTTTCTAGAGGAGAATCAAGAAAGCGTCGGTTGTTTAATGTATCCCCTTGTGTCCTAAAAATGTGCTCTAAAGAAAACTTTTTTTTCTTGATTTTCTTGAACCTTCTTTTTTATATTAGTTTTGATTTTGTTTTCGTGGGGATGATGTTCAAACATTTAAACCATATATTTATTTAAAATTTTTTATATTTCATGTCGTTTTTTCTTTTCTCTTTTTCAACGTTTCGATAGACTTAGCTATCAGTCGTCTCGTTGTTTTAGTTCCTGAATATCTAGCGAGACGTTGAAAAAATAATAATAGTAAAAAAAACGTACATTAGATAAACAATTTTAAATAAATATACGGCTTAAATGGCTGAACCTCATCCCCAAGAAAAAAAAATCTTATCAGGTTTGGTTTATTTGTCTAATAATAATAATATTCTAGAGCAACACAAATTGTATTTAGATTTTTTAGATGTAATGAAAACGATTCACTTATTTCATTGGTTTTGTATTGTACTTTTATATTCCAGTTAATATGATGCGAAAAAGTTAAATACATACATTTTAGTATTTATTTTGAAAGCTCGTGCTTATATTCAATACCTGTCGAGGCAAATAGCCTGTTGTTGTGCCTTGTTCTGTAAATTTATAGATACTTATCTTAAAGTTCAATAGCGGGGTCAGATTAATGTAACATTGACATAATCTAAATTCGAGTCGTTGATTTCCTTATTTTTTTCCTACAAAATTAAAATTCTATATAGTTATTCGCACCTTTTACATAATATTATTAACATGTTTCTTCTTTTTAGATGTTACAATCGTACCTGAATGTTCCAATCAAGAGCCTTTGACCGAGCCAATTTTAACTGCTTGAAATACCGAACACCCTTTTACTGAAATAAGCCAATAAAATCGTTTCGACTTTCACGTCTAAAAATCAATAGACTGCATTCTATTAGCTACAAATGTATTTTTTGTAGAACTTTTTATGCAATTATAACATATAATTAAATTAAAAATATATTATATCCAACAACTTTTGTGTTTTATGATTTTCTATCTTTCCAATTTCCTAAATCATAATATTATCATTGGCTGAACGTTTACCTAAAAATACCGTACATATTTATTATATTATATATATTTATTATCCTATAATTTGGGAATTGTCTCATCATAGGGGCTATTATCCATTTCTTCCATTTTACGAATAACGTTCTATCCAAAGAACATTAAAACAACGTGCATTCCTATTCAGTATGGATAGCTGTCATTCGTCTCGCCCCAAGGTCACTAAAACTTGTATCCTCAACTTCAAAGGTGCCGACAAGTTTTGTTGCTTCTCTGTGGAGGCTCTTTTTGGATATCAGCTTTTTGGACTGTTAGATTTCCGCGATAAATATCTGAAATCTAATTCAAACTACTGCTATATTATCTTTTAGACGACGCAAGCCTCATTCAGAAAATATCCTGGATATATGGTTTTCCGTTCATTGAGATAAAAGCTAATCTTCGCCGCTATATTTTTGTCCTAACTGTTAATTTCTGACCTTATGTTTATCTGATAAAGTATATTCTCTTGCCAATAAGGATAGTCTCTTAAAGTTAGTCACATTTAAAATGCCTTAGTAAGTACATATCAATTATTATGGGTTCAGGAGGAAACAACTGGTTGCTTGGATAAACTTGGTCGTGTTATTACCTTTTAATCGAAAACGGTCAGCAAATTTGAATGGCTATTAACAATTCTGGTCGTAATGTAAAACCTGAAATTTCAAAAAATATTTTAATTAACTTGAAAAATATAATAATATCATAAGTCATACTCTGACGTATAAAAAGCTTTAGTTTTACATACAAAAGCTCTGCAATAATAAAACAAGGTAAAATTACAAGTAACTCTCTAGCTTATAATAGAGGGTGCAAATCCCAACTTGGAAACATTTTTGTAAAATTCGGTGTTTATCACCATTAGTAGCTTAGATGCTACTTACCAAACAGGACCATCTCGAGGCTATAAAAGTGATATTAATGATAGTTTTTGCCGTGATAAACAGTCTAAAAGTATACGGAAAATGAAGAGAAATGATTCTGTTGGACTTGTATAGTATAGGAAGGCTTCTTTACTGATGCATAAAATAATGTTGCTGAAAGTGTATTATTAGTGGGTATAAAAGAACATTGAGTTATTTAAAAATGCATTTATTTTATTGTCAAAAGATTTATACTACTAGTATAAGTCTTAGTATTTAAGTTTTTCCTTAATGGCCAACATAATTTTATCAGACATAATGGTAAAGTGAGAATCTTAAACCATAAACGTACTTTAACCCAATATTGAAATTTGAAGGCATTTGCTTTACCATTTGTTATAGTTGAGACAATAATTAGTTTACAAGACTAGGCACTATTTTGATTGGTGTTTTTTATATAGATTATGTAATTTAGATATCCAGGAGTCAGCAATAATACATATCAATTATTTTTAACAAAGATCTTGCTCATGTTTCGCGGACCTGTGCATTGCAGCACTTTTGCCAAACATAATCAACGATTGTATTTAAATCTATATAGGTACACATTATTTATCTCTAATATTTATTTGGTGTTATGTATATTTTAATGTTTTTTTTTTCTTTGTAATTTGTTAAGAGAAATAAATATTATTCTTATTATTTATTTATCTAACCCAATAAAATAAATCAATACATAAAACAATCAACAATAAAATCCATATAATTGACTATTATACGCTATTTAATCAAATTAAAACCAAAAAAACACATCAAATTCAATTAAGAAGAATAATTGACCTAATTACACACTACATTATACTGCTATTTTGTAGGTTATTTCTCAATCATTCATAGACTTCGAGAAAGGGAAAAGAAGATAAGAAAAAAAAAAATCGCAAAGAAATCCAAAAACATACAGATCAATAAAAAAAAAAACTCAAAAATGAGACATGTTTTGATAAATTAAAATGCGTCTTTGTATTTGGTTTTTGCCACAAATATATTTGTTAGCAAAGAATTTATTTATTGTAACAATGGTATATATATGTATTCCTGCCATAAGAATATATTTTTTTCTTGGAAGAAAACTCATTCACATGCACCAAATTGTTTAATTAAAATTATAGACATGTTTCGACCTTAGCTAAGGTCATCATCAGTATAACTTAGTGGAAAGGAACACACAACAAAATTATGAACATTATTTAAAATTGATCCGTTACATAGTAGCTAATGCCTTATGTAACGTATCAATTTTAAATAATGTTCATAATTTTGTTGTGTGTTCCTTTCCACTAAGTTATACTGATGATGACCTTAGCTAAGGTCGAAACATGTCTATAATTTTAATTAAACAATTTGGTGCATGTGACTGAGTTTTATTCCAAGAAATTGGTCATCCACAGAGAGATGGACTACTTCATCAAAAATATTTTTTTCTGTTATTGGTGGTTCTTAAATTCACAGGTATTTTTTTAAATTAATATCATGTACCTATTACTTTAAAAAATAACATATTTCTAAGCTTGATGAAGTACGTGAACAAAACGAAACATTGTTCAATAGAAACCAAATCAGATAATGAAAGTTTTATAAGGAAGACAAATTTTTTAATTCTGTACAGATCGTGGGCATAAAATGAAGCAATATACACGTGACGAAGAACTATCTAATATTCATACCAAATGAGCAATTATCATGCGAAACCTAAGGGAGCAAATATAGAAAAGCTATAGCGGTAAATTGAGAGTAGCAATATTTTCCAAGAATTCGCTATTAAAATTGCACAAAGAAGCCAAAAGGACATAGCCGACAATACCCAGTATTGAAAAAGTTGGAAAATGCCGAGTTTGTGTACACAAAATCTACGACAATATAAAAACTTATCGTTTATTTTAATTAGTTTTAGCAAATAGCCAAATTAATGGTAGTTACAAAATTCGCACAAGATCTGAACCATGCGAACCTGACGATGACAAATGATAGAGAATATGTCGACATATAAATATCTGGGAAGTTGGATAGAACAATCGGGTGACCAAACAAGAGAAATAAGAACGAGGATAGAGATGGTCAGATCAAATCAAATCAAGAAGATATTTACGACTCGGGATATTTTACATGGAACTTAGGATGAGGATGCTGCGTTGTTATGTTTTTTCCACGCTCTTGTATGGGGTTGAAGAACGGACGCTCAATAAAACCACATCGACAAACTTCAAGCATTCGAATTGTGGTGTTACCGTAGAATGTGGCGTATTCCTTGGACCGATAGAGTTATGAATGCCGAAGTACTGAACCGGATGCAGAAGGAGTGCGAAATCATTAACACCATGACAAAAAGAAATAATAATATTATTCATTATGATCTATAAAAAGAAACAAAAAATGACAAAATAATGTTGATTTTCGCATAATTTTAATGTAATATTTTCTGTGACAAATAACAAAAAAATTTCCATAGAAATTGTGAGTGTTTCATAATACAATTATTTCTAACACGTGTTTACTACTAAATATATATCCAGACCTCAATAGAAATTTTCTGGAACATTGATTTATAAGTTTCTCTTTTCGCCACTGCTGATGGAACTAGTGTGAGTTCCGAAACATGTTTGGACACTATAGATTTCTATTAAGTTTATTTTTGTGATTCGACTTTTATTTCGTCATTAACAAAAAGAATACTACAATACCTGGGTCATAAAGGGTGTCCCAAAATTAACGCAACATTTGAATTTACCGCCATTTATGCAGTAAAGTGTTGGCAACCCCTAAAATCAAAACATAGCGACAACTGACAGTTTAGGGTTAGGAACAATGGAGCGTTACACGATAGAACAATGTCTTTTCATAATTGAACAATATTTCAAAAATAATGAAAGCTTGGCGGCCGCAGTTCAAAAATTTCATACAAAATACGGTCGGAATAGTGTTTTAACTTCATCAACTACTGTGAAGAGATCAATTGAAAAATTTCAGGAGACAGGATCCGTTGGACACGCCAAACACACTGTTCGTCCAAAAATAAGCCGTTCAAATGTTAATATCGTGAGAGTGTCGGAGACAATCCAGGAATGTCGGAGACAATCCAGGAACCTCAATTCGGCGGTGTACAAGAATTGCAAATTGCAAGAAGCTGTGGAGGTGCACTACAAGAAGCAGAAGGCAATAGGCGAACCGTAATTTCTTGAGTTAAAAAACAATAATTAATTATCGCTAATAGTGGATACCGCATATCAACATGTAAAAGTTCCGCCTTACGCCAAGCAGAGTAGGTATCTGAATCTCAATTTTATGGAATGTTGGACGCGCGCAAAGTGGGAGCAGCACAATGCGGTCCTCATGTTACAAGCTTTGCACATATATACATACGTCACATATTCTCATTACATTGAGATGTTTCCTTAATTAGCACTGTCAAAGTCGAAGGTCAATTCAGATCATTTCCAAACACTCTTTCGCACTATCCTAGTTTGGATAGCTCAAGAGTATCGTCTCGAGTTTACAGCTTATCTCATCCCATCTGCTAGGGGTCCTTAAACTTTATTATCAGAATTGCCGGAGGCAAGTTTTACAGAACACAATCCATAATAGTGGAGATGGCTCCCAATTTATCCAGTCTGGTCCTGACGAAGGAGACAAAGACGTTATGGAGTACATTCACTAGCAGGATGTGGCAATCCAGTGGTGACCCAGCAGTATATTTATACCACAGATAGCATCGTGTTGAAATAACTTCTTAAAGGAAAACACTAGTTGCAACGACACATTTGGTTGTAGTATAATTTTCGTCAAACCAGCAAATAACTTGCGAACAATTTACGTTTCCACTATTTTCGTGGTGTCTAACAAATAATCAGGTGCAAACCAAGAAATGATCCAATGACTTAGAGATATTAAATACGAAGTAAGCAACGAAAACGGAATGACGTTAGTAACACATACAACACAACAACCATAAAAATATTTTTCAGAAAATGAAAACAGAACATCTAAACTCGTAAGATTAAGTTTCTTTATAGTGGTAAGTTATATAAAAATTACGTTTTTCGTAATTCATAAAGAAATAAGAACGGCTGATAACATATCCAAGGAATTGTTGCTTTACGTGTTTAGCGACCCTTATGCCATATTATTTCAAGTAAAAAAGTGTATATGAATTATTTTTATTTCATATTTGCAAATGTAAAATACGTGTAGAATTATTAATGTCATACAGGTGATAATATGCTAATACTATTACCTCGAGGCAGGAAACTATATTTATAATTTGTATTGTGATTATTTCAGTATGTTATATTTGTGTTGCTATTCTGCCCACAAAACTTATAAATATGATTAACGATTAATCAGTTTATTTTCATACTGTATAGGGTTACGTAATGCGATAGGTTTCTTGCCTATATGTTGTAAATATAAAAAAAAAACTAAAACAATAATTATTATACAGTTTGCGTGCGACTTGGAATTAAATAATTACAGCGTGGTAAGTCGTCATTTAAAATATGATTTTTCATACCTTATTACTTGCCAATAAATAAAAAATCGGTCCCTGTGCGGGAACTTAAAATCTGCGAATAACAAAATGAAAAGGAATTATTTTTTAATGTTATGCTATCTGAAAACCAATGTGTTTTAGTATCGCATGTGCCTCCAGCAGCACGAATGACTTCTTGGCTTACTTCTCACGAGCCTTCGAATGTCCTCCTGTGGTATACTGTCCCACACTCCGACTAGGACTTCTGTGGGTTGCTGAAGGGTTGAGGTGGATTTAGACGACATCGAATACGTCTGTCCACTATATCCCATAAGTGTTTAATAATTTGAGTAAGGTCGGGGTTTATCGCTGGCCAATTCATTTTACGAATTTCATGGTCGTTAAGAAAATCTATAGTAATCGTAGCATTATCGTGCATGAGAAGAAAATGAGGGCCATATGATGCAGGAATCATGTGATTTGACAGAATGATATCAATTATTTCCTACAAGCTCTCTGACAAACTTTGACCCATGACATGAGAGAAAATATGTATTTACCGAAATCTTTCGGGATTTTGCAACGTTAGTAGGGCGAGGAAACACAGATTGACTTTTAAAGACATATTTATTGCTTGGCAAATGAATCTGTGACAACGAAAGGAATGCGGACAAAAAAATCCTAGATTGCCAAATTTAACTACAAAATATCACTAGTTCTCGAAGAAGAAGAAGTAGTATGACCTTGAAAATCGATTTTTTACAATTACAAATAATAATAGTCAAAAAAGCTCAGCATTTTTAAGTGGTTGTTTGTTTTATTTTTATTTAATAACTAAAATTTTTGCTACTGAATATTAAAATAGGGAAAAGAAATTACGATCTTCTGTAAAATCGGCAATTGGTGGAAACTGAGTTCTTCCCCGCAATTGTTGCCGCCCGTCGTAGTAATATTGAATCAGCCAGTGGCAGAGTGGTGTTATTATTTATACTTTTGTTGTCGTGTATGAGTTGCAATATTATCAAATATTATATCAAATTATTATTGTATATTTAGCGTTCTGTTACTTTAGTGTTTTAGGTTCAAATCATACTATTCACTCCTCGATAGATGGATTACTTCAGAAAAAAATTTTTTGTTCTTGTAGAAATATAAGTTTACACATTGTTTGTGTGGAATTTTTTATTGAATCTACTTAGAATTTTGGTATTTTAAAGATTAACAACATAATCAAGACAGAAGTTAACACTACCAAACTTACAGAGTGTCCAAAAATCCTCGGAACAATAAACTTTTCAATACCGTTCTCGATTTTTGATATTTCTAAAACTAAAACTATTAAGTCTCGTATATCATTTAAAAGGAACAAAAATATGCAATTTTAATGGCTAAAAAAATCAGGGTAGTTCGATTTAAAAAAACATCTCTTAGAACGCCTCCGTATATGTGCGAGTTAAACCCAATAGAGTTAATTTACGCAAAACTTAAATTAAATATATAAGAACCCGCAATACAACCGGAACTTTCAACCTAACTACATTAAAAGAAGTTTTTAATATTCACTAATTATTGGAATAGTTTTTGCCGACATCTTAAGGAGTTGGAAGAAGAATTTTGGAGGAAATTGAGCACATTATAATAACTTTAGGACAAGATGACGACAGCGAGACTGATGATAATATCGATGCTCAAATTGACGAAATCACAGACAGATTGCCACCTTCTATAAAGTAATAATAATTACGATCGATATATTCAATCGAAATATCCGAAACATAATAATAATAATAATAATAATAATAATAATAATAATAATAATAGGCTTTATTAAGATTATATACAGAAAAATATACATCTTAAATGGCGAAGTCTAGCTGGTTCTTTTCTTTTGAGTAAAAAAAAAAGGCTGCTACTCAACATTAACCACTTAAACAATATAAAAGCTAAACACATAACCTATATGAATTATATTAGTATAAAACAATAATGATATTATTCTTAACTACAAAAAATTTTAATTCTTATTCTTACGAAAACTATTCAAACGAAAAACACCCTAATTAGAACTAATGAAACACCCTTATATCAAATTAAATTACGGGCAAAAGGCAAAAACAAAACTTATTAATATAAACAAAAAATAACCATACATATAGCTAGACAATTAAATTTAAAAACTACCTACTGAAAGAAACATCCCTAGTCAGTCAACTGTGAGAGTGAATTATCTTTCACTTTTTTTCGAAAACCATTTACTGAAAGTGGCACCGAGAAATATGCTATAAAATCATTATGGTATTTTACAGCATTGTACGTAAAACTTCTTTTAAATAATGCAGATTTATGCTGAGGCATAGTAAGAAGATTCCTATTTCTCAAGGGCACATTATGAACCTCATCTCTGAAAACAAGTTTACTCCTTAAATAAGCTGGCACAGATGACTGAATTAACCGAAACAAAAAAGAAAGGAATAAGTATATAAATAATTTGTACACATTCAACCAATTGAGCTCCCCTATCTTTGCAGAGACATGATCATATTTCCTTAAACCACAGACAAAACGACACCAGTTATTTTGTATTTTCTGAAGTCGATTTCTATCAAATACCGTTAGTGCCGGATAGTACAAAATTAAACCGTATGAAACTGAAGATAATATATATGACTCACATAATTTTTTACGGACTTTAAAATTCAGAATATTTCGGTTGACATACAATACTTTTAATGCTAGGTACGACTTTTTATTTAAATTATTAATGTGTTGATTAAATCTCACTTTGCAGTCAAATACAATTCCCAAATTCTTAGCGGTCGATTCATAATGCAAAGGTTGACTTTTCAGGTCCAGAGATATATAGTTCTTTAAAAAGTGTAAAATATTTTCTGATGCATAGATCATGACTTGAGTTTTACCAGCATTTAATTTCAAACTATGTTTCTTACAGTATTCCGATATATTGCATAAATCAGAATTTATATTTGCTTCAACATCACTATAGTCAGATGGATCAAATGTATAAATAAGTTGTGTATCATCCGCATACGATTCACTCATGCCAAACCTCACGCAGCTCCCCAAATCAAACGTATACAATAAATATAAAAGAGGACCCAGAATAGAGCCTTGCGGCACTCCAGAATCCACCCTTGCCACATCAGACACTCTCCCATTCACTCTTACATACTGCTGCCGATCATACAAGTAATTTTTGAAAAACAGAATACCCATACCAATACACAACAACTCATGGTCCACGCAATCAAATGCCTTGGAAAAATCCAAAAGCACTAATATAGTCGCCATCTTATTATCTAAACCACGAATTATCAAATCATTTACATGTAACAACAGTGATGTTGAGCCAAAACCTGGCCTAAATCCAGATTGATTTTCTGGTAGCAAACCATTAACATTTACAAATTGATACAGTTGTTGATGTATAGCTCTTTCTAATACCTTGCTCAAGACTGGAAGTAAGCTTATCGGTCTGAGATCACTTACAGAGTTAGGACAATTTACTTTAGGTACCGGGCATACCACTGCTGTATTCCAAATTCTTGGAAAGTAACCAGTTTCAATGCAGATATTTATTATGTGGGTTATATGATTTAATAAAATAGGTAAGGTGAGCTTAATCATAACAACTGAAAGATCATCACTTCCAGCAGCATTAGATTTAATAGAAGTAATTATTTTATATATTTCCAATGGAGATAAAAGCCGAAAATCTAATTTTTCCGGACCATAAGTATTATTTTTGAAATATTCAATTAATTCCGAATCAGCCCCACTACCAGAAAAAACAGACAAAAAGTAATCATTTATAATGTTTGGATTGCAAAAACAATCCGGCAAATCCATTTTTGGTTTTATCATTACATTTGCAATTTTTAATCTTTTCCAAATTGTCTTTGCATCCTCAGCACTCACATACTTCAAGAACGCTGCCTTTTCTCTGCGTACAGACGCCAAAGCAAAATTACGGAGATCTTTGTAAGCCCTCCAGTTCAGATCAGTTTTCGTTCTTTTATATCTTTGAAAAGCCCTGTCACGTTACAGTTAATTATAGTTTCTAAACGTGACTTAAAGCAACAAAATTCTTCTTCCAACTCACTAACATGTCGGCAAAAACTATTCCAATCATTACTAGATATTAAAAACTTCTTTTTGTAGTTGAATTCAACCGGAAATTTCCACCTAACTACATTAAAAGAAGTTTTAATATCCAGTAATTATTGGAATAGTTTTTGCCGACATGTTACGGCGTTGGAAGAAGAGTTTTGCAGGAAACTGAGCACATTATAACAACTTTAGGACAAGATGACGACAGCGAGACTGATGATAATGATGATGCTCAAGTTGACGAAATCTAACAGATTGCCACCTTTTATAAAGTAATACTAATTATGATCGTTATATTTAATCGAAATATTTAAAACAGTTTATTATAGTTTCTAAACGTGACTTAAAGCAACAAAAAGATCTGTTTTCGATAAGTTGTTTTAGATTTTTTTTGTTTAAATCACGCAAGATTACCAAAGAATTTAATTTATTTCGTGTTAAGTTGTTTTAGAATGTTTTTGTTTTTTATAACAACGGTTTATTTTCATTTTTGGTATGCAAACTTTAGTACATATTTGAAATAAAATAAATAAATAAAATACTTCTTGGGTGTTATAGCTTAATAGCAGTAGGTGCTTTTACCAAACACGTGAAGAACTTTTCATTAATTTCAATTTTTTAGTAACACATAAATGTTTATTAATTATTTCTAAACTTTTACAACGCACGCCGTTGGAAATTTTATGAATAAAATCAGCTATGTTTTATTACAACTGCGTTCCCCTTACCGACGCCGCGCTGTTCAGATCAATTTGCCAAACAATATATTGAATGTGTTTCAGCTAGTTACCCCCCCTCCCCCATGACCTGGATCTAAATGCGCCCTTGGTCAGATCAAAGTTTGTCAGAGAGCTTGTAGAACACCCTGTATATAAGTTTTACCAAAAATATACAAGATTATTAGTGATTCTTTCACAAAAAAGAAACATATTTCTCGCCTTTTTGTGTACAATAACACTTCCATATTTATATTCTATTGAATTTTCGGTCAACCTAATACGATTAACCAGTCCAGTTGCGCTATATAACAACAGTTTCGTCGTATATCCAGAGAAAAGAAAAAACAACTTTTTACAGCTCTTTTCGCTGGCAATTGTTATCGTTGACAGTAAGACACCCTTATACGCAGGACACACATGTGTTATATTTGTCATTATTCGAAGTGTAAGCGGATTATATTATTTTATTTTTGTATAGACGGATTCGGCCACTGTATGGTGGTCGAAAAAAAGATTTGAACTACGAAAAAGTGGGATATAGTTGAGAGATTGTTTGGTAAATTGGAACTGTATAGAAAACGGATCAAGGAAGAATATGATGTGTGTGGGACCCACCTACAATCATTACAAATCCGATCAAAAAGTCGACAATATTGTGTCGATGTATAGAATGGGGTTTAGAAGACAGATATGTTACCTGTCAAATAAAATTTCATTGCAGTAACAATGTTAATCTCTGTAATTGCTGTTTTAGGAAACGGAAGATATTAGGATTACTATTTATATCGTTCAAGAATATTTGGATGTCTGATTTAAACACAAAACTGGGAGCCTTGAATAATATGTTATGTTAATATTCTCAACAAATCAACAAAGTTATAAGTTTTATTATATTTAAAATAAAATTACGGGTTCAATCAGTTTTATCCAAAAAAGGTTATAAGTGTATTTTCTTGTGTAATAGGATGGCAAGCTAGGTATAGGTTAGGCAAAGTAGCGCAGTTTTTAAAGAACTTTTATTTACAAATCTATTATACAATTAATATCACTATATTTTCGTATTTTTGAAGCTTCTTCTTGTATATTTTTTCAGTTTACATTTATTTACACAAAGGAAGGAAAAAAAGCCATACACATACTTCCCGACTTTTATCAAAATATATATTGAGTTGAAAGTAAAAATATTTAAAATTGACGAAATCCACAACATAATTTTAATTACATTTATTTTAACGTGTCGACCTAAGTGTTTGTAAGTGTAATATTTTGTCAAATAATGTCTCAGTCTATAGTTTTTGTTTATACACAATTTTTATAAAGAGTGATTAGTGAACTTGTGTCAAAAAGGTAATTTAAAAAGAAAAATGGTTCAAAAATTGTACTAACTTGTACTGTAAAACTATATTATTTTGGTTTCAGTCAAAAAAGTGTAGATGTCGTAAATAATGCGACGAAGCGTCTAAAAAAAAGTACCTACATGCCCAACAATCTAAACTGTAAAAATATACAATTAATCAGGACATTAAACTTCATATGTATATTATTTTTTTCTATACGACTCTCTTTAAATGCCTTTATTACTAATGTATTGTAATTGTAATGCTGTTAAATATTTAAAAATGCACGGGTAAATTTCCTGGTAATGACAAAAGTAGCATCGGTTATGAAAAATCACGATAGCAACGCTGACAATACAATGTAACCAAATTCACAGTTTAAATTATTTCGCTAAATTCGAAGGTTTCAAACCTATTTATATAATGAAAATCAGCGATAGTGAATATTTATAGTTTAAAACCACCTAATCAATCTAATACTTTTAACTCATCGTATTTAGGCTTACGCCAACAGGGCGGGTATAGGTAAGTTTCGAAATACAAACATTTTCCAAAAAATTATGATCTTTAATTTATTCAAAAGCATTAAAACAGTCGTAGAAAAAGTATAGTGTGAAACGTAAATGTTAATATTCATTCCAATACAAGCGAGTTAGCATCTTTGCAACGTATCCATCCTTTAATCAAGCCGTAGTCGATTATTTTACGGCAGTACTGAATGAGTTAAGAAATAATAAATAAAAAAAACTTTTGCTTACAAATGCCAAATTGAAGTGTTGTGTATATAGAACAACTAATGTAATCCTGTGTAATTTAAATTTGAAATAATGATCCATGGTAAGGCTTTTCCTGGTATTCAAATTCTGAACTCATGCTTTCGTTTACAGCTTGTCGTTCTTCTTTGTCAAATCTGGCTTTGGATTTGTCTTGGAAAGGGTGATGTACGCCACAGAGATTTTATAAAAGCTTCTGATAGAGTTGACCGTTATATGTTAGTGATAAAACTAGTAACGTTTGGTGTTTCAGATAGACTAGTCAAACTATTTCGTTCGCATCTGTACGATCGTAGCCCATTTGTTCAATACCATGGTTACCACAGGAGCACTTGGAGCATGAGAGCTGCAGAATCACCAATAATTATAAGAATGTTACTAATAGTTAGAATTTAAGGAAATCGTCGGCTGACTCTTTTCTTTTTGAAAACAGTTCACATGCCTGACGAAAAGTTCTGATTTGCTGTAAATACTACTTCACCTTTTGTACCTGCCCAACATCATTCTTTCCACTTCATCTAAACGAAAACCGGACCCCGTTGCTTACCATATCCTGTGATCTGCATCATTCTGCAAACTTTTCTTTGGTTTTATGAGAAACAGACCCATCGAAACCCTCACATGTAGCTTCTATTCTTTTTTTTCTACTATACAAGCTTTTTATGCTGCATTTTATAGGTTATCTTATATCAAAAATATATATTAACCATTTTTTCTGGTATGTTTGAAGAATATATATTTTTTTCATTGTTTACCCTTTTTTGCACTATTTGTGAACCATGATAGTTTTTTTTCCTTTTTTTTTTATTGGCCTGCATTTTAGGCGATTTAGCCATCATCCAGTGAATTTTTTATTATTTTTACTCGGGTGAACAGCTTCATGCAGCGGGTCCGCAATTCGAACCAACTAAATACCGGACAGTCTGCTCAAGTCTATCGAATAAGTTTTTAGGTAGAGAAAATATTTTTTTTTTTATTTTGGCCTTTTCTCCACTATTTACGAACGCCTATGTAAGCAAGTTCTTTATGATACATTTCATAGGATATATTCTATCAAAGCTATGAATAACTAGTCACTATGTCTGCTAAGTTTAGGAAATATGTGTTTTTTGAGTTTTTAAACCTTTTTTACACTCTTTTCTTCTTTCTTTTGGTTATACTCTATTAAACCAATGAGAAATTATTTAATATTTCGGAAAGGTTTAAGAAGGATGAATTTTTTACATAGTTGAACCCTTTTCTAAACATCTTGCCTACGCTCAATATTTCCTAAAAGTCAATCAGCACCTAAACATATCCTGTTGTCTTTTTGTACTAAATTTGGTTAAAATACCGGGTGTCCCACCGGGAAGGGATTCGATCGATTATTGAGGAACTACACCGTGGAAGAATCTGAAAATCAGGCCCGCCATGATTATTACTACTAATTAGATAATGTCTACAATTTGTCATAGTTGTTGATTATTTTTGTCAAGTGTCATATTTATTTGCTATCTAAAGCCATCATGGCCAACTAAAATTAATTAAATTTCAAATTCATATGACTATTGTAATAGAAAAATGTAAAATTGCCAATAAAACTGAAAACTATCAGTTTTTGGGATAGACATCCTTTCATAAACTTGCCCTTATTTTTGATGCAAAAAAAAAAAAATATATAAAATGGGGGGTTGCCATTTAAAAATTTTGAATTATGACACTTTTTTCAATTTGATTTTTTACTCTTTTTTTTCAAATACCCTGTATTAATATTTCCTAAAAAAAGATACGTAGGCGGCTCAAGTAGGTCTATATATCCTAGGATATTCTGACAAATTAAATTATTAAAGCTTTCATACAGGGTGGTCCAACGAAAAGTTTGCACCTAGCTTTTCTCTTTTTTTTGTAGTCGAATGCGAAAATGCTCGGACACGTCGATTTTGCTTTTGAGGGGGACACATTTTAAACATATTTTTCGATCTGCGCCTTTAACCCCCTAGCGGGGCTGAGTAACAACCCTAAAATTTTAAATGGAAAGAGGGGTCTAATGACATATCATTTGAAAGGACACAAAATTGTCTTTCTAATGATACCCTATTTGTCGAATTTTACTAAAACAGTTAATACGAAAACGACTTTAAAGACATTAAGCCGATAATTTTGGTATTAATGAGAAATACATATAAGTTTTAATTATTGCGAGTGAAAACACCTGCAATCGTTAGTACATTCCAATGTTTGTTAGTTTTAACATTGCTTTGTAAAAAAAGTAAACAAGCTGTTAAATTGATTTATTAAAACGTTACATTAACAAATGTTGAAAATGTGACCCATTTGATTCCATACAATAATACAGATTTTGTTCAAATCTATTTCTAACATTTTGTAGCATATCAGGTGTTATGTTTCTGCACTCTTCTGTAATGCGTTGGCGAAGATCTTCTATGGACTCGGGCTTCGTGGCAAAACATTTATTTTTTAAGTGCCCCCAAAGAAAAAAGTCTAAAGGCGATAAATCCGGTGACCTGGCAGGCCATTCAATTGGGCCCCTCCTTCCAATCCACCGTCCAGGGAACCGGTCATCTAAGAACTGTCTTACAGGAGCCACATAGTGCGGAGGTGCTCCATCTTGCTGGAAATAAAGCCGATCAGCAGTATGATTTTGGTCATCTTCTATTATTTGTGTTATTAAAGGATCAATTGTGTCTTCAAGCATGTTTAGGTACACTTCACCAGTTAAATTTCCAGGAATAAAAAGTGGTCCTATAATATGATTTCCTAATATGCCACACCAGACGTTTATTTTTTGAGGATACTGGGTATGAACCTCACGGAATAAATGTGGGTTACTGTCATCCCAGTAACGGCAATTGTGCCTATTTACAGCTCCATTCAAATAAAATGTGCATTCGTCGGAAAAACAAATGTTAAATAATAATTGCGGATCTTCAATTAAACGCTGGCTCATTGCTTCACAAAATTGCAGCCTTCTATCAGGATCATCCTCATTTAGTTCCTGTACTAATTTGATTTTGTACGGATGAAATTTGTACGCTTTTAAAATTCGTATTATGGACGAACGGGAGACACCTGAGGCTTCAGCTAGTTGACGGGTACTTTGACTATGATCCATTTCAACATGCCCTAAAACAGCGACTTCCACAGCTTCATTTCTGATCGGTTTCTGCGGCTGGTGTTTTACATTACAGACAGATCCGGTATCTACAAACTTTTTAACTAACTTGCCAACGTACACATCATTCACATTTTTATCGGGATGTCTCTCATTAAATAAGCGAGCCGTAAGTCTAGCACTACTATTATTTTGAAAATAAAGTTTAACAATTTCAACTCGTTCTAGAATGGAATAAATCATTTTGTACGGTAAAAGTAAAATAACTTGAGAAGCAACCAAACTGAATCAATGAAAAGACTAAAATAAACGGTGTAAATTCTTTTCCTACACGTATCTGCAGTTTTTATTTCAACAAAAAACGCAAACGATTAGTGAGGAATTTAGTTCTGATAAATAAGATAGTGTTTTTGAAATCCCGTTTTTCTTCAAAGTAAATAATTTAGAAATGATTGTAGTTGTTTTCAGTCGTAATAATTAAAACTTATTTGTATTTCTCATTAATACCAAAATTATCGGCTTAATGTCTTTAAAGTCGTTTTCGTATTAACTGTTTTAGTAAAATTCGACAAATAGGGTATCATTAGAAAGACAATTTTGTGTCCTTTCAAATGATATGTCATTAGACCCCTCTTTCCATTTAAAATTTTAGGGTTGTTACTCACCCCCGCTAGGGGGTTAAAGGCGCAGATCGAAAAATATGTTTAAAATGTGTCCCCCTCAAAAGCAAAATCGACGTGTCCGAGCATTTTCGCATTCGACTACAAAAAAAAGAGAAAAGCTAGGTGCAAACTTTTCGTTGGACCACCCTGTATAATAAAAAATTGTTATTATTCCTTATTCTGAAAACGTCATTTTTGACATAAAATTTCAAATATTTCGAAAACGGCTGCCGATAACATATTAGGTATGAAATATGTTTAGAATTACACGGAGAATCCAAAAAAAATATAATTTATATAGGGTCGTATTTGAAATAAGGAAGTTGACACCCATTTCCAGTATAACCGGAAGTGCTAGATTCTTGAAAATATATTAGCCAAATTGGTTCCGTCGACCTAAGTACTACACCAGATTTTCAGATTCTTCCTCAGTGTAGTTTCTCCCTTCCCGGTGGGACACCCGGTATGTTAGGTGGTTTTTGAGTTATCGTGGATACAGACAGACATACACTCAGACTGACAGACAGATTTTTTTAAAATTACTTATTTACATATAAAATAACCGACAACGCGTATTTCCGATGAAATAAAAAAAAAAAACATTTTCACGAAACTAATAACCTTCATATACATATTTATTTCACTCTTTAGAATATCGATCAATGAAATTGTCTCTGGCGTCGCACAGTGGTACAAAATCCAGAAAAGCTGGCCAAAACCTTAATTTCACCTTGATTTAAACAAGATTTTGTATAATAGGCTTTTATAATTACAGATTACAAAA
Source organism: Apoderus coryli (assembly GCA_911728435.2). NCBI lineage: Eukaryota > Metazoa > Arthropoda > Insecta > Coleoptera > Attelabidae > Apoderus > Apoderus coryli. The sequence goes on along the minus strand of OU452204.1, from coordinate 5,941,898 downwards.
AAAAGTGGTGAATTTAAAAAAAAACAAAATGGCGGATTTAAAATGGCTGGAGACTTTTAGAAAACTTGCTTAAACAACTTAAATTTAATTACCAACAAAAATCATTTCAAAACTGAAAAATAATAATAGAGAGGCAAAAATATACAGGGTGATTTATGGTTGATGTTAGGTTCGACGATCATTAAGAGACATATTTACGATCCTCCTAAAAATTTGGTTACTTATATACAGTCAATATAATATATTACCCAAAGATTTTTATATTTTTACCTAGTTACAGGGTAATCGCAATTGACCTTAGTGTGAACTATACTTGAACAAATAAAAGTCTCTTTATTATCACATATTCTAAACAGCAATTAAAGTCTTTTTCAAATGATACATCATGCTCCTATAGGTAAAAATAATGAGGAAAAAGTTTACAATTCTTTCCCCGGCTGGTTTGTCGAAGCAATTGACATTGATTTTTGGAAAGTCTTGTTTCAATTAGCAATGACAAAGCTCCGTCCTCAGAAAGTGTTCTCCCTTGAACCGAATTAATTGAGTTTCTGTACTTGGACGGTTTAGTAGGTGTCCCAAACGTAATTTCATGTAAAACATAGGCAGAATCCAATTTTCCAAGGACGACCACTTCTAGGAGTACTCGAAATTGGTTTCGGCTTATCGTCATTGATCACAATAGTCATTTCGTTTAGCCAGTTTTGAAATTTGCCTAAAAACTTATCCTCGGTTCGGTGCACTTCCTGCAACTTCATTTTTATTTTTTGTACGGTATTACGTAACTTAGTTTTATCACTCTCAGTTAATTCAAAATCGCACTTATATTTTCTATTAATTTCGTTTTGCACAATGTCACATATGTTTTTGATATTTTGATTCAAGTGGGCCTTTATTAAAAAAAAGAGCGGAAATGCTCCGATATTTCGTGCATTTAGGTTTAAAAAAAAATCCAAAGGCAGAGTGGCAGCTAGTGGCAGACAAATGTCACTTTTCTTGAATAAGTAGACAACAATAATCAATATCTAACAAGATTTGTTGCGGAATTCCGTGGACTTTTTTTTGTATCTCTACCAAAATAAATAATATGTTCTTGAAAGGTTTAACTTTTTCTTGTATTTTGTACTTAAATTATTAATTAGTAATAAATAATTAATTATTATTACTAGCATATTCGAATACTACGTACCTTTCCCTACTTCAGCCAATTTGTTTTATTAAAAATGAATTAAATCTACACTTTTTTACGTACTCACAAACTAAAGCCTATTTTTAAGCGCGTGCGGTTTACCGATTCCACTTGTTCGAGAGTCACTTTAGTACTGCGTATCGCGGCAGGTCGTTGACCTTGAGACGTATGTTTAACGCTACGCGATACTCTAATATGTTGCCGAACTTATTTAATTCTAAAAATCCGCATTTTTAGAAAAACTTTATTAAGGGTTTTGGCCAGCTATTTAGACTTTTGTACCACTGTGCGTCGTACCGCTTGTGTGGAAAAATATGAATCAGCAAATTTTGGCTATTTCGTAGATACAATACCGATGTTAGAGTCATGAACTTTTATAAATTATGACAATATACTGGGTGTGACAATATCATATGATATGGAGAGCTAAAAATAAATTGATGAGGAGTCAGGGTGTATAGAGCATTATAACCAAAATACCCAGGCCCCCGAACTTATGCACATCCCTTTTGTAAAGTCGACTATTCAAATACTCACTCAGAAGCTAATCACTAAGAGCGACACGAATTCGAACCATACGTCTCACAGTATCTCTCCGGTTCACTACTCTCATGAACCTAGGCCTTGTATTTGTATATCCAGTTTTCAAATGAGAGTAGGTATATTGAAAAAAAATACAATACTTTTTAAAAATGTAAAAATGTGTACAACTTACGGAATCCAATATTAGGAGAACAATAGAATCAGCTCTAATTTGTCAAAGAATGAACTATTCAATGCAATCATCCTTAGTAAATGCATTAGATTATTAAAATCTAATTAAATCTAGTTTGTTTTCATAAGTCTTATCATTATCTTATGTGTTACCATAATATATTACTATTGGATATATTTTGTGTATCCTTCAAGACAATAAATTGAATGTTTGGAAGGAAAAAACATCTATGACTGAATAAAATATTCATGAAATACAATTACATATATATAGAGTGTAAGGCGAGGAGACTTGGTGGTTATAGGATATATTGCAAATGGGATTTCATCATCCAGCAATCTACATTTCAACAAGCCAGCCAATGTAAACATTGAAAAATACCCACTTTCAATTCTATTGTTGGCCTGTGTTGCCAAATGTTTGGAGATAACAAAAACAACTAATATTATATCAATTGAAATTTATTTTGCTGAAAACATATTTTTCACTAACATTTGTTCGTCAATTATGTGATATAAGAATTAAAATTTGAAACTATTTTTTACTATACTAAGAAATCAGTATAATTAACCTCAATCCTCTAATGAAAAGTAATATGCGTTATCCTTCTACAAACTCAGATCTGGGCTGATCTGACAAAGGCACGACAAACAGTCAAAATTATCATTGACTATGAATCATTTGCATAAAGGGCATGCGTAACAGACAGGTGAGTGAAAATTGCTGATATTTCGCGTTCAAAGATAACTCCGAATAATGAAAATTAAATCATTGTTGATTTTGAAACTGTCCACAACAGTAAACACTGTGAAATGTTAAAGTGACAGAAAGGAATAAGTGAACAGCAACTTTTATAACTAAAGTGAATTATAAGCACAAAATAACTAAACTAATAAATTAAACTGCTATATCAAAGTGGTATCATGAAAATGATAACAAATTGTTTGAAATCCTATTTAACAGTACTGTTTATCTTATGTATTCTTGCATTGCCTGTATTTGAAGAATTATTTATAATATTCTGTCAATTTGACAACTTCCAAGCCATTTGATATTGTGAAATATTTCATGAACTAATATAAAACGTGATGGCTCTTATTCACTCTAATCTTCAAGGAAAACAGGGTATGGCGGCATGGATTTCTGACAATCAAAACAAATGTAAAATATGGCATGTGTTTTAACACAACAACATAGTCAGCGCAGGGAAACGTTTACTTTTGTTGAGGCTTCTTTGAAGGGAAACATTTTTAAAATAGTTCCCAAATCGTTACTTTTTTCATTAAAGTAATGTCATTAGAAAGTAAAACAGATTTGTGTGTTATTCTCATAGAATCTACTCGCTTAAGCAACATACCAACTTACAATGCAAGGCTGCCAGACCGTTCTTGAAATTATCGCTACCCTACCATCGTATTTATTATTCGCGCAACAGCTTAATTAAACTGAAATCTATTTACACCTGACACACCCCCAGATGCTTAACTAAACACAAATGTTATTTCACCAAGTTTATTTTATTATTTTTGCTAAAATAATTTGGTTTTTGGAAAAAATCCATAATATTTATGTCATTCAAATTCTGGCAACAATCAAGAAAAGATGAGAAATTCGCGGATGCTACACTTTATTTGAAGATTTTCACCATAAACATATTCCAGTACATTTTCCTCAAAAAATCCACACAATATATTTACACAAAAAACTCCTAATATATGCGTATTTTTATTTTAATACTATACACATGAACTAAATCTGCCAGAATTGTTTTTAATTGACACAAGTTGACACATGTTAACACATTTGGCATTCGAATATTGATTTTTTACTGTCCTCACCATTTACGTTCCGGTCGTCTGCATTTGAAGACTATTTTAAAAAACCAACCATGGCAGACCTGGTATCCAATTGTGTAAACGTTTATTCTGGTAATCGTAAAGTTGCAAGTTCAAAACAGGGTCGTGGATTTGTTTTTATTATTATTGAAATTGTAGCCCGTCTGCAATATTGTTACTCGAACGGATATATTTAATTTGACGCGGATGCTAGAAATGTCAACTCTCTGTCACTAATAGAGATGCAAGAAATGTATCGATCTATTATTTCTTTCATTATTAGAGATGCGAGAAATATATCGATATATTCCATTCGATCTCAATTTCTTTTTAAGGTTGAACTATTGTCTCGAGGATTGCAATTGAGTCCATTGGCCGCTTGTAAATGAATAAAAAATGACTAAGTAAAAATATCAATATGAATACTTGAAATATTTTTGACAGAACTTCTATAGGCAACTAAAGTTATAGAAGCAATCCTGCGTCAAGTAGAAACTAGCTACCATTTCTCTAATCATCCTCTCAGTTTCTTCAAAACAACTTTGCGTGACCTTGCTTCAAGTGAAAGATGAAAAATGTTAATATATCAGTTTTCCTTATACAAAAATTCTATATATACCTGGTCGAGAGGAAGTAAGCCGCAGTTGTCCATATCGACTTCTATTTTGCTTCTACCTAACTACGAGGGGGCGGTTTTTCTGCGAAATAGGGGTTAAGGGTAAAAAATAAAATTTCCTTCAAGCCTATTAAAAAAAGGTTCTCCCAACGGAGTTCTTTTTCCATTTTTGGGATGAAATAATAACCGCTAGGGTCCAGGCCTGGGCTATAAGGTAGGAATCCCGATTGGACTCAAATTCATAATGATGAATCTAGGTTTTGTCTCCTGTAACAATGGGGTCCAGCACACAATGGCTATCTTCATTACAAAGGTTCAAAAAACGTACGAGAACATTCGAAGTGCTGTTCTCGGCACCCCTCTTGCTTTAACCTTTGTCATGCCAAGATGATCATGTTGAATTTTAAAAATGGTTTTATGCGAGACTATCCATTTGTGCTTCTTCTTCAGCGAATTCTTCCAGTATAATTTTTTAGCAAGTGGTCACTTCAATAGGCTGTCTTTAAATGATTCCGTCCCATGCTTGAAAAACCATTTATAAATCATTGACTTTCTTGGGCAAGATTCCCTGCTTGGTCAGTTCGATTTTCTTCATGTATTTACTTTTCTCCCCGATCACGTTCCTTGATATACGATTGTTCAAAGATACGCGAATAAGATCAAACTTGGTATTTATACTAACAATGAGTCATAGTTTCACGTCATGTCACGGCTGGAAATATCCCCATCTCTAACATACATCAATTTGTTAAATTTTTGTGTGGTTTTCCATAATTCCATATAAAATTTGATAGAAAGCAATACAAAGAAGTTTTAAACAATCGCCCTTTACTGACCCTTTATCTAAGTCTTACTGATGAACTGCTACTACCAAAACTTCAATCTTTACCAAATAAAAATGATGTAATTATGAAGCTTTTATTATAGGCAGTATTTCCACTTGAGCTTGCAACACAGCCGAATATGTGATTTGGGCAAATTGTAGATTTAGCTGAGCAAAAAGAGCGAGGGGTGGGTTAAACCCAAATATAACATTACAGAAAGCTAGACGCTCTATAACCCACGGAGACCGCACCACCGCGCACTGCTTACAAAAATATACTTACTTTAAATTTTATTGGGCGTTTATGCGTAAGCACTCCGAATGAGGGAAATAAACGATTTCGAACGGGGAGCAAGAAAAAGACGATGAAAAGTAGATGTAGATGGGAGAAATAAGGAAAAAATTATTCGTATATAAGTTTTAGTGGAAATCCACTGTGACTATGCCATGGTTTTCTTAATAAGCACAGAGTTGGATGAAGTATAAAAGTGTTCCAACTAGTAAATGTCTAATTACACGTTGTTTTCATTTTGTAAATTATTACGTAGCACAAAATTTATGAAACTAACATATTATTCAAAGTCAAATTGCACATCGATACCATATACTTCGATATTTTTTGCAGTTGTAAATTTGGAACCCAAACAATGCATTGAAACACATTCTGTTGCATGTTGTTTGTTAAGGAAGGATTTTCATGATTTCTCAATCACAAGTAGTAATCTACTGACGCTTTGCGTATGCATATAAAATTATTGTTTCTTTTAGAATGTTACGTAAGTTTACGTGCCAAAATGACTTTTCAAATCCCTCTTGACAAGATTTCACCTGCAGTTCTTATTAGCGTGGCGAGTTTTTATGTTACTCTCGTTACAATATGAGCTTGCAATCTTTCTTGACACAATTTCACCTGCAGTCTTATTTATATTGTTTGTACTCAATTCTTCTTGACGCGCTTTTTTTTTCTTCTGTAAATAAAATCTGATTTTATTGTTAAAATTTCACTGTCAATCCTTATAAGTGCAAGTGTTTTTGCTAAATTTTGAAATCTTTTTTGAAAAATCTTCGTCTGTAGTCATTACTACTGATATTGTTTCTACTAAATTTTTGCTAAAGCGGGTTTGTTCTGGATAATGGCGGCAAGGAGGGTTCACGATAATTTGCACCACACCTAATAAGTAATTCCTAGTTCATCTGCAGTTAATTTAAGTCTGTTATAATGCATTTAAATTTGCACAAATTGATAAAACACTCAACAGATAACCACCATGTTACTCTTATTGCAAGTACCTTGGCGTAAAAATCGCTGCACTTTTGCATAATCATCTAATGTGGGGTGTGTTTAATATTATCGCCGGTGATGTGATGTCAACTGATTTATACATTTAAATGTGTGATTCATATTCAACGAAACTTGTTTTTCTCAAAAAACTGTTTTTAGAGCAATTTAAAACAAAATATTAAAAACTTCTTTCTTTTCAGTTCCGATCTGGCACCATCTAACTAAATGATAACGCTTCATTTTAAAGTAACATTACTCGAAGTTTAGGTAATTAATTTTTATTTTGTTTTTTTTTTATTATTAAAAAAGTGTCTCAACAACCAGTTTGTGTTTGTGCTGCTCAGGATTGTCTTGAGGTCGTCCTGGATGCCATATTCTATACGATTTGGAAGTAGAACAGTGTAATTTTTTTGTTATTCACAAAATCAAACTTATTTTGTTTGGTTTACAGGCGCAAATGGTGTCGCAGCATATCAAAAATCCTGGTGAGGTAACTCAAGAACAGTGACATCTTTATGCCAATTCGTTTCACAGAAGAAATCAATGCAATGAACGTACGAAAAGGTATATTTCTTGTTGATTCATATAGCTTGCAGAAATTATCGGTATTAGGCAATGTATTTATTTAAATAATTGTTCTTAAAATGGTCTAAACTTAAAGTCATATAATTATAATTCTTAATGTTAATTATAGAATAGAATAAGCATTTATTTCAAAAAAAAAAACAATAATATTACAGGAAATTTTGCAGAAATCAAAACTATACAAAAATATCAGTATATAAATTTATTTATTTTTGTTTTCTTGATTTTAGGTCAATTATAAAACATTCATCTTTTTATTTAAACATTCTTATTTTATTGACGTTTCGACCTTACTTTGGTCTTTTTTAAAATTCTATTCTAAAATTAATTTGTTTTGTAGTCAACACTTTAAAATAATTTTATTAAAACATTTTTGATACACCTGGTATGCGTGAATATCCGAAAATGCAACAATTAAAACTAAACCAAGTTCCACATGACAACATAAGACATACATACACGTTAAAATAATTTGTTAATAGATATGAAAATTATTATACCATAGCTTTGTTCTAATTTTTTATTATTATCATTTTCGTTTATTTTTTTTAATTATTAATTTGGTATTATTCTTCCAACAAAGCATGTACATAAATATACGCTAGACACTCACAGAATGGAAGTATATATTCTACTTAAATTATTTAGGTCCTTTCGCATTATCATTTTTGTGTATATGAACCATTTCTAAAAATTCCCTTTTGTTTAATTTTTTTCAGATGTTAATATTTTTACGTTGTTATAATTAAACTTATGATTATTTGAAATTTCATGAAAAAAAAAAATAAAAAAAAAGGGAATTTTTAGAAATGGTTTATATACACAAAAATGATAATGCGATCAATGATAGAAAGGACCTAAATAATTTAAGTAAAAGAGAATAGAATTTTGAAAAAGACCAAAATAAGGTCGAAACGTTAATAAAATAAGAATGTTTAAATAAAAAAATGAATGTTTTATAATTGACCTAAAATCAAGAAAACAAAAATAAATAAATTTATATAATAACAAGGTCAAAAAAAACAGAAATACACATAAATATCAGTATGTAAACAATGTCAATCAAAAATACAATACATTAAATAATTTGCGACAAAAAAAATAATAATAATAATTAGTAATCACAATAAAATTAAAACACATCAAAGCAGTATCAGAAAAAAAAAACACATTGAACTGGCATCTACAAAACATCAAAGCAGCTGGTCTTGGAGATAATCCTGCAGCGAATAGTACTCTTTATATCTTTTCAGTCTGTACGTAAATAGTCTGTTACTTAAATTTTTAAAGGGGGTAGGGATGATTGTTAACACACGTATATGTATATGAAATCATAGACATTCGATACAGCTTCTCACCACTCTCCGGCACGGGCAATTCCTGGAATAATATTGTTAGTAAGGTTGGCACAAACCGGAAAACCTCAAAATCAGTTAAACAGTTACGGTTAAAATTGGTTAATCAAATACTCGACTTCAAAACCAGTTAAACAACAAACCGATTAAGCGGCAGTTAACCGAAAACCTATTAACCACAAAATCTGTTTCGGTTGCCAGCAAGTTGAGTTTGACTACTATATTTTTACCCTCTGCGCAGTATAGTATAGTATATTATAGAAGGGAGAGATTGCAATCAGGTCAAACATTTGATGAGACGTTTATGGAAATAATCATTTTGAGGTCTCCTGATTACGAATATCAAGATTTTGAAAAAAATTTTGTATCTCTCAGTGTGTATTACGGTGTGTCCGTAGGTGTGTGTGTCTGTATTCACTTCATTCAAGTCAAAATGTTTTTTATAGAAAAATCAGGTTTCACAAAAAATACTAGATCCCTATTATTGTTTTTGGTGTTCATCAATGTACTCAAAATTCGTTAATTATGTGTAAACTCACAATTATATTTATATTTTAAAGAAAAGCATATTTTTCATTATTTTTTTATATCTCTTTTTGTATCCGAGATATTTGATTTTTTGTTTTGAATGCGAGAGGTTAGATTGAGTTAAAAGATCCGATGGGGACAATTTTTTGTATTTTTTTCTCTGTAAGTGAGCTTCCAGTCTCCGTGTCAATAATTATTGACAGAATTTTTACTGCATGCTGGTGATTAATCCTTGAAAACCGGAAAGTAAATTGACAAATAGAAGTTAGGCATGGTTCTACTGAATCAATATAGTCGTGCCCTAATTCGATAGGTCGTTCTTACTCCAAGTTTTCAAGAATTGATCACCTGAAGCAAATTATGCAATCATTTATTTGGTTTTTTGCCGTTAGGCTGACACCTTTAAGTATAATGCAATATTTTCGAAAATTGAAAGTTTTCTTCAAATATTTCACAAAACTTACACCCCTGTATGCATAATCCAAGTAGCAAGGATGTCCGATGGAATGGGTGATACCAAAACGTTGCGGCAGCATTATAGTATTCTTAATTATTTTAAACGGCTCAAATGCGATATGATCCTTCAGATAATGTTACATTTACAAAAACTATTGATCAAAGAATGAATGAGTATCCTTTAGAGGGTTAAGTTACGTTTTTAAGGGGGGTAAAGTTCCTACACTATTACGTTTTATAATGACTATCATGATCAGAAAGAAGTAGGTTTTTTGCAACAATTGAGGTCACTACTATCTTAATACGGTTCTGCATTAAAAATCTCATTTGATACCAGTGTGATCATGAAATATTCATCAGGTTCACCATCTCTCTCTTTCCTCTAATATACTTTCAACTATATTAAAAATCCCAAATAAGTTGGTGTGTATATGTACGTACGGCTTCTGCCCGGCGATGGAGGCCCTTCTATTATAAAATATAGTGCCGATTGGCAGTGGTAAGAATGGGACGACCGCAGAGCCGTACTCGCCATACGAGAATATATGGGTGCTTACATAAAACGGCAGGGAGTCCATGTTGTGTAGTCGCACCCGAGAAGAGAGAGAATTTTATGTAGATATAATATATACACGTACAAACATGTTTTACAGTGACTTTGAAAATTATGTCTTTATTTTAACACTGTTGGGTCCAATGTTTAAGTCATAATTTATATTTGTTTTGGATTTACTGACATAGCGGGGTTTATATAAAACAGTGTTAATATATCATTCTTCAATTCAATTATTTAATTAGGAAAGGTTTTTTTTTAAATTGAAGAAGCGCTGTTGATTACCAAGGGATATTTGTATATTGCTCTAATTAAAAACAATAGTGGGGGAACATTTCTGCTCTGATTTTCAATGAAATAGTAGTATCGTTTAAAGCGACCTTTTAGAACCAACGAAATTATCATAGTTGTGATTTTAAATGGGACCACCCAATATTTAATTACATATTTTGAGAGAACTCTATAAAGAATCGAGCTTTGCTTTAGTGCTTACTATACCTATTTCTAATAGTTTTCGAGATAATAATTATTATGAATATTGACGGACTAAAATAAATATCTCAAAAAAATTCAAATTTAGTATAGTTGTTAGGAACTTCTATGGTGCCCCCAGATGCTTGTAAGTAAATAATTTAAATAACACAATGTTGAAATTTATGAATTCTTCTTAAATTTGTAGGTATTTAATTTGAACTGTAAGAACATAATTTCTTTAAATGGAAAACCCTGAAAATTTTTATCTCATATAAAATGTTAAGCACTCCGTCAGTTTTGTTCTTCTTCTTCTTGCGGTGCCTTGCCTGTCTCAGGCGTGGGCTATCTTCGTGACAATCTGGTTGAAGCGCTCTCTATCTTTAGCTGCTTGGAATAATTGTTCTACTCCCAGTCCGGTCCAATTCCTGATGTTTCGCAGCCATGATAGTTTTTTGCGGCCTATCCATCTTCTGCCCTCAACTTTTCCCTGGATGCTCAGGCGAGGAATGTGGTACTTGGGTCCTCGTGTTATATGTCCAAAGTAGCTAACCTTTGTTGTTTTTATGGTGTCCAGGAGTTCTCGATCTTTATCTAGCTGTCTGAGAACTTCTTCATTGCTAGTATGCGTCGTCCAAGAGATTTTGAGGATTCTCCGATAGCACCACATCTCGAATGCCTCTATTTTATTCATGGTGTCAATTTTAAGGGTCCATGTCTCACAGCCGTACAGAAAAATGCTCCATATGTAACATCGGAGTGTTCTGAGCCGCGTTTGAATTGAGAGATTTCTATTAGTGAGGGTGGGTTTCCATTTACTAAACATCCCACGTGCCATTTCAATCCTCGCTTTAATCTCTTCTTCGCATGTTATTTCATTGTTCAGCCAACTTCCCAGATACTTGAAGTGTGATACCAACTCGATGTTGTGTCCGTTGATTGTGATCGGAATTGGTTCTATGTTTATTTTACCTACCGCCATCCATTTTGTTTTTTTATGTTTATATTAATACCCCATCTTCGTCCAGCCTCATACACTCTGTCCAGCAACACTTACAAGTCCTCCATAGACTCAGCGATAATAGCGGTATCATCTGCGTACCTTACGTTGTTTATGATTTCGCCTCCTATCTTTGCTCCCTCTCTCCTGCCATCTAAGGCCTCGTGAAATATGTTTTCTGAGTAGAGATTGAATAACATGGGTAACAAGACACACCCCTGTTCAGGAACCTCTATATTATCTAGTATCGTCATCGAATATTAACTATACACTATTTTAACTGTAGTATCGTTTTAACATGTCTTGTCTTCTTCTCTTTGGCCTCTTGCGAAACAACAACCATATACGGCCAGATCTATAGCAGTTTCTAGATATTATTTAACTGAATAATAAAAAAATATTTAAAATTATGTTTGATACATCATATATTATTTTTTAAACAATAATTAATAAAATAGGAGAGAAAATAAAAAATAATAATTATTAATCAGTTGCGAAAATACATCAATTTAAAAAACAAATATACAATAATGTCTAAAATAAATGTTGAAAATGGGGTCCATCATTGCTTGTTACATAATGTAACAAGACTTTAAGTTTTGTTGGAAATTTGTTTCACACTACCATGCTTTCACCAGACGGGCCGTTTCGTTCATCCACAACTCATCAGTGGTGATCGTCAGGCAGTGTGACCCAAATTTCCAACATTTATCTAATCTAATCAATTATTTTTCCACAATTAGTATCTGTAAAACTTAGGGTTAAATTGGAAAAGCATAATGAGTACCGTCTTTCATATCTTGCCATTCATTGTCACATATCGACGATAGAATTCCATTTTATTGCGGTTTAATAGCGCCAAACACTCCTCTGAAACATCAATTCGCGATCGTCTATATAACCAATTTGTGATTTTTTTGACGGTTTCTGAAATAACCGCCTCAATTGGGCGTCCACTATGCTCTGCATCATCTGTGCTGCTACGACCACGTTTGAATTCAGCAATCCACTTCTCTACCATTTGTCTATTTGGAGCAGGGTTCGGATAATGTTTATCAAGTCCACTGTATTTTTTTCATCAGAAAGCAATAATTTATCAAAACTCGAAATTCAGTTTTTTCCATTTTCTTTTTCAATAACAAACGCTGCTACACACAAAATGCTATAAGTCACGAATCAATAGTCAGATTGCTGTCAAATTTATACACGTATCGTCTGAAGGTTAGTAGGTACTCAGTAAAAATCATATGGAAAAAATTCTAGTAACGCCATCTATGTGTCATCCTACGGACTTATAGAATGACCTAATACATTAGTATAAACGGATTTAGTCTAATTTAAAAGTTATAACATATTAGCATAGGTGTGTTTGTTTATCTATGATATTAGGGCAAAATCAACCCGATTTTTTCTGTTCTAAATTCAATCCATCCATCATCAATTATAGCTTCAAATAGTTGAAACTTGTTTTCTGTTTTGAAAAATGTACACATCGTCCTTCAAATCGTATTCTATATTAATAACTAGGTATTGTAAAAATAGTAATATGTAATTTATATAATTAAATTTTCAGGAAAAATAAAAAAAATTCGTAAAGTTTTATTAAAATTATTACAATGTGCGAGACATGATTCAATGGTCACAAAAATATAATAAAAAAAAACCTGAAAATCATACTAAAAATTGTGTGGTAGAAATTTTTTCTTCAAAGAGAAAATGCCAAATGCAAATAACTCTTTCCCCATTATAAACACAAATATAGTACGTTTAAAACATAGCGATTTCCTATGATTCAAAAGAATTATATTATAAAAACGCCAGTAATGTGTTTTGCACAAGTTTTTCAATTTTTGATTATATTCTGTGAATGAGTTGGCTGCCAATCGCGACGCATTCGGTTATAAAGTCTTTAGCAGTTCCCCGTAGGATCTGCATCCATCAGTTTCTTCTACGACCAATTTTGTCATATATATGTTTCCTTAGTCTGTGTTTTTAATCAGGGTTCGTTATGATGACGTTGGAAAACAATGAAGGTTCTGTATGAGTTAACTGGTTTCCAATGCCATCATGTCTAACTAGTAATCAATTGAATTTCGAAGAATTTGCAATCATAAATTCAACATTTTATGGAAATTGGTATTATGATTTTAGTCTTTCATTGAAAATCATATTATCTGCTAAAACACACGTACCTGATTTCTCAGTGACTGTGCTGCAAATGCGCTGTCTGTGGTGTCTCATTTATAGAACTTCTGTGTTGTGAAACGCATGAATCATATCGATGTATCATGTACCGTCGGGCGTTACAAAGAGACCAGTTATAGTTGTGGCACAGTCACTCAGAAAAAGCTCGGTCCGTTTTAGCAGTATGGGCATAGAATAATAACTATAGATAAGAAGAGTCTGTAGACGCTAAAAACGGCATCGACGCGTCGCAATCCTAGCCACATTCTGGCCCGCTACTATGTTATACTATATCTATGTATACTATAAGCCACTATACTATAACTATAGTAGCGGCGAATTGCTTTGAAGACAGAGAGATAAAAGGTTCCGACACGAAGTGAAGTAACTGTATATTAAACTGTGGTATGGGTGCAAAAATAGGTTACCTGCACATAATCGATACAGTTGTTGAGAGCTACAAAATGTTTGTTTGCTTTCTAAAATTTAAAAAAACATTCACAATCGTATTCATAAAAACACTTTTAAATGTAATTTCAAAATTGTCTACACTACATACTATATCTTCGGTCTTATTATAAAATAGTCCAACGAAACAACAAAAAAGTATATCAATTCGGATTATGTATTACGTGTTAACAGCCCATGTGAGACCTTTAAAATACCCCTAGAGAATTTAAAACTGTACAACGACTACGTGCTCCAGAAATTCTCCCCTCCAACGCCCTATTACATCTAACACACACTCACTCTTTTATCCCAGACAATGTATCCCACTTATATCCCTGTAGGGAGAAAACTCATACATATCTGTCTACAGTGTGGCTTCAATTATTTTGGTAGCTTTATGAAGTAGAATATAAAAAACATAAGGTCCAAATATCTTTTTACACTAAATTTTTTTAATGATGTTATTTAATATCAAACAAAAACATGTCGATCAAAGGCATTACAATTAATTAACAAACGTTCTGAATGGATTGATATTGTTCACTGCCACAATGTGGAATATGCCAAATCCATTACACATATTTCACTCTGAGCCGGTTTTTTGCTCCATGAAGGTTTTCAATAATATTTGCACTAAATTGTTTTTATTTTATTTATGCAATAATGTTTTACATGTATGAATTTAGAGTCAATCATTAAACGTATAAATTAAATTAGGCAACAGCATCTAGGACCAGTGTTTATCGATGGTATGGTGTCTTCAATCGTGGTCGTAATTCACTCCAAGACGAATTTCGTGAAGGTCCAAAATCAGTTGTTGTGCCGAAAACCATGGATGCTGTGCGCGAACTGATATTTCAAGATCGTCACGTGACCTATCAAGAGACTGAGACAACCTTAGGCATTAGTAGGACCAGCATACATTCAATATTGCATAAACATTTGACTGTCAAAAAAATTTGTTCGCTGTGGATCCCACACAATTTGTCAATCGCTCAAAAAAAGACTGGTGTCGATTGGTCGAAAGAAATGCTCAAAAAATACGATCTCGGTGCTTCGAAACACGTCTATGACATCGTGACAGGTGATGAATCGTGGATTTACGCGTATGAGCTCTCACACATCGGCTTAAACAACTGCATTTTTGAGCACCCAAAACATCGATTTGATGAGTTATCCGCCGTATAGTGCTGACTTGGCACTGAATAACTTTTTTTTATTCCCGTACGTAAAAAACAAACTGAGAGGTCAACGTTTTTCGACACCTGAAGAAGCGGTTGCTGCATCCAGAATGAATCTCAATCAGAGTGGCAAAGGTGCTTCGACAATTGGTTTAAACGCATGCAAAAGTATATAGATCTTCATGGGGAATATCTTGAAAAACAATAAAGTGATATTCGATTAATAATATTTCTTTTTGTTCTCTAATCCCGAAATATAAAAGGCAACCCTCGTATCTAGTCTTGTGGCTACGACCGTAGCAAAAGTTATAAGAATTAGGTACTGTATAACTTAGCGTTGTGGGTGTCTTAGAAGCTGGGTCGTTTTTACGCTGATTGAGGGTTTTTGTTGTTTAAACCTAATATGCACGCAATTGTTTGTATTCTATTATACAATAATGTTTTACATGTTTGAATTTATTTATGTGTCTAATCCTATCCCAAGTTTTGGTTTGATGTCCAAATGATTTTTTAACTTCGATGTTTTGTCGTTCATTGGACCAAAGTTATTGAGGCACCGCAGGAATATCTTGAACTTCGCAAATAGGTGCTAGTCTAAACGAGCTGATTATGGTGAATTGGAGGATAAAGAAGCAACTTGTTATATAACATATGTTTGATGCATCTGTTTTATGAAATTTGTTTCTGGACTTTAGCAAGGAGGATCTCGGGTATCACAACAGAGTCTTGAAGCTCCAGGACATGATGGTTTACTCACAGACAAATTTATGAAACAGTTATTTCCATATCAGAAATTAAGTGAAGCTGTGTCAAAATATATATTTATGAGTGGTAGTATTAAATCGTTTATTGGTGCTTTCAAACCAACATGGTTTTACACAAGTCAAACAAACAAGAAAAAACAGTAAATAAACTACTCGTACAATACAATAAGTACAGTAGACAACGTAAAGACAAAAATTTGTGACATACAGAACAAACATTACACATTAAATTATATTTGTACAGTTTAAAAATTCATGAACACTATAAAACGATTCGTTCAGTAGAAACTCCTTAACCCTGTTTGAAAAACTTGATGTTGATAATGTTCTTAATTCATTCGGCATTTTGTTATAGAACATAGGGCCATAGTAATTGAAGGCATTTTTGCTTCTTGACAAACGCGTGAAATCAACAAAGATATTTCGATGCCTAGTATTATGAGCATGCACATCGTTGGCAAATACATACTCATCTATGTGACTTCTCACGTGTAACAGAGATACCCATATGTATAGACTAGACAGGGTTAGAATGTTTAGCATTTTAAAATGTTCCTTAACATCCTCGTGATAATTTAGGCCAAGCATAGATCGAACTGCACGCCTCTGTATTTTAAAAACGCTACTGGCATGGCTAGAGTGCCCCCAGTTCAGAATTGCATATGACATGGCGCTCTGAAATAAGGCAAAATATGTTGTTCCTAGAAGGCTAATAGACACCTCATCCCTCAGGCTGTCCAACAGGTAGACGATCTTACACAGCTTGCTGGAAACGCTGTCAACATGCTGATCCCAACACAATTTCGCATCAAGCATTAGTGTATTATTACGGATAATAAGCTGCGATTGATCAAGAACTGGCGATGACCAAAACAAGGTAATTATAAACGTTTGGACAATTAAGGAGATATGGGTGTGCGAAGCAACACTTGCTTTCCGATTGCGACACCATTTTACTCTATTCTGATAGAATAGCGGTCAACCCCAGTGCCAACGAGACATGTCATATTAAACTTGGGCTTCACTTGCTGTGAATTAAGTAGAGCCTTAGTTTAATAGGAATAAATAAGTCCGAAATGTAGTCATTATGAGACACCCTAGGCAAAGAGAAAGTGTAGTCGCCATACAGGGTAGTTCAGAAACGTGCAGCAGACCAAACTTGATTTTTCTTAATGCGACACCCTCTATATTTTAACAAAAATGCTCTAGCATAGGTCCAGTAGTTTTTAAAATATTTGTAAATAATGGATAATTTTGACATAAATTTGAGACGTTGTGGTTACTACAGAAACAAAATACATATCAATTTTTCATGTCAGATGCATTTCAATTCCCTTCTTTTCTTCGTTTAACTGAATTTCATTGACCTCTAATTTGTAATTTTTCAGGGTGGTCACATTATTTAAATTGTATTTATATGGGAAAACCTTAAATGGGACACCCTGTATATCTGCATAAATTCGATAAGTTCCTTTCCCATACTTTTTACTGATATGATATTTCATGAGCTTAAGGCTAACCGTTTTTTATGAAAAATTATTGAAACAAAAAAATAATAAAAAATAATTTTTTGTCATTTTAATTTTTTTTTTTTTATTTACAGTTTTGTTTAATAGTTATAGTGCAAATAGACTCTCTTAAAAAATAAAAATAAAATCATGAACTACTTCTTTAAAAAAAATAAAATGGTTTTAACACACATTTTTGGACAATTTTACTTTAAATAGAATAAAAACTGCTTAAACCAAAATTTCCCTGGAAGATACAGGAGCCACAAATTCTATGGGTATATTAAATTCTATGGGTATATTAAAGAAATAATTTACCGTGAGCCCCCAACCACCATAGACATGAAAATTAGAATTCAAAATGCTTTTGCATCCATTACTCCCCAACTGCTCCAACGAGCTAAAAATTCAGTTATTTTAAGACTGCAGGGTGTCGCATTAAGAAAAAGTAAGTTTGGTCTGCCGCGCGTTTGTAAACTGCCCTGTATAATTGAAAACATTTTAGGGTTGTACACACAGAGAAAAATCTATCATATCATGAACCATATCCACATTCAATCAATGATAGCATATATTCCGTATTCCACAATCAAAGCTACATTTCTTTCAATTATACTTATATGATTAATTGCGAAATATATGACTTTATTGCTTTAAGTATAAGAATTAATTGACTTCCAATCAAATGCCTCAATTATAAGAATATATTGAAATTAAACAAAAAGTATTGATTGGACTAAGTGTCACTATCGTTGATAGAACATTTATTGCTTTTTAAGGGGAATACAGAAATTATAGACAGAATATATTTTGGTATTGAAATAATTGTTTTGTCATTTTAAATCAATTTTATATATAATCCTGGAGAGAAATTAATTACTTAATTTAATAAAACTATCACGTTAACTAATTGTATGAAATAAAAGAAAGTTTTTATTCAAAAACAGTTTTATTAATTCTATAATACATTGTATTGTAATAAAAAAAATATTACTCTATAATCACAGTACAAAAAATACACAATACATTAAAATATGTATGTCATTCTAATACATGAACATTCATGTTTAATGTTCATGTACGACTAACAAAATATTAAACCAAATATCGTATTTGTGCTTTTTTACCATATCTTCATAGTGTCCCACTCCCGCTCGGTACTTTGTATACTGTATACCTACATCGTGTTAAAACAGGATATTTTGAATTTTGAGGTTATCTGAGGTTCCAAAAATGTATTCCATGCTGCCATGCTATACTGGTTAATGTGAAATAAAAAGCTTAATATTCATAACTTTTGAATGGAACACCCTGAATAGTTTTGTTAAAACGTTTTTATTATGCATTATAGGTACCTCTTAAATCATTTGTTGGCTAGACCGATCTTTAATAGTATTGTTCGAAAAGCTTACACAAAATAATTTATAGTAAAAAACTTATGATTAGATATACTTAGTTAGGAGTAAAACTTACCGGAGAATATTGGAATTAGTTTGTCCAATTCTGAGGCGTTTAAGAAGTCTTCCATAATATATTATTGCAGATTATAGAACTTAACCATATAGACACGCGCTACCGGCACACAAATAGAATAAATATATAAATGTAACATAACCTATTGTTTTAAGCTTTGCTAGTGACTAGGGAGTTCCGAAATTTCCCGATATATCAGCCCGAAATCTACGTTTTTATATCAATGGTTTTGAATTCGTTTTATTATGATATCGGCGTATGAAAGCATTTTTTTTTAAGTCAAAAACTAATATTTACGATGTGGGGTAGGTAGTACGAAAATCCAGCTTTTATTTAATTTATATACTTAAATTCGATACATGCATGAGTGCAAAATGTTGGATACTCGACGTTTTGTGTTTCGATATATCGATGAATTTAGCCCGGCCCAATAATAAGTTAAGGTTGTCCGAACAATAAGAAGTATTGACTTAATATTATTTAGTTTATTTAAATAGTAGAATATGATAGCGAGTAAAATTTGATTTTGTTAATTCAATGATATACATCTAATAATCCGAGTAGAGAAATAATATTGTTTCAATGCTTTTTCTTGCTTATCGTAATATAACAATATTTGAAATAATACAATTAAATATTAGTTGCCAATTATTACTGTAATCATTGAAAGAAAAAATATATCTGTTTTGTGCCTAACATATATGAAATTGAATTTCAATAATATCTGAAATGTCGGATTAAGTATATATTTAATGTTGGCCGAATTGTAATCTAATGAATTAAGTATTATTGTCATTAAACCAAAATAGAGGCAATCAAACATATCGCTAATATTGATATTACAGTAAGATTTTTTTCTGTGTCTCTTCAATGTCTAAAAGTTTTGTAAAGGCTAGGTTTTGTCTATCGCTTATAGATCTTGAGATATCTTCCACGCTAATCGTGCTGTTTTTATATGTAGGCATGTGCCAAAATAATAAAATTGTCTATTCTTAATCTGGAGAACTTTGTTGTGTGAAACCAAAGATTAATGTACATTAGTCTTTGGTGAAACCTATTGGGTTTTAACTTAATTTATTTTGTAAATATTTTATTTTATAATATTTTCTTGTGTAAGTTTAAACAAAGATAAATATGCAACGTATGTTTATAAATTATTGTATATATACATAAATAATTATCCATTCATCATTCATATTATTATTTGTTTCAGTAAAAACTATTTAATATCATACAAGAAAGTACAACTGGTATAATAATTCTTGTGCATGCTGCAGGTCAACCGATATAAATCAGAACCAATCGAGACTCCCAACTGCCTCCATAAAAGAGTCGCGACCAATGCTGAGCGAGATATTTCGGGTAGATTTCATAATGATTTTACTGTCTCCCTTAAAAATACTGTGCTAATACTTACAAGCCTTAATACATAGTACGGGTAGGAATGTATTGGGAATATATCAGTCAGTAAAAACCAACAAAATAAAAAATATTATTTTTACAAATTGCTAAAACCCTTAATGTTACATTAAAACTATCATAACTGCAAATAAAGTTCAAGCACATGAAACAGACATAAAGCCATCCTTATCGACCGAACTGCAGTCATTCATAATGGCCGTGTACATTACGTATAGAACCATTTTAGTGTGGTTACTATTACACTAGTTGTTACGACTACTAGTCGGCGGGGCTATAGTGGAAACTTCTTGTATAACACGAATATCCAGAACATTTATCCCCAGGAATAGTATTACTGTAATGTAGTAGTAGTACATATTAGAGTTGAACAAGTTGTTGTACCCAAAACTAATACTGTCGCGTTGTAAACAAGCACATATAAACTAAATTTATCATCATCCCCTTTGGTTTGAACTAGTTTCCACCTAAATGGAAAGTTTGGTTTCATATACTGTGGGAGACAAAATTAGTCCATAAATGAACTAAGGAATTTTTTTTCTAAAAACGCAAAGAAAGATATACGAGTCTAAGTACTTTTTATTACGTTTTTTATGTTCTTTGGCCGTTCTAGTTTAATAGTGCTATGACTTAATTTTCTTGGTTTTCGGTCATAAAAACTATTTTTATGTTTGAAATATTTAATTGTTTTTACATTTTCATGACGTTTCGATCATTTTTCTGGTCTTTCTCAAATTTCTATAATAAGTCAATATACAAGGTTATTCACGCCATACGACACGGAATAGTGTGGCTAAACTATTTAATTTCCTAAAAGTTGTATGCATGAGTTCGATAAAAATGATTTATGGCTACATTTTGCGATCTTTCTAAATCATTTGACTGTGTTTCTCATGCGATTCTCTTAAAGAAACTTCCCCTATATGGCATTAGATCAAATGCTCTTAATTTCATAAGTTGAATATATGGGAGAGAGGTCTGAAGTAGATATTCTGACAACCGGGGTACCTCAGGGCTCAATTCTTGGTCCACTTTTATTTATTATATATGTCAATGACTTATCATCTTTTTTGAGGGATACTCAAGTAATTCAGTATGCAGACGACACCACAGTTTACCAGGCTTCCGGGGATTTTAATAACATAATCCAAACGAAATTAAAAAGTGCTGAGAATTGGTTTACCTCTAACGGACTGTCTCTCAACTTCTCGAAAACCGAGAGGATTGATTTTACACTAAGCAAAAAATTTTACTAGCGAACACAATACTTATAAGTTTCTTGGAGTAATTGTAGACCCAAAATTGACATGGAAAGATCAGATCGATTGCCTTGCCAAAAAATTGTCCAGTGTGGTTTATCTCTTGCGAAAACTATCGACTACATATTCACAAGAAGTCTTGCATTGCGCATATATGGGATACTTTCAGGGCCTAATTAGTTATAGCGTTCTGTTTTGGGGCACGGCACCGCAATGGCAAATTATCTTTAAAATTCAAAAGGCGGCTGTACGCGTAATGGTTAAAGCTGGATATAGACAGCCATGCAAACCCTTCTTTAAAAAATTAAATATTTTAACAGTTCCTGCTGTGTATATTTGGCAATGCATTTTTTATATTAGGAAAAATCTCAATACTTTAATAAGATCCTCATCTTACACTGTTATGAAACGCGGCATATGAAAAACCTGTGTATTCCCCGGTACAGATTAGCTTTGACAGATCGACAGTTTCAGGTTATGGCCGTTAGGTTCTATAATCACCTCCCTCGTCAGATAAAAGATATTGCGAACAACAATAAATTTAAAGTTGAAGTGAAAAAACAACTTCTTGAGATTGTCCCATATTACTATGCTGACTATCTCACCTACAAATTTGGAGTGATTTTTTTAACTCTAGTGCTTTGTTAATCTTAAGTTATATTATACTCTGTTGATTGTTGTTGTAATTTTTGAATTGTGCCCCTTTAGACCATTTATTGAAGTTTTAAGTGACTTATATGTACTTTGTTTTACTGTTTTGTATTTGTACTATTTACACACGCATTTGTTGTTTGAGTATTTTGTTTGTTTATATTGTATTTTTATTTATGTACATACTGAATGTGACGATGCCAATAACTATTGTTATATAGGCAAATAAAGCATTATTATTTTAAAAATATTGTGAATCTATACAGGGTGTCCCAAATATAAGAAATTAACCATAATAGTAGTGTTTTTTTAAATGGAATGTCATGTATATGAATATATTTTTAGATTCCCCGTTCAAAATAAACCTAACTTTCATTAAAGTACATTTCACCTAAACCTGACAGTTTAAATATTTTTAAATTTGTCCGATTTTGAATTTCCCCTAAAACAGTTATTTATTCTACTTCTCTGTCCCTATTTCGAGCTTGGTATCTTCTTGGTCTTGGTTTTTTAAACGCACCGTAGGTGAGAAGATTTCGCTGCTCGTTAAAACTAATCCGGAAAAGGTTGTCTTCTTTCAGGGTAGCGATCAAAGTAAAGAATGCTGGCGGCCTGAGCATCTTCATGTGATTCCCAATAACACTTTAACATGTCATATTTTTCGTAGTTCTCATACATATTTGAAAAGAGAAAAATCTTGTTTCAGTTCAAAGCTTGGATTTGAATGAAAAATACTAATTGTTTGACAGCGACTGTTGGTTGCTAACGTTACTTCGCTATGTTTTTGCAGCATGCCACGCCAAATTTTCAAAGACACATCTAACATTATTTGCAAACATTAATAAAACAAAAGTTTTAAAAGATATGTAGCAAGTATTTATATATTTGGCAAGGTAATTTAATTTCTAAAACAAATATGCAAAAATATACAGGGTAGTCCATAAGAAAAATTACAAGTTTATGTCATAGTTTCAACAACTTTCTTTAAAAAAATACTAAAGACACCACTGATTTCCTCTCAAAAAAGTGCCTGTGATCGTTTAAACAGAAGCAAAAAATAATCATAAATAAATAAGTTACAGGGGTAGGTTAAACATATACAAAAGTCAAAACCACCCTGTACTTTTAAACGGTTCAAGATATCGAGGTGCGGTTTTCGGCATTTGATTTCGCTTGAAAATCGATCTCTGACATGTAGGTTAGTTTTCTTCTAACTCTTCTAGAAATTGGTGTTTCCTATCAAAAGTGTCCAATTTGGACCACCCTGTACTCCCGTGGTGTGGTCCAAAAATTTCACTATTAAAAATTTTTATTTCGTGTCTGTGTTTTGTCTGTGATACAATGAGTTTTTGTCTAGCATGGTACAGCTGCAGTTAAAATCAAGGTAACTCATTTTTTAGAACTTTCACTGAGGTCATGAAACCAACATTTTTACTATAGTGTATATAGTGCTTTAAACAATCTTATTAAAGACAAATTATACAAAATTTTAACGGGGGTCAGTTCATATTCTGTAAAAAGAGACAATTGTATTCAATGGCAACGTTACGACAGTCTTTATTGTCAGACTCAGGACTTTTGCCCTGGCCTTAGGGCAAAAATAGCTATTTTTCTGCAGAGGATGAAAGTAAAGATTATCGAAACGTTAGCTCCAACTGCTGGAAGCATGGTAGTGTGAAATAAATTTCCAACATAACTTAATGTCTTGTTGCTTTATGTAACAAGCAATTCTTAAATAAAGCCTCCCTGCTAGGGGATTCGGGCGCATCTAGTGTTGGCAATAGGATATAATGGAGTTGTTACTTCTTGTCCGGCCATCGTTAGTGAACTGTGTTTCACCCGGTATATTGCCTGTTCACGCTAGGTGTCACCAAAAACATCTCTCTCTCAATTTCGAGTATTGTTTATCTATGTATGAACAGCTAAAAATATTGATAAAGATATTTTGGATGAGTTTGCTAAGCTTTGTGAAAGAGAATTAACATCTCTTATGGAAAATATACACACAAATTATTCACATTGTAATACTTCTAGGTGCCCAAATATATTTACTTTCTGTTAAAAATTCATTCATAAAGCATATTATTTATACAATTCATTCATTCAAGATCTAACGATGACCTAACGATGACTTGCCAAACAGACAAAATAATTCTTAAATAAGTTGTAAAAGCTAGAATAAAAGGTATTCACAGAACGTAGAAAAATATGGAACACGTAGTTGTGAATAAAAATTCGTTTACCCAGTGAGAACATAAATCACAATGTCTGAATACTATCTACGCTTTAGTAAATATTGTTATTGCGGGTGGTCAGATTAGAATGGATGATGTTTTTCTAAAGTGGTGACTTTATTATTACTATTTCTTTGTGTTCATACATTTTATAACATGTCACACCTGCATATTGTTAGAGAAAATTGTAACATAAATCAAATCCTAAAGAACTTTCAAATTCAATTCTAATACTTAAAATGCTATAGAAGGAATACAGGGTAAACCACCCCCTTATTGAACACTGGATTTTACAGTTTTCTAACTAAAAATTTGAGTGGTGTTTTGATTTAATTGAAAATATAGTGGCCTTAGATTCTTCAAAAAAATAATAGTAATTGGACAGCCAGAAATCGATAAGCCAGGTACGAATTTTTTATAATATTTATTTAACTAAGTAAGTATCTATATGGTCAAGAAGACAATATTTATGTAGCCATCACTATCCACCATCAAAAATTAAGTTTGCAAAAAGCGCATCTATTTTTTGATCCTCGTCTTCAGCATTATGTTTATCGTCTGGGTTTAAGTCATTCAGGTCCTTACTGACCAATTTCTTACTATAAAATATGATTATCCGGTCTTTTTTCTATTTTGTTGTTGACTTTTCTCAATAAAATTTTCGTCGTGCGACTATTACTTATTGTTTGCGAAGTTGCTCCTTAAAACCCTTTTCCTCGTTTTCTAAATCATCAACATTCTCCTCACTAACTCACTAAAGCATATTCTTCTTTAAGCAATTATTATCGTCATCTTCATTCAGGCATGCTCTTATTTTTTTTTACAATACAGACATAATTTTATATAATTTCTTATGGCAAGTATTACATATTGAGTGTTTACTTATGGTTAAGCATTTCTTACAAACAGAACAGTTGTATCTATTTCATTTTGTAGAGTTTGTAATTTTTCAAATTAGTCTTAGTTGCAGTTTTCTCGTCTCTTGTACGTTTTCTTTGAATCTTGCACGTTTAAAGTTTGGGATAGTTTTAAATTTTCAGTATCTTGTCGTAGTGTTTCAATTTTCACAATTCCAATCTCTGCTAAAAACACGTAAGGAACTGGTTCGTGATTTATCATCTGCTTTCTTACTAATAACATTGGCAATCACATAGACCGCTTTACTCGTAGAGGGTTCAGTCTTCAGTAATGTAGGCGATGGACCGCAAATTTCTTTATGACCAAGGTTTTTAAGTTTAAATTCCAAGGTTGACTTTGGAACTCCATATTTTTTAGCGGCTGCTCCGTTCCCAGTTTATTGATCTTAACCACGCTTATTGTAGGCTCCATAGAATTAAAAGCATATCCTTTTCCTAGGCATTCTAAGCATAAATATTGAAAGTGTAGTTATTGGACAGAGGTTTAACATTTATTCGACAAACGTCCAATAACAGCTTGGAAATGGAATATTTCAACGGAACCTATAAGGAAAGAAACGGAATTAAGAAACGGTTGGTCATGGTAAATATTTCTGACTATTGAGGATACGGTAAGTACAATATGCATTTAAACGGTATATGCAGTATTCAAAACACTGTGTGTCAAATGTTTTTAGTGCATTTCCTACAAGTCCATAAAAATGTACAACAGCACCATCTACATTGGTTTTTGTTGTTGGAGATCTATATTACATTTTCTGAATATCCCAAAATAAACATAATTCTGTACCTAATAGATTGTTCAAATTTAATTTAAATAAAAAAAAATTGGGTCCACATTTTAATACAATGGGATCTGATTGATCATATCAAATTAGTTACCGGTAACGTTCTAGGAACATGTTCCATGCTTAATTTCTGTACAAATAAAAACAAAACCGTCATTTTCATTCAAAGAAATGCAACAATTCCTTTAGTTTCAAGGGAAATAAAAAGTTTACTATAACGAAACATAATAATATCTTTTATCATAAACAACCATAATATGGGCTATTATTAAGTTTGACGATAACAAGCTAATAACATTTGAGATCAATTAAAAAAGAAACTAAACCACCAAGTTTATGTTGTCTTTTCCTTTCTTTTCTCGTTGCTGTGCACTGTCTGCAGTTTTATCTAAATTTCGTCGTTGAATGAATGAATCCAATTTGAGCACCCATTATGTTTCATAGAGGCCGGAATTGGGTGAGAACCAATGCTGTGTTCGTTTTACTGTCTTGGTAGGCCACTGTTTAAATAATATTCGGTACAAATTAAATGGTCAGTATTTCAATTGTATGAACAGTACACTTTTCTATTATTTTATTTGAATTGGTCAGTATGATAATAAATGGTCCGTGAAAATAATAAATGGTCAGTATGATAATAAATTGTCACTGAAAATAAGAAATGGTCAGTATGATAATAAATGATCCGTGAAAATAATAAACCCTCAGTATGATAATAAATTGTCGCTGAAAATACTAAACGCCCAGTATTATAAATAACAATCAGTTAAATTAGTAAATGGTCAGTAAAAATAATAAACGGTCAGTAATATAACAAACAGGCAGGTAAATTAATATATATATTCATTCGGTGATGATAATTAACAGCCGGTAAAATTAATAAAGCAAATGTAAAATAATAAATGGTTTGGTCATATTTATTTCAAATAAGTTCAAAAATATTTAAAACCAAACACAATTTAGTAAAAAAAACGCTCTGCCGTTATGTCATGATGCAGTGGTGATTATCTGAAAATAATTATAATTATTATTAATACGCAATAATTACATATATCGCTGAAATATCACCCTATTGGACAAGAAGTGCCTGCTTTGCTTTAGATTTTTTGATGGTCGGCCACGTCGCCTTTTTGCTTCAATAGGAACCGATTTGGCTGGGGTTACGTATTTCAGCCTTATTGCAATACCCACTACATGCTTACAAATTTATTTTTTGAGAAATCCTGGGAAATTGCAAGTGCCTTGATTCCATTTGTTTGAATCATTAGCAAGAATGGTAGTCCAAATGTTGAATGCGAGAGTTTTAAATTCTTCCGAAGTAGAAAAACTCTCGTTTAGGGTTTCTTCTACATCTATGACTTCATTACTTTCGCCACCAGGAATGATAGAAACATATGCAACAGCAAAAATAACGTTTATTTTATTATATTAGCCGCAAGCAGCCTATTACCCACCAAAAAACATTTACTACTATTGCATAGTGACCATTTAGGAATTCTTACTGTGGATTTGCAAATTTATTACCAGCTAACTTACACTGTCATTTCATTAATTTTTACTGACCATTACAATCACAATAGTGAACACAGAAATACAGGCTAAATAGTGCTTTTACTGCTCCAAAATTATTTTCTTACTGATCTAATTTTATAGAAGTACAGAGCCTTTTACGCTATTTTACTGACTGGTTGTAATATTATACTGTACATAATAAATTAAAAACTGTTCAGTTTATTACAACCCAATAATATTTATAAAACATTAATTATATATTATGGGGTCATAAAAGCAGCAGTCTAAAGTTTAAAGCATTTTAAATCACATATCGCAGACTAAAAATTGTTTAAAAAAACATATTTCGGAATAAAACTGTCTAAAGGACAAAAAACAAAATTAAAATTAACTTTATAACTAATTTTTCACATAAATGAAAACATAAAAACACATTAAATAATTAATAAAGCAATAATAAAATAACAATTTTCTGCATTGATTAATTTTGCATAATCGTCAGTTCAATAAAGTCAAATTCTTTATTAAAATCCTTTGGGTAGCACATACAGAAAATCGTCAATGAAAAAGTATCGGGATTTCCTTGAGGATTTCCTCAAAGATATCCCCCAGGAAAATGATTTGGGCATTATAAACCGCGTCTGTTCTTGCGCCGGAATGTATGAAGACTTTTATTTTTCTTATTCTCCTTGCAGAAAGCCCTCCGCGTATCATTTATCTTTTTTAAAACATCATCTTTTGTTGCAATTCTATCAAATTCTTGTAATTTATCTAACACTTTTTTTCTGTTATGGGATTCTTGGCCACTAATTTGCCACAAACATGGTTCACTCTCTGCGATTTGTATGAATTCCGTTAAAAATTGCCGGCACATGATGTAGCTGCTCAGTACTGACTGATAATAAAAACAAAGACATGAAGTCCTTGCCTGTTCAGACCAAACCTTTAGGAAAATCCCGCTCGTTTATGACTGTCTTAAGGTATAGTAAACAAAATTTTTTCGCTTTATAAATACCTTCTTATCAATATTAACAGATACTAAAAATTCAGTTATATCTTTCTCCAGAAAGCACAATTTTAAATACAAGGTAAAACATAAATCATCTATCCATCCATCAATAATTTAATATAACTTTTAATTAATGAGATTGCAATAAATCAGGCTCAATCCTAAAATATAATTGCTAAAATTATTGTTGAGCTCGTATGATTGTTATAATGTAAGATTTCGAAGTAGATTCTGCTCTTTGGCTATTTATTGCACTTATCTGTGTGCGGTGAGATGTGTACTGTTTTGGAGATTGTATGTATATCTACAACTCTCTGCTGGTAGTATATCTCACCCTATGACCCTTAGGTAAAGCCAGCAATTTATTCCACTATGCCACAAGACTATTTACAATTTAAAATTATAAGGCTAAATGTTTTCAACCAAATGTTAATTAATCAATTAATATGCAATTATTTGATGTTTATTTTCAAAACATTTGAAGACGACATATTACAGTAATGATATTGTCAATCATCCTGTTAAAAATTAAATCCCTCGTTAATTAGCTGTACCTCACATAGTAGGTCTGCTCCTACAGGGCGCGGTTAGTTTCTATCCACACCATATTACCCTGATGGTTTAGTTAGAAAGGTTTTGCAGCTGACTAATGGCGGAAACATTAGTAGCACTTATCGTCATGGCAATAAAAATTTATATAGTATATCATACAACCAATAATGAGCGATCTTTTATATATTTCCATATAGGTGCTATAACCTGCCTAAGCATAATCTAACAGACTGTCTTAATTGGACTGTTTAACAGTAGTTTAATTACCCTTACACATATAATAATATATCGACAGAAGATGTATTTTACTAGATTGCCGCATAAGCATGTCATCTGCAAATAACAGCTTTTAAAATAATGATATGTTCGACATACCTAAACTACAAACGACTTTATAGATAGTTTAAACTTTGCAGTTAATTATAAATACACATAACACGGGTTTTTATATTCAAATATAATTATGTATACTTATTATATAATAATAATGGTATATACCTAGTTTCCAAGTGATGAAAGCCGCTCAATGTACTGTAGGACAAGACTGTATAAATAAGAAACCAAGACCATAGCTGAAAATGAATGAATGATATTTGAAATTCGAAAGTTAAGATAATTATAGACAACCTTGTAGTATCTGCAAATAAACTTCTACATTTTTAGCAATTCGGTTTCTTCGTGTGGTTGTGGATGGGTCTCAAGTAAAACGTTGCAGCCAGAATAGGTGCGCCACAGCCTCAATCTTGTCTTCAGCCCTTTTGTTTTGACACTTAACACATCCACGGGCAGTTTTAAAATGTGGATGGCACTTCCTGTCTTATATTATTTTTTACCTTTTTTTTTTCGAGATATTTATCCAGCAGTGTCATAGTCGGTATGAAATAGTTGTTCAACGAACATGAAATGACATATATTTCCTACGAGTATGATCGTTTGCAGCATGAGCCGCACGCGAGTGCTGCAAATCATACGAGTAGGAAATGGTCATTTCAAGTGAGTTTCACACTATACTTTTTCTACGACTTTTGAATAAATTTAACATAATTTTTTTAAAAATATTTGTTTTTCGAAACTTACCTTTAATGCGATAAATTAGAAGTATTAAATTGACTAGGTGGTGTTAAACTATATTCACTATCACTGTTTATGTGTTTTGAAATTAGCGAAATACTTAATTATAATTATTATCAATTATAAATACCAAAACTGTCAATTTGGTGTTTGTATTTTCGGCGTTGCTATGGTCATTTTTCATACCCGCCGCTACTTTTGTCATTATCAGGAAATTTTATCCGTGCGTAATAATATTTCCCACTATGGAAATATTATGACGGACGGGTAAATGATAGACAGCATTACAATGTACTACATTTTGAAATCATGATTGAACATATAATAAAGGCATTTAAAGACAGTCGTAGAAAAATGTAATTTTTTTATTGACTGAGTCATTTGAATTTATGGTGCAGTTAAGTCTTATATACAGAGCGCGTTATTAGTGCGTCGAGGTTCGATATTACCTCAAAGACCAAAAATTTCACGCAAAACTAAGCAGCCAGTGTGTAGGCAGTCATAAACTACGTATTTTAAAACCAAACTTACGCTTTTTTAAATGGAAAGCCCTATTTATTATTCCACAATTTCATTGGTTTCGACTTGACATTAATCATGCTAAAATTTTAGAAAATTATACTGTGGCTCAAAAGTTACCACTAGTACTATATGCAAAACATGGCGAATTCTAAGGCTTCTGTACTGGAACTGAAATAATTTAAACTCTGCTTCTTACGGGCATAGCTTTTTGATAGTTATCAACTTTTAGAAAAATATAATTGTTAGTATATAATGCAAAACCTGTATACAGCGTGAGTCCAAACTCAAATTTGCGTTTTACTCGAATTTTCCAAATGAGACACGCTGTATATAATATCAAAAACTGAAAGGAAAAGTGATAAGCTTTGATTCTTATACCTAAAGCTATTAGTTTTTAAGATATTTTCATTTAAACAAA
The DNA here is from genome assembly GCA_911728435.2 of Apoderus coryli. NCBI lineage: Eukaryota > Metazoa > Arthropoda > Insecta > Coleoptera > Attelabidae > Apoderus > Apoderus coryli. The sequence goes on along the minus strand of OU452204.1, from coordinate 5,910,581 downwards.
AAAATATTAGAAAATTTACTTTACGTGATCATTTTGCAATCCTAATTTCATTTTTGATATTTGTTATTGAAAAAAATACACAAAATCACCAAAATAATATTTTTTAAATTCAACCTATTTTTTAATAGTTATTTATTTATCATAATCGTTATCAAAACCGGTATAATAATTGCAATATTTATCAACTAAATCAACAAGGATTTCATCGAATGAGAGTGACATTTAATCATTAGCTATTTATTACAAAAGTGTATTCTATTAAGTACCTATAACAATTAGTTTATTAATAATTACTTTATTAAATTTTGGTTGAAATGAATTTTCCCAAAAATGAGTTAATAGATATGATTTGGATATAGGGAGAATGTATGCAAAATGTTTTACTTGCGCAAAGAATTTACCAAGAAAGATATCCGGCTCGAAGGCAATCAGAAAATATAACAATGGAAAGGATACTTAATGAATCTTTTTGGAAACACGGGATCAGTAAAATACCCGAAACAAACTAGGACCAAAACTGTTTTGAATTACGAAAATTAATTGAATGTAATGTTAAAAGTGTATGACTGCTACACACTAGCTGCTTAGTTTTGCGTGAAATTTTTGGTCTTTGAGGTAATATCGAATTTCGACGCACTAATAACTCACCCTGTAGGTATACAAGTACGTTGATAACCATAATGGCAATAGAGAATATAATTACAACCAAATTCTAATATAAAACCACAAAACTAAAAATATAATGATGAACCACAAACTAAGACAGAAGTATTTTTTTAGTAAACTAATTAAATGTCAGCAGGTAAGCAGTTTTTGATAGATGCTTTCAAAATAGTGTGAAGAAAAAGCGGATTTATTTCCACATGCATCTGAGAAGTCTTAAAATTCAGACAGATTTCACTGAAGGGGTTTTGATTCTGCGACGACCTACTTTGCTTTTGATTACTAAATCTTAGTCAATTTTCTATTTGGCTGGCTTTTCCATCTCTTGTTTTTGGATTTTCTTTATAAGAAACTTCCTATATGGGAAGAGAGAATTCCAAGCATAGTCCAACAAATAAGATATCACTTTTTTATACAATCTTATGTGCGGCCAACAAATATCTTATATTGACAAAGATTGTATGAAGTCAAAATCAAATTTACTTATTTCAAATTTTTAACTTAATGTGTACCTACATGTTCTTTTTCCTTAAGCCGAAATAAATAAAGAATCAAAGAGTATAACTCATATGTGCACCGTTTTGAATCTACTAAGCAGTGACTAGAGGATGCAAAAACTTGATAAAGTTTGTCTGCTTCCGCCAAATACCACCAGACACTAAGCGGTTGCTCACGCACTATCAGACCGTCAAAGGCCTCAACCCCAACTTAATATATCTTATTCTGCCCAATAATGTTTTATAATTTAAACGAACATTTACTTTTTCTAAAAAAATTAGAAATTAACACAATATACACAAATCTTTGGTAAAGACGTCAGTTGAAATTATGGGAAATGCTTAAAGAAAACATTCATTTCTTTGTACCAGAGACTGAAACAAGACTGTCCAGAAATTTTTGTGTTGGGCAAATTCGAAACTGTTCTGGAAATTCCAGAAATCCAACATTCATGCCAATTCTGTAGAGCTTTTAAAATAATGTTTTCATTGTCATGATGGTATCATCTTAATAAATCCCGTAATTTTAAACACAGTTTAAGTTTTATTACTTTTAAATTTCGTCTTGTCTACAAAATATTAACGTTTCAGTTTTCAGACTTCTGTCGCTTAAATATTCGAGTCCACGCGTAGGCTTCTTAATTTCAAATTCGTTTACTGCTTACAGTTGCAGCAGCAAGGCTTTGATCGAACGAAAATAAAGGGCCGCTCCAAAGTGATCCTTCTATGCCGTTGTATGTTCTCTGACCTTATATTTTTTTGTGGTCTGGTCAACAAATAATATTTGTACATCTTTTGTTAAAAGAGATTCAGTGTAAGGATTAGTACCTAATATTAATTGTAAAAGAAAATTGCGTTAATGTCATTCTGAAACGTTGAAGTTTAGCTAATAAAGGGGAGATTCATTTTGTTCAAAATCAATCCTAAATAACCTTTCAGTATTGCGTCCATTTTGACAATTTTTTTTCTAGTTTTAGGCCGTTTTATTGTCATCATATTTTCATATCGAAACTTCAAAAATTTCGAACAGATTTGTTCTTATACAGGGGTGAACAAAAGGTTACGTTTTACTCTAAACTTTTCAACACCCTGTAGAAAAAACTCACCACCGAATAATGATCTTTGGAAGCCTTATCTTTTCTCAACAACTTGTATTTGATTCATACCGATAACTGTATTCTTAAAGGAAAACCACTGGTTTCAAAGAAATAATGCAATAATGCTCTATTAGCAACAAAAAAAAATGTTTCGAGACTTAAACTTAGAAACATTATAAAGTTGTAAAACTTTGAAATGTCATGACATTCGCCATTTTGTATAATTCTCGTTGGAACACAGTCCGTTTCGAATATTTAAAATTTACATCAGGATGAAAGTGAAAAATAAATATAAATTCAAAGTTTTGCAACTTTATAATATTTCTAAGTTTAAAAGGAAATTATAATAGTAATTTCACAATGAACATACAAAAATTTTAATTTTTTTTAAATTGTCAGAAATTTTCTTTTCTGCAAATGGATTCGAATAAGCTCATTATATTAATTTCTGTATTAAAATTCCCCCCTTTTTACTAACCACTGATGATGAGAAGACTGGGTCTCGAAACATGTATGGTTTGACACAATTTTAATAAAAATAAAGAATTATTTATGGAGGAGACGAAGTTTTACTTATCATTAAATGATAAACTCCACGTATAATGGACTATTTCTATAACATAAAAAATTAAAACATGGATAACGGCGGTATTAAGAATTTTTCGTTTTTTCTAAAATCGAGTATTTCCTCCATGAGCTTGAATGACAATCCTCATCGTTTCGGGCATAGCAACCGCGTCTTGCGGTATTTGTTGCCACTCATTTGTCAGTGCCTGTTCGCCGTAGTTTTGCCTAACTGTTCTGCCTAGTGTATCGTGCTCGATAGGGTTGAGGTCCGGACTTCTTGGGGGCCAGTCCAATACATGAATGTCAACGTCGATTCAAGATTGCCTCGTTATTTGTGCTATGTGCGGTCGAGCATTGTCGTGCATCAAGATAAAATTTTCTCCTATAAATGGATGACAAGATACCACATGTTCTTCTAAGCACATTTTAATGTAGCGACCAGCGTTAATACCCCCGTGAAGTGTAACAAGGTCTGTACGGCCTTCCAATCAAAAAAAAAAAAAATACCGCCCCAGACCATTACCTCTTCACCACCAAATTGCACTATCGGAGAGATACAACATTGAGAGTATCTTTCTCCGGGCCTTCTCCATACTCTTCGACGTCCGTCAGGTGAATATCGCGTGAAACGAGACTCGTATGTAAAGAGAACATTTCGCCATTCGTTCATGTCCCAATCTTCTGCTAACCTTCTGCGTATCAGGTGAAACTAAGGTACCATGAACATCTACCAGTCTTCTAACCAAAGCTGGAGCAGAGGCTGTTCGCTCACGTATAACCTAAAGACGAAGAAGTTAATCTTCAACTGCGTTTGTAGCCCTTCGTCTTCTGTCCAGGTCTTCTTGAATAAGAACTAGTTTGTCTGAACCTTTGTATTGCATCGGAGACCGTACTGCGTGGATGGCTGGCCGGCGATAGTCTTGTAGAGCAGCAGCTTGTGACACTTCTTCTGGGCTCGTCGTTTTTAAATTCACTTATCGTTTACCAAACAACTTCGAAACACACAACAGAACTTAAAACACACTTCAACAAACTTAAGAAAGTACAGCAAATCTGTAATTTGTTGAAAAAAATTGTTGACATGCAATTTTTGAGGTTTCGATAAGCAAAAATGATGACAATAAAACAAAACGGCATAAAACTCGAAAAAAAAATTGTCAAAATTGAAGCAATACTAAAAAGATATTTAGGATTTATTTTGAACAAAATTTTCTTTGTCCGGTCATCTCTATTATTAGGTAGATATAGGGTCGGACATATCATACCATAACAATTTGGGGATCTGTAAATATCTTCTTTAGATTTACAAGAATAAGTGATTTGTGACGTTACGGAGATCGTCAGCCGGACAAATCAAAACTATAATTACTGTCTGAAAATATATTGAGCCTAGTATTCACTAAAATGACGATAACCTGATTTTAATAATTAGAAAAAGAATCTGACAGGATGTAACATAAGAATTAAGTTTTTTTAAATCTCACAACAGAGCAGATAAAGCCAGGTAGTAGCTGTTGGGTCTTGTTTGTGTTAAACATTATTTCCTCACAATTAAGTGTTAGTACAATAATGTGGCAGCTGGAGCTTTAAAGCATTATTATCATTATTATTACCATTAATAACCGTATAAAAACACACCCATAAATCATCCTCTAATTGTGGTTTAAGTAGTTATCAAACATTTTTATTCTTTGCTGTGGTGCCATTGGGTACAAAACCGAAAGTAGTCACAATAGTAATATTTTAGAATTATGGTTTTTATTGTTCGGTCGTGTATACATACGTTGATGCAAGTGAATGAGAGAATTTATTACGATAAATTTATATCAGAGAGTTTATTGTCATGCTAATGTACACCACCTTCTGGTTTTATGTGTTTATAAAATACTTCTTGGCCATCTACGCTATATAAGTTCTTTCGTTTTTCTTCCTATTCATTATTATTAATAATATTGTGAATGGTCATTTTGGTATTGTAGCTGACTTTAGAAAATAAGGAAAGGAAAATAAACAAGATGTTGGATTATCGTATAAATTTGTTATGACACGAGATTATTTAGTCAGAAGAAAATGTTTCACAATTCAATTGAAAGGAAGATTTACGAGGGTACGCTGGTAGGTTAATACAATTACGATATGGGAGGCCACTGTTAAAATAAGGTGGCAACAAAATTCATAAAATATTCAAAAATATTGGACAAAAAGATTTTAATTAGTCTAAAAATTAGAAAAACATTGACAAATTCATAAGAATTGACTTTTTATCGATCCATAATCCACCAGTCGATCTCAAGATGATCTATAAGATCATTCTAAAGTTGCTCTGAAGAAGCTGATAAAATGATTAGCGAAACGTTTGCTAGTGTAAATTTGACTCATGATTTATCCAGAAGTACCTATTGTTTCTATCAGTTTAGTTGCCTATGGAAGTTTTCTGTTTCAAAAATCTCTAAAATTCTATAGATCTTTTGATTTTACAAGTACCGCTGTTGATTATTCCGAAGATTATTGCTTTTGAAAGAGCGTTCAAAAATTTATAATTTTCTACTATATTATAGTTTTAACCTGAATGAATATTGAGTTAGCCTCTTTTAGATGAAAATAATATTCAAAGTAATTGTAATTGGAGACGAAATTTTAAATGTAATTAAATCACTTGTAATTTGTAATTGCAACTAATTACAATTCTTTCGAAAATAATTTGTAATTGTAGTTAATTACGAACACATGACAAAGTAATTTGCAATTTTAGTTAATTACTTTTAAAAGTAATTGACCCAGCTCTACTAAGAAGACCTGTCCATCAATCGAAATTTTATGACTCACGTCGAGAACATGAGGATAGACCAGCAAGGGCAACAGCTTTTCGGATTTGAGGTAATGGTTACTGAGAAAACGTGGCCAATCTTGCAATTCAATTTATTTCGAACTACAGAGAAAAAGTTTAATTTTTTACTGACAATATAGTCATAAGTACATTGTTATTAGCCATATTCTAAATTTGAAAAATTATATTTGTTTGAACAATGCCAAATAAGAACCTTCAGATCACAAAAGTCAAACAAATCCTGTTTGATATTCTTGTTCATCCTTAAACACTCTGCAAAAAATCAAGTAATTACTTCCCGTACAGGGAAAGTATTGTGAACGCGCTAAAAAACATTTCAGATAAAGACGGATATAACTATTTTGAAGTTCCCTGAGACGATTAAGACCATTTCCAGGTCTGTCTGTGATGGTATGTATGTATGTGTGTCTGAATGTATTCTTCTACGATAGCGCCTAAACGCTATAACCAATTGAGCTAAATTTTAGTGTATGCCTTTGGGCAGTCCTAGGATGAAGCCATTGGTTGAAATCGCTTAAGACCTGTGATAGGGGTGGACACAACCACTAAATTTTCCTATATTAGTAGGGGTCGAGTTATACATCATTTTAACGCATTTTTTATCTGCTTTACAGCGATAGGTAACTTTTGATATTTGCCCCCATAATTCTCGAGAAAATAGCGCTTAAAATGTCAGCAGTGTTTTTTGTATTATCGTAGAAATTTTCAATATCATCTATCTTGAAAATGGCTTCTTCTCGCGTTATGAAACAAGTGAACATTTTTTATGTACAAAAGTCTCAAATTTATTATTCTTTTTAGAAGAAGTAAAAAAAGCGCAGAAAAAAAAGTTGGGAAAAAATTTATTCTGACCCGCCCAGCCTAACCCACCCCTGACATTTTCCTAACCATGGGATATCATATTTTTTAATAATCCTACAAAAATACGTAAGTGTGCCAAATTTCATTTTGATATCGAGACGCGTTTCGGAAATATTATTAAAAACCCATCGTCATCGTCTGAAAAACGAAGCATTTTTCGATATATGTTCATATGAAAAAACATGTTATTTTTGCTTAAATTATTTTAAGCTTAAATTATTTTAAGCTAATTTCAGGACACCCTATATATACCGGGTATTCCATTAAGGGTGGACAGGTAGCATATCTCAGGAAATAATAGTCGTAGGACAGTGGGAAAAAAATTCTTTTAGGGAAATTCATCATGGGAAATCGCTGGAAATAGTTTTTTAGTTCCTAGCTATACCGCTAGGGGGCGTAATAGATACAGTAATGCGAAAAATGCATTTTTATTGAAAATTTCGCAATATAAGTTAGAAAAACAATACTACCACGGTAATGCTACTGAGAATCGGCATCTTTTTTGTGTATCACTTTTTATTGTAAAGCTTGAAATAAAGGCAGCAGGGAAGGACGAAATTTTACCTATGATAATGTCTATAACTTTGGTTTTGCTTAACCGAATTTATCAATCTAATTTTTGTTTAAGAACTCAAGCCTTGCTGATGAAGAAAAAAAATATTTTAAATCATAATTGTTTTTTGGGGCTCCGCTAGATGGCGATATTTCCATCGCCTAAGGTTTTTTTGATTTTTCTTTAAAAACTTAAATGGAATGATACAAATATTTTATCAAAAATTAAAAGTAAATTGAATTTACAACTAAAAAGTCCCAAACCGCACAGGAAAATCTTTATTCGTTTGAGAGTTATAGCCAAAAGAATGTTGTTCACCAAAATTCTTTGAAAAATCATGTATATTTAATTTTCCGTGATCAAGAATGCCATGGGAAATAAAGAAATAGGTTTAAAATTTATTAAACTGATAGTTTAACAAATAAAAATAATGAAAGATCCATTAAAATTGCCAAAATGCAGAGCTTTCATAAAATTTGTTAAAAGAGTAGGGTATTTAGCAGCATATTCGCGTTTATTTATTTGTCTCCATGCATGGAAACTTCCCAAGTTTGTTTCATGGGTATCTAGATCTACCTCTTTTATGAAAGCTCTGCATTTTGATAATTTTAATGGATCTTTCAATATTTTTATTTGTTAAACTATCAGTTTAATAAAGTTTAAACCTATTTCTTTATTTCCCATCGCATTCTTGATCACGGAAAATTAAAGATACATGATTTTTCAACTAATTTTGGTGAACAACATTCTTTTGGCCATAACTCTCAAACGAATGAAGATTTTGCTGTGCGGTTTTGGACTTTTTTGTTGCAAATTCAATTTACTTTTCATTTTTGATAAAATATTTGTATCATTCCATTTAAGTTTTTAAGGAAAAATCAAAAAAACCTTAGGCGATGCAAATATCGCCATCTAGCGGAGCCCCAAAAAACAATTATGATTTGAAATCTTTTTTTTTCTTCAGCAGCAAGGCTTGAGTTCTTAAACAAAAATTAGATTGATAAATTCGGTTAAGCCAAACCAAAGTTATACACATTAGCATAGGTAAAATTTCGTCCTTCCCTGCTGCCTTTATTTCAAGCCGCACAATAAAAAAGTGATACACCAAAAAGATGCCGAATCTTAGTAGCATTACTGTGGCAGTATTGTTTTTCTAACTTATATTGCGAAATTTTCAATAAAAATGCATTACTGTATCTATTACGCCCCCTAGCGGTATAGTTAGGAACTAAAAAAATATTTTCTAGCGATTTCCCATTGTCGATTTCCCTAAAAGAATGTTTTTCCCATTTTCCTACGACTATTATTTCCTGAGATATGCTACCTGTCCACCCTTAATGGAATACCCGGTATATAACAAATAAAATACAATATTTATTACCAGGTCCCTGTTGGGTTATTGGTAGGGAGTTCGCTTTGCATGCAGAAGGTTACGAGTTCGAGTCCTAGCTCGGGCAATACATTTTTTTTCTAATTTTTGAATAAAGTAGTTAGTTTGTTACGTTAGTTTATTGGAAATAATACAATTATAATAATAATAATTGTCGCAGCCCTTCCTTACGCCGCCCCTGTGCTACATAGTGCAGGTGTTCATCGTGGTTCCCTCCAAACGACGATATGCGAATCGCGAGAGTGAGAAAAAAGACAGATAGACTTTAGATTTTGTATAGTGAACATCCCTTTTATATTATTATTCTGTAAATATGTTTCTTTAGTTTGTTAAATAAATAGTTAAAACTAAAACAAGCGTACTAGTCAACTATGTTTTAATACACACAAAACATATGGTCCTTCCAGAGCGGATATTCATCAGCAAAACATGAATTACATCCACTTAACACAATAAAATATACGCTATAATAATAACAAGAAGTAACGAATACCTATTTCGCGGCAGTGAAATACGCAATAGCAAGTTGACACAGCGGCGGCAAGCACAATATACCTAATACGCCGACAAAGAAGACTGGAGATTGGAAACTACAAGTCGAAAGTGAGTTCATTCTATCCTATCCTATTTTATATTTCAATAATACCTAATTTCTTCTGTTTGAGTACAGAGGTTATCTATTCAATAATATAAGGTTTACATAAAAATTAATAATACAATAATATTTAATATATACAGTAGGTAATATTATTATTTACACTAAGTAGGTAGGTACCTATATTAAATTTAAAAAAATAAAATAAATCAATATGACTGAATTAGCCACATTAAAGCGCAAACGGGGCTGTGTGAAAAGTTCTTTGGCTTCTTTTAACAAATATTTGGATACATTACAAGATGGCTTATCTGAATTACAAGAAATAGAATTGCAGGATAGGTTAGATAATCTTCTAGATATTTTGGATAAATTCAATAGCATACATAACGAGATTGAAATGCTGTGCGACTTAGAATCGTTAGATGCACAAGGTCTCGAACGGGATAACTTTTTAGAAAGGTTCTATGCCGCAACAAGTCGCGCAAAATTATTGTTAAAACAAAAAGATTCTGCCTCTAGTCACAATTCAGCACCTATCTCAAATTCTAAATTCCAACCAACTGCAATAAAATTACCAGACATTTCATTGCCCAAGTTCAATGGTAATTTCGAGGATTGGCTGGAGTTTCGCGATATTTTCGATAGCCTAATACATCAAAATGAGGCACTTTCCAATATACAAAAGTTTTTCTATCTACGGGGCGCGCTAGAAGGTAGTGCCGCAGCATCTATAAAGCAAGTTCAATATAACGCGGCAAATTACACAGTGGCGTGGACTACGTTGTGTGAAAGGTTCAATAATACGAAAAAATTATTGCATAACCACCTAGGAGCATTATGTTTCTTTAATACAATACAAAAAGGGTCACATGACTCACTTCAGCATCTAGCTGACAATATCTCTAGACATCTAGGGGCTATAGAGCAATTGGGTCAATCAGTATCAAACTGGGACTGTTTACTGATCTTTTGGGTATCTCAGAAGCTAGACAACGCAACATTGTGCGATTGGGAAAGACAAACGCGGAACACATCTGCATCTCCTACAATTGATGAGTTTTTGCAATTTCTACGAGAAAGGGCTAATTTCGCTGATACTTTGGATTACAAGCGTAATCAAAACGTTGATAAGGGAAACCTGAAAATTGCTAAAGATTCAGTAAAATCTTCAACTAAGCAACATTCACGAGCATTGGTTTCTAGTCACTATACTTGTTCCTTTTGTAAGGGTGACCACTCAATATACATTTGTGAAGGGTTCTTAAAGTTATCCATTGTCGAAAGAAATCAGTTCGTAAGAAAAACTCCATCTATATGTGTCAACTGTTTACGTGAGGGTCATGCAGCTTCTAAATGCAAAATAGGCTCTTGCAGAAAATGCAAGCAACGACACAATACGCTTCTTCATGCCAACGATACTGAAGGTCGGTCTGAAACCCCTGCTCAAGAGTCTATTACTTCCAATTCCATGAACAGTGGAGTCCTAAGAGGCATTCATGCTCAAGTTGTATTATCAACGGCCAACCTCTTAGTTCTAGATCAACACAATAAATACCAAAAGGTTCGAGCGTTGCTTGACTGCGGTTCGCAGACTTCATTTATTTCAGAGGGAGTCCTGCGTCGTTTGGGTCTTTCAAAACAGAATACCAACTTAACAATATTTGGTATTTCAAATCTACAATCTCACATAAATAAAAAGTGCAAGGTAACTCTCAAGTCAGCACAATCAGACTTTAAGACCGAGATAACTTGTTACGTCCTACCCATAATTTCTAATATCATGCCTAGCCTCAAATTCGATATAGACCAACTACATATTCCTGAAGGAATACCACTGGCTGATCCACAGTTCAATATCCCAGGTACCATAGATATCTTGATTGGTGCAGATTTGTTTTGGCATCTCCTAGGCTCTGACAAGATAATTTTGGGTAAAAATCTTCCAGTTCTTCAGGACACTAAACTCGGTTGGGTCGTTTCTGGTGGCTTAGGGCTATATGAACCAAAGCGAACAACATGCAATCTCAGTACCAATCAGGAACTATTGCAAGCCATGTCCAAATTCTGGGAGATAGAAGAACTAAGCAATATCAAATCTCTCTCGCAAGATGAGCTTTCCTGTGAGGACAATTTTGCCCAAACTACCATGAGACAACCAGATGGTCGGTTCGTAGTAAATATGCCACTTAAACAAGATCCCAACAATTTGGGAGAATCACGCTCACAAGCTGAGAACAGATTCTATGCGCTAGAGCGACGTTTATTGAGAAATGAACGCTTGCGCACACTCTACCAAGATTTTATGTCCGAATATGAGTCATTAGGTCATATGTCACTTATCAATAATGCATCTGAATCCCATCTTCAATATTTTATGCCTCATCACGGTGTTTTGAAGGAATCGAGCCTCACAACAAAGCTCAGGGTGGTCTTTGACGCTTCCGCGCCAACAAGCAACGGACTTTCCCTCAACAATATACAGCTTATTGGGCCAGTCCTTCAAGACGATCTTCTATCTATAATCTTGCGATTCAGGCAATACAGGTACGTTATAGCGGCAGATGTAGCCAAAATGTACCGGCAGGTACTCATAAACCAATCTCAACGCCCACTGCAGCGTATATTGTGGCGTAGCTCTCCCAATCAACCGCTGAGGACCTACGAACTCAACACAGTCACGTATGGTCAAGCTGCGGCGAGTTATCTAGCCATAAAATGCCTATTCAGTCTGGCTGATGCAATAGAACAGACTAGGCCCAACATAGCTAGAATCATCAAGCACGATTTCTATGTTGATGATATGCTTACGGGTTCCAATTCTCTAGAGGAGGCTCAACAAATTTGTCGCGAAGTCTCTGAGATACTCAAAGGTGGTTGCTTTGAATTGAGAAAGTGGTGTTCAAATGATCAAGATGTTCTTAGCGGAATTGAACGTTCAAATTTGATCTTCGATATTCTATCATTTTCATCAAACGATAAGACACAAGCTTTAGGATTGACATGGGCATGTCAGAATGACACACTGCTCTACAATATCGATACTAGTTCTTTTAGTTGTAAGGCAACGAAAAGATCAGTTCTTTCCACAATTGCCAGGATTTTCGACCCACTGGGCTTAGTCAGTCCCTGCACAATATTGTCCAAGATCCTTATGCAGAAATTGTGGTCTGCAGGAATATCATGGGACGATCCTTTACCAGACAAACTCAACACAATGTGGACTAAATTTCAAAGCGAAATTCCTCTTCTAAACGAATTGTCAATTGGTCGACATGCTATAGTCAATAATGCTACCCAAATAGAGCTGCACGGTTTTGCAGACTCGTCGGAGAGCGCATATGGGGCGTGTATCTATTTGCGGAGCCTAGATGTCAATAATGATGTGCAAGTGAGCCTACTGTGTGCCAAATCTAAGGTTGCACCGCTCCAAACTATAAGCGTGCCCAGGTTAGAATTATGTGGGGCGCTACTTTTGTCTCGTCTAGTAGATAAGGCAACTAAATCTCTCAACATCAATTTCAACAAGCGTATTCTATGGTCTGATTCTACCATAGCATTGGCTTGGATCAAAACCAGCCCTAATCTGTTAAAAACGTTTACTGGGAATCGAGTCTCCAAGATTCAGTCTCTTACAATGGACTGCGAGTGGCATTATATTCCCACCGCAGAAAATCCTGCGGATATAGTTTCCAGGGGTTTATATCCAAGTCAAATTCTTGATTCCAATCTATGGTGGAAGGGTCCCACTTGGCTTAGTTTCGATACAAATGAATGGCCTCGTGAGCAACCTGTAGTAAACAGCCTCCCTGACTTGAGGACTCAATCTCTATTAGTTCGAAAAAATGCAAATCTATTAGATTTTACTTTTGACAAATTTTCTAAATATAACAAACTGATTAATGTCACTGCCTATATGCTCCGATTTAAGCACAATTGTTGCAAGAACAAGAATGACAGGGAAACTGGCCAACTCAAACTCTATGAAGTTCGGAATGCAAATAAAATTCTAATCAGAATTTGCCAATATCAATCTTTTTCTTCCGAAACAGAGGATTTACTTAATGGCAAACCATTAAACCATAAGAATCGGTTGCTCAGTCTAACACCCTTTTTAGATAAAGATAATATCATGCGCGTAGGTGGAAGATTAAAGTATTCGGATTATCCCTTTGATAAGAAACATCCGATATTATTGCATAGTGATCATCATTTCACGAAACTATTATTTGAAGAGGAACACAAACGGTTATTGCATGCCGGTCCTCAGTTGTTACTATTTACAATAAGAAATACTTATTGGCCTATCTCAGGTCGTAACCTAGCTCGTGCCACTGTACGACGTTGCATACGCTGTTTTAAGTTTAACGCTGCTACAATTCAACCTATAATGGGTAATCTGCCTAACGCTAGGGTAACACCTTCTAGCCCATTTTCCATAACTGGGGTTGATTACGCTGGACCCTTCCTAATCAAAGATCGAAAGGGTCGGGGTAACAAAACCAGTAAGTGCTATATCGCTCTATTCGTATGCTTTGCAACAAAGGCCATACACATAGAGGTAGTGTCAGGTTTATCCTCTGAATTATTTATGCAAGCATTGCGTCGTTTCGTGGCCAGAAGAGGTAAACCAACCACAATATACTCAGACAATGGAACCAATTTCGTTGGGGTCCAACGAGAATTTTCCAAACTATTAAGTTCCCAATCCCTAAAAGACGATCTTGACGAATTTACCTCTTTGCAGTCAATTAACTGGCAATTTATTCCCCCATATTCACCCCACTTTGGCGGGCTTTGGGAAGCTGGGGTAAAGAGTTGCAAGCATCACTTAAAACGAGTTTTATCTTCAACACCTTTAGTTTTTGAAGAATTGTATACCCTGTGTACTCAAATAGAAGGAATACTTAACTCCCGTCCTTTATCACCTATAAACAATGATCCAAATGACTTGAGTCCTCTTACACCTGCTCACTTCATCATTGGAAAACCTATAATCGCTGCGCCAGACGAAGATGTTGTTGACGTCAACATAAATCGCTTGAACCGATACCAGCTGGTTCAACAGATGACTCAGCACTTCTGGCAGAGATGGAAGACAGAATACATCTCAGAGTTGCAACGCCGTGGCCGCTGGAGAGAAACGATGGGTACTCTAACAGAGGGTACTTTAGTCCTCATCAAAGAGGATAATACGAAACCAACGCAATGGCAGATGGGTCGCATCATCGCACTTCATCCCGGAAGCGATAACGTATCCAGAGTCGCTACCATAAAAACCTCAACGGGCACAATTAAGCGAGGATTTCAAAAGATTTGTCCGTTGCCTCTAAGTTATTGAAAGCTTGGCCTTTCAAGGTGGGGGGCATGTCGCAGCCCTTCCTTACGCCGACCCTGTGCTACATAGTGCAGGTGTTCATCGTGGTTCCCTCCAAACGACGATATGCGAATCGCGAGAGTGAGAAAAAAGACAGATAGACTTTAGATTTTGTATAGTGAACATCCCTTTTATATTATTATTCTGTAAATATGTTTCTTTAGTTTGTTAAATAAATAGTTAAAACTAAAACAAGCGTACTAGTCAACTATGTTTTAATACACACAAAACAATAATTATTATTAAAATTTTGTTTCGTTACGCAGGTCATATATTTTTGATTATATTATAACTTGTCGGGAAAGTTTTGCGGTGACACAACCGCTTTTCTTATTGTTGAGAATTAGCGAGACAACTAACCTGATCCAAATATACATACTAGTAGTTTTAAACTGATCTACGTAAATTAAACTGATATAGTTACTCCAGACATTTAAATAGATTTAATAATGACATACCTACAAAAAATATGTTAAGCAGCTAATTCATATTTATGATTATGGAAATCGGATAATAAATCAATAAAAAGAATAGCTTAAGCAGTTTTTAAACCACTTGCACATACAATTTTAATTCAGCAGCTTCAGTATACGTATTATATTTAAATTTATTAGACACATTTTGTATACATGGGCACACTCAAGTGTTCATATATGATAAATTTATTATTGGACAGCAGAAAAGGTAACATTTATTTTTCTTTTACATTGCAGAAATATGTTTGTCGATGAATTTGTCAAAGTAATTTTTGATTAATTTTACTGCATTTTAGCTTGAAATTAGGCATGTCATTTATTGAAATAACGTTTCGACTTGAATCGAGTGCGCTAATATCGAGGGTTGCCTTTTATATTTCGGGATTTGGCAACTCTGGTGTTGCAATCTGGCAACTGACAGCTCTATCGTAAAGTTGGGCATTTTTGAGGTTATACGTACTCAGAACGTTTTGACATACGAGCGCTATTTGTGTTGTTTACAGTAACTTAAAAGATTCACCTCAGCCCAAAAATGGAATTAAATCGTGAACATTTTCGTGCGATTATTTTGTACAACTTTCGACGTGGATTAACTCAGCAACAGTGCATGGATGAACTTAATTCAATTTTTGGAGATGAAGCTCCATCAAGAACCAGTGTTTATCGATGGTATGCTGAATTCAATGGTGGTCGTAGTTCACTCCAAGACGAATTTCGTGAAGGTCGTCCAAAATCAGTTGTTGTTCCTAAAACCATTGATGCTGTGCGCGAACTGATATTGCAAGATCGTCATGTGCTTTATCAAGAGGTTGAGACAACCTTAGGCATTAGTGGGACCAGCATACATTGAATATTGCATAAACATTGGACTGTCAATAAAATTTGTTCGCGTTGGATCCCACACAATTTGTCAATCGCTAAAAAAACGGCTCGTGTCGATTGGTCGACAGAAATGCTCAAAAAATACGATCGCTGTGCTTCGAAACACGTCTATGAAGAATGAGCCCGAAAGTAAATAGCAGTCGACTGTATGGGTGTTTCAAGATGAGCCAAATCCAACAAACATTGTTCGCGCACGAAGCACTTCCAAGCAAATGGTCGCCTGTTTTTTTCGGAAAAACTGGACATGTCGCAACCGTACCACTAGAACAACGCATAACAGTCAATTCTGAGTGGTACACAACCATTTATTTGCCAGTTATCTTCCAAGAAATCAGGAAAACCAACCGCCGAAGACGGATCACTCTTCACCACGACAATGGAGGTCTCACACATCGGCTCAAACAACTGCATTTTTGAGCCCCCAAATCATCGATTTGATGAGTCATCCGCCGTATAGTCCTGACTTGGCACCGAATGACTTCTTTTTATTCCCGTACGTAAAAAACAAACTGAGAGGTCAACGTTTGAGAGATACCTCAATCAGAGTGGCAAAAGTGCTTCGACAATTGGTTCAAACGCATGCAAAAGTGTATAGATCTTCATGGGGAATATTTTGAAGAACAATAAAGTGATTTTCGATGATTAATATTTGTTTTTGTTCGCTAACCCCGAAATATAAAAGGCAACCCTCGTAGAAACAAGATATTAAAGAGATGCAATGCATGGATAGGGTATAGCAATATTAAGGTAAACCTTATTTTGACATCTAAGCATGCGCATTTTATTGTAAAATAAGGTTAATTGTATTAAGGATAGCTCTTGACTGAGTGTTATGGTACTCGCAATAAGGACAGGCATTAATTACACTAGCCTTATTTTGACATGTATGCATGCCGTCTTGGGTTTACTAATACGGATAGTGCCTGTCCCTATTTGTGCAGGGATAAGACCAAGCCTTATTTTGAGGTTTATTGGATTTCACGTTTATGACAACGTATTTTTGGCAGTTAGTTTTGTTTTAATTCCCATAACTTAATTATTTGTGTTATTATTGTTTATTGATATCTTTTGCGAGACTCCAGGCCAATTTTAGTTTTATTTAAAAATTCTCTGTTAATTAAAACATTGTCCAAAATAAAATAATCAAAACAATTTAAAACAGAGTCACTATTTAATAGTTCCGATAACTCTCTATTAAGTCAAGCACTATCCCCAATAAAATTTACCTTAATTGAAAATCAAATGCGCATGCTCAGATGTCAAAATAAGGTCAACTTTAATACTGCTAGACCTTATTTGGGACTGCAATATTTCTTTATAATATTAGTTTATTGAATTAAATTTTGGAAAAGTTACATTTCCCAATATTTTAAACCTAGTGACAACAAAAAAATCAGGATCCATGCGACAAAGGTATTCTTTCATCGGTCGCAATATATCCCGCAATCGAAAAAAGTAACGGATATTCCACTTATACAAAAGTACTTATTAGCAATCGGTCTTATTGCGAATTCCCGAATATTAGGGTCTTCTGTCTCGCTAATCCGCCACTCATAATTATTGTCCTCTATAATACCAGCAGCAACAACACAGTAAAATCAACCTGTCACAAGTATCATTGGCTAAAGGTTAATTTCTCACTTAATTGACAATCAATTCGCTGAATCGATCCAGCGTTTCAGATCGATGTGAAAATTCGATATCTCACTTCTGATATAATCGATTTTTCGATTGTAGTTCGACATACATACTTGAAACATAAAGGGTACCTGATTTTTTTATTTCTGATTTTTGGTTCTTCGTCAATTTTAATAGCAAAATAGCAACAGCAACAGTTTTCTATTTCCCAAAGACCATCACTTAAAACAGAAATTGTTACAGGCTTTTCCTAATTTCACCTCGTAGTTTGTTCTAAACACTTTCCTGAGAACCAAATTATATAGGAGCATAATTACCTTCAACCGGATGGAACTTTTCCTATAAACTTAAACTTAAACCCCATGCGTGTCCATCTATTTTTCCAAATTTGCATAAATATTTGTCAAAAATAGAATAGAAAGTCACTCTAAGAACCAAAATGTGACCAATCGAACATTCCAAAGAAAAAATGAATTATTCATATAAAGGCCGATTTAAATGAAATTTTAGAAGATCTTTTAAATTTAAGTAAAATTAAGATGAAATAAGCATGCTATGATTAAAAAAAATATTTTGCCCATACTCCAACTTGTTGATATGGGCCTGATGCATCGGAGATCAGCTGATGCGCACTCTAGCTTAGATCGAACCAATGCTTGGCTCAATGCAATGGGGCAGTCCGAGTTGTCAAAACCACTATTAGATCGAAAGATAACGGCAAGGATACGAAGACTGTTCTGGTTTATATTGTGTATATTATGCTGATTAAACAACAACTCACAGTAAATAGTCACACCAAGGCCCCTAGAAAAAATGCATCTGTCACGTATTATACTATTTAATAACGCATGCAAGCATGAATCAAGAGACTGGCTTAAACAACGAAAATCCATGTGGTAGGTTGCCACAGAACCCATCTTAGAAGTCTACTTATAAAATAGATCTGATACTGCGTATATTATTAGCATCTCAAAGGGAGAGGACATTTATTCAAATGACGCTCGATGTCATTTAGATAGTGATCGCTATTATAATATTACAGTGGTCAAAAGCCATAACATCTGTGGTGGGTGCATTTTGAGATTTTAGAAATGCCCGCGTTGTAACTAACTAGGTCAAAAACATAGATTTGTACGTGCTTCTTAATTTAATATTTTGTTAGTATACATTTTGTAAAACAAATGTAAATTCACATGAACTATGATACTTTTGTTGATTTGAGTGGACGATAGTTAAGTACAAGGTATACAAGATAATAGGTATGATATTAAAAAAGAACAAAAATATGTAAATGTTTTATACTTGGGAGGTTACTTGGCTTTTGTATGACGATTTACATAACTAGTAATCTTTGTGTATCTGCGGAATGAAAAATTATACAGTGTGTTATACACGCTTTCGACCCCAAGACGAATCTTGATTTGAAGGCATAAGTATTGTTTTTGATGACTGTAATGGCTGACATGCTAATAGAATATCAAACTCTGCAAATATTAAGTATTCCACATTAACAAGGCGCATTTGCATCTGAAAATAATTTAAAGTAGAATTAATTTTAAAGATAGTTTATTGACGGTGAAAACCATTTCAGAAAATTTAATAAAATCATAATATGAATTAAGAAACACTACCAATAAAATAAAGAACAATTCTCTACCTGTGTAAATTTGAAACTTTTTACCAAATATAAAATTTCAACACGTTAAGTGTTGAATTGGGTAGGTACATCAAAAGCGTTCAAATATTGATTAAAAAATGTTCAGAACCATTCAATGGTGAAAATGTCGCAATGTGGACCTCTGCGGAACAACCAATGGATTGGATAGTAATTGATGTCGTCTTTCCAATTCAAAATTTCTAAAACTACAAATTTTGGTAGAAAACCTATTACCAAATTGCCTCAATTTTGAATACAAATACGAAAAAATTATAAAAACATAAGGGTTCCATTTAAAAGAAATTGAGTTTCATTTGTTTTTAGCTTAATTTTCAGTAGTGATATCTCTAGGATATTATTTTAGACGAGATAATTTTCTGACAATCAAAAGCTCGTTCCTTGGTAACAGCTCGAAGCCAAAGGCGATATTCGGTGGAAACATTTTTACAATGTTGTTAATGTTGTTTTCTATGTGGACTGTATTTTGTACTCTATTAACTATTAAGAATTCCTATAAAACAACATTTCTAACTATTTATTTTTTAACTGTCTTCAAAATTGACAACAATTCTATTACAATAATACAACTCTTCTACAATATGTTCTATTTCTAACATTTCTCTTCAGTGTTATCATAGTGACTGATAATTGCACTGAATGCAATTATTCGGAAGTAATTGCACAAGTGCATCAAAATTACCGATAATTTTACATGACAGCGTGTTGTCTAAAAACTGCATGAGTCCATTTTCATATTTTGGAGAAAGAGTCCGACACCGTCTTTTAACAAAATATGAAAATGTCCGAATGTAGTTTTTCCAAGACAACACGCTCGAATGCAAAATTATCTGGTTATTTTGATGCACGAGTGTAATTCGGGGGAATATTTCCCGAATGCAAATGCCTAGCGGTTTAAATATTAAATTGTATTGTCTGTTTTGTTTGGTGTTCTTTGGTTCGCTTTCCATCACTTTATTTTCTATAATTCCCAATGAATCACATCCGAAACGAGACATTTTTTAAAATATTTTTTGACTTTACTTGTCAAACTGATTTTATTTTTAAGTATCATGGATTCACAATGAGATTATCGTGGATACGTAAACAATACAAGTATCGCAGTGCTCTTTCGGTTTCTACAGTGCAGTTACCGCTGTAATCAATCGATAATTGCACTCGTGTCATAGGATTTTTTACACATGAGGGAAAGATTCAGTATAATGTTGACATGATTGGGTGAAATTGTTTCATATGCCACAAAATGACAACATTTGATTGGTTGTTAGAACTGTCAAAAAATTTTCAATATAATTTTTAGATCTCACTGTATAAAGAAATGACGAATTATGTGACAAAATGGGTAAACATTGACCTTCCTTTAAAAAAGATCACGAAAAATGACTTAATGAATGCCTCCCTATTGAAAAATTTAGCATTATATTAGTAGGCCGGAAAACGCCAATTTTGACATAAACTTTCAAATAAATCGAGAACAGCTGCACTATGCTATAGGAGATTCTACCTTCTTGCTCGTATCTGCCCAGTTCATAAAGAAGGTTGACTGGGTAAAATATCAAATTATCGCTCTATATCTACGTTGCAAATGTCTTCAAAAGTGTTCGATTCCAGAATTCACGATAAAAAATTTGCTCGGATAAAGTATCAAAGAACAACAGGGATTTTTTCACAAAAAAACACTTGCTCTCAGTTTGGGTTGCAAGGTTGACGTCATTTCTACAGATTTGTCGAAGGTCTTCTAGGAAAATAGCATTAACCGGTGATCCACGAGGAATCAGCCTTTTAATGAGCAAGCCTTAACGCTCAAGTTCTACGCAGTGACCTGGATGTTCACTAGGAATGGTGTGATGAGAGTCATTTTACACGTAACGTAAATGAATAAGCATCTGACCATTTGGAGGAGTTGCATGATTTTTACATCTTTTACTATATGTACTCACACTAGAGATGTTGCCATTACGGTAGAATTTGATCTCTCTTTTAATCAATACATGAGGTATATTTATTTTTCAAAGTGCTTTAGGTAATTTGGAATTTATCTTAAGATTATTATCAGGTTTTCAGTGCCTGTATCTCACTCTCACTCTATACTATGCATTAGGCAGACATCAGAATGAGTATGCCTCTATTGTGTTGTGTCGTATTTTTTTATCTGGAAACTAGGCGGCGCAAGTTAATTTTATAATTGAGGGTCACTTTCCAGCAAGAGGAATCGACAAGTTCAATATTGAATTTCACATATCCTGCAGGGTTTATAATTATCACTTTTTTTTATACTTAAACTTATTTATTTATTACACAAATTGACCTGCCACCAACTACATACCCAACTAAACTTAAACACTCCTTAGTAGATACCATTCTAGCAGTCTGTATCAGTTTCCCAGGATCACCACAATTATGTAAAGGGCAGGAATCAAAAACAATATTAAATAGAGACATTCATCATATCAACTAATTTTATTAGACTCAAAATCAACATTTAAATTGACACTTTTCCAAGATCAGGCTAATTTTTGTTGACTTGACCATTGATCGATATTAAACTACAAGACGTGGAGCTTGTAGATGGTCTCGCATGTCTAAGGGCTCTGCTGCTTTTGCAGTTTAATATTAATCAATAGATTGGTAAAAAATAGAGCTGTTATTATTTATATAAACAAACTTCAATTTATTCTACTTTTATATCTGGAAATGAATAAGATCTCAAACATACATCTACCTTCTCGTAATTAAGCACACCCAATACCAAAATATTTATAATTTTGGTTTAAAGTTTCCGTTTACAAAAGTGTTACATATTTTCGTACATCAGCTCTCAAATCCCAAATTTTCTGAAATTAAAGTGGTTGACGTAACTTTAATTTTCCATTCTCTAGGGGTTTGGTTGCATTTCCATATAACCCAACCCTATATTTACATAGAGATGGTACCTATGTATTATAGGTCTTTGTCCGTTGGAATCGTTGTAGTCGAAAACTAATTATCCTGTTGGTTGTGCGTTGAGTGTTTGAACACAAACGACAAGATTAAACTCTATTAGACTGTTCTTACGTTCGCAATTAGCATACATATAGGATATTCCGATTTTACTGTTATACGAATAAAACACCTATATTATAATGAAGCCACAAAATTGGGCGCACACCAGTTAAGAGCAAGTGGTTTTAATTCCATTTAATTATAAAAATGGTGGGTAAATCCACAGGCGTAGAAAATTATTTCGAATTAAAATAGATTTAGCATCCAGTGCCAACATATAGGTAATTGACTGACTTATTCTAAGTTTCTCAGGATGTAGCGGGCTGATGTTTAATAGATTTAAAATAACTTTTTTTTTGTTTATTTTTGTGGACTGTTTTTTTTTATTTTTGAAATTCTAAAAATCGGACTCATCATTACATAAGAATGGAGATAAAAATTTTCTAATTATCGACCATTATCATTAATTTTAAATATAGCAAACATTATTGAAAACATAATGAAGTCTAGAACAAATTCATATACCTATAAAAGTACAATATATTTTCATAAAAGTAAAAAAATGAACAAATTCTCTGAGCATAGTTTCATACAAACTATCGAAAAAAAAGCAAAAGTTAAATGATATTAAATACATTTTTTTTTTTTTAAATTGTTCAAAACCATTCACTCCGCAAAGGTTACCTGTCTATTTTCAGTGGGGACAACGATCACATTATGCATGTTGTCATCTCCATTATGCTCCCCTCAAAAGCAGCATACTACTAGCGAATGTATACGTGCGCTACCGGGGATTGATGGGAAAAGAAGTTCATAATTATCATTTATCTATAGATAGAAATTAGTAGAATAAATATGTAGTCAATAACATCCAAGTTCAAAATCAGTTACCAGAACAGGCATATTGTGGATATCCATCAGCTTTTTCGTGTAGGTATGTTTCTAACGATTTAAGAAACCGAGTTCGAGTTCCTATTTGAGGAAACAACTCTAATATTTTCATGAGATAGTTCTTGTACATCTTGCCTAAAAAATAATAAATGAATTACGCATAAGTAATACCAAGAACCAAGGTATCTAACATACAAAAATTGGTAAAAAAACAATTTGGTTTAGTTACACAATAATTTTACCTGTGTAGGTATAATAACAAAATTAACATGTTAAATGGAGTTAAATTTTTACACAAAGTTACCTACTGTATTATGTATTAAGAAATGCAAACATTAATCATAAATCACTTAATCTACTATGTAGTCAGTCTTAGTACTTACCTTCGAAAATAGGTAATACATCTTCTATATACACCCCACTTTTTAAACAATTCTACAATATTGTCCATAACAATATCTAACAACAAGGCAGCTACTGCTAGCTAGCTTTATCAATAAAAAAATGGGAAATACCGAAAAACGAACCACACATGTGCAATCAGGGCAATAATTAAATGAGAGTTGCCAGACTGCCAGATCTGTCCAACCGCGTAAAAATATTGTTGGGTTAACGAGAAGACTCATTGAATTTAATATAATGTGTATTTGACACCATGGCATATAAAAATTGTATTAAAAACATGATTATTGTTTCCATAATAATTGTGATTTAGACAATATGAAAGTTGATTAAATCTTGATTATAAAATGTTTTTGCCGGAATGGTTTTATGCATTAAATGAACTGTACGTCTTGTTTAAATGAAACATATAATATATTAAACCAATAAAGTGGTTACAGTGTATTATATTCTAATCTTAGTGTTAAAGTGACAGTAAAATTTTCTTACCGGAAATATAAAATGTTTTAAATTTAATAACTTGCCAGCAATTACCTCAAAACGAAGTATTATATTGTTGGAATTACATGGACTTGAAGCCATAATAAATGTATTCGAAACAATAAATCGCGACCAAATACTAACTAATATTTGAAACTGCAACAGTATTTATTTCCGTGCATGCATCTTTTAGTCTTTTGATTTTCTTTTCTGCTCCGGGTTGGGTTGCCAGTCCCTGGAATGGTGCCATCTCAATAGGAAAATTACAAACATTATTATTATTATTAGTAAAACAATAATAATTAGGAAAGACGGAACGTAATGCAGTTATTATTACGCTTTCGGAGCTAAATTGCCTCCGAATTCTTAGGGTTTTATAAGATTAAAGTTTCGAAAATCTCAAAGCATACATCATGAATCGTTAATACGGCAATTGTATTTTAATGCAAGTTTTCCTAATAATTGTATTACGCTACAAAATAGTCTAACAGACTATTTGAGAAAAGTCAAAAGGGGTATATTTTGACATTTGCAAAAACACACACCTGCTGTTCAAGTCTATGGTGAAAGTATTATGAATGATATGAACGTGCGCAAATGGTTTAGACTTTTTAATGAAGAAAAGAACGCAACCGCACAAGATTCATTGGGAATTACGGGATCATCCACCATACAGCCCTGACTCAACACCATGAGACTTTGAAAACTTCAGGAATTTATTGGTGGAAAGCAACAGAAAAGTGATGACTGACTTGTAGTATAGGCTTCTTAGTACTTAGAACATCGCAAATGGAAGTTATTTAAATACTTATGGACTGCATTCCGTTAACACAATGATTTAAACGTAGAAAATAAATTAATCCCTAACATAATTCCAAAATATTATGAGTAATCGTCAAGGTAAACATTAATTTTGTAATGTACAACGCAGGTTAAATGCAAGTAAACGAGTTCAGTTATACTTTGCATCCAAAATAACTAATTAAAAGCTTCGACTGATAATTTGGTGGCTCCCTGTTTTTAAGACATATTAAATAAATCATAAATAATTTCTGTCGCTGACGGTGGTCTACAGACAGTTGTGCACCCAACCAAGAAGCGGGGGCGGATAAAGAAGGGTTAGTAAGCCCAGTAGCACTCATTATATGTCTGGTGTTGTGTGTATGTTAGACTCGCCCATTCAAGAAAGATTATATTCTTTTATTTCTTGGTCTCTTATCATATGTGCTGCATCATCAACATCCCAAACGGATAAAAATACGCCTTAACACAAACATAAATTTAAAATGAATTCAGATAAGTATATCCTGTAATATTTATTTCTGCTTTAATGCTAATTTTACCTGATAACAATCATTTTGATAATATAAAAATACTGCTTGAATGAATAGAAGCATCTATTATGTTGTATCCATAGAAAAAAATTATTGTAATACACAACGGTCGGTGGTTCTCTAATTTCAACTTGAAATGCTTCTATATCGAATTATAAACTTTTTTCTAAAAAATGTGACTGTCATAAATCGACGATATCTAAACAAATCCGTAAGTTAAAATTACAGATACAGAAAATACATAACAAGAAATAATATCTTGTCTTTTATTCTTCTTGTATTGGGGTGAGGTTCCCAATCATACACAAAATATTTTAGTGGATTTTAAAAAAAAATTTAACTATTCAGGGGATCGACACAACCGAAATTTTGAAAAATTTTTATGCAGTCTTTCATTTCATGACCTCTGAATCCTAAAAATGACCTCAGTTCAAAAGTTTATATATTTATATATATATGGGATATAGAAAACTTTCTAGGCCGCATTTTTTGACCAATCGATTTAAAATTTGGTTAAAAAATCGGCTAGGTCATGGAATCGCGTGAGTTCGTTGGCGATTGAAATCGGAGAGCTAATTTCAAAGTGGCGGCCTGTCAAAGTTTTAAAAAAATCAAATTTTTTTCATTGTTAATAGAAAATACCGATGTTACATATCAAATGATAGAGCACCTAAATCTCTACAATGTTTATTTGGAGAGTTTTTTCGTTGCTGGCATATTTAAGTTAATGTAAGTCAATATAAAGTAACAAAAAATTAAAAAAAATATCATCACCCGCTACATCTGTAATTATTTTTGACAATTAAACACCTGTGAAATAAGAATAAGACAGTACTTACGTATGTATTATAGTATAATGGGTATTTCAGTTAAAATAACTGTCAATATGACACTTTGGTTATATTTGGCGAATATTCCATTATTTCTTTATTAATACTGGGTGTCAGTGGTAGACTAAGTATAAATATAAAATGTTATTGGAATAAAAGGCGTCTACTCCACAAAATGATTTATATATATACGCTAAAATCATTCTTAAACAGCCATATTACAGTAGGCTCTTACCAAATTATTTCACCAAAACTGTTCTCATTGACGATGAAAAGAAAGAAAAAGAAAACAAAGACTAATAGTAACAGAAATAACAAATGTTCAACACTTTAATTATATTTTAATTTTATTTTATTTTATTTTAACTATTTAACAACCAATTTTCCATCAAAATGATATGTATAGACGTTTAAATCATAAATCCATGTAAAACCGCTCTGTTAATTCTGTATGAGGTATGACTCTCACATGTAACAACATTGTACAAGCTCTTTAAGCCACTGATGATGGACGTGTAGTCCGAAACATGTCTGGCAGCTAAAACGAAGAATGATTTTAGCGTATATATATAAATCATTTTGTGGAGTAGACGCCTTTTATTCCAATAATAACATTCACTCCTCGATAGATGGATTACTTCAGAAAAAAAAAAAAATATAAAATGTATAAATCGAAAATCTACTTTTCCGACTGGCTGCCATCGGGATTTTTTTTTTGTTGGGTTCAATTTCTTTAATAGTTTCATGTCGTCTTTTTTTTTCAACATTTCGACAAGATTTAGCTTGTCTTTTTCATATCCTACCAAAAATTTCTAGCCAGGTTGTAGAACAAGATTTCGTTTATACTTGTTTGAAACGAAAATGTAAAAATATGTTTGTGAATTGAAAAAGAATTTCTTGAAAAAGACAAGCTAAGTCTTGTCGAAACGTTGAAAAAAAAAAAAGACGACATGAAACTATTAAAGAAATAGTTCCAACAAAAAAATTTTTTTCTGTATGATTGTGAACCTCACCTCAATTCAAGAAAAATAAAAGAAATTTGAAGATCAAGGTTCAAGAAAAATAAATAAGAAAAAATATCTTGTCTAATGATTCGCGGCCATATACTGAGAAACTGTAGTTTATGCTGCTTTAATTGTATGCTAAAGTAAGTTGAAACTTCCGACGTTCCTTCCGTTTGAGATTGTGCCTACTTTGAACGACGATTGTTGTCTTTACCCTATAAGCACAGGGCGTGGTGGCCTCTTGAACCTCCTTGTTAGTTCCTTGGGATCATAGTCCACGCCTGCTCGCAAAAGTGCGTTCTGATGTCGCTCAGCCTACTCAAAGACCGATGCTGCTCGCTGTGCAATATGTTGAACGTGGTCGTTTCGTACGTACCATGGTACGTTGACAGCTATTCTGAAGGTCTTGTTCTCCTTTGCTTCCAGTTTGACCTCGCTGCTTGTCCCCATGTAGCTGACGCGTACGACATGACCGGTCTAACGACAGCCTTGATAAGGAGTAGCTTGTTTTTAGTGGAAGTCTCTTTTTTCTGGTGATCAAAGAGAGCAGAGCCTTGATAGCCTATAGCCGCCTGCCATTTTTCAGCTCCTCTGTTGGTTTGATTTTAGAATGTCAAGCCTTTATCCACAGTAACGCCAAGTACCTACTTTGCGGCGTCCTACTATTAAATGTATTTCTTTGTTCCCACGAATAAGCAAGGCAGGACTTTTCTCTTCGTTTATTTTAATACGCGCTAAGTCTGGTGATCATCCATGGTTGTGTGCTTCTTGTCAGAAGTGCAGTGTATAGTCAGCATACTGTACAATGATCGTCTGATGCGTGTGTGATACGTCACTCCAGTAGACTTTGAAAAGGTGAGGTGACAGAACGGAGGCCTGTGGTACCCCTGCGTCTATGTCGCCAGTATCTGGAATTGAATTACGAAACCGAACTCGGAAAGTTCGATTCTAAAGAGCTGTCAATCAATTGGATGATGCCCGAGAGAAAACCGAATTGAATAATCTTTTAAATAAGACCATCATGCCAGACTCTGTCGCAGGCCCTTGAAACGTCCAGAAACAGCGACCCTATGTAGACTTTATGCTGAATACTCAAGAAGTTGTTATGCCATCATTTTATAAAATTTCCTGACGTTTCGCCTACCACTCATGTTGGTATTACGATATCTTCACAAGAAAATATTGCTGAGGGTCTACTTGGTTGCGCGTTGCATATCAGTTCGCAAGGAACTTTTTGTATATTGTGTTATGTGGTCGAGCTACTCTCTTGTTTTTAGATGTTGGGATTCAAGGACAGTTAATTTGAAGTGTTTCTTCGGCTTTATCTATTAGTTCATGTTTGTGTATCTGGATATCTTCGGGCAGTAGATGAATTATTATAAGTATTATAAGATCTGGGTATTTTCAAACTTGATTATGTGGTCGCTGTTCTGCTCTATAACAAATCTAATGTCGTTGGTTAAGGAAAGGTTAAGGAAAGGTTAATGAGTGGTTCTGTAAAGTCTCTCCACTGCGACTACACGAGAGTTTTTGTGGCTCATACCATCCATACTTCATATTTTACCGAGAAACTTGGTATGTTTAATGAGGTCGATTATTTTGCTGAGTGAGTGTAGTTAGTTACGTAGCTAAGCTCAAAGTGAGTGGGTACGCATGGACTGCCCACTGCAACCACACGAGCGTCTGTGCTTAACTTAATAAATGATGGAACAAAACAAACAAAAAATCTAATTCCTGTGTTAGGTTAAACACCAACAGTGTTTTAAGTAAAATTAGTATTGATAGGGGGAACGGCAAATATGCTAATTTTTACACAGAAAAAAATCTTACTGTAATATCAATATTAGCGATATGTTTGATTGCCTCTATTTTGGTTTAATGACAGTAATACTTAATTCATTAGATTACAATTCGGCCAACATTAAATATATACTTAATCCGACATTCAAGATATTATTGAAATTCAATTTCATATATGTTAGGCACAAAACAGATATATTTTTTCTTTCAATGATTACAGTAATAATTGGCAACTAATATTGCAATTGTATTATTTCAAATATTGTTATATTACGATAAGCAAGAAAAAGCATTGGAAGAATATTATTTCTCTACTCGGATTATTAGATATATATCATTGAATTAACAAAATCAAATTTTACTCGCTATCATATTCTACTATTTAAATAAACTAAATAATATTAAGTCAATACTTCTTATTGTTGGGACAACCTTAACTTATTATTGGGCCGGGCTAAATTCATCGATATATCGAAACACAAAACGTCGAGTATCCAACATTTTGCACTCATGCATGTATCGAATTTAAGTATCTAAATTAAATAAAAACTGGATTTTCGTACTACCTACCCCACTTTGTAAATATTAGTTTTTGACTTAAAAAAAAATGCTTTCATACGCCGATATGATAATAAAACGAATTCAAAACCATTGATATAAAAACGTAGATTTCGGGCTGATGTATCGGGAAATTTCGGAACTCCCTAGTCACTAGCAAAGCTTAAAACAATAGGTTATGTTACATTTATATATTTATTATATTTGTGTGCCGGTAGCGCGTGTCTATATAGTTAAGTATCTGCAATAATATAGTCGTATTATGGAAGACTTCTTACACGCCTCAGAATTGGACAAACTAATTCCAATATTCTCCGGTAAGTTTTACTCCTAACTAAGTATATCTAATCATAAGTTTTTTACTATAAATTATTTTGTGTAAGCTTTTCGAACAATACTATTAAAGATCGGTCTAGCCAACAAATGATTTAAGAGGTACCTATAATGCATAATAAAAACGTTTTAACAAAACTATTCAGGGTGTTCCATTCAAAAGTTATGAATATTTAGCTTTTTATTTCACATTAACCAGTATAGCATGGCAGCATGGAATACATTTTTGCAACCTCAGATAACCTCAAAATTCAAAATATCCTGTTTTAACACGATGTAGGTATACAGTATACAAAGTACCGAGTGGGAGTGGGACACTATGAAGATATGGTAAAAAACCACAAATACGATATTTGGTTTAATATTTTGTTAGTCGTACATGTTCAATGTTCATGTATTAGAATGACATACATCTTTTAATGTATTGTTTATTTTTTGTACAGTGATTATAGAGTAATATTTTTTTTATTACAATACAATGTATTATAGAATTAATAAAACTGTTTTTGAATAAAAACTTTCTTTTATTTCATACAATTAGTTAACGTGATAGTTTTATTAAATTAAGTAATTAATTTCTCTCCAGGATTATAGATAAAATTGATTTAAAATGACAAAACAATTATTTCAATACCAAAATATATTCTGTCTATAATTTCTGTATTCCCCTTAAAAAGCAATAAATGTTCTATCAACGATAGTGACACTTAGTCCAATCAATACTTTTTATTTAATTTCAATATATTCTTATAATTGAGGCATTTGATTGAAAGTCAATTAATTTTTATACTTAAAGCAATAAAGTCATAAATTTCGCAATTAATCATATAACTATAATTGAAAGAAATGTAGCTTTGATTGTGGAATACGGAATATATGCTATCATTGATTGAATGTGCATATGGTTCATGATATGATAGATTTTTCTCTGTGTATGCTTCGCCATTAAAGACCTCATTTTATTGAATTCTTTCCAAATATTTTTAGTAAAATCGTGAGCTTTGATCTCATGGTACAATTTCAGTTACTGTCAGGACTCACTGACAAAACTCGATTTTATTATTCAACATAGTTGCCGTAGAGGGCAATACAATGATTTTCCAACTTTGCGATGCCAGTTTTATAGTACGATTTCTCTTTCTCATCAAAATAGGCCTCAGAATCAGGGATTATTTCATCATTGGACTTAAATTTCTTTTCAGCAAGCATTCTCTTGAGATCTGAAAACAGGAAAAAGTCACCGCCAATTCATTCAATTTTGCCATAGTTTTCATCGATTTGTCACAGTGCATTGTCTTGGTGAAACAACACTTTTTTCTTTTGCAAATGTGTCCGTTTCTTTGCGATTTCAGCCTTCAATTGATCCAAAAGTGCACAGTGATAGTCGTTGTTGATGGAGTCCTTTTTGGAGGTAGTCTATGAATATATATTCCGTTCGCATCCCAAAATACAGACGCCATCACCTTACTTGCCGACTGTTGCGTCTTTGCTCGCTTTGGATTCGGTTCGTCGATTGCTGTCCACTCAGCTGACTGTCTTTTAGATTCTGGTGTGTTATAGTGAGGCCATGTTTCATCCATTGTCACATATCGACGATATAATTCCATTTTATTGCGGCTTAACAGCGAAATAGGAGACATTTGAAGATTATCTCGCCAACTGATATATTATACATTTGTTGTGAGAGTTTCTGAGGTGTCATTCCTGGATCTCTGTATAGAAAAATGTTTGAAATGGAATAATATATTAGGTAAGACCTCTTGCTAACAGCTGAGTTACCTCTGGGCTGTATTAACACAGGAGGTTTGCTCAAATTTTATTATGCGCATGGATAGACGTGTGTCATACATACTTTGTTTTCAGGTGAAAGCTAGGAACGTATTTGTGGCATAAAAGCGAATACTGCGATATATAGCTGGTGACAGTGCGTTCCGCTCGTTCCATGGCCTGTTTAAGAGGTTTCCCACTTTAACAGTTTATTATCACGCGTACCAGACACATGATTTAACGATAACGAGAAGAGATCTCACATTATGCAGAAAAACCTAAAAGTCCGAAAACAAATATTTTTGAAAAAATCTTTTAATAATATTGCATGAATCGGGACATTCATAACCCGTTGTCAAAAACAGTGTTACTTCATGTCAAACACGCTATGGAAATGCATAGAAAAAGTATTATTTGCACAAAGGACATGGGTGCCTAAATCAACCATCTGCATGTATCTATCCCTTACCCTCACCAAATCACACGTACTCACTACAAATATTGTACACGGCAAAAAGTAGATTCTATATTTAATAAATGTGTATCTACTAAACTTATTTATGTATATACGTTGTTATGAGGTTTTGTTAGAAGGACCCCAGTGTATGTCGTCTTGTTTACTTAACAGATTTTGTCGCATTAACCGTGGAATTGTTCTTAAACCAACTATAATAGTCATAACCCCTATACCTTCAAAATAACAATAATAGTGCCGCATATAAGCCCTAGTTTAAACTTGTCAGAACTGTTTACTTTTCGTTTACGTTTGCACCTTTCGGAAATTTAACGCATAGTTTGAACAGATATTTAGGTAGGTGTTTAGAGAAAGAATAATAATAGGTTAGATGTTTTACTATCTCCTATAAACAGAGGTTTTAGACGCAGGCAGTTGGACCTTGTTTACATTTGTAGTATATTGACATTGTGGTTGTTAAATCGGGTTACATAGTTTTTAAAGAGGTTTCAAAACAAGAAAAAACACCAAAGTAGAAGGGCGATTGAGTTTTAAATTTTAATAAATTTCTAAAGTAATCCATTACGAAGAGGATCGAAATATATTTTTTTGATAAATAAAACTACGTCTACCCCACAAAACGTTCTTTGTAAGTAGATGTTTAAATTCTCAAACTCATGTAATCTGTTACGGACTTCTATATTAAAATTTTTCAGACATTGTAAATGTTTATAATTTGACTATAAACCTGTATCCAGATGATGAGAAGTTTGTGTCGAAACGTGTCTGGCTGTTGACAATTTCAACATCAATAAAGAAAGTTTTGTGGAGTAGTTTTTTTATCAAAAAAAATATATACAATGTGTCCACGGATAGAGTTCGGAAGAGGGAAAACTTTTTTATTTGTAGATTTAGAAGAAAAAGTAATTTTTTTATAAAAACGTTTGCTTGTGTCGAAACTACGATTTCGAGCACCAAATTTACGATTACTATACAGTATAGATCGAAAATAACATTTATAATGATTTAGATTTTTCTTTTTTTTTTTTTTTAATTTTATGAAAATATTTCACCATTATTACACCAATTGTGCAAAAAAGCTAATAAACCTTTTTCTCAAAGTGCTTAATTTCATAGCTACTATTGAAACAATGAAATTAAAAAAAAGAAAAAATCAAAATCATTAAAAATATTATTTTTGATATACCCTGTATAGTAATCGTAAATTTGTTACTCGAAATTGTAGATTCGACACAAGCAGACGTTTTTATAAGGAATGACTTTTTCATTTGTAGATTTAGAAGAAAAAGTCATTCTTCATAAAAACGTCTGCTTGTGTCGAAACTACAATTTCAAATACCAAATTTACTATACAGGGTATATCAAAAATAACATAATAATAGTTTTAATGATTTTGATTTTCTTGTTTTTTTTTTTAATTTAATTATTTCACTAGTAGCTATGAAAATGGTTTATTAGCTTTTTTTGCACAATTGCTGTAATAAATCACGAAAAATCTAAATCATTTAAAATGTTATTTTTGACATACCCTGTATAGTAATCGTAAATTTAGTATTTGAAATGGTAGTTTCGATAGAAGCAGACGTTTATATAAAGAATGACTTTTTCTTCTAAATCTACAAATAAAAAAGTTTTTCCTCTTCCGAACTCTATCCGTGGACAAGATACAGGATGGTCCAATGAAAAGCAAACAGCAGCCTTTTCGAGTATGTTTTCGGGATACATCGATTTTGTTTGCAACAGGAACATTATTTGGCAAAATTAGCATTTTTGTGGTACATACGTATTCCCTTCTAGGTTTTAGTGCCAGTCCCAGAATTTAAATAGGGAAAGTATGATATCTTATTTTAAAGGTATTTCGATTCTGTTTACAAACCTTTTGTTTTTTCTTAAATTGGTAGATTAAACATTAAACAACAAACATTTGTCTACAATCTTACGTATCAACTTTTTACTTCGAAAAGTTTTCAAAATGTTGGCCTGATTTCATACAGCATAATAAAGGTTGTGTTCAAAGCGGCATTTCTGGAGTAATACAGTGATGTAAATCATCTAGAGATGTTGGTTGAGTATTATTAATTTGAGTTTTTAACCACACAAACGGATTTTAATAATAATAATAAATTGTCTTTATTTGCAAAGTAAATACATATACATGTTGGAAAGTACCTAAGCAAAACCACAAACGACCACTAAAAAGACGAATTCTAGCTTAAAGCTACTCTACTTAACCTTAGAAGCAGCCAAAATTAACTTAACAGAAAGAAACATAAAAATGCAAAAAAAAAAAGAAGAAAAGAAAAATATATGAATTTAATTAGTACAATATACTAGGCAAAACCCACGCAACTCCATCTCCCACGGACAGTAGCAAAAAAGAAAGGGAAAAAACAAATTAAAACAATCAAGTTCGAAATGATGGCATTATAAGTAAGACTTCTCTGAATCAGTGAAGTTCTATGATGTGGCATTGTAAGTCTATCAAAATGGCGAACATTAATGTCATGTACATCTCTACTGGACACAAGCTTACTTGTAATATCAAAAGGAGCATTCGAATCATAAAGTAATTTAAAAATAAACGTAGCCAGGTGATGGAGACGACGGTCTTCCATTCTGAGCCAATTCATATCACGAATCGCGTGAGAAACACGATCAAACTAACTAAGACCCGCAAAAAACCTAGCACAGCAATTCTGTACTCCCTGAATACGCCCTCTACCAAAACCGTCTAACATGGGACAGTAAACAAAATCACAGTAATTAAAATTAGATAAAATTGGTGATTCACAGAGAGTACGTCTGAGCTTAACGTTCAAAACATGTCTATGCGATTACAAAAGTTTCAAAGTGGAAAATGACTTCCGCAACATGTTCTTTACATGCTCACGACATATTAAATCAGTGTCAGTGATAACACCTAAGTTCCTTGCAGAAGAAACACATTGGACAACACTGTTATTTATCATAACTTTAAAATTTTCTTTAAGATATTCAGAATCATTACTATTACTATACAGCAACATATGCAATTTTAACGGATTCAAGTTTAAATTAGGATCGGTGGAAAGTGAATATAGAACATCAAGGTCAGCATTAACTCTCAGGCAGGCTTCAACATAATCATCCGTCTTAAAAGAGTAATAAATCTGTGTATCATCCGCAAAAGCCTGTATGCTACAATCATCTAATGAACTCAAGAAATCTTGTTGTCTTGCGACCTACGCCACTGTCGTGCTTTGTCAAGCCACCTAAAAGGAAAGGTTTGATCTAACACTTACGAACAGCAAGGGTTAAGTGGGAGGCACCTCATCTTAACACTCATTATTTTGAACAATTTGTATTAATGCGGGATCGACACTGCCTTGTAATCATTGCAAGTATATTTTTCGTATAAGATTATCTGGTAGCAAAAAAATGGCTAACAATAGAAGAGGGTGAACTTCATGAAACTAGTGTGGTTTTTTTTCAGGCCAATACCGACAGATATTACGGTTAACATGTCAGTTCAGAAAAAAACGCACAGTCATCTCTAAAACACATGTTGAAAAACAAATTCGGGTCGACTAATTAACTTGCAAAACTGCATTCGTCTATTTAAGTCATCTTGATTTAATTCCTATAGAATATTCATTTTGTACGACTGGCTTTTAAAATTCTTTAAATACAGAACTTTTAATCTTACCAAAAATGTCCTCTTCGCAAGTAAAATTGACGCGTCAATGATTGTTTTCAAAAATCTATAAAAGGTCCTTTTCTTGTTTTCATTAGGCCACCCTCTATGTTAATGTCCTATATAACTATTCTTATATGTACCTTTTAATTTTTAAGAGCGCAACTAATTCCAATAACAACAAATAATAAAAACAATTAAATAAGATATCCTGAAGAAGGCAAGATTTACCTTGCCGAAACGTAGACACAATATGCCAAGGAACTAAATAAAAAAGTATGGTTCCAATTATATGATAGTTTGTGTTCGGACCTCATCCTAAGAGAATATTCGTATTCTTAAAATCAGCGTTCTCTAACGTAGAGTCTTGCTATATTTTTTCTTTGGACAGATATGGTCACGATATGGCATCTGCTTACCCTTCTTTGCCGTTTCTCGTTCCAGATCGGAGTGAAATTGGTTGTTTCTATCAAAAATGTTTCTCGGTATACTAAAAAGAACTTTGTGATTCGGAAGACTATTTGGTATTCTTTTACAAAGGATAACGACAACTTCTGGATAAAATCACCTCTTTTGA
Organism: Apoderus coryli; assembly: GCA_911728435.2. NCBI lineage: Eukaryota > Metazoa > Arthropoda > Insecta > Coleoptera > Attelabidae > Apoderus > Apoderus coryli. The sequence goes on along the minus strand of OU452204.1, from coordinate 5,874,356 downwards.
TTGGTCGCTGATTATTATTGTTCAGATTTTGTACAAAAGCATTAAGTCCAGCTGTTTTTAGGAGATAGTAGCAGTACCTACTTCATTGTCTGCCATTTCTTGCTCGGTGTATTATGCTTTGGAGCGCTCACATGGTCTACTTCGTCCGCCTTTGAGTTTGCGTCAATAAGGAGAACAACTAAGATACAAGTAAAGCTATCAGCTTACGTTGCTGCTCAGTCCTATAAAAATCTAGTCACAAGTTTAGTACACTGGGGTACTACAAACCCTAAGACACTTTACAAGCCGTATGTGAGTTCCAAAGGTTACTGAATCGCCCGGAAAGGAGCAGAGCGGCAACTACAGAAGCTTCCTGGAAGTTGTTAGGAATTGGGAAAACCTGTGTGTGATCACTTATAAAAATGGGACAGTTAAAAGTAACTCGCTGGGGTATGTGATACCACTCGTATATACGATGTAAGAGTTTACTATGTATGAAACTTCAAAGTTTATATTCAACATTTTTCTATTCCTTATAAAAACGCAATGAATTTCGTATACTTAAGATTGGACTTTTACAAGCATCATCTACGAAAAAAAAATGTAGAGATCCAATTTCTCTTCCACAACTGTCTGTTAAAAATTCACGGTTTTTTTCAGCCTGTCAGAAGCTCTTAACGCAAGTAGGGTCTAACACAAAAGTACGTAAATTATGATTTTCGGCCGACACGGATCATTTATTTTATTTTTGCGGGAAAAATGTGTTGTTCCAAATCAGCAATTGCTTTCAACAGAACAAAAGAGTTACCCGAAGACAAATACTTGAAATTTAATTTAAATATAACAGTTTTAGAATTTAAACACATCTCACAAAAAGACGATTTTAAATATATAGGGTGGTCCAGGCGTTCGAACTCAAAACCGGTGAGATGATAGAGAGGCTAAAGATAATGATTCATAGAAAATTTGCCCATAAGACCCTTGGTTAACGAACTATATGGCTTTAAATTAAGAAATTAAAAATAGTTTTTTGTTCATAATAATTATAAAACTACTTATTAGAAATGAAATGATAGAAATTTTTGATTTAGATAGAAAGTAGTAGAAAGTAAGTATATATTCATAAAGAGAATGAACTTTATGTCTTACACAAATATGTAAAAATATACGGGGTGTGTTCAATAAGTAAAAAAATAATTATTACAGAAAATTTACGAATAGCCCTGTATAAAAACAAGTCACATCAGCTTCTTCTATATAAAAAAGTGCTACGAAGCAGTTTTCTCGGAAACGGATTATCTAGAAAAACAAAAAACTTATAACCCCAAAACGTAATCGACCAAAATCGAGAAACCTAGCGACGAAACGGTTTAACATAGCCAAAATCTGTTTTTACCATTGGGTTTTTCATAAAATTTGAGCCTGGAGGACGCATGTCACTTTTTCGGTATCTGTGATACAAACATGAGTTCGCATAAGAAATGGTGCAGTTTGGATCACACCTTATTTCCGGCTAATTCTTTCAGGTGTTTTGGTATTCTGAAGAGATTGTATTGAAATTAGTTTTAACATGTGTATATAGAATTTTTTATTTAACCCTACAGAACTCCTGCTAAGAACATTACGGCAGAACTCGCGCGTGAGCATTTCTCTCACTATTTATTATTGTGTATTTTTTTTATTGTGACGAGACAACATTACGCTCAAATAATTACGCATAATTTTTAATGAAGTGCTGCATCTTTTTTTGGATTTTCGGTTTTTTCTTCTTGGCAAAATCCACAAAATCCAGCTTGAACTTCTGCCGTTACACGTTCGGGTTCAGGAATGGCTACCAGTTCTCTACCTCGCTGTGTCCTGTTGAATGGCATACATATTACTGAAGCGCACTATACTAAGTGTGGTTTCATCAACGGGTTTCATCCTCAGAAACATTCGACGATCTTCAATAATTTCTGTATTGTCTTTATATATTTGGAAAATAAAAACGCCTGAACTCGCGCAATGAGAGAATCACTCACAAACCTGCACTTAATCAACAAACTTCATATCACATCGCAGAACAAAGTGTACTGAATCTTGAATTTAACTAATCAGGGGGTGCAACGTGAACACAAAGTCAGCTAGAGAGCGAGGTAGGCTCATCCAGTGTCTATATCGTGAAATCTTGCGATTTTAGGGGAAGCATGAGAGAAAAGCTCATAGCGCGAGTGCTGCAGGGTTAAAGAAATAGTTCCTACTGAAGTGGAGTCAAATTATATGTTTGCAATAAAGTCAAATATCCACCAAATAAGTTTGGATAATCGCTCTATGCGTCCCTGACAAAACCAAACATGTTTCGAAGCCTCAGGCGTCATCATCAAATTTCAATGTCAAAGTCACCTCGTTAAAAACCCAAGTAACAAAATATAGTTCTAGGAAGGTTGTATATTGGTGCTAGAACCACTTTATGGATTTTGTTTACATATGCCATTAGGTATAAAACAACCTCCTCTAGCCGGCTACACAAACTCCTGGTGACCAAAAGGGCCCACGCTACAGAACCTCCTGCTAACCTAAAAGTTGTCGACATTTCAGAACCTTAAGGTTCAATATTGAATATTTGTGCAGCTATAATATAACCTTTATATATCCTTACTAGCCAATATAAAACTGAATTATAACCCATGAATCACAGGTTTAAAGTTCTAATTTAGCCACTAAAAGGTTCTAACTAGCTCCTTGCGAATTATCAACTACAACCTATTAGTAAAGAGTTGATCTGCGGAAAGCAGTCTTAAAACTATTAAGTAAAATATATTACAGACTGCTTCTAATTTTTGGATTAGTTGGTTAATATACGGTATTATTTCTAGTTAAATAACTCTTTGGTAGGTAATATTGTAATGGTAAATTATGATAATTATTTATCATTCAATATACGTGATATAAAACTGCATGAAATAGCGGACACAAATTGCTGATTTTAATGCACCTTCTATTTTACTGTCAAAATATTATATAAAAGTAGCAAAAAATTCATGGGCTATCGATATTATTAGTATAAATATTGTTTTTAGTTATATTTAAAATACAAGGGAAATATTTTGTTTTTAAAAGTAGTCGAAATTCTAATATACAGAAACCTATGAATATAAAATTATGAAAAAATGTGTTTCCCGAACCTAAAACTACGCAGAATTACCTGTATTTTCAAAAATATTTTGTTATTTAACTATGTCATAATCTTAAAATGGCCGATAGGATACAAATGCTTATAAGCTTTTGAAATAACCAAAATATAACCTAAGTTGCTTGAAAGTCTGAAAATATGCTAAAATATAACCTTAAGATCAAATTCGTAACCTAAATAATGCTAAATAACACTTTTCAGAACTAATAATTGCCTTTATACAACTCGAGCTTAAAAGTGGCACCATCGCAACTTTCTAACGACCTGTTTAGTATTGTTTTGGATGTGTAGTTGTGATCACATGCCAGCTTTTATTCATATTTATTATACAGTGTGTCTTTTAATTGAAACGGTAAGTACAAAGTAATAATCGCTGATAAGCTGAAAATGTTCCTAGTTTTCTTGTTCTAATAAGATGCAAGCAATGTGGGAAAATAGGGGAATATTATCATAGCCTCCAAGATCCGAAGCTGGAAAAGTCCATGACGAATTATCTGTACCTGGCAAAGGTTGGAAAACATATACCTGCATAGTTAAAAGAATGTTTTCTTCGTACAAGGATGCTTGTGGAGAGCAGGAAAGAATGCAAGATCTTTCTGATACGGATGGAGAAAGTGATAGTGTTGGTAGTTACCAACCTATCTCTGATCCAGCAGATTTCAATAATTTGCGACACCTGTAAATTGAAATTGAATGTAAAAAAAACTACATTTTCTCTTTATGTCAAATAGACACTATGTTTTTCAAATGAAGAAAGCTTGAGCGATGCTTTAAATATTTAACTGCTTTTTTAAACTTTGTTACAAAATTGATGCAAGTATATAATATAGCGACACAAAAGATCCTCCTTCATATTAGCTGTAGGATGTTATATATATATTTTTTGTATGCTTCCAACATTCTCACCTTTAATAAATGCCCTTGCTGGTGAATCACATATAAAACTTTTAAGGGATACATTTCCTTTATATTTTCCAACGCAGATGCCATCTTTCAGAACTACCAGAAGCTCTTCAACAAATTTTGACAAATATTCATTATTGTCATTAGGCTTGCCTTTACCATAATACAAACCAATCACCATTGGTTTAGTATTTAGTTCATTTAGGTTGAAGAGAATAGGCCAAAATTTAAACTTGGAAGATGTAAAAATCGGAAGACCATCAATATTTATATTAATCGAAATATTTAAATTTGTTTTTGTATTTTGGTAACACTATTTAATACATTTTTGTAAACCATTGTGCCAGTACCTCCCTCCAGCAATTTCATCAACTTCAATTTTTGTATCAGGTGTAGCCAATAAGGTTCGACGGTCCTTAGGCAGCCCGAAATTACTGTTTTTATTTAAAATATTTTGAAAATTTAAATTTGATTTACCTGCTCATTAGCAATTCGTTGAAAGTTTTGTCGCAACTTTCTTTTAAAATTTCCACTACGAACTAGCTTTTCGTGAGACATTCTGTATAGATTCAGGAGACGTTGATGTTACCTTCTGTCTAGGCGAAAACGAGACTAAAAGATAATTTTTGTGACCAAATAGATTTTAAATAAGGGAAGTAGTATTGAGTTATGCCAGAAAGCTTATTTAGTAACCTATAACGCATCGCTTCAACTAAATAGTCTTTAATCAGTTTTAAAATGGGCTACATGGTTATGGAAAAGTTGTTTAAATGACTTAAAGGCACAAAAAATGCGAAGTTATAATTAGGTTCTAAACTAGCAGCAAAAAAAACTTATAAGTGTTATTTTGGCATTTAAGTGACTAAAAAATGCCTTATATATAATAATTTCAAAACCTTAAGGTTTTAGAACTACTAGGTCCTAAAACTCCTCATATATATAGTTGATTTAACGTTTTTCAAACATGTTTCAAGCTGTATGTATGATTTCATAGTTCTAAGACCAACAAGCACAATATATTACCTATGTATAGTTTTTAAGCTTAAGAAAAAGACACACATTACCCATTTATAACCTTAAGGCAATTTTAAAGTCTTCCTCCTTAAAGAAATGTTACTTGGGAATATATTCAAAATAAATTATAAATAATACATAACTAAAAATATTTACTGATGTTTTATTTCTTCTTATAAATCATTTCAATTAGAAATTGTGAATGTATTATTTATAATTCATTTTTCACGAGGTGACTTTGACTTACAATAATTAAATATCTTTCCATATTGCAATTTGGCTTTTTCTCGAATATTACGAATAACCACTGATGATAAAGCCTGAGGCTTCGAAAGATGTTTGGTTTTGTTAATAACGCATAGAGCGATTATTTTAAAACTAATTTCGTGGAGATTTGACTTATATTTATTTAACATACATACAATTTTTGAGTTGTCTGAAGCGTCGTCGTTGAAATCATCTCGGACTTGTGCGGACAACTCAATAGCGCAATATGTATAGACTATCCAAAATGCGATAACGAGATGGGAACAAGTAGTCAGGATGTCAGGACCTAGTTTTGGTTATAACTAAAGCCTTATGTAGCACTACCACCTTAATCCTATAATCTAGCAAAAATGTAAAATGATATACCTTTGGAGTTAAAAAACCGATTATTACTTTCATTGAAAACACGTTTAAAAGAATATTTCCTTCATTTTAATTGATTAAATGTTAAGTTTTTTTATTTGTAGCTTTTGTTATGTTCCTGCACCTTAATTCTTTGTCAATTTTCTTTTGTAAAGTTTACTGTTGTAACAGTTAGCATGCTCGGTAAAGCAAACAGCATATCTGACCTTCGCCGAGCTTAAAATGGTATTATTATGTTTAAGAAACCCAACCCGACTTATTTTTGATAGTTTAGTTTAGAGAGAGAAGAGCAGAATTAAAAAATGTTGGTGGATTCAATAAAAACATACTTTCAGCAAGATGGAGCGAATGCTCACACTGCAAATATTCCCATGCAGATCGTTTTAAGGATGGTTCCAGGAAAGGTCATATCAAATATTGGTGACATCAATTATCCTCTCACGTTACGTTGACATTCCTGCAAATCTGAATCAATTGAAGTAAAAAAATCGCGATGAATTTCAAGCAATTCCACAAGACCTCTGTGACCGCGTGTTTGCCAATATCAGAGGAGTTAATGCGCAGCATCTCGATGGGATAATTTTTCAAAAATAAATATCCAGTTTGTACTATTTAAAAATAAAAAATGTTTAATAACTCTAAAACTCAAAGAGTTATAATTTGTTTAAATAGTAGGTAAAAACGTTTTTGGATACCCTGTACTTGGGTTCAGTTTGTTAATAATTTGATACAACCTAAATTCTAGGTTTTTTTGCTTGGAAAATCAGAAAAATCCCTAATTCTTGTCAATAATAGTACTAGTAATTAGCAAACTTAAACGAATCCGGTGTACAAGTTTTGCTTCTACATTTTTTATCTACGGAACATCTCAAAGGTCATTTTATAAAGAAACAATTAAAGAATTTCAACATTAAAGTAAAATAAGCCAATTAGGAGATAAACTACTGAGTCGTGAATTTTCATTCATTATTAGCCTAAACTATTTTACTATCCCTTAAAGCCAATAAAATAACAAAAAAGTATATAGATAGAAAAAATCGTTTACACGATCACGTTAAACATCAAAGGAATACCGTAGAATACCCAACCGTGGGTATAGTTTTTGGTGTACATGTTAGGTATTTCTTAGAAATATGCGTACGTTTCCTTTGAAAACACTATGCGCCACCTTGATCCATTAACAAAAAAATCCGGTTGATACTTTTTTCTCTCTTCTTATACATGTCTCTCCTGTTTTAAAATTAAAACAAAACAGACAAAAGTGAAATAAAAAAAAGAAAAAGTCATATTCCTATACTGTAAGAACCATTCTACAGGATTATGTATCATGGTGTTTCTTGCCACAGTGGCGTGTTTTAGGGTAGTGCAAAATTAATTAAATAGTAACTCTGCATTTATATTGATTAGTTTAAAAATTTCAAATCCACTAATGATTTTGATATTTAACAAGTAGTACTTTACTTAATTTAAAATTTGTTTCAATTGTTTTAATGTTTTAATTAGAAATATAAGCTAGCTAATCAGATCAAGTCTAACGGCAGGATGTCGAAGTTTAATTTTAACTAGACAAAGGGATAGTATCAATCTAATCGATTGTCGACGAAAGTTTGGGACATTCTACGAATATCACTTAGAACACGGATCAAAAAACGTGCAGAGCTCTTTCTTTGTGGACAAAACCATTTCAATAAACGGCCCACCATAATTTTCCTTGAATATCCATTCCACAAGTTTAATAAAATGATTTCGCAACATCCGAGATTTCACCTCCTACAATATTCTACCAGCATTTACCTCCATCATCATCATCAGCAGCATTCGCTCGATAACGAGTATGAATTATTCCAACTGAGGGATTTTTGTTGTGAACTCTAAGATGGCTAAACAGACCAATCCTCGAGCCGCAAACCTTGTCATAAAATTGACACACCGAATCACCACCGTTTATCGGCTTTTGTAGGTGCGCTGCCCCATGGATGTGTTCTCTCTCCTTTCGATGCTGTCTCTTTGCATCCTCATGTCGTTGACGCTGCTCTTTAAAAACTTTATGACCCTCGTAAATGATACGCCTCCATCTCGGTCGGTCGTTCGCGATCTGCTCCCAGTTGCTCTTCACATCTAAGCCTCACTTCTTCATGTTGGTCTTACGAACGTCCTTGTACCTCTTTTGCTGCGTAAGCCAACCTTAAGTTGTGAATAATGGATTCTTTTTGGCATGCGCATTACATGGCGAATTCATCGCAGGTGGTTCTCCACAATGATCACCTCAATGCTAGTTGATTCAGCTTCCTCCAGAACGCTGATGTTTGTTCGTCGATCCTGCCATTTGATTACAAGTATTCTTCGCTAGGACTTTTAAATGCCTCCGATAAGTGGTCCAAGATTACTTCAGAGGACTATATTAGAAACCTACAGAAAAATCCTCTGGGATATACAAAAATAGGAAATTAAATAGTTGCTAAAATTCATTTATCCTTCTTATACTGCCGAACCAACGTTGACTAGTATGTTAAAATTTGCAGGAAATAATTTGCTTAGCTTAAATAGAGAATATATGCGTATTATCTTTGTGACAAATAATTTGAGACTTTTACAAAAACATTGTTTAAAATAATTATTGTCTTTTTAATTTTAAACTCCAATTGAATTATTTTCATAATGTTTTCGTTCGTTTTTATGATTTAAATTTTATTACAACAGTCCAACTCTACTATCAGATGCCATATCGCTGGATTACTTGCAACTTCAAATGCTTTAAAGGTAAAAGTTTATCGAAATACAGTTTATTGGAAAATTCTGTATGGAAAGTATGTAAGGCTTCATAGCTTTCTCAAATCCGAGTAGAAACACAACAAACAATTTCGACATAGTTCTGACCTGAATGAAGTGACAAATGAAATCGATTTTAGAGTTTAGATCTTGTGCCATTCAAGTAGCAGAAATAGGTGCGTACGAGATATGTTAAGTTTTTGTTAATCACTCTAACTTCCTACAGGAACCAAAAGGATGTAAAATATATTAAATCCATTTAAATAAAGAAATAAGTTACTCTAACCAGTACTTATCTTAGCTAGTTCGAGTTATTATCAGCACATTATTCACTACTTGTTGGATTTCACTGTTTTTATTTAATGCTTTATGCCTTTTTGTCTACGCCCCTGTGCATCTTGTATCCGAGTCTAAAAGCACCAAAGAAATCTTCACACTACCACAGCGCTTGCGAGACCACGGCAATTGCCAGAGGCAGATGATCGTTAATGGCTTGGTAGATAAGTTAAAAGTGATGTACTTCGGATTCCGCTACTGTCCATACATTTTACAAAACCAAATAAAATAAAGAAGAAAACAAAAAACAACTGAAATAAATGACCAGATATATTTATGTATATATAAATAAATATCTTGATGCAAAACAAGTTAAAAATCAATGTGAGATGTTGTATACTTAAAACGCTTTTACCTGTGGCAAAATTAAAAACTGTTGCTTTTTTCAACAAACCAACAAAAGAAGTTTGCTTGATTGGGCTTTGAGAAATATTGCAAGGAAGTAGTAATTTGACTTCTTAAAATGTCTGATTTCTCTTTTCTCGAAATAACCGAGAAATCTAATCCATTTTCTCGCTATAAATAAAACATTTGCCATTTTTGCTATTTTCTTATGAGGCAATGACTAAAAAAGCGGCACATAAAATTGTCAGTACATTTTAATTTATCAGGCAAAATCATATATATTTAGAGAGATTAGCTCTCATCAGCAGTGGTTTTGTATTTATTAAAATTGGTATGGGTACCTGTTGTTAAATGACATCAAAGATGACAAACATACAAGGTGTCCCAGTTATTTCCCAACAAACTTCAGACTTCTAAAGCTGAAAGCATCAATATGTATGTATTGCTATTTTGCTTGAATTATGTATTGAACATTGAACATCGTGGCTATCATTTTACGGAATACTCTTAAAGAATTTTTGATCTCCTAGTGTTTGGTTTAGTTGTTGGTTTGGTGTGTTACCATTAAGGATGTCTTAAAGTTCGGATTTATCTAATTAACATGGGACCAATGGTAGAGCTTGTAACCATCCTATATTATACGGGTGGTCCATTTATCTTGAGACAGCCTCATATCTTAAAAACGGCACATTTTTCGGAAAAAAAGTTCACATGAAAGTTGTTTGCTGTTGTAGGGCAAATGCAGTGGTGGTATCCATTTGCGCATTTGACAACCGTTTCAAGGTTATCTCAAGGTCAACTTTGTTTTTTTAAATAGAAACATAGGTTTTTTTATTACAAACTCGTATTCTACAGGAAAAAAACAAATAACTTTTCTTAACAACATTTTTTTATTCCGATTGAAATAATAACATTTTTTACAACATTTATTTGCTATTACGCGAAAGAAAAAGGTCTCGGCAAAACCTAGAAATTTATTATAATAAATGCTCAAAATGATAACCGCCAACTTCAATGCACTTATGCAGGATTCCGGACTCTGAATAATATTCTATCGGGTCACATTTCTGCAAGCATTTTTAATGCGTTCCACCATATTTTCTGGTGTAGTTGGGGCGTTCTGATAAAAAGAAATCGAGGGGCGTTAAATCAGATTACCTAGTAGGCCACACAACGGGGCCACCTCTTCCAATCCATCGATCAGGGTATTCATGATCTAACACTTCACGGGAAATTCTGGCATAATGTGAAGGGAAAGCCATCATGTTGAAACCACATATTTGCCCGTTCTTGGAGTGGTATATCTTCAAGTAGAAGGGCTAAATGCTGCTCTAGAAACTGCTGATATTTTTGTCCATCCAATGTTCCTTCAATAAAATATGGACCAATCAACCTATCTCCAAGAATTCCACACTGTCCACGGATGCTGTTGTTCCACTTCTCTTAACCACCGCGGATTTTCGACATATATCCCATAGATTTCATTACAGTGTTGCGAAAAAGTTTACGAGAACGTATTTTACTAAATTCCTGATGAAGACAGGTGGTTTTGTCGAAACGTTGAAACAAAGAAAAAATAAATAATGGCATTTAAATAATTATCTAAAATCAAATAATCAGTCGATGATTTTTAAATTGTTCAACCTCAGTTCCAAGAACAAAAAACAGAGAAATTAACCCAAATTATTATCGGAATCAAAAAAATTTATTAACAAAAGTTATTTTATTTAGAATCCGATTTGGTAATGACAAATATATGTTTCAATTAAGAAAAAAACGAGTTGACCTTGAAATAACCTTGAAACGGTTAACAAACTCGCCAATGAGTGCCACCATTGTTTTTCTCCCACAAGCAAACAACTTTTATTTGAACTTTTTTTCCGAAAAATCTGTCGTTTTTAAGATATAAGTCTCAAGATAAATGGACCACCCGGTATACTTGAAACTGCTTAACTTTTTCGGTCGACAACTTTATTCCGCTTGATAAGAGTGTTAATTTGACATTAAAAAAGTTCATGGAAATACATTAAAAAAAAAAACATATTCTCTTTTAAACCATTTTTTTTTCTACATATTTATAATAATTTTTTGTGATTTTTCAGTCACACCCAGTATATTGTAACAAAAGTATTGCATCCGGTTAACTAAGTAATTTATAAAAGTTCATCATTCTAGCATCGGTATTGTATCAAGGCACTAAATATACAAAATTTGCTGATTGACATTTTTCCACAAAAGCGGTACTACGCCAGGAACAGACAATTTGTTTGGTTGATATTCAACAGAGTGGAAAAAATCAAAAGATTTTTTTATTTACGCTTCTGTGAAGTAAAGTTTGAAGAGAGTTTGTGTCCGAGTGCTCCGGGTTTCTCTTACCACAAGAGTCTTTTCTATTTTTTGGGGTCTCCTCTCCAACTTCGGCAACTCTGAGTTTTAGAAGCGAGAAAAAGCACGATTCTCCTTCCTTGAGTAGTGTCTTTAAGCTTTAGGGTTTATCTACATGTATTAATTATATTTGAAATATGTATTTTTGAAAGTGAAAATTACCAAAAAGATCAGCTGTGTCCTCAATGATGATTGTTATGTAAGTACGAATTTTTAGTATTGAATTTAATAATTTTTGAATCCTTGTCTTTTTCCATTAAATTGATTTTCTTATATTTTTAAATAATTAAATAAATAATAGTTAGTAAAATACATTTGACTCTCCTTTTCATTTTAATATAGTTTACTAAATCTAATAAAGTAACTATTAACTGGGAAACGCTGTTCGCATACAGACCGCCACTCTTTCACGAGGGAGAATCATTAAGATCTTCTTTTTGTGAGCGTGCATGATTCTCAAGTAGCTCTACAAGCCAAGCGAGTAAATGATCAAAACCAAAAAATAGAATTCTTAAATATCAAGCCCCTCTCGATATTTATTTTAACATAGTGGAGGCCGCTTACTTTAATTATTTTTTGTTGTGACATTAAGTATGGACAGACTAGGCAATAGGAAAACATCATGAGCATTTTTTTCACTTCGTTGCCGTTCCAGTTGTGTTGGTATAATGGCACCGTTCGTATTCATGGTACATTTTTATATTTAGTTTCCTTACCCAGTGAAAGTATAGTGCACGCTCGAGATCAAGATGGATATAAACATTTTGAACACCACTGAGACGATTAAGACTATTTCCAGATCCTCTTTGGTTACCCAGGTCATATATTTTAGATTATATCTTGCCGGGAAAGTTTTGGGGTAACACAACTCTATATTACGATAATTTTTCTTCGATGCCTTTCAGTTAATTAAATGTATTATTAAACAGCTATCTTAAATCAGGTGCCCATAAAGTCATTTTTCAAATATTTCTAAAATGGCCTATAAACTACGTCCGGTTAATTTCGCAATGCCATCAGTGCTAACCCAGTATATAAACAAGTAATCGAAGAAATAGTAAATATTACACATTTTTAATTTCCTCGTCCATAAGCTTTCTGCAAATCTGATGTAAATAAATCTGTAATTATCAGCCTGATCTTTTTGTGATATTCGATATAACTATTGCGCCCCATTTAAGATCACTTATCTGGTTGGTTTATTAATTTATTAGTGACGCCGCCTTGTTCAAAATTAAATAAATAAGGCGTTTACGATTATAAGATAACGCGCGCTCACATATACTTAAGTGAGAGAACAGCAAAATTTAGAGACCAAAAAGGCACACCGACTGCTATATATTTTTACCGACATACCTGAAGACTAATAGAAATCGTACATGTATAGGCACCTAAAATCCTTAAAAGGAGATTAAAGATTAATGCTTCGTTTACTAATCAGTAAATTGAGGAAACGTAGTTAAGTTCCTGTCAGCTAAGAAATAGATCGATAAGGATCAATTCCTCCCAATATATTACTCTTTTTTGTATCCTGTATATGGCAGCAGAGCATTTTTCTCAGTTTGTTGAAATCGATCTTAGCTTAGCTTAGCTGTCGTCTTTGCAAATTTAAGTCGCCTCTACAAAATTAAATACGAATAACTCCGTAAGTTTAGATAGGTACCTATATTTTCAATTTACATACTACCCTACTTACCTCTGATTTGCATTTTACAGTAATTCTATAAAAAAAATTAAATCCATATGTCACACAAATACCTACAATTTCAATAAAACTATATTTATTGATTCCAAACAAGTTAAAACCAAGCCGCGAGAGTAAAACCAAATGATTTGTGATTATTGAAATCATTTCAAGTGCCTTACCGTGGTGGTTTTTAGTTAACGTTAAGAATATTAACTTTTTTCAATCTCGACTTGTAATTATATTTCAATTTTTGCTTTAGTGCATACCAAATATTGAAATTTACAATTTTTTCAATTTCTTGAAATGTAGTAATTTCAATTATTGATGTGATGTCATTACAGCATACAAAATCTCAATGTTTATTGAATTTTCTGTCAAACGACACTTTTGTGTCATGATTTAAGCGTTGACATCAAGTCAATGTCTTTACAGCATAAGTCTGAATTTGAGCATCGAACAGAGGCCCACTTTTTTATATCTCTAATTTGGCTCACCCTGTACAAGTCTGTTCTAGGTTTTGAATTGTTATACACGGTCGTGAAAATCAGATTTTCACCCTTGTTCTCTACATTACTAAATCCAAACTTTCGGAATAAAGGACAGCTTCAATTGTTGTCCTAGGTTTCAATATTAATAAATAGAAACTGTATAGGTACACGTTAAAAAAGAATGGAACTTGAATATAAATAAATATATAATATTGATAGTGTATTTTCTTTTAAATTTATTATTCGTCTTGTTGAAACTTTTAACTCAAGAGTCACTGCTAACAGATTTTCTCATTTATTATATCTTAACATTGTGTCTTATAAAACACTCTGTAAGTCTATCAATATTTCGTACTAAATACCTCAAATTCTTATTGCATACTAATTTCCAATATATTCACCCTCAAGCTGTATCAGCTACCCAAGTAATCTGCACGTAGATGTACCGTCACAATCCTATTCAAATCAGACGCCTTCCATCCAGAAATGGAACGAAATATTTCACACCAAAAATTCATTCATAGAGCGATGGTGTTCGGCTTAAGGGAACGCTCGTCAACAATATAAAATAAGAATTGTCAGGTTTTGTTTGGCTGGGGTTCATTTCTGACGGCCCCTCATCTTTTAACGCATTCCGACTACGATTTTAACGCTGGAATACCTGAAATGGTATATTGTACATTGGAGTAATAAATGGTAATGACAGTGCCGTGTGGATCAAAACATTTTAAAAATTATTAGGGTCAGTTGTACAATAGTCAGCAAAAAAACTAAGTTACAGGGTGGGCATTTTATTAGGGGCTTACTGATATCTTTTCTGAGAAACTATAGAATAAAAAAAAAAGTATCTCTGATTTAGTGAAATTTTTGCCCCAAAACAGAAAACAGGTCTCAAGACTATAATAATACTAAACAAAATCAATAAACATTTAATTACATATACCCAAAAACTCAGAAATTGGACAAAACAGTGAATTAAATAAATGTATCTATAATATCCCTTATAACTTCTTTTAGCAACTTAACATCTATTGGAATTTGATTATACACATTTGCTATACAATATGAAAAAGATCTCGCAAACATTGCTGTATTATGTGATGGTGGAGTGATTGTCAACTTATTACGTATATCAATACTATGCATTGCTCCACGGAAATTGATTTTCTCAAACAAATATACAGGACTTCCACTATGTATAATATTATTATAAAAAACGAGAGAATGGAGTGCCCTTATTCTTTCATTCGAAGCAAATTAATTTCCCTTCATTTCGAACTAACACCCTACGGTGTGTCTAGTCCTCTTAACCCGCATATCAGGCTCACACACGAATTTTGCATAAGTTGAACACGATACTCATCAACGCTCGCAAGACATGGGCCGTAAACAGAGTCACAAAAGTTAAAATGAGAAAAGTCTAATGAATCACAAAGCAACTTTTTAGTATTTGTATTTAGTAGGCTAGGAGAATTATACATACATTAATTTTAAGTTTACCAAACGCTCGCCTTATCCACATGCTTACATGTCCAGAGAATCTCAAATCGGTATCCAGCAGCAATCCAAGATTCCTCGCAGAATCTGTATAGCACTCAGTAGAGTTTCCTCGACTTTTATATTGATGAGATTTTTAAATCGGTTTCTCAACAACCTAGGACCAAATTCAGACTAAGTTGGATTCACCTCCTTATATTCGTAATTTTGCCGTTTGAATCTTTGCTTTGATATGATATGGTATATTCCTATACCTAAACTTTAAGGTTGCTGAAATTAAATCTAATTTCTCGAAAAATTGGATTATTTTTTTTTTAATTTCAATTTTGTTACATTTAATACGTAACTAGTAAAACCTTTGTTGTTTCTACTTGAAAAAAATTTAAAAATAAGTAAAATGATGGAAGAAAATAATTACTCGAATGAAGATTGAATGAACCTGGTTATTATTGATGGGCAATGTGGGAAAATTTTAAAAAGAACATGCTGAACGTCGATTGAAATGTATTTTGACTTAAAATCAATGAACAAGAGAAAGTCTGCTCGCTTGCAAAATAATTTCATCAATTATGAGTCAAAACTAAAAGCGAAACTCTATTTACCGAAGCTTGTGATTTCAGATGAAGACAACGTAAGCAACGTTGTAGGCTACTTTTACGCTTTTCCTCAAGCTTCCATGACAAGTGCAAAAGCAGATTTAGGTTTAACTCATCTTCAAATTCTAAGGTGTACGATTTTTTGGATAACCTGCCATGAGAAGAATATCGTACATATTGGTTTCAACTGGCTGGGGCACCCCTCATTGCACTAAGGAAGTAACAACAGAGCTGCTCCACTCGTTCAACGATCGCTGGCTTAGACGGTTATGACCGTGACCAATGCGAGATCTCCCGACCTGATTTTTATGTGGGGGGTAATTTAAAAAGAAAAGTTTACATGATACCTAGGTATAACGAGTGAATAAGATATGCGTCAACGAGTGATCAACTGCATTGAAGAGCTAGATGTCAGTGAGATTCAGATGACCACAAATCTGTGTGTAACGACCCGGATTTTAAAATGTTTGGAAACCAATGGGTGTCATTTTGATTTTTTTTATAAATGTTTTACATTTCATTATTGTAATGTGTGTTATTTACTTATTTACTTTTTAACTGTAACTGTTTGTTTTTCGACATACTATAAGTAGTCCGTTTTCAGTTATGGCCCATATTTAATGAAATTATTTTGTAGTCCTGCAAACTTTCTGCATTTACATTGAATTTTCTCGTGTATTATATTTCTAATTTGTTCATTTTGATTTTTGTAGAATATTTAGTTTAACTCAACCATATCTAAATGAAGTCTGAAGAATGTAGTAGCCGTTTTGATGGCCTCTACTTACCTCCGTCTATGACAGTGAATATAATCGCAGTACACAGAGATATTGAATTTTTATCAAATACCATAATAACCTTGCCCTGTCGGATATTTCTAGAAAAATATATAGAAATTCCATTGCATATACCTTAAGTCCTGATGAATAGACTTTTGTTTTCGTATGGAATTTCATGGGTGTTGAGAAATCCTTCACAAATAAGACATTTTGCATTTTTGTCTAGTTTCTTATGATGAGTTTTGATGTTTATTAAAGTTTACTATAGAATTTGCAAATCAAATATGATTATAGAATTATGTCAACGATGAGCAACAACTAAATTTTTGTAGAAAGGACCTGTTTTCCCAAAAAAGCAAGAGCTACGGTTTGAAAATGCGGGAAAGTAATAATATATTTATTATATATTTAGGCCTAAGATGAACCCACTAGTTTTTGGTTGAAATCGCACTGGTCTTTAGTAAACAGCATTAATAAAATTATTAAAATACAGTTTGCTAATGAAAAGTTTTCCAAAATTTTATTAATGCTTTGTACCAAGGACCAGTTTTGTCCTAAAATTAAAAAGGATAAAACACGAATATCTCGAAAACCTTTAAGTTTTTCAAGAAAAAAGAAGTATTTTATATTTATGTAGAAAACTTTATTTAATCACATTTTTTACACAAAATGAATAAAAAGCACAAGGAAAAAAAGTTAGGTTATAATTAGGGCAAGGGTCCCCCCCGTTTAACCGCCTATGGTCATCCTTTTTTATTCAATTTCATGTCAGTTTACGACATTTAACTAGGTGAATAAATATGCTACATTTGGTTAATTCGTGTTTCCTCGTTTCGAAAATATTTCAAAAAAATCGTCCTCAGGCAGTCATCTTTAACACCCTGTATCTTTGTAAATAAGGACTTTTCGAAAAATTACAATTTAGGTTTTTTTCATGATTAGATGTTCCCAATTCGCTCACAAATTTTGGTCATGTCTTTCTGAAACAATAATAATAATAATAACTTTATTGTCATAAAGAATTTACATTTTTTTGTAGACAAAGTCAAAATCATCACACCAAATGTGGACTTATTTAAAAGAAAAATTTAAAAGAAAAATATATACAATATAAAAAAATAGTACATAAAACACACAGAAAACAAGTCCTACATACACACGACAGTTAAACATAATTGTGGTCACATCCAAAATAACAAAACACAAAAATATATACATATAAAAATATTTAATTTTTTTTATAATCCCACCAAGACCTGCAAATCATCTCAAATCTCTATTACAACCAAAATGCCATCGTCAAAGTAGATCAACAAAATTCTGGCACCATCTCAATAAAGAGAGGTGTACGTCAAGGTTGTGTTCTGTCACCTATTTTGTTTAATGCCTACTCTGAAGAGATTCCAAAAGGGCAATGGAAAATGAGTGCAGGAATAAAAGTAAATGGAGTGCCTATAGTTGTTCTAAGATACGCTGATGATACCGTAATTTTAACGGAAAACCTGGAAGATCTACAAAGAATCATGGACAAACTTGTTCGATGTAGCGAAGAATACGGCCTTACACTCAACGTAAACAAAACAAAGTTCATGAAAATAACAAAGAAGGCCCTGACTAACAACGAACAGATAATCGTCAAAGGTGAACCCATCGAACAGTATACTTATCTTGGAACAACAGTTACTTGTAATAATGACTACACGAAAGAAATAAAAGCACGCATAGAAATAGCAAGGTCCAATTTCAATAGCATGAAAAAAGTTTTGTGCAATAGAGGTCTAAGCCTAAAACTGAGACTCAGACTAGTTAGATGTTATGTTTTTGCCACTCTGCTTTATGGCGTCGAGGCATGGGCTTTGAACGCAGAAATAACCAAAAGACTAGAAGCTTTTGAAATGTGGGTGTACAGAAGAGTACTGAAGGTGTCATGGGTCGATCGGATAACTAACTTAGAAATACTTGAGCGACTAAACATAGAAAGAGAGTTGTTAATAACAATTAAAAGCAGAAAACTGCAGTATCTCGGCCATGTGACTCGTGGACTTCAATTGATAATGCAGGGAAGGATTCAAGGTACAAAAAGCGTGGGTAGAAGAAGGATATCCTGGTTGAGAAACTTGAGAGAGTGGTTGGGATGTTCCTCGATAGAGCTTTTTAGAGCAGCTGCATCCAAAATAAGAATTGCCATGATGATCGCCAATCTTCGTCGCGGAGATGGCACCTAGAGAGAGAGAGATGCTAAGTCAAACGTGGACGAGCAGAAGCAATGTCATATTACCAGGTGTCAACGAAATAATCTTCAAGGAAATAATACGCCCTCTCTATGAGTAGAACAGAATCCTTGAAATATTTGTAGCTGGTAGCCGCTAGAGTTGATTGTAAGTGATTATATATCTTGCGACTCTCATAAATTATAGATCTCTTTATTAGCGCAGATTTGGGAATACACCCTGTATATTACAATTAAAATACAAAATTCTCAAAGTTGGTACTGTGGTGTCATTGATAGAGCCTTCGCTATGCGGAAGGTTATGGGTTCGAATCCCAGCTCTGGCAATACTTTTGTTTCTAATTTGAATAAAGTAGTTAGTTTATTACGTTAATTTATTGGAAATAATGAAAATAATACAATTATATTAATAATAATTATTAAAATTCTGTTTCATTACGCAGGTGATATATTTTTGGTTATATTATAACATGTTGGGAAAGTTTTGGGGGACACAACCGATTTTTTTTTTTTAATTTAATGTTGAAAATTATCTGCTAGAAGGGTAGTTTTTTGTCGGTGATATTTTTAAATTAATAAATTTATTATATATTAATATTTTACAAAGTGTTGATTATTCTTATCTATCCTGGTGACAACTTTTCTTCCTATATACATTTCTAAAAATCAGGATGAGAGATGGAGTCTAAAAATGGGCAAACTATATATTACAAACCTTTAGTTATAAGTTAGAGAACCATCGAACTCTCGCGATTTACCAAGCGGGATCAAGTTTGCATGTGACTATCGACATATATTTATTTTATTTATTTATTCTTTGCTCCTCAGAATGATAACATTAAGTATACAATATGACATGTCACATTATGGGATAGTCAATAATATTACATACAACACAAAAACAATAATATTCATACATTATCCGCTATAATTCGGGACTTAAAACTATTCATTAGTACAATTTAAAAACTCGTCTACAGAATAAAAACATTTCTCTATAAAAAAGGTTCTCAGCTCCAGTTTCAATTTTTTGATAGAAATCTTTTGAAACTTTTGTATTTTTAAAATTTTATTGAAACATTTAACACCTATGTAGTTAGGGTTCTTTTGGCCAGTAGTTGATCTGGAGAATGGTAATACCAAGTTATTTTTATTTCTAGTATTATGACTATGTATATCTTCTGCTTTAGGCAATATTTCATTTTGTTTTTTTATATGTATTATAAGTGAGTACATGTATAGTGAAGGGAATGTCATTAACTTCAATTTTTTGAAATGGTCCTTACAGGAAGTAGTTTGAGAAATTCCCTGCATCGCTCTGATGATCCTTTTTGAGTTCTGAACACCCTCGCAGTCCCACTCGCTCCCCCCCAAAATATAACACCATACATTAAAGTAGACTGTATCAGACCAAAGTATATCGATTTAAGAATAGCATTCGATACAGTATTTTTGATGTTGTTTATTAGGAATATGCAGCTGGACAATTTCTTTACAACAGCGTCTATGTGCGTGCTCCAGGTCAATTTATTGTCTGTATATATTCCCAAGAATTTGGTGCTACTGACCTGCTCAATAGATTTATCTTTGGCTCTTATTAAATAACTTCGGTCCATGCTCCTATTTGATATGGAAATTGGGAGAAAGACAGTTTTTGATGCATTGAGTGCCAGTCCATCGTGTTCGCACCTTCTGTGCATCGCGCCAGCTAGGGCACCGTACCAACCCATTCTCATCCCCGGCTGAAACAAGGACACTTGTGTCATCCGCATAAAGAACGGGCAGGCCAAAAACCCCCAAAACGTCCGGCAGGGTATTAATAAATATATTAAATAAAGTTGGCGATAAACATGAGCCCTGTGGTATCGCATTGCTCACAATTCCCACCCCTGAACGAACGCCCGCAATCTCTACTTGCTGGGTACGATGCATGAGATGACTTCCTATCCATTTAGACGTTGTTCCACGCACTCCAACATCCTCCAATTTTGAGAGCAGAAGCTTGTGACCTATTGTATCAAAAGCCTTGCTCAGATCAAAGAAAATACCAGCTACCATTTGCCTGTTATTAAGGGCATGAAACAAGTGACCAAAAGCCTGACCCAGAGCTGTCTCTGTTGACCGATTGCTTCTAAATCCATTTTGGCTGTGAGCAAGCAGTTTATGTTTTTCCAGATAATCATTAAGTCTATTGTTAAATAAAGATTCAAAGATTTTACTGAACTGGTTTTGTAATGCCAAAGGTCTGTAATTATTTATATCCCTAGGATCTCCTTTATTTTTATATATGGGAATAATTTTTGATTTTTTTAAACGTTCCGGAAAAACACCCTCCTCAAAGCTTCTGTTAACTATCAGGGACAACGGCCCTGCAATGATATCAACAACGGCCAGAACTACATTACCCGGAATACCATCCAAACCGCTAGATTTTTTCCTGCAAGTTTTCCTGGCAACTCTGGAGATCTCATCTGGGGTAGTGGGGTGAAGGAAAAAAGATCTAACTGTGGATTTCACGAGATTCGGTGTGTCCAGACTGCATGAAGTATTATTCCTAGAAAAACTGACAAAGAAGTCATTGAAAGTATTTGCGATGTCGATTGGTATCTTTACTACGCTCTGGTCAACGCCGATAACCTCTTGAATAGTGTTTTTATTTTTTTTGCCATTAACTCGCTTTTCATTTATTATTCTCCAACATTCCCTACCTACATTAGTTGTCTGAATGATTTGGTCGTTGTTGTATGATCTTTTGGCCTTTTTAATTTTATAGGTGTATATTTTTTTCAGTTCTTTGTATTTATGTGCATAAAAATTATTTTCTATTTTTTTATTTAGTGCAGCCATTTCCCTAACAGTTTTTGATAGTTCAAGGAGTTCGGGGGTCATCCATGGATTTTTTGTATTATTGGATCTTGATTTTTGTTGTATTAATGGGAATGCGGACTCAAAGATGCTCAAGAAAATATTGAATAATCTATTGGTACTTAGTGATGGTTTTAATAGGGTAAACCATTCAACCTTGTTTATTTGATTTCTGAACAACGAAATATTGCCCATATTAACTAATCTTTTAGACTCTACAGTTATTGGAGGTTTGTCACAAGGCTGGCGGTTCAAAGAGATAATTTGATAAGTGTGATCAGAGAGATGGTTTTCTGTTTAGATCTGTAAGATTGAGCTCCGTTGCCACCTGTTAAATTAGGTGACAAAAATAGGCCAAGATACCTATATCTTGGTTTACCTAAAATTATTCTGCTGCCTGCAAGAAGAACGAAGTATATGGAAAAGAAACAGGAATAAAATACACCACAACTTTTATGCTTTTTAAATATTATACAAAATACTGCAGTAATTTCAATTTCGCTTTTGATCCACATATTAAAATATTAAACAAGATGTTTATCCTAAACATTGTAATATAGAATTTACTTATTAATACCCCATTAATAAAAAATACGTTCCGTCTCTGCGTCTACCATGAAAACTAAAAGAGTAGAAGTAAAAAAATCTAAAACAAGCAGACTATACGACGTTTAGGTACAATGGTACATCAAAAACATATTATGGACAAGGTAATATGACATATTTTGTGTAGTACCCATATATATTATACCGTGCAGACTGGAACACAATAGGTTATGAATTCTGCATGAGAAAAACAACGAAGAATATTTTACAGATAATCGAACCGTCCTCATAATACTAAATCTGTCGTCTATTGTCTAATTGCGATAAATGGCGATCACCCTATAGATGTTTTGTTTGAATTATTCAATTATTCATTGTTCCCATTGATGATGGCTTTATTTTAAACGAATTATTTTGTTGTTATTATTGTTTACAGAAAGAAGCAATCAGTAAAATTTGATTTTTCTTATTTATTATTCTTGAACCTTGATCTTCAATTTCTTTTATTTTTCTTTTATTGAGATGAGGTTCACAATTTTACACAAACATTTTTTTTTTTTTAAACTATTTCTTTAATGGTTTCATGTCATCTTTTTTTTTTCAACGTTTCGACTAGACTCAGCTTGTCTTTTTCAAGAAATTCTTTTTTTTTTTCAATTCACAAACATTTTTTTTTTCTTTTTCTTTTTTTATTATTACATTTTCGTTTCAAGTACGTGTACACGACCTTGTTCTACAATCAGAATTTCTTGAAAAAGACAAGCTGAGTCTAGTCAAACGTTGGAAAAAAAAAAGATGACATGAAACCAGACTCCATCTCTCATCCATTCCAAAGAAATAGTTAAAAAAAAAAAACTTTTTTGTGTAAAATTGTGAACCTCATCCCAATAAAAGAAAGTAAAATTTGAAATTATCATGACTTGTTTATAAACAGGTTTCTGAGTAATTCAAATTAATTTGTTTTTGAAAAAACGTATATTCTAGGAACTTTTAGTAGATTTAAAAAAAAAATCTAACTATTCAGGAGATCGACACAACCGAAATTTTGAAAAATTTTTATGCAGTACTTCATTTTATGACCCATGGATCCTAAAAATGACCTCAGTTCAAAAGTTTATATATCTATATATATATATATATATATATATATATATATATGGGATATAGAAACTTTGCGTCACGTTCTAGGCCGCATTTTTTAACCAATCGAAACAAAATTTGGTTAAAAAATCGGCTAGGTCATGGAATCGCGTGAGTTCGTTGGCGATTCAAATCGGAGAGCTAATTTCAGAATGGCGGCCTGTCAAAGTTTTAAAAAAATCATATTTTTTTCGTTGTTAATAGAAAATACCGATGTTACATATCAAATGATAGAGCACTTAAATCTCTACAATATTTATTTGGAGAGTTTTTTCATCGCTGGCATATTTAAGTAAATGTTAGTCAATATAAAGTAACAAAAAATAAAAAAAATATCATCACCTGCTATACCTGTAATTATTTTGACAAATAAACACCTGTGAAATAACAATAAGACCGTACTTACGTATGTATTATAGTATAATGGGTATTTCAGTTAAAATAACTGTCAATATGACACTTTGGTTATATTTGGCGAATGTCAGAATATTCCATTATTTGTTTAAATAGTGGGTGTCAGTGGTAGACTAAGTATAAATAAAAAACACATAAATCAAAAATCTACTTTTCTGACTGGCTGCCATCGGGATTTTTTTTTTAATATCGTTTACTGTCGCATCAACCCAGGTGTTTTATTGATTGTGTTGTATTGGCGGTGTTACATTTGGGACTATCAGATTTGGTGATCATAAATTCATGGGTAAGCTTTGTGTGACCTATTCTGAGTCTTGTTATAGCGACTTGTTGGTTTCTTTGCCCGGGTGTAAAGCTCCAAGGTTTCGTTGACTTTTTTGATTCGGATAGCTTTGGTTGCGATAGGTTCCACATGTTTTGCCATTTTTCATATGTTTTTTGTTTAATGATGGCTTTGACGTCTGTGCATTTCAGGAACTTGATAAATAAATATTAATCCAAAAAGTATGTATCAAATTTTGTACAATCAGACTGAGAGACATGTGTCGATAGATACTGTCAAATTAATTTCGCTCTTCTGCCTATGAGCTCGTCAGAATCCTATATTACTACCAGTTTTATTTCAATATAAGCTTACTAAGTGTCACAAAAAAATATACTTCGATATTAGTGGCTTCCATTAAAAAATGGAGATGTAAAATTAGCTTGTAGTCATTTGACGTTTTAGAAAAAAGTGTCTCAAATAAAAGTTGAATGGTTCAAAATAGCTTTTTTAAAAAGCTCTATTTTGCATACATGTCTCAGATAGTCTCACTGTCGTCTAACTTTTACTTTAATAAAGGGTGTCCCAAAATTAACTCAAGATTTGAATTTGCCGCCATTTATGCAGTAAAGTGTTGGCAACCCTAAAAACAAAACAAATCGACAGCTGACAGTTTAAGGTTAGTAAAAATGGAGCGCTATACGATAGAACAACGTGTCTTCATTATTGCACCGGGCCTTCACCAATAACGTACGAGTGCCGTAGATGCAACTACAACACGCTTAATGCCTCATTATGGCGATTCATCTAACCAGAGACATCATATGTCGGAGAAGCCGATAGCGCGGAATGGCAAGCCCTACATTAGATTCTAGGGACCTGAAGACCCATAGTGCGACTACGGTATGCTAAAGTGTTTGGTACCTTATCCTGAATTTCCTCACTGGTGATATAGAAGAAGTCTTGTCCTTATGAAGGTTAGACCTGCTCACCTATGCTACCTTTATAGCGGCCTTCCAGTTTGCGCGATCAAACTAAGTGATTGAGTCTTCACGCGCTCACCGGTCGTCAAGTATTCATGTACCACTATTATTATTATTGAGCAAACGCTTATTTTGAGGGGGAAAAAAATAATTTTAGCCAAAAAAAAAAAAAATGGTTTCTCTTAAGGAAAGCCCGAAATGCAAAGGCAGTTAAATCTTTGAGTAACAAATGTTGACTCAAATATGTATTTGTAGGCTGATTTTTACTGTATTATACAGACTTCCATCTGGAAATGGTCTTGATCGTCTCAGGGAATTTCAAAATGATTATATCCGTCTTTATACCAATTTTTTTTAGCGCGTTCACAATACTTTCCCTGTGCGGGATATAATTGCATCTATTATACCTTTACATTTGGGGAGTGATCAAACAGCCTTAAAAGTCGCGGACTTATCAAATCAGCCTCGTACTACATAATTTCCAGCCTCTATTCAACTCGCTAAACCGTTCCCAACATTAGTAGGTACACCATAATCACCGCACAGCAAAAAATCTTGTGTACCTAATTCGACAGCAAAATAAAAACGAGATCATCAGTGAGAACTGTAAACAAGACTAGTTTTTTATATGATTGTGTCCAACCCTCTCTTTCTGTTTCACCCATCAGAACATTATCCAAACCATAAAAATCGGTTAAGTCTGATTTACAGAAGCTTATAACGGGCAGCTAACAAATAATAGGCAAGGCGGCATGACATTTTGTTTGAACCATAGATGATTGATCACGTTTTTTGGATTAACTTTTAATAAAATATATCACTGCAATATATAAATGTTCAAGCAAAATTTAGTTATGCATTAGAGTTGTAGTGACATTGTGATTTCAAGATTAATGAAAATTTAATATGGGATTTTTGCCATGAGATTTTCTATAGTAGGTTTTGATTGAGAACTTCTACATTTTAACTAATCTTAGATGTAAAATATGTAAATCGTAGTACGTGCACTCGCAGGAGAATTTTACTTTACGACAATATAAAAATGACATGCTACAGCTCGTTCACAGGTGATTGCAAGTATGTATATGTTACAGTCAAAACCCGGTTTTAGGTATAACGCGTTATTACTAGTTAAAACTAGTTTATACTGTATGCCTTTGTTGGAACTAGAATTTCCTAGTCATAACGAGGATTTACTGATATATTTGTACCAAAAATAGACAACAGTAGTTTTAACATTGAACTTTAGCTAGAACTAGTTTTAGCTAGATAAACTCGTTTGGTTAAAATCAATCATTGTTGTTTGGGATTAAAACATTTCTATTGTTAAATACAATATTTATTAACAATATTATTGGTGATAAATATGTCATGTCACAGCTTGTGTAGTACGATAATTAAAAAACGAAAAATTTAAAAAAAAGGGCCTTCTCCATTTTCTAAAGAAAAAAGACATTCCGCATTTTTAAAAAGAAAATGCATTCTGTAAAGTTTGCAATAAATTGTAGTGTGAATAAGTTATTTGTTATTATTGCAAGGCAAACTGTCGTGGCATTTCGAATTACACAAAATACCTTTTTTTCTTACAAAAGCACCTTTTGGATATGCAAGATTTTTTGCACACACAGCGAACAAATCCTTGGCCTGTTCCTAGGGCTTCTGTCCTTGCAGCAGTTCTCAAAGTTAACTTCGTTTCAGGGACTTCTACTAGCAAGAATTTTTCTTTTGTTACATTGAATTCCGACCTGAACAAAAAACATTTCATTAGAGGTTAAAAAACAAACAACATCTCATTTGCCAAAATGTTACACAAGTAATTTAAAACTAATAATTAACTAACAACTTTAAAAGAAGTGACATATTTTAAGCGCCTTCAAGCAATACAAAACAAGGCAATGATATGCATCTTTAATTAAATTGAGAATAAAGCATACATGCATACCTGCAGTATAAATTGTCAATTATCCCATTTTTTGTTCCAATCTGATGCATACCATGTTCATCCTTTTGAAGTACCACTCCAATAATATTACGGAGGTCTGCTTTTGCTCTGTCGACATCCGGAATTGGTATAATTATATTATCACCGACTTCCACAGGAACGTGAATTGAATCTGAAGCCAATTTCATTCTTTTGGCTTGTTTTGCCAGGTTTTCATGAGCTTTTTGCCTGACTGCTGTTATTTGGACCTGTCGATTAGCTACAGCATCTGAATCTTCTTCACTAGGTGGATTTACGTGAGGCTGTGCACTGGTACTAGCTACAGCTTCTGGGTCTGTTGTAATAATTGCAGGCTGACCAGTGCTATCCACCATTTCCTGCTCTAGTGAGTCATCCAGTACTTCGATTCGATTCCTCTATTTCTTCATTTGTCACATTAATTCTATTTAATGCATCTTTGAGCTCATCTTCATCTCGAATTGCATTAATAACATCCAAAGGCAAACTTGAAGTCATAAGCCCTACTCGCGGTTCTGTACCAAACATTGCTTTATATGGCGATTGCTTAATACCAAAATGTAGTGCCCGATTCTTCATAAACTGTACAAAGCGTAGACCGTTTGACCAATTCGTAGTATTATTATCTAGCATCCACGAAGCCAACATCTTTTCAATGTCTTGATTAGCCCGTTCAACAGAACCTTGGCTCTGGCTATGCCTTGGTTTACCGTGAACCAGTTTACACTCGGGCCAAAATGAAGCCAGCTCGGTTATGACAGAATTAACAAACTCTCTGCCGTTATCTGAGTGTAAAATGCAAGGCGCACCAAATGTTAAAAATATATTGGCTAATTGATGTGCCACTTTCACTGCTCTCTTGGTTTGCAGAGCACGTAACAACACAAATTTGGTGAAATGGTCCTGATACACCATGATAAACTTGAATCCAGGATCTGCTTGAGTTTGCATGTCAATCAGATCGACCTGGCAGCGGCTGTTCATTTCTGAATGAAGTATGGGTTTAGAAACAAGCCCCCTCTTCTTCATAATCTTTTTACGCTGACAAGTTTCGCACATAGACAGAAAAATATTGATCATTTCTATTGTTATATTCGCATATTTTCTTGAAGTTTCACTCTTTAATCTGTCGCGACCGCCATGCCCAACGGCCACATGATCTGCTTTAATAATATCAAAAATTTCGTCTAGAAATAAATAGTACTTCATGGGTTCTTTTTTTGTCACTAATTTTCGTGCACCACAAATATTAATAACCTTAAATCGATTTAATCTTCTATATTGTTTCTGTGTCTTTTTTCCCGCTAATTGTGCTTCTTCAATTTCATCTACTATTTTACAGTATGTTTCTTGTGTCATAATATTGAAGTGATTTTCTTTTTTTTCTTGTTTCTCAATTTGTAATATTCTTATTAAAAATTCCTCTTTCCATCGCGTTTCCTGTTTAAAATCAGCCATATTGTACGAGTCGATCTATAGTGTTTGTTTATTAGGGTTAACGGAAGACCAATGCTAGTGCTAGTACCGAAGTAACATTCAGAAATGAGATGAGACCTGCGCTAACCTGTCCCGAGTCGTTCGACCAATCAGAATCGTTCTAATACGTCACGAGTAAGTCGCGTCGCGCGTCGGTGGGAACAGTTTTGACTGAGATGTTTTGTAATAACGCGTTTTGACTAGTTAAAACGAGGTTTAACTGACACTTATTGCGGTCAGCATTTAATTCTATTTCCAACAAAAGCATACAGTGTAAACTAGTTTTAACTGGTAATAACGCGTTATACCTAAAACCGGGTTTTGACTGTAACATATATACTTACAATTATTGTTGTGTGTACACGTTCTTGTAAGAATAAAAAACAGACCGAAGTCAGAACATGTTCAACACCAACGAAGAAACGGCTTTGACAGTTCTGGGAATCTAAACTGCTAGTCTGGATCTATCGTAAATTAAATGTAAAGACTGTAATAAACTCTATATAGGACAAACTTCTAGGTATTTAGGAACAAGAATAACGGAGCACCAGGTGAACATCAGACCTCAAAGCTTAGTTATTGCTCCAAACAAATCTGGGCCATTATGAGTTGCTGCTGTCGTCTTGAGTACAATGATGATCTACATTAGAAATTTTTGAGGAAATGCAGGTTTTTGCCTTCTTATCCACTTTTGGATGCGTCGCTGTGTGATTAATGAAAAAACGAAAATACCTTATTAATTTGGGTTTTAGGAGGATCATCTAGAGCAGTGGCACAAAGTGTGCACCGTGAACCGTTTGGCAATGGGCTAACCTTTCAACAAACGAGCGTTCGGGAGGGATCATTTGCATCTCGTTTTGAATTGCGGTGCCTTAGTTCATCTCAATTCTGTGCCCTATTTAGGTAAACACGGTTTTTGAGATGCCCCCATAGAAAAAAGTATAAGGGGTTAAAATCGAGCTATCGCACTATGTGGCTCAAACATTACAAGGTATAGTCCGATTTAATTTGTTTAGTACAGTAACAGTAGTTTTAACAAGTAACGTAGGGGCAAATACTAAAATTGACTTCATTAGGAAATTCTGCCATTTCTTAATGATTTTTCTATGTTCCCCCCACATGTGGCACATCATTGTACTCAGGACTACAGCAGGAACTCAGAAGTGCCTTAAAAATAGCGGTTGCAATTTGAAACAAGCATCACTTAAATAGCGGCAGATTTCGGATCAAAGAGGTATAGGCCACAATATTGCTAAACACAAATCAAAACTCACGTGTCGTGGCCCTTCTTTTAAAAATGTACTATTTTGCAAAATAATCGCAATTCCATAACATTCGGGACACTCTGTATTATAAAAATATTAAAATGTAACTTTAATGTTTTTTTTATAATTACCTTTTTATAATAAGTATTCTATTTTCTGGGCTAATTTTAATGTTAGCAAAATTGATCCTTTAAAACTACATTTTTGCGAGATTTTAACTTGTCTATGAACATCAGCCGCTCTCTAAAATATTTTCCGAAAGAATATGTTGACAGAAATCCCATGTAACATAACAAAATCAATTTCTTTTCAACGTTGTATTTAAATGCTTGAATAACTTTTTCTAAGTTTCTCTTCTACTTTTGTTTCACATATATTTTGTTTTATTTTCCATAGAAACTTAATCAATTTTCCGTGACAGCGGTTTAACCTACGCCTCCAATTGACGTACAGAATCTTTATAAATTGAATATTGCCGAATTTAGAATTAGTTAAAAAAAAGTGCAAACTGTTTGGTATGTTCTGTAATTCCCTCGAGAATTTTTATGGATCGTTATTTGTATTGGTTAGTATTTTTTTAATTTCCGAAAAACGGACATCATTATGGCTTAAAAGATATTTATACAATGTTTGCCACTTAAATTTGTAGATCTGCATTATCATTGTTCTAGCTATAGAATGTGAATTGTAAAATACTTTAATTCGCGCCAATTGACAACCATAATGGGATCTGTGCATTAAAATCATCATTGAATCCTGTTTACATACGTTCAAGTAGTTCTGAAACTTTTAAGTAAACGAGAGATTGATGCAGGTTGCTGCTGATCAATGAGAAAATATTCGAATAAGGTTCAACATTTCGACGGGTATCTCTTTTAATTTAATTATATTTTTTTTCACACAACATTTTTGACCGGTTTATTGTTCTGTTATGGAAAGGCAATATCAAGCGTTAAATTTTGTGCAAATTTCTATAAACACATGAACTAAAAATTACTTATCTATTATTATTCTTTTTTTTTTGCTTACTGACCTTTGTTTTTAATTGGGGATAGGTCCGTGCAATAGAAACTGTTTTTAAATTGTTACTGACGTTTCGTCCTATATTAGGTCATCGTCAGATCACTATAATTTACAAGAAAAAACATAAAAATACAACAACAAAAAATCAGTGAAAAAAAAACAGTTTTACAAGATCAGAAAAATACATCACGGTACTAGTAAACCATTTTCTTTTTATAAAGCCTCTATATACAATTATATAATATGTATGCCCCCTTTCTTCCCTTCTCTTTTTGATTTAAATAAAAATATAACATATAATTTTAAACGGTCTTAGACCAAAATAGACATGATCTAAGACAGTCCCAGGGATTTTATCAACGTATATTAGCAAAATTTTTAAACTGTATTGTGTTTGTAAACGTGATGTCCTGCGAAATATATGTATTTTTATGTGAAAAAATAAGATATTTTATACAATGTGATTTTAATAACGAACTGTAAAAAAAAACTAATAGAATGACCTGAAGAAGGCGATAAAGCATCGCCGAAACGTTGTTAATAAAGGTAGACAAGCGAAATGTAACTTTTCGCTAAAAATTAAAAAAAAATTGTTTTCAAGAACCTGAAACCCAAAGAAAAACAAAAATAAAAACATTAAAAGAAAAATGGTTCAAGAACATAGTTAGGTAGCAACGTCAGCAACAATTTAAAAAGAAATTCAATTGCATAGACCTATCCCCAACTAAAAAACAACACCTAGGAA
Source organism: Apoderus coryli (assembly GCA_911728435.2). Lineage (NCBI taxonomy): Eukaryota > Metazoa > Arthropoda > Insecta > Coleoptera > Attelabidae > Apoderus > Apoderus coryli. The sequence goes on along the minus strand of OU452204.1, from coordinate 5,842,867 downwards.
AATTAATTAATTTATCCCATTAACTTGGGCAAATATTAGGGGTTCGAATACTAGCTCTGGCAATACTTTTTTTAATTTATTTTTTGAAATTTTTTTTTGAATTTTTTTCTTAAATTTTACTTTTTTTACCTTTTTTTTTTTGATTTTTTTTTAATTTTTTGGTTTTTTTTACAACCCTCAATAAGTTTTGTCATAGATAAGACTACCACAAGACGACTGGGAAATCCCAAAGAGATTTCTTTAATACTAATATAAACACTAACTGTAACAAGGCAAAAACTAAATATAGCTTGGACAGATCATAGCTTAATTTACCATAAAAAAATATTCAGATGCTCTTATCAAAATTATGTCTCCTGAGAAGTTAAATTAAATTTTCTACGCTACTTACGAAAAAGATTAACTTATTCGTAAATAAACAACGACATATATTCAACCCTCTGTTTTGTAATAGAGATAATATGTATATATGTCAACAATATCGTCTCTAGCCTCAAAACAGTGTATTGGTTTATTATGTGCCTGGTTAATAATGAATTTTAGTGTATGTATGTAAACCAAAGATAAAGGATATGTAATCATGGACGTGTGGCCCAACAGACTGGTCCCTGTTATCATCAAATATTGAATGCACCGTGTTCTATGGGAAGGTCCGCAATATCACACACACTAGGCACATTCGTGATGTTATTGGTATTATGCTGTTTCGTATACGTCAATTTAATTAAAATCTTAATCTCAAAACTAGTGACAACTGAGGTGGATAATTTGATTGTGATAAAGCAGAGCTTTTATTTGTAATATGTTAATGTAATTTCAATATTATACGAAAAGTGACTTTCCCTCTTCAAAGTAATCCTCTTCCATCAATGCGGTCTTTATCTGCTCAATCGTAGCTACCTTTCATTATTTTTTCAGTTTTGGGAGTAAGAAAAAGTCACAGGAGCCCAATGTGGGTAACACGGTAATAATGTTCCATATGTAATTCTATTGTGTAATGTGTGGATTTATTGACGAAAATGTGCTGGATTATGGTTATGGTGAAAATCTTCAAATAATCACCGAATTTCTCATCTTTTCTTGATTGTTGCCAGATTTTGAATGAATTGAATGTAATGAAATCAAAATAATATGGAATTTTTTCAACAACGAAATTATTTTAGCAAAGATAAAATAAAATAAACCTGAGGAAATTGAGTTTATGTTTAAATATGCATCTGCATGTGTTGCGGGTGTAAATAGATTTAGGATTAATTACGCTATTTCGGAAATAATAAGTACGAGGTGTAGGATAGAGATAATTTCAAAGACATTCTGGCAGCAGAGTATTGTAAGTTAGTATGTTGTTAAGCGAGTAGATTCCATAAGTATAACACACAAATCTGTTTTCTTTTCTTTACTTTAATGAAAAATGTGACGATTTGGGATTTATTTTAAAAATGTGTCCCTTCAAAGGAGCATCACCAAAAGTAACCTACCGCCTGATCTAAATATTTAACTGTATGTAAAAACACATGAAATATTTTACAATTGTTTGGCTTCGAAGGAGATGTGCACGAACTTTTACTCGTTTTGGTTGAAGATTAGAGTGAATAAGAGCTATCACGTTTTATATTAGTTGAAACTGCAACCACGATTTCAAAGGAATTATACTAAGTCACTTTTGTTTACAGCACTGCTTCTGTCATTAAAAGGGGACCTTATGTTATTAAGACAAGATTGGAAATTAGATGACATTTCTATGTTTGTTTATTTTTCTGAGATAGAAACTTCACCAAACCCACGAGAATTTGGTAAAATTATAAAAGCTGTTTTTTACTATTATTGAAAAAAATTGAATCTGACTTTGTTTTTCTTTTTTTTGTCAGGATCATTTACTTCTCTCTAATCAAATAAATCATTGAAATAAACATAAGTAAAGCTCAATTATTTTTATTTTGAAAATATCCTGATATTCTGAAACAATATTTTTTGGGATCAGAAATTTTAGGCTATTTTCTATAATTCGTTTATTTTATATTTTTTCAAATATTTGTCATTTCTTTGTTGCTATCTTTCTAATACGACGTACGTCTCGGAATTATTTTTTTTACATTTCGCCGTCTTCTGTTACAGTGTATTAAGATACCTGAAGGAGGCAAAATATAAAGAAAAAAATTCCGAAACGTACGTCGTATTAAAAACTTAGCAAAAAATAGATGTCAAATATTTAAAAAAATATAAAATGTACGAATTATAGAAAATAGCATATTATTTCTGAACCCAAAAACCAAAGAAAAAATAATTTTTTAAAATTCTGAAACAAGGTTCCAAGTGTTTGTGAAATAAGGGATGGCAACGAAGCCAACAAATAAAACATTTTGTTGCAATATTTTATGAAAAATGCAATTAATCATCAACATATATAACAAACTAATAATATTATAAATGTGCATGAGTTAATAACAACTCACAATCATCGTTATCAATATTTTGCACATAATAATTTCGTTATTATTATCGTTATAATATTGTAGGTATAATATCATCAAAATAATATTGTGGCTATAACTAAATTATTTTAATAAGTAGGTACTAGATTGGTACAGAAAATTCATAATTGAAATTGATTCAATATTGATGAAGTGTGTCGCATGATGTTAATTAAATTAAAGCTATAGATGGATACTGATATCGAAATATTTATTATTATTACCAGTGCAAATACTTAACAGATAGTGATGAACAAATTTATGGGGTTCGACCAAAAATAAAATTTAGAGAATTTTGGTTTTGGAAGATTTATATTTTCTATTTTATTCAATATTTGTACCATCTAAAATGTCAGAAACCGGTATAACTATTTATAATAAGAGATAATATGTCTATAAAATACGGTAACTCATGCGTTTACAGAAGAAGTTCTCGTAGAACATACCACTCCCCGCAGTGGTTAGTTTCATAGAAAAAGTTTACATAATAATCCCTTTGTAATGTAAGGTTTTTGTGTGAAATAATAACGAGAATCAAATTAAAACTTATTTATTTACACTTAGAATTATAAACACTTAAACAAACTAATAACTTAAACGCACTAATATGACTATATTTATTTTCACTATTTATTTGTACTATTTATTTTACTATAATTTATATGTCATAACACTGTTCTCAACTATTCATTTTTCACTTCATGACTGATTGTCTGTCCCTCTTATACGTTGGCTATTTAAATGCTTTTCTCCTTTCTCGAACGCTTCCGGTAAATAGTCGTTTGTTCTACAACATTCTGGCGTGCGTATGTCCACTCCAGATCTATACTGCAAGCGAGGCACATTCTACCAACTTAACACAGCACTGCCCCGGACGAGCTATAGCCTATTAAATCTGTACAGAGTCGCCTCTGGTTAGTTAGAGAACGATTAAATCTGATTAATATATATCAAACCATCGCGGTGTTGCCGGATGTATTTATTTATCTCTAAGCGTTGGGGACATTTTATATCCGTCACATTATTATTTTTTTTTTGGTTCATTTAAAAATGTACGTATGAAAATTATTATACGAATAGTTTCCTATTAATTTTTATCTACACATAAATCAAATAATGTAAAATGGATTTTTTAACGACTCTTAATAAAACAAGTTATCAAATTTAACTGTTTTACTTTCTTGTAATCTGAGTAAAAAAGATCGTGGCAATTAATATTCGTTAGCAAATAGCAAAGAACATAATGAACAGGAAGCTGCGCGCTGTAGAAATTAGAAAATTTACTAACGATGTAATTCATTATCACTAGAAATTGGTGCATGACTACCTTTTAAATGTCAAACTAATTAAATTTAAATACAGGGTGTGCAAAACAGTGTTGTTAAACAGTTAAGTACTGAAGTAGGAGTTACAAAAAGATCTTATAGTTTTCAGCAAAGTGTATGCCATGTTAGTCTGCGTAATATCAGTAGTATAGTATCGTTCCATTTAATATTTCTTAGCCAATAGCAATAAAATTGGTTATTGTCAAACAGTATTGGCAACAAGAATAAATGCCATATCAAATTAATAAGTACATAAATAGCTTTTAAAAAACACCCAACTTAATAAATTACACATACCGGATGTGCAAGATTTTGATATTTTAACTTATAACCATTCAACAGCATCCTCCACCCTTAGTTTGAAGAATTTCGCTAATTATGTAGTAATAAGTCGGGCATAAATAAAGGTTCTCTTTACCTACGCTGTCAAAACACCTTTTGCATTTTATTTTTCTGTGGAAATTGCATTTTATTGATATATCTTACTAATTGCTCTCCACCTATCGGTCGTTTTATGAACTTGAAATTAATTATATCAATTAACTTTCCTTGCTCGATTTAGTTAACAATTATTTTTTCCCGAAATCAAAAAACTTATGGATTCCGTAACACACTACCCGATCTACCTTAGTGGGACACCCGGTATATTAAATATCAGAATTTTCTATGTAAACCTGAAAAAGTTACGAATATGTAAAATTAAAACATTTTTATTTTGAAATAACGTGTATTGTTTACTTTTTATGATAATAATAATAATTGACAACATGCTATTTTCGGCGGCATCTTGTGTGAGCAGGCAATATGCGCGGTGAAACACAGTTGACAAACGATGGCTGGACGAGAAACAACAACTCCATCCTATCCTGTTGCCAACACTAGATGCGCCCGAATTCCCTGGCGGGAGGCTTTATTAATGAATTGCTAGTTGCACATTGTGTAACAGCCATTAGTTCGTGGAGGCTGATTTTTCTTTTTCTCAATAATAATAAAGATATTTTATTGCATACTTTTCCACAAAACAATTATTAAGTAGTGTGTTATTTCAACGGTCTTTTTCATATACCATAGCTGTAGCTGCAAATTGCCTCAGAATTTTAAGTCTCTCTCGATATCCAGCTTTAAGTTAAAAGTATCTGAAATGTTTTTGATGAGCAGTGTCGTCTGTTAAATTGTTAAGACTATTCAATTTCCCATAGTCCTATCGTTATCCCTCCTTTCTATCTTTTGATTTCACTTAGTTTTTAGGTTGTGCATTTGTAAATGTAATTATGGTTGTGTTCTATATATGTAAGGGTTTTCTGTTTTTGCATAAATATTTTATTTCTCTAGCTGAAGAATATCAGCAATGCTGAACATGCGCCTTTGAACAATACCTTATTGTTTCAAGTTTGTTGTTGAAAGCAGGGGCGTAGTGACCAGTGTTCCGGGTGTTCCACCGAACACGGGCCCGGTATCCTCAGGGGGACCGGTAGTGCATTCTGCATCTTTTCTATATTAAATATCTATAAATTTTAGGATTTTTTTTTACATTTATTTGACTTGATTTTCAATTTTCTTTAGTTAGTACGGTACTGCCTTTCAAGATTATTTTGAGAGGGTCGCACAAAAAACAGAAAAAAAGTATCTATATATCTCTAGTTTAGCCTCTATCTCTAGATTCCGCTCTGGGCCGCACCGCGGCGCTGGCGCTGTTCCGCTTACCATTTTAGCAAACAAAATTAAAAATGCAGGTTGGAATTAAAAAAAAAACAAATTTGATGGTGGCAGCTGTAATGCAAAACGGCGGAGGTTAATTTTGAAAGTGCTATTTTGTAGACATATTAGGAACCATTAAACTCTTGATTTTAAACTTTATGTGGAAAATTAATAGTTTTCAAAATATTTAAGAGAATAAAATTCGGCGTTTTTCACAAATCACCCGGCCTACATAGTAAAGAGATATTAAATAGGCATCAAAAACTGCCACTTTTGTATAATTTAACTAACTTTCTATCTTGCACGGTTTAAGAAATAGCATGTGTATTTTTTAGTTTTTATAATTTAGATTGTGATTTGGTTAATTTTGTTTGATTTTTATATTGTTACTTTGTTTTATCAATGGGTGTGGCAGTGAGGGGGTGGGTCCGGAAATTCCTTGGAACACAGGCCCGTAACGGCATCACTACGCCCCTGGTTAAATGTAATTTATGTTCAGGTTATTGTTAATAAAGACATTTATTATTATTGTTATTACTATTGTATACGCAATTGGGTAAGATTCAGTACGGTGCTATGCGGTTGCATATAATCAGGCAATCGAAGATGTTCATTAGGCCTTTTGAATCGAAAGACGAAAAGCTTATCAACTAGATAAAAACGATTTAAGGCGTATTACAGGCCTTTTTACAGGACACTCCCCGGTAAGATAAAGTTTGACACCACGTCCAATATTCTATTGTAGTTCCGCAGCCTGAAGATTCCTATTGCACAAGAAGAAAAAGCATTAGATATCAACAAAGAATCAAACAGAATATGTCTCAATATTTATTATCGAACCGTGTATAAAATTTAATAAATTAATAATTGTCTGACAAACATCAACTAAGCTGATTAGTGATTATATATACGATCCAACATATGTTCTATTAAATTATTAAAATGAGAATTCATATATACATTATGTTTAGAGAGCTATACATAGCTATGGAGTTAATCTAGGAAAATGCCATATTAAATAATATTAATCAATTTATTATTTGATATCTAGTTATTATATTCTATTTATTTTTTTAACTTGTTAGAAGCAAAATGTGAAACTACCAGTAATATTGATTTCATTCAATATTTTATAATAGGTTATTCAATCATGCAATGCAAGGCAATAATCAAAGTGATGTTGTAATTGATATTTTATAGGAAACGAATCACGTGTTTCAACTAGTATTATTATTTGTAAAATTGCATTTCTATTTTACAACAAGATGTATATGCGACATCTATTGATTGAAGAAGCAATATAAAATGTGAAGCAAAGTTCACAAACGATGGCCGGACAAGAAGTATAGAAGTTTATTCCATCCGATTGCCAACACTAGACATGCTCGAATTCTCTAAGCAGGAGGCGTTATTTAGAAATTGATTGTTACAGAATATAACCAGACTTGAATTATATTGGAAATTTAAGTCACACTCCTTTCTTTCACCAGACGGGCCGCTTCGTTGATCCACAACGCATGAGTGGAGATCGTCAGGCTATATGTGATTCGATTTTCCATTTTTTTTTTCTTGTTTTGGCCAAGGAGGAGATATCTTGACACCCAGAGGGTTGATTAACACTTCCCTGGGTAGTGTGGTAGACTTTAACTTCACTAAAACTCTCCCTCTTTTGTTGTTTGGCTCGGCAAAGCAAAGAGTTTGAACTCATGGTCATCAAACCAACTATACCAGGGACGTTTCCAATTTCCTATTTTCGTGAAGAGAGCTTATAGTAGCACAAACTATTAAATGACAACAAGATGTATCTGACGACATCTACTGTTTGAGTAGACAATATGCCCGGTGAAACAAAGTTCACCAACAATGGCCGGACAAGAAGTACTTCTTGACGATCGCCACTGATCAACGAAATGATCCGTCTGTCTGGTGAAAGCAAGGTAGTGTGACTCAAATTTTCAATTAAATTAAAGTTTTCTTATTGTAGAAATAGTCCATGGTGCGTGGAGTTTATCATTTAATGATAAATCAAAATTCGTCTTCTCCACAAATAAATCTCTTTATTTTGTTAAAAATTTTGTCATTACATTATACAACCATACATGTTTCGAGACATAATATTCTCATCCTCAGTGGTTAATATTAGGGGGGTAAAATTTCTTTTATTGAATACAGAAGTTATTTAATTGTCAATGGGGGTTTTTGATTCTGGAAATAACATTTTCTAAGTATACATTTTTATTTTAAGTCGGTTAACTTACCATTTGTAGAAAAATTTTTATATTAATTTTTGCATTTTATATCTATTTATAACATTATAATCATTTTAATTATTATTGATAAATTGTATCAATAAACCTAGTTTTGTTGTAACATTTCGACTTATTGGTTTTATTTTTGGTTTATTTCTTGTTTTACTCATTTTCATTTTCAAATTTTAAATAAAATGAGTAAAACTAGAAATAAACCAAAAATAAAACCAATAAGTCGAAATGTTACAACAAAAGTAGGTTTATTGATACAATTTATCAATAATAATTAAAATGATTATAATGTTATAAATAGATATAAAATGCAAAAATTAATATAAAAATTTTTCTACAAATGGTAAGTTAACCGACTTAAAATAAAAATGTATACTTAGAAAATGTTATTTCCAGAATCAAAAACCCCCATTGACAATTAAATAACTTCTGTATTCAATAAAAGAAATTTTACCCCCCTAATATTAACCACTGAGGATGAGAATATTATGTCTCGAAACATGTATGGTATAATGTAATGACAAAATTTTTAACAAAATAAAGAGATTTATTTGTGGAGAAGACGAATTTTGATTTATCATTAAAGTTTTCTTCATTATGTAAATTTCTATTTTAGTTTAAAATGTAGGTAATTTATCCCAATATTTACCTGTACCATACAATTTAAAGATGCACTAGTTATGTTATTATTCATTAACAGCTAATAATCTAAGTAGTTTATTATATGTTAGTATTAATAAATTGCCAAAGATTAATAGTGAAAATAATTTGTATAGTGTAACACTATGAGTTTTCCCTTTTTACAAGAGCCCAAATTATGTATTTTCAAGAGCACAATAATCAGTTCGGTAGCCTATAAAGATTGTATTCACGTAAACTTGTTATCAAACCCTACAAACAATACATCTTTTATTAGAGTTTGTAAGCCCTAATAAAGCCAATTATTGCATCCTTAACAATGCATGTTGCATTATTATCGCCACGTGGTCAAAAATACTTCTAGCGGATAAGCTGAAATTGTATAACAATACTATTATGTAACAACTATTATTATACCTACCAAAAATAACAGTTTTTACAAAACAATCTTTGCATAGTATAATTATGAGTTTGACTACAATGTATTATTTCCTACAACAAAATATAATAGTATATTGTGCAACGAATATGAAATGACAAATATTTCCTACGAGTATGATCGTTTACAGCATGAGCCGCATACGAGTATGGTAATTTCATGTGAGTTTGACACTATACTTTTTCTACGACTGTTTTAATGATTTTGAAGAAATTAAATATATTAATTTTTAAGAAAATATTTGTTTTTCGAAACTTACCTATACCTACTCGCCCTGTTGGCGTAAGCCCAAACACGATGAGTTAAAAGTATTAAATTGACTAGGTGGTGTCAAACTATATTCACTATCACTAATACTGTTTTTCATTATATAAATAGCATTGAAACATTCGAAATTAGCGAATTAATTTACACTGTCAATTTGGCTTTATTTTATTGTCGGCGTTGCTATGGTGATTTTTCATAACCTATGCTACTTTTGTCATTACCAGGAAATTTACATGTGCATTTTTAAATATTTCCCACTAGTTACCCAGCAACTAGTGGGAAATGAAAAACAGTATTACAATGTACTACATCTTCAAATTATGATTGAACATATAATTAAGGCATTTATAGACAGTCGTAGAAAAATATAATTTTTATATTGGAAACATCTGATGTGTTCCACACGCGTAGCCTTCCTCATCTATTTAGTTCCAAAAAAAACAAAGAACGATTAATATAATAAATAAATGATAATAAATATTTGCATTAAAAAACCAAAGAGACCTTGCTCAACCTAAACTAATCTCCGGATTAAAAAATAAATAAAATATCTCATTTTATATACAGGATGTTTCAAAAACACTCAGCAATATTTAAGGAGGTGATTTCTTAGGTCATTTTATGAAAAAAAGTTCCCATAAACATAGGTCCGGAAATGCATTGTTTCCAAGATACAAGGCGTTAAAGTCTTATATAAATTATAAATATCGTTTTTTTAATTAAGTCAAATATCTCCTTACCGATTTGTTTTAAATTTGGCAGCGTTATTGCTAGAAATATGGATATTAGATATGGCTCTAACTAGATCAAAATTATTAAGTCCAGTGGCGTTAGGGGGACAACTTAATAAAAATGTACGTCACTCACGGAAATTTAATATCTTGAGATAAAACAACTAAAACTACAATTTTTTTTTTTTTTGGCTGAAACCTAATAACAGATATACAACTATCTTCATCTCGCCACTCGACATTTTGTCGTCTTGTCCAATTTGTAGACATTAAAACCACACTGGTGGAATCTTACCAGCTTTTCAAAATTTTACAATTAAACATGAAGAAAAAAGAAAAGAACAAAGAAACACAAATTGAAATAATACACAAATTTAATGTTTAAAAACCAATTTATTTTCATTATGCTTAATTTTTAAAAAACCACTTTCCATAAAATGGTAAGACTCCAACTAATTTAATAATATTACATCATATTCTAATTTAAGCCATTATTTTACAGACATTATATAAACGTTTAAATTGAAAATCAATGTGAAAATACCCTAAATTAAGTTCATATGAAGTTTAACCCCCTCATCTAAACGCATTATATAAGGTTCCTTAGCCACTGATGATGGACGTTGTAGTCCGAAACATGTCTGGCAAATTATAAAACGGTTTCAACGTGTATATAAAGATTTTTTGTGGAGTAGACGTCTTTTATTCAAACAATACAATTTTTTTATCTCCCGTATATTTTCCAAATGTTGCTTCCTTTACGAGATAAAAATTTAAAACATTTTTCAACATGCCAAGAATATTTGCGAAAAATTCAACGAAATATCAATAACGTTGATGTTATTTGACTGCGCCAATCATTTTGAATCTGTCAAATTTGTTGAAGTTCCTTAACATGAATCACTTTACACATGCCGAGATGACCGACATGTACTTTAATTATGGACTCGCTGATGGCGACGCATTAGAAGCTAGGCCGTTGTACACTGAAAGATTTCCTCAGCATATGGCTCCTAACAGAAAAATTTTCGAAAACCATTCATCGATGCCTTCATGAAAGAGCACACTAAAACGAACTGGAGGACCAAGAAGGCCAAAGACAGCAAAAACGGTAGAGCTGGAAGAGGATGTGCTAGTCATGGATGAAGAAACTCCAGGTACTTCTACTCGAATGTCAGCAGGGGGATGATCAGAAGGGTGGCAAACGACCAAACCAAGAGGGAATGGCAAAGTATGTGACACGAAGACATCAGGGGAAGATGGACCAAAAGATTAATTCCAAATATAGACAGATGGATCGATAAGAAGTTCGGAGAAGCAAATTACTCCATAAAGCAAGCACTGTCCGGTCATGGATGCCCGAAAGCAGTTACTTGAAAAAAATTTGGTAAGATGGACTCTGATGACTGCACATACTGCCAAGGAAGAGGAAGAGCTACACTTACAGGCGCAGTAAGATCCTGTTCTGCGTTTTGACTGTCGGATGCTGGTATTCCCAGCTTTTGTGCTGTTTTGGTTGCTTGTTGTTGTTTTTTATTGTTTATGTTTCGTTTCTGTATCTTTGTATTCTGTTTTTGATTCCCGGTAATGGGATTTTAGCTATGTATTGTAAACATTAATGTTTGTAAAAATTAATAAAATAATACACGAAAAGCTTAGTGTCTCGAAGAAATGCGAAAGCGGTGCCGAGTAGTAAAGCATTTCTGGCGGGCCTCTTGTTCTGGTTCGCATATGCGCCAGCTACGTCCTCAATTAAAAAAACTCTATCTACTCGAAAGTTGCTTAGGTTTTGAATATAAGTAATATTATACGGTTTGGCGCGTTCGTAAGGACAATTTGTTATATCCATACCACATCTTATATTCTTGCCGTTTTCCTCCACGCATGGCATTCTGTCAATGGCTTCTACACAAAATTGTTGAAATTCCTCAACTACCGATGTTGATTTTGTGTGAGTTTTAAAAAAAATGCAAAAATGAATTTTCATGATAACCACTTATGGTGTGATGAAAAACCGCATGCGATAGTTAAAGATCATTTTTAACAGCAGGATTGGAATTATGGGTGACTCCTTAATTGGACCCGTATTTCTACCAGATAAACTTACCGGAGAGATCTATCTGGAACACACACTTCCTGGATTTCTGGAAAACGTACCATTCTCAATAAGAAATCCAATGTGGTTCATGCACGATGGTGCACCAGCGCATTAAATATTGCCGCGTCTTTTTAAAACATCCTGTATAATTACTGAAAGTCGTAGGAACGTTTTCTCGTTTAGCAAATGTCGTTTTTTTTTTTACACCAAATCTTTAAAACAATACTTCTTGTACACCGATGACTAACCCCACAATAGAGACCGAGTAGGTATTTATGAAATATGGGATATCTGCTTTTATCTACCAAAAATTTTAATACAGACACATACCACACACACAGACACACCGCACACACTATGAAAAAAGTATTACCACTTCACCAAAACGATTTCTTCCCGAGAGCCAAACGAATGTCAATTCTTGATGAAATAGTCATACGTAGGATACCACGAACTAACTCTACAGGCTGAAATTTCAAAAGTAGAAGTGTGAACACATTATTTGAGGACCAAGAAAATAATTGACCAATGGCTGGATGGATGAAGTAACAACAGAAACAAGTGGTTTATTGAAATATTTTATTTACCCAGAATCTATTGTTCAATTTCATCATGCGCGGGATTCAATGCAAAAGGCAGTTAAACAATTTCAACAACAAATTATACGAATTAGGAATTTTATTGAGAACCATGACAATCAAGAACACGATAATGAAAAACCTGCTATGAAAAAACACTACTGGAAATAACACAGCCCTTATTGTGACACTATTTTAAGCCAAATTATCGACCGATTTTATTTTAGGGATCACTTGAGTACCAGCAAAATTATTTGATTTCCAAAATTTTAAAACTTATAGACATGCATTTCGCCATAAACATTTTGATGAAACTGTAAAATCTTACCCTGTTGGATATTATTTGTACATCGCCCATGACGACGAATGTGAACCATGTTTTTCAACTCTGCAAAGCATTAAACTTTTCTGAGAATTACAATGTCAAAAGATTGACGGAACGGATTGCCCGGCCTATAAATAGAAACGAAGTTCATCCAGCCTATCCCAAATTGACCCAACAGAGTCTTTTCCAGCCCCAAAACTCGGAGTGGACCTCATGTACAAATAATAGTACGTAAGATTTTTCTTGTGCTCACCCTCTTTCAAAAGTCAAGAGCCGCCCTGCAATTAACTTACTTAAAATGTATTTTCAGGTATATTTACTTTCCGAGCTACTTATCGCAGCGATTGACAATGAACCTACTGTTACATACCAATCTAATTACTGTTTGATTTACGTTAAATACCATACCGTAAGGTAATATACAAACGCACAATAAACCGGCAAACAAACCGGGTTTTAGTTGTTATGTTGTAATTGTGCCCGGCAATACACCACTTTCTCACATACACAAACCCACCCACATGTACTTACACATTGTATCTACAAAATGGCTGGTGTTGTTTGGCTTTAATATTGTCTACCATAAATTAATACCCATACAAACAGCCAACAAACGTACGTACACATTAAATTACTATAACTACCAGCAAGAGGCGAAATGGGGGATTTGCTTCAACATCTTGTATAAATTTTCACGAACAAAACCTACCACTTTCAGACCCTGATTGTTTATGGTCGTTTGTGTATTAATAGATAATACATGTATTGTCTTAAGACTAGCTTATATGGCTTTGTAACCCTGTATTTCACGTTTCCAATAATATAAAAAAATTTAATAATTATAAGTAAATCATGCTAAATTGTTTTTTATTTAAGATTTATGTATTGTATAAATTTAAATTATTAGACAAAATAGAACATTAATTTCTTAAGTAAAACTACCACGATATTTAGCCAAATGCTCTACTGCAGATTAGTCAAATTGGACACTTTTGATAGGAAACACCGATTTCTAGAGGAACTAGAAGAAAACTAACCTACATGTCCCGAGCTCGATTTCCAAACGAAATCAAATGCCGAAAACCGCAATGGTGTTGAAACAGCATTCTTTACTTTGGCCGCTACCCTGAAAGAAGACTAAGTAAGTATATAATATAATATTTGTTTTTAGAAATATTTTTAAAATGGCAAAACAGTTATATATTTAACATTAATTGTTAATACATACATACAAGGATTTTTAAAATATTGTAGGGCATGTATTGTTATGTGAAAGTTAAAAGGGTGCGCCTATGGACGGCTGAGGTCGGTATTGACATTTCAAAGGGGTATCGAGTTGTGGTTTTTTATATCATTTTAAATTAATATTGGAAATACTATATAGAATATCATTTACAGCGATGAGCAAATTCTGTGTAAAACCTAGACAGTACAAGATTGTAGGAGATAATTCAAAAAACTGAATAAAAGACAATACTAATACTACGTTAAGTCGCCTAATTTACCGAAATGGGCGTTCGTGTGATATTTATTTATTACGTTAATGTGATTCAAGTATATACCTACCTATGGTGCATTTTTTTTATTTCTTAGGCCGAAATAATTTCAGTATTCCAATTAATTCTAAATAAACCAAAAAAAAAAAAAAGACGGAATATACCATCACTGCCAAATTTTAATGATTGCTGGATGTGCGTGAGGTCATTCAAAATTCAAACAAATCGCTGCCCGTCGGCGTCGCTTCCTGGGTGTCACAAATGTGTTTATATACCTAGAGAGTTGATATCCCCAAGCATCAAACAGCATCACGTCATAATAATTTCCAATTTCAATTAAGCGGCTCTCGCTCACTCCTGACTCTCCACACCACACTCCACCGATGTAATAAAAGATAGCTAGTTATCATCATCTCGTAAAGTAATATCAACTCATCCAACATACAAGAGACGGAGTAATGCTGGTGCTATAGAATTTCTTGCTTTACTTTTTTTTGATTAACTCACAACGACAATATTCTATAGTACCTTTAGTGATTCGTGTTCAACATTATTTATTTTATAATGAAAGCAAGCTTTTTGACATAAGGCAGAAATATTATTGACTCAAAATAAGAATGAAAGTCAGTAATAGAACATTATTATATTTTAATCCTGTGTTATATAAGAACAACTACCCAAAAAAATTAGTCCAAAAATATTCAAACAACGCATTGAAAAATTTTATAATGACCATAACACTAACCAGAATAAAACCAACCCACTAAAAAATTATGCTTTAATACCTTATACAGATCGTCTATCAGAAAATCTCTGTAACAGATTAAAAAAACAACATAACAATCTGTCACAAAAACACAAATACATTGAAGAATGCAATCTACACAAAACTAAAATCAAAAACACCAAAAATGAAGAATACCCACGTAGTATACAACATACCATGCAAAGACTGTAATGCAACAAACAAAACAATACATGGAGAAAAGATTGACTAGTCACAAAAACTCTAATTCAGGACAAACAGCACTGAAAAAACATTCGCAATTACACAACCATCAATTTGACTTTGACAGAACCACAATATTTACAAAAGAACAAGACAAGCGTAAAAGAGAAATATTGGAGATGATTCACATAAAAAAAATGAAAACAGCATTAATGATAGAACGAACATACAATTTCTCAGCCAAATTTACAGTAATATCATATAACATGCCACACTAGCAATAACAACTAATAAAATGTAAATGTTCCAGCCTCAAACTTAATAAGTAAAATGACTATGCATACAAAAAAAACTTCGAATACAACCCTCGCAAACGACGTGATAGTGTTTGATAAAATTAGTAATATAAAATAAAATCCAACTAATACACATATACACATTAATGAAATAAAAATTTCATTCAAACAAAAATACCCACTATAAGTGGTGTACACCAAAATATTGTTCCATAAAAAAATGCGATGTTGGTAAGGTAAAAAAATAAAAACAGAAAAATGAAACATAATTAAGAATATCTGTTAATTTGTACGTTGTTGTGTTTAAGATCACCTATTTACACTGAATGTTCTTGTGATGTTTTGTAAATGTACCAATTACTTGTTTTATTTTAAATTCTAGATTTAAAATTTTAGAAAAGAAATGTACCATGTACCTGAAAAAGGCATACATGAAATAAAAAAATATTGCAAAGAAAATTTTCCGGTTTAAAACAGAACCTTTATGCCAAGAAAAAGAAAGAAGTAATCAGAAAATTATTATGACACGAAAAAAAAAATTAGCAAGAGAATTAAAACTAAAACTGCGTCAAAAACTATAGGATAAAGATCCTACTTGGCTCCACGCTTTTATGACAGTATTTCTGAATATATTTGATAGTTAAACAGTCGTGGAATGTTCAATGCACAAGTGAGGAGGTGGATGCTTTCTGTTCCAAGAATATTATTTTGCAAACTAGTGTATTGATAAGCACTGTGCTAAATTTTGGTTATGAATTTTGTTTTGCCTTTCAAAAATGTTCATGTGATGGTTATATATGCGAATTTGATTTGATTTACTTAACATTTGTATTAACAAGGCGAAGAATCAGACCACGCACAAATCATTAAGTTGATTTCGGTGGTAAGATTTACCAGTATTTTTAGGTTTTAGTGGTACATATTGTATAACTGTAATTATTGTATTAGTTTGAATATCCATTATTATTATTAACTACTAAGTTTTGAATTACTAAGTTACCTAATTTTATATATAATTTTGGTTTCACGACCCAGCCAAAGTATTGTGAAACCGTTAAAAAAAATAGAGATAAAGACGGATATAACCATTGTGACATCCCCTAAGACGACTAAGACCATTTCCAGATGGAAGTCTGTCTGCATGCATTCTTCCACGATAGCGCCTAAACGCTTCAACTAATTCACCTAAATTTTGGGTATATGAGTTTGGGGCATCGTACGACCCATTAGTTATTGGTAAAAATTGCTCTAGCACTGTGATAGAGGGGCACACAACCCCCAACTTTCTTAAATAGAAGTAAGGGTCTGGTGGTACATCATTTGAAAGCACTTTTTATGCTCTTTACACCAATATCTTACTTTTGAAATTTACCTCCATGATAATTGCGTTTAAAATTTGACTGGGATTTTAAAATAAATTACTCCCGCTATATGAATAACAATATAATTGTATCTGTTTTATTACCCAGGTCTTATATTATAGATTATACTATATCTTGCCGGGTAAGTTTAGGGTGACACAATCCAATTTTTGGTTTTTATTAAAGTGAGATCTGTAGACTTAGCATATAATACTAAAAGGTAATAAGTTCTGTTTTCCAGCTACAAAATACTCTTTTACTATACTAAAAAATCCAGCAGTAAATGAAAAATCGATGTTAAAACAATAACGAAGCATTTCTATCTATCAACCTTGCCTTTGATATCTAGACATAGGCATCTACGTTTGAAATTGTGCCAAGAACAAATTAGTTAGGACCTCGAGTTGAATGGATTGATTCTAGTTATGTACCGTATTTTGGTATACTTATCATGGCTGCACAAAAGTGCACCAAAGGGTTGGAGAAAGGAGACAACTGCAGTTTTGGATGTATTGCCCGGCTGCGTTTAGTAGAGGACGTTCTGATAAACAGTGCTATAGTAATTGATATAAAACACCTCAAGTTTCTTTTTACAGAAATACAGAAACAGAAAGCTCAGTCTTGCGTTAGTAGCAATCTGTTGCCTTTCCTTACCCTCAGCAACTGGAAGGTACTATTTTTCAGTAAGATAGACCTTATACGGCTACTCCGAGAAATTTAAACATTATTCCATGACCACCAAGACTACGTGAACTGTCACTCATACAACATGTAGGTATGGGATTGTGATGTATCGAAGTCGATGACTTCCTCTTCTACTGTATGATCTACATCTACGTCATGAGGTTAAATTACCCAAATAGAATCTATGATAGCAGACAATAAAAATTTCATTCGTAGCTTCCTACGAGGAGTTGAAACGTGAGCAGATTTGCAAGGTTGGAAATATAATATATGCAGTTATCTAGTTTAGTCGTACATTATCGATATACTTTATTTTCTTTTATAGTAAAAATTCTTCAAATCAAGCTATAATAACAAAGATCTGTACCCCATTATATTATTGAATTATAAAGTAATATACGTATGCAAGGTTGGAAATAAAATATATGCAGTTATCTAGTTTAGTCGTACATTATCGATATACTTTATTTTCTTTTATAGTAAAAATTCTTCAAATCAAGCTATAATAACAAAGATCTGTACCCCATTATATTATTGAATTATAAAGTAATATACGTATTGTTGAAATATAGTATTTTTAAGGACTTATGCAGCTTCAAAAAAACACCTTTAGTTTAGTGAAAACTAAATAAGTAAAATGTTCAAATATACAAGTAAAATACATATTATTTATATAGCATAGCATAATTTGTAGTGCAATTGATCTACAACCAAATGTTGCAAAACATATCCTGCCATTTACCCCGGGAATGAAGTGGCAACCAATGATAAACGGACGTGCGTGGCATTCTATTAATAAGTCCCGGAGTTAATCTCCGGACTTCTAAGCCCTCACGTGTCATTATTATGTAGATCACACTTTGATCCGCACTTTGTATTTAGGGGTAATGTAGAAACTGCATATAACGTGTTTTAGTTAAACTTCATCGTGTAACATTAAATAAAACAATGACTCAATAGACAAATGAATATGATTTATTAGTGATATTAATTATTTAGGTCTAAATTGAAAAAAAAAAACTTAATTGGAAATAGTCATGAATCCTGAACTATCCAAAACTCTAGTTTATCGACTGTTCCAATTCATGGAAAAAGCTCGCGATTGTACCGCTTACAATCAGAATAAATTCTTCTCGGGAATTTTCTTAAATTCATAAAGGTAGTGTTGTGATATTATCGTCATGCTCTCATAATTGATGAAGGAGGTTTTTTAAATTAAAGAAGTCAGAGATTACTCCTGCTCATTGCTAGCTACCTCTTGCAGTCCCATTCCATCTTGACTAGAAGTCTAACAAGGCAGTAAGTATTTTGAAAACCTATGATTATTTAAAATTAATCCAAAAACATTTCTTTCTTTTTGTAAATGATATTATTCCAGAGAAATCGCAACGTCTTCAACATCACGAAGGTCCATCACACACGTCTACACAAGATAACATACAATTATATATTTTAAGATAAATTTGTATTTATGCACAAAAGAAAACCATCACCTCCACAAATATTCATTTAAACGTCAATGGATATGTTTCGAAAGCTCCAATGCTCGCATCTTCAGCCACACAAAGCGAAAAACAGATAAAAAAATTCTCTCACAACTTACAATAAATTAATTAACTTACTCAACTCGGTTGTCAACATTTAAAATTTAAAAAACAAAATTGTATGGTATAATATGGGACATTTATAAAAGAACAGCTACACTAAAATGGAACATCACAAAACAATAACCATTTTGTTTTTTAAATAACCAAGTCGGCTAAGTTAATTAATTTCTTGTAAGTTGTCAGAGAATTTTGCTATCTATTGTTTTTGAGGTTTGTAGCTTTGTCTGGTGGAAGATGAGAGCATTGGAGCTCTCGAAACAGGTTCATTGGTTTTGAAATAAATATTTGTGGCGGTCACCGTTTTCTTTTATTACATTTAATAATAATAATAATAATAATAAATGT
This sequence comes from Apoderus coryli, assembly GCA_911728435.2. NCBI lineage: Eukaryota > Metazoa > Arthropoda > Insecta > Coleoptera > Attelabidae > Apoderus > Apoderus coryli. The sequence goes on along the minus strand of OU452204.1, from coordinate 5,823,297 downwards.
CTTTATTCATGGGCGAGTTTCAATACTGTAATCTTCAAAGAATATAACAGTCTGCTCAGCTAACCCAAAATGCATTCATACAGTAGCTTACATGACATATAACACATTCATTAAACAATTCTAAAATTATACATAAATACATGATAATACAGAAAACAGCATAAGCAGAAACTGCATATAAAGGAAAAACATAATATAGCATAGAATATAGGTAGATTGGTGCTTATATCAAGAGAACACAAAAAAGAAGTAACAATTTATCAGTACAATTTGATCGAAGCTTAGTTAAATCACACTTGAACCAGCGCCATACATCTACATGTACCAAAATCAGTAAAAACGGAAAAATCATGAGCCTGAGTCACTGCACCAGCATACAAAGGACCGGAAGCTAACCGAACTGACCATTAAACAACATATCCCTCATGCATGTTTTAAAGCGAGATTTAGACAGCGATTTCAATTTAGCTGGCAGTCCATTTATACACTTTGTTATGGCATAAGAAAAGGATCTTTTAAATAGTTCGGTGGAGTGGGCAGGAGGTGTTAGCGTGTTTTTATGGCGTATATTAATATTATGTATATCCGTTCTAAAACGGATTTTCTCGTATAGATCAGTACGTTATAGAACCGACAGGCAGTATGGAGATATCTCCGTTGTTCCATGTTTAACCAACCCACTAGTCGAAGAGTATGGCTAATCCTTTCAGTTCTTCTAATTCCGAAGATCAGACGTAAACATGCATTCTGTAGCTTTTGAATGCGCGTTTTCATGACATAAGTGAGGCATGGCGAATATATGACGTCGCAATAGTTCAAGTACGATAACACCATAGCCTCACAGAGCTTTTCCTTCAGTGACCTAGTCAATATATGGCGGTGCTGGAAAATTAATTTTAAATTGATGAAACCCATTTGAATTGATCGAGTTATATGATTGCCAAATCTGAAGTCCACATCGATGGTGAGCCCAATACTCTTAACCGAGAATTTAAAATGAATAGTAGATGACTCCATCGTAATGAAGTCTTAATGGCTTTCCAAAAAACGCAGTCTATCGTTCTTTGCCCCGAACAGAACTGCTACCGTTTTATCCGAGTTGAGCTTAAGACAGTGATCCCTTGAGTAACAAGACAACGCGTGCAAATCGGCATTAATTTGTCTTTGCACTCCACAGCTATAGATGGATTATTTCATTGATTAAATAATTATTAGACAAAAAATGTTTAATTATCAACTACAATTATGTCAATTTAAACGAAATGCTTAAACAATAATAATAATAACATTACAAATGTGTAATAATGACATTACAAAAATTAAAATTTCCGTATAAAATCTAAAAACCTGCGACGTGTTTTTGAAAAATCAAATTTTTGTTTAAATTATCTTAATCAGCCCTCTCAAGAGATTACAAAAATTGCCCTAGGGCACGGTATTTCACTTACACATGGCTGGGTATTGGTTAAAGTTTTTTCAACTAGCAATAATCGCACCTTGGGTAAATCTCGTTGGTTACGCGCAGTAGCGATCTACTGCGCAAAGCTCACGTTATCAACAAAATTCCCACATCTTATAAGAACACCAACCACTAGAAATATGTAACAGCCGCTATCTACAACCTTTCGGCGAACTACACATAACCCATTCGTTCGGTAACGTGCGAGCAACTACAATAGAATACCCTCCACCATGTCACAAAAATAATATTATAATTATATAGGTTGAGCCTCCGCTATGTCACAAATAATATAAGTATGAGAATATCAATTTAAAGGAAAAATAAATATAGATTAAAGAAAAGGGGTTAGATTTAGAAAACTATATTAAAATAAAAAGGAAAGTCATATATATTTTAAAAACTATTATTTATTAAACTATTTAAAGAATATACAAAAATCAATTCAATGAAAAAGGACAAGTCTCAAAAAATCATCAATTACAATATTTAAAATTTGTACTTACATAATAATCATCAGCATCGACACAGCTGATCTTTTTGGGTAATTTTCAGTTTGAAAAATGTTTAAAAAAGAGAGCGGAATTTTTGGAGACATGTGCTCCAACTCGAGGGAGACTTCATGCTCCGAGCTGCCATGTCTCCCTGTAACTTCCTGTTACACCAATATTTGTAACTTTAATTTTTTCAACTCATTCGAATATCCACCAATGAAATTGTCTATTCCTGGCGTCGGTACCGCTTGTGTGGAAAAATGTGAATCGGCTAATTTTGTCTATTCCGTAGATGCAATACCGATGTTAAAGCCATGAAATTTTATAAATTATTAATCAGCGAAAAATACTTAGTTCGACCGGATGCAATATTTTTATTACAATATACCGGGTGTGACAATATCGATATAAGACTGACAGAGTATTTTGTACAGTGTGTCCCATTATCAAAGCTACGATAGGTGAAAATTTTTGGTAGTTCAGAAATACGAAATAAATTCATAAAAAACATATAAAGCGTTGTCGAAAATGCTGCTGTAGATTAATATTTTCTTGATATCCATATATGGATATCATCGGATACATATATGTAGTTTTTCTTAGATCTAACGTGCCATTAATTATCAATAACCCTGTATATTTTTCTAAAATAAAAATTTAAATTTCATGGATTTCCTAAGGCTAATCAAGTTGTAAATGCAGAGCTAGATAATTTATACAAAATTTCTGAAAGTCATAACTTAAAATTGAATGCTAAGAAGTCGTATGTTATGTTTTTTGGTAACAAGAATCACATTTTGAATTTAAAACAGAACTTTAAAATAAAGATTAATGAACCTGAGCTTCCCAGTGTCGATACGGCGAAGAATCTTTGAGTTCTTTTGGACACTGATCTTAGATTTTCCTTTCATGTCAAGAAGCTTTTACAAAAATCTTATCTATCACTTAAACTTCTATATTCTAATAGACACATTTTAAACAAAAGTTTGCGTAGGAGATTGTGTGATTCACTCGTCCTTTCTCATTTCAATTATTGCGATTTTATTTATGGACCGTGTTTAGATTATTTTTGCCTGCTTGTTAATATTTTCTTTTTTATATTCTGTCTATGGTCTGGTTAAGTAGAATAGCCAAGCGAGATAGACTTCGCCAGATTGTAGCTGCACATAAAATGTTGCAATTTTATTGTTGTTATTGATACTTAAGTTTTGAAAATTCAATTGTATTTGTATATTTCTTTGTTTCCTTCCAATAAAGCCGATTTATTATTATTATTATTATAAATATGTATAGATGATATCGTCAAAATTAAACGACCTCTAATTGCTCATTCCCCATATATTTCGAGGGAAATAATAATTTTTATTTCTTTATCCATACTTATACAGCTACTATTGCATCCGCTCTATTTTTTTCTTTTACCCCATAACATTTAAAATCAAGAGTCTATAACAAATCATATTTCTGTAAAGTATGCTGAACAGTATATTTTGCTGATCACATTTATTGCATATAGATTCTCCTCTATATATACCTACACACTTATGTATTATAGATATGCCATAATATTCCATGTATATCAAAAACTTCCAAAATCGTTTTTCGATTCTCTCGCTGTTCGTCGAAATATATCTACTATTTGACTATATCTCACTTTCAAAAAGATTGTGTTTTATACAATAGGAGGATTTACATGGATCTTCTCGACACTTTTCCCCAAATATATTTCATATTTGATTGAAAAAAAAAATATATGTTTTCAAAACTAGATAGATTTAATTCAGTGTTTTTTTTTCTTCTGTGAATTTACGTACCTAGTTATAATGCTGCGTTTTGGAGTTTGATTCTGACAAAGAAATCCAATATTAGGTCTTCTATAAGATAAACTAAAAATAAGTATCAGTATATTGTTTAACAAAAAAAAAGGACAAATTTACCCCACTAAAGGTACACTTTAATATATGTGTTCAAAATTCCATAATATTAATAATAATAATAACCTTTATTTCCAACAGGTCAGAAACCCATTAATAGATATCAAAAATCATAAGCAAAATTAAAAATATAAAAAATATAAAATACAAGCATAAAGTATAAACAATATAAAATACTATTCAACACGCAATGATACTCTAAGAAAAAAGAAACCCAAGCTCACGCACGGAGACCATCTATAACTCTAGGAAGAGGATCACCGTATATGTCACAATCAGAACTGGAGAATGAATTGTAAGAATCACACATAAAATAAATAGGAGTCTGTCGAAGAGCATTTGAATTAGGAGTGTTCAATCTGAATGGAAGAGAGGTTCTAGATTCAATGCGAGGAACAATAAAGTTAAGGGTTGACAGCAAATATGCGGAATCCACTGTGTTATGGATCAGATTATAGAGAAGTTTCACGGAATTAACCCTTCTGCGTTGACTAAGCGGAAGCATGTGAAATCAATCCAACAAACAACGATGATCTATACATCTGACTGGATATGTTCCATCCTGCTTAAAAACTAAGTACTTCAAAAATCTTCTTTGTACCGCTTCTAAGCTCCTGACGTGACAATAGTAGAGGGGCTGCCATACAACTGATGCAAACTCCAGCTTGCTGCGAACAAAAGCGCAATATAATAACTTGACTGTAGAGGTACTGTTAAAGTCCCTACAATTGGGCAACAAGAAGCCCAGCGCTCTGGGCGCTGACCGACCCACAGAGGTTATGTGAGGAACAAATGAAAATCTAGCATCAAAAGTTACGCCCAAATCGGTAACCTCAGACACACGGCTTAAAACCTAATCATCCAGTTTATACTCATATAATACAGGATGCTTCACCCTATGAAAAGTAACAACACAGAATTTTGAAACATTCAGAAACAGTTTATTCACTCGACACCAATCACTCACCATGCTGAAATCCAACTGCAAAGCATTACATTCACTCACAGAACTGACGACAGAATAAAGCTTGAGGTCATCTGCAAAAGCGAGCCAACAGCCTTTAATTTTTTTGATGAAGTCATCTATGAAAATGGTAAATAATAACGGACCAAGAATTGAACCCTGTGGCACTCCCGAAGTAACCACAAACTCGTAAGATCTGAAGCCCTCATATTCGACAAACTGCAGTCTGTCTAGAAGATGTGATTTAAGTAAATTGACAAGGTGCTCCGATAGCCCAATCATCCTGAGTTTAGACAACAACACATAGTGATCAATATGATCAAAAGCCTTCTGGAAATCAGTAAATATACTGATTTCCAGAAGGCTTTTGATCATATTGATCACTATGTGTTATAATAATACATCGACCTGATTCTGACTGTCGATAGCCATACAGGTTCGATGACATTAGGTAGTGAGGTTCGTTATACACGATCTTCCCGGCATAAACCTGCACTGCTCCTCTGCCAGAACCCTTCGAACTCGTCCAGATATGTAGTTATGAATGATTACTTCAAAAAGCTTAGAGAAGTTACAGAGTATCGATATAGGGCGATAGTTGGACACTAAACTCCTATCACCTTTTTTCAACACGGGTGTGACTCTAGCCCTCTTCCAGATATTCGGGAATGTGCAGGAGGACAGGATCATACGGTATATGTGCAATAATGGAACAGACAAGGCCCCAACACAGTCCTTAACGAACAATGTAGTTACATGGAATGAATAATCCTATATTAATATTGATTGTGGCGCAAATTGTCTCATTATTTGAATATTTCGCCACTATTTAAAATTCCAAACATTAAACAAATGTCAATACGCTAATACTATCAACACTAAGAATTATTTGCAACAACTCAATAAAGATTAGTTTTTACTTGGCCGGTGTGTCTATATGTATTCTTCCACCATAGATAAACAAACCTCAAACCAAAGCATTCAACACACAATGTTAATTACGAACGAGAAATACAATTTGCTGTGCCTTCATGTGCCCAGTAGGTACAATACAATTTTATTTTTTAGCTGTAGTGGCAACTTCTATTGGTTCTTAGTGAACTAGAGGTTCCACTGCTGTCTTTGAGTATTAATATTGTCATAAGCGTTGATCATCTATGTTTGTTTATCTGTGTTTCCACGAACAATTGAGCTGAACTTTGCCATATGGGTTTGGGGGAGTCCTTGGATCAACCCATTGATTTCTTGTTGAAATCCGCTTTAACCCTGTGATAATAGGGCACACAAACCCCAAATTTTTAAATAGAAGTAGGGGTGGAGTGATACATCATTTGACAGCATTTTATCTGATTTACATCAATAGTTTACTTTTGATGTTTGCCTCCATATTCTCGAGAAAATTGCGTCTAAAATTTAGTTTAGTTAAGTGAATATAATATACTGAAGATAGCTTTAGCTAAAGCTACTCTAAAGAAGGAATTTCAATTTGAAGTTATTAAAAAACATAATTTTGGGGGATAAGACAGTAATTTGATTACATAGAGTAATATTAAATAAATCCAGAGTCAGATGGACTACTGCCTCAATTTTTTGTATTTACAATTTTTGAAGCAGTTCGGTACGTAGTTGGGTTAATTTGGCATATTATAATTATTATTAGTTTTATTAGTGTCGGTGATCGTCAGCATTGCAATGTTCATGATCACTGACACTTGTCAAAGGAAAAGCATCTAAACCAGGCGGGAGTCGTGAGACTCCAGACATTACGTTTAGGTAGCTGGCACACCTGTCTCACATTCCGTTTTCCTACGTTATACGGTTTCTTTACCGTACTGATGAGAGTACCATGAGCGCAATCGCACGAGTCAGACGTGCAATCCTCTCCTCCTGTTTCGACGTCAATTGGTCAGCAACGGAACACCGTTGTACAGGGTATCTTTTTGAGTATTACTTTAACTATTGTATTTCAAATTTTTGATTAAAGTTGTCAGGTAGGTGGGAGATTAGAATGTTATTATTATTTGTAAACTAAAAATATAATAATGTAAATAATAGTGTATTTAGATTTTAAACCTTTGAAGAAAAAATTTCCTTACCCAGGTGATATCATATTTTAGATCATTATGATACCATAATTATCATCCAAAGAACTACACTAGGTATACATTATTGAGGCGATATTTTATTTAATAATTCTATATATCTACCACACGCAAATAATTTTACATATCGACAAAATCTATCCATTAAACTTGATTGAGTTATTTAACGAACCATTTTATTGTCCAAAGTGATAATGTAACTTAAACTTTCCTTCGCTTGCGTTTGTCCACAAATTAAGAAACAATAATTTATTCACAAGGAAAAAACGAAAAGAATTAGTGCCCAAAACCATTTCCCAATCTATTATTTGCTAATGACACCAGCCGGCTGCTTTATAGGGGGCCGATGGGGTGCTAACAACACCCTGATGATGATAGGGAAGACAGAAAAAGACCAGTGAAAAAGACAATTAACGGTAAAATGTCGGTAATTTAGATAATTCTGTTTTAAAAAGGTCGATTTTAATTATTATACGCTTTCTTTGAATCGAGCACTGCCGTTTATTTTTCTATTCTTTGTAATACCATAATAAATTCAAAAAGGGGTAATTAGGAATCGTATTTCAATTGGAAAACGCGCAAGTTAAAAAAATGTTTTTGTCTTTGGGCATGGTGGTTATCTAAAATTTTGTTGGCAAAATTCCAAATTATTATACAGGGTGGCAATGCAATAAATTCCTAAAATGCCTCCTTACGGAGATACGAGGTCTCAAAGTATATTAAGCAAATAACATTTTCGACTTTAACTTTTGAACCAACCTGTAATCATATATTTATGTTGGCTATTACCTATAAAGGCTCGTAAAACCATAATACAATCGATGTTTTATATCATCAGAGATGTCAGGAACGGACTTGTATGCACACGTTGTGTGTCATTTTACAGAGTAGAAAAATATATTTTTTTAATACGCTAGTTACTCCTCTTTTAAAAAAGCAATCTTCATTTGTTTCGATAAAATTAGACGTTTTCGAAAAAATAAGCTTTTTTGTATAATAAATTTAATAACATAATAAGGTAGCAGAAACGGGTGAAAATTATATTACAAAAAGTGCTTAAAACTAATTCTTTTGACAATTACTTAAATGCAAAAATGGCAAACATGGTTTCCTTTTTTTGATTTACTTCAGCAGATTTACGAAATGTGCGCCATAAACCATTGTTGATGTTTTGTTTCTATTATAGCGTGGGAATTTTCATCATGCCAGATCTGCATATTACGGCAATTTACTACCCCGTCTCCCCAACCCCCATCTCAATGCCAGCAAAATTTGGATTTTGCCTAAGTTGTTTTCAAAAACCACGTGCACAATTGACTATTGCAGGATAATCTGTACGAGACATTACATGGACTTTTTGAAAGTGATAGCAATTCTTCATGAAATGTATCATGCACAACCCACCTCGTGGAATTAAGTTGGACCGACAGCTTTCTAACGCTATTGGAGGGTCTTCAGCGATATCATCCAAAATATCCTTCCCAACGTAAAAGTTTTTATCTGTTTTTGAAGGTCCATCTTCGAAATGGCAAAAAGCTTCCTAAAGTGGACTACGAAATAAATACTATTTGAGTTTTTTAACTTGCTGGACTTTTACATGTCTCTGTCGAACTATACAATCAATCCTAATAAAAGTGCTTCGCTGAGGCAAGCGCGATATGAAATTTAGTTGTGGGTCGAAGGTATAACGAACCTGAAATAAAACTCAAGCCGTAACAGTGGAAGTGTCCATCCACGGCTGACAAGAGCTCGTCAAAATCTCAGCACTGTTAAGTCCATATTGACTATTTTCTGCAAACATGAAGGCTGTTGTGCGTCACAGATATAGGTTCTTTGATGCCAACTTGGCACCATCCGTATTTTGATTGTTCCCATGGTTATAAATTTGGCGGCTGACCAGACCAGTGTGAAAACAGCAGTTAAAATTCTAGCAGTTAATTCCGAACATTGCCGGGGTGATTGATGATTTACATCAAATTGATGCAATGCAAATGCAAACTACATGTATTATCATTAATCTAAGTTAATTTACTTAAGTTGTAATAATTATTTGTCAATAATTAAATATTTCGACAGAAGTATTTGAGGTTAGAATATCAATTAATTCAAATATTGTTCATCAGAGTGGTTATATACTACTAATATCGAGAAATTCAGATATATAACACATATATTTCAGTGATATTAATATCAGAGCCGTATTATTAATTTTTAAGTCCCCACCAACATTATAACTGCTGACCTTATAGCTCAAAACTGGCAAAACGTGCCACTTTGAAATTTATAGCATAGATATTCCTCTATATGCCCTTTGAACTCATATATGTCAGATTGACTCTGAGAGGACATCGGTTAGGCAACAAAGAGACGCTCCACGCAAATCGGATGAATGCCTTGAAAACCACCATCTCGAAACCGGACTTTCAGAATTGCTCTAGAATGTCGAACTATACCGATGAGAACAATACTGTTTAGTCAAATGCGGATTACTTCTATAGGGATGCTACTACTTCATGTATTAATTATGTTACTACAAAAATTTAATTTAAATATTCAGTTAAGTTTTTAAACGTTAAACAAGGATCTTAAATTAGCAAAGCGAAAATAATAATAAACATTTGTAATTGGAAGAAACCTCGTTATCGGTGCTTTCCATTAACATAAAAATATTACAGGTACATATAAATATAGACTGAAATTACCTTCGCTTCTTGAATCTGATGAAAACCCAAAAGTTCTATGTTTGGTCACAGTTAAAATAATAGACAGTTACTTCTCATCGTGTCGGTACGTCTGATGTACGTGGGTTCAAAGCAATTCGCCGCGCTTATAGTTATAGTATCTTATAGTGTATATAGATATAGTATAATATAGTAGCGGGCCAGAAATGAGCTGGGAATGCGACGAGTCGATGCCGTTTTCAGCGTCTAGTGGAGCTTCTTGTCTATAGTTAATATTCGTATTTGATAGATAAGCTAACTTTCAATCAGCATATAGATGCCCTTATTAAAGGTGCATTTCGGTCCCTGGGCTTTGTTATCAGAACAACAACAAATTTTCACAACATTAGTTGCTTAAAGATGTTGTATTTTTCTCTTATCAGGTCCAAATTGGAATCTGTCATATGGTCACCAATATACCGAGTTCATGAGGACAGGATCGAACGTGTCCAAAGAAAATTTGTCAAGTACGTATATTTCAAGGATCATGGACATTACCCTATAACGGGAAATGAGAATGCACTATTGTTGCGCGGTTATGACGGTCAACCACTGTCTGTGCGCAGGATCTTTAAATGAATACATGTTCTAATTGACTGTCCCCAACTCCTGAATCAAATAAAATTTCATATTTCGCAATACCAAAGATTAATCTACACAATAGATATTCAGCGTATATGGGAAATAAAACAAAAATTGAAACTGTCTCGACACGAGCTACATCTATTAGAAAAACATGCAACCATGGAAATTATGGAAATTGTAGATGGCGTTATATGTATTGTGTTGAAATAAAATAATCATATGGGCAATGTTAGACAAGGACGAGTATACTTTCCCCTACGAGGTGGGAGTTTGTTTTTATATTATAGGTATCATATATGTACTACTGTGCAGCAGTGTTTTTTGTTTAAAATTATATGGTATACGTATACCTATCTACGCAAAGATTAATGTGTATGGACGAAAATAAAAGAAATTACTATAATAGTATAAATATACAGGGCTGGTTAATAAATGTTTTAGACAATAATTTTAAATGACTAAAATAATATTATTTTAGTCATTTAATTTTAAATTTCGGATATAAGGATGCATCAAAAAGTTATATTTAAATTAACGAAATTTGGCGTTATAGATAGGACTTCCGGTTATTACCTGATTCAGTTTTAAGGATCAAACTCAAACAGCAGATTCAACTTGTCGTTAACATTATGAAAAAATAAATCTCAGAGGCGGGTAAATTAAAGGGGCATACAGGCGTGAAATGCTACCCTAACTTTTTTATGCACATTTTTTGCGTGTGTTTCAATTCGGAGATGTAAAATCTAACAAATTATATACGTAATAAATGTATCCTTCTGTGATATTGATAGAAAGTCATCGTTATCGCGTAATATCGATTTTAAGAAATGTTAATATTAAAAAGGCTGTGCTTTTTACAAGTTGCTGAAGTAAATAAGGTTTGAAATTTCCAGCATGACAATAATTATTTAAAAAAATACGGTTTCGAAATGCAGGATGTAAAAAATTAGAATTTTTAATCTGTTTTTAATGAAAATTTAAATCTATTGAGAAATATGGTTCAGGGTTTTTGTGAAATGTATTTTACTCCAAAGATTCTACTCATCGATTATAACCGAATTAATTTACTCAAAAATATCTATACTAGTAAAATAACACAATTATCACAATTAGGTTCAAATTCTGCAACGCCGAATTGAAAAAAAACTTACAGTCTCCCTAATATTGGTTTTTGTGCAATGATCATAAAACTTTAAAAAACTAACGATTTATGTAGATTGTATTGTTAACACGTTTCGTAAAAAGCTTTAAAAACCCACCAACAGGGTGTTAAAAGTATCACGACAATAACTTTTTTCATGTTTTAACAAGTACAATCGTCTGCTTCAGATTGATCCTTAAAAACTGAATAACAGTTTCTCTATATAAAAAAATAAAACTCGTAAATATCATCCCCAAACATTTAATTTGAATACAATTACATAACACCATATTTGAAAGTAAATAAAAAAAAACAGCATTACCTAGTTTGACAGATTTGCAAATTGCAAATCAAAGTATCTATGTATACAGGGTGTTGCATAAGTACTTGTACAAACTTTAAAGGGTGATTCTTTGACTAATTTTAAGATACAAATTTCATATGTACATGGGTCCGCTACGGCTTGGTTTTCGAGATACAGGTAGTTCAAAAATAATATTATATTTAGGATTATATGCTTGTTCAATAGCATCGCAATTTGGTGCAATTCGGGATACAGGTGTATTGATGACACCAGAGCTGTCAAAAGAACTAAAAAAAAATACGAAAAATAACAAAATACAAATATCATTCAAAAGACAACAATGCACATAATAGTCGGTACCAAGCCAAATAGGTAGTAGGTAAATATAGATTTATGTTGTTTCGGGCTTGGGCTTGGCACCGACTTATTGTAATCAAAACTACCCACCAAACGGATACATTTAATTTTACGCAGATGCTCAAAATGTTAACTTTCTTTCAATAATAGAGACCTGTGAAGTGACCTTACCTCTTACGCCCACGTATTAAGTACTAAGTTTCAGTTATCAGTTACAATTTTTTATTTTCCAAGAAAGCGATACGAGATATTTAAAACGGCATTGCGCCGCCCTCATGTATACCTCCGGGGGCGGCATCGAAAATCGCTACACGTCACAAACTTGTAAATGCTTAGAACTACCCCTATATCAAATTTCTATTTTCTATCTTTTTTGTTTCATACCCAAAGCCCTATTCCTACCGAACTTATTATTTACCCGAAGAAACATTAAAAAGAAGTAAAATTTAAGTACCTAAACCGATAAAGTGGAACTTATACCTGATGAAGAGACAGACTATTATAATAGGTATACCTAATATAATATAGGTAGCACTGATAATTTTTTTATTATAGGTATTATAAGATCTACAACAATCTTGTTACATCTTTGCCACATTGTCTACGTGAAATATTTAGTCAAAAGTATGTTTCTATCTAAAAGCTTTTCATTTAACGATTGTTCGCCACTGATCATGGGACTGGTCTAGTCTTGAAACATGTATGACATGGATTAAATATTATTATATTAAATTTAATTCATAGAGATTAGGCTTTTATTTCAATACTGTACTTGTAATAAATCACCCTGTGTGTTTCTTTTACCGACGAATTGGCAACAGCACGACACACACCACATTCGCTTGTTTTTTTTTCTACCCTCCCTGCGTATCCCCTCCAGATTAATACAGAATTTCATCAATTTCTCTCTCTGACAATACAGCATTGCCGGTGCATATCTGTTGCAAATGATCTAAATAATTGTTATACGTTGCGTTTTGTTTTTGATATTAATAAACTACAAAACGGTTTCTGGCTGTGACAATACTGCTCTATGCTTTACACGCTAGTCTACGCCACGTAGTGGCAGGCATACTTAGAGATGTTCTGATTTTAATGCATTGGGCTGACTATCTATTGTGTAGATTAATCTTTGGCAATACTATGCCTGCAACAATTATATATTCGAAGTGTCGTATCTTCGAACAAACTATTAGGGACGTGCGCCATTGACTAGAGCTTGTAAGTTGACGAATACATTTAATTTACATAGAGAACTAGATTTTTTCGATGGCAAAATTGGCAGATTCCTGACTGATCTGCGGAGCTGCATGGGAAATTTTCATTAAACATCAATATTGTTGTTTGGGTTCTACTTGGTTGTTTTTATGTTTTATATAATTATTGTTAAGACTTGTGGTGTTGTTATATGACCCATGGGTACTCCTTCGTCTGGTTATTTTGTATTATGAATAATTAAGCATTCTGGTACTTTTGTACTTTGTTAGATTTTTTTGATATTAATTGAAACTATGTAATTTTTGTCTTGTAATTGGGCTCAGGCCTATTAGGCAATAAATGATTATTTATTTATTTATTCGATGGTTTGGTCGTTTGTTATTTAGTACGTCGTACCACCCAATCCAACCCAACCAAATCGTAGTAGCTGGAAATACATACTATGTTTTTGTATAATATTCAGTTTAGTCGGATTTGTTCGTTCTTAGTGGTTGTTTGTGTATTTTGTTCACGTAATTTTTGTTCATGTTGATATACAATGTCACTGAAAAAACCCAAATGTGTTACTCTGCATGAGAAATCGCTTGTGAGCCAGGGATTATAATAGGCTGGAGAAGGCGTTACGGATTTAGCCAAAAAATATGGTGTCGCAAAATCTACAATTTGTAAAATAAAACAAAAAAACGAACTCATTTCTAGAGCTAAAGAGAAAGATACATAATTGTATACAATGAATTTGTATCCGTAAATATAATACCATACTCGTTGCCATCTTCAATTGAAGAAACTAACTATTAAAGACGCAAGATTGGCATATTGGGATCATCTTAATTCTAACATTATAAAAAAGTCTATTTTAGGTAGGGATTGTTCAAATTTTGATGATGACAAAAATGTTTCACTGAGTATTTTGAACCACCCGTTTGAGAACGTCAACTTAGTCAAACAAATCACTTGGACCCTTGCGTAGCTTGTACCTTGGTACCTCAGCTAACACAGTGCTCTATATAAAAGTGATTAGTTGGAGTCCAATCAGTGTGATGATACATTTAAAGATGATGATTCTGATGATCCTAAAGACCTTCAGAGTGATGTAATGGGCGCAGAACCGGAACCGTTGACTTCATCAATTCCATTATATAAAGCTATATAAGTAGATATGCTTTAAATGTAGCGACGCAATTGGCAGAAGAAGACATTGCTGATTTCATAGTTATCAAAAAGTTTTAAGAGACAAAACCATGATGCAGAAATTTTAAAACCCTTAAAAAAGAAATCAAAATATCTGACTTTGTTTACACAATATATTTTTTTATGTTTTACTTTCCCGCACAGGGAAAATATTAGAAACGCGTTAAAAACAATTTGATATAAAGACGGATATAACCATTTTGAAGTTCCTCGAGATGATTAAGACCATTTCCAGATGGAAGTCTGTCTGTCTGTGTGTCTGTATCTAATCTCCACGATAGCGCCTAAACGGTTTAACCAATTTATTGCCCAGCAGATTTATAAAATCATAATTGCTCCAATAACGAAAGTTACATTCGTAATATATATGCTCCGTTAACGTGAAAAAATCGATAATGTTTAACGGTAGTTGAGGTTTTCGGTTCACACTCTTGCGATAGTCTGCTATTATTATTAGTTTACACAAATATTTAGGTCACTACTCAAAACCGTATAGAAATAAAGATAGTTTGGCTGAACGATTGCCTGCAAGGCAAACAGTAAAACGCATAATATCGAACGCTTAAGCGAAATTAGGCATGTTTTATAGTCACTAAGACATTCCTAAAATTGTGTCTTAAAACAAACACAAAACCCCGGGATTGATTTACTACCTTGCCACCATAAATCTCGTCTAAAAGAGATTTGTTTCCAGCTCTAAAACCGAATTAAAAACCGTATATATAGACATACAAGGTTTATATAAAGACATGATTAATCCGAAACTCTTCTAAAAGCCAACAAGGTAATCCAAAAGTTTGTAGTATTAGAGACACACACACACACAGTAAGCGTAAGAGAAAACGGAAATACTTGGATAGTGATGTATGGTTTAATTAAGCTTGTCTTACGCCGTGTATTCATTTGTTTTGCGAAAATGTATTGCCAACCTTTTGTGTCTAACTATATGTATGTAACTCTATGTTTTATACTACCAACAACGATTCTACACAATGAAAATGTAATTACAGAGGATATTTTTTGACGTGTATAATGGGAGTTGATCGAATCGGACTTATTTATGCACTGGCTATTGAAAATATGAATATTTACAAAAATGATCCAAGAGCGTAAAACCGTCTCCACAGCTGAATATGTTGTTATGAAAATTTAGGTGATTACTCAGGTTCACCTAATCTAGCAGTCTATAATATTGCCATATTCTTCCGGTTATACTGATAGTTGATATAGCGTTTCCAATCTCAATATATAATGCTATAAAAAACCACAACCCCATATTCCTTTGTAAAGTCAATGCCGACCTCCGCCGTCCATAGGCGCACCATTTTAACTTCTCATAACAATACCTACATGCCCTACGATATTTTAAAAATCCTTTATGCTGAATAATAACAGGGTCTATGGCCGGAAAAATGTGATCCACCGATTTTTTCCATATATCAGTTTTGTCTAAATCAGATATTCTGATTGCATTTTCTCAACTGTTCTTTTAGACTGCCCCAAACCAATTCTATCGGATTGAATATGCAGTAATATGGAGGTAAACGTAAATATACTGTGGCAGATATGATCTATAACGTATTCTTTTTTAAAATTGTATCATAAACTTTAATATATCCTCCTTTTTTGTATTATTATTTTTATTTTATTTATATTTAAAAATTTATTTTATTTAACATTCGCGAATGATAAGACGCATACGATAACTGAACTTGGGTGAATATTAGGTACTAGCTGTTCAGAAAACCATTTTGCAAACAAATTTGCGGTCATGTCTTCGTGGTAGTCCGCAGAAGACTGTCTTATGTTTTTCGCTGCTTGCTGTTTTGCACTGCTCCGTTGGGTAAGAACCCATTTTCTCTTCCCGCATGTAGAATTATAACCCGTTTTCCCCTTGAACATGGAGCATTTAAAGTACAATTTTGAGTCATGTCTACACTACAACCCAACCGTACTTCACAGTATCATGCGTATCAAACCACGTCTCGTCAAGATATATTATCGTTTTGTTTGACTCGCGGTACTCTTTTATTTTACGCAAATATTCCTCGCGCATTTCCACAATACGGCGTCATTCCATTATTAATAAACGGTTATTAATTTTCATATATTTAAATCCACACTCTAATAAAATACCTCTTAAAGTTTCCAAAGATCGATAATTATAATTTACCCTATAATTATAATCCGCTCAGTTATTCGAAATGATTTCCAAAGTAGGGACTTTATTTTCTTTATAAAAATTACGAATTGTTCTTCGAATACATTCCTTTGAGGCATCGTCAATATTTTTAAATTTTTGAATTTTCCGTTTTCTTATAACAGAGTGATCTACAACAACCCCTTTTCTCATAACTAGATTAATAGTAGAAACCGGAATCTTAGTTAATTCAAACATTCTTTTTATAAAAAGTGTCACTTCATTATTTTCAGACCTTAACTGATGATAAATATTTTTGCTTATATTAATATTGATGCTTAAACTCCCAACGTGTTCCGCTCGTGTCGTATACATCATAACGTATCGCGGTCCTATACATTGTCACTGTATACAGTGACGGAAAAAGTTTCATCCACTTGAGGTGTGGTTAAAAATTATTATGTAACTTAATAGATCTTCTTACATTTTATTAATCTAAGAAAAACTATTGAACAGATCATGGTTACAATATTCTGCAACCTTGTTTTACTGTCGAACACAAATTTTCTTCGTAAATTCCACATTAAGTCTTCGCCATCTGATTATATTTAGATTAATCTGAGAAAATACCACGTTGCCAAAAATTATTTGTTTCATTCATATTATATTTATTTGCAAACTCTAATCATTAACCCAATAGTTTATATATTATATATTTTATTTATATTTTATACATTAGGAATGGAAACACTATACCAACTTTCTTATTTCAGATCGAACTACAGTATACAGGGTGAGTCGGGAGGAATGGGCCTAACTCTAAGTGTGTAATCTATGTATCAAAATAATAAGAAAAATCTCAAATGTTGTTATCCAATATTCTTTTGTTTTCAAGTTATAAGGCAAAAACAAAATATTGCATTAATGTAGCTTTCCTGTAATAAATTTTAATATTATTTGCCTTTGATTGTTGTGCTGTCATTATCCTAGTAGTGTCAGTATAAAAGGTTACATTAATTCACCGTTAACTTTCGGATTTGTATCACTTTAATTTTATAAAATGAAATAGAAAATGTTCTAGATATAGTATAAGAAGGTACGATGATGAGCTCTTGAAGAATTGGAAATCAGTTGGGGATTCCCTTAAAAAAGTATGGTCGGACGAAAAGCATCACGCAATAGTCCGAAGTAATTTTCAACACAAATTTTCAGTAAACATGTGGTGCGGCCTGATTGATAATAATATCATTGGCCCTTTTCTTTTGGAAAATCGTCTTACGGAGATCACTGCTTAAGTTTATTAGAAAATGAATTGCAAGGACAACTGGAGGAGATTCCTTTAAACATCAGAATTGAAATGTATTATCAACACCTTTCCATTTCGATCGTTGGGTCAACCAACATTTCGACGAAAAGATTCCAGGGCGTTGGATTGATCGCGGTGGTCCTATTATTTGGCCTCTTAGATCGCCAGACCTCACGCCGTTGGACTACAATATATGGGGTTGGTTCAAATACGCTCGCGACTCAAACTAACCAGAGGCGACTTTGTACAGCTTGAATAGGCTGTACCTCGTCCGGGGAAGCGCTGTGTCAATTTAGTAGGATGTCCCTCGCTTACCGTATGAACCTGGAACAGACGTACGCGTGCCAAAATGTTGTAGAACAAACGACTATTGACTGAAAGCGTTCGAGAAAGGAGAAAAACACATAAATAGCCAACGTATAAAGAAACGGCCAATCAGTTATGAAGTGGTAGTCAATAGATAGCGAGCAGTGTTGGGACCTAAAAATAAATAGTAGAAATAAATAGTGAAAATAAATATAGTCATATTAGTTCGTTTAAATTATTAGTTTGTGTAGATGTTTAGTTATTAAGTGTAAATAAATTAGTTTTAAGTAAAGTGCATTATTATTTCACACAATGTTACAATATTTATTTTTCTCATAAAACTCTGTGGCGTCTGTCGTGACTCACCCTATATAAAAAATTGTGCTACTTGCTATTACAATTATTATTGCAGTTCTGTAGGTAATCTATTTTCATTAAGAAGGTACCTACTGCCACTGTTATATGATAATAAAGTTAATCTATTTGAGGGTTTTTAGAATTCGATCACTAAAACCCTACCTAAATATATTCATTTGGCCCAATATGTGTAACTCAAATACACATAAACATTAAAAGATTTGTCCCTAATGCCACGAGGTCTTGTTTAATTATTTTCGTTTCCAATAGTGAAACAGAATTCCGTGACAAAACTCCATAATAACCACAGTTACACCTCTTAGCATGTTGTCGTTTGTAACTTAATATATGATTCATTAATCCGACTCCGCCCAGTGAAGCAAATAATGTGACGTTTGCATTAAAATAATGAAACGATAACATCATCATCATCAGAGGTTAAAGGATGTTATTTAAAAATAGGGCGGTCTTACATATTATGCTGAGGTGACTATGTTTTGTTAAGGAGGAGCTTAGTTATTTGTAGGGCCCGAGTATTAAAAAAATATTTTAACCTCAATTTTTTTACATCAGTTGAAGATTCAATTATTATTTATTTAGACAACAAGTAATTGGTAACCATCCATAACTGGTGATTATGAAAATTCCTTATTGCATTTCTTGCAAAACTCGGTTCATCATTAAACGAAATCAACATCAGAAGTTGAGGAATTTTTACAATTTGGCTCAAAAGCCATTGACATAATAATAATAGCTTTATTGCCCAACAGATTTACAAAATCCCTTTACAGGAGAATTCCGAGATAGAAAAACTTTATTACATTCATATCTTAAATTCTAGATTTAATTTAAGAAAAAAAAGAACATCAAAATTCCAAAACCGCATGAAAACACGTTTCAATTTACTAACACTATCAAAAAATATATCGAACCATGGGCTTAATTCATTAAATTTAACAGTCATTGTCATTACATAGACTGGAGATCTCAAGAGAACATTAGTCCTAGCAGGCTCACATCTAAACAAACAATCATGTCTAGTGGAAATTCTGGAAATATTAAAGTTTAGTTTTGAAAGAATATGAGAACAATCCACCTTGGTATGGCCTTCCTGTTCCTCCACTTCGTTTTAGTGTGCCTGTTTCATGACGGAGTCGATGAATGCTTTCGAAAATTTTAGCCATACGTTGAGGAAATCTTTCAGTGTACAACCGCTTAACTTCTAATGCATTGTTATCAGCAAGTTCATAAATGAAGTGCATTTCGGTCATCTCGGCATTTGGCAACAATGGGCCCAATACAGAGCCTTGTGGGACATGTCAAAAGCCTTTCCGAAATCCAATGCCACCAACCCAACATGCTGATTATTGTCTACATGCCAAACTATAATATGAATAACATATCAAAGTTGTTTCTGTACCATGTCCCACACGGAACTGATTGACAATCGGGTATAATTTGTGCATCGTTTAAATAAGTCTTAATCTGCTTGTGAACTGTATTTTGAAAATACAGGCAGTAGACCAATTAGCCTTAAGTCAGTTAAACTGGCCGGATGAGCAACTTTTGCTAAAGGTGTAACCAGAACCTTCTTCCAACAATGAGGAAAATAATTACTTGCCCAGCAACAGTTCAGTATATGAGCAAGAAAAGGATCAAGAAAAGGATCCAAGAACGGACAACAATATTTTAGCATTAAAACCGATGTCTGTTCGTATAGCCAGATGTATTGGACTTGACGGAGTTTAGCAGCAAAAGTTTAAATGAAAACGGTTCTCAACTTAGGAAAGTAGTTTTTAGTTAATAATCAAGTACCGAGGTCATTATCAATTCCATGATCTGCAAATATGGAAAAATGTAGTTATTGACCTCTTAAGGTATGAACGAATTGCAACCATAATCTGATCTGAGATTGCAGATCTATACTCTTTGTACAGTTTAACTCGCAGGAAGGCAGAGGGCTTTTTCAAATTAAATGTGAATTGCTTGTTACATAAAGCAACAAGACTTCCAGTTATGTTGGAAACTTGGTTCACACCACCATGCTCTCACCAGACGGGCCGTTTCGTTGATCCACAACTCATTAGTGGTGATCAGCATTTGACCTAAATTTCCGACCAGTTACGAAGAGCTTACACTAGCACGAGAGTTGAAAGACAACAAGATGTTTTTGCCGACATCTAATGTGCGCAGTGTTTCACCGGGCATATTGCCCGGTGAAACACAGGTCACAAACGATGGCCGGAAGAGAAGCAACAACTCCATCATATCCTATTGCCAACAGTAGACGCGCCCGAATTCCTTGGCGGGAGGGTTTATTTGTGTACATAAAGCAACAAGACTTCCAGTTATGTTGGAAACTTGATTCACTCCACCATGCTCTCACCAGACGGGCCAAATTAAATGTTTGATTTGAAGCATTAACGTCTCATGGCAGTGTCATTGTGATTGCAAAGTCATTTTAACAAATACAGCTTCTTGTTACAAATTGGCGTTCTTCCCACGGTTTTTCCAGGGTTATATTAATGGGATACTATTGTTGTGCCTAGAATTCTGCTTAAAATTCCGCTGAGGTTTGTTGATTCTGTCCAAAAACGAAATCTCCAAAAGATTTTTTACTAAAGGCAAAGTTGCAGTACATCTTCCTAACTTAACCTAAATAAAGACATACAAAACCTACAAAGGAAGGTGTCGCAGGAATGTTATAGGGAGTTGATAGGTTTGAGTATGTGTTTTACTCAGATGTATTTTTTTTTATTTACGGAGATTGAAAAACCATCAAATAAACTTGCGAATCTACTCCTTTTTTAAATCGTTTTGCCTAATCTTGTTCTACGACCTACGAATAATGAGCAAATTAAAGAATGTCATGACATAAAAAATAAAAGATTCCTTTTCTTTATTATTCATAAATATATAATGTATAATCATACCCCCAACCTCATCCTTCCCACAGGAAAGAACAAACGTTCTTCCTCTTTCTGATCCAAATAGTCTGCGATCCTGGAGGATATAGGCATGGAATCCGACATTGGTTGCCAATAGTATCTGCCCTACTAAAAGTGGCCTAGTTGTCTTTAAGCATATTTCAAGCATGCCAAGACTGTCTCTTACGTCCTTGACAGAAGGTTCAAGTATTGAAATTAATATATTTCTGACCCATTCATTTTCTATCTATATGGGAACAGGCCATTGCTTTTTCATTGCAAAAGCTGTTTGATCTCATCCCAATTAAAATTAATTCTAAAGTGCATTCTGCAACAAAGTCTTGGATCCCCTGTATATAATCTATTTGCTTTATGTTTATTGCGTTTTTGTTGCTAGGCAAAAAAGTTGATGTATTTGGTGAATGAACAAGACCATAAATATTGACAGGTATGGCGCCAAACAACAATAATAAATTAGGTGTATTGCTCGCATCCCGCATGCGCATAATATACAGATCTTGATTGGCTCGACACTTTGGCAAATTAATGTATGCTCTATTTGATTATACATTGAATATTTTTTAAATATGTCTTAAGACTATCTGAAAATAAACTACAGAACTTACCTATGCAAAGGATTTCCACCGGACCGTTGAAATCCTTGAGAGGCATTTTCGTATCGCTGAGAAGTATTTCGAACATTTAGGGTACTCATTGGGTACCTACCTTGGGTATTCATAATGGATATACTATCGATATCTATGTATGATATTGTATGCTGACTGGGTACTAGGTACTTCATATAACATATTTTATGTTATATGTTTCATAGCTGAGTAACTAAGGAGATATATAAAATAGGTAAATCTTCACATAATTCAAAGTTATAATAAATAAATTTCGAAATCGGTATTACAGAAGACAAAACACGCTGTATATATAATGCTAAACAATACTCTGTTGTCGAGCAAAACGATATGTTTGTATATTTTATAGTCGGTCATGTATCGTACATCTATGTATTGTAGGTAAATGTAAAAGTAAGGCAAGCAGAAAATCTTCCGAAACAACAAAACATATACCTATTTATATAGAGGCTATATAGTAGTATGGCAGGTCAGAGTTCACCAGTTGAGAGAAAAGGTAAGATGGCAAAGAAATGAAAAAGACATATAAATAGGAATCCCACAGGGTGTTCAATATATATTATTGTCTTAAACGACTTTTGCTTGATAAGATACACTACCACGAGGTTGGACCTCTTGGAAAATTCCGAGTGGTATTGTGCCTGGAGGAACATGCACTATGTTCTTGGCCAGCGGTAGCTAGCACTAGATTCGCAATATTTAGTGAAGTAATCTTTCCACCAGCGAGTTTATAAGAAAGACGTACCAGTTGATCAAAGAAAATAGTAATACAAAGATACAAATTATTCTAAGGATTAAACATTTTGCAGTTTTTTTCTCTCCCCAATACTTCCTAAATTTTAACTTGCAATTAAAAAATCAGCGATGCTCGTCTGTCGGTTATGAAAAGCTACAGAAGATGCCTTTAGGTCTAAACTCTAATGTACCATAAACTACGTAAACCAGAGCATCAGAAATTGGGCAATATGTGCCAAGCTCATGTCTCAATAATTGAGTCCCAGAATTATCTATTTAACTAAATCCAGTAATGTTATTATCCAAAAGTACTTCCACTTTGAATTATTTATGAATGCAGATTATTTTTGTTTGATTTAACACTTTGGCACTGAGGTTCCTCCTATATAGTGCTAGAAGAAGATCACCGTGCCCAAAGAACGTACAATTACTGTATTTTTACATCGTCAGACGTACTATACCCATCCAAACACAACCTTGTACTTTGGTGGTGTTACTACGCACAGCAAAGGTTAAAATCGTAGCGGATTGCGTTTTGGGGTTTTGTATTATATTTATTTATTTAAGATACAACTGCCCTGACAGAATATATCCAATTAAATGGCAGGTACAGAAACAATAATAAATATTGAAATTACATACTATACAGACATAATACATAAATAAAATGTTAAAATATAACATGAAGTAGAACACATATCACAATACATACAAATTACAATAGATTAGAGAATAAACATAGTATTTCAATTTTAATAATAAAATAATACTAATATACGTACTCAAACGTTTCCGAAAGATACCAAATATCATTGTTCAAAAAACACTCTCTTTATCTGAGAAATATTTGTATAAAATATGTCAATCTCACCTGAGACCGAATCACAAACACGACACATCTCAAATAGCGGCCAGAATAGAAACAAATTCGTGGGCGCGGGCGGCAAATAGAAGTTAGATCCGATGGTTCTTGTTCGTGAGCTTGGTAAACGAAAAGGTATTAGAGAAAGCAACTCTGAGCAGTCAGTCATTCCATTTAAAAGTCTGAAAATAAATACGTATGAGGCATACTCTCTGCGTCTGTCAAGAGGCTTCAAATTTAAATGATTTAACCGCAGAGGTCATGAGGAAATCCAATGAATGGGTATACCGCATCACATTTAAACCACAAGTACTTTGCAAATCTACGTTGGATCTTCTCTAAAGTATTCGAATGAACAGCGTAACCCGGATTCCACACCACTGAGACGTACTCCAGCCGCGAACTAACAAACGAATTAAAAAGTAATATAAGTGTAGAGGAAGAGTGGAAATATTTAGAGTTTCGCATTATGAAACCCAAGCTCTTGTAAGAAGCCGCAATAATTTCAGCAACATGCCTTGTGAAACTGAGCTTCTCATCAAACCATACGCCCAAATCCTTCACGCCGGAACACTTCCCAAGAACCTGAGAGTTAACGCTATAAATAAAATTAATTGGGTTTAATTGGCGTGAATAAGTTACTGAACAACATTTACTTAAATTTAAGTGAAGTCTGTTTCGACTGCACCACTGATATAATCCATTCAAGTCACTCTGTAAGTCCAAGCAGTCCATGTCAGAGGTAATACAGGAGTAAATTTTAAAATCATCGGCAACCAATAACGAGTCACACTTGAGCCCACAGGTGATACCATTTATAAAACACATAAATAAAAGTGGGCTCAACACTGACCCCTGTGGAACACCAGAATTTGCCCGGACATTAACAGATCTAAACCCTCGATATTCAACATACTGCATGCGGTTCTCGAAATACGAGGCAAAGAGCAATAAGAGACTCGAAGAAAACCCAAAACCAACCAACTTACTCAAGAGGATTCCGTGGTCCAGTCTGTCAAAAGCCTTAGAAGAGTCTGTATATATGACATCGACTTGACCACCCCTATCCAACTTTTCAGCAACGTATTGAGATAAGACATGTATCCATGTCTATTTGCATGATTTGCCTGCTTATTGTGTATATTTACTGCTCTCATTATACTGGTTATTATTACATTGTTATATCGAGTGTTGGTGAACGTCTGATGCATAAAAGCACATAGATATTTGTATTTGGGCATGGCTATGGTATTGTGAAGAGCTGTATAGTAAGAAGGAATGGAAAAGTATATGCAGAGTCTGTAGCTCTAAAGACCTATAGGTTCATTTCATGGCAAATTACTAATGTGTGTTTGCAAAAATTAGTTTGTCAAAGTTGTAACATACCTGTATGTGTGGGAATACCGCACCATAAGTTTTACCCGTACCACAAACTACCTACAGCGTTCTCTTAACTTACAACTTGCAAGCATGTCAATAAGGAACAAGAACAATGCCTCCTACAATACTTCAGAATTTAAAACAACAACAGAAGCAACTCCTTCATCGACAATTTATCCCTCTACCATTTCTTTTAATAACAATTACTTTATTGAGTAAATAAAATTACACAAAAGGCGAAGATGAGGCTGAGCCTCCTATCTGCAATACGAATAACATACCCCCATAATTCTTGACTCCCATTAATTACATCAATTGCACTTTTTAGAATAAGTGTTAATTTTTCGTAAGGTATTTGTAGGAAAATAAAACATAATGAAAATATAAACTATTTATGTGATATTTTATTTAATTTAAAGGGAGGAAAAAAGTGTTAATTTCAACCCTAAAATGAGGAAGGAAAAGTCAATTTTCCAATGAAGTGAATAATAAAATTTGTTATCTTTGATACTAGGCATTTTTGATCGCGCTAGAATGCTCTAAAATCTTATTTCCTATTTGTGATTCCTATTCGTTACACAGTAGACATTTAAAATACTGCCAACGTGTTTGTATAACACACAAATCACAGTGAATAATTTTTAGTCGCCATTTTTGTCACATAATGAGTGTATGCATAACAAAAAACATATAAAAGTCATAAGAACATTTGTTTTTATGTGTTATTCTAAAGATCTAACCTTATGTTACTTTTCTTTTTATCGGTGTTTCATAAAAAATTGTTAAAAAAACGTTTCAATAAAATCGTATGAGCACTTTTTATAGCCTACAATCGAGCCCTTTTTATAGCCTACAATCACATGCCTGCGCATGTTTCCATTTGTCGTAATCACAATCATAAAAGTTAAAATAATCCAACATTCAGAGTTATGACTTATGACTATGCATTACAACTTGTAACCTAAACGTTGTCTAAACCAATAGACAGAACGTAAGTATTTTAAGTTTTGTTATTTCGACCTAAGAAATCAAACAATTTTTGGGTTTAAATATTTCCAATTTATTTTTGTAATAAAAACGATATGTTTTGCCAATGTTGTAGGTTTATCAACGTAGTCTAACTAGTTGTGATTGTGATTATAGTTATACAGTAAACCAATTGTTATGCTTATCCATTGGCTAAATCTGCCTTTAGTCAACAACAAATGCTGTACTCTTTTTTTAACTTCGAAAGCATTTTTGTCACCCTAAAGTAAGAAGGACGGCGCCTGAATTGAAAGTGATTCGCCATAGTTTTTTAGAGTGGCTTCTACGTAGAAGAAATCTGCAAAAGCCGGTTAAAATACAAAAATGACCATCAGTTGATGACATAGCTACTTGTTACAGTGAAATGATTTAACAAACAAGTATTTGATTTTTTTGAATTTAAAAAATTTTTCAGATTATATTTGCAAACACCCTGTATATATTAAAAACTAATAAGAAATAAAAAAGAGATACAATCGAACATATCATTGCTGGAATCGAGAGTGTATCAGTGCTGCCACCCACTGAGTCACATAAACTCTGTCGGTAATCATGGGACAGCAGTTACCGGCAGAAAAGCCACGATTTTGTGGTAATATCGCTCTAAATACTTTTTTTTTTGCATTCATCTATATAATATCTGTTTTGGGATTGTCGTAAACATTATTTATATAGAAATAACATCAACATCTCGGAAACAAGATTGCCGAGCACGTTTTTTCCAATGAAACTGTGTCGCGAACTAATGACATGAGAATATTGTGGTTGTGTTATTCGTTGATTCTTTAAATTATTAGGAATTAAAATTAAAACGATTTAAAAATGTAGTTTAGATATTATTGGGGCAAAAAGCCATTAATTATAAAGGGTTGATTTTTGAATACACAAGATATTGTAGGTACTTATGGCTGATTTTAATATGCACTTTTTGAATGACAATTCTTTTGGTCTGAATAAATTTAGGTCAGTTGTAGATAACTTTAATTTGATAACTAAAGATAATCCAACACGAGTTACAAAATTAAGCGAGTAACTTTTAAACCTCATTTGTATTAGTGATTGGATTAGATCTTCAGGCGCATTTGATTTGAATTTGAATGCACTCAATTGTTGTTGGTTCGAGTTCTTGCACATCGTACTGATTGGGCTACAGCATAGCCATATCAGAGTGTCAAACTCTCATAAAAATTGAGCCAAGAATTACATCTTACTGTAATCTACACTATTTTACGCTTTTCCGCAACTGAAGAGGCAAATCGAAGTCAAAACAACAAGACGATACCTGAGCAAAATGGGAAAAATAAGGGTGTTCTATCCCTCCCCACTAAGGCTATCGACCTTCCAAAAGCTAGTTTTGTAAGATAAATTAGGAATCGCAAAGTTTGCAAAGTGAATGGATTTTTTTTGCATTCTAACTTACTGGTTAACATCAGTATGGTGAAGAAGCCGTATATACAGGGTGTCCCAAAAAAAATCCCCACCCTTTGGGGGTTGAATCTACGACCTAAGACGAAAATCACTTATGTCAAAATTTCGAAAAATGTCTCTTTATGAAATTATGACCATTTTGAATATTGAAATTAGACAAATCTTTCACTTGGAATTAATAATTTAAATCTAGTCCTCCTTGATAGAAACAGATTCATGGAAAGAAAAAATCTGCATTTATATCGTCTAAAGCCGATTCAAGAATTGCATCCTGGGATAGCGAGTTGCGTTTACGATTTTGTAGATTTTTTTAAATTGCCTGGACGCAAATGAAGACATTTTTAAACACGTACTGTGGAGTGATGAAGCTCATTTTAACCAAGCACGCTGGAGCTTAAATGTGTGGATTTGTCTGTTGGGGAATATGATAATAGAACCTCAGTTTCTACCTAGGATACTAAACGCCGAAAACTATGCCAAGTTTTGCGATACTCTTCTGGAAGAAGCTCCTTTAGTACAGCGGCCAAATATTGTGTTTCAACATGATGGTGCACCTGCCCGTTATTCTCGTAATGTTTTAGAGATATTACATCGACGTTTTCCCAACCAATGGATCGATCGTGAAGGACCTATTTCTTGGCTTCCTAGATCCCTGGATCTCAACCCTTTTGGGTTTGGGGTTATCTGGAAAATATGGTTTACCATGTCCTACCCAACAGTGAAGATGATGTTATTGTTCGCATTTATGGAGCTTTAGCACAAATTAGAAACGAAGCAATAGGCCGTGTAGAAAACCATTTTTAAGTGATTTTCGTCTTATTTTTGGTAGTATATTCTACCCCCAAAGGGTGTGGAATGTTTTTTGGGGCACCCTATATATAGTTAGTATGTCCTACTAATCGCTGAAATGTATACCCTACATTGAGGCTTGTTGTTTTTACGTTAGCGACATTCCCTTCTGGGATTCGTAGGATATACAAACCAACACTTCTAATATTCAATGCTAAATTATGGCTTCTTCGCCATACTGTCGAGAAGAACCAGTATGTTTGATAGCAACAAAATTCATCCACATTGCAAACTTTGAAAATGCTCAATTTCTCGCATCTCTTACGGAATAGTGAATCTCGCTAGCCTTAGTTCCGAGGGATATGACACCCTTATCTTTCCCATTTTGCTCAGGTTTAGAAGATCATTGTTGTTTCGACTTTGATTTGTCTCTTCAGTTGCGGAAAAACGCAAAACAACGTAAAATAGTGAAGATTACAGTAAAATGAAATTCTTTGCTCAATCTTTACTCACATTAAAGAAAGGCTACTTGCAAGAAATGTTTGTCTTGAAAAAAAAATTGTATAATAATTATTATTATATGATTTCCTGATTTTAACAAGAATGAAGCCAATGATAGAAAACGCTTGAAGATTCTATCAACACCTAGATATGCACAAAATTATTCTCTTAATGACCGAAATACCTAAGACGGAAACTACTGATTAAAAAATAAATCCTGCGACGAACTTATACTTCCTAACGTTTCACTGATCATCCTGTTAGCATCATCAGAGAAACTTTGCCGAACGCTGTTAAACTGAACTGAACAGTAGGTATTTATGAAAATATAACTTTAACAACAAATAAAAACACTCTTTATTCTATATTATACAAGGTGCGTCCACTAGAGAACCCTAAAAGGTAACTGAAAGCAAGATATTATATCTTTTATGTTGTGGCATGCGCAGAATTGTTTGTTACGATGTTGCCGTACCATCTATATATCGATGGTCTGTTTCTATATGGCTATTTACAAAATCATAATTGTTCAGAAACCACAAAAGAAACTTTAGGACGCTTGATCAAATGGAGTTTTAAAAACAACAATTCAATTAAAACATATATTTTAATTTATACAGTTCTGAATGAATCAGTGTCATGTTTCTGAGTCAATTGAGAACTTTGTGAGAATTACATACAAATTAAGTTGAGCAAGAAAATTGCACATAGCCATTTTTAACACAAATATATTTTGCCAAATCATGGTAATACATAATAGCCAAAACTTAAAAACAATATTCTATTTGATAATAAAAGTTTAAAAAATTCTTCTTCTTCAGGATCATTAATATCAGGTACCACAGTTTCATCCTCAATGATTTCATCACTCAGCAGAATGTTTCTCTTTTCTTCATGCAAAGATTTCAGACATCCTTCCATAGCAGCAACTGTAACCCGTCGTCCTCTACGTGGAAGAATCATAATACTGCGAAAATCTTCATCAAAATTTGTTTTGACTTTCATTACAAAGGGAAGTTCCTTCTCGTACCTTATCCAGTTAATGTGGTGCCAGTTTATCACATTGCCATCTTTATCCTTATTGCTGGTGACCATAATTAGTTTTCCCAGGATTTTCCAGTCAAAAAAGTGAACATCTTTTTTTTGAAAAACTTCGTACCTCGGTTCATTTTTTTTTGCGTTTTGAGCAATGGTTACCCATTCATGGGGTAAATAAACAGGGACATTTTTGGCTGTTATTTTGATTCTGACATGCATAGAATCACATTCCATCTGGCTATGACCAGAAACTAAACATTTTCGATCAATTACCTCTATTGGTAAAACTTGCACGGCATAAATAAACATTGCAGCCACAAATTGGTTTTTATTTTGGCCCCCGCATGTGTCGCTAAAGAGCCTCACGCTTTGAATAGTTGTGGCTAGGCTTTTTAGGTGGTGAAATAAACATGATGCTATTTCGCATGGGCCACGTGAAGCTTCTATTTCAGACCACATGTACCTAACATTTTCCAGTGTTGTCACCACAGTTAAAAATAGTAAAATTGTATGTTGCTAACTTAGTCTTATAAAAAAGGATGGGGTTTGTAGGATCTGTTGGCACATACAATACTAACTGCAAATCAGGATTAGCCGAACGGAACTTTTCAGGATTGTCTTTGGCTGTATCCTTGTCCAAGTTTTTTTCCTGTCTGGCTCTTTCTTTATTTTTTATGTGAAGGTTGTATTTTTCATGTATACTTGTTTTGGTTTCCTCGCAAGCAGCTTCATACGATGTACATGTTGGACATTGATCTTTTCTGGATTCATTTTTTGCAAATTATTTTCTATAGCATCAGGGACACTTGTACTTTCTAGAGATGTTCGCTTGGAGCAGCAGGGAACCATACTTAATATTTTTTTGCCGCTGGAGCTCATTTTGATAAATAAATATTGTATTTTTTTAAATTTTAATAACACGCGTGGTATACACAACGATAATAAAACTACTACTGCTGTTAAACAACTAAACTGCAAATCTAGATAAAATCAGCTGACTTCAGCCTGCAAGTAGCTAACTGTAACAGGCGGGAAAATTTCACTTAAATTATTTAGTTCTATAAGTGGCTATGTGATTTTGGACACATATGGAATCAGCAGAAATATCGGTTTACAGTTTCAAAACTAGCTATGTGCTTTTAAACACATATGGAACCAGAAAAAATATATTAAAATAAGATAGACACTTTCTGAAATGCTAGTATTCGCGCCAAATTTGAATTTATCGATATGACTACCTATGGAACTAACATAAATCCTTATTTTGAACCAGGTCGTGTAAATAACTCAAAAATCGAATTTTTGTAGTTTGGTCACATTTGGAACCAAACCATCGATATATAAGTTGATTTTTCGAATTTTTAGCAAACTTTTGGGGTTGTTTCCCCGCTGTGTATTGACCGCTTCGTGCTTCCACTATTTTTTTGCATGTTTTGGATGACCCACTGTTACCTTTAAAACCTATTTTAACTAAATAAACATTTTAGCGAGATTCCGTATAGCCATACGGTTATAACTCCAATGAATTAAAAGTATTACATGAATAGTTGATATAACCGGCTAATTTATATTTTCACCTTACCTAAAAATATTAATAACCGCCAGTACTTAACTAAGCGCTAAAAATCCGTTATGTAATAGATGAGTAAATCCAAAGGGAGAAATAAAAAAAACAAAGCATTACACGGAACACTAGAGATGCTATATAGGGTATTAAGGTGTCATCTAGTAGTGCTGAGTAGACGTCTTGAAGAATTACATTCTTTTTATCGGACTGCGAGGTCATGACCAGTAATTTGCTGCTCACTAAAGACGCATTAGCCGACCGACCATCTTCTTGATGGAAGAATCATGAGAAAAGCTTGTCCAAGTACTAGTAGAAAACTGTCGTGTGGCTTACAATGCTTATATTACCACAAAAACCTATGGTGCAATGCAAATTCGCTAAATACTCAAAAAGTGATTCTTTTAGAGTATTTAGAAATCCTAAACAAATTTAAAATCTAATTAGAGTACTCATTACTAAAAAAGCATGAGACAACCAATTCGTCGATTTTCATCTCATCAGTGATGCTTGTCTGTTTTCAACAATCTCTGCGAGACCGGAACGCTTCCAAGTGCTCATTTAACATCGGAACGAGCCATTCAACAGAGTTTAGAAGAAATAGAAAATGCTCTAGATTTAGTGGAAGAAGATGCGGCGACGAGCTCACGAAAAATTGGAAATCAGTTGGGGATTTCCCAAAAAAGAGTGATCAATATGCTGCACGAGCAACGCTTATACCCGTACCATGTACAGCGTGTACAGAATCTTCAACCTTCAATTGCGTACGCAATTTTGTGAGTGGAAATTTAATTTTTTACCGCACCTAGGTATGGTCGGACGAAAATCCTCACGCAATAGTCCAAAGTTATTTTCAACACACATTTCCAGTAAACGTGTGGTGCGGCATAATCGATAATAATTTCATTGGCCCTTTTATTTTGGAAAATCGTCTTACAGGGGATCACTACTTAATTTTTTAAGAAAATTAATTGCAAAGACTACTGGAAGAGATTCCTTTAAAGATCAGAATTGGAATGTATTATCAACACGACGGATCGCCTGCCCATTTCGATCGTCGTGTCAAGCAACATTTAGACGAAAGTTTCCCATGGCGTTGGATTGGTCGCGATGGTTCTATTAGTTGGCCTCCTATAGATCGCCAGAACTCACGCCGTTGGACTACAATTTATGGGATTCGTTAAAAACTGAAGTTTACAAAGTAAAAGTAGATACTAGGGATGCATTTATTAGACGCATTCGAAATGCTGCACTCAATATTAAAGAAAGGCACGAATCAATTAGAAGTTCCACGTGCACCCTTCGTAAATGAACAGGAAAGTGGAGGTTTTTTTGAAAATTTACTAAACCAATGATTTATTTAAAACAATGTTAATGTTTGATATTTTGGTTTAACAATATTATTTTAGTTATCGCTGTAACTTGAAAAGAAGTGAATATTGGATAACAACTTTGAGATTTTTCTTATAAGTTTGAAGCATAGATTACACCCTTAGAGTTATGCTCTTTCCTCCCGACTCACCCTGTATAATGGAAAACAAAAATATATTTCATTCAATACTGTTGTGGTAAAGTACTCGTCAAATAAAAACTTTTATAAAGGTGGACATGATATCGAGCTTTGTGTTAAATTAAAAGATGTGTTTTGGAAAACATCTCAGAGTACTTATGTACTACTGTATGTACAATTTAATTAGGTGTAACTAAAAAATATCGCGTAATTGTAAAAGAGGAAAATGTCACGGCAGTTGGCAATAGAAATAAATTAAATTGCTTTAAGTATGTAAGTATACATCTGCAGTAAATAAAGGCATTATACGAAACGAATAATTAACCATACCAAATTCTATTTTCGAAACAGAAATAAAATGGTTTATTTATTCGTTTATTTCAGTGTTTTACATTTGTATGCCAAAATGTATTATTAAATGAAATAAAGTTTAATGATTCAGTGGTTACTATACAGAGTGTCCCAATGAAAATGAAGCAGATGCTTTTTAGGGAATTAAATGCCCCATACAAACCCCCAAGAGGTGAGTGTCACTCCCAGAATTTAAATAGGGAAGGTCGGTCGAGTGATAGATTATTTTAAAAGTATTTTGATTTCCTTTACAAACTATTACTTTTTTGACCAAATTGGTGTAGGAAATTGGTCTACTCTTTATTTATTAATTTTTTACATTAACGAGTGATTTTATTGAATGTACAAATTTTTTCCTCGTTGTATGCAGTTTTCCATTGTGATTATCGGCCTACTGTAAATTTGAGCTTTAACTGTGCCCCAAATTAAAATATCGCGTATTGATAAATTTTGGATAACATCGCGGGGGCTAAAGAAAGACCGTTTAGCTAGCTATTGGTCATGCAAACCGTTTTGTAAACATTCATGGTCGCACAATGTGAAGTCCAGAAAAGCAAATATCAGGAACGTGAAAAAACCAAACCTCTTTTACACTAAATTTAGCAACTTAGTTAAAACCTTTTAAAACTATATAACGTAGATTGTTTTGTATTATTCCAATATTTATTTTTTTCATTTTGCAGGATGTACAAATGACCCTCAATTAAAAAATATTAGACACATATTTGATACAAACCTCAAATAAAAAAACATCTGACTTTCCATTCCAATTTTTTTCGTATAACTTAAGTGTCACGATGCCATTGTTATATTACAAAAATTAGATTGATAATAATCTTGATAGTGTATGTTGTGCGAATTACGCCGATTAGACATGCCATTTTTTGTGAAATTCGCATTAACTGTCTATAAATCATACTATCTATCAGGTATACGTGGTTAACGGTTAACAGGTTGACGCTTGTAAGGTTCAAGAATGATAAATTTATAAAAACATAAACTTTCAGTTTCATTAAGATATATGTATTAAGATATCTTACTAATATGTCACAGAATCGGCAAAAATTGATCCTTCCTTCATAAGAAAACCTATAAAAACGTAATAGATGCTTCATAATTGGAAAATTTTAGAGTTACTTTTTGGGCAAAAACGCAAATTATCAAATAAAATATATGTCAAAAACCCCTGTGTAAATATTACAATTAATAATTTCTATTCATGCAGAGTAAAAGAATGCATTTATATATAGGGTGTTTTATTTAAAATAAGCCAGTGGATACCTACTTTCAGAGTAGCGCCACTGTCTTAAGCTAATTTAGTCGTGTGACCTGATGCACCTTAGTACAATTCCAATTTTTTATAGCAATCCAAATTATACTTTTCCATTGTTTTGTCGCGTTATTTTCTGTAGGGACACCGTGTATAGTCCTAGTTTTATTAAAAATATAGAAGGTGTTTTTTTTTTTGAAGACTTCCTCACTTAACCCTTAACTAACCAAAGATTTTTAAATAAATAGTAACAATACCAAAATCAAACCCGAAAACTACAAATGTAAACAATAATCAGCAACTTATTCTAAACAAAATTTTCAATAATTCTATATACAGTGCACTTGAATCTATTTCCCGTCAGTAACTTTATTTCCTGATGTAGCTTGTTGGAGATATGACATATATTAAATGAAAATGATGGTTCGAACATAACCGGTATGGTGGATTTAATGTATACTTATGCCTAATATCAACTTCATGAGCAATATTGACACAGAAATTTCAAATTGATTTTTCTCGCAAACGATACCCACTACTACAAGCTCACATTATGGGACCTTCTGAATGCGTTGAAATTACATCTTGTATGTCAGGAGCAAACACATGCTACAAGTTTGGAAACCCGTCAATAAACAACGAGTGAAACAGTTATAGTAGGTGGTGAGATCATTCATGAATAAAATATGGCTATAAAAACAAATAAACTACAAATATTTTCATTTACTTTATCTAAAATACCACCTACATCATACTAATCAAATGATGGTTTTAAACAATTAAGACTGTTTACACTGAAATATACTTATGTTCATCTTAATGTTCATATATTTCAACACAGTTCAATTAGAGGTTTATCTTAATTGCGACCCGAAAATATGAGAAATACTTGAGAAAAATTATATTGGGTGATGGTATTATTAAAAAAGCATTTTGATCAACACGAAAACCAAAAACATCATAAATAACAAAAATTATTGTTAATTGATTTACTGTTATATAAATACATTTATAACTTAGAGGAGATAAAAGTTAATTTAAAGAGGAAACCGCTTGGTAATGAAGATAATATTGTTCTCGTAAAATTATAATTTAAAAAATTGAATAATTTCATTATTAATTTATTGTTTTTTTTTTCATCATAACTGATAATTAATTACCATTTAAATTAAAATTTATTTGAATAATTGATGTAAGTATTAACGATAAATAAAATAAATAAAAAATTCCTCAGAAAGAAATGTTTACCTACGACAACAACAACTTAAGTAAGTAATATTTTTGCGAAAGGATTAGTGATTTTCAGGGTTGCTTATTGCTAATTGGCCCGTCCTCAATTGCACTCTCAATAGTCCACCAGGGATATGCTATAAACTAATAAGAAATGATTATAAGAGCCAGTGCTGTAATTATTTTTTATCTCACTGCTTTAGAAACATTTTTCGTAATTGAAAAAAAAATGCATTGAAACTGTTTCTTATGAGGATTAGAGAACAAAAACAAATACTAATCTTCCAAAATCACTTTATTGTTTTTCAAAATATTCCCCATGAAGAACTATACACTTTTGCATGCCTTTAAACCAATTGTCGAAGCACTTTTGCCATTCTGATTGAGGTATCTCCAAAACCGCTCCTTTAGGTGTCGAAAAATGTTGACCTCTCAGTTTGTTTTTTACGTACGGGAATAAAAAGAAGTCATTCGGTGCCAAGTCAGGACTATACGGCCGGTGACTCATCAAATCGATGTTTTGGGTGATCAAAACTGCAGTTGTTTGAGCCGATGTGTGAGAGCTCGCATTGTCGTGGTGAAGAGTGATCCGTCTTCGGCGGTTGGTTTTCCTGATTTTTTGGAAGACAACTGGCAATCAAATGGTTGTGTACCACTCAGAATTGACTGTTCTGCGTTGTTCTAGTGATATAGTTGCTTTTTTCTGAAAAAACAGGCGACCATTTGTTTGGAAGTGCTTCGTGCGCGAACAACTTTCGTTGAATTTAGCTCATCTTGAAACACCCATACAGTCGACTCCTGTTCACTTTCGGGCTCATACGCGTAAATCCACGATTCATCACCTGTCACGATGTCATAGACGTGTTTCGAAGCACCGCGATCGTATTTTTTGAGCACTTATTTCGACCAATCGACACAAGCCTTTTTTTGAGCGATTGACAAATTGTGTGAGAGCCCACGCCAACAAATTTTTTTGACAGTCAAATGTTTATGCAATATTGAATGTATGCTGGTCCCAGTAATGCATAAGGATGTCTCAATCTCTTGATAGGTCACATGACGATCTTGCAATATCAGTTCGTGCACAGCATCAATGGTTTTCGGAACAACAACTGATTTTGGACGACCTTCACAAAATTCGTCTTGGAGTGAACTACGACCACGATTGAATTCACTGGTCCTTGATGGAGCTTCATCGCCAAAAAATGAATTAAGTTCATCCATGCACTGTTGCTGAGTTAATCCACGTCGAAAGTTGTAAAAAATAATCGTACGAAAATGTTCACGATTTATGCCTTAAGCGTGTGCTTAGTCGACTACAATTAATTCAATTTTCACAACTTAGCATAGGCTAGCCATTTCAATACGGTATAGATCCAAAAACTGCAACCATACCAAAATATCCGCTTATTACTTGGAGCTGTTTTCATGGCTCCTTTAATAATTGTTTAATCGTTGTTAAGTGTTCTTTGGATCTCATTTAACTTGAATAATGTGCATCTGTGCCACAATACTGCAACTCCGCAGATAATCGTGGACCTTATGTTAGAAGTGTATATAGGATGTAGTTGTAAAAAATCTTGTTGGTCCTATGCACTATTGTGTGAATATGTATGCCCTTTTAAGCGGCCTAGATGTAGATTTGATGTGAAGATTGCAACACCAGGGTAGCCAAATCCCGAAATATAAAAGGCAACCCTCGTATAAAAGATAGTTTTAAAAATATACAACATATGCACAATGCATTAAAAATATATATTGAAGTTTACGAATTGCTTTTTACATAATAATATTAATAATAATCCGTTTATTTGCAATCAATACATAATTATATAATTACAGTATAAAGCAAAAAAAAAAAACAAGTATAAAGCATTGCAAAAAGGACATGGAGGCAGATAAACTGATTTTTAATCCATGTCCCAAACTTATTTATATATAAAAAGATTTTAACGCTCTATGAGAAAGAAAGAAACAACTATTAATGCAAATAATCTATAATCAAATGACAATCTGATCGGTAGGTAAGCAAATGAAAGGTAACGGCACGGATGATATATATAACTCCATATGACTCCACATGCTAGGCACCCAGCAAACGTCGCTTATAAGACCATTTGAAGGCGGGTGACTTCAGAAACCTCAAATCACACGGCAAGTTATTATAAAAAATATAAATATTGTATGAATAAGATCTGCAGAATATGGAAGTGTGGTGTAAAGGTGGCGATATAAGTCCGCGAAACCTCAAGCCCAGAGTATGAACGTCAGATCTAAATTTTATTTTATTGTACAGATATGGAGGTGATTTATTTAAAATAATTGAATAAAACAGACATCCGGAATGTAATTTACGCCTATTTTCCATGTTAAGCCATCCAGCATCGATGAGTTTATAACTGATTGGTTGATATTTGCGTATTCCGTATACATATCTCAGACAAGATTTCTGCATACATAAAGTACCAAGACTTCTAGTTATATTGGAAATTTGTTTCACACTACCATTCTTTCACCAGACGGGCCGTTTCGTTGATCCACAACTCATCAGTGGTGATCGGCAGGCAGTGTGATCCAAATTCCCAACATTTACGAAGAGCTTATACTAGCACGAGACATGACAACAAAATGTTTTTGGCGACATCTAGTGTAAGCAAGCAATATGCCCGTTGAAACACAGTTCACAAACGAATGCCGGACAAGACTCATGGTAGTGTGAAACAAATTTCCAACATAACTAAAAGTCTTGTTACTTTATGTAACAAGGAATTCATAAATTAAGCCTCCCGTCAGGGAATTGAGGCGTATCTGGTGTTGGCAATAGGATTTAATGGAGTTGTTACTTCTTGTCCGACCATGGTTTGTCTTGTCAACTGTGTTTCACCGGGAATATTGCCTGCTCACACTAGATGTCGCCAAAATCATCTCGTTGTTATATCTAGAAGTGTTGATATAAAACGAATAGTTCATAACTTTGATTTTCTTTTTAGAAAGAAATATTACAATTTGTCTAATCCGAAAGATCCGCACAATGTATTTTGAATTATTTGATTATCTTCCTTCTGATCATGAATTTATTGAGGCAATAAGTAATGCGAACGATATCTACTTTGTTTTTACCCACCGCCCAATTGATAGTGATTTGGATGATGCGCCTATTGACGAAGAAGTATCCTGTCCCATTAGCCAAGGGAATCCAAAACATTGAATGGATATTGTGTGTGTTAAGTGTGTTAGGATTAATAGATGAATAAACTACGAAACTTACTCGTTAGCGATAACAAATTGACAAATTCACAAAATTAAAAGCAAAAAGAAAATCGGCGGATATATAATATATATACACGCGAAAATTCGTCAGAACATCAATTAAACACCGAGCCATAGTAACGAAAATATAAAATGAAAAATTATAGCCCATTGACATCTACCAACTGGGTTATGACGAACAATTTGTTTCATTCATACATCAATTTAGGGTCCAACGAATGAAATGTTATCGGGTTAAAGTCTCTTCTAGACATACGATGTGCGAAACAAACGCAGACTACTTCAGTCCCTTAATGATTGAATTTTAACGATGATGCCAATATGACTGGACAAAGAAAG
This sequence comes from Apoderus coryli, assembly GCA_911728435.2. Taxonomy (NCBI): domain Eukaryota; kingdom Metazoa; phylum Arthropoda; class Insecta; order Coleoptera; family Attelabidae; genus Apoderus; species Apoderus coryli. Next base: position 5,783,852 of record OU452204.1, on the reverse strand, counting down.
TTTATAAAGTTCAGCCTCCGGTCGATCAAGTTAACTCTGTTTCGAAGATGTTGTAATACGTTACGCGATGTCAAGTTCTGTCGTTTAACAACTTCTAAGAGAAATCGGTTGCAGTTTCTTCTTTATTGTGGCGCTGGGGATAAGCTGGAGGGCAAATCTATAAAAATAAGTATTGCTGAACAATTAGTCGCTTGGAATTTATACGAAAAATAATTTTAGGAGTACTTACATCGGCATCGTCTCCTCCATTAGTGCTTCGTAATTGTAGACATGGTCAACAGGTGGTGTGCGACGGAGGCGTTTAAAGCCATGCGGTTAATCTCACACCAATAAACCAACCGCGTGACATCCTCTTGCAAAAGGTAGCAGTCGGTGACACTCAGGATCGTCCTATAACACTTGAGATCATCAGCAAACAGCTTGAACTCACTACATATAAAGCATTGCTCTATGTCATTAAAAAGTGGGTGAACAATAGTGGGCTCAAGTGGGATCCCTGGGGAACACCAGAAGTGACCTTCGAGATTTAAATTAAAACAACAACAATTTTCTGAATAACAAAGTATAATGATTAGACTATTTTATGTAGATATTACAACAAATTTTGTGTGCGATAAACTAGTTGAAGTTAAATAATCCATATAAAATTTGATGAGAAACTTCCTTGCCAAGATAAAACATTCTTTTGACATCGTAAACTTTCAGTAATCGCTCTAGAAATATACTCACTCATATAATATGAACATGGGGTGAGTTTGGTGTTAATACATAATGCAAATTTAAACGAAAAAACTACAGTGCCGTACACAATTAAATATTAATTGGAAAAAAATGCTTAGCTTTTATTTGGAACCCAAACTCACTCACATAATTGAACAGAATATTATATTTTTTTAGTTATCTATGCCCCTCTAGAATTTCAATATTTAAAATAAAAGTTCGATCTATATCCATCTAATTTTAATTGCTTTGAAAACAGTGCCTACACAAAGAAGAAGAAGATTTAATGAAGAGAGTAACCTACATAGTAGTACCTACTCTAACCAAAACTAGATATGCTGGCTTGAGCACTTCTCCCTCGTTTCCTATGGGACAATAACAGCTGAAAGGAAGTGGACGACACTTCACAACACCTTATGATATCCACCAAGCCAAGCAAGTCAATGGAGTTCACCAGAGCTTTGGATCTGGATGGGGATGAGAGTTCGAACAAACTTCAAGCACCTCCAGAGAACACAATAGATACAAATAGGTCGCAGAATATCAGACACGTCAATGTAATCTTAATTTTCAATTGCGGCTTGGAACCATCATCAGCGTTGAGCTTTAACATCGAGGGGTAAACCGCGACCCAAAACTTTGTACACCACATTGGACATTTCCCATTAATTATACACATTGGCGCATACATTGTCCCATTGGACCTTGCATTGTTTCATTGGACCTTGCATTTGCTCGCATTAGTCTTTTAAAATATTGAATTGTGTCAATTGGGCTACATTGGTTCTACAATTGGCATTGCATTGGCTCAATTTCCCAGTAATTTTCACTATTTGTCCACTAGAATTGGCCCATTGGTCTCTATATACGACTGCCACTAAAACTTATCCCAACAATATCTAATTAATCTGCTATGTAATTAGTAATTGAGCAATTAACTACATAGAAGTGCAAAAAGAAGTACCTAGTTAATATAAATGAATGCGTGTTTTGCTCAGTATTTCGTACCCATGTAGTGACCTTATTATGAGTTGTTGTTATAAGTATTATCGATTGTTGGGCAGATTTTCTCACTAGCGATTAGTCTGATACTGTCAATTAAATATAATTGTTAGCTGAACAGACAGTGTCATCTGACACTGAACTGAAACTCGCCCTTAATAAAGTCTTTTATTATTATTATTATATAGTTTATTGTGATCGTGCTCAATATTCATATAATTTCGTGATCTCGAAAGAAATGTCATGTAGAATATGTCACGAAAGACAAAGGAAAAGTAATTCTAATGAGATCAATGAAACATCAAGCTGCATTCAAGATGTAGTCACCTGAATTTTGACCACACAATGTAGAGGTATGGTTTGTACAAATAGAATCAATTTTTAAAAACAAGAATGTTACAAAATAATCAGACTAGTACGACCATTTGTTATCAACATTAAATCCTCATACATTAATCATATAGTAAGGGATATTCTGCTTAAATCACAATCTGAGAAGTCTTATAAATTTTTTTAAAAAACAGCGAATCAAGCGATTCATATATTCTGACTCGAAACGAGTAGGACTTTTAATGTCACAAGCATCTGTTATTGGTAAACGACCTTTAAATCTTTTCCCAACATTTACCTCAAGTTACGTTTTACATTAGCAACACATAAAGAAGATCGAATACAAAAATTAGCTGAGTTAGCAGACGTTATTTGGGATATGACTGAATCGGGCTCTTAGGTTAATGCAATAAATTACAATCCCACAGAAGTCAGTAAATTGAAGATCGAAATAGCTGAATTTGAGGAAAATGTTTGAAAGTATTCAAATAATATCAAACGATCGAAGTCAATCTACACCCAGAAGCAATTCGTCACTTTGCTGGTATCATGATCGTTTTGCTGCTGGTGCAAGAAAATGTACGCAACCGTATTCTTGGCAGGAAAACCAACAACGAGGGTATAATGGCGGATAATTCCTCTGGTTATTTTCAAAGCCAATTATTTTATGTTCGAGATATATAAAATAATTTGAAATTTTTAACAGATACAGGTAGCGAAGTAAGTTTTTTGCCACAGAATTTATTTCAAACCATAAATGATGCTCCCTACTTATTTTTAAAAGCTGAAAATAATTCAATAATCAGTATTTGGATACAAAATTTATAATTAGATTTTGGTTTGCAAAAGATTTTTGAGTGGAATTTTTAAGTAGCTGACATTAGCAAGTGGAGCTGATTTTTTGAAACATTATCAGTTATCGATGGATATTTGTAACTTGCGCCTAATCAATACGTTGGATAACACAGTTGCAAAAGGCGAAAATTCAAATCAGGAATCATTGTACACTCCTTTTGACATACCCAGTGATTTCAAAACTATTTTAAAACAATTTCCACATATTAAACAAAACGAATCAAGTCTTACTAATTTTAAACACAACACGTTGCACTATATTGAAACACAAGGACCACTAGTTTTTTCAAAATGCGAAGACTGTCTCCAGAAAAGTTTGAAATAGCTAAAGAAGAATTGAAAAAATTATTGCAGTTAGGAACAATTAGACATTCATCTAGTAATTGGTCATATCCTTTGCATATGGTACCTAAGTCGGATGTAACTTGGAGACCTTGTCGTGATTATAGAGCCTTTGAATACTAAAACCAAACCTGACCGTTATCCTGTTCCTCATATTCATGATTTTAATTTCTAGCTGTAGGATAACAGTATTTTCCAAAATAGATTTGGTCAAAGCTTATCATCAAATTCTAATTAATTCTTCAGATATTCCGAAGACTGCAATATGTACACATTTTGGTTTGTTTGAATATGTCTGTACGCCATTTGGTTTTAGGAATGCAGCACAAACTTTTTAAAGGTTTATCAATGAAGTTAGTCAAGATCTAGATTCTAGATTTTTGTATTTCCTACATTGACGATATCCCTGTTGCTAGAACAAATATGAATGAACATTTGAAGGATATTAAAATATTATTTCAAAGATGTCGGAAAATCAAATGCAGGAAAACAGTAATGACCTTAAGATGATTTAAGATATACCCTAAGTGTTTTGAGAATTATGATTATTAATGTGAAAAACGTAAAAACTTAAAGTCTACTGGAAAAAGTAAAAGTATCGAGAAATCATTGGCAAAGTCCAAAAATTAATCTATGCAATTCTTCTTGGAAGTCAAAAATATGAAATAATTTTATTCTTGATACGTCTGGAATTCAATTCATTTTCATTTGATACATCCGTAAATGCGGATAAGCAGCTATACTTTATTTTGTTTCACCTTTACTGATATAATTTTTTAATTTTCTTATTTTTTTTTTTTTGGAATATCAAATATTTTCACAATAAAACCTAAATATAGGAACACAATTATTAGAAGCGAAAATAGTTAAACGAAATTTAGGATTGGGCAAAGACAAAATAATAGTAAGTTGGACAACTTTTTACCAAATGAAGCAGAATTTTTGTTCAACAATTAATTCTAACTTAAATAAAATATTTCAATGCTTTCTAATTTTTTTGTTTTTCATTTCATGCTCTCGAAATCAAAAAACGAACATATTGGGAAAAAAATATATGTTCGTTTATTGAGACTTATCCAAATGTATAAAATACATGGTTGATATGTATGAGACTATAATATTAGTTATTTTAAATTTTAATCCCAAAAGATCAAAGAACCCAAAAGAAAATTTGACAAAAAGAACATAAAGCTATAGTGATTATTAATCAGCTAAAAATGTTGCTTTATTTTTAAAATGTTCCAGGGTATTTTTGGGTGTTCTATGTGAATAACTTTTGATAATAATAATAATAATAATATTCTTTATTGTCTAACAGGTTACAGACCCATTTACAAGACAATATAACTAAATAAATAAGCTACTAATAATAAACTAATTAATAATCCTACAAAACAAAAAAATATATACAGATTTAATTATTTCTATTTATTGCTGTGGATACGCCACTGGTATTAAGCAATTGCAAATGCGATATAATATAGTGTGAGCTGACTACAGCTAGCTGTATACGTAGTATAGATATATAAACGCATTAATGAAGCGATTTACATGTCGGACATATTGTTTAATCATCTCGACAGTGTGCATTTATCACCAAATGCTATTCAGGTTCGCAATTATCCACCACAATTGGTCAATATTTTACAATGGAATCGAGCTATAATCGAAAATTGTACTAGAGATAAAATAGATAAATGCATCATAGATATTTATCATATTATAATACTGAATCTCCTTCGTCTATCAATAATATGTTACTGACATCCAAACATTCTCTTTTTTTGGTTTCAAACTAATCCAATATCGGTGAGTTGCGTTTTGTAAAGTCAAAACATGATATTTTTATACTTTTAGACAACTTTAACTGATTTTAATATTACCAGTTCATTATTTTGTATGTTTAACGAAAGATCTGCAAGATTAGTTCCAGCAAACAGTGTTTTATAGCCTATATCTTTTATATTTATTATTTTATATAAATAAAATAGTAGAATAGTGGGAAATGTAAACCATTTAAAAAATGTGTCCGGTTAGATAGTAAGGAACGACACAAATCTTGAAATTGGACTTCTAACAGAAAAATTGTCTATTATTTTGTTACTGCATAATAATTAAAAAGACTGAGGATTTGGATTATCAGAAAGATAAAATAACCTAAAAAAGTAGTCCATTCTTGAGTGGAGTTATAATTTCAACAATAAAATATTTTTTTTCTGAAGTAATCCATTTAGCGAGGAGTGAATTATATTGATTTGAATAAAACACGTCTACTCCACAAAATCAAATAATTAATAAAGTCAAATCTCCACGAAATAATGTTTGATGAAATGATCGGCAATTCTTTAGGCAGACTGGTCGAATCTTCAGTGGCTGATATTTAAGAATGAGAAAACTTTCACGAGATAGTTGTATTAACTATAAGATAAAATCACGGGGATTCTATTGGAGTTATTTTGTAAAAAAAAAATTTTTTTAACGTTTTTTAACTTTTTTTCCTCGTAATTGTATCGTATAGTTAGTATTTCTAAGACATTCTTCAACTACCATCAAAATTTTAAGCATCTGGCTATTCAGATGACGAAATAGTGATTATTTTCGGGCTACCTGTTTTGGAACCAAAACTTAAAAATAGATTATTTATTCTTACGAAATAATCCAGAGAGTGAATTTTAGCAGAGTGAGGGGTACGAGATCGGCAGGCAATTACTATGGTCCGAGGGCTTTCAACGTGCTGCCTGAAACGGTTAGGGGACTGTCTGTGAAGCTGTTTAGGTCTAAACTGAAGGCTTATTTAATAGATAAGTGTTTTATTTATTTAATGACTTTATGTTGAATGATTTTAATGGGTTTTTTGTTTAGATGTATTGTTTGTCACTGATCAAGATTATTTACTGTTACTAGTTTGTGCTTTTTTCTTTTGTTTTCTTGACTTGTGTAATGCTTTGTATATATTATTATTATTATTATATTAGCGAGGATTGACGATAATATGAATAAAATGTCGTCTGCTACTTCACAATCTGTATTCAGTATAATTACATTATCAAAAAACCATACATGTTTCGAGATTAGTAAATCTCATCATCACTGTTGTGAATTTGTTCATACCGTATTACATGGTTTTGCGAATTGTTCTCCCGGTATTTTGATAGGGTTTGTTGAGTTGTCAAAATATGGGAATGTATTGTGAATTATTAGAAAATAAAGTCAGTGATTGTACAAAAAAGTAAACTAATATTGTGTACCTACGTAGTTGTTCTCTAACAAAGGATTTACAGACGACGTATTCTACATTCGGTGAATGTAGGATTCGCAACATTTGGTGACCCCGACGTGATCCTTTGTGAAATTTCGACATTCGAAATCATTTGATGATGGAACGACTGCTAAAGGAGAAAGATATGTACATGAAATCGTTTAATCGATATTATGATGAGATTGACCGAGAACTGAAGACATCGAAACCGAATATCATCGATATACAAGGAACTATGAGAAGTTTAACAGGTACATTTGAACTATTAAGCCAAAATAGTACGAAAATCTTTGATACTATGTTAGACGATGACGCATATAATGATAAAATTGATGATATTAAAACTATTTTCGATGATATAACAAAACAGTTTTATACTTTGCAAGTAAAAGTAGATATATATTCAAATGAAACACAATCAGATGTGTCTAATACAAATCGACGTCGTCATTTAAAATTACCCACTATTGAGTTTAAGAAATTTAGTGGAGAAATTAAAGATTGGTTAGCATTTTGGAGCCAATTTTCTAGAATTCATGAGGACGATGAAATTGAAAATGAAGATAAATTCAACTATCTTATACAGGCCACAGTTCAAAAATCTAAAGCACGACAACTTATTGAAAGCTATCCATGTTCATCTGGAAATTACGAAAAGGTCGTTGAAAGTTTGAAAAGTAGATTTGGCAGAAAAGATTTGTTGGTTGAATTTTATGTTCGAGAACTTTTGAAATTAGTGTTAAATAACCTTCAAGAAAAACCAAAATTGAATGTCTTATATGATAATATGTCTACACAGATAAGAGCTTTAGAAACATTAGGGGTAACAACTGAAACATGCGCTGCTATTTTATATCCATTGGTAGAATCTTGTCTTCCTGAAGATCTACTACGAGTTTGGCAACGTAGTGATGTATTTGCCATAGAAAATTCATTGCAAGATCAACTTGAGAATATAATGCGATTTTTAAAACGAGAAGTCGAAAATGAAGAGAGAATATCACTAGCTACTTCAGGATTTGGTTTGTTAAGAACGAGGAAACACGAAATTCATTCACAAACAAATTCCGTTCCAACTGCATCAGGTATGATCAATCAAAATCGACAATATTGTATATTTTGTAAGAAAGATCATGCCAATGATAAGTGCGAAGAAGCAGCGAAAATGACGTTCGCAGAACGAAAGAAGATATCATCATCAAAAGGATGTTGTCACATATGTTTGAAATTTGGGCATATTGCTAGAAAATGTAGATCAGCAAACAAACTGGAATGTAATAGATGTAAAGGTAAACATGTTACATTAATGTGTCCTTCTGAAGAAAATATTAGAGAAACACAATTTTCTATTGAAAATTTGTCAAACCAAACATGTAATCAAGTATTTTTACAGACTTTGGTAGTTAATCTTCAAGGAAATAATATTACATCCAGAAAAGTTCGTGTTCTGTTTGATACAGGATCACAGAGATCATATATTTTAAAGAAAACTGCTACTGAATTAGGATATCAATCAATAAGAGAAGAAGAACTAGTTCATGGCCTGTTTGGGGGCTACCAGTCTGATGTGGTATCTCATTTATGTTATAGAATTAAACTTAATAACGTTGATAATACATACACATGTTCTTTAGAAGCATTGGATCAAAATGTTATTTGTGGCAGCATTACATCTTTTCAAAAAGATTCTTGGAAGAGTGAGTTGAATTGTTATGGAGTAACTATTTCTGATATACCTGATAGTCCTATAGAGATTCTTCTAGGAGTTGACGTATGTGGTAGATTATTTACTGGTAAGCAATATGTCTTGAATTGTGGCCTTGTTGCTTTAGAAACCAAACTTGGTTGGACATTAATGGGTAAAATTATTTCAAAACAAAATACATTTTCTTCACTGACAACTACGTCTCTTCATTGTAAAGATATACCAATTTCCGACTTATGGAAACTTGATGTCATTGGTATTTCGGATCCAGCTATCGAAAGAACCAGAAAAGAAACGGAAGAAGCTGTGAAAGATTATTTTATTCAAACTCTTACCCGATCTGATGATGGTCGATATGAAGTAAGTTTACCATGGATTTCTGGTCATTTTCCGTTACCCAGAAATTTTTATTTAGCTCAGAAAAGGTTAGAAAATGTAAAGAAGAAAATTGTGAGAAATGGATATTTAAATGATTATCATCAAGTCTTTAAAGATTGGATTGATGAGAAAATAATTGAGGAAGTTCCTGTAGAAGAAATTAATCTAGAGTCTCATTATTTACCACATCATCCGGTTGTAAAACTCAGCAGTGTCACAACAAAAATCAGACCAGTTTTCGATGCATCTGCAAAACAGAATTCATCATCACCTTCCTTGAATCAATGTCTAGAAAAGGGATTAAATTTAATTGAGTTAATTCCTTCCATGCTAATTAGATTTCGTCTCAAGAGAATTGGTGTGATAGCTGACATTCGAAAAGCTTTTCTGCAAATAAGTGTACTTGCTCACGATAGAAATTTTCTACGATTCCTCTGGTACGATGACCACGATCAAATTGTCCATTACCGTCATACGAGAGTTGTTTTTGGTGCAACTTGTAGTCCTTTTCTACTGGGTGCTGTTATTGAGTATCATCTAAAGCAAGCCTTAGAAAATTCCAAATACACCAGAACAATAATAAAGCAATTGATGCGTAGTTTTTATGTCGATAATTGCGTAACCAGCTTTGACGATGATGATGATTTGAGAAATTTCATTAAAGAAACAACTAATGTGATGGCAGATGGTCAATTCGATTTACGATTATGGGAGTATACACGAGATTGTTCAGACAATGATGAAATGACTTCAGTTTTAGGATTAATGTGGAATAAATATTTAGATACATTAAGATTATGTTTGGAAAAGGCTAGTTCACAGAGTTTCGAAAAGGTGACAAAGAAGGTAATATTATCAGCAGCCAATAGAATTTTCGATCCTATAGGTGTCATCTGTCCAGTATTGTTATGTCCAAAATTGCTATTACAAAAGACATGTCTGTTAAATTTAAATTGGAATACGGAAGTTCCGACAGATATTTCGATAGAATTTAAAAGATGGTTTGAGGAAATTTCAAAACTTGAATTTGTAGAAATTCCTCGATGGTTATTACAAAGTGATTTGGTAAATCTAGAAGATAAAAGTGTTCACTTATTTTGTGATGCCAGCCAACATGCTTATGCGGCAGCTATTTTTATTCGTACCACTTCAGCAACTAGAATAAAAATTCAACTGGTACAAGCGAAATCTAGAGTTTCTCCTGTAAAGAAAATGTCAATCTGTCGCCTTGAATTATTAGCAGCAACAATTGGAGCTAGACTTTTGAATTCAGTGATGAACGAGTTAAATCAGGAAATCAAAGATATTTCTACATATTGTTGGACTGATTCGACGACGACTTTAGCATGGATAAAACGTACAGAAAATTGGAAACCTTTTGTTAGAAATCGGACAGAAGAAATTAAGATGTTGACTAATGTGGATGATTGGTACTACGTTCCTGGAGAATTGAATCCAGCTGATCTTCCTTCCCGAGGTAGTTCTCCAAGCCGATTACTACAATCTAAATGGTGGGAAGGACCGACGTGGTTATCAAAACCTGCTAATGTTTGGCCTTCACAAAATTATCAAGAAAATCAGGATTGTATAGCGATAGAGAAACAGAAAACAATAATTGGATTAGTCTCTCACGATAAAATAGATATTTCTTGGTTATATACTTATTTTTCAAAGTATAAACAGATAATCAGCATGGTATGTTGGATGCAACGATTTATAAACAACTGCAAGAATTCCCGAAATCGAACAACTGGTAAATTTTCACTGGAAGAACATGAAAATGCTGAAAAAACCACAATTAAATTAGTCCAGCGAGAAGCATTTAGTGGTTTAGATGATAAGCAGTTCGGTTCATTAATACTTTTTAAAGACAATGAAGGTATATTAAGAGTCAAAACAAGAATCGTAGAAAGAGAAGATACAAAGAATTTTCGATTCCCAATGCTTTTACCGTCGAAACATATTGTTGTCAGAAGACTAGTTTACGATTATCATATAAATTTATGCCATGCTGGTTCACAAATCCTTTTGAGTAATTTACGTGAAAAATTTTGGATAATTGGCGGAAGAAAATCTATTAGAAGTGTGATAACAAAATGTGTTCGTTGTAGAAGATATGATACTAAACATTTGGAAACACCTCCAGTAACCTTACCAAGTGATCGTGTACGAGATGCGGCAGTGTTTGAAGTAACTGGTTTAGATATGACAGGACCACTTTATGTACGAGACAAGTCAAAAGTATGGATTTGTATATTCACTTGTGCTATCTACAGGGCAGTTCATTTGGAACTGGTATCATCACTGACAACAGAATGTTTCTTACAAGCACTTAGACGTTTTGTTGCGAGGAGAGGAAGACCATCAGTTCTTTATAGCGATAATGGTACGAATTTTATCGGTGCTGAAAATTTGTTTAAAGATCTCGACTGGGAGAAAATTGAGAATTCCACTTCTGTTGAGAGGATAAAATGGAAATTCAATCCTCCCACAGCAGCTTGGTGGGGAGGATGGTGGGAGCGATTAATTAGAACACTAAAGGGTTTATTAAGAAAAGTTTTGGGTAGAGCGGCGCTTAATGTTGAAGAACTATCTACATTAGTTTGTGATTGTGAAGCCATAATTAATTCGAGACCTATTACTTACATTTCTGAGAATAATTCTGACCTCACAAGTTTAACCCCTTCCATGTTTCTGCAAGACATCAAAGAAGTAGGAGTACCTGATCTTGATTCCATAGAATTGACTGATTTGAGAAAACGATTTAGATATCGAGTTAGATTACGTAATGATTTAAGAAATCGTTTTAGAAGTGAGTATTTGGGAAGTTTGGTATTACGTTCAAATAAATCACAAGCATACGAAATTCATAAAGGTGATGTGGTTATGGTTGGAAGTGACAATACAAAACGTCTTGATTGGCCACTAGCTAAAGTCCAAGAACTGATACTAGGGAAGGATGGTCAAATACGTTTAGTTCGATTAAAGACTAAAGATGGGTTTTTGTTACGTCCAATACAACGTATATTTCCATTAGAAGTCCACAGTAACGTAGAATCTGATATTTTAAAGAAGAAATTATCTGAAGTTGTACAAATGGAGATTGAGAAGAATAACAGTTACCAGAATTCTTCAGAAAGCACATTTACGACGCGTAGTGGAAGAAAAATTAAACATCCCGAGAGGTTAGGTTACTAGTTAACAACCGGAACGAAGATTCGTCCTTTCTTGAGGCGAGAGTATGTTGTGAATTTGTTCATACCGTATTACATGGTTTTGCGAATTGTTCTCCCGGTATTTTGATAGGGTTTGTTGAGTTGTCAAAATATGGGAATGTATTGTGAATTATTAGAAAATAAAGTCAGTGATTGTACAAAAAAGTAAACTAATATTGTGTACCTACGTAGTTGTTCTCTAACAAAGGATTTACAGACGACGTATTCTACATTCGGTGAATGTAGGATTCGCAACAATCACATAATATGTTCACTACTGTCCAATGATTCTCTAAATTGTGATGTCACCACTGATGATGACATTTACTAACCCCGACGAAACATGTATAGTTTTTTGATAATACTGAGTACATATTGTGGAGTAGATGAGTTTTTATTAAAATTATTTATTTAAAAACAGTGAAAGATAGGCAGGTATTGGAAAGTTAATTATTATTAATAATATTACAAATAAATAATAAATAAGCTTTATTGTCTAACAAAGTACAACTCCATTTATACGGCATACTATTATATTTTTAGATTTTCAACTATTTTTGAATAAATAATTTGTTTTAAGTTTTTTTAGTAAAAAACCGTTTGCAGAAGAAAAATTGTAATATCTTTGATCAATCAAGTTTTGACAGTGATTCAACAAGGTTTTACGGAATCCAACTGCGTTAACAGACTGGCTCACCAAGTTATAGGGTGGTTGCAAATTACAGTATGGTCACCTAACTAAAAAGATATTAAATTGCCATTATTTTTGAAAACTACAGATTTTCGAAACAGACAAACTAAAAGAGAGTTGCCTTTATTTTTATTATTAAATACGATAAAAGTATAAAAACATTTGATTTGATAAATTCTAAAAAAAAATATTTTCAACTATTTAACACTGTCTTTTAGTCCCTCGAGGTGTTATCGAAAATGAAGTTGAAAAAAATAGTTTATAATATTTTTTTTAGAATTAAATTCCTATGTTTTTATAATTTTAGTTTTAAAAAAAAATATAGGCAACTCTCTTTTAGGTTGTCTATTTCGAAAATATGTAGTTTGTGAAATATTGGCAATTTAACCTGTTTTTACGATTGTTACTTTGAATAACTAGTTTAGTTGACCATGAGAAAAATATCACAGTTGTCTACAAGAGAGTTCACAGTAGTTGTGATACCATACAACTTTTGGACTACCTGTACATTAATTCAAACTTAAAGTCATTTCCGTAATTTTGCTACATCTGCATCGATAATATATTATTTATCAATTTACTACTATTGTTTACAAACAATAAAATCTTAATAGGATTTAGCTTGCACGTACAACTTTGCGAATTATTTACCCGAACTAAAAAAAAAAACTAAAACGTCCTCTGAATAACTCTAAATCAGTAAATTTCTAGTTCAGTACATGGATAATTATAGACGAAATAATCACAGCTGTTTTGTTGTATTTAGTAAAGGGTGGTTTTACAATCCTTTCATAATTTTTAATAGAGTTTTCACGGTGATATATACATATAAATGTTAAATTCAAGATTGTAATTTTCTTCTTTTCAACCTAACCATTTGTTGTCGTTATCACTGAGGTTGAGGTTTGTGGCCTTGAAACATGCTTCGTAAATATTTTGGTTATATTAAAAATTATACGACTTATATCATTTAAGTAATCATTACACTCCTCTTCAAGGCTAATTCGTGAAAAAAATAATCCATTTAGACAATATGATTCACAATTAATTAACTTTACTAAAATTTATTTGTTTCACCAAAATTCCAATGTATTTAAGAGGTCTATAATTCACGGAACATTTATATACGTAACGGCACTTAACAAGGGATAGAATACATTTAAAACCACTAAAATCTTTCTAAGACTTCTTTAGAATCATAAAATTGTGAATACCGCCTATACAGTAACTATATTAGGTTCCTAGCTGCAACAGTAGCGTCGGTGTATTCCTCTAATTAACTAAATAGGTATGAATAAGCAGTTTGAAAAGTATAATATGCAGAATCAGTCTTGAAAAAGGTATATCGTAAAGAATTTTGGTTTCTTCAATAGTTATCAGAACATCAATATATATGCTAATAAAATGCCATGACCTATTAAACAAAATGTGAACCGTATGCCAACCCCATGGAGGTAGAGATGGTACTATTCATACAAAAGGGACTGGAAACTAGTCGAGTTACTAGGTTTTATGATTTCACGGCAGTGATGGCATATTGTATGTACTATAGGTTTAAAATGTAAAAATTCTAAATTATCAACATTGAAACGTACTTTATGTCGGTTTCTCATTTCAAACAATTTCTTAAACTATTAAAATTTTTAATAATATGTTTTTTTGTTTTCTTTCGAGAAATTGTAAGTGATAACATACTTCAATATCAAATACAACAAATGTAATTTTGTAGAAATCTCATAAGTGTCCGTTTTTAACAACCTTAATCTAATAATACCACTGATGATGGGAACTGCGTTTCCCGAAACATGTATGGCTTTGGTTTCACTCTCGTATACCAGCAGTTTAAACATACATATGTTCTTTACACATATAAAGAATTTTGTGGAGCAGAAGTCGTTTCATTTACAAATATATTTATTGTTGTTTATGACATAATATAACTTAAATTTAAATTTTAATCGTAGTCATGATATGACGAAATTAATTTTTATTTCATATAAATTGTCAATCGTGTGCCGTAAAATCGGCGTATTTTGTTTTTTGATAAATATATTGACGTGAAACAATAGCATTATTTAAAACAAATATTCAAAGCTGCCTCTACTGAAAGTCGGTATAAAGTATACCTATTTTAAATATACGAGCAGGAATAATCTAAAACCATTTTGCAACAACTGATGTGTTTGAAAATATCCGAAAGCATTTAATAACAAATACCGCCACTTTGTCACAATAATAAGTAGTACTAGTAGGTCCTTATAGTATATCTCCAGAGATCCCAAAAGTAAAACCGCAATTTTAAATACTCGGTTGTACTAATGCTCCATATAACCAAATATCTTGTTATTATTTATAAATCCTCATTATAATTAATTTGTAATTTGTAAAGTTTTAGAAAAATAAAAAGGAACATTTATGCCTCAGTTTGCCACAGTATTATTTCATATTATTGCATTGCCACGAAAGAATTACAGGCAATATTGACATGATTATACGTCACTGGCAACACCCTCTTATATGGGTTGTATAAATTGAAATGCCAAGTAAGCCACCAGCACCACTGAAGCATCGTCTTTTTCAGGCAGACCATGATCGCGCTCTGCTGCTCCGCAGGGAGATTACCATAGCATTTAAATAAATACATAAATATTACATAAGCGAATTGGTGTTGGTTAGGTATAATTAAATTCTGGAGCCGTACCGAATCCGTTTTCATCCCATAATAATCATTGTCCTCTTTATATTATAGGTATGTGTGGGGTTGATGTACCTATTTGAATATCGGAATGTAAATTTGTTAACATTGATTTTGGTGTTTTAGTATAAAACACATTATAGTCACGTACAGGTTGGGAAAATTTCGAAAATTGGATCGAAAACGATAGATAGGGCAAATCTAAGACACATGCTATTGCATGAATATTTTCTGCTTTTTTGAGTGCAGATTAATTTAGTTTATTTTATGAATGGTGATTTTAATTTTTTTTGTTTTTTGATTTCTGGTAACTGATTATTTATTTGGATTTTTTTTATATGCAGTGGCGGAAGGTGGCATAGTTTTTTGAAGTGAAGCATTGCAATACGACATGTTATACAGCTGAACACGACTATTTTTTAAAGGCTTATATTTAAAAACGTATTTGTCTATGAAAAGGTAAAAATGCCAGTATAATTAACATTAACAAAGGAAGACCAAATTGATATTTGCACTACAAAAATTTAGTAAAAACAAGAAACCAAGCTCTTGCTGCTATTTGGACGATTTTAACTGTGAAAAACGAGGTCTTACAAACAGACATCAAATTATAACCACTTGAATGTTTCCAACAAAGACAATTTTCTATGTGACAAATTTCATTCCACTAGATATGCTGTGAATATAAATATTGCACTTAAAACAAATAAAAAAATATGTGCGTTGACAACTCCAAGTTGTTGTATATTATATGGAGGTGTTAACAGATAATTATAAGCTTTTCGCATATGTATGCTACATCAACAACTTATTATAACTATGGTATATGTAAACATAAAGAACATCTCCAATCAAGAATATAATTATGTAGTTGATACCTACTTCTATTTCGTTGGTATTTATAAGTGGATAAATTTGTGGTGCTACTGATATGTTTCAGATGTGTCACATGTTGTCGTAGTCTAGAGCACTAAATAAGGAGGTACACGACACTTACGATATCTTATGTAAAATCCAATCGAGATATAATATTTATGTGTTTCAACTCATCAAAGTAATGCCGTACATGTTTCAAGTAACTTGGCTCCCATCTTCAGTAGCTACACATTAGTTGATAATAAAAATCATAGTTCAAAAACTACACTGATTCATTTGTTGACAAAAAGAATAAAGAAGACACTTTAACCGCCATCTAAGTAAATCAAAGTGATGAAATAATTGGAATTCTTCTCCACCGTACAAAAACTTTCTTATTAGCTAATAAAGGGTGTTTTTTATAGACGTATAGACTTTTGAAATGGAATAAAACAAAGATGAATTTTTTTAAATTGACATGAAATTTACTTTATTCGAAAGATAATCTTGTGGCATTATAATTTAAATATGACTTCTAGCATATGACCGCCACGGCTGGCTCGGACGTAGTCTAATCTGGAGGTCAAATTTTTGATGACATTTGTGGCCGTATATTGGCAATAACGCGGCGAATGTTGTCCTCCAAGTGGTCAATCGTTTCAGGCTTATCGGCGTAAACTAGCGCCTTCACATATCCCCACAGAAAATAATCTAGCGGCGTTAAATCGCACGATCTTGGAGGCCAATTTACGGGTCCGAAACGTGAAACTATGCGGTTACCAAACGCTTCCTTCAATAAATCAATTGTGGCACGAGCTGTGTGACATGTTGCGCCATCTTGTTGAAACCACAGCTCCTGCACTTCATAGTTGTTCAATTGTTGAACGAAAAAGTCAGTAATCTTGGCTCTATAGCGGTCACCATAGACTGTAACGTCTGACCAGCATCGTTTTTAAAGAAGTACGGACCAATGATTCCACCAGCCCATAAAGTACACCAAATAGTCAGTTTTCTTGGATGTTACGGTGTCTCAACATACACTTGAGGATTACCATCACTCCAAATACGACAGTTTGGTTTATTGACAAACAAAAGTGAGCTTCACCGCTAAACCAAATTCGCTTGTGAAAATCGGGATCAAAGCCAATCTTGTTTTGGGCCCATTCACCGAATCTACGCCTTGCTAGGTGATCGTGTGGCTTCAATTGTTGCACGAGTTTGATATTGTAATTAATTGCTCTGATGGACGATCATGTTGTCCGTAAAATGGACGTAGTGCGCGATACGTATTTCGAACAGAACCATGATTTTCAAAATAAATTTGCACAATTGGGAAAAGTTGTTCAGGCTTCAGTGTATTCATGTTGAAATTCAAAACCAAATTTAAACATAAATCACTTGAGAGCTGAATAATTAAACATTAGAAATAGATATATATATATATATATATATAAATTGGAAATGATCGTTCAATTTCTCAAAGTAGCTGCCCATCATAATATAATAAAACTCAAACAGCTCGAAGTTCAGCTACGTAATCAAATTGGTTGTCAATTTTATTGTGTGTAACCGGTTTCTGTCATAAGACCATCATCAGACACTAAACCAAACACAGAGAGGACAAATCGACGAATTTCATAGACGAATGTTCATGTCTTTACAATAACATTGTATAGAAATATATATTGTAAGTTCACTAATATTGTACCTACCCAATCTAACATTCGCTTAAAGTGTTTACAAACACTTACACATTGGCGGATCTAATTGAAACAATTTGGCGTTGTACGCTGACCAGCTTCAGATATGCTAAGGATTATTTGGAATAAAAATCTTAGAATACTGTTAATTGAACTGTTTTGTCTACGAAGTTTGAAGAGATAATAAACTTTGGATGACTATCGCGAATGCCCAAAGTATAATAATAATAATATTTATCCAGGTGTATAACAAATTACAGTTAGGTAAATCTTAATTCCCAAAGTTACAGAAACTTGTCAGAAATTACGATAATCTAATTGATCTCTATTTTACACAGTGAGCATACGTATATAAATCATTTATTAATTAATAAAGAAAAAAAACTAAAAGGAAAATTCAAAATCAAAACAAAAGTCATATAAAATAACCAAAATATAATAGATAGATATACCAGCATCAACTTGTAACTATTTAATTTTCGACATTTAATATTCTCGGAAATTTTAGGAGTCTTTGTTTCGTTCTGGTATCTTGCGGCAGCTTATTGTAATTTTTTTGTCCAATGTACGTAAAGCATCTCTACCCTAATCTCAAATTTGTTCTTGGTAAGTTTAAATTTTGATTGATTCTATGTCTGGTAGAGTAGTTATGATCTGGTGTATTACATAATAGATTATTACTCATCATTTGAAGTACAGCTTGATTAATATTTATTTCCAGTTTTTAAACTCCGTCTATGTTTCAATTCAAACCACACAGTGGTTACTGCTTGTGCGTTAAACCAGTAGAGAGATATTCCCTACAAACAGTACACCTTCTACATATAGATATCTATTATAAAACAGAGGTAAGTCGATTGCTTACAAGGTGTACGATTTACCTGCCGTGTAAAATGGGAGGGGCAAAACTCGTTGCTATATACTCACCTAACACCCTCTACACTCCACTCTGCCTCTTTCAACGTGAGAAATCCACCGAAAAAAAAAATTAACCCCACTACGGATACGGCTCTCAACACACGGTCAGAAAATCCAACTTGTTCAGGTTCTCTTTTCATCATTTATATATGTTGTTAGCTTGGAAAAAATGTTCAATGCATTTGTGTTGCGATTTCAACATGGCCGCCATGCTTTCAACTCGGTCCGATAGCACTGTTACGCCAGTGCCGTCGAATAGACGCTTGTCATTGTTTTTTTTTTAATTATTTTGTAATTGAATGCTCTGTTTTCTTGTGATGAAGTAGATGTTGTATTAAAACACTAACCTTTTTTCAGGACGTGAATTGTTTTGTGATTCTTTCTTGCTATACCTATAAAGTGATATATTAGGTCCGTAGGATGACACATAGATGGCGTTACTAGAATTTTTTCCATATGATTTTTATTTAGTACTAACCTTCAAACGGCCGGTAAGGTGATGGCGGCTGTATTTTGGAATGCGTACGGAATAATATTCCTCGACTACCTTCAAACATGAACAGCGACTATTACTGTGCACTTTGGGATCGATTGAAAGCTGAAATCGCAAAGAAACGGCCACATTTGCAAAAGAAAAAAGTATTGTTTCACCAAGACAATGCACCGGCATGGGTCGACAGATACTGACGATTTCGTTTCGCTCTTAATATGAGCTCGTCAGAGTACCATAGTCGTTGCCCATCTACAATATTAAAGCACAGTGAGATTTACAACAGTAGACAGTTTTGAATAATATGTAAATGCTGTAAATCATTTCCTTAACAACAAAATAAAATGAACATTTTCACCCTGCTTTATAAAACTCCCTATTAATATTTACACCCTGCCGTGTATGCAAAGTTCGTATATACCCAAAACATCAAAGATTGTGTACAAGAAAGGAAATTTAACAAAAAAGATTAGGGAAAATATAGCATAAAACTAATTTCACATCTCTTTCGATTATAATAAAATTTCCTTTTAAAATTACTTGTCATGTTGAACGCTGGAGCTGTGGCGCCTGTTAAAACGTTATTAAAAAACTTGCAAAAAGTAATCACGACGACATTATAATATTCTTTTAAAACTTCGCCACCCCCATAATATACTTAATATTATCCTGGTGCTTGGCAGGCATTTAAGAGAAAATTATAATAATATAGGGTTGCGGATTTAAAAACCTAAACGAACAACTGTAGCTAAATATTCAAGGAAGGATTATGCGACAGAACATTTTCTTCTTTTAATTCTTGGGATGATTTGCGATATATCGAACACGTTTAACAATAAAACTTATTTTAAAGAAGTAGTCCATTCTTAAGTGGAGTGAATGTATTGCAAATCCACGAAATCAAGTTAATACACTACACTTAATGTGTTAGGTAGATTAAACTAACATACATGTTTGGAAGCTCGCTATCTTCATCATCAGTGGCAAAATTTGTAGAGAAACTGTATTTTTGAAAGTATTACATCATTAGGAGTAATTTAAGAGTTACCGCGCAGCCGTATTGGGTCGTCTCGAGAGCATTTTGTCTCGAATTTCGAGACGGGACAAGTTCGAGACAAGACATCTCGAAAAATTGTAATGACAATTTTAATTAATAATATAAAAACAGCATCTTAGGGTGCGATCTGGTAATACGTACCCTTAATTATAAATGAAAAAATTAAATTTAGAATAAAATATAAAACCTTTATTAAATAACTGTTTTGTGCTTTACAGTAAAAAAAAAAAAACAAAATAAAAAAAAAGTATATTAGCTTATATTAAAAATTAAAATATAAACTCTAAACTGAAGATAAATAATAAACAAAAATCACAATTGTTTTGGCGTAGCATAAAAATTTGATGCAGAGCTAAGTTCCACTACTCAAAGTTCTTCTTTTAACGAATAAGTGTACCATGAGTTAAGACATAATAATGAACGAGCCGACTCCGCATTAAGTCGATTCCGAAGTTTAGTGACTACTAAACCAGCTTTTGATAAAGGCGTTCTGAAGGAACGCTTGTTGCGCGATAACTCATTCATTTCTTTTCGACAATTCCAACAATGATTCCCTTTTTGGTGTTTTCTCTGAATAAAAGTATACGTTTAGCACTTGGTTCCAAAATTCTTTATTTTCAGATTGAGGAGTAGCCTTTTTGAAGCCAGATTTTTCTTTAGTTTCTTGTAAGGGTGGAATTGGCCTATTTGGTGCACATTTTTCACGATAAATTGTTTCAAATTTTTGGTATGATCATTGCAAATGTTTCTAATTTGTGACGTGGATCCATTATGAGTCATGCGCAATAAACCCAAGTTGCTTTGTAGTAATGCTTAAGCATTTTATCTCTACCTGCTTTAAAAGTTTTGATGAATATTTCATCGCTTAGTGAGTGTTCTGTTATTTCGTCCAGTTCTATCACCAGCTCTTCTATTTTGTCAATTAACATGTTGAAGCCGATTATGACCAGTGGTTGGGTAGGAATCTCCCGATAATGTATATATTACTGCGATACTTAAAGCATCGCAGATATTTTTGAACAAGGTTCAGCATTTCCCATTCTGTTAAATCACAACAGAATTGGAAATGCTGAACCTTGTTTTAAATTTTATTTAAATTTTTGGTTATTCGTGCACAAAGCATCAATAGTTGTTTTCATTTTTGTTCCATCTCATACGTCGAATTCCAACGGGTTGAAATATCTAATGCCACCATTTTGAATGTGATGTTGGTTTTCTTTGATGTCTGGGTAGGTATTTTACTGTTAGATTGGAACAGATTGGTCTCTCATCGAAAAACTCTAATTAACATTCCTATTTTATATATTTTTTTACTAATACTCGAGACAAAACGAGACGAATGTTAGTCTCATCTCGTCTCGACCCTTATCTCGTCTCGTCTCACAAGATATTATTTCAAAATTTCGAGACGAGACAAAGCCTTATCTCGTCGCGTCTCGTGGCAACTGAAAATGAGTGCATGAAAGGACGTCAATATAATAAAAAATCGATTGTATAACGCCAAAACTTATCTATATCTAAAATATTTGACCTTGGTAACGAAACAGAATCTGGAAATGGTCTTAGTTGCCTTAGAAGACTTACAAATTTGTTTAGCGTGTTCACAATACTTTCCCTACCTTACTTAAATGTACCATTCGCAGCGTGCCAATATGTTAACACAACTGGAACGGCAACGAAGCGACAAATTGGAGTAACCTTTTTGGTATTAGACAATTCGTACAACTTAGTTCCAATATTGTACCACTCGACTCCTACTGCTATTTAAGAATTTGGCAGTTGTGCACCCGTACAATTCCCCCAAACTCATATACAAAAATTTAGCTTAATTAATGGTTGACCCGTTTCGGTCCTATTGTGGAGGAATATTTACAGACACACAAAAAGACACACAGACAGACTCAAGGAACTTCAAAATAGTTATATCCGATTTTATCTCAATTTTATTAGCGCGCTCACAATACTTTCGCTGGGACGGAAAGTAAAATAACATCAGTTCCAGTAATATTTTGAATAATGTATCACCTGCCTTACAGTTTCATAGTGTTGGTGAAGTTGACATATTGAATGTAATTAAAAGTATAAAAAGGAAAGCTGTGGGTTGGGATGGTATAAAAACTATAACTTTGTGCATCCCATTTTTTTGTCATACATAAAGCACCTAATTAATTGCTGCCTCCAATATTCACAATTACCTTCCGACTGGAAAACCGCCAAGGTCATTGCGCCCCACTTTCTCGAAGATACTGGAAATGGTTATACAGAGACAAATTTTGACTCACCTGAATACAAATAAAATAATTCCTATTAATCAATCTGGGTTTAAGAAGAACCAAGTTGTTGTACTGCCCTTCTATCAATTACCCATGATATATTTGAAGCTTTAGACCAAAGTGTTCTGTTGGATTACTCCAAGGCTTTTGACACCTTGAATCATGAATTGTTTTTGGCAATTCTGAATTATCTTGTAGTAAGCCCTAATTCTGCTGAACTTCTGCGAAGTTATTTACATGATCGGAAACAGGCCGTCAGTTACAACAACGTTTCTTCAGCTTTTCGTACCAATTCAAAAAGAAGTCCCTCAGGGCTCGGTTTTGGGACCTTTGTTTTATTTAATGTACGTCTCGCAATTTCCTTCTTCAGTGAAATATTGTAATCAACATTTTTTCGCAGATGACAGTCAAATTTATATGTCTGTTAATATATCTGAATGTGAGCAAGCTGTAGAGAATATAAACACTGATCTGTCAAATTTGGCACTTATATCTGAAAAACACTGTTTAATCTTAAATTCTGGTAAATCTATGGCTGTTGTGTTTGGTAATAAAATTAATGCTAGTAGATTCCTGTCCAATCTCGGAAATCAAATTAAAATTCAAAATAGTGTTGTGGAAATTAAGGATTGTGTTCGAAATTTGGGATTGAATATGGATACACTTACGTTTGACTGTTCATGTCAATAATGTCTTAAAAAGGCATATATGAATTTAAGATCAATCTACCACAATCGCCAGTTGTTATCCAGACGGACAAAGCTTGTATTGTGAGATTTTCTTATGTTTTATCGCATTTTCATTGTAGTGATTCTGTTTATAATTCCTGCCTTACTTGCATTGACTGCGGTAGAATACCCACAAAAAGTGCAGAATAGTTGTTTACGCTTGATATTTGGAATTAGGAAGTATGGACATTTGAATAGAAAACTTGGAGGGGTCGGATGGTTGAATATGAAAAATCGTCGTTATCGTCACAGTGCATGTTTGTACTTTAATATTGCATTCAATAAAATACCGCCATACCTATATTCTAGAATAAAATTCCGGACTGATATGGACAATGTGAATATTAGATTTAAGGGTACAATGACTTCACAAACTCATTCCAGCGAACTATTTAAAAAGCTCCTTCTCATATAACGTTACACGCATTATCAATGGGTTACCGATTGAAATCAGAAATTCAGTAATTTAAAAAAGAAGAGTTCATCGACATTTACTCAATACACAATAATTTAGGGAGCATGTCACTTGATTATTATATTAGTATATTCTTAGTTGTATGTAATGTGTTATTTCCTCTGTTCTTTTCCTTAGGTTTAGGTAAATTTGGGTTCGCGAAACAGGCGACTACTTGGTAGTCTGCACTGAATGTCGCCCTTTGGGGATATACACACTGGGGTTTAGGAATATAAGTATTGAATAATTAATTTTGCTGTATCTAGTGTAAGGTATATTCAGTTGATTTTCTTTATATTGTTTGTAAATCACCAATAAAGGCTTTTATTATTATAATAATACCAAATTATTCCAAATAGTGTAGTTTTCGAAATTTACACGGAGCACAGGCATATCCCAAAAACTACAAAACAAACATTACACCCAATTCGGCAACAGTGGGCTCAACGCAATGTATTCAAACTGCGCGAGTGTATAGAGCGGTAATGTTACTTCCATACGTGCCATCTTCCATTTTTTCTCCTACCGCCCTCGTAATAAAAACCGATAAAACGATTTTCCTGCCTAAAATTGTAATCTAAAAATTATCTATTTCGTATCGTGCTCAATTCAAGTTTTAATCTTTATACAAAATCAAAGCGCCTTCTTATTCAATAAATAGCATTTTTATATACAAACCGAGTATCACCAAGGTAGGTATGTAAAATAACGCACATTTCTTGGGTTTGTCGCACGATTGGCATGTAGTTGAAGGTATAAAAGATTTAAAATACTGTGACCAGAAATAGATTCTGTCACCCATCTATCTTCGTTGGTATGGAGACCGTTTTCGCTGTTAACCTTTAGGCGAATCACATTTAATCTTGTCGATAGACATGGTAAAGTGAACTCTTCTTGTAATGCACGGTTTGTTTTGTAGTTAGACTGTTTAGTATTTTAGGTGTATGTGGCTACTAACAATTTAAATTCAGCTGATATGCGATTTTATCATTTCCTTAATGGCATGTATACAGGTACAGGTTGTCTTGGTCCAAACTAAAGGAGGTGATAGCGGAGTTCATTTGGATAAAAAGTTTATATAACATTCCTCACCGTTTTTGAGTAATATTTATTCATGTGATTTTTACAAAAAACTTGTTCTTTGTAAAATAGAAACAGTAAAAATATTGCAAAAAGCCCAAGGAAATCTTTAATGATTTTTTTTTAGAACTAAGTATAGCAGGATTGGTTTTGTTTCATTTTCTTTTCAAGGTTTTTATAAGAACTCAAAGAAAGAAAATACATAAAACAATTTAAGAAAAGTTTTACAATAAATGTTGCAGCTCTAAAGCATAGCCTGTAGCGTCGAATAAAATTTAGCAAAACATGAGTGGTTTTTAATAAAAGGGGGTCAATTTGTAACTGTGTTTGCTTCAGTTACACGCAACTACTTAAAGAACATAAAAATAAAATAAAGAAATTAAACTCCTAGATTTTTTTAAAACCGTGAAATTTTTACAAAGATATTGCAAATCAAAGACCAATAATCCTGCTACTTAGAAAAAAATCATTAAAAATGTCCTTGTGTTTTTTGCTATTATATATTTTTTATAGCCTATGTTATATGAACTTTTTTATCAAAAATGACCTCCTCTATATCTTTAGATTGGACCATGACTTATCAGCCACCCTGTAATTTCCTGTAACATTATTGTTTTTTTGGAAATAAATGCTTATTCTATTCTATAGTCTAAATAAAAAAATTAACTCTTTATTAACATCAAAGTATCTTTTTAATGAAGTAGTCCATATTGAAGTGAAGTAGACACCTTACACCTTTTCTTTTTGTAAATTAAAGGGAAAACTTTTTTAATATTGCAAATGCACTAGCTTTCAGCCGACTCAAATAGTGAGTAATCGAAGTTTTTGACAACAATTTGTAATGGTTTAACAAAATTTTAATAAAATATTATGAATATGTGATTTATTTTAACATAAAACACTTTTTTTTCGCGTAATGAATTGGTGCATTTCTCCTAATACTACATAAATTATATCAATAATGATGAAATAGCTTTTTGTAATTTTATTAACCACTGATGATGGAACCTGGTGCTCCGAAACATGTATGGTTGATGTGCTATTTTTAGAGAGATCTATTAAATTTGTTTCGTGGAGGTCGACTTTTATTTCAAGAACTTATCAAAATATCTTATTAATTATTTAAGTAAATGAACACATATTTATATAGTTATACAAAAAAAAAAAAAAAACAAAGACTGAATTTATAAATACGAGTAGTTTGTAGCTTTCTACGATTTGAGTAGGGATATACAGGGTGTTCCTTTAAGTTATACCACTATTGCTATCTGCGAAATGTTAAGAGGACGTGGTGGGATAATTTGCAATTTTTCATGCCCAAGATCTTTTCACGGTGCTGTCAAATTCTTTTTTTGATGAATATTTGTGTATATATTTTATTGAATATATCGAAAACTATTGATTTCAGAGGCACAGTTTACATTTCATGTGAAAGTTTTACAATGCGACATCACCACCAAATTTGTTTTTATTTAATATGGGTCAGGATTTCCTTTAAACTGTTGTTGTCTACTTTATAATTCTTTATTAAATTAAATGTAAAGTAAAAAATAGTCATTTTTTGAACAATCATCAAAAAGAATTAGAAAATATAGGTAAGCGGACTTCACCATGTTAAAATAAATATAGAATATAGAAAGGGGGTTGACATTTATTGATTGAATTCTCTTGGTTTTAATAATTTACTCTCTTGGCTTGTAAAGCTACTCGAGAATCGCCCACGTAGATTACGCTCACATAAGGAGAATCTTAATGGTTCTCCCTCGTAAACGATTGACGGTCTTTATTTGAACTGCGCCTCTCAGTTAATAGTTACTTAAAGAGACTACTCAACGGGGAGATTCGTGCTTTTTAACGCTTCTAAAACTCGGAGCTTACTTCGTCGAAGCTGGAAAGAAGACCCAAAAAAGAGAGTTTTGTGGTAAGAGAACCTGGCGTAGCTTTTGGAGACATGTCTCCAACCACTTTCTTCAAACTTTACTACACAGAGCTACCAATAAAAAATCTCCCGTAATTTCCTGTTGCATACAAATTTATAACTTTTCTTTTTCCACTCATTCTAATATCGACCAATCAAATTGTCTATTCCTGGCGTCGCACCGCTTGTGTGGAAAAATGTGAATCAGCAAATTTTGTCTATTTCGTAGATACAATACTGATGTTAGAGTCATGAACTTTTTGTGAACTTTTACAAATTCTTAATCAGCGAAAAATACTTAGTTCGACCGGATGCAATATTTTTATTACAATATATACGGGTGTGAAACATATCATTTTTCTCTCATTGTATGGTACCTACCGAACGCAATTCCTTAAGTTTCGTTTCAATACGTCCTTCTAAGGTTGAAAAAATAAATTTTAACTTGCCCGTAAATCAAAACATCAAAATATATGTGGGAACATAACGTTTGTTACAGTATTAACAAAACAAGGGATCTACGATTTTTTAATGAATTCTATATAATTATCTGCAAATATAATTTCTTTAAATATTACAGTTTTTTCACTTGTGTGAAGAAAATATATTAAGTTATATGAAAATAGAAACAATGAGGTTTTATGTAAAGATATATGAAAAAAAAAGTGTACAACCCTGTGTAGGAGCAACGCAATTATTTTTTAAATATGCTATTTTTCTGTTGAGGCTTCCTATGGATATCAATTGTTAATACCAATGACATACATATAGTCTCGTATTACGAGGGTTGCCTTTTATATTCCGGGATTTGGCAACCTTGGTGTTGCAATCTGGCAACTGACAGCTCTATCGTAAAGTTGGACATTTTTAACGTTATACGTACTCAGAACGTTTTGACATACAAGCGGTATTTGTGTTGTTTACAGTAACTTAAAAGATTCATCTCGGCCCAAAAATGGAATTTAATCGTGAACATTTTCGTGCGATTATTTTTTACAACTTTCGACGTGGATTAACTGAACTGAACAGTGCATGGATGAACTTCATTCAATTTTTGGCGATGAAGCTCCATCAAGACCCAGTGTTTATCGATGGTATGGTGAATTCAATCGTGGTCGTAGTTCACTCCAAGACGAATTTCGTGAAAGTCGTCCAAAATCAGTTGTTGTTCCGAAAACCAGTGATGCTGTGCGCGAACTGATACTGCAGGTTCGTCATGTGACCTATCAATAGATTGAGACAACCTTTAGGCATTAGTGTAACCAGCATACATTCAATATTGCATAAACATTTGACTGTCAAAAAAATTTGTTCGCGTTGGATCCCACACAATTTGTCAATCGCTCGAAAAAAGACTCGTGTCGATTGGTCTAAAGAAATGCTCAAAAAATACGATGGCGGTGCTTCGAAACACGTCTATGACATAGTGACAGGTGATGAATCGTGGATTTACGCGTATGAGCCCGAAAGTAAACAGCAGTCGACTGTATGGATGTTTCAAGACGAGGCAATCCAACAAAAGTTGTTCGCGCACGAAGCACTTCCATGCAAATGGTCGCCTGTTTTTTCGGAAAAACTGGACATGTCGCAACCGTACCACTAGAACAACGCAGAACAGTCAGTTCTGAGTGGTACACAACCATTTGTTTGCCAGTTGTCTTCCAAGAAATCAGGAAAACCAACCGCCGAAGATGGATCACTCTTCACCACGACAATGCAAGCTCTCACACATCGGCTCAAACAACTTTTTTTTCGATTTTCGATGATTAATATTTGTTTTTGTTCCCTAATCCCGAAATATAAAAAGCAACCCTCTTACTTTCCCGATCCAGGAAAAAAATGAGATAAAGCAGAAGTTGTTTTGCAATTTGTATACTATTGTCTAACATGAAAATGTTATGTTTTTTAGATTGTAATTAGCAAACCTTCTAGTGAATACAATCCCTTACAGGTATTCTGGATAAAGTAGTATTTGGTCATTTATATTCGGCTTAAATCAAGCATTTATTTATTTATTTATATATTTTTTATAAAACAGGTTCGCCTCGACAATAAGACATATTATTTTAATATATTTCTTCTTCAAATAGTCAACCGTTTGACGCGCTGTGTGCGAGCTGGCATTATCACGATGAAGAGAAATGCGAGGTTTTTGGTTATTGTTCCTCATCTCGTCTATGATTATTGGTAAACAAGTTACTGTATACCATTCAGCGTTTTTCGATCCTCTAAAGGATTTGTTACGAGGTGCCCGGAATAGCTGAAGAAACAAGCGATCAATTTATTGGAAGTGCTTAGTGCAAACCTATGAGCCTCGGGCAAGTTATGTGGAATCCATCTGTAATATATTTTTTCCACAAATAAATGGTCATGCAAAATCGAAAGTTTTCGATATGCGTCTATCCCACTGTAGGTTACATATCGATCTTATTCTATCGTTTTCAGCAGAGAAATTCTGTAAAACAATTGTCCATTGTCTTCTCTGATAGTGGTTCATTGCCAAACACTGACCGATGCGAGTTGCATCCTTGTGGAGTTACGCCATTTTTGAAATCATCGCTTACTATTTGGTTGATTCGGTTTATTAAGAATGGTTTTTGATCCTTATCTCATCTTCTAATCTCTTTTTTGTTCTAATTCCCATATATAGGTATATATTACTAATGTAGATTTACTAAGTATATAATACTGTTTCTGCTTTTTTGGATTGTGTTTTTGTCAAGGATAAGATATGTTTATGTCTTTTGTTGTATTTGTTTTTCACAGGGTTAAGATTTATAACAGTATATACTGCATTTTTAACCCCTTTTGTATTTCAACATTATTTGATTCGTAAGTTATAAGTTGTATAATCTTTTTTTTTTTCTTATAGAACTGAAAATAAACTGAGATATTATTATTATTACAAATTATCATCCAACGAAGAAGACCTCTCCCTGCCAACAAGTTACTTAATCAATTTCTATCCCGATTTTGCATTAACAAATGACACAATGTACGAATGTAGTAATGACTGATGACACATGTCAAAAGCACCATCCAGTAGTCGTTTGTAAAAATATAGACCTCGTATTCGATAATTACTTGACAATTCTACATTCTGTCTGCATATCAATATAATTTAGTTTTTTGAAATACACATGAAACTGATTAAATACGCAAACTATAATTAAAATTCTATCAGTCAGAACATGGATAATAATATAAAATCATCGCGTATGCAAAATTATATCCCCAATAATTTTTATAAATTTATTCGGCAAGGTACAATACATAAATATAATAATATTGCAGTTATTACTATAGCTATAGAATAAATAATAATTGGTCTATTGATATGGCCATCCATGTAAAACATTTATTTGGAAAATGACATGTTTTTTGTTTTCATAAAAACCATTTTAAATTTTATAGTTTGGTTCCGACATTTATATCGAGCTATAATAAAATAAAATAAATAAAAACATATAACCTAAAAATCGACATGTCATATGCAGAAAATATACCAATATTTATATTATATATTTATTATGAATACATGTTTATTTAAAGGGAATGAATAGAAAAAAAATATGCTGAAAATATTTATTTATTAAATGAAAATTAATTTATATATCTACGAGGGCAAATCCTAACCTGGGTTTCAACAATTTTTGGGGATATGTAAAATAATCCGTAATTGTAGAAAAGTATGTTAAATTAATTAAATTAACACTGTTTCTTTCTAAAAAAGATTAGTTATTTTTTCGGCAACCGTCTGGGATGTACCCACTTCCAGACGCTTTTTCTTTGAGAAAGTAGCACTTCCCGGCCTAGGACAGGAAGAATCACGTTGTTGTCATTTCAAACAAATTGAATCCCTTCATATTAGCAATTGCTCGAATTTTAATATAAATATTAATATAAATAAGAATTAAAATGTTTCTGTTAATATGTAGTATTTTCTGTTCTGTTCTGTTTAATTCAAATAAAAATTAAAATGTATAATAAAGAAATGTGTCGTCTCTTGATTTGTTATTCTATACGGCTGCCGAAAAAATCTTGTACGCAACACGACCGAAAATAGTGTTTTTGGACTCACAGATTTCCAGAATTTTGTCTACTACATATATGACTGAAATGTAATATATTTTTATTTTCAGTTCATCCTAGTAAATTATCTATTTATTGTGCGATTTTGTAAAACTGGGTTTAACTCTTAAGGCTTCATGATCACTCTTTTGGTACAAATTCCTGGCTGTGTCAATTTGTAAAGTCATGGTCATAATATAGTGAAATACGAATAATTATATCATCAGTTAACGTAACATTTTTACATTGCATGCCGAATATAGACGCATCTTTAAATCTAGATGTTGGGCAATTTGCGGAATGTATCTGGAGAAGTTGAAGCCCCAACAGTTCGGGGAACATAAAATAGTCGGTCGGCGTAGTCATCATGTGAAACAAACAAAATAAGACTAAAACCAAGTTGAAATATCAGTTTTAGCTTCATATCCGAAAAGCAGAAACTAAATTGGAGTGTCATTTAAAAGTATTTGCATAATTTGAAATGCTATGGATTGATTAGAAGATGTTCTGCTCATCAATTAGGGATCACACGTCATTCTCTACAGCTGATTCTAAGGATAAATTTGAAACTTTTTTCTTACAAAATTCCTTTCATTTTTTGGATAAGCTGATTCCTCTGGAGTACTGTCGTGCAGTTCTGAAATTTTCTTGCAAGTTGGATAATGACCGACGAGGAGTCAAATTACCAGATTGGTGTCTTCGCAATTAAACAAAACTGCCGATTTTGGGGCAGCAAGAACCCAAAGAGATCTCGTCAAGATTCCCTGGATTCAGCGATTGTGAAAGTTTGGTGTGCTATAGTTTTTTGAGGATCAAACAGGTGTAGCTCAAACGGTCAATAGAGAGCGGTACACCACACAATATGTGGTTTCAACAGGACGGTTTTACGTCTCACACCGCCTTGACGGACGTCTTACAGCAACACGTATCCACCTCCCTTACCGGACCTGACCGCTGCCACCGTCCTGGATATAGTGTTTGCCAACAACCCTACAACCATCGGAATCTATAACAGCCAGAATGAGCCGCAATAATTCCTGAAATGCTGAAGAGAATGTTTGAAAATGCTATAAGAAGAGGTATATTTGCGAGCAGGGAAATATCCCGAATGAAGCTTTCATTTGTTGTATAAACGGTTTGTTAAAAATAGGTACCTTATCTTGTGCCAAATGGTAATGCTCATATTTGTTAGAGGACCGGCTTGACATCAAGAAAAGGGTAGGTAATTCGTTTTATCAAAATTAATTGCCAACTCGTGATTTTCTAGCCAGCATGCAGTTTTCTGAATATCAATAGTAATCTATGTGCTTGTTTTATCGTCCGCTCTTATATGTTTAACAAATTTTTTCCAATTCTTCTTTTTGTGCGAAATATAATTCAAACAGCATAACCCATCTAATTTTTAATATGAAGGACATTTATATAATGTATCGTATGACAAAAACATTACCTCCATTGTATAAGGAAACATTAATCAAATCATTGTTTACAAAAGCTACCACCACATAGAAAATATACATCAAAATATGTATATGATTTTATATCATCTGTGTGAAATATATGTATAGTAGATTTCAATACCTAAATTCTCTCTGAGGGGCGGGTTTTGTTTGAGAGTCTTTTCCCTCTTCACTAGTACAATGCCTTAGATAAATCTTGTATTGTTTGCAGCCTGAGTGGTGTATATGACATGTTGCTACCAAAAAGCTGACTTTGACTTCTTCTTGAATGTAAAACCAAAGTGTTTTATATACTTAAAATATTAATGTGTCAGCCTCAAAATGAGTTTGGGTTGTGTTGTTTAAGTTTGAATTCACCCAGAAATATTGAGTTAGTTTGTTAAATGAAGAAATATGCTGTTCATGAGAAATAGGTTTCGATGTCGACACATATTCATTATTGAAAGGAAAATAATTTTGTGGCATAGCGAACAAAATTAAAAAAAAATCTTTTTATTATATTTAAGAACACAAATTCCTTTTTACAGGGCGGCCCATTAGTGTGTAGGCGAAAATAGTTTTACGATCTATAACCGATAGACCAAACCATCCTTTACAAAACTTTTAGGAACTGAAGAGATGTACAATCCAAAAATATTTTCAATTATACAGTGCAGTTCACAAACACGCAGCAGAACAAACTTGCGTTTTCTTAATTCGACACCTTGTATATTTTAAAATAAATAAATGCTCTAAAAGACAAGAAAAATGCCATAAAGGTTGATATGCCTATGTCTAGTGGTTTTTTAAATATTTGTAAATAACAGTGAATTTTGACATAAATTTAAGGCGTTGTGGGTACTACAGAAACCAAAGACATACCAATTTTTCATTTCAGGGCCTTTTGAAATCCCTTGTCCTCTTTTACTGGATTTCATTGACCCCTGATTTGTAATTTTTCAGGGTGGTCAAATTTTCTAAATCGTATTTTTTTTGGAAACTGTTAAATGGGACGCCCTGTAAATCTGCTTATATTCGAGAAGGTGCTTTCCTATACATTTTATTGATATAATATTTCACGAGCTTACGGATAGCCGTTTTTTCATACAAAATTATTAAAAAAAGAAAAAATTGCCTTCAAAAGCATATTTAATTATGTAAATTAAACTTGGAATTTATTCTATTTAAACTTAAATTGTCTAAAAATGTGTGTTTAAACCATTTTATTATTTTTATTTTCTAAGAGCATTAATTTGTAAATTATTGAAATAATGCTGTAATTTCACTTTCGGTGTGTTTAAACAATTTTATTATTTTTATTTTTTAAGAGCATCTATTTGTAAATAATTGAAATAATGCTGTAATTTAACTGTCGGTGTGTTTAAAACATTTTCCTATTTTTATTTTTTAAGAGCATCCATTTGTAAATAATTGAAATAATGCTGTAATTTAACTTTCGGTGTGTTTAAACCATTTTATTATTTTTATTTTTTAGAGCATCTATTTGTAAATTATTGAAATAATACTGTAATATAACTTTCAGTGTGTTTAAACTATTTTATTATTTTTATTTTTTAAGAGCATCTATTTGTAAATTATTGAAATAATGCTATAATTTAACTTTCGGTGTGTTTAAACCATTTTATTATTTTTATTTTTTAAGAGCATCTATTTGTAAATTATTGAAATAATGCTGTAATTTAACTTTCGGTGTGTTTAAACCATTTTATTATTTTTATTTTTTAAGAGCATCTATTTGTAAATTATTGAAATAATGCTGTAATTTAACTTTCGGTGTGCTTAAACCATTTTATTATTTTTATTTTTTAAGAGCATCTATTTGTAAATTATTGAAATAATGCTGTAATTTAACTTTCGGTGTGTTTAAACCATTTTATTATTTTTATTTTTTAAGAGCATCTATTTGTAAATTATTGAAATAATGCTGTAATTTAACTTTCGGTGTGTTTAAACCATTTTATTATTTTTATTTTTTAAGAGCATCTATTTGTAAATTATTGAAATAATGCTGTAATTTAACTTTCGGTGTGTTTAAAACATTTTCCTATTTTTATTTTTTAAGATCTTCCATTTGTAAATAATTGAAATAATGCTGTACTTTAATTTTCGGTGTGTTTAAACCATTTTATTATTTTTATTTTTTAAGAGCATCTATTTGTAAATTATTGAAATAATGCTGTAATTTAACTTTCGGTGTGTTTAAACCATTTTATTATTTTTATTTTTTAAGAGCATCTATTTGTAAATTATTGAAATATGCTATAATTTAACTTTCGGTGTGTTTTAACCATTTTATTATTTTTATTTTTTAAGAGCATCTATTTGTAAATTATTGAAATAATGCTGTAATTTAACTTTCGGTGTGTTTAAACCATTTTATTATTTTTTTTTTTAAGAGCATCTATTTGTTAATTATTGAAATAATGCTGTAATTTAACTTTCGGTGTGTTTAAACCATTTTATTATTTTTATTTTTTAAAAGCATCTATTTGTAAATTATTGATATAATGCTGTAATTTAACTTTCGTTGTGTTTAAACTATTTTATTATTTTTATTTTTTAAGAGCATCTATTTGTAAATTATTGAAATAATGCTGTAATTTAACTTTCGGTGTGTTTAAACCATTTTATTATTTTTATTTTTTAAAAGCATCTATTTTTAAATTATTCAAATAATGCTGTAATTAACTTTTTTGTTTTTAAATAAAAAAATAAATAATTGGAAAAAAATGCGACATTTGTTGGCAATTTTTTCTTTTTTTAGTAACTTTTATGCTCAGCTCATGAAATATGATAACAATAAAAAGTGTAGGAAATGGACTTCTCGAATATAAGCACATTTATGCCTCATTTAAAATTTTCTTAAAACAATTCAATTCAATGAAATCCAGTAAAACGGAGAATACAAGCGATTTCAAAAGGACCTCACACGAAAAATTGGTATGTTTTTGGTTTCTGTAGGACCAACACAACGCCTTAAATTTTCACTCTTATTTACAAATATTTCAAAAACTATTGGACTATTAGGCATATCAACCATTATATCATTGTTCATGTCTTTTAGAGCGGCATTTATTTATATTAAAATATACAGGGTGTCGCATTATGAAAAAGCTGCGCGTTTGTCAACTACCCTGTATAATTCACAACATTTTTGTGTTGTACATCTCTTTAGTGCCTAAAAGTTTTGTAAATAATTTTTTTGTGTATCGCTTGTAATTTTTAAGATATGTTCCGCCCACACATCAATGGGCCACCCTGTATATTAACTACTGTTTTTAATTCCGCTGATTGGTGGGGATGGAAATTAGTAGTGCGGATATTTTTAGTTGTGGCATATTATATGACTCACCGTTAGTCTAACTGCCAAGTTGTATCTCATTCAGTTCATTAGGTAATCTTAGAACTAGCGTTGATCAAGCTACTCAATCGAGAAGAAAGGTAAAGATATAGAGAAAAACGAGCACCGCGCCGTTATAGAGTTCTTGATTAAGTAAGGAATACCTGTTCAAACCATTATGGAAGAGATGTCATCGATTTACGAGAACTCTTTCCCATCAGGAAAAACAATGGTTTACAAGCAGCATGGGCTTTGTAAGCGTGGTAGAGAATCACTCGAAGACGACCGGCATAACAAAAGTCAGTGAAAGATGGGAGCTGAGAACATTCACGCCAGCGCGTCAAATGTTCTTGGTGCGTTATTGGATATCTGTAGTGAAGTTATAAGGATGGTGTGTTGGACCAGATTTCTACTGGATACGAAACTTGGGTTCAGCATTATGAACCTCAGTCTAAGCAGGACTCCATGTATTGAAACACTACCACCCTAAAAAATTAAAGTCACACATTAAGCTCGAAAATAGATAGCGATGATTTTTAGGGACTCACAGGAAATACGTTACTATTGACTGATTATAAAGAAATAGGTGTTTCTATAACTGAAGAATACTACGCACAAGAATCATGTTGCGCTGACTGCCCTTCACAACGTGAGCTTCGATGTTATAGATCATTTACCCTATTAAGTCCAGTTCTAGCTACGGAAAATTATTATTTGTGCATTGCTTTACTTCATGAAACAAGCAATTTACAAATAAAGACTCCTGCCAGGGAATTCGGGCGCATCTAGTGTTTTGGCAACAGGATATGATGGAGTTGTTGCTTCTCATCTTTCCATTGATTGTGAACTGTGTTTCACCGGGCATATTGCCACTATTGCACTAGATGTCGCCAAAAACATAATAACAATAAATGACTTTATTGGCATAAATTACATACATTCAAAAATGGACGAACAAATAAACTAAGAAAAATCAGATGCCAAAAGGCGCACGCTCAGCAAAGCTGATTTTCAGCAAGGGCCCTATAATACATTATAATTATGCTAAAAAATATCTAAAACGAAAACACTAAACATAATAATAGATAGATAAAGGTTACAATTTCCAACATAAGTAAACACACCTCAAACATCAGACTCAATGAGTGTCATCTTCTCTTGAAATAATTTATCATACAAACAATTTTTAAACTTAGACAGTGATAATGTTAATAATATCCTTGCCTCTGACATTTACATTATGTATATCAGTGCGGAAAGTTATTCTTCTATACAAGCAAGGCGAAGTTTTCAACAAAATGATCCTGTGGTATAGAAACTCAGAGTGCAATGTTCTTCTGTTAATCATATTAAGCCACTTTATGGTTGATAAGTTATGAGATATTCTGTCAAACTTCCGTATTCCAAAAACCAATGAGTTCTGAAGTCGTTGGACACGCGCCGAATCAACCCGCAAGAGACACGGACCGTAGACGTAATCACAGAAGTTCATATGCGACAACACCAGTGATTCACACAACAACTTTCTCAGGCTAGTGGCATAGATACTCTTAAGATGGGCATAGCCAATTTGAAGCTTTGATATTATATGCTGAGTAAATCTAAGCCCATTGTCAATAATTAGTCCCAAGCTCTTGGCATGATCGGAGATTTGAATGGACATCTTGTTGAATTATTATTTGTCCCAAAAAATGAAAAGGGAAATCCATGAGAAGCAATTTACGAGCGATAAAGTTGTGAAGGAAATATCTTCAAAAGTTGCAGTCGCCAGCCTTCCTGTGCATAATGGTTAAGCCTTTAATTTTAATCTGATTTCTTATAGATATCATCAGACAACTGTACTTTTTTGTGCAAACTAGAGGTGGAAATATACAGGGTGGGCCAACGAAAAGTTTGCACCTAGCTTTTCTCTTTTTTTTGTAGTCGAATGCGAAAATGCTCGGACACGTCGATTTTGCTTTTGAGGGGGACACATTTTAAACATATTTTTCGATCTGCGCCTTTAACCCCCTAGCGGGGGTGAGTAACAACCCTAAAATTTTAAATGGAAAGAGGGGTCTAATGACATATCATTTGAAAGGACACAAAATTGTCTTTCTAATGATACCCTATTTGTCGAATTTTACTAAAACAGTTAATACGAAAACGACTTTAAAGACATTAAGCCGATAATTTTGGTATTAATGAGAAATACAAATAAGTTTTAATTATTGCGAGTGAAAACACCTGCAATCGTTAGTACATTCCAATGTTTGTTAGTTTTAACATTGCTTTGTAAAAAAAGTAAACAAGCTGTTAAATTGATTTATTAAAACGTTACATTAACAAATGTTGAAAATGTGACCCATTTGATTCCATACAATAATACAGATTTTGTTCAAATCTATTTCTAACATTTTGTAGCATATCAGGTGTTATGTTTCTGCACTCTTCTGTAATGCGTTGGCGAAGATCTTCTATGGACTCGGGCTTCGTGGCAAAACATTTATTTTTTAAGTGCCCCCAAAGAAAAAAGTCTAAAGGCGATAAATCCGGTGACCTGGCAGGCCATTCAATTGGGCCCCTCCTTCCAATCCACCGTCCAGGGAACCGGTCATCTAAGAACTGTCTTACAGGAGCCACATAGTGCGGAGGTGCTCCATCTTGCTGGAAATAAAGCCGATCAGCAGTATGATTTTGGTCATCTTCTATTATTTGTGTTATTAAAGGATCAATTGTGTCTTTAAGCATGTTTAGGTACACTTCACCAGTTAAATTTCCAGGAATAAAAAGTGGTCCTATAATATGATTTCCTAATATGCCACACCAGACGTTTATTTTTTGAGGATACTGGGTATGAACCTCACGGAATAAATGTGGGTTACTGTCATCCCAGTAACGGCAATTGTGCCTATTTACAGCTCCATTCAAATAAAATGTGCATTCGTCGGAAAAACAAATGTTAAATAATAATTGCGGATCTTCAATTAAACGCTGGCTCATTGCTTCACAAAATTGCAGCCTTCTATCAGGATCATCCTCATTTAGTTCCTGTACTAATTTGATTTTGTACGGATGAAATTTGTACGCTTTTAAAATTCGTATTATGGACGAACGGGAGACACCTGAGGCTTCAGCTAGTTGACGGGTACTTTGACTATGATCCATTTCAACATGCCCTAAAACAGCGACTTCCACAGCTTCATTTCTGATCGGTTTCTGCGGCTGGTGTTTTACATTACAGACAGATCCGGTATCTACAAACTTTTTAACTAACTTGCCAACGTACACATCATTCACATTTTTATCGGGATGTCTCTCATTAAATAAGCGAGCCGTAAGTCTAGCACTACTATTATTTTGAAAATAAAGTTTAACAATTTCAACTCGTTCTAGAATGGAATAAATCATTTTGTACGGTAAAAGTAAAATAACTTGAGAAGCAACCAAACTGAATCAATGAAAAGACTAAAATAAACGGTGTAAATTCTTTTCCTACACGTATCTGCAGTTTTTATTTCAACAAAAAACGCAAACGATTAGTGAGGAATTTAGTTCTGATAAATAAGATAGTGTTTTTGAAATCCCGTTTTTCTTCAAAGTAAATAATTTAGAAATGATTGTAGTTGTTTTCAGTCGTAATAATTAAAACTTATTTGTATTTCTCATTAATACCAAAATTATCGGCTTAATGTCTTTAAAGTCGTTTTCGTATTAAAATTCGACAAATAGGGTATCATTAGAAAGACAATTTTGTGTCCTTTCAAATGATATGTCATTAGACCCCTCTTTCTATTTAAAATTTTAGGGTTGTTACTCACCCCCGCTAGGGGGTTAAAGGCGCAGATCGAAAAATATGTTTAAAATGTGTCCCCCTCAAAAGCAAAATCGACGTGTCCGAGCATTTTCGCATTCGACTACAAAAAAAAGAGAAAAGCTAGGTGCAAACTTTTCGTTGGACCACCCTGTATACAATACAACTATTTACATTAAACCTTACAAGATTAATTTGTATTTAAGCACTAGTTCAACATACCTACTTGAAACTTTTAGTACTAATTATGATCATTATGTTTGGTTGATAGGTACAATTTCAAACCAATTCCACTATTATGGCTAATGCCGTATATTTTTGCGATAAACCAGTCACATTTTTTATATGATAAAACACTATTAAATTAAATTCTTTACGATTCAACCACTTTTTGTTTCAGAAGAATTAATGCCACATAAATATTAGTATATATACCTACCTCGACTTGTTGTAGGTACCATCATAAAATAATATAATGGTTTATATATTATTCATTCTTCTTCCGTTCCATTGTCATCAGTGTTGCCCATCGCGGTCATTTAGTTGTTAAATGTGTTATAATTGGTCCTAACACGTACCCTGGCGTCACGGTGACCAGACTAGCCGCCCGCTAGTGACTGAGATCGCATATCAGTTTCTGTATCCCAACGCAGGCTGTTGTCATGCTTGTTTTGTGCCTCTAGTTTATTTATTTTGACTTGTATTTATTGCATTCGTTTTATTTTTTAAATATGTTCAATTTTTTATTTTTAACAATAAACTGATTTCTTAGGGTTGAGAATTCACAGTTAAACGGCAACCCGTGTGCGTTAAATTTAATTTCTGCTGTGTCTATAGCTAATTTCTTCATTATTACTGAAAATAAATTATAGACACTGTGACAAAAAATCCCAACTCACAGAATTATAATATATCAATAATTGTTTGTTTTTTTTTATCATCAAAATACTGAGACAAATTTAACATGAATAATAATGGTCACAAGCAGTCTGTGGTAGATTTTCAAATATTAAAACCTTGAAAACTCTAAAATGAAATAGAAGAATGTAATAAAGATCAAAACCCTTAAGCGCGTATAAGATCAAAGACTACTTCCTACAAAGCAAAGTAACACCGATTGCAAAAATTTAGAATTGAGGTATTACCGGTTGTAACCGAAAAGATAATGAGATTCGAAAAATAAACTAAACTTTACCAATCAAAATTCTGTTTCAAATTACCGGTTCAGCTTTTGAATGTATTAGAAGAATCCCTTAAAAAAACATCAACATGAAGGGCCCAATAAACATGTTGAAAACAATTCCCACATATTGGTTTCCATAAACAGAATATTTGGTAATACAATTTGAAATTTTACGTGTTTGCTGGGTAGTTATTCCTGAATGTATTTTAAAGTGGGATGATAACCATTCTTCCCACCAAAGGTAGCCCACAAATGTTTACAATACTACAATTAACAAATTATATGGAAATTGAATATGACTTGTCTATTTCCCAAACCCCCTAAGTCCATTTATCTAAAAATATAATTTTTTGATCGACTCTGTATAATAAATATGCGAGGAATCGATCTGTGCGTTTATTTTCTTTCTAAACTCTCTCTAAGCCTTAACATCAGCCATAGAATATGGGTTTGCTTCCAAAACCCCCTATGTGTATAGGTGTAATACAGTTCCAAAACTGGCTATGTAGTCCAAAATAAAACTATTACAAAACCCACTACAAAACATACTATGCTAATGTTTTGTGCTCCGATAACGCCCTATTTGCATGTTTATTATATCGGTTCTAATCAGTTGATTTCCTTAATTTTTGTCAATCATTCACGTTACAAGTGTTATTTTCGTTAGCATCTGCATCTGCAGAAAGAATTGCAATTGGAAGTCCCTTAAAACAATCGAAGGTTCCAATTTTTGTTATCAAAGCATTTTGGTGAAGAGTGGAAAAATGATGGACAACTAATGTTTATAAGGACGGACTTGAGACTAATGATGACTAATAATGGACATGCTGATGCTGACGATCATAAAGAAATTCCTGAAGAATACCTGTAATTATTATAAAATTAAGTTGTGTCCGTAAATATAAATGAAAAATAATTTTGTGGCGTAGCGGACAAAATGACTGGTTTTACCTACACAGGGGATTTTGTTTAATTTAGCAGGGCCTCAGTCTAATTCAGTAGAACCAGACCAAAGCATGGGTCGACAGATACTGACGAATTCGTTTCGCTCTTATTGTGAGCTCGCCTGTATTTAATCACAATGAGATATACAACAGTAGATATATGTAAACTAGTACCATCTACATATACACATAGTAATGCATATCCCAACATAAATCATATCTCATTGTGATTAAATGCCGGCCGATATTGTAGATGGGCAACGACTGTGGTACTCTGACGAGCTCATAATAAGAGCGAAACGAATTCGTCAGTATCTGTCGACCCATGCCTCGGACTGGTTCTACTGAAGTATACTGCTAAATTAAACAAAATCCCCTGTGTAGGTAAAACCAGTCATTTTGTCCGCTACGCAACAAAATTATTTTTCATTAATATCTATATTTTTTTTTTAATTTCGAAATTTAAAAGTACTTTGTTTTTTTTTTAAAATAAACTTATTATAACTTAAATAGCCCGGTTTTTAAGAATAAAATTGTTTTTTTCATTTTGACTGAAAAGGAAAACACATGCAAAAGACGCCAATTTTTAGCTCTCCATATCATCTCATGAATTCTTTTAATTTTGGACCCTCTTTTAAACCCCTTGCCTACGCTCTATGTTTCCCAAAATCCAATCAGGTCCTTGCCATGTCCTATAATATTTTTGTACCAAATTTGGTTAAAATCTGTTAAGTGGTTTTTGCGTTTTCGTGCATACAGACAGACAGACATACATTTTTTTAAAACTATTTATTTATGTATAAAATG
Source organism: Apoderus coryli (assembly GCA_911728435.2). Lineage (NCBI taxonomy): Eukaryota > Metazoa > Arthropoda > Insecta > Coleoptera > Attelabidae > Apoderus > Apoderus coryli. The sequence goes on along the minus strand of OU452204.1, from coordinate 5,741,589 downwards.
ACCAAAAACAAGTATTTCCGGTGAAATAAAAAAAAAATTCATGAAACTAATAGTCTCCATATATTACATACAGTGTGTCCCAGGATAGATGTAACAAAAGGTGTGAAGGACAAAAAATCTTTGAGTTTTGGAATGCCATTTGGGGAATGTGTCCTGCTTGTTTTAAAACTAAGGTACTCAAAAAAAGACATATATATTTTTTGGAAATAGTTTTCAATCATTAGTATTATATTAGAATACTTCGTACTATTTTATTTTGTATCTTACAACAAACGCCACATAAACATTACAACACATAATAAATATCAAAATTGCGACAACAAACGTATATACAAACTGGGTAATTAGAAATAGGTTTAATATTTTGTAATAAACATTTATTCAATATAATCACCGCCCATATACGCACATCATTCGATGCTTCGTCTGAATTTTCCTTAAAACTGTTTAGAAATTTGTTCTAAAATTAACGAGTTTGCAGCATTTCTAATTCTTTCCAGTAATATTGCTGCATCATTCGTGTTAAAGTTCGATAAACCACCCTAATACTTAAATAATCTGAAATGATATTTGAATAAAAAGAAATATAAACTTCTTGTGACAAAACTCAATAAATCTATTCTGACAATATTTTTTTTTTAACAACAATCATATCACTAATAACAATACTTGAATATATACAGTGTAAACTTCAACACCTTCCCTTATTCAATGTATTGGTTACTCCCAATCGTCCTCGAAGTTCTTGCAGTCTCGGCTTGAATAATGGCTTAGTTAACAAATCAGCAATTTGTGATTTACCATCTATCTTCTTTATCAGAATTTGACCATCCACTACAAGTTCTCTAACAAAGAAATGTTTAATTCTAATATGTTTTGTACGCCGGTGAAATTCAGGATTTTGCACCAATTTGATTGCGGCTTCATTATCAACAAATAGGACTGGAACACTTTTCAAATCGTGAATTTTATTGAACAATCTCATTAACCAGACAAGTTCTCGAGCACCTTCACTTGCAGCTACAATTTCTGCTTCTGTAGTTGAAATTGCTACTGAAGACTGTTTTTGACTCATCCAAGATATTGCACCTCCTGCATACATACATACAACTCCAGATGTAGATCTCCCCGTAAGTTCATCACCTCCGTGGTCTGCATCGGTAAAACATTCTATAACGTTTTTATGTGCATCGCGTTGATAAGTTATACCAGAGTCTAAAGTGCCTTTAAGGTATCGAAATATTCTTTTAATTTTAACAAAATCAGCATGACTAGGATTTTCTAGTGATCTGGAAACTACTCATATAGCGTAGGCTAAATCTGGACGACTTCCAATCATTAAATACATTAATGCTCCCACAGCTTCTCTATAAGAAATTTCAATCACACTGGAATCTTCTTCATCCTTCCCTGATTGAACATTTTCTTTCACAATTGGAGTGCTAACAGGCTTACATTCGCTCATAGAAAAACGATCCAATACTTTTCTAGCATATGCCTGTTGGCTGACTTTAATAGAACCATCTGTACTATTTCTTTCAATTTGGAGACCCAAAAAATATGAAGCAGGTTTGACAGTAATTTTAAATTCATTTTCAAGATAATTTAAAAATTTTGATTTTAAGTTTTCATCATTTGATGCGAGAAGTCCATCATCAACATACAAACATAAAATCAAAGTACTACCATTTTCTTTCTTAATGAATAGACATGGATCTGCTTCTGTACTTTTAAAACCAAAGTTTGATAAAACATCTACAATGCGCTTGTTCCAACAGCGTGGAGCTTGCTTTAAACCATAGAGACTTTTCTTTAAAAAACACACTCTATCTGTTCCATCTTCAAACCCTTCTGGTTGTTTCATATAAATGTTCTCTTCTAGTGATCCATACAGGAAAGCAGTAGTTACATCAAATTGTGTAAGAGTCATATTATCGATAGCAGCAACACTTAATACACTCCTGATTGATGATAATTTTGCAACTGGACTAAATGTTTGATCGTAGTCTTTACCAGATTTTTGTGAAAAACCTTTGACCACAATTCTTGCCTTATATTTTTCAATAGAACCATCTGAATTTGATTTAATTTTATATATCCACTTACATGGAATAGCTTTAGAATAGAACTTTAACATGGTAGCAGAGGTCCGTGGATCGGAACCACGCTCTGCTACCATGTTAAAGTTCGATAAACCACCCTAATACTTAAATAATCTGAAATGATATTTGAATAAAAAGAAATATAAACTTCTTGTGACAAAACTCAATAAATCTATTCTGACAATATTTTTTTTTTAACAACAATCATATCACTAATAACAATACTTGAATATATACAGTGTAAACTTCAACAATTCGGAAGTGGTTCAGCATAAACCAATTGTTTCAGACGACTCCATAAACAAAAATAACATCACATTCTAAAAAAAGTATATTATGATTCAAATTAAAATATAAATGGGATCAGTAACCTCCCAGGCAGTCGATATAGTGAACTGTTGTTCGCTCGGCGTATTACCAACGAAAACTAGATGTCGCCAAACACATTCTTTTACATCTCTGTACCGTGTGGGGTATATACCACATTATTTACGAGAGTTTGGCTATCAACTACTGACCGATCACCACTGATGAGTCGTGGATCGACGAAACGGCCGTCTGGTGAAAGTATAGTGGTTGACAGACAAACTCTCGGAATTTAAGTCTTGTTTTGTTAAACAAGCCCATATCTGAAATATTAATTATTGCAAAAAAGTATTTTTTCCAAAAATATGCTTTTATATTCCTGAAATTTGGTCGCGGATATGAAATTGCATTCGAAACAACTTTTGTTGTTAGAGTTTCGGCGTATATTTTAATATAAAGACACTCCGTTGATGATAATTTTTATAAATTTGTTTATAAAACATCCTGTACAACACGGATTGAACACATTTTTTTTAAAACAAGCAGGACTCATTGCCCAAATGTCATTCCAAAATTCAAAAATTTTTTGTCCTTCACACTTCTTGTTACATCTATCCTGGGACACACTTTATATGATATGGAGAGCTAAAAATGGAAAAAAGTGAATTTCGTGTTTTGATAAATCATTGCTTTTTGACGAAAAAAATACAGTGGAAACTAAACAATGGCTTGATAAACATTATCCGAACTCTGCTCTATCGAAACAAATTGTAAAGAAGTGGATTGCTGAATTTAAACGTGATCGTACCTGCACAAATGATGCAGAGCGCAGTGGAGGCCCAAAAAGTTGGGAAATCGCTATACTCCTTGTATTGCCATTGAAGGCAACTATATTGAATAATAAAATCGAGTTTTGTCAAAATTTTATTTTTTTCTTACTTAGCCTACGGACTTATTGAATGACCATACATGATTTTTTTATAATACCTAATGAATGTCTTGTTAACGTACAAGTTAGCTCTTAAAACTAGCAAAGATAGCATTTTATCTATAAGCTTCTTATTAAGGTTCTACTATAAATATTTTACTTTAAGTAAATAAGGATCACACTACCAGTTTAATCTCTGCAATTCTTGTACAATTATAAAATTGTTTATCAAGTAGAAACCGGTTGCAAGATAGGTTTGTCTGTATTCGTCGCATCCGTCTTATGTAAGGTAGCATAAACGCTATATGTTTATTGCAAGTACTTCGCACTTTACTATTAAGTTCTGATAGCAGAAAGATGTTGCTGTTGCTGATGACTTGAAGAAACCTTATACAGGGGATGTATAATAGTATTCCCTAACCCATGCATATCTTTCTTTAATGTGATACTTTCATTGTACACGCTCGCTGTAAAAAAAACAACAATTTGAATATTTGGAAATGAGGAAATCGAAGACTTCCGATAGATCATATCACCCTAAATTTGTTTTTATTGTTGATGTACAAAAATGTTTTTTTTATTTTTATTTGTTTATTTCTATAAATTACATAATACAACAAAATTATTAATTTACTCTAATGATTTATAAATAAATAAATAATAGGGAGTGAGAATGGTGCCTGCAAGATGTAAAAACTTTGCGAGGTTTGTCCACCTCCTACAGATACTCTAAAAACTCTCCACGCACTTTTTAATTACTTCAACATATAAAATATCTTCAAAATTCGAAACAACAACTTAAATTATAGTTGTAATGAAAATTCCTATTCAAAGATAAACAATAAATATTAAAACAAAATAAAGTAACCAAACTGTATAATGACGATACAGCAGGGAAACAGACACAGAAGTAGCTTCAACTCATAAACTCAATGTTTTGACACCTCAACCAACTTGAAAGTTTTGATTTAGATTTTTTTAAATTCGCCTTACTTTTCAATTCCACTGGCATTTGATTAAAAACCCTATGACCAATAAAGGTAAATGATCTCTGCCCGATTGTTTTTTTATATGCAGGTTCCCGTATAATCTCTTTTTTCTTATCAAGAGTTAAATAATCGTGCTCTGGCGTCCCTAAAATTTTTTTAGAGTTATTAAGTTGGAGAACAGCATTCTTATAAAACAACTGTCTTATGGTCAACACATCAGCTAGTTTAAACAAATTTTCTGTCGCGAATCGAATATCTAAATCAAAGATTATTTTTAATATTCTTTTTTGTACGATTACCAAAATTTAATTAAATAAAAAATTTTAAATACTAAAATAAAGTGAATCATTGTTCTGATTTGTATCATTATTATACTGAATATCTTATGTAATAACCTAACTTTACTAAGTTTTCATTAAAACCATTTACTTAAATAATGTTGTTTGTTTTGCCTCCTAGGAGCACTGTCCCCTTCATCGTCCCTCACTTTTTTTTAATTTACATTTATTTTGTAATATTTTTTACACAAATCCAGAACAAGTAAACAGTATAGGTTGCAAGTAAGTAACACAAACAATTAGTAGAGTGCCGAAACCGGTTCTTGAACAATCACAGATTTCGTTAGATCGCAGACAAAATCGTACAGTGAAAGATCATTTCTCGGTTGGAACGCGCTTAATGTTTTGTCGAGGTTGAAACGAACTTCAGGATACACTCTCTGGTTTTCTTAATTTTAAGCTTTCTTACTCCATTATATTAGCACCGAACATATAACGGGATAGCTGGATCACATTGGCGAGTCCCCTTAAATTCGTTCGATCAAGGCATTGTCGGCTGCAGCTGCAAGAAGTAAACGAATTTGAAATTACAACGCATACGCGCGCACTCCAATATTTAAGCGACAGAAGTCGAGGGCTACACTGAAAAGTTTATATTCTGTAGGCAAGATGAAGTTAAAGTAATAAAATTAAAGATTACGGGATTTATTAAAATCATAACATGATGATAATGATTTTTTTTTAAATGCTGTACAGAATTGGAATGGAAGTTGGATTCCTGGCATTTCCACTTTCAACTTTTTTTAGGCAAATTTGAATTTGTTCTAGTATCTATATGGTACAAACCAATGAATATTCCTTTTCATTAAGCATTTCACTTAATTCTAATACTAACTAACTTACGTCTTTACATTTCTAGCTAACAACTTTTAAATGTTTGAAAAATATATTCGTTTTTAATTTCGTTTGAATACATCGAAATTGTTTAAGTGACTTAAATTTAAAATACCGAAAAGTCTATTCATTTTGTCAATGCATCATAGGTAATAATTTGAAGTATAAAAAGCAATTTAAGGCTACTGTGGTGCTGTGACTAAGTACTTGAGAAGCATATTTAACCTTCGTTTTTTGAAAACTGTTGAAATAAATGTGATCATCTGTTAATTTAGGGCATAACCTGTAGTCCTTTGATTTATCGTACAACTGGTACATGATTTCAATATATTTTTTTGTTTGTTTTTCTTTCCGGTAAATTAAAAATGTATGAAAACAAATTATTTCTAGTGGATTTTATTAAATATCGCACATCAAACAAATAACCATTATTCTTATCATCGACGAAAAAACAAGGATCATTTTTAGCACCCGGTATATTGGTTGTTTTTTTTTTTTGTGAAATAAAGTGTTATTCTCTATCCCAGTATTAAACAAGAAACATTTAAATAACCTCTTCTCCAGCTTGTCAGCGATAACAAGTACTATCTATTTAAGCTCCAAGTACCTAAATATTTCCCAGTTATCGATGACACACATTAACAAAACGATGCCGACGAAACAAAAACAACTCATCACATCTAATATGTGGATAAAAAAAAGACCTACATTATGCGGGTCTTCTCTACCACATTATCTCTTATAGTTACTAAATAAACTACTTAACTTAAAATTTACCTGTGTTTAAAATATCTAAAAACTCGGAATATAAAAGATATAGGCATTGAACTAAACAGAGAGTTAAAAAAAAAGATAAAATGAACAAGGTGTATAATAAAGTATCTAGAAAACTTGTCTCTTTAATTAAATCAATGGTGAATTCAAGCGTTTATAGACGTCTTGTATTTTTTTAATTTTAAAAAACTTTTCTTATGTATTTTTTTTGTTTCTTTCCTTAAACAAGATAAGTCTTATCCTCCTATGGGAATATAACAAAAATGTAAGATTATTCACTGTCATCGGAGAGCGGCAATAATTTCCATACACAAAATACAGTGCTGAATATACCTAGTACGTATAATAAATAATTTAACTAACGAGTTTGAGAAATAAGTATTTGCTTTCAATTAAATAATAATAAAATTTGTATAAATTCCGTATTCTAAACTTGGCATAAAATTTATGTAATGGTAATTTATCGAAAATAAAATTTACGCCAAGTCAGGAATTGAGAATTTATAGAAACCAGTTTACTAAACTAATTATTTTGGATATGGAAAACTAGACATTTTTATCGAAAACACCTAGTTTACTATTTTAAAGAAGTAGTCCATTTTTCAGTGCAATTATATTATTAATTTTAAATTTAAATGAAAGTCAATTTGTGGAATAAGACTTTCGTTTCAATTTCAAACGTAGTGGACTATTTCCTTGATATTGATCTCCCAAAATTACCATTACATTTATTGAGCTGCATAAGTCTAGTAGATGCATAGGGATTTTTGTCCCTTGATCTGTATTTAAACCTATATTTACAACAAGTGGTAACAACATTTTGTTTGACTCTTGAATATTTCTGAGGATGCATATTCTCTGGTTTAATACTTTTGAATTAAAACCAATGCCAAATTATGGAAGTCGCCCAAATTATTGGTGGGTCACCCTGTAAGCGTTTTGCATACATACTTCATAAGGTTTTAATACTCTACACACTTCGGAAATAGACTATAGACGTGTTATTGGATTTTGAGGACTGAGAAAGTGCAATAAAAGTATGTAGTAGTGTAACTTTGAAAATGAAAATAAACTATTGCCCTCGAGAGACGAATAGCTCTCAATAATTAGGTGTAAAAGTTATATTTCTGTGACCTTTTCGTAATACTCTTGGTAACAACCTATATTTCGAAATAAATTTTTATTCAAATTATTTCTTATTTCGAATAATATTAGATTCTTGACCCCTTTTCCATTATTGACGAGCACCTTTTTAAGCAAGTTTTTTATGATATATTTCATAGGTTATATTATATCAAAGCTATAACTAACTTGTGAATACTTCTGCTATGTTAAGGAAATATGTTTTTTTTAAGTTCTTAACACCTTTTAGCTTTACTTTTTTACAATCTTTTCGAATATTTCATTAATATATAAGTATATATTTTTTTTTTATTTCTCAGATTTTTCTTGATTTTAGGTCATATAATAAGAATACACAATTTTTACTTATGTCATGTTTTAATTTGACGTTTCGACCATCGCTGTGGTCCTTTTCAAAAATTCTAAAATGTTTTTTTTTTATTTTTTAGTACTACACTTAAAATTTGAAATTTACATTTAAGACTCACCTTACGTGGATGGTTTGTCAGAACAACTTACAAATTTCTTAAAAAAAAAGTATAATATTGTTATTTGCCACAAAAGAAATAATCTATTGTCTAAATACTTCAGTTAATTGAAATCAAAAACACCAAAAACCAAAAAGTCACGGTGTTTCTGAAATACCTTGTGAAGACTGTAAAGGTGTATACAGAGGGCAAACATCTCAATACTTAGAAAATAAGATAAAAGGTCACAAATATGACAAAAAAAAAAAAGAAGACAGCCCTCACTAACAATGAAGTATTAAATATACATAAAATTAATTATAATATCGTAAAAATCTTAACTTCTGAAAAAAATTTAAAAAAAAAGAGAATTTCTGGAAATGGTTTTTATACATAAAAATAATAATGCGATAAATAATAGAAAAGATTTAAGCAATCTAAATAAAATATACACGTCCATTCTGTGAGTGTCTGTCGTCGGTTTTGGGCAAATTTAAAATAAACAAAAATGCAAACTGACCAATATATTAGTAATATTTAACCAAATTTTGTATGTAGTTTAGTGTGATTTATTTGTTATGTGTTGAATTATAATGTCGAAAATGATGTAAAGGTAGTTGTCTGATATATTTTAAGTGTAGTACTAAATAATAAAAAAAACATTTTAGAACTTTTGAGAAAGACCACAGCGATGGTCGAAACGTCAAATTATGACATAAGTAAAAATTGTGTATTCTTATTATATGACCTAAATTCAAGAAAAATCTAAGAAATAAAAATATTTATAATAAGGTCAAAGAAATACCTAAAGTAAAACCAAAAAATACTTTTTTATTTTACCCCTTTTCCACTATTTACGAACGCCTATGTAAGCAAGTTTTTTTGATACATTTCATTTGTTATTTTCTTTCAAAGCTAGAAATAGCTACTCAATATTTTTTCTTTGTTTAGCCAACATGTTTTTTAACCCCTTTTTACACTCTTTTCGAACGTCGTTATAATATAATTTTTGTATGGTTAATGTATTAGGTTGTACTCTTTAAAACCAATAAAAAAGTATTCAATAATTCGGATAAGTTTAGGAACTACAATTTTTTGAAATTTTTGAACACCTTTTAAACCTCTTACCTAAGCTCAATATTTTCGAAAAATTAATGAGCACCTAGAAATATCTTGAAGTATTTTTGTATCAAAGTTGTTAAAAATTTGTTGAGTTTTGAGTTGTCGTTGATACAGAGTTTGCTGATCCTTTTTTAGACTTTGCACGGACACCTATGGTACCGACAGTTTTTACACCAACTCAACTACTAAAAAGGCTAAATATATCATTTTTACAATCTAATTTTGTTGACCCTTTTTTTACTATTTGTGAAAGCCTGTGTCAAACAATTCTTCTGTGACATTTTTTATGTTATTTTCCATAATAACTATGACAAATTATTCTATATTTCGAATAAGTTTATGTAAGAAATATTTTTTTATTTTCAACCCATTTTCCACTATTTGCGAATGCAAGTTTTTATGATACATTTCATAGGTTATATGCTATCAAAACTTTATTTCTTCTATGTTTTTTTTAATTTTTTAACCTCTTTTTACACTCTTGTCGAACGCCAATGTGATCTAATGTGATCTGATCCATACATTACATAGGTAAAAGATATGGACAGCTAAAAATAATAATTATAACATGCCAAACTTACCCAACTACTTACCTAAATACGAGTACTTTGGTCAAAAATTAGAATAAAAAAAAACTGCAAGAGCAGAGATCGAACCCAGGACCTTCCGCACCAAAAGCCACGCGAATTACAACTGAGCTACGATCAAAGCTAAAGTCAAATTGCGTGAAAGTTACAAATATGTAATTCGGCGATACCTACTACATATTTGTAAGTTTTAAATGCTAGTTTCTCCAGAATTATAGTGTTAACTATCAAAAGTACCTATATATCACTTGACCCCTACTGCTATTTGAATATTTTGGGTTGTGTCTACACTTATTCTAGGCTTTAGCGATTTCAACCAAAAACTCCTAGGACTCTTCCAAACTCGTATATATCAAAATTTAGCTCAATTGGTTTGAAGCGTTTCGGCGCTATCGTGGAAGAATGCATACAGACACAGACAGACTTACGCCCTGAAATGGTCTTAATCGTCTCAGGGAACTTCAAAATATAGAAAAGTTTTTTTTTATGATGACTAAAAAATATGGTAATGTACATAACCTAATTACTGGTCAAATCAATCAATATTTACTATATAGGTACGACTTAAAAATGTCAATAAATGTAAATATCTTGATGAAGACTTTTTTGACTATATTACGCGACTTCAAAATTAAGAACTCTTTTACTAAAAGGTCTCACTCCCTTCGTTCTTCTCTGCCATTTTAAACCCGCGACGTTTAAAAATATTTGAAGGAAGTACCTTGATGGATAAGTCTACACACAACAGTTTTGTTTCGCGCCAGTTTATAACGATGAACCGTGAGTGCTTGTTAGCACTGGCAGCGGTTTTGCTGTACACAAAAAAAAATCGAAAAAAGCAAATTGGCGATGAAATTTACAAATTAATTGGAGTGCCTTGCTAAGATTAGAGCCTCGCCAGTTTAACTGTCTAATATTCGACATTTATCTATACAATAAACAACAAAAATATGCTAGATGTTACTGCCGTCAAAAATTGCTCGACACACCTAGTGTTTACCCGAACGGATGAGACGATAACCGACAAAAATCAAGCCTCTGCGTGCAAAAACGTCGTTCTTGACCATACACCTCGTTTTGTAACATTTTTAACCGAACGTTTTTAACCGTCGCGTCGGATCAAGCTATGTTTATATTACGGAATATTACCTCAAACGTGACTTTAAACTACTAATAATAACAACAAGACGTTTTTCGCGACATCTAGTGTGAGCAGGAAATAAACCCGGTGAAACACAGTTCACAAACGATGGCTGGACAAGAAGTAACATCTCCATTAAATCCTATAGCAAACACTAGATACGCCCAAATTCCCTGGCGGGAGGTTTTATTTACGAATTGCTTGTTACATAAAGTAACAAGACTTTTAGTTATGTTGGAAATTTGTTTCACACTACCATGCTTTCACCAGACAGGCCGTTTCGTTGATCCACCAACTCATCAGTGGTGATGTTGGAAATTTGGGTCACACTGCCTGCCGATCACAACTGATGAATTGTGGATCAACGAAACGGTCCGTCTGGTGAAAGTGTGGTAGTGTGAAACAAATTTCCAACATAACTAAAACTCTTGTTACTTTTGTAACAAGCAATTCGTAACAATAATAATAAGTTTATTTGTAGTTCAAAGTAAGATACCTACAATTCCATATATATATAATATATATATATACCTGCAAAAAAAACACTACAAAATGGGCTGAACGACAGTAAACACTGATAGAAATTTAGCCCACATACCATATTCATAATACCATATTCAAATACCGTAACGTAACTTTAATTTTACAAATATACAAAAAAACATTGAACTGAAATTAAAAATTGGAAAAATTACACCAATAAACATAATAACAACATAAAATAATCTAGGTACAATTTCAAAAAGGTATCCTCAAAAAAGATTCATTCCAAATAGTGAGCAATTAGCAAAAACCGTTTTAAGGCTTCGCTAAATCTTCAGATGTTTGATATAATGAAGCTAATTTTAATGTGTGCTGGTTGTTACAATTATATTAATTTATTTCTCATACATTTTTTTTACAATACCTCGTATCATAAGACGCCCGTTGCGTATATAGGTAGACGGTCAAAGATTATCCGCTCTACAAAAATGGCGATGTTGGTTTGTCGGCTACCCAACACAATTAGGGCTAGCGCAGGCCTAAGTACAAAAGCATGTAGTGGCACGCCGAGTGTGAGTGATGCTTGACAGCTGTCCGGACCGCGCGGACCCAACAACAACCGGACCGGACCCCGGAGTTGATACTTCGACAACAACTCTACTCATAATATATATATGTTGTAGATATACCTATTATGTATAATACTTGCTTCTTGCATGTACGGTTTACACATCAGTTTATCTAATAAGCCAATACATCTAGTACCTACTTTGTAAGAAATAGTAACAACTTTATACAGAGTGGACCTACTGGCATAAATAAATATTATAGAAAATTAAGTCCTAATTCTTTTCTGGCTAATTTTAGTTAGATACATCGACAGTTAAAACCTTTAAATTTTTAAAATCTTCCACTCTTGGAACTCTCTGGCTATATGCAAAAGTTGTTGTTGCTATATGCAAAATGATGAAAATTGTTAATTGTAACGATTCAGCGGGTTTCCGCCTTCATCAAATACTAGTGTTTTTTATTGAGTGTAACGCAAAAATAACAACCAGCAAGCACACTTTACGCTTGACGACTAATTTATGAAAGTTTCTTTTAATTATATTTTGTGTAGTTCAAAACCAAACACGTGTATAATAAGCCCGAGATATGAATTTACAAAGAAACATTGCAGTTGTATGTGCACTGCATAGATATATGCTCATAAATTACAACCTGATGTTGTAAAAGGTAAACTACATTACAAAGTAAAATACTAATTATTTTCCACATAACTCTTGTTCTAATTGAGAGGTTCAAAGGAACTGGCGGTGTATACCGCGTACTTTTGTAACTGTATGTATGTCAGCAATAATTTTTATTCTACTTGTTTTTCTAAGGAAAAATAATTGAAGAAAAATATAAATATAGGTTCTATTGTGAGATTATATTTTCCTTGTAAAATACAAAAAATACCGTTTGCACCATTAAACTAAACATCGATTAAGAATCTAATCATTGATTAATTTAAAAATTCTATTGCATCGTAGACGAAACAACACTTAAATCAGTCTAAACAGTGATTAGTTTAATCAGGTCTTTTCGACTGATTAAACGACCAACGAGTCAACTATGATATTTATATTTTGCTACATTTTAATTTGTTATTAGGTTGGATAAAATTGGAATGTAGGTATAGTCTTTCTAATCTTAATTTAAAATATATAAATTTAACGATTCTACAGGGGCTATCCGTTCCTATGCCTCTTAAATTAGAAATGGGCATCGAATGCAGGGTTTTTTTGCTACATTTCTCCCTCGTATATAAGACGTATAATAAATCATGCCTGCCAAAGGATACCGACAGTAATAAAAATAAGTACAGTGACTGGAAAATCTATTGGGTTAATGATTAGAGTTTGCAAATAAATATAATATGAATGAAACATATAATTTTTGGCAACGTGTTATTTTCTCAGATTAATCTGAATATAATCGGATGGACATCATATGGTATGGCGAAGACTTAATGTGGCATTTAAACAAGAAAATTTGTGTGCGACAGTAAAACACGGTGGCAGAATATTGTAACCATGATTTGTTCAATAATTTTTCTTAGATTAATAAAATGAACGATCTATCAAATTACATAATAATTTTTAATAATAACTGAACTGCCCTGCTAAGGAAAAAGGCCGCATGTACACTTCGGATAGTTTTGAGAAAATGACGTTTAAAGGTTTGCAACTTTTCATTTGAATTTATTTCGGTTTATATTTAACGTAGGATCCTGATTTTTTTTTGTTTGTTATGACAACAATCTGTCTTCATAAAATGATAATTTTAATTTGTTTAATGCAATATTATAGAGTATTCTTAAAAACCACAGAAAAAATACAATATAGGAAGGGACAAAACAAACTCACATAATGACAATTTGCCAAAAGTAAAGTACGAACATAAATAAATTATACAACGGTTTAAAAATTAGGAACTAATAAGAAATTAAAACAAATATCTCAAAAATAAAAATATTGAAATAAAAGGGCCATTGATTTAAAATTCCAAGAAAACTGTGGAAACAACAAAAACATTTAAAAAATGTAAAATAGACTATTTCCTTTTTTCGCAAGAAATCTATTCATCCTCAATCGTATCAATTAATGACACAGACGAGTTGTCAGTTGCGAGGTTTTCCAAAATTCTAACTTATGTGGAGGAAAAATAAAACTCAGGTTTTTATGTATGGTATTTTTTATTTTTTCCGTTATTCCTCTGTCTCTATCACCATTGTCTACAATTTTCTAATTAAAAAGTCTTTTGGGAATGATATTAAGTTCTATGTCAATTTGGGAATAGTAAGTTGTTTCAGAAAATATATTATGATGACCTCGTTTTACAGTAATCTGAACTATATCCTTTAGCAAAGGCCTGTTTTTATTCATTTTTTTAAGCTGATATTGGGTCGTCCTACTAGGCAATTTTTTGAATTTGGAGAAATCCATTATTTCCTTTACGGTTACTTTATTTGTACAACCTTTAACAACTTCCACAAAATCATATAGTTTTGGCATTTTTTGTGTGATGTAAACTAAACTGACAATCGTTTTACCACTTCACCAAAACACTTCTTTTAAATCTCGACGCGCGTTTCGCTAACAATGTTAGCATCCTCAGGAGAGAATTAAAACTGTTTTAATTCTCTCCTGAGGATGCTAACATTGTTAGCGAAACGCGCGTCGAGATTTAAAAGAAGTGTTTTGGTGAAGTGGTAAAACGATTGTCAGTTTAGTGTTCTACGCCAAAGGTTCTACTCATCGATTATATGTGTGATGTAAAGTAGAACAATACTTGTCTTCAACGCCGAATGTGCTAGTTTCGGCTTTTATGTACTTAGCGTGGTTTATTGTATACCCTAAACACTAGCGATAAAAGCCGCATGTGCATATTTACGTCAGGCTGTGGGATGATTGGTAAAATTAAGTTGAATTTGCAACATATAAGAGCCGAAAAAAATGCACATACGGCTTTCTTCCGTAGCAGGGCAGTCAAGTGGATGAAACTTTTTGCAGTCACTGTATCAGACACCGTCGGTATTAGGTTGCAATGTAGTTATATATATACAGACAGTTTTTTTATAAGGCAGTATACCAGTGACACGAGCGGAACTCGTTTGTTTTCATTTTGAGGGGGAATTATTTTGTGACAAGTGTAAGTATACATATAATATAATATTTGTTTTTAAAATATTTTTAAAATAACAAAACAGTTATACATTTAACATTAATTGTTAATACATAAAGGATTTTTAAAATATTTTAGGGCATGTATTGTTATGAAAAGTTAAAAGGGTGCACCATGGACGACTGAGGTCGGTATTGACATTACAAAGGGATATCGAGTTGTGCTTTTTTATATCATTTTAAATTAAGATTAGAAAGACTTTACCTACATTGTTTTTTTGGTTTGGTATTTTTTATTATTTATATAACTCAGTAGAACAGAATGGCTATTTAAAACTCAATTTGTTTCTGAACAATTAAATAATAGTTTAATATCAGTATCAAAATAAGTTGCCTCAAATTTGAGTTTCTTTCTTTATTTCATCTTTCTTTAGCCACTCGAATTTGTAATTCCAATAACTGAAACTTTCTTTTTCTTCAATCGTTGTTAACTCTTCTGTCAATTTCTTTTTATGGAAATGTGCTATTTGCCATCGGAGCAATGTCAGATACTTACTGTCCGCATTTTACTTTCACACACACGGAAAGTATTGTGAACGTCGGGGTGGACACAACAGCTAAATATTTAAATAGCAGTAGGGGTCGAGTGATTCATCATTTTTTATCTGCTTTGCAGCGATAGGTACTTCTTATATTTCCCTCTATAATTCTCGAGAAAATTGCGTTTAAAATTTCACCAGTTAGGTAGTTGAAACATATCTTATTACAATTAAAATACAATATTTTCAAAGAGTGTTGTAGAGTGCTCGCTTCGCATGTGGAAGGTTATGGGTTCGAATCCCACCTCTGGAAATATTTTTTTTTTAACTTTTGAATAATGTAGTTAGTTTGTTACGTTAGTTTATTGGAAATAATAAAAATAATACAATTATAATACTAATAATTATTAAATAAATAAAATTTGATCTTCAACATATTTAGGTTTGAAAGACAATAATATGTTTTTGGCGACATCTAATGTGAGCAGGTAATATGCCCGGTGAAACACAGTTGACAAACAATGGCCGGACGAGCAGCAACAACCCCATCATATCCTATTGCCAACACTAGGCACGCCCGAATTCCCTGGCGGGAGGCTTTATTAATGAATTGCATGCACGCATAATATTTTGGTTTATTATAACTGTTTGGTTTTTGTCACAAATACATAGTTTGACTGATAAAACAAGCCACCTCAAAGTTAATTAATACCACTGTCTATCAAGTATATTCAGACATATTTCGGGTTTTAAAACGTTCCCATCAGTCGCATAAAGATTATTATTTTTTAGAAGAAAACACCTATAGATGCAAATCCAGCCAAGTTACATATTTTATGAATATTAGTTCAACACGACAAAAATTTCAGATTGCAAAAAACTACATGTCCAAAATAAATATTAGGAGCAAATGTCAATAGGTCAATTGCATTTAAAATTCGAAAATCTATCTGGGATGCAAAAGCCGACATTTCCAAGAAAAACCAATCGCCCCCAAATGCGCAGTAGGGCGTTGCTTCCATAATTAGAGAACTTTAGCTGCTGTCACCTGGTGTTCTTTCGTTCGTTTACACCATAGTTTTAATCTCGTTTTTTTATATAAAAGAATGGACCCTTTAGAAAAATTGTATAATATACATCAGCTGGTGAATGGTAAATATTGTGACGCTATTGGGGCTCAAAAGAGACAAACATAGAGAACAAAACAACAGAAGGTAAAACGTGAAAGGTAAGTGTATCGATTTGGGAAGCAAAAAATAATATTCCAGTTGAACTTTTGAATTTTCTGAGTTACGAGCCATGCTACCATAGTTTTCTTTAAGGTATATGTTCTCGAAAGTTTGCCCATATATCCTATCTGTGACCACACTGTATCAGCCATTTCTTAGAAATATTAATAAAGAAAAAGTAAAAAAAGGAATCAAGATATTTTTATCTTAAAACATTGTGAATCACAGAAACCAAAGATACACAAAAAAGAAACGAAACCGGAAATAAGCCCAAATCTTTGATTCGAACAGCTTCAACAGAATTTATCTTCCTATTGAATTAAGAATCAGTATGCTCTGGAACATATACAATGACACTATGGGGACTAATAGTGGAGAACTAGAAGTAAACAGATTGTTTGGTGCAATATATGACATCTGCATTCTCAAAACTATAGATATATTTTTCAGTTTTTCGCCAATTTTTTGGATTTATGTCCATTTTCATTTATATGGACGTGTCTGGGTTTGCATCTAAGTCCCCTAGAGATTTATAGAAACCTAAAATGGAAAAGCTACCGCAATCTGCAATGAGATATTAAAAAAAATTTTGGAACTTCTCTAACCTTCCACATTGTAATCTATACAGATTTCGGCCTTTGACCGAATAAATCATGATGTATTGCTTCAAAAGTCACTAGCTTTGGTTTTCGCGTGCCTGCTGTGTCTCTGTTAAAGTCTTATCTTTTTGATAGACATCAGTATGTACTGGTTTTGACTCGAATCAATATGTCTCGTCGTCCGGAGTGCCCAAAGATCTAATTTGGTTTCTCTTATGTTTCTCATATTTATCGATGATATCGGAAAATGCCTTGGTTCTTCTCATTTGTTTTTTGGTAACGATCTTAAGATTTATAGTGCGGTAAAGTCCCAGATCGACTGTAATAAACTTCAAGATGATCTGAATGTTGTACAGGCGTGGAGTTGCAGCTAAACCCTGACAAATGCAAAGTTGTAACATACTCGCGGAAGAATCATCCTATTCAGAAGCCCTACAAGACCAAAGGCAATACGTATTGATGGGTACCTACATGCAAGTTTTTGTTTTTATTTTTTATATGTATTATTATTGTTTGTTCTTATTATCTGAATTGTCTAGTTTTAGTCGTTTTAGATTCATTTTTTATTTTTGTTCTTTGAGGATAAGTAATTCTTTTCATGGATAGGTAAAGAGTAAGTTTTCTTTGTAATAGTTATATATTATAGATTTTTAATTTGTATTCTTAGTGCTCTGTAAATGGTGTAAATTGCTGGGTATTAAAGCTTTATTTATTTATTTGAAATAAAATATTACCTAATGCTTTCTGTAATATTTATGTCAAGCAATCTTTAAAAATAATTAATTAAACAATGTTGGATCTTAATAATAATAAAAATAAATTGTCTTTAATATATCAACTGAACAAACAAATACATTTCAGAATCCAATACGCTGTGAAAGCGAAGTCTAGCTCAGCGCTAATCTACTCAACCCTCAAGAACAGCTAATACATTATAAGTACCTCTAAAAAAATTAAGAAAATAAACGCAAATCTCACAGACGTTATGAAACAATAAGTAAAACACCGAAATACACTCCAATTCAGAGCAATTCACATACTCGTTTATAATAAGAAATGAGAGAAAAACGCCAAAGCCAACTAAACAAAGTGTCCTAGGAGCAATATTTTATATAAAAACTTAAACTTATTCTTATTATTGACCTGGTGAAGATTATCGCGTAAAATATTGTAAAATTAAATCGCGTTATAATAGGTAAGGCCTATCTGAAAGAGAGCCGTATGGTGATGCGGCATAATAAATCTATTAAAATGGCCTATATTTAGACTATGAACAGGAAGAATACCCGGTGAATTAACAAAAAAAACATTTGGCAGTAAAGCACCTTCTCTAAAATACTTATTATTCTCAGATCATCCAAGGCAAGAGGCACGCCAAAAGACATCTTACAAAGGTTTGGGAAAAATCCAGCATACAGCAATTTATAATATGTAAAATATACTTACCAATAAAAGGACTCCAACATAGTTGCCGATATACCATCAGCTCCAACCGCACTAGAATCGATCTTATGCAAATATTATGTATCTCAGATTCAGTAGTCGCAGTCTGAGGGAAAAGTGATTATCTTTATATCTAAATAAAATGCTATTTTGTCACGGCAAATGCTATCAGAGTTGTTTTGCAACACTCGCGAGAAAAATGCCTTAATCTCGTCAGCACCTCAAAGATTCAGAGGTATATCAGTATTCCCCGCAGCCACGTTTTTTAACGAGATTTCTTTCCAATGGCAATCTATCCACGTCAAGCGTTTTTCTCAAGCCTGACCTTCGATAAAGTTAAATATCTCAATCTTTTGTAATTTGAGCAATCAACGTCATATAACGAGTGCGTTAATGCAAGGGTAAATTAAGGTATTCAATTCTTAGATAGATTTTCTATTATTAATACTCATTTTGTGCTTCATCACGCTAATTCCCCACCATGTAGATCCCTCGCATCAAAAGTAATTTTTTATGAAGTAAAAGAGAAGATAGTGTAAAGTACAATTAGATTTGGACTGTGTGACACCTTGTCTTCTTGCCGCTGAAAGAGTGAATAATGGATGAGAAATGGACAAGCGTGGACATGGGTTAGAGCATGGCACTTAGCACATAATCCCAATTTAGTTAGTGGATATATACTTTCTATCTATATAATGTTAGAGAGTGTAGCCTGAGATTCAGTAAAAAGTCCCAAGCGCACATGGATACAGGTTAAATATTTTATTAGACCAAAATACCGTACGTTATTATGTGGCTTTCTGTTTTTCCTTTATCTACTTCTGTTACGTTAAGTTTTAGTAAATAAAAGGACGAACTATGACCGCGATATATTTACTTCTTTATGTAAATGATTCTATTCAATATTATACTTTCCCTGGCTGTAACGTCTTATTTACTTATTAATATTATTAGTATACAACGTAAGTGGCATTAAAACACAAACCACAATAATTAAACGTGTGAGCGCCTCTTAAAGATAGTAAGATAGGTACCTAGTACTGTTCTATCTTATCTTCTAGAAGAAAGAATTATGAGCACTATAATTTGAATTCCTCGTCTATAATTTGTTACCTGAAAGATAGATGATAAAACATAATATAATTTATGGGCCAAAATACCAATACCAATCTTTTTTATGGATCATCTTAATCCCTCTTAATAGCTTAAAATTTTGGTTAAGTCAAAATTAATAATATAATGTCGTTTTTCTACCAAATTGGACACAACAAAAAACGAAAAAACAAACATTTTGAGGCCTTTCGGTTTCTCGAATAGTCACCAGGCCTTTTGAAATACATTGTATGTGTTTATGATGAAAACTTCTGTGTAATAAAGTGATTATACTATACCATTGCTAAGAACACCAAAAATAACAATGGAAAATGCAAATGAACGACATTTATCTATATTTGTACTTTATTTTTAGTACCGCCCTGTATATTGCAATTCGTCTTTTGCCATCCAACCATGTACAAAATATCAACTTGTGTAAACACTGGTTGACTTCAATTATAACCCTCCAAAAAGGATAATATGTACCCTAAAATACACAAACACACATCTATCAATCACTCATTGGAAAAATAAATAGATGTGGCAACAAACAGAACACAAAAAAAGTGTAGATATCATTGCACACACTAAGTCTGGTATAGATTGCCACCAGCACGAAGTGGTACGTGCTTCCTTCTTTCGGCTGGCGATTTTCCCACTCAAATTTTTGCGTGAATATTGATATTGTAATGGGATATTGACTGCTACATTGCAGAGACGTAATGTGATGCTATAATAATACTCCACGTTGGATAAAAATTAAGTTATGTTGCTTCAATATAGACCAGTGTATCATTTTGTTTATACCACAACATTCATAATCATAACATAGCAAAATAGATTTTGTCACCTCAAAACTTCCTGGCAAGATATAATCTAAGGGTAGCAAAATAGAATCTGGAAATGGCCCTAGTCGTTTCAGAGGACTTTAAAACGGTTAAATTCGTCTTTATCTCAATATTTTTAGCGCGTGGATAATTCTTTCCATAAGGAAAATAAATATGAAAATTTACCATGACCCATGATGAACGGCAACGAAGTGACCACAATGTGTAAGCTTTTTGCTTTAGGCAACCCTTACAACTTACAAGCTTCTAAGTACAGACCCCCATTATCAACTTAAAGCACCGCTCATGCGTGTTTATGATGATTTCGTACCGCATAGTCCGTATCCATACTAATACATACATAATAATTATTTAATACATTTCTTGATACTGGAGTTCGCATAATTAATGTCATTAAGCTTTTCATATGAAATATTTTTAACTTTACCACTGATGATGGGGTCGGGTGCCTCGAAACATGTATGGTGTTGACGGATGTATGTTAAAGTTATATCGTGGAGGTACAACCTTTATTTCCTACAAATCAGTAATTATTAGTATTCGAGTATTTTTATAATAATTATTGTATTATTTTTAGTATTTTATTTTTCAATAAACTAACCAAATAAACTACCGGCTTTATTCACAAAAATTAAAAATCAAAATAATGCAAGTGCAGGAATTTGAACCCATTACTTTCCACATAAATTTATGCAAACTGAGCTCTAACCGTATCTTACGCATGCGAATTGTCTTAATTATATACATATAATGACCAACTACTTAACTGGTTAAATTTTACACGCAATTTTCTCGAGAACTGTGGAGGTAAATTTCAAAAGTAAGCTATTGAAAGCATAAAATGTGCTTTGAAATGATGTACCACTCGACCCCTACTGCTGTTTAAGAATTTGGGTGTTGTGTGCTCCCCTATATCACAGGATTAAAGCAACTCTAACCAAAAACTGATGGGTCCATCCTACGATACAAATTTAGCTCAATTGAAGCGTTTAGGCGCTATCCTGCAAAAAAACATACAGACACACAGACTTCCATCTCTAGTCTTAGTCGTCTCAGGGGACTTAAAAATGGGTATATATCCGTCTTTAGAGATCTGAATTTTTTCAGAGCGTTCATGATACTTTTCCTGGGTCGGTAAAGTAAAAGTTACGATAAATTCATAAATAATGAAGTTTAATGTCAAAAGGTTTATAAAATCAAATATTGCGGTTTTATTTCTCTCATGATCATTGACTCATATTTATCGACATGGATTTACTTCCCGGCGGAAAGAAGATTTGTACTTGCAGATTTATGCTTCAATAATGTTAGTCGTCAAAACACCGCTTTTACACTGTGTAACCACTTTCCATTTTCGCAGTAGGTAATATAATGGCTATAAAGTCCTTCGTATTGTGTTTAATAAAGTAGACAAAGCATTGGTGTTGAGTCAGATGGATTGACAAAACGAACCTCTGGCGTATGCAAGTGTTCAACAAAAACCTACAGTGTTGGTTTCTAGCTACAAATATACCAAACGAGCTGATGTTTTGTGAGACCTGCGGGTCTCAAAAATACAGAAGCATGGCCATTTTTAGGGCACATTATGTAAAAATCGTGGCAGCTTTAAAAACGCTCTCAACAGATGGCAATGTAGCTACGAGAGAAGCTGATTTCAAATACATTGTGCTGCTTCAAATTCTGAGTTTATTGTTAGTGTCTGCTTAATAGCAAAATATTCTGCATTTTTGCAACCAGTTGGAAATGTTTTGCAGTCAAAAAGTTTGGACTTATTACAATGTATGAATCATATATAAATAATTACAAACCTTTTAAAAACACACCGGGAAAATGTCAACGACGAGAGCTTAAACATAATAAAAGAAGCCGAATGGACGTTAAAATGCCGAGAGTTACAAATCGACAAACGCTTCGTGCAAATCCTCCAGTAGGTTACCGAGTACCAGGACTGGACGAGATCTTTCATAATTCCGTATCTGGATTCATTGATAATGTCTTTACGACAACGATTCTCTAATGCGAATCTGCCAGCCTACAAGTTGCTTTCATTACACCCTAATATATTTCTTGGTTTACCATTTGCTGAGTTTTTAAAAAAAGTTAAAATCTTTTGTGACTACTACAACTGAAACGAGATTTTGCCTGAAGTGCAACTTTGGTTTAATCTGTGGAAAGAAAAAAAAATGTCAGACTCGGAGATAAAAGAAATTGAACTAGTTAAAGAGGCACAATATTTTACCCAGGCATTATAAAAGCCCTCCAGATTTCACTCGCGCAACCTTGCACTACCTGCACAATGGATCATTCAACACCTTGCGTTGGGTATAAACTTGGTTACGGTCAACAATATTGGAACAACGGATTGTTGGACTTTGCATGATGAGCGTGCATCGAAAATGAGTTTTAAACGCGTTTGAAAAATAAATTTTGCCCAAGTTTAGCTATAATTGTAGAATGTTAATGCTAAAATAAAATACTTATGAGTTATGAATCCAACATGTTTTTTTAATACATTTTTTATGTTAAGATGAGTTTCCTTGTTTTCGTGTCCTACCCTGGGAAACACCCTGGCTACATTCATGATGAATCCAGTTATTAATTTGACCACGTATTCCCAAGTTAAATAATTTCTCTATCACAAAAACTTTTATCAACCGTATCTAAGGCCCTAGACAAATCAAACAGGAGTGCGAACACATAATCGCCCCGCCCTTCAAGTCATGCAGATGCTACACGAGATCTGTAATGCAGGTCTGCATCGAAAAACCAGACCTAAACCCACGCGGACAATTTCTCATCAACTGACAGTCATTCAAGGACCCAGTCATTTTCGAGGACATGATTTTTCCAATACTTTTGATATCGGCTACTAGTGATATCGGCCTATAATTTTCGACTTCATGGCTTCCTTGAGTTCTGATGGAAAAATTCCAGAAACAACAGATAAATTCATATGATTGCTTGGAATAGGGGCAAATGCAGCTTTACAACTTTTAAGCAGCACAAAAATTAGCCAAACTATACGAAGAGGAAACAACGACTAAACCTGAATTTCTTTCTAATAATAATAATAAGCGTAATCTCTACAACTCAATACTTAATTATTGCTAACATACAACGTATTATCAGTAATTACAAAGAACAAGAGAAATAAAAATGCAAACATTAGTATAAACATAAATTTATGCAAAGCGGGCACTCTTCCACTGAGCTACAACCGTATCTTACGCATGCGAATTGTCTTAATGACCAACTACTTAACTGGTTAAAATTTACACTCAATTTTCTCGAGAACTGTGGAGGTAAATTTTAAAAGTAAGCTATAAAGAGCATAAAATGTGCTTTGAAATGATATACCACCCGACCCCTACTGCTATTTAAGCATTTGGGTGTTAAAGCAACTTTAACCAAAAACTGATGGGTCTATCCTACGATACAAGTTTAGCTCAATTGCTTGAAGCGTTTAGGCGCTATCCTGCAAAAAAACATACGGACACACAGACGTCCATCTCGAAATAGTCTTAGTCGTCTCAGGGGACTTAAAATTGGGTATATATCCGTCTTTAGAGATCTGAATTTTTTTAGAGAGTTCATAATATTTTCCCTGGGTCGGTAATGTAAAAGTTACGATAAATCCATAAATAATGAAGTTTAATGGTTTGAATGTCAAAAGGTTTCATAAAATCAAATATTGCGGTTTTATTTCTCTCATGATCATTGACTCATATTTATCGACATGGATTTATTTCCCGGCGGAAAGAAGATTTGTACTTGCAGATTTATGCTTCAATAATGTTAGTCGTCAAAACACCGCTTTTACACTATGTAACCACTTTCCATTTTCGCAGTAGGTAATATAATAGCTATAAAGTCCTTCGCATTGTGTTTAAGACAAAGCATTGGTGTTGAGTCAGATGGATTGACAAAACGAACCTCTGGCGTATGTCAAGTGTTCAACAAAAACACACAGTGTTGGTTTCTAGCTACAAATATACCAAACGTGCCGATGTTTTGTGGGACCCGCTGGTGCAATGCAGCTACGAGAAAAGCTGCTTTTCAAATACATTGTGCTGCTTCAAATTCTGAGTTTATTGTTAGTGTCTGCTTAATAGCAAAATATTCTGCATTTTTGCAACCAGTTGGAAATGTTTTGCAGTCAAAAAGTTTGGACTTATTACAATGTATGAATGATATATAAATAATTACAAGCCTTTTAAAAACACACCGGGAAAATGTGAATGACGAGAGCTTAAACATAATAAAAGAAGCCGAATGGACTTTAAAATGCCGAGAGTTACAAATCGACAAACGCTTCGTGCAAATCCTCCAGTAGGTTACCGAATACCGAGTACTGGACGAGATCTTTCATAATTCCGTATCTGGATTCATTGATAATGTCTTTACGACAACGATTCTCTAATGCGAATCTGCCAGCCTACAAGTTGCTTTCATTACACCCTAATATATTTCTTGGTTTACCATTTGCTGAGTTTTTAAAAAAAGTTAAAATCTTTTGTGACTACTACAACTGAAACGAGATTTTGCCTGAAGTGCAACTTTGGTTTAATCTGTGGAAAGAAAAAAAAATGTCAGACTCGGAGATAAAAGAAATTGAACTAGTTAAAGAGGCACAATATTTTACCCAGGCATTATAAAAGCCCTCCAGATTTCACTCGCGCAACCTTGCACTACCTGCACAATGGATCATTCAACACCTTGCGTTGGGTATAAACTTGGTTACGGTCAACAATATTGGAACAACGGATTGTTGGACTTTGCATGATGAGCGTGCATCGAAAATGAGTTTTAAACGCGTTTGAAAAATAAATTTTGCCCAAGTTTAGCCATAATTGTAGAATGTTAATGCTAAAATAAAATACTTATGAGTTATGAATCCAACATGTTTTTTTAATACATTTTTTATGTTAAGATGAGTTTCCTTGTTTTCGTGTCCTACCCTGGGAAACACCCTGGCTACATTCATGATGAATCCAGTTATTAATTTGACCACGTATTCCCAAGTTAAATAATTTCTCTATCACAAAAACTTTTATCAACCGTATCTAAGGCCCTAGACAAATCAAACAGGAGTGCGAACACATAATCGCCCCGCCCTTCAAGTCATGCAGATGCTACACGAGATCTGTAATGCAGGTCTGCATCGAAAAACCAGACCTAAACCCACGCGGACAATTTCTCATCAACTGACAGTCATTCAAGGACCCAGTCATTTTCGAGGACATGATTTTTCCAATACTTTTGATATCGGCTACTAGTGATATCGGCCTATAATTTTCGACTTCATGGCTTCCTTGAGTTCTGACGGAAAAATTCCAGAAACAAGAGATAAATTCATAAGATTGCTTTGAATAGGGGCAAATGCAGCTTTACAACTTTTAAGCAGCACAAAAATTAGCCAAACTATACGAAGAGGAAACAACGACTAAACCTGTATTTCTTTCTAATAATAATAATAAGCGTAATCTCTACAACTCAATACTTAATTATTGCTAACATACAACGTATTATCAGTAATTACAAAGAACAACAGAAATAAAAATGCAAACATTAGTATAAAACGGCCGACCGTGCCTAGTCACCAACCTAGTTACCCACATATTTATTTTGCCGACCAGGTAAATGCAATCCAAATGGCCGTGCAATAGGTTGTACAAAAATTTGACGCCCAGAACTTTTCTTCGAGTCTCCAAAGCTACGATGTCGAAGCGTAAAAAAAGTGAATCATGATCGGTACCACGGATCGGATAAGCACCATCCCTCCTAAAGGCAAGATATTTTACAAACCGTCGTTGAATAGATTCAATTCCACTAGTGTGACGCAGATACAGGGGGTCCAAATCACCGAGCCGTACTCCAGTTTAGATCTGACAAATGTGTAGTAAAGCAATCTGAAAGTTGAGGGGTTGTTGAATAGATTACAGTTTCTGATAATGAATCCAAGCATCCTAGATGACGTGTTAACAACATCGTCGATATGTAAAGAAAAGCTGAATTCTTGATCGAACAATATACCCAGATCCTTAATATGGTCGTATCTATTCAGCGAGGCACCATCCAAGTTGTAGTCGAATAAAATTTCTTAGACCTTCTGTAACTAACAATACTACACTTGCCAGTATTAAGTTGCAGTCTATTGGCATTACACCATCCATTCAAACCATCCAAGTCGCTCTGGAGCGCGGCACATACAAGCGCACAGTCTACGACGGTGTAGATCTTAAGGTCATCAGCGTAGGCCAGGCGGCAACAGTTTAGCAGCAGGTCATTTACGAATATTATAAAAAGCAGAGGTCCAAGGTTGGATCCCTGTGGCACACCAGAGGACCCAAATCCTTCATAAGAAACAAATTGTGATCGTTCAAACAAGTATGACCTAAACAATGAAACGAGTCCACTCGAAAAACCAAAACTTTCAAGCTTAGACAAGAGCACGAAATGGTCGACCCGGTCGAAAGCTTTCTGGAAATCAGTGTATATTTATACTATATTTAAACCATTTTTTTGATGCGAGCTTATTAACTCGTGGCCAATTCATTAGGTGTATTATTAACACCAAAATGCACAATAATAAGGCTATACAATCAACACCGATAAAAATATATATCCATATAAGTAATTCTTGTTTGTAATTTTTTTCATGATACGTCTCTGGTAAGTATACTGTAGTGTACATACATAATGTTATACAAAATACAACTCACATTAATTAGACTTTGAGTAGAACAGTGTAGTGAGTTTACTATGCACTTACATCGCATAATTAAAAGTGTTTGAGCCATGAAACAGTGAGCTGGAAAGAGGCGAACAGAGCGCCCCTCTTTTTGGTAGACAAATATTTGGAGAACAACGCAATGGTTGTAGTTTTTAAATAAATAAATAATAGTAGTATTTTAGCATTTTTCTGTACGTCAGCTCCCGATTTCTAACAAACAGTTCAATCACCGTAAAATCAAAATGGATTTTTTTCAGCAGCACATCAGTAAATTGAAGTCTCCAAATCAAAAGCAATCTCATCATTTTTAGTCACAGAGAAAATAATAGTTCAACCGTTAGTTATAGGTACAAATAAAAAAATAATGAAACCTAACTTTGTTGTTACAATTTAAATAAATTAAAAAATATTTCTCCATAAAATGGTAAGTTGAGCGTTAAATTTAGATATAAATAGAGAACTAAAATTGGGGTGTGTTTTCCAGACTTCAATAGAATTTTCGATCAATTTTCTATCATTGCGTGTCTTGGTAAAAAGTTTTTTTCGATTGTTGAGTTGCCACTGATGATGGGACTGGTCTAGTCCCGAAACATGTATGGCTGACAATTTGTATTAAATATTTTGGTTATATCTAACCCAATTGTAGTAAGAGTTTGAATCGAAGCGACCGTTAAATAGAAAATATTGGTTAACTTATTGTTTGTGGTTGAATTAAAAACATATATTCGGTGTGAAGTTCGTATAACCAAATTTAGATTTAGTAATTTTATCATCATCTGACCATAGCAGCTGTTGCTGCTTAATCCTGAATTTCTTCTTGATGTGGAAAAAATAGACCCTTCTTGAATGATTCTTAAAGGAAAAAAAGGAATAATTGTTATTATTCTATTAATCTACTACCTTTAGGTCGGTCTAATTCAGTTAAAGATGTGGGGTTAATATTTGATTGTCAACTTAGATAAACGAGGCATCTAAAGGGTGATTCAATTTGGGTTGGGTGGAAACCCGAATTGAATCACACATTAGATCAAATGCATTTACAGTCTGTAACTCTATATGATTTTCTCATACTCAAAATGAAAATTATGTACTACGCCTTTGTGAGATCTAAATTGGAGTATTGTTGTTGGGGTCCTTTTTACAGTTTTACAGAAATTATGTCTGAATGACAAGGTTTTACGTCTACCACATATTAAAGGAGAGGTTCAATATAGATAGTTTAGATTAGAGGAGGAAATTTATGTCTATATCATTTTAATACAATCTTCTAAATAACAAAATTAATTGCCCTGATCTGTTAGAAAATATTTGCTTTCATGTGCCCAGGATTGCTGTTAGACAGTCCCATGATTTTTACATGATGTATCACGTTAGAACCAAACTGTATGTGAGTTCGCCAGTGGAGTCTATGTGTCGTAATTTTATTGAAATAGGACAGACTTGCGAACAATTTTTATTCTCTCAATAAAATAAAAATATTGACCTCTCCTGTGTTCGGATAGCGTTCATTATAGAAGATTTTCATTTTGTGAATAACGCTTATTAATTTAAGTGTTAGTTTTGTAATTTGTAATATATTCATTGCTCTGTAAATGGTCTTTCTTGTACTCTTGGACAATAAAGCTTTATTATGATTAAGTTTGAAGTTATTGGTTGCTTGTTGATAAATTGAGAATCAATAGCTACTTATTTACAAATTTCACAAGGCTTTTGCGTAAATGCCGTTTATTATTATATTATAATTATTATTATATTATAAGGCCGTGGTACAATTATTTATTCTGGGTGGCATTTTTATTGTGATAGTGTTCACTTCACTAATCAATCGTAAATTAAATGCCATTATGATAACTCCTATAGATGTCAACCACTCGTGTTAGCGAAACAGTGATATATGATATGAAGGCGTATTACAAATAATAAATTGAGGCGTTTCTCGGAAAAACATCATTAGTTCAAAATTAACATATTTGTGCAAATGAAAAAAACTCTTTGGCATTCTCATTTTTGATAAGAGCGCTTTGTATGCATATCTAGTAGAAGTAAAATATAAAAAATGCTTATAGCATTTTTGTCAACCATAGATACATGAACAAAACAGAAAAAGACATGGACAACTAAGGTTTTTAAAAGAAAAAATGAAGAAGTGTCCTCGCAACCACTGCTGTTATCATCGTATTCAATGATGATGTTCAGGAGTGTCGAACTTTAAATTCTCAGTATCTTCAAATTTTTTATTTTAATAGCAGATTTTGGATTTTTTAGAAAAAACTTGTCAGTTGAACTTTTAATGTCGAAAATCATTGACCGATCTACTTTGACAAGTCTAAATGGAGACGGCTTAGCTCTTGCTTGTAAAATGATGTTATCCCAATCCTCTTTCTTTCTTGAGATGAGAGAAAAATCCTGATCATTGGGCAAATATGAATGTCCTCTTACAGGGAATAGGTAAGTTATGGAATCAAACATATTTAGCACATGAACTAATACATATAAAAATAACATGGTATTTGCTTTCTAAAGCCATCATGGCCAACTCAAATCAATTAAATTTCAAATTCATAGCACTATTGTAATAGAAAAATGTAAAATTGTTAATATTTTGAAAACTATCAGTTTGTGGGATAGACATCTTTTCATAAACTTTCCCTTATTTTTGATGGAAAAAAATAAAAAAATGGGTGGATGCCATTTAAAAATTTTTAATTTTGACACTTTTTTCAATTTGATATTTTGCTCTTTTTTTCAAATACCCTGTATTAATATTTAATAAAAATATACGTAGGCGCCTGAAGTAGGTCTATATCTCCTAGGATATTCTAACAAATTTGATTATTAAAGCTTCCATATCATAAAAAATTCTTATTATTCTTTATTCTAAAAACGTAATTTTTGACATATATTTTCAAATATTTTGAAAACGGCTATAACATACTATGCACAAAATATGTTTAGAATTACAAGGAGAATCCAAAACATATATAATTTATATAGGGTCGTATTTAACACCCATTTCCGGTATAACCAGAAGTCCTAGATTCTTGAAAACTTTTTAGCCGAATTGGTCCCGTGGACCTACGGACTAACAACCTGATTTTCAGATTGTTCCACAGTGTAATTTCTCCATAATCGATGGAATCCCTTCCCGGTGGGACACCCGGTATATTCACTGCGACTATTTGCTGACGAATACACATGTCACAGTGATATATATTCTATGTTTGGGAACCATTTAGACATTCCACTATAGCATCGCCACCCGTTTTAAATCTAATTGGTTGATTTAAATATGGTGCCGAATTTAATAGCGGATTTGTTAGGACGATGCTTAAACTGATTCGTAAATAAAGCCTTCGACTAGTGAATTCGGGAGTATCTAGTGTTCGCAATAGCATTTAATGGAGTTGTTACTTCTTGTGCACAAACATCTTCTTGTTATTCGCTCAGTCCATCGGCACCAACATTTTTCTTTTATACAATACCGCACTTCTATAGTAAACTGTGGAAGCGCACCATCTTGTTGAAACCAAACTGAATCTTCTGGAATGTTGGCGTTATTTGCATTTGGAAGTTAACAGATCGAATCGGAAATCAATTAATTTACTAAATATTGCAAATAACGTTGATATGTTAAATTGCCATCGAAAAAACAGGGTATGTCATCCACAATAGTAACCCAAACATTAGTCGAGCACTAGCGACAGCCAGACCATTCAGACAAAACATCGACTCGTCGGAAAAAATGTTGCGAATGAAGAACGGATCATTATTGTTTAAACTGTGGTATCAATTTTGAACAAAATTATGTTCACCTTTGCAGAGGATAGATTTCGCATTTGAAAAAATACACGAATGCTTATTTTTATTAAAAGATCGTAGTCACAAGACGTTGAAGTTTTTGAAGTTTTCAAATTTGTAATCAAAAATAAAATTAGTCACCTACACTTTTTTTCTGAAAACAACTGAAATTCATTCAAGACTCAGTCATAACTATCTGACATAAAGTGTATATTTTTATTTAGAAACATGTGATGTATTAGAGTTTTCTTCTAATAGTGAGTTAGCAGTCTAAAAATCTCATATGCCAAAGAAAAAAGATGTTAGACTCAAGAAATACCCCTCTTGTGGGCTGTGATTAAGATTTGAACTGGTTAGGATATGTTTTCCGCATCTTGGCATCATTTTTACAAGATCTAATCCATTACTCGGAAAATTATCTTCTTTATTTTAATGAATAACGAATATGAACAGAATTTTGACCATCTATAGTGATAATAAAATATAACAGGAATTTTTAACACACTCTAAATATAAATTCATCCGTATGCAAATTCCTAATCCTATAGAACCTAACAGAAGTTGCTGAGACACGATTTCAATCCCGTGAACAACAGTCATGTTAAAGTGGACGATATTAATTTTCAACAGGACAACGCTGAAGTGGATGTTGTTACATTAGCAATATACAGAGCTTGGGATGTGGTGTGGCTAGTATAACTTGCTATGTCTCTCTCACACCACTTGTTTTTCATTGTATGCTCACATATATACATGTAGGTATTTTATGTTTGGTCAGAGAAGAGGGTGGCTTATGAATAATAATTACTGCTTGCAAAACAAGGATCCTGGCAGTCGTTTAGACGCGGTTTTGTGGTGTCCCAAAGCATACGAATAACCCTCCCATTCCATCCAGTAAATATTTTTTTAGGAAATGGTGTGGTTATGCCCCGAGGGTAAATAAATATATTTTTTCTACTGACGTATGATAATAGCGACATTTCTATTGTTATTTCAGTTTTTGAAATTTAATTCTTTTAAGCACTTTCAGCGTAAAAGTGAGAATTTTAGCTCAGCTGTTGCCAAAAAAAAAATATATAAACAACTAAAAGCAGTCTTTAATTATCTCTATTTATTATAAATATTAAAAATGGAATTGCTTAAAGAACCAAATTTAATGTTTAGGCAGTTTAAAACCAAACAGTGTCTAGATTCTTTCTGTAGGATTTCAATTGATGCCAAACTCGAATCGAACATTAAAAAGGAGTCTGAAACGGTCGCTGCATTCAACCACTTTTGCGTTTGTTCTGCATTTCTTCAGGCTCAGTGCGTATTACTTTCTTCACGTTCAATGGTTTTTCAAGTTAATACCTTTTATAGACCCTTCAATAATTACAAAACTTCTTGAAACGTTTGTTTTCATATTGGCAATGCTTACTTTAATGAAATGCTAATGTTACCATGTCTTTCACGTTTAAATATGCAAGTTCTCTGTGACAGTAGGTAATCTATATTCCATATCGTCCTTGGAAAATACTCGGGACTTTTTAGGATTTCGTTTAAAGGAATTGAGTAAATACTCTATAACGCTGACGGCTTATATGCATCATGCATATCGTGAGAAGTATGCCAAAACTACTTTTTCTGACAGATGTGATTTCGTCATCCTAACGTTAAAACTTCAGGCATGGTGTTTCACATAAGAATCCTTTTTAACGTTCTCGCTTTATTATAAGAGAAGCGGCCAATAGACTCTATTGCAATCCTCGAGACAATAGCAGTTCAACCTTAAAAAGAAATTGAGATCAAATGGAATATATCAATACATTCCTTGCATCTCTAATAATGCAAGAAAGGATATACCGATACATTTCTTGCATCTCTATGACCCAGTTCATTGAACTTTTTTTATTATTATTAAAATTGTAGCCGTCTGCAGATATTCTTACTCGAACAGGGTCATTGAACTTGTTTTATTATTATTGAAATTGCAGCCCGTCTGGTGATGACGGTAAAAAATCAATATTCGAATGCCAATTGTGTCAACATGTGTCAACTTGTGTCATTTAAAAACAATTCTGCCAGATTTAGTTCATGTGAATAGTGATAAAATAAAAATAAGTATAAATTAGTAGTTTTTTTAGATAAAATAATATTTTAATATTTGATATATTATTGTGGGAGTCGAGTATATTAAATTTGTTGGAAAATCAAGTATCTAATAATGTTCCGTATGTAAATCTATTGTGTAATGTGTGGATTTATTGAGGAAATTATGCTGGAATATGTTTATGGTGAAAATCTCCAATTAAAGTGTGGCATCACCGAATTTCTCATCTTTTCTTGATTGTTGCCAGATTTTGGATGGAATTGAATTGAATGAAACAAAAATAATATAGAATTTTTTCAAAAACAAAATTATTTTAGCAAAAATAAATTTGGGGAAATTAATTGTGTGTTTAAATAAACATCTGCACGTGTGTCGGGTGTAAATAGATTTCGGGTTAATTACGGTATTGCGCGAATAATGAGTAGCGATAATTTGAAAAACAGTCTGGCAGCCTTGCATGAAAATAATATGTGGGGCATTGAAAATTAAAGTTACCCAAAAATCAAATAATTTGTGCATATCGCAATATTGTCCAGTGATCAAAGAATATACCAGAAGAAGACATAGAGTACAGTATAGTAAGGTACTTTAACATACATATTTTAAACATTGTAACGTGTTTTACAAGTTGACTTTTTATTGTTAACAATTCGTTTATTAAAAGAACCAACGCCAATGCAACTTCACCCTGCGAATGCATCAAATTAGGTCTAAGCTACCATCACCTAGTCCAGTTTTCCTCTGCGTTCAGAAACTGTTGTGATATTTATTAAATAAGGTTTTTCATATGCAGCATGACACAAATTTTCAAAAATGCGATCACATTTTGTAAATCTGCTGATATCAACATTATTGTTCGGATAAAGCATGGTTCGAGGAATTGAGTAAATGCTCCATAACGCTGACGGCTTATATTATGCATCAGAATATCGTGGGAAATATGCCAAAACTACTTTTTCTGACAGATTTCTAATGTGTTTTTCGTCATCCTAACTTTGAAGCTTCTGGAATGTTGTTTCACATAAGAATCTTCTAAGTCGATCATTTTCTAACATTTTTAACGTTCTCGCTTTATTATAAGACTTTCTATTATTTTTTGACATAAAGTGACAATATTTTATTGCATGAAATATGTCAAGTAAAAGTAGGTGATTAATTTTTCTGCTTTTTCTTATTATAAAACGCCAGTAGAAAAAATCTTCTATACAATCTGTTACGAAACACTATCGTTTCGTCCGCGTCCCTCAGTGCTTAAAAAAGTTTGTATTCTTTTATTTTGATAGAATGCTTAGTTTTCGAGTAAATTGAGTTTAAAAAATTACTTATTTAAAAATTTATGTACGCAATATTGGATTGCTATGGAATGCATTGTTTCGAAAGAACATTGTTGACAATTTACGGTCATCTTGAGATAGTAACGTCAAATATTTAAATATTTATCATTAGAAACAAAATTTTATTTTGTTTACCTACTGATTGTTGCTATTGTTGTGAATTTTGAAGTAATTTGCCTAGGTAAGAGAAATGCTGTTTCAATTCAGCAATTTTCAATATGCTGACATGCATTTTGTTTATGGGTTCTGCAATGACAATGCAAGGCAAGCAGTTTGAGAGTACCGTAGGCATTTTCCAAATCGCCAACAACCGAGTCACATTGTCTTCAGTATGGTGCACCAGCGATTTAAAGAGAGGTTTGGTAAAATATGAAAGACATGTAATTATTATAGAGACCATCGAATATTAAATTTATTGGAAAATAATAACAGAATCAGCATACGACATCGCGCCATGCGACAGTTACGTATTCCCAGCGGTTCAACTTTTAAAACTTTAAAACTAAATCATTATAAGAGTATAAGTCCAAGTTTTACATTCTGGTGACCAACAACGACGATTCGCATTTTCTAGGTGGATTATGGCAAACATTGAGGAAGATCCTCTCATGCTTGATAAAATAATATGGATTGACGAATCGCGTTTCACAAGGCGAGGTATTGTAAAATTACATAATCTGCGTGTTTGGGGATAAGAGAATCCCCACATCGAAAGTCCGCGAAACTTCCAAAATGAGTTTGGCGTTGAAGGGATGGCTATTGTAGGAGATTTGGCCTGGTGCCTATTTTTTGCCCCAAAGGGTTGAGTTTGAATTTTTAACCGAAAGTCATGCAGAATTATTAGAAAATATCCTTCTGGCGATAAGGAGACATTTATTCTTCCAATTGGATTTATGTCCAGGCCATTTTTCAATAGTTGTAAGAAATTGGCTTAACGGAAAGTATGAAGGCAGATGGATCGGAAGAAGTGGTCCTATTGAGTGGCCACCCCGCTCTCCTGATATAACCCCATTATATTTTTTTGTTTGGCGGCACTTAATTAATAGTAATTGTGGTTACGAAACTCCAGTGGAATCGCTTGAAGATTTTACACAGCGAGTTCAGAATACTGCCCAAAGCATCACATCGTTTATGCTGCGCAATGTACAGCTCTGTATTCAAAGAAGATCCAGCGTTGCATAAAAAAAATTGGTGGTACTTTTTAACAGTTCTCTAAGTAGTGTCATTCTAGTTAATTTAGTTTTAATTTTTTTATTATGGTCTGTTTATTAATTTATTAAATTGTTTACGGTTTTTCTGTTTCTCATTTCGAACATAGAAAGTGCAAATTATAAAATCTAATCATTTTTAGTTTGAATAAGATGAATATGAAAAAAAATTAAGACAGTTTACTTAAAAACTCTCTTTGTTTTCTGAATACGTTTCATGGTAATGCAGGATGAAATTCGCAAATTTACAAATTCTATCTAAAAACGTTTGTTTGTAACTGCGTGTCTATGTTATACTGAGCCACTGAAGATGGAAATTTATATTTCCGAAACATGTCTGGCACCTCAAGTAATATTTGAACATATATATATATATATATATATATAAGTATTTTGTGGAGTACACGTTGTTTTATTTATGTATTGAACATTCCACTCCTCTCCGATATGGATTACTTCAAGAAATAAACACGTTTCGTTAATATTCACAAAAAAAACCATCTTCAGGGGCTAAATTTGAACGCGCGGTATTTCGGTTTCAATGCGTTTACGGACCCTATGTTTGTTTTCTTAGAATTCACTGTTCTATCACCTGTATTAATTTCTAGTAATACATAGCGACCACCTTGGATATAAATCGTGGCTAACAACTAGTGGATTTTAACTCGTGTTTGTGAAAAAATCTAAACACTAATTTCCCCCATCAAATATATGACATAGACTAAAACAGTAATCATTATTATAAATTTCCATATAATTGAATAAGGACATTGCACTAAAGTTATTTTCTAAACAAAAATTATACGGACAGAGGAAAAGGTTTTAAAGTATAGCTGTATATATATAAAAGATTTTCTCTTATTCTTAGCCCGAGCTGATGGCAGCCCCAAGCAATGCAATTAATTAATTTACGTAATTGATATAAATTGTCTTTACACTTACATTAATTATTGCACTTCTTATATAACCACATAGGCGTACGCAAAACCAATACAGTTAATTTTACACTTTTGTATAAGTATGTGATAATATGCATATATGAATATTAAATTGTAAAACATGCTTATCAAATTCTAAATAAAATAAGCTGTTGAAATTGTATATGGCTGTCTACAATGCACGATTACAAAATTTGGTCACATTAAAATACTATTTTCAAATAGCTATTTTTGTTGATAATAAAAATATATATGAATATCTATGATACTTTATGTCCATTTTCATTTATAAAATAATTTTATTAGTATATTTTGATTTTTTATATCTTGGACTCTAGAGCGAAACCGTTATGGATGACAACCTGTTAGGATACTCACTTTATTTTGCTGCTTTAATATTAAAAACATTTTCAGTTTTACCATTTTCCACCTTTTTTATATTTTGGTCCTATCGCCTTTTTAAGAGTTAGCAAATATGACCTTTTTTCTACGTTTTGAGCGCCATTTTATAAAATACATCCATCCATTTTCTACTAACAACCAACTGACAGAATCTCAGACAGATACAGGGTGATTCATCCTGAGTGGCCTATTCAAAGTTCTCGGAAACTACAAAAGATATGTTGCTGAAACTTTGGGGTTCGTTAATATCGGAAAGGTTCTATATTGATGTACTATTTGCGGGTTTATATTACTTCCGGTTATACCGGAAGTAACCACATACTTTGTTATTTTAAATGGTAGGAACACATTTTTTATTTTTTTCAGATTCCCTATACAATTTAAAGGCCACTTTGTTAAGCATTCTCTATACAAAAACCTAACAGAGTTGTTCCTACAATTTTTTTTTGCGAAAAACTTAACGTTTTTCGACTTCTACAAAAAAGTCAATATTTTTATGATTATTTAATTCAAGCAAACTAAATTTTAGAATACATCAGAGGGAATACTGAGTGTATAAATGATATAGTCCAATGTCGTCAGGCAGTTGCAGAACAAGATTTAATTGAATTTAAACTTGAACCATGTGTTTACTAGGAAAAGTCAATTTTTTTAAATGGAATCGTATATATTCGACTATGCCGTTCGATAAACAAAAAAATTACCTTTTTAATGATATATTACTTCCCTATACCTAAAATATTCCATTTCTTCAATATTTTGAATTTTGTTCACTTTTGTCATAATACAATGTGCAATTTGCAGAAACCATCTAGTAGGAAAATTCCTAGTAAACACGTGGTTCAAGTTTAAATTCAATTAAATCTTGTTCTGCAACTGCCTGACGACCTTGGACTATATTATTTGTATACCCAGTATGCTCCCTAATGTATTCTAAAATTTTGCTTGCTTGAATGAATTGATCATAAAAATATTGTTTTTTTTTGTAGAAGTCGAAAATCGTCAACTTTTTCGCAAAAAAAATTGCAGGAAAAAATCTGTTAGGTTTTGCTATAGGGAATGCTTAACAAAGTGGCTTTTAAATTTTATAAGGAATCTGAAAAAAAAAATGTGGTCCTTCCATTTAAAATAACAAAGTAGGTGGTTACTTCCTGTATAACCGGAAGTAATATAATACCGGGAATAGTACATCAATATAGAACCTTTCTGATATTACCGAACCCCAAAGTTTCAGCAACATATCTTTTGTAGTTCGCGAGAACTTTGAATAGGCCACTCAGATGAATCACCCTGTATATCTTTTAAAAATGCCTATTTATGTTGAAATTGACCCACAATACGTTTTCCCAGCAAAGATAAGATTTTTTTTTCATTAAACTAGTTGAGAGCTTCCCTGTGCTATATGCA
The DNA here is from genome assembly GCA_911728435.2 of Apoderus coryli. Classification (NCBI taxonomy): domain Eukaryota; kingdom Metazoa; phylum Arthropoda; class Insecta; order Coleoptera; family Attelabidae; genus Apoderus; species Apoderus coryli. Next base: position 5,703,066 of record OU452204.1, on the reverse strand, counting down.
ATACGTGTATTTCATATTATGATACGGAAAGCTCAAAATTAATAGAGTTGTTTTAAAAGATATGGTAGCGCATATAAACCACCACCTATCCGGACGTTATGATTATTTTTTTTAAATAAACACCATTTTGGTCATATAAAAAAAAAAACAATATATCTACGCCTCTGCTTATATATGAATTGTTTCTTTCAGAAGTGGGACTCCCATTTTTTTTTCCTTTTATGAACAACTATATACTTAAAAAAGGGTTTCATGCTAAATGCAAGTGAGAAATTGCTGCTTCTTTTTAAAAAGGAAAACCGACATTTTCCCCTAAATAACGAGATTTTAATTAAATAAACAGAGCTTTAGTGGGATTTTTTAAAAAGCTTCGGCTCTTATTCTCGCCAGAAAACAAACCACGATTTGTCTTATTTAGGTTATATTATTATGCGAGAAGAGTCAGTTAGGAGAGGAATAATAAAAAACAAAACAAAAACGAACTGGGAGAATACTGGAGGAAAAATAATGGTAAAGCATTACTTTAACGGTGATGATTTAAAAACCATTTTAAAATTTATTTGAAACCTTTTCAAGTTTCAAGGGTTGGCATTTTTTTATTAGATTTTTACATTTTTTTTCGTGTATCGTAGATATTGTCTGTCTTACCTTAGGATTTCAGTATTTTAGAAATATTTTATTTTCAAAGTAGTTTGCCATGGTTAGTCGTCGGACACCAAGTATATTTTCCTTAGCTTCTTCATTTGTCACCATTTTATTTTTTTATGTTAAATTTCTGTATAACATTAGACGTACGAAGGTATGTTTTAAGAAAGTAAGAAAAAAAACGAACAACCCGGGCCAAATGTGCTTTTAGTGTTCTCGCCTTTTATCTTGCCCCGAAGATCTGAATCTGGTATTATCAAACCAATATCTTTGTCTTTTTCGTTTCTGTCATCATGCGATGGCGTTCAAGTGGCGCCAAAAGAGGGCCTCATTAAAACCAAACCAAACAACATTCATTGAAAAGAGGCGAACAGAGATAAAATGAAAATAACACACAGATTATGTACGTATCATTTTTCTCGTTATCTTTTAAATGGTACCGACAACGATCAGTGTATGCCATCGTTTTTTATTTTATTGTTCTAAATTATGTGTTCGGGTTGGAAACATATACCAGTAAGTAGTCCTATTTAGTAGCTTTAAATTACAAAAGATTAGGGAACTTTAAAATGGATCTCTAAAAATATTTATGTAAGTTGTAGGTATAAGTAATCTGTAGATTATTAATTAATGTTTGATGTAGATCTACTTCTCAGGTCTTTCAGAATTTGTTTCTGTTCCTTCATTTTCAAAACCAAAGATTCATGACACCGAAACTATCTGGTCTCTTAATAAATCAGGAGAATTACTCTTTGGAGACACCAATGCAAATTGGGAAATATCCGATAATAGTCTCATGTTACTCCGATTGTTTAAGAGTTGAATACATCAAAAATGGTATAAACTGTAGCAATGATGCGAAAATCTAAAATACACTATCAAAGAAATTAAAGGAACACTTTTGGATATCCCTGAAACTTATTATGTGATAGCTATATACAGATGAACATTTATATTCTGAAAGACATATATTTTTTTCTAATAAATCGATTAAAAGAACTTTCAGCTAATCCTTTATTCGTAAACTAAGATTAACAATTAAAAAAAAAAAAGTGCTAATAATAAAACGAAAAGAAAATATTTGTTTATGGCAATATTCCGTTATTTGAAAACAAATTTTTTTTTTTTTTCGTATCGCGTGTGCCGTCCAGCAGCACGAATGACTTCTTGACATGCTTCTCACGAGCCTTCGAATGTCTTCTTGTGATATACTGTCACACTCTTCGACTAGGGCTTATACCATATGCTGCATGAATAACGTGATCTAACAGAATGATCCCAATGTATTTTGCAGCTGTGGGTCTTCCTGGCATCACTACAAGATCGGTTTTTGCCTCCAAACTTATTCCACCCCAGAGCATCACCGAACCTGGATACTTGTTGTGCAGCAGCAGCGGAGTATCATTTATTGGGACGTCTGTACACACGCACCCGGCCATTACAACCGGTGAGACGAAATCTTAATTCGTTTGTAAAAAGTACTGGTCTCCATTGTCCAAGTTGCCATCCCAAATCATCACGAGCAATGTTTAATCGCAAAGTTTTATGATATCCAGTTAAAACAGGTTTTCGTAGCAGTCTTTTTAGTTTTAAATCTGCTTTCCGTAACTTGTTTCTAACCCTAGAAATCTAGGCATATTTTTTTGATAATGAAGACTAAGCATTCGTAATTTTTAAGACTTTATGTTTAAAAATTAATAACGATATTAAAAAATATATATTCAAGTGCAGGAGTTGCAATAGTTAGTCGTCATTCTTCTTTTTTTTTTTTGCAGGACATAAGCTGCATATGGTTCTGGAAGACCTAGCGGGTACGTCTGTGACTTATTCAACAGGCTTTTGTAGCATAGTGGCTATACATTCACGGATCGAGCGTTGTAAAGTGGGTACTTTACTATTTATTTATTCGAGACATGGCTTGATAAGATTTTCTTCAAGAATCGTCATATAAATTTTCCTGTTTTTGACCATTTTTTATCGTTTGTTTGTTATAAAGGATGTAAGAGTTAATAGATGCGATATTGAGCATCCCCTAAAACATACATAGTGACTGACCATCTTTTAGTTTTTCTTCATATTTGATCAAATGTATCGACTACGCCTTTTGTTTGATTGTATGTTTGCACGGAGTGGCCTGAACATTTCAAATTTTTTGGACATTATATTGCATGTGTAAAATCATAAAATGCCACAAAAACAACTGCCGAGGCAAACACGATAAATGTAGTGTAAATACTAACGGTATACTCTTTGACCCCCAATTAAAGAATATATATATATTCTATAGATGGCTGATGAAGCTTCTCGCACCCACCACTATAAAAATATGAGGTGATTTGGCATTGATCGTCGTAAAATAATTTACGATGCTTATCCTTCTAGGGTTAACAGTCTGGTCAGAAATGGTTATCCGATGAGCCATCCTAAGTGTATTCTGAAGGACTTTTGCTGTGGCTATTGGTTTTCACAAAGAAGAAACTGCGCTTTCGACCTTGTCCGATTCGTCTTTTATATCAGCCGTTCTCTATATAGTGATCATCCACACGTTTGATAACTGATGGATTGCAATTAAGATTTCTTGATACTTTTCAAATTTTTACACCATTTTCAATTAAAGCTATAGCACGAGCGACTTCTATCACGCTAAGATCTCTCATTTTGACAGATAATGAATTCAACAACTACAACCTGTCATGCCATTGCCCGTTGACGCTGTCTAAGCCTGCCGCGACAGAAAACCTAAATGTGAATATTTTCATGATTATGATTCAGTGTTTACTGACGTTATTTTTTGTACTTGCTTTGGAATATTAAACTTATCTCGAATAAATGAGCATAATTACGTTTATTTTTGAACAAATCACTACACTACACTACAAAAAAAATGCAAATCCATTTTGAAAATATAACTTTCATTTGTCAATAACCGCATGCAAAAATTTACAGGGATATCCGAAAGTGTTCCTTTCATTTTTTTTGAGCAGAGTATTAGTTTTGATAAATACACTATGAGTTAAACAAGGTTTTATGAGTGGCATAATAATTTTCAAGAAGGTATAGTGAAAACGTTGAAGATGACGAGTCTGAATGCTCCATCATTTGCATGTTATCTAATGAATTGAATGAATAATTGCAAAAAATAATATTGAACACACCTCCTATCAGTGCTCGCACTAAAGTATATTATGGATCACCCTGGTATGGATTATCGGACAATGTTCGAAATGAAGTGTTAGAATTTTTGGTGCTGTCATCACAACTGGATAAAAGTAAAATAATGACTATTCGGGATACCTATTAGCGTTAAAATTTATCACTTAAATTATCGAAACATTATTATTAATTTATTAAAAGTTTCAAGCATTTACTTATGCTATGTAAAACATCGTCGCACGTAACGTATCTCGTTGTTTGTTATTTTAAACTAATATATTTGAATAAATATTTCAATTAGCGTCTACAGCATGATAACTTATACTTACATACTTAATACATTTTATGTTGACGTTGTGTACTAGGTACAGTACAGTTACTAAATTTACCACATCATGGCAAATAGAGTTAAGTTTAGCCTGCCAAAACAATTATGTTAGACACTTGTAAAATATATTGCCTACGTTATAGCCTTTAAATTATAATTTTATTATACAGTTAAGCTGTTCTGGAATTTTGAAATTGACAAATTGGTTTTTATAACAACACAATTTAATTTATTATCTGTTGCTCAAAAATTAACAACTGGATGCTGATTTTGACGTACCGAAAAATTGTGAGCTAATGTAACAGCTGTCATCATAAGTGAAGTACTATTTACTTGTTGACTCCGAATTGGGAGCTTTGGTTAGTTTGCAGGAATTGTATCAAGGAATTCCGAATTTTAGGAAGTAAAAAAATATGCAAATTATTCTCCCCAAAATATTTATCACCAAAATAAATTTATCCATTCGTTGGTTCTGCACAATCATTGGCATAAAGAAAATAAATGTATCTACCTAATACCAGTGATATTTTTAAATTAATTATTTTAGTACTTCCTTATAAACTGACCCATGAAAACGCTCGCAATTTTTGAGTACCGCAAGTCATGTGCTATATAGAAACAAAATATATGGACAGGATTGTACGTATAGGCCCTACCGCACGCCTCTGGTATTGGCGATAAACTATTTTTTACTGCTAGTTTTGTTAGAATTGAAGAAGTATTACACTCCTGTTCATCCCTGTAAAATTTGAATTATTATGAGAAAGTTAATTAAAGTTACCTGTGTATAATTGTTGAGTTGAAGTTGCCAATAAAAATATATGATTTGTTATTAATAAATAGTTCATTGCAAATTAACATATTTCACTGTGATACTAAATCAAAAAAAAAAAAAAAAAAATAGGTTATGGAGCCCTTAACACAAAGAAATTAGAAAAATACAAAAATACGGTTCCCAAATAAGAAGCAAACAATTTAAAATATCAATATTTTAAAATGATAGTGACAGTAAGTAAGTTTTTTAAAATAATTTTTATGGAAATTGCCCAAATCTCATTAAGGCATAGAACTAGTCAGAAACGAAAATTGAAAGAAGGAAATGACATTATATAGAAAGCACCTTAATAATTTTTCAGACACTGAAGATACGTGAAAAACAATTTCGTGGCATATGAGAGATTATCATTGGAACGACAATGCTCAGTGTAAAGTCCAACCCAAGCAGCGCAGGTGGGATCTACTCATTACCAACAACTGTCTGGCTCTTGATTTCGACGGATATAATAAACACCTTCAAATGTACCAAATCAAGGATGATTTTGCCAAAAGTTCCGAGCTTTTGTCGTCATATCAAGGATGTATTCGGTAGTCCTAAACGCTATGCCAGTTGCCATGCTCTTTTTTCAAAATTCTCCTTTGAGTACCTCTTTTGCCAGAGGGTCGGCCATTTCATTCGCCTTTAATCCAGAGTGACCAGGGATCCAGAACTATTTGACAATATTTGAGACTCTAAACCAAAGCCCGTAGTAAACGTCAGGATTACATTACCATTTAAAAAAAGTTTCAGAACTAGTTTTTAGCTGTTATTTAAAATTATTCAAGAAAAATCGCCATGAGATTTTAATAACTAGTTCATAATTATTGAAAAGAGTAAAAAATAAATAAATTACAAAATATTTTTAGAAAACAAAAACCTTATAAGATTATAAACCTTGTAAAATATATATTTTTATTTTCTTGAAACCGCTTTTTTACAAAAGGTTATTCGAGCTAAATACTTTAATAGGCATATTCGCAGTTACATAAAACTATATGTCCATATTCTCCACCATTACTCTTAAGTACCCATGAATTAGCGGGGGATCTATTTCAAATTCGATTTGAACAGAATACGTTGGTTATCTATCAAGAACATAGCTTATTGAAATTCATCAAATAAATAAACGAGCTATGACAGAAATAACTTACAACGTAACCATTTTATAGCCCATCTGGTATAATTGTGTATGTAATCCCTAATTACGTGTCACTAATGTGGGTAATGCAAAGGCCTAGCAATATGAACGGTACTTAAAAAAGGCTCTTACCTTTCAGAAGCCTATATTAAGAATTATTATTGGCGTTAGTCGTAAAAAAGTTATAATATTACTACCGGATTATGTATTACCGCGTACAAATTGTATCCATGCCGTGTACATTCTCTCTCTCTGTCTTGCCCTATCGAGTACAGCACGTGGTTGTTATCGAGTACATTACAGTGTTTTAATTTATAGACAGGCTTTGCGCATCTATGTCTGTTTATCTATGCAGTGAGTATAAAATAGAAGATACGATAAAGCTCTTGGAAAAAACCTTTAATTAATGTTCGTATATTTTTTTTAAATGTAGTATGTATGCATTGTCAATACCTATTTATTATTATTAGAAAACCAAAATACAAGCTTTTCTTACACATTTTAAGCTATATAACTTAATAACTTGAAATCTAATTCGATTAAAATTTGTAAAAAGTTTTTATAATCAATGAAATAATTCCTTTTTTTAAATTATTTACCCTATACATTAAATATTTGCATGTAGAAATATTCACTGACAAATTAACATCAAGATGACCTCGCGAAAAATTGTGCAATTATCAAAGCATTTGTTTAGTTGAAATACTCGATTGAAATCAATTTATTTTCGATCATTTAAAGGTCAGCATTTGCACTATGCAGTATCACAAGACTAAACAATGTTGTTTTTCTCTGTGTAAAAAAAATTGGCATACAAAATACATTCCAATTGTTGAATTTGTTTTGCCACATAATTATTTTCACGCAATTCAATGTTTCAACGACCTATCCATGAAACAAGGCACCCATGTTATTTAATAAATAAGTTTGTTTTATATGATATAAAAATTCACCACACATATATTCATTTGTGAATTCTATGTTGGAATTCGTTTTTTTCGAAACATTCAAACTACTTATTGACTTTATCTTGACTCCACTTTTTGTAGTTTTAGAAGCAGCTGAGGAAGGCTACAGAACATAAACTAGAGTTCCTTCACTTTACACGAGATCAATATTGCATTTGATGTCTTCTGCATGTGAGAATTGGTTAGTTATTATTTTTTCCTCCGCGGTGTATTATAGCAAAAGATGGCCGTCTGTGAGATATGACATTAATCATATAACTCTTGTTAAATTAGAAAAAATCCCGGACTGTGTTTATTAGGGACTAAAATGTACAAAACTTTTAGGTGTTCTTTGCTTGCATTCGCTACCACAGGGACCTGCTTCTCAAAAAATCTAATGTCACGAGCGTAGTTATAATATGCACTTATTTCTCAATTTCATCAATTGTTGTGTATAACAGAAATTCACACAAAAACTATACTTGATTACACGTTTGACACCGTCATGAGTAAATTTACTTTATAAATTAACATACTCTGAAACGCGAAAACCCTAATCGTAGCGACGCTAGCGTTGTATATGATATGATCATATTATAGGAAAATTAAACTCAGGAATCTTATAAAAAAAAACTCAGCCTCTGCCTTTTGCGCTGTTAAGAAGGTATTAATTATATCTACAAGAACCATAATAATTAGAAACCAGATTTAGGCCTACATCACATACAAATGGACAGAAAAATTAAAGGAACTGATGCCGCCAACAATCACGGGAAGAAAACTCGAAAACTCGTCCACTGAAACAAAGTTATTAAGTACCTACCTACCAATATATTTTTTAAGGAGACCTTTATGCAGTGGCGGCCCCTGAGTCCTGAGGGTTGTGAGGCAGTACTGATTATTTGGGAACTATCAATAACGGAAGCTATATTTTGTTTTTGTTTATTCATGATAAGTAATTTACATTTAAATCCAATATGTGCAGCACTTTCGTCGTGTATAGCCAGACTATGAGCTAAATTTTTTATATCAGAATACCCATTTTTATACTAAGTATTATTAGGTACTGAAAACATGACACAAAGTCAACAAAATAATTTTTTTTAACTCCGCGCTCCCAGCTAACCAATCAAACTTTTTGTACCAATCATTATTAAAACTCCTAGTTTTTCCTGCGGTGCCAATATTTATTAAATATTTACTTAAATCTGGAATAGGCCTCGCTAATTCTTGAACGACCGATGTATAGTTTATCGTCGTATCGCTTTGATGACCGCCGATATATTAAATAATTGATTATATCCCCAGAATTTCGGATTTCTAAGTCTACGTTTACTTGTACTACTGTCGGCGTTGGTGCACTACAGCTTGGACCTAGAATATCCATATTTTCCATACTATTAACCATTCACTATCACTACACTAGCACAAAAAAAAATGCTTCTCTTTAAGAATGTTTACACGAAAAATTACTAAATACCTATTTATTTATTGTATTTATTGCCTGTCCCTACTGTCCCTTAATTTATTACGATTATTATAAAGAAAAACCAGAAAGAAATAAGAATTTACAAAATAGGTAGGTACTACCTATAATAATATTATTATTAAAACATAAGAAAGCAAAAGAAAACAGAAAGATGAATTGAACAAAGATAATGTATGATCAGTAGGTCACAGCGAGAGAACACTAAGTAGTAAATGAAGGCGTATAAGACAAACGTGGATGTTTTGTTGCTGTCACTCAATTTGCTGTATATCTAAAAACGCATGAAGAGGCAGTGCTTCACTTTCCATCTTTGTTTCACACATTAATGTATTGCTGCAGTAATACCTACTATGCTAGTCAGAATTGTGCAACTCCAATTGATATTAATGTGTTTCAAGTTTAACGTTGATGGTGCTAAATGGAATGTGACTCTTATAATAAATACTTTGAAAATAAACTACGTACATGCCTGCGATGAATGAATATGCAATTTATAGCAATTCCATAGATTATCAACTCAACTCACATAAATTATTAAATTAAAAAAAAAACTTTGTATAAAACACATACAAATGTTAGCTGATCAGTTTATATTTACTAAGAAAATCGAAGACTAATATTAATCAATGTGGTAGTAGATAACAATAATTAAAAGTGGCAACTCGCCGTGCATAGGGACTAGAGGCACTGCCTCTGACTTAAAATTATTAAATTACGGCCAGTATGGATGTTTTTATTGACGTTGGCCTACTCTCGTTCTGCGTTCACCGACAGGCAGGGCATTGTTGCGTCATTGGATAGCGAGCATTAAATGGACGCACGATTTACATGACAGTTATTTTCATAATTTAACACAAATCATCATGTGCGATGTGCGTAGGTATAATATATAATAACAGTAAAAAAATGTTAATTGGTTAAAAAGTTAGTGAGGCACTGCCTCATTTGCCTCATAGGACTAGCCGCCCCTGCCTTTATGTCAACTAATAAATATATTTATACAATTGTCACAACTACTGTAGTCTTATTCAATTATTATTGATATTAGAGCCCGAGTTTGTAAATGGTGGTAATTTTTAATGCATATTATGAACTTATTGGACTAAAAATCTTTAAAAGTTAAGGCCTAGCTTAAACAGTCAATAACGAGTATTAGGTCATTCAATAAGGTCGTAGGATGACACATAGATGGCGATACTAGAATTTTTTTCATATGATTTGTATTTAGTACTAACCTTCAAACGATACGTGTATACGTTTGACAGCAGTCTGACTATTGATTCGTGAGTATAGCATTTTGTGTGAAGCAACTTTTGGAAAAAAGTGAATTTCGAGTTTTGATAAAGCATTGCTTTTTGATGAAAAAAAAATACAGTGGAAACCAAACAATGGCTTCATAAACATTATCCGAACTCTGCTCCATCGAGACAAACGGTAGAGTAGTGGATTGCTGAATTTAAATGTGGTCGTACCAGCACAAATGATGCAGAGCGCAGTGGACGCCCAGGTGAGGCTGTTACTCCAGAAAATGTCAAAAAAAAACACAAATTGGTTATGAACGATCCCAAATTGAAGGTGCACGAGCTAGCTGACGTTGTAAAGATATCAGATGCTCGTGTTTTTACGATTTTACATGAACATTTGGGTATGCGCAAGCTCCCCAGCGACATTTTCCTATTTTCCGACCTCAAGAGAATGCTTGCTGGACCGAAATTGAAGTCCAATGATGAAGTAATCGCTGAAACGGAGCTCTATTTTGACGAAAAAGATAAATCGTACTATAAAAGTGATATCGAAAAGGCAACTATGTTGAATAACAAATTCAAGTTTTGTCAAAATTTTACTTATCCTGTGGACTTATTGAATGACCTGTTGTAGTAGGCAGGGCATCCTACTGTATATCTGTACCCCAGAATAAAACTGTATTAAGTCCACTTTTTACGAAAATCAGTTTTTTCACTTTTCTAGCGTAATATTAACTCCTCTTTTTCTTGCGAATGTGTAATATGTCCTAAACTAGGTTAGGATGTTACAAGCTTTAATAAAATATTAAGTCCTACACCGGTCTGGAATAAAACTGTGTTATATGCTTAGTTACAGATTTATTTTTTAAAACCTTATACTAAGTCCGATTATTCCCTAAATTTCCTGAATAATACTGTATTAAGTCCATGTTTTGGTATTTATGTGCGTTAGTCGTAGAATTTATCATGTATTTGAGTTTTATCATTAGTGATATTCATAAAAAAATGAGTACAACTAGGTCAAGAAGAATTATGGATATGCAAACGAACACGAAAAAACTCAAAAAATTAGCTTTTCGCTATTATCCATAAATTTTGATAAAAAAAACCTCATGGTTAAGTACAGTTTGAATAACAAGTAAGAATAAGTTTTTTTATGGATTTAGCATTACTTTATGTTTAAATACTTTTGTATCTACCAGTAAATTAAAGTTCACTTTGTGTTTTTTTCTATAAATAATAAATGTATGTCCTCAAAAATATTGTATTCATTATCTTAAGTCCATACCAGCTATATTTCATTGGAATAAAGCTATATTAAGTCCATTAAATCCAAGTTTCGAGTCAAAAAAAAAAAAAAATTTGGCATGAGATGAAATGTGAAGTGTTTGTAAATATTAAATTATTATAAGGAAACAATAGAAAACACAAAAATCAAATAATTGCCACTATATTTTAAACCAGAATAAAAACAGAAGGTAATTGCAATAATAAAACATTTAATTTGCGTTTCCTGAACAATTAAGAAATGGGACTTAATACAGTTTTATTCTGGGGTATAGATATATTGATCTCTTATCTTTATTACAAATTATAAATAGGTACTAATATTGTATGTATATATTTAAAATTTGAGTTTTTTTTTACGTTGACGACTTCTATACATTTTGTAATGTCATTTGGAGAATAAATAAATAAATAAATATATAGTCAAGGATTGCTTCTAAATTCATACAATATTTACTGAGTGTCTAGAAAATGAGGCTGTTATTCCAGAAAACGTCAAAAAAAAAATCACAAATTGGTTATGAACGATCGCAAATTGAAGGTGCGCGAGCTAGCTGACATTGTAAAGATATCAGATGGTAGTGTTTTTACCATTTTACACGAATATTTGGATATGCGAAAGCTCTGTGCAAAGTGGGTGCCGCGTGAGGTCACAGTCGACAAAAAACATCAACGAATTGATGCTCCAGAGGAGTGTTTGGCGCTGTTAAACCGCAATAAAATGGACGTCTATCCTCGATATCTGACAATGGGCCTGTTATAATGCCTTAGCTACTGTATATATTGATCTCTTATCCTTATTACAAATTATAAATACTAGTCAAGGATTGCCTCTAAATTCATACAATGATTATTGAGTGTCTAGAAATATAACACAAAGAAATAATACGCTTATTATCCGTAACATGTTCTATAATTATACAAAACACTTTAACACGAGTTTTTTCCATTATTCCGACTCTCTTTTACGACTGCACTATTATTTACTCTCTGGCTCTATAGGTAGTTATGATTTTAGGAGCGTCTGTTAACAAACTCCGCCTTTTAGCGTACACGACTACAAAAACAGGCACGCCTCACATTTAATTTAAAACGGACTGGAATATCCGTAGTTTAGTATGATAGAACGTGTATAGTTTGGACATCGACATGCTTCTGCCATCTGTTGAGATAACTGTGAATTACTACTGTTGTGTTTGTTAGACAGTCAGCGGCAGCGGCAGATTTGGGTAAAACATCGGAGTAGAGCTACACACGAAGTAGAACTGTGCAAAATATTTAGTATGCCAATCATGTAACTAAAGTGCAGAATAAAAGGTATACTCTACCTAGGATATAATAAAATAATTATTTAAGAATATTTTATTCTTGGGGTTTTAGGTTCTCAAAAACTCGAAATTCTAATAACGCATGTTTTATGCTGTCAAAATAAACCATCTTTTACATCCGGTACGACGTTTTGGTGCCATTATTTGCACCGTCATCAGGCTTTCCAAATTTATTTTCCATGTTTGGTCACAAATTCACACAAAACAAAAAACGAACATAATGATTAATTTATATAAAACAAAAGGACGACGTTTACATGTTTAAAATACATAATTTTACAATAATTTAAAACTCTCAGTTCTATTAAAAAATATTTTAATATTATTAATCAAAAATATATCTTATTGAAATAAAAAAGAAAAGAAATTAAGTTTCCTTTTACGAATCATTTAATTAAATTTAATTGATTGTTAGGCACTTAAATGATTTATAAAAGAAAACTTCATTTCTGTATTTTCTTTTCTTTTTTATTTCAATATGAATATATTTTTTACACTACCCCGCAGAAAATTTTGTTCAAAAGCCATCAAACTTTTTTAATATTTCATCAATATTGACAATTTTTTTTTCGAGTTTTAAGCCGTTTTATTCTCATCCTATTTTCATATCGAAACTTCAAAAATTTCGAGCCGATTTGTTGTTATACAGGGGTGAACAAAAAGTTTCATTTTACTCTAAACTTTTCAACACCTTGTAGAAAAAACTCACGACCGAATAATGATCTTTTTTGCAATATTTTGAGGCCCCATCTTTTCTGAACAACTCGTTGTTTGATTCATACCGATATCTGTATTTTTAAAGGAAAAACACTGGTTTCAAAGAAATAATGCAATAACAACAAATCCGTTCGAAATTCTTGAGGTTTCGATATGAAAAAATAATGACAATAAAACCGCCTAAATCTCGAAAAAAAATTGTCAAAATTGATGCAATACTAAAAAAGTTCTTTAGGATTGATTTTGAACAAAATTTTCTTTGCGGGGCAATGTATTAATAATATTAAACTTATATAACACAAATTACACAATAGGCGCACCAAATTCAAGCGATGTAATTTTTCCGGCCACCACAAACTTATTTTAATCAGGAAATTATGCTGTGACTGAAAGAAGATCTTGGTAGGATAGCAATACATATGACAAAGCCGCAGCTATATAAAATACTTTCAATGGTTTAAAATCAGGCACATTATAATATGATCTACACTCTAAACCCACACACAACGTGTTCCAACTATCAGAAACGACTACTATTATACACATGAATACGAAACGCCCTCTGCAATTGAATCTGGCATAAGCATACCGCATGTGATTCGCGCACAGAAACTTGGAACACGCCGGGTTCTTGAAACAATATCTCCCTAACCTCGGGGAGCGTATTATGTGTCTGGACAAGGCAAATGAAAACCCCGTCATCTCGAGAGCATGCTAGTTTTTAGTTCTCTCCTAATATGGAGGAAGTAGAAGCCTTAGGGAGGCCTCCAAATCTACATTGCCGCCCACGTCCACAAAAATGAAGAAGGTTTGAAAATTCTAAATCTATTTTGTTAAGATTATGTACTACCTATTTTTTATGACAAATACAAATTTAAGTTGAATTGTTGAAGTTAAGTTAATTGAAGTTAAGAAACAAAGAATAGAAAAATCACATTAGACAACTCCGTAAATAACAGATCATTCAATACGTCCGTAGGATAAGTAAGAAAAAAACAAAATTTTACAAAACTCGATTTTATTATTCAACATAGTTGTCTTTGAGGGCAATGCAAAGTATATAGCGATTTTACAACTTTTCGATACCACTTTTATAGTACGATTTCTCTTTCTCGTCAAAATAGGCCTCAGTTTCAGCGATTACTACTACTAGGACAGTAACAGTCGCTGTTGATGGTGGTTCCTTTTTGGAGGTAGTCGATGAATATTATTCCGTTCGCATTCCAAAATACAGAAGCCATCACCTTAGCGGCCGACTGTTGCGTCTGAGTAAAAAGAGAAAAGTGAATTCCTTTTTTATTAATTGCGTAAGAAACAATTTAAAATTTATAAAAAACTTAAAAATACATTATATACCTAATAATGGCAATGTAAAATGAGATTGATTTGATTTATCTAGAGCCGCAGACATTCTTCTAATGTTTCGGACATTTTCGTTTTTCCCAGTTCCTCCTTCTTCGCTATCATTTCGAGAAAATAACATCATTGATGTTTTAGAATTTAGATTGGTCATATTTACCCATACGTTTCTTTTATAAAATTTAGTTCACTTGTACAAATGAATTAAATTTTTAAAGCACTGTGTATAGAAACAAAAGCAATAAAAAAATTAAAAAGCTCAGAAATAAATGCCACCCAAGCTGGAATTCTTATTCTGGTGTAAAATGTAGAATATATATAAAATGCGCGGTGCAAAATCATTAAAAAAATCGTGTCACCTTTGCGAAACAATGATGAATTTAAAATGAGCGCGCGCGAATAAAACAAATAAAAGAAAAATAATGAAACAAAACAACACACATACACAAAGTGCATGTGATGCGAAAAGGAAGAAAGCGAAAAAACAACAAAGCAGAAATAAAAATAACGAAAAATAATCAAGACAATCGTAAGCGCCAACACATTTGATTTCAACTGTGTACGTATGTGTTGTTTTGTTTTACTGAGTTTTTATCTGTTGTCTTCGTAAACCCAGTGGCGTGTATGACATGAAATAAATGATATGTGTAGCTGTTTTTTTTTTGCGCTCGATCAAATCTACCTTATATTTTAATGTTTAGGTAATCTAACGAAAACGTAAGATGGAAGAAATAATTGTAGTAGATTGCGTATTTGATAGGGTGATACATTCCTAGGAATGATGCCACGTATTAATCCATACCAATCAACAATGCCAGCTTAGTTAAGGGATTAACCACAAACATAATTTTTGCATAGCGACTTTGACTTCGATCACGTAAATTGGAGATTATGCAGTATCTCACCAACACAGATTACGCTACCTGATTAACGCTTTGCGAGAAAATTTTGAGCGCATCCATGAAAATGAGAACGTGTTGTATGCATTTTATATTTTTTGAGAACGAAGTTGGGAATGCAGTAACGGTAAATTCTTGTCGCTATACCAACATGTTCAATTTTGTTTGCTTCCTCTAATAGAGACCTACAGAAATTAAATAAAGTTTATTTTCTTCTTCTTTCTTTAGAAAAAAGTATTAAAAATGGCATATTACGCTTATGTAATGCTGTATGGACCATCCTTATCACCCTTTACAAAATGATTTTAAAATATTACGAATATTGAATTTAAAAAATCATTGTACGCTACTGATTGCTAGATGTTTAAAAATAAATACGACTCGCGTTGATTCGCAGGCACCAAAATATATCCTTATATCAACATGTTTGTAGCTAACAAGAACCACTGAAATTCTGACAATAACACGCCGAATTCCAAGTAGAAGAGAATACATAAACACAGATTCAAGATTTTTGAATTCGCTTTATATCATGTTGAGGTAGTTCCTTACCTTTTGGTATTTATACCTGGTGTTTTTCGGTTGATGGTTCCCTAGAAGTTTAGGGAAAACTAAGCATACGATTGTTTTTAAAATTGAAATGGGTGGATACTAATGTCAATCCATAGTCAATTACTTTATATTATTTTGATATTGTGTCACTTCCGATTATACCAGAAGTTGATACCAAGCTTCTTATTTCAAATGAAACACTCTTATTTTGAATTGAATTTTTATGGCTCAAAACAGGTCTGGTTGTTCAGAGAATATAATTGTATGAATTAAAGTTCAAAACTGAGAGCAAACTGAGAAATTCAGGGAAGACCATGTCGTCAGATGAAGACAACATAATGTTTTTAGCTACTTTGACGCTTGTTGTTAATTAGGATACGATAACGAACAAATTCAGTTGAATAATTATTTTCAAGACACTTTCGGTAATCAACAAACAACAGCCGTTTTAATAGTAAGGCAATAAATGTCAATTATTATAATTCCATTGTTTCGTGACGGTTAGTAACGTTTCGTGGCTACTAATTAAAATATAATGATATAATCCAATTCTTCTAGAAACTTGGGAATTTGATTTTCTTTCTATTTTATAATATACATGGTGGTCAATTTGAGAAAATTGGATATCCTTATTAGTAGATTACACTAGTACATTAGTAAATCTGTCAAGATAATTGATTTTACTAAGATATTTTTCTACCATATAGAGTAATCGACTGGATTGAGCAAAACAAGCGTAAGTATGCTTAATTCTCTCAAAATATCTAAGGTAGTATCAACCGTAAAACACTCTGTATTAATTTCTATTTAACAACTTTCAGAGTTAACATATTTGCTTTATGACGTATGTCCGGAAACTAATCTAACAAACGAAGGGTGAAGATTCTAGGGATGAATTTATGACGAATCGACATGATAATCAAAAAGGCGCAGTGTTTCAATGTTAATTTTTTAGAAAAAATAAAACAAATTAGACTTTTTGCATTTCTTGGTTAATAATGGGGCGTTAAACACAAAAATGACAATGAAATGAGAAACTTGGATGCTCTTTTTTTTTATGTTTAACAAAATAAAAAAAATATACTTGTAGAGTCTGTCCATCTAGATGAGTATCTCTAACAAGAGTTCAACAGTAGTTGGAAGGATTCCACTTTGGCTGGTAACCTTTGTCCATATATCCTGATGAAACCGTTCGCCGTGCTCATTACCTACAGCTCCGCAGTTGTCAAGGAAAAGGTCCAGGTGTGAGTAATAAATCAATCTTTAGATATATCTTACAATCCATTTTCTGATAGGAAGACAGCATATTATGAACTAGAGTGACGGATTTTTCTGTTGTTTTAATTCCCAAGAAGTTAGTGACAATTAGGCGAAAGACATTTCTAGCATTTTTTCAGTATTTGCTAGAATTATCTCCGAATGTTCGTCTTTCTGAATATGTGGAATCTGTTGCTCAATAACATATGTCGTTCTCTAATTTTTCCTTCACTTAGGCTTGGGAATTGTCTGCGCTACTAAAAAGCTAGCCTATCTCGTTTTCTTATGGGAACACAACATGTTCCTGTCGAAGAAAAAAAAAATAACCTTCAGGTTCAAATTTTATATAAAGCACAGTCGTGCAAACGAAAGTTGGCTATCTGTAACGGTTAAGCCGCTAGGTGGCGTTTCTCCATTTTGGTAGATTTCTTTTATGGCTTACAGCTTTGTTGTTATTTGAAATAATTGATTTCTTCAAAAACTTTCTCGTAGCACTTTTCAACGTAGAATAAGATGTAGTAACCTGTTTTATTACAGAGTAAAGGTACTGTAACGAAAATAATTTCTTTCCTTTTGCGACATATACAGGGCGTCCCGAAATTAGCTTAAAATTCTACAGGCAAAAATAAGATGTTTTTTTCATATGAACATATATCGAAAAATGCTTCGTTTTTGTGTTATTTGTAAATTCCTGACGATGGATTTTTAGTAATATTTCCGAAAAGCGTCTCGATATCAACATGAAATTTGGCACATTTACGTTGCTTTGTAGGATTAATAAAAAATATGACATCCCATGGTTAGGAAAATGTCAGGGGTGGGTTAGGCTCGGGGAGGTCAGAACAAATTTTGTCCCAACTTTTTTTTGTGCGCTTTTTTTACTTTTTCTAAAAAGAATAATATAGTTTAGACTTTTGTACATAAAAAATGTTTACTTGTTTCATAACGCTAGAAGAAGCTGTTTTCAAGATAAACGACTTTGAAAATTTCTATGCAACCTCGCCAATATTATTATACGGCCACGATAATACAAGAAACATGGTGGAATCATTTTTCGATATATGTTCATATGAAAAAAACATCTTATTTTTGACTGTAGAATGTCCCCTTAAATTATTTTAAGCTAATTTTAAGTGAAAGTATAGTGGTTGACAGACCAACTCTCGGAATTTAAGTCTTGTTTTGTTAAACAAACCCATTTCTAATATACGAGTACAATAAGTTATATATCAACAATATATTTAATTACAATGAAACAGTTTCGTCGTCTCCACTAATAATTTTAAAAATCTTTATTCAAAGGGACATGTTTCGGAGTCCCAGCTCCATCATCAGCCTTAAAATATCACAACTACTATAATAGCTTCGTTCGCGGCCACGATTCTGAATTGATTCTGAACTGAATCGTGACGTCACAGAACTGGTTTTAAAGCGCAGGCGCGGTTCGAAATGCGTTCATAACTGTAATCACCGCGAACGCAAAATAGAACCAAAATAGAATCGCATAGCTGGATGCCGGCATATTTTAATTTTACGTTGCATATTCTGTTGTTGTCGTGCAACAGTTGTTAATAAAAGTTAGACATTTGAAGAAATTTGAGTTACATTTTCGATTTTTATGTTGACGTGTTCAATCTTTAATCACTGTTCAGTCCAGTTCATTCAAATATTATCCCTATTATGAAGATACTGTCCCGCAATTTTAGTGAAGAAGAATATCGTGAACATTTAAATAATGACAGAAAACACAAACACATTTTAATTTTTAATAACATTTTAATAATGTTATAGAAACAGGAAACGTTGTTTAATTGAAAACTTATTTTATTTTTGTTGTTTTCAATTTTTTCAGGACGTCACGGTCACTAAATACTTCATAAGAAATAAAAAGTAAAACCTCAAAAATAACAGACACAAAACATTTCTGCTTTTATTTATAATACTCAGACCTATCTACCTGAAAAAATAAAATCCTTCAACCCCTATTCTACTCTTTCTTGGATGTCTTCTTTATAAAGACAATGCTCTTATATACCTACAAGGATAAAACATAAACAATAAATAAATATAACCAGTGTATAATTGTTGGTTAGCTAGACTGCGCATGTCAGAACCAACAGTTTTTCCTGAGTCCGTAGAATTGAAAAATCGATTCAGAACCGGTAACGAACTGATTCTTTTTTCACCGCGAACGCCAAACTGTTTGATTCTATTACTAGTAGTCCGATAATTTTTTCACCGCGAACGCCGAAATCGAAACTGCGCAAGCGTAGAGAACTAGAACCAATTCAGAATCGTGGCCGCGAACGAAGCTAATAATTTAAAAATGTACCAAATTATGAAAAATCTGATATTCTACTCGTATATGGCTTTCTCGAGTGTAATGAAAATATAGAAGCTGCGAAGAATCTTTACGAAAACCAGTTTCCAGAATTCGATGTTTCAAAGATTAAAAAGTAACCTTATTAATTATGGTGTGTTTCGGAAACCACGGACTACTGTGAATAATATCGATAATAGGCAAGAACTTATGGAAATTAGAATTTTGGGTGCAGTTGCAAATAACCCTTGCTCGTCCAGTCGAATGTTAGAGGGCGAAACAGGTGTCCCAAGAGCATCAGCGCGGAGAATCTTTAAAAAACATACATTTAGGACATACCGAATGCGAGTCATTCATGATTTACTTCCGGCAGATTTGAACAGAATGCCAACTTTGGTCTATTTGGACAGATGATACATTAGTAGCGCGGGAATATTTTATATGTACAACTGTTATACATAGGCCGAAGCCAATCCGCATTCAACAGTGACGGCCAGGAACCAAGGACGATTTGGTCTTAATGTATGGGTGGGTATCTTTGACGGCAGATTCATTGGCCCCTATGTTTTTGGCGGTATGCTAAATTCAGATAGATAATAATAATAAACTTTATTCAGAATGCACACCAATACATTTTCTGATTTTAAGATCACAAGTTGAACCATTCTTAGATGAACTACCTTTAGATCAACGGAGAAATGGTATTTATTGACAACATAATTCAAGGGTAATAACTAACTACTTAAGTGAACATTTTGGTGATGAGTGGATAGGAAATCGAGGACCTATAGCTTGGCCAGCCAGGTTAACAGACTTGACACCTTTAGTTTTTCATCGTTGTGGACGAATTAAAGACTTAATTTACAAACAATCAATTACCTCATAGGTTCTTCAAAAATGACTACAGTCGAAATATGAAGTTATGTCAGATACATCGGTATAGCACCACACCTGACCACTTTCTAGCGGGGCCAGATAAATCTTTTTTGAGGATATTGGATTACATAGGTCATAGGTCCAGTACATTAGCTAGTCTTCTGCTAATTTTCTGGTCAATAATAATGTGAATGGAACAATTAGCGGGCTTTCAAATGGGTTCAAACTAACGAAATATATGTGGATATGCATATAGATTTTGGAAAAATGCAATGCAATTTTCAATATGCCACAATTTTACCAAATAGGACACATCCTTTCCACTTTTAGCACTCTGCGCCAACGGTGAAGGTAACCGACCAGATAGGAAGAACAAAAGACAAAAATATTGAACTATATACTGGAGTTAGTGTTAGAAGACTGACATCAATATATCCAAATATTTCTTAAAACATTTGCAAATGGAAAATAATATAATATGTTCAACCGAGTTCACTTTTCTAAATGGATATATAAACAAAATATTTTTGCCATACAGGGTGTTAGTTAATTAAGTGACCGAATTTAAAGGAGTGATTCCTTGAGTGATTCTAAGGTCAATAAGTCATCGTCATCGGCGTAGGGCCGATAATTTTTACGATCTTTTTTTGTTTTATAAATCCTTTAACCGATTTCGTTGATATTTTACAGTATTATGTATGGCGGTTAGGGGCTTATTAAGCCGTAACTAGTTTAAAATTGCCAAGTTTAGTGGCTTACCGGAAGGTATTTTAACCCAAATATTTTTGATTAAAAGAAATTGTGCGGGACTGACTTTTTTGCAATTTTTGTATTGTTTTCGCATTCACTAAACAAAAATACAACTTTTTTACTTCTAGAATTTTTTAGAATCTTTTTTCGTTTTTGAGAAAATATAATAAACTTTATGGCATGTTTCTGGGACAACATTTATTGTTACAATGTTCTTAAAATTAACAAACAAGAAAAGCAGTAGTTGTTGAAAACGTTGAAATATTCCCGGAGACTATCGTTTCTGTTCACATGAATCCCCTATTTGTTGGATTTTTTTTTATTCAAATTTACCTTGAGTTATATAAACGCGACACTAAAAAGCCCCCAAAGGAATAAATTAAAGAATTTAAATCCCTGGGAGACTATGAGTGTGGACCTGCATAACCGATCCAATTTTCTCCATAAATTTCATTCAGTAACAAAATGGATGGACACTGGAATATGTAATATAGAAAAATGCTAGCCTATTGTGTCGGTGTAAGTTCGTTTTTATATTAATTAATTAATAATTATTATTAATTGTTGTTTGTGTTTTTCCATAATGCTTAAAACTGCTATTGGAAAAAATTCAGCCCGTTTGAAGGACACTTTTGCTCATGTAAAAATGGATAGGATCAGTAACAAGAAATGTTTGATCTCTATTATATCTCAAATAAAAACAATTATATTAATTATAATTATATAATATGTTAGTCATAATTCAGTTAACCTCTTTATTTAGGCCGGATTTACTTAAGTACCTACCCCCCAGTATCTAATTAGGGCCGTATTCTAAATGATAATTGTGGGTCCTTAATACATCCGATAGTATCCAATTGTTTGTACTAAGACATATAGTCACACCCCGTATATTGTAATAAAAATATTGCATCCGGTCGAACTAGCTATTTTACGCTGATTTAATCATTTATTAAAAAGTCATCAAAGTGTATACAAGTTCATGACTTTAGCATCGGTATTGTACCTAATACACAAATTGCAAAGTCAACAAAAAACGGTCCGACCGACGCTAAGAATAGACAATTGCATTGGTCGATATTCGAAAGAGTGGAAATAATCAAAGGTTATAAATTTTTACGCAACAGGAAAAAACGGGGTCTTCTCTCCAAACTTCGGGCCCTAGAAACGCTACTCCCCCCGTTGGGTAGTGTCTTAAGATTTATAGTTTATTTAACGCGATTAGAGTTTTAATTTTAACCATTATAAATATTAAATATTTTATTAACGCGAACGAAATATCAACTGTGTCGGCAATGAAGATAATTGTAATGTAAGTACGAACTTTTGATTATTATAATTGTTGATTTTTCTTTTTTATAAAATTGATTTTTGTACATTTTTCTAAATAATTAAATAAATAATAGTAATATTCATCTGACTTTCCTTTTAATTTTAATATAGTTTCTTTTAATTTAATCAAATAACTATTATCTGAGAGACGCCGCTCAAATACAGACTGTCACTTGTTTACGAGGGAGAATCAATAAGATCCTCTTTCGTGAGCGTGATGTAAGTGGGCGATTCTCGAGTAGCTCAACAAGCCAAGCGAGTAAATTATTAAAACTCAAACCCTTCTTTAAATTAAACTCTATATAATGATTTAACTCAGTAGAGCACGCTTACCTCAATCTTCAAATACTAAAAGACATAAGGAAGGCTCTACCCTTATTTTCTAACTTTCAAATTGGGACTAGCTGAAGGCACCGTTCCTATTAAATCCATATTCATTTACTATTCTAATTTTTTTGTGACAATATTATACATTTTCAGGTTATTCCAGATTTAGTATTTAGTTTTTAGAACCGATGGTGCTTATCCAGTAAGAGGTTTCGATCATGAATTGTTACTATCACGTTTTGACGTTCAGAGTCTGGAGTACCGAAGAATTCAGAGCTCATTAACCATCTTATATAAATTGCTTAGAGAAAAAATCGACTGCTCTTTTCTGCTGTCTTGCTTGAATTTGTTAGTTCCTAGGTTAAATACAAGGTCCAATTTAACATTTCACTTACACAGAGCTAGGACCAATGTACTGTTAAGATCGCCTGTTCATGTCATGTGTTCTAATTATAATAGAGTGTCTGATAGGTGTGACATTTTTACAACTACAGTCAATCACTTGAAAATGGTAGCTGCAGAGACATTTGTGGTTTAGGTGTGTGTATGTGTGTGGAATTAATTAGGATTTATAAATTAGTATTTTAGTTTATTTAAGCATTTATTTTTTTAGTTTGTAATATTGTCCTTTAAATGGGAAACTGTTGGGCAATAAACGCTTTATTTATTTATTTATTTATTTAATTAAGTGTACAAATTCTACATCGTCTTCAATTCAATTGGGGTTATCGCCAGAATATTCTAAGTAATTTGGTCAACTGAAATATGTGTCGCCTAACTGCCTATCGTTCGTCCCTGTTTCAAAGAAATGTGAAAAAGAATGTGTGTTTCAATAGTTTTAATTGGTTTTGATGCCCATGTAAATTATAAACGTAATTACCAATACATGTGTGTGTAGTGAGTTTTCGTGTTTAATACAAAACCCAAACTGACTCAACACACAACAACATTTTGTGTACATGCAAAAACACGAATTCAGTCTAATTATAACGTTAACAATACAATTTGCAAACTGGCACACTAATTACCAGTTTGGTGATTCGTCAAATCCAGTGGCGTAGGACTAATAGGTGAACAGGTTGAGTTATTGTAACAAGTCTGGTGTTTCACTTGAAACTATACTATAATCACCATCCAATTATTGTCGTTGTTCCAAAATCCAAACAAACTCGTTGCCCATTGTCTTTCTTTGCCTAAAATTCGATACATAGTGGTTGTGGACGGTATAGCATTTGCACGCACTGTTGCGACATTTTCCAACATGCAACCAAGGGAAACGCGTGATTCTATTCTCATTTAGAGCATTTGGATGGCCAATAATTATACGCATTTTGAGAACTGTGGCTGCAAAACTTTCACCATTTTGATGAGAATTTTTCACAATGAGAATTCGTGGTTGTTTACTGTAGCGCTCCATTTTAGTTAACCTCCTGCCGTGTAAAAACGACTGGCCATTTTTGTAATGCCCAATCATCACACTACAAATGGCATGCGATTTAAAACCGGCCTTCTTATTGGAAAAGCCTTTACATTTCAATTATGGAATATTGGGAAACAAGCCGTAATGAGCCCGTAAAACTTAAATTTGTAATACCATAATATATCTCACAATACCGGAAAAGTAATTTATACGCCTGTAACTCATAAAGGTACCCTGCGAATGGCTGTGTCAATTGGAATAAAAAACATATCCGGTAATATGGCAAGACACCTTTTGTTTGGGATGATATATTCCAGAACTTACATCCTAACCTAATATGGGTCAAATTTAAAAGTTCAGGAATACCGTATAAACAGCTGCAAACTACAAACATTCTAACTGTAAAACCTTAGACTCTATTATACTCATATGGTTTCTACTTTCCTGACTATGTATCTAAAAATTTAAAACCTCAAATATCACGATATGTGTACTTCAAATATCACGATACGTGTGCGCCTCTGTCTAGCTTACCTATATAAGGAGGTCAAAGCAGTACCAAAAACACCTTTGGACTACTACTCAAGTATAATTACAACATTTTAATTACATTTCAATTCTCTTATATCGATCGGTTTCCTTATACAGAGTGAGTCTTTAGTGCTACCTGGAAGCTCAATGTACTCGTTAAAATAAAACCACAAATTTCGTCAGAGGAACCATAGACAATAGTAAGCAACATATTTTAACATTGATGAGATGGAATTCTAAGTAGGATCGTAAATTAAAAGTCAGTGATAATGGTTGTAAAATATTTATTGCCTTAGTTTTATTACAAAACTAAACAAGTAGTTTGGTAAAGTGGTAAAAACGTGCTGTATAATTTTTATTCTACGTCAAAGATTCTACCCATAGATTATATTATTCTCAATGACGAAATAAAAGTCGAATCTCTACAAAAATAAATTTGATAGAAATCCGTAACATGTTTCGAAACTCACACTAGTTCTATCATCAGTGGCAAAAAGAGAAACTTATAAATCAATGATCCAGAAAATTTATATTGAGGTCTGGAAATATATTTATCAGTAAACACCGTGTTATAACAAATTGTATTATGAAAGACTCACCATTTTTATGGAAGAAATTGTTATTTGTCACAATAAAATTATGCTTTATACTGTGGAGATCCGAGAAACTGTAATGCTCAATATGTTGGACAATCGGGATGTGCACTAAAAACTAGGTTAATGGAACATCAAAAAATTATCAATAGGTCGCAGTCAGGTATCGATGTTTCAATTGGTAAGTCAGCAATGGCAGACCACATAATAACTCCGAAAAATCTTTTTAGTCTGGATACTAATGCTAAAATCCCTGCTAGCTGTGAAAGAAGCGTGTTGATGAATGCATTGGAAATAATGGAAATTGCCTCTATTAATAGTGACCCCGAAGTTATCTGCCTCAACGAACAAACAGAATTCATATGTTCTAAAAAACTTTTAACTCTCCAAACTTTTTTAAAATAATACATCTGTTTGCTGCTATACTTTCTAACAATAAGCATATTAAATTAGTTTGTACATCTTATTATTATTTACTATGTATCCAATAATTTCCTAACCTTTATGTATGATCATCACGCTTCTTACCTCTTCTTACCACATTAACACATTGTACTATAGTTAAGTTAGTCTTAGTGAATCGTTAGCTGGATTGAGTTAACCTTATTCCTTTTGATATATTAAGAGAATCATTATAATAGTATATAATATAGTGATATTGTCATAGTCTATGTTGATTAGTTTAACGAAGTTATCCTATTTTAAGAATGGCACTCACTTGGCCTAAGAAGGTTGAACAGATGGACGACGCGCGCCTGCCTAAGATTTGTTATCAGAGGTTGTTAGAATTAAGTAGTTGTTCGGTAGTAAAATTTAACTGAGTTTTGCCGATCAAGCACTTTTATAACATCTGTGGTTGTACGCATATATGGGAATCTGCTAATAATAATGATTTAATTCTTAACATGTATAGCGATTTTTTAAAACAACATGACATTGATAGATTGGCGGTAACAACTTTTCCCTATTTGTTCAACTTCTTTTCATACAATAATCTGTCTTGTTATTTATCTTTCAAATTCCCAATATATATGACAAGACTTATTGCACAAGTTAGAACTTGTGGTCGGGATTATCTACGGTTGACATCAAAATGAACGAGTTGTGTACAATTTGTAATCAGCGCAAGCCGGAGACAGTTAAGCATCTTTTCTTTGAGTGTCCCTTGTATGCACATTTAAGAGCACATTTTTTGTCAGATCTAAATCACTTGCTTGCCTGTCCAGGATAGCGAAATTTTTGGGGTAGCCATGTTAAACTTGAGATCTTTCTTACTAAATGAAGTGTCATTTATATCAATTGCAAGTGTATATTTATAATTTGATTTGAAATTTTCACATTGTCTAGGATTTAATTGTTTTATTTATATAGATACCTGTTTGAATAATATTCTTTATTTATTTTCTGTTGTGAATTCTATTTTTTTTATATATAATTTATGTAATTGTACCACTGAACTATTGTGTTGATATGTTATTAACTCTCTTTTATTATTATTTTTTCTTGTATATCTATTATTAGAATGTATTTTTGTTTATTACTTAAACCACACTCTTGTTCTAAGGTTTGTAACCTTCAGAAACAATAAATGATTATTATTGGCTTAACGAAATTGTCTGCAAACTGGCATGCGCTTAACTGTCTAGATAACAACTTTATATTTACAAAAATGTCAATAAATCTCATTCATTTTTCGATTTCTGTCGAAGTAATTTAATAACATAAAAAATCGTTTGAGTAATATAATCCATTATGATCTATAAAAAGAAACAAAGAAATTACAGAATAATGTTGATATTCGCATAATTTTAATGTAATATTTTTCAGGAATTATAGTGGTTAAGCGTTCTATTTCCCATGCTTCTTCCAGTTCAACTCTCTTCTCAATGTCGCTCGGTTTCTTCTTATACGAGGGTTGCCTTTTATATTTCGGGGTTTGGTAATCCTGGTGTTGCAATCTGTCAACTGACAGCTCTATCGTAAAGTTGGACATTGTTGAAGTTATACGTACTCAGAACGATTTGACATACGAGCGCTATTTGTGTTGTTTACAGTAAGTTAAAAGATTCATCTCGGCCCAAAATTGGAATTAAATCGTGAACATTTTCGTGCGATTATTTTTTACAACTTTCGACGTGGATTAACACGCAACAGTGCATGGATGCACTTAATTCAATTTTTGGCGATGAAGCTCCATCAACGACCAGTTTTTATCGATGGGTGAAGGTCGTCCGAAATCAGTTGTTGTTCCGAAAACCATTGATGCTGTGCGCGAACTGATATTGCAAGATCGTCAAGTGACCTATCAAAAGATTGAGACAATCTTAGGCATTAATGGGATCAGCATACATTCAATATTGCATAAACATTAGACTGTCAAAAAAATTTGTTCGCATTGGATCCCACACAATTTGTCAATCGCTCAAAAAAGGCGTGGTGTCGATTGGTCGAAAGAAATGCTCAAAAAATACGATCGCGGTGCTTTGAAACACGTCTATGACATCGTGAGAGGTGATGAATCGTGGATTTACGCGTATGAGCCCGAAAGGAAACAGCAGCCGACTGCGTGGGTGTTTCAAGATGAGCCAAATCCAACAAAAGTTGTTCGCGCACGAAGCACTTCCAAGCAGATGGTCGCCTGTTTTTTTGGAAAAATTGGACATGTCGCGACCATACCACTAGAACAACGCAGAACAGTCAATTCTGAGTGGTACACAACCATTTGTTTGCCAGTTTTCTGTCAAGAAATCAGGAAAACCAACCGCCGAAGACGGATCACTCTTCACCACGACAATGCGAGCTCTCAAACATCGGCTCAAACAACTGCATTTTTGAGCACCCAAAACATCGATTTGTTGAGTTATCCGCCGTATCCTGACTTGGCACCGAATGACTTCTTTTTATTCCCTTACGTAAAAAACAAACTGAGAGGTCAACGTTTTTCGACACCTTGAAGAAGCGGTTGCTGCATTCAGAATGCATGTTTTGGAGATACCTCAATCAGAGTGGCAAAAGTGCTTCGACAATTGGTTCAAACGCATGCAAAAGTCTATAGACCTTCATGAGGAATATTTTGAAAAACAATAAAGTGATTTTCGATGATTTATATTTGTTTTGTTCTCTAATCCCGAAATATAAAAGGCAACCCTCGTAGGTACTAGATTTTTATTCAAACATTAACAAACTCACTTTGGATAATATACGCCATTTGACAACAATGTGACATTACAGTAACAGCAAGCACGATAACAATGACCTCCATTACAAAGCTTAACGACAATTTTGCACGCTTAATCCTTTAAAGAATAATTAATATTAAAAAATAATAAACTATGCAAGTATATATATTTTTAGTCGTACAAAAAATAGTATAAGCATCACGAACGTTAAGCAGTACCGAGCTCAGAATTGGAGTCGTCTCATCGCTCCTACTCCAAACTAATTATAATTATTTTCCTCGATCGGTAAAATGTTGCTTACCGATCTTGATACTTAATATTCTATTTCTTTTTATAAAGGTAGCAAAGTGATCACTTTGCTGACTTGTCAGAGAAAGTGACACTTTGCTGACTGACAGTTGTCCGCAAAATCCATATTTTGCTGTCAATCGGCAAAAAAAAATGATGCTTGGGCAATTATAATCAACAGCAACTCGAAAAACTCCGTAATTGTAGATATTTCTCTTTTAAATCAAACATACTCGTATAGTTTTTAATACAAATAATGCAAATTTAAAAGGGATCTGTCAACTTTAGTACGTTATGGATCTAAAAATTATAAACGTGAGTTAAAATGTTGCAAACTTCTTTATAGCACCGACTACCGACTAATCTCAAAAACAAATATTATTATTCACACTAAGCATATTTTTTTTTTCAAAACATGCGTTTAACTGTTTTCGGTTGCCGATAAAGCTTTGTAAGTGTTTACAAATACAGGCCTAGATAAACACATCTGGTCCGATTTTACTACCTACACATCAAACAATTTCTTGAGTGAGTGACAATCTCGTGTTACTTTTATGTTGAATACCCTATAACAAATCATAAACTAAAAAAATTTGTAAAACATTTTCACTGCTTTTTCCAAGAGTCTAACACAATTCCCAAAAGAAATAATATGAGATTAGGAGTCAACCAAGGTTTTAGTTAACATAATTAGTTTGCTTTTGTTGACATTTGTAAGAAAAGTTCTACAGATGATTGGTTATGGAGATAACACACGGATACAAAGGGACGTTGTTTGCTTCTTTCAAGAAGAATTTATAAGTTTGCCGCCTATATCCCAAGGGACAATTTGTAAAAGAGAAACTCAATTTCGCCAGCTTCGACATGTAGGGCAGATAAAAAAAGCAGCTGCAAGTGATGATACCAAATTGTATGTTATGGTTAAGTTCGGGAAACATCCACATACTTCAAGTCATTCAACGAATTTTCGACCACTAAAAGAAAATAAGCCCATGGAAGACGATTTTGATAGGTGAACGTACTTTTGTGAACAAATTATGATAATGTTAGATAAGAATGTTATCCAATTAAAACATGTTTCATTTTCTGATAAGTTCACATTTACACTTCATGGTCATGCTAGTCGTCAAAATTGTCGCTGTTGGTCTACCGAGTATACCCGATACCCTGGAAAAATTAACGTTTGCGCAGGAATTGTTGGAGATCATATGTTCCTTTTTTCATTAATGACAATCTGAACGGCGATAATTATTTAGCACTGTTCCAGAATAATGTCATGCCAACTTTGACAAACTTACATCCTGTCCGGCAGTATTTCCACCACCATGGCCAGGACAATCCACTGATCTGACGTCAAGAGCCACTGGGAGCAGATCACTAATGACCAACCGAGATGGCATGCAATTTACGAGTTCAAGTTTTTGAGGAACATGGTCGATGACATGAGGATGTGAAGAGCTCACCTACAACAGCTGGTAAATGGTGGTGATTGGGTGTGTCAGTTTTGTGACCAAATTTGTGGCTCTATAAGCGGCATGTGTAGCCATCTTAGAGTGTACAACAAAAATCTCTGAGTAGGAATCATTCATACTCGTTAGCCAGTGATTACAGGGTGCCTACTAATTCATAGGGAGAGTTTTGCTATTTTTTAAACTGTCAAAGATAGAAGGTTAGTTAAATTAGATTACAGCTGCTCAGTTTTGTGCTCTTTAAAATGCTGCCAAGAAACCAGCGATTTCTACAGGGACCAAAAATTAAATTTGTCATTTTCTTCGATTAATTCTAGTTGAAATCATTAAATTGTTACAAAAATGTGACAACACTTTTTCTAGACCAGAAGGATTTAGTTATTATTTGTATGCAAATTTAACCTTGTGTATCGTTCATTTTAAGAGACACCAAATTCGACTTTTTGTTTCTCATGGGCGCCATATTTTTAGTTAAAGCTAAATGTTGCTGTAGGGTGGCCTCCTATTTGCCGTGCCCTATGCTAGGAACTATTTTGTATAGGTGTCATAAAATTTCCTAAAATGTATAGTTTTAAGGCGTTTGGGCAAAATGGTTTCGACTGTTAGAGACCTAACTCCTTAATTTTTATCAGGTGGAATTAGACAGTTGACACTAATAACGCAAAAATGCGTAGAAAATCATGGCTGAAATAGTGAGCAAGATTTATTTATAGGATGAAAGTTTCTCCTGTCTTGTTGACTTTTCTGTTATCTTGTTAAATGATGTTAATAAACCACAAAAATGGCGTCTTTATATTTTTAAAACCTTTTCTAATAAAAAGGTCATGTTGAAAATATTTTTATAAACAATTGATACTCGCCATTAAACTTTTTATTTCAATGCCCAATATATCACGAACTTTGATATATACCTTTTTGGAAAAGAAAATTTTACGAGCTACAAGAAATTTTAAAAACATATTTTTTTGTCGCAAATTTATGAGAAAAATGAAAAACTGCCATAAGAAGTTTTTTTCAAAAATCAATTATCTGTATTATCAAGAAAATTATGAGCCATCAAATTTTTTTACTAAAATCGTAAACGTGTTCTAGCGAGCAAACGGTTAGTCTAAATGCTGTTTGCCCAACTGATTTTCTCGCAAAGTTTGTGTCCAAGGCCTTAAAAAACTTTAAAAAAGCAAAATGTTAATTTACAGAATGACGCTGCACGGGATATAGAAATTAATAATTTTTGGTGTGGGACATCGTTCGAAGTTATTCAAACAAAAATTTAAATTATATTGTATAGTAGTATTGGAATTTTGGATTGGTTATGATAAAGCGAATCAAACTACACCAAATATAGAGTTTAAAATAGTATTTTAAATAATAATTATCCAAATCTTGCAAAAATAGTCCATTTCTGCGACGAGTGACTTAATTGTGGAGTTGATTTTGTATTTTCATATAAATTATCAAAATCAATCACGCAGATAACCATCTCACTTTACTTCATAATTTTTACATGTGCTTAAAAGAATTTAGTGGATGAGACAACATGCTTCTTTCCAAATTTAAGAAATCTTCGCTGAGTGCAACGAACAACCAGGACTCCACACAACAGACGCATATTCCAATTTTGGTCGAACAAAGGAATTACACAGTAAAATAAGAGTTTTAGTTTTACACAAAATGCTTTGTATTTCGCATAACAAAACCCAGACGAAACCACATCAAGCAAATACCCCACGAAACAAAGAACACCCTATATTTTTAACCTTATGGCACATGAACAGAGTCAATGCGATAGACAATATAATTATTCGATTTATTTCACGAGTAAAAGTTACAGAACAACACTTATTCAAATAAAGATCAAGCTTGTTTTGAGATCACCAATCAAATCATTCTGCAAATTGAACACAGTCAAAACTTGAGGTAATCAGTGAATAAACCTTAAAATCATCAGCAAAGCGTAGGGAGTGACATTTCTCGCCATTAACAATGTTATTAATAAAACACATAAACAAGAGGGGACCCAAAACAGAACCCTGTGGCACTCGGATGTTGCACGGATAATGCCGGATTTGAAGCCACGGTACCACGGAGGTAAGTAGACAGAAATGTTAACCCTTCAGTGATTACGTGAAGCTTATCTTCGTCAGTGATAACGTCGGTCTGACAGACCGATAGTAGGTTTAAACATTGAAGACGTAAAATATTGAATAAAATAAGACAAGAAACTATTTACAAAGCTTTTTTATTTAGGAAAATACACCGTTTAAAATCTTAGACACTAAAATTAAAACTGAAGTAGAAGAAAATAACATAATAACATAAAAATATAACATAATAAAATACGTAGTCATCAAACTATTTTTAGTAAGAAATAAAAGTAACAAACAGAAAATATTACATAAAATTTTCAATATTTATTAATCGCTGTCCATTTCATCGAGTGATAACGTCGGTCTCGTACACCGTAATTCAGTTTAATTTGACAACACTCGCACGCTTTTACCTAATATTTCATACAAATGTTCGTCAATATGTTACAGAAAGGTAGTGTCCCTCACTCCCCCATCATCAAAGATGTGCCCGACCAATAAGGTCTGTGAGACCAAACGTTATCCTTGAAGGGTTAAAAGATTCACAGATAAACCAAATTCCGAAAGCTTATCCAGTAGAATTCAAGCCTGTCAATATTCAGCAACATTCAAAATTGTAAATTATAGTTGTTGAAAATAAAATATTCTTGACATCAAAATGAATTTTATTAATGCAAATGGTGATCTTAAATATAAAAACTTAATACCTCTCTGCATGTTTTACCACCTACTTCCTCCGACCTCTCTCTACTTTCCCCACGGATTTTCACGTTTGTTAGAAATAAACGCGAAAATCGCCTTATACTTTGTATTAACAAGAACTGAATAGCTTTTGTTCATTTTAGCTATAGCTTATGCAGTAAACTTAAATTATAAAATTACCCTCGGCACAGCCAAAACTCGATCTCTCAAAAGTGGATTATAATTGTGCTGAAAGTTCATATTATTAATATTATTCAAAGAAAAGTTGTGTGCTGCTGCTGCTTTTGCTGGTAGAATAACTTTGTGAAATAAGTAAATAGATGTAGAATAAAGCAACTTTATCAGACCCAAAAATGAGTTTTATTCAAATTGTAATTGTTATTCGTAAAATATTAATCATTTAAGCCAGGCCGGCGGTTTAGAATTGTTTTGAAATTGTGCTCTAAATTATATCATTTGTTGGGAAGCGTTATTTGTCTCCAAGTTCTTATGTTATATTTATGAGTTCAAATGTATACATCAATAGTCAATTCATACACTGTAAGCTGACTAAATTGGGTTGAATTCTCGGAAAACTAATTTACCTGCCTTCTAAAACTATACAGGGTAATTTGGGCGGATGGGAAAGTTCAGGACATTGCATGGCATAGGCTGACTAGGCCCTTGCCTAGGGCGAAAGGCGCTGAAGAGCGCCCAGCGCCAATGTCGAATACCAGAGGTCTCGGTACATTATATCAAAAAGAAGCCAATACGCGCATCACGTAATGTAATTGGCGAATTACATTACGTGATATTGAGAAAATTTGACATCCAATTCCGGTGAATTTTTAGAGACCATCAAATTCATTAGTCATTATGATCCAATAATTAAACAGCACATTGAATCTGAAAAATATACAATACAATATTGTCACTTACTCTATTTGTATCAACGAAATAGACAAAATTGCTGACTGACATTTTTTCACACGAGCGGTACGCGACGGACGCCAGGAATAGACAATTTCATTGGTCGATATTCGAAAGAGTGGCAAAAATCAAAGGTTATAAATTTTTACGCAACGGGGAAAAACGGGGTCTTCTCTCAAACTCCGACGAAGTAAACTTCGGGTTATAGAGGCACCAAAAAAGCACTAATCTCCCCGTTGAGTAGTGTCTTTAAGCTTTTCAGTTGATCAACGCGAGTTGATGAGTATTGATAATTATAATTTTGAACATTTTTTGAAACGGAAAATTAACGAAAAAGATCAGCTGTGTTGTCAAAGATGATTTTTATATAAGTACAAGTTTTATATATTGTAATTGATGAATTTATTTTGAAACTTGTCCTTTTTTATTAAATTGATTTTTGTATATTCGTTAAGTAATTAAATAAATAATAGTTAGTAAAATATATTTGACTTTCCATTTTATTGTAATATAGTTTTCTAAATATAATTAAGTAACTATTAACAGAGACGCAATTCAAATACAGACCGTCACTCGTTTACGAGGGAGAATCATTTAGATCCTATTTTGTGAGCGTGACGTACTTGGGCGATTCTCGAGTAGATCTACAAGCCAAGCGAGTAATTTATTAAAACCAGAAGAATGTACTCAGTAAAATTCAAACCTATATTGTATATAAAGTTTTAACTCAGTAGAGCCTGCTCATCTGAATCTTCGAATACTTTTATAACATAGGAGAGGCTCAACCTAAAATTCTATAATTCTATTTGTGAGAATATTTTGTACCAAAGATCTAAAACGAACTGATCGCAATTGTTGTCGAAAACGAGATTATATTAAAACATTATAATATAATGGTATGTGCTAAATATTCTACATTTATATTGGACACAACTCCAGACGAATCGGATATAGAACAACTTTCTTTTGTTATTAGATATCTGAAAAAATAATAATAATCCTTGTATTTTCGAAAAGGAAATAAGAAGTCTATCCATTTGAGCAAAATAACATATTATGCCTATTTTTATTAGTACATCACACTACAGTAGTTTACGACCACCCTGTAACCTCATGGGTTAGTTCGTCAAGATAAATGATTTAATAATAATAATAATCGTCTTTATTGATGCAAAAAAATATAAAAAGAATAAAGTAAATTAAAAAAAAAAAATAAATAAATAAGTAAAATAAACTTAAATAAAGTGAACAAGATTAGTAATGTAATTATGGCGAAGTTTAGCATTAAGCTAGTCTTCCACTTAACCATAATATAACAGTACTAGAAGAAAAAAAAAAAGAAAAAAAATATATAAAAACAATGAGCCCGTGATCTGTACAAATTCACATTATATAGAAAAAGAAAAACAACAGTCAATGATAGCTAAAACTAAATAAATGATAGCAGAGTATAATTATACACAGAAAACAAAAACCACCAAATCCATCAATTTACATAATACAAAATTTGCGGCGAACCATTTTACAAAAAAAAAGAAAAATCAGCATACAGTAAACACAAAATAAACTAAAGTGAGAAATAGCATTCCATCATTAGTTCTTTTCTTATTTTTTTACGAAACTGGCTTACAATTAATACTTGATTTTCAGAATTCAAATTATTGTATAGTTTAACAGCATTCTAAGTAAAAGATTTTTTGAAAATCGCGGTATGAAAACGAGGCATAGTCAATAAACTCTGGCAACGGATATTTACAGAATAAATATGGTGTCTAAATATTAATTTCTCTTTTAAATACGTAGGTTTGGAGCATGAATTGGTTTATGAAGTTTGCAAAATGGAATTTAACAACAAATTCAAACTTGAGTCACTCAAGCCCTTTTATGTACTGTGTGATGTGGTCAAATTTACGCAAATCAAAGATAAATCTGCAGCAAGTATTCTGAACATATTGCAATCTTCGCTTTTTAGCTAATTTGTGTTTAGTACTGCGACTTGTGTATAAAATCATTCGATGCAGAATTTTTTAAAGTATAACTATGTCCACTTGTTATTAAATTAAGATTCCTTTGAAACTACAAACTTTTGAAAACTATACACGCAGATCTAATACACACATCACTCCACGCACATCACACACCATAATTGATTTGAATTGATAATTTTCCGAAGACCTCTTTTGGGTCAAATAAAATGAAAATAACTTATTTATTCAAAAACAGTTGAAGACAAGTAGTATAGGGATGTGTTAAGACAGAATAGTCCAAAACATATAACGAATCTAAAAATATAATCATATACAGGGTTATTCACGCCATACGACACGGGATAGTATGGGTAAACTATTTAATTTCCTAAAAGTTTTAATCTTCGGTTCGATAAAAATGATTAATGGCTACATTTTAAAACTATTGTGAATCTATACAGGGGGTCCCAAATATAAGAAATGAACCATAGTTGTGTTTTTTTAAACGGAATGCCCCGTATATGACTATATATTTTTATTCCCCGTTCAAAATAAACCTAACTTTCATTAAAGTACATCGCACCTAAGCCGACAGTTTTTTAAATATTTTATTCATAATGTGAATGAACAAATTTACATCAATTCGTTTGTTCTTTTTAAGCCAGTCTGGGTTGATAAATATACCCACTCATCACTTGCTACGCCAAATATATAAAAACCCCATTACTAAATAGAGGGTGTCCAATAATATAAGTTATATCAACGTAAAGTTTAATTCTATATAACTTGTTTATTTCAAATAAAACACCCGGTATATGAGGTCAAAATTCGATGCACAATATCTGTCAAATATTATAATACTTTCCTATGGATAACTCTTGACGTGTTCGTGGAAAATGCACAATTTCATAATATTAGGAGAATTTTTAATTGAATCTCTAAGTTTCATGTAGACCACCCTGTATTTGATGATGCAAAAATTAAAGTTATAGTAAATTTTTCCTGTACTATAAGAGGCACACATATTGGTAATAATAGGAATAATTTTCAAAATTATAATATTTATCAATTCGGCCATGAGAATTTGAGAATATTTTTTTTTAATTTGATATTTACTGTATATTGCTTTTGAAAAATAAGAAAGTTGGCATCAACTTTCGGTATAACCTGAAGTGGCACAAATATCACATATTATATAGTGATTAACATGAGTAATCAGATAAATTTCCCAAACGATGGTATCCTTAGTGTACCCAAAATTTCTAATGTACCATCGACCAACAATCACCCTGTTTATATACGCAACAAAAACCAAAGAGCTTTGGAAAAATAAAATGCTGGAGTATGTTGTATAGTGTGAAAGTTTTCCAGGCATATTGTATAAATTTATTCCAGACAAAGAACACTCAAGTTTTACAAATTCTGAACTTCGTTACAATAGGCTATACAAGGGAGCTTTAAGATGTTAGAATAAAGTTTTAAGGATATTTAAGCCTCATTTAAAGCTCTAAATACTCTAATCATTAGAGAAGTAAAAAGGCAACTGAATGAATGACAAAAAAAAAAAATTGTATCTTTTAATTTTAAGTTTGTATGAGCTTCGATAAAACTTTATAAATAAAAACGTATATTTAATAATTCACCTTTTGTTGGAATATTAACGATTTGGGAATCAATCTGTTGTCGTTCTCAGAGGTTAAAATTTGGTTGATTTATTGTGAATTATCTGTGATTATGTAGGTATATTTCTAGCTTAATGTTTGTATCAACATTATCATTTTTGTCTAGTACTAACCCGAAATGATTATTTTAGTGATTGGTGTTTAAAACTAAGAAATAGTGCCGAAATACCCAAATCAATACCCATAATCGTTTCCCGCGACAATAAACATATAGAAACTATTTGTTTGTCTAGCAGGAGGACGTCGCCACTTCCTAGAGAGATCTATTTGTATATGGCGTTTAACTTTCAGATAACAAACTGGGATTAGGACGGAATCGGTAACAGCATATCAATTTTAGTACCATCAAAGAGAACTTGGATATCAGAACCTCGCATGCGGAAATGATTCTTCAATATCCGTTTGGGAGTACTCCAGGGAGCGCAGAGGTGCCTGCAACTATTATACGTTGGCCGATAACAATACTTAGTAGGTATGAAAAAAATATGCCGATGCTCATAAAGCTCAGAAAAACGTATCTCAAATGCAGATTAATCGATCAGTTGTTTTCGGTTCTGGTATCGTACGTGTAAAATTACAGTGACCGAGAAATTTATATTCACGATTTGAATTTGAAACCAAATATAATGGCTGATATATCGAAACGTTTAAACAGTAGTTTAAGAAAGAGGAATTACTCTCGCTAAGGCTAAAATATACGTCAATTTATACACCCAACTAACCCAAATACTTAAAATATGTAGAGAATTTACGAAAATTGATGTTAAGACTTATTTCAGTTTTCGTTTCTGTATGCGAACGATATTTTTCAAGGTTTCAAGGTAAATAAGTCAAAGTACGAACAAGTAGTGGCCAGAAATCTAACGATTATTTTAAAAGTTTAGGTGATTCTGTTGGAAGAAAGCACAGTGTCAAGTAAGATATTATTACTCATGTTTGAAATTAAACAAACAAGTCAACAAGCTAAATTCACTTTGCGATGAATCGATTTGTTGGCGGTTATCTGTAGATTTTTCTAATATGCCACATGTCAATGGGCAATACATGAGAGCGTTTAAACAAAATATTGTCTATAACTTGCTAGCTACGTAATGTAACAATTTGCTGCACATTACCAACTTTTT
Organism: Apoderus coryli; assembly: GCA_911728435.2. NCBI lineage: Eukaryota > Metazoa > Arthropoda > Insecta > Coleoptera > Attelabidae > Apoderus > Apoderus coryli. The sequence continues at coordinate 5,664,350 of OU452204.1, read as the reverse complement.
ACCAAATGGACTGTTTTACGTTCCCGACACTTCTTGCTTCTCTTCTCCAGCTGTACCTAACCTGTTAGTTACCGATGATTTGTGGGTCAACGAAACCGTTTGGTTAATGCATGGTAGTGTTGCAAAAAATCCCAGCATGAAATCTTGTCACATTATCTAACAAGAAAGTTGCAAATAATGGCTCCTGTTAGGGATTTAGTGTTGGCAGTAAGATTTAATGAAGTTCTTAGTTCCTGCCCTGTCATGATTTAGGAACCATTTCTCATCGGCCTTGTTGCCTACTCAACTCAAACAGTAGATGTCGCCGTTTACTTATTGGTATAAAAAATATTATGATCTTGTCAAGATGCTTCAAAGCTCGTTCTATATCTCCGACAGATGTATGAGTTGAGAGTGTAGACAGTGTTATAGTGTCATTCTGAAGTTTTATAGAAGAAAATAATTTGTTCTCGTCCTTGTTAGTTTTAAAAATGGATTAATGACAATAATACATTACCAACTTAACAAAATACTTTTTGTTTTGGAAGAATGTACCCAAAAACTACATTTTCTTTATCTATTTAGGAGGGACTTACTGAACTGAATAGAGGTATAATAAAATAAATTAATGGTAATTCCAAATTTTTAGAAAAACTATGTATTCATTTCGCTAAAGAAATAGAATTTATTTATATTTTGAAACTACGCAGCTCTAAAACTGAGTCCCCTGCAATTTACTTATAATTGTTACTTTGTTGGAAGCTATAATTTCAAAATATTTTTTTATGTGAATTTCAGATGCATACAGATGAAGGACTGGTATCCGTCATGACGGTATCAATATTTGAAAAGTGTTTTTTCGTGCAATAGAAGTTGCTACTCTTACCCTTTACCTACTTCCGAAACTCCCTCGTAAAATCTTCCACTTGTGTAGAGTTACCATGTATACTTACGAATACAATTCCGGCGCGTCGTGTTTTGTTTCCCAAGTATGAATAGATGTATCTCCATATATACATATCTACACACAACTCGTAAAGTTGTATGTGAGAGAACTTGAGTTTTCTTTTTTCGCATTGGTGAAACTTGGGAAACTTATACACAATCAGGCATTGTGCGATATATACATGTATTTGGTGAACAATATTGAACAGCTCGAACGGAGAATAACTTAAGTTTGATGCTCATGATTTAGAATTTCTCTAGAAAGAAGTGTCTGTAAGATTATATACAGGGTGTCGCAGAAGTTTTCGGAGAAATTTCAAGGAACAAGACTAAAGTGTTCTATAATTTTTTTTCGTAAGGGCCTTCCATTCGAGACTATTCGTGATTTAAAGTTACTCCCTGAAGATAGGTTTTCCGTAATAGCTCCGAAACGGTTAAATCAATTTTCATGAAACTTGAAGAGTATACCCAGTACATTAGGACGGCAAATATGTAATTATAGCAACATTTTAAAAATTCAATTCAAAAAGAAAAATTTAACCGTTATTAATAATAATAATAATAATAAAGCATTTATTGCCCAACAGTTTCCCAATTATAGGACAATACATACAAAATCAATAACTATTAAATTAATCAAATACACAAAGAAACTTACAATACACACGTTTACACTATAAATGTTTCTGCAGCTAACATTTTAAGGTTATATTCTGACGTTGTAAAAATGTCACATCTACCAGAAATCGAATCAAAATTATTGCACATAATATGTACAGGCGATCTCAATAACACATTAGTTCTAGCTCTGTCTAAATAAAATGTTGCATTTGATCTAGTATTCAATCTAGGAACTAAAAAATGTATACTTGATAACAAGGAAGAACAGTCTATCTTATCTCGCAATAATTTATATAACATTACTAATGAACACTGAATTCTTCTATATTCCAAGCTCTGCATATTAAAACGAGACAGCAACAAACAATGATCGATTCCTCTAACAGGATAAACCCCATCTGTTTTAAAAACTAGATACTTTAGAAACCGGCGTTGTATTTTTTCGATCTCCAACTTGTGAGCATTATACTGAGGATACCAGACAATAGACGAGTACTCTAGTTTCGATCTGACATATGTGTTAAACAGAGTAATGAGCACAGAAACACTATCAAAGCCTCTACAGTTACGCATTATGAAGCCATACATACGTGACGCCTCAGATGTCACTCTATTGATGTTGTCCAGGAATAAAAATTTGTGATCGAATGTGACACCCAAATCCGTGAACGCATGACATCGCTCAAGCTGAATTTCGGAAATGGTGTACGGATAGTCAATAAGCGTAGCCCTTCGCGTGAAACTAAGGCATTTGTATTTTTGAATATTGAGAGTCAATCTATTATGGTCACACCATGTTTGAAGAGCATATAAATCACTCTGCAATCCAATGCAATCCGTTATTGTGTCCACGGAAGCAAAGATTTTCAGGTCGTCCACAAAAAACAACCTGCGTTCCAACAGACATTGATCCAGGTCATTGATAAATAGATTAAATAATAATGGACCCAAATTAGAGCCCTGCGGAACCCCTGAGGTCGCAGAATAAATATTAGATTTAAACCCGTTGTAAAATACATATTGCTTACGGTTTTGTAAATAAGAGTCACACAAAGCTATCAAGTTCGACTGAAATCCAAACACATGCAGCTTACTCAGCAAGACACCGTGGTCCAGGGTATCGAAAGCTTTTGCAAAGTCGGTGTATACAACATCAAGTTGACCTCCACGGTCCAGAGTTTCAGAGATACGGTGAGAAATGATTGACAGATTAGTGACCGTAGATCTCCCACACATAAAGCGAAGAAAAACATTTAGGTATTTAGTCTTGTTTTTGATTGACTTATCGAAATTTCTCCCAATACTTCTGGGACACCCTGTATATGAGATATATTACCAAAGCAGATCCAATATTAGAGTATGTTGCACTAGATTATGGAGATTTCATAATCTTGAGTAAAAACGTTGGCGAAGAATAATGATTAGAGAAAATTCACATTTTCCAATAAGTATTTACGTTGGAAAATCTATTTCAGTTATTTAAATAATGAAATCTTCGCTCCTATATATATAGTTATGCTAAATAGGGTAGGATTCTACTATTATAACAATTATAAAACCCCTTCTTTCTACTAAATAATCTCGCATGTCATGCGTCGCGACGATAGCGTCAGAGACACATGTGACAATTTACACTTTTTACTTTGTATGCTTTTCATAGGCGCCGAAAATTTTAAATTTTATTGTACAGATTTAATTTTATTTAAAATAAGCATCTAGAGTGCAGTTACTTAGTGGAACATTAATTGAAATGAAAAATAATTTTATGCCATAACGGAAAAAAATTACTGGTTTTACCTACACAAGGCATTTTGCTAGTAGCATCACCCAAAAAAAAATATTTGGGTATCAGCAATGCTTCAGACGGTGGTCTCCAAGCGTTCGGTCGACGATCTTTAATGTCAAATTACAAAAAATTAAATTTTAATATATTTAGCAGAATGGTCTCTTGCTAGCGTTTTGTGATTACACATAGCATAGCAATGCGGACAATACAATTAAACCAAATTTACAGTTTAAATTATTTCGCTAATTTCGAAGACTTCAAAGCAATTTATATAGGGTGTTTCATAATATATGCGCAGGACTTTAGGATGTGAGAGCTCGTCCAAAAATATGAAAAAAAGATTATATTAACTAACCCTCTAAAATGCACCATTTTCGAGATACAGTTGAAATAGAAAAAAAAAATAGTTTTTTTGCGAATGTCTCCGGAGCCGTTTATCGTACACAAAACAGCTTTTGTAAGCATTTTCTACTCATAATAAGCTAAGTTTATGCAAGAATTTCTTGCTCAAAAAGATAGCTCACACAGCAAAACAATCGACTTCATTAAGAAGATTGAGGTACTGGGTGAAATATAGATAGGTATTAGCCACAATAGACCCTCAGGGGTCACAGTGGAGGGTCCGGTGCAGACCCTTGATTTTGAAACTATCTACCTCTATAAGCAAGACCAAATTACCCAGTCTTAATTTTTTGGCCTGGCAAACAGCTATATACAGGGTGACATAGAAAAAAGTACATTGCATAGTGCCACACAATAGAGGACACTAAAATAAGAAAAAAAGTTTCCATGAACACGGGCCGCAAGGCCTTCGGTTAAAAGATACGGGGTGTTGAATTAACATTTTTTTTTTGGGTTTTTTTGAATATCTTTATCCAGAGACGCAAGAAATGGATAAAATGTGGTATACAGGGGATTTTTATCATGCTAAATTCAAATATGATCTTAGTTTTGTGATTACTGAAAAAAATTGTTATCCCTTCTTTTATACTTAAGAAAGGCATACCTTGTCCAAGTCGCTAGAAGCAATGGTTCCAGTACAAATGCATCTAAAAGCCGGCAATGCACGCAAATTATTCAAAAAGCGCCAAAGTAACCTTTGCAAAAACAACGATAAATAAAAATTAAATAATGTGTCCTAATGACACTTGTCAAACTAATGTAATAATTGTTCGAGGTTTTTTTTTTCTCACTAATTATTCAAAATTGCTTTCAAAAATGGTTCACTAAACTTTTGAAGAATACAGGGACATGATTATGTGTTACGGCGAAGCTAGATCAAATTCCTACGAAGCTCAACGTATCTATTGAGAAAGATATCCTTTAAGACAAGTTCCTAATGTTCGAACATTTATTGATGTGCATAGGCGTTTGGGAGAAGATGTTTTAGAAAACCAAAATTGAATAGTGGGGTTTCCAGAACACGTCGCACTGTGCGAAACGAAGAAACTGTTTTACGAATGGTAGAAAATAATCCGAGAACAAGCACCAGGAAAACAAGACCAGCGGTGCGAAATTTTCAAAGAACAACTCCTTTGACCATATCATTTCCAAAAAATTCATTCACTATTGGAACATGACTTTTTCCTCGTGTACAATTTTGCGAATGGTTGCAAAACCAAAGACAAAACATTATTTCATCAATTTTGTTTACTGACCAAGCTGGTTTTAGTCGTGATGGTATTCTGAACCTACATAACATGCACTATTGGAGTGATGAAAATCCTCATCAAACTGTAATTCGAAGTCACCAATATGGGTTTTCTATTAATGTGTGGGCAGGAATCGACAATTACTTAATTGGCCCATTTCGATTGCCCGATCGATTGACAGGTGTACTGTATCGAAATTTCTTGGAGAATGATTTAAACACATTATTAGAGGATTTCCCATTGGCCATTATTGGAAGAATGTATTACAAGCACCATTGGGCGCCAGCTCATTTTGCGGATTTATGAAAAATGAAGTTTATGCAGTAGAAATACATAATGAAGACCAATTATGGATAAGAATTATGGAATCGGCAGATAGATTTCGTAATAACCCAGGAATATTTCAAAGATGCCGTCAATCATTAAAAAGATAATGGAAAAATGTATTGAAGTACAAGGGCAACAATTTGAACATCTTCTAAAAACTTAATGTTTTGTTTTAATTAATCATATTTTTCATCATACCATTAAAATGTAATTGTTGAAGTATTTATCATTGTTTTTGCAAAGGTTACTTTGGCGCTTTTTGAATAATTTGCGTGCATTGTCGGCTGTTAGATGCATTTGTACTGGAACCATTGCTTCTAGCGACTTGGACAAGGTATACCTCTCTAAAGTATAAAAGAAGGAATAACAAATTTTTTCAGTCGAAAATGACATACAGTGTATAGCAAAAAAGTTCCGACCAATTCAATAGGGACGGAACCCTGTATGTAGCGCCCTCTATCAGTAATCACAAAACTAAGATCATATTTGAATTTAGCATGATAAAAAACCCCTGTATACCACATTTTATCCATTTCTTGCGTCTCGGGCTAAAGATATTCAAAAAAACCGAAAAAAAAATAAAAATTCAACACCCTGTAACTTTTAACCGAAGGCCTTGCGGACCCGTGTTCATGGGAACTTTCTTCTTATTTTAGTGTCCTCTATTGTGTGGTACTATGCAATGTACTTCTTTCTATGTCACCCTGTATGTAGTGCTGGGACAAAAGCGAGCACCAGAGATATTGGGAACATACTCCCAAGCAGGAGCACGGGAAGAAGTTCAGCAGGAGCACGGGAAGAAGTTCATACCTGTTGCAGCAACAAAACGCACTGGAAAACTGCTATCATTAAGCACGAGTCAGATGCGAGTAACTATGGAACTCCTTACTGGGCATTGCGTTCTGAGAGGCCACCTAAATAAGATGGGGCTGTATAACGGGACCTGCAATGCAGATTGTGTAATGAGGCAGTTGAAACAGCTTATTATGTAATAGTTTATAAAAAAACAACAGTTGAAGCCACGCTGAAATTTAACAAAATTAATTTGATGGTTTGTTATAATATGTTTGTTAGCAAGCAAAAACCTAGTTTTATTTATAAAAAATAACAATAGATGGAAGGCTAATTTGTAAATGATATCTAATTTTCTACTCGAGAACCTGAGAGTCATGGTTTAACTTTTTCCTATTTTTTCTCAAAGCATTTGTGTTACAAGTCCAATGTAACACGGTATTATCAGGAACACAAACTAGTCGAAAAATTATTAATATTATTATTTTATGTTAAGAAACCAACATCTTAGCGTTTTATTTATAACTTGTACTATTTCATCAATTTTATCAACAGAAGTCGCACAATAATAGTTCAGATTATGAAAGAAAAGTTAAGTGGTTCTTATATATTTTTACGCCGCTGCGTTATGATGGCTGTTAACATTATTCTTGTCAAAGAGAAAAAAAAAACATCCACTGTAAAATTTTAAAATTGAGCCAGATCAACAGTGGAAGAACAAAAAAGGGGATGTTTTTAATATTGTATAGCATTGTCAGCACACATGGTGAAAATAAATTATATATCTCTTTGCCTACAAGAATCATATAGCGTCTAACATATTGAAAAAGTATATCTATCTATAGTATATTATTGAACACATATTATATGAAAAGCAATAACATTTTGAAATATTTGATTCAATATGTTGCCAATTGTGAAAATTTTAAAGTGGTGTTTTTTCCATTGTATCATCCGATGACAAGTTTTTTAAAACAGATGTTGACTTGTGAACGCCAAGGAAAATATAGCAATTTCTGTTACGTTTGTACGTAAATGAATGAAAAAATTACCAAGTTTATAATATTTTATTGTGGACTGTTATAAAATATAAATGACATGAATTGATTTTTCTTTTTAATTGTAATTGACAATGTCAAAATCAAAAACATTTTTTTTAACATGCTCGATATTTTTTAACTAAATAAACATACAAAGTGTAATAAATTACAACATAAAAAACTTAAATTCTTTAACATATGCCACCCGCCTTGGAAAGGCGACTTTCCAAAGTTCAGTCTATTGGCAATGGACACACTTTATTTATTGCACGCTTAAATGGTGTCGAACTGTAAGCTGTCTTGACGCTGACGACTCGCACTCTTCCATCCCTTCCAGGGAATACTGCAACAATTCTTCCCATTGGCCAGGATAGAGGTGGTGTATTTTCATCCTTAATCAACACAATACTTCCAGGTGAAAACAAATCATTGACATCACCTTTCTTCCATTTTTTTCGTTGTTGTAATGTCGTTAAATATTCAGATTTCCAACGTTTCCAGAAATGTTGAATCATTTGCTGCAGCCGGTAATACTGTTTGAGACGATTACCCTCTATTTCACTTAGATCAGATTGAGGCAATGACAGAAGTGAGTCACCAATAAGAAAATGACCAGGTGTCAGTATTGAAAAATCATTAGGATCATTAGATAAAGGTGTAATAGGTCTAGAGTTAAGAACAGATTCAACTTGTGCTATGGCAGTCGATAATTCCTCATATGTTAAATGCGCATTGCCTACAATACGCTTCAAATGAAATTTTGCTGATTTCATAGCTGCTTCATGCAAACCACCAAAATGAGGGGATCTTGCGGGTTGAAATTTCCATTCTATGGAATTTTGTAAAAGAAAATGATTAAATTTTTCATATTTATGAACATTTGATAACAGAGCTGAGATATTCTTTAATTCGTTACTTGCCCTAACAAAATTGGAACCATTATCCGAATAAATTTTTGCGCATAAACCGCGCCTTGCTGTAAATCTTTTTAATGAATTTAAAAAAGTATGTGCAGTTAAATCCCCAACAAGTTCAAGATGCACAGCTTTCGAAGTAAAACAAACAAATATACATAAATAAGCCTTAACTATTTTTCTGTTACGAAGTATGCCGTCCTTAATTAAAAAAGGCCCAGAAAAATCAACAGCCACAGTAATAAATGCTCTAACTGGATTTATTCTATCAGAAGGCAAATTTGCCATTATTTGATTTACAGTTCTAGGATTAGCACGAAAACATGTTACGCATTCGCGTAATACCAGTTTAACTGCATTTTTTCCATTAATTGGCCAAAATTTCAATCTTACTGCTGCTAATGTTGTTTGTATACCGGAATGCAAACTCTGAAGATGAGCCTGCTTTATCACTAATTTAGTAAAATGACCATTTTTGGGCAGCAAAATTGGAAATTTTTGTTCAAATGAATATTGCGAATTTGCTAATCTTCCTCCTACACGAATTATTCCCTGATCGTCAAGAAAAGGATTTAATGATAATAATTTACTATTCTGTGCAATTTGTTTATTGTTTTTTAAATTATGAATTTCATTATAAAACTCCTTCAATTGTACCAACTTTATCGCCCATACCAAGGAATTGTTAATTTCAGTATTAGTTAAAATGCCAACCATTTTTTGTTTATTGTGTTTGGATAATTTACAATTTTCGATAAAGCGAAAACAATATGCTAAAACACGTTTCAACTTATGCAAACTAGAATATCCATTCATAATATTAAATGCAGAATCATACAAAACAGGACAGGAAATTAAAAATGTGCGTTCATCGGGAATTTTTTTAGGTATTTCAAATAAAGGAGCAGGCCAAAAGGATTCATCTTTGTATAACCAATCAGGTCCCTGCCACCAACGTTTAATATCTTTTAAATTCTCGGGTTCGACCCCTCGCGAAATGATGTCAGCGGGATTACATTTACCACTGATGTGTCTCCACTGAGCATTACAAGTTAAGCTTTCGATTTTAGAAACACGATTTGCCACAAATATCTCCCACCTACTTGCATCTGAAGATAACCAACTTAAAACAATTGACGAATCGCACCAAAAATACCTCTTATTAAAATGGATTTTTAAGGTAGAATTTATTTTATCAGAGATCTCTTCAGCCAACAAGGCCCCACAAAGTTCCAATCGTGGCATAGTAAGTGTTTTTAATGGCGCCACTTTTGATTTGGCACACAGTAATTGAATGCAGTTGTTTCCCAATTTATCGAAACTCTTTAAGTATATACAGGTACCAAATGCCTTTTGGGAAGCATCTGAAAAACTATGCATTTCAATTAAAATTGGATTTTCTAGTAAAGCATGCCTGGGTACCTGTATCTCTGCTAAGGAATGTAACTTTTCGCAAAAATGAGGCCACTGATTTTGTAAATTAATAGGAACTGTTTCATCCCAACCTAATCGATTTTGCCACAATTCCTGCAAAATTATTTTTGCTCTGACTACGACCGGCCCTATTAAACCTAAAGGATCGAATAACTGAGATATGATAGACAATATGGATCTTTTAGTAATTTGTTTTTCTTGCTCAAGCGCAACTGTAAAATATTTATCAGACAAGACACTAACTTAATACGAAATAACACAAAATACTGTATAGCACAAATTGAAAAGATTTTTTTTATTTAGAAAACAGCAATTAAGTATAAAAATGTAAGAGTGACTCACGACCTTAATGCCTTTTACTGACTGTCATCTCTTTCCAACTTAATACCAATGCTTGTTCCAATCAATCGGCTGAACCCCAAGTAGTTCCGGTGAATATTGTTTGTTATGGATACGACCAAGTTGTATCCGGCTTCGAAATGGACCAATGTTACGTTTGTACGTAAATGAATGAAAAAATTACCAAGTTTATAATATTTTATTGTGGACTGTTATAAAATATAAATGACATGAATTGATTTTTCTTTTTAATTGTAATTGACAATGTCAAAATCAAAAACATTTTTTTTAACATGCTCGATATTTTTTAACATACAAAGTGTAATAAATTACAACATAAAAAATTTAAATTCTTTAACAATTTCTTTACATTTAACATTTCTGGTACAAAAGTACCTACTATTCATAATATGTAGTACAGAATAAAAATTTAGTATCCAGCTGAATTTAAAACGTGGATATAATAACGTGGTAATTTGCATACCGGGTCTCCCACCGGGAAGGGATTCGATCGATTATGGAGAAACTACACTGTGGAAGAATCTGAAAATCTGGTATAGTACTTAGATCGACGGAACCAATTCGGCTAAATTGTTCTCAAGAATCTAGCACTTCCGGTTATACCGGAAATGGGTGTCAACTTCCTTATTTCAAATGCAACCCTATGTAAATTATATTTTTTTTGGATTCTCTTTGTAATTCTAAACATATTTCATGCATAATATGTTATACCGTTTTCGAAATATTTGAAATTTTATGTCAAAAATGACGTTTTCAGAATAGAGAATAATAACAATTTTTTATTATATGGAAGCTTTCATAATTTAATTTGTTAGAATATCCTAGAAGATATAGACCTACTTTAGCCGCCTACATATATTTTTTTAGTAAATATTAATACAGGGTATTTGAAACAAAGAGTAAAATATCAAATTGAAAAAAGTGTCATAAACCAAAATTTTTATATGGAAACCCCCCATTTTATATATTTTTTTCATTTTTTTGCATAAAAAATAAGGGCAAGTTTATGAAAGGATGTCTATCCCAAAAACTGATAGTTTGCAAAATATTGGCAATTTTACATTTTTCTATTACAATAGTGATATGAATTTGAAATTTAATTGATTTTAGTTGGCCATGATGGCTTTAGATAGCAAATAAATATGACACTTGACAAAAATAATCAACAAATTTGTCATAGTTGTTGATTATTTTTGTCACGCGTCATATTTATTTGCTATCTATAGCCATCATGGTCAACTAAAATCAATGAAATTTCAAATTCATATCACTATTGTAATAGAAAAATGTAAAATTGCCAATATTTTGAAAACTAGTTTTTGGGATAGACATCCTTTCATAAACTTGCCCTTATTTTTGATGCAAAAAAAAATATAAAATGGGTTGGCATTTAAAAATTTTGAATTGAATTGAATATGACACTTTTTTCAATTTGATTTTTTACCCTTTTTTTCAAATACCCTGTATTATTATTTACTAAAAAATATACGTAGGCGGCTAAAGTAGGTCTATATCTCCTAGGATATTCTAACAAATTAAATTATTAAAGCTTCCATATAATAAAAAATTGATATTATTATTTATTCTGAAAACGTCATTTCATAAAATTTCAAATATTTCGAAAACGGCTGGCGATATCAAATATGTTTAGAATTGCAAGGAGGATCCAAAAAATATAATTTATATAGGGTCCTATTTGAAATAAGGAAGTTGACACCCATTTCCGGTATAACCGGAAGTGCTAGATTCTTGAAAACATTTTAGCCGAATTGGTCCTGTCGACCTAAGTACCACACCAGATTTTCAGATTGTTCCACAGTGTAGTTTCTCCATAATCGATCGAATCCCTTCCCGGTGGGACACCCGGTATACACTGTGTCCAAAATAAGAATGGGATAGCATTGGAATCTTGGAAACGGTAGAAGTTACAATGTCGGTTAAATTAGTAACTTTAGCCAAACTTTTGAAAAAACTATTTTTTGCCATTTTCGTTTTTATTTATTTCTGACGTTATTTTTACAGATATAAAAAAATTAAAAGCACTTTTTGATTGTTACTTTTTGAGGAAAATAAGATAGCGTTTACAAATTTTCACTACGACGTTTCGTATGTGAAACACCATCATCAACTTCGTTTTTTAAATACGGCCCTGGATTTTTTTATTGTTAACTTTAAAGCTATTTTCAATTTCAAAATAGGTGATATATCACACATAATGGTATAAACAAGTATTCAGTATTTTTAGCTGTTATTTAAACTTCTTCAAGAAGAATCGCCATAGTTTGGCACTTAAGTAACAACATTCTTTTGTCGTTACTGACAATTATTTATTATTATTTGCCAATTTATTTTTGTCCCAGTACAAGTATTCTGTATGCGGTTTTTTAAATTTAGTAGAATATTTGTGCTTTTTGAGGTTATGAAAAAACGACTTTCTCAGATGGCGATTTTTCTTGAATCATTTTAAATAACAGCTGAAAACACTGAAAACTTGTTGAAACCATTACGTGTGATAAATCACCTAAACTTAAATGGCTTTAAATTTAACAATAAAAAAACCAGAGCCGTATTTAAAAAAACGAAGTTATTGATGGTTTTTCAAAAACAAAACGTCGGTAGTGAAAATTTGTAATCGCTATCTTATTTTATTCAAAAAGTGACAATGAGAAAGCGTCAGAAATAAATAAAAACGAAAATTGCAAAAAACAGTTTTTTCAAAAATTCTCGAAAACAGCTAAACTTACTTTACTTTTGAAAACACCATTTAATTTATTTAAATTCTTATCTTGGACACAGTGTATATATAAATGTGTATGAGATATATTGCATTTTGTATTGAAGTAATCACTGAAAATTATTCCTAATTATAGACATTGTGTTTTAATTACATATATACCTACTGCCTTTATTACAAAAAATATAGGTGATTGCTGGTCGATGGTACATAAGAAGTTTTGGGAAAACTGATCATACGATTGTTTCGAAAAATTGAGGGATTACTGATTACAACTTTTGATTATACTAGAAGTTGATATCAACTTGCTTATTTCAAATGGAACGCTTTGTATGTAATTATATTTTTGGATTCCATACCTATTTTGGAGTATTTTTTCTTAACACTTCCGTATATCTATCTTTAACTGTTTTGGAACAAATAATTTATTTTGAATTTTTATATTTCAAAACAGTTCTTCAGAAAATATTCGTCATTTCATCACCTGAATCTACAGACTTTTGAAATTTTAACGACAGTTGTAGAATATCCTAAAAAAATGCATAATCTCGATAGTTTCTCCCATAAGGCTACAGGGTGGTCACAAACGAAAGTAATGTAATCTACTACGAAATATTTGAAGACTATATTTCGTAGTAGATTACATTACTTTCGTTTGTGACCACCCTGTAGCCTTATGGGAGAGCATGCCTCAAACGCTACCAAAACGTGGGATACAGAAATCAAAGAAATCATAAAGATTTTGGGACACCTAATGCCAGAAAACAGGTTGGTTTGTAGTTTTTCTTTATTTTTAGTATGTTTAAAAATTCTCTATAAAACTATCCCAACTAGCAATTCGACATTCTTAAAGAACTAATATATTTTATAATTATTTTATTACCGCTTAGTTAAAACTTTTTTGTTCTTTAAAGGTTCGTTTCGAGATTAAACTGCTGTGTTAAACTTTTCTGTGAGAAAAATTGTTTTAAGAACGTTTTTACAGCAAAATAATAAAATAGTTATAAAATATGATATTGTAACAATTTTATAAACGTTTATAAAATACTTTTTGTAGGACGAATTTCTTCCGAATGATAATTGGTTTTAAAAGCATTTTGTAAAAGTACTAGTCTGGAGTAACTTGTTCCTTTAAAAACAATTATAAAAGTATTCTGTTAAAGTACATTTCGTAATAATAAAATAGTTTTTTTATTGTCGTTACTAAGAGCGATTTGTTTTCTGCAGCAAATTTGTGCGCAAATTAATAATTACAAAATTGTTTTTTAGTTATTTTATTAAAAACAATAAAAAAATAAATATGTTGCCAATGCATATTTTATAAAATTAAAATGATGTCATAAACATTACCTAGAACTAATATATAACATAGTCTTATTTATTTTCAACTGATATTTATTGTTATATCATACACAGGTTTAAAATGTTGTCCAAACGAAAAGCAGTTGTGCATTTAATAGAAAATTAATTATAATATTATAAATTATCCAAGGGAAAACATTAGTGTCTATAATAATGAGTAGGAAACTGTAATGGAATCTAATCAAATTAATGACAATTTATAAGACACCAAATATTTTGGAGACTGATAAATTCTCAGGAGGAATTATTCCGAGATGGTGAGCGGGTAGCCGAAATAGAGAATTGGTGATCAATATCATTCTTCAAGCACAACAAGTGAGCTAGAAAAAAATGCAAAACTAAGAGAAAACATGCGAACATGGGCAGTATCAAATAATGTTCTGCATTTTCCCCAAAAGAAGCTTTTTGCTATACTCAATGAACGCATGCCAAATTTTCTACCTCAAGATCCTCGAACTCTCTTAAAGACACTCAACAAACCGTTTTAATAACGGCAGTTATAACATACATAACATAAACAAAGGGCTCAATTTAGGTTATGTTTAAATTACTCCCGTAAAAGCTAATAAGAGAGTAACTATAAAAGCATTTTGTTTTATAAGAACACATTAAAAGCTTTTATAAAACATATTATGTTAAATTTTGTTTTGTAAAACTCTGTTTACTATTTTATTATTTTTCCAATATTGAGATGATGCGACACACGGCGGCGACTCACACAAACATCAAAGTATCAAGCACCAATACTTCAAGTAGACAGGACTAGACTTGATTAATTTGTATTTATTTTATCCTATATATTTTTTGCAGCACCTTTTAATTAAATTTTGATTTTTTTGAGCATTTATATAAAAGCTTGTTTTAGTTTGTTTTACTATTAATTTATTTTAAATAACGGCAAACGATAACTAAATACACAAAACTTCAAGAAAAATACTTGTAATTACCTTCATTATTCATTATCAAGCTTAGTGAAATATATATTTTTTTACACCATAACTGGTTTATAAAAAATTCTTCACGTTTACATAAAACATAGGTACCTAACTTAACTGTGTCGTACTATACCTACTTATAGTTTGGCTAGTATCCATATGATAGATATAAAAGAATCATAACATCATCATATCATTCTTATGCTATCAAAGGCGGTTTCAGGTAATATTAATTTTATATTACATTTTATTTGCACTTAAAAATTTTTGAGATTTATGTTTTTTAACGAATACATCCCTGTATAAAACAATTCTACAGTTATTTTATAATAGCTATCTCTAAAGAGCATACTAGTCTGGGTTGAGATAATTTTGTTTTATAAGCATCGTATAAGGAAGAAGCCATTTTTGGTTTCTTTAAATTGTTGACCAAACTTTTAAAATTAATATTTTTTATAATTTGTAAAATTTTCTTAGCTAATAAGGTATACAGAATCAGTCATTACATAATGAAGAATATTCCAAAAGATTATTTTCAACAATAAGTGACAATAAAAAAAATATTTTATATAATTTATAAAATCTAAATTCATTAATTTACATAATTCGCGAGGCGGATTAAAATTTTAGTAATAATATACAATATATTTAACAGTAAATTTTGTTTCGCAGCCAAATCTGCTCATGGGTGAATTTTATCTGACTTATTTCATTATTCATTATTGGGTATTATAGCGTTTTATATTATTTTTACCTCCATGATTGTTCAGATTTTATTAATGTGTACCAACAACAATGCATAATAATTATAAAATAATCCTTTAACTGTTGCCGCTGATAGCAAAATGTTGCAATTGAGGCTCTTATAAAAGAGTTATAAAATATGTTTATAACAGTTTTATAGTAGTTCTACAAATATGTCGGTTTGTTCTAGTAACAGAGCTATAATAAAAATGTTTTATAACAGTTTTATTTGATTTTTATTAGATATTTATAAACGTTCTAAAAACTATTGTATAATAGCAACAAGCAACATTTATAGAACCGTTAACGAGTCGATTTGTTTTATAAATCTGCGCCTTTTTCGTGTTTATAAGGCGCGTAAGAACGTTGTGAAAATGTTTATAAAACAATGGCTGTTTTATAAAATATATTTTATAAACGTTCTTACAGCAATTAAAAAAGTTAAATTGTTAGTTGGGATGTTATAATTTTCAGCTAATTTAAATACACACATTATTTGCTTTTGCTTTGTAAAAGTTACTTTCGATTTAATAAAAAGTTATTACCTTTATCGCTATATTGCTGTTTATTTCATTTTCCTCGTAGATACTCGGTTTTGTAAAAAACAAAAATGTTTCATATCCTACGTCAAAACCAAGTTTGTATCTATGGCAAAAACTAAAATTACGGAAACTTTGAATACGGAGAAAAAATTTCATGAAAAACTGTAACCCATATCATTATTATCAAAAGAATTCGTTAAAAACCCTTCATAGGCCTAATAAAAAAACTAAAATCCGTTTTTGTCACGATTTTGTTTTTTTACACATACTGGGTTTTGAAATGGAGCAGCCGATTTGTGGACACAATAATTATAACAGTTCCAAATCATTCTAATGCAGCATAACCCACTTGAGAATGTTCAAAATTTGTGGTTTTTGAAATAAAATAATAATATAACAGCGCTCTTGTATAATTTATTATTTAAATTAAAACAAAATAATTATTCTTTATATCAGAAAAATTAGTATGTATTTTTAATTACGCCCCGCATGAATTTTCATTATTATAACATTATAATAATCATTATTTACTTATTTTATTAAAAATACTGGATAACATCCACATGAACAAGAAGTTTAAACATAATAAAACACTTCGTTACCATTTACTATATAAGCATATCGCATTTATCAAATTAGCATCTTTTAGTGTAATTTTCATGATGGGTATAATATTAATATAATAATAATAATGATCAAAATACGAGACAGGAACACCACTTAATGCATATTTTTTCCCGTAGAAAATATATACAATCAGGCCACAGCAGAACACACCTAATTACAAATTCATATTTCGCAGAAACTACTTAAGCCTAAAATTAATTCATTGACTTTATTTCTAATGTTGGTACTTTTTGAAGGTTCGGCAGTTCACACATGCACAGATACCGTCAAACGAATATTCGTCTGTAACTGGTATCAGCAAATTCATAACACAACCAGTGTCCGCGAGTTATTTCGATTGGTACACCCGCCTGCTGCTGGTGTGGCTGCTAAAAGTGAGCACCACTTGGGAATATTACTTCCCAGCAGCTTTCAAAGTTAGGTAGGTAGGTACGTTCAAAATGAGTGGGTCTACGCCGGACCCTCCACTGCGATACCGAGGGTCTATTGTGGCTCATACCTATTCATATTTCACCCAGCAGCTCAATCTTCTTCATGAAGTCGAGTTTTCTGAGTTGTCCGAAATTATGGTCCAATTATGCCTCCGGCCGAAAATCCACACCAAACAGTGACACGTTGTGGATGCATTTATTTTTCGACAATCACATGTGAGTTCTCAGCAAAACAAAAGCGGCAGTTTTGGCGATTAACAAACCCATCAAGGTGAAAACTTGCTTCGTCGCTTAGGATGATTTTGCAGGAAAAATTAGGATCCATTTGTTGATGCTGAATAATTCATTCTGCAACAAACTCTCTTCGCTGTGCATGGGCATTAGGCTTCAGTTGATGTGTTAATTGAATTTTGTAAGCATGGAGGCACATATCTTTAGTGAGTATACGCTGTAGAGAGCTTCTTGCAATTTGCAATTCTTGCCCATGACGCCGAATTGAGGTTCCTGGATTGTCACCGACACTTTCACGCACTCTTCGATATTGACATTTGACAGATTGCAAAGAAAACAAACTGCCTTAAAAATCTATTGCAGTCTTAGCTAAATGCCTTTCAAAAGAAAAACATGATGTAATGTGCACAGTATATGAGATATTAACCATGCAAGAAATCTGGGTGTACATTTTGATGATGAACTTGATATTCATGTGTCTGGCTTGATCCAGAAATGCTTAGAGTTTTATATATGTACAAGGACATTTTGTCTGTTGATATTAGATTAAGACTTTGTGATGCGCTGGTTCTGTCCTTTCTGAACTACTGCAATGTAGTGTATTGGCCGGCCTTGGCTCAGAGGGACAGGGACAGCTTGCAAAGGATTCAGAATGCTTGCTTGCGCTTTTGTTTTGGTTTAAGGAAGTTTGATCACATAACCGCGGCAATGGTCCGGTCCAAGTGGTTGAGTCTTGATGAAAGATTTCGCCTGCATTTTGGTAAACTTATTTATAAATTTCTTTTACACAATGAACCAAGGTATTTAATTGAGAATCTTCATAAAAATTCCTCTGTCCATTTTCATCCAACGAGAAACCGGCTCTGCTACTTTTACCAGATCTTTTAGCTACCGGCGCTACTAAACTATCCGCTGATATTAAGTCATCTCCCAGTTTAACGGTGTTCCATCGCAAATTTAAAATGCATTTGTTTGCTTGCAGAGGCCTGAGTGGAACATGACTGATATATTTTTATAGCTAAATTATGATTTTTTGTTGGCTTTGTGTTTGTTTTTATTTGTAATCTCGTTTGATTATATCAATTAATAATTATTAAGTATATTGGGATGGTTGTATGAAAGCAACTATGTTGGATACCGCCACCCAAAGTTGAATATTCTTTGTAACATATTAATTTTTTCATTTGTTTAATAAAGACAATTATTATTATATCTCACAGTGACCGGGTTGTTATGCTCATCTATGCGCGTAGAATAAATTTTGGATCTTCCAATGTTTCTTTATAATTTTAGGTTTAAGGGTATTAGCGGCCAACATAATTGGTGATGGAATCTTCACTTGAGAGTTGATTGTGAAATCTCATTAGTTAGAGATGTAGAAATGTCTAGTAAGTGAATGTCTTACTGGATATCCTGTATTTGATATGGGTAGTAGGTATACTTTTAATGTTTATTATTAAAGACATGCCTGAAAGTTTTAAAGATTGTTTTTATCAGCTTGTTCGATAATATCTTTTTTTTTTATTTCTGTTGGGAGTAAAAATTATCATAGCATAAATTTATATTAATTTAATAACAGCACTTATCTGTAATTATGTTATATGTAAACAGATAACCTGACGTATTATCCAGTACATAATCAACTATTACTGTGCTTAATATGGTACATTCCAGATATTCTTTTTAATATTTATTTAATACAATTATGTCCATATTCATATTTGTTTTAATAATAATAGTTGATTATATAGAATTATTAGGAAAAATGTAATTTATTGGAACAGGATGTTATTTAAATTATTATTGTTATATTATATGAAATTATTTGCAAATAAAGGTTAAAATGATTGTTTATGCATTCCAATATTAAATAAAATAAACAAAGAAAAAAATGTTAAAGCTGTCTAAGTCAATTATTAGATAAATCAAAAATATTTAATTTAATATTGTTAATGTAATAGAACAGAGAAAGCTTCCTTTTTAAGGATTTTTTAATTTGTGAAGTTGGATGAAAAATAGATACTCATACTAATGAAATACCTAAATTCTTAACAAAAACGGCAAGGAATAGATTTTCAAATTTTGGAAAGTGCTACTAAAATAATTTTAGCTTTTGATATTCAAAACAGCAGGAAAGAAATTTTGTTTTAATAATAGTAGTCAATTCTGAAAGCTATTATTAGAATTATTTGATTGACAATATTTATTTTCAAAATAAAAACAAAACTACAGGGGTGAAAAAAATGAAAAAGGTGCTTATAAACATGTGTCCAAAACCACTTTGTGTCCGATACAGGGTGTCAAAGTTATATTTTTTTTTATCATACTACTTGTGAAAAAAAGAAAATACTTGGGATTGTAAAAGTCATCGGCAGTAAGTTCTACAGATAAACTATTTTTGTCGAAAAACGAACATTTTTCAACAAAAAGAGCGAGAGATAAAAAAGTTTCTAAATTGAATGAGAAGTACAAATTTCTTAATACAAAAGAGCAGAGGCGTCCCGCGAAAAAGTTTGGCAGGAACGTATTCAACCCGCGAAAATGTGTAACCCCGTCGGTTTTAATTAACATTAAATTGATCTGATTATTGAGTGTAATAATGTAATAAGAGTACCAAATTTCAAGTTACTGATTTTCAAATTCTTGCAAAAAAATTTCACAGTCGAAAAAAAACTTTGACACCCTGTACGAAATCTCGAACACAAAGGGGTTTTTTACATATTTTTATAGGAACTTTTTTAATTTTTTTGAAATGCCTTATCGCTGCTGTAAATGCGTCCCAGATATTATGACACACACTGTATATTGCGTGTTGTTACAGAGTGAATCATCAGAAAATTTTGACCCCGTACAAAGGCAATCTAGACCTATTGGTGTGGTCTAAAATACACCTTTATTATATTGCAAGTCATATTAGATTCACCTCATGTTCAATGTAATTAACATTAATTTTGACCGGGATATTGTAACACTAAAAAAATTATAAATAAACATAGTTGGTATTTAATGTAGTTCTCTAAAGAAAACAACTTTTCTGTTGTGCACATTTCGATCGATCTGATTTATACTGGTTTTTAAATAGTTAATTCCAAATTATGTTTAAAGAAAACACAATTTTTTCTTACTGCTAAAATAAGTTTGAATCCGTCCATATTAGAAGAGTAGTCCCTATACTATAAGCCGATGCCACTGCAGATAATTTGGTGAGAATATCGTTACTTTACAGGTCGGGATCTATGGATAGTCTGTTGTTATCTCACTATATCTTTATCATGTTCAGAGCGTTCTGAAGAGCAGCACATACTATCAAAAATCTTTAAGTCGTCCGCGAAAATCAGTCGCGCAACCTTATGTGTGGCAAACTAATTGATTGTCATTTTATAACTCATTGGGCTGGTGGATAATAAGCCAACATTTCCTTGATTTATTTATTCGTCTTGAAAACTATCTTAACAATATCTATATTTTTCTCAAGCGAAGAAGTACCATCCATACCTATACTCATACGAACGGCATATCGAGCTTGTATTTCCCTTAGAGGCCCAATTAGTTTAATTTAAGTGGAAAAGAAAGAAACAAAGAAGACAGAAATATACAATGAATTTATTTTCCTTATTTTTCCTTTGCGGATCAATAAGGAACATGTATATAAAATAGAGAC
Organism: Apoderus coryli; assembly: GCA_911728435.2. NCBI lineage: Eukaryota > Metazoa > Arthropoda > Insecta > Coleoptera > Attelabidae > Apoderus > Apoderus coryli. Next base: position 5,643,233 of record OU452204.1, on the reverse strand, counting down.
TAATGAAAATTTACACTTCTACTCTATCTAGAACCACCAACTTACAATATGCATTACACGCAGAAATAATGAAAGCATGCATGTCAGCCCTTTTTAGGGAATAAATCCAAATTGCTTTATTATGCGAGTCATGAAGTGCGATGAGAATAACCAGGATAAAATGTTTTGGCTGATAAAACTGATCGAATAAGGCGTTGTTTACCCCTGATATTTCTTTAGGGGTAAATAATCACAAAACTTACAAAATATAAGGGTGGATTTCGTCCACCCTCCATCAGCCGCACATGTTGATATAAAACGTTGAAATATTTATAAATTAACTAAATTAGACGTCTTTTATATACCGTTAAAATGCTCTATAAGGCTGATTGATTTTTATTGTAATGTAGTGTGGAGTGTATTACATAGTAATTTTAGGGCTGTTCCAATGTCATTTTGTAAATTGGCTTTTTTTTCACTAAGTTGCATAAGAGTTGGGGTTTCTAGTGTGAAATGAAATAAAAGGAGGTAATAAATATTCTACCACTATAATGAGAGTAACATAGATTGCATCGTGGTAATTTGCTAATTAATCCTAAAGCCCGCGATTTCGTATAAAGTACTTACTTAGTAGCATTTGGCAAAGCAATACCTACCAGTAAGTAGCTGCTTAGCCCAACCATACTGGTGATGATCTACTTTGACTAATTGAATCAATTGATTAATCAGTATGGATTTTGCAATAATGAAGCCGTATTGTCAAACTTAATAAAGGGAGGTTATATTTTAAAATTTATTTACTAGAAATACAACTGTCACCGGGATTTAGCGAATTCGTATTGATCGCTTGTTAATTTTAATATTTCTCAGCTATAGAAACGGTCCCCTCAGTATTAATTTGATACTCTGTCGTAAAGGAAGCTTAAATATTTTTCTATTAATCAAATAACACCACCTTTCTCTCCCGTATTCACAAAAGTTCCATCTGACTACGATTAGCTCCAAGGAGTCAGTTTTCTTTGAAAAATTAAACTAATTACTGTTTTATCTGCTAAGATCTTCCACTTTTCGGTGTGACGTGTACCAAGTACTTAGAACCAGGTTCACTCAAAATAGATATAGGAAGGAACGTCGTTTAATTTCACTAAACTCGATGATTTCATTTCTTCCGAGGCCTTTTTCTCTTCCGTCTTTGCCATTTTCTTTGTAACTTTCACATGGATTTTTTCTATAGTCATAATTATATATTATTAACCCTCTGATCAGTAAAAAATTCTCGCTACTTACAGGTACTCTTTTTGATTTTTCGCATTTGCACTGTTCAGAATTACACTTACAGTCTGCTATGTCAAATAATTTAGAAGACACCTCTCTAGAATAGACTATTTGACTGCATCGTTTCTCATGGTTTTTCTGGACTTCAGATTCTTCTGGATATGCTAGTAATGACCGTTAAATTGTTAACATTTTATCTTGGCGGCGGGTGCTCTTATTATCACTTTTTATCTGACTGTCCTCTATTGCTCACGTAGAAGCTGTATGTTTCTATATTGTCACAATAAAATATATTTAAATCAGATAAGAAGTATCAATTTAAGGGAAAAAGAATAAGTATTAAAAACTATGAATAATTCTAATAATTAAAAATTTGGTACTTACATTACAATTATAATCATTGCCGACACAGTTGATCTTTTTTTCACGTTAATAAAATGGTTAAAATTATAAATATTTAATATAGCTACTAATAATATTAATTCGCGTTAAATAAACTTGTGATGCTTAAGACACTACTCAACGGAGGAGATTAGTACTTCTAGAACCCGAAGTTTACTTCGCCGAAGTTAGGAGAGAAGATCCCAAAAAAAGAGTTTTGTGGTTAGAGAACCAGGATGAGCATTCGGACACATATGTGCTCCAACGCGGGGAGACTTCATGGTCCGAGCCGCCAAATCTCCAACAACTCTCTTCAAACTTTATTACACAGAAGTGCAAATCAAAATCCTCTGTAACTTCCTGTTCCAACAATATTTATAACTTTACTTTTTTCCACTGTTTCGAATATCGACCAATGCAATTGTTTATTCTTAGCGTCGGTCGTACCGTTTTTCTAGAAAAATATTAATCAGCAATTTTCTTGTCTATTTCTATATTAGAGTCATGAACTTGTATAAACTTTAATGAACTTTTATAAATTATTAAATCAGCGTAAAGTACTTAGTTCGACCGGATGCAATATTTTTATTACAATATACCGGGTGTGATAATATAACAAACCTACAAATTATTTCATCACCAAATTAGAATAGCTTAACACGCAGTTCACATGCGCAAAATAAAGTGAACGCAATACTTCAATAGATACAAAATTTCGCAGTTTCCAGATCAAAAAAGAGAACCTGCATAGTTTGCTTGATACAGGCTCAATCTGTTTATGCGAATCCAACCGCGAGTCGAGCTCAAACAATTGCATCCTGAGATGATAAACCCTGCCCAATGCCAAACTGATTATGACCAAGAATCCTGCATTTATCCACAAATCCAACAAGTTGATAGATAAATCCACAGACTAATGTGACAAACATATTAATTATATTTGACATTGACATTAACTTCGTTGCCATAATAACATGAGTATTTCTTCATCACAGCCCAATATTAATTTTATAAAAATATACTGAATGTTGTCATTGAGATGGACAGAAAAAAGATAGATACTTCCGGTTTTCACTGTTTTCTTTATTTTTATATGCTCTTTCTATCACCTGATGATCTTTAGATTTACTAGTTCGGTATCTGTCTATAAATATAGTCCTGTGTCTGTGTCATATCTAAAGCAACTTCGTTAATCATGATTTTCCTAAACAAACAAAAAAATATTACAATGCAGTTGATAAATTTAATAATGCCAGAGAACTTGATGCACATATTATATACTTACACGAATATCCTGTCCAATTAAGCCAATTATACAAAAACCAATTGCCACATTGTCAATAGGTATTATCTACACATAACAACAGAAACAATACACATAAATGTGTTTATAACAGTATAGGCAGAATCATTAAAATGTATTCCAAGAAAGTTCTAACAATTAAAGCATTTAAATAATACCCTACTTATTATACACGTACATCTGACTATAATACTTAGGTACTACAGGTGAGACTAACATGGCAAATGAAATAACCGCACACAAACGTTGTTTTTACCACTTACGGAAACACGCATAAAAAAATATACGGGGCTTTATATCAAAAAATGATGTTTCTATCGGTATTTTAATTTACGGAAATTTATACATTTTTGAAAAGTCGATATTACGTGCGGGTTAGTTTTTGCTCAAAGTCAATATTTATCTAGTCGTGTACGACATCATTCTTTAAAATCTGGAGATAGAACGACCGATTGAAGTGAGACACGGTTATAGTGAGTTCGTATAGGCTTGTGACCGTTATCTCGGTTGTTCTATTCCAGAATTCGGTTGTGGAGATCTTAACAAATTTCGAAGTGATTTACTGTGATTTATGGTTATGCCAACATAACTGAAAAGCGCAACATATCCATTATTTTAAAAATCTCTTAATTCTTATAACAAAAGTTTATCCTTTATTTGGTGATTTTTTGTTAACAATTTTTATTATGTAGTGTCTATGAAAATGGAATAAATTCAATAATAATTAAATTAGGACGTGTTTGAAAAATGGTCGGATATGTCCATTGGTATTTCGTCTAACCCTGTATCCATAAACTTAAAATTTTAAGTAATTTGTGTCATAATATGTCGTCTTACTCAATAAAAAATTCGTGGGAGTTTCTAGAAAAAATTAGATCACATGGTCATCGAATATTTACTATAGATAAGAATGTTCAGTAGACGCTGAAAACGGCACCGACTCGTCACATTACCAGCTACATTTCTGGCCCGCTATTATATATACTATATCAATATATACTAAAGATACTATACTATAACTATTAGCGCGGCGAGTGGCTTTGTAGACATGAACAACAAACGTGCTGACACGAGGTGAAGTAAATGTATATTATTTTAAACTGTGACATTGTGTACCTTCTGATTACATGCTTGTCTCTTTGGACGTTACTTCCTTGTTTACCAACATAAATAACTCGTACTTGAAGGCATTGGTAAATATTGGACAAGCATTCAAACTTTCACAAGTATTGTGAAGTGTTTTCAAAAAGATAATTACTTTCATTTTTGACTATAGTTTCTTTGCTTTTGATAATAGATTCTATTCACAAATATTCGGCAGCGCAGTGGGCAATCCATTGTCTCCCATAGTGGCAAACTTATGTATACACGAACTTGTAGTTAATGTAATACCGATTTTACCATTTGACTTACCTTTTTTGTATATCTATGTTGAAGATATAATTACCAGTATCCCTAGAAACCATGAGCAGACTGTTTTACAGTACTTCAATGATTTTAATGCATACTTACAGTTCACTATTGAAGTTGAGCAGAATAACTCCTTACCCTTCTTGGACACTTTAGTGATTAGACATGTCTATAATTGACTGATTGGTACCAGAAATCATTTACCTCTGCGAAGATATTGAATTTTAAATCTACTCACCCATTTTATCAAAAAATCGCGGTATTGGGGTCTTTTAAATTTAGAATTCTTAAATTGTCTCATTCTTCAGTTCATAAAAACAAATTTGATATTCTTCGAAAGATTGGGTTACAGATATCCTAAGAATATTATCAACAATATTTTGTTCAATTCTATACATCCACAAGGCCCAAGAGTGACTGTTTCTGATGTTGGAGAAAAAAATATCTAAAGATTCCACAAGTTAAAGAAAGGTCTTGGTAATAGACTTATTAAATGTCTAGAGACTCCCCAAACTAATATTGTGACATACACAAAGAAGAAAGTACAACACATTTTCACTAACTTGAAAGATAAGACAGAGCTACAGAATATATCTGTTGGTTTATTTGATACCGTGTATGTCTTATGATAAATGTTTATGTTGGCATGACAAAAAATCGATTGTCTATAAGATTGAAACAAGGGGCAAATGAATGTCATCCTGGTAAGATGGACTCTCTCTCAAAGACAGCCCTTGCAACACACCACTTTGAAGCACACCATGATTCTGACTTTAACAACGTTAAAATCCTTGATCACGAGGTTAATTACCAAAAAGATCATTGTCTGAGATGTTGTTTATTTATAATTTTCGAGATAAATCCCTAAATTTTAGAACTGATGCCATGAATTTGAGCATTATCTATTCAGGCTTATTATCGTGATAACAGATTTATGGAGGATGTTTATTTATTCAGGTCTTGTTTGATTTTGTTATAAATTTAGTATTATTGTGATTTAATTGTATCTCATATATACATTAAATGCATGTCAGTAGACCTGCTATTTGCTACGGAAGCGCTGAATGCTCAAAGCATTTTTTTTCTATGACAAACGTTTGAGATAAAAAGTCAAACGTTTGAGATAATAAGTCAAACGTTTGAGATAAAATATCAAACATCAGCGGTCAATTGTAAGTAGTTTAGTCGTAATTCGTTCACTGTTACAACATAGCTTATGTATTACCGTTCGTTATAAGTAGAAAATTGTACAGTTCCTTTATCGTCACAGTGGCAACAATAAGGTGACAGCATTTTGATTGGAGCGGCCACTTTGGTACAATTAAGCTGTCTTAGTTATACCACGTACTGTAACAAACAGTAAAAAATACTCTTATTAAAGTTGGCTGGTCATTAGCTTTTTTAATATCACTTAGAAAACATGAATAACTATTTGGAAAACTATATCACAGATTTGTTCAATTTCGGTTTGAAACATGGTTATTACTTAAGTGAGTCTTACTTGAAAAGATATTTGCAACACTTTAATCTTTACCGTCGAAAAAACTTTATCTCCATCAACGATGTAAAAGTTTTTTTGGAGTCACAACTTCTGATATCTGGAAAATTGCATGGGTATAAATGGATGAACAGTATCGATCCCTACGGGGTATCTTTAAGAAGGAAGAGAAAGATGGATAGAAGACAATATTTCAATAAGAGGCTGAACTTTCTGTGGCACATGGATGGATATGATAAGTTAAAGTTTTGTGGTTAAAATCATCTAGCACTAACAATGATCCAAAGGTAATAGCAGGATATTATAGAGAAACTGTAAGACATCTGACAGGTTTCCCTCGAACTGTACGGGAAGCCATGGTCACGGAGAATGGTTACGTGGAAGATATGCAGATTTACTTTCATGAAACTGCAGTACTTCGAATAACTGACACTTGCCCTCTGCCACCCTTTATTTATGGAACCAGCCATAATAATCAAAGAATCGAGTACGAAAACATTGTGGTGAATACTGGATGAATTTGTTTTCACAGTTAAGAGATGATGGGCTCTTCAGTGGTACCATTGTAGATAAGTCAATATGGGAATTTTGTTTTATGGATATTATTCAAGTGAGTTTAGTCCCAATATAGAGTGTTCTTTCATTATATGCGAATATTCCAGAGAGTAATTTTTCAAGTCATTTTATGAAAAAAAAAGTTTATATAAGCATCAGCATTGTTTCCAAGATACAGAGTGTTCATGTTTAATAAACATATTATGGTAGTATACGCCATTGAATTTTGTCGAATTATTGTTTTTATTTTAGAAAAAGTAACTAAAAATACAATATCTTTGTGCCTTAAATTATTTCTCGTATCTAGCTTAGTTTTTTATTATTTGTTAAATTTGAATAAAAATAATACATTCAAGAAATTCAATGGTGTGCGTTTTCTTTTTTGAAAAAAAATACCCTGACGCCACTGGACTTAAAAAATATTATCTAGTTATGGTTAACTGCCACATATGACGCTGCCAAATTTCAAGAGAATCGAAGCGTTTACAATTAGGAGTTGCAAAATTCATGTTGGTCTTGAAATCTTCGTAACTTCCATGATAAGTAGGCACCTTAAATTTAAGGGCATTTTATCTCAAACGTTTGACTTTTTACCTCAAACGTTTGACTTTTTTTCTCAAACGTTTGACATAGAAAAAAAAATGCTTTGAGCCTTCAGCGCTTCCGTAATTTGCCTACCTACCTTAGTTGATAATTTTTTAAGAATATTAAGATTTTGTCAAATAAAGACAAACTAAAATTCTATTTTATTTGAATATTGCTGCTGTATGACATATTGTATACTTACATTTTATTGTTGATATTTGTTATGCCATTTTTAAGTGTAACGTTATTGTGTTGTTTAGGTATTAGGTATTTGGTGTTTTAATGACTAAATAATTTAATTCCTATGTGAATGTATTGTATTGATTTTATTCTCTATTTGATTGTATAGGTCCTGAAGAAGTTTGCGTACAGTAAACGAAACGTTGAATAAAATTTAGATTGTATTTTATTTGTCCAATACCGACAATTTTTGTTAACCTTTAAATTGCTTTCTTGGACACAACTCAGTACACGATAGTTTTTATAATTCTTAATTCAATAATACTTTTTAAAGATATTTGCTGGAATTATTACAAGTGACATTAATAATTATTAATTTTACATTTATATTTTTACCTCTATAATTTTCATTTATATTTTTAAATTTATTACCCTTTTGCCGATTCTAAATCCCTATTGACATATGTGACAAATTTATTTTAAACAAAAGCTTTTAATACAAAAGCAATAAATTAAAAAATAATCTATACATATATGTAAAATTTTCCAACTTAAATAATTCAAATTTGTATGCCATAAATTTATTAAATATGGCAAATAAAAATTTATCATATACTATGTAGATGCATACAGCGTGGTCCAACGAAAAGTTTGCACCTAGCTTTTCTCTTTTTTTTGTAGTCGAATGCGAAAATGCTCGGACACGTCGATTTTGCTTTTGAGGGGGACACATTTTAAACATATTTTTCGATCTGCGCCTTTAACCCCCTAGCGGGGGTGAGTAACAACCCTAAAATTTTAAATGGAAAGAGGGGTCTAATGACATATCATTTGAAAGGACACAAAATTGTCTTTCTAATGATACCCTATTTGTCGAATTTTACTAAAACAGTTAATACGAAAACGACTTTAAAGACATTAAGCCGATAATTTTGGTATTAATGAGAAATACAAATAAGTTTTAATTATTACGACTGAAAACAACTACAATCATTTCTAAATTATTTACTTTGAAGAAAAACGGGATTTCAAAAACACTATCTTATTTATCAGAACTAAATTCCTCACTAATCGTTTGCGTTTTTTGTTGAAATAAAAACTGCAGATACGTGTAGGAAAAGAATTTACACCGTTTATTTTAGTCTTTTCATTGATTCAGTTTGGTTGCTTCTCAAGTTATTTTACTTTTACCGTACAAAATGATTTATTCCATTCTAGAACGAGTTGAAATTGTTAAACTTTATTTTCAAAATAATAGTAGTGCTAGACTTACGGCTCGCTTATTTAATGAGAGACATCCCGATAAAAATGTGAATGATGTGTACGTTGGCAAGTTAGTTAAAAAGTTTGTAGATACCGGATCTGTCTGTAATGTAAAACACCAGCCGCAGAAACCGATCAGAAATGAAGCTGTGGAAGTCGCTGTTTTAGGGCATGTTGAAATGGATCATAGTCAAAGTACCCGTCAACTAGCTGAAGCCTCAGGTGTCTCCCGTTCGTCCATAATACGAATTTTAAAAGCGTACAAATTTCATCCGTACAAAATCAAATTAGTACAGGAACTAAATGAGGATGATCCTGATAGAAGGCTGCAATTTTGTGAAGCAATGAGCCAGCGTTTAATTGAAGATCCGCAATTATTATTTAACATTTGTTTTTCCGACGAATGCACATTTTATTTGAATGGAGCTGTAAATAGGCACAATTGCCGTTACTGGGATGACAGTAACCCACATTTATTCCGTGAGGTTCATACCCAGTATCCTCAAAAAATAAACGTCTGGTGTGGCATATTAGGAAATCATATTATAGGACCACTTTTTATTCCTGGAAATTTAACTGGTGAAGTGTACCTAAACATGCTTGAAGACACAATTGATCCTTTAATAACACAAATAATAGAAGATGACCAAAATCATACTGCTGATCGGCTTTATTTCCAGCAAGATGGAGCACCTCCGCACTATGTGGCTCCTGTAAGACAGTTCTTAGATGACCGGTTCCCTGGACGGTGGATTGGAAGGAGGGGCCCAATTGAATGGCCTGCCAGGTCACCGGATTTATCGCCTTTAGACTTTTTTCTTTGGGGGCACTTAAAAAATAAATGTTTTGCCACGAAGCCCGAGTCCATAGAAGATCTTCGCCAACGCATTACAGAAGAGTGCAGAAACATAACACCTGATATGCTACAAAATGTTAGAAATAGATTTGAACAAAATCTGTATTATTGTATGGAATCAAATGGGTCACATTTTTAACATTTGTTAATGTAACGTTTTAATAAATCAATTTAACAGCTTGTTTACTTTTTTTACAAAGCAATGTTAAAACTAACAAACATTGGAATGTACTAACGATTGCAGGTGTTTTCACTCGCAATAATTAAAACTTATTTGTATTTCTCATTAATACCAAAATTATCGGCTTAATGTCTTTAAAGTCGTTTTCGTATTAACTGTTTTAGTAAAATTCGACAAATAGGGTATCATTAGAAAGACAATTTTGTGTCCTTTCAAATGATATGTCATTAGACCCCTCTTTCCATTTAAAATTTTAGGGTTGTTACTCACCCCCGCTAGGGGGTTAAAGGCGCAGATCGAAAAATATGTTTAAAATGTGTCCCCCTCAAAAGCAAAATCGACGTGTCCGAGCATTTTCGCATTCGACTACAAAAAAAAGAGAAAAGCTAGGTGCAAACTTTTCGTTGGACCACCCTGTATATGATAGCCAACATGACAGAAACAAAATTGTTGCTGAAAATAAATGTATATTCGCAACATGCAAAACATTCAGTGAAAAAAGTTTATTAAATACATTGCATTTTAATGTTTGAAACAATAAACATGAAAGAGAGAAGTATTTATTAAGCTGTTACTGCTGTCATACGCTCGATGTTACCTATTATACTTGTGCAAAAATATAACAAAGTTAGATACAGTGTGGCATCGGATAAAGTATTAACATGTGTCTAGCTTATTGACGAATTGCTTGTTACATAATGTAACAAGAGTTAGAATGTTGGAAATTTGACTCACACTACCATGCATTCATTAAACGAGATCGGTGGTAATCGGCAAGCTATCTAATTCAAACTTCCAACTTTTATTTACATTAATACGAAAAATTAAATAACAATAATATGTATGGCGACATCTAGTATATCAGCAGACAATTCACAAACGATAGCCGGACAAGAAGTAGAACTCCATTATACAGGGTGCCGGAAAAAAAAGGTCAATCCGTTAACCACAGATTCCTTGAGCAAAAATAATATGAGTGTTAACATTTCATTTTTCATTTTAGCTCTCCATGTTCGATATACAGGGCGCCAAAGTTGACAATTTAAAACCAATATTTTTAAATAATTCTAGTATTTATTGAGATATTGGATTCAAATGTAGTGTGTTGCTTCAGCATAAAGAGCTACTTCTTTCCAAAGAACAACACAAAAAACAATTTCTTAATAGCCAAAATACGGGATGTTCAGTACCCATTGACCCCCCAAGTTTTTATTACGTACGCCAATGACTTTTAAACTAAATTTTTATAGGTTACTATGTATTTTTGATTATTTCTTTACTCTTTATAAAATTTCGATCAAATCATTTGTTTTTGAGATATTTTGAAAAGTATTGGCCCTTGTTGTCTACGCAGCTCACGGTATTTTCACTACTAAATCAAGCATATTTAACTCAAATTACCATTACCGTGCATCAAATTAAGTACAGTTTTCAAAAAGGTAATACAAACTAAACATTACGAACACGAAATTGTTTATTATTTTTAACTTAATTTGAAGCATCATAGTCAAATATTGATTATTTAAACATATTATTTTAAAAACTTGAAAAAGTAACTAAATAAACATTAGAAAAACTACCAGTCTAAAGAAATTGCTCGATATGACCCCCATTTTTTTCAATGCATATGCGAGCTCTTTTTAGTATATGAGGCTTCAACCTAAAGTCTTCCCCAGCTTGCAAGATTCTCTCTATTAAATGATTTGAAGTCAAAATCGGAACCTTTAAACAAAATCTTTCATACAACACCAGACTGAATAGTCCAAGGGAGTAAGATCTGGGGATCGGGGTGGCCATTTAACAGGAGCATCTTGGCCTCGCCCAATCCAGTGTTAGGGAAAGTTTCCATGTAACTATCTTCTTACATTCCTAGCAAAATGTGCTGGTGCACCAGCAAGTTGAAACCAAATGTTTTGTCTGATTAAGAGAGGCAAATCGTGAAGTAAATCGGGCAGTATGTTTTGAAGAAATACTAAAAATGAATCACCAGTCAAATTCCCTGGTAAAATTACAGTACCCAAAAAGAAATTATCCACGACACCAATCCACACGTTGACTTTAAAGTTTATACTACGGCATGAGGATTTACTTCTGCCCATATACGTGCATCATTAATATTTGTGACCCCGTTTCTAGTAAAGGTAGCTTCGTCCGTAAACAAAATATTTTTGATGAATTGTATATCTCTGTCATGCATTTTGCATATCCACCTACATAGTCTAGATCTCAGCTCAAAGTCTTGAGGCAGCAGATATTGTACTTCTTGAATATAGTAGGGGTAAAGCTGCTGTCGTTTTAAAATATGGTGTACTTCAGATTTCCCAATGTTTTCAACCTGTCGGACAAGAACTCTGGTACTAATATTTGGTGTCTCCTAGATGCTTGTTAAAATACTCTCCACTTTTTCAGGTTGAATTATACGGGGTCGACCGTAGTTCCATCTACGGTCTTCGCTAAAACTTCCACTGCGCCTTAGTCGCTTAACAAAATTTGAAAAATACCTTCGTTTTGGATGAATTCGATTAGGGATCTTTTCTGCTTTTCTGCGTACCGCCTAGCGTTAGAGTTACATTTTCCTATTAAATAAACAAAAATACAATTTTACTGATTATAATTAATCAAATGTCTTTACATCTTACCCGTGATTAAAATCATATTCGTCATTTCCGAAAAACATATAAAATGGTTTCATCTACGATCCATTTTCATTATGTTTACTAAAATTACGGATAATTAATAAGATTAACTTTTAAACGTTCAACTTCTGACAACTAATTTGACAACAATAAAACACTGCTTAAGTAGGTATCCAAGGTAACACCAGAGTAGCTTTATATGTCAACATTATAAGATTAGCCAGAGCCGCCGAAGCATCAAACAAGAGCCAATACTTTTCAAAATATCTCAAAAACAAATGATTTGATCGAAATTTTATAAGAGTTAAAAAATAATCAAAAATACATAGTAACCTATAAAAACTTAGTTTAAAAGTCATTGGCGTACGTAATAAAAACTTGGGGGGTCAATGGGTACTGAACATCCCGCATTTTGGCTATTAAGAAATAGTTTTTTGGAAAGAAGTAGCTCTTTATGCTGAAGCAACACACTAAATTTCAATCCAATTTTATGTAATAAGCAATTCGGAATCCAGGGGTATCTACTGTCGAGAAAACTTTGTTTCACCGGGGATATTGTCATTCTAGCTTATTGCTAAAGCACGCTTTCCTTCGTCTTTTATTAAATAACAAGCGGCCAATAGACTAAGTTGCAGATCTTAAGTGCCTTTATTTTATCTCAAATAATATTCTTAACTTAACGTTTTTACCACCAATATAGCTGATTGTTTAAAGAATCAAAAAAACTATCGACAGATTTATTACGCGTTGTACCTCAACTGAGAAATTAACTTCACATATTTTTATTTGCATGTTGGTAGCATTGACATTGACTTTTGGTATCTTTCAACGTCAATATCAGCATTTTTATTAGCTGACAATTAAGTGCGAAGTTAATAAGCAACTGAGCACCAGTTGACCGTATCACTTCAGTTCAACTGAACATAGAAGTGAGGTTAAGCTGTGCTTATTTAGTAGACTGTGCCTCGCATCATCAATTGTTCTACTCTTTGGTTTTCAAGAATATCCTGTTCTAAGCTGTTGAAGCTCATAACTTTTTCGGCGTTATCCTTCTTCGGAAAATATCAGCAATTTTCACTCACTTTTTCCTTTTAAAAATTCTAGACACAGTGAATTGAGAAATTAACTTCACAATGCTTTATAGGTTATGTTAATTTTAGCCGGATGTGTTTTATGGAAAATGCAAGTGACATGAGCGGTAGGTGATCATGTCATATTAGCCCAAGTGAATTAACCTCACAATACTTTATAGCTTATGTTAATTTTAGCCGGTTGTGTTTTATGGAAAATGCGAGGTGAGCAGTAGATGATCATGTCATATTAGCCCAACTGAACTGAGCTTCCGGACGGATAACGCCTAACCTATTTATCTATATTTATAATAAAACCATAACCATAAATGTTGCTATAGGTTAATGACCCAAATGTGAAATTTTGTATGTAAATAAAAAGTGATTTTAGGTTTTAAAATAAAAAATGTTGGCCATAATAAGTAAAGTGAATTGAATATTATTAGAGGTCAACACAATAATAGAGTAAATTGAACAATTATTTGGAAATCAACAAAATAGAGATATTATTTTTATATTTATATTAATAAATATATGCGTATTGTGTATCTATATTTTATACGTTAAAGAAATAGTTCATAAAATTATTACATTTTCAGTAAAGGTCCAACTCTTTAGCATAATTCTTCTGAATCCTTTTCAAAACAATTTCTTCTACTCCGTGTAGTCGAAAACAACATATTTATTAACTTCACAAGATGCTAAAAAGGTTAAATCTGTTTATTGACAACGACGTTGTTGTCAGAATCCAAGATTTATGAACGTTCTAAGCTCCATCTAAAAGTAGTGTATTCTTGGTAAATTTTATTTTGAAATTTTTTTTATTTTTAATTATTTACCAAATGCCACTTGTCATAGTTGTCATATTTAATAATAGGAGCTCGAGTGTTGCATTGTTGTCAGATTTAGTTTAAGCTAGTATCAAATATATTTTCGTAAAAGTAAATTGAAACTAAAGATAATTTAAGATTGTGCTTATTAGGTATTTGCACTTGTGTTGGGTGTGTACATAGATTTTTGATTGAGCGATATGTTGTTTAAGTGAGTAGATTCCATAAGAGAAGCACAAACATATTTTTGAAATGTTTCGCTTTAAAGGAGCCTGACCAAAAGTAACCCACGACCTGAGCTGAATATTTAACTGTACGTAAAAACACATGACATATTTTACACTTGTTTGGCTTCGGAGGAGATATACACGGGCTGGAACTTGTTTTAGTTGAGGATTAGAGAGCAGAATAAGAGCTAACACGTTTTATTATAATCGGCTTCTAATATTTACTATAATTTTTTTCTACTAAGATGGCTTAGAAATTGAGATCGAATCGATACATTTCCGATATTTCTATTAAAGAAAGAAATACTATATCGATATATTTCTTGCATCTCTATTAATGAAAGAAAGTTGACATTTTGAGCATCCACGTCAAATTAAATGCATGCGTTAGGTCTGCAGTTTTATTTACAATAACATTCGTTACGTCAAATATTAATATTTTATCTGTTTTTATACAATTCGCACTATTTTTTTGCGATTTGGCATAATATGTCAAAATGTCTCACATCATTAGAGTGTATAATTAATAAAATATCTGGGAAAATCAATTTAATAAACATGCGTCATGTAACAATATATGTGCACACCGGTTACAATTTCAATAATAATAAAAAAAGTTCCATTGCCCAGTTTTGAACGCTCAACTTTACAATTCCGAAGACTTAACGTTAACACTTAGAACAACAGGCATACTATGCCTGTTTTTTTTTTTTAAATTGTCGATAAATGCATGGTGAAGATGGTAAAATAGAGATATTCGAATGCCAAATGTGTCAACTTGTGTCATTTAAAAACAATTCTGCCAGATTTAGTTCAAGTGAGTAGTATTAAAATAAAAATAAGTATAAATTAGATATAATAATATTTTAATATTTGTTATGTTATTGTGGAAGTGGATTACAATAAATTTGTTGGAAAATCAAGTATCTAATCATATTCTATGTGTAAATATATTGTATAGTGTGTGGGTTTCTTGAGGAAACCATCCTGGAATATTATGTTTATAGTGTAATTTTGAAAACAAGTGTGGCAGCAGGGCATATGTTAGACATAGCAAGTGAGTACCTTTGTTTTGATTTTGGGAAGTTCTACCCTCATTTAACTCTGTTGGAGATTAGACTGAAACTAAGAGTTTTATTATTTATTATTTTCTCAATTTTTAAATCATGTTACCAAAAGTTTAGTTTGTTATTTGTTTGGTCACAAGCATTACTGCGGCACATGTATGTATATTTTTGTGAAATTTTTATTAAATGTAACTTCAGAAGTCATAGAGCGTGTCAACAGTTCTAGCTGCTGTGAGCTGTACAAGCCCTTTACGAACTAATAGGTGATGAGACTGTCTGTTTAAAAGTATCTTTTTAGCGATTACATTAGCTGCCACTGAGACGGATATATCAGCCTTGTGTGTGATGAGTTGAAGTTTACCTAAATGCTTTTGGAATTATAACCTTTATATGTATCTTTTTTCTGGGCTACCATGTATGCTTACAATGTTTCGCAAAATGTGGCCGTATTAGAAGTTACTCATTAAATAAACAATCAAATTTGTTAGTTTTGACACATTAAACAACCGACATCCTCCGAGACTCACCCTGTATATGAATGTATACTAAGTAAAGCATATGAACTCCATACCAATAAAACAGATAAAAATATGCATAAAAACGCATGAAAAGTTACACAAATATAGAGCACAATAAATTTTCTTTTAATTATTCAGTTACAAGTGCACACACGGTGAAAACATGCAGTTTCACATTCATGAATATGGCGTTATGTACGCGTACGAACAAATATAATGTGGCTGGTTGGATGAGGAGGGCATACCGTATACTGTACGGTTTAGTTGCAGCCGGCAATAACATGCAAAATACTACCCAGTTATGGCCGTATAAATATTATCTATAGGTTAGGCAGAGGTATGTACTTGCACATATCGTGCAAAAACACCATACCAAATATCGTTTACTCTGAGTGAGAACAATTGTTTAAACCAAACTAGAATTGCCAGAGTTGGCTTTAAGTTTTAGCTGTTTTTTTTAATAGTTGTTTTTACGAAAAGTAGTTACGACAGATTTAGTAATTGAATAAGATCAATTATTATCGACTCAATCAGCTAACAACATTGAAATTGTGAATAGACGATATGATGATAAATTGCTGTGGCTTGAGGGAGAAAGACGATTTCTGAACCTAATGTTAATGTTATGGACATCCGATCCGAATTTCATCTTATTGTACATATATGGGAGTTGTCTATTGCTGACAATTATAAATGTGAAATAAAAACTGCTGAATTTAAATGCCCTCTGTCGGTCATAGAGGGCCATTTAGTACATAAAAGTTCGTAATTCCAAATCCCAAAAATGAACCTCAAACATGATTTTTGAACTCGCTGAATACAATTTTTATCAACTACCGATATTGTTCCCAATATATAATATCCGAACTTATCGGTTCTGGCAATAGAGGCTAATGCATCCGAAAATTGTGATACGTACTGTAGGGAACCTTATAATATATGCGCGAAAATGGATCCCCATAATATGTAGAATTTGTTAAGGATATTAGTTTTCATTGCTTATCTTTGTCAGATTTTCCCATAAATTACTGTTATATTCTTGATTATTGTCACAGGACATGTCTACGAGATCGTGAGCAATCAACGGTCAATGTCAAGTGTGTTAGTTTTGATATAGAAATGGCAATGAAACATGTCAATGACAAAATATATACTTAACGTATTTTTAATACCATAAACGCAGAATCCATCCTCATTCACCTTCGTCAATAACATAAAATATAAAACATTGCACCGTCTGAATGGTTAGTTAATATCACGTTTCCAAACAAAACTGCTATAGATATATATCTATTTAACAAGTCTGTTGGAGCCCTGGCTTGGAGAATTGACTCCCAGAGAAGTAGAAATTCTGGAGACATAAGTTTGAAAGTCCAAAAAAGTATATAAAGTATGTGCACTCGACACTTTTGTAAGCTTATTTAGTCTAATGACATAAAAGGCTTGTTGACGTAAAAACTAGTTGTATTATTAAGGTCAGTTATACCTATGAGGTGAATTTATGGAATTGCTTGTAATTCTGGATTTATATACCCGAATTTCGTAAAAATACCTATTATTTTAGTTTTAGACTTTGTCTCGAGTTACTAAAATACTCATCCAATATAATATGGGATGAAAAAAAGGAGAACAAGACAGAATCATTAGACAATTTGTAGCCCCTTTTTACACAATCATATCGTAGAGGTTTATCTACTAATTTAGTGATTATTTAGAGAACTTCGCAAAATTTTATCAGAAAAGGCAAGGTTCTCGATGCCAATGCCGGTTCTGCATTAAAATTCGTGGCTCGATGGAGATCCCAGAGACTCACTTAATACATCACTTAAACATAATCAATCCGTATTAAAACTAAAACAACAGTAAGTGTTTTGCTCGAAGTCGAACTCTATACCATTATGAAACATGTGCCTACCTTTAATTTGCGGACTAAGTTTTCGCAGAAAAACTATAAAGTTATAGAAAAAACTAAATTACCTTAAAATAACGAAACAAATGACCTTAGGACCAACTTTCAATTATTATAAGTATTTTTGTGCAAATAGTTTCTAATTTGATTAGTGTTTTTATGCATTTTGTCGACCCGGTATAGACGGATATATAGTATATATTTAAATATAGGTATATGGATTTTTTTAATATTTAAATATACAAGAAGCATTTTTATATGTACAACCAGTTTTAACAACCAACCAACTTATTCCATATCTGGCTAAAATTGTAACAATATTCGTTCTCCATTTAAATTGCCCCATTTGCAAAACTGACACCGGCAGATAATAGCCTTGTAAAAACACTCTGTGGACGACAACCGCAAATTTCTGGTCTGTCCCTATATGGCCAAAATGGGACCAAACAAATTTATAACAAAAAGCCATAATAAAAGAAACAAGCAAAAACACGGATATTACGAAAATGCCGGTCAGATATTTTTGGAAAAGAATAATATAATTTTTTTTTAATTTTTCATTTCATTTTAATCTATATAGAATTATACTAAAAGGTATTCAAAAACAGACACAATCCAAAATAATAAACACAGGACTAATGGAATATTCAAGACTATGATATTTATTTATGTAAAATTCCATCACGATGTAATATTCTTTTCTTATTTTTTATGATCTAATTATAACGTTTACAGAGTATACAAGAAGTATCAAGCATTCTTCTAAAGATGGCACCGGAAATTAAATTATCAGTGGATTGTCTTGTTAACAAATGACAATCTTGAACTCTCTATGAATTTGCAAGTACTGGACCGATGAATTTCCCGTCAGACTCCACCTCTATTTTTTGTCTGTCGTCTTATTTTTGGTAAGGAATCTAGACTATTATTGCGGAGTCTTCAATATGTGACAAATTCTGCTTTAAATGTTACCTTTTTCCAATCTGTGTCTCAGAAAAAACATACTGTGTCATCAGCAATCAGCATAACAATTAAATTTACCAGCGATACTTAATGAACGCATATCATTGGTGTATAATTTAAACATTATGGGACCAATAAAACTATTTTAAGGAACACCATTTTATCACAACAGGAAAACTTTTCGGATTGCCATTTTAAATCGCATGACATCAGTTAGTCAAGTGTCTAAATTTGAATTTAAATTTGAGAATGTATTACAATTTACAATACATTGTGGGGTCGTCAAAATAACAAACAATTAATTAGACTGAGACTTATTAGCATAGACGACTTTAGACTTACAAAAAAAAGTCCAGCGAGATTCAATCGTATGAGAGACAACATTGTCCTCAAATCGTTCATGCAGAATTTGGATCGTGGCGTCCGCCGTGTAGCGCGATCCAGCTAGAAGCATGTCTTCCACGTCCACATCGTTCAATCTGGCCAAAAACAATCGGTTATCGGTCTGTATCGTCATTTTCGAAAAAATACGAACCAAAAACGCCGGCAAAAAATTCGCACCAAAGAGTAACTTTTTGAGGATGCATTACTACCTGGTGAACCTCGTGTGGGTGGACCTAGTCTCATATAAGGCAATTATGCTTATAACATAGACGTTTATCTTTTCTTCAGCGAGCAAGCGTTGGAGAGTAGACTTTGAAGGGCGACCGCGTCTACCGTAAAATGAACGCAACGCTTGCACGCGAACATTCATTTTGATATTACAGTTTTATCGTTTGGCCATCCGGTTTAATCGTAACTTGTCATTTGGCATCAGTGACTAAATAATAACCAACCGGTTAAACAGACGCCACATAAACAAGATAGCCGCAAGTTTGTTAACTTCGACCCGTCCCTCCGCACTATGGCAACGACTATGGTTCTCTGACGAGCTCATAATAAGAGCGAAACGAATTCGTCAGTATATATGTCCATAAGAACAGCACACATATCTTTTTTTTTGTTTTCTAATGACATTAATATAATGGAAAATATTTCTTGATTGTTGTCAGATTTTGAATGAATTGAATTGAATGAAATATAAATAATATGGAATTCTTTTAACAACCGAAACCTTTTAGCAAAAATAAAATAAACTTCATAAAACTAAGTTTGTTATTAATTAAGCATCTGCACATGTGTTGGGTGTGAATATATTTCGCATTAATTATTTACCAATAAGTATTGTAAGTTAGTATGTTGCTTAGGCGAGTAGGTTTCTATAAGAAACGCACACTCCTTTTTCTTTTCTAATGACATTACTTTTATGCAAAAATTGACGACTTGGGAACTATTTTAAAAATGTTTTCCTTCAAAGAAGCCTCAACAAAAGTATTTCGCTGAATATTTAAACATATGTAAAAACACATGGCATATTTTACACTTGTTTGGTTTTCAGAAATTCTACCCTAACTAAAGACTGTTTTCGTGGAAGATTAGCGTGAATAAGAGCTACCACGTTTTATCCTTTATTATATCATTTTGTTAAATGTTCCCATATAGAAAACATATTTGCATTTTTTTAATAACTTGTTACCATAGTTTCTATATTAATTATATGAATTTTTCGTTTCAATATCAGCCACCTCAAGCAGCCATCCATTTCCTCCTATTTTTATAACTTCGAAGACTGCACCATTTCTCCGTGGTTTATTTTTACAAACATTTCTGTTTACAGGGATATTTTTTCTATTTTTTTTTTAATTTAATTTAATTAATGTTTTTAGCTAAAAAAATTCCCCAATCCATTTGCGAATATTTTTCTTTATTTTTTACTATTTACCTGCTTGTCTAAAGTTAATTTTGTCTGGTATTGAACAATATGTTATCTTTAAAACCTTCCTTTCAGAGAAGAGCATTATTTGAGCTTCTGCAGAATGAGATAAATTTAGAATCTATTTCAATAGTGCTCAAGGTGTGGTGCAGTGGCAAAATAATATGATCTCCAAAACTATATAATTTGTAATTTAATGTAAAAGTTCTTATTAAACGATTTCTATATATTTTTTTTTGATTTTTTAATCTAAAAATTCGACAATTTTAACATAATCTTAATATTATGATTATAATGCTGATATTCTTTCGCGACGAAGTTAAATGTAGCATTTTAAAAAATCTCCGGTATGTACGGTCTTGTCTCAAACTTTTTGATCAAAACTGGAAAGCTTCATCTCTGGTATGTACCAGAGCCTACTGACTTTCCAAAAATAAATCGATTCGGTGGAACACGTAAAAAGTTTATTGCTGATGAAAAAGTGTGCAACTTTGATTTGTCCCACATTGTATATGAATAATTAATTAAATTTGAGAATCGTATTACAAATTTTTCCTAGCAACGACACTGAATACAAACATCTACGTATAAACGTAGATAATGTTAATTATTGTTTATTTCCAAACATAATTTTTTAAAAGGAACTGTCTTTAAGTTAAGCAAAATTTGAAAAGTTTGTTTTCGAGATTTGCTGCTGAATGCGCACTGTGCGCCAAAATCTATTTCGAATCGATGTTGGCGCACAGCGCGTCGCGAGTGACCCTCATGTGTTTGAATATATTATTATTTAGCATACGTACAGGGTGGTCAATTATGCAGTAAAATTGAATAATAATTAAAAAAAATATATTGAATTTCAAATAGGTACGTCAAGCTTAAGTAATACCCTAGAATAGCCACCACAGAGGAGCGAGAAAGCTGGGACCGATTTTCATTGCGGATGTGCGAAGTTATTGTTACTGTGTGTACTGTCAAGTCAGCGCAATTTTCAAAGTGTTGGAAATAGGTTTAGATGGTTTCTCGTATTATATTAGTTTCATCGATTCATTGAATATATGTCTGTTGCGGTTCTCATTATATCAGGAATCAGAAATTCCCTGCTATACGTTGATGAGTCGTGATTTTGTCAATTTATTCTATATGTAGCAACGGGACAATAGTCACATTTTTATTTATCGTCTAAAGAGGATAAAATAATAATTATTCAAGATGGTATGAAATTTAAGGATAGTTCCCTGTTTTCATTATTACTGTTAAGAGTCAATATATTCTGTTTTAAAATTAGTTTGCTAAAACTTTACAAACTTCACATTTGTCGAAATAAAAGCCCAAGTCGCAAAACCTCAAATATTGTATAAGACCGCACAAATGCTGTAAAACTTAGTTAAACATTTCCCCCTTCTATATATTTAATGTCGAACTTTCGACTTTCTCTCAAAAGCCAAAACTTTCAACTTAATAAATATAACATAAACCCAAAACTTGGCAAAATCTCTCTCCCTGTTTTCTCTCTCTGCACTGTTTTTGACTACTATCAAAGTTGCTTTTATTGAAATGATTATAATATTTAATGCAGCTACCAGATGTCACCAATACTACTGCTAACTACACTTGGCAGAATGTTAATAGAGCAGTGTGTGGAATACAGTGTAGAACGTTGAATTGTTAATTTCCTTCAACTAATTGGAATTAATGACAATATTCCTTCTATACAGAGACCTTAGACAATGTATACAATGGCATATTCTACACACAATCTGCTTAGATACCTATTATTAATAAACTTCTATATAGATTTCGCCCTATTACTACCTAAGGTTTCCAAACTCGAAGAAAAAGCGTAAAGCAGAAAGCACACGTACGAAGCAAAAGTCAATTATTTTACTATAATCGATTAGAAATAAAGAAAAGGGTTATTGAGAATAACTAAAATTCACCGACAACCATACCATACCCCAGAAATTTCTTTTTAATTGATGGATCTTGATATACAGGGTGTTAGTAAATAACTGCGACAAGCTTCAGGGGGTAATTCTGCATGAAAAAATAATGACAGTTTGCTATATAAACATATATCCGCAAATGCTTCGTTTTCTGAGATACGGGGTGTTTAGGTTTTTCTTAAAAACTGAAGATTTATTGATTGCTCTGAAATCAGTGGAGATATGCAAATGAAATTTAGTGAGTTTTAGTTACTGCTCATTTGTTGGCAAGCAATTAAGAGTTTTATGTTTATCAGTGGCGCGCATACGGGTAATGATATCAATATTTTTAAATAAAAAAATGGTACGCCGCTGGAATTTTTCAAATAAAAAATCATTTTGCAATTCCTCGTTCAATTTGTGATAAAAAATCTCTGTTGCTGTTTTATCGAAGGGGGCATTGTCTTTGTGCAAAAAATAAAACATCTTCCCCGGTATTTTTCATTTCTTTAATTCATTATCAAGAACTATCTAATACAATAAACATTAAACCAAAACAATAAGAGAAAATAACACTAATAATAAAGAAACGCTAATTTGACATTTCGTTGAAATATTCGTATAACAGAATATTGACAGTAGCCTGTCGCTGTTAATCCCATAACAGGACAGAATTCGGCAAATTAGTCTAAATTCCTGCAAAATTTGGTGCTTTAGTTTTAACCCGAATTTTGATCCGGTTTAAACGATCTACAGGTATTTTAGCGATTTAAAAAATATATTTAGTTTAGTACAAGCCTATCAAATAGCAACCCTGGGTCGTACTCGAATAACACGTGGAAGCGAGAGAAAAATTTTTAGGTCAAAGAGAAAACAAATATATCTTAATATTTCAAGTCGTTTCATTTTAAGTATGAAACCTGAATTTCCAACCCTTATCCTTTCAATGTCTTTCCGGATCACCAACGGTATTATTAAAGCTTTCAAATGTCTTAACTGCCTCCACCTACCTTACACTTTGTAAATTAAGTGTATCAATACCACTATTGTTTCAAATGCCTGTTTGCCAAATCTCAGAGGCCAGTAGGTCCATTAGATGTATAGAGGCAACTTCGTTCAGCTCTCATAAAATTTGTATATGTATGTATGTCCAGGAGAATAGCCTACGAATCACTTCAGGAAAAAGAGCTTAGGGTCAATGTAAGTAGAGAAATTAACCATCAAATAGAAACAATTGTACCAAAAATAGAATCAGATCAAGACCTAACCAATATATGGGAAAGTGCTCAGAGTATCGTGATGAACGTAGCTAAAAAGGTGATAGGATATAAGACAAGAGAAAACAAGCAGTCATGGATGACTGGCGAAATTCTTTCAATGATGGACGAACGTAGGAAACTTAAAACTCAGAGAAACCAAGAGAACTACCAAAAAATGCAAAAACAAATAAGAGGAAAAATTAGAATAGCAAAGAATGAATGGTTGAAAGGTGAATGCGAAGTTATTGAAAGATTACAAACCCTACATGATGATCGCAACTTGCACAAGAAGCTAAAGGAAATGGCGGGAATATACCGAAAAAGAAACTTTGCTATCATAACTAACGAGAATAACGAAATCGCAAGCGACATCAGCGCACGAAAAATAATTTGGGAAAATTATATCAGAAACTTATTTTCGGACGAAAGAACTCTTGGCCGGGATACGGAGGATGATCTATCAGGAGCTCCAATAATAAGAGCGGAAATAGAAAGGACCATCCGCACATTGAAAAATAACAAGGCGCCTGGGCCCGATGAAATTACTGCAGAGCTCCTTAAACTGCTTGACGATAGGGGTGTAACAGTTCTCCACAAACTCTTCAACAGAATATATGAAACCGGGCAATATCCCGATCAATGGTTGTCATCTACCTTCATACCGTTACCAAAAAAAAAATAACGCTAGGAAATGCGAAGACCACAGACTTATCAGCCTTATGAGCCACTCCTTAAAACTGTTCCTTAAGGTTATCCATCAAAGAATATTCAGAAGGTGCGAGCAAAGCATCAGCGACTCATAATTTGGGTTCAGACAAGGCCTGGGAACTCGAGAAGCATTAGTAGCAACACAAGTACTGATACAAAACTGCCACGATCAACGGAAAGATGTGTGCCTATGTTTCATAGATTTCGAGAAGGCATTTGACAGGGTTCAACATCATAAATTACTAACAATTCTGAGACAAATGGATATAGACGGCAAAGATATTCGCTGCATTGAAAATCTCTATCTAAAACAATCTGCCCACATAAAGATCGATGGAGAACAGAGCAGCAATGTTGAAATCTGCAGAGGAGTCAGGCAGGGGTGTGTTCTCTCGCCTCTGCTGTTCAATTTGTATTCTGAAAACATCTTTCAGGAGGCACTTGAGAACATAGAAAAGGGCATTAAAGTCAATAGGACGTGGATTAATAACATTCGTTACGCGGACGACACGGTCTTGATTGCTGATAATATGAGTGATCTTCAATGCCTTGTCGATGTAGTGGGACGGCACAGTGAGAGAATGGGCCTAAAAATAAATGCAAAAAAAAACAAAATATATGGTCATTACTCGCCAACCTGACAATTTTAAGAATGCAAGATTAACATCTGATGGATCATCAATTGAACGTGTGAATAAATTTAAATATCTTGGAGTATGGCTCAGTGAGGACTGGACATCCGAGTTGGAAATAAAATGCCGCACAGAGAATGCCCGCAACACATTCATGAAATTCAAACGTATTTTTACCAATGCGGACTTTAACCTGAACTTGAAAGTGAGATTCGCGAGGTGTTACATCTGGTCGGTGTTACTATACGGTGTTGAGAGCTGGACACTAAAAGTAGCCACAATGAATAGAATAGAAGCCTTTGAGATGTGGGTATATCGTAGAATACTAAAAATCCCATGGACGGCCCGAGTGACCAACGAAAATGTCCTACGAGGAATAAACAAAGAACGTGAACTGCTGCTGACGATCAAAAAAAGAAAGACTGCATACCTAGGACATATAATGCGAAGCGCGAAATACCAATTCCTACAACTGATTATCGAGGGAAAGATTGAAGGAAAGAGAGGAGCGGGAAGAAAGAAGATGTCATGGCTACGTAATATAAGACAATGGACGGGCTTGCGAACAGTGGAAAGCCTAATACATACAGCTAGAGACAGGATAGAGATGAATCGTGTGGTCGCAAACATTCACTAACGAATATGCATAAGAAGAAGAAGAAGATGTATGTCCAGGGCGCCACCTAAACTTTTTTTCTCGAACTAAACTATATAACTGTATATGTGTAAGTGGTTAACTGGCCTCCACCACAATTTTCGGCATTGGCCTTCTTAATTCAATTCTAATCATTTAAACTACTTATACACGGGGGTATCAACTTGCCTCCGAAATTTCCCAGTTGCCTCCGGATTGGAGGCAAGTTGATTCAGCGAATGTGCTGATACGGAGGCCAATTTAACATTTTGCCTATATATGTGTCCCTATATGTATTCTACCACGATAGCGCCCAGAAGGTTTAAGCAATTGAGCTAAATTTTGGTGAACGAGTTTGGGTCAGTTCTAGGATGAACCCATTAGTTTATGGTTGAAATCGCTTAAGCCCTGTGATAGGGTTGGACGCAACCGTTAAATTTTCAAATAGCAGTAGGGGTCGAGTGATACAGCATTTTTTATCTGCTTTACAGCGATAGGTCACCTTTGATAATTCTCGATTAAATTGCGTTTAAAATTTCGCCAGTTAGGTAGTTAGTTGGATTCTATATTCTATAAGAATATAATAATAGTAGTAGAGTACTTTAACACATTGATATAGCGTTCGCTTCGCATGCGGAAGGTTATGGGTCCTAATCCCAGCTCTGGCAATATATTTTTTTTTAATAAAGTAATTAGTTTGTTACGTTAGTTTATTGGAAATAATGAAAATATACAATTATAATAATAATTATTATTAAGATTCTGTTTCGTTACACAGGTCATATATTTTTCTACTTTAAATGCCTTTTATTATATGTTAAATCATGGTTTGAAAATGTAGTACATTGTAATGCTGTTTTTCATTTACCCGTTCGTAATAAATATTTCCCACTAGTTGCTAGGGAATGGAAAATTTGAGTTTGAGAAATGTTCTAATGGGCGGTCAGACTAGGGCACCCTGTATATAATTAATTTACTCCTATTTCCAATTAAAGTATTGCCTCTACAAATATATTATGAAAGGAATTATTTGTCTTTTTGTCCGCTATGCCATAAAATTATGTTTACTATATTATATAATATGATATTAACATTTTTACACTTAATAATTTAAACTTAAATATGTACGATGTGGCATTTATTAGTGTTATTAGCTTTTCAAATATGTCTCGACACAATTTCACCTGCGTTTCTTTTATGATTTCTCTAGTGACGCTTGGCAACACCTGCCTCTAATTTGAATTGCTTTGAAAACTGATTTAATCTTACATTTTTTCCAACAAGTATGTAATCTTGTTATTGATCCTCTACTCAGCTGTGACTAAATCATCAAAACAATGTGAGTAAGCGCCTCACAGACTGAAAATCGAACTGACCCAAACAATACGATTAAAAATTCATTCAGTGAACACCTTATTTTATTATTATTAATACAAGCGGCCAATAGATTCAGTTGTAGTCCTCGAATTAATAGTCCGTGACATAGCTTGTAATATTACTTTTTCCTACTAATATAGACTGAGAAATTGTGATCGATACGTTTCTTGAATCTCTATGAATAAAAGAGAGTTGACATTTTGCGCATCTGCGTCAAATTAAATGTATCCGTTAGGTTTTTATACATTTCGCACAATTGTTGGGCTTCGTGGCATGTATCAATCTGATTCAAATTTTCCACGCTATATCATAACCGTAAATTCATATCATGACAGTGTATAATTAATTAAAAAAATTTAATAAACATGTCAGGTAGTTCCATGATTGGTTTTTTAAAATGTCATTAAATACAGAGCGTGCCTCTACTTATGGTAGAAGTATGTACAGTTCCTCGTGACTCACCCTGTATTATTGTGAAAGTTGAATAAAATAAATATGTTGGAATATCATGTATCTAATCATGTTCCATGTGTAAGTATATGGTGTAATGTGTGTATTTCTTGAGGAAAATGTGCTGGAATATTTTTGTGGTGAAATGTTCACAAAAGTCTGGCAGCAGAGCATATGTTGTCATCGCAAGTTAGTATGTTATTTTGGGCGGGTAGATTTCGATAAGAAAAGCACGCTCATCTTTTTTCTTCTCTAATGACAATACTTTTATGAAAAAATTGACGATTTAGGAACTATTTTAAAAATGTTTCCCTTCAAAGAAGCCAGAACAAAAGTAAACGTTTCAATGCGCTGAATATTTAAACGTAGGTGTAAAATCACATGTCATATTTTACAATTGTTTGGATTATCAGAAACTCCACCCTAACTTAACCCTATTTTAGTTGAAGATTAGAGTGAATAAGGGCTATAACGTTCTATTATTTATTATATATTTTTGATTAGTTAGTTGTTAGTGTCAGAAAAAAGATAAAAAGAAATTAAAGATACACAAAAACATATAGTTCTTCGATTACTCTCCATCTAGTTATTAGAAATCCAAGTCCTTTAGGTTATGGGCCCAGACCAAGTTTAAGTGGTATAAGGTCAGTCATTTTGCAATCCAATTAAATTTTGAAAGAAAAATAGCAAATATGTCAGACGTAAAGTTCACCATAAAAAAATTAAGCAATGAAAACTACTTCTTATGGAAATATAAGATGAAACTAATGTTAATTAAAAAAGGATTGTGGGATGTAATCCAAAATGTGTTCCAGAAAATCTAGACACATCGTGGACAAAGAAAGATAACGAAGCTAGAGCAACAATATGCTGGTCAATTCAAGATAATCAATTGGTACCTACATTTGATAAAAGCAAAAACAGCAGTTGATGTGTGGAAAAATTTGAAACATTATCATGAGGAATCAGCAATAAGGTAACTCTTCTGAGACAAATATGCCGTTTAAAATTAGAAGATGCAGCGATGTAGTTCTTCGATTACTCTCCATCTAGTTAATTGAAACCCAATAAAGTTCTGCAGGTTATGGGCCCAGTCTACAGATTATTTTCTTAAACAGTTATACAATTTTTTGAAACAAAGTGTTTAGGACGGAAAGTACTACCTTGTAGTAGAAATAAATAGAGATAAATTTGGTAACCTCTCTATTTGTCAAAATTCATACAATAATAAGATTGTAAACGAAATCGGACTATAAAATTCCAAGTATACAGTTTACTCACTCGACCACAATTATAGAAAAACTATAAGTGGAAATTTTCTTGCAAATAACGAAAAATATAGGAAATTTATTGTATATCACTCAGTTATAGACCGGATATTGCAACAACTGTCAATAACCGCCATTAGAAGATTGGAATGAAGTCAAAAGAGTAATCAAAGATTTATCCGAAACCAGGCATCTAAGGCTTATTTTTGAGTAAAAATCAAACGAATGAACTATCCTAATGGATCCGGTGATTCTAATCGGGCAGAAGACAAATTAGAAAGAAGTCATACATTTGATACATAGTTTCCTTAAATGGAGGAACGATCAGCTGGTGTTGTCGGAAACCAACTTGCGTAGCACTTTCTCTTCGACAGTGACCGAGTTTATCACACTTGCTGAAGCAAGCCAAGAAGCAATGTGGATACGAAATTTACTAGCAGACTTCGAAGTAGATTTCAAAATACCGACAGTAATATATGAAGACAATCGAAGTTGTATGAAGTTCGTAAAAACAGAAAAATTGAGCACCAGAACGAAACATATTGAAACCAAGTATCATTTTGTAAAAGATCTGATATGTAAAACAAAAATACAGTTGGAATATTGTTCTACAGAAGCTATGTTAAAAATCTTAACGAAGCCTTTACCCGCAACAAGGTTTTCGTTCTTGAGAGACCACTGTGGTGCGTGTCGTCGATCGGTAAACTACACTCACTGTTCTCAATACTTAATATACTATAGGGTTTTCCAATGAAAGTGAAATGATTTCTTTTAAACAAAACATACTTATTGTTAAGGAAATTCAAAAGTTTTTTATTGAATGTGAAGTACAATCGATACAATTAAGTTCTAAATAAAACGTCATTCAAATGGCCTCCACGACTTCTTCTGCAGGAACGAATTCGATGAACCCAATTTTCGAGCACTTTTTCCACTAAATCAAGTTGTATGTCATGAATGGCACGTTCATTATTGACCTGTATAGCTTGAAGAGAGTCTGGTTTATTTCGAAAGACCAATGACTTCAAATTACCCCACAAGAAATAGTCTAATAGTGTTAAATCACAACTTCTTGGATGCCATTCAATACCACAATTTTTTGAAATAATCGAATCTCCAAACTTTTCTCGCAATAATTCAATTGTTGAATTTGCTGTGTGGCACGTAGCCCCGTCTTGCTGGAACCAAATGTCGTCAAGAGAAAGTTGGTTATCATCGATCTATACCGCTCTCCATTTACAGTAACGGTGTTACCAGCATCATTTCGAAAGAAGTACGGACCGATGATTCCACCAGACCAAAAACCACACCATACTGTCAATTTAGGTGAATGTAATGGTTTTTCATAAATAATTTGTGGATTTTCTTCGCACCAGAATCGACAGTTTTAATTATTTACCGCACCACTCAGATGAAAGTGTGCCTCATCGTTATCATTTTCAAGTTCTTGAGTGAGAACAATTTTATACGGATGCAAACCCAAAACCTTTCTCAAAATCCGCCAAGTTGTGCTTTGAGACAGTCCCAGTTGTTGAGAACGTCTTAGAATCGACAAATTGCGGTCTTCGGCAACACTTGCCTGAACGGTAGCAATAGTTGCATTACTTCATGCGGTTCTTTGTATATTGGCACTTGAACATTATGTAAAGAAAATGTACGCTCAAAATTTTCAACAATTCGCTGAATAATTTGTAAACGTTGTTCTTGCGTATATCTCTCCATGATGAAATTGTAAACACTACTGAATACAATGACAAGCAAATGACAGATCATGACATATAACAAATAGCCGCAACGTCGCCTCAAAATCATATCATCCCTATTGGAAAACCTCTTATTTGATTAGTTAGTTTTCAGTGTCAGAAAAAAAGATAAAAATTAATAAAAGAAACATATAATTCCTTGATTACTCTCCATCTAGTTATTAGATATGAACATCGATTGAAGGGATATTTTATGAAATATTTCCAGAAAAGCAAGAACAAATGCATATTTCCCTGATGCTGCTTCAAACCCAGTACAATATCCCAACTTAATAGCTCGATACTTACTAACTTATTATCTATTTACGCAGACCCTATTAGATTGTAGTGATGCTGATATAAAATTTATGGACCGCTTAGTGTTTGTACAAGTGTCAAAATCACACATCACATTAAAAACACAAATAATACATTTGAAGATAGATTGTGGTGTTGTGTTCGTAAAAGGAGGGAGCTCAACTTTGTCATGATCTCCACATTGTCGCAAAGTGCCACTTTCAAACAATAGAACAGCATATACGGTGGGGAGGCTAAGAACTCATTGTATAAGTTAGTGATAAACAGTGGTGTGTGTGATCAGTTTTTTAAAGGTCTGAATTAACATTTATTTCTTTGCAATATATAGTGACATTCAATATATTTTACTTTATAATTTTCAGCGTTTTTGTAATCACATATCACAGATTATAATTTTTTGGGATATACAGGGTGGTCCAACGAAAAGTTTGCACCTAGCTTTTCTCTTTTTTTTTGTAGTCGAATGCGAAAATGCTCGGACACGTCGATTTTGCTTTTGAGGGGGACACATTTTAAACATATTTTTCGATCTGCGCCTTTAACCCCCTAGCGGGGGTGAGTAACAACCCTAAAATTTTAAATGGAAAGAGGGGTCTAATGACATATCATTTGAAAGGACACAAAATTGTCTTTCTAATGATACCCTATTTGTCGAATTTTACTAAAACAGTTAATACGAAAACGACTTTAAAGACATTAAGCCGATAATTTTGGTATTAATGAGAAATACAAATAAGTTTTAATTATTACGACTGAAAACAACTACAATCATTTCTAAATTATTTACTTTGAAGAAAAACGGGATTTCAAAAACACTATCTTATTTATCAGAACTAAATTCCTCACTAATCGTTTGCGTTTTTTGTTGAAATAAAAACTGCAGATACGTGTAGGAAAAGAATTTACACCGTTTATTTTAGTCTTTTCATTGATTCAGTTTGGTTGCTTCTCAAGTTATTTTACTTTTACCGTACAAAATGATTTATTCCATTCTAGAACGAGTTGAAATTGTTAAACTTTATTTTCAAAATAATAGTAGTGCTAGACTTACGGCTCGCTTATTTAATGAGAGACATCCCGATAAAAATGTGAATGATGTGTACGTTGGCAAGTTAGTTAAAAAGTTTGTAGATACCGGATCTGTCTGTAATGTAAAACACCAGCCGCAGAAACCGATCAGAAATGAAGCTGTGGAAGTCGCTGTTTTAGGGCATGTTGAAATGGATCATAGTCAAAGTACCCGTCAACTAGCTGAAGCCTCAGGTGTCTCCCGTTCGTCCATAATACGAATTTTAAAAGCGTACAAATTTCATCCGTACAAAATCAAATTAGTACAGGAACTAAATGAGGATGATCCTGATAGAAGGCTGCAATTTTGTGAAGCAATGAGCCAGCGTTTAATTGAAGATCCGCAATTATTATTTAACATTTGTTTTTCCGACGAATGCACATTTTATTTGAATGGAGCTGTAAATAGGCACAATTGCCGTTACTGGGATGACAGTAACCCACATTTATTCCGTGAGGTTCATACCCAGTATCCTCAAAAAATAAACGTCTGGTGTGGCATATTAGGAAATCATATTATAGGACCACTTTTTATTCCTGGAAATTTAACTGGTGAAGTGTACCTAAACATGCTTGAAGACACAATTGATCCTTTAATAACACAAATAATAGAAGATGACCAAAATCATACTGCTGATCGGCTTTATTTCCAGCAAGATGGAGCACCTCCGCACTATGTGGCTCCTGTAAGACAGTTCTTAGATGACCGGTTCCCTGGACGGTGGATTGGAAGGAGGGGCCCAATTGAATGGCCTGCCAGGTCACCGGATTTATCGCCTTTAGACTTTTTTCTTTGGGGGCACTTAAAAAATAAATGTTTTGCCACGAAGCCCGAGTCCATAGAAGATCTTCGCCAACGCATTACAGAAGAGTGCAGAAACATAACACCTGATATGCTACAAAATGTTAGAAATAGATTTGAACAAAATCTGTATTATTGTATGGAATCAAATAGGTCACATTTTCAACATTTGTTAATGTAACGTTTTAATAAATCAATTTAACAGCTTGTTTACTTTTTTTACAAAGCAATGTTAAAACTAACAAACATTGGAATGTACTAACGATTGCAGGTGTTTTCACTCGCAATAATTAAAACTTATTTGTATTTCTCATTAATACCAAAATTATCGGCTTAATGTCTTTAAAGTCGTTTTCGTATTAACTGTTTTAGTAAAATTCGACAAATAGGGTATCATTAGAAAGACAATTTTGTGTCCTTTCAAATGATATGTCATTAGACCCCTCTTTCCATTTAAAATTTTAGGGTTGTTACTCACCCCCGCTAGGGGGTTAAAGGCGCAGATCGAAAAATATGTTTAAAATGTGTCCCCCTCAAAAGCAAAATCGACGTGTCCGAGCATTTTCGCATTCGACTACAAAAAAAAGAGAAAAGCTAGGTGCAAACTTTTCGTTGGACCACCCTGTATATTTATTTATATGTTATAGAAATATTCCATTATACGTGGAGTTTATCATGTAATAATTTTATTAATCATTATTTATTTATATATTGGGATTTTTGGTTCGTATTAATAACAAAAGTGAAATAATTTTTTTTTTACTTCATATCCACCTTCTTTTTCTTGTCTTCGATGTTTCGACAAACAAATTTTATCTTGTTCAGGATTTTTTTTCTCAGTCGAATCGAAATTGTATTTTTTAAAAAATACAATTTCGATTCGCACTTGCTTCTGAAAGGATTTTTAAAACAAAAATTCTTCACTAAATATGACAATACCAATAATGGGAAGAGAAAAGGGAAAACAGAACACTAATGAGATGTTGGAGTGTATGAATATTTTTACAACTACCTATTTTAGTTTTCTTGTGTCTAATATGAGGTATATGTGTATTTTTAGAATTTTATTTATATTTACAGAATTTTTTAGACTGACTTTATAGAAAAAAAAAATAATGATAAATAATTATATGTTTGTAGACTGATAGAGGAAAAAAAATCCTGAAGAAGACAAAATTTGTTTGTTGAAACGTCGAAGAAAAAGAAAAAGAAGGTTGACATGAAATAAAAAAAATGTATATAGTCTAGATATAGAAGGCTAGTTAGAGTCTGTGCTCGTGTTAGATTTCGACAAAAATGCTGTATAATTAGTTTATTACATAAATTTCAAAAAGTTTTTCATAAGGTGAATGTGCATAATATTGTAACTTCTTGTAACGGATTCTACAAAATTTAATGTCACTGAAGATGCGATTATAATCTCGAAATGTAAATCCAATTATATCCATCCATCGATTTTTCCCATTTGTCTAAATATATGTCAAAAACAGGCCCAATCCCTAGAAAATCAGTCGAAAAACTAGAATGTTTCTATTAACTGGGACAAATTAAAATTAGGAATTCCATCTTACAAAATACGAGTACCCAATTGCTGTGTTGCCATTAGTTGTTCGTGGCTTCTCTAAAGAAGGCTGTGTTAGTGTACAGGATATAAGTAGCAATTTTTTCATGACAAATTCCATTTTCAGATAATCGTGCATCTCTTTTCACATTTTTTATATACATTTATTTTTAACACCTTTCGCATAATAATTTTAAACACAAAATTTTCTTCTAATTTAATATTGCTTCTTTTTTTAAAGCAAACCTCTTTTTAAGCTCGTCATATTTGCCCTATAAGCTCAAAAACCCAATCATCGTCATGTGCAATAGCATGTTTCAGCTGTTTTTAGTCACACGACCAAAGTGATAGATGGAAAAAGAGGTTTTTATTTATGGAAACCCGTCCATATACGTCCAAACACAATCTCCAGTAACTTGCAGTGTTTTATTAATCGCTAAGTAGGTAGGCGTATATTATCAATATTATCATCATCTTCTAAGCGAGGATAAAGCAAACAGAAATCTGGATATGACCAGAAACAATACTAGATATTCACCAGACAGCTGATGCGTCGATACACGAAACTTATTTTCCCCGCTTATAGAAACGAAGCAGCTATCTGAAGGTGCGTCCAGACTTAACGGTCAACGCAATCCCGCAAGCCACAAAGTCGCGAACACCACAACTTCACCGCGTTCTGCCAGTTGTTGGTATTTTGCCA
Organism: Apoderus coryli; assembly: GCA_911728435.2. Taxonomy (NCBI): domain Eukaryota; kingdom Metazoa; phylum Arthropoda; class Insecta; order Coleoptera; family Attelabidae; genus Apoderus; species Apoderus coryli. Next base: position 5,608,290 of record OU452204.1, on the reverse strand, counting down.
TCACGTCAAAAGAAATGTTACGAGGTCTTGTTCGCTTCTTTGTTCAAGTGTGGACGAAGTCTCTAATTTACTAAAATCGTTGTGTTCGCCATAATTTCACGACAATGGACGCGCCTCTTGATTGAATTTTTTTTAAATATCTCCATGTTCGCAACCAGGTTCGCAACGATGTTCGTGACAAGGTTTTGTTGCAAGTTTGTATGCACCTTAATGTGTTAATTATGTGTGTTCTCTTGTCTAGTTTTTTGTAGTGTCGTATTCGACTACAAATATAGCACACCACTAAAGGATGCCAAGTTGGTGTTTCTTGACATAAGATTTCATGGAATATATCAATTAGGATATCTCTGAAATTTCTGTGTCACCCTAACCCAAGCATCACTGATAAGGATATACAGGGTGACCCATTAGTGTGTGGGCGAAAGATATCTCAAGACCTATAAGCGATAGACAACAAAATCCTTTACAAAACTTTTAGGCACTGAAGAGATATACAACCCTAAAATGTTTTCAATTATACAGGGTAGTTCATAAACGCGCAGCAGACCAAACATGCTTTTTCATAATGCGACACCCTGTATGTTTTAACAAAAATGTATGGCGCACTAAAAGACAAGAACAATGACATAAGGGTTGATAAGCCTAGGTCCAGTAGTTTTTAAAATATTTGTAAATAATGGTTAATTTCGACATAAATTTAAGGCGTTGTGGTTACTACAGAAACAAAATGCATACCAATTTTTCATGTCAGATCCATTTGAATTCCCTTCTTTTTTTCGATTTGCTGGATTTTATTGATCTCTAAGTTGTAATTTTTCAGGGTCGGCACATTATTTAAATTGTATGTTTATGGGAAAATCTTAAATGAGACACCCTGTATATCTGCTCAAATTCATTATTAATATCATATGTCATGAGCTTAAGGGTAACCGTTTTTTTATAAAAATTATTGAAAAAAAAAATAAAAGTTGCAATTTTTTGTCATTTTAATTATTTTTTTTTCTGTTTAAAAACCAAAAAGTTCAATTACAGTTTTGTTTTACTACTTTGCAAATAGACGCTCTTAAAAAATAAAAATAAATTGGTTTTAAACATTTTTGGACAATTTAACTTTAAATAGAATAAAATATAAGCTTAAATTAAATGCAAAATTACCTATTTTTACTAAAAAAGTACACACAAACCATACCATACTAAAAATATATCTTAAACTAAACTATAAACAATCTAAGTGTTAGAAAATGTTGGAGCAGTTGGGGAGTAATGGATACAAAAGCATTTCGAATTCTAATTTTCATGTCTTCTATGGTAGTTGGTGGCTCAGGGTAAATTATTTCTTTAATATACTCCCCATAGAATTTGTGGCTCCTCTAGGTCCTATCCATCTTCCAGGGAAATTTTGGTTTAACCAATTTTTATTCTATTTAAAGTTAAATTGTCTAAAAATGTGTGTTAAAACCATTCTATTTTTATTTTTTAAGAGGGTCTATTTGCAAACTATTAAAACAAAACTGTAATTTAACTTTTTGGTTTTGAAATAGAAAAAAAAAATAATTAAAATGACAAAAAATTGCAACTTTTATTTTTTTTGTTTCAATAATGTTTTATAAAAAACGGTTAGACTTAAGCTCATGAAATATCATATCAATAAAAAGTATGGGAAAGGAACTTATCGAATTTAGGCAGATATACAGGGTGTCCCATTTAAGATTTTCCCAGAAAAATACAATTTAGATAATGTGACCACCCTGAAAAATTACAAATTAGAGGTCAATGAAATCTAGTAAAACGAAGAAAAGAAGGGAATTCAAATGGATCTGATATGAAAAATTGGTATGTATTTTGTTTCTGTAGTAACCACAACGCCTCAAATTTATGTCAAAATTATTTCATTATTTACAAATATTTTAAAAACTACTGGACCTACGCTTATCAAGCCTTATGTTATTGTTCTTGTCTTTTAGTGCGCAACTCATTTTTGTTAAAATATACAGGGTGTCGCATTAAGAAAAAGCAAATTTGATCTGCTGCGCGTTTGTAAACTACTCTGTATAATTAAAAACATTTTAGAGTCCTACATCTCTTCAGTGCCTACAAGTTTTGTAAATGATTTTTTTGTCTATCGCTTATAGATCTTGAGATATCTTCCGCCCACACACTAATGGGCCACCCTGTATAAATAAGGATATTATCCTTTAATTACTCTTCGTGATTTTTTTATCTTTGATCAAAAAAATGTACCTAAGCATTTATTTCCGCGCGGCGCCTATGCATTATTTCGCTACATGTCAGCTACTGAAATATACCATAAATTTATGTTATTTGCAGTTCCCACGTCTAAAGTGTATTGTTCAGCACACGTTTACCATTAAAATTTTCTCTAATAAAATAATGTCGGAGAGAGTCTCAATCGGATTCATATGTTAATAGTCTGTCTCTCTAGGGCGCTGAATATTATTAAACCGTACATCGATATGTCATTTGAGCCAAAAACCACATTTATTACTTCAATGTAAACAATAAAGTGTGCATGGTATAAAGAGGGGGTCATATATACAGTTATTTCTGTGTTTGAAGGCGCATTTATGATGGATTATGTCCGAAAGATAAGCCTGTGGTGATTTATGGGCTGTACTTGGGGATTATAATTTATCCTCAAGTAGAATTTTTGTGGCATTCTTTCATGCTATACAAACATCCAACATATACTTTTATTTGTTACATCAATGTTAGAAATCGGTGTTTTCACGTTTAGGAAATATTCACTTCACAATAATACAAAATGTCTATAATGTAGATATTCCATTTTTTCCCTAACCAAAATGTTGTAAATTTATATGATTTGCATAAGGTAAAAACCCCAAACGTTGGCCCTGTGCCATTGATTCGCACTCTATTCATATTATTAGTTAATTTAATTAAAATTTTGGAGGTCTGGCAACATCTACACACATAATAAAGCCAATCCCCAAACATTCATTTCAAAGATGTCTAAACTGCTGTCGTGAATGTGTGAAGTTTCGTTCTTAAAGGTAAGTTTTATCAATTTCCATAAGAAACGCTATAGAAAAAAGTAATGTTTCTGGTGAGTTGCCTGTTTAGTATTAGTTGCAAGTTGTTATGATTAGTAAATTAATGTTTTTTGTTGAGAAATTGTGTTTGGTTAATTTTTTATAGAAAAACAAGGGTGCCAACCTTTGGTGTTACACTAGAGACTCCTCCTAAACATTAGCACCAGGTGTTAATGTTTGGGTGTTCAAAATACTGTTGAATTTTGCTAAACGTTGGCACAGACGAAAATGTATGACATTTAATGTAAAACAAACGCAACGAAAGAAAATCGTTACTCAGTCATATATTTTCGAGAATATTTTTCATAACTGAAATACGTCCACTCCACAAACACTTTGTTATATTGAAATTATTAATGTTTCGGAAACAATGTTCCATCATCAGTGACATATTAGTTACATTAAGTTTTTTAAATACAGTAGAATTTTTTCAAACATAAAGTTGAACATTGTACCATTGTAAAACATATAAACAGTGTCAGTTACACTTATATGTTTCACAATTCTTTATACGATCCACATTTATACAATGTAAATTTGGACTTTAACGTAAATTCTAATAAATTTTCCATAAAATGGTTTATATAAAAGTTTAACTTCATGTTTCGAGAGCATATAATAATAATAATAGTCTTTATTGACAACCATAAATTAACATACATTGTTTGCCTACAAAAAAAAAACACCTGGAAGTCAAAAGGCGAGGTTTGGATTCAATTTCATAAGCTATCTTATATAATGGAAAGCCATAAGAAAGGCTTCCCACGGAGAAAACTGGATATTCGATGTTCCGTCAAAGCATTCCTGGATATAAACTAAATACAACCCGAGTTCAAGAACAATGTGCCAGGAAATCATTGGTATGATTTGTTCCTTAAACGCCATCCAATTTTGACAGAGCGTACACCAGAGGGTGTAACGTCGGCTTCTACCAATGTTTCTGAGAAGAATATCAGAGAATGATTTAGGAAAATTGAAACCTACTTAATTTCCAAAGATCCCTCAAGCGTGTAAAACGGAGATGAGACGTGCGTGCTTTGCTGTCCCAAGTTGGGAAGAGTTATTGCACCCAAAGGAACCAAAATGTTTATGAGGTCGACATGGCAGAGGCTAAACAGAACCTAACAGTTATAATGACCTTTTCGGCCTCAGGCAACATTATGCCTCCTTTAGTAATATTTCCAAATAAACGACTATCAAAGCCAGTTGCAGAAAGAGTTCCCGATGGTTGGGGTATCGGTTTGAGCAAAAACATATGGATGAATTCCGATATTTTCATTGAATACGTTGAAGAGATCTTCTATCCATATTTAAAGAGCAAAAATGTAATATTTCCTATCATTTTGTTTATCGACTGACATAAAACCTCATCAGCTGAGCAAAGTCTGTACTGACCTGGCAATTGTATTGATTGCTCTCTACCCCAATTCAACTCATTTCAGTGCCAATAAATAGAAAATCGAACAAATTGTTAAATCTTAAGGAAATGACGCTATAATTTATTTAGTATAAAAACACTGTAAAAGTAAAAAGTAACTTTCCAAATTCCAAAAAAAATTATTTGAGGCTATTTAATGATAATTATTTGAATAACAAATAATTATTATTTGCTTCCATGACCTGCCAATGGATCTTTGATCGGTTTAGTCAGTTTGTTATTAGAATAATACATAAAATAAAAGTGATTAAATCTTAAGTAGAAAAGTACTACACGATAATGTACAGGGTGTCCAGAATTTGTTGCAATTAAGGGGTATCTCCGTTATTGTGAAAGTTATCGGAGACGGATTTCGCGGATTGTTGTTACTATTCTGTGAAACTCATGATGTCCTAATCATATTTTGGGTAACATAATATGTAGTTTACAATATACAGTGCCGAATTCAAAAAAATCATATTTCGGAGATACGAGAGGGGTCCGAAAAGTGATTTTTTTGAATTCGGCATTGTATCTGGAAAACTATATGATCTGAGACCGGTACATGTCCCTAAGCATTGTAATGATTACACTGAAGATAGAACCTTAGGATTCAGAAACATGTATGTATACCACTTGACGACCGTTTTAAACATATTTTGACTCAATTGAATTGAGAGACGAAAACTGCTTGTGTTTTATTCAACACAATACAGATTTATTTGTTCCCTAAAAGCACATTATACTTTGTCTCTTATTCTATAGCAAAACCAATAATAATTCAGACTATAAAAACATCTGTCAGTAAAATAAATCTGCAATACGCGATCAAGATATTAATCTAAGACTAAGCAAAACCAATTAAATTCAATACAATTCTATTAAAATATTAACTTTCCTAGCGTAAGGTAAAGCTACCGATAGTGGATATCTCTGTGTATTGTTGAAAATGACCAACAGATGTCTACTGACATTCAATTTTATACTGTAATAAATATAGTAACCGTATAATTGTATTAGCTTTTATCTGGTCGAGTTCTAACGACCAGTAGTAAGTAATAATAGAATAGTTAATGTAATAATGGATGCGGGTGGTTAACCACACCACTACTGGATTGATTTGAAATGGATATCTTTCACCCTAGTATATATAACATAACAGGGGCAGTTCTAGAAATTTGGATCTTACTGGGCGTAAGAAAAATAAAACGTGATTAGTCCTTCTGTATATCAAAGAGACCTTTTTTTGATAAGATGAATACTTTACTTTAGTATTCTAATATTCAAAATCCCAGTTAATTTGAAATATATAAATTTAACGATTCTACCATGTCTATCCGTTCCCAGGTTTCTTTAGATTATAAAAAGGCATCGAATGCAGCATTTTTTATATATAAGACGTATAATAAATCATGCCTTCCAAGGGATATCGACAGTAATAAAAATAACTACAGTTACTGGAAAAAGAATTGAGTTAATGATTAATAGAAAAAAAAATAATTTGCAAGTAAATATATAAATGAAACAAATAATTTTTGGGAACGTGATATTTTCTCAAATTAATCTAAAAAATATAATCCGATGGACATCATATGCTATGGCGAAGACTTAATGTGGAATTTAAACAAGAAAATTTGTGTCCGACACTAATACACAGTGGCAGAATATTGTAACCATGATTTCTTCAATAGTTTTTCGTAGATTAATAAAATGAAAGAAGATCTATCAAATTAGATAATAATTTTTCATAAAACCTCAAGTGGATGAAATTTTTTGAAGTCACTGTATACCGGGTGCCATATACGACACGAGCGGAACATGTTGGGAGTTTAAGCATCAAGATTTATATGAGCAAAGCCAGCGTCGTCTTTTAAATATTTATCATCAGTTAATGAAGTGACGAATACACATATATTATAAAATTTGTTCGTTCTATAGAAAATGTCACTGACTAAGTGAGTAAAATTTGTTGTTAGTTTATAATATCAGAAGCATATTATTATAAATGTATCTACTTATATCCATAACAAGTATTAACAATAATATTAATTATTATAAAGGTATATGTTCCTTGCTGTTCTATGTCTAAACTTCTAAAAACAAAAACAGTCTTTTTTAGCGTAAGTTTATATGTTGCCGTGTTGGAGCAACAACATATAATTGTTAATACATAAAGGATTTTTAAAATATCGTAGGACATGTATTGTTATAAAAAGTTAAAAAGGTGCGCCTATGGACGGCTACGGTCGGTATTGACATCACAAAGGGATATTGAGTTGTGGTTTTTTATATTATTATAAATTAAAATTAGAAAGACTATACTATATTTAAGACACAAATAAGACAACGTCTACTCCACCAAACTATTTGTATATTTGTTCGCAATCGGCTTGCGGCGCCAGACATGTTTCGGAAAACTAAGTTTCCATCATCAGTGGCCCAGTATACATAGTTACACAGTCATGTTAAGTACAAGTCAAACACAGTATGCCATGGATTATTTAAACGTCTATATACAAACAATTAGTGGAAGTTATTGAAATAAAATGTTATAAAATTAAAATTAAAAAACATATTCTTATTGAAACTGAGAAACCCAGAACATTTGTGCGGTCAAAATATTATAAAAATTCAGTCATTTTTCGCTATCTAGAAACATGTCTGGCAAGCTGATTGCGAACAAATATACGAATAGTTTGATCAAAGATTAATGACATTAATCTTTGGTTTGGTGGAGTAGACGTTTTATTTGTGTCTTACACATTCAACTCCTCTCTGATATGGATTACTTCAAGAAATATACTATATTTGATGAACAATATAAATTAAAATATTATTCATCATTTACGCTACGAAATGGAAAGACATTTTAGTATTAACTTGCCTTTGGAATTATGATTAAAATGTTTCTCAGTATTGCCCCTACAGACGTCGCGTAGTTAATAGCTTTTATCAGTGGCATCGTTTTGATTTGTATCAAAAAGTGGCATTTTTTTCAGGAAATGTTTTCAAAAATAAATTTTTTAAAAAAATTTTACGTGATGATCTTTTACGCATGTATGCATTGTTGGAGACTTGTATAACGACCCATCAGTGGTGTTCAGCAAGCCCAATTTCCTCAAGTGCTTATAGTACCACAAAGTTAACTGATACGAGTTAAAAATAAAGACCATTTATTATTATTATTATTATTAAATATACAAAGTGTACCGCTCGTCAAAATAGCATACCCAGCCATATATATCCACATGTCTTTATATAGAGTGAGACCCATACTGTCACAGATATGTAAATCTATACATTATCGAAAATTGGACACACTTGCTACAGACAAATCTATATATTGTCACCGGGCATATTGCATGCTCACCCTAGATGTCACCAAAATCATCTAGCTAACTGTGATGTTGTTTATGGACCTTGTCTATTAAAGTCAACGGAAGCAAAAGTCTTCCTTGCGATATCTGTATGGTATTAGGAAATATCATCCAACAAATCAGAGATTATTTAGTGCAAGTTGGCTATCAATGACAGACAAAATATTTCGTCATGCTGCATGTTTTTACCATTCATTACTGCTTCACAAGCACCCGCCGTACCTTTATGAAAAGATAAACTTCAGATTAGATGTACATAACCCTAGCCTTAGGTTCAAGGATCTTTTGTCTACCCCTCCTCATCGTACCTTATTATTTGAGCGCTCCTTTACGTTTGATATTTATAGCACGTACAACAAAATTCGACGTTTTCTTTTCTTCTTGGAAATAAATTGTTTAATTGATTTTTTATTAACGTTATATTATAGCAAATATATTACAGAGAGTTTGATCTAATTTTGTGGTATTTTGTGTTGAAATTATTAATTCTGTTTTCGTTTGTATTATTCGGCTATTGTTTAATTAATTGTAATTGTTTGTGATCATATCTTTTGGGTTAGAATTTAAATATCAGTTCTACTGCTTTTTAACCCTTTTTAGCAGTAGTATTGTATTATGTTTTGTATAAGCATTATTATTAGTTTATTTATTTATAAGTGCAAATAGACTGATTATTATTATTATTAAATCACTAAAGATGGTCCTAGCTAAGGCCGAAATTGGTATTGTTCAAATATCAGAAAGTTCGTGTAAACGACAGAAGTTTTAATTTTTTAAAGATATGCCTAATATAATAGATCGTTCCAAAGACAGCACTTTGTAAATCTTTGAACCCTAAACCCGCAATCGGTCAACGGCTGCTTAGTTGAAGAAAGAATGTATAAAGATTAGTCATTGTAATACTTATTAAAATATCAACAAAACGGACAAAATATTGTTTAAAAGTTTTCATTGGAAAATTGCGTGACATTAAAGAAGTATAATATGGTTATGGGCTGATATTTACACGAAAATGCAAATATACAACTACTGTATAATAGGTAGGCATGGAATAGTTGGATATAGCAATCTGATGGGGATTATTATAAGTTATGCTCGTAAGTACATACAACAAATATTATTCAAATTTGATGATAGCTATTCTCGTTCTTTTTATTTTTTATGTTAGTTTTTCAGCATGCAACATGATGTATAATTACTTCTAATAGCTTGTCAGAGTGTTTTTCATGCTTGCTTTTAATGCGAAACATATAATATAGGTAGATAATATAGATTTATTGTGCCCTGCTAGTTTGGTTTAAGGATTATCATATAGGGCTGGGAAATAATAATTGTAATATTTTTCATATCGTATATTATTCCTTAGAAATAACAAATATACGAGAATATTTGCTTGAAAAAAATCATTTATTCAAGATTAATTCTAATCTTTTAAACAAAACTTAAACTCGTGTTACATTATGTAACAAGCAACTCATTAATATGTTTATGAATTTTATAATAGTAATGTAAAAAACATTTATTTCCACAGTCCTGTATAATTAAATTTTGTTATGAATTTGAGTTCACAATTCCAATATCTAAGTATTTAATCACCACTGATGATGAGAGTTTTAAATCTCGAAACATGTATGATATAGTATGTATGTATGTATGGTATAGTATGATATTTTAATTACAAGAAGTTCGTGATGTGGAGTAGACGTCTTTCATTCGTATCTTCTTAAATTACTTTAAACATTTCAAAAAACTATCTATTATGGGGCTATGTAATAACGCTTTTTTTTCGGACAACCTGTCTTGTGCCAAAAATCGAAATAAATTGTTTTTTCAAAAACAGGTGATGACAGTTCTGGGTTAAGAAAAAATACTTATAAGTGAAAAGGGAACCTAAAAATATAATAATATATAGACTGTTCTATTTAATAGAGAAATTTTATATCCATTTCTTCTTTCCTTCTTTTATAAATATAGAAAGTTGCAAATCAACATAGTCATTTTTCTTCTAAAAATTTTAATGAAAACTGATTGAGAGTAGAATCACCGCATTTAATTTTATAGGGCTTGTTCAAGGACATCCTGTATATCAAACAAATTATAGCAAAGTGGACAAATTCATTGTTTCATATGGATTTGAATTCCCTGTTAAAAATTTGCTGAAACAAAATTATTTTAAATACCTTTTTCGATTTTATATTTTCAGTAAGTATAGTAATTACATAGGTATACACGTTTCGTATTATTTACAATTACGGAGATATTCCGTAAAACGTTATTGATAAAAAAATTAAAATCATCGTTAATCGTGTTGTATTCTCAACTCTAAACAGAAAATCGTTAATTTCTGTACTCGAAGGTTTCCAATTTAAAAATTCAATTTTATCCAAGTTAAACATGATGAAGAACAACACATAATGCTTGTTGTTAATTCAATAATGGAGTTTTACTATACAGGTTATGGCAAAAGCCACAATAGAGCCTCGGTGGTCGCAGTGGAGGGTCCGGCGCAGACTGTCTGTGATGTATTATGTGACTATGGATAAAACTTTGTTGAACAGTTTGAATTTTTGCTTCGCATGCGGAAGGTTATGGGTTCGAATCCCAGCACTGGCAGTATTTTTTGAATAAAGTAGTTAGTTTGTTACGGTACTTTATTGGAAATAATGAAAATCATACAATTATAATAATAATAATTATTATTATTATTAAAATTCTGTTTCTTTCCGCAGACCATATATTTTTGATTATATTATATCAAGCCGGGAAAGTAGTTTTGGGGCGACACAATCGATTTCTTTTATATAACATATAGTCTGTACAAATATTTAAAGAATTTTTCAAGTCCCAACTTCCTAAAATATTACACGCAAAAAAATTAAAGCGTCGACAAGCACCCGTTTTGTAAAAGTAAAGTTTAGTCTGAATAAAGAAATCCATTAAGGTAGATAATAATAATATATTTATTTCAATTCAAAAATTCCACAAAATATAAAACTTGATTATATACATATAAGGCCCGAAATAAATATAAGAAAAATAATAGAATGCTAAGATTTCAAAAGTTTTTTAGTAAAACTTGTGCGCTCCTGCTCAATATCCCATACTTTACATTTTTTTTTTCCATAACTCCATCCTAACCCTGAACTGAACAATTCTAAAACCAATAACCTAAATTTCCTAAAGATATCATTTCAAAACACTATAATAAGGTTCCCCGATGCTACAGAGAAGTAAGTACAATAATAATAATAATACTGATAAACAAAAAATTAAAACATTAAAAGATAGATAAAAAAAAATCAATTTCCTCTGCCTACGGTCATATTATTCAATATAGAACAAACACAGTTGTACAAAATAAATTTAAAACACCAGGCATAATATATGAATTACCTATGTCATTAATGTGGGATTACACTCCCCAAGCCAACAGCTCACCTTCCTTTTAAATCACTCATTTTTGCCATTATGTTTTCTGGTAGAACATTATACAATTTATGGCCAATATAAAAAAAAGATCTTTGTCCGATAGTTCTTGCTGTTTTTGGTTATTTTTTTATTATATTTTTGTCGCGTATTGTGTTTATGTTCGATCGGACTAAGCAACATTTTATTCTTATGCAACTGCAATAAAGCTGCTTTATAAAACAAGTTTCTGATATTTAGCACTTTGCACTTCTGAAATAGAGACCTTGATGGAAATCGAACATTCAGATGAGATATTATTTTATATGATCAAATAAAAGTGTAATCTCCACAAAATAAATTTAATAGAAATCTCATCCAAACATGTTTCGGAACTTCAAACCAGTTCCATCATCAGTGGTAACAAGAGAAACTTAAAATATAATGTTCTAGAAATTTCCACTGAGGTCACTTTATGGAAAATGTTTTTGTTGTTTTTTTATGATTTAAAAATTAACATTGTTATGCTATCCATTATTTTTCTTTTTATATATCATGATGTTTTTCAATTTTAATATACTATCGTTCATCTACTTCAACAGAAATCAGACCTATTTTCACATGTTGGATGAGATTTCTATTAAATTTATTTTGTGGAGATTAGACTTTTATTTTATCATATAAAATACACAACTCCACTTAAGAATGGACTACTTTTTGAAAATGAAATATTATTTTTACTATCCTCTTTTGAATAATGAATAGTGGCTTTAAATTGGAATTATTATAAGACCCTCCCCAACCGACTATTCCGTAATTGAGCAAAGATCGGACCAACGAGTAATAGAGAGACATATTTTTCTTGACCGAAAGTTTATATGAAGATCCCATTTTAAGTGTTTGTCTAGAATTATTCCTAAGATGAACCAATGTTCTTCATATTTAGCGAAATTTTAGTTTGATAATGCCATTTTTTTATGTGTTTGTTAGATTACTCTACTTTTATTAAATATATTTGTTTTTCTTTTATTATCGTTTGGATTTTACATATTCATCAGTAAAAACAAAAAGTACTCTTTGACCTGGTATTCGTCATCTATCATTAACACCTTGAACTAGTAATCGTCAGTGTGTTATTGGAGTATTCGTCAGTAATCAACTAAGTTAAATACATTTATTATGAAATCAGTCACATAAATAAATAAATATAAAAAATAAATGATTCATTATGCAAAAAATTAAATAAGAATAATTTTACAATGCTTACAATTAACAAGTTTTAATCCAATAAACAATAAGAAATAAGGAATGTTCTCCTTTTGCATAAAAGGTAAGAGTTTAGCTAAATGCCATTCTACCACTCCAACCAAAAAATTATACATCACAAAATAAATCAGTACATTAATCCAAAATCACATTACACATACGCTCAAATTAGCCAGGAATAAATACAAATAAAAAAAAAATATATACATATAAATAATATAAATCAAGACGTCATCGTCATACCAAGCAAATCATTACAATCGTTAAGTAAGTATGCGGCCATATATGCAAAACACCCCTCAAACCTCGATGTAGAATGTCTGGGTATTGTAAATGAGTTAGTTCGTATATTTACTTGGTGTTCATCAGACCTTCTCTGCAGCAATTCATACAAATACGCTGGTGTCCGGGAGCTGTAAACTTTATACAGCAGCACCATATATAAGTACTTCAATCTACAGGGTAATCTAGGCTCTCCAAGCATTTCTATGTAGGGTGTAATATGCGCTCGAAAAGGAACTTAAAACACGAAGCGTACACAAGCGTTCTGCACTCTCTGTAATCTGTCTTTATTATAACCAGGTAGAAAATTGTAATAAACTGGAGAGCAATGTTGAATCATGCGGATACACAAGCGACTTCACCAATCTCAGCTTAACTGACTCATCTAACAGGTTCCTAAGATGATAGATCGAACTGAGCCTAAAACAAACAACTCTTATAAACATGTTGACAATGATCATTAAAATTTAATTTATCATCCATGAAAACGCCAAGGTTCTTAGCCTTATGTACCCAGTCAACAACGACACCGTTAAGAACAACATATCAAATGTAAATTTGGAAAAAAGAAGTGGGCCCAGTATACTTCCTTGTGGGACCCCACTCGTAGTTACTCCGTAATCAGAAAATATGGACCCCTTCAACTTCACCCTTTGCTTTCTGTCAAAAATATCACTCCTAAACCATCGCAAAGATGAATTAACAAAATCCAAATACTTCAGCTTTGCCAGAAGTAATCGAAAATCCACTGAATCAAATGCTTTGCTCTGATCCAGCAAAACCAACACACACATAAAGAAAATTAAAATGTTTTGCTTCCTAATGCTCTAGTTGCTACACATTTTTCATGCACCCAACATTTAGAGATCATATCTTTCTGTCTTTCTGGTATGTATTTGGATCACATAGCCTGAAGGACTACAGCTCTTGAGTTGTCAATGGTAAATTTTGTGTATTACATTTTGTACGCCATTTACAAATTAAGTTCCTGATGGGCAATTCAGACTAATCTAGTCTCGGCAATAGAGATAAATGCATTTTGAGTTTTTTTTTCACAAGATATGTTACATGCTCAAAGATTTGATTAGATGTTCCTTTCTCGTTCTTCACACTAATAATTATTTAAATTATGTAGTAAATTTTGTCCAATGGCAGAGTCTAACATATTTTCAAGTTTTCTCGTTGCCATGAGTGCCAAATACTGGTTTCACACTCAGCTAGCATATTATACACCAGCACTTTGGCTACCACTGTATTGGGTATAGGATATATTTACTACGTATTTATTTTATAAAATTTGTGTTACGAAGCAGGAAAATTTTAATGACAGATAATTCCTGACATTAAACAGCAGTAATTTTCCTGCAAAATAAACAAATTATACATAAAATTAAGCTATAAAATTAAATTAGATCGATTTTATCTTTAGAGACATTATAGTTCACATAAAATGCAATGGAAAATTGCCTACTACAGAAAGTTTCTGATTATACTTGTATGATATTTATATTTTTAAGTTAACAAGCATGATAGCAAATTAGTCACTAATTAAAATTATTAACAGGGTACAAGTACAACCACTATTTTGATTTATTTATGTTAATATTTTGCATGTATATTATGCTAGGAAATGTTGTCACAGTTTTATGTACAAAACCAAAAGAGGTCTAATTACACAACCATTTTCCTTTTTATCCTGATTATATTATTTTTTGTAGTGTTAAATTTTCGTTTCTTTGTTTTTAGTAATTTGTTTTATCACGTGTATTGTGCTTTGATATTTATTTAGGATAATCTTTGTAATTGATATATTTAATTTTTCTTTCCGTAATGTAAATAATTTCTGTGTTCCGGCTATGTTTTATTCATTAAAAAAGCGAAATGTTATACAAAAATTGTTTTGGTATACCAGACTGATTGATAGTTTGAACAAGCTTTAGTAAATTTTAATTAGTGAATGTTATAGTAAGGCTGTTGTGATTTTTGTCTAATTTTAATGTTGTAATTTTTAAAATTTTGTATATTTTTTTCTAATAAAACTGTGTGGGTTTCCTCTCAGTAGCTAGACGCAGGAAAATAATTAATTTAGCACACAATATTATCTCAAGTAAATGAATGTGTATATGTATAATATATGTAGGGGTAAGTCAGGATAAAATCCTGAAAATATTCCCATAGGACTGCGGGCGCGAGTGTTGTTTTATCACTGGAATACATATATCTGTTGGTCCCTAGTGTTGTATGCATATGGGGTCGTCTAATCCATTTTTGTCAAATAGACACATCATTTATTTGTGATGTAGATTAGACAGCTTAAAAGCTCATCAGATATTTCAATGCATAGTGTGAAATACAGAGTTTATTCTTATATGAATAATAAAATTTTAGTTTGTATGTTAGTCAATTCATCCTTATATGAGATAGATCGTATATTTTATCTATATTGTTGTACTTTGGGGTTAATAGTGAAAAATTAAAAACACTATCCATATTCCAAAGTGGAGTGGCAGTTTAAAGAAATAAACCAAATCAATACCTTGAAATTTAACTTCACTAAATTTTATTACAAAAATTACGTAAAACGTAGGGACTAAACTAGACATACATCAGTCTAAAATATCATTCACAAAGTGTAAGAATACAATAATTCGGGACGGGGCTCTCGAAATAGTGCCATTACACCCGAACCAATATGCGTTTAGATGCGGCATGTCGCCTGAAACAGCGCTGCATCAGTTTGTTAGTAAGGCGGAATACGCCCTGGAGAGCAGGGAGGTTCTACTTCGATAACGTTTTAACGAACTCAATCCTAGGAGCACTGAGGCATCAATGCGACTTGCTGCAGGTGGATAAACTGCATGCTTAAAGGAAGAATGGTATGTACTTCAGTAATGGGAAATACAATAATAGCTAAGCCTGTACGAGGGTGCCCGCAGAGAGGAGTACTGTCTCCTCTGAGGTGGAACCTGGTTATAGACGATTTGCTAAAAGTTCTGGACAATGAAGGATTTGGGGTTCTGGGTTTTGCAGATGACCTAGTCATATATGTCCAGGGAAAGTTTAATAGCATAGTAAGGGAACGTATGCAACGGGCCCTTGATATAGCAACAAACTGGACTTTGGAACAGGGACTAAGAATGAGCCCGTCAAAGTCAGGAAGATCGCTTCCACCAGGAGGTAGAAAACAGAGGGACTAAGACCACTGTATCTTCAAGGTGAAATCGTAAAAATTTCCGGGGAGGTAAAGAATTTAGGGGTCATTTTAGACCCAAAGCTTACCTGGACCGCACATCTAAAAATATCCAAAACAAGAGCGGAGAGAACGCTTATGTTACTCAGACGCTCTCATGGGAAAACATGGGGACTAAATCCAAAGATAATGCACTGGTTGTACACTGCGGTAGTCAGACCCATGGTAACATACTCGTCGCTGGTTTGGTGGACAAAGATGAAACAGCATACCGCCATTGCTGAGTTGGGCAGGGTACAGAGACTTGCCTGCTTAGCTATCACGGGAGCTATTAGGACTACACCGACAGCGGCAATGGAAGTTTGGCTGAACCTCCCACCCTTGGACATCATGGTAAGGATGGAGGCAGGGGCGGCATTCATTATACTGCGAGGGCTGTACCCACTCATCGGGGACATACCAAAATTGGGGCATGTATTGGGGATGGCATCATAGACATGTCCATGGACCACATCAGACCAAAATTTGAATTCGACATAAACTTCGAGGTACATATTATGGACCGAAAAGTTCTTTATCAAGACTGCATGCGGACACTGAGAGTAGCCCTCTCCCACCTGGTTTACAGACGGGTCCTATGCAGGAACATGGTAACAAATTCATACCTGGTGCAGCAACAAAACGAACTGAAAAACTGCTAACATTAAGCAGGAGTCAGATCGAATAACTATAGGACTCCTCACTGGGCATTGCGCCCTGAGAAGTCACCTAAATAAGATGGGGCTGTATAACGGGGACCTGCAATGCAGATTGTGTAATGAGGCAGTTGAAACAGCTCACCATGTGATATGCGAGTGTGTAGCCTTACAGCGAAGGCGACACGCTATTTTTGGGCACGCGCTGATTGCGCCTGCAGATATTGACACCCAACACATAACTGAACTCCACAAGTTAGTGGAGGGTACAGGGTTGTTGGATTGGGTGGTATAAAATACGGGGACTTTTCTCAATAAGCCTATGAGGCTGCAGTGAAACCGGGGACACATGTCGAACGCACCCTTACAAAAAAATACAATACAATACAATACATACACAGGAACTAAGTTATGAAAAATTAGCCTTTAGATGCATTCAAAACAATACTACCTACGTAAATTCGACGTGTTAGTACTAACGTACAAAAACCTACCGTTAGTATTCTAGGGTAAATACTGAAACATCAGAGATCATTAGCCAAAGGAACCTGATCTCTGTCTTCAGCTCTAAAGAGTATGCAAACTACGACGACGACAAAAAAGCGGAAACCTTGGGCTAAGAAACCTCACGGTGCCAACTTGAATTTATTGCAGTCAAAATTCTGGCAATCACCTTCGACTATTATAGTGGGTAGAGCCTGTGAGCAAGTAATGGTACTTATTACTTTTGCCTCATAATAAGAGAAATTTTGTATTGAATCAATATTTAATATATTTTTAACCTTCTATCATTTTAATATTTGATAAATGTAGCAAATTTTTTGTCAACTAGATCATGCAGAGCTTGTTATGAACGATGACTTGCATCGACTGATTGAATCAGCATCTCAGAATTAACTAAGGATCAACCCTGATAAGTGTTCTTTGCTTGTGTTCGGGAGGCACAGGGATAATATTGCGTCTGCCTTGAGAGTTGTTGTTGGGGGCGGAGTTCTGAGACCGGTTAAGTCTGCGAGAAACCTTCGAGTAACCCTAGATACACGTCTAAGATTTAAAGATCATCTAAGCAAAACAATTCAGAAGGGTTATTTGCTCTCAAATTCTTATATCCACATCGTGGTGCTCTATCAGAACTTATTAAGATTGGATTGTGTGATGCACTCGTTTTGTCTTATTTTAATTATGCCGACGTCTTGTATGGTCCATGTATAGACCGAGTTGATATTGGCAGGGTTGAAATAATTCAAAAATCATGTTTGAGATATACGGGGTTAGAAAGTAGGAGCCGGTGTGGCACAAGTCAGGTAGTGCAGGTTGATTGAATATGACCAAAAGACGCGCTCGCCATTCGGCGACATTGTTTCACCGATTCATTTTCTCAAAAAAGCCACCTTACTTGCATGATAAAATTAGATTCATTCATTCGCTCAACCTAAGGTTTAGCGGCAGAATATTATTTATTTATTTTTTGTTTACATTTATTGCATATTAGAATTTTTTTATAACAATTCTATTGCAAGGGGTTAAACTAGTCTTACAATAATTCTCATATCACAAAAACAAGATATTATGATATACCGAAACAAAATCAAAACAAAATGTCACTCATTTAGAAGAAATGACCGAAGCTTCAGAACTCCTATCAAATAATCCGCAATGATTTTGGAATCCGCCAAAGAGATATTATCTATCATTGAAACGTGTTTACTATGTAGCAGAACAAATTGGGCTTCAAATGAAAATATAGTGGACACTCAACAAGAAGATGAAAAATTGTTTCAGGCAATTGTAAATTGCAAATAGTACATGTTATCTCAGGGTCTATTTTATACAAATGTCCTTTATATGTAAAGTGTATATAATGCTTTCCAGACAGACGTATTTGACACAAAACGCGCGTAACACCAATGGTTAGCCGATAGAGTACATAATGTTGTGGTATTATGGGTTTTGTGACTAAATTATTTAAGTTGAAAAAATTATAAAAATTAGAGTACTGTGATCGTGATAATGAGATCAAATCTTAAGATAACAGTTTCTTTTTAAATTGAAGCAGTAAACGATTTGTATTTGCTTTCAGGTTAATATAATCAATATCATTCCAGAGGCCCAAAAAATCCACATGCGCATACTCAAACATCTTCCGAACCTGTGCAGCCCAGTTATACTTAACATACAGTGTTAAAAGATTTAAGTTTCAAAAAGCACAATTTGAGATATCTAGAATCAGACATTTTTAAAAGATTCTGCAACCATGACAAAGTTAAACTGAACACATAGTATTTTAGTTTATAGAACCCCGTCTCTAACCTAACCATATAATCGGGTGTATTTTCAGGTAATGAAAGTAGCCTTTTAAAGAAACTGACCTGTGCTCGTTCCAACTGATATAATCATAACGTAGGCCCCAAATTGCAGACGCGTACAATACTGAACTCAAAATTATGGATTCATACAATTTAATTTTGGATTTCCAGGAGTTGGTTTTTGATCTCGAAAGCAAATCCATAACACTACCCATAGCAATTTTAGATTTGGATGCAGCTATCTTAGCCATTTCATAAAATAGCCCCATACACGTGAATTGTACTCCCAAATACGTATATTTATTAACAACCTCAATATTTTCATCACAATAGTAAAATTTCTGCCTGAATTCCTTGTTATTACCACCTTTTCGAAAGCAAACTATTTTTGATTTTTTCACATTTACCTCGAGCTTGTTGGTTCTGGCATACATTTCCAGTACTTTAAGAATTCTTTTAACTCCAATCTCTGAATCAGCAAATATTACTAGGTCATCAGCGTATAAAAGTAACAATACGTCAACAATGTTGTCCAAGTTAATTCCCACTATTTCGTTATCACGAAAGAATATCACCGCCTCCTCAACGATTTATGCGCTCTAAAACGGAATTAGCGATTCGTTAAAAGAAATGCCTGTGTTCAGATTTAAACAAGATTTTAAGAGGTATCTGCTCTCGATGAACTGAGTTTCAGGCTTGGTGAGTAGGTGATTTTCAGATATCATAATATATTCATTCTTGTTAAGTACCTATATATTATTGTTTTTTATGAAATTTTTGTGATTATTTTTTGATGTATTGCAATTATTATTAGTATTGTGTGTTATGTTATGTTATTTTAGGATTGGAACTGTGATCTTTTTTAAATTGTTTTTCCAAATCCTTTTGTAGTGTTTTGTACTGCAATAAATTATTTTTATTATTAACTAATTAAGTGAACCTAGAGGAAACTCGGTGATCAATCATCATACGAGGTTAATATTTTATAGTTGCCTTGTAATTTTTTATGTTAAAGAATTTTCTTTAAAAAATTTTGAGCTGAAGTAAGGTCAAATTTTCTATTTCAAGTTGTAAATTGTAAATACTGCTTTATTAGAATCTTATATTTGAATAAATCATAGAGTTTAGTTTCATATTAAATACTGAGTTTCAAATGAAGAAGACGTAACCCCACGTGATATCGAACCAATACCGAAATTTATTTGTGGAATTGATTTCATCACTATCACTTTGTTCATCATTATAAAGAAAATAATTGATATTCGCTGATAAACAAATAGCTGATGTTCATACAAAGGGTAGGTAAAATTCAATCTTACGAGTTTCTAAATTCGATTTCGATTTTTAATTTTAAATGTGAGAGGCAAAAGAGCAAAATTAAGAAGTTCTGTTAAAATAATAATTTTGTAGGGGTTTTAGCATCCTTTGGTTGCATGTTGTTATATTGTCATAATATATTAAAATTGCGTTTTCACAAAGAAATCACCTTATAAATTTGAACAATAATAAACCTCTTAAACATTAAATACTAAGGAGCAGCAGGTGTAAAATTTATTACACCTGCAACTGTCCATTATCTATATATAAGACTACGTTAGCTATTTTTCTTTTTGTTAACACCGTATAATTTGTAAATTGGTGAAAAATGTATTTCTCAGATAGGTGTGAAAATCGGTTTATACGAGTATAATTAAAAAATTATTGACAGTAAATATTTTATCAAGAGTGATTTTAGCTTGTAAAGTTGCACTGAATACTTGAACCTCTTACGTACCTATATCAGATTTAGCTGGTGAATTCGCCCAATAAGCGAATTAAAGGGTACTTAAACTAAATTAGCAAGTAATGTATATTATACTATATAATTGGCGAAATCTGCAACCTATTTTTTGTTATTCATATTCTCACTGTTTATTTAAGTTTAGCATTATATTGTTTTATATTTTTAAACTTGTGCGAAGCTTCATTTGTTATCTTCTATTTCTCAAACTTAGATTGATCTATAAACAAATGCCGGACTTTTTTAGAGCAGCTAAAATTTACAACATTAAAATTCTCGAACCCGGTATGGCAAATGATGTAATGAAATTTTCTGTTGATATGAATATGAATTTTAATAAAACAAACAAACCGTTAAATAATTTTGAGAACTTTTATTATAAAACGAAATATGATATACAAAAAGAAAAAATAAATCTAAATATGTAATTGTAATTTTAATAACAAATTTTAATAAATTAAATCAAATATTTTCCATAAAATGGTAAGTTGAACGATAATTTTGCATGCAATAACGAACTAAAAAATGGGGTGTATTTTCCAGACTTCACTGTTAAAAATTGGGTGAGAAATACGTAAAAACATGTAGTAAACATACATGTTTTTTATGTAATATTAGGTAAATCTTAAAAATTCGAGAATATTGCCGATAATTTACCCAGATCACGTATTTTTGCTTAGTAATATCGTAAAAACGCATTACCGAAATGTGTTTTTACGATATAATTTGTATGGATTCAAATCGTATCGAAAAATTTTCGATTTTCCCTGCAAATCTACGCATTACTTTTAGTACTACTCCGTGGCTCCTAGTAATTTTACGACACTTTCGTAAAAACATCCTTACAGCGCAAGCGCAGCCATTTACCCTTTATAATTCAGCGTTATCAAATAAACAGGGCACATTTATTATTTAACAACTGATTTAATAAACCTAAAACACAACTTAAATACAATAAGCTGTACCCAAAAAGGTCACAAAATATTAGCGGTGTGTACGGTTCCAGAGAAATAGTCAATGGGTTTCTTTTGAGGCTCTAATAATAAGCGCGTCTACATTAGCTGTGCTTATAGTCACGAGGTAAGTAAAAATGATTTGTTCATGTTGTAGGATAAAGTGTGATACTGTAAAAATATGATTAGATAGAATTTTATTTGCGCCCGGCGAAACTGCACTTACCAGGTTAGTGTTTATTTATGTATATATTTTGTTTCTTGATTTTTAATTGATTTTTTTTTGTAATTTAAGAAACTTCTAAGACTGAATTTACGTTTTGGTCTGTTAAGTATAGTATAGTAGGTACCTATTATTAGCCAAATATGATAGCTCAAAATCAACAAATTTTAAATTCTAACCTAAATCTGGAAAATGTTAAAAAATTATGTTAAATAATGTCTTCCTTAATTTTAAACTGATTTTTTTGTATAACATTTCTAGTACATTTGTTAAAATTCGCATTGTATATGTTTTCGTGCATAATGTAGTAAGAAACTTCTAATACTGAATATTTACGTTTTTGTTTGTAAAGTATAATATACTTAGTGATCCATAACATTAGGAAAATACGGCACCTCAAAGTCAATAAATTTTAAATTGTAACTGCCTAAAACTTGGGAAAGTTAAAAAATTATGTAAATCATTTCTTCTTTAATTTTTAATTGCATTTTTTTGTATAACATTTCTAGTACTTTTGTGAAAATTCACATTTGATATTATGTTTTCCAGCCTAATGTAAGAAACTTCTAAGACTGAATGTACGTGTTTGTTTGTGAGGTAGGTACCTATTATTAGGAAAATATGGCAAGAAATTTTAGTTTTTAGTTTAGCATGTTTATAGCATTTATATAATAATAATAATAATAATAATAATAATAATAAAGGACTTTTATTGCAACAAATTTCTTACATTTGCAACAGGGCGAGTTTCAGTTCTGGGTTACATATGCTATTATGCAACCCAGTCTGTTCAGCTAACCCTGATATTTTCGTTAAATATTAAAAATTGTGACAAGTAGTAATTCTGTGTTTATATTCAACATTGAGTTTTTCGCCACTTTTTAAACCAAATATAAACTGGGAAAGTAAAGAAAAATTTTTAAGTTGTGAAAACCACTGTAACCTAAAAGGAGAAATATTTTTTAGGCTGCAGTGGTTTTTATATAAAACTTAAAAAGTTGTTTTTAACTTTAATATTTTAGTGCATTTTTTTACATGAAATGGTGAGTTATACTACTAAGTATATCGTTTGGTATAACAGTGCTTTCTTGTTTCTAGACTTTAACATATTACTCTTTGTAAATGTTGTACAAATACGGTAAGTATAATGAAATATTCAGGTAAAGTTTCAGTAAATTCACATAAATATTCATGAAAGTACAAAAAAAAAATACGTATAATTACGTTCTTACTGTACAAAAATGGTATTTTTCCCCGATTTTTTGTGTAAGAACACTGTAAATTTTAAGTAAATTCCACTATTGTTTTACGATCATTGTACATTTCCGGGCCTTACCGCGAAAATACGGTATTATTTAGACAGCGATTGTGTAAAAATACACGTGACTAAGCGTACTTTAATGTTGTAATTTTAAGGTTATTAGTGTATTCTTACATGACATGCAGCGTAATTTTCATTTGTAATTTTACGATATTATGTAATTCTACACCAAATTAAGTGTAACCTTAATTTGTAATTTTACCTTAATAATGTATTTTTACACTAAATGTGGCGTAATTTTAAATTGTAATATTTCGACTAATATTGTAGTTGTACAGTCAAGGTGGAAAATTACGTGAGGGAATGGTTGAATAAAAATTACAGTTATATTTTACTATTCTGTTTTAACAGTGTTCAATAGAAATTTGACTGGAGTATTGTATTTCTTGGCGTTAAGTTTTGTACGATTGTTGACATGCCACTGATGATGGGCTGGTCTAGTCCCGAAACATGTATGGCAGATAGATTTTGATTTCTATTGAATTTATCTAGTGGAGATTTGACTTTCATTTAAACACTAAATTGCAACTCCACTTAAGAATGGACTATTTCGTCAAACGATTTTTTTTTATTGTAATGTTATTATGTTCGCTTTGTTATTTGCGTTTTAACTATATGTGTTTGTTTTTTTGAAAAACTATTAGTAGTTCTTTTCAAATATGACCCAGAGTTAATGAAATTATTTTCTGGTTGCAAACTTTCTCTTGTTCATTGGTTGTAAATTCAGGATACATTTCATTAAACTTTCTCATGTTATTTCTATAAATTTGTCAATTTGCTCATAAAGAAATAAATTAAAACTTTATTTGACTGATTATTTTCTTCTATTTTGCTATATTTATGCTATATTATATGCTTCTATATGCTTCTATTTACTGTTCACCACACACAAACAACACTAAATTATTGTCAAACCCGGTATATGCAATAAAAATATTGCATCTGGTCGAACTAAGTATTTTTCGCTGATTAATAATTTATAAAAATTTGATAATGTTTACAAGGAAATGACTCTAACTTCGATATTGTATCTACGAAATAGACAACAATTTGCTGACTGACATTTTTCTACACAAGCGGTACGACGCCAGGAATAGACAATTTCATTGGTCGATAATTCGCAAGAGTGGAAAAAAGTAAAGTTATAAATATTGGTGTAACAGAAAGTTACAGGGAGATTTTTATTTGCACTTCTAAGTAGTAAAGTTTGAAGAGAGTGGTTGGAGACTTGCGATCTCGGAACATGAAGTCTCCCTCGAGTTGGAGCACATGTCTCCCAGAGCTCCGCCAGGTTCTCTTACCACAAAAAACTTTCTTTTTTTTTTGAGTCTTCTCTCCAACTACGGCGAAGGGAACGAGTCTTAGAAGCGACAAAAAGCACTATCCTCCTTGTTGAGTAGTGCCTCTTAAGCTTTACGGTTTAGTTAACGTGTTTAAGTATAAGCGTATATTATTTTAAATACTTTACTCTGATGATGATTTTTTGAGACTTGTCCTTTTTTATTAAATTGATTTTTGTATATTTTTTAAATAATTAAAGTAAAATAGAATTAAAAACCGGTTACATACAATTTTATCACAACAGGAAGAGCTTCCACATACTAAACAAACCTAACATCAATACAGCTAGACGTCAAGTGACAGTGACATATTTGTTTAAGAATCAAGATATATTTGTGCTCATGTTATTCCTTATCAGCACGCAAAATATCAGTCTGTAAAAATGCAAACACTAGCACTTGGTAATCGATTTTCCAGACACCTTGTATAACAAATACTTTACAATGTTCGCCGCCATAACAATAGAATTCATGCCAACGCTCTATACTTGCTCTATAACATGTTTCTATAGAGACCCATATTACAACGAACTCTATCTAATATTAAAGAGCGCCGTTGCGCCCTGAGCTTTACCACACCTATCTCTGTCCAACACATAGCGACATATAATTGCGCATGAGTGAGATAAGAAGATTGAATAAAATGTCTGTGTATGTGTGTGTTGGATTTAATGTGAAATTTTCAGTGGAAATCGAGGAAAAGCCATCTCGACTGTGCTTTGGATTTGTTGGCGCCCATGTCGAACAAATGACTGCAGAAAAGTTGATCAAACTGTGCCTTGGGGCGGGTCGATTTTCCAACTGCCTGCTTTCGATGTTGTTTTGCAATGTATAGGTGTATATCGAGATAATACATGGAGGATATGTTTGAAAACTGTATACAGGGAATATAGTCGATTTTAAGAATATTTCACAATAGAAAAAAAGAGACCTAAAGAACTTTAACATAAAGAAATTTTGGGAATCAAATTACTACATAAGTTTTTTCTCTCGTAGGTAGTTTATTTAAAAAACTAGGAGTTAGTATAACTAGTAGGACTAGGAGTAGTTGTGATTATCTCTTAAAAAAACGACGCACCAACGTTCATTGCAAAGTGGAATGCTGATAATATGCGAAGTTTGATTTTGTGAAAAGTCTATACTTAATTGTGAACCTAAGAACAACTTTTTATATAGCAAAAACTCACAATGCTTCTAATTAATATCAACACATGCACATTCCGAATAGAACGCATATTATCAACTTCAAAAGGAAATTTTCCTTAAAAGACAATATTGCCCCCCAATTTTTATAAAAATGGGAACATATACGCAGATCAAATAAGGTAAAACATAGTTCAGAGTAACTATATTGTTATGTTTCTATTTCAATACCATCCAAACTAATTTATTTGTTTATCTATGAACACATACAAGAACAGGAACATAATTAATTAAAAAGGATATAAAAGAATGCAGTTGTGCACTTATATAAAACCTCTATAAAATAAGAAACAAAAATGTTGTATAAAACTTAAACTAAAAAATAATTCTATAAAATATTCAATAACAAATAAATTTATAACTCATCTAAATTCAATTTAATAATAATCATAATCCCAAGCTCAGCAAACTCTAAACCATTTTATAACACCTCTCAGGCATATTGCATAGTGAGAATATAAACACTAGCTTTAAAATATGTTTTGTAGACACATCCTCATTTGAGACACAATTATAAAACTATGAGATTACCAAAGAAAGCATACTATGGTCATAGATAAACAAACATAGATGCGCAAAGCCTGTCTTAAAACCCTGTAATGTACTCGATAGGGCAAGACAAAGATAGAGAATGTACACGGCATGGATAAAATTTGTACCCGGTAATTGGTAGTGATATGTTTTTTATCTATGAGGGTAGTTGTTCCCTGTCAAGGTTACGAATATTAATTTATTCCGTTCATCTATGCCTGAAAGAAGCGTTGTTGAACTGATAATTGAACCCATGTCCGCAAAAGCTTCGTTATCGAGATACAGGGTGTCCAAATTTAGTGGTCAAATTAACTTTTTGTTCATTTCTCAAAAACTAGCTAACCGATTTTGACAAAATTTTACATGCATTTGAGGACAGATTCTTATTTTAATATCGAGTTTAGATTTTTTATTGTTAAATTTTTAAATGTACTGATAGGCCTTAAAATTTGTTAGGTAATTTGTTATTATTAAATTGTTTTCCACGGCAACTTTCATTTTTCATTTTGATTTCTGGTAAACGTTATTTGGATTTAAATCTACCATTAACTTACAATTTATCGGTTTCCATAAAAATGGTAGAAATCACAACATCGACGTAATTAACTTTTTTGTAGATTATAAATTGCTCTTTTTAAAAAAGTAATAATTTAAAATATTGAAGCTTGTCAAAGCTGTCTTTAATTAATTTATGTGTAAAATTTACCCAAATGCCCCCTATATCTACGCCATTGAACAGTTAATAAAAGCCAAAATAATGCAGATTATTTTAGGTTATCGGTCCCCAAATGCATGTAAAATTTTGTCGAAATGGGTTAGCTAGTTTTTGAGATATGAACAAGAAAGTTAATTTGACTACTAAATTTGGACACCCTGTATCTCGATAACGAAACATTTGCGGACATGGGTTCAATAACAAAAAATGTTTAAATCACTTTCAGCAATCTCCAGTTTTCGTTTGTTGCAACCATAATGAATCACCCTGTATATATATATCTGTTAGACAATAAAGTTATTTATTTATGTTGTTTTTCAAGTTAGTTTTGATACGAAAGAATACGAGGTGTCAACTTTCATTGCGTGATTCTAAATATCCAGTTTTATTGATTTTAAAAATCCGTTTCCAATGAAATCCCATTCTTATCTTGGACACAGTGTACATATATCAATAGAGTTCAAGATTGTAAGTTAGATAAACCTGAACATAAGTACCTACATTTTCATCAAATCGACCGAAAAGTTTATGTACAACACCCCGTATAATTAAAACAAATTCTTTTAAAATTAATGTTAATTATTCAACATTTAAGTTTGTCTGAAAATGATCAAAATATTTCCTGCGTACCTGGTGTATAAGCATTCAAAACACAACGTTTGTTACGAACGAGAAATACACTTTGCTGTGGTCTGTTGTAGCGTGCAGTGGCAACATCTATTGGTTGTTAGAGAACTAGAGGTTCCACTGTCTGTGTAGAGACACCACTTCTGTTTTTTTGGACTATTAATATTGCCATAAGCGTTCCTCATCTATGTTTGTTTATCTATGCTATAGTCTAAGAATCAGTTGTGAAACACCGTAGGACAGCACAAAAACACAAAATGTGATCATATCATACAACGGGGATCTCCAATGAATGTATAACTGGGCAGATGTGTCATCGTACCATAAAGTGTATGTTTTCTGCGCATCCCACACCTGACGACATATATTTCAATACCGACGAATGATAAGCTTCAGCGATATTATTTGTTAGAAGGAACTTCAAAAAACATACAGTATATATCGAATGTAATTTTATTTATTAGTACAATATTATGCAATAAAAGACCACATTCGTTTTGAAAATTTAGTATTTTAGTATGTTAATTAAAATACTAATTATATTTAATATGAACTACCTATAAGCAATTGGAAAAATCATTATAGAAAAGCACACTAAATACATATTCCCCCTTCTCTAATCCTATTAATAAACACTCGTTCAAATACTTAATTAACAAGCCATTTCCAGAGTTTCAAAATTAAAATGAAACGCTGGCTGCCGTCGTAATGCAGATGGTGACGATTTCATATAATACAACACAGCCTTCTTTCAGCCTTCCAAATACCTAAAACAACAGGGCACATAAACTTTATGAAACTGTTATCCAATTATAAATTAAAAGCCTATATTAGAGTAAGATGATATTAATTAGTTTGAAATATATATGTATACAAAGTATGGTACATAAGGGGAGAGTTATTAGAACGCCCTCTCTGTACTCAATATCTTAACGATAAATCACATTAGTGACTGTTCGGATAATCCTCTGTATATAATGGCTAAGTGTATATTATATGTATATTGTCAGGGTGTTATATAGGGTGAAAGTTTGTCAGGATTTCAGGAAGGGTGTGCTAAATAACATGTTTGCCTTTTTGTTTCATATTATCAATTCGTAGTTTATATAAATACTCTTTTTAAATATTAGAAAGATATTACATGTACATGTTTCACAATGTTTTAGTTAGTAAGAAAGTAGATATATGATATGTATCTTAGATTTAGATTCTACCCGATATTTTTCAACTATTATAAAACGTGATAGCTCTTATTCATTCTAATCTTCAACCAAAATGAACTCATTTTGTATACCTCCTCAAAAGCAAAATAGGTGTAAAATATGCGATGTGTTTTTACATACATTTAAATATTCAGAGCAGCTCGTGGTTTACTTTTGTTGAGGCACCTTTGAGGGGACATTTTTAAAATAGCTCCCCAAATCGTCAATTTTTTCTTTAGAAAAGAAACATGATGTGTATGCTTTTCTTATGAAAATATCTCGCCTAAACAAAATACGAGTACTAACTTGCGAGGTCCAACATATGCTCTACTGTCTTTTTTCAAAATTTCACTACAAACATATTCCAGTACATTTTCCTCAAGAACACAATATACTTATACATCATATTGGGTCTGCCAGATAACCTTTTTTTTTTGAAAATGCTATAAAAGAAAAACTGCTGAACATTTTCTCAAATTTCTTTTTTTATTTGAAAGTACAATCCTTCCGGTTAATAATGACAAATAACTTCATTCAAATGGCTGCCTCGGCTGGCCATGCAGTAGCCTACACGATCGGTCCAATTTTTAAGCTGCACACAGCTGTATTTCACCAATAGCTTCACGAATATTGTCCTTTAAAGCGTCAATTGTCTCTGGCTTGTCGGCGTAACACTTATCTTTGACGGCACCCCACAAATAATAGTCCAACGGTGTCAAATCGCAGCTCCGAGGTGGCCAAACGACATCAGCTCTGCGGCTGATAATGCGATCTTCAAAAACAGGGCGCAAAACATCGAATGTAGCTTCGGCTGTGTGGCACGTAGCGCCGTCCTGTTGAAACCAAATGTTGCCAATATCCTCCTCTTCAATTTTTGTGAACAAAAATTCGTTCAACATGGCCCGATAACGATCGCCATTGACTGTAACGGCCACTCCTTTCTCATTTTCGTAGAAAAATGGCCCAATAATGCCTCCGGACCAAAATCCGCACCAAACAGTGACTCGTTTTGGGTGCATCGGATTTTCAATGTATGCGTGCGGGTTTTCTGTGCCCCAAATGCGACAATTTTGCTTGTTTACATACCCGCCAAGATCAAAATGAGCTTCATCTGAAAAGATGATTTTTTTGGCAAAATCGGCATCTTCTGTAAGTCGATCGCAGGCCCACTGAGCGAAGCGAAAACGCATTGGATGGTCAGTTGGCTTCAACTCCTGAACCAATTGGACTTTGTATGGCGTCATACCAAGGTCTTTATGCAAAATTCGTCTCAATGATGTCTCCGAAATGTTCAATTGTTGAGACCGACGGTGAATTGATGTTGATGGCGCTTCACGCACACTTTCTGCCACAGCAGCAATATTCTCGGGTGTACGCACTGTTTTTGGCTTTTCACGCTTTGGTTTATCGATGAGGATGCCACTTTTTTCACGAGATAACGAACATACGGAGCTGACGGTGCTTCTCTTCTTCCAAAATCCGTACGCAATTTTCGCACACATTCTGCAACATTTCCATGATTTTCAAAGTCATGTCGCAATATTTCCCAGCGTTTTTCAAGCGTATACACAATCATATTCGTTCAGCGGAAGGATAAAACTAATTATCTGTCAAATCAGACATGAGCTAAGTGTTACCCTTCACGAAATAAGCACTAGTTGAAAAAAAAACGTTAGATGGCGGACCCGATATTATAATATGATTAGATACTTGATTTTCCAACAAATTTAATTTATTCAACTTCGACAATAATATAACAAATATAAAAACATTATTATATTTGAAACATCTCTCCTCATTTATTCTTTCATTAATAGAGTTGCAAGAGATGTATCGATATGTATGTATTGATCGATCTCAATTTCTCAGCCACAAGTAGAAAAAAAAATATTACAAGCCATGGCACATATTTTTAAGGATACCAATATCCACCTATCCTACTTGGATATTGTACAAGAGTTTCCTGTTCACATACCCCCAGCTGCTTACGTACAAATTCTATCAAGATTTTTCTATGAATAATTTCTTCCCAGGGTTCTTTTTACGATAGTTTGGCTTACGGTATGCTTCTGTGCTCTAATACTGTTTAACATTTTGTGTCACTTCAAAAAATATCTTGTTTTAACATATTTTTTTATTAAAAGTAAAAATAACGTCACAATAACATGCGAAATTTCAACATTTTTCGATTCCTAAGTTTGGTGCCTACTTAGTGCCCAACGTGGCTAACTAAGTAATTGTAAGCATTCCGTAAATATAACTGTTAAGTTAGTCTAGAGCTTCTTACACAATTAGAACATCTAGCGGGTTTTGTATAAATTAAAAATATAAATACAAAAAATATTATAGGGTCCAGAATATTCATCCAAACGAGATCAAAACACGGTTTTGGTGCTTTTAGCACTATATATATTGGACAAGTATAAATAAATCAAAAAATAAAAAATTTCAACTATTTACAAATTCATTTGAGCCCATTATTAATAAAAATTCTTTTTTGTGAATTTTGTTTTACAAAGCATGGCTTCTAGTTAACACAACAAGAGCGTTCTTCTATTATTGTCATGGAAATACAGAGTCCGAAGACAATACATTTTAAAATCTAAATTTTAATTTGTACATTAAATGCATGATGCAGCGTCTTGTGTTTAATTGGCAACGTGCCGTTTGTTTAACGGTTAACAATAACGCCAGACAGAGACCACTGACAGTCTAGTTACCAACACCACAGATTATACCCTACCGAAGCAGTTGTTCAACTTCACGTCGGCGTCGGCATTTTGATGTTTTGTCAGTAAAATATTAGTCCTCATATTCCACGCAGACGCATTTCACAAGGTATTTCATTCATAAAATCGCAATCAGTTTACGTGCTAAAGGCTGACAGAGCCGGATATATAAAATGCGGACATCTGTAACAAAAATATTAGATCTATAATAAGACATTTGCAGTTCTCTGAACTCTATCTCTATGGTACGAAAGACCTGAAAGAGACAAAGCTATTATGTAGTGGACAGCCGATGTAAAAGTAACAAGCGCATGCCTAAAATATGAGGATAACGTTCTTATTGGTGTCTTCAGACAATGACTTGAGTAGAATAACTATTTGTTATACTGTGCCTAGATTCCCTGATGGAGAGTCTAAAGTTATTCGGACTTGTTAAACAAAACAAGACTTTAAATTCCAAAGTTTGCCTGTCAAACACTGTTCTTTCACCAAACGGCCGATTTGTCACGGCTCAACAGTGGTGATTGTTCAGTGTGTCATAGCCAGACTCTCGATTTGCTATCGTATGGTATTTATTGTACAAATGCGTAACCGGTGGGCATATCACAGCAAATTAAGAGTTTCGCTCTCACATATTGACCGATATCCAATGATGAGTCGTGGATTGAGGAAACGGCCGTATGGTGAAAGTACCAAGTTTAATGTAAACAAACCCGAACAACTAAATTGTAATTTTATGAGCAGATTTTTGTGAATTTTACATACATAACATACGACAAAGTAATTGCGTTTCCCAGTGTTTTTATCATCTACTGTTGATGACTTCTGCTCGTGTACTCGCTTGTTTGATTCTTCTACCTAGTCGGTTGTACGAGGGTTGCCTTTTATATTTCGGGATTAGAGAACAAAAACAAATATTACTCATCGAAAATCACTTTATTGTTTTTCAAAATATTCCCCATGAAGATCTATACACTTTTGCAATCGGTTGAACCAATTGTCGAAGCACTTTTGCCACTCTGATTGAGGTATCTCCAAAACATGCTTTCTAAATTCAGCAACCTCTTCTTCAGGTGTCGAAAAACGTTGACCTCTCTGTTTCCTCTGGTACTGTTCCCTCGATGATTTTTACGTACGGGAATAAAAAGAAGTCATTCGCTGCCAAGCCAAGACGATACGGCGGATTACTCATCAAATCGATGTTTTGTGTTCTCAAAAATGCAATTGTTTGAGCCGATGTGTGAGAGCTCGTATTGTCGTGGTGAAGAAAGATCCGTCTTCATCGGTTGGTTTTCCTGATTTCTTGGAAGACAACTAGCAAAGAAATGGTTGTGTACCACTCAGAATTGTCGTTGTTCTAGTGGTACGGTTGCGACATGTCCAGTTTTTCCGAAAAAACAGGCGACCATTTGCTTGGTAGTGCTTCGTGCGCGAACAACTTTTGTTGGATTTGTCTCATCTTGAAACACCACACCACAGTCGACTGCTGGAGCGGCACTCTGTAACAAAATAGCGATCGAGATTCCCTTCGCTTCGCTATTTCGTACTCTGTAACCAGATTCGGTATTTTCCGTGTCTAGCTGAACATGAGCGAAGAGGCGATAGAGAAGCGAATGATAGAGACGACTTGAAAGGTGTTTCTATGATCGTTCTGTCTCAGTCTATTCAATGCATGCATGAGTTTTTTATCTTTCTTCATTCAATGACAATAAAATGAAAAGAGGTTAGGTTATAGTTGTTTGTATTATGATTTTCAGGTGATATTATTTATTTTTTAGGTAAACTTCTTACAATAATTATAAACATTTATCTATCGCGAAAAAGGTATAAAGGTAAACATTTAATTTAAGACATTTTAACAAATATCATTTTTGAGTGGGATTAGAACTTGTAAACAATGGTAGCAACCTAAATATCTACTCCTTAGATTAGGAAAGAGAGGGGATACCGCACGTTCGTATATCTGAATGTATGGCAAGTGTTACGCTTTTAATGCGGCGGCCATTTTATAGGTGCTGAAAAACAGAAAACTACGTTTGCATTTTTGATGATTTTATTTGTGAAAATTGGGAATAGAAATTTATTTTGTATATTAATAAAATGGTACATTGTGTGGCTTTTGGATGCCCAAGTCGCAGTGAACAAAAGGAGTCCAGAATTTCGTTTAATAGGTAAAACTTAGAATGATGTATCAAGTCGCTTCTAGTTTTTATTAGTTTTTAATAATTATACGTAATCTTTAGGCTATTATCTTTTAGTATGTAGTATAACAGGTTTCAGTTTACCTAATTAAAACTGTTTGATACAACAATTCATTTAAAATCAACATGATAAAGGATTATTTATTGATAGAAACCTCTATAGATGTTTACTTTACCAGGGGCGTAGACATTATATTTTTCGAAAAAATTTGTTTTTTACACATTTTTGCGTTAAAAGTGAATAAAATAATGTCACTTTAGCTTTTTAATTCAATCTTTAGAACAACATGCACTAGATAGCCCAGCAAATCACATAATATACTTTTTAATAAAATCTATTTGTGTTAAATGTCTTAATGTTCGTGTATATTTCATAACAAAACTACAGTCTCAACAATTAAATCCCATTCTCGAAATCAATTAACAAAACTCATTCTATTTAAAGGACAATAAAAACGGTATGTATTGGTGTTGTGTCTACTGCAGTACCTCTCACTCACAGATTATCTCTAACCGAAAAATCAGCATTATATAATATGATAATTAGATTTGTGAACAAACTACCAATCAGTATCAAAGAAATAAATAGATTGAAGATATTTAAGAATGAAGTTAGGAAATTACTAGTGGAACTAGAACCATATCAATTGGCGGATTATTTTGATATGTAGTTAGGAGTATCAATTTTTTTTTGTTTTTCTCTTTTTTGACGTCGTTTCATTTATTTGTATGCTCGTGTGATTGTGGATATGTAGGTAGATTTATTTGAAATAAAGAATTGTTATTATTACTATTAATACATCAACATGCACATATCTTTTTTTATTAAAACTATTAATCAACAAAATTAAATAAAATTTCAAAAATATATCACATAAGTTATGTATGTTACGCCTCTGAATCTAAGGCATAAGTGCTAGGTGGTAACACAACGACCGGCACAGTTACGGGTCCACTCTCTTTCCTTGTCTAAGATCTACTCCTTTAAACTGTAAATTATTAATTAGGGATGGGTACTTACTTAGCTATGTATGCATATAACATTAGTGTATCTATAAAACAAATCATAGGTCTTTATTTACACAAAAAGTTCAATAAGACGCCTATCATCATGTAGACTAAATCCTTTTTCTAGTTCTATTTTCATGAATTCTTGCTATATTTTCGATTTTGTTACAAGAAATCTTTGCAGTGGCAACATTTTTATTAATCACATATACAACGCTTTTTGTAAAACCAAATAGAGAACTACTAAACACTCTCAATCTATTAAGATTAAGCCCAAAATACAAAGTAAAATAAACAAAGGAAATGTGACGTTAATGTCAATTAAATATCTTCTTATTATCGTATTTTTTCATGGCTTTAATCAAATTTGTCTTATATTTTCTAGACGCTTAGTAGTATTTTCTCTGTCCAATTGAGAAACACGAAACTTGTCGAACTATTACCGAGGCTATAAGGATTCGCTTATAGAGTACCGATAATGAAGTAATAGCGATCCTTATCGCTTGCTTCTTCTCTATCTCTATCCTTAAAATTCATATTACAGAGTGCCGCTCCTGTTTACTTTCGAGCTCATACGCGTAAATCCACGATTCATCATCTGTCACGATGTCATAGACGTGTTTCGAAGCACCGCGATCGTATTTTTTGAGCATTTCTTTCGACACGAGCCATTTTTTGAGCGACTGACAAATTGTGTGGGATCGAACGCAAACAAGTTTTTTTGACAGTCAATGTTTATGCAATATTGAATGCTGGTCCCACTAATGCCTAAGGTTGTCTCAATCACTTGATAGGTCATATGATCTTGCAATATCAGTTCGCGCACAGCATCGAACGCAAACAAGTTTTTTTGACAGTCAATGTTTACGCAATATTGAATGCTGGTCCCACTAATGCCTAAGGTTGTCTCAATCACTTGATAGGTCATATGATCTTGCAATATCAGTTCGCGCACAGCATCCATGGTTTTCGGAACAACTGATTTTGGACGACCGTCACGAAATTCGTCTTGGAGTGAACTACGACCACGATTGAATTCACCATACCATCGATAAACACTGGTCCTTGATGGAGCTTCATCGCCAAAAATTGAATTAAGTTCATCCATGCCCTGTTGTTGAGTTAATCCACGTCGAAAGTTGTAAAAAATAATCGCACGAAAATGTTCACGATTTAATTCCATTTTTGGCCCGAGATGAATCTTTTAAGTTACTGTAAACAACACAAATAGCGCTCGTATGTCAAAACGTTCTGAGTACGTATAACCTCAAAAATGTCCAATTTTACGATAGAGCTGTCAGTTGCCAGATTGCAACACCAAAGTTTCCAAATCCCGAAATATAAAAGGCAACCCTCGTACTATTCCCTCGATGATTAGTCTGCAAAATAATCTAAGATTAGAAATACCTAAATGATGATATAATAATGTGGTATTAAAGGAAAAACTTAATTAATACAAACAAAAGATTTGAGGAATTATATTTATTTGACCTGAGATGTCAAGTATACCGTTAGATATCTTTATTTGTTCGATTATAAAATGCACCTTTGTCTGATCTTTTGCTCATATTACATGGTTTTATTTAACAAAAAAATAGTTGATACAATACCACTAGGTATTTTAATCTGACGTCAATATAAAAAATATACATTTCTTTATAAATAAAAAAAAAGCGAGCTCGAACCCATTAAAACATGAAGGTACATATCAATAAAAAACTTCTCAGGTGTAAAAATGGGCAGGTACAACACATCATATGGCTTGTTGGGCTGTGTTTGTAGGATTTCTTTTTGTTAGTTTAACAAAAATCGGCTTTTATTCAAAGTGTCATGTTACAAATTTTATTAGGGAGTATGTAATACAGCATGAAATTGTAACTTTAAGCATAAAATACGTAAGCCTAAGCTAAGATATGCGAGTTTTACTAACCTTTAGTCAAGCTCTCTCTCAGTATATTTGTAATAATATAAAATAAAAATATAAAACAAAAATACGGTAATTTTAATAATTTCACATTTAAAATGCTTTAATTTAAATTGAAATATCAAAATAGATTGAAATTTTTTGCTAATATTTCTTACATATTTTTTTTCTTTAATTTAGTATTTACAGATTTAATCTTCGATTGTTGTAATTATACATTTTATTTTCTAAAATATCTCGAATTTATTTATTTAATTAATTACTGTATAATACAATTCGAATATATTCCTTAAAGTCAATGCAACCTCCTCATTATATTCTAATATATTCACGTGTGTAAAGGCCTTAAGGATTTTACTATACACTGCTCTAATATATACGCGATCAGAAATATCAATTCCGGTCAACGATTTTGCTGTACCGTCTTGGTGAAACCACATGTCAGCCAAGTCCAGCTCTTCTATTTTGGGCAAAAAAAAAATTGTAATCATCGCACGGTAGCACTCGCCATTCACAGTAACGTTTGTCATTTTTGAAAAAGTACGGTCCAATCATGCCACCGGCCTATAATACACACCAAACAGTGCAATTTTCGAGATGCATTGGAAATTATTGCAATGCTTCTGGCTGCTCTTCACACCAAATGTGGCAATGTTGCTTGTTCACGTATCCATTCAACCAGAAATGAACTTCGTGGCTGAACACAATTTTCCGATAAATAAGTGGATCTTTATCCAACTTTGCCAGTGCTGGCACCAAAAGTTAGCCGTTGTGGTATGTCGTGTGGCCTCATTTCTTGCACCAGCTGTATTTTAAAAGGTTTTACACTCAAATCCTTCCATAAAATTTTTCACGTAGTGGAGTAACAGAGGCTGCGATGGCGGCGAACGATGCCGAATCGATTATTCACGGTCACCAACAACACTGGCGGATACAGCTGCGATATTTTCCTCTCTCCGCACCCTACGTATGCGTGTTGGTGATATAATGTCCAGTACTGTAAATTTGCTGCGAAATTTAGTCACCAGATTCCGAAGAGCCGCCTCAGAAGGTCGCACATAAACTGACTGACCATAAAATCGAAGAAGTGCACGATACAGAAGCGCATCGAGCATGTATTGATTGATAATCTTTCATACGCAATGCCATAATTATTATTTTGTTGGTGTTGGAATAAGAAAACAAGAGACTGGCCAGCCAGGAAGCTGTAGAAGATTCAGTAAGTCTTTAAAATATCGTTTTTTTTAATCAGGTTTTTCAGTCTTTATTTTTTAGAGAAAAAGATTACAATGGTATCTGTCGTAATCACAATAAGAACGAAACGAATGATGATTCCACTGCACTCGACTAGGGCTCTGATGTAATGTGTATAATCATTGGCACAAGTAAAACCAGTAATTTGGTCCGCTATGCTACAAAATTGTTTAAAATGCACCATAGTTATGATTAATTTCAGATCTAAAAACCTTATTCTAGTTATCTAAGAAGTATTGGTTTCGTGTGCAACTCAATCAAGGTTATACACGGTGTCCGGAAATGACGTGTACAACGGAATATCACAAATTCCTTGGCCGAAAATATGATGATTTGGGTCAACTGCTCTATAATATACAAAATTGCGTAATTTGAGCGCTACAGGGCTTTAAAAGTAAATATTTTACGTTTTTCCAAATAAATCAAAAAATATTTGATAGATTTTATTCATTTTTAGATACGCGTTTGTACCAATAAACTACAGTTTTTTATTGAAGAAACTCCAATTTCTAAAATTACAGGGTATTTAAAAGCTTAGTCACAATAAATTATCTACACATATCTTTTGTAACCCTCGTATAATCAATACCAGTTTTTTCCTGTGAATAGTTCATTTAATTTATAAACTATTTAATCTCTTACAAAATTTGTGTTTGTCAAACAGTTTCGAGACAAAAAAAAAATATTTTCTAAATCCCTACAAGCCTGAATACTAAATACATATAAATACGTAGTTAAAATTCATTCCATGACTTAGAGATAAACCGTAAAAAGAAAAAGACGAAATTCTAAACGCAAATCAGGTTAAATGACATTAAAATAATATCATCTTTTTGTATTTGTCAAAGTAATTATAATCACCTTTTAATAAATACTTTGTAAGTTAGAATAATTATTAAGTACTGATTCAAGCATGTAGGGATTTAGAAAATACTATTTTTTGCCTCTAAACTGTTTGACAAACTAAAATTTTGTAAGAGAGTAAATAGTTTCTAAATAAAATGAACTATTCGCAGAAAAACACTGGTACTGATTATACGAGGGTTACAAAAAATGGGTAGATAAGTTATTGTGACTATGCTTTTAAACACCCTGTAATTCTAGAAATAGGAGTTTCTTCAATAAAAAACTGTAGTTTATAGGTGCAAACGTGTATCTAAAAAATTAAAAAAATCTATCAAATATTTTTCGATTTATTTTGTATTAGATAAGTTGATCTAAATCATAATATTTTCGGTCAAATAATTTGTGATATTCCGTTGTACACGTCATTTTCGGACACCCTGTATATATTAATAAATTCTTACTTTAAATACACTCCTGTACTGTAGTGGTAATAACTTTTTGCATGGCTCACCTTGTACATACATTACTACGCCGGAGGAAAAAAGGGACAACGAAATTTTTTAGTAGCTCACCAACAGGAATTTAAATTCTGCTTTGCGGACTTTTAAATCACCGGCTATCCATCCTGCTAACACCCTTTTCATCAGCCAACTGCAGAAATGTATCGGCCAATTAGACTGCTGGTTTTTATATGGCATTCCTAATCATTGTTACCTGCAGAGTAAAGTTAAACAAAGTGGTAAGCCTAAAGGAAATACAAAATAAACGCGTATTCGGTAAATTTAAATAATTATAATAAATTCAATCATTAATTTGTAATTATTACTATTAAATATTGAAATAGTATAAAAGACAATTTTAAAATTATTTTATTTCATATCATATCTCATATTTTATTTTCAAATATTTGTCATTTTTGATACTATCTTTATACATAAATACGGCGTACGTTTCGACATTTTTTTTTTTAATTTTGGCTTCTTCAGGTATCTGCAATTCAGTAAACACCAATCATATTTTACAATACAGACTTTCTCTAGTTAAATTGGTTAAATTAATAGGTACTCTCTTTTTTTTTAACCTAGTAATTAAACAGAATCGGACTTACGTTATCAGATAGGATAGCATATGCTCTGGATTAGAGGCTAACACTATACCTGCAGGCACTATGGCGCCCGCACTACTTTTACTTTCCCGACCCATCGGAAGTGAACAGTAAGTAAACTTAGCTGTTTATTTATACAAAAATTCAACCAAAAAGACACATTGGTACAAAAATAAACATCTTTTAAAAGCAACGATATTATTACATTTTATTAATATTAAAACGACAATTATTGCAATTATTTATGATCAGTGGAACAGAAGCTTTGTCACGACTGTTTACATTGAGAGAAAATGTTGCACATGATACAGCAGTAGAATTTGGTAAAGGAGCAGCAGCATTATTGTCATGTAAATTTTTGTGGACATATTTTATCTTGTTTTGCATATAGTCTTCAACGTAGCCCCCATACCTTTTTACCCCTAAAAAATAATGCCTTTATTTGCCAAAAGTGTAGCTGATCTCACCTGAAGGACTGTCCAGTATAGCTACTGTAATTTTCTAGTTTTAAATATTGGGATATTATCATAGGCCGTCCTTCCACCTGTCTAGTGCATTTCCCATTTTTAAAATAAAAAAAGACGCATAGATGGTGCCTGGTTTGGTCTGAGCATCATACATTTCCGAATAGTCTCCAAATAGTGTCTTTTATTTGTAATAGTAAACGATCGTTGAATGTGTGCCTTGGTATTCGGAAATTTTACTATAATAAAAAATGATTCACGATCTTTAATATCATCAAAAGATATATTACCTCCAGTCTATGATCTGGTGATTCTACAAATTTCTTCCTTAGTTAAAACGTTGGCCTTTGAGGGTCTGTGTCCAACATTTCTTCTCTTTAAATAGGCAATTAAAGTGGAATATTTGGATAGGTATATCAAGGGATATAAAACAAGACCTAGTTTGATTCCTTAGCACAAAATATCCCAACAGGAATTTTTCACAAATATTCAGTCCATTTCGCTCCTCGAATCACTTCTGAAATACTTTATATGTATTTTCATATATTTCTCTAGATTCTTCAGGAATTTTGGTTGAGCTTCATATTTCCCACGCTTCTTGCAGATCAACTCTGTTCACAATGTAGCTCATTTTCTTCTTATAAGTAGGTACTAGTTTTTTATTAAAATTTTAATAAACGAACTTTGGATAATATACGCCATTTGACAACAACGTGACATTACAACAACAGCCTTGCACGATAACAATCACCGACATGACCATGAAAACGCCTAACGATAATTCTGCACGCCGTATCAAGTCAACGTTCATTTTGATTAATTTGAGAATAATTATTATTAAAAAATAATAAACTATGCAAGTATATATATTTTTGGTCGTACAAAAAATAGTATAAGCATCACGAACGTTAAGCAGTACCGACCTCAGATAATTGGTCCTCGATCATTAAAATGTGCATGTAGACTTTTCTATAGATGGAAAGCCAAAACTAAAGGCCAAACCTGCTTGTCCCCCATTTATCCCTTCGGATATCAATGCTATTAGAACATATGGCACTGAAAATACTGAGTATTATTGCACACTCCCCGTAAAAACATATATTTTATATACGAGCGTGCGGGAGAGTGCACTTTTCCGCACACGAGCTATCATGCAAAACGATACTTTTCTGCGTGCAGGAATTTTCTCTATAAGTAAATAAAGCTGTTTGAAACTGTCAAATCCAACGAACTACTTATGCAAATGCAAGAATTAGACCCTAAAAATTTTCGTAAATTCCGTACTTCTACATACTCTGTATCTAAATATATGTTAGTCAACAAATAATTGGTATAATTATTTTGTCAAGCGATTTGGGTGCTGGAAATCTAGAGCTGTCGGCGAAGGATACATACCATATTCCACAACTCAGAAAAAAGGTTTGTCCAATATTATAAAATAAATGTTGGACATGTAATGTTATTCAACTTCAAAAGAGTCTTCAATTTACCTATTAAAACCCCCCACACTCAGTCTGCGTTTTTATTTCAGCGGTGCTTCTATAAATAGTTCATTAGCATCCAAAACAGCTACCGTTTCCACTCCAGCCTCCCGTTAAACAACGAAATCTCATCATCTTAGAGTTGCCGCGACACACGAGACGAGACAGCTCGAAAAATTGTAATGACTTAAAACCATTCAAACCGTTTATAATAAAAATAATAATATTTTAAATGTTAATTAATAAAAAAACAGCATCTTAGGGTGTGATCTGGTAATGAGTTAATATAATAATAATAAGTTAATAATAAATAAAAAATAAAATTTAGAATAAAATATAAAACTTTTATTAAAGACCTGTATTGTGCTTTACAGTAAAAAAACCAAAACAAAACCAAAAAAAAATTGAATTATATTAAAAATTAAAATATAGTTACTAATAATAATAATAATTAATAAGATTTCTTCAGAAAATAAAACATAAACTCTAAACTGAAGATAAATAAACAAAAATCACAATTCTTTTGGCGTAGTATAAAAATTGGATATTAAGTTCCACTAGTCAAAGTTTAGCTGTACAAGTGTACCATGAGTTAAGATATAATAATGAACAAGCCGACTGCGCATGAAGTCGCTTCCGAAGTTAAGTGCCTACTAAACCAGCTTTTGCAAAAAAGCGTTCTGACGGAACGCTTGTTGCGGTAATACTTAATAAGTCTCTTGCCATCTTCGCAATATGGGGATTACGTCATTCATTGTTGCTCTCTCTGAATAAAAGTATGCGTTTAGCTCTTATTTTCAATATTCTTCATTTTCGGATTGAGGAGTAGCCTTTTTGAATATAAATTCAATGTCCATGTCTTTATCTGAGCCAGATTTTCCTTCAGTTTATTGTACGGGTGGAATTGGTGCATATTGTTCAATAAATTGTTTCAAATTTTTGGTATGATTGATTTTTCATTTCTTCACCCCAGAAAGTCATTATGAATGAGGTCCAATTTGCTTTATAGTAATGTTTAAGCATATTATCTCTACCTGCTTAAAAGCTTTGATGAATATTTCATCACCTGGAGAATGTTCTGTCTTTTTATCAAGTTCTATCACAAGCTTTTCTATTCAGTCAATTAACATGTTGAAGCCGATTATTACCTGGTAATGTTGGGTAGGAACCTCCCGATAATATATTTCTGATATACTTAAAGCATCGCAATTTACTAAATTTATTAACATATTTACAGTATTTAAGAGAAAAATAAAATACTCTTTCCTTACTATCTTTTCGTGAAGTTTGTATTTCAAAGTATCAAGTAGAGACTACTGCGCGCATACTTCGTACTCGTTCATACTCATCCGGCAGCTACAACGATCGATATTTTGCTTTTAGAGCACTTTTAAATTAGAAAAATCATTTTGAAAAAAATTCACAGGAAAAAACTTATTGAAGGTTGGCAAATTATTTTAACACTTCTGCATTGATAATAAACAAATATTACAATGCAATGAACTTACTGGCTGTTGTTTATTGCACTTATACCTCTCAGAAAATATAATTTTAGTTTAAAATGAAAAATCTTTTACTTTGTTTAAAACTTTAAGTATAGGGCAGTCCTATATATTATATTCTGAATATTATGTATTTTGAGTGTCATGTTGTTTTTGTTTGATGTCTAGATATTTTACTGTTAGATTGGAGACAGATTGGTCTTACATCGAAAAAGTCTAATTAACTTTCCTAATGTCTATAATTTTTTTAATAATATTCGTGACAAATGAGACAAGACGAGACGCACTTTAGTCTCGTCTCGTCTCGTCTCGTCTCGAAATACCTTATTTCAAAATTTCGAGACGAGATCATCATCTGCAATTTCTCTTCATAACGTTCTTATTGTAGTTTTATCAAAATTTGATCA
Organism: Apoderus coryli; assembly: GCA_911728435.2. Classification (NCBI taxonomy): domain Eukaryota; kingdom Metazoa; phylum Arthropoda; class Insecta; order Coleoptera; family Attelabidae; genus Apoderus; species Apoderus coryli. Next base: position 5,564,465 of record OU452204.1, on the reverse strand, counting down.
AATATTTCCTACTTATATACTTTTTCTCTGTATATAAGCTCAGACTGGTAGAATAAATTAGTGTTCCTAACACGTGTGCAAAGTGACTTTTCCGCACTTGACTTGACTGACTGTGAATCGCGTGCGGAAAAGTATCACTTTGCACACATGTTAAGGAATATTTTAATTTGTCAAAAAACAATGAGGACATTTTTTTTTTGTAAAAATCTAAAGCAAATTACAATAGGCTGTTACTAACATAAGAATAGGGTTCATGTTTGTCACTGATCTATGAAAATGTTGAAATTTTATTAGGGACCAATAAAAAAATGTTAACAATGATCTTGTTGACAAAATAAAAATGTGTTCGTTTACAATGAAAACAAAATGTTGTTCGTAAAATTCAATTGTGAAAAATATTAATACAATAATAACATAACAAGTACACAGGTCAATGCACAATGTGAAACATCGGTTTAACTTTGATGCAATAAAGTGTAACAATGGGACAGAAAAATATAAGATATGCGACAGATGCTTGACAAGAGTAACACTATTTGTGATATGTCTAATATTCTCACGCGTCAACTCAAATGGTTTGAACATTGTCCCAAAGGCGTACACAAAATGTTTTGACTGGTAACCAGAGTTTGTGTGCGTTCAATAAGTTCTGTCATTTGACGTAACCTCATAAACTGTTAAATTAAATGACACTTTACGTCATGGCGAAAGGTATGTAACTTAGATTTACCCTACTAGGGTGGTATGATAGCTGGTATTTCTACCAATACATTATTTTTTTAAAAAGTCCATTGCTTTCCTACTCCATAATCTTTGGTGTGTAGTCGTAGACCCATGTTTTAGTTACGATTATGTAGTGTATGAAGAAATCCCTCAAACTGTTCTTCAATAGGTCCAAATCCTCTTCGGAAATGGTGAGATGGTTCTGTTTGTTGTGCACGTTCAGCAAACGCCGCAGCAAAGTCCATCGGGCCCACAGATTTATCATACCCAAACGTTCGTGCATGATATTTTGCACAATTTTCAGTGACAAGCTACATATCCGAGCTACATCTGCAACATGGCATGGACTGTTTCTTCCAAATTTGAAACTTGAATTACCTGTTCAACAAATGCACTTAACACTGAAATCCAGGCTTAAACAGCAGCTCTAAAGGCTGCGAATTGTTGCATTTCTTGAATAGTTGAAGTTTCTAATTTAGAGTCATCTATCCTACGAAGTCTTAAATAAAATAAAATCATTTGGTGTTCGAAATTATTGATAACAATTGATCAAATTGATAATAAATTTGAAGTAGCACTACTTCGGAAAATCCACACGAGAGTTAAAGTTAACCGTAGCACCCTCCATCTCTCACCAACCAAGTTGCTTTAGAAAAAATACAAACGTCCGTGTAAACAGTTAAAAGATGAAAATTGTCGGTATTTTAACAGGAAAATTTCTCTTTATCATTTGGTGGCAAGTATAAAATGTTTGTATTGTAAATATATGTAAGATACAGAAGGTGCAAAACTTCTGGTCTAGGTTTGTCAATGGTTTAAGAAAGTATGATCAAATTATATCACACACTTTTCGTGCTGTGGGTTGGCTAACTATGGAGCACCGTCGCGTCGTTTGCTTCATCTTGGCAATTTTGTACTTTATATTTTGAACGATTGGTCTAGCTCTGCTCCAATTAGTACTAAATTAATAAAACGAAGTAATATTCATAGTCTACGCCATTTTAATAGACCTACTATGCCGCATCACCATAAGGCTCTTTCTTTCAGAGAGGCTTTACTTATAATGCGATCAAATTTTATAATAATTTACCCGATAGTCTTCGCCAAGTCAATAATAGGAATAAGTTTAAATTTTTATATAAAAGATTTCTCCTAGTTCTCGTTGGGTTGGACTGTGTTTCGATGCTTCATTTATTGTCTCATAACGTCTCGTCTGTGAGATTTTTGCATATGTGCTGTTCTTGAGGGTTGAGTAAAGTAGCTCTGAGCTAGACTTCCCCTTCATGAGCAGCATATTGGATTATATAACGTAATTATTCGTTTGGTTTTCATAATAAAGACTATTTATTATAATTATTAATTATCTAAATCCTTTATTAGTTTGGCAATTACTTTTGTAAAATTGTTTGTGATATGTTCAGTTAATGGTTTCATTTCAAATTTCGAATGTTTATTGAAGATTAAGAGTTAACTGTGAAACAATTTATCAAAAATAACAGGCACGATAACAACTAATTATATCAGTACTCTGAATGGACAATTTTCTTAAATAAAAAGTAAAAACTGTACAACACGCCACTGTCCAAAACCATATGAATAAATATATTTATTGCAAGATCTTCTGATTGACGTGTCATCCCCCCAGGTCGACTGTTTTGACCTCCCTCTTGGCATTACATACAAAAAAAAGATTAAAATGTACACAAGGCACCATGTCAATCACAATCTGTTCCAAACCCGAATAATATCATCACAAATAATGCTTTTTGCTAGGCACTTATTAAGTGCACTGATGCAAAAGTGAAATAATGTGTTTTGTTTGATATCTAGAGGGACCTACATCGTGTCGTGGGTTTGTTAGTGATTCGCAAAATTAAAGTTAATTTTGGCCTGACAGTTAAATGTTTTTAATTGATTTTATATTGTTCTTTTGCCATAAATACATTTTCAACCTAAAGAATATGAACATAGAAATATAATGCGCCCAAACTAAAATAAAATGTTAGAAGAAATCGTATGTTTGATATAATAAAATATATCCATTGCAAATCCAGTATTTTTGATAAAATGTACCACGTATTCGTACGGATCACCTTTTATATTTTTATACTAATGACTCTTGCAATATGTCAAATTTTGACATTATAGCTTAGAGATAATAATACTAAACAGTTTATTTGCAATCAAACCGTTACATGTTCTGCATAAACAAAAATTAAAACATAAGAAAAACTTATATTGAATAAAAAGGGGTCAAAAGGCAGTAAAACTGATATTAAATTTTGACCCAAAAAAACACATAGGTACTTTATAATATACTAATCCAAATTGTACCGAATTGTCCGTTAGACTTTTAACACAGAAAAATAAATTTAGTTTATCTTATAGGTTCTACTCTACATAATTATCCAAATTTACAACTAATAGGATATACAAAGCCTTCCCCACCCCAGTGACTTCAGATTTTCGGGAATTATATTATGTAAGGCATATTATACAGGGTGTTTGGAAGGTCGATAGAAAGTCTTGGGGAGGTGATAGGGCAGACCATGTAGAATCTTTTATGCCAAACATACCTTAGTGCAAAGTTTTACGGTTTTCGAGATATTCAGATTTTGAAATTTGAATCATAAATTTGTAAATGAAACAAAATAAACAATTGAAACATGCTTTATTGGTGTTCAAAGTGAGAACCATTTTTTCTAATACATGCTCGAGCTCTACGTCTTACTTCGGTAGTTGTTGTATGTAATAACCTGTCTTGCTGCATTACTTGAAAAGCTTCTCGAATTTTTCTTATTAAATGGTTTCTTGATACCATTTCTTATGTATAAACTAACTCTTTAGCCTGCCCCCAGACATAAAAATCCAATGGTGTCAAGTCCAGGGATCTAGTAGGCCACAGAATATTGAATTGGTCTAGCTATTTGGAAAAATATCATCCAAATATTGTCTTACGACTAAACGGAAATGAGCTGGACATTCGTCGAAAACATATATTTATTATTCTAAAGTAGTCCATAATATCGAGGAGCAAATCAGATGATTGATGATAAAACTCGTCAACTACACAAACAAATCAATTTAATATGCTCAAGAGCACACTCATCAAACCATACATGTTTCGGGATACGTTGTTCCCATCATCAGTGGTACATTAAAAATTGTCTCGAGACGGTTAATTAAATACGGCTACGATACGGACTCTACAAGAACGTAAAATTACAATATTCAAATATATCAGATATTAAACATGTTAAACTCACGATTTGTGAAAGATGATTGTACTCTTGAGCATATTAAATTGATTTGTTTGTGGAGTTGACGAGTTTTATTTGAATCATTTATTTATTATTTGTTTGCAGTCAATTTGTTTTTGTGTGTTCCAAATAAAAAAAAACACACTTTTAGGTATTTAAAAACTATTTCATATAGCCTATTGTTCTTTTAGTGATACCAGGAAAAAACGCATATTTTCATACTAAAAATCGAAAATCTCCAATAAGTCGAAAACCGTAAGACTTTGTACTAAGGTATGTTTGGTTTAAAAGATTCTAAATGGTCTGCCCTATCACGTCCTCAAGACTTTCTATCGACCTTCCAAACAACCTGTATATTCTCTGTAAATGACCTCAAAAAATAGCAGATCGGTATGGAGGCGGCGATAGTAATCCATTAAATCGATGATTTAATGTACGTCTTCTTATTGACAATCAATCCTGTAGTTAGTTTTCTGTAAGAATTTAAGACAGTAAGTAGTAGGAAAATGTAGATTACTCGTGAAGGTTTCCCTTTATTGATATTTAACCAATAGTTTAATATAATGCAAATAAAAATAATTATAATAAAAAAATACTAATTATTGTTGAATGAACTATAATTCTGATTACTATAAAAAATCATTTTATGAATTTCTGAGACCCTAAAAATGCGTTTCAGGACTGTGTGCCTTCGCTTGATTTATCGCTTAACGACTTTTTTGTTCTCAATGAACCAAAAAACGCGGTTCAGCGGTTTTTATCACCTTAAGACCGCTCGAAGCCTTTCAAAACCATGGTTCTAAGATACAAGCTTCAGAGTGAAAAAAATGTTTTTAGACTGGTTAGAATATACAAAAATTTATAAACCATAAAGGCCATTAATTTGAGTAAGTCATTCTTGAAGGGAGTTGTTCTTTCAATAATGACGAAATATAAATCGAATATCTACGAAATCAATTTAATAGAACAATGACATAAATAAACATAACAATAAACATAAATCATTCCCAGCCAAACATGTTTCCGAACTAAACCAGTTCCATCATCAGTGGCAACAAAAAAATTCTTATTCGCGACGTGCTTTAAGTATATTGGAAATTTTATTCACATGCTATCACCAAACGTTGATCCACAACAAATCAGTGGTGCCCAGTCTGGTGAACGCATCGCACTGTGAAGCAAATGTTGAATAAACTTAAAGTCTTGTTAGAAGCACATCGTAAAATGATAATATGTTATTGTTTCAATACAGTCTTTTACGTTATTAATAATCAAATTAATTACATATTGAAGCTTTACAACAGATTCGTGGAGAAATTAGTAAAATGGCCTGTTTTTGATAATAACGTTTAATTAGGAAAAAAACAACAACATCGTATCGTATTAGTTTAAGACAAAAGAATAACAATTTAGTACTTAGTATTTCCTCTTCTAGCTCTAACAATAGCCTGCATCCTCCTCGGCATACTGCGCAAAAGATCTTTGATGGTTTCTTATGGTATTCGATTCCATTCTTCCTGTGCAGCAATCCTTAATTCTGCAATTGAGTTAGGAGCTGGATTCCATGCTCGAATATTTCTTTTTAGGATGTTCAATACATGTTCCATGGGATTTGTGTCAGGACTGTATGGTGGCCACTGTAGCTTTGCAATCCCGAAATCCTAAATGTACTGGTATACTGTTCTTGCGACATGGGCACGAGCAGAACAGGTTATGCCATATACCGGATTTATTTTATAAGGTAACTTTGTGCTAATGCACGATAATAAGTTACCTTATCCATCCATCCAGCCGGTATATGGTATAACCTGTTCTGCAAGGATGTTGCGTATGTGCCAGTCAGCATTCATCCTTAAATTCAGTTCAATGAGCTCCGTGCGATTCTCCCAACTAATGCTAGTCCATAGCATAATGGAAGCACCACCAAAGCTAAGATTATGTGCAAGATTACATTCTGCGAAACATTCTCCTGGCCTTCTGTCAAACTTTACAACGTCAGTAGTCGCGTCGGTCTTACAGACCATGTACCCTAATGAGCCCCTAAAGAAATAGTGTAAGCGAATTTTTAAAAATTTCATATGTGTACGTTTTTATAACACAACTAGTTACTAAAAAAAAGAAAAAATGAGTACATTTGGCACATTTTCTAAAATATACCAAACAAAAAATTGAAAATGGTTATTTTTCTCATAATAAACAAAATTATGATTTTTTCACAAACAAAAAAAAACTATTATAAACAAGTTCAAAATTAAGTTTTTGTATTTTCCCGGCAAACCGCAAGATTCCCAACTAACAATTTAACTTTTTTAATTGCTGTAAGAACATTTATAAAATATATTTTATAAAACACCCATTGTTTTATAAACATTTTCACAACGTTCTTACGCGCCTTATAAACACGAAAAAGGCGCAGATTTATAAAACAAATCGACTCTTTAACGGTTCCATAAATGTTGCTTGTTGCTATTATACAATAGTTTTTAGAACGTTTATAAATATTTAATAAAAATCAAATAAAACTGTTATAAACATATTTTATAAATCTTTTATAAGAGCCTCAATTTCAACATTTTTGCTCTCAGCGGCAACAGTTAAAGGATAAAAACGTTTTTTTAAAATACCTTTTTATACAAAATTATTTTATAATTATTATGCATTGTTGTTGGTACACATTAATAAAATCTGAACAATCATGGAGGTAAAAATAATATAAAACGCTATAATACCCAATAATGAATAATAAAATAAGTCAGATAAAATTCACCCATGAGCAGATTTGGCTGCGAAACAAAATTTACTGTTAAATATATTGTATATTATTACTAAAAATTTAATGCGCCTCGTGAATTATGTAAATTAATGAATTTAGATTTTATAAATTATATAAAATATTTTTTTTATTGTCACTTATTGTTGAAAATAATCTTTTGGTATATCCTTCATTATGTAATGACTGATTCTGTATACCTTACTAGCTAAGATAATTTTACAAATTATAAAAAATATTAATTTTAAAAGTTTGGTCAACATGGCTAACAATTTAAAGAAACCAAAAATGGCTTCTTCCTTATACGATGCTTATAAAACAAAATTATCTCAACACAGACGAGTATGCTCTTTAGATAGCTATTATAAAATAACTGCAGAATTGTTTTATACAGGGGTGTATTCGTTAAAAAACATAAATATCATTATAGGTATTTTAAGGGTAATATAAAATTAATATTACCTGAAACCCCTTTGATAGCATAAGAATGATATGATGATGATATTATTCTTTTATATCTATCATATGGACACTAGCCAAAATATAAGTAGATACCTATGTTTTATGTAAACGTGAAGAATTTTTTATAAACCAGTTATGGTGTAAAAAAGTATATATTTCACTAAGCTTGATAATGAATAATGAAGCTAATTACAAGTATTTTTCTTGAAGTTTTATGTATTTAGTTATCCTTTGCCGTTATTTAAAATAAATTAATAGTGAAACATACTAAAACAAGCTTTTATATAAATGCTCTAAAAAATCAAAATTTAATTAAAAGGTGCTGCAAAAAATATATAAGATAAAATGTATACAAATTAATCAAGTCTACTCCTGTCTACTTGAAGTATTCGTGCTTGATACTTTGATGTTTGTGTGAGTCGCCGCCGTGTGTCGCATCGTCGCAATATTGGAATAATAATAAAATAGTAAAGAGAGTTTTACAAAACAAACTTTAATATAATATGTTTTATAAAAGCTTTTAATGTGTTCTTATAAAACAAAATGCTTTTATAATTACTCTCTTATTAGCTCTTACGGGAGTAATTTAAACATAACCTAAATTGAGCTCTTTGTTTATGTTATGTAGGTATGTATGTTATAACTGCCGTTATTAAAACGGTTTGTTGAGTGTCTTTAAGAGAGTTCGAGGATCTTGAGGTAGAAAATTTGGCATGCGTTTATTGAGTATAGCAAAAAGCTTCTTCTGGAAAAATGCGGAACATGATTTGATACTGCCCATGTTTTCTCTTAGTTTTGCATTTTTTCTAGCTCACTTGTTGTGCTTGAAGCATGATATTGATCACCAATTCTCTATTTCGGCTACCCGCTCACCATCTCGTAATAATTCCTCCTGAGAATTTATCAGTCTCCAAAATATTTGGTGTCTTATAAATTGTCATTAATTTGATTAGATTCCATTGCAGTTTCCTACTCATTATTATAGTCACTAATGCTTTCCCTTTGATAATTTATAATATTGTAATTAATTTTCTATTAAATGCACAACTGCTTTTCGTTTGGACATTTTAAACCTGTGTATGATATAACAATAAATATCAGTTGAAAATAAATAAGACTACGTTATATATTAGTTCTAGGTAATGTTTATGACAGCATTTTAATTTTATAAAATATGCATTGGCAACATATTTATTTTTTTATTGTTTTTAATAAAATAACTAAAAAACAATTTTGTAATTTTCTGAAGTAATCCATTTATCGAGGAGTGAATGTTATTGTTTGAATAAAACCATGTCTACTCCACAAAATATTTTTATATATATGTTAAAATTTCATATAGGTAGCCAGACATGTTTCGGACTACACGTCCATCATCAGTGGCTAAGTAACCTTTAACAATATCGCATTCCCCACATTCAACGATATTGTTAAAGGTTACTTAGCCACTGATGATGGACGTGTAGTCCGAAACATGTCTGGCTACCTATATGAAATTTTAACATATATATAAAAATATTTTGTGGAGTAGACGTGGTTTTATTCAAACAATTTTGTAATTATTAATTTGCGCACAAATTTGCTGCAGCAAACAAATCGCTCTTAATAACGACAATAAAAAACTATTTTATTATTACGAAACGTACTTTAACAGAATAATTTTATAATTGTTTTTAAAGGAACAAGTTAATCCAGACTAGTACTTTTACAAAATGCTTTTAAAACCAATTATCATTCGGAACAAATTCGTCCTATAAAAAATATTTTATAAACGTTTATAAAACTGTTACGATATCATATTTTATAACTATTTTATTATTTTGCTGTAAAAACGTTCTTAAAACAGTTTTTCTCACAGAAAAGTTTAACACAGCAGTTTTATCACCAAACGAACCTTTAAAGAACAAAAAAGTTTTTACTAAGCGGCAATAAAATAATTATAAAATATATTAGTTCTTTAAGAATGTCGAATTGCTAGTTGGGTTATGTTCCAAACACATATATTTATTGCGCTTATAGCAATTAAACCGAGTTTTGCGATTTGTTTTCGAGGGGCAATAGGCACATCTTGCTGGTACAGCATTCTGTGATTCAACAGGTTTGATATAACCGCCAGAAAGGTCTTGCGTCTTAATCTTAGGCCTCGGGGAATATTATTCATAGCTGAACGTACTAATGATAATTGTTCAACAGCATTTATCAGAATATTTTTTTAACAACTCAAGAAATTATTATTCTAAGGCATCATAGACCCCAGGCTGCATTTAAGGCTTCATCCATCAGCAGCTTAAGCTGTTCAGCTTCCCAAGAACTCATTTTGAAGCACGTTACATATAATAATCAACATTAAAAAACAAACGGGGATAGTCGCGCCGGTGTACGAGAACTACCAGAATACAAGCCTAATGAATACGGAATTGTAACTGCTACCATAAGATACAAATTAATGAAGCTAGGCAGCGCGAGCGTTCCCCCAGTCCAAGTGTAATGAATTGGCACAATAAAATCACCTGAGTCGGTCGCAGAGACCGGGCGCGACTAACGGAGGGTTAAAAATGCTTGCAGAAAAACATACCAATAAACATAAAGATTCAAAAATAATAGTACGTAGAAAAATATCCTCAAAATTATTTAGATGTCGATTTCTTGAAATTTATGAAAAACTGAATAAAAGTAAATTGAATTAAATTTGTTTAGTTTCAGCAGTAGAAATTAAAAAAATTTCTGCCTAAAAATAGTCACCCTGGACCGGGTCACCCTCTATATCAATAATATGAAGTTAATATTTTTATTAGACTGCTTTAAATCGTAACAGTACCTGGTAACTCGTTTTGAGTTTTTCCAATGTAACGAAAAGTCTGCAGTAATTAAGCTACCAACTGCAATACTAGATATAAATCACTTCGCATTCTACAAAACAGAAGGTCTATATAGTCTATTAAACCACATATCAACTAAACCGTCAGACAATAAAACAAAATATATTGCACCACTTAAACTGTTGTTGTTGTTGTCGGAACTGGGAAAAGGTGTATTATTGGCGAGAAAATGCCTGCCTATTATCTACCAATTTCAGGTATTAAATCATTCCGGCTATAATTGGCGGCAATTTTCGACTGTTGTTGAATGTTTCGTTACCTATATTATATTTAGCTTGGTATTCCGGTATATACCGGCTGCTCAAAGTATGTATTGTTTTACACCTTATTTTTGAATAATTATGTAGTTTGGAGATATACACAGTGGATTCTTTAGAAAAAATTTCTCCGCACGTCACGCTGATTTTCACCATGTAGATGTTGCAAAACAATTAGAAGTACGCAGATGTTTGAAAAATTTGTATTCTCGTCAACTGGGATAATAGATATACAAGAAAACATATTAATAAAAGAGAGTTAGTGACATATCAACACAATAGTTCAGTGGTACAATTACATAAATTATATCAATAAAAACATAGAATTCACATCAAAAAACAAATAAAGAATATTATTCAGACAGGTATCTATATAAATAAAAAATTAAATCCTAGAAAATGTGAAGATTTCAAATCAAATTATGACTATACACTTGCAATTTGATATAAATAACTATTCATTTAGTAAGAAAGATCTCAACTTTAACAAGTCTTGTTATATATATTGGCAATTTGAAAGATAAATAACAAAACAGATTATTGTATGAAAAGAAGTTGCACAAATAGGGAAATGTTGTTAAAAAAATCGCTATACATGTTAAGAATCAAACCATTATTAGCAGATTCGCATAAATGAGTACCACCACAGATGTTATAAAAGTGCTTGATCTGCAAAACCCAGTTAAATTTTACTTCCGAACAACTACTTAATTCTAACAGCCTCTGATAACAAATCTTAGGCGAGTCGTCCATCTGTTCAACTTTCTTACGCCAAGTGAGTGCCATTTTTGAAATAGTATAGCTCAAAGCAATTACATCCACCTCCAACCGTACTACATGATCTGGTGTATTTCTAGGCCAACAGATAAGTTTTTTAAAAAATCCTACCTGAACCCGCTCCAAGACATCCTGATATATCAATCCCCAAACTCCGACAGCATAAGTTAGTGGTGATACAATGATGCTATGATACAGTTTCATTCTTGCGTCCCAGGAATTTACTTTAGTGCGTGCCAATAATCCCATGGTAGAACCGATAGCCTGTTTACATTTAAGCACCGTTCTCCCTGACACTTGACAAAATAAAGCAGAAGATATAAAATCCACTCCTAAGTAAGTATAACTTTTTGCAATGTCCCATAATGAGTCATTAAAATAGAATTTATGATTTTTATAATTCTGTTGGTAACCTCCTCTACAAAAAATCTTGACCTTAGTTTTTGAGGTGTTGGCAGTTAAGTGATTTATATTACAGTAATCCTGTAACGTTTTTAATTTACGCTTGAGGTCAACTTTTAACATTTAACTGAAAACTACCGTAGGTTAGTTTTCAATCACTTTTACACACCGATTGATCATCAAAAAATTCTGACCGAATATCCCTCTGACATTGACAAAGGCCTCATAATTTTATGTAAAATTTCTGAAGCAACGTGCTTTCGATTGTCATCAAATAGTCTCGTTTATTATCAATGTGCTAGGGATATTATATGAGGAACTGGAACTGGAAGAAGGATCGTTTTGTAAGGTGGGCGTACAGGGCCCGGTTCAATGAGCGAACCATTGAATTAAGTAACTCGGTTATTTGATCTGAAAACTGCACATTGTCTTCTAGGTAAATCTAAATTATTTGTTGACGGTAAATTTGATGTTGTTGAAATACAGCGGTCATTGTATCTGGGTATTGTGAACGCGATCTTACATTTGACCTTGAGTACCTCGGTTTGTTGGTTGGCTTGAAAAATACGAATTGTCTTCAAGGCAAGATGTTTGGTTGTTTGATAAGACTCGCAAATGTACAGACTTGTGGTTTATTGAGATGTCTTTTTATTATACAGCCACCATCTGATTGAACAACTTCATGTAGTTTTACGAATCGTTTTTGGATAGTTCCGTACTTCCATAGTTGTCTTCCGTGATAGTTCCCTGATCGTACTGTTGTTCCAATGATGTAAAATTGGTTCCAGTTTGGTTGATCTGCTTTACTAATGGTTTCTGAGGTGTAATAATATTTAATTTTGTTCGAAGATTTTGGTCAAACAGAAGTTCTGCAGGTGTTTTATCAGAAGAAAGGGATGCGATTGATACTTCTCTCACAGATAATGAATTGTTCCAAAGTTGTTGGTACATTCCTGGCCATTTATTCTTTGCATTCAATCAATGTGCACATGCAGCTAATTTTTTGCTGGTTCCTCCCATTGATAACTAGGTTTTTTTTTTCGAATTTTCTTGACATCATACAGATTTTAACTTATTTTCTTCCATCTCTTTATCAATACCTTTCCAGTGATTGTATTTTCGAGCTAAAGAGTTCACTTTAACAATCACTTCTAGTAGTGTGTAATTCTTGTAGCATCTCAGGTTGAAGACTTTTTGATATTATTTCTGGAGTATTCTTCAAAGTTATTCCTTTTTGGATAGAAAAGCCTGGTTCGAAAAAGTTTCCTCTTAAAAGCTTTGCCTTTAACTTCTTTAATTCTGGGTTTCCTTCGTTCTGCAATTGTGTAGGGGTCAGGTGTTGTAGAAATCAGGTTTACCGTGTAATTATTCTGCAGAAAAAACATCACCGTCATATTATTATTCTGTGAAACATCAAAAAATATAAACATTTAAGTAGAAAATGTTCAAAACCTATAATCAATAACATACAGCGTGATAGACGAACTCTATAACAGTAATGCAGTGTTGGCAAACTGACATCACATCTACAAGCGTCGAAAAGGAGTTGATGCCTCAAGAAGAACATAACGTAAAAAAATACCTTTTAAGAATTGCAGGTCCAAAGGAAAGTTTCAGCACAATTAAAGCAATTGCAAATAAGTATGTTTACCAACGAGTTGTCTTCTTAAGATCAGTGATTTATAGGGTTTAATTATTACTATAGATCTCTGCACTTTATAGACAACAAATTTTGGCCGTATAGTGGCATTCTTTGCCATATTGCAACACTTACATCTTTGCAACCTATAGGTAGTTAGAGTCTGCACTGGACCCTCCACTGCGACCACCGAGCGTCTGTGGCTCATACCTGGTTATATTTCACCCAGCAGCTCAATCTTCTTAATGAAGTCGATTATTTTGCTGTGTGAGCTTTCTTTTAGACTAGCTGGTAGAAGGGTTACTTCACTAAATATTGCGAATTTACTTTTAGCTACCGCTGGGTCAGAACATATTACATGCTCCGCCGTCTCATCATCCTTAAGGCACAATCACTACTCGGGACCTTCCAAGAGACCCAACCTTGTGAGATGATGATTCAAACCACAATGACCAGTGTATAGGCCAACCAGGAAGCGCAGATGAGATCTACTCATACTGAACAACTCCACCCTTGATTTCGATGGGTTAATGAACTCCTTCGAATGTACTAAACCATGATAATTTTGTCCAAACTTCTGAACTTTAATTTTACTGCTATTGTCAGATCAAAGAGTGACATTCGGATAACAAGAATACAAGCTAGCATGATATGATATGATGTGCAAATTGGATCATTAGCCAGTGGACGTCGTCAAACAGGATGATGGATGATTCTATGGATTCGTATATAGATATATTACAGGTCATTCTTACTACCTCGAAAAACCATCAGTGCTGTGCCGCAGTAAGCTTTGTTTGGATGTAAATGATTGCGACGTACGTGTGTTTAGTCATTCTTTACTATGTTGCAATATGTAGCGTTGTAGTAGGTATAGTAAAAATTGCCAATACACTACCCGACTATTAGGTACACTATACCGATGCATTGGAAAATATATATAAATATAAAGAACATAATATGGAAATATAAATAATAATAATAATAATAGAGAAAATATTTCCTACACAATGTTTTCATTTGTGTTCATTTTAAAATTAAAAATAATACAATCGAATCATAATTTTGTTAGACCTTGTTTCGTAATATATAAAAATAGTATTCTCAATTCACACAAAAATTGGAATGAATTAATTAAACAGAGCATTTAGTTTCACTTTATTGTTTTACGAAATAATATAAAATATAATGGATTACGGTGGATTGTTATTTTCTATAAAGTGTAATTAGGTACCTAAAATTTATGCTAGACAAATCAAATAATATTTTTAAAGTAATCCATTTCAATGCGAGGAGTTAAATCGTTAATGAAATAAAACTCATCTACTCCACAAATGAACTTTCTATTTGTCAATCATTATCAACTACCATACATGTGGTAAGATATTATTTTATACAGATTAAAGAGATTAAAGTTATCTCGTGTTTTCAAACATAGGGTCATTCGTTGAAAAAAGAAAATATTTTATGAGACTATATCATACATAACAAGAAATAAAAATTTTAATTAATAACTTAAAGAGTTATTAATTAAAACGGTGTTATTTAATCTGTATAAAATAATATCTTACCACATGTATGGTAGTTGATAATGATTGACAAATAGAAAGTTCATTTGTGGAGTAGACGAGTTTTATTTCATTAAATCAAATAATGATTACAGAATAATAGCTACGAACAAAAGTACATATTTTGTTTATGGAAACAATGTAATGGCTACTTGTTAACAAGATCAAAATTAATATAGAAGGCAATCCAAATCAAACAGCAAATGAATGTCATGATTATTTCTTACACAATGGTAAAAAATTGAAAAACGAATTTCGTGTAAAAACAATCAACTGTTTTGTGGTATCTCCACACGCGAAGAGACAAATTGAAGCCGAAACAGACACGAAAGACGGAAACTGAGTATTCAAGTTTAACTTAAAGAAAACGAACTGGATGAAATTTTCCTTGGAAACGAGAGCTATCGTATTTTTCCTGCATTCGAAGTCCCTGTTCTCATCAGTAAGGCAAAGTAACTATATAGCATGTGTTTAGATAAAGCATGTCTTCAAAACAGTCTTGTAATAAAACTCAAACGTCTGCGTTTTGCGAGTGCCAAAAGTCTTTGTTGACAAAACTCGAACTTCTCGCTTTTCGCGGATGACAAAAGTTTTGTGACAAAAGTGAAATGGGTAGCTGTTCTCGCACAAAGTACTTAGCTACACAGACCAGCTTAGCCTTGTCTGAGAGCCATCTGTAAATATTCAAAATGTTTGGAATTTTGCACAAAAGTGCTTTCACTAAATGACGAATTTTGGCCTGTCTTACGACCTTTGAGCTTGTCAAATAGCAATGTTCCTTTAGAATAAGAATAATCAACTGTCTTACGCTTATGTTTTAAAAGATTTATTAGATTAGGATTTATTAGCACCAGTCTTATAAAGAACTTTCTAAAGTATTATAGAACCGTCTGCCCTTAAAAATTTAATTATAGCTGAACGTTACAAATGTTCAATAATGGCCACTTTCTAGAGATTTTTTTATCCAATTACACGTTTATTCAGACACAACGTTAGGACCGAACTCGTCCCCAAATAAATGATATATATTATAAGTAAACTAAAAATATCTAAACGATGTTGATTGAACAAAACTTATAGCTTTAATATTTCTAAAAATCACAACATTAACATAGTAATTAGTGGAATAATAACTAACTAACTCATCATGCAAATAAATGCATATAAACTATATAACAGGTGATTCAATGAAACGGTACGATTTCAAATAAACAAAAAAAACTGAAATAATATCTTTTTATTAGATTTAATAAAAAAACCGTATACTACATAGATGGAAATTAATGTTTAAGTGAAGAAATATTCAGTTTTTGAAGATGATATTGGAAAGGTGGCCTCCATTTTGTCGGACACATTCTTGCAGCCGTAGTACAAAGCTGTTTACGACATTGAGTAACATTTCTTGAGGTATTGCTTCCACTTCTTCAAGTATCCGTTCTTTCAAAGCCTCGATAGTTCTTGGGGGGTACTTTGAAACACTTTCGACTTAAGATACCCCCAAAGAAAGTAGTCGCATAGGGAGAGGTCCGGACTACGAGGTGGCCAGGGAATATCGCCGTTTTTACTCATAAGACGACCGGGGAATGATCTTCTTAGTAAATCCATTGACACTCGTGATGTGTGGCATGTTGCACCATCCTGTTGAAAGGTCGTGTCTTGATTTCTGTAATTCTCGATTGCCGGAAGAAAAAAATTATTTAACATCTGCCCGTAGCGATCAGAGTTTACTGTTACTGCGTGCCCATCCTCGTCCTCAAAAAAATAAGGTCCGATGATGCCTAACGAAGAAATTGCACACCACACGGTTACCTTTTCTGAATATAGGGGTCTTTCGTGTAATTGCCGTGGTTTATTGTCGGACCAATAGCGGAAATTGTGTTTGCTGATCTACCCACTGCGAAGAAAGTGAGATTCATCACTCATCCAAAGATTATGCAGCAAGTTGTCGTTTTCATTAATACGCTCCAACATTTGTTCACAAAACCCTAGTCGGGTGGGATAATCTCGAACGTTAAGGGCTTGCACAATCTGGATTTTGTATGGGTGGTAATGGAGTTCTTTATGCAAAATTCTGCTCGTAGTGGTATAGCTGAATTGCAGGTTTAAGCCTCGTCGTCGCAGGGATCTTCGAGGATTCGCGGGTAGTGAGTTTAGCACTGCTTCAATACGCTCTGGTGTGCGAGCAGTTTTAACACTGCCACCTCTTTTCTGTGATGTTGAACCACTAATTTCAAAATTCTTAACCCAAGTCAGAATAGCCTTGTTAGACGGAACTGGAGCGCAGGGAGGCAAATGGTAGTATAAACGAAACGCTCGTTGTACACGCACAAAACTTTCACCATTTCTCCATGTTAACTAAACTTCCCACTCTCTAGATTCACAACGTTTACGTCGCAATACCGCAGCTCCTCTATTGTTCCGCTCGCAGCGTTGCCAAATCGTGCCGTTTCCCTGAATCACCCGTTATAACAGATTTGTAGACTTTAAGATTACAAAAGACATTTTGAGCTAAATGCCGTTTTTAAAAACTCTGACAACCCTACAATTTATCAAAATACTATACTATACTATCTCTACCAACTGTCCTTATAATCCGTGACATAATTCCATCTATTTTGACATGATTGATTATTATGCACAGCTTATATTATACGTAACAGTATCAAACTAATCAGAAATTATGTGTTTACCTATTTCCAAAAAATAAAAGTATCATCATTATTTTTAAGCTCAAATCAAATACTGTTCCATTTTTTTAACAAGAAAAAAGTTTGACATATGTTCAAATAACAAGGATAAGATATATTTCCAACAACAGAGGGTACTTAACCATCAATTTAACTATTTTCCCTTAATTGTTGTGAAAATATTTGTTCAGAAGAACTTTTGGTTTTCAAAATATGTATGCTTTGGATGTACCCGTAATAATTGAATTGTCTTGTACTATGACATATGGGACTTTTTTTCAACTACTATTTTATGCATTTATGCATACAATATTAATATTTACTCGGGCCAGGAATTACTGTCAATTATGTTTAACAACAAACTAGAAGCCTACGAACGTTACTACTAATAAACTACAGCCAAATACTATATAAATTTACTCCTCTTTGCTAACATTAAGATATAAAATTAAAAAAACCGTCAAGGTTCTCTAAAATAATGATTAGATTTTGATTTTGCTAGACGTAGAAATAGAACAATAAGTAATAAAAATGTTTTTTATTAATGATTAAACTGTAGGTATTTTGCATTGAGTACCATAGCATAACTGATTGTTATTATAAATAAATTTTATTTTTCTTATGGATATTAAATACATACTAATGACAATAATTATTATAGATTTAAAAATGCAGATCTAGATCTAGACCGTTGATTTAAATATACTTTCATAGCACCAATTCAATCTGGCCGGCGTCATATATAGTAGGTCATTTTGTATTTCACCTGTTTATAATTTATGTCACTTAATTCTTTTATAATCTTCTTCTATAAAGTTTTTTCATTCAGATCTTTTCAATCGAAAACATTTTTGTATTATTACTTAACAAGAAAAGGATTAGTATAAAGTTACACATGGTTGAATTTTGTATCTATTTGAAAGAACATTTTAGTGCATGTGTCAGATGGTATTTTACTGAATAATTATAAGAAAAAAACTCAAACCTGATGGTTGTATATTTTTAAGGAAAGTTTAATATTCCACAGCGCAAGTACAAAAAATAAAGTGATTATGAAAATATTCACATTTAGGTTTTATGTCGCGGCAGGCTTAGAGAGCGTCATCGGGCAACGGCATGACAGTTTGTAGTTGTTGAATTCATTATCTGTCAAAATAAGAGATCTTAGCGAGATAGAAGTCACTCGTGCTATAGCTTTAATTGAAATTAGTGTAAAAAATCGACAAGTAGCTTGAAATTTTAATCCCAGTATATCAGTTATCAAACGTGTGTAAAATCGCTATAGAGAGACTGGACGAGATAAAAAACAAACCGGATAAGGTCGGAATCGCAAAACTACACAAACTCAGTACCGATATTTAGTAGTTTCTTCTTTGCGAAAACGAATAGCGACAGCAAAAGACCTTCAAAGTACACTTAGGATGGCTCATCAGGTAACCATTTCTAACCAGACTGTTAGAAACAGGTTACGGGAAGGAGATTTAAAACCAAGAAGGCCGGTACGGAAACCTGTTTTAACTCGACATCATAAAACTATGCGATTGAACTTTGCTCGTGAACATTTGGGATGGCAACTTCGACAATGGGGGCCAGTACTTTTTACAGATGCATCAAGATTTCATCTCACTCGTTGTGATGACCGATTGCGTGTGTATAGACGTCCGAATGAACGATAATCCACTGCTGCTGTACAAGAATTATCCAGATTTGGAGATAGTCCGATAATGGTCTGAGGTGGAATAAGTTTGGACGCAAAAACCGATCTTGTACTGATACTGGGAAGTCTTACAATTGCAAGATATATGGATATGTCTGTTAGATCAGGTTACTCCTGCAGCATATGCCTGATTTTCTTTTCATGCAGGGTAATGCAAGGCCTCATACTGCTGCGATTACTATAGATTTTTTTAACGAGCATGAAATTCATAAAATGGATTGGCCAGCGATAAGCCCGGAGGTCAATCGAATGGGACCCTTATGGGATATACGTGTTCGACGTCGTCCAAATCCACCTCAAACCCTTCAGCAATTAACAGAAGCCCTAATCGAAGAGTGGGACAGTATATCACAGAAAGACATTCGAAGGCTCGTGAGAAGTATGCCAAGAAGATGTCAAATAGTCACTCGTGCTGCTGGAGGGCATACGCGATACTAAAACACATTGGTTTTCAGATAGCGGAACATTGCCATTTGAAAAATGTTTGCTTTTCATTTTGTTTTTTGGCACTTTTTTTTAAATGTTGATCTTAGTTTACAAATAAAGGATTAGTTGAAAGTTCAGAATCTAAATGGTCATCTGTATATAAATATCACTTAATAAGTTACAGGGTTATACAAAAGTGTTCCTTTAATTTTTTTGTGCAGTGTATATACTAATAGATGTCGGCGAGCGCATGTTTCATTGCTTGTCTCGCGCAGTGTGCATTAATGCTTGTATGTTATGTAGTCCTGTCCATTGTCTGATATTCCAAAGGCAAGACATCTTCTTCCTCATCAATTCTCTTCTGCCTTCAATCTTGCCCTCTATTATCAACTGCAGAAGCCCGTACTTTTCGTTACGCATGATATGTCCTAGATAGGCTGTTTTCCTTTTCTTGACCCACGAGATCTGTTCACACGCTCATCAGCTTCCTCGTTTGTCACTCTCGCTGTCCATGGTATTCTGAGAAGTCCGCGATACAGCCACATCTCGAACGCCTCCAGTCTCTAAATTCTAAGACCTCGACTAGGGGCCTCTTTATTCGAGGTCTTAGAATAGATATCCAGGTCACAATGCATCAGATATTCATAATCTTGCGATACAGCCCCATTTCGAACGCCTCCAATCTGTTGATCCTACTCATCTTTAGGGTCTAGACTTCCACATCAGAGAGAAGCACGGACCAAACGTAGCATTCCCTGAACTTTATCCTCAGGTCGATATTATCATACTCCGAACAGTTAGACACACCCCTGAAACTCAGGGAGTGCTCAATACTGCTTTATCTTTCTTTCTCCGATGTCCAATCTTCGAAGAGCCATGTTCGCAGGTACTTGAACTTGTTCACTCTTCCAAACGTTAATCTAGAGTCGGCGAATACATTTATGTTTCTGGTAATGACTATTAATTTCGTCTTTATTGTATTGGTGTTTAGACCCATATTTATCATTTCCTGGAGATCGTCCATATTATCGGCCATCAACACCGCATTATCGGCATATGATCCATTTCTGCGCCTTCCAAGGCCTCTTGAAAAATTGCCTGTGAGTAGAGAGTTGCATAAGAATGGAGAAGTCTCCCTGTATTTAGTAAGCAGGGGTGATGTTAAATATTCTAATGCTCATTCTCTTGAGATCAATCCGTTGAAGACCGAGTT
The DNA here is from genome assembly GCA_911728435.2 of Apoderus coryli. NCBI lineage: Eukaryota > Metazoa > Arthropoda > Insecta > Coleoptera > Attelabidae > Apoderus > Apoderus coryli. The sequence continues at coordinate 5,543,685 of OU452204.1, read as the reverse complement.
ATTAATTTTTGGTTGATAGAAATCGCTATGCAAATTTAATTCCATTGAATGTTGGTCCTGCAAGGATTCGGCAAGGATTCGGCAAGAAATCTGGGTCTTATTCTAGACACAGACTTAAGGTTTACTCAAAATGTGAGTATTAAACGAGCTTTTATAAATCTGAAGATGATATATGCTAGTAGGAGAATCTTAAATGAAAACACAAAAAAACGTTTATGTGATTCATTGGTTCTATTACATTTTAATTTCGCAGACGTTGGTTACGGTCCTTGTTTGTCTCGAGTAGACGAAAATAGAGGTCAGTTAATGCAGAACTCTTGCGTGCGCCTTATTGGTGGAATTCGACGGGGAGAGCGGTAAGGTACTACCAAGTTACGAGAAATCAGTTGGCTCACGCCGAGCATTGCACTCTCTTGTCTTTTTTTATAAAATTCTTATAAATCAAGCCCCTAGTTATTTATATTCCAAAATTGAGTTTCGTGGATTTGTTCGAACGATCATTTTCATTTAATATATGTCAACTCTACAACAAGCTACCTCAGGACTCAGGAAATAAAGTTACTGACGGCAATTAGATTCAAGTGCGCTGTATACAGGGTGGTCCAACGAAAAGTTTGCACCTAGCTTTTCTCTTTTTTTTGTAGTCGAATGCGAAAATGCTCGGACACGTCGATTTTGCTTTTGAGGGGGACACATTTTAAACATATTTTTCGATCTGCGCCTTTAACCCCCTAGCGGGGGTGAGTAACAACCCTAAAATTTTAAATGGAAAGAGGGGTCTAATGACATATCATTTGAAAGGACACAAAATTGTCTTTCTAATGATACCCTATTTGTCGAATTTTACTAAAACAGTTAATACGAAAACGACTTTAAAGACATTAAGCCGATAATTTTGGTATTAATGAGAAATACAAATAAGTTTTAATTATTACGACTGAAAACAACTACAATCATTTCTAAATTATTTACTTTGAAGAAAAACGGGATTTCAAAAACACTATCTTATTTATCAGAACTAAATTCCTCACTAATCGTTTGCGTTTTTTGTTGAAATAAAAACTGCAGATACGTGTAGGAAAAGAATTTACACCGTTTATTTTAGTCTTTTCATTGATTCAGTTTGGTTGCTTCTCAAGTTATTTTACTTTTACCGTACAAAATGATTTATTCCATTCTAGAACGAGTTGAAATTGTTAAACTTTATTTTCAAAATAATAGTAGTGCTAGACTTACGGCTCGCTTATTTAATGAGAGACATCCCGATAAAAATGTGAATGATGTGTACGTTGGCAAGTTAGTTAAAAAGTTTGTAGATACCGGATCTGTCTGTAATGTAAAACACCAGCCGCAGAAACCGATCAGAAATGAAGCTGTGGAAGTCGCTGTTTTAGGGCATGTTGAAATGGATCATAGTCAAAGTACCCGTCAACTAGCTGAAGCCTCAGGTGTCTCCCGTTCGTCCATAATACGAATTTTAAAAGCGTACAAATTTCATCCGTACAAAATCAAATTAGTACAGGAACTAAATGAGGATGATCCTGATAGAAGGCTGCAATTTTGTGAAGCAATGAGCCAGCGTTTAATTGAAGATCCGCAATTATTATTTAACATTTGTTTTTCCGACGAATGCACATTTTATTTGAATGGAGCTGTAAATAGGCACAATTGCCGTTACTGGGATGACAGTAACCCACATTTATTCCGTGAGGTTCATACCCAGTATCCTCAAAAAATAAACGTCTGGTGTGGCATATTAGGAAATCATATTATAGGACCACTTTTTATTCCTGGAAATTTAACTGGTGAAGTGTACCTAAACATGCTTGAAGACACAATTGATCCTTTAATAACACAAATAATAGAAGATGACCAAAATCATACTGCTGATCGGCTTTATTTCCAGCAAGATGGAGCACCTCCGCACTATGTGGCTCCTGTAAGACAGTTCTTAGATGACCGGTTCCCTGGACGGTGGATTGGAAGGAGGGGCCCAATTGAATGGCCTGCCAGGTCACCGGATTTATCGCCTTTAGACTTTTTTCTTTGGGGGCACTTAAAAAATAAATGTTTTGCCACGAAGCCCGAGTCCATAGAAGATCTTCGCCAACGCATTACAGAAGAGTGCAGAAACATAACACCTGATATGCTACAAAATGTTAGAAATAGATTTGAACAAAATCTGTATTATTGTATGGAATCAAATGGGTCACATTTTCAACATTTGTTAATGTAACGTTTTAATAAATCAATTTAACAGCTTGTTTACTTTTTTTACAAAGCAATGTTAAAACTAACAAACATTGGAATGTACTAACGATTGCAGGTGTTTTCACTCGCAATAATTAAAACTTATTTGTATTTCTCATTAATACCAAAATTATCGGCTTAATGTCTTTAAAGTCGTTTTCGTATTAACTGTTTTAGTAAAATTCGACAAATAGGGTATCATTAGAAAGACAATTTTGTGTCCTTTCAAATGATATGTCATTAGACCCCTCTTTCCATTTAAAATTTTAGGGTTGTTACTCACCCCCGCTAGGGGGTTAAAGGCGCAGATCGAAAAATATGTTTAAAATGTGTCCCCCTCAAAAGCAAAATCGACTACAAAAAAAAGAGAATAGCTAGGTGCAAACTTTTCGTTGGACCACCCTGTATAGAATTATTGAAAATTATTATTCACATTTGTAGTTTTCGGGTTTAATTTTGGTATTGTCCATAACTATTTATTTAAAAATGTTTGTTTAGTTAAGGGTTAAATGAGGAAGTCTTTATGACTTCAACTTCGAATTTTGTAAAATTTTTATGTTTTGCAATAAATTCTTTATTTATTTATTTTTAAATTCCCTACAATTGCGTACATTTTTTTAGTATTTTATCTGGATTGAAGTTAAAAATCCATTTTTTTTTATTTGTTCATGTTCCAAATCAATATTGTCTAGCATATTTGACGTAGGTACCTGTGTAGGTATATAAATTGAGCACAGATATAGATAAGTTCACACACCTATACGAAAATTCTATTGTCAAATAAAATGGAATTTATTTAAAATTTAATGTTCTATTGAAAACGAATTATTTTGGTATATTGCGTTCTGTCCAGCAACTGAGTTATTATTCATTTAAAATATCCACATTATATACAAAAATGCTAGAAGCCCTGTGTATCCTTACATAGGTACATAAAAAATAAAAGGAAAAGCAGCCAAGACATAAAATCTAGTTTATTTCTGCAAATACAGCAGAATCAACCCTCTGCCTGTATACAACGCAAAAAACATAAAATTTGATTCAAGGATTTTTTCCGGAAAACTAGACACTAACGAAAAAATATACATGTATACGGTATAATCAGTTCCATAAAAATATGAAACATAGCATATCTTGTTGCCATTTGGTGTCTCGGGCTGGTTTAAGCTCTTCGTAAATTTTAGAAATTTAAATTACATTGCCTGCCAATCACCACTGATGAGTTGTGGGTGAACGAAACATGACTTGGTGTCTTGTTACATAATGTAATGTGGAATGTTAGTAGGTACTGAATGAAAACTATAATAGTACGTCCAACACACGTACCTCAAAGAATATACATTTTACAACACCATAAGTTATATCTTACAACAATTATCAAAAACTAACAGTAGCACACTTGCTTTATGTTGAGGAAATTATACAGGGTGATTCAGGTTTTTGAAGCAGGATGTCAACAACTTATAGAATTTAATTGTTTAAGATGGAAATCGTATACCCGTGGAAGCTTTGTTTCTAAAATACAGGGTGTACTAGTTTCATGATTGATTTAAATTTTAAATTAAATCTGTATTTACTAATTTACAACTAACTTATAAATAATCTTTGCATTTGAAGAATTCCATTTTTTAAATACCGTGCTGGTACAAGCAAATTTCATTTCTCCCGAAATCAGTACAGTTCGCGAAAAACATACAAAAAGTTTATACATTAAACAGAAATTGTAAGTTATTATTTAATAGAAAGCAGAGGCGGCACACCAAATAAAGTTCAGTACGGACCCCAAAAATGTACCACCCTGTAGAATTTCAAAATTCTCATTAACCATAGATCTTGGGTTTCGAGGTGTACTAAATTGTCATCCATTATTCCTAAAACTGTTGGAAGGAAACTCACAAAAACCGAAAAAATCCTGAAATTTTGACGTCCTGTATCTCAGAAACTTATATTATATTCTATAAGTTGTTAAAGTTTTGCTACAAAAACCTGACTCACTCTGAATATTTCAGATTTTTCTTGCAGCCTGCAAAGGTTGAAGAGTCCGGCGGGCCGCCATTAAATCTGTAGACGATCCCTATTCTCCCGGCAGTTCATCCATAACAAGTGGAATTACCGTTCCCACAAACAATGTGGGTGCAATGACACAACCCTAGGTTACACCAGTTGTTATTGGAAAGGCTTCTCCGGTTCCGCTGCTTCTATATTATCGTGAGAAGTCGAAGTATCTCAATGCATTTCTGGGGACATCCAGTGGGCTTTAATATCCCCCACAGAGCCTCGCAATTAACGGAGTCTAACGCCTTGACAAGGTTTATAAAACCCATGTATATAGGACTATTTTGTTCCCGTGACTAATCCTGTATTTGCCTGGAACTAAATACGTCGACCTTTTTGATTTTAAAACCACTTTGTATTTCCGGCAAGCACCCTTCCGAGAATAGAAGAAGACGATTGGACAAAATTCTTGCAAAAACCTAGTCTGCGATGGAGAGGAGGGAGATACCGCGATAGTTTCCACATACCCGCACCTATCCCTTTTTTTAAATATAGTGAAAACGGGAGTAGGTTGGTTTCGGGAACGTTAGGAATCAGTATAACACTTCCGCCATTACCAACATTTTTCTTCTCATCAATACAGTGGCTACTCACTAATCCGAGAAGATCATTTAAATAATCAAATAGAGAGCCTGTTTTTTTGTTTGCCTGTTGGCAAAATAAACTTTAACAATAACGTAAAATTCTAATGACACTATATTTTTGGCTGTGTATATTTATAACAACTAAGAACCGTTAAACCAGTCCTAGTTCACTGACTAATATATAAAATCACAGATTGTCCCTATGGGATAATTTTAAATGCGTACTAATCACTAAACATCAAAAACTGTATATCGAGTTTTTAGTGCACACATTAATACGAGACGGTTTTATGCGGATAGAGATACTTTAAGGGTCTCCAGTCATGTGCGAAACAAGCAGATTCGAGCCATATTTTCCGCATGAGAAAAAGCTTTATTTTACCAATAAGGATATCATAGTTGTTTTATTTGATCGTGTGTCATCAGTCAAGTGGAAGCGATTTGCTAAATATGAAGTTCATAAGAAATACCTACACGAATGGGGGTAAAATTTCTTTTGGCTTGTTTCATTTTAAATAAATACAGTTCAAGGAATTAATACATTGTATGGTGTTGACTCAGTTTAATAGATTACTGCTTCGTGGGATAGGGTTTTTGGTCTAAAAAATTGTACTAAATGTTGCGCAGTAAAGAAAATACAAAATTCAGTTTGGCTATGCCTTGGGGTTGTAATGGAACAATCTGAGTAACATAATTAATTAGACGTGTAATAAAGAGAATAACCAAGATTTTAAAGGCAGGATGGACTATCTTATATCAGGGCAGGTCATATAATTTCTTTCATCATATGGTGCTGCTTTAAAAGAGCAGATCAGATAGAGCATCGAACGATTACTGTTGTAATTTGTGTTGCACTTCTCACGACTGACAAGTCCAAACTAACCCCGGGGTTCTATACAGTTATCTGCCCTATATGTTGATGATGCATTTGTTTAAAAGGACTCGTCTTCGTCTGATGATTACCCCGGTTTTGCACGATCAAAAAAATCATCTGCTACACATTGGAGTTACATCATTACGATTGCTGGACTGCAGCTACGGACAGTCAAAGTGTCGTCAGCATATAGTGCCAAGTTCTTTGGTTGTGTTCTTGTAGTGCAGAGGATGAACACAGAGAAGCTTAGTTGAGAATACAGATCCCTATGGCACGATGGACTCAAATGGTAGTTACATATCTATTATTGTTCCTAAAAGTAGCAATCAGTATTGGTGGTTGGTTGTATTTGGAGACTACCAGTTGGTCGGCGAACTAGCTTATTCTGCAGAAGACAATTATGCTATTTTGATAGGGTGTTTAGTACACTGTCGTTAGCATTACTACTAAAATACTATTTTCAACATGGATTCGAGGATTAGAGGTTCATAGGTCCTTTTGTCCTTTGTCTCTCACTGTTCTTTCTGCATTGAACTTTTTTTTTGGTCATACAATTTGATCCTTTTTTAAGACAACTGTTCTCTGATTCCAATTGGTATAGTCTTTCTTATTTTAGTTTAAAATGATATAAAAAACCACAACTCGATATCCCTTTGTAATGTCAATACCGACCGTAGCCGTCCATAGGCGCACCCTTTTAACTTTTCATAACAATACATGTCCTACGATATTTTAAAAATCCTTTATGTATTAACAATAATTGGATGTTCATTTGTATAAAAGTATGCTGTATTTTTCTTTGCCGCTCCAACACGGCAACATATAAACCTACGCTGAAAATGTAAAATGTTTTTTTTAGAAGTTTCGACATAGATGCACACGTACCTAGTCCCTAGTCCGTGTTCGAATAGCAAAGAACACACCTTTATAATAATTCATACTATTGTTAATACTTGTTATGCATAAAAGTAGATACATTTATAATAATATGCTTCTGATATTATTAACTAACAACAAATTTTACTGACTTAGTCAGTGACATTTTCTATAGAACGTAAAAATTTTATACGTTTATTCGTCACTTCATTATTTTTAGATCTTAATGATGATAAATATTTAAAAGAAGACACTGGTTTTGCACAGATAAATCTTGATGCCTAACAGTGAAATTTACTACAAATACTTTTAATAACCATTTTATAACAATACAATTTAACAACATGTTGATTGGAATTGAAAACTGTTAGGCTATTAATGTACACAAATAAAACCAAATTATGACGTGAACTAGAAGTGTCAACCAAACAAAAATAAGTGACACTAACGTCAGAAAAAAATTCTGCCAAATTATGACAAACCAACGAAGCCAAAATAGATAGACAGATAGTCCTAAAATTAACGTCCGCCGCTATTAACGTTAACGTTAATTTAACACCAACGATTTTCAAATAGACAGATGTGGTAGGTTTATAAAATGATGATAATTATTATATTATTATATTATAGGCAGCCATTTTTAGGCTAGCAGATTTAAAATACCTAACTAATATATTTATAGTAGGTATTTTTTTTTCTAGTCGAGTGCCGTAATTTACAACAGAAGCGGAGCAACTCAAGCATTCGATCGGACTTGAGGGATCTACTAAGTGACCACCACAACATCACCAACATACGAAACTTCCTATATGACATAAACCTATCCAATGTATAAGCATTAAGGTTAATTTTATTGTAAAATGTATTTATACAAATGTGTATCTCGTTTATCTTAGTATTGTAATATTATCAGTATCAGGTATTAAGACGCGCTAATAACCCTTTGTGGTTGATGCGCTTTATTGTTTAAATAAAAAAAAAATCTTGATGCTTTAACTCCCAACTTGTTCCGCTCATGTCGTATACTCAAACACGGCCAGTCCTATACACTGTCACTGTATACATTGACTGAAAAAAGATTCATCCACTTGAGGTTTTATTAAAAATTATTATCTAATTTGAGAGATCTTCTTACATTTTATTAATCTAAGAAAAGCTATTGAACAAATCATGGTTACAATATTCTGCCACCGTGTTTTACTGTCGGACACAAATTTTCTTGTTTAAATTCTACATTAAGTTTTCGCCATACAATATGATGTCCATCCGATTATATTAAGATTAATCTGACAAAAAAAAGCATGTTGCCAAAAATTGAAACGAATAATATATTTATTTGCAAACTCCTTTTTTTTTCGATTAATCATTAACCGAATACTTTTTCCAGTCACTGTAGTTATTTTTATTACTGTCGGTATCCTTTGGCAGGCATGACTTATTATACGTCTTATATTATACGAGGGAGAAACGTATCAAAAAACGCTGCATTTGATGCCCTTTTATAATGTAAAGAGGCATAAGAACGGATAGCCCTGGTAGTATCGTGAAATTTAAATATTTTAAATTAACTTTGGATAAACTATACACTCAGTGTATGCATCTTGCTTCGCATACCGATCTTCGAATTGCAGTAACACACAGTTGTGGTAAAAAGGTACTTAATTCAGTGTTATTATCTCGGATTGCATAGTAATATTCTCGAGCATAGCGATGCAAAAGTTCCTGTCGTATTAGAATATCTTTTATATAGGGATTCTATTACTTCTTCAGTTAGGTTAAGTTTAGAAACGTATCCGACAGTTCCATTCTAGCGATTTGCGGTAAAACATATTCCAAAACATACACCGCGTTCGATGAATTTGTCCACGTTCTCTACTAGCAGCGTCGGCTATATGCGGATATGATTTTCACAAGTTCTCTGAGTTGTTTCTAAAACTAAAACCGATGATGATTCTATTATTTTCAGGTACAATCGCAGTACCGCCACCGTACCGCTCTTCCAGGCCTGAAGTAGAACGCCATACTTCTAATTTTTTCTAATATTCTAAAGTATTGTACTTTTTCAACTCCAGAAAATAGTCTGAAGTCACCCTCAAACATATTCTTTATGAACACATTTCCTTTATTATAGACCATATAATTAAAATATGGGAACTTTATAATAGCACCCGTATGACTTTTGTGTGTGTCCAGTTGTATTTTTCAGATAAATTTACGAGACTTCCTATTGTTAACAAATAGAAACAACGCGACCAAACCGGAAAAATAGTATTTCGCCCAAAAACCACTTTAAATCGGAAGTAGCCATTTGTGGAACGAACCCTCTCACAATACGCCGATGCTTGTATGGCACAAAATGTCACAATCCGGAAGTGGATTTGTGAATTATAGAATTTTTAATGTGGTCGTGGGTCTTGCATTATACAAGGGGTGGGTGTGCATTCTCTCACTTGTGCGCCTATCGAAACCATTGTTAAACGGATATGTGGGGATAAGGGTGGATAATTTTAAACATAAATATAAAATATGGTTTGAACATTATTTTTGTTAGTCTTTTGTCATTTACAGTGCATTTTAATGTATTTTGTGGAGAATTTACTTCATAATGATGTACTTGGAGATTCAATTTCAATATTAGTACTAGTAATAAGCACATCTTAATAGCTCTAGTCTTGGGTCAGTTCTGAGCCAGTTATGGGACCATTCCAATGCGCAGTGCTACTATAGCGTTCGCGGGTCATAAGTTCAGGATTTTTAGTACTTGTTTGTTCGCGGTCCCATGGAATTGGTTACTGTAAGAAAATCTTGAACTGAACATGCGCATTGGAAAGTTTGCTGCCTGTTCTATAGTACAATGTTTAAGAAATGTTTTTCAATTATATTTCTGTGCATAAGTCAGATTGGTCCTTTGATGGTTTATTGAATAAGTAGTTAAACGCAGTAAGTACAAAAGATGTTACTCAGAAACACTTCAAATTATACATTTTTTGAAAAGATAAATCACCTTAAATATATCCTCGATTTGAATCTGCTCTACAGTAATGGCTATCGAGCTTGGCAAACATATTAATATGAGTCCTCACAAGATCCATAGCATGTTGAAAAGTTACTTTCATGGTATGTTTCCCTTGGTTACTTTTTCGCAGGGTGTGTGATTTTGTGCATGGCTGTGAACAGCATAAATGGGATTTGACTAATTCCGAGAGTTCCGAGGTACATTTTACATAGTGGAATCCTGTTTTTATTTAAGTTAAAAAAATATCTAAAACTATTTGCCTTTTTTGAGGTGTTATATTATTCTTCCCCTTTCTTCTTCATTGCGGATTATATTTTCGGTTGTACTTAAAACAAACATCTTCTTTTCATTGGCATCTAACTTATAATAGTTATCAAATATATCTTTTTTCTATCGTCTTTCCTAATTTTCAGGTCGATTAATACATCATTTTAAAGCATTTTTTATCTGCTTTACAGCGATAGGTCACTTTTGATATTTTCCCCCATAATTCTCGAGAAAATTGTGTTTAAAGCAGTTAGGTAGTTGGAACGTATACATATTGCATTTAAAATACAATACGAGTATATAAGATAGGTGGTACCGTGGCCTCGTTGTTAGAGCCTTCGCTTTGTATTCGGAAGGTTAGGGGTTCGAATCCCAGCTCTGGTAATACTTTTTTTTCTTCTAATTTTTGAATAAAGTAGTTAGTTTGTTACGTTAGTTTATTGGGAATAATACAATTCTAATTGTTATTAAAATTCTGTTCGTTACGCAGGTCATATAGGTATTTTTAACTATATTATCTCTTGTCAGGAAAGTTTTGGGGCGATACAACCGATTTTTTGTTAATATCTGCTTCGCTGGTTTAATTTTCTTTCTGTATGAAATATATTCTTGCCCACGGTCGACCTTTTCTTTTCAAATGTTGCAGCCCATTTCTGCAATTTCTACTTCTTTTGCGAGTGAGTTTTGTGTTGCTTTTTTGTGGTTCGATGATGTTGTTTTGGACTATTTGTCACTTCTTTTTGTTCACCTATGACATAGCCATAACGATATTAGTATCATCTTTGATACCCTTTGCTTGAATTATGTTTAAATTTTGTCGTCTAAAATATCCAGTGCTTTAAATGTAGATTGATTGCCCATACTCGTGTCTGGATCCCTATAGGGATCCTATACGACGAAAAATTATTTTTTCATTTTATAGTACGATTGATAACCATATACTAATACACTCACAACTGTAACCTTTGTATTTTGATTTTATTGTACTGCATCAAAAAATGATAGTAAACCTGCGAACAATAATTTATATTTGGATAAATAAGCGCCTTGATCAGCCTCAATTTCGTGGACTCATCAAGTAAATTTTTAAAATGATACAGGCACTTAAGCTTAAAGAAAGAATTTCGATAGACAACATTACAATGATCGCCGAACCTTAAATTATTATCCATAGTCAACCCAATATTTCGCGCCTTCTCTACCCATGCGATATATTCGTTATTTATAGCAAGATTAAAATTGTGCAAAATAAAACTTATATGCCTATCGCTACCGAAGCATAAGGCTACCGGTTTTTTAGGGTATATTCGCAGGCTATTGTTGCCACACCACTCTGACAAGCTTCGAAGATTCGAATTCAACCTATCCACAGCATATTCTGCATGCAATAAACTGAAAGGCATATCAATCTGTATATCATCCGCAAACATATGCAGTCTCGAGTAGTTCACGACAGACGTCACATCGAATGTAAAATTCAGGAACAAGATTGGACCCAAAATGCTACCCTGGAGGACTCCACTTTTTGTCACGCTGAACCACGAATCGTTCGGCAGACCAAGCTTAACTCCTTGTCTCCTATTTGTCAGATAACTTCGAAACCAATCCAGGTATCATCAAAACCATGATATTTGAGCTTGCTAATTAGCAGCTTGGAGTTCACCAGATCAAAAGCTTTGCTTTGATCCAATAAAGCAAGCATTACAAGTTCCGATTTATCCATTGCACTAGCTATGTCGTCGACCACCTTTAGCAATGCTGTGGTATAGTACAGTGCTTTTCGCGGAAACCAGACTGGACAACAGACAGAATAGAAAACTCATCAAATTGCCCTTCTCCTGCTTGCTGACTATACGCTCAAAAACCTTGGACGGAGCCAGTAAAATAGAGATCGGTCTGAGATCATTATAAGATTCTGGACAAGAGGTCTTTGGCAATGGTAGAACATCAGCCAACTTCCATATATCAGGAAGCCAGTCATTGAATATATTTTTAACATAAGTCATGCAATGAGGCAATACAGTTTCTAGCATTTTTATATTAATGCTGTCGACACCATATGACTTAGATTTGATATGTCTCACCCTCAAGAATGTCCTATAGGGAAAGCAACATCAGGTGTTCGAGTAGAAAACATGAATTGTAGTTCCTGGTTTGCTAGACGAAACCCCATATTCTATGCTTAATCCAACAACAGAAAAAAACGCTGCTAATAGAGGTAATATATGATCTAACATATCAAATATCGGTAATTTTTAATGACAATTATTTTATGCAATAATTAAAGTTAGGAACATCGAAGAGATGGAAAAAAATTTTTATATAAAAATAGCCAAACCCCAAAACGATTTAACGCCGGTGGTGCAATCTCACCAATTTCTGATCGGATTCATTTTGTTGTTGTCTGCTACTCGTGGTTAGTAAAATATATGCACAATTTGCCACAAGAGACGTCACTTACTTTGTAAAGCTTCAGTGAGTAAACCACCTACTCTCATATCCTCTTTGGCACGTTCCCATTTTGTCGTTTTAATGAACTCACCATGTTCCTTTACAATACATGCTACAATGTACCTATACTACTCTGAAACCATATTGATATAGACCCTACAACAAAACAAAACGGGCCTGCGGTGAAATTAAATGCGCTCACCATGTCGTAACGAAGCCCTATATAACAAAAGCACAAGCAACCACGTTCTTGTTTCCCTTAATATTCAAACAACAAACAAAACATCTTATGACGTACTCCAAAAATACTGTATATGTATATACAGTATATTTTACTTAATATTGTGTTGTCTAAAAGTACTCAAAGAGGGATCAGGCCGGCAGGCAGCCTCAAAAAGCGCGCAAAAGAAGGTGGATGAAGAGGCAACGGCCCTCCTCTTTTGCTCTCATTAATAAGTCGCTTAGGGCACTATGTGCCGACCACGTGAGCTGTGCTGTTGTTTGTTATACAGAAAGCATGGAAAAGTTGCTTCAGCATTGTTGATGAGGAGAAACTGGCATAGAAAACACAGGAAAGGAATTAATAAAAACTGTAAAGTGTAAAAAAGTTAAACACAATTGAACAATTTAAATTCTAATTAAGACGAATCATACAAGGACTACCCAGAGAAAATAGGTTAGGCTTTATCAATTCAACGGTTTGCAAAACGTTTATTTTAATTGTCGATATTATTTAGTTTACCTCATTATTACAATTAAGATATCTAGATTATGTACCTATTTGTACCTTCAAGGATTATAGTCAAAATTCTAGAAAGATTAAATTGATTTTTAAACTAGACCACTACATTTAATTTAGAATTCGCAAAAATTTGTATAATAGGTCATAACCCATCAAAAATAGTTACAGGAGCCTCCGCGTCCGATATTGTAGAAAAAAGCTTATCAGTCTAAAATGGTAGGGAAAGGAGGGTAAATTGGCGAAGTAGGTAAGATAACGAATTGTCCAAAATAAAACAAACACAACGTTTGATGCAAAGGCGAACCTATCGAATCAGCTGTCCTGACACTGACTTCCAATAGATTTGGTTTGCCGCCGAAAGTATATCATCAATCTCGCTACAAACAGCATAAAGTATAACACGTGCCTCACGTTATAATTTTAGTGAACGCAAAAATAACATCTAAGGGGTGGTTTCATAACGGTTATTATTTAGGTAATTTTTCATTGCAAAATAAGTATACATGCTTAAGTTGTAGGGGAGAGTTGGACAAAATCGGGTATCAGTCCGAAAACTGGCTGTTTCTTAAGACAACGATTTAACAAAATAGTTTATGTATTTTTGTTATCACCAACGGTTTTCTTTAAAATAACAGGGGAGGGTAAGATGACGAATTCGCCACTTACCTACACCCATTTATTTTAATATGTATTAAGTGTTAGTGCCGTTTTTAGCTTTAAAAAAATGGGCAGAATATATGTATGCAAAACAAATAGACAATCTTGGGGAATTGCCGGTGTACGGGCCTTTAAAAATTGCATACAGCAGAGCCTGTCATGATTTTTTAACAAATAATCCCCGTAAAGCTATAACTTTACATGATGTAGCCTCTATTTTTGGAAAAGCATTATTTGAAAGTTGCAACATTTGCAAACGCCATACGTAGTTTTAGAGCAACTGGTATACAACCGAGAGGACCATTTCACTCTCAAATGTTCACCGAACTTGATTTTGAAACATCAAAAACAACAGAACAAGAATTAACTCCAAGACTGATAGAAGGAGATGTTCGCCAACCAGAACTCAACTTACATGAAATTGGGGACGGTAATATTTTTACAGAATCAGTGCCTCCAACTTCTGGACTAAACCACGCTAAGCCGTCATCAATAGTAAACAGTTATTCCCATGCCTTCAACTTCAATATATATATATTGAAACCACGATTGTTTGGGCAAACAAGGAAAGCCAAACCATGAAAACGAAATTTGAATTACCTCCTCTAGTTGTAGAGGAGGTAATGCTTGTTGAAGCGTCATTAAAAATAGACGTTGTAGAAATAAACTAGCTTCTCTGATACTTTCCAGTACACCGGTAAAAGATGCGTTGGAAGAAAAACAACAAGAAAAGCTAGACAAAGAACGAAAAAAAAACAATTAAAGTCACTTGAAAAATCACATAAACTAAAAATCACACACACACACAAATAGTAAAACGAAAAATACAAAACGTCAGTTATTGGAGTTTTATTCTTCAGAGAGTTCTGTAGAAGTATACCTTATCATGATAGTGGTACTGATTCAGAGCAAAAGAATGAAGAAGACGACAAACTCTGTTTAATTTGTAATTATGTAAAAACAATGAGTTATGGTTTCGATGTAATATGTGTTTTAAATGTGGCAACTTTCCGATTTATATACCAAAGCTTTTTAAGTTTAATTTGTTATTTTTTAAATTTAGATTGTTACGAAACTTGCCTTTTATATTTTGGTATTTGGCAACCCTGGTGTTGCATTCTGGCAACTGACAGCTCTATCGTAAAGTTGGAGATTTTTGAGGTTATACGTACTCAGAACGATTTGACATACGCGCGCTATTTGTGTTGTTTACAGTAACTTAAAAGATTCATCTCGTCCCAAAAATGGAATTAAATCGTGAACATTTTCGTGCGATTATTTTTTACAACTTTCGACGTGGATTAACTCAGCAACAGTGCATGGATGAACTTAATTCAATTTCTGGCGATGAAGCTGCATCAAGGGCCAGTGTTCATCGATGGTATGGTGAATTCAATCGTGGTCGTAGTTCACTCCAAGTCGAATTTTGTGAAGGTCGTCCAAAATCAGTTGTTGTTCGGAAAACCATTGATGCTGTGCGCGAACTGATATTGCAAGATCGTCATTTGACCTATCAAGAGAATGAGA
The DNA here is from genome assembly GCA_911728435.2 of Apoderus coryli. NCBI lineage: Eukaryota > Metazoa > Arthropoda > Insecta > Coleoptera > Attelabidae > Apoderus > Apoderus coryli. The sequence goes on along the minus strand of OU452204.1, from coordinate 5,528,386 downwards.
CAACCTTAGGCATTAGCATACATTTAATATCGCATAAACATTTGACTGTCAACAAAATTTGTTGGCGTTGGATCCCACACAATTTGTCAATCGCTCAAAAAAAGGCTCGTGTCGATTGGTCGAAAGAAATGCTCAAAAAATACGATCGCGGTGCTTCGAAACACGTCTATGACATCGTGACAGGTGATGAATCGTGGATTTACGCGTATGAGCTCGAAAGTAAACAGCAGTCGACTGTATGGGTGTTTCAAGATGAGCCAAATCCAACAAAAGTTGTTCGCGCACGAACCAATTCCAAGCAAATGGTCGCCTGTTTTTTTCGGGACTAATATTTGTTTTTGTTCTCTAATCCCGAAATATAAAAGGCAACCCTCGTATTTTTTGATTTGATATGTTTGTTTCGTCAACTTACCCAATGTAGTTTGTCAACTTATCAACGCCTGTGGGTAAGATCGCGAATATGACACCTTTTATTCAAAAAATATAATAAAACAAATCTGTTTCGCTACAGCTGGAATAGGAAGTAGAGTTCCAAATATTAATAAATATTTAGTTTTAATTAAAAAGAAAAGTTGGATATCGGGCTTAACTTAACTTACGCTCCTTTCCCCTACCTTTTATTGAAAAAAACTATAGAAACAGAAATTGAAGAGAATAAAAAATTTATCTAGCAGTAAGATTCTCCTATTTTTTTTTTCAATTTTGATTGGATATTGCTGTTACGAAATAATATCATGAAAATGAACGAAGGCGTTTTGTTGCCATGCAATCTCCAATTTGTTATTATTATCTTCTTACAACACTCCAATTACCACATAAGCTTAAAAATACAATATTCGATTTTATACGTGTGCGTAATTTATTAAATCCTGACTAGCAATTATTGAAATAGGATAAAAACTGGTTTTACAGCCTTTAACATAGATTTCAGAACTAAAATATCTGTTCATCCCAACTACAATACATTGTTTCTCTTTCATTATTCCAATATTGAATTTGAGTAAATCTTATTAAAAATGATTTTGAGATCTGGTAATATTTGGTCCAGGTAAAACTTTAAGTAATTTGCCGTAAAGGAAAATTTTTCTCCAAAGTCTTCTGACTGGTTTTCCTTTCGATCATGTTTCTCATCGTGATACAGCATGTGCAAATAAGATGAAATGTTACCGGTCACCATTTCTTTCATATGTTACCGAATCAGTAATCTGTTCTGGTTTGCTGGCTGTCCTTAGAGAAGAAGAATTGTGAGGCTTCTATATTGAAGTTTTGTTTTTGAAAATGTGAGAAACGAGAGGTAAGCGGATACAAAAGCGGAGTTTAAAACTTTGGATCGATTTACATATATAACAATTATATTCCTGAATTAAATTGAATGGTTTAGCTTCATAGTTAGGGGTTCCTACGTCGTTTAATGAGTAAGACAATGCAACACGTACACAGCAATTTATCTTCTGGGGAAGCTAACAACGCGTCGAGGTTTAAAACAGTATTTTGGTAAAGTGTGCGTGTATATCTTGTCTTTCAATAATACTGTACGGTAAAGGTTCTACTTATCGTTGCTAAATGATGATATATGTCGTTAAATACTCTGTCTGTTTTTATATTTCTTAAGGACTTATTCAACGACACTCGTATAACACTTATTATTTCTGCAGAGAAACAAACCTAGACCCTTATAAAAGTAGAAAATTTAAAGACCCCACTCCTGAATTATTTAGTTTCCACATCATTTTTATATATAAATAGTTTGACTATCAAAATACAGTTCTTAAAGGATGCTCTTGGGTATCCCGACTGTATGTACGTTAAAATAAAGGAATTTGGAATATACGATGAATTCCAATAAATACCTAACTGTTGAGCAGTTCCCAAGAATCTTACTTTTCCTCACATCACGATAAGCAACCAACCGTTCTTATTATGCATAAATATTTTCCCTTGTTGGTTTGCACATTTATGCATACCAATACCTGTTGTATTGGCTATGGCCATGGCAGCAGCAAAATAAAGACGTTATAAACACACATGCTTACATTATATGTGTAAAGAGAAGGAACTCCTACTAAACGCACCACAACAACCCAAAGCGATCACAATATCTGATAATGTAACAGTCCATATGGATGTTTTACCATTTACTTTAAGTTCAGCTTTGTTGTTTGTGATTTACGTTGGCTAGATAATGTATCTTTATATGCGAAATGTGGCGAGGAGAATAAAAGGTGAGGAAAATGAAAAAACAAAGGTACCTACTGGTAAATTACAATAGCTAACCGCTGTAAATATGCTTGTTTCCGTATGGTATATCGAAATAATTCGGCTGCCGCAAATTTTTTTGTCACAGACGGCCGTATGAGTGTACAAAAACTGACTATGATCACGGTACAAGAAAAGGTTCACAGCAGATTTAAACCATTATACGTATGACTATCAGACTAAAGAAGAAATCAAGTAATCATGTATAAGAAATGGCTAACTATGCAGTTATTTATTTATTATGCCTGGGTCGGGAAATTATTGCGCTAAAAAAAATTGGGATAAAGACGAGTCTAATCATTTTCAAGTCCCGTGAGACGACTAAGACCATTTCCAGATAAAAGTCTGTCCGCCTGAGATGTATTCTTCCACGATAGAGCTAACCGATTGAGCTAAATTTTGGTATATGAGTTTGAGGGATTCGTAGGATGAACTCAGTAGTTTTTGGTCAAAATCGCTTTAACCCTATGATATCTGAATTCTTAAATAGCGCTAGCGGTGGAGTGGTACACCATTTGAAAGCACTTTTTATGTTCTTTACAGCATTAGCTTACTTTTGAAATTTACCTTCATAGTTCTGGATAAAATTGCGATTAAAATTTAACCAATTAAGTAGTGTATTATAGGTCGAGGTAATTCGTATGGGTGTGCGCAACGAGCTTTGAAGTAGGAATGAGCCTTAGCTCGAGCTTCTTGGAGCTGATAAGTGGCTAATTCCACCAATATAGGGTCCTGATCTGAGCGGGGCGACTATACGATCTTGTACGATGGCGACGAATGCAGGGTTCTGATATGAGCGGGGCACAAGCACAAGTCCTGATCTGACAAGACCAATGAAGTGAAACTTCTTGGTCTTGTCACTTGTTTTTAATTATTTTATTTTATTTTAATTATTTTGTTCGTGATCTCCTTTTTAGAGATCCTACCGACTGCGCCAATTTGTTATAATCTTAAGGTTGGAGATTCCTTTTTAAAAATACACTTTATTAGATTAAACACATAAAACTTTATTTTTGAACTTTGGTTGTTACAGAATGAATTACTAGACCGACTGAGTTATAATAATAATTATAATCTCTCTACTTGAATATATGAATCTCTCTGATTTTATCTCTCTTATACTATTTTAGTATAATTGCTGAATCAGAATTTGTATTATTTATTTATGTATTAGATTTTCATATAATTATCAAATTACTTATAAACAATAATTCGTGCTTAATTTGTAAATATTATTATCTTTGAATTGTCTTTGAAAATGAAAAACAAAGGGTTTGAATTACTGGGAAATTACGTATTAAAATTAAGAATATAATATGATAATTCAAAAATTAGACGTAATAGTACTTATTGATCTAATATAACATGCATATGCATGCGGAAAGTCCTGGGATCCCAGCTCTTGGAATTTTCTTTATATCATTTTGTTTAATAAAGCAGTTAGTCTGTTAGGTTAGTTTATTGGTAATATTAAAAATAATAATAATAATACTACCAGTGTAGACGCTCGAAGCCACAGGACCTAACCAGAGACGCAAATCTTCGGGAAGGCCTTCCAGAGACAGCCGACATCTGATGCATTAATTGCGCTGTTTACCAGGCCGCCTTCTGGCTCTCGGCGTGGGGATCGTTCGGCGATTCATGCCAGCGCGCATCTCGTATTCAGTGTGTGATGCAGTACAGAAGGGTTGGAATGATTTTCACTGCTAAAGGCCGCAGTATTGCTGCCGAATTACGGCGGATGTGTCTCACACAATTTGCTGCAGACCATCAAGCTGCAATGTTGGTACAAAATACGGATGCTGAACTTACGTTTCAAGGAGAATCCTTCTCGTTTGTTGCAACCTGTCTCTGCGTGTTGTCGACAAACCACCTTCCGCGGATCGGGTTGAAGGTTTCTGAAGGAATATCTATTAGGTGACGCGTGCTCTAAACAGAGTCACTCCAGCCCTAGCACAGTTTGGAAACTTCCTTCAGAGGTTTCCTTAACCAACCCAAACGTGCGATCTGATAACTACTGAGGAAGTTTGAGGTAGCGGGCATGGTGCCCCAGGACCGGATGGAATTAATACCTACTGGTTGAAGAAATTCCGAAATATCCATCGTCTAAAGCCGCAGTTACTTCTTTTTCCAGTTTATGTAAGCATATTTTATAATATCAGGAAATACGGTACTGGTTTCCAATAGTATTCGAAAAAGCTTTGCCGACATGTAAGGCGCATTATTAGTAGTTGTAGACGGTAACAAACCATAAGGCCGATACATCGGCGGGTCCTTTGTTGCACTTTTGTGCATATTTTTGCGATCAACTCTTCTTTTCTTTTCTCTTGTTGTTCATGTCATCACCAGATATATTCAAACCGATAAGCTGCATAAGTGAATTTATACAGTATGAACCGAATATATAATAATAATTTATAAGATTTGAGTATGTTCCTCTGAATATATAAGCTTTAAGTTAACATATTACAACAAAATAAATATATTTGTCAGTGGCGGCTCGTGGGTAATTTAATTAGAAAGGCACTAAAATAGAAATGTATATTTATGCAGAAAATTTTTTAGATTGTGAAGGTCAAGCGCCTTAGATGAAAAGTAGAATATTATCAAGGTAAAAAAAAAACACGTTAAAATACGGGTTTCGTAAGGTAATTTTTTTTTTTTTTATTTTTATATATTTTTTTTTTATTTTATTTCTATATTTTTTTTTTTGGCTAGGCGTTTTACATTTTCTTATATTTATATATTAACTAGAATAGAAAAATTAAAGGTTTTTATAAATCAATTCAATTCGTCGATTTTTACTAGCCGCAAAATGATTTATTACTTGATCATGAACTTCTGAACCTAACTGTAAATCTTTCAAAAGGCCGCTTTCGATTGATATTAAACCGAAGTTGCTTAAACGAGATTCTTCAATTTTATTACGAAAAAAGGTTTTTATTCGTTTTAAACACGAAAAGCTTCTTTCCACTGACGCAGAAGGAACTGGAATACAAAGTATTAAATTACATAATTTAAAAATTTCTAGCAAAGCAATAACTAAATTATTATGAACAAAAAACTGTAAAACATCAGATAATTGGGAGCAATTTTTGAACATTTCAACATCGGAATATATTACTCTTATTTTATGAAATAATCCATTCTAAGACGAGCGATGATTAATATACAGGGTGGTCCAACTTTTACCTGCATAAATTTTAGAATCGATAGATAATCGACAAATAATGTGAGTTTGGTTAATAAACTATGTGCGAAAAATGCTTCGTTACAAATTTACAGGGTGTCAAAATTTAAGAAAAAAATTTGAATTTTATTAATATCTTTATAACCAATTGAGATATTTCAATGAAATTTGGCAAGTGTGGAGAGGTAATTTAGCTTCATTTTTGCATGTAATAATATTATTTTTATTCCCAGCAGTGGCGTGCGTACGGCTACCGATTGCGATATTTTTAATGAAAAATCCGATACGCCACTGGGTTATCTCAAAATCAAAATTATATCTGCAATTCTTATTCAATTTAAAAGAAAAAAGTACTCTCGGCTTTTTTTTGTATGACGCAACATTTTCGAGTAAAAAAATAAAAATCGTCTAAATTAAATGTATTGAAAACCAACATATTATCATTATCATCAGTGACAAGATGAACAATTTCAGTTTTCTTAATGTAACATATTCATTTTGTGAAAAAGGTTATGTGAAAATTTTTTTAAGTAAATTAAATTTAAAATACTGTTTTATATGAATTCAAAATTAAAATAAAAATTTTTAAAACTAAATTAGAAATTAACATTTTTTATTAGCTACACATGTTACACATATCGTAAAATCCAAAATTTCTCTTAAAATCTTGAAAACATCATTAATGATATATAAAAAGAAGTACTAATATAAAAAAAAGGCATTATGCCATCAAAAAAATGTTAATTTCTAATTTAGTTTTAAAAATTTTTATTTTAATTTTGAATTCATATAAAACAGTATTTTAAATTTAATTTACTTAAAAAAATTTTCACATAACCCTTTTCACAAAATGAATATGTTACATTAAGAAAACTGAAATTGTTCATCTTGTACATGATTGTCACTGATGATGAGAATAATTTTCTCGAAACATGTCTGACTGACATAGGCAATGTGCCTATTTTTTAAAATAAAAATATATTTGTTTTGTGGAGCAGACGCCGTTTGATTTATATATATTACTCTTAGTTCATTTTCTAGTCTAACAAAATAGAGCAACCGTGCCTGCTTGGATTTAATATTACTATTGTATTTGCGTTTAAATAGGTTCCATATTAACGAAAATTAATAGATTTCAGTTTGATTTGGTTGTTTTTTAGATTTTCTTACACTAGTATACTTCTATAGAAATTGATGAGACATATTTATAACACTAAACAAATATACCTAGGTACCTATCCTATATAGCAACAATAAAAATACCTGTCTATTGACTATTATTTTACAAAAACCCATGACATCTCTAAAATGTATACTTTTTTGATGAATCTGATTTAGTATGAAAACTTAGAAACCTTACATTTTATTTCCTGCTGTTAGGATTTCTTTTTAAATTCAATACAATCTTATATCCAATAATATGCGTGTATATTAATAGGAAGCAGGCAGGTGGCTAGGTGCCTGCGTTTAGTTTAGACTGAGCGGTTGAAGGTTAACAGTAGACGGATACAGTTCATTCTAAACTACATGCGGGATGGGTATGACATTATCACTGCTCTATTACTGTTGTGAGCAGTGGCGTCTTATTGATGCGCCTAATAGGAACTCAAACTCTTTAATCACAGGGTGACGGTGCGGTAGTAGTAGTAAGATGTGAGATTAATATAACAAATAACTAAAATTAGAGCAGTTTTCACATTAAAAAAATAATAGTAGATACATAGACTAATTTATATTATAAAAATGTCCCTGAAATCAAATCTTGCCTTGCCTGCCCTGACGAGCCGCCACTGATATTTGTATATAAGGTGATTGTTGGTAGATGGTATAATAGAACCTTTGTGAAAACTAATCATACGATTGTTTGAAAAAGTTGAGTGACTCACGGGGATCCAGTCTATCAACCTTTAATATTGTGATATCTGTGCCGCTTCTAGTTATACTGGAAGTTGCCATTGACTTTAATATTTCAAATGAAACACCCTATATATAATTACATTGTTGGATACCCTAGATGTTTTGGAGTAACATAGTATTTGGGTTTGACCTAATTTAAATAAACACCTTTCACAGGTCAAAGTTATAGTTCAGGTACTGGTCTAGTAAGGTCTTTTTGTGAGGATGAATTCAACAAATTATGTGGGATTAATATATTAATTGCTATCCTGTGAATTTTTTGAACAAGATCTTCAATGAACACCGGAGATATAGAGCATTACAGAATGACAATCAAAACAACCTGTTACCGTTGATCAGGTTACCACTACCGGGTGTTTTCCACAGACTTAGCAACATATTGAAGTCATATTTAGTGTCCATTTCCCCGTATTGCAAGAACACGACACGATCCTTGTTCAATAAACCTAAAGATAGACCAAAGAAGAAATATATGTGTGATCTTATGCAGGTACCTTGTACCTTGTACGCAATGTTCAGGTAAACTCATTGGTCAAACGAAAAATTATATCAAGGATCGTATCAATCAACACCGTTTACACTATCCCTACAAAAAAAGTTCACTTATTTGATTTTGAAAACTATGGAATATTAGGCATTGAAGACAACAAAAAATCTAGATTCTTCACGGAAATGGTGTACGTACATTAACAAGGAACCTGATGCCAGTAATAATCAGAGAGACATCAACGGTTTGAGTGTCATTTACACTAACTTAATTAAAACATAATTAACCCACGCTTATGAGTTACTTTCGTTCTTTTAAAATATCTATTTTCTCTACTTACTGTTTTTTGTAATCAGATTGATAAAAGAGTGCCCATCTCTCATCGACACTGTAGATATTAATTTCATTTTATGTTATTTAGTTGCTGTTCTAAGTTCGCAAACAATGTTAAAGATTTTTTTACGGAATTTGATCAGATTTTTCTATGCTAGGTATTAGACTCTGTGTCACTGTAATCTAATTTTAAACGTTATGTTGTTGTTGGTCATCGTTCTCTTGTTGAATGTCAATTTTATTTATGTAACTTTTAGTTTATTGAGGTTTTATGTTCTTTTAGCCTGATGACGTACACATATTGCATGAAACGTTGCAATAGAATTTAAAATTCAGAATTACTAAGTTTTTATTTAATTCCAATAACCAAGAAAACTTGATAATATATTTACTTAAGCCAAAAATTATGAATCCCTCTTGCTTAGCAGTTACACTCCGATTTCTTAGTTCAGGTGAGTCATTTGTCAGCATAAACTACACTAAGGTTTCTTTCCTGTTCGAATGTTTCCATTTGCAATATTTTAGACATTTTTATATACTAGTTTCTTATTTTGTTGAATTAACCCGAAATGTGGGGAATCTCAGGGATTACTTTACCTTACGTCGACGGTAGTACTAGCGGTCTAACCCAGTTTGGCGTAGATTCGCTCTAACAGTTAAAAGGTTAGTCGTTATCTTATCTGGTTTAACAATGTAAAAAAATGTGAAAATCAGCAACTTTTATTTTTCTAAAATTCCTATTAATTTGGATTTAGTTATTTTTGTGTTCTAGCAGAATTTTAGTAGGGTGATACTTACTACAGGTTTATTGTAACCTAATGGCTCCCCACCATCGATCTGGTAAGCTCTTGGTGGTACAGGACGTCATCATGCCCATATAGTTGGTGATTATTACCACCACGTTTACTATGTTTAAACGTATTAAACTATTTTTGTGTTGCTACTTAAAACTAATGTGTCTGATACCAAAATAAATTCAATTAAAAATTTGAAGAATGAAATTGTGAGTGAATATTTAAAATATCCCGATTAAACGAGTCAAAAGGTGCCCAATTTATTAAAAAATCGATTTTGTCACAACAAAACTTTCCTGAAGGTTAAACTATCGATATTGCCTCAATAATTTTTAGTGAAGTTCATTGGATGTTGCACACTATAATTTAAAATGTTCATGATATCACCTGATGGGTAACGAAATGTTTTCATCAAAGATTTAAAATCTAAAAATATTAAAAAAAAAAATTAAATATTATTATAATTTTAGTTTCAAAATAATAATAATATCATTCTAAACTAACCCAACTACCTATCTGTCTTGTCACTTTATGTAACAAGCAATTCATTAATAAAGCCTCCCGCAAGGGATTCGGGCGTAACTAGTGTTGGCAATAGGATATGATGGAGTTGATGCTTCTCGTCCGGCCATCGTTTGTGAACTGTGTTTCACCGGGCCTGCTCACACTAGATGTCGCCAAAAACATCTCTTTGTCATACGTATCTAATTTGTTCAAAAATTAAAAAAATAGAAAGAACTGGAATCGTAGCTGGGAAACTGCGTGGATTCTGACACGGGTCTTAATAAGATTTTCCGATTGTTGATTTTTCCACTGATGATGGAACGGGTCTAGTTTTGAAACATGTATAGCTGATATATTCCGTTGGGCGATTGTGCTATTAAACTTGTTTTGTGGAGATTTGACTTTTATTCGAACACAAAAATTACAACTCCACTTAAGAATGGACTTCTCCTTCATCTTATTGTGCCCGGTCAGGTCTCCCTGACGTTTGCAATCACGATGGCGAGCTGATCCCTGTCTTCAGCCACTCGAAACCATTGTTCGACGGTATGTATGCCTTTCCATTCCCGGATGTTCTTTAACCAGGAGATTTGTTTTCCTCCTACGCCCTGCGACCTATTACCTATTTTGCCCTTCATTACAAGCTGTAGGACCCGGTAACAATTCCCTCTGAAAACATGGCCGAGGTATGCCAGTTTTTGGCAATTAACGTTGTTGTTAAAAGTTCACGAACTGTATTTGCCCTGGCTAAAACTGCTTCATTTCTTTGCAAAGCCACCTATGGTATTCTTAGCATTTGTCTGTAACCACATTTCAAATGCCTTTAGACCGTTGATTGTGGCAGCTTTTAGTGTCCAGACTTCAGCTCCTGACAACAGCTCAGACCAAATGTATCATTTTTTGTCTCAGCTTTAGGTTCAGGCTGTCATTAGAAAACAGTGATCTCATCTTCTGGAACGTTTACGGGCCGATTCAATACTGCATCTAATTTCCCTCTCCGGGTCGAGTTGCTCGGTGATGTAGCATCCGAGGTATTTAAAATTGGATATTCTTTCAATGTTCTGTCCATTTATCTGTAGTGACGTGTTGAGGTATAGGTGATGGCTAAAGACCATAAACTTTGTCTAAGCAACATTTATATGCAGTCCCATTTCTTGTCCCACTGCACTAACCGAATTTATGAGATTTCGGAGACCCTGAAGATCATCGCATAAAATAGCCGTATCGTCAGCATAGCGAATGCTGTTATCAGCTTGCGGTTGATTTTGACCACGAATTATTTTTCATATAAAGCCTCTTAAAAGACTGTGTCAGAATATAGGTTGCACAACAGTGGAGATAGGACACATCCGTGTCGAACGCCTCGTTAGATTTGACGTTCATCTGTAATTCTTCTATTGACTCGAACGACTGCCATCTTTTGCCAGTACAGGTTCTTAATTATACGTAAATACTATATATACTAACGAATACTATCTAAATTTGTTTATTATTTATGGAGAATGGTGTTTTTAGAAAATCCAGACTCCACTGCAAATTTTCTCAGAGATGTCGTAGGATATGCCGTGAAGTACCCCAGTACAGCTTCATCGTCACAAATAGGTTTCCTTCGTTTTAGTTTTGTCTTTATGGACCCGAAATTTTTGAAATTATTTATTAACCGCCTACCTGGCAGAAAATGTATCACACGTTTGTGACATCACTCTGTCATATTATCCATAAATAATAAACAAATTTAGATAGTATTCGTTAGTATAATTTATACGCCCGCCATGATTATTACTATTGATTAATGTCTACAATTTGTCATATTTGTTGATTATTAGTGTCATATTTACTTGCTATCTAAAGTCATCATGGCCAACTAAAATCAATTTAATTTCAAATTCATATCACTATTGTAATAGAAAAATGTAAAATTGCCAATATTTTGAAAACTATCATTTTTTGGGATAGACATCCTTTCATAAACTTGCTCTTATTTTTGATACAAAAAAATAAAAAAATATAAAATGGGCCATTTAAAAATTTTGATTTATGACACCTTTTTCAATTTGATTTTTTACCCTTTTTTTCAAATACCCTGTTTTAATATTTACTAAAAAAACATACGTAGGCCGCTAAAGTAGGTCTATATCTCCTAGGATATTCTAACAAATTAAATTATTAAAGCTTCCATATAATAAAAAATTGTTATTATTCTTTATTCTGAAAACGTCATTTTTGACATAAAATGTCAAATATTTCGAAAACGGCTGGCGATAGGTATAACATATTATGTATGAAATATGTTTAGAATTACAAGGAGAATTCAACAAAAATATAATTTATATAAAGTCGTATTTGAAATAAGGAAGTTGACACCCATTTCCGGTATAACCGGAAGTGCTAGTTTCTTGAAACCATTTTAGCCGAAATAGGCCCGTCGTCCTAAGTACCACACCAGATTTTCAGATTGTTCCACAGTGTAGTTTCGCCATAATCGAGCGACTCCCTTCCCGGTGGGACACCCGGTACCTCTCTCATTAAAAAATAATTTCCTACAAATTCTGTATAATAAGCTTTATAAAATTATTCAGTTGTAACAAGGCATACATATCAAATGAGTAAGATAAGTAGGTACCTCTTTTATGTGGCCAATCTAATAAATATTGAAACTGCCAAGTCAGGTTTGAAGAACCATGTCAATCTGACAGTACTCAGACCACCGGCAACGTTTTATGCATTATAAAGGACATGGCTAATAACAATGTTGTTGACATGCACTTTTTTGTGTCGTCAATATATTTTTTACCGTATATCTTCCAATTTATTTTGTTTTTCGATTTGAAATTTTAAATCATTTGGTAGATTACAGAAATTACGATGAGAAACAGGCTGAATGCTTTGTATGGTATATAAAGAGTTATTAGAAATCTTTGTAAAAATTTATCATTTTTATATTAGAATACACAAGTGTTTCGAAAATACGCGGCAATATTTTTTAAGGGGGTGATTTCGCAGGTCATTTTATGTTTCCAGCATACAAGTGTTTTTTAACCCTCAGCTACTACCGAGACATTTGTATAACAAATGTACTACTGAAGGGTCCTCAGGACCCATATTAACAAAACTAGATTAAAATAATCTAAAAAAACTTTTAAATATTACAATAAAAAAATGAAAAAAAATATTGGACTTAATTTTCAAAACACTTACGACCCATTTTTTTGAAACATTGATTGCAAATGGGCAATTTACACACGTCACACTGAATAGCAGTTTTTATATCCTGCTTGAAGGGACATATGGCACACCTTTTTCTCTTGCCTTTTTCAGGAGCTGCTTGCGGTTGCTCAGGAATAGGAACAACTTCTCCTAGTAGTTCAGCGATGAAGAATCGGCACCTTTTTGTCAGCCGTTCAGTTATTAGTTGCATTCCAAGGGTTTTGATAAATGAGTAACGTTGTATCACTTTGCCCTTTATGCAAATCGGTACAAAACTCGAGAATTTATACTTGCAATGTTCAATGTAGCAAAAAAATGGCCATTGGCCATCGATTGGTTCTTCTGGATACCGAATATAACGCACATTTTGCATCTAAGGCGTTAACTCTGGACTTAGTTTCATTATCAAAATGATTTATCTCCGACTTTTTGGTGTCTTTACTTACAAAATTATTATGATGCATGCTAGAAAGTAGAATAACGCTCTTATTTTTTTTGGGCTTACTATGGTGGTTGAAGAAGCAAATCCAAATACCGACAAATGTATTTAACATTTTCGGCTGGGTAAAAATTCAGGTAGAATAGATCTTTTATTTTTCTCAAAGTTGTTTTTTCAGTTGATCAACCAGTTATACTGAAGTGTACCAATTGTCCCCTGTGATATTCCTGTTAGGGCCTTTAACCCTTTCCGCAAGCCTTAGAACCACTCTGTTGGATTTGATAAGATAGGTTTAGGGGCACCAGCAACTTTTCTTTCAGATCCTGCATAAATTTCTGCATTTACAAGATAATGCGTTTTAGCGTCTGCCAAAACCTGCACTTTTATACCATATTTGGCAGGTTTGTTCGGAATATACATCCGAAATCCACACCTTCCTCGAAATGGTACAAGCATTTCATCTACTGTAAGGTAAATTCCCGGCGAATAACATGACTTTGACCTATCTACAAACTCAGTAAATAATTCCGGCTAATTTGTCAGTTTTCAATCTCTCTTTAGGGTTTTCGACATTGTCAAATCTAAGACAGTTCAACAAAAACGAAAATCTTGCCAGGCTCATGGTGGCACGAAAAATAGGTCTTCCTGTCCCATCTGTGGTCCACATGGAACGGATGTCTTCATGACCAGATTTGAATATGGACTGCAAATACAAAAGCCCGATAAACGCTTTCATTTCGGAAAAAGTGGTATCTTCAGTAGAAAAAGGCCAGAACTTTTTTCGAGACTGAGCAACTCATTTAGACTTTTTGTGTATTTTTGTCTGGTAGCTATTTTCTTCAGATTGGTAATGTCAACAACCTTTTGTATCATATCATTGGTAAATAATAGACTCCAAGCTTCTAATGGTTGGTTTGGAGGATTATTACGAGAAGGACCAGCGAGGCCAGGCAAGATGGTAACCAAATTATGAGCAGCGGTCCTACCACTAATCGCTGCAGTTTGACCATTTGGTTCCTGGTTGGCAACTCTTCATCTTCTGATTTGGAATTTTGTTATTCAGTTTCGGAATTGTCATCACTTAGTATTTCGTAATCTTCGTCTTCACTTTCGACGCCCTCTTCAGCTAACCTTTCTAGTTCCTCCAAAACACCTTCTCTGTCTGGCTCACCTTCGGATTCATTAATCGTACTAGGTAAAAATTGAAAAACGAAAATTTAATTTTTAATTTCTACCCTTATCTAGTAAACCGCGGAACCAAAAACACCCTCCTCCCCCATATTTAGTCAACTTTAAGTAGCTAAGAAACTCTATAGTTCAGTTTCGAAATTAAAAAAAAATTTCCCGTTGGTACTACAGAATCATGGAAATACACTCATAGTTAAAGCTGATTCAGATTGCAAAATGAAATACAAAACTTTTTTAATGTCCATACCTGTTCACATTTAACAAAATTTACCGCTCACATAATTTATTCATGCAAATGTTATTATTCATTTTTAGTTGAAACACCGTTTTTAGTTATGTAAATTTTTGTCATGCAGCTTTTAAAAACTTTTTCAACAGCACATCACAAAAATCCATTGCTGGTTACAGAACAGTAGATGCAAAAAGAGAAAAAAAAAAGTATCTGGCGAAACGGCAAGATTAGAGAGACAGCTCAGTTAATTGCTAATTTGATGACCGAAATTTTCATTTGAAATAATCGCGAAATATTTCCCGCGAGCCATAGTGAAAATGAAAAAGCACTCAATTTTTAATTGGATTCGGTTAATTCCTCGAGAATTTTAATGGAGATTTTACTCAGTTTGTTGAAAACTTTTTTTTTTTTTGAACATTAATTTTACTGGTAAAAGTGAGGTATTGGAAACAACTTGATTGTTTTTTTAGTTAGTTAAGAAACAAGTACTAATACTAATCGATAAGTACATTTGTGGAAATTAAAATACAGTTATCATAAATAGGTAGTATGTCGAAACTATGAAAATACCAAAAGATACCGTCTCAGAAATGTGGTACAGGAAAAACATATAATTCATCAGTTTGGGGCTCTGAAGATTACAGTTTTTGCAAATGCAGTTTTATAGCTTAGATCATCGCTAAGATTTATCCCATATTATATGGGACTACTTAATTCAAACTACAATCAGAACAGCGGTGGCCAACCCTAGGCCCGCCACGAACATTTTTCGGCCCTCGTTTCATTTGTGGTTTCCAACCGAAGCCTATCTTGGCAAACAGTGTGTCGTCGAGTTAATGCCATTTCAAATGAAAATTTCCTAAAACTGTGCTACAGAATTGTAGATTTTCAAATATTTTTCCTTGGCATTTGACGCAAGCACAGACATTTCAGTCTCACCTCAGCTTATAGTGTTCCTTCGTGGGGTAAATAAATCATTTCAAGTAACTGAAGAAATGTTAAATTTGATAAGTTGAAAAGGTACAACAACAGGTAAAGATATTTTCCATGGTGTTGACAACTAGATTTGGAAATACTGTTACGGTTCATTTTTGTACCACAACAGCTAAAGAATTGTGTCGTTGCTGAGTATATAGTTATTGCTAATATCGTTAAGACTATTATTATTACATTATACAATTAAAATTAAATGTAACACTCACCTTATATAAATTGTATTTATTTATCCTTACATCTTTAGTTCTATTAAATAAATTAACATTTTTATCAACTACTTGTATTTATTATGGGAGTGAAATACTTGGTAGGGCTCTGTGTGGTTTTCCGATTATTGATTTTACCATCAATACATCCTTGACCTTCCCCTAGATTCGTCAGAATGTACGATTAGCGATTATATGTAATTTTATTGAGATCTGATTATCTTACTTACCAGTTGTTTTGTACGGACCTCGTATATAATTTCTCTAAAGGTTTCAACTGATGTCCTTCGACTTCATTGTGGTTTCCGTGTTATTGTGAGTTCTTTGGGTATTTGATAGAATTCATGCGGATTTAATGTTGAATTCTATTCCGGGAGGGAACTTTTAAATGGTATCTGGGCTAGGAACGATCATTACCAATAGTTGCAGTCTAACAACATTGCTAACGTTAAAAGTTAACTATCTGTACGTCTTGATAGGCGTTATGCATTTCAAGTCGCTATGACTTACCTTTTTGTGTTTATTGTCATATTTCCGTTTTAGTTGGTTTTTGTTTAGTTGGTAGTCTGCTAGCCCTTGTTCGTTTTCCTTTTTGACCGGCTTGCAAATGAGTAGGTGCTGCTGGGTTCTTAAAGGCTGCTTTGAATGGCGAGGTTCCTTGGAAGGGTGGTTGACGGGGGGTAGTGCTTGGCTAGTCGTTGAGGGAGTGGATCTAGTCTTTAGACCGGACGATGACCCTGGGTACTACTACTGCGATTCACCTGAGCTCCGCTGAATCGTCGGCAAGGAGATCAGTGGCAGTGTCATTTATAATCGGCTCGTTAAGATTCCTGAGCTGCTGGGTGAAATAACGTCTGATTTTTTAGCAACTTTCTTTTTGGCAGCTCAGGTGTTTTCGTGTAACATGCTACTGTTAAACATGTTCAGTTTGGTCAATAATTTAACCATGAATCGACTTACAAACGAACAACGCTTGCAGATTATTGAATTTTATTACCAAAATTCATGCTCGGTTAAAGTGCATCGTGCACTTCTTCCATTTTATGGTCAGTTTGGGCGACCTTATGAGGCGGCTATTCGGAACCTTGTGACTAAATTTCGCACCAAATTTACATTATTGGACATTAAACCACCAACACGCATCTTTTAAAATACATCTGATACAAGAAGTAAAGCCACAAGACCTACCACAATGGCTACCTTCTGGCGATGGCAAAGTTTGATGAAGATCCACTTTTTTATCGGAAAATTGTGTTCAGCGACGAAGCTCATTTCTGGTTGAATGGATACGTGAACAAGCCGTATTTGGTGTGAAGAGCAGCCAGCAGCATTACAAGAACTGCCAATGCATCCCGAAAAATGTACTGTTTGGTGTGGATTATGAGCCGGTAGCATGATTGGACCGTACTTTTTCAAAGACGACGAGTCCAGAACGTTACTGTGAATGGCGAGCGCTACCGGGCGATTATTACAAATTTTTGCCCAAAATGGACGAGCTGGACTTGACTGACATGTGCAAGACGGGGCCACATTCCACATAGCACGCAAAACAATGGCCCAATTGAGAAGCGAGTTAGGTGAACACTTTATTTCACGTTTGGGGCCGGCCAATTGGCCGCCTAGATCGTGTGATTTAACGCTGTTAGACTATTTTTTTTTGGGCTATGTTAAGGATCATGTTTATAGGAACAAGCCCGCAAATATTTAGGAATTTATTCGTGAGATACGGGCCGATATGTTGGAAAGAGGCGTAGCCGCGGTCAACATTTAAATGAAATCATCTTTAAACATTGAAATTTTATGTGTTTTTTTTTAAATCATATGTTATATATTGAACCTACCTTCCTAGTTGCTTAAATGGAGCAATGTCAGCGGTTTTGTTGCTAAACTGGCAAATATCTGATCTGTTCGCAGCACAAACATAATCACAATAAACAGAAATGTCAATGTAAATAAATTAAAAATACCCAGGTTACAAAAAATAAATTACAGCTAACTTTTATTTCAATTCCACAGCAGACATTGATGAAAAGCCAATTTTCCATTAGCGTGTTCTCTTTTATTTCCATTAATCGAATCGTATTTGAAAAAACAAGCTTCTGATTAAATGAAGCGATTAAATTGTATTAAGAACGCTATCCAGAGGCGCATCTGTCAATAATAGATATCGATATTAGTGCCATGCTCAGTGGTTCATTGCGCAAAAAACACTTTTGAAATTCAATCATTTAAATATTCAGAGTGACTCAAACTATTATTCCAGCAGAAAACTATAGGTATACCGGGTATTTCATAAGTAATCTGAAATTTTCAAGGAGGGGAGACTTCATAAGAATCTGTTGTCCTAAACGTCTTAAATTTTGATATACAGGGTGTAAAAGTGATGTAGAACTTTATTTTTTACTTGCTCAAGTGGCATCTGTGTGGGGAGAAGAAAATGGTGCGCCACTGTTTTTCGTTAAAATAAAAATTAGTCTTGGAATCCCCATACATGTCTGAGCAAATTTGGGTCTTGCTTTTCTCTCGTCCGACTGTTTCTGCTAACAAAGTATTTTCTCTGACATGCTGAAAAATCTCTGGTGTGTTACGATGGATTCCGAAGTTCTTCTCGGGTATCAATTGGAGTGGTATATACGAGACCCTTCGATATCCCCGACGCTGGGGGCCTCCTCATTTTCGAATTTTATGTGAGTTTCTAAATAATAGATATCCTGATCGCTGGATAGGACAAGGCTAAAATTCGGCACTTCGCTTGCCAGACATGAATCCTTTGCTTTTGTACTTTTGGGGATATCTGAAGGGTATCGCTATATACCATTACAATTGAAACCCAAGATGAACTTCCGAATCATTCGTAAAGCAACAGGGATTTTTCAACGAGAGATTCACTAAGACGCCGAGTTGAAGTCTGATTATGGCAAATACCGGACAATTTTAGCAATTTCTTGAAAAATTTTTGTAGATAATGTTAATTAATTAATTATTACTTCACCCTATTGTTCCCCTATTAACGTTAATAATTATGATTTGATTATTGTTTGTTCTTCTTCAAATATAATAATAAAAGCAGCTTACTCTTGAATAAACATACATTTTATTTTAATTTAATAATAAATAATTTTTTCATACTGAAGTGAGCAATTTATTTCTTGTTATTTAATGTTATATAAATACGGAAGCGCTGAAAGCTCAAAGCATTTTTTTTTCTGTGTCAAACTTTTCAGAAAAAAAGTCAAACGTTTGAGATAAAAAGTCAAACGTTTGAGAAAAAGTTCAAACGTTTGAGATAAAAAGTCTAGCGTTTGAGATAAAATGTCCTTGAATTTAAGGTGTCTACTTGTCATGGAAGTTACGAAGATTTCAAGACCAACATGAATTTTGGAATTGCTAATTGTAAAAGCTTCGGTTTTGCGTAAATTTGGATTATAAAGATTTCCTTTGCAAATTACTATAAAACTGAACCCGTAGGTTAATTTTGTTTAAAAATAATTTTATTTTGTCAATTTTTTTTAAGAATTATCAGACGTTGTTTTGTGAGAAAAATTTTTTGGTTTAGGTTCAAATTTGTCATTTTTGTTTATGTTCGTTTTATAAATAAATAGACCAATGTCAATTAGTTTTTTTTATTTACTAATGTAACCGTGCATGAATAATCTACAATAATGTTAAAATTTCATTACATATTTCTTTATAAAGGCTGATCGCATCCGTTGGATCAGTAGGTTTTTGCAAAAATCGTGTACATCATAGTCACTACAATGGTAGTCTAAGGTGGTACCTTGAATTATGTATCTGTGGAAAATTGAACATAACATCTGTGCGTCCTGAAGGGCAGTTGCTGTGTCGATTTTTCCTGATCAAATGCGTATTCCATTATAGGACAACGTTATCTAATTCCTCCTAAAATCAGAGTGTTCATTAAAGATATGCGAATATTCCTCAGCTCATTTTATGGGAAAAGTTCATAAAAACTTAGTTTCGAAAAACTTTTGACTAGTTATCTCAAACGTTTGACTTTTTATCTCAAACGTTTGAGATAACATGTCAAACATCAGCGGTCAATTGTAAGTAGTTTAGTCGTAATTAGTTCACGGGTAAAACATAGCTTGTTTATTACCGTTCGTTATAAGTAGTAAATTGCACAGTTCGTATGCGTAGCGGTCAAAGTTTGACATTTTATCTCATACGTTTGACTTTTTATTTCAAACGTTTGACTTTTTTCTCAAACGTTTGACTTTTTTCTCAAACGTTTGACTTTTTTTTCAAACGTTTGACATAGAAAAGAAAAATGCTTTGAGCCTTCAGCTCTTCTGTACATAAACGCAGCAGTTTAAGTTAAATTCACGCACCAATTGCCACATCATCAGCGAGTTGAATCTGTAGAAAAATGATTTTTACATACGTCGGCAGAGAGAAAATCATGAGACCGAATTTGCTCAGAAATTAATCGGGATTCCAGAACTACTTTTTGTTTTAACGAAGAACACCATTTTTTTTTTCACAAATAACATTCAATCCACATCTCGCATAGAGGCTATTGGTATAAGAAAAACAATATTTAACATCGCAAAATGCATCTAGAAGATTCGCGTACCAAACAATAAGTATTGTGTTCATAGAAAACTAATTATTATTTCAATTAATATTACCATTTCTATAAAACCAAAAATAAAATTAAAGAAAAGAAATGAAACTCCTGTCGATTCCACTAATTTTTTAATGGACAGGAGTTTCATTTATTTTCGTCAATAAATTAATCTATAATAATTATCAACCATTTGATGAATATAATTGCCATAAACTAATTGTATTTGGTATATGCATAATAAGTCTTACAGTCTTAAATGTACAAGGTGACCCTAAGTAATAATGCAGATAGAAATTTAAATACTTTCAAATATTTTGTTTAATTTTAAATATATAAATATTTAAATATTTTAGATGTATTATGAAAAATATAAGAAGTCTAAAATATCTTTTGATTTAACTGTTATGTTTCTACTAGGTTTCTTTCGAAAATTGTTAAGGGAGTCATATATCAGCAAAATCCTTTTAAATAAATTAAATGGTTTGATATAAGGCTACAGAAAATTTGTTACAAATCGAAAACTATAAAAGTTAACTTATGGAATACAATTTAAGAGTATGCACCTTTTCTGCACATTTATGTCTATTTATCCTTGTTCTAAATTTTCATCTTTATATTCGAACTTACAACGTATAAGGCACGATCTACTAAAATTACACTTTATAGAAACACTTTATAATGTAGTTGGCAGTGCAGTGAAAACGATTGTCTGTAATAAAAAAATAGAAATTAAACAATAAATAAACGATTTGAAGCCTGCACAAAATAAAATGTAAAGAGAAAAAAAACGAAAAATCAGATTAGTCTAGTTAGGCCCATTATCTATGAACTTAAAAACTACTTATTTAGATGTAAATATGTGATAAATACTCCTTGATCTTGAATCACCATTGAAAAATAACAAAACAAATGTACAACACATTAATATAGTGCGTTTAATACACTTTATACAATACGAATTTCTCAAATAGACTTTCGAAACTAAAAACACTAACTCAATAAAATTTGAATATGTGCATTTGGCTAAAATGCCATATAAATCTTATTAAAATATATAAATTCCAAATTAAAAATTCCAAAAAATATACATGGACTTGTTTTTATAAGTACCTAACCTACATGGTTTTTTTTCTTCTACTGTAAAACATTAATTTTTGGTGAATTGCCATTTGCACTAAGATGACCATATTATAGTGATTCAGGCTTTAAACTAAGTAAAATCTAGGCAACATAAAAAATACGAATTATCCTTGATTTTAAGGTACGCCTGCAGTTTTTCCCGAAAGTGAATCTAAATGAATGCAATTACTAATGTAACATATTTGCACTGCTACCATTTCGAATGTTAAATATGCTGCAGAGATTCTTATCTAAGTATCTGCATATTCCTTAAAACTAAGCAATATCTTGCTTCCTGTCCTTTTTTTTTTGTTTTGTTTCAGTAATGAATATCTAAACACATATTTAATTGATAAAATGATGATAGATGTAAATGACGCCATCTACTGTTTGAGCAGGCAATTCAACTGTTTTAACATATTTTCGATTTTTAGGTGAGTTTTAACATTATCACTGGTTATGGAATAGCTTTTGCAGCGTTGCCTTGTAAAACTATTGAATGAAAACAATAAAGTCAAAAGATGATAATTTTAGTAAAATTGCAATTTATGTGTAGGTATTTGTCATGAGTTTAGGAAAATAATAAACTAATTTAGATTTAAGAATCATTTTTATTAACTCAACAAGACCTGCATATATTTATTAAAACTTCGAGTTGTAACGCCTCTGTTTTTTGCTTACATAACTTTTTTAATCAGTTGATACTAAAGATTACTGTCGACTGATAAAAAGCAATGTTAATTCGGGCACTATCACTGTTTTAAAATTGGAAGAGACCAGTTACTCCTCTCTATATATTTTTTATTCGTACCTCCGTCGTTTTCTGTTCCTCCATAAAAATGGAGAAGTATCTATCTATAGATATATCCTTACACACTATAAAAGAATAAGGGTTGAGAGATTTAATTAAAAAGTTTCCGGCGGTAGCAGAGAGTTTTATCCCTTAACTTCGTAAATTAAAGAGTTGATAACATGCCGTTTTTGGGTAGAAAGTCTTTGTAACCAAATGTTTGATATCGATAACTGGATTATAGGAGAGATTTGAAAAGTTTACGAAATATTGGAATTAATTTAATATTATACATATCTATTTTGATGGATTTATTTAAAATATAAAATAGCAATCTGAATCAAGTTTTCTTATATTAAATTAGTATAAAGTGATGCTCAGAGCAAGAGAATAAGTAGTTAAGTCAATCACGCGGATGATATTTTCAGTTATAGAAATATTTCGTCTTTTTGTCTTGTTTTTTGAGCCTGTTAAATTAAGAGGACTTTCGAATTCAAAAATATGTCTCTCAAACACCAAACTTCCAACAGTAGTCGGCGGCTTCTTCAGTAGACAACTCCATTATGCATACGGCCGGTTGATTCTTGAGCGTTCAAATAATAAGGTACGATGAGGAAGGAAGAGATTAAAGATCCTTGAACCTAGTGTTAAGGTTATCTGCATCCGATCTGAAGCATATCTTTTCATATAGATACGGTGGAGGTTTGTAGAACAGTAAAGCGTGACAAAAACTGGCAGCATGATGATATATTCTGTCTCTCATTGATAGCCAATCTGCTAATTTGTGACATATTGAATGAGACAATACGATCCTGATCCGACTAATAGACAAGATCCCATGAACAACGTCAAAGTATTATTATTAAAAATTATTCATAAAAAAGCTCTAAGTTAGTCTTCACCAATGAATTACTACATGAATAAAATACGGTTGGCATATTTTTCGTATACAACTATTCAAGTAGCTTTATGGGGTAAGTTTATCTTCACCAATTGATAGTTTTATTTATATAAAATTATTTGTTTTTATCCTATAAATTATAAATTGATTAGTGAATTCATAAACTAATCGTTAAGGAAGTTCAAAGTTGTGGTAACAAACTCCTTACTTTCAAGTATATATTCGACAAAAAAAATAGGTACAGCTTGCAGTCTAATTTCAAATTTTAACATCTGAGCGACAACATTAGCCTTCCATCAATCAATTTTGTACGCAAATTAATCACAGTCAAATTTTATTAAAATGACGACGGCGATGAGAACGTCGTCGTCAACGGCGTCGTTTCATCAACGCGTCATAAACCGTGGTATTATGACTAAATTAGGGAGGTGTAACGTTGTTTGGGAAATATAGGGGTGGTGAGTTTTGTTTGGCAAGTTAGTTGGAAAGAAAAAAGAACGAAATTGAATTGTGATGCATGCACTTTAACTATAAAAATTATTTCAATTTTCTGATTAATGCCTTGTTATGATAATGTTAACTGATTTGGAGAGGCTATAAAGACGTAATTTCATTGAGAACCAAGAACAAATAGTGTAAAGCTCTGTTTGGCTTGTTTTGATAAGTAATGCAGAGTAAATTGAGCTAATGGCTTGGCCGTTTTAATTTGAAAGCTCTTGATAAGCGTAGAGAATATGCCTCACTCCTGTTCCTATTCAAGATCGTAAATGGCATCATTGACTCTTCTGACTCACTTTCAATGATACCTTTTCATACTCCAAATACGAGAAGGCCTAATTATGATTCTAAGTTTAACTTACCAATCGCACGTACAAACTTGTAGCTCTTTTCGCGATTGTTTGAGATGTGTTCTGTACGTGACCAAGTGAGTAACGATATTGATGTGTGTTTTAATACCATTTCTTACATTAAAGAAGTGTTTTTTTGATATTATTTGTTGTTTAAACCAATTTTATTTTGACTTTGTTTATTTTTTCTGATTGTAATGTTTGTGTTATTTATAATTTTGAAACGTTATGTATTTATGTTAATTTTACCGTTTTTGTAATGTACCTGCCCTGTAATTGGGTTTGTTTCTATCTGGGTAGATGTAATCCAAATAAATATTTTCGAATGCTTCGAATGGATTTTGCGTTTTTTGTTTTACTCCTCTCATAATATTTTTTCCACCTTTGAGAAACGCAAACAAGAAATCATTTATCAAAGTTGTTGTTTTGTTCAAGCACACTGCATACGTTTTTTTGTTGCTGTTGGTGCAATTTGTCTTTAAGTTCTCTTTAAAAAATCTGGTATGTTAAGCACAAATATAGTAAAAAAAATTTTTTTCAACTCCCTCCAACGTTAAAAAAATACTATTTATTTCTTCTACCATTCTCTAATTATTAAGCTTGTTGTTTTTTACTGCTATAAAAAGTAGCTAATACATTAGCCTTTTTATTACTTTACTTTATTTAGGCCGACGACGCGTCATACATTGAGAAGTGAAAAAACAAATGGAAAGGCCACGCGTCCATAAGTAAACCATTCTCGCTCACTTATTCGAAAACACTCACCCCACACACGTATCCACATTCATTATTACTGTCACGTGACCAACCCATTTATTACTATTATTATTATTGTTTGTGTGTGAGAGTGATGCGTGAGTTTTAGACGAGAAACGTGCACTTTATTGCGTTTTCTCTTAAGCTCCCCGTATCTAAATACAAGGATTTAAAAGGCGACTGGGATACATAAATACACTTGTTCACTTAGCTTGTTACTATTGTATTATTTGCCCTCTAGTCGTGTTTTAAAGTTGCATGCCCTTGTTGTATGTTTGGAATCCCACACAACTAATCAAATATTCCTTAGTGTGTGTCAAATGCATTTTTTGTTATTATAGATAGATAACATTATTAAAAAATAGAACTACTTTTAGCTTAACTAAAAATCATAACTAATGTGATTATTGTGCGATGATTTTCTTTGTCAAATTTAACACAAAAAATGACCAAGATTTCCCGTTGAAATTTATAGAAGATTTATATGATCATATTATATGGTAAAGTTGGTAAGGGAAATTGATACAAAATAGAAATTATTGTCAACAAGACTATACAAATACAACAATATTTTCCAAAATGTTAATAAACCAGGGAATTTTTCGTTATTTTCGATAATAAATCTCAAATCAGGTTAACTTCAAAGTCGCAAAACTATTATGCTAGTACTAGGTTATCAAATCTCATATATATATAAGATAAGGAACCCATTATTACAGGCTTAGTTGCGAACATTTTATATATCGTAGTTCTTTGAAAAGTCGTAGTCTGGTTTTAGTAACTGCGTCCACGATTAGTTAGAGACAAGGATTTTCTTTCGATGCGCACTACAACAGTGTCTTCTCCAAGAGGTGTTCCCCGTAAAGTGCAGTGTAGATTGGCAGGCCAAGTCCAACTGACACATGTAGTGTTTTTAATTTAGGTAAGGTTTTTAGGATCAAACGAGATACATGAGATTCAAATCTTAAACTAGTATCAAAGTATACACCTACGTTCCTGCATACAATGGTATTACAATCTCATTCTTCAGCATAATGGCATCGTCATTTTCAACTACATATTGATGGTTACGGCCACACAAAAAAAGTTGAGTTGTGTGAAAATAACAATGGGTCCAGTATGCTACCTTAGGGAACTCCCCTGTGGGTATATGTTGCTTAAGTAATTAATTAAAAAAGCCCACAGCATTCTCCGCTTACCCAAAATATCTAACTTATTGCATACATTTGAATGATTTGACTTATCAAATGCCCTCAATCAATTTAATTACTATAAAATGCTAGCTATCTTATTCACTCTAATCTTCAACGAAAACATAGTAAAGTTTCGCACGGACTTCTGAGAATCAAATCGTCCTCTTTTTTCATTAAAATAATGCCATTAGAAAAGAAAACAGAGCTGTGTATTATTCTTATGGAATCTACTCGCTCAAACAACATACAAGCTTACACTGCTCGGGTGCCAGACGGTTCTTGAAATTATCACTATCCTACACCTCGTACTCATTATTCGCGCAATAGCTTAATTAAACCGAAATCTATTTACACCCGACACACGCGCAGATGCTTAATTAAACACAAAATTCATTTGCTTAAGTTTATTTTATTTTATTTTTGCTTAAATAATTTGGTTGTTGAAAAATTCCATATTATTTATATTCCATTCCATTCAATTCATTTAAATCTGGCACCAATCAAGAAAAGATGAGAAATTCGCGGATGCCACACATTATTTGAACATTTTTACCATAAACATATTCCAACACATTTTCCCCAACAAATCCACACATTACGCAATATATTTACACATGGAACATGATTAGATACTTCATTTTCCAACCAATTTAATTTACTCAACTACCACAATAATATAACACATATTAACCCATTATTATATCTAAAAAAAATTTATGCCCATTTTTATTTTAATACTATTCACATGAACTAAATCTGGCAGAATTGTTTTTAAATGACACACGTTGACACATTTGGCATTCAAATATTGATTTTTTACTGTCTTCACCATCTACGATCCGGGCGTCTGCATTTAAAGACCATTTTAAAAAAACAACCATGGCATACCTGTTATCCAATTTTGTAAACGTTTACTCTGGTAATCGTAAAGTTGCAAGTTCAAAACATGGAACTGTTTTTAGTATTGTTGAAAACTGGGTCATTGAACTATTTTTATTATTATTGAAATTGTAGCCCGTCTGCACAGATTGTTACTCGAACGGATACATTTAATTTGACGCGGATGCCAGAAAGGTAAACTTTCTGTCACTAATAGAGATGCAAGAAATGTATCCATATATTCTATTCGATCTCAATTTCTTTTTAAGGTTGAACTATTGTCTCGAGGATTGCAACTGACTCTATTATAATAAAATAGAAAAAAAGGTTGGCTATGGTTGCGAAAAAATCTAAAAGGCGTAGAAAAATTCGGCAACGTCATTCGATTGACCGTAATCGCTAATAAAAAACCACACAATGATGGCGACGATATTAAAATTTTTCGAAAAACAAAAAATAAAACAAAATTACAAAAGTTTTTATTTCTCTTTCTGAAACAAGTCCATTAATTTCATGCTAGTGGTAAAGAATTTACTATTTGAAATCGAATTATGTATAATATGCAAAAAAAGAGCCCAGTAACCCTGTAAAGTTGCAGATGTTGTAACGCAACGTCGAAAGTTGTTTCTAATTGCATTAACCCACATCTTCAATGATTATGTGTAATCTCCTTAACTTACGTATTAAAAGAAACAAATAGGTATATACAGAGTGTTTCAGAAAGACATGGCCAATTTGCTAGAGGTGATAGAACTGCTCAAAATAAGTGTAAGCTTGTAATACATATAAATTGTTGCCGAATGGGCCGTCCTTTTCGAGACACAGGGAGTTAAAACAATATATTATTTTTTCTAACTGACTATGAATTATTAGAAATAACGGTCTCAATTTTTTCACGTGAATGTTTGTCGCAGAATCTATTAAAAATACTTGCGTTCCTTTAAAACATAGAGGGCGCTAGCCACACAATGTCTAAGCTAAATTTACATTCATAACTTTTTTGATGTTTACTTTAGAGACCTGGTAATGATAAGCCTTGGTAAGGATAGCCCGTTTATTGCCCAACAAAAAGGGTACTCCTCGGAAAAAACGCTTGGAGGTACCGTTTCCAAGATATTTTAAGTTTATTAAGACATAAAAATACAGGCAAAAATAAAAAATTCATATTACACTAAAACTAAAATAACTGAAAATGTAAAGATTAATAAAATTAGTATTTAAACTGTTTTCATTAGGTGCTCAAAATGTCCCCCATTTTTACGAATGTATAATCAAATCCGCTTTCCTAGATAAAACATTAGTCTTTGTGTTGGTTCCGGATTATCCATTAAGGTTTTACAATTCAACTAAATCCTTATTTGTAATTATTCCATCGAATTAACTTCAGATGCATACACCTTTTCATAAAGGTAACTCCAAACACTAAAATCTAGCGGGTTGAGATCAGGCAATCGAGGAGTCCAATAAATTGGAGCATCAGCACCCTGACGTATCCATTTATTGGAAAAATGTTCACTTAACCACCTTCTAGGCGCTCTACTAAAATGTGGTGGAGCACCATTATGCAAAAAAATTATAGCTGCTCGTTCGTCTAGTGATAAACCTTCCAAAATCCGTTATTGCTTATAATTCATAGTCAGAAAAAATAGTAAAAATAATATTTTGTGAACTACCTTTTCTGCAAAAATTTATATAACAAGCCACAGTTATTTTGCGCAGTTCTATCACCTCTAGGAATATGGCCATGTCTTTCTGAAACACCCTGTATATTTGAAATAAAAGTCAACCTCCACAAAACGAATATAGTAGATCTCCCTATAAATCTTTAATCAACCATACATGTTTTGGAGCACCAGTCTCCATCTTCAGTGGTTAGTAAATTACATAAAGCTATTCTTCATTGTGTATGAAATTATGTTAATTTTGGAGAACTGTGTTAATTTCATTACGTGAAAAAAAAAACATTATTAAGTTTTTACGTCAAGATAAAGTTACATGTTTTAAAATAATAATAATAATAACTTTATTAGCCTTGAGTTAGTACAAAAATCTAATAGTACATAGGCATGTCAAGTAAATAAACAATACAAAATCTAAACACAAATTCAATGGTATCAACATATAGCTAAAACTTATACACAAAAATACCTGTATATGTACATTAAACCATAAACATATAACGTCAGAACAAGACAGTCAAACAAAAACAACAGTTTGTCACCACACAAGAGGTCAAAACACAATAAAGCAGGATCATTAAGAGCAGTGCTCAACATACTCGCTCAGACTGTAAAAAGAGTGTAGTATAAGGAATTCCTTTAAATTTCTACTAAATTGATGAATATTTCTCGAATTCCTAATAGATTCAGGCAACATATTAAAATAAAGTAGTCCAGAGTAATCTGGTGACTTTTTAAAAAACTCATGTCGAGGCCTAGATAAAAGCATCCTCTCTCTGCCGTCAGGATTTTAAGTAAGTATATACAAGCAACCGTGAGTAAACGCAATCGTCTAAATGTCTCCCTACACGAGAAATTGTAGGGCAGGCGAAACATAGTGCGTAAAATTCTTTTTTGGATGATGAACACCCTGGATATGTCACTGGATCGTCCCCAGACGATAATGTTGTAGGAAATAGTAGCATACACGAAAGAGTAATAAATATTAAGTAGAGCGCCAGTATTCATGTGACTTCTGAGAGTGTAAATCACGTAAGCCTGGCTGTTCAGTTTACGACTGACGGACTCCAAATGATCAGCCCACTGCAGCCGCCGATCGAAGGTCACTCACAAAATCCTGGAAGACGTAGCCCACTCCAGCCGATGGCCCTCAAACACCAAGTCGTAATTCAGCACTGTACGATACCTACTAAACTGCAGAATGACAGTCTTATCATGATTGATCATCAGTTTGTTTTGAGTGCACCAGGAATTAAATATATGCATAACGGATAGAATTTTTATCCGCAGTACTTCTGGATCCTTGTCGTGGACTACCAGAGATGTATCATCGGCATACATAAAAGCCCTTGCAGATGGAATGTGCAGGGGCAGATCGTTTACATAAAGTAAAAATATAAGCGGACCCAAAACGCTCCCTTGTGGTGCCCCCACATTAATACTTTTAGATTCCGAGACCGACGAATCAACCCTGACACTAATCTTCCGATCAGACAAGTATGACGCAATCCAGCCATTGACCGCACCACGAATTCCCATATCGGACAATTTGCTCCTCAGAAAATCTCCATCGACAGTATCAAAGGCCCTAGACAGGTCAAAACACAACGAAACAACTTAATTGCCTCCATCAGCGAGATCATGCACGTGCTGGACATATTCAGTCACACAAGTCTCGGTAGAAAGTCCCGACCTAAAACCATGCTGAGAAGTAGTAATTATGTTACACTGACTCAGGAAATTCATAATTCTGACAGAAACAATCTTCTCAAACACCTTTGAAATAACGCTTAACAACGCTATAGGTCTATAATTTTCAATGTCACTCTCACTTCCCTTTTTATAAATTGGCACGATAATAGACTCTTTTAATTTTGACGGGAAGGTACCTGAGCATATCGAGGCATTAAAAATATGACATAAGTAAGGAGCAAACTCCGCCGCGCTGCATTTCAACAAGTGCACCGGAAATCCGTCCGGACCCGTCGATTTTTTATTGGGTAATCCGCGTATTGTGTTCATGACCTCGTACTCATTGATAGGGGCGAAAAACATAGACCTATCATTCACAAGCCCTCTGGAGCAGGCACCCGATAGACCACAGCCAAAGTGATCACGCAACCCCCTCTCAATAATGTTAGAGTAGTGGTCAACAAACACCGATGCAATCTCCAAAGGTCGAGTCGCATAAACGCCATCCGACGATTGAATGGCTTCTATTTTTAATTTTGAATTATCAGAATAAATTAGATTATTCATAAATTGATCTAATTTACTAGTGCAATATGTCTTACCCTGTATATTTTTATATTTATGGTACATATTATAAATACTGTTAGATAATATTTATAATAAATTATGTAGTCTGGCTCTGTTATCAATAAACTACGATTGACACAGTTTACCTAGACTTTTGTAATAAAAAGTTTTATTTGTAACGATCTTTTATTATTTATATATAAAATATATATTTCATAATAAATATCTGGAGGTATACCGGTATACTCCAATAATACACGTTCTACAGGTATTTTCTGCATTCTGTTGATGCCACCATATGACCAACAGACGCACGGTAAGTTTAAAAAAATCTGAAATTTTTTTTTATTTCCATATCCATAAACGTTATTGTTAGTTTCAAAATTAGATTAATAATATTTTTTTGTTCATATTAAAAGGCTAAGTTAACATTTTGTCTCATTTCAGATTGTGGCTTTGATTCTGTTTTTTTTTTCCTCAATCTATATTGCTAATGTCTGATCAGTAACGTAGTGAACAAATAGTAACCAAGATTTAGTGCTTCGTATTGTGGAATTCCGTTTCGAATCTGTAGGATTAATGTGAATCACAATAAATATTGAAAGCATTTCCGTCCATTCAGGAAATTTGCTAATAGAATAAGGAAAACCACTGGCTATATAGCTAAAGAGGCATTTACTTGTTTGCCATTTTCCTTTTCTCTGTTAGACCATATTCACTAAAGTCCGATGACCCGTGACTTCCTTCCAACACAGCGCATGCAACAAAATAAGGGTTGAAAATATCATAATGATGATACAAAAGGATATTGTATTTTCTATTTACTTTATCTTAAAGATTTTGCAATGGGGCTACTAAATTATGTAATTGTCACAAAAAGTATTGAGGAATTGAAAGAAAAATTGTAATAAGAATGTGAAAGAGAATCCAAAGATACATGTGATAAGAATCCCAGAACTGCTAAATTAGATGCGCAGGGCACCTATGATTGGATAAAACCTTGGAAGCCATAAGAAAACCAGATAGGTTCCCTGCCATGCGCATCTGTGTCAAGAATTATTTGCACTTTTTAAGATTATATTTAAATATTTAACACTAATTACTTATTCATGAAAACCAAATACTGTGAATTCCTCTTAATTTGCAACATATCTTAAATAAATAACCATTGTTGTAAAGAGAAACCTTATAATATTTTGACAGCAATGTAATTTTGCGTTCCATTGAAAATGCAACATAGGGTTTTTAGACAGTGTTATTATTTGTACTTGGTAATCCAGTGAATTGGCGAAAATAAAAAATATATAATATGATATTTTTTTTAAGATTTTATTATTTTTTTTTTATTTGATAACAACTTAAACATTTCTTTTAAAATTAATAAATAATATAAAAAAAAGAAATTACAATAAGTTTTCAAGATTTTGTCCATTGACTTGCATAGAAAATGCTTCGTTAACTATTCGCGTAGAATCCTATTCGATATGTAGATAACTATATTACGAAGATCCTGCGTATTCCTAACTGTACCATCATATTACTTTGCTTTTAGTAATAGTCAATAACAAGAGTCAACAACATTTAAATCAATGGATTTCCCCACAGCGGCCTATCCAGCTATTTGGGAACTCAGTATTTAAAAATGCCTTCATATCTCTGGGTGAATGGGGTGGATGTTGGTACCATATGTGTCCATTTAAATTTAAATTTCTTAAAGCAGGAACGATTTGAGTCTGTAGTAGATCTAGGTACTTCTGTAAATTTAGATTGCCAAAACCAAAACATTTAATTTTTGAGGCCTATGTGATCGTGTAGAATGACTTAGATGCAAAGTATCTCAACTCCAGTACCTAAAATTTTGTCTGTGCACATCCCCGCGCAGAGTAAAAGTCGCTTCATCGGTAAATACATTTTTTTGAAGCATTAAATGATCATTATTAATGTTTTCGAAAATATTGAAACAAACATCCATCCGTGCTTCTGCGTCTTCTTTCAAAAAGTTCTTGATGATTTTGAAATTTGCTTGAATGAAGGTTTCCTTGCACCTACAACTTCAGGAATGGATTTTGTTGATAAAACATTACTATCTTGTACCGGCCTAAAAACATTACTATTTCGTACCTGCCTAATAATCTCTAATTTTTTGTCTTCAGTCAGAACCCTTGCGAATCTGTTTCTTTTTCCTTCACGTTGAAATATTCGGACAATTTTTGAAATAGTGGAAGTGCTGGGTACGGAACGATTATTATAAATAATAGACAAATAAATACACTTTATTGTGTAACAGGTGGGAAACCCAATAATAGGACAGATCTCAACAGCAAAGAAACTAGTATTTTCGACTCCTGGATTCGTAGTTAGAACGAATCTGAGGTACATAAAACATTTTGAGATGTCTGCATTGATAGCCTGGGACGTGAAAATTAATCTGCTGCAGCAATTGTAGACAAGCCAAAGTACCATTAATCAGTTTGAATAGAAACACCTGCTATGCAAAAGTGCGACCGCTTGAGGGCGACCAAAAGTCAAAACGACCATCAATCCTAAATGCAAGAAATTTGAAAAATGTTCTTGGAATACTCTCAATTTTGGTTTATGTGAATATTATACATATAATGGTGACCAGACAAAAGAGACATACTCAAGCCTAGAGCCCATCATGCAGTTGTAAAGAGTCAAGACACACTTGATGTTTGTAAAAAATTTTGGGGATCTGAATATAAAATTATATAGGGTATTCAGCACTAAACATGCTGACACTTCTCACATATAAATGTGAATTATACCAAGTAATAAGCATAATATTTTCCTCAACGGTATACATTTTTTTATTTTCGACAATTAAATGGATCACTAAGTACAAATAATAACACTGTATAAAAACCCTATGTTGCATTTTAAGTGGAACGCAAAATTACATTGCTGTCAAAAATTGTGACATTTCCATAGAAACAGTTTACAACAATGGTAATATGATGGAAGCATGTTGCATATTAAAAAGAATTCAGGGTATATGTAAACACAGTTTTTTGGAAAGTAAAAAGGAAGTATGCAGTTGTTTTTGGTTTTTTTCTTACGACACTTAGCATGAAACATACTTAAATTACCCAAAGTTTTTCTACTTTGTCGAACCTCCTAACCTGTAGGGTTGTTTGGTTCCAACACTATACCGATCTTATTTTCGATACACTGTTTATCACGTTGCTAATATCTAACAGCTTTTAACGAAAAACCCATTATCCCTATTCAAATTAACTTGGATTTTTGAAACGCCCCGTATACTTATTAAAAATAAATACCAACATATTCAGTTATTGTAAAATATCGGCTGATGGCTACTTGTACAACTATAATGAGACCAGTCGCGTTCACTTGTCCAGTAGCTCTTGCCATAATTATTGTCAGCATAATATATAAAAGAGATAAGCCTCCTTTTTAAAAAAATGAGTAAGATATAATAAAGCGAAGGAAAATAAATGAACCACTATAACCAATTACCTGGGTTTAATTTAAATAATTTACTAATATTCGGAATACGAATAAACTAATAACATACTGGTTGTTGTTGCTTTTTTGTATAATTGTTTTTAAAAGTTAAAACAACAGCTGCTCATTATCATATATGTTGAGAATTTTTAAGTTAAATTATCTAATTATAAGAAATTTTCGTTTGTATACAGTGAACAGACGATAAAGCGAAAAATAAGATATAAAATCTATGTTAGAAATTCGAGATTACAAAAGAAAATATGACAAGATGTATGGGGCGATATCTAGTGTGATCAGGCAATATGCCCGGTGTAATAAAGCTCACAAACGATGGCCGGGCAAGAAGTAACAACTCTATTAAATCCTATTAACAACACTAGATACGCCGGAATTCCCTAGCGGGAGGTTTTATTTACGAAGTGATTGTTACATAATGTAACAAAACTTTAAGTATTTTGGAAATTTGCTTCATACTGCTTTCACCAGCTCTTCAGTGATTATCGGCAGGCTATGTGATTCAAATTTTCCACATTTACGAAGAGCTTACACTAGCACGAGATACCAAATGAAAAGAAAATATTGTAACCATAATATTACTTAAATAACTGTATCATAAATCTATTTAACCACAAAAACTTTCAAATATAATTTTATTTTAATGTAACGGTTGACACATACTATCAGATCCCGCCAGTGCATGCCTTTCTTGATCTGCCGACATCTTTCTTTAATTTAAATGTAAGAATATATTTCAAGTATCAGTTATAGTTGTATAGCTTTTCAATCAAAGCTTATTTTGATAATCTTTGTGAACAGGGAAAAACGGGGTCTTCTCTCCAACTTTCGACAAGTGAACTTTGAGTCTTAGAAGCGATAAAAAGCACGATCTTCCTAGTTGAAGCGTGTCTTTAAGTTTTTACGGTTTTTTTTTTATTTAACGCGAGTTAATATTATTAGTACCTATATTAAATATTTATAATTTTAAACATTTTATTTAAACTGAAAAAAAGATCAGCTGTGTCCAAAAAGATGATTGTAATGTAAGTACCAATTTTTAATTATTATAATTGTTGATTTTTGAGACTTGTCCTTTTTTATTAAATTGATTTAACTCAGTAGAGCACGCTTACGTGAATCTTCAAATACTACAAAGACATAAGGGAGGCTCAACCCTTACTTTCTAATCTTATTGAGACAATGGCGAAGACGGCGTTTTAAATAAATTGAGTTTTTCTTATACTTTCTATACTTTTATTGTGACACTACTATAACTAATAGTTATTTATTATAACAGGATGGTAAAGCTTTTTACTCTCTTGTGTAATATTTAACAAAATTTCACTTTCACATTATTGTAATTGTAATTAGTTTTAATAATGCCTAATTTTTGAGCTTTGCCAGCAGGATTCCTTTCAATTCCTTTATTGGCCATTAGTTGGTATACAATTCATATACATTGGCATGTCCAGATTCAATTACACTTACAAAAATTAAACTAAATTTAAGATCAAAACATTAAAAAATGCCAAAAACATTAAAAACACCAAAAATGACAAATAAAAAAGAATACCGAACAATATTACTTAACATTTACAAGACAAACAATATATATTAACATAGAACAACTGCCAAGATACACGAGCCCACTAGCAAAATAAAAGGAAGTCACAGCAAAGTGGAGCAATGCTCAACAAATTCCTGCAACGTGTAAACGTGTAAAAACCATTTACAGCCAAAAATGAATTTAAATTGCTTTTAAATTTAATGATTGAAGTCGAGGTCAAAATTTGGATAGTTTCACTTTATAATTTTTAGGCACAAAACTTCCATAGGCAACTAAACTTATAGAAGCAATTCTTCTGAACACTGCGTCAAATTTGTACTAACGTGTCGCTCACCATCCTGTCAGTTAATTTAAAGCAATTTTGTGTGAACGTGGTTAAACTGAAATCTATGAGTAAGTGAGTTTCAGTTTAACCGCGTTCACGCAAAGTTGCTGTCAAGAACTTGACAGGATGATCGGCGTATGCTGTTGTAAATTTGACACAGGTTAGTTCTCAATTTGGTTCCAATTTGAGGTTAAAAATATAAAGTAAAAATAATAATAAACAATAAATTGGCGAAGTTTAGCTACAGCTATTCCTACACTTTTCCAAAATATAATTATTTCACCAAGATTATCCAGAGTAAATTTGTTCTTAATCTCTCGTCGAGACTGGCTTACTGATTGCTGAATCAAAATTATTCAATAAATTGCTATATATATATATGCTTCATAAGTAAAACATTTTTTAAATATGGCAGTTTTATGATGGCGCATATCAATAACAAATTGATGTCGAACACAACACAACATAATACCCAATAATTTTCGTTTGAAAATCGGAATGGTGTAGTTTAACTCAATAATCAGATGATGCTTCAAGGATTGAGCATTGCAAGCTCATTTTCAAATCTCTGAATATAATGCCTCTCCCGTCTTTATATAATATATTATCAACTCCTTGATATTCACAGATGTAAGCCCGATTTGTGTATTAACTCAACTTGTCATGAGTATGGTACGAGATCTGTCGACGTGGTACGGGCTCGGCGATGGAGATTGACTAAGTCTGCAAAGAATTCCCTACAGATTCGGTTATATAATGCACTTCCTCGTAGGGTCCGGGAGTACAATTCAGAAATTTTCAAAAGAACTATAAAATCATACTAGCACAAGCATGCTTTTTATTCTGTGGAAGAATATTCCAAGGAAGTTGTACATTTTAGCAATTCGTCGCTTTTAATTCGTTTATACCTATGTTAGTAACACTTTCATGTTTTTTGTTGTAGATATAGTTTTTGTATTTTGACGTACTGCAATCGTTTTGTACACAACGTAGTCAATAAAGGTTATTATTATTATTGGCGTGTATTTCTCTGTGAGAAAATATCAGTTTAGTTTATTATAAGTATGTGTTTTTTGGAAAAAGCATAAACGCTTTAAAGATCTGAAACTATATTAAATAACGAAAGGCCTACGATTCCTCCAAACCAGTATACCAAAATTTAGTTCAGTTGGTTGAAGCGTTTAGGTGCTTTCGTGGAAGAATATATACACACAAACTGACAGATTTCCATCTTTATCTGATTTTTTAACGTGTCCACAATTTCCTGATCGGGAAACTAAAATATCTGTAGATATAGACTAAACAACATTGGACCCAATATCGAGCCTTGTGGAACACTAGAAATAACGAACCTCGTGAAGCTCGTGCTGATGATTAAAAACTTTTAATAATATTGATCTAGGATCTCGTTTTGATCCCGTGAATTGCATTTGTTATGAAAACGTACTCAGAAGAACTAATATTTTTCAGTTCATGACAATATTATTCCATGTTTCACAGCATCCGTGTATATTCATAAAAAATTTGGTACACACATCACACATGTAACCATTTTTCCTGCTTTGCAGAAATGTCTCATTTTAATAGAATTACAGTTGTTGACAGACAGAGGTGGTAATATCCCTTGATAATATGTGATGTTGACATACAAGCAAGACAAAAATATTATAGTGTTATATGTATAATGTGAAAATATCTCATCAAGACACATGTATACCAAGTTGACATTTTTGTGTATGTATTTATTACGCTTTCTGTTGCAAAAATTATAAAAATATGTGTAGAATATTATGTAGTTCAGCGACTTCTATAACCTTGCTGTCAGCTTAGAAATAAATTTTACGCACGTTCTTTTCAAGTGAAAAATGAAATCCAAAATTTTAAAGCCGATGTGTTGTCAGTATTTTTTCCAGCCTTGTTACTGAAAAATGATTCTTTGAGAATTCTCCAATCCCATAACTCATTTAAAAACGGCGTTGTTATATTATTGATCAAATCAATCAATTGCTAAATTTAAAACAGATTACCGCCTCGGCTTTGCTGACACAGACGTGCTCTTTTCATGCAATTTGCAAGGACCGTTGCGCACCAATTTTGCGGTATTTCTGTGATACACCGTTTAATTTCGTTATTTAAGATATTTAACGAAGAGGGTTTGTTTACGTAAACTTCTAACGGTAAAGAGCCCCAAAGAAAATATTTAAAGGCGTTCAAGCGCATGATCTGAGTGGCCATTGACGAGCTCCAAAACAAGAAATAAAACGACCAGAAAACAACTCGTTCTGTAATTCAAGAGTTTCTCTGGCTGTAAGGCCTGTTACACCGTCCTGTTGGAACCACATGTTGTTGAAATCCATATATTGAAATTTTGGCTAAAAAAAAAACAAAAAATCATCATCCAATTGTCATTGTTGCAATTTTGTAGAATCCTGATGAAATCCATTTAAACGAGAATCAGACTGAAAAGATGAAAGACTTTATGAGTAGGTTACAATTATAATTGTATAAAGGCACATTGAAAATTGTGCCATTTAAATACGAACGAAGTGTGGCATGCCTAATAAGACACCGCTTCATGGATTTGTAAATATCTAGTTAGAAAAGGTGCAAAATGGGTGAGATTTAGTTTAGATTCGCTGAAAAACAATTTTGCTTTATTGATAGGTTATTAAGATTCTTAAGAGACAATCCACTGCTATCAAGTATTCAACATGAGTTTTGTAAAGGCAGAACTAGTATAACTAAACTTCACATGACAGACCTGTAACTCCCATTGGGATGGAAGGATTCTCCTCCACAATATTTTGCAATTTAAACATATGAATTGGAAAAATACATAAGTTAAGAATTACAAAACGCACCTAAGTAAATATAGTCTTTCCTAGAGGAGCATTATCAGTATGATTCTTTTAAGCAGAGTTGCTTCTAATATAGGAGTCCCCCAAGGTTGATTTTTAGGCCCAGTCTGATTCGTTCTCACGAATGATAACGAATATCAACATATTCGTTAAAACGACCGGATCTAAGAATGAACCTGGGGAGGCAAAATTTATATTGAACGCAGACGATGCCTCTATAATATTCGCTGATTGAGTATCCGCTGATTTGCGATTGAAATGTGATACTCTGTATATCATTGGTTTAATGGAAGTAATCTTTACTTGAATTCCGATAAGACTTTTTATGTAGGTACAGAAGAATTTTAGTAAATTACAAATTAAAATCGGTGGTGATATAATAACTGATGACACCAGATAACTATATTAAACATTTGGGCCTGTACTTTACGGCTTTTCTCTAATGGAATTTCCTCATCTCAATCAGTTTGCAAACGCAGTCAAGGACTTAACATTAAAACATCGCCGTTGCACAAGTTTCTGAAGCAAGAATCTTAGATAATACAAAATTCAGCTCGTTTAAGAACTGATGCGCGCCGACTGAATTTTTTCACGGTACGGTAAACAGTGAACGGTATTGCTATATGCTAAGGGACTTTTGGCTCTACAACTGCAAGAGTTTGAAGGTTTTAATGTCGAAACAGGATTTCATCAAGATGTCAATTAAGTTTTCCCAGAAAAGTGATCTCTCGTCGATCAACTGGCATCCTAGAAGGCCTGATCTTACACCCCTTGATTATTTCTTATAGGGATACCTTAAACAGAAAGTGTACACAAACAAACCACGAACTCTAGAGTAGTTGAAGCACAACATACGCACCGAAATGACCGCCATTTGCAGAGATACGAGTATATGTAGAGGTGTGGCGGCTAATTTTCGTTTTCGGTTAGGAGTGGCAGCAGCGCGATATCAACATATGGACAACATAATATTTGCCAGAATTTTCCAAAACTCTCTCTAAAATTGTCTCAATGATGAGTAAAACAATATGCTTGGCGCCATCCAGCGGTACAGGGGAAAATTACTGCTCAGGACCATCCTAACTTGCACGCAGTTCAGAATTCTTCAAGATATCCACTCACCTTCCTACCCTCAATAGACTGGTACAGACATAATTTAATTATTATTTCTTGAGTATAAATCAGATATACACTGTGTTCAAGATAAGAATGGGATAGCATTGGAATCTTGGAAATGGTAGGCGTTACAATGTCGGTTAGATTAGAAAAAAGTTGTACAATTTAAACACCTTTTAAACGGTGTTTTCAAAAGTAAACTAACTTTAGCACGTTGCTATCCCATTCTTATCTTGAACACAGTGTACGAGGGTTGCCTTTTATATTTCGGGATGTGACAACCCTGGTGTTGCAATCTGGCAACTGACAGCTCTATCGTAAAGTTGGACATTTTTGAGGTTATACGTACGTACGAGCGCTATTTGTGTTGTTTACAATAACTTAAAAGATTCATCTCCACCCAAAAATGGAATTAAATCGTGAACATTTTCGTGCGATTATTTTTTACAACTTTCGTGGATTAACTCAGCAACATTGCATGGATGAACTTAATTCAATTTTTGGCGATGAAGCTCCATCAAGGACCAGTGTTTATCCATGCTATGATGAATTCAATCGTGGTCGTAGTTCACTACAAGACGAATTTCGATTTGATGCGTCATCCGCCGTATAGTCCTGACTTGTCACCCAATGACTTCTTTTTATTCCCGTACGTAAAAAACAAACTGAGAGGTCGACGTTTTTCGACACCAGAAGAAGCGGTTGCTGCATTCAGAATGCATGTTTTGGAGATACCTCAATCAGAGTGGCAAAAGTGCTTCGACAATTGGTTCAAACGCATGCAAAAGTGTATAGATCTTCATGGGGAATATTTTGAAAAACAATAAAGTGATTTTCTATGATTAATATTTGTTTTTGTGGTTCTAATCCCGAAATATAAAAGGCAACCCTCGTATATAAACCTCCATCAGACGACCACTGGATCAACCATCACTGATGAGTTGTGCATCGACGAAACGCCGTCTGGTGGATATGCAATAGAAATGTCTAAATTTGTATATTTCTTGGCTTCGTATTTATACAAACCAAGAAATAAATTTAAATTAATTCATAAAACTCTTTTCTGCTCTATATTTTACTGAAAATAATTCTCTTTGGCACAGTCCTGTATTCTAACAAGTGTATGTGGATATAGATCTGGTTGGTAGTTACAAATGCTTTTTCTCGTCCTTCGTCGTTCTACACGACGATACATCGATAGTGACAAGGCGTCGCAACGTCGACGCTAGGGATGTCGACGTCGTAAGATTGTATACGGGCTATATCTATATATACACGCTCTAGATGTATGTACATACAGGGTATCTACAGTAAAAAGGTATCAATTTGGGACGCGGACGCGCAATACACTATTATACAAGACACGTGTTTAGGTGCATACTGCTACATGGAAAACACATTAAGTGCGCCCTATTTTGTCCCTTTGGGTGTGATATGCCTTCCAGCTCAATTTCTATAGTGTTTATAATACATTAGAGTTACGTATTGTATCCTGTGTGTTATATATAATTTGAAATTACATGAATCATAGAAGTTTTTTTATATTTTGATTTTAGAATAATTGATTAATCGCAAGTATTTAGCAATTTTTGCTAAGACAGTGCTTCCCAAACTGGTGGGTGCACCATTTGGGGAGACACGAAGCAACAATAACGGGGCGCGGGAGTCTTGAACTAATTTAAAATCGCAAACAATCAAATTTGACAAATTTATCAGAGAGCAAAATGCGCTAAATTTGATGCTGCAAGGCAACTTTTCAGCAATTGTAATTGTAATTGTTCAATCTTTACTACACCGAAGTGGAAATCAAAATCCCCTGTAACTTCCTGTTACAACAATATTTATAACTTTACTATTTTCCACTCTTACGAATATAGACCAATCAAATTGTCTATTCTTAGCGTCGGTCGTACTGTTTTTTGTTGACTTTGCAATTTGTCTATTAGGTACAATACCGATGCTAAAGTCATGAACTTGTATAAACTTTGATGAACTTTTTAATAATTATTAATCAGCATAAAATAGCTAGTTCCACCGGATGCAATATTTTTATTACAATATACCGGGTGTGACAATACAAACACAATCAACTAATGCTGCTAAATTGGAAAAATAATCCATTAGAACACCTGAGTGAAATATAATTGCAATTAAACACAAGTACCTTCGTCATCTCCACAATCTTTAATAAAACTCAAAACTGAGACATG
Organism: Apoderus coryli; assembly: GCA_911728435.2. Taxonomy (NCBI): domain Eukaryota; kingdom Metazoa; phylum Arthropoda; class Insecta; order Coleoptera; family Attelabidae; genus Apoderus; species Apoderus coryli. Next base: position 5,486,063 of record OU452204.1, on the reverse strand, counting down.
TGTAGGTGGACTTCCTCCATTATCATATATAAAAAATGTCTTACTCACTACCAAAGTGTAACAAAATGTTACTGACAAATTAATTAATATATGTAATATTTATATACCACCTAACCAGGAATTTTGAAAAACAGATATTCTCTCACACTTTCAACAAATTCCTGAACCTCGAATGATACTGGGAGACCTCAATAGTCGTAACTATATAATATGGGGTGGTAAATTCATTGATTGTAAAGGTAGAATAATAGCCGAAGTGATTGATGACGAAAACTTGATACGACTAAATTCTGGAGATTTAACTCTGCATTATCTGCTTTAGACTTAACATACAGTACACCTCTATCAACAAAATTAAATTGGGAAACAGTAAAAGATCTGTATTGAAGTGACCATTACCCAATAATCATCTGGAAACCCAAAAAGCCTCAAACAGATCTCAGCGGTCTACTTTAGACAACCTAGTGGCACTGGAGTCCAATATTCGCGAGTGTTTTCTAGACAAACAACATACCCTATTGACATAAAAAATGCATATGATACAGCTTGGAGGTACAAAACCCTGAAACAATTGAAGAATTGGATAATTCAGGGCAATATGTTGCGATTTGTACAGGATATTCTTGATAACAGAGAGTTTTTTGTACGCACTAATGGCTTATATTCCCAAAAAAGAAAACTTGAAAACAGCCTACCACAGGGTTCCGTTATCATTGTTACTCTAATTTTAATAGCTATCAACGATATGATTGACAAAATTGAATATCCACTTCAAGCTAAACTGTTTGCAGATGATCTAGTGTCGTTTACATCGGGTAGAAACTTCAAATCGTTGGAATTTAAAATGCAGCAAGCGCTCACATGTATAGAAAATTGGACCCAACAAAAATATATAGACGTTTTAAACTTAGAACTTTATAATAAACAACGTAAATTTGAAAAAGAGATAAAGTGTATAGGTATGATCTTTGATCAAAAACTAACATGTAAGAAAACTAGTACTTTCTTAATTAATATACCATGTGTCCGCAATATCGCCGCCATCCCGTAATTTTATAAAAGTTTGTCGTTTTGTATTGCTTCTAGATATAGCAAACTTTTTATTTCTGTTCGCCGCCATAAAAAGAACTTTTCAACCGCCTATCTTTGGATGTCGGATAATGTACATAATATATATAAAAAAATGAGTTTTTAATTAGTAGGCTGAGAAGTAAATGCGGAAATGTTCCACATTTGTCTTTGTTGATAAATATTTTACCTAATTATTGACATACTATGTTCTCGCTAACAACTTTAACAACCCTGTATTACACACTAAAATAAAACTTAAACGAAAATAAGAAATAAAGAAGACTAGATTATATTTTATATATCAGAGTAGGAACGCGATCAGCAGCTCATTAAATAAATCAACTGTGATGGCAAAACTGTTTGCGATGCACATTCACTTCTTCGTCTTCTTAACGTTGAAACATCTACCTACATATTTATGAAAGGTAAAAATGTGAAGAAAAAGCAGTCAGGAGATTCTATCGAAACATCTTAGGTGGCTGCTGAACACGATATAATAAACGGCGATCGATTTCTATATAATAATCTAAGCTAGGGTTGTCTTGTATACTCTATATTTAATATTACAAAGTATTATTACTATTATGCCTGAAATAAACATCAAACTCTTGAATTCATAGTTAATAAACTATTCGTTTGTTTAAATTCTATTTTTCCTGGAATTAAACTTTAAAAAGGGGCCGAATTTCCGGAAATTACGAAAAATCAAGATAATCCAAAGCTTTGTAGGAGTGCAAAGGTTACCTCAAAATATGATTTCTTAGTCGTATGTTCAAGAATTCTAAAATAATCCAGCAAAACATTTTTAAACTCTACAAATTTCGCTATATTTTTTTAAATCATAATATAAAATATGGTGGTTAACAAAAACAATTTCATGTTGTTCTTGTGCTTTCTATAACATTTGGATGCAAGATTTTTGATATGAAATGAATTTGTGTAAAAGCTCTGCATTTTGTAGTTGAATTGGGCAAACAAAAAATAAAAATATTTCTTGAGGTTGATGATTGAGTCATGTTTCCGAAACATGTATCTTTTTAAATGTTGATTTGATTAAATTAGTTATGAGGAAATAGATTTAGAAAATTTATGACTGTTATCCGATGTCAGGATATGTTGAAATGCCTAAAGCTTTCATGGAAAAAACTGTTTTCTTTTTAGACCTGGAAGCACATGTATAGAGCGTATTTATATTATTATTATTATTTAAAAAGACGCAGCAATGATTTTATGTAAAAAAAAACATTAGATTACAAATTTTTTCCCGAATTTACATTGTCCGTCTCTCTGAGATTTGAATTAGTTGACACAAAATCCATTGGCAGAATGGATAACACAAATTGTTCTTAAGAATGTGCATTTAATAGTCCTATTACTTCTATTCAAAGCACCTGCAATATTTTGAATAGAACTATTTGGCTCTTTCTGAATCATGTTCAGCAGATTCTCCTCCAGCTCTACCGGACTTACTGTCCTTGGCCCTCCTGTTCTGCCATTTAGTTCTAGCAGAGTACCTGTGCGTCGATGAATAATAATAAAACAATAAGTTTTCTATCGTGGGCAAACTATCATTTGTTCGATTTCAAACTCGTTGTTAAAATGCCAATTTGTACGCACTGAAAAGTCAATTTTACCTACTGAAATTTTACCCGTTCAAGGGATACTGCCACAAACAATTCAATAAAAGTCAGAATACGTCGCGTTGCAGTTGTCGCAGTAAACCAAATCCACCACAACCGTAACATAGGGTGAAAACGATTCAATTTGTCTTCCAATTAATAAACGAAACTTAAACTTCATATTGATATAGATTTTATAGCCATTACCTAATTATGTGTTAGAATAAAAATATTTAAATCATTGGACATTCTGTAATTTCCTGTAAAATTAATGTCTCCATGTTAAATTATTGTTGTTTGGACTATTTTAAATAAGTGGTAGAAACAATATAGTACCTAATAAGCAATTCCTATTTAATGGCTGTTTTATTTATTACGAGACTCCTGCTCGTAATGTTTTTACTCATTTCTTAATAGCTGCCATTAAACGCTCTTAGCATAATATACTATTATTTCATTAAGTGTAGATATTGGTTTACATTGGTTTCAATTAATGTATATGACGCGAGAAATTTTTCGCGAAGTGAGAGTAATTGAAAAATAAGCTTAATAAACAAACATCAATAAAAGTTCTACATAATTGTTTACATAATATGTAACAATTTTACAATCAAATACTCCAAAAACCAAAATCATGTTACAAAAACAATATTTTTTTTTCTACCACTTTCTTTAAATGCCTTTTATTATATGTTCAAGCATAATTTGGAAATGTAGCATCGGTTATGAAAAATCACCATAGCAACGGCGACAACACAATTAAACCAAATTGACAGTTTATTATTATTAAATTGTTTCGCTAATTTCGAAGGTTTGATTGCTTATAGATATTTATGAAAAACAGTGATAGTGAATATAGTTTAACACCACCTAGTCAATTTAATACTTTTAACTCATTGTACTCGTATTTAGGCTTACGTCAACAGGGCAAGTATAGGTAAGTTTCGAAAAACAAATATTTTCCCAAAAATTGATGTTTAATTTATTCAAAAGCATTAAAACAGTCGTAGGAAAAGTATAATGTGATGTATATGAATATACTATTTCAGAGTGGTCGCAATTTTGCCGTGAGGTTTCTAGTCTAGTTTCTAATATTTTGCCATAGCCAAGTCCATAAGTAAAGCACTTGTTGTATGCGGATTCATGATATCGAATTTCAACAAATTCGACATATACAAAATAATTATTGATCACCCAACGCATTCAAATACTTACAAACACTTTCAGATGGTTTTCAGACGGCTCCAAAACCAATAAAGGCACAAGAGCAGAAGTATTCGGGCCTGGCGACGAATGCAGATTCAGTAGGATGGAGGAAGAAACTCCTGATAAGCTAGTAACAGAGTGCGCCGGTATCCAAATCATGAAGTGGTGCAAGATGGAGACGTGTTGCCCCTGAAACCAGCCAAGCGACTGGAGTTCATAAGAGCTCTAGAACTCGATGGAGAGTTGTACCTTGAGACATAGACCAAGTAACTCAAGACAGGAGGACACAATAGACCCTCAGGTCGCAGTTTATAAGACACCCCTAATTTTAATCTTAATTTAAATCTTAATGCATTCAATGATTTTTTAAACTAGTGTGCACTTGCTTATTTTTAGTGGATATAAGTTATTTTTAGTCAGACTGTTCTGAAATAATCGTGGAATTTTATGCATGGCAAATGGACATGGGTATTATTTTTTCTGTTCTTCCTTAATTTTTTATTTTAAACGACACAAGCTTTGATGGAAAAATATCGGAGATATTTAAAAAAAACCCATTATTAAAAATAACACCACTCATGTTGGAAACAATACATTTTCGAACTTGTCTCTAAGATATTGTTTACTGTTTACATACCATAATTTCAAGGGTATGTTTATTTAAAAATTTCTTTCTGACCCAACAAGCGCAGCACTATATTTAACTGAACCATGTAGATTAATTAAATATATTAATTTCCAAACAAATTTTAACATAAAAACTTATTTCTTCAGGTTTGCGTATTACAAAGTCCTAAATATAATATTTAAGATTCATTACATCTGATAAAATCTGTCTATGTTTTAGTGAATACAACTAGTATAGTTATTAAGTTCATCCATTCTTATGATCGACGATTGCAGGAAATAAAAATGAAAAGGAGCAAAATAACCAAACCAAAATCAAAGATTTGCCAATGTATATTTCTGACTAGGCAACATTTATCAAATCTACTGTTGTTGGTTTTGATTTTGTTTCAACAAAAGGCATCTTAAATGGACACTCAATGCCACCCAAGTAGAAACACTTTTTTAAGAGAATTCTCAAAACATATTGAAGGTTGTTTAATACTTTACTGAATGATCTAGTGTTCTGACTTTCTTAATCTTTGTAATTATCATAACGAGTTGATTTTTATTCCATGTATTCTGTTGTCCTGGATATCTCCCTGTCTGGTCATCTGTTTGCTGACTCTGAGCTCTAGTGGATTGTTAATAAGTGACTGTAATAATACTCACTGTTTGTCATGGGAAGAATATCTTTTTAAATAAAAACAGGACTCGACGTCAAATTATCAAAATAATTTAATTTCAACAAGTTTACGTATTTGACAATAAATTTAATATCACTGTTTTAACTGACAATCCTATCATGTAGTAAATTAGGTACGTGGCTTTTGCCCAATGGCGAAAATAATTTATTAAATAAAATATAAAAAACTAAATCGATCCAGCTGAAGATGAACATGGAATTGTATTAACTGTCCAATTAAATTTGTTAGCTACATAAAATGTAAGTCAACAAAAAAATACTGTTACCTATACTGTACTTGCTTTATAGGTATCCAATATTTTGCTGTTTGTTTTTACACATTTTAATCATTGTTCTATAAACGAAATATTCAATAGAAAAAACAGTTTCTTTTTTTATGTTCTTGAACCATTTTTCTTTTATTTTTTTTTATTCTTGTTTTTCTTTGGGTTTCAGGTTCTTGAAAACAACATTTTTTTTTTAATTTTTTATCGAAAAATTACATTTTGCTTGTCTTTATTAAGTAACAAGTAACAACGTTTCGGCGATGGTTTGTCGCCTTCTTCAGGTCATTCTAGAACATTTCAATCATTATGTATATACATTCACAAATATCGTATAAACCTGATTTACCTGTTTTTTTTCCCTTTTACAGTTTGTCAAAAATTGAGAATATAACTTAAACATTTTAAAATATTTTTCTTTTTTTGTACAATAAAAATGCATATATTTTACAGGACTTCACGTTTACAAACACACTACAGTTTACGAAATACCATGTAGAGATTGTAATAGCTTGTACATCGGACAAACAAAACAACACCTGAAAAAAAGAATTACCGGTCACAAAAACATAAACACAAACAACACAGCTTTAACAAAACATAGTGAATCTCATAATTACACTTTTGATTTCGACAATACAAACATTTTGGACACTGAAACACACACAAAAAAAAGAGAATTTTTAGAAATGATCTATATAAAGAAACAAAAGCACAGTATAAAGGACAGAACAGACATACAATACTTAAGCAACATAATATATCATAACTTAATATGAAATTGCGGACGTACCTACACACTTATAATCGTCCCTCGTAAATCCACAATTCCCTAATTTCATTATAGATGTATAGTAGATCGATATACCATCACATTATCAATTTCAATAAATAAAAAAGAACAGTAAATATAAAAAAACTCTAAATAGTTCAGCAGGTGTTTTGGTCTAAGAAAATTTCAGAGAATTTTATAAACGTATATGGACTATTTCAATATTATAAACGTATATTTAGCAAAAAATTTTTAAACTGTATTGTGTTTGTAATCTATAATAATATGTATTTTTGTTGTAAAAATAAAGAAAAACATTTCATAAAATATGATTTTAAAATGTTTATGTTAATATATTCTGAATTTTTGAAAAAACTGTAAAAGGGAAAAATATTTAATATCGTATAAACCTGATTTACCTATTATTTTTTCCCAAATTTTGTGAATGTATATACATAATGATTGAAATGTTCTAGAATGACCTGAAGAAGGCGAAAAACCATCGCTGCAACGTTGTTACTTGTTACTTAATACAGTTAAACAACCGAAATGTAATTTTTAGCTAAAAAAAATAAAAAAAATGTTGTTTTCAAGAACCTAAAACCCAAAGTAAAAAAGGAATAAAAAAAAAGAAAAAACCGTGGTTGTACATCAGCGTAACTAGGATATAGTAATGGGTGGTGCTTATGCGAGTACCCCCATATCAGGTGAAAGGGTTCCAGAACGTTTATTAGTGCTAAATGATAAAGTGGAAGCTATTATTATTTATTCAAACTTAATACAGATAACTCCTAAATTTATTCTCATCTTCTACATAAAATATATCCAGTTTTATATAATATTATGTTCAAACGAATTTAACATATTATGCCAGACACGTTTCGGATTCCACTGGAGATGGAATGTTGTTGATTCCGAAACATGCTTGGCATATTATGAAAAATTAGTTTGAACAAATATAAATTCCTATTTTGTGTATATATGACACATATACGAGTATATATATACTCTTCGATATGGATTACCTCAAGACATATTGTTAATACAGGCGACACTGTTTATAGTGAAACTCTATATAGTGAAAAACTCTTTACACTGCAATTTTTTGAAGACCTAGAATAGTTGAATGAAGTTAAATGTAAAAAGCCCTGCATTTAGGGGTTCTCTAAAATGAGTAGCACTCTATATTATAAAATTTTTACCGGAGTTTTATGTGTAAATTTTTATGCATTTATTGAGATCTTGGCCTTTTCGGATTTCTGATTTACATGTTTATAAAGCATTTTTTTGAAAATGTTCTTAATGCGTTCATAACGCCACCTTGGGAATTCCTAACCCATTTTATAGTCGAGGCCTAGTAAATCGCAAATTTAGGTTCAGTTCGTTTTTATCTAACAATCAAGCGTGTGTGTTTAAGTTTAGCTGAGAAAACTACAAATTTGGAGGAAGTTGATAAAGGCTGAAAGAAAATTGATGTTGCTGCAAAATTCGGTGATTCCCCAAGTTGTGTATCTCTGATAGTAAAATCTCGCGAAACTATCATCAAGAAAACGTATGTTCCAAGCAGGCCAAACCGAGTACGGGTGTGTTCTTACGAGGAGTAAATGAAGCAGTTTTACGATGGTTTCAAGTGGCACGAACGCATCAAAACGTACCAATATCGTAAAAATAAATAAAAGATAAATGCTCTACAATTTGCTAAATAATTTAACTGCGTTAATTTTCAAGCTAGTGAAGGGTGGTTGAGTACCTGGAAGACTCGCGATGTGATTGTTTTGAAAACGGTGTCTGGCGAGAGTGCAAGTGTTAGGAGAAAAATCACGAATGGTAGGAAGAAGACGAAATGGTCTCGCTACCTTAAAAAAACAATGAGGTACTCTACAAAAAACTGCTACCGTCGACACAAATTTTTTACTTGAAGATTTCTTAGAAATCAACAATGATGTTGGCACGACAGATCTCCCAACTGACCAAGACATAATTGACAGTATAAAAAGTATAGACGATCATGAAGAAGAAACTATAACCGGGGAGTGTCCTGCTAAATTTAGTGAAAATGAAATAAGAAATGCATTATTTATTTGATATTGTGCGAACTACTCTCATGGACCAGGAAAGGGTATCTGATCAAATCTTTATGCATTTGAAGAACTGCGAGAATTTTGTTGAGCAACAATTATTTTTCAAAAGTAATCTTCAATAGAAAATAACTGAAATAATAATAATAATAATAATAATAATAATAATAATAATAATCTTTATTCAGTAAGTAATATACATCGCTCATACAATACTCAGTATATATAAACAACATACAGTCACTCCCGAAAAGGCAGAAGTGCAACTGGCAAACTTGGTCTGCAAGCTGTTTTTAACACTCAACCTTATACACAAAAAGACAACACACATAGCTCTCTAATTACAAAAATTTCATACGCAAATTATACAAAACAGACATTTATATACTAATTAAGTGAGACTACGCTTAAGGTGCCTCGAGAATGCAGAAATTGAACTACCTTTGCATTGAGGGGAGAGGGCATTATATAACTTTGCTATATCAAATGTAAAGGTTCTCTCAAATATACCAGTTCGATGAATAGGCGGCGTTAAGCTGCCTCTAAAACGCAAATTCAAGTTGTGGACATCTGTGCGAAACGAAATTCTTCTGTAAAGATATGCAGGCTGTTTAAGTGTAATAATCTTGTGGTATAATGCAGCTCGATGCACATAGCGTCTGGTTTTCATATCCAGCCAGTCTGCACTTTTTAGTTTGTGTGAAACTGGCCGTCCTTTTCTAATGCCATAAATAAAACGTAAGCAATACTTCTGTATCTTTTGTATACGATGTGCTGTACGAGCTGTAAGGCACGGACCATAGACAGTGTCGCAGTGATTGAAATTCGACAGTACAATGGAATCACATAATATGGTTTTAAGCTTAATGTTAAGGATGTGCCGTGAATTGTACAACAACTTTAGATTCCCCACAGCTTTCTTTATGCACTCCGACACATGCCCATCGAACCTCAAGCGACTATCCATAATCAAGCCCAAATTCCTCGCCTCAGACTTAAGCGGCAATACCGTGCCTTCAATTTTGACCATAACGCTATCACTCAATCTCCGAACATCAACTGGCCTTCCGAACAACATTGAGACGCATTTACTCGGGTTAAGTACCAAACCATGTTTTAATGAAATTCTATTTAAGATTTCTAAGTCATCATTAACAATCCGGCAACCAGAATCAATAAAATTTGGGTTGAAAGAGTAGAGAAGCTGCGTGTCATCCGCATACATCTTCATTGAACAATTCTTAATAAACCTAGGAAATTGTGACGTGTAGAGACTGTACAAAATAGGTCCAAGGATAGATCCCTGTGGCACACCCCTAGAAATTCTTAATGTAGAAGAGATATGACCATTTAGTAACACTCTTTGCTCCCGATTTCGCAAATAATTGCACAGAAATAATACAGCACTCTCCGATAGTCCCAAATAACGTAAAATTATCAATAAAACATTGTGATCTAAAGTATCAAATGCTTTAGAAAAATCAAGCAGTACCAAGATACTGCATTGACTATTATCAGTAGCCGTTATAATCTGGTCAGTGACATCCAGTAGAGCCGTAGCACAACTGTGACCCTCTCTAAAACCGGATTGTGTCTCAGGCAAAATACTGTATTTATTTATATGTTTACAAAGTTGAACTTTTATCACTTTTTCCAATATTTTAGAGAAAACTGGTAATAAGCTAATCGGTCTTAATTCTTTAAATTCTTTGGGATTTTTTGTTTTCGGTAGAGGAATCACTTGCGCAACCCTCCACTGAGACGGAAAAACAGACTTCCTGATACAAAAATTTATAATATGACACATGTACTTCAACACAAATGGGCAACAAAAAATAAGGAAGTTGACATGCATACCATCTGCGCCAACCGCACGAGATTTAATATTACATAAAATCTTAGACACACGAACCTCTGACACCTCCTCAAAAACCAAGCATTGACTTATGCCTTGTGCAATTCCTTCATAATATTCACTCACATTGGAAGTAGTATTGTTAGATGGTATACTATTGACAAAGTACTCATTAAGTTTTTCTACATCGTTAAGATTTTGAGGTATACTTTTGTCGGATGTTTTAAGAATATTCAAATTTTTAAGAGATTTCCACATATTCTTATTACTTAGATTCATGCAAGTAGACAAATATGCCTTTTTTTCACGTTTTATGGCTTTATTGGTATAATTTCTTAGTTGTTTAAAATAATCAAAATGTTCCCGCTTTTTAGATTTTTTAAATTTAATTTTGGCTTTATTTCTTAGGTTCAATAGTATTTTGATTGTATCCGTAATCCACGGCTTATATTTTTTTCGAAAGTTTACGGTTTTTAGAGGTGCATGTGTATTCATTAATAGAGTAATATTATAATTAAAAAGTGCTACTTTACCGTCAATGTCGTCAATGTGATATATATTATCCCATGGAATGGATTGCAACTCGTCATACAAAGCAACCAAGTTCACATGCTTCAAGTCTCTGTAAACGCTTGGAGAAATAATATCTTGTTCCATATCAACATTAAGAGTAACAAAAACTAAGTCATGATCAGAAATGTCTAAAATAATTACTCCAGCATTTTTCACCCTACAATTTTCAGACAATATAATATGATCAATTAGCGCTTCACTTGTACTGGTAACTCTAGTTGCATCATTGATAATTTGCATCAGGCCAAGACTATCAATTATATTTAAATATGTAGAAGTTACCGTGCTGTTAATATCAAAGAGATTAATATTAAAATCGCCCAGTATAATTAATTCCTCACCGTGTGGGATCATATCCAACACAACATTTTCAAAAACATCAAGAAAAACATTGTTTAGCGCATTAGGGGGCCTATATATACAACATACCACCATATTAAACCCACCGCGAACCAGTCTCACACAGATGCCCTCAACATTATGATCAATATTGATTATTTCAACTGTCATGTGATTCCTTACATAAAGCCCAACACCGCCACCCCTCTCATCTCTATCTTTTCTATAAAAATTATAACCCTCCAGATGGATTTGATCATCCTTAATTTGAGGCTTTAACCATGTCTCGGAGACACCTATAATGTCGTAGCTCTCAGACTGAAAATATTCACAGAATTCAACAAAATGAGCAGTTAAAGATCTAATATTTATATGACATATATTTACGATTTTCGCCATTGCAAAAAAAAAAATAACAAATATACCAGAAATTCACAAAAAAAAAAGTAAGCCTAAAAACTACATTACAATTTAAACAATTCATCAACGTGACTCACATCCCGAATTCGAATGGCGATGGCACCCTCCCTTTCCCTCGCGTATACCTGGTTGTTTCTGCACCACAAATACTTATAGCCCTTGTCACGAAGTTTTTTAGCAAACGAAAATAACTGTCTTATAATTTTATCGGTAGCTTCATTAATATAAATCTTACTTCTATCACCGTCCATGTCACACTCAGTTGTTTCCAAAGAACCCTTCTCTCTTCTTGCTTTTAATATTTCATCGCGTTTTTCTGACGATTTGAGAGTTACTAGAATAGGTTTACATTGTTTCTTACTAGGTAAGACTTTGGCATGAAAATCCTGACGCTGAACCTCTATATTTAATTTCTTACAAACTTTAACAACGTCATTGACAGGGTCCACATAGCTGTTTAACCCATAAATAACCAGCTGTTTCTTTTTTTCTTCTAGCTCCTCCTTATTAACTTTGTTCTTAATTCCGTTGATATCTTGTTCTAACTGTCGTATCTTGACTTTCATTGTATTATTTTCTTTCTTCAACATTACATTCTCGTCTCGCAACTCTTTTAACGTCTTACTAATATCTTCAATTATCTCCCATTTAAAATTTAATGATTTTTCAAATTCATCAAACCTTCTAGTAAACATTTGCATAACATCCTGCACCTTTAGATTCGCGGATGACGGGCTTTGGACGGGGGTAGTTTCATCAATCTCCTCCAAATCATCATCGTCATCATCTGTAGAAATACACACTGGACAGAGCCACTTTCTATCACTGGTCATCTTCTCGTAGGATGCAAATTCTTCGTTCGAAAGCGCTGTACAACTCTTATGGAAGTACTGACCACAGTCTCCCTGGCACTTTATACTATACTGTGTCTTGGTAACGTTTTTGTTGCAACGAACACACGCTACACACTTTTTGCGAGTCATTGCAAACAGAAAACACACAACGCGCGGTTTTATGGCTCAAACTGTATACGCCCGAACAATTTTTTGTTCCGATTCCTTTCTCTTTTTATCGAATCAAAACCAGACAAACTTTATTCAAATTCACGTAAAGAACACTAATAATGTTATTATAATATGATCAACGGACAGCTCACTTTTTTTGCAATCCGGAGATACCAAACACAAATTTAATGATCAAATATTATCGACAATTTTTATTAATATTTTAGAGAGCAAAATAAACAACAACAACAATCGCCATTTTTATTTTCATCATTAATTAATAATAATAATAAAACGTGCTTTATTAGGTACAAAAGGCCATTGACCGAAGTCCTTCGGCCTATACAAAATTTAAATTAATACAATATATTTTAACATATTGATTGTAACTAAAGAAATCCTAAATATATTTGAAAAAAAAAAGAGAATCAAAAGAGAAGACAAGTGATTAATTTTGGCCATGTTCGTGCAATCTCTGCAAAGCCTCCAAGAGAGTTTCAGGTGGAAATTTCAGACGGGAAATGTGTTCAGGAGGTCGCAATATTCATGTATTCTTCTTATTTTCTCATCACAACCAGCAAACTTTGCAGTTAAGTGTCGTTCCTCTATTGATACACTTTGCGTACGGCTGTATAGTAGCTCGTTTGATGGCTTAAATAGCCGGTTTATGGAATTGAAAATAACTGATTATTTTTCCTAGAACATAATGTTATTTAGCAATTTCTCAAAACTACAAAAATTATTATATTCCTATGTAATGCGTACGTAGATTATGTACATGCTCTGTATTTAAACTTTTAAATGTTTAATAAAATCTCTTATAATTCACTTTGCTATAGTGCAATTTCGGTCGACAGTTTGGTCTTTCACTATATAGAGATTCGACTGTATTTTGTTAATTTTATTTTTTCGGCAATGGGGGGTTCTAACCTCGGTCTATACCCTCAACCTCATTTTAGTTTACTTCAATTCATAATGTATTGTCTTAATAGGTACCTAGTTAATATAGAAACAGTTACGCTAAACTCATTATTTTTGGTAGAACTTTAAAAATCCTTATTTTTGCAAAATATTGATTGATACACTGCTCAGATCTATCAATCCATTTTTTGTACTTGTAAATACCATAAAAATACACCGAAGCTGCTTTCTTCACGTTTTCATCGCTCGTAAATTTCATCCGGCGGAGTTCTTTGTTCTTTTTTGGGAACAAATAGTAATAGCTCAGGGTTAGGTCCGGTTCAGTCAGCGTAAGGCAACTCTTCTGTACTGGAGTTTCGTCTTGCAGGAGCACGACACCATTCGTCAATTTTCTCTAATTGCTTCTTTTAACTGTTCTAAGACCTCAGTTATAGAAACACGTTTATCTTTATAATCAATTAATAGGATTTCTTCCTAGTCCCAAAAAATGGTCGCCATGAGTTTTCCGGCTCACTGTGTGACCTTAAACTTCTTCGGTGATGGTTGCCTCTTTTATGTCGTTTCATTTTCCACTGACCTTTGTCGTGCCAAGATGCTCATATAGAATTTTAAAAATAGTTGACAGTTTGACAAAATCAAATATTTGAACAATAAATCAAATGAAACAGATCAAAAATTGTTTTATGAAAAATTCCCAACTATTAGGTAGGAATTTTGAACAGATTATTTGAAAGTAAATAAAAAAAAGTAAAATAAAATTTACAGTTATTAATAGATAATTAATTTTTGCATCTTCAAATACATGGTGGTCTACATGAAACTAATAGATTCAGTTAAAAATTCGCCTAATATGAATAAGTGCATTTTCCACGAAAACGTCAAGAGTTATCCATGGGAAAGTATTATAATATTTGCCAGATAATTACATTGTGCATCTAATTTTCACATCATATACCGGGGCGCCATTTGAAATAAACAAGTTATTTAATATTAAATTTTACGTTCATATAACTTATATTATTGGACATCCTGTATCTGGTATTGGGGGTTTTTTTAAATTTAGCGTAACAAGTGATGAGTCGGTATATTTCTCTATTCAGACTGACTTAAAAAGAACATATGAATAGGTGTCAATTTTTTCATTCCAGTTATGTCAATATTTTTATAAAATTTTAAATATTTAAGAAACTATAAGGTTTAGGTAAGATGTCCTTTAATAAAAGTTGTAGTCATAATAATTCATTTTTATCGAACCCTTGAATAAAACTTTTAGGAAATGAAATTAGTTTAGCCACACGATTCCGTGTCGTATGGCGTGAATAACCCTGTATATCTGCATTCACCAAAGTCACTTCTAATGATGTTTAACGGCACTTGGCGGAAAACCAGGAAATAGAAAAGCCGAGAGAAATGAGCTATAATGAATCGGTAGCCTCCTCCTAATTGCTCACTTTGTTTTCATGAATTCAGGCTTATGATTGTTACAAAAATATTGTCATTTTATCGCAGTTTTCTTGCACAGCGTTGTGAATTAACCTACATATTTACAAAGATAGTTGGGCAACACAATTATGTTTTCTGAAGTATTCCAATTAGGTACGTTTTTCTTACTTTACTTTATCTATGCTTTTATACTATTTTACGTTGGTAGCCTTGTTGTTGTGTGTGAGATTTTTTGTATATAAACAATAATTATTGTGACTGTAAAAAATGATGTTTAAATTTTAAACTGGAACAATCATCATCAGACATGTTTCGAGATGCATCATCTCATCATCAGTGACAAATTATACATCCGACATAAGAGAAAACTTACCAATTTTGTGAAAATTTTGATACAAATTATAACATAAATAAAAGAAATTGAAAATTCTTTAAAAAATCTTGAAATTAAACTAAGAGAAAATGTCCCTCCAAATAATCTATGTGTGGAATAAATTTGTTAAATTAATAATTTATTATAGATCGTGAAATAAACAATCCCAATTTCCCAATGAATTTGAAACAAAACAAAAAAAGTATAGTGATTTTTTTTTAGTCTTGGTTATGGTATTTTAAAGAAATTCCTTAAAATTTATTAGAAAATATTTAAAAATAATTATGAAATAATCATTATTTGAATGTATTTTCTATTTTAAATGTATTGAATTTAATTAAAAATATTGCTTTAATTCTAAGCAATATGAAATTCAAATCAAAAACCGCATTTTCATTATTTTTGGGATAATTAATTCAAGAAATTAAATAAAGAAATAATTTAAATTTCACGGTTTTTAGATTTAGTTATGGAACACATCGAAGCACTGCAGTCAGTCAGTATTCAAAAAATAGGTAGAGTTGCCGTCTATCAATTTCCCTGATCTGTGATTTTTACAATGATAATATTTAGGCAACACATACTTTGGTTCACACTGTACTTAAATAAAACGAACTGGACCCGCTTGTGCCATCTACTGAGGAACACGCAAAGTTTAATGCATTGGTTAGACGAGTTGTATACCATGCTACTCCAGTGGTGTGTAGATTCCTTTTTCCTACTGCTTCATGGATACCCAATTATACATAGGTATGTTTGAATATAACTCACGAGATGTCTCACTGCTCAAGATTTTCCTATTATACAGGGCAAAGAATGTATTATTCTTTGTACAAGGTAATTAATGGTAATGAGCGTGGAAACTTCACAAAATAATCACAATTTAGTCGTAGGTACGTATTGAAACCATGTTTAAATACAATTTGCAGAATTTGAAAAAGTTTAACAAGATTATCGCATATATATCAGATACATACAAGTTCAAGAACGTCATTTTATTAGGAACAAAAAAGTAAAGCGGTCCAAAATCATCACAGAGGCTTTAGCGGGATTTTTTTGCACAATAGTTCATATTTCTACACACCCAATTAATGAACTTTTAATTTCAAGAAGTAGTCCATACTTTCAGTGGAGTGCTAAGTTAATACAAAGCAAACAAATAATATCGTCGCCTCCACAAGACGTCACCTATTTAAAATGATATTTAAATATGTCTCGTGTGTACCTGTTTTAATGTTTGACTTTTAATTGTGATATTTTTATACTGAATACCTCTAAAATATAATCACTGGATTGACACTGATGATGAGGATCTAAATCCTCGATACATGTATGTTTTTAATTGGTTTTTGCAAATAAAAGATTTGTGGAGGCGACGATATTTGTTTGCTTTGTATTAATGACCTTTTGTTGTTTTTGGAAGTTATATTATCTCCAGTTGCAAATATTAAATAAATTTATTAGTACATTTTTTATATTTTAACCCTCGTTTCGAAAAATGTGTAGATGCTACGACCAAAATAATAGATATACGATATACCTACTTCAACATTAAAAACTTTTCCATTTTACACACTTGGCAACTAGTTTATATTTTGACCCTTTTTAACCTGTTTAGGGGGAGCACATATATTAAAATTTTGTACCAGATATTATTGCGACCTTCGCAAAAGAACGTGTTCCCTTCTTTTTAATAAGGATCGGTTGAGATTGAAATAGAATAAAACTTGCTGCGTGTGAGTGATTAACGAAATTCTTTTTTAATTTGAGAGGTCTATGTATACCGTTATGTGTGGAATATAATATCATTGAATATCAAATGACCGCAGTGGCTTCTCACGGTGGCACGAATCCGAGTGGATAAATTTTCAATAACTCTTCCAAACAGATCTAGCTGAACCTTATGAACATCGGTCCATTGCCTCATAGAATAGGCCTCCGAGTTTCAACCCTACCAAAAACACACGCACGATCTTGGTGACCAATTAACGTCACCTGAATGTTTAGGTATAGATTACTTTTTCAAGACCATTGAATTAGTCACATGATAGATCTAAAATTTAAAGGTTGTTCCATTCCAGGCAAAGAAGATAACGAAGCATTTGCATGGCAAAAAATGCTTGAATTGTTTTCAGGAATCTCCAGTTTTCGTTTGTTGCAACCATAATGAATCACCCTCATCAAGATATGAATACGAAAGTGCTCATGGTTCTTACCACTTTGGGAAATCTGACAATTCCAGTTACTGCTAGTTCATTAAAACAAGTCGCCATCTACTTCAGTTAGAATCAGAAGTGCCAAATTCTTCAGAATATTTTAGATGATCGCTAGGATGAACCTTCGACGGAGGATATCAATTTTCCTTAATAAGTGTAAAAGACATAATCTAATAAAAACTAGAACAGTTGCAATATTCATTGCAACCCAATAGTGAAAAAAATAATTCAAAATCTCGAGACCAAGACAATGCATCGTCTCGGACTCAACGGTGGAACTAAAGCTGAGATGAAGACCAAAGTTTTTGTTTCCAGACTGAATCCAAGCTACTAGTGCAGTCGCGGCAACTAATAGTTATAATCTTATAGAGGACTTTTAAAACACGGGATTGAATTTTTTCGTAATTCCCTTTGACCCATCATCACGAACCATTTTTTAGCATTAATAAAATATTTTTAACGACAATGTATGGAGTAACATTAATGACAAATACCATCTCCTATTCAACTTGAATGAACCCCAAACTAAACAGCAGTTGAGAGCCAAAGTCCAACAAAAGTTTTCGCACCAAAGCATTTCGAAGTAAATAGTCGTCTGCTTCTTTGAAAAAACTGCACATACCGTGACCCTAACAACCAAGGGCGTATAGGGAGGGGCAGGGACTGTTGATCCCCCTATACGACCCTAGAATTTTTCAATAAAAGAAAAGTAAGAAAAATGAAATAAAAAAAACTAATAAAAATAAACAACAAGTTAAATCTTGTTGTCAATGACACAAAAATTGTAGCGAACATACGAAACACTATTGGAACGGTGAAGGATATAAACTTTTTTAGGTAATCCTACTTTCACGACTCTGCGAAACAAAAGGATATCAAAAATCCAAAAGCATTCGATTATTTGCACTGAGATTGTCAAAGCACTTGAAAGGCTATCTACAGAAGGAAACTCGCCACACGAAAATCTGTCTACAAGTTACATTCAGCCGCTACCAAATCTTCATTAATTGTTGCTCTAATTATACTAGCAAAATCCTCGGGACGGTAGTTAATGCTCTTCAAGCAAAAAGTATGGATTTGATGAAGTTGCAAGAACATATTACCGTAATCTTTAATGTACTGAAGGAAAACCGTGAAGATGTCGACCTAGTAACTGCTGAAATTCTTAAAACATCAGAAGATCTTGCCAAGCAATTGGAAATTGAAATTTCTGTCCATCGACTTGCCACCAGCCACACAGGAACAATCCTCCATCAAACTGTGATAGTGACTACTGGAAACGTTTGTTAATTATACCATATTTAGACTCCTTAATATTATCGTTAAATTTTCGATTTTCCCACGAACATACCCAGCTTTTGCCCTTACAAAATTGCATCCTTTGTATATGCTCGTCATCAATCGTCGATGGTAGGTACACATTAATTTTTTTGTCAGAATTATTTGACAGTTTATCATAGAAATGCGAAGCTTCGATACATCAAGTCAAATTACTAATGACTTTTATCAGGGTTCAAAACATCGAATTGAAGGATTATCAAAAACAAACGATGTGGTCAACGTCTTTCGACGCTTAATGCGGTTGCGCACATTTAAGTTGAAACGCATGAAAATATTCATGGAAAATATTTTGAAAAATAATAAAGCCACTGTTGATAAAACACATTTGTTTTTACCGGTTTTATAATATAAATTCAGACCCTGATCAGCATCATAGCCAATCTTTCTTGAACACTCATATTTTTACTTTCCCGCACAGGGATAGTATTATGGACGCGTTAAATAAAATTGAGCTAAAGACGGATATAACCATTTTGAAGTTCCCTGAGACGATTAAGAACATTTCCAGAGAAACTGAAACGCTACAATCTGATCGAGGAAGAAATAGAACCGTTAGATACGTACGAAATGAGGAACAAATTTTACATCATTTTGAAGAAAATCCTAACATTAGCACAAGACGACGTGCGCAACAAACTCAAATTTCGTATTCAGTTGTATGGCGGATTGCAAAAGAACAAAAACTGTACCCTTATCACTACCGCCAAGCCCATCTTTTAGCAACAGATTTTCCGCAGCGCATCGTCTGGAGTTTTGTCAGTGGCTTTTGGATATGAGAGAACTAACCCCTTGTTTTTTTCTAACATTATATTCACAGACGAAGCGACATTTACCAGAAGTGGGGTTTTCAACATACATAATGAGCATGTGAGGGCTGATGAAAATCCTCATGCAAGAAAAGTAACTCATTATCAAAATCCTTTCAAAGTAAATGTTTATTAGTGTGTGATCATGGAAAAAGGTTAATAGCTCTATTAGAGGGGATGCTCTATCTTGAAGAAGGGTGCATTTTCATGTAGCTATTTCTAAAAAAAGCTCAAGCTTCATGTTTGGAGCTTAAACCCAAGGCACTAGACTGCCACATTAGAATTTAGCTAGTACAGGCAATTCTTCATATCTGTGGTCTCTAGGAGGTATGTTTTGTATTCATTCAATTGAAGAAACCATTCTAGATGTTATTGGAGCCTTACGTCTTAGAGAAATTCTTTCTCAAACGATAAAAATTAAGATTAACACTCTATTGAGGGAAATCAGCCTTCCAATTGATGAAATGATGTTTCATATAGTGAAAGCATCAGGATAGTCTGAATATCCTCTTAGCCCAGGATGTTCGAGAAAAAAGGTTAAATTTATTCCAATGAATATAGTAAAAAATTGTATTTTTAAGAGGTTGTTGTTTCAAGCTATTCCTGTGAATAGTGGGAATCATTGAATAAATCCTCCTAGAATAGCAAATACAGATTGATAGAACATAGTGAAAATGAGCAACTACATAGTATGTATCATGAAGGATAATATCAATTGATGAGTTAGCGAGTACTACTCCAGTGAGTCCTCCAATTGTAAATAGGAAAACAAATCCTAAAGCTTAAAGGGTAACCGGGGTAGTTTTAATTTGAGATCCAATGAAGGTTGCCAATCAACTAAAAATTTTAATTCCAGAGATTAGAGATTAGAAAATCAACTGGGTTATCACGTTTCCCCAAGAAATGTAACTGGAGAAACGTATTTTAATCTTCTGCCGCAAATTCTCTTCAAATTCATCGAAGAAATTCCCTTGGCTTGTCGAACCTCTTTATGATTTATGCATGGTCGTCAGTGGTTAAACGAAAATTTTGAAGAACGGTGGATAGGAAGCGGAAATGATGCTCCTAAAAATTGGCCGGCTAGGTCTCCTGACTTAAATCCTTTAGATTTTACTGTCTGGGGTCAAGTGAAAGACAAAGTTTATACAGTGCCAATTGAAACTGTCGAGCATCTGCAGGAAAGAATACGTAATGCGTTTAACGAAATTGTTGCAGAAGAAAAACTAAGGCGCATTGTGCTCGTTTAGTTCTAGAGTGAATAATTGTATAGCAGCAAATGGTGGACATTGTGAAAAATAATTATTTGTTATTGATTTTGTCAAAATTACTTATTTTTGTTAAAAATATTAATTCTGTTCAATTTATTTTATTTTGTTGAGTTTATTTTCATACTGAAATACAGTTTGCTAACGTTTAAGTTTTCCAAAATGTTATTAATGATGTGTACTAATGACCAGTTTGGTCATAAAATTTTCAAACTCGAATTTCTCGAAAACGTGTAGAAAAAACTGTATTTTATCACATTTTTGACACAAATGTTGTTTTTTTAATTTTTGAATAAAGTAGTGTTTGTTACGTTAGTTTATTGGAAATAATGAAAATAATACAATTATAATAATTATTATTAAAATTCTGTTTCGTTACGCAGGTCATATAATTATATTATATTTCATGTCGGGAACCGGATTTTTTTTCTCAAGTTGGAGATGCCGCTCTATATTGTGATAGTGTGAACATTGCTTAACGACTACAGTACATAACTATATTGAACAGGTGCTATAAATATTTTTCACCCCTTTTGTAAAAAAAGTTGTATTACCAGGTATTTACCTGCTTCTCAGAAATATTAAGATGTTCTACTGACAATAAACTTTTCAATAATAATAATAAAGTTTGGTACCTGTATGTCTAGTGTGCCCGACATCATTCATTTTAGTTGCAGCCAGACATTGTGTCGCACAGAGAAGTGTTAAAGATTACAAGATTTATACAAATTTAATTAAAATCTCGAATAATTAGTTATTAATTAATTTAAATATTCTGCGTTTTAAAATATTGTTAAGTGTGTTTTTTTGCCTTCAAGTATATATAGCAAAAGATAAATGGTAAGTGTTTAAACATAATAGATCTAACCCATCCATTTTCAAAGGCTATATAATATAGAATATTATGTTAGTTTATATAAAAATAGTCATTTAGTTATATACCGACACACTATACCTACTTGTAATCTGAAAATTTGACCCGAAATTCCCAATAGCATGTTTAATTTCAAGGAATATATAAGTAATTTAGTAACGCTAATTTGACGAAAATATAAATATTAGTGGATAACTCTCGTCCTTCGTATTATTTTTATGTAGGAATCTTGTTTGTTTTAGGACCTAGAGAAACTACAGTTTTTGTTTCTTTAGCGACGTTTCGCAATATTTAATTGCATCTTCAGGCTACAAAATTGTAAAACAGACATCAATAAAACATCAAGACAGAAATGGACAAACTCACAGTTTTGCTTTGTTTTTTCTCTTTTTTTTTAATACATTAAAAAGTTAATCGGTGTCAGAATACCCACCCTCGAAACTAGTCAAATTTATACATCTACAACAAGTTTTTCTTTTCATAACAATACACGACATAAACAACTAAAACGTAGAATGAATTATAAATCAACCAATCCATTTACAACACATCATTAATTTATTTTGGTAAAAAATATATAAATATTAAATCTTCAAATTAATTATTATCAATTAAATATTTCATTTTACTTACTGTAATTGTTATGTTATTTGAGTTACACCAAATGTTTCGAATAATTTTTTAGTGTAATAAACAAACGTTTAAAACTTGTTTTATTAAAATTTATATAACAGATACAGTAACTTCTTCAGATGTAGTGTCATAACTAATAACTAAATAACTTTTACAAAATTTTACCTAAGCTAAAGAAACTAATAGAATCAGGTAAAAGGGATGGGAATTTCTCAACACCTGTGCCCCATCGATATCATAAAAACACAACAGGTAAAACAGGAAAAGAATTGGTTTCTAACTGTTCATTTAAAATTAAGTTATAATAAGAATTAAAATTATTTTAACTTAATTTTGAACCACCAGTTGGAAACCAATAATTCCTCTCATTTTCTAAATTTTTTTATTTTACATAGATCGGGCACAGGTTTTGGGAATTTCCCATAACTGGTTCCTGATTATAATAGTTCCTTTAGTTACTACACTGTGTAGCATAGGCGTCTTTATAGAAATTTCCAGGGGAGGGGGATATAAATAGGCAGTATAAAGGAAGAAAAATATACAGGATGTTTTACATGTATACTATGACAATTTGATAATTAATATTTGATAGTTATCAAATATTTGCGGACCTATGAAAGCTTTTCATCCTAAAATTAATTGTTCTGTCACCTGTATCAATATGTCATAATTCAAGCGGAACATCCTGTATTTTGCTCCAAAAACAGATAAATTCACCATAAACAAAACAGAGTATCACCAAAAATATGAGTAAACTACAAAGAAAAAATAATACATATTATTCAAACTAAAAACAAATACATAAAAATAAATATGTTGATAAAAAATAAAAAGAAAAACAAATTAGCCTTATCACAAAACTACGTGAAGAGAAGTTTCAAATTTCAGAACCGGAAATATCAATAACATTGCAGAGAATATTTTCTTTGTTTGTTTTAATTAATTTCCGTCATTGTAGACGTTAGCCTTAAGGGGCCGTATTCTCGAAATCGTGATAGACTGTTCTCATGAGAAACGTGACGTCAGTTCTCTCGAAAAGCATTAAACCGTGTTCTCGAGTTTATGTGACCGTTCACATCATGTCGCAACAAAAGAACACACTTCTCTTGCTATTTTACGAGGGAACAGACGGTTCTCCTGAGAGAACGCAATTCGAGTTTGCGCAATATTTAATTTCGGTGGTTTCTAACCTCACATTTCGTGCATTAGTACTTACATATTTATGTTTAAGTAGTAGTTTCCATATTAATTTAAGGATGGATGGAAGAGTGGTAGTATATGACATAATTCTATACCTCTTCAAGGTATAATTTACTAGTTAGTACGCCTTGCTTGGTAGCTAATATAACAGAATTATACCTATTGGATTGATTATAGATGCAGAGGAACAAGAAAACCATCATCCGCACGTTAACTGAACTGATTAAATGCTATAGACTTACATGATCAAATATTTATTAACTTAGACAAGGACTTGACCCATACCCTAATTGAATTCGCCCCATAAGGCTAGGTGTCTGGGATAAGTATTGAAGTAAAAATTTGTTCAATTCTTAATAAATAAATATGTACTATAATGTTGACATACAACATAGCAAGTATATTTTTTTAGATAACTACTAATAATTATTATTCGTGAAGCCGACCAAAATTATCTTTGGTGCATGTACTAATAAAATTCACTATTTTTCTTTGGGAATTAGGTACTCATTTAAAATTATTTGTGAAATACAAGTTCAATCCACGTTACTAATCCAATTTAAACTCTTATTTTATTATTTACGTGAAATTTGGCCTTAAAATTTTATTATTTCGCACAGTAAAAACTATGAGAAAAACAATTTACGAAACTTCTTCGCTACATTTGCATACCTACCTAGTTAAAATAATTTAAAACATAATATTTACGCTACGCTAAAACAAGGTTTTTTTAAAAAAAATTTTCGTTTTACACATGAAATTAATGGCTTTTTGTATAAAACGAGTTGAGAACGCTGCACAGTTTATTCCACGATCACATCACGGTCACATCGTTTCTATTATATTCGAGAATACTGATTTTTCATCGTAGGAGAAATTCAAAGAAGGGAATGGCCACTTCAGCGATGTGAGTGATCCTCTTCTCTTATGCTCGGCAATAGGCGCCCAGTCTCAATGTGCTAAATGATCGCTCAATTGAACATGTGGTCGGAGGCAAAGATACAAACAATTGAAATATACAATCCTAAATCGGCTCAAAAAGAGCACTCTTGTCCAACGGACAAACATGTGCCACTTTCATTATTCCTTCTGTCTTTCTTGGCCACATTCGCCTCTCATTGTTATTATAGAAATAGGGTATCAGCCATAATACATTCTTATCACGTATATGGTTTTGACCAATCACGATATTTGGTGGTAAAAAACTACCAATAAACTTAAATCGCGATACATGTCTACAGGATGTCTCAAAAAAAATTCCCCACCCTTTGGAGGTAGAATCTACGACCCAAAATAAGACGAAAACCACTTATGCCAAAATTTCGAAAAATGTCTCCTTATGAAATTATGCCCATTTTGAATATTGAAATTAGACAAATATTTCATTTGGAATTAATAATTTAAATCTAGTTCAACACCACTTCGACAATGGCCATTCGTTTTAATTTTGACGATGTCAAGATTCTGGACAAAGAAATCAATTTTCATAAACGCAAGATCAGTGAGTGATATTACACTTTAGGAAACAGTTAATTTGAGGACTGACTCGCTTAATTTTAATTTATATATTAACTAAATCAATAAGTACAAAGAATGTAGACCACCATAGATTAGCAACAGTGATCCGTCCCTGTGATTGTACGTCCACTTGTAGTGGTAGTTTTTATTATAATTTTGTGTTCGTCTGATAATAAAAGTGAAATAAAAAAATCGTTTTTACTTACTAAAATGTATATATTCCATCGTTTTTGGAGGAATTGTTTGATGTTTTAATTTAGTTAGAATAGATCACTAATTGTATATAGTATCATTTTATAAATGCTCTCTTTGTATACAAAAATGAAATCTAATAGTTTTAATTGTACATTCTAACTGGAAGAAGGTAATTACTAACTGTGTAATGTTTTGAGTAATTTTTATGATTGTTGAATTATGATTTTGTAATTTTGAATTGTTTGTAATTTTGGTGACTGTCTCCATGTTTCTGACAAATTTTATAATTTTATTATAAAAATTTTAGCTTGAGAAAGCGGAAATAATGCCGCGAAACGTCGTTGACTCCTAATTGAGTGTACTTTCTTATGGCGGGACTACACCAAATTGTGCTAGGTCGGCGTCCTATGCCGCCGGGTTGAGTTGCCTGGTAGGTTGCGTAAAAAGTTTGCCGCTTGCGGTAACCGAAAGACGGCGCCATTTTTTTTCTTTCGGCCAAATGTCGGTACAGATCAAAGGAATTTTAAGCAAACTGCAACTTGTATGTGTTCAGTTCAGCTTTATACCTCGTAGAAGACGGTTGTGTGAATTTCCTTCAGGTTATTATTTGTTGTAAACAATGGACCAAGAAAATAGTGAAAATATTGAAGTCGAATGAACCGAGAATAACGAGATTCAGTTAATTGATCTTTACAAAAACGAGAGTAATTTATGGAACCCCCAAAAATAATGGTTTAAAAACAGAAATAAGCGTCACGATTCACTAATGAATATATCAAGAGCGATGCAGATAGAAAAATCAGAAATTGAACGAAAAACTAAAAATTTTACTGGTCGATTCTATAAAGAGAAGAAAAAATTGGAAACGAAAAAATCTGGCTCTGGATCGTAAGAAATATATAAAACAAAATGGTTTGCTTATCAGCACCTGCTATTCTTAGCCGATAAAAATACACCACGTGCAACTAGGGATAATTTAAACGTAAGTTTCCTAAACTGCTTTTTATTTTCAATAATCGCGTACTATTTTACATTACATGTTGAAGAAAGAACACAATTATTATATTATATTGCTTATAAATATTACATAAATAGCTTAGGAATATTTATCTTGCCAATCTAATGCTAAATATGGCAGCAAGACATGTTCTTGGTCGTACATTTTATTAAAGACTGATTATCAAATCTATTTTTGGCCGCAGCAGTGTAGTACCGTTACACGCGGCAGATTTGTGCAACCTGGACGCCGGGCAGCCCGCGTATGCCGCCGGCTTAGCGCAATGTGGTGTAGTCCGTCCATAACGAAGTGCTGTAACCCACTATTCGAAAGAAAAACTTAAATTCCTGAGGACACGAAATAGCCAATCCTGAAAATTAATGCTGGCATATTTTGATATACAAAACTATGGGGTGTTACGACAATTTAATTTATATATTTAATTCAGGACATAAACGAAACTGTACGTTGTATCTTGCTTTGTTTTTACATAATACAGAAATAACTAAAATTCCAAGATGCACGTATAGGTATAATGGCGGGACTACACCAAATTGTGCTAGCCCGGCGTCCTGTGCCGCCGGGTTGAGTTGCCTGGTAGGTTGCTTAAAAAGTTTGCTGCTTGCGGCAACCGAAAGACGGCGGCATGAGCCGGCGTCATTGTTTTTCTTTCGGCCAAATGTCGGTACAGATCAAAGGAATTTTAAGCAAACTGCAACTTGTATGTGTTCAGTTCAGTTTTAAACCTCGTATAAGACGGTTGTGTCAATTTCGTTCAGGTTATTAGGAGGAAGAAAATAGTGAGAATATTGTACTCGAATGGGCCGAGAATAAAGTGATTCAGTTAACTGAACTTTACAAAAACGAGACTAATTTATGGAACCCCAAAAATGAATGGTATAAACACAGAAATAAGGGTCACAATTCGCTTATGAATATATCAAGAGCGATGCAGATAGAAAAATCAGAAATTAAACGAAAAATTAAAAATATTACGTCGTACATTTTATTATAGACTGATGATCAAATCTATTTCTTGGCCGCAGCAGTGTAGTCCCGCTACACGCGCGGCACGAGTTGGCGGGGAGCAGACTGTGTATGCCGCCGCCTAAGCACAATTTGGTTTATCCCGCCATAACAATACTGCTTAGAAATCGATAACAAAAATACATTTTCCATTTTTTTAAATATAAATTGTATACAATTAAGTTAAGAAGGTATTAATTGGGGGAAATTATATTTTCCTTTTAATTAAAAATGAGATCAAGAAGCAAATTATTATTAGCTGAGCTAGCACAAAACCAGAAAAACAACGAATGAAATGAGTGTTCCAATGGTAATGAC
Organism: Apoderus coryli; assembly: GCA_911728435.2. Classification (NCBI taxonomy): domain Eukaryota; kingdom Metazoa; phylum Arthropoda; class Insecta; order Coleoptera; family Attelabidae; genus Apoderus; species Apoderus coryli. Next base: position 5,458,425 of record OU452204.1, on the reverse strand, counting down.
TTCAGTTTTGCTACTTTAACCCCGGTGCTATTATGTGCTAATAAAACAACAAATTATTAGGTTTGACGGAAATAAAAAAAAGCCATTTCTAACGGAACAGAGGTGTGATTTTTTAAGGTTACAAAGATTCATGGTATCTAGCCATTCTGAAATGGAATGTGATAGCGTTCATTCTATCGTTGAGGCCAAGGGCGCCAAAATTGATATTGTTATGCCTGAGGGTTTGCATTCAACTGTATACAAACGCCAAAAATATAAAATTGCTCTCCAAAATAGTTGAACTTAATTTTGATCACTTTTTAAATTTTAGACATTTCTCGTCCATGGTGATAAAAAATCGGTTGTCACCGCAAAACTTTCCCGACAAGTTATAATATAATCAAAAATATATGACCTGCGTATCGAAACAGAATTTTAATTATTATTATTATATAATTGTATTCTGTTCATGATTCCCAATAAACTAACGTAACAAACTTTATACAAAAATTAGAAAAAAGTATTGCCACAGCAAGGACTTGAACCCGTAACCTTCCGCACGCGAAGCTAATCACCCAAGAGAGACCTGGCAAAAAATATTGTCTTTTATTTGTTATATTTATATATACATTCCAACTAACTAACTGCTGACATTTTAAACGCTATTTTCTCGAGAATTATGGTGGCAAAGATCAAAACTGACCTACCGCTATAAAGCAGATAAAAAGTGCTTTAAGATGATGTATCACTCGACCCGGGTTGTGTCCACCCCTATGACAGGGCGTAAGCGATTTCAACCAAAATCTAACGCTTTAATCCTAGGACTACCCACTTCAAAATGGTTATATCAGTCTTTATCTCAACATTTTTTTAGCGCGTTCCCAATACTTTCCCTTTGCGGGAAAGTAAAAATCGAAACAAAAATGAGATAGGAGAAACTGTCAATTGGCTGAAAATAAAATGGCAATATATAAAGGCAGATCCTGCCCGAATTTTTTCTAAAGAAAAACTTTCGGATCATGAGTTTCCATTTATTTTTATTAACAAGATCTCTGCAAGAATTGCCAGGGGGTTAAGGGATAATGACGAATTCCATTATAGAAACCCTTTGAGTATAGAAAAAATTTAAAGCCTACTACAATTATGCAGGAATTTTACAAAAATTTGCGGTCTAAGGAAGAAGTCGCATTAAACTCTTCAGGTGATGAAGATACGTGACTTAAATTAAATTTTCTCTTGAATATAAGAGTAAGTTAAGTTCTAAGTTACAAATTTACGTTTAGAAATTGCATGAGTGAATAGTTCTAAGCCAAACATTTGTTTTCGCTAATATATTTTTGTACTACTTTATATAGATTAATAGAGTTATGTCAGAAGGTTTAAAATTAAATACATATTTTGTCACAAATTACAAAACATAGTTTTACTAAACACAAAAATGTCAATCGCATTTTACTCAAAACTTATCTTAAGTAAATTAGAACCTCTTATAGATATATATCGGCCGTGATTCGCATAAGGGTCGTTGTCGTCAGTGGTAAGGTGCGCTCTTTGCATGCGGAAGGTCTTGGGTTCAAATCTCAGCTCTTGCAATTTTTTCTAATTTCTAATTTTTGAATAAAGTAGTTAGTTTGTTAGGTTAGTTTACTGGAAATAATAATAATAATATCGATAATAATAATTATTATTATTATGTATGGACAGACTATGCGATACAAAAACCATCATTAACACCCAGGTCATATATTTTAGATTATATTGTATCTTGCCGGGAAAGATTTGAGGTGACATAACAGATTTATGTGTTATCGAAATATACTATCAAACACTAACATTAAAAAACATTATTTTAATATCTCACACTTGGTTGTTCACCTATTATAATAGACACTACTTTTACAATATCACAATTGATTTGCATAATTAAAAAAAATGGTTTTCCTATAAGAAGTTATCACCTTCGTGACTCACCCTGTATAATCGAAACATTATGTAGCGTTTCCCTCATTTTTCTGTACATATTTCATGTAAGGTATTAATTTTACGCTTTTTGCGCTGCGTTTGCTGTTGATAGAAATACCCACTTACTCGGGATAAATACTCAGGAAAAATACCCAAAATTTATGATTTTAAAGAAATGTGTCGTAGTGTTAAACCTTTTAAAATTTAATTTGTAAGTCATTTTTGTTGTTTGTATTGTTGAGAAGAATTCTGAGCCAAATATAATTTTTGCCCAGCTTTTTAAGTGGTTAGTCTATCCCTTTTTGTGCAATGAATGCAATTGAAACACTTGCGCTGCCCTTCAGACAGGAATCACAGGTGCTCCTAACATTTTTAGAGCTACAGCGGCCAACACACATGTAGCTCTTATCTCAATCCTCCAAAACATGAAACTGATTGTCTTTGCACTTTCTAAATTTGTATACCATTCCAAATAAAAGACATTTGCCACAGCACTCCTTTATTCGAAGAGTCAGCAAATATGAACTGTATTCATTCCCATGCTGCTGCCGATTTCACAAACAAACCTAATATAGTACATGCTCAGACTTCACGTTGTAACCTTGAGATGAGCGGTTCAGCAAGTGAATCTGTCTCAGACCATCACGTTCGGAACTACAAACGCAGCTTCTGAGTTTGACTTTGATGGACCCTAAGTGATAGAACACACTGTTTTAATTTCAAGATAATGTTATTTATAAGTGTAGCCTAGGATACTAATATCTCTATGATCTCTAGCTACGATATATTCGCAGGACCTATTTAAATGTTTGGCAGTTTTTATGCCAAAACTAAACACAAATAATAATACTTATAAGAAGACTAGTACTTCCAGAAGCCAGAGCGTAAACCTGCATATATCCAACTTAAATTAAAATTAGAAAACCTCAAATAGATTTACTTTTCTAACAAATCTCTAAAAAATAAAAACTTCACCTAAATAAAAATACAAAAAAAAAACGTTAATCGAAGCCGGGCTTCCCCACTCCACCTAACCTAAACTCCAAATTGAAACAAAAAATAAAATCTCTCAAAAACAAAAGTTATCAACACGATTTTTTAAATGAGACTCTAAGATCTATAACATTGGTTTTATACATATTAACGCATGTCTTTTTATGTAGGAAATCCTTTTACTTTTCCGCACAGGGTTTTTGGTTGACATCGCTTAAGCCCTGTGATAGGGGTAGACATAACCGCTAAAATTTAAAATAGCAGTAGGGGTCGAGTTATACTTCATTTTAAAGCATTTTTATATCTGCTTTACAGCGATAGGTCACTTTTGATATTTGCCCCCATAATTCTCGAGAAAATTGCGTTTAAAATTTCAACAGTTAGGTAATTGGAACGTATATATAAACAAAATACAATATTTCACACCAGGTTTCTGTTGCGTGATTGTTAGGGCGTTCGGTTCACATGCGGAAGGTTACGGGTTCGAGTCCTAGCTCTGGCAATGCTTTTTTTTTTTAAATTCTTGAATAAAGTAGTCTGTTACGTTAGTTTATTGGAAATAATGAAAATAATACAACTATAATAATAATAATTATTAAAATTCTTTTTCGTTACGCAGGTCATATATTTTTGAATATATTATAGCTTGTGGGGAAAGTTTTGGGATGACACAACTGATTTTTTTCCACATTGTAGTTCATTTTCTTCTAATGGACTTAAAACTGTCCGTTGGCTCATTTCATCATACCCTGCTTATCATAAATGAGTAGAACCATTGGCATACGGACACGTTTTACCACTTGACAGAGTTTTAATTCTCCTGAGGATGTTATGAGTGTTAACGAAGCATACATTAAAAATAAAAAAAAAGTGTTTTCGTGCATTATTAATAATGTTGAAAAATTAAAAGGACTTCATGTCTGTAAATATAATAAATGAAAAATCCGCTTTGCCACGAAATTATCTTTCGTTAATATTATTACTTGATTTCGGTTTACATACTTTGTAATATTTTTGATTGAAATAACTTTGTATTCCTTAAAATTTAAGACAACGGCCGGCAGCAGGAGAATATTATGTCCAGATAACTAAACTACTACAAACTGGTTGGGTTGAAAGTCTAATAATTTTATAAGGTTTCCTATGAGACTGTGTGGTAGAACGTATGGAGACTGAACTGAAATTAAAAACGGACAAAACAATTTACAATGTACCATAGTATTAACAACAACAAAAATAGTCGGCAAGCCAATTGATATAATTATAATTGCATAGAAGAAAATGAAAATTCCTCAAAGGTCAAATCAATTATCTAATTAATAGATGTATTAAACCTAATTGGTAACAACAGTATCGCCATTTTCTTTTCTTTAATCTTCTATGATTCAAAGTACCGTATTAAACACAAAAATATGGGGTCATATTTGTGGAATAATTTAATAGTGCTATCAAATCACAAATAATTATAACCTTTTCAGTTGTCAACAATATTTCATTAGAAAAACAAAATTAAAAAATGACCGTCACATCATTAACGATTTGTTTATTTAGATGTTGGTATATGGAATGGAATATCAATTTAATTATATTTTCAAGTAATTACTGCAATAAAACGCTGTATTATCCACTAAATTAATACGTTCCAAACTATATATCATGGCACGTTTCAACTTCAGCTCAAGTCATCATCAGTTTATCATACAAAGTCAGTTTAGTGGTTGAAGATTTTTAGGTAATTCAAATACAATTAGGAATTACCGTTTTTGATGCCCATTCAAAAGACCTGCTTAACGTGTTCCCAAAGTCCTGTTAGTTTCTGAGATACCGGCTGATTTGTAAAAAACTACGAATTCTATTTGGTTAAATATTTCGAAAACTCTTATACTGAAATAACTTTCTTGTCTACATAACGGTCTAATGAGTTTCTTAAACTCATGTTTAACATTTGAGGTAGCACTACCAATTCAGTGGTTTTAAATACGAACCTTGAATTTTCATGTCACAATTTGAGAGCAAGTCTCATTTCTGATACAATAATGCCTCACATCCATATGAAGTTTCAAACTAAAAAATTGATCATGAAAGCATTCAAAAATTTTCTCTTATACGGTCATGATTTTCAACGTGTCTTTCATAAGAGTTATGTAAAAAGGCGACTCCAGCATTACTTGGTTTCAGAGGTGGTAAAAAATTAAAGCTCCGTTATATACTGAAAAACAAAAACAAATAAAATAACCCTAAAATATATAATAATTAACGAAGCAACTCACGAAACTATAAATTATATGCCTCGATTCTTATTGCGATTTTACTGTTATGTTTTCCAGCATTAGCTGATCTCAGAGGTGGTAAAATATTAGAACTCAGTAGGTAATATTGAAAAAAAAATGAACGAAATGTAAGTTGCCAAAATGTTAAATACAACTCTGTGACAAATCAGCAATTTATTAAATGAGTAGTATAAATTCCCAGATCTTATTTTTATTTAGTAAATAAACCACATACATAATATAATACATGTGTATAAGTTTTATATACGATATAAAAAGGTCAAAATGTTATAACAATAGGGAATAGACAAGATCAAAAACAACTAATTATTATTACTAATTATTAAGTATATGGAACGAACATCTGGGTTTATCACATCACATCGTTCAGTTAACATTTAATTTGTTGAAAAGGCATCATCTTGTTTTTACATTTGAAACACAATACCATTGTTACACGCAAATTTCGTTCGTTCAAAAGAAAATAAAATTGTTTATTAGTTTCAGTGATTTTGTGGAACATTTTGTTAGTAGAGTAAACAATTTTTGTAAGAAATATAATTTTTTTGTATTTGTGTTATAATGAAAAATTCACCACGTGTAACAAGCCTACCACTCGAAGAGATATATTTGGATCCTAAACTTCTTAAAAGGTACTTAGTGAGTATACTTAAAACAGTTGTAATAATTATATTTTTCAGTTCTATAATAACGAATCTTATTCAGATAACAATTGTACATTTCAAGGGCCTAGATCTTCCTTGACCTCCGCGAACCAAATACGCTAAATTTACAAATTTACGTCCTACACTTTTGCAGGACAGTTTTAATTATTGATGGATATATTTTACCAATAATAGGATTTCTCCGTATGGTCTTCGTAAATCGTCTCTTAATATTAAACAAAAAATATTGCATTGTATTATTCTTAGCCTGATCACATTATAACCAATTTTGGCACAAGTTCAAATATTTTAATGGCAGCTAGAATAAAAACAGTAGTCACGGTTACCATCTTCATCATAAACGACGTATAGGGATCAACGACGCTATCAGTAGACCAAACACTCGCTGTACATCCCAAAGATGCATGCTTCTCTACTATAACACTACATGCGGATTCTTGAAACTCCTTTAAATCATACAGTTTGTTTGCTTAAGAGGATATGCTTTATCCGAAAACAGCAGCAATTCTTTTGGCGATGCGCATTTGTCCAACTGGTGAATTTTTTTGGAATGGTCCGTTCGACAGTCACCGATTCCACTGCAGCCTCATAAGATTATTTTGAAATATCCCCGTATTTTATGCCACCCATTCCAACAGCTCTGTACCATCCACTAACTTGTGGAATTCAGTTATGTGTTGGGTGTCAGTATCTGCTGGCGCAATAAGCGCATGTCCAAAAATAGCAGGTCGCCTTCGTTGTAAGGCTTACACATCAACATATCACATCTTATTTAGGTAATTTCTCAGGGCGCAGTGCCCGGTGAGCAGTCCTATGGTTACTCGCAGCTGACTCCTGCTTGAGCAGTTTTCCAGTGCGTTTTGTTGCTGATCCAGTTATGAATTTCTTGCAATGTTCCTGGTTGCGATCATGTTCTTGTTTTGGTGCTCAATTTTGGCCCAGAGCCTAAGGAGTTCTAGCGCCGTTTTGTGAGACAACCCCAGCGCAGCCTCCGGACTATTATATCAGGTTTCAGAGGCCTGTGTAGCCAGCCCATCCGTATTCGTGTTGCCTCTGACCTATACTCACTAGATTAACCCTATTGCATAGCAGTCTAGTTGTAACCTTAGGGCTTTTCAGAACCCTTAAGGCCGCCTGACTATCTGAACAGCATATTGATTCGCTTGTTTGTATAAGCCCTCAATCTGTTTAATTTTGCACACTGCAGAACAGCAAACACTTGCTTGAAACACGAATGTGTTTTTGCCCAGTGAGAATCTTAGACTCGAGTTCCTTGTCTCACTATATATTCCTGCACAACTTTCGATCTCTGACCTATCTGTATACAGGGTTATCCCTCTCAGTGTCCGATGCAGCCTCGGTTAAGAACCTTGCGGTACATAATATGCACTTCAAAGTTTAGGTCGAATTGGAATTTTAGTATGATGTGGTCTATGGGCATGTGCACTTCCCAATATATGCCGCAATTTTTGTATGTCCTTGATGAGTGGTTGTGCAGTTGCTGCTGTCGGGGTAGTTCTAATCGAATGGAGTCCAACCCAATCCAAGATAAGTCCAGGAATATCAGCAAAAGTCCCCGATGAAGACACCAAATGTGCAAGATGAAGAAAAGTTTACTCAGTTCACTCTTTTTATTTTAAAAAAGAAATGCCCACCTCAGATAAAATTTTGATGGAGCTTGGCCATGATGACAGTAGTAGAAAAGTCATGGATAACGTTAAAAAATTTGGTAGCTACTCTGTAAAGATGTTCTTGTGTCATTTTGTCATGAATCCATAACAATCCTGCCTCTAATAATATCCTCTGGTTCGCTGTATGTATGTTGCTCAGTTCAGTTTGCAAAGCTGTCAAAATGTTAACCTTCTTTTTGAATTATACTGTTAAACTTATGTCTCTCAAATATTAAGTTTTGTTTCGGCGTGCAGTACTCATCAAATTTCTTTTTAAGCATCAGCAAAAGTGAAGCTATTGTATAATTGAAGTTCTTCGTCTCCCAATAGATTTAGGAAGACTGCAATGTTCTTTTGCTCAGTTTTACTTGTTAAATCTGTAGCGGTAAGGAACAAATCAAAGTTTTGAGAAAATCAGCTATATTGCTTATATTTTGCTTCACGGTATGCGGAAAATATCATCCCACACCTGACACCATGTCTGTAACATTTTTCTATCGAAATATAATTAATGCACTAATTTCAACTAATTATTAAATGGACAATTAAAGCAACAACAAAATATATTTAGAGCTTATAATATAGGAAAATTAATTTTTTGTCACATCGAACACTAAAATTACCAAAAATAAAAGTTCCTCTACGTAATAATTGAAATTCAAACACCGCAAGACAGCGTTTTTGTTTGTGTGATAAACACAAATGAACAAATGGTAGAGAACCGTGAGGATCTTGAACAAACCATAATTTGATTTTTGCATTTTATGCAAAGATCACAAACATATTGTGAATAATTGAAATATATCGTGGAGTAACGTTTTTTATTTCCTTTAAATACAATTTACTCCACTTCAGAATGGACTATTTCTTTATAATAACATTTATATGTTTACGAGTATTGCACATTTTAATAATTTTTTAACGCTTAACATTTCTTTATTTCAGGGACTGTCAAACATGTTAGTCGTCAACACAATTCTTATGGTCATGGTATTGAATTTTGTGCAAAATATATTAGGAGTTCATGTGGAAAATCATAAATACACTATCGACGAATTGATACATAATCAGTTTCCATTACAAATATCCAATGACATTGGATTAAATCCTTGTAAAGCAGGTATAGTTTTCTTGTATTTTAATATTATTATTAATCTGTTGTTCCTATAATTATATACATTCTGTTTGTCCCAAAACTTACGCAATGACCAGTTATCGCATGAGTTATTTGGACAAATCGAATAGAATTTGGAATCTAGTGGAAAAACAACATTCTGCGTTCGCTGACAGAGCGGGGACTCTACCATGGGCTACAACCCTTATGCGAATTACATCGAACTTATACATAATAATTAATAATAATAATTATCAACTATCTAACTGGTGAAATTTTAAACGCAATTTCCTCCAGAACTATCGAGGTTAATTTCAAAAAGAAGTTATTGCTGTAAGGAGCATAAAAAATGCTTTCAAATGATGTAACACTTGATCCTTACTTATATTTAATATTTGCTTGCTAATATACCAAAATTTTTCTCAATTAATTGAACCGTTTAGGCGCTATCGTGGAAGAATACATACAGACACACATACAGACCTCCACCTGCAAATGGTCTTAGTTGTCTCAGGGTAATGGCTATATTCGTCTTTATCTCAATTTTACTTTCCCAACCCATAGGGAAAATATTGTGCACGCGTTAAAAATGAGATAAAGACGGATATAACCATTTTGAAGTCCCCTGAGACGACTAAGACCATTTCCAGCACGCAACTGAATAAAAATCCTATGCTCTTGTATATTTATCGATATCGCTAGATTGAAGTTCTACTTCGTATTCGTCTATATTAATGTTTATGTATGAAATTAGTATCTAAAGAAAATTCTCGGCTGTGGGAAAATATTGTAAACCCTCATCTAATTTTAGAGGTTCTGGAAGATGACATGGCTGTATCGATCAAGAAATATGGTGAAATGGACAGTGGAACCAGATCTCGAATGAAATATCGAATACTGAATCAAAAACAGCGTAATCCAAAACTTGAAAATGAAAATTTGGATAAAGGAAATGACGTAAAGTAAGCAATTTAGTAGCACTAAGATTTAATGTTTAATTTTATATTACATAGGTATTCTATTTTCAAAAGAGGTGGGTTAAAAATATTGCATCCTAAAATAATTGCAAGAGTTTCTTAATTTCATTTTTTCCGGTGCTATTTGAGATTTTGTGATATTATTTATTTTATGTAAGGAAATCCGATTTTGCTATAGAAATGTTCTACCCAACAACAAATATCTGAACGTGCTCTCGAAACGGGTCAAGAGGGGTGCATCTACAACTCACAAGGACAGACTCTGGGAGTCCGGTGTTATCCCGTACGACTTCGATGAAACATTTACTGCCTACAAAAAATCTTTAGTTAAGCATGCAATGAGACATTGGGAAAATCACACGTGCTTACAGTTTGTGGAACGAAACAAGACGGAACATCACGACTTCATCTACTTTACAGAAAAACCATGTGGGTAAGTTTTTCCAAAGATTTTCTTTTATCCCAATCTTTATTAGCATATGAACTTTTTTCTTTGATTTGGGACTGTAAGACAAAATTATAAAAGTTTAAGCACGTATAATAAGCCACAGCGATATTCTACTACTGAAATTTGGCTAACAACTGTTCCCTAGCAAAATATTGGGAAGCTACTAAGCGCACATACACGTGACTTATTGCTTTACAATGTTACCAAACCATTAAAATTGGCACGGGTGGAACAAACTCCACCAGACGAACACCGGGTTAAGATATGAGAATTGAAATAAAGTTGATTTATTATTATTATTACTATATTCCGGTCTTATTATAACGTATTGTAGATATCCTTCAACGTCTTGCTTTTTAGCAACGTATCTACTGAGAAAATAACGGTTTTTTATGCTTCTTATTGGCTACGCTACGGTTAGAGTTTGTTGCAGCATTTCAGTCGACACTGTTCTCATAAGGCGGCGTGGTATTTTTTTTTCGCCAAGGCAGAGAAATCATCATTATACCTAGGGAGTTGCTTACCACTTCCCTAGGTAGTGTGCGACTGTAACCCAAACTAAAACTCTGCCTTATCTTTGTAGTATGGCTCGGGAACCATCCATTTTCCATGTCCTCGTTTGATTGTCCTCTGTTGTTGTAGTCTTCTGTTGTTGATTGTCGTCTGTTGCTGTTGTACTCTGTTGGTGGTGCCTATAAAACACTCTGTAACATACATTTATATTATTATATACCTGACCTGAAAGAAACAATATTAACTGGTGTCTTAGTCCTGTGTATTCCTTCGTCAGAGTTGACTCCTCGGTCTCCGGTACCGCCTGGCACCGCCTTCCACGTTGTAGTTAACTGCTGCGCGAATCAGTGGGTTTGCATGTGTCTCTGCCATTGCAAAGACCTTCTGGGCTCTCAACCTCATGACGTCCCTCAGGGCGTGAAGTTTGAGATCTCTTCGGATCTGTGCTTTTGACACAAACCAAGGTGCACCCACTGCCATCCTACTGAGATTCTATAGTGATGATGCATGCATGCATGCATGCATATGTAGGAACAAATAGGGAACGTGTCAGCTTCGTTCATTCAACTATTAGGATATCATAAAATCTGTGCACGCTGTTGAAAATTGGAATGCTGCTAGCAAATGCTGTCGCATGAGCAAGGTTTTTCGCCTAGGCTATGATAGCTGATTTGGAAATGGTATTGAATACCATTTACATCTTTCCGTTGTTGAAAGCTCATTAGTATATAAAATTGTACGGCTATGGTATGCCATTGAGCACAAAATAGACTGTTTAAGTTTAGATAAACTCATATATTTTGTCCAATTTTTTACTATTTTTGTTTGCACAATTAGGTATAGATTTATTAACTTAATCAGTTTTATTTTATTGCAGATGTTGCTCGTTTGTAGGCAAAAGAAGTATGGGTGGCCAAGGATTAAGTATTGGTGATTCTTGTGCTAACTTTGGTATAGCTGTTCATGAAATTGGTCATGCCATTGGATTTTATCACGAACATTCACGACCGGATCGTGACAATTACGTTGAAATTGTCACAAATAATATTTTAACAGGTAAGAACAGCTGAAATTAAGGCGAATAATTATTTAAATATTCACGTTTTATCCACGAATATTATAGATAAGTCCTTAAGGTCCTTTTGCTTCTCTTCACTAATCTAGAGTTTACCTAGTTACCCCAAACTTTCCATAAACACGCAAAAACGACATTTATCGTCCTCAATAAGGTCCATTTTTTTGAGGTGGTGCCTCACGGATAGTATCCTGCAGAAAGATTTGTAATGCGTTTTATTTAAATGTCTCAGGGTGGGAGTATTTCTGCAGTAGGCCTTTGCGAATATTCTCAATCACGTGGTCTTTTTAATGCCAAAGTTGGGTTACGAACCGCAAAAAGAATCCTTGACCCCCTCGTTTGCAAGTTGGATATGCTTTTCTTTTCCCTCTATGTCTTTGTGTATGGCACCCACGAGTAATTCTCTTCTCGATCGTGATAATTATGAGATTGTGACACATAATTTTACTTTTCCCACCCATAGGGAAAGTATTGTAAACGCGCTAACAAAAACTGAGATAAAGACGGATATAACCATTTTGAACTCCCCTGAGATGATTAAGATCATTTCCAGATGGAAGTCTGCCTGTATGTAGTCTTCCACGATAGCGCCTAAACGCTTCAAGCAATTGAGCTAAATTTTGGTATATGAGTTTGGGGGGTCCTAGGATGAACCCATTAGGTTTTAGTTGAAATCGCTTTAGCCCTGTGATAGGAATTGAGACAATCCTCAAATTTTTAAATAGCAGTAGGGGTCGAGTGATACATCATGTTAAAGTATTTCTTATCTGCTTTACAGGGATAGGTTACTCTTGATATTTGCCCCCCTAGTTATCGAGAAAATTGCGTTTAAAATTCCACTAGGAGAAGGTAATAAAGAAATTTGATAAAGAGTATTTGGCATCATTGAGAGAGCGTGCGCTTCGCATGCCGATGGTTCTGGGTTCGAATCCCAGGTCTGGCAATATTTATTTTTTAATTTTTGAATAAAGTAGTTAGTTTCTTACGTCAGTTTAACGGAAATAATGAAAATAATACAATTACTTATAATAATTATTAACATTCTGTTTTGTTACGCCGGTCATATATTTTTGATTATATTATATCATGTCGGGAAAGTTTGGGAAGACACAATCAATTTTTTTATTCTTCTTTTACTTTTCTTATTTTAGTCTCTCTGTGCACGGCATTTGATACCTTTGCCAGTGCTTATATCTCTGTCACATTAATAGCGCCTATTATCATACATGTTCTTATGCAGATAAAGCGAGCTTCAAAGCGCTCTCATCTATAATTCAGCCACAATAATGGGCAACGCTGCCACCAAGGCATATATATCCAATATACAACGAGATACAACCACCTGACGGCCGACTTTACAGCAATACTTTTGATATTTAAGCTCATAATAGTAGAGAAAATTGCGTTTAAAATTTCACCAGTTAGGTAGTTTGTATATATGTAAAAAGTATTCTCAAATATTTTAAAATTATTTAATAAAAGTCTAAAGACCACACCCAAAATCATTTATTTTTTGTCATCACATAAAAACAACGTATTTCTAACAGCTCTGTTAACATCTTTCTTCTATTATATCTTGTTATCTTCTAATACTCTCATTACTCGTTCGGCCACCCTTGTTATATCGTAAACAAAAACCTGTTTGTGTGTGTGACGTAGGAAAACCACGTCGAAATGTGCTTTACAGGGGATGATTGCTAACATATATAGTTCTAATAGGTATTTTTAGAACTTAATTTGCACAAGCGTCGGTGCCATCAGCGGTAGAGGATGCAGAGGTCAAATCTGGCAAAAAAAAATATAATTTTTAAATAAATTAGTTAGTTTCTTGGGTTACTTTATTGGAAATAATAAAAGTAATACAATTATAATAATAATTATAACAGCTAAAATAAATTAAATGATTATTTGCACAATCTCCTTTGAAACATACAGATTACAGTGAACTAAAAAGTTGAAGTTCAGAAAAGACTTTAATCGAATCACAGTTGCGAGTTTAAAAAAGTTGACATCTTGTCTTTTTGTAGATAATGGACTTACAATCCTTGAATATTCTGCGCGAAAGTAACTGCGGAAACCATCGCCCTTAAATTTTGTATACACTTACCGTATTGATACAAAATTCGTCTGTGTTCTATCGAATGCAAACCAGATCAAAGAATCGTTAGAGCACTTTACGACTGTGACTCGTTCTTCTGACTCGTTCAATATAATATGTCGAGAGCAATCAAGTCGAAGCGAATTGTTCGACAATGATCTCGCCATGAAAAGTTGAGCACAAAAGGACTTTGCCATTGCATAAATAAGGCATCAGCTGTATCTTATGCTTTTCTCGAAAAAATAATCAGTTTTGCGTGTTAAATTGTAGAAAATTTTTAGGTACTCAATCTCAAATAAGACCAAAGTTTATTTTTTCTTTTCCGAGTGTCAGTACTAGATACCTGAAGAGCACCGGTGATGAGCTTCCGGCGCTCGAAACATGTATGCCAATATTAATAAAAGAGAATTTGGGTAGAGATGGACCCTTAATTATTAACCACTAACAATACTATTTATCAATTGAAAAAAGAATTTCGCGACACAAGTGTGACTCGAATCCATCATCTTTAAATTGCCCGTCAGATGTTCTACCCTCTAATATTTTGTTTATTCTATAATGAAGAGGTTTTATTTGAGTTTGGCAGAAAACATTTTTTTGCACTCCTGCATTAGATATTTTGTAAGAGGTATTATAAATTTTCCACATCCAATACAATAATAAATATATTGTTATTTTCCTCTAGGTCAAGAATTTAATTTTGACAAACTCACCAACGAAGATGTAACATCGTTTGATTTTGAATATGATTACAAATCGATCATGCACTACGCCAAGAACAGTTATGCAAGAGATACATTTCTAGACACAATACGCCCAATAGGAGTAAATGAGAACCTATCCGCTCAAATTGGCCAAAGAATTAAACTCAGCGCTGGTGATATTGCTCAGACAAATGTTCTGTACAAATGTCTAAGTATGTGCACATATCTTTTAAACTTTATTTAAAATTAACTAACATCTTATTCTTATTGCAGAATGTGGAAAAACCTTCCAGACGACCAAAGGAACGTTTTCATCACTGCCAATTAGTAACAATGTGGCTATTCGCGAGGAGAGTGTTCGTTGTGAATGGAGGATATCTGGTACGCAAGGTGAGCGAATTATTTTGAACATCACAATGATGGATATCAAGAAATCACAGGGTTGTAGTACCGATTACTTGGAAATTCGGGATGGATACTGGGCTAAATCTCCGTTACTGGGTATATTTTGTGGTAGAGGAGATTTTAGAAATATTATTTCCACTGGGAGCAGAATGCTAGTGACATATGTCGCGACTACTCAGAAAGAGTACAGAGGATTTACCGCTAGTTATGAAGGTAGGCAAAGTTCAAGCTTATTTTTCATTTATCAAAAGATATAGCCGCTACGGTGGATTAGTAGGTAAGCATTGCAATTTGCACTGCAGCCAATTTCTTTTAATCAAAAATTTATTGGAAAATATATATACACTGAATCCTAATTCATGTATTTAATATTGCTAAATTTCACATAGCTGATTTTTTATTTCATATTTTTTTAGCGGTGTGTGGAGGTGATATGCTAGTAACATCCGAAGGCCATTTAGAATCACCTAATTACCCTGAAGAATATCATTCAAATAAAAACTGCGTATGGCGAATAAGAGTTCCAGAAGGCCGTAAAGTTGCTATTCGTTTCCATTCGTTAGATATCGAGAGCCATCCAACATGTAGTTACGATTACTTAGAGTTCCGAAATGGCCAATCACATCAATCGTCTCTGGTAGCTACAGTTTGTGGTCGAAATGCTGATGGCAACATTATTTCAGCATCAAATGAAATGCTAGTGACGTTTGTGTCGGATGACAGTGTGGAACGTGAAGGTTTTATGATCAAGATCTATGCTGAACACGATGAGTGCTTGAATACATCGCATGGTTGTGAGCAAATATGTATAAATACATTAAAAGGTTACATGTGCTCATGTCAAGCAGGATACGAATTACATTCAGATGGAAAATCATGTGTAGGTTAGTAAATCTTATTAGTTTTTGGATGTAATCACAAAAAACCCTATTTGAATTTTTTATTATTTAATAGTTCTTGCAATGCATTTTTACAGTAGATAATATAAAACAAAAAACTTAGTCTACTCACAGAATTTCATTGATCTCGACTCTTAATATATACGAGACATAATACCCACTTTATGAAAAATGGCAAAATGCATTTCAAGAATTTAGGTGTCAAAGGTAGCGGAGGATTATTTTTAAAACCGGACTTATTAGGTGCATGGACATGACATATCATATCAAAGCAAATTAAATACTCTTTTTACTAGTAGATCATAGTACAGTAATATTTGACCACTCTGTAACGGAATGCGCGAATTTCTTTCTACTGGTTTTTGTAGCAAGTTATTTTTTTTTTTTAATTTCAAGATTCAATCAATACAAAATTATTACATTTATTTGTTCTGGAAACCTATTTTTAAGAAAAACATTATTACAATAATTACTTTTTGATTAGAGTATTATACAGGGTGTTAATTAAGTATCTGGCCAAAATTCAGAGGGTGATTCTTTGACTGATTTTAAGGTAAAAAGTTCATATAAGCAGGTGTCCGGAAATGCATAGTTTTCAAGAAACAGGGTGTCAAAAAAAATTTTTTTTACATTTATTTATTAATATCTCAAACACCTGTTGACCGATTTTGTTGAAATTTGGCAGTATTATGGACTATGATAAGACGCTAAGTTAGCACTAATTGATTGTTGATTATGACTTCCAGTGGCGCCGTAAGGGGCAGTTTCACGAATAAAAATAACCAAAAAAATGTGGATTAAGCCATTAAAAATACAACTTTTTTGTCTCTTGATATTTTTTCGTATCTTGCATCGTTTTGGAGAAAAAAAAAATAAAACCACTTAAATGCATGTCCCTGAATAATTTTAAAAATCACTTTTACAGCATTATTGCGAATAACGTTTTACCCAAATTCGTTGAGATTTGGCAGTATTTTTTATACTATATTATAATAGTAAAATGCTAATTGAATCTTATTTACTATTGCTAATATTGAAGTTCAGTGGTGGAAATAAATGCCTAAGACAAGACAAAGACGTATTATTAATTAAACTTTGACAAAAAATACTTTTTTAATAAAAAACGTTTAAGAACTTAACAACATAACAACAAATAAAGATAAATTTATAATAGTTGTTGAAAATGTCCACCTTCAACGTCGATGCAAGCATTAGCTCGTCTTATCATCGATTGCCGAACACGCTGAAATATTCCAGGAGTATGTCTTATTTGATTGTATGAATCCCGTATGCGCTGACATAATTCGGCTTCAGTATTGACTGGAGTTTTATAAACCAGCGACTTTAAATGCCCCCAAAGGAAATAATCCAAAGGATTTAAATCTGGCGACCTAGGTGGCCATGACAATACCAACCCAAATATTGACGGAAAATTGTTGTTGATAATTATTTTCCACAATAGCATGGGGAATTTCTTCACACCAAACATGATTGTTATGAAAGTTCATGATTGAGTTACGGGGAAAATATGCTTCATCCGTAAACAAAATTCTAGACAAAAATGTAGGAGATACCACTAGTTGTTGCAAAAGCCAAGCACAATAAACAACTCGCTGTGGAAAATCAGCAGGCAATAACGCTTGAACACGCTGAATATGTTTGTCTGTTTGGGACAGGGCGGTGAGGATATCGTTCTGCGTAAATGCGTCTAGCAGCCCTTGAATTGCCTTGAGCCATTCCATAAACAAAATGCATATCAGCCATTTCTATGTTTGAATATTGAACCATTTTCCAATATTAAATATGAATTTTAATTGCTTAAAAACAATTCAAAAAATATGATTTTTAACATTAAACCGTTCAAACTTAAAATCATGACACCCTGTCAAATAACATTTTTTAAAAATTATTGTTTTTCCTGTCATTGCACCCTTACTTTTTGTGTTGTTTAAGGACATGCATTTAAGTGGTTTTAATTTTTTTACTACTACAAATCTCAACGAATTTGGGTAAAACGTAATTCGCAATAATTCTGTAAAAGTGATTTTCAAATTATTCAGGGACATGCATTTAAGTGGTTTTAATTTTTTTTTCTCGAAAACGATGCAAGATACGAAAAAATATCAATAGACAAAAAAGTTGTATTTTAATGGCTTAATCCAAAAATTATCTTTTTAATTTTAAAAAATTCAGTGGCGCACATTTTTTTAGTGATTTTTATTCGTGAAACTGCCCCTTACGACGCCACTGGAAGTCATAATCAACAATCAATTGGTGCTAACTTAGCGTCTTATCATAGTCCATAATACTGCAAAATTTCAATAAAATCGGTCAACAGGTGTTTGCGATATTAATAAATAAATGTAAAAAAAAATTTTTTTTGACACCCTGTACCTTGAAAACTATGGATTTCCAGACACCTGCTTATATGAACTTTTTACCTTAAAATCACTCAAAGAATCACCCCCTGAAGTTTGGCCAGATACTTAATTAACACCCTGTACACTGTGTCCAAGATAAGAAAAGGATAGTATTGGAATCTTGGAAACGGTAGAAGTTACAATGTCGGTTAAATTAGAAAAAAGTTGTACATTTTAAATACCTTTTAAATGGTGTTTTCAAATATAACTAACTTTACCCGTTTTCGAGAATTTTTTAAAAAAACGATGTCTTGTGATTTTAGTTTTTATTTATTTCTGACATTGTCTTTACAGATAACAAAAATGAATAGCAGGCTCTAATTGTTCCTTTTTAAGTAGAAAAAGATAGCGTTTACAAATTTCCACTACGACGTTTCGTTTTTGAAAAACCGTCATCAATTTTTTTTTATTTACAGCCCTGGATTTTTTATTGTTAAATTTAAAGCTGTTTTAAATTAAAAAATAGGTGGTATGTCATTTTCAGTATTTTTAGCTGTTATTTAAGCTTATTAAAGAAAAAACCGCCCTAGTTTGGCACTTAACTGACTGAATGCAGAGCAGTAGGTTTTGCAAAGACATTCTTATGTAACGACGCGTCGTTATTACAATTATTTATTATTATTTGAGTTATTTCTGTCTCAGTACAGCATTTTATTCTGAACGCGGTTTTTTAAATTTGAAATGAATGTATTAAGCAAAATAAGTGCCAAACTAAAGCGATTTTTCATGCATATTTTTTTTAATAACTTCAAAAAGTACAAAATTTGAAATAAATTTAAAAAACCGCGTTCAGAAGAAAATGCTGGACTGAGACAGATCAGAAAACCTATTTTTTAATTTAAAATAGCTCTAAATTTAACAATAAAAAATCCAGGGTCGTGTTTCAAAAACGAAGTTGACGATGGTTTCTCAAAAATGAAACGTCGATAGCGAATATTTGTAAACGCTCTCTTTTTCTGCTCAAAAAGTAACAATGTCAGAAATAAATAAAAACTAAAATCGCAAAAAATTGTTTTTTAAAAAATTCTCGAAAACGTTACTTTACATTTGAACAAACCATTTAGTTGTTTAATTGTACAACTTTACTCTAATTTAACCGACATTGTAACTACCGTTTCCAAGATCCAATGCTATCCCATTCTTATGTTGGACAGAGTGTATCAACCAAAAATATACTAAAATTTGCAAAACCCAAAAGATTCTGACGTGCCATCAACTACCAGCTTGTGTATGTGTAATCCTTTTGTTCCTATAGTCTAAGTCAAACTCCCTTAACCCTAGAATACGGTACTAAGTTTGCCAAACGTAAATACGGGACTATCGTAAAATTTACGACTCAATAAAAAATGCGTTTTTTGTTGAACAAACTTTAATTCAAGATCTATAAAATTGCTCTTAAAACTTATAACACTGTCATAACAATAGATTAACAGCTTAATGTAAACAAATTATGTAATTTTTGAGGAACATGCTGTACAAATACTTCCTCGGTGCTCTCCGCAAATTGCTTGTTTACAATCATTGCAGTAGTTGGTGGTCTTGCGCCGTTTTTGGCTGAGGCAGTAAAACCAAGTTTTTCTTTTCTTGAGAGTCCTTTGAAGCATTTTCAACCGATATCTTGAGAATTGAAGCTATATCTTGACAAAGATGTTATAAACACAAAATTCAACACAACTGTTTATCATACTATCTTGCTGAACACTAGATGTAAAGGCAGGTGGACGAAAATAGTCCCGTATTCTAGGGTTAAATGCCAATTCATTCAATTTTTGTTTCAGACTCTTGTGGAGGGATCTTCAATTCACCCAATGGCACTATAACATCACCAGGATTCCCAAGTGTATACCAAGCGAACAAAACGTGTGTTTGGGCTATAGCAGCACCACAAAACTACAACATTTTCCTGAATTTTACTCAAATGGACATTGAGGGTAACACATATTATGAACAAATGTTTTGTGAGTACGATCATTTGGATGTTGTCTCAGTTATTGGAAATGGCACAACTGAAGTAGATCACGGTACATTTTGCGGCAACAAGAGACCAAAGAAAATGATAATATCTGAGGAAAATATATTGAAATTGACCTTTGTTACCGATGATAATATTCAAAAAACTGGATTCTCAGCTGTGTATTTTATGGGTAAGGAATGGTAGACTACTTTTAATATTTATGTCGATATATTAAAGCTTTATGCAGTTAGTACATTGACTTGAAGTCAAGCTTGAAATTGTGTGAGGAAAATGTCGTTTGACAGAAATTTAAAAATACAGGGTGTCCGGAAATAACACAACGGTATAGCACAAATTCCTTGGCCGAAAATATGATGATTTAGGTCAACTTATCTATATATAAAATTGCGTGGTTTGGGCCCTAGAAGGCTTTAAAAGTGTATATTTTTTTACGTTTTTTCCAATAAATCAAAAAATATTTGATAGATTTTATTCATTTTTTAGATACGCGTTTGCAGCAATAAACTACAGTATTTTATTGAAGAAACTCCAATTTCGAAAATTACGGGGTGTTTAAAAGCTTAGTCACAATAAATGATCTACCCATATTTTTTGTAACCCTCGTATAATCAATACTAGTTTTTTTTTTTGTGAATAGTTCATTTTATTTAGAAACTATTTACTCTCTCACAAAATTTTTATTTGTCAAACAGTTTCGAGACAAAAACAATATTTTCTAATTTGAAGAAGTAGTCCATACTCTCAGTGGAGTGCTAAGTGTGTGTGGAGGTGACGATTTTGTTTGCTTTGTATTAATATTTTCTAAACCCCTACAAGCCTGAATCAGTACTTCAAAGTTTTCAGCTAGCAATAATAGCACCTCTGATAAACCTCATTGGTTATGACATTGCCACTGCGCGCAGCTGAATCAGTACTTAATACATATAAATACGTAGTTAAGATTCATAATGACTTAGAGATAAACCGTAAAAAGAAAAAGATGAATTTCTAAACGCAAATCAGGTTAAACGCCATTACAATAATATCATCTTTTTGCATTTGTCAAAATAATCATAACCACCTTTCAATAAATAATACTTTGTGCTAAGTTACTATAATTATTAAGTACTGATTCAGGCATATAACGATTTAGAAAATATGTTTTAATCTCTGAACTTTTTGACAAACTAAAATTTTGTAGGAGAGTAAATAGTTTCTAAATAAAGTGAACTACTCACAGAAAAAAACTGTTATTGATCATACGAGGGTTACAAAAAATATGGGTAGATAAGTTTTTAAACACCCTGTAATTCTAGAAATTGGAGTTTCTTCAATAAAAACTGTAGTTTATTGGTGCAAACGTGCATCTAAAAAATGAATAAAATCTATCAAATATTTTTCGATTTATTTGAAAAAACGTAAAAAAAATATTCACTTTTAAAGCCCTCTAGCGCACAAACCAAGCAATTATGTATATAGATAAGTTGTACACGTCATTTCCGGACACCCTGTATATTGGACTCTTAGGTAAAATGACTATGCTATAAAATTCTCTAATAATTGAAAATCTGATATTTCAAGAAATCGCAAAAATCAATTGGCCTTGTTAATTTTAATATTTGGTATGAACTCAAACAACAATTGGAGCGCCTCGCATACGTCAAGTGAAAATCTGGTCACTTTACTCTAAGAGTAAACAACATTATTTTGTATATTCATAAAACACTGCAACTTCCAATTATTTTAGTATTTACGAATTGCTGTTTATTTAATTTAACAAGACTTATGTTATGTTGGAAATTTTCTTCACACTACCATGGTTTCTTACATTATGTAACAAGCAATCCGTAAATAAAACCTCCCGCTCGGAAATTCGGGCATACCTAGTGTTGGCAATACGATTTTATGGAGTTGTTACTTATTTTCTGGCCATCGTTTGAGAACTTTGTTTCACCAGTCATATTGCCTGATGACACTAGATGTCGCTACAAACATATTGTTGTCATTTTAGTATTTTTTTATGCAAAGGTTCCTATCATAGAGATTTAGGCCAACACTACCTCACAAATTTGCATCAAACATCTACGAGCCGATCCATGACCTTTGTGAGGCGAGAGCCGAAATTTCAGAATTAGCCAAGTCTATTATTTGCAGTTACCGGCCATGATTAGTTCAAGATTTTTCGAAATACAACAGATTTTGTAAAACAATAAAACAGGTATTGTTCGTACAGCTTTCGAGAATAAAAATTAGCACAAGTGGTCATAAAAGATTGACCAAATAGTTTTTAACTTTCAATATCTACCACTGCAGGGCAGCTTCGTTTTCATAAATATGTGAAATAAAAAACATCTTCTTTACAAATTTTATTCTTTATACTCCAAACATAAAATTAATAAATGCCAGACATGTTTCGGAATGAAACAGATTCCATCTTCACTGGCTATTACAATTTAATTTTTCATTAAATGGTTTTAATAAATTAGGACACTGCTTGAAAACTCTTATGAGAATTTTAAATTTAGATTTTTAACATTTAAAACATCCACCTTGTGGTTTTTTCCAGAACAATATGGTTATAAATAAGGGAAAAACCACAAGCTGGATGTTTTAAATGTTAAAAATCTAAATTTAAAATCTAAAATTCTCATAACATTTAACAATAAGATAATTATAATTAAATTTTCAAGTTTTCAACTAATTTATTAACACCATTTAATGAAAGATTAAAGTGTAATAGCAACTGAAGATGGAATCTGCTTGATTCCGAAACATGTCTGGCATTTATTAATATTTTATTTTTGGCGTATAAACAATCTAATTTGTGGAGAAGAGGTGTTTTATTTCACATATTTATGTGTCACTCCTCTCAGATATGGATTACTTAAAAAAAAAATCCTTTTAATAGTCTACAACTTTATAATTTATAACATTTTGATGTATCTCTGAAAATAATGGGAGGGGGATAAAAGGAAAATGTTATAGAAAATATCTCTGCAACTCTTGAACCGATTTAATGATACTTAAGTTCATTGAAAAGGTGATTAATAGCCACTCATTTAAAATGAAAAAATATCTTCAGTTATTATTTGCAAACTGTCAACTAGATGGCGTTCAACGATTTAGCCCATTTCTTAAAGAGATAATAATAAATATGATGATACCATTTTTATATATTTGTTTGAATAAGTCTAAAATAAGAAATAACTCAAAATGGAAGTCTATCATGTTCAAAACTTATGATATAGCCATAAACTTTCAAATATCGTTACTTTCTTTTGTTTTTTTTTTAGTTTTAATGACTTATAGTAGTTCATCCACAAATAAATGAGACTTATTCGTCTTCTGTAAAGTAAAATCGAAATTCCTCCTTTGGTTATTTTTTATTTTTAAATTGTTTTACTACATTTTGTCTTGGGTCTGAGATATTCATCAGACCAGTCCTTTGTTTATTTTTTTCTAATTTTAAACTGATTTACAACGTATCATCTTGAGACATCATCAGGTTCGGAAATTACAACAATATTTTTTGCGCAAATATAAAAATACAAAGTTAAAGATAGTAAAATTTATGTTCTTCCAAAAACGATACAATCAACACATTATTGTATTTAGTGCTGCTATTTAAAAAATAATGATAACTCTTTTAATATGTTGAGTGAGTATTTCTTTAAAGTTTTTATAGGAATTTAAATTTTACAATCGTTAACGTATTGTGTTTTTATGTTTATAAAAAAATAAATGAGGATATGCATTTTAAATTAGATGCATAAATTACCTTTTCAATGAGCCTAAGGGCCTTCATTCGGACTAAGATTTGCAGAGATATGGCATATTTTCTACAGCATCATTCTTTTATTCCATGTCTGTTTATTTTAGGAAATACGTCAAAATTAGTTTTAGACTATTAAAAGGAAGTTTAAAAAATGTAGCAAACTAATCTGTCTACATATCCGTTTGAGTTTTTTTTTTTAACATTACAGTATTTAGATTTCGTTTTAAAAATCTACCCCCGTAGTGGTCGGGATTGAACTATTTTGATAAATTCTTTATGGCCATTTTCGCTAATATTTTTATTTTTCGAAGGAATTGTACGCTCAATAATTTCGGCAATACAGTCGATCGATAGTCGTTTAGTGAGACACCTGGTATGATGAAAACTAGTGTAGAATTGACAAATTTAATTAAATACACTCTTAAATTAGGTATGAAAAAAATTATCTTTATTAATGTCTTACCTAAGAAACGAACGTTGCCAAATGAATAGTTGACACTGATTAGGATAAATTTTAATCATAGAAATTTCTAACAAAGTGTCATTACAGCATATCTACGAATTTTGTCACTCATTGAAAAGTAAGAAATTACTTATTTTGATGACTTCAACATTGACCTTAAAGGCAATGTCTTTACTGCATAAGGAGTATGATACACTTAATGCTATAAACTTATTTATATATTTTGCTCCAGATGTCAATGAATGCAAAACGAACAACGGTGGATGTTCGCATATCTGTCAAAATACTCTCGGTTCATATTTCTGCACTTGTAAACCAGGGTACACTATGACTGAAGACAAAAAAACATGCATTGAAGGCGACTGCATCAACAATATTTCCATTCCTCAATTTGGAATAATCAATAGTCCCAATTTCCCCAAACCATATCCACGGAACAAGTTTTGTACTTGGCATTTAAGTACAGTACCAGGATATAGAATCAGACTTGGCTTTCTGTCTTTTGACGTGGAAGACAATCGATGCGAATATGATTCACTTTCAATTTACAACGGTAATTCCGAAGATGATTCATTCTTTATCGGCAGATATTGTGGAAATTCATTACCTCCAATGTATATTTCGACACAGAATCATTTGCTTGTGACATTTGCTTCGGATTCGTCAGGTGTCGACAAAGGCTTCAGTGCAACATATGCAGCAGTGTGTGGCGGTATATTTTTGGCAACTCATGAAAAAAGACGAATTTACTCACACTTGGAATATGGTAACGGGAGTTATGATAATAATATGAATTGTGAATGGCGGATATTAGCTGACAGCGGTTATAATGTCAGATTGAATTTTGTGAGTTTGGACTTAGAATTGGAGGATGCATGTAGTTTTGATTATGTAGAAGTGTTTGATGGGGTCAGTGATACGGCTCCGTTTGTTGGACGATATTGCGGAAACAAGGTAAATAATTAATTTTGTGAACCACAATTATCAGCTAAACTATTTTATTTTGAACTATTACCGATATATAGGTTTCTATAATTTTATTGCAAATTAATACTTATAGAAACAATGTTTCCCTGTCAGCTTTTTCTGAGCAACTTGGCGGTCCGTGGTTGGTGAGTGATGGAGAGGGCGTGGCGTCGTTGATTACGCCATGCCAAATGAATGAAAGATTTAGACATGTATCCCGATTAAGTTTATTATACACTGAGAAAAATTATTGTTCTAGTAACAAGAATTTTAACCAGAATTCAAGTTAGTATAGGCGCAACCAGTTATATTGTCACTATAACCTATTTGTATATTGTTATATAAATTGTGCTGATAGCCATTTCTGTATTGTTACAATGACCACATCATCGCATTGTCACCCTAACCAGAATGTCTTAGTTAACATAACATTATCATATTGTTATCCTAACCAGATAGTTACGTTATGTCTACAATATAATATTGTTATCCTTAGCAGATAGTTACGTTATGTTTACAATATAATATTCTTATCCTAGCCAGATAGTTACGTTATTTCTACAATATAATATTGTTACCCTAACCAGCTAGTTACGTTGTCTCTACAATCTAATATTGCCTGGTCACTGGGTCTACATTACCTGACTACATTGTCTTGGTATCATAACAATATCATACTTGGACTTACCATACGGATTTGTCACCTTTAATATATAATATTGTCACCTACACTGGATTATATTGTTACTCCAACTATAATATAACGTTACTCATCTTATACCATATCGCTACCTTAACAATTTAACATTGTTAACCTAGCTTTTTTTCTCTATTTGATGGAATTTTATAGAAATTTGTAAATGAACGCAAATTTTTTATACTCTATTAGTTTTGAGGAAATTTATTGTAAAAAACCGTATAAATATATTTTAAAATATAAAACGAAATACTGTATTGTGGAAAAATAAATGTCATAAACATATACAATATTGCAACAATTGGATCAACTCTTCTTGTTCTAGATGCTCCGTTTCGGATACTAGAAAAGACATACAAAGATCATGAAAAATACCAAATTTGTCTTTACATGCAACTTTTTTCATTGATACAGTATTTTTCAAAAAATGAGGAAAGAAAGTTATTTATAGTTGATTGAAAATAAATTACATGTAATTACAGTAGTAATAATGCTAGGTGATGGTGATAATCGTATTGTACTCGAAAAAACTTGTACACATGTTACAAATTCACATCAATGACATCAAAACCAGAGTGTGTGGTGAAACTTTATTATTAGGTAGATTATTATATTTAATATTACCTACCATTGAATATTGCCAAAAGATGATGTAGATTCCATGATTGCAGGAGGTCTCCAACGAAATCCTTCATTGCACAAAATATGTTTAACAAACTCACACACCATCCCACTATATTAAGGAAAACAAACTAACCTCGTCCTTTGGCTGTCTAACAATAAATTTACTAAAGACGCGCTACAGGCTGTTTTGATTGGTTCACGAATCTTGTAAAATGCGTTCTAGCTGTATTAGTTTGGTTACGATGACAATATTCATATAGTTAGGGACAGCTTTTGGCGCAAATATTTATGCATTGTAAGAATAACTAGAAATTATGGTTATACTAACAATATAAATGACAATATCATTTTAGTTAGGATAGCATTTGGCGCTGATGCGTATTTCTAGTGAGGATAAAAATAAATTATGTATATACTAACTATAATCAAGTTAACTATAATACATAATGTTATCATAGCGATGTAAAATCTGAAGGCCTTGTCGTGATAACTGAAAAGCTGATTACGT
Organism: Apoderus coryli; assembly: GCA_911728435.2. Lineage (NCBI taxonomy): Eukaryota > Metazoa > Arthropoda > Insecta > Coleoptera > Attelabidae > Apoderus > Apoderus coryli. Next base: position 5,431,225 of record OU452204.1, on the reverse strand, counting down.
TGACTATAAAAAGACTAACAATATATTAGGACTCGCTACGATAATTCTTTCCGCGTATAGTTTCATTTTAACCACGTTGATGCAAAGTTGCTATGAAGCAGCTGGCAGCAGGATGTGCAGCGAAACGTGAGCGAGTGTAAATTTGACGTAGGCGTCATCCAGAAGCATTGTTTTTATAAAATTAGTTCTCTGTGGAAGTTTTTTAGAAGCTTGTTAATACCTATAGAAAGAATCCTTTCATAACGAGTTATTTTTCTTTCTTATCTAACTTAACTATAAAAGGTTTCCTAAAATTTCAGGTACCTGAAGAGATTGTATCATCGGAGGACAATATGTTTGTTAAATTTATAACGGATAAACGAATCACGAATCAAGGTTTTGTCCTTGAGTATGAGGCGACAAAAGTTGCGTATTCAAGCAGTGAGGATTATTAGAAGCGTGCGCTTTGTGAACACAACACGAATCTCTACGTTAATATGGGTTTTACCATTTTTATGCATAGCATAGGTTTGCTGGTAATTCAAATAAGTTCGAGAAACACTGCAGTTTTCTTCCATCCGACGTAGATGACTGACGTAAAAGGACAAATATTTAATGTGTACATAGTACCTCAGTAAGAAGAGTAGAAGAGTAACTCAAGTAACTTTTTATTAGTTATTTGATGTTTTAGTTAATGGTTAACTATGTTTCCAAAAAAAAAAATGTTTGCTAAGATTGAAATCCTCTATATAAAGTCACAAGGTAAAATTAGTATTTGTCATGGGAAATCCAATACGTAATCCTGGTGTTTCGATGCCTTAGAATTGGAAAAATTTAGTAAAATAGAAAATTTACTGTAAGATTTACAAACATATTTTGTATAATATTTTTTTAAGCGGTTTAAATTTAATTCAATTTTCTCGCGAGCTTTGTGAAAACTTGCATTGTCAGGGTGCGCAATGGATCTACTTGTTAAAATACACTATTATTACCATAAACTTAATTGTATACGGAGATGTAAGTTAGAGAATAACTCCTTGGTTTTCCACCTAATGCAATAGTTATTTCAGATAATAATAGTGACTGTAGTTGACCATATTGGTCAGTTATTGAAATAACAGGTCATTCATCCGCAGGATAAGGAATAAAAACACAAAATTTTGACAAAATTCGATTTTATTATTCAACATAGTTGCCTTAGAGGGCAATACAACGAGTATAGCGATTTTTCAACTTTTGTGATTTTGTGACACGGTGCATTGTCTTGGTGAAACAACACTTTTTCTGTTGCAAATGTGGCCGTTTCTTTGCGTTTTCAGCCTTAAATCGATCCAAAAATGTTGTTGATGGTGGTTCTTTTTTGGAGGTAGTCGATGAATATTATTCCGTTCGCATCCCAAAATACAGACGCCATCACCTTACTGGCCGACTGTTGCGTCTTTGAAATCCGTTCGTCGACTGCTGTCCACTCAGCTGCTTTTGGATTCTGGTGTGTAATAGTGAAGCCATATTTCATCCATTGTCACATAGCGACGGTAGAATTCCATTTTATTGCGGTTTAACAGCGCCACGGACACTCCTTTGAAGCATCAATTCGTTGTTGTTTTTCGTCGACTGTGAGCTCACGCGGCACCCAATTTGCACAGATTTTGTATACCCAAATGCTCGTGTAAAATGGCAAAAACACTACCATCTGATATCTTTACAATGTGAGCTAGCACGTGCACCCTCAATTTGCGATCGTTCATATCAAATTTGTGAATTTTTTTGACGTTTTGTGGAATAACAGCCTGATTTCGGCGTCCACTGCGCTCTGCATCATTTGTGCTGGTACGAACACGTTTAAATCCAGCAATCCACTTCTCTACCATTTGTCTCGATGGAGCAGAGTTCAGCTAATGTTTATCAAGCTATTGTTTGGTATCCACTGTATTTTTTTCATCAATCAATAGTCATATTGCTGTCAAATTTATACACGTATCGTTTGAAGGCTAGTACTAGGTATATAGAAATCTTATGTAAAAAATTGTAGTAACGCCATCTATGTGTCATCCTACAGACTTATTGAATGACCTAATAGTAGGAATATAAAATGTGCAATGCAATTTTTTGCTTAGATAGTTATAAATAGCGGTTCCACTAGATTGAAATCTACAGAAATATAATCCTCAAAAATTTTTGTGTCAGTTGAAGAGAAAAAAATCAAAAGTAATGATTATCAAAAAATCGATAAAAATGCGCATAATTAGTAATTTTTCAATGTTATTTTCCACATATATACAGGGTGTCCAAGATAAGAATGGGATAGCATTGGAATCTTGGAAACGGAAGCAGTTACAATGTCGGTTAAATTAGAGAAAGGTTGTACAATTTAAACATCCTTTTAAATGGTGTTTTCAAAATTAAACGAATTTTGCCCGTTTTCGAGAACTTTTGAAAAAACTATTTTTTGTAATTTTCGTTTTTATTTATTTCTGACGTTATTTTTACAGATATAAAAAAATTAAAAGCAGTTTCTGATTGTTACTTTTTGAGGAGAATAACTAAGCTAAGCGTTTACAAATTTTCACTACAACGCTTCGTTTTTGAAAAACCATCATTAACTTCGTTTTTTTAAATACGGCTCTGGATTTTTTATTACTAAATTTAAATCCATTTTCAATTCAAAAATAGGTGGTATATCACACGTAATGGCTTAAACAAGTTTTCAATATTTTAAGCGTAAAGCACGCATCTGAGAAAGTCGTTTTTTAATAAGTTCAAAAAGCACAAAAATTTCTACAAAATTTAAAAAACCGCGTACAAAATAAAATGTTATACTGAGAGATGCATAAATTGGCAAATAATAATAAAAAATTATGAGTGACGACGAAAGAATGTTTTTGCTAGGCATACTACACTGCAATCAGTCAGTTAAGTGCCAAACTATGGCTATTGTTCTTGAAGAAGTTTAAATAACAGCTGAAAATACTGAAAACTTGTACCACCTATTTTTGAATTGAAAATGGCTGTAAATTTAACAATAAAAAATCCAGGGCCGTATTTAAAAAGACGAAGTTGATGATGGTTTTTCAAAAACGAGACGTCGTAGTGAAAATTTGTAAACGCTATATTATTCCCCTCAAAAAGTAACAATGAGAAAGTGCTTTTGATAAATAATTAAAATAAGTTGTTTTTAGAGTGTTTTTTCGCAGTGTGGTATTGTTCGACATTATGCGTGTCCGCGTCTACTTGTATACATTGTTTAATATCGAGGTGATATCGATGTAGCGATCTAAATCGCTGTCGTCGACAGTAATAAAAGGGTTTTCCAGGATGAATTGCATCCTAAACGACATCATACATCCCTTTAAGAGGGATTGATACTCTTATATTATTGTTAAGACTTAAAGGCATCAGAAAAACGAACATTTTTACAATAATTAGAAAAATTAACCCATTATATGAGAAATATACCAAATATATATTTTTTATTATCAATTATTCAAATAATATAATGATAATGTTACTACTGTAACAGTAACATAAGAATAGATCTATGAGAAAATAAAAGAAGAAAAGCGAAATAAAAAATCCAATTATTAGAAAAAATGTCCAGAATAAAATCTAAATATGTTTGTTCAGTGTATGATTTATGTTATGTGACAGTAAGAATACTTTTCGATCACCCTGTGTAATTTTGCTTAATATAATAATGATTTGATGAATCTAATAAACTAGTTAAGATATGTAAATAAACAGTGGAATGTAAATAATGTAAATTAATGTGATTAGTAATATTTAAATAATAATTTAAGAGTAAATGTATATTTAAAGTCGTATAGAATTAAATAAATTTGTAAATATAATACAACTTTTACATAATGTTCCACAATGTCGAATCTAAATTATTTTGTATACATAGTACACTTTGATTGTTCTATTTCTAGGTAGAATATAATATATGTGAATTAATAATTATAAATTTGTGCCAATCACACATATTATATCAAATTTCAAACGTACCAAATAAGCTACTGCTTAAATTGATGTACCTACCTGTAATTACAAAAATATGAAAAATCAAGTCTCAAATTATTGGTATTTTAATTGACTTCTGAGACCGAATTAATTCAGCTTAAAGCTCTATTTGATTGTCTAGATGTAAATTATGTTTACCTGTTGTTTAAAATTGTGCTGAAAAACTTTTAACAACAGGATCAAAATCATACAGTGATCTATTTGCGAAAGTATTATTTATACTATACCTTTTTCTTAAGAAAATTATAATAAAGGGAAAAATATGTGCAAGTTATAGTTATTATATCACTACTGCTGACACTATATTAATTTCATATTTAGGTCTATTATATGAAAGTCTCATATAGCTATGGTTGTGGCACATAACTTTGCCGTAAAACTAAACTTTGATATTTTAAATTTTGTGTTATTTCTAAATTATTTATTATAAGTAAAAAATTTATCATTTTCAATTTTAATTGAATTTTAGGTAAAGTTTATCTATTCAATTTTTGTAATGTTTTAAATAAGGTCAATGAAAGGTTTCTGTGGTAATGTGTAAAGGTAAATGGCTTGCGATGCTAATCATCCTTCAAAATCTTATTAATAATTTTTAATGATTTTTTGTTTTGGATGTTTATATTCTATATTAGACAGAAAACTTCCACAGGCAACTAAGCTTATAGAAACAAAGCTTCTGGATAAATCATGCGTCAAATGTATACCGGGTGTCCCACCGGGAATGGAGTCCATCGATTATGGAGAAACTACACTGTGGAACAATCTGAAAATCAGGTGTAGTCCGTCGGTCGACGGGACCAATTCGACTAAAATATTTTCAAGAATCTAGTATTTCCGGTTATACCGTTATTTCAAATACGACCCTATATGAATTATATTTTTTTTGATTCTCCTTGTAATTCTAAACATAGTTCATGCATAATATGCCAGCCGTTTTCAAAATATTTGAAATTTTATGTCAAAAATGACGTTTTCAGAATAAAGAATATTATCCATTTTTATTATAATATGGAAGATTTAGTAATTTAATTTGTTAGAATATCCGAGGAGATATAGACCTACTTTAGGCGCCTACGTATAATTTTTTAGTAAATATTAATACAGGTTATTTGAAAAAAAGGGTAAAAAATCAAATTGAAAAAAGTGTAAAAATTCTAAAATGGCAACCCCCCATTTTATATATTTTTTTGCATCAAAAATAAGGGCAAGTTTATGAAAGGATATCTACCCCAAAAACTGATAGTTTTCAAAATATTCACAATTTTACATTTTTGTATTACAATAATAGTCATATGAATTTGAAATTTAAATGATATTAGTGATAATGTTCTAACTAGGTTGAACAACTGGCAAAGGATTCTTAAAGTTATTCATTCCATAACACCTGATATGATTGTTGAGTACTATACTTGAAAAGAATTCGAAAGGTTACAGAAACTAATCGATAGCCCTTTGAATATTTACTATATTTGAGAACCAAATTTGTTTTTAAAAACTAATTAGCTATTATAATTTTGCTTCGAATTCTTTTAGTTACGAATCTTTTCGCGTAAATAAAGTTAATAGTTAATACTTGTATTGCTTAATAAATAAATAAATAAAATAAAATTCCTGAAGTAGTCCATATCCAAGAGGAGCTACTATATTATGTATGTGAAATAAAATGCGTCTTCTCCAAAAAATAAGACTATATAAATATGTTCAAAATCAACAACAATCCATGTTCAGTGCCTAGTGATATTAAACCAACATCAATTTGAAAATTATAAAGAACATTATTATTATTATATGTTAATTTATAAAATATATCAAATGTTTATGATGAGTCTGCTGTCTTCACATGAAACTATATTATTTAACTAATTTTTATTATTATATCAAAGCTGAAAAACATAGAACTTGATTTTTCATATTTTTCTGAATATTGAAATAGCAACAAATTGTTAAAATATATCTACTAAGAAAAAAAAAACTTTGATCTTAATCGGATCACCTGATAATAAAATAAAACTGTTGAAATAGCAGCATATTCACCTGAAAAGGCCGGCTCCGTCAATGTGGAACATCTTTGTATAAACCATAATAAATAAAAAAATACATTTTGACCATTTTATTACCCTTTTATTTTTCTCCAAAAACGATGCATTAGTAAGTCTGGTTTTTCTTCCAGTATGGAAAGTATAAAAAAAGATTTTCAAATGAATGTTGATATGCATGGGAAAAGAAAAAATGTTAATGCGTTAATCAATGATGAATTTTCATTTAAATGGTTGTAGTCATTTGTAAAAGTTTTTGATTGCAAATAAGAAACGAAAAAAGAATGAAACTTTTTTTTTTAAAGAATACTAATGTATTATTGTCTTTGTTTGAAATAAAAACGATACATTAGTAACTCTGGTTTTTCTTCCAGTATGGAAAGTATAAAAAAAGATTTTCAAATGAATGTTGATATGCATGGGAAAAGAAAAAGTGTTAATGCTTTAATCAATGATGAATTTTAATTTAAATGGTTGTAGTCATTTGTAAAAGTTTTTGATTGCAAATAAGAAACGAAAAAAGAATGAAACTTTTTTTTTAAAGAATACTAATGTATTATTGTCTTTGTTTGAAATATGTTGTTTGTTTTTAAATGTTTAATTAAGACAAATTTTAAACCTGACGAAGGTGGAAACTGCTGCCGAAACGTTGTTGTTGGTTTCAACAATTATATCGAAAATGAAAAATGTTAAATATATCTTTTAACTGAATTGATAAAATATTTATTTAACTGAACCGCAGAAAAATACGAACGAAAAATAATCAAGAAAATTGAAAATTTAAGTATGATGACGTTAATTATTTTAATAAACACACTACACAGTTAATTGCAGATTAACCAAAAGATCAATAAATACTTAGATATTATTGAACTAGTTAACCAAATTATAAAATACTGGCTACTAAAACTAACCAAATCGTTAATAAATACTAACTACAAAACCATAATATTAATACACATATCAAAAAATTATGAATACCCAGGTGGCTTCAAAATAAGTGGGTCTGCCCCGGAAGCATTTTCGGAATTCGCCGACACATTAGCCGCTCGGAACCACTCGGGTGATATGAATCACAGATTCATAAAGTCCCGATGTATCAGACTAATGCGTCAGCGATTCACGTATGAAATTGCACATCTCTAACTAAGAATATCTTTTCGTTTTGATTCAGATTGGTGTAACTAGTGTCTTGAGCTGTTAAAAACATTTTGATTTCCCAATAAAAATAAATGTTGGTGGTGGTGGATAATTTTGGAAAATTTCTGAACATTTATCGTCAGCCAGGTGTTAAGTTTGTATTTGGCAGTACTAAACGATATGGCAGTTACGGGTTCTGGTCCGATAAATTCTCCTTCAGCTCCTTCTCTTGCCAGAGAGTCGGCTATTTCATTCCTCTCTAGATCAGAGCCAGGGATCCAGATCAGAGGCAGATTATTCTTTCTCCCCAGATTCGAGAGTCTGTTTTGACAATTCTACACTGTTCTTGATGTCGATCTTGATAAGCTTAGCGCCTTTATGGCCGCTTGGCTATAGAGCACTATGCGCGAAGGTATATCAAAATCTTCTCTGATATATCAGAGAAGATTTTGATATACCTTCGCGCATAGTGCTCTTGCTCGAGCTCTTGAGCACCCTAAAATAATTTAAATTATAAAATGTGTCCAGTGATTTTCATTTTCTAGTAGGTACCTACCTACATACCGAAGGACTCCTTTTTTATTATACTTCATTTTAATTTTTTTCTGCATGCATCTGAATTTAATAATTTATAAAAAAAACAATATTATGACGAATTTCCGCATGAAATTTTTGAATTTCTTAGATACCAAGATAAACAATTTTGGCTAAATGAAAGTTGAGCCAATCATGTTATATACCATGATATAAAATTTTATCCTGGCGACATCTCTTATTGGATTTGTGAACTAAGTAAAATTTTGTTACAGAACATTATTGACCGCATCTGGTTGTTTACGTACGGATGGTAAGATGTCACTAGTATCTATAAAAATTAATTCATAGATTTATATTATATTTTTTATAAAAACTTAAACTAAAGAATTTATGCACATTTTTTGAGATCAATAGGGATTTTTCAATAATAAATTTAAATTGCATAACCGTAATTTTAAATGTACGAATAAATCATCCAACTATCAATGTAGATTTATACAACATAAGTAGGTTAGGTCTACCTAGTAGGTATACAATTTAAAGCAAAAATTCAGATAAAAGATAGTCAAGGTTACGTACTACATAATCTGTCTTAACGGGAAATAAATATTCCAAAATTAAAACGTGGGTTTGTATACGTAGCGTGTTTTTGTGAATAGGATTCACCTATTTGATTTTTTCATTGTTTAATAAGAAACAATAAGGAATAATTTAAGCCTAAACCTACCTATAACTGAATGAATATGTCGGCCGGTGATCTAAATAATGATATTGTGCCTATATTATGTCTACCGAAAACGGATCGATACCGACAGATACGCGAGGTGTTTGGCGCGAAATTTCAATGTACTCCAGATTTTTATATCAGAGTACCGGGAAGGTAAGGGAGAATTATTGTTAAATATACTCATATAATGTACTACGTAGGTATTTTATTAAAATAAAAATATATTATATTTATAATAATTATTATTAAGAAAGTTTGAAGCTCTAAATATTTCATCTACAAAAGTAAATATGGAATTATCTTTATTTGTAAATTTGAGTGGCTCTATAGTGGATAAAGGAAAAGTAAGGTTAGGAACGCTTCCTTAAATACTATTCTTATCCTAGAAAAACAGTGGCTTAATTTACGATCCGACAGAGCTCCTATTGGTCGAAATATTTTGGCGCCAATTTTTATCTGGATATTATTTAATTCGTCTGACGTCGAAAGAAGTTAAAAGTATTTTAACTTTTTCTGTTATCGTACGTTTTTTAACCTTACTTTTTTTTTAATTAATACGAAAATGAATCAAAAAATAAAAGAACTAAACAATGTATTGCTCGGCGGACAATTGCTGCTGCTTTTGGTATTTGGTATCAAGGTGGAGAATTTATAGGAAGTGATTTAACTATAACATCAATAGTTAAAGCTACAGTATGTTTACATTATTACTTACTTGATGCGTACAGAGCTATAACGGACGAACCTTTCAGGAGGTATGGACGGGAGGATGAAATTGGTGATATTATGGAAGGCGAGTGGAGAACGGGGGCAAATATGAACCTTCTCTATAAAGAGAACCAGCTCAAATATATATGGTAAAAATGCTGATGTTATGAGACAGAAACTAATTATTTTATGGAGCATAGTGCACTTTCATATCAGTGAATAAATAAATAAAGACGGCAGTCTCTCAGGAGAACCGTCTGTGTCCTCCTAAAATAGCCAGAGAAGCGTCTTCTCTTGTTACGGAACGAAATAAACGGTCACATAAACCCGAGAATACGGTTAAATGTTTTAATGTTTCTCATGAGAACAGTCTATCACGATTTCGAGAATACCTACGGGCCCTGATATCTCCGAGGATTGCTGTTCGGAATAAATGTTCTGAGCATCTACGATTATATTTACAGAAGTTTCTATAATTTCAAAACACCTAATTCAGTTTTAATCATCGAGTTGCTTAGGACCTAACTCACAATCTGGCTCTCTCACATCAGAAAGCTCTACGTTATGTACCTAGTTATAACATAAACAATTCGAGGTGCCTGGATGAGAGCAGGGCCCACGTGCTCGTCGTGACTGTGCGTACCCTCGTCGATGTATCATTTGTTTCAAACCACAGCAGCCTTAGGCGCAATGCACACTGAACAGACGTCAAGCGAGGACGTGGCACAGACTTAGGTCGCTTCTACGTCTCTTCTATGTAATTAAATGGTCCGATGCATATAGAGGCGACGTGGCGCTGTCGGCTGCCATCCCACCCTTGCCATGTCTCCTTTCAGTCACTCGTGGCGTACAGGAACAGACCGACGCCCGACGTCCGTTCTACTATTGGTGTGTAGTAAAAAAAATAGTAGTAGAATGCGAGACGATATTGGATTTAATATTCAATTTTGTGAGGAAATTGAAAAATATCCATGCCTATACGATCATAGTCGTTCAGATTACTGTAATAGGAGTGCTCACGACCAAGCCTGGCAGAAAATCTCAAAAAAATTTGGTGTTGAAGGTAAATTCCCTCCAATTCGTTGATTTCTTTTCAAGGTCGTATTTTACAAGAGCCAATAAAAACACTCTTGGGACATCCTGTAAAAATTCTGGAACCGATCTGGATATGTGTTTAATTCACGCATAACGTTGAATGTTCCACTAGTTTGCCCCGTCTTTAGCCACAACGGATGAACCCAACATTGTCTGTTTTTTTTGCACATTAGCCACGTACACCCAATCCAACATATCATCAGTACTTGAATAATCCATGTTCTAAACCAGTCGGTAACCACGTTTTAGACAAAACGATGACTCTCCAAACTTTACCTCGGCATTCCACGTACTGACCGAAATTTCTCGTCACTACCTCGCCCCTGCTGTGTGGATTGGCACACGTCACGTCTCCGTTACGTCCCTGCCCCGTCCTTGCCACGTCATCGCCCTCGTCCGTTCAGTGTGCATTGCGCCTTATAAACGAGACACCGCCGGTGGCGCAGTGGAAGCACAATCGCTAAAAGAAGAACTCTGGCTGGTTTAGCACTAAGACACCATAGAATATATCTTTGGTTCGAAGATTCTGATGTTCCTTGGCACAATCGAACGTAAATTTTGCTACGATCTATAGTTAATTTATCTTATAATGACCTTTTCGCTGGCTACATGACGGAGTAACAACAAATGAGGAACACCCTTTCCTTCCGAGAATAATTCTTTCAGCGTTTCTCACTTAATCGGATTGGACGGTAACCTGTAACATCCTTTAGAATATTCCCCTTTTCGGTGCGCCTACCCGTTTGCTTGATAAATCTATTCTCCGAACAAACTCCAGAATGTCCGTCAAGGTCTTCTTGTTAAAGCTTGTGAGTACAAAAACTATAAACCTTGGTCTAACTAAGGTCATCTATGATATGCCAAATGAATTCCATTAGTCTACTTAATATAAAAGTATTATTTATGTGGTGATGTTATTCAATTTCTCTTTTATTTAGAGTGAATATCATTGGAGAACATGTGGATTATTGTGGATATTCTGTATGTCCAATGGCATTAGAACAGGATGTTGTTATGGCAGTTTGTTTAGAAAATTGTAATGATCGAGTCATTCTACAAAATTTCGATAACGATTATGAGCCGTACGAATTCATTCTGCACCGTAATATTAGGTAGGTACCTACATAAAAACATAAATAAATCAGATAAGTTTTAAAATAGCGTTTAGAAAATAGCAGGATTAACATACAAACATTTATTATTATTTACCCTCGAAATATTTTTCAATATTGTTGGAGATAAGCTAGTTTTTACAATACAGTATAACATATTTATTTGTATTGTTTAATTGTATAATTTTGCGATCAAACAAATTATATGCCCTCATTCTGTTTTAACTTACAGGGAGTTTCTCGAAAGAAAATCGTGATAGATATTAGAAAAAACACAATTTTGAAATGTATAAAAATGTAGGTCTGTAGGCCCTTACGTCGATATAGTCCTCATCACTCAGATATATGTATCAGTTATTTAAAAAAATATGAGGCCCTATATTTTAATAAATTTTTAGATTATACATAAAATTGGAAGGAATTATTATAAAAAAAGTGTTGTAATAGGGTTAGCGGACAGGGCTATTAAACTAACCGACCTTGAGTATAGAACAGAAATACTAAACAAAGCCAAGTCTGCATTATATAAGAACAACTACCCAAAACAATTAGTGCAAAAAATAGTCAAAAACGCATTCACAAATTTTATAAATAAAAATAATAATAAAATGAAATACAAAAGAAAATCCAGAAAAATTGAAAATAATTAAAAATATATGTAATTATTATGTTGTTATATTTGATATTACCTATTTACACTGAATGTTGTTGTGATGTTGTGTAAATGTACCAATTGCTTGTTTTTAGTTTAAATCTAATTTTAAAAATTTTAGAAAATACGTACCTGAGGAACGCTAATGAGCCGAAACGTGGTACGTGATGTGAAATAAAGAAATATTTCAAAAGAAAAAAATTCGCTTTTAAAATAGAACCTTATATCCCAAGAAAGAAAAAGAATTTGTAAAAAAAGTTGCAACAATATTAAAATATATAATGTCTATATGACCAAGTCAATTTTAAAAAAATTGTGAATCTTGTAACAGCACTGATGCTTGCAAATATGTCTAAGATTGCTATCTGAATTGACTTCAGTCAAACATTGACAAAAAAATAATAGATTGAACCAATTTTCAGGTTTTGCGGCAAAAATACTAAAAATGTGTCAAGTAAAAACCAATGTAGAAATCTTTTTGAACATATTATGATTTATTGGGTCCCGCCAGAATAATTCTTGGTGCATTTTTATTGTATTAACTTTCATATAAGAATCGTTTGTACTTAGATACATTTGAGTGTACGATATTTGTAAAATCTAAAAATGTAACAGTAGTTGTAAAGCTGCTTCCATAAGGCTGTTTTATAATTCTCCAAATTCAAATGTGTTAGAGATGGCTAATTATGCCCTTATTTTTTAGTCGCTGAAAAAAATTTTTTTGAGCATATAAAAAAAACTTTAAGAGATGATTGATTATATAGGACTCAAAAAATTTACTGTTATCAATGTCTGTGTTCAACATAAGACCAACTCAGCTAGCTGTTGGTCAATTTGAAACAATTTAAATTGCCCCAACAATTAAACAGAGGTATTGTATGCACTATTGATTAATATATCGAAAATTTACTTTTATAAAAGCATAGAATGAACTTTTATTTTTGCATCAAATCAATTACATCTTTAAATGACATAATGACAGCTGGGGGCGCTTTCCTTTTTTTTAATGGAAATAGGGGTCGAGTTATACGTCATTTTAAAGTTCATTTTATGCTCAAAGCATTCTTCAATTTTGAAAACATTTGATTCAGTATTTTTATCTAATAAGCAGTTAAGTACTCATTCATTAATTCTCAATTATTTATTATACAAAATAAAGCACAATAAATAACAACAACCAAATGGCCACTGAATTGACCAATGAATAATCTAATGAGTTATTGTGTGACAATATAAATTAGCGGGTATTGTGTACACCTAGAAAGAATACTAATTAAAATTCTCAGTCCAAGTGAATCCCGATTGCTATCTAAATTGTACACGGGTTCTATTACAAGCTTGACGAGCGGTTTATACTTCAAGTTTCATATGAAGAAAGAACAAATGAAAAACACCAAACTTTATTATTCTGTATTAAATAAAATTAACTGACCTTATATAGTCATGTAGTAGTATTATGACTGTGGACCACCGTATTCTTTATAAATATCACCGATAACTTAAGACTCTTTGTTTATTTAAAAGAAAACCACTAATTAAATGACCCTTCTATTCACTAAGATAATTCTAAAGCTTTATTTGAAATAAAAACGTAAGGTTTGGGCTTTTCAAAAACAACTAATTTTAATAATTATAAATAATAAAAATGATTAACAATGAAAGAAATAAATATGTATAAATAAAAAGAATAAAACAATTAAAAGAAAATGAAAATCTAAATCTTAAAACTGTACAACTTGAAATAGGTAAATTAATATAATTACGAATAATTATATTAATTTCCGTACAAAACTTTAATTATAATTGTAAGCTGACAATTATAACAGACTTTAATTTGACTATTTGAAACTTTATTCAATAACTAAAAGAATCAAACTTGAATCTTTGTTAAAAACTGATTTAGAAACAAAAAGGTCTATTAGTCTTTCGAGAAATTAAAAAGAATAAACAAAATAACTTATTGAAGCTTTACGTCGATTAACTATTAGGAAACTTTAGAAAAACTCACTATTATTTGAGAACGAAAATGAAATGGACTTTATCTTTATACTGATATAGGTACTTTAAACAAACTTGAAAATAATTCTTAAACTGTGTAAAATCTTATACCTAAGTCCAAAAATAAATTAAAATATTTAATTAATTTTATAAAAATTAGTACGACTGTACAATTCAAAAGCTAAAACGAATCTGTCTACTACGTGATAAATCTAAAGCGATTGTTATTTTTGATGAAGCTAATCGAAACGACCACGCTGCTGTTCGTATGTTCAATGAACGCTATCCAGAATGGCAGATATGCAGGAAATATTTGACAAAACTGGTTTCAAAAGTTCAAGAAACTGGTTCAGTTAAAGATGTCTGGAAGGCCAAAAATTGGCGACGATTTGAAAGTCCAGATCTTAACCGCAATTGTAGTTAATGCGAAGAAATGTATTCTTTCGCATTTTTCTATCTAAAGAATTTAAAAAAACTAATAAATTTCGCCCATGTATGTTTTCACGAAATTACGGAAGATGATCTTGATCGATGATTCGAATTTTGCGAAATTATGTCTGAAAGATTCGCAGCGGACCACAACTATTTGAGAAATATTTGGTTCAGTGACGAGAGTACGTTTTTTACATGGAAAAGGTAACCCTAATACTGTAGGTAGGAGTAAATGTTTTCCGGGAAGTTCACACACAGTCTCCCCAGAAAATAAATGTTGATGGGCGGCTATTTTGGGTAACCACGTCATGGTCTTATTTTTATGGAATAGAACCTTACTGGCTACAGGCATTGGAGAATGCTTTGAGCTTAAAAAAGCGTTTAAAATGAGGTATAATTCGACCGTCCTCTCCATTCAAAAAACAAATAATCGCTTATAGCTGTCATTATGTCATATTGCTATTACAAAGTCTTTTTAATAGACATTTTGGTCCCTTATCAAAAATGTAGCTATCACAGGATTGAGAGACAACTTACATAATTTTCGTGGGGTGTTTTAATAATGAAGAAATTCTGAGCACGCTTAAGAAATTCAAACCAAATGTAGAGCGGACTTGTGTGTTTGCTGGACCATTACAGGTGTTTATAATAGATCAATGCAGTCTAGGCCTTTCCTTACATTTGGAAAATGGCTCGCATAATAGGAGTAGTAGTAATAAAAGTGGCAATGGCACCAACGAAATAGCTAGCTATCGTCCAATAACCATTATGTATAATTTCTCGAAGGTCTAATCAAATTACAAATCGCATATTGATTGAACAACATGGATTTTTGCATAAGCACTTGTTATCATCTTATCCGAATTGTAGCAAGGTGTTTATTCCACGCTTAGTCAATGACGCCACAGAAACCTGATAACAAATATTGTATTTAATAATATAGGTTCCAAATACCTAACTGGTGAAATTTTAAATGGGACACATACACCCTGTATAAAAATTTTATGAGCCCATTCTACCTAAAAATACTGTGAAACTTAAAAAAAAATATACAAAAAACTTCAAATTAAATTGTTTATTTTAACATTTTTTAACCACCCTGTACAATAATTTCATAAACCAATCTAAAAACATCTGAAAATTTTTCTATCCGTTCCTAAAAATATTGAAGATAAATAGAAACATTTTTTTAGTTGCCCCGTAGATCACCTCTACGAGCTTATAGTTATACGCTAAAGAAATCATGAATTCAAATCTAAAAAAATCAAAAGATTATTTAAAATATTACTTTTTTGTCCTTAAAAAAAAATATCAAATACATTTTTGACTCACCCCATATATAAATTTAAAGTGTACGGTAAAAATTTCTAAAGATTTAAAAGTTTTTCGATTGCAATCTGGAAAATTTTCTAAATGTGGGCTAATTAATGTTTTTTTTTTTGTATCATCCTGTACATGCTGCTTATTAATTAATGTTGTTACTGATAAATACTTAATTTAAATAATAAATCTACTTGTCAAAATCAAAAACCTTATAAAATTTTATACTATCATATTATACCATATCTCTCTAATTTGAAATTCGTTGGTTTGTCAGGTTTCCATTTTTAGGACTAGCATATCTCTCTATTTTGAAATTCGTTGGTTTGTCAAGTTTCCATTTTTTAGGACTACCATATCTCTCTAATTTGAAATTTCTTGCTTGCAGTTATTATTCTACCATATCTCTCTATTTTGAAATTCGTTGGTTTGTCATAATTTGGTAATATTTTTTTCTAACGTTGGTGTCACTTATTTTACTAATTAATAATTTGCTTGACAGTTACCTTGTGTCAAATAGTTTATTATTTACATTCATATTCGCGTGCTTTTCGGCATTATTTTCATGTTTTAGATCAATTTCAATCAACATGTTTTATATTGTAGTGTTATAAAATGGGTATTCCATATAGTTGTAGTAAATTTAGAAGTTGTCATTGTGTATTTGAAGTAATTTTCGTGGAAAAGTGTTAATAACTTAAAGTGACAGTGTCATAAGAGCCGTCAGATCGAAATTTGTAGTTATTTTACTCTAATATTACTATTAATTATAAAATGTTCAATAAAATTGTTAACATAGATTATTATAGTTTCACCCTAATGTATTCCTAATTTAAAACATAAAAAAGCAAAAAAAAGTTCAATGACACAGTTTTCAATAGTAATATTATATTTCTATTTTTTATTTATTTTTATTAGTTTTAGGTATAGTTATTATTATTATTATTGTATGCAAAATTTTTATATAAGATTATGTCTTGTTATTGTAGCAGTACCTGTTAGAGATTATTATATTTAAAAGGGGCCTGAATTTATAATAATTAGATTAACGAGAGTTGCAAAACATAGGCAACCTAGCGGCTCTGTACCGATCGCTGGTGCCCTCGAGATTTTCGTAAGCCTCGGTGGTGTGGTCTCCAATTTACCCAATGTCACGTATGGTGGAGAAACTAGCTGCTAAAGTTAAGCCAAACATTTCGAGTAATAAACTGCCGTCAAAAAAGACAATCTCGGCACAAACTAGCACTCATCACGTGGAAGTTGCTTCTCCTGTTAAATATAAAACACCCTTACCACATAAGACTGGAATACCTACATCGTATACGGCAAACCAGATTGCTCACAGACTTTATCCGATGGTTTCCAATGTTAAAGAAAAACGACAATCCACTCTTCTACTTTAAAATTGGTGTTAAGAACTAGACCCATTTTCAACAGTTAAAAAACATAAATATGTGGTACTTCAATACTAAGTGCCATGGCTACTTCAGCACCCATATATTTAACGTCACCTGGCGCAACAACGGAAGCGTCCCGAAACCAACCGCCAGGCTGCAACTCAAAATACATGACTTCGAAGCGTAACCGTTGATTGAAATATTTAATAAGATACGCAACGCCGGACGAGAGGGGGTTGTCGCTTGCGGGGTAAGGACAATGCGCCCCGCTATGCTCGCCTTACCCCTCTCCCAGAGAAAACCTACCCGGTAACAGGCGTCATCCCATATGTTGCGGCGACTATACGAATATACCTATGAATATTTTCGTCGTATCAATTGAAACGCCGTCGAAAAGCTAGATGTTGCCGATTCAACAGTAGTGGTAGTAATAATCGGAGGTAGTTTTGTCGTTGATTGAAATATTTAATATTTCAATCAACGGTTTTGTTCGCTTATTCATTGTAAAAGTGTTTTAACGTAGGAGAGCATGAATTTAATCAAGTGGTTGTCTTTGAATTTTTCGTTTCTTGTATGGAACTGTTTCCAGAAATTTATTGTCTCTAAATATATAATTTGCTTTAATAAATATATTACTTATCCTCGATAAATTATTTAAATATAAATCAGACATTACCTATGTTAAATTAAATATTCAATCAACGGTTAAATTCAACGTACAAGTTATAAAAAAAATTGTTTAGGATAGCACTTTTTACATTCAAGGCATTTAGTTTTTTTTAACATAAAATGTGCCAAATATCCAGCAACGTAAGTAATCGTGCAATCTTCTATGGTTGGCTCGACGTCGATTTGGTCATCTGTGGATCCATGGCTTATATCAACTTCTTCAGTTGATGTTCGTAATATTGAAGACTTGGCTTCAATAAGAGCTGTTTTAGTTTGTGAATATGGAGTTACAGATGTGTCCTTTACTAAGGGCAATGGTTCATCGTCAGCACATTCACAATTTGCACCAGCTGTTGCTTGTAGGCGAATGTGGATATTTTGTTGTAATCCAATTCTTAATCCTTTTACTTTGGGATATGGATTATATCTGACCCCGGGTTCTAACGACATAAAAGAAATTCTCTAACGGATCCTGGTTTAATCGAGATGTGAGCAGATACACCATTCCCTCTGCCACGGCGTTATCCCACAGTTGAAGTATCCCGGTGAGAGTCCACCTGAATCCCTCTAACCGTGAATGCAACTATATTTGCATAACCGTTGATTGAAATATTTAATTATTTCAATCAACGGCATAACATAATATAAGAAACAGGTTGGCCGATGACTAATATACCTATAAGTCCAAACTCTAATGTAATATTCTTATTTTCCTATGTGGTTTACCTGATTCGTTATCTTTAATTTTATTATTACTAGAACTAACCCACTTAACAGCCCTAAATAATTTTATTTTTATTAATTGTTTAATAATAATATTGCGATGGTCACCACACTGATCAAACCAAATCTGGTCATGTTCCCGTATAACTAAAATTAAGTCATGTTTTATATTTTCTACCAACCCATTTTTTAATTTATATGTGTCAAATAAGGATTCGTTGGGCCGCACGACTACTTCCTCGTCTAGAATGACTTGAACCCTACTTCCCTAGTCATTTATTTCTTTTAAAACCCTTGTATATTCTTTAATCGTTTATAAATTAAGCATGAAATTGTATATTAAATATATTAGGGATCTTGCATGTTATATTATCTCATTTCTTAAAGGAAAATATTTCAGTCAACGATATTTTTAATAAAAGTAGTCAAGGAATATAGAGAATCTTTAGAGAATAAAAGAAAAAAATCTACTCACGGCAACGTCTCATTAACGAAATGAACGAACGGGGCAGAACGCCGCTATGCCATCTGTTGCTATTGTACCGCAATATCCAACTTTCAGTGTCGTAGATCGATCGTACAGTTGTGTCTTGAATAAGAACTTACTTTGCCCGTTCACAGATGCGCTAGTGCAGTTCAGCAAATCACGATAATGATACCAGCGTTCCGAATCTTATTAAATATTTCAATCAACGGCGTAACTTAACTAAACAGTGGATAGTCCTTGTCTACTGCAGGAGGTGAAGTTTAATGTACCGATGCGATGGTACATACACGAAGTAGGTACATATTATTTGAGGTGCTCCATGTTCATACCAATTATGAGCCCAGGACGCCCGAATGCCTATAATATTTACAACTCTTATAAATTATCTTGGTATATTGACTTGTTTTGTAGAAGTCTAATGGCTTTAAAATATCGTTTGCAAGAGTAATTAGTTAATGTAGTTCAGCTTTAAGTATTAATATAGTCAGCTTAAAATTGCCTTGTAATTGGGTGTAACTTGTTAGTTAGTGGAATAAATAATTAAGATTCATCAGATTCAACAAACCAATGTAAAATGTTCTCTGCCACTGATTTCGACTAAACCCTATTTCTTAGGAGGAATGTTTTTTCTTTAAAGAAATATCTATAGAAAGAAAACGGTTAGGGGAAATCTTACAGCATTACCTATACAGGTACCTACTTAATATACATTAAAATTCTTTTTGCACTGCTAAAATCAGCTTTTGCAGAAAAAGCTCGTGATATTTGGATAGTGTGCTATTGCTCTCATGCCTTTTGGGTATATTCGGATATTAAATTAGGAGACAGCGCAATTTATTACATTTCTGACTCGACATTACGAGTATTTTCTTTTTGACGCGAGGTAGGTACTTATACAGTGTGCTTACTAATTCATAGGGACATTATTACTATTTCTTAAGAGGGGCGTTTGAATACAATCGTTTGCAGACCTATTTTTGCGCATGGTAGACTCCACTAATACGTATCTGGTAACAAAAATTTTGATAGGGAGTTAAAGAGTAAAGATGGGATTAGGTATTGAAGTATTTTGAAGTTGAAATATTGGATAGTTAGTTCAAAAACAGAGTTAGAAAATCATCATATTTCGCTTTGCAGGCATAATTTTGCGCATAGTAGTCGCCACTAAGACGTATCTGCTCGCAAAAATTTTCATAGGGTTTTAAAGACAAAAGATGGGATTAGGTAATGAAGTATTTTCAAGCGGAAAGATTAAATAGTTAACTCATAAATTGAGTTCAAACATGGGTAACTTTTTCAAATTTACAGATATATTTTTGTGGATGGAAATCTCCACTAATACGTATCTGGTAGCAAAAATTTTAATAGGGTTTTAAAGACTAAGGTTTGGATTAGGTAATAAGGTATTTTGAGGCTACAACAATAAATAATTACTTAATAAATTGAGTTCAAAGTCAGCAACGTTTTCCTCATTTTGTGCTATGATTCTAATATTTAATGATGATAATATTACTTTATTACCTAATTTATATATTTAACAATCACTTGTAATTAAAATTGTACGTGAAAACTTTCTGTATTAGACAATATCCATATATAAAAAAAACCTTAAATTTCCCTTCAAATATCCGCCATTTTCTTATAATTTTTTTATACATTTAGCCAAGGAACAGTTTTAGCGTAGTTGGGACAGCATTGAAGAGATGGCGCTGTTTATACACAGTGACACAAAAATCTAATGGTTTTGTCGTACTTATATTATTAATATATAGTTGTATGGGCTGTGTGTTATATGTATATGCGTGTGTACTAGGAGTAGGGATTATTAACTTTAGCCCTGTACAGTAATATCAAAGAATAAACATCTATGGTAATATTAGGTATGTAGGTATACCTACTGTTAGAGGATAAATATAATAAGGAATAAAGTAGTTACGAGTAGTTTGTTACGTTAGTTTATTGAAAATAATACAATTATAATAATTATTAAAATTCTGTTTCGTTACGCAGGTCATATATTTTTGATTTTATTATAACTAGTCGGGAAAGTTTTGGGGTGACACAACTGATTTTTTATGATCTATAGAGAGATTACAAGAACTCCCGACTGGTAGTTATTATAAAATTATAAGATACCCTTGGTGGGGGTTTAAATAGCATTTAAAATTTCACCAGTTAGGTAGTTGGAACGTATATACAGGGTTATTCACGCCATACTACACGGAATACTGTGGCTAAACTATTTAATTTCCTTAAAGTTTTATTCATGGGTTCGATAAAAATGATTTAGGGCTACATTTTAAAAATATTTTGAGTCTATACAGGGTGTCCCAAATATAAGAACTTAACCATAGTTGTGGTTTTTAAATGGAATGCCCTGTATATGAATACATTTTTAGATTCCCCGTTCAAAATAAACCTAACTTTCATTAAAGCACATCTTACCTAAACCTGACAGTTTTTTAAATATTTAAATTTTAATAAAAATATAGACATAATTTGACTGAAAAAATTCACACCTATTTGTTTATTCTTTTTAAGCCAGTCTAGGCATCATCACTTGTTACGCCAAATATAAAAAAATCCCCAATACTAAATACAGGATGTCCAATAATATAACTTATATGAATGTAAAGTTTAATTCTAAATAACTTGTTTATTTCAAATGGAACACCTGGTATATGAGGTAAAAATTAGATGCACAGAGTAATTCTCTGTCAAATATTATAATACTTTCCTATGTTACTCTTGACGTTTTCGTGGAAAATGCACATATTCATAATATTAGGCGAATTTTTAATTGAACCTGTTAATTTCATGTAGACCATCCTGTATTTGATGATGATGAAATTAATTATCTATTGATCACTATAAGGTTTTCCTATAGATATGTATATTTTTTGAATGTATGGAAAAAGCACATATTGGTAGTAATAGGAAGAATTTTTTAAAATTATATTTGTCATGTCGGCCATGAGAATTTGACAAACCATAATTTAAACAATAACATAATAAATAAATACATTTTTCACTTAAATTAAATAACAAGATATACCTACATAAAAACTGATACATTTTATAATAAATGTTCAAAATGATTGGACTCTAGGCACATATGAATCCTTTTCTTAAATCTTTCAACAACTTTAACCTGGTGTAACGCTTCTAAACGCTTCATTTATTTGGTTCTTCATCTCCTCTATTAAAAAAGTTTTCATTTGCGATGATTTTATTCCTCGCCCATGTACAAAATTCAACACGATTTAAAATCAATATTGAAAAGTTCTTGATGCAGTTGCACTGTGTTTCGGTGGTATCTTTCGTTAAACTGCCTTAACAGTCTCTCGAAGACCGCTTTTTTGGGGTGATTTTGCGCGAGGAGCCTTTGAGCGTAAACTCGCGATGCCAGGAAAGCGTTTTTGGACCATTCTCCCAGAATAAAAATCATGTCTATTCTTTCTTCTTTGGAATAGGTTCGCATTTTTGAATTGAATTAAATCAAATGTCACAGATAAAAAACTGTTTTCTGAAAAATTCTCAACTCTTAAGTAAGAATTTTCAACAGACTATTTGACAGTAAATATCAAATTAAAAGAAATGTATTCTATCTTCTCAAATTCTCATGGCTGACTTGATAAATATTATATTTTTGAAAATTCTTCCTCTTATTGCCAATATGTGTGCCTCTTCCATGCAAAATTAAAGTATACATATCTATAAGAAAACTTTAATTTAACTTTAATTTTTGCATCATCAAATACATTTTCCAAGTATTATAATATTTGACAGATAATTACTTTATGCATCTAATTTTGACCTCATATACTGGGTGTTCCATTTGAAATAAACAAGTTATTTAGAATTAAACTTTACGTTCATATAAATTATATTATTGGACACCCTGTAGTATTGCGGGTTTTTTATATTTGGCGTAACAAGTGATGAGTGGGTATATTTATCAGCCCAGACTGGCTTAAAAAGAACAAACAAATAGGTGTGAATTTGTTCATTCATATTATGTCTATATTTTTATAAAAATTTAAATATTGAAAAAACTGTCAGGTTTAGGTGAGATGTACTTTAATGAAAGTTAGGTTTATTTTGAACGGGGAATCTCAAAAATATATTCATATACAGGGCATTCCATACATAATACCTCATATTTCCTAAGAATGATGTCAGAATTCTCCAAAAGTTAGTGAAAAAGAAGTTTTTATTAAAAATGTCCGTTGATACCCGTTTAGACGCCTAAGTTCGCAATTTAATTCAGCAGTGTATGGCTAACGAATGCTTCTATTTAGGGAAATATCTTTGTCACCTTTCACTCCAATGGCTAAAGGCGCTTTCGCGATACCTTTAAAAAACCTATGCTAAGCCGCGATCTTTTAAAAACTATAACTTGTTTCGGAAGCAATTTCGCATTAGAAGTTTGGCGTTGAATTGCCATGAAATCTGCTCTAGAATTTGTGGATTTCGCTTGGTCCATTAGTTTCTGGACACATTGTACTATTAGGAAAGACATGTTGATGCATGAAATAAGCGTCTCATGGTTTTGAAACTGACAAACTAAAACAACAGGGCTAACCTAATACATTTTGAAAAACACTGCAAGCATACAGGGCGGTCCAAAGAATAGATAAGTATGTATTATGATAGTTCTGGTTTTTTAAATAGAACACCCTGTATTGGAATATTTTAATAGGCCCTCAAAAATAACTGGGATTCGTTTTAAGGTGTCATTTACCTATGTTTTACGGTTTTCACAAAAATCATCAATTTGTGAAAATATTTAAAAATCTTGACTATTTATCGCAAATAAAACCAGTTTTTCTACATTCATCCTTTTTATGTATAATGGTATATAACTATAACTAGTCTAAGCGAAGATAAGCATCAAACGTATAAGAATAGTAGCACAAAAAAGAATGTGAAAATAATTTACGCAAAATAGAAATATGCGATTTTGTTGCCACTATGTATTAGTTTTTGGCGACACCTATTGAGGAGAAGAATGTATTAAAATATTCTAGAAAATTACTCTAAGTTAAGAAATGAATAACTTGGTATGAAATGAGATTCACTAGCGCCACCATCGGACATTTTTGTAAGTAACCATTTCGGATTCCCCTCTTAAATTGTACAATAAAGAAAGTTGGTTAAATTAGACAAAAGTTGCTTAGTTTTATGCTGTTTAAACTAGAAATACCCGATTTCTACAGGGACATTCGAAATATTTGACAAGAAATTAAAATTCTCATTTTCTTATATTTATTGGAAAAAATAAAACTTTTAGAAAAATGCGATAGTAGGGGAAAGTCGTCGAATATCGAGCGTGGTCTAATATCGACCGTCACCTATTAGGCAAAGCTGTTGCAATTTTTCGATTGCAAATCGTTAAGTGTTCCAGTAGCGAACTTCACTCGAAACAACAAGTGGTTGGTTATTATTATCTTTGGTGTGATACTGTATATTTTTTTGATTTGGGCATTCTTCTTTACACTAGAAAGTGTATAATATAAGGTACATCACAGTTTTGATGGCATTGAAATTTACTATTTTTACCACAAAGTACAGAGAATATATCTGTAGTAAGATTTATGTTAGAATTATTGTGAAATCATAACCAAGTTTTTGGAACTGTGTGCGTTTTCCTTCTGTATTACTGTTGGGTAATATCGATCTCGGTGGTCGATAGTATACGCAAGATACCATACCATTAGGCTTCGTGGCTGTAGAAAGGATGCGACCTGCCCTTAAAGCAGTAAGGCATAAATTTTGTAGATAAAATGGTATTAAAGTAATCTCAATCCCCCCTCACACATTCAGACGATTCGGATTTTATTTTAGAGGAGGTTATAGAGGACGATACTGACAAGACTCTCCAACCAAGGCAGGTTAACAAAAGTTTTTCTGAACTTCTGCCTTTACTGAAATTAAAATCCAGAACTATATCTCGAAAAGTCCAACATTCAAAAATTTTGACTTCAAAGATGAACTAGAAAAACTAGAAGAAAGGAAGAAAACAAAGCCAAAGGAGGGCGGCAAAATAAAGAGAAACGTAGTTTCTGACAAATTGAAAAACAAAAACACATTGGATGATGAGAAATGTAGCGTTTATAACGATTTTGGTGGCAAAAACGATTTGTGGTGGAGATGGGATGGATATCTGATTGCAGAGATATTGAAGAGGCCAACAACTACATTTGTGAAGACTATTTATTATAATATATTCTGATAATTATAATACATACCTATTTTGCTACGTTTTCCTATGTAAAAAGCATACCTAACTTACAATAAAATGTTTGGTTGATATTTGTGGACTACCTGGTCGATTTTACCCGAAAGGTCGATAATACCCGCAAACTTCTGTTTTTAATATTACAAAAAATCATTTAATCATTATACAATATTGTAGCGAGCGTTGCCTATGTAAATATCTTCAAAATAATTCACCGAAAATCCAGATAGATATCTTATTGCGTAAGTGAGTTATTCGATTTTCCCCATAAGTGGTCGATATTCGAAAATTTTCCCCTACTATTTCTCAAGTAGAATGATCAATTTATTATTTGTATGAAAATTCAGTCATTTGTCTTGTTCATTTTAAGAGAGATGTAATTATTTTTTTTTTATAATAGGCACCATATCTGATATTATTATATAATGTTTATTAAATTGTTTTTTACTTTGTTCCACATTGTTAAAATTGTTTTATTGTTTGGTTATTGTTTTTTATTTTATTTCTTAATTTATGAATAAACATTTCCCTGGCTTGTTCATTTCATTCCGATTAAAATAATTAGACACATGAGTTTTCCTCAAACAAATAAGAAAACTAGGTTATTACAAACATATTTTATCTGTTTTCTGTCCATTACGGGTGGAAAAAGTTACATACAGGGTGAATTATTGGGATGAACCAGATATGCCAGATTTTTAAATACGGCCCTGTAATTCAAGTCAAATTATGGTATTTACCATACTGGAGCACAGTGTGTGTCGTTTCTGTCTATTTTGAAGATTTATTTTTAATAACTAAACATTATTATACAGTAAGATACCTCATTATTGCCAGTTTTCAATTTGGCTCTAAAATGAATCTTTAATTGGAAATGTGAGGTGAGTGTAACAAAAAATTCAAATACCCAGGTCTAACTGTCTATTTATGCCCTCTGAAAAAATTATATCAGATTTTTGAAAAATCATATACAGGGTGAAGTGTTGAATATGAAGCGATCCCACAAATTTTCTGGAAGAGGGACCTGGATTTTCTCAATTCTGAATATGTCAGTTAGTTGCCAGGCACCAATAGACACTTCTATAAAAAAATGAGATAAATCGACTTAATCATTGAAAAGATATGATGAAACATTTTTTTGGTGAATATCCATAATTCACCCTGTATATTAATAATGAAAACAAGGAGACAGTTTTTAATGGTCATTTGATGATCCCCTAATGTGCCTCTACTTATGGTAGAAGTATGTACAGTTCCTCGTGACTCACCCTGTATCCGTCTTTATCTCAAATTTGCGTGCATTTTTAAATATTTCCCACTAGTTGCAACTAGGCATGCCTAGCAAATAAATAACAGTATTACAATGTACAACATTTTCAAATCATGATTGAACTATAATAAAGGCATTTAAATACAGTCATAGAAAAATATTTTTTTTTTCAAAATAATCTTATTGTGTGTAAAAAAGCATTAAGCATTTTTATGGTTGATTTATATTTAGCAAGACAGACAACAATTATTAACTGCTAAATGAAAATTAGTAACATAAACTAAACAAAAACCGTCCTTAACTAAACGAGAAGATTAGGTATTTAGGGTTTAAATCTTCTTCAAAATATCCGGTATTATTTTTTATTCATTTTGCCGTTCTGAGTGCTAACTTTCCTATTGAACTTGATAAAAATTTAGGTCTTTAAAAACAGAAACAGTTCTTCGCCAGGGCTACTTATTTCAATCTTTTCATCAGGAAACTGTATGTTTAAAAAGTCTCCGACAACTGCAGAATTGCTGAACAATCATCTTGCTTAAACCATCAAATATTTTGTGGGAATAAACTAGACGCATATTATCATTATCACAAGAAATCCCTTGCGGGATTTCCCAGTCGTCTTGTGGTAGTTTTATCTATGAAAAAAGTCATTGAGGGTTGTAAAAAAAAATTAAAAAACTAAAAATATTGAAAATAAATAGAAACATTTTTGAGTTGCCCCGTAGATCACCTCTAGGAGCTTATAGTTTAACTTTCAAAGAAATCTTGAATTGAAATCAAAAAATTACTGAAAATATTACTTTTTTGTCCTTAACAAAATAAATAAATAAATTTTTGACTCACCGCGTACATAAAATTAAAGTGCTTATGCTAAAAATGTATGAGACCATTCTAACCAACTAAAAAAATTATTTTTTTTTTATTTATTAGGTCCTGCCGTGTCTAAAAGTCTTGAGAAATAAATAGAAACATTTTTGAGTTACCTCGTATATAACCTCTATGAGCTTATAGTTTCACCTCTAAAAAATTTTGAATTGAAATCTTAAAAAATTTAAAAAATACTGAAAATATTACTTTTCTGTCCTTAAAAAAATAAACAAATACATTTTTGACTTCTAAACATTTAAAATTTATTTGATTGCAATCTGGAAAATTTGTTAAATGTCGGCTAATTAATGTTTTTTTTTTTGCATCCTGTACATGCTGCTTATTAATTAATGTTGTTATAATCTGATAAATACTTAATTTAAATAATAAATCCACTTGTCAACTTCAATAACCTTATAAAATTTTATACTAAATCCCTACTATAAATATATTAGATAGGTATTTTAAATCTGCTAGCCTAAAAATGGCTGCCTATAATATGATTATCATCATAGGTGACGTTATTGTTTCGAACTACCATATCTCTATATTATGGTTCGTTGGTTTGTCATAATTTGGTAGTATTTTTTTCTAATGTTGGTGTCACTTATTTTAGTTTAGTTGACACCTCTAGTTTCACGTCATAATTTGGTTTGGGTAAGATGTTTTTTCTAACGACAGACAAATTGCTTGTGTCAAGTAGTTTATTATTATTTTTGTTTGTTTACATTAATAGCCTAAGAGTTTTCGGCATTATTTTATGTTTAAGATCAATTTCTATCAACATGTTGTATATTGTAGTGTTATAAAATGGTTATTCCATATAGTTGTAGTCAATTTAGAAGTTGTCATTGTGTATTTGAAGTAATATTACTGAAAAAGTGATAATAACCTAAAGTGACAGTGTCATGAGAGCCGTGAGATGGGTGAATGTGATCATATATTTTTCATTAACCTAAGTCTGATGGATGGGAAATAATTGATATCTCCCTCTGCGTTGCACACAAAATGAACTTTTGCAGATGTAATTAAATTAATTAATAAAATAGTGTGGCCGCATTAAGTCCCGTTGAAAAGTACCCGTTGGGATGCCGCAAAAAACAAATTTGGGACCAAACTATTTCAAATAATTCCACACCACACATTATCTATTGTTATACCGAATTTGAGGTCTGGTTTGTTGCGTTAAAATTGTGGATTAATTGAATAAAAAAATGTGCATTTTTTTCGATTAAAGATGGCATTATTTATAAATGTTGTTTCATCTGTCCATAAACTAGTTGGCTTACCAATAACATTCCTTGATACTAGTTGCAAAATGTAAGCCGTATTATGATTGAAATTTGTAATCATGATACTTAGTAAGTATTATTATTGAGTAACTTTTGGATACATAATTTACATATTCAACATTCGTTTGTAATGTAACTTGAAGAAGATTAGGGACTGATGTTTATTTGCGCCAATAGATTGGTTTAATTGTGGGCATTTCTCATAAGATATTTCTTCCACTTTTTCGAAACACATGTTGGTGGATTTTTTTTCTGGATATACGCTAACATATTGGCGAACTGTACGGTCAAAATTTCTATAACATCTGATATAATTATTGTCATACCTACATATTTTTTTTTCACTATTAATATAACTCATCATTTGAAATACTTTTAATGTATGGAATAATACAATAAAATTGGAATTAATCTAACATCTTATGAATTCAAACGAAATTATCTAAAGTAAAACTGCAACATTAAAATTGAGAACGGGGTTAAATTTACGTATACCAATCATAAAACAAGCCCTTTCAATTTTGCATTCAATATTAATTTTTTATCGAATATTTGAATGTCCCTCTAGAAAACGGGGGCTTCTAAATTGAGTCACTTTTGTTTAATTTAACCAACTTTTTATCTCGTACTGTTTAAGAAATAGCAATACTGTCCCTATGGATTATTACTATACACCCTGTATATAGAATATTTTATAAATTAGCACTTTTTTTCATGTGATGAACCTGGCATTTAGGCAATTTGCATATAAATTATTCCAGAATCAATATGTATTTTAAACGCAAAGTTTTCGTCATATTGCGTTTCACCATTTACGGGTGTTGGAAATGTTTAATAGTTAGGTATTATATTCAAGCGGCCAAGATTCAGTTGTAGTCCTTCAGGAAATAGTTCAACCTTAGAAATATTCATGGACGAACGTTAAAAAATAAAATTAATTCGCCTAAACCTGTATATCGCCGCTGTTCATTACTTTTATTTAATTAAACTATCAATTTTCCACCCGAAACACATTTTAATATATTCTTGAAAGTTTGATAATTAGAACACCCTGTCTCTGGTTGTAAGTAATTCATTTTACACTGTGACCTTATTCTCAGTATTATTATAACAAGCGGCCAATAGACTCAGTTGCAGTCCTCGAGGCAATAGTTCTACCTGAAAAAGAAATCGATATCGATACAATTCTTGCATCTCTACGAGGGTTGCCTTTTATATTTCGGGATTTTGCAACCCTGGTGTTGCAATCTGGCAACTGACAGCTGTATCGTAATGACATTTTTGAGGTTATACGTACTCAGAACGTTTTGACATAGGAGCGCTATTTGTGTTGTTTACAGTAACTTGAAAGGTTGAGCTCGGCCCAAAAATGGAGTTAAATCGTGAATATTTTCCTGCGATTATTTTTTACAACTTTCGACGAATTTAATTCAATTTTTGGCGATGCAACTCCATCAAGGACCAGTGTTTATCGATGGTATGGTGAATTCAATCGTCGTCGTAGTTCACTCCAAGACGAATTTTGTGAAGGTTGTCCAAAATCAGTTGTTGTTCCGAAAACCATTGATGCCGTGCGCGAACTGATATTGCAAGATCGTCATGTGACCTATCAAGAGATTGAGACAACCTTAGGCATTAGTGGGACCAGCATACATTCAATATTGCAAAAACATTTGACTGTCAAAAAAATTTGTTCGCGTTGGATTCCACGCAATTTGTGAATTGCTCAAAAAAAGGCTCGTGTCGATTGGTCGAAAGCAATGCTCAAAAAATACGGTCGCGGTGTTTCGAAACACGTCTATGACATCGTGACAGATGATGAATCGTGGATTTACGCGTATGAGCCCGAAAGTAAACAGCAGTCGGCTGTATGGGTGTGTCAAGATGAGCCAAATCCAACAAAAGTTGTTGGCGCATGGAGAACTTCGAAGCAAACGGTCGCCTGTTTCTTCGGAAAAACTGGACATGTCCAACTGTACCACCAAAACAACACAGAACAGTCAATTCTGAGTGGTACACAACCATTTGTTTGCCAGTTGTCTTCCGAGAAATCAGGAAAACCAACCGCCGAAGACGGGTCACTCTTCACCACGACAATACGAGCTCTCACACATCGGCTCAAACAACTGCATTTTTGAGCACCCAAAACATCGATTTGATGAGTCATCCGCCGTATAGTCCTGAGTTGGCACCGAATGACTTCTTTTTATTCCCGTACATAAAAAACAAACTGAGAGGTCAACGTTTTCCGACACCTGAAGAAGCGGTTGCTGCATTCAGAATGCATGTTTTGGAGATACCTTAATCAGAGTAGCAAAAGTGCATCCACAATTGGTTCAAACGCATGCAAAAGTGTATAGATCTTCATGGGGAATATTTTGAAAAACAATCAGGTGATTTTCGATGATTAATATTTGTTTTTGTTCTCTAACCCCGAAATATAAAAGACAACTCTCGTATTAATGAAAGAAAGTTGACATGTTGAGCATCCGCTTCAAATTAAATGTACCTCTTAGGTCTGCAGTTTCGTTATCATTTTTTTATACATTTCGCACAATAATAATTGTTTAGCAATTTGGGATATATCAAAATGTTTCACATTTTACACGCTATAATATAACCTTAATTCAGATCATGACGGTGTATAAATAATGAAATATCAGCTAGAAATAATTTAATAAACATGTGAGCTAGAGTAGATATGTGCAGAGCGGCTACAATTTCTATTATAATATAAAAAATGTTCCATGGCCCAGTTTTGAACTCGGAAGTCGTTACGATTACGAAGAGTAAACGTTTACACATATAGGCCAACAGGTATGCCATGACTGGTTTTTCAAATTGTCATTAAATGCACACGCCGAGAACCTAGATGGCTACGACTGTATAATAGACATATTCCAATGCCAAATGTGTCAACTTGTGTCATTTAAAAACAATTATGTGCCAGATCATGTGAATATATAAAAATAAAAATAAGTATAAATTTTTTAGATAAGTAATGTTTTAATATTTGTTATCTTATTGAGGAAGTTATATAAGTTAAATGTTGTTGGAAAATAAAGTATCTAATCATATTTTATGTGTAACCATATTGAGTAGTGTGTGGATTGTTGAGGAAAATGTGCTGGAATGTTTGTGGTGAAATTTTCAAAAAAAGTCTGACAGCAGGGCATATGTTGGACCTCGCAAGTTAGTACGTTGTTTAGGCAAGTAGATTTTCGTAAGTAATATCATAAGGGCATCTAATTTTTCCGAAAAAATCGAAAATACACGTTGCTAAGTAATATTTTAACAAGAAGCACCAAAAATCCGAGTCGTAGACGGAGATTTTTGCACCTGCACGAATGCATTTGCTTAATATATTACTTAGCAACGTGTATTTTCGATTTTTTCGGAAAAGTTAGATGCCCTTCTGATATTACTTACGAAAATCTTCCGTCAGCATTTTCCGAATCCAACGTGCGCATAACTTTCGGTACTCGAAACGTTCTGACACAATTTCGTAAATCACACTTCCTGACACTTTAGGAAACTCACGCTGATATCGTAAATCGTCTTGTCTCTTTCACTTTTTCATTAATTTTTTGCATCAAGTCATCAGTAATGAGTGAGGGTCGTCCTCTTCGTTCCTCGTCTTGCACATTCATACAGCCATCTTTAAAAGCTCTCACCCTTTTCCTTACCTTCCCATCACTCATAATGTTTTTTCTGTAAACTTCACAGATCTGACGATGAATTTCAAGCTGCTTTCACGCCATTACATTAAGAAAATGTATCACACCGCGTATTTAAGAGTCGGCGGCATTTTAGAAAAATGGTTAAACAAACATTATGTTGTAATTGCAATAGTACTTTTTTTTTTTTGTATATCATTTCAAATCTGTCTAAAAATATGTGTAGAATGGCTAAATTGCATTTGAACATGTATATATGGTGCAACTAACGTGAAATGACATATATTTCCTACGAGTATGATCGTTTGCAGCATGAGCCGCAGGCGAGTGCTGCAAATCATACGAGTAGGAAATCGTCATTTCATGTGAGTTTCACACAGGAAAATATTTGCTTTTCGAAACTTACCCCTGTTACCGTATAAGCCTAAATACGATAAATTAGAAGTATTAAATTGACTAGGTGGTGTTAAACTATATTCACTATCACTGTTTATGTGTTTTGAAATTAGCGAAATACTTAATAATAATTATTATTCATTATAAATACCAAAACTGTCAATTTGGTATTGAAGTTTGTTGGTTTTAGGTCAATTAAAGAAACAAAGTAATTCCTCTGTCGACGACAGAGGAATTACTTTGTTTCTTTAATTGACCTAAAACCAACAAACTTCAATTTGAAAACACTTAGAGGTCACTAACACAACAGTTGTCAATTTGGTGTTTGTATTTTCGGCGTTGCTATGGTGATTTTTCATGCCCGCCGCTACTTTTGTTATTACCAGGAAATTTTACGCACGAGTAAATGAAAAACAGCATTACAATGTACTACATTTTCAAATCATGATTGAACATATAATAAAGGCATTTAAAGACATATTTTGTGGAGCAGACGTTTTTGATTTATAAGTAGCTAAATTAGGTTTAAGGCGACATCTTTGAAGAGGATCTATTAGCAGCTCCAAGTTGAGCAATTTTTCCACACTTTTTTATGTATACCTAGGTAACGTCCTCATTGATTAAGGTTTGTTCGTGGATACCCTGTATAAGCTTTAGTATGTCTGTAATAAAATTTGACTCCAGTAGTCGCAATGAAAAACTCAAGAGATTCTATTCCTTATTTCAGTATTACTTTGGATGGTTTGGCACCTAAATGGTATCAGTATTTCTTGTGTGGCTTTAGAGGAATTACAGAAATCATTCCAGAATCCCAGACATTAGTTGGAATGAAAATTTTGGTATGGGGAACGGTCCCAAAAAGCGCTGGATTGTCAAGTAGTAGTGCTTTGGTTAGTGCTGCAGCATTAGCAACAGCTTACGCTAATAAGGTACGTCTAATGTTAGAATTTAAAAAATAGAAAAATTACTACATAGTTAATTGTAGCCCAAGAACCAGAGAATGAGCGAAACGATGTATAGCTTCGTCCCGAGTTAAATCAAACTACCGGTACACATTTAACAATTTTAAAGTTATTATTCACGTTTCATCTTGTGCCCGAGCTCAGTAACAACGTAAACGCTAATTTCGTGGAAATAAATTCACGTTGAACCTTGTGCGCGAGCTCAGTAATAACGTAAACGCGAATTTCGTTTAAATATATAAGGGTTTCAAAACCTCCCTATATTATAAGAGTAATGACGATGAAGTGAATTTGTAACCAATTGTTATCCGGGTCTGCTACTACATTCGCCTTGGTCTCTCATAGCCAAACAAAATTAAAATTGGAAAATTTGATTACGTATGAGTATCTAAGGAAAATGTTTTTAAATATAACCGGTGGTCCCGAAAAGTGTGAGATATCAAAGTTATATTTTTTCAAATGCAAGACCCTGTATTTTATGGATTTTTGTATACCTTGGACCAAATCTGATCATGTTCATCATCGCGTTTTCTTATATTGACTGATATGTGAAGTCGATCGTTCTGAGGGTTTTTGGGTGAGTTAGTATTAAATGCTTTTTCGTCGGGAAAAAATTCTCTCTTCCTCTGCTCGACTTTGGAATGAAGAGGCCACCTATTCCATCGTCGTATCTGAACCAAGTTACTTATTTTTTTGTATTTTAGTGTAATCTGCTTTTAATTATTCTTCTAACTGAAGATCGGGAAATTCTTAAAAAAATTATAAATATCTTTCTGCAAATGCACTGTAGACTGTGGGACCAAATTTAGTAGTAGCTCGTTTACTCATTATGTTAGAAACTTGTCTCACTGATTTGCTGCTGCCCGGCCTTCCCTCTAGGCTACAAATGAGTGGCTGAGTAATTTCTGCATTTTTTTTTGACTGATGAAATATTAGCAAAAACTGTATTTTTTTAATGACCAATTTCTCCGCAGTCACTGGACGATTTGTTTGATTCTTAACATGTTCAGAAAGAGCCACGTCAATTTCCGAAAATTGTGTTCAATAAGAATTGCCCCGAAGTAAGGGGATATGTCTAATGACGCCGCCACCTTGGATTTTGATTTGGGCGCCATTTCTAATCGGATCTATTCTATGGTCTATCTAACGGGACCAAGGTCGTGAAAATCGGTTTATTAGTAAAAAGTTATTTATAAAAATCAAATTTTTTGGGCCATCCGGCATATACAGGGTGTTAGTAAATAAGTGCGACAAACTTCAGGGGGTATTTCTGCATGAAAAAATAATGACACTTTGCTATATAAACATATGTCCGCAAATGCTTCGTTTTCTCAGATACGGGATGTTAAAGTTTTTCTTAAAAACTGAAGATTTATTGATTACTCTAAAACGGGTGGAGATATGCAAAAGAAATTTAGTGAGTTTTAAGAGGTAGTTATTGCGCATTTTTTGCCAAGCAATTAAGAATTTTATGTTCATCAGTGGCGCGCATACGGGTAATGATCTCAATATATTTAAAGAAATAAATGGTACGCCACTGGAATTTTTCAAATATAAAATCATTTCGTAATTCCTCGTTCAATTTGTGAGAAAAAATCTCTCTTGCTTTTTTATCGTAGGGGGCATCGTCTTTGTGCAAAAAAAATAAAACTTCTTACCCCCTATTTTTCATTTCTTTAATACATTATCATGGACTATCTAATACAATAAACATTAAACCAAAACAATAAGAGAAAATAACACTAATAATGAAGAAACGCTAATTTGACATTTCGTTGAAATATTCGTATTTAACAGAATGTTGACAGTAGCCTACTAACGTCGCCGCGTGATGTTTTATTTTTTTGCACAAATGCCCCAAATAAAAAAAGCAAGAGAGATTTTCACAAATTGAACGAGGAATTCCAAAATGATTTTTAATTTGAGTGGCGTACCTATTTTTTTTCTTCAAAAAAATTGAGATCATTACCCGTATGCGCGCCACTGATGAACATAGAATTCTTAATTGCATGTCAAAAAATGCGCAATAACTACCTCTTAAAACCCACTAAATTTCATTTGCATATCTCCACCGGTTTCAGAGCAATCAATAAATCTTAAGTTTTTAAGAAATACTTTAACTGTATCTCAGCAGAAAACGAAGCATTTGCGGACATTTGTTTATACAGCAAACTGTCATTATTTTTTGATGCAGAATTACCTCCTGAACTTTGTCGCACTTATTTACTAACACCCTGTATATATACTTTAAAACCAAGACCCCAAGAAACGATAACGAAATATTGAAAAATTAGTTCAAGGAAAGGAATAATATAAAAAAGTGATGTATGTACCGGGTGGCCCGTTTAAGAGGGACCACTACCTTATCTGAGAAACTATACACGGTACAACAAAACGTTAAATAGACTACATTTCAACTAGCGTACGTAAGTTATTTGAATGATGTTTTAGATTCTGTTTGGATCGAAAAAACTATACATAAATGCTGTACTTAGGCTAAAAGAACTGTTACTGTAATTTGAAAAATCACACAGTGTTGCCATATTTAGCATTTCAATAATTTTCTCGTTTTTTTCAAAAGCACACCCCTGTATATTATGTCAGATATGAATGGACCATTCAAAGACATCTTCAACGATATATATCATGCGGTGCCATCGAGTCACTGTTTCTAAAATATCAGTGGTGAAACCAGGAGTAACCGGTCAACATTTTTCGTTTATTATTTCCATATAAAACCGATATCTTGATAGAATCTTCTGTAGAGTTATATTAGGTACTGTAATTTTTTCAAATTGAAACAACTCTTTTCCAAACACACTATATTGCTAAAATTTAAAACTGACTTATTGTGTTGTCAAACGGTTTCACCGCTGATATTTTAGAAACAGTGACTCGAGGGCACCGCATGATATATATCGTTGAATTTGCCTTTGAATGGTTTATTTGTATCTGACATAATATACAGGGGTGTGCATTTGAAAAAAACAAGAAAATTAATGAAATGCCAAATATGGCAACACTGTGTCATTTTTCAAATTACAGCAACAGCTCTTTTAGCAGAAGTACACCATTTATGTACATTTTTTTCTCTCCAAGCAGAATCTAAAACATCAATCAAATAACTTACGTACGCTAGTTGAAATGTATGCTAAATATTGTAGGCAGCATAACTTAGGATTGTCACAGGAGTTGAATCTCTTAACTCTTTTGTTTTTAATCGCTTTTCCGTTCCGAACTGGAATCAAAAGAAATTGTTAGCCGGCCACGTGTCTTCTCTGGTGTCTTAGGTTCCTCCATCTTTTTAAAGGAAATAGTGGCATCTAGTCATTCAGCATTGTTTTTAAGGAATTTTTCTTCCATTCTAAGTACTTTTATCCAACGCGCTTTATATTGAGATTTAAAATGAGAATAATTTTTATCTAAGGCCTCCAATAACGTCTTATCACATTTTATTCGTTTCTTAAGCTCTTCTTTTAAAAAACTAAATTCATCATCAATTGCACTCTTTTGAGAACTTCTCATAATATTAAGAAGTCCTCTTCTTGTTATAAACATAGTATTGGAACGCGTTCCTGAAATAAAAAATATCTAATTTAATGCGTAATAAATTATTATTTACGTTTACCTTTAAAAAATCAAATATAGACGAAAAGTGCAAATAAGTGCACCAAAATCAATATTGATTACAAAAATAATAAAATTAAACCTTGGACTGCCTTGGAACATAACTAATATCCTTTATATTTTTCAGAATTATTTAAAATTTAAAAATATTACCTTAGTTTTGCATGAACCCATATTTATAAACTTATATTAACTAATATATACTTTTATACTGATTTATGTAACAACACATACCTGAACTTGAAGGTTCCATTTCCTAAGTTTCATAAAATTGAGATAATCTAAATTAAGCACAACACAACAATAGGTTAAAATTTACACACTGACAATTTACCTTTGCAACCAATGAACATCGACTGAGACGTGTGACGATGAGCCGAATGAGGTTAGTGACCTCATTCATTGCTTTTATTATGTCAGAAGGTATCGTGCATTGATAAATGATATTGGATTAGGTGTATTTGAGATTTACTTTTTTGATTTATTGCCAACTTTTTGAGTTTGTGGCTCCAGTGTGCGGTGTATGTAAACCCCATACTATTATATATCTTTGACTTTGCCTTTTAGGGCTCTCTCTATATATAGGGTGTGCTATTTAAAATAAGGTAGTTGAATGCCGTCACTCCAATATGAGCCACCCTGTATATGTAAAAATTAAACAAATAAAAAAATCAAGTTAACCCAACAAAAGTTTCTATTTAACTTTTTGTTGTACTGTTTATAGCTTCTCAGATAAGGTAGTGGTCCCTCTTAAACGGGCTACCCGGTACTTACTTCGAACGATAGAGGTCTGTCTAGTGGCCAATCAAAAATTGACGATAATGCTTAACTACATTTTTCTGTTCATTTTTCATGTTAGTTTTTGATTATAAAGGTGGAGATTGTACATAATATATCGTATATACACTTCACTATAGCACATTTTATGTTCATGATAGTTTAAAAAAAATGTTAAATTACTTCGAGCAACTTTGTGTAACAAACTAATACCCCTTTTAATGGGAGACCATGTAAGTTTCTTTACCAACCGTCTCTATCGTTTTCCATTGCCCTTTTCAATTAACTAACCTTGAAAGTTACGTAATTGTTGTGCCGGGATGATCTCGGCAATTTGAAGTTCAAGACTACATAAGTTTATATCCTCTTCCTCACGTAGTTACTTTAGTTACTATGAATAACTTTAGTACTAAGTTTACATTAGATTGATTGGAAGATGGAATTACTGTGTAGTATAATGAACAAATTGAAATTATTGTTCAGTTTCTAGATACCCGTATGTTAGAAATTCCTACAAAACATAATTTAAAGATGCTTGAATGATTTTTAAAGGAGCAAATAAAAAAAATACCACATATATTTTTGTCAAATATTTTCATGAGTGAAATATTTGAATGTTTATTATTTCTCTGCTTTTCTGCTTCTCTACGTGCTTGTATGTTTGCATAGTATTTTTAAACTCGCATAAAAACTTTCGTTTGCATATTATCAATCATTTCAAAGGCATGGGCGTAGAATTGTTAGAGCAAAAATAAAACAATTCTTTATATTAAAAACAAAGGGCAAATAGACCAATTTGCAGTGTTCGAGTCAATAGTTTAACCTTAAATATATGTGGCATGGCTTGTAATTATATTTTTTTTTCTACTAATATAGACTGAGAAATTGAGATCGAATCGAATATATCGATACATTTCTTGCATCTCTATTAAAACCCTAGAACACTAACCTTAAATTACAATTACGTGGTCACTAACCATTCGTAATTTTTACGTTTTTTTTTAATTAAATAAAAATACATATAATTTTTTGCAACTTTATTTTTATTGCCAAATATAACAAAAGGATATCATTTTACACTAAAATAACCACCCAAAACCCAATAAACTATTTTTCCGCATCACAGGTAACACAAAAACGAGCATGATGTTCCGCACAGAATGCCCGAAGACGCTGATTACAATATAGGGACGTCACTCTTCTTTTATTTGATGGACAGATGTAACAACTTGTGCGCTTCTCAGGAAAATGTTCGTCGTTGGTATTTCCAAGAAGAATTTTAATTATATCACTAATAAGAAACTTTAGTGAGCTTTGCAAAGTTGGTATCGCAAAACGCTTTTCTAGCCATGTTTAAACTTTTTTCTTTTTTGTTGAAGATTGCTGTGTTGAGTATCGGTGTTCTCTGCATTGGAAAAGTCTGGCTCATATTCTCATCCAGATGGGCTAAAACAATTTTCCAAGTTGTCTTCAGTTTATGAGTCAGTGGGAACTTCTTCATTGGGTTCTTGTGTATCATTATCGAATTCACCTGGCAGCGCGCCTTTTAAATCCAATTTTAATTCTGCTTGGGTCAAGGGTCTTATATCTTCCCATTCCCTGGCCATTATGTAATAAATTTAGCTCAAAAATGAAAAAATGAAGAATACAAAAGTTAAAAAAAAAAGTAACGTAAACACTAACATATCGTAAAAAACACGAAGCGATGAGTAATACAAGTATATAGACTGTGCTGACAACAACCACAACACTCACGAACTGCTCGCTAGACTTACCAACTAAGCTACTAGAGGGCCGTCACATCTAAGGTTTATACATTATTGCCTTTTCTTGAAAAAAAAAATTGCGTTCGTAAATATTACGAATGGTTAGTATTCTAGAGTTAATGAGAGAAACTTGACATTTTGAGTAACCCCTTCAAATTAAATGTATCCGTTAATTCTGCAGTTTTGTTTACAGTGTTAGGACCTAATTTTGCTGTTGAGTAGGGCTAACTTACAATGTATACGATTTTATCGGTTACTTCTTTGTGAAATCAATTTTGGTCAACAGAATATTTCGCTTTATTCACTTGTCGCATATTATATTTAGATTTATTATTGCTGGAACGATTTTCACAGATATTTAAATCTCATTCCACTTTGTTTACTTATATTTTGTATAA
This sequence comes from Apoderus coryli, assembly GCA_911728435.2. NCBI lineage: Eukaryota > Metazoa > Arthropoda > Insecta > Coleoptera > Attelabidae > Apoderus > Apoderus coryli. Next base: position 5,390,920 of record OU452204.1, on the reverse strand, counting down.
ATTGGTTACTTTTGAAGCCATTTTTGGGAAAGATTAATATTAAATCATTGCCTGATATAAGATTAATTAACATACATAAATACTGGTCATAATTTTCCGAAATTAATTAACATCTTTACACATGATAAAATATAATATGTTGCTGTTTGTTTATAATATCGTTTGCAGGTTAGAGTTAACTATTTTCCATGTGGATCAGCTAGTCGCAAATTGACATTAAAATTGCACTGTCTAGAAGCAGAATGCAACATTGTGGTCGGATCAGCTGAGACTAAGCCTATAATTATGTCATTATTATTACCTCTTCTATATTCAGTTGAATTAGGTTACTTCCCTATTCGAAAATTCTGGAATTGGCTAGAGTATAAGTATAATCTGTCATTATCCATTTTTGGTTCTGATTCATTACAACGAGTACAGTAAAGTTTCCCCTATTCTTATTGGCAGGTGTTGCTTTCCTAATTGTTGGGATCTTGGTGGAGACTTTACGTAAACCTTGTGGGAAGATTTTATCGTGTTAGTACGTTCTACGTTTGGTTGAGTAATCTTCTCATAAGTCGGTGTTAACCGGATTGAATGTGCTCGTGGTAGCGGAGTAAGTAGCCATGTGGCGTATTCTAGAATTTTGTCTAATATTCTTTTACATTCTTTAGTGCACTGAACCGTTATCAACCAACAATCACTGGTTGGAGTGTTATGAAAGAGCTATATAGCTCTATTTCACCTTAAAAACCCACATACCATCACCGTAAGTTAATTATTCAAGTTTCTATGTCAAGTGCACGTTGAGAGTGTGGTAATTGATTCTAATAACGTTGAATTATTACAGGGCTTTTTTGCCTTGGCGTTTCTACGTATACGTTTTACGTTCTACGTTTTTTCCTTTACGTTTTACCTTACCTGGTCAAACATTCATCACGCCTTATTTGAAAGGTTTCTACTTACTTAGTACAACCTCCTGAACAGATAGGCTCTTGATGTGAAACCTCTATATGGAATAGCCTACCACTTTCGGTACCAGGTAAAACTTTGTGAAAGCATTGTACGTGTGAACATTTGTTAACTTTACCAGTTTGCTGCTGGAAGTTCGTCACCACGTGAGTTGAAATAGTTGAGTTGGTGTTTGGACTTCGTTGGAAAGTTAAGACGTGAATGGTGTTGGTTTACTGTACGATTGTAAATGGGCGATGAGACTTAGACCCGTAACAGGATGAGTACTACTACTAATTGATATTACTTATGATTCTTGGAAGTTTACTTTCGTTTTTTTGTATTCATATAATACATAATTCATTACAAGCCACACATTGAGTACTTTTGAAATTACTTTTAATTCAGTCTTGATTTGACAAATGAGAAGTAAATAGTTTAGCTGCCTCAAGTGACAAGTTTGATTACTCTAACCAAATTTCCGTCGACTTATCGTTGAATCTTTATCACGTATCTATACGTCTTATGTATTAATAATTGTACATTTCGAAATCTCGAAAAGTTATTATTATAAATAATATTTCTAATGTTCAATATTTTCATACCCTCTAATTTAGTACATTTTACGGATGAGTGGATTGTAGGGTATTATCAACAATCAATTAAAAGTCAGCAAATTTCAATGTTCCAGAACTTGCCTGTACTGCTGCTAACGTAAATGACAATGAGATCCTATTATAATATACAACGTTCTATAAAAGAAAGCTTCAAAAAGGGAAAATATATTCACGATAATTGGTTGTTGTCACTTTAAATCACCCTACAAACTTAGTCAAAGCCTAACTCAGTTTTGCAACTTTTTAAATGAGTATATTTTGTGCTGTCATATATTCTAATTAGCAAGTAAATATGTGATAATAGGAATAGAAAGCAACATCGCCAGGGAGCTTCTAAACTATCCCAGCAGGGATGCTGGTAGAAATTATCGGACAGAGCCTACGATGCAAAATTTGCCTTCTAAATAAATATTTTCTACTTACTAGAATCATAATAATGAAATGTGGAGAATATTTAGATGAATAAAATCAGCTCCCTCCTGGTTCTGGTTATCATTTTTGCCATTATAAAAATTGCTATTAATTTTGCAAGTAAAAAATTAAACCTCAAGGGTTATTACGTTGCGTTACAACTCCGGTATAAACATGTAGTGTTGAAAACGTATAATTAACCTTGTTGAACTCAAAGCTAAAAAATGTTTTGAAGTGTTGGAAACAATGCGACAACATAAACGATACATTCTGACATATTTTTCGTGTGATATTAACAGTATTAACATACACTCACTTTCGCAACCGCGCGATTTTTCCTGTCTACGCCACTAATAACATTGTCGGGTGTCATTAAAATTTTATTATTTAAATTCAGACCATTGTTTATATGAAATTGTACAATTTTTCCTGCAAGATTCTTTTAGTTGAAACCAGGAATTATGTTTTTGTTTCAGTTGCCTTTAAACAAATCAAAACTTGCAACTCTCTGTGGTGAATGTGAACGTTATATCGGCACCCAAGGAGGTGGCATGGATCAGGCGATCGCTTTCTTAGCTACAGAAGGTGAGTTTTCCAATATTTTCGATTCGTGTTTATCTTGAAGCAATATGCAATAAACATGATACTGTAGAATTTGTAAAATTAGAAACGGGTGAGCAAAACAAAAGGAAAATATAACTCGAGGACAAGAGAAAAATTGATGTTGTTACTTTGTCGTTAGAGCATTGACAATCTTAAAGATGATGGTGGTTACCACTATGGCTTATTGATTTCAGAGTCTAAGAGGATTTTAATAAGCCTTTGTGAGGATCTAACAAACAAAAAAGTTTCGAAAGTGCAAACTACCAAGTTACTTCTTCTTCTATTTAAACATTTGTAGTATTAGTGGAGATTTCTATCCACAAAAATATGTCTGTATATTTGAAAAAATTACCCATGTTTGAACTCAATTTATGAGTTAACTATTTGATATTTCCGCTTCAAAATACCTCATTACCGAATCCGATATTTTGTCTTTAAAACCCTTTGAAAATTTTTGCTTGCAGATACGTCTTAGTGGAGATTACCATGCGCAAATATATATGCCTGCAAAGCGAAATATGATGATTTTCTATTTCTGTTTTTGAACTATCTAATATGTCAGCTTCGAAATACTTCATTACCTAATCCCATCATTACTCTTTAACACTCTAACAACATTTTTGCTAACAGATATATAGATGTCTGCAAACGATTGTATTCGAATGCCCTTAACACATCCCTACACCATACCAACCTCTTCGATTGTTTTTGAATAAAAAATAATTTAGTTCCGGAAAATGTTCACCATTTCGTCGTCTGAATAGACAGCCCTTGAAATTTTGATGGCAATTGAACAATATTTTAGAGAAAGCAATTATTATTGTATTGTATTATCTAGATATATTTTAATTCGGTAGGTAGCATACCACTAAACAAGAGACTGCTTGTTCGGTATTTATATTATCATTTGTATGGAGTATCTATTTATTATATTTTACGGTTTATTGAATTATAATTATTGTTTATTTAAATAAAAACATATTGTAAAGTACACATTTCGCTAGGTGATTTTGTATAGAAAAAATAATTAGCAAAGTAATTTTACTCTAGGTATCCACATGGGACTACATAGTGGCTACTTCTATCACATATAAAATTTAGTTTTATGCAATGTTTTTTAATATGCTACGTCGGATACCTAGAATTACTTTTTTCTACGTCTTTAAATGCCTTTATTATATGTTCAATTATGATTTGAAAATGTAGTACATTGTAATGCTGTTTCATTTACCCGTGCGGAATAATATTTCCCACTAGTTACCTAGCAACTAGTGGGAAATATTATTACGCACGGATAAAATTTCCTGGTAATGACAAAAGTAGGGGCGGGCATGAAAAATCACCATAGCAACGCCGAAAACACCAAATTGACAGTTTTGGTATTTATAATTAATAATAATTATAATTAAGTATTTCGCTAATTTCAAAACACATAAACAGTGATAGTGAATATAGTTTAACACCACCTCGTCAATTTAATATTTCTAATTTATCGTATTTAGGCTTATACACTAACAAGGGTAAGTTTCGAAAAACAAATATTTTCTTAAAAATTATGTTAAGTTTATTCAAAAGCATTAGCAGTCGTAGAAAAAGTATAGTTTGAAACTCACAAGAAATGACCATTTCCTACTCGTATGATTTGCAGCACTCGCCTGCGGCTCATGCAAACAATCATACTCGTAGGAAATATATGTCATTTCATGTTCGTTCCACAATATATTATACAATTTGTGAAAATTTTAGCTGGGCACTTTGAAAATTCACGTATTTAAACTAACCTGAATTAGCGGGTATTAATTACATTCAGAAAGAATACTAATTTTTTAGCTTAGTCCACAATGAATCCCAATATGCTATTCAAATTGTTACGGGTTCGAATCAAGCTTTACGAGGGGTTTCAATTAAAGAAGAACAATCAAAGAATATCAACTTTATTACTCTGTATTAAAGTAATGTAAAATAACTTACCTTTTATAATTCTGGATCTCTGTCGGTCACCCACTTTGTATTTAAAAGAAAATTATTAATTAGATGACCTATCTGTTCACCAACATAACGAAACTTTATTTGAAATAAAACGCAGGGGTTTGGGCTCAAAACAACTAATTTAATAATTAAAACTAATAAAGAAAATGAAGAACAAAGAAATAAATATGTATAAATAAAAAAAAAGAATAAAACAATTAAACGAGAATGAAAATTTAGGAGAAAATCTTATTCATTAATGTACAACATAAAATAGGAAAATTAATATAATTACGAATAATTATATTCATTCCCATACGAAACTTTAATTACAATTGAAAACTGAATTTATTTCAATTACTAAAATAAACAACTTTAATCTTTATAAAAATTGATTGGAAACAAAAAGGCCTTCAATTAAAAGAATTAACAAAGAACTTACTGAACTTTAACTTCGATTATTATTAAGAAACTTTATACAAATTCACTACTTCAGAATAAAATGAAATGGACTTAGTCTTTATACTGGCTTACTTTAAAACAAAAAACTAGATAATAATTCTTCATTGTGAAAAATCTACTAAGTCCAAAAACAAATTAAAATATTTAATTTAACTTTATACAAATGGAAATCACATCTAGACTCTACCAAGGCTAAAACGAATCTAACTTGAAAGCTCTATTGCCTTTCCAAAATTGCCTCATAAAAATGGTACCTACTTGTCATTTTACACAATGAAAAATGGCCAATAAGAAAAGAGCATTTTTAAAATATATTCCTTTACAAATACAGCTACAGGGTGAATAGTAGTTTACGTCTTAGAAATAAAATACATTTTTATTTCGACTGTAATAATGATTGTTGATACTTAGGTATTTTATGCTGGAGTTCGTTCAAAATATTAACCAGTCACTACCATTTGTAAAGTAAGAAACAATACGATTTTATAATGACTTCTCAATCTCCCGAATCAGCGACTGTTTGTTTTTTTTTTATTCGCCCGTAATATATTATTTGATATGGGAATCCGTCACACCCTCCAATTTGCTTTTGTATATAATAATAAACGTCCGACATTTAATTTATATGAAGGTATTTCGATGTTCAAAAGTGAGACCACTCTATATTTAAAACTTGTCATTTTTCGAACGAGAAAACACGGTCCATCTGTTTCTAAAAGTTGCACAAAGAAAAGAGACAAAAAATATAAATTTTTGTTATTCATGTACCTACTTGCAGATGTGTTTATTGCGTTTCGTAAACCCCATATCAATAAACGATAAGATAGATAGAAAACAGACCCTTAAATTTTATGACTAAAAGGACAGTTTAGGAACATTTGTTAACAATCTACTTAAAATAATATTCACAAAAATATTATATTTCCCAAACTAAGAGAAAATATCTATAAAATCACCCAACTAGTATACATAATACCAGTGGCGTGGTGTCTTGTTACACTCTATTAGTGAGAAAGTTGACGTTTCGAACATCCGCGTCAAATTAAATGTATCCGTTCGAGTAACGTATGTGCAAACCGGCTACAATTTCAGTTTACCGTATCACATCAGTTTAACTGAACAAAGAAGTGAGGCTAAGCTGTGCTAATTTAGTAGACTGTTTTCAAGAATAGCCTGTTCTAGACTGTTGCAGCTGATGACTTTTTCGGCGTTATCCTTCTTCGGAAAATATCAGTAATTTTCAGTAACTTTTTCCGAATCTAAATATTGAAGAAATAAAACTCAAGAAAAAAGAGAACAAAAAAAAAGTATATTGGTATTTCATTTATGAACGCTAAGCCTCATCTAAAAGTAGTCTATTCTTGGTAAATTTTATTTTGAATTATGAATATGTATTTGAACTAACCTAAACCTCTCGTTATGCATATATTTATTGATGTTTTTTATGGGAGTTTTTTCTGCTCATTTACTTTGATGTTTATAGGAAAGTTTGCATCACATTATATTTGCTATGAATAGTTTCTAATACTGCAAGGTTTTTCATATTAAGTAGCTGTACATATACATGCTGTATCTGGAATGTTTTTAATGTAGTTTACATTGTTTTGGAGACATTTATGTCCAGGTTTATAAACTTCATTGGAGGCCCTCTTGTTGGAAGTACCTACCTAGATAGGTATTTATATTTTGTACCACTTACACTGTACCTTATTGATTAGCCTAAAATAGGTATTTTATATGTTGCTTCTATTAAAATATGTACTTACATTAGATGTGGTTAATGCTAATTTTTTGACTATTTGTTTGTGTTGGTAGAAATTTGAAGGATTAGTATAGGTATCTACTAATAGATGTCTACATGTAAAATTACCTATGTAGGATCGAGTTTTAGCTACAAAAATAATAATATTAGGTATTAATAGAATGTACTTACCGTGAAATACCGAGATTACTTTTTCTGTTTTCCATTTTTATAAAAAAAATTATTTATAATTAATATTTATTACACTTGTCACAGTTGTCATATGGATTTTAAATTGTCGTATCTCAGACTTTTGGCATTGTTGTCAGATTTAGTTTAGGCTCGTAGATAAAAATTGAAATATATTTATCGGCCAGAATATTTTCATAAAAATAAATTGGAAATAAAAGTTTCGTAAAGTAAAATGAAACTAAGGCTTCTGTGTCTGTAAATACAATAAAATAAAAAATAATTCTGTGGCATACCGCACAAAATTACTGGTTTTACCTACATAAGGCATTTTGTTTAATTTAGTAGGGCCTCAGTCTAATTCAGTAGAACCAGACCGAGCCATGGGTTTCGCTCTTATTATGAGCTCGTCTCAGAGTATCATAGTCGTTGCCCATCTACAATATCGGCCTGTATTTAAGCACAGACTGAGGCCTTGCTAAATTAAACAAAATGCCTGGTGTGTTATATATTATTTATGTAATATACAGAGTCAAGAGAGACAGGTGCGTTAAAATTTACAATTTCTGTTTTTCTATTTACTAATGATAATATCAATTTATATGCATGTAATAATATCCAAATTACAGATGTACAGCAGAGTCAAGAGAGACAGGTGCGTTAAAATTTACAATTTCTGTTTTTCTATTTACTAATGATAATATCAATTTATATGCATGTAATAATATCCAAATTACAGATGTACAGCATAATTTATATAAATAATATAAACATTATACAGGGTGAGTCTAGCAAGACGGTATCAAAACTGTCCCAAATTTTATGTTTTTTTTTCAAGAATCTAGCAGGCCCACATCAAAAATCTTAGTCATATGATATTAATTATTTTAATAAATACAGTTAAATTCCGATTTAACAAAATAGAATAACATGTCGAAAGAAGTGAAAATGAACAAACAAAAAGGTGTGTACTAGAAAATAGAAATAATTTCGACCAATCAATTTAAATTATTTTATAATTATGAAAAAAGTAATTCATAGGATGCAATGGAGCATAGTATTTATTGCAATGAAAAATACACCTCGTCTCCATTAATTTATAAAAATTTAAAAAAATCGCCATATTGGGGCATTTTATTTATATCGATTTATTTATTTCTGATCTCTGCCTTTACATAACAATGCGCTATTTTTGATAAAGCTGAAGACGAAAACTCGAAAACATGTCTGTAATTAAAAAAATAAGTTTTTTTAATGAATTCGTGGAGACGCGGTGTGTTTTTTCATTGCAATTGATTTTATGATTAGTTTGGTTTTTTTTTTTTTTTTTTTGAAAGGGTCCGTACGACTTAAGTCCCCGGTTTCACTGCAGCCTCATGGGCTTATTGTGAAAAATCCCCGTATATTATGCCACCCAATCCAGCAGCCCTGTACCCTCCACTAACTTGTGGAGTTCAGTTATGTGTTGGGTGTCATCTGCTGGCGCAATCAGCGAATGCCCAAAGATAGCGTGTCTTCTTCGTTGTAGAACTACACACTCACATATTACATGGTAAGCTGTTTCAACTGCCCCATTACACAATCTGCATTGCAGGTCCCCATTGTACAGCCCCATCTTATTTAGGTGGTCTCTCAGAGCGCAATGCCCAGTAAGGAGTCCCATAGTTATTCGCATCTGACTCCTGCTTAATGATAGCAGTTTTTCAGTGCGTTTTGTTGCGGCACCAGGTATAAGCCTCTTCCCATGCTCCTGCTTGGGAATATGTTCCCAATATCTCTGGTGCTCGCTTTTGGCCCAGCACTTGAGGAGTTCCCTCGCCGTTCTTTTAGACAAGCCCAGCGCAGGTTCCGTGCCAGTATATGTGGTTTCAGAGGCTTGTCTAGCCAGCCAATCCGCTCTCTCGTTGCCTTCTATTCCCGAGTGCCCCGGGACCCACACTAGATTAACCCTATTGTGGTCCGCCAAGGCCCTAAGTTCTGTTTGGCATTCCCATACCAGTTTGGTTGTAACCTTGGGGCTTCTCAGAGCCTTTAAGGCCGCCTGGCTATCTGAACATATATTGATTCGCTTGTTTGTATAAGCCCTCAATCTGTTTAGTTTTGCACATTGCAGAATTGCAAACACTTCCGCTTGAAATACGGATGTGTTTTTCCCCAGTGAGAATCTTAGATTCGTGTTCCTTGTCTCACTGTATATTCCTGCACCACTTCCACTTTCGGTTTTTGACCCGTCTGTAAACCAGGTTATCCCTCTCAGTGTCCGTATGCAGTCTTTATCAAGAACTTCGCGGTCCACAATGTGCACTTCGAAGTTTATGTCAAATTCAAATTTTGGTATGATGTGGTCCATGGGCATGTCTATGATGCCATCCCCAATACATACGCCAATTTTGGTATGTCCCCGATAAGTGGGTACAGTTCCTACCAACCCTCGCAGTCTAATGAATGCCGCCCCCGCCTCCATCCTTACCATGATGTGCAAGGGTGGGAGGTTCAGCAATACTTCCATTGCGGCTGTTGGAGTAGTTCTAAAAGCGCCCGTCATTGCTAAGCAGGCAAGCCTCTGTACCCTGCCCAACTCAGCAATGGCGGTATGCTGTTCCGTTTTCGTCCACCAAATCAGCGACGAGTATGTTATCATAGGTCTAACTACCGCAGTGTACAACCAGTGCATCATCTTTGGATTTAGTCCCCATGTTTTCCCATGAGAGCGTCTGAGTAGCATAAGCGTTCTCTCCGCTCTTGCTCTGGTTCTTTTAAGGTGTGCGGTCCAGGTAAGCTTTGAGTCTAGAGTGACCCCTAAATACTTTACCTCCCCGGACATTTTTACGATTTCACCTTGAAGGTACAGTGGTCCTAGTCCCTCTGTTTTCTTCCTCCTGGTGAAAGCGATCATTGCTGACTTTGACGGGCTCATTCTTAGTCCCTGTTCCAAAGTCCAGCTTGTTGCTATATCAAGGGCCCGTTGCATCCGTTCCCTTACTATGCTATTGAACTTTCCCTGGACATGTATGACTAGGTCGTCTGCAAAGCCCAGAACCCCAAATCCTTCATTGTCCAGAACTCTTAGCAACTCGTCTATAACAAGGTTCCACATCAGAGGAGATAGTACTCCCCCCTGCGGGCACCCTCGTACAGGCTTAGCTATTATTGTATCCCCCATTACTGAGGTACATACCATTCTTCCTTTAAGCATGCAGTTTATCCACCTGCAGCAAGTCGCATTGATGCCTCGTTGCCTCAGTGCTCCTAGGATTGAGTTCGTTAAGACGTTATCGAAGGCTCCCTGTATGTCCAGGAAGGTTGCAAGAAGAACCTCCCTGCTCTCCAGGGCGTATTCCGCCTTACTAACTAATTGATGCAGCGCTGTCTCAGTCGACATGCCGCATCTAAACGCATATTGGTTCGGGTGTAGTGGCACTATGTCCAGAGCCCCGTCCCGAATATGTCTATCTATTATTTTTTCCAGCGTCTTTAGCAAGAAAGACGTTAGACTTATTGGTCGCATAGCCTTTGCCCCTTCCTGTCCGGATTTCCCAGGTTTGGGTATAAATGCTACTCTGCTTATCTGCCAACTTTTTGGCAGATATCCCAGTGCCAGACTGCCCCGGAATACCATACACAGGCTGCTAATCAGGGAGTCCCCTCCCTCCTGCAGCATTTTTGGATAAATGCCGTCAATTCCCGGCGATTTATATGGTTTAAATGTTCTCAAGGCCCATTTAATTTTACTACAATCTAGTACTCTCCTTGCGTATTGCCAGCTCTCTCTGGTAGCCTTTATTTTGGGTCCCAGATTCGTCTGCTGCCAATTTTCCAGTGACATATTTGTAATTTCGCAGCCGGGAAAGTGTACCCTCAGAAGTTCTCTAATAGTATCCCTTCCCGTATTTGTGAAGACACCGTTTTCTCCCCTTATAGTCGTAATGGTGTCTCCTGTTCCCCTCGCGAGAATTCTACCGAGTCTGGCACATTCTGGAGTCCTTTCTATGTCCTCGCAGTACCTCCTCCATGAGTCTCTCTTAGCTTTCCTTAATGCTTTATTATAGTCTGTCAATGCCCTGCTATAGCAGTCCCATTGACCAGTCCTTTTTGCATCATTGAATTTCTTTCTAACACTTTTCCTCAACCGAGCCAGCTCATAGTTCCACCAGGGTGTGTTCCTATTTGAGCTCCGTCTCAGCTGGGGGCAGTTGTCATTATACGCAGTAATGATGGCGTCCTGTATTTGGTCCGCCACCAAGTCTAGGTCGTGAGAGTCCCTTATGGTACTTTTTATTTCTCTAATATTGCTTACTAGTTCAGCACGGTATGCTCCCCAGTTTGCCCTTCGAGGATTTTGATAGGTTTCATACGTTTTGATCGTATCCCCTATATTAAAGTTGATGTGTCTGTGATCCGAACAACTTACCTCATCAGACACATGCCAATTTGTTACAAAGCTACTGACAAAAGTGGTAGCTATTGTTATATCAATAACCTCCTTTCGCACTGAGTTTACAAAAGTTGGTTGATTTCCTACATTTAAAATGTCCAAATTGTTAGCCAAAATATACTGTAGTAATAACTCACCTCTATGGTTGGTGTCTGTACTGCCCCATGCCATGTGGTGTGCATTTGCGTCGCAGCCAATGACCATCTGGGACCCCAGATTTCGACATTGCCTGACTAACTCGTCCATTGACCCGGTCGGTGGTGGATTTGGGTCATCATAAGGAAGGTACGCCGATGCGAGAACAAGCTCCCTCGGTACCCCTCCTGTTTTGATTCTGACACTGGTCAGATCCCTTGAGCAAAAATTCACTAGAGGCAATGCCTTTAGTCCTTTTTTTGCTACTATGCATGTTCTCGGGGAGTCTACGGATTTACTGTATATGAGTTCTCCTATCCCCCCCAAGCCCATGATTTTTCCGTCATTAACCCACGGCTCCTGAATGAGGGCTACTTCAAAGTCCCTCATTGCCACAGCCAGGGCAGCCGAGGCAGCCCTACTGTGGTGGAGGTTCACTTGAAGGACCCTGATTCGCTCCATCGAGTCCCCTCAGCACCCTGAAAACGACCATTCCCAGCCCGTAAAAGGTCCGGAAACGACTCCTTTCCAAGGCCATGAAGGAAGCCTCGTCTATTGAGTAGGCTAGCGTAGTCCCACTCTTTTCTTTTTTAGAGCTGATGAGGAGCCACCCCCCCACCCTTAGTTCGGGGTTTTGCCGCCCTAAGCGTGTCCGAGCCGCCTCCTCATCCAACTCACCTGGCAGGAAGACCAGCACCCTAGGCCTCCTTGGGAGGTCTTTGGCCTCAACTACCGTTAAGTCCGCGCCCTCCCAGATTGGTCCCAGGTTCGCAACTGTTCCCTGTAGCCATGTTCTGGTCGATTCGTTGGCGCAGGTCATCCAAAGGACCCCCCCGCCAAAAACCGTTTTATGGAATTGCGGTGGAGGCGTGCCACTTCCCGAAGGCGTGGCATCCAACTCCGCAATCAATTTGTCTGGGATCAGATCCGATTGGCTCTGATCCAAGGTCATCTCAGGATGTCGTCTGTCGATGATGGCCATCCTGTAACCCGCGGCTGCTACACTGTAGCTCGCCCCGGTACTTTTCCCACTCCTGGGCCGCTTCGAGGGTTGGGGAGGAGTTTTGGAGTCCGCGCGGGGTCTCTTTTGGCCCCCGGCGTCCTTCCGGCCCTTCCCCCCGCCCCTCTGCGCAGAACTGGCGCCAGCGTCCTTACTGCGGTCCTGGCCGGCCTGTTTGCCTTTGCCAGTCCCCTCAGCAAGTTTCGCTCTTTTCGCCTTTCTGCGCTGCGCCCCGGATGGGGGCTTTCTGCGAAGGTTTAGGTTACCTACCCCTTCAGAGATCTGATCAGCGGTCTTTCCTGAGCCCGTTGATTTTTCTTCACTCCCGTGGTCCGAGGTAATCTCCCCCACGAGAGTGTTATTTTCTGAGGTCTGGCTCGAGCCGGTCTCCTGGTCGGATCCCTCCTCTGCCTCCCTCTCCTTCTCTTCTTTTTTGTTTGTTTTATTTTGGTCCATTTCAGTCCCACGAGTAAGGGGGAAGCAAAAAGTCCGCACCCGCGGCGCCCCCTGCACGGGTGTAAGGCTAAATTACTCCAGCATGTCGCCCGGTGTACTGGAGGCTCCGTTTACGGCACCGTATATACCCACGGTACCATTCATCCCTCGGCACGGGTCGCATCACACCTTGGATTAGGGTTTTGCCAGAGCTCCGTTAGCCAGCACCACCCTGGTCCCCGCCAGGACCCTAAGATCCTCCCAAGGGCCCGAGCAGCCTGTTTCCACTCCGCACCACGTGTAGGAGGAGTTGGACTTTCTACGGAGCATTAGTTTGGTTAGTTATTCATTATTTGATATTGGTATAAGTTTACTTTGATTTTGAATATTTTTACTATGGTTTGGTAGCTAGTATTTATTGGTGTGTTGGTTACTTTTATTATGTCTGAATTTAACTATAGTTTGAATATTACAATAATTAGCATAATAATCTCTCTAACATTTTTGATGTCTGTCTCCTAGGGTTTGAAGAATAATCAAAAAATCGCGTCTAAATAAAATGAAACGGGTTTTTTGGACCAAAAATGACGCAATTTGCGTACTAAGAACCTTCAACCAAATTCAGGCCGAATTAAAATCTACATCTTCCCAAAGCAAATTTAACAGAGTGTTCTATATGAGAAAATCAAGTTACACTTATTCAAATCGCGATAATAATTGCGAACACCTTGTATGAATTAAAAGAAGCCATCGGTAAGTTAATATGAAATTTAGTTATCATCAGCCTAAACCGTTTTCCATTAAATCTAATATCGAAATATTTTTTGTCAAGGCTCTGAATTTTCAGAATGATGCTTTTTGTGAAGAGATAGGTATATAATATCTTATACCAAATCGAATTTGTTTTTGAGGTAGTATCAAAATGTCCCTTTAAATATAGGATGTTCTATTTAAGAACACATAACTTTGCTATGTATCTCTTTTTTTAGCCACCCTGTACAATTATTTTCAAAATATGGCCGTGTTAAATTTACCTACTCATTGAAGAAAGAATCAAATTTTGCAGTTTTGACCCACCATGTATAATATCTATATCTAATAATTATTATTCTGTACATCTGTAATTTTGATATTGTTACAATATGCATATAAATTGATATTATTATTATTATTATAACGCAACTGGTTTAAAAATATTCAATAATTTCACTATACCGATGTTGTAGTAAAATTATAAATAATTTCGTTCCTAATTTGTGTTAATATGAATTTTAGTGTCCTACGAATGACCCACTGCAAGGTTGTATAAATACAGAGTATAGTCTTTTTAATCTTAGTTTAAAATTATATAAAAAACCACAACTCGATATCCCTTTTTAATGTAAATACCGACCGCAGCCGTCCATAGGCGCACCCTTTTAACTTTTCATAACAATACATGCCCTACGATATTTTAAAAATCCTTTATGGATTAGCAATTGTATGTTCATTTGTATAAAAGTATACTGCATTTTCCCTTACCGTTCCAACACGGCAACATATAAACTTACTCTTAGAAGTTTAGACATAGTACCTAGTCCGTGTTTGAACAGCAAGGAAGATACCTTTATACACAGTTTTAGTTGTGTGCTCTTACTAATTTTAAAATATCTGTTTTATATTAAAAAGTTAATTAGAGAATTTTTGTTGAGCTGTGTAATTTGTGATTTCGAACAGTTTTTATCCTGTTTTATTAAGTTGTACGTTTTGTCGTGTCAGATTCCGTGTTTTTTTTAATTGATTTATCAATAATATTTAATATTTCCAACAGAAAGTCTATAAAAACGTTAATATTTAGAATACAGAGTGTTAGTGACTGGTACCTACATTGAACAGTACCGTAGTAAGGAATGATCATGGCGATTTCTGAAGATGTTTCGAATCGTGACATTTATAATCTACTTAAGCAGGTACTTGAAAAAAGTAATGAGATTCAGCGTGACCATTTGCAGTTGAGGCAGGATATTAAGGACGAGCTTGAATCAATACGGTATGATGTGATTGATGGCATGAATGTTCTCCGTCAAGAATTTGTTGAGTTACAAGAACAAAATTGTAAGCTTCTAACCAGAGTCCAGCATATGGAAAGAAATTTGCGTAAGTACAACTTAATACTATATGGAATATCAGAAGATAATACGAGTGATGACCTTTTCAAAGTACTTAATACTTTTAATAAAACTCTAAGTATAGCAAGCAGTACAAATGATTTTAGAGACATTCGTCGAATTGGAAAGGATGTAAGTTCTAAAAGGCATCGCCCAATCGTAGTGGAGTTTGTCAACTATCAGTTTCGCTCTAATATTCTTAAAAATGCTCACAAATTAAAAGGATCTGGTATATTTATTGCGAAAGACTATATCCCTGAGGATTACCAAAAGCAAAAGATATTACGAGAGCATTTAGGTAAAGCTAAAGATAACGGCAGAACTGCCAGAATTAATAATAATACTTTGATTGTTGACGGTACTCGTTACACACCTGAAGACCTACAAGGGTGTCAATTTGATTCAATTAAAAAGACTGACACAATTGTTTCAAGCAAGAATACCGCGGGTCAAGTTGAGAGAAATGAGTCAGTTCCTGAAGCGAGTTCTTATGCATCATGTTCTACAAATAATAAAATGTTTGGCGTTGCTGTTTCTAATGATAGAAAGAGAAAACAATTGTGTGAGTTAAATGATGTGTTTCCTAAACGCACCACAAGAAGTCAGTCACAGTCTGATCATTTAAACTGAGTTTGCCCAACAGTGAAGATATATTATTATACTATCAAAACGTTAGAGGACTTAGGACAAAAACCGAGCTATTTTATACGGGCGCTAGTCAGGCGGAATACGATATCGTTTCTTTAACGGAGACTTGGTTGCATGATGGTATTCGCAGCAGTGAGCTGTTTGGAGACGTTTACAATGTGTACAGAAAAGATCGTGAAACTGGCTTGCTTGGTTGTACCATGGGTGGGGGGGTATTATTAGCTATTAAGAGTTGTTTCACTTCTGTTCAAGTTAATACTGATTTTATTAGTGATAGTTTCCCTTTTATAGATGTTGTGGCATGTAAGTGTGAATTTGATCATAAGAAAGTTTATATTTTTGTTATATACATACCACCTTCTGTGGATATAATTAATTTAGAACATTTTATTAGTTTTTTGGATCAGATAGAATTTCTTCATTCTAATAATGTTGTTTTGATTGGAGATTTCAATGTTCCCGGTTTCATATATCAAAACGCAACTGATAGGAAATCTTCTTTGATTACTGATTTTATAAATTCTTTTAGCTTCAAGCAACATAATAATATTTTGAACTGCTCGAATAGATTACTGGATCTAGTAATCTCTGATATGACTTGTGGCGTATTCCACGAGGACATGTCTCTGGTGCCTGAGGATCCATATCATCCCGCACTCATGGTTGTTTTTCGTGGTTTTTGCTTTGTAAGGAACTTTAACATTAACAAAAGTAACAGAGCTTACAACTTTAAGCGTGCAGATTATGTGAATCTGTACGATTCTTTGTTGAATGCCGACTGGACATCAATGCGTGATTGTGATAATGTTAATTTGGCAGTTGAGAGTTTTTATGCTGTCATTTACGAAATTTTTGACACTTATGTACCCAGAAAAATACATTATAGCCATAAATATCCTTATTGGTACAGTTCTGATATAATTAAAAATATTAAACAAAAGGCAAAACTTCTTAAAAGATATAAAAGAACTAATTGTCATGATCTGCTTCATGAGTTTAAGAGATTGCGATCATTGATAAAGCAACAGATTAGAGATGCTTATTCCAATTATATTTCTAGTACTGAGTCGGCAATTAATAATGATAGCAGTAGGTTTTGGTCATATGTCCAATCAAAAAATCAAACAACGAGGATACCGGGAGCAATGCGGTTTGAAGGTGCTGAATATACTAATTCGCAGGACATTGTCAATGCATTTTCACAGTTTTTCGGCAGTGTATTTTCACAAAATGATGGTGCGGACTATGTTTGTGATGAAGCTGTTTTGAGTAACAACTTGAATATTTTGCTGCCCTTTGTTACAGAGGATGAGATCCTGAAAGCGTCTAATAAGCTGAAAAATAAATTGACCTCTGGGATTGACAATATTCCTAGTTTCATTGTCCGCGATTGTGTTGGTGCTCTGACTGAACCTTTGAGGATGCTATTTAATTTAGCAATTAAAACAACCACTTATCCTGATTTTTGGAAAAGGGCAAAAATTTGTCCCGTTTTTAAGGGTGGCGATAAATCCGATATTGCTAATTACAGGCCTGTGTCAATTTTATGCAATTTTTCTAAATTATTCGAGATTATCCTTTATGACAGAATCTACCAGAGTGTTTCTAGTCAAATTTCTGTTTATCAACATGGCTTTATGAGAGGTCGTTCAACAATTTCTAATTTGGCTTTATTCACCCAGTATGTTTCCGAGATGCTTGATGATCGGGGCCAAGTGGACGTAATATACACGGATTTTTCAAAGGCATTTGACCGTGTTGGCCATTCGATTCTTCTTACTAAATTGTCGACTTTTGGATTTTCCGACATATTGATCAAATTCATTTGTTCGTATCTGTATAATAGAAAACAGTTTGTTCACTATAATGGGTTTAGTTCTGTTGAGTATCATGCAGCATCTGGAGTTCCGCAAGGGTCTAACTTAGGACCTTTGTTTTTCCTTCTATTTGTTAATGATATCGTAAATGTTATCACTTCACAGAAGTTGTTATTTGCCGATGACTTAAAAATATTCACCAATGTTAGCAACTTGTCGGATTGTGTTAAGCTGCAGGGCGATTTGGATATGATTGCCGACTGGTGTGTAAAGAATGATCTTCCCTTGAACGTTTCGAAATGTAAAGTTGTTACTTATACTCGTAAATCTGTATGCTATTTATACTCATATAAGATCAGAGAATATGAACTCTGTCGTACTGATCATTTGAGGGATTTGGGTATTGTGTTTGATTCGCAGTTAACGTTTACTGAGCATATTGTAGCCAAGGTTGCAGAAGCCATGAAATCTTATGGTTTTGTAATAAGGAACTGCAGACATTTTGCGGACATTGACTGTGTTAAGGCACTCTATTTTGCTTACGTACGTTCAAAACTAGAATATGGTGGTTTGATTTGGTGTCCTTATTATAATTGGCAAAATGCTTATGTAGAGAAAGTTCAAAGAAGGTTTCTTAAATATTTGGCATTTAAAACTGACGGTATATATCCCGCAAGAGGAACTGAGTATGAGCTACTTATAAATAGATTTAAAATTGAGTCCTTAGAACACCGTAGAATATATTCCGGCTTAGCATTTATGTATAAACTTTGTAACAATAAAATTGATTGTATAGAGCTGTTATCACAAGTCGGATTTTGTGTTCCTCGTATTTCGAGTAGACAGGGTATAGTATTCAAGTGTCCAAGAGCTAGGACTAATTTGCTTTTGAAGTCTCCAATTAGCTTTATGTTAAGAAACTTTAATTTATTGTGCGGAATGTGTGACATACACTTTTCTTCATTGAATAGTTTACTGCAAAATGCAAAATGTGTAATGAGCACACAGTAATGTTTAGTGGTTCAGTATTTTGTTTGTTCTTATTTTTTTTTTATGTAGTATTCATGTAGTTTAATCAATTTATCAGTTTTTTTTGTGTATATTTCTAATCGTGCTATTTACAATAGTTGTTATATATTATGTATTGTTTGTTTTGGATTGTCCTGTAAATGGAATATCGTCTGTTGGGCAATAAAGCTATTATTATTATTATTATTATTATTATTATTATTATTATTATTATTATAATAATTAATACTATTGTTAATACTTGTTATGCATATAAGTATGTACATTTTTAATAACGAGGTTCTGATATTATAAACTAGCAACAAATTTTACTCGCTTAGTGACACTTTCTATAGAACGTAAATATTTTATAATATTTATGTGGATTCGTCACGTCATTATTTTCAGACCTTAACTGATGATAAATATTTAAAAGAAAACGATGGCTTTGCACATGTAAATTGCTGCTTAAACTCCCAACGTGTTCCGCTCGTGTCGTATACCGGCCGTGTCTGAAACAGTGACTGCAAAAAGTTTCATCCACTTGAGGTTTTATTAAAAATTAGTATGTAATTTGATGGATCCTTTAATTTTATTAATCTTATAAAAACTATTTAACAGATCAGGGTTACAATATTCTGCCACCGTGTTTACTGTCGGACACAAATTTTTTTGTTTAAATTCCACATTAAGTAGCCTACTCGTAGTATTCCAAATTGTTTTTACAGTTGCTTCTTTATATTCAGTTCCCTCGTCTTTTCTCATATTTACCGCATAATCTTTCAATATATTAGCCAAATTATGCAAACTCGTTTCATCATTCAGTTCGTATTCTCTGGTCGCACAAAACTCGCGAAATATTTGCCATACATATTTTTTTGATTTGATTGTATTTTTTGGTATATTATTAGATATAATATCATTAATTGCATCGTTAGATGCAATACCAAATCTTCGAGACATTTTTAAACCAGTTGTAAGTTTGACGTTAAATTAATTTTTAATGAAAAAAACACCAAACTGAAAACACCACAACATGTAGGGTATTATCGTGTAATCCAGAGGTGATTGGATGAAATTTGACACATGATTTAAAATTAAGTAATTTGATTGGTTACTATATTTAGTAAAAAATGATCAGTGATGTAGGTTTAAAAAAAATACAGTAGGTAGCAATTAAAATCTCTTTTAAAATATAATTGTTTGAATATTATAAAAGTTGCAAAACGCATTTATATTAACTTTAATTAAACAATATTTATACTACAACCAGATTCAAAGGATTTTTATTTCTAGAGGAAAGACTTATTTATAAATTGTGCGGAAAACACAATAGACCTTCTCCTAATTTATCAAACTGCCAACCCGACGGCGACGCTTAATTTACAGGCAAAAAACAAAGTAGAAACTTTCCCTCTATTTCTATTTGCGTACACAACACATTTTACATACAGTGCTTTCATTTTAAAACTTTGCACCCAGAATAACTCGTCCTCTAACGTAGACACGATTTTCGGCAAAAACACGTCGATTTTGTTTTTGAAGGAGAACAAAACCACTGTTCGTTGAATTTTTGTTTTCACCCCTTCAAGCCCAGCCACGCCAATTTTATTATTTTAGGTCGGTATTTAAAAGAAACAATTCAATTTTATGCCAACGTTTCGACATAGTTCATTGTCATCTTCAATCGAATAAAAAAAATACCTACATTACAATTTTCAACAACGAAATAGTAATACATTTTCCATTATAACATAGACAATAGTGAAGGTAGAGTACGTAAAATGTAAATTATCATTCGCCTACATTGAATTACTACAAACATATTATGAGGTTTTAAAAATCAGAAAACTTACATTACAGTTTCTTTGCCTATCAATCAAAAAAGCGAACACGTACAAATGCGAACCCACAAAAGTTTTATGATTTCGTCAACGTTTTGCTCATTTATTTGAGCATCCTTAGAGCCATTTCAAAAACATTGACTTTTGTGTCTAGAAAGGGAGCAATATTCAAAAGTAAAAACAAACTGCAGATATCCGCCAGAAATCTAAATTTTTTAAATTCAAAAACAAGGGTTCACGGGTAGTAACAACAATATTGTTGGAGAACGCACACAAGACAATATGTGGGTTGGCTTTTTATTGGCCTATCATCCACTAAATCATCTTACATTTAAATAGAGTTCGAAGAAATATAACACAAATAATTAATGTACAAAAACTGTTTAAAACAGAAAGGCGAAATTGAAAACTTGAACTCCTATTTTAATATATTATGAAAAACCCATTTAAATCACAACATAGGCCATTAACTTTTTATTCAAAAGAATAAAAAAAATAGCGTATGTTGGGATTTAAATAGGAGTTCAAGTTTTCAATTTCGCTTCAAATATTAATGGATATTTTTCCTTTTCAATACATATAATCTAATAACAGTTTTTTTAGATTTGTTTTTTGTTTCCTAATAACGTGTTGGTAAAATCAAAACGATATAAATTTGCTAAGGTATGTGTGGTAAGAGTGGGTTTATCGGGTTTAAAATTTTAGTGGAGTCACTCCTATGTTCGCTTTTATTCGTGTTTATAAATGTATTAGTTTGTCCTATATAAACTATATTACAATCATTGCATGTGTAATTTATTTGAATTTAGAACACAAAATTTTACCAGTATTTTCACATTTCAAACATAATTTTTATGTTATTGTGGTTCATTAATTTTTCAGATAAACCTTTGATGTTTGGAATTTTATTATGCTTGTATTGTCTGAAGAATAATCAGTGGGATCTCTCTGGTGATTGTAAAAACACAACAACTATCTATCCAATAAGTATTATTATTAGAATACTTATTGGATAGTTGTTATTCATTAGGGAAATCTTTATATTCTCAAGATTGTTCCTCCAAAAATGTTTATCTGATAAATGAATCTAGAACTCTATATATTTTGAATGCTGTTTATTTTTTGTATAAACGGGTGGGAAGAGTAAAAGTTTACAAAAAAAAATTCTGAACGTGTTGCTTTTTGACACCAATATATTTTAAAGAAACTTTACAATAATAAATAAAAAATTACATTACAGTTTACAGAAAAAATTATTAAAGTTATTTTCTATAAAGTGTATTTCATATTTTACAATATGTAAACTAATCTTTCTTAATTCAAAGAATATATTTACCGATATTTGGGGCGTCTTACTGGGATATTACTTGTTTTCAATTGAGAAGTTTGATCTTGACAAGATAATATTTTTTTTTAATTGGTAATATGTTTAGATTAAAATATCTCATTCTTTGGGGACCCTTACCGGAATGAGATCCTGGGCTGCAGCCCGGTCTAGCCCATAAACTAATCCGGGCCTCCTGTCCGTTTTAATTATCTCGCTTAAGAGTGTAAGCAAAATGGGTGTCGAAATTTAAAAATACAAACAAGTTTTTGACGAAAATATTGGTTTCAAGAATGTTTTGATTCCATTATTTTTAACAGTTCAAATACTATTTTCTTTGAAATTATACCCAGTGTAATCTTTTATAGAAAGCATGTTTCAATATATGAACTACAGGGTTATTCAAACTATGATTTATAATATTGTAACTAGCTAGTAAATAACATCCTTTTCAAGCTTTGAAGATAGATGTATAAGTCAATAATTATTTAACAACAGTAGTTGAAGTAAAATTTCCGTATCATAATTAGATAGGTACTGCACCTGAAACTGAAACATTTTTTAAAAGTCTAAAAATAAAATAATCTTATGATAATACATTCACTCCACTTCAATATGACCTATTTCTTTAAAATAACACAAGGTTCTCTTAGCGTTTCCACTAAACCAGAAACACAAAAAAAATATATTTTTGAACTGAAATTTGCGACAAAACAACGTTCAACTACCCTTGAATACTAGCTACGAAAGTTTCATGAAGACGATGATAAGCAGCTGAACAAATATTTTGATAATAGAAGGAGGTATGACGATGAAAAATTGTATGCCAATCGGAGAAAGACCCCTTGCTAAAGCGCAGTGTTGGCGAAACACTTACAAATTATTATTATTATATAGATAAGTTGGAAATATGTAAACTGAAAAATTGTTTAATTTATCAAGTGAAAATAACAGAACTTAATAAGAATTTCCAACAAGTAAATATCGGATAATTTAATCTAATTAAAAAAGGGCGTGTTTTTGACAACGACGCGAGGTGACAGATTCAGTGAAACAACATGAAACACAAAATACTTACACATCGTTTGGTACTGATTCAGTTTTTACGAGGGTTTTTACTACCAAACACTTATAATTAATGTTTCTTAAAAATCAGGTCAATGCTTTTTTTTTTCGAAGCAAACTTTTCAATTACTCGTTCGTTAAAGTCAAGTGCAAGCTCAAAAATGAATTTCTTCTATAATTTTAGTACAAATCCATTTTTACTTACCTTTTCGTTAGGAATTGCAATGTTGTTCGAATATGGAGTATCCAGCCGCTCTTGTATATTTTATTTTCCTAATAATGTTAGACGCAGTTGATTTGTAAGTTGCTGTTTCGAATTTCTATGCAGTTTGGCCTTTTCAGCGAGATGCACCAAATCATCAACATCACTAATTATCCAATGCGTTTCACCACCAAAAATTACACCCACAAAACAAAATAGTCTATTTTTTATTTCACAGCCACAGATCCATCCGTATTTTTCATTAATGTTGTAATCTTGAAAAGTTCTTATTCTTTAAATTAAATAATACTAATAATATAAATTTATTTGCGTATAAAAACATTCAAAATCAATATTACAATATGCAAATTAAAATTTAAATACACAAAAAGGAGTATGAAGCATCCTACGAATGATTTAGATTCAATCCCTGGCTAAACCATCCTCGATCCTGAGCAACATACATTTAAAATTAGCAAACACACAAAATGTCGCATTCGATTCGTGTATGAGTAAAATCGATTTCCAATTGCAAAACCAAAACAATAAACTCAAAATAGTGCAGCTCTGTGTGTGTAGGTCATCACTGTCTGAAAACTACAGTAGAATAAAATAATTCTCATATGCCGTTGGTCGGCTCAAGGTCGATTGTATTGTAACGTATCATCATCATCAGTATTCACTCGCTAACGAGTATGAATTACTCCAACTCAGGGATTTCTGTTGTGAACTCTAAGATGGCTAAACAGTCCAATCCTCGAGCAGCAAACCTTGTCTCAAAATCCGCACACCCAATTACCACCATTTACCGACTGTTGTAGGATTCTCTTGGGAAGGCGTTCCGTTAGCATTCGGATTACGTGGCCAGTCCAACGCAGGTGGTGGCTCACAATCATCGCCTCAATGCTAGTTGATTCAGCCTCCTCCAGAACGCTGATGTTTGTTCGTTGGTCTTGCCATTTGATTCCGAGAATGCTTCTAAGATATCGTTGATGGTACTTCTCTAGGGATTTTTAAATGCCTCCGATAAGTGGTCCACAACTCACAGCTATACGTAAGGGTAGGAACTACAATAGCATTATACACTCGCAACTTAGTTCGAACGTCGATGTTATGATTATCGAAGAGTCTCGTCCTCAGTCGGCCAAAAGATGCACTTGCCCATTTTATGCGATGCTAAATTTCATCATCGATATTTGCGTTCGTCGTGAGAATGCTGCCGAGGTAAGAGAAACTCTCGATGTTCTGAAGTCTGTCTCCATTAACTCGAATATGTGGTGAGACAGCTACAGTGTTTGGTGCAGGCTGGTAGAGAAACTGCGTTTTCTTTATATTTAGTTCAAGCCCAATACTCCTTTATTTAGTATATATTGAAGATTCCGCCTCTTCTGTATCAGCTAGGACAACGGTGTATTGAAGCTCAATGACTGATCGTCCCAGTTTGCAGCCTACGAAGGTTGAAGAGTCCGCCGCCATCAAATCTGACGACGATCTCTATTCTCCCCTTAACAAGTTGAATGAATGTTCCCACAAACATCGAAAACAAAATTGGTGCAATGACACAACCCTGCTTTACGCCAGTTGTTATTGGAAAGGATTCTTCCGGTCCACTGCTGTTGAGAACTGCTGCTTCCATATTATCGTGAACTAGTCGAGGTATGCGGATGAATTTCTGGGGGCATCCGTTGAGCTTCAATATCCTCCACAGAGCCTCACGGTTAACAGAGTCGAACGCCTTGACAAGGTCTATAAAAGCCATGTATAGAGGACAATTTGGCTCCCGTGATTTTTCCTGTATTTGCCGGGCACTGAATATCAGGTCGGCTGTAGTCCTGTTGGGTCTAAAACCACCAGTACAGCAACGAGAAGTTTACATAGCGTATATGACGGGGGAGGGAAGACTAATATAATAATATAACCACAACTGGGAGCTGACCAACATTATGGATCAAAATGATAACGACAGTAATATAACAAAATGAAAAAAATAATAATTATAAGATAACTACTTGTCAAAAAAATAGAAAAATTATTATCAGGACCAGGTGCTGCAGGTCTGCAGCACTTATACACTAGCGGCCACTGGTTTCCACACAACGACAATATATGGCGAAAACTTTATACAGATATATTATAGTTCAGCAATAGCAAATAAAGAGTTTCGCTTAAATTTAAAGGTAGTTTAAATGCATCATCAAAAATTTATCATGAACTAATATTGGAAGATTCCCTCTTGCACAGCTAAGGGATTTTCAGAGTCCCATAAGTGCTTGTTTTTATAATTAAACATTCCCTGCCTCATCAGTAAATAAAATCGAAGTTAACAAATGTGCATTAGCGTTACGTTGGCTCTGAAAAATTGGGAAAATTACAAGCCAGCAGGAATAACTATTTGTAGTCATTTTTGTATCCCCTGTACAGATTTGGTGTACACAATATTCTCAATTCTAGGTTGTGCTTGTCCCACATGTGTGTGTTACCCTATTGTCAACGCACGTGGTAGCTTTTTGGACGAGAAAAGCCTGATTTGCCAAGCGGTTTAAGATGATTCTAAAAACTTTGTTTTGATTCTCCTCCATTTGGATATAGATGCAAATATATCTTTGTGAAGCAGCCAAGCCACTAAAATATATTTGGCCCAAAACAACGCACACCATACTAAGCATTTCTTCATTAGTTAATTCATTATGCGCTGCCTCAATTTTAACTTATTTAAATATTTTTGTTTGTTTTACAGTAGTAACATAAATGAAATTACTAGGAAACAATTTCAAATTGAAATAAGAAATTCTTGATAAAACACAACATATTCGAAAATTATTGTAATTTCTTCCAAATTGGCTTTTGTCATTTACGGTACTTTACTGGAATGAAATGGAAGAAGCAGAAGGTTTGAAAATTGAACGCATTCGATACGTTCAATTTCCAGAAGTCAGGAGCTACTCACAATAGTTATAGGTTAAAGAATATATGAGCCCGAGGAAAGCTACACCCTCAATACCGGATTTGAATTACATAAATTTAGAATATTCTAAGAGCAACTAAAAAATATTAAAAAAGTTGGAATTTTTGACACCTTTTATCTCGTAAACTATCAACATTTATTTATATAAGAAATGTGTTCGTCAATCTTCATGAAATAATGTAAGAATTATTCAGTTTTGATATTTCCCAAAATGCGTATAATTTAGTATCGACAGGATAATTAAATTAATAATAACTAAACTAATAAATCATTCAACAATTTCACCTTCAATTTCAGTAAAGTTAGTAAAGTAAATATAGGTCGACATCTATTCGAAATTAACAAAATATACTTACCCCAAATTCGTCAATGGATATATAATTAATAGCTTCTCTAATTGTAAAGTTTTGTATCATTAGGTATCTCATTCGAGTAGACTATTTGTTTCAATCGACTACATAAGGGA
The DNA here is from genome assembly GCA_911728435.2 of Apoderus coryli. Lineage (NCBI taxonomy): Eukaryota > Metazoa > Arthropoda > Insecta > Coleoptera > Attelabidae > Apoderus > Apoderus coryli. The sequence continues at coordinate 5,364,508 of OU452204.1, read as the reverse complement.
AAATCCAGTTTCGTCTGATCTAGAGATTTTGGTGGCCAAAAAATGGGTCCACCATTTCCTGTCAAATTTTCTTGTTTCTTCTAATCTATGAAGGAACTTGAGTTATAATCGTTTTACATTTTAATCTTTACAAATAATGCGGTTTAAACGCGTTTGCTAACTATTAGTTCATCCAACCGTTTCCTCAGTTTGTTGATCCACAAAATTCACTTACCCAGTGTCATGGTACCTTTTCGGTTTTTACTTTCTAGATAAAGACGAATATAACCATTTTGAAGTTTGCTAAGACGATTAAGGCTGTTTGATCAAACTTCAAATAAAGGTATAAGGCGTGCATGATTGTTCACTTCTTTTTAATCGATTTGAAAAATTCTTTTTGGAGCCTAGAAAGAACACTTTAACAGAGGTTTATATAGGAATAAAAAAAATGTTTCTTAACAATTTATTTTGACTTCAAAATAAATTTTTAAGAAATTTTATTTTTAATCCTATATAAACCTCTGCTAAAGTGTTCTTTCTTTGATCCGAAAAGAATTTTTCAAATCGATTAAACAATAAGTGCACAATCATGCACGCCTTATACCTTTATTTGGAGTCTGATCAAACACTCTTAAGACCATTTCCAGATGGAAGTCTGTCTGGCTGTGTGTGTCTGTATGTATTCCACGATAGCGCCTAAACGGTTTAACCAATTGAGGTAAATTTTGGTGTGCGTTTGGGCGACTCCTAGGATGATTTTGGGGCGACACAACCGATTTTTTTTTCACGCTGTCTGTAGCTAGATCTTTTCTTCTCATGTTGTGTTGATTTGATTAAGATCGTATGTTAAAAATTCTTATAGCCAGTCTTATACTTGCTGAAATTATTAATTCACTTGTGCTATGCCAATTATTTTGATAGACCCGTTGATGTAAAGTAAGTATATTTCAGCTTTGTTATCTGAAAAGGTAACTTATAGGGAGAAAATTTAATTTTGATAAAATTCAAGTGAAACTTTCCTACCGATAAATATGGCACAAAATAGTTTCTCTTCAAGCATAGCCAAAATATTAGAATTTCCCCATAATAATAGACTACCCATTTTATATTATTAATAAATTCCCTACGAGATAACTAAATAGGTTGTTCTCTGTGGGATTATGTTCTGTAGCTTTGGGATTTAAGTACCCTGTCACAAATAAATTTTAAAATAATAATTTCGTGGAACGTCATTTTTCTACGAGAATTTGTTAGTTTTCATCAATAATTATTTAATTTTTTTGCTTTGAGACATTATTTCAGCATCCGTTTGAACTTTTATGAATTACTCAGTCCAACAACGTGTGTTTTGTGTAGAAACTTACATAAGAAGCAATTCGATAGAAGAAGTTAGGCGTGGATTCCGGCGTCAGTTTAATAACAACAATAAGGGTCACGCGCCAAATCGTAAAACTGCATGTTAAGTTATGGGTTGGTCATTGGCGTGAAAATGGTTCTGTACAAAATTTGAAGAAGCCTGGACGTCGAAGAACAGTTCGTACACCAGAAAATATTGAACGAATTAGAATTGCGTTTACGAGAAGTCCTAAAAGGTCTGCTAATCGACAAACCCTTATCCTAGGAATATCGAAGAGAAGCTTAGATCGAATTCTTCAAAGGGATTTAAAATTTCAACCCTATAAATACCAAATGGCACAGCATCTTAGCAATCAAGATAAAGAAGCAAGGTTAGCATTTTGTCAAGGTACAATCGAGGAACTGACAGTCAAAATTCGTGAAGAAGTTGAAGGAATAGACGAAGGTTTGCTACGCCTTGTAATGAACCACTTTATATCTAATATTGAAAAATGTGTTGAAGTTGGTGGAGGTCATTTAGAAGACGTGATTTTTAAAAGTTAGAATTAAATTAGCCAAATATTTATAAGTTATCATAAATCCCAAAGAGTTAGCTGTAATTTAGTAAAATAAAAAGTTTGTTTTGTTAATTAAAAAAATTAATTCAAATATTAAAATGGGTAGTCTATTATGAGAAACTCTGTATAAGTATTTTGTGGTTCAATTTTCAGTGTCAAAATGATTGTATTGATTGAGGTGAATTGCTTTAATTAGTTATTTTGTGATGTAAAATCCAACTAATTTTCCTTGTTGTTAATATAAATGGGGTTTCATAAAATAAAAAAATTAAATTATACCAACAAAGTCTAATAATTGACCATACATTCTACCGGGAATCTGTTGGTAATCCCGCGGCCTGAATACTACAGTGACTATTTTATCAGTAATACCAACAGCACCCTTTGTTTTATTATAATTAATCATTGTACCTGGCTTAAATTTTGTACCCTCTTCTGAAACATTGGCACTGCCTTTGTTTATGCAGAACATACGCCACATTCTCGTGTCGCTATTTGAAAACAAATAGACTATATTTATAATATATGTGTTTGTATAAATTTGGTAATAATAATTCTTGTAGTATACACGGTGTTTCACGGTCGATGGTAGGTTAGATTTGTATGGAAAATGAGCCATAACAGCATTATTTTACTTTAGTAAATTTAACTAATCCTATCATGCATTGTTAGCCATGAACGAGAGAAAGTTTGTAAAATTACAATTATTTTTTTTAATTATGGTCAAATTTAGCGTCTAACAGTATCGAAATTTGTGATACTGATAACGTTTTTGCATATTTTTCTACATATCCAGATGCTTCCCTTATGTTCCCATATGTTTCAGTTCAACAGATTTTGAAAAAATCACAGGATGCATCCACATACATCGACCTGGTAAAACATACATGACATTTGACATTTACGCTGGCACGGTGTCATATGAGGTACTCCAGAGGGACAGCATACATTAATTTCCCAAAGTGCCCAGCCAATCAGAGCATTTGGGGAGGGGCTTTTCCTGGCGCGCTATTTGAATTCGAAGTTCACATATCTCTTCAACTTATTTTGAAACTGAAATTTACTAGATATTTCATTGTAATGTGTTTTTCAGTAAAATAATTAAAATGTTAATCTGTATAAGGTATTCGCTAAGAGTCTTTGGAAATTTCCTTTCTAGTATGTATTTCTTGATACAGCTGAAAAACTTTTATTTCGTGTATCGAACAAAAGTTACTTACATTAATATATTATGTATAGGTAATTTGAAGATAATCTAATTTTAAAATCATTTTATACAATACAAAAGGATGTCACAAAGTAAAAAAGTCACATTTTTCTCAACAGTTTATTTTTAGCTATATACAGGGTATCCCACTTAAGATGGATACAAACCAATAACTCTGTTATTTTTTGAGCGTTTTTTTCATTTTTAGTAGGAGGCTGTACGATTAGGAGCTACACATTTTCCTCAACGTAGGACATACGGTACCTCATTGGCATATTTATACGTTTCAATCAATTTTAATTTTTTTTTCGTTCAAGAGTAAACTACCTTTAGGACTAATTTATCTTTGTCTTTGTCATCCAATATATAAACTTTGCTAGAAATAAACACAAAATATTAAATAACAAAGAATGTCTGCATATTCACACAGCAATGGCATGTTTATTTTAAAGAAAACAAACTCGACACAGATAGAATATTAACAATGAAAATTCCTCTTTTAAACAAAACAAACAACAATATGATGCAAAATAGTAGACAAATTTACAAAATTGTTTTAAATGTTTGGTAACAGAATGTTTATTGTTTGGTATGGCGCCAAACAAAAATTATCATAAGTGTATTATTGCCCGCATCCCGCATGCGCATATTACACAGGTTTTGATTGGCTCGGCACTTTGGGAAAGTAATGTATTCTTAGAAGGACCTAAGAATTTTAAAACACTATTGCGTTGAAACGGCATGACAAAGCGGTGCGCGGAAGGTCTGGATGAGTAGCTCGATGCTCGAAAATTTAGTCGTTATGAATCGTTTCACGGCTGTATAACGAAAGTTGTGTGTAAAACATTATTACAAATATGGCGATTCATAATACACTGTTGTTCGTCGTTTATTTTATGTTGCGTACCGATCGCATGACCTACATCAGTTTGCCAGTGCAAGTGAACTTCCGTACAGTGTGGTTCTGGTCTCTCAATGCGCAAGTCTTCAGCTGAGGTTGCTATATCAAGAATATCTTTGCGTCGCATATTTATCAAAGATCTAAAATTGCATCCGTATAAATTCCAGCTAGTTCATTATCTGAAGCGAAACCATCTCAATTCACGCCGTGTTTTTGTCGTAACAATGTTGGAGTTCTTTCGCTAAGTTTCAACAATACTCTGTTTTCAGGCGAAGCCCATTTTCGTCACTGAGCCGCAGTTAACAGTCGTTAAAAACATCACATGGCTCTGCATCCGCCGAACATAACTCTTAGAGCTCCCATTTCAGCAACAGTCTTATTTCCTTGAGAATCAGCAAGGGCAATCTGTGACTGTATATTCCGACCCATACACAGCCATGTTACGAGATTTCTTCTTCCATCTGCAGATATTTGAAGCTTATAATCGTGCGATATGCTTTCAACAAGACGCTACATGCCATATGCCAATGACTCATTGGCAGTTATAAACGATATAGTCACACCCGGTATATTTTAATGAAAATATTGCATCCGGTCGAACTAAGTATTTCTCGCTGATTAATAATTTATAAAAGTTCATGACTCTAACATCGGTATTGTATCTACGAAATAGACAAAATTTTCTGATTCACATTTTTCCACTCATTCGAATATCGACCAATGAAATTCCTGGCGCCGTACCGCTTGTGTCAAAAAATGTGAATCAGCATATTTTGTCTATTTCGTAGATACAATACCGATGTTCGAGTCATGAACTTTTATAAATTATTAATCAGCGAGAAATACTTAGTTCGACCGAATGCAATATTTTCATTACAATATACCGGGTGGCTGCCCAGATCTAACACCACCACCCTTTATTCTGTGGGGATACCTCAAGAGTCTAAATGCTATGCTGCTAAAAAAGAGTCGAGTTTACTGCAATAAACCAACCGCGATTCCCCAATTGAAGACCAATATTCGAGAAGCAATGCCCGCTATTCTACGCGCAATCTGCCAGCGAGTTTTTACCAAATGGAGGTCCAGATTTAAGGAGTGTTTGCAGCGGATGGTGCACATCTCGATGATGTTATTTTTAAAAAATGAATTTGCCAGACGTTTACTTTTATTTAAATAAATAATTATTTGCTACTATTTAATGCTTGTTTTTAATGAATTTACCATATCCACCAAACTTTCTAGTCCACCCGTTATAATAAATCTAAAACAAAATGTAATTTCTCCCTCCGCAATCACAACGTAAATGTTAATTTAGAAATTGCGGTTTTGGGTTTTAATAAAGTTTTGTGTATAGGGAGATTGAGTGAATGTGTATTATATTATAATTTCGCCCATCCATAATATATATTATACAGAGAACCAAGTTGGGACGGTTTTCATTTTACATTGTGCCTATATAAATTATTCAATCAAGATTTAGAACTGCAAACAAGACCTTTTGCTAAAGATTTAGGTATTTAACTAACTTTAGAGGCAGATTAATCCTTTAATGCTAATTTCCATTTTCAATCTAAAACTAGCAGAAATGTAGTTGCAGCTAAAACATGAATTTAGATGTCACAACTACATATATTTTTAGAGCTAGAGAAACAGTAACTGCATGCTTTGTACTCAAAAGTTTGTGAAATTCTGAATGGCGAAAACTGCACATCGATATCAATTTCTTGTTTCTGCTAACAGACACTTTTTTAAAAGGGATTCAATGGTGTTTTAAGATTTCTCTGAAAAAAAATACTTCTGAGGCTATGACATAAAGTTTTATTTTTTCTTATGTACAGCCATGAGGAAGTCCCACCCCCATATATAAAATATAAATCTATATAAAATAATAAAAAGGAAAGATTGTTACAAATAATATTTGTTAGTCCAAAGCCGAAATGGTAATCTTATTAATGTATTCTTAAAACTAGATTAGGTAAGCTGTGTCAATCGGGCGGATAAAAGAATAACTTTCAATCAACCGATCGAAGTTATTAAATTTGACAAATATGATACTGCATCTTATGGTAACATTAATAATTATTACACACATAATTCAATTTAGATCTCTCTAAGATACGAGCAGAACATAATCTGAATCCTGAAGAAAATAATGCATAATAAAATTAATAATCAAATAATATTGTTATATTTTTCATATAGACTTTATTTTTTTTATTTACAAATAAGATACAACACAGAATTAAAACTAGCGACCAAATCCTTGCTTACAGTAAATCTTATCGTTACCCCAAAATACATAAGAAAGAAGTAAAAAAAAAACAAATTGCATCAATGCTTGAATAAAATAGGGTTAGGCCCTCAAACGCTCCATGGTCCTCACCAATATGGGTAGTACTAAATAAATTAGATACGTCAGGTCATAGTAAATGGCGTATAGTTGTCGTTTACAAAATAAAAATAAAAAATTGGTTGTGTCGCCCGAAAACTTTCCCGACAACATATAAATAATATTGTAAACAAAAATATATTACCTGCGTAACGAAACAGAGTTTTAATAATTATAATTATTATTATTGTTTATTTTCATTATTTCCAATAAACTAACGTAACAAACTAACAAGTTTATTCAAAAATTTTAAAAACATATTTCCAGAGCTGGGAATCGAATGCAAATATGCATGCATCGCTGTGCGGGAAAGTAAAATGAAAAACACCGTGGTGGCGGCTGAAATTAGAGGAAAAATATGAATACGAAGTAATTATAAAAAAGGTATTTTAAACAAAAACGCCGACGCCGTTTGACGAATACAATTAAACGCTAAAGAAACAGAACCTAGTACTTCAAACTCACCAATAGATAGTTATTTTCAATTAACTTTTTCTTGGGGTGTTCGGTTTTTTTTTTAATTTTCTTTGCAAAACTTTTTTAATTTGCTCAATAAATAAAAACAAAAATGACAACGACGTTTCGTCACTAATTAGTAACTTCTTCAGGCTGAACAACATTTTTCTGAAATTACATACAAATTATTTCCGATAAAAATTATTATATATAATATATATATTTATTTATTATTATTTTTTTATTATTACCTTACACAAATTCCAATACGTCAATATCAAAAAATAACAAACAATTGTATTTATAGTTACAAACACAACATTTAAAACATTCAAATATAATAAAATTCATTTTTATTTAAGGATGGATCTATATAAATTGCCTGATATGTTTTTTTTAATACATATACACGTGAGGTGTTTAAAAGGTATACAGTTATTACAACAAATACAGGGGGTGTGAGTAGTATTTTTATTTTATAATATTGTGGTAGATACTGCTTAGATGTTGAATGTCAGTTCTGTCATTAACGCTGTTTTTATTTTTTTTTATGTATATCATTTCAAAAATTCTCTTTTTTTTGTGTGTTGTTCCATGTCTAAAATTTTGGTATTACAATAGTTGAAAGTGTGGCTTGTAGCTTCAATATGTTTTTTAAGCGCTGTTTTGTTATTAGAGTTTTTGTGTCCGTTTAATCTTATCTCTAAATTTTGCATGGTTTGTCCAATATAGACACCATCGCAATTGTTACATGGAATTTGGTAGACTACATGTGATTTTTTTAGATGTGGTGTTTGTGTTTTCAAGTTGCTAAAAACGTTTGACTTCAAAGTGTTTGTATTTTTGTGGCACGTTTGCAAATTATAGGATTTTAATTTTTTTTGGAACGACTCTGAGAAACCAGGTATATAAGGGATGGATATGTATTTTATATTGTTGTTGGTAACTTTGTTTTGTTCATCGTTATTGCAAAATTATGTAATGTTCATTTTTATTTATAACATTTTCCAAAATTCGTTTTAAATAGTCAGCTCATGGTTTAGTTGTAGATTGGACACATGATACAATAGGTCTTAGATATTATTCTTGTGCAGTTTTGGGAGTCTATAAATTTTTGGCGGAATGGCGTTATACATTTTAAGATCTTTTGCTGCTTTTGGAGAAATGTATAAATAATATTCCCATCTTTTTATTAATTTATTACTTTTTGGATGATATTTATTTGTTGGATCATGGTCGAGCAATTTGCATGTAGATTCATCCTTACAAACAAACACAACATTTTTTCTTTATACATGTTTTTGTTCATAATTACAGTTTTATTGGATTTATCAGGTTTTAGAATTAAAATATCGTTATTATTTTTAATAAATTTTTTTGTTGCTTGGATATCTTGAATAAGTTTTTTTTTCTTTTTTTGTTAGAACTACGGTTCAAGAATAATAAAAAAATAAATACTAATTATTTTGATCAGCTTAATGAATCTTTAGGTAACAGTAATAATCCTAATCCCTCTGCTGTTGTTAACCCAGGTGATCTGGATAATATTGAAAACACTGGCGAAGATCACGGAACTATTCACACTAATCTTGAAAATCCAACGTTAACATTCCAATTTATGGAAAAAATCAAATTAATATATCGTTAATAGATTATGCACTTGCAGAACCTTCTATTATTACACTCCATAAATCAAGACAACGTATAATTGTTCAGTATTCTAAAAATAATTTTAAGATGTAATAAAATTTGTAAAAGAACTTATAGTCCCAAACGTCAAATATTATTGATTTTTTGAAGAACCACTTTATGATGATTTCAGTATTATACTATACATCATTGCATTCCGGAACAAATAATTTCAGATAATGCGGTGAATTCAAAAATTCTATTATACAGAAATTAATCAAATTACACAAAATTAAACTACACTTTATTAGTTCCCAACTTCCTCAATCAGACGGATTATTAGAACGTTTTCACAGCACATTAGTCGAACTTATTAGATTACTTAATAATCAAAATCAACATAAATCAGAGTGTACGGAAATTAAAGTTCTTTACGCAATATTAGCTTATATTATAATAACATTATTCACTCAGTTATATTATTATTATTATAGGTATATTATTTACCTTCTTATGGTAAGTTATCTTGCTAGAAATGTGAAATAAACATTGAATTTGAAAATATAACTCTTCCAAAAATACTAGAGCAGGCTACATTAATATATTACCGTCGCAAAGATATACACGGTTTATTGCCACTTTTAGGAATAGCAGAACAGAAATAAAGTCAGTAGTTTTTCAGAAATTTTCTTTATAGCTTCTTTTGATATTATGTTATCAACATATTTGAAAATTACATCTTTCTACAGATATTATTCCATAATAAAAGCGGCATTGAACACAAAGTACAAAGTTTAGGAATATCCCAGTGGCGGTTAGAGTGTAAGTGCTGCTGCTAATAATAAAGTTTTACGGCCGACAAGCATTCGCCGTAGACCCGTCGAGCAGTGGATGGGTGCACAGCGAGCGATTCCTGAAAACAATGCATCGGATTGGTGAAGCCTGGCACGTGGCTCAACATAACGATTCCTAGCCTTTTTATAGCTGCACGAAGAGTAGCGCAAAATCGCCGATATTATTTATTAGGTATATCAAAACTCGTAGAGCTTTCCATACAATATGGTATTCTTCAATGTAGGGAAATCTAATTTACAGCATATTGTAATTATTGGTAACATTAGTAGATTTCAATTTACTGTAACGTTTGCTCAGGTTAGGGTCGTTACTCGCTGGCGTTTAACTGGTTCCACGGCGGTTTGCTCCTCGGGCGCCAGTTTTTTTAGGCTCCACGGACACCGGGTAACTAAAGTGGAGATAGTAATTCCAGGGGTCCGGTCTTTAAGCCGATTAAAAGAGGGCTAATAGGGCTTAGTCCTGGTATCTAACAAACACACATTGCAAAGTTTAATAATTTATTTAGAATAAATATATACAAATCACAGTTAAACTGAAAATGAGAGAACTCTATAAGTAACAAAATATAAAACGGTAATATGAAACGTTTAATGCGCCGCCGTAGCATAGGCAGACAAACAGCAAGCGAAGGGGTCCTCACTGTCCGAACAGCGGACGCGTAGTGCCTCGAGCTAGTCTTGATTAGGGTTACGGTGATTGCACTCGAAAGCTACTTAAATCCACCGCGGATCCAACCAGTCAGCGGCAGGTTCCACTTCCGACCGCACAAGACAACCCCGCACAGAATAGTTGGGATGCCTGACGTAGCCCTGATAAGGGTAGTAGGACGCGCCAAGCAAAGCCCTTATGGATGTGGCCGTAGCTTTGACAGACACAAGTGACCCCCTGGGGAAGGTCCACACCACGATTCGGGACGTCCAGACACCCTCAACACTCTGTAGCGGCCTTCTCAGAGCGCTCAGTCCAACACTTACTACTTACTCGTTTCTACTCACCACGTTTATACACACTTACCCTTATCCGGTACTGATCTGCATATAATACAACTGACTTTCCGGTTCACCACTGCGGTCGTTCCTACCCTTCTTGCTGCTGGACGGTTGCTCACTAACCGACTCACCACTGCTGTTGCTGCTGCTGGCTGCCGGTCGCCGACTGCCTATTTATTTTATTTATTTATTTATTTATTTAAATAAGCCATTACAAACTAATATTTACAAATATATACAATGTTAAAGTAATAATAATAATGTATTTCCTCGTATTTCCGTCTTGCGCATACTGTTATGGCCTTCTCTCGCTTGGGTTGTCTTCGTGTCTGCCTGTTTTTCTTCAGCTGCTTATTTTCGGCTCCGCAGTTGTGGGATGGTCCTTGTGGTGTGCATGATTGACACTAGTTATATATGGTGTCTGTCAGGAGTTTGTGCCGCTTCCTGAATGGCGCATTGGTTTGGTTTATTCGCCCTACGTCCCTTGTAGAATCTATCCTCATTATGGTTTCTTGGAAAAATTTCTGTGTTTTTCCTTGTATGACGTTTTCCAGAGAAACCATATTGAGTGTCCTAAGGGCTTCCCGGTTTGAAATTGTTTCCGGCCACGCTTTTCCCAGAATAGTTCTGGCGATTTTCGTTTCCAGAGTATGTAGCTTCTTTTTGCCTGTCTTTGCTGCTATGTCCCAAATGGGAGCTCCATATAGCATTATGGATCTGACATACGTTTTGTACAGGCTAACTTTTAGCTTCTGGTTAAGTGGATTCTGTGGCAGTAGGTATGGATAGATTGCTCTGGTGGCCTGTCCAGCTCGTTGGCGTGTGCGTTGTATATGTTTCGTAAACAGGAGCTTTCTATCCAACAGGATGCCCAGGTACTCCACTGTGTCTGTTTCTGTTATGTTCTCGTTGTACATACGCAGGCTGGTTGGCGCTGGGATGATGTATTTTTGGGAGAACACTATTTGTTGGCTTTTTTGGACGTTAATTTTCAGCTTCCATCTGTGGTAGTATGTTTCTAGTAGGTCCAGGTGTCTCTGGAGGTATTCCTTTGCCTTCGGAATTTTAGGTGGACCTCGCTCTTATAGATACATCATCCGCGAATAGCGCTATCTTTGTGTTGGCTGTTGCTGGTATATCGTTTATGTAAATGTTGAACAGTGTTGGTGATAGTACACTGCCTTGCGGTAGGCCTTCTTGTTGGTTGATCCGTCTGCTTTTTGTGTTCTCTAGCTGTACTTGGAACGTTCTTCCTAGTAGATAGCTGGAGCAGATTTTCGTGATGTACATAGGTATGTTTTCCTGTATCATCTTGAAGGCTACTGCCTTTTGCCATACCGTGTCGTAGGCTTTCTCTAGGTCCAGTAGGACCATTGCTGTGTGGTTATTTACGTTGTAATTCACCATGGTTTCGTCCACTATTTTTGCGACCTGCATTATAGTGGAATGTTGTGCACGGAATCCAAATTGTTCTGGTCGGATGGTGTTGGATGTGGTTAGGACTGATATAAGTCTTTTATGGATTATACGTTCTAGGATTTTGCTGAGATTGTTAAGGAGCGAAATTGGGCGGTAGTTATGTGGAAGTTTGGTGTCTTTGTTGGGTTTTGGAATTGGAATAATCACAGCATTTTTCCAGATTTGTGGGAAGTAGTTCAGCTTTAGACAGCTATTGAAAATGTACATGAGTTGGACAATGGATTTTTTAGGAAGGTTTTTTAGGATTTTGCTTTGGATTCCGTCTTTGCCTGGAGCTCGTAGCGGCCTCATTTTCCCGATGATTTTTTGAATCTCCTGAGGGGATGTTAGTTCCTCAACTGGAGTTTCGACCATGGTCTGTATTAGTGTTTGGTACTGCTCGTTGACGCGTCGTTCTGTATCTTGGTTAGAGTAGTTCCTGGTTTGGGTTTGTATTCCAGCTAGAGTATCTCCAATCAGTTCCGCTTTTTGTTGGTTGTTTGTGATGACTTCATTCCCTTGCATGAGTGGCGGGAAGGACACAGTTCGTGTTACGTTTTTTAGGCTTTTTACTGCCTTCCAAACGTTCCTTCCAGACTCTTGTGTACGTCTGATTTGGTTGTGCCACATGTGTTCTTGATGCGAGCGAATCATCGTTGAAGTCATCTCGTTAATTTCTTTGAGTTTCTCTTCTAGCTGGTGTCGTGTGCGCGTCCGTTGATATATTCTTCTCTGCCTGTTCCTTTCCCTCACCATTTGTTTGATTTCGTCTGGGAACGTCTTGTTTTGGTTCGTGTGAATCGGAATGTGTTGTGCCGACGCGTTTTGTATGTTTTGTGTTAAGAGCTCTATGTTTCTATCCACCTCTTCCCTTGTTTGTAGGTTTCTGTCTATTACCGTTGCTCTATTTAGTGTCTGTCTGAATCCATTCCAGTTTGCCTCCTGGTAGTTCTTGTATGTTCTTGGCAAGCCCCTCAGGATTGCAGCGTTTCCGATTGTTATCTCTACCGGGAGGTGATTCGACGAGAGCGCATTGACGGTGGTCAGATTTGCGACAATGTTCTTGGCTATCGCTATATCCAGAGTTCCATCTGTATGTCCAATAACTGGGCTTACCCTTGTGTGCTCTTCTGGATATAGAATCTGCCATCCGTTGTTGTCTGTCGTTCTTAGTAGTTGGATACCACACGCGTTAGATGTTGGGCAGTTCCACTCCGGGTGTCTCGCATTGAAGTCCCCTATGACGATGGCCTTTTCAGGGGCCATAAGGGATCTTAGTTCATCCTCGTTAATTTGATGCCTTGGACTTTTGTATAGCAGAGACAGCGTTACGTTGTTTATTTTTACTGTGAGTGTTTCTGCGTGTGTGGTATTTGACAGTAGGCTCTCGTGGTCAATCTCGTGGCGTATGTACAGTGCTACCCCTCCTGAGGCTTGCTGGGCTTCTCGGTTTTTAAACATTAGTTTATATCCCTGTATGGCTGGTGGGACACCATTTTTAATTTTCGTCTCTGTGATCGCTACTACGTCGTAGTTTCTGTGATTCACCAAATTTCTTAATTCGTGTATTTTGCCCCTTATGCCGTTTGCATTCCATAGCATGGTTTTGAGCTGGTTCTGTGTAGCCATTATTTACCGGCCAAGTTTGCCAGGACCTGTATCCTGTCTAGATCGTCTTTGGCATTTAGCAAGCCCTCTTTCAATTGCTTGGCTAAGCCTATTAGTCGCTTCAGATTGCATATCTGATTGATTTGATTGATTTCATTTATCAGTGCCTTGAAGTCATTCATTCCGTCATCTGTTGTATCTGTTGTTGCGTTCATGTTGAGTGTTGTTGCGCTTGTGCTGGGTGTTGCCCTGTTTGTCGTTACTGCGCTGTATGTTGTGTTTTCTCGAACCAGTGCTGGACGAGAAATTTGATTTGTTTTTGTTTGCGTTGTTTGCTTTGGTTTAGCTCGTTCGATATTCTCAACATAGTTTACCAAGGCATCACATTTGGAATAATTAGCCGGGTGTGCTCCATTACAGTTAGCACACTTGGCTGGACCGTCCTCTCTTTTCTTCGTGCATTCCCGCGTCACGTGGTCGCCCGCACATTTCACGCACTTGGGTTTTTTCCGACAGTTGCGTGACCCGTGTCCAAACTCTTGGCAGTTGTAACATTGGCTTACCCCTGTCTTCTTGGCGTAATGTTCCCACTTTATGATGCTGTGGTCGATTGTACGTATTTTCTTAACCTCGCCTAGGTTTACTGATTGTGGCATTGTAACTAGGTATGAGTGTGTCATACCCGATTTGCCCTTCATTGGCACGCACTCTGTTGTGTCCACCTTTAGTTCTTTTAAAGCATCCCTGATTTCAGATGCTTCGAAGCCAGGTGGCCCTTTCAGCACCAATTTCTTTACACGCTCGTCTCGCATTGTGTATGTGAAGAATTCTATTCCGATCGGGTGGTTTTCGAGGTCGGTTTTTACCCGTCTGTAGTCTTCTTCCGTGTTTAGGAAGAGCTTTATCTTCGTTTTATAGTATTGGGCACTAAAGTTGTCGTGCTTTAGTGTACCTCTTACTGCTCTTATAAAGTCTCGATAGTTCATTGTCTTGGACGTTATGACTATTGGTGGAAAGCGTTTTTTCAGGGTCCTTGTGGTTTCCGTCTGTTTGTTTTTTTGTTGTTCGGTGCTCTTGTTTTCCGTTTCCATGTTTTCCAATAGGCCAAACATGTTGCTTGTGGGTACCGTTGCACTACCCTCACTTTTTGAGGTTCCAGGCATGTTTCTAAGGTTCACTAGGGTAATACCCGCACCTTTTGCTGATCCTGACATATTTTTAGGTTTAACTATGTTAACACCCTCACTTTGAATATTTTTAATCACTGTGTTAACTTTCATTGGTTTGTTTTTTGCACCTTTTTTAATTGAAAGCCCGTTTCCGGGCTTGCACTTGCTTATTATAGATTTTCTGCTTATTTTTACTAAACTCACACTATTCACACTGGTCATTTGCTATACTAGCACACACTTTTTTTTGCCTATTTATGTGTTCGCGGCTCGTATTTATACACCCCAGAGCGGTCCCCACCGGTCGACTTTCGGTTCCCCTACCTCTCGCAGCGCGTCTCGTACACACATGGTGGCCACATCGATACGTATAGATCGATGCACGGTTGAAGCGGGGGGTACAAACGGTAATATAGTATAGGGTGGGCGGAATTACGTCAATATATTGTAAATATATGTATAATATATATATATATAATATTTACAATTTAGATTTAAACGGAAAAATATGGTACAGGGTGGACGGAACTACGGCAATATATTAAAAAGGAAAACATAAAACGGAAAATAAAATCACCACCATAAAAGTAACATTTCAGGTATAAAACGCAAAATAAAAGTAACTTTGTGACATAACTTCAAATGATACAGACATAATGGATTAGCTACCGTTTTCAACAAGAGGTATCGTATCTAATTATTGCTTAATAATAATTAATTTGTGTTTGTTTTTTCTTATTTTCGTTGGGAAAAGAACGTATGCATCTCTAATTTTATGTAAATTAAAACACTCGTATTAATTACGTTAATACTCGCTACGCTAGAATCGTAATTTTCATATTCGAGTCTTAATGGCTATCATTAAATGCTCATATACGTAGTAGAAAGGTACCTATTTTGCATTTTAATCACTAAGTTTTACCTATTTACATTTTCAGGTTGTGCAAAACATATTGAATTCTTTCCACTTAGAGCTACAGATGTTCCATTACCGAAACGGGCTGTGTTTGTTATTGCACATAGTTTAGCGAAAATGAACAAAGCAGCCACGGCCGATTTCAATTGTAGAGTAGTGGAATGCAGACTTGCTGCACAGGTGAGATAAATCATAAAGCATTATAATAATTCACTTTACAACTTCGCTCTGTTGAACTATTCCTGGGTATTTTGTCGTAGGATTTAATTGGTACATACCTGTGCATGTAAGGATTTATTAGAGCAGCAACATGCATGAGAAAATTTTGAGATAAAATTATATAAATTGTTTTGATAAATATTTTGTTGCTTAGACACCTAAATAGTTAATGGAGTAGGGAATTATATATATTACAAGCCCATAGACTCAGTTACAATCCTCGAGACAATAGTTCAACCTTAAAAAGAAATTGAGATCGAATGGAATATATCGATACATTTCTTGCATCTCTAATAATGAAAAAAATATATATCGATATATTTCTTGCATATCTAATATTGAAAGAAAGAATATATCGATACATTTCTTCCATCTCTATTAGTGACAGAAAGTTGACATTTCTAGCATTCGCGTCAAATTAAATGTATCCGTTCGAGTAACAATATGTGCAGGGTTACAATTTCAATAATAAAAAAAGTTCATTCACCCAGTTTTCAATAATAATAAAAAAAGTTCAATGATCCAGTTTTGAACCGGCAACTGACGGTTAAGAAGAGTAAACTATTACAAAATTTGCCAAAAGGTATGTCATGGTAGGTTTTTTAAAATTGTCTTTAAATGCAGACGCCCGGAACGTAGATGGTGAGGACGCTAAAACAGCAATATTCGATTGCCAAATGTGTCAACTTGTGCCCTTTAAAAACAATTCTGCCAGATTTAGTTCATGTGAATAGTAGTAAAATAAAAATATGTATAAATTAGGAGTTTTTCTAGATAAAATAATGTTTTAATATTTGTTATATTATTGTGGTAGTGGAATAAATTAAATGTGTTGGAAAATCAAGTATCTAATAATGTTCCATGTGTAAAAACATTGTGTAATGTGTGGATTTGTTGAGGAAAATGTGCCGGAATATTTTTATGGTGAAAATCTTCAAATAAAGTGTGGCATCCGCGAATTTCTCCTCTTTTCTTGATTTTTGCCAGCTTTTGAATTAATTGAATAAATAATATGGAATTTTGTAGGAAATATTGTAGGCAATAAAACCACGTCTACTCCACAAAAAGTTATATATATGTTCAAATCATCACCATACTGTCAAACATGTTTCGAGATTCATCTCATCGTCAGTGACAAAATCTTTCAGAAGTCCTCATAATAAGCTTAATTCAAACATCTATATATCTAAAAGATATTTCGATAATAGAAGTGATTTTACAATCAGACATGAATGAGTAACTTACCGATTCAGTGAAAAATTTTTTTTGAGAGAAAATATTACATAACAAAGGTAACAGGTAATTAAAATTTATGTATTAAATTGTGAATTGCATTGAAGCAAAATTTCTTTTTATATATCATATTCAAAGATTAAAGAAAAAGGTGAACTTAATTACTTGTCTACAACGTGGAACATTAGGTTGACAAATGAGAGGTTAAATATTAAATTACTTTAATTTAATTACTTATTACTTACTTTACTTTATTACTATAACAAACATGAAATTTTTTCAACAACCAAATTATTTTAGCAAATATAAAATAAAACTGGGGAAATGAAGTTCGTGATTAATTAAGCATCTGCACGTGTGTCGGGTGTAAGTAGATTTCGGATTAATTACGGTATTGCGCGAGTAATGAGTACGAGGTGTAGGATTGCGATAATTTCAAAAACAGTCTGGTAGCCGAATCTTGAAAGTTGGTATATTGTTGAAGCGAGTAGATTTAATAAGAATAACACACAAATCTGTTTTCTTTTCTAATGACTTTACTTTAATGACAAAAGTGACGATTTGGGAACTATTTTAAAAATGTTTCCCTTCAAAGAAGCCTCAACAAAAGTAAACGTTGCATTGCATTGACTATTTAAACGTATGTTAAAACACATGGCATATTTAATACTTGTTTTGATTGTCAGAAATCCGTGCCGAACTTTACTCTGTTTTCGTTGAAGATTAGAGTAAATAACACAAGGGCGTTTGCTTATAGTTATAAAAATATTGATCGTAGATATATCTTTATGAAGCTACTAACAAGATGTTGCGCGGATTTTAATGATCCTAGACAATAAAATCTTTAAAACTGGTGGCTCGCTCGACAGACTTCCAATTATACAGGGTATTTCAATAAGAATTGTCCATATGGTAATTCGAGATACCTTAGCACAAAATATGAAGATTTCACCCAAAACACTTAAATAAAATATTCCTCCTTACCGCGATACAGGGTGTTTTATTATACATATTGCCAAATAATAACTTTACCCGGCACCTTCCAATGTTTCAATTGTTAAGATATATTAATATATTGAGAGGTTCGTGTAACTTTCCGAAAGAAATTAATTAATTTTATCATAAAAAAGAAAGTAATTTAAAGCCACACATGCCATCACCTTCTGTGTCTATTAGTGGTTAGGTTTTATTATATGCGGATGGAGTGGATCGTACTAGAGGTGGTATTGCGAATCATGTGCATATCTGTTATGATGCTGAAAGCAAAGATTAATCTACACAATAGATAGTCAGCCCAATGCTTTAAAATCAGAACATCTCTAAGTATGCCAGCCACTACGTGGCGTATACTAGCGTGCACAGCATAAAGCAGTATTGTCACAGCCAGAAACCGTTTTGTAGTTTATTAATATCAGAAACAAAATGCAACGTATAACAATTATTTACATCATTTGCAACAGATATGCACCGGCAATGCTGTATTGTCAGAGAGAGAGATTGATGAAATTCTGTATTAATCTGGAGGGGATACGTAGGGAGGGTAGAAAAAAAACAAGCGAATGTGGTGTGTGTTGTGCTGTTGCCGATTCGTCGATAAAAGAAACACACAGGGTGATTTATTACAAGTACAGTATTGAAATAAAAGCCTAATCTCTATGAATTAAATTTAATATAATAATATTTAATCCATGTCATACATGTTTCAAGACTAGACCAGTCCCATGATCAGTGGCGAACAGTCATTAAATGAAAAGCTTTTAGATAGAAACATACTTTTGACTCCATTGTAATAATTTGTTGATGTATATAAAAAAATCTAAATATCTAAAAGCTAAAAGCTTTTGATTTAATTATTGCTCGCCACTGATTATGGGACTGGTCTAGTCTTGAAACATGTTGTATGAATTAATGATTATTATATTAAATTTATTTCGTGGATATTAGACTTTTATACCAATACCGAAATCAAATACCTAGGTATTAATGTACATTATTCTTTGTCAAAATTATAACTCCACTTAAGAATGGAGTAGGTACTTTTTCAATTTATTACATATATTTTAAATATTTCACGTAGACAATGTGGCAAAGATGTAACAAGATTGTTGTAGATCTTATAATACCTATAATAAAAAAATTATCATTGCTACCTATATTATATTAGGTATACCTATTATAATAGTCTGTCTCTGTTATTGTGATTTTCATTGTTTTCATACCTACTGATTATGTTTTGAAGAGAATTAATATATTAAATTTAATTTAATCTTTGATACTACCAAAGATTAATAAGTTAATCTTTGGCTGCGTAGTTATTTTTTTGTGAATATTTTTAGCTCTCCATATCATATATGAATATATGGAGACTATTAGTTTCATGAAAAATTTTTTTTTTTTAATTTCACCGGAAATATTTTTTTTTGTCATTTTATACATAAACAAGTATTTCCGGTTAAATTAAAAAAAATATTTTTTTCATGAAATTAATAGTCTCCATATATATGGAGACTATTAGTAGTATTAGAATATTCATATATTACATATATGAGTTTTAAAAAAATGTCTGTCTGTCTGTATCCACGAAAACGCAAAAACCGCTTAACAGATTTTAACCAAATTTGGTACAAAAATACTATTGGACATGG
Source organism: Apoderus coryli (assembly GCA_911728435.2). Lineage (NCBI taxonomy): Eukaryota > Metazoa > Arthropoda > Insecta > Coleoptera > Attelabidae > Apoderus > Apoderus coryli. The sequence goes on along the minus strand of OU452204.1, from coordinate 5,344,942 downwards.
CAAGGAACTGATTAGATTTTGGGAAACATTGAGCGTAGGCAAAGGGTTTAAAAGAGGGTTCAAAAATTAAAAAAAATCATAGTTCTTAAACTTATCCGAAATACTGCATAATTTTTTACGCATTTAATTGAATATAACCTAAAATATTGAACATAAAATATTAGACCACATTGGCGTTCGAAAATAGTGTAAAATGGGGTAAAAAAGATTTAAAAAAAAACGTATTTTTTAAAAATAGCAGAAATATTAACTATTTATTTATAGTTTTGATAGAATATAACCTATAAAATGTGTCATGCATAACTTACTTTCATAGGTCCGTAAATAGTGGAAAAGGGGTCAAAACATAAAAAATATATATTTCCTAATCTTATTCGAAATATGGAATAATTTTTCATAGATGTGATACAATATAAGCTAACAAATATTCCATAAAAGAATTGGTTCACACAGGCGTTCGAAAATAGTTTAAAAAAGGGTCAAAAACGAAAAAAAAAATGTTTCTCAAATATATCAGAAAAATTGGCTAATTATATATAGCTTTGATATAGAATAACCTAGAAAATGCAGCATTAATTTTTTTTTTACATAGGCGTTCGTAAATAGTAAAAAAGGGGTAAAATAAAAAAAAATTAAAATGTAAAAAATTTTATATTTAACTAGTTGAATTGGTGTTAAAAATACACGACAAAAATTAATGTTCCATAGGCGTCCGTGAAAATTCTATAAAAGGGTCAGAAAAAATTTGTATCCTTGATAACTCAAAAACCACTTAACGGATAACCTACAACATGCAGCATAACAATTTTGTTTACATAGGCGTTCGTAAATGGTAGATAATTGTATTATTTTACTAGTATAGATATTTTTGAGTAAATTCATTCGGTTATAATCGATGAGTAGAATCTTTGGATTAAAATACATTTCACAAAAACCCTGGACCATATTTCTCAATAGATTTAAATTTTCATTAAAAACAGATTAAAAATTCTAATTTTTTACATCCTGCATTTCAAAACCGTATTTTTTTAAATAATTATTGTCATGCTGGAAATTTCAAACCTTATTTACTTCAGCAACTTGTAAAAAGCACAGCCTTTTTAATATTAATATTTCTTAAAATCGATATTACGCGATAATGATGACTTTCTATCAATATCACAGAAGGATACATTTATTACGTATATAATTTGTTAGATTTTACATCTCCGAATTGAAACACACGCAAAAAATGTGCATAAAACAGTTAGGGTAGCATTTCACGCCTGTATGCCCCTTTAATTTACCCGCCTCTATGATTTATTTTTTCATAATGTTAACGACAAGTTGAATCTGCTGTTTGAGTTTGATCCTTAAAACTGAATCAGGTAATAACCGGAAGTCCTATCTATAACGCCAAATTTCGTTAATTTAAATATAACTTTTTGATGCATCCTTATATCCGAAATTTTAAATGACTAAAATAATATTATTTTAGTCATTTAAAATTATTGTCTAAAACATTTAATGAACCAGCCCTGTATATTTATACTATTATAGTAATTTTTTTTATTTTCGTACATACACATTAATCTTTGCGTAGATAGGTATACCATATAATTTTATAATACCCGACAAAAAACACTGCTGCACAGTAGTACATATATGATACCTATAATATAAAAACAAACTCCCACCTCGTAGGGGAAAGTATACTCGGCCTTGTCTAACATTGCCCATATGATTATTTTATTTCAACACAATACATATAACGCCATCTACAATTTCCATGGTTGCATGTTTTTCTAATAGATGTAGCTCGTGTCGAGACAGTTTCAATTTTTGTTTTATTTCCCATATACGCTGATTATCTATTGTGTACATTAATCTTTGCTGAAAGGTATATTTTGAAGTCTTGCAATTGTGGCTCATTGGAGCATTTATGTATTACCTTAAAAGTTCATCGTTGCTGTGTTCTATCGTTCGTTAACGGTAACACAAAACATCTAAAAATTTTGTGCACGTAATGGTGAGTTCGAAAATTGATGCTTATTATGATAGATCAAAGTATTGAATACATGCTTCTTTCCAGAATGAATACATTTTTTCTAACAGAACATAAAATTACAGAATAATATTGAAATAGTTCGAACATATCAGAAAGTGTATAAACAATAAAGACGACTATTTGGAAAAGCAATAAAATACTTTCTTTGTTCCCAAAAATTTTGTTATTTTCGAATGTACACAAAATAGCACGGAACAAGTATGCCATCCCAGGCACATTTTTCGTTAGTAAGTATTCTTAAATTAGAGGTAAAATGTAAATCCAATAAATTCTCTTTTCCGCTGGAAAATTCAATTCACGTAATAAAGTTTATGCGGCTTGCCTAAATTTTATGCATTATTAGAAGTTATTACTGCAAATCGGGATTATGCAACATATTTCCAAATACCATCTATCGTATGAGTATACGTAGAATAAACTTATAGCCGACATAAAAATTTTTGATTAATGCCTATCCATATTTCAACAGCAATTCTCGATACCCATGTTTTTGAGGTCTACAGTTGGATTTATGACAAATAGAATTGATGTTACCAACGACAAATAGCTTTGATGTGTACTAGTGACAGGTGATAAATCGAACAATTTTGAAAACACCGTTTGTTACAGTCCCCCATCGGTACATATCAAATCAATAACAGTGTATAGAATAAAATGCAGAAATCTAGTTAAACTTCATTGTACAAGTTGGTAGAATTTTTTATTAAACAAAAGGTATTTGCTCCCACCTCTGATCCCCACCACAGTGAAGCAGTTTTAACATCCTGTGGAACTCAGTTTTAGATTTCAGCTAGCTTATAACAGCTCATTCAATAAGTCCGTAGTATAAGTAAGAAAAATACAAAATTTTGACAAAACTCAATTAAATTATTCAACATAGATGCCTTCGAGGGCAATACAACGAGTATAGCGATTTTCCAACTTCTCGATACTACTTTTATAGTACGATTTCTCTTTCTCGTCAAAATTGGGCTCAGTTTCAGCGATTACTTCATCATTGGACTTAAATTTCTTTCCAGCAAGCATTCTCTTGAGTTTTGAAAAGAGGAAAAAGTCGCTGGTGGCTAAATCTGGAAAATACGATGGGTTGGTAATCAATTCGAAGCCCAATTCATTCAATGTTGCCATTGTTTTCATCGATTTGGTGACAAGCTGTCTTCGTGAAACAACACTTTTTTCTTTTGCAAATGTGGCCGTTTCTTTGTGATTCCAATCGATCTGAAAGTGCACATTAATAGTCGCTGTTGATGGCGGTTCCTTTTTGGAGGTAGTCGATGAATATTATTCCGTTCGTATTCCAAAATACAGCCTTCACCTTACCGGTCGCCTGATGCGTCTTTGCTCGCTTTGCATTCGGTTCGTCTATTGCTGTCCACTCAGCTGACTGTCTTTTGGATTCTGGTGTGTAATAGTGAAGCTATGTTTCATCCATTGTCACATATCGACGATAGAATTCCATTTTATTGCGGTTTAATAATTCGTTGTTGTTTTTGGTCGACTGTGAGCTCACGAGGTACCCAATTTGCACAGAGCTACCATCTGATATCTTTACAATGTCAACTAGCTCGTGCACCTTCAATTTGCGTTCGTTTATAGCCGTGAATTTTGTTGACGTTTTCTGGAATGACAGCCTCAATTGGGCGTTCACTGCGCTCTGCATCATTTGTGCTGGTACGACCACGGGCGCGTCTAGTGTTGGCAATAGGATATAATGGAGTTGTTACTTCTTGTCCGGCCATTATTTGTGAACTGTATTTCACCCGGCATATTGCCTGCTCAGGCTAGATGTCGCCAAAAACATCTCTTTGTCAATATGTTTAATGATTAGGAGGAGTGAAAATAGGCATGTGATACACGAGTAGAAGGATCACTCTTTTCACGACTGTTCGGAAAATAGTAACAAAATATTTAACACCATTATAAAAATAAAACATATTGAATTAAGTCTTGAGAATTCCCGATGGGCTTTTAGAACAATAAATGTATATGCGTAGAATAGTTAGAGACATAATTTGACGCATCGTCGGTTCAGGACACTACACTAAACGCACCAGAATTCGGCTAATGTTTAGTTTAATGTGTCCCGAAGGAGTTTAAGTTTAAACGAAACTTTGGGCGAAATCTAGTGGGTTTAATTTTGTTTTGAACGGACTAATTAAGAGTCCAATTATTGTTACTATTTCGACGAAGGAACTTGAATTATCTATTGTTAGAGTTAGAGTTTCAATAGCCAAATATCAAATATGCATGCCTTAGGCAATTCGGAATATTATTTGACAGTTGCTCAATGTTATATGAACCTAACAAGACTATCATTATCACAAATAAAATCAGTCTAGTATTAGTCTATATGCACAGCATAAAGATATCTAGCACTATTATACCTACTACTAGTATAGTATTAAAAGTGGGGTATTGCGATCAGGTTAAAAATAAAATTCGATGTGGACATTTTGATGATCTCCTGGTTAAGAAAATCGTGTTTTGGGAAAAGTTTTTGTGCGTTAGTGTGTGTATGTGTGTGTTCGTACTTCTACGTGTTCGGATTCACTATAAGTATTTGTCTGTTTTTTCTGAAAAAAATCAGTTTTGACAAATACTCGATCGACGTACCTGAAGTATTTTGTAAGAATTGAAAAGTTTCGAAAATACGTACAAAAGTTAATATATATTATTCTAAAATGAATATTATCGATCTTAAAGAATTTTACATTACTAAACATATTCATAATCTCTTTTCGTTTTTCAGATAGGGAAGGGTGTTTTGCAACTTCTCCTTCTTTGTGGTGTTAAATATTTTTAATGGATTTAAAGATTTTTTCGTATTATTATTTGTGTTTCATTATTATTATAATAATATAATTCATTTCATAATTAGGTTACAAACAGCATTTATACATAGAAACATAAATAAGTCCTCACTTAATTATAGCGACAATTCATGTAGTCTGGCGAATTATTCATTCCCGGAGGATGTCAAGTGCTGTATTTGATAATTTCAGTAGCGAAGCTTCCATGTAACCACTGTTACCATTTGTAACAGTTACAAATCTTGAAAATAAATATTTTATGACTACTAACTGTAAAATAATTTTACTTATTTTTTTACCAACAGCAATACTTATGTAATAATTCAGTAATTAATCAATGAAATTAACCAAATCCAGGAAAATAATTCGCTCTATACTGTCTAGGTTATGCATTTCAAGATGAGATATTTATAATAAACAAAATGCATGGGTATATAACCAACACCGTCTCGTGAGATAAATCTGCCTCGCTTAGACTATAGATTGAATGTTACCACTTTCGTTTATTTATACGCGTGATGGTCCGTCGGCCCCTGGTCGGGTCCGACTCGTGTCTAGTCGCGTGAGTTGAATTCTACATTCTACAGCGCGAGAGCGTGGGGGACGTCGCGATTTATGTACGCTTGTTACCATTTTTTGTTTTGGATACTCGTTACACAGAATAGGCTGCGGGATACAGTGTGCGTGTAATTAAATAAATACTTTGTCTTAGAATAGTATGTTTAGTTTTTTTTTTTAATTGTTTGTTTGTTGTTTTATATAGGTATTATATTATTTGGGAAATTCGGAGTAGTGATTTATTTTATTTTAGCAATTTTTACTTAAAAAAAAATAATTTAAAAAAGAGTTTAAATAAAATACCTAAAATAAGCAAAAAATTATATTTGGGAGGTTCAAAATAAACTTTTTTTTAAAGATAAGATTTTCACACCTGGTTTTGGTAACACTTTAGAAAAAGTCACCCGTCGCCACTGGATAATTTATATTTACAGTGTTGGAGTCATAATGTAGGTACTTGTGTCAAATTTACACTTATATGAAGAATATGAATAAACTTTTTTGACAATTCGCGGCCACAAATCCTGATTACGTAAATGCCTAGAAATTGAGTGTCGAGAGTTATCGACTTAATCCCCAAAGGTGTACGAAAACTAAAAGGAATGGAAATTCTGGAAGCTTTTGTTCTAAATAATACCGCGTTCATCTTGTTATGATGTAATTGCAATATATTTCCTGTGAACCAAGTCAAAACTCTCAAATTTATACTAGCTAGTATGAATTTGGCATAAGATTTATAATTTTTTCTATAAGTTTAGTTGCCTGTGGAAGTTTGCTGCCTAAAATATATAAGCTTAAAACATTACGTATGCCAGTGTTACTGAAAGCTTAATAATTGTTTGCAGCTGTTTTTGGTTGTTAATTTAGATGAAACATTTTTAATATCCGTTGAAGTGACGGGATACAAAAACAATGTTTGATCATTTTCCTGAATGGAACACTGAAAAGATAAATGATGCAAATAGGAAAGTTAATATGGAATGGGAGTTAGGAGATGTTTATCATATCTACGTATCTGCCCTTTCCGATCTCATATTATTTGTTACCTAACAAATTTCCGTATTTTAGCTTTGCCTATACTCAGCTGTATGATTAAAATCGGCAGCAACTAAGACATCTGCAGAAATAATTTTGCACAGAGCTTTATCACAAAATTTATAAAATGTGTCATATGACTTGATGATAAACACACAAAATGTTCACATTTTTTCTTTCTAATATGCAATACATAGAAGAGCATCCAATGATCCTGCACATGCTGGGCATATTACTAACTTAGCTAGATGTCGCCAAACACATTCTTCTATATTTCTGTACCGTGTAGGGTAAATTCGCCTAATATTATGAATATGTGCATTTTTCACGAAAACGTCAAGAGTTATCCATAGGAAACTATTATAATATTTGACAGATAATTACTTTGTGCATCTATATCTCACCTCATATACCGGGTGTTCCATGTGAAATAAACAAGTTATTTACAATTAAAATTTACGTTCATATAACTTATGTTATTGTTATGTATTTAGTATTGAGCGTTTTTTATATTTGGCGTAACAAGTGATCAGTGGGTATATTGATAAGCCCAGACTGGCTTAGAAACAACAAACGAATAGGTGTGAATTTTTTCATTAAAATTTTGTCTATATTTTTTATAAAAATTAAAATATTTAAAAGACTGTCAGGTTTAGGTGAAATGTACTTTAATGAAAGTTAAGTTTATTTTGAACGGGGAATCTAAAAATATATTCATATACAGGTTATTCCATTAAAAAAAACATAACTATGGTTCATTTCTTATATCTGGGACACCCTGTATAGATTCACAATATCTTTAAAATGTAACCATAAATAATGTAAAATTACTCACCTTTTATAATTCTGGATCCCTGTCGGTCACCCACATTGTATTTAAAAGAAAATTATTAATTAAATGACCTGATGATCTGTTCACCAACATAACGAAACTTTATTTGAAATAAAACGCAAAGGATTGGGCTCAAAACAACTAATTTAATAATGAAAACTAATAAAGAAAATTAATAACAACAAAGAAATAAATATGTATAAATAAAAAAAAAGAATAAAACAATTAAACGAAAATGAAAATTTAGAAGAAAATCTTAGTCATTACTTGTACAAATTATAATAGAAAAATTAATATAATTACGAACAAATATTCATTCCTATACGAAACTTTAATTACAATTGAAAACTGAATTTATTTCAATTACTAAAAGAAACAACTTAATCTTTATAAAAATTGATTGGAAACAAAAAGGCCTTCAATTAAAAGACACAAAGACAAAGACAAACAAAGAACTTACTGAAACTTTAACTTCGAGTATTATTAAGAAACTTTATACAATTCAATACAATAAAATGAAATGGACTGGTATACTTGAAAACAAAAACTAGAAAATAATTCTTAACTGAGAAAGCTTCTAAGTCCAAAAAAAAAAACAAATTAAAATATTTAATTTCACTTTATAAAATTGGAAATCACATCTAGAGTCTACCAAGACTAAAACGAACTTGTAAGTCCTATTGCATTTCTAAAATTTCCTCATAAAAATGACAAGTAGGTGCTACAGTATGAAAAATGGCCAATCAGAAAAAAGGACATTTTTACAATATACCCCTATAAAGATACAGCTACAGGGTGACTATTAGTTTACGTCTTAGAAATAAAATACTTTTTTATGTCGACTGTAATAAGTATTGTTAATACTTAGGTATCTTATGTTGGAGTTCGTTCAGAAGATTAACCAGTCACTACCATTTGTAAAGCAAGAAACAATACGATTTTATAATGACTTCCCAATCTCCCGAATCAGCGACTGGACAAAAACTCACTGTTTTTGTATTCGCCCTTTATATATATTTATTTGATATAGGAAACCGTGACACCCTCCAATTTGCTTCTGTATATAATGATAAAAGTCTGACATTTAATTTACATGAAAGTATTTCGACGTTCAAAAGTGAGACCACTCTGTAACTAAAACATGTCATTCTTCGAACAAGAAAACACGGGCCATCTCTTTCTAAAAGTTGAACAAAGAAAAGAGACAAAAATTATATATTTTTGTTATTCATGTACCTACTTGCAGATGTGTTTATTGCGTTTCGTAAACCCCATATCAATAAACGATAAGATAGATAGAAAACAGACCCTTAAATTTTATGACTAAAAGGACAGTTTAGGAACATTTGTTAACAATCGATTTAAAATAATATTCACAAAAATATTATATCTCCCAAACTAAGAAAAAATATCTCTATAAAAAACCCAACTAGTATCCATAATACCAGTGGCGTGGTGTCTTGTTACAGTATGGCGTGAATAACCCTGTGTACCGGAGCAAATATATAGTTTGGCTGTCAGCTACTGACCGATCACCACTGATAAGTCGTGGATCGACGAAACGGTCGTCTGGTGAAAGCATAGTGGTTGGCAGACAATGTCTCGAAATGTCTTGTTTTGTTAAATGATCGTGTAACTTATACTTTATGATTATCGAGAATGTTAATATCTACCTTAGAAAAAGGACGTATTGTTTATTGTTTGTCATATTCTAATAGTAAACCGTAAATTAGATAAATACCTCTCGATCCTGATATATCGTTTAATTAATTTCTACCTTTAATAAATTATCTGTTTAATATCAGTGTATTTTGGTTTTAAGCTCATAGATTAGCGGATACATTATTTAATCCTATAGCGTATGGTGTTTGGATTTCATGTTATTTTACTCTAATATTTCACTAAACATGTAATATGAGCATACAGAGAAGGTCAAAACTACTGCATCCACACTTTAAAAGTAAAATATCTAACTTTGCTCAAAGCAATTAATGTCCCTTTGCACAGTTTTTTACTAGTTGAATAGAGTTATAACTATTTTCTATATGTGTCAAAGATTCATAGTGAATAAATGGCAAATACTATATTATATTGTAATATACAGGGTTAACTATCACTCAGTAAATTTTTTTTAACCAAGTGCCCAGAGAAGCATGAAAAACTATAACAAATTTGTTTCGGAATTTTTATCCACGTTTTTCCCTATGACACCAATTTTTCAAGCTGGCTTCCAACATACGAACAACTGTAGGGATAATTTCCGCGGCGTTGCCAATTGTAGAGAAGATGAAAATGAACATTTTATTTATTAATTATAATACCCGATAAATAAGTCCATCTGGATTACTGTAGAATTGTACATTACTTCATCGTTTTTGCAAACCGCAAACTCCTAAAACTATACCTACTTATAACAAAAAATTCCCAAAGCACACTTAAATGCCCGTTTATTTTACTTAAATCGAAATTTAACATCAATAATTGATTCTTTTTTTTTATTATCTTTTCGTCTTGTCAACGAAATGAAAAGAACTGTTAGTCATTCCCAATAATTTCGAAGAAGACTGACTGAAATTATTATGATACGGTTTTCAATAAAAAATATACATCAAAACCAGTTCTGTGAAGGATTTTAAAACTGCTATCAAACAATTCAATTTTCATTGAAAAATATACCTAGTTGAAAAGAGAATAAAAGTTTTAAAGAAGATATTGTACGGCGAATTTTGGATAAATTAACTTCGAAACGATTTTTAAAAATTATAAAATCTTTATTAACAGTAAAAACTTCAAATCTTTACTTTACAGCTAATAGTTTGAGAATAATTTATCTTTAATTAGCAAAACAGTTTTATATGAAGTAAGGATACAAACATAAGCGAAACATAATAGTAAAGATAACAATAATTCTTAAATACTAAGTACTTTATTGGCTCGTAACTGGCGTACTTTTTTTATTACGCCGGGAGATATTAAATAAATGAACATTGTTTGTAATCATAGTTTTTTACTCGTATTTTAGTACACTAGATAAAGTTGTATTATTTTAGTATTATTGTAGTGTTAAAGAGTCAATAATAATAAAATTATTAGTATTTTGCTTTTAGACACACGGTTTACCAGACGTACGTGTTACATATTTGATTGAAGCCTTACTGCAACGTTCAAAGTGTTTAGAACTCATTGGCGTTTATGGCTTCTAAAGTAGTTATTGCATTTTGCTTACTCAAGCGGCGAGTTTGTTCAGTGGAGAGTCGGCAACGCGTGAGAAAACTTAAATTGTTAGGTTGCAAGGTTGCAAGGTTGCTAAATATCAGCATATTATAAATATGCATAGTACAATAAGAAAATAATATTGAAATAAGTTTGATTTCGACAACATATTAAAAGGAAATTACTTTAAATTTGATTGCACCTTGTAAATTGTCATAATATTTCTTTTCGATGTATTGAATCGAGATATATAATCGCAAGGCAAAGTCATAAAATACTGTTTTACATGTATCCTAATGAAGAAGTCCCCAGTGATGGACTTCTTAACATGGAGTGGAGTAAAATTACCATAAAAGCGGATACAATCGCATAAGGTCACTGGTTGTAAGGCGATAAATTCGTCATGAAAACACAGTGGTGCTTGGCTTATTAGATTCTACAATACTTTACAAGCAAGTAGGAAATTGACATTGTACCTAACAATTCAGGTTTTCTCACGCGTTCCCGACTCTCTAGTGAACAAACTCGCCCCTTGAGTAAGCAAAATGCAATAACTCGGTTTACTTTAGAAGTCATAAACGCCAATGAATTCTAAACACTATGAACGTTGCAGTAAGGCTTCTATTAAATATGCAAAACAGATAGAAAAGCAGGGGATATAAACGATATTATGTTAAAAAATACGATTTCTGATATAAGAAGAAAACTAAAAAGTGTTATTATATTTTCCTAAATGAAAAAAGTAAACAGCTAAGAATTATGGCAAAAGCAGCAAAAATGAATTAGTAATAACAATCAGTTTATTTGCAGTTCAATTTACAATGCATTTAATGTAATGTAAAATAGAAACAAAAAAAATATCCCCATCAACTACAGAAAAGTAGTACGCCAATAAAAACAGCTTTCAAACTCAGTTTGTACCATTCCGATAGTAATGTAATATTTTAGTATTAACATACAATGACAATGAGGTCACTAGAAAAATTAGATCCCTATCTTTCATGTTTAAAAAGCTGAAAACTATCCTCTCATCTGATCATTTAATATTTATGTATTATGCGTTAGTACAACCACATTTGATGAATGGAATAATTGGCTGGGGAGGAGAACACATTGTAAGACCGTTAGAGATAACACAAAAAAGGATTAGATAATTTTTGGATTAAATAAGCAATATTCATCTGAAATTCTGTTTGAGGATTATGACATTTTATCAATAAGAAATATATTTTATAAGCACAGTCTGCTTTTTGCACAGAAAAATAGCTTACTAAATTCATTAACTTCTCATGAATATAGAACCCGATTTCGAGAAAATAGAAACATAAATATAATTATCTAAAACTAAAAAAGGTATAGGACAAAGATCTTTCGAACATGTCAGTATAAAAGTTTTTAACAATCTTCCTGAGGAGCTTAGGGATAGAATGGTGTACAATTCTTTTGGGAAAGTTTTAGCAAAATGGTTAATTAATAGAAGTTTGTCCATTCTGTGAATCATTTAGTTAAAATTTATTTCGGTTGGTTTGTTTGTTTGTGGTATGTTTAGTAGTAGTAATTATATAACATTTAGTTTTAATTTTGGGTTGTTGAAAGAATTTATAAATTTTTGTACTTACTCGAGCGCGGCAGCTATTAACTGTTTTGTGTTCTTCTAGATTTATTGTGCTGAATTATGTGTATAAGATAATATGTAGATTAGGTTTTGCAACAATAAATGTATTATTATTATTATGACATTGTTTAATTTTTTAATAAATAAAAAATCTGCCAATATTATAGACCTAATAGATAAGGTTGGCCTGAGTAATCAGTTAAATTTTCGAAACAATCGTATGGATACTTCTCTCAAACCATCTAATGTACCATCGACCATCAATTTTATCATTAACAAATATTTAAATTATTATTAATTATTTTAAAAACAATGGCTAATATTAACACATTAAGTATGGTCGTTATAGTCTCAATTGAAATTGTAAAAAAGCTTTGGGCGGCCTTTTAGTTCAGTTTGGAGGCATCGGCGTGGCATCATTTTAGCGAAAATAAAAGAAAAGTTATAAATACAGATATTTGGGATTTGAATAATTTCTTTCTAATTGGATTTTATGAGCTCCAAATCATCTCGGTCGGATTGAATATACGGCAAACTGAGAACAGTATATCGTTGAGTAAGGCAAATTTGGTCTATTGCATAAATATATTCTTATTTGAAATTAAATGATTTTATTGTATCAAGTAATTCTTTCTTTGTCGAATTTGTTTTAAGAATAGTTAATTGTTTCTTTGTCATAAAATTAATAATATCTTGTTTTTTGGTATTGGTGTTAGGAATTTTAAAGCACAATCTGGAATGATAAGATGTGTTGTCCATAAACATTATAGAATTACTCGGAATGTTTAATAACAGTTGTACAGGCATCCACTTTTCAAATAATTGAGCATTCGTATCTTCATGATAATCTCCAAATGATTCGCTTATATTTTTAGCAGATAATAACAACGCATTCCGAACAAATCCATTTTTGCCACCTGCATGAAGTATGATGACGGGTTTACAACTAGAAGATATGAAGTGCCTAAACTGCAATTTTTGTATTATCCACTCAACAATATTTCAACAACGCGTCGTGAGTACTACCTGACGATAATCATTAATCTTTTCTAAGCATTCTTCCCGCAATTCTACTATCCTTCTTGATTCCATTACAGCCATTCTATTGCAAATTTTTCATATTTAAATACGCAGTCTATTAATAGGTATTTCCCGTTACAAAACTCAAAAGAGTTTGGTCTATTTAAATGTATAACGTATAGAAATAATGCGCCTAGATAAATCCTGCGTCAATTTGCGCTTTACCGTTTCTCTCAAGAAGCTTGAAGGATCAGCGAGACGTTAACTAGTAGAAATTTAACACAGGATTTATCCAGACGCATTGTTTATAGCGGTTTAGTTGCCTTTGGAAGTTTTCTGTCTAAAATAAGATTATAACGTAAATAAAGCACAAGCTGCAGCAATTATGACTCGATTTCCTTTTTTTATTGACACACCATTATTAAATACGCCAGAGGAATTACACCATCAAAAAAGGAAAATGTAGTTTTTAAAATGAACGAGTGTTGTTTACATTTTAATAGAAAAATAATGTATCCCCTATAACGACTAAACTAATCCACTAACGTCTCAGATTTAAACCATCCAGATATTGAGTGCACCAGCTGGTCAATTTTCGGTGTCACATGTGTTTCTTATTATAAACAACATTCGGCAGTAGTATCTCAATAGCCGCTTTTCCTACCATAAAATAAATAAATGATGGATTGCAAATTAACACGTTTAATTAATATATTCGATTGACCCGGGTTGTATTCTTCCTCGTCAAGCAGTTGTTCCGAGAACTCCGAAAGCAAATAATGAATACGTTATTGAACCGCATAACAGAAATGATATTCCACCTAATTCAAACAACAAAATATTTTCTAATGAAATATTGAAATATTTTCCGGAAATTTAGTTCATTGAACTACGTTTAAAATAAGTAGTTTTTAAAAAATTTCGTTCTCTCTTTAATAATATGACTATGTGCCTGAATGTCGAGTGGTTTGTGTGAAAGTTCTTGAACGAAAAGTCAGCGTAGAAAATTCTTACGTTTATATTGTTAGGCTAAGAGGCAGACAAATTTTCCAGTATTGGGATATATTTTTCTCGTTTCTAGTTAGAGTTAACATAATGCACAGGTTGGGCATTTTATTAGCGACCGTTTCTCAGAATCAAAAAAATGTTAATACAAAAGTTTTTTTTAATTATATACTTAGTGTTATTAATACAAACTGACTGAAAAATGTTGCACCAGTATTAATAGGGGAATTTCAAATGGGACACCCATATATTTTTACATTTTTAGATTCCTTGGAATAAATCAAGGTCATTTTCATTAGAACTGCCTATTCGAATTTTGTGTGGGTACTTTAGACAGATAGTAAGATTATGTATGTTTTTGATGACGATGACATAACTGAAAAAAAACGACTCTCAAACAATCTATCGCAGCTAGGTGTTGCAAATTTATAGAGGCTGTCGCAGATCATTGGAAAAATCTATCAAACTTCGATTTGCAATACCCAAGTTTTTTTAACAGGACACCCTGTATTTAGTGCGTTGTTAAAAAGGCGAATCGATTGATATATATTTATATATAACAGGGTGATTAGTGGTCGATGGTACATTATTTCTTCTCCTGACCTGACTCATGGAATTTTAATAGTAGTTCAACAATATATATTGGAAAAAACAATTATCTTATAATAAAAGTAGGCTAATGTACATAATAGATGTTCATATTTTGTTTATATAAAAATTTTTCTTTTTTTTTTCTTTCCACAGTGTGACCTATATAATTAAATTTGATCACGAACTTGAGTTCACTATTCAAAATGTCTCTGAATATTAATTGCCACTCATGATAAGATTTTTATAATCTTGGAACATGTATGGTTGTTTTATAATTTAATTACAAGAAGTTTGTATTGTGGAGTAGACGCCTTTTATTCGTATATTTATTTTTGTTTTTAGCGCGTTCACAATACTTTCCCTATGGGTCGAGAAAGTAAATTTGGATAGGGCAAATCGAAATTTGACAAATTTTTCCGAAGATTTGCAACACCCTCTAAAAATCTGAAAGACATAGTTGCCAGAGATCGGTAGGATGTAGTTTTTTGAAAGTTATGAGTGAAATTTTATCATATAATTTTAACTAGCGACTGCACAAGATATACAGGGTGTCCAAGATAAGAATGGGATAGCATTGGAATCTTGGAAACGGTAGGAGTTACAATGTCGGTTTAATTAGAGAACAGTTGTAACCGGTGTCCCAAACTCGGCGCCCCAGGCATATTGTATGAAAACGAGATAAGATATTAAAAATCTTTTGAAGTGGTATAAATTGTGTTGCATTCAGGTATATTTTACGCCAAAAAAATATTTTTTTCAGATTTTGCAAAATGAAGAATATTATGACGTCATCAGTATTATTTTTCTACGGACATTCCTATATTTTGCCACATTCCGAAAGCCCTAATTTTCCTAAATACCTTTTTACTAATACAGTTTTTTCTATCTTCATCCGCTAAAAAGCTAGAGTGCCAAAACTGACAAAAAAATAGTATTAAAATATAATTCAACATAGCCATGTCAAATCAAATGCTCCATGAAAAACAATTATTCTGCCACATTACTAGTGATAATTCTTGTCAAAATAATAAAGAATTAGTTGTCAAAACAATCATACGATAGAGAAAGTAATCACAGGTACTTATTTACAACGTGTTTATAACAAAAATGTTTTCGACAGACGAAGTAAAAAATAATAAAATAATTGTTTAATTTATTGCAAAAGATGCGTTTTGGTTTTATATAGTGCAGGCAATGTTATCTTCGTCTCATCATATTTGTTTCTTTCAATTGTCAGCCATATTTTTTCGACAAAGAAAATAATTAAAATTAGATAATAAACCAAAAAGTGTGATACAATAATAAGTTTAAAATTACTTTCCATGTAGCATTTGATGATTTACATGGTTAAGTCAAATATCTTTAAAAACATTGTTTTGTTCATAAAATCATATATTTTCGTTTGTCGAGAACATTTTTTTGGTATAGACTTTGTAAATAATTACCTTCCGTATATAATATTCATTATTTTGACAATTAACTAATAATTATTGTGAAAACAGTTGTCACTAATAATCAAACGGAATAATAGATTTCCATGGAGCACTTGATTGGTAACATGGCTAAATTAAATAATATTTAAGTTTTTTTTTTGTGTGGGCGCGCTAACTTTGTAACGAAAAGAGATAGAAATTTTTATTTTTCGAAAAGTGTTTGGAAACAAATAGATCTTTTCGATTGTAGCAAAATACAGGAATGTTCGTGGAAAAATAACATTGATGACGTCATTTTCTCCATTTTGGAAAAAATATTTTGCTTTCCCAAAATTGACCTTAGCGCAACTCAATTTATCCATTTAAAAAAGATTTGTATTATATCTTATCTGGTTTTGGGACACCCTGTACAATTTAAACACCTTTTAAGTAAGTAAGTACATAGAGTAACTTTAGCCGTTATCGAGCATTTTTTAAAAAACAATTTTTTGGAATTTCCGTTTTTATTTATTTCTGACGTTATTTTTACAGATCTAAAAAAATTAAAAGCACTTTCTCAACGTTACTTTTTGAGGAGAATAAGATAGCGTTTACAAATTTTCACTACGACGTTTCGTTTTTGAACAACCCACATCAACTTCGTTTTTTTAAATGCGGCCCTGGAGTTTTTATTGTTAATTTTAAAGCCATTTTCAATTCAAAAATAGGTGGTATATTACACGTGATGGTGTAAACAAGTTTTCAGTAGTTTTAGCTGTTATTTAAACTTCTTTAAGTACAATCGTCATGGTTTGGTACTTAACTGACTGAATGCAGAGTAGTAGGTTTAGCCAAAACATTATTGCGTTGTTACTCGCAATTATTTATTATTATATGCCAATTTATGTATCTCTCAGTACAACGTTTTATTTTGTACGCGGTTTTTTAAATTTAGTAGAAATATTTCTGCTTTTTGCAGTTATTAAAAAAACGACTTTCTCAGATGCGTTTTTTACGCAAAATAAGTGCCAAACTTTGGCGATTTTTCTTGAATAAGTTTAAATAATTGCTAAAAATATTGAAAACTTGTTTAAACCATTACGCGTGATATACCTCCTATTTTTGAATTGAAAATGTATTTAAATTTAACAATAAAAAATCCAGGGCCCTATTTAAAAAAATGAAGTTGATGATGGTTTTTCAAAAACTAAATGTCGTAGTGAAAATTTGTAAACGCTATCTTATTCTACTCAAAAAGTAACGATGAGAAGGTGCTTTGAATTTTTTTATATCTGTAAAAATAACGTCAGAAATAAATAAAAACGAAAATTGCAAAAAATAGTTTTTTCAGAAATTCTCGAAAACGGCTAAAGGTACTCTACTTTTGAAAACACCATTTAAAAGGTGTTTAAATTGTACAACTTGGACACTCTGTATTTTACTGTCACCAATTTACTAAAAAAAGATACATCATCTTTATTTCTGTCTAAATTAGACAGAATTCGATAAGGGAATTCTTATGAAAGTTACCTTTATTTATTCCAGGAATCTAAACATTTTTTTAACACCAAGAAACTTTTCTATTATTTTTTTTCTAAAGTCGTTAGTTTCTGAGCAAAGGTATAGAGGTCCCTAATAAAATGTCCACCCTGCACATCGATTGTCAATCTGGATTTTTTTTTATCAGTTAACAATATCCAGTACAGTTTTGATATTATGGAATATTGCAAACAACACACTATTATTAATTTAATTTTGATTATCGATATAGATAAAATATCATAAAGGTAATCTACTGCATTTATTAATTATTAAATGGGTTTGCGTTTTGCAGATAACATATTAACTGTGCAATGTAATGCAAACATGCAATTTATTTAAATCACTAACAAAGTTTCATTGTAAAAACGTGTTTACGTGAATATTTCAATAGAAAATCAGGAATACTCTATTCATTCTATTTTCGTCACAATTTGTGGAAAAATTGGATATATTATAATTATATACCTACAGTATGCCCCAGGAAAGAGTGATAAAATATTACTCTTAGGCATATTCATGTTATGTTACAAATTTTTAAATAAATTCCGAACAATGTTTAGTATAAATCAAAATATATTTTCTATTCATAAAAAAACATCTCTTTTAATATCATCATTTCATTAATTTGTATTATCCTATGCCCATACGATTTGATTTAAAATACGTAGTAATAATTACAAACTTTACAACAATACAAGATCACCGCACAGTAAAACCTTAGGTAAGCCGTGTTCTGATAAAAATGTTAAATATCTGAGGACACTTGATAGAAAAAAAAATATAAATAAAATCAAGGTAAACTTTTTGACAACTATATTTTAAGGTTAAAGACTAAGTAGAGTTTATTATCAAATTTTAAGTTAATTAAGCAGTTGTATATATACAGGTTTTATATTGATAAAATGACTACGGTCGGTATCACATTGTAGGTCCCCTTAAGAAAGAAACGGTACACATATCCAAATTGTAGTATATGTTCGATGCCACTATACATACTGCCGCTGTTTCCAGCACACATCTCTCCCATCGTTCAAGAATACAGTTTTAAAATGTATGTTTGAGCTGCATTTTGGACAAATCTGTTTCATTATTTTGTTACGTTATTTTCAATTTTTTAGTATCTTTTGCAAAAATAATATTAATAATGGAAATAATTTAATATGCAGAAAAAATTGCATCAAAAGAAAACGGTCTTTCATGGTGCTAGTCATGGAAAAGCTTATACAAGTTATTCTAATAAATGTATATTATTCGAGAAATAATTAAATATGTGGTTGTCATATGGCATCCTCGTGTTTGCTAGCATACATTAACTTGCCAAAGTGCCGAGCCAATCAAAATCTGTATATTATGCGCATCCGGGATGTGGGCAATACATCTGACTTATTATTTTTGTTTGTTGTTTGGCGCCATACCAAGACATCAAACATTGAAAACCATTTTGCAAATATATGTCCTCCATTTCCAAAATATCATATCAATCATATTGTTGTTTGTTTTATTTTAAAGAGCAATTTTAAGTGCTAATATTCTATCTGTGTCGAGTTTGTTTTCTTTTAAACAGAAATGCCATTGTTGTGTAGTAGCAGATAATACAGACATTATTTGTTATTTAATATTTTGAGTTTAATTCTAGCAAAATCTATATTTATATTGGATAAACTTTGGTTCTAGCGTTGGTTATAGCTATAGCAAAGATTAATATATTTGGTTATAGTTAAGAAAATGGATTCGGAAAGGTAAGTTAAGTTGACATTACATCAATTATGAGATTGGAACTCGACTATTTTGTAGGAAAAATAACTTAAACTGTCCGGAGTGCAAAATACATTTCAGTAGCGTATCGACAAGAGACAGACATGATCTGCAAAAGAAGCAGCACCAACAAAAGAAAACCACTTCATATGCCCTATATATGCACAAACACAGAGAAGTTCTCCATACATAGGTAAGACTTTAATTTTACAATATCATTTACAATAGAGATATTAAACAATCTGTTTTACATTATAGAACTTTTGAAGATATTCCAGCTTGGACACAACAGGAAAACAGAGAAGTGGGCTATGCTTTCCGTGGTAGGAATAAATATCATAATGGAGAAGAAATCATATCATATGATATGACTGCAATAGAAGCGCTTCTGAAGGTTGGGCATTTAGTTACTTAATAATACGGGTGTTTGTGGAAATCTTGCTGGTATTGAGAGTTCATGGATAAAACGCAGCATGCAGACTGGAGGTACTATTCGTATTAGTAGAATGTGCCCCTCATGAATTTCAGTCAATATAGTAATTATGTATTTATTATTATGATTGTGTATAATCTAATGTATACCTAAAAATAAACTGTTGAGAATAATGTGACTTTTTTTACTTCCTGACTTCCTGTTTGTATTGTATAAAATGATTTTAAAATTAGATTATCTTCAACTTATACATAATATATTAGTTTAACGTTTCTTCGACATACGAAATGAAAGTTTTTCAACTGTATCAAGAAATACCTACTACAAAGGAAACTTCAATAGACCCTTAGCGAATACCTCATACCGATTAATATTTTAATTATTTTACTGAAAAACTCATTCCAATTAAATAGCTAAATTTCAGTTTCAATAAGTTCAAGTGCGGTTAAATTTGAATTCAAATGCCCCCAAATGCTCTGATTGGCTCGGCACTTTGGTAAATTAATGTATGCTGTGTTTGCTTACCATCTGTCTGTGTGTCATTGTTTGGAGGTGAAAAAGCCACTTAAGCGACGAAATCAAAAAAATCAAGCATCTATTTATTAATATTGGACAATAGAAGCCTGAACTAGCAAAACAACATTTATACAATCATTGGGTTCGATTAGAAATAGGGCGCAACTAGTTGGGATTGGATATTGGATAAAT
The DNA here is from genome assembly GCA_911728435.2 of Apoderus coryli. Classification (NCBI taxonomy): domain Eukaryota; kingdom Metazoa; phylum Arthropoda; class Insecta; order Coleoptera; family Attelabidae; genus Apoderus; species Apoderus coryli. The sequence continues at coordinate 5,324,366 of OU452204.1, read as the reverse complement.
GGTCAAAAGTTTTAAGAAAATGCAACGAAAAACCAGTACATCGTGTCGAGGACATCATATATCGCACTTCATTCTGTGTTGGCCTTCTAATATAATTTACCGTCTCGAGATATCTATTCCAAGTATCTTGCACCGTTGATCGCGGAATTCATAAAGTACGAGCTACATAACTTTTCATAAGACCATCTTCTATAAGGCGACGATTTTACCCACGCTCGTAAAATAAACGAGATAGCCAGAGCAAACTGCTGGGAAAACATCCAGCTTTATCGTAAATCATGTTGAAACAAGAATGTTTTCCCACAGGTTGTTTTAGACTTAAACGACTAAAAACATCATTTGTTTTACCCTGGTATATAGAGATTAAAGCACCCACGATTTCATCAGGACAAACTGCAGCGGAATCCTAATAAATCCATATATCGTACAGTGAAAAAAATATGAAATAAAATAAAAATAAAATTATGCCACTTCAAAACTGTGGGTAAGTTTATTCGTTTTTCATGCAAATATTCAATTTTTGAATCCAGCCATTTTTGTTTAGCAAATAGATCGATTCTTCTTAGCTATGGGGCCATAATTAATAAAAAATATTAGGTAATATTTTGAAGTATAGACTATAGACTATATTTTAAGCCTAATTGTATTTTTTCGATGTACATCTATGCTTTTACACTTGATAACTCCAAAATACACCCCTATATCATTATATTATATACTACTACATATGTATATATTTTCCCCCATACAGATACTGGCGAAGAGGCAATCCCTACCATGTTGGACCAATATTAAACGCTTGGTCGATCTCCAAACGGCACTTCAACTGGATATGGCCCAAATGGTAACTTTAGTGGAAAATTCCCTGCACGTTATGCCATACACTAAAGAGGAAATAGTGAATGAATTGGCAACAAATTCCGACTATTTGGACCTGACCAGTCTTACTCCAAACACACTCCATTTGACCAGTTTTAAGTTAAAACAAAGGGCGTTGCATGTTTTTAATGGTAAGTGGTAAATTACGTATTGTTATTACTGTTAATAAGTTAGTACACTGGCATCGGCACCGATTTGACTATTCTATCAACACGCTTAATGATGGCTATCGGAGGGACACAAAACACAATAATAGAGCAATATAATTAACAAATCATTAAAACGAAAAAATAACAATAATTACAAGTAATTCCAATAGAAAGAAAAATACAAGGAAAATAAAAAAGAATTCAAAAGAAAATTTAAAGTAAACTAAAATGAACTTACACTATATTACAATAATTACACACCAAAATATATCAGTAAGTTAAACTTAAATACAGGAAGAAATTGAGACAACGTGTATCTATTTTTATTTTTAAATATACACAACATAACCACAGCATTAATAAGTACAGCATTCCGACTCCACGTTGGCACTTTGAAAAAAACTGTGACGTATGATGCCGCCATTTTGGGTTACAAAACAGGTCCTGACTAAGAATAATTATAGTTTTTGGTTTCTAACCACAGTACTGTATTTTCATTTTTGTAAACATATTTAAGTACATAATAATATCGTTGTCAATTTCAGAAATATTTGTGGTGTGTCATAGTGATTGAACAGCCTTGAGTATCATTGAGGGTATCAGTTAAATGTCGACATGATTGGGTGATTTTTAATAATAATAATAATAATAATAACACAACAATAATAAAGACTTTATTAGTAAAAAAGATATTTTTATAAAAGTTGAAGCAGTGCTTCCTAACTTAACCTAAACGTAACTTATATTTTAGCTTAAACCTATCTGAAAATAGTTTTACATCGCTGGCCAAATTAAGTGGGTAGCTTATGTTTACAAATTAATTTGTTCTATTACGTGTCAGACAGCGCTCTTAAACGAGGAATATTCACATCATACACCGATCCCCGGAACTTCAATCTTTCATATACGTATTCCGCCCATTTCCATCTGATGATTTTTATTAATCAAAATTAGTGAATGAAAATCCGACGTTGTTTCATTCTTAACCAGCCGATTTCCTTAATCTTATTGCTAGCCTCTTTCACCCCTACGAATTCCACATACAAGCCGTGTGCCTGAATTCTGCATCAACTGAGTCCTGTTCTCAGCAATTTTAGTCAAACAAGGGACATATATATATTGTCAATAATATAACCCCTAGCTGATTTCGTTATCATGCTATCTCGCCACGAGACAACTTGTGTTTATGCTTTACTTTCATTTAGTTTAAAAACATATTAGATATTGTCATTTCGTAATATAAATTTTACGGTTATACAAATAGTAGTTATAAACGTAAAATTATCTAGTAATCATCTTTATTTTTATTTATTACTCACCTAACAGGATCTGTGGGGAAGCGAAAAAAATGTTTAGAGCAAGTGTACCGGTTATTGGGACAACATTTTGCAGCACACACATGTCCTCTCTGATTGTTCATTGTATTAATCATAAGATACGTTAATAAAAATAAAATCCTTTTAATTCTCACGAACACTATACCAACAACACAAAACACAGAATTAGATTTAAACACAATATTTATTTATCTCGTGCACGCCGACAATGAACTATATATTGAACACAGGAGTGAACGGTATTTATCTACGTCTATGTGATTATTGTGACGTTGTAAGCCATAATGGCGGCATGCGCGACGAATTGCGCAGGACGGCTCGCAAGCGGAAAGACAGAATACTGTAATATTTATTATACTGTGACATAACCAAGAATGGAAAAAACGTACTGAACAAGTCTACTCTATAAAATCGAATTCTATATTTATATTTTCAGATTTCAAATTGTTAAATAGGACACACTGTATAACACTGTGCAATTTCTTTTTCTGTTTACTTCATAAAATGGAACAACATAATAATATACTCGTACATATGCAATGTAGGAGGAGAATTTACAGTTTTTCTGGAATATATTAAAAACCGTAAAGAAAATTACAGTTGAAGTGTTCGGGAAAGCGATTTTCCAATATTGCTTTGTTTGCATCTTCCTCTGCAGAAGTCGCGTAAGTATGTACCTAAAGGAAACTTCAATAATGCGTGAAAATTTAGAAATAAACTGAACAGAATGTCTATATACCCCGTGACACACAAACAGTTTACGAAGTATTTAATTAATGAATTGTCTGTAATCGTAATAACGGTGTGATTAATTATTTTATATGAAATGTCAGATGAATAATAATTCTATCATCATTTTGTATAAATAATACAGACGAAGTTTTACAGTGAAACTATAAGCATATGGAGAGTATTTAAAGAACCTGAGCGTATGATTTTTTTTATCGAAAATGATTGGATGTGTGTATTAAAAGAAATAATGTTTTATTTACTTCTTCCTATAGGTTGGGTAAACCAGATAGTTATTGGCTACTTAAGAGTCCAACGAAGTAATAAACTAAGATTAATATAAATTTTAGAGCAGTAAAATCTTGACGTTATGATATATGTTTAAGGGGAGGTTTATCAATGGCTAGTTAAATAACTTACGTCTTAACTGACAGTTAAATAAGCGTAAAAGTGTTTATCACAGTTTCTGTTAAGCCTAACTGTCCGCTAAATTCACTGCGAAGTTAACAGGCAGATAGAAGTGCATGTTCAGGAGAGGAGATAGCAATCAGTTAGGTATAAAAATAAACGAAAAATTGAGGTTACTTTTAGGTATATTTGTGTTATACTAATACAAATTTATTTATTTCCAGTTATCAGCTTTTTCGGACTTCCTTCATGTGCTTTGAATTTTCTGAATAGTTATTTACAGTCGTCGTCAATTTGTTGAAACCCTTAATGGTTATGTAATATTGCTGTCAGTTGATAAATGCAGAAATCGGTGTTTCATTAGACATCGATATCCCATTTTGAGGACACCAAGAACATTTTCGAAAATACCGAAATCTATATCTACATCTAATCTACATTATGTTCATGTTGCATATCTTCCACATCTAAGAAAGCATCGAAGCACATTTTATGTAATATTGCTGTCGGATGCTAAATGCAGAAATTTTGAGAACACCATTATTATCATGTAGAATGTCTTCCTGATCTAAGGAAGCATATTATGTAATTGCACACGCATTAGTCCTTTGTGAACCTACTGTCGAATAATAAATGCAGAAATCGGTGTCTCAGTAGACATCGAAATCTCATTTTGAGAACACCATTGCAGCGTTCCTTGAGGATTAGATATAGGTGTCAGTGGCGGCTGGTCGGGGTAGGCAAGGTAGGCACCGTCTACCTTTAAAACTTCGCCCTAATTTAAATACTCAATTTACTATTATTGACTACATAATTTAAAAAATAATAATATTGATCCTTATATTAATTTAATTTATTTCATTTTCTACCTTAAATCTTTAAAACATCCCTTTTAATTCAATGATTATATGTAGGTATAATATAACTACAGCAAAATAGGTTTACCACTGGTGCTATAACCCACTACCGAGACTTCGCATTTTTACAGGCAACTGTTATAGTTGCCTACACCGTATACTCGTATACACATATACCTATGTACATATCAAAAGTTTTGCGCCACCGGTCACCGGGTAATAGTATGCATTACTAAATACGGCCTAAAATTCATGTATTTTTACTACTTTTTCTTGAATATATTTAAACAAATATACAGAAAAAACTGGTGGTGATTGAGAACTTTTATATAATACCTATTGAAATATTATGTGTGCTATTGCGTAGGAACGAGTTTACGTTGAGTTTAGGCACCTACCCTGGCCGCCTTCTATTTATTGTAGATAGGTAGGTATACTATTTGCATGAATTTCGATTTATACGTTAGGTATTTTTGTTTACTCTTTGTGTTTTGTTACATTACGTTTGAACTATTTGTTCGTTTGTTGTATAAATACTAGTGCCATTGATTAAAAAGTGTATGTATTTAATTATTTAATAATAATAGTAATAATATTTTGACTAGTACAAGTAAAGATTAGTGGTTGTGCTGCACAACTTGTTGCGGTAGCGGTAAGTAGTAATTAGGTAGTAATATTAATGTATATTCAATACAAATAATTTTGTATTTGATTATGTATTGGATTTCGTAGAGTAGTGAATGGGACATAATTTTTAGAAATAAAAAAAAATAAGATTTACCTTACGAAACCCGTATTTTAACGTGTTCTTTTTTACCTTGATAATTTTCTACTTTTCATCTAAGGCGCTTGACCTTGACAATCTAAAAAAATTTCGACTACGACACCATTTTCTTCATATCCATTTTTTACTTAGTGCCTACCTAATAAAATTACCCAAGAGCCGCCACTGATAGGTGTTAATAGCGATAGTCTTAGGCAATATCCGAAATCGCCTAAACTATTTAACATAATATCTAATATATGAAGTTCCGATTTACTTTTTGTCTATAATGAAATATAGTCGTTAATAACGTACCAAGTAAAAAAAAACCTTGAAGTCCCCTGGAATAAATATTTCTCAAAAGAGAACCATTTTTTAAATTTTACTTCCGAGATATTAAATGCATTTCGATAGGTATCTACTTTGCGATAAAATGTTGCATTTAGTTCTGGTATTTCCTATTTTTCTATTGCCGCAAGGCCATAAATTTCTACGTATTCTCTCATTTTAAAATGATGACAAATATAAGTTTAAAATTTTAAATACTTAATGTTTTAAGTAATATCGACGTTAAATTCTGTTTGTGCGACATTGAAATGTCACCTCATTTGGACCACTCGACATTATGTCGACGAAAAACTCTCGTATGCAAGAGATTTAAGAATTGACATTTCCATATTCGTGTCGCCATTTGATAATGTCGCATGCGACCTTCTATAATCTTGGTTCGAGAATAGACCCCAAAATCTTAGAGTATAGATTTTACCCAAGGCCGACGTAATTTTTCCAGTCATGTGTTACATCTCATCGTTTATATTTCACCTCGTTGATATAGGGCCTTTTGTTCTAAAAGAAAAACGATTTAACTCTTCGATATATTGAACTAAAATATATTGAACGTAAAGCTTTCAGCCACTATCTATTGCGCCGTAAATTCCAAAAACAGTGCAATGTTTACTTTTTTTGTGTATCAATTATAAACCTAGTTTGACGTATATAAGATTGTCCGCTTATATGTATAAAAGGAACGGATGTATTTATCGCCTTCTATAGGTAACCACAAGAAGTGTGTTCTGGTTTTTATATCTAATATAGAATTCGAATACTTAAGGTTTAAGTTGCTAAATCTGTTGTTCTTTCAGAAATCAGAAAATAAAAACATTGACATTCACATTCTCTTTTTATGCGTTTGTCTCAGTGTAACTTTTTTGAATTACCAACTCTAAAAGTTTCATAAAATTTATTTGTCTTTTATATATTTTTTCATTCCATGGAAGAAATAAACAGAACAAAGCCAAATAACCGCTTTGAGTTTTATTGAATCGTTGAATAAATTGCATTTAAACTAGTAATAAATTATATTATACAGATGGAGTTTCGTTAAATGATTTGGTTTTTTCCTACTTAGGATTTAAATTAATGCTGTGATATAAAAAATATAACAAATTATAAACAAAGTTACAAAATTTAAGGATTTGTCGTAAAACTAAGCTGACGTGGTAGTATAATACAGAAATATAATACCTATTAGATATAAAGATCGATTTAAATTCGAGGAAGACTTTTGGCAGTTCGGTACACCATCATCAACGTTTTTTTAATAATAATAATAATGACTTTATTGCAATATATATCATATTACAACAGGCGAAGTTGAAGCTTAGCTTTCTATCTTAACCTAAGTATTTTACCTACGGCAATACATTGGATTTTATTGTATATTGAGGTATACCTACCTATAAACAAAAATTTTCACAAAATGCTAAAAAATAAGAAAATACATACAATAAGAGAAATATATATTGCTGTGAGTATTAACAGTTAATTGAAAAAGCAAAAAATAGACAGTTACTTATAGAAACAATGAGACAATCTTACAAACTTCATTCTTAAACCTTCTATATTTGATATTTGAGCTTTTTACGTCGATATTAAAAGGGTATTATAGTACAAATATTTGCAAAATCATTGTTGTCTAGTACATATTTGCATTGATTACTTCAGTAATATTGATGCAAAAAATGAATGTTCTATACTGATGACTTTAAATGCATAGGCCTGTAAAGAACTTCAATTTAATTCTAATCTATCAATCTATATTATGTACAAGCGGCCAATAGACTCAGTTGCAGTCCACGAGGCAATAGTTCAACCTTGAAAATAGTTGGAATATATATATATATATATATATAATTGTTCAAGTTTCTTGGCCTTATGTTTATTATAACTGGAAAAGGATCTTGGGGTATAGGCCTTTTTTGTAAAGTATTACTCTTTATTCCACACCAAGCTTTCGATAATATTTATTATGTTTATCAAGGCTACAAAAAAGAAGAAAATGATGATTTGGTTATTAAGTATAGAAACATAATAACTGGATGCACCTCCGGCGCATCAATGGGTCATAAAATAAAAAACATCATGACAATGGCTTTACATTAAAAAAAACACCCACACACACATAGACATTGAATTTAATTTAGAAGTTGGTTGGTTTGCATTCACATTTCGGCATTAAGGTATTTTAAATAAAAGATAGTTGTTAAAACTTTGTTCATAATTAATTTATGTGTAAAATCAATTATTAATGATACTATTTAAATTTAAGTAACTCTACCAACCCACTTAGAAGGTAGTTATTATGTTTGTATACTTAATAACCAAATCATCGTTTTCTTCTTTTTTGTAGCCTTGATAAAGATAATAAATATTATCGAAAGCTTGGTGTGGAATAAAGAGTAATACTTTACAAAAAGGCCTATACCCCAAGATCCTTTTCCAGTTATACATATATATATATATATATATGTTTTCTACTATATAGGCTGAGAAATTGAGATCGAATCGATATATGGTTAAGTTTCTTGTATCCATATTATTGAAAGAAACTTGAGAATTTGATTTTGTTTACAATAACATTCGTCACGACACGTACACGTCGCACAATTCTTTGGCTATTTGGCAAAATCTATCAAAATGTTTAAAATTTTCCTCGCTATACGATAACCGTAAATTCATATCATAGCAGTGTATAATTAATTAAATATCTGGTTAAAATAATTTAATAAACATGTCAGGTAACCACATATGCAGACAGGCTACAATTTGAACTACTATAAAACGCTAGCTATCTTATTAACTCTAATCTTCAACGAAAACAGGGTAAAGTCGGGCACGGATTTCTCAAAATCAAAACAAGTGTAAAATATGCCATGTGTTTTAACATACGTTTAAATAGTCAGCGCAGGGAAACGTTTACTTTTGTTGAGGCTTCTTTGAAGGCAAACATTTTTAAAATAGTTCCCAAATCGTCACTTTTTTCATTAAAGTAATGTCATGAGAACAGAAAACAGATTTGTATGCTATTCTTATGGAATCTACTCGATTAAACAACATACAAACTTACAACGTTCGGGTGCTAGGCTGTTCTTGAAATTATCGCTATCCTACACCCGGTACTCATTATTCGCGCAATAGCTTAATTAAACCGAAATATATTTACAACTGACACATGCGCAGATGCTTAATTAAACAGAAACTGCATTTCCCCACGTTCATTTTATTTTTGCTAAAATAATGTGTTTGTTGAAAAAAGTCCATTTTATTTATATTTCATTACATTCAACCATTAAGATAAGAGGAGAAATTCGCGGATGCCACACTTTATTTGAACATTTTCACAATAAACATATTCCAGCACATTTTTCCTCAACAAATCCAAACATTACGCAAAATATTTACACATGGAACATAATTAGATACTTGATTTTCCAACTAATTTAATTTACTTAACTAACACAATAATATAACAAATATTAACACATTATTATATCTAAAAAAACTCCTAATTTATGAGTATTTTTATTTTAATACTATTCACATTAACTAAATCTGGCAGAATTGTTTTTAAATGACACATGTTGACACATTTGGCATTCGAATCTTGATTTTTACCGTCCTCACCATCTACGTCTGCATTTAAAGACTATTTTAAAAATCCAACCATGGCATACCTGTTATTCAATTTTGTAAACGTTTACTCTAGTAATCGTAAAGTTGCAAGTTTAAAACAGGGTCATGGAACTGTTTTTATTATTATTGAAAACGGGGATGCTAGAAATGTCAACTTTCTGTCACTAATACAGATGCAAGAAATGTATCAATATATTCCATTCGATCTAATTTCTTTTTATAGTCGAACTATTGTCTCGAGGATTAGAACTAAGTCTATTGGCCGCTTGTCAGTAATAATAATAAAAAAAGTTCATTGGCCCAGTTTTGAACTCGCACCCTTAAGATTTCGAAGATGTGTTAAGGTTAAACACATAGACCAACAGATATACTATTTTTTTAAATTGTTATTAGATGCAGATGCCTAGAACCTGGATAATGACGACGGTAAAACAGACAATTGTGACAACACAAATTTCCAGAATGTCCAACGCGAATCTAAATTATGTTGTATTTATAAAAGTTGAATAAAAACCTTGTAATTTCCCAAAACGTTCAGTAAAAATACGTTCAGTTTAGATAGGAAGAGCTATAGCAGACTTCTATATGCTTTTAGTGCATACTCAATTAAAAAATCGACGTAAATGTAGTAATTGTAGTATCTTCTAGCATTTTTGTTGTAGGCATTTCGTAAAACTAAAATAGTTGATAAATCAAAGCTCGCACGAAAAATATGCCTGTAGAAATTATGAATCTGGCGGTCGTATCAGGTCGATTTTTTTTGCACATTTTAGTGAACACAAACACTCGTTAGTATATTTAACAAGAGGCCAATATACTCATTGGCGTCCTCGAGGCAATAATAATAATAAGCGTTTATTCTCAACAGGTCAAACCCACTTAGAGGAAAATTAATACACTTTGTCCAAGAATACTTCCAATTCTTCTTATAAATAAATATGACAATCTAACTAGTAATACAATTAACCGTTCAATATTATATACTACAATAATAAATGCAATAAACAACAGTCCAATATTAAAAAATAATCATTATCCATTCAGTAAACTAAGGCATAAAACAAAAGCTTAACCGTGAAAACATCGTTGAATTGCCGACAATTCCTAATAATGAAACCCAACATTTTATTTGCGCTCAATACTACACTGACGGCCTGCTGGATAAATGTAAATTCACTGTCAATGACAACACCCAAATCTTTAATTTCGCTGAGCCTTCCCAATGACTCATTGTTCAATTGATAATCAAAATTTAATGTATTCTTTAGTCTGGAATAGCTAACGATCTTGCATTTAGGTACATTAAGCTCTAAATGGTTATCTGTGCACCAGGTACACAGAGTGTTCAAATTACTCTGCAGATGATCGCAGTCATTCAAGGAATTAATGTGTTGGAAGATCTTCAGATCTTCAGCATAAGCAGGCCTACCACACGTAAAAGTCTCAATTAAGTCATTATTGAAAATATTGAACAACAAAGGACCGACATTGGAGCCCTGTGGAACCCCCGACCTGGAAGGAAAAACAAAAGACTTAAAGCCTTCATATTCTACAAACTGTAATATTTCGAATATATATATGATCGGAAGCAGTTGATCAAACGATAAAAGAAACCAAAATTCTGTATTTTATACAACAATATGTAGTGAGTTATCGGTCAAATGCTTTGCAAGAATCGATATAAATCACGTACATCTGCTGGAGATCATCGATGGCTGAACATAAGTTCTCAGAAAACAAAGCCAAATTAGAAAAACATGAACAACCATTCAAGAACCTATGTTGATTCTCAGAGAATCTATTCTGAAGCTGAGAATAAATTTTCTCATATATTAATTACAATCTCAAGAACTTGAAAGAAGGGAAATTGGCATGTAGTTGCTAATCACATCAGACTTCCCTGATTTTAGGATTGGCGTAACTCTTGCTGTTTTCCAGCAAATAGGAAATGTGGAAGACTTAAGAATTTTCTTAAAAATATGTTGCAATGAGAGTGCACAGAGTGTGATGTCTTTCACGAGGAAACTAAAGAGATCATCTGTAACTATGTTGAATTAGCGGGTATTATTTACATTCAGAAAGAATACTAATTTTATAGCTCAGTCCAAATGAATCCCAATATGCTATTCAAATTGTTACTGGTTCGACTCAAGTTTTACGAGCGGCTTGTAAATCAAGTTTTAATTAAAGAAGAACAAACAAAGAATATCAACTTTATTAATCTGTAATCACTGCCGGTCACGCGACATTTTACTTAAAAGAAAAACAATAATTAAATGACTTTTTGTCAATAACATAACTAAACTTTATTAGAAATAAAACGCAAAAGTTTTGGCTCAAAACAACTAATTTAACCCTACAGAACTCGCGTTAAGAAAATTACGCCAGAACTCGCGCGTGAGCCTTTCTCTCACTATTTATTATTGTGTATTTTTTTATTGTGACGAGACAACATTACACTCAAAAATAATTGCGAATAATTTTTACTGAAGTGCTGCATCTTTTTTTTTTTTTTTGGATTTTCGGTTTTTGCTTCTTGGCAATATCCCAAAAATCCAGCTTGATCGTCTGCCGTTACACGTTCGGGTTCAGGAATGCCTACCAGTTCTCTACTTCGCTGTATCCTGTTGAATGGCTTACATATTACTGAAGCGCGGTATACTAAGTGTGTTTTCATCAACTAGTTTCATCCTCAGAAACAGTCGACGATATTCAATAATTTCTGTATTGTGTTTATTTATATGGGAATACAAACGCCTGAACTCACGTAATGAGAGAATCACTCACAAACCTGCACTTGATCAACAAACTTCGTATTATATCGCAGAACAAAGTGTACTGAAATTTGAATTTAACTAATCAGGGGGCGCAACATGAACACAAAGCCAGCTAGAGAGCGTGGTAGGCTCATCCAGTATCTATATCCTGAAATCTTGAGATTTTACCCGAAGCGTGAGAGAAATGCTCATAGCGCGAGTACTGCAGGGTTAATAATTAAAACTAATAAAGAAAATTAATAACAACAAGAAATAAATATGTATAAATTAAAAAAGGATAAAACAATTAAACGAGAATGAAAATTTAGAAGAAAATCTTAGTCATTACTTGTACAACTTAAAATAAGAAAATTAATATAATTACGAATAATTATTAATATAATTACTAATAATTATGTAAATTCCTATACGAAACTTTAATTTCAATTGAAAACTGAATTTATTTCAATTACTAAAAGAATATTTATAAAAACTGATTGGAAACAAACAGGCCTTTAATTAAAAGAATTAACAAAGAACTTACTGAACTTTATACAATTCACTACTTCAGAATAAAATGAAATGGACTTAGTCTTTATACTGGTGTAATTTTAAAACAAAAACTAGAAAATAATTCTTAACTGTGAGAAATCTACTAAGTCCAAAAACAATTAAAATATTTTAACTTTATAAAATTGGTACATCTAGAGCCTTCTAACTGACACGAATCTGATTTGAAAGTCCTATTGCCTTTCCAAAATTGACTCATAAAAATGACATAGTAGGTACCTAGATTGAAAATAGCCAATCAGAATACATCTAGAGGGTGTGAATTCAGAAAATAAGATACATTTTTATGTCGACTTTAATAACGGTTGTTAATTGTTAAGATCTCCTATGTTGGAGATTTTTCAGAAGATCAACAAAACACTACTGTTGTAAAGTTAGGAACAATACGATTATATAATGACTTCTTAATCTCCGGAAAAGCTAACTGGATGAAAACCCATGTTCATATTTTCGGCGCCCTTTATATTTATTCTTTGTTATGGGAAACCTTGTTAACTCCCCAACTACTAGCCTCTGTATATAATAACAAAAGTCCGACATTTAATTTACATGAAGGTGTTTTGAGAATCTTGAATGACCACTCTATATTTACAACATCTGGTTATCTTTTCTAATATATGCTTTTATCTTTGTTCTAACTCATAAACAAACTAAATATTCTCGATTAGAACAAGGTAAAACTTCTTTTAGGAACATTTGTTAAAAGCCCAAGATAATAAATTTATTACTTGCAGATGTTGTATAATGTTTACGAAAAGATTCTACTTCTAGACATGTTAGGTATAAAACTATAAAAATAAGAGAAAATATCCAAATATATATACCGGGTAGGACAAAAGTAAATTCTATTGTCAGTGTGTCTTTGTTTTGTTACACATCTATGCCACATGTAAGCTTATTGTTTAGAGATTTACCAGCCTTGATAATATCATCGATAGTAAAATCAATAATATCTACAGTATCCGCATATGACATCTGCATAAACATTGTGAAAGAATCTGGCAAACCGATCAATATGAGGAGAGGTATAATAATATATACGTTTTCATCAGCAACCATTGTGCCGGGAATTCTAGAGTAATTTCGCTTACTTTGTAGAAATTGACTAGGATCATTTTTAGTCGACTGTTCGTAGTTCGAATCATAGTCCGATGATGCCCGTTTTATTAGAATTTTTACTAGTCCCCTAAGAGATATAAATTTATCTCGATAATAATAGATTTGAACCTGCAAAAAATTTTATGCGCTTTCTCTTTATTGTGTATATTATCAATTATCTCTCTAGTAAAATAATCAGGACGCACCTTCTTCTACGCTTAACTTTAAAGGGAACAGGTGCCTGAAATACGATACCAAGAATACGATTCAGCTCACCACAACACTGATTCGCATTTGTAGAGTCATATATAAACATCGGACCAATCAGCATTAAATATACTATATATCCAAAAATAATGAATTTAAGAAGATAAAAAATAAACTTGCCAACAAGATCAAAAACTTAAAGAACCAATATTTTCGTACTAATTGGATAAATGCAGGTAATAATGTAAAAAAACAGTGGAGATTTATTAATAACTTCTTTAAGAAAAAAATAGAAACAACAGATTCATTTATTATAGATGGTAATATTACTCAAAATAAACAGAATATAGTTGACGGGTTTAATGACTACTTCGTGAGTGTTGGGAAATCCATTGTAGATCAGTTAGGAGGTAGGAAGTTAGGGCTGCGGGTCCTGTTAGGGATTTTGAAGAAATTAAGTCGGACCACACAATCACTAGGCTAGCTAAGACCACTGAAATGGAGGTTGAGGAGATTATCCTTGATTTAAAACGTAATTCCGCCCCTGTTGATGACAATGTAACTGTAACAGACTTGCTAAATCTAAAAAGTCTCATCATCAAAGTTATTGTAAAACTAATTAATAATGTGTTTAGTACCGGTATATTTCCAGATGAACTGAAAATAAGTAAAGTCAGTCCTATTTACAAAGCCAATAATAAAAAACTTTTGAATAATTATAGGCCAATTTCTGTTATAAGTGTTTTTTCAAAAATACTAGCAAAAATTATCAAAAAGCGGCTCCTAGATCATTTAAATAACCATGTAACACTGGACCCCTACCAATATGGTTTCGTTAAGAATAGCAGTGCGCTGGCGGCCACATTTGATTTTATTAATTACTTATCGGAGGCATTGGATGAATTGTGTTTATCGATCTTCAAAAAGCATTTGATCTGGTTAGTATTGACTTGCTCTTGAAAAAGATGAAGTATTTGGGTCTGCACGGTGTAGTTTATGAAATAATTAAAACCTATTTGTATAATAGAAGTCAGTATGTGAGGATTGATGAATACAATAGTAGGCCATTGAAAAATACTCATGGTGTTCCTCAAGGTTCCGTTCTCGGGCCATTACTATACACCTTGTATGTCCTTAATCTGCAGAGCACTAATCTTGAGAACCGATATTTTACCTTTGCTGACGACACGGCATTGGTTTTCACAGGAACTAACGATACAATTTTGAGAGAGAAAATTAATTATAATCTTGGTATATACTTAAATTGGTTATTCTATAATAGGCTTAAATTGAATGTTGAAAAAACAAAATATATGTTATTCAAGCAAAAAAATAGGCATATTGATGATATTCAGGTTGTCATTAATGAACGTCAGTTAGAGAGGGTCCAGAGTATGAAATATTTAGGACTTATGGTCTACGAACAATTAAATTTGCAGTGTCATGTTAACTCACTTATCTCAAAAATACGCCCTATGATTCCAATAATCTATAAATGTCGTAATTATCTCACACATACAACTAAGCTATCCATATACAATTCGTTCTTTCTGTCTCATTACAGATATTTAATACCGGTGTGGGGTACTTGTTGTTAAACATATTTTAATAAGTTACAAATTTTACAAAATAAAATCCTGAAGATTCTGTTCGACTACGACAGACGCACACATACGTTTGATTTATATAGGGAACTAGATGTTTGTCGGTTGGCGAAAATATTGGAACTGGAACAATGTAAGCTAATTTTTAAAATAATTAATAATATGCAAAGAAGCAACAACGATTTGATATTTATTAGTGGCATCCACGGTTATGATACCGGGGCACAAACAAACATTTATGTGAATGCACCTAGAACTAATGTAGCATTGAATAGTCCATTGTGTAAGTCTTGTACAATATTTAACAACTTACCAGATAATGTTAAAAAATGTCAGAGTCTGAATGTATTTATAAAAAAAAAATGAAAATATCATTGCAAATCTAATAATAATAATTCTGCGCGAATTGTATATTACTAATGTTTTTCCGAGACCAGTGCATTCTCGCACTGTTTGGGATTTAAAATATAAGATGTTATTGTGAAGAAAAAAAAAATTGAATAAATAATACTGTTTTCAAAAAAAAATATCAAACTATACGTAAGAGTTCAGTCCGCTTTTCTGAAATTGTCTTCAATACCAAACTTATCAGTGCGAGGCATAGTAGCCACAAAACCAACTTGTAAAACTTGGATGAAATACATCTTCGCTGACAAGGGCAATATCATTCCTGGTAACATTGCACTCGAAATTACACATTAGATCGAGTTAATTGTAATACTTTTCCTATCGGTGCCTGTAGTGTGAATATTCGTGTCAAAAAACGGTACATTAAAATCGCTAATAACAATCACATAATTATCATTAAAAATACTTGGCAAAATGTTCGAAAAAAAGATCAAAATCATAATTTGTTATCTGAGGGGGAATATACAGGGTATACAAGTGATTTAGAAATAGACTTTACGTTCATTTAACTTATATTATTTATTTTATGAAATAATCCATTCAAAGAGGAGCGATGATTAATATACTCGTATAAATCATACGGCGTCTGCTCCACAAAACAAATATATTTATATTTTAAAAAATCAAGGCACATTGCCTATGTCAGTCAGACATGTTTCGAGAAAATTATTCTCATCATCAGTGACAATCAAGTACAAGATGAACACTTTCAGTTTTCTTAATGTAACATATTCATTTTGTGAAAAAGGTTATGTGAAAATTTTTTTATGTAAATTAAATTTAAAATACTGTTTTATATGAATTCAAAATTAAAATTTTAAAATTAAATTAGAAATTAACATTTTTTGATGGCATAATGCCTTTTTTTATATTAGTACTTCTTTTTATATAAAAAAAAAAGAAAAAAAAAGGCATTATGCCATCAAAAAATGTTAATTTCTAATTTAATTTTAAAATTTTTATTTTTTAATTTTGAATTCATATTAAACACTATTTTAAATTTAATTTACATAAAAAAAATTTCACATAACCTTTTTCACATAATGAATATGTTACATTAAGAAAACTGAAATTGTTCATCTTGTACTTGATTGTCACTGATGATGAGAATAATAATTTTCTCGAAACATGTTTGACTGACATAGGCAATGTGCCTTGATTTTTTTAAAACATAAATATATTTGTTTTGTGGAGCAGACGCCGTTTGATTTATATATTATATTATTTATATTATACACCCTGTATTTATTTTTATTCTTTCTTTTTTCTTGGGATGTAAGGTTCTATTTGATAACCGAATTTTTTTCCTTTTGAAATATTTTTATGTCATGTCAAATAGTACAACGTTTCGGCTTATTCGCCTTCTTCAGGTACATCTCTTTTCAGCATCGCATGATTCTGTAGATTTTTTCTTTGCTACGTACCACTTTTAGTGGGTATTTTGGTTTGTGGAAAAAAAAATCTACAGAATCATGCGATGTTGAAAAGAGATGTACCTGAAGAAGGCGAATAAGCCGAAACGTTGTACTATTTGACATGAAATAAAAATATTTCAAAAGGAAAAAAATTATAAAATAGAACCTTACATCCCAAGAAAAGAAAAGAATAAAAAAAATTATAACAAGGTTCAAGAAAAATACAATACTAAAATACCCTGTATTTAGTATTGGGGGTTTTTATATTTGGCGTAACAAGTGATGAGTGGGTATATTTATCAGCCCAGACTGGCTTAAAAGGAACAAACAAATAGGTGTGATTTTTTTCATTAAAATTATGTCTATATTTTTATAAAAATTAAAATATTTAAAAAGGTTTAGGTGAGATGTATTTTAATGAAAGTTAGGTTTATTTTGAACGGAGAATATAAAAATATATTCATATACAGGGCATTCTATTAAAAAAAGACAACTATGGTTCATTTCTTATATTTAGGAGGGTGTCCTAATAGTCCTAATAGTATAGATTCACAATATTTTTAAAATGTAGCCATAAATCATGTTCATCGAACCCATGGATAAAACTTTAAGGAAATTAAATAGTTTAGCCACAATATTCCGTGTCATATGGCGTGAATAACCCTGTATATACGGCGGCAAAGATTAATGTACATTAATCTTTGACGGCGGCATTCAGGTATCTACCTATTATTTTAATTATTTTATGGAACAGACAAATCGAATATAACTGTAGCCTGTATGACATGTTCAACCACTTTAAATCAGGAGTTTATGACTGAAAGGATCAAATTTCCGTATCCCATATATGCATTCTCATGAAAGTGTCATTACCTAGACAGGGCTTATATACTGGAAAGCAATACGTAAACTGAGAAAACACCGAGTCACCGATTTTTTTTTTTTTAGTTTTATGGTTGAATGGCGGTGAGGATATAGAAGTTTCAGAGCAACATAAGCTCTTTGAATGTTTTTTGAAACCTGCTCCCTGAAACGTAAAGTGTTGTGTAAATGAAGCCCAAGTTCTTTGCACTATCAGTAGTTTGTAGTTTGACATTATATGAGATTTACTTTTTTATGTAATTTTGATTGCCAAACAGTATGACCGGCGACTTTTCAGGATTAATAATTAATGAATGCTCAACTGACTTATGATCCAAAATATGATCCTGATGAAATTCATGTGCAGCAAAAGACCAATTACGTGTCATCAGCATACATACACATTTTGGAGTGGTTTATAAATTTGGGAAGCTGCGATGTGTATAATTTAAATAAAAAATAAATCCTTGAGGAACACCACAGCGCAAACTTTAACACAAATATCATTCAAACCACAAGATTTCAGTATCGATCCTAAAATCTGGTATCTAGTAAAGCTGTGCAGAGCAACTGTGAACAACGGTCGAAATCCTGACTGAAGCTTCGGTAAAATATTACTATCATTTAAGTAGTCACGTAAGTACATGATATTCAATTATTTCTCAACGTTTCTAGAATATAAAAATAATGTAGAACTTTTCGATAATGAGGTATTGTGTACATGAAAATCATGTGTTTGATAATTGTGATATGCGAGTCTACTTTTATGGGGATCGCTCTGTACGTAATGTAAATTAATTTTCCATTAGAGCGACTGTGTTCTCTAAATAAATTATGCACTTACACTTAAGGTAAAAGCGTAAACTAGAAGACACTTCCCTATTCTTCTGTAGACACTCACTGCGGCAAATGCAGTGCCCCAATTAGTCAGACGTTGATTAAAGAAAAACCATCTAAATAAATGAGATATATTTTGATTTCAATTGCGTCTTGAAATTTTCATTATACAGAGAGTTAGTTTGAAGTATAATACAGGGTATCGTAAATACAATAATGCAATCGCCGTCCTGGTCAAGGTCGTTTATTTACAGTGGTGTTGATAGATGTATTAAAAATAGTTAGTGTTGTTTAGCAGTTTATTGAAAAAATCGATGATAGGAAAGAAAATTTCAATATGTTATATTTTTATGCCATTTTTGAATATCTTTTATCTCAGAAAGCTGTAGAGTAATAAAATGGGGAATTCCGTCCAGTTTGACTGAATTTCATGGTCGTCCATAAGTGTGTGACTGACCATAAGTCCATAAAAATCATTTAACTTAAAAAAAAATATGAATTAACCATGGTAACCCCAGAGAACTGGCGAAAAGCAGTGTTTAAAGACGAGGAGGAGAACATGGGGGATCATGACAAACTTATCGATTGGACCGTCGATCTTTTGATTATAATTTGAAGACGTTATCACAGTTCCCCATACGAATATGAAGAATATAACCTAATATAAGGGATGGAAGATGCTTATATGTTGAAACACCTACGGTGCGATCACGATAGTTAAGTACGTGCTGGCGCCGGGATTAATTGAATGGTACTTCCGGCCGAGTCGGTAGACTGCATAATGCCAAGAAGTTATGGACTACTAGTCGTAGGTGCAGGCAGCTGGCAGATGATCGTAGTTCGAACTCGACGCTAAACTGTAGGTCTATACTTAAAAAAAATAATTCACTGAATGATGGCTAAATTGCCAAATAGGCCAATAACATAATAAAAAAAAACTTCTAACTATTTCTACAATACTTGCCTGCACGCCTTTGGCGTACCATTTTCAGGGAATAAGAATAGATAATCCTAGGGATAACAGTAGGCAATTGACCCTAAACTGTGTGGTGCTAGCTGAACTTAATGAAAAGTAAGAAGTTTGCATTGACACCAATGCCAAATTATGGAAGTGGCCGAAAGTATTGGCGGTCACCCAGTAGGCCTTTTGCATACCTAATGAGGATTTATTACTCTACACACTCCCGTAATAGACTATAGTGACAGCTTATAAAAATACATATTTTTAGTAAAACCAAAATTTTATTTTTTTCCCCAAAACTAATTAAGCAAGATCTTCATCATTAACTTCGACAAACGCGGATAACATACAATATATGCGCGAAATACAAATGAACATTCCTGAAATAAAGACAACAAAGTCCAAATTATTAGAGCTTGTTAGACAAGGAAATTTCCAATAAAAGAATATCTTATTGTAACGTTTTTTTGAGTTCGTTATGTGAAATAATAATGAGCTTTAATGAAATCTAATTTATGTACACTTAGAATAAACACTTAAACAACTAATAACTTAAACGAACTAATACGGCTTATGTTTATTTTCATTAATTATTTATACTATTTATTTTACTAGAATATATATGTCACAACACTGTTCTCAACTATTCACTCTTCACTTCATTGTAACCATTTTGAATTAGCGGGTATTATTTACATTCAGAAAGAATACTAATTTTATAGCTCAGTCCAGAATGAATCCCAATATGCTATTCAAATTGTTACGGGTTCGATTCAAGCTTTACGAGCGGTTTCAATCTAAGAAGAACAAACAAAGAATATCAATCTGTATTAAAGTAATGTAAAATTACTCACCTTTTATAATTCTGGATCTCTGTCGGTCACCCACATTGTATTTAAAAGAAGATTATTAATTAAATGACCTATCTGTTCACCAACATAACGAAAACTTTATTAGAAATAAAACGCCAAAGTTTGGGCTCAAAACAACTAATTTAATAATTAAAACTAATAAAGAAAATGAATAACAACAAACAAGTAAAAATATGTATAAATAAAAAAAAAGGATAAAGCAATTAAACGATAATGAAAATTTAGAAGAAAATCTTATTCATTAATGTACAACTTAAAATAGGAACATTAATATAATTACGAATAATTATATTAATTCCCATTCGAAACTTTAATTACAATTGAAAACTGTATTTATTTCAATTACTAAAATAAACAACTTTAATCTTTATAAAAATTGTTTAGCAACAAAAAGGCCTTCAATTCAAAGAATTAACAAAGAACTTACTGAACTTGAACTTCGATTATTATTAAGAAACTTTATACAATTAGAAATCACATCTAGACTCTACCAAGGCTAAAACGAATCTAATTTGAAAGTCCTATCGCCTTTCCAAAATTGCCTCATAAAAATAATTCCTATACAAATACAGCTACAGGGTGAATAGTAGTTTACGTCTTAGAAATAAAATACATTTTTATGTCGACTGTAATAATGATTGTTGATACTTAGGGATCTTATGTTGCAGTTCATTCAAAAGATTAACCAGTCACTACCATTTGTAAAGCAAGAACCGAATCAGCGACTGGACAAAAACCCATTGTCTTTTTATTCGCCTTTTATATATATTATTTGATATGAGAAACCGTGACACCCTCCAATTTGCTTCTGTATATAATAATAAAAGTCCGACATTTAATTTACTTGAAGGCATTTCGATGTTCAAAAGTGAGACCACTCTATTTTTAAAACATGTCATTCTCCGAACAAGAATACACGGTCCACCTCTTTCTAAAAGTTGAACAAAGAAAAGAGACAGAAATTATATATTTTTATTCATTTACCTTGGATGTGTTTATTGCTCTTTGTAAAACCCATATCAATAAACGATAAAATAGATAGAAAACAGACCCTTAAATTTCATGACTAAAAGGACAGTTTAGGAACATTTGCTAACAATCTACTTTAAATAATATTCACAAAAATATTATATTTCCCAAACTAATAGAAAATATCTATAAAATCACCCAACTAGTATACATAATACCAGTGGCGTGGTGTTTTATTACATCATGACTGATTGTCTGTCCCCGTTATATGTTGGCTATTTATATTTTTCTCATTTCTCGAACACTTCCAGTAAACAGTCGTTTCTTCTACAAGATTCTGGCGCGCACATTGTACTAAATTAACACAACGTTGCACCGGACGAGGTATAGCCTATTAAATCTGTACAGAGTCGCCTCTGGTTAGTTTGAGTAGCGAGCTTTCTAGAACGATTACATCTGATTCATGGTGTTAATACAGATGGTGTGCTATCGCGCATGTAATCTACCGTCTCTGTCGCACCGGTGACGTCAGCCTGGGAGCATTTTTGAAATCTGGTCAATGGCTTTTAAATATCGATATTACTTAGTTTTATTTGTTTTTAGGTGTTTCATTATTAACAAAAATAACTAAACAAAAAAGCCAAATGTAGCTTTTAGTTATAAAAAATTAGGAAAAATAAAATACTTCACAGCGCTTAAAATGTTTTTTTTTTATTTATAACATGACCTGAATCACAATATTTATTCATGTGTAATGTACTTTCAGTATTTATTCAAAAAAGGTTTTAGGGCTAAATAAACAACAAAAACCAATTATTTACTTTTTTTATTTGTAAACTTGGACATTTTTTTTTTCCAGCTTGCGTTTGGAATTTAACAAACTAATATTTTTATTAAGCTCTCTTAATCTAATATAAGTTCGGGTACGAACCATACAAAGAATAACTTCATAGGGTAAATATTTTAAATTAGATGGTATTTTTTCAGTAACAATATTTGCCAACCTCTTAAATATTATTGGTTCTTTCGATAAAAAATTACCATGAAAATTCCGAAATTCTTCTTCTATGATCCGTCCCATTACTATCAAATCATCACTAGGTTGAAGTAAAAACCCCCTTGAGAGCAAGGTCAGCCAATCAGGATTGCTATTAGTACTTAAAACAAGTACATTTTTTGTTTCATTACCTAAATTTAAATGCTTAAATTTATTTTTGAAACGATAGGCTACATAGCCTGCAATATATTTCAAACCTTCGTTTGCTATAGTATCTGAAAATTTATTAGTCTCCAGTATCCCCAATACATTTTCCCACTCGGTTGGCACAGCATAATTGGTCAGATCTATTTCGAGAACTAACTCTTCCGGTATTTGCGGTTCTACAAATGTATAGTTAGTAAAACAATCATCCTGAGTAGAAAAATCCTCTTTGTCAAGATTTTGCTCAGAGTTCACATCCGATAAAGTGTTTTTAAGTAACTCTTGAGATAAACAAATTTCAACAATAAATTTGATTTTATTATAAATTTTCTATATAATTATGAATAGAATAAAAACAATTTATATTGCTTTGTGGTGTTCACAGTTTCATCAGTCATCTGGCGTTGCCACGTCAGTCATACTCGTATTATGATGTTCTGATACCTACACTTTTAAAACTGCTCCCAAAATGACGTCATGCGCAGTCCGATCTAAAACACGTTCATAGGCGTAGCACACCATGTGTATTAACGCCACGATCTGATTACAATAGTATAGCCAACGCGGTGTTGCGGATGTATTTATTTATCTCTAAGGTTAGGGGACATTTTAATATGCGTCATATTATTCATAATCTTTGCATATTACATGGCCATACGCCGCTGAGGTTACCCCATATTATTGCATATTTAATCCCATTAAACTTTTTAAATATTGCCGCGTTTTTTTGAAACACCCTGTATATTTAAAGGTAATTCGATGCTGTTTACACATATTATGATAAAAATGTTGGCAATGATAATAATATAAATCGGTTAAAGACATGAAATTAAAAAAACAATACACCTTGCAGAATCTAAACTACAAAATAGGGTTATAGAAATAATTGAAAAAGGCGGTCATATCCCAGAGATTTAGGTGTTTTTTTGTTACTCCGCCACAATATGCAACGCTGGCATGGGACTTTTTGAATCAACATTTTCCCGAGCAGTGGTTTACTAGAAGAGATAACATCGTGTGTCCTCATAGATCACCAGATTGAATACCAGTAGCCTTGTTTTTTTGTGGGGTCATTACGAAGTCTTATTTATAAAACTAAACCTACCCCTCAAGAAGAGCTTCGTCACTGAATAGTGGTAGCATGTGGTGTTAACCCCCGAATGGCTTTAAAACGTTTATGAAAATTGAGAGAAAGATGTTTGTGGCGACACCTAGCGTGAACAGGCAATATGCCGGGTGAAACACAGTTCACTAACGACGGCCGGATAAGAAGTAATAACTCCATTATATCCTATTGCCAACACTAGATGCGCCCGAATCCCTTAGCAGGGAGGCTTTATTTAAGAATTGCTTGTTACATAAAGCAACAAGACTTTTAAGTTATGTTGGAAATTTATTTCACACCACCATGCTTCCACCAGACGGCCGTTTCGTCGATCCACGACTCATCAGTGGTGATCGGCAGGCAGTGTGACCTAAATTTCCAACATTTACAGAGAGCTTATACTAGCACGAGAATTGATTGAGAGAAAGATGTTTGTGGCGACACCTAGCGTGAACAGGCAATATGCCGGGTGAAACACAGTTCACTAACGACGGCCGGATAAGAAGTAATAACTCCATTATATCCTATTGCCAACACTAGATGCGCCCGAATCCCTTAGCAGGGAGGCTTTATTTAAGAATTGCTTGTTACATAAAGCAACAATCGACGAAACGGCCGTCTGGTGGAAGCATGGTGGTGTGAAATAAATTTCCAACATAACTTAAAAGTCTTGTTGATCTAGGTGTCGCCACAAACATCTTTCTCTCAATCAATTCTCGTGCTAGTATAAGCTCTCTGTAAATGTTGGAAATTTAGGTCACACTGCCTGCCGATCACCACTGATGAGTCGTGGATCGACGAAACGGCCGTCTGGTGGAAGCATGGTGGTGTGAAATAAATTTCCAACATAACTTAAAAGTCTTGTTGCTTTATGTAACAAGCAATTCTTAAATAAAGCCTCCCTGCTAAGGGATTCGGGCGCATCTAGTGTTGGCAATAGGATATAATGGAGTTATTACTTCTTATCCGGCCGTCGTTAGTGAACTGTGTTTCACCCGGCATATTGCCTGTTCACGCTAGGTGTCGCCACAAACATCTTTCTCTCAATCAATTCTCGTGCTAGTATAAGCTCTCTGTAAATGTTGGAAATTTAGGTCACACTGCCTGCCGATCACCACTGATGAGTCGTGGATCGACGAAACGGCCGTCTGGTGGAAGCATGGTGGTGTGAAATAAATTTCCAACATAACTTAAAAGTCTTGTTGCTTTATGTAACAAGCAATTCGTTTATGAAAATGTCAAAGGAAGATATTAATGTTGCATGGAAGTATATAGGTGACAAATTGAGCATTTAGTCAAATAAAGCAATTTAGAAAACTTAGTTCTGTCGATTTATTTTACACACATTTTTACATCAATTTTAAACCAAAATTTTAAAAAAATGCATGTTTTTAAAGAGAAGAAGAATTACCTTTAAAACAATGTACCACTTGACTACACGTGCTGGAAGAGGTTACCAAGTCGTGTAGAGGGAAAACCATAAGAATTAATGATCTGTGTTTAAAAAATATCCTCCTTGAAAAAAAGATCGGAATTTGCCTGGAAAAATAAATAAATATTACAAATACAAATATCTGAGGTGATATTCATTATTTGTAATGTATACCTATGTACTTGAGAACTTTTCTGAATTCCACCACGTTACAATAAATAGAAAAATTATATATTATAATTTATCTTCACCAGATGCATACTCATTCCTATCTAACACACACATATAAATTCGTTAGTTCTTCCTTTAATTTAGAGAAATAGCCATAGAATATTACGAGAATATAAAAAAGAGGGAAAAAGAAATTATATGCCTAGAAGCTTAACATCCCTGCAGGATAACAGCTGTCATGCATTAGCATCTAGAATTAATTTTATAACTGCTTAACATGTTGCCTGGATTCACTGGGAATATATATGCAGTGCCGGGACATTATACTACATGGAATGTTATTAAATTTTTGTTTAAAAAGAATAAGTTGGCCATAAAACTATTTAACGAAATTCTACGATGAACTGAACTTTTTGTAATTTGTTAGAAACAATAGAAGTTTGACATTCGCATACCTACAAAATATTAGAACCAGCTACAATATCATGAATGCATGCGCACTAGGCATGTTTAAGACTTAAAAATGAAATAAAGAGGATAACCAAAAACTTGGTTTTTAAAAGCTGCTTCTTCTGGCGGGTTATAAAATTCACCACACACTGTAGTATTTCTTGATCAGAATAAAACCACTCCATGTTCGCATTAATTGATATCGGTTATTAGTAGACTTTCAAAAGAAATCTAAATTTTCAGGAGATCGGCATAATTTTGAAATTTTATTCAATCGTTCATTTCGT
Source organism: Apoderus coryli (assembly GCA_911728435.2). Classification (NCBI taxonomy): domain Eukaryota; kingdom Metazoa; phylum Arthropoda; class Insecta; order Coleoptera; family Attelabidae; genus Apoderus; species Apoderus coryli. Next base: position 5,298,068 of record OU452204.1, on the reverse strand, counting down.
TTTATTTGGGGTAGGCTATATCTTGGATTATTCGAAAAATTATTTTTTGCTATATGCCAAGCTTTCAAAAATCTTTATTTTCATCTTCAGGGCTACAAAATACAGAAAACGCCACTATATTAGCTATGGCTTGTTTTATAAAAGCGATTATATACCTTGTTACCTTAGATATGCATTTAATTTAATGGAAAACTGTGACTTTTATTTAATTTTTTTATATTAATAGTATAATTGTTGTTTTATTTTTTAAAATGACTCTTCACATTTCGAATCTACTGAAATTTTTAAAATGATGGTTCTGAGGTGGTAGTATCCGATTAAGTCAATAAATAATGTTAAAAAACGAGCAAAACATAACACTTGGCACATGTGAATATTGTCATTATACAAAAAATTTAAAGAATGTTCTGGTGTCAATTCTTAAGAATAACTTATCGTTTTGTTTTTAGGTCAGTGTTATACCATTTTTGGCCGTAAGATACCATTTTTTGTTTTAAAGTGTCAGATACTATATTATATATTTTTTCATCTGGCAACCCTTTTGCGAGTATCGCGACATTCTACATTGTGACGTCAGGCGCCATTTTCTTTTCCTTTGTGTTTACATTAATTATTATAAACATTTATGTATGGTGTGTGTGTTGTCCTCTCCTGAATAGCGAATAAGTACAAGTGTATTATAATAGAGGTGTATATTGTAACAAAACAAAGACCCACTATATATTTGGGTAGTTTTGGATATTTTTTCTTAGTTTTATAGTTTTATACCTAACATGTCCGAAAGTCTAATATTTTTGTAAATATCATACATCTGTAAGTAATAAACATATTATCTTTGGTGCCTTTAACAAATGTTCCTAAAAGAAGGACCTTTTTCTTGTCGAAAATATAATGTTTGTTTATGAGTTAGTCGAAAAGTAATAAACACTCTGTAAAGATAAAGAGGACTAGAAACATATGTTTTCTTGTTCGAAGAATGACATGTTTTAAATACAGAGTGGTCATTTAACATTCAAGATTCTCGAAATGCCTTCATGTAAATTAAATGTAGGACTTTTATTATTATATACAAAATCTAGTAGTTGGGGAGTTAACAAGGTTTCACATATAAAAGAACAAATATTAAAGGGTCATTATAATATGGGTTTTCATCCAGTTAGCTTTTCTGGAGATTAAGGAGTCATCATATAATCGTAGCTGTATTTGTATAGGAATATATTTTTAAAATGCTCTTTTCTTATTGGCCATTTTTCATTCTGTAGCACCTACTTCATTTTTATGAGGCAATTTTGGAAATACAATAGGACTTTCAAGTTAGATTCGTTTTAGTTTTGGTAGGGTCTAGATGTGATTTCCAATTGTATAAATTTAAATTAAATATTTTAATTTGTTTTTGGACTTAGATTTTTCACAGTTAAGAATTATTTTCTAGTTTTTGTTTTAAAGTATACCAGTATAAAGACTAAGTCCATTTCATTTTATTCTGAAGTAGTGAATTTGTATAAAGTTTCTTAACAATAATCGAAGTTAAAGTTTCAGTAAGCTCTTTGTTAAGTCTTTTAATTGAAGGCCTTTTTGTTTCCAATCAATTTTTATAAAGATTAAGTTGTTTCTTTTAGTAATTGAAATAAATTCAGTTTTCAATTGTAATTAAAGTTTCGTATAGGAATTAATATAATTATTCGTAATTATATATTATATTATATTATATTATAATTGTACATTAATGAATAAGAGTTTCTTTTAAATTTTCATTTCTTTTAATTGTTTTATTCTTTTTTTTTATTTATACATATTTATTCCTTGTTGTTATTAATTTTCTTTATTAATTTTAATTATTAAATTAGTTGTAGTAATCCAGAATTATAAAAGGTGAGTAATTTTACATTACTTTAATACAGATTAATAAAGTTGATATTCTTTGTTTGTTCTTCTTTAATTGAAACCGTAAAACTTGAATCGAACCCGTAACAATTTGAATAGCATATTGGGATTTATTCTGGATTGAGCTATAAAATTAGTATTCTTTCTGAATGTAAATAACACCCACTAATTCAAAATGGTTTCAATATAATACTTATAAAGTATCTTAATATGGCTTTCCTAGGCATTCAATTTGTCGAAAAAGACGGTGGTACCATAGCACTTGTACACAAAAAGTGGTTGACTCCCAGAAAAAAAGAAACATGGTGGTCGCTCTATAAACAGCAAGAACATTTTAATAGATCTTTACCGTCCTATTTATTTATTTTTATTGTTTTAGTATTTAGTTCTTTTATAAAGATGTGATTATGTTAAGTTAAGTATTGTACGGCATATTTTGGTATGATTTTTTCTTATTATTTTAAGAATTAGTTGAAGTTAAACCTGTTTCTTGCAATTTAATTGCTTTATCTTAGTTTTGAGAAGACTATTATAAAACCAATCAAATTGCTCAGCGGTTTCAGAACTAGTTCTGAAAGAGAATCAAAACAAGCCCACCATTTACTGGTTTAACATTGGACGCATATTGACGTATTTTTGACGTTAACACTCGACGTGTTGTTACGTCCTTATTCGACGTCAATTAGCTGTGACATATTGTCGTCAATATTACGTCGAAATGTTTGTTCATTTTGGCGTACTTAGAGACGTATATTTCACGTCAAAAGCACGTGCCTTGCTAGCTGGGTATGTCCACATATTTTTGAAATCAAATTTGATATTTAATTTTATATATTTGTGGTAGCAAGGATTGATACGTTTCATTAGCAGCTATGCGGATATCAGGAGGAGTATAATTTACAGATTATTCACTTCTGTTGCTCGTTTTGATGTAGGAAAGTATCTAATAGTATATTATCTGAAATTAATAGAACACTATTAGATCACCGGCCTTTTTTGTTGACTGTGGTCACTGATGATGAAAATTAAAATTCCTGACACATGTATGACTGTGATATGTCTAAACGCATGATTCTGTTTTGATTAATTTGGAGAGAAAATAATTAAGTATATCCTAAATGCTGCTTCGAGATTTGGAAAGGCATGATCTACCTTCATTTCCTTGAGCAAACCGTATAATTGTAGCTCTTTGCAATTGTCGAGTTTTAGTGAATCGTTTTCATCCTTAAATGCTTTGAATAATTCAACCCCTAGGCTCTCATGTAAATTATTGGTATACATTTTAATAAGACTTAATGCTTGACATTCAATTTCATTAGTTGTTAAATTTCCCCTAGCAAGAGGATTTGAAACGACCCGCCTGGTAAAAGCATGCATGTGTGAAGCGAGTTTCCAATATACTTAAAGTCTAGTTACATTATATAACAAGCACGTCGTAAATAGATATAAATGTTATCTTTATGCACCAAATTTTTATATGGAAACAACCACCATATAATTCAGTAATACATTAGACTTCCATTTTGACATGTTCTGAATCCAAAAATATGCTAGGCCTCCTAATTACAAAGACTTAAGCAGGAACATCGAAATTAAACTTATGGAGATTAAAACTTATAGTAGAATTTGAGAATGCATCTAAAATTATTGCAAATGATTCTAGAAAAATAGTCACTAAACGGCACGAAACAATAGAATTGACAATTTAGTGCCTAACCATTAAAATGTTTACTTTTATTAACGAAAGTGTATTGAAAATAATTATTACTCAAATGAAGTTTTAATTTGTTCAGCTAACTAATATTAATGGCTAGTGTAACAAAATTATAGAAAAAACATGCTAAGGGGTCATGTTGTCTTCATCTAAGGTTATAGCCTTCGCTAGATATCGCTTTTTGCTCTCAGTTTTGACCGTTAATTCATGAAATTATTTGGTATTCATGCAAACGTCCCCATGTTCATTGGTTATAAATCAGAATACATTTCATTAAACTTTCTGAATGTTATTTCTAGAATTTCGAATCATCAAATAAATAATTTCATTGTAAACTTCATTAAGTACAGAAACAAACATTTCGTTATGAACTAAATATCAGATTATTATGGTTTTAATGTTTCGTGACGTTTAATAACGTTTCATAGCTATACCTAATTAAAATATACCGAGGTAATCCTATTTCCCTAGAAATTTCCAAAGCCTTCTATTTATAGGAATACGAATATCGCATATCATTTGAAAGGGAATTTTATTATTTATTTATTATTATTATTTTTATTAATGTATAGGGTTTACCATTTGAGAAAATAGACTTATCCCTAATTCTATTAGTAGATAACACTATATTATTTTATGACTACCCTGGAATTGTGTGTGCCAATCTGTCAAGATAGTCGATTTTTCTAAGATATTATTTAACTGCAATCAAAAGTTCAAGAATTATTTAGATATACAAAAACATTTGAAAATAGGTAATGACAAAATATTTCTAAACAGTTAATGCATCCAAAAGTATAAGTAGTATATACAAGGAATTGCATTTGAAATAAGAAAGTTGATATCAACTTCTGGTATAACCGCAAATATCCCAATATTACAGGCTGATAGAGTGGATTGACCGCAGTCACCAACCAAACTTAAAAATAATCGTAGGGTTAGTTTTATCAAAACGCCTAACCTACCAAACGCGTGAATCACCCGGCATATATTATGTCCGAATTAATTAATAACATAGAACGAAAAAATTAATAAATTAAATTACTATCGTCAATTTTATATAAAACTTGTGAATATATCTTTTATATTTTCTTTATACAACCCTGTTTCTTAGTGAATTCATTAAAACGTCTGTGAAAACCAGAGATTTAATAAGAATCTTTGGCGAAACCCGATATGAGTTTCCAAAACAACACCATTTTCACATTCACTTACACTATCTTCTCTTTCTCTACATAATGTTGGATAATGTATTCTGCAATCCCTCGTCATTTTCTTGACTGATGATGGTTTAATTTTGAATTTATCAACCAAAGCGATTTAGTTTTGTATTTGGTGGTTTTCTGAAGACAACAAAAAAGTTGCGATAACGCTAACCCTCCCAAATATTATGCTGGACCCTTCTAAAACAGATTTTCCTGGTGAACAAACTAAATTTCAGGAGTACATATGTACAGCTGAACGGGAGAAATAAAACTGCTCTAATGCTCTCCTCAAACTAATACTGTAAAATTAGTGAAATTTAGTAGCAAAAATTTTGAATGGTAAGTATTTTCAGCAAATCATGTCTGTGTCAAATTAATTAAATTTTTTCTATAAGCTTAAGGATCTTAAAATAAAAAAATATATATAATATTGTCACACCCGGTATATTGTAATAAAAATATTGCATCCGGTCAAACTAGCTATTTTACGCTGATTTAATAATTTATAAAAGTTCATTAGGAGGTGGAGGCGCCGGGTATGTCACAAATATAAGAATAAGATTTATTAAGAGTATGGATTTTATATGGGACGGTGCCTCCACCTAGTCCCAATTTGAGAGTTAGAAATTAAGGGTAGAGCCTCCCTTACGTCTTTTAGTATTTGAAGACTCAGGTAAGCATGCTCTACTGAGTTAAGTCTTTATAAAATAGCTTATAGAAGGGTTTGAGTTTTATTAAGTTATGTTAATTAATTTAGTTACTCGCTTGGCTTGTTTAGCTACTCGAGAATCGCCCACTTACATCACGCTCACGAAAGAGGATCTTATTGATTCTCCCTCGTAAACGAGTGACGGTCTGTATTTGAGCGGCGTCTCTCAGTTAATAGTTACTTAATTAAATTGAAAGAAACTATATTAAAAATAAAAGGAAAGTCAGATGAATATTACTAACTATTATTTAATTAATTATTTAAAAAAATGTACAAAGATCAATTTAATAAAAACGGACAAGTTCAAAAATTAACAATTATAATAATTAAAAATTCGTACTTACATTACAATCATTCTGGCGACACAGCTGATACTTCGTTCGCGTTAATAGAATTGTTAAAGTTTATAAATATTTAATAATAGTTACTATTAAAATTAATTCGCGTTAAAATAAACTATAAATCTCAAGTCACTATACCCAACGGGGGGAATTAGCGCTTCTAGGACCCGAAGTTTACTTCGCCGAAGTTTGGAGAGAAGACCCCGTTTTTCCTGTTGCGTTAAAATTTATAACCTTTGATTATCTCCACTCGGTCGTACCGTTTTTTGCTGACTTTGCAATTTGTCTATTAGGTACAATACCGATGCTAAAGTCATGACTTGTATAAACTTTGATGAACTTTTATAAATTATTAAATCAGCGTAAAATAGCTAGTTTGACCGGATGCAATATTTTTATTACAATATACCGGGTGTGACAATATATCTACGTAAGTATGTTGCATTAATGACTATTTAGTGACTTATCAATATGCTTAATATACATTTTTAAATTACAAATAACTCAAGTCAAAAAAAAAATCCCGATGGCAGCCAGTCGGAAAAGTAGATTTTTGATTTATGTATTTTTTATTTATACTTAGTCTACCACTGACACCCACTATTAATAAACAAATAACGGAATATTCTGACATTCGCCAAATATAACCAAAGTGTCATATTGACAGTTATTTTAACTGAAATACCCATTATACTATAATACATACGTAAGTACGGTCTTATTGTTATTTCACAGGTGTTTATTTGTCAAAATAATTACAGGTATAGCGGGTGATGATATTTTTTTTTAATTTTTTGTTAATTTATATTGACTTACATTTACTTAAATATGCCAGCGATGAAAAAACTCTCCAAATAAATATTGTAGAGATTTAAGTGCTCTATCATTTGATATGTAACATCGGTATTTTCTATTAACAACGAAAAAAATATGATTTTTTTAAAACTTTGACAGGCCGCCATTCTGAAATTAGCTCTCCGATTTCAATCGCCAACGAACTCACGCGATTCCATGACCTAGCCGATTTTTTAACCAAATTTTGTTTCGATTGGTCGAAAATTGCGGCCTAGAACGTGACGCAATGTTTCTATATCCCATCTATATATATATATTACCACGAAAAAATTCAGTTCACAATTGAGGAAGAAAAAGACAGATTTGTACCGTTCTTAGATACTAAAGTACTAAGAAACCCAGAAAACCAAATCATTTTAGATTGGTATAGGAAACCTACTAATACAGGTAGATACATAAATTATTATTCATACCACACACAAAAAATGAAAATAAATTTGGTATTAGGGTTAAAAAACAGAATTAACAAAATTTGTCATCCTCAATTCAAAGAAGAGAACTACAAAAAATTGTTTAATATTCTACTCGATAATTCATATCCACGAAAACTACTACAAAAATTATTATATAATACACCAGAAAATCAGAATACAAATGTTCAAGTTAGAAACAATCATGATTCTAATATTAATAACGAAATTTCTTATATTTCTTTTCCAAATATAAAATTTATAACCCCAAAAATAACTAAAATTATAAAAAAAGATCTTCCAAATTTAAAAATTGTCAGCAAGTCATCAAAAACGATTAACAATTTATATACAAAAACTAAAGATCAAGACTCCATTTTGAAAAAATCTAACGTAGTTTATAATATACCATGTTCAGACTGTAACCAAGTATATATCGGACAAACTTCCCGAGTTTTTAAAGATAGAATTACCCAACATAAAAGTGATATTCGACTTAACAAAAAAACTTGTGCATTGGCTGAACATTGTATCAATAAAAATCATTTTCCAGACTTAAATAATGTAAAAATCCTTGCCTGTGAACAAAATCAAAATAAAAGACTTTTCATTGAAATGTTTGAAACGTATAATACCGAAAATACGTTAAACAAAAAGAAAGACTCGAATGAAATCAGTAATATATATTCATATTTATTTACTATTAATAACAACACCCATGATGACAGTAATATTTTTTTTGAATCTACTTTCTAACCTATTTAAAAAACTTGACATTTCACTTAAAAAACAATTTACCACAAATTAACTAAACAAAATATTTTTGAATAAACATGTCAGTGTCAATCACAAAAAAATTCAATTAACTCAAAAATGTTAAATGTTAATCATTATTTTGCAAAGTTGAAAATATTTTTTATAATAATGTTCTTTAATTTACAATTTATATTATTTTTACTAATGTAAAACTTGCCACGTATACTAAGGTAAACATATTTTTAAATTTTATATATATTTATACTTAGCTTACTTTTATATTTGTAGCCCCGAGGAAGATATAAAAATATATCGAAAGCTTGGCATAACGTAAAAGAGTTTTAATCAAAAATATTTGCTGATCAACCCAAGACACAAAGTTATCTATTAACTAGTCAGCAAAGACTACCACTCAACTTATATAAACTTTTGAACTGAGGTCATTTTTAGGATCCAGGGGTCATAAAATGAAATACTGCATAAAAATTTTTCAAAATTTCGGTTGTGTCGATCTCCTGAATAGTTAGATTTTTTTTTAAAAATCTACTAAAATTAAATATTTATATATGGATTAGAATTACCTAATTTTTCAGAAGCCGGCGGATCTGTGATTTAAAACTGGTGTTGGTAATTCTAATTTGTCTGATAAACACTACTGAGACTATTAGACGACAATTGATAACTACAAAGAGTTAAATCATCGAACCTGATCATAATATATCGATACAGTTCTTGCATGTCTATTAGTGAGAGAAAGTTGACATTTCTAGCATCCGCGTCAAATTAAATGTATCCGTTCGAGTAACAATATGTGCAGACGGCTACAATTTCAATAATAATAAAAACAGTTCCATGACCCTGTTTTGAACCTCCAACTTTACGATTACCAGAGTAAACGTTTACGCAATTGGATATTAGGCATTTGGCATGCCATGGTTTTTTTTTATTTTTTTTTATTTTATTTATTTATTTATTAGCAACATACAGCTCTGACGATCCAATTACATCTTGAAATTTATCTAATAACAATACACTAGTAAAGCTAACATTAACAACATAAAGTAAAATAAAACAAAAAAAAAAGAAATACAGAAAATCAAAAAGAGAAAAATACAATCAATAATAATTAATATAGGTACAAAAAAAAGTTGCAATCATTGATCAAACTTCAAATAGTTTACTATTAATTTCTTAAACTCAATCAGATTATCATTGAAAATATCACAATGATGTTGACATTGATTGTAGTTTCTTAACATCATTGAAATCGGGGAATTCTGCTGGTAGTTCGTTCTTGGTATTACTGTCATAAATGTTTTATTGTTGGTGGTACGAGTTTTTATCGAGGGCACTAGTGTATTAATTTTCTGTAGTATAGTTGGGTCATAAACTTTATTATTAATTATTTTGAATAAATAACATACACCCTGTACGAATCTTCTATTAAATAATGATAGTAAATTGTATCTTGTTAGATTGCGCTCATAGTCGGAGATGTGATAGTTACACATTAAGAAATCTGTTTGTCTAATAAACTTTCTTTGCACCCTTTCAATCATCAGTATATACTTAGTATACATAGGCGACCAAACTATGGAGCAGTATTCGAGCTTGGAACGTACGAATGCGTTATAAAGTAGAGATAGAGTGGTTTTATTTCGAAAATCTCTTGAGTTTCTGATGACAAATCCGAGATTTCTATAAGAAGCATTAGTGATATTAATTATATGGTTGGAAAACGCTAATTTATTATCAAAAAGGATGCCCAGATCTTTAATCAAACTTGCTCTACTCAATCTGATATTGTTTATATTGTATGGATAGATGATCGGTGTTTTTATATAATTGTATGTCATACTTTTACATTTTGAAATATTAAAAAATAAACAGTTTTTAATAGTCCAATGATAAATAGCGATCAAATCAAGTTGAAGATCCTCACAGTCCTTTATGCTATTAACCTCCTTGAAAATTTTTAAAATGGTCTTTAAATGCAGACGCCCGTAACGTACATGGTGAGGACGATAAGAAATCAATATGCGAATGCCAAATGTGTCAACTTGTGGCATTTAAAAACAATTCTGCCAGATTTAGTTCATGTGAATAGTATTAAAATAAAAATACGCATAAATTAGGACTATTTTTAGATATAATAATGTTTTAATATTTGTTATATTATTGTGGTAGTTGAGTAAATTAAATTTGGTGGAAATTGCGTAATGTGTGGATTTATTGACGAAAATATGCTGGAATATGTTTATGGTGAAAAGTTCAAATAAAGTGTAGCATCCGCGAATATCTCATCTTTACTTGATTGTTGCCAGATGAATTGAATGGAATGAAATATAAATAATATGGAATTTTTTCAACAACCAAATTATTTTAGCAAAAATAAACTTGGGGAAATGAAGTTTGTGTTTCATTAAGCATCTGTGCGTGTGTCGGATGTAAATAGATTTCGAATTAATTAAGCTATTGCGCGAATGATGAGATCAATCCGCGATCGAAGGGCTTCCAAACAAATGGTCGCCTGTTCTTTTCATAAGACTGGCCATGTGGCAAGTGTACCTTTAGAGGAACGTGGAGGGGTCAATACTGATTGATATGCATGAATTTGTTTGCCGGAAGTCTTTGGTGAAATCAGGAAAACAAACAACAACAAACTATGCTATTAAACTGTCTGAAGCAGATTGGAAAAAATGTTTAGTTCGAACGCACACAAAAGTGTATTAATCATAAAGTCAAATATTTTGAAAAACAATGAAGCAAATTTCAATGAAAAATTACCAAAAATAAGAGTGGCCCTCGTATATTATCAGGGTGGGCAGAATGCAAGGGTGTTTTTGCCCCTTGTGCATTTTCACAAAAAAACAAGATCACACTTAAGGGAGGGCATAATTGACATTGATCTGTGTGAGAGTGCGATGTGATACTTTGAGGAACGACTTTAGCTGTGCAGTGCAGAGAACGGACGTCATCTGCCTGACATTATTTTCAAACCGTAATAACTTTTTCATTATTAAATGGTAACATTGAAACTTTACTTTGTCGGAATATTTTTGTTTAAGTTACAAAAACAATGTTTCATTCGGCCCCTGGCTGTATTATTGAAAAATTTGTGCTAAAATTTTTTGGTTTGTAAATAATGTAACGCTAATAAAGGAAAGCCAAATAAATGTCATTAATTCAAATAAAATATGCATTTCAAAATTTTGAGGAATTTTAACTTTATCTGCTCTCTTTATTGAATGTGTGATGTGATTACATTAAAATGGAATAGAGTTATTGTTTGTTTGTGTTCCGTTCCGCCACTGTTTCATGCTGAACTTTCATATGTGTAGGAAAATTTTAGGATAGTCTCGCAAAACAATTATTATTAAGGTTGCTGAACTACACTTTCCATGCAGGTTATTATATTGTCTTCTTTTTGTGTCTGTTAAGAGGCGCTTCGTGTCCAGAAATTCCTCAACATATGCCAACAAAGTTCGCAAAGTGAAGGATCGTTAGTTACATTGGGAACATTAATGGCCGATAGTCACGCCAGTTTGAGGGATCTATATGAATGCAGTCACCCGCAGTTAGACAAGTGAGTAAATGCAACGTAATTATATTAAAAAATTACATATTTTTGCACGAAATAGGAGTTGTGTCTATAAAATAACGAGATTATTGCATGCCCATTGTACAGGGTCTCTCGGTTATTAGTGAAGATAGAAGATTCCCGTTTTCGCAATACCGTCCTACATTTTCGTCAAACTGTCAAAGGCACAAACAAAATTTGCAGAGAATTCTTTGTTTATGAGATTTTCAGTAGGGGGTATATCTCAGCGCTCTGATGTTTTATCAGAAAGGTGAAAACGGGTGCTACTTGGATTTTTTTCTGGGTGTACCGTTTTGAGTTATGACCCAAACTTATACTTCTATTTTAATGTTATTAAATTGCATTATTTTTTCTCTGTGAAGTGATATATAATATTTAGTAAAGTAATCCATTTCAAAGAGGAGCGATGATTAATCATCAATAAAACTGCGTCTGCTCCACAAAATAAACACAAATGTATTATTAATTATGTTCTAGAAATAAGAAGTAAGAGTAAAAATATATAATTATACCTACATGTCAAACCATTTTGTGAAAAATTATTTTAATAAAATCATTTAACTAAATCAACTAGAAATCTCGAAATTGAAAATGAGTTCATGCTCCAGATCGCTCAACACTTTTGTTTCTTTTTGTAGATCATATCACAGTTGAAATTCAAGTTCAAGAAAAAGGGCATAAAAATTCTAACGTTCAATTCGTGCTCAATTAAAGGTTTTAAGGTTAAAATGTGGTTATATTGGAATTAATTAAATATATAAAATCTGCTTCTTATTTTTTATGTACTATCAAAGGTGAAAGTCATAGCTAGATCATATATTGAGCAAAACTTCATTTTACAGATTATGAGGTGAAAAAGAACATGTAGTTTGGTATATTATTAAGTGAATGTTTAATTCATCAAGTGTCTACCAAGGGCAACAAAGAAAATTAAGGGTAAATTATGTGACGAATCAAATTTGAGAAAAAAGATAAATACGAACATGATGTTAGATTATTGTGATCAAATTATAAATTGAAGTGATAATAGAGTTGCAATCCGACTTGAGAACACCAATTAGCTCACTTCATTGAATATATGCTAATAGGAAAACGTTATAAGGGAATGTCAAATAATAGATGTGTCGCGAAGGATTGTAGTAAGATTTTAGGTTGGCTGTCTATATCAGTTGTATTCAATTGAATAGATATATAGTGAGGAAGAAAACTCATCAACAATCTCAGACATGCCGTAAACTACTTTTAAGTAATGTGGACATCAGTTGTATTAGTGTCAAATTATTGTATACTTGATGATGAGAGATCAGGTGAAATGAGATGATGAAATTTTGTAACTGATTCAATATATTTGTGTTTATTTTGTGGAGCAGGCGCAGTTTTATTGATTATGATATATAATAGTTGGTATTTTTTATTTTTTAAAATACCAAAAATATTTAAAATAATATAATTAATATCCCATTTTCGTAGTTGCATAAAAGATTTTATTTAAAAAAAACAATGTGTTTGCAAATAATCATATTTTAATAACCAGATATAAAAAATGAAATTATAGATTAAACCAGTTGCTCAAAGTGATTACCGTTTTAACGTAACATTCACAAGTTTTTGTAATTCTATTCAACGCATGTAAAATGACAATATTCCGTCCGTGTAGATCTCGAAAAGCTTGATGGGTTGCGTTTCGCAAGTGCCCCCATAAAAAGAAGTCTAAAATAGATAAATGCGGCGACCTAGGAGGCCACCTTATCGGCCCATAAGTACCTATCCGCTTTGGAAAGGTATTATCAAGATACTGCCTTACAACTAACGCATTAGGAGCAGGTTCCCCGTCTTGTTGCAGTAATATGTTATTTAAGTATGCCAACGGAACTTCATCCAGAATTTGAGGCAAAATATTATGAAGAATTTGTAAATACCCCAAATCCAAATCGACCTTGTTGACGTTCAAAAATAACATGGTTGTTTTCTTGTGACCAGTGGCGCGTATTGTGCCGACTGACAATAATTCCTGCACTGCTTATGAAAGCTTCATCTGACCATAGAATTTTGCTACCATAGTTTCTGTCTAGCCGAATTTGGTTTAAATACCAATCGCAAAAATTAACCCTGCGTTCCGCATCGCCAGGGTAAAATCGTTGAACAATTTTAAGTTTGTAAGGGCTAAATATATATATTTTTAAATTCGATGCGCTCCAGTTTTCAGTACGCCCATATTCTTCTTCTGCAAGATATTTCCGGTGTTGCTGATGAACTTGCTAGAAGAAGCATTTCCTGATTTTCTTTGTTCGCTTTGATATAATTTTTTTATTTAGGTTTCGGAAATGACCCAAATTGATCATATTCAATTTAAATCGAGGAAACGTTATTGGCTATCTTCTTTCGGAAATCTGTAAAATTTTCAAAAAATAACTAGTGTTTGAACCATTTTAATTAAAACATCTTACTTTGTAAAGTATAGTTCCGAAGCTTCATTAGCGTTCTCGTTAGTGTTCAGAAAACACTTAAGCATATCATATTTCCCGTATAGTTCTCAAATGTTTGATTCATATTCATAATTCTTATATAATAACCTTATTGAAAAGTTCCAAATTAATGACGATACTGATACCTATCTATAACGGAAACGTCAATAGTTGTTTATTTAATTTGACAATAAAGTAAAGTCTCTTGTTTTAGCATAGCCACCTATTTTCAAATAACAGCAAATGCGATAATAATAGTCTTAACGTTGAATTAATTATATTTTAATAAAATGTATTATATTTGAAAGTTAGGCTTATTTTAATGAAACTAATTATACTTTTAATATATTTTTTGTACGACCGATCTTTTTTGATTGTTTACCGTGTCTGTCTTTATGACAGTAAGTGACATTTACTGGCTGACAACCCAAACACGACGGTAAGTAATTCACTTACCGTTCAGAGAACGGTAAGTAAATTCACGACGGTATATCATTGCGCATTTATGATGACGTCATTATTTTGATTTTTAAATTGTATATTAAACGGCATTAGGTATGAACTTTTATAAGCATTTTCATACCGTTCTCTGGAATTATAGCGGCTATTCCAACATTCCATGCTTCATCAAGAAATTCACATTCAAAGTCACTCACTTTCAATAATAATACTTATTTAAATAAGTTTTGACAAATACATGACATAAAAAATACGATAACAATCATAACAATAACAATTAGTTCCATGACAACGTTCAACTGCAACTTTGTAGAGGGTATTCAGCTAACCTGAATTTGTATTTAATTGAAAATATTAATTATTAAAAATAATAAAATTGCAATTTCAGCTATTTCGATCGTACAAAAAATAGTATAAGCATCTCAAACAGTAAGTAGTTTACCGATCTCCTCCAATTTTGGCGACTTCGCTTCGCTCAGTCGCCAAACATTGTCGTCGATCGGTAAACTACACTTACTGTTCTCAATACTTAATATACTATTTGTTTCCAGTCTCTATAACAGAGTGTTTAAAGTATTCTCTGGATCTTTTAAATAAAATCTTTTATGCAACTACGAAAATGGGATATTAATTTTATTATTGAAAAAATTTTTGGCATTTTAAAAAATAAAAATCACCAACTACTATAGGTATATCACTTCAAAGAGAAAAAATATGGTAAAAAGTTCTATTAGCACCCGTTTTCACTTTTCTGATAAGACTTAGATAGCTGAGATATAGGGGGTGACTGAAAATGCAACATTTTCAAAATCGCCCTGTATGTCAGCAACAAAGAATTCTCTGCAAATTTCGTTTATGCCATTGACAGTTGGACAAAAATGTAGGACGGAATTGTGAACACGGGAATCTTCTATCTTCGCTAGTAACCGATAAACCCGACGATTACAACGAAATTGGGACACCCAGTACATACCCGTCCTTTTTAGTGTATGGTCTATTGGCACAAAGAAAATTACGTAATTTTCTCATTTAGTTTATGAAATATGATTTTTTTAAATTTTAACTCACTTTTTACCATAGACCTATTAGCCCAAAATCCAATCAGTTCCTCTCCATGTGCTATAGTATTTTTATATCAAATTTCGTTCAAATTCATTACTCCAATTAAATGAGATTAGTGCTTAAATTTAATTTAATATGGTGATGGTGCAAATAAAGACCTTATTTTGCATTTCCCAGGAACCTTTATAATGTTTCATTTCCGTTTTGCAACCCTAGGCACAATACCAAATGAATCGTCTATCGGGTCATCGACATAAAAATTGCAACTTCGACAATATTCCATTTCTGGGGTAATATTCTGAAATTCATCAATATTTAGTTGTCGTCAATAGTCTAGAGAGAGAATCTATAAACAAATTTTATGTACAAATTCTAACGGATTTAGACCTGGTGACAGTCCACTTATCCTCTTGGGCCGATCGACCTACCAGAAAAGATTTCATCTAAATACTGACGCACAGTAAGGTGTTGTTAAAATGTCAAATCATTCTCATTGTAAGGGCGACTATGTTCGAGAATGTGTGTCAATTGCAAATACATTTCTTATGTAATAGTCCTGTGAAAAAAGAACACTCATCTAAAAAAGAAATGTTAAGCAACAAATTTAATTTACTTATTATCTTTTCTCTAATTATTTCGCCAAATTGCTAAGTCGTGCATATATGGGTGGAATTTGTTGGCTTTTACAATTTTTTGAATGCTCGTACGGCTTATTCCAGAATTTGTAGGTAACTGCATTGTAGTTAATTAATCCTTAATTGGCAATAATTGAGTTTATCAACACATTATGCAAAAATTAGTATATTTGTTTTGTATATGTCTATTAGAACCAATTTTTTCAAAAACAGAATGAATATAAAAATTATTTTATTTTCTATTAAGAAACCACCCTAATTCTAACATTAAACGTCAATCCAGTATTCTTTTATAGATACGTTGATGACTGCATAAGTTATACCATCGGATAAAATAAATAAAATGCTTGCCACTTGAACTCATATCACTCGAAACTACAATTTACCACTGAAATGGAAGAAAATTCGCTGTTAAATTTTCTAGACCTCTTATAAATGTGAGAAACAAACTACGAACCAAATGGTATACAAAACCAAATTGGTCAGGTCGGTATACTGATTTTAATTCCTGTCATCCCACATCACAAAAAAAAAGCGTTGCGATTGGATTGGCACATAGAGTGTTGAAACTATCGGACTATGACTTCAGAGAAGAATGTATTAAAAAGGCCAAAGCAATCCTATCAAGCAATAATTACCCAACACATTTTACCAACACAATTTTTAAAAATAGAATACACACACTTTATAATGAGTCTCCAAAAAAAGATAAGGAATCAACTAATCAAAATTTTGTATCCGTTCCATCAGTGGCGGCTCGTGGGTAATTTTATTAGGTAGGCACTAAGTAAAAAATGGATCTATGAAGAAAATTTTTTTAGATTGTCAAGGTCAAGCGCCTTAGATGAAAAGTAGAAAATTATCAAAGCAAAAACGAACACGTTAAAATACGGGTTTCGTGAGATAAATTTTATTTTTTTTTATCTTTAAAAATTATGCCCCATTTACTACTCTACGAAATCCAATACATAACCAAATACAAATAAAATGCAAAATTATTTGTATTGAATAAATATTAATATTACTACCTAATTACTACTTACCGCTACCGCAACAAGTTGTGCAGCACAACCACTAAACTTTACTTGTACTTTAGGCCGTATTTGGTAGCGCATACTATTACTCGGTGACCGGTGGCGCAAAACTTTTGATATGTACCTAGGTATATGTGTATACAGTGGATACGAGTATACGGTGTAGGCGACGATAACAGTTGCCTGTAAAAATGCGAAGTCTCGGTAGTGGGTTATAGCACCAGCGGTAAACCTATTTTGCGGTAGTTATATTATACCTACAGACAATTATTGAATTAAAGGGGATGTTTTAAAGGTTTAAGGTAGAAAATGAAATAAATTAAATTAATATAAGAATCAATATTATTATTTTTTAAATTATGGAGTCCATAATAATAAATTGAGTATTTAATTTAGGGCGAAGTTTTAAAGGTAGGCGGGGTCTACTTTGCGTACCCCTACCAGCCGCCATTGCATTTCCAGAGAGAATTTCAAAAGAAAACTAAAAAAATATAATTTAAATGTTTGTCATAAAACGACTATATCATTGCCCTGGTAAAAGTCCGAAAACAGCCAATATTAGTAAGAATAATATCAAAGATTAATTGTGTACATTAATCTTTGATAATATCAACACACACATACAATAAAAAAGTATATCAGTAAAATGTAAATGTATACCTAGAGGTTCGGTGTACATGCATTCCTCCCCTTTTTAAAAAGTAATATTTTAACAATAGACTTTAGACTTTATTCACCATTCTTACATACTTTGTACATTTATGGTTCGCATAGCAACTAAATTATATAAATTAACTAAAATGTGTTACAAACTAATCATAATTATCTACCATAATAATAAATTCAGCATCATAATGGCTGACCTATATAAATACTTCAACTAAAACAAATCAAATAAAAATAAGTCTTAGACATGAAAACTAGATAGAATAATGTGTGTGTGTCCCCTGTATACATTTCTAAGGTAATAGGTTAAATAAATTTTAATGTGTAAAAGAAACTTTTAATTTAGCAAAGTTAACTAGAGAATGTCTGTATTGTGAAATATGATTATGTTTATTGAATTGTACATATCAGAAAAAGGAAAAATTAAAAAAAATATTGCCGAAACGTAGAGCGTATATATGTATACTTAAGGATAGTTAAAAAAATATTTTTTAAAATTGACCAAAACAACAACAAACACACACAAGAAACACAACACAACACAACAAGAAAAACTAAAAAAAAAAATAAATATAAATTTCCGTAAAAATTTTTATCATATATTTTTATCGTATAGGACACACTGTCAAATGATAAAGGATGTGTTGCTAACATGTTTTGTATTTTATGAGATACAATGCCAATAACTACTAAGGAAAATTCATATTTGAAATTTCTATATTTTGAATGAATATTAAAAGGAAATTTTCAATACTTAATTAATTCTTAAACGGATTAGTGGGTTGTAGGGTGATTTAAATTTAAAAATGATTCAAAATCCAGCAACATTTCGTGAATTTATTTTCACTTTTTCAAGCACAAAATGAACATCAGTACATGACCAATCACAAAATCTTTACTATGTATAATAACAAACTAGAACATAAAAATCAGGTACTGTAAGTTCATCAATAAAACACGCATAACTAAATTACAATACATTCAACTACAGTAGGAACATCACATAACTAACGAGGCAAATAAGTAAAAGAAAAATCGTATAAGTACCTTTATTTTTTTGGAATCTTGTATATTAGTACAATAGGATTAAAAAGAAACTCAAAACCTACATTGTCAAAAGGCAACTTTAGCTTCTATCAAATTGCAGTTTTATATCTTTATAGTACCCAAAGCCAGGATGTCATATTTATTTCGTAGAGTGTGTAATAAATCCGCGTAATGAAATTGTCAAAATAGATCTTTACACCTAATCCTATATTTATCTCGTCATCTGAAAAGTTCTGGTGTTGTATAAATGGATTTTCTCCGCCATAAACTATAAAATCGTATATTGAAGTTTTCCTTTATAAGGGATTATCATTTCGTCAATGCTTTGCCGGTTTTCATTTTCTATTTTCATATAGTTTTTCCTTATAATATTAAGAAAGCCGTATTTTGACATAAGGATCATCCTTATGTTCTCGGGTATTGAGAGAACGAATGTACCCTATAACTTTTTGATATCGTTTTAAAGGCATTAGGTACATCTTGAATATCCTTGTATATAAATTCTTTGCTTCTATCTAAATATGATAGCATATCTATTATACCCATCAAAATATGTACAGCTATGAAGTCGCCCACCTAGTTGTCAATAATATTAATAGATTTTTTTTTCTAAAATAATCCATTTCGGACCGGTGAATTACTATTTTTAAATGGAACAAAGTCAGCTCCACAAAATATTCGTACATGTATACAATCTATAGAAATTCAGTCAGACATGTTTCGAGGCTCATCAATGACATTGGTTACACTAGTCAATTAGTCGAATCTTGTTTTTATGTAAGAAAAAAATTTGTTTCGCAGGATGCTTGGAATGTTTTTGGAACCAATGTCACTAATGATGAGGCATGATAGCCTCGAAACATGTCTGACTGAATTTCTATAGATGCAATACATGTACGAATATTTTGTGGAGTTGACTTTGTTTCCTTTAAAAATATAAATTTATAGATTTTCCCGTTACCTCCAATAATGTAAATTTTCCCTACTAAGCTGAATAAGATCGTAAGAGAATATTGTCTCAAAATATTTCAGAGCTGATTGTATTTCATTTGCAATTGAAAAATCGTTATCAGGTAGGTATGTCTACTTTACACTCAAACTGCTGGTTGGACGATTTAAATGTTTTGATAAACCTTTTATTGGGTTAGCTGAACGGCTATAGCTATTACGCTATAGCGGAACTGAAACTCGTCCAATTCAAAATAGAGGGTCTTATTATTATTGAATTTCCTTGTTTTATTTTCGTTTTCAATATCTGCTTCTCCTTTGTTCTGTTTCCTTACTTTCCTCGTTTTTCTTGTTTAAATGAGATCTTGTTTTCAATGTGGAAAAAACGTATTATTGCCTTGGAGTTGTATCCACTTCTGGAATGTGTTTGATAGGTGTTTTCATTGCATGCATTTCATTATTCGTCTCTACACCTATCGCATATTTGGTATCTGAATTGTTCCAAACCTTATCAAGATGATCTGAAATTGAAGCAGCTGGTAAAGGGGCTTCAGGTGATTCCAATGTTCATCCTGATGACTATGAGGTATTTTTTTCTTCGTCATCATCACTTGAGTCATCAATATCTCATGTAGGAGGAAGAAGAAGGGCCATAATTTTAACGTTAAGAGTTGGCAACAATTTATTTATTTTTTTTTTTCAAATAAAAAAAATGTGGTTTTTAGCGTACAAGGAAACTTTAGGAACCCCTTTTTTATTTGATTCAGATATTAAAATAATATAGTCAAAATATATACAAAACACATTTCGACTATTTTCTTATACATTGGGTAATGTCGATAATAAGATACAAAAACATGTGGTAATTTTCATTGAAGATTTGGCAAAGGGTACTACGGGATAAAATATAATTTGTCTGTCATTTATTACAACATTCCATACACCTCTAAAAATTTTGCCTAAGACTATTTTACATATACAGGGTGTCCCATTAATATGTGGGCGAAAGATCTCTCAATATCTATAAGCGATAGGCAAAAAATCCTCTACAAATCTTTTAGGCACTGAAGAGATATACAACCCAAAAATGTTTTCAATTATACAGGGTAATTCATAAACGCGCAGCACACCAAACTTGCTTTTTCTTAACGCGACATCGTGTATATTTTAATATAAACAAATGCCTCTCTAACAGACAATAAAAATGACATAAGGTTGATATGCCTTGGTCCAGCAGTTTTTGAAATATTTATAAATAAGTGTTAATTTTGACATAAATTGAAGGCGTTGTGGTTACTACAAAAACCAAAAACATACCAATTTCCTATGTCAGATCCATTCAGATACCCTTTTTTCTCCGTTTTACTTGATTTCCTTGACTCTGGTTTGTAATTTTTCAGGGTGGTTACATTTTGTAAATTGTATTTTTTTGGTAAAATGTTAAATGGGACACCCTGTAAATCTTGATACATTCGAGAAGTCCCTTTCCTATACTTTTTCTTGATATCATATAACATAAGCTTAAGGCTAACCCTTTTTTATTGAAAATTATTAATGATTTTGGACAATAATTTTGTGGCGTAGCGGACAAAATAACTGGGGATAACAGGGGATTTTGTTTAATTTAGCAGGGCCTCAATCTAATTCAGTAGAACCAGACCGAGGCATGGGTCGACAGATACTGTTTATGGTGGGATATGCATTACTACGTGTAAATGTAGGTACTATTTTACATATATTGTCACACCCGGTATATTATAATAAACATATTGCATCCGGTTGAAGTATTTTACACTGAGTTAATAATTTAGTTCATCAAAGTTTATACAAGTTATATATTATAGGAATAGACAAGAAAATTGCTGATTAATATTTTTCTAGAAAAACGGTACGACCGACGGCGACGCTAAGAATAGACAATTTGATTGATTGGGTTGGTGGGTATTCGAAAGAGTGGAAAAAAGTAAGGATATAAATTTATTGTTGTAACAGGAAGTTACAGGGGATTTTTTTTTGCACTTCGGTCTAATAAAGTTTGAAGAGAGTGGTTGGAGACTTGGCGACTCGGACCATGAAGTCTCTCCGCATTGGAGCACATATGTGTCCGAATGCTCCGCCAGGTTCTTTAACCACAAAACTCTCTTTTTTAGGTTCTTCTCTCCAAACTTCGGCGAAGTAAACTTCGGGTTCTAAAAGCACTAATCTCCTCCGTTCAGTAGTGTCTTAAAGTTTTACAGTTTATTTAACGCGAATTAATATTATTAATACCTAGATTTGGCAATCATATAACTCGATCAATTCAAATGGGTTTCATCAATTTAAAATTAATTTTCCAGCACCGCCATATATTAACTAGGTCACTGAAGGAGAAGCTCTGTGAGGCTATGGTATTATCGCACTTGAACTATTGCGACGTCATATATTCGCCATGCCTCACTTATGCCATGAAAACGCGCATTCAAAAGCTACAGAATGCATGTGTACGCCTGATCTTCGGAATTAGTTGGTTAAACATGGAACAACGGAGATATCTCCATACTGCCGGTCGGTTCTATAACGTACTGTGCGACAAATATTCACCGTATCTATACGAGAAAATCCGTTTTAGAAAGGATATACATAATATTATTATACGCCATAAAAACACGCTAACACCTCCGGCCCACTCCACTGAACTATTTAAGAGATCCTTTTCCTATGCCATAACAAAGTGTATAAATGGACTGCCAGCTAAATTGAAATCGCTGCCTAAATCTCGCTTTAAAACATGGATGAGGAATATGTTGTTTAATGGTCAGCTCGGTTAGCTTCCGGTCCTTTGTATGCTGGTGCAGTGACTCAGGCTCATGATTTTTCCTTTTTACTGATTTTGGTACATGTAGATGTATGGCGCTGGTTCAAGTGTGGTTTAACTAAGCTTTGATCGAATTGTACGAGTACATTGTTACTTTTTTTTATGTTCTCTTGATATAAGCAGCAATCTACGTATATTCTATGTTATATTATGTTTTTCCTTTATAATACAGTTCCTGCTTATGCTGTTTGCTGCATTGTCATGTATTTATGTATAATTTTAGAGTGGTTTCATGAATGTGTTATATGTCATGTTAGCTACTCTATGAATGCATTTTGGGTTAGCTGAGCAGACTGTTATATTTTTTGAATATTACAGTACTGAAACTCGCCCGTGAATAAAGACATTTATTGTTATTAATATTATTATTATATCAAGTATTTATAATTTTAAACATTTTTTATATAACGTGAAAGAAAGAGCAGCTGTGTCGGCGATGATTATAATTGTAATGTAAGTACCAAATTTTTAATTATTGTAATTGTTGATTTTTGAGACTTGTCCTTTTTTATTAAATTGATTTTTGTACATTCTTTAAATAATTAAATAAATAATAGTTAGTAAAATTAATTTGACTTTCCTTTTTATTTTAAAATAGTTTTCTAAATCAAATCAAGTAACTATTAACTGAGAGACGTAGTTCAAATACAGACCGTAACTCGTTTAGGAGGGAGAATCAATAAGATCCTCTTTCTTGAGTGTGATGTAAGTGGGCGATTCTCAAGTAGCTCGACAAGCCAAGCGAGTAACTAAATTAAAACCAAAAGAATTTAGTCAATAAATATCAACCCCTATATTTTCAAATACTATAAAGACATAAGAGAGGTTCAACCCTTATTTTCTAATCCTCTTATTGACGACATTGTGAAGGCACCATTTCTATTAAACTCATATTCATATACTTTTTCTTATTTTTGTGTGACAATATCTACTGTTGTATATCTCATTGTGATTAAATTCAGGCCGATATTGTTGATGGGCAACGATCATGGTACTCTGACGAGCTGATAATAAGAGCGAAACGAATTCCTCAGTATCTGACGACCTATATGCCTCGGTCTGGTTGTACTGAATTAGACTGAGGCCCTGCTAAATTAAACAAAATCCCCTGTGTAGGTAAAACCAGTCATTTTGTCCGCTACGCCACAAAATTATTTTTCATTTATATTTACTGACACAAATTGATTTTTTAATTAAAGATTTTATTCTATTTAAACTTAAATTGTCCAAAAATGTGTGTTTAATCCATTTAAATTATAGTTTTTAAGATCATCTATTTGTAAATTATTAAAATAATGCTGTACTTTAACTTTTTTGTTTTTAAATAGAAAAAAAAAAATAAAATGACAAAAAATTGCGACTTTTGTTGGCAATTTGTTCTTTTTGTTTAATGTTTCTTTATGAAAAAATAGTTAGCCTTAAGCTCATGTAATATGATATCAATAAATAGTATAGGAAAGGGACTTCTCGAATTTAGGCAGATTTACAGAACTGCATTTATTTATGTATAAATATACAGGGTGTCGCGTTAAAAAAAAGCAGGTTTGGTCTGCTGCGCGTTTGTGTATAATTGAAAACATTTTTGGTGTGTACATCTCTTCAGTGCCTAAAAGTTTTATAAAGGATTTTTTGTCTAACGCTTATAGATCTTAAGATATCTTCGGCCCACACAAATATTTGTAAATTGGTAATAAAACTTACCACACGATAGATATGACCGCCATATTAAAGAATCATATTCTAGTTCCAACAAAATTAAACAGATGGCTGAACTATCAGTGAACCTGTATAATATAACATTCTATTTGATCAGTAAACTGGATTGGGCTTCATCTACCGTAACTTATTTGTTTATATAACGTGTCTTATATGATACGTTATCAAATCAAGGGTTAATGTTGGATCGATATTTACATGGCCCAAAATTACATTATAATATTAAGCTTTGTTTTTCAGTATTTCATTTAGGGAGTTACTTTCTTCGCCAACGATCCTGTCTCCCCAAATTTTGCTAATTTGTAAATTTGCAAATTGCAGTTGAATACACTAAATATGTTGTTAAAAATAATAAGCCAAAACAATACTTGTCAAAATAATGCGAGACACTAAAGACAATTAAATAAAATTATTTACTACTTCTACTTCTAGTAGAAATTAAGTAAACTGTTGGATATATGACGCAGTATATTCTATATATTGTTCAAACAGTTAGTATTTTTAATTGATATATTAGAATTGTCAGTTTTGATGTTTATAAAAAAAATAGTAAAAAAGTAAAAAAAGAATTCATCTGAATTTAGTTGCATTATTTTGATAGGCGATTTAGAAAGCCCACTACACGGTGTGTAGAGATTTATATCATTTGGTGACCCCGACAGGATCCGTTTTACGACAGCGGACGAAGTTCCTTTCTAAAGACGACAAGAATCCAGACATTTAGAAGGAATTAAATCACGATAATGGAGCGACTATTCAAAGAAAAGGATATGCATACAAATTCATTAAATAGATACTTCAGCAAAATTGAAGAAAATCTAAATGCCACACACCCCAATATCACGATAATACAAGGAATCCTAAAAAGTTTGACAAATACGTTTGAAAATTTAAATGAAGTGAGTAGAAAAATTTTAGATTTAATGTTAGATGATGATACATATGCTGAAAATATAGATGAAATTAAGTTAGAGATCGATCAAAATCTAGGTCCCACATGAAATTATTTTCGCGGAAAAAAGAAAAACATTTGGTTTAGTATCACATGAAGAAATTAATTCTTGGGTATATAAATATTTTTCCAAATTTAAGAATATTCGGAATATGATTTGTTGGATCAAACGATTCATTTTTAACTGTAGAAAAACACAGCAAAAAAGGTTTAACAATTTTTCAGTTGAAGAGATTGAAGATGCTGAAGATTCATTATTCAGTATAATTCAACAAGATGCTTTCCACAATATTGACGATAAACAGTTTGGTTCTTTAGTTCCGTTTAAGGACAAAAACGGTATTTTAAGAATAAAAACAAAGATTTGCGAAAGGGAATATTTTGAAAATTTTCGATTTCCTATCCTGCTCCCAGCAAAACATCCTGTAGTTAAAATGTTAGTTGACGATACACATGTAGAATTGTGTCTGTGATATATATAGGATTAAAAGAAAATAATAATAATAATAATAAATTTATTTGTAGTTCAACATAACATAAAATTCAAATTCTACAATACATACATTTATAATGCATAAACACAAAGGAACTACAAAATGGGTTAGATGGCAGTTAAAAACTGATATAGAAATTTAACCCCAAAAATCAATTACAAATTCTAAAAAAAAATACCACTGTACACATAATTAGGGAAATATAAAGGGTGCCTCGTGTAGCGCAATCAAAAATAACCAAAAATAACTAGAAATAATCACTATCAAATACCCATGTTTATAACGATTAACATAAAACTAAAAAACTACATTTAGAGTAAATCGGCTAAAGTGGATTCAACAAGCGTTCATTAAATTTTTTTTTGAACGAACCAATATTCAAATGTTTTAGGTTATGCGGTAGGTTATTATAAATATTATAGATCTGAAATGCCGATCTTCACTACACTATACAAATGTACTATTTATTTAAAATAAAGTATCTATATTATTTATTAGAAGCACAAATTCTGTAATAACCAAAGTAATAAATCGTAAAATTAAGTAAAGTCATTGGATAAGAATTGTGCGAGCTCTATGAAAAATGTATCTGAAATTCCTAAACCAATCGAGCAATTTACAATTTTTTCATTGTACCGGTATTTTAACATAGATTTTGTTTAGTTTGGGCCCAATTCGATTATATGATTTGGTCCATCTTTAAAGCTCAAATCGAACATTGCAACATTGTGTCTGTTTTTGTAGATTTGGTATATAAATGTAATAAATCTTATGTTATACTTTTATAGCACTCAAAAATGTTTGTTTGTTTTATTATTAGGTTAGTCGAAATGTCAAAAGAGTTCACATTGGGAACCCGACTTACTGGAGCTGGATGGGGTGGATGCACTGTATCACTTATCGAACGGGAAAACGTTGACAAATACATGGATTATTTGAAAGAACATTTTTACAAACCGCTCGGTGTTGAAAATGGGTTCGATGCCATTTTATTTTCCACTTCACCTAAGGGCGGTGCTTGCATTTATTTGGACAACTGATAGACGTAAAGGAAAATCCATTCAGCGTGTTGTTTATATTATTTGTAAATGAAACATATCATGAACAGATTTTTGGATGACCTAAAAAAATAATAAAAACTTTTTAAAGCTTTGTACGTAATATATTGTTTTTATTTTATTTTCAACATTTCTGATTTTTTATTCGAAAGAAGTAGTCCATATCGAAGTGGAGGGTATTTAACTTAGTACACATTATTTTTGGGAAATCCATTTGTGAGTTGATAAATGGATTTCCCAAAAATAATATGTACTAAGTTAAATAACATAGCTTTTCGTAAGAATCTCTTATAACCACTAATGATGCCGCCCGGAGCTGCGAAACATGTATGGTGACAAATGTAATTTGTTGGAGATATTTATTAAAATTTATTGTTATTTCTGATTTTATTCAAAACTACAATGCTTTTCATGGCTTCGTTTACAAAGAACGTGAAATCATCCTAATATTAACCAAACAAAAACTAAAAGCAATAAAATATCTTGAATAGTAAGCTCACACCTCCGCTTTATATTTGGAGTGCAAAATTAATGCATATTATATCTTTTTAATATTTGAATGGATATTAAGCATTTTCTAGAATAAATGTTTGTTATATTAAGAAAAATTATAAAATTAACATAGCTATTTAGGTCACAGTGAGGGCTATTATTCATCGGAGTGAATAATAGCTGTGTTATGCAGGAGTAGTACAAGACTAAACTTTTTCCACCACTACTCCGAATCTGACAAATAAAAAAGTTCAAAAACTCCTTTTATCTTCAAATATACCGAGTGTCGCACTGGGAAGACTTTCGATGGATTATTGAGAATCTACACTGTGGAACAATCTGAAAATCGAAGACGTCAATTCGGCTAAAATGTTTTCAAAATTCTAGTACTTCCGGATATTTATTTATTTATTTATTTATTGTCTAACAGGTTACACCCAATTACAATACAGATTCCATAATATAAACAATTAAACTTAATCTACACTAAAACTATAATAAAAACTTAATATCAAATTCTTAAATTAACTAAATGAGCCTGGAAACTATGTTTAAATGCCACTAAATTATTACTAAAAAAATTGGTATGAGCCCTCGTCTCATAATTCGTATGAGGTTGGGGAACTCTAAAAAAGTGCATATTCCTTGTATATGCCAGTGGTACGATGAGGTTCACTTCCTGTAAGAGGTATGGGCAATCCAGCATGGAGTTAAAAAGATATATTTGAGACGCAGACACTCTTCGACACTGCACCGATTGGAAACCAAAACGGTTTAAGAGTTCGTTTTCATCAACCCCCCTGTCTGGATATCGTATATCAATCTAGTACAAAATGTACTTTAAAAACTTACGCTAAACCTGCTCAAGTTTATTGATATATACCTGGTAAATCGGTGACCACACGACAGACGCGTATTCCAACTTTGACCGCACCAACCTAACGTTAACGTAAAGGGCTATAAGAGGGTCTATATTCTGAAATTCCCTTGTTGACCTTATAATAAACCCAAGTGCTCTAGTCGCCTCTTGGCAAATACTATGAATGTGAGGATTGAATGACAGTTCATTGCCAACAAGGACACCCAGATCCCTAACTTCCTTGCATCTCTGAAGAATGTCGTCGCCAATGCTGTACTCATACCGGACGACATCAGCCCTCCTGATGAACGACATACATTTGCATTTTTTTGTGTTAAGTGGAAGCCTGTTATCTGCACACCAACGCTCCAGCGCCACCAAGACCGTCTGAAGCAGCTCACAATCTAAGGGATTTCGTATTATCCTGAACAGCTTCAGATCATCAGCAAACAGGAGACAGGAACTAAATACATTCGCAGTGATATCGTTGACGTATATCGAAAATATAAGTGGAGACAAGTTGCTCCCCTGCGGTGCACCACTTGTAGCTATAAAATCCCTAGATTTAAAGCCATTTTACTCAACAAACAAGGTACGTCCCGTAAGATAAGACTCGAAGAATCCAACAAGGGCAACACTGAATCCTCGTGCCTTCATTTTAATCAATATAATACCATGGTCCAACCTGTCATAAGCCTTCGAGAAGTCTGTGTAGATAGCATCAACCTGTTCACCTCTGCTCATAGTGGGATAAACATACTGCAGGAACTCGGATAAGTTAGTGACGGTTGAGCCATGTTGTTGAACTATTATTAAATTTTTTATTTGACTAAATAATTTGTCATGTATGGCTATTTCAAAGACCTTCGAGAAGCTAGACAAAATGGATATCGGACGATAGTTCACTATTTCGTTGACATCATTGGCCTTGTGCACCAGACATATACGAGCTATCTTCCAAACATCGGGAAAGGTTTATATACCGGAAGTGGGTGTCAACTTCCTTATTTTAAATACGGTCCTATATAAATAATATTTTTTTTGGTTTCTACTTGTAACAATTCTAAAGATAGTTAATACGTTATAACTCTGTCCAGCCGCCGAAAAATTTTAAAAATTTTAAATTTTTTGTCAAAACTGACGTTTACAGATTGAAAAATAATTACAATTTTTTATTATATTTATTTATCATATATATATATTAATTTGTTAGGATATACTAGTAGTCATAAACTTACGGTAGGTGCCTATGTATATTTTTGGAATAAATAGATATTAATACAGGGTATTTGAAAAAAAGGGTTTAAAATCAAATTAAAAAAAGAGTCAAAATTCAATTTTTTTAAAAGGCAAGCCCCAATTTTTTTGCATAAAAAATAAGGGCAAGTTTATAAAAGGATGTCTATTCCCAAAATGTATAGTTTTTAAAATATTGACAAATTTACATTTTTCTATTACAATACAATAAAGTAAGTCTATAACTACTAGGATATCCCAACAAATTTAATTATTAATGCTTCCATATAAGTATAAAAAAATGGTAATTATTCTTTAATCTGCAAACGACATTTTTGACATAAAATTTCAAATATTTCTAAATCGGCAAGAAATGCGTATATCACATTATACATGAACTATCTTTAGAATTATTACAAGTACCTACACATTTCATGGGGTTATAATTTGAAAATTTTTACATTTCTCAGACACTCTACACTGTTCATCCCCAGGAGTGTGTGGCCACAGGGAACGAATTTTTTACTTATTTTAGTGTTATGGGTGTCCAATGCGAGGAGGTAAAAAACACACAATATCTTTTGTAAATAGCAGTTCTGCAGTAGACAGTTATCGCTCCAAATACCCGTAGATTTTGCACTTAAAGTTTGTGTGTACTGAACTAGAAATAAAAGCATTTCATTTCAACCACGGCCAGCAATTATTTATCCCACATCAAAATGTGTTTGTTTTTCCGTAGATTTTAAAACTGTGTCGTTAAAACATTACAAACGATAACAAAACAGAAATAGATAGTAAAAATTTGAGATGCGGCGTAGTTTATAATATTAAGGCGGACATAATATGTTTTTGGTGGACAATATAAAATCTTGCTTTGGGTAACGGGAATACTATTTCGGTCTTAAAATGTGTACTTTTGCTCGCTCTAGCAGTAGCATGCATGTAGTATATATATATATCTGTAGTGCTATGTTCAACTGTTATTTTTTACAGCAGCAGATTTGTTTGCAGTACGAACACAGCATTAATAAGTACAGCATTCCGTCTCCACGTTCGCACTTTGAAAAAAAGTGTGACGTAAGATGCCGCCATTTTGGGTTACAAAACAGGTCCTGACTAAGAATAATTATAGTTTTTGGTTTCTAACCACAGTACTGTATTTTTATTTTTGTAAAAATATTTAAGTACATAATAATATCGCTGTCAATTTCAGAAATATTTGTGGTGTGTCATAGTGATTGAAAACAACCTTGAGTGGTGTTATCAGTTAAATGGTGACATGATTGGGTGATTTTTAATAACAATAATAATAACTATTGGAAAAAGTTGTTATTGTCAAAAAAGAATTAAGATTGTCAGATTTTTGATTAGTTTTCAATTTCTATATTATATTGGTCAGTTAAAATCGTTTCAGTTTTGTATTTAGTTTGTTATTTTTCTTTATTAATAAATCGCGTTTATTTCAATTTTCGTGGTTTATTATGAATATCGTTGTAGTGAGTTAAACGGGTAGTTTAATTCACAAATTACAACAACAGCAACTTTAAAGGCAAATTTTGGCAAAAACTTCTTGAAACTTTATAATGATATCGTCAATAAAATAACAACTAGCCACGCGACAACTTGTTTTTATGTTTCACTTGTATTTAGTTTAAAAACATATTAGATACTGTCATTTCGTAATATAAATTTTACGGTTATACAAATAGTTGTTATAAACGTAAAATTATCTAGTATTTATCTTAATTTTTACTTATTACTCACCTAATAGGATCTTTGGGGAAGCGAAAAAAATGTTTAGAGCAAGTGTACCGCTTATTGGGACAACATTTTGCAACACACACATGTCCTCCGTGATTATTCATTGTATGAATCCCAAGACACGTTAATAAAAATAAAATCCTTTTAATTCTCACGAACACTATACCAAAAACACAAAACACAGATTTAGATTTAAACACAATATTTATTTATCTCGTACACGCCGACAATGAACTATATATTGAACACAGTAGTGAACTGTATCTATCTACGTCAATGCGATTATTTTGACGTTGTAACCCATAATGGCGGCATGCGCGACGATATGCGCAGGACGGCTTGCAAACGTGAAATGGTGAAAGACAGAATACTGTATTATTTATTATACTGTGGTACGAATATCATAATACAAAAACTTACAGGGGGATTGTTAGGTGAAGAAATATTAGAAGATTTTGGGAAATGTTTGAGCGATGACTGAGGTCCCTCCAATATCTTAACATATAATATTAGTGAAACTTCTGGATTTTCGTATTTCAAATGAAACACTCGGTGTCACAAATAACAGAATATTATACAGGGTGACATAGAAAAAAGTACATTGCATAGGGCCACACAATAGAGGACACTAAAATAAAAAAAAAGTTCCCATGAACACGGGTCCGCAAGGCCTTCGGTTAAAAGTTTAATTTTTTTTTTGGGTTTTTTTGAATATCTTTAGCCAGAGACGCAAGAAATGGATAAAATGTGGTATACAGGGGTTTTTTTATCATTCTAAATTGAAATATGATCTTAGTTTTGTGATTACTGATAGAGGGCGCTACATACAGGATTCCATCCCTATTGAATCGGTCGTAACTTTTTTGCTATACACTGGATGTCATTTCCGACTGAAAACAATTTATCCCTTCTTTTATACTTAAGAAAGGTATACCTTGTCCAAATCGCTAGAAGCAATGGTTCCAGTACAAATGCATCTAAAAGCCGACAATGCACGCAAATTATTCAAAAAGCGCCAAAGTAACCTTTGCAAAAACAATGATAAATAAAAATTAAATAATGTGTCATAATGACACTTGTCAAACTAATGTAATAATTGTTAGAGGTATTTTGTGTTCTTGATTAAGTTTTTAATTGGTTTTCTCACTAATTGTTCAAAATTGCTTTCAAAAATGGTTCACTAGACTTTCCAAGAATGATTATGTGTTACGGCGAAGCTAGATCAAATTCTTACGAAGCTCAAGTATCTATCGAGAACGATACAGAAACATTTATTGATGTGCATAGGCGTTTGGAAGAAGATGACTGCTTTAGAAAACCAAAATTGAATAGTGGGGTTTCCAGAACTCGTCGCATTGTGAAACGAAGAAACTGTTTTATGAATCCGAGAACAAGCACCAGGAAAACAAGTTCAGCGGTGCGAAACCTTAACGGTGAATCAGTTAGACAAATTTTCAAAGAACTTCTTCGCCCATATCATTTCCAAAAAATTCATTCACTATTGGAACATGACTTTTTTCCTCGTGTAAATTTTTGCGAATGGTTGCAAAACCAAAGACAAAACATTACTTCATCAATTTTGTTTACTGACGAAGCTCGTTTTAGTCGTGATGGTGTTCTGAACCTACATAACATGCACCATTGGAGTGATGAAAATCCTCATCAAACTGTAATTCGAAGTCACCAATATGGGTTTTCTATTATGTGTGGGCAGGTATAATCGACAAATACTTAATTGGCCCATTTCGATTGCGCAATCGATTGACAGGTGTACTGTATCGAAATTTCTTGGAGAATGATTTAAACACATTATTAGAGGATATCCCATTGGCCATTATTCGAAGAACGTATTACATGCATGATGGGGCGCCAGCTCACTTTTCTCGAGATTGGACTGACATCAGCAATCAGTCATATCTTCGTAATAATCATATGCTTAACACAAAACAGCTAATGTACCATCGACTAACAACACCGCGTGCAATTAATTGTAATTGAGTATTTATGTATGTTATTCAATCAATATAGTATTGTAGGTACTGGTTTCATGTTTAGTATAAAACGTAAAGCACTAACTTGCCATAATATCTTTCTTTTTTTTTAACTCTTAATTTTTATTAGACAAGACAAAAACATATTATATATATATAGCGGTCGTTCTCCTATAATGCTGTAAATTTCTTTAATTCTATTCCACAGGATGTCAGAGACTGCTCCTCCCTAAACACATTTAAGAGAAAGGTCAAATTATTTTTAATTAGTAAGAGAAATTGTTTTTCTTATTGAACGTATAATATTGTAATGTATCTGAATGTATTTCTTTGTATGCAGGATTGTGGTTGGATAGAATAGCGCAAGCTAGATCCCGCCACGCTTTTGTTTATTATTTGTACATTGTATTTTTTTTGACTGAATAAAGACGATTATTATTATTATTATTATTTAAAAATTTTAACAATTTTCAGCCAACCGAGTTGTAATTGAAGTAGACACGTGATCAAATCTTCTCAAGCCACACACCAAACGACAACATGAGTTTTGAATTCTTTGTACTCTTTCCGGTGTCAGAACATCAAGGCAGGGATAATAACAACTCAGACCATAACTCACCCTCGAAATCACCAAAGACTGACACAGCAGTTTCTTCATGTTTGAATAAAGGAACTTTTTATTAGCGTACAAAAATGATTCGTATGTGACCCAACAATGTTATAATATTCTACCAATGAAATGGGTATATTGAGCACATCGTCGTTGCCGTAATGAAACCTCCTATGTGAATTTTACCAAATTTTTCAGGAGAAGCAAAAAACGTAATAACTGTTTAGCTTCCGCAAGCCTTTTGTGTCGCATTTTTATTTAAAGTAAGTAATCAAAAAGACTTTGGTTTTTGACAATATTTTATTAATATTAATTATTATTTTTTTACAAAAAATTATTTGTGATAATCATTCACACATAGGAGTAATCGGCAGACACAAACTCGTTACCTAGGAGTATTCCGATGTTAATAAGTCCTTAAGAGTTTCAAGTAAAATAAATACAACGATAATTAAAATGTAGAACAAACTAAAGAAAAAATTCTGAGAGATATACTTGACATAAAATTATTTAACCACAATTTTTTAACACTTTTACATATTTTTTTACATTTATTTTCGTCTTGCGTTTGTTTTCTTTTTGGATGCTTCTCTTCATCGTTTTTATAGGGTAAATTAACATAAAACGCATCATGATCTAATTCAGTTACGTCCTGCAGATCTTGTAAATGCCGATACTTGGATTCTGTGCTGGATAATAGAGTTCCGTATAATCGAGCTGGTTTTTTAGAACATAACTGTTTTCTCTGTGACAACAGTTCAAACTCATCCTGTAATAAGACACCACGCCACTGGTATTATGTATACTGGTTGGGTTATTTTATAGATATTTGCTATTAGTTTGGGAAATATAATATTTTTGTGAATATTATTTTAAGTAGATTGTTAACAAATGTTCCTAAACTCTCCTTTTGGTCATAAAATTTAAGGGTTTGTTTTCTATCTATCTTATCGTTTATTGATATAGGTTTTACCAAAGCAATAAATACATCTACAAGTAGGTACATGAATAACAAAAATATATAATTTTTGTCTCTTTTCTTTGTTCAACTTTTAGAAACAGATGGACCGTGTTTTCTTGTTCGAAGAATGACATGTTTTAAATACAGTGTGGACTACCTTTTGAACATCGAAATGCCTTCAAGTAAATTAAATGTCGGACTTTTATTATTATATACAGAAGCTAGTAGTTGGAGGGTGTCACGGTTTCCCATATCAAATAATATATAAAAAGGGCGAATAAAAAAACAATGGGTTTTTGTCCAGTCGCTGATTCGGGAGATTGAGAAGTCATTATAAAATCGTATTGTTTCTTGCTTTACAAATGGTAGTGACTGGTTAATCTTTTGAACGAACTCCAACATAAGGTACCTAAGTATCAACAATCATTATTACAGTCGACATAAAAATGTATTTTATTTCTAAGACGTAAACTACTATTCACCCTGTAGCTGTATTTGTATAGGAATATTTTAAAAATGCTCTTTTCTTATTAGCCATTTTTCATTCTGTACCTACCTACTTGTCATTTTTATGAGGCAATTTTGGAAAGGCGATAGGTCTTTCAAGTTAGATTCGTTTTGGCCTTGGTAGAGACTAGATGTGATTTATAATTGAATAAAGTTTCTTAATAATAATCGAAGTTCAAGTTCAGTAAGTTCTTTGTTAATTTGTTTCAATTGAAGGCCTTTTGGTTTCCAATCAATTTTTATAAAGATTAAGTTGTTTATTTTAGTAATTGAAATACATTCAGTGTTCAATAGTAATTAAAAGTTTCGTATAGGAATTAATATAATTATTCGTAATTATATTAATTTTCCTATTTTTAAGTTGTACAAGTAATTACTAAGATTTTCTCCTAAATTTTCATTATCGTTTAATTGTTTTATTCTTTTTCTTTATTTATACAGAATTATTTCTTGTTGTTATTAATTTCCATTATTAATTTTAATAATTAAATTAGTTTTTTTGAGCCCAAACTTTTGCGTTTTATTTCAAATAAAGTTTAGTTATGTTGTTGACAGAAGGGTCATTTAATTATTGTTTTCCTTTTAAATACAAAGTGGGTGACCGGCAGAGATCCAGAATTATAAAAGGTGAGTAATTTTACATTACCTTAATACAGATTAATAAAGTTGATATTCTTTGTTTGTTCTTTTTTAATTGAAACCGCTCGTAGAGCTTGATTCGAACCCATAACAATTTGAATAGCATATTGGGATTCATTCTGGACTGAGCTATAAAATTAGTATTATTTCTGAATGTAAATGATAACCATTATTTCAAAATGGTTACAATCTGTATGGTAAATTTTATAATAAATATTACCGTCTGGTACGTATTTTAAAGCTCTAATGTCCGTAACAGTTGGTCCTCTAACTCTACCCGCTCGCAAAGATTTTAAGTTGGTAGGTTGTTGCTCAAAATTGAGAAAAAACGAATAATCCACTACTTTGACTTTATAGGGTTGAACAGGACGAGCAGCTCTCATTTTGGCTATGTAATCCGATGGAGAGTTGATAGGTGGAATAAAATATTTTTCTAAAGTAGCATGGACACTATCTGCCTCCATCATGGGGTGTCCTTTCTCTAAATAAATGTGTTCAAATGTGATGGTTTTTTGGACAGTCAAATCACAGAGAGCACTTTCTAAAATTTTCTCACGATTTTGATAGGAACACCCATCAGAAATAAAAACAAAGTGATTAAAATCTTTACATTTCAATTCTATAAAATCACTAATGCAAGAAGTAAATTCATTTGCTGTGACACCTCCATTACACCAAACATATAAAAATACGTCTTTATTATTCAGAACGTAGAATGTAAAATTATGGAGTTGCAATTTTTGTTTGTAGTAATGCTTAGATGCTTGCATTTTCGGACATAACAACACAGTTTTTAAGTCCATAGTAATAACAATTTTATTTTCGTCTGCACTTGCCTTTGCGAAATTCTTAGCAGCTCTTGCTTCGTCTTTTTTTCTTCAGTGGATTTGATAATCTCTCTCCTCTAAATGTTTTCTTTTGAATTTCATACAAGTGTCACACTGATCCTTACGAGGATGATGTATGGTGATATTTTCCGTGATTAATATTTTTTTGAAAATATTATTCCGGCCGCTGAAATTGTAACCGTTTTGAATTAGCGGATATTATTTACATTCAGAAAGAATACTAATTTTATAGCTCAGTCCAGAATGAATCCCAATATGCTATTCAAATTGTTACGGGTTTGATTCAAACTTTACGAGCGGTTTCAATTAAAGAAGAACAAACAAAGAATATCGACTTTATTAATCTGTATTAAAATAATGTAAAATTACTCACCTTTTATAATTCTGGATCTCTGCCGGTCACCCACTTTATTTAATTAAAAGAAAATTATTAATTAAATGATCCTTCTGTCAACAACATAACGAAAACTTTGTTTGAAATAAAACGCAAAGGTTTGGGCTCAAAACAACTAATTTAATAATTAAAATTAATAAAGGAAATTAATAACAACAAAGAAATAAATATGTATAAATAAAAAAAAGAATAAAACAATTAAACGAGAATGAAAATTTAGAAGAAAATCTCAGTCATTGCTTGTACAACTTAAAAATAGGAAAATTAATATAATTACGAATAATTATATTAATTCCTATACGAAACTTTAATTACAACTGAAAACTGAATTTATTTCAATTACTAAAAGAAACAACTTAAAACTTTATAAAAACTGATTGGAAACAAAAAAGCCTTCAATTGCAAGAATTAACAAATAACTTACTGAAACTTTAAGTTCGATTATTACTAAGAAACTTTATACAAATTCACTACTTCAGAATAAAATGAAATGGATTTAGTCTTTATACTGGTATACTTTAAAGCAAAACAACTAGAAAATAATTCTTAACTGTGGGCAATCTTCAAGTCTAAAAAACGAATTAAAATATTTAATTTAACTTTATAAAATTGGAAATCACATCTAGACCCTATCAAGGCTAAAACGAATCTCAACTCGCAAATCCGATTGTCTTTCCAAAACACTTAACATACATGAGAAGTAGGTACCTAGATTGAAAATAGCCAATCAGAAAAAAGGACATTTTTACAATATACCCCTATAAAGATACAGCTATATAGGGTGAGCGATTCAGAATAAAATACATTTCTGACTGTAATAATGGTTGTTGGTTGCTAAGATATCCTATGTTGGAGATTTTTCAGAAGATCAAGAAGACACTACCGTTTGTTAAGTTAGGAACAATACGATTATATAATGACTCCTTAATCTCCATAAAAGCTAACTGGATGAAAACCCATGTTCATGTTTTCTGCGCCCTTTAATATTTGTTCTTTGGTATGGGAAACCCTGTTAACTCCCCAACTGCTAGCTTCTGTCTATAATAATAAAAGTCCGACATTTAATTTACATGAAAGCGTTTCGAGAATGTTGAATGTTCTGACCATCCTATAACTGAAACATCTGGTTATCTTTTCTAATATATGTATTTATCTTTGGCTAACTCATAAAGAAACACAATAGTTTCGACAAGAAGAAGGTCCTTCTTTTAGGTAACAATTCTTTTAGGAACATTTGTTAAAGGCACCAAAGATAATATGTTTATTACTTACAGATGTATAGACGCACGAGTGAGCGAAGCGAGCGAGGGCAGCTATACAGCGAAGGGCTGCAGCGGCTTTACCGCCAGTGGTGCTTACAAATGTTTTTCGCCCGCCTCTTCATACTACAATATTAAACCAAAATAACTTTATTTTAATAATTAATTATTACTGTTATGAACTGACAGTTTTTGACAGTAATTAATGGGAGTATTTTTTGACGTACATGATAATAGGCGTTATCCTTTGACAAACTCAGATCAGATAAACTTATGTGACAGGCTCACATGTCAGTCTGAGTATTTTAAATGTAGAAAGAAACTGTCAAATTATTATCTGAGCGTGTACGCTATAGAAATTTGATTTTAGAATCTTAGGTATATTTCGGTACTACAATAATAATTAAAAAGTGACTACTAATTAATAATGGACAATTTTAAATAATTAAATGAGTTTAGCGGAATGGCAGACGACTACCTAAGTAAACTTTCGCAATACTTTGTCAACTTGTTCTCTAGATGGAATGCACATTAAGTTAAGTGAGTGAAAACTACTGATGTTAACGTTATTATTGGAAATCTAACAGTAGCGCCATCTATGAAAAAAAAAATAAAAAGAGCGGGCGCGAACTGGTCATTTACCGCCCGCATATGTGGGCGGTAAAACTCTGTTTAAGTGCAGGCAGGCGAAAAAATTTATTACTTACAGATATTGTATGATATTTACAAAAATATTAGACTTTCACACATGTTAGGTATAAAACTATAAAACTGAGAGAAAATATCTAAAACTACCCAAATATATATACAGGGTTGGACAAAAGTAAATTCTATTGCCAGTGTGTCTTTGTTTTGTTACAAAATATTTTGGTCACTACACCATTCGTGATACCCTTCGTACAAATGTTTGGTGGAACGAAATATTGACTCCAAATATATCTTTTTGATGAGGAACGACAGTAATGGCTAGGGACTTTAGGCAATGAATCAAGCCATTTTTTAATATCTATAGACAAGTTTCTAGTAATAGCTTTTCTTGGTTTGGCAGGTGTTACAGATCTCTCTATTTCATTTTCACATGACGCTTCTTTGTGCCAATTTTGGTTATTCCAACGTTTGAATGTGTCTTCTCCCAACGAAAGTGTATTGAAGAAAAATTTCTCAATCAATGCTTTTTTATCCATATCAAATGTTTGTTCGGTTAATTCAGCTTGTAAACTGTCTGTCTGATTTAGAGCTAAATCTAATATTTTTTTCCCGCGAGACATTATCTGCAAAAATAAATGTTTCAAAATTTATAATATGCAAGCTAATATCAGGCAACTTAGAAGATAAGACTGAGATAAAAAGTATTGTGTAGATATTATACTAGATATCTTAATCACGCAAACCTATGTCTAGGGATTTTTTTTTCTTGATTTTAGGTCAATAACTGCTTATATTTTAATTTGTATAAATCATTTAATATATTCTTAATAACATTGACGTTTCGACAATTGTTTTTCTCTTTCTCAAAATGTCTACAATTAAAAATTAAATAAGTAAACAGTAGTCAATCACACGCATACATTTACATTTTGAACATACCTGTATAGTCTGGATATTGCATAAAAAATATTTTACAACTACATACAACACATTAAAATAACAATATTTGACATTACATTTAAAAAGTTTTCTACCATTAGTTTCGTATATTTTTATTTCTATTTAAATTTAGTACAAAATAAGTGATACATAATTTTAAAGCATTTTTATCTGCTTTACAACATAGGTGACTTTTGATATTTGTCCCCATAATTCTCGAGAAAATAGCGTTTAAAATTTCACCAGTTAAATAGTTGGACTCTATATTCTTATAAGAAGATAATATGTACTTGAGTACTTTAACACATTGACAGACGGTATTATATTATTATCATTGTACAATATTGTTTATACAGTGTGTCCACGGATTGAGTGCACGTAAGGTGTAAATGACAAAAAAATTTCGACTTGGAAGTTGACCTTTTGGGGATCAGCCCTGCTTGGTCTACAACTACGAAGTTGAAAAAATTAGGCCGATAAATTAATGTCCAGGGTGTTTTAACGATGAACTTTCAAGAGTTAAGACCTTTGTTGTTAAAAATGTTTACTTAGACAAGGTGTTCAGAAGAAGACAGATTATCAATTTTCATTTTGAACGGCAACTTTGATATTCTTTATCGTATTCTTTTATTTTTCACAAGCGTAATATATTTTTATTATTATCTATTAGGAAAATATACACCAATATAAAACAGTAATAGTAATAATGTTACTCAAATGTGCTGCCACCAACGGGTACCCATAGACTTTCTGCTTGAGATAGCCCCATAAATAAAAGTCCATTATAGTCAGGAGGCCAAAGAATTGGGCCATTTTGTCCAATCCACCGTCCTGTAAATTGCTTATCTGGCTAGATAAGCAATTTACGAATGGCTATTCGCGAACGATTTTCGTTGAATGCGCTGGATGTCCGTCTTGTTGGAGGTAAACATTCGGTCTATCGTTGAGAGGCATACTATGTAAATGATCTAAGAGACAATTGTCCAACATTTCCAAGTAGCTATACTGGTCCATATTTTGCTCAAAAAAATAAGGGCCGATAATCCCATCGTAAGAGCAACCACACCAAACATTTACTGTTTTATAATATTGCCTTCTGGACTGAACTCTAAACTCTGTATTCTCCGTGGACCAATACCGTAAATTTTGAGAACTTACAACTCCATTAGTAGAAAAAGTGCATTCGTCCGAGAAAATAATATTTTTAGTAAATTTCTGATTTTGCAAATATTGGTCACCGTACCACAAACAGAAATCTAATCGTCTTGAAGAAATTGACGAGTTCTTCTAATGTGTGTATAAATTTAGCTTTAAATGGTTTTACTTTATTAACGTTGTAAATAACTTGCAAGTGAGCTTTACTAATATTACCAATTTCTAGTGCTCTCTTCCGTAATGACATTTTAGCGTAGTGGCTGCATTGTCGTCTTCATTTAGATCAACTTTTTTCTTCTTTATGTTCAACACACTGCCAGTACACCTAAATTTCGTAACAACCTTTTTAACACAATTAACTGACAGGTATACATTGGGCTACTTTTCATGGAATTTTCTTATCACTCCACCATAC
Source organism: Apoderus coryli (assembly GCA_911728435.2). NCBI lineage: Eukaryota > Metazoa > Arthropoda > Insecta > Coleoptera > Attelabidae > Apoderus > Apoderus coryli. Next base: position 5,256,489 of record OU452204.1, on the reverse strand, counting down.
GAATAGTCTTCTCCCAAACCGTAACATTGTACAACAAAAATTCTTTGCTCTAGCGCTAACATTTTTCTGTATCAGCAAAGGTGAACAAAATGTTACTAAAGTGTCAATTTGCAATTGATATAAACAAATATAAATATGAGTGTGTATTTTTCTAATAGATATTAATAAAAAATACTTTTTTCTGTGACGGGAAAAAAGTTTGACATATTATCTCTGTTGACAGGTAATAAAACGTCACTTTTTATCAACATACTTTTTTCCCCGGCAAAAAAGTAACGACTCTTTTCCGGGACACATCAGGTAGATATTTAATTTGAGGAAATTTGATTATACAAAAGTTAAATTTTCTTCATATATCAAAACTGGCAATAATTTGTGACGCTACTTTTGCTGCTTCTACTGACTCCGGTGGAGGGTTCCCAATTTTTAAATCAAATACAGAATGAAATTGACAGATATTTGATTACTGAAAAGTTTTTAAAACTTCAAATTTCACTTGGATAATTTTCTGACTTATATTATATTATTTCAATATTAAATCGATGTTTTTCCCGTCACAGAATAAAATAGTGTATTATACACGGGAAAAAGGTCAACTTTCAAGTCGAAATTTTTTTGACATTTACACCTTACGTGCACTCAATCCGTGGACACACTGTATATGGATAATATAGTTAAGTGTCTGTGATGTATTATGTGACTATGAATAAAACTATGTTGAAAAATTTAATGTGCTTCGCATGCCGAAGGTTATATAACCAGTAAACACATATACGTAAATTAAACGTTGATTTAACGTGTCATTCGTTGATAATAGGTTAATTTTAAGTTTAATTTTACACCGGTCAATTTAAACGTTATAGACACGTAATGTTATTATCTAAATACAACTACCTACATTTATTATGTTTAAGTAACGTTGTATATGTATTATACGTTCTTTATGTAATTTATAATAAACCGATATTTATAGCTAAAATAACGTTAGAAAATGTTCATTAGAAGCGCATAATTTTTAGAGGCGACAATGAAAACGTTAAAATGACGTTTTCTAAGTATTTTATAATAATTCTAAAATTACAGTTAAGGTAACGTGTAAAATATCCCATAAAAATTCTTATTGCTTAATATGGGAACATTCAAAACGTTTATATAATGTTTATAAAGTATGTTATCACAATTCCAAATGTACCTACAATTAGAAGAACGTGTGAAATTATTTTTAAAATGAGCAATATTTAAAGTGGGAAATTTTAAAACGTTGATTATTACGGTTCCAAATACTTTTAAAAAATGTGTCAATGAATCGTTTGATGTAAAACTAGAATTATTGAAATAACAACGAATATTACGTCCTAAATGTATTTTCAAAAATCTAGAATATATAAAGGTTTAACCTTAATTTACCTACCAGTTGAAACAGTAAAACAAACACTTTATAATATGTAAGTAAATCTCTAATATACCTATTTAGTTAGTTACTTTTGAAAACACCATTTAAAAGGTGTTTAAATTGTATAACTTTCCACTAATTTAAACGACCTTGTAAGTCCTAACGTTTCCTAGTTTCCAATGCTATCCCATTCTTATCTCGGACATAGTGTACATAACAAATTGAACAAAAAGTGTTTATCAAAAACTTCCTACTACAACTAGCTATACCTATCGGTACTCTAAGTTTACAAGAGTAATGCGAAATATTTGTTAACAAGTTAATTAAATCTTATAATGATTTGTTGGGTTTTTCTTTTTTTTTATGCAAAAATATATTTACAACATATTTTTTCCAATCTTGAATAAGAAGTTAAAAATAAGTGGCATTATACCTACTTAAATACCTAGTAACCGGCCCAAGCAATCACAAAACAATGTTTTTGTTTTTGCTATATGAACACCTGTTTGTGTAGTTTCACACATTTCAAACGTTGCTTGAACGTTGAAGGCAGGCCGTTGTTACACCATTAAATTATAAAGCATATGATTGGCCGAAAACGTATGTGAAGGTCGTAATGTTTGTTAGTGACTAAAATCATACAGTTGTTTTTTAACAGTGATGCCAAAGTGAGAATTTCTTCTCATACTATAGGAGATATAAATATATATATAATCTAATTATTATTTTTTATAATAGATACGTATACTTTCGGGGTTTCCAGAAATTTATTAATTTTAACACACACTTTTTTGAATTTGTTAAAGTCAAATAACATAAGTGTATTTTCAACAATTCTTCTTTATTGAAATGATTTACAAAAAGAAACATTCCACATTAAATGGTGTATTACAGAAATTTGCTATTTACATAATAAGTAGTAGGTATAACCAAATTTAAGTTTTCGAAAAATTTTATATAAACCTCATGTTTTTTGCTATTAAATAAAAGTTTTTCCACAAAGTGTTTGTAGGTATACATGTTTGAATCCATATTATACCTTAAGACACTAGGTAAGAATTCTTTGTAAGATTTATTAATGCCACCGAAGAAGGAACAGTAAAGTTTCGAAACATGTTTGGCTGATTCGAACATGTATATAAAAATATTTTCTGTAGTAGACGCCTTTGACTTAAAATGACATTTAAATTTAATTAAAAGGCTACCCGACTTGGCAACAATGGTTTTAGATAAATCGCGGGTAGGTATTAGAATTAGAATTTAGATTATATTTTATATTTATTACGTTATACCTATCAAAGCACTGGAAGGGTTCAAGCAAAATAATTAATGTGGTAGCAAAGAATAATAGTTATGTATCATTGTTGATAGTGCTAATATAATAAAAAGAAAGTGCTACAATCAGTTCAAAAAGATTTAAGAAGTGTAATATTATTAAAAATTAAGTGAGATTCGGTATTGAGGGACTTTCTAGAAGAATTATAGAGGCAGCAAAGAATAATAATTATGTTTGTAAATTGTGCGAATATAATAAAAATCAAGTGTTACAATTAGTTAAAAAATATTTCAGTAGTTTAATATTATTAAAAATTAAGTGATGTTCGGTATTGAGTTTCTAGAAGAATTATGAAATTTTTAATGGCTCATCAGCCAGCCACACCACTCGATATTTTGCTTTTAGAACACTAATAAAAATTAGATTATAAAATTTGAAAAAATTCACATGAAAAAAATTTAAAATTGACAAATTAATGCAATGAAATTACTGGGTGTTTGGTTTATTGCACTCAGAAAATATAATTTTAGATTAAAAGTAAATATCTTTTACTTTTGCCTAAAAATGTATAGAGTATTTATACGCTTCTAGCAAAAATAACATTACATTCTAAATATTTACAATTATATTATGCTAATACCTATGTCAAAGATTAATCTACACAATAGATAGTCAGCCCAATGCATTAAAATCAGAACATCTCTAAGTATGCCTGCCACTACGTGGCGTAGACTAGCGTGTAAAGCATAGAGCAGTATTGTCACAGCCAGAAACCGTTTTGTAGTTTATTAATATCAAAAACAAAACGCAACGTATAACAATTATTTAGATCATTTGCAACAGATATGCACCGGCAATGCTGTATTGTCAGAGAGAGAAATTGATGAAATTCTGTATTAATCTACGCAGGGAGGGTAGAAAAAAAAACAAGCGAATGTGGTGTGTGTCGTGCTGTTGCCAATTCGTCGGTAAAAGAAACACACAGGGTGATTTATTACAAGTACAGTATTGAAATAAAAGCCTAATCTCTATGAATTAAATTTAATATAATAATATTTAATCCATGTCATACATGTTTCAAGACTAGACCAGTCCCATGATCAGTGGCGAACAATCGTTAAATGAAAAGCTTTTAGATAGAAACATACTTTTGACTAAATATTTCACGTAGACAATGTGGCAAAGATGTAACAAGATTGTTGTAGATCTTATAATACCTATAATAAAAAAATTATCAGTGCTACCTATATTATATTAGGTATACCTATTATAATAGTCTGTCTCTTCATGAGGTATAAGTTCCACTTTATCGGTTTAGGTACTTAAATTTTACTTCTTTTTAATGTTTCTTCGGGTAAATAATAAGTTCGGTAGGAATAGGGCTTTGGGTATGAAACAAAAAAGATAGAAATTTGATATAGGGGTAGTTCTAAGCATTTACAAGTTTGTGACGTGTAGCGATTTTCGATGCCGCCCCCGGAGGTATACATGAGGGCGGCGCAATGCCGTTTTAAATATCTCGTTTCGCTTTCTTGGAAAATAAAAAATTATAACTGATAACTGAAACTTAGTACTTAATACGTGGGCGTAAGAGGTAAGCTCACTTCACAGGTTTCTATTAATGAAAGAAAGTTAACATTTTGAGCATCTGCGTAAAATTAAATGTATCCGTTTGGTGGGTAGTTTTGATTACAATAAGTCGGTGCCAAGCCCAAGCCCGAAACAAAATAAATCTATATTTACCTACTACCTAATTGGCTTGGTACCGACTATTATGTGCATTGTTGTCTTTTGAATGATATTTGTATTTTGTTATTTTTCGTATTTTTTATTAGTTCTTTTGACAGCTCTGGTGTCATCAATACACCTGTATCCCGAATTGCACCAAATTGCGATGCTATTGAACAAGCATATAATCCTAAATATAATATTCTTTTTGAACTACCTGTATCTCGAAAACCAAGCCGTAGCGGACCCATGTACATATGAAATTTGTATCTTAAAATTAGTCAAAGAATCACCCTTTAAAGTTTGTACAAGTACTTATGCAACACCCTGTATACATAGATACTTTGATTTGCAATTTGCAAATCTGTCAAACTAGGTAATGCTGTTTTTTTTTATTTACTTTCAAATATGGTATTATGTAATTGTATTCAAATTAAATGTTTGGGGATGATATTTACGAGTTTTATTTTTTTATATAGAGAAACTGTTATTCAGTTTTTAAGGATCAATCTGAAGCAGACGATTGTACTTGTTAAAACATGAAAAAAGTTATTGTCGTGATACTTTTAACACCCTGTTGGTGGGTTTTTAAAGCTTTTTACGAAACGTGTTAACAATACAATCTACATAAATCGTTAGTTTTTTAAAGTTTTATGATCATTGCACAAAAACCAATATTAGGGAGACTGTAAGTTTTTTTTCAATTCGGCGTTGCAGAATTTGAACCTAATTGTGATAATTGTGTTATTTTACTAGTATAGATATTTTTGAGTAAATTAATTCGGTTATAATCGATGAGTAGAATCTTTGGAGTAAAATACATTTCACAAAAACCCTGAACCATATTTCTCAATAGATTTAAATTTTCATTAAAAACAGATTAAAAATTCTAATTTTTTACATCCTGCATTTCGAAACCGTATTTTTTTAAATAATTATTGTCATGCTGGAAATTTCAAACCTTATTTACTTCAGCAACTTGTAAAAAGCACAGCCTTTTTAATATTAACATTTCTTAAAATCGATATTACGCAATAACGATGACTTTCTATCAATATCACAGAAGGATACATTTATTACGTATATAATTTGTTAGATTTTACATCTCCGAATTGAAACACACGCAAAAAATGTGCATAAAAAAGTTAGGGTAGCATTTCACGCCTGTATGCCCCTTTAATTTACCCGCCTCTGAGATTTATTTTTTCATAATGTTAACGACAAGTTGAATCTGCTGTATGAGTTTGATCCTTGAAACTGAATCAGGTAATAACCGGAAGTCCTATCTATAACGCCAAATTTCGTTAATTTAAATATAACTTTTTGATGCATCCTTATATCCGAAATTTAAAATTAAATGACTAAAATAATATTATTTTAGTCATTTAAAATTATTGTCTAAAACATTTAATAAACCAGCCCTGTATATTTATACTATTATAGTAATTTCTTTTATTTTCGTCCATACACATTAATCTTTACGTAGATAGGTATACGTATACCATATAATTTTAAACAAAAAACACTGCTGCACAGTAGTACATATATGATATCTATAATATAAAAACAAACTCCCACCTCGCCTCGTAGGGGAAAGTATACTCGTCCTTGTCTAACATTGCCCATATGATTATTTTATTTCAACACAATACATATAACGCCATCTACAATTTCCATAATTTCCATGGTTGCATGTTTTTCTAATAGATGTAGCTCGTGTCGAGACAGTTTCAATTTTTGTTTTATTTCCCATATACGCTGACTATCTATTGTGTAGATTAATCTTTGCCTATGTATACATTTTTCATTTCAGAAGCAGCCAAATTGAACTTTCCCATGCACCAGAAAAATGATTTGCAAGCATTATTTATGTATTAGATTTATGATTTATTGATTTTTTAAATTAATTAAAATTCCCTATCGTAAGCGGTTAAGAAGCAGTCAAAATTTAAGCATAATTCTATATTTTATTCTTCTTAATATGTGAAAGAATTATTTGTTCCTTAATTTAACTTTCTATTTGTTATTAAAAAAAATGTTCCTATGTTTAGAATAAATTACATATTTATAGACAATTTGTTATCTTACATTTTACACTAGTGATGATTCTAGAACATTTTGTTATAATTATATACAACAAAAAATGTAAAGTGTTTTTATCCTAATAAAATAACGGACAAGGTTCGATGCTAAAAGTATGTCTCCAATATCCTAAATCGTTAAATCAAAAAGTTGGATTGTTGGTTGTAAATATATTAAAAACAAATCAAAAATCCGTTTGTTTTTTGTGTTATTCAATATTTTATATAAAATATTGTCAAAAAGAAATTACAAAATTATTCGATACAACGTAAGTTTCGGCGACAGAAAGCGTTCGCCGAAACGTGCATTATTGTATCGTATAATTTTGTAAGGTATATTTGACCACAATATTCAACATTAAAAAACACCAAAAACACCCAAATGTTTATATTTTTTGGTTTAACTATTTAACAAAAAGGGAATTATTTTTTCATCAAACTTTTGTACCAACCCAACAATGGAAATCTGGTAGTTTTATTGATTTATTCCATACATTTTATCAACGTATATTTCACGTTACAAAAATATATAAAAGCCACATTAAATAACGTGAAATCAAACGTTATTGAAACATTCCTAAAATGCGTAATTAATACGATTACAGAAACGTTAATTATTAGCTTTTAAAAAACGATAAATGCATGTATATGTAATACATGCATTTGTCGTTTTTTAAAAGCTAAGAATTAACGTTTCTGTAATCGTATTATTAACGTATTTTAGAACCGTTTAAATAACGTTTGATTTCACCGTTGAATATATATACATAAATACGTTCAATACACTTTTTATATAGCATTTACCTAACGTTTCGTTATTAGTGTTCTGTAACGTGAAAAAGCGCGACATATAAAAGTAAAATGTACGTATTTAATGTATCTTTTTTTGGAAAGGTGTTTTGTAATGATAAACGTTAAATAAACGTATGTGTGTTTATATTTTTTTTTTTAATTTTTGAATAAATTAGTTAGTTTGTTAGTTAGTTCATAGGAAATACTGAAAATCATACAATTATAATAATAATTATTATTAAAATTCTGTTTCGTTACGCAGGTCATATATTTTTTATTATATTATATCATGTCGGGAAAGTTTAGGGCGGCACAACCGACTTTTTTTCCTGATCAAACTTATTTGTTATAATTTAGTTATATTCTCAAAATGTTGAATTTATATAATGGGAACCACTATGAACGGGAAAATTTCAGGTATTTATTTGTCAAACCCCGTACAATAAGTGAGTGAATATGGATTTAGGTTATTTATGCATTAAAAAAGTTTTAAAATATACTTTAGCATCTAAGAGTACTAGATCTTTTGCCAAATAAGAATTGGTTGCCTTGAAAGTAAGCATATATATCATTTTAGCAGCTTCACACATAATATAAATATATATTATTATACAAACTATTGCAAAAATAAACTAGAAACTATTAAATTTCACTTTGTTCAGGAAAGCACAATTTTATAGCATTTAATCTGTTAACACAGGTCGTGATAAGTTACGGAAAAGTTTGCAAAATAGTAAATTGTGCGGAAACTTTTAATTTTCAAACGATATATGTACATGCACACCCATATAAAGCTACGAGCTTCCAGTTAGCAACTTCTCTGGAAATTTATTTTTAAAAATGAAAGAAAAATATAGCGACATAAAAATAATTACGTTGGTACATATTTTTTTCTGCTTACTTAAGTAAGATGCAAACTACTTTTTTTTTACAACCCAGAAAAAAGTGAAACCTAAAACAACGAATATATGTGATACATATACATTTCGTTTCAGCATGTAGATTTCTTATATACAACAAGAAAAAAAATATATCAAAGATTTCCAGTATTATTTTAATTAATTTTAGATCAAATTAATATTGTGACGGAATAAATGAGTAGATTGAAATAGTCGGATAAAACGAAATTGAGTTGAATGTTAATTCAAATTGGCAAAATTTATTGCACGTTGTGTTCAACTTAGTTTCTCAAATACATTTTTCTTATTTGTCTTATCAATATTATTTTATATTGTGTATTATTTCACTATTTAGATCATGTAGAATCTTTAAAATAAGATATTTGCATACCAAAACCATTTAAACCGATACAGTAAATATCTAATTTAACAAATAAATTAACATTAACAAAATGAACGAAATTAAAAAATAAAATACTTTAAATTGAACACCCATAAATTCTAAAATTCATTTAATTAAACTCTTTATTTTTAATATTTTTTTAAATGAATCCAACTTGAGCAGACTCAGTTACCGTTGATATATGAAATATGTTTTTCAAAAAATAATCCATTTGAACAGTGCAGTGAAAATGTAGTTGTAGTTTGATTGCACGTACATCCACAAGTGGTTTTGTTGAGAAAATATGTATGAGTATTTACTTAAGAAAAAGTTAAAAAGGTTTCTGCAACAGGCAAATCAAACAAAGCTCTATTTTTGTTGGACCATATGGTACTCGAAGGTTTTAATGGGGGCAATCGCCTTTAATTATTGAAGTGTAGTCTTATATTTTCATTTATTTACTCCCAATTAGTTTAGAAAAAGAATCAGCCAAGTCCGAACTGGAAAGAAAATGTAAGTGCAACTGCTTTTTTACGTTCCCGCACAGGGAAAGTATTGTAAAGCCACTAAAAAAAAATTGAGATAAGGACGGATATAACTCTTTTAAAGTTCCTTGAAACGATTAAGACCATTTCCAGATGGAACTCTGTCTGTGTGTGTTTTTATAATAAAAAAAATCAACTTGGCGTAGAAGATCTGAAATATAAAATATGTACGTATAAATAGTGCCTCCAAAGAGACGAAAAAGGAACAAAGCCCGATACTGCAAAAAAATAGCTGATGTCTAAAAAAAAATATATATATATATAAATTTTAGATAAATGACAAAAAGGTCATAAAATTATTACTTTACATTTAAATATGGAGAGCTATTCGTGCCTCGAGAGCAACAGTTTATTTTATTTATGATTATGTTAGTATTAGATTATTCTACGTTATCGTAAATAGAATTTGACTTAAAATAATGTAGGTAGCGATATATTTATATAAAGATGCGTTGTTTGCTGTATCATCAGATGAGTTATTTCCGAAAGATGAAGGTTTGCCTCACAGAAGAAAAAGACTACGAAGCCACCAAATGATTTAGTTATAGTTAGTGATAATTTCTACTCAAAAAAATCCCGATGGCAGCCAGTCGGAAAAGTAGATTTTTGATTTATGTATTTTTTATTTATACTTAGTCTACCACTGACACCCACTATTAATAAACAAATAATGGAATATTCTGACAGTCTCCAAATATAACAAAGTGACAGTTATTTTAACTGAAATACCCATTATACTATAATACATACGTAAGTACGGTCTAATTGTTATTTCACAGGTGTTTATTTGTCAAAATAATTACAGGTATAGCGGGTGATGATATTTTTTTTTATTTTTTGTTACTTTATATTGACTTACATTTACTTAAATATGCCAGCGATGAAAAAACTCTCCAAATAAACATTGTAGAGAATTAAGTGCTCTATCATTTGATATGTAACATCGGTATTTTCTATTAACAATGAAAAAACTATGATTTTTTTAAAACTTTGACAGGCCGCCATTCTGAAATTAGCTCTCCGATTTCAATCGCCAACGAACTCACGCGATTCCATGACCTAGCCGATTTTTCAACCAAATTTTGTTTCGATTGGTCAAAAAATGCGGCCTAGAACGTGGCGCAAAGTTTCTATATCCCATATATATATATATATATATATAACTTTAAGTGAATATTTTCCCTTAGCTTATATATATATATCGATAGGTAATAAGCTGTGACTTCCGTACCGTAGCAGGGCGACCTAACTTCCACCAAAAGGAATAGGAATTTAGACATTTTAAAAACCATTTTGGGATGAGGGGAACTTCTATATAACCAATTTCAAAAGAGGGGTAAAGATTTCCATAGTTTTTTTTTCTTATATATATATATACCTTAGTATGGACAGGGGGTACGTAGTCACTTCCATATATATTTTTACCACTATTCATAGAGAAACATTGTCACTTCCAACGACGTTGCCGTCTATTTTATACACCTATATTATACAATATAAATTTATTGTGCACAATTTACTATTGTATTTTGATGGTGTTAAATGTTGTTACCGCTTAATTTTTAATACGAAAACTTACAGTAAATATGTAACTGAATAATAAAGAGTAATTAATATAATTAATGATTTAACCTTGTTTTTTTTTCAGTATTACTGTCTTTTAGGTCTTATTGCAAATATTATTCTAATTATGCACGCAACGCTGATCTACATTAGCGTTATAAGTAGGTCACTGTGAGGTATCTTTAAAATAATAAAGCCTTTTTTTCGCACATATTTATTATGTGAGTCATGTCAAGCGCCAGCTAGCGCCCGTCTTCAGACACATCTTAAAAATATAACATAATATGAATATAGTATGGGAAAACAAACTTTGCTCATTTTAACAAGTAGCTCGAAAAAATCGTATAAAATGTATCTTGTTAGTTTTTATCATAATACATCGACTAATATTTTAAATGTGCTCTTTTTTTATTTTATTTACATGTCGTTTTGTGTGTTCGAAAAGTATCATGGTAGAGATGTGTGTGTATAACTATGTTAAAATTGACAAATCTGAAAATTATTAAGATTGTAAGTAAGGATGATACTGCTATATATTACGAAAACGCCTCTTGGTGTGCTTTGAAGGATGAGGTTGAGCAGGATTTGGTTCTGTTGAAGGATTGGTTTAATTCTAGATTACTCACAATCAATTTTGAAAAAACACACTATCTGCCCTTCTCATGCAATAGGCTGGGTTTACCTGACTTCGATAGAATTTGTGTCCGGACACCTCACAATGAACTGGTTTTGCACCTGGTCAGCTCAGTCAAGTACCTTGGCCTTTTCTTTGATCCCCATCTTCGCCTGGACACTCATATAGACAAAGTTACTCAAACTATAAGATCCCTATTCCATAGATTTAAACGCTCCAAAGCTGTACTAACAGTACAATATTTAAAAACATTATACTACGCTCTTCTAGAATGCAGAATAAATTATGGAATTTTGGCATGGGGGAGTGCAGTGGTTGTCCATATAAAAAAATTGGAAACTGCACAAAAATATATTTTAAAAATTATACTTAATAAAAGCCGACTATACCCAACAAGTCAACTTTTTTGTGAAGCAGGACTGTTTGATATTAGGAAGCTTTTTTCCTTTCCGCTGTCCTTCACCAACAGAGAACCAAACATTTGCTGGAGCCAATTCAGCATGACTATCATACACGAACAAGACAAGATTCATACAGAACTCCTTTCTCGTCTAAATCAATAGGTCAGAGACACTATATGTATTTGGCCCCACCGTTTTACAATCTCTTACCTCCGGAAGTCAGATGCAAGCCCGCTTTGAAGAGTTTTAAGGCATCTGTAAAGGAATACATGCATGGCAAGACTCGAGAAGAGTTTCAGACTCTTATCGGTTTTCTTTAATTCTGTGTATCATATTGGGATTTTTTTTTCTTTATATACTCAAGTCATTCAGTCTTATCCTTTTTCGTTGTGTAGTATGTGGTGAATTTTTTTTTTGTGGTGTATTAGAAGCCAGATGTGCTGGTACTGCGGCCTGGTAGATATGTTAAACTCACGGACAATCTTTATAATGATTTTGTGAGTTAGACATGTTTATTTTGCTGATTAATTTAACATTGTTATTGTACCTAGTAAATTTTGTTGTTAACCGTTTTGAGGGCTTTAGTGTAATATTGTTATAATAGTTTTATTTTGACAAAATAAACGTTATTATTATTATGTGCAAAGTATAAAGTTTTCTCAAATTTAGTATTAATATATGTTATACAGGGTGGTCCAACGAAAAGTTTGCACCTAGCTTTTCTCTTTTTTTTGTAGTCGAATGCGAAAATGCTCGGACACGTCGATTTTGTTTTTGAGGGGGACACATTTTAAACATATTTTTCGATCTGCGCCTTTAACCCCCTAGCGGGGGTGAGTAACAACCCTAAAATTTTAAATGGAAAGAGGAGTCTAATGACATATCATTTGAAAGGACACAAAATTGTCTTTCTAATGATACCCTATTTGTCGAATTTTACTAAAACAGTTAATACGAAAACGACTTTAAAGACATTAAGCCGATAATTTTGGTATTAATGAGAAATACAAATAAGTTTTAATTATTGCGAGTGAAAACACCTGCAATCGTTAGTACATTCCAATGTTTGTTAGTTTTAACATTGCTTTGTAAAAAAAAGTAAACAAGCTGTTAAATTGATTTATTAAAACGTTACATTAACAAATGTTGAAAATGTGACCCATTTGATTCCATACAATAATACAGATTTTGTTCAAATCTATTTCTAACATTTTGTAGCATATCAGGTGTTATGTTTCTGCACTCTTCTGTAATGCGTTGGCGAAGATCTTCTATGGACTCGGGCTTCGTGGCAAAACATTTATTTTTTAAGTGCCCCCAAAGAAAAAAGTCTAAAGGCGATAAATCCGGTGACCTGGCAGGCCATTCAATTGGGCCCCTCCTTCCAATCCACCGTCCAGGGAACCGGTCATCTAAGAACTGTCTTACAGGAGCCACATAGTGCGGAGGTGCTCCATCTTGCTGGAAATAAAGCCGATCAGCAGTATGATTTTGGTCATCTTCTATTATTTGTGTTATTAAAGGATCAATTGTGTCTTCAAGCATGTTTAGGTACACTTCACCAGTTAAATTTCCAGGAATAAAAAGTGGTCCTATAATATGATTTCCTAATATGCCACACCAGACGTTTATTTTTTGAGGATACTGGGTATGAACCTCACGGAATAAATGTGGGTTACTGTCATCCCAGTAACGGCAATTGTGCCTATTTACAGCTCCATTCAAATAAAATGTGCATTCGTCGGAAAAACAAATGTTAAATAATAATTGCGGATCTTCAATTAAACGCTGGCTCATTGCTTCACAAAATTGCAGCCTTCTATCAGGATCATCCTCATTTAGTTCCTGTACTAATTTGATTTTGTACGGATGAAATTTGTACGCTTTTAAAATTCGTATTATGGACGAACGGGAGACACCTGAGGCTTCAGCTAGTTGACGGGTACTTTGACTATGATCCATTTCAACATGCCCTAAAACAGCGACTTCCACAGCTTCATTTCTGATCGGTTTCTGCGGCTGGTGTTTTACATTACAGACAGATCCGGTATCTACAAACTTTTTAACTAACTTGCCAACGTACACATCATTCACATTTTTATCGGGATGTCTCTCATTAAATAAGCGAGCCGTAAGTCTAGCACTACTATTATTTTGAAAATAAAGTTTAACAATTTCAACTCGTTCTAGAATGGAATAAATCATTTTGTACGGTAAAAGTAAAATAACTTGAGAAGCAACCAAACTGAATCAATGAAAAGACTAAAATAAACGGTGTAAATTCTTTTCCTACACGTATCTGCAGTTTTTATTTCAACAAAAAACGCAAACGATTAGTGAGGAATTTAGTTCTGATAAATAAGATAGTGTTTTTGAAATCCCGTTTTTCTTCAAAGTAAATAATTTAGAAATGATTGTAGTTGTTTTCAGTCGTAATAATTAAAACTTATTTGTATTTCTCATTAATACCAAAATTATCGGCTTAATGTCTTTAAAGTCGTTTTCGTATTAACTGTTTTAGTAAAATTCGACAAATAGGGTATCATTAGAAAGACAATTTTGTGTCCTTTCAAATGATATGTCATTAGACCCCTCTTTCCATTTAAAATTTTAGGGTTGTTACTCACCCCCGCTAGGGGGTTAAAGGCGCAGATCGAAAAATATGTTTAAAATGTGTCCCCCTCAAAAGCAAAATCGACGTGTCCGAGCATTTTCGCATTCGACTACAAAAAAAAGAGAAAAGCTAGGTGCAAACTTTTCGTTGGACCACCCTGTATATTAAGCTGTGTCTAAAGACGGGCGCTAGCTAATACTTTTAAACTAATGACATAAATAGTCTTTGAAAAAAAAATAAGACTTAATTATTTTTATTTCTTGGAAATACTTTAATACATTACCATAGTATTACTATACTAGTCTATTATCCCAAATTATTTAATGTAATCAAACAAGAGTTTTAGTATACGTAGTTATATGATTTATTTATACTTTCCTTTTTTTTTATTAAAATAACAATAAAATAAATAATATAAAAATTAAAAATAAATCCTTCGCATTACATAATATGTATTACTAAAATAAATCGTAATGAGCAGAAGTAAAAAATAAAAAAATACATTAATTTGCAATACACATATTAAAGAAAAAATAAATTCTAATACAACAATCTTTTTTAGTTATGTTGTTTTTCCAAATGTTGGATTTTCGATTTTATAACAATGACCGATCGGTCTAAGTTATATTTCACTAGAAATTGCTTAATTTCATCTGTGGGTGGATATTCATTCCCTCTGATGTAAAATAATTTACAGTACAAATAGTACCAATTATTATAGCACTATGTTAGATTGGGTGGAAATGGTGACTAAGATACCCAACGCTCGTAAAATAGATTTTAAAAATTTTGATGCCACAGAGAGAAATGTAAAACATTCCTTTAATAAATACGTTAACTTAAAGGAAAAAGCATTGTCTTAGAGAGAATCGTAATTATTATCGTAAAACCATTGTTTTGAATATCAGAATATCTGATGATTGGATGAAATTTTTCAGGTGGCTAATATAAATAAATAAATAAAGGAGTTGATATGAATAATATGTGTTAATTAAAACCATTACCTATTCGGCGACCAGATTTTCGTCTGATATTAATAGATTCCTGCTCTATGGAAAGGTCATCTGGAGCTATAAGATAAATGTTACGTAAAATTAAACAAAACAAAATAAATAATTTTGCAGAAAAATAAAATCACGACTACTCTTGTGGGACTGCTTCATATTCAACACTTCACCCTGTATATGATTTTTCAAAAATTTGATATAATTTTTTCAAAGAGCATAAATAGAGAGTTAGACCTGGGTATTTGAATTTTTTGTTACACTCACCTCACATTTCCAATTAAAGATTAATTTTAGAGCCAAATTGAAAATTGGCAATAATGAAATATCTCACTCTATAATAATGTTTAGTTATTAAAAAGAAATAAACAGAAACGACATTCACTGTGCTCCAGGATGGTAAATACCATAATTTGAATTGATTTACAGGGCCGGATTTAAAAATCTGGCATATCTGGTTCGTCCCAATAATTCACCCTGTATGTAACTTTTTCCACCCGTAATAGACAGAAAACCGATTAAAAATGTTTGTAATAACCTAGTTTTCTTACTTGTTTGAGGAAAACTCATGTGTCTAATTATTTTAATCGGAATGAAATGAATAAGCCAGGGAAATGTTTATTCATAAATTAAGAAATAAAATAAAAAACAATAACCAAACAATAAAACAGTTTTAACAATGTGAAATAAAGTAAAAAACAATTTAATAAACATTACGATTATAAAACACAACAGCTCATTAACAGAATTATTCACTGTTGCAATATTACCAGATATGACCCACTGACAATCAGAAAGTCTATTACAGATTTAAACATTCGTCAAGAAAAGTGTATTAAGGCAGATGGATTTCATTTTGAACATCTTTTATAATCGTAATGTTTATTAAATTGTGTTTTACTTTGTTCCACATTGTTAAAATTGTTTTATTGCTTGGTTATTGTTTTTTATTTTATTTCTTAATTTATGAACAAACATTTCCCTGACTTGTTCATTCCATTCCGATTAAAATAATTAGACACATGAGTTTTCCTCAAACAAGTAAGAAAACTAGGTTATTACAAACAATTTTTATCGGTTTTCTGTCTAATACGGATGGAAAAAGTTACATACAGGGTGAATTATTTGGACGAACCAAAAATGCCCAGATTTTTAAATCCGGCCCTGTAAATCAATTCAAATTATGGTATATACCATACTAGAGCACAGTGTGTGTCGTCTCTGTCTAATTTGAGGATTTGTTTTTAATAACTAAACATTATTGTACAGTAAGATACTTGATTATTGCCAATTTTCAATTTGGCTCTAAAATGAATCTTTAATTGGAAATGTGATGTGAGTGTAACAAAAAATTCAAATACCCAGGTCTAACTGTCTATTTATGCTCTTTGAAAAAATTATATCAGATTTTTGAAAAATCATATACAGGGTGAAATGTTGAATATGAAGTCGTCCCACATATTTTCTCGAAGACGGACCTGGATTTTTTAAATCTGAATATGTCAGTTAGTTGCCAGACACCAATACACACTTTTATAAAAAAAATGAGATAAATCGACTTAATCATTGAAAAGATATAACGAAACATTGTTTTGGTGAAAATCCATAATTCACCCTGTATATTAATAATCAAAACAAGGAGACATTTTTTAATGGTCATTTGATAATCCCCTAACGTGCCTTTACTTATGGTACAAGTATGTACAGTTCCTCGTGACTCACCCTGTATATGCTATCCTGTATATTGAATGTTATTTGAAAGTATTTCAACACATGTTTACGCATTTAGAATTTCGTTCTAGCAACCTACCTTACAACCTTTACCTATATTCTTATAACTTAAAGAAAAATTATTTTCCTTACCTCAATTATCCACAGTTACAGCTAGTGATAATATTTGTTTAGTTTCTCACCGGACGTCACCAAGTCTACTGCTTATCTATCTCAAAGTAGTGGCGCGAAAACGACATATACATAGTTATTTTTTATTTTATTTTGTGCATAAGATTGTTGCAAGGCGCTATTGCCAAATTTCGGAAGCGACAACATACTACGCATATCTATTTCATGCCTATATATAATGGAAGTGACATGGTACCCTTGATGACAATATTGGACGCGACACTAGCGCCAGTCATATATACTCGAACTAACGAAAAATTTTCTATGTACGCGAATAGCGTTGTCACCTCCAACACAAATTTTCGGATTTAGGCCCCCTACCCCCCATACACACCGAAAAACGCGAAAACAAGGCAAAACCTTGTGACTTCCGAAATCGGAAGTGAAATCGTTATATATGAAGTGACAACGAATATATAATATCTATTTCGGAGGTGACAATGACAGTTTATAGATATATATATATAAACTTTTGAACTGAGGTCATTTTTAGGATCCAGGGGTCATAAAATGAAGTACTGCATAAAAATTTTTCAAAATTTCGGTTGTGTCGATCTCCTGAATAGTTAGATTTTTTTTAAAAATCTACTAAAATATTTTATGTAAATACACAGAGAAAGCATTTTTTGGTAATAGAAATGTTATTTTAAAAAACTGTTTTTTTTTCCTCAAATATACCTATTCAGGGCAATAAAATGTCTCCGAAAATATTGATACTCGTAGTTTGAGTATGCAATTTAAAACCATGCTACGATTCCAACCACACCAGAAGGGAAAGTATATTGATTTTCTATATTAATATTCGTGGATATTCTTGAATAATATCTTTTTGAATATTTTCAATACATTAGAGATAACAATACCTATAGTGTAATCACACATATTATGCCAATTGCAATATAAGCTTGAGTCAAAAAATATGATAGCTATAACATTGCAATCGCTGTGGAATCAACACAGACTCCGACCATGATAATATCCAACATTAAAATTGGTACACTTGTAACTTCAATGATTGTTAGTGAATATTATTGTACTCGTATTCTAGGTTTTTGTCCCTTTGGGGTAAGTTCTAGAATATAGTAGAATAATGTAAATGAAAGCATGGATCTGGTAAACAAAACTTTTGATTTTATGTTGGTTTGTTAGTTTTATCAGTATACCGGAAATAGCGAATTTAAAAGTACCTACTATGGATGTAAAAAGTTTTTTAAATTTAACTTTGTTATTGTTGCGCTGAAATTGGATAAATTTTATTAGGTACCTATACAATGTAAGCAGACAATAATTGTTACATTATAAACTCCACGCACATTGGACTATTTCTATAAAATAATTATTACGTTTACAAAGCAAAGCAAATTCATATTTAGGTTCTATTTTTGACACAGATGTTACGGAAATATCATGTAATATGGTATGGATTTCGAGCCACAAAACGTAACTCTAAGTGTTTTAGAGCTATCTGTTGGCACTAGTTTAGGACAACGAAAAGTTGAACAAATTTGAAAATCAAACAACGTCTAGGTACTCCATAAAATAAGAACCTGTTAAATCTATAAAATAAAAATCACATTTCTGCCAAACATGTTTCGGAGCTAAATAGTTCAGTGACTGACAAATAATCGTCCATCATCATAAGGATTCAATATGGAATTTAAGCACTTATATACAGTTTCTTCCAAATAATCTAAGTACCTTAGTCACTGGTATTTCATATTATGTCAAAAGCTCTATTATTTCCGAAACGTACAAATAAAATTTCAAAATCGGGTTATTTGCTGCTACTAGGTCTTCTCTGATGGAAGTACTTAAACTGTTTCACCGATGTTAACATTTCTGACGCAGAGGCATAATTATTGTTTCGTGTTGTGTATATTATGTGCTTGTTGCTTGTTTCTATCATGCTCATCGTATTCCAAATATCATACTCTTGTGTTTATGACTTTTACACACAAAATTCTGTCGTTAATTAAAAACTAGATAATAATGGCAATGTCATATCTGCACATCTCTTTATACAGGTCGTGCATCACATGAACACAGTGATGTTGATAAACAGTTCTTGAGGTCCTTCCATGTACAGGTTGTCCCAAATTCGATGGTTTTGTGGGTTATCTCGGTTGTTAGTAAAGATAGAAGGAAACGGTTTTCGGGACACTGTGCTACTTTTTTTATTAAACTTAAGATGCCACAATCATAACTAAAATAACACTTTTACTACTTTGAGGCGTTTTTGAAAACTTTGCATTTTGAGATCCCACTCGCATCTCGGTTATCCGGTAACTTATCGAAAAGCTGTAAAATGAGTTTATTAGATTGTTTTAAGTAGAATATTTTGAGAGAAACAGTTTTTTTCTATATCCAACTTTTTTTGTGTAATAACCCAAATTTTAATTTTTTGTTATACGAGGGTTGCCTTTTATATTTCGGGATTAGAGGACAAAAAGAAATATTAATCATCGAAAATCACTTTATTGTTTTTCAAAATATTCCCCATGAAGATCTATACACTTTTGCATGCGTTTGAACCAATTGTCGAAGCACTTTTGCCACTCTGATTGAGGTATCTCCAAAACATGCATTCTGAATGCGTTCAGGCGTCGAAAAACGTTGACTTCTCAGTTTTTTTTTTACCTACGGGAATAAAAAGAAGTCATTCGGTGCCAGGTCAGGACTATACGGCGGATGACTCATCAAATCGATCTTTTGGGTGCTCAAAAATGCAGTTGTTTGAGCCGATGTGTGAGAGCTCGCATTGTTGTGGTGAAGAGTGATCCGTCTTCGGTGGTTGGTTTTCCTGATTTCTTGGAAGACAACTGGCAAACAAATGGTTCTGTCCAACTCAGAATTGACTGTTCTGCGTTGTTCTACCGGTACGGTTGCGACATGTCCAGTTTTTCTGAAAAAACAAGCGACCCTTTGCTTGGAAGTGCTTCGTTCGCGAACAACTTTTGTTGGATTTGGCTCATCTTAAAACACACATACTGCTGTTTACTTTCGGGCTCACACGCGTAAATCCAAGATTTCTCACCTGTCACGATGTCATAGACGTGTTTCGAAGCACCGCGAACGTATTTTTTGAGCATTTCTTTCGACCAATCGACACGAGCCTTTTTTTGAGCAATGGACAAATTGTGTGGGATCCAACGCGAACAATTTTTTTTGACAGTCAAATGTTTATGCAATATTGAATGTATGCTGGTCCCACTAATGCCTAAGGTTGTCTCAATGTCTTGATAGGTCACATGACGATTTTGCAATATCAGTTCGCGTACAGCATCAGTGGTTTTCGGAACAACAACTGATTTTAAACGACCTTCACGAAATTCGTCATGGAGTGAACTACGACCACGATTGAATTCACCATACCATCGATAAACAATATCCTTGATGGTGCTTCATCGCCAAAAATTGAATTATGTTCATCCATGCACTGTTGCTGAGTTAATCCACGTCGAAAGTTGTAAAAAATAATCGCACGAAAATGTTCACGATTTAATTCCATTTTTGGGCCGAGATGAATCTTGTAAGTTACTGTAAACAACACCAATAGCGCTCGTATGTCAAAACGTTCTGAGTAGGTATAACCTCAAAAATGTCCAAAATAACCAAAAATCCTACCCAATATCCTAAAAATATCGGGAAACGAGGAAAATTAATGTCTTGCTGTCTGTCCATAACAAGTCAAACAATTCATGTCGAACTGTAGCAAGTTCTGTAGGAGTAAGCAAAATGAACGTTGACAGGATTTTGAAAAAACATAAATTCAAACCCTACAAATACCATCTCACACACAATTTACAACCGGGTGATACGGAGCGTCGAATAATTTTTTGAGAGTGGTTTTGAAATCAACTACACAGCGTGGATAATTTCCAAAATTTCGTTTTTTGGTCTGACGAGGCCCATTTTACTAGTGCCAGTATCTTAAATCGACATAAAAGCAGGTATTGGAGTGAAAATAACCAGCACGTAATATTTCCACATGAACGACAAGGTCGGTCTCAATGTCGCATATTTAATATTCGGCATAAAATTTGCATTTAGCAACGAAATCTTAGGGCTGATAGATATTTAGAAATAATCAGTGATTTATTACCAAATCTAATATTAGAACATGTGAATTTGGCTGAACGTCCCAATTTATACATACAACAAGACGGTGCTCCTGCACATAATGCCCAAATTGTAAAAGTTTATCTTAATGAGAATTTTGCTAGACATTTGGATGGGAACAGGTGGACATATAAGGTGGCCACCGAGATCGCCTGACTCATCAATGACGGATTTTTTTTTTGTGGGGTTATTTACAAAATAAAATATATAACATCAAGTACCACACACCACAACCTGAAGATTTGCGAAATGCAATTGTATGAGCATTCAGAGAGTTTATTTAGTTAAGATACAACTGCCCTGACAGAATATATCCAATTAAAGGGCAGGTACAGAAACAATAATAAAGAAGTAGTCCATTCTGAAGTGGAGTGAATGTATTGTAATAGGAAATAAAACGTCAAACTCCACGAAATCAATTTAATACACTACACTTAATGTGTTAGGTCGATTAAATTACCAAACATGTTTCGAAGCTTACTAGCTTCATCATCAGTGGCAAAATTTGTAGATAAATTGTATTTTTGAAAGTATTACATTATTAGGAGTATATTAAGAGTAATGTGTTGAAGTCTGAAAAAAGACACTTTTTTATAATATGATTGTATTGTTGTAATTAACTAACTCACCATTTCGAGGAAAAATTATTATTAAATTATTAATACTAATGAAATTATATTACTACATTTTGTTGTTTTTCTTTTTGGTAATCATGTTAAACATTATAACACTATACATAATACATAAATACAATGTTAAGATATAACATGAAATAGAACACATATCACAATACATACAAATAACAATAGATTAAGAATAAACATAGTATTTAAATTTTAATAATAAAATAATACAATACTAATATACGTACTCAAACGTTTCCGAAAGATAACAAATATCATTGTCCAAAAAACACTCTCTTTATCTGAGAAATATTTGTACAAAATATGTCAATCTCACCTGAGACCAAATCACAAACACGGCACATCTCAAATAGCGGCGAGAATAGCAACAAATTCGTGCGCGCGGCCGGCAAATAGAAGTTAGATCCGATGGTTCTTTTTCGTGAGCTTGGTATACGAAAAGGTATTAGAGAAAATAACTCTGAGCAGTCAATCATTCTATTTAAAAGTTTGAAAATAAATACGTATGAGGCATCCTCTCTGCGTCTGTCAAGAGGCTTCAAATTAAAAAGGATTTAACAAGCGGTCATGAGGAAATCCAATGAATGGGTATACCGAATCACATTTAAACCACAAGCACTTCGCAAATCTACGTTGGATATTCTCTAAACTATTCGAATGAACACCGTAACCCGGATTCCACACCATTGAGGCGTACTCCAGCCGCGATCTAACAAACGAATTAAAAAGTAATATAAGTGTAGAAGGAGAGTGGAAATACCTAGAGTTTCGCATTATGAAACCCAAGCTCTTGTAAGAAGCCGCAATAATTTCAGCAACATGTCTCGTGAAACTGAGCTTCTCATCAAACCATACGCCCAAATCCTTCACCCCAGAACACTTCCCAAGAACCTGAGAGTTAGCGCTATAAACAAAATTCATTGGGTTCAATTGGCGTGAATTGAACAATATTTACTTAAATTTAAGTGCAGTCTGTTTCGACTGCACCACTGATATAATCTATTAAAGGCATTCTGTAAGTGCAAGCAGTCCATGTCAGAGGTAATGCAGGAGTAAATTTTAAAATCATCGGCAAACAATAACGAATCACACTTAAGTCCACATGTGGTATCATTTATAAAACACATACATAAAAGTGGGCTCAACACTGACCCCTGCGGAACACCAGAGGTTGCCCGGACATTAACAGATCTGTATATATGACATCGACTTGATCACCCTTATCCAACTTTTCAGCAGCGTATTGAGATAAGACAGCAAGGTTGGTAGACGTAGATCGCCCAGGAAAAAATCCATGTTGAACAGGGGAGATAATGCGCTTCACATGCTCAAACATTATTTTATGTAAATTGCACTGTATGGAGATAGGCCGCTAATTCTTTCGAGTTGCGAGCAAGACCCATAATAATTTGAAATGCTCTAGGAAGAATAAGAAAAGTGTGCGAAACATGTCTTACGCATAATGGGGAACAATTTGAACAGTATTTTTAATATATTTAATACCTTTATTGTTTCTATGTCTAACATTTCGTTGTTGTTGCTATTTAGTTATTTTGTTTGGTATATAGTTAAGTTTGTTCATTTTAAAGTTAGGGTTTAGGGTTATTTATTTATTTATGTATTATAGCCTTGTCATAATTATTATAGCTGTCATGGCCTACTAAAAAAAATATCCTAAATATTTGAAAATTATACACAGTGTTATATATTTTTGGAATGCTTATGACAAACCAAATTATTTTAACCAAAAATATTGTCACAATAATAATTAGAAAGTATTAATTGAGCCTTTATAGTATTTGAAGATTCAGGTAAGCGGGCTCTACTGAGTTAAAACTTTATATAGAGTGTAGAGAAGGGTTGGAATTTTATTGATTATGTTCTTTTGATTTTAATAAGTTGTTCGCTTGGTTGTAGAGCTACTCGGGAATCGCCCACATCACGCTCACAAAAGAGGATCTTAATGATTCTCCCTTGTAAACGAGTGACGGAATGTATTTGAACTGCGTCTCTCAGTTTTGTTTAGATTTAGAAAACTATTTTAAAGTAAAAAAAGAACGTCAAATATATTTTACTAACTCTTATTTATTAAATCAACTATTTACAATATAAGAAAATTAATTAAATGAAAAAAAGGACAAATAAATTCAGCATTTACAATATATAAAAATTACTTACATCACCCTCGACGCAGCTGATCTTTTTCCGGTTTAAAACAGCGTTCAAAAATTATAAATAAACTGAAAGGGCTAAAGACACGCTTCAACTAGGAAGATCGTGGTTTTTAGCGCTTCTACGACTCGAAGTTCACTTCCTGAAAGTTGGAGAGAAGACCCCGTTTTTTCCTGTTGCGTAAAAATTTATAACCTTTGATTTGCTTTACTCTTTCAATGAAATTGTCTGTTCTTAGCTTCGGTCGTACCGTTTTTGTTGAGTCAGCAATTTCTTGTCTATTCCTATATTAGAGTCATGAACTTTTATAAACTTTAATAAACTTTTAAAAATTATTAATCAGCGTAAAGTACCTAGTTCGACCGGATGCAATATTTTTATTACAATATATAGGGTGTCCCATTACACAAAATGTAAGTTTGGGTTATTACACAAAAACAGTTGAATGTAGGAAAAAACTTCATCTATTGAAATATTCTACTTATAAGAATCTAACAAATCCTATTTACAGCTACTTGATAAGTTACCGGATAACCGAGATGCGAGGGGGGTCCCAAAATGCAAAGTTTTCAAAAACGCCCTGTATCTGAAAAAGTAAAAGAGTTATCTTAATTCTGATTGTGGCCTCTTAAGTCTGATAAAAAAGTAGCAAAGTGCCCCGAAAATCGTTGCCTTCTATCTTTAGTAACAACCGAGATAACTCGCAAAACCGTCGAATTTTGAATACGCTTTAGACAACCCAAAATTACACACTGCCACAATGCATTGTTATTTCTCACTGCATGCTGCAAACACCAGATAAATGAAAGATATATATTCCACATAAGTTGTTGACACTGTATAATATTGTAACGAACAAAAGAAAATTTACACCTGTTAGCAACGCCGCTAGGCGTCCAGTTATACTTGAGCTGGTTGTGTTTTAGACCACGCATGGAATAAAATGGAAGTGACTAGGAACGTGAAGAGTATTCGCGCGTGATTTGGAACACGAAATGAGGTATATAAAGACTGAGAAACACATAGCAGGGGCAGTCGACAGTCAACAGTCGATAGTTAACAGTGTTGTGACATATATAAATAATAGTGAAATAAATAGTACAAAAAATACAGTCATATTAGTGAATTAATGTTATTAGTTTGTTTAGGTGTTTAGAATTAAGTGTAAATCAATTATTTTTAAATAAAGCGCATTGTTATTTCACACTACGAACCATGAAAGACGATACAATAAGAAAAGTGATAATATTGTTTATGAACTGAAAAAAAAATCCGTATCGCAAGTGGGACTCAAACCCAACATCTCCCGATTGCCGGCCAGGTGTTCTACCAATTAAACTACCGTGCCACATCTTTTTCGGTACGCTTTTCTGTGTGCAGTGCCACGTTGAGATCTTTGATGTAAAAACAACACAAAACTGTCCACAGCCACCCTGCATTGTTATTTCTTATTGCAAGCAGAAAACGCCAGATAAATGACAGAAATCTTCCAATACATGGGCACCCTGTCAAGGCTTTGTTATTGCAATGCACTACCAAAATATATACTTGACACCTACTTGGGATCGCGTCGGTAACTTTACGCCAATTTCAGTTACAATTCTTAGCTTCAAATTAGCCATACACATAAGACAAATAGTCGTAATTAACCTAAATAATTGAGCAGCATTCAACATTAATCCTTCAATCAACATTGGTTAGCAACTAGTTCAAAAAAAACTTCCAGATGGAAATTTGTAGGAAAGGCGACCAGCCAGATATAATCGAGTTCACATAAATTTAGCAATCAACGGCTGTATAATTGTATCATAATCACATACTACACTACACTAAATTGCAGAGGATATATTTATTAAATTACTAGTTTGAATAATATAAACTTCAATTGGGGACGTATGAAATGAAGTTAAATTCAAAATTAATTATACCTCTGATAACGATAGATAATTTACCACTGATTGAAAGTAACCTACACTAATTTTACGAAGCCTATTTTGGTATTAGTTATCTAAGAATAAATTATAAATTATTTACTGGGAATAAATGATATCACAATTGGAGAACCTGCAATCTACGTTGAAATATTTTTCCATGGGTGCGATTTGCCCGCTGCTTGTTAACGAGTTAATATAAATAAATAAATAAAGCGTTTATTGCCTAACAGTTTCCCATTTAAAGGACAATATTACAAACTAAAAAATTAAATGCTTAAATAAACTTATAAATAGACTTAAACTAAATCCTAATTAATTATGCACACATACACACACCTAAACCACAAATGTCTCTGTAGCTACCATTTACAAGTGATCAATTATTGTAGTTGTGAAAATGTCACACCCATCAGAAATTCTATTAAAATTAGAACACATGACATGAACAGGCGATCTTAACAGTACATTGGTGCTAGCTCTGTATAGGTGAAATGTTACATTCGATCTAGGAACTAGGAACTAAGAAATTCAAGCAAGATAGCAGAAAATAGCAGACGACTTTTTCTCTAAGCAATTTATATAAAATACTTAGTTAATGGGTTTTGAATTCTTCGGTACTCCAGGCTCTGAACATCAAAACGTGAT
Organism: Apoderus coryli; assembly: GCA_911728435.2. NCBI lineage: Eukaryota > Metazoa > Arthropoda > Insecta > Coleoptera > Attelabidae > Apoderus > Apoderus coryli. Next base: position 5,229,761 of record OU452204.1, on the reverse strand, counting down.
AGCAACAATTATTCATGATTGAAACCTCTTACTGGATAAGCACCATCGGTTCTAAAAACTAAATATTTCAAAAATCTACGGTGAATTTATTCGACCTCTAGTTTATGGATACATAGGCATTGAACAAGATGAATATAAGCATACTATAATTGGATATATCTGCCACACAATTTTGCCACTATTACTGCTCAAGGTTTAAATATTTTTTTTTTTTTCTGAAGTAATCCATCTTCGAGAGGAGTTGAATGTGTAAGACACAAATGAAACAACGTCTACTCCACCAAACTATTTATATATTATTATGCAATCAGCATGCAGCGCCAGACATGTTTCGGAACATTAAGTTTCCATCATCAGTGGCTCAAAATAAACAGTCATGCAGTAATTTTAGTTAAAGTCAAACAGTATGGCATGGATTATATAAACGTATACAAACAATTAGTGGAAATTATTTGAATAAAATCTTATAAAATTAAAATATAAAACATTTTCTTATTGAAATTTGTGTTTAAATATTTTATTAACATTAAAACATAAATGTAAAGCTTAAAGTTTAATTCCTTGAAACAGAACTGTGTGATAGGGATGGATATAATCAAAATAATAATCGACATATAGGTACAAAACCATTGAGATATAAGGAGTCGCATTATTTTACATTGTACACAAACGGGTGCATTGGATGGGGCGTAATCGTATACCAATATGGCGGATTCTCCAGAGCCGCATTAACTATTTTTGTTGAGGTTTTTGCTTTTAATTTGCAGCTTGGGGTTAAACTTTATTTTGAAATATTATGCAGTGTACAAAATACTTAAATATAGGTAATTATTGATATTTGATACCTGAATACAGGAATAAAAGACGTTAGTACTTTATAAATTATATATTAATACCCCTTAAACAAAACAATTTTATTTAAATGTTGCGCTATGCTTATTCACTTTATTTTTACTTAAATAATACATCCTGGAATTAACATATTTAGTCGCAATAGATTTGATCAGTAAATGTATATGGTTATCAAACACTGATTGATCAAAACCGTGCACAACTAAATTAGGAAAAATATTACTATTTACAAATTCCTTTAAAACAAGGTTTATTATGAATCCTGCGGACAACTTTTCATTATTAGTTACTACACGATTTTTTATGATCTTTTCGGATTGGAAGCAAACGTCTAAAACATCTTTTGAAGGAATTTGTAAATCCTTTTTTGCCTTCATTTTAATAAAAGAATAACACTTATTAATGCATCTCGACATTCTCTGCAAATAATTTGCTTCTTTAAATTAAAAAAAACAAATCCAGCAGTATAAACAATAATGAATTTCGAAAATTCAGAAAATGGTCCAGGAAGATAATAATGATCTGGATAAATATTTGTGTACATTTCTCGTTGGTATCCAATTAATTCGAGACACATATTCTGTCCAGATATGTCTACGAGCAGGATCTTTAGGAAATCTAAAAACCAGAATATGTTTTTAACACACATTTAGGGGTCTTTTTTGCTAGAAAGTGATGAAAAAGTAGAGAGTTTGAGAGTAGAAATCAAGTAAAAGAATTTGTAAAAAAAAAATAAACTACAATGCACGTGTCAATTGTTCAGTGCAGAAAGAAGAATGCTACCAGACTCCTATAATAATGTGTTTTAATAAGTTCGCCTAAAAAAACCCTAAATACGTCCATGTACAATGTTTACAATATTTGGTACATACCTATGAAACGTTATTCCTGATATTTTCTGGTCGATTTCACTTCTACTACTGCAACTACGCACAGCACAGGACACCATTCTAGTATATTGTCAAATAACCGTCCAAAAAAACACGAAAAACTTAAGTAAACTTGTAAAATACTCGTAAATAACACTATAAACTTGAAAGCACGACAAATGATAGAGGTCGTATACCAATATGGCGTACCTGCACCCGCTTTTGGCCACGTTAGAGCGTCTCCCCCCACCTCAATGTACAAAACACTCGCCAAGCGTTGTCATATAACCTTATTTTACATTAAATCTCTGCTGCATCTATATGAAGCGTGCTTCTTATAGTGTTTTTTTAATGGCAAGATTCATATACTATGCTTAGTACAATTAAACGCTGGCAACTATGTTTAGACGAAGAGCGATAGGTGGTTGTATAGTGGATATATGCCAGATGGCAGTGCTGCCCATTGTTGCTGAATTATAGATGAAAATGCTTTGAGGCACGCTTCATCTGCATAAGAACGTGTATGATAAATAAATAGGCTATTATCATAGGACACAAGCACTGGCAATGGTGTCAACTGTCGCACACAGGGAAGAGAGACCGAAATAAATAATTTTTTACTATTATTACACGAATAAAAAAAGCGAGAAATACCTATAGGTATGTAAATTAAGTATGTTAAATAGGTGTATACGATAAAGCCTGCTTCAGATGAAGACGAAATTCAAAATTACAGTTGTATGGTAAAGCAGGTTGAAAATTAAGTATACATTAATTTAAATATTTTTTTTTTCTGAAGTAATCCATCAATCGAGGAGTGAATGTTTTAATTAATGTGTTAGTGAATGTTAAAATTAATTTATAGTTTAAATTTTATATGGAGAAAAATAATTACACAATAAAATAAAATTAAATACTTAAATATTATCAATTTTACTGATTATTTAGGTGAAGCGTAGCTTCACTTGCTTCATAGGACAAGCCGCCACTGCTCAGGAGTTATTCCTTTAAATTCTTTTACATTCATATTCTACATAAATAAACATAAATGAAATAAAAATTTTAAATTACTGAAATAATTTGTGCCAATAAAGATAATATAATAAAGTGTTTAGGTTAAAATTTTTAAAATAATGCTTCATATCAAAATCATGAAAATTAAAGCTTCACACTAATCTCATACACCAAAAATATATGACTAAATACTTACCTACCTATACCTGTGATATTAAAAAGCCTGTTTTTCAGTGAACAGTATTTTTATATACTAAAACTATATGGTGTGTGACTGTGCTTAATGCCATGCGCCCGCTGCCAGGCAAGGAAGGAGCTTTCGCCGGCGATCTTTCATAATTCTCTGGCATTGTGTCAGTATATACTTCACTATCACCATACTTTACGCGCAACTTTGGATAATCGACGGACGGACGGTGAAGTTTACCGCATGAGAGATTTATTGCGAAAGTTTCACTATCTACTTGTGCTGAAGTGCGATCTAGGAAAAACGTTTTTCTTTAAAAAATTATTTTTAACACTTACCTAAAATACGTCCGGTGTAAGAGATTAAGTTATATTAAAATGTAATGACTTAAGTAACTAAAATAACAGTATTTAAATGGTTATTTAAGTAAATAAGAAAAAACAATGTAAGTATTACTCAATATTAAAACATGTCTCATAATATACAGGGTGATTCAAAACAGCGCGTTAAATGTATTTTTCCATTTGAACCAAATAGAAAGTTCAACGGGTTGAACTGTCTTTAATAATAGCAATTCTATAATATTTTCGAAACTACTGAATTCATTTGAATCAGATTTCGCATTGCTTATTTGGTCCTAGGTCTAAACTTTACCCACAATATCAGATTGGCTCTTGTCGTATTCACATAGTCCAATAGTGGAGAGTATTCACTTATGTCAATGCTTAATGAAATCTTCTTGGCAATAATATAAATCGTAAAAGAATAGCGCTCTTTATTTTTTGTTACACTGGAGATCACTCTTCTCCAGAAAAAGTTTGGGTATCAATTTTGTATTCTATATGTATATTATCAATAATTAGTTTTCCAAATAAAAATAATCGGGAAGATTATGCTGAGGGTGGAGAGACCCCCGAACAGGATTATGTACTGAATATATGTCCATATGTCATGGTATATTTGGAATGAACGTAAATAAAACCAGTCCCTTTTACGAAATATCTTTAATAATTATATTTTTCATAATAAAGTGTTACATCCTAGGTCTTGAATTACCAATAATAAGATTAAAAAATATTCCTCTATCTTAAAGTCGCGTATGGAAAAATTGTTTTATTTTATTTAAAACTAAAGAAATATATTAGAAATGATAACAAATAACAATCATTAATTATTCTAATATATTTGTTTAGTTTAAAATAAAATAAAAATGTTTCCCATAGAATGACTCTCAATTTTTAAGCATAATTTAGACCAATACTATTATAAAAAAAATGTTCGACCCAACTCAAAATACTCTTTAAGCTTTCCATACCGCATTTTTGATTTGCCTGGTAGAAAATTATTAGTTGCTTTTGTGCCTACTTCCGAAATTTCTTATGGAAGTTCATATTCTTCCTCCAAATCCGAATCGATCTAACACTGGTGTTTTAAAACTTTATATGTTTAACAGATTTGGGAATTTTTTTCTGAACTCTGATGCACATTTCCAGTTTAGCCTGAAAAAATCTTACTTTCTGGTAGAAAAATTATCCACAAAACGTGTATTTTCCGATCTGTTAAAAATAAATTATTTTGTGTGTTCCATATCTCAATATGAGGTACAGAAACTACATAAAGCACGTTTTTTAATATTCTGCACTTTTGTTTAAAATGGAAAATATTCAGAATTACCTTTGTTTGGATGTAAATTCAGTAGGTACTTACAAGTAATTAATCTAATGAAACACTTTGGCATAAACACAATGCATAATCATTATACAGGGTACGCCAAAGTCGATGGCCTATCAGAAGTATCTAGAGAACGGAACGAAATATATTTCTGATACTTTGGGTACTCTTATTTGATGCCGTGATCTAGCTTGTGAACATATTTTTACCAGTGCCAGTTGCAAGATCGTGTGATACTGAATCCAACTTTAAAATCTCAAATGAAATATTCTGAGCAGTTTCTACAACGGCTTTCTAAAACATAATTGTGTAAATTTTGACGAACACTGATCCAATTTTATACAGGCTCTGAAAAAACCAAGTCAACATTAAAAAAATCTCCGACACAAAAAAAAATGCAAAACTCGATTTTGTTAAATCAGACCCTATATTTTCGATTGTCTATGAATTAAACCTATCTTCAACGGTTTTTGAATTATGGGATATTTTAGGTGAAAACGTGAAAAAATACGTTAATATTATTATAGTGAGCTATGAATCAAATCTGTCAAACATTAATAATTGGCCCAAAAACTAGTATATGGAAATTTGCCCTGGTAAATTGTGACATAATAAAACATGTTAGTAGCTGATGAATTGTTTTTATTAAAAAAATATACAATATATCAATGAAACCATTTAATTTATTCAGTACATTTGGCATTATATGAAATGTGTGAAAAATTTATTAAATTAGAATGATTAATATTTAAATTGTTTAAAACGTCCTTCTTTAACTTTCAAACATTAAAGTGTTTCCTTCATTACATGATCAGTTGCCGCTGCTTGAATTGCAGAGGCACCCAAGGACAGCAGTCGTTATCTTGTTCGAATTTGAAGTTCTTTACTGTCTATTGGTGTACTGTGAACGCTTCGGCGTTCCACCAGTCCTCAAAGATATGTGCAAGCTCTGAACTCACTTCATTGCTTGAGCGGGCACACCATCTAATTAATACCAACAATTTCGGCGGACCTCTGTAGATAATTTGTCAAAGAACTCGGATACTGTTGTTCGTAATATTTGCAAGTATTTCACAGAATTCAAATTTCCATCATAAAATTCAAAGTTTAATTCGTTATTCATCGTGAAGTAAAAGACGTTAAATTTGCATTGAGAATCTTTCTCTTTGACAAAATATGAATTTTCTGTAGCGCAATAGTGAGAATTTCTCCTATTACATATGCCTTCTCTAGTAAATTAGGCGTCCAAATAAATAAAATAAAACATATACTTAGTAAATAAACTACAATAAAATAGAGTAGAAAACGTAAAGACAAAATTTGTGACATACAGAAAAAACATTACACATTAAAATATATTGGTACATCTTAAAAATTCTTGACTACTATAAAAGGCTTTGTCCAATCAAAACTCCTTAACCTTGTTTGAAAAACTTGATGTTGACAATGTTCTTATTCCATTCGACATTTTGTTATAGAACAACAACACAGGGCCATAGTAATTGAAGGCATTTCTGCTTCTTGATAAACGTGTGAAATCAACAAGGATATTATTTCGATGCCTAGTATTATGAGCATGGACATCGGTGGCAAATGCATACTCATCTATGTGACTTCTCACGTGTAACAGGGATAGCCATATGTATAGACTAGGCAGGGTTAGAATGTTCAATATTTTAAAATGTTCCTTAACATCCTTGCGATAATTTAGGCCAATCATTGATCGAATTGCACGCCTCTATATTTTAAAAACGTTACTGGCATGGTGCCCCCAGTTTAGAATTGCATATATGACATAGCGCTCTGAATTAAGGATAAAAATTATTAAGTTTGCTGCATATCTTTGATATTATTTTGTTAGAGTGTCCATGAATAAAATTAAAATAAATTTAAGATTGTTAATTTGTATAAGAATTCGCCATTGTAAGCGCACTATCAAACTATTTGGCACATAAACACAACCTTGCAAATTATTAGTGTGACACATTCAGAAATAATCGTGGCCCACTATAATTAAAAATATTAACGTAGGTACCTAATTTTAATTTCACTTAAAATATCGAATAATCCAAAAACCATTGTAGACAGGTGATATAGGAATATGTTATATCATTTGCCGCCTAATTAAATGTTTAATTCATACACAATACAAAAAACAGAGTTCATAAAATGTATTCGTACTTTATACTTATATTTTGTACTCAGAGTATTTGCAATTATCGTACTTGTACCCGAGTGCATTTTTTAACGACGTATTTGTACTTAATACCAGGGTACATTTTAAGATTATAACCTAACCTGACGAACAAACATATAGTACTTATTATTATTATTATTTTTGTTATAGGTGGACCTAGTTGTAACACAGCGCTTTAAGCTTCACGAAGAATTAGGAAAAAATAATTTAAGAACATGGATTGAACCCACATTCTAGTTTTTCATAATTTATTTTTATTGTTATTTTTCTGTTGCGTAAACTGCGAAAAACTATGACCATACTACACTCCTGCTGTTGTTGGAGATCCGTAAGAAAGGGTAGCTACGCATGCGCTATTTATACGGGGGTAAGTCAAATAATTTCATATTTTTAATTTTTTAGTAGGTACTTGCATGTATTTTATATTAAGGTAAATCTGAATTTGGTTTGTCAGATACAAGCTTTAAAAAATTAAGGTACATAAATAGTTGCTGACAGAAAATATTAAATTGTGTATTTTTTTTTCTTTAAGTTTCAGGTTATTATAAACAATTTTTTTTTATTATTAATTTTTAGCGAAAGTTACATTTCGCTTGTCTAACTTTATAACAACGTCTTCAGGTCATTGTATTATTATTTTTTCTTCATTACAGTATGTTACTAAAACTTAGAATACAAACTAAACATTCTAAAAATTACATTGTAGAAAATATCTTTTTTCTATTCACATAAAAATACATATATTTCGCAGGGCATCACGTTTAAAATCACATACAGTTTAAAAATGTTTGCTAATATACGTTTATAAAACTCCCTGAAACTGTCTTAGACCAAAACATCTGCTGAAAGTTAAATAGTGTAATTTGCCCGAAATAAGTGTTATGTGATATATATGTATCTCCTAATCATACCAAAGATTTAGTTGGAGTTTTTGGTATTTAAATATTTAATATATTTCTGTAAAATATATATGTGTATATATATGTCACTCCCGGTATATTATAATAAACATATTGCATCCAGTCGAACTAAGTATTTTACACTGATTTAATAATTTATAAAAGTTCATCAAAGTTTATACAAGTTCATGACTATAATATAGGAATAGACAAGAAAATTGCTGATTAATATTTTTCTAGGAAAACAGTACGACCGACGCTAAGAATAGACAATTTGATTGGTCTATATTCGTAAGAGTGGAAATTATAAAGTTATTAATATTGTTGTAACAGGAAGTTACAGGGGTTTTTGATTGGCACTTCGGTGTAATAAAGCTTGAAGAGAGTGGTTGGAGACTTGGCGGCTCGTAACATGAAGTCTCCCCGCGTTGGAGTACATATGTGTCCGAATCCTCCGCCAGGTTCTCTAACCACAAAACTCTCTTTTTTTTTAAGGTCTTCTCTCGAACCTTAGCGAAGTGAACGTCGAGTCTTACTAGCGACAAAAAGCACTAATTCCCCCGTTGGGTAGTGTAGTAGTACCTGTATCAAGTATTTCTAATTTTAAACATTTTTTATATAACCTGAAAAAAAGATCAGCTGTGTTGCAAATTGATTTTTGTACATTCTTTAAATAATTAAATAAATAATAATTAGTAAAATTAACTGGACTTTCCTTTTTATTTTAAAATAGTTTTCTCAATTCAATCAAGTAACTGTAAACTGAGAGACGCCGCTCAAATACAGACCGTCACTCGTTGAATCAATAAGATCCTCTTTCGTGAGCGTGATGTAAGTGAGCGATCCTCGAGTAGCTAAACAATCCAAGCGAGTAACTTAATAAAACTCAATCCTTACTTTCTAATTCTTATTGCAACATGGTGAAGGCACCATTTCTATTAAATCCATATTCTTATACTTTCTTATTATTATTGTGACAATATGTTCAGTGAGTTCTAGTTGTAGTTAGCACATTAACCTAAAATTGTTTTCAAATTTGCACTATAGAATCCTGCACCTACAAGCTACCTATACAGGTTTGGCACCAGGTGCAGCTACTAAATCAGATAAATGTGATACGATGTGTCGTAAGTTAACTCGTAACTTTTTATTTACTCTATTCTTGGGGATGTTGGTTCATTGAAATTCAAAAATAATAGTTATTTATACTACAAGGGATGTAAGTAACATTTACCAGTCGAGGACGAGTTTGCGCTCGAGCGATAGCGAGGCCTGGCAAAGAAGTTCGAGACTGGTTAATGTAGTTACATCTCATATAGTATATAACATTTTTCGCCCGCCCTGTATTGTATGTTTACAAGAAAATGCTGGATATATTTCTTTTTTGGGATTTTCATTATCATTTCATTCGATAGCATTCTCATTAAATTATGACGTTAGCCGTGATCTGTTGCCAGAGCAACATAAGCAGTTTTTATTGTATCAACAACGTCAAGTTGACAATTCATAGCGAAAAGTTTGAAGAAGTCGAATTATTTGATTATGTGTGGACAAAATATATGTTTCAGACATAGAAGAATCAGCGAATATTGCTTGTTTATCTCTACTACCGGAAAAGTCGAAAAAAAGGTATGAAGCAGCATATAATAAATCCTTTAAGAATTGGTGCCAAAGCAAGACGGCTACTGCAGTCTCAGAAACCTTGTTTTTGGCGTACTTCCACTAGAAAAGTGCTTTATTGAAGTCCCCATCAAGCTTATGGTGTGAGTATTCGATGTTGAAGTCCACTCTTTTTATAGAGAAAAAATATATATATTTATATATATATATCTAAGTATACAAAACTTCGAGCATTTTTGAAAAGAAAAAATGATGGTTATATACCCAAAAAATCGAATGTCTTTAACAGCGAAGATGTGAATAAGTTCATGCTTGAAGCCCCCGATGATATATACTTATTGATGATGGTCGTAACGGTAATGGGAGTTGCTGGGGCATGACGTTCTAATAAACTCTGTGAAATGAAAATGGACAATGTCAAGAAGTCATAATTGTGACCATTCCTGACTCCAAAAATGGAGTGTCACGTACATTTACAGTGACAAAAAGTGACGACACGCAGGTTTGTCATTTCAAAATAATTCAAAAGTACATTGATACAAGATCCCACATAACTACTATTAATCCGCGCTTCTTTATGTGATATCAAATTGGAAAGTGCTTAAACCAGCCTGTCGGGAAAAATACGTTTTCGTCAATTCCAATCCACAGTGACAGAAACATTGGTTAGAAATGAAGGATCTGTGGAGTCAGAAAATGTAATACACATCGAGAAGAAACGAGAAAACGTGTTCCTAAATGTGGTTAATATGAATAATTGTAATAATCAATCATATCAAATCAAAAAATTTATTGTTCTTAAAGATTTACAATCTTCTAACAATGGAGTTCGGCTATCGATCAAAAACAGAACATAGTAATGAACATAATAAAAAAATAACGTATTTTCCCTAATATAATGAAAATCTAAATACCCTTACCAAAGAAAGGTAGTTCTTACACTAGTGATAAAGAGACTAAAAAACGAGAAACAAAAGTACTCTTGCCAGTTATAAATTAATAGATGATAGCCATTTATAACAATATTATAATTATAATAGTAAATTCAAAAATAATAATAATTGTAATAATTGTACCATTAATGTTTATTTCAATTAATATCACCGGATTTTTTTCCGGATATTTGTAATATGTTCATGAAATCAAAAATTAAAGTTACTTATAATAATTTTAGACTATTATTTCCCTAGGGATGTAAGTTGACTTACATCCCGTCGTTAAGGGCAACCAATACCTTGTTAAGTAACGTTCACTTACGTCAGTCAAAACAGTGTCAAATAGGTTCCTTACAATACAGGGAGGGGGAAAAATATTTTTATTAGCTCGTCAAAGAAAACCCAACACAATATTTCGATGTTAACATTAACATCTCCTTCATGTGGCTTTAGAAACGAAACTCTTATGACAATTGTTCTATAATATGTAATAAAACAAAAAACCCGACCATTTACTATTAAAAAATGTTAAAATATTGAACCATCGCCGTCGTTGGTGAGACAATCTTTTTTTTTCTATTTACATCGTTTAAATTGGCATTTAATTTCTGACACTGGCCTAAATTCTTGGCTTCCTAGTTTAGACAGTGAAGCAGGTTATTACTCCGTCAAATTAAAGAGGCGTGCTTTATTGGGCTCGCATCTATCTGTGAATCATTATCTGGCAAGGTAAAACCTATCGGAAAATTCGGAATGACGCTTTTGTCCGAAAGAGAATGGGATAGAGGAATATATTATATTGTGATAGAACAAGATTTTTGATATTCGGTTAATTAATCCTTCCACCAGCGAGCTTAAAATAGAGCTGAACTAACAACTCAATATACATAAGTCAGTAATTTTGAACATACATACACCTTTGTTGACTTTTGGTGATTTTTAGTTTACATACTTGTGCTATAAAATAAAATATAGCAATTTGCAAACTGTCCATTTTACCTAACAAGCTGCAACATGTCTGAAACCGTCACGTCGTCATTTAGATATCGTTAGAGTAATTATTATTAGATAAAGTAGGTTAAAATATTCACTGAACAAAATGGGTCAAAAAATATTATTAAATATTTGTTACTTAAGTAAATTCTGGCAAAACACTTCGATTAAACTGTAGCATACTTTTTTTTCTCCCACTAATTCATCTGAAAAATACAAATAATATTTTCAGTTATTTTTAATAATTTTTATTAAAACTCATAATCTATAAATTACATAAGCAACAAACAAAAATTTATATATACAGGGTTCGTCAGGTTGTTGTAGCAGGACTTTAACTTATAGAATATAATATTTTAAAATGAAAATCTAATACACGCATATTATATTCGTGGGCTTTTATTTCTGAGATAGAGGGTGTGAAAGTTTCAGGATTGATTTAATTATTTATTTAATTTACAATTTTTCTTATTTATTATTCTTGAACCTTGATCTTCAATTTCTTTTATTGGGATGAGGTTCACAATCATACACAAAAGAATTTTTTTTAAACTATTTCTTTAATGGTTTCATGTCATCTTTTTTTTTTTTTTTTTAAAAAATCTTTTGTGTATGATTGTGAACCTCATCCCAATAAAAGAAAAATAAATGAAATTAATCTACAATAATTAACAAATTAATCTTCTATTTTTTACTTTGTTCTTGACATTTACAAAATAAAATGATAAATGTGCTCATCTGTTAAATTAGGGCAAAACCTTTAGTCTTTTGATTTATTGTAGTGATACATGGTTCCAATATATTTGTTGTTTGGTTTTCCTTCCGGTAAATGGAAAATGTATGAAAATATAATTATTTCTAGGGGATTTTAATAAATGTCTGAAATTACGCTAACACATTCATTCTAATGGCGGTTAGTCTTCTCACACTTTTGAATAAACTATCTTTTGTTTCGTCAGATGATGCTGTTCATTTATAAAAAAAAAACGCTAGGGATTGTTTCCAGTTATACGTTACACCTCTAACTATGATCACTAAAGCGGTGCTGGCAATGTGTATGTATGTAATTATATATGACTTTATTTTCCATACTCTCTCGATATATATTGGAGTATGTATTACTCTAGTAGTAACCAAATAAGAATACAGTATATACTTTAGTAGGCCACCGTATAAAAAGACACAGATAACGCTCCGCACAACAATACGTGGGTGACTGCTAGCCACACTGCTTTCAGCGGGCGGGACAAGCAAGGGGCAACGGAAACCCTGCTATATGTTCGGTGATTTAAGTGTGGACACGATATTTATAAATAAGAAAAATGCCTACTAACTAATATTTATTTAAAGCAAATAAACAGATTCTTGGCAAACAAAACCTTTGTGTGTATTAGACAACCTTACAACCACCCCTTGGTTTAAACAAATCCAACAACAACATTTGTATTGGGATTAAATAAATGTACCTATGTTTGAAAATTTTCATCTTAAATGTTTATGGGAATTAAATCTAATAAATATTTATTCACTTTAAAAAAGTAACAGAAAAATAATCAGATAATTAATGATGTTGATGCGAACAAACACTTGTTTGGCTATTATCTAAGCATTATTTATTTAAATTTATTCCATTTTTATTTGTACTCTATATATGATGTATGAAATAAAAATAATATAGGAACTTTTAAACTCCCTTTATTGACTCCAATGCATAGGTATTATTTATTATACATACATTGTGCATAATATGAAGTTTTCGAATTGGAAATAATAATTGTACCATTGACTCCTCTACATACATAGAATGGGTGATATAGAAGCTGTATTGAAGCACTTTGGCAAATTGGGACATTGAAATAATACGCTCTTCTGCACATTGAAACAGAGACACTAATCCTATCACATCTACTCATTAAACGATGCCGTACGAGTATTAAGTGTTACTTTGTCCAGTTAAATGCTAACCCTATAAATAATATATAGAGTTTTCACTCTACCTTTAGGTTGGTTAATATAAAGCTTTCTGTGCTTGCGTAGGTTTGTACCATATAGTTATGAAAAGGTAATTTTAGTGGAAAAGCTGTTTAACCCACACCCACATATGCACACCCGAATGATTTTCACGTTTCTGCAAAAGTGATTATCTATGTATATGCAACAACGGTTTTTTCTCTAAGCGGATGAAAATATGTTTCCAAATCAGATTATTAGTTGCATTATTGTGCTATTTGTGAATTTGTTGAAGTTAATAAATAAATAATTTTATTGTTACATATAGTAACCCAGTACAGTTGACTCAATATAAAAAAAAGGATTGGCAGTCCAACATTATAGTTGTTTTCACGAATGGTTTTGGCTTATCAACTGTAATAAACTACCTGGTTTAATCCTATTGTGTCGAAGATCACCTGGTAAAAAATGCAAATGTGCTACTGGTGTGTAATAATATATAAATGTTTTAAAATCATTGCAAGCCGTAACAGAAGTGAGCACTTCCACCTGGCCGAGGCTCAAAATTACCTGTTTTTAGAAATTATAATAAATATACAATCCGGTCCTTTTACATTTATGCTAGGCATTCTTGGGTTTTATGATGGGCAATATCGGAATACTGTTACGGTCAATTTTTATCTTAAAGTAAATGCGTATATCTAACCATAATAAATAACCAATTGCACTCACCTTAATAAAAATTTTATTCATAATTACATTAGAATTGTTTAATTGCCAAAATAAAAATTGCCTTATTTGTTGTTTCAATAGTTAAATATTCTTAGTGCGGTCCTGTATAGGGTGTGCGGTTTAGATTTAATTTTGTCTTTCATCCTTTTTCATGCCAAGTGAATCCCTAAAACAGAAAATATTTATTAAATAATTATTTGAAAGTTTTTAAAAAATAAAATTTATACTTACTACTTATGGTGCAGCCCTCGTAAATCTTTTTCTTGAGTCAAGGACATCAATTGTCGTAATATTTTGGGTACTTGATAGAATTCATGCGGATTTAATGTTGAATTATATTCCGGGTGGGAACTTTTTAATGGTATCTGCTCTAGGAACGATCATTACCAATAGTTGCAGTCTAACATCGAATCTGTAACAATATTGCTAACGTTAAAAGTTAACTATATGAACATCTTGATTTTGTTGATTTCTAGTCATTAATACCTCTTTGAGAATCGTTGCAAGATAGCAGTTGTATTTGGATTATGCAGTGCACGATTATGATGTAAAATAAATTGTTGCTGAGGCCACGCCTTAGTAAAGTCTTGGAGCTACCCTTCTAGAAGGTACGGTAATGTATATTTTGTAAATTTCCAAGTATTTTTTTTTTCATCATTCATTGTTAAAATACTTATTATTCTTATTATTAACTATGGGATATATTTTATCGTGTAGGGTTTTTCGTTACGGAGTGGGATTAAGTTCTAATGAGAATGGATAGAGATTGAGAACTTGAATTAGATCAGAAGCTATGTTTTAAACGAATACCTATGCGAACGAACTTGAATTACGAATTTCATCTACCGAAGTCAGACGAATAACTAAAAATGTTCGAAAAACTACTGTATTGACGATTCCTCCGTATATGCGAGAACTATCGTCCCTGGATTTTCCAGCTAAGTGGAACATTTAATTTTTTTACATTCTTATTGAATTACGATTTAATTATGAATACTTCATCACGAAGTTTGATTGATACATTGATGGTCTGATACTGTGAGCCAGTGCGCCAGATTCTTTTTTTTTTTAGTATTATGTATTATTTCCTGAATGTAATCAATGAATTCCCAGGCCAGGCAAGAAAACACTTTTTAAGTTAGATTAAAGGTAATCGTATATCGACTCCCCCTTTTCTCCACTGTTTCAAAGCTAGTCCGAAGGCCACCGCCGCATTAGGGTAATTATCAATAATTCGAGCGATCCTGCTTAATGAATATTACGTCACATTGAATTCATCTGAATAATTAGGTCCAACCCTTTTTATTGTTTGTTTTTTGTAAAATATATTTGAGTTTTTCGTTATTAAAAATTTATACGTCACAATACAACTTAGTCAAAACCATTTATCCTGAATTCCACTATACCACCAAAAATGATTCGTGTATAGCAGCCGATAGACCGCAGGGTGCGATATGTCACACCGGCCAGCAGTTGGCCATGCCTACCTTTGCCAATTAGGGGCCACTAGAGGTCCACCAGTCTACCTACAAAACGCCAAGTGTAGTCAAAAAATGCTGGCCCTATGCCATTTTTCAAACTAAGGGCCACCAATGGCTATTATGAGATACACTGAAGACTCATTTAAGGTTATCTATATAGGAACACAATGTAGTTTAATTTAATTTTTGGCGATACACGGGTTTCAAACACTAGCACATTTAAATCATATCAATACAAGCATTATTTGCAGTATGTGACATGATTTGAGTGCAAGGCTCAAATACCGGATCATCTGAAAGCACGCTTATAGCATTAGAGTACCTACTTAGAAATTTTGAAAAACAACAAATCAAAGTTGTGTACTCAGTATAGCCGCAATTTTGATTTATGGATAGGGATATAAATGATTGCAAAACACTCATATTTCAAAAAAAATACATATACGAGTATTTCAAACGATAAATAGTATGTTAAGTATTAAGGGCGGTAAAGCATTCGTTGCAGCCTGCCGCTGCATAGACGCACGAGTGAGCGAAACGAGCGAGGGCAGCTATACAGCGAAGGGCTGCAGCGGTTTTACCGCCAGTGGTGCTTACAACTGTTTCTCGCCTGCCTCTATACTACAATATTAAACCAAAAGAACTTTATTTTAATAATTAATTATTACTGTTATGAACTGACAGTTTTTGACAGTAATTAATGGAAGTATTTCTTAACGTACATGATAATAATAGGCGTTATCCTTTGACAAACTCAGATCAGATAAACTTATGTGACAGGCTCACATGTCAATGTTGAGTATTTTAAATGCAGAAAGAAACTGTCATATTATTATCTGAGCGTGTACGCTATAGAAATTTGATTTTAGAATCTTAGGTATATTTCGGTACTACAATAATAATTAAAAAGTTATTACTAATTAATAATGGACAATTTTAAATAATTAAATGAGTTTAGCGGAATGGCAGACGACTACCTAAGTAAACTTCCTCAATTAATTGTCAACTTATCCTCTAGATGGAATGCACATTAAGTTAAGTGAGTGAAAACTACTGATGTTAGCGTTATTATTGGAAATCTAACAGTCGCGCCATCTATGAAAAATAAATAAAAAGAGCCCGCGCTAAATGGTCATTTACCGCCCGCATATTCGGGCGGTAAAACTCTGTTTAAGTGCAGGGAGGCGAAAAAATAAAGAACATCTTCCTCTACAAAAAAAAGTACATTTCTGAATGCTATTCATTATCTTATTTTGCTCACTGGTTTCTCTTCGATCTTTTTTTAAAATTAATGACCGATATGTTCTTTTTAAAATAGTCATATTTTGACATAAACATTATTTTTAAAAATAAACCAGTGATTAGTATATTTGTATCCCCCTATTATTTACGCAACTGGAGTAAAAAAACTTTGTTTGTTGTTGTTGTGCTTAAAAAACTGCCTGAGATACTGTGTAAAATTACATACATACCTCATATAAGAAAAGTTCCTCCTTCAACTGTGTGTACCTTATTAGAAGCACCCTTTACTTAGAGCGGTTTGTTTAGAGACAAATTCCCGCAAAACTGTTCAGTTTAGACGCCTAAAAAGTTATGACTTTTTTTATCATCTGCACATTACTAACTCTATGTAAATCCGTTATGTGACGATCTCGTGTTCTACCAATTGAACTACAGTAGCACATAGTGGAAATCTCCTTCAGTTCGTGCAGTGCTGCGTCGAGCTCTTTAATTTAAAGATAACACAAACTACATACTGCCACAATGCATTGTTATTTCTTATAGAATAGAGAAGTGACACAAACTAATATTTACGAATCTAAAAAAGACACAATTGGGATTGGAAATCAACTTCTCCCTTTTGTTGGTCAAAGGCTTTACCAATTGCACTAGCGTTGTACATAGTGGAAATCTTCTTCAGGCCGTATACACAATCTAAAATTCCGTATATTTCCGTAATACACGTCTGCTCCACAAAATGCTTATATTATATATGTGTATTTTTTGGATCTATGCTGCTTTTCTTCGTAATGGATTACTTCAGAATAAAAATATTAACGTGTTTACAGCACAACAATGAAATAGGTACTCAAGATTGTCTTTTGCACCTAATAGGAGTGTAATTTAAATCCAGCTTTTTCAAATAAGGTTTATAGTTTTTAATTTTTTTACCTCGTCAGTCATTTTATTTAGGCTGAAATTGTTTTAGTGAGAAAAGCAACAAAATTTCTCTTGCATACGGGTGGCTGATACACGAGTCTAGGTTGTATTATAGATAATAATTGACTAGGTCGTTAGTTATTGATCATTTTTAATGAACGGAAAAATTAAAAGTATAAAAGAAAATCTATTTTGCGGAATATTATTGTCTAACACATGAAAATCTATCTAACGTGCAACGAGTATAAGCAGTCAAGCAGAAATATAAAGATCTGGTTGCTATATAGGTATAAGCTCTATACTTACACAATAAAATAAATAGCAGAGAGAATTTTATTTATTTCTTCTCTGGTTTCCCCAATGTTTTTTTTTATTTCGTGTTTTTATTTTTTCATTCGTACTTGAAAAATTCCAAATAAAAAATGGGTCCACGATCCACTCAAAAACAATATCAAAGAGGAATAACAGCGAAAGGGAAAAGACCAAGATAAATGTTTGTAGATTTAACACACACAAAAAGCTATGAATACATAGCAGAAGTTGAGCTTCTAAATTTTATTAAAGAAACTTGAAAACGACGAAATATCCTTTTTGTTGAAAAATTATAAAAATGCTTCAATTAATTAAAGAGCATCATGGAAATTTTCAAACTTTGGTATTTGTAATTGATAAAATTAACGTAACGTTGAAATTTACACACGCGCAATTAGTTCAATTTAAATTTTCATATAGCAGACAGAATTATTGATCGAACAAAAATAAAATATTCAAAATATGTCTCCTTCTCATTGTCATATGTTATTCTATAAACCATTACAGACTACTGTTATTGTCATTTATGTAAATCCACTGGCGGAGTTGTCCTAGTGAGAGTGGCGGCTCGTGCTGCTAAGGACTAGAGGTTTTGTAAATACCTACATACTACCACTAATTGAAACTTGGCGGAAACACAACATGTCGCTTCATCTGTTGTTATCACCAATAGATAAGTAATTTGTAATACACATACAAATCGGTCTGAATTTCTTTAAACGTTCCTTTAAAAACTGTATGGCCTTACCTAAATGTTCGGCAAGTGTTTTAACCAATACCCACGCATGTAATAGAATATTCTGCAACGATCATGTAATGAGGGTTATTAATTCACGAGCATAAACCGGGATACGAAACACGCCGAAGGTGAGTTTCGTATGGTTTATGAGAGTGTATTATTAACAATTACATGAGAGTTGCATACGCTATTTTTTCTACACCCGATAAATAATGAAGAACTATAAATATATTTATATTTGTATTGACATACGTCAAATGCACAGCACAAAAATCTGTATCAAAATGGATCTCATTATGAATGGTATTATTATAGTACGGGTGTCGCAAAAATTTATTAAACCACGAAAAATCCCCGACTTTTCGGAGTTATCGGTTTTATCGTCACCTCTAAGAGGTAATTATGCACCACAAAATCGAATGCAGCCTGTTGTCTTGGACATGTACCTATAGGGTTTTCGTTACATTCTCGTTAAACTATTGTATCTATCAAATTTATTGCCTAATACTAAACTCAAGAAGCTGTATTCAATTTTATTGTGTAAATGTTGCTTTAATCCTTGATGTTTTTTAGTTTTGGCGCTTAAATAGATGAAATCGGAAACCGCAACATATGCCCATGCTTTTTCACCTCCAAACATTTTCATGACTAGGCTTGGGTAACAAATGTATTAGAATATTAGTTATAAATAATATTGATAAAATACCTAACTTAGAACAAAATCAAAGATATCACAGTTCGCACAAATATTGTAATTATAGTGTTACACATTATACTAATAGGAGAACGAAGAAGCACATTCGTCGTTGCTCTGCCAATGTGAAAAGTCTGATTGTATCGACCCTCGATTCTTGCAACACTAACATTTACTTTTCCAAGCATATGAGGACAATCTATTTTCTCATGCAGAAGCTTATATAAGAATACAATTGAATTTAAAATTCTTCATGTCTCCAAGCATTGTAAATTAAATCGAGTATGGTATAGTAGATAACCCTTCGAGGATAAATTCCTTCCTCTTTAAACATTAAGAATTGAAAAAATCTGCCTTGGATTTTTTCAACTGCAGTCAATCTAACAGACAAGGAAACGGACATGATTGATATGCGTAGGTCCAGTACTTTTTGAAATATTTGTAAATAAGGGTTAATTTTGCAATCAATTTAAGGCGTTGTGGTTACCACAGAAATCCAATTACCTACTAATTTCGTGTCAGGTCCATTTTGAATTCCCTTATTTTGTGAAGAGTTGTGAACAGCCAATCTGTGCGAAGTCATGGTACATTTTTATTTTTTATTTTTCTACCCAGGGAAAGTATTGTGAACCCGCTAAAAAATTGAGATTAAGACGGATATAACCATATTGAAGTCCCTTGAGAGCATTACGCGATTCCGTTTCCTTACCCAGGTCATATATTTTGTAACGTTAAAATCTGAACCGTTACGATTAGCGTGTCATCTAGCGTATTAAAACAATTAGATATTTCTCAATTTAATATAATGAATAGATATTTAGTACTCACCGTTAGAAATTTGCGTATTTTGCATTACTTTCTTAATAAAACACATTCGTTCATTGTTTCGTATTTATTAATTACTTACAGATAGGCTTGTTACTTGATATCTTATTCTGTCACATAATAGCCCTCAAGTTGCTCCTTGTCCTTGCGCGGGAAATTTCCTATAAAAGAAAGACAAGCAAAATTTCGATTATCCATATTTTATTTGTAAATAAATTGTACTTACCTGCCCAATGTGTCCTCCGCTTCACTCTGGGGTTAAACTAGTTAGTTTGTTAGTGTTGGTAGCTGTCTGGTTCACGTAACAGCCACATTTAGGGTTATCTGAGTGCTGGTGGCATTCTGGCTTCTGTTGTGAGATGTTTCGTTGTTGCACCTTCTTGAGTGGGTACCTACGGATGGTTAGTTGATGGAGAGACTAATAGTTACCTGTTTTGAAACCCTACCTGATACCAATATATTGTGTTTTTCCAGTTTCGGCACTTCGCTGTTCATCCACTATCTTATAGTCATTTTTGTGGCCACCGTCTGACCGCGGTTAATGGTATCACTACTACTTAATTCAACGACACGTAATTACATTGTATTTTGCGTTTTCTCTGTGATTTCAGTACTGTAAAGTGGGAGGAAATTACTTAACGTAACACGTAAACAAACAATTATGTACGTATGAAGTTGGTTTGGTTATCCTGTCGTGTTTATTGTTGCGAGTGCGAGGCGAGGGCATACCGACCGATATGGTACTTACTTTTGATAGTATCCGATCATTGTTCTCACATATCATTAATTTAGTAACAAGATATTTATACTTTATTATTATTATTATTATAATGTAATTTTTCCATAATCATATGTTGTGAAATGTCAATGTCAGTTCCTGGTTAATTGCAGTATGCACTGTTCCTTTTCTGATCGATCTAGTCGAACTGATTTTACTTGACCGCCTCCCGGTCACTTAACATACTGTGGACTCGTGTAAAAGGAATGGGCACTGAGCGTGAAATGAGCGAGTGCATTTAACATCTGATATTGCCCCAAAATGTTACTAAAATTCCATGAATCATGTGTACCAACGGTACAAATAAGTGAGAGAGATGCATATGTGTAATATCGATGCCGATCGATGACAGTTTGAATGTTGGATAATGTTGCGTAACAGGTGCGATCGTATGTGTAAACACCAGTTGCTTACGTTATGTATTGCGTGAGTGGTGTGGTGTTAGGTACTAATGACATATATTCTTTATATCGGGGTGTCGATATTGACTATTGGTGATCGCTTGCTGTTGGTCTCCCTATTATTGATTGTTGGGGAAATTCGCTTGTTCAGGTTGCAGCGTGTGAAAGGGGTCCTGTCCTTCTTGTCGATTTTTGCGCATTTTTCTTTTGGTGGTGTATGAACAAACAGCAAATCGGCCATCTTGACCAAATTTGTGAAAAGTTGCTAGTGTATGAACTTTTAACCCAATCGGGGATTATTTGGGGCCGTTTGCATTGGGGGATAATTGATAGAGTTATTGAAGCTGTTGAGCGATTGTTTTTGATTTAAATCCCGTCTGCTGGAAACGCAGGATTAAGTTTGATTCGGAACACGTGAGTAATTCTTTAAGATGCTTCTTTAATTAAGCACTGCTTACTTTGGGGTAT
This sequence comes from Apoderus coryli, assembly GCA_911728435.2. Taxonomy (NCBI): domain Eukaryota; kingdom Metazoa; phylum Arthropoda; class Insecta; order Coleoptera; family Attelabidae; genus Apoderus; species Apoderus coryli. The sequence goes on along the minus strand of OU452204.1, from coordinate 5,207,984 downwards.
TCTATTTTAGCACCAAACCAGAAAATTCTGCACCAACCACCTGTGTGGAACTAGTACAACTGAACATCTACTTGGAAAACCCTCCGACGAGAGGTTGGTTTTTTTTAATTTTTTTATTGACCTGTTACAACTTGGTACTAAAAGTAAACTGCTTTTAGGGTTTTTTTTCCTACCGCTCTTAAGGGCCGATTGCCCACTTTTTGAGCTTGCATTTTCGAGCTGGGAAAGCTCTTCCCCGTACAAGACCGTTCGACCTTGTTCGTCAGGGCCACTTTCAAGTAAGAAGCTGTTGAAGCGTGAGCTCGTGGAGTAGTGGGGACCTGAAGTAATGCAGTGCCGTGGAATGGGAAGGACCGTCCTCGACTATTTTGCCGTAGAGGCCCATGTGGTTTGTTGTGAATGCCAGACCGTGAGTCTTAGGTTTACGATGAATTTTTAGTGGCCTTCAGCCTATTGGATTCTTTTAGACAGAAATCCAAAAAAATGTATTATTAAATTGTTTTATGTTTAATCAAGATTATTAGTTAAATGTTAGTCATGATATATGTTACGGACCTTCAGTCTTCTTTTGGGTTTATGGGTATATATATTTTGGGTTATAATTAAATGCAACAGGTGAATGCCGATGTTTACCGACGTTTTACCATCTAATGATATATGAATAAGAAAACGCTAAAAATGTTGTACTTTTCCAATTTTGAATCAATAATGAGATACGGAATTCTATTTTGGGGGAAAGATACCGAAAGCCAATGTGTTTTTGTTGCTCAAAAGAGGGTATTGCGAGTGATAAAAGGACTAGGACATTTGGATACCTGCAGAAGTCAGTTTCAGAAGGAAGGGATTTTGACAGTATTTGGACTATACATATATGAATGTCTAGTATTTTATTTTAAGAATAAATTCCTGTTTGACACTGGTGCTGGTCACTTGTATAGTACCCGAAGATTGGATATGAGTTATCCGCGTCACAGACTATCTATTTCCGAGAACAGTCCTCACTATATGTGTATTAAGTTATTCAATAAACTTCCTACTGCTATAAAACAGACTGATAATTTCTCAAGATTCAAAAAAAAGATCAAACAATTATTAACAGATTTAGAACCTTATTGTATAAATGATTTTTTGTATAGTAGCTAATAAGGAGACCTATGCTTATAGTATTAAGTAGATAATTAAGTGTAATTTTCCTTTTCATTTTGATTTCTACATTGTTAGATTGACATGTTTCATTTTATGTTTTGTACATAATTTTCGAAATAAAGATTATTATTATTATTATTAATGTGAACTTCGCGTGCGCACGCCAGGTACCTAAAGAACGTCCATTTTGATTTATGATTTCATGGTTCAGCCCGGTTGGTTAGGATATCGCAAACGCTTATTTAACGAACGCGGTTTTAACTTATTTCGCTCGGGAGTTGTAAGCCTAGCGGCCATGTCTTGTTACTGTATTTTAATATGGCCGTTATTGCGATGATCCAAATGTAATTGTGGCAGTGTTCCTTTGATTATTGATTTACAATTTAACCGTTCATTAATAATCTTTTGATAGTTTGATTATTGATTTACAATTTAACCGTTCATTCATAATCTTTTGATAGTTTGATTTTTGATTTATAACCTATCCGTTCATTCATAATATTTTGATGATTTGTTTATAGTTTTATAATTTATTATTCACCGTTGTGCACTGGCTGCAAGGTCCAATTAAATTTTAAGAATCGACCTCTGTGTTTTTTTTTGTTTTTACGAATACCTCGCTCAGGTGTTTCGGTGCTAAGGTGTTGGTTATTCTGGGGTTTGTTAATGGGATCATATATTGACTGGTAGGGTTTTCATGGTTTCAATACTGGTGATTCGAGTGGATGATCTAGCGAAGTAAAATAAAATCATGTGGCGCCCCTTTTAGTAAGATCATACGAACCAGCCCACCTTCACTGATTGCTGCCGGCCTTCGCCTAGATTACGCGTTTGAACGAGCCCCATTGGTTTCCCGGAAATAACCCGAAAGCACCTATTATTGTAAGGTAATTGTTTTATAAAGATAAATAATTAAAATTCGCCACAATTTTAGATTATATATTATATCTTGCCGGGAAAGTTTTGGGGTGACACAACCGATTTTCTTTTCTTGTTCTTTGATTTTTTTGATAAACAGGAGTACCAGGCCGGCAAACGATTGAAACGAGCAGACTATAAAAGGTATTTGGCTTTAAAATCTCACATTCCTTTTTATTAATACAAAGCAAACACAATCGAGAGTATGGATAACTTCTTCAAATTCCTTTTTATTTTTTATTCTGCTGAAATTACAGTATATCCTTGAAGGCTTGAGTTTACCGTGTTTGTTTGTAGAGCACATTATTATTTTTAATCTGATATCTTGGTCGAGGTTCTTGAAATTTTTTAGACAAAAAAATTCAATTTTTGATCAGACATATTATGTTATTATATTTTTCAAGCACAAACTTTTAATAGTGTCTTTTTTTTTGTCTCACAAAATGAGCATGAACAATTATAAAACAGAGCTTAGATCGGTTTAATCTCATGACTAATTTAACTTATAATTTTTAACGAAGTAGTCCATATTTCTGTAGACGTCCAATAATTTGGAAATAAAGCACTGTCTCGTCCACCAAATTATTTTAATAGGTCGTTAAACCATTCAGTCAATCAAAACATGTCTCGGCCCTACCAAGGGTCATCATCAGTTGAATAGATACATATTATATAACTAAAAGGTAAATTTGGAAAATGTATATTACAGAGTATTACATCTAAATATGGCAATTTTAAGATTACCGTAGTGGAAAAAAAAATATTGTTTTATTTTTATTTTAAATTACATAGAATATTTGTTCAAACTAACATGACTGGGGTTCTTCCAGAAGCACCAATTACAATTGTGATATTTCTTTTTGTAGACCATTAGAAGATGATTATCAATTACGGTAATTAAAATTATTTTTCTGAAAACGTATTGCTTCTAATCATTCTAGTTTCAGAATGAGAGGGAAACCCCAGCACTGTCAAGTTTTTAATGTTATGTGAAATTAGTTGTTTTTCAAATGTCTAAAATCTCCTCTCCAGACTCAACAATAAAATACCACTACCTATGTTAAGAAGAATAATTTATTTATGTGTATAGTTGTAGAAATGTATTAGTATCGTGAAGTTTGTTAATTTAACGTCAGAATGGTTATATTAACGTAAATTTAACGGATTCAATAAATATTTATATTTTAGTTGACGTTTGTGTGATAGTTGTTATTAGATATTAAACGAACTTTACTCAAGTGCTGGGCCAAAAGCGAGCACCAGAGATATTGGGAACATATTTCCAAGCAGGAGCATGGGAAGAGGCTTATACCTGGTGCAGCAACAACAACAAACAGCTTACCATGTAATATGTTAGTGTGTAGTTCTACAACGAAGACGACACGCTATTTTTGGGCATGCGCTGATTGCGCCAGCAGATATTGACACCCAACACATAACTGAACTCCACAAGTTAGTGGAGGGTACAGGGCTGCTGGATTGGGTGGCATAATATACGGGGATTTTTCACAATTAGCCCATGAGGCTGCAGTGAAACCGGGGACTTAAGTCGTACGGACCCTGTCAAAAAAAAAACGAACTTTAGGCAACTGTAAAAGGGAAAACTGTCGAACTCGATTTGTTCATTAAGGCAAATGTCTAGGTGGTGTTTAGTAAGTTTAAAGATTTCAAGACATCTAGGTTATTTAACTTAATACCTTTATTACAGAGATGTAGTGGGGTAAATCCAATTTAACGATCAAACTTGTGTCCGATATTAATGATATGGTCAGCAAAGGATGAGCTGCTATCAATTTGTGTCAAACTTCTGTTAATAGAATTGTCGATAATTTTTGTGTGTTCCGAGATACGAGTATTAAAAGTTCTGCCTGTCTGTCTAATGTAGGTAGCTGAGCATAGGGGTGTGGTGCAAGTTAATTTATAGACTCCTGATTTGTTGAGTAATGACGCATTATTATTATTATTATTGCCGGAGTTGAAAAATGACCTGTATTGGAGGTTTTAAATGAGATATCTAACCATACCTTTCGACTGCTCGTTTGATGTTATATGTGAATGGTGCAACATAAGTGATAAATTTACATTTACCCCACTACATCTCAGTAATAAAGGTATGAAGTTAAATAACCTAGAATGTCTTAAAATCTTTAACTTACTAAACACCACCTAGACACCTGCCTTAATGAACAAATCGAGTGCGACAATTTTCCCTTTTACAGTTCCCTAAAGTTCGTTTAATATCTAATAACAAATATCACACAAACGTAACCTAAAATATTTATTTATTAAATTCACGTTAATATAACCATTCTGACGTTAAATTAACCAACTACGATACTAATATATTTCTACAACCAAAGATTAATGTACACAATGTGTAGGTTAATCTTTGCTACAACTATACACATAAATAAATTCTTCTTCTTAACATAGGTAGTGGTATTTGATTGTTGAGTCTGGAGAGGAGATTTTAGACATTTGAAAAACAACTAATTTCACATAACATTAAAAACTTGACAGTGCTTGGGTTTCCCTCTCATTCTGAAACTAGAATGATTAGTTTTCAGAAAAATAATTTTAATTACCGTAATTGATAATCATCTTCTAATGATCTACAAAAAGAAATATTACAATTGTAATGGGTGCTTCTGTAACGACCCGAGTCATGTTAGTTTGAACAAATATTCTATGTAATTTAAAATAAAAATAAAACAATAATTTTCTTTCCGCACTAAGGTAAGCTTAAAATTGACATATTTATATGTAATACTCTATATACATTTTCCAAATTTAACTTTTAGTTATATAATATATCTATTCAACTGATGATGACCCTTGCTAGGGCCGAAACATGTTTTAATTGCGTGAATGGTTTAATGACCTATTAAAATAATTTGATGGACGAGACAGTTTTAATTTAACGTAGTTTTTAGCAAAACCACTACAACTAACGGGTGTTTATTTGAACACGTTGTATATTTGGAACCTCAATTTAACAACAACAACTTTGGACTAGGTATAATTAAGTATTTACGATTATTTCTGGTCAAAACTTATGTTGTTAACGTACCATGCTATTGTAGAACTTTTGGTTGCCATTATGTATTTGTCTAGAGAAGTTCTAGTTTACTACAGAAAAGCGCAGTAGATTAACAAAACAGCAATTTTCGCCATCTATTTTCTCGATTTTCTCGTCCATATATCACTAGACACTTTTTTCTTTCCTTATTTGACAGTGTCGCTGCATTAAAAAGCTCTGTCTGGAAATGTTCCAAATATAATATTACGATCCGGAATAAAAATATTGGAAGTGTATTTTTATATATTTTGTTTGATACGTCTCCTCACATAAACATTATTTATTCGCTATCTAACACGCCCTTTCCCAGAATTTATTTCATTCTCAAAAACAAGCTATTTTTATGGGTGGTAAACATTGCTATGAAGTAAATGTTGGCATCGCTCACGTTACGCTTTAATTGGTTTAATACTTATTGTATTTTTTACAAAAATCTTCGATTAATATATTATGAGTTGTTGTAGGTACACAACACCGGGGATAAACATCATAATGACAAAACACAACAACACGTGTCAAACAGCAGTTTTCTATTATTATTAAGGCAAAAATTACAAACAAAATTAATTTCACCGGTACGAAATGCAACTGTTTGTCTTTGGAATAGGTATGTACAGGGTAGGCATTTTATTAGGGGCTTACTTATACATTTTCTCAGAAACTACTGTCTTTGGAGGAAAAAAATGTTATTGCAAAACTTTCTAATTTTTTTATTATATGAATACAGGGTTTCGGAAACATGCTGCCTCGACATTAACACCATAGAATTTCAAATGGGACAGCATATACTTTTTTACATTATTTGGAATAACCAAAGACTTTAGTAACACAGGAGACAAAATATTTCATTGATAACGTGCGTTCAAACACGAGCCAACATTACTTGTAAACAAGTAATGTGTAAGAGAGAGAAAGACTTATCCTTGTAGCCTTCAAGTTGCTCATTGGCAACGTTGTAATCTCCGGTATGCGTTCTGCAGCCAGTGGCGTACTGATCGCTGACTGCTTTTGAACTTTGTATACAATACATAATAATATATAATTAATAGCATACATTAAAAAGCCAACGTGCCGAGAATTTAACCGCTATTCAACTTATTTTGAAACTGAAATTTAGTCGATATTTAATTGGAATGAGTTTTTCAGTAAAATAATTTAAATATTAATATGTATAAGGTATTCGCTAAGAAAGTCTGTTAATCTTTCTTTGTAGTAGGTATTTCTTGATATAGCTGAAAAACCTCCATTTCGTATATCGAAAAAACGATACTTAAATTAATATATTTATGTATAATTTGAAGATAATCTAATTTTAAAATCATTTTCTACATTACAAATAGGAAGTCAGGAAATAAAAAAAGGCACATTATTCTCAATAGTTTATTTTTAGCTATATATATTAAATTAAACACAATGATAGTAAATAATAATTATCTACTATAAACATACAAATTAATTATGTTTTTGCAGACTTTATGCAGTTTCTGTATCGCTTTTTAATAAGTATGAAGTCTATTTGATTGCGAATAATCCTTTCAGGGGTATGGGCGCTAGAGGTCCACGTATAGAGCCTTCTATTTGGAAGTTTCAAAAAGGTGTTTGAGACAATGAAATCATGTTCCTGGCAGAACTGAACTAGCCGGTCTCCTCTATCGTTTGCTGTACCTAATCCGTATATACCGGTAATATCGTCTCGTGGTGTACTTCCTACTTTGGCATTAAAATCGCCCATGATAAAAGTCACATCTGATTTTTTCGCCAGCTTCACGGTATCTGTGATTTGTTCCTTAAAACTATCAATAGATCTTTTAATGATTTTACGCGGATTTTAAGTCGTCTAACTTGATTTTGTAAGGTGTGTATTCTTTTCCTTTGGCACGTTATTTTATTTTTTAAAATTCCTATATTTTTTCTTCTTTTAGTAGGGATTGAAAGTCACTACTATCCATATCACCAGGATAACGCCTTATATTTTTTACCTAGTGGATGCATCATCCAAAAATAAAACACCTTCACACCGTCGAGGATTTGCACCCTTTCTAACGAATCTTGCTCCATTAGATCCTCTGGGAAAAAATGATCCGAGCATAACAATGGATTTTTTGGCAAAAGTGAATTACTAAGCGGTCACATTGTTGGGCGTAAATGAACCAACATTATTTTCAGAAAGTATCTGTTTGCTTTTGTTACTAATAATTTAATAGAAATAAAAATTCAAAATGTAACAAATTTATCATATCAAACAAACCCCGCCACTGTGTAAACTAACACCAAACACAAACAAATTTCCAAACATAACCACACTTACCTGTGAAAAGTTGAATCTGGAAATAAACTATCCACTTTTCCACAAACTACACAACCACGAACCATAGTTATTCAATAAATATTTAAAGTTTAAAAAAACACACACAAGAATATCGCAAAACAGGAAAATACTTCAAAAAACGATGAAAAGCGCTAATGACATGAGTGTTTCTCAACGTCAACGTCGCAAATTATAATTTCATTCATAACGCCGTGTTCTGTCGTACAAGAAGCGTAAAGTTGTAAACGATGTTGCCGTAGTGCGCTTTTATTCTTCTTCTTCTTTTCATGCCGTCTTCTCACAGAAGGTTGGCGACCACTTTTCTAAATTCTTCTCTGTCTTTTGCAACATGGAACAGTTCTCCAGCGCTGAGATTTGTCCACTCTCTAATGTTTCGGAGCCAGGATTTTCTCTTTCTGCCGATACCCTTCTTCCCCTCAATTCTGCCCTGCATAATATTTTGTAACAGTAGATATTTGTCATTGCGTAATATGTGTCCTATGTACGATGTTTTTCTTATCTTAATGATTGTGAGCAGTGTTCGTTTTCGGCCGATGCGTCTCAACACTTCGTCGTTGGTTATCCTATCAGCCCAAGGTATCTTCAGAATGCGCCTATAGAGCCACATCTCAAATGCTTCGAGCTTTTTAATCATTTGAGTCTTTAGCGTCCAAGTTTCCACTCCGTACATTAACACTGACCACACATAACACTCCACGAATCTCAATCTGATGCCAAGATTTAGATTTCTGTTTGTAAGCATTGTGGAATATTTCATAAATGCCTTTCGAGCCATTTCAATTCTGATCTTAATTTCCTGATCAGGGTCCATTTCACAATTTACGACAGAGCCGAGATATTTGTATTTTTGGACCGGCTCTATTCGGTTTCCATTTACTGTGAGAATAGGGTTAATATTTTGGTTTGTGCTTATGACCATCATTTTAGTTTTCTGCGTGTTTATAGTGAGTCTCACGTCTTCACACTCTCGACTGACTCTTTCCAACAGGGTTTGAAGATCTTCTGCACTCTCCGTCATTATGGCAGTATCATCGGCGAACCTTAGGTTGTTAACCAATGTCCCTCCAATGTTTACCCCCTCAGGTCTCTCGTAAAGTGCTTTTTGAAATACAGACTGAGAGTATAGATTGAACAGTTGTGGGGATAGAACGCAGCCTTGACGAACTCCTTTTTCAATTTCTACTTCATCAGTCTCGATGTCCCCAACTCGAACTACTGCCGTTTGATTGTAGTAGATATTTTTTATTAATTGTATATCACTTGGGTCCAATTTGATGTTCTTTAAGTTCTCTATGAGTTTGTCGTGTTGGAAATAATTCCTAACATAAAATAATTATCCCGTTTTGTACAATTTAATCTTAAAATGAACTAATTTATAACCTAAGTATAGTAATAAAATTTTTTATTAACATCCTAGTTACAAATAATTATTTACATCGCTCATTTTTTATTTGTTGGGACAAAAATTTAAAGATATTCCAAATACATTTTTAAGTCTGGCAATGCTTGTATTAGGATAAATAGAGGAAGGGACGATGTTTGCTAACCCTGAAAACGTAAACAATGTGGTCTCCTGTGTTATTAAGGTCTTTGGGAATAACTAAACTCTCATGAATACTCGAATTTTGTGTACCTAATGTGTAATTAAACGTAGACTAAGATATTTTTTTTCGCGAAAGCTGTGCGACCAATAATTTCGGAGATACTGCTCGTCAAAATGAACTACTTCTTCAAAATATCTATATATTTATACAAGGTGTCCCGGAAAATGTGCGAAATCTCTCGAATACTAGCAAAACATGAGAAAATTAGATGACAAGTTCCAATATGTTTTTCCTGAGGGCACTCCTTACGGAGGTAAACGGGCCACTAGAATTCGGTTTTCGTCAAATACCTACCTTTTAAAGTTCCTGAAACGGGAATTTTAATCTAAAAAAAAAATATTCTAATTTAGTGGTGATGAAATTAACCGTTGTTAAAAATACTTAATAATAATAATAAAACGTTTATTAGCTCAGATAAAGAAACAATAATTAACAATAACTATAAACAATACCCTATACGAGTACCTTACTGAACTAAAAGGCATTAGATGCAGCTTCTCAACACAGTTGAGTGCTGTTGTAGCCTAACATAATAATATAACTATGAAAAATTGATAGAGCAATAATTAATTATATTAGATTAGATTATTTTGATGATATCTCCACTTAATTAATATCGAATACATTTTATTTAAAACACACAATCTTATAACAACCCAAAAAACAAAAATTTTTTTTTTTTTTTTTACATCTACCGCCGCGCCGTTAGCTTTCCTCGTGATCCTGCCAAAAGTTTGAATATCTTGGAACACCCGTGTTGAAATTATTTATTTTTTAAACTATTTTTATAATAATAATAAAACTTATTATTATTCAAAAATTATAAATAAAAAAAATTGCAAGAATGCTGCAACCCAGTAGTTTACGCATGCATGCAAACAGTCTACCACTGGGTTACGCCCGTATCATATCCATTATGCGAATTGCCATATAATATATAATAACCAACTACCTAACTGGTGAAATTTTTAACGCAATCTTCTCGAGAACTACGGAGGTTAATTTCAAAAGTAAGCTATTGCTGGAAAGATCATAAAAAAGTACTTTCACCTCCTGCTATTTCAGAAGTTGGGGGTTGTGTGCACCACTATCACAGGGTTAACCCATTAAGTACCGGTACTAGAAATAACGACAAAAAAACCCAAATAAATGAAAATAATGTGTAATATTAGCTTACTAAATACAACCAATATTATATAACAACTTTTTTTAAGATAAAACAGGTTTTCTAAGGTGTCCTATAAATAGTACACTGTTATTAAACGTCTACTTCATTTCGAAACACTCAATACATACAGTTACTTCAGATTTGCCACATAATGTTAATGGTGTTTTTGTACATTGAGGAAACTGGCAACGTCTTTGGTTTTATCTACGCTTTATGTTCCTTACCATCATACCGAACAACCGCAATATTCGAATGAACTTGGCATTTTCAGTCATGCTGGTCTACTCCACCCATATGCTGGTTATAAGTTTCTATTAGCTTAGGCTGCTGGACTAAAATTTTCTCCATTTTAGCTTTAATTCATCTTGGTGCGTTCGCTAGTGGTTCAACCGTATCAAAATTAATTGCAGCACCAGCATCTTCATCGTTTGACCAGTATAGTTTTTCACTTGGGAGCTTATGGTAACCAGAAAATAGCAAAAATCCAATGAAAATAATTAATTCATCTTTAGTTAAAGTAAAATGTTGATCATTTTTTACTTCTCTGGCATAACGAATGCTCTCCTCTAACATCAAGTTGTAGATTTGATCGGCTAAGATTTTTTTAAATATTTCAACTGGAGTTAAATCATGGATTTCTTCGCTATTTTTTTTTTAATTTACTCTCTTCAGATTCATTTTCTTGAAGAGTCGTGGAGTAATCGGACTTTGCCTTTTGCCAGCATGGCTGTACACTGTACATTACTTAGTTTTCGCTTATTATTTATCTTTTTTTACTTTCGGAATTATTTTTCTTTGTATCCGTCTCAAAATCCGAACCCGAAAAATGAACTTCTATGCTCTCCGGTATCTCCTTCGTCGTTATCACAACGTCTGCTTCGGGTGGTATAACAACATCAATATTATCAGACTGCTCCATTTCTCGCCAAAATTCTGGATCATCGAATAGTTCTTCTATACTTGAGAAACATTTAGTGCTCCTTTAAATTTCATTTTTATACGTAAATACATGCCATTGCGCGTGCACGCCGCGCCGTTATACGTAATACCTGAACCTACCAGTGTATTATTTATAGTACGCGAAAGTATTTGTGATCAGTAAAACCTTGTTCGTCTCAAACGTATAAAAACTCACGCCTATATTGCATAATCAGATAATTCTAGTTAGCATAACAACTTCAGATGTTCAGATGAAAATTTAGAGAAAAAGTAAAATTTAGAGGAAGCTGTCAACATAGTTAAAAACAATTAATAATATTTGCAAATATAATCAGATTTTCATTCGAATTCTGAAGCCGAAAAAATGTTTAATGAACATACAAAGAACCAATAAATACAGGTACTAGATCAAAAACAAAAAAAAATAGGGATAAAAAAAACTTGTTTTAATAATAATAATAATCTTTATTCAATATGAAGCACAATTACAGAAATCATGTCATGTTGAAAAGGCATGAGTGCAGCCAAACAATGTAATACATTGGTTGTCTGTCTTAACACTTATCCTTGTAAATAATAATAACACTAATAACAATAACAATAAAATAAATAATTATATTAATTTGCTTTGACAACATTATACACCTTATGAAACAAATATAAGTAGGTACATTGTTCAAAAATGTGGGCTCTTAAACCATAAACAAAAAATATATCTTAACACAATCATCTAATTTGGCGCAACAAGCTTGCTTTTAATTTCCTTTTGAAAACGACATCAGAACAATTTTGCAACTCATGATCCAAAGCATTATACAATTTAGCAACGTCATAATATGTGAAGGACCTTCAAACATTCCTGTCCTATGTGCAGGCGGAGTTAGCCTCCCCCTATGTGCGAAAGGTAATCTTATTATACAAGTAATCAGGTGTCTTCGATTTAATTATTTTATGATAAAAACAACATCGGTGGTAATAAAGCCTACTCTTCATATCAAGCCATTTGGCATCCCGCAGTTTATAAGTAATAGGATTATTTTTCCTAATATCGAAGGCAAAGCGTAAACAATATTTTTGTATCTTTTGGATTCGAGCACTTGCTTGCGCTGTTAGGCAAGGACTATACACAACATTACCGTGATTAAAAACTGACAAGACTAAAGAATCACACAACGTCAACTTGGTGCTCAAGCTAAGGATATGTCTAGAATTATACAGCATTTTTAAACACGATATACATTTTTTAATACATAGCGAAATGTGACTATCGAATCTCAATCCAGAATCCAGAATTAGTCCTAAGTTTCTGGCCTCAGTTTTAAGTTCTAGGGCAACATTATTTATTTGAATTTCAACTAAATGAGATAAATTTTTCACATCAATTGGGCGGCCAAAAAGCATGACAACACATTTGTTCGGATTTAATCTTAGAGAGTGCCTATCTGAAACATTGTACAGCATTTTGAGATCATTGTTAATCATATTGCATGCCTCAGCAAGAGAAGAGGGTTTGAATGAAAAATAAACCTGCATGTCATCAGTAAATGTCTGACTTTTACAATACTGCAAATGATTATGAAAATTTGAAGTGTATAAATTAAAAAGCGTGGGTCCAAGTATTGATCCTTGAGGTACACCTCTTCCTATATCAAGATAACTGGACTTTCTACCATCCATAACAACCCTCTGTTTCCGACCACCCAAATAGTTCAAAGCTTCAGAGGTAACACCATTGTGTTTTAAAATTTTGAGTAAAGTCTCGTGTTTGAGGGTATCGAATGCCTTTGAGTAGTCTAACAAGACCAAAATGGTACATGCACCTCTATCTATAGATCTAAATATATTGTCAGTAACATTAAGTAAAGCTGTTGAACAGCTATGAGATGCTCTAAAACCTAACTGCGTTGCGGGAAGTAATTCGTACTTATTCACAAAATTTGTAAGTTGAACTTTTATTACCTTCTCTAATACCTTAGATATAGCCGGAAGAACACTAACAGGACCTAATTCATTATATGAAGTTGGGCATTTGACCTTAGGCAAAGGAATGACGTGAGCCATCTTCCAGTCTGCGGGAAATGTACCTTTAGTTATGCAGTAATTAACAGTGTGACAGACATACTTCAGGATAAAAGGACAACAAAAAAATTATAAATTCTACCGACAGTTCATCTGATCCGACTGCTTTTGACTTAATTTGTGTCAAAATTTTGCCAATGTCCAATTCGGACACTTCCTCAAACTCTAAAGGAGTTTGAATTATTTCGTTCATACCTAAATATTCCTCAAAATTTCCAGAATCAAGAGAACACCCCGGAATAGATTCGACAAAATGCCGATTAATATTTTCCAGATTTGTTAGGTTCGGGGGTAATGTACTTTTTTTATTAGGCACAACTTGAATCTGTTTTAATGATTTCCATAGATCTTTAGTATTTTTCTTGGAAAAATTATTCAAATATGCCCTCTTTTCGTTTTTTAAAGCGGTATTTGTAAAATTCCGGAGCTGTCTATAATATTCAAATGATTCTGGAGTTTTTCTTTGTTTGTGCTTGAATGTAGCTTTGTTTCGAAGTCTAATTAGAAATTTAATGTTGTCAGTGATCCATGGCTTACAGTTTTTTTTAAACATGGCTTTTTGAACCGGGGCGTGAATATTCATCAGATCCGTCATGTTACTGTTAAAAAATACAACTTTTTCGTCAATATTTTCTAAATGCGTCCTATATTTAGGACACTGGGTTATAACGGGTTAAAGCGATTTTAACCACAAACTAATGGGTTCATCCTACCATTTCCCCAAACTCATATACCAAAATTTAGCTCAACTGGTTAAAACTTTTAGGCGCTATCGTGGAACAGTACCTACAGAAACACAAACAGACTTCTATCTGAAAATGATCTTAGTCGTCTCAGGAGACTTCAAAATGGTTATATCCATCTTTATCTCAATTTTTTTATAGTTCGTTCACAATGCATTTACATCCACTATCTAGAGTCTAGACCGATCTTTTATAGCGTTAGATCAAAATATTATTTATGTTATTGAACTGAGGAAAATTTAATAGAAATTAGTGACCAAATAATTAATGCCAATCCTAACTGACGAAACGTTAGCTAATATAAATTTGACGCAGAATTTATCCAGAAGAATTCTTTCTATAAAAAGTTTAGTTGCCTGTGGAAGCTTTCAGTCTAGAATATTGTTTCCTTTAAATTTGCCTTGAATTGAAAAGCATGCATTCGAATTTCGTATTTTTAATACTTTGTGGTTGATAAATCCTGGGCATACTGTATATAAAAATACACAGAGCGTGCTGTTATTCCGTGCATTTCGGGTATACTACTGCCAACTAATTGTCACACAGGAAAAATCGTTATATCCAATTAGACGGAGTTTTCTTTCCGTTACCTCACACAGAGTAAATACTTTTTCTTATTTTAATTTGAAAAAATAGTTCATGGAATGGAATGATATAACGAAGCAAACAACGTCGTCTCGACAAATGATTCATTGAAACCATTAAATTATATTTTCAAATTGATAATGCATGTTTCGAAGGTATAAACTTTCATCACAAGTCACTTGAACCTTCTTTCTTGTTTAATAATTTTGATAATAATAATTGCTTTATTGTCCAACAGTACACAACCATTTACAGAGCAAAATAAATGGGTACAATGAAAACAATACCTAGCAAACAGCAAAAGCATAGGTACGAGTGTAAGCTGCTGCGCATCGGGCGGCCATATTCTTAGCAGCGTGAACATCAGTTCTTATCTAAGCCGTTGATGAGTGAGGACAGAGCGGTACTAGATATATTCTTGTGTGTGTGTGATGAGTGCAAGTAGTAGCGGAATAAGTCGCTGTGCAGCAGCAGTCCTTTAATAATTCGACAAACACTTCAATGAGTTTTTTAGATTCCCAAAGATCAATAATAAGTAAGTAAAATATATTTTATTTTGCTATATTAAGCAAAATACACAAATATTGTGACTGTGATTATATTAAAAAATAAATTAATTTGTCCGTTATATATTTAGAGCACGAATTTGGTTTAATGGATAAGTTAGAAAAAAATCCACAATACTTCTTATAGACTATATGTTGAATGCATTTTGAAAACTTTTCGGTCTATATGTGACGACAATATTGTGTTAGACACATAGGTACATCCAAAAAACCTGATATTTTGCAAAAAAAAACGTTACCAGATATTATATTTGTGGATATTTAATTAAAATATGTATTAACCGACACACTTGTGAAGCTTGAGAAGCGTATTCAAGCGAATATGTGGATTTGGATGCTACAGCCTTATTTTGTTATCTGAAGGCTTATACTGTTTGATAATTTATACAGGGTGTCCGAAATTAACTTAAAATATTTTAAGACATTCTACAAGCGAAAATTAGATTTTTTTTCATATGAACATATTACTATATCGAAAAATTCCTCGTTTTTCAGATACAGGGTGTTATTTGTAAATTCCTGACGATGGGGTTTTAGTAATATTTCCAGAACGCGTCTCGGTAACAAAATGACGTTTGGCCCAGGTCCTTAAGTAAATTATAAAAGAAACAGCCCGCATATGTTGGTGACTTCTTATAGAATTCAAATTTAGGACGTAGTATAATTGATGATTTTTAATTCTTGTTCTTTTTCCATTGAATTGATTTCTTTTATTTTTTATTTCATTTTCTATTTGTGACAGGAGGGTATGTATCGTCAGCAAAACACAGTTGTTGACAAGTTCGCAAAGATTTACCCAGGCAGAACAACCAAAGAATATCAACTTTATTAATCCATTATTAATCCAAAGAATATCAACTTTATTAATCTGTATTAAAGTAATACCTTTTATAAGTGTGGATCTCTGTCGGTCACCCACTTTTTATTTAAAAGAAAATTATTAATTAAATGACCCTTCTGGCAACAACATAACGAAACTTAAAAAAAATAAAGCGCAAAGGTTTGGGCTCAAAACAACTAATTTAATAATTAAAATTAATAAAGAAAATGAATAACAACAAAGAAATGAATATGTCTAAATACAAAAAAAAAAGAATAAAACTATTAACCGAGATTAAGAATTTAGAAGAAAATCTTAGTCATTACTTGTACAACTTAAAATAGGAAAATTAATATAATTGCGAATAATTATATTAATTCCTATACGAAACTTTTAATTACTATTGAAAACTGAATATAATTCAATTAATAAAATAAACAACTTTAATCTTTATAAAAATTGATTGGAAACAAAAAGGCCTTCAATTAAAAGAATTAACAAAGAACTTACTGAAACTTTAACTTCGATTATTATTAAGAAACTTTATAAAAATTGATTACTTCAGAATGAAAAAGAAATTGACTTAGTCTTTATACTGGTATACTTTAAAACAAAAACTAGAAAATAATTCTTAACTATGAAAAATCTACTAAAAGTCCAAAAACAAATTAAAATATTTAATTTAACTTTATACAATTGGAAATCACTAGACCCTACCAAGGCTAAAACGATTCTAACTTGCCTTTTCAAATCGGTTCATACGAATCACAAGTACTTACTATAGAATAGAAAAATGACCAATAAGAAAAGAGCATTTTTAAAATGTATCCCTATAAAAATACAACTACAGGGTGAATAGTAGTTTGCGTTTTAGAAATAAAATACATTTTTATGTCGACTTTAGTAATGGTTGTTGGTTGCTAAGATGTCATATGTTAGAGATTTTTCAGAAGATCAACAAGACACTACCGTTTGTAAAGTTAGGAACAATACGATTATATAATGACTCCTTCATCTCCAGAAAAGCTAACCATGATGAAAACCCATGTTCATGTTTTGTGCGCCCTTTAATATTTGTTTTTTGGTATGGGAAACCTTGTTAACTCCCCAACTACTAGCTTCTCTATATAATAATAAAAGTCCGACATTTAATTTACATGAAGGTGTTTCGAGAATGTTGAATGTTTTGACCTTCCTATAACTGAAACATCTGGTTATCTTTTCTAATATATGCATTTATCTTTGGACTAACTCATAAACAAACAGAATATTTTCGACAAGAAAAAGGTACTTCTTTTAGGTAACAATTCTTTTAGGAACATTTGTTAAAAGCACCAAAGATAATAAATTTATTACTTACAGATGTTGTTTAATATTTACGAAAAGATTGGATATCTAGACATGTTCGATATAAAACTATAAAACTAAGAGAAAATATCTATATTAAAAAAAACACAACTAGTATCCATAATACCAGTGGCGTGGTGTCTTGTTACAATATCAACTCGTTAAGAAGACAGTAGAACCGAAGTCGCTAACTGAAACGTACTGTCATCTCTCAAATAATTAGGTCTGAATAAGAGCAAATATTGGCGCCTGAAACTCGAATCTGGAAAGTTTACCCAGCACAATAGAATGATCAATGCGGTCAAAACCTTTTGCGAAATCCGTGTAAATAGCATCTACCTCTTTCCGCGGATTCACAACATCCGAAACATATTGTGAAAGGACCAATAGATTTGTGGATGTAGAAGGTTTGGAAAGAAAAATAGGTATAGGAGTCAAGCGCATTAGTAACAAAGGGATTTATCCTGTTGTATAAATAACAATTTGTAAAAGCTTTGCAAAGTTTGAAGGAATAGAAATTGGTCGGTAATCTTCAATGTGTGATATATCATTGGCTTTAAAAATAGGACATAAAATTAAATTAGATAATGTGTTCAAGGGACGAGTAGAAACAGAGACACAGTTTTTCATTAAAAAGGCGGCATGCTATCAGGACCAGTTGCTAACATGTACTATAACATTCATGACGCCACAATTACTTCAGTGTTGGTAATATGATCAAAATCAATATGCCTTTCAATGCGCTAGTCGCCATGCAGTGTCATGTTATTGAAAACTTCACCACCAACAGATGAACTGTATTATCCAAAGGCGTAAACTATGGATTGTTAATTGTCATGCGTTACTCCGCCCAAGGTCATTACACCTGAAGAATTAGATGAACCTTGTCTGTATTTAATAAATGCCCAAAATAATTATAGTCATGTTTCTTAATACAAGCTTCTGCAATTTGAATATATTGCATCCGAAATGCAACGTTTGGAAAGTCTTAGTAGGTCATTAAATTTCTGATCCTTGCCTGAAGTATCTAGATTACAATATATCTACTTTCGAAACCTGTATTACCAGTTTAAAAATATTATTAATGGTTTCTGTAAAATATTTCTGGAGACGACGTTTTTCTTTACTTTATTATTTACTATGAAAATGCAAAAAGTGTTTTTGAGTAAAGTTTCCATCACTTACAGGTTTCTTCGTATGATATCTGGATTCATGAGACACATAAATATGTAAGCTACACTTAACTAAATTAAAAACAGCTTGAGCGGCAAATGTGATATATCTACAAATATATAACTACTATGTACCTAGTATATGTATATTAACTTCTATCCGACAACTTCCATATTTTCGCATACTGCAGAGCGTACACCAAACAAACTCTGGATTAAACCCAAATATTTATTTAGAAGTTAGTTCACCAGCGAAATATATATCTTCGGTATATAACAGCTTCGTTGATTTTAAACTTAAAGTACCTATACCTACATTTATTTAAGAATCGATAAAATGCAGAGTCTGTAAAAGTTAGTAGGTATTAACGGAATTAATCGCAAAATTGTGCAAATAAATTTTGTTTATCGCGCATTTTTTTCTGTTACAACCCGAATCTCTTGAATCGGAGCTACCACATCTTGCGTCTGTTGTAGGTACTCTGAAATCAGCAGGATGACAGAGGCGACTATCTCTCTGAATGGATGGCGAATTTTGATATGGGGGTGCTAAACGATGGCGACAGACCTACATTTGTACGAGGGGCGTCGAAAAGTTATATTGACGTGACCTGCTGTACGCAGAAACTTGCACGGAAACGACAATCCTTTTATAAATCACCAATACATCGCCTTCGAAATTTTATGCAAGTATGCGCCTATTCAACACGTAGAAAGAAGCCGACAATATAATTGGGAAGTGTTTCGGGAATCACTCAAATGGAGCACAGAAAGAAATAGCCAGCAAGTCATAAACGTTGAGTGGTATGAAAAAGCCATGCAGGAAGCTTTACAAAATAGCACGGAAATTAAGGGAAGCCGAAATAGGACCGGTACTCCGTATTGGTGGAACGCGGAAATAGCATCGCAAAGATCTTTATGCCTAAAAGCCAGAAGAAATATCTTAAGAGTAACAAGACAGATGCTTTCTCAAGCCGAAATCGACGACGCCAAATCTCATTATAGACGACAAAAAAAACACTAAAACATCAAATAAATAAAGCAAAAAAACTAAAATGGAACGAACTAACAAGTCAGCTTGAAAATGACATATGGGGAAACGCCTACCAAATTGTTTTGAAACAGTTACGCGGAATATGGCCCTAACAACCTTCCGTAGAACTCAAACAGAAAATAGCACGGAAACTATATCCAGTCAAATAGGAAACACGAGACAGACGGGGTAAAAGCCACATGTGGAACTATTTACAATGGAGGAGCTCTAGAAATCAATAGCTCTACTCAGAAACGGAAAAGCGCCAGGGGATGATAATATTCCTACCGAGGCCTTGAAGGAAGCAGTGAAAGCAGTTGGCCAAACCATCTTAAAGAAAAATAAATGTAGTCGCTTATGCCGACGATATTGCGATTGTTGTTAGGGCTGCGGACAAAACCGAACTCATGTTGAAAGCCGATGAAGCGATCGAAATGGTTGACAAATGGATGGAAAAGAAACAACTTGAACTCGCCCCACAGAAAACGAAGGCCATCATTCTAAAAGGCAAGTGAGACAGATCAACTATACATTTTTACTGCAGGGGAAAACTAATCACACCGGGGAGGACACTGAAATACCTGGGAATTGTCGTAGATGAGAAACAGTATTTCACGGAACACATTAAATACACAGTCAATAAAGCCGAAAAAAGGGTAGCAGCTCTTGTAAAACTCTTACCAAACATAAGAGGTCCAGGGAGCCACAAAAGTGTGGTGCTAAACTCAGTTGTCCAATCAACGCTGTTGTACGGAGCACCTATATGGCAATTTGCATTAAAATTTGCAAAGTATAGACAAATGTTGGAAAAGCTGCAACGCAAAATGCTACTGAGAATAGCTAGCTCGTATAGGACAGTGTCAACGGAAGCTCTCTATGTCATTACGGGGGTGATTCCAATAGAATTGATGGCCGAGGAAAGAACAAGAATACATAAACGGAACGAAGGTGCCTTAAATGACATAAAAAACGAAGAACGAGATAGAACACTTGAAGAGTGGCAGAGAAGATGGGAGCAAGCTGAGGTGGGATTCTGGACAAGGAAAGTAATTCCAAATATAAGTAGTTTTCACCAATGCAAATATGCAAATAAATTATACCATGACGCAACTACTAAGTGGACATGGTGCTTTCAAGAGTTATACTAAAAAAATCAAAAAAACTGAAACTGATAAGTTTATGTACTGCGATGATGTAGACTCGGTGGAACATACATGGTTCTACTGCCCACGATGGAACACAGACAGAGTGAAACTAGAACTAACACTTGACCAACAACATAGAAACATAGTGCCCAAGATGGTAACAAACAAAGAAAGCTGGAATGCAGTATTGGTATTTGCTGAAACAGTTATGGAACAGAAAGAAAGAGACGAAAGACAACAAAATGTTTAGAGATAGACAGAAACTGCAATGAAGTTTATGCGAATAGCGGTACCATTGCAGTGTGCAGTGGCGAAGAGGCAGAGTTTTTTTAGTGGGTGGAAATTCTACAGTACTGGTTGCCGTGTGGTGATTAGCACCACATGGGTTCCGGTCTCTTTGAAAGATTTTTTCTCTGCCGAACAAAAAAAAAAGGTTCTCTGAAATAACTATAAACTACAAGATATCCTAAGATCAATAGACAAAAAATATAAATCACATTGTTCCAACATCGATAACAGTAGAGAGTCTCAGTCCTCAGTTACTCAAGTGGTTATTCCATAATGTACCTACAAGGCATATCTGACGGCATCTTAACAATCTTGAGAAACTATAATATTAAGTGTAGAGTTGCAACATTGCATTGATCCGATTATTTAAGACCAATATCCATGTATCCCCCTCGAAGCATCTGAGGTATATAAAGTACCATGCTCTTGTGATAAAGAGTATTGGTGCAACAGATAGAAAAGTATCAAATCGCTTAATAGAACATTGATTCACGCTGAACATTCTTTAGAAACCGGGACACACGATTTTATTAAAAACAAGTTTATTGTTATTACACATTTTTTTGTCCAACATAAAATCAGAGAGTCAACAGAAAATAATAAACTTAATTCGCGATACCCGTCTGTATCTTTCGCCAATTTCGCATCAAGTAATCAACTTCGTCACGCCTCCCTATTACCGACCAACCACGGATCGATAAGAACTGCGCAGGACGGTGTGGCAGGAATATAAAGCACGTACAGCATAATTTTCTGTAAAGTTGCTCTGAGGAAACTGATGCTGATCAGCGAAACCACAGTATAATGTGGCGAAACGTTAGCTAGTACAAATTTGATGCAGGATATATTCACAAGCATTATTTCTATACCACCTATAGGTAGAGTTGCCACGAGACGAGACGAGACTAAAGTTCGAATAGAAAAGCTCGATAGAACTTGACAAAAAGACAGAACACTCACCAAGTGATGAAATATTCATCAAAGCTTTTAAGCAGGTAGAGATAATGTGCTTAAGCATTAATACGACGCAAATTGGGCCTCCCTCCCTAATGACTTGCCTGGGGTGAAGAAATGAAAAATCAATCATACCAAAAATTTGAAACAATTTATTGTGAAAAATATGCACCAAATAGGCCAATTCCACCCGTACAAGAAACTGCAAAAAAATCTGCCTCAGATGAAGACATGCACATTGAATTTATATTCAAAAAGGCAACTCCTCAATCCGAAAATGAAGAATTTATTCAGAGAGAGCAACAATGAATGACGTTATCCCCACATTGCGAAGATGGCAAGAGACTTATTAAGTATTACCGCAACAAGCGTTCCTTCAGAACGCCTTTTTGCAAAAGCTGGTTTAGTAGGCCCTAAACTTCGGAATCGACTTCATGCGGGGTCGGCTCGTTCATTATTATGTCTTAACTCATGGTACACTTGTACGTTAAAAGATAAGCTATACTTTGACTAGTGGAACTTACCTATGTATCCAATTTTTATGCTACGCCAAAAGAATTGTGATTTTTGTTTATTTATCTTCAGCTTAGTTTATGTTTTATTTTCTGAAGAAATCTTATTACTTATTATTATTATTAGTAATTATATTTTAATTTTTAATATAAAATAATACGATTTTTTTTGGTTTTTTTACGGTACAGTTCTTTGATAAACGTTTTACATTTTTTTCTAAATTTTATTTTTTATTTTTAATTAAAATTAACGTATTACCAGATCACATTCTAAGATGCTGTTTTTTTATTAATTAAAATTTAAAATATTATTATCTTTATTATAAAGGGTTTGAATTGTTTTGAGTTCTTACAATTTTTCGAGATGTCTCGTCTCGAAATTTGAGACAAAACGGCTTCAAGACGAAACAAAACGGCTTCGAGACGAGACGTCTTGTGTCTCGCGGCAACTCTACCTAGGGTCGGTTTTTTCACCTCAGTAAACGTATCTTTCTAACTCTCGTTATTTGCCAAATATCTTATTAGGTAGTTCGCATTTATTAGAAAAATCATTTATATTTATACCATTTTATATTTATTAATCAAAATGCATAAGTAAAAACAAAACAAAACAGTGATGTCAGTTATCACTAATATGTTCCCTAAGAACTGCCTCATAATATCCCAGCTCATATTACACTCGCTTTGTATTATTTGTTGTTTGGTTTGGGAACACATTTTCTTTCAATTTACTAGTTTTGACAAACTAATAACTAATCTAAACGACTTGTCAATGTGCAATTGTTTTTATATAATTCGAGAAATATGACATGGAATTATAGGGTTTATAAAATACAACGTATTTTTTATACGTATATAAACTAAACACAAACACACCTATATTCTAACGCTTGAATTACGATTTAATTAAATAACGAAACTTTTCTTTAACAAGAAATTACGATCTTAAATCAAGTTAACCGACACATATAGGGGTATAGTAGAGTTAACAATGCGGAAAAACTATTATTTCTGTGGATATAAAAGGAAGTAGATGACGAGTATTTTATTAAATGATGTATATCACGTATTTATACAGCGTGGCCCATCAAAATTTACGATCATCATCATCATCCGTGGCTTGGCAACCCTGGGTGGGTTTTTGCCGACTCGACCACACGTCTACATCCTTCTCTATCAAGCATCCGATCGTGACCATCTTCAGGGCTTTTAGGTCTTTTGCAAGATTATCCCTCCTTCTGTCGACCGAATGGACGTTTTCCTCCCGGAACATCCTCCCACACCAGTTTTACCATTCTATCATCTGGCATTGTTTTAACGTGTCCTGCCCACTATAGTCTTCTGGCCTTTATTTCGTTTATTATGCTGGTATCAGTGTGGAGTTCTTGGTTGGTTTTTATTCTATACTGCCCTCTATTTTCGTCTCCAGTTCGGCCAAATATTTTCCATAGCACTTTTCTTTCAAAGATCTTGAGTCGTTTTTCGCTTGCAACCGTTAGTGTCCAGGTCTCACATCCATATATACGGGCCTTACAATTGTTTTGTAGGTATATGTTCAGCTTAGTTTTCCTGGTAAGAATTCTAGATTTTATTAGGTTTTGGAGAGCAAAAAGGCATCTGTTTGCAGCCTGTATACTGTTATTTATCTCTTCTGTGAAGTCGTTGTTTTCACTAATATTTTTACCCAGATATTTAAGTTGTCTTGTCCGCTCAAAGTTGTAGTTTCTGATAGTGAAGTTTTGTCCTACTCTATCTCGGTTCCGATTATTTCTGGTGAGGCACATATACTCGTTTAATTTGAGGCCTATCCTTTCTGCTTCCTTTTCGAATCTTATGAAGGAGTCTTTGAGGTCGATCCTGCTATTGCCAATCACATCAACATCGTCTGCAAAAGCCAGGAGGAGATTGGGTCCCTCTTGATAAAATATAGCAGTTGACTTCGCGATTTTGGAGTTCCTAGTTACATATTCCAATGCTATGTTAAAGAGTTGAGGTGAGACGGCGTCACCTTGCTTGAGTGCATTATTGATACTGAAGGAATCGGAGTGACTCTGTCCCACTCTTACCTTGCACCGCGTATACTTTTGTTAGTGATATAAGTTTTTTTGGGAATTCAAGTTCTTGCATTGCTTGCCACAACTTTGATCTGCATACTCTGTCGAATGCCTGTTTGAAGTCAATAAACATTTGATGGAGTTCTCTGTCGAATTCCAAGCATTTCTCCATTATTTGTCTAATGGTAAAAATCTGTTCTACCGTGGACCTATTTGATCTAAAACCACATTGGTAGTCCCCAACAATCTCTACGGTATATGGTTTCATTCTCTCCAACAGGATATTCCACGGTGGTTTGTGCATTTCTATTTGTCTCTATTTTTATGTATGGGGACGATTACCCCTTCCCAAATGTACCATCCCGTTTAAGTATTATCAAGCAACCTTTTAACTTCATCCCTAGTCCTAAAAATTTTAAATGAGAAGTGGTGTTTAGTACCTTAGGTCGTACATACGCGGAGTACAACATCTTAATTGTTTGAACATTTATCAATATTTAGGTGTGATTTATTTTTGTCACACCAAGGTCTAACGCTATTCAGATTACGCTGAAGGACATATTTAATTTGGAAGACCGATAATTTTAAGTCGTCTGCAAATAAGAGCTTATAAATATTACAAATAATAGGTCTCATAGTTTGGAAGTTTGGGGTACTCCGGAGGAAGGTAGAAATTCGTTTGCAGCAAATTTTCATTTCTCAAATTTACGTCGATCAATCAAGTAAGACTTCATCAGAGCTAATAACTCTGGCGAGAATCCCACCAGTCTAAGTTTTGAAAGAAGAATGTGATGGTTAATTTAATCGAACGTTTAAGGAAAGTCAACCTCTTCCCGGAAATCCAAGGTCTCGCAAGTGTACTTTGCAAAAGTTTAGAGAATTTTAAAGAAGTAGTCTATTTTAAGTGGAGTGAATGTATATTCACAAATCTAGAAAAATTAAATTTTATGACCTAGTCTTGTACCAATCCAGTTTTGTCCAAACTGCTCGTTTAAAGGATCTGTTGTAATTCTAGCTCTTGCTGATAGTAAGTATATCTAGAAGCGGCTGTAGGCAGGTCTTTCAAAATGGCATAATATATGTGCGCAAAACAAGTAGTTATTGACTATATAGTCGTGGGTGCTGGCATCTCGCGGTCTAGGACCGTAGTTCGGGTTCCACGCTAAACTATAAGTCCAAGAATTACCTAGTGTAGAGGCCAAACAAACAACAGAATATGTGCGCAAAATGTTTAAAAATTTTATTAAACAAATAAATACAATAAAATAAACAAAAAATGTATTAGTATACTAAGGGGTTTGGATGAAATTACACAGTATTGTTTATAAAATAAACAAAAAAACATGGGCATTACAAATATATAAAAACAGTAAAGGAAACTTATTAAATTTAAAAAATTGTTCTAGTTTTCTAAATTTTTTGACGTTTTCTATACAGACTAATCTACCAAGATATCCACTTAAATATATATACGATATACCATTATTTCGACTGCGATACCAGACACACTAAATATTGCCCATATGTTTGCGTGTACGAATATACTTTTTAATATTTTCAAAATTCTGTCGTCCGGTTGACAACGCTCGGGAAATTTATTAAAATATAATTCACTATCGTCTTGACAATTTTCGTTTGCAATTATGTAAATAGCAACTTAACACAACTTTAAATTACACCAAAACTCAATCCTGACAAGGAAAATAAGCTGACAGCAGTAATCTGACAATAGAAATAAAACATTGAACGCGTGCGATTTTTCCAACACCCGCTTCGATGTAAAGAAAACAGCATGTAATATATCCACCATTTTTGAAAATAAGTACCTACAACTTTATATGATTGAAAAGAGCTAAAATTTTAAGTTCCTGGCCAACTATGATTTACATTTAAAAATAAATATATTTTATTTATTTCTAATAAAATTGGCGACTATAGAAAAAATCTTCAGTACTCCACTGGACTGTCCTTAAAAAATGCAAAATAGGCCAATAAACACCTTATACATCGCTAAGAAAAGAAATAGTCTAATGAAATTAATTAATAACACCAGCTATTTTAAATAAAGTTCAAAGTATTTTCGTTGAGGGAACATTGGTGCAGTGGGTGAATAACGCTAAAGATTTAGGTATACTAATTGATAGTAAAATGAGTTTTGATGATCATTGTTCTCAACTATACAGGAATTCCTTTTTTAGGCTAAAATCTATGTATCATTTGAAGTATTTGTTGGATGAAGGTACAAAGTTGATGCTCGTAAAATCATTGATTTACCCACACCTAGACTATTGTTCGCAAGTGTATTACTAGTATCTGGCAAATTATAATAAAGATAAAGTGCAGCAAATACAGAATGCAGGTATAAGATTCGTGTGCAAAGTTCCCTTCGCAGCTCATATTACTCCATTTCTTACTAAACTAAAAGAACCTAGGCTTGCCATTCGGTTTGATTACTTGTATTCTGTCTTGTTGTATAAAATTCTTACGTTCCATGTACCTCAGTACCTTGCTGACTTGCTCTTGAGGAGGTATAATGTCCACGGACTTGATTTGCGCTTCAACTCCTTTACAACATTCTACTGCTAAATTTGAAGGATGTTTTTCATATAATGGTCCTAAACTTTTAAATGACTTAATAGATATTCTTAACTTATCGTTGTTTAGTTTCAAGAGAGAGTTGAGGCACAGACTATTTCCTTAAATTATATTCATAAGTGCGTGTTTCTTTTGTACCGTGTTAAGTTTAGAGTAAGTGGAAGAGTGGCTATAGCCAAATCTTATTCCTTTTGTGTAAACTAGCCTAAGTGACTGATTTGTTATTTGTAAGCAAACTCTGTATTCTTGATTTGTCATTTGGTTTTTTTGCACAATAAAACATTTATTATTATTATTATTATTATTAAAATTCGTTTGAATAAATATAGATTTTTTTATGAAATTCTTGCAGTACTGGGTATTACCTTTAAAACAAGTGTGTATAGATTTTTAATAACTTGTGGGGGGCCAACTTGTTATAAGAACATAAATCGTATTACATGTCTCTTGATTATGGTACACCTAAAATGATGTACCTATCAAATAAAAACTGTTGCTGATCGTAAAGGTTCTTTGGTAGTTATAGCGACCACGACTTTTTTTAATATTTTTCAAATTTTACAATTCCTTTATTTTCTTAAATATTTTTCCCCTTTAAACCTTATGTCCATATAAACAAGAAAAAAAAAGTTTTGCCACTTAAAGGGATAACTGATCTACATACTTGCTCGACGTTGTACAAAACTTGAAAAATCGAAGTAAACAGTAAAAAATTGCGTGTCAAAAATTAAACTGAATGTGGTAAAAATAAGTACAACTTTTACACTTTATATTTTGGTTAATTTACGGTATTGTGTTGTAATTATTACACGCTTACATGTTAAAAATCATTACTCAGAGTGTTTAGGATATTGTTAAAATCATATATTTAGTGTAAATATCATTTATGTGTTGTATTTTTTGTATGTTATTAGTGTTAACTATGATTTAATTAGTGTATTTTTCATATTTTGTTAGTGTGAAACAACATTTATTTTCAGTGTGAAATATATTTTTTTAGTGTTAGTGAGTAGATTTCCTCACCTCTAAATAAACTTCCTAATAACTACTCGGCAAATAACTTTTAATGGACGAATTCATTGTTGATATTTCTTCGGGGTACCTAATTGAGGTTTAAAAATATCTATTCGTCAATTAATAATTATTTGTTAAGCAGTTATATGAGGAAATTTACTTCCTGGGTGAAGAAACCGTCAAATTTGTTTAGGTATAGTAATGGAGTAAAACAAAAATTTTCAAAACATTATTTATTACTATTAATTGTTATTAAAATAATATATGAAATACATAACTTAACTGGTAGGGACTGCTTATATCTAAATAACTACGGTTAAAATAACATACAATTTTAAATTCTACACAACAAAAAAATTGATAGCAACGGCTTTACAATCTAAAGGCTAAGGAATACTTGGAGAATATTCATTGGTATTATATTAGTATATGACATAATTAACTTCAATGGGAATATCATAATTTAATGGTAATGCTTATAACTAAATAAAAAATATTAAAATAAAATAACAGAAGGCGAAGTAGACTACAAAAACATACCTTGCAACAACATAAAAATTAGAAGAAACCGCTTTCCATTCCAATGGTTCATTAATATAATAGTGACTTAGGCTTACTGAGTGATTCATTTGTTTGCAAAAGCATTAAATTCCATTATATAATCAGTAGTACCATACAACTTTGTAATAAAAAATGGAACTTGATGAACTATTCCTCCTTATTGACAATGAAAACAATATTATGGCCACTTACCTAAATCAACTATATCTGCATATATGCAATATCGGCGTCCTCTTGAACTTTAACAAATTTGCTCTTGTTTAAATATAAAAATTTGAAAATCATTTTATAATATAATGTAATGATGCCAAGGAAGAAGTAACTTTCGTTGTGTTGAGTGTGCTTGTCCAGAACAAAAGCGCGAGAGGGATATACACTGACACTGGTATTCTTAACACGCTTGGAGTGTGAAATCCATTTATAGTGGTTAAAAATGATTTACCTTTGATGACTTTTACACTTGAAATATCAATTTTACTTATAACAATAACATAATTACACTAATAAAATAATTGTAATACTTGTGTTGGAAAAACCACACGCAATTAAGTGGTACATTCTGAGTGTTAATTTGGAGTGTTTTTGTTGTACATCAGAGTGTTAAAATTTACACTCGCTATATTCACCACTGCCGTTTTTCTTATTTACCACCACAAATTTTTTACTGTGTAGGTGGTCTATTATTCACCCTGTTCAATGTCCAGATGAGTGTGAAAACAAACAAATTTGTAGTGCAGGATATTTTAGCAATATATTATCTAGAGAAATATAATCATGAATAATTTTTTTAAATAGGTTTCAACATCTGTAAAGTATCCATATATTCTCGTCAGCCTTTTGTAACCCTCGCATAATTCTGGCGTTTTTCTATAAGCTTATTTTACAATTTACAATACAAAGTTACCCAATTCATCAATGCCTATTTTATTGCAGCTTTTATAAACATATCCTATATGCTGAGATTAAAAAGACGGTTCTGATATTTAATCTCATTACATTGTTTCATCCAATATTTGTGTGCTGAATCGACTTATATGCCTGTGCAACGCGAACTCATCCTCTATCCGACATGGAGTATTATAATCTACTACCGTCGTTTAATATTCTAAATGACGTTATTTACTATTATAAGGAGATTAACAAATGTCTAGGATCGTTTGCTAATTTCGTTCGATCTTGCTCGTATATTAATTAACCAATTTATACTATCAAGCGCAGATGAATAAACATTCTAAACATTTATCTGTGTTCAGGAGTTCGAGCAGGAGCACTGTGCGCGAAAGACAAATATTGACTCTGATAGCGACGCGGCCATAAAGGCTCTAAGCTGGTCAAGATCCACAACAATAATTGTCAAAAGAGACTCACTATCGGGAGCAACAATAAACTGATTCTGTTCTGGATCCCGCGAGCCACTCTGTTTTAAATGGGAATGAAATGACCGACTCTCTGGCAAAAGAAGGGGCTGAAGACGAATGTATCTGACCAGAACTCGCAACTGGCGTTTAGCACTGCCAAGTACAAACCTAGTACTTGGATGACGACAAAAGTTCAGAACTTTTGGCAAATTATCCAGGTCTGAACATTCGAAGAAGATTATTAATCCATCCAAGAGCCAAGGACTCGTTGAGTATAAGTAGATCTCATCTGCGCTGCCTGGTAGCACTATACACTTGCCACTGTCGTTTCAATCATCATCTCTAGAGGTTGGGCCTTTTGGATAATTCCAAATACCTATTGTGCCTAGAGGATGATGAGACGGCGGATAATGTTTTGTATTCTTCCCACCTGTAGCAAGAACTAGTTTCGAGACATTCGATGACGTATCCCTTCGACCAGCGAGTCTAAAAGAGAGCTCACTCAGCAAAATGATCGACTTCATTAAGAAGAATGAGCTACTGCGAGAAACATTTATAGTTATTATCCACAATAGAGCCTGGGGTGATTGCAGTGGAGGCTGCGGTCAAACCCAGTCATTTTACCTATTTCTTACGAGCTATTTGTTTTTTTGATAGTATTAATTAATTATAATATCCTAAAAGTTTTAATTTGGGAAAGATCGTTTAATGTAAATAATCCGTGTGTTATGAATTAATAGAACTTGTTTTATGTAGTAGTTGTAAATAAATATTTACAACAGAAAATATAATAAATTTCTCTTTAATGACAAAAATTAATGTGACATTACATTCAAGAAATTATTATTGTCTTCTTTTGTACAACTATTGTTACTATGGAAATCTAGGTAATGCTATATTTTTAACAAATTGATTCAAATAAATTAAATGAATAAATAAAAAGAATAAATTACTAATAAATAACAAAGTCTTTAACACCGTGCAACAGATATATTTAATTAGGAATAAATCCTCATTTCAATGATACGCGGCAATAAGGTTAAATAATAATATTATATGATAAAATTTGTTTATGAAAACTCAGTATGGTTCACTACATTTTTTTTTAGTTTAGCGCAGTTAATTCCGGTATACATATGACAGATGTTCTCTGTGATAAGCGGAACGTTATTTGTTATATTACATATTACATTGAATGTTAAATGAGATCAAAAAGAAGAGCACCAATGCTTAATTTTATATTATACTGTTCCACCTCAAGGACATCACCAAATCTATAAAGATATATGGATTTTCGTTCAAACTGATCTTCACTTGCAAGTAGAGTAACATTTAAAGAACCTATTACTTAAAGTCCAAAAATATGTTCAAAAACCCTCCAATCAATCCTGTGATGACAATATTGCTATGTGTTCAACTTTACTTTTGGTTTTAAGTAAGATATCTAGATACATTGGTCTTAAGACTGAGCAATTTGTTAGGTAATCCAAAACATATTGATGTATTTGCAGTATCTATGACAAATAGTTTATAAAAACACAACAAATTTAAGACACATATTATTGAGATATGGCAGATAGATAAGAGGAAGTAATACCACAAGATGAATGAATGAGGTGGAATTAATTTCGGATTTATTTTAACTGTGAGCGGTATTCGGTAAACAAATTCCACACCAAATTGTGTTTAAATATATGTTTTAATCAGTGGCGGTCCCATGGGGGGAAGAAAAACGTAGGCCGAACCACGGTCACTTACAAAAATACGAATGGTTTATATTTTCCAGAGGAAAGCAAGGACTTTTTTGCAAATATTGTTCTATTTTTACCTCACAATCTTTAGTTGGTGGACAGAAAACTGTAAAACCGAGAAAACTCGTGTCAGAGCCTGTAGTAAATTTTTCAAAGTTAACGGGAGCCAACGGAGTTTCCTAGCAGCATCAAATGACTAGTTATCATTCTGAGGCTGTTTCAAAAGGTAGGTACTTGGTACATACTAGAAAAACATGGTTTTAACGCCCCACTAAAATTTCAGGACGATCTTTTATTGCCACATATAAGAAACCGGAGCTAGACCTAAGAAATATGATTTCCGAAGAAAGAAAAAAGCAAGTGTTGGAAAATCCTTCTTGGTTAATTCCTATTTTAAAGACAATTATACCTCATGGTCAGCAAAACATACCCTTAAGGGGTCACCGAGACCATGGAGCACTGCTGAATGAAAAGGGTGACTTTAATCTGGTGCAATCTAACGATGGTTGCTTTAGAGCTCTACTTCGGTTTAGAATAGATGCAGGTGATAAGCTTTTACATGAACATTTAAAAAATACTGGCGCTAAGGAAGACGGTGGCGAATCAATTAATAAATTGCTGCGAGGAAGAAATATTAACCATTTTATCAAAACAAATCTGTGATGATGGATTCTACTCGGTTAGTTTTGACGAAACGACTGATATTGCTCATATATCACAATTAAGCATTTCTTTAAGATATATAAACGATAAAAAAATGTTTGAAGATTTCTTAGGATTTATGGATTTACACAAAAGCAACTACAATTTGTCCGATATAAACACAGAACCAATTATTACTGGAGACATTCTGGGACGTTCTGTTATATTTAGGCTAAAAAGTTTGGGAATTGATTTAGAAGTTCAACCCTGTAGCACCTTTGCATCTTTTACCTGGTGATTTTCTACACAATCGGATTAAAAACCAGTTAGTTTATTGCAGTTGATAAGCCAAGATTATAGTCTTTAATTTTACATAAATTTTCAGTTACTACAAGTGGTAGAAAAATTATTTTTTTTTAAATTTTATTTAAATTTTTTTATGCGTACATTTTATATGACGTGCATAATTAGCACCAGCGATATATTTGAGAGCCATATTTTTTTAATATCAGTGGTAGTTGTGCAAAAATATTATTTTAATATTTAATTTAGCTCATTATATCATATTATGTAAGATCTGTTTTACTACATTTGGTAGATAATTAAAATTGTTTTACTTGTTTTTCATTAACAGATTTAGTTTGCTGCGCAGCTTCTATTAGCTTTCGGTATTATTGTTTTCTACTTCTTGTAGTTACACGCAAAAACAATTTTAATTCTTAAAATAAAGTAAGGTAAATCTATAATAGTTTTTGCGAAATGTAAACACGTCAAATAAAGAATTTGAAACTAACGTGAATTAAATATAATTATTATTCCGCGGTTATGTCACAAAATGTCCAATAAAAATCACAGTTTAACCAAAAGGCGTTTCCTAAAAAGTTTCCTGTGTGAACCTTTGGGATAACCAATCTAATATCAATAAGTTCCAGCCTTTTCTCAATGTACCTTCCTTTGTGATTATATCATCGACCACCATAATATAAAATCAATCAAAATACATGATTTCCAGTAATTATTTTCACCTCTGTGAGGTATACACCATAAATGGCACATTTTGTGTCAGAAATCGTAAACATACTTAAACCACTAGGTAAAGAAAATTGCCAGCGTTGAATAAATTTTGCTGAACAAAAATCACGATTGCTTTAAAAAGTAATAAAACGACTGCGTGTCCAACAAAACCGTGAAATGAACTTTTGATACTCCATTAGCGAGTTAATATTGAATCTCACTTAACCTTTACATTATGTACAGCACCTATATATCTCTGTAATGTATAACTTATTCCAAAGTCTTTTCTGTTCGTATGTAGTATCAGGTATAGAAAGATATTCTGCAAAAAATGGGCTTTAACAACTTAAACGAGATGAAAGAGTGAGACAGAGTTGAAACTCCATTGGGAAAGAAAGTTGTACGTAGAACGACATGACAGAGTCGTAGAATAAATACTGAGTAGCTGATTATAGTTGGAAAGTTTTAGATTATTTTGGATCCTTAACTTTTCAATGTCACAAGGTTAGAATAAAAGTTTTTCTAAAACGTATATGTTTATATAGTAAAAAAACTTGACATTTACGTTTCTGGAAATTAGTAACTGGGAACTGGAGCTAAGATTTTCCCATCACATATCAAAGGAGGTGGGTATATAACATATTATACCAAATCGCATTTCAACTCTCTCACCTCAAACTCTCAAAATTCGCCCTTAAATACTGTGTGTTCTATTCAAAAACACATAAATTTATGTATATTACAGGGTTGATGTCTTTCCTGGGTTGGTCAGTAAATCAGGTCCATAGATTTGGACAAATTTAGATTATTACGAGTATTAACACCTTGGCTGCCATGTGAGCCCAATGTGGCGCCCGTTTAATCTTCAATAATGGCCGCGGGACGCTACGGTGGAGCCTGATGCTTGTGATGATCTTGTGACATACTGATGACATTTTATATGGAGCCAGTAAATAAAGACCTTTAGAAATAAAAATCGTATTTGGCCTATGCATTGAGTACTATGGGTGGGTAGACGAGACTGTAAAAGATGTAGGGTGATAAAGTCAACTAAACATAGCATAATATAATTTTCTTTTGAAGTACAAAACAAGAAATATACCCAAACCAATTACAGAGGCGAATTCTAATTTCAATAAAACTAATTTTAGCTAAAATAACAATACCTTGAACACTTATGCACTCTTTAGTGCATATAGAATACCTTCCTTGGTGATTACGACCAACATATTCAAGAACATGATCGTGTTCATCACCACTTAGTACTTCTAAACTCAGAAATTGAGCAGCTGATTTGAATTCGGTGACAGTCATTTTGTCATTAGTAACCTTTTGGTGAAAAATGTAGGTATATCTCGTAAATACCTACATTTTGCACCAAGAGGTTACCACCCAACAGCTAAATAGCTAGCTTGCTATACCACTTGACTCCTCGACGGATTAGATTAATTATGCTGTCATCTGATCTGAAAGGTCTGTATAGTTATGTGTCACGAAACAGTATGACAAACATATTACCGTTGGAGCCGCCAGTACCGAATATGGCGTCTCACAAGTAAAAACATGTTCTAACAAGCTTTGCTATAAACAAACATTATAATATAGTTAAAGCAACACATTCACGTTCACACTCTAACCAAAATATTATAGTGGCTGCAATTTATTCAACATTACGGCAGTCAACGTGTAGACCAGAATCCAACACCCATTAGTTTAAAGATGTTAGACTTCTTTTTTTTTTTTTGGTTTCGCCAAAGCAGAGAAATCATCATGACACCTAGGGAGTTCCTTGCCACTTCCATAGGTAGTGTGGGACTGTAACCCGAACTGAAACTCTGCCTTATCTTTGAAGTATGGCTCAGGAACCGTATTTTTCATGTCCTCGTTTGATTGTCCTCTGTTGCTGTAGTCTTCTGTTGTTGATTGTCATCTGTTGCTGTTGTCCTCTGTTGGTGGTGCCTAGAAAACACGCTGTAACATACATTTAGGTTAGTATATCTGACCTGAAAGAAACAATGTTAATTGGTGTCTTAGTCCTGTGGATTCCTTCGTCAGAGTTGACTCCACGGTCTTCGGTATTTGGCGCCGTCTTCTACGTCTTCGCGAATCAGTGGGTTTGCATGGGTCTCTGCCATTGCAAAGACCTTCTGGTCTCTCAACCTCATGACGTCCCTCAGGGTGTCGAGTTTGAGGTCGTTGTCGTTGGTAAAGATGGAGAAAAGATGGGGGGATAGTACAGACCCCTGCACCACGCCGGCCTCCAAAACCCGTGATTCCGAAATCTGCTTCCTGTCCTGACGCGAATCTGCCTGTCCTGTAGGTAGGAGTCTGTTAGCTTGATCATCGCTGGTGGGTATCTTAGTGTGCGCATCTTATAGATAAGTCCTTCTTGCCAGACCCTGTCGAAGGCTCTGGCCACATCCAGAAATACGATTCCCGTGACTTGGCCCCAGTTCAGTCCCTGTGTTGCATGTTCAACGAGTCTTAACAGTTGCAACTCCGTGTTGTGATTGGCTCTGAACCCAAACTGCTCGCCGTGGATTACTCTCTCTAGTTCTGAGGTAACTTCAGGTCCTTGCCCTGCTTAGGTAGCATCACTCCTTCCACTTCGCAGAGAAGTGTCGCAGTCGTAAAATGCCGTTGATGATAGTCGTGATTCCTGCAATGCCCTTCCTCGGCAACAGTTTTAGCGCATTGTTGCTAACTCCGTCGGGGCCTAGTGCCTTCTTTATCTTCAAATGATAGATTATGCTCCGTATTTCTTCTGTGGTTGCTGGTCTTAGTGGTTCTCCATCCATGTCCCGCCGCCTGACCTGTCTGACAAACCTGTGGGTGTGCCTACAGAGCTGTATAGTCAACGCTCTCTAAGGAATAGTGGAGCTAACGAAAAAACAATCAAAGATGAAGATGTGAAGCTTAAAGCATTCTTGGACATAAATACAATATACATAATATGTTAAGGCTCTTCGAAGAAAATTATCACAAAATACTCGGATTTGCGGATATGCCAAAGTCTGTCAGTCAATTTCTGGACTGAAGCTATAGGGAAGAGCTAGCAAGAAACACCGTAAAAAGACGCTAATAGCATTCACTCGCAAATGAAAGGTAGAAGATCTAATCTAAAACTGATAGAATAATTAATTCGGTCGAAAGATGGGGTATCTGCGTATAATATTAGACTCGACTGCAAACAACAAAGCGGAGATCCCATTCACGGTGGCTACACGGGTATGTGAAAAAATGGGTTTAAGTCCAAACGTGGTGCGATTTAAATAAATTTTGCTAAAAATTCATATAGGGAGCCATTGAGATTGACCAGATAACGAAACGGCACAGATTCAGCATGTTCTTCAGAATGTTAACTGATACAACGAAAGCAGCTAAAAATCTAAATTCCCAAGTAGGTATAATCTGTATCACAGTCGGGAAGGAGGGAACAGGAGGATATTCCTGAAAAGTGCAAGAGTTAGAGTGATATGTTCCATTGAGAGAAACGCCAGTGTATTTCAGGCGAGGGTATACACATTTCTCCTGTGCACAAAAAAAAAAGTAATAGGAGTATTCCTAAAACGAGTTGGTCGATATCCTTTAGGCAGGCGGAATCGAAAGCACTAATATGCAAAAAAGTCCATGTCCAAGCTGGTATCGAGGAATCAATAGTATTAGTACCAGGATACCAACGAATCCATGGAAATTATAAAGCTTTCCTATTTGCAAAGATGGGAAACAACGGGGTCAGAAATTAACAGAACACACCCTTAGAATATCAAGTGTAACTGCACAGAGAGGAGTGCAAAATTGGATCCTGGAAGAACACAAAGAATACTGGAAAATTCACCCGGCTAAGAGCACGGAAAATATACGAAGACCGTGTCCAAAGATAGCAACTGACCTACTATTAATCGATATGAATAGGTTGAGTTTAAAAATATCAGTATTTGTTGTAAAGGTGGACTATTTAATGCAGACCTTAACAGAAACAGGAGCAAGCATTTATACTATGTGAATAGTTAGTCAAATCGCAGAAAACAGAAACACGTTACGAACATCCAGGTGCAGACAAGGACATGTTTGAGTTAAGGATCTGTAAAAAGAATTACTAGACTAGATAGAATAATAATATTGGCAATAAACCGATTCGGAGATCACTAGGTAAAACGGCCCCAAGTTTGATGGCTAAAATTTAAAAAAGCCATCAAGAGTTGGAATCCCACCCACTATCACTTATTAGAAATAACAGTAACTTTGTTGCTTTTCGTAGTGACTCGTCGTTTATTCATTACAAATCCCATTCAGTGGCTGCTTGTCATATGAAGCAAGTGAAGCAACGCTTCATCTAAAGAATAAGTAAAATGAATAATATTTAAGTATTTAATTTTATTGTATTTTGTAATTATTTTTTTCCATTTAAATTTTAACCATCAATTAATGTATACAATTTTCAACCTGAGGTAAACCCAGCTTTACCATAAAACTGTAATTTTGTCTGAAGCCGGCTT
This sequence comes from Apoderus coryli, assembly GCA_911728435.2. Lineage (NCBI taxonomy): Eukaryota > Metazoa > Arthropoda > Insecta > Coleoptera > Attelabidae > Apoderus > Apoderus coryli. The sequence goes on along the minus strand of OU452204.1, from coordinate 5,170,069 downwards.
TATGATATATATTTATACATATTTACCTATCATCCATAATGTTCATTATACTTGTAAAACATTATTTATTTTGATCTCTCTTCGCTGTGCACGGCACTTGACACCCTTGCCAGTGCTTGTGTACTTTGTCACACTAATAGCCTATTTATCATGCATGTTCTTATGCAGATGAAGCGTGCTTAAAAGCGTATTGATCTATAATTCTGCAACTATGCCACTACAGTATATACCCAATTAAAACGAAATACAACCACCTGACGGCCGGCTATCGCCCTTTATATAAGCATAGTTGCTAGCGTTTAATTGCACTAAGACCTTAGCACCTACCAAAAGATTCTTTCCCAAATAGCATAGGAAGCAGGCTTTAGTCGGAGGACATTATAGCTACTACCAGGTTCACTTCCAGGAAGATGTAGCTGTATGGGTCACCTAAGCACCAGTTGGAGCAGAGAGTGGTAACAAGAAGTATAGTGGCAATGACAGTGATTCAGCCGTAGAAGGCTGCATATCCCAAGGGTATATTTGCTGTTATATAATCATCGTTAGTCTTAGTCCGGCGCAGGACTACCTGCAGCTGAGCTGGACGGTTGCCAATGTAGTCTTGATAGCTGAATATGCGAGAGGAGAAAAGCAATTAAGTAATTAATAAAATGTCGAAAACTTCTTTAGCTCAATCATCTACACCACTGGCCTCGTTTTGAAAGAGAAAAGGGAAAACTTCAGAATCAATCTCCAAACATATAGGCATTGCCTGTCTATTCGTATAACCGGTTTTAATGTATAATGTTGCTGTGTTCGATTTTATATTGGAAAAAGCCTCAAAGAGAAGGAGAAAATAGAGAAATATTTTCGTGCAGCGCCAAAATAAAGTTACAAATATATACAGAGTGTTTCATTAATATGGACATTGGTCGGTTGCTACATAGACCAACCCAACAAAACCTGGGATATGTACCTTATCTGCAAGAAGTTGATAAAGTTATTCGACAACATAAAAACAACAAAGCAGCTAGCTCTGATGGCATATCTCCTGAGCTTTTTAACGAAGAAGGACCTGTGATATTGGAACATTTTCATGTTCTAATCACCAAAATATGGAACACCGAAACCGTGCCTGCTGAAATACGAGATGCCGCAATTGTCACTATATTTAAGATATTACGTCCGTCCGACATGATATTCAATGCCAGGCAATTACAGGAAAAGTCACGGGAGCAAAATCGTCCTCTATACATGGGTTTTATAGACCTTGTCAAGGCCTTCGACCAACCCTTTCCAATAACAACTGGCGTAAAGCAGGGTTGTGTCATTGCACCGATTTTGTTTTCGATGATTGTGGGAACGGTCCTTCAACTTGTTAAGGGTGATCTACCGGGGGGAATAGAGATCGTCTACAGATTTGATGGCGACCGACTCTTCAACCTTCGTAGACTGCAGGCTGGGACGAAGATAATGAGTTATTGAGCTTCAATACAAGGATGACAACGTTGTCCTAGCTGATACAGGAGAGGATCTTCAATATATATTAAATGCATTTAACAGCGCATACAGGAATATTGAGCTTGAACTAATTATAAAAAAAAACACAGATTCTCTACCAGCCTGCACCAAACACTGTGGCTGTCCCACCACATATTCGAGTTAACGGAGACAAACTAAGAACATCCAGAGTTTCTCTTACCTCGGCAGCATTCTCGCGACGAACGCAAATACTGATGATGAAATTCAGCATCGTATAAGATGGGCAAGTGCATCTTTTGGCCGACTGAGGACGAGAGTTTTCGATAATCATAACATCGACGTTCGAACTAAGTTGCAAGTGTATAATGCTATTGTAGTTCCTAGACTTACGTACAGCTGTGAGTCTTGGACCACTTATCGGAGGCATTTAAAAGCCCTAGAGAAGTACCATCAACGATGTCTTAGAAGAATCGGGATTAAATGACAGGACCGACGAACAACTAGCATTGAGGCGATGATTGTGAGGCATCAGCTGCGCCACGTAATCCGCATGCCAACGGAACGCCTTCCGCTGTATTCACAGCTTAAGGTCGACTCACGAAATCAGGGAGGGCAGCAAAAATATGAAGAATTAACTCAAAACACCTAAATAAAATAATATTCTCCCTTACCGTGATACAGGGTTTTATTTTACATATTCCCAAATGATTTTAGCCCATTTTTTTGCATTTTTCAATGTTTCAATTGTTAGGATATAATTAATATTGAGTTTCATGTCAACATTACGATTGAAATTAACACATTTTATCATATATTTAAATTATTAACGGAACTCAAGTAAATTAAGCCGTAAAATATAAAATTAGTTATTTTCAACACATTACTTGTAAATAACAGTTTTTTTTTTTTAATTAAGTCAAATATATCCTTACCGATTTCTGTGAAATTTCGCAGCGTTGTTGCTAGAAATATAGAGCTTATAGGAGCCTAACTAGATCAAAATTATTATGTCCATTGGCGTTAGGAGGGCAACTTAATACAAATTATTGACAAAAGAAATGTACGCCACTAACTGTAATTTAATTATATTTAATAATAAGATTTTTATCTCATGTATTTTTTCCTTCCCGCACAGGTAAAGTATTGTGAACGCGCTAAAAAAAAAAATTTGAGATAAAGACGAATATATCCATTTCTAAAGGGTATCGACGAGAGTAGGTATACTGTCTCTTATATTTACGCTGGTTTGGTGGAGTCCTAGGATGAACCCATTAGTTTTACCTAACCTAGCAGCTTCGCTATAAATTCAGACACCAAACAAAGCTATAACTTAGTAGGTTATTACCAAGTTTCGCTTTGAATAATTAACATTTTTAATCAACTGACGCATGCGTGATGAAATTAAATTACGTGTGTTTCATTGGCTTGTCGTTCGCGCAGAGCACAAAACATAATTTTTTATAAAAAGTCATTTTGTCCGCTATGCCACAAAATTATTTTCGATCGATAACCGACCGCTTGGAGACCACCGTCCGAAGTGTTGCTGATACCCAAATATTTTAGGTGATACTGGTAAAAGGATAAATGGTCTCCTATTTTTATACTTATTTTTACGGCTGGAATTACCTATACATTGAATTTGTTCGGCCTCTGTATGGTGGGATATGCATTACTAAGTGTATGTAGATGGTACGTGTTTACATATATCTACTGTTAGATATCTCACTGTGCTTAAATGCAGGTCGATATTCTAGATGGACAACCACTATGATACTCCGACGAAATCATAATAAGAGCGAAACGAATTCGTCAGTATCTGTCGACCCATGCCTCGGTCTGGTTCTATTGAATTAGAATGAGGCCCTGCTAAATTAAACAAAATCCCTTGTGTAGGTAAATCCAGTCATTTTGTCTGCTATGCCACAAAATTATTTTGTTTTTATTATACTTACGAACAGAAATTCTAATTATATAATTTTTTGTGTGTCCTAACATTTATAAATTTGCTTCCAATTTATATAGGTTAAAGGAAATAACCATCTTTCAGAGAGTATTGAATTATTATTTACTAAAAAAATATTATTTTCCAGGTAATAATATTACATTGTATGGTAAAAAAATAGAAATAATCTTCCTTCGTTCTCATAGATATGAGATTTCTGGAAGGATAAAAATCGATTTTGGATAAATTGAATATGTGTAGGAAAGAACACAACGCAAACGGCATGTTTGCGGCAGCGGTCCGTATAAAAGATAAATCTGAGCCTCGCCAGCAGCTTACGAGAAAAGTTCCTTTCAGAAACATTATTATTCAAAGGCAAAAACTTAACCTTTAGTTGTTAGAGCACTCTTGCATACTTCTGGGTTATTCGGCCACATTAGGGAACACCCGTTACCTCGACGGATGCGTGTACTAGGAGAACAAAAATAAGTAGAAGGCTACAACTAAGTGAATTTGAGTTAGATCCCAGAACTTCAACTTTAGACAAAAATGCAACTTAGGGAGCAATCCTTTAGAAAAACACATAAACATCTAACACCTTCTACAGAAAGAAAATCAAGATGCAAGATGGATGAAGTAATTAGGGGGGTACAGGAATGTATGGATCAAAACTGATGGTAAAATGAATGGGAAGGTGCATGAAATAATCTACATTCAAGCTGTTTATCTTCTTTTATAGGTTACATTTTATATTGATTTTTTAAGCACGCGGACCAGCGCACATTGCCATTTGTCATAATCATATTCAAAAAGTTGAACTAATTGAACTTTCACAGACTACTGTTTTTGTCACAAGGTTCTCGGCCGTAGTCGTCGGCGTTCGGAAACGTCATTGCGGAAAATTCAACCAACGGCATAATTTTGTTCAGAGCAGAGACATAATAATAATATGTTCATAATTTATATCATAAAGTTAATGAAATTTCAATTATTATCCCTTCTTTTCTTCGTTTTACTGGATTTCATTGACCTCTAATTTGTAATTTTTCAGGGTGGTCACATTATTTAAATTGTATTTTTATGGGAAAATCTTAAATGGGACACCCTGTATATCTGCCCAAATTCGAGAATTTTCTTTTCCATACTTTTTATTGATATGAATTTCATGAGCTTAAGGCTAACCGTTTTTTTATAAAAAATTATTGAAACAAAAAAAAATAAAAATTGCAATTTTTTGTCATTTTAATTATTTTATTTTTCTATTTAGAAACCAAAAAGTTAAATTACAGTTTTATTTTAAGAGTTTGCAAATATCCTCTTAAAAAATAAAAATGAAATGGTTTTAACACATATTTTTGGACAATTTAACTTTAAATAGAATAAAAATAGGTTAAACCAAAATTCCCTGGAAGATGGATAGGACGTAGAGGAGCCACAAATTCTATGGGGAGTATATTAAAGAAATAGTTTAGAATTCGAAATGTTTTTGCATCCATTACTCCCCAACTGCTCCAACGAGCTAAAAATTAATTTATTTTAAAGTGCAGAGTGCCGCGAATAAGGTGGTCGACATTTTGAGGATTTGCTATAATAAATATCACTTTGATTGTTTATAGTTTAGTTTAAGATATATTTTTGGTATGTTATGGTTTGTGTGTACTTGTTTAGTTGTTAACAAAAGAAATAGGTAATTTTGCATTTAATTTAAGCTTATATTTTATTCTATTTAATAAAGTTAAATTGTCCAAAAATATGTGTTCAAACCATTTTATTTTTATTTTTTAAGAGTGTCTATTTGAAAACTATTAAAACAAAACTGTAATTTAACTTTTTGGTTTTCAAACAAAAAAAAAAAAATTAAAATGACAAAAAATTGCAACTTTTATTTTTTTTTGTTTCAATAATTTTTTATAAAAAAACGGTTGGCCTTAAGCTCATGAGATATGATATTAATAAAAAGTATAGGAAAGGAACGAATTTAAGCATACAAGGTGTCCCATTTAAGATTTTTCCATAAAAATACAATTTAGATAATGTGGCCACCCTGAAAAATTAAAACTTAGAGGTCAGTGAAATCCTATAGAATGAAGAAAAGAAGGGAATTCAAATGGATCTGACATCAAAAATTGGTATGTATTTTGTTTCTGTAGTCACCACGCAACGCCTTAAATTTATGTCAAAATTAACTTTTATTTACAAATATTTTAAATACTACTCGACCTGGGCTTATTAAGCCTTATGTCATTGTTCTTGTCTTTTAGAGCGCCATCCTTTTTTGTTAAAATATACAGGGTGTCGCATTAAGAAAAATGAAGTTTGGTCTGCTGCGCGTTTGTGAACTACCTTGTATAATTGAAAACATTTTAGGGTTGTACATCTCTTTGGTGCCTAAAAGTTTTGTAGAGGATTTTTATGTCTATCGTTTATAGATCTTGAGATATCTTCCGCCCACACACTAATGGGCCACCCTGTATAATATGCGATTATGTCAGTAGTTTGCATTTTCTCGCAGTAACATGTTTCCAAACGCCGACGACTATAGCCGAGGCGGTCACTATTCTTACCACAACATTCAAAGTTATGACTATTACAAATCCTAACAACTTGTAAACTAAACGTTGTATAAACGATACTATTTGACATAATGTATTTTAACTATATGTGGTTGTGACTATAACTATACACTAATCATATTCTTATGCTTATTCGTTGGCTAAACCAGCCTTTACTTTAAATTCTTCCCTGAAAATCACCACTAAAAATAATACGATGTGACTAATTTCGTTTTTACAACAATCAAAATTAAATTTTTATAGTCCTACCATGTAAAGTAATAAACAATATTCGCCCTGTGAACAGTTGTATTTTCAATAAACGCTCTCTCAACCACTTTTAACAGTTTAGTTTTAACGTGTTTGACGACACTAAAGTTAACAAATTCGCATTACGAAACGAGCACAAAGTGAAAACGACAGATTATAAACGAAAATAGATGCTGACAAATTACACTATCCATTTCCCAGCCAAATATGATCTTCGAAAGAAAAAGGAGTCTCACATTTATAAATACGGATAATATGTTATAACAATAATTAAATTTGTAACCGTCCACCCTTGAGCATATATTCGAGGTTTTTGAGGTCAATCCAACTTTAGATTGGTTTACAATGTATCCTATGTGTATAAGCTAAAATCTGGTATGTTCTAGTAATAACGAATATCGATCCGTATATGTGAGATGTATGCGTAACATCTGAGTGGCAGGTGATGATGGGATTAGTTATTAGTGTCTGTCTTTCATGTCAACGTGTTTGCGTATTACAGATGCCTTAGGGACAAGAAACAGAGTAGGATGCTTGGAAAGAAATAGGCCCTAGAGGGCACACATCCACACTTGACGTAATAGGATCTGGCTCTCAATAACAAATCGTGGACATATACAGTGTTTCTAAAAGCACGGTCCTTCATTGAATAGGAATCTTTAAAATGTATGAATTAAATCTTAGGATACACAAAATTGCGTAGCAAAATTTCCAGAATGGAAATTTACGGAGATTAGCTTACAATGTCATAAATATCCAGCTTTATTCATTTTCAACCTAACACACTTCTCAGACCTATCAATTAACTGATTCCTTCACTTCTTCATGGCTCGGAAATTTCTTCCTACGGAGTTCTTTTGTAACTTTTGCGAACAAGTAATAATCGCTCGTGGTCAGGTCTATACTATACCCAGTGTCCCACCGCGAAGGGTTTCGATCGAATATGGAGAAACTACCCTTTGGAACAATCTGAAAATCTGGTGTAGTACTTAGGTCGATGGGACCAATTTAACTAAATTGTTTTCAAGATTCTAGTTCTTCCCACTATACTGTAAGTGGGTGTCAACTTCCTCATTTTAAGTCCCTATATAAATTATATATTTTTTACGTGTAATTCTACAGATACACTGAAAAAAAGGTTTGTTTGGATAAAAAAAATGGAGTTGAACTAAACAAATATTTCTTCGGTATAAGACAAACAACCCATGTACTTGAGACAAATATATGGTTTATTTGATATACCCAACTATTTATTTGACTTAGTACTTATACTTACTTGTTAACAAGGCCCGAAAATGTAAGGATATATTTGTTTGCTTGAACTAACTAGAGTTATTTAGAAGAAAGATTCCATGTATTTGGCCAAAGGTGCTGCTACTTGGAATAAATAAATATTTGTTTATTCTGAATAAACATGTTTCTATATTAAATATATGATTTGTTCTATCCAAACAAATAATTTGCTCCGGAAAATCTGATAGTTTGCTTCCAATAAATACTTTGTAACAAATAAATATTTATTTCTTCAAACATATTTTTTTCTAGAAATTAATTTACAAATATTTTTGTTAATAAAACTGTGGGAACTGTTTGGATGAATTGTTCAAAAAACATCTACGCACGTAATAATTTGGAGATTGTTTCATTTTGAACACTCAAGCAGCTTACATATGCGCAACCAATGGATTCCAAAATTGAACTTTTAAAATTAAAAATCAGGCGAGCCGTGGAATCATTGACAACTCAAGAGATTCGAGTCAGTTTTGATGACATTAGGAAACAGTGGGAAAAGTGTGTTGAATGTGGGGGAGGGGTGTTTGAACCATGATTATGATTGCGTTATGTTTATTTCTGTTTATTAATTTTCGTTTCAGTTTTCATTTTAATTTGTTTAATTTTATGTTTACGGCTTTAATAAAAATATTTTTTTTCATAGTAGTTCTTATTTTTTCGACAAGCAATATTTTTTTGACACTGACAACTACTACAACAACAATAAGGTACCTAATGTAAAGGTAATAATTAAGTAAAAGTATTAAATAGCGGATATGTACACATGAAAAAAAAATATTTTTTTTCATACATTTAAATATTCTTTTGTAACTCTGGAATCAGGGTCAGGATTAAATTTGGAGCATTATTTCTATTTATCATTTTACGCTAAGACACCAAAATATGACTATTTGCTCTTGTTTAATTTTATATTTATTCCTTTTTGAGACGCCCTGTTTAATAAAAATGATTTTTTTCATGGTGGTTCTTATTGTTTCGGCAAGCGAACATTTTTATCAAGAATAACTTTTTTTCGTATCTTTCAATTTTTGGTCCATTTGTCCTCTTGTTAACCGCATCCGTGGACATACTGTATACGCTAAAAACTGGAATACTGTAATGTCGTATGGGTCGCCCTTATACACAAAATATGCGATAATGATAGAAAAAGTTCAAAAAAAGTTTATACGATTGTCGTATTTTTTACTCAAGGAGGAACATACTTCGGGCTACAAAATAAACTTAAAAGATTTTGACCTAATTTCTTTATATAACAGACGAACAATATCAGGTCTGCTATACTTATTTAAAATCATCCACAACATGGCAGATGATTGCTGGTCATTATAAACTATCAATATAAATCTCCTATTAATATGATGATGAGAAATTACAATTCATTTCAAGAGATCTCTGATATTTATGGAACTACCTACAGAAAGTTTAGATTTCATTTAATTAGTTACATAATAGACGAGGGTCGTAAAAAGTGAAAAATTAAAAAGTGAAAAAAAATTATAGTAGGATTATACCCATTGAAAAAGGTAGAGAATATAACAAAAATGAAAGGAAAAATAAATTACGGGCGATCTGAGGTCGGGAAGGAGGAAATGGTGAGTTTTTAAGGGTAAAAAACGGTTAATCTCAATTTCCGGTAAAACTGCAAGTCTTATGAAAAAAAGTTAAATGGCAAAATTTATGTGAAAAATTCGAATAACTGAGTTTTTGGTTTTTTATTTTTATCTTTTGCAAAATTTTTTATTTTTTCACGAAATTTGGTGAAAACTTAGGTACCTTTGTATGTCCCAAAACATACAGTAATTTTTTTGATTTAAAATATTCATTTTTTCACCTTATTTTGACTTAATATCGAAAATGCACCCTAATTTTCAATCGAAAATTGTCACGTCAAAATATCTGTTTTTTTAAAAAAGTTGGGGTGTTTTTGGTCGCTGAAATCTCTATTTTCTCATGGTATAAAACTATATACACTACTATGGTAAATGTTCTCAGAAAATGCAAATAATGAAAAAAACTCGAATCCGAAAATTTAATATATATTAAAGAAATTATTATTATTATTAGTAATATTGTAGCCATTTGAATTATAGTTTTCTTCTGTAGTTAAAAATTCATTTTCGAATATTCTAATAGTCGGTAGAATTCACAATAACAAACGTGCAATTTTCAAAGCGTCAAAGCTTTTAAAGCTCAAATCTAAAAGCGCAGATGTATTTTGTTTTCGATTTGAAACTACCTATATTTAAATATATTGTACTAAATATTTCTAAAAGAGCAAATTCAATATGTGTAGTTTTACAACATCAAAAAACAAATAAATAGTAAACGCGTTTTCAGCCGCTGTGCAAATATACATACATTTTGTAAAAAATTTATTAGTTACTAAACAGTTTGCTGTACGATATTTTTACAGTCTACAAAATAAATCGTGTTTCATGGTAAATATATTACTTTTCATGCAAAATTTGTTTTCCCTGTCAGAAAAATGAGAAACGAAATTTTCGTTTATGTTATGATAATCATATTTGATATATGCCACCCGAATGTGAACCATAAAAATGGTGAGATGTTTAGGCTTTTGAAATTTATCGATTGTTGTTTTAGTGAAATATATTAGACATGGTATTTTGAAAGATATCCGTTGAAATTTTCGTAATTCTTGAAGGCAGTAAAATATCTGTTAATCTCATATTTCTTAATATTATTTTAAATTGATTGCGACACGTAAATTGCAATCGCAAAAGGGTACAGCAAACAAGAAGCTATTATCAAACACATTGGATAATTTTAAAATAATAATAACAATAAGCCTTTATTTCCAACAGGATAAACCCAATTACAGGAAAATCAATTCATTATTCAAGATAATAAAATAGAGACGAAACCGAAAAAATAAAAAAAAATATCAATCTAATAATAATAAGTAAATAATTAATTATCAATTAATTAAATGTAAAAAAAATATTAACAAAAAAAAAAACAGAAAATAACTCAAAATAAAACAGTATAGATACCATATTAGACAACTCATAACGTAACTTCGTAAAGAAGTTACACCATAAGTGTTACAAAACTAAATGAAAATGCATATGAACACACCAAAAAAACTAATCGTTACTGTCAAGGATGGCATCTGTAAGTACAGTCATAGGCAACGCATGAATGTCAATATGGTGAAAGACCCGGTTAAAGACATCGCACATATAGTAAACAGGACTCCGCAAGTGGCAACAGAAAAGTTCACGGTATAGGGAGATCCCTCCCGTGGTACATGGAAATTGACCCGCTGCAAAAGAAGTGGAGAATCATTAGTGCTATGTAGCATCTTATATAGGAACTTGACTGCATGAAGGTCACTTCGATTAGCTAGAGCGTGTTCACTAAATCGGAAAAGCAAAAGTGTATGGTCAAAACCCCGTGGAGAATAAACTTAGTCAGTTCTGTAGACTAAGTATTTAAGAAAGTGCCGCTGGACTAATTCTACAAATCGAATATGTGTAGCCATAAAACGGTCTCCATATAATGGAAGCGAATTCCAGTTGGGAACTTACAAAAGCGAAAAACAACATCTTCATAGTGGCCACTTCATTGAATTGACGAGAATTTCTGATAATGAACCCAACATCTTATTAGCGTCCGATACCACACCCATAATCTGCTGGACAAATGTAGAGCAGAGTCAAATAGAATACCCAAGTCCTTAATCATGCTTAGTCTCTCTAATGACCGATTACTTAGAGTATAACTAAAGTTAATTGCATTATTCACCCTCGAATAGCTAGCGAGTTTGGATTCGGAAATGTTAAGCTGTATCTGACTATTGCTAACATTGCTAAGGTCATGACTCGTGACAGATTATTTGCTATTAGAAGTACACATAAAGTGATAGTCGATGGTGAAGTTTCTGAAGAGAAAAAACGATCTGATAGGTTTTGGAAGATACGCCCGTTCATGGATAGAGTAAAAAGGGGATGTCTTCAGTTACCTAGAGAAAAAACCGTAGCGGTGGACGAACAAATGATCCCGTTTACAGGAGTCTGTCGCATGAAACAGTTTGTTAGGGGCAAACCCAACCTAGAAGGGGTAAAATTTTTTGTAGTAGTTGATTTCGAGTTATATCAAGGCTAAAGTACTTTTCCCGACGAACGACAAAATGTGGGCTAAAATGGGACGTGGTACTTCCGAACAAATAATCATGAAGCCTGTTCTGTTAGCGTCGACAGGTCTAGACTCCCAACCTATTGGCGAATGTAAGAGGTGGTCCAAGAAAGACTCGAAATATGTCCAGGTTCCAAGGCCCAATATCGTCGAGCAGTACAACACGTTTATGGGCGGAATAGACCTAATTAACAGGGTAAGAGTTACTACAGAATACAGGCACGCTGTAAAAAATGAACCATAAGAGCAATTTTTCATTTCTTTGACCTCTCAATTGCAAACTCATCGATTCTTTTTCGTCGGGACAAAAAACAATTTCAAGTAAATCCGCGTAAAATACCACAGTTCCTTGAATTTAAAGTTTTCTGCTCTCAAGCGAAGATATCGATGTAGAAACCCCTCGAATTTTAGCAACACCAGTTGAATCGCCAAATGTATGTGGTAAACGAAAAAGAAATCATTTTCCAGAAATATCGTCTGATTTAAAAAACTCTGTTAGGTGTAAAAACCAAAATTGCACGAAAAAGACAAACATTTTGTGTGATGCATGTGAAGAGTTTCTATGTTTAACAGGATATAGAAATTGTTTGAAAAAGTTTCATAAAAATTCATAATAAGAATAACTTTTTTTGCAACTCATAATTTTTAATAAATCCAATATGTTTATTTTTTTTTTGTATCCATTAGAACCCAAGTCCAATGAAATGGACACAATTTTGCACTTAGTTACAATAAAAATTAAAAAAGCTATTAGGAGAAATTGTTTTAAATTCTCTTCTTAGCTCACATGTAAATTTTCATTTACTTACGCTGAAAAAAATGGGTCTGGGTCGCAGGAGGATATTATGTATTATAATATTGCCATGGATGTTGTATGTAATGAAAATTTCTAAAACACGCATAAAGTTCACGACTTTGTTTATTATATTACATTTACTCCTCCTTACAATAGATTATTATCGATATATTATATTAGTTTGAAGCTAACAATATTTTTGTTACTGTTTTCTTATAGTAAAGCCCTGGTTACTTTATTTCAAAATATATCTAGTAGAAGTTTTCAGAGTCAAACTTAAATCATGACTTTGTTTGATAATGGTGGAAACACGGAAACAACTATAAAAAAAGACGTAATTAAAAGCTGAACAAAGAGAGTGAACAAAATTGCTTTCATAAATGTCACTCTATATCGCCTAAAGCTCCTTTGCGGAACATATATTTTCCTATCTCTTGTAAAAAAATGAGTCTTTAAATGTTGTTGTTTTAATTTTCGTTAAAGTTTCAATTTTATTATGATTTGTACTTAGTAATGTGGATTTCGGAGCAGTTTCTTGATTTATATAATAAATTGAAGTGAAAAAACCTCGAAAATCATCGTTATCAACATATTTTTAATACATTTTGAGTAAAATATTATAACTTAGTTTCATTCATCAACACTCAAGGTTACAGTTGTTTGTAAAAAAACACATTGTTGGCCTACTAGCTGGCAGTAGTGGCAGTCTACGAACGGCCCCTTCCCACAGGTGATGTCTGACCTCTCTATCCCAAGTAAAGTATGATGGCACACTTTGGACTACGGGTCGATACTATTTTCACTCAATTTTTTGGGCACAACACATTTCGAAAGCACAATGTCACCATTTAAACTATTTTCAGTCAAGAATGGGGCTAGCTTACCACTCCATAAAGATAAGTTTTTCTACTTTACGTTTTTATTTATATTACAAGCGGCCAATAGACTCACTTGCAATCCTCGAGACAATAGTTCAACCTTAAAAAGAAATTGAGAACGAATGGAATATATCGATACACTTCTTGCATCTCGAATAATGAAAGAAAGAATATATCGATACATTTCTTGCATCTCTATAACCCAGTTCATTGAAATTTTTTTATTATTATTGAAATTGTAGGCCGTCTGCACATATGGTTTCTCGAACGGATTCATTGAACTTTTTGATTATTATTGAAATTGTAGCCCGTCTGGTGAGGACGGTAAAAACTCAATATTCGAATGCCAAATTTGTCAACTTGTATCATTTAAAAACAATTCTGCCAGATTTAGTTCATGTGAATAGTAGTAAAATAAAAATAAGTATAAATTAGTAGTTTTCTTAGATAAAATAATGTTTTATTATTAGTTATATTATTGTGGGATTTGAGTAAATTACATTTGTTGGGAAATCAAGTATCTAATAATGTTTCAAGTGTAAATCTATTGTGCAGTGTCTGGATTTATTGAGGAAAATGTGCTGGAATATGTTTATGGTGAAAACCATCAAATAAAGTGTGGCATCACCGAATTCCTCATCTTTTGTTGATTCTTGCCAGATTTTAAATGAATTGAATTGAATGAAATAGAAATAATTTTTTCAACAATCAAATTTTTTGAGCAAAAATAAAATAAACTTGGGGAATTAATTGTGTCTTTAATTAAGCATCTGCGCGTGTGTTGGGTGTAAATATATTTCGGATTAATTACGGTATTGCGCGAGTAATGAGTACGAGGTGTAGGATAGAGATAATTTCAAAGACATTCTGGCAGCAGATCATTGTAAGTTAGTATGTTGTTTAAGCGAGTAGATAACACACAAATTTGTTTTCTTTCCTAATGACTTTACTTTAATGAAAAAAGTGACGATTTCGGAACTATTTTAAAAAATTTTCCCTTCAAAGGAGCCTCACCAAAAATAACCTACCGCCTAACCTGAATATTTAACTAACACATGACATATTTTACAATTGTTTGGCTTCGGAGGAGATCTGCACAAACTTTAACTCGTTTTGGTTGAAGTTTAGAGTGAATAAGTTAGCTAGTGTTTTATAGTAGTTAAATTTTTATTTAAATTTTTAACATAAAGGCCATTGACAAATGTATACTTTTTTCATTGGTAACCATTTTGAATTAGCGAGCGGGTGTTATTTACATTCAGAAAGAATACTAATTTTATAGCTCAACCCAAATGAACCCCTATATGCTATTCAAATTGTTACTGGTTCGATTCAAGCTTTACGAGCGATTTTAATTAAAGAAGAACAAACAAAGAATATCAACTTTATTAATCCGTATTAAAGTAATGTAAAATTTACTAATCTTTTATGGTTTTAGAACTCTGCTTCTCACTCACTCAATTTATTCAAAAGAAAATAATTATTAATTAAACGACCCTTCTGTTCAACATCATTAAAGCTTTATTTGAAATAAAACACACGATTTGGGCTTTTCAAATCAACTAAATTTAATAATTATAATTAATAAAGAAAATGAATAACAACAAAGAAATAAATATGTATAAATAAAAAAAAAGAATAAAACAACTAAACGAGAATTAAAATTTAGAAGAAAATCTTAGTCATTACTTGTACAACTTAAAATAGGAAAATTAATATAATTACGAATAATTATATTAATTCCCATACGAAACTTTTAATTATCATTGAAAACTGAATATAATTCAATTACTAGACGAAATATACTTTAATCTTTATAAAAATTGATTGGAAATAAAAAGGCCTTAAAAAGAATTAACAAAAAACTTACTGAAACTTTAACGTCGATTATTATTAAGAAACTTTATAAAAATTCACTACTTGATGAAAATGAAATGGACTTAGTCTTTAGATACTAGTATACTTTAAAACAAAAACTAGAAAATAATTGTTAACTGTGAAAAATCTTCCAAAAAACAAATTAAAATATTTAATTAACTTTATAAAATTGGTACCTCTAGACCATACCAAAGCTAAAACGAATCTAACTTGAAAGTCCTATTGCATTTCCAAAATTGCCTCATAAAAATGAAAAGTAGGTTCTACAATAAGAAAAGAGCATTGAACATACACCCCTATAAAATACAACTACAGGGTGGCAGTAGTTTTAGAAATAAAATACATTTTTATGTCGACTGTGATGATTGTTGTTACTTAGGTATCTTATGTTGGAGTTCGTTCAAAAGATTAACCAGTCACTACCATTTGTAAAGCAAGAAACAATACGATTTTATAATGACTACTCAATCTCCCGAATCAGCGACTGGACAAAAACCCATTGTTTGTTTATTCGCCCTTTATATATATTCTTTGATATGGGAAACCGTGACGCCCTCCAATTAGCTTCAGTATATAATAATAAAAGTCCGACATTTAATTTATATGAAGGTATTTCGATAATGTTGAAAGTGACCACCCCGTAACTAAAACATATGGTTATCTTTTCTAATATATATATTCATCTTTTCGACTAACTCATAAACAAATATAATATTTTCGACTAGAAAAATGTCCTTTTCTAGGTATCAATTCTTTTAGGAACATTTGGTAAAGGCACCAAAGATAATAAATTTATTACTTACAGATGTTGTATAATATTTACAAAAATATCAGACTTCCAGACACGTTAGGTATAAAACTATAAAACTAAGAGAAAATATCTATAAACTACCCAAATATATATACAGGGTAAGACAGACGTATATTCTATTGCCAGTGTGTCTTTGTTTTGTTATACATTCACACACGTCCGAAATTTGGTCGGTTTATGCCCACTAGATTTCTGTATTGTCACCTGCCCAATCAATGCATGTGTTAATATTGTGTCTATAAGGTCAAAGATATAACCTACATGTTCTCAGTTGAAACTTTTTGGATGGAATGTAACTACGACTCGTGATTACAAATTTAATGTTATATCTGTACCCTAATTAATATTTTATATTATCTGTGATAAAAATATTTTAATTGGGACACGCTCTAGTAGTATAAATGTACTATTTTTGTAGTAAAATTATGGAAAATAGTAACATAAAACATACCCCTCAAAAATATTGAAAAATAAAAATGTACCTACATTTTCTTAAAAACCAAAATATCAATATTTCTCATATGTTACTAAAATATATTTCAAAAAAGGTACCTAACTAGGTACTCCGTACTCAAATGAATAATATTTTAAACGCCAAGTGGAGTCGAATACATCTGATTAATGTGAACTAATATTTGTCTGCCATTTTTGCTGAATTCTTCAAACATGACTAAATCAGACGTCTGCAAAAGCTTTCGGAATTTGGTTTATCTGTAGATATTTTAACATTCCTCTCTATTTATCTCCATGAACGTAACTGTATGTGGGGTACCGTGGTTTCAAGTCCTGTATTATCCGTGCAACATCTGGCGTGCCACAGGGTTGTGTGTTGGATCCTCTCTTATTTATGTGTTTTATTAATGATATTGTTAATGGCGTGAAATGTCGTTTCCTACTCTTTGCTGATGATTTTAAGGTTTATTCACTGATTACCTCAACTTCTGACTGTCTTCAAATGCAGAATGATTTGAATGTTCTGCTTGACTGGTGCACTCAAAACAACATTGATCTTAAATTTGATAAGTGTTGTTCTGTAACTTTTACTCGTAAGGTAGATCCAATAAGATTTGTGTATGCATCTGTTCCGCTTAAAATATGCCATGAGGTAAAGGATCTCTTTGACGCTAAACTTAGTTTTGTGGGGCATGTGGTTGATGTTGTTTCGTATTCCCATAAGAGTCTGGGTGTTGTTATGAGAAATACAAAGCATTTTGTGTCACCTAAAACTTTTATTTTACTGTATAATTCGTTCGTAGTATTATCCGACGCAACGCCGAATTTTAAATATTAGTTTTGATAGATGAAGTACGTATCTATGGTAAGGATAAGGACGTTTAAAAAAGTATATAAGGTTTTGAGAATAAGAGTTTTAGCTCTGCCTTGGTGGCTCTTGATGTCCGCAAGACCATTCATTTATTTCAATTAACCGCTACCGTTGTCGCTGGAAATTTCTAGCGAAAGCGCTTCATTGAAATCTTATGGAAAATAACCCTGTGCAGTGCATGGCATGGGTCAATTTTTCAGTATAAATTAGATATATTTTACTGAAAGTTATATATGGGGTATAATATGTCAATGTTTCTTTATAAAAGCAAGATGATTTCGTAATCACCACACCCACAAAACCTTTTCCACATTATATTATGTAAAACAAGATACTTTTTCTTTAAAATGAAAGGAAATAAAAATATTTCCCTTTATTCTTCTTACGTTATTGTTACGTGATAATAGTGGTAAACAGACGAATGTGAATGTAGATGTTTTTGAGTTTCAGAATGGCTTTCTGGAATGCGAGAACACAGAGGTTTGTGGAGAAGTAGCGAGAAGTAAACAACATTGGTATTTCAAATAATATGCGGAACATGTCATGCAAAACAATATTAGATACAATAGCAAACTGTGGTGCACAGGGAAATTTTCTCTAGGGAGGATCGGAATTTCCCCATATCCACATAGGGCATTAGGCAAGGCGAAAATTGAGCGAAATTCTTTCATTCCCCGCATAGTACATTTATAATTTATTTATTTTTATTATTTGTATTAATTTCATAGGATTTTTCAGGTTTCTTTTCGGCTGTACCTACCTGATTGAATTTAGGCGCCATCAGTACCTAGAGGTACTGGCGTCCGTTGTCAGACGGGGTTTTTTCATGGGTATTGCATTTATTTGTTTCCCTAAGTGTCTCGTTGACTCGAAGCTGTGTATTGTCGCACTGTGAAGAATTTGTCAGCAATTTCAATAATTCTTTTGCTCTTTTTATTTGGAGCTCATTCAGAGCTTGCCTGTTTCGGATTTCCGTACTTTTCTTCACCAGGATTACTATTTCTATTTTTGTTTCCAAACTTCGTAGTTTAACTGTATGTAATCTGGCTGGTGAGCTCCAGACCGGTGCGGCATGCAAGCCAATGCTATGAACATATGTTCTGTATAGTGCCAGTTTTGAAGGTATCTTTTCGCATATGCTTCTTTTGTTATTTTTGAGATTTTTTGTACGCGTCGTCAGGAAATAGTACTATTTGTGGTGAATCTGTATTCTGGTATGTCATTAATCAATATCTTAAATAATATTGTTAATAAACAGGTGCTTTGAGGTAAATCTTGGGCTTCCTCTGTTTCATTGACAATTTATTGTTAATTTTTACTTGGCATGTTCTGTCTGAGATGAAGGTATTATGATGCATGGTCGCTGCAGGGAGTCGTCACGATTTTCTTATAACGTCGGTGGACACGAAATCCACCCTGTTGATCACGTTAATATTGTCGGCATGGAAATAGATAAACACCTAAATTTTAAGGCAGATGTCGACAGGCTTTATGCTAAACATAATGAGATATTCTATCTGCTTCTTTCTTTGAAGGGTTCCCTTGGTAGTCGAGAAATCTTGAGCGTTTACTTTAGTTCGCTACAGTCGGTTATATCTTACAATGTTGTTGTTTGCGGACAATTCTATGATATCAATAGAGTTTTTGTGGCTCTGAAAAGAATTATTCGCTTTATTTTTAACACCCTATATGGACACTCTTGTAGAGAAGTTTTTAAAACTAAGAAACTCATAACGGTTGGCTCGTTATTCATATACAGAATTGTGTTATTCATATTTAAGATCAAGGGGAAATTGCTCGAGACATGGGGATCAATATGATTACAACACAAGAAATGGCAATAATATCTTCCTCAAGTGACACACCCGTGAACTATATAAGCGATCTCCAATTTATATGGGAGATTCATTATATAACAGTTTACCTGACAATATTAAGAGCATACACAAAGCTTGACTAGGAGATCTAGGTATTAGGAAGTTGCTGATCTCAGGAGTAATTTACATTTAGAAGTTATATATTGTCTTTAACCTTTCTTTCTTCTTTTTTTGTACTCCGTTATTTTTTTATTGTTTCTAGTTACTGACTGTGATTTGAAAGTGTGTGTGTTTATTGTTGTTTATTTAATTGTATAGGAACGTGATTTTTTCTAGATTTGTACTGTTGTTTTGTAATTTATTGACTTGATTTTGACAATTGTACTATGTATATAACGAGTTGAGACAATAAATAGTAATCTAATCTAATTTACTATTTTTATTAGTGACAACAAGATGTATGTGACGATATCGAGTGTGAGCAGGCAATATGCCCGGTGAAACAAAGTTCACAAAGGATGGCTGGACCTGCTATTGCTAACACTAAATAAGCCCGAATTCCCTAGTGGGAGGCTTTATTTACGAATTGCTTGTTACATAAGTCACAAGTCTTTTTATTTTTAATTGTGTTGGTGGTATTCGAAGTTTATCATTTTAAGAGACAATCTTTTGTACCAAATCCTGTCGTAACCTTTTTCCAGGTCTTAAGTTACCAGATTTTCTTGTTGAGATTTTTTGTATTGACCCAATAATATTATCTTCTCCTCCTGCCTTGTATGGTCTTATTTTCCTAATTACAGGTTTAATTTCCTTTCGGCTTGTTAATATTTCCTGGTCTATTTCTGGATCAAGTTCTTGAAGTATATTGTACGCTATTTTGGCTCTTTGGATAGTGGTTGGATCGAAATAATGTGTGGTTAGTGTACCCACGCACAGCTTTTTCTATTAAATTTTATGACATTAGTGGTGGGATGTTGTTATTGTTACCTTCGGATTTTGCAATTTTGATGGCTGCCCATACATTTTCACCATTTTGCTGCATTTTAAATATTGTAGAATTCGATTTATACTCTTGAAATTATGCGAAACGGGTTTAAATTTCTTGATTCAGTTCAACTAGTGAATGTAGGTCCTGTTGTTGTAGGCTCTTTGCAAGTTTTTACGTATGTAGTTCCGGTATCTAATGATTATTTCTATTTTGTTCTGGAATTTTGTTAATATATTTGGTTGGTATTGTGTTGTTTGTGGCGGTCTGGATTATTGCTCCAATTTTTTGAATTCCCCGTTCAATTTCATCAGTTTTGTTGATTCGTCTATTAATTCAAATGTTATTTAGTTCATTTCTGAAATTACTCTAGTTTGCATGTTTAAAACTGCGGTATAATCTTCAGTGTTATAATATTTTTGGTTTATGGCTGATGACGATTTCAACTGGTAGATGGTCTGATGAAAGTTCAAATAAAGTTGTCAAATGCACAAACATATTTTTAATTACTACTAAATCGAAATCCAAACCTCCATTTGTGTGATTGGCTATCGCGATGGTCTGTCTGGTTGGTTCTGCAAGGCCGTATAAAACTTGTTGCCGAAATGCGTCAATTTTGTTTTGTGATACTGCACTCCTGTTTGTTTTGCTTGCTATACATACTGAATGTAAATATATACAAATAAATAGAACTGGCTAGGTCTCATTAGCGGCTAGGGCGCGCCAGTCTTTTATTATTCAAAACAAGTATAATGCAACTGCGTGATCGAGTTAATTCGCTTAATGGATATGTGATGGCTGAGTCTCAGTGGTAGAGTCCTGTCTTTGCGAACAGAAGTTCTTGTGTTCGAGTCCTAGCTCTTCTACCGATATATTTCCGATTTTTGAATAAAGTAGTTAGCAGTTAGTTTATGATCAAATCATCATAGGATTTTAATTCGGTAATTCTTCAGGTAATACTGATGACTGATCCAGCGGACGTAGTTAGGTAATTTCGTACTAGATAAAAAAGAAATAAAAATGTATTATTCACACAAAATTGACTAATTTCCACAAAAAATGTTTTGTGTGTTTATGTTTAAAATAATTTCTAGAATATAATGCATGAACAGATATCTAATCAGATATTTAAAAAAATATATTATGACATTTCTGCAAGAAGTTTTTTGTGAGTATTTGTTTGAAAAAAAGTCTAGAATGTAAAGCAAACATATGTTCTCGTGTAACTGATTTTGGCTATTCTAAAGTCGGGAAATTGAAAATGTTACGTTTCCACAGGAACATATTTGTGGTTTGCTATTTAGAGGCACTCCCATTTACTAATTACAGAAACATTGCTTAAATAAGTGATTTCGTCTAAACGAAACTTTGCCGACATTTCAATGCCGCCGTTATTTTTAATTTAATTTAAATGAAATTATCTAAGAAGTCTAAAGTGAGATCATTTAATCTTACAAATATGCAATGTGGTGGGTTACTTATACAGGGTATCCAAAGCTTTCATTTAACACGTAAAGTGTCACAATAGTGAAGGAGGATCCGCTGCCACTTTATCATATTTTGGGAGGCGCAAAAAAATAGCGTTAGAATTTACGCGAAAAAAAGGGTCATTCATCATTTTAGAAAAATAAAAGTATGCTTTATTTTGGTTTTGGCCGAACAAGACCCATGTGATGCAGCATTAAGCGCACCATATAGTTGCTTATAGGGTTATATAATATAGCAGCTATACCTGTAAATCATATTATATTAATATGTCGGATCAGAATAAAAGTTTCGGACTGACAAAGAAGTAAATGCCTTTTTAGCTTATCAAGAAATCGCTAACGAAAAAATGACTTCAGAATTCATACTACAAAATAAATGCTGAGCAGTTTTAATGACGAGACCATATTGGTGCTTCGAATACAGAGGTTAAGAGCATATAGGCCATTTTTAAAATGTATTAATATTAAAGCACCATAATGGCACCGCATAGCAATATGTACTCTCATTTGAATATAAATTTAACATTTAACAGTAAAAAACCGATTTACAACGCATATTTCACAGTCGTTCTCAATCGGGAGATAAAAACGTCGAATTATTCTGTAACGAGGTGTGGGGTTCCAACAGATATATAATAGTGGTATACAGTGAGGATTCGCCAAATGCGGATTGTTGTAATTTGTGAATTAAACTACCCGTTGAACTAACTACAACGATTTTCATAATAAACCACGGAATTCAAATAAACGCCATTCATTAATAACGAAAAATAACAAACTAAATACGAAATTGAATCGATTTAAACTGAACAATACAGGGCTACTTGTAAGTAGACCTGAATATTTCAGGACATGATAGCAGCAGTCATAAGAAGCCAATTTCACTATATAGTACCCTGGTCCAAAGTAGACCTTATTCGAGATATTCAAATGTTTAAGATTTTTTGGGAAAGTGTCACCTTGAAGTCGAATATTTACAATATTTTTTAATTTGGTTTTATTTTGAAGATTTTTTGGTGTTTTTTTGTTAAAAATAAGACACTTAATTAAAAGTAAAGTTTAAATTACTAGAAATCTGGTAATTAATAGAGCGGTAGCCGTTTAAATCTACATTAAATGTAAAATATTAACAACATTTTTATTTACATCGACGGTTTGTCAAAAATATTCACATACATTTTTTTTGTACAGATTGTTGAAAAAATATCTACTTGTTTTTAGCTATCCAAACAGATAAAATAGTTGGCTCCACTAATTACCAGATTTGTTGTACTTTAAACTTTTCTTTTAATTAAATGTCTTATTTTTAACAAAAAAACACCAAAAAATCTTCAAAACGAGACCAAATGAAAAAAATTATCATAAATATTCGACTTCAAGGTTACACTTTCCCAAAGAATCTTAAAAATTCGGATATCTCGAAAAGGGTCCACTTTGGACCAGGGTACTATATAGTCAAATTGTGTTCTTATGACTCCTGCTATCACCTCCTAAAATATTACAAGTAACCCTGTATAATATAGAAATTAAAAACTAATCAAAAATATGATAATCTTCATTCTTTTAAACAACAACAACTTTTTCAATCATATTGACTTTCAATTCCAAGAATCTTTGTTTATATGTAAATATCGCATCTTTCAATTTCTTGTAACAAATCGTCTTCTGTATAGATTCATCCAACATAACGTAGCGAGTTTCCATGCCAGGCTCCTTTAATTCTTCAATTTTAGACTCTAACATGTACCACATTACCACAAGTGGATGATTCTAAACATCCTCTTGCCCAAGTAAATCAGCTAACTACTTTGCCGCTCGCGTAAACAAAGTGGTAACACGGCACGCGATTTCCTCTTTGATTCTAGAGACATAATAACTAAACTTGGTATAGTCCTTCCAATATTAGTTTGCAATGATATAAAAAACCACTCCTTGTAAAGTCAATGCCGACCTCCGCCGTCCATAGGCGCACCATTTTAACTTTTCATAACAATACCTATATGCCCTACGATATTTTAAAAATCCTTTATACTGAATAATAACAGGGTCTATGGCCGGAAAATGGGATACTCTTTTTCTTTGTTAATAACGTGATCCACCGATTTTTTCCATATGTCTAGGATTACAGCGCTTAAAGCGGATTCTGATTGCATTTTCTCAGCTCTTCTTTTAGACTCCCCCAATTCTATCGGATTGAATATGCAGTAATATGGAGGTAATATTCTATGGCTGTGTGTTTCGCAGATATGGTCTATAACGTATTATTTTTTTAAATTGTGTTGTTTGACCATTTATAATAAAACATTTCTTACTGGAATTTTTTCTGGGATATTTATATTTTTAGATGTCATAAACTTTAATAATAATATCCTCCTTATTTAACATTCGCGATTGATAAGACGCATTATCCATAACGATAACTAAACTTGGGGGAATATTGGGTATTAGCTGTTCAGCAAACCATTTTTCAAACAAATTTTTCGGTCATGTCTTCGTGGTAGTCCGCAGAAGACTCTCTTATGTTTTTGGCTGACAAGAGCAGTGCGTTGGGTACGAACACATTGTCACTTCCCGCATGTAGAATTATAACCCGTTTTCCCCTTGAACGTGGAGCATTTAAAGTACAATTTTGAGTCATGTCTACCCAACCGTATTTAACAGTATCATGCGTATCAAACCACGTCTCGTCAAGATATATTATCGTTCTGTTTGACTCGCGGTACTCTTTTATTTTACGTAAATGTTTCTCGCGAATTTCCACAATACGGCGTCATTCCATTATTAATAAACGGTTGTTAATTGTCTTATATTTAAATCCGCACTCTAATAAAATATCTCTTAAAGTTTCCAAAGATCCATAATTATAATTAGGGTATTCGCTCAGTTTATTCGAAATCATTTTCAAATTAGGGACTTTATTTTCTTTACAAAAATTATCAATTGTCCTTCGAATACATTCCTTTGAGGCATCGTCAATATTTTTGAATTTTTGATATTTCCGTTTTCTTCTAACAGAGTGATCTACAACAACCCCTTTTCTAATAACTAGATTAATAGTAGAAACCGGAATCTTCGTTATTTCAAACATTCTTTTTGTAATATATGTGTATTCGTCACTTCATTATTTTCAGACCTTAACTGATGATAAATATTTATAAGAAGACGCTGGCTTTGTCCATATAGATCTTGATGTTTAAACTCTCAACGTGTTCCGCTCGTGTCGTATACCGTATCGTAATATGGTCTGGCCGTGTATACAGTGACGGCAAAAAGTTTCATCACTTGAGGTTTTATTAAAACTTATTATGTTATTTGATAGATCTTCCTTCATTTTATTAGTCTAAGAAAAACAAATTTTCTTCGTAAATTCCACATTAAGTCTTGGCCATACCATATGATGTCAATCCGATTAATAACACGTTGCCAAAAATTATTTGTTTCATTCATATTATATTTATTTGTACACTCGTAATCCTTTTTTTTTTTTTTATTAATCATTAACCCAATACTTTGCCTGTAGTTATTTTGTTTACTGCTGGTATTCTTTGGGAGGCATGATTAACGTGAATACGTCTTATATACGAGGGAGAAATGTATCGATGCCCATTTCTAATGTAAAGAGGCATGGAAACGGATAGCCCCGGTTGAATCGATTAGCTTTGGAAAAACTATACTCACTGTATGTAGGCGATATAATTTTCTTTTCACACTGTCCTGTCACGGTCGCCAAATGTTGTTGTAATTTGTGAATTAACTACTCGTTTAACTCACATAACAAACCAAGAAATTGAAATAAACGCGCTTTATTAATAAAGAAAAATAGCAATCTAAATACAAAATTGACGATTTATACTGAACAATATAATACAGAAATTGATACCTAAACAAAAATATGATAATCTTAATTCTTTTTGACAATAGCAACTTTTTCCCAATAGTTACCAAGAGCAACTGATATGCTGATATTTAAATTAGTGTATTTCTGACACCGATTGCAAGAGCTTCATTGGTGATATTTTAAATGTTTCTTTCCAAAAAGCGGCCTTGTTAAAGGTGGACTTCCCTCCAAGCGACTGTTGCGACGATCGCTATGATACCGTTGTTGTTTTATGGAAGCACTTTCCTCCAAGCGACAGCCACCGGCGATAGTCGCTCGGCCTAGCGATCGTCGCAACCCGCCTGCTCTCAAAGCAAATATAGTCGCTGCGGCTAGCGACTATTCGTTAGTTTCGTCAGGTTTTTAATGTAGTGCACTCACAAGATAAAATCTTGTTCAACGCCGCAGAAGGTGAGAAATTCATTGAGGCAGTGGCTATGCATCCTTCTCTCTTTAATTTGCATTGTCCTTTATATTAGGATCAACTTGTAAAGGATAATGCTTGGAAGGAGGTTGCAGCAAGCGTCGGTAAATCAGGTAAATAAATATTATTTATTTCGGCGGCTCCTTGAAGCAAGTCAGAATACCGCTGTAGAGTGTGAAGAGTGTTATCCTTTGGTTCATTTTTTATACTTAATTTTTGGATTTTTAATACATGATTGAACCAATGTATATGTAAAGTAATCAATTATTTAGCTACTTATATTTGTTCTCTTCTCGGTTCGAAACTACTACACAGCCACAGAACGAACGAACAACTGAAGTAAAATTACCGATACACGCGGGAAATTTAATCGTCGCAAACTCATGACCAAAAACGTACCCATAGCGACTATCGCCAGCCACGGAGCGACTGTGTCCATTTTCGTTCCCACCGTAACCATAAAAATGGTATTTGAAACTACCAACAAAAACTAGATGTCCCCAAACACATTCTTTTACATAAAAATACTATTTGTTGAGTATTTATTGTTGACTGTTTTATTTGCTGGTGGTTCTATTTAAAACACGCCCATATTCTAAGCTATACGCGATTAAAATAACAATTTAATTGCCAATTTTATTTCTAGAGCGAATTTTCTTTCTAGCACAACATCATAAAATATAACGTTGTTGGCTCGTTCGAAGTTTTAATTGTTAATTAATTAAGCGGTATTCTCATAAAACCGAGAGAGACTTTGAAACTTTATGCCATTAAATATTTTGATAGGCAGATCTGTAGACTGGTTGTTTTTGCACAAAAAGGGAAGAGAAAGTTAACAAAAAATGAACGGGTAATCATTATTATTAATATTTCCCTTTCTAGTCCCGGTTGTAATCTCTGGTGACATGACTAATTAAATATTGACTTATTAATCATTGAGATTTATGGGTTTATTTCTTCGGAAAGGTATTTTAAGTAGTGATAGAGTATGACTTGTTTATTAAAAGATACTTGCTTTTTCGCATCAAACAAAATTTCTAATTTTAAAAGTGTTTTTAAAGCAAAATGTCGAGTGATGTGGCTGTCTAGTAGTCTCTACTTGATATTTTGAAATATAAAACTGGAGGACAAACGTAGCAAATTTTTTTTTATTAAATACTTTCAATAGAATAGTATATTATTTAATAAATGATAGAAATATGATTTTTCTTATTGTGGTTCACTTATTTGGTTTTGTTGTTCTCATAATATATTCAGTTAATTGATGCAAAAAAGCTAAATAAAATTGTCATTGTAGTATTTATTCAGAAAATGTATGCCTGTGATTTAATGCTACTCTACAATAATTATTATTATACATAACGATAACGAGGCCGTAAACAATGTACATTGATTAGTAATTTGGGGGACAATTATTAGTATTCCATGGGAAAAAGCAAAGTAAATAGTTCTTAAAATCAATACACACACAATCCAAACAAACACGTTGAACAATATTTATTTATGACCCATTTTTTAAAATATAACAAATTAAAAGTAATAACAATTTAACAGAACAATGACAAAAACTGTTGGATATGACCACATCCCGCCTCTATGCAGGCTTCTGCTCTTCTTATCATCGAGTGACGAACTCTTTCGAAAATTCCTTCTCTTTTTAGTTGTTCTACTGTCTTGATTGGTGTAACATAAACTGAACATTTCAGATGCCCCCAGATATTATAATAGTCTATTTTATTCAAGTCAGTCGATCTAGGTCGCCACATTTGTAGTCCTCCTCAGCTTATCCAACGATTTTGGTAAGCTCCATTCAAATATTCTCAAGCTAAAGTGGGATGGAGCACCATCATGCATGAATCAATGTTATTGTCATAACCAAAGTGGAACATCTTCAAGAAGTAAAGGCAAATCATTTTGTAGGAAATTACTGTACGACAACAAGATGATTTTGGCGACATCTAGTGTTAGCAGGCAATATGCACTGTGAAACACAGTTCACAAACGATGGCCGGACCAGAAACAACAACTCCATATCCTATTGCTAACACTAGACATGCCCGATTTCCTGGCCGGAGGCTTTATTGATTGATATTGTCACGTTTAGGTTTAACGTGAACTACGAGGGCATTGAAAATAAGGACCTTATCTAAAAGATGAAACACCGAATACCAAGTTTAAATAGATAAAGTTTATTAACAGTTAAAGTTGAGAAAGTTGAGAAGAGTTTACAAAATGATGAAACTTAAATTAGAGACTATAGAGTTATAATAATAGAATACAAATAATATTACTTACATTAAAATATAAGACCACATACGGTCAAGATGCACTATGGTTCACATTTTACTGCCTTCAGGTTTTCTTACTATTAGTTTAAAATCAGGACACAACTAAACTTATTTCTATGGAGAGGAGAATTTATAATAAAAGAGTTATCCCTCTCTTAAACAATCTTGCGCCTAAATCCTCCCTGTGTGACGAATGATAATGAGGGAGGTTGGATTGAATCAAAGATGGTTTTCTGATTTCTCTTTGCTAATTGGTTATTAATATAATAATTATATTGCGCCACCACCCCTACGTCGCGTTTATTTAGATGGTGGTGGTCAGAATAGCTGATGCTGCATTTTTCAACATGACTACCCTTGAAAGCGGAGGGTAAGAGGCAGGGCTCCTGATTATCGAGAAATAGTGACTCATCTAGATAAACTAGAATAAACAGGAAAATAATATGTTTGTATTTTTCCATCGAATATCTGGGGTTTGTTATTGATTTATAATTTATATTTATTTATTAATAATTTTGGAATCTGTACTCGTGACAATATGATGGAGTTCTTGTCCGGCCATCGTTTGTGAACTGTGTTTCACCGGGCATATTGCCTGCTCCAACTATCGATGTTGCCTAAAACATCTTGTTGTCTTCCATGTCTCGTGCTAGTATAAGCTCTTCGTAAATGTTGGAAATTTGGTCCACACTGCCTGCCGATCACCAGTGATCAGTTGTGGATCAACGAAACGGTCCGTCTCGTGAAATCATGTTAGTGTGAAACAAATTTGTAAGGTTGTCCGGTAAACCACACAGTCACCTATAATACCAATGCAAACAGAAAATTGTTCCTGAAAATGTGTTTCTGTGATAGCATGAGGATTTTCTTGGTCCCAGTTATGATTATTACTGAAATTTATTATTGCATTTCTGAAAAAATGCGTCTCGTTCGTAACCATAATGATAGAATTAGTAATAGAATTAGGTAGATAAGTGTTGAAACATATGAGGCATGTACATTGCATGCCTTAAGCTGCACTCATGCCGTTCCGATTGTGTACTATTGATTGTTTTACTTGTTATTTTATTTAAAATGAACGCAATTTGAATAAAGACTATTATTATTAGAATTTAAGTTAGGATTTCTGGCAAGTCTTTGAAGATACCATCTACAAAATTGCGTAGGAGGTTCAAAATATCTTGGAAGAAGTACCTCAACTCTTTGTACGTGGTAAGGGTACGAGGGTTGCCTTTTATATTTCGGGATTTGGCAACCCTGGTTTTGCAATATGGCAACTGACAGCTCTATCGTAAAGTTGGACATTTTTGAGGTTATACGTACTCAGAACGTTTTGACATACGAGCGCTATTTGTGTTGTTTACAGTAACTTAAAGGATTCATCTCGGCCCAAAAATGGAATTAAATCTTGAACATTTTCGTGCGATTATTTTTTGCAACTTTCGACGTGGATTAACTCAGCAACAGTGTATGGATGAACTGAATTCAATTTTTGGCGATGAAGCTCCATCAAGGACCAGTGTTTAACGATGGTATGGTGAATTCATTGGTCGTACTTCACTCCAAGACAAATTTCGTCAAGGTCATCCAAAATCTGTTGTTGTTCCAAAAACCATTGATGCTGTGCGCGAACTGATATCGCAAGATCGTGATGTGCCCTATCAAGAGATTGAGACAACCTTAGGCATTAGTGGGACAAGCATACATTCAATATTGCATAAACATTTGACTGTCAAAAAAATTTGTTCGCGTTGGACCTTACACAATTTCTCAATCGCTCAAAAAAAGGCTCGTGTCGATTGGTCGAAAGTAAAACAACTAGATTTATAAAATACCTTAAGTCCTATATTGAATTTGACATTAGGTAAAAAAAAAGAAAATAATAAAATTATGTGTCTCACAGACAGTAATTTATATCTATATTGAATTTTGAGTTAAAATAATATTCTGAATGAATTACATCCAAACGTACTGTGTTCAAAATCTGAGTTCCCCCTGTGGTACCACTGAGTTTACATCCCAGTACACTTACGTAGTTATATATGACCATGCACCATTTCGTTAATTTTTTGATAATATCGCCATCTAATGTCTAAAGGTGTAATCTAACTATACAAAATTAATGGCCATATAGAGACGTTTATTTTAAAAGAAATAATTAAAAACGCTAAACGCCAAATTATGCATTTACTTATTGTCATTACGCATTATACGACCAAGTCCATGTTGTAAGAGATTCAAAGATGTCAATACGAGAGTTTAGCAAAACATGACCAACCGCCAATATAGCTGTTATTTTGTCGCTTGGTCAAGTTATGTTTAATCATTATTAAATTAGCATAATTTGACTAAACGCCAAAAATGGCGTGTAGTTAAAATATGTAAAACTAAAAATGCAGCCCGAATTTAGCATAACAAGACTAAGCGCCAAAAATGGCATATAGTCAAAGTATGCAAAACTCAAACATGCAGGAATGCAGAAAACCAATAAGCGACCTAACGGCTTTTTTGTTGACAAAACCTATATTTTTTATATTATCATGATAAAACTGCGAAACTAATTTCTCTTTAGTACTTTTGATCTCCATATAAAATTTGAACTCAATCTGATGGACAGTTTTTTTTAGAAAGCTTAATAACTAGAAGTCATTTATCTATATTCGTTAAAATGGCGCTTCGTCATGTTATGCATAACGCGGTCCATATATTTTACTTGGAAATATATCAAAATAAGTCAATGAGAATCAATTATAAACTTATGAACTCCTTAATCACTTTCAGGAAATAATATTGGAGTCAGCACGCATTCGACATGTAATTTAATTATTTATTTAATCATTAGAAATCAAATACCACAGTATCGCAAAGATAGATAAATAGAATATTGCGTACTAGCTCACAATATTAGTCCCATCAAGGTATTAGTCAAACTTTGTAATGAAGTATTCATAATTAAATCGTAATTCAATAATAAAAAAATATATATAAAAATTTAAATATTCCACTTGGCTGGAAAATCCAGGGACATTCGATAGTTCTCACATATACAGAGGAATCGTTAATACAGTAGTTACTCGATCTTTTATAGTGATTCGTACGACATCGTTAGATGAAATTCGTAATTCAAATTCGTCGCCCAGGTGTTCAATTAAAACATAACTTCTGCTCTAATCCAAGTTATCTAACTCGATCCAGTCTCATTAGAAATTCAATCCCAATCCGTAACGAAAAACCCTATAGGATAAAATAAATCCCATAGTTAAGAATAAGAATAATAATTATCTTAACAATGAAATGATTATAAAACAAAAAAAAAACCAACTTGAAAATTTACCAAATATACATTACCGTACCTTCTAAAAGGGTAGCTCCAAGACTACTAAGGCGTGCCTCAGCAACAATTTATTTACATCATAATCGTGCACAGCATAATCCAAATACAACTGCTAACGTGCAACGATTCTCAAAGAGGTATTGATGAATAGAAATCAACAAAATACCAGTCAATATTCAGAAATCTCGCTTACCTAGCCCCAGTAGTACAACAGACCAAAATGGCGTATATGATCCCACATCAAGTGGTGCGGGTTGGTATAAAAAATCCACGGAAACCAATAAAATCCAACATCAGTGCCGTAAAATCTCTTCAACAAATTTACCAACACAATCCGCGTGAATTGAAATTGTAATTATTATCCCATATGCATAATGCGTAGAAAACGGCTTTTCTACTTTTCAATTACAATTTCTAACACCAATGGCAGGTGCACACAGTAGGACTAATCATCAACAACTGATTTGCAAAAGTCCTAAGCCGCCAACCAACGACCAATAACGTGCGATTTTCACCATTCTTACCGCCAAAAGTTGTTCTTATCCAATGAAATTCTCAGAAACAGGCGCTAAACCTTTAATAAGTTGACAATGCCAACAAACTGTCACTCAACACAGCCCGCGACTAGATAGAAAAACAGTGAAGACATTGCTCTGTCAAATTGAAATAACTAACACATCCACGGCGGAACACAACATCGGTAAGCCGAACCACCGAAGCATTATGTCCACTGACAGAACAGACTGCATTACGAACACAAATAAATCGCAAATTAAAATAGTGAACTTCTTCCTGTGCAAGGAACTGACTATCGAGCAAGTGATATGAAATACTTAAGTGTCATACGAAATATTCATGGTGACAGAAATCAGCTGATTGTTGTAAATTAATTCAAGTAATTCAAAGTGAAAATATATAACCTACACGTTACGGTAAACAATAATAATAGAGCCGAAATTAGGCCTTCACGAACTACAATTGTGTGGTTTTTAGGAACAAAGTCCTGGGATCCAACACGAAGAGAAACCAAGCATAGTTATAGCATATGCCAAACTGAAACCTTAACCTAACATATAGTTTCATTACAACAATACCACCGCTGTCGTATGCGCCCAGAATGGAGGTGTATGATTCCGAGCTTCCCCAAGAGTGCCAAACTCGACTTTCAGCCACTCAGAGGCCCATAACCAGGTAACGGTCTTGTAAGAAAAGATGTTAAAAGACAGGTATGCGTTGCACGACCCGGGTTAAGCAGCGGGAGGCCTCGTTCACATACCCTCCAGTTATAGTGCACCAGGAAGACCTTCACAGGGACAACATCAATCCGAAACCACACATTTCCCCACGGTAGTACCGTTCCAACTAACAAGAGAACTGAAACTGTTCCGAAACAAAAACAAGTAGCGGATGTTCCTGCAAGTGACACTGCCACTGATCTCAGGTGAATCGCAGTAGTAGTACCCAGCGTCATCGTCCGGTCCAATAAACTAGAACCACTCCCTCAACGACTCGCCAAGCACTACCCCCCGTCAACCACCCTTCCGAAGAATCTCGCCATTCAAAGCAGCCCTCAAAGACCCAGTAGCACCTGTCTATTTGCAAGCCGATCAAAAAGGAGAATGAACAAGGGCTGGCAGACTACCAACTAAACAAAAACGAACTAAAACGGAAATATGACAACAAACACAAATAGGTAAGTCATAACGACTTAAAATGCATAACGCCTATAAAGATGTTCAGATAGTTGACTTTTAACGTTAGCAATATTGTTACAGATTCGATTTTAGACTGCAACTACTGGTAATGATCATTCCTAGACCAGATATACCATTTAAAAGATCCCACCCGGAATAGAATTCAACATTAAATCCGCATGAATTCTATCAAATACCCAAAAAAACTCACAATAACAGGGAAACCACAATGAAGTCGAAGGAAATCAGTTGAAACCTTTAGAAAAATTGTATACGAGGTCCGTACAAAACAAGTGGTAAGTAGAATAATCAGATCTCAATAAAAATTACGTATAATCACTAATCATACATTATGTCGAATTTATCGGAAGGCCAAGGATGTATTGATGGTAAAATCAATAATCGGAAAACCACACAGAGCTGTACCAAGTATTTCACTCCCATAATAAATACAAGTAGTTGATAAAAATGTTAATTTATTTAATAGAACTAAAGATGTAAGGATAAATAAATACAATTATTTATATAAGGTGAGTGTTACATTTAATTTTTATCGTAGAATGTAATATTCTTAACGATATTAGCAATAAATGTATACTCAGCAACGACACAAATTCTTTAGCTGTCGTGGTACAAAAATGACTCGTAACATGGGGAATATTTTGAAAAACAATAAAGTGATTTTCGATGATTAATACTTGTTTTTGTTCTCTAATCCCGAAATATAAAAAGCAACCCTCGTACAACAAAGAATTCCACAAAATTTCCCATACCATTGTATAACAAAAATATAATTACCTACCAATTTTTCGTGTACTAGTTGCTAGTTTCTCATCGACTGCATGTAGGACAGCCTCCTCAACTGCCGCAGTTCGAATTGTACGGGGTCTTTACCCTGAGGCATTACGTTTAAAACTGTCAGATTCACTCAGAGGACAAAGACTGTTTTGAATAATTTTCTGCCTGGAAGGACACTATCAGGATACCTGTGTTGATAGAGTCGCCGGGCCATCACGGAATTACCATTGGCGCAAGACCATAAAGGAAAAGCATTTGTCTAAATTAGAATAATTATTTACCGTTTTCTACCGGAGAAAAAATAATAACAAACTGTGATGGAAATTTAAAATCATTATTTTCATAATAACAAAAGTACATATCCTATATACCACCGACCAAAGCTAACTTGATATTAATTTAAAAATTAAAATGGTATTTATTTTTTCTTCTAAAACCAAGTCGGATCCAAAAAATATCAAGAGACAAAAAATTCAATGGAGTATATTTTTTTGTGTTTGCACGGAAAATAAACAAGTACGATGTACTATGTTCTTAAAAATTCCTTTCACTGCACATGCGGATTTATGTGGAAGCTAACCTCTATGCCGAATAATCACGAAGTGTGGTTTTGTAAGAAATGCACGATCGCCATTGCACATGTATATGGACAGTATATAGGCGAAATTTGTATTAGAAAAAAAAAGTTTTTCTTTTAATTTTATCTTCATTTCACTTAGTCTGTATGTTTTGTTAGTCAATAGAATATATAATTTTTTACTGTGGAGCTAGTGGGTAAAAGGACGAAATAAAGTTACAACACTTTATGTCAAAGTCAGCAACGTTTCGAGGTTAAATTTCCTTTTTTTCAAGCTACAAAAACAAGAATACATTATAAAATATGGCATTTTTTTCTTCCCGTTATACATCACAAAAATTAAATAATGCATACGTAAATGTGTGGTGCCTTATTTTTCTTTTTAAAATGTTGTGTATAAATACATAATAAATGATCTTAACATTCTCGAGATGAAAGATACAGATGTATAATGTAAATTCTTAGCTGGTCAGTTCTAACGTTTAAAATTTTTAAAGTATGAATAAAATAAATATGGTCTAAAATAGTGTCAAAAATTCGTTTGTACATAAAATAGAGAGCATATTATCAGTAAATAAAAACGATAAGGTATAACATAAAAAATTGTATAAAACACACGTGAAAGACAATACAGAATAAATACGAGGCGCACACATATACAATACACAGGGACAGTCACAATTCAAAACGACGACCGCAATTTGTACCTATTTAATAAATCAACATACAGGATGCTCAGGCCCTGAGTGTCAGTTCTCAAGTTAACGGTGTCATGTAATTTGATCTGAAGCATTTCACTGACATTATGCCTTTTATAGTTGAACTCCCTATCCAAAACCTTGACAGAGTCAAAACTAAAATGATGCCCATTCTCAATTACCAAAGCTGTCTTTTCAGTTTTGTATTGATTGTGATTCTTACAGTCATACTTGTGTTGCCTCACCCTAGTACTCAAATATTGTTTGGTTTGGCCAACATAATATTTCCCACATTAACAAGGTATTCCATATACTAAGTTTGATTGTTTCCCGATCGGATTAGGATCTTTTAATCTTGTGTAAAATTGGTTTAAAGTATTTACATTGTAAAAGGCCAAATTTATATTAGTATCCCTAAGAATGTGCTTAACACTATAAGAAAGTCCCTCAATGAAAGGGAACTTCACATATTTGCATGTCCGACTGTCGTCCCTTGAACTTGTCAAAACAGTATTAGCATTCGCGGAGAGTAAGGTAATATAATATTTAGTTGCTCGATAAAATTTGAAATAAAAGTTTATCGCAGTTTTATTTTTAAAGACAATAGCGTAAGTACTCTTAGGAGATTGTACCCTAAATAAATACAAAAATGATGGTTTGAAGATTCATAAAACAAATTAGAAACAATTCCATGGCAAGTTAATTCAAAATTAAGCTGAATCATAGCTACACTTCTTAGGTATTTTGTTAGTTATTATTATTTTCGCTGCTCGGGATATAATCGTATATTTCAAACATTTTTAGGTATTGGATAAGAAGTAAATCTCCATTATAATATCCTATTGCCAACATTACCTAAGCAGGACGCTTTATTTACAAATTGCCTGTTACATACTGTAACAAGAGTTTAATTATCTCGGAAATTTGACACACACTAACATGCTGACCTGTCGGATCGTTTTGTTGATCCACAACTTATCAGCGGTGATCGGCACGCTATGTGATTCAAATTTCCAATATTAATGAAGAGAGCTTATAGTAGCACGAAGTATTACCTAACAATGTAACGATAAATAATTATTTGTTTTATTAAAATACTTACTAAACAGTCCACATTACATAACTCAAGTTTTATTCTATAATCTGGTGAACCCGAATTCCACAGCTCAATATCAACAAATATTGTATAATCTTTTATTCGTTTAAATTATTTTATCACAATGTCTAATGTATCTTCCATTACAGATTGTTCTTAACAAAATACACGAAAAAAATAATAATAAATAGCGAAAAAGTAAGGTTAAATTGTAAAACAGCTGACTCTAGTGACACCCCATAAAACGATCCTAAAAAATCCTTTTCGACGTTATTCAGTTAGTCACGTTTCTTCTTGGGTGCGTCCTCAGTAATAACGTAAACTCTAATTACGTGAAACTAATTGAGGGTTTAAAAAAATTCCTGATAAAACAAAATGGATTACGTAAATGATTTGCACTTACAAGTTCACTAGACCGTTAAATAGAAACAAATAATTAAAATATAATATATTTTCATAGATAAATTTCCAAATTAAATTTCTAATTTCGTGCAGCCATAAAGCACAATCTAATGCTCAATCTCGCACCATATTTCGATTTAGAGCAACACATTAAATGTTTGAGTTGCCATTTTCGTCATAAAATTATTTATATATTTAATATTCTCTCGTAATAATTTACAGGCATCTTCACAAATCCATATAACTCTCAACTGAATAAGAGTAAATGCTATAAAAGTCACTAAAGCTCCATCATAATCTTTACATTGGCACCTTGTTTTCCATGTATCGCATAAAACAATTTAATGTGTTTTGTTTTATATGAAACCCGTTTAAAAAGTGCGATGAAACTACAGTTTATTGTAATGACGGTAATAAGTTGAAAGTGGTTTGTTTTTGATTTGTTGGTGCCATTGTTCTTGAAAAACAAAGCTTACCAGCTTCCAGCAATGATATATTTGCACTTGTTTGCTAAAAAAAACTTATTAATAAGTAAGTAATTTTTTTGCATGAGACTTTGTAATTTAAAGAATAACTCGATAAACAATTTTGAGTGATTAGCAACAATGGAAAGATTATTTTCTTTTAACTTGCGGGTTTATAAACAATTCAAAAACGTTGAAATAGTGTTTGGTGTACAGGGTGCTGAAAAGAAAACTGAAATGGTATATACCTGCATTTAATTATTGCTTTATGATCTTTAAATTTTGTTGACCCACCGCGTCGCTAGCACAATTAAGATCTTTTCTACTTCTAGCCATATTATTTACGAGCGCTACCTTATAAGCTTGGAGGATATAGGCTAAAATTCTACAGTATTTGCATGAAATCAACATTGTTAATTATTTAATCCATTTAAGTTGAACGCTGCAGGCTATAGTTGATACCTAAGCTTGTTAGAACTATTAGAAAAACGTTAGTCACATAATGCTGATATACCTATTAGGGTAAATTGTCGTTACTGAAGTGAATATATCTAATTTTAGTTTGTCCAGGTTTCATAACAGTTGAACAATATGGCTGTCTTACGAATCATGACTCAAAAAAAGAGATCTAGAAGACGTTTTATAGTAAAGTTGACTCGTCTTTAGTGTGTACATTTTTTATTGGTTTCATGTTTGTTTTGATTTTCACCGGAAATACGTTCGGACATTTTACATGTAAATAAACAACTTGTAAAAACGGTCTGTCCGCTTATCCAATTATTAAATCGGGATCTAAAATATAAAACATTCGATGGAACCCAATTCACTAATAAAATGATTTTTACAAAGAAAAGTCAATTTTACGAATAGAGCTTCCTTAAAATTATTATTTATATAATTATATTAAGGATATTCCATATCGTTATTGGGTTGAATTCAAAGTTTTGGTTATACCTAAAGATCTTGTATTGTTTTGGTATACTAGCATTGTATCACTTTGGTCATATTGGTTCACGGGACTTCAAAATAGTTATATGCATCTTCTCAAATTTATTTAGCGCGTTAACAATACTCTCCGTGGGTCGGGAAATTAAGTAAGAAAATATATTTATATGACAGTAACATTTAGAATGTATACCAAATAAAAATTTGACGTAACTGATTTCGACAATTACTAAAAAATATTATATTATGATGTATTTCCGCAAGAAATTTTCTGTTTTAATATTTGGAGGAGGATCTAAAATGTAAATAATAAATAATAATAATAAATAATAAATGCTTTATTGTGCAGAAAAACCAAATGACAAAACCAAACACTAAATTTTACAATATTTTACATAATCTAATACAGTTAAGTTCAGTCCTAAGGCTATCAACACAAAGGAAATGAGATTTGGCATATGCCACTCTTCCACTCATTCCAAAATAAATCATAAACCTAAAAGAAAGAAAGAACACGCCATATACTACTTGTCCAGTCCTATGGAAAAAGTCTGCGCCTCAACTCACGCCTAAAACTAACCAAAGGCATATCTATAAACTCCAGCAGTTTATTTAAAAGTTTCGGCCCGTTATAAGCAAAACATCCTTCAAATTTGGACGTAGAATGTTGTGGAATTGTATACAAGTTGATATATCCGCACCTTGACTACTGTTCGTCAAGGTGCGGATATATCAAGGATTTAACAAGAAGCAACTTTGTATTTTCATCCAAAATATATTTTAGATGGTACATACATTTGATCCTAAAAAACGAATTTTTATATAACTGACAACAGTGGTCACTAAAACTTAATTTGGAATCAATTAAGATACCCAAATCCTTTGCGGTATCCACCCACCGCACCACTGTTCCATCAACAATAACACTACCAGAAGTCCGTATCAACTCCGTATGGCACTCATTACCATAGTATATTGGCAAATCAAACGTGAAAATGGAGAATAAGAGAGGTCTCAAAATACTTCCCTGAGGAACACCACTCGTTAGTTCTTTAAACTGAGAGCTTCTTGAATTTACTTTTACACACTGGTGTCTTTGAAATAAGTAGCTATTAAACCATCTTAAGGAAGTTTCATCGAATCCCAAATAATAAAGCTTGCTCAATAAGAGATCAAAATTAACCAGATCAAATGCCTTACTTTGATCCAGTAACACCAAAACCGTACACTTAGACTTATCCAAGGCATATGAGATATCATTTGTCACCTTTAATAAGGCCGTGGCAGTGGAATGCCTAGAACGAAAATCGAAATCATTTCGGCTATTCTAGAGTCGGGAAATTGAAAGCGATACATATTCACAGGAAAATTTTTGTGATTTGCTATTTAGATGCACTTCCATATACTTACTAACAACAGAAACATTTCTTACATAAATGATTTCGGCTAAACGGAAGTTGAGCACATACTTCGGTTGAATATCTTCAAAAATGAAAGCCTTGCAGGTGGATGGGTAAAATTTTTGAAGATCAACAGAAGTATGAACTTTTCCATCATTCTATTATAGGTACATATTTATACTAATTGTGTACGAATATTCAAATATATTAAAATCATTTATAAACAATTAGTTTATTACAATTTTATGACGTATAAAATATTGATACATTAAGTTCTCATGCTGATCGGAAATTATTATTCAAAAGCAGATTTCATATAATATCTTAAATGCAAAACACATTATATTATTCGCATAATATGTCATATTAAGGATTTACCCTCCCAATTCGGAAATTCCATTAACAACTTTATACATATCTATATTAAATACGTGAGAGGAGAAATGTATGTTCCATAAATAACCACCAGAAAAACACATATATACAGGTTGTTTCGTAATAAAACCGAAATACGTTAATAGGAAAGGACCGTTAAATGAAAATAAGTAAATCAAACTGCACACAAAACAACTAAAAAAGCCGCCAATATCACTAAATAATATAATATATTAATAATATGACATTTTTAAAGAATTAGTCCATATTGAAGTGGAGTGAATATATTATAAGTAAGGAATAAAAGTCGATACTCGACGAAATAAGTTAATAGAAAAGTTATATGCATTGCGTAAAAAATATTCGAGGTCACTTCGAGGAAAATGAATATTGAAATTTAAAAAAACATAAAAACAAAACTGAATAAACATCAACATAATTATTTTTTTTTATATATCTATCATTTTGTGTTTCAAAAAATACTTTTTAAACGTAATTAACAACGTCCATTCTGCGTTGTAGATTATAAAAACACCATTTTGAATCTCAAAATGATAATAAAGAAAGAAAGTACCAATTATACGAATATTTCGTCGCATATCATGTATCATTTCTATTTACAAATTGACGTGACGAGCTATTTAAATTACCCTCGATGAATTTGTGAGCAATAAACTTATTTCGAATAATCCCACACCACACATTACTGCTATACCGGGATTTGAGGTATGGTTTGTTACGATGTGGATTACTTGTTGCAGAAAAATGTTTATTTTTTCGATTAAAAATCCCCATAGGTATTTGCAAATGTTGCTTCATCTGTCTATAAAATATTATTCGAAAACACGTGGTTTACCAATAACATTGAACCAAAGTTCACAAACGTTTGTTTGACTGATGAGTTTTAGATCAACGAAATGGCCAGTTTGGTGAAAGCATGGTATAGTGTGAAGCAAATTTCCAACATACTTAAAGTCTTGTTACATTATTAAGCACTTCGTAAAATTTTTAGCTTAACTAGTGGTTTAAAAATAATAAGAAAACAAAGAGTTGAATTACGTATCTTTGGGTTGGGTAATTTACGTACAAAGTAATAAATAAGTCTTTCTGCTTAAGAAAAAGTATTTTTTAGTTTAGTATTACAGTTTTATTTTTTCATCGAGAGTTAATTTGAAAATGACAATTTTAATTTTAGATCGAATATTTTGAATGTCCCTGTAGGTATCGGGGGTTTCTGGCAGCGTTGAAATAACACAAAACGGAGCAATTTCTGTATAATTTAACCAACTTTCTATCTAGTAGTTTAAGAAGTCTAAATACTGTCCTTATGAATTAGGACGCATCCTGTATACTTATATAATTGGACAATATACGTAGAGAGCCACAATGAAATGCTGTTTCACATTAGTATATTGCTTTAGATTTTAGTAACAAATATTTACTAAAAGCAAGATTTCTAATTTATAACTGTATCTTCTAATCGTTTAATTAAAAAGCCTAAAGAGCAAAATATTCTTCTTTGCTCCAGACTTTGAAAACCAACCGCCGCAAGAGGTCAGTATGATAATGATCATCGCTCCTAAACGTGAAATATTTTACAAAGCGCCTTTGGACATTCTCAATTGTGCCATCATGTATCGAGTAATGTGGATACCAAATCAAAGATGAATATTCCAGCTTAGAGCGAATATATGCCGCGTACCAAACAGTCATCGGCTTAGTATCTGAAAATCCTTTACAACTGCGAACAATAAAACCATAAGCTTTATTCGCTTGAGATGTTTTTAACTTTGTCGATAAAAGAAAATTCAGAATCAAACACAACCCCCAAATCAGTCACAGAATAATTACACTGCACCAGAGGTGTGTCACCAATACTGTATCGATACTCAACAAACTGTCTCCTTGTGTAAGAAACGCATTTACATTTCGATATATTATTCAAATGCAAATTGTAAACGTCACACTAGTTTTGAATGCTTGTCAGATCTTCCTGGAGTTGCTCACAATCTCTCCGTTTTCCACCAGAGTATAAATTTTAACGTCATCGACGAATGTAATGTTATAATTTATAATGTTTAAATAGTACATTGTACGTTTTAATATTTCAAAAAATAAGGATAGTAGAGACAATTTAAAATGACAAGAACCCCAATAAAAATACAAAACGCCTTCATGCAAATGAAATACAAGAATTTCCATGCACGTCTTTCACAGAGAGTAGAGGGATAGGTCTTACAAGTGCTGGTCTGTCTTATAACTTATAACACATATCTGAGAAAGAGAGAGATATACTATAATATGGAGTTTTATTATTTTGACAAAAGTGATTCACACTGGTGACGTCTTGTACAGGGCCGGACTATATAAGGAATAAAAGAAGAACTGAAATATGAAACATATAATATAGTTTTAATTTATATTAGTTAATCATCTTTGTGTTTAATAAATAAACTTTAAATAAAATAATATAAAGTTCAACCGTTTATTACAAACAAAGAAATTAAGAAAGTATTTTATTGAGATTTGTATTAAATTTAACAATTCTAAACTTTTTTTTTTGAGCAGTTTAAAAAGCTTCTCTGCGATTTGATAGCAATGCGTAAACAGCTGGAATGACATGAGTTGCTTCTGAAGTAGTAGTGGTAGTATTTTTATTGCACATATAAAATAATCGAAGTTTTTATGTATACTCTGAATTCGAGTTTCCTATCGTAACTGACTGTCTATATGGGTAGCCAGGTATTTTATGCTGTCCACTGATTTTTTCTATATTTGACAGCCATTATGAGGCAAAACCAAATGCGAAAAATTTGGAAGCTGTGATTTGTATGAGGTTAACCGTAAGAAAAAGGTTTCGTTATAATTTATTGTTACTTTTTTTGAATCAAATAAACCTTTAATAGCTTTTAGTTCGGTTTCCACAGTAAGTTTAGTTCATCCCATTTATTGTTTTCATAAAAGATTGCAGTACCATCTGCAAAGCTAATAATATCACCCTTAGTTTCAGTTAGAAGTAGGTATACTATTCAAATAGATAATAAAAAGAATCGGACTGTTACCTGCGGAGATTTTATAAATCGGGGATCACTCAATACGTTAGCAATCCTAACATAAGTTTGTCACTCAGGTAACTTATAAACAAGTTTAAAGATATTACCCGAAAATCTATTCGTTCCATTTCCGTGTGTGATTCCACTGGACTTGGGATTTTGGTAAGTTGCTTTCACTTCTTCGTTGTATTTGTTGGTTTTTCGTCCGTTTTGTTTGCAGCTACTCTTTCCGTTTCTGATATTCGTCTATTTCTTTCAGCCATTCTGTTGTTTTCTGGATCCACTTCGTGTTCAGTTTCCACTTCTGTATCATCCAACCTGTTACATTCAACATCTGATGCTCGAATTCCGCTACCGTGTAAAAGCGATCCTCAATTTGTAATTTGAATCCTCGAATTTCAGCTGATAATTTTTTGATTTAGCTATTTCTAGATGTTTCCGAAGTATCTTCTCTGTTCTCCACGATCTTGTTCGCAATAATCGTTCGAAATTGATATTCGATGATCCTTTAGGCTTCTTAGTTTTTCAGTAGTTTTCAAAATTTCAAATTTGTTTAAGAATGATCTAATAATAAAGGTTGCTGGTTTCCATTTTTGATTTGATATAAATTATTAATATCGGTTTTGGTAAAATTATTATCCAACAATGAATTGAGTTTATTTTGAATAATATTACCTTTATCAATTTCTAACCAGAATATTATTATGTTATTTTTCCTTAGTTCCAGAATATATCTAGTT
The DNA here is from genome assembly GCA_911728435.2 of Apoderus coryli. Classification (NCBI taxonomy): domain Eukaryota; kingdom Metazoa; phylum Arthropoda; class Insecta; order Coleoptera; family Attelabidae; genus Apoderus; species Apoderus coryli. The sequence goes on along the minus strand of OU452204.1, from coordinate 5,126,252 downwards.
TCAAGTTGTTCGACTTTGTGTGTATGGGTGTAAGTTAAATGGCACTGGTTATAACCAACTGACCAGCCTCTTCTTCGACTTTATAATTTGTTTTTTTTTTAATTTTGTTAAAAAAATTAGCAGTAAACTTAATGATTGTTAACGTTAGTTCAAGAGATTTGCGTATTTCTAGTATAAACAGTTCCACAACAACCATACAAACTCCCTATCTATGCAGAAAGTGCTAACTTTTACCCATGCACTAAACATTAACAAGTGTGAGAATTTGTTTTAAGTACACTGAGTGATGCCACGTTCGATTGATATGACCAAATACAGTTCACACAAATAAAGGTCTTTATATTTCATGTGTATAAAACCAATATTGCTTAAATATACCTGTTGTGCGATTTCCTTGCTGAATTATGTCACCAACTGTTTAGGGTACACTTTGTTTACTATGAATCACAATTTTATTAATTAGTTTGTCTTTTTGACCATGTAAAACAATCGATTTATTTCACTCTATAGATAAATATAGTTCTCGGTTCAACGCCCAACTCTACATGTATAATAGTTTAGAGTTGATCAAATAGAGGGCAGCAAATCTTAAACGTCCCATCCAAAAAAAAATATGTAGCTTATGTAAGTAATTGTCTGCTAACAAATGGGTCTTTATCTCTTCTAGTAGAGTAATGTCTTTTGGCTTCTTTGGCAGAACCGTTTGCGCTCCTTTTTTTATTATTAAAAACCGATGCTGTCATCATGCCAAGTCCTAATGGCGCCCACTTTGTTGGAATATGCATGTTTCGTCGATAAAAACTACATCTAATGGCGATTTTGACAACATGTTCTCTATATATTGTTTCAAATAGTTTTGCGACAATATCAGAATTCTCCATAATATAACGTCGACCATGCAGTCTTTTTGGAATTTAAATGCCACTTAAACTAAATAAAAAAAGACCTTTATATGGAGTTCGGTGTCTGCAGGTTGCTCACAATAATGGAATAATTTGAGTAGTGCAAGTTAGTTCATAGGATCATAAATAGAAATCAATAATTAAACTTAAAGTTAGTATTCTCGAATAGCAATCACTTGCATAATACTAGAACATCTGAGAATATTTATCAGCAAAATGTACGAACAAATAAAGGATTGTGTTATCCAATTTGTTAGGGAATAAGTGCATAATGGATCCCACAAGAAATTAAAAATATAAACATTGAGAGAAAATATACAAAACATTTTTTTTAGTATGCATGTAGATACATTGAATAATTATTGTTGTTTTCTTGTTACTTATCTTAATTTAAAAGAACACTATGTTGATAAATAGATTACGTAGGGATGTATTGTTGTTAAAGTTTTTTGTTGCCAAATATTTATTATGTTGTCATCAAGATCAGTGTTACATACACTGATCAGAAGATCATACTATTGTTAATAATGTTGTGTTATTATTTTCTGAATAAAGTTTATTTAAAAAAAAAGTTGTTTTATCAAAACGCCTAAACTGGTATCACCTATATCGATAACATTTTTGGCCAGTTCTTTTAATTTTCTTCTGGAAACGTACTTCTTCATTGATATCATCATCTCTAACTTGACTTTTTCTCACATCACTTAAATCTCTTGTTATGGGAGCAGACTTATCTCTACGCACCGTTAAAAGAATACTATAGTAAATATACAGGGTGTCCCCTCTCAATTGGAAAAAACTTCTGGGGCATATTGAGGAACCATAGACAAGCAGTTTGAGATAAGAGACTGATGTCCGGAAGTGCATGGTTTTCAAAATACAGGGTGTTAAAGTTTTTTTAAAAAAACTTTTTTTTATCAATATCTCGAAATAAACGTTAACCGATTTTCTTGAAATTCGCTGGTGATGTAAGCTTAATAAGACGCTCAGTTAGCACTAATTAAATGTTAATTATGACTTCCAGTGGCGCCCCGGGGGACAGTGTCAAGAATAAAAATGACAAAAAAATGTACGCTACTGACTTTTTTTGAAAATTTTATATTTTTTCCGAAAGCTCAGTTAAAAATACAACTTTTTTGTCACTTGATATTTTTTCGTATCTCTCTCCGTTTATTAGAAAAATTTTTTATTAAAAACTTTATTAAAAGGTCCATTATTATTAGAAAGAAAAACAAGGAGGCTTTTTAACAAATAATTTATTATTAATAGTGGAGCAAATGCTCAAAGTGTTTACCATGCATTTCGATGCATTTTCTGCACCTGTCGAGCCAGGATTCGGGCACCCGAGCAAACACGCCTGGATCGTTCGCGATAAATTCCGCTGCCACCACAACTCTAGCAACTAGGTCCTCCATTGTCGGCACAGGAGTTGCATAGATCAACCGTTCCATTTTGCCCCAAAGAAAAAAGTCCAGGGGGCCCAAGTCCGGCGACCTTGCTGGCCAAGGGACGGGACCACCTCTACCAATCCACCTGTTGTAGGTTTGGTCGAGGTAACCTCTCACAGTGCGCGCAAAATGCACTGGACAATCATCGTGTTGGAACCAGGCCTCTCTACGCAACTAGAGGGGTACATCTTCCAGCAGCTCGGGCAGAATATCTCGCAAAAAAACTAGATAGCTATTCCCGTTGAGATGATTAGGTAGAACGTACGGCCCAATCAAATGGTCGCCCAGAAAACCTGCCCAAACATTAACACCAAACTTCTGCTGATATCCTCTGATGTGCGTAGCATGGGGATTTTGTTCGCTCCACTCGTGGTTATTACGAGGATTGAATGTCCCTTCGCGCGAAAATCCTTTTTCATCGCTCGTGAAGATTATACTTAAAAAATCAGCGTTTTCATCCGCTTGACCGAGCAACCACTCGCAGAACTCGAGCCGCCGAGGAGCGTCGCCAAGCAGTAGATACTGCACCTTTTGAAGTTTAAATGGATGCAGATCGTGGATTTTCAATACTCGATAGACAGTATTTTTGCTGCAATCAAGTCGCGACGCAATCTGACGAGTGCTAGTGTTGGGCTCATTCTGAATGCGTGCCATGACTTCATCCTCAACGGCATCTCTGATCAGACACTGCCTTGCAAATTCTCGAATAGGCTGCAAAGATAACAAAGCCTCTTAGATTGGCTGTAAAACAGAAACGCGCAAGAAAAAAACACAGAAAGTTGCCATTTCTGCAATACTTACCACAAATGAGCCGGTCTCCCGTAGATTTTGATTAATTTTGACAAAAATCTTATGGTTTGGCAATTCACGATTTGGGAACCGCTGCCCGTACAACCGTTGTGCTAACAAAGAATTACCGCGCGTTTCCCCATACAAGAGATGCATATCTGCAAGCTCGGCTAATTCAAAACGATTCATTTGCAATTAGTGTAACGTTTGAAGATAATTAAGTACTTATAAACTGACACTTTTACTAAAGTTTGACATGTTTATGTGTTACCATGACAACATTGTTTTGTTTTAGATTTTCACTATTAATAATAAATTATTTGTAAAAAAAGCCTCCTTGTTTTTCTTTCTAATAATAATGAACCTTTTAATAAAGTTTTTAATAAAAAATTTTTCTCGAAAACGGAGAGAGATACGAAAAAATATCAAGTGACAAAAAAGTTGTATTTTTAACTGAGCTTTCGGAAAAAAATATAAAATTTTCAAAAAAAGTCAGTAGCGTACATTTTTTTGTCATTTTTATTCGGGACACTGTCCCCCGGGGCGCCACTGGAAGTCATAATTAACATTTAATTAGTGCCAACTGGGCGTCTTATTAAGTTTAAGTTATTAAATCGGTTAACGTCTCTTTCGAGATATTGATAAAAAAAGGTTTTTTGAAAAAAACTTTGACACCCTGTATTTTGAAAACCATGCACTTCCGGACATCAGTCTCTTATCTCAAACTGCTTGTCTATGGTTCCTCAATATGCCCCAGAAGTTTTTTCCAATTGAGAGGGGACACCCTGTATAGATATAACAACATTAAGTTAGCTTTGACGGTGTTGTAATTTTTACTATCTTTTCTTATTTGATATAAAATTTAAGAAATATTTTATGTCGTTGCTAATGCTGTAGTGGTTTTCACATGCTTAGTGAAATCATCAATGCTTTTGTGAAAAACCATTATTTTTGACGGCCATACGTATTTCCGAATAATGTGATGTCACAGTCGAAGGGTAATATTAATTCTATATAATAGGCAATTTACATGTAAAGCAACATCACGACACTTACCGTGAAAAACCTTCCTTTCATATGCTATTTTCGAATCCTGACCACAGTGGACTAATTATTTTACCTGCAGTCGCAGTTAATTTTAAGGCTGGCTGAGGCTATTTTCTTTTATTATTTGAAAATACTGCAACACATTTTAAACTATCAGAAGCAGTTATTAGAGATTTCTTCGTTTATGATTTGTTTGGAAGAAAGATAGATAATAGCTCTCTCTATTACACATTTTATTGGATTCTTGACTTTTTATTTCGATTTCACTCTATAGTTAATGTACTTCTCATTTTCAGGTGTACTATACGATTAATGCTGCTCAAACTTCCATCGTACTCCATGAAGAAATGCTTTTTCTACAAAATCGCAAAAACCAATCAATTATAGATCACGACATAACAACAGAGAGTAAGTGATTTGTCTAATTTTAATATCTAAATTGCATGTGAGTTGTTTGTGCTAACGTTTAGAATAAGTTATTATGTACAGGTCTGTTATGAGAAAATAAAAAAACGATAAAAAAATTCTGAAAAGAGATCCATTTTAACCCACATTTGATTTTGTTTCGAAGTTTGGAAACTGAAGTAAATGATGTCATCAACTTTTTTTTCCAGAAATATACTTATATTTTTACATAGTTCAAAACAGCTAATTGTTCTAAGCAACTCTTGTAAAAAAAAATGTGCTATCTTCATTATAAGCAAATTTGTAGAAAAAACTAATATCAAAAATTCGCAATCGTCACAACTTTTAAACAAGTAGACTTTGGAGACAAACTGTAATTATATCTGTCAATACTTTTTTTTTCAATGTGACCACCTCCTAGTTCTAAACACTCATCTAATCTCCGCCTTACTTCGTGTTATTTTGTACCAAAATAAAACGGCTATTTTTTAATCAACCAATGACGCGTTGATTTTACGTTTTAAAAACGTATGTGTGTTTACTGGGCCTTACATAACATTTCTCTTGAGAGTTCATTGCATGCATTTCTAATTTTTTCCTTTAAATGTTCTAAGTTATGGGTTGGCGTTTTATACGCTTTATTTTTCAGTGTTCTCCCACAGGAAGAGGTCAAGTCAGGTGACTTAGGCTGTCACTTTATTGGTCCATTTATGTTTCCCGAAAATATGAAAAAATTCTTAGGTAGTTCTTGCTTGGAACGCCGCCCCCTTCATACTGGAAAAACATATTTGTTCGTAACTGCAATGGCACATCGAGAAACACAGAAAGTTGCTCTTGAAGAAATTGCAAATATTCTTTACTGCATAAAACACCTTTGAAAAAGTATGGACCAATTAAATGCCTGTTAATAATACCACACCAAACTATAATGCCAAAATGTCCTTTGTTTTCAATCGGATTGACAAATAATATGTCAACTTTTTCGTTATGCGTAAACACATAAAATGTACACATCAAATGACGATAAAACAATTTGTCAACCATTAGTTTAATTATTGACAGATATAATTGCAGTTTGTTTCCAAAGCCTACTTATTTAAAAGTTCTGACGGTTGCGGATTTTTGATACTAGTTTTTTTTTACAAATTTGCTTGTAATTTTTTAACGAATGAAGATCGCACATTTTTGTGTTTACAAAAGGTGCTGAGAAAAATTAGCCCTTTTGAACTATGTATGTATGTTTCTGGAAAAATGCCTTGATGACGTCATTTACTTCAGTTTCCAAGTTTGTAAACAAAATCAAATGTAGGTTAAAATGGAGCTTACTTAATCCCATTTAAGAATCTCTTTTCAGAATTTTTCTATCGTTTTTCATTTTCTCATAACAGAGCTGGGACATCGAGTTTTGCTCACCCTGTACTTGCCAGGCTAATAGCTAGTTTTGTTTAGGAAATAATCTAGGTAAGTGTCACCACCGTAGACGTAGTATATGTTCGATGGTGTCACTGTATAATACCGTTATTGAAATGCATATTATGTTTAACTATATTGACCGTGGTGACGAATTTGAACGTATGACAGTCGCACAACTGAAAAGTAAAAAACAGCTCTTTGTATACGAAAATAGGGATAAGTGTTTTGGTGAGGATTTCCATTTGGCCACGCTTTCGAGTTACATACACACTGCGCCTAATATTACTCGTATATCCCGCCTGCCAGTGAAACCTTATAACACAACTCCGCTTGGCGAGCAAAGTATTCCTAAGTTTGTCTGTCCGTGGTATAACTTATCCGATCCGGTGTGAGGAGATTTGTAGTCTATGTAATTTAAAAGTTAATCAATCTATCCATCATGTTTTGTTCGAGTGTGTCCCCTTGGCATGTATCAATGAGAATTCTGAGTGTTTCCTCAGCCTCAGCTCGTATCTCGACTACAAGACTGAACTGTCTAAATATAACATTAAGTCAATTAAAAGGATATGTTATCACATAGAAGATACGAGTATATTGAAGTTACTTTGTAAATGAATAGGTAATTATTATGATATTGTGTATCATATGTAAAGCCTAGTAGTATTTTTTTTTTAGTTTTTTTTTTTGGTATTTTATTTAAAACAATTTACCATAATTTTCTAGGTAATAGCACGGTATAGCATAGATAAAAATGATAATAGTATAATATATAAATAGCTGTTATGTTATATGCTTTGGTTAGTGTTTGGTGGTTGTTGTTATTGCTGATATAATAGATATTTTTGTTGCTCTTGAGTTTACATTGTTGTTTACACTGCTATAAATTTGTAAACAAATTTTCATAAGCAAATATATTGACTTGAATTATTTTAATATGGATTTTTTTACGTATTTCCGTATTCCAAAAATATATCTGAAAGAACAGTTTTGTGTATGCGCTGAATTCTATTATATTATTAAAACGTTTCAATTGCCTAATAACATTAAAGAATTATTTTAAAACGCTACTCATGAGTGTTTCAAACTGAGAGGGGTGTTGGGAAAATATGTTTAATTAAAATTGGTATTCTCGCGTTTTTTATGAAATTTACAGTTTTCCAGTAAAAAAAAAACATCCCTCCCAGTTTGATACGTTCATGACAAAATATTTTTGCTTTATGTTATTAGGCAATTAAACTTTAGTATAGATGAGCAAAATTCATTGTTCTATCACCTGTATAAATTTGTCATTATACATGTGGAACACGATGTATATAGAAATAATTAAAATGAACAAAATTATAAAATAACTTTTGTAAAAAACTGAAAAATAAGACATTTTTAAAATTTATAAACAAAGCACATAATAGGGAAGTTGATTTTCCTTTAATTGTTACCACAGCTTGCTCTATGGGACCAAGTAATTTTACTCGTATGATTACAAACATCTTCAGATCTAAACGATACATAAAACTACAAGATTTTAGATGGTGATATGGATTGCCACGACTTCGGTCCATGTTACTCCATCCGCAAACACGGACAGTAGTATTTAAAAACCCCTGAGCTTTTCGTATAAAATGGACAGCTTTTGCGGACGTTGCTGGCAAGTTTTTTCGAACAGAGCATTCAAATGATTTTGTAAAAAGTTCAAATAAATGTCGCTATTCAATAGATTTGGTAAGATGTATAGCGCATCCATAATTCCTGTTCACATATTTACGAAAATCTGTTTTGAAAAAGAGTTTTATAAATTGCCTTAAAATTATCAACCATTTAAACTGAACCTTCTGATAAACAGAAAGATACTCCGACTTACAAATTTCTGCTAGATACTGCGTCATGCTTTAGGAACAATCGGATTATATCGGGCTCTGGGCAGTAATTCCTTGGTGATATTTGGTACTTTTATTTACTTTAACGGAGTTATGGTTCAGACATCGTGCTACTCCGAGCTGCAGTACGGACAAACGATCGAGTTCTGGGTTCGAATCCCAGCTCTGGCAATAATAATAATATAAATTTTTGGGGCGACACAACCGATTTTTTAATTAAACTACTTTCTGTTTTAAATATAACTGGTCATTAATAGTAGTAGGAATATGCTTTTCAGCAGAAATATTAATTATATTAATTAGAGTCCTTTTTATTTTTATACCACACAAAAGAAAAACAGATCCAAAAAAAAATTTAATGGTTGTTTCTATGCCTCTGTTAAGCTTTCATTAAAATTGATGTAATAGATTTAATTTAGTTTAGAGTTAATTAAAAATGATAAAGATACGTACATACATTTTATTAATTAATTTTTTCCAGCATATGAGGACGAGCAACTAGAAAGCCAAGTGTTAAGTATGTAGACACATTTATGCGTTTGCTTTAAAGTATGTTTATGAGCGTGGTTTAAAAAGTATATTTCTGATATGAAATTATTCATACAGGGTGAGTGTAGCAAGACGCGTCAGTTTACTGTATCAAAACTGCAGCAAATTTGATTTCTTCTTCAATGGTATATGTAAAACTAATATATTTAGCACAATGATGCAATTACACAAGGACGTCGAGACTGAGATACCTATCAAAATCGTGTTTTTTTTTTTTGCTAATAGAAAACCATGTATTTTAGGGTACATGTTGATACTGCCTTAAATATAATTGGGATTTTCTATAATATACAGGGTGTTTCAGAAAGACATGGCCAAAATTTGTGAGCGAATTGGGGACATCTAATCATAAAAAAAACCTAAATTGTAATTTTTCGAACAGTCCTTATTTTCAAACATACCGGGTGTTAAAGATGCCTGAGGACATATTTTTTTGAAATATTTTCGAAACGAGTAAAGATGAATTAACCAAATGTAGCATATTTATTCACCTAGTTAAATGTCATAAACTGACATTTATCTGAATAAAAACGGATGACCATAGGCGGGTAAACGGGGGGCATCCTTGCCTTAATTATAACCTAACTTTTTTTCCTTGTGATTTTTATTAATTTTGTGTCAAAAATGTGATTAAATAAAGTTTTCTACATAAAAATAGCATACATTTGCTTAATTCTTCTTTACTCGTTTCGAAAATATTTCAAAAAAATCGTCCTCAGGCAGTCATTTTTAACACCCTGTATCTTTGTAAATAAGGACTTTTCGAAAAATTACAATTTATGTTTTTTTCAAGATTAGATATCCCCAATTCGCTCACAAATTTTGGCCATGTCTTTCTGAAACACCCTGTATGCATAGGGTGACTCATTATGGTTGCAACAAACGAAAACTGGAGATTCCTGAAAACAATTCAAGCATTTTTTGCCATTGAACCCATGTCCGCAAATGCTTCGTTATCGAGATACAAGGTGTACAAATTTAGTGGTTAAATTAACTTTTTTATTCATTTCTCAAAAACTAGCTAACCGATTTTGACAAAATTTTACATGCATTTGAGGACAGATAACCTAAAAGATTCTGAATTATTTTGTCTTTCATTAACTGTTCATTGGCGTAGATATAGGGGGCATTTGGATAATTTTACACATAAATTAGTTAAACACAGCTTTGACAAGCTTCATTATTTTAAATTATTACTTTTTTAAAAATAGCAACTTATAAGCTACAAAAAAGTTAATAACGTCGATGTTATGGTTTCTACCATTTTTATGGAAACCGATAAATTGCAAGTTAATTGTAGATTTAAATCAAAATAACGTTTACCAGAAATCAAAATGAAAAATCAAAGTTGCCGTGGTAAACGATTTAATAATAACAAATTACTTAACAACAAATTTTAAGGCCTATCAGTACAATTAACTCGATATTAAATTAAGAAAATTAACAACTGTTCAAACTGCCCTCCATTGACAGTAATGCATATTTTACATCTTTCCACTAATGAATTTGTAGCTCTAATAAGGATTTTATGATTGTTTCTTATTTTCCTAGCAGCTTCATGAACTATCTCCAGTACTTGGTTTTCATTTATAATTGGTACACTGTAAACCAATTGTTTCATGTACCCCATAAAAATAAGTCGAGCGGATTCAGATCCGGTGATCTTGGAGGCCACTCAATGGAACCTCCCAAACCAATCAAATTGTTACCAAACAGTTGATTTAAAACTTTAGTTACTTGTCTACCACGGTGCGCAAGGGCTCCGTCATGTTGATACCACATGCTTTGACCAATTCAGAGGTACATCCTCAATAAATTCGGGCAGGCGGTTGTGTAGGGAAAGACTATTGATTTGAGTTTAAATTACGAACAACGGCAATAATTTATTGTTAAACATGCCACCTCAAACATTGATACTAAAACGTTCTTGAAAATTTCGATACAGACTATACATGTTCATTATGTTTTGTATTTATGCCATCTCTAGTAAAAGTTGCTTCATCTGACCAGAGCACTTTCTCTCAAAATCTTTCATCTTCTTGATGCTCACCAAGAACCCAATTACAAAATAGTAGGCCTCGGTCTCCAGGATGTAGGGCCTGGACATCTTGATGATGATAGAGATACAGCATTTCTTGATTTAATAGTCTCCAAACAGTTGTTCGAGGTAATGCCAATTGAGTTGGTATTCGTCTAGTGCTTATTTTCGGATCGTCTAAAACTAAATCCACTATGTTTTCTTCAGTTTGAATATTTAGACGATGCGGTCGTTTGTTAACTCTAGGTAAAATGCTCCCTATCGTTCTAAGCCTGTGAAATGTAGCCATCCATGTTTTGTAAAATAGATGACGTCTATTAGGATAACTAATTTGGTATTCTCTGGCCGCTGCTCTTGCATTTGCATTACACAAACATATTCTTCAATTGAAAAACTCATTTTAATTTAGAAAAAATCATTCGCAATATTCAAAACAACTACGACATAATAAAACAATTTTAACTAATTTAAATTTGTTGCTGTCAAAGTTTTTTTTATTGTTGCGGCATTCGTTTTTCATGGCAACTTTGATTTTTCATTTGGTTGTCTGGTAAACGTTATTTTGATTTAAATCTACCATTGCAATTTATCGGTTTCCATAAAAATGGTAAAAATCACAACATCGACGTAATTAACTTTTTGGTAGCTTATAAGCTGCTCTTTTTAAAAAAGTAATAATTTAAAATAATGAAGCTTGTCAAAGCTGTGTTTAACTAATTTATGTGTAAAATTTACCCAAATTCCCCCTATATCTACGCCAATGAACAGTTATTGAAAGCCAAAATCATGCAGATTATTTTAGGTTAACGGTCCCCAAATGCATATAAATTTTTTTCGAAATCGGTTAGCTATTTTTTGAGAAATAAACAAGAAAGTTAATTTGAATACTAAATTTGGACACCCTGTATCTCGATAACGAAGCATTTGCGGACATGAGTTCAATGGCAAAAAATGCTTAAATCGCTTTCAGCAATCTCCAGTTTTCGTTTGTTGCAAGCATAATGAATCACCCTGTATAGCGATCCCTTAAGGTTTTGACATACATCATAAATTTGTGAAATTTTAAAGCCTTGGTAAAAAGATAATATTTCCGTGTATAGTAAATTTGAGGAAGAACTGTTTAGGATGGTGATAATTCGCTTTATATTAACATATTCACGGAAACAATCTTCTTTTAAGTTACATAGGCTGTTCACAATTAGTAACGAAAATGGATCACCATTTAAATGAGTGTAACTTGATTTTCTTAATAGAACAGCCTGTAAAATTTGCTTTGAATAAGAGTTGCCGCTACTGGAATTGGATTGCTTTATTTTCGCTCAAAATACGTTTTTGGATAATACTTCAAAATCCTAGTACGCTCACATCAAAAATTTTAGTCAGATGATGTTAATTATTTTAATAAACTAATCACAGTTAAATTCAAAATCATCACAGTATACAATAACATTCAGAGGAATGTGCAAAGAAACCAAAACAAAATGAGTGTCATTCGGTATGTGCAGAAAATGGAAATGATTTCGAATATTTAGTTTAAAGAATTTTATTGTTAGTATGGTTTATTATTTGATATTCGCATTAGTTTATTTTGATTTTTGTTACTAATATAATTATTCTGATCTATTAATTCGTATCAGTATTTTTAATTTGGTTAATTAATTCAGTAATAAGTATTTATTGACGTTTTGGTTAATTTTGTTAAATCTCAATTTAAGTTCACTAAGCAAAATAAAGCAATTTGAGTACTCACAACCCTTAACACAAAATTCATGCAGAATTAAAATCTGCATTTGGTACAAGTAAAATTTCTCATTTAGTCGGGTTGCTCGTAAGTTTTTAACAGAAACATACGGAAATCGCTAGCCTGCACGATCCCCGGATTTAAATCCTCTGGATTATTTCACGTTGAGCAACCTGAAGTCCATAGTTTATGTTACTCCCGTGAAAATGTGGAGGACCTAAGGAATCGCATTATATCTGGGTATAATTCGATTAGCAACGACCCTGGTATTTTTGAGAGCGTTCGCCACTCAATGAAGAGAAAATTGGATTCATGTATCAGAGCTAGAGGTGGTCACTTTCAACAGTTTTCGTAATTTTTTGTATTGGGTATAAATGTTAATTTTATTTATTTATTTTTATCTTGCTTCGAGATGTTAATGTTATTTTTATTTGAATGTAGTTAGTTTTAGGTTAAACCAGTGAGTAGTATTTTGGTACCAAAGTTGGTTAAAATATGTTAAGTTGGTTTTTCAGTTATCGTGGCTAAAGAGAGGCAGACAGGCAGAACCATAGACTGACAGACAGACATTTTTTAAAACTAATTATTTACGTGTAAAATGACCGAAAACACATAGTTCCGGTGGAATTAAAAAATAGATTAATGAAACTTTGACTTTACTCCGTAGATATACTTATACGAGTATAATATTACATTGAATTTGATATGTAGAGCTAAAAATAGTAACATACTAACGAATTGCAAAGGTAGTTCCGGATCCGTCGCCTCCTAAACGTCGCCCTGTCCATCAGGCATAAATGTATATATTCATAAACTAATTTTATTCCCTCCTGGGAATGCCAACAGTGTTAAGGGACGCTCGCAGAGAATAAAAAATTGTTTTGGTGAGGTGTTAAAACTACTTCTGCTCATCGATTATAAATGTTATTGATATGTACTTCCAGCATGGTGAAGCTGCACATCGCTATATTCTCATTGAACAACATTTTCCAGAAGCTAAGTTTCCTAATTCATGGATTGGTTCGGTGGCCACCTATGCATCTCTTTGGACTGATTAAACAAACATTTATTTTGTACAAATGAATAGCAGGGAATTGCTAATTCAGCGAGTATCAGACACTTGCAATGAAATTAGAATCTCACTCGTTCAATTAGAAAGTTTGTACGGATATTATTATACTAGAGTCAATGTGTTGCACATAATGAAAGTCAACGTACCATATGTGTTGCATTTATTTTATTGCTCCGTTTTAATAAAGCAAAGTGATTTTAATTAATGTTTCAGCATTCTATTATTATGAAATATCGTTTTAATAATGTCATTGCGCTAACCTGTACAAAGACACTGTTAACTTTATACTCGTACAGTGAGTCATAAATTCGATGAAACTTGAAGGAAGAAACTCTCGCCTGTCACTATTAGTTTCAAATAGCACGTTTTTTGATGAACAGAAAAATATACAGGGTTAATCGTGTCTAGATCTTATTTTTATCGTTATTTCGCCGAACGTGACCTGTTGTCTGACCTTGTCCTTTACCCCAATATCTTGAGATCGAAACAATTATTATTTTGTCAGTTTTTCCTATCCTCATGCCTTGATTACGCAGGAAAACCTGTTGCGTTTTGTTTTGATATTAGTTTAGATGTAGACCTCGAACTTTATTAAATTTTCCGCTAGGACGGCCTTTGTCATATTTAATTATGAACGCTCCTAGATAGACACAGGAAGGTTAATATTTTATGGTTTTAAGTGGTCCAAGTATAAGCGTGATAGTAGGCGTAGTTTTTGCAAACAAATTAACTTTATTAAATTTTCCGCTAGGTCGAACTTATAGGAAGGGTAGTGTTTTATAGCCCTTGTAGGTAATTTTAACTGGTCCAAGTATATAAGTGATATTATGCGTATTTTTGCAAAAAAAATAACTTCATTAAAGCGATGAATTTTGTTTAAAAATACGTTAATTTTTAAGGTGCTTTAAGTGATAATAAAGACATTTAAAAATTGTTGTTGGACTATATACTAGGTAAAATGGTGTGCACTTTCACTCAGGTAAATTAAGTACCTATACCCCGACTTTATTATTAGAATAAATAAATATATATTTGTAAAAAAATTAATGCAATAATTTGTAGACATATCAACAAACAATACATATAAAAAAATTAGAAATGTTTATAATAAACCCAAACTAAGCAATTTTATACTTCTTATTGTAATAATTTACCAATAATTAAATTATTAAGCAAATAACCAACGAAATCAATCTTATAAAGGAACCGCAATTTACCAAAGATATATCGTTTAATTTTGAAGATTCTGTTGGATAACCGTCAAATGATTTTGATTTTCTAATACGTTAAAATTTAAAACTTTTTGAACCAAGCTCATATTTTAATATCTACGTTAATATTCCTAACAAATATCATTTTGCTGCTTTGTAATAAGTAATGTATTTAGTATAAAACTAATTATATTATGTTTTAGTGAGTTTCTGCTAGAAGAGATTCTAAAACGCTTGAACTTTTTTTAGTCATATAACCTTGAGGAAAATATTAAATAGCATATAAATGTGCATTGTGCATATGGTGTCATTTGTTGTGAATAATGAATAAAATTCCCGTGGCAAATCAATCGAATCTTACTACCTTTGTTTGCTTTACAGTTTAACGTACTAACCTCTGAAACTTCTTTGACGATGCGAATGGTCATGGTATCTAGGTACCTAGATAGTTTTACCAGAGAAGAGTCAACTACTTTTGCAAGAATTGAATTATAACAACAGAAAAATATAAGTTAATTACTTTTTAAAACACATTTCCCAGTTAACGAAAGCCTAAAGTGAAAACGACCCCTTAGCTCACCACTGATGAGTTGCGGTTCAACGAAACGGCCCGTCTGGTGAAAGTCTTGTTACATTATGTAACACGCAATTCATTAAAAAAGAATGAAATTTACACTAAATGGAATCGAAATTTAGACATTTTGTATAAATATGGCAATGAAGGAATTCTATTGAAACCTTATTTTCATATATCCAACTAGGAACTATGAATACCCAATATCAACACCCAGTGATGGTAATAACACGGGCAGCGTGATCTTCGAAAATATTGCAACTGATGCATGCATATTGCATGAAATTCCTGATTTTCCTAATCCCATTATTGATAAAGTCACTTATATCAAAATGTGAAAGGTATCTCACTCATTGTCAGTTCTTAAAGGAATCTGTAGCCCTTAACATAAAATTCTAATATGGAATCCCTGGTAGTCTCGACGTTTTCTATGGCGTAAAGAGATACGCCGAATGTTTAAATATTGGGATTATTTTTTTTTGCCGTACTATTTCATTTCATAATCTTAACGTAGGTACTTGTTTAACAGATATTAAATCTAGAAACAAAGATCCTGCTACTATTTTTGGCCGATTGTGAATGGTAATCTGTCGTGAAATAAGTTGACAATTTCTGACACTAAATTAATGTTATTTTTTCGGAATTGCTGTAACTATGTCATCTATTTCAGTTACAGTTTTTTGACCGATTGGTTTCGGAGGAGTTATCTGCACTTCGACCGGGACAAAACTTGTTATATGCGTTTTCGCACCCATAGAAGTGGGGTTCTTCTGGAGAGAGTAAAACGAAACTTAATTAGTGACTGTCAACAAGAATAACAAAATGAAAGAAAATTAAAGAAAAGTCACGAAAATGGCTCAAAATGTAGTGCACCCACCTCAATAGATTTTCGACATCTTCTCAGTAAGGCATTTCTTACAGCAAATAGTTCATACGGATTTCGACGCATATTAATGCAGGTTTGCTGAATTGTTAAAATTAAATATTCCCTTGGTAATACGGGATTAGCGTAAACTTTATCTTTAATAGTGCCCCAAAAGTCTAGCGGATTGAGATCCAGTGACCTGAATGACAAGGCCACTGATCCAATACCATTACCTACGTCATTATTCATGTCTCACTAGCCGGCCAATCCATAGTTGACGTTAATTTTTATTGAGCGATTCTCTTACAGCTATTCCAAAAGCGGGAGCTCCATCCAGTTGTATCCGATTGTCATGACTTAAATTATTGGGTACATCGTCTAGGTTGTCCAGCAGATTATTGTTAAGAAACTCCACAAGCAGTTCAAGCTTGGGGGTAGGAAATGTAAACCACAAACATTACCATCAATAACCCAACCCAACCAAACCTTTACGGAAAATGAATTTTAGAATGATATTGGCCGAATTTATGGTAATTTGTTACCCCACGTCTAGTACGTCTAGTAAAAGAGGACTCATCCGTCCAAAGAATCTTATGTAAAAAGTCTGGATTTTCTTCAGTCGCGCCACTGGCATAATCTTATTCTTTTTTCAGCATCACCAGGGTGCAAATTCTGAACATGCTGTAGGTGATATACATGTCTGTGGTCATCGTGTAGTGTTCGTAATATTTTAAACTTAGCTAGGTGAGCTGCCTTTCGTGAGCTCAGCCTCGGATTGTTATCAAAAGTACGAAGTTCCGATTATTCTAAATATTATATCGACGGTGTCTGTTCCGTTCGTTATTAAAACGCAGGCCAAAATTATGATGTGTTCTGATAAAAACGCGAGCATTTGGAACCCTTTTATTTGGATAGTGTCTACGATATTCACGAACTGTGGGTGATGTGTCGGTACGCACTCCACTGATGGACGTAAAATAATATTGTTTACGTAAAAAAGATGTATTTAAATTATCTATCCAATCGTGCTAAATGTCATTTAAATATCTAAAGTAGTTTTAAGGATATTAATAAATTTTGAATTTTTTATAAACATTTTGTAACGAAGCATTTTTCGGATAGGTATAGTTTTTATATAGGGTGACACATTAGTGTGTGGGCGGAAGATATCTCAAGATCTATATGCAATAGACAAAAAAATCCTTTACAAAACTTCTAGGAACTGAAGATATCTACAACCCAAAAATGTTTTTCATTATACAGGTTAGTCCACAAATGTGCTACATACCAAACTTCCATTTTCTTAATGCGACATCCTGTATATTTTAACATAAGTAAATGCCGCTCTTTTTTGTGGTTACAGAAACAAAAATCCAACCAGTTTTTCGTGGCAGGTCCATTTGAATTCTCTTCTTTTCTCCGTTTTACTGGATTTTATTAACATTTGGTTTAAAATTTTTGAGGGTGATCACAATTTCTAAATTGTATTTTTATGGGAAAATGTTAAATGGAACACCATGTATATCGGCTTAGATTCGAGGAGTCCCTTTCCCATACTTTTTATTGATATAATTTCATGAGCTTAAAGCAAACCGTTTTTTCATAAAAAATTATTTAAAAAAAAAGAAAAATTCCCATCAAGATTCGCAATTGGTGAAAAAAATTTAACCATATTTACAGGGTGTCCCATTTAACATTTCCCCATAAAAATACAATTTACAAAATGTGACCACCCTGAAAAATTAGAAATCAGATGTCAATAAAATCCAGTACAACGGAGAAAATAAGGAAATTCAAATAAACATGACACGAAAAGTTAATATATTTTTTTGTTTCTGTAGTTACGGCAACGCTTTAAATTTATGTCAAAATTAACCTTTATTTACAAATGTTTCAAAAACTACTGGACCTAGGCATGCCAACCCTTATGTCATTTTTCTTGTCTTTTGTGCGGCATTTATTTATGTTAAAATAGACATGGTATTGTAGTAGTACTAACTAACCGGAGTTATATATAGATAGGATAATGAATGCAGAGAGTATTATCCCGTCTAAACCCTAATAAGATAATTAATATTACTATATACTAGGTTCGAATTTAATACATAATATTTAACGAGCGTTAATATAGATGATTGCGTAATTCTCAAAGACTCAGACCCAAATTATGATAGTCAAAAGAATAATAACAGAATCAAATTATTAAATGAAAGAAACAAACAACTAATAGCTAATCAAACCTTTTTTAGATGTCAGAGCAACTTTGGCGTCGTTCACAACACTTCAACCTTGTTTAACACTACTGTTTCAAGACTTATTCATTTTGTGTCCCCACGTAATAAAACTCAATTTCTTTGTAGGGGGTAACTTTATGTTTATTTAAAATTAAGAATAAAAGAGAAGAGATAATTATTAAAAGAAAATCTAAATCTAAATTAAAACTAGACAAAATCAAGAAAAACATAGAATAATCAACAATTGATTAATTGAACAAAACTCTTATTTAACTAATATTTAATCTTAATAAAGACTTAGCATAATGGAAATCGATGTAATTACGAATAATTTACATTGATTTCCACTTAAATGTCTTCAGTTATTTTGTATTAGCAAAAGAAAAAGATAATACGAAACTAAAATAAAAATTAAGCAATTATACCAATAATTCAGCTTTGATAGCCTTCTGAATAAAATCTCAAAAAAAAAATAAGTAAAATAAAATAAAAGAATTTTTGTAATCAGAAAAATGAACTTAGAAAAATTATAAATCTTAAAACAGCTTATAAGAAAATATATTTAGAAGTGACTTACTTGGATCTCGAACAAGAACTGACTTTTTAATTGAAAAGAACTAGCGAGGTACTTTGTTTCAGAACGTTACTCTGATTACCTCCCCTATTATGCCTCAAAAGAGGGATGATAGCCAATAGGAATTCGAAGACGCCAGTTTCAGAGCGCAACCCTTGCGCAGCGTTAGAATAAAGCACTAATTATTGATTTTCTACTCTTTAGTCGTACTTCTATTTTCTGTTATTCGATGTGGTTCAAGCGTATCTCGAGAGATGGCGATACGAGGTTTAATTCTGTGAAATTATGAATAATATTTACATGATTCAATTTAATTGGTATAATTGCTCAAGATACTTAATTTATACTAACTATGATTCGACGTGATGTAGATATTTCTCTTGTTGTAAATGTGACGACATTTTGCCGTAATATAGCAACTATATTAGTGACAAGATATAACTCATAAATAAAGCAAAAGCCTTTAACTCAGTTCTTAAAAAAGACTGCCCAAGACTCACCCATAACTATTGATATTATTATTATTATTGTTATTATTATTGTTATCCCCTTGGGTAGAGTCAGACATTGGGAAGCAAAAAAAAAACCAAGTAATTAATATCAACATTCCATCGATCATAACGTATTCCTTAATTTAAACAATTTATAAACGTATCGACAATGTTTAGTGAAAGCAATGCTTGAGCAAATCGGCAACACTGTTACCGAATAAATATCTGTAGAGTACGTAATAAACATTCTTATCTTAAAAACAAAATATTTTAAAACATCGATAAGTGTTAGACCCCCCATATTTTAGGGTACGTTCGTATTTATGTTTACAAAAAAAATATCCTGTCCACAATCTGTGGGAATATTTCGTCTTATTATGAATATATATGATAGAAAAAAAGGGCATGTTTGACATTGAAAATTCTCGGAAAGAAAACGATCTGCCACCCATGCATTCTAGAATTGCGTAATCTGTAAGCTTGCCAGTGGCGGGTTCTATTTTGTTACAGTATCGCATTAAGAAAAAGCATGTTTGGTCCGCTGCGCGTTTGTGAACTACCTTGTATATTTCAAAACATTTTCGGTTCTAGATCTCTTCAGTTCCTAAAATTTTTGTTAAGGATTTTTTTATCTATCGCTTATAGATCTTGAGATATCTTCCACACTAATGGGTCACCCTGTATATTTTGAGATTTTCTCTTCCTCTAAAGTTTCCGCTTTCGAAACTGGACTACCCTGTATACTTAAATTGTTAATATGTTCGGGTACTAGGCCTGTACTTGTAACATTTGGTGATAGCAAGGCAAAGAGTAGTGTTATGGAAAAACGTAGGCGAATAGGTGACTTGAACTCTGTAGAGTTCCAATTGCCTGGACCAGGGCGAAGAATTTATATTAATGAAGATATGTCTAAGGAATCAAGGGATTTGTTTTACAGAGCGCGTCAGCTGAGGGAGTCCGGATACAAGTACGTTTGGTAGAAGATATTTTCTGTCGGAAAAATGAAACGGCAAGAATAGCTAGACTGGAAAGCTTTGAGCAGATAGAAGTTCTGAAAGATGACGTTAGTGAATAATTTGCGTCCTTTTGGTTTTATTGGATATGTATTGCTTCTTGGTTCATGTAATATTGTTTATTTACATATTTAACTATATTTAAGTTTTGACAAATTAAAGTTTAGTTTTAGACTTACAGTTAATGTTGTTCATTTAAACATCAGATCATTATTGCCTAAGTTTGAACAATTTAAGTCTTATGTTTTAGATAATAGTTTCGACATTATTACGCTCTCTGAGACTTGGCTAGACGAACGCACATTGGATGACTATCTGATTCTTAATGGCTACAATTTTGACGACACAACCGTGGTCGCTGTCGAGGTGGTGGAGTATTGCTGTATGTAAGGAAGTCTATCAATTTTACTCAAGTTTTCAATTTTGATAATGACCATGCTGAACAGATTTGGATTAAATTTAAATTCGGTATGGTTAGGAATATTTTGTGTTTGTTATACCGACCTCCTGGCTTAACGGGGATGGGGGAGTTTTTTTCTGAATTTGAAGGAAATATTTGTAGAGGTCTAGTTGACTGTAATCAGTTAATATCAATGAGGGATTTTTACATTAATGTTTTAGACATACACTGTGGTTTTCTCTCTCTTCTTAGTGACTGTGGCTTGACTCAGATTGTCGATGAGCCAACTAGGCATAGCTAGACCTACGGCATCGCTATTAGATTTGATTATATGTTCTGATAATACATATGTTTCTTCTGTTGAAGTTGAGCATGATATTAATTTGTCTGACCATCTTCCTGTAAGATGTGCATTCAGGACCAAACTTTCGAAGCCTAAGCCGTTTTCCGACACTTTTCGAGATTTCCGCTACTTTGACCAGTATCTTTTTTACAATGATTTAATGAATATGCCTTTCCATAATATTTTTTATATAAATAACATAAAAACTGTAAGAATCTCGAAGGAGAAGGCTCCTTGGCTTTCACAAAATATTAAGGATTTGCAAAGGCAAAGGGAAAAAGCGGTGGCTAAATAAAGAAGAAGTCGTTCTGTTACGGACTGGGATGCATACAAAATAATAAGGAACTTGGTGTCATGTGAAGTAAGTAGTGCAAAGAGGCGATATTTGGAGAGTAGTATTCGTCGAAATAGCTCCAGGCAAAATTGGAAAGTATTGAGGGAATTAGATATATACAGCAAGGACAAAACAACTATTCCATCTACCCTGGGTAATGTAGATAATATAAATGGCTTTACTCAAAATTAAGTCTTATGCTATTGGACATGATAAAATTAATGCCGACATGCTTGTGCGTTCCTGTCCTTTTATTGTTCCCATCATACTACATCTGGTTAATTTCTCTATAGAAACGAAGAACTTTCCATCGAGTTGGAGGCGAGCGAGTATTATTCCTCTCCCTAAGTGCAGGAATCCGTCGGCTTTGAAGTCTAAGACCTATTAGTATACATCCTGCTATCTCCAAGGTATATGAGAGAATTTTGCACGATCAAATGAGAAAATACATTCATGAGCATGGCTTGCTCCCGGAAGTCCAGTCAGGTTTTCGTAGGGGACACAGTTGTTCAACGGCCTTGTTGAAGGTCTTGGATGGTGCTCTGCTTGCGGCTGATCATGGTCGGCTAACAGCCTTGGTACTGTTGGATTTTTCTAAAGCATTTGATCGGGTCGATCACGATTTAATGTTGGCGATAATGTATTGGCTTTGGAGAGTCTGCGTTGGCATTACTTGGTTCCTATCATATCATATCTCAGAGCAGGAGTGTGGTGTGCCTCAGGGTTCGATTCTTGGGCCAATGCTGTTCTCCCTGTATACCTCACAATTTGGAAAGTGATTGAGATATTGCTCAGCTCATTTATATGCTGACGATACTCAAGTATATGTCCTTTAGATCGACGGATATTGCTCAAAGTTGTGAGCATGTAAATTACGATTTGCGGAGTCTTGTGGAACTACCTAAGAATCACTGCCCTACTATAAATCCAGACAAGACACAGCTGTTGCTATTGGGAACGCATCAGGCCAGAATTGCTGCTTCCACCGTGCTAAAACTTAATCTAGATTTTGTCGATTTGAAATGTAAAACTGTTGTTAAAAGCTTGGGATTGTTAATAGACGCTGATTTGCAGTTTAGGGAACATGTAGGCGCCTGCATCAAAAAAGCGTTCTGCAACCTGAAGATGATATACAGTCAACGACTTTTATTGAAGCAGTCCACCAGGACAATGCTTTGTGATAGTCTGGTTTTGTCACACTTTAATTTTGGCGATGTCGTTTATGGGCCCTGCCTACTTGGTGCCGATGCTCATGCAGAATTCTTGTGTGCGTTTAATAACTGGCATTCGAGGGAAGAATCGCGGTGTGAGTGCTAAGATTATTGAACTAAGATGCATGAGAATAGAACAGAGAAGACTTCTACATCTACTTGTTTTGTACAATAAAATTGTGCATTCGAAGCCTCCTCTATATTTATTCAATAAAATTGAGTATGGAGGTCGTAGTCATTCTATAAATACTCGTAATAGTCACGTTATTACTCCGCCACTACATAGCACTGCATTATTTGTGAGGTCGTTCAGTTACAATATCTAACGATTGTACAACGCGCATTACCTCTTGAAGTGGCGTGTTTGTCTGGTCAACGTTTCGGGGCCTCAGTTCGAGATTTAATTATTAATAATAGTATCACCTTTTAGTAATTAGTAAGTATGTTTGAGTGACTTGGTAAATCAATTTGTTCTATTCATTGTATTTTCATTTTTATTTTCATATTTTTTTTGTTTTTATTAGGTACCTATATCTTATATTTTAATTTTAATTTAAGTCATCATTGTTTTTTGTTTTCGTTTCATGTAGGGTTTTGTTTAGTTTAGATTAGCTAAAGTTGTGAATATGTTAAGATATGAGGCTTAGCCTCAACTTCGCCTTTTGTGTAATTAATTTCACACAATAAAGTTATTATTATTATAAGTACATAAATAATTGTTGAATAACTTTGACTCAGTTCCGAGCTCGCGAATTTATTACGCCATCGGAGACACTAAATACTATCAAATAATTATTGTCCGTTGATTCCTCACACAGTACCTACTGTAATCGCAGCGATGCAGAATTGGTTTAAAATCAATGTCGCCTTCACGATTTTAAAAACAGGTGTCTCCAAATCAGAGTTTAGTCACGTGGTAATTTTGCGAAAACAAGTCCTCCAGCAAATGTCATGTCAATAAGTATGATTAGAAATTTGGGTATTTAACTTGATAACCGTGTCAGATTTATAGAGCGTGTTAAAAAGTGTATTATTCTGCCTTGAAAATGCTGTAACCACGTCGTCACTCCCTGTTAACACCACTTAAATTTAAACTGACAATACACTTTGCGAACGTTGTCTGAAGCAAATAGATATGAATTGAATTTAGAGGGTCCAATAAAGGTGTGTCAAGTATGTGTATGGAATGAGAAAATTCGAGGAGTAACCTATAGATTGAGAGAATTTTGGTCGCTAAATATGGAGAATCGGCATTTCGCTTACCTGTTTCATTCGATTATGTTTTTTAAAAACCCACCATATTTACATAATAGCATTACATTCTTAGGGGACATACAGGGTATCATACTGGGAACTGGGAACGAAATCGATCTGTAAATCGAAAACTATACATACGAATATTTTGAAAATTTGGCAGTGTAACTATGTCAACGGAGGCAGATAGGTAACATAGTAATAATTTATTGACACTTCCGGTTACACCGGAAGTAGGTGTCAACTTGCTTATTTCAAATGGAACACAGTATATGTATATTATTGGAGTGTATCGTTTCATATACCTTATTTAAGGTTTGTCTCCCAAAATGACGTTTGCGGCCTCTAAAATCATTATTATTGCTATAACGGTGTCATATATATCTTGTCATCACGCCTGATGAAGTTTTCTAACTTAACGGTGGTATGTTATCGCTCTTTACCAACACTAAGATTTTTTTTTCTAACTTGTTCTGTTAAAACTTCCATTTGGTTCTAATTTGGGAATAGTAAGAGTTTTAATTGAAACCACCTTGCTCTTAGCAGACAATATTTTTCGTTTAAACACATAATGGGCTTTTCCTTCTTAAATTGAAACCATTCTGCAGATATATTGTTTGGAACTTCACTATCCCATGATAACCCTAACATCCATAATTTCTGCAGAATAATTTTAGGTATAATTAATTAATTAGGGCTTAATAATTCTAAGGGATCAAATATTTGGGCTATCTCAGACAATATTTTTCGTGTAGACACATACACCTTTGTCACATTTATATGATCAAAATACTAACTGGGAATTCCAATACAAATGCAGTGCTTTTGTTTTCTCATTTACAACCAAATTCAAAACTCGTGAATTTTTATCATGCAATTCGTCTACCTCTAACTTAAATCCAGCACTTTCCAATATAGTCGAACCTTGACAAAGATTTATACCACTTTGAAGAGAATCATATCCTGATATCCAATCAACTACATAAAAATCATGCATAATACTGTTAGTCACTATGACTCATGTTACTGTTACTGTTAGAGGCTTCGGGATATTTTGAAAATTTTCAACAGTTAATTGTTTTAGACATCGAAATGGACTAGATGTTAAACCAAAAGTGACCGTATTGTATTTAGATCATATTCCTTAATTTCTTCAGAAGGATCAGATCGTCATAAAATGCTCTGAAAAGACGATCACTTTCTTGTATCTACACTTGGTATCTGCACAAAAGGCAACCTTATTTTCCCTAAATCTTAATAAAATTGATATCAGATTGTCTTGAAATTTTGGACCAACATACTGTAAATCATTAATTGGTACCCCTGAATCTGATATTACTGACACATCATACACAACACGCAATTTGGTAGTTGTGCTATTTTCCTTAATGACACCATGGTGAGGCAAATAAAAAGATTTATTGTCATTTCCGTCATATAACCCACATCCTCATATTCACTCATATAAATATGTACTATATTCATCTTTTAACAATTTATCCATTGAAAGTTTTCTTTCCAATGAAAATAATCTTTATAAATCTTTCAAATTACCTACATTATTAACAGAATCCATAAATGGAATGTCTACCACAACTTTACCATCACATCGCTTGACAGAAGATGAAAAAGGTCTTTCATATTTACGTTCATCTACATAACCTTTACTAATATAATACATAAGAGATCTACTGATTAAAAATATGGGCATCGGGGCATGTCTTCGAAAAAAGACTCTAGTTTAATTTATATTTTGGTAAAACCTGCACATAATTCATATTTGTATTAAAATTTATTTATGTATGAGTATTAAATAGTGATCAAGCGATTATTATACTTGTGTGATTTGATTTTTTGTCATTTATTTCTTTTCTCATTAAATAAAAGAATAGTATATTGTGCAACGAACATGAATATATTTCCTACGAGTCGGAAATGGTCATTTCATGTGAGTTTCACACTATATATTTTCTACGACTGTTTTAATATACTTCCATCCTTCAGTAGTGTGCTTTTGAATAAATTGAACATCATAATTTTTAGGGAAATATTTGTTTTTAGAAACTTACCTATACTCGCCCTGTTGGCGTAAGCCTAAATAGAATGAGTTAAAAGTATTAAATTAACTAGGTGGTGTTAAACTGTAATCACTATCACTGTTTTTCATTATATAAATAGCTTTGAAACCTTCGTAATTAGCCAAATAATTTATGCTGTCAATTTGGTTTAATTGTTTTGTCGGCGTTGCTATGGAGATTTTTCATAACCGACGCTTTTTGTCATTACCAGGAAATATACCCGTACGTTGTCCAAAAATTAAAAAACAGCACTACAATGTACTACTTATATTTTCAAGTTATGATTGAACATAAGGCATTCAAAGACAGTCGTAGAAAAAATGTGTTTTCTTTAAATACAACTCTCCTTTATCTCACATAATGCTTTGACTCACTAAGCAGTTCCACTTGAATAAATGAAGATCTAGATGTAAGTGTTGTACAGATATCATTAATAAGTTTAGACGAAACTGTACAATGTTTGCAGACACAATCAACACTTGAAACTTACGCAAACTTGTTCAAGATTTCAGCTTTCTACTAACTGAAACAGCGGTGAAAGTTAAAGTTCCGCTGGGGCTCTGTTTTGATGAAAAAATAAGTAACTCTTTTAATATTTAGTAACCCGCTACAAAAATGCATAGGAAACTATGAAACAGAAATGATCAGAAGAAAAATGTTTCGATATAAGCCGCATCGCCAAGTTCTGATACTATTAGAATTCGAAAGGCGAGGATCAATAACTTAGTCATCAAACTAGATTCTGAACCAGCTATCAACTATCAAAACCTTGTAATTGAAACTGTTAACTAATGTTCCATCGCGAATAGCACCTCAGCGACATAATAGGCCTTACGGCGATCAGTGAAAACATTTTCGTTTAAAACTAATTATTTTATTTTTGAAATAAACAAGTCTGCCGGTAAATTATAGTATTGTGTACCACAATAATCAATAAAACCGAAATAAAGCTGTATTGTTCATTTATCATTTTAAACCAGACAATAGAATGACATATAAATTAGGCAATAAATGTAAAAGGGATTTTTAGTTACCGTCACATTTTACATATATTTTATGCTAGGAGTAATTGATCATAAAGGCATTCACATTTTATTTTTATTAAACCTTTCCAAATTGAGTTTTCTACTATAAATGCGAAAACGTATACAGGGTTTCCAGTGATTTAGGTACATTGGGACATTGGGACATTGGTAACAAGGTTATCTTTCAGACGTCTAAACATAGCTCTTCCAGGTTCTCGTCTTTCTGGATATTTAGTCAAATAAACTTATTCAGCATTCGCGTCATTTCTGCAACAGAGAATAAAATACTCAAACATATGGAAGGTATGTGTCGCTATTTGAGTACCTATATAATCATTTTCTTTGTTAATTGAAAACTGACAGTATTGACTGACTTTGACAGTTGCAAAATGACAAAATAAGTCTTAGCAGCAGCCCACTATGACTAAATTGTGAAGAAATGTAAAAGCCGGCTGCCATGACATCTTAAACTTCTTATTTTTAATTATTTGTCTTAGCAAAATATAAAAATGTTACACATGGTTGATAAGTTGAGGATGTGAAAAATACAAAAATTTAATATGACGCCCATAAGAAACCCGAAAGTTGATATCGGCCATGAGCAGAATAGTAAGTTCCAGGAATTTTTTGACGCTATTTTCGAAATCAGCATATTATGCTGAAACTTGGATATATTTAGCTTCTCGAATAAGAAACATACTGTGGTCTTTCAAAATGGCACGTTTTTGTTTTTCACCCTTTATTTACGTAACGTTATCGATTTAACACATAATTGAATGTACGAACCTACACCCCCAAGAAGATAAACTGTAAAAATATACCTATATAAGAAGGTTCAAAAATACGAAAATGCAGTGATAATAATAATGTAGTTTATTTATAATCCCAAATTTAACATTAAAATACAACAATGGAATAGTAAATAAACACAACATAGTACATAGTAATACACAAAATATTTCAGATAATAGCACCCAAAAAATAGCTTTAGCAAGGATCATAATAGGGGTTAAAAGGCAATTAACACTGATTTAAAATTTTAACCCAAGAAAGCAGCATATTAGGTACATTAACTATAATAAAACGCTAGCTATCTTATGCACTCTAATCTTCAACGAAAACAGGGTAAAGCTAGGCGCAGATTTCTGACAATCAAAACAAGTGTAAAATACGCCATGTGTTTTATCATTCGTTTAAATAGTCAGCGCAATGCAACGTTTACTTTTGTTGAGGCTTTTTTGATGGAAACATTTTTACAATAGTTCCCAAATCGTTACTTTTTTCATTAAAGTAAAGCCATTCGAAAAGAAAACAGATTTGTGTGTTATTCTTATGGAATCTACTCGCTTAAATCACATACAAACTTACAATGCTATGCTGCCACAATTTATTTCAAATTATCGCTATGCTACTCGTACTTATTATTCACACAATACCGTAATTAATCCGAAATCTATTTACACCCGACACACTCACGGATGCTTCATTAAACATAAATTGTATTTCCCCAAGTTTATTTTATTTTTGATAAAATAATTTGGTTCCATATTATTTTCTTTCACTGAATTCAATTCATTCAAAATCTGACAACAACTAAGAAAAATTGCGAAAATCCCGGATGCCGCACTTGATTTGAAGATTTTCACCGTAAACATATTCCAGCACATTTGCCTCAATAAATCCACACATTACACTATAGATTTACACATGGAAGATTATTAGATACTTGATTTTCCAACAAATGTAATTTACTCAACTCCCACAATAATATAACAAATAATATTAAAACATTATTTTATCTAAAAAAACTACTAATTTATACTTATTTTTATTTTACTACTATTCACATGAATTGAATCTGGCAGAATTGTTTTTAAATGACACAAGTTGACACATTTGGTATTCGAATATAGATTTTTTACCGTCCTCACCAGACGGGTTACAATTTCAATAAGAATTAAAAAAGTTCAATGACCCCGTGAATACCAACATGTGCAGACGGGCTACAATTTCAATAATAATAAAAAAAGTTCAATGAACTGGGTCATAGACATCCAAGAAATGTATCGATATATTATGTCTTTAATTATTAGAGATGCAAGAAATGTATTGATATATTCCATTCGATCTCTGTTAAAAATGGAGCACAACCTGACGAATAGTATGCCCAGTTCTGTAAACCCAGTCAGCCGCGAGCAGGCCAACGAAAAAGAGGCGCTCGAAAAACAAAAGCGTCGTTGTTTTTTAAATTTTGGATTCGACAAGTGTCAGACGAAAATACTTAACACATTTTTTTCTGTTAAATTGTTCATGATTTGTTATATTTATCATATTTTTTCGTATTAGTTTTAGTCGTAGTGTTACATAACTTAAAATTTTCGACAGTGTCAACTATTTATATAATACAACACAAATTTCGTAGATCCCGGGTGTTTTATTGCACGTAACGCGAATTTATTATCAATCTCAATTTCTTTTTAAGGTTGAACTATTGTCTCGAGGATTGCAACTGATTCTATTGGCCGCTTGTACAAAAACAAAATATTTAATGGTTGTGCACTGATGGCAAATAACAATATTTTTCTTAAAACTAAACAAAAATATTTTCCTTTAATTCATCTGTTACAACAATATTAAAATCTAAGAGAAAAAATAGCAGTCATTCCACTTTTAGAAGAAAAAAACAATTTTCATTTATTTATTACTTTTTATTACTATGCTCGTAAATGTAAAATCTGTTTGTTAAATAAATATTTTCGGTAGGCAATCCTGAAACCGGCCAACAACAATTATTCTTTAAATGATGATGGAATTATGTTATATATCGCGCAAAAAACAAATTAAAATGATCGCAAAAAAATTGCGCTGGGCTGTTGTGGGGGAGACAGTAATGGTAGATAATAGCGGACCAAGATTTGAACCCTGTGACACTCCTGAAGTAGCAACAAACTCGTACGATCAGCAGCCCTCGTATTCAACAAACTCCACTCTGTCTCGAAGATCTGATTTAAGTAAATTAACGATAGTCCAATCATCCTGAGTTTAGACAATAACACGTAGTGATCAATACGATCAGAAAGCTTCACAAGCTACACAACCTGAGTCGGACTGTCGATAACCATACAGGTTTGATGAGATAAGGTAGCGAGGTAGTTGTTGTTCAAGATCGTGTTGGCATAAAGCCGCACTGCTCCTCCGCCAGAACCCCCCGAATTCGTCCAGATACGAAGTCATGGATGATTACTTCAAACAGTTTAGAGAAGTTACAGAGTATCGATATAAGGCGATAATTAGATACTAAACTCCTATTACATTTGACTCTTGCCGTATTGACAGGATCATCCGCTATATGTGCAATAAAGGAACGGACAGGGCCCCAACACAGTCCTTGACATAAAAATATAGTATGTCATTAACACCTGCTCTGAGGCATGGCTTAAATTTATTCGCAGCCTTCATAATGTCATATTCATCAATATGTGGTACAATAATGTGATCAGAGTTCACACTTAATATATTAGGAGGAATATCTACAATCGAATCAGAATCAGCATCAAAACTCTCGAAATAAGTGGCAAAAGAATCAACTATCTCCTGAGGAGAACCAGAGCACACACCATTGTACGTCATAACTCCAGTTATTCTCGACCGCCCCTTTTTATGGTATAAGATGACCAAAACAGTTTACGATCACCGGCTATGTTACGTTCAACCTCCTCCACATAAGACAGATAATATTCATTTATCTCAACCCAACCCAACCCAACCTGGCGAACTCAGTTTTGAGTTGTCGCGTTTTGAATTTTTTATAATTTCGATGGATCCTTTCTTTTTTGATGATATTGGTCATGAGATTAGCGGAGCAGTAACTTATATGTAAGTAAATTAAATGCTGTGTACTGTGTAGCCATGCATAATACAACATTGAAAATTAAAGATTTACGTCGACTTTTCATTAATTCAGTAGCAAACGATATTCAACTTTTAATTATTACTGCAAACGATTCATCATCATCGGATTTTTCTGAAGAATATAATTGTTTTTATTTCCGATGTTCTTTTGTTTCATTTATTGGAAAATAAATATCAGAAGGTCGTTTACCAATAAAACTTTCTTGTGAGATTAAAAGTTCTACTCGTTTCGAGTCAGAATATGTGAATCGTTTGATTAGCTGTTCTTTTAAAATTGTATAAGACTGTCCAGATTCTGATTTCAGCAGAATATCCCTTTCTATATTTGATGTATGAGGATTTGATGTTAACAAAAGGCCTTATTTGTCTGATAATTTTGTAACATTTTTGTATAATAAAATTTTACAACTGTCTTGAGTTTTTTTTTTTGTATCAAATTATAAGAAACTACCTTGTATTTGTTGGTATTTTTTTAACAACAATAATATGTAAAGACAATTTATCCAGTGTAAATAAATATCAAATTTAGTAGCAGCCAACTATATATAATATATTATATTGCAGTTTCATGACAATCATTGATATTTGCAAATGATAAAATTTTTTAGATCAATTAAAGATTATAATGATTGCCAGTTTCGCCAGGAGGACTTGGACAGAGTTTTTGAATGGTGCCAACGAAATATTGATGAATATTAATTTCACCTGAAATTGTAAGGTAATCAGCTATACTCTCGAAAAAGGTATATAGTTGATTTCACTTACACGTTAATAACATTGATATAGCTGGTGTCTCTTCAGTCACGGATCTCGAAATTGTCATTGATTCGGGTTTGTACTTTTCCTACTGAACATATAAAAAGTAAAGTTGCTGAGGCTAGCAAGATGTTTCATTGTTAGGAACTGTAGAGACTTCAGTAGTGTGAATACTTTAAAGAGACTCTATATTTCTTATGTGCGCTCCAAGATGGAATATGCATCACTGATATGGTTCCCCTTATTACTTACTTAAATAGCCTATTCATCTCATGTGTAGACATTTCAATGAAGGCTGCGACCAGTGTGATACTACTTTCCCGCACAGGGAAACTATTGTGAACGCGCTAAAAAAAAATGAGATAAAGACCATTTCGAACTTCTCTGAGACGATTAAGGCCGTTTCGAGATGGAAGTCTGTCTATCTGTCTGTATGTGTGTATGTATTCTACCACGATAGCGCCCAAACGGTTTTACCGATTGAGCTAAATTTTGGTATGTAGGTTTGGGGTAGTCCTAGGATGAACTCATTAGTTTACAAAACCGCTAAATTTTCAAATAGCAGTAGGAGTCGGTGATACATCATTTTAAAGCATTTTTTATCTGCTTTACAGCGATAGGTGACTTTTGATATTTGCCGCCATAATACTCGAGGAAATAGCGTTTAAAATTTCACCAGTTTTTAGTTGGAATCGATATTCTTATGAGATTATAATATGTACCTAGTAATTGAGTAGTTCAAGAGATTGATAGAGCGATCGCTTCGCATGCATAATGTTTAATTAAATTAAATTTGGTGCAATGTATTCATTCATCCCATGGTAGGGCGCATTTAGCAGCAATTTATTAATTTGTTTTGTTTTTAGTAGTAGAACTTTACTTTGTTTTGTTTATAGTTTCGTTTTGTACAATGTTGTAGTTTGTGCTATATAATTATCATATATCAATTGTATATATATTGTCCTGTAAAGGGGTAAACTGTTGGGCAATAAACGCCATGCACGCTGTGCATGGTATCTTCCAACTCATTTGCATTTGATTTATTACCTATTCAAAACCATTGGTTCTCGTGGTAACATAGGGTGCACAATAGAACAATATTGAAGTTTCTTCCAGGCGGGCCGGGTAGCCTAGACCGGATCATATAGTGACGACCGCCGAAGTGCAGCTCTGTGGAGCGCGGTTAGAAGTTGGATGGGTGACCGTCTCGGGGGTTTACTAAAAACGGACCTGGCGGTGGTCCACCTAGGTTGTAGAAAGAATGTCCCGTGATGGACGACCGTTCATTATAGACGGTACCTGACGGGGCCCATTTAGGCGAAGAATGAATGTTGCGTGGTAGTAGGATGATAGTGAGTGTAGTATGGTACAATAAGTCTTCAATGCTGAAGTACGCCATTCGTACATGCC
Organism: Apoderus coryli; assembly: GCA_911728435.2. Taxonomy (NCBI): domain Eukaryota; kingdom Metazoa; phylum Arthropoda; class Insecta; order Coleoptera; family Attelabidae; genus Apoderus; species Apoderus coryli. The sequence goes on along the minus strand of OU452204.1, from coordinate 5,093,289 downwards.
GGGGGCTTAAGTGCGTACCGAGGTGTGCGAGTGGAGGACCTTAAGGATGATAAAAAAAATAACGGCCCCAGCCTTAACGCCTGTGTATGGTCTCTTCGAACTCATTTGCATTTTATTTATTACCTAATCAAAACTGTTGGGTCTCGGTGTAACATAGGGTGCACAATAGAACAATATTGAAGTTTCTTAAAGAAATACAGATATTGTAGTAAATTTTGTAGGTGCACCCTGTTTAGGCAAAATTGTAGACTATAGCTTCCATTCACACCGGAGAGTTAAAAACTATTTTTATTACTCTACTGCTGCGCTATAACACTAATTTTTGGTATTGTCGGTCTAATTTCGCCCCATTCATATTTTCTAAAACGAATAAAATATTGACACATTTATTGTTCCAGCTTCAATGGCATTCTCAGCGCTCATCCTGGCCTTTTCATCCTGTGGAATTTTTACAGCTTTTCTTCTGTTATATGGCTTATACAGGGTAAGTAATAGTACATTGTGCAATAGATCGCTGGCTGTAAGAGCTTAATAAATACCTAAAGTATGCAACAGAATAAAATAAATAGTCTTTAGCTAGTAATTGAATATTATGAACAATAATTATGGTGTTTGAGTATGTATTAAATTGTACAATAATTGTTCATTCATATATATTTTGAAAAGAGCCGTTATTATGGATGATAGAAAAAAAAATTAAATTCATAAGTTTTAGGGTTTCTGTGTAGTATCTTTTAAATTGAAAAACTTAATTAGGCGTTATATTTTAAATGGAACACCCTATATATTATAAGTTAAAATGAAAGATCTTTTTGTTCTGATTTCAGAAAAGGATAGGTTATGAATATTAGCGTCACCCCATTTTGAGATGTTTCAGTATAAAACTTAAATTTCGGTAACTGGACATCATCAACTATATTGTTTAGAAAGTAATTTGCCCAAATTAGATAGCAAATGTACGACGGCGTAGAAAGGTCATCATCGTAATTTTCTTCTTATTTGCACTTTAGAACTGGAAATTCCACTATTAAACTGGAAATTCCACATTTAAACTGAAAATTCCAAGTTTTTTCGCTAAGATTAATTGTTTTCGAAATATTCAACAAAATAAAATTTTGAGTTTTTCTCAATTATTCACCCATTATCTCAGAAACTAACAGGAATTTGACAACACGGTAACCAACCTCGTATGTCTTACCGTATACTTTCATTATACCAACTTTATTTGAATGAGTGAAAATGACCCATTGTGTTAAATAAAACAAACTGAAAACAAATTTATTTTTATTTTATGTTTATTTAAAAAAAATAGTACCTATTAAAATTAAATGCTTTTACTTAAAACAAATTATAAATTCTTATAAAAAAATCACAGTTGTTTTGTTTTAATCAAAGTCTATTATCCAAAAACATATGAATCAAAAATTCCATTTAACATAGACCTAAACTCAGAAAAGTTTTGATATGTACTAGAAATTTTTAAAATTTGTCCACAAGTGCGAGCTGTTGGAGTTCTTCGAAATCCTTCAGCGTTGTTAAAGGTTACTGAGATCGGTGTGCCTGTAAATATATCTGCTCCAGTAGAAAATCTCAAAAAGAGCTTAAGTTTTTGAAAAGAGCTCTTTCGCAATCCGAATCCTCACCTAAATATATCAAAGAAGATACAATATTTTTGGTGGACGGATCACATCGAACCCATACTGATTTTAATTCTTCCTCTGTCATCACTCCTTTTAGGATTGGTTTCCAACAGTTAATAATAAACATTGGTTTTTGCACAATTTTTTTTGTGTGCAATATCAGATATAACTTTTTCCACGTTCAAGCTAGTTTTAAAATCAAGGCTTTCCATTATTTCTAAAAATTCATCCTTGTCTATTTTTTCAAAATCGGTTAAAACTAATTCTAAAGTACTCCTCTCATGATCGCTAATGCATTTTAGAAAAGATTCCTTTAATTCCCCGGAAAATTCACTAAAAATGCAAAGCTCCATAAATCGCTCGGCAATACCAATTTGGTACACTTGATTATTTGACAGACAATAAACAATATATTTAAGTTTTAGACTGAAATATGCCAAGAATAGCTGAAACTAATACAAATAACCTATACTTTTTTTTAAATCAGAACAAATTTAAACACATTTAAAATATAAAGCCTAATTAATTTTACCAACTTTGCAAACTAAAGTTTTGGATTCCAATAAATATTTTAAAATATATCTACTATAGCAGAAACTCTAAAACTTTTGCATTTAAAAATTGTTTCTATCATCCATAGTAACGGCGCTAGGTAGCTGGCAAAATATAATTAATGATGATAACGATAATCTATAAAATGGCATATATTATGTAGTAATTAATATCACGACTCTCGACTTGTTAATTTTTTCAGGTGTTTTTGTATAAAATTATTGTTATTCTCATAGAAGATGCTAAAAACCGAATTAACCCCGTAAAACTATCCAAAATTGCCCTAAACTGGACTTAAGTTTTGATGGGTAAACTTAAAAAACTAAAGTCAATTTATCCCGGTGCGCTGATGGCATCTATTTCCTGATGAACTTTCCTTAGCATTCTACGTATTATATAAAACAACTCTCCGATCCAGCAAATTACCATCTACTTTGAAGCGTGAGTTGACGTCAAAGCTGTATTAAAACAGGGCGATATATATAATAATCTAACTATAGACCACTAAGTTTGGTGAGTGTTATTTGCAAAGTGCTCGACGATTTAGTTGTCAAACACATAAGAGATTTTATGTTGCGTCACAATATACGGGTGGGCAAATTTGAGGTTAGGAAGTAAATTGGCTAAAAAACTCATTCAGATTTATTGACACCAATATAAAGTAGAAATATGGAGATTAACAATAATATGATGTTGACAAATGTGCACGTCGGCAGACGTCCGCTCTTTTCAAAAAATTTTGAACCAAAATTGCAACAAGGGTTCGCTTATCTCGTTAATGGGGCGCCAAATTTCATCTTTGAGAGCGTCAATTGTTTGTGGTGTACGTAAACCCGGTTTTTCAAATGACCCCAGAGAAAATAATCAAGTGGCGTTAAATCACAAGAGCGGGGCTGCCAATTGACATCGCCAAATCTAGAAATTACGCATTCTAATTCAGTAGAACCGGACCGAGGCATGGGTCGAGAGATACTGACGAATTCATTTCGCCTTTATGACGAGCTCGTCAGCTATGCCACAAAATTAGTTTTCTTTTATTATATTTACGGACACTGATTCATTTTATAGCAGATAATAATTTTCCCGACAATACTCAAAATTTTCTTGCAATACAATTGGATAATTCTTACTGACCTTTTAGTGTAAATACACTTCTCAAAAAAATTAAAGGAACACTTTTGTATAACCCTGTAACCTATTAAGTGATAGTTATATACAGGTGACCATTTAGATTCTGAAAGACACATAGTTTCTTGTAATAAACTGATTAATAGAACTTTCAACTAATCCTTTATTTGTAAACTAAGATCAATATTTAAAAAAAAAGTGCCAATAAGAAAATGAAAAGAAAACATTTTTCAAATGGCAATGTTCCGCTATCCGAAAACCAATGTGTTTTACTATCGTGGGTGCCCTCCAGCAGTACGAATGACTATTTGGCATACTTCTCACGAGCCTTCGAATGTCTTCCTGTGAAATACTGTCCCACTCTTCGATTAGGGCTTCTGCTAATTGTTGAAGTGGATTTGGACGACGTCGAACACGTCTGTCCAATAAATCCCATAAGGGTTCAATTGGATTGACGTCAGGGCTTATCGCTGGCCAATCCATATTACGAATTTTATGCTCGTTAAGAAAATCTATAGTAATCGCAGCAGTATGAGGCCTTGCATGATCCTGCATGAAAAGAAAATCAGGGCCTATACCATATGCTGCAGGAATAACCTGATCTAACAGACTGATATCCACATATTTTGCAGCTGTAAGACTTCCCAGTATCACTACAAGATCGGTTTTTGCGTCCAAACTTATTCCACCTCAGACCATTATCGGACCATCTCCAAATCTGGATACTTCTTGTACAGCACCTAGCAGTGGATTATTGTTCATTCGGGCGTCTATACACATGCAATCGGTCATCACAACGAGTGAGATGAAATCTTGATGCGTCTGTAAAAAGTACTGGTCTCCACTGTCGAAGTTGCCATCCCAAATGTTCACGAGCAAAGTTTAATCGCATAGTTTTATGATGTCGAGTTAAAACAGGTTTTCGTACCGGCCTTCTTGGTTTTAAATCTCCTTCCCGTAACGTGTGTCTAACAGTCTGGTTAGAAATGGTTACTTGATGAGCCATCCTAAGTGTACTTTGAAGGTCTTTTGCTGTCGCTATTCGTTTTCGCAAAGAAGAAACTACTAAATATCGGTCCTGAATTTATGTAGTTTTGAGATTCCGACCTTATCCGGTTTGTCTTTTATATCGTCCAGTCTCTCTATAGCGATTTTAGACACGTTTGATAACTGACACACTGCGATTCAAATTTCTAGCTACTGACTTGGCGATTTTTTATACCAATTTCAACTAAAGCTATAGCACGAGTGACTTGTATCTCGCTAAGATCTCTCATTTTGACAGATAATGAATTCAACAACTACAATCTGTCATGTCAATTTTTTTGAGCAGTGTATAACGAGACACGACACATTTTTCATATTCGATTTGTATATTATCACGTTACGTGTTTTTTATTGGCACTTTAAGATGTGTCGTTACAAAATAACGAGACTATTACTGCATTGATCCTTCATGACGTAAGTCGCTTTTTCGTTTGCAGTTTTGTCGGACTGAAATCTTCTTTTTGGTGTAATTCTAAGTGTCGGAAACAGGAAAGACAATATATGGGATGTTGTCTTATATTTCCACAATTCGTTTTATTCTTATTATTTTGCGGAGTTGAACAAGAACTCGTGCTGATAAATATCCCATAACTATCGGAAAAAAGACAATCACTATTATGATGGCCTTGGAATTTCAGTTAGGTCAATGGCATTTAAAATTTCAGTACAAATATTTTGCCGACATTCGTTATTCCATTGTGAAAATTTTAGGCTAATGCACCCTATTATGCTAATAATAAACTGAATTGCAGGTTTAGGATTTACTTAGAAGTTAAGGATATTTTTTTATATTTTATGGAGTTATCGATATAACCCTCAGCAACTGTCCTGCTCTTGCAACCCCTTCTAACGGAAACTCCCCAATCAAACACATCAGAATAATAGTGTGCACAACTAAGATTGGCATTCCGACCTGAACTTTTTGTGTCCTATCCTTCGACACGTAAGCAGTTGGTTCGATTGGTCTGTGTCGTCTATTGGCAGCATTGCATCGGATGTTCCCCAGGGCTCCAATCCTCTTTATCGTATATATTTCCGATATTTCAAGGTGCGTCAAATATTCAAAATTGCAGTTCCATGCTGATGATGCACAATTTAGTACATCACTTTGATCCAATCGAGGTCAACGTTGCAACTGCGCGGAATGATTATGACTACGAACCTATTTTAATAATCACAATATCGAGATAAACCCTAACAAAACTCACATCGTTCTCTTTTCCCCAGGAAGCAGCTGTGCGAGTCGGTAATTATGCTTGTTTTCATTATGCAATGACTGTGTACTACCCTTGGTTGGACTATGGAAAGAAGAAGAAAATTCAGAGAATAATAAATAATTGGTGCTGCTTCACTTGGGGAATCAGGAAGTTTGTTCATGTTTCCCTTAAAATAAAAGACCGGAGAATACTTTCAATTATTTGTTCCTGACGTCCGTTAAAAGACTGATCAACAATAACGTTCTACAGTATTTCATCGGGAAATTTGTCTGGCACAGTGATCTGTGTCAGAGATCTTTAAGAAACTAGGACCTTCTTTCATTGCCCCGCCTACGTTCTGCCTTGCTCAAAAGGAGTTTTACATATAATCAGTAAACATGATGTATAACCAGATCGAGGAGCCCTAATCTCAGGAGGATTGGCCTGGACGGAGTTAATTTGTTTAAGAAAAAATTGAAAACTTCCCTAATAAATAAGAAGTAACTTATAAGCCTACATCAGACTCATAATATAATTTTTAATGGTTTTGAGGTTGGCCGAGAGTGTTGTTGGGAGAATTTTGTTAATTTCAAATATTTAAATTGTTCTTATACTTGTATATATTTTCTTCAGGATGATGGTTTTGCTCTGTTTTAAATATAACTCCTCAATTATTGCATATTATAGAAATGTGGTAAGTTAAAGACAGTGCTATAAGGGTTAAGTAAAAATTAGTTTCATAGCTAAACTTCGCCTTTTTAATTAGATAAGAACTAGTGCTTTCTTATGGCCAAGAAATTCCTGCTTTTTTATCGCTGGTATTAAGTTTCAAAAGTCCCCATTTATTACAACTGTCTTTTGCCTGTGTAGCAAGAAATCCAATACAGTAAATATGAAAGCAAGCAAGAACCAAGAACTCTTTTTAAATTCAAAAATTTATATAAATGCCAATTTTTCAAAATCTATCATCTATCATAATCAATCGTAAACAAGTAAATAGTCGTAGAGATAATTATTATGCAATATTGATCTTACATTTTATTTGTGTATTCGTCAATGTTCACAACCACAGTTTACTTATGGGTGTTCCAATAAGAACCCCGGTTTTGAGATTGAAATAAAGCATAATATATTATATTCTTGACAACAAAATGTCTGTGGCGACATCCAGTGTGAAACAAACGATGGCCGGACAAGAAGTAACAACTCCAATAAATCCTATTGCGAACACTAGACACGCTCGAATTCCCTAGCGGGAGGCTTTATTTGCGAAGTGTTTGGTGTGTTACATGATGTAACAAGACTTTAAGTAGGCAGAAAAGTTGATTCACACTACCAGGCTTTTACCAGACCGCGCCGTTTCTTTGATCCACTGCCGATCACGACTGATGAGTTGTTGATCAATGAAACGGTCTGGTGAAAGCATGGTAATGCCGACCAAATTTTCAACATACTTCAAGTCTTCTTGTTTCATCATTTTCTGACATAAAAAGACGATCCGGGTATGAATCATTTTCACCTTCTTCTAGATAGCGCCACACTTTTAATAAATTATAAATCTTGGTAGTTTTTTCCAAGTTGCATGTGCGACGACAACTCTTTCCTCTAGTATGACATTTATTATTTTTCCGGAAAAGACAACAACAGTTTTCATATAAACGACTGGTTTATTTACAGATATGAGAGGCATGAAATATATTATCTAAAACAGAATGGCATATATCTTTTGTAGAAGCAACAGTTTCATTATTTTATGGCACTCACCAGAATAGATAGTTTCAGAGATATACAGCCGAGTCAGTTATGAGACATCAATTATGTCAAACATTATAGAACTAGCTTTGAAAATATTAATCTTGTTCACCTTTGGACACGTCGATAGTGCGAACTAGAGGTCATAAGGTATTAACATACAGGGTATACCAATAAAGTGGGCTAATTGAAGTTTCTTGCGATTGAACAACGATTGCAGGTTGAAATTGGCTTTGCCTCCGTATGACATCCTGGTCTCCATTTAAGACTACTTTTGACAATGCACAGTTGCCATATCCTCTCGTCTCAAATGCCAACTGGTTCTTTTTAATGTATGTTATTACATTTGTATGTATGATCATTTCTGTTACCTACGTTAATTTGCAAGAGGTTCAAATATATTTCGAGAATTGAATTTTCATTTAAAAAATATGGCTCCATTGCAACCCAACACTTAACCACACGTTAAATCTCCTTATTTCATGCATAGTTTCACAAACCAACCGTGAATTTACATCTGACCAAAAAAACTGAATTCTTACGCTTAATAGCCCACTGTTAGTCAATCGGCTTTCGTCAGACCACAGAACTTTTAAATAAAAGTGTGGTATTTCTGCACATTTTCGAATCAATTACTAACAAAATACCATTATTCTAATATGATCACCATTCTGAAGTCCCTGGCTGATGATAAGGGTGGTATTAAGAAAGCTTTAAAATGGTATACGCCAGTTATGTCTTTAATCTGATACAGAGACGTACCTCATTTTGTATAACTAAATTTTATTGTGGTTTTGTTTCTTTTTACCGTAGTAAAACTCCCATAAGTTACAGGGAAATCTATTTGACGTCTGAGCTTTGCCAGGTTGTTCTCTTTCTAGATATTCATTCAAATACATTTCCTCAGCATTCTCGTGGTTACCGCCACAGGGAATAAAACACTCCAAAATGTCATGTTTGTTGCTATTTGAAAACACATTCACGTTGCCACTTAATATTTATTAATTGAACACACTCACAGCATTATTCTAGCTTGACAGTTGCAGAATCATAAAAGTTGATGTTTCGTTTATAATTATCAAGCTGTCAAAATAGTAGTATACCACAATGACTACATTGTATTAATAAATTATATAGAAATATAAAAGCCTACTATGAAATCTTAAATTTGTTATTTTTAATTAAACTTCAAAAAGAAAACTTTCCTATTAGTTCTGTAGTGTCTTTCTTTTCGGCACATACAGCCAAAAATTCTAAAGTACTTATTAATATGGTGATATAATATACAATAAAATTTGCTTCAGATCCAAGGTCCATGCTCAATCTTCGGTTTAAGGGTCTTTTGTCACCTCCACCTCACAGGACTGCACTTTTTCTCAGACCTTTTTCATTTTGTATCATCTATGCTATGTACAATAACCTGCCAGCACGATTAAGCGATTTAAGCTGTGCTTTTTTAGGAAATCTCCTTTTAGATAATATAAGAATTATTTGTTTTAGATTCTGTCTTTCGGTGCTTTGTATTTTGCATTATTTGTTTATTTTAGTATTTTGATTGTGTAATATAGGGTCTTACCCGATAATTAGTGCATAATGCGTAATATGGAGGACTTTTGTTTTTTTATTTTATTTTTTTAATTCAAATAGAAGTTAAGTCTAGTTGCTCGGGTCAGAATATCATATTTATCAGTATCGCTGCCTTCTGACCCTTTTCGTAATCAATTAAGTACCTTGTCTTTCTATGTTCATATTATGTGGCACTGTAATTTGATTGCGAGTAAATAGATTATTATTATATACCCGATTTCAGCCAATACGGATAAAAAAATCTTATTTCAAAAATCAAAACCACTAATTTCCCAAATAACACTAAATTAATATAATTCGATGTCCAAAGGTTATTTGCTAGCATACCACCTAAAGAAAAATTTGATCTCATAATAGAACTACTACACAAAAACCGTATAAACCCTATAGTGAAACAAGCAATCCTAAATCTACTAGAAGTTTGGTTATCACAAAATTATTTTCAGTTTAATAATTCTTGGTCATCATCATCATCAGCATTCACTCGCTAACGAGTATGAATTATTCCATCTCACCAGTTTTTCGGATACTAATAGACAATCATTTTTTTTAATTACATCAATGGAATTCACCCTAATACCAAATTTACCATGATGTAGAAGAACATCAATCTATTAATTTTTTAGACTTAACTATTATAATTAAGTAGATTAAATAAAAAACATAATTTCAAAATTTACCACAAATATACTCACAACAAATAAAAATTTGTGAAATTACTACTCCTTCAACAAACGGAAAAATACTCAATTTACGCCAACCATCTTCTAGAAGAACACCACGCATTTAGTGAAGATTTAAGATGTTATATGTCGCAAATAAAAGTCAAAAAAATTAAACTCTTTGAATCTCTTGAAATTAAAAAAATGAAAAATTCTTATTATAATTTAATTTTAAATGACCAATTCGCCACTAATTCTTCTCCTCTTTGATATTGATATTGTATGATATAGATCGGGCACAGGTATTGGGAATTTCCATAGAAAATATCTATGGGAATTTCCCATCACTTGTACTTGGCTATAGTAGTATCTTTAGCTTAGGTAAATAAAAAATATGTGAAATTCGTTTAGTTATAACTTGACATCCGAAGTAGCCACTGTGTGGTGAAATATATTTGTTATGTACATTGTAATAAATTCGTGAAAAAACATTTTTAAACGTTTGTTTTTCTACAATAAAAATTACTTTAATTCGTTGTTTTGACAAAACATAAACATGTTAAAGAGGGTTGGAAAGCATTTCTATAGAGTATTTTAAAAAAGCAAAAATAAGGAAAACGACATTTGATCTGAAGTATTTTTTGGCAGATAATTAGACAATTTTGCCTATAAGTAAAATTGACGAAGTATTAATTATTATTATTATCACTGACAATCAAAAAATTATCATATTTGAGTTGGTCAGATAGATACCGGGTTTCAACATTATCTACTCGATGAAATTAGCTAAAAATCAGTAGGAATTGTGGCTCACTTTTTACAATATAACCGAAGTATAATAATAGAAAGGAAGTAAAACTAAAAGTAAAATCTGTTTATTTAAATGGTGTCACAGTAACAATTATTTTATACAAATTTTTTAAGTTAATGATCAGCTAGAATAGCTTTGTCAGTATTTTTTTTATGTCAGGAGGCAATTTTTAGTTAAAAATACCACACAGATACCAAATATGGCTTATACATCTTAAAAAAATAATATTTTTGATTGTGCTAGTTATATAATTTGAAGACTATAATACTGCCGTCCTTAAGCTATAATGCCGTTATCCAACATTTCGACAATTTTGAGTTTTTGATATCATCTTAATCAGAAAAAAAATCTCTATCAATCTGTCTACGCAAATTTCTTTTAGCTTGTATAGTTTTCAAGATAAAAAAAGAAAAACTCCGTTAAATGACTTTTATTTAGATGTTTACAAGCTAAAACGCAGTTAAGAATCTTAACTAACCTAAAAAGCCGTTAAATATTTATAAATTTGAATGTTCCCTAAAATTTTACTGCTAAATTACCTACATTTACTACGCGAACTATGGTTAATTACAAAAGTCCTAATAATACTAAGCCATAACAACGTTACGGTCTTTAGCGGCTTTTAAGTTTAAAAATTGATGATATATTTTTAAGTCTCGTAAATGACAATAAAAATAATCGAAAACCAAACAGAAAAATGTCGTTAAGGTAGACTTAGCCGTAGTTTTATACGCCGATCATTAGAAGAATGCTAGGTAAAAAAGCAAAAACCCTGTTTATGTTAAGTTTAACTCATTGTTACGAATTGAAATTATGACAATTTGAAAGTGCTCTATTAGATCTATTTTTTGATACCTCAAAGTCCTCAGATGACTTATAGTAATCAAGAAGCATCATTTTGTGATTATTTCCCGGTTTTTCAGGCGTAATTCGAAACATGATTTTGGTAGATAACGTCATTGTAGCTTAAGGACGGCAGAATAAGAAAATCATGTCAATTAATTTATAAAAAAAATTGCATAATATATATTATAACATAAATATCGATTTAAAATATTTTTATACAACACTGAATTTGTGTATTTACTTTTGTGTTTCAGGATATCAAAATATTATTAATACCCTGGATATTCAATATAGCCATATTTATAGTGGTAGATGTGGTCTACATTGTTTATAATTTGATCATTCATGCTGTGAGTATAATCATATTTAGTTAATTATTATTTTATCTGCTAATCTTTGCAATATTTTTAATTATATATTTATGGTCAATTAAATAGTAGGATGTTTGTTATGTTATGTTTTATTAAACGGAAAATTTATTTACTTACTGGCATGCTAGTCTATAAAAACTGGGTAAATGTATCTATTATATACTGCTGTGATGTGGTTTTAGGCAAGTCAATTTTCTGTTTATAAGAAAAAGCCAACATAATTTACTTTTTGTTTCTATTTTTTTTTACTAATAATCTATTTATAGTGAGCATAAAAAAAAGATAACTCCACTTCTGCTTGTTGATGTTTTATTTAATGTGCTTCAATAATGTTACTACTACTACTTATTAAATATAAATTTAGATGTACCTACCTACTTTGTTGCTGCAATTATCTTATTATTCGATACATTTTTTGCTAAAGTTCTGCAACGTTTTCCAGAATGGGTAAATTACTAGTGAACTATTCGAGACCATATTAACTATTTATTATTATTTGAATAGGTAAGAGAAAGAGAACGCGTCTAGAATTATTTAGCATAACATCAAATTTTTTTAGGTTATTTCTTCTTCGTCATAAAATGTAAAACACATCTTACCGGGTGATTCACGAGGTGGTTGACGTTTAATTGAAGACTGAAAAGAGAAAAAAAAATGTTTTTAAAAAAAAATCCCGATGGCAGCCAGTCGGAAAAGTAGTTTTTCGATTTATATATTTTTTTATTTATACTTAGTGTACCACTGACACCCACTATTAATAAACAAATAATAGAATATTCTGACAGTCGCGAAATATGCGGGTGATGATATTTTTAGTAGTTTTTTTAAAAAAATCTATTCAGGAGATCGACACAACCGAAATTTTGAAAAATTTTTATGCAGTCCTTCATTTCATGACCCCTGGATCCTAAAAATGACCTCAGGTCAAAAGTTTATATAGCTATATCTATATTTTTAGTATCCAGGGCTCATGAAATGAAGGACTGCATAAAATTGTTTTTAAATTTCGGTTGTGTCGATCTCCTGAATAGTTAGATTTTTTTTAAAAGTACTAAAAGTACTAAAAGAAATCCTAAGAAACAAAAAAGTTGGTCCAAGAAAAGCAATCAAACAAAATAATTCTTGGTGTTGAGAGGTTTCGCGTATTAACATTTGTCAACTAATCAATTTGACGTTTGTGATAAATAATTTAATGTAGACCTTGTATTAATCTAATGGTTTCTCTTGGTTTCCGTTTTGTGAAGTGTGTCTAGAATTTCGACGTTGTCCCATTGAATCCTATGGCCAGGTTGATACGCGATGCTATATTTTTTAAATTCCCTTCTTCTGGTGTAATCTTGATGGTATTTTACTCTAACTTTCAGTGGCCTACCTGTTTCTTCAATATAATATCATATGGAACTTTGTAAATGCCATTTTTACTTTCTTTGATTTTTAGTAGAAAGTTTACTTATTGTTAAAAATGAACGTAGAGTATATTTGGAAAACTTCTCTTATGTTATATCTATTACCCATCCTTTTTTATTGTATCTGACAGATCTTTAATGTGAGGTATTTTTAAAGTTGTTATTTGTGACTTGTGTGAAGTCTACGCCACACTTCAGCTCCGGGCTTCCCCCACCATTCCATTACCCCTGCATGCGCGTAGGCGCATTTTACATGTTCTGCGCAATTACGCGCATAGCAAACCTGCACATTTATAGAAATTAATATTTATACTATTGTGGACTGAAAACAATGCAGTAATTTGACATTTATTTATTTAAACAGGTGAATTCGCATATAACAGTAAACATAACCTCTAAATAAATGATATTTAAATTTATTAGGTTAGAAAAATCCCTTGTGCACCGAAACTTTTATACAAAATTAGTTGCTGCTTGTGATTTTTTTAGCTATTAAGATATTTTATTCAAATAATTTGAAAACTACACGCACATGTCTAGAAAAGAAAATATATCATAGCTCCGAAAGCCTTTCATGAAATAGAATGGTGCCTGTGAATTTTATTAGCTATTAATATATGCCACAATATGTACTAGGGCTAAATAGCGCACAAAGTCTGTGTTACTTAGCCCAAGACCATATTTAGAAGCTAACCTCTTATGTCTACGATCAAACTAAAAAAATCATAGCTCCCAAATCCTTTCACGAAATACAATGGGACATACGAATTCTGTTAGCTAATAATATATGCCACAGTATGTACTAGGGCTAAATAGCGCACAAAGGCTGTGTTGCTTAGCCCAAGAACATATTTAGAAACTAACCGTATATGTCTACGGTCAAACTAAAAAAATTGTAGCTTCCAAACCCTTTCACGAAATACAATGGGGCCTACGAATTCTGTTAGCTAATAATATATGCCACAATATGTACTAGGGCTAAATAGCGCACAAAGTCTGTGTTGCTTAGCTCAAGAACATATTTAGAAACTAACCCTATATGTCTATGGTCAAACTAAAAAAATCATAGCTCCCAAACCCTTTCACGAAATACAATGGGGCCTACGAATTCTGTTAGCTACAAACATATGCCACAATATGTACAAGGCCTAAATAGCGCACAAAGTCTGTGTTGCTTAGCCCAAGTACATATTTAGAAACTAACCCTTATTTCTACTGTCACACTAAAAAAATCATAGCTCCCAAACCCTTCCACGAAATACAATGGGGCCTACGAATTCTGTTAGCTACTAATATATGCCAAAATATGCACTGGGGGTAAATAGCGCACAAAGTCTGTGTTGCTTAGCCCAAGAACATATTTAGAAACTTTCTGGAGTTAGTAGAGGATTTAAAAAATTGTCTAATTCATTTTGATGAAAGCTGTGGCCAAATCGCGAATATATCATTGCCGTATCTCCTCCAAATGTTATGTCATAATAGAGGCTTAGATCGTGTAATGTGTGTCTCAAAGTCGTACATAAACATATTACTAAGGATGGGAGACAAGGGCCATTCCGAAATCTTGACTATACGAGTCAACAATCTATTTGGCAGGCAACACATGAACAATTAATTTTAAGACGTGGCGCGTGTTTAGAAATGCAAGGCTAAAATATTGAACATTTGTTAAACTAATATTTTTAACCTTATATAAATTTGTATTATACGTTCTCGTTATTACTTAATCCATAGAATTCTTCACAGAGTATGTGGCAGAATGATTACAAGAACGTGTGATACATTTGCTGCCAGATACCCTGAAAAACACAAACCATCATATAATGTTGTTAAACTAATAGTACATAATGTCGAAAGTTTGAGTTTGCGAAGAGATGGACCAATAACAAGAACGTACGATACAAACTTATCTAAGGTTAACTCGTAAAAAAATCACTGGAGATAAACCGGCCAAGTCAAATTTCTAGTGTTTCAGTAACAACGTTTTTAAAGTCAAAACCGTATAAAAAAATTGTTTTTGCTGTTGCCTGATTTGATTATGTAATATAATCGATTCATAATTTTACAATCCTACCATGACTTGGCCAATTTATTCCCTACACAGCATATATCTCGGACGAAACCACTTTATTGCATGCATGAATTTATCACCAGAAACACACCATAAGCTTCTTCTAGATGGCGCTGTTAACTGAATTTAATCAAAACTTGACTTCCTTCAAATGCTCAAAAGTAATAGAAAAACGTAAAATGTTCAATATTTTGAAATTTATAAATTTTTGGAATATAGGTACATCCTTTCATAAACTTGACCTTATTTTCGATGCAAAAAAATATAAATAACGGCTGGACATAGGTATACCATATTATAAATAAACTATGAACTAGATTCTCAAAAACACTTTAGCCCAATTGGCCCCGTCGACCTAAGTACTACATCAGATTTTCCACAGTGTCGTTTCTCCATAATTGATCGAACCCCTTCCCGGTGGGACACCCGGTATGTTGGCTTTATGCACATTGTTAATATGTCTAATATTTCGTTTACGTTTAACCTGGTTGCTGTACTCAGGCTTTGATCATTTTCAAGCAAGTTTCGAAATATTGTAAGTAGTTTTTCCATAGGAACATGCATAAAGCCGCTAACGACGTCAAAATTTGTCTTTAAAAAATGTTTTGAATTTTAAATATGAGTTTAGTGTTATTTCAGATTAATGTTGAGTGCATGTCCATTTAAAGTAATTTTGAATTATCACTTGAGAACTGTTTGCGTAGTAGCAAATGATAATTTTAAATAGAAATGCCAGGAAAAATACCTGTCCACTCAATAATAAACAATATCTCCTCTCTCTCTCTCTCTCTGGGATGATTTTTGTTTGTTTTTTTTTTTTGTTCAGTGGTGCTAGGGATGAAATTCATCTAGTTTTTGTTTTTATACTGTTTTTCTTAAATTTCTATTATAATATAATACAGTGATTATTGTAATCATAGTATTTGTTGTTTTCTGGATTAGCCAATGTTTATTTCAAATTAATAGGACACGTGATCAGAATCAGAATACTGTCTAAGAATTGTTGTCAAGTTTTTAACTTAATAATTCTTCGATAGTCAATTGGTTTTATATTTAATTTTGACCTGATTTTGTACTTATTTAAGCTTGAATATATTATTTATGTAAAATATTTGTAATCGATATTGTTTAAATAAGCATCATTATATTATTGTTAGATTAACTGAAACATCAGCATTTTTACGTTGCACGTGTTTAATTTTGCTCGAAAGCTATGTTCATGTGTGGTTTTGCCTCTATGACTCTTCACTATATTCACTGAGACCGAATTTCCATAAATAATATTTTAAATAAATTCTTCCCATTTAATTTTATTTTCACCATTATTAAATTGTGTTTTCAACAAGTGTTTTACGTTTTGTTTCAGCTCGAATTGCCTTTCAGTGGCTTTCTTTTTCGTCTTAAGGATTTTTAAATCTATTCTATATAATTTTTTAAGTTTGTAATTTGTTGTAGAGGTCATCCGCAATGTTTATTATTATTATTATATTGTATTCTTCTACACTTGTAATAACTTTTTTGCGTTCCAATAATTTTCTATCCTGCCAAATACACGGTCTGCCGGAAGGTAGCTATGCCCTTGTACCCGAAGGTGTATAATAATAATAACAATAAAGTCTTTATTTCAAAAGCAAAAGGCGAAGTTGAAGCGCAGCTTCCTCACTTACCCAACTTTATCATACAATGAAAGTTCTAATATCTAATACACGAATTAAATTAAATATAATAATAAATTAATTAACAAAATAAGTGAAACTACACTCGCAAAAAAAACTACTTATCCTATGTGTATTATATTCTCCTTAACATATTTACGAAATTTATAACCAGAACAAACCTTGATGTCATTAGGTAATCTGTTATACATCTTAGCAATATTGTATGAAGAAGATCTTTCATACAAAGCCGTGGAATGAAAAGGCGGTGTTATGGTTGTTTTATTTCTAATATTGACATTATGCGTTCTTCTTCTTATGGTGCCTTATCCTTAAGGACGTTGGCTATTACATTTACACCTGATCTTATTTGTAGCTGTCCTGAACAGTTCTATGGAGGTCATATTTGTCCATTGTCGTAGGTTTTTAAGCCATGAGTTGCGTCTTCTTCCTGGTCCCCTTTTGCTATTGATTTTGCCTTCAATTATAAGTTGGAGCAGTTCGTATTTTTCATTTCTCATGATGTGGCCAAAATATTGTGTTTCTCGTTTCTTTATGAGGATCATGAGCTCTCTTTCTTTGTTCATTCTCCGCAAGACTTCCTCGTTTGTCGTATGACTCATGTAGGATATTCTGAGCATTTTTCGGTAACACCAGAGTTCAAATGCTTGGATTCTTTTTTGTGTTGCCTCTGTCATTGTCCAGGCTTCAACACCGTAGAGTAAAGCAGAGAAAACATAGCACTTAAGTATTCGAGCTCTCAATGAAAGATTCAGCTGGCGACTACATAGGACTTTTTGCATTTTGTAAAATACTGTACGTGTTTTTTCTAGACGTGTTCTTATCTCTAGTGAGTGGTCCCAAGTTTCATCAAGATTGCTTCCAAGGTAAGTTATTCTTGTTACTTTTTCCAGATCTTTTCCGTTAACCTTGATCTTCACCGTTCTGTTCTGGTGTTTGCTGATGATCATCGTTTTTGTTTTCTGTGTATTTAGTTTCATTCCAAATGCTTCGCTGGCTGCCGTTATCCTCTCTATTAGACGTTGTAGTGCTTGAGCACTATCTGCCAGAATGACCGTGTCATCAGCATATCGCAGGTTGTTGATGCATTGTCCATTTATAATTATGCCATCTGAGGTGTCTTCCAGAGCTTTTTTAAATATCTCCTCCGAGTAAACGTTAAATAGTATGGGTGACAGAATACATCCCTGTCTTACTCCCTTCTCGATATTAATTTTTCCAGATGTTTTCTTTTTTATTCATTATCGTCTATGTTACATGACCTTAAGATGTTCATTAGTTTATCATGTTTCACCAGGTCAAAAGCCTTTTGAAAATCAATAAAACACAAGTACACATCAGTATCGACATCTCTACATCTTTCAATTAATACTCGTATTGAAAAAGTGCTTCTCTTGTTCCGAAGCCATTCTTAAAACCAAATTGATTTTGACCAGTATGTTCGTCTAATTTACTGTATATTCTATTATGTATTATTCGAAGGAAAAATTTGAGCACATGATTCATCAGGCTTATAATCCTATGTTCTTCACATTTCTTGGAGTTTCTCTTTTTTGGTATTGGTACAAATATCGATGTCAGCCATTCTTCTGGTATTATACCTGTTTTATATATTTTATTAAATAGATCTTCTACTACTTCGATGTGTTCGTCTAGTAGTAATTTTATTATCTCAATTGGTATATTATCTTCTCCAACAGCTTTTCTATTCTTTAGCTGCTTTGCTGCTCTCGTAATTTCGTCCTTTGTGATATATAGTCCAGTCGCTGCCTCCTGCTTACCAATGTCTTCTCTTCCCTGGTCTTGAAACATCTCTTTCACGTATTCTTTCCATCTGGTTATTTGCTCTTCTATGTTGAGTAGAGGGTTCCCATGTTTGTCCTCTACGAAAGATACAGGTGTTTGTTTCCATATTCCAGCGGCTTCTTTTACTTTTTTGTGTCAATTGAAGGTGTCGTGTCTTTGCTCCAACTCTTCAATTGCTTGACATCTTTCACTTAGCCAGGTTTCTTTGGCTTGTTGGATCTTTATTCTGATGTTTTTGTGTATTTGTTTGTATTTTGTTTCGTTTTTGCCTTTGTATCTTCTTCTTTCATCCATCATTTTTAGAATTCTCTCTGTCATCCATGGTTGGTTTTTTTTCTTTTTTCCTCTTTAAGATGATCTTCTGTTACTCTTGTTAATGTTTCCTCAATGTAGTGCCATTTTTCCTCGGGATTCTGTGTCGATGGTATTGGGTTTTTTTCCAAGTGTCTACGTATGTCCTCCCTCACTCTGTTGTTAGTGGATTCTTCTTTAAGCTTATCTGCATTAATAATTATTGTTTCCGTATTTCTTTTTGTTCTTTTGAACTCTACTCTTATGGCTGCTAGGAGAAGATTGTGATCGGTGGGAACGTCAGCTCCGGGATATGTCTTGCATGCTTTTATTGCATTTTTGTATCTTTTGTTGAAAATTATGTAATCGATTTGATTTCTTGTGATATCACCCTCAATTCCATCTGCTGGAGATTTCCACGTGTAGAGTCGTCTATATTATGCGTTGCCCCACGAAATCTAATCTTTCGATACAGATAATTGGGGGTTTTGGCATGTACAATCTGGTTGAACAAAATTAAAGAATGTCAACTGCGACGTTCTTTCAAACTTAACCAGCCAATATCCCTAAGCTTCGCACTAACACCCCTCTCATATTTTCTGATGCCACCAATAAGACGCACACAAGAATTCTGCATCAGCTGTATACGGTTCTCATCCAGCACTGTAAGACATGGACCATACACAGCGTCACAGAAATTGAAGTGGGATCAAACTAACGAGTCGCATAATAACTTTTTAACATCAGGAGTAAGGATTTTCCTATTATTGTATATTAATTTTAAATTGCAAAATGCTTTCCTGATGCAATTACTCACATGCTCAGTAAACCTCAAATTCGTATCAAGTATGAGACCCAGATTTTTAGCAGATGACTTACATTCTAACAGCGTGTCATTTACAGCGATATTTGCGATATCTTTGTACACATTTTTAGATGACTAGGGCCAAACAGCAACAACTCAGATTTCCTGGGATTAATTTCAAGGCAATGGGCCTGAGACTCTTCAACGAGAGCCACTAAATCAGAATTAATTTTAGCGACACTTTCTAAATGTATTTCAGGCAAATATGACTTATATATTTGTGTGTCATCGGCATACTGGTGAACAGTGCAGTGCTCTAATTTATAAGTCAACTCTGAAGTATATAATCTAAACAGCAGCGGCCCCAAAATAGAACCTTGTCGCACTCCAAACTTAGATGTCTAAATTCTGACTGCGTGCAGCAGTCTCATGCGGCCAAAAAGTATTCACATCAAAAACCGTTATTTACAAAAAAACTTGTATCTTGGAAACATTGCATTTCAGGGCGTATGTTTATGGAAACTTTTTTCATAAAGTCACCTGAAAATTCATCTCCTTAAATATTGCCGCGTCTTTTTGAACCACTTCTTCTTCGGATGCTATCCACTAATGGATGTTTGCGATCAAATTTTCTATCTCCTCTCTATCTCTTGCTGTGTAGGGTGTAGGGTCTGTATGTCATTTATTCCTGTCCACTGTCTTATGTTCCGCAACCAGGACAATTTCTTCCTTCCTATCCCTCTACGGCCCTCTATCTTACCCTCGATCAACAACTGTAAATCCTCATACTTCTTGTTCCTCATGACGTGCCCCAGATATGAAGTCTTTCTCTTTTTTATGGTGGTTAACAGTTCACGTTCTTTGTTGATGTTGGACAGAACTTCTAAGTTTGTTATTCTTGCAGTCCACGGTATCTTGAGCATTCTGCGGTAAAGCCACATCTCGAACGCTTCCAATTTGTTAATGTTGTTGACTTTAAGGGTCCAACCTTCCATCCCGTAGAGAAGTACTGACCACACACAGCACTTTAAGAATCTCAACCTCAGACCAAGATCGACGTCCGAGCAACTAAATACTCTCCTCAGTCTTAGGAATGCTTGTCGGGCTTGTTCGATGCGACTCTTGACCTCGATATCAGAGGTCCAGTCTTCAGATAACCACATGCCCAAGTATTTAAATTTGTTCACTCTGTCTATGCGCATTGCGTTGAATGTTAACTGTGAGTCTTCAAACGCATTTAGGTTCCTTGATATTATCATAAACTTCGTCTTTTTAGTGTTTATGTTTAGACCCATCAATCTGCTATGTTGACCGACTGTGTTGATCAGTCTTTGTAAGTCTTGCATGTTATCAGTGATGAGCACTGTGTCATCAGCATAACGTATGTTATTAATCCACACTCCGTTGACTTTAATACCGATTTCCGCATCTTCCCGGAAGACCCCCTCCGAGTACAGGTTGAACAAAAGCGGGGACAAGACACATCCCTGTCGCACGCCCCTCTGGATCTCTATATAATAAGACAGCTCATTATTGACCCTAATCTGTGCAGTGTGGTACCAATATAGATTTTCTATACATCTGATGTCTTTTTGATCTATGTCAAGATTCCTGAGGAGCTGCATTAGTTTGGGATGTTCAACTCGGTCAAATGCTTTCTCGTAGTCAACAAAGCAAAGGCATATGTCTTTTCTCACATCATGGCAGTTCTGTACAAGGACTTGCGTGGCCACTATCGCTTCTCTTGTGCCCATCCCTTGAAACACCCTGTATATAAATTTTAGATTTGGCATGTGCATCACAAAATAACCGTACGTGAAGAATGTTTGCTATTCATTTCCATACAAAACAATGCATAAAAGCTTATATCTGCCGGAAATAAAAGCAATATTGGGTTTGTGTTTTCGGAAGCGGATACATCTCTTGCAATACGAAAGCGGATGAAAGCCACTTGGAGACTCTTGTAAAATTGCATATTATATAAAATGCAGTGCACGTAGCTTCTTTACCAATGGCATTTTTAACATTTTTAAGTTAAGACAGGTGCCACATACATGACTTGTTGGTGACTTAAATCCAATATTGAAGTCGTTATAACAATGTTCTTGAATCTTGTAAGGCTTACTTTGTAATCAGTGCTTTGCACATTGTTATACATAAATTCGGGATGCTTTCTTATGATTGTAATAAATAAAACCCAACCCAACCCTCCTTATGGAATATGAGATAATATATTTTAATAGTTTGCAACTATTCCTGGTAGTAAAATATTGTACTTAAAACATCCACCCAATAAAGATATAAATAAGGCTACGTTGCATAATTTTATGCAACGCAGAACGGAAACTCGCCCTGTTGTAGATGTATGTTATTTGCATTATTAAATTTGCAATAAAAGTCCTTTATTATTATTATTATGTGTTGTACTGCATGTTTTTGCTACGACTTAACATTAAGCAAGGTCTATAGGATTTCTACGCACTATCTCGAATATCGGAGAACTGCTTTAAAACTCGCTTGTATATTTACTATAATATATTTAAAATCAATAAAATATAATTTTGATTTCAAGATAGAACGAGTCTAAGGGCTTAACCTTTAAATTGTCTTTCCGGTAATGAACGGTTTGCCTGATGGTCTACTTTAGAGATCTAGGAACGTTTTTCTATTTGGAATTGCTTTTTTTGGTAGTATGCCTTCCACGACGCCTATTAGATGGGTGCCCACTGACAAAACATGAAAACCACAATAAAGAACGGTCCTGTGGCTTGACATGTGATTATCAACCACAGTAGACTCTTAAGAGTTTATAAGATTAGAGAAAATATAATCCAAAATATTTGAACTGTGACTAGTTGTTCTTGTAGCATCCTTCACCCTTAAAAGTAATCCAAATGTAGAAAAAAGACGCATGAGCTCCCTATGATGAACACACGTAACATTACATTTGACGACAGCTCTTACAACTATCTGTATTCGGCGCCATCTTAATATATTAAAACCTTGTGAGGGATTGATTTTAATGTATTCGCAGTAACAAAGTGTGGCAAAACTTCGTTTGTTTAGAAAAGAAAGACACGAATTTGTAATATTTAAAAAACTCTTAAACAATTGGTATGTCGACATAGATGAAAATATGAAACGGGTTTTCTTTTTTGATAAAAATTTGCATGCAACATGGTAAATAACTCTTTTAATTACTTTACTATACACTTTGAATAACCGTTTTTTTTTTCTCTTTTGCAGTTGCAGTTCAACCCATCCGTGGCGATTTTAATAACGTTCGATTTTTTCCTAAATGCTGTAAACGTAAGTTAATGAACAAAAAAGTTTCGGATTTTTCAGTGTTTTTTTCACATGAAAATAGTTTTCAAGGGAAAAATATAATTAGAACTGCTGCATTTATTGATTGATTGAGATTGATAAATAATCGACGGTTAGTTTTTGTTGTTTTTTAAGCTATAAAACATTCATATATATAGGATGGCCCAATAAAAACGAAACAGGGGCCTTAGAAATAAATAATAAATATTCTTGATTTTATTGAGAGCGAAGTCTAGCTAAATGGCCACTCATATTTAGCCCTCAAGATACAACGACACATAAATACAATAACACATTCTTTGAAAATATAATCTACCAGGATATGTAGTATGTAATGTATGTTATTTTCCAAAGTAACAATTACATAATATTTAAACAATCACCAACATAAGAAAAATATACTTTCAATAACAATAAAAAAACATACTGTGACTACTGTTTTGCTAATAAATACATTTTTATATGTTTTTTGAAAAGAACAGTAGTATAAATTATCTCTTTCAATAAAGAATTCAGCAAATTAAACCGATATACAACGTCATGTGAAAAGCTTCTCTGAAATAATGCAGTCCTATATTGATGCATCGTTAATTTTGAAGGATTTCTTATATTAAGAGTGTGGATTTTTCGTCGAAAGTCCAATTTATACAGCAAATGTGGAGGAGAGGAGCTCTTCATAACTCTTGAAAGAAAATTGAGAAAATCGTATTGAAAAATGTGCTTAACTTTGAGCAATTTTAAACCCGAAATAGATGCAGATACTCGATGATACCTCCGAAGATTATTTGAGTCGGCAACAAGTGTTCTGAATCTTCTGCAGTCGGTAAGAAGCCACACCATCCAAGCATTATATCACATTATTTCAGAGAAGCTTGTCATATAACGCTGTATTTATATGGAAAACTTCTCTGAAATAATGCAATCCTATATTGATACATTGTTAATTTCAAAGGATTTCTTATATTAGGAGTGTGGTATAATAACAAACGCAAACCTCCTCCTCCTGAAATCAATGAAATATAGCAGACAAAAATTTAATATCTCCTCTATGAACATTATTTGTTTAAGAGTATATGTTATAAAACAAATTCATAGACATGTCGACTTTGTTTGCAAGGTGAATATTTTTTAGCAAAACTGTTTCTTTTTTGTTGCATGTAGTCCTTTCGAGGGGTGTGTCTAGAGAGCAACCAAAACTGCTTTGCACACGGCCTCCATTACTGTACGGAATTAGAAGGCCTACATTTTGAACATTTGTTTAATAACAAGTTAAATAATATGTAAAATAGTTAAATAGTATGTAAAATAGCATACGAATTTTCGGTGTTTCGTTTTCATTGCTCTAATTCCCCAAAGAGTCGGCAAATTTAAGGAAAACCAAAAGGATTTAAAAATACTAAACATACTTCTAAAATCAGCTGTCACTTCACATACTTTTCCTATTTAATACTAATAATAATATTTAATTTATTTCCAAAATTATGTACAAAACATAATGTAACCATTTTGAATTAGCAGGTGTTATTTACATTCAGAAAGAATACTAATTTTATAGCTCAACCCGAATGAACCCCTATATGCTATTCAAATTGTTACTGGTTCGATTCAAGCTTTACGAGCGGTTTTAATTAAAGAAGAACAAACAAAGAATATCAACTTTATTAATCTGTATTAAAGTAATGTAAAATTTACTAACCTTTTATGGTTCTGGATCTCTGCCGGTCACGCACAACTTATTTAAAAGAAAAACACTAATTTAAATGACCCTTCTGTTCACCAAATTAATCGAAACTTTATTTGAAATAAAACACACGATTTGGGCTTTTGAAATCAACTAAATTTGATAATTAAAAATTAATTAACAAAATGAATAACAAACAAAGAAATAAATATGTATAAAATAAATAGAATAAAACAATTAAAAGAAATGAAAATTTCAAAGAAAATCTTATTCATTAATGTACAATTTAAAATAGGTAAATTAATATAATTCGAATAATTATATTAATTCCCATTAATTACAATTGAAAACTGAAAATAATTCAAATAGTAAAAGAAACAACTTTAATCTTTATAAAAATTGATTTGGAAAACAAAAAGGCCTTCAATTAAAAATAATAACAAAAACTTACGGAAACTTTACGTTGATTACTATTAAGAAACTTTAGAGAAATTCAGAATGAAAATGAAATGGACTTAAAAACAAAAACTAGGAAATTATCTCAACTGTGAAAAATCCAAAACAATTAAAATATTTAATTTAACTTTATACAATTGGTACCTCTAGACCATACCAAAGCTGAAAGTCCCGATTGCATTTCCAAAATTGCTTCATAAAAATGAGAAGTAGGTACTATAGACTGAACACAACCAATAAGACAACAGCATTGAACATACACCCTTATAAAATACAACTACAGGGTGGCAGTAGTTTACGTCTTAGAAATTGTTACTTAGGTATCTTATGTTGGAGTTCGTTCAAAACATTAACCAGTCACTACCATTTGTAAAGCAAGAAACAATAAGATTTTATAATGACTTCTAAATCTCCCGAATCAGTGACTGGACAAAAACCCATTGTTTTTTTACTAGCCCTTCATATATATTCTTTGATATGGGAAACCGTGACGCCCTCCAATTAGCTTCACTATATAATAATAATAGTCCGACATTTAATTTCTATGAAGGTAATTCGATAATGTTGAAAGTGACCACCCTGTAACTAAAACATCTGGTTATCTTTTCTAATATATGCATTTATCTTTTCGACTAACTCATAAACAAAGATAATATTTTCGACTCGAAAAAGGTCCTTTTCTAGGTATCAATTCTTTTATCACATTGAAAAAGGCACCCAAGATAATATTTATTATTTCCAGATGTTGTATAATATTTACAAAAATATTAGACTTCCAAACACGTTAGGTATAAAACTATAAAACTAAGAGAAAATATCCTAAACTACCCAAATATATATACAGGATAGGACAAAAGTATATTCTATTGCCAGTGTGTCTTTGATTTGTTACAATAAAACGAAATAGGTCAATTTTAACGTTAAATAATAACATAACATAAAATATGCAAGTAATACTATTATGCATACCTAAGTAATTAAGCCACCTAGTTAGATTCCTAGTTGAATAACAAGTCGTTTATACATTAAAGTTCTAATTCTAATAAAAGCAATTTAACTTTTTTTTTTCTTAAATTTACTGACAATCGCTGGTTTTTTAGTGCTGTTGGAAAATTAAAAATTTGTATGCACATTTATTGTGGGCTGCTTTCAGAAAGAGTCAGTCGACGACGCTGATAAATAATATGTCAAACAGGCACTTGTTTCTAAAATAGAACAGCAAACTTTCGTAGATGTAGGTACAGTGCGAAAACTAAACCTTGTTTAAATTGGCCTACAGGTCTCTAAAGATCGCAATCTGCTTATTACTCGTCGTTTGCACCACAAATACGTTCTGATAAATATCGCTGTCCTTTGCTCTTTAATTTCTGGAGGTGACACTCATCCCTCGAAGGGGATAGGTTGGTGAATGTCACCAATTTTGCCATAAAATGACCCCCTTGCAAACAAAATCGACGTGTCCATTAATTTTCTGAACACATATCTGGAGCTCGAAAAGGACTCTGATTTGTTTTTACTGGGACACCCTTTAAATACTACGAGGGTTGCCTTTTATATTTCTGAGTTAGAGAACAAAAACAAATATTAATCATCGAAAATCACTTTATTGTTTTTCAAAATATTCCCCAAGAAGATCTATACACTTTTGCATGCGTTTGAACCATTTGTCGAAGCACTTTTGCCACTCCGATTGAGGTATCTCCAAAAAATGCATTCTGAATGCAGCAACCGCTTCTTCAGGTGTCGAAAAACGTTGACCTCTCAGTTGGTTTTTTACGTACGGGAATAAAAAGAAATCATTCGGTGCCAAGTCAGAACGATACGGCGGATGACTCATCAAATCGATGTTTTGGGTGCTCAAAAATGCAGTTGTTTGAGCCGATGTGTGAGAGCTCGCATTGTCGTGGTGAAGAGTGATCCGCCTTCGGCGGTTGTTTTTTTTGAATTTCTTGGAAGACAACTGGCAAACAAATGGTTGTGTACCACTCAGAATTGACTGTTCTGCGTTGTTTTAGTGGTACGGTTGCCACATGTCCAGTTTTTCCGAAAAACAGGCGACCATTTGCTTGGAAGTGATTCGTGCGCGAACAACTTTTGTTGGATTTGGCTCATCTTGAAAGACCCATACAGTCGACTGCTGTTTACTTTCGGGCTCATACGCGTAAATCCACGATTCATTACCTGTCACGATGTCATAGACGTGTTTTGAAGCACAGGGATCCCACAAATTGTGTGGGATCCAACGCGAACAAATTTTTTTGATAGTCAAATGTTTATGGAATATTGAATGTATGCTGGTCCCACTAATGCCTAAGGTTGTCTCAATCTCTTGATAGGTCACATGGCGATCTTCTAATATCAGTTCGCGCATCAATGGTTTTCGGCACAACAACTGATTTTGGACGACCTTTACGAAATTCGTCTTGGAGTGAACTACGACCACGATTGAATTCACCATACCATCAATAAACACTGGTCCTTGATGGAGCTTCATCGCCAAAAATTGAATTAGGTTCATCCATGCACTGTTGCTGAGTTAATCCACGTCGAAAGTTGTAAAAAATAATCGCACGAAAACGTTCTCGATTTAATTCGATTTTTGGGCAGAGATGAATCTTTTAAGTTACTGTAAACAACACAAATAGTGCTCGTATGTCAAAACGGTCTGAGTACGTATAACCTCAAAAATGTCCAACTTTACGATAGAGCTGTCAGTTGCCAGATTGCAACACCAGGGTTGGCAAATCCCAACCCAACGCAACCCTCGTATAATAATTTTAAAAATACTAGATATAAATTGACTCGGCTTAAAAGTACAGTACCAATACACAATATTAACACGTATTAACGTAAATGTGACAATACAGTATCACAGACAAGGTTCACATTGAGAATTTTTTTTCCTTAGCATATAATTAACAAAAATACCCCTAACAAAGTTTCAATAATTTTAAAAATTACCTTTGTATTTTAATTTGAAATGATTTTCAAAAGAAAAAAACTACAAAAAAATGCTTGTAATTTACTTTTAATTCTAACTTAAAATAATATTTTACTTTAAAAACTAAAATGAATTTGAACATTAACTGAGCGTACTATGGAAACAATTTAGCTGTCCATAAAGGGGGTCAAATGAAAGCTGCCAAACCCTGTAAACAATGTAAAATATTTAGTTTACATTAGCTAATTACTTTTAATTGTTGTGACTTGGTAAAAATGCTGACATATGCACATATGAAAGTAAAATATACAAAAGTCAGTTGCTGAGTTTTAATTAAAAGTAAACTAAAATCATGTTTGGTAGTGTTTTTGTTTTTATTAGACGCAAAAATGAATCTAATTAATAAAAAGTCGAAACAATTAAAATGGAAGAGTAATTTTTAAAAGTACTTTCTGTGTGAGACTATATATTATATTTACCGGAAAAACTTGGTCTTTCTTGAAAAAACTTCACCGTGTTCTCAAATCCTGCTTGAACGCATATCTTGAGAGATGCCCACGTTTTGATAATAATAGAGGCTTTTTTAGTACCTACGTTACGATACTTACTATTTACTGCTTGGGTAATATTGTCTGTGTCAACCATATAGTTTTGGGTTAATACTAAAAGCATTTGTATGTTTCTGCTAAATCTTAATTAAAACCTTTCGGCAGCTGATATGTTTATTAATATTTTGCACAGGGGAGATTTTAGGGATACTGCTTTCATCGTTAATTACTGCAGCTCTTTAGCTTTAGTATAAATTAATTAATGAGTGAATATTGAGAATTATCCAATTTTAATAATTGTAGTAATAAATTTGTATTTCAGACAGAAAACTTCCCCAGGCAACTAAACTTCTTATAGAAACCAAACTTCTGGTGTCACATTTATACTAGCTGATGGTGCTGTCAGCTTCTTCAAGGGAGGAAATTTGCGTGAGCGCGGTTAAACTGAAACTTTACCGCACTTATGAAAGTTCCTCTGAAAAAACTGACAGGACGATCAGCGAAACGTTAGCTACTATAAATTTGGCCAAGGAATAACCAGAAGTCTTGTTTCTGTAAATTTGTATTTATGAAAAGAAAATAATTTGGTGGCATAGCGGACATAATTCTGGTTTTACACAAGGGATATTGTTTAATTTAGCAGGGCCTCCGTCTAATTCAGTAGAACCAGACCGAGGCCTGGGTCAACAGATACTGACGCATTCGTTTCGCTCTTATTATGAGCTCGTCAGAGTACCAAAGTCGTTGCCCATCTACAACATCGGCCTGCATTTAAGCACAGTGAGATATACAACAGCAGATTGTAGCGCTTCAAAAACGTACAAAGTAATTTTTAACATACTTTTATTATTATTGACTGATTAACAATACTTATAGCTTATAGTTCCCTAATACTAATTGTTTTATTATTCGTAAATACTATACCATCTCCTCGTGTATGCTTTTTGCATTCGAAAGTCTGTTTTGTTCTTTCTGGCGTCAAGAAAACAATGACATCTGGCGAAGGCGCCTGAAAATAAATAAGAAAGAGTAAAATAACATCTGTTAACTAATTTTGTTTCATTTTATTGGAATAAGCTTACCCCGACGTGGGTGTCCATAGGCCGTTCGTTATTAGCAAGGAAACTGTTTAGTCCTGACCTGCACATGGTTGTTTTACAATTGTTGCCCCTATTCTATGTCAGACACGTATAATGTTCAGACCTATTTGATTATCAGTTGATATCTGTATAGAAAGTACTTACTAGTTTTGGTATAGCCCTCGTATTGGAATTTTGAGTATGGAGTGTGCTTCCACTAGTCTTTTTTGAAGTTGACGGCACGGATGGGCCTTATTCGGTAATTAGGGTACTAAGTCAGGTTCATACCGTAGTTTTGTTGTACCTGTTGGGTGGGAACCGTATGGCTAGATCTGTTCTGTATAGGTGAACATCTCTAAGCTGAAAATAGGCGATCATCTGTCCTGTAAGAGATTGAGGAATAACATAGTCGATCGTATCCCGTTGTGTGTTGTTGTCATGTTTCTTTTTAGTTGATTTGTTTTGTTGGTAGTCGCTGGTCATGTGCGTTCTCCTGATGGACCGGCTTCTAGGTGGCAGGTGCTGTTGGGTTCTTAAGGGTTGCTTTGAATGGCAAGGTTCCTTGGAAGGGTGGTTGACGAGGGGTAGTGCGTGGCGAGTCGTTGAAGGAGTGGTTCTAGTCTATTGGACCGGACGGCGGCGCTGGGTACTACTACTACAATTCACCTGAGCTCCACTGAATCGTCGGCAAGGAGATCAGGGGCAGTGTCATTTGGAGGAAAACCCGCTTCTTGTTTTTGTTTTGGAACAAGCGATTAGTGGCTCCATTTTTCATTTTCTTTCCTATCTTGTGGTGTGTATGTTTTGTTTTCTTTATTTTAGGTTAATTTTTCGGCGAGAGGGTGCTGTTGAACTTTCGGGTAAGAGTTGTCTATGTGAAAGACTTCCTGGGATATGCGACCGCAGGGCATATGAACGAGGCTTCCCGCTACTTAATACGGTCTGCGCAACTTGTGCCTATCTCATTCCATGTTTCAAGAGATCGCTAACCTGGTTGTATGTCTCTGAGTGGCCGATGTCGAGATCCGCACTCAGGGGGAAGTTCTGAATCACGCACTCTTACTTTGACTTGACACAACGGCGGTGGTATCCTCGCGTTGAAACTTTATGTTAGATTTAAGGTTTCAGTATGGCATATACTATAATTATGCTTCGTGGAGACCATAGACTTCAACAAACGAATAGGTGTAAATTTTTTCATTCAAATTATGTCTATATTTTTATAAAAATTAAAATACTTAAAAAACTGTCAGGTTTAGGGGAGATGTACTTTAATGAAAGTTAGGTTTATTTTGAACGGGGAATCTAAAAATATATTCATATATAGGGCATTCCATTAAAAAAAAACACAACTATGGTTCATTTCTTATATTTGGGACACCCTGTATACACACTGTATACTTGTATAGCGACAGAGTTGTGAGTCGAAAAACGGTGCACTGTTTGATGATAGATCCAGGCGAGACAAATAATTTCATTTTTGAACGAATATAGGTATGGTAACATCCTAAATATTTAAAAATCATTTCATATTCTTGAATCCATCTTTGGGTAATTTATTTATTATAGTAATAAATACGTTTTAATTTTTTTTACCTTTCCGAAATATATGGATAAGGACTATTTTATTTTAAAAATTATTTTGTTTTCTTTAATTTCGAACCTGATTTTCGTCACTTAGCCATGGTTTATATTTCCCCAGAATTAGATCGGTGCACTCGATGAAAATTGAAATATTGGCGCCCTAAAATATTTTCTAGTTTTTTGTAATTAAATATTTAATTACTCACACCCATTCTCCACTGTCTAAAAGCTAGACCGCTGTGCCACCGACGCATCTTGGTAAATAAATCAGGTGAGATAATTTTTAGGTTTTGTTTCTTGATTTTGTGTTTTGATTAATATATATATTAATATTAATAAAAAATTTAAACGCCACAAGATATATATAAACGGTACCATTTACATACACATAGTAATGCATATCCCACCATACAGAGGCCGAAACAATCCAACGTATAGGTAACATCAGCCGTAAAAATATAAAATAAAAATGTCCGCTATGCAACAAAATTATTTTCTTTTATTATATTTACGGACACAAAATCATATTCTAGTTTGTACTTATGTTTGATTGATATTTGTAATTTCCAGAGCTATGCCTTTTTGTGTGTGATATCGCAATATCAGGAGTATAAGGCTGGACGAGGTAGAGCCAGTGACGACCAAAATATTAGAGTAAGTAGTGTTTCCTCTTTGATTTTTTAAATTTCGATTTAAAAAAAATCTGTGGAGTCGTCTGCATATTTACATTTATTATTAACTCAAAATGAGAAGGATACAGTTTTAGGAGTATCCACAGATCTGTCGAAACCAGGATAATTTTCCTATTTACATTATTGCATCTAATTGACCAGTGTGAAATTGGCAGCCAGAGCCAGCAGCCAAAATTTCCGAATACCGCCGAACGACCAGTGGCGCGCCAATAATTATCAAGGTCAACGTCTTAATATATTAAATGAATATAAACAGGATGTCAATTTTTTTTTACAAATAAATGAACAACTTTTCTTAGGAAAACTATAAATATACCGTATTAAAATATATATATATATATATAAGCTAAGGGAAAATATTCACTTAAAGTGACTCAACTAGTGTTGAATAAATTCTATATATATTATATAGAAAAGCCAAATGAAGAAAACTCTATATATATATATATACATATAGAGTAGATTTCTAACAAAATCAAAATTTAACTGGTATAGCAAACCGAATGGTAGATCTTCATGAAACTTGAAAATGTTTTTCCTGAAGCTACGCTGCATCTAATAATCTAGGCGGGGACTTCCAAAACTTATTTTTTTAGAATATACTTGTAAATTTTCACATTCGAATTGCTGGCAAACTATAAGGTGGATCTTCATAAAACTTGGATACTTCATCGAATGATCTAGGTGGGAGCGACTCCCAAAACTTAGTTTTTGAGAAAAAACCCATATACTTGTAAATTTGCCAATTCCAATTGCTGACAAACTATACGGTGGAACTCCATGAAACTAGAAAATATTTGTTTGGGAGTCGCTTCCATCTCAATCATTCGATGCAGTACAGCTTCGTGACAAACATTTCCAAGTCCAAGTATATGGGCTTTTTCTCAATTTTCTTAAAAATAAGTCTTGGAAGTCGCTCCGACCTAGATCACTCGATACAGTATAGTTTCGTGACAAATATTTCCTAGTTTCATGGAGATCCACCGTCTAGTTT
This sequence comes from Apoderus coryli, assembly GCA_911728435.2. NCBI lineage: Eukaryota > Metazoa > Arthropoda > Insecta > Coleoptera > Attelabidae > Apoderus > Apoderus coryli. Next base: position 5,060,343 of record OU452204.1, on the reverse strand, counting down.
CCCCACAATTGGAATTTGATCATTTACAAGTAAATGACTTGTTTTCAGAAATATTAACTAGGTGATTTTTTTCCAATATCTTTATATTTTATTTGCGAGTGAAACAAGAATTTCAAGTTAAACTAATTAATACCAACATAGTTTGTTCACAGAATTTTTTATTATTAAATTAAATAATATTTACAAATAATATAAAAATATACAATTTTCAAAATATTTTGATTGTCAAAAAAATGGCACGTACACAAAACGAAAACAATAAAAAAAAAAACACTATAACCTAAAATCGTACCTTACTATTTTTTCCCTTCTTCGTCAAATAGGCTCAACGATTTTGTTTCGACCTTACCGGGTTTTGTTTTGGTGTGGTGTCGTCGTTTCCGAGATTTTTTCTTTTCTGCTTCCAACACTTCTGGTGGCAACGGAAGATTCCGCTCATTCGCGAACATTTTCTTCCACTTTACCACCAACTTCGTTGCTTCACTGTCAACCTCACCGTCAAAAAGGCAGAGCTTATTAACGGTTCTTCCAATCTCTGTGTCCTCGAGGTGACGCGCTGTCACCGGAAGGGAATCAAGTTTTTTTATACACGATAAAATTTCCTCCATTGCAATTTTGTATTTTACTTCGTACTTGTAAGTTTTATCTTTTATCATCGCTTCGGCCATTTTGATTCAAACGTTTCAAAAGAATATTTTCTGTCTGAAGTCGATATTAGAATGAATAAATTTCCACAAACACTCCAGTATTTATAGGAAATGTAATTAGGTTTTGGATTGTACCTACTCCAGGTAACAGGTACCTTTTGTTACCTGGCAAAAGGTGCGAATCCTCTAATCCTATTTATTATCGCAGTTATTAGGAAATATTTATTATTCGTGTGTACCTACTCCATTACCTTTTATAATACTCTTTGTTCAATATTGGATTATATAGTTTTTGTATTTGTGGCCAATTAGGACAAAGATCTAAACAGTAAATCATTATTTCAAAAAGGTTAGGATATAATGAGTAATATCATAAAAATAAATAATACCATATTAAAATGTGTCTGGGTTTTAGTTTTTTATGAACAAATACATTTTAAGTGTTAAAACTTTTCTTTTAATTTAATCATGATTTTAAAAACAAAATTATTAGAGGAAAGTCGCCTAATATTAGGATAGTTCCTAATATTGGATACCCATGTATTTCAAAAACTAAACGGGCATGTGGGCTACATCTATTAAATAATGGCTGTATTACACCTTAAAATGCCACTGGTTAATTAACAGTGCCCTACACTTGCACGTTTTGACAGTACAATTTTTTAACTGAAATCGGTGCTTTGAAGTTTTTTTTTGCTGCGCATTTAAAGGGTTGGTTTACCAGTTAAAAGGTAAATATCTTTACTATTTCTATATGCTATCAAAAGTTCATTCTATTAGTTACTTATACTAAATATTTTTAACAGTAAATATCTTAGATTTTTTAAATAAAAAATTCCAACCTAGAATTTTAAAGATTTGCCTAATATTGGACTGCAGTACGTTCCAAATATTGGATATCCAATTGCACCTGTTTTCGACGCAATAATATACTCATAAAACTCTATGCTTCTCATTTTGAGGCTACCTACAATAATTAGAAGAAATATAAATAGGAAATTGACCCTAGTTTCCACGCAACTGTGGGTCTGTATCATATACTCGTAAAACTTTATCCTTCTCATTTTAAGTCCACCTACAATTAGATGAAATAATATAAATAGAAAAATTGACCCTGGTTTCGACACAACTGTGGGTTTGTATAATAAATATATCGTAAAACGGTATCCATCTCATTGCCTCTGGTTTCGATTCAATAGTAGTTTTAAAAGAATATCTTGAAAATATGTTTCAATATCCCTATAAAAAAATAATAATACAACATATCTTGTAGAAAAAGCTATCACAAGTCACAACAATAAAAATAAATAAATCAACAAATCAAATCTCTAATTTTTACTCTTAAAACGCAAATACAATATAAAACTACAATAAAAAACAAGCGCATTATATACCAGCACATAACAATTATTATATCACAATATAGATGGATTAGATCGAATTAGACGTGAACGAGAGCACAAGTTTATGCTACAAATTAGACACTACCGAACATCCTAAAAGTAGTCCTCGACGGACTAATATCTCTTTTCAAGAAGTACTCGCTTGACAGAGCCTCTAAATTTTTTAAAATTTTGTAAGTCGCTCCGACCTAGATCACTCGATACAGTATAGTTTCGTGACAAATATTTCCTAGTTTCATGGAGATCCACCGTCTAGTTTGCCCACAATTGGAATTTGAACATTTACAAGTAAATGAGTTTTTTTCAGAAATATTAACTAGGTGATTTTTTTCCAATATCTTTATATTTTATTTGCGAGTGAAACAAGAATTTCAATTTAAACTAATTAATACCAACATAGTTTGTTCACAGAATTTTTTATTATTAAATTAAATAATATTTACAAATAATATAAAAATATACAATTTTCAAAATATTTTGATTGTCAAAAAAATGGTACGTACACAAAACGAAAACAATAAAACAAAAAACACTATAACCTAAAATCGTACCTTACTATTTTTTCTCTTCTTCGTCAAACAGGCTCAACGATTTTGTTTCGACCTTACCGGGTTTTGTTTTGGTGTGGTGTCGTCGTTTCCGAGATTTTTTCTTTTCTGCTTCTAACACTTCTGATGGCAACGGAAGATTCCGCTCATTCGCGAACACTTTCTTCCACTTTACCACCAACTTCGTTGCTTCACTGTCAACCTCACCGTCAAAAAGGCAGAGCTCATTAACGGTTCTTCCAATCTCTGTGTCCTCGAGGTGACGCGCTGTCACAGGAAGGGAATCAAGTTTTTTTATACACGATAAAATTTCCTCCATTGCAATTTTATATTTTACTTCGTACTTGTAAGTCTTATCTTTTATCATCGCTTCGGCCATTTTGAACGTCTTAAAAGAATATTTTCTGTCTGAAGTCGATATTAGAATGAATAAATTTCCACAAACACTCCAGTATTTATAGGAAATGTAATTAGGTTTTGGATTGTACCTACTACAGGTAACAGGTACCTTTAGTTACCTGGCAAAAGGTGCGAATCCTATAATCCTATTTATTATCGCAGTTATTAGGAAATATGTGTTATTCGCGTGTACCTACTCCATTACCTTTTATAATACTTTGGTGGCATTAAAGAGATTCCAATATTGTCAGGGGCTATGTCCGAGACGATTCTTGTCTTTTAATTTTATTTTCGATGACTTCATGTTAGAAAGTTGTCCTATAAATAGTAGTAATTGTGTAAAGTTTCTGGGACTCCGAATTGATGTTAAACTGCGGTTTGGGGAACATGTCGGACAATTGACTAAGAGAGTTTTAACTGGCTATTATGTTTTGAGGGTGGTGACATGGGCTTTGGGTGTTGAGGTTGCAAGACTGTGTATTTTTCTCTGATAGAAGCACATCTTCGTTATGGCATAGCTTTCTGAGGTACGTGTAACCGAACTTTGTTCAATATCAGATTTGTGCTACAAAAGCGCGCTATACGGTACTTGTGTTAGAGTTGGCTGCAGAGAATTATTCAAGAAACACGCCAACATACCAGAATCAGCTCCATCTGCGCATCTTTATTATTGTAGGCAGACTCAAAATGGGAAGCATAGAGTTTTATGAGTAGGTATACTATTGCGTCGAAAACAGGTGCAATTTTCCCATTTATATTTTATCTAATTATTTAATCTTCATGTAAATCTCGATTATTTCAATTTTTTGTCTTCTGGAAGAAAGGGTGTTATTTAAGTACGTCCAAAGTTCAAGGTGTATTTGAGTGATTGAGTTTAGGTAAACATGTCCAATAATTCTTGGTTTTTAATATACATGTTTTCAAACATTTTAACATGTATTTTTAGATAAATATCTTAAGGATACTTTACTTTGTTGAAATACGACAGTTTAACGTACGGTCGCTAAGGGCTAATTTAGCACCAACTAGTTTAGTGGCCTTCTGAAAGGTACCATATTTAATGCGATCAATATAAAAAATAAAAAAAGTGAAACACTTTATTAAAACCACCAAAACCAAACACTTTTTATAGTAATTGCTGAACATGTTCTCCTTGAACTTCAATGGAAGCATTAGCTTGTCTTATTATCGATTGCCGAATACACAAGTGAGGTGGAACCCTCATGGTGCATAAACTACATTGCTACTCTTACTAATAGTTCAGGTATAACAGAAATTTCAAACTATGCCGAATCTCTTGGCCAGTTAATCTATGGGTATAAAATAAGGTCCAATGAGATCATCACCTACAATACCAAATCAAACATTCACGGAAAATTTGGGGATTTTGTTCAACGCAGATATGATTGTTATTCAAGTTGATAAATGCATTTCGGGCAAGCAGCAGTTTAGAAGGTTAGAGTGAATTGGAACTGTCACGTTGGATTATAGTTCTGCTTGGGATTTGTGGAATAATTTTGTTAATTCAGTTAATCTCTTTGAGTATGGACAAATTCGTATTAATAATGAAGAATATTTTATCAAATATGGTCAGAATTTTGTGGAGAATCAAAACAATTAAAAGAGCAAGACAGAGGTTCCATAAGAAAAGCATAATATGCAAATACGGCTATCTACTACAGAATTGCCCTGTATACTTTCCTGCCGCGTCAAAAAACAGGCAGCATAGAACCAAGAGAAACATGGGCGAGCGATTCTTTCAAAAAAATTCCATCAAATTTACTTTTGGTGTTCACTGTATAGATAGTCGGTGCATACAGCTATAAAATAATCACTTAATATCAGCATTTTTTATAAATCTGCTATCTCTACACTAATAAAAATAAACATTTCTCTCAACCATGAACACCCTACAAAACAAAGGGAAGCAGCAAATCTGTCAATACTGAAAGCTATAGGTTATTTTTATGTGGGCCATAAAATATATACAAAATCTTACCCCTAAGTATAAAAAAATAAAATATATGACGTATAAATCTTTTAAAGATCATTCGTCTCTGTTAATGATAATTGAATTAAATTTTCCCCACAATTTAAAAGCTTGATTTTGTTTATTTTCGTAACTTCCACTATATTATGTTTTAATAAATCACGTTTAGGGTCCCAGATAACATTGCCTTACAGTGAATATATTTTACTTTTGTTTTCAATTCGGTTAACAGGAAAAACGATAGCATTTGATAGTCTTTATGTGCAGAGCTCCAAAAACTTAGGCACTTGGTAGTTTTGCTTGGCTATGAATTATCAGCCTCGATTCACTGAGCTGTCTAGTTAAACAAACCATTTTTTTATAATATTCCAAGCTGTTGCTGATTGTGGATTCTTGATCATATGTCAAAGTGTCAGTTCATTTATATTTACTTGTTTTTAGGTGCCAAATATTCAATACAGTTCCCAACCAACTGCTACCAGCTACCTCAGCTCCCGGAGAGCCGTCACCTATATCGAAACAAAACCCACACCAACCCAAAGTCCGACAGGACCCGCTCCAGAACTTCCTGGAATTTGTGAAAATTCACCAACAATCACGCGAGGTGGTGGCCCAAGAAAATCAGTAAAATTTCCGGACCAACATCACCAAAACAATGGGTCTTCACAACTTTTAGAGCCATGGAGTTTGGATAATGTTGTGAGGTCGACGACGATAAATAAAGGGGCAGATTTAGCGCCACTGTTGGATGCTAATTCTGTTCAAGACCGATCTAGTAATAATACTAGTGCTAGATCAAGTGTATCGTAGGAAATTAAAAATTAATTTAGGTTAGGTACCGTAAAATTGGGTGACTTTGACTGATTTTGCTCTTCGACCCTATAAAAATCATATATTAAATCTTGCAACATTTTTATGTATGCAAGTATATTGTGGGTTTAGGTGTGTACTTTAAGCAGGGTACATTAAAATTGGAAAAAAAATTAATCATGATAAGGAGAAAAATAGAAAGTGCCTTTGGTCAAGTTCACCCCCAAACTTGCCCGCAGCTGCGTTTTGCTTGTTAAACGAATTTTCTGTGCAGTATGGAGTATGGGTGAAGTTGACCAAATAAAACAGGTTAACAATATATTTAAACAATAATATCATTCAAACAAAGCATAGAGACACTACAAATCATCGAGGAAGTCTACTAGTTAGTCTAATTAGCTACAGGTTATTCAAACTTAAAGATTGTAAAGTCAATATTAAATAATATTTGCACCTAATCACCTAATCTCAACTCAAAATAGGAATACAAATGCACATGACTAAAAACAAATTTTTGGGAATATGCAGCTTCTTTTGTTTTTTAAAAGTGACTAATATTATGATATTGTTATATAATATAATATTGAAATAAAAATATGATAACACCAATTAAGTTTTCCTTAATTTTTTCAGATATTAAAGTTCGCATCATTTTTTTGTAAAACCATTTTTTCTTAATTGAATATATTGCTGGATTAAATGAACGCGGGAAATTTTAGATATCTCCCAAGTAACCCACAGGGGGAATCCTTTTTTATGATTTTGGACAATTTAACCCAGCAGCGGTCAAAGTCATCTCATTTTACGGCATTATTTTCAATTAAGTTTTGTAACTTAACACTTAAAGCAATAAAATTTTTCTGAAAGTTATAAAATAAAATAAGTAGTTTTTTTATTAAAATGTGAATTGGAAGGGAAATTAACTATTCTTCTTAATTAATTTTGAAATAAGTTAAAAATTTGAATGTAGCTTTTAAGTTGTAATTTATGTTGTATTAAAAATTGTTTCGCATGTTCTGTTAACATTTTAGAAATATCATTTAACACCTTCCACTAAATAAGTTGATTTTTTGCTTATTGAGTGGGAGGTGGTTTTAATTAATTATTTCACTAATTTATAGTTAAATTGATGATAGAAACTAGATAGATATACTTCTTACAACCATTAGAGACTACACACAAATTTGTGAAGTAGTTTATTATTACACACTGTTTTTATTTATCCCAAGTTTCATTATTTTAATTTTAAATACAAAAGTTTTAGAGCTTATTGTAAACTATTAACAGCATATATTACCGTATATAGAAGGTGTTTTTTTAAATTCAGCACCCTGTATATTCATTCCATTTTATTATTAAAGATTATTTTCTCCTGAATCCAAAAATACCATATTTGATGGGCCTATCTTAAACGGTTCAATAAGAATTCGCAATAAAACAAAGGTTTGTCAAAAGTTAAATGTATTTACAAACAAAACAAAAACTAAAAGTAATTTACACAAAACTGAGAAATAAAACAAAAAATATCTACAAAAGAAGAAGAATCTGTATCCGTTTACTTCAATGCATTTTTCGAATCTATTCGTTAAGTCGTTAATAGTGTTTATTAAAAATTCGGGAAAATTTTCAACTAAGCTCCAATCTCTAAAGTTATTGTTGAAAAAGGCTTGAGTACCCCTGGTGTTATGAGAAAAAGAAGAAGTGCAAATAAAAATCCCCTGTAACTTCCTGTTACAACAATATTTGGAACTTACTTTTTTCCCCTCATTCGAATATCGACCAATGAAATTGTCTATTCCTGGCCTCGTTCGTACCGCTTGTGTGTAGAAAAATGTCAGTCAGCAAATTTTGTCTAGTAGATACAATACCAATGTTAGAGTCATGAACTTTAATGAACTTTTATAAATTATTAATCAGCGAAGAATACTTAGTTCGCCCGGATGCAATGTTTTTATTAAAATATGGCGGGTGTAACAGAGGTGCTCCGTCTTGTTGGAATTGACTTGTAACTGATTCAATGGCAAATGTTCTAAAAATTGGATCAGATATGTTTCCAAAAAATTTAAATTAGTTTCTCCGGTTAATGTGCGTTCAAAAATATATAGTCCTACTATGCGGTCGCCTAAAATACCACACCATACGTTGAGTGTCTGTCTCCTTGAAATCGCGCTTCTCTAACAAAGTTTGGATTGTCAGTATTCCAAAATCTATGGTTTTGCTTATTTGGTAATCCACTCGTTGAAAATGAGGATTCATCTGACCACAAAATTGTATGAAGAAAATGTGGATCTTCGCCCATTCTCTGCAGCATATGTTAGCAAAATTGAACTATTTTTCGCTTCTGTTCAAAAGATAAGAGCTGCGTTTTTCGCATGTTATAGGGTCTGTAAGAATGTTTTAGGAATTCCTTTCTTACCTTTTCGAAAGAGCATCTATTTTGGAAGCCTCTTTGTTGTAAAGTTTGAGATACTTTACTACTCGATGTTCGCGGGTTTTCTTCAAAATGAAGTAAAATGTTTAAATCCATTTCTTCGTTTGCAGGAACTGCTCGCCTATTTCTCTTCACACTTTAGGTTTCCCTAAATTTTCTGGTACAGACGTGTAATTGTCGCTCTAGACGACCGTAAAATGGCATATGCAAATAGAAAATATCATTCGGGTTGGATATGAACTGGGGTTACTGTCTTTCTGGATATTGTTGTCTATACTCCCGTACTGTAAAGGACGCGTTACAATTATATTTTGCATACAATAACCACATATTTTTCCGTTCTTCATTTGAAAAAATAATTTTGAAATAAACAATCTTTACATATATTATTTACAAAATGACAGTTATTATTAATTTTAAATAACATTTCTATTTGACTTTTTACATTGCTATGTTTTTATAGCATCTGGCACACTCTGTTTAGTTTTTCTATTTAAAATATATTTAATTTTTGGAAAAGCTTTGTTTTATTGCAAATTATTGTTGAACTGTTTAAGATAAACCCATCAAATATGATATTTTTGGAATCAGGAGAAAACAGTCTCTAATAAGAAAATAGAATAAGAAAATAGAATAAGAAAATAGAATAGTAACGAGTTACTGGGACACCCTGTATATACGATAATATATGCTGTAAATAGTTTACATTAAGCTCGAAAACTTTTGCATTTCACATTTTCTTCTACAGGATGAAACAAAAAAGTTAAAGGCGGTGTGCGTTTATAAGTGATCACCCAGTAATATTAAAATCCAATAGTAAAACTAAAAAATACACTAAAAATTTCTTTTTAATCTTAGCGTACCAAGCGAAGCGAATATAAACGTTTGAAATCGGAAATAACCCGTCAATTATTCCCACTGATAAACAATAATTATATAAACTTTAGAAAATACTGTCAATTTCAATGGGAACTACTAAATGATACAAAAATATTCCTAGCCAAAGAAAAATATTTGGATATGTCACGAAAATTAATATTTCAATAAGCACAATTTAAGGAGAAACCGCAAAATAATATATTGATGTAGGTATATATTTTTTTTTAACATAGTCCATTCTTTAGTGGAGTTATAATTTCTATAATGGAAAATAAAGGTCCAATCTCCAGGAAATAAATTAATTACAATAATCGTTAGTTTAGTTGTTTGTAGCCATACATGTTTCAAGACTAGACCAGTATCATCATCAGTGGCGAACAATGATGAAAAGCTTAAAGGTATTTTGTTGTATAGATCAAACGAATATATCATTGGAGTCACTTCCGGGAAAAAATTGTGTGTAATTCATTGATTAAAGTAAATTAAAATTAAAAAAAAAAAGAAAAACTTAAAAATAACTATGACATTTTAGTTTTAAGATTATACTATTAATTAGACAATTTGGTAGAAGACCTTACGCACCCTATGGCGCTATTGGCGTTGTTGCTATCTCCTTAGTTCGTCTAGAAATCAAGCCAATTTTAAATATTTAGACGTAACACCCTGTGTATTTTATCATTTATAGATTCTACGTTAAATTTCCTTTAATTTTGATCAAAACACTTTTTTCCAATTTGTAATAGTCATTAATTAATTTTACATTTATGAATTACAAAAAAAAACTCAAATATTCAACCTGTTTTCCATGTACAGGGCGTCCAGATTTCGTTGTAATAAGCAGAGTAGTTCCGTTACTGTGAAAGTTAGTGGAATGGGGTTGAAACTCACGATGCCCTAATCATATTTTGGGTAACACATGTAATTTTCGAGATACAGTGCAGAATTTAGAAAAAATCACTTTTCCCTCTCGCATCTCAGAAAATGCAACATATATTGGAAATATCTAAACGGTGTGTGACAGACGTTTTCATGTCGAGTGCATAGGAGTACCTTCATTCTTTTAATTTGGTCTCAGTTTTAAAATATCATCCAAACTTATGTTTTTTTAAACGGAACAACCCTGATTTGTTTACTCATTTAAATTGAATATTTTATTTTCTTTCGAATGATATATTATGACACTTAATAGTTTTAGCTTTAGAAGTATCAAAAATCGAGAGCGTTACTATAGAAAAATTTATTGTTTTTAGGTTTTTTCTTTGTGAAATTTTGGATACATTATTTAAAACAAGGTGTTATTCCAGAAAGATAGGCTGGCGTATTATGGAGAAAAAATGCTTATAAAATTTTATCATTTTCTGATTATAATATTTTGACGAGAACTGCTAATAAATATGTCGATGGAAAAATATTTGCACCTTGCTCGGTTGTGTTTTAATCGTCTATCGTCTATGGTATCTTCAAGACAAAACGATTTGGTAGTAGGCAACCAATAATGACCATCTCTGTCGTTAAAGTTGCATAGTTTTTTCAATGAGGGAATCGATATTTCGCGGAATAAGAATGAGGAAAATCAGATATTTTAAATGACAATTGTAATATACTGAAAAAGTGTATAACATCGATTTTTTTTTTTGGTACGTTAGTTATGTAATGTTTTATTTATTTATTTATTTATTTATTCTCCAAATGACATTACAAAATGTATAGAAGTCGTCAACGTAAAAAAAAAACTCAAATTTTAAATATATACATACAATATTTACAATCTACACATATAAAATAACACATAATTGTAACTTCACAAAGACTATTAAACATTTAATGTATAAGACACATGTCAAAACACAACAGTTTCTAAATAACAGTTACTTGGGCATCCCGAGAAAAATACTCGTTAACAGAATATATCGCCTCAGATACAAGAAACGATTTTAGTAACACTGAGAACTTCTTAATTTCGTTTATAGACTTCAAGTTATCTGGCAGTTTATTATAGATCATGATCCCCCGGCAATAAATTGACCTCTGAGTCAAATTGTATTTAAACTTGTTTATGTGTAAGTCGGTTCTACTCCTTGTATTTACAGTGTGTATATCACGGGTTTGTGGAAAATTCTTTAAATTTTTTTGAATAAAAATACATACTTCATAAATGTATAGAGCGTATATCGTTAAAATATTAAATTTCTGAAACACGGGCCTACAACTCTGTCTGTCGGGAAGCCCAGCTATGCATCTAATAATTCTTTTTTGCTTCACAAATATATCATGCGTCATTGTAGAGTCACCCCATAAAAATACCCCGTACCTCAGGCGCGACTCCACTTGGGCATAGTAAAGCATCAACAACTGACCCTGATGCAAGACTGACTTCAGTGAGTTCATCAGATAAAAGGATGAATTTAACTGACCCACCACTCTCTCACAATGAAGCTTCCAGGTTAAACCGCTATCCATCCGAACACCCAAGAAATCCACATAACATGAGGCAGCAATCTCATCACCGCCAACTCTTACAGCTTGGTCTAGCACTAAACCTCATCAATTTCGTCTTTGATGAGTTAAAATAAAGGCAATTTTTCTCGAAGAACGCGCAAAACTTCCGAAGAAGCACAGCAGAATCCTCCTGAAGTTCATCTGTTGAAACATTCGAAACAATGAAAGATATATCATCCGCAAAAGCTGTTAAAGGGACATCTGGAGTCACTGAGAATATCTCATTAACGTACAACACAAATAAAACTGGCCCCAGTACCGAGCCCTGGGGCACACCGATGTGAGTATAGGTTGGTCTAGAATTCACAGTCCGTCTGTGAGTCGCATAGGTATGGGTGATACTGACGTACTGCTGCCTATCACTCAAGAATGTCTTAATCCAATTCAATGCCGGTCCCGTAATTCCATAGCCAGATAAACGAGCCAATAGAATTTCATGATTCACACAATCAAAGGTTTTACTGAGATCGCAGAAAATCCCAGCTGGAGCCTCACCTCGTTCTATATATTTCAAAATCTCTCCGTACACTGACTCTATAGCTGTCTGTGTAGATTTCCCACTCTGAAACCCATGCTGTCTTCGTGAAATAATATTATTTCTACTCAAGAAAATACTTAGTCTGTCGAGAAAACAAATCTCAAAAAGCTTCGAAAATGACGATGAAATAGTCACAGGTCTATAATTTTCTAACTTATGCAATGTTTCCTTTTTTATATATGGGAATTACTTTACCTATTTTGAGCATACTTGGAAAATTTCCACTACAAAAAGATAAGTTCACAAGATATGCAAAAGGTTTAGATATTTCAACAATAATATACCTTATTAAAAATGGTGGGATTTCATCTACTCCAGCGGACCGCTTGTTTTTAAGTTTATTCATTATTAATTCATAACACTCAAACTCAGTAAAGGGACACAGCATCGAATTCTGCGTTGTGAAATCCGAGTTAAGCTCACCCCCATTCTGGTTGCCCTGTACATTTCCAACTAATTCAATAGCAACATCCCGAAAATACCTATTAAAATTTTCAGATATTGCAAACGGACACTCACACTTTTTGTTATCATTCATATCAATAGATATGTTTTTGTTTGTTTTTGTATTATTCGTTAAATGCCTCACCATAGACCAAGCGCTGCTGACCGCGTTCTCAGAGGTCATGATTTTGTTCTGATAATAGCCCTTCCTCACATCATTAACTAGTTTTCTGTGTTCCCGCTTTGCTCTATTATAAGCATCTTTTAAGGTAGGCTGTTCTTTATACCAACAAAACAAATCTTTCAAGTTTTTACTAGAATCGCGGACTCTCGAATACATCCATTTTTTGTCACTATTCCTATAACGTATATTTCGCAATGGAAAGTAAAAATTAAAATAATACCAGAACCTTTCAAAAAATGCAGAAAAAGCCACGTCAATGTCGTGGAGATCGTACAGATCCCTCCAGGATTCAGCCCGCAGCGCCCCGCGAAAGGCTACCATAGCTTCATCATTGAAAATACGCCTCTCCATAAAAGTGTACGGAGGTACCTCTGAAGAAAAACGACAATCCAAGAGGACTGTTCTGTGATCTGAAATCACATTGTCCAAAACACACACAGCTATTGGGTCATCTCCATTTGTAAATATGAGATCGAGTGCACTGACACTCTGTCGACCAATCCGCGTTGGCCATTCTACAATATTCCTAAGACCAAACTCAGCACAAACATCGTTGAGTTGATTATAACTTTTCGAGTTACTGTAGTAATCACATCAATGTTGTAATACTTTAAAATATGATTGTGCTGACCTACAACATTACATATTATCTTGTATTTAAGTTAAAATATTTAACATTTTAACATTATTAAGTTAAAGTAATTAAAACCCATTTACTGCGATTTGCATTTACGCTCCTCCGAAATAATTTGGAGATCGAGCACATATGATGAAGTTTTTTTTTTTAATATTCCTTAAATTGATGCAGGAAAATCTTTGCCGCACTTGTACTTCAGAACGTTGATTAAAATCCAAACAATGGCTACAGATTTTACTACAATCTACAAAAGTTCTTATAGTATTTAAAATTCTGGGAACCTCAAATATTGTAGATACACCTAACTGGTAGCTAAAATTTTTCTTTCACTTAACCCGTTCTTATTATGTGTCGGAATTAAAATGATCCAATAAAGGATCATCACGATCGGCATTACGTTCTTAAATGCCTCGTCCCATATTTCTAAAACAGCATCATAATAATTATTCATCATCATAATTATTATTGCTAGCCCATACTGAAAACAAGTTCAGATGAAAAGCGTAATGAAGGTTTTTGTTCTCTTTGTTTTCTCATGTTGCAAAAAGAAACATTCTTTGATTTGTATTCGACTTTGTTTTCGCTACTTTTGTTCTTTGAGACATTGTCAAACTTTTTAATCTGATAATGACCAATTCAAAAATATTCTCGTCGCTAATTTACGAATACATTTTTGTAGAGAGAACTACCACTGAAAATTCTAATGAAAGAATACTTCTTTATATGTTCGCGTTTATAATAATAAACCATTTCTCTATTTATCCTCTAAAAATAATTGTAGAAGTTTATACTATGAATTCGGTCCCGAAACGATTAAAGCGTTGGTACTTTAATTTAATAGATATACGTCGCTGTCGATCTATACTTATTCCAGTTCAGTTACCTATATGACTCCTTTAAATGTGACTACCCTCAAACACAATACATAAATCAATTCTATTGCCCCTAATGGATTGGTAGCACAGGAATCATTGACGTTTTAATTAAAAAAAGCCGAAGTACAGCTACTTCAGGGTGAAGTCTATTCTGCCGTGTTAAGGAAAAACGCCTTATCTGATGAAAAGTAAATATCCAGAATATTTTCTGAAGTAATCCATCTTCGAGAGGAGTTGAATGTGTAAGACACAAATAAAACAACGTCTACTCCACCAAAATATTTATATATTATTATGCAATCAGCATGCAGCGCCAGACATGTTTCGGAACATTAATTTTCCATCTTCAGTGGCTCAAAATAAACAGTCACGCAGTCATTTAGTTAAAGTCAAACAGTATGGCATGGACTATATAAACGTATACAAACATTTAGCGGAAATTATTTAAATAAAATATTATAAAATTAAAATATAAAACATTTTCTTATTGAAGAAGAAACTCAAAAAATTTTTGCTGTCATAGTATATAAAAAAATTTTTTAAATATCCAGAAGTTCGTGATACTCGTACATTTATAGGGTTGTAGCTTTCATATTTTTATATAATAATAGTGTACAATCAATTTAATCCAACAATTTTATTAAAATGTACGCATGAGAGTTACTCGTGTTATAAAAAAGAGTTTGAGACCTGCATTTGTTGTTTAAAAGCTGCAATCAAAGATTAATTGTGTACATTAATCTTTGCTGCAATATTTAAAAGCAAATACAAAAACGATTTTATAAATACATTCTGCTATTATTATAATGATGAAATTTTGAACAAATCTGCAACTTCATTGGCAATCGGCAGTTTGTCTTTGGTTTACAGGCATCAAAGGCCAATATAAATAAAATCTATCTCAGAAATGATTATCTGCTCTGTTTTCGCCTAACTGCGGCGTAAACACGATTAATATACATGCGTCGTAAGATAATGCGCTTTAAAAACATGGTTCTAGACACAGATCTAGAAACTCGAGAGATATAACATTATCTGAAATTTCATTCATAATTCACATTTGTTTACAATCAGACATAAGTTGGCAGATAATATATAAGATAGAAAAGGACAGATAGAAAAAATGGCAACGTTGTACCAATTTCGTCGTTTCGATTTCGTTTTATGTACCAGTGGCGTACGGTTTTGCTGGTTTGCGAGTATTTTCATAAATAAATAACATTGAAACACACCATCAAATAACTTTTAAATTTAATATAATTAATTTAAATAAAATATGTACATTTAATGAACGATTTTTATACGATCAGCATTGAACGGCTGTTAAACCATAGTCTAATAAATAATATATTATTTATTAGACTATGGTTAAACTATACTAACTAAAAAATACTTAAATAATCCTATTTACACTCAGGCGAGACGTGCCAATAAATAATATCTTTGGTCTTAAGTGTTTTGGAAAAACCACAGATAAAAGTAAGACAGCTAAGGCCCCGATAAGGGTGCAATAAAATTATTAATAATTAGGTAAAAATATATTTACAAAGATAAGGGTTATATATTATCTGGGAAACTAGTATATACAAACTAACAATTAATTGTAATTTTAATAGTTCAAATATTTTTCCATAGGGTGATTTCAGTGGAAATTTAATGGAATATTGTATGTCTTAGCGTTGTGTTTGTACGATTGTTGACATGCCACTGATGATGGGACTGGTCTAGTCCCGAAACATGTATGGCCGATAGTTTCTATTAAATTTATCTTGTGGAGATTCGACTTTCATTTAAACACTATAATAAATACAATAGGTAAATACCACAGATCTATAGAATCTAGATGTGTGGTAAATACACCATATGTTTATTACAATATTATTGAACATTATACCTTAAATTTTATATAGACACATTTTATTAAGCATATATATAATTACCTGTACGACAGAGGCTCATTAAAAAGAAATGATAATTGAGGTTCAGCGTCTGGTCGAATTTGCATTCGACCAGTAATCTCAGTTATCTTAAATGTCGCTCACATCAAAATGGTTTGAGCATATTTGTGCATACTTGGGGACATACTGATTTTCCAGACCCAAAAGCCACCTTTCGCGTCTTTCCGAATTTACTGGAAACCTACAATATGCAATTATTTAATTCTTTTGGAACCTACCTATTCAGTATTAATATATTTAGTTATCTAACGAAGTGTAATCTTAGTTTATAATTAAACCTTGATTTAAATACTGTAAGATGAACCTAGCATCCCTGTAACATCACAAAAATCAACAATTTCATTAGGTATTTATTTACAGCAATTTATTTTTAATTTGTAGAGCAAGCAAACTACACCACTGATAAACAATAACAAGTCTCAACCTTACTTACCTCCGAAATATCAAATTTGGGTTGCAATTTTCATTATTTTTACAAACTATACACTGACGCACCATTGTTAATTCTTTTTTTATAGTTTTTGCACAAAAAACACTCAAAATTCCTCAAAATCACCAACTAAAAGCAAATAAACACAAAGCAAAGGATATTCGCCAACAAAGCTCAAACTACCGGCTGATTACAAGAATGAATGAAATCGTAAATTCTTCGCGTACTATTCGGTTGCTCTGCTTTACAGAGTTGCCACGTGTACTTCATAAATAAATTATGATTTGGTGAAATATGTCTTGAATATGTTAAAATTCATAAAAAAGTAACTAAAAAATATCTTGGGTATATCGTTTTATTATACACAAAAATTAGTACCATTACCTAAGTTATACTTTGCTTTAAAACGGTAAAAAATGCCGTATCAGAATAGTGTATTTTAAAACAATGCGGGAATGATAGCGGAAGTTTGGCATCATCGATATCTGCAAATAATGATGTTTGATCGCTTGGAAATGTAAACAGTTTAATCTCCCCAGCGTGGAGTTGAGGCGTATTGTAAAAAGTTGATGTCTGTTTCGTTAATATTTTGCACATAAGCTACCCTTAAATAACATAATCCTCAGGTTTACACTTGAGGTAAAATTATATTTGGTTATAATTCCCAAACTCAGGCAAAATAAGGTGTTTTTGCTTCTCATTTAATTGGAAAATGTCTTAATATTTTCAATTTTCAAAAAAAAAAATGTAGTTAAGGCGTTTTTCCTTGACAGGGCAGTATTCTTGTCTAACGTAGTTCATTTTTGTAGGGATTTGTGAAACAACCAACAATTTCTTTGATGTATTTATGAACTATAATACCTACTAATTAGAACTCAACTAAAAAGTTTTCCCGTTTTATGTTAATGCGAAGTTGTTTAGGATGTATTATTGTATTTATTTCTAGTCATTTTTTCAGTATAAAAATAAATATATAAATTAATTGTTGCTTGTAATTTATTTGTATTATTAACATTTAGGACTTAAAATTAACCCTGCTAAAATAATTGTATATATATTTAGATTATGGAAATATATGCATTTTTGTAAAATATTAATATAAGTAGTGCTAATAAAATCTGTAAAATTTACTGTTATATCGATTGTAAATATTTAATAAATATTATTCGTTAATTATAAAGTAGAAACATAAAGAAAATAATTAAAAATTGTTTACATCTTAAGAACGAATTCGTAATTTCGACATTTTCTTACCTTATTACACTTCAGTAATTTAATAAATGTTATACAGGGTGTTTAATAAACTAACAATAACATTTTTTTATAATAAGAATAATTCGAATACGAGTAAATTTGTAATAATATTTTGCCCGTAGGCCCTATGACTACTAAATAACTACTATAAAATTATATCGGCAATGCAGCAAATATTGATGACTTTAGGAATTACTTTACTGATTAATTTATGTTATATTTGATTCAAAATATGTTAATTACCTATTTATTCTTTTAACTTGACAGTCACAATTTTACTAAAAGAATCATTACTTTCCAGCCCTAATATTTATCTGTTCTTCAGTCTGTTCTTACATCTAGTTGTTCAGTGTTCATCTTTACCCCTGAAATAACCTTTTACGTTATAGTTCACCCAGAGTGTACACTTCTTCACTAGTTCACACTTGCTGATTCATTAAAATGTATAAATAGTGCAGAAGTGTGTCAAATATTCTTAACAATTTTTCGCTACTTGATATGTTAACATGACTTTGACTTTCACTAATTTTTCCAAACAGTTTGGAGATATTCTGTAGACCATACTTGTATAGAGTATGCAGCCCTTTTTTATTTTTTGACAAATGCAAGAGAAATTATCAAGACGACCAGATATTAGATTGTCTGGGTTTGGTTGTTCTACGAGCCGACCTTCACGTATAATCATTCTCTCTCTGTGATTCTATCATCTACAGTTATCTGGTCTCATATTTGCTCTGCAGTTATGAGATCACATACATCCTCGAACTAAACTAAAACTAGATGAAGCTTGACAGCCATGGCCATCAAAACACAGCGTAACGCACGAAGCAAAGCCCAATGTGCTCCCTTGAGTAAAGTAAAATTCAAGTCTTCTTTGAGATCCGAAAATCTACCTCTCACCTATCATAGCCTAAATACATTTTCTATGTAATTATTTAGGTACCTACTCCATCCTATACTGCCACTTGTGTTTTTGAGCAGTCGCTCAAGGCTACTTTCGTGAGACTAGCTGACGTTTTCAGTCACGTCCCGCCTTTTTCTACAGTTTGTACAAGACCTACAAAACTCCAGCTAGTCGAGTCTGTAAATATTTAACGAGCCTTGTTTTCCCTTAGGAAAACGGTGACTAGCTGCTCAATAACAGCACAGAGGGAATGGTCTTAATGTCGTAAGGCATATCCGTTACGAAGAAAATATGACTAGACTATAATAGGTAATCTCCTAAGATCTCTTTGGATATCAAAAGAGAATGAGACATTATGTTATTCCAGCAAGCAATATGAGCATTATCCTTGCGTCAACATGTGCATTGTGCAAATGGCCATAGCTGATGAGCTTTAGCCAGCACCATAGCGGGATTCAGGCTGTATTTAGGTTTCGTCCTACTCTTGGAGCAAGGCTGTAACACAAGAGAATATTCAAATACACTACTTCACCAAATCGCGACGCGCGTTTTGCTAACACTGCTATCATCTTGAGCATAATAATTAAAACACTAAAAACGTGTTTTGGTGAAATGGTAAAACTTGTTTTTTAATATAACTCAACTCAACGCCACAGGTCCTGCTCATCGATTATAGTTTTCCATCCTTTGTCAGCAATGATTGAGGTTGTGAATTCATACTATCACTTCGTTTGAACTAAAACTCTTTCAACAACGTAAGGAATAATTGCTATTTATAGGTACATAATCATGATTTTATGTAATGTTATATACTTACACATGGTGACTAATCTGGGTTTAAACCAGTGTCAAAAAAAAAAAAAAAGAAGGTAAAGCAAGACCTAATAGAGGATAGGTTCTGCCAGTATTTCACACATACTCAACATACATCTTATTAGGTTAGATAATAATAGTACTTGAAATATTTATTGCATTGCCTTATTATTAATAAAAGTACACAATTTGAACCAATGGAATTGTATTAAAAAAAAGACTATTCTCTACATATTATAAATTAACTAAAATTTACTGTAAATACACACATAATGTATTTTTAAACCTACAAACTAATGAAACTTAAATATGAATCAAATATTTTATATTTAGGTTTCATGAAAAGTACAAGTTTACATGAAACCACTGAGCCCAATTTGTTTTAAAAATACAATATGCTTGATTATCTATCGAACATAATTTATAAAATAAAAAATATATTTTTGTTAATAAATGTGATATAAATTCTATTGTAAAATAATTTGTCTAACAATATTTTTAAAAATATATATATATATTAAACTAATAAATAAAAATATTTCTATAAAACGCAATGAAGGTGCTATTATTTTGAAAATTACCTAGCGAAAACTAGATCGAAGCCAAATTATACGATTTCCACTATGTTTTCGAATTCTAGGTGGTATGAAATAAATAACAATAATTCATGCAGTATCGCTAAATCCATGTGGCAGCAAGGAACGTTCCTTTATTAGAAAAAATTAGGTATTTTTCTGTTGTTCGAAAACTTTTTAATTATTAGTAGTAAGTTTCGAAATAGACAACAGAAAAATATTTGTAAATGGATTATTTTACGAAAATATTTGAATTCTTAAAATTGAATAAATTAATTTTAATTATTTAATTGAATTAGCCTATAATTGTTGGAAATACATATTGGAACTTATATTATTTTCACTTAAGAAATCCAATAATTTTTAAGTTTAAATATTTCCAATTTATTTATATATTACATATCTATACATTAGGGTTATTCTTTCGTACTGAACTAAGTGAACAATCTGAAAATTGTCAGTTCATTCACGATTGTGCGTATTCTTTCGACTTCGGTCACTTCTACCAAACTGATTAAAATACCTACCCCCATTGCCCCTTACTGATCAACCTCTGGGTACCGGTTAGTTCGTTCAGTTCACAGTTAACCTCTAAAAGTATTGAATATTGAGAGATAATAATTGGAATATGATTTCAAATCAAACCAATAAATTGTAAAAGTTTAAAACATGGATAATAATATCATGGAAGAAATAATTTTCCAGTTTTCAGAGCAGATTTGGTTGTTTTCACAAGTTTTCGAGGTTAAGTGAAAGACAATCAAAAAAAGATGATCTTTCGGTTTCGTGAAATATTCAGTTCAGTATAATCACATTCAGTTTAATCACATTCACTTGTTCAGATCAATCACTACGAAAGAATAACCCTATAATAACATGTTTCGCTAACACTTGTAGGTAAGGTTGACAATTTGTTTTTTATGTGCTAGATAGTTTCGGTGCAAAAATGTTCATTATATGTTTAAATTTGTTTGATTCTTCCTCCTTTTTTTAACCTTTTCTTTTACAGTTTTTATTTTTGATTTCTTGCGATGATGTTCAGTATAATTTCCACATTTTCTTTGAAATTATAACATTTATTTCGTTGGATTTTTTTTTCTACATTTCGACAACAGTTTAGTGTCTTCTTCAGTCAAAATTTTCATAACATGTGTTCGAAATGTTCATCGTCCATTTCCAGACACTTCGGTATAGTTTTTTGAAAACTACAGCTAACTCTGGTCAACATTTGCGGGGTAAAAGTTTGAAAGCATCTCTTATGCGTATTTTCATATCGTGTGCTCTTGTTGAAGGCGTCTAAAAAGAAATCCCGAGGACTTAAATTCCAATCTATCTGTTTAGAAAATTGGTATCCAAAAATTGCCGAACCTCTTGATGATAGCTCCATCTAATTGAAACCACATGGTTATTCTCCTGTTTAAAGCAATTTCTTCTAATAGGACGGGAACTGACCATTTAACGATCCCTAAAAAAAAATAGGGTCCAATTAAATAATATGAACCCAATGTTCCATCCCACACATTAATGGTCCACCTATTTTGATTGCTGATGATTCTGTATTCATGGAGATACGAGTGAAAATAACAATGGTAGTTGTATCGGTTCAAGAGGCCATTGTTGTGAAATATACATTCGTCACTAAATAACACATTATCAAAAAACATTTAATTTGCTGCCACTTTATCTAATACCCACATACAAAATTCAATTCTATTGTCAAAATCATTTCCATAAAGTTCTTGACAAAGCTGAATTTTATAAGCATGTAATCTAAGTTTTTAAGAACTCGTTAAATACTTGCTTGACTAATAGGTATTTGTGTTTTGGGATATCTGATTTTGAATAATATTAGGATTTTCGATAACTGAACAAACTATAGCAAAAAATGGTTTCTTAAATAAAGAAATAAAGTCTTTATTGCAAAACATAAAATTTTTACAAAAGGCGAAGTTGAAGTCATAAGACTTCCTCACTTAACCCTTAACTAAACAAACATTTTTAAATAAATAGTAATGCACAATACCTAAATTAAACCCGAAAACTACAAATGTAAATAATAATTCGCAACTCATTCTAAACAAAATTTTCAATAATTCTATATACAGCGCACTGGAACCTAATTCCCGTCAGTAACTTTATTTCCTGAGGTAGCCTTTTGTAGAGATGACATATTATATTAAATGAAAATTATCATAGCTGTTCTTTCTATGAAATGCTGGAGCAAATCGACGAAACTCAATTTGGGAATATGAATAACTAGGAGCTTGATTTAATATAATTTTATTAAAAAATAAGAAGAATAAGTTTCTTCATGTTCGGTGACAGGTTTGCTTGTATCGTATTTCTTCTAGCTAACACTTCAAGTTTCCTTAAACTGATTTAGTAGTCTCCCAAAAGCAGCTGGTCTTGAATGATTTCGTATGGCAAACCTTTGAACATAAACTCGAGAGGCCAATAAAGAATTTTGATGACATTCGCCAAGGATCAATTTCAAATCGATACGTTCTTCTTTTGAGTAAATACTCTTCATATTAACAAAGCAAGACCAAAACTAACAATTTTAAATCAATAACAGTAGTAAAGCATGAACAGCAAATTTATTTGATAGATTATATAATTTATTTGACATTTGTGGTTCTATAGGCTACTGGATACATTAAAACGTATATTTTAAAAACACGAAATGGTGTACAAACAGCTATTTGGCGTTTTATACCAAAACGCGGACACTTAGCTATAGCTATAGGACACCCTAATACCATTCGACAGGTAATTAATTAATACAATACAATTCAGAAATATGACGTTCCATTTAAATTAATGAGGTTTTAATTTTTGGGCACCCTGTATAACTTATTATAATTGAAATACCAAATATGATCTATTATTTCACTTAAGAGTTAATTTCGTTAACATAGCCTAAATACTTCCTAAGTATTTGAAAGAAGAAAATTAGGTTAGATTTTGACAAAATTCAATATATAAAAAAAATAAGGTTTAGCTATTATAAATCTTTATAAAACACTTAATTTGATCAGAGGATCTAAAAGTGCAATAATATACAGAGGATTACATTTAAAAAACACAACTTTGACACTTTTAGGTTATTTGGGACACCCTGTTTTTAAAATTGGTTATTATTAACCAATTTTAAAAAGCACTTTTGCTGCAATATTCCGCGCCACAAAGCGTGAATAACCCTATATATAAAATATTGCTGGAAAGGCTTTGTGGTGTCAGGAGTAAGCAGTAAGTTAAACCTCATTTTACTTTCCAAGCATTTGGAGCACTTTAAACTAAGTCAGTTACATCTTGATGTTTAATTCTCCGAGAAACCTTACATACGTTCAAAAATAATAAACATAGAAAAAGCTATACACAGACACATGTTAGAATCATAAGCTATAATAATTAAAAGTCTGGCTGATTTACGAAATTGGCGGTATCTTCAAAATGTGAAAAATAGAAAATTATTGCTCTTATTTTCCCGGGTTTAAAAATTTGTCTTAAATATGATAGATTATACTATATTTTCATAGGATATAATACATGTCTGGATGACATTTACAATCAAAAAGGCCTTGCCAGACTCTATGCTTTGTGTTTTTTGTATACCATTGTTTAATGCTCTCATAAAGAAGAACATGTAGGTATGACATTAATCATCTGTATAATCGACTGTACCGAATTTATGACGCCTCATGATCATTAGACGAGTCTGGCAAGGCTTTGGAGATGTTCGACATTTGCCAGATTGTGTTTTAAGCTGTTATTATGATAAAGGCCATCATTTTGATGAAAACATTTCAGTTTTTCACCTGCCAGAGATATTATCCAAACTCACATATTAGCCAGACTATTATAATGGATTTTTTCCTAAAGTCTGTTTATTTTATACTAGCACTGACCAAGCTGCATTATACCATACCCAACCACAACCATAGCGAGCCAAAGCACACATATAAGAGCAATATCTGTTATTCCTGCAGAAGTGAACGAGGTCACACTGATAGATATTCTTTGCCTGCCACATTCTGTTGTAGTGTTGGTTTTGTTGTTGTTACTCGTGCTCTCGTGCAGTTCCAATCGAGAACGTGGTCCTGCACGTGTGTTACAGGTTCTGCTGCAATCATTTAAAAGTGTACGGTGAATTTAATATACACGCAACTAATTAAACATAACATAAAATAAGTGGACTCTAATAAGTCAAACATATGTTTCTATAGTGAAAATATTTTACGGTGCTTTTTGTTTTGACGCTTATTTCTAAAGAGAAAGTGTGTTTTGGATTAACTTTAGTGTAGTTTTCTATGTTAATTTTTGTTTATTGTTCCACATACCACAACAATTTAATAATAATTATTAATAATCGTGATTTGGTATAGATAATTGGATATTAGTTTTATTGCTTGTGTTAATTTAATTGCTACATTGATGAAGATTATAAAGCAAAAGAAGTAAGTAAAATATAATTTGAATAATATGATTAACATTTATTTAAAGTTATAGCTTCATCATAACATAGGGCACATATTTCTGATTTTTTAGCGTAAATATACCGGATGTCCCTGATTAAAGTAACTACATAGGGATTTCGGAAACGGAAGGGGAAAAAGTTGCGCTATTCCGGACCCAATTAGATTCAATATTGAAATAAAAAACATCTACAGATAAGAATAATAAAAATTGCGTTTTTCAAAAAATTGCATATCGCCGCTATCTGCTAAACAAATTTATTAAATTTTGGTAGTTTTGTATTAAAAACTACGACCAATCGAACGTTGACGAATTTTTTTAAGCCTTTTAATTTTTGCAACCATATCCAACTTTGTTAGTTCTAATGGCTGCCAATTTGGATTTATACGTCATTAAATTGGGCATAAAAACAGCTTTTCACCTAGGTATAATGATTTCCAAGCGGTGAATTCGTAAATACCGCAATTTTCTTTCTGGTTAACCTTGAAATGGACTTTTTTTAGCAAATTCGTCAATCCAGAAGTTGATCGCTTGGACGTGAAATATGAAAATATTTGGTATATTTGACACTATTGGCGAGTAAAAATTGAGTATTATTAAAAAAAAAACATGGCAAAATTATTCCGTCTCTGAAAACTTTTTTGATGATTCACTTGTAGTCATAGAATATTTAATTGACCGGGCAAATGACAGAAAAAGAAAAAAGTTGTTTGGAAGCAAAAAAAGCAGTTTCACTTGCATGGATTGGCCTTCTATATTTAAGCTGATTAAATATTTTTCGTTATTTACTTTCATTTGGAACAAATACAACCACAGTATTGTGAAGTGTATAAAATAAATTAATATTTTTATTAATTTTATTTACTATAATATTATTTATGGATATGTCTAGATTCTTACTGTGCCACTGATGACAGACTAAATTTGACATGTAAAAGCAGGAACACAAATTTTTATAATGCAACTCTCGATCGGTTGCCACATAGACCAACCCAACCGCACCTGCGAGATGTGTTCTATCCAAGAGATTGATAACGCTATACGACAACTTCAAACAACAGCTTTCTGGCTGGCATACCTCCTGAGCTTTTTAACAATATTCTAATAACCAAAATACGGAACACCGAAACCGTGCCTGTTGAAATGCGAGATGCCTCAATTGTCACTATATTTAAGAAAGGGGATAGGTCCGTATGTGGAAACTCCTCCCCATCACCGGAAAGTTTCTTTCAAGAATTTTGTGCAATCGCCTTCTCCGGCTCTTGGAAGGGTGCTTGCCGGAAAGTCACAGGAGCAAAATCGGCCTCTATACATGGGTTTTATAGACCTTGTCAAGGCGTTCGACTCTGATAACTCTGTGGAGTATATTGAAGCGCAACGGATGTCCCCAGCAGAAATTCATCCGGATACTTCGACTCCTTCACGATAATATGAAAGCAGCGGACCGGGAGAGCCCTTTCCAATAACAACTGGCGTAAAACAGGGTTGTGTCATTGCACCGATTTTGTTTTCGATGTTTGTGGGAACGGCCATTGAACTTGTTAAGGATGATCTATCGGGGGGAATAGAGATCGTCTACAGATTTGATGGCGGCGGACTCTCCAACCTTCGTAGACTGCAAGCTGGGACGAGGATCGTATCCACATCAGTAATTGATCCACATCAGTAATTGAGTTTCAATACGCGGATGACAACGTTGTCCTAGCTGATGCAGAACTAAATGCATTTAACAGCGCCTAGAATTGGGCTTGAACTAAATATAAAGAAAACGCAGATTCTCGACCAGCCTGCATCAAACACTGTGGCTGTCCCACCACATATTCGAGTTAACGGAGACAGACTTCAGAACATCGAGAGTTTCTCTTACCTTGGCAGCATTCTCTCGGCGAACGCGAATATCGATGATGAAATCCAGCATCGTATAAGATGGACAAGTGCATCTTTTGGACGAGAGTGTTCGATAATCATAACATCGACGTTCGAACTAAGTCGCGAGTGTATAATGCTATTTATTGTAGTTCCTACCCTTGGTTGTTTCTACCCTTACGTATTGTTGTGAGTCTTGGACCACTTATCAGGCATTTAAGAGCCCTAGAGAAGTACCATCAACGATGTCTTAGAGGAATACTCAAATGGCAGGACTGACGAACAAACATCAACTAGCATTGAGACGATGATTGTAAGGCACCAGCTGCGCTGGACTGGCCACGTAATCCGCATGCCAACGGAACGCCTTCCCAAGAAAATCCTTTATTCACAGCTTAAGGTCTGCTCACGAAATCAGGGAGGGCAGTAAAATAGGTATAAGGATGTTCTTAAGAACAACATGAAGAAGAGTACGTCGACGACATGAATAAAACGCATCAATATAATAATATTGGTGATTGGGTGTGTCAATTTTGTGACAAGGTTTGCGGCCCCAGGATTGGTCTGTTTAGCCATCTTAGAGTTCACAACAGAAATCCCTGAGTTGGAATAATTCATATTCGTTAGCGTGTGAATGCTGA
This sequence comes from Apoderus coryli, assembly GCA_911728435.2. Taxonomy (NCBI): domain Eukaryota; kingdom Metazoa; phylum Arthropoda; class Insecta; order Coleoptera; family Attelabidae; genus Apoderus; species Apoderus coryli. The sequence continues at coordinate 5,033,142 of OU452204.1, read as the reverse complement.
TGATGATGACATGTAAAAACAGATCCAGATATAGGAATTATAAATTGACAAAACAATGACGTCACGAATGATAATTTGATGACGTCGAATGCTATAACCAAGGACTAGACAAACTCGCTTAAATGTCGGAGTCGTTGGTAAATACCATAAGTAACCGGTCAAAAATATTCGTTCGTTTGGAAATGATTCATCTAGGTGTACCATGGAGTATATTGTCGAATCACGCTTATAGAATGTAGAATGTGATATTATCAAATGTAGACACAAATATGAAAATATCAATTCTTGAATGTCGCATACAAGATTTTTCAGTCGACATAATGTCGAGTAGTCCAAATGAGGTGATTATGTCGCACAAATAAACTGTCAGAATTTAACGTCAATATAGCTTTATGATTTGCAAATAATAAGTAGGCATTTAAAATTTATTTTTGTTATTTTAAAATGGGAGAATACGTGGAAATTGATTGCCTTGCGACACTAGTAAAGTTGTAAATGCAAGAGATAAATAAAACATTTTTTCATCGCAACGTATATTCTTCTCGAAATACATTTAATACGGATGCAAAGTTTAAAAAAAAAATGTTGGGTCTGAATGAACAAGTAGCAAAAAATGTAATTGAATTAATACTGCCATAAATATGTTCGCGAGGGGAATAAATAAATTAAACCAAAATAATATCCAAACATCGCGATGTCACACTGACATTTATGTAACAAATACGTCAAATAAATCACATTCACATGGTTGTCACTTCCTTTTATGTAAGAATATATTGCATGCGAGAAAAAAATTGGCATGATTTTCAAGAATACGGTATTAGCTAATCATTCGACATATGTGCGACATATCCCAGTAAACACACATACGTTTATTTAACGTTTATCATTACGAAACACCTTTCCAAAAAAACGTATATTAAATACGTACATTTTACTTTTATATGTCGCGCTTTTTCACGTTCAGAACACGAATAACGAAACGATAGTTAAATGGTTTAAAAAACGTGTATTGAACGTATTTATGTATATATGTTCAACGGTGAAATAAAACATTATTTAAACGGTTCTAAAATACGTTAATAATACGATTACACAAACGTTAATTCTTAGCTTTTAAAAAACGACAAAAATGCATGTATTAGATATACATGCATTTATCGTTTTTTATAAACTAATAATTAACGTTTGTGTAATCGTATTAATTACGCATTTTAGTGACGATTAAATAACGTTTGGTTTCACGTTATTTATGTTGCTTTTATATATATTTTTAACGTGAAATATACGTTGATAAAATGTATGGAATAAATCAATAAAACTACTAGATGTCCATTGTTGGGTTGGTACAAAAGTTTGATGAAAAAATAATGCCCTTTTTGTTAAATAGTTAAACCAAAAAATATAAACATTTGGGTGTTTTTTAATATTAAATATTGTGGTCAAATATAACTTACACCATTATACGATACAATAATGCACGTTTCGGCGAACTATGCAGCTTTCTGTCGCCGAAACTTACATTGTGTCGAATAATTTTGTCATTTCTTTTTGACAATATTTTATATAAAAATATTGAATAACACAAAAGAACAAACGGATTTTTGATTTGTTTTTAATATATTTACAACCAACAATCCAACTTTTCGGTTGACGATTTAGGATATTGGAGACATACTTTTAGCATCGAACCTTGTCCGTTATTTTATTAGGATAAAAACACTACTTAACATTTTTTGTTGTATATAATTATAACAAATAGTTTTAGAATCATCACTAGTGTAAAATGTAAGATAACAAATTGTCCATAAATATGAAATTTATTCTAATCATAGGAACATTTTTGTAATAACAAATAGAAAGTTAAATTAAGGAACAAATAATTCGTTCATATATTAAGAACAATAAAATACAGAATTATGCTTAAATTTTGACTGCTTCTTAACTGCTTACGATAGGGAATTTTAATTAATCCTAAATCTAATAAATAAATAATGCTTGAAAATCATTTTTCTGGTGTACGGGAAAGTTCAATTTGGCTGCTTCTGAAATGAAAATGCATACATAGGTATTAGCATAATATAATTATACCTAAATATTAAGAATGTACTGTTATTTTTGCTAGATGCGTATAGATATTTTATACATTTTTAAGCAAAAGTAAAAGATTTTTACTTTTAATCTAAAATTATATTTTCTGAGTGCAATAAACCTCACACCCAGTAAATTCATTGCATTGTAACTTGTCAATTTTAAATAAGTTTAGTACCTGTGATTTTTTTCAAATTTTAGGTATATTCTAATTTTTATTAGTGTTCTACAAGCAAAATACCGAGTGGTGTGGCTGGCTGATGAGTAGCTATAAATATTGGTTTATTATAAATTACATGAAGAACGTTTTAGAAACGTTTTTAATTTTGACAATGTTTGACACGTGTTTAAAAAACACATAAAACAAACGTTTTGATTTTATGGTTTTTTTATAATGCATATACAACGTTACTTAAACATAATAAATGCACGTAGGTGTATTTAGATAATAAAAACACGTTTCTATAACGTTTAAACTGAACGGTATAAAATTAAACTTAGAATAAACTGTCACTTTTCTAACGTAAGACCAATTATCAACAACTGACACGTTGAATCCACGTTTCATTTACGTATATGTGTTTACTGGGATTTATGTCGCATGTCAGATTTCCATTCGTGATTGGGGAATAGACCCCTGATCAACCTTTTGCTCACGGAAATATAATAAAAAACAATGTTTACTTATAGTGGGCTGTGAAACAAATGCCGTAATTACCTATCTGTCAAAACACAATCGAAATAAAGTGTCCAATGAAATATTGAGAGTCAAACTTTTGCAAATTGTTATCAACAATCAAAATCAACTGCTCAGACAATTTAAAAAAAACATTAGTATCTTCGATAATATGTTGAACATATTAATCAAGGACTCCAAGATGGTGACTAGAAAGGAGAATATTGTGTTGCTTGATAGAAGGTTCGAACATTTAATGAATTATACTCGGTTTGTATTTATATGTTTTGTTAATTTTGCTATCTTAAATAATAAAATATATATAATTTTTTCGCTGCCCACTAAGTGAAAACTGTTGTTTAATAAATTTACAAGATGTTTTTGGCGACATCTTGTGTGAGCAGGCAATATGCCCGGTGAAACACAGTTCACAAACGATGGCCGGACAAGAAGTAACAACTCCATTAAATCCTATTACCAACAATAGATACGCCCGAATTCCCTGGCGGGAGGCTTTATTTACGAATTGCTTGTTACATAAAGTAACAAGACTTTTAGTTATGTTGAAAAATTTCTTTGTGTAACAAGCAATTCGTAAATTTACATTTTCTGTCATAAAAAAGTAAGCCTGTCGGTCCTGGGATTTATGTGCAATTTAATGACGAGTAAATCCAATATGGCCGCCATAAGAACTAACAAAGTTGGCTATGGTCGCAAATGCATGTTTACAGATGGCGACGATATTGCAATTTTTGGAAAAACGATATTTTTAATTTCGATACAGCATCTGAGTGCGCAACTTTTTTCATTTTAACCAAAATTGTAGATAACATCTCTTACTGTTTCCGAAATCTCCATGTACCTAGTTACTTTTATCTGGGATACATGTTATAGGTATGTAGATTTTCAGAAATTTGGTTTAGATGCGGCATTGAAAATCTTGAATTCAAAAGTACATCAGTCTATTTAGATCTGTTTATAGCATTATTTATAAGACATTTGATGGTATATTTTTAAGAATTTTTGATTTTTTTAAACTACTTTGCTTGTGAAAAAGTATTATCGCCATCGAACTAAATTAGAAGAACTGAGAAAGGATCTACATTTGCTGATGGCAATACATTTTTTTTGTAAAACTAAACAATAGAGGTCAATGAAATCGCTCTTACAGTGTCTGCAATGAAGATAAAGAGCACGGTTTAATATGGAGGTCACTGTCATATAAGTGTTGTTATACGAATACGGAATGCGTCCTCTATGTATAGTACGAGGTATTTATATTAAAAATTTATATTTCGTCGAATTTAAGTATTACGATGGAAAGTCATGAATAGTGACTTCAAAGATCTAATATTTTTCTATGAAGTAGGTACATCTAATATGATTGATTAATAGTTGAAAAATTCAGATAGTCACCAAAGCCTCATTTATTTTATCAATTATTTCCTATTACCTATACCCATTATTAATATTATTACCCAGGATGAATCACTACGGCCGCCTCTGACTTTTCTGAGAAAATTATACATATATATTTTGACTTTTATTGCAGGGACATTCAAATCAATTTTATTTTTGAGGAAGTCGTCCATTTTTGAAGAGGATTGATAAATTATTATCTAGGAAATCAAAGTCAAAATTCCACAAATGCGGTTTAACGTCAAATAGCAAATAATATGGTTTAGTAAGGAAGTAGTTAAGTTAGTTTGCATGACAGACAAATAGGTCAAATATTTGCCATCTTCTTTCTGATACGTTGTTTCAGTTTTTCGATGCTTAAAGGTTTTGTGCTATACACCCTTATACTTTAAATAACACCACAAAAAATATTAAGGCGGAGTAAGATCCCGGGATCTCACTGGTCATTCAATCGACCCTTTTTATCCTAACCATTTTTCAGAGAAATCATTATTTAAGTATGAGCTCCATCATTCTAGAACCAGGCGCATCTCCTATAATTTCTTAAATGGCTGGGACGATATCGTCTCTCAGCATTGTCTCATAGTCAAAATCCTATCACCTTTGTCTGACTTATTTTTTGTATAATTCTTAATTTTGAAGTTAGTTCGACAAGATTGCCAGAATTGCTCAATAGTTCTTGACAGACAGTGTGGAATGAGCTTAGGAGATACACAGGAAGTCATTCTTGATTCTAAAAAAAAAAATAGAGAAGATCTCGTATAATACCTGGACTATTATTACGGATGCTAAGTCGATGGCTTCGGCGTTTGGTAGCTATTATTCGACCGTCATTGAATGTTCATTTCGGTGGTTATTTATCGTCCCAGTGGGACCTATTGTACACGTATCCATATTGGCTCAGTTGTCGGAAACCACTGATATATTTCCGGATCAACTTAAACTTTCTACCGTGGTGCCAATTTTCAAAAAAGGGCGCTACTAAAGGATATAAAAAATTCCCCAAACATAATCTCTTTTAAAAACAAATTGAAGCATCTACTCACTGTAAACGCAATTTATAGTTATTCGGAATTTCTCGGTTACCTTGAGGGGACAATTCTTTGACTTTTATATTGAACATATGATTTTAATGTTTAAAATTTTAGTGGCTATTGTGTTTTCATTTTCTTTTTATACTTTGTTTCTATCATAGACAATGATAATTAATTTGATTTTAAAATTAAATTTGTTCGTTTATAATGTATGTGTTATACAATATAACTGGATTCATATTAAAACCTACTTCTAGGTATTAGTTTTTAGACACAAACTTTGCAATCTTGACAAAATTTGATGCAATCAATGTACCATTGTACGATTTTTGATTAAATTATATAAACAATATTATTATTTTTTTTTTTTTTGATATCATTCTTGGGGTTTTTGATTCGCATTAACAAACAATAGTGAGATAAAAAACTTTTATTTCATGTCAACCTTTTTTTAGGACGTTTCGACAAACAATTTTTGCCTTCTTCATGATTTTTTTTGTCAGTCTACTAACATACAATTATTCATCATTTCTTTTGTTAGTCCAAAAATTCTTTAAGTATAAATAAAATTATTTAAATATAAGTAAAATTTTTAAAATACACATACGAGTATAATACTAGACACAATAAATTTAAATAGGTGTAAAAAATATTCTTACCTTCCAACATCTTATTAATGTTCTCTTTTCCTTTTTTTTTTATTATTTCCATTATTGGTATTGTCATAATAGTAAGAGAATTTTTATTTTAAAAATCCGTTTAGAAGCAAGTGTGAATCGAAATTGTATCTTTTCAAAAATATACCTGTACCTCGGTGATTTTTAGTTAGGCGTAAAAAATTGCATGTTATAGATAGTGTAGTAGGCGTTAGATTAAATGAAATTAAACATCTGTCAATTACGGGGGTGTTTTGATACTGGAATTATTAAATTGGGTGATAGTTGTTGATTATATTATATTATTATAAATTTGACTAAGGTGTTGAATGTTTGTCCTACCATTTATACTATTTTGTTCTTTTTTTATGTAAATCATTTCTAGCACTTCCCTTTTTTTATTATTTCATTCCTTTGCGAGAATAGTAGTTTTATCATAACCAAAACTATGGTTCTATGTCTCTTGATGTTTCTTCAGAGCGGTTATTCCTGTGTTGAGATTTTTATGGTTACCTATCCTTTTATTTAACTGTTGTTTGGTTTGAACAATGTATGTTGCATTGCAATTTTGGCATGGTATGTTGTATACTACGTGGGTGTTATTATTTTTTGGAGTTCCACTTTTTAATTTTGTATATATTTGGGATTTTAGACCATTATTAGTTTTGTGACAGGCGGCAATATTGTATTTTTTTAATCTTTGCTATAGATTTTCAGACAACCCATTAATATATGTTAGAGAGATAAAATTAATATTGTTATCATTGTTGTATGTTATGTTATGCCTATTGTAAAAGTTATGTACTCGTATTTTGAAAATCAGTTGTTAGTTATTTTTTATTAGAGCTATTTTGGCTTTGTCTTCTTTTCTATACTCGGGATCAGACAGCTTAATTGCTCTGTCTGCAAGACTAATGATAACACTTTTTTTGTGGCTTATTGGGTGGCTCGACAAGTAATTTGGATATCGTTGTGACCAGTTTGGTTTAGTGTACCATTTTGTTTTTATACAATTGTCTGTTTTTATATGTGTGGTGTCGAGAAAATTCAGTGTGTTCTGGTGTTCAATTTCAATAGTGAATTGTAGTTTCGGATGGTATGAGTGCAAATTATTTTTAATGTTGTGTACTTGTATGTAATATTATTATAATTACTTGGGAAGAAACTTGGGTTCACGCAGAACTCATAGCATAAAAAAAGGTACACTACCACCCAAGCAGTTTTCAACTTTTTGTCTCACCCTGTGACTACTGTGAGTACTACGCGTAATCGTATCCATAACTACATTATACGTTGAATACATCCACTGTAACCATAGGTAGCATTTAAACATGACTCATAACTTGTACAGCTTTGAAAATTTTTCCATTTTTTTGCCTAATTGAAATGAAAACAAAAAAATACACTGTCGTCTCCTGGGTGGAAATAGAGTCTTTAAACAAAATCTCAACGAGTCTGCCTGATGACAAAACCGGCATAACGTTTAGAGTTTATTGACTACATTATCTCTGTTCAAGCGTAGAGTGAAATGAAGCAAATATACCTAAGCATTTTGTGTCCATGCGAAGGGTCTACGTACAAACTAACTTATACCTAGGTAAAGCAACTGCGTGAAAAAGAAAAACCAGTAGTGCGATGACCTACGTGTATTTCTCTCTTGTTCTTCGAATGATCTCCCACAGAAGAGGCTGCTATACTTAAATAAGTTAGTTATCTATACTATTTTACCCATTCAGTCTGTTTCACACTTTTTATTTTACGAGCTTATGTATAGAGAGACAACCACGATAATTTTGCTGTTATTAATATTTCTCACCTGGTAGATAGTAACACAATGAATGGCAATGAGAAGGCTATGACTTTGTATGGAATTTATTTAGATTGCATTGTAGATTGTAATAAGCTTACTGATTTAAAATATCTAATAAATTGCTCTATTGGTAATGGACGCATAATATAAAGAACTTCAATATCCAGTGGCGTAAGACGAAGAAAGATACCAATCTATAAATAAAATGTAACAAAATTCTCCTCCTCTTGTGTTTTCTATCTCTGGCCTTCAATAAGAAGTATCCCTGGAATATAATAAAAGCATCGATCAAGGCTGGATTTGCTGAGCCCACCGTGAGAAGTAGATTGATATTTAAGGCCGGTGAGGGTATATTATATAGGTACCTAACATCAGCGTTCTGGAGGAAGCTAAATGAACAAGCATTGCGGCGATGATTGTGAGGCACCAGCTACGATGGACCGACCACGTAATCCGCATGCCAATGGAACGCCTTTCAAAGAAAATCCTTTATTCACAGCTTAAAGTCGGCTCACGAAATCAGGGATGGCAGCAAAAAAGGAACAAGAATGTTTTTAAGACCAACATGAGGAAGTGTGGCTTAGATGTGGAGAACAACTGGGAGCAGATCGCGACCAAGATAGAGGCTTACCATTTACGAGGATCATCAAGTTTTTAAAGAACAACGTTGACGACATGAGGATGCCTTTGCATCCTCATGTGCTGTCTCTTTAGACAGCTTCGAAAGGAGAGAGAACGCATACATGGGGCAGCGCACCTAAAACAGCCGGTACATGGTGGTGATTGGGTGTGTCAATTTTGTGACAAGGTTTGCGGCTTGAGGTTAGAGTTCACAACAGACATCCCTGAGTTGGAATAATTCATACTCGTTAGCGAGTGGATGCTGAGGAACGTTCATTCAAAAGTTTGTTTTCAAGTTTGTCAATCACAATTGATACAAAATAAAGTCGATCTTGACATATCTGTGCCCTTAATAATAGTCATTTTTTTCCTGGAAGGATCGCTAATTTAAAAACAAATTATAGAGTAGCTGTACCGGTTCCGTCCACTTTAAGCCAATCTTAGAATTGTTTTATATGCACTTTTCATAATTTTAAACGTACTTCTTTCAAATACCTATCTCAGATTGGCCACAGGTCTGTTCTATTGGTTAGACAGGGAAAAATGTTAATAAAAATTGTGTATAGGTGAAAGATATTAGCTGAAAATAAATGAAGCAATTTTCACAATTTCCGGTCATAAAATCACCAGTACAGGCCATTCTTGATACCAGTTACGGCCATACGTAGTTTAGTGGTTGGAAATTAAAGTTTATTACAAACATCGAAATACATTGCAAATGAATAAAACACAAAATAGTAAATGTATTATGCTGGCACAGAAAAAGCACATCTATAATTCACATTGGTTGCCTCATTAATGATTTGAACGATTTGATCTTTTTTGTAGATAACTTCATCTTTCTTATATTGCCATTGAGCTTTTATCATTTTCCTGACAGTATATTCCTCACGACATATCTTCGTAATTTTTCAGGGAAAAAAACTGTTGTGGTTAGTTCAAGCTGCATTATATTACCCCGGATTTTTTTCTAGCAAATATGAAAGATTAGTTGTCCTTGGTGATTTCAATTATCATTTTAATAAGTCCTCAGCACATTTGGCAGAGCTTCTCTTTATGACGGACAGCTTTGGATTCACAATATTTGAATCTACGAGATGTGTAGGTTTGTCGGAAAATTGTTTGGACAATATCTTAACTAATATTAAGGATTGTGAATTTTTTTCACATGTGCTCGAACCTGGTATCTCTGATCATCGGGGTCAGGTGGCAGAGATTGCAATCGCCCATGAAATGACCATTAACAGCTCTATGCGTAGAGTTATCTCTGCCGAAAAAATCTGCAGAATGGGGCTCCATCTTGGGACGTTGAACTGGCACACATTTTTTGCGTCCGAAGATTTCAACTTCTTATCTTGCTATTTGATTGGAGTTTTCCGCGAAAGTGTCAATAGGTTTTTTCCTAAGAAAAGATATAAATATAACAAGACACCCTTTGTATGGTTTGATAACGATCTCCGGCAACAGCATGATAAGTTGGCTGCTATTAGGATAATAGCAGATGTGTCTAAGGATAGCGAACACAAGAGATTGTATAACTCATTGCATAAAGAATATAAAAAAAATATTGTAGCGAAGAAAAAAAATGCTTGTGAAAAATTTATTCGAAATTCCGAAAATTTGTCGCGAGATGTGTGGAAAATTGTTAACTTCGAGAGGAATTATTGTAAAGGTAAAACTAGCGATTGCCACATTTCGGCATCTGAGTTTAACGACTATTTTATTAATATTTCAAAAAATATCACTGATTCCCTCTCTGTTGATGATAATAAACAATACGAGCTGTTGCAAAAAATTCCGATAAATTCGAAATATTTTTTTATCATACCTATAACTGAGGAGGATATTCTAGACGCCATTAACAAGGCTGGTGATGAGAGCTCCCCAGGTAATTACAGACCGATATCAGTTTTGCCTGTTTTTGGAAAGCTGTTTGAGTCTTTGTTGAAGGCACGGTTGTATGCTTTTTTTGAGAACAATTCCTTACTTTTTAGTAGGCAGTATGGCTTTAGGGAAAAACGTTCTACTATACAGGCCGTTGCTAGGGTTGTGGAGGATATTGTCCAGTGTCTTGAGGGTGGTGATCTGGTTGAAGCTACTCTATGTGATTTAAGTAAGGCATTCGATTGTGTCTCTCATGATTTACTACTGCAAAAGCTTTTTAGATATGGTGTCAGGGGCGCTCCGCTGGAACTGTTTGAATCCTACCTGTACAACAGAAGGCAATGCGTGTCTTTTGACAGGACTGTTTCTCACATGAGACTTGTTACTACTGGCGTGCCTCAAGGTTCGGTGCTGGGGCCGCTGCTTTTCATCATCTGCATTAATGATTTATATTATCATTTGCAACCTGCCACGGGGGTGTTTTTCGCCGACGATGTTACTACTTTGCTGAGAGCCGAAAGTATAGAAATTATAGATGCGGAAAGATTAAGTTGCTTAGATCGAATGGCGACTTGGTTTTCCAGTAATAGTCTCAAGCTTAATAGTGGTAAGACACAACATTTATTGTTTTCTAGTAATATCAATGTGACAGTGGGTAGTTCAGTTAAGTTGCTGGGTGTTACGTTGGATGACAATCTGAACTGGTGTGCTCACATTTCTCAGTTAAATGCTAAATTATCGACCAGTATTTTCATAATTCGTAGACTTAAACAGTCCCTATCGGTTAAATCGCTTTTGTCTGTATATTTTGCTATTTTTCATTCCCATTATGGTGTCCTAATGTGGGGCAATGCGTCTGCTGCGTCTCAGATTTTTGTTTCTCAAAAGAAGGCTGTTAGGATCTTGGATGGAGCACTGCAAACCTATATTTGTTAGGTTACGCATTATGCCACTTCCTTCGATGTTTATATATTATCAGCTTACTGAGATCCACAGGATTAGACATACAATTAATACAAATGGTAACTTTCATCGATACCCTACTAGCACGTGTGACTCTTTGCGTCCTCCAAGGTTCCGACTTGCAAAGAGTCAGAGGAATTCTTTACCGACACACTTGTATAATGCTCTCCCTGGTGATTTGCGGCCTTACCGTTTTTAAAAGCAGAATAAAAGCTGTGTTGCTGAGACATGCCTTTTATTCCGCTGAGGAGTACATGCATACTATCTCCAGTGTTGATATCTATTAGATTTTAGTTATTTTTTGTTTTATGTAGTTTGTAAAAATAAAAATATGTGTTTTCTTGTTTGTTTACATTTAGGATGACTAAGATGAATTCGTTTTGTCTTTTTATTTATATAATGTAAATTTTTGACATGCTACAATTGTATGATTTTTGTACAAATATGTGGTAAATAAATAAATAAATATTATCAATTGACGGCGTTTTGTTTTCTGACTTAGATTTTTCTTCTTTTATGTTTTGTTCATTATTAGATTCTTGATTATTGTTTTCTTTATCTTTGTCATCGTTATTATTTTTTTCTAATTCTTCTATTTGATTCGCTTGTCTTTGGTTGGTTTCTATTGAAGTTTTTATTTATTCTTTCATGTAATACGTCTTTGTCGGTTTTTCAGTCTTTTTAATTTATTCTCTTCTTTTATTTTAAGATTTATTGTTTTGTATGCTGAATATTAGGTAAGCTAATATGCTACTTTTGTACGGGAAGCCAGTGAAGGTATGAGATTAGTTATGCGGTAAAATATATTTGGTACAATAAAGGCAAATAATAAATCTTAAAAAAGTTCGGTACTCCCAAAATGGTATGACCCTATCGCTATTAAAACGTTTCGTGCTTCAAATATTGGCTTTTATTATTATGAGAACTATAGAATATTTTATATTAACCAGAAAAGCGCTACAAGAATTTCTTTGATAATGAAAAATAGATTTTATTGATAGTAAGGTATAATATAAGAAGAATTTTAGAAAGTCTTTAGATTTTTTCAATGTGAGACCATTTTGTCTCCGCTATCGAAAATGTTATGTATAAATTCAGAGAACTATGCAAAACAATACTCCACTGGCTAATATCACGACTGGAATTGAATTACAAGCACAAGTTCTCTAAAGAAATACTAAAGTGAACATTTTATTTAGCTTTTGCGCATCAAATTAACTGAATAGGTATATAAGTACACCAAAAAACCAAATAAACCATTGAAATGCAATGAAAAATATATAATTTATAGCTAGGTATATTATAATTTTATTCTCTTCTCCCATGCCATGTCCCAAATAGCATTAACACATAACGATAGTTCCATATAATTGTCCTAAACAGTTCACTAACCTCACACACATAATCCTTTGTTTTATTATAACATACAATGTTATATTTTTTATATCCTTATACACCAATTACATTTATTAATCAAATAATTTGATCCTCATTCATATTTAGATAGTTTTTCTGTAATAATAATAAATGCTGCGAGTTTCAATCTTATACGTATAAGACCACCTGTTCAGCTAAACGACACAATACAAATTTTTAATAGTTTTTTTTAATAAGTTTTATTATTTGGTAGGGATATGATCTTTCAAAAAATTCACCTTAGTGTTGCTGCAGAGTGTATTTTTGTATCTTATATTAATGTGGTGGAGGTCGGTTCTAAACCGTGTTCGTCTGTATAAGTAGGTAGGACAATTTTAAATTTGATCAATTTGACAAACCGATAGGTACAGAGAATGATGATGTCGAGACATATCAAGCCATCTTAAGATCTTTAATGTATGGCTTATTCTGTCAAACTTACGGATCCCAAAGATCAAACGCAGGCAGAAGTTCTGCAATTCTTGTAACCTTCTTTAATTTCCGATTCAGTACAAAGCGATTTTGGTAAATAAGTTTTAAATCCATATAGTGTAATTGTAATCGTGTCGTAATGTGTTCCGAAAAACGCTAATCTTGATCCATATACACTCCCAGAATATTCAAGATAAGAATGGGATAGCATTGGAATCGTGGAAACGGTAAGAGTTACAATGCCGGTTAAATTAGAGAAAAGTTGTAAAGTTTAAACACCTCTTAAATTGTGTTTTCAAATGATGATGGTTTTTCGAAAACGAAACGTCGTAGTGAACATTTGTAAACGCTATATTTTTCTCCTCAAAAAGTGACAATAAGAAAGCTTTTCATTTTTTATATATGTGAAAATATTGTCAGAAATAAAAAAAAACTAAAATCGCAACAAAATCGTTTTTTCAAAAATTCTCAAAAACGGCTAAAGTTAGTTTACTTTTGAAAACACCATAGAAAAGATGTTTAAACTGCACCACTTTTCTCTAGTTTAACCAACATTGTAACTCCTACCGCTTCCAAGATTCCAATGCTATTCCATTCTTATCTTGGACACAGTGTATATAATAAACAAGAAATGTATATTATTTTCGAGCGATCTGGCCTTGATGATGCCTCTATTTCGTTTTCTGAACAAAAAGATCAAATAATTTTTCATCAAACTTCATAACTTTAACGAAATGTGAAATCATTTCCAACACATTTCAATTTAATATAATATATCTGTTGATATTGAACATTTTTTTTTTAATATCAATTTCCTGTTGAATTATTGATCTACAAAAAAATACTTAGGTGTACAATGATACCATTTGTTTGTTAATTATGTAATATTTTGTCAATAATGATATTTTAAATAGGTTAAATGAATTACATTTTATGTTCTATCTAATTTTTTTTCTCAAAATGGTAATTAGTGGCTTATCTACATTGTGTACATGTTTAAATGCCATGGTCAAACCTACAATATTAATACTATGATGTCTGCTTAAGATTTTGTTAATTCCACTGAAGAAGGAATTCTGATTCCGAAACATGTTTGGCTATCTGTGATATGAACATATTATGTATAAAGATATTTTGTGGAGCAGACGTCTTTAATTTATTAATACAACCCGCTCCTCGTCGTAATGGATTACTTCAGAAACTACTTAGGATGGTACCAGATGTTAAAAATTATTAAAAAGAAATTTTTACTAAAGTTATTACCATATTAAAGTATTTAGGTGAAAGAAAAATAAAATACACTTAAAAAAAAGAAACATATTATATATGTTTTCTGAAGAACACAGATGGGTTACTAAATGTACTGGTCGGGACTTTCAATTTCTGCAAGTACACACGGAGACTTCATAGTAGGTTAGAACACAAGCAAAATTATCAATAATAATAATGTACTGGATTATGTCTAAAAGAGTTTTTATTGTTAAGATGAGACAAGTATCAGAGTATTACCAGTTCTCAACAGTATCTGATGACTTAGACATTCCTTATGTTGCAAACTATATTATTTATTACAAACTATCTAGTCAATTATTAAGTATTCTTGACTAATTTAAACTGTAATTTCCTTAGGGAATGAGCGAATACGAACGGATACGAAGAGCTTGCTTAAAACGTGGGGAATTGTGGGAAGATCCAGATTTTCCAGCCACACAAGCATCAGTTTTCTATCATCAAACTCCACCGTTCCAGTTTGTATGGAAAAGGCCAAAGGTAGGTTGAACAATAAATTGATACTTCTTTGCTTATAAAATTATTAAAAAAATATTACCTACTCTTGTTGTACCTATCCCCCGAGGTTAATAACAGCTATAAATTATACACACGCGGATAATGATAATAATACTATCCGCAACTATAAAACGTATACATAAATTAATCCGACGCATAAATATTACATGGCATCCGCTCAATTTTATTAGTTATTAGGCATAGGGATAGCTTCGAGATGTTTCTCGTAATAAGTATATTAGATATGCCTAAGCCATAATAAATAGTAATAATGATTTACGTATACTACTTATAAAATAATTAAGTACAGGTACCCAACGTAACGAGAATTACAATCTAAAATTACTGTCTTTATATAAATACTTACATTATGTTATTTTATTGATTTTGCAAAAGAATACTCAGTAGCAGCTCGTTCTGCCCAAAATTTAGAGCTGCTGTAAGTCGTCACAAAAAAAAACAAGGACATTCAAGGTCATCACTGAAATATAAATGACATAAAATTGAGTTGTAACGTAGCTTAATATTTTGACATCATGCAACTACCACAATACAGGATACGTAACAAAACTGTTTTTGACAAAGAAATGTTTTCGGCGACATCTAGTGTGAGCAGGCAATATGCCCGGTGAAACACAGT
The DNA here is from genome assembly GCA_911728435.2 of Apoderus coryli. NCBI lineage: Eukaryota > Metazoa > Arthropoda > Insecta > Coleoptera > Attelabidae > Apoderus > Apoderus coryli. The sequence goes on along the minus strand of OU452204.1, from coordinate 5,017,712 downwards.
TCACAAACGATGGCCGGACAAGAAGTAACAACTCCATTATATCATATTGCCAACACTAGATGCACCCGAATTCTGTTGGAATATGGAATCACCCAATACACTCACGTCACAATGTTATAAAATAAAATAATAGATTGTCAAATTAATTAATATATTGTCAGTTAGTTTGTATATAGTTTTCGTTAATAAAAGTTAATATCTCATTTTATAGTTATATCTATATATTATAAAGTATCCATAAACAAGTTTCTGCTGCATCAGGTTATGGGCCCAGATCCAATATAAGTATAAATTCGGAAAGCAAAATATCAGCGAAAATTTTTTCAAGTGTTTATAAATCAAAAGACTGTAAGTGTATAAAATTTTTGAATTTCCAAAGAAATCAATCATAAAATGAACGCATACAAAATAGAACCTCTAAAGAGGAACAATTATGACACATGGAAATTACAAGCTGAAGCATTGTTAGCAAAATTGGGTTTATGGGACTACGTCACCGGTAAAATACCTAGACCAGAAGTTGAAAATGAAATAGGTATACAAAGTAAATGGGACACCGATGATTTAAATGCAAAATCGGAACTATATTAATAATTTCAGCTTCTGAATTAAAACAAGTAAAAAACTGTAAAAGATCCAAGGATGCATGGTATAATTTAAGTAAAAATTACCAAAGTAAAGGTCCTGCTAGAAAAGCAACTCTTTTAAAACAGTTAATATTTCACAAAATGAACGATCATGACGACATTCGCGATCATCTTGGAAAATTTATGGATACTGTTGACAAATTAGCAGATATGGAGGTAACAATCAATGCCGATCTGTTAAGTATAATGATGTTATATTCCTTACCACCATCATATGGAAATTTTCGAATTGCTATAGAAACTAGAGATAATTTACCAAGCCCAGAAAATTTTAAAATTAAAATAATAGAAGAAGGAAATGCAAGAAACAAGTGTGAACCTTCAATTTCGAAAGAGGGAGCATTTTGGGGTAATCAACAAAGATTTAAAAATAATAAATTTCCAAACAAAAATCAAAATTCATATGAAACAAAGCCAAAATGTACACGCTGTAATCGTTTCGGACATTTTCAAAAAGACTGCAGATCTAAAATTTTGAATTCTAATACAAAAGAATCATTATTTAAAATGGAAGAATGTTTATCAACAAATATAAATTTTGAAAATAAGAATTCTTGGTGTTTGGACAGTGGATGCACTTCACATATGAGTAGTCAAAAAGAAAATTTTATCGAATTAAACGAATATCATAATGGAAAACTAAAAATAGCCTCAAATGATAGTACAGCTGAAATAGAAGGTATAGGAAATATCAAATTAACAAATAATAAAAATAATCATATAATAAATTTGGCTAATACACTATATGTTCCAAATCTAAATACAAATTTACTTTCTCGTTATACCAAAATATATTTTATAAATCATAAAAATCAAGTGCTTGAAATTTTCAAAACATACAAAAATGATGTTGAAAATTTAACAGACAAGAAAATAAAATTTCTTCAATCAGATAATGGTACTGAATACTGCAATAAAGAATTTGATAGATTTTTAATGGATTGTGGTATTCAACGTCGATTTTCAACCGTTCGAACTCCACAACAAAATGGTTTCGCTGAAAGGAACAACAGAACGCTAGTTGAAAAGCCAGATGCCTATTAATAGCCTCAAAACTACCTCAAATGTTTTGGGCTGAAGCTGTAAATACAGCGAATTATTTAGTTAAACGGTCACCATCCCGATCAATATAAGGCGAACTACCATATTATCGTTGGACAGGGAAAATTCCTTCTGTAAGACACCTTCATGAATTTGGAGCAAAAGCATTTATTATGAATAAAAATCCTCAAAAAGGAAAATTTAATTCTAAAACTGAACAAGGCATATTCATGGGCTATTCAGAAATTTCAAAAGGATATCGAATTTGGATGCCAGAAATGAAAAAACTGATAGTCAGTCGTGATGTTAAAATATTAAACAAGTTTGACGGAAAATATAGAAGAGAAAACGAAAGTTATGAAATGTTTTTAGAGAATTCAAATATAGAAAATAATGATAAAATTGTAATTTTACCTTCAACTTCTAAAACAGTTGATCAAAGTAATATACAAGACTATCAAGAAATTAATCAAAGTGATGAAGAATTCGAAGAAAATGAAATTACAAACGAAGAAATTGAAAACATCAGTGTTGAAGAAAGCAGGCCCAATCGTAACAGAAAAGCTCTAATTTGGACAGAAGATTACGATATGTCTTATTTGTGTGCAGAAGTCTCAAACATATGTTTTTCTGATGAAGAAAATTCCGCAGAATGGCAGGAATCAATAAAAGAAGAAATTAAAGCACATATACGTAACGATACCTGGATTATTGTTAATAAAAATAACAATAAAAAACCAATAGGCTGTAGAATGGTTTTAAAGAATAAATTAGCAGCTGATGGAAGTATCGAACGAAAGAAAGCTAGATTAGTAGCTCGAGGTTTTGCCCAGAAACCAAACATTGATTTCACTGTAACATTTGCACCTGTTGTAAAACTTAGTTCGATTAGATTTTTAGTCGCAATGTCTGTTGAAGAAGACATGAAAATTCATCAAATGGACGTAACGAAAGCATATTTAAATGGAGAATTAGAAGAAGAAATATTTATGGAAATACCATATAAATTAGAAAATTATTTACATGAAATTCTGTTGGAAGAGAGTCTAAATGAAGACAAAGAATTGTTCGAAAAAACAAGAAAAATGTTAGAAGATTTAAAAAAAGGGAGAAATGAGAAAGCATGTTTATTAAAGAAAGCGTTATATGGGCTAAAATAAGCTGGACGCCAATGGTACAAGAAGCTTGACGAAACTTTAAAAAAATTAGGTTTCAAATCTTCAACAGCAGATCCTTGTATGTACTTATATACGAAAGGAGGAGCAAAAATAATACTCGCTGTATATGTTGATGATATATTAATTGCTTCGAAATCTATGAATGCAATTCGAGATATTAAAGAAAAATTAACTTCAACATTCAAAATGCGAGATTTGGGCGAAATTAAATATTGTTTAGGAATAGAATTCAAAAAGGAAAGTAATGGAATTTCAATAAATCAGCGAAAGTACATTGACGAAATTTTAGAAAAATTCAATATGACAAATTGTAAAATAGCAAGTACACCAATTATACCTGGAATAAAATTAACAAGAAATTCAAATAGTGGGCAAGATTTACCATATCAAAATTTAATTGCTGCACTCATGTATTTATCTGTAGGGACCAGGCCGGATATAAGTTTTGCAGTTAGCTATTTAAGTCAATTTAATTCATGTTACGGTAGTGGACATTGGATTGCTGCAAGAAGAGTTCTTCGATATTTACAAGGAACAAAAGATATTAGTTTATATTATTCAAGATGCAATGATGGAATTTATGGTTTAACTGATGCGGATTGGGCGAATTGTACAATCGACAGAAGATCATATACTGGCTAAGTATTTAAGTATGCCAACGCAGCAATTAGTTGGGAAGCACGAAAGCAACAAACAGTCGCACTCTCAACCGCAGAAAGTGAACATATGGCATTAACTGATTCTGCAAAAGAGGCACTTCATCTGAAAAAATTAGCGAATGATTTGGGTATTAGTCAAGAAAAAATTATTATCTATAACGATAATCAAGCTGCAAAAATATTAGCTATTAATCCAACAGTTAATTCAAAATCCAACCACATCGATATAAAGCAACATTTTATCCGAGAAACTGTTGAAAGTGGTAACATAGAAATTATGTATCGGAGAACCGAAGATATGGAAGCTGATATATTTACTAAAGCTCTATCTGGACCGAAACATAAATATTTAAGTTCACTGTTAGGACTTCATCCACAGTGACGTTCGTGAGGAGAAGTGTTGGAATATGGAATCACCCAATACACTCACGTCACAATGATATTGATATACAAAAGAATTAGGAATTTAGTAACATCGGAAACAAGAAACGCAAAGAAGAGGTATTTGGAGCATAGCATTCGCGAGGGATCTCCAAGGCAGAACTGGAAACTTTTGCGTGAACTGAATGTGTGTTCAGGGGATAGGGTATCTCTGCCACCTACTCTGGGTAATGCAGATGCCATTAATGATTTTTTTGTCGATATTCATAACAATCCCCCTGATAAAGATACAGTGAGATTTTATTTATCCAACTACCTTAAACCCAATGTAAAATTTGAGTTCAGAATGGCGAATTATGACGAGATATCTGATGCACTACTTAAGATTAAATCGAATGCAGTGGGGCATGATGGGATTAGTGCTGATATGCTGGTGAGATCTGGTCCATATATAGTTCCCATTATATTACACCTGGTAAATTTCTCTATTGAAACATGGAGCTTTCCTTTAAGTTGGAGGCAGGCAAACATTATTCCGATCCCTAAGAATAAATCTCCATCAGTTTTGAAAGACCTGAGGCCCATTAGCATACTGCCTGCAATCTCTAAAATCTTTGAAAGAATTTTACATAACCAAATACGAGAATACCTTGATGAGTACGGCTTGCTTCCGGAAGTTCAATCTGGTTTTCGCAGGGGTCACAGCTGTTCGACGGCACTGTCGAGTGTATTAGATGATGCATTGCTGGAGGCGGATCGTGGTCGATTAACGGCTTTGGTGCTGTTGGACTATTCCAAGGCATTTGACCGGGTTGATCATGACTTATTGCTGGCGATCTTGAATTATCTTGGCTTTGGAGACCGTGCGCTAAATTTACTTGGAATGTATTTGAGTGACAGGAGCCAGGCTGTGCTGCTGGGTGGGGAGATGTCGCGGCGTAGAGTGTTGGGCTGTGGTGTGCCACAAGGCTCAATTCTTGGCCCGATGTTGTTTTCTTTGTATACATCACAGTTCATTGGGGTCTTGAGACACTGCTCGGCACACTTATATGCTGATGACACTCAATTGTACATGTCCTTCAGGCCGGATAATATGGTTGACGTCGCGAGGCTTATCAATGATGATCTGGGACGTCTCGTGGAAATCTCTAATAAGCACTGCTTAACAATGAATCCCACTAAAACGCAATTGTTGCTGTTGGGTGCGCGTCGTGCTCGGTTGGACTGCTCCACTGGACTGAGACTTGATTTGGCGGGTTTTGAACTAAAATGTGTCAATGTTGTAAAAAGCCTGGGCCTGCACATCGATGCAGATTTGAGGTTTAGCGAGCATGTAAGTGCGTGTATTAAGAAGGCATTTTGTAATCTAAAATTGATCTATGGCCAGCGGGGACTACTGAGTCGGTCTATGAAGAAAATGCTTTGTGATAGCTTGGTCCTGTCGCATTTTAATTTTGGCGATGTCGTCTATGGGCCTTGTCTGCTTGGTGTTGATGAGCGCAGGATACAGCTTATGCAGAATTCTTGCATTCGTCTGATAGTTGGTATTCGAGGAAGAGAACGTGGTGTAAGTGCCAAGATTTCTGAACTGGGATGGCTGAGAATGGATCAGAGGCGTCTGCTACATTCACTCGTTTTTTATAATAAAATAATACATAATAAAATTCCAACATATTTGTTTAATAAAATTGAATTCAGATCAAGTGCTCATCCTATAAATACCAGAAATGCTCATATTATTACTCCACCCCTACACTACACAGCATTATTTGAACGGTCATTTAGCTATAGTGTTTCGAGATTGTACAACGTACTACCCGGCGATGTGTCCTGGTTGTCTGGCCACCGCTTCAAATCTATGGTTAGGAAATTAATAGTTAGCAACTCTCTTGCTTGTTAAAAGTTTTTATGTTTATTTTTTTTTTTTTTGTCTTAAACCGGGTTACTTATATGTGTAAGCTTTCATTGAGGTCACATTTATTGTTTTTGTTTTTTTTATTGTCTTGTATATTTCTCTTGTGTATGTCTAGAATAAGTAATAGATAAGGTTAAGCTAGGAGGCATGTGCCTCAACTTCGCCTTTTGTGTATCTACTATATCACAATAAAGTCATTATTATTATTATTATTATTATTATTATTATTATATGAGTTAGTTTTTATATAGTTTTCGTTAATAAAAGTTAATATCTCATTTTATAGTTATTTATATATTATAAAGTATTCATAAACAAGTCTCTGCTGCATCAAGTTGGCAACGAATAGCTCTTCATATTTAAGTGTAAAATAGTATATTGTATTCCTAGGCGGTAAAGTGTCATTTTTTAAGGCTGAAAGAAGAAATGTACGGGCGAGCTTTAGCGAGCCCGGACACTTCTTGAAGCCTGAAAAAATCACTTTACCGCCATGGTTTACACATTATTTTTCTGCCGGCACCGTACAATTGTAGGTAATACAAAAAAGAAAAGAAAATATGATTGCTTTCCTTTGTCATTAAATGTATTTCATCCGGTACAGTTTCAAGAAATTTTTCAATATCCGGTTGGTCGAAAATTTTTGATTTTTTAGCAATGTGGCCAACAGATTTCTTCTTTAAAAAAGCAGTCACTTTTTTAAAATTTCTAATGTTTACGATATTTTTAACTAATAGCGTAGATTTTAACATGGTATGAATTGACCACAGTGTTGAAGATTGATATTTGTGTGAAAGATCCGATAAATACGTCAAAATCACATTTTGACTATAGTTTTTAACATTTTTAGCACTACACCAACTCATAAACAGTTTATACTGAAGGTCATATGTGGTACTTGATTTTTCCGGCAGCAAATTCATCGAAACTTCTTTCGCTTTCTCGTGAATTTCAGGCGGGGTACAATACTCAATTTCCTCGTCACTACGATCAATCAGAGATTCCATGCTTATTATACCTATAAATGATGAATCAAATTCAAATTGAATATTTTAAGACGCGCTCGATTTTTGACAACCACTGTCACATTGGACTGTCATCATTGTTAATAGCTTTTATTATTGTGCCGCCATCTATTACAAATACATAAAAATAATTTTCTTGCCTAGCCATTTTTGAGTGTTTTGTAGCGATAGCCTTAGAAATGCATACTTTCTCGTCCCTATGGAAGCAGTAAAATTCAATTTTCTCATAGTGTCGGCAGAAAATAATATTTTTGTGACCTTTTTGCCACTTACCTTTTTCGTAAGACTTTTGGTGACAAGCTATATTTCTAAATATTCAGCTATTTTTTATTTAAATTATTCCATATTTCGAATTATTTTGCCTCCTTTTCCACTATTTACGACCGCCTTTGTAAGCTAATTTTTTATGATACATTTCATTGGTTATATTCTATCAAAACTATAAATAAATAGTCAATATTTCTGCTATATTTAGGAAATATATTTTAATTTTCTAACCTCTTTTTACACTTTTTTCGAACGCCTATGTGATCTATTTTTATGTTAACTGTTTCAGGTGATATTCTATTAAATCAATAAAAAATTATTCAATATTTCGGATTATGTTTAAGAACTATAACTTTTTAACCCATTCTTATAACTCTTGCATACATAGCATGTTTTCCAAAAGTTATTCATCAACACCTAGAAATATCCTGAAGTATTTTTGTACTGAATTTGTTAATAATCTGTTAAGTGAGTTTTGAATTACCGTGAATACAGGTAAAAATCCTCGTAACAAGGAGTTTTATCTTAACGTACGACAAAACCTGAATGTACAGGGTGGGCAAATTTCGATGTTTTGATACGGTACAGCCTAAACCGTACTAGATAGAGCGAAACTAAGTAACGCGTCCGTAGAAAGTCCAACTCCTCCTCCACGTGGTGCGGAGTGGAAACAGGCTGCTCGGGCCCTTGGGAGGATCTTAGGGTCCTGGCGGGGACCAGGGTGGTGCTGGCTAACAGAGCTCTGGCAAAACCCTAATCCAAGGTGTGATGCGACCCGTGCCGAGGGATGAATGGTACCGTGGGTATATACGGTGCCGTAAACGGAGCCTCCAGTACACCGGGCGACATGCTGGAGTAATTTAGCCTTACACCCGTGCAGGGGGCGCCGCGGGTGCGGACTTTTTGCTTCCCCCTTACTCGTGGGACTGAAATGGACCAAAATAAAACAAACAAAAAAGAAGAGAAGGAGAGGGAGGCAGAGGAGGGATCCGACCAGGAGACCGTCTCGAGCCAGACCTCAGAAAATAACACTCTCGTGGGGGAGATTACCTCGGACCACGGGAGTGAAGAAAAATCAACGGGCTCAGGAAAGACCGCTGATCAGATCTCTGAAGGGGTAGGTAACCTAAACCTTCGCAGAAAGCCCCCATCCGGGGCGCAGCGCAGAAAGGCGAAAAGAGCGAAACTTGCTGAGGGGACTGGCAAAGGCAAACAGGCCGGCCAGGACCGCAGTAAGGACGCTGGCGCCAGTTCTGCGCAGAGGGGCGGGGGGAAGGGCCGGAAGGACGCCGGGGGCCAAAAGAGACCCCGCGCGGACTCCAAAACTCCTCCCCAACCCTCGAAGCGGCCCAGGAGTGGGAAAAGTACCGGGGCGAGCTACAGTGTAGCAGCCGCGGGTTACAGGATGGCCATCATCGACAGACGACATCCTGAGATGACCTTGGATCAGAGCCAATCGGATCTGATCCGAGACAAATTGATTGCGGAGTTGGATGCCACGCCTTCGGGAAGTGGCACGCCTCCACCGCAATTCCATAAAACGGTTTTTGGCGGGGGGGTCCTTTGGATGACCTGCGCCAACGAATCGACCAGAACATGGCTACAGGGAACAGTTGCGAACCTGGGACCAATCTGGGAGGGCGCGGACTTAACGGTAGTTGAGGCCAAAGACCTCCCAAGGAGGCCTAGGGTGCTGGTCTTCCTGCCAGGTGAGTTGGATGAGGAGGCGGCTCGGACACGCTTAGGGCGGCAAAACCCTGAACTAAGGGTGGGGGGGTGGCTCCTCATCAGCTCTAAAAAAGAAAAGAGTGGGACTACGCTAGCCTACTCAATAGACGAGGCTTCCTTCATGGCCTTGGAAAGGAGTCGTTTCCGGACCTTTTACGGGCTGGGAATGGTCGTTTTCAGGGTGCTGAGGGGACTCGATGGAGCGAATCAGGGTCCTTCAAGTGAACCTCCACCACAGTAGGGCTGCCTCGGCTGCCCTGGCTGTGGCAATGAGGGACTTTGAAGTAGCCCTCATTCAGGAGCCGTGGGTTAATAACGGAAAAATCATGGGCTTGGGGGGGATAGGAGAACTCATATACAGTAAATCCGTAGACTCCCCGAGAACATGCATAGTAGCAAAAAAAGGACTAAAGGCATTGCCTCTAGTGAATTTTTGCTCAAGGGATCTGACCAGTGTCAGAATCAAAACAGGACGGGTACCGAGGGAGCTTGTTCTCGCATCGGCGTACCTTCCTTATGATGACCCGAATCCACCACCGACCGGGTCAATGGACGAGTTAGTCAGGCAATGTCGAAATCTGGGGTCCCAGATGGTCATTGGCTGCGACGCAAATGCACACCACATGGCATGGGGCAGTACAGACACCAACCATAGAGGTGAGTTATTACTACAGTATATTTTGGCTAACAATTTGGACATTTTAAATGTAGGAAATCAACCAACTTTTGTAAACTCAGTGCGAAAGGAGGTTATTGATATAACAATAGCTACCACTTTTGTCAGTAGCTTTGTAACAAATTGGCATGTGTCTGATGAGGTAAGTTGTTCGGATCACAGACACATCAACTTTAATATAGGGGATACGATCAAAACGTATGAAACCTATCAAAATCCTCGAAGGGCAAACTGGGGAGCATACCGTGCTGAACTAGTAAGCAATATTAGAGAAATAAAAAGTACCATAAGGGACTCTCACGACCTAGACTTGGTGGCGGACCAAATACAGGACGCCATCATTACTGCGTATAATGACAACTGCCCCCAGCTGAGACGGAGCTCAAATAGGAACACACCCTGGTGGAACTATGAGCTGGCTCGGTTGAGGAAAAGTGTTAGAAAGAAATTCAATGATGCAAAAAGGACTGGTCAATGGGACTGCTATAGCAGGGCATTGACAGACTATAATAAAGCATTAAGGAAAGCTAAGAGAGACTCATGGAGGAGGTACTGCGAGGACATAGAAAGGACTCCAGAATGTGCCAGACTCGGTAGAATTCTCGCGAGGGGAACAGGAGACACCATTACGACTATAAGGGGAGAAAACGGTGTCTTCACAAATACGGGAAGGGATACTATTAGAGAACTTCTGAGGGTACACTTTCCCGGCTGCGAAATTACAAATATGTCACTGGAAAATTGGCAGCAGACGAATCTGGGACCCAAAATAAAGGCTACCAGAGAGAGCTGGCAATACGCAAGGAGAGTGATAGATTGTAGTAAAATTAAATGGGCCTTGAGAACATTTAAACCATATAAATCGCCGGGAATTGACGGCATTTATCCAAAAATGCTGCAGGAGGGAGGGGACTCCCTGATTAGCAGCCTGTGTATGGTATTCCGGGGCAGTCTGGCACTGGGATATCTGCCAAAAAGTTGGCAGATAAGCAGAGTAGCATTTATACCCAAACCTGGGAAATCCGGACAGGAAGGGGCAAAGGCTATGCGACCAATAAGTCTAACGTCTTTCTTGCTAAAGACGCTGGAAAAAATAATAGATAGACATATTCGGGACGGGGCTCTGGACATAGTGCCACTACACCCGAACCAATATGCGTTTAGATGCGGCATGTCGACTGAGACAGCGCTGCATCAATTAGTTAGTAAGGCGGAATACGCCCTGGAGAGCAGGGAGGTTCTTCTTGCAACCTTCCTGGACATACAGGGAGCCTTCGATAACGTCTTAACGAACTCAATCCTAGGAGCACTGAGGCAACGAGGCATCAATGCGACTTGCTGCAGGTGGATAAACTGCATGCTTAAAGGAAGAATGGTATGTACCTCAGTAATGGGGGATACAATAATAGCTAAGCCTGTACGAGGGTGCCCGCAGGGGGGAGTACTATCTCCTCTGATGTGGAACCTTGTTATAGACGAGTTGCTAAGAGTTCTGGACAATGAAGGATTTGGGGTTCTGGGCTTTGCAGACGACCTAGTCATACATGTCCAGGGAAAGTTCAATAGCATAGTAAGGGAACGGATGCAACGGGCCCTTGATATAGCAACAAGCTGGACTTTGGAACAGGGACTAAGAATGAGCCCGTCAAAGTCAGCAATGATCGCTTTCACCAGGAGGAAGAAAACAGAGGGACTAGGACCACTGTACCTTCAAGGTGAAATCGTAAAAATGTCCGGGGAGGTAAAGTATTTAGGGGTCACTCTAGACTCAAAGCTTACCTGGACCGCACACCTTAAAAGAACCAGAGCAAGAGCGGAGAGAACGCTTATGCTACTCAGACGCTCTCATGGGAAAACATGGGGACTAAATCCAAAGATGATGCACTGGTTGTACACTGCGGTAGTTAGACCTATGATAACATACTCGTCGCTGATTTGGTGGACGAAAACGGAACAGCATACCGCCATTGCTGAGTTGGGCAGGGTACAGAGGCTTGCCTGCTTAGCAATGACGGGCGCTTTTAGAACTACTCCAACAGCCGCAATGGAAGTATTGCTGAACCTCCCACCCTTGCACATCATGGTAAGGATGGAGGCGGGGGCGGCATTCATTAGACTGCGAGGGTTGGTAGGAACTGTACCCACTTATCGGGGACATACCAAAATTGGCGTATGTATTGGGGATGGCATCATAGACATGCCCATGGACCACATCATACCAAAATTTGAATTTGACATAAACTTCGAAGTGCACATTGTGGACCGCGAAGTTCTTGATAAAGACTGCATACGGACACTGAGAGGGATAACCTGGTTTACAGACGGGTCAAAAACCGAAAGTGGAAGTGGTGCAGGAATATACAGTGAGACAAGGAACACGAATCTAAGATTCTCACTGGGGAAAAACACATCCGTATTTCAAGCGGAAGTGTTTGCAATTCTGCAATGTGCAAAACTAAACAGATTGAGGGCTTATACAAACAAGCGAATCAATATATGTTCAGATAGCCAGGCGGCCTTAAAGGCTCTGAGAAGCCCCAAGGTTACAACCAAACTGGTATGGGAATGCCAAACAGAACTTAGGGCCTTGGCGGACCACAATAGGGTTAATCTAGTGTGGGTCCCGGGGCACTCGGGAATAGAAGGCAACGAGAGAGCGGATTGGCTGGCTAGACAAGCCTCTGAAACCACATATACTGGCACGGAACCTGCGCTGGGCTTGTCTAAAAGAACGGCGAGGGAACTCCTCAAGTGCTGGGCCAAAAGCGAGCACCAGAGATATTGGGAACATATTCCCAAGCAGGAGCATGGGAAGAGGCTTATACCTGGTGCCGCAACAAAACGCACTGAAAAACTGCTATCATTAAGCAGGAGTCAGATGCGAATAACTATGGGACTCCTTACTGGGCATTGCGCTCTGAGAGACCACCTAAATAAGATGGGGCTGTACAATGGGGACCTGCAATGCAGATTGTGTAATGGGGCAGTTGAAACAGCTTACCATGTAATATGTGAGTGTGTAGTTCTACAACGAAGAAGACACGCTATCTTTGGGCATTCGCTGATTGCGCCAGCAGATATTGACACCCAACACATAACTGAACTCCACAAGTTAGTGGAGGGTACAGGGCTGCTGGATTGGGTGGCATAATATACGGGGATTTTTCACAATAAGCCCATGAGGCTGCAGTGAAACCGGGGACTTAAGTCGTACGGACCCTTTCAAAAAAAAAAAAAAAAAAAAAAAAAAAAAAGTAACGCGTCACGTTCCATTTTTTTGAGATTAGTTTCATGCCGTAATAGGAGCGCGGCTAACTTTATTACTTTTCTTTATACAGAGCGATTTTAATTTTTTGTCATTTTCTTTTATTTTCATCATCATTTTATTAGAGTTATGGGAAAAGTGTTTTATAATAAATCTTTATTTAGCACTTGGCTAATTTACAGCACAACAAAATACAAAATTGTAGTTTACAACCATTGTACAGTCAATATAAACAGTTATCATACAACAAACAAAGAAAAGAAACACAAGTCGTTACACATAACATTTCAAAATATTCTCACATATATACATATCTATTTACTATATACCCCTCCATTAACTATGACACTCATGCAACAGAGACGATTTTAATTTATTCTTAAACACTGTAATAGCGACGCAAGACCCCAAGTCATTCCCAAGTGAATTATATTCCAACACACCATTGTGGAAAAGCGACCTCTCTGAAAGTTTTTTATTTTTTGTTGTTACTCGTATGTCAGTTCGTGAACGTGTGTTATAATTATGTACTTCATTGTTGTATGTCAATTTTGACGCAAGGTAAACAGGCGTAAGACCCAATTTTATTTTGTGAATCAGAGTCAGAGTTTGGAATTTTAAATAATTTTCCACGGAGAGCCAGTTTAGCTCTCTCAGCATATATTTGATTGAAGTATCTCTGGGCACGGAGAGTATGATTCTCATCGCTCGATTTTGCAATTTTTGCATTCTATCCTTTTCATTTTTATTTGCTAAATATAGTATGGACGCTGCGAATGTAAAATGAGGAGAAATTAGCGTATTGTATACCGTTAATTTGGCCCACTGTGATAGAAACGGAGCAATTCTGTATAAAAAGTTTACGTTACACGATATTTTATTAATAATATACTGTGAATGTATTTTAAATGTTAGTCCTCTATCTATAATTATACCCAAATATTTAAATGTTTCAACAACCTCAATTTCAACTCCTTCAACCACTATGCGATATCTGCTCTTAAATTCTTGAAACTTGTGAATGTTACCAATCAACATAAATTTGGTCTTAGCGGCGTTAAGTTTCAATAGATTGCTATTGCACCATTCGACGATATTACTCAACTCCGCGTTCAACGTGTCCGTTAATACCTCAAAATCATTTGCAGAAAAGTAAAGCAAGGTGTCGTCAGCAAACAGATGAATTTGACACTTTCTGACGGTTCGAACAATGTCATTGATATACAATAAAAACAACAGTGGTCCAAGTGTACTTCCCTGCGGCACCCCATTCCTTACACTTGTTTCGTTTGAAGTGATTTTATTTATTTTTGTCACCTGTCTTCTATTGTTCAAGTAGTCCTTAAACCAACTTAAAGCTACTCCATTAATACCGTAGTTTTTCATCTTGTCTAACAATCTCTTCCGGTCTATCGTTTCGAACGCTCGTTTTAGGTCTAGGAATACTGCACCAATCAGCATACCTCTGTCAAACTTCTCTTTCCAATCGAATAATACGTTCTGCACAGCGGTTTCACAACTATGACCCTTACGGAAACCCGACTGATTAACATACAAAATGTTATTATCAACAACGTAACCGGTTAATTGTTCATAAACCACTTTTTCGATTATCTTTTCAATGCCCACCAAAAGATTAATTGGCCGTAACTCACAGGCAGTTTTCACGTTATTCACTTTCGGAATAGGTATAACTGTTGAAATTTTTAAGATGGATGGTAATTTACCTGTTTCTAAAGATGAGTTGACAAGATTTAGCAGTGGTTGCTTTATATTCTCATAAATGTTTTTGATCAACTCAGCTGTAACTCCATCCGGACTTCCTTTATTGGGTAACGAAAATACAACCCTCCGAAGTTCATTATAATTTAACAATTTAAAAGATCTGAAAGATGAGATTAGAGGAGGGTTGTTTTCCGTGAAGTCTATTTTATTTGTAGTGTCGATTTCAGATATAACACTATCAATACTGTTAATATAAAAGTTGTTTAATTTATCACTCATCTCCGATGCCTCTGATACTTCTTCCCCATCAATTTCCAATTTTCTAAACTCCACATTTTTTCTTGATGTTATTAGGGGTTTGAGTGTGTTCCACATCTTTCTAGGGTCCGACTTACATGAATCTATTTTATTTTCATAATATAGTTTTTTTTCTTGCCGTATTATTTTTAACGCTTGATTCCTATTATACTTATATAACTCTCTGTTTGCCTGAGTTTCACTCAACTTATAGGTTTTGTAGCTTTCGTCCCTTTTTTTAACTGCGCAGCGTACTGTCTCATTCCACCATTCTTGAAATCTTGATTTGATGACTATCTCCTTTAAAGGGGCGACTTCGTCTAAGGTGTTAATAATAATAGTGTACAGTGAGTTGTACTTTTCGTCTAAGTTTCTATGTACATAATTCCATCGAACTGCTGAGAGTTTCTGATTAAGTAGAGTGTAGTTAATCTTTCCGCGAGATATCATATGTCGGCTACTCTTATCTTTATGATTATTATTCAATTTCCAACATACAATGTAATGGTCCGTTATTTTTGGTGTATGGTGAACAGTACAGTTTATACTATCTACATTAGAAAAAACCAAATCTATAATACTTCCGCCTGAGTCAGTTGCATGCGTTACATCCTGTACCAGTTGCTTGAAGCCAATTTCTCTCATTAAGTTGGCAAGTCTACGTGTATAGGTTTGGTCCTGTAACCAATCAATATTAAAATCTCCCAGCATAATAACAGGATGTGTTATATCCTGAATACAATTTGAACACCACTCCTCAAAATCATTCAAGAACTCGGCGTCGCTACCACCAGGAGAATGATATAGACCTACAAAATAGTACCAGTGTGAAGACAGCAGTTAAAATTCTAGCAGTTAATTCCGAACATTGCCGAATGGGGTATACGGGGGCGATTGATAATTCATAATAATATACACTTTAAACGTATATTACACAAGCACAAATGTGTTACAAATATATAATAATTAATATCAATAAAACAAATTTATTAAATATTAATATTGCAATATTTTTTTTTCAATAAATAGGTAAATCGACATAACATATTTGAAATTAGTAGGTATATGTAGTCAAATAAAAGATTTAGATTCAATATGGTTATATACCCTTACAGACAAATAACATAGATATTTCATTGATTGATCCAGGGCCGTACTCTATGCTATATGTTCACGCGAGTTTTAACTGCTGGCCTCATATCTAAAAACTGGCAAAGCGTGCATTCTTGAAATTAATAGTGTAAGTAGCCAACCAAATGTCCTTATTAAAAATATATGTCAGAATCACTAACACCCCGTCAGAGCCGTACTATATATTTTTTTCTTTCGGCTGCAACTTTTAACTGCTGACCTCATATCTAAAAACTGGCAAAGCGTGCATTCTTGAAATTAATAGTGTAAGTAGCCAACCAAATGTCCTTATTAAAAATATATGTCAGAATCACTAACACCCCGTCAGAGCCGTACTATATATTTTTTTCTTTCGGCTGCAACTTTTAACTGCTGAGCTCATATCTAAAAACTGGCAAAGCGTGCATTCTTGAAATTAATAGTGTAAGTAGCCAACCATATGTCCTTATCAAAAATATATATGAGAATCACTAACACCCCGTCAGAGCCGTACTATTTATTTTTTCCCCCGCCAGCAACATTTAACTGCTGGCCTCATATCTAAAAACTGGCAAAGCGTGCATTCTTGAAATTAATAGTGTAAATAGTCAACACTATGTCCATATTAAAAATATACGTCAGAATCACTAACACCCCGTCAGAGCCGTACTATTTATTTTTTTCTTTCGGCTGCAACTTTTAACTGCTGACCTCATATCTAAAAACTGGCAAAGCGTGCATTCTTGAAATTAATAGTGTAAGTAGTCAACCCTATGTCCTTATTAAAAATATATGTCAGAATCACTAACACCCCGTCAGAGCCGTACTATATATTTTTTTCTTTCGGCTGCAACTGCTGACCTCATATCTAAAAACTGGCAAAGCGTGCATTCTTGAAATTAATACTGTAAGTAGTCAACACTATGTCCTTATCAAAAATATATGTCAGAATCACTAACACCCCGTCAGAGTCGTACTATTTATTTTTTCCCCCGCCAGCAACATTTAACTGCTGGCCTCATATCTAAAAACTGGCAAAGCGTGCATTCTTGAAATTAATAGTGTAAATAGTCAACACTATGTCCATATTAAAAATATACGTCAGAATCACTAACACCCCGTCAGAGCCGTACTATTTATTTTTTTCTTTCGGCTGCAACTTTTAACTGCTGACCTCATATCTAAAAACTGGCAAAGCGTGCATTCTTGAAATTAATAGTGTAAGTAGTCAACCCTATGTCCTTATTAAAAATATATGTCAGAATCACTAACACCCCGTCAGAGCCGTACTATATATTTTTTTCTTTCGACTGCAACTGCTGACCTCATATCTAAAAACTGGCAAAGCGTGCATTCTTGAAATTAATACTGTAAGTAGTCAACACTATGTCCTTATCAAAAATATATGTCAGAATCACTAACACCCCGTCAGAGCCGTACTATTTATTTTTTTCCCCGCCAGCAACATTTAACTGCTGGCCTCATATCTAAAAACTGGCAAAGCGTGCATTCTTGAAATTAATAGTGTAAGTAGTCAACCCTATGTCCTTATCAAAAATATATGTCAGAATCACTAACACCCCGTCAGAGCCGTACTATTTATTTTTTCCCCCGCCAGCAACATTTAACTGCTGGCCTCATATCTAAAAACTGGCAAAGCGTGCATTCTTGAAATTAATAGTGTAAGTAGTCAACCCTATGTCCTTATCAAAAATATATGTCAGAATCACTAACACCCCGTCAGAGCCGTACTATTTATTTTTTCCCCTGCCAGCAGCTTTTAACTGCTGACCTCATATCAAAAAACTGGCAAAGCGTGCATTCTTGAAATTAATAGTGTAAGTAGTCAACCCTATGTCCTTATCAAAAATATATGTCAGAATCACTAACACCCCGTCAGAGCCGTACTATATATTTTTTTCTTTCGGCTGCAACTGCTGACCTCATTTCTAAAAACTGGCAAAGCGTGCATTCTTGAAATTAATACTGTAAGTAGTCAACACTATGTCCTTATCAAAAATATATGTCAAAATCACTAACACCCCGTCAGAGCCGTACTATATATTTTTTTCTTTCGGCTGCAACTTTTAACTGCTGACCTCATATCTAAAAACTGGCAAAGCGTGCATTCTTGAAATTAATAGTGTAAGTAGTCAACCCTATGTCCTTATCAAAAATATATGTCAGAATCACTAACACCCCGTCAGAGCCGTACTATTTATTTTTTCCCCTGCCAGCAGCTTTTAACTGCTGACCTCATATCAAAAAACTGGCAAAGCGTGCATTCTTGAAATTAATAGTGTAAGTAGTCAACCCTATGTCCTTATCAAAAATATATGTCAGAATCACTAACACCCCGTCAGAGCCGTACTATATATTTTTTTCTTTCGGCTGCAACTGCTGACCTCATTTCTAAAAACTGGCAAAGCGTGCATTCTTGAAATTAATACTGTAAGTAGTCAACACTATGTCCTTATCAAAAATATATGTCAGAATCACTAACACCCCGTCAGAGCCGTACTATTTATTTTTTTCCCCGCCAGCAACATTTAACTGCTGGCCTCATATCTAAAAACTGGCAAAGCGTGCATTCTTGAAATTAATAGTGTAAGTAGTCAACCCTATGTCCTTATCAAAAATATATGTCAGAATCACTAACACCCCGTCAGAGCCGTACTATTTATTTTTTCCCCCGCCAGCAACATTTAACTGCTGGCCTCATATCTAAAAACTGGCAAAGCGTGCATTCTTGAAATTAATAGTGTAAGTAGTCAACCCTATGTCCTTATCAAAAATATATGTCAGAATCACTAACACCCCGTCAGAGCCGTACTATTTATTTTTTCCCCTGCCAGCAGCTTTTAACTGCTGACCTCATATCAAAAAACTGGCAAAGCGTGCATTCTTGAAATTAATAGTGTAAGTAGTCAACCCTATGTCCTTATCAAAAATATATGTCAGAATCACTAACACCCCGTCAGAGCCGTACTATATATTTTTTTCTTTCGGCTGCAACTGCTGACCTCATTTCTAAAAACTGGCAAAGCGTGCATTCTTGAAATTAATACTGTAAGTAGTCAACACTATGTCCTTATCAAAAATATATGTCAAAATCACTAACACCCCGTCAGAGCCGTACTATATATTTTTTTCTTTCGGCTGCAACTTTTAACTGCTGACCTCATATCTAAAAACTGGCAAAGCGTGCATTCTTGAAATTAATAGTGTTAGTAGTCAACCCTATGTCCTTATCAAAAATATATGTCAGAATCACTAACACCCCGTCAGAGCCGTACTATTTATTTTTTTCCCCGCCAGCAACATTTAACTGCTGGCCTCATATCTAAAAACTGGCAAAGCGTGCATTCTTGAAATTAATAGTGTAAGTAGTCAACCCTATGTCCTTATCAAAAATATATGTCAGAATCACTAACACCCCGTCAGAGCCGTACTATATATTTTTTTCTTTCGGCTGCAACTTTTAACTGCTGACCTCATATCTAAAAACTGGCAAAGCGTGCATTCTTGAAATTAATAGTGTTAGTAGTCAACCCTATCTCCTTATCAAAAATATATGTCAGAATCACTAACACCCCGTCAGAGCCGTACTATTTATTTTTTCCCCCGCCAGCAACTTTTAACTGCTGACCTCATATCCAAAAACTGGCAAAGCGTGCATTCTTGAAATTATTACTGTAAATAGTCAACACTATGTCCATATTAAAAATATACGTCAGAATCACTAACACCCCGTCAGAGCCGTACTATTTATTTTTTTCTTTCGGCTGCAACTTTTAACTGCTGACCTTATATCAAAAAACTGGCAAAGCGTGCATTCTTGAAATTAATAGTGTAAGTAGTCAACCCTATGTCCTTATCAAAAATATATGTCAGAATCACTAACACCCCGTCAGAGCCGTACTATATATTTTTTTCTTTCGGCTGCAACTGCTGACCTCATTTCTAAAAACTGGCAAAGCGTGCATTCTTGAAATTAATACTGTAAGTAGTCAACACTATGTCCTTATCAAAAATATATGTCAGAATCACTAACACCCCGTCAGAGCCGTACTATTTATTTTTTTCCCCGCCAGCAACATTTAACTGCTGGCCTCATATCTAAAAACTGGCAAAGCGTGCATTCTTGAAATTAATAGTGTAAGTAGTCAACCCTATGTCCTTATCAAAAATATATGTCAGAATCACTAACACCCCGTCAGAGCCGTACTATTTATTTTTTCCCCCGCCAGCAACATTTAACTGCTGGCCTCATATCTAAAAACTGGCAAAGCGTGCATTCTTGAAATTAATAGTGTAAGTAGTCAACCCTATGTCCTTATCAAAAATATATGTCAGAATCACTAACACCCCGTCAGAGCCGTACTATTTATTTTTTCCCCTGCCAGCAGCTTTTAACTGCTGACCTCATATCAAAAAACTGGCAAAGCGTGCATTCTTGAAATTAATAGTGCAAGTAGTCAACCCTATGTCCTTATCAAAAATATATGTCAGAATCACTAACACCCCGTCAGAGCCGTACTATATATTTTTTTCTTTCGGCTGCAACTGCTGACCTCATTTCTAAAAACTGGCAAAGCGTGCATTCTTGAAATTAATACTGTAAGTAGTCAACACTATGTCCTTATCAAAAATATATGTCAAAATCACTAACACCCCGTCAGAGCCGTACTATATATTTTTTTCTTTCGGCTGCAACTTTTAACTGCTGACCTCATATCTAAAAACTGGCAAAGCGTGCATTCTTGAAATTAATAGTGTAAGTAGTCAACCCTATGTCCTTATCAAAAATATATGTCAGAATCACTAACACCCCGTCAGAGCCGTACTATTTATTTTTTCCCCCGCCAGCAACATTTAACTGCTGGCCTCATATCTAAAAACTGGCAAAGCGTGCATTCTTGAAATTAATAGTGTAAGTAGTCAACCCTATGTCCTTATCAAAAATATATGTCAGAATCACTAACACCCCGTCAGAGCCGTACTATTTATTTTTTCCCCTGCCAGCAGCTTTTAACTGCTGACCTCATATCAAAAAACTGGCAAAGCGTGCATTCTTCAAATTAATAGTGTAAGTAGTCAACCCTATGTCCTTATCAAAAATATATGTCAGAATCACTAACACCCCGTCAGAGCCGTACTATATATTTTTTTCTTTCGGCTGCAACTGCTGACCTCATTTCTAAAAACTGGCAAAGCGTGCATTCTTGAAATTAATACTGTAAGTAGTCAACACTATGTCCTTATCAAAAATATATGTCAAAATCACTAACACCCCGTCAGAGCCGTACTATATATTTTTTTCTTTCGGCTGCAACTTTTAACTGCTGACCTCATATCTAAAAACTGGCAAAGCGTGCATTCTTGAAATTAATAGTGTTAGTAGTCAACCCTATGTCCTTATCAAAAATATATGCCAGAATCACTAACACCCCGTCAGAGCCGTACTATTTATTTTTTTCCCCGCCAGCAACATTTAACTGCTGGCCTCATATCTAAAAACTGGCAAAGCGTGCATTCTTGAAATTAATAGTGTAAGTAGTCAACCCTATGTCCTTATCAAAAATATATGTCAGAATCACTAACACCCCGTCAGAGCCGTACTATATATTTTTTTCTTTCGGCTGCAACTTTTAACTGCTGACCTCATATCTAAAAACTGGCAAAGCGTGCATTCTTGAAATTAATAGTGTTAGTAGTCAACCCTATCTCCTTATCAAAAATATATGTCAGAATCACTAACACCCCGTCAGAGCCGTACTATTTATTTTTTCCCCCGCCAGCAACTTTTAACTGCTGACCTCATATCCAAAAACTGGCAAAGCGTGCATTCTTGAAATTATTACTGTAAATAGTCAACACTATGTCCATATTAAAAATATACGTCAGAATCACTAACACCCCGTCAGAGCCGTACTATTTATTTTTTTCTTTCGGCTGCAACTTTTAACTGCTGACCTTATATCAAAAAACTGGCAAAGCGTGCATTCTTGAAATTAATAGTGTAAGTAGTCAACCCAATGTCCTTATCAAAAATATATGTCAGAATCACTAACACCCCGTCAGAGCCGTACTATATATTTTTTTCTTTCGGCTGCAACTGCTGACCTCATTTCTAAAAACTGGCAAAGCGTGCATTCTTGAAATTAATACTGTAAGTAGTCAACACTATGTCCTTATCAAAAATATATGTCAAAATCACTAACACCCCGTCAGAGCCGTACTATATATTTTTTTCTTTCGGCTGCAACTTTTAACTGCTGACCTCATATCTAAAAACTGGCAAAGCGTGCATTCTTGAAATTAATAGTGTTAGTAGTCAACCCTATGTCCTTATCAAAAATATATGTCAGAATCACTAACACCCCGTCAGAGCCGTACTATTTATTTTTTCCCCCGCCAGCAACTTTTAACTGCTGACCTCATATCAAAAAACTGGCAAAGCGTGCATTCTTGAAATTAATAGTGTTAGTAGTCAACCCTATGTCCTTATCAAAAATATATGTCAGAATCACTAACACCCCGTCAGAGCCGTACTATATATTTTTTTCTTTCGGCTGCAACTGCTGACCTCATATCAAAAAACTGGCAAAGCGTGCATTCTTGAAATTAATAGTGTTAGTAGTCAACCCTATGTCCTTATCAAAAATATATGTCAGAATCACTAACACCCCGTCAGAGCCGTACTATTTATTTTTTCCCCCGCCAGCAGCTTTTAACTGCTGACCTCATATCAAAAAACTGGCAAAGCGTGCATTCTTGAAATTAATAGTGTAAGTAGTCAACCCTATGTCCTTATCAAAAATATATGTCAGAATCACTAACACCCCCGTCAGAGCCGTACTATATATTTTTTTCTTTCGGCTGCAACTGCTGACCTCATTTCTAAAAACTGGCAAAGCGTGCATTCTTGAAATTAATACTGTAAGTAGTCAACACTATGTCCTTATCAAAAATATATGTCAGAATCACTAACACCCCGTCAGAGCCGTACTATTTATTTTTTCCCCCGCCAGCAACTTTTAACTGCTGACCTCATATCAAAAAACTGGCAAAGCGTGCATTCTTGAAATTAATAGTGTAAGTAGTCAACCCTATGTCCTTATCAAAAATATATGTCAGAATCACTAACACCCCGTCAGAGCCGTACTATATATTTTTTTCTTTCGGCTGCAACTACTGACCTCATTTCTAAAAACTGGCAAAGCGTGCATTCTTGAAATTAATAGTATAAGTAGTCAACCCTATGTCCTTATCAAAAATATATGTCAGAATCACTAACACCCCGTCAGAGCCGTACTATTAATTTTTCCCCCGCGAGCAACATTTAACTGCTGGCCTCATATCTAAAAACTGGCAAAGCGTGCATTCTTGAAATTAATAGTGTAAGTAGTCAACCCTATGTCCATATCAAAAATATATGTCAGAATCACTAACACCCCGTCAGAGCCGTACTATATATTTTTTCCCCCGCCAGCAACATTTAACTGCTGGCCTCATATCTAAAAACTGGCAAAGCGTGCATTCTTGAAATTAATAGTGTTAGTAGTCAACCCTATGTCCTTATCAAAAATATATGTCAGAATCACTAACACCCCGTCAGAGCCGTACTATTTATTTTTTCCCCCGCCAGCAAACTTTTAACTGCTGACCTCATATCTAAAAACTGGCAAAGCGTGCATTCTTGAAATTAATAGTGTAAGTAGTCAACCCTATGTCCTTATCAAAAATATATGTCAGAATCACTAACACCCCGTCAGAGCCGTACTATATATTTTTTTCTTTCGGCTGCAACTGCTGACCTCATTTCTAAAAACTGGCAAAGCGTGCATTCTTGAAATTAATACTGTAAGTAGTCAACACTATGTCCTTATCAAAAATATATGTCAAAATCACTAACACCCCGTCAGAGCCGTACTATATATTTTTTTCTTTCGGCTGCAACTTTTAACTGCTGACCTCATATCTAAAAACTGGCAAAGCGTGCATTCTTGAAATTAATAGTGTTAGTAGTCAACCCTATGTCCTTATCAAAAATATATGTCAGAATCACTAACACCCCGTCAGAGCCGTACTATTTATTTTTTCCCCCGCCAGCAACTTTTAACTGCTGACCTCATATCAAAAAACTGGCAAAGCGTGCATTCTTGAAATTAATAGTGTAAGTAGTCAACCCTATGTCCTTATCAAAAATATATGTCAGAATCACTAACACCCCGTCAGAGCCGTACTATTTATTTTTTCCCCCGCCAGCAACTTTTAACTGCTGACCTCATATCCAAAAACTGGCAAAGCGTGCATTCTTGAAATTATTACTGTAAATAGTCAACACTATGTCCATATTAAAAATATACGTCAGAATCACTAACACCCCGTCAGAGCCGTACTATTTATTTTTTCCCCCGCCAGCAACTTTTAACTGCTGACCTCATATCAAAAAACTGGCAAAGCGTGCATTCTTGAAATTAATAGTGTAAGTAGTCAACCCTATGTCCTTATCAAAAATATATGTCAGAATCACTAACACCCCGTCAGAGCCGTACTATTTATTTTTTTCCCCCGCCAGCAACTTTTAACTGCTGACCTCATATCAAAAAACTGGCAAAGCGTGCATTCTTGAAATTAATAGTGTAAGTAGTCAACCCTATGTCCTTATCAAAAATATATGTCAGAATCACTAACACCCCGTCAGAGCCGTACTATATATTTTTTTCTTTCGGCTGCAACTGCTGACCTCATTTCTAAAAACTGGCAAAGCGTGCATTCTTGAAATTAATACTGTAAGTAGTCAACACTATGTCCTTATCAAAAATATATGTCAGAATCACTAACACCCCGTCAGAGCCGTACTATTTATTTTTTCCCCCGCCAGCAACTTTTAACTGCTGACCTCATATCAAAAAACTGGCAAAGCGTGCATTCTTGAAATTAATAGTGTTAGTAGTCAACCCTATGTCCTTATCAAAAATATATGTCAGAATCACTAACACCCCGTCAGAGCCGTACTATATATTTTTTTCTTTCGGCTGCAACTGCTGACCTCATATCAAAAAACTGGCAAAGCGTGCATTCTTGAAATTAATAGTGTAAGTAGTCAACCCTATGTCCATATCAAAAATATATGTCAGAATCACTAACACCCCGTCAGAGCCGTACTATATATTTTTTCCCCCGCCAGCAACATTTAACTGCTGGCCTCATATCTAAAAACTGGCAAAGCGTGCATTCTTGAAATTAATAGTGTTAGTAGTCAACCCTATGTCCTTATCAAAAATATATGTCAGAATCACTAACACCCCGTCAGAGCCGTACTATTTATTTTTTCCCCCGCCAGCAAACTTTTAACTGCTGACCTCATATCTAAAAACTGGCAAAGCGTGCATTCTTGAAATTGATAGTGTAAGTAGTCAACCCTATGTCCTTATCAAAAATATATGTCAGAATCACTAACACCCCGTCAGAGCCGTACTATATATTTTTTTCTTTCGGCTGCAACTGCTGACCTCATATCTAAAAACTGGCAAAGCGTGCATTTTTGACATTAATACTGTAAGATTCAACCATATTATGTCCTTACTAAAAATTTTAAATCAGGATGATTAGCACTCTTTGCACGTTTAAAATTATTGTTGTATTTATCAGATTATGTGTTCTTGTTAATAAGGAATAATGCTTTAGAGGGTTGTTGCAACGAACCTATTATTAGCCGTAGTCGTCTAATGTCAAAATTCATCCTGCTTTGTGAGGGCGTTTTATTTAATTAAATCTCTCCTTTGTTATATATATTAACCATTTCCTTTAATAAAGTTAATTTTAAATGTGATGTCTTTAAAAATATTTTATCTGCAAACCAAACTAAGATTGAGAATTCCTTTTCTGTCAAATATTAGCAAATAATATCAGGTATTTTCAAACACCTCAATATTTCTCTAGTGTATTTTCGAAAGCAAATATTTTTTTCACATTGCATTTTGGTTTAGCTCAATAGATAGTCGCGCCTTTATTATTTTTATTATTAATGGATGGGAGTTGCCCATATCGGATCAGTTCAACTGAGGTGAGTTGAAAATAGAGAATTCCTAATAACATAATACGCACTATAGCTTTAATTTATAACTATTATAATATAGGTACCTACAACAAAATTAAAGTATTATCTTAGTTGTCCAACAATACTTAATAACTACAATACAAAATATAGCTATTATATCCCAATTATCTAAGGGTATATTCATTGTCTTGGCACCTTTTTCATTTTTTTTCACATTTTAAACCTATTGTTTTCGGCACGCGGCACAAAGTAATGTAAACAACCGCATACGCGACAGAGTAATGTATATTATAATATACTGATTAGGTGTTATTTTATTGTTTATAGGTAAGATATTTTAAAATTTCTCGTAAAAATTTATTGCTATATTTAGTTAATTGAATAGTGATTTAAAGAAGGTATTTTGACTATAGAATCGTTTAGCAAATAAAATTAGTAGGTATATTACTGGTAGGTAGGTACTTGCTTTTTTTTTGATACGGTATATTTTGTAATATTTACGTAGGTAATTTATTTGGAAGGAAATTGTTATTTCAATAAATTATACAATGAGTGACACTACGAGGAAAAGTTATTTAGAAAAAATTCTCAATGCAACTTTAAAATTATGTCCCGAAATAAGTTTTGATACACTTTCTGCGTTAAAAAGTAATGACCCTATATTGCGTCAAATATCTAACGAATTAAGTACAACTAAGAAAAAAGTATTTCCAAATACAATTTTTCTTTATATTAAACGAAACACCGACAAATTTAAACAGGTACTTGAACATAATAACCATTATACAAAACAAACTTTAAAAACAACAACTTTTAAGTATTTGACCAATAGTAAATTTTCACCGCGCGATTTTCATGATGCAGGTGGGTATTGGGGAGATGTCAAATCTTTTTATGGAAACCTATGTAAAATTTTAAATAGAAAAAACTCTCTTGCGAATAGAAAGTTAATTCATACAATATGTTCGAAATATTGTAAAACAATCGGTGTTTCTCAAGTTATAGTTTGCTCAACTCCAATATTAGATAATGCAGAAATAATTAACGATATCTGGAAACCTTTATCGCCAATTCAAAATTATCATAGCAGCAACAATTCACTGCAGGAATTTGAATGTGTAACTTCAGCGTCTTCGAGTAATTTTCAAATAAATATTAATAACAGTGATGACCCTAAGAAGCCAATAATTGTTGTACCCACTCCTGAAAAAAAAATAGTACCTCTTGAATTAATTAATGCAAAGCATGAAACTGATGAACTTTTACCTCGTGGTACTGAAAATGTTTCTAGTCTTCCAAATTGTACTTATACAGATTGTCATTATTTAGAAGGAACATTTTCAATTTCAGAAAAAGCATGGCAGTTAATATCACAAAAATCTAAATTAAATTCTTTTTTTGCTCCCTCATATTTGAAACAAGAAATTTTTCAATCAGCCAATAATACGTGTAATATAGTTTTTAAATATACGAATTACGCTAAACGAAATACAACAATTTTTGCTGTCTGTAAACATAATACATATAAATGCAAAAAATTCAAAATTATTATTCATCCCAATTTAGTTGTTAATGTATACAGTTCAGGATTGAACTTTTCTCATCATGAATTTTTGACATCATACTCAAAGGGTATAAATCGTGTTTTGAAAATGCAAGATTGTTTAAGTAAAAAACCATCTGTAACTAAAGCTAATGATATTATAAATTGTAACTCACAATTCATTTTAAAAACTAAAAACCTTGGTGAAATTAAATCAGACGCAACTGTTCGCAAAATCAGATCGGAAGCATTAGCGCAATTGGATAGAGATAAAGATGATATTCTAGACTTAATAAAAATGCAGCGTGATCATCCAGAGTACTTACAAGAAGTAAGTATTCCATTTTGTGTCAAGACGTACAGTATGGAACAACTAACCATTTTGAAAAACCAACAAAATCTTATTGGCATTCCTCCCATTATTCATTTTGACGCAACTGGGAGTATCGTACGAAAAATAAATTCAATGGATAATAGAGTTTATTTATATTCCGGAGTCATAAATCATTTACAGAATAGGAGAATTGTGCCTATTTTTGAAATGTTGTCATCTAATCATAACTCTAAAACAATATTTAAAATTTTCAACGACTTTCGAACTCTCTGTGAAGAGAATAATAAATGGCCAGCTTTTGGCGCTGTTGTTACAGACTTTTCATTTGCAAACATTCACGCGATTACCAGAGCATGCAATCGTCTAATACTTGACGAATATTTGGAATTAGCTTTTGAAGTCGCGTTTAATAGAAAACATTTGGATTCTAATGTAATTACTATACATATGTGTTGCGCCCACTTTATGAAAATGGTGTCCAAAGATGTTGCTCTGTATTTTAAGGACGAAAAACAGACTCAAGGAATTTTAAAAAACTTGTTGGCTGTTTGTATTCTTCAAAGTGATATTAATGTAATTTCTGATTGGTTTGTTGATTTAGCAACACTTTTGTTATCCGTCAATATCAATGAGCACGTTATTCTCGCTAAAACTCGTTTATTTGCCATGCATAATAATACTGAAAATACTGACAATATTAATATTGATATTTCTGTTGCCTCTGTCGATGAAAGTGAAACTGCCCTATATAAACGCAGTCCCTTTTATAAATTTTTCAAAACCTTGTTCGATAAACATGTAGTGGTGTCTAGTGAAGGAAGTAACTTAGAAAACAATGTATTTTATAACCCTGAATTTTTAAACTTAATTTTAATTAAATATATGCCATTTTGCCCATTGTGGGCGGGAATTTTAATCAGAAAAAAATACAATATTGACAGGTTAAGTAACTCGGTTGTGGAAAATTATTTTGGACAATTAAAAAATATTTTATTGGAGGGTCAAAAAAATCTAAAAGCATCTCGATTTATTAGAAAAAGTAGGGTAAATGTGCTTTCCATTTATAAAGAAATTCAGCTAAATATCCCAAAAAAAGGACTTGCGAGAAAAAGGCTTTTCAGTGAAGATTTCAATGCAAATGAGCATACTTCTCAAGAAAATTGGTGTAAAAGACCGAAGACATCAATTTCCACACACTTTTCTGGAAATTATTTAAAATGTTTCCAGAACGTTGGTCACAATGATACTGTAGACGATAAATGCTTGTATTGCTTACGCGGAAGGCTAGATGCAACTGCCGACTGGGTGCAATGCGATATGTGTAATGGTTGGATTCATCAGAATTGTGATTCTTCTACGCTAGAAAAATCTTATTCTGGCGAATTCATGTGCCGCCTTTGTTTAAGCAATCCAAATGTCGATGTGAACAATATACACCGAGAGGATGATATATCAGTTATCCTTCGTGACAAGTGTTCGGAACATTTACAAACATTGAAACTGTCCCCTCGATCGATGAATTTGCTTCAAGAAGAAACCTTAGCACAAAGGAGCTCTAATGTCTGGGTTAAGGAACGACAAGTTCGCCTAACCGCTTCAAATTTTGGCAAAGTTTTCACAGCTTCTAGTGAAAATTTAGCTAAACAAATATTGAAGAACAGCAATTTGTATAATATTCCTTCAGTAAATTACGGAGTTTGTAATGAAAATAATGCCATTAAATTATATGTGTCTCGAACCAAATCTCATTTCAAAAAAGCGGGCCTTGTTATTCATAAGCAATATATTTATTTAGCAGGATCTCCCGATGGTTTCATTGATGATGATGGATTGATTGAAGTCAAGTGCCCTTATAGCATTAGAAACTCCAAAATTGAAGTAAATAGCCTGTCTTACTTAGATTCTTGTGGGAACTTGAAAACTAAACATGAATATTATTGCCAAATTCAAGGACTTCTAGAAATAACTAATCGACCTTGGTGTGATTTCGTTATTTACACTAAGTTGGACATGAAAATTGAAAGAATTCGTAGGGACCCCAAATTCTGGAACATTATGTTTCCCCGATTAAAAAGTTTTTATTATTTCTATTATATGCCAGCTTTGTTACTACCATCTCGTGAATTTCCATTATTTACTATGAGAAAATGGACAACACTACATGATATAATTTGTCTTCCCAATGGCTTGGTTAATAACATTAATTTTTATCAAAACGTAGATCGTGAATATGTTGTTGCCACTTTTGATGTCAGGGATATCACCATAAAGGAGCTTTTATTTTCGGATTTTAACTCATTGTCTGGCAAGTCGTGGCTAACGGGAACTACAGTTACTTTGGCAATGATAGCTTTGGATAAATTTCGCACATTCACAATTATCGAGGATTTTATCGGCACAGAAATATTCAAAAACTTCAGTTCATTTTCCACTGATTTTTTAAAAAAAGTAAAATTTTTTAATAAGCCTATTGCAATGCCTATAGTTGTCGGTGGTAATCATTTTTGTTTAATATTAATAGATTTTCAATTAAAAACTTTTGTTTATTTGGATCCCATGGGTTCATCACGTAAAACTGCAGAAATCTATTATGAAAAATTTAAACATTTTATGAATCAATATGAGGCAATTTTCGACGATCCGTTCGATTACAACGAGTTTTCAATTATTTCCCGCCCCCATCTAATTCAAATGGATCAATATAATTGCGGTCCGTATATTATATATTTTTTTAATAACATTTTAGAACAGAAGCCTCTTGATCAGTCATGTGATATTGATTCTTACAGGGATAGAATAAAACAGATTATTTTAGATACATCATCGGATATGAAATGTAAATGTTTATTATGTGGACGTAACGTTGTCGATAAATCAATTTCTCTAAATTGTCAATTTTGCCACAGAATTGTTCATACTATATGCAACAATTCGTTAAATGAAAAGTTAAATTTTATTGAATGCAGCATGTGTGCTTTGTGCAGAAGATACTAAGTAATTATACAATACAGTCCAACAAAAAAAAACATATTAATTTTAGCTTATTGAAATTCGGGGTATGTGGGCGAAATGTTAAATTTAATTAAAAAAAGGTTTATTAGTGTCAACCAAAAGTTAACATGATATGAGTTTGAATAATTGTAGAGCGTGCCCTGTAGGAAAAGAAGTATGAAATAAAGATAATAATTTAATAATCTGATTGAGTTTTTTTAATACATTTTAGCACTAAAAATGTCATTTTTATTTCAAATAAAGTTCTTTGAATTGATGAATTATAACATCAGCAAATATTTGAATACATTCGAACGATACATTTTTAGTGCTAAATTATATTTTCATGGCGTAGCAAAACATATATTTTTATAGAGGACATAGGGTTGACTACTTACAGTATTAATTTCAAGAATGCACGCTTTGCCAGTTTTTAGATATGAGGCCAGCAGTTAAATGTTGCTCGCGGGGGAAAAAATAAATAGTACGGCTCTGACGGGGTGTTAGTGATTCTGACATATATTTTTGATAAGGACATAGGGTTGACTACTTACACTATTAATTTCAAGAATGCACGCTTTGCCAGTTTTTAGATATGAGGCCAGCAGTTAAATGTTGCTCGCGGGGGAAAAAATTAATAGTACGGCTTTGACGGGGTGTTAGTGATTCTGACATATATTTTTGATAAGGACATAGGGTTGACTACTAACACTATTAATTTCAAGAATGCACGCTTTGCCAGTTTTTAGATATGAGGCCAGCAGTTAAATGTTGCGGGCGGGGGAAAAAATATATAGTAGGGCTCTGACGGGGTGTTAGTGATTCTGACATATATTTTTAATAAGGACATAGTGTTGACTATTTACAGATTTAATTTCAAGAATGCACGCTTTGCCAGTTTTTAGATATGAGGTCAGCAGTTAAAAGTTGCTGGCGGGGAAAAAAATAAATAGTACGGCTCTGACGGGGTGTTAGTCATTCTGACATATATTTTTGATAAGGACATAGGGTTGACTACTAACACTATTAATTTCAAGAATGCACGCTTTGCCAGTTTTTAGATATGAGGCCAGCAGTTAAATGTTGCCGGCGGGGGAAAAATATATAGTACGGCTCTGACGGGGTGTTAGTGATTCTGACATATATTTTTGATAAGGACATAGGGTTGACTACTAACACTATTAATTTCAAGAATGCACGCTTTGCCAGTTTTTAGATATGAGGCCAGCAGTTAAATGTTGCGGGCGGGGGAAAAAATATATAGTACGGCTCTGACGGGGTGTTAGTGATTCTGACATATATTTTTAATAAGGACATAGTGTTGACTATTTACAGATTTAATTTCAAGAATGCACGCTTTGCCAGTTTTTAGATATGAGGTCAGCAGTTAAAAGTTGCTGGCGGGGAAAAAAATAAATAGTACGGCTCTGACGGGGTGTTAGTCATTCTGACATATATTTTTGATAAGGACATAGGGTTGACTACTAACACTATTAATTTCAAGAATGCACGCTTTGCCAGTTTTTAGATATGAGGCCAGCAGTTAAATGTTGCCGGCGGGGGAAAAATATATAGTACGGCTCTGACGGGGTGTTAGTGATTCTGACATACATTTTTGATAAGGACATAGGGTTGACTACTTACACTATTAATTTCAAGAATGCACGCTTTGCCAGTTTTTAGATATGAGGCCAGCAGTTAAATGTTGCTGGCGGGGAAAAAAATAAATAGTACGGCTCTGACGGGGTGTTAGTGATTCTGACATATATTTTTGATAAGGACATGGTGTTGACTACTTACAGTATTAATTTCAAGAATGCACGCTTTGCCAGTTTTTAGATATGAGGTCAGCAGTTGCAGCCGAAAGAAAAAAATATATAGTACGGCTCTGACGGGGTGTTAGTGATTCTGACATATATTTTTAATAAGGACATAGGGTTGACTACTTACACTATTAATTTCAAGAATGCACGCTTTGCCAGTTTTTAGATATGAGGTCAGCAGTTAAAAGTTGCAGCCGAAAGAAAAAAATAAATAGTACGGCTCTGACGGGGTGTTAGTGATTCTGACGTATATTTTTAATATGGACATAGTGTTGGCTATTTACACTATTAACACGTTCGCGGACAAGACGGAATATGCCGCCCTACTTGTATGGACATGACATGATGTGCCGTCAATGTTTGCTGCTATTCTACTGTATTAATACGCGATATACCGTCAAGTTTATATGTCTATTTGTATTGTATCGGATAATCTGTCCCAGAAGAAAATGAAAAAATACGTAAAATGTGTCCATAGAAATTTTTGGGAGGGGTATTGAGATAATGTGACTTTCAATATGCAGTGCTAGTCACGTGTATTATTTTGGTGTATATTTAATCATTTTTGATACATAGAGTGAGCAGAAAAAAAATTGTTTTTTCAGATTTGTGTTATATATGGTACTGGTAAGTATATACACATATCATTATTATTTATTTTTGCTACCTATAAAACATGAAAAATAATAATGTAATTTTTTGATATAACCTAAAATTTCAAGAATTTTACTTCTTAGATGTAACGCTGTTGATGTGTCTGAATGTTTTTTATGATAAAATAAAAGTTATTTACGTACTATTTTTCTTAGAATGAAAGAATTTTGCAGTGTTGCCAATTTTTATTTTTTCTTCAAATATCGATTTTTTTTATTTTGTGTAGCTTATTTTGATTCCAATTGCTCGAGACGGTTTAAATGTTTTTTAGCATAAATTCACTTAGCTACCTATTGATAAAACCTATTATTTATTCTTATCAGGTCCAATGGATCAAAAAGAAGAGAGACACCTCTTGGATCTTATGGACGAAGTATCCACACCTGAATATGTTTCTGATGAAGATAGTGAGCCGTACAGTGCTGACGATGATCTACTTGATCCTAATTACGGACCTCATGGCGATGATTCTTCAAGTAGTTCAAGCTTTGAAGATATTTCACAAGATAATAATGCGTCTTTGAACAATGAACCTGGCCTTTTCGATGAGCCTGCACAAGCAAATATTTCTTCCGGTGAAGAATCTAGTGAAGACGAGTGGGTTGAGGATGTATCTGAGATACCAGGGTTTCATTTTGATAACGCAGGTTCTGGAATTCAGCTTGAATTTATCAACAGTTCCCCTTCGATTGTCGACTTTTTTGAAAAACTTTGGGACAATGAGGTTATGGATATGATAGAATCGTCTATGAATAAATATGCTGACTTGTTGCAAAACTCTAATCGACTGCATACAAAATATAGTAGGTATTCCAAAATCCGAAAAATATCGAAACTAGAAATTCAACAATTTTTAGCCCTTTGTATGTTACAAGGGCAAAAAAAATATCCGTCTATAAGAAAAATGTTTAGTATGGATCCTTTATATTATAACCCAATATCACATATTTCCCTCTCTGGACGACGTTTTGAGGAACTCTTGAGGTGTTTTAGATGTTCATACCAATATCCTTTAGACCGTAAAGATCGGCTATCTAGAGTAAGACCTTTATTGGATAAGCTGTTATTGAATTACAGAAATGCTTTTTTTCCAAATGAGAATTTATTCCTTGACGAGTCACTTTTGCTTTTTCGTGGCCGACTAAATTTTAGATTATACATAAAGAATAAGCGTGCGAGATATGGTATAAAATTTTATTCTTTATGTACCCCAGATGGATATGTTTTAAACCTTCAAATCTATTCGGGGAAAAGCGAAGAAGTCCAGGGAAATAGAGTATCTGGTTATTTCACTATTGGAACCCTATTTGGACAAAGGCCATCACGTTTTCATGGACAATTTTTATAATGGCCTAAATTTGTGCAAAAAGCTGCTAAAAAGAAAGACTCATTGCACGGGCACATTACGCCGCAATAGAAAGGGTAATCCAACTCTTGTGACAACAGCCAAACTAAAGAAAGGTGAGCTTATTTGGAGAAGAAAGTATACGTTTCTAAGTGGAAAGACAAGAGAGAGGTTTTGTCCATTACAACCAAGTACCATCCTAAACTCATCACCACTCAAAACAAATTTGGCCAAGAGAAAATAAAACCCGAAGATGTTTCTCATTATAATATGAACATGGCAGGAATTGACCGCAGTGATCAGATGATTACTTATTACTCGTCGCCGCGAAAAACTATTAGGTGGTATAAGAAGGTAATGTTTCATTTACTAGATATAACGCTATGGAATGCATACTATATGAAAAGAAAGTATAATTCAAAAATGACGTTTCTGGAGTTTCGTGAGGAAATAATAAAATCTTACCTCGAAGTTGATCCCAGTGTGATAGATGGAAGGTTATTAGTAAGACAAGGACCTTTACATGGCGGCAAAAGAAGAAGAGTTGATACCCCTGCTGACGAGCCTCCAGCGGACTTGTTGGATAAAATGCACTTTCCGGAATGTATTCCAAATTTGAAAAATCCGAAAAGACGTCACCATTTACGATGCAAACATTGTTACTCTAAATCAATTCGCAAGGAAACCAAATATAGGTGCAAGACGTGTTCCGAACATCCTCCACTTTGCATTGATCCTTGCTTTGAAGAGTTCCACAAAATTATTTTGTAAAACAATTTTTTTTTAATAAATGATATGCTTTAAATAATGTAATTGTTTCTCTTGCGGCATATGACGTCACTGTCCCAGACCGCCGAAATTTTTGTATGTAGGGACATGACGGCAAATGCCGCATCATGTTGTTTTCTGCCATACACTTTAAGAACCGCTTCTAAAACATGTAGCCAATATCTAACTTATTTTATGTGAGTTATACCAAAAGAAAAAATGGTGCGTTTTTGAGAACCACCTTTTTTCTTAACTGTCCGCGAACGTGTTAATTTCAAGAATGCACGCTTTGCCAGTTTTTAGATATGAGGCCAGCAGTTAAATGTTGCTGGCGGGGGAAAAAATAAATAGTACGGCTCTGACGGGGTGTTAGTGATTCTGACATATATTTTTGATAAGGACATAGTGTTGACTACTTACAGTATTAATTTCAAGAATGCACGCTTTGCCAGTTTTTAGATATGAGGTCAGCAGTTGCAGCCGAAAGAAAAAAATATATAGTACGGCTCTGACGGGGTGTTAGTGATTCTGACATATATTTTTAATAAGGTTATAGGGTTGACTACTTACACTATTAATTTCAAGAATGCACGCTTTGCCAGTTTTTAGATATGAGGTCAGCAGTTAAAAGTTGCAGCCGAAAGAAAAAAATAAATAGTACGGCTCTGACGGGGTGTTAGTGATTCTGACGTATATTTTTAATATGGACATAGTGTTGACTATTTACACTATTAATTTCAAGAATGCACGCTTTGCCAGTTTTTAGATATGAGGCCAGCAGTTAAATGTTGCTGGCGGGGAAAAAAATAAATAGTACGGCTCTGACGGGGTGTTAGTGATTCTGATATATATTTTTGATAAGGACATATGGTTGGCTACTTACACTATTAATTTCAAGAATGCACGCTTTGCCAGTTTTTAGATATGAGGCCAGCAGTTAAATGTTGCTGGCGGGGAAAAAAATAAATAGTACGGCTCTGACGGGGTGT
Source organism: Apoderus coryli (assembly GCA_911728435.2). Classification (NCBI taxonomy): domain Eukaryota; kingdom Metazoa; phylum Arthropoda; class Insecta; order Coleoptera; family Attelabidae; genus Apoderus; species Apoderus coryli. Next base: position 4,981,285 of record OU452204.1, on the reverse strand, counting down.
TAGTGATTCTGACATATATTTTTGATAAGGACATGGTGTTGACTACTTACAGTATTAATTTCAAGAATGCACGCTTTGCCAGTTTTTAGATATGAGGTCAGCAGTTGCAGCCGAAAGAAAAAAATATATAGTACTGCTCTGACGGGGTGTTAGTGATTCTGACATATATTTTTAATAAGGTTATAGGGTTGACTACTTACACTATTAATTTCAAGAATGCACGCTTTGCCAGTTTTTAGATATGAGGTCAGCAGTTAAAAGTTGCAGCCGAAAGAAAAAAATAAATAGTACGGCTCTGACGGGGTGTTAGTGATTCTGACGTATATTTTTAATATGGACATAGTGTTGGCTATTTACACTATTAATTTCAAGAATGCACGCTTTGCCAGTTTTTAGATATGAGGCCAGCAGTTAAATGTTGATGGCGGGGGAAAAAATAAATAGTACGGCTCTGACGGGGTGTTAGTGATTCTGACATATATTTTTGATAAGGACATAGTGTTGACTACTTACAGTATTAATTTCAAGAATGCACGCTTTGCCAGTTTTTAGATATGAGGTCAGCAGTTGCAGCCGAAAGAAAAAAATATATAGTACGGCTCTGACGGGGTGTTAGTGATTCTGACATATATTTTTAATAAGGTTATAGGGTTGACTACTTACACTATTAATTTCAAGAATGCACGCTTTGCCAGTTTTTAGATATGAGGTCAGCAGTTAAAAGTTGCAGCCGAAAGAAAAAAATAAATAGTACGGCTCTGACGGGGTGTTAGTGATTCTGACGTATATTTTTAATATGGACATAGTGTTGACTATTTACACTATTAATTTCAAGAATGCACGCTTTGCCAGTTTTTAGATATGAGGCCAGCAGTTAAATGTTGCTGGCGGGGGAAAAAATAAATAGTACGGCTCTGACGGGGTGTTAGTGATTCTGATATATATTTTTGATAAGGACATATGGTTGGCTACTTACACTATTAATTTCAAGAATGCACGCTTTGCCAGTTTTTAGATATGAGCTCAGCAGTTAAAAGTTGCAGCCGAAAGAAAAAAATATATAGTACGGCTCTGACGGGGTGTTAGTGATTCTGACATATATTTTTAATAAGGACATTTGGTTGGCTACTTACACTATTAATTTCAAGAATGCACGCTTTGCCAGTTTTTAGATATGAGGCCAGCAGTTAAAACTCGCGTGAACATATAGCATAGAGTACGGCCCTGGATCAATCAATGAAATATCTATGTTATTTGTCTGTAAGGGTATATAACCATATTGAATCTAAATCTTTTATTTGACTACATATACCCACTAATTTCAAATATGTTATGTCGATTTACCTATTTATTGAAAAAAAAATATTGCAATATTAATATTTAATAAATTTGTTTTATTGATATTAATTATTATATATTTGTAACACATTTGTGCTTGTGTAATATACGTTTAAAGTGTATATTATTATGAATTATCAATCGCCCCCGTATACCCCATTCGGCAATGTTCGGAATTAACTGCTAGAATTTTAACTGCTGTCTTCACACTGGTCAAAATAGTAATGTTTCTTATTTATTATTACCTTTACATTAAGTAGCCAATAATTTTTCTGATACACCCATCTATCCAAAAGTTAGAGATAATTTGATGCTTAATGTAGTGGCGTATCAAGAATTTTTTTCGAAGTCCAATTGTTCAAGATATGGCTATCAATTTTGTTTTCTTAAATGAGAGACCCTATATATTAAAGCGTTAGTAGATTCCAAATTTCATTCCCTTTACAACCATGTATGATAAGTAGCTACATATTTAGTAAAACTTCATAAAAATAAATAAAAACCATATTTTATGCATGTTTGCAAATAAAAGAAAAATTTATTAAGTAGGTTTCTTTCATCATTCAAATCATTAAAAATGCTTAATGATGTTAATTGTTTCAATTTTTTATTCAACACAAGAAAAACGCTAATGTTGCAGCTGAAACGTGCAGCAACTGATACCCAGAAACACAGCGTTATAGAAAAATATTTGGAAGGTTAAAAGAAAACCTTATGTGTTAGAAAAATAAAATAAAATTAAACTAAACAAAATGTTGTTCATTATTCAAATACACATATCACACCTCTTATTAATACTTCTAATATAGCATTATAAACATGAATGTTTGAAACTGAATTTATACATTGTCTGAAATTTTCTTTTCATTTTTCAATAGTACGACTTTTAGTTTTGTAAACTTTATCTTTTAGATGTCCCCATAAAAAAAATCACATGATGATATATCTGGAGAACGAGCGGTACACCTAGCTGGACCGTTAGTGTTTATCCAATTATTACCATAATTTGTAAACAATATTTCACTTAAATTTCTATTGTTATGCGGTGGTGCGCCATCTTGCTGGAAAGACACATTTCTTGGTTCTGCCAGTGGAATATTGTCTAAATATTCGAAATTATTTGTTCACTAATAATAATAATAGTCTTTATTCAAATTGCGTACATTTTTAAAAAAAATCAATAAATCAAACAATCAATAATACACAATTGAAAAGGCATGAGTACAGCTTAAGGCATGCAATGTGCATGCCTCATCTGTTTTAACACTTATCCTTAGAAAAAAAAAGTAATATATATCTACCTAATTCTATTACAGCACATGCAAGAAACGGAAAAAAAACACAAAAAGTTACTAGGCGAACAATTAATTAATTCATTAATTTTAATTTTAAATACTTATTTGTCAAAATTTTGAACTGTTAAACAATTCTTTTCGCAATTCTACCTTAAATTTATACAGACTAGATTCGAGCAGGCAGCGAGGCAAGTCATTATAAACATTAACAATATCGTATGTAAATGACCGTTCGAAAATTCCAGTTCTATGCATTGGTGGCGTTAGTTTACCTTTATATCGCCAGTTTAGATTGTGAACGTCCGTACGAAATTGTATTTTATGGTATAAGTAAGCCGGTGTTTGCGTTTTAACTATTTTATGGTAAAAACAACAACGATGCATATATCGTCTGTTTTTCATGTCAAACCAACCAGCATCTTTCAATTTGTGACTGATAGGTCTACTTCTTTTTATCCCATATGCAAATCGAAGACAATACTTTTGGATTTTCTGGATACTAGCAGAAACCCTGGCAGTCAAACAAGGTCCATATACAAGGTCACAGTGATTAAACTTGGAGAGAATCATAGAGTCGCACAATAATAATTTTACCTTCGGGCTAAGGAGATGTTGAGAGCTATACAATAACTTTTACACCCAACCGCCTTTTTTGTGCATGTGGCGACATGTTGCTCAAATCTCACTCCGTTATCCAAAATCAACCCCAAATTCCTCGCCTCTGTCTTGACCTCAACAGGAGAGCCATTGATTGTGATGTTGACTAAATGCCTCAAACTATCCACATCCTTTCTCCTCCCAAACAACATGACCGCACACTTACTTGGGTTCAAAATTAATGAATGATCCTGCGAAAATATTCTTAGTCGTTCCAAATCCATGTTTATCCTAGCGCAAGCATCCGCTATCAAATTAACACTAACAATCTCGTTATAACGATTGCTCGTTAGATTTTCTTTAAATACCTTGTAGGCTAAAATTCCGCTAGAATTTATTGCGCACCAAACATTTAAACCAAATCGACCTTGATGTTGGACATAGCAACACGATGAGGATTGCTATCAGACCACCAGTGTTTTTTATGTCGATTAAATATCCCAGCACTACTTATGTGAGCCTCATCTGTGGAAATAACATTTGCAAAAAAATTTGGATTTTCTCTCACCTTGGCTCGATACCAATTGCAACATTCCACACGCCGGACTGGATCATTTGGTTGTAAATGCTGGGTTTTACGAATTGCGTAAGGTCGGAACTTATGCTTTTTTAAAATATTGAGCACCCGGCGACGGGATATGCCACCTTCTATTTCAAATTGTCTGCTCGAAATTTTCGGATTATCAATAACAGCTGCAATGACATTAACATTTACTTCTTCTGCATCTGCGCAATTATAAGTTTTAGGTCTTGGTTGTGTAAATGATCCATAATTAATAAGGTTCTCTTTTAACCTTCCAAATATGTTTCTATTGGGCTGTCTTCTTTCTGTGTATCGGTTGTAGTAGGTTTCAGATGCAGCATTAGCATCATTATTACATTGAATAAAGCATCGCAACATATCAAATTTTCAAAATTTTTGTAAGACATTTCAGTTCCATAATAAACTGTTAATTCACGAATGCTTTAATGAATGAATGCTGACAATAATTATAAGTTGACAAATACATCAATAAATGACAGTAACAATAATGTGTTATTTGACATTAATTGTTTTCAATAAGACACAAGCCTACTTAAAATCAATTTTTTTTGAAATATAATATGGTTTTTATTTATTTTTATTAAGTTTTACTAAGTATGTAGCTACTTGTCTTACATGGTTGTAAAGGGAATGAAATTTGGAATCTACTGACGCTTTAATATATAGGGTGTCCTATTTAAGAAAACAAAGTTAAAAGCGATATCTTGAACAATTGGACTTCGAAAAAAATTCTTGATACGCCACTGCATTAAGCATCAAATTATCTCTAACTTTTATAAAAACACTTTTCCCGTAGCTCTAAGAATAACCGAAACATAAAGGAAAAAAGAAAATGACAAAAAATAAAAATCGCCCTGTATCAAGAAAATTAATCAAGTTAGCCGCGCTCCGATTACGGCATTAAACTAAGCTCAAAGAAAATCGAACGTGACGTATCACTTAGTTTCGCTCTATCTATTACGGTTTAGGCTGTACCGTATAAAAATATCGAAATTTCTTCGAAAGAAGTAGTCCATATCGAAGTGGAGTAGAATAGTTAAATATTCTTAAAATAAAAGTCTACGTCCACACAATAAATTTAATAAATATCCTCAGCAAATTACATTTGTCACCATACATGTTTCGCAGCTCCGGGCCGCATCATCAGTGGTTATAAGAGAATTTGACGAAAAGCTATGTTATTTAACTTAATTAGTACATATTATTTTTGGGAAATCTATTTATTAACTCACTGCGCGAAAAAACTTCTTTCCTCAAGTCATAAAATAAAAAGTTATTGTTAAATTAAGTATCGTTATTAAACATTTAAAACTAAAAACTAAGGAACTCAAAAACTCACATCATTTCTAATGTAAGTTTCATTATATTTTTCTTTTTATAAATCATCGAAAAACCAAAATTTATAAAAATAATAAAATAAAAAATAAAAATAAAATTTATAATGATATATATATATATATATGATATATAATATAATGAAACTTACATTAGAAATGATGTGAGTTTTTGAGTTCCTTAGTTTTTAGTTTTAAATGTTTAATAACGATACTTAATTTAACAATAACTTTTTATTTTATGACTTGAGGAAAGAAGTTTTTTCGCGCAGTGAGTTAATAAATAGATTTCCCAAAAATAATATGTACTAATTAAGTTAAATAACATAGCTTTTCGTCAAATTCTCTTATAACCACTGATGATGCGGCCCGGAGCTGCGAAACATGTATGGTGACAAATGTAATTTGTTGAGGATATTTATTAAATTTATTGTGTGGAGGTCGACTTTTATTTCAAGAATATATCGAAATTTACTCCCCCCTGTACAACAGGACAACTCCAAAGTGCAGAAAATATGAGTGATGATAATAGCAGTAGAGGTGAATAAATTTAGGGTCTGAAACACAAAAAAAATTATGTTGACATTGTTACTTTTACAATATTTTATTTTTTTTTTTGGTTTTGTGTGCAAAATAAATAAAAAAAGTTAAAAGTTGTTTCTTTATTCCACATTTAATTATAAAAATGCCTTAATAAAATGAAAATCTTTAAAAGTATAAAGCCAAGCAGTTTTTTTTTTATTTTCTCAAAATTATGTTTTTGGACATAATATGTGTTGTTTTTCAAATAAACGCCTCAATTACGGTTATCTACTACACGATCGATCCTGTATACTTCTCTGCTAGATTCGTCAAAAAACTCGCAACTTAAAACCCGAATTAATAAGTGCGAGCGTTTCTTTCAAAAAAATTCCCTCAAATTTTATCGAGTTTTTGCGTGACATTTGGTTCTCACTCTATAATAATTTTTGTGAGACCTACTCATATTTGACATATTATATTTATTTGTCTAAAATGAGAACTCACTCACTCACTTTCAAATAAATGCCGCGAGCAATTTAACAAATAATATTGCAGTTTAATAATAAAAGAAATGTTACAACATTGTTCATTAGAAAATATACTTGCGCCAGTCATTCCAAAAATGGTAGTAGTCAATAAATAACAATTTAATAGTGGGACATTTTTGGTTAACACTGAAATAAAAGAAGTGAAATATGCATGTGGTTAAATATGCGTTCAGCCCACACAATTGAAATTTCGTTCTTGTGAAGTGAAACCTACAGTATTGGTAGGTATAAGATATTACATAGTCATGTTTAAAAGTGAACATAATATTTAACACACCTTCATTCTTGATTGTTATAGTAAAAAATTAAACTTATACTGTCACGCTACTTTACGAGAATTGATTTCCCTTGTTTCAGTATCACAAAATAAAATTAACAAATACAGAGTTGTGGAAATCAACCAGATTCTATTTGCAACCTTCCTATAACGGGTGGTCCATTTATCTTGAGACAGCCTTATATCTTAAAAACGGCATATTTTTCGGAAAAAAAGTTCAAATAATAGTTATTTATTATACAAGGGAAAAAAGTACTAGACTTTAGCTCGAGGATGTAGACCAAAAACCGAGAGCTAAAATCTAACATTTTTCTCGTGTATAATACACTATTTTTTTCTGTGACGGGAGAAACGTTGATTGAATATTGAAGAAATATTACAAGTCAGAAAATTATCGAAGTGAAATTTGAGCTTTTCAACCGACAGGCTGTTGTACTTATAGCGACAATTATACCTGCGTTACTAAGGAAACCTTTAAAGTAATCAAAAATATGTCAATTTGTTCTGTCATTTGGTTTAAAAATTACGAACTTAGTGGTTATTTAGTAGTTGTTTTAAATAATATAAACTTAGAAAATGTCTGATTGTGAGTTTTCGCTCACTCCACCGGAGTTAGTAGAAGCAGAAAAAGTAGCGTCACAAAAATTATTGCCAGCTAAATCGCGGAAAATTTACGAAACCGCGTTTTTTGAGATTTATGGAATGGAAGATGAAAAAGACATGCAGTTCTTTATCGGAGACGGTATTATTGGCGTATTTTTCGGAACTTGCACAACATAAAAAGCCATCAACAGTGTGGTCCAATTATTCAATGATTAGAAGTATGTTACAATTCAATAATAATGTAGACATTTTTAAATATTTCAAACTAATTACATTTCTGAAACAAAATGCGAATGGTTCCACGCCCAAGAAAGCGGCAATTTTTACGAATACGCAAATTAGTGATTTTTTAAATAGTGCTCCCGATGAAGTTTATTTAATGGCCAAGGTTGTTGTTGTATTTGGGATTGCAGGAGCTTGTCGAATTTGTGAAATCAGCCAGTTAACATTAGATGATATTGTAGATTCGGGAACGCTATTAATTGTGAACCTTAAGCAAACAAAGAATGATGTATACCGAAGATTTGTAGTTACTGAAGAATATATTAAATTTTACCGATTGTACATAGCCCTTCGTCCAGCAGAAGCAAAGGATCGCCGCCTATCTTATGCATATCGCAATGGAAAATGTATCAATCAGCTTGTGGGTAGAAATCAATTTTATAAGGTACCTGAAACAGTAGCTAACTTTCTTCAACTTGAAAATGCTAAGTCATATACAGGGCATTCAAAGATCGTCTGCTACACTTTTAGTTGAATCTGGGGGAGACTTGATGACACTAAAGAAACATGGTCGTTGGAAGTCATTAACGATCGCTGAAGGGTATGTTGATGAATGCACATTTAATAATTGTACTTTTTGATATAAAGCAAATGTAACTTTTGTCAAATAAAATTTTCTAAAATTAAATATCTAAGTACCTTAACTGATGTGTATATATATATCCGGGAAAAAAGTACTTACTTTTTTCCCCGTTGATAAAAAGTGACATTTTATTACCTGTCAAGAAAAATAATAGTATGTCAAACTTTTTTCCCGTCACAGAAAAAAAGTTGTTTGCTATTGTGGGGGAAAACAATGGTGGCACCCAATGGCGAGTTTGAAAACCATTTCAAGGTCAACTCGTTTTTTGTTAATGTAAACATATATTTTTTATTACCGAATCGGATACTACATAAAAAATCAAATAACTTTTGTTAATAACTTTTTTTTTTTATTCCGATAATAATTTGGTTGAATTTCTCTGTTTTTGTTCTTGGAACTAAGGTTCAACAAAAGCTTACCTGGACCGCACACCTTAAAAGAACCAGAGCAAGAGCGGAGAGAACGCTTATGCTACTCAGACGCTCTCATGGGAAAACATGGGGACTAAATCCAAAGATGATGCACTGGTTGTACACTGCGGTAGTTAGACCTATGATAACATACTCGTCGCTGATTTGGTGGACGAAAACGGAACAGCATACCGCCATTGCTGAGTTGGGCAGGGTACAGAGGCTTGCCTGCTTAGCAATGACGGGCGCTTTTAGAACTACTCCAACAGCCGCAATGGAAGTATTGCTGAACCTCCCACCCTTGCACATCATGGTAAGGATGGAGGCGGGGGCGGCATTCATTAGACTGCGAGGGTTGGTAGGAACTGTACCCACTTATCGGGGACATACCAAAATTGGCGTATGTATTGGGGATGGCATCATAGACATGCCCATGGACCACATCATACCAAAATTTGAATTTGACATAAACTTCGAAGTGCACATTGTGGACCGCGAAGTTCTTGATAAAGACTGCATACGGACACTGAGAGGGATAACCTGGTTTACAGACGGGTCAAAAACCGAAAGTGGAAGTGGTGCAGGAATATACAGTGAGACAAGGAACACGAATCTAAGATTCTCACTGGGGAAAAACACATCCGTATTTCAAGCGGAAGTGTTTGCAATTCTGCAATGTGCAAAACTAAACAGATTGAGGGCTTATACAAACAAGCGAATCAATATATGTTCAGATAGCCAGGCGGCCTTAAAGGCTCTGAGAAGCCCCAAGGTTACAACCAAACTGGTATGGGAATGCCAAACAGAACTTAGGGCCTTGGCGGACCACAATAGGGTTAATCTAGTGTGGGTCCCGGGGCACTCGGGAATAGAAGGCAACGAGAGAGCGGATTGGCTGGCTAGACAAGCCTCTGAAACCACATATACTGGCACGGAACCTGCGCTGGGCTTGTCTAAAAGAACGGCGAGGGAACTCCTCAAGTGCTGGGCCAAAAGCGAGCACCAGAGATATTGGGAACATATTCCCAAGCAGGAGCATGGGAAGAGGCTTATACCTGGTGCCGCAACAAAACGCACTGAAAAACTGCTATCATTAAGCAGGAGTCAGATGCGAATAACTATGGGACTCCTTACTGGGCATTGCGCTCTGAGAGACCACCTAAATAAGATGGGGCTGTACAATGGGGACCTGCAATGCAGATTGTGTAATGGGGCAGTTGAAACAGCTTACCATGTAATATGTGAGTGTGTAGTTCTACAACGAAGAAGACACGCTATCTTTGGGCATTCGCTGATTGCGCCAGCAGATATTGACACCCAACACATAACTGAACTCCACAAGTTAGTGGAGGGTACAGGGCTGCTGGATTGGGTGGCATAATATACGGGGATTTTTCACAATAAGCCCATGAGGCTGCAGTGAAACCGGGGACTTAAGTCGTACGGACCCTTTCAAAAAAAAAAAAAAAAAAAAAAAAAAAAGGTTCAACAATTTAAAAATCATCGACTGATTTTTTGATTTTAGATAATTATTTAAATGCCATTATTTATTTTTTCTTTGTTTCAACGTTTCGACAAGACCACCTGTCTTCATCAGGAATTTAGTAAAATGCGCTCTCGTAAACTTCTTCGCAAGACAGTATAAAATGCATGGGATATAGAATTCTCTAGCACAAAAGGTTGAGATGATATTGCTCTATAGAGAATGTCACAAAAATGTCGATAATGCCGTAGCATTGTATATGCAATAATTTTCAGAAAGAAATCCTATATCCCGCGCTACATTTTACTGTGTTGTGAAGGATTTTAGAGAAACCGGAAATGTACAGCCGAAAAAACGAACTCGACGAACTACTGTCAGTGGTGAAAAGAATGAAATCGCAGTATTGCTGTGAATCCGCATGTTTCTTGTCGAAGAATTTCTCGAGACTCTGGAATTTCTAAATCAGGCATTCTTAGGATATTAAAGCGGCATAGGTTTCACACGTATCACATTGCTTTGCATCAAGAACTTTATGGTGATGATTTTGAGAATAGAGTCAGATTTTATCAGTGGGCACGAGAACAAATTCGATTAAACAGAAACTTTTTCTTTAGGGTTTTGTTTTCGGACAAATCAGGTTTTAGAAACCATGGCCAGGTGAATCGCCACAACCTGAATTATTGGAGTGTCGAAAATCCGCGGTGGTTAAGAGAAGTGGAACAACAGCGCCCATGGACGGTGAACGTATGGTGTGGAATTCTTGCAGATAGGTTGATTGGTCCATATTTTATTGAAGGAACATTGGATGGACAAAAATATCAGCAGTTTCTAGAGCAGCATTTACCCCTTCTACTTGAAGATATACCACTCCAAGAACGGGAATGTGGTTTCAACATGATAAAGGTCCTGCACATTATGCCAGAATTTCCCGTGAAGTGTTAGATCATGAATACACTGATCGATGGATTGGAAGAGGTGGCCCCGTTGTGTGTTGTTTTCGGACGAATCTCGTTTTACAAACCATGGCCAGGTGAATCCCCACAACCTGCATTATTGGAGTGTCGAAAATCCGCGGTGGTTACGAGAAGTGGAACAACAGCGCCCTTGGACGGTGAACGTATGGTGTGGAATTCTTGCAGATAGGTTGATTGGTCCATATTTTATTGAAGTAACATTGGATGGACAAAAATAGCAGCAGTTTCTAGAGCAGCATTTACCCCTTCTACTTGAAGATATACCCCTCGAAGAACGGGAATGTGGTTTCAACATGATGGCTGTCCTGCACATTATGCCAGAATTTCCCGGGAAGTGTTAGATCATGAATACCCTGATGAATGGATTGTGTGGCCTACTAGGTGACCTGATTTCTTTTTATGGGGAAGTATTAAAGAAGTAGTCTATCAGAATTTCCCTACTACACCGCAAAATATGATGGAACGCATTAGAAATGCTTGCAGAAATGTGACCAGAGAGAATATTATTCAGAATCAGGAATCCTTCATAAAGCGAATTGATAAGTGCGTTGAAGTTGGAGGACATCATTTTGAGCATTTATCATAATAAATTTCAAGGTTTTGTCGAAACCTTTTTCTTTCGTGTAATAGCAGATAAATGTTGTAAAAAATGTTATTTCAATCGGAATAAAAAATGTTGTTAACAACATTTTTTTTTTCTGTAGAATACGATTCTGTAATAAAAATGTATGTTTCTATTTAAAAAACCATAGTTGAGCTTGAGATTGTCAAATTCGCAACTGGATACCATGCAACACTGCATTTGCCCCACAATAAAACAACTTTTATTTGAACTTTTTTTCCGAAAAATGTGCCGTTTTTAAGATATAAGGCTGTCTCAGGCTAAATGGGCCACCCGGTATATACTGGGCGCCTTCAATAAAGTTTTAGCGAGCTCAATCCTGAGAGCATTGTGATGCTACTGGTAAATGAATTACAGGCTTAAGGGAAGATGATGTGGAACCTTGTTATAGACACTTTGCTAATATTTCTGAGCAGTGAATGTGGTGTGCTTCTGATGGCCTAGTCATAAGTACTTGTCTGCGGAAAATTTAAGAATATACTAAGGGAACCTATACGAATGCATGATATGGCAACAAAATGTACTTTGAAACAGAGACTAAAAATGAGTCTGTCAAAGTCAGCAACAATGAGGATGAAAACAGAGGGACTAAGGCCACTGTACCATTAAGGCGTAATTATTGTTCGGGAAGATCTACAGGTTATATACGTGAGCGGATAACACTTATGTTAGATAGACGCTCTCACGGAAAGACACGAGGGCTAAAACCAGAGGAGTGCACTGGTTGTACACTGCGGAAATCAGATCTATGATAAAATATTCGTCCACAAATAAAATCAATGAGTTGGGCGGACTCAATAGAATTGTCTGCTTAGCTATCACTTGAGTCTTCAGATCTACTCGACAGCAACAATTGTAGGGAAATTTAAAGAATAAATAATTGTCAGGATGCATTGGATGCACAATAGTTCTTGTATTATTTTGTAGTCTTTTTATGTAAAATGATAAATCCAGAGAAAAAAATATATATATATGTATATAATGAAGAAACAAAGAATAATAAAATAAAAACTTAAAATAAAGAAATATAATATATACAAATTAAAATTACGTGTGACAATATCTGGGCCAGACGTATCTGTAAATAAACAGAAGGAAAGTCTGGGCAAATTTGTTCTACTCAAGTGTGTATGTAAAATCTTGTATTGTACCTATTGTGCATTTCTATTAATTAATTCCCCATTATTATTGGTACATATTACCCACCTTTTCTTTTACGAATGTAAATCAGAACACTGATAATAAAATAATAAAACATGACAAATCACAAATTCATAATTAATAAGTTGAAATATTCTAATAGTTCTAATAAAATTGAGAATGATCCCATAGACGTGATTCTCAGGCGTCTCGATCCATTTATTTGTTTACTTTACAAACCTCTTGAGTCTGCATTATTTGTATTTAATATCACGATGTTGATTAAGGAAAAAAAAATATTTCGGTTATAATAATTAGGAAAAATATATATAGGGTCTTACACAATGGAAGTATTGATGATCCTCTGACTGCGACTATTGGAAACTGTACCTACTTATCGGGGACATACAAAAATAGAGACATGCAACATAGACAAGCGAATGAACTATATCATACAATTTCCTTTCGTCATAAACTTAGAGGTACATGTCATGGACCGGCGGCATACATACACTAAGAGGGATCACCTGGTTTACAGGGTGAGTAGAAGTGGATACAGTGAAACGAGAAACTTGATTCGAGATAAACCAGAGAGCGGATTGGCTGGCTAGACAGGCCTCTGAAACCTCATATAATGAAAGAGCAAAACGCACTGCAAAATTGCTAGCACCCAGATCACTTAAATAAAATGGAGCTTTGTAACGGGGCTTGCAATGTAGATTATGCAATGAGGCCGTTGAGCATACCATGTGAAATGTGCAGTGTGGAGAAGACAACACGTTATTTTTGTACATTGAAAAGAAAATATTTTACGGCAAGTTTCGTAAGTTTATATCACACACAGAATTGCACCCAAATTTCGGAAACTTTGCAAGCAACTCAATAACAAAAATTCCAAATTTATGAATATTTTTAAAACTACTTTAGATAATTAAATGAAATTTGGCACATTTGGATAGATAATTTAGATACATCTTTTTACGTAAAAAATATTATTTTACTTCCACCAGTAGAGTGCGTACGGACACATCTTCCGTCAATTTTAATTAAAAAAAATGGTTTCGTTCGTCACATCGTTTGCCAGTCAAAGATTAAAATTCTTTAGGCAATTGGAATTCAAGCAGATGTGTCAGGTAATTTAATTTCGAGTTCTGTTAATATTTTTATTAATCTGTGTAAGTATTAATAATAATAATATTAATAATAATAATAATAATAATAAAAGACTTTATTGTAAAAATAAAATATTTTACAAAAGGCAAAGTTGAAGCTGCAGCTTCCTCACTTAACCTAACTAAAACTATAAAGAAACATTTACAAATCAATCATATAACACAAATCCTGCATTAACACCCAAATGAAAACAAATTTGATATGCAAATAAATATCATTCAATACAATACCACTCAAATGCTCAGTAATACAATAATTAAAGAAAAATAAATTAAAAAAAAAAGAATACATAAAAATAAGAATCAAGCGGAACAAAAAGTTAGAAAAAAAAAAGAAATATATGTTAGTATGACATTAACAACTTATAATCCAAATCATTTAAGTAAGCAAGTCGGTTATATTATTTTTTGCAAAGGTCTTAAACCGTTCACCAGACATGCTGTTAGAATGCAACGGCAACTTATTGTAAGCTTTACAAACATTGTAAGAAAAAGATCTTTCGAACATTGCTGAAGAATGAGGCGGCATTGAAACATTCATTGTATGTCGTATATTCACATCATGTAAACATCTTCGGAATTTTAACTTTTCATACAAATACCCAGGCTTCTTAGCATGTATGACTTTGTTATATAGCACCAAACAATGTAGAGTCCTCCTTTCATTCATTCTCATCCATCCAAGCTGTTGAAGCCGTTCACTCACTCCATGTTCCCTCCCCCTAATCCCACACACAAGACGAACACAAGAGTTCTGCATTCGCTGTACTCTGTTCTCGTCCACCCTTGTAAGACAAGCACCATAGACAACGTCTCCAAAGTTAAAGTGAGAGAGAACAAGTGCATCACACAACATTTTCTTAGTAGAAATGTTCAATAATTTGCGATTACTATAAATGAGTTTCAGATTCAGGAATGCTCACTTAACACATTGACTAATATGATCTGAAAAACGCAAAGTCGTATCTAGCAACAAACCTAAATTTTTAGCACAATTTTTATTGACTAGCGGTATATTGTCAACGCGAACTTCCATAATATCCAAGTAATCATTTTTATGGGAGTTTCCAAACCATAAAAGCACTGATTTGTGAGGATTGATCTCAAGACCATGCTTACGAGATGTTTCAACCAATGATGTTAAATCCTGGTTAAGTTCTGTTATTGTTTCTAAGGTTTTACTTGGTGGGAAGGACACATATACTTGTGTATCATCGGGATAAACATGCGCATCACAGTGTTTAATGTGTTTTAATAATTGTGACGTGTATAAGCAGAACAAAACTGGCCCTAAAATTGACCCTTGCGGTACCCCATTTTCCAATTGCTTCAAACCCGAAATTTTCCCAGATAGTGAAACACTTTGACTTCTTTCAAACAAATAACTGCGAATCAGAGTTTCAGCAGACCCACTAAATCCCAGGTAACCGAGAGTTCAGAGAAGAAGGTTATGATTTATGCGATCGAATGCCTTAGTATAGTCGAGGAGGACCAAAGCAGTAAGCTGTCCTTTATCTATAGCTTTAAAAATATCATCTGTAACTTTAAGTAAAGCTGTATTACAACTGTGATTCAATCGAAAGCCAGATTGGGTTTGAAAAGGTTATTTTCTAACAACGAATATGTAGATATATATTTGTTACGGATTTTGTGATGGAAATGCAAAAGCGTCAGTTCGTTATCCAAATAGAAACGCTATAGATTTCGCGTTTTCATCAGAACACGTCAGAATTTTCGTAACTTTGGCCTGCATGATAATAACGAACAAAAACCGTCGATACAATATTCAGAACAAACGTATACTTCGTACTTTTGATAACATTCTGAGGCTGAGCTCTCGGAAGGCAGCTCAGAACCTTAACATACCTAAGTCTAAAATATTACGGACACTACTAGATGACCACAGACATGCATATGACTTATAGCCTGTTCAGACTTTGCACCCTGAAAAAAGAATAAGATTTTGCCAGTGGCTTTTAAACTCGACGGCATAAGATTCTTTGGACGGATTAGTCCTCTTTTACCAGGCGTGGGGTAACAAATTACCATAATATCCATATTTATCAGAATCCTTGAGAAATTCGGCTAAGATCATTTAAAAATGAATTTTCCACAAATGTTTGGTTGGGCGTTATAAATGGTAATGTTTGTGGTCCACATTTCCGACCCCCAAGTTTGGAACTGTTTTTGGAGATACTTCTTCTAAATATTAATTAATTATTACGATCACATTTTGGAAAAAAAAAATTAGGTACATTAGGACCACCAAACGCAATCTGATATCAAAGAGACATTCATACTTAATTCTATTGAATTTAATTTTTCCTTTAAATTTTTCCTTTGGTTTTTTCCAGTCTGATTATAATAATTAATTAATATTTTTATAACAATAACCGTTCACTAGTTTCTAAAACTTTCTAATTCTTTTTTGTTAATCTAACCACTGATGATGGGAATACGTTTCCCGAAACATGAATGGTTCTGATAGTTTGATATCATATTGATTATTGAGGATTATATTGTGGTGTATACGCCTTTCATTTCAATATCATTATCACTCCTCGTAATAATTGTGGATTATTAAAAAAAAATGTGACGAATGTTATTGCAGACAAAACTGATAGATTTAATTTGACGCAGATGTAGTAAAACTTGAAGTTGCTGAAATTATTTGAGACTTATGTATTCGGCTAACACACTTAAGTAGCCAAATTATCAGGATGACGAACCACTGCTTCGTTTTCCTTAACCGTCTCACATAGTAATATCCTTGTATAATGCCTCAGAACCATAATGACCGCGAATCACCTTAGCTACTGTCATCACTCATGTATAATGCTGTTAGCTCAAATAAATGATTTAAGTTTGGGACCGTGACAATAATTATGCCATGCCTAGTTTATCTATGTTCAAGTAGACACACTCCCATTTTGAAATAGATGCGCTCAAACGGAAAATATTAAAATCATCAAATCAATCTTATACCAAAGTTTTGCGATATTTATTGGGCGGATAGTAGGATATACGTATTAATTTTAAAATGAAAAACGGTATGTATGCTTCTTAACCTTGAGAGAAAAATTCCAATATCTGACTCAAATATTTCTCAATATAAAATAAGTAGAAATAAATTGCATTTAAATGACATCTTGTTGCACAAGGCTGAATGAAATGATAATTATCTAGACAATTAACTAAATAAATATATTTATGTTGATGATTTTTTCCTTCATAATCGAGTTTATCCTCTAAGTAGGTAATCAGACAAGTAATTTTTAAATTAAAATATTGTTTAAAATAATTTTTGTGAGCAAACAAAACCAAAATTCTATTTAAAATTGTTGAATTAAATAAATTTAACATAAAAAAACAGGTTTTGTTTGTCTTCTATTTGTGGGTTTTATTATAATATGCGGGTATAATAAAAACAACTTTTGCAAAAGATATATACAAAGACGTGGGACACTGAAATTATATTTAATATTTATCGATATGGATGATTTAACAGTGTAGATTATGAAATAGATTTTTTTTAAATCATGGTTCTCCTAAAATGATCTTAATTCAGTATTGCCCCTAATTTGTAGTCCATTACAAAGCAAAATAGGTTTATTATAGACCAAATATCAGCAAATTTCTTCACTAATATTGGTACATACACAACGTTTTGAAATAGTTTCTGCTTCAAATTGGGTGAAAAATCATGCCGCACGCGCGCTAAAGTGATTTTTGTCATTTGTCAAAATTGATTGAAAATATGTCATAGACATGTAATAGAAATATCGACGTTTGAAGCATTCAAAAGACTCTTTTACTCATCGAAATTAAAAGCTGGTAGCTGTCGGTCATGACCAGATCGCATTTGCACGGGCCAATTAAATTATCATTTGTATTGGTTACGTCGAAAGATTTTACTCTCAGCCTTGATGTTTTTTGAAGAAAAATCCAGTTTGATTTACTTTTACTTATTATCGGCATAATTATGTATATCCTCTATGTCTAAATAGCTACCGAAAATACTCGCAGTCATCCGTTTCATTGTAATATTTTTATTGAAATCAAATGCTTGTTGAAAGTACTAATTGATAAAATCAGACGTATCTTAAAATACATTTTAATCATCATACTACAACAATGGCAATGAAAAACTGTCTTGTGACCGTGCATCAACAGTTCCAATTTTGAACTTTTGCATCAATTTTCTGGCTTCCTTGGAATGACCGACGTCTTCAAAAGCTTCAGTTGCATCTGTACCAGCATATTGTAGTAATGGTAAAGACCCACCAGGGTGATCTTTAAGAAATTTTGTTACGTCATATACGTTGTTGTGAATGATGAGCCACACACTCGCCTCTGAATAAATTAAAAAAATAACATTAATCAGTGTATCGCTTCATTATAACAATAATTATTAAAATTCTATTTCGTTACGCGGGTAATATATTTTTGCTTATATTATAACTTCACAACCGATTTTTTTAAATGTATTTAGTTGCTTTTCATGGTAAAATATCAACAAAGTAACTAGTGACTTTTTCAAAGTACCTTTGGCAGCTCTTAGTATTCAACTTCAACCAAGTTAACAAAAGATATTTTTTGAATAAGTGTAAGGACGAAAGATTACCTACTGCGACCGGCTCCTCCCACCATTTTACAGTTCTTGATGGTTCTGTGCTGATTTATCAGTACTAATCTTAAAATTAACTATCTAATCGCCTTTTTAGTTTGCACATGCGTAGATGTGTGAGAACAGTAAATAACATAATTGAATAATAGAACTGAATCAGAACCATTTGATGAAACAAACTTAATACATTTATACTTATTACCTACCAGTTAAAAAACTTAAATTAACATTTTGTACCTGAATTATGTTGTTTAACTTCAGATGGAAAATACATGGACCCTAAATCCTTTCCTGCACATTCTTCATCCGTTTGAGATTGACCAGCCATTTTGAATAAAATATGTTTATGTCTCGTTACTTAAGCTTTTTCATTTTGGTTTTGGGTTAAAGAGTGAATAGTAACAGACGCGCTGAAATTTTGATGTTTAAGAAATGACATTTTGACATTCTTCAAAATAACTAGGTTCAAAACATGTCAAGTTATAGGCTAAATTTAAAGTTGCGTTCACATATGATTTAAATTACTTAATATTTTTGTCATTAAATTTTAATATGTATTTTCTCCTTAATAGGCTTTTATCGTTCAACATAAAATGTCAATCACTTTAAATAGCTTGTAAAACAATAAACTGTCGATACGAACCAAAAGAAAATCTGCAAACAGTAAGAAAAATCTGAAATAAACTAAATAAGACGCAAGTACCTATTTAGCCTCTGACAATGTTAGCAGCTTGATTCTCGAACCGTTCGGATTCCACACGACTTTTTAACATAAATGACATTTTTTTTCTTAGCTTATTCTTGAACCGTAATCTTATTTTTATCAATTTGATTTTTCATGTTCGATTCTTATATAAAACATTTTTTATTACAAAACCTTTTTTAAACAAAAAACAAAATCCATTGTTTATTTTCATCAAAATAATTAAATAAAACGCATAACGACGTTTCGTTACTAATTAGTAACTTCTTCAGGTTTGAACACAATCTTTTTTCTATCTTGTGTTGAAGTCAACACAATTCCCAGGCAATTAATATTGTCAAATCCATCTTTATAAAATGAGTTTTATATATTTAAATGTGGGGTTTGTAATAATAAAAGGAAATTGTTTGTTATTTTTGATGTGAATACTTATGTTGCAATTTGTGTTAGATAGAAAAAACATTGTGTTCAAAGCTGAAGAAGTTACTAATTAGTAACGAAACGTCGTTATTCATTTTATTAAAGTAATTTGACGAAAATAAAAAATGGATTTTGTTTTTTGTTTAAAAAAAGTTATGTAATAAAAAAAATGTTTGTATTAGAACCGAACACCCCAAGAAAAATCAAATTGAATAAATTCCATTGTCAAATTTAGATTTTGTCATTCAAGCAGTTTCTTTTATTGCTAATCTGAAAGGACTATTTAAATAAGTAATATATAAAATTTGATATAGTGAGGAAATACCTAGAAAGTAAGTATTTGTCAGCAAATTTCACACACATGTGTGTCGCGTAGTTCTTTTTACAATTTTTTTTGACAGTTTGACGTTCCTTTTATAAAAAAGTTCAACATGAGGTCAGAGGTGGGTGATCACGTCACACCGGCCAGCTGGATCTGAATTTGTAGAAGGCGAAGTTGATATTGCCTGTGTTGACCTACGGAGCTGAGACATTAACGCTGACCAGAAGAACTATACACAAAATCCGTGTGGCACAGAGGGCTATGGAACGCTCAATGTTTCCCAAATCACGAAATACGACGAAGACCAAGGGTGGTAGATGCAATAGAGAGAATAACAACTCTTAAATGGAACTGGGCGGGACATGTCGCCAGATTGACAGACAACCGATGGACCAGGCGAATATTGGAGTGGAGACCGAGGCGGGAAGCCTATCGAAATAGGGGCCGCCCTCCAACAAGATGGACCGATGACCTGAAGCGTTGTCAGAGAAACTGGTAGCGCAGGATCGCGACACATGGAGAGAATTAAGGGAGACCTACATCCAGCAGTGGATACAGGAAAGGGTTGATTGGTGATGATGATGAAGTTGATTTCTTTATTATCTATCCATTTCACGACTATTTTTTTTTCGAATCGCGGAAAAACATAGGAATGGAAAATCCAATACATAAGTTCCTTTAATCGTTTGACTCAGTCACTGTACCTGAGGTGTAAAACAAAACCTCGAAAATATACTGGAAAGTCTAAGAATAACAAATAGTACCTACCTAATTTATTTATAATAATCATACTTCCTGATATATAAACAGAAACCACTTTTACGATCGTTTGTGCATGGCTGGTAACCTAAGATAGTAATTTGTATACCTAGGCCTCGAAATAACTTTTCCTACCTTCTACCGAAAGAAAAGGAGGTCGCTAAAGAATTTCGCGGCCATGGTAAATACACTATTTCTCATGCAATAATGGTCAAAAATATTAACTCGATACCTTTTATATTACGGGGACTTTTCACGAACGGACCAACAAAAAATAGATCCGTATTATAGGCGTTACCATTCTATGCGATATATCAGCAAATATTTGTTATTTTGCTAGCCATGGAAACCTAGATGTCTGCTAGAAGTGATACATCAAAATTTATAAAATATTATGTTATTTTTGATACCAGTGTGAAGACAGCAGTTAAAATTCTAGCAGTTAATTCCGAACATTGCCGAATGGGGTATACGGGGGCGATTGATAATTCATAATAATATACACTTTAAACGTATATTACACAAGCACAAATGTGTTACAAATATATAATAATTAATATCAATAAAACAAATTTATTAAATATTAATATTGCAATATTTTTTTTTCAATAAATAGGTAAATCGACATAACATATTTGAAATTAGTAGGTATATGTAGTCAAATAAAAGATTTAGATTCAATATGGTTATATACCCTTACAGACAAATAACATAGATATTTCATTGATTGATCCAGGGCCGTACTCTATGCTATATGTTCACGCGAGTTTTAACTGCTGGCCTCATATCTAAAAACTGGCAAAGCGTGCATTCTTGAAATTAATAGTGTAAGTAGCCAACCAAATGTCCTTATTAAAAATATATGTCAGAATCACTAACACCCCGTCAGAGCCGTACTATATATTTTTTTCTTTCGGCTGCAACTTTTAACTGCTGACCTCATATCTAAAAACTGGCAAAGCGTGCATTCTTGAAATTAATAGTGTAAGTAGCCAACCAAATGTCCTTATTAAAAATATATGTCAGAATCACTAACACCCCGTCAGAGCCGTACTATATATTTTTTTCTTTCGGCTGCAACTTTTAACTGCTGACCTCATATCTAAAAACTGGCAAAGCGTGCATTCTTGAAATTAATAGTGTAAGTAGCCAACCAAATGTCCTTATTAAAAATATATGTCAGAATCACTAACACCCCGTCAGAGCCGTACTATATATTTTTTTCTTTCGGCTGCAACTTTTAACTGCTGAGCTCATATCTAAAAACTGGCAAAGCGTGCATTCTTGAAATTAATAGTGTAAGTAGCCAACCATATGTCCTTATCAAAAATATATATGAGAATCACTAACACCCCGTCAGAGCCGTACTATTTATTTTTTCCCCCGCCAGCAACATTTAACTGCTGGCCTCATATCTAAAAACTGGCAAAGCGTGCATTCTTGAAATTAATAGTGTAAATAGTCAACACTATGTCCATATTAAAAATATACGTCAGAATCACTAACACCCCGTCAGAGCCGTACTATTTATTTTTTTCTTTCGGCTGCAACTTTTAACTGCTGACCTCATATCTAAAAACTGGCAAAGCGTGCATTCTTGAAATTAATAGTGTAAGTAGTCAACCCTATGTCCTTATTAAAAATATATGTCAGAATCACTAACACCCCGTCAGAGCCGTACTATATATTTTTTTCTTTCGGCTGCAACTGCTGACCTCATATCTAAAAACTGGCAAAGCGTGCATTCTTGAAATTAATACTGTAAGTAGTCAACACTATGTCCTTATCAAAAATATATGTCAGAATCACTAACACCCCGTCAGAGCCGTACTATTTATTTTTTCCCCCGCCAGCAACATTTAACTGCTGGCCTCATATCTAAAAACTGGCAAAGCGTGCATTCTTGAAATTAATAGTGTAAATAGTCAACACTATGTCCATATTAAAAATATACGTCAGAATCACTAACACCCCGTCAGAGCCGTACTATTTATTTTTTTCTTTCGGCTGCAACTTTTAACTGCTGACCTCATATCTAAAAACTGGCAAAGCGTGCATTCTTGAAATTAATAGTGTAAGTAGTCAACCCTATGTCCTTATTAAAAATATATGTCAGAATCACTAACACCCCGTCAGAGCCGTACTATATATTTTTTTCTTTCGACTGCAACTGCTGACCTCATATCTAAAAACTGGCAAAGCGTGCATTCTTGAAATTAATACTGTAAGTAGTCAACACTATGTCCTTATCAAAAATATATGTCAGAATCACTAACACCCCGTCAGAGCCGTACTATTTATTTTTTTCCCCGCCAGCAACATTTAACTGCTGGCCTCATATCTAAAAACTGGCAAAGCGTGCATTCTCGAAATTATTAGTGTAAGTAGTCAACCCTATGTCCTTATCAAAAATATATGTCAGAATCACTAACACCCCGTCAGAGCCGTACTATTTATTTTTTCCCCCGCCAGCAACATTTAACTGCTGGCCTCATATCTAAAAACTGGCAAAGCGTGCATTCTTGAAATTAATAGTGTAAGTAGTCAACCCTATGTCCTTATCAAAAATATATGTCAGAATCACTAACACCCCGTCAGAGCCGTACTATATATTTTTTTCTTTCGGCTGCAACTGCTGACCTCATTTCTAAAAACTGGCAAAGCGTGCATTCTTGAAATTAATACTGTAAGTAGTCAACACTATGTCCTTATCAAAAATATATGTCAAAATCACTAACACCCCGTCAGAGCCGTACTATATATTTTTTTCTTTCGGCTGCAACTTTTAACTGCTGACCTCATATCTAAAAACTGGCAAAGCGTGCATTCTTGAAATTAATAGTGTTAGTAGTCAACCCTATGTCCTTATCAAAAATATATGTCAGAATCACTAACACCCCGTCAGAGCCGTACTATTTATTTTTTTCCCCGCAAGCAACATTTAACTGCTGGCCTCATATCTAAAAACTGGCAAAGCGTGCATTCTTGAAATTAATAGTGTAAGTAGTCAACCCTATGTCCTTATCAAAAATATATGTCAGAATCACTAACACTCCGTCAGAGCCGTACTATATATTTTTTTCTTTCGGCTGCAACTTTTAACTGCTGACCTCATATCTAAAAACTGGCAAAGCGTGCATTCTTGAAATTAATAGTGTTAGTAGTCAACCCTATCTCCTTATCAAAAATATATGTCAGAATCAATAACACCCCGTCAGAGCCGTACTATTTATTTTTTCCCCCGCCAGCAACTTTTAACTGCTGACCTCATATCCAAAAACTGGCAAAGCGTGCATTCTTGAAATTATTACTGTAAATAGTCAACACTATGTCCATATTAAAAATATACGTCAGAATCACTAACACCTCGTCAGAGCCGTACTATTTATTTTTTTCTTTCGGCTGCAACTTTTAACTGCTGACCTTATATCAAAAAACTGGCAAAGCGTGCATTCTTGAAATTAATAGTGTAAGTAGTCAACCCTATGTCCTTATCAAAAATATATGTCAGAATCACTAACACCCCGTCAGAGCCGTACTATATATTTTTTTCTTTCGGCTGCAACTGCTGACCTCATTTCTAAAAACTGGCAAAGCGTGCATTCTTGAAATTAATACTGTAAGTAGTCAACACTATGTCCTTATCAAAAATATATGTCAGAATCACTAACACCCCGTCAGAGCCGTACTATTTATTTTTTTCCCCGCAAGCAACATTTAACTGCTGGCCTCATATCTAAAAACTGGCAAAGCGTGCATTCTTGAAATTAATAGTGTAAGTAGTCAACCCTATGTCCTTATCAAAAATATATGTCAGAATCACTAACACCCCGTCAGAGCCGTACTATATATTTTTTTCTTTCGGCTGCAACTTTTAACTGCTGACCTCATATCTAAAAACTGGCAAAGCGTGCATTCTCGAAATTAATAGTGTTAGTAGTCAACCCTATCTCCTTATCAAAAATATATGTCAGAATCACTAACACCCCGTCAGAGCCGTACTATTTATTTTTTCCCCCGCCAGCAACTTTTAACTGCTGACCTCATATCCAAAAACTGGCAAAGCGTGCATTCTTGAAATTATTACTGTAAATAGTCAACACTATGTCCATATTAAAAATATACGTCAGAATCACTAACACCCCGTCAGAGCCGTACTATTTATTTTTTTCTTTCGGCTGCAACTTTTAACTGCTGACCTTATATCAAAAAACTGGCAAAGCGTGCATTCTTGAAATTAATAGTGTAAGTAGTCAACCCAATGTGCTTATCAAAAATATATGTCAGAATCACTAACACCCCGTCAGAGCCGTACTATTTATTTTTTCCCCCGCCAGCAACTTTTAACTGCTGACCTCATATCTAAAAACTGGCAAAGCGTGCATTCTTGAAATTAATAGTGTAAGTAGTCAACCCTATGTCCTTATTAAAAATATATGTCAGAATCACTAACACCCCGTCAGAGCCGTACTATATATTTTTTTCTTTCGACTGCAACTGCTGACCTCATATCTAAAAACTGGCAAAGCGTGCATTCTTGAAATTAATACTGTAAGTAGTCAACACTATGTCCTTATCAAAAATATATGTCAGAATCACTAACACCCCGTCAGAGCCGTACTATATATTTTTTTCTTTCGGCTGCAACTTTTAACTGCTGACCTCATATCTAAAAACTGGCAAAGCGTGCATTCTCGAAATTAATAGTGTTAGTAGTCAACCCTATCTCCTTATCAAAAATATATGTCAGAATCACTAACACCCCGTCAGAGCCGTACTATTTATTTTTTCCCCCGCCAGCAACTTTTAACTGCTGACCTCATATCCAAAAACTGGCAAAGCGTGCATTCTTGAAATTATTACTGTAAATAGTCAACACTATGTCCATATTAAAAATATACGTCAGAATCACTAACACCCCGTCAGAGCCGTACTATTTATTTTTTTCTTTCGGCTGCAACTTTTAACTGCTGACCTTATATCAAAAAACTGGCAAAGCGTGCATTCTTGAAATTAATAGTGTAAGTAGTCAACCCAATGTCCTTATCAAAAATATATGTCAGAATCACTAACACCCCGTCAGAGCCGTACTATTTATTTTTTCCCCCGCCAGCAACTTTTAACTGCTGACCTCATATCTAAAAACTGGCAAAGCGTGCATTCTTGAAATTAATAGTGTAAGTAGTCAACCCTATGTCCTTATCAAAAATATATGTCAGAATCACTAACACCCCGTCAGAGCCGTACTATTTATTTTTTCCCCCGCCAGCAAACTTTTAACTGCTGACCTCATATCTAAAAACTGGCAAAGCGTGCATTTTTGACATTAATACTGTAAGATTCAACCATATTATGTCCTTACTAAAAATTTTAAATCAGGATGATTAGCACTCTGTGCACGTTTAAAATTATTGTTGTATTTATCAGATTATGTGTTCTTGTTAATAAGGAATAATGCTTTAGAGGGTTGTTGCAACGAACCTATTATTAGCCGTAGTCGTCTAATGTCAAAATTCATCCTGCTTTGTGAGGGCGTTTTATTTAATTAAATCTCTCCTTTGTTATATATATTAACCATTTCCTTTAATAAAGTTAATTTTAAATGTGATGTCTTTAAAAATATTTTATCTGCAAACCAAACTAAGATTGAGAATTCCTTTTCTGTCAAATATTAGCAAATAATATCAGGTATTTTCAAACACCTCAATATTTCTCTAGTGTATTTTCGAAAGCAAATATTTTTTTCACATTGCATTTTGGTTTAGCTCAATAGATAGTCGCGCCTTTATTATTTTTATTATTAATGGATGGGAGTTGCCCATATCGGATCAGTTCAACTGAGGTGAGTTGAAAATAGAGAATTCTGACATATATTTTTGATAAGGACATAGGGTTGACTACTAACACTATTAATTTCAAGAATGCACGCTTTGCCAGTTTTTAGATATGAGGCCAGCAGTTAAATGTTGCTGGCGGGGGAAAAAATATATAGTACGGCTCTGACGGGGTGTTAGTGATTCTGACATATATTTTTAATATGGACATAGTGTTGACTATTTACAGTAATAATTTCAAGAATGCACGCTTTGCCAGTTTTTGGATATGAGGTCAGCAGTTAAAAGTTGCTGGCGGGGGAAAAAATAAATAGTACGGCTCTGACGGGGTGTTAGTGATTCTGACATATATTTTTAATAAGGACATAGGGTTGACTACTTACACTATTAATTTCAAGAATGCACGCTTTGCCAGTTTTTAGATATGAGGTCAGCAGTTAAAAGTTGCAGCCGAAAGAAAAAAATAAATAGTACGGCTCTGACGGGGTGTTAGTGATTCTGACGTATATTTTTAATATGGACATAGTGTTGACTATTTACACTATTAATTTCAAGAATGCACGCTTTGCCAGTTTTTAGATATGAGGCCAGCAGTTAAAAGTTGCTGGCGGGGGAAAAAATAAATAGTACGGCTCTGACGGGGTGTTAGTGATTCTGACATATATTTTTGATAAGGACATAGGGTTGACTACTAACACTATTAATTTCAAGAATGCACGCTTTGCCAGTTTTTAGATATGAGGTCAGCAGTTAAAAGTTGCTGGCGGGGGAAAAAATAAATAGTACGGCTCTGACGGGGTGTTAGTGATTCTGACATATATTTTTAATAAGGACATAGGGTTGACTACTTACACTATTAATTTCAAGAATGCACGCTTTGCCAGTTTTTAGATATGAGGTCAGCAGTTAAAAGTTGCAGCCGAAAGAAAAAAATAAATAGTACGGCTCTGACGGGGTGTTAGTGATTCTGACGTATATTTTTAATATGGACATAGTGTTGGCTATTTACACTATTAATTTCAAGAATGCACGCTTTGCCAGTTTTTAGATATGAGGCCAGCAGTTAAATGTTGCTGGCGGGGGATAAAATAAATAGTACGGCTCTGACGGGGTGTTAGTGATTCTGACATATATTTTTGATAAGGACATAGTGTTGACTACTTACAGTATTAATTTCAAGAATGCACGCTTTGCCAGTTTTTAGATATGAGGTCAGCAGTTGCAGCCGAAAGAAAAAAATATATAGTACGGCTCTGACGGGGTGTTAGTGATTCTGACATATATTTTTAATAAGGTTATAGGGTTGACTACTTACACTATTAATTTCAAGAATGCACGCTTTGCCAGTTTTTAGATATGAGGTCAGCAGTTAAAAGTTGCAGCCGAAAGAAAAAAATAAATAGTACGGCTCTGACGGGGTGTTAGTGATTCTGACATATATTTTTGATAAGGACATAGTGTTGACTACTTACAGTATTAATTTCAAGAATGCACGCTTTGCCAGTTTTTAGATATGAGGTCAGCAGTTGCAGCCGAAAGAAAAAAATATATAGTACGGCTCTGACGGGGTGTTAGTGATTCTGACATATATTTTTAATAAGGCTATAGGGTTGACTACTTACACTATTAATTTCAAGAATGCACGCTTTGCCAGTTTTTAGATATGAGGTCAGCAGTTAAAAGTTGCAGCCGAAAGAAAAAAATAAATAGTACGGCTCTGACGGGGTGTTAGTGATTCTGACGTATATTTTTAATATGGACATAGTGTTGACTATTTACACTATTAATTTCAAGAATGCACGCTTTGCCAGTTTTTAGATATGAGGCCAGCAGTTAAATGTTGCTGGCGGGGGAAAAAATAAATAGTACGGCTCTGACGGGGTGTTAGTGATTCTGATATATATTTTTGATAAGGACATATGGTTGGCTACTTACACTATTAATTTCAAGAATGCACGCTTTGCCAGTTTTTAGATATGAGGCCAGCAGTTAAATGTTGCTGGCGGGGAAAAAAATAAATAGTACGGCTCTGACGGGGTGTTAGTGATTCTGACATATATTTTTGATAAGGACATGGTGTTGACTACTTACACTATTAATTTCAAGAATGCACGCTTTGCCAGTTTTTAGATATGAGGTCAGCAGTTAAAAGTTGCAGCCGAAAGAAAAAAATATATAGTACGGCTCTGACGGGGTGTTAGTGATTCTGACATATATTTTTAATATGGACATAGTGTTGACTATTTACACTATTAATTTCAAGAATGCACGCTTTGCCAGTTTTTAGATATGAGGCCAGCAGTTAAATGTTGCTGGCGGGGGAAAAAATAAATAGTACGGCTCTGACGGGGTGTTAGTGATTCTGATATATATTTTTGATAAGGACATATGGTTGGCTACTTACACTATTAATTTCAAGAATGCACGCTTTGCCAGTTTTTAGATATGAGGCCAGCAGTTAAATGTTGCTGGCGGGGGAAAAAATAAATAGTACGGCTCTGACGGGGTGTTAGTGATTCTGACATATATTTTTGATAAGGACATAGTGTTGACTACTTACAGTATTAATTTCAAGAATGCACGCTTTGCCAGTTTTTAGATATGAGGTCAGCAGTTGCAGCCGAAAGAAAAAAATATATAGTACGGCTCTGACGGGGTGTTAGTGATTCTGACATATATTTTTAATAAGGCTATAGGGTTGACTACTTACACTATTAATTTCAAGAATGCACGCTTTGCCAGTTTTTAGATATGAGGTCAGCAGTTAAAAGTTGCAGCCGAAAGAAAAAAATAAATAGTACGGCTCTGACGGGGTGTTAGTGATTCTGACGTATATTTTTAATATGGACATAGTGTTGACTATTTACACTATTAATTTCAAGAATGCACGCTTTGCCAGTTTTTAGATATGAGGCCAGCAGTTAAATGTTGCTGGCGGGGGAAAAAATAAATAGTACGGCTCTGACGGGGTGTTAGTGATTCTGATATATATTTTTGATAAGGACATATGGTTGGCTACTTACGCTATTAATTTCAAGAATGCACGCTTTGCCAGTTTTTAGATATGAGGCCAGCAGTTAAATGTTGCTGGCGGGGAAAAAAATAAATAGTACGGCTCTGACGGGGTGTTAGTGATTCTGACATATATTTTTGATAAGGACATGGTGTTGACTACTTACACTATTAATTTCAAGAATGCACGCTTTGCCAGTTTTTAGATATGAGCTCAGCAGTTAAAAGTTGCAGCCGAAAGAAAAAAATATATAGTACGGCTCTGACGGGGTGTTAGTGATTCTGACATATATTTTTAATAAGGACATTTGGTTGGCTACTTACACTATTAATTTCAAGAATGCACGCTTTGCCAGTTTTTAGATATGAGGTCAGCAGTTAAAAGTTGCAGCCGAAAGAAAAAAATATATAGTACGGCTCTGACGGGGTGTTAGTGATTCTGACATATATTTTTAATAAGGACATTTGGTTGGCTACTTACACTATTAATTTCAAGAATGCACGCTTTGCCAGTTTTTAGATATGAGGCCAGCAGTTAAAACTCGCGTGAACATATAGCATAGAGTACGGCCCTGGATCAATCAATGAAATATCTATGTTATTTGTCTGTAAGGGTATATAACCATATTGAATCTAAATCTTTTATTTGACTACATATACCCACTAATTTCAAATATGTTATGTCGATTTACCTATTTATTGAAAAAAAAATATTGCAATATTAATATTTAATAAATTTGTTTTATTGATATTAATTATTATATATTTGTAACACATTTGTGCTTGTGTAATATACGTTTAAAGTGTATATTATTATGAATTATCAATCGCCCCCGTATACCCCATTCGGCAATGTTCGGAATTAACTGCTAGAATTTTAACTGCTGTCTTCACACTGGTATTTTTGATAACTCCTAAAATTTTCGTATGAAATAATGAGTTTAGGGTCGTATAAGACAAATTAATGTGGGATTAATTTGATTATTTCTTTAGCCACGATTTAACCCATTTAGAACGAATAATCTTCCTCTCATTTTAAATTTGAGCTTTTTTTTCTTTTGCTACAAATATCGCTGACTAGTGCCCTCAAACAAAAGTTATTTTTAGTATTAATTGTTGACACCATTTCAAAAAGGGTGAATTGAGCAAATTATGTCAGCTTTGTCTGAATAATGGATAGTCATTCAAGCTTGCTCGCGAGCAAACCTGCGCAGACCGAGCGAGCAAAACTGCGTGTGTGTGGGTCGCTTAAGGAAGAAAGGATGAGCAATATATATCTTCGTTTAATATAAATCGATCGTCCATGTTTAAATTAATTGTATGTTTAATTTTTTATAGGATTTATGTACCAGACCAAATTTCATTCAAGATGGTCCAATCCAATTCGACATTACTTCAGGAAAAATGGGTAAGAACATGCAGTTTTAATTATCATCCTTATAAAATTAGACATGATTTTCAATACAAAAACGTCGATTTTGCTTTGGAGGGGGATGTTCAAAAACACTTTTGGTTGAATTTGGTCTTCCACCCCCAGCCACCCTTACTTTAATTTCTATCCATAGACGATTTGCTTCATGGACAGAAACTCGGACAATTATTATAATAAATGCTCTAAGTGAGCTCCATTAACTTCTAAACAACAATACAGCCTATTTTGAAATTCTTGCCGGACTTTTCGTAATGATTTTTCGTGATAGCTTGTCTAATGGAGTTATTCTAGTTTCGAGATGTATGAGTACCATAAACTTCAGTTTTTAAGTACAGCCCAACGAAAGAAGTCCAGTCGTGTTGAAGCTGGAGAACGTGGATATATTACATTGTTTAAAAGTTCTAAATAGAGGTCCCCAGTCAGATGGAAATCTTACGAGACCAGGAATAACTGACCAGTTGCGTGAAAATATGCAGACAAATATTCATTCATTCATTCAATTTATGCCACTATAATCTAACTTTCTCCTATATCAACATCAATAATATACAGAACAGAACAAGGTTAAACTTAATTCAATATTGAGACGTAATAGAGTAAATACCAAAAATGCGTTATATAAATTTTAGGAAGCTATTTGTACTTTTACATATTATATAGAGTTAGTAGTAGTTAGTAGATAATATACGGGGTAACCGGGTACTATTTTTTCATAGGTAAAAATAACTAAATTGCGTATAAAAAATTATATTGCGTATAATATATACCTATATAATATAATTGTATAATATACATCATGAGTCGGGACGAATGACATTGAGCCTTACAAAGACTGTAATATTATGTAGGTCTCTTAAAGTCACATTTTACAATATTTTGAAACATATAACGTGTTTCAATAAAAAGTGGTAGGTACATCAAAACTTTTTTTTGCAATAGCAGGAATAAGGATTCTCCATATTTAAATACGGCCTTTTGGCCTAATTATTTTTTTCTTAAATCCAAAATTACAAAAAAAATGGTAATACGGCAACAGCATGATACTTACTTTAAAATTGAGTTCAGCTTGGTATGAAGTGTGTAGTAGTGTAACGTTTTTATGTTCAAACACTATTTCAAGATTAGAAAACTCTGTTCATTCTTGTCATACAATGAACAGAGTTTATAAAAAACATATTTCCTAAACATTACGGAAATATTGACTAGTTATTTATAGCTTTGATAGATTATAACATATGAAATGTATCATAAAAAACTTGCTTACATAGACGTTCTTAAATAGTGGAAAAGGGCTTAGAACAAAAAAATATTGCCTATATAAACTTATTAGAAATATGAAATAATTACCTAAAAATGCCACATACAAGATTTGGTTCACGCAGGCGTTAAAAATGAAAAAAATATATATTGCCCAACCATACCAGAAAAATTAGCTAATTAGACAGGGTTATTCACGCCATACGACACGGAATAGTGTGGCTAAACTATTAAATATACTAAAAGTTTTATTCATGGGTTCGAGAAAAATGATTTATGGCTAAATTTTAAAAATATTGTAAATCTATACAGGGTGCCCAAATATAAGAAATTAACCATTGTTGTGTTTTTTTAAATAGAATGCCCTGTATATGAGTATATTTTTAGATTCCCTGTTCAAAATAAACCTAACTCTCATTAAAGTACATCTTACCTAAACCTGACAGTTTTTTAAATATGTTAATTTTTATAAAAATATAGACATAATTTAAATGAAAAAATTCACACCTATCAGTTTGTTATTTTTACGCCAGTCTGGGCTAATAAATAATATACCCACTTATCACTTGTTACGCCAAATATAAAAACCCCCAATATATAATATAAGTTATATGAACTACATAACTTGTTTATTTCAAATGGAACACCCGGTATATGAGGTCAAAATTAGATGCACAAAGTAATTATCGGTCAAATATTATAATACTTTCCTATGGATAGCACTTGACTTTTTTGTGGAAAATGCACATATTCATAATATTAGGCGAATTTTTAATTGAATCCCTTAGTTTCAAATAGACCACACTGTATCTGATGATGCAAAAATTAAAGTTAAAGTAAAGTTTTCCTATAGATATGTATATCTTTAATTTTGCATGGAAGAAGCACACATATTGGTAATAATAGGAATAATTTTCAAAATTATTATATTTATCAAGTCAGCCATAAGAATTTGAGAAGACAGAATACATTTTTTTTAATTTGATATTTATTAAGGGCGCCGGCTATCTGAACATATATTGGCTTGTTTGTATAAGCCCTCAATTTGTTTAGTTTTGCACACTGTAAAATTGCAAACACTTCAGCTTGAAACACCGATGTGTTTTTCCCCAGTGTGAATCTTAGATTCGAGTTCCTTGTCTCACTATATATTCCTGCACCACTTCAACTTTCGGTTTTTGACCCGTCTGTAAACCAGGTTATCCCTCTCAGTGTCCGCATGCAGTCTTGATTAAGAATTTCTCGGTCCATAATATGTACCTCGAAGTTTATGTCGAATTCAAATTTTGGTCTGATGTGGTCCATGCACATATCTATGAATACATGCCCCAATTTTAGTATGACCCCGATGAGTGGGTACAGTTCCCACCAACCCTCGCAGTCTAATGATTGCGGCCCCCGCCTCCATCCTTACCATGATATGCAAGGGCGGGAGGTTCAGCAATACTTCCATTGCTGCTGTCGAAGTAGTTCTAAAAGCTCCCGTGATAGATAAGCAGGCAATTCTCTGTACCCTGGACAACTCAGCAATTACGGTATACTGTTTCATCTTCGCCCAACAAACCAGCGACGATGTTATCATAGGTCTGACTACCGCAGTGTACAACCAGGACATCATCTTTTGATTTAGTCCTCATGTTTTTCCATAAAAGCGTATGAGTAACATAAGCGTTCTCTTGGCTCTTGCTTTGGTGCTGTCCAGCTAAGCTTTGAGGGGACAGTGGTCCTAGTCCCTCTGTTTTAGTGCGTGACGTTAGGCCAGAACAATATTATGAGAATATTTAAAAATTCACAATAAACATTTTACATTCCTTAACAATAAATCAATTAATATTCTGTTTAAGTATTTTATAACCGTCAATAATAAATAAATAAATATCCGCTATAGGTATATAGAAATAAGGTATGGTTTCCTGCTTAATATGTGTCTTGACTAACACAATGACAATTATCATTATATTTGCCCTGCTAGTATAATAATTGGGAATATCCTTTATTAATATATATTGTATCAGACGTTTTCGCTTACCATGTGTCTTTTGTAAAAATAACCTATGTATTAAAACCAATTCCAACATATGAGTGGCAGGAGGTGATCCTATCACATAAGTTCAACTAAGCTTTTATCTGAATAAAACAACGTCTACTCCACATTTTGTGGAGTAGACGTCTTTCTTTCTTAAATAATTTTCGAATTTTGTACCAATTTCAACGCTTTATATTATTTGACAGTGTGTTGGCAGTTTTTTATAATATTTGTTTTCCACTGGCTTGTAATATAATAATAACAACAATGATTAATAATAATAATTCGATTTATTTCCCAAACAAAAATTTACATAAACTGGGTTAATTGAATATATTATGTGTTCACTAATTATATGTTCACTAATTATTTACAGGTCGGAAAAGTAATTACTAAAAATAGATCTACGATGAATAATATATCGTTTACAATACTCAGCATAGTTAGGTCATCGAATATTAACTATAGACAAGAAGGTCCAGTAGACGCTGAAAACGGCATAGACTCGACTCATTCCCAGCTACATTTCTGGCCCGCTACTATATTATACTATATCTATATATACTATAAGATATATAACTATACGGGCGGCGAACTACTTTGTAGATACGATGAGAACCAACTGTATATTATTTTAACTGTGGTTAGGTGATTTATACACTCT
Organism: Apoderus coryli; assembly: GCA_911728435.2. Classification (NCBI taxonomy): domain Eukaryota; kingdom Metazoa; phylum Arthropoda; class Insecta; order Coleoptera; family Attelabidae; genus Apoderus; species Apoderus coryli. The sequence continues at coordinate 4,946,445 of OU452204.1, read as the reverse complement.
TGACCCATACTAGTACTAAGTCGGTTTTTTATTAATTTGACTTTTGAGAATGGTATTTTCTCCATGCAGTTATATTAGAACTAAATATATTCGAGGTGCTCCTTCGACATTCAATTTCATTCGTTCCTCAATTTTACAAATTGTGGAAGCCTCAAAAATTAATATGAACTTATTCGTAAGTCGAAAATTAATCACGTCTAAACTTGATAAACCAACTCCGAAGTGCTGTCACATCCAAAATATGGTCAATATCACATTGCAAAAGAAATAAATGGTACAAATATCCAAACGAGTGAACATAATGAACGTCGCGAATAGCTCTGACTATTTTAATTGGTCTACATTAGAAGGATCTACCATAGATACCCCCACTTCCCATATTCACCTCGTCAATCATTTTAAGAATACAATTTTAAACCTAAATTTGAGCTGTATTTTGACCAACCATATAAATATAGCATTTTATTCTAATAAACAAAATAGGAAAATAAAAAATTAATTTTACAGAATTTTGTTTTGTAGTTTTCCACATAAATCACAAAAAGCGTCATATTTGGAACAATCACAATGAAATCCATCTGCAACATTTCACCCAGTGGTCGGTTCTAAATGTTTTGAAATAGTTTTCACCGCAACCCGCACACTCATTTCCATCCCATTCTTCCTCTGACAGATCACTTTCTTGGAAAACTATAAGACTTCCATCTTTAAAATCAGATGTGTCAACTTTGCTTTTAACCTGGCGTTTCTTTCCTTTTTTCCAAATGTTTTAATTTCTTTCGAGTCCTTGTTTTATTGTAGATTTGTTTTTTTGGCGCTCAATACGTTCCGAAGTATTCAAAATCGTTGCAAGATGCCTTCGACGTTTTTGACTCCTACGGCCACACTTGTTTTTGGAATTGGTGAAATTTGGTTGAGTAATAATTTCCCTGGTGTAATTTCACTAACATTGTCAGGTATTGGATGATCTGAGTAATGAGAACATCCCGGGTGAGGCGAAGAACTGCGGGTTGTTAGAGGGGAATGTGTGCTATCTAAAGACTGTGGTTGGACAGTGTCAACTCCGTGTCCAAAATCATAGGCGTAATCTGGGATAGCTTCTTGATTTAAAGATAAAATTCCTGTAGCTCTAAAAGGGGACATTATATTTTCAACAGTAGCCGATCTACGCCAGACATGCCCAAGAAGTTTTCCAAACTGCAACCTTGCTTGATGCATTTGTTTTCATGACTTATAAAACGAACGATCAAGGGGTTGTAGATAACGAGTTGTAAGGCTGGAAGACAAACAACGAATTATTTTGTTCTCTTGTCAAAAATCCAGTACATCTACTGAATTAGTGTGAGAAGTGTGATCATCAACTTAACAATACGATCCCTCAGCCTTTCAGACTGAAAGGTCTGGGTGACGTCGTAAAAACGAGTGCAGCCAATCGTATCCTGCTTTGCCAGTTTTGCTTACCCTGTATTAATATTTACCAAAACAGTTCAAAGTTCTCATAAAATGACTATTTTTAAGATAGAAATAGCATCACTGGATTTGACAGTTTAAAGCAGAATATAACTTTGATATTTTCTTACTTTCTGAAACTTGAATTGGCAAAGGATTAGATGTGGATGGTATCAATATTCCGGGATATTACATTTTCCATTAAGATAGGGTTAGGCGTGGCGGTGGAGTGGCGGCTTATGTTAAGAATTCTTTATCCTCAGAAGTTGTCAACTTTGATCTGCCAGTAAATGAAATTATCGAATATTTATTTACTAAAATTAAAATCGCTAACCGTTCTTATGCCTTTGGTGTCTTTTATCGTCCCCCTAACACAAACTTAACTTCCCTTATTGGGCATTTTTACTCTATTTTCTGTTGTATTACTCCCTGTGTAGATGAAATTATTTGTACCGGCGACCTTAATGTTAATAATCCTCTGTCCGCGTGTTTTGAATCGTATGGCCTCTACCAAATTGTCAATGAACCTACTAGAGTGACTCAAAGTAGTAGCAAGTTACTGGATCCCATTTTCCTTAGGAATATGGATATTTTGGTTGATTGTCATGTGTTACCTGTTGGTGAATTGTCTGACCATCATATGGCTTATTGCGAACTAAATATAGTGAAACCTAAGGTCGCTCCTAAATTTGTAAAATATCGGTCTTTTAAAAACTTTAATTTAAAGTATTTTCTTGCGGACTTATATAACCACTAATGGGAAATAATTTTTTACGAGCATTTCATACATAACAAGATATCGATTTTAAACATCTTTATTCTTGATAGCTTCGATAGGCACGCGCCTATTAGGGAAGTAAAAATAACAAAATAGAGGGCACCATGGCTCAGTGCGAATCTCAAAATTTTTATGCGACAAAGAGATGTGGCTCTGCAAACTTTTAAACGTACTCGTTCGGATGAGGATTGGGCTAGGTACAAACAGCTAAGAAATTTTACTTTATCGAGAGTTACAAGGGAGAAGAAAAACTATCTGGATCGTACCGGATTACTTGTCTGAAGTTGCAGAATTCAATTCCCAGAATGGTGAGGGACATCAGAACTAATGCTGTGGGAACGGATGGAGTCTCGGCTTCAATGTTGAAATATTGTAGCCATATAATTAACTGTTGTATTGAAATCTGTTTGTTTCCTGATTCGCGGAAAGTGTCATTTGGATTGCCTTTGCCAAAGAAATCTCACCCAACCAGCTACAATGATTTGAGACTACTAAGTATCCTTCCTGCTATTTCCAAAATATTTGAAAACATTTTTTATAATCAGATAACTTCTTACGTCAATCTAAATTTTATTTTGCCTGAATGTCAACATGGTTTTCGGAAACGTCACAGTACCGCTATCCCATTAGCAAAAATTACTGATGATATTATTAGAGCTCGGGATAAAACTGAGAATACTGCTGTTATTTTGTACTCGAAGGCGTTCGACACTATAAATCTTCGAGAAAACAGGTGATTAAAATGCTCATCTGTTACTCAGATAGCCTCTAGCATTCCTCAGGGTTCAATTTTGGGACCTCTTTTATTCTTAATATATACATCGGACATTTTAAAATTTTTAAATTTTTGTAACATCCAGGCTTTTGCGGACGATACCCAGGTATATTATTCTTTTCCAACAATAACCATCATGCAGCTTGTCAGAAAGTTAATGCTGACCTTAATGTTTTATATACGCTGTCCGAAAAGCACGGTCTCAGATTGAATCCATATAAGTCAGGTGTTCTGTTATTTACCAACAGAAATAACGCTGGACTTATTAAAGAGAATTTTAGAATTTTAATTTACGATAAATTGGTTCAGTGCGTCGCCTCTGCTAGGAATTTGGGTCTGATTATGGATACAGACTTGAGATGTCGTTAACACGTGAAAGCCCTACTTCAAAAGTCATTTATTATCCTGAAGATTTTGTACGCAAATAAGAATATTCTGAATGTGAAGCTTCGAAAAACGCTATGTGAATCGTTGATTTTGTCTAGCTTTAAGTATTGTGATTTTGCTTATGGGCCACTGCTGAACAACTTTTATCATAAACGCATACAGTTGGTTCAGAACTGCTGTGCCAGATTCATCATGGGCCATAGGAGATTTGATCATGTTTCTCAGGCTATACGCCCAAGTAACATTTTAAGTTGTATGAGAAACTTGAAGACGTTGTGATGACTGAATATACAACTTAATTTTAGACGTATTGACCTTTTTACGATTCCTTTAAGACTAAATATGGACGGTTGAAAACCGGTTTTCATGACTTCCTATACAACTTTTATATGACTGTACTGGATATGACCTCTATAAGTGCATTCAGTCGTGTAACTTCTAAGACACATTAATGTCATGAAGCTGTTGTTACACGGTTATTAGAACGTCTTTTGAGACCTTTTTATGACTCAATAGTCGTAAATAGGGAATATAATATAGTCGCTTAGAAGTCGAGTTGGAGCCGTCAAAACGTTGTATCAACAATCTAATATGACTGATGAAACGGTTTGTATGCTGCGTGTATATGCATCTTTGTCTGTTTTATTCCTGTGTCAGTAAAATAAATATAACCTAAAAAAGTGTTTATTTCCATGCGATGTGTTTTAAGTTTCAAGTGCAATCTCTGTTTAGGTCATGGTAAGTACATATAAAGGTAGTATTTTGTGTTAAATATTATATGCAAAAGAAAATCGCGATTTTTGATGAAGCTATACATTTAAAAATATTGCGGATTTTTATTTACTGTGAAAGTTACAAAAATAGGATACGAATTTACAACGGGCCATCAAAATTCTGAAAATGTCGTGATACGAAATGCAAATATAAAATATTAAAGTATTTTCAGATTGTGTTTAAAGTGTTACGTTTGGGTTATATTTGTAAAAGTTTAATTCAAATATTGAAAAAAATACATTTCTCAATTAAATTCTGTGATATTTCCAAAAATAAAATTTAAAACTCTGGGTCATTTATTTGTTAAAGATGGCCGTCATATTTAATTGAAATTTCGATGGAAAATATGGCCGACAGTACTTATACAACTTTTTAGTTGTAAAACTTAAGTGAAAAGACTAATAGGACATTAAAAGTCTAAACTCTGAAATCAAATTTATATGCACAGGCGCGATGTTGTTTTTCATTGGTCAGGGCCGTACATAATTGATGTATTATGTAGTAGACTATGTGGCTTTAATTTTTTATTTGAAATTTCCTTGTAATTTGCAAAGGGAATCATATCGCAAAACGCGTTCATAAACAAAAAAAAAAACTGAATAGTAATAGCTATCTTATATTTTTGGCTCTATCTATATTTGTATACCAAAACAGATATAATTCACAATATTTAGACTTTTTTAAAATTGTCCAGACAACCGAAAATGGTTTAACAAAACTAACAGTTATTCCATCAAGCTGGGACAATAAAGGTGTATTATACTGGCCTACCTCGACAAAATGTGATATCAGAGATTCTTCCAGTAAGCCAGATAGCAAGTGGAAACATTTTCCATGTCAACTGAAGCGCACTGGTTTTATTACCTACGAACAAGCTAACGAAGAATTAGATGCCATGGCTGTTGAACTGACGATTCCCTGTCTGTTAAATCGAAACGACGCCGGATGACACAGAAAAATATCGTATCTGTCGATAACTTTCAATATTTATTAGTATGTATTGACTTTGTACTTTAAGTCATTTATTTATATTTCTGTGTTTTCAGATGGACTGTAATAATAGTAGCTCTCAAACAACTCAACCAAGGCCGGTCCAAATAAAAGGAACAGTAGTTTGTCAGCCAACGGCAGTATCAACACCACAAATTTTAATATTAGAAAATCGGGAAATAGTGCCGCCTATGAGAATCTTGAATTGATTTTTTTATTATTTTTATTGCGTCAGATCTATTGATGGAGACTTTACTTTTGGGGATTGTGAGTCTTTTTTAGAGATCGAATACTGAAGCGCAGTGCACAGGAATTCCTGGTAAAAGTACACCAAAAAAATCGATCAGATAGTTACAGAAATTGATAGCCTGAAGGACAGCGACACTGATTCTCAAAATAAAGAAGAGACTTATAATAATGGCAATTTAGAAGATTATTTTTCTCAAAGTGGCAATGAAACATCTGGTACCAGTCCTTAAGCCTTTAATTGTACCCTGAATTTTAAGTTAAAATCTAGGTTAGGTTTGTTTTTAATGAACATTAAACTTTTATTATTGTAATTTTTTAATTTTAAGGTAATTTTTTATTTTTGTAATATGAATAAATTTTTATTTTGAATACATACATATTTATATTTTATTAATGTGTTTAATCGGTTTGCCTTTCAAGTACAAGCAAACTGGAATTATGGATATTAGAAGATATGCATTCATTATGATTTTTCTTTTATTTGGAAGTACAACCCTGTCTTGTTCTTCATTTATATATAAGTAATAGAGACGACCATTTGTATCAGTCGTAATAATGACTTATAAGTCATATAGTCAGTATATCTTACAAGACTTGTTAGTCATAGCAAACAAATTAAATAACTAAGTATTGGTTAGAGGTTATGTTCAAAATGTAATATTTATTATTATTTTTAAAATTTTGGAATACTACACCGCATAATAGAACAAAATATTTCATAAGTCCTTACATATTTATTCACATTTTATAAAGTATGAAGCAGAGGAAAAATTACAATTAAATCTCTATAATAAACGTGCACTAGTTTACATTTGATGTCAGTCAGTCTATACAATTTAGGTGTATTTGAGCTTCAATCTGAACAATAAATATTTAGTGTTGAAGAAGTAATAGGATCCTTGAAAAAGTCAGATATGTTTTTTAAACTTGCACCATAAATGCACAGTTGATGATCTGATGCACATACTACATATTTTAAGGCTACAATTTCATTATCCGCTGTCCAAAACCATTTATTTTTGTTACTGGAACTTAACAAAAAATTTTCGAATTCACTTCTGTCATAAAATGTATATGTTAATTTGTTGTTAAACAAATCATGTGATTCTAAATTGACTTCATCATATTTCTTGATAGTTTTTTCTTTGATTTTTATTATTAATATTCTTTTGGATACCATGACTGATGCTAATACATTATGGTTTCCTCTCCGAATAAGCAAATATTTAATGTGTCCAAGCATATTTTTGAACGGATACGAACTAAACGTTGATAAAGGACCAAACCTTTTTACATCATCAACTACATGAACCAGATTGTGAATATTACTTGTCATATATTGTTCACCATAAACATGTGAAAACAACTCTAAATAATGATTTAACATTGCTTCAGCGCAATCTATGTAGGTACACCATATATTTCTCGAATCGAAATGTTTTCTCCTCAAAATTCAACTGAAAACACCAGGGATCCTCTTCATTAATGTCACTTTCTCTTATAACACTAAAATTCTCTCCATGTGATCGATCATCTGGTAAAGAATTGGTATTAACATTAACCAGGTTCATTTGACGCAGCAATAACAATTTCTTTAGAAATAACTTCAGGAACTACACTGCTATTCCGTATTCTTTCAACGTTTCTCTTAACTGCACGTCTATATGTACCTGAGCGTTTGTGTTTAGCCCAATCTTTTGTAAAACTCATATTTTAATTTTTAACGTATGCGGACATACCTGTATAGATTTAATGTTTTTACATTTGTGTAACAAATTTTGTCACAAATAAATCACGAAATTTAACTAATGAAGCTATGAAAGTTGTATAAATCCTACCTTATGGCAAATAACACCTGCTAGAGTCATATTGAAGTTTTATCAAATAAACCTATATGCCCACTATTCTTTCTTGACGCCATATTATCATCTGTATGTCGTATTATATGCTCGTCTTTTAAAACTCTGCAATATGTATATTTAATTTCTCCAACTTGAGGCTGCTTCCTTATAAAGTATTTAAATGATATGTATCTGACTAACTACACGCAAAAAGTTATAATGCGACCGTAGTACAACTATATTTTTGAAGTCGTATCAACCGTTCTAAAGAAGAAAATGCAAACCACTATACAACCTCCTAATAGATTTGAGACGACTTTGTATTTTAGACATAAGTACAATCATGGTATGCCTGTTATAACACTTCTACATGACAAGAACTTTCAGTGTCTTTCTAAATAACTCCATAACAACCATTATATGATACATAGTTGTCTTATATCAATAAACGACAATTATAAAACAATAACACTACCAATATCACGCAAACGTATAAATTTATAACTTTAAATGTTACTTGGGCGTGATGTGGGTTGGCTGTGGATGGAGGATTGGCAGTTTTGTTTTTGGGATTTTGTTTGGCCCAAGTGCCCCTTCGGATATTAAAGAAAAACTGGTTTCTAGAAGGGATGTTCACGATATAAATGTTCGACATATTGACAGACTTACGTTACCGCATCACCATATGGCGCTCTTTCAGAGGGGATTTACATATAATGCTATTAAATTTTTCAATTCTATTCCCGCTGGGTTCCGGAGGTTGAGTCCGCAAAGGTTCAAACCTGGTTTTAAGAAATACCTTTTGAGTCAATCCAGGGACAATTATGTTGTTTGATATACACGTTTATTTTTTTTTTCGTTTCTTTTTTTTTTGTTTCTCTTTTCTTTTTCAACAATAAAATACTGTTTGTATGTCGCGGTTTTTGGACAATGGAATCGCGCAAGTGGACTGGCTTTCCAATGAGTTATTTAAGTTTATATTTATGTAGTTTTATCTACTGTGTTACTATGGTTAGATGAATGTGTGTATAAAATTTTATAATGATTTTAGAGCCCGTGACAGTCATTTTTGACACAAAACCTTAAATAAGTCAGAAACCGTAAGGCTTAGGTATGGCTCATGCTACACAAAATCTAGTTAAAATAAGCAAGTTGACATCTACTATGTTGTGTTTTCTATATACAACTCGCTTCGATTCCCAGTGGGACACCTTGTGTATATATAATAAAAAATATCTAAATAATGCTAAGAGATAATCTATTTCCAAAGTGCAGGTGATCGATTTTGTTTATGATATTATTAATTTGTGAGAAACTTTAATTCCATATCCAAAGAAAAATATCTTTATGAGCAAGTAAACCCATTTAGACATAATATACTCGTATAATGGATAGGTGTATATCAGAAAAAACTAGATATTTAAGAACAATTCAATTATTACATTGCTTCACTATAAATGTTTTGGTAATTCGATATTAAGAGAAGCAGGTACTTAGATTTTCTTTATTTTATTGTTAATTTCATGTTTTGCACGAATAAATTTAGCACACGCAATACAATAATAAATATAAAAGTATTTCCTTAAGGAGGAATACCTACGTAAAAAGACATTGTCACGTTCTACAAACCAGCCGGAAAAACTATAAAAGAAATTATACTAATCATTTGTAGAACTGTGTTAAGCACATTCATTTATTTAATTGTTTTTATTATTGTTAATTCATGAAGGTAATGTATGTGATTCGGTATTATTCCATCAGAAATAATTTCTAGTTTCTGAAAGTTTAGTTTTCACCAAGATTTTGAAAAAGTAGTCCATTCTTAAGTGGAGTTATAATTTCAATAATGAAAAATAAAAGTGCAATATCCGCGAAATAAATTCAATTACAATCGATTTTAACTTATGTTTTTTACTTGTTATTTCTAGGTGACAGGTGGTTAGTGTCATGTCTTGGCGTATTATACCTTAACAAAGGACTATTCTACCGTGTGGTACCTGCTGATCAGTCATTTAACAATGAACAGTATTCAGGTGTATTTCGGTTTCGATTGTGGTGGTGTGGGGAATGGACTGAAGTACTGGTGGACGACAGACTACCGACAGTGCATGGTCGTCTAGCGTTCCTTCAAACACAGAATTCGGAGAGTTTCTGGCCAGGCCTGTTGGAGAAAGCATATGCAAAGTAAGAATTTTTCTCTAAATTTAAATTATAAGTTCCATACAAAGGATTATATAGCCATTTGACTGCATACCTGCAGTCAAATTTTTAGTAAGTGTTATGCTCCTGTTATAGATTAAATTAAGTAAATAATAAGAACTGAATTGATTTATAGTGTCTCTAGTTCTCAAGTTAGGGATTGGATTATATCATTATTGTAATCAGAGTCTATCATCACGTATTTTGCATTGATGTTTTCAAACAAAACGTTCATATTACACTACCAACAAATTCCTCCTTAAGAAATGAAAAACAAGGTTTCCTTACTAACGTCTTTTGGCTTAACGGTATCGTAATTTTTAAAATTCTAGATTATTTGTCCTAGACCGCACCGGGACGGTTTCTGTTTATCTGGATATCTTTCAGCGAATATCTCGCAGGGTCTTTGATAAATCTCTGTTATATTAACCGTAGATAATAAATAAATAATCTTTGTGCGTGTATAGTTTAATGTTTAATCGCTGCAGCAAAATTATTAATTACTACTTAATGTCAAATAACTAGAAACACTCACATTTCAATTGGATTTGATTGTTTTACTTTCCCGACCCATAGGTAAAGTATTGAACTGAGTTTTGGTGTATGAGTTTAGGGGAGCTCAAGGATGAACCCATTAGTTTTTAGTTGAAATCCCTTTTTGCCTATGATAGCGGTAAACAACCCTCCAATTTGTAAATAGCATTATTATTTTCATAATCATAATAATATAAATAATAGTGTTTGTTTTAGATTTAAAATCTAAAATCATGAAAATATTTCGTTAACCAGGTGATATCATATTTTAAATTATAATGTACAGACTGCATTTGCAATGAACTATAAATTAGGGACCGATAGTTCAACCTTTGGGAAAGTTTTGGGGTGACACACCGATTTTTTTTTAATGGCTGCTGTCATACCTAACAAAATTTATAAAACATAGCATAGCAATAAAAAAAATGTATTTGCTAATATTTCTAAAACTACACATTTTTGTAATAGACAACTTTGCATAAAGTTACCCTTAATTGTAATGCTAAATAAGGGAGCATTATAAAATTAAGGGGTTTAGATTTGAAAAAAATAACTTTATACGTTTTTTATAATTTAATTTTTGTGCTTAATTTTGTTTCACCCTGTATCAATTTAAAATAATAAAAAATATTTACTTAGTATATAAAAATGTTCCCCGTTCTACAAGAAATCCATCTCAAATTAAACAATAAAGGGTGTCTTATAGGAACAATTATTATTAATTATTTTAGGGACTGCATATTGAAATTTATTATTTTATAGCGGCTTTTATGCAAGTAAAACGCAGGTATAATAATGTATCTGTATTCTATAACGATTTTATTTAGACTGAAAATCATACAATAGTAAATATACAACAAAAATCCTTTTTCTTATCTTAAAGAAGATATATACCTAATATGAAAAAGTGTGACATGACACGTTAGGATAGCTGACAAAAAAATATTTCATTATAATTATTATAAAAATAATATGTAGGTACACCTAAATAAACTTGTGAACTATTATTTCAACTTAATATTAAATTTACATTTTTGCCTTTCGGAATCTGGTTTATTTGTTTTTGTAATTGTAATTTCAACACTCCCACTCAAAAACAAAATCAACCAATATAATATGTATTTCTATTCCTAAGACCCCAAAAAAAAATTATCATTTATTATCTCTAAGGATATAAACAGGTATAATAATTAAGATTATATATTTATAGACAACCAATTTTTTTTTTTTTTTTTTTTTTATAGTAAACCAATCTCAGACCTTATTTTGAGAAATTTGACTGCTGGAAGTGGCTTCGTGAACGCATCAGCCAATTGTTCACCTGTTGAAATATATTTTAATACTATGGTATTCAATAAAATTTGTTCACGTGTAAAATGATATTTTATGTCAATATGTTTGGTTCTTTTATGATTTATGGGGTTCTTTGCTATATTTATGCAACCATTATTATCTTCAAAAATAATTATTGGTAATTGTATTTTGAATTTAATACTCTGTAATAAGTTTCTTAGCCATATAGCTTCTCTAACACATTCAAAAAGAGCCATGTATTCTGCTTCCGTTGAAGAAGCAGCTACTGAGGACTGTTGTTTGGAGTTCCACGATATTGTACAATTTCCAAAGATTTTAAATAAATAGCCTGTTGTACTTTTCCTGTTTAACTCATTATTTGCCCAATCTGAGTCAACATAGCCCTCAATCATATTGACATATTTATCGTTACGTGTATATGTTAATTTAATATCTACAGATCCCTTCACATATTTTAAAACTCTTTTCAAGCATATCCAAAGTTCTTTATTAGTTTTACTTTGAAATCTGCTTAGAATACTTATTGCAATACAAAGATCGGGTCTTGTACAAAGCATGGCATACATAAGACACCCAATTAAATTTCTGCATGGAACATTCAAATTCTGATCCCTATTCAGTTCCTCATAATTTAATTTATTTTCTAATGGTGTATTTACAGATTTGCTTTCAGACATGTTAAATTTATTTAGAACTGTTTTTAAATAATAACTCTGATCTAAAACTATAGTGTTTTCTGTTCTCATGACCCGAATTCCCAAAAAGAGTGAAACTTTGTCTAAGTCTTTCATTTGTAATTCGCTCATGAGATAATTCTTAAAGGCTGACATTGTATTTTCTTTAGCTGTACAAATTAAAATGTCATCAACATATAAAATCACATAAATATTTTTACTTATGTTCCCTTTATCTAAAAAATATAAACATGGATCAACTGATGAATTTTTAAAATTAGATTTCTTAATTGTTTGATCAAAATGCTCAAACCAACATCTAGAAGATTGTTTTAGACCATAAATTGATTTATTCAATTTGCAAACTTTATTAATGTCTGCTTTTATACCCTCAGGAATTTTCATATAGATTTCCTCATCTAAACTACCATGTAAAAATGCCGTTTTTACATCCATATGATGAACAAGTAAATTATGTTGATTTGAAAAAGCCAGTATCAGTCTAAATGTTGTGATACGTGCAACTGGTGCAAAAGTTTCATTAAAATCGATCAAATATTTCTGACTAAATCCTTTTGCTACCAATCTTGCCTTATATTTTGTAGGATTTCCTTGTTCATCAGTTTTGACAGCAAATACCCACTTACAGTCTACAATATTTTTGCCCATGGGTTTATTTACAATTGTCCAGGTGTTATTTAAATTAAGTGAATCAATTTCATCTTTAATGGCAGCCTCCCACTGACAACGATCATCCCTTGTTTTAATATCATGGTAAAATTTTGGAATTGATTTTACAAGGGTTTGTGCGCATAATATATGACTGATATAAATGTCATTATTTATATCTTGATCATTGTCGTCAGTGTACAGAGGTAATGGATGATTTTTGATTCTCTCACTTCGTCTTAGGTTAGAAGTTTCTGATTCATTTAATGTTTGGTGGTCCAATGGCATATTTTTATGTTCAGAATCTACTAATTTTTCCGAGTTTAAGTCGGTTTTACTAGTTTTGGGCAGGGATATTGATTCGGTGTCACTTTTAACGGGCCTAGTGACTTTGTAATTTACCTCATCAATTATTACGTCTCGAGCTATGATAAACTGCTCTTTTTCGACATCCCAAATCTTATACCCGTTAGGAACATACCCCATTAAAATACCTTTCATTGATTTTTCCTCGAATTTGGTTTTTCGATTTTTAATATGGACATAAACGGTGGAACCGAAAATTCTTAAATTGTCCAATCTGGGCTTTTTATTATGCCACAGTTCATATGGTGTTTTGTTAACATGCAGAGCGGTGGTTGGTAAAATATTTATTAGGTAACTAGCTGTCAAGACAGCTTCACCCCAAAAAGATTTATCCAACCCCGATGTATAAATCATCGTTCTCGCCTTTTCAGTAATAGTACGATTCATCCGCTCTGCTACACCATTTTGTTGAGGAGTATGAGGTACTGTTAGATGATAAGAAATGCCCTTCTGAACAAAATACCCTTTCATTTCATTTGATAAGTATTCTCCTCCATTGTCACAATAGATGTTAACTATTTTATAATTACAGTGTGTTTCTGCTTTTGCAACAAAGTCTTTAAAAACTTTTATGACTTCTGATTTTAGTTCAATCAAATATACTACAGTATAATGCGTGAAGTCATCTATAAATGTTACGAAATAATTTTTATTGTCGACAGTAGGAGGAGTTATTGGTCCACAAACATCAGAATGAACGATAAACAACTGTCTTTGGATATGAGTTTTTGGTTTGGACTTTGCAAACGGTAGTCTAGCTTGTTTCCCATTTATACATGCTTATATATATAATAATAATATATAATAATATGATCTGTTGCGCCGGAGTCAAGCAGAAACCATACTTCTTTAGCTGCTTGATCAGTCTGCTCCCATGTTATTGCGAGATTATTTCTGAGCATGAAAGCAAAAACACTTCCTTCTGATTGCGTGCGTGTAACAGTTTGAATGGTGCGTTGTTTTTCCAGCATTTGTTTGTGGAAGTAGCAATCTTTTATTAAATGGTTGTTTCTACCACAATGCTCGCATTTCATATTAGATAATTTAGAGGCATCTTTTATTGCCCTTTTAAATTTTCCTTTATTGTGAGGAAATTTCTTTCTTTTATTTTGTTTTTGACCAAATGCTGAGGAATCATGTTTGGATGAGGAGCCTCTGAATGTGTTTAGCACTTTAAAGCTTGTGGTAGTATTGTCGTTTTTGAGCTTTACTTCTTGATCTAGTAATCGTGTTTTCACAAATGACAAATTTAAATTGTCTTCTCCTAAGGTTTCCAATGCAGTGATTACACCTTCATAAGCGGATGGCATTGTTAGAAGGACATGTGAAATTTTGTCCATTTCATCTAATTTAGCTCCCGCTGCCAGTAATTCCGTGATGATGTCATCAAAAATTATAAAGTGTTGTACCAACTGCTGATCTCCACGGAACTTAAGGTTGAGAAGTTTTTTACGTAATGCCAATTGCGTAGCTAAACTTCTCCTTTCATAAATTGCATCCATATCAGCAAAAACATCACGAGCAGTCGGTTTGTCCTTAACAAAGTTCAGGAATGAGTCACTGAGATATTCTGTGATAATTCCCTTTGCATACACGTCATGCCTTTTCCATCTACTGTCGGGTTCAGCAGGAGGTGCTTCCTCAACTACATAAAGTACTTGCGCTTCTGCTAGTAATAGCTTAACACGAAATTTCCAAATACTATATTTTTCGCCGGTTGAACGTTTCTTGGTTTAGTTTTCTCCATTATAGGAAGTTAAATGGCACTGAGCACTTGAATAATACACGTTCGCGGCACTGGCTAATGTTAATTAATTAATTAATAATTATCACCAATTTAAACAAACGTATACAATCCACTATTTACTATACGCGAATACTGAGCTCATAACCTATTGAAATTTATTATTTTATAGCGGCTTTTATGCAAGTAAAACGCAGGTATAATAATGTATCTGTATTCTATAACGATTTTATTTAGACTGAAAATCATACAATAGTAAATATACAACAAAAATCCTTTTTCTTATCTTAAAGAAGATATATACCTAATATGAAAAAGTGTGACATGACACGTTAGGATAGCTGACAAAAAATATTTCAGTTGGTATATTATTATAAAAATAATATGTAGGTACACCTAAATAAACTTGTGAACTATTATTTCAACTTAATATTAAATTTACATTTTTGCCTTTCGGAATCTGGTTTATTTGTTTTTGTAATTGTAATTTCAACACTGCAAACGTCATTTTTGACGTAAAATATTTAATATCTCAAAAACGGCTACTAAAGTTAGATATATAAAATAAAGTAAATAAAAATAAAATATTTTATTCGAGTTGCCCCCCTCGACAGTGGTATACTGCCAAATTTTCAACATTTTCCATTGCGTGGTTTTTGAAAAGTCGAAGGCGTGGGTTCGTCTTGGGACAGCCCGGTATATCGTTTTGTGTTATAATATTTTAATGCATTTATTACAAATTCTAGTCTGACATAACGCATGTAACGCTAAACTTGATTCATGTTAATTTACCGTTATAACATCTAGATTTTATTTTAATTTATTTTAAGTATGTATTTTACGGACAAGTGGAAAAGAATAATAATAAAAGTAAACATTTTATAAACAATAGTGTGTAGAATTTATATCTAACAATTATATGGGTAAAAATAAAATTATACGCATTATTTGTTTAGAATTTCTTACGGAAATACTGTATATCCTTTGTTTTAAAATACTTAATTAATAAAATTCAATTATCATAAAAACATTTCTTATTTTTACTTGGCATTATTTCATAAGCTATAATTATTGTAAAATTAAATTCTCTCAGATATATAAAAAATGTTTCATTTTTATATATTACAAGAGGTGCATGGGCGCCTCCAAAGGGACATCATGCCTCTGATCATCAATATGACTTCTATACAGAATAATTATTAACGTACATCTTTACGTTTAGGAAGTACGATTTTTTTACCTTTTGTGCCGCTTAAACAATTCTCTTCGTATGCCAATGGCCATTAAAACCCTAAAAAGACACATTTAAAGTACATTTTTTTTTTATTAGGCCAAGGCAGAGAAATCATCATGACACCTAGGGAGTTCCTTACCACTTCCCTAGGTAGTGTGGGACTTTAACCCAAACTAAAACTCTGCCTTATCTTTGTAGTATGGCTCGGGAACCCTCCCTTTTCCATGTCCTCGCTTGATTGTCCTCTGTTGCTGTTGTCTTCTGATGTTGATTGTCGTCTGTTGCTGTTGTCCTCTGTTGGTGGTGCCTAGAAAACACTCTGAAACATACCTTTAGATGAGTATACCTGACCTGAAAGAAACAATATTAATTGGTGTCCTAATCCTGTGGATTCCTTCGTCAGAGTTGACTCCTCGGTTTTAAAGTACATGTCTTTACATTTAGGAAGTATGATTTTTGTTTAACTTTTGAGCCCCTTAAAAAAATATCCTTGTATGGCAGTGGCCACTAAATACGCACACAGACTACTCACGGCATATACGTTGTTTAAACTATAAAAAATAAAATCTAAACATTCGTAACAAACCTTCCTAAAAATCAATAAGAAAAAACAACAAGCTATATTTTCTCCTAAACATTTTCAACGCATTTTTTGTAAAAGTACCTACAAACCACTATATAATGTACAACAAGTAATTATGAAAGAGTGTTCTTAATTTCGGAGATCTATCACTTACGTGAAATATTATTAATTAAAATCTTTCATTTCGATTTACTTGCCTTTCTTGTTATAAATATTCTAGTAAATATAAAAAAAAACACATTATGTAAGCTTTTACTTTTTATATTAATTAGTTTACTATATCATTAAGCATGCTACAAATTATGTTATAATTAATAATACATAACCAAAATACTTAATGAATTATTTATATAATTTCAATACCTATTATAGAGTTTAAAATAAAGAGTGTTATACAGGGTGTCCCCTCTCAATTGGAAAAAACTTCTGGGGCATATTGAGGAACCATAGACAAGCAGTTTGAGATAAGAGACTGATGTCCGGAAGTGCATGGTTTTCAAAATACCGGGTGTCAACGTTTTTTTCAAAAAACCTTTTTCTATCAATATCTCAAAGACAGGTTAACCGATTTTCTTGAAGTTCGCTGGTGATGTAAGCTTAATAAGACGCTCAGTTAGTACAAATTAATGTTAATTATAACTTCCAGTGGCGCCCCGGGGGACAGTGTCAATAATAAAAATGACAAAAAAAATGTACACTACTGACTTTTTTGAAAATTTTATATTTGTTTTAGAAAGCTCAGTTAAAAATACAACTTTTTTGTCACTTGATCTTTTTTCGTATCTCTCTCCGTTTTCGAGAAAATTGATTAAAAGGTTAATTATTATTAGAAAGAAAAACAAGGAGGCTAGGAGTAGTGAAAATCTAAAACAAAACAATATTGTCAAGGTAACACATCCACCTGTCAGACTTTAGTAAAAGTGTCAGTACTTAATTATCTTCAAACGTTACACTAATTGCAAAAATGAATCGTTTTGAGTTAGCCGAGCTTGCAGATATGCATCTATTGTATGGGGAAACGCGCGGTAATTCTTTGTTAGCACAACCAAAGATTAATCTACACAATAGATAGTCAGCGTATATGGGAAATAAAACAAAAATTGAAACTGTCTCGACACGAGCTACATCTATTAGAAAAACATGCAACCATGGAAATTGTAGATGGCGTTATATGTATTGTGTTGAAATAAAATAATCATATGGGCAATGTTAGACAAGGACGAGTATACTTTCCCCTACGAGGTGGGAGTTTGTTTTTATATTATAGGTAGGTATCATATATGTACTACTGTGCAGCAGTGTTTTTTGTTTAAAATTATATGGTATACGTATACCTATCTACGCAAAGATTAATGTGTATGGACGAAAATAAAAGAAATTACTATAATAGTATAAATATACAGGGCTGGTTTATTAAATGTTTTAGACCATAATTTTAAATGACTAAAATAATATTATTTTAGTCATTTAATTTTAAATTTCGGATATAAGGATGCATCAAAAAGTTATATTTAAATTAACGAAATTTGGCGTTATAGATAGGACTTCCGGTTATTACCTGATTCAGTTTTAAGGATCAAACTCAAACAGCAGATTCAACTTGTCGTTAACATTATGAAAAAATAAATCTCAGAGGCGGGTAAATTAAAGGGGCATACAGGCGTGAAATGCTACCCTAACTTTTTTATGCACATTTTTTGCGTGTGTTTCAATTCGGAGATGTAAAATCTAACAAATTATATACGTAATAAATGTATCCTTCTGTGATATTGATAGAAAGTCATCGTTATCGCGTAATATCGATTTTAAGAAATGTTAATATTAAAAAGGCTGTGCTTTTTACAAGTTGCTGAAGTAAATAAGGTTTGAAATTTCCAGCATGACAATAATTATTTAAAAAAATACGGTTTCGAGATGCAGGATGTAAAAAATTAGAATTTTTAATCTGTTTTTAATGAAAATTTAAATCTATTGAGAAATATGGTTCAGGGTTTTTGTGAAATGTATTTTACTCCAAAGATTCTACTCATCGATTATAACCGAATTAATTTACTCAAAAATATCTATACTAGTAAAATAACACAATTATCACAATTAGGTTCAAATTCTGCAACGCCGAATTGAAAAAAAACTTACAGTCTCCCTAATATTGGTTTTTGTGCAATGATCATAAAACTTTAAAAATCTAACGATTTATGTAGATTGTATTGTTAACACGTTTCGTAAAAAGCTTTAAAAACCCACCAACAGGGTGTTAAAAGTATCACGACAATAACTTTTTTCATGTTTTAACAAGTACAATCGTCTGCTTCAGATTGATCCTTAAAAACTGAATAACAGTTTCTCTATATAAAAAAATAAACTCGTAAATATCATCCCCAAACATTTAATTTGATTACAATTACATAACACCATATTTGAAAGTAAATAAATAAAAAAACAGCATTACCTAGTTTGACAGATTTGCAAATTGCAAATCAAAGTATCTATGTATACAGGGTGTTGCATAAGTACTTGTACAAACTTTAAAGGGTGATTCTTTGACTAATTTTAAGATACAAATTTCATATGTACATGGGTCCGCTACGGCTTGGTTTTCGAGATACAGGTAGTTCAAAAAGAATATTATATTTAGGATTATATGCTTGTTCAATAGCATCGCAATTTGGTGCAATTCGGGATACAGGTGTATTGATGACACCAGAGCTGTCAAAAGAACTAATAAAAAATACGAAAAATAACAAAATACTAATATCATTCAAAAGACAACAATGCACATAATAGTCGGTACCAAGCCAAATAGGTAGTAGGTAAATATAGATTTATTTTGTTTCGGGCTTGGGCTTGGCACCGACTTATTGTAATCAAAACTACCCACCAAACGGATACATTTAATTTTACGCAGATGCTCAAAATGTTAACTTTCTTTCATTAATAGAGACCTGTGAAGTGAGCTTACCTCTTACGCCCACGTATTAAGTACTAAGTTTCAGTTATCAGTTATAATTTTTTATTTTCCAAGAAAGCGAAACGAGATATTTAAAACGGCATTGCGCCGCCCTCATGTATACCTCCGGGGGCGGCATCGAAAATCGCTACACGTCACAAACTTGTAAATGCTTAGAACTACCCCTATATCAAATTTCTATTTTCTATCTTTTTTGTTTCATACCCAAAGCCCTATTCCTACCGAACTTATTATTTACCCGAAGAAACATTAAAAAGAAGTAAAATTTAAGTACCTAAACCGATAAAGTGGAACTTATACCTGATGAAGAGACAGACTATTATAATAGGTATACCTAATATAATTTAGGTAGCACTGATAATTTTTTTATTATAGGTATTATAAGATCTACAACAATCTTGTTACATCTTTGCCACATTGTCTACGTGGAATATTTAGTCAAAAGTATGTTTCTATTTAAAAGCTTTTCATTTAACGATTGTTCGCCACTGATCATGGGACTGGTCTAGTCTTGAAACATGTATGACATGGATTAAATATTATTATATTAAATTTAATTCATAGAGATTAGGCTTTTATTTCAATACTGTACTTGTAATAAATCACCCTGTGTGTTTCTTTTACCGACGAATTGGCAACAGCACGACACACACCACATTCGCTTGTTTTTTTTTCTACCCTCCCTGCGTATCCCCTCCAGATTAATACAGAATTTCATCAATTTCTCTCTCTGACAATACAGCATTGCCGGTGCATATCTGTTGCAAATGATCTAAATAATTGTTATACGTTGCGTTTTGTTTTTGATATTAATAAACTACAAAACGGTTTCTGGCTGTGACAATACTGCTCTATGCTTTACACGCTAGTCTACGCCACGTAGTGGCAGGCATACTTAGAGATGTTCTGATTTTAATGCATTGGGCTGACTATCTATTGTGTAGGCAGCGGTTCCCAAATCGTGAATTGCCAAAACATAAGATTTCTGTCAAAATTATTCAAAATCTACGGGGCGCCAATGGAAGTCATAATTAACATTTAATTAGTGCTAACAGAGTGTCTTATTAAGCTTACATCACCAGCGAATTTCAAGAAACTCGGATAACGTGTCTTTGAGATATTGATAAAAAAAAGGTTATTTGAAAAAATCTTTGACACCCTGTATTTTGAAAACCATGCACTTCCGGACATCAGTCTCTTATCTGAAACTGCTGTCTATGGTTCCTCAATATGCCCCAGAAGGGGACACCCTGTATAAGACATTAATATTACATTTTTATTAAGCATAATATTATTTATTCAACCGTGGATGGTAAACTATCATTTTCTCGACTTAATATTCGTTGTTAAAATGACACTTTATTGACAATAGTAAAGTTGAACAATTTTTACCGACTCAAAAGTCCTTTTACCTACAGAAATATCAATTTTGCCCACTCAAGGGGCACTGCCAACAAACAATTTGATAAAAGTCAAATGCGTCGTGTTTCAGTCATTGGTGCAGTAAACCAAATCCCTAACAACCGTAAAACACAGGATAAAAACCAGTCAATTTGTCTTTCAATTAATAATCTAAACTGCTCCCATTATAAACTTTTTGTAAATATTTCCGCTCAAGGATAAAATAAAAATTGTACAAACGACGAGATGGTAAAACGCTTTACCTGCTCGTGGAATTGATCCGCTTGCTCCTTCGTCGCTCGTTGATCAACGTTTTACACTCGCAGGTAAAGCATTATTTTACCCTCTTATTTAATATAGTTATTTACCTATGGCTTTTCCGCACGCGAAGATAGTTGACCGAACGAAGCGCAGTGGAGTTCAGTCATTCGTCAAGTAATAAATCGTTTATTTTACAGATGTGGGAACAAATCTTGCTGAAAAAATAGACAAAACGAATATGAAAACATACGAAAATGTGATAAATGTCACTTCGATGTCCTTATTAAGTACCGACGAAATTGAAGTAAAGAAGGTTATAGAGGGACTAAAAATAGGTAAAGCACCGGGCTATGATGAAATAAAAGCCGAAACTTTAAAACATATATCGAATGAAATTAAGAGACCTCTTTCATTTATAATCAACAAATGTTTTGAAACAGGTATATGCCCCAACTCATTTAAAACAACCATTATGAAGCCTGTACACAAGTCGGGAGACAACTCACTAATGAGTAATTAGAGACCAATTTCGTTGACGAATTTTGCAAAGGTTTTTGAAAAGATCCTCAAATCCCGAATTAACGATTTTTTACTAAAATATAAAATTCTTTTAGATAGGCAATTCGGTTTCAGAGAACAAAGATCTACACAGGATACAATGTCTTATCAGAGCACTCAACTGTACAGAAATCTAAATGATAGTAAGCCAAGTATGTGCATATTTGTTGATCTCAAAAGAGCATTTGACACTGTAAATCATAAAAAATTGTTGGATGTAGTCGGAAAATGTGGATTGAGAGGTATCGTATATCAACTGATTGAAAGTTATTTGAGAGATCGGGACCAACTGGTTAAAATCAATGAATCGACTCGTCATAAAAGTATAATTGAATGTGGAGTTCCCCAAGGGACGCTTCTTGGTCTCTTGTTGTTTAACATATACCTTAATGATTTGCATACGATAGACACCGTGGGCAATATAATAAGCTTTGCAAACGATACTGCTGTTGTGTATAGTGACTCAATTGGTCTATCTTGAAAGAAAAAGTTGAAACAGATTTCCAGAACATTATTGAATATTTTAACTCAAATCTCTCACTATTAATTTTGACAAGACACATTTTATGTGTTTTGTCTCATACATAAATGGTCTTCCAGATTACGACCAGTTAAATCTCAAGAAAGGATTGACCATAATTATTATTGATAAAAAAGATTATATAAAATATTTGGTAATTTTTCTCGATAGTCATTTGAAATGGGACATACATATCAAAAATGTAGTAATGAAACTAAGATCCTTGTTGTATAAATTTAAATACCTTGTGCAGATAGTTGACTTAAAAACATTAAAAGTGTTATATCCTGCATTGGTAGAGACCCACTTGACCTATGGATTATTGGTATGGGGTGGTGCAACTAAGACACACTTATGCAACTTGGAAGAGATGCAAAAATGGATATTGGGGATTATTTTTAGAAAAAAATTCACATACTCTTCAGAGGCACTCTTTGATGAGGCAAACGTTCTCAATATACGACAAATTTTTAGTTGTATGATATTGAGTACTCAACATAAGAATTGACTTTCATAGATCATTGTTACGGCACTCGCACTGTCAAGACAATAGCACAACGTAGTTATTTCTTTTTGGGTCGTAGGTTGTATTCTAAAATTCCGCTGCAATATAAACTAATAAATTCAAATATTTTGTTTAAAAAAAGAATTAAAGAATGGGTAACATCTTTGGGCAGGTCTGAAATTAATCGCTTAATAGATCTTAAAAACTATAGTTAACACAATCGTTTGGAGTGTTATTCACTGCATTTCTGTTGAATGTTTGATTGTTTGTTGTCATTGTAAGGTATATGTATTAGTTAATAGTATATTAGGTCTTTTGCTCGGTTTATTTGTATTGCGCGCACTTAGAACATATATTCATATTGTGGCCGATTGGATATGCATTCTGTGCACACAAGTATAACTTTCGCAGAGAATGTAAAGTCGGACGAGATCGATCGTTATTGCTTTGCCGTGTTTTATGAATGGACAGATTAGGGGAATTGTAGTCGTTAAGAACTCGAACAAGCTTTTTAAGCTTAAAGATATTTTAATTTATTTGCGTATTTTGATGTAGGTGTAAGTTTGTAAAACTACTAATTGCTTCTGCGTGAATAAGTATTATTATTATTATTTTTTCTACGAGCGTGCGGTAAAGTACACTTTTCAGCATTTTTTTAGTACGAAAATTTTATAATTTTTCTCTTGTTAATTAATCCTAAAATCTGATCTGAGTACTCTTTGTCGTCGAAAATCTGCAAAAAAATGACCGCTATCTATGTGACTTAACTTAAAGCTGCTGAAGGTGCAGCCGTAGGGGTGTCTATATGGAAAATTTGTTTTTTGCTGCATCCCTACGGGTATTTTTGAAGGGGATTTAATGCGGCCACACTATTTTATTAATTACATCTACAAATGTTCATTTTGTGTGCGACGCAGAGGGAGATATCAACTATTTCCCATCCATCTGACTTAGGTTATTGACAAACATCTGACGGCTCATATGACACTGCCACTTTAGGTTATTAACACTTTTTCAGTAATGTTACTTCACATACACAATGACAACTTCTAAATTTACTACAACTATATGGAATAACCATTTTATAACACTACAATATACAACATGTTGATAGAAATTGATCTTAAACATGAAAATAATGCCGAAAACTTTTAGACTATTAATGTAAACAAAGAAAATAATAATAAACTATTTGACACAAGCAATTTATCTGTCGTGTTAGTAAAAACATATTACCAAAACCAAATAATGACGTGAAACTAGAGGTGCAACTATATTGAAATTTGTCGGTTTTTTTTTGTGAAACCCATTTTTATGATTCTTAGCAAAACATATGGGACAAGCAATTCCGTATATTTTTAGTCACGATCGTATGAAAAAAAAAACGTACCAATTCGTAAATTCTATTGAAAAAGTATTAATCTTTAAAAATATGACTCACTCCACACATACTACGTTCCTTTTATAAATATCACTATTCCAAATAAAAACTGTGACAGCTACCGCACACAAAAGGTAACTGTCAAGCAAATTATTAGTAAAATAAGTGACTTCAAAGATCTAAAAAAATATTTCCAAATTATGACAAACCAACGAATTTCAAAATAGAGAGATATGGTAGAATCATAACTGCAACCAACGAATTTTAAATTAGAGAGATATGGTAGAATAATAACTGCAACCAACGAATCTCAAAATAGAGAGATATTATGGTAGTTCTAAAAAATAACGTCCACCACTATTAACGTTAACGTCATTTGAACATCTGGTTAAACCAACGAATTTCAAAATAGAAAGATACGGGAGACAATTTTTAGCATAAACTTTAAATTTATATACGGGGTGAGTCAAAAATGTATTTCTTTATTTTGTTAAGGAGAAAAAAGTAATTTTTTTTTATTTTTTTTTTACAAACCTCATACAACCCTCAATGTAACCTCATACAACCCTCCATGTAACATATTAATTTGACACATTTGTCAATTATTCTTGTTACATGAATGGTCCAATACACGAGAATGCCGTATGTTACTGCCAAATTTGCTCATAGGAAGAAATTTGTGACATATGCGTAAATGTCCTTTCCGCACTTGACGAATGACGGAACTCCACTGATTTATTACTAAAGATGATTTGATTTTTCAAAACGGAACAGATGAAGAAGCAAAAACCGAAAATAGTGTTGAGGTTGATATTAGAATATTAGAACTTCTGTGTTATTCATTTGGAAGTATCATGCGTAAAACCCAATGCAATTCCATTTTTGTTTTTACCAAACGAATACCTAATACAAAATTATATCATCTGACAAGAAAAATCAATTCAGGACAATTAATTGTTTCATTCAAAATATTATACTGGCACGAAATAGGAAATAGCTTACTCCTCAATCAATCCTACAACTCAAGTACTGAAATAATTTTCTCTGAAACTTCTGTATGAATGTGATGTGGTAATTGTTCTAGGGAGTTCAAACAACACAGCAGTATTCTAATCTTACAAATGCATTACAAAGTTGTATGCTCTCAGTATTATGAAAAGTTTGGGAATTTAGAACCCTCGGTCATCCTGACACACGCGAAAACGGATGTTGCTCATCGAGTACAAATGCGAGAGGTCCTTAATTACTTTTTCTCCAGGCACCAAGAACTGCCCGGTTTATATTCACCTCTAACAAGTTAGAGTGATTCATATTCCGAATCCCATGATATTTCTTAATATTATCTGGAAATAGAAACCTAACTTAAAACTTTTAAATATTGAGAAGAGAAACAGACCTGTTGTTAAGAACCAAATAAAAAAATCGAGTACTAATACATTTTAGGAAAAAAATCAAGTCTGTGACGATTAATTTTCTTTCCCCTATTTTTGAATATTTAGAAATTCCATAATACCTATACAATTTTTGTGAACTAATAAATCATTGAACTAGTGACAAAATATAGGCCTGTTACAAAACAGGCTTGTAATTCAGTAGTAAGTAGTTCGTTAACTATGTGATTATTTTGATTAATATATTTTGTATTCAGTCTCAGTCTAATACGCATTATACCCAGATTGTTATTATTATAAAACAGTTACTTTCTAAATCACCTGTTCGTGAAACAGTAAACACACTGAATAGGTGGGTTACCTATTGAATTTCATGTTATACAACAATTTTATACAGGATGTGGTAAATAGGTGCCTATATAGATATATAAAAAAATCTTTGTCGGATCATCATCATCATCATTATCATCATAATTTGTGACTATAATAAGCTTTCCACCAACAATGTTCCTTTTCAAGTTAAGCTGATTTATTCGCCTACATGATCCGAATATAAAGAACGATATTAGAACTTTTAATTTAAGCAAATTTTTTTAATTTGTTTCCAAAGAAAAGAATAATAAAAAATATATTATATATACCGGGTGTCCCACCGGGAAGGGATTCGATCGATTATGGAGAAACTACATTGTGGAAGAATCTGAAAATCTGGTGTGGTACTTAGGTCGACGGGACCAATTCAGCTAAAATGTTTTCAAGAATCTAGCACTTCCGGTTATACCGGAAATGGGTGTCAACTTCCTTCTTTCAAATACGACTCTATATAAATTATATTCTTTTTGGATTCTCCTTGTAATTCTAAACATATTTCATACAATAATATGTTATACCTATCGGCAGCCAAAGATTAATAACAATTTTTTATATGGAAGCTTTAATAATTGAATTTGTTAGAATATCCTAGGAGATATAGACCTACTTTAGCCGCCTACGTATATTTTTTTAGTAAATATTAATACAGGGTATTTGAAAAAAATGGTAAAATTCAAATTGAAAAAGTGTCATAATTCAAAATTTTTATATGGCAACCCCCCATTTTATATTTTTGTTATTTTTTTCCATCAAAAATAAGGGCAAGTTTATGAGAGGATGTCTATCCCAAAAACTGATAGTTTTCAAAATATCGGCAATTTTACATTTTTCTATTACAATAGTGATATGAATTTGAAATTTAATTGATTTTAGTTGGCCATGTTGGCTTTAGATAGCAAATAAATATGACATTTGATAAAAATAATCAACAACTATGACAAATTGTAGACATTAATTAGTAGAAATAATCATGGCGGGCGTATAAATTATACTAACGAATACTATCTAAATTTGTTTATTATTTATGAATAATGTGACAGAGTGATGTCACAAACGTGTGATACATTTTCTACCAGGTACCCAGAAAACACAAGCCATCACCAAAAGTTGTTAAACGGATAATAGATAATTTCAAAAATTTCGGGCCCGTAAAGACAAAAATAAAACGAAGGGAACCTATTTGTGACGTACTGGGGTACTTCACGCCATATCCTACGACATCTCTGAGAAAATTTGCAGTGGAGTCTGGATTTTCTAAAAGCACCAATCTCCATAAATAATACACAAATTTAGATAGTATTCGTTAGTATAATTTATACGCCTGCCATGATTATTACTAATAATTAATGTCTACAATTTGTCATAGTTGTTGATTATTTTTGTTAAGTGTCATATTTATTTGCTATCTAAAGCCATCATGGCCAACTAAAATCAATTAAATTTCAAATTCATATCACTATTGTAATAGAAAAATGTAAAATTGCCAATATTTTGAAAACTATCAGATTTTGGGATGGGGTTGCCATTTAAAAATTTTGATTTATGACACTTTTTTCAATTGGATTTTTTACCCTTTTTTTCAAATACCCTGTATTAATATTTACTAAAAAAATATATGTAGGCGGCTAAAGTAGGTCTATATCTTCTAGGACATTTTAACAAATTAAATTATTAAAGCTTCCATATAATAAAAAATTGTTATTATTCTCTATTCTGAAAACATCATTTTTGACATAAAATTTCAAATATTTCGAAAACGGCTGGCGACAGGTATAACATATTATGCACGAAATATGTTTAGAATTACAGAGTCCAAAAAAAATATAATTTACATAGGGTCGCTTTTGAAATAAGAAAGTTGACACCTATTTCCGGTATAACCGGAAGTGCTAGATTCTTGAAACCATTTCAGCGGAATTGGTTCCGTCGACCTAAATACTACACCAGATTTTCAGATTCTTCCACAGTGTAGTTTATCCATAATCGATGGAATCCCTCCCCGGTGGGACACCCGGTATTTTTTAAAGGATTATTACAGGTAAATATTTGAAGAAATCAAATCAGTCCTAAGCCAACGTATCGACATGATTTATTGTTCGCTTCAAGGATAAAACTAAAATTTAAAAAAAATCACATCATAACCAACATAAAAATCAAAAAATACAGAAATAATTAAAATGATAATGATAAGATCATATAGAAAAAGTAGTATATTATACAAATGTTTTAACCCAAATAACTCTCCCTTGTAACAATTAAAACATAAATGCATCAGATATTATGCGTTAAAGGTTCTTTTTGTGTGTTTAATGTATTTAAAAAACGATCACATAGGTACAATATAAACACACACATCTTCAAAAACATTACTTACCCTTTGTTATTGTTAGACGACAATGTCACATAAATGCTAAATTATTTCAATTTTGTTAAGATTAAAAATAGAGAAAAAGGCGACTTAGAAGAACAAACATATTTTTTGAGAGTGGGAATATTTTTGGCAAAATTCAAATTTTTTTAGTACGTTTAACCTTCCTACCCTCACAAAAAAAACGGATTTAAATAAGGTGACCTTCCGGGCAACTTTAATGATCCACTCCAGCGGATCCACCTACCAGGAAAGTTTCCATCTAGCTGCTGACGAACAGCAATTGTATAGTGTGGAGATGTCCTATCTTGTTTAAATGTCAACCCATTAAAAATATGTGCAAAAATGTGTGTTAATATAGGAGCTTGTTAAGATTGCAGAGTTCTTTTCTCCAGTAAAATTTCCTGGTGAGAAAATAAATAAACAGCACATTTAACTTCTGAAGATCTTGAGTTAAGTGTGGGTTTCCATCAGACCACCGCGCCGCCGAGAATTATGATAATTAAAAGTCCGTTTTAGAAAAACCCAGCACTCATCTGAGAAACAAACAAATGTTGATCATATTCGGGTTATTTATTATCCGTTCATTATTTAACACTGAAAATTGAAAATCTCTATCTTCATTTAATTCCTGAAGAAGATTAATTTTGTACATGTGGAATTTGTGGGCTTTTAAACTTCTTTGATATGCCTGGAACTTAACGTTTTATCGATATTGACGTAGCCCATAACAGAAAATTGTATATGGATTCTTATTTTAATCGCCACTAATCTAGATCCCAGAAATATTTGGCTAAAAACTCAATTATGTATATTCAGTTTGCAACAACACACAACAATTGTTTGCTAATACATTTCAATTATTTAAACTCTTTACGCAGTGAATTTTGATTAAAATAAGCCGAAATAATACCCATTAAAATACTGTGAGGTATTGAATGGAGATAAATCACATCTACTTTTAGCGGAAGATAAGAAAACCGTGAAAAGGGTTTGACAGTTCTAACAACCAATTAAATTTTATTATTTCTTGTCATGTAACAGAATTAATCCAATCATTTCAACATTTAAGTGAAAGCTACCCCAGCGTAGTTTTCAATCACTATGATGATTGTTTAAAAAAAATCTTATCGAATAGCCCTCTGACATTATTGACAAATGCCTCATAATTTTATGTGAAATTTCTCAGGCACGTTTGTTCGTGTTACTAAGCAACGTGCTTTCGATTGTCATAAAATTATCTCGTTTATTATCAATGTCCTAGGGATATTATAGCTAAAGTTTTTTTATTAGAAGAATCGAAATCTGTAGTAGACAAAGTACTAAATTATATCAAGCAAGTAAATTCGTTACTGAATAAAAATCGTGGCAGCTGCACAAATTTTTATCAAATTCCAAAACGAATCGACCAATCTAAAAAAAAAACAGCTTTAAAATAAAGTGTAACTCGACCTACTTTATTTATTTAAATTCTCAGGATGACCTGAAAGGAGGTACGTGCTACAAAAATTCCAAGAATTTTTCCTAAAATTTCTACTACATATGCGAAAAGACTTCTGTTTCATTCTCATTGGGCAAGCCTATATACCTATAGGATGCTTTATCTCACCACAATAATTTTCTAATTTTTTATATTGTTTATGTTTGTTGTAATTTGTTGTTGCCTAATAATGCCCACAGTTACGACTAGGTAGGTTAAAAATGAGTGGGTCTGCACCAGAGCCTCCACTGCGACCACCGAGGGTCTATTATGGCTCATACCTATTCATATTTCACCCAGTAGCTCAATCTTCTTAATGGATTCGAATATTTTGCTGGACGAGCTTTCTTTTAGACTCGCTGGTAGAAGGGTTACTTCACCAAATATTGCGAATCTAGTTCTAGCTGCACCTGAGCAAGAACTTAGTACATGTTCCGCCGTCTCATCATCCTCCAGGCACTCGGAATTTACCAAGAGACCGAACCTCGAGAGATGATGATTCAAACGACAATGATCGGCAGACAGTGCAGATAAGGTCTATACTCATACCCAAGAACTCCCTGGCCCTCCGGTCCGGTCGTTGGCTTTACAGCTTTCGTCACCCAAGCAACAGCGTTGTTATGGGTCTAAGCGCATATAATAATAATAATGACTTTATTGTGATAGACCGGCGAAGTTGACGCACAAGTCTCCTAGCTTAACCTTAATAAGTATTAACTTATTCTAGACATACACAAGAGAAATATACAAAAAAAAAACAAAAACAATAAATGTGATATGTCTAAGTCCCGGTTTCAGACAAGAAAAAAAAAATAATTAAAAATAAACATAAAAACAAGAGAGTTGCTAACTATTAATTTCCTAACCATGCATTTGAAACGGTGGCCAGACAAATCCGACACATCGCCGGGTAGTACGTTGTACAATCGCGAAACACTATAGCTAAATGACCTTTCAAATAAGGCTGTGTAATGTGGGGGTGGAGTAACAATATGAGCATTTTTAGTATTTGTAGGATGAGCACTTGATCTGAATTCAATTTTATTAAACAAATATGTCGGAATTTTATTATGTAGAATCTATAAACAACTAATGCAGCAGACGCCTCTGATCCATTCTCAGCCATCCCAGCTAAGAAATCTTGGCACTTAGACCACGTTCTCTTCCCCGAATACCAGCTATCAGACGAATGCAAGAATTCTGCAAAAGCGGTATCCTGCGCTCACCAACACCAAGCAGACAAGGCCCATAGACGACATCGCCAAAATTAAAATGTGACAGGACCAAGCTATCACAGAGCATTTTCTTCATGGACTGACTTAGGAGTCCTCGCTGGCTATAGATCAATTTAAGATTAGAAAAAGTCTTCTTAATACACTCACGTGCATGCTCGCAAATCTGCATCGATGTGCAGACCTAGGCTTTTTACAACATTGACACATTTTAGTTCAAAACCCGCCAATTCAAGTCTCAGTCCAGCGGAGCAGTCCTACCGAGCACGACGCGCGCCCAACAGCCCAATGCAATATAGGATTAAATGTGTGTTAAACATTAACCTAAAATTTTCTAAAATGAAACTATTGAATTATCAATTTTAAATTGATTCAAATTAGCTACTTAATGATGAAAAATAGTTGCATAATATGATTTTTATGTTAATTGCAGGCTCCACGGTTCCTATGAAGCTCTCAAATATGGTTCACTCTTGGACGGTCTGGCTGATCTCACCGGCGGTATCACAGAAAGTATTCCAATCAGACAGGATGCAACATCATGTGCCAGACTATTACACAAACTTCTTGATATGACATCAATAATTACATGTACAGTACAAAATCCAAATCAAGTTAGATCTCATACAGAACAACTTGCAAGTGGAATACATACAGGAGTTAATTATAGGATATGTGCTGTAGAAAGGTAAACCTATATATTAAGAAGATTCAATAATATAACTCATGACTTATCAACAATTTCAGAAAAAATGTGTACTTCGTAGGAAAAGCACATTCCCGGAGTCCTATATGGTTCCATATTCGTCCGGGAAAGTATCCCTTCTCCTACTAAGTACACAGTATACTATTGTGCTAGTATAAGCTCTTCGTAAATGTCACATTATGTAACAAGCAATTCGTAAATAAAGCCTCCCGCTAGGGAATTCGGGCGTGTCTAGTATTGGCAATGAATGATTGAGTTGTTGCGTCTCGTCCGGCCCTCGTTTGTGAACTGTGATTCACCGGGCATAGTGCCTGCTCACACTAGATGTCGCTAAAAACATCGTGTTGGAAAGTGAGTGTTTTGATTGGCATTGTTCTCCATTCCATTGCCCAAATTTCATGATGCAGTTCTTGCAGTTTATTTGTATTTAGTTTCAACTTTATACTAATTATACGAGTACATAAACTCATTTGGAAAAGACATGTTTTTTACTTTAAACTTAATTTTTTTGGACTTTCAGAATAGAAACATTTAATAACGAGACAGTTCAGCTGATAAAACTCCGA
The DNA here is from genome assembly GCA_911728435.2 of Apoderus coryli. Classification (NCBI taxonomy): domain Eukaryota; kingdom Metazoa; phylum Arthropoda; class Insecta; order Coleoptera; family Attelabidae; genus Apoderus; species Apoderus coryli. The sequence continues at coordinate 4,914,176 of OU452204.1, read as the reverse complement.
AATCCATTGGGACAAGCTATAGATTACGTAGGTCCATGGGCGATAGACTCCCCAGACTGGTCCGAGTTGTCTGCACAAGAATTTGAACGTATCCAAAGTAAAACTATAGAAGAGGAATTTTGGATACCATATTCAGAATTTATGAAAACGTTTACACATTTAGAAATAGTACATTTAGATAGTGATACAAGTCGAGATGAACCAAGTTTACACAATAAAAATACGTGGCAAATGCGATTATATCAAGGTAACTGGTTACGTGGAGTAACGGCAGGAGGTAAGTTTTTGGCTTGCTTATAATTAAGTAGTAATAAAGCAAGATATCTATTACATTAAATAAATTACCTAAGCAAATATGCATCTGGAATATTCTTTTCTCTGCTGATTTATCTATTTAAATTGTTGAGATAGGAAATATTTCGTAACCGTGTGTAGTGGATACGTAGTCTTATCGAAATCAGTTGTTGCGATGAGTATGAATCGTTGCCCTGACATTTTCTGTCCTCTAACATTAATAATAAACTAGACTGCCAAACAATAAGTAGGATATCATGCAGCCAACATCCAAAAAATTTAAAACTGCGAATCGATTTTTGGTCATTTTTCATAAAGAATACGGAAAAATTAAAAATAACTTTTAATTGGTTAACGTATTTTATTTATAACGACACTATAAGATGGCAGGCCATACTAAAAATTATGCACCAAATCATTTGATCGACAGACATTAGAAAGTTTATTTTCTTCTTTAATCATGTGTTGGATAGCGTTGTTCACGTTTGCAGCACTGGCATTTGCTACTGGATCAATGAAAAGTCGTCGTAAGCCTTTAAGTTTGAAGTTTGTATTATGCTTTAGCCAGTTTGAAGATAACGTATTTTTTAAACACCCCTTTGTGCCGTCTTGCAATTACAAATAGTTCAGTTTTCAGCATTTCTTTATAAAACGGGATACTGTGTTCACCAATCAATAATGTAATTTTTTTCCCTCGATGACATTGGTAACTTTTCTATTAACGGCGAGTGGTAGCTTGCATGATCTAGAACTCTTATAAAATGTTGCGGTACGTTTTCAATCATTTGTTGGATATATTCTTCGAAAATGTCTGCAGTTATATCGTCATGACTTCATGATAATTGTTAGTTCTCTTTAATTTAAAGTCTAACAGCCCGCAGATCTTCGGTTTTCCCAGCGAATATTACAATCTTGACGAGTTTTCCATAATTTTGTTGTAATTATAGAGGCAATGGGATCGTCACTTTCAATCGCTGCATGATTTCTGTCCAGTGTAGTAGGTATTGCCTTGGTTTTTAAATTGAATGAACTTTTCTTCGTAGTTCATTTTACGGTCCGTTTTCGATTGTTATTAGCATCTTGCCAGGGGCATTCTGTGGCTCTTTTAGTCGATAATACTTTCTTTCTTTAAGAAATTTGTAAATTCAGGACTCCGGTTGTCTTGGCACATAATGTCACTATATTTCGAACTGTGCTCGTAGGCTGCTGATGACAATGAGCATCGTGAATTTTCAATATCGATGGAAGGAGTGATACTGGGAGCAAATTAAGGGTAGAGGGTAGGCAGGTCACTGTTACAACTTTGACTTTGACCTTTTCTTTTTCCTGGAATGAATGTCGAATATCTTTAAAGCCAAATTCTACACTCTTTAAATTAACGTCACATTTTTATCTCTCCATATCATATTATATTATCTAATATATGTATATGGAAGCTATTAGTTTCGTAATTCCTTTTCTCACCGGAAATACGTGTTTTGGGTCATTATAGACCTAAATAAGTAGTTTTAAAAAATGTCTGTATGTAATCTAGATATTTAGTACTAACTAGATTTACCCTTCTCCACTCACTCTCAGACTGTTCTCGAAGGCCCAGCTTCTACAGCCCCCATAGGATTCGACTGCAGTTGGCTGCGATGCATTCCAATAGTTGCGTTCGCAGTTGCGATTCAGAACGAGTTCAGGGACTAATCGCATGTGCATGAGCGCGAAACTTTGTGATGGCCCCTTAACTGGTTTTGTACCCACGACCACAACCTTCATTCATTTTAATCTGCAGTATAATCGATACAACGATATTAATCCATATTCAATCATTTTATACTTTTATACCTACGTACTGGTAAAATCAACTTAAAATTTTAGGTTGTAGAAACAATCCAGATACGTTCCATATCAACCCTCAGCTGCAGCTGCTTTTAAGTGAAATGGAAGAAGTGATTGTGTCTCTAAACCAGCATAGTATAATGGAACCAAAAGTAATTGGATTCACTTCGTATGCACTACCAAAAAGTTCTAGTGATACGATAGGAAAAGCGTTTTACAAGAAAAATAAATCTTTATTTAATTCGCAATATACTAACAGTAGACAGGTATGTATTGAAGGAATTGGTCATCATTTTGAAAAACTATGTTAAATCATCATTTAATTAATAGTCACTAAAACAAAGTCTAACAATAATACTTAATATATTTATTTTTTTATTATTCTTAAACCGTTATTCTCATTTTTTTCAGTTTACTTTTTTCTTGGGGTGCATGTTCGGTTTTTATAAGAAAATTTCTTCTTTACATAACTTTTTTAAAATAAAAACATACATCTTTATTTTCGTCAATAAATAAACACTAAAAAGAGAACGACGTTTCGTCACTAATTAGCAACTTCTTCAGGCTGAACATTTTTCTGAAAATTACATACAAATTATTTACGATGAAACAATTATTATATATAATATATTTATTTATTTCTTATTATTTTTTTTTATTTATTATTACCTTACACAAATTCCAATACATCAATATCAAAAAACAACAAACAATTTTCTTTATAGTTTACAAACACAACATTTAAAACATTCAAATATAATAAAATTAATTTTTATTTAAAGGATGTCTAAAATTTTGGTATTACAATAGTTGAAAGTGTGGCTTGTGGCTTCAATATGTTTTTTAAACGCTGTTTTGTTATTAGAGTTTTTGTGTCCGTTTAATCTCTCCTCTAAATTTTGCATGGTTTGTCCAATATAGACACCATCGCAATTGTTACATGGAATTTGGTAGACTACATGTGATTTTTTTAGATGTGGTATTTGTGTTTTCAAGTTGCTAAAAACGTTTGCCTTCAAAGTGTTTGTATTTTTGTGGCACGTTTGAAAATTATAGGGTTTTAATTTTTTTTGGAACGACTCTGAGAAACCAGGTGTATGAGGAATGGATATGTATTTTATATTGTTGTTGGTAACTTTATTTTGTTCATCGTTATTGTAAAATTTGTGAATTTTAGTTGTTTTTGTTTAGTGTATTTTTCGCTTTATTAATACATTCCTCTCTATTTTCTGGGTCTGTCAATTTAATTACTCTATCAGCGAGACCAAAAACCACACTTTTTTTCTGGTATAGGATGGTTTGAATGAAAGTTAGTATATCTACCAGACCATGTAGGTTTTGTATACCATTTGGTTTTTAGTTCAGAATTGGTGTTTATTAATGTAAGATCTAAAAAATGTATTGTTTTTTGATTCTCTATTTCGGTAGTGAATTGCAACTTTGGATGGTATGAATTTAAAGTGTTGTGCATTGAGGTTATTTGTGTGTTTGGTCAAATAGTGATGCAATCATCTACATATCTGTAAAAAAATAGGGGTTTGAAAGATAAAGATCGGACATCCGTGTGATTCCCAATCTCAGACCACTGTTATGTAAAGAAGAAATATTTTGTTATAAGAACCGAACACCACAAGAAAAAAGTAAACTGAAAAAAATAATACTTAATGATTTATTAAAACAAGTTTTGTCTTCTTTATGCTAAGTTCATTTGCGGATACGTCACAAAGAATATTTGTCTTGAACCTTATTTCTTTAAATTTCGCTTTAAACTCTTGGTATGGCTCACAAACAAAATATGAATTAAAACATTAATTGTTATCTAATGTCAAAAACCATTTTTAGCTCTCCATATCATATATGTAATATATGTATATATGGAGACTATTAGTTTCATGAAAAATTTTTTTTTTAATTTCACCGGAAATACTTGTTTTTGGTCATTTTATACATAAATAAGTAGTTTTAAAAAAATGTCTGTCTGTCTGTCTGTCTGTATCCACGAAAACGCAAAAACCGCTTAACAGATTTTAACCAAATTTGGTACAAAAATACTATTGGACATGGCAAGGAGCTGATTAGATTTTGGGAAACATTGAGCGTAGGCAAAGGGTTTAAAAGAGGGTTCAAAAATTTAAAAAATTCATAGTTCTTAAACTTATCCGATATACTGCATAATTTTTTACTCATTTAATTGAATATAACCTAAAATATTGAAGATAAAATATTAGACCACATTGGCGTTCGAAAATGGTGTAAAATGGGGTAAAAAAGATTAAAAAAAAAACGTATTTCTTAAAAATAGCAGAAATATTAACTAGTTATTTATAGTTTTGATAGAATATAACCTATAAAATGTGTCATGAATAACTTACTTTCATAGGCGTTCGTAAATAGTGGAAAAGGGGTCAAAACATAAAAAATATATATTTCCTAAACTTATTCGAAATATGGAATAATTGTTCATAGTTGTGATACAATATAAGCTAAAAAATATTCCATAAAAGAATTGGTTCACACAGGCGATCGAAAATAGTTTAAAAAAAGGGTCAAAAACGAAAAAAAAATGTTTCCCAAATATACCAGAAAAATTGGCTAACAAGCTTTTAGCTTAGTAATTCTCAAATAGTAGAAAGGGTTTAGTTAAGTATGTATTATTATGTTGGGAATTTCTACTATATATTTATTTTAAGCATATTCTTGTGAAATTCAAAATTTGTACTGCAGTTTCTTGAATAAATATATATTATTATTATTATTATATATAGCTTTGATATAAGATAACCTAAAAAATGCAGCATAAAATTTTTATTTACATAGGCGTTCGTAAATAGTAGAAAAAGGGGTAATATAAAAAAAATGTGAAAAAATTTATATTTAACTAGTTGAATTGGTGTTAAAAATACACGACAAAAATTAATGTACCATAGGCGTCCGTCAAAATTCTAAAAAATAGTCAGAAAAAATTTGTATCCGTGATAACTCAAAAACCACTTAACGGATTTCAACCACATTTGGTACGAAAATACTACAGGATATTTATAGGTGGTGATTAACATTGAGCGTAGGCAAGGGGTTTAAAAGAGGGTTAAAAAATTTAAACAATCATGGTTCTTAAACTTACCCGAAATATTGAATAATTTTTCATAGTTGTGATAGAATATAACCTAAAAAATGTTACATAAAAGAATTGGTTCACACAGGTGTTCGAAAATAGTCTTAAAGAAAGGGTCAAAAAAATGTTTCCCAAATATACCGGAAAAATTGGCTAATTATATATACCGTTAATATAAGATAACCTAAAAAATGCAGCATAAAATTTTTATTTACATAGGCGTTCGTAAATAGTAGAAAAAGGGGTAAATCAAAAAATAATTAAAATGTAAAAAAAATTATATTTAACTAGTTGAATTGATGTTAAAAATACACGACAAAATTAATGTACCATAGGCGTCCGTTAAAATTCTATAAAAGGGTCCGAAAAAATTTGTATCCGTGATAACTCAAAAACCACTTAACGGATTTTAACCACATTTGGTACGAAAATACTACAGGATATTTATAGGTGGTGATTAGCATTGAGCGTAGGCCAGGGGTTTAAAAGAGGGTTCAAAAATTTAAAAAATCATAGTTCTTAAACTTATCCGAAATATTGAATAATTTTTCATAGTTGTGATAGAATATAACCTAAAAAATGTTACATAAAAGAATTGGTTCACACAGGCGTTCGAAAAAGGGACAAAAACGAAAAAAAAAATGTTTTTCCAAATATAACAGAAAAATTGGCTACTTATATATAACTTGGATTGATATGAATAGTGCCTCCAAAGAGAAGAAAAGGGCACAAAACCCGATACTTAAAAAAAAATAGCTGATGTCTAAAACAAAACAAAAATTTATTAAATTTAGATAATGACAAAAAGGTCATAAAATTATTACTTTTACACTTAAATATGGAGAGCCATTCGTGCCTCGAGGGCAACAGTTTATTTTAAATTAAAACAGGCAGCGTAAAAATATTGCCTTCTTCAAATTATAATACAAAATCGTCCAAATATATCTAAACTATTTTCACCAGCCATTCATTTGTATTATAATTGAGTCTGAATAATAAGCCAACAGTTTTATGTTGCCGAAACGTTGTTTTAATTTAATAATGTTTTTGACATTCCCCATCACCCCTTACAGTTTGTCGGTACGTTTGTGCGACACACTGTATAACCTGACGCAAAACTTCTTGGTTTCAGAGTTTCAGATAATCCTGCAGAAAATAGAATTTTCTTTTAAACTTTTTACATTTATTGAGACTGAGAGACAAAGTAGCCAAATATCCTAATATCGGTTTACTGCTTTTGTCTACTTTGGGACTAAAAATTCTCCTGTTTTGCCTTACACAAAAAAAAAATAATTTGTACCAATTATTTTCATTAAAGTTTAATTAATTCGAATTATGTAGGTCAGCCATAGATGTCAGCTTGAACAAGGAAGTTATTTAATACTGCCAACTACCTTCGAACCAGGACAGGAATCTGGATTTACTCTACGGGTATATTCTTCAAAACCACTAAAACTTAAGTTGGTCGATACAGTTCCACAACTGATAAAATCAGCAATAGTTAAAGCACCACCATTGTTAGATGGAAAAAGTTTTAGTCAGTATGAGGCAGTATTTTTACAATTAGCGGATGAACACAGAACTGTTAACGCATTCGAATTACAGGAGCTTTTAGATGCGTGTCTACCTAATGACTATATTAAAAGTTGTGCTTCGATTGAGGTTTGTCGACAAATTTTATTGACATTTGAGGTGAGTTTAATTAACTTTATTGCAAACTTATTGGATTATAATCGAAATTTTTTTTGCTAGAATTCAAATGGAACAGGTCGACTGAAATTCAGTGATTTCAAAGATCTAATGTGCAGTCTGAAATTCTGGCAAACAACATTTAAAAACCACACAAAAGAAAAAACTGGTATTCTTAAAGCAGAAAGGCTTCGAGATGCCCTTCTGGAAGTAGGTTTCCAGTTAAGTGGAGAGGTGTTAAGTACATTAATATTACGCTATATGAGAAAAGATGGAACTCTGAGATTTGGAGATTTTGTGTCTGCTATATTGCATCTTACTGTCTCCTTTAGTAAGTTTTTTTTATTAATATAAATGAGTTTTTATTAGATAAAATGTGATGGAAATACATTTGACATCATTATGCAGTATAATTATTTTTTTAATGGTATACCTTTGCTTTTTGCAAACTAGAAAATTGGAGAGTTTCGTAAAGTTCAATCTAATAGTCGGTTTATTCAGAAGTTTTCTATTCGTAGCTTTCGATTTTCGACAACTCCCCGCCAAATCTGTTTTTGAGGGGGACTTCAAAACCATTGCTGGTTAAATTTTGTGTTCCACCTGTTCACCTCCAGTAACCCCAATTTTATAATATCAAATACCATCCCTGACACATCATTTTAATCATGTCTTTCAAAGATTTCACACACGACTATTTAAAAAAATATTCTTAGATGAAGATACACCACCATAACAAAAAAACTTGATAATCATTTGGTCTCTATCGGCAGTGTCAGAATAAATTAAATTTATTTAGATTCCTACTGTATTTAGTCAGTAGGTAATAAATAGTTATTATATTTAGACAGTTTTAGGTTTATCAAATAATCGAGATGCAAAATCATCGAATTTGTTACACCTTGTATACCTACTGCAGTATTATTTTATGCCCGTACCTATAATTTAATCTCAATCTCAAACTTCAAGTGATCTTAGCTAAGAAATACTCAATACTTGACTCTTTAGTAACATTTGGTTTTTTAGTGACCATTTGCTTGAGTATCTATGCCTCAAAGAACGCATGTGCGGTTTGTAGCTGTCTGGGACAAGGCTTGTCTATAGTAAACATTTCTCAAGCCCGCCTTAAGTCACGAATACAGACACGAACTGAGTGTCGTCGCGAGCATCATCGTGCCTATGTTTGGACGGGCAATGCAATCCGCAACGCGACAAATTCGCTAACACCGCCACATCACCGCGTTCCACCGGTTGTCGGTATTCTGCCGTCACATCAAAAGAAAAGTTGTTCGCTGCTTATTAGAATCCCATAGCAGTGGATACCGCTTGCACAAGTCAATTTATGCTAGCACATCTCATTTTTCCACTCACTCACTTCCATTTCCACACTCACAGTTTCCAGTGTTTAAAACAACTAAAATTGCGCAATTCGTATCAAAAAAATAGTCAAACAATAACGCTGAATATTTTCTTTGAGCGGCGACCAAAAACCGACAAGATTTGGCGCGACCCATGTAGGCTTAATGTCGAGCGTGAGTCATCCCGCATGCCCTAAGACACGTGTGTAATCAAACCATGAGCAAATGTATACGCAGCTTAAAAATCTAGGGGGGAGCTTCAAGGACTTAGCTTTTGAGAAAAACCTATATAAGTATTTGAATATTTTCAATCTTCAAATGCTTGATAACTATCTGGTAGATCTTCTTGAGACTTGGAAATCTTTTTGGTGTGGCTATAGTACATCTAAAAATCCATGTAGGAGCGATAGTTTTTGAGAAAACCCCACACATTGAAAATTTCTAAACTCTAATTCAGTTTTGGGGTTATACTTTCATTGATTATTAATATATAGTTATAAATACTCCTATAATCTTAACTCTGATTCTAATATTGGAGTCCCCGCTTTATTTATTGGCATTGTTAAATAATACCTACTTGGTTTAAAATTGTCAAAAGTATTTCGGTTTCACAAAATTTTAAATTAATCTTCTCTTGATATTAACATAGTATCTTACATAAATATATTATATTTCGATGTAGTTTCTAATCATAGGAAAAATATTCCCGAGTATTTGTCCAATGTAGGATTAGCGACTGGTTCTCGCAGTTGTCACATTTAGCACCTGCTTCGGCTTTATTAGATTTCTATAATAACAATGTCTATAATAATGCATTTGAGTTTAATTTCCAATTAACCACATTCGAAGAAGTGGAAAAAGCTCTTGCAGAAATAAGATCAGTAGCGATTGGATCTGATGAGGTGGGTGCTCATATGTTGCATTGTTGCTGTTCTTCTATAGTTTCAATTGTTACTCATTTGGTAAATTGTATTATTGAAACTTCTACGTTCCCTATTCCCTATTTCCCTATTCCCCTATTTGGAAGCACTCTAATCTGATACCTATACCTAAATCTAAAAATGCCACCGAATTTAATGATCTACGGCCGGTTAGTATATTACCTACGCTATCAAATGTAATAGAAAAAGTCTTATGCAAACAAATCAAAACATATGTCGAAACTTGCCAAATAATTCCGTCCGTCCATTCGGGGGTTAGGGCGGGTCATGGCCCGCACAGCACAGATGATATATTCCAAGCTTTAGATAAAGATGAGAACGTAATACTAGTACTTCTCGATTATTCGAAGGCTTTCGATCGTTTAAATCATGAACTGTTACTTGCAATGCTTAAGTACTTCAACTTTCGGCATGAGGCGTGTGAGTTACTTAGATCGTATTTGTCGAACAGAACACAGCGCGACGTTTTTAATCAAAAGATTTCCAAATCTGTCAAATTAAAAGCCGGCGTACCACAAAGATCAATACTTGGTCCAATTTTGTCTGCAATATATACATCACAGCTTATAACATATTTAAAACATAGTCAGGTTCATTATTATGCAGACGATACACAGCTGTATATCGCATTTGCTTCGGATAATATCACTGAATCTAATAACAAAATTAATGCGGATATAGAGCATCTAAAAAAGGCTTTAGTCGACCATTGGTTGACTATAAATCCTGATAAATCTCAGGCGGTTCTGTTTTGTAAACCTTAACTTAGAGAGCGACTAGAAAATCAGTTAAATTAATATCATAATTGATAATGTACAAATAAAACTAGAAAGTAATGCAACGAATTTAGGACTCTTACTTGATAAAGATTTGAGGTTTACAAAACATATAACAAAATGTGTTCGGAAGGCGGTTTCAAGTCTAAAATTCATATATGCTCAAAGAAAACTTCTAAATACGAAACTAAAAAAGGTCCTGTGCGACTCGTTGGATCTGTCACATTTTAATTTTTGTGACGTGGTCAACAGTTCGTATCTGTTACTTGTTGATGAGAAACGTATACAATTAGAAGAAAATATGATAGAGGGGTCTCAGCAAAGTTGCGGGAAATAAGATGGTTGAATATGAAAGAGCGTTGGGGCCTACATATGTATAGTATTTATAATCAACTAATCACTCAAAAATACCATCATACTTATACCAGAAGATCAAGTTTCAGTTTGACGTACACAAATTGGATCTCAGACACAAATCTATTATAACGCCGCCCAAACACAGGACGGCTCAGTTTGAGAGGAGCTTCTCTTACAATGTGGCCCATATGTACAACATGCTCTTAGATGAAGTGAAATTATTATGGGGGTTAAAATTTAAATTGCGGATTCGAAACATTATATCCAACTTGGTCTAGTGGGGTAATGGCTGCAATGTTGAATGGTTTTTTTTGTTCTGCTGCCAATAATTTGTTGTTTGTTTAATATTATCTTGTTTATTAAAGAAGTAATCCATTAGATGCAGTGGAGTGTAATATAATTACAATAAAACAAAAATCATCGTCTCCACTATTTAATTCAAAAATTATGTCAAAGGGACATGTTTCGGAGACTCAGCTCCATCATCAGCCTAAAAGGCAACAATACAATATTAAAAAGGGTTCTTACATAGATAACGAAAAACACAAGTTAACAAACCTTGGTGGTATAAAATGCTCACTTTGTGAAGGCAGAGCTCCTAACAGACTAAATTAAAGTATACAATTATTTTTGTTTAAAATATTAAATCTAAAATAACAGAAACACATACAGGTATATATAAATAAAAAGATGTAAAAAATGTTGGTCCTGATAAAGTAAAATGAACAGACAAAAAGTAATGGGACAGTACAAGAGCTATCAAAAGTTTAAAAAGTATTGTAAATGTATACAAACAAATAAACAAAAACACTTAAACAAAACATAGAAGGAATATAATAATGACAAGATCAAACTCCAAGCCTTGGGTGTAAACATATATAAAAGACATATATAATATATATATAACATATATAAAAGACTCTTTTATATATGTTTACACCCAAGGCTTGGAGTTTGATCTTGTCATTATTATATTCCTTCTATGTTTTGTTTAAGTGTTTTTGCTTATTTGTTTGTATACATTTACAATACTTTTTAAACTTTTGATAGCTCTTGTACTGTCCCATTACTTTTTGTCTGTTCATTTTACTTTATCAGGACCAACATTTTTTACATCTTTTTATTTATATATACCTGTATGTGTTTCTGTTATTTTAGATTTAATATTTTAAACAAAAATAATTGTATACTTTAATTTAGTCTGTTAGGAGCTCTGCCTTCACAAAGTGAGTATTTTATACCACCAAGGTTTGTTAACTTGTGTTTTTTGTTATCTATGTAAGAACCCTTTTTAATATTGTATTGTTGCCTTTTAGGCTGATGATGGAGCTGAGTCTCCGAAACATGTCCCTGTGACATAATTTTTGAATTAAATAGTGGAGACGATGATTTTTGTTTTATTGTAATTATCTTGTTTATATTTTTTGCATAGGGGTAAATTTGTATAGCATTATGTATTATGAATATTTAGGTTAAGTTAGGAGGCATACGCCTCATCTTCGCCTTTTGTAATTTTATTACAATAAAGTCATTTATTATTATTATTATTTTCAGACATATTCGAATCCAAGGATCCATTGCAAAACGGGAATATTAAGCTCAATTTATCTGAGGTATGAAAATTTGTTTATTTTTTAGCATTAAAAAGTAATCTAAAGTGAAAAAATCGATATCAAATTGAAAGATTTATTTAGCAACTAAAACATTCGCTATTTAACTCAAGACGGAACTTTGATAGATATGCTAAATGCTAAAATAATTTGCTTCTACCAAATTAGCGTAATTCCATAGTTGACCCGCTTGTGGTTTAATTTGTTTGTAACAACTTTGTTTGTATGTAGTACCGTAGTATGTGCCTGAAATTCCCTGAATTTTATCAAATCTTGTTGTTCTTGAAATGTAAGAACGATCATAAAAATATTTTAAATATGTTCTTAGAATTAAATTGGTGCTGTGGTGCAAATTCAGTAATTTGCCAAAAAGTTATTTCTAAAGTTGAAAAACTATTTTTTCTTTAACGAAATAAAATGTAATTCTAATATTATATTTCATTTTTTTTTTCAGTGGCTCAAGTCTTCACTAACCTGTTAATCGAGTGATAAACCCTTTTAAATAAATTATGTAAATACTCAATCTGTATATATTAATTCATAATATTAATAATTCATATATTTTATAGATACACTTACTAAATACGAGTAATTTTGTTCTGTAAATTAACAAATAAATTATTGTTATAAAAGTGTATACTGTTAATTTATTTTGTTACAAAAATATTTTAAAATGTACAAAAATTACAAATGATTCTAACATATTAAAATTGGACGCCACAATTACATGGATCTGGCGCGCTATCCACAATCTCCTTGCACGGAAATATTGGACCATAAGTGTTCTTCAAGAAATTGACATGTCCTTGAAGGTTCTTTATCCTCATTAAGGCATCCTCAAAGTTTGAATTCAAGTTACAAATTTGGGCTTGCATCTTTTGCCTAACTTCGTCTCGATCTTTTTCAGCTGCTTTTGCACATGCCTTTGTTTGGGCTAACTGTCTTTCAAGATCTGAGATTTGGTTCTGCATAGATTTTCTCACTATATTACACCGATCTTTGGTTTTAGCCACTTGCCTAGCAGAATCTTCACGTACACTTTCCAACTGACTGTTGAGTTGAGTTATTTCATGAGCCCGCTCATTGGCCAACATCTCATTCATATCAGCTTGCTCTTTCAATTGAGCCATGTCTGAGCTTAAGTCTTGATTTTCCTCCACCAGACGTGCTACTTGTGCTTCTAGTTCTTCAATTTTCTTTGTCATTGTTAAACGCTCATTTTCACCAAGTTCTAATGTCGATCTAGAACCTTGAAGGTCATTAGTTAAAGCAGCAATTTTATCTTTATAGGTTTGGAGTTCTTTAGCCAGGGCTTCGTTATTTCTTTCAGCTAGCAAATGCATTTGTTGAGCTTCTTGTAATTTTACCTACAGATAATGAAACAAGAATTATAATTCCAACATCACTAAAAGTCTTGTTACTTTATGTCTGTAACAAGCAATCCATACAAATTTATTAAGTGTTGCTTTTGTTAAGTATATACATACATTTTGTGTTATTACTTAATTTGATATTTAAAAACAATTTACTGTTTCATATGAAATCCAACTAATTTAAATAATTCTCTTACAAAATAAATCTTACTTGAGTGGCTTTCAAGATATCTGGTAATGGTGCCAATTCTTGAAGTTTTTCCTGAAACTGATTCTTCACTTTTTGTATTTCCAAGTTTACCTGCTCACTGATTCTGTTATTCTCCAACTTCATTAATTCAATTTGACGCCTATGTTCTTCAACAGTTTGCTCTGCTTCTAAATACTTAAATAAATAATTTATAGGTAGTAGTAGTATTCCTTAAAACTAGATGTCTATAATATATTGGTGATACCAAAACGAAAATAAGAAGAAAAATATTCATGCGGTGAATGTCAAAGAATTCTGAACCGACAAAATTGTTATTGAACTAAGGGATGGTTTGGTTTTAAGGCACTTCAACTTCAGCAATATTTAAGAGCAGTGTTCTCGGATGCTCGCGCCCCTTCCGTTCCATTGTATCCCCTTACAGATATTTTGATGTATAGTATAAAATACCATAATATCCACGTGTGTATATTTTATTACATGAGGTTATATGCCGTATGTTTTACTAGCAGAAAACTATACAGATTTTTGAAAAGTGAAAACAACTAAAGTTTATCTTGAAAATGGATTCAGGTGTCGGGTAGGATAGCGACGCAAGTTATCAAGAGTTTGGTAGGTACCGACTTCAGCGATGTTGAAAGTGGTTATTCTACAACGGACGAAGAAGAAAATTTTGTTGGTATTCATATGGATAATTGTCCCAGTGTGAATATGATTTTCATCTTGCTAATGATTGTGACGATATGAATGCTTTTACGTGTTTTGAGTCATTTAGTATTGTGGAAAAACTATGCGAATTGACTAAACAAGATAATCCACAAAATGTTATGAAACCTTTTGGTCTGAAGTACAAATCAATAGAAAAAAGATAAAATATACGTATTCTTATTGGCCTAACCAAATGGCCACAATTATCGGATTATTGGAGTACAAATAATTTATGCAGATGACCCCGAGTATTTCGGAAATCAGTTACGACTCGTAACCGTTTTTTGACAATTTCTCATTTCTTCAAGTTCTTGAGATTTTCACAGTCTCATCTTGCTAAGCATAAGACACCGCTTACTAAAATAGGTATTTTTAAGCCGCTTGTGAGAACTGCAAAACTTTGGTCGACCCAGGTCCAATGTTTTCAATAGGTGCACAGCTTATAAAGCTGTATAAAGGCCATTTACATTTTAGACACCTCATAACATCTAACAGAAGTGGATTTAGTATTAAAATTTGTTCCTTATGTTCCAGTGCACCAAAACTTCGGGGATACACATGGAATTTTTGCATAAACATTTGAAAAGATATATACGATATATCGCATATATCTGGATCAGAGCACCTCAGAGAAAATTGTCGTGCATCGTTGCCAGAACCTAATTGTGAATACAAATCGGAAAATTATTCTTGACAATTGGTACATATCAGTGCGCCTTTGCGAATTTATGTTGACACAGAACACGTATCTGGGTTAGCAACAATTCCTTTAAATACACCACAATTCTGTTTCGTTCTCAAAGATATGCTTCTTCTAGTTAGGTATAACAATAGAAGAGATTTTTATCTTCTCACTAGTAACATAGGTACAGCTGGGTTTTGTGAAAAAAGCAATATGCAGTTGGAAGAATGCAGTTTATTATAATAGAAGGTGACTGTTTAGTTTAGAATAACGTTACATCGGTTTAAGCACAGTTTAATTGATCTCAGAGTCTGACTGGAAAGAAGTAATGAGTAATGACGTTAAAAGTGAAAACATAAGATTCAAAATAACCAAACCTACTTTAAGACATTTAATTTAGTAGATTACAAGAGGCCAATTGACTCAGTTGCAATCCTCAAGACAATAATTCAACCTTAATAAGAAATTGAGAACGAATTGAATATATCGATACATTTTTTGCATCTCTGATAATGAAAGAAATATATCGATACATTTCTTGCATCTCTATTAGTGACAGAAAGTTGACATTTCTAGCATCCGTGCCAAATAGAATGTATCGGTTTGAGTAACAATATGTGCAGACGGGCTACAATTTTAACTATAATAAAACGCTAGCTATCTTATTCACTCTAATCTTCAACGAAATGAAGGTAAAGCTAGGCACAGGTTTTTGACAATCAAAACAAGTGTTTTAACATGGGTTTAAATAGTTATTTTTGTTGAGGCTTCATTGAAGGGAAACATTTTTAAAATAGTTCCCAAATCGTCACTTTTTTCATTAAAGTAATGTCATTAGAAAACAAAACAGATTTGTGTGATATTCTTATGCAATCTACTCGCTTAAACAACATACCAACTTACAATGCAAGGCTGCCAGACTGTTTTTCAAATTATCGCTATTTAAATCTCGTACACACACACTTTATTTGAAGATTTTCACCATAAACATATTCCAGTACATTTTACTCAATAAATCCACACATTAGACAATAGATTTACACATGGAACATTATAAGATACTTGATTTTCCAACATATTTAATTTCCTCAAAATTTAATTTACTGAACTCCCACAATAATATAAGAAATATTAAAACATTATTTTATCTAAAAAAACTACTAATTTCTACTTATTTTTATTTTACTACTATTCTTGTGAACTAAATCTGGCAGAATTGTTTTTAAATGACACAAATTGACACATGTTGAGAGATTTGGCATTCGAATATTGATTTTTTACCGTCCTCACCAGACGGGCTACAATTTCAATAATAATAAAAGAAGTTCAATGACCCCAATATGTGCAGACGAGCTACAATTTTTTCAATAATAATAAAAAAATTTCATTGAACTGGGTCATAGAGATGCAAGAAATGTACGATATATTCTTTCTTTCATTATTAGAGATGCAAGAAATGTATTGGTATATACCATTCGATCTCAATTTCTTTTTAAGGTTGAACTATTGTCTCGAGTATTCCAACTGAGTCTATTGGCCGCTTGTCAATAATAATAAAAACAGTTCAATTACCCAGTTTTCAATAATAATAAAAAGAGTTCAATGACCCAGTTTTGAGCTGGCAACTTACGATTACGAAGAGTAAACGTTTACACAATTGTCCAACAGGTATGCCATGCTTGGTTTTTTAAAATTGTCTTTGAATGCAGCGCCCGGAACGTAGATGGTGAGGACGGTAAAAAATCAATATGCGAATGCCAAATGAGTCAACATGTGTGATTTAAAAACAATTCTGCCAGATTTAGTTCATGTGTGTAGTAATTTACATACAATACTGTTTTAACATTTGTTATATTATTGTGGGAGTTGAGTAAATTAAATTTGTTGGAAAATCAAGTATCTAATATTGTTCCATGTGTAACTATATTGTGTAATGTGTGGATGTGTTCAGGAAAATGTGCTGGAATATGTATATTGTGAAATTCGTCAAATAAAATGTGGCATCCGCGATTTTCTCATCTTTTCTTGATTGTTGCCAGATTTTGAATGAATTGAATTGAATGAAATATAAATAATATGTAAGATTTCCAACAACCAAATGATTTTAGCAAAAATAAAATAAACGTGGGAAAATGAAGTTTGCGTTTAATTAAGCATCTGCGCGTGTGTCGGGTGTAACCAGATTTCGGTTTAATTAAGCTATTGCGAGAAGAATGAGTACTAGATGTAGGATAATGATAATTTCAAAAACAGTCTGGCAGCCGAGCATTGTAAGTTGGTATGTTGTTTAAGCGAGTAGATTATATAAGAATAACACACAAATCTGTTTCCTTTTTTAATGATTTTACATTAATGAAAAAAGTGATGATTTGGGAACTATTTTAAAAATATGGCCTTCAAAGAAGCCTCAACAAAAGTAAACGTGTCCCTACCCTGACCATTTAAACGTATGTTAAAAAACATGGCATATTTTACACTTGTTTTGATTCTGAGAAATCTGTGCCCGCTTTACCTTGTGTTCCTTGAAGATTAGAATGAATAAGAGCTAATATGTTTTATCTTATTTAAAATCACAACATATCGAATACTATAATCAAACTATGGGGTCAGTTGACGTAATAGACCAAGATACTGAACCATACAGCACTTTGAGGAAATCTTATATTTGGTTCTCAAAAGCTGGTCTTCATATTTTGCACTTGATGCTTCTTAATTCCAAAGTTTTGTATTCCCAAGAACATAAAAACCAAATATCAATGTATAAATATATAAAGCTGTGTTGTCGTGAAATACTTATACTACTGAAATATAGTACCTAAAAGATACCGCGAAATAAACAAACCTCACCCAACATCGTCAAAGGTTTTACACGCAATGGCTGATTTACCCAAAGACATTGGAACGAAGCACTACGAAAAATGTGTATAATTTGCAAGAGAAACGAAGTTTGTAAACTGGCAAGAAAATGTGGCATTGGTTGCTAAGAAAAACCTGGTCTTTGTCCATTCGAACACTTTTAGTCGTTTCACAAATAATGTGTTATTTATACTAGGATTTTCAAATGAATGCTTAAGTTATATTTTTTAATTAAAAATATATGTAGGTAACCTTTATAATTACAGCTTATGATATTCTGTGTAGGTATATGCTTCATGTTATGACATTCATGTGAAATAATCATAATTTCCACATGTGGATATTTTGGTATTGTGATATATTTCCATATGGGGATATTGGGGTATGTAGTTGTTGACTAAAAATATTGGGTAAAAACTGACGTAAATATTATAATTAGGTATACTTTTAATATGTGTTTTTATACCAGACTAAAGCTTTTATCTTAGATGTATTTTAAGAAAGGCATGGTATAATATATTAAAATACCAGCTGGAGCGAAAGACGCTAATGTTCAGACAAATAGTGAATTGACTATGGCGATGGGAAATACACAGTTTTTATAAGTCACACTGGTAAAGTATAAGTGATATGATATTGTTGTATTAACAAAACCAAGCAAAAAAGGTTCTACTTGGGGAATATGGGTGTGTATAATGTGAATTTGAATGAAAAAATGGTGATTGGAAAGATGTAATCCCTTCTAAGAACTACACAAATAAAACATGAGTTCGTTTTGAATTTATGGGATCTCGATTTTTTAAAATTTACGAGTATCGAATTCAATAGGAGCAAACATATCTTAGACAACGTAAGTGAAAAATGATAGCTCAATTTCAATAAAACTCACTTTATTTCTGTAGTCATTGACTTGTCCTTGTAAATCTTCTACACAAGCCCTTAGTTCTTCCAACTCGTCTTGAGCTTGCCTATGCATCTCTTTAAACACTTTCACTTGTTGCTCTAATTCTATAACTCTCTCCTTAGATATCTCGCCTTTCTATAGTAAAGAAATGATCATTCTAAATAGTATTACCATAAACTTTGTTTCCTTTCAATTACCGGTGTATTTTTATCTCCAAGCAACATTTTCAATTTCTTATCACATTCTCTTAATTTCTCTTCAGCCTTTGCTTGGGCTTCTTTTGCTGCTTCAATACCTTCCTTAAATTTCTCGTTTTCAGCACGTAAACTTGCAACTTCAGTCAGTTTTGCCTTAAAGTCATCTTGGAGTCGATTATATTGTTCGCGTAACTCATTTAATTGCTGCTCAATGCCCTAGTAAAATGATAAATTTAAAATCGTATGCTATAATCATTATTTTTATTATTAGTATTGTTAAACATTTGTTACTAGAATTAAGATCTTCAATATTTCTGTTATTATGTCTTATTATTTCATGTTAGTTAGCAAAGGGAAAGCATTAAACTTTCCTAACAATTACTTACTGGTTTTGGAGGACATGGTGGTGGACTACACGGAGGTCTAGCACAAGGTGGTAAAGCACAAGGCGGTAATCCACAAGGAGGAAATGGAAAACATGGCGGCCGACCACATAACTGTTTCCTGTGATGTTCCAAGTGTTCACGTTCTTTTTGCACAGCTATAATCTCCTGTTGTACTTCCTTGACTTCCTTCTCCATATCACCCAGTTGTTTTTCCTAAAACACATGTTAATAAATATTCGATAGTTCAGAAATTCTTGTATAGCTATTTTAGATAACTTAAAAAATATAATTGCAATAGATTTTACCAAATTTTGAGTGGTGTCCGAATATTCTTTTAACCTGTTGACAATTTCCGCAGGACACAATCCTGCACCTGGACCGCAACCCATTTTCTTTCGACTTGGTGAAGATGAACGTGAATTTTTGGGACAGGATGGGTTCGGACAGTTCTATAATAATCAAAAGGAAAAATTTTATTAAGGTTTAGCAAACATTTTTTCTCAAAGTTACGATTCTATACTAAAAGATATTCCAAATATATTAAATATCAAATTAATGCTTTTTTTAGGTGGTAAAATCAATATAATGTATTGCATATTTATTGATATTAGTAAAATAATTTATTGGGCAAATCTGTTATTACAACAAAAGTACAAACAATTGTATTCTCAATGTATCCCGAAGATCAAGCCAAGAGATTTGGCGTCAAGCTATTTGTCCTCTCTCCCTATCAATATGTTATACTTAAGCTTTCTTGTTAGGTAGGTAGGTTTCTAAATGAGTAGATCCGCCCGCATCCTCCACTGCGACCACTTTAGGGTCTATTCTATTTCACTATTCTATTTCACCTAGCAGCTCAATTTTCTTAACATAATAATATATTTAAATGTTCATTAATGTTAGCAATCTGAAGGTACTTATATACAGTTGAATGTCATCCGCATGTATTTTTAAATGTTTTATCTTTGCTGCAGCATCCAAACAATAAATAGAAGCGGTCCCTGAGGCTCATCACATTCAACGACAGCCACGTCGTGTTGTACTTAATTTCAGTTGGCGATCAAATAAATAACCGTTTAACCAATTCAGCGAAACTTAGTCGAAACCCATATATTTTGAACTTGACCAGAAGTAGATCAAAGTTCACTAGATCGAACGGTTTACTCTCATCAAGAAGATCACCTGCAACTCAGCAGAGCAGCTGCAGTGCTGTGCTTCTTATATTTATTTAAGATACACTGCCCAGACAGATAAATAATCCAATTAAAGGGCAGGAAAAATTACAGTAAATTCTTAATATCTAACACTAAATTTATATTCTAAGAAATATATTGTTTTTTATACAATACAAAGTTGAATTAAAAATATCAATTTGCTCGGACACAGAGTTACAAGTATGGCACATAAAATATAAAGGGGAACGCAACAACAAATTAGTACGCGGGGCCGGAAAGTAAAATACGATTCCGTTATTACATGTACGTAGATTTGGGACACAAAAAGGAATCTGGCTTAAAAACTCTGGACAGTCAAGAAGTCCATTAATAATCTTAAAGAGCAATACTAGAGCGGAATATTCTCACCGAGTATTTAATGATACTAGATTAAAACGGTTTAACAGAATATCATGAGGAAACCCAACGGATGGATAAACCCCATCATCCCGAAACCACAGCAACTTGGCAAAACGACGCTGGATGCGTTCAATATTATTCATATGTATGGCATACATAGGATTCCATACTACAGATGCATATTCCAGTTTAGATCTGACAAATGCGTTGAAAAGAACAATGAGAGTTTGAGGTGTCACAAACTCTTTCGAATTGCGCACAATAAAACCCAGAGATCTATAGGATGCTGAAACTATATTATTGTAATAATTAGTAAAGCTCAGTTTACCATCAAACCAAACACCTAAATCTTTAAACTCATCACAAGTTGTTAATGGACTATTATTTATACAATATGAAAATTTGACAGGGTTTATTTTCCGTGTCTAGGAAACACTAAAACATTTATCAATATTCAGATAAAGATTATTACGGACACACCACTCATATATAACATTTAAATCGTCCTGAAGATGAGAACAATCTTCAGTACTATTAATGACAGAATATACTTTGAAGTCGTCAGCATATAATAACGAACTATTTGTCAAGCCACTAGAAATATCATCGATAAAACACAGGAACAACAATGGTCCCAGGACAGAGCCCTGGGGAACACCAGATGACACTTTAAAATTTGTGGAACGAAATCCTCGACTTTCCACATACTGAAATCTATCCATCAGATACGACTTCAAAAGCAGCAGTAAATTATAAGATAGTCCATAACGACACAATTTACGCAGTAGAATACCATGATCAAGTCTATCAAAAGCTTTAGAAAAATCAGCGTAGATTACATCTACCTGACCCCCGTTATCAAGTCGCTCAGTTAAAAACTGTGTTAAAACCAATAAATTAGTTGAAGTAGAACGACTGGGAAAAAATCCATGTTGTACCGATGAAATCTGACGCCTAATATGGCTCATAATAATATCATGGAGCACAAATTCAAAAACTTTAGAAAAACACGACTGTATGGAAATTGGTCTATAATTTGAAATATCCTGTTTATCTCCCTTCTTATGAACCGGCGTTACTCTAGAAGATTTCCAATCAGAGGGGAAACTACACGATCGCAAAGAAACATTGAATATTGTACACAATGGTTTAGCAAACACAGTGGCATAATCCCTAATTACAAAAGATGGTATACCATCAGGATATATAACATATATATATAACCAATAGGAATATAAGACAGATTGAGAGTCTCCCTTATAAACAACAACTTTAAGGTATAGACTTTCTAATCTTAATTTAATTTCTTTTTCTTTCTTGGGGTTAAGGTTCTTCTAAGCAAAAAAAATTTTTTTTTTTTTTTTCTCTTGAAATATGTTTATTTCAATGTCACCCACGTACAACGTTTCGGCTCATTAGCCTTCCTCAGGTACATCTCTTTCTAAAAAAAATTTTTTTTTTTTGTTTTTTGTACAGAATTAAAACTAACAAGTAAGTGGTACATGTACACTACATCACAACAACATTCAGTGTAAATAGGTAATATATAAAACACATACACAATTACATATAATACTTATTCTTAAATTATTTTCTATTTTGAAATTTTTTTTTTGTTTTTACCTTACCAACATCGCATGGTTCTATGGAATATACCACTTTTAGTGGGTATTTTGTTTGAATTAAAATTTTTGTTCATTGATTGGTATACACACCTAGGTACAGTTGGAGTTTTTTTTTCCTTTTATATATTTTATTTTACCACTTTATCAGCCAACTACCACATCGTTTACGAGGGATGTATTAGAAGTTTTTTTTTTTGTTTTATGGATAGTGATGTTTTTTACTTATTAAAATTAGAGGACATACATTTACATTTTTTATTAGTTGTTGATTGCCAGTGTGCCATATTATATGATATTATTATAAATTTGGCTAAGAAATTGTATGTCTGTTCTATCATTAATGCTGTTCGTGTTTTTTTTTATGTGAATCATCTCCAATATTTCTCTTTTTCGTCTGTCATGTTCTTTTGTTAGTATTGTGGTACTGTCAAAGTCAAATTGATGGTTGTGTGATTGGGAATGTTTCTTCAGTGCTGTTTGTCCTGAGTTAGGGTTTTTGTGATTAGCCAACCTTTTTTCTAAGTATTGTTTTGTTTGTCCGATGTATGTAGCATTACAGTCTTTGCATGGTATGTTGTATACTACATGGGTATTCTTCAATATTGGTGTTTTAGATTTCAGCTTTGTGTATATTGAAGTCTTCAATGTATTTGTGTTTTTGTGACAGACTGTTATGTTATGTTTTTTTAATTTATTGCTGAGATTTTCTGATAGACCATGTATATACGGTAGTGAAGCATACTTTTTGGCTGTGTTAGTTTTATTATGGTTGGTGATATTGTCTTTGTAGAATTTGTGAATGCGTTTTTTGACTATTTTTTCTACAAGTTGTTTTGGGTAGTTGTTCTTATATAATGCAGACTTGGCTTTGTTTAGTGTTTCTGTTCTATACTCAGGATCGGTAAGTTTAATAGCCCTGTCAGCCAATCCTATTACAACACTTTTTTTTTGATTAAAAGGGTGGTTTGAGAGAAAATTTGTGTAACGTTCAGACCAGGTCGGTTTAGTATACCATTTTGTTTTTATTTTGTTTTCAATTTTAATTAGGGTAAGGTCTAGAAAATTTATAGTGTTGTTAGTTTCTACTTCTATTGTGAATTTTAAACTCGGATGGTATGAATTAAATGCATTTTTTATATGTTCTATTTGATTGGCTGGTACTAGGGCTATACAATCATCTACATATCGGTAGAAAATTACCGGTTTGATTTTTAATGAGTTTATTATTTTGGTTTCAAGGTCTTCCATGACTATTTGGGCTACCACACTTGAAATTGATGCACCCATGGCTACACCGTTAATTTGTTTGTACAATTTTTGTTGGAATTCGAAGTACGTTGAGGTGAGAGTAAAACGTAGAGCTTCCTTGAATTCATTGAGAGGGATATCAGTAAATTTACATATTTCAGGCCATTTTTCTTCAATTATTGTTGTGGCTATATCGATTGGTATGTTTGTGTACAGTGACACGACATCTAACGAGATTAGTGAGTGGTCTTTTGGGATTATTACGTTGTTAAGTTTGTTTTTGAAATCAAAGGAATCTTTAATATAGTAATCGTTTTTGTTTATAATGTTATTTAAGATGGATTTTAGGTAATCGGAAAGTGGTTTCGTGGGTGCCTGGGTACATGATACAATGGGCCTTAAAGGTATGTTAGCTTTATGTAGTTTTGGGAGTCCATATATTTTTGGTGGTAGTGCATTATATATTTTTAGTTTGGACGCTGTTGTTGGGGATATATAACCCTTGTCTTCCCATTTTTTTATAATACTGTTGTGTTTGTTTTGGTACCTGTTTGTTGGGTCCTTGCTAATGTGTTCGTATGTCGAGTTGTCGTTTAATAAGTTTTCCATTTTTTGTGTATATTCATTCTGAGTCATAATGACAGTTTTATTTGACTTGTCTGGTAATAGGATCACAATATCACGATGGTCTTTTAGAAAGGTTCTCGTTTTTTTCAATTTGTTTTGTAGTTGTGTATTAGTTTTGTTCGTCTGTCTTTGGTTTCGTCTTTTATGGTTTGTAATTGTGTTGTTAATTTCAAGTCTAATATCATTTTTCTCTGAGGTGTTAAAATTTGTTATTGCTTTTTCGACACAAGATATGATTTGGTGACAATCTTTATTATCTAATGATTCTGGTGTTACAGCAAAATTTGGACCTAACGCTAAAATACTTTGAACTTCTGTTGGTATTGTAATATTTGTTAAGTTTTCAATGAAATTCGTCTGTATTGGGATTGATTCAGGTTTTGATTTTTGTAAAGCACACATTTTTTTGAGGTTTTTTTGTTTTATATTTTGAAAAAGTTTTTCATATTTTTCATCCTCGTGGCTGAGAAAAGACGTTAAAATAGGGTCTGACAAAGTTGCATGTATGTAATTTTTTAAAAGATCTTTTGTTTTTATGAGGTCTTTTAAGTTATAGTAGTTGTCTGATATGAGGTTGTTTAATATTTTTAGTTTGAACTCATTTAAAACATTTTCAAAACGATGTTGCAAGTTTACATTGGTAGGTTTTAGGTGTTCTACATTAAGTTTACTTAAAAATGCTGGTTGCAAGTTTTCGTTTCTGCATCGAAGTAAAAAAATTCTTCTATTTTTTTGGTTGGCAATTTTTTTTAAACAATTCGAATATTGCTTACATTTACTTGTAGTATGGTCATCATGATGTTGTTCAACCAGCATTTTTAAGTAAACTTAATGTAGAACACCTAAAACCTACCAATGTAAACTTGCAACATCGTTTTGAAAATGTTTTAAATGAGTTCAAACTAAAAATATTAAACAACCTCATATCAGACAACTACTATAACTTAAAAGACCTCATAAAAACAAAAGATCTTTTAAAAAATTACATACATGCAACTTTGTCAGACCCTATTTTAACGTCTTTTCTCAGCCACGAGGATGAAAAATATGAAAAACTTTTTCAAAATATAAAACAAAAAAACCTCAAAAAAATGTGTGCTTTACAAAAATCAAAACCTGAATCAATCCCAATACAGACGAATTTCATTGAAAACTTAACAAATATTACAATACCAACAGAAGTTCAAAGTATTTTAGCGTTAGGTCCAAATTTTGCTGTAACACCAGAATCATTAGATAATAAAGATTGTCACCAAATCATATCTTGTGTCGAAAAAGCAATAACAAATTTTAACACCTCAGAGAAAAATGATATTAGACTTGAAATTAACAACACAATTACAAACCATAAAAGACGAAACCAAAGACAGACGAACAAAACTAATACACAACTACAAAACAAATTGAAAAAAACGAGAACCTTTCTAAAAGACCATCGTGATATTGTGATCCTATTACCAGACAAGTCAAATAAAACTGTCATTATGACTCAGAATGAATATACACAAAAAATGGAAAACTTATTAAACGACAACTCGACATACGAACACATTAGCAAGGACCCAACAAACAGGTACCAAAACAAACACAACAGTATTATAAAAAAATGGGAAGACAAGGGTTATATATCCCCAACAACAGCGTCCAAACTAAAAATATATAATGCACTACCACCAAAAATATATGGACTCCCAAAACTACATAAAGCTAACATACCTTTAAGGCCCATTGTATCATGTACCCAGGCACCCACGAAACCACTTTCCGATTACCTAAAATCCATCTTAAATAACATTATAAACAAAAACGATTACTATATTAAAGATTCCTTTGATTTCAAAAACAAACTTAACAACGTAATAATCCCAAAAGACCACTCACTAATCTCGTTAGATGTCGTGTCACTGTACACAAACATACCAATCGATATAGCCACAACAATAATTGAAGAAAAATGGCCTGAAATATGTAAATTTACTGATATCCCTCTCAATGAATTCAAGGAAGCTCTACGTTTTACTCTCACCTCAACGTACTTCGAATTCCAACAAAAATTGTACAAACAAATTAACGGTGTAGCCATGGGTGCATCAATTTCAAGTGTGGTAGCCCAAATAGTCATGGAAGACCTTGAAACCAAAATAATAAACTCATTAAAAATCAAACCGGTAATTTTCTACCGATATGTAGATGATTGTATAGCCCTAGTACCAGCCAATCAAATAGAACATATAAAAAATGCATTTAATTCATACCATCCGAGTTTAAAATTCACAATAGAAGTAGAAACTAACAACACTATAAATTTTCTAGACCTTACCCTAATTAAAATTGAAAACAAAATAAAAACAAAATGGTATACTAAACCGACCTGGTCTGAACGTTACACAAATTTTCTCTCAAACCACCCTTTTAATCAAAAAAAAAGTGTTGTAATAGGATTGGCTGACAGGGCTATTAAACTTACCGATCCTGAGTATAGAACAGAAACACTAAACAAAGCCAAGTCTGCATTATATAAGAACAACTACCCAAAACAACTTGTAGAAAAAATAGTCAAAAAACGCATTCACAAATTCTACAATGACAATATCACCAACCATAATAAAACTAACACAGCCAAAAAGTATGCTTCACTACCGTATATACATGGTCTATCAGAAAATCTCAGCAATAAATTAAAAAAACATAACATAACAGTCTGTCACAAAAACACAAATACATTGAAGACTTCAATATACACAAAGCTGAAATCTAAAACACCAATATTGAAGAATACCCATGTAGTATACAACATACCATGCAAAGACTGTAATGCTACATACATCGGACAAACAAAACAATACTTAGAAAAAAGGTTGGCTAATCACAAAAACCCTAACTCAGGACAAACAGCACTGAAGAAACATTCCCAATCACACAACCATCAATTTGACTTTGACAGTACCACAATACTAACAAAAGAACATGACAGACGAAAAAGAGAAATATTGGAGATGATTCACATAAAAAAAAACACGAACAGCATTAATGATAGAACAGACATACAATTTCTTAGCCAAATTTATAATAATATCATATAATATGGCACACTGGCAATCAACAACTAATAAAAAATGTAAATGTATGTCCTCTAATTTTAATAAGTAAAAAACATCACTATCCATAAAGCAAAAAAAAAACTTCTAATACATCCCTCGTAAACGATGTGGTAGTTGGCTGATAAAGTGGTAAAATAAAATATATAAAAGGAAAAAAAAACTCCAACTGATACCTAGGTGTGTATACCAATCAATGAACAAAAATTTTAATTCAAACAAAATACCCACTAAAAGTGGTATATTCCATAGAACCATGCGATGTTGGTAAGGTAAAAACAAAAAAAAAATTTCAAAATAGAAAATAATTTAAGAATAAGTATTATATGTAATTGTGTATGTGTTTTATATATTACCTATTTACACTGAATGTTGTTGTGATGTAGTGTACATGTACCACTTACTTGTTAGTTTTAATTCTGTACAAAAAACAAAAAAAAAAAATTTTTTTTAGAAAGAGATGTACCTGAGGAAGGCTAATGAGCCGAAACGTTGTACGTGGGTGACATTGAAATAAACATATTTCAAGAGAAAAAAAAAAAAAAAATTTTTTTTGCTTAGAAGAACCTTAACCCCAAGAAAGAAAAAGAAATAAAAAACTGTAACAAGGTTCAAGAAAAAGACATTACTAAAATCTTAATTTAAAATATATGAATTTAACGATTGTACCGGGGCTATCCGTTCCCATGCCTCTTTACAATAGAAATGGGCATCAAATGCAGCGTTTTTTTATACATTTCTCCCTCGTATATAAGACCTATAATAAGGATAATAAGGAGGATACCGACAGTAATAAAAATAACTACAGTGACTGGAAAAAGTTGGGTTAATGATTAGAGTTTGCAAATAAATATAATATGAATGAAACAAATAATTTTTGGCAACGTGTTATCTTCTCAGATTAATCTAAATATAATCAGATGGACATCATATGGTATGGCGAACACTTAATGTGGAATTTAAACAAGAAAATGTGCGTCCGACAGTAAAACACGGTGGCATAATATTGTAACCAAGATTTGTTCAATAGTTTTTCTTGGATTAATAAAATGAAAGAAGATCTATCAGATTACATAATAATGTTTAATAATACCTCAAGTGGATGAAACTTTTTGCAGTCACTGTATCAGACACCGCCGGTATTAGGTTGCAATATATACAGACAGATTTTTTTTTTATAAGGCAGTATACCAGTGACACGAGCCGAACACATTTGTTTTCGTTTTGAGGGGGAATTATTTTGTGACAAGTGTAAGTATATAATATAATATTTGTTTTTAAAAATATATTTAAAATGGAAAAACAGTTATACATTTAACATTAATTGTTAATACATAAAGGATTTTTAAAATATTGTAGGGCTTGTATTGTTATGAAAAGTTAAAAGAGTGCGCCTATGGACGGCTGAGGTCGGTTTTGACATTACAAAGAGATATTGAGTTGTGGTTTTTTATATCATTGTAAATTAAGATTAGAAATACTATAATATAATAGTAGTTTGAGAAATTACCTGTCCTCCACTTTGACTATTCATTATATTATCAAAGTTATTTTGTGCGCCACATAGTTGATTCTGGAAATACTGAGCTGCTTGATTTTGATTAAAAATATTTTGTTGTTGCTGTGGGAAGAACTGTTGTTGTTGTGGGAAAAATTGTTGCTGCTGCGGGAAAAAGGATTCTTGAAATGGAGCCGATGTTTGTGGAAGTTCTTCTATAGTTCTAAATTAATAAACAAGACGAAACGAATATTTTCACAACATGTTTACACTATAATTTTGAAATTAATGACAAGACAATAACACTTATTTTGACATGACAATGAACGCAAATTTTGATGTGTGTCAATTGTTGTGGTGGTGAATAATTATTTGACAAATACAGGGTCATTGTATGCGTAACTATATTAATAGATCGTCCGTTTTAATTAATTAAAGATAAAATTACAGCAAATGGCGATTCCAACGCTATTGGGAATCTGTACGTTAGAAGTTTATTTTCTAAATCATGGGTGCTCGAAAATGGGTGATATCATAGCTCCTTTTTAACCTTCGTCTTCCCAGGTGGGGTACAAATGTACCCCAGAAGCCTATTTTTTGCATATTTTCCTAAAACGTGGATAATTCTCGTATTTAATTTTATTTCGTGTTTATAAGGGCTTTAAAAATAATCACTGCTTGTCAAAAAACATTTTTATGTTATTTTTGTAGAAATAAAAATGTAAAACTAGCGTGGGGTACTAGATCACCTATAAGAAACACGTGCAAATAACAACGAACCTTATATCCTGCCAAAAGCCAATAATATTGCCTATTTAAAGTTCGTCAACTATCTAGGAATGAAAGTTTTCAATGCTTTATCACAAGAATATTGTACGAAAAAATTCAAGAACATGGTTATGCTTACGTCCTTTTGTTTGACTAATAAATGAATTCAGATAAATTACTTGACGATGTAATATTAATACAAGATAACTTCTAGTTTATATCACACAGACAAGCTCTAAGTGTTGTGTTAAGTGATAAGAAATAATATTACTATTATTATCTAACATGTTTATATGATTGTTTTTTTTTTTTTTTGGTCTATGAATAAATGTTTACTTTACTTTATATACTATATTCGACCAACAACGCTCTACCACAGAAAGCTTTCGCTAATTCATGCATTTGATATAGGGATATAATATGCCTTTAAAGGGCTTTGTTTCTCTAGATACAGGGTGTCGAAGACTCAAATTTAAAATCGAAAATTTGCCATAAATCAAAAACGCCTTTAAATACCTATTGTTTTTAGATTTAGTGACCGATATGTTCTTTAAAAAAGTCATATTTTGACATAAACAATCTTTTTAAAAAATTAACCAGTGGCATGCTATCGGTTTATATTTTACGCCTTTTCATTGCAAAATGCATGAATTAGCGAAACCTTTCTGGGGTAGAACGTTGTCGGTCGAATATAGAGCAACACTCTGTATGTTTTCTACCCATACTGACTTATATTAAATACTGATATTAAACTAAATCTTACCTCTTTCCTTCCCCTTTAAAATTGCTGCAATCATTTGGTCTAGGGCAAGATGTTCTTGGACTTGAATCCTAAATTAAATTAAATTTAACATTTGCCTTCACTTAGTTATTTTACATTTTACGAAAGTGAAGTATATCATCTATCATATTTTTTAATAACAAAAAATAATATTCAAAAAAATAAATAGCTCCTGACGGAACACGACTCACAACGAAACATGAGCAACAGCAAGCAAGCGCTCTGTAATACACAGAAAAAAATACGTTTTTGATTTTAAATCAATTTCATTAGAAATTTGTAAAATGTTATTATTTTGCTGCGCTTGTTAGTGCTTTTTTCATATCAATTTTCAGTTTTCCAAAAAATGAAGCAAGAAAAAATGTTCTCTTTTCTCAACATACCTGGTTGGATGCCATACACAAATTCTCGAAAAGAAATTAAATGGAAATAAGTAGTCCTGTATTAAAATTATGAGATAGAAAATAACATTCTGTTTGTTAAATAAACTGATATTCAAATTTTTAAATGTGTTTTTATTATTTAGCTGTTTCTTTGATCTAATCCAGAATTTATAATATTAACAAGAAATCACTGCGTGATTTCCCAGTTGTTTTGTGGTAGTTTTATCTACCTATGACAAAAGTCATTGAGGCTTGTAAAAAAAAATTTCAAAAATCTATATATTTCCTAAAAATATTCAAGATAAATTGAAACATTTTTGAGTTACCCCGTAGATTACCTCTACGAGCTTACACGCTAAAGAAATCATGAATTCAAATCTAAATCAAAAGATTATTCAAAATATTACTTTTTTGACCTTAAAAAAAAACAAATACATTTTTGACTCAACCCGTATATAAATTTTAAGTGTATGCTAAAAATTTCTAAACATTTAAAATTGATTCGATTGCAATCTAGAAAATTTGTTGTCGGCTAATTAATGTTTTTTTTGCATCACCCTGTACATGCTGCTTATTAATTAATGTTGTTATAATCTGATAAATACTTTATTTAAATAATAAATCCACTTGTCAAATTCAATAACCTTATAAAATTTAATACTAAATACCTACTATAAATATACTAGATAGGTATTTTAAATCTGCTAGTCTAAAAAGGGCTGCCTATAATATGATTATCATCATAGGTGACGTTATTTTTTAGAACTACCACATCTCTCTATTTGAAACTCGTTGGTGTTAAATTAACGTTAATAGCGGCGGACGTTATTTTTTAGGATACCATATCTCTCTATTATGGTTCGTTGGTTTGTCATAATTTGGTAGTATTTTTTTCTAACGTTGGTGTTACTTATTTTAGTTTAGTTGACACTTCTAGTTCACGTCATAATTTGGTTTTGGTAAGATTTTTTTTCTAACGACAGACAAATTGCTTGTGTCAAATAGTTTCGTATTATTTTCTTTGTTTACATTAATAGCCTAAGAGTTTTCGGCATTATTTTTATGTTTAAGATCAATTTCTATCAACATGTTGTATATTGTAGTGTTATAAAATGGGTATTCCACATAGTTGTAGTTAATTTAGAAGTTGTCATTGTGTATTTGAAGTAATATTACTGGAAAAGTGATAATAATCTAAAGTGACAGTGTCATGAGAGCCGTCAGATGGATGGATGTGATCATATATTTTTCAATAAACTAAGTGTGATGGATCGGAAATAGTTGATATCTCCCTCTGCGTCGCACACAAAATAAACTTTTGCAGATGTAATTAAATTAATTAATAAAATAGTGTGGCCGCATTAAATCCCCTTGAAAAGTACCCGTTGGGATGCAGCAAAAAACGAATTTTCCATATAGACAGACTTGCGCTGCACCTTCGGTGCAGCTTTAAGTTAAGTCACATAGATAGCGGTCATTTTTTTGCAGATTTTCGACGACAAAGACAGCACTATCAGAAATTATAAGGATTAATTAAAAACGATTAATCAAAATGTATAATCCAAATGCTTTTTCTGTTAAAATTTAAAAATTCTTACGCCACTGGTGACCCCAAAACTGTCCGCGGTTATATTGAAAATGTAATTTTATACGTAAATAAGTATGACAACAAGAGGTTTTTGGTGACATCTAGTGTGAGCAGGCAATATGCCCGGTAAAAAAGTAAAAAAATTCTTGCCTACACTTCCTTAATGCACATTAATCTTTGGTAATGTTATATTAGACTTGTAATTTGAAACACCTCTAACAAAATATTAAACTATCATATCCTCAATTAAATCGTATATTCTGTAGTGCTAAGATTACTTACTTTCTTATCGTCCGATTTCCCTCCTTTAGCTGATGAGCATCGTTTCTTCTTTCTATCGTCACAAACTATAATTTTAGGCATGTTGTTTTCTGTGTAACCGCATATCAACACTTTGGGCAAAAGATCTTCATTATGCTTCATCTGTAATGGTGGCTGAATTGGCAACATCGAATCAAACAAATTCGATTGAGCAATCAACGCTTGAATTCTTTTGGTTTTCTCTTCAAACAATATTAACTGCTCTTTTAATTCCTTATTCTTCTCTTCCAACTCTTTTGCTTCTACTTCAGTCATCTTTTCTTTCTTTAACAATTCAGCAACTCGATTCTTAAGTTTTAGAATAACAGCAGCCGTAACTTTTGCTTGTTTTTCTGCTTCGTCTAGTTCTCTAATGATAGCTGCATCAATTTTTGGATCGAATTTAAAGACTGACCCGTCTCCACCAGCATCTAAGAAATAGTAATAGTTTTTGAATTCCTTCTGTCATAAGATGTAATTCATAATAATATAAACTAGACTTAAGCCATATTATTAAATTAAGATGAATGTATATAGTCATGCCATGTCATTTTCGCTATATATAGGTAAGCTCTATAAGGTTTTTTATTTATTTAATTATTTATTTTGAGATACACATTTAAATTAAAATAAATTAAAGAGAACATAATAATTATGTACTTAATTTAAAAACTAATTTCTTAAAAAAATGTGTTTAATAAGTGCCAAACCAGAATTGAAACTTTCAATACTATCAGACAGTGTTGCAAATATTACACATCACAAGCACATTAGTCCCCTGACAAAAACAGCATTATTGTTACATGTACGTAAACTAGGTACGTAAAATGGATTCCGGGGTAACAATTCTGGACAATCAACTTATTCCATTTATGATCTTTAAGAGTAAAATGAAAGCGTGACATTCTCGCCTAATGTCAGATGAAACCGACCCAGCAGAGTGCTCTGTGGGAACCTAATGACTGGGTAAACCTCATCAGATGGAAACCGGAGCAACTTATCAAACGACGCCGACGTTGGATTCTTTGAATATAATAATAACAGTTTATTTGCAGTCAAAAAAAAATCTCGATCTTCTGAAGTTGAATATGTGGTGGGACAGCAACAGTGTTTGGTGCAGGCCGGTAGAGTATCTATGTTTTTTTATATTTACTTCAAGCCTGATACCTGTATGCGCTGTTAAATGCATTTAGTATATTATATTGGAGATCCTCTTCTGTATCAGCTAGAACAACGTTCCAAACAACAACGCAACATATCCGTTTTTATTTTTGTCAATTTGCCTGCTCCAAAATAATGTCATATGAACTTTGGCAAATTTATATCATGCTCCAGCAAATCCACAAGTTGTAGCGAATATGATATCGTATAATATGATATGGTATGTCCGCCACTACCTCAACCAAATGTTTCCAAATCACTGGATGGACTGGCCAGCACGGATCTCCTGAACTGACGTCATTAGACTTTTTCTTATATGGATAATATGTTAAAAGTGTTGTATAGAAAACTAAACCGCTCGACTTAGTTGACTTAAGAACACGAATAATGCTTGCAATTAGATCGGTCACGCCTGGGTCACAGCATTAATAAGTACAGCATTCCGCGTCTACGTTGGCACTTTGAACTAAACTGTGACGTATGACGCCGCCATTTTGAGTTAAAAGTCAGGTTCTGACTGAAAATAATTATAGTTTTCGGTTTCTAACCACAGTACTGTATGTTTATTTTTGTAAAAATATTTAAGTACATAATAATATAGCTGTCAATTTCAGAAATATTTGTGGTGTCATAGTGATTGAAAACAGCATTGAGTGGTGTTATCAGGTAAATGTTGACATGATTGTGTGATTTTTAATAATAATAATAAACACAATAATAATAAAGACTTTATTAGTAAAAAAAAGACATTTTTACAAAAGTTGAAGAAGTTCTTCCTAACTTAACCTAAATTCAACTTATATTTTAGCTTAAACCTATCTGAAAATTGTTTTACATCGCTGGCCAAATTAAGTAGGTAGCTTATGTTTACAAATTAATTTGTTCTATTACGTGTCAGACAGCGCTCTTAAACGAAAACCCCTGTAAACTTTTTATATTCTCCAGTAGAGCGTTGTAATATTTTGAAACCGTATAGGAAAATGACCGCTCAAAGATTGATGTTGTGTGTAGCGGTGGCGTAATGACAGTTTTATGAGGAATATTCACATCATACACAGATCCCCGGAACTTTTTTTATTAATCAAAATTAGTGAACGAAAATCCCACGTTGTTTCATTCTTAACCAGCCGATTTCCTTAATCTTATTGCTAGCCTCTTTCACCCCTAAGAATTCCACATATAAGCCGTGTGCCTGAATTCTGCATCAACTGAATCCTGTTCTCAGCAATTTTAGTCAAATAAGGGCCATATATATATTGTCAATAATATTATAACCACCGCCACGCGACAACTTGTGTTTATGTTTTACTTTTATTTAGTTTAAAAACATTTTAGCTGTCATTTCGTAATATAAATTTTACGGTTATAAATAGTTGTTATAAACGTAAAATTATCTAGTATTCGTCTTTATTTTTACTTATTACTCACCTGACAGGATCTGTGGGAAGCGAAAAAAATGTTAATACGTTAATAAAAATAAAATCCTTTTAATTCTCATTGTAAATATACTCTTTAGTGGTTTAATTATGGATTAATTTATTTTGAAAACTATTTCTTGGAAATCTTTATTTATTAACTATCAATCTGACGGAAACTTAACAACAATCATGTCAATAATAATAACACAATATATGGAATGTTTAATCATAACACTCATGAACACAATACCAAAAACACAAAACACAGAATTAGATTTAAACACAATATTTATTCATTTCGTACACGCCGACAATGAACTATATATTGAACACAGGAGTGAACGGTATCTATCTACGTCTATGCGATTATTGTGACGTTTTAACCCATAATGGCGGCATGCGCGACAAGATGCGCAGGACGGCTCACAAGCGGAAAGTCAGAATACTGTATTATTTATTATACTGTGCCTGAGTTGTGTAACGTACGAAGAATTTTCTATTTAAGAATAGGATATTGCCAAGACGTTCGTGGCGAATATTTTGAACTTCTCCTACCCTGAAATTAAGTTTTTTTTTACAATATCAATAAACAACAACTTATTAGTTCTGTGATTTTTTTATGTTAATTTTGGATAATAGGTGGACATTGTACACCATTAAATATGTCTAGAACTTTATAAAAAAATCGACAATTTGAATAATATATTTAAAATACGAAAATTAGTATGGGTCACTTGGGGGCTTTATTTGAATCGATCGCAAATATTTACGTGCATGCAAAGTTGCGTTAATTTGTTCGTATGCGCAACTTGTTTTGGGCGAATAGCTTTATTTGAAATTGCGATTAAACGTGTGCATCCCTACTTGCGTGCACGCAAAGGATGCACTCACTCGCTACGTTGCCAGTTATCTTTGTAGAGATCAACCAATCAAGTGTTTGGATTTTATGAAATTTCGACATAGAATAAGAAAACTACGTAGCTTTCTTATTCTATCTTTTCGATGACATATATTTGTTATTGGTTTGATGTTTTAAGGTTAGAATTTTTTAAATTAATATTAGTTTTCGGGATTGTTTTTATTAGTAATTTATTTAATACTCCCTAATCTGTGAATTTATTGTAAAGCATTGATTTATTATTTTTGTTTGTTGTTTGGCGCTATACCAATATACTAAACAATTTTGCAAATTTGTACACGATTTTCATCATAATCATATTATTGTTTGTTTTGCTTAAAAGAGCAGTTTTCATTGCTAATATTCGAACTGTGTCGAGTTTGTTCTAAACAGAAATACCATTGCTGTATAGATATACAGACATTTGTTATTTAATATTTTGTGTTTAATTTTAGCAAAGTCTATATTTATATATTGGATAAACTTTGGTTCCAGCGTTGGTTATGGCAAAGATTAATGTACATTAATCTTTGGTTATGGTTATAGCAAAGATTACAATCTGTTTTACATTTTAGAACTTTTGAAGATTTTACAGCTTGGAGAACACAGGAAAACAGATAAGTGGACTATGCTTCCTGTAGTAAGAATAAATGTCATAATGGAGAAGAAATCATATTATATAACTGCAACAGAAGTTACTCTAGAGGTTGGGCATTTATTTATTGATTTACTTAATAATACGGGTGTTTGTGGAAATCTTGCTTTTAGGTTTTGTAAGTACAAATACAAAACGCACATGCAGACTGGAGGTAGGTACTTATTCATATTCATGGTACATGTACCATGATTCGTAGTAGTGGAATGTGCCCCTCACGAATTTCAGGCAACGTGTAATTATGTACATATTTATTATTATCATTGTGTATAATTTAATATACATATATATAGCTAAAAATAAACTGTTGAGAATGTGACTTTTTTTACTTCCTGACTTCCTAGCATTAGATTATCTTCAAATTATATACACAATAAATTTAAGTAACATTTTCTCGACATACGAAATGAAAGTTTTTCAGTTGTATCAAGAAATCCTACTACAAAGGAAACTTCAACAGACTCTCTTATCGAATACCTTATACAGATTAATATTTTCATTATTTTACTGAAAAACTCATTCCAATTAACATCCCGCCACTTCAAGACCTGGCAATACATTATTATCAATTAAATTTTTAAAATTCATATTTAAAACATAAACCACCTGAAATAACTCAGAACTTTTAAACTAACAAAATTATTAAAAGATCCACCACGCGATAACCAAAATTAAAATTTATTTGATGTGAAATGTCAAAAATAAAATAAACTGACGTCTTGTCATGCATTGCGTGTACGAAAGTTGACTTGCGATCGGTATACCCCCATGCGCAAAAGTTGCGAGTGGTGTAAATTCATATCGTTCGCAGTGCATTTCAAATAAGCCGTGCACCATTTTGTAATCGCAAATGACGTCATTGGCGTACACGCAAAGTTGCACCGATTTCAAATAAAGCCCCCCTGTTACACAACTGCGTGTAAAACGTTTTTGTTGAAAGAAATGCTCGCTAAAAATACAAATCGACATGTCCGAGCCTTTTTTTTAAACACGTCCGAATTTATTATGGAAATTATTCCATTTAGCTGATACACACTGTCCATATGGTATTATACTGTAGTTTCGCCAAATCTAAAGGAGTTAAAGTGATGGTGTCTATTTCTCCACTGACATAGTAGTGAACGCCGACGGTCAATAACCTGATGAACTTCAGTACTTCGCTATAGTTTTTTAATATTATAAGTTGTTCGGAATTGAGTCTTAACAAAATACAGATTGAAGTCTGTAAATATTCCGGATCAAACAAATATTGTACCTAGGGTAAAACACCCAAATGTTGGCACTCGACCATCGATTGGCACACTTGTTTTAAACTGTAATAATAAAGACAATATAAGTGGAATTTCTAAAATAACATATTTTTTTTAAATCTGGCAACTTGTCCCCTTTTAGTAAATGACTGCGCATGTTCCGTAAAACTAAGATGGCAGATGTTATGTGTGTTTGTTGAGACGTTGTTACCATACAAGGTAAGATTTTAAGTTTTTCGTAAGGCTACCGCAATCTTTAAGCGATTTCTAAATTATGTTCACTCTTGTTATATATAGCACAAATTGATACACACTTTTATGGACCTTATTAGTTTTGTTTTAACATAATTTCAATAATAAAAATTTCGATTTAGCGCCAATTTATAGGGTGCCAACATTAGGAAAGCAAAACTTAAAATAATCTAATTATTAGCATTGGTGCCGAAATATAGAATTTGTCTTATTTTTGATGTTCCTAACATTGGCATCCCAAAAATACAATTTAGTTTTAGGAACTAAAATGCATTTTATGCAAAAAATATTTAGGTATACCTATACCTAGGTATCAAATTAAATTAAATATGTGCTTTGAATTTTTATAAATAGGAACAACTTTTAAATTCACCTTCTCTTCTCGAATTCCTTCGTTCCAAAAAGAATAAAAGTCTGTATTATTTTCTTTTTAACTTTTTAGATGCCAAAGGTAAAGAAAGATACAAAGTATACAAAATCATATAGCGAAGAATTGCTTCAGAAAGCATTAACTGAAGTGAGAAACGGCGTACCAAAGAAAACCGTTGCTGTGAGGTATGGTATTCCAAGGCAAACCCTACAATATCGTTTAGGTCCTAAGTTTTCAAAACCAGAACTTGGACGAAATACATATTTAACAAATGACGAAGAAAACAAACTGGTTGAATGGATTTTAGATAGCCATAGAAAAGGCTTCCCACGAAGAAAAGTAGATATTCAGGCTTCTGTAAAAAGCTTCTTGGATGCAGATAACAGAACCACTCCATTTAAAAACAACATTCCAGGTGACCACTGGTATAACCTTTTCTTAAAAAGGCATCCACTGCTTACTGAAAGGACACCAGAAGGAGTGACTGCGGCTTCAGCAAATGTGTCTGAGGACAATATACGAGGCTGGTTTTCCGGAATAGAAGACTATCTTAAAGAAAAAAACCTCTTTTCTGTTTTGAATGACCCAAGCAGAATATTCAACGGGGATGAAACTTGTTTCCAGTTTTGTCCCAAAATGGGTAAAGTTATTGCACCGAAAGGTTCCCGCAATGTATACGAAGTTGACCAAGGAGAGGCCAAGAAAAATCTTACAGTAATGTTTACGTTTTCGGCTGAAGGCGATACCACTCCACCTTTAATAATTTACCCAAACAAGCGTTTGTCAAGAGCAGTCGTTAATAGTGTTCCAGACACATGGGGAATCGGAATGAGTGATAACGGCTGGATGAAAACAGATATTTTTATAGATTATATACAAAATATACTTTATCCATATTTAAAAAAGAAACATGTTGAATTTCCTGTTATTCTATTTGTGGACGGCCACGCAACACATCTTAGCTTTCAACTTAGTACTCTTTGCTCAAATCTTGGTATTATTCTCGTAGCACTTTACCCAAACTCAACAAGGATATTACAACCAGCAGATGTTTCGAACTTTAGACCACTTAAGACAATGTGGAAAAAATCGTTGTTAGAATGGCGCCGTAAAAATCCATTTTGTAAATTTTCCAAAGAGCATTTTGCAAAAATCCTGAATGAAGCTGTATGTTCCCTAAAGCGTGAAGTTGCATCTAGCGGATTTAAAGCCTGTGGATTGTATCCCTGGAATCCGAACTCAATCGACTACAGCAAATGTTTAGGTAAGAAGTACCCAAAAGTAGCGCGTTCCATTGTTGAAAAAACTGGGAGGAGTGAGACTGATAATAATAGCGTCTTAAGTTACGAAAAGTTTACTGAAATACTCGGGATGAGTAAATCATTAGAACTAGACAATTCTAGCGCTTCATTTACTGGGTGTGATGAAACTTGTGAAAATTTTTTACTACTGCAAAAACTGAAAATGTATTTTAAATCTGAAACTGAATTTAATGAAGATAATTATACAATAGAGATAGTACCAGAAGATTTTAATGATAGCCTAGTACATTACAATGATGAAATATTTTTAAATGAAGATACTATACAAGATATACCTATTGTTTTTGATGAAGAACATCCTTTGGATGACCCAAACATTAGTACAAAAAAAATTGTCATACTAGAAAATAAAATTCTCACAAAAGCCTCTCCTTGCTTGAGTATTGTAAAGCCTAAATTAACTGAAATACCTGATACATCAATAAATATACAAGAACAATTGGAATTTCAAAAAGAAGAATCACTAGAAATTGACGTAGTAAATTTGACCGATATAAAATTTCAACAGTACTCTAAGCAAAGCAATGTAAGTGGGACGCAAGAAGAAGTCAATAAGGAAAATAATAAAACCCAAAACAACTGTGAAAAAACCTCAGACATAAATGAATTTTTGATACATATGAAAACGCCGGAAAGAACAGGTAAACGACAAACGGAGAGAACCTCATTCGTACTTACCTCAACGGTTTATAAAAGGCAAATGGAAGAAAAGGAAAGAATTAAAGAAGACAAAGAAAAGAAGAAAGAAGAGAATAAACAAAAAAGATTAGATAAGCAACAGATAAAAAAGGATAAAGAACTAAAAAATAAGTTTGAAAAGAGGAAACCTCTAAAAACCTTGAAAAACCAGCCAAAGAGTAGAGATTCTGACAACACTTCTCTAAATAAATCTGTTATACCTCATAAAACGTCCGGTTTCAATGCCAAATCTAACTGCACTCCTTGTAAAAGGTTTGATACTACCAACAATAATAATATCTTACAAAATTCCACCGACATTATTATAACTCCGACCATAAAAACTAATGTTTCTCACATAAGAAATCTGTTTGAAGAGAGTCCTGAACGGCCATCACCACAACGTTTACCAGAAAACAATACGGTCGTTCCGCGAGGGCTATGTTTTATTTGTACGAATAATATTTATAGAACAAACATAGGAATAAAATGCCAAAACTGTACTAGGACGTATCATGTTAGCTGCTTAACTAAATACAAAATGTATAAAGAAAAGTTTATTTGTACAACTTGCATAAAATGTAGATCCAATTAAGATTAACAAGTTTTTTTCTTTTATTGTTTACCTAGGTAAATGATTTTTGTTTTTACAAGAATGTGTATTTTATTTCAAAGAATAATAGTATTTTTAGTTTGTAATTCACAGGTCTTTTGTGTTTTGTACGTATTAATAATAATAATTTATTTTGAATAAAATAAATGCTTTTTTTATACTGATTTTTTAGTTTAAATCAGATACCTAGGTAAGTAGGAACTTAGTAGAAATATTAATTGTAGAAGTGTAGGTAATCGTTTAAAGTATTAACATTAAATTAGCTATATAGGTCACTACCTAAGTATCTAGGTCCTTAATTGCCACATAATATTGGGTGCCAATAATTGGAAAATATATAGTGCCAATTAATAGCGTATGACTGCCAATAATTGGAAAATTTGAATTTTCGCAAAATTAATTTTAATTCAGCGTTAGCAATCAAGATATGGTCAAAAAATATTCAAATAAATGGTCTTAAATTGATAAGGATTCGGGAAAAAAATATATCAACCGTATGAAATGCACATTATTATTTTTAAGTTAGTTTTATTACTACGGTTCCCTTAGAGTGCCAATCATTGGGTAGTTTACCCTACACAGTACTGTAGTTCAGCATCAAAGACAATAGAGGTGAAATACATATTGCTTGCGGAAGTGACTTAAGTGGCATTACAGAAATCGCTTCATAGTGTGTCTCGATTTATATTTATGAACAAATTTGGCGAATAATTTCTACCATAATTACCTATAGGGGCACCAGCATCAGCAGGTTCTCCATCCACGTCTACACCTGGAACTGTACTTTCGACCTTCAACATAATGAGAATAAATTAATTTTATTATATTTGAAATACTTATAGCCATTATACCTCCATTTCCTCCATGAGTTGTTTGTTGGCTTCAGCAACTTGTTCTAACTCTTCAGAGGCTTGTTGGATTATTTTTTCTACCTCAGCCATTTCGTCCTAATGAAAGCATAAAATACTAAAAACTGTTGTTGAAAATGTTTGCACAGTAAACTTTTGTAATTCAATAAATCTAAAGAATATAGGTACTTTCGTGATTTTATCTTAGCTAAGATTCAAACTCAAGGTCTTATGAGTCATTGGAAGGTTT
This sequence comes from Apoderus coryli, assembly GCA_911728435.2. Lineage (NCBI taxonomy): Eukaryota > Metazoa > Arthropoda > Insecta > Coleoptera > Attelabidae > Apoderus > Apoderus coryli. The sequence continues at coordinate 4,871,696 of OU452204.1, read as the reverse complement.
GGTACATTGGTATTTAAAGAATAATTTATGAATGATAAAGAATATATTTTCTTCTTCCGTGTTCTTGAACCTTGGTGATAAATTTTAAATATTTTTTTACTGAAATATTTTATTTCCTAGTGATGTCTTATTTCCCAACGTTTCGATAACCATTGTTCTCTTCTTCAGGAATAGGTTTTTTTCTTATTCCGAATACATGTTCATTGGTTTGTCAAAAAATACCAACGATGTTGAATAGGATTGAACACTAATAACAAGCCAATGAAAATGTTGGATTTTGGATATTTTATTGGAAGTGTATTTCCAAGAAAGAAAAATTTTAAAAATGGATAAAGAAAATTAGTAAGTATGTATTACTATTATCTGGCAAACTATAATAAAGATAAAGTGCAGCGAATACAGAATGCAGGTATAAGATTCGTGTGCAAAGTTCCCTTCGCAGCTCATATTACTCCATTTCTTACTAAACTGAAAGAACCTAGGCTCGCCATTCGGTTTGATTACTTGTATTCTGTCTTGTTGTATAAAATTCTTACGTTCCATATACCTCAGTACCTTGCTGACTTGCTCTTGAGGAGGTATAATGTCCACGGACTTGATTTGTGCTTCAACTCCTTTACAATTCCTCAACATTCTACTGCTAAATTTGAAGGATGTTTTTCATATAATGGTCCTAAACTTTTAAATAACTTAATAGATATTCTTAACTTATCGTTGTTTAGTTTCAAGAGAGAGTTGAGGCGCAGACTATTTCCTTAAATTATATTCATAAGTGCGTGTTTCTTTTGTACCGTGTTAAGTTTGGAATAAGTGGAAGAGTGGCTATAGCCAAATCTTATTCCTTTTGTGTAAACTAGCCTAAGTGCCTGATTTGTTATTTGTAAGCAAACTTTGTATTCTTGATCTGTCATTTGGTTTTTTTTGCACAATAAAACATTTATTATTATTATTATATTATTATTATTTGGCAGTGCGGGTTCTGCTCCGATAATTTCTCCTTCAGGCCTTTCCCTTGCCAGAGAGTCAGCTATTTCATTCGCCTATAGACCAGAGTGGCCAGGGATGCATATCAGAGTCTGCTTTGACTGTTCTTGATGAGCTTAGAGCCTTTGTAGCCGCTTGGCTATCAGGGAAGTTTTTATTGACCTTCGCGCACAGTGGTCCTGCTCGAGCTCCTGAGCAGATAGATCAATGGCCAGAACTTTTACCTGGAATACAGTAGCGTGGGAGCCCAGGCGTTGTGAAATTTTTCTCTTATTGGATATGCTTCCATAAACTCCGGCATCTGTACCTGAGTTTGTCTTTATGTCATCAGTAAACCAGCTAAAGTCTGCGCCTTGCAACTTTCCCCCATTGATATCTTCTGGCAAACAGAGTTTTTTAAGGCAGATCATAATTTATTAGGCATTACATCAGTTCGTTCCCAAAATGCTGTGACTTTCAATGTCGGCCAGCATTGCAGTCTGTTGTCCTCCATATATGCCATAGCTCTAGTAGTATGATGTAATCAGTATGTAGGCTACCTGGCTTCCTTCTGCAGAACAATATGAAGAGGAGTTAAATCCAGGCTGCTGACGGTGTGGTGAATAATGCACCAGTAATAGCCAAACAAGCTTGACTCTGCAAAGCAAGATAATTATTCTGCTTGGGTCGTTCGCTGTAAAGCTTTCGTCTACAAAGCAACAACTCCAGATGCTATTATTACTTAGACATATGAACGTAAAATTTATCCAGTAAATTTGTTTTGGTTTCTTGTTTGCCTTACCTATATTGTCTTTAAATACAATGCCTATAGACTAGAGCTTAACTCGCTCTATGAGTCTATAATTTTTATTTCCCCGTCTCTTTATTCACCCAGATGATTTTCATAAATTTCGAAATGAAAATCTCATAGTGATGGTGTGTTAACTTCATGATATATTATATAATATAATTATAAAACTTAATAGAGATAAACAGCAAATAGATGTACGAAAAAAAATTTGCGCAAACAAAAAATTCCCCAGATTATCAAAACATTTTTAGAATGAATAGTAGACCGGTATCAAGAGGTGCACGGAATAGACGTGAAGTGACGTGTTGATTCTACATGTAAAAACTGACACTAGAAGTTCGAGGCAGAACACATAATCCGACCTCTGCTTAGATATTCATATCTTCTTCTCTAGGTGCCTTGCCCTACACGGACGTTGGCTATCATCAAAGCTATTTGCACCTTGTTAACTGCTCTCCTGAATAAGGTACATGTGTTTACTCCAAACCACTCGCGCAAGTTCTTAAGCCAAGAATGTCTTCTTCTCTCCGGTCCTCTTTTACCTTCTACTTTACCCTGGAGTATGTTCTGTAAGACTCTGTATTTCGTATTTCTCATGATGTTGCCAAGATATTCTAGTTTGCGCTTTTTTATTTCATGATTTCCCTGTCTTTGCCAAGTCTTTCCAGAACTGTGATGTTGCGCACTTTATCAGTCCAGGGTATTCTCAGTAATCGTCTATAACACCACATTTCAAATGCCTCGATTTTTTTGGCAGAGCACGTGGTAAGTGTCCAAGCTTCCGATCCATATAGAAGAACCGAGAACACATAGCATCGGAGCAAACGCAGTCTTAGGTTCAGGCTGAAGTTTTTGCAACTCAAAACTTTGCTCATTTTCCTGAATGCAGTTCTTGCCTGTTCTATTCTGGCTCTTATTTCAACGGAGTTATCACCTTTGCAAACAATGGTGGATCCTAGGTACTTATAACTGTCAACCTGTTGTAGACGTATTCCATTGGCTGTCAGGTTGGTCTTAGGGCTATTCTTTCTGCTTATTACCATCACCTTTGTCTTTTTGACATTTAGTCTTAATCCTGCCTCCAGACTTCTTTGATTTATGCTATCTATCAAAGACTGCAGTTCAACCTCACTAGTTGCTAACAACACTGTATCGTCTGCATATCGCAAATTATTTATCACCTGTCCGTTCACAATAATGCCTTCAGTTTTTTTGTCAAGGGCCTCGTTAAAAATCTTCTCAGAGTATAAATTGAAGAGAATCGGTGATAATATGCACCCCTGTCTTACGCCCTTTTTTATCTCTATGCCTTCACTGCTGCTATTTCCTACTTTGATGGATGCTGTTTGTTCCCAGTACAGGTTCTCAATAATTCGTATGTCTCTGCTGTCAAGACCAATATTTGTCAGTATGGTAATAAGCTTTTCGTGTTTCACGCAATCGAATGCCTTCTCGTAGTCGATAAAGCATGCGTATACGTCCACTGAGATATCTAGGCATCTTTGAACTAGCACATGCATCCCCATCAGAGCTTCCCTTGTGCCAAGGCCGTTGCGAAATCCGAGTTGCGTCTCATCGATCCGCTCTTCGCATTTCTTATAGATTCTCGCATGGATGATCTTCAAGAACACTTTCAGTGTGTGACTCATTAGTGCAATCGTCCTGTAGTCGTTATGAGACTTGGGGCTGCTTTTCTTTGGAAGGGGGATAATAGTAGATCTGAGCCAGTCTTTAGGAATTGTTCCAGTGATATATATTAGGTTGAATAGTTCTACCAAAACATCCAATGCTTTTTGATCTTTAAGCAATTTAAGAATTTCTACCGGTATTTCGTCTGGCCCGGTCGCTTTTCTATTTTTAGTGTTTTTTAAAGCGTATTCAACTTCCTCCCTAATAATGACAGGACCTTCAGCTTTATTTTTATCTGTGGTAATCATGCCCCTGTCATCATGGTACAGAGTAGATATATAATCTTTCCAGCTCTTCAGTTTTTCTACAGGATCGAATATGATTTGTCCATCGGAGTCACACAGATTGCCAGTATGTTGTTTCCTGTAAGTTCCCGCAGCTTCTTTAACTTTCTTATGTAAATTGAATGTGTCGTGCTTTGCTTGTAGCTGTTCTATTTCTTTGCACTCTTCATCTAAAAACTTTGCCTTGGTTTCTCTATTTTTTTTCCGTATTGTTCTATGTAGCTCGATGTATTTCTGTTTATTTCTTGTTTTTACCTTTCTTCTTTCATCCATCAATTGCAAGATTTCCTCCGTCATCCAGGGTTTTTTCTTGTTTTGTGTGGTATCTTTCAATTTGTTAGTAACATCTTGAAATGTCTTTTTAATATGCTGCCATTCATCCTCTGGTGTCACCATCGGTTTTGTTTTGTTACCTATGTTAGCGTTCAATTCTTGTATTATTTCTTCTTTCACTGCGTCATCTTTCAATTTATCAAGGTTTATCCCTGTATCAGACCGTGTCATGTTGCTGAAAATTAATGCGAGCCCTTTCAATATTAATATAATACAGACTTATGCACCTACATGCGATGGCAATGACGGAGATGTGGAAGCTTTTTACGACGACATTGAAAAATGTTTAAAACTATCAAGAAACCACGAAATCACCATTGTAATGGGTGATTTTAATGCAAAGATTGGACAAGGCAAATGCGAAAACGTTGTAGGAGAACATGGTCTGGGTACGCGCAATGAAAGAGGGGAAAGACTAATACAATTTGCCCAGGAACACGAACTGATAGTAACTAATACATTTTTCAAATTACACCCAAGGAGATTGTATACATGGAAGTCTAATGTAGAAAATGAGAACAGAATCATCAGAAATCAAATTGACTTCGTCATGATAAACCAACGATTTAGAAACAGTGTGAAATCAGTAAAAACCTATCCTGGCGCAGACTTCGCATCTGATCATAACCCCCTTGTAGCAACAGTACAATTGCGATTAAAGAGATTACAGAAAACACCAACGACACCAGATATTCATATGGAAATACAAATTAAGACTTATTATAATATCATTTTGTTACGCAAAACTTACACCTTCTTCATCTTCAGTTAATTCACCCCCAGTATCAGTTACGTCTCCGCCAGTTGCCCCACCCTCAATTTCAGGCTCTGGTGGAGGTTCCTAAAAGAAAGAATAAATTATAATTAGGTTCCTAATAGCTTATACTGTGATCGGGGTACACGAACCCGCAAAGTTTCATTATCAATAACAGTAGATACACAATCAGGTAAGCCGGGCGGCATCTGGTGAGATCAGAAAATATGGCGGAAAAACAGATAGGTACGTAGAAATTCCAATGAAACGGCATACGCGATAGGTACTGGAAAGATACAATAAGCATACAAATTTGCTATACGACATTCATGCAGAATAGAATGAATTGAATAAGAGTGAGAGTGTAAGACTAATAGAATCTTTTTAAAGTCATATTTATGCTTCTATGCACATAATGATAATTGAAAAAACACTATATATATAAACTTTGGCAAATTACCCCTTCTTCAACATTTTCAGGTGCAGGTTCCTCACCAGCTTCAGCCATGTTTGCTTCTAATTTTTCAACAACAACAAAGCCTTCTTCGCTTATAGTCTCAAATCCTTCTTTTTCCGTCGTAGTTGCTAAATTTACTGCCTGACCTTCAAAATATTTTTGACTATTGTATTGTTCCGATGTGTAAGGGTCGTCGTATAATTCCTCAGCACTTCGGTTATAATTGTCTTCCTCATTTACATCAGCGCTACTTCGACTGTTAATGTCACCTTCGCCACAGTAATGATAAACACTGTCTGTTGGCGAAAAATAGAGTTCAGGTTCTGTATCAGATTTTTCAGACTCTTTCGCAGTATAGATCTCTTTGATGCAGATATCAGCTGGTTTTAAGGTAAACTTGGTAACCGGCTTAGGAATTCTGGAATGACAGCAGATATGATAGTCTTCCAATTGTGAACTCGATTCTGGCTGTAAGAAACAACAATGAAAATGTTAACTAAAAGCTTGGTTTTTACGTTACTTGTGAAAATTAGGGTAGATACATAATATAATCTTATGATCTACTTGTCAAATAGCATTATTTACCAAATACCGGGTTGGTGCTTGGTTCATTTTTGCAGCATTGAAAACATAGTTTTTCACTACCAGCCACACCAATCTTTGTAATTATTGAAATGTCATCGCCTGTCTTGTGACACATCATTTTAGGCAGCTTTAATAACAATACTTTATTGCCTAACAGGTTCGAAACGCACTTGCAAGACAATGTGACAATATATTTAGCTTAAAACTACTTACAATCCCTACCGAATTAAACTAAATGTGTTAAATTAAAAGGATTTCATGTCCGTAAATATAATAAATGAAAAATAATTTAATGGCAAAGCGGACTAAAATGCTGGTTTTGATTAATTTAGCATGTGTTAAATTAATTAAAAAAAAAAAAAAACAGCAAAAATAAAAACAAATGTTATGCTACCGGCACTAATTATACCTTACAATAATAACTTAAATCTCAATTCAAACCAACGCATCTCAGACGTCCAAGGAACGCAAGTATCGAATTAGAGTCGTCCTAAATGATCCCAAAGGCTCAGAAAAATATTTGATATTATTATGTATACCAAGACTGTTACTCAACTGAGATGCTCGAAGTAACGGTACCTTTGTTCCATAATTTGTACGCACTTCGGGTATCCTAAACAAATTACTATTACGAACAAAAAATTGGGCACGTTTAAGTACACCTGCTCTAGTAAATGTGGACAGTCAAGTATATTGTTGCTCACTTTAAAAACGAAAACCTGGCTTGTAAAAACTCTACGGATTGCTAAAGAATCTATATGAAGCCTGCTTAAGAGGACGCCCTGTTCAATCCCTCTAGGTGGAAAAACATCAATTTTAAAACAAAGATACTTAAGAAACTTCCGCTGAACGTACTCAATTCGTTCGATATACATGTTGTATATTGGGGACCATGTTAAGGATTCATACGACTGGCGCTCCGAATGACATTGTCAATATGAGAGTTAAATAAAATTTCAATAAAAATTACAGTATCTTTGATGACTTCGCATGATTCGAGGTCGCAGTACTTCGAATTGTAGCTGTGCATGATAATATTTTCACGTGTTTTGTGTGTGCACCATGTATCTAGCCTTCGCAGGTCTTCCTGTAAGGCAGAGCAATCAATCTGACTTTGTACAACGCGATGCAATTTAAGATCATCAGCAAAAACAAGAAATTTGCTTGTCATAGAGTCTCCAATATCATTAATAAATATTGCAAATAGCAGTGGTGCCAATTTACTACCTTAAGGCACGCCACTTGAAGATATTATATTTAATTAATTATTATTATTAATTAATTAATATGTCTGTAACAAGTGGTTTGTTTCCAGAACAACTGAAGCAGTCCATAGTGGTGCCGATTTTTAAAAAGGGCGATAATACTAACATTGAGAATTACAGACCTATTGCCCTTTTGAGTGTAGTATCAAAAGTCATTGAGAGAGTAGTGGCTGACCGTGTATGCGGATTTCTAAAAAGGTTTAACGTTTTGAGTAGCTGTCAGCATGGATTTCGGAGGGGTTTTTCCACTGAAACCTGTATTACGGACTTTGTACAGTGTGTTCATGATGCTCTGGATGGTGGACACTACGTTGTAGCCCTACTATTTGACCTGTCGAAAGTATTCGACACGGTCGATAAGTCATTTGTCGCTGACAAGCTTGATAGTCTGGGTGTGCGTGGACCCCTAAATGAATGGATGATGTCCTATCTCAGTGGCCGAAGATTCGCGGTCCGTGTCGGTGATGCTCTTTCCGAAGATATGGTACTTAATATGGGTACGCCACAGGGAAGTGTCTTGGGACCTCTCTTGTTTTTATTGTATGTAAATGACCTGCCCACACATATAAGCTTTGGAAAAATATTTTTGTACGCTGACGATACAACCATTGTGGTTGCGGATACCGACCCGGATGCGCTTCTGCGGAAGATAAACACTGTACTGGATGAATTTCATATCTGTTGTAAAAATAGTAGATTAATCATAAATTTTGATAAGACTGTTGCCATTCAGTTTGACTGTTTTCAAAGACGTCTGCCATTTACTATTAATTTTTGTGGACAGAATCTTCCATGGTCTGACGCAACTAAATTACTGGGAGTCTTTGTTGATCACGATCTCACGTGGGCTGAGCAGATAGACAGTGTTTGTGCCAGGGTGAACAGGCAATGCTTTGTACTTTATTCCCTGAAATCCACGTTTAATCGACAGGCGCTTCTTTGTATATATTATGCATTGATATATGCTACTCTCTCCTACAACATTATTTCATGGGGACGCGGGCGTTCAGCGGATCTACGCCGTTTGTTTCTATCGCAGAAGCGAGCTGTTCGTCTCATTTTTAATCTCTCAAGTCGTGAAACTTGTCGACATATATTTATAGGGGAAAAAATGTTGACCTTTCCTTGTATCTATTTGTATAAACTGTTACAATTTGTATATAAATCTATTAACGCTATACAGACGAATGGCTCGCATCATACCTATTTAACAAGGGGTAGAAACAGATTATATCCTCCGCGACCAAAAAGGGAATTTTTTAAAGGATCGCCACTATACTCTGGGATTGTTTATTTTAATGCCTTACCGGAATACGTCAAAAATTGTACAAACATTAATGTTTTCAAAAAGAAATTGAAAGTATTGCTTATGGATAATGCATTCTATAGCTGTGATGAATTTCTCAATTACTGTGAACGGACTGATTTTTAGCTATAGGTATTTTATTTTTTTTTTGTATATTTGTTATTTGTATTTATTATTATATTATGTTAATTTTTTGTCCATTTATACACCACCTTTCGTTTGTTTATTGTTTTTATTAGTATGTAAATTTTATGTATGTATTGTGTGTATAATTTGACTTGCCTATGTACAAAATTATGTATTTAAAAAAGGCCAATAAAAATTATTATTATTATTATAAAGGAATATGAATTAAATCCGTTGTATTCGACAAACTGACTACGTCCAGAAATATATGAATCAAAAAAGCATATCAAGTTGAAAACCAGTGTCATACATTTTCTTTTGAAGAATGTTGTGATCAATTTTGTCGAATGCCTTCGAAAAGTCTGTGTAAATGGCATCCATTTGAAGGCCCCTTCCTAGGGTGGAATAGACATCTTGTAAAAAGTATGTTAAATTAGTTATTGTAGAACGCTCTTGAAAGAAGCCATGCTGCTGGAGAATAATCCTGTTTTTTATTTTATCATGTAAAATTGACTCAAGCACCTTAAAAAAACCACACAATAAAGAGGTCGGCATGGAATTTCCTATCTGGTCAGTGTCAGACGGTTAGTGAATGGGACATACACGAGCGGTCTTCCATGTAATAGGAAACTTTTCAGATTTCAGAGATATGATGATGGCATGCAATGGCTTGACCAGTATGAAAGCTGGAATACCATCAGGACCAGATGTCATCTTCGGTCTCACTTTTCTCAGGGCAGAAAGCACAATAATGTACTCCACATAATTGCAGATAAGGATGGCCCATAATTAGGCTCTAATGGGCTATTTTGGTTATTGCTATCCGAGTCCACATACACACTTTTGAAAAAATCGGCAAAAGAATCTGTTTCTTCGATAAAGGCATTAAAAGCATAGTAAACAACAAAATAAAATAGCACAGAAATAGGGGTATAAAACCCTGGTACGTACTTCTTCAATAAGGGTTTATTCGTTGGCAGATAACAGAGATGATAATAATTATAATTTATTGTCCAACAGTTGCCCATTTACAGGCCAAAATTCATAGTAAATTTACATGCATGAAGATTAAATAAAATATGAAGTTATTGGGCAAGTATCTCAATTATAACATTACAAATAAATAATATGCGCGGACAATAAAAATGTATAACACCCAATATCATAAAAGTATACATCAAGAAATTATAACGCCAAAAGACCATTACCAACAATAATAAGGTCTCTACGAGTACAGAAAAACGAGTCCCATGACAAAATTGTACAGTCTCGGAACAATTATAGGTATAATTAGTACAGAAAGAAAAGCTACAGTCAACCCTACCATATATAATATCATGTAAGAAACACATTTATCCCAGCGACCTCCTAAACTTCTAAGCCCTAAGAATATCATTCAAATCAAAATTCAATACAAAACTTTATTGTTGCCCAAACATAACAGTTTTCTAACAATGAGTTTGATTTGGTACATACATATGATAATATAATAGTAATACAATAATATAATATTACAACGATCATCCTATCCAATGAACAAATATAGGCAAAAAAAAAAGAAACTCAAAAAAAAAAAACAATGCAATAATAATATGAGAACGAAAAGCAAAAAGAGAATAAAAACAAACAACAATTCATTCCTACTCGTTTATAATAAATGATCTTAATTTAAGAATATCTGCATGTGAGCAGATTTGTTTGGCTAACCGCAGATTAATATGATCTTGGGCACTAACCAAGTCACGACCTAATTGGGGTGTAAATTGGGCATTCGAACAGGATGTGATATAAAGTTTCCTGAACATTTAGATTACATATGGTACACGTCTCTCTTGGTCTGATCAGATAAACTAGGCCTTTATTTGTGAATTTAATAAAATATTTGTTAGATAAAAACCAAGCATGTAGGTTTTTATCTAATGTTTGTAGTTTGTCGAAATACATATAATGAATTTTTTTCTTATTTCTTCTTAAGAAGATACTGTTCATTTGGGGTGACCAGGGAAATTCAAAGTCAATAAAGTCCAATAGGTTTTTAACGAGCCCAATTGTAAATAATGTAAGAGTTATCTAAGAGGTGCAGCTGTCTTATACAACATATTTTTGGCAATCGGTTACCATCCATATCTAAGATTTTCATAACCCAATTGAGGGTAAGCTTAGCGAGCGAGTAATCAAGTTTTACTCTATTTGCTTCTACTCGGACCACGGAATCGGGGGTACTTGCCGGCAGATGGAGGAGGTTTTAAATAAAAAACAGACTTGCACCCTTTCTATAATTTCGACATAGCGCTGACACAAAACAGGCAAACAGTTTGTCAAAAGGCTTAGTACCAAAGATTCAAAGAATTTAACTCTAGAGTTCCAACAGTTTAATTTGGTTTTAATCATTAATGAAAAAATCGACCCAAGTCTGCTTAGCTTTATTTCTGAACTTACAGGCTGCTTTTAGAAATAATGTGGAGTACTTAATTCCCTCTCAGGCAAAATTTTATGAACCGTAAATGTCAAATCCTTCAAAAAGCGTCGCTACAACCTTTCCACGGAGCATCTATGGATGTCATAAATCGGAAACCAGACCAAAGCGGCATACTAAAGTTTTGAACGAATATATGAGCAATAGAACATCTTAAGGGCATCAATGTTGTCAAACCCTCTGGAGTTTCGCACCACAAATGCATACATTTTACTTGCCTCAGAAGATTTGGCATTAGTATGCTCAGCAAACGTAAATTTTGTATTAAATATGACATTGGGTGTCATGACAGAAGAACAGCAAGAAATCTCAGTCTGATTCACCGTGTACGCATAATCAATTATGTTTCTTTTTCTTGAAAAGCTAATATACAGGGTGTTTCATAATATATGCGCAGGACTGTAAGAGCTCGTCCAAAAATATGAAAAAATTTTTCTATTAACTTACAAGATGTTGAAATTGAAAAAAAAAACCGTTTTTTACGAATATCTCCGTAACCGTTTATCGTACAGAAAACGGCTTTTGTTGACATTTTATACTCATAATAAGCTATGTTTTGTAAAAGACAGTAATTTGTGCCCACCCTGTAACCAAGTGCGTCAATCTCTCAAGTTAGTTGATATTCTTGAGATTTTATTGAACTACCTTCCAACATTCAAGATTCTGTCTATTCAACCGACAAAATGGCGAATATTTTCAAGAGACCTGTTTTGACCAAAAAAATTCAAAATAAATTATTTATTCAAAAACAGTTGAAGATAGGTATAGCGAAGTGTTAAACTAAAATAATCCAAAATTGATGGGGAATCCAAAAATATAATAAAATATAGGGTGTTCTATTTGAAATTTCAAAGTTGGTATCAGATACGTATAGAAGTGGCATCATCTGTCAATTTATCACTAAAAGAGAGTTCACATTGATATATTATCCCAAACAAAATTTCAGATAGATATCTTTTTCCGTTCTCCAGTAACTTCTAATAGGTCATCGAGTTTGGCGTAGGTACCCTGTATATTTGAAAATCTTATCATTTTGTCGCCATATTGAATAGTATTCTTGTCCTAAATGTGGTTCAAATCGGTTTCGCTATTTTTTCGTAATGGTAAATAAAGACAGACCGAGAGATATTTTTTAAAAATTACTGTTTGTGACCTAAAAAATATGTTTCTGATGAAACTATGGCGCCCGAGATTGTAAACGTATTGTTATTATTAGTAGTTATAAAAGTTAAATTTCCATCGCGTACTTCTAACTTATTAATTGATCCATAAAGTACCTCGTATCGTCAGTATCTTGACAAAATTTCAAATTCAATACCTCGTAAAAAAATTTCATCAACACATGTAAAATTAAATATTTTTACAGTTGTTTAGGTAGATATAAGCTTCCAAAATCATTTATAATAATCTTTGGAATATATTTACTAAGTCAAGTTTTCTGGAAAACGTGACTTGGCGAGGTATGGCATTGCATTGATATCCTCGATTTGGCAGATCTAATGTTATACGTACGTGGATCGTCAAATAAATAATTTGGATCAGATATTTGGAAGAAAGGTACCTACCTATAGACGGTTGAACCACATGATGTTAAAAAGTTACTTTGGGTGATAAACGAAAAAATGTTTTTCTACGACTGTCTTTAAATGCCTTTATTATATGTTCAATCATGATTTGAAAATGTAGTACATCGTAATGCTGTTTATCATTTACCCGTGCGTAATAATATTTCCCACTAGTTACCTAGCAACTAGTGGGAAATATTATTACGCACGGATAAAATTTCCTGGTAATGACATAGTAGCGGTGGGCATGAAAAATCACCATAGCAACACCGAAAATACAAACACCAAATTGACAGTTTTGGTACTTATAATTAATAATAATTATAATTAAGTATTTCGCTAATTTCAAAACACATAAACAGTGATAGTGAATATAGTTTAACACCACCTAGTCAATTTAATACTTCTAATTTATCGTATTTAGGCTTATACGCTAACAAGGGTTACTTTCGAAAAACAAATATTTTCCTAAAAATTATGTTAAATTTATTCAAAAGCATTAAAACAGTCGTAGAAAAAGTATAGTGTGAAACTAACATGAAATGACCATTTCCTACTCGTATGATTTGCAGCCTGCGGCTCATGCTGCAAACGATCATACTCGCAGGAAATATATGTCATTTCATGTTCGTTGCACAATATACCTACTATTACGTTATACCTGTTCTTCGCGGAAGTTTCATGAAATCAAAGATCAAATTTCAAACGTGGTAGTCAATACAAACAAAGTATTATGATAAACAAAGCAAACTTTATCATATTATAGTTCTATCATATTTATACTCACAGTTTGTCCTTTTTCTTGATTGGGAACAACCTGATCAAGGTATAAATCTCGAATCAAATCAAATGATCCGTAATTTCGTAACGATTTCTTAAAATTCGTATTACTATCACCGTAGCAGTGTTGTAATCTCCACGACTTACCAAATAGATTATTGTAATTATGTAAAAATTTTAAATTCTTTTGTATCAATGGATTACTGGAGATTTTCTTTTTAACTTTCAATGGTATAAATATGGCACTTTCGGTAGGTAGTGTATCAATACATTTTGTAATATTTCTTTCAGTTACTGTAAATTTTTGGCGTTTCTAAAATAATTTATTTGACAATTAAATTTGATTTGACATGAAATATACAAACTTACCTTCATACCAATTTAGACAAAATATTCTCTTTATCTTATTATGATATTGTATAAAAAATATGAATTTTAGTTCTATTGATTTAATATAGCAGGAAAAATATCGTGTAATTGACAAACAATAACCAATCAGCGGGTACAAATAAAACAGAGATTAAGGAACAAATTAACAAAAAATATTGATAGACTTTGTCATATGACATATTTTTTTTTGTAACATGACAAACACAGCGTGTTACAGAATGTTGTCAGGAAAATTTAAGGTTAGATTTAACATCATCAAAATTATGGACATATTTCATATAAACATGGGCCTGAAAATGATCCACTTTCATGATACTAGAAGTTTAAATTCTTCCGTCTTTAACAGTTTTTAGAAAATTTACCAAACCATGCTCAGGTAGTTAGGTACTTAATTATTTTGATATTGGATCCCACTACTGATTGTTAACCGATTAAAATTGACTAGGTATGTTTGGATTTTCCTGAACAACTTTTGCAACTTGGGCTTGGCTAATCCTACTTCTTCCTGTTCTCAGACGGTTAATTACAAACTCTGTTCTTTCAAACATGTTAATCATATTTATATTACGTATTATTTGCGTTATGGAACAGGATTAGTCCTAATTTATGTGATTTTCATTCTTCTGTTCCGGGCATTGATGCATTGCTTGTCAGGGTTTCATTAAGTTTTTGAATAATTACATTATGGCATTTAATAATGTCTGTGAATTTTTGGATATAAAAATGTTTAACCATGTCTTAAATTCTGATGGCAGGTTGTTAGATCTTGTGCTGAGTAGATTTGATCTTGATGTGTCGCATTCTGAAGATCCTCTGGTGCCCATCATCCTCCACTTTATATTGAATTATCTTCGAAGTGCGTCGCGAAGGGATTAAACGCCGACAGTCTGAGGTCATCTTATAATTTCAAAAGAGAGCTAACTCTATTTCTTTGTACAATTTGCTCATCGCGGCGGACTTCTCGTGTGTCAATGTGAATGATGCGTGTGATATATTTTATTCAGTTCTTAAGAACATATTCAATGAAACTGTTCCTATAATATACGCAAGACATTATACATTTCCTCCTTGGTTTACAAATGATATTATACAGGGTGTTAATTAAGTATCTGGCCAAACTTCAGGGGGTGATTCTTTGAGTGATTTTAAGGTAAAAAGTTCATATAAGCAGGTGTCCGGAAATGCATAGTTTTCAAGAAAAAATTTCTGGATCAAACTTATGGACGGCAGTTGATTGGTCGCGCGGGTCCACAGTCATGGCCACCCAGGTCGCCAGATTTAAATCCTTTGGATTATTTCCTTTGGGGTCATTTAAAGTCGCTGGTTTATAAAACTCCAGTCAATACTGATGCCGAATTATGTCAGCGCATACGGGATTCATGCAATCAAATAAGACATACTCCTGGAATATTTCAGCGTGTTCGGCAATCGATGATAAGGCGAGCTAATGCTTGCATCGAAGTTGAAGGTGGACATTTTCAACAACTATTATAAATTTATCTTTATTTGTTGTTATGTTAATCGTTTTTATTAAAAAAGTATTTTTTGTCAAAGTATAATTAATAATATGTCTTTGTCTTGTCTTAGGCATATATTTCCACGACTGAACTTTAATATTAGCAATAGTAAATAAGATTCAATTAGCATTTTACTATTATAAAAAATACTGCCAAATCTCAACGAATTTGGGTAAAACGTAATTCGCAATAATTCTGTAAAAATGATTTTTAAAATTATTCAGGGACATGCATTTAAGTGGTTTTAATTTTTTTTCTCGAAAACGATGCAAGATACGAAAAAATATCAAGAGACAAAAAAGTTGTATTTTTAATGGCTTAATCCAAAAATTATTTTTTAATTTTAAAAAAGTCAGTGGCGCACATTTTTTTTTGTTATTTTTATTCGTGAAACTGCCTTTTACGACGCCACTGGAAGTCATAATCAACAATTAAATGGTGCTAAGTTAGCGTCTTATCATAGTTCATAATACTGCCAAATTTCAACAAAATCGGTCAACAGGTGTTTGAGGTATTAATAAATAAATGTAAAAAAAAATTTTTTTTGACACCCTGTACCTTGAAAACTATGCATTTCCGGACACCTGCTTATATGAACTTTTTACCTTAAAATCACTCAAAGAATCACCTCCTGAAGTTTGGCCAGATACTTAATTAACACCCTGTATATTTATAATATTAAGCTGAAATCTAAAGTTTGGAACAGGTATAGACGGACAGGACTGGATAGTTGTCTGGATGAGTTTAGGACTATTATAGGCATTATGTGAAGTCTGCAATTGATAAATCGTATGTGGATTATTTGAGGGAGACAAAGGCTCAGATTCAGTTAAACCCAAATAAATGTCGGTCTTTTATAAGCAATCACAGGCCGCTTATCTAATAAAATGACATACAATAACATTGATCTCGCCGATCCTCTATAATTATTTTCAAGAAACATATATGCGGTCGGCTCCATTTTCTTGGGTTTCCGCAAAAAACTGCGATTTACAGCAGGTTCAAATTAGAGAGATTGGTGAAGATGAAGCCGTTATTTATACGTGTTTTACCAAAGCCTTTGACAGGCTTGACCACGGAATTCTGCTGCTGCTGCGGAATTTGGTTTATCTGTGGATCTTTTAACATTTCTGTCTACTTATCTCCATGAACATAACTTGTATATAGAGTACCGTGGTTTCAAGTCCGGTATTATCCGTGTAACATCTGGAGTGCCTCAGGGTTCTGTGTTGGGTCCCCTCTTATTTATGTGTTTTATTAATGACAATATTAAAGGCGTGAAATGTCGCTCCCTACTCTTTGCTGACGATTTTAAGGTTTATTCACTGATTATCTTAACTTCTGACTGTCTTCAATTGCAGAATGATCTGAATGTCCTGCTTGACTGGTTCACTCAGAACAAGCATGACCTTAATTTGGATAAGTAGTGTTGTTCTGGAGGTGCTCTTTGACGCTAAATTGGGGCATGAGGCTGATGTGGTTTCGTCTTCCTATAAGAGTCTGGGTTTTTTTATGAGAAATACAAAGCATTTTGTGACAGCTAAAACTCTTATTTTTCTGTATAATTCCTTCGTTGGATCGAAATTAGAATATGCGTCTGTTGTGTGGAGTCCTGGTTATGCGATGCACTCGAATAGCTTAGAGAGGATTCAGCGAACATTTGTGAAATATTTGTGGTTTAAGTGTGACGGAGTGTATCCAACCATGGGATTCCCCCATTATGAACTACTGGGTCGTTTTAATTTTGTACCACTTGATAAGCATAGAGAATGTGCCTCACTCCTGTTCCTATTCAAAATCGTGAATGGCATCATTGACTCTCCGGACTTACTTTCTATGATACATTTTCATACTCCACTTACGAAAAGGCGTAATTATGGTTCTAGCTTTTACTTGCTTACCGCACGTAACAACTGGTTGCTCTTTTCGACATTGTTGGAGATGTGTTCTGTTTGTGACTCGGTGAGTAACGATATTGATGTGTTTACTTTGTTTATTTTTTCTGATTGTTTCTATTGTTTATAATTTTGAAACGTTATGTATTTAAGTTAATTTTATCGTTTTGTAATGTACCTGCCCTGTAATTGGATTTGTTTCTGTCTGCGTAGATATAATCTAAATAAATAAATTACATTACGCCTTGATTTGGCTCGGCTTTCCTGTCAAACCTATTTCGTACGAAATCCTCGTAACTAGGCAGTGTAATTTATACCGCATTCAGAATAACAGTCTACTAACACAATTCCAGTTTACATACCTATGTCAAAGATTAATTTAATCTTAGCTGGAGTCATAGGGTTAAATTTACGAATTGCTTGTTGCATACTGTAACAAAACTTTAAGTTATGTTGGAAATTTGACGTTTGTTTCGATTATCCCCAACTCATCAGTGCGGTGTTGTCCAGGCAATGTGAATCAACTTTCCAATATTTACAATGAGTTTATACTAGAATGAGATACCGATTGACAACAAGATATATGTGGAGACATCTAGTGTGAGCAAGCAATATGCCCGGTGGAACAAAGTTCACTTACGATGGCCGGACAAAAAGTAACAACTCCCTTTAATGCTATTGCCAACACTAGATACGTTCGAATTCCTCAGCGGGAGGCTTTATTTAAGAAATGCTTGTTACATAAGGTAATAAGACTTTAAGTTATGTTTTGACTATATAGTCTATTCTGGAGTGGAGTGTAATTTATTTACGACAATAAAACCCAGAGTCTGTCTCCACAAAATCAATACTCTAATTTATTCAATTAGTTAGTTGGTTAAACATGTTTCGGGATGCTTATCCCATCATCAGTAACATACAAAAAATTACAAGAAGCTAAGTAGGCATCGGACTCAATTACGTTAATAAATAAATCAGACACCGAAAATGTAGAGATGTTAGGTTATATAAACAAACATTAAATTAAGTAGGCTATATAATAGCTTATATAATGTGTGACTCCTACTTAATTTAATGTTTGTTTATATAACCTAACATCTCTACATTTTCGGTGTCTGATTTATTTATTAACGTAATTGAGGCCGATGCCTACTTAGCTTCTTGTAATTTTTTGTATGTTACTGATGATGGGATGTGCATCCCGAAACATGTTTAACCAACTAACTAACTAATTGAATAAATTAGAGTATTGATTTTGTGGAGACTGACTCTGTTTTTTTATTGTCGTAAATTTAAGTTATGTTGGAAAGTTGCTTCACACTATCATGCTTTCACCAGAGGGACCGTTTCGGTGATCCACAACTTATCAGTGGTGATCGGCAGGCAATGTGATTCAAATTTCCAACATTTATAACGAGGGTTATGAGTGCATACTGCAAATGCAAAACTATTGTTCTGGTAATGATTTGGTTACTAATCACATTCATTTCACGAGTAGAAAGACTACAGTGTCAGAGTCTGGAAGCTTTCTGTAAGGTTATTGGGTGTTGAGATCGACTCGCGGTGGATTGGTATAAACAGATTGAGATTGTATCAAGCAAGGTATGCAGGTTTTCTTTTTTTATTTGGAAAATGCGAAATTTCGTATCTATCGAAGTATTCCGATCATTTTAATTTGCGCATGTGAACTCCGTGTTCAGCTATTCTATCGTGATGTGGGGTAACTCACGCCGCATGGATGAAATACTCATTTTGCAGAAAAGGATTATCAGAACGATGACATATTATGTTTCAGAGGCTTGTCTAGGCAGCCAATCTGCTCTAGTTGCCTTCGATTGCCGAGTGCCCCGGGACCCATACAAGAATAACCCTATTTTGATCCGCCAAGGCCCTAAGTTCTCTTTGGGTTTCCCATATCACTTTGTAAAATGGTATTGGTATTAAAGTATTATAAACATTCAATGTATTAATAAACCACGTGTTTTTAAGTGTGTTGCTGGTATGCCGGTGTCACTGAAGACATAGAACACACAACTGGGAGCACGAACTGTAATCGTTACAGTAGTAGTAGATCTGAACATTGAAAAGGACGATTGTATAACAACGCTAACTAGAGGATGCCGTATGATAATTGCTAATACTGCAACCGGATAGACCATAATAAAAAATTTTGATCAGAGTTTCCTATACTGATTGAACCCGATTTTCGTTTGTTGTGGTGGTAATATGACCTTACTCAAATTGAAATTGCATTAGCAGCTGCAAATTATTTATTTATTATGGTAAAGATAAACACTATCTAAATAATATCATCCCAATATTACAAATACATTTTTACAATAATTCTAATATCTTAAGTCATCACTAACAGTAAAAAAGAACATTTTTTAGGATCTCTCCTTCGTAAGCCTCTAGCTCTAGTTCTGACGTATCTTTTTTTGTCTTTCTTTAACTTCTAATAACTTCATAACTCCAAACAAAATTTGACACCAGTTGACATTTGCAAGTTTCAGATGCCACGTCTGATAGATACAACACCAATATCATAACAATCTTGGTTTTGAAATTAATAAATAAAAAGTATAATAAATAAATTTATTTGCAATCCAAAAAACACAAGAAGAAAATGCTGAATTAATAACGAATGTTACAATATTTTAGACATAAGTAAACTCAGATATGTATATACAATATAAACAAAATTACATGTTGCGATTATGGAAAGGAATTGGAGCCAATTTAAAAAAGATCTAGGTTCTACCCCTTAACATTATACCCAAAAATTACACATCATTTATGTCCGTCCGTCCACGATCACAACAATCGACAGAGACACATAATCATACTTTAAATAAATCAGCATATCATTCAGAATTTGAAAATCGCTTATTATTAAATTATTTGCATTTGTAAGTTAAAATTCCTAAACGTTTAAAAGTCTGTGGTATGCTACTCGTATTATACAACAAATATACTACTTGGTAAGTAAACGACATTTCAAATATTTAGGATAGATATCGTGGAGGTGATATCTGTCCTCGAAAATGCTGGTTTAAGGTATTTGTTCTAAATTTAATTTTATCTACAAGACATGGAGGACAATGATTCAAAATTATATTATGAAACAGAACCAATTCATGCAGTTTTCTGTGATTCTGCATAATATTTAACCACGTCGCATCTTTTACCTTGTATGACACAGGTTGAAATTTTATTACACCATAGATAAAACGAAGACACGATTTCTGAACTCACTTAATTCTGCTCATATCCAGTATGTTCAAGCACGGCACTACATCACAAAAGTTCAAATGAAGTTAAGTAAAACTGAACTGCCAGTAAGCCTTTTTTTAAAGAGATTGAGCAAGCAAACTTCTGTTGAGATAGAACATTTTTAAAGTTGAATAAGCTCTTTGAATGCGTAAGTGTATTACATAACATATTATGTTCTTTAAATTTCAGATGAACATCGAATTATATCTAAATCTCCATTATATTTTTGGTAAAAATGAATTAGTATGGATTTGGTTAATCACGTTTGAAAAAAAAACATTAGCTAAAATAATCACCGGTTGTTTTTTTAATTAAAAATAAAAGGTAATTTTGAATTATGGATACAAGTAACTTGTACCATTGATATACATAGCTGAAATAGTAAATACAACCTTATTATTATATTCATCATTAATTATTATATTCACACTTTTGTATAATTCACTTGTCATTAAATACATATAACCTTCTTTATTATCAAAACCAAATCCATCCGGCCAATCCAATATATCTAAATCTTTATAAATAACAGTAGAAGTATTAAATGGTTGGTGCACATTCCATCTAGCAACACCCGGTAACATAATCATCGTGTAGTACAAGTTTCCGTGATCGTCAAATGACATGCCGTCAGTTCGGTCCTGTTTTACGCCTATCAAATTAATGCTCTTTCGCCAATTTGATGTTTTACATAGAGTCTCGTTTTTGATTAGGCTCGTACTGATTGAATAGAGATTTAAACCTATAATGTTTACAAATTAGATCGTTAAACAGTTGCAATCATTATAGAATGTCGAAAGCATGCTGATTTGAAAACTAAAATTAGGTCAATCCTATTTGTCCATGATGATTTTAGGAAATAAACTTGCGGTAAAACCATAAAGACGGATACTTCTTCACATCGGCAATATCCCAAACACAACTTAATGCAATATTAAAACATGGAAATTAAACTTCAAAAAAGTTAAATACAAATAAATAATGAAAACATATGTTGGTGACATGTTGCGTTACTACAGTAACAGCATCAAACCTATAATAATAAGAGAATATATACCAAAAGAGCACAAAAAACAAACTCACTTAAGTGTATTATTTGGCGCTATGTTTATAGATTTATATCTAGTTGATATTTGATAATGAATAACAACAAAATTAACATAAAAAAAAATATAAAAAAAGTCAAAAAGTAATTTAACCCTTCAGTACTAACATGCCGTCTGACAGACCGACTTACCACTACTTACCCTTTGAACCAACGCACCACCCGTAGATGTTGCCAAGCCGCTGAGTATCCTAATTTTATTTAGTGATTTCGCTGTTTTTGAACTGTAAAGTGTTTGGCCGTAATTTATAAGATATTTATACGTAGTTCGGTCTGTTAGACCGATGTTAGTATTGGTGTTTTTATTTAAAATATAAGAAAAGGTAATATTTCTTTTATTATTTTTTGTATATTTGACTATAAAATTATTCATTTTATTATTTATAAATGACGAAAATAAACGAGAGCGCCTGCGGAGTTTATGGGAACAACTAGATGATGATCAAGATGTTCCACATGACCAAGAAGATTCCTATGAAGAAGACCATGTGGATGAACGCGATCAAAATTCAGAACAAGAATTAGAACCAGTGGTTAAAAGCACATTACACTCTATCCAACGATCGGATAATTCTAGTAAAAAGGCAAGGCTACTGGATCCAATCTTTGTTGGTAAAGACAAACTGGCGGAATGGAAAAAAACATCAGAATCAGAAAGTTAAAACTCGGGTCAAAAATATTGTTATTCACTTGCCAGGCGTAAAAGAAGCAGCACGAAATCCGTCAAGTATTATAGATATTTGGTCATGTTTTCATCGTTAGTAAAAGGCATGCCACAGTTCTGCAAGTACCCCGTTCATCCTGAATGAGAATTGTAGAAATGTGTCAAATGGAACCCGAGAATCAAAAAAAATTTTTTTGGCAGATGTTTCCAATGTAGCCCAAAGAAAAGTCGTAAAACGAAGTACTCGTATCAGCAATGTGGAAAATTTTTGTGTTTAGAACATGTTACTCCTACTTGCAGTGATTGTTTTGGTCATGGTACCGACAACTCACAAAAATATTGAAGTTTATTACTTAGTTGTAGATATTATGATGTTAGAGGTATTAGCATCGTAAATAAATATACTGTGGTATTAGGTATTTTAAATTTAGTGTGTTTACCAACAATATTTCGCGTTTTGCTTTCATAAAATTTTTATTAGCTTGTTTTAAAACACGTTTGTTTATGAACAGTGATTTTGTTTTGTTTTTAAAT
This sequence comes from Apoderus coryli, assembly GCA_911728435.2. Lineage (NCBI taxonomy): Eukaryota > Metazoa > Arthropoda > Insecta > Coleoptera > Attelabidae > Apoderus > Apoderus coryli. The sequence continues at coordinate 4,848,924 of OU452204.1, read as the reverse complement.
AAAACGACAATTATTTAAAATTAATGATTTTATAAATCCGTCCCACAGACCGATATTTGTACTAATGTTCTAAAATTTATGTTAGTTTTGCAGGGTTAAAAAAATCCTACAAAATAATGAAATAGATAGCCTCCTTCGCTGTATTATTGGGCGCTATGTTTATAGGTTTATATCTAGTTGATATTTGATAATGAATAACAACAAAATTAACATATAAAAAATATAAAAAAAGTCAAAAAGTAATTTAAAAAAATCCTACAAAATAATGAAATAGATAGCCTCGATGGGCGCAAACTTAATAGAGTTGACTAATACCCAATTTAAAAGTACCAACGTGCTTATCAAAGTTTCAAGACTAAGTGCCAGAAACTCTATATAGATTTATATACACAAATAACCTAAAATAGTTGAGTGCACTCTTCGAAACCTTTTTCATCCAAAATGTTTCATCCCCTCATGAATAGATGGCGGCGGAGATAATAATTAGTAGTGTACCTGTTTGGTTACAGCTATCAAAAATGGGTTAATTACCATTTTAACTCAAATCCACCCGAATTCCATATAAAAAATCAGTTGTGTCACCGCTAAACTTTGCCGGTAATATACTTTTAAAAAACATTCCATTAAATATCAGAAACAGAAATTTGGTTAAAATAAATAATGGTGACCCTGCACGACGTGTAAAGGAATTTAGACCGAAAATATCGTAACAAATGGATCAGAAGAGGTAGCCCATTTAACTGGCCTATGGACCTCACTCCGATGGAGTGGATATAAAAATCTGGTACATGCTAAACAAAAAAAAAAATGAAGTGAGGTTGTTAATTCTATTACTATAGTGGACTGTATTTTATCTATTTTTCTATTAAAAACTATTTAACTACTGTTAGCTTTCAAACTTTTTTATTCAATGACCACTCAACTATCTCATTGTTCTAAAACAGGTCAACATAAAATACAGGATTATAAAAAACTATAAACATAATAACTTAAACAAATATAAAACATAATCTAACATTTCTCCCCCCTTAAGATAAACTTTCTTCTAAGAAATCTATTGGGCATATCTTGGCTACTGGTCTCTTGTAAGTTCCAGTCTGGGTTTTGACATCTACGACGCGGAGTTTACTATTATTAAAGTTCTTATCTTTTCTAAACCCTGAAGCCAAATCTTCCATTTCTTAAAATGTTTATCGTTGATTTTTTCATCCCATGCCAAACCGTGTCTCCAAATTTCCTGCATTAGAATTTTTGCTTTTACAGTGTGATGTCCCCAAAATCCCAAAGGGTCAAAAAATGACATCACGGTTTGTAGCAGTTCACGTTTAGTCGGTCGTTCTTCTAGGCACAAAATATTTTCGTTGATTTTATGCATCTTAATTGGAAAATTTAATGTATCTTCTTTGTAATTCCAATTGAGTCCTAAAATTCTTTGATACGTTTCACAGTCTTCAAATTTCTCAACGCTCCTTTGTTGTTCTGGAATGTTTTCAAATATTTCTTTACAATTGCTAACCCAACCTCTTAGATCAAAACCTCCACTTTTATGAATTTCTATAACTTCGTTTATTAAGCTAAATGCCTGTTCTTTATCTTCGACACTATCTAAATAATCATCCATATAATGTCGGTAAATAATTGCTTCAGTAGCTTCTGGATATATACTTTCAAAATCCAAAGTGTTCACATTTTTGATATATTGGGCACTAAATGGCGAAGATATTGCACCAAATATCATTACCTGCATAACATAAATTTCAAACTCTTCAGCAGGTGAATTTCGCCATAAAATTCTTTGAGCATGTTGGTCTTCTTTGTTAATAAGCACCATATGGAACATCTCACGAATTTCTGCACAAAATGCTATCGGTTTTTCTCGAAATTTGAACAAAATACCAACAAGCGAGTTATATAGGTCTGGGCCTTTTAACAGAAAGTCATTTAAACTTCTGCCGTCAGTTTTCGAAGCTGCGTCCATCACGAAACGCTCTTTCCAGGCTTATTGGGATTTATAACACCAAAATGAGATAGGTACCAAATCTTCTTGTGACTATATTCCAACTCTTCGGACGTCAGTCGTCGTAAAAGGGGTATTTACTTTATATATATTCTTTATATTCGCAAATTTTTTCTTTATATACTTTTTCAAAATTTTTGTCTGTATTCATTTTTCTTTCTATATGTTTAAATCTTTCTACTGCCACATTGAAGTTATCCGGAAGGGGTTCTTCTTGATTTCGCCATAAAAGACCAGTTTCCCATCTATTATTTTTCTTTGTTGAAATCGTCTGTATGAGTCGTTGTGCCATCATATCTTCATCTATCTGATTTTTTGTATCTGGATATTTGATGCCTAATGACTCGATAGTGAAAAAATTTTTTACCATGTCATCAAGTTCCTCGTCGAACGTATCATGTCGAATATGTAAATTTATAAAGTCTGTTCGGCCTTTAAATTGAGTAACATTTCCGTGTACAATCCATCCTAGTTTAGTGTGTGAAAGTGCCGGTGAATTTTTTGGACCCACAATTAATTTTCTCGTAGCGATGAGTTCCCAATTGTCTTGACCAATAAGTAATTTAGGTTGAATATTGTCAATACTTGGAAAGTTAATATTTTCTAGATGTTTCCATTTCCTTTTGAATATTACAGCGTTAATATTTTGTATTGGTAAGTCCAAATCCTTAGTGGTATAAGCATTGTTCATTTCGTAAAATTCTCTTTCTAGTATTCCTGATATTTTAAAGTTGACTTTTCTTGAAGTTAATCGTTTGTAGATACTTTTGTCCGTCCATCTTAAATTTAAATCAGTTTCTTCGCCAATTAATTTTAATTCATTTGCTAATGCTTCGTCAATTAGACTGACAGTGGAACCCTCGTCAAATAAAGCGTGAATCTCAATTTCCATGTCATTAGCCTTCAAAATCACTGGAGCGATTTTAAGTAAAATTTCCTGTTGATAATTTTGTGCAGCATGGGCTATCATATGGCTGGAACTAGCTTCTTCTGTTGTTGCAACATCTGATGATTGATGAATTGTATTTCTATTGTTTTGGGTTGGGTTAGCAATTGTAAAGTAGTATTTGAAAACATTCCAGAACAACAAAGGAGCGTTGAGAAATTTGAAGACTGTGAAACGTATCAAAGAATTTTAGGACTCAATTGGAATTACAAAGAAGATACATTAAATTTTCCAATTAAGATGCATAAAATCAACGAAAATATTTTGTGCCTAGAAGAACGACCGACTAAACGTGAACTGCTACAAACAGTGATGTCATTTTTTGACCCTTTGGGATTTTGGGGACATCACACTGTAAAAGCAAAAATTCTAATGCAGGAAATTTGGAGACACGGTTTGGCATGGGATGAAAAAATCAACGATAAACATTTTAAGAAATGGAAGATTTGGCTTCAGGGTTTAGAAAAGATAAGAACTCTAATAATAGTAAACTCCGCGTCGTAGATGTCAAAACCCAGACTGGAACTTACAAGAGACCAGTAGCCAAGATATGCCCAATAGATTTCTTAGAAGAAAGTTTATCTTAAGGGGGGAGAAATGTTAGATTATGTTTTATATTTGTTTAAGTTATTATGTTTATAGTTTTTTATAATCCTGTATTTTATGTTGACCTGTTTTAGGACAATGAGATACAGGATTATAAAAAACTATAAACATAATAACTTAAACAAATATAAAACATAATCTAACAGAGGTAAAAAAATGGCATTTACTTGTTCACTTATTTATTGTTAACTATTAAATTATTTGTTGAACTAGTCTATTATAAGTAAAAATTCACAGCTTCCCTTGGATATTTGGCACATGTTAGAAATCCAGGGTCGTAGCTGACAATTTCCTGCTGTTGGCCATAAAGACCAAGAAATGTCGTAAGAAACATGTGCTTTAGATCGCTGAATCCGGAATAAAAAATGCTTTCAGATTTTAATATTTAAAAAACATGTCCGTATTTAAAAAACAAAGTTGATGATCGCTGCTAAAAGGTAAAACATCCGATGCCAAAAGTTTTAATATCATTGGATAAAGCGGAAAAAGTGACAATTAGAATGTACAATTTATTTTAAAATTTGTGCCTAAATGGAACCACGGAAAACATAATACGATTTACTAGAATCTTACACTTTCCCTCAATTTAACCAACCTTGTCGCCTTCGAGCCACCCTGTACATATTTTATTTGTGTGTTCTTGTATTGTCATTGATTTTTACCTGATAAAGTCGTGAAAAACAAGGTTCTTTCAGTTAACTTTGTATCAAATAGTGGTGTCAGGGCAATACCATTAACAGGTCCACTTCCATCAACTACTTTAAAATTTGTTCCACATAATTCTGGAAACATCGTACCATCACGCAATTTCCACACCCTGTCGGACTTTCGGGAATACACTATTATTCCTGGATCTATTGCTGAACTATCAGTAATATACGCAAATACGTCATTAACATCGCTTTCATCTATCACAATATCGTTCAAAAATGCCCCATTTGTTAATGCTATTTCATTTGGGAATTCCCTAGTGAACACTAGCCGCCCATGTTGATTTAAATCTAACAGAACTAGTTTAACTGGACATTCCTTCTTAATGTTATAGTTTCGTACACCATCGATAACCCACATAGTGCCTTTCGTGTCAATTTCAATGTTTTGGACGCTCTGTAGATTGGAGCATTTGGAATTTTCAACGTTAAAGTTCCAGTTTGGAAACGGATGTAATAATAGATTGAGTTTGCTGGATGAATACCTATTGATGTAGTTTAAAGTGGATGGCACACCATTTGTTGTTACTCGAGGAACACAAATGTAGAATTTCTCTTTGTAAATTTTGATACCTAATAAATAAAGGATAGTTAATATGATTCATATGATGATGATGATTTGCAGCAGGCAATGGTGAGACCAAAGCTTGAATATGCTGCCATTGCTTGTTGCTATGTTGACTCTCCTGAAAATGTTCAACGTAGGTTCCTCAAGCGATTAGCCTTCAAGATTGGTAGCCGGTTTCCTGCCCGGGATACGACAATAGTATTATATTGGAAATATTTAATTTTCACTCATTGGAGACACGTAGACATTTCATCTCAGTGTTTTATATTTGGTCTAATTAACAGTCTTGTAGACTGTTAGCAATTGTTGCGGTTCAATATTTCATAATTCAATGCCAGAAATACATATAAGTGTAATGTAATTCCGTAAGCAGATAGCTGATGCTTTGTGTGGTAGCTTTTGCTTATTTATTTATTTATTTATTTAAACTTGCCTAACAGGTTTAACACCCAATTACAAGGCAAACTCTTAAAAATATTGTACATATTCAGGAAATTACTTTACATTATCCAAGAAACAATAACACTAAAAATTGTTACCAATACTAAGATAGCAAACATAAACATTATTGAGTTAAAACTAACGACATCGAAATTAATTTAGGAAAAGAATATGCGTATATAATAAATAAGATCTCACAGTAAGCTAATCTTCGGAGCGATATAGGAGGCGAGACAACTGGGCCCTAAACCCACGCAGTGTTTGGTCAAAGTAATCGACCTCACTGCTGATCCCTCGCGCATTGCACTCTTGTAGTGCTCTAAATAGAGGTGCCCTATACTCATAGTTGGTACGAAGTGTATGGATATGGAATAACCTAGCGTTTCTGGAATAAAACCGTGGAATGTTGAAACCAATCCGCTCCAGCAGCTGAGGACAGTCAATCATACCATTAATTATTTTAAAGAGGAACACCTGTCCAGCATATAATCTACGTGTAGCCAAAGAGTTCATGTTAAATCTGTCAAGGAGCATGCGATGATCATATCCGCGGGATGGAAAATGTCCATCAGTTTTGAACGCTAAGTACTTGAGAAATCTACGCTGAACACTCTCAACCTGTCTTATATGTACTTGATATATGGGAGACCATATATTGGAAGCATACTCAAGCTTAGATCTGATCAACGCATTGAACAAATTGGTCAGACACTCAACGTTGTTAAATTCTTTAGTTATTCGAAACAAAAAACCAAGCATACGAAAAGAGTCACATAGTAGGTGCTGTGCATGTGTTGTAAATTGTAAGTTGGTGTCCACATAGACTCCCAAATCCCTGACGACCTCATACGAGTCAAGAATGGTATTACATAACCGGTAGGGAAACATAAGTGTGCTCTGCGACCTGGAGAATACAGCAAGTTTGCATTTTCCTACATTCAAAGGCAGTTTGTTAGTATGGCACCACAGCTCGAGCCTCGACAGATCAGCCTGCAACAATTCGCAATCAGCAAGAGATCGAACAGCCCTGTAAATCTTGAAGTCATCAGCAAAAATCAAGTAACTGCTCAAAAAGCCTTCCGATATGTCATTAATGAAAATGGAGAAAATAAGGGGAGCTAGACAACTGCCCTGTGGGGCACCACTGGTGGGTATGAAATAATCAGACCTATGTCCATTGTACTCAACGAATTGTTTACGATTAGTTAGATAAGTATAAAAAAACACCAGGAGATCCTCATCAAAGCCAACATTGCACATCTTCTGCAGTATCAGGGAGTGATCAAGTTTATCGAACGCTTTCGAAAGGTCGGTGTAGATAGCATCCAGTTGCATGCCCCCCCCCCGACAGCGGAAAACACGTCCTGAAAAAAACACGTTAGATTAGTGACTGTGGATCGTCCCTGGAAGAAACCATGCTGCTTAGAGTCAATGTCGTGCTTTACTTGGTTAAATATTTTTCTGTGAAGTGTAGTTTCAAATACTTTAGCGAAATTGGGTAAAATGGAAATAGGACGATAGTTTCTGATTTGATCGATTTCAGCCGACTTATGAATAGGACAGATGCGAGCAAATTTCCATGCTTCAGGAAATGTTCTACAATTAAGTGATTTGTTAAACAGAATTTGTAAAGGATGAGCAAAAGCATAAGCACAGTCTCGTATAATAAAGGCTGGGACATTGTCGGGGCCCGACGTCATCCTTGGCTTCAAGCGCTTCAGCGAAGCAAGCACGTCACTGTTATCCAACCGACCCACCGATATCTGAGACGCAGCGTCCCTCGAGTCACCACGCACATAGGGGCTGGAGGGCACATAAACACTGTTAAAGTATGACGCAAAAGCATTGACTATATCTCCAGGCTCGCAAATCTCATCATCATCAATGTCATGCACAACGCCCGGTATTCGTGACTTTCTTTTTTTATTATGAACAAACTCCCAGAGTTTTTTTGGGTCGGTCTTTATTGAATCCTGAATATGAACAAGATAGTTTCGATATGAATTATTGATCTGGCTTTTGATTAATGATCTTAAATGTCTGAAGGCTTGTAGATAGTTTAAATCCCGTGAGGATCTCCATTTCTTGAAAAGTCGCATTTTCATCCTAATATTACTTATGATATCATGTGTATACCAGCATGGGTATGAATGCTTCCTGGAGCGAGTTCTCACAGCGGGTACGCACACATCAAATATTGCGTTTAAGATGTCATAGAAGGTGGAGACCGCGATATCCACATCATCCACAGAGTCAAGAATCGACCAGTCCTGTTCGAGAATTAGTTGGTATAACCGGGGGAAGTCTGCCCTTTTATAGTTATACCGTTTATTCTGCTGATTTATTGTAAAGTTTTTTTGAAGAGGGGGTATTTTGGCATCAAAACAGATCTGCAAGACAGGGTGATGACCGTCCTCATCCACTAGCGCCGGCACAGACCTCACCACGCCACAGTGAAAGTTCGATAACACGAGATCCAGAATTCTGTTATTAGAGTTACGAATGTTATTGAATTGCCTTAATTCAAACAAAGACATGAACTCATTGATTAATTTTATAGGTGAGAAATTATTTAAAATCACACCTTCCTCAAAATGAATGTTAAAGTCACCAACAATCAATATTTGTAGACCATAAATTATATAGTATATTGTTAATGTGTAAATAACTAATTAAAATGAATCCAAAACGTCGATACATCAAACAGTGTCATGGACGATGTATAAAATATGTCAACTAACAATCTTCTAGATATAACTAATATCCATAATAAAACAAAAAGCACTTTATCTGACGATACTGCGAAGAACAATAATTTATATCACATAAAATTATGCCATTCAAACGAAATATTATTGATGAGTAGAACTTCGAGTAGACTATTAGAGGGAGAGTAATTTTGAACAACACGTTTTACCACTTCACCCAAACCACTGCTTTACATCTTGATGCGCGATTCGCTAACACTGTTAACGTCTTAGCAACAGTTATAACTAAACGCGCATCGTGATTTAAAAAAATATTTTGGTAAAGTGGTAAAACGTACATAACTTTCTTTCGAGCTCTCTTGGGATGCATTCATATAATGCGTGTTAGATTGTATGATCTGTGTAGATTATTATAAAGTCTAATGAAAATTGTTCGGAAATTTCTTTATTACTTTACCTGAAGGTGAATTACTTTCAGGTACGTATCGTTTAGTTTTTAAGGCTGTCCGATACTCTTCAGACGATCTCCATGTGTAATTTAAATACGTCCATTGAAATACTGGCTTGAACTGTTGACAACTTACAACAGTTAGCAATATACAACTGATATAAAGAAATGATTTCTTGTTTATACATTGTATATTCATATTCTTTCTAACCAAATCCAAGTTACAATGCAACTGATATTATTGAACCACTTTAAGTGTTGCACTCTATAGACAAAGTGCTGATAACATGTAAGTAAGTATAACTACTATAATAACTATAATTATATATTTGGCCAGTTGGCTTTCGCCAGTGGCATTAACAAAAAAAAAACTATAATTATTACCTATAGCGAACAGTATATTTGATTATAATTTGTTTTCTCGTAATATTTTACATGTGCGCACTAATATGTTACATTAATCTTCACCCATTTTCCTTTACTCAAAATGTTGCTGTATAGCTATGATTTCTTCTCACAAAAAGCTAGCTAGTAATCTATACTGATTTCACCAAAGCGTTCGATAGGCTAGACCATGGCTAATTGCTGAGTAAACTGCATACGTATGACGGATTTCCTTCCGGTTTGATCTCTTTATGCAACTCATACTTGCATGATCGGAAACAATATGTCTTCTACAACGGCTTTTATTAATTAAGGAGTACCCCAGGGTTCTAACTTAGGTCCATTGTTGTTCCTTCTTTTCATCAATGACCTGGACCCGTGTTTACTTCAGCGTACTCTATTTTTCGCAGTTGACTTGAAAATCTTCGCCTCCATAGATTCAGTAGCAGATTGCATAAACGTGCAGCATGATTTGTGTGCTCTAGAAAGGTGGTGTGACAGTAACAAATTGTCTCTTAACATTCGTAAATGCACGTGTCTTAGTTGTACACGTAAAACAACGTTTATTGACTATCCGTATGCAATCTCCACAAATAAACTTGAACGATGTCGGGTATTCACGGATCTTGGTGTTACCTTCGATCAGAGGTTCCTGTTTTTGGATCATATAGAAAGAATGGTTGGGGAGGCATCTCGCATGTATGCTTTATAATGCGTAACTGCAAAGGCTTCAATAATACCTCTGCCCTTATCACCTTGTTCAATGCCTATGTGAAGTCGAAATTGGAGTATTCTTCCATCATCTGGTAGCCTCAGTATAATATTCATAGACTAGAGGTCGAACAAATTCAATGTAGACTTTTAAAATATTTAGTTTTTAGAACCGATGGTGCTTATCCAGTAAGAGGTTTCGATCATGAATTGTTACTATCACGTTTTGAAGTTCAGAGCCTGGAGTACCGAAGAATTCAGAGCTCATTAACCATCTTATATAAATTGCTTAGAGAAAAAATCGACTGCTCTTTCCTGCTATCTTGCTTGAATTCGTTAGTTCCTAGGTTAAATACCAGATCGAATGTATTATTTCACTTACACAGAGCTAAAACCAATGTGCTGTCAAGATCGCCTGTTCATGTCCTGTGTTCTAATTTTAATAGGGTTTCTGATAGGTGTGACACTTTTACAACTACAGTCAATCACTGGAAAATACCTGCAGAGACATTTGTGGTTTAGGTGTGTGTATATGTGCGGAATTAATTAGGATTTATAAATTACTATTCATAAGTTTAATTAAGCATTTAATTTTTTAGTTTGTAATATTGTCCTTTAAATGGGAAACTGTTTATTTAACTCGTCTTCATACATTGAAACTCACAGCATTTTGGGAATGAAATCTGATGTAACGACTCCAGAATTATACTATGAACTGCATTAATTTTTGAGCAATTCACATACGGGATAGTACTTAGTAGTTTGTATTGTGTTTCTTTTTATATGTATATGTTACGGGTAAACTTAGATAAGCGAGTAAAACTAGGTTTATCCAGGTATACTGCGTAATACCCAAGACTCTTGGGTAAAGTCAAAAATATATTTGGAATTGCACACGTTTCGGGCTTTACCCAGGTAAACCGCGTTTTATCCGCTTTCGCTTGGTTAAAGTTGGATGGAGCAATAAATGACAAGGCCATTAATGTTTGAAAAACATATTTAATTCAAAAAACACATTTTCCAAATAAAAATTAGAATTCTAAAACTGTATTCTCTTAAAGGTAATCTACTAACGAGTGCTTATTTGTTCAAACAAGACAGCAAGCTGCTGTGACATTTCGTTGCAAAGATTTCCAATAGCTTTACATTTACATTTATTGGTCATGCATTTAGTTTTACAGTTATATCGTTTATAACCTGCTTGACCTCCTAAAAGTGATTGCTCGGTTGCAAGCTGACGTAAGCTCTTCTTTTCTGGTAATACACTTCCCAGATCTACAAGTTTCTCACTGCACACAGAAAATTGGTTCCTGGAAAACATTTCCTCTATTGTTCCTTTCTCGTTTGCTAGCTTATAAAGATCGTCAACGGTTTTCTCGATAAGAGAATGTTTCTAAAATCGCCCCTCCCTTGATCAACGTCTGAAATTTTGACTCTCACTGTATCTCCAACCGAACATGGAGAGAACTTCGATTTAGATAAAGCTTTCATCTTCTTTGCTTGATGTTCTAAATTTATTTGTGCGTCTCTTCTGTTTGACTGAATATTATTTGTTTGGCACAAGCAAAGTTCACACCTTATGTTACCTTATGTACTTGGCTCATCACATTCTGCACATTTGGTATGATTTTCTGAAGTTTCTATATTATTGGCGTTTTCTTTATAATTATTGGCGACGTCTGCCATATTGTCACCTTCAGTAATATCTTCTTGCGGATTGTCTATTTGTGGGCCACTATACATAGACTGGTCTTCGTATTGTTCTTGTTCACGCTGTTCTTCTACACCAAATTCCCTGACGTCTTTCTCAAGCTCTTCTTCGGTTCGTAGATTCTCAATAGTTTCTTTTGAAAAAGCTGATGTGGATAGGCCAACTTTAATATCATGCCCAACGGCGTAAGGAGCTCATTTTATTCCACCGTGGTATGCCCTGTTTTTCATTAATTGGACAAATCGCAGACCTTGTGACCATCGCCTACAGTAGTTTTCATCGTCCATCCACGTCATGAGCATATTTTGTATACCTTGATTTGCTCTTTCCACGCTGCCTTGTGACTGACTATGACGTGCTTTGCCATGTACTATTTTAAGGCCATTCCACATGGAACATAACACTTCAATGACACGGTTCGCGAACTCGCCCGTTGTCCGATTGTAGTATAGATGGCGCGTATCTGAACAAATTTCGTTAAGTGGTCCTGATATACCAAGATAAATTTGTATTCTCCATCTGGATGGGATTGCATGTCTATAAGATCCACTTGACAACGGCTGTTCATCTCCGAAACACCCTTGGCGTAACCACAAGTTCTTTTTTGGCAGATAGAGCTTAATAACATCTTAAGTTATATTCTTGTACTTTGTCTTACATTCACTTTCCATACGATGTTTACCACCATTTCTAATGGCGAAATGTGCATCATGCAAAATATCAAACATTTCGTCGTTTGTTACGTAATATTTTATGCTGGAGTCACCTGATGATACACGAGCAATAAGCTTTTCGATGCCTCGAACAGAACATAATATGTCGAACCTCTTCAAACGTCGATATTGAAAGTGGACATGGTTTTAGCATTTTTTGCTAACTGAACTGATTCCAACATTTCTTGGTATTGTTCATTATTAAAATAAAAACTGTTTGCACTTTTAGAAGACACCAACTGATCGAAAACTTCATAGAAACACTGTTTTAAACGAGCGCGTCCACTCTCTTCGGTTGCCATTTTCAAACAGCTCGCGGCGGTGGAAAAGATGACGCAATAATAAATTTCTACACCCAACTTTAGCCAAGGGAAAACGAATAGAACGCGGTTTACCCGGGTAAAGCCCGAAACGTGTACAATTCCAAATATATTTTGGACTTTACCCAAGAGTCTTGGGTATTTCGCAGTTTACCCGGGTAAACTTAGGTTTACTCGCTTATCTAACTTTACCCGTAACATATATATTGAAGTGTAGAATATTTACTTCATTAATTTACTTTAAGTATCTTAATTGATTTATTTATTTATTTATTCGACGATGTACCTGTATGTATTAATTATTATTCTTATGCTTTATATGTTTTGTTTGTTTACCTGTCTACAAAATTATTGAATTTTTTTGACAAAATATATTTATTTATTTACTCATGGCTCAAAGACAAACTCAGGTAGGTACTTGCAGCGGAATTTATGGTAGCAGGTCCAAGACAAAAATTTCACAATGTCTGGGTTCTCACGCTACTGTATTCTAGACAGCAGTTCTCCATTGATCTGTGTGTTCAAGATCAATAACATCGGTTTTGTCTCCCTCATTTTGACTGTGGCCAGTAATGAGATATTTGTGCGTAATAGACTTTATGGACTTGAACGTTAAAATAGCTCTTCTGTACATGTCAATAACAATTCTATTTTTATTCTGGCCTGTGCACTTGTCCGATTAGAAAAGAATGTCCACATTGTTGTTGTTTTCCTTAACATTAATTTGATGTATATGGTCGAAGTAGTGCCATACGCACGAGGCTATTTCATTGGATCCACGATTGGCTTGACCTTCGTGCCATACATAGCAATCAGCAGTATTTTCATTCAAATTAGTAATTGTAAAATTAAACTTATTTAGTCTGGATACATAATAAAATGTTGAAATGTCTCCTCTATGACACGGCAAAACTGCGACTATGTGATTAGACTTCTTATCATTGTCTTTCTCTATCCTGGATAGTTCTTTTTCACCTACGTGTGTCTCGTACTCTTCTTTAAGTGTGCCTTTTTCGTCATCCCTTGAATTTTTAAATTTAGTACATAGTTCGCATTGGTTTTTTTTTTGGCGTAAGAACGCCGAATTAAATTCTTCGGTGAATATTGTGTAATAAATTAAGTAGTTGCTATATTTGACGTTTTCTTCCTCGCACATCTTTTTTTTAATCCCTATAGAGATCACTGAGATTTTTATCCCCTTGAATATATTCTTTTGACCTTCGTGCTCTACAGTAATGACTCTCTACTTTAGGTATCGACCTAATATACTTTTTAACACTTTCATTTATTCCTGAAGCTACCGATACCGTTACTGTTAATAGGTCTTCGTGAATCTACACTGTAATTTTCAAAAATGTTTATAGGTAGAAATCTTTTGGTGACTGATTTATGCTTTTTCCAAATATTACCTAACTTTTTTTCTGAAACCATCATTTCCACGTACAGGTAGCAGACTTGTTGCATGCATAATCGTTCTCTGATTCAACCTCTTGGTTTGTTTTACCGATTCTTCGTATTTATCTTCCCGTTGACGGTCAACTTGCTCTAATTTGGATTTTATAATAAATAAATAAACCATAGTCGAATTTTATATTTATCACTACGTGTATGAACGCTATCGCATTTTCGTCAACCAGATCTTCTCTATGGTCACATTGTTCATTGTCCCCGTTCTTCAAAGTGATGACTACTCTTAATGAGTCTAGCAATTTTCGCGTAGTCATCAAGTATCTTTTTGGTGTTTCCATTTATTTAGGTTGTTTCAAGTTTTCTTTGAGGTCGAATAACTTTTTTCTCCCTTCGGTTTGGTTTTTCTAAGTTGTTTTAAGAATAAATTATAAAGACATGTAAAATGCAAACAATAAACAAACAAAATAAATGTTGTGGAAGTTAGCATCAGATTTAGATTTACTTTTATTTCAGATTTACTTTTTTACAGTGTTTTATCTCAAATTATGGATAAGATTAAGATAAAAAGGTGGTTTTTAAGAATTGTTTAAATATACTGGTTTTATAAAAAACATTTTGAGACAAAAAAAGTTTATTTAGTAAAATAAATTGATAACAGAGGATTTCAAACAAAATAGCAGGCCATATATGTTAATATATCAAGGGTTGGAGCGCGTAACACAGACGGTGTGACGCATTCTCACTAGGCTCAAATTATTTCTCAGAAAGAGCACTATTGAAAAAAAAATGAAAGAATCAAAAAAACAGGGGATACGTGGGTCGTTTCAAACAAAATAGTAGGCCATGCGTGTTAAAACATCAAGGGTTGTAGCGCATAACCCAGAAGGAGTGACGCATTCTCACTACGCTCAAATCAGGTACCTACCTACTGCTGGATCGTTGTAACTGTACAAATAGTTGTTATCGTTATATAATAAACAAATTAACCCACATGTATTACGACCGCATCGGCATCGGCCGCTACATGATGTTATTTCCAACGTAGATATTTTATATCTACACCAACCTTACATTCGTGATATTGACCTTGTAGAGATTGTCACGGTTTATCAACGAAAATAACATATAATTTGTATATAGAAATTATATTCTCACAGTGTTTCTGTTAAAGTGTTTTTAATAAAAATAAACGAAAACATGCCAGGTAGGAAATATTTCTTGCGATTAAGTAACAAATCATCATAGTTTAAATGTTAATAAAATTCATTTAAATAAGAAAAGTATCAGTTGTTGTTGATTCACATAGACGCATTGAAGGTGTCGTTGACTTTTAGAGTTTTCTTTTACATAGGGATTTGCTAACATGCATTTGCAATATTAAATAAATATGCTGGTTCATTGCTAATCGTATTTTTGTAGGTTTCACCTTCATAACATGAAAAAGGACATTATTTTTTGAGAAAAAATTCTAAAAGATAATCGACGAAGTCAATAGCACCTAATTAAAATAGCGCGACTGTCAAAAATTTGAATTAATTCATATCTTCTATGATTTTATGTCCTAAGCCTTTTCATTGGCAGCTGACGGCAACGCAATTCGTTATAAGGTGGTCGGAAGCTCTTTTAATCTAAATCTGGTCATATGTTTTCTCTTACGACAATATCTTGTACCCACTCTAAACTACGTAACTCCCCACCTTTAGTGAGACCAAAATAGGCATCGGCTATTTCGTGAGTGAACTTTCCAAACAAAGTTCCACCAGAATGCTGCGTCTTTTTGTAGGTGCTCTTCTCTATGACCAAAAATGATAGCACTTATCCCCTCTCTTGCTTTATTATTGGTTTTCCCGTTCCCTCTGTTTTCTTAGGGTAATGTAATCCGAATAAAAAAAAACTCTGTTTTTCTTGTCCTATTTGTCAAATTTATCTAGGTACTCTCCTACCAAAGCTTACAAAGGCTTAGCCCAAAATGGTACACATCTTCTTAGTGGGTTAATTTCTCATCGGATAGGTTTCCATTGATTCTGAGAATCTAGTTTCCGATCCAAATAATTCTGATTCATTCCCTTTATTAAACTGACGACATAAAAGCTCATCCTGAATAAATTGGAATGCACCTCTGACAATTCTTTTCCAGGTTAAATTCCCAAAATTTGGAGCCATATCATATCGGTTTTTCCTTTCCAGTCTTGTGATAAAATTCCTCTCAAAGTTCTTATTCCTCGTATTATATATAACTTTTTGGTGTTTCGCTCTTAAGGCGGTGTTTTTGATTGGGGATCACAAAATCTGATTGTTGATTCTCCTATTTTCCGACCCGATAGCAGAGGTGTAAAACGCGTGATAGTGCCCTATTTCGACACGCTCTGATTGCCGCCATAATGCATGTGCATTCTAATCTTCGTACTGTCTTCTCTCTATGGTACTTTATTCTCAGAATACCCCATAGGTTATCATAGGTTCCCAAATAACTATTAGTGTACTAGAAAGAAAACCGCCAGCTGCTCATGAGAAATACCAAAGCCCTGTTCACCTTAACCTTTGATTAACTGTTTAATTACCTACTAAAGTATACAATTGCTAAAATAATGATTTTCCCACACTCCTATTTGACAGCTAAATTAAATTTAAAGGTCCAGGTTATTCAAGTCCGTTAGATGCTATGAAAAATGGCCCTAGAGAAGAAATTTTATATGTATGCTGCGTTCAACCAAACCCTAGTGAAGGAAAGAGTGATATGTTAGCTACCGTAGATGTTGATCCACAATCACCAACATACTGTCAGGTAAATAGTGAATTTATACCGGGTGCCACGACGAACCGACGCAACCCTATACTGAATGGATATTTTGATTTTAAATTAATACATGGTGACCAAAAATTAAGAACAAAAATTAAGATATATAAAACTGAGTGTGAAAAAAAGTGTAGGAGTTTTAACGTTGTCTAGGAGTTTTCAGTGTTTATTATCTTTTATACCGGATCTGTCCCCAAAATGTAGGAGTATTAACGGTGTCTAGGGGTTTTAAATAAGGGCACTCGGATATAGAAAATAAGTAAGTGTAGAGAAATACAGTTAGAACCTTTTTAATGTTGTGGTTATCACCATTCGTTTTATCTTACTCCATGTAGTGTAACAGGCTATTTCCTTTAAAGTGTATATCATATAAAAATGCCACATTCCTAAGTTTACTACTGGTAATCCATTTTTCAGATAATCCACAAACTGAGAACAGGAAACCAAGGAGATGAGCTCCATCACAGCGGTTGGAACATTTGCTCAAGTTGCCACTGCGAAACAAGTTGTAACAATCTTCCAAACAGAGACAAGCTTGTTTTACCGGCATTAAATTCTGATAGAGTATATGTGGTAGATACCGGTTCAAATCCTAGAGCTCCAAGCATGTTCAAGGTGAGATAATATACAGGGTTTTCGGAAATAATGGTGTTTCAAAAATGGACGACATATTCAAACGCGAGAAAAGGAACACGTATATTTTGTTGGTTTATCTTATTTCAATTTTGAGGCTTCTCATATGGGAGCACGACATTCACTTTTTCAAAAGTATTTTACAGTTATTTAGTATTGTATTTCAAAGCAAGCAGTAATGTGAACTTAACGACATCAGCTAGATTGTACCGGACACACCTACTCTTTTGCACCTTCTAGGTCAGAACTTATACATAAAACTTTTTTTATTGAAACTATAAAATTTGCTATTTTTTCATGCCAAAAGATGTGTACTTTTTTGGTACTCTTATTAGTTTTCAAGAAAATCACGATAATCCTCAAAGCTTTTGAGAAAATTGCGATTAACCATTTTGAAAATCACACTGTTTGGTACAAACGTGTTACGTTTAAATAAAGCTAATTAAAATAGAAAATTTTTTATTACAACCTACGTACAATTTCAGGTAAAACCTTTATAAAAATTTAAAAAATAATTACTGAAGATATTGCTCAAAATGGCCACGTTCAGCACGAAGCAAGCACGACACCGTCTTAAAAAGTTTATATGCATTTTTTTTAAACGTTCAACACTATGAAAAGTAACCTCTACCTGTCAATTATTCACTGGATGTGAATAAACTTGTTATTCAGCTGCTTCAAAATCTGCTCCACAACAAAACCACCTCTGATAGTTTTGGTGCAGTCATTCTCTGACTGGCAATACAAAATGCGCCGGAGCCCTATCATGCCTAAACCAGTTATTTGTTCGTTCGTTGTGCGGTATGCCATGCAAAATTTCACCGAAATCAGTATTTAGAAAATAATAATATAATAATAATAATAATGAGTTTATTGGAAGTTCAAAATACAAAAAAAAAACAATTCCAGATATAATGCAATACAGTAATAGAACTACAAAAGGGGTTAGATAGCAGTAGCAAAGATTAATCTACACAATAGATAGTCAGCCCAATGCATTAAAATGAGAACATCTCTAAGTATGCCAGCCACTACGTGGCGTAGACTAGCGTGTAAAGCATAGAGCAGTATTGTCACAGCCAGAAACCGTTTTGTAGTTTATTAATATCAGAAACAAAACGCAACGTATAACAATTATTTACATCATTTGCAACAGTTATGCACCGACAATGCTGTATTGTCAGAGAGAGAGATTGATGAAATTCTGTATTAATCTGGAGGGGATACGTAGGGAGGGTAGAAAAAAAAACAAGCGAATGTGGTGTGTGTCGTGCTGTTGCCGATTCGTCGGTAAAAGAAACACACAGGGTGATTTATTACAAGTACAGTATTGAAATAAAAGCCTTATCTCTATGAATTAAATTTAATATAATAATATTTAATCCATGTCATACATGTTTCAAGACTAGACCAGTCCCATGATCAGTGGCGAACAATCATTAAATGAAAAGCTTTTAGATAGAAACATACTTCTGGCTCCATTGTAATAATTTGTTGATGTATATAAAAAAATCTAAATATCTAAAAGCTAAAAGCTTTTGATTTAATTATTGCTCGCCACTGTTTATGGGACTGGTCTAGTCTTGAAACATGTTGTATGGCATGGATTAATGATTATTAGGTATATTAAATTTATTTCGTGGATATTAGACTTTTATACCAATACCGAAATCAAGTAGGTATTAATGTACATTATTCTTTGTCAAAATTATAACTCCACTTAAGAATTGACTAGATACTTTTTCAATTTATTACATATATTTTAAATATTTCACGTAGACAATGTGGCAAAGATGTAACAAGATTGTTGTAGATCTTATAATACCTATAATAAAAAAATTATCAGTGCTACCTATATTATATTAGGTATACATATTATGGTTGTTTTCATACCTACTGATTTTGTTTTGAAGAGAATTACCTAATATATTAAATTAAATTTAATCTTTGGCTGCGTAGTTATTTTTTTTGTGAATATTTTTTAACTTATTTTGTGTTTTTCTAATTTTAGACTAATTATATTATTTTGTGTTGTGTTTTTTTTTTATTTGAGAAACTTCCTAGTTAGTGACTAAATAATTTTTGTGTTTTGTGAAAATGGAAAGAAACAATTCGAAATTAAGTCGTAACCAATGTGCTTTTCGAAATTGTAACAACAGTTACAGAAACAATCGAGAGGTACATTTCTTTCGATTTCCTAAAGAAGAAGATCGATGCAGAAAATGGGTTATAAATTCAGGTATAAGTTCCACTTTATAGGTTTAGGTACTTAAATTTTACTTCTTTTTAATGTTTCTTCGGGTAAATAATAAGTTCGGTAGGAATAGGGCTTTGGGTATCAAACAAAAAAGATAGAAAATAGAAATTTGACATAGGGGTAGTTCTAAGCATTTACAAGTTTGTGACGTGTAGCGATTTTCGATGCCGCCCCCGGAGGTATACATGAGGGCGGCGCAATGCCGTTTTAAATATCTCATTTCGCTTTCTTGGAAAATAAAAAATTATAACTGATAACTGACACTTAGTACTTAACCCATTAATCCCCAACGTTGCGTAAACGAAACATTTTTTAAATTTTTTTTTCCAATGTGCCAGTAAAAAAAATACTTTTTTGTTGCTACAATTTTTTCAAAATACAACAAAGACTTTACGTTTTAAGAAATATGTCGACAGAGTTAAGATATTTATTTTGTGCGAATTTATGAACTCGCAACATTTTGAGATTTATCATTTCATATATTCGTCAATCTATTTGTCTGACACAGAAACGGATGAGATATTTCAAATTATGGATTTAGATTCCCATGATCTTTAGTAAAAAGGGCGTTATATGATATTTTACAAAACATGTATAGTTTTTGCATATCGGATCATTTTTCCTAATGTTGCGTATACGCAACGTTGGGAATTCCGGTAAGAAGGCGCCATAATGTCGCGCCCTTCGCTGACCCACAATTAGGTAGCATTTATTTTGTTTCTTATATAATTTGTGTGTGATTCTTCTTAGTGAGTGTCAACAAAGATACTAAGTTATAATTATTGTGATTTAAAATTATATTATATATAAAATACATTTCGTTTATCGCTTAAGGTAAATCTTTTAAAACCTACAAATATTTCATCGAATTGTGAAGACGATGAAGAAAGTACTACTCGTATATGTCCGTCATCTGATGTGATGGCTCCGTTTCAGCTTGCACAAGTTGAAGTCCGTACTATGCCAGATACATCATCACCGGCACCTTCTAGTATTTCAGTGAGTTGTGGCTCTGAAGTACCAAAAAGAACAAAAGTTACTTTACAGGATTGTTCTGACACTTACTTTGCAGGCTATTTAATCAATAAAACATTAAATAAATTTAATAATTGCACAAATTGTGCAACTCACCTAATTGATGCGTCAAACATACTTGGGGATAAAAATCAATTATTAATTTTAAACAAGACATATCGTAATGTGTCAACTGGCTTGAAAAAACCAGTCCCTCGGTTAGTAGTTTTTGTGAAAAAATGTTTAGTTTACATACATAAAGTTTTAAATAATAGTCCACACAGAAATAATCTTTCTCAATATATAAAAGAAAAAATTTTAAGAAATTTTATTGCGATATTTCCCCCAGCATGTGAACATCATACCGCATATTTTATTGATTTAATGATTCGGACAAAAATATATAAGGAATGTATATGGAGAACATCTTTTTCAAAAAAAACTATTAGAAGAAAACGAAAGGTAGATATTCTACAAAATTTGTAATATTTCTGCATTTTGTTTTTAAATTCATTTTTTGTCTTTAACGATCAATACATCTTTTAATGATATTTAGCATTCTCTAAATATTTACAAACGAGTCTTTGTGTTTTTTTCAATTTAGAGTAATATGTATTTTGAACTTTCCGATGGAAATTATTGGTTACTTCCCGGACCCAGGGAAAGTATTTCTAAAATATATGACCCGCGTAACGAAACAGAAATTTAATTTATTCCAATAAACTAACTACTTTATTCAAAAATTAGAAATTAAAAAAATAGGTCTAGGCAAGTGTCAAAACAAAACACTCCAAAATGTATGGGGAATCTAAAAATATAATAATATAGATAAAATTGGTATCAACTTCCGGTATTACCGGACGTCGCACAATTATAACAATATTTTATAGACTGATAATTAGATGACTAACTAACATTTTGAAAACAATTTTTTCCAAAACTTCTAATGTACCAACGACCAGTAATCACCCTATCTGTCCTATGTAAAATAAAAATTTGTCGTTTATTATTTAAACTATCTGTGTTATCCAATAAATTATTCTTACTGAAAAATTTTTCTTATAATATTTTGGCTATACTTATAGCCTGCAAAATAATTGTCAGCACGCAGTCTTACAAAGTAATCTTAAAAGAATGAGGTTGAATCTCTAAATGTTTCGCACTAAAACTACTACTGCAGTAGGAGTTGAATTTGAGGTTGCAATAATTGATCTGAGTGTTATGAGGTCATTGCTGCTTCACAATTGGAAGATGATAGTGGTTTTAAAAGATTTGCTACTCTTCAAGATATTCGAAATGGTGATCTGAAATGTATAGCAGTTGGATTACCATTGTATCCATCTCTAATATATATAATATATGTAAACTTATTTTCGATTGGATATTGGTTAAGTCATTAAAATTTGTAGCCCAATTTTTCTTAATCCTCATACAAACACAAAATTGATTCCATCTTCCATTTTTTTTAGTAGATTTTCGAAGTAATTGCACAAGTGCATCAAAATTACCGATAATTTTACATGACAGCGTTTGAATGTAGTTTTTCCAAGACAACACGCTCGAATGCAAAATTATCTGGTTATTTTGATGCACGAGTGTAATTCGGGGGAATATTTCCCGAATACTGTCGCCACACGTATTGTCTGTTGTGTTTGGTGTTCTTTGGTTCGCTTTCCATCACTTTATTTTCTATAATTCCCAATGAATCACATCCGAATCGAGACATTTTTAAAAATATTTTTTGACTTTACTTGTCAAACTGATTTTATTATTAATTATCATGGATTCACAATGAGATTACCGTGGATACGTAAACAATGCAATCAAAGATTAATCTTTGATGCAATTATCGCAGTGCTCTTTCGGTTTCTACAGTGCAGTTACCGCTGTAATCAATCGATAATTGCACTGCTCTCATAGGATTTTTTACACATGAGGGAAATATTCAAAAAAATCAGTTGTGTCGCCCCAAAACTTTCTCGACAAGATATAATGTAATCAAAAATATAGGCATGACCTGCGTAACGAAACAGAATTTTAATAATTATTATTATTATAATTGTATTATATTAATTATTTCCAATAAACTAATGTAACAAACTAACTACTTTATTAAAAAATTAGAAAACAAAATATTGGCAGAACTGGGACTCGAACCCATGACGGTGCCTAATAATAATAATAATAATAATAAGGTACACACAGCTTAAAGTAGGAACCGTTACTTGCCGAGTTTTATTTAGAGGCAACTTTCTGCAAAAGTGTTCACTTTAGACCCATAAAATGATATTACTTTTATAAGGAAAAAATTTACAGGGAATAGAACATACGAAAGGATTTTTGCTATATAATTCTTTACTATTTAGGGTATCAAATAAATTATTGATAAATTCCACGTAATTTGCTGTGTCTGATGCAGTTTCCGATTCGAACTCGGAGTATAAAGTGTGGAAACCCCTGTATATCCGAAAATAATCGTTATTTTGAAAAAATGTTTAAAGAAAAGTTATTGGGTATAATTTCTGGCACAACCTCCTGATGTTCAATTTTTTATAGCGTTAACAGCTTTGTTGCTATGGCAACCAACTTTGTTTTTTTAAATGACATGGTATATTTTTCTTTTCATTTTTAGGTAGACAATTTATTTCTGGATACGACGATCTTAAATTTTTATAGGGTTACATTGGAAAATAATTGAGGAAAACTGTTTTATAAAACAATCATGTTCTTCGTTTACAGTTCATTAAAACTAAATTTTTATAAGACTTGCCATGGAAAACATTGTAGCTGTCAATTGAAAATACTTGTAAAATAAAATACGAACAAATAAAAATTTAATTCAAAAAACCATTAGAAAGAAAATGGAATCCAACAACCTAATATTAAAAACTAGTCCAACATATGTTGAAAATGTTGTCCGTTGATATTTGCGCACAATTGGAGTCTCCTTTCAAATGAATTTCTTACTTTTACTGACATGACAGGTAATATTCTTCTAGATTCTCCAATAACTTTATACCTATTCTGTTTTTAATAATTTCACCACAGATCTTTGAGAAATATCGAAATTATTATCGGAGTCAAAAAAATTTATTAACAAAATTTATATGTTTTTTATGTTATTCGGTAATGAAAAATATATGTTTCCATTAAGAAAAAAACGAGTTGACCTTGAGATAACCTTGAAACGGTTGACAAACTCGCCAATGGGTGCCACCATTGTTTTTCCCCCACAATAGCAAACATCTTTTATTTGAACTTGTATAACATGTATAATATGTAATTTAAATCCATTGATATGCTCTTTGTACAATATATTTTTGAAGAGTTAACATGAAAACATGGCTTTTCCACTGATACACCCAAGTTTTTAAGGCTGATTGGTTTTTCATTGATCGCATATAATAGCAACCATTTTTAATCCGCATTCTATAAGAATTTTTATAGCCGCCTCTAAAATATACTTTAAATAAACATGATTAATAGTAATGAATTGCTTGCTACATAATGTAACAAGACAATAAGTTATGTTGGAAATTTGTTTCACACTACCATGCTTTCACCAGACGGGCAGTTTCGTTGATTCACAATTCATCAGTGGTGATCGGCAGGCAGTGTGACCCAAATATTCAACATTTACGAAGAGCTTATACTAGCATGAGAGATGAATGACATATCATAATTACAGGTAGTGTAAGCTCTTTGTAAATGTTGGAAATTTCGGTCACACTGGGTTGTGGATCAACGAAACTGCCCGCCTGATGAAAGTGTGGTAGTGTGAAACAAATTTCCAACATAACTTAAAAAGTCATGTATGTATGTAACAAGCCATTCATTAATAAAGCTTCCCGTCAGGGAATATCTTGTGTTGGCAATAGGATATAATCAGTTGTTACTTCTCGTCCGGCCATCGTCTATCAACTTTCTCTCACCGGGCATATTGCCTGCTCACACTAGATGTCTGCGTAAAATTAAATGTATCCGTTTGGTGGGTAGTTTTGATTACAATAAGTCGGTGCCAAGCCCAAGCTCGAAACAAAATAAATCTATATTTACCTACTACCTATTTGGCTTGGTACCGACTATTATGTGCATTGTTGTCTTTTGAATGATATTTGTATTTTGTTATTTTTCGTATTTTTTATTAGTTCTTTTGACAGCTCTGGTGTCATCAATACACCTGTATCCCGAATTGCACCAAATTGCGATGCTATTGAACAAGCATATAATCCTAAATATAATATTATTTTTGAACTTTGAATGTACATATGAAATTTGTATCTTAAAATTAGTCAAAGAATCACCCTTTAAAGTTTGTACAAGTACTTATGCAACACCCTGTATACATAGATACTTTGATTTGCAATTTGCAAATCTGTTAAACTAGGTAATGCTGTTTTTTTTTATTTACTTTCAAATATGGTGTTATGTAATTGTATTCAAATTAAATGTTTGGGGATGATATTTACGAGTTTTATTTTTTTATATAGAGAAACTGTTATTCAGTTTTTAAGGATCAATCTGAAGCAGACGATTGTACTTGTTAAAACATGAAAAAAGTTATTGTCGTGATACTTTTAACACCCTGTTGGTGGGTTTTTAAAGCTTTTTACGAAACGTGTTAACAATACAATCTACATAAATCGTTATTTTTTTAAAGTTTTATGATCATTGCACAAAAACCAATATTAGGGAGACTGTAAGTTTTTTTTCAATTCGGCGTTGCAGAATTTGAACCTAATTGTGATAATTGTGTTATTTTACTAGTATAGATATTTTTGAGTAAATTAATTCGGTTATAATCGATGAGTAGAATCTTTGGAGTAAAATACATTTCACAAAAACCCTGAACCATGTTTCTCAATAGATTTAAATTTTCATTAAAAACAGATTAAAAATTCTAATTTTTTACATCCTGCATTTCGAAACCGTATTTTTTTAAATAATTATTGTCATGCTGGAAATTTCAAACCTTATTTACTTCAGCAACTTGTAAAAAGCACAGCCTTTTTAATATTAACATTTCTTAAAATCGATAATACGCGATAACGATGACTTTCTATCAATATCACAGAAGGATACATTTATTACGTATATAATTTGTTAGATTTTACATCTCCGAATTGAAACACACGCAAAAAATGTGCATAAAAAAGTTAGGGTAGCATTTCACGCCTGTATGAGTCTGAGATTTATTTTTTCATAATGTTAACAAGTTGAATCTGCTGTTTGAGTTTGATCCTTAAAACTGAATCAGATAATAAGCGGAAGTCCTATCTATAACGCCAAATTTCGTTAATTTAAATATAACTTTTTGATGCATCCTTATATCCGAAATTTAAAATTAAATGACTAAAATAATATTATTTTAGTCATTTAAAATTATTGTCTAAAACATTTAATGAACCAGCCCTGTATATTTATACTATTATAGTAATTTCTTTTATTTTCGTCCATACACATTAATCTTTGCGTAGATAGGTGTACGTATACCATATAATTTTATATTAACCGACAAAAAACACTGCTGCACAGTAGTACATATATGATACCTATAATATAAAAACAAACTCCCACCTCGTAGGGGAAAGTATACTCGTCCTTGTCTAACATTGCCCATATGATTATTTTATTTCAACACAATACATATAACACCATCTACAATTTCCATAATTTCCATGGTTACATGTTTTTCTAATAGATGTAGCTCGTGTCGAGACAGTTTCAATTTTTGTTTTCTTTCCCATATACGCTGACTATCTATTGTGTAGATTAATCTTTGGCAGTAGAAACTGATATCAAAAATCTAACCCTAAATTAACAGTTTCATAATATAAATAAATAATACCCCATCATACATATACGACATGTGATTTAAACCTTATACATAATCCCTAACTAATCTACACTAAAATTGTACAAAAAAAAAGTCGTCATAATACAAAATAACACAAAATATGAGCAACAAAACAGCAATATAAGAATATAAAAAACAAAATTAAAATGATAACAAACAAAAGCATTAAACGATCAACGAGTAATAGGTAAAGTGTGAATGTGGATTGATCGATAGCGAAGTTTTTTTTTTTGAATGTGCCAGTATTCAGATATTTCAGGTCATCAAGGTCAATGAAGCTAATTTAGACGCCTTAAAAACGAGTCCGCTATGATTTCTACCCATACTGAATTTTAAATATATTTTGTCTGTTTTTCTATAGTGCGCCATGTGGATTTTCTAGTGCCCAATGGTGACTATTGCGTAAATAAAAATCACATTTTTTGTAAAAGTACTTTCGTCATTGTTCATTTTGCGTTAAGACCCATTCGCAAAATTGTATTCGCCTTTGGTGGTCTTATGAGAGCAGTTCTTGTACTTTGCGGATAGGATAGGGGTAGAAATATCTTACATAATTTCCAAGACGTAAGTGATAGGAGTACTTTTTATAGAGAACTCTTCTGGAACTGATGGTGTTGTCAAAATGGATTCTTGCCAATACTCTTTCTCCAGCTCTCAGTTCTTATTGTTCGGTTTCGCCCAGAATGATTACTATCTAATGCGAATGATCCTTTTTTCCTCAGGCGACGGTCAATCACATAAAACATCTTTCGAGGTGGACCTCTTCGATTGGGATATTTTTCGCTATAATTCTCTTTGCGACACGGCCATTATTATCAAATTGTCCAAACGGAAGGTGCATATCATGTAATTTTCTCGAAAACTATTAGGTAATGAAAAAATGAAGACATGAAAAAAATTCGGATTTTATAGTCTGGATAACACAAAATAAAAATCCCCCAAAATGTTCAAAGTAGTAGGGGAGACCAGGGAGGCTTGAGACAAAAAGTGAATTTTATTTCATATAAATTTTACAACTTTCTTTTTAAAGATAATATATATTGCAAATGAATTATGTGGCTATACTTGCCATATTTTATCAGGCTTCCAAAATGTTATTTTAATTCTATAGATATTTTCCAACAACATTATGTAAATTGTATCAACGCTCCCTAGCTAAGGGAGCGTTGAGACAGGTAATAGGGAGCATTGAGACAGTGTAAGCTTTCGGAAAATGTTTATTAATTATTGAAAAAGGAAACAAAAACAAAGAAAATCAACGAATATTTTGATAATAACGAAAGTCCAAACCAAATGTCTGTGTAGATTTAACTCTTTCTGTTCCACCAACATTTTTCGGAAACGGTTATTTTAAAATAATATCTTGTTCGTGAACTAGAGATATATCTTCAATTTGTGGATAAACAAAGTTCCAGGTGGTTCCGTGTCGACGCAAAAACGTAATTTCGTATTCGTCATCTTGCTTTGTTATTACTTGACCCACATAATGCATAATTGAAGTTTTTGTAACAAACTTAACTAAAACGAAGTCTCCCACTTGGAGGTTCTTCACATCCTCAAGAGCTTTAATTTGAAGCATTTCACTTTCGTAGCTTTCAATATCTGAAATATCTTCACTGCTTCCGCCCGACTGGATTCGTTCCTCTTCATCACACGAAGACAAAGACTCAGGTGGAGGTGCAGGTTACTTTACAGATTTTTTCTTTTGTGATAAAAGGTTGCCGTGCTTCAATAGAACAACTCTTTTTATCTTACGAGCATTTGCCTCAGCCTCTATAGCGTCTTTTTCGGGCGTGTCTGTAAGAATCCTTGAAGAACCACGTTTTCGCCTTTTAATCTGCTTTCATGGACCTGCTTTCGGAAATGGTCGCACAATTTCAGGGCTAACCAAATTATGTTTAGTGTTTGAATTGTTCTCTTGGGCTTTTGACGTTGAGGCTTTACATTCTAGATTGTTCTCAGGCTCCAAAATTTCCTCTTGCACGCCAGTGTTTGATATAGGTGCTTCATCTTCGAGAATTGTACTTGAAGTTTCCAGTGGTCGAGCGGTCACTGCATTAGACGCAAAATCAATTTCCACTAAACACGTCACGGTTTAAAGGACAAATGCCGGTAGATGAAAAACCGGATACAATATTCTTTGGTGTGAAAGCTAATTCGAACGCTCGACTAGCTAAAGAAGCAATATTATAAATCGACAAGGTTTGACCTGGATTTGATACCATCCATGATGCACACTGCGAATTATAAAAATTTTTGAAGGGGAAGTAAACCGATACATCCAAGGGCTGCATTTTATGGCTGCAGTGTGGTGGAAACGTGAGTAGCACAATACGATTTTCTTTTGCTTTTTTTAGAGAATCGACGGAAATATGGCTCTCGTGGTTATCCATTAGTAGCAATATTTTATTTTGCATGGAACAATTAGTGTGCTTTATGAAGTGGTCTAAGAAAACAACAAAATTTTCAGAAGACATCCAGCCACTGGGGTGTGCAACTCCAGCACTACCTGGAAAGGCACCACTCAACATATAATCCTTGAAATTTACTCGCGGGAAGACGAAAAACGGAGGGATGAATGTCCCTCCAGCAGTAATTGCACAACAGGCAGTAATTAATGTGCCTCGTTCAGCCGACGTGACGTTTCCAACTTGTTTAACACCCTTCGCGGCCAGCACTTTGGGTGGTTTATGTACGGTTGTAAGCCCTGTTTCATCAACGTTCCAGATCTGATGGGGTTCAAACTTGTCCCGCTTAAGGACCGATTCCAAATTGTTGAAAAACGTGATAAACTGGTTGGCTCTGGAGTCCTCAGCGATAACTCGGGATGACGAAGTCTAAAGCCGCGGTACCAGTCGTAGCCAGCAATGGATTTTTCAGCCCATTTCTTAGGATATTTTTTATGATTGGCCTTAGCAAATTGAAAAGCCAGTTGACGTGCACATGTGACTGTTAAACCATGATGCATTTGCGAAGCACGGATTAGATAATCCACTAAGAGAACCTCTTCTTCATGGGTAAACAATAATGCACTTTTTAAATCAGGTGAATAACCAATATTATCCGCAGGAACACCCAAAGACCTTTTTTTCACATATCTGCTTGCGTTTGCTTGTCTATATCATATTTCCTTGCAGTTGGGCGTAATTTTGCTCCCCCAAGAACTTCTTCCACAGCTGTTTTCATAACATGAGGTGGAGGAACTAATCGTTCCGTCTTTTTAATTCACAAATGCGACATATTTTGCCTGAAACAGTTTTATCACATTATTTTGTAATCAGTTTAGCACTTGATTTTTTTTGCAAATACTAGATAGGGAGGGTTGAGACGTCTCATGGCTCCCCAATACAACTGTCTCCTGTCTCCCCATGTAGCGTTTTATAATATAATCTAACCTAAAATCCTTGTTAAACATCTAATTCACTTTATAACTATATAACTAATTCAAAACATACCTGTGGTTACTATGTTTCAAGAATCAACTCCAATTTTTACTTTAACTCGCTTCAAACTACAACGACATCACAAAATAAACTTTTAGTTTTGGCAGCAATTTTGCACGTGCATTAACAACAACGTTATACTAATGACTGACACTGGTTTATGGAGAAAGCGGTAAGAGACTCTACTAAAGATATTAACCAGTAACCACTAGATGGCTCTACTTAACCAATTTCAGGAAATACATGCAGTGTCTCATTCCTCCCTTGTCTCAAGCCTCCCTGGTCTCCCCTACGTGTGACTACGTGCCATCTAGCTGATTTCGTTAAGTTGACATTACTGCTTGGTTTGAAATAGGATACCAAATAATTATTCCAAATTAGAACGCAATCGGATTAGTAGTTCGTCAATACTTTAGGAAAAAGTGAATATTGGGCTCCCCTTTGCGAAGCTTCTAAATGTGCCAAAAACTAAAATAAAATATAACCAAAAAAATCCCGATGGCAGCCAGTCGGAAACGTAGATTTTCGATTTATATATTTTTTATTTATACTTAGTCGACCACTGACCCACTATTAATAAACAAATAATGTAATATTCTGACAGTCGCCAAATATAACCAAAGTGTCATATTGACCGTTATTTTACCTGAAATACCCATTATACAATAATACATACGTAAGCACGGTCTTATTGTTATTTCACCGGTGTTTATTTGTGAAAAATAATTACAGGTGTAGCGGGTGATGATATTTTTTGTTACTTTATATTGACTTACATTTAGTTAAATATGACAGCGATGAAAAAACTCTCCAAATAAACATTGTAGAGATTTAAGTGCTCTATCATTTGATATGTAACATCGGTATTTTCTATTAACAATGAAAAAAATATGATTTTTTTTAAAACTTTGACGGGCCGCCATTTTGAAATTAGCTCTCTGATTTCAATCGCCAACGAACTTACGCGATTCCATGACCTAGCCGATTTTTTTACCAAATTTTGTTTCCATTGGTCAAAAAATGCGGCCTAGAACGTGCCGCAAAGTTTTCTATATCCCATATATATATACAGGGTGTTAGTAAATAAGTGCGACAAACTTCAGGGGGTATTTCAAAATAATGACAGTTTGCTATATAAACATAGGTCCGCAAATGCTCCGTTTTCTGAGATAGGGGTGTTAAAGTTTTCTTAAAAACTGAAAATTTATTGATTACTCTGAAACCGGTGGAGATATGCAAATGAAATTTAATTTAGTGAGTTTTAAGAGGGTTATTGAGCATTTTTTGGCAAGCAATTAAGAATTTTATGTTCATCAGTAATGATGTCAATATTTTTAAAGAAAAAATGGTACGCCACTGGAATTTTTCAAATAAAAAATAATTTTGCAATTCCTCGTTCAATTTGAGATAAAAAATTTGTCTTGCTTTTTTATCGTAGGGGGCATCGTCTTTGTGCAAAAAAACTAAAACATCTTACCCCGTATTTTTCATTTCTTTAATACATTATCAAGAACAATCTAATAAAATAAATATTGAACCAAAACAATAAGAGAAAATAACACTAATAATAAAGAAACGCTAATTTGACATTGCGTTGAAATATCCGTATTTAACAGAATGTTGACAGTAGCCTACTAGCGTCGAAGCGAGATATTTTATTTTTTTGCAGAAATGCCCCCTACGATGAAAAAGCAAAAGAGATTTATTATTAAAAATTGACCGAGGAATTCGAAAATGATTTTTAATTTGAAAAATTCCAGTGGCGTACCAATTTTTTCTTAGAAAAAAATTGAGATCATTACCCGTATGCGCGCCACTGATGAACATAAAATTCTTAATTGCATGTCAAAAAATGCGGAATAACTACCTCTTAAAACGCACTAAATTTCATTTGCATATCTCCACCGGTGTCAGAGCAATCAATAAATCTTCAGTTTTTAAGAAAATTGAAACTATCTCAGCAGAAAACGAAGCGTTTGCGGACATGTGTTTATATAGCAAACTGTCATTATTTTTTCATGCAGAATTACCTCCTGAAGTTTGTCGCACTTATTTACTAACACCCTGTATATAGATATATAAACTTTTGAACTGAGGTCACTTTTAGGATCCAGGGGTCATGAAATGAAGGACTACATAAACATTTTTTAAAATTTCGGTTGAGTCGATCTCCTGAATAGTTATTTTTTTTAAAAAAATCTACTAAAATACGTGTTCCTTTATTTCTCGCGGTGAATAAGTGGTGCATATTTGGCACCATCATTTCTGAACACTATTAAGAAGGTATAGTTTTGTATTTTGTAATATGGGTTTGTTTTTAAGGTTATTGATTCCTCAGAAATGCAAAAATTTGACTGCTCAACACCTCATACAACCCATTGTTTGGCTAGTGGTGAAATTATGATTTCTGTTCTGGGTGATGTAGCGGGCAATCAAATATCAGAGTATATTTTACTTGATGGTCAGACGTTCCATGTAAAAGGTTTGTGCAGTTGTAGTATATTAAGAATTTTTTGACAAAAGCATTCCAAAATCTTAGGTAAATTGAACCCAGCTTTGCAAAAAGCATCCAACTCACACGAAGTGAGTTTTGTAGAAAATTAAAAGACAAGAAGAAAAAAATTGTCTCTGTTTAGATATTGATAACCTGTAACATCCAAACCCTAGTTTCTTTTAAAAAATAATTTTTCGTAAATTTGGTATTGATTTTTTGGGGCTTGGATGCTTTCTGCAAAACAGGAAAAAGAGTTACTTAAATAATTTATTTACTAGTATTAAAAAAAACAAGTAAAAATTCTAGTGTTTATTATAATATTTGGAGTTATACAGAATTAGTTCTCTTCGACGCAGAAGTCTACATTTTCGATATTGAAGTCTTCAATATCTTCTTTAATATTGGCATTTCCTTTAGGTTTCTGGTAAAAGTTTAAGCAATCAGATGGTAAAAGATGAAACATTTCACGCAAATTAGCGTTTTGGCTCTGCCATTGATTTTCCCTGAGGCCACAAGGTGACCAAATATAGATATACGTACATCACCCTGATTTTTAGGTTGCCGTCCTGTTCTTGTTGTTTTTATATTCACCTCTTAAATTGGACCCTCAAAAGTGTTTTGTTGACAATATAACGAATAAGATATATTTTTCTCTATTCTGATAGCTCTTACATCGAGCGATCAACTCAAATTTTTCTATTAATAATGTTTTTTTCTATATATCTTATAATAATAATAATAATAATAATAACAATAATAATCTTTATTGACTACGTTTTGTACAAAACAATTGCACTACGTCAAAATACAAAAACTATATCTACAAACGAAAAACATGAAAGTGTAAGTAACATAGGTACAAAGAAATTAAAAGCGACTAATTGCTAAAATGTACAACTTCGTTGGAATATTCTTCCACAGAATAAAAAGCATGCTTGAGCAAGTATGATTTTATAGTTCTTTTGAACATTTCTGAACTGTACTTTCGGACCCTACGAGGAAGTGCATTATATAACCGAATCTGTAGGCAATTCTTCGCAGACTTAGTCAATCTCCATCGCCGAGCCCGTATCAAGTCCGCAGAACTCGTACCATACTCATGACAAGTTGAGTTAATACCCAAATCGTGCTTACATCTATGAATCTCAAGCAGTTGACAATATATATATAAAGACGGGAGAGGCATTATATTCAGAGATTTGAAAATGGGCTTGCAATGCTCCAGATATCCAGCATTTGCCAGAGTGCAAACCACCTATTTTTGCACTCTAAATATTTGCATAGCCGATGACGAGTTACCCCAGAGACTCACTCCGCGCATCATCAACAATAATCCCCAATAAGTTGGCTGTTCGTCCCCGAGCATGATCACTAGCACTAGAAAATGTAAGTCTCTGGGTCTTATCAATATTTAGTTTCAGCAGATTACTAGTGAACCAGCCATTCGCAATTCCCTCAAGGTGCCCCGCACGACCTTCGAGCTGTGAAAGCCAAAAAAGTCTTTCGAAGTCTTCTCGGTAACTAGCAGTGGATTTTTCTTTCTACATTCTTTCATTACGTTTATATAATATGAAGGTAAATACATCCGTTGTTAGTATTTCAAAGCGGATTCTATATCACCAAAATGCGAATCGTTGGGCAAGAAACTGTGACCTCAAATTTCAAAGTAATCTCTTCAAGATGCTGGCATGCAAAATATATTTTAATATTAAAATCAGCTTAATATTACGATTCTGCCCTTCTTCTTCTTAAAGTGCCATATCCATTTCAATGAATGTTGGCAACAATTATAGCGAACTCTTCTCGCTTCTGTGCGGCTCTTCTGCCCTACACAAGATTAAATGTTTAACTTCTGGTTTTAAATATTTTTGGATGTGCTTTATCAAGCAAGATGCTACTTCCTGTGCCCCTCTTCCAGCAATACCTGCAGCCCAAACGTAGCAATAACCACGATCAACCGTTCCAATGTGCACTGCAGCATTGTATACCAAAAGTTGTCTCTTCTAAAATACAATATTAGTTGAAATTCTCGGAAGTGGTAGCGTTTTTTCCAAATCAAAAGTAAGGCAATCGTATTCGTTAATTTCCTCAGCTTTTTGGAAATCTTCCCTCGTCAATCTTTGTGCAGATTCAGCCTCGTCAAAGCATTGTTTATGTTGTTCAATGAATTACGAATAGCAACTATCGACCATGTGGTTTGGATGCATTCTACATTACGATGATAATAGATAATATAAAATTTTATCTGTGGGTCAAGTGGTTTGAATTGTTTCTGCAAGAAAATAATTTTCAATAATAGAATATGTATTTTCTTAAATACTCATATTGCCCATATTGGTCGTTTTATGCACAATGGATAATTGAATAAAAGCAATCGAAAACTAGCTTTAGCTTAAATTTTGTGACAATGTGGCATTCTGCAAAACTGGGTCCAGTTAATCCTCGTTGTTTTGTAAATTGGAGTTGTGTTCGGTCTGCAACACAAGTAGGATTCGGACACAGAACACACATCTCCGGTAAAACACCTGAGCCGCAGGTTAGATATTTTATCAATATAAAAATTTCCGTTACTGTTGATATACAAATTTTTTGGTTTTTAATTTATAAATTATCAAACCTCTCAATATTTCCAGCTGTAGTGCTTGAACTCCTAGAATTTCAGGGACTAAAACTTGCTAAATGGTCTTCAGCTGGAGATTTATACACAATTTATACTATATTGAAGAATTCTGAGTTCTTATCATTTCTGCTCATTACACGTATACGCAGCTATGACCAAGTAGGTATAAAAAGAACATACCCAGTATGTCTCAATGGTTCCAAATTAAGTAATTTCATACAGATCAAATCAGCTCTAATTTGCAGGTATATGAATTTCTTTTCAGATAGAAAACTTCTAGTCCGTATCCTACTACAAAAGTTGCAGGGTTTTAGCCTGGCAAATTAGCTACCATATCTCTAATTTGTTATTGAATATTCACTCAGGTATTAATAATAAAAAAACATTTTCTATTTTTGAATATACAGGGTGATTTAAAAAACGTTCCTCTAATTTCTAGAGTAAATAGAGTATTAAAAATTAAAGTTAGTTTGGTTGATAACATGGTGTGTCCGAAAATGCCTCCTTAAGAAGATACGACCCTGTGAAAGGGGCCCACATATTTTGTTTGTTAATTATTTCTAAAACGGGTTAAGATACCGGAATGAAATTTAGGCCACAAATACCTTTAATTAGGTCATAAAAGATAATGTTAACAAATTTTTAATATTTTGTACAGGAGCGTCGGTACAGGGGGTACCCCTTAGATTGCCCTCAAACTTTTCTATAGGGATATTTTTAATTGGTTCGATGCAAATATTTTTTTTAAATAATTTGTCACAAAAAAGATAATCTTGTTGAAATTCAAAGGTTTGAGCAAGTAATGCTGACAAAATGAATTAATTATTTTAAAATGAAACAATCAATAATTTTCATGCGCGAATACGAACTACTTCAGGGAATGATTGTTTCAGAAACAACTATGAACGTAACATATTGTAAATTATTTATACTATATTAAAAAACATTATTTATTTAAGAATGTCGTGGAACTTTAAAGTGATTTGACCTTTCATTTATTTAAACTTTTTCACAAAATTTTAAAGCACCTCTTCAAATAACTATCTTGCTTTTGCTATTGTATTCTTCTTTACAATATGTGTGTTGTTTCCAAAAAAACTACCCGTTTTAATTCCACAACTAGGTTCTTTAATTACTTTAGTGAACAGATGTCATATATTAATAACTCAAAAACTGAACTTATCTACGGTCAATATTAAGAACTTCTCAAAAATTTACAAAAATGTTGTCAAACTTGACAATGTGTTTTTTTTACAATAAAAATCAAATATACGTATTTGATAAAAATAACGATATTAAAAAATATACAGGGATATTTAACAATATGTATACATGTTTGAATCCACTATTACTTGTAAACTCACTGATGATGGAAGATATTATACTATGTTCTAAATTCGAACATCTATATAAAATATTTTGTAAAGCAGACGTGTTTTATTTCTGGATAAATCTCGCTCATCTTCGTCATGGACTACTTCAAAAATATTTAGAAACTATTTTGTAATCGTATTTTCTAACATAGAATTGCGATTCTTTTTTTTTAATATTCCAGTTAATAGAATCATTAATTTTACTTAAATTTAAAAGAAGATCTTCGAAACTTTGAATTAAATCGACCTTTATAAACATTTCATATTTTTTTTTCTTTGGAACTGTCGATTTGTTCACATTTTCGTTCATCGGGTGATTTTCTAGGGATTGGAACTGTTTTTGACAAATATTTAGGCAAATTTGGAAAAATAGATGGAAACGCATGGGGTTTTAAATTTAGGCTTATATGGCATTTTTGTTAAAGTTCCATCCGGTTGACGATAATTATCCTCCCGTATAATTTGGCTTTCTGTTCTCAATTATCATATTTGGGAAATAAAATACCTGTTATTAGTTTGCTTTTCATTTATCTCTTGTGTTAATGCATAATAGCGCATTACATCCAGGTATACACATAGCTGAAGTCATATTAAAATCGACTAATAACGAAGAATTAGAAATAAAAAAAATCCTAAAAATCCTGCTGATTTATTATATAATAATAAAAATTCTTAAATATACATAAAACCCTCGTACGAAAGACACTTTCACCGCTTAGTTATACAAACACTATGCCGTGCCGGTACAAGAGTACTAAACAAAGGATATAATTTTCTTAACAAACAGTTTATCCGGTGTCGTAACTTACACAAAATTTAGATGATATATTTATACACACTTATCACTACTATTTTTATAATAAACTGTTTTAATTAAGCACTGATTTAATTAGACCGCGTGTTACAAATGTTATAATGTAAACACAAATTATATATATTTTTTTTTATTTATTATTCTTGAACCTTGATCTTCAATTTCTTTTATTTTTCTTTTATTGGGATGAGGTTCACAATTGTACAAAAAAAAAATTAAACTATTTCTTTAATGGTTTCATGTCATCTTTTTTTTTTCAACGTTTCGACTAGACTAGCTTGTCTTTTTCAAGAAATTCTTTTTTTTTTCAATTCAACAAACATTTTTTTTTCTTTTTTTATTATTACATTTTCATTTCAAGTACGTATACACGACCTTGTTCTACAATCTGACGGTCTGGTCGTGTATACGTACTTGAAACGAAAATGTAAAAAAAGAAAAAAATGTTTGTTGAATTGAAAAAAAAAACTTCTTGAAAGAGACAAGCTGATTCTAATCGAAAACATTGGAAAAAAAAAGATGACATGAAACCATTAAAGAAATAGTTTAAAAAAAAAATTTTTTTTTCGTGTAAAATTGTGAACCTCATCCCAATAAAAGAGAACAAATAATATACTTGAACCCGACGTTGCCAAATATACTGCTTCATGATGTCTCTAAAGAAGGCTGTGGTTATGTTGGTATAGGTCGTTCTCGAAAATCCATTTTGAATTAAATCCAGAGTTTCATCAAGACCAAAAAATAACAGCCTTAATTTATTCCATTGGCTCTCTGAATAACAAAGAAAGATGTCTTAAACAGTTGGTTAAAAGGACCATTATACTAACAATATACGTATTAAAGCGGAATGACAATTGAAATGATTAATATTAATAGAAATGGGAAATGGGCTTGTTTAACAAAACAAGATTTACATTCCGAGAGTTTGTCTGTCAACCACTATACTTTCACCAGACGGCCGTTTCGTCGATCCACGACTCATCAGTGGTGATCGGTCAGTAGTTGACAGCCAAACTCCCGTAAATAATTAATAGTTGCAAATCTAATCTATGATTTTACACTTTAAGGCACTTGGACGAAAGGGAAACGCGCTAAGTTTAACTACGACTTCTGGTACCAACCTTATTTCGACGTTATGGTGTCATCGGAATGGGGTGCACCTAAAGTTTTTAAAACCGGTTTTCATCCATCACATGCAACAAATCCAGATGCGTATGGCCGCAATTTGAATTTCTATTCATGGAGTAAGCGCGAATTACTACAAACAATTGATCTAGGAGTTGACGGTTTAGCTCCATTTGAAGTAAGATTTCTACATAACCCGAAAGAGAGCCAAGGTTATGTCGGGTGTGCTGTTAACTCAAATGTATTTTGGTATAATAATATATAAAAATCGTCCAGAAATGCAATATTACATTATGTCTGTTTTTAGGTTTCATTTAAAATCTGACGGAACGTGGGCAGCTGACAAAGTTATTAGTATACCAGTAAAGAAAGTTTCAGGATGGATTGGAGATGTTATGGGAGGTAGTTCATACTTAATCATGTTTTCATAACCATTTTCCATTGCCAATCTATTGTATTAACACGGTGTCATCGAAAAATATGTATCTAGCTTTTCATTGATTGCGGTTTGGATGGGGTCATATTTTAGGCATAATTTAAATTTTTAATGGGGTGATGATGAAATGATAAGATACATCATTTCGAGGGGCACAAAGTTGTATTTCTAATGATACCCTATTTCTTGGATTTAATGCCAAAACTACCTCACCTCTAAAGTTTTGCAAGCAAATTTTTCTCACTTTACTATGAATCAATACAATAACATTTTTTACTTTCCCGACTTAATTCAAGAATGTTCATTCCTATTAGGTAAACACTTACCCGCTGGAAAAAATAAAATAATATTTCTGAAGTGTCTTTCAATTATGCCTCAAATCGTTGAGCATAAATAATGCTACCTTTTCCCCTTTGCAATCTGAACCTGTTGTCTTCCGCTCATTTTTGCAAATATTTTATTTAAATCAAAACTAAATTATGATTCTGATATCTTGTACATTTATTTGACGCCCAATGGGTCCACAGTCTGAGAACGGAGGGCATTTGAAACTACAGTTTCCTGATGATCTCACATTTCTTTTTTTGTGATTAATATTTCAAAGAACAACGTTATCAATAACGAAATATTTATTAACTCAAATTTGCGGAATTTTCATAAATTTCCCTAAATGTGTTTCTATCTAACAACAGGTACTCAAAATATTTATGTTGTTTTTAGGTATGATTAGTGATATACTGATATCACTGGATGATAAATTTTTATATTTAAGCAACTGGCTTCATGGTGATGTCAGACAATACGACATTACAGATAGAGCTCATCCAAAATTAACTGGTAATTAATTAATAATAAACACGAGAATCGCCCGCATTGGCTAGGCAGTATTTCTGAATTGCTTGTTACGTAATGTAACAAAAATTCATACAGGAAATTTGTTTCACACAACCATCCTATGGTCCACTTGATTGATCCACAATTCATCAGTGGTGATCCACAGGCTATGGGGTCTAAATTTTCAACTAATATAAGATTTAACCTATATTACAGCTTATATTATTAGCACCAACATATTTAATAATACGATGAACACAGGACAAAGCCTTCTTCTAGGAAACTCGAACGTGTTGAAAATTTGGACCTCC
The DNA here is from genome assembly GCA_911728435.2 of Apoderus coryli. Taxonomy (NCBI): domain Eukaryota; kingdom Metazoa; phylum Arthropoda; class Insecta; order Coleoptera; family Attelabidae; genus Apoderus; species Apoderus coryli. The sequence continues at coordinate 4,809,223 of OU452204.1, read as the reverse complement.
ACCGTTGAATGTATGATTGTGTGAATCAAGTTTTCAATTCAAGACTTGCTACATTGTGTAGCAAACAATTCATTAACCAATCATATTTTAGGGCAAATATTCCTAGGTGGTAAAATACTAAGTGATTCCGATATTAAAGTTATTGAAGATCCTGAATTATCTGAACCACCTAAACCAGTTTACATTAAGGGCGTGAGATTTTATGGAGGACCACAAATGCTTCAACTTTCCTTGGATGGTAAAAGGTAGCTATCTGAGAGTTGTACTATGGAGATATACAATTTATCTGTACATCAAATAATTGGCTCAATAACCACCCTATATATAGTATGCCTCTAGACCCTTTTACCTACCTCTTTTCGATTTTTCCTTAATTGGAAATATAAGCGGAAGGACACCGTGATGAACCTAAGTAATGGCGTGTTTAAACGCCCTTTTCAACAAGTTCGTTCTAGCATAAACAAAATACTGAAAAAACTCTTTTTCATCTGACGAACCATAATAGCGAATAGTTCCCAAGCTTACTATTGAAATCAAAGACACTTTTGCAGAGAAATTTATCCATTAATAATTCTCACATTAGATCTCTCTCTCAATGTCTGAATATTTGAACGTTTTTAGATGATCTCGCAGCCTATATTTTAGTAGAACTTCGAATTTCAAACACTGTCTCTTCTAAACACCTCAATGTAATCTAGGGACAGCATCTATGACATTACTATCTCCCCCACAGAATTCGGTCGAAAAACATCTGTGTATAAAATGTTTTGAATTTGAATTATATTTGACTTTGGATGAAATTATCTCTTGTGTACAGAGTAAATGATTCTATTATAATGTTTATGAATCCAAGGATCGTTGAGGTCTCAGTTACCCAATGCATCTGAAGGCGAATTTATGGGATCAGAACCCGCAACTGGCATATCGTTTAGCACTGCCAAATGCATACTTAATACCTGGAAGACGAGAAAATTTCAGAACTTTTGGCAAAATTATCCAGGTTTAGTAAATTCCAAAGAGTTCATTGCCTTATCGACATCAAGGGCTAGGGAGTTGTTGGGTATGAGTAGACCTCATCTGCGTCGCCTATATACACACTGGTCCTCATCTCACGAGGCTGGGTCTCTTGGAAAATTCCGAGTGCCGATTGTGCCTGAAGAATGATGAGACAGTAGAACATGTACTATGTGAAGTAACCCGTCTACCAGCGAGTCTAAAAGAAACTCTCTCAGCAAAATAGCGACTTCCTTAAGAAGATTGAGCTGCTGGGTGAAATATAAACAGGTATGAGCCACAATAGACCCTCGGTGGAGCCTACCCACCTACTTACCCAATGCAATCCAGAAAACAAACTTTCACTAACCGTAATTAATTTACTTTTATTTTTTCTTCTATAGATTATACGTGAGCACATGTTTGTACTCACCCTGGGATAAGCAGTTCTATCCGGAAACATTCAAAGAGGGGGGTAGGATTGTAAAATTAGATATTGATACCAAAAATGGAGGGATGAAAATTGATGAAAATTTCCTAGTAAATTTTAAAGATACTGAAGATGGTCCACTGCTACCACATGAAATGAGGTGAATGAATTTAAAACCATTTTAGAAAAATCATCAAAATAATAGTATTCTGTGCATATTGTCACGTTTAGGTTTAACGTGAACTACGAGGGCATTGAAAATAAGGACATTATCTAAAAGATGAAACACCGAATACCAAGGTTAAATAGATTAAGTTTATTAACAGTTAAAGTTGAGAAAGTTGAGAAGGATTTACAAAATGATGAAACTTAAATTAGAGACTATAGAGTTATAATAATAGAATACAAATAATATTACTTACAGGTTTTCTTACTATTAGTTTAAAATCAGGACACAACTAAACTTATTTCTCTGGGGAGGAGAATTTATCATAAAAGAGTTATCCCTCTCTTAAACAATCTTGCGCCTAAATCCTCCCTGTCTTGACCAATCATAATGTGGGAGGCTGGATTTAATCAAAGATGGTTTCCAGATTTCTCTATGCTAATTGGTTATTAACATAATCATCATATTCCACCACCACCCCTACATCGCGTTTATTTAGTTGTGGTGGTCAGAATAGCTGATGTTGCCTTTTCCAGTATGACTACCCTTGAAAGCGGAGGGTAATAGGCAGGGCTCCTGATTATCGAGAAATGGTGACTTATCTAGATAAACTAGAATAAACAGGAAATTAATATTTTTGTATTTTTCCATCGAACATCTGGGGTTTGTTATTTATTTACAATTTATATTTATTTATTAATAATTTTGGAATCTGTACTCGTGACAATATGATGGATCATACTTTTTATTTAATTTGGATATGAAATTAATGTGTTATTTCCACAAAATAAATTTAATCAAAGACTTTATATGATTGACTAACCAGACATGTTCAGTTGTTCTAGCAAAATTGAAATAAATCTATTGAAGATGGAATGTACATATTGCGAAACATGTCTGGTTAGTCAATGACTTAAATGCTTCGAGTAAAGTTTATTTTTTTGAAATCAAATTGGAAATGGACTATTTCTTCAAATTATTTATTTTGTTTTAGGTATCCTGGTGGAGACTGCACATCGGATATTTGGTTGGCCAATGATTAATGGTTGTTTTTAACAAGCAAAGCATTTATTTTTTTTATTAAATAAGTAAACCTTAAAATTGTACACCAGAATGAGTTTAACAATTTAGCTTAACATTATTTGTATTTGGTATTTCATTCTATTGGGATAATTATAATAAATATAATGATATGAAATACCCAATTATAATTGAAAACCATACATTGCACAACTGTGGACGTATTTTTGGATATTGTCCATTTCGGAAACAGTAAATCCCAATTCCTCCGGATCTCACACAATTTTTGCTGATAATGTGTTATATCAATCAGTTTCTCCACGACTATTGAATAATCTGTACATTAATAATAATAATGCCTTTATTTTTTTGACAAAAAAAAAACAAAACGAGAATGTACCTACAGTTCTATTTTAATGTACAAAAAAAAAAATATGTCAAAAAAAAGGGGGAAGTTCACACGAAGTGAGTTTAACTTAACTTCATTGAAATTAATAATTAAGCAAAATTTATATAAAGAAAAAAAAACAACAGTATGATGTTGGAATGGCAATTTAGGTAGATCTACCCCCATTTAAGAAAACGCAATACAATCGACGACAAGAAACATAAGTTGTAGGGCTTCGTTAAATATGCCGAACATAATTTTAAAATAAGAGTATTTATTCATACATAACCAAAAATCATCAAAAACACAAGAAAACATGGACTTCGTCGGTCATTTCACTTTCTGACGTATTTCCTTCAATGTCAACGTCAACTGTCAACACTGGGATCGTAGACACTCTACACATACCAGAGACTAAAATGTCTACAAAGTGTAAATAAGTTTTGGCTAGGTAATTTTGTTATTAAGTGTTGCTAAATAATACACAATAAATAGTAACCTGCTTTCAAACAATTGTCAAAAAAAACTCCATAGGTGAGACGGCGTTGAAAATGGGCTTTAATAACCTTTCAAATGATGTGCTACTCGACCCTGCATTCCACTTAAGATTTCAAGGGTGGATGTCACCCATTGAGATATAAGGAGTCGCTATAAGCATTATTTTACATTGTACACAAACGGGTGCATGGGGTGGGGCGTAATCGTATACCAATATGGCGGATTCTCCAGAGCCGCACTAACTATTTTTGTTGACGTTTTTATTTTTTAATTTGCAGCTTGGGTTTATACTTTATTTTGAAATGTTAAGCAGTGTACAAAATACTTAAATATAGGTAATTATTGATATTTGATACCTAAATACAGGAATAAAAGACGTTAGTACTTTATAAATTATATATTAATACCCCTTAAACAAAACAATTTTATTTAAATGTTGCCGTATGCTAAGTGACTTATCTACTTTATTTTTACTTAAGTAATACATCCTGGTATTAACGTATTTAGTCGCAATAGATTTGATCAGTAAATATCTATGGTTATCAAACAATGATTCATCAAAACCGTGCACAACTAAATTAGGAAAAATATTACTATTTACAAATTCCTTTAAAACAAGGTTTATTATGAATTCTGCGGACAACTTTTCATTAGTAGCTACTACACGATTTTTTATGATCTTTTTGGATTGGAAGCAAACGTCTAAAACATCTCATTGCAAATCCTTTTTTGCCTTCATTTTAATAAAAGAATAAAGATGCAAATCAGTTGTCACACTTATTAATGCATCTCGACATTCTCTGCAAATAATTTGCTTCTTTAAACTAAAAACAACAAATCTAGCAATATAAACAATAATGAATTTCGAAAATTCAGAAAATGGTCCAGGAAGATAATCATGATCTGGATAAATTATATTTGTGTACATTTCACGTTGGTATCCTATTAATTCGGGACACATATTCTGTCCAGATATGTCTACGAGCAGGATCTTTAGGAAATCTAAAAACAAGAATATGTTTTTAACACACATTTAGGGGTCTTTTTTGCCAGAAATTTATGAAAAAGTAGAGAGTTTGAGTAGAAATCAAGTAAAAGAATTTGTAAAAAAATGCTACCAGACTCCTATAATAATGTGTTTTAATAAGTTCGCCTAAAAAACCCTAAATACGTCCATGTACATTGTTTACAATATTTAGTACATAATAATAATAATAATAAGTTTATTTGCAGTTCAAAATAAGATACATATTCAATAGATTATAAATATTTAGACAAAAAAAAAGAACCACAAAATGGGCTGAATGGCAGTAAAAACTGATATAGAAATTCAGCCCAGGCTAAAATATCATATTCATATCATATTCAAACTGAAAAATAGATAAACAAAAAAAACAAACAAAAAATCATATTGCGAAGCTCCCAAAATTGAACACAAAAGTCTGAAAAATTACTCTAATTAACTCAATAACAACATAAAATATGTACAAATTCAAAAAAATATTAGTTAGAATCGTCATCTTAAATATTGGGAAATTGGGGATCAGCTCAAAGTGGATTCAATAAATAAGTGTTCACGAATTTTTTCTTAAAGGAATATACATTTAACTTTTTTAAGTAATCAGGTATGCGGTTATAGATTTTGTAAATACCTATGAAACGTTATTCCTGATATTTTCTTGTCGATTTCACTTCTAATACTGCAACTACGCACAGCACAGGACACCATTATAGTATATTGTCAAATAACCGTCCAAAAAAACACGAAAAACTTAAGTAAACTTGTAAAAATACTCCTAAATAACACTATCAACTTGAAAGCACGACAAATGATAGAGGTCGTATACCAATATGGCGTACCTGCACCCGCTTTTCGCCACGTTAGAGCGTCTCCCCCCACCTCAATGATGTCACCCCATGTGTGGTGTTTGAATTTGAAGCTTCAAAAATAGTCGAATCTTATTTCCCTTTCGAAAACAAAGTTGGCGTGTTTTGCCGTTTTGTCCATTTCAAACAGATATGTCTTTAAATTGCCTTGTTTCGTGTGAGCTGGGTATATATTCTACAAATTCACTCTTAACTAAATTATAATTTTAAATATATACCTAAATAAAACTATATCTGAGGCCAATATTATTATTTCTCTGAAGTACGAACTCAATTCGCATACATACATAATGCATAATATACACTGCACCTGCTACTCCGATAAAACATTCTATTAGTGTTATCGACTGTACCCCTATGGTAGTGTGCGATAATAATAGTAAGTACATGTTTCATGAAATAGGGAAATATATAAGAATATTGGGTACAGATAAAATAATATTCTTGTCCATACAAAATAAATTCAACATATATCTATCTTCACTTTACTAAGTTGAAAAATTGTATTTTATTTCACAGCGAATATTTTTTACAGTGCACCTTTAGCAACACTAATGAGAAAGCAACTAGAATGAGGCAAAATATATTTTGAACCAATTAAGAGACAAAGATTCATTGTCATCAGTCTTTATGAAATAAATGAAACTATAGGAAATTTCCCGCCAATTGCTGATAGTCCATTCAGTACAGTGTGCAGTCTCTTTTTTAGTGCAACCAACAATCAGATTATCGACCTTAGACTAGGAAAGAGAGAGGACGCGTAACACGAACGAAAAAGTGAAGCACTTTGTCACCACTCGACGCTCCCAGTGGCGTATCGAAAACACACATATAACTCTATACTACAAATACGGCATAATTTAAACTAAAATATTTTAAAATTAAAGTGGCTTTTTTGTGGCGAAATGAATATGCAATATGGCTAACATTTATTATATGAACCAATATTAGGCATTATATATAGTATTTTATAATATAGTTGAAATATCATTTATAAATTCTCTCCCAGATTTCGCTATTTATTAACATGTTTATATATTATTGGGTAGCATTGGAAAGAAAATACGGTTTTATACAAATAACTTTATTATTTAAAAAACATAAAAAAAAACAATACAAAATTCAGAATGACTTACAGATTAAAAAGCCAAAACACCGTTCGTTTTACAAATATTATTGATTTTTGAATAAAATTGTTTTTGTTAAATGGTTCCTAACTGGATCTAAAACTTCAGATTTCTTTTTTGTTATAAAATGTATCCTAGTATTTAAATATTTGACCACAGCAGATTCTATAAGAAAATATATATGATTATTAATTCAACTTAAAACATGTTGTTGCAATACATTAAAAAAATTTTTGTTAAAACAAACAAACATTATTTTGCTCTTAAGTTTTTCGATAAAATTAATTGTTGGAAATTTATGTTCATTAACACGCAAAAAATGTTCAGATATTTTACATATTTCTATGTCATTAGATGGATTATGGTTATACTCGTATTATGGTTATCAAAGAACTAAGAAAATTTTCTTTGTTACCAACAAGAGCTCCTAAACATTCATCACATTTTATAAATTTTAACATTTGTCGTACAACGAAACCAGCAATATAAATGATAATCTGCAGTGAACAATTATTATAGGATAAAAAATATATATGTCGATAGTTGTTAATAATTTACGAAAATGCAATGAATAATTGATCTTTTAGAACACAAAAATAATAGTAACGAATGTACTTACGCCACCACTGGTTAACTAGATATTTTTATGCCTAGCTGACCAGTATAATTACAAAATCATGAATGAAAATATTAAATATTACATGTTAAAATAATAAAATACGATAGACTATATGTTCTAAATTTGCTATATAAATTTCAGACAGAAATAATTTGTATTGTAATAGTTAATTATAGACACCACAAATTAAGTGTTTAAATTTTTAACTGTGAAACGTAATTCCTGGCTCTTTTCTTTCAGATCTACTGTTGCACTTGAAACTTGAACATCCAACCATTTTAAAATGCACTTAATATACAGTTTTCAATTATTATTTAATCCACAAAATATTAAATACTTATAATAGACACCAACAATGTTTGCCACCAGGCCAAAATTATTTTGCTTCAAAATCGTTTTGTATCAGGTGCATAGACCGACGACAACTGAACAATGAACAAGGCATACAAATGTGACCCAAACACAACAAAAGTTGATATGCAGAGACAATATAATGTATTATTACCCTTACCTAACAAAACTACCTGGTGTTTGATGACCTACCCTGTTTTTGACCGGCCGGTATTTGAATTGTAGATAAACATTGTATATTGTACCCTTTGAATAAAAAATGACAGGAAGGACTACACTAGCAAGAAATGCTGATCAGAATGGATGTTGCATATGGCGGACCAGTATATCCGGTTTCACAGTGGCGTAGGTCCATAAAATATTATTAATAAGGAATAACAAATATTTCTTGAATTCATTACTATTTTATACAAAATGTTCTCAATCTGATGCAAGTAGGGAAAAGGGTAAATAATAACCAAAACTGAGAAAAACAATAACATATTTATTGACCTTTAAATAAAATTAATTTTGTATGTATACTTCTTATTTTTTCGTCATTTAAGTACTGTATTTTTACAAACATAATTTATTCTCGTGGTAAAATAACAATTGGAAATACCTATTATTTATCATGCAAAATCTAAAATGAATCTACACCGTTTAAATATAAAACATAACTGTCTGTTTTAACTAATTTTAACCTGTTCTACGCCAGTGACCATCTTTTTGTAAATGTCATCGAAAAAATAAGATTTATTTCGAATTTTTAGGGATATATTACAAAACCTCTTGATTAAAATTACTTACTACTTGAACTTAACTCCAGAATTTGTATTTTTAGGTGTCCGGGAACAACCACAAGCTGCACAACTAACCATGTTTATTATTTTCTTTGAATTAGATTATTATTGTCTTTAAATAGCGATATTTTAAGTATTTAAACTAATGCTATTGTTAATACTATTGTAGTATAATAATTGTTCACTCATAAATACACAAAATTCGCTTATATTCATTTACTAAAGCATCCAAAACTGCAAAAAACCGTAAAACATACAACTTTGCACAACGAACAACCATTGTCTTTATAAACATAGTCTGTCAGCGCTTGATTAGTACCTGTCTTAAAAATCCAGACGGCGTTGTCGTAAAATGTCGTTCATTCATAAATTTGGGTTTATAGTAAATGTGTAGCAATCTTGGTGGAAAAGTGGGGGAGCCATGTTTTTCGACCAATCAGGTCGTGATTTGAACATACGGACATGTATAATAAGTTCACGTATTTTTCTTCGCTTCCAGGCATAGACAATGTTGCCAGCCGTCACATAATTATCAGATGCTACCTTATTTTTCATTTTATAAATGGTTCCAACATTATTTTTTTTGTGACGAATAATTCAAAAATATAATTAAATGTTATTTTGCTTGATCTGAGTTTTCCACATTTATTAACTTAGTTTTAACGATATCTATTATAAAAAAGTTTCTTTGACTTCATTATTTAGGCGATCACATAATATTGAGTCGTCATAGTCGCAACACTGTATCTATTAATAATAAAATAAGAAATAAATACATATATAAGGTAGGTCCTACTCGTACATAAAAAAATATACGAAGTTTTATACTTACTTACTTAAGAGGTCGTTCACCCACGCCTGCTCCCCTCTACCAAAATATGTAAAAGAGGAGAATTTTGATTTTCATTCATAAATCGTACTTCAAAGTTTGGCCACCAGAGTCCAGCACCTGCCGGTACATAGCGCTGACAGACTATCCTTTTAAAGACAATGGAACAACCAAAACAATGAATCTATAATGTGGATGTCCAACATGGCCGTTTCCGGCAGAAATTTTATTTACCACAGCCAGCGCAAGGCTACTTCCTGTCACTTTTTATTCTAAGATTGTACCTGTATTTTTTCGGCATATGTGCAGTGCATTTTTTGTTATGGACTGGATTGTTACTTGTCCTCTCTCTTTTCTTGTCTAAGATACCGACCGACACAGAGCCGCTGCCATTAGGGAGTTAAGGCAAAGCCAGTGACGTATACGTAAACGTATCTTTTGTCATCTACGCATGCGCTCTTTAAATTTATGATACGTTTAACGATACGAAGGCCGTAAACATAAGTACCTCTACGCGTATCGTATACTTAAACGTATTGAACCAATTGTTGTCGGAATTACATGAACTTGTACGAATATCTAGAATAGAACAACAAAAACTGTAAATCTATATTAAAAATTAAGCTAAGCTATTTTGCAATAAATACTTTATTATTATTAGTCGTAGTAGTTTATTTTGTAACAATTATAAACATTTTTCTGTTATTGTTTATAGGTATACATAATAACATATATAGTATATTTGGATAATGATTAAAAAAACAATAAAATTAACAACATAGTAAATGGAAGTAGAAAAATCTAAGAGTCTTTTTCTCAAGTAAAGTGTTATCTCTACCTTCCGCATATACGATACGTATTGGATGGAACCTTAACTCTATTTTGAATGACTGCTTATCTCGTGTAAACATAACCAAAATCTCACGTTTACGTATGGAGATACGTATACGTCCTTGGTATTGCCTTAACTTTCTATTGAAAATGCCTTAGATTAGGTAGTAAAATGCCGTATGAACAGGCGCCATTTTGCTGGCATAGAGATCAGGAGCATACTCGCCTACAGTGACACGGCCGGCTTTAGGGTCTTTAGGAATTTTTATTACAATTTTATTGATTTTTCCATATAATTAATTTATTTCGGTTGACTGATGTTTTGAAATTTCTATATATATATTTTATTGTGAAAAATATATAAAATTCTTAGATACAATTTAATAACATATTCGATGGAAAAACTTTGGCATGCATGATGCAAAGGAACATTTTTACATTTATCATATAAAACGCGCATGACACTGCATTTGCTTTAAAATATTTATGAAATAAATAATCTAAACTTGAAACAAATCGAATGAAGTTATTATGCGCCATTAGCAAATTTACAAAAAAATCTGAATGTTCGTTTTGATAAGCTCGGAAATGACAATAGAGCGTAGAATCATTTAATTCTTGATGGGCCATACCATACTTCATGCAAGTATCACACATTTATGTATTAACAAACATTTCTTAACTTAAATTTCTTGTATTATCAATATCCTCATCAGTAGTTGGCGTTCCCATTAAATCGGATAGTTTTAATAACATTTTATCTGCGTCTCCTTCACAATTTTCAGTTCCAGAATGAAGTAACTTAAGACACATGAGTTTTTTCGACGCTCTTTGAAATTGAGTCGCAGTGGGGTTTATGCAATTGCCATTCTGTTGTCGTATGGAACCAAAATGATTTTCGATCCCATCTAGATTAAGTCTTCGAGTGCGGAGGTATTTATAACTATAATTACCTTTTAGAATATCCCACAATTCAATTAAACCATTTATTGTTACCTTGAAATATTTCAAGCATTTAAGTCTCTTAGTGACATTCTCGCCATTCTTTTTTAAAACTTGCACATAATTAAAGAAAACTAAACACTCATGCAAGAAATGGATTTGATAATCCAAACCCTTAAATGCTCGGTTAAACTGCTTTTTTGCACATGTTCCAGAAGAGTTTAGAATATCAAACAGTTTGTCAACTCTATCGACAAACTCTGCAGTCGCTAATGCTTCGGCTGGAAGTGCCCCGAATCTGATGAAGAGACTCATACCCGCAGAAACGGTAGCACTGAATACCTGAACAGCATATCGGACTTTCAGTCTCTTGAAATTATTAGGAAATATATGGGAGTCCGTCAGTTTTGGTGCTGCACGGGGACTATAGTTTTTATCATTTTCATAAAAATGTTTTATATGTTCCCAAGATATGACCTTATTTTCAAAAACAAAATTGTACTTTAGCAACATATTCCTTAGTACTTTAATTAAATGTGGACATCAGGTAAATAAATTATTTTTTCATCGTTCAAATAAAAAAATTGAGTTTCAGGGGTTACATTGAACTTTCTGGCCATAATCAAATTATTTGATCCCATGTCTGATACAACAGCAACAACATTTAGTCCAATTGACTTTAATTTAAATATAGATTCTTCTATAATTTCTTTCATAATGTGACCTGGACAGCTTGTAGCAAAGAAAAAATGGCCTAATGGCTGTTTCCATTTCAAGCACACTCCCCTTGCCATAAGAACCATGGCAGTTGTTGCTGGTTTAAAAACTCTATGACCATTTCCACTATCTTTGAATCCGGGAATTATGTCTGTAAATCTACTGTACATTAAATTTGCATTAATGGCCATTTCATCTACACAAAGTGTGCACACTCTATTTGTTTCTGTGAAATTGTCTACTTTTAATTGAAGTATATTAAAAAAACCATACTGCAGCCCAGGGTTTGACTTCATGCCACTAATAACACTCAATAAATTTTGTGGAGATGGAAGGCAAAAAGACTTCATTAGTTTTGGCTTATACAATTTAGGACCTGTAAAATACATTTCTAAACAAAATAATTTAAATTCGTAGGAATCCCTTCGACCTCTAGGTACTACTTTTGTTGATTTGAGACACTTGCGTGGTAATAAAATTTGCTACTTCTTGGGAGCGACAAAACTTTTTGGTCAAAGTTTTGTATTGGTCTAGAGAAACAAAGTCTCAATATTTAATTTGTGCTTCCAACACTTCGATTCTTCTTCTCAGCTTTCGATTTTCTTGCTGTAGGACGTTGATCGTTTTTCGATATTTTTGTTTTCTTGGAGTTCCATAGGATAGCGCCTGAGTAGTTTGTGTGCTGCTGGATCGTGAACGTGGGTGATCATCGTCAAGGACATCATTTTCTTGAATATCTTGTACACGCAACGAGACTGGCATATTTACGTTCTTACTTATTCGGAAAGTTGAAACATCTAGCTCTTCTGTTAGTGTGTTTGAAGAACTTGGTACGTGGACTAAAACAATCAGGAACATCTTAGAGAATTTAACAGGCCCTGAGCCACGGAATGAACCATGAATTTTGGCCAATAAGAGACTCGGCGATGGCGTGAACATATTGATCTCAGAAATACGGTATTTTCATCAAAATGCTGACTCTTCGTTCCTTCTTGCAAAAAATACGTAAAGGGTGATAATAGTAACTAAAGACTAAACATGAAAACAACAACCTAACCTCACTTTTTCTATGTTATGTAAGCTTATTGGTCAGAATTCAAGTCCACTGCATAGCATAGGGACGGTTAAATTCACGCATTTACCCTATGGGCAACGTAATTTGTATATTTTTTGAAATATATGGCATATCAAAAAAGTAAACCACACATTTTCTATTTCAAGGACAAACCTGTATTTTGTATGTTTATAAAGTAGTAGAAGTAATAACCTTACCTGTTGGCGACATATTTATGTTTTGAAGGATCCTCAATTTCCTCGGTGGCTCTGTAGAGTCTGTTGCAGGTGAATGTGAACTCATTGAAGCAGGTACGGCTGCATAAGGGGTATAACTATGATCGTAATTTGAGGTTGAGGCACCTTCCAAAGATGGAAATATAGTTGGAACTGCGTGAACATGTAGTCTATTACACAAATCGTTAGCAAACATTTTTTTCTCAAAATGATCTTCACATAACCGGCATCTAGAATAAAGCTGTTCGATTTCCTCTAACAGATCTTCTCGATGACAAGCAACTACCCATTGCCTAGCCCTTGAAATGAATAAAATAATAGGTAAGTAAAATAAAATTATACTTAATAATAAAATACCACAGAAACAATACAGATTTAATGAAACTTACCTTGCAATATCCTTTGGGAACCGAAAAAAACTCTTGTTTGAATTGTACTGAGAATTCTTGCAGTTTCTTGCAGCACATATAGTACCAGCTTTCTTATAAGATTCCATCTTCTTAAGTTTTATTTTTATCACTAAAATACACTAAACACTATACCTACTCAAAGCTGAAAGTCTGTCTATAACAATTAAAATAATCCAACAATATTACGAAACTATAAACATTCACTAATATTACAACACCACAGTAGGTATAACTTGTAAAAATATTCTGCGCCACTACTGTGCGAAACGAAGCGAGAAATAGTAATGACCGAACCACGCCTATGGACTGATATATTCTATTCCCAGTTTAAGGTTATGTATTGTTTTGGAGGGAAACTCCCAAGGCGCATTAAACTCCGAGTCGATATTCTGTTAGTTATTCAGTGCTATAGGCACAAGAATTTATATTCTTTTGCTAAAATAGGCAAAACAAATCTTTGCCACAGCATCTTTACTATATGCACAGCGTGTATAAGCTGTGCTATATGCATCTGCCCCATTGTGATATTATACTCAATGATATGATATGCCCTTATATTGATGACTGTGCTGCCACCTACTTTATATCCTTAAAACTTTCAAAACTATATTACAGATTTCTTCTGAACATGTAGAACGTAAAGGTATCTGTAATGTTACGCAGAAGTGTCTGTCCTCTACTGTATATTAGAGAAGCAAGTAAAAAGCGAAGCTGCCAGTGTAAGAAATTTTTACCTAGCAAAGGACATTTTCTAATAAATAATGGTAATCTTTGCCATTATAAATTTACCATATGTTTTCAGTAATGTAGTTTAACGTCACGTTAGGTTTTAACTTTAACTTATGTAAAAGAGAATATATTAATTACAATGATAGAATAAAAATAATTTTACTTACATTACAATATAAGGCCACCTGGCCAAGTCACTCTTTGGTTCACATTTTACTCATTTTAGTATTAGTTGAAACGATGTTAGATCTTAGTACGCAACTGAAGGATTAGCCTCCAGAATGTCGTATTTATTGAAGAGAAAAAAACTGGTAATTCAATCAATGAACATAAAAATATATACCAATCCTATTTCGCGACAACGTGGATGTGTTGCTCACTTCTGCTGTTGTAGTATCATGTCACCCTTTTACTTTTGATTCGCGGACTAGAATTGTGGAGGGTGAGAAGATCGGATTGATGTGTATCCAATTTCCATAAGATTTATAGCTATCTGGCGTTGCGGAGAGTAAGACGAGATGATAAGGTGGAAATGAGAGTTTGTAATACCAATGATATAATTATTATGTACAACGTGTCCAAATGTTTGTATGAAAACAAAACCATATTCTTAGTTATTTCAGTGTATAAAAATAAATATTGTACACTGTTTAAGATTATTTGCAGTAAATATAATAAAATTCCGGTGAGTAAGATGTCTAATTATGCAAGTTCTCAATCACAAATTTAGATTGCAGAACTTCATGTACTTGTAACATGAACTTCATTCGAACACGTATCCTAATTCACTACAGGATACTGTGAGAGAGAATACATGACTTGGAATTGGTCGATGTAAACTGCTATAGCTGCGAAACCATACCCTACGAAGTTGACGTTCTGGGGTTTTTATTATGGTCGACATTTGGATGAGAGTCCTCGGACCGGCAACTGTTCCAATGATTGCAAACACCAAGGCAGCGAATCGCATTAACCGTATGAATATTACGCTCTTTGACAGATATAGCAATTTCAGTGTCTCTTTGGGGCCAGAACCCCACTCTCATGATTTTTCATGGATTTATGACATGCCTGATTTGTATTGCTAATTTTTAAAATAAAAAAAGCTTATCAATGGCATGACATCACCAACTATTCATAAAGCAGGGGTAGACGCATCTTTTCTACTAGAAAAAAAAACGTATAACTAAAACAAGTTTGAACCAATATTGCCATAATTTGACAAAGTAGTGGAGTTATAATTTCTGTAATGAAAAAATGAAAGTCGAATCACCACGAAATAACTTTAACAGAAAACCAGACTAGTTCCAACAATAAACAATAAGAAAAGGTTGCAATAGATTTTTTACACATTATACCGAAGGTTCTATGGACTCATTTTGTGGAAAAATATGTTTAATGATATATTATGATATTTATAATTTTAATCCAAGAAACCATGTTAGATTTTTCATTTTAATGAAATAAAAGGTTTTATTAATTAAACTATTTTTAGTTTTTATTATTCGATATGCGATTTACCCAGTTGAAATGTGATTAATTAATAAAACACTTTATTTCATTAAGAAAAAAAATTGGACAAATATAACATGATTTCTTGGATTAAAATTATAAATACATATAATTAAAAACATTTTTCCACAAAGTGAATCCAATAGAGTCTTCGGTTTAATGTGTACAAATTCCCTTTAAAGCTTTGATTATTTGTTGCCACTTATAATGGAAGTATAGTCTCTTCCGACACATGTTTGGCTGAGGTTGCTTCAATTGAGGATTGTTCTATTAAACTTATATCGTGGAGATTCTAGAGGGTGCTTTTCATAGGGCTAGCTGAACTCGCCATGTTGCAGATGTATTTTTTTATTAAATTTGCAATAAAATTCCTTTATTATTATTATTCGACATTCATTTTGTCATTACTATCATGACCATGTTCGAGAGCACATCCTCTTTGTTAGAAAAAATTCGTGTTGATTTTTAATTGTCATTTTATCCATCTGACAAGTAAATAGAATCAACCTTACACAAGGAATTGCTTGTCTAAGGAAACAACTTTTTGCGTAAACATCTGCAATCATCCGTAGCCAGATATATGTTTGTCAAATTATTTATTAAACTTAGTTAAATGATTAATCATTTTACTTTATTTTTATTATTAATGTTATAAATAGGTACTAAAAAAAATTTAAAATAAAAAGGAAAATTGAAATAAATGCGTTTATATTATTATACGCTGTAAACCAACATTGAATCGCATCTGTGTCAAAACATTGGTCAGAAATAGTAGGTAATAAGCATAATGATAAAATCAACAAATTCGTTTTTAAATTGTTTTTCTCTTTTAGAGTTCAACTCATTTAGACTACTGAACGCTGAACCTGCAGGCTGTAATGTAGCAGAAGACATCACAGCACTAAAAATTCGCATCGCAGTGTTTACAGGACTTATTTTACTGCCTTGATCAAAGACATTATTCTCTGCTATAATCCTATGTTTTTTCAGTTACCACTTTTGTCTATTACTTTCTTTGTGCAATACTCTTGTGGCATATTAAAAAACATAAATTACAAATTTAAATTATCAGTTCTTGTTGGATTCGTGCAAAGTTTTCCCCTCTCCAAACGTGGCGATTTTAATCCAACATCAGAATTAAGACCGCGCCAAACATGATAGAATCGCAACGACTTATTTAACTAAAATGCATAAATTGTAGAATGGTAACCACAGTTGATCACATGGTTGAATTGGACCAGAATACATACGAGATTTGAGAGAACCCGATAATCAAAAATCAAAGAGATTTATGTCTGGCAACCTAACCGGCTTCCACTTCCAATCCACTAGTTTCCATACGTCTGATCCAGAGATTGACATACACATTCCTAGTAAAATGAGCCATGAACATGCCCGCATAATCCTCATGTAATATCGGTAAAATATTTTATAGAATATTTCAATAAACATAAAAATTAATGAAATATTGCATTGCAATGTGTTGTATGCAAAATAACAACTAGATTTATGAAAGAAAAAAAACAAGTCAGAACGCGTTCACCCCATTATTGATATTTTCTTTTAATGGATGATTAAAAGGGTAAAAGAATTATTATCATACAGAAATGTAATGAGCGCTGGTATTTATTTCAAAACTAATTCCCCAAAAATCAATTTTAGGAAGCCATATTTAGATAGTGATAAACCCTTAAGAAGCATTTCAAACCAGGTTTAAAGGAACATTCTTTCAAACGTTTTTATGCAAAATCACCTATTTTTAGCATTTCTTTTGCTATAAAATTGGTAAAAGGTGATATCGTGCCTTGCTTTATTTGTACAAGAAGCGGCCAATAGACTCATTTGCAATCCTCGAGGCAACAGTTCAACCTTAAAAGGAAAATGAGATCGACTCGAATATATCGACACATTTCTTGCATCTCTACTAATGAAAAAAAGTTGACAATTTGAGCATCCGCGTTAAATGAGATGTACCCGTTTGGTGGACAGTTTTGTTTCCAATATCATTCGTCACGTCAAATACTAATATTTGATAATTTTTTATACATTTCACACAATCTGCAATTCACTATGTGCTATTTGGCATATATCAAAATGTTTCAAATTTTCTACGCTATATATAACCGTAAATTCATATCATGACAGTCTAAAATTAACGAAATACCTGGTAAAAAGAATGTGAGTTAACAATATGTGCAGACAGGCTACAATTTCATTAATAATAAAAAATCTTTAAATGCAAACTCCCAGAACGTATATGGCGATGATAATAAAATAGACATAATCGAAGACAAATTTGGCAATTTTAATTTAAAAACTGGTCCTTACTAAGTAGCATTAATAAAATTATTGAAATACAGTTTGCCAACGAAAAGTTTTCCAAAATTGTATTAATGCTTTGTACTAAGGACCAGTTTTGTCCTAACATTTTCAAACTCGAATTTCTCGTAAACCTTTAAGTTTTTCGAGAAAAAAGAAGTAAGCCTTTTTTATGTAGAAAACTTTATTTTATCATATTTTTGACACAAAATGAATAAAAATCACATGGAAAAAAAGTAAGGTTATAATTAAGGCAAGGGTCCCCCCGTTTACCCGCCTATGGTCATCCTTTTTTATACAATTTCATCAACTATTTAGAAATGTTTCCCTGCAAAGAAGCCTCAATAAAAGTAAAAGGTAAATGTTGAACTGCACTGAATATTTAAATGTACCTATGTAAAAACACATGGCATATTTTATGCTTGTTTTGATTTTGAGGAATTGGAACTTGAACCCGTGTTCGTAAAGACTTAAAGTGAATAAGAGAAATCACGTTTAATTATTTATATTGAAAATATTTTTGATTTATGATCTATGTTCAATCGCCTTACCATTACCAAGATTAATGTATTTTTTGCCATTACTATTAGACTGCGCTCAAAGAGAATTTCAAATAAGGAAACGTGGCAACACGCATTTCACACTGCGATCATTCGCTTTTTAAAAAGAAGTGTCAAGTGCGAGTTCAGTGGTACGCTGAACGTTTTTGTGTGAGGTATACGTATGTTTGTCGCGCGCTTTGTTATTGTTTGTTTATATTTCTTTTAAAGTTTGGTTAATTAATTATCAATGTAAACTGGTGCAGTTTCTTTATTAATGTTCTATTTTCATTATCATAAAACACTTTTCTTTTAAATAGTTGTTACAAGTGAAATAAAAGCTTAATGCATGAATAATAAAACGAGCTTATTCAGCATCAATAAAAAGTGAGTGTTGTTCTCGATTTTTGGATTATTGGGACGAAATAGTGAGACTAAAAAGTGAAAATAATACCTAATTATTTGAACTAATAAATTTCACGTGTAACTACCTAAATTATTTTAGTTATAAATCTAAATTACAACCGAAGGACCAACAAAAATGATGCTGCAGGTTAGTAACATTAAACGTCTTTATGTCCATCAAATGTATTTAAGATAACACAAATCCTGGGATTCATTCTGAGAGAATTATTCTCGGATTTATTTGATTAAATACAAGTGTATATACATACATGCATGGATTCCTATATTTGTATTAGATAAGGAAACCGTAGGTATTTCCTTTCTTCTGTTATATAATTTTTTAAATTAAAATCGAATTTCAATAGTTACTTAGCTGCAGATATACTAATCTACCTAAAATGTTCATTTAAGTATTGATAAGAAGGATTGTACCTATAGGTATTGCATAGGTATATAGGATATTTACATATGCATAATTTCATTGATCCGTGCCATAGAATTGTAAGCTCTTATTGATAAACTAGGGCATTTATTTTTTTATTGAAGTCTTAGTTAAGTACGAGGTATGTTAAAAAAAAAGATGACGTTTTATTTTTCTCGAAAAATATTTATTTATTCATCAATATCTCTTTTGTCATCTTCATAGTATCTCCTCTCAGATATAATACACACTTGTATAACTTGCACCGTTTCTTCCAATCGTCGAAGCACTTCTGACTTGCTGCAATTTTTGGTATGGCCTCGAACTTTTCTAGCGCTGCGGTTTTTATCTCCTCAATTGAGGAAAAACGCCGTCTCATGGGTCAGTTATGGGAACAAGAAAAAGTCGTACGGGGCCAAATCCAGTGAACATGGTGGCTGAATCATCATTGCGGTGTTATTTTTGGGCAAAAAATCAGGAACAAGCAAAGATTTGTGATATCTGCTAACACATTGTCGTGATTTGTTTTAACACAAATCCAGCCGTTTTCTTCGTACCTACCTAAACGGCGCATATCTGCAATGTACTTAATATTGTTTATTTACCGTACGACCTTCTGGAAAGAACGCTCGATGCACGACGTCATTGGAATCGAAGAGTGAGCAAGAGCACGTGAGTGCGGGAAGCAACCTATAAAGTTGTAATTAATTTTTATAACAATTCTAAAAAACGCTCGAAAAACCACTGCCTTAACTTTTTTTTACTATTTCATTTTTTATTATTTTTTTTTTTATTTTTCACGATAACGGTTCATTTCATCAACACTATAACTATAGAATACCTCTTTTTAGATTAACATACAAGCAACTCAAATTTAGTATTTTAAAATCTTTATCATACAGCGTGTCGAAAGTTTAAGCGTTAAGGTGTCCGTCCCTGGTAAATTAAAAGAGCTAATTTAGATTTAAGGACATTATTTTAAGAATACACACTTCCTATATGCCACAACCTAAAATACATTCAGCAACAAATCTGCATATAAGTAATATCATTTACATTTTTCAGCATGCCTGGTCCAATCTTTGCTACCCTGCTACGTACTGACCATTTTGTTTAATTCACATAACCTTTATAACAACATCATTAAATCTGTTCGCCATTTATTGAAAGTTCTAGATTACAAAATCTGAATATCTAAATAATAATAATGATATACAAGAAGAAACATTATATAGAAATCTGACAACACAAATATTAATAAGAAAATGTTTTTTTTTTAAGTTTAATTTTGTAACATGTTATATAAGTTCCACTAATTGGTAAGTTTTTACATAATCATTTGTAATATTCTCATGTCTAAGAGCTATAACAATTTCAGTTTGTATAGATGTTTAAATAATAATAATAATAAACAGTTTATTTGCAGACATAATATACAACATAATATACAAAAAATTACAACATACACAAGAAAAAAAAATATCTGCAAAAAGGGTTAGAAGGCAGTAAAACTGATATGTGTATCCTAAAAGACAGATTATATATATAGATAACTTAGTGTCTTGGGTTGATCAGCAAATATTTTTGATTAAAACTCTTTTACGTTGCCAAGCTTTCGATATATTTTTATATCTTCCTCGGGGCTACAAATATAAAAGTAAGCTAAGTATAAATATATATAAAATTTAAAAATATGTTTACCTTAGTATACGCGGCAAGTTTTACATTAGTAAAAATAATATAAATTGTAAATTAAAGAACATTATTATATAAGAATATATCGAAAGCTTGGCATAACGTAAAAGAGTTTTAATCAAAAATATTTGCTGATCAACCCAAGACACTAAGTTATCTATTAACTAGTCAGCAAAGACTACCACTCAACTTATATATATATATATATATATATATATATATATATATATATATATATATATACCATCTGGACAACACAATTATAAAATAGATAATAAACACCAAAAACAAAATTATCAAACAATATCTATACCAAATTCAATAGACTTTTTCGTAGTACTAATCGAAACGTCGAAAGCTTATAAGTCTTATAATTATGCGGAATTCCGTTATATACGTGCAATAAATGTTGTAAGTAAATGAGCGCTCGAACAACAATGTACGGTGAGGAGATGGCGATAAAAGTCCTCTAAACCTGAGGTTGAGGTTATGCACGTCAGATCTAAAGCCAATTTTCCGATATAAATATGGAGGATGTTCGTGAAGTATCAATGAATGATAAAAACAGGCAGCATGATGAAATCTTCTAGCTTTCATTGACAGCCATTTTGAGCAGATCAATTTGTGACGTATTGGATCATATTTCCTAATACCGTATATGTATCTCAAGCAAGACTTTTGCACCCTTTGAATACGATCCATATCAGACTGAAGTAAACAAGGGCCGTAGACAATATCACAGTAATTAAAGCTACTTAAAATAAGTGCATCTGTGAGTTTGATTTTCAAATGCTTAGTGAGACTATGTCTGTGTGGGTACAGCATTTTCAAAGCAGAATAGGCCTTACTGATACATTTTGTGACATGGCCTGTAAAACGGAGATCCGAATCCATCTCAACTCCCAAATTCCTAGCTGAATTAAAATAGGTTATAGGTGTGTCGCCAATGCTAACTATAAGACCCTGATGAACCAACGTCTTGTTCCTACCAAACGCCAACATCTTTGTCTTGGATGGATTTATTTTGAAATTATGTCTATCTGACCAAGACAAAAGTGACGTCAAATCTCGTTGTATTTGTTTACATGCGTTGACGATATCCTCTGTATAAAATGAATATCTAAGTTGACTATCGTCCGCGTACATATAGGGGCTACAAAAATTTAGACAAGATGGAAGATTTGACGTATATAAGCAAAAAAGTAAGGGACCCAGAATCGATCCTTGTGGAACACCGCAATATATGCCTCCTATGTCAGAACAACCATTTTGAGTTTCCAGGAACTGACTACGACCATGTAGATAACTGTAGAGAAAATCTATAGCACCTGAAGAGAAACCTGAGAAATTGAGGATCGCTAATAGAATATCGTGACTGATAGTATCAAATGCTTTAGAGTAATCAATTAGAAGTAGAGTAGAAGATTTACCACCATCCAGGTCACGCAAAATATCGTCTACAATATCAAGAAGTGCAGTCGTACAACTAAAGCCCTTACGAAACCCGGACTGTGTTGACGGTAGTATATTATATTTTGTTAAATGAAATTTAATTTGTGTGGCCATGACCTTTTCCAAAATTTTCGAAAGAGGTGACATAGATATTGGGCGAAGGTTACCAAAATCAATGGCATCCTTAATCTTGGCCAGCGGAATAACTTTACTGATTTTCCAGAGATCAGGGAAGACACCAGACAATAAACAAGAATTAACCATCCATGCCATACTGTGTTTGACTTGTAACATGACTGCGTAACTATGTATACTAGGCCACTGATGATGGAAACATAGTTTTCCGAAACATGTCTGGCACCGCAAGTTGATTGCGAACAAATATATAAATAGTTTGGTGGAGTAGACGTTGTTTTTATTTGTGTATTACATATTCAGCTCCTCTATGATTACTTCAAAAAATATTATTTTACTTAAGACTTCTTCACTAGTGTCCATCATATCAAATTTTTGTTATCTTATACAAATAACTTTAAAAGTTATTTTACGAAACCCAATTTATGTGGCTCTATATCTTCGTAATGAGTGCCCGCAGGCAAAAAAATTATAACTTGTCATCTTATTATTTTCATGTTCTTCCGAGATATCCCACATTTTCCGAGACAGAGTATATTCACAGGGTATTCCGTTTAAAAAACTAAACTAGTGCAGATTTTTTTTAAAAGATCACGGTATTTGCTAACCAGCCACTCTGTAATTAGATGGGTCAATTACTCAGTGCTTGTGATAAGCTGGGAGATGAGATTTTCCGAGTAATTAAGTATATAATGAATTGTTCAAAACAATTGTGTGTGTAAAAAAATATGAATTACTTAATGATTGATCTAATTTATCCGAGAATTTATCCATCAGTCAAGAACCATCAAATCGTAGAAATAAATCG
Organism: Apoderus coryli; assembly: GCA_911728435.2. Taxonomy (NCBI): domain Eukaryota; kingdom Metazoa; phylum Arthropoda; class Insecta; order Coleoptera; family Attelabidae; genus Apoderus; species Apoderus coryli. The sequence continues at coordinate 4,785,928 of OU452204.1, read as the reverse complement.
ACAGTCGGTGTCATTGACCGCACGAAATATGTGCGCGCGGGCCGGTCCAAATGGCGCTACTCTTGGAGATTAGGATCGTAATTCGCCATGTGACGCCTACACTTCAAACGACTGCTCACCTACATGACTGGCGATCCATCCCCGTGATATCGCCTCGAGTACTAGAATCAGGGTGATCTGGTTCCGACACTTAAAGCGACTTGCTACGATTCCTGCTGCTTCTGAAGGGACCATAACCCGGAGGGAGCTCCAAGATAGACTATATCAGAACTTAATGAAATAATTTTTTAAATACCTTCTATTCAGGATTAAGTATAGTTTTTAATGATATTTTTAAATAATGGACATGTTTTTTCTACATTTTTTTACGCATACCAGGGAAACCTATTACTACTTGATTTAATTTTTCCGACTCAGGAACGCGCTAAAAACATTCAGATAAAGAGGGATATATCCATTCTAAACTCCCCTGAGACGACTATAACACTATTTCCAGATGGAAGTCTGTCGGTGTGTCTGTATTCTTCCCCGATAGCGCCTAAACGCTTCAACCAATTGAGCTAAATTTTAGTACTTAAGTATATGTGTTTGGGGGAATCATAGAATGAACCCATTGGTTTTTAGTTAAAATCGTTTTAACCCTGTGATAGTGGTGCACACAACTCCGAAATTCTTAAATAGCGGTAGGGGTCGAGTGGCACATCATTTGAAAGCACTTTCTATGCTCTTTACAGCAGTAGCTTACTTTTAAAATATTACCAACGGAAACTGGATTTCGTCAACCAGATTCTTTTACATTGCTGTACCGTGTGGATAATATAGGTACCACAGAAAGTAGAGACTTTGGCTGTAAACTACTGACCAATCACCACTGACGAATCGTGGATCGACGAAACGACTGTCTGGTGAAAGTACATAATGTGTTGGTGGTTGACAAACAATCTCTCCAAAGTAAGTCTTGTTTTGTTACAGCAGAGGCTCATAATTAATATCATAATACCTCAATAAGTTACTGAAAGATACATCTTAGGTATTTTTTGCATTATTATTCAAATCCAACATTGTTTTAAAAAGTGAAATATGACATGTATCGATTGCAAAAATACAGTTATCAAATCTTCTAGGATTAGCTTTAGATACCTACTCTAAAATTTTGCAAAACCTTTAAAATTACAATGTTGATACTTTATCTAACTAACAATAAATATTGGTTTCTTTGCGTTGCTTAATGAAATATTGACATGCATTCGATATGATCTTACTATTATACTTACCTTTGACACGTAAAGCCAAACGCACTTATCAGTGCTTAGTTGAAAGCCATTCGCAGAGGACCATATCTCAACCGACTGCTCATCAATTTGCAGATCGTAACACTCATTTTCACTTCCAGTTTCTGGAAAGAACTCAAAATCTTCCCCTAATATATCTTCCTCAGGAAAGTTATTTATGGACATGAACAGTAAACGTCGTAGATTGATTCTTAGAGATTCTCCTGAGGTATTGCTGTATCCCAGTGAACAATAATTGTGCAATTCTTCCGAGGTAAGAGTTCATAAGCATATACTTAGTCCTCATCATCTCTCTCTCAAGCATATACTTATGCCGAGAGTTAGGCAGTGTTAGAGAACTCGAAATTTACAAACTCAAAATGATGTTAATGGTTGTCAAAGCCAACAGATAATACTTAAGTAAGTTTGGCAGAGAGGCATCCCGGAAAAGCAGATCAATATTATGTCAGACAGTCAAGTTGCATTAAAAGCACTGAGGTATTACACCTTCACGTCAAAGCTAGCATGGGAATGCAAACAGACCCTAAAGCAACTGGCAGCTCAGGGGAAAACGATTACTCTGACATGGGTGACAGGACATAAAGGCATAGAGGAGAACGGAGCGGCAGACCAACTTGGAAAAGAGGGTGCAAACGCTCCGTTCTGCGGTCCGGAACCCATCTTTGGCCTTTCAAACAGCCATATGATGGAAGAATTTCGGAGTTGGGAAAACGAACAACTTAAGTCCTACTGGAGAAACACTCCAGGCCTAAGCCAATCAAGAAGGTTTATCAAACTTTCAGAGGCCAACGGGACACTACCCAGTGAAGTACTATCTCAAAAAATGGGCCTAACCGAGATGTTATTTGGTTTCTCAAGTACGTTTGCATCGACCTTTATTCACACATGGCAGCTCAGGGGAAAAATATTACTCTGACATGGGTGACAGGACATAAAGGCATAGAGGAGAACGGAGCTGCAGACCAACTTGGAAAAGAGGGTGCAAACGCTCCATTCTGCGGTCCGGAACCCATCATTGGCCTTTCAAACAGCCATATGATGGAAGAATTTCGGAGTTGGGAAAAGGAACAACTTAAGTCTTACTGGAGAAACACTCCAGGCCTAAGACAATCAAGAAGGTTTATCAAACTTTCAGAGGCCAACGGGACACTCCCCAGTGAAGTACTATCTCAAAAAATGGGTCTAACCGAGATGTTATTTGGTTTCTCAAGTATATTTGCATCGACCTTTATTCACACATGGTGCTTTTAATACACTTTACATAAACCGCAGTTGGAATGGCTAGGAAGCTTCATTTAAAGTTTCCGTTGTAAATTATGACATCTTTGTTTTATAGATACTTAGCTATTTAAAATTTATTATTAACTGCATAGATAAAATGTCTTTCAATCATTTTGAGTATATTTCGTTTGTAACGTTCTTAATTTCTTTATTATGATAAAGGAGTGTTCTTATAATGCAAACATTACTCTATAATATATTTATTATCGTCGTATAATGCGACATAAAATAGCTGATGTATTCATATTTGAACATTTATTACAAGCCATTTAGTCTGTGCCGGGATGTGCAAATTAATATTTATTAAACGTAATGTCTTTCTTATATACAGGACGCAAAATAATTTTAGCCTGCTAGAATAAGGACTGCTCTTTCTTTTTTTTAATAATTTTGAATTATTAGAGAATTATTGGTCTAAAATATGCGAAATTGATTATTTTCTATGTGAAAAATACTTATATGGCGACGATTCATGTTATACATTTTGGTGACGTTAAGTTATTCAGAAATGTGTTTAAGTTGCTGAGAGTACTATACTCGAGATTGTTTCGCTCCATGATAAGTTTATTTGTTTTCTATTTAGTTGTCCTATTATTAATTTATAAGTACTTAGGTAGAAATACTTAATTTTGCTAATCAATCTTATTTTGAATATTTCGAAATAATTTTCTGAAAAACTAAATTTCTGTAAGTACTGTTTCTTCAAATTACTGTATATATTCCAACGATTTTAAAGCAGTTTAGTACTTTTGCAGGTTGTTTAATAAGTATATCTATTAATGCAACAGATTGGGCAAAATCTTCATCTTTAACGTATTTACAGTGTGTTGTAAATTGCTACAGCAGAGGGTAAAAATTACATTACAAGCAATATGTAAATAAAGTCTCCTGGCCATGGCAATAAGATATAATAATTACCTCAGACTTTATTGTTAAACAAAAAAGTGTTTACAAAAGGCGAAGTTGAAGCAGAGCTTCCTCAGTTAACCTGCAAAAATACATAAATATGATACAAGATACAACACAGATCAAAGGAAAAGAAAGGAAAGACATTATAAAAAATCCAAAAACAAAAACTCTCAACAGTAAACGTTGTAGATTGATTCTTAGAGATTCTTCTGAGGTATTGCTGTATCCCGGTGAACAATAATTGTGCAATTCTTCCGAGGTAATAGTTCATAAGCATATACTTATGCCGAGACTTCTGCGTTGTTAAAGAACTCGAAATTTACAAATTCAAGATGATGATAATGGTTGTCAAAGCCAACAGATAATACTTACATAAGTTTGGCAGAGAGGCATCCCGGAAAGGCAGATCAATATTATGTCAGACAGTCAAGTTGCATTAAAAGCCCTGAGGTCTTACACCTTCACGTCAAAGCTAGCATGGGAATGCAAACAGACCCTAAAGCAACTGGCAGCTCAGGGAAAAAAGATTACTCTGACATGGGTGACAGGACATAAAGGCATAGAGGAGAACGGAGCGGTAGATTATTTTCAACAATAAGTGACAATAAAAAAATATTTTATATAGTTTATAAAATCTAAATTCATTAATTTACATAATTCGCGAGGCGCATTAAAATTTTAGTAATAATATACAATATATTTAACAGTAAATTTTGTTTCGCAGTCAAATCTGCTCATTGATGAATTTTATCTGACTTATTTTATTATTCATTATTGGGTATTATAGCGTTTTATATTATTTTTACCTCCATGATTCTTCAGATTTTATTAATGTGTACCAACAACAATGGATAATAATTATAAAATAATTTTGTGTAAAAAGGTATTTTAGAAAAACGTTTTTATCCTTTAACTGTTGCCGCTGATAGCAAAAATGTTGCAATTGAGGCTCTTTTAAAAGAGGTATAAAATATGTTTATAGTAGTTCTACAAATATGTCGTTTTGTTCTAGTAACAGAGCTATAATACAACTGTTTTATAACAGTTTTATTTGATTTTTATTAGATATTTATAAACGTTCTAAAAACTATTGTATAATAGCAACAAGCAACATTTATAGAACCGTTAAAGTGTCGATTTGCTTTATAAATCTGCGCCTTGTTCGTGTTTATAAGACGCGTAAGAACGTTGTGAAAATCTTTATAAAACAATCTGTGTTTTATATAGCATATATTTTATAAAGGTTCTTACAGCAATTAAAAAAGTTAAATTGTTAGTTGGGGTAATAATATGTTATAACAGCAACCTCGACAAATTGAGCGAATTTAACGACTACTTGAATGGCATTCATCCACCAATAAATTTCACTAAGGAGCTTGAACATGAGGATTCTATACCGTACTTAGATATTTTGATAACTACATCTACAGGTACTCTCTTTTTCTATATGTATATCGGAAACCAACTACAACCGATACCGTGATTCTATATAACTCATGACATCCATATAATTATAAATAAATGTATAATAAACCTGCAGCATTTAATTCCTTTTTCAACAGATTATTTAACATCCCTATAAAAAGAGGGTGCAGAGCTTCCTCAGTTAACCTGCAAAAATACATAAATATGATGATACAAGATACAACACAGATCAAAGGAAAAGAAAGGAATGACAATATAAAAAATCCAAAAACAAAAACTCTCAAGTGCAAACAAACACACATTCTTATATATTAATATTCCTACAAATTAATATGATCCAATACATGCCTCAGAGTGTTCCTAAATTGGAACTTCGACAAATGCTTTATATTGTCAGGTAGGTTATTGTAGTACTTTGAGGCAGTGTAAGAGAATGATCGCTCAAACATTGTCGTGGAGTGCACCGGTGGGGTGATGACAGTTTTATGACGAATATTGACATCATGTACCTATAGAAGCTCGAAATTTAATTCTTTCATACACATACTCAGGCTTCTTTGTTGGAATAATTTTAGCGAATTAAATTAACGAATGAGAAAATCCGACGTTGGTTTGATTGTTTACCAATCAAGTTCCTTGATTTTAGCAGCTACGAATTCCATGTAAAAGTCGTATACAGTAGTTCTGCATCAATTGTATTACATTCTCATCAATTTTTGTTAAGCAAGGACCATACATGAGCCCTCTAGATGCAAAACTCGGTAAGTAAATGCAAAAATGGTGAAAATCGAGTTAAATACTCTATCTTATAGCAAATTTTCGTCTCTATCCAAATATGCTGAGAAACATATGCAAAACTTGCTTATTCACATACAATGTTCAATTCAAAAACAGCACCTAGATGCATAACTCGCCTTATGCTTCATGCACATACGTGCAAAACTCGCTTTTTTGCTCTTTGGCCAATGACAGTCTCTCAATTCCTCACGTGACTCCCGGTGTTTTCAGTTTAGATGTTTTTATTACGATTTACGAGACTATGTTATTATTAGCGCAATATTTATTATTAGCACTGGTTCGTAAACATTTATTTCTTTTTATATTTTTTCTTAATAAAAATTTGTTTCAATAACCTGCGAAATATATTTTCTTTGACAGAAGGTTGCAAAACTAGGTTTTTGCTAGCGTTAGGGTGCAAAACTTGGTGAATGCAATTTATTACTTGAATTTTCCGAGATTTGTTACTGTATCGAGGTTTTGGTTTATTATGAATTGAATCATGACCACTATTGCCACCTAATATCAAAATATGAAAATGTTTTACCAAGAAATAACAAGAAAAACAGTTTTTTGTTAATTCCCAAAATTCGGATGTTTGCATTTACCGAGTTTTGCATCTAGAGGGCTCACATGACATCTCCATAGTTGAAATACGAGAGTACTATACGTATAATCGTTTGAAAATTAAGATGTTTTGTCCATCAGGATTCTTCTACTATGTCTTTGTACCGTTCTCTCTAGATACTCTTCATATCAATACTCTCCTTGTCCGGCCATAGTTTGTGAACTGTCTTGCACTGGGCATATTGCCTGCTCAAACGCAAGATGTCACCATATACGTCTTGTTATTTTTAATAGTTAATGATAATAATAATAAACGTCTTTATTAGGCGAAGTCTAGCCCAATGGCCATTCATTGCAATACTTCGTGTTAGTAAGTATAAGCTCTTTTCGTAAATATTGGAAATTTGAATCATATACCCTGTCGATCACCACTGCACTGATGAGTTTTGGATCATCGAAACGGCCCGTCTGATGAGAGCATGGTAGTGTGAGTCAAATTTCCAATATAATTAAAGTCTTGTTACATTATGTAGCAAGCAATTTGCATAGGTAGATAAAAATTTGTTGTAATTTATGTTTGGTTCATTTTCTTGAATACTAATATTCCTTAAAATAATTCGTCTTGAATTCGAAATTACTGTGCCAATGAAAAATAAACTTAAATCAAAATTAAACATTACCTATTTTGAAATACTGATGCTGTTTCTATAAAGACGAAACTGCTTCGAAATTCAACTCACTCCAAATATGGGCAAGCTGATTTCTTAAAAAAAAATTGTGAACATTTAAAGGATTTGAGAAAAACAGTGGGGGAAGCAAAAAATAATTATATAAGACTGGCCGATGGATAGTTCAAGTGGTTTCCAACCAAATTTTCAACCGACGCCGACGCGTGTTATTCTATTGCAAATCACAAACAAATATACCTACATAATTATGGCTTATAGTGTAATTTCGGCTACGAAATCCATTTTCTGTATAATGTAACATGTCCTAATGATTATCAAACATATCTATCAATTTCAAAATTTAAAGAAAAATATACACACATCTACAAACAAAACAACTACAAAATTTATCATAATTATTTTTCATTTTATACGGCGCTTGCTTCGACTTACTGGGTAAGGCTTAGGTGCCCGAATTTCTACACCTAAGTTTAGGGATCCCTAAGCAAAAAGAGGGAGGGAAAAAGCGACTGTCCAAAAAAAAATACAAGATTTATTATTTCCCTATCGCAAACGGGTATTAAATCTATATTTTTCAGTGAATTTAAAACAAAAAAGTCTCAAACCCAAAATAATATTAAATTGTTACACAAATTTAAACGTTTTCTGTTCAGTTTTTTTTCCATGAGTACCTAGGTATATCTAGTTTTAAATGCTACGGATATTTTTTTACTTGCAACCAGCAATCAAAGATTGTCATATTTTATTTCGGATTTTTAAAAGTATAATAAATTAAGTATATTATAGCTTACTTCGGTACTGTGTCGGCTAAACAATAATCGCCGAAAAAGTTTTACTTTACATCCTTATGGTTACAATAGTTTCATCTGTATTTACTCTCGTGGGTATGCAATAAATTTGATGCTTAAGTCAGTTTTGACCGTGAGTTTCAGCCACCTACAATTAAAATTTTGTAATTCTCCTCTAAAAACTGTTATATACCATTATGGCAAGAATGAGCTGAGTCTGATGATTGAGTCAAGCCCTGATCGACGAACTCAGTTAACAACAACTATACCGTGTTGGCATCGGTTGAGGTCTTTTCGACTACACAACTACAACTGCCTACAACCAGAATACCCGTACTGTCTGAGCTAGTGATAAGCCCTTAGCGATATATATATTTTTATTTGTTATTCGACTCTTTATTTGTCAGTTCAGGACATAAAATTAAACGCACTACATTTCAGCCAACGTTTCGTTTAATAGCCTTAACTGCTTCAGGTCCTCAACTAGAGTCAAAACTTGTACACTTGTAAAATTCTGCAAAATGCGAAATACCGTGATCTGTACATAAATAAGTCAAATCAAATTTTTTAATAAAACCTTATTTTTCAATAAAATTACACAATTAATTAAAACTTTTTTTTAGATTGACCAACAATATTTCAATAAAGCTATCCAATCTTGATATTATATCAGTATTGACAAAAAATATGTCTCCACCACCAATCTGACCGGTGCCGGTGGTGTGCTTGACAAAGCGATTCTAATTGCTTACTTCCAGTAAGTACCTATAAGAGGAAGTGCCATAACACTGAAAATATTACTTTTGTGTACTTGGTCCGCCTCAATAATAGACATTCGAAATTCTATATAGAAAGATACATTTAGTAGTTTTCGAGATTTTTATATAGGGTACTCAACAACAATCTATATCTACGAAAATCTTATAAAATTTAAGCCTTACGAAATACAACATTTTTTGTATTACTCGGACCGTATATTGTAGAAAAGAATATAATCTAAGGAAATAACTATATCTTAAGTAATAAAACTAACGTAGGTACCTACTAATTAGCTAAGTAATTAAAATTATTATTAGAGCACGTGAGTAATTTTTATAAATATTACATTGTTAGTGTAATATTAGTCGTTATGCTAGAAATATCCGACATAATAAGTACATACTTATTTAGCAACAAATTAATATTTTATAATAATTATATAATTCCTACACTTATTTAACTATATAATTTACCTCTAAGTAATTTATCAATTCAGGAAGTGACCAATATCTTTCCGTACGCACCTTTCGGTACCTTAGTAAAACAGATGCATTTATTGAGACTATTTTACTCTTCACTTTTTGCATGTTTTACCGGCATACAAAAAAAAATCGGTTGTGTCACCCCAAAACTTTCCCGGCAAGATATACCTACCTAATGTAATCTAAAATATATGACGTGGGTAACGAAACAGAATCTGGAAATGGTCTTATTCGTCTCAGGAGACTTCAAAATGGTTATATCCGTCTTTATTTCATTATTTTTTTAGCGCGTTCACAATACTTTCCCTGAGTCGGGGAAAAAATGTAGCATGACTTCGCACGGTGCCAATATATTAACACCACTGGGGAACGGCAACGAAGAACGAAGTGACGAAATTGTAGACTACACTAAAATATGCAACCGCCTTTTCGTTGATTGGTCGCTATCAGATTATGCGCCCACGAAATTCCTTAACACAATCGACCAGCCGTTTATTTTGAGGTTGTGATTTTATTTTTTTTTTACACTTCTATCAAAATTCAAAAGTTGTTTTTTTGTAGCTTTAGTTTTAATTTATTTAAGGTTTATTATACAAGAATATTGAACTGGACATTATGACAGAACAGTTCGTTAGAAGAAAGCTCGGGAAGTAAAAATGAAAATGTACCATGACTTCCCATGGTTCCAATACCGGGTGTCCCACCGGGAAGGGATTCGATCGATTATGGAGAAACTATACTGTGGAACAATCTGAAAATCTGGTGTAGTACTTAGGTCGATGGGGCCAATTCGGCTAAAATGTTTTCAAGAATCTAGCACTTCCGGTTATATCGGAAATGGGTGTCAACTTCCTTATTTCAAATACGACCCTATATAAATTATACTTTTTTTGGATTTGTTAAAGTAATTTTTTTTTATGAGTTGACCTTAGATAAGTTTGTATCATACGTTCACGTTATGAGTTAATCAAATTCTTCAAACTTCAAACTTTCGAAATTATGTATTATTAGTTTAACAACTTTTGGTGATGGTTTATGTTTTTCTGGGTATTGGGTAGCAAATGTTATCACACGTTCTTGTTATCACTCTGTCACATTATCCATAAATAATAAACAAATTTAGATAGTATGCGTTAGTATAATTTATACGCCCGTCATGATTATTACTACTAATTAATATCTACAATGTGTCATAATTCTTGATTATTTTTGTCAAGTGTCATATTTATTTGCGATCTAAAGCCATCATGGCCAATTAAAATCAATTAAATTTCAAATTCATATCACTATTGTAATAGAAAAATGTAAAATTGCCAATATTTCGAAAACTATCAGTTTTTGGGATAGACATCCTTTCATAAACTTGCCCTTATTTTTGATGCAAAAAAATAAAAAAAAATACAAAATGGGGTTGCCATTTAAAAATTTTGACACTTTTTTCAATTTGATTTTTACCCTTTTTTTCAAATACACTGTATTAATATTTACTAAAAAAATATACGTAGGCGCCTAAAGTAGGTCTATATCTCCTAGGATATTCTAACAAATTAAGTTATTAAAGCTTCCATATAATAAAAAATTGTTATTATTCTTTATTTTGAAAACGTCATTTTTGACATAAAATTGCAAATATTTCGAAAACGGCTGGTGATAGGTACAACGTAGTATGCATGAAATATGTTTAGAATTACAAGGAAAATCCAAAAAAAAATATAATTTATATAGGGTCGCATTTGAAATAAGGAAGTTGACACCCATTTCCGGTATAACCGGAAGCGTTAGATTCTTGAAAACATTTTAGCCGAATTGGTTCCGTCGATCTAATTACTACACCAGATTTTCAGATTCTTCCACAGTGTAGTTTCTCCATAATCGATCGAATCCCTTCCCGGTGGGACACCTGGTATATAATTGCGATGTGATTGTGAAAAAAATATATTTCTCTTTTTTTTTTTGTCTTATGACAAAGTATTTAAAATTAAAGAATTAATTAATTGTTCGCCTAGTGACTGTCTGTTTTTTTCTTCTCTCTTCATGTTTCTTTTATGGGACTATTAGTAATAGATTTAGGTAGATATACAAATTACTTTTATTTTTCTAAGGATGCATGCACATTGCATGCCTTAAGCTGCAATCATGCCTTTTCGATTGTGTACTATTGATTGTTTTATTTGTTGTTTTATTTAAAATGTACGCAATTTGAATAAAGACGATTATTATTTTTATTATTAATTAGCATAAAAGCATAAGCATTTACTTATTTATTTATTGAAATTTCCACCAATAAAACTACTTACTAGTAATAATATTTTACGTATTTTGGTCTTTTACATTTGAAGATATCCCTGTTTCCATAATATGTTTTTGTTTGTTTGATTCAATTCAGGATATAGTATACCTACATAGTAATATTAAATATATCATTCATCTTCGAATTTGTTCAAGTCTATATACTATACTAGGATTACTAGAGCTGACATAGAAACACGGTTTTAATATTGTTAAATGGACATAAGTATGATCATATATAAAAACCGTTTTATTATCGACATTTTCTCTATAAGTATAGGTATACTTATCTCGTCTTCGACAAGAAAAATTGTAAAAAATAAGAAAAACCTGCTGTCTTATGCCGCGTACAGCAATCAACTTGGCACACATAACTATATACCTACCTTTAATGATTGCTATAAGATTAAAAATGAGAAATTTTAAATTTGTCTTGATTTGCGGTTTCTTTATTATTACTAAGTAGTACCTACTTAGTTGTTTTTGTAACAAATTAAAAAGAAGACAACCTGTAAATTCTTCAGCATTTGCTGTTATAAAAAGTCATACTGTATTTGAAAATCTAGAAGTCGTACAAAAAAGATAATCTAATGGGAATTTTCTTTGTTAACACAACATTTCGTACCAATTAAACTTTTTCCAATAAAAATTTGTAAGATCTTTTGTTACGTTCGGGAATACATAACATAATTTGGATAAAGTCAAATAATGAATTAATGAAATCATCATTATAATAAAAAAAATCGATTGCCACCCCAAAACTTAAAAAATTATACAGGGGTAAAGTAACGGACCGGGCGATTATTATCAAAATGGTACATTTTTAAATGCAGGTTTTTGCCTCTTTATACACTTTTGGATGTGTCGCATTGTGATTAATGAAATGAAAAAATACCTAATTAATTTTGATTTTGGGAGGACTATCTAAAGCAGTTGGTCAAAGTGGGCTAATCTTCCCACAAACGAGCGTTGCACGTTTTCTATGATCTCGGGAGTGATCAATTGCATCTCGTTTTGAATGCGCTGCTTTAATTCACCTACTTAAATTCTGTGGCCCTACACGGTTTTTGAGATGTCCCCATAGAAAAAAGTCCAAGGGATTCAAATCGGGCAATCTCGCTATGTGGCTGAACCATAACAAGGTTTTTTGTTGTTTTCTTGAACCTTGGTTTTTGATTTTTAATTTCTTATTCCTTTTTTGGGGGTTAGATTTGAATTGTAAAATTAAAACTCCTCTATCCAATAAACCGCATTATAATAATATATGTACCTATAATTGTCATTATTTTTTATTTTGTATCGATGTTCCGACAAATGGTTATTGTCGAGGTTATTGTCTTTTTCTGGATATTTATCAACTACCTGCATTCCACGGCTTCTGGCTATGCGAACCATCACAACGTCGATACAAAATAAAAAATTTTGACAATTTTTGCGGTTGTTTAAACCAATGGCGAATATGAAATACTTAGAGAAATTTTTATTTCACAATTCGATCCTAACCACAAGGAAGCAAAATAATTGAAAATCAAAAACCAAGGTTCAAGAAAACAAAAAGAAAAATTGAAAATGCTTGGGTGAAAATATGCCAAAATCGTTCTACAAAACCATCGCCAGAAGCCATGGAATTCAGGTAGTTGATAAATATCCAGAAGAAAACAATAACAATTTGTCGAAACGTCGATCCAAATAAAAAAAATGACAATTTGTTTAAAGCAACTGCCAATATGAAATAGAGAGGTTTTTATTTCACAATTCGAATCTTACCCCAAGAAAAGAAAATAATTGAAAATCATAATAAGTTATAGTCCTATTCAAGCTCGAATGTGACAGACGCGCATTTGTTTTAATAATAACAGCTTTATTGTTCTACAGTAAAAAAATACCATTTACAGAACAATTTTTACACTCAAATGTTTATAATATCTAAATATTGATACAACAGTACAGTAATATCAAAAAAAAAAACAAAACTAATGTATTTAAGAATTATACATATACAGCTATAAAATGTAACTTAAAAACAAAGATAAAAAAAGGAAATACAGAGCCATCAAGCTGGTTCAAGTACCCTGACAGCTGATTTTAAAACCGCATCAAGTGATTCAAAAAAATATCACAATCACTGCACACAAGATTATATGTGGAACACATGGTATATACAGGTGACTTTATTATTAGGTTCGTATGTGGTCTGTCATTATAAAAGGTCGAACTGCCTCTAGAGTTAACTCTGGGAACCAAAAAATTTAGTCTCTGCAAAAGCTCAGGTACGTCCAGTTTATTGTGCAAGACGCCGTAAAGAAACTTAACACTACACAGCTGTCTCCTTAAACCCAAACTCTGATACTGAAATACATCACACAAATATACAGTCGATATATCATGCTGCGGATAAGAACCGTTTAACCTAAAATACAGAAATTTCAAGAATTTGCGTTGAACTTTCTCAATCATCTGGTTATAGCAACTATAATATGGGTACCAAACAATCGAACAGTATTCCAATTTGGAGCGCACATACGCAGAATACAAAGTTCTCAACGTGCTTATATCCACGAAAGACCTAGAATTCCTCACTAAGAAGCCATACGCCCTAGCGGCCCTCGAAACCATGCTCAGTATGTGCTCAGAGAACGCAAATGTATTATCAAACGTAACACCAAGGTTCCTGACGGAATCACATCTAGGAATGACATCATGATTCACGGCGTAATTAAACACAGTGCATTCTGTTTTTCTCGTGAACGTAACCACTTTGCATTTCGATGAATTGAGGGCAAGCTTGTTAGTATCACACCATTCCCCTATTGCACGAAGATCATCCTGTAATCTCACACAATCATCGATAGTATTTATAGGCGAAAATATCTTGACATCATCCGCAAACAACAATCTGGAACACAATAATGATTCCGCAAGATCATTAATAAATAGGAGAAACAAAAGAGGTCCAAGGTTTGATCCCTGTGGAACACCCGATCTTACACAATAAGTTTCCGATTTAAAGCCGTTGTAGTAGACGAATTGTTGTCTTTGGTTTATATAGGACTTCATTAACGCTATTGAGCATAGTCCAATTTCAAACTGATACAGCTTCCCAAGTAACACCGAGTGATCTATCCTGTCAAATGCCTTGGCAAAATCTGTATATATAGCATCAACTTGACCTCGTTTGTCCAGAATTTCGGACACGCATTGACTAAATATAGTCAGATTCGTGACAGTCGATCTACCTGTAATAAATCCATGCTGACATGGGCTAAGCATTGGTTTAACATGCTGATACATACGATGGTAAAATATAATCTCAAACACCTTTGAAAAATTCGACAGAATAGATATTGGTCTGTAATTCGTAATTAAAGACTTATCATCAGATTTGAAAACAGGACAGACCCTTGCCAACTTCCACTCATTAGGAAACATCTGCGTTCTACAAACAAGATTAAAAATAATTGAAAGAGGGGCTGCAAATACACCAATAGAATCCTTAATCAGAAACGAAGGAACACCATCTGGTCCCGCCGTGCACTTATTTTTTAATTTTCGTGAAGCGTCAATGATATCCTGTTCAGAAATATCACCGAGCAAAGGATCCGCCCTGATGTTTGGCAACGCGCCATCATTAGAAAATACAGATGAATCAATATAGACACTTTCGAAGTAATTCGCAAAAGCATTGACTATCTGTTGAGGATCCTCAAAAGTACTGTCCCGAAACTTCATAGCTCCATGCAATCTCGTAGTAAAGTTCCGAGCATTAATAAAACTCCAAAAAGCTTTAGGATTCTCCTTAACATTTGACTCAGCAATGATTAGAACGTTTGTATTTTTTGTGAAGAGAAGCTTTCAGTTTTATATTCTTAATAATCTATGGGGTGTACCATGAGGGATATTGATGGCGGAACGTTTTATACAATGGCACAAAAGTATCAAAGAGACGATAAACATGCATGTAAAAAGCCGATACAGCCTCATTAACATCATTAACACTACTCAGGTAAGACCAGTCTGAGTGTATAAGGGCATTATACAAACCAACAAAATCGGCCTTTCGGAAATTCCAAGATTTCATTAGGTTATTTGTTCTGAAGCGATCACTCCTGTTGGACCCACACCTGAACTGAATGCACAATGCAGGATGATGCAAATCTTCAGGAACCAATGAGATATCTTCTCTAGTCACCAAGCAAGAGATCGATGAAACAACCAAGTCTAACAATATATTATTATAGTTTTTAATGTTATTATACTGTGTCAGGTTAACCATGTTTAAAAAATTTGACATGATAATAGACTTAGGGTCATTAGCGCTCAAACCAGCATAATTCGTCACATTAAAATCACCCACCAACATTAACTTATCGGTATACGGAAATTGTAGCAATTCCAACATTTCAAAGAAATTCTCAAATACATCAGCTGTAACATAAGGTGGTATATAAATTACAATTATTATAAATTTAACATAATTGATTGAACATCGACAACATAATACATCAATAATGGGAAACGCAATATCAATGTGATCAAGATTAACGACTTCGGTCTTAATTGTATTTCGGACGGCCAAAAGAACGCCACCTCCATCACGCTTATCAACCATGTCGAACTTCCTGTCCTTTCTATAAACTTCATATTGGAGAGACATGAGTTCATTACTACTAATGTCACTATGTAAAAAAGTCTCAGTTAAAGCAATCATATCATGCTCACTTGATAGACTTGATAAATATAACTGTTGCTTTTTTGATCGCAGACATCTAGTGTTCTGATAGTAGCAAGTGATATTGGCAGAGTCACTAATTTGTGCTGGTCGTTTTTTGGCTCAATCAATTGGGGACACCCCTTATATATTTCATTATAAGTTTCTCACCCTGTGATCGCAGTTCATCCAGCAATTTCTTAACATGTTGTCGCTGCTGAGGAGTCTGATCACAGTTGATACGAATATCGCTACCCGTCTCCAACAGTACTTTTTTTCTTTTCATGCACTGAGCAACCAATCTCTCGCTTTGCAGCGTGACCTTCAATGGTCGATCAGATGACTCCAAGTTCCGCCTCCCAAGTCTAATCAGTTTCAGCTCATCAGCATCAACATCCATCTTCAAAACTCTGAACATTTCCCTCAATTTAGTTCTATCATGCTGAATTCGGTTTTCAGCATTCTGATCTTTGCTTTCACCAACATTATAAATAACTATATTTTTGGATCTGGTTGACCTGTCCTGGATTTCCTGATACCAGCTCTCAGCCGCACCGCCATTATTTACTTGATGTAATGGCCTATCGCTATTTATTTTTGATCGCAATTCATCGACCTGAGTTGACAACGAGTTAATTTTTTCATTCATCTCAGACATCTTTTCAGACTTCTCTTCTCTAATTTGTTTTACCTCATTCAGAACTTGTGAAAGAACCCTGGATTGTTCCACAAAAACATCAAACATCCTCGAAATAACAGCCATTAAATCGCATACGTTTGCATTCTTTTTGGACTGAACCTGATGAACCATCCTCCTTACATCACTGAAGGAACAGTCGGTACCCTTAACGGATAATCTGGCATCAATATCACTCGACAAATGAGACCCCGAAATGGATCCTGAACGCTTAGATGATGTGCTTTGTACATAACAGCAGTTATAGCGTGTAACGTAGATCATAATACTGAAATTAACTTCGTTAGGAAAACCTGCAATTTCTAAAAAAATTGTTTATGTTACCAACCACCGACATGTGGTAAATTATTGTACTCAGGACGACAGTAGCAACTCAAAAGTACCCCAAAAAATAGGGGTTAAAGTAATATCCATACATACATCATAATAATAATTATTATTAATATATATATACTCAAAACAACGAGGTCCACAAAATAAACATTGCACATTGCCTACATCAGACTTGTTTCGAGAAACAATTTATCCCATCATCAGTGACTCACACAAGATTAACAAACGTTTCAGTATTCCAATACAATATGTTCTAAAAATTAGAGATAAATATAATATATATAAGTAAGTACAACAATTTGAAAAATAAGAGTCTTACCATTTTGTGAAAAATTTTTATATCAATTATAACATAATTATACAACTCATTTAAAATTACAAAATATTCTTAATGAAAAATGCAGTTTATGGTTTTAAGGCCCTATTTTAGTTTTTCTTTTTATTTATCATAATAGATGATTTGATTTTAATTGAAAATATTTTATTTAAATTTAAATAAAATATTTTCAATTAAAATCAAATCATCTATTATGATAAATAACAAGAAAAACTAAAATAATAAGGCCTTATGCCATAAACTACATTTTTCATAAGAATATTGTTTAATATTAAATTTTAATTGAGTTGTATAATTATGTTATAATTTATATAAACAGTAGAGTGTATTAGCCGATTTTGGAATAGTCCCCCCACTCTTGTTTGTCACGTACGTGACAAACAAGAGTGGGGGGACTATTCCAAGATCGGCTTATATGTACATATGTCAAAAGCAACCCTTTCTCCTAATCATTTGAGAAACCCCATCCATTACGCAAGCCAATGGGTGTATCGAACAAATCATGAATAAAGATGAGAGATCTAGAAACGGTTTATACTATATGTCAAAACTACACAGCATGAATATAGATGGGGAGATCTAGAAACGGCTAATATATACTTATGCGTGTGTGTGTGAGTCAACTATATAAAGAAGAAAGAGAGGGTTGTAACAAATCATGAATAGAGATAGGAGATCTAGAAACGGCTTATACTAGCATATGTCAAAAATACACACCATGAATATAGATGGGGAGATCTAGAAACGGCTAATATATACATATGCGTGTGTGTGTGTGTGTGTGTGTGTGTGTGTGTGTGTGTGTGTGTGTGTGTGTGTCAACTATATAAAGAAGAAAGAGAGGGTTGCTAATGTGATTCCTTCTTTTTTAATAACACAAGTGAATGAATACGTTGGTATATAAAAGAGTGTGTGGATTTCTCTTGATTATTCTCAAGTTAGAAGCAAATCTTAGATTATCAACTATTTTAATTTGTTTAATAATATTAAGTGATATAAATTTTTTGTTCACACAATTAAAATGGCGCTAGCAAGATCTGATTTGGATAGTATAAATGCATTACTAAATAACCAAACTCCTGTGAAAATGTTGACATCGTTGGAGATAAATAAACGATACCCAATGAAGAAAATTTCAAAGTCGCAAACAAAATACGGTCAGGCGATCTCAGCGATTATTTTTGATGATATTGAGAATTCTTGGGTAAAAGTATGGCTACCAAAA
This sequence comes from Apoderus coryli, assembly GCA_911728435.2. Taxonomy (NCBI): domain Eukaryota; kingdom Metazoa; phylum Arthropoda; class Insecta; order Coleoptera; family Attelabidae; genus Apoderus; species Apoderus coryli. The sequence continues at coordinate 4,767,370 of OU452204.1, read as the reverse complement.
CGTTGTGTGGAACAATTGAGTGATCATATTCTGGAGGAGATGTGTCAATCAGAAAAGTATATTTTGAGTTACTTAGGACAACGAAATTGTGCTGGCAATAGACTACAATCATTATTTATGTTTGATATAAATGTATAGTGGAATATTTAATCATAACTATAATTGAATAGTTTTAGTTTTAATTTAGTCTTTTTTTAATGTATTTAGGTATACATGACTCCTCGCATGTGTCATATTATCGTGTATGTATTGCTTATTGTATTTTTGCAAATGGATAATAATAATTAATTATAATAAATAAATCATAATTATGATTTAATTGTATTAAGTAAAAATATATAACAAAAATAAAAACACATATAATGAAAAATAATTGAACTTGTATTTATTTAATGCTAGCAAAATTACCAATTATCGAATAGAATATATATCCCCATCTTCATGTTAGTACCTATATCATTTTAATAAACATTTTTAGAGCCATCTGTTGGGGTTAATGTATCCTTAAAATGTTTCCTTCATTCAACAAAAAAAAATATTCACAAAACAAATCAATAAATTTATTTTTATACGCCATCTACCTAGATTATATCAGATGTGTTGTAAAGTATTAGAAGAACCCGTTTTTTTTCTTGGAAATTATTTTTAGAGCCATCTGTTGGGTGAATGTTTGAAGAAATCGTTTTTTTTGTATAGAGATATAGGTACCTAGTGGGTAATATACGTCGGATTTATTGATTTTTGTTTGTATTATGACACAAATAATGAGAGGCAAATTCAAATAAAATGAAACAATTTATTCACATAATTGAAATCGAAAACATAAATTAAAAAAAAAAAAAACAATCAACTATTGCTAAATGCTAATAAATATATATAGTTACTAACAGACACTATTTTATCTAAAATTCATTATTAAAATTTATTATGAAAACATTAATGAAAAAAAAAAATGAAATAACACAATATTAGTTAAGTATAAAACACAACGTCAGATATTGTTAATAAATACACATACAAATTAGTAGACATAAATATTGATTATTCAAACATCTCTTAAAATTACTTTAAACTAAATAGTAAATGTGTTAAAATGGTTTAATTTACAATATATACATACATACACATATAATTAAATTAGAATTGAAAAATAAAACTAATTATGAACTAATCAAGACATTTCTTCCACCATATTTAATAATATTTTTAATCTCTCTTCTGGATTTATACTATAAAAAGCTATATCTTTATGCCCCCACGGAATTGATTTTGTGCTATTCGGAATTAAAAATCTTTTATCATCTTTGTGTGACAGAGCAATTTTATTAATTGTTTCGGTATATACATCGTGTAACGTACTCTTAAATGAATTCATTTTGCGAAATATATACCCACCTGTGGTGACTATTTTATTATAGTCTTCAATAGACAATGTTTTATTTACAATAGATTTTTTAACCCCTTTCGCTCGTTTCAATTCCGTGTTCTGAGTTTTAATACAGTATGCTTTAGCCCCAGTTCCGAAAAAAGATAGGATTGGGTCATTGGGATATTCGTCTTTAAATCTCCCTATGATTGATTCTGTGACTGGCATATTTAAAGAGTTTTGTGTATTATAATTGGATGTATCGAAATGGTGTGTATTCTCTTTCATGAAATCGTAAAAGTTTTCTTCCGCTTTGAATACAAGAGAGTCTGTGTCGGTATATAATAAATTAATTTTCTCACCAAAATTTTTTTTTAAGACGTCGTAGAAGAAACCATACACAACCGTTTTGGATAGATCTAATATAGAAAATCCTAGATATATTGGTTTATCATATAAAATCTTTAATTTGCCCATGTGAATTGCTACCAGGTTTTCCGTAAAAATCGAAGATGTTTTGTAATGTGGTTTCGCAATCAATGCGCGAGCTCCTAAATGTTTCCCTTTATTTTCCCAACTCGTTACTAATTTAATATCTTTTCTATTATCTACATTCTCGACGGATTTTCCGTAAATCGAATTATTTAAAATTTTATAAAACGATTTTTCAAATTTATTAGATGTTTTATTACGCAATGATGTATTTAAATCAATATATTTTTTCAACCAGCGAGATTGATTAAAACCCAAAACTCTGTGAATATTTTTTATTATTAAACCATGTCTCACAGCCTGTTGCAACGTACGATAATGCACAACGTATTTCTCTTTATTGAGTAAATTTGGGATTAACTTGGGCGTAACGCTTTTAGAAAGAGGTGGTATTAGACTTTCAACTAGGAACGGCAAATCCGAATGTTCGTCATGGAGATATGTGGGATATTCAATGTCAACCTCATATATGAAACCGCGTCGATTATGCTCGGCTATATTTAACAGCTCTAATTCGCTAATTTCCTCTTTCGATAGCCAAGAAAAGTTGTTTTCAGGTAGTGATTGTGACATCGAATGACCATACAAATTGGTTGCATCCAAATACATAATATAACTCTCTGGTTTGCTTTCATCAAAACCAGGTATCAATGCATTATTTGCCACATGCATTCTATCAGAACACTGGCTAATTCCACCGCGAATACCTGCCTTGAAAAAATGTATCATGTCTATGTCGGTCAATAATTCAAGTTCAATTTTAGTTAAACGGAGCATACTGTCCCAGCTTAATGATGGTAAACTTATATAGTGAGCAGGATCTAATTGATATATCTCTAAGCTTTTGTCTCTAAAGCTTTCAAATACATCACATAGTAAGAGTACATCAGATTGTAAATATATGTCTGCATATTGTCCTAGGGTTTCACATTCAAATATTTTCCACACTTCTTGCGCTCTATTATAATCAACTTCGCTAACCGCTTCGTCATTTAACTTATCAAAAAAATCGTCTTTTGTTGGTAAATATGGGGTGTTTAATTTTTGCAAATCATCTAAAAAATTATATGGGAACACACCTTTTTGTCTCATTAATTTAAATTTTTCAGTTCTCCCAAAATATTTACGTGTGGCATTAAACTGATCAGTGTGTAAACTATCACTAAGGTTTTGTAATGATGATTGTAGGAAATTAAAACTATCAATAAATCGCATTTGCATGTATCTTGTTTTACAATGTCCATTTTTATCAATGTATGAATTCATAGGAACTCGTTTTGTTATCAACATATACTTCTCCTTAGTCTGTGCGATAACATCTAATTTACTATCGTTATCGACCAATTGTTTAATGAAAAGATGACTATCGTATGACATATTATGAAAGACTATTGGAATATAATGCTGTATTTTAAAATTTAAATTACAAATTGAATGTGCGGCTCCAGATCGTTTAACCCCTGTGATATGATCATGATCCATTACTTTTATATCAGTATCTACAAATTCTCTATTACATATGGCACATATCTTAGCATTCTGGAATTCCAACATTTCATCGGCATTCAAAGGTAACATTGGTACAACGACGCTTAAATAACGATTATAAATTACTTTTAAATCGGTCTCCAATCTATTTACAAATTCTTCAGCAGCATTTTCTCCGCGATATAATACTAATTTAGATTTTGAATCATCATGACGACATTTAATGTAGTATGAAAAGGCGTATGGCTCATGTTTGAAAGTCTGCTGCATATATGAATTTTTTGGATTAGGTTCACACGTTGTGATTGGTTTTAATATTGATTCGAAATCGGCATAAACTATGAATGGTACGGGTAATTGCTTCTCAAAATTTTCGAATTTTAATATATTTTCCGGTACGCTTTTACCAAACTTATCGATTTTCAAATTTTTCGACGGTGTGCATACACTAATATGATTGCAATCATACATTTGATGCGATTTTAATAATTCATTTGAGCTAAAAAATGATAAACAACCGTCACATAAATTAATTCCGTGTTGATGTGTTGATACTTGTTTCGATAACAATCTTGAAAGATTTTTTATCAAACAGTAATGATAACGTTCATTAGCATCATCACTAATAAGTAACAGATTAATATGGTGGAAAAATCTCCTAGAAGCAAACCTCAATGGGCCGACAATATCGTATTCCATTTTATTATTGTTAATTACTCTCTCTAAACCATAAACATTTATTGAAATATTATTAAGATTTTCGAATTTAGTAATGTCCTTTAATTTCATGGGGAAATCTAAACCTAATAAATTAAGAACTCCGCTGTAATGTGGATATGATGTCGTGTATTGAGAATTTTGTGATGTGGGGTACAATGCGGCTAAAATTGACCATATGAAGCAATGCTGATCGTCATTTTGTATGTTAATCACAGCTTTTTTATTTTGAATATATTTCGGTAATTTAATAAATGACGACCCTCGAATTGGTTTGTATTTATTAATGTTTGCTTCAATAAACAGATTTTCCACGAGCGTCCATCCTGGAAATATGTGGAAAAAAAAATAAAATAAATAAAACGTGACTTAGATATAATCAATGAAAACTTACCAGAGTCTCTTTCTAAAAACTCCTCGGATTTAGTTTTAAGAGTTTCAATAAAAGAATCATATATTTCACTAACATCACTTCCAAAATCAATAATTTTGTTATTTGTAATAAATGATTTAGTTTCAATAGTTTCTTGAATTGACAGACTATATATACTAAAAACTTCTAAATTAACTTTAACGACTGTGTGTGTGTTTAACATATCGGAAATTAACTTTGAAATTGTTGGTTTTAATTCACTAAAAAACGCGCTATAGTCCCCATATTTATTTAGCGGTGTCACTCGAAAAGTTGTAATTCTATCTTTAAAGGCTGTATACACAATTTTAACATTGTCCGATACGGTTGCACAATCCGCATTTCTTTTATGCAACATACTTCTATAATGCCCGCTAATTTTATTTGAATCTATTTCGATTTCACATGACGAACACATAATTTTTACATCTTTTTCACTATTAAGCTTTTGTCTTTTCACACTATTTTCAATATTTAATGTGTGTTTACATGATTGTCTCATATGCCTATTTAAATTCGACATATGAGTGAATTCCATATTGCAACCGTTGCATAAATACATTTTTTTTTCGAAATTAAAACAGTTGTTCTACAACGCACGCTATGAACTTTTGAGTAAAAATAATGAATTTTCAAAAGTATTCCTCATTAATATAGTGGAATAATGTTTGTGGTGGGGAATTCAAAAAAAAAAAAAACAAAAATATATTTGTAGTAATAAATTTTATCTATGTGTGGAACTCGTGAAAGAACACACTCGAACATACAGACTGACTTTATTGATTTTTTTTTTGTGCTGTATTATGTAATATATAGTTTTTTTTATTGATTGCTCTAAATAATGTATAGTTCCACACATGTAATAGATAATATTGAAAAGATACTACCAATTAATATCGATAATTTATTTTAAAGAAAAAAACGAATTATTTAACTATATAAACGTGTACACATTATATTTATTCAAAATAAAAATAAAAAGAATACATAAAAAAATAAAAAAAATAAAAACTTGAAATAATCTAATTATTGACCCCCCTCGATGCAATGGTGCGAGTATCCCAAACAGCAACCATTTCCAAATCGCGAAGCTCCAATTGATGTGCATTATAACGCAGTTTTTCAACATTACCCCGCACATCCTCCAACAGCTCTGATTTAGAACGCACTTTTTGCTGACTAGCTCGAAATTGGGCCTCTAAAGCTGCTGACTCCTTGTTTAATGCCTCCAATTCCGTTGTTATTGAAGATATTTTGTTTTCTTCCTCAACTAGCTCCATCATTACATCTGAGTGCTTTTTGTTTAGGTCTATAATCATTTTTTTAAACATACCCATGTTATTGCGAAAACTTTGTGAACACGTATCCTCTACTTCAATGGGCTCCAACAATTTCATTTTTTTCCCATATGATTGTTGTGTGTGCTGAATGGGGCTCGAATGACTCAGCGGATGAGGGATCGGTATTGGTGCTATTACTTGCACATCCTGCAATATTCGTAGATTCGGGGGATTCTGTGTTGTATTGTGTTTCTTTTGGCGACTGCTTGACGGTCTTGGAGCAATTTTACGATTTACACTGACTTTTTTCTTTTCAACAACTTGAGGTTGTATTAGCTCTATGTCGACTGATGAAGATGAAGTCGTAGGTGTATCTTTCAGAATATCATCTAACACCGCGTTTATTTCTAAATCACTCAATTCACAATACATAATTTAATTTCTGTAGTTGCAAAACTTTTGAAAAAAAAAATTGGAAAATATATCTATTAAAATAGATACGTTTTTAATACTGAATAACTAATAATGTAAAATATGGTTTACTTAAACAATAGACTCAATATTATGTTGAATAGTAGGTCTTTGTGTTGATATAAATACGATTTTCAAAGCCACAGGGGGGTGGGTTTTTGTTTTTTAGAATCTTAAAAGCTTTGTCATTTCTCACAACCAATCTCTTTCCCCGAATTCGATAATTCCGACAACACGATGGTAGGGATATTTACATTTATTTTATTATATTCTACATCCAACCAATGACGTGTTTCTGCTCCTTCATTTTTTTCTTTCATGTTTTTCTAGGCTCTTTATGTCGATATGTGGGCGTATTTTTTACAATTCTAGTGTCGTATTTCAAATATATTTGTGGTCAGTTACATGTTTTTGCTAATATTAACAACTTGAAAATTTCAACTTGAGTTTAGCACAGTGTGTATAGAATTAAAAAATAATTTGAAATGAATTCGAAACATATTCGCAGATTGACTAGAATTTGTGCATGGGAAACAATGCTTTTACATGTAAGTAAATACAATTTATTTTCGCACATTACGGTTCTCAAATGTGTGTTTTTTTTTTTTTTTTTTGTTTTTGTCTAGTAATAATTATCATATCACTAATAAGTTTGAAAATTTTGTTGTTATAGTCCGAAACAAGCGATAGTGATGATGATGATGTCAATCCTCAGGAGGGTGGTATTGAAAATAACCCCAACCCTGTTGATGAAGAAGTCGTGGATAGTGACACTGACGAGGGTATTGTAGACGAGCATAATGTAGTGTTGGAGTGTCGTGAGAAAGTTCTGACACCTAGTACGAACAATCTTCGAAGTTGTAGGAGCTATTCCTACACAAAAATATTTACGAAAAATGGATTTAATGAAGCTACATATCCTCCAATTAGATCTTTCAACATGTGTTACGAATGTTATCAGGTGTATCTAGCAGAATATACTGATACAGATGATCCTGCTGGGATGTGGCGGCGGTATGCAAAACATATTCACTACGACATGCATATCGAGCAGTATCCGCTTAGACATAGGGCTTTTTGTGACGTTTGTGATTCGAGATTGTGGACTTCTCGTGATATAAACATTTGTTTAACTTGCACACCAAAACATAATAGCTGAGTGTGTAATGAGTGTTTAATTAGCAATAGTATGGTGCGTTTGTAGTTAGATTTAGAATAATAGTTAGATTAGTAATTAGATTAAATTTTATAGTAATACATGTATTTATTTAATTTTAATGTAATATATTTAAATACTAAATATTATAATAAACTTAAGAAAATTGTATACATAATGTTTGTAATTTTATTTAAATATTTTTATTTATTCGTTCAACATTTGTTTTCTTTTTTTTTTATTTTTATTAAAAATATATTTTGTGAATACTACATAGGTTTTTTTTTTTTTTTTTTTTTTTTTTTATATATATATATATATATATATATATATATATATATATATATATATATATAAATACATAGTTATTGGAGCACGTCATTTTTATGTATCCAACTGTTGTGTGTGCTATTAAAACCAAACCATTTTACTAGGATTCTGTCACCACGTTTTCTCACAACTTTTTCGATTAAATAATTGTCTGGATTTTTTGTTTTCAATAGTTCATATTCATAAAAACAACCTTGTATTGGAACCCCATTCATATCATGTAAATAATAAGTGGTTGGTATAGACTTCCGCACTTTTACAATTTTAAAAAGTTCTACAGTCCAATTAAAAAAATAACCCTTCTCAAAAATATGTTTATATTTCGAAATTCGCACGATGTCATTTGTTTTAAATTTTGGTTTTTTTACACGTTCACGTCGTTGGATATAAGCTGGAATTTTCGTTGAGGGTAGAACAGAGGCGGGGGCGAAACCAGTTGTTCTATGTATTCGATTATTATATGTTTGTACAATATCATCCAATATATCAGTCCATACATATTTTCCCCTGAACGAGAATTGTTTATACAACCAATTTTTCAATGTTCTAATGACACGTTCAACAATGGCTGCCTTCTTTGTACTAAAGACTGAATAATGATGTATTTTATTTGATTTCATTAATTGCGAGAAGTATTTATTGTAAAATTCTGTGCCATTGTCTGTCTGTATGTACTTAGGTAATTCCTTCTTATGCACACCGTTTAAAATTTCTCTCATTTTATTGCTTACTTCAACACCTGTTTTATTTTTTAATGCTTTCACCCACACAAATTTTGAAAAACAATTGATAACTACAAGAATATACCTATATCCATTATTCATACTAGAGTATTGCTGAATGTCTGCTAAATCAAGCTGCCAAAGATCTGCAAAACCAACAATATTTATTCTTCTACGTCGAAAATTTCGACGAGCACCCCTATGAATTTCATTTACAATACTCAATTTGGTGCTCATTACTAATTAAGAATCATTGCAATACTATCTTGCCCATATACATTCTGTTTGTTTATATATAACTATGCGTCTATATAATATGATTTTACCGATATAATAAATAAATAAATAAATGAAACAATTAAATTTATAAATCAAAACAATATTTATTAAATATATAATTATGTTTTATTTTTTTTTTCAATTATTTTTTAACTAAATCAACACAATTTTTTTTTTATTATTATTCAATACATTTATTTTTTTTATTTGTTTTATCAACTCTAACACGAGCGGAATTAATATAATTTTCCAATGCATCTAATCTATTTATAATGGATTCATCTAATATTTTCGGATTCATTTCTTTGATTGTCTTAATCTCATTATCAATATATGTCTTCATTTGAATGACTAATTCACCAATACGTTGGTGAATGTGTTCACCAACATATTTTTTTGTATTATCCAACGTGATATCTTCAGACGTCTTTAATATATTTAAAATACCAGTAATCGCTGTTGTTATGTGCTTGTCAACATATCTTCGACTTGCTGCATCACTATCATTAAACGGTTCGGCAATATTGCATATACGTCTGTTTTCAAGATCGAAATGTTGATCATTAGTCAATTTAAATCCAACACCCGGTCGACCCCGTTGTATTGTAAAATTTTTTATTTTTTTTCGACCAAATTTATCAACACTTCTCTCCATGACAACTACTAATTATATATTAAATTGTTTTTTAACGAACACTTTTAACGTAAATTCAATGAATAATACCATCCTCCCTTAGCTCTTCAATTATTGATAATATTTCATTATCTAAACCCGTGTTTCCCGCTAATTTTGAACTATAAAGCAATTGTAAACGTGTAATAAGTTCATTTGGGTTGTTCCAATATACGTAATCTATTCGTTTTGTATTGAAGCACTTTTGTGATGGCAACAGTGAACCACCAGATGTATATGCGATTGGTTCTAAAATTTTTTTACTGCGAAGACCATCTCTTTTTTGTCTTACTAACGGTTCTATAATTTCCCGAAACTTTCGACTCCTCGTTATATTCAGTCCGAGTTCGCGGTTATAATCTTTATATGGAGCCTGGGTTAATTCTAATAATTCACGATAAGTATTTTTTGTTATATTATTCAAACCCTGACCCAATTCTAGGTATGGGTATTTTAAAAATAGAACGTTAAAAAACTCATCACCACCGTCAAAAGTTGCTATTTTTTTACGATTCATCCATACAGAAATATGTTTCATCTGAGGGAATGTCACTTCGCAATTACCCATGAAGAATTTCTTGTTTATATCATCCGTATAAACCCCATATATATAATCATATTCCCCACTGTTGCTTATAACGCTTTTTAAATGTTTTGGTAATAGTTCACCGATTCTATTATCCGATTGTTCAACTTGTTCAACGTTTATTTTGGGTGTTGTCGCATTTGGTGCCGTTGAACCGATTGTATTAAGCGGCTTTGTAATTGGCTCATACAACTCCTCTAGAATTCTCGTCTGCTCCACTTGATTGTTATGTAAAGATTTATACTTTTTTCGAACTGATTCAGTAGCATCAATTAATTTCTGTTTTAAATCAATCTTACTTCGAATATCCTCAGACATTATAACACAACATTCATGAATAAGTAAATATAACAATAATAAAGTTTTTTATTCGATGGTTGATTGAATAATGAACATTTTGAATTTATTGCAGGCATATATAATTATCCAATCCTTTTCGATATCGGCCCTGATTTAATGGACTATCTTTATCGATTACAAGGAATCCAAAATCTTCATTCCAGCAAAGTTTGCATATTTGCGCGAATTGTGTAAATTCCATGTCTGGATTGACGTGATCACTATATATATGTCGGAGATTTGTTTCATCCTGTGTGAAGATTATTAGAAAGTTGGAATTTTCCCGAATTAATTGTTTCGACACTTTAGAATAGCCTTGGGATAGAAAAAAAACATCAATATTCTTATGACGCGAAATACAAAAGTATTCTCTAATTACATTTTGTTTCTCACATATAACATCGTCAAATATAAATACAGAATCTACTTTTGCTTCTAATGGTGGAATTATAGATTCATTATTATTAAAAGTGTAATAACCAAGACCGTTTATTGGTGCAACGACTTCAGCCAAATACCTGTATTTGCTCTGGAATAATGTTTTCGTATATATGTAGATATTCTTAAAATGTAAACCGTTGGGGTGTATTAATAAAGAAATCATGACAGCTGTTTTCCCGGTGTTGCTCCTACCAATGATCAAACCCCGTATTGTATTCGGTAGTAATGGTCCGTGGCGTTTAATTTTATTTTCCGTATTATTATTTGAAAAATCAAAATTTTCTACTTTGAAATTTTGATCTTGTTTAATGAGCCTCATTATCACATATAAGAATGTAAATTATTAACTGGTTTATGTTATTTTTATGGCCACTGTTGCGCTAGATAGACGTGTTATCAAACAAAGTCAACGAAAAACTGGCGCAGGTATTATAAACTCATTAATTAATAATACCCCAATCGAACTCCATATACCTGGATATGATTATTGCGGAGTCGGAACGAAATTACGCAAAAGACTGTTAAGAGGTGATTCAGGAGTTAATTCTCTAGATAAACTATGTAAAACACACGACATAGCATATGCAAATAGTAATCATTTAAGTGAACGTCATAGAGCAGATAAAATCCTGGAAGATCGTGCTTGGGAATTAACTAAATCAAAGCAGATACCTGTGAATGAGAGAGCACATTCGTGGTTAGTAACAAACATTATTAAAACAAAAAGAAAGCTCGGATTAGGTATGAGGACTCTGTGTGGTACTACTAAAAAAACGAGTGGATGTAAAAGAAACCGTTGTAATAAACGTAAAAATAATAAAAAACGTATAACATTTGTTGGTGGTGTTTTAAAAAATGTTCGACAATCTATTAAAAAAACGACTTGTGTGAAAAATAAAAAGAATAATGCTTTATCGGTTGCAAAAATAGCGTTAAAATGTGCTCGAAAATATGTTAAAGACATAGGTGGAAAAGAAAAAATTAAGACACCACGCATTATACCTGTACCAAAAATTGGAGGTGTTTTGCCATTGATCCCCATTTTTGCAGGATTGTCTGCATTAGGTAGTTTGGCTGGTGGTGCTGCAGGAATTGTGAGAGCTGTGAATGCTACAAAAAATTCAAAGGAGCAGATAACAAACAACAAACATCGAAATAAATCAAATGCTCCGACAATCGTTGGAAGTGGATTACTACTCAAAAAACACCGCAATGGATTTGGATTATATTTAAAAAATCAAAAAAACTTGTAAACCCTCTACCACGAAGACCTCTATCAAATCTTGACATTATAAAATATGTTAATAGATTAAATATAAAAAATTTTCGCGGTGTTTATAGTCGCAATAATTTGAATAAAGCAGGTCCACTATATAAAGAATGTGCAATTGTAAATCTAGATAGTAATAGTGGTAGAGGCACACATTGGGTAGCATATAAAAAACGCGGTAATATAGTTAACTATTATGATAGTTTTGGTAATTTACCACCACCTCAAGAGTTAATACATTATTTTACAAAAAATATTTCACATACTCTTCTTAAAATATATTATAATTACAATTCTCATCAAGATTTTAATACGGTGTGGTGTGGACACCTATGTTTGAAATTTCTCAATCACGATGGATTCTATACAGGAAATGAGTCGTAATGACATAAAAAAAATGGCTCAGTCTTTACGTGCTTACTCACAATTGGGTAGTTTGATAAAAATGAATGAAAAACAACTTGCTGATATGCCTAAAGAGGTTTTGATTACATGTGCTTCAAAGGAAATCGCATTGGTTTGGGACAAACTTCCTAAACATTTACGTGAAGACAATGATATTAATAAATATTTTTATTGCACGGAACATTATCTGACGAATAACGCTAGCGGTGACGAAATAGACGGCCCATTTCCTAGAAAAATATTTTGTGTTTCTTGTAATATTAGAGAAATTGAGTGCATAACAGAAAAAAAAAAAGAATCAAAGAAAGTGACACATAAAAAAGAAAAAAAACTACATCTATTGTGTTGCTGGCGCCGGTAAAAGCAATATTTCAGTTTGATTTATTGCCCAGTCATGTCGAGAACGTTTCTGTTGTCTGGAACATCTAGTGTGTTGTCTGCAGATTATTATCCACCAATTGAATTGGATACCTCTAGACGTTATGGATTAGGATTAATTGCTTTTTATTCATATAACTCTATTTTAAACATAGACGAAAAAAATAATAAATTCACTTATAAGAAGCATAAAAGTGATGTTGATTATATTAATGTATTCGTACCACCTGGGACGTATGAGATCGGTGAAATATATAAAAAATTGATAATGTTAATGGGTTTACACAATTTCAGCGAGGACGATTATAAACAAATATTTCTTTTGTATCCCAATTCAAACACTTTGAAATGTGAATTATGGTCTATTTACGATATCGATTTCACAGCCGACAATTCTATTGGTTCACTATTAGGATTTGGAAAAACAATTTTACCATCGAATACGTTGGTCGAATCAACTTTACCAGTTGATATTATGAGAGTCCGTATCATATCAGTACATTGCAATGTAATCAGTGGTGCATTTTTTAACGATATTGAATCACATGCACTGTTTGATTTTGATATTGACGTCGAACCAGGATATAGATTAACAAAGGAACCGCAACATATTATATATATGCCAGTTAAACCATTGGGACGTCAGTCAATTGAAAATATTACAATAAGAATTTTAGATGATACAGGCAGGCTATTAAATTTTCGTGGTGAAAAAATTATTGTAAAATTAGAACTTAAAGTGCTCGATTAACAATAATAATAATACATAATAACATCAATGGGGTTTGTTTACAATAATGTGATTAAACACCACAATACACCTGCAAAGAATGATGTTTATATAAAAAAGAGGAAGAAAGAGATGTTAAGCAACAGTACTAATTACAACAGCAACGGTTCCGGTTGTGTTATTACTAAAAAAAATCAAATATTCCTTCAATCCATTGGTTTAAAAATTCGAAAATATTAAACATGTCATCCTTATCTAATAAATTAAACATATTTGGAGAGCCTGTGTTTGACAATGCATTGTCTAACGTTCAAGAATATACATATAAACCATACGGCAGCCCCGTATATAATAATTCCGATGAAGTTCGAATTCCGGTTAATTTCCAAGACTTAATATTAGACATTTCTGAGAGTTATATTTATATTGAAGGAACATTTCAAGCTGAGGATGATAAGAAATCCTGTTATTTATCAAACAATTCATTAGCGTTTCTTTTCGAAGAAATAAGATATGAGATTGGGAATGAGCAAGTCGCTATGATTAGGAAACCGGGGATTACAACTTCCCTGAAAACTATGGCATTATGTCCATATAGTCAAGAAAGAGGGCTTTGTAGTAGTGGCTGGGGCTTGTCCGAAGATTTACAAGATATCCTGGATCCAATTAGTCATGTTTTCAGCGGTAAATTGCCATTGAAATACTTATTTGGCATTGCTGAAGACTATAAGGGCGCTTTCATTAATGTACGACACGAACTTATATTAATAATTGCTAGAAACTATAATAATAGTTATATTGGTGACGGAAGTGCTATTTTAAAAATAAATAAAATTGAATGGAAAATTAATCACATAGTTCCCGAAGATAGTCAGAAGTTGAAACTGATGATGAAAATTAATAAAGGAGGACTAAATTCTCGAATTAATATTGCATTTCGGTCTTGGGACTTATATGAACTACCGAAATTACGTGAAACTAGCTCAGATATATGGTCGATTAGAACAACTACTAGTCTCGAAAAACCACGTTATATTATAATTGGCTTTCAAAATATTTCAAATTATGAAAACATCAATATGGATGCCACGCAATTTATACACGCAAACATTTCCAATATAAGAACATATTTAAACTCAACAGTGTATCCATATGAGAAATGGAATTTAGATTTCTCTAAAAAACTTTACGGAGCAGTATATCATACATATCAGAATATTCAACAAAAATATTATAACACAGAACATTCCGACCCAATATTAAGCTTGGGTCAATTTCCAAACAACCCGGTTTTCATTATCGATTGTTCTTGTCAACCAGAGGCAATCAAACATTCTAGCGTTGATATCAAATTAGAATTTGAAACACGCGAATCGCAGTTTCCTGCAAATGTAAAAGTATATGCAATTATCATTCATGATTCTTATATGATGTATAATATTTCAGACGGTGTAGTAAACACGAAATTAAGTTTATAAATTAAATATTTGATTATGGAATGTAGGCATTGTATCACTAAAAAATTATAAATAAAATATATTATATAGTAAAATGATTTGTTTTATTTTTTTTATATATCTATTAGAATAAAAAAATTTATAATGTAAATGTGTTATATGAAAATAATCATATTATTATCGATTTCCAAAAAAAAAAAAAGAAAAAAGTCTAGACAAAAATTTGTAACAGACAATAAATGTATTCTATTCTATCAATTGATTAGATATAAAGGTAAAATATATCATTTTACATCCAAAAACCCAACAAATAACGTATATCTTTATTTTGTTGCTGTGCAATAAACACACAGCTTACCTATTGTTCCCATATTATCTATAAAAGAATCTATCTTTTCAGTTTTCCTATTATGTTTTGAAAAGCATATAATACACATGTGAATTTTAGTAAATTAAATCAATTTAAATTCTTGAGAATGACATCACACATAAAATATCTATGTTTATTGGTGTGCTAATACATTCCTACGGAAAAAGTCTAGACAAAAATTTGTAACAGGTAATAAAGTCAATTTACCTATTGTTCCCATATTAACCATAAAAAAACCTCTCTTTTCATTTTTTCCTATTATGTTTTGAAAAGCATATAATATACATGTGAATTTTAGTAAATTAAATCAATTTAAATTCTGGAGAATGACATCTCACATATATATCTATTTTTATTGCTGTGTCAAGAAGATAGGAAAAAAACAAGCTTTTATAGTAGTAGTAGGTAGTATTTGGTGTTCACAGATACATCCAATAGATTAAAATTATTTTTGGGTATAATAGAATACAATAGAATGTGTAATAAAATGTATAGAAATAATTTTGTGGGTGGTGATAAACACCTATTGTTGCAATACTAACTACAAAAAAAAAAAAACACCTTTTTCAGTTATCACAGTAAACCCAGCATATATTTATATAAACACAATAAAAGCAAAATTATATATACATAAAATAATTATTATACTGTATTATTATCTTCTTCTTCTTCATCGTTATCATCATCTTCATCATAATTTTTATTTCCTTCAATAAGATCGTCTAGGTGATATCTAACAACTATATCTGTCGGCATATATTGAATCGCATCAATTAAATACCGTTCTAAACCCAACTGAATAATTTCCACACAAAATGTTTCCAATGTGATAAATCCATCTCGGTATTTATGACATAAATCACACCCCGTACTGAAGTCTTCTGCTTGTTGTAACACTTTATTCATTATCTTATCATCAAAACACACATTATAATCATAATTTGCAGCATGTGAACGATCGAATTCAAGATCGTGAAATTGCGCTGCCATTCGATTCACTGCAGACGGCAGATCTGTTGCAGCCGGCCAGTTTTCTGATGAATACACCATCCACATGATTTTTAATAATTGAATGATCTAGAGGGAATAAATGCTGAGCATTTTATATAATACCGAGTGTATACATATATATATATATATATATATATATATATATATTATTAGAAAAAAAGAATATGTGGGGGTTTCTCAAAATGATGTGGAAAGGATTAGTTTTTGACATATGCTAGTATAAGCCGTTTCTAGATCTCCTATCTCTATTCATGATTTGTTACAACCCTCTCTTTCTTCTTTATATAGTTGACACACACACACACACGCATCTGTATATATTAGCCGTTTCTAGATCTCCCAATTTCTATTCATGCTGTGTAGTTTTCACATATTCTAGTATAAGCCGTTTCTAGATCTCTCATCTTTATTCATGATTTGTTTGATACACCCATTGGCTTACGTAATGGACGGGTTTCTCAAATGATTAGGGGAAAGGGTTGCTTTTGACATATGTACATATAAGCCGATCTTGGAATAGTCCCCCCACTCTTGATTGTTTGTCACGATCTCTCATCTTTATTCATGATTTGTTTGATACACCCATTGGCTTACGTAATGGACGGGTTTCTCAAATGATTAGGGGAAAGGGTTGCTTTTGACATATGTACATATAAGCCGATCTTGGAATAGTCCCCCCACTCTTGTTTGTCACGTACGTGACAAACAAGAGTGGGGGGACTATTCCAAAATCGGCTAATACACTCTACTATAAACATTTCTCACAAAATGGTAAGACCACTCTTGTTCAAATTGTTGTACTCACTTCATTTCAAGTTCCTATAAATATAGGTCCGCAAACGAATTGTAACGGAGAATTAGCCCCTGATGATAGTAATTTGTGAATATTTACGAAACGGTTTTAAATTCATCAATAAAATTTTACACATGTATTTGATTTTTAATTCTTAATAAGTCAAACAAAAAGGAATTCCAAAATTACAGTCATGAGCGTATCAAACTAGACGGGGCGGGGGGAAATAACGCCCCAAATTTTTTGTCGCTGGAATATTTCACTTTTTGTGTTCATATTAATAAAAAAAAATTGTATTTGCGTAAAAAAGGTGGTCGTCTTTTATTTTGATAAAATACTTTGTTTTTAAGTAAATTGAGTTTAAAAATTTACCTACTTAATTATCCACAAAAAAAAATTACATTAATTTCCGTATTCTATCGTGGATTACCATGAAATGCATTGCTTAGAATTTTTTTTTTTTTAAGTAATTGAAATAAAAAAAAAAAAACATCAGGGGCTTTGGACGTATATCGGTTAAAATGCGTTTGTGAACCTATTTTATATGAACTTTTTTTCTTCAAATTCACTGTTCTATCGCCTGTATTAATTTGTAATAATACATCGGGAACACCCTGTATATATTCATCGCTCCTCCCCGAAATGGATTATTTCATTAAATTATTATTAATAATTTTATTATTTTACTTCCTGGCCCAGGGCAGAAAGTATTGAGAACGCACTAAAAAAAATTTGGAATAAAGATGGATATAACCATTTTGAAGTCCCCTGAGACTACTAATACCATTTCCAGAAATCTGCATGTATCCTTCCACGATAGCGCCTAAAGGTTTCAACCAATTGAGCGAAATTTTGGTATATGAGTTTAGCGCAATCCTAGGATGAACGAACCCATTAGTGTCTTGCAATTTTTGCAAATAGTTAGTTTGTTAGGTTAGTCTACTGGAAATAAAAAAAAACGGCTGTTTTTTTTAATTTACGTTTTCGTTTATATTAAGTTCTATCCCACTTTTTTTTTTAACATAAGACCACTGACAGAGATTTGTCATTCACGCAGTGGCTTTATTATTATTCCAAAAGGATTGATTAATATTTAGAATTTTAAATGAGCTTAACGTTAACAAACTTAAAAAACTACTAAAAGAAGCAAATTT
This sequence comes from Apoderus coryli, assembly GCA_911728435.2. Classification (NCBI taxonomy): domain Eukaryota; kingdom Metazoa; phylum Arthropoda; class Insecta; order Coleoptera; family Attelabidae; genus Apoderus; species Apoderus coryli. The sequence goes on along the minus strand of OU452204.1, from coordinate 4,749,050 downwards.
TTATTGATAATTAATCAACAATGCGTCGTCAGTCTGGGATTTCAAAAACAAAATTTCTAATACAACGAATTTCTATCAAATATATGTGAATACGGATGTCACAAGAAAAGGTCAATGTGAAACTGGATATCGTTTAGCTACATTTTTTGCAAATTTTAAAAACAGCTCAGCTGCATTCTGTTAATATACACGCCAGAAAAACAAATTCTATTTAAGCTCGTTTTTGAACATATTCTAAAATTCTATGTACACACAAATTCAATTGGTAAATTTTTTGAAACTACTGATATAATTTTGACATGAAACGCAGATGAGAAACATACTGATTTGTTTCTTCAACTTATAATTGAAGTGTATTTAAATGCCGATAGGTATTATAGATCATTATTATAAATCAGTAAAACTTTATTGAGGAGAAATTTCACTTTTGAACTCGCCTACTGGTTTACCAAAAGCGCCGAACATGAATTTTCTCTTTTGATTTAATCTTCGAATAAAACACACCTACTTACTATCCATATGGGTTGATAATTATATTTTAATTTATTCGCATATTTTATATTGTAGTTACTTACAGTGTCGCTAACTAAAATTATTAACACGCCGCGAGCCGAGCGAGCTTTGTGTTTATCTAGATTACTTCCCAACATATGGATGACGGTGGCAGTTGTGGGATTCCTGATTACAAAAAAAAACAAAACAACCAAATAAATATTTCTATAATCGAGAGAGATCATAAACAAAATCTCTACGTCCTTGTATTATATTTACCTTCTCGTTTATCTTATGTTGATTACCTATATTTGATTTAACTTAGCGATTTGTAGAAGATCATCACATCAACTTCGATTGCTAAACATGAAAAATGGCTACTTCACAATTTTCGCCCAGGAGGTTGCTGATATTCTTCGGGACGGATATTTGGCAATTGGCACAGTCTATTAGTTCTAGTAGTTTTATTTTCAGTTCACGGTCACATAAATTACATTTTGGTTTTTCAGTTTTATTTATCTGCTGTTTCGTCGCCGTGATTCCTATGTGAGATGGCACCCAAATGAAGGCTAGTTCGATGTTCTTTTTGTATGTTGTGAATTTCTTCTTTGATCAGTTGAATTATTGGATTCTTTTTATACAATTGAATATTTATTTTACCAAATATTGCAAATCTAATTCCTCCCACAGGCACAATTGGAATTCAAAACCTTCTTATATACCCAGTCTAGATAGATGGAGATTCAATTGACAGTATCCAGTATTCTAGTCGACATCGCAGATGCGATATGCTTATTTCCAACAACTGCCTGGCTCTTACTAAACCTAGATAGTCTTCTCAAACGTTCCGAATTTATTGAGTATGTGAGAACGCTGAATGCTATGCCAATTGCATCTCCGCGAATAATTTCCTTTCAGAGTTTGCGAACCGCATCGCTGGAAGAGTAACACACTGTTTTTAAATCCTTTTCTTCGAGGGTATATTGGTCCCTGCTAGTTTCATAAGGGGCAGGCCATAATTTCAAACAAGGCTTTGACTTTTAGGGGCATATAGTAAGTCTGCTGTCCTTTGTCTTCCATAACTTAATTTTCTTATTGGTTTTGCATTTTCCAATATCAGAAGGATTGACGACCTGTTGTTAACGTTGCTTATTTTGTGTAGTTTTGTCTGTTTCTGTACACTGTTAGCAGAATATTTGGCTTGTTATTAGACAGTCCTGTATAACTAGGTTGCCTGTCTGTAATGTATCCTTTCTATGAAAATATTCATCATCTCATTAATAGATAGGTACTTAGTAAGTTACCTATCTAGAAATAAAGGAGAAAGTGTACTAAATACTTAGCACATAAGGAGTAACGTGTGTGTATAGTCATATCTTTGGATTTTTACTTGTGGCCTTGAGTTTTCATCTGTTAAGAGTTTTTCTTTTTGTATATTTTTTCATTCTTCAGTTTTTCAAATAATAAAACAAAATCAAAAATAAAAAGCAAAAAAATAAGTAACTCTAGTTTTAAATACGATACTTGATTTAAAAGTAAATAAAGCTCCTGGAATCGACCAAATATCAGCAAGACATATTCGAATTCTTAAAAACTTCTTGGACAAACCTATAACCCATTTAATAAAACAAATTTTTTCTACTAGATACTTCCCACATAGTTTGAAGGTAGGACTTGTAAAACCACTTTTTAAAAAAGGAGATCGAATGAATGTTGAGTGCTATCGGCCGATATCCCTTGTTTCAAACATTGCCAAAATAGTCGAAAAGCTAATAAAAAACAGAATAATATCTTATACAGAAAAATACAAATTACTGTCCTGTAGACAATTTGGTTTTAGACGAGGGGTGTCGACTGAGGATGCGTTGGTTCATTTGACCAATAATATAAATAAAACATTAGATAATGGTGAGGTTGCTCTGGGAGTGTTCCTTGACTTGGCCAAGGCTTTCGATACAGTAAATCATGGAACTTTGATAGAAGTGTTACATGACCTTGATTTGAGGGGGATATCACTAGGGCCGCTAAAATCATATCTTGAAAACAGAATCCAATATGTACAAATTAACAATATAAAAAGTAAACCCGCCTTAATTAATTACGGTGTACCACAGGGAACCGTGCTAGGGCCCGTATTGTTTTCTCTGTATATAAACGGACTGCTTGAGAACAAGTACGAAGGAGATGTTTCTTCATTTGCCGATGATACGGTTATTTTGTATTTTTGAGTTCTATTAAATATAGGGGAAGTTTTTTTAATGTATTAATTGTTGGAGTATACACATTTTCTATTGTTTTGGAACGAATAATAAGTTATTTTGTAATTTTTTCGATTAATTGTTCTGCTGTTGTTTGATTGCGAGAAATAGATATGAAACTTATTCACGCACAAACCGTTTTAACGGTTTCAGTGGATTTTCATTTTATTTCCGTAAAGAACACATAGCATAAAATTATGTATATGTAAATTTTCTTTTTGGAAATAAAATTATTGTTATTATTTGAGTTTCCTAGTAATTAGAGCACCTTTTCGATTAAATTTAATGTGGGATGATATGTATTCGCTTTGTGCCATAGGGTCGCTGTCGCTGCACTAACTCAAGGTATGTAATTTAGCGATATCGAGGAAAACGGCAACCAGGTTTATCAACCTTCAAAATGCTCAGAACAAATTGATGTGGTTCCTTTAAAAAATACAATCCAAATAGATTGTCAAATGAAGATATTGTTTTCGAAGTTTGATCGAAAGTATCGCCCATATATGTTAGAATATTGTGTTGAAATTGGTTCGTAGACAAATTCAACTTCCGCATAAGGTTTTATGGTTTGATGAAAGCATATTCGCAAACCTCGGGGTATTTAACAGACACAACAATGTGTATTGGGCTGATCAAACTCTGTTCTTAGAACATGAGGAGCGCCATCAAGTTAGGTGGCGCTTTAATGTATATATCACCTTGATATCTTGACTCCTCAAGATGCCACCACATAATGCGAGGTTCGGTTGTCCTTACGCCTTTTAATTTTTGCATTTGATGAGAATTAAAGGATAAAGTTTATTATACTAAGTAAAAACAGGTACTTTAATTAAATTTAGCCTACATTTTCCGTCAACAAAAGGTAGGCCTGTTATACATGGTTGTACATCTCATTTTAAGCTCAATTTCATGGCGTATAAATACAATAAGCGGCCATAAGAAATAACAAAGTTGGCTATGGTGGCAAAAAATCGAAAAGGCCCAAATTGTTCTTTTAGCATCCTAAGTAAGTTATGATTAATATTCAAGGGATTCGGTTTAAAATATCGAAGTTAGGTATAGTTACGGCAGAATATATATATTCATAGAAAAAAAAACTAAAAATAAACCCCACCAATTTTTGTAATGTGTGTGGTTACTGAAATAAGTTAGTGTAGTATCCAGCCGGGGAAATTGCGATAAAGAGGGATATAACCATTTTGAAGTCCCCTGAGACGACTAAGACTATTTCCAGATTCTGTTCGTTCCCAGGTCTTATATTTTAGATTATATCTTACCGGGGAAGTTTAGTGGTAAAAACCGTTTTTTTTTTTTAATTTTATTATTTTGTTTTTATTTGTAATTGACAAAAAATACAAATTATTAAATATATAGGTATATTTGCACAGACCTTAACGAGAATGAGTAATAGAAATTACAAAAATAGTTGGAAAAAATCCCGTGACTAACTCACCATGTCTTAAAAATCGTGTAATTCTTGCCGAAATGTATATGAAATCTAAGTAAAAGTAAACCTTAGATGCATGCAACTTTATTCGTATACAAATAACCTGTTGTATTTAAGAAACAGCCTTCCTTAATGTCATATTAATAATAGCATACATAAATAGGTGGTTTTTAACGAGTAGTATAAGAATTTATATCTATATGCCTACTTATTCATACGTAATGGAAGACAACGACTTGAGAAATTGAAGGTTATAGAAAATTATCTAATCATTTTACATTGAGAGAGGCAAAAATGATTAATTGAGAAGGTCTGAGAGAGTAAGGACAATATTTACCATCCTTATCAATTGTCAAGTTATAGTATAGTTGCTGTCATGAAGTTTTGAACAACATAATATCTGTTTCGCAATTTAAAAAGCACATTTATCCAGATTAATTTTTCACAAGTAAAAAAATATAGCGATAGCTTCTGGATAACTTTTTTTTAATTATACATACCTACATAATTGAAGCACTATGAAGTAGGTGTAGTATCATATTTTTAATAAACTTTGAGAAAGTTTTTAATGTTCAGTATTCTATGCTGCAATTAATATTAACATATTTTTTTTAATATTAATGGGCAGATGGTATATAGGAGCTGCAAAATTAACTAAATAAATAAATAATAAATAAGAAGAGTTATTTTCTTTTCAATATCAGTAGCGCTTTAACATAAATATCAGATTTCTCTCATAAATCTACTTTTACATTATTACCTTTTTTTTGAGGTCGTTTTTGAGGCATAAAAAATAGTTCCACAATATATCAATGCTAAGTATCATCTTTTGAAACTACTCGTATTAATACTGCGGTCCGACGGCCTGTTTTATCAGAACAGGCTCTTTCATGCCTAGCCAGGCTACAGTTTAATATAAGTTATTATTCGGTGGCCAGGCCCATAGAATAATAAGCCAGGCCAACGGGTTGTGGAAATAGTCGCATCCTTTGCGGCCTACGACATTGCCTGTCATTGTCCGTCCAAAGGCGCGGCACGGTTTTTAGGCGTCCTTAGTACGATACGATACTTTATTCATGTCAAATACACAAAGTGCTTACATTCGTCAGAAAACAAATAGGTAATAAGATTCATATAAAATTCACTTTCAATTCTTAAAAATAATCATACATACGTAGATAGTAACAAAATTTAAGTTACACCCTAAAGTCACAATTTAAAAACTCATCAAATGAGTAATATGCCGTTTTCTTCAAATACTCTTTTAGTTTTACAGTGTAGTTCTTAAATGGCAAGTTTCTCCATTGAATGGGAAGCTTATTATAAAAATATATGGCATAATACCAAGGACCAGTCTGACACCTCTTCAGCCTTGAAAACTCTAGCATAACGTTGTTTTTATTTCGCGTATTATTATAGCTGTGAACATTATCATGGGTCACATACAAATGGATATTTCTTTGTAGGTAAATCAAGTTCCTGGAAATGTGATTATTTCATACTGCATAAGAGCGTTTCTACAATCCTCCCTGTATCCCAGCTGGGCAAGAATCCTAACCGCTCTTCTCGGTAATGAAAATACTCTAAAAGCTGCACCTGCGTGTCCCTAGATCAAGACAGCATAACATATTCTGGAATGGACCATGGAATGATACGCCATCCTCAAGGTTGCGTAAGACACGTTACCTGAAAGATTTCGCAAAAGAAAGATGTTACCACATACCAAGAAACTCCATACCACCTCGACAGTGACTCTCCGGGAGCATTCTCAAAGTAAAATACCCCGTTTTTGTTTTGGTCCGATAAAGTAGAAGACTGTTATTCGAAAACCACTCATACGATACTCTCTCAAGCTCCCCCGGCGTTCTACCTCATCCAGTCACCCGAACAGGTCAGTGTGGTATCATCCGCGAATAGAGTGAACCGCTGCAATGGATCATCAAAAGACAAATCATTTATATAAATTAAAAAAAATGGAGCCCAAGATGGAGCCCTGGGGTACGCCTACAGAAAGTTCCATCGTCGCTGACGTTCTATTATTGAAAACCACATATAGCGACCTGCACTTTAGATAAGACTAAAGCAATCTCATACTGTCCGGACGAAATTTATATGTTTTCAACTTCTGCAGTAATCAGTTATGAGGCACGCAGTCGAAAGCATTCGTAAGATCGCAAAACGTTGCCATTTCGTACTTTGAGCTCTGCAACGAAGTATGCAGGAAGGAAACAAGATGGCATCAGTGGTGTTCAAAGTACCTTGTACGTTAAAATCTAAAATCCCCTCGGTATTACTTGACATGCTGGAATAGCGACCAGCAACCAACAGACGGTGCCCGGTCTCCACACGCCATGGGCGAGTCATCTAAAGCCAGGTACAGACTTGCGCATGAATCCGAATGAAGCAACAAGTGTAGCTGGTGTTGCGAGGCGCGCTAATATGCTCAAATCATGCACCGAAGAGACTCAGAGTGAGTCATTTGTTGTCGATCCAATCAAAACGAATTCTTGCTGTCTGGATGATTTTTTTATTTTTTTGTTGTATGTTTAAGTTTTGCCGAAGAATTTAGAAGCAGAGAGGTGTTATGGAATCCTGAAATAGTTATTAATACAATATTTATCGTCCATCAAAAGATTATTTAATACAAACGTACTATTATGTGATGCAGGCGTCGTCGTCGGCCTTTTTAATATTTGACAATTTGCGGGAAACATAAAACTAACACAAGCAATCGAAGTATTTAATAATACGATATTATTTGTTGGCATTTTAATCAATTTTTATGTTTTGATATTTTATTTATTCCACGTCACACTGAACACGCCTCATACGGCCTCGTATTGCCTCATGCGGGAGGAGAAATTTTGCGAACACGAGGCATTCGTTCGGCCTCGGCCTGCCTTATTCGGATTCGTGCTCAAATTAGTACCCGGCTAAACAGGCACTGACAAGCTACGGCAGGCGTGGTGTGGCCTAGGGCGGCCTCTGCATTAACGGGCCATCGGATTGCAGAATAAGAAAGAATTCACTTCAAGAATGTGTCCTCAAACTTTTGCAGTATGTCACACTTTGGTACGAAAATCAAAATGTCAATAATTTGTTTACGGCGCAGAAAGTATATATTATATGAATTCAGTTACTATCTACAATATCTGACAGTATAGAGCTAATTGACGTTCAAAATCTCAGCCCAGTTGAAGTTAGCTTAATGAAAAACTCTTTAATATCCACAAAAATAAATTAAAAAGTGGTAGGCTCAACATTTCTTTTAAAATATCTCAAAATCCCAGTGAAACCATTAACATTTTTAAAATGTCAAGCACTATATGCTTATGAATCTACTACATGCCAGAAAGAGACGACAGTATTATAGCGAGCCCAAAATGCGAACCAACATCAAAGTTTGGATGCAGAAGTGAACTGAACATAGAAGAATAGGTTTAAAGTTCGCGAAATGAAGAATTGGAGGATATCGGGGCTGCTTATTTATTCTCAGCAGTAATGGTATGACTTTAGACCACTTTAAACTCATTTATGCTTGCCAACTCTCCCAAGATTACTGTGCCTCTCCGCAGGAAGGTGACTTTATGTTGAACTTAGGATTGTTGACATGTTGTTTTGATCAACTCTACCGTCGTGTCGTTTAGAAGAAAACTACGTTCAGCCTGAAAGTGGTCTGAAATAATAATCTACAATCTATAATAATTACATACAATACTTATGTATACGATAATTTCCCCTACTAAATCTACTTTCATACACGGAAAAAAATCTACACTTATTATAAGTAGGATAATCTATATTGAAGAGTAACTCAGTTCACCTGTTCCACAAGTAAAATTATTATTGTTAAATATATTTTGGATTTAACTTAAATACAACTCTATATATTCCGTTCGATACTTCGTTATGCTTAATCGAAGATTTACCGAGCTTTATCGAAGAATACTGATAAACTTGAAATAAAAATATTGACAATTCTGAATTAAGAATAGTATAGTTTTAAAATAAGAATGCTATACTTCTCTTAACTATAATTTTTCAAGAATAATTCTATATTTTAATCCATATCCTGTGTACTACAAAACTTCAAATAGAGGTAGAAAGTTGTTTCATTCTTTACAGTTTATTATCTATATTAATTTATTTCCTATCTCTAAACGACAAGATGCTAGATTTAAATTTAGAAGATGCTGGCAAAAACAAGCGGACCGGACCAAATTTTGCCTTCATTTCAAACTAAAATATCTCAATAACCAGAAGAGATATACGGACATGACATGAACATTATATTTTTAGCAATAAAACTAAAACTGTATGCCTAAGCAAAATCCATTATACTTATACATCTTGACGAGTTGATGGAACATAACGATTGCTAAAATGTATTCTGATTTTAACTAGACTTCTCTGGTACATAAAATAACAGTAATTCGAAATTGTTATATGTACATATAGTTTAAAATAGATGTAAAGCACAAAATATTATGTATCACAATGGCATATGTTGCATGTACAGGGTGCTTCCTAATTCACAAGGACAGAATTGCTATTTCATAAACAGTACAAGATAGAAAGTTGTTTAAATTATGCAAAAATTGATCAGTTTTTTGCTTTTTGAAATGCTGCCAAACGACAAAAAATTAAAATTGTCATTTTCTCAAATTAATTGTAGTTGAATAAATCAAACTTTGGGCGCCATATCTGATTTTTCAAGCCTTAGTTCAAGCTAAAAATTTTCTTTCCGGTATAAAAATTCGAAATTATTATGTAAACGGTAAGAAAATTAAGATAAATATACGAGTACTCACTCGTTTTTGCAAAATAATAGGGTGGGTATAATATAAAGTAAGATAATTTAAATAGCCATATTAACAATTTTAATCTTGCTTTGTTAGTTTTTTCTTTTTCTTGGGATATAAGGATTTTTATAAAATAGAAATTTTTCTTTGGAATATTTTTTTATTTCTTGTCATGCACAACGTTTCGTCTATTCTCGTTCTTCAGGTACATTTTCTCTTAGCAACATCTCAATTTTACTTGAACTGGTATTTTTGTTTGAAATTTGAAAATTTAATCTTGCTGCCCAATAAACACACGTACGTAAAAAAACGTTTAAATTTACTAATAACATTTTATTAAAATCGTGTTTTTATTACGTAGAATCTACTCAAAAATGTCGCGGTATTAATCGTTACATACAACGTGCAAAGAAAAACGTTTTATTTTGGTGAATAAATAACAACTTTGTGTGGTGTTCAAAACACGTCAAAACTACGTTGGTAATAACATTTTTAAAACGTTTACAGAATACGTTGAATACACGTAGAAAATAAACGATACATACACGTATTTTATTGTCAGATATTTATTTTTAAACAACGTTTCTAAAGAACATTGAATAAACGTGTACTTGTATTTTTAAAACAATACATTTATTAACGTATCTAATATTGACGTGTATTGTAAGTATTTTTTTAAGTTTGTTTAGTGCATTTTTTACACTATTAAAAATGACCAATGTAGGTAGGTTTTTCGTTTCGTTTTTCTCACTGTTAATAAATCGGCGTTTTTTAAAAGGTGGGAAACCATCGTATTGGTTCTGACAGTGACAGTCACTTACGCTGTCGAATTAGGAAAGTTGAGTACACTAGTAAAAGGTTTGTTCGTACACGGTTTATTGGTTTCGAGAAACGTTAAAAACCTGTATTGATAAACGTCAAACATGCGATCCGCTAAGTACGTTATTTTAACATAAAGATAATGACTGTTATATTTTCGTTAGATTTTGGCCAGAAATGTTCGTACTAAAAACGTTGAATTAAAACGGTGTTATTTTGTACCAAAATAAAACGGTTATTTTTTAAACGTAAACGTTTAATCAACCGATGATGCGTTGATTTTACGTTTAAAAAACGTATGCGTGTTTACTGGGTGTGTGTAATAACAAAAAAACATAACCGTTATGGACAACATTGATATGGTTTATTAACACTTCAAAAGCAATAATAATCAAGAACTGCTAAATGGACATGGCTCTTTAGCCCTTCTGCATAGACCTTAAAATATTTTTTAGGAGAACAGTGTATTTAAAAATATTATGTAATGTCGATAAAATGATGGAACTTGGCTAAACCCATCATTTACTTAAAATTTGATGTAGATTTATTGGAGGTACAAACCGTAGAGACTTTATAATCATGGCAATAGTATAAAAAATATTAACAATTCATACGCAATTTACTTTTTGTTTTGGGACACCCGATGTCTTACAAACAACTAAAAAAATATGTCAGAGTTTAGTTAATTTAGTGATATACAACGTAATAGGTAGAGAACAATAATTACCAAATATGCTGAGGCGTGGGTTATATTTATATGGAACCACTTTGACAAAATACTTACGACACTAGTTAGACTAATAATTGTCTGCTATAATTGAATGATATGTACAGGATGGCGTAATGAACACGAAACAGAGAACTTTACGGCCTCTAACGTGCTGTATAGCTTTATCTAAATCCAATTATAATAGCGCATTAAAACAGTATCAATATGGCAAACTAATATCAGTTTTTCTCTTTCCCAAAGATAATTCAAAACAAGAATGGTTAAAGGGTATTCCTAGAGTTAATTTTATCGTCTCAAAACCCCAATAATTTGTGGTAAACACTTTCCTGAAAGTCAAATTATACGGAATGATAAATACCTTCAACTGGATGGAACTTAACAAAAATTTCCATTAGACCTAAACTTAAACCCCATACGGGTCCGTCCTTTTTTTCCAAATTTGTCTAAAACAAACAAAACCCCGACCCCTATAGAAAATCATCCGAAAAATGAAAATTTAATTTAATACTAAAAATAAACTGCCTCAAAATATAGAAAAAGTAACCAAAACTGATTAATTATTATTGTTTAATTTAATCATTGGTTTAATAATTTCAACGCACGCTATGAATTCGTTGCGAACGCTCACCTGCCGAGTATGTTCAGTAGACTGATTCCCTCAACTTCACACAGTGTTGCCATTCTTCATGGCTCATTAGAGTAAGACGGTTGGGCCACAGCCTTCTTTATACAAGCCATGAATAAGTAAATTTGGCAACGTTGTAGGGAATTTTTGTTAAAGTTCCATCTGGTTGAAGGTAATTATCTTCCGTATAATTTGTCCCTCAGGAAAGAGTTTACAACAATCTACCACGTTCTTTGACGGGTTAAAATTAGATCTAGGGTTAGATAAATTATCATATTTGGGAAATAGATAAACTGTTATTAGTTTGCTATTTTGCTCTTGTTTTAACGCGCTATTATAAATTGGTATTTCATCCAGGTATAAAGCACGTTGAAGTCATATTAAAATCGACTAAGAACCAAGAATCAGAAATAAAAAAAGCAGGTACTTACCTAAAAATCCAGCTGGATTTATTAATAATAATAATTCTTAAATATACATACAAAGCCACATACAAAATACACTTCCACCGCTTAGTTAGGTATACGACAAAAATATTGCCACTTTATTTTATTAACAATTAGTTTTATATTTATACACATTTACCACTACTAGTTTTATAAAAACAAGGCTGATCACGACTCGAAAATAGAACCAATTAGTATCCCTATAAGAATCCCGCTAGTCTTACCACCGTCAGGGAGTCCAAACAAATTACTTTGCTTTATATAACTAACATTTTATTCTTTATTGGAGCTTAGACAAGATTTAGACGATATATTTATATACACTTATCACTACTAGTTTTATAAAAAAAAAACTGTTTTAATGAAGCTCAATAAGCACTGATTTAATAAACCGCGTGTTACAAATGTTCCAATGTAAACACAAACAATTGCCATGGATTCGACATGCAAAATTTACTTCGAGAGGTGCGTCTCAAGCCGAGAATTTAAATAGGGCAAGTATGTCGGGCGATACCTTATTCTAAAGCTATCTTGCTTCTCTTTACAAACCTTTTGTTTTTTATTAAATTGGTCGATTCGTTTAGGAACTCTAGCAAACAAAAGAAAACAACTAAACTTTGTTCACTATTTTAGTTTTCATCTTTTGCCTTAACAAGTGCTCAAAATGTTGTCCTTCTGTTTCCATACACTAATAGAAGTTATGTTCAAAACGGTTTTTGGTGTAATGAATATAGCAATTCATCAATAATGCGTTGACGTAAATCATCTAGAAATGCAGGTTGAGTTTGTAAGTGACCACAAAAAAAACTGTAATGGATTTCAATCAGACGAAGAGGATCAGTGGAGTCTCCGTTCCACTGATCCTCTTCGTCTGATCCCTCTAACAAGAAATGTTTCATTAAAATACTGACGAATAACAAGGGTAGGTAGGTATATACTGAGGAAATGCTTCATCTCGTTGAAATGTCAACTCATTCTTATTGTAACGGTCACTATATTCATAATATGCGCAACAATGCGCAACAGACACTATCTTGTAACAATTTCAAGTATATTTCTCTTGTAAGATACAATCGCCAAAAATTCCAGCCAACACGTTTAGCTTCTGAGGATGTGAAGTGTGAAATTCATAAAGCAAATGTGGGTTTTCATCAAACCAATACTGACAGTTATAACGATTGACGATCCCGTTCAGAAAAATCCCGATGGCAGCCAGTCGGAAAAGTAGATTTTTGATTTATGTATTTTTTATTTATACTTAGTCTAGCACTGACACCCACTATTAATAAACAAATAATGGAATATTCTGACATTCGCCAAATATAACCAAAGTGTCACATTGGCAGTTATTTTAACTGAAATACCCATTCTACTATAATACATACGTAAGTACGGTCTTATTGTTATTTCACAGGTGTTTATTTGTCAAAATAATTACATGTATAGCGGGTGATGATATTTTTTTTATTTTTTGTTACTTTATATTGACTTACATTTACGTCAATATGCCAGCGATGAAAAAACTCTCCAAATAAATATTGTAGAGATTTAAGTGCTGTATCATTTGATATGTAACATCGGTATTTTCTATTAACAACGAAAAAAATATGATTTTTTTAAAACTTTGACAGGCCGCCATTCTGAAATTAGCTCTCCGATTTCAATCACCAACGAACTCACGCGATTCCATGACCTAGCCGATTTTTTAACCAAATTTTGTTTCGATTGGTCAAAAAATGCGGCCTAGAACGTGACGCAAAGTTTCTATATCCCACATATATATAGATATATAAACTTTTGAACTGAGGTCATTTTTAGGATCCAGGGGTCATAAAATGAAGTACTGCATAAAAATTTTTCAAAATTTCGGTTGTGTCGATCTCCTGAATAGTTAGATTTTTTTTGAAAATCTACTAAAAAAAAAAGAAGACTCAGCTGAAACAGAAATGTTGAACATCAAATTCGGTTTATTTATTATCCTAATTCACTAATTAACTCGCAAAATTTCTTTAATGCTTATACCGCTTATGCCAGGAACTGTAATGTAGATAACGTACTAAACGTTAGCCCGATATTGATGTGGCTAAATACAAAATAGCTTCGTTTCTCAGTTTCTTTATATAATAAATTGGACTAAAAGTTCAATTTCTTAATTGTGGTTATTATGCTTATCTGGGCTTGGTTCATCATTTTCTATAATATTAATATGTTGGCACCCCGAAATATTTGCTACTTACAATACTCTTTCTGCAGTTGAATCATTCTGACCAAAACAATAAGCCAAAGCCATACCGATCAAAATACTTTCAGATAATAATATGAAGTAGAATATACAAAGTATGCGAGCTACACTATGAAAAATTTGTAAGAAATCCCTAAACGAATCGACCAATTAAAGTAAAACGCGAAGAAAATCAAAATATGTTCAAAATCATTGGGCCACCACGTATAAGTAAATAATTGAATTATAATTATATTAATGTTGAAAATATAATTCCTATAAGCAAAATCATTTTCACTAAATCTGTGTCAGTTAAAAATACACACACTATATAAATTAATCAGGTCTACAGAATTATAAGACTTAATTTTAATACCACATGTTTGGTTAATTAATAAAACAAACAATAATAATCAGGTACGTTTTTTGTTGTTTTGTCGTAGTGATGTACAGGAAAAATGCGATGCATTAACACACTTTTGGATTCTTATTCTTTTTGTTATTGATATTTATATAACTTATGTAAATAATTAATTACTTATTTATTTCCATGTACACACAAAACTATATTATGTTCGTATTTAGGTACTGTTACACTTTTCATGAATAATTCATTCTTATAGGTACCTACTGTGTTCTTAATTCAAGAATAATATTTACTGACGTTTTATAATAGCGACTTTTCGATTATTTCAATTTAGAAGTTACATTCTTTTAAGCCCTAGTGCCAAAAAGTACCATTATTTAAAACTTTAATTATCTCTATTTATTATAATTATTAAAAATACTATTACTTAAAAAACCAAATTGAATGTTTGGGTTATTTAAAACCAAATTGTGTCTAGATTCGTTCTGTAGGATTTCAATCGGGGCCAAACTTGAACCAGAATTAGAAAAGGAATCTGAAACGGTCGCTCCAACCATCGGAACCGTTGCTTTTGAATTGCATTTCTTCAGACTCAGGGCGCGTCTTACTTTTTTCACGTTCAATGGTTTTTCATCAAGAATTCTGCTGGAAATATGTCTTTTATTTTCTAGAGAGTTTTCAATGTGCCTTGCTCGACTGCAACCCACATGTCTTTTGACCATGGTTTATCAACTCCAACGTCTGCTAACAAGTCGCCGAACATCTTCTGAAACAGTGGCCTGTATATTCATTTGCCCCAAATACTCGGCAGTTTTTTTGTTAATGTTGCACCAATTCATACTGGTAGCTTAGATCATTTAAAATTTTTATAGCTGAAGAACAATCTTGATGAGGTGTATGTGCTGGGCGTAGTTAGGAGTACTTTCGAAATATATCTAAAAAGTTGATACCTTTGATAGAGCCTTTACTAATTATAAAATTTTTAAGAACGTTTGTTTACTTTCATGAGAGATACCGATAATTCGCTGTCTTTCACCCTTAAATATATATATTCATCAGATCATCATGAAAAATAAGCCAAAACTACTTTTTCAGACAGATTTGTAATGTGTTTTTCGTCATACAAACTTTAAAACTTTTGGAATGCTGTCTTGTATAATTTTCTTGATTTTTCTTTTACAAGTATCACTATTGCAGCACTTGCTGTATTTCCTTCATCAGAATTTTCCTAGTCGTTCATTTTATAACTTTTTTAACGTTCTCGCTTTTTCTCCAAATTATTTCATCAGCTTTTCTTTTTATGTATAGCTGCCGTCAGTCTCCGTACACTACTCGAAGCAGCCAAATGTATTTGTATTTTTCGCTAGTCTTGTTAGATTATAGAGTCACCACGTTTTTTCTCGAAGACAATATTATTTCTTTTGTTTATATATCGAAGAAAAAAAATGCCGCGATGACTTCTGATACGGAAAAGTTGATCTGCGAAGTCGAAAGCCGAAAAGCAATTTGCGACATCCCATCATTATCCGAGGATTACAGAAATTGTAAAGAGACGGAATTGGGAGGAAATCGCATATTTCGTACTGTGTTAAGCAAGGCGTCAAAACTTGCAAATAAATATTTATTTTATTTATTTGAAATTTTATTTTATTCTATATTAATAGTTGTTGGAAATTTATACGTATGTTATTTTCACTTAAGAAATCAACCAATGTTTAAGTTTAAATATATAAATACTCCCACACCTGTCGCTTCATCCGTTATTATCGTCAAATGCTCAGTATTTAGTAATGCACTTTAAATATTTCCTTCATATAGGGAATTCTAACATAAAATCGTTCTGAATTTCTTTAGCGTTCCTTTAAAATCTGTAGACTTATCTTAATTTTCGGCAATTGTTTTAACTAATTCGATTTTCGAATGTATTAAGAAACCTGTATTAAGAAACCTGTAAGAGGTAATTTATAAGTGCACCACAAAATCGAATGCAAGTACAGACTTTTCGTTACTTTCTCGTAAAACTCTTCAATATATCGAATCTAATTGCTCTCTAATATTAACCGAACCTAACGAGGTGTATTGAGTTTGATTGTGTAAATGTTGCTTTAATTCGTGTTCTCCTTTTTGAAGTTTTTAGTTTTGTCGATTAAATAAATCAAATTCCCAACCCCAAACTGCGTGTCCACGCAAAAACGAGTATTCTATTTATCACTCTCTAATTATTTCTCGAATGAGAAACAATTATTAAAATGTCTTGTAAAGATTTTCCACAAATATAATCCCTTTTTTCTATTCTAAAATCCGCCAATGTACACCCTTTTGTTTTAATGCTATTGGTGACGTTTATCATGTTTACTCAGTTGGATATTTGTACCGTTTCTGTGGTACGGGACAACTACAATGTTATACCGACCACAGCATAATTTTATCAATATAAAACGAATTGATAGCAGAAGCCTACGTACTTATAACTTTTGGTAGTAAAAATTGTAAACCACATAAATTTGGGTTCTTTTCTCTTGAGATAAAACAAAAAATGTGAGCGTATTAGCAAACCGGGTAGTTTACGCGTGCCTCTCGAAGCACCGATAAAAACGAGCGATGAAACTACCTTGTCAACATGGGATGAAATAAGTAGCTGTGAACTTGATAAAGACCTTCTGTTATTTATATTTCCCAACGAGAAACTTGCTAAAAAGTATGTGGCGATGGCCAGAGGCAATTTCGATTCATTATGGGGACACTGCCAAGTAACATACAATGAGATTATGTACAATGCTTCTGGGGAGCGAATGGTGCAGTGAATTCAACAAACTTTCGGATTTACATACCAAATTGCATTCTATAAAAAGAGAGATTTGAGATAATCCGTGATTTTTCATTGACAGTGTAATATGTTACTGTGATTTGTTAATATCAAGGCGTTTGACAGACTTGATCATGGTGTCTTGATGGCTAAATTGTTTCGTTTTGGTCTATTCAACGGCTTGCTCCTTCTCTTGGATTCATATTTAAATGGTCGTTATTAATATGTTGAGTATAGAGGGGTCCAGTCCAGTGTCAATTTTTTCTTTCTTTCTTAGACAAAGCATTAATAACATTTTGGAAAACTTTTCGTTAGCAAACTGTATTTATTTCAATAATTTTATTAATGCTGTTTACTAAGGACCAGTTTTGTTCTAAAATTTTCAAACTCGAATTTCTCGAAAACCTTTTAAGTTTTTCGAGGAAAAAGAAGTATGCATTTTTTATGTAGAAAACTTTATTTTATCACATTTTTGACACAAAATGAATAAAAATCACAAGGAAAAAAAGTTAGGTTATTATTAAGGCAAGGGTCCCCCCCGTTTACCCGCCTATGGTCATCCTTTTTTATTCAATTTCATGTCAGTTTACGACATTTAACTAGGTGAATACAGTATCCTGGACTACTTCATTAAAAAACTTCTATTATATGTTAAATAATGTTCGGTGGTATAACGCGAGTTTATTTATTTATTTGGATTACATCTACCATCTACCCCGCAAGAAACAAATCCAATTACAGCATGTAATTGGATTACAGGACAGGTACTTATATTACAAAGTAATAAAATTAACATAGATAATAACGTTTCAAAATAATAAATGATACATGGGGAGATCCCATGATTGGATACACTCCGTCTCACTTTTAAACCATAAATATTTAACAAAGCTTTGTTGAATCCTCTCTAAGCTATTCGAGTGCAATGTATAACCAGCACTCCACACAACAGACGCATATTCCAATTTCGATCGAGCAAAAGTATTTATTATACAGTAAAATACGAGATTTAGGTCACACAAGATGCATTGTATTTCGCATAACATAACCCACTCTTATATAAAGACGAAACCACATACCCTCAAAAATAAGTTTGCTGTGAAAGGGTCCTATTGGAGTTATCTTACGAGTAAAAGTTACAGAACAACACTTGTAAATGAAGATCAAGTTTGTTTTGAGTGTACCAGTTAAGCAGGCCATTCAAATCATTTTGCAATTGAAGACAATCAAAAACTGGGTTAACATGACGAGATTAGGAGCAGTCGATTTTCCAGGAAAAATCCATGCTGAATAATTGCTTGCTTGACATAATTAAATAGAATTTCATGCAAAACGATCGCGAAAGACTTGACAAAATTCGATTGTATGGCAATAGGACGGTAGTTTCTAATACCTTCCTTATAACCCTTTTTGAAGATGGGACTCATCCTTGACAGTTTCCAGAAATTTGTAAACTTACTACATTTCAATGACAAATTAGATATAGTTGAAATGGGTTTAGTACCATCCGGACCCGAAGTTTGTCCTGCTCTAAACGCTTTAAGTGCTCTGAAAACATCATCTTCACTAATCTCTCTCGACTCCCAACAAAATGGATCCGACCGCATATGTGATCCTTGAAAATAATCGGCAAAACCATTATATGCGTTTTATACGAGCATTAAGATTAGTATAGTTTTCAAGGTTTAGTTATGTTTATTTCAGAAATATAAAACAAAAATAATAATATTTGTTCTGCCAACAAAAGTATGAAATTAGTTGACCTTCCTTTTATATACTGTTTTTACATTCTTTGGCAGTAATATAATTACTCTCAATGTATAAATAAAATATATTCGGTACTTTAGTATTTTAACCTAGATAATTTCAAGTTTTGAGTAACATTATTTGATTTAATCCTTGAGTTTTTTTCCTACAAGTAAACTAACAGCAATCCTTAAGTTTTTATTCGGATAATTTGAAAACAGTAGGATATAATATTTTTTATTAACTGACAACTTTATTTATTCACAATATTTACATTAATGGTACAATTATCTATGGTTGCATTATTGAAAAATCCTCTTATGTCATCGACGTCTAGGTTGAACGACCCTGATGGGAGCCCAGATGGTCCACTTGTAGAAGATTGTGGCAGCTTTATCTGTGATTTCATAAGTGCCTGATGGATGGGTGGCCGGTGCTTACGTCCGAATCGGTAGACGTGATTATAGACTACATAGTCGTGGGCACTGGCAAGCAGTCGATGACCGTGGTTCGGACTCCACGCTAAACTGTAGGTCCAGGTTAAAAGAAGTTAAATACTAACGCTGGCTGTCATCAGTATTGAAGACATGAGACCAAAAGCCGGAAAAGAACATACTTTTTGAAGATGTGCAATATAGGCTTCCCCTATATGTGACTTAGTTTTTCTTTTTGTCCAAAGACACAACAAATAAGAAAAATATTTCACTCATTTTTAGTTTTTTATTGTTGCGAGTTCTGCTAGACCATCTGTGTGTTGTGTGTACACTTATCTCAAGACTATTTAATCATTTTCGGCCATTTAGATACTTGATCTAATGTCAGTTGCTAAAAGGTGAACACGTGCGGTCGTGGAGTTATCATTCAAATGAGTAAAACAAATTCGTGAAGACGTTAAGGATGACGAACGCTCTAGTCATCCCAACACATCAACAAGCCACGAAAATTATGATGAAATTAATAAACGAAAACGCACATCATTTGAAGTCCACGCAATTGAATGGGTCTTCAAATCCTATAACTTGCCCTCAAATTTAAATCACGCTCTATAATATTAAATTTACTACCTTAATTATTTACGGAAACTAGTGTAATTTTATTATTGTGGTAGATTTCCATTATTATGGATTGCTAACGGACACTCTGTGGTATTATACATACTTAGTCATTAGAAAATTCCTACGTGTAGGATACGATTTTATACCTAAGTAAACATCAGTTATTTAAAAAAAATGTTATTGATCTAATATTAGGTGAGGAACTTTTCTAGATCGAATTCCAATACATGTTAAAATACAAATATACAGGGTGGTCCAACTTTTACCTGCATAAATTTTAGAATCGATAGATAATCGACAAATAATGTGAGTTTGGTTAATAAACTATGTGCCAAAAATGCTTCGTTACAAAGTTACAGGGTGTGTAAATTTAAGAAACAAATTCGAATTTTATTAATATCTTTATAACCAATTGAGATATTTCAATGAAATTTGGCACGTGTGGAGAGGTAATCTAGCTTCATTTTTTCATGTAAGAATATTATTTTTATTTCCAGCAGTGGCGTGCGTACGGCTACCGATTGCGATATTTTTAATGAAAAAACCAATACGCCACTGGTTTATCTCAAAATAAAAATTATATCTGCAATTCTTATTCAATTTAAAAGAAAAAAGTACTTCTGGCTTTTTTTCGTATGACGCAACATTTTCGAGTAAAAAAATAAGAATCGTCTAAACCAAATGTATTGAAAATCAACATAAAAATATCATATCATTACACGTTATAACAGATTTTCCAGTTTTTTTTTTACAGAAACTGTTCAAAATGACTATCGTCATTGCCAATACACAATTGGCATCTTCTGGTGATGTTATTAATGTAATTGTTACGATGAAACTCATCACAAGCTTCTTGAATTTTTAAGACTAATTCTTCGCGTTTTCTGACCGGCACCCTATACACTTTTTCTTTTAGGTAGCCGCAAATAAAGAAATCAAGTGGAGTCAACTCAAGCGACCTTGGGGTCAAGATATAGGTCCCTCATGGTTATTTTCGACTTCTCCAAGAAAACGGCTAATCCATTGATTTCCGTAATGCTCTGTTATCTAGTTTCTCACATTCCGCCCGAAATGTGCTTGTGCTCCATCCATTTGAAACCAACCATTCGCACGTAAATGAAGTGGCACGTCATGCATTAAATCATTTAAATTATTCTGTAAAAAGTCTAAAAATAATTGTGCTGAGAGCCTAGCTGGTAAAAAGAATAGTCCGAGGAGATTATTGGATGTTACTCCTAGCCACACGTTCACACTGAATTGGTGTTGAAACTTTTTCGCTCGCACTTGGTATGGAGTTGTGACCAAATATGAAAGTTGTGGTAATTTGTTATATCAGTTCTTGTAAATGAAGCTTCATCAGTCCAGCAAACCTTATGCAGGAAATCTCTATCTACTTGAACTTTATTCAATAACCATTTACAATAGTTATGCCTTTTAACATAGTCCTCAGGCAATAAATCTTGCACAGCCCTAAAATGGTAAGCCTTTCTACCATCTTTATGAAGTGACTTAAGAATGGTTGACCTTGATATGTTAAGCATGACAGCAGTTCTTCGTGAATTTAGGTTTGAATTTCGATCAAACGTTCTTAAAATACGCCTTTCATCCGCCAAATTGTTTCTTCTAGGGTGCTGTCTATTGTTTTTTATGTTAAAAGTAGTATTTAAACCTCGTTCTCGAAATGCCCGATGACCTTGAGACAAAACTTCTCTCGTTGGATGAGGTCTATTAGGGAATACTCCCTTGCGGATACTACTGCATTTTCTTCGCAAAAACCGTATTCTTGGTTACTAAATAGCCGCGACATTATTATATGTTATTTTTATGTTGGTTTTCAATACATTTAATTTAGACGATTTTTATTTTTGTACTCGAAAATGTTGCGTCATACGAAAAAAAGACAAGAGTACTTTTTTCTTTTAAATTGAACAAGAATTGCAATTATGATTTTCATTTTGAGATAAACCAGTGGCGTATCTGTTTTTTCATTAAAAATGTCGCAATGGGTAGCCGTACGCACGCCACTGGTGGAAATAAAAATAATATTATTACATGAAAAAATGAAGCTAGATGACCTCTCCACACGTGCCAAATTCCATTGAAATATCTCAATTGGTTATAAAGATATTAATAAAATTCGAATTTATTTCTTAAATTTCAACACCCTGTAACTTCGTAACGAAGCATTTTTCGCACATAGTTTATTAACCAAACTCACATTATTTGTCGATTATCTATCGATTCTGAAATTTATGCAGGTAAAAGTTGGACCACCCTGTATGATAATAATTGTAGCCAATATTTTTATTGTTACATTCTCACATTTGTGTGCAATGTTCAACAAAGCAAAACAGAAAATGTTAGATCCAAACAGATTTTGTCTAAATTATTAAAAAGGAAAAACATACATTCTTGAAGAGAAGAAAAAAACACAAACAACGATTTTTTTAAAATATGGAATGACGGTGGTTTGAACATATTCCGTCCAAATTCAAAGAATTTAGAATAACAGGAATAATTATAGTACCTGTTGTTTGATTTGAATACTACTGATAAAAGTACTGATTGATAGTCCAGAAACATATCTGGTGGTTGAAACAATGATAAGTTTTACGGAATTTGTTAAAATCTATTTGCGGAGTTGACATTTTTTTTTAGTAAATATTATTTCAATTTAAATTACCTATAAAGCGAATTAATAATATTCAAATAACGTACATGTTTACGAAAATACATCCAGCTTAAAAGATAATTAATGTAATGTTCTTATAATTTTATTTATAATAAACATTGACATCATTCCTGTACAATAATAATCTATAAAATTCTAGATAAGATAATTTCCGATATTTTTCAACCAGTCATAACATAAATTTCCACGCAACGTATTATTTTTAAGGGTAATAAGGTTCGTTCCATCCCCACGTTTTCGTATATATATATCTAAATTACACAAATTTCGATTAGGGAGTTCTTATGAAAGTTACCGTTATTTATTCCAAGGAACCTAAAAATGTAAAACTATATAGGGTGTTTCATTTAAAATTCTGGTGTTAATGTCGCGGTGCGGAATTTTTCGGACGCTCTCATCTCAAATAATTTAAAAAAATCTTTAAAAGCAAGTAAATTTGGCAACGTCGAATTTAAGTCGATTTTTTGTGTTTAGATTGGAACATTTAACAGGCGGTTTAATTAATTGAGTGCTTATTGAGCTTAATTACAGTTTTTCATAAAATTAGTAGTGAAAACTGTGTTTAAATATATCGTCTAAGTTTTGTGTAAGTTATAATATCGAATAAAATGTTAGTTGTTAATAAAATAAAGTAATTTGTTTGGACTCTTTGACAATGCATAATATTGGGTATTTTCCAATTTCTTAGAGCTTATTGAGCATGGTTACATTTAACAATGAATATCCTTTTTCTTTTTGTGACATTTAGAGACTTTTAAATATTGTTGTGCGTAAAAACGTTTCATATCTCCAAAATTAATGAGTGTTAAGAGTGTTAAATGGCTATAAAACTAGTGGATTTTGTTAAGGCACCCTTTACCCTTAACAAATATCAAAAAGAAATATAAATAAACTGGTGCCCTCAAGGCACAAATAGCTCTCTAAACTTACCTTATACTGGAACAAGACAAGAAGACGTTTCCTTGGAAATGTATCACGGGAAACATTCCTACTAAAGTCCAGCAGAATTTGAAAATAGGCTGTATTATTGTTTAGAAAATAATGGAGCTCTCCGACTTTTTGCATACTACTTTAATATATGCCTTTATATCAGAAACAGAGCGTATACAGATAGAACTTTTTAAGCTACTTAAACTGATATGTCACAAGGGGTGATATTTAAAATTATAAAGTTGGGGTGGCTGGAGGTGAAGGGGTGCAACACAGAATTCAATCAACAGTGGTTTTGAAGGTCCCCTCAAAAGCGTGTTTGTGCTGCAAGCCCTGTATCTTTATTTAAGCATAACACTTGTTTGAGATTTTAATGACGCGCATTATTCCAGTTTAAGATTTTTTCGATATCAGCATTTTTTTATTACCACCAAAAATTATCTAGCTGGTCTTTAGTTAGCCGCACTTCTTTTGAAGTTTTGCAAATACCGACCATTTCGTACTATGAAAAGTTGAACCCCAAGAAACCGGTAGTAGCAACACCGAAGTTTTGTTAACGCATAAAAGTTTGTGTAGTCTTGATTAATAATAATTAATACTTTTTTTTTTGATTAGGCAGTGAAAGTGCAATATTTCTAGCATCTTGGGTAGGTACTCTATGGTCTTTCGGTGCTTTTCATCTACCTCATATTATTGCTTTCATATTTGAATTTTTACTTACTTCTACCTAAATGTTTCAAATAGTACAAGTTCCGGACGACTCATAGGTATTTGTTAAGATGAAAATATTTGGGATTTTTTCTTGTAATTAGATCTGTGTTGTGACTAAACCGCTTTAAAAATACGTAATAAAAAAGCACCTTCTACAGGTAGGTATACCGTAGTTACCTATATCTTTATAAGAAAAAAAAACAACTGTTGGCATACTTCAACATCAACCTGTTAGTTATTTATATTTGTTGCCTACTTTCTCGAGATAATATTATATTCCACGTATAATGTGAGTTCCTACAATTGTATTAATATGTATTTTTGTAAATAATGTCAATAATATTTAAAGATTGCTTCTGCATTTCAACAACCATCAAAGGAGTTAACTTCAACGCCATAAAGGTTACACTATTTTTCAAATTTCGATGTTCGTTAAAATTTCGATATTTTAAAACCAATATCAGTGGAATAGTTAATATTATAACATTTGTTGGACCTTTTCTTTAAATAAAATTCTTTTTTTGAAATTTTTACAAAA
This sequence comes from Apoderus coryli, assembly GCA_911728435.2. Classification (NCBI taxonomy): domain Eukaryota; kingdom Metazoa; phylum Arthropoda; class Insecta; order Coleoptera; family Attelabidae; genus Apoderus; species Apoderus coryli. Next base: position 4,724,365 of record OU452204.1, on the reverse strand, counting down.
TATTGACATTCAAAGAGCATTTTGACGCCACAAAACCTGTTATTCCAGTATTTTAAGTTGTTTTCGGGCAAGGACAAACATAACAGTACGAGAAACACTTTCCCGGCTGGCAGAAATATTTCCGTACCGTTTTTCAAGCGCTCATAATATACTATAATATAGACAAAGTAAATTATTTGTTATATATATTTATTGTTACATTGCAATTATTAATCACCGACTGAATTTTTTACCCTGAGAAATGCGGGCAACATTACATAACAGATTTTTCACTTTTCGTTTTAAAATTTATATTAAACCCAACTTGTCAAATCTGCGCCAGAGTGAACCAAAGTTGTCGCTGAGGATTGGCGAAAGCAATGCCCTGTATATTCTCCAGGATATGGTAAATTTAAACATTTGCCAATAATTTGAGACATTTTAACAAACTTATGAATGCCTAACACCTGTTTACAGCCTTTTCCCTTTTGGTATTTTAATAAAGACAATTTTCTAAATTTTTTGGTCTTAATGCAGAATATTTCCTATAAAATTCCATGTACCTATGTCTCAAATATTGTGACAAACGATCTGGGGTTTTTAGTTTTGTTGTCTGGGTCTGGAACCCAAATCTTCTTAAAACTTAAACCATTAGGGCCTAGCGTTTAACTTAAACTAAGTTTGTACGGTTCGTCACGTCGGCATGCCCTAGCGAAATATTCACCAATATAAAAGTAATAAGAAGAAAATTATACTCCATTTTGTTTACGTTTTACTTTAAAATTACCTTCGTTAAGAAAAAGATGTCATCTGGTGATTCAGTAATAAACTACTGTAGCTGTGCCTGTAATAGAACTTTTGACTTGTTTGCTTTATAGCTGCCCGACTGTCGCTTTAGGAGAGCTCGTAATTTTTGGTATTTTGAAATGTCGATAACATCTTTTGTATTAAAAGTTGCTCTTAGCATAGAATCACTTGACCACAAAGTAGATACTTTCATCTTCGTAGATAATTTGACAAAATACGCAATAACAACGTTTTCGGAGCGCGAAGTCGTATGTTTTTTAAGGCAATAGTCCATAAATTGATTATAGGTCAATTCGGATTTTTCTCGAGATTTCTTCGGCTGCAGATTTAACGTAACCATATGTGCAGCTTCTACAACTTTAGGTGGCGTCCCGGAAATGGCTATATCCTCATCATGTTCGATTTTAATCGTTTTAGAAGCACACAATTTTGAATGACAATGAATATACATTATTTCATTTTTTATTTATATCTTGTCATAATATAACAGCAAAAGGTCATATTTTCTGCCAACAATAAATAACATATTTTCGCGGATTTTATTTCATATACAGCAGTGACATTCAGAGCAACGTATACAAGCGAATTTAAACAACTTACAGAGATTGATTTAATGGCTTTGTGTCTTGTTAGTGACACAGTAGTGAGAGCACTGTATTTACTGTCTTATGTTGTGGCGCGAAACGAATAAGTCTTATTATTTAAGGATTTGGATACTATTTAAAAGTTCTAAACATGTATCAACAAAATAAACCTTTGGGATTAATAATTAAAATCACAGCGTGAATGAAAAAAATCTATCGCGGGAACTAAAAATACTAATAAAACATTTGCAACGAATAAATTCCTGATCAAAGTTTTAAGAACAAATATGAAGTTGTCTTTCAACCATTTTAGTAATGCTAGAGTATATTATGTTTTAACAGTCATTTAAGTTATTGTGAAACGACGGTCAACTAACAACTGAGGGTCTCAATGTTTTTGTAAAAATAAAAAATATCGATTATTAAATTTTTGTATTTGAAAGGCATACCTAGGCCTACTCAAATTTAAACTCAGTTCAATGATGTTTAGCGGGACTTTTTTCCATCACTTGGCACGGTGAAAACATGATTAAATGAATTTAAACGTGGTCGTTCCAGCTTGGCTGAGAATACACGTTCGGAACGGCCGACTGCACTCCTAAGCATACAAGCATAATTAAAATAGTTGAGTGCAAAGAATGACTCTGGCGACTGAGAAGGTAACGGTCACAAAATTTAATTCACAAAAAATAACGGGGATGTATTTTTCTTGACCATAACTTGAAAATAGAAATTGCAAAACGCAACGACAATTGAAGATGAATTAAGCGCCATTGTATCAAAACAGTTCATAAATTAAACTTTAATTTAGTTGATTACCATCTCGTTCATAAACTAAATGACGCAGCTTGCTCAAAATTTTACAGTAGTCTACCGATAGAGGGCAGTTGACGGAAACAGTGTTGCCATTAAAGTTAGTGCGCGGAAAATTGAAAAAGTAACGGACTTATTCGTACGAATTCAGGCACGGAGCAGATATAATATGTATATAGCTTCATTGACATATTAATTGTAATATTTATTTATTATGTACGTTTTATTTCCTTAGTAAATACTTATGATATTTAAGTTCTCAGAATTTTGAGAGAAATTAGTCTTGTAGATTTTAGAGAATAATAAAATTAAGAAAATAAAATAAGATCAATCTAAGTATTACATAATGCCGGTTATTTAATTTTATTTTGCGGATGCGGCAAAATAGTAAAAACAGGACATTTTTAATTTCAAACAAGTGATTCTTTAATTATTTTGTTAAATAAATTTAAATAATATGTACTTATTGAAATACATCTCTGGGTATCTACAACGCTGGCACTTGTTTGAATTATATTGTAATACGAACGACCATAGAAACAAATCGGGTATTATAATACCTAATCACTTTAATCTTTGTAGGAACTCACAGACACATTTATGTATAACCCAAAAACTATTTTTATTCTATTTCTTCCTCACTACGTTCCAAAACACACAAACATTCTCTAAAGATGTTTTACTATTGTTATATACACGCAGACGTTGTGTTGTGTAAAATCCTATATTATGAATTTCTTGATTTCTTTGCCCTTATAGGTATATGGCTACAGATGCATTTGCAATCGACAGTTTATATAATTTTACTGCCCAACAGACCGAAAAGGTTTTTTTTTTGTATTTTGAAAATAAACATTGCAGAGTAAAAGTACAAAATACAGGGTGTCCGTTATGTAACGGAACGGGCGATTATTTTCAAAATTATTTTCAAACGAAAAGCCGAGACACGTCACTTTTGATTTATATGTTTAGCAATTTTGAAGCCTACGAATTTGACTGGAATTCTGTCGCATGACGCCAGTATCTAGGTCATGTTTATTGAAAATGCAACCCCTATTTTTTAGGGCAGTTTTGAGTTGCTGCTGTCTTCCTGAGTACAAAATTTCTCAACATTAGTCGATCTCCTGAATAGTTAGATTTTTTGTTTAAATCTACTAAAAACATACGTATACTTAGATAATTTTTATGGTTTGACCATCCTGTTAACAACTCTATCAATAGTATATAGTGGTATATTCAAATATACCACTCTTATGCCCTCCGTACTGAACATATTTTATTATTAATTTGACAAATAGTAAAAATGCAGTTACTCCATTGTATTTAAAATTGTTTGTTAGCATAATTTATTATAATACCCATTGAAATTTGTCTGTATAATTAGTTGTTAAATTGAATCATTAATAGCTTTTACATCTTATAATAACAATTATTACTTTAAAGGGCGTAGCATTATTTTTTATGTTAATAGGTATATGTTTTTAGTAATATATTATTTAGCTCCATCAGGCTTAAGAAAACTAAACATTAAATTAAATAACAGAAACGAGTTATATAATTTTTTCTCATTTATTTTTTTTTCACAAATTATGAAATTAGAACAGTTTTGAACATTAATAGAAGGTATGGGAAATAAAACACGTCTTCTCCACAAACTAGATTCTTTATACGCTAAAACAAAATTAACAAATGCCAACCATGTTTCGGAATCAAGCCGATTCCATCTTCAGTGGCTATGACACATCTCTCATTAAATGGTGATAAATTGGAACATTAGATGAAAACATAACACATAGTTACAATTATCTTATTGTCGAATGTTATCGACGATTTTAGATTTGAAATTTAGATTTTAACATTTTAAATATCCTGAAAAGCATTTAAATATATAAACTCCACAATTTTATAGCATGAATATTTGAGTGGTCTTCACCATTTTGTGGTTTTTCTTTTAATATAATTATGTTGTTAATATTCAAATTAATCATCAATTACATCAATCTTTTTTGTTCTTTTTCTCTTTTTATTTTTCATTTTCATTAAAGGATTATTTAGAATTTTAAGATAATCGAATATTATGCCCATAATTAACAGAGTTGACTTTAACAAATACCTTTTATTTAAAACTATCTAATTAACTCTTTCCATAGTACCTACCTTAGTAGCTAAATATAGGTATTCCATCGGGGACCGATTAATAAATGTTTCGATTTGCTCTGGTTCCTTTTTTGGGTTGATATCCTTCAGAATTGCGTTTAAGGTATGAAACTAATTTGGAGTAATTTTCAATGTTTATATTACTACTGGAAAAGAGCAGGTATCAGTGAGAGGAAATAATAATAAAATCAATTATTTATTTTATTTTTTTGATAAAACTGGAATCGGCCGTCCTGAGCAAAAAACAATATACTTTCTTCTTTCTTGTCCCGAAACCTTATGCTGACTGAGTGCTTCAATCTCAAAATATATTTTGTTTCCAATCCGAATGTAACTTTGCATTCTTTCTCTGATAGTAGATATATCTAGATTGAATTTCCCGTAAAGTTTTGCTTGGTATTCGATGTTGTTATTCTTCAACACTTCCAACAAAATTACAACTTCAAAATCCGATTCCTCAATGGAGTCCAATAAAATGAAATCGTTCATCATTTTGTAACAAATTAAAAACAGTAGTAGAATTAGTTACAAATTACTGACTCTTTGGTTAGGTTAAGTTCACCCTTAAGGGACCTGTAAATTTTGGATCTATCTGACATTTTTTTAACTAAGGACCAACCATGTAAGTACATTCCTATAGCGTCCTAACCTATTAATTTACTACACAAAAGCCATACATACATTTTAATTTTAGTAGGATTTTTACTTTCTTGTCCCCCACGCGCCTCCGAACGTAACTATTTCTATCGATTCTGCTACAAATGTAAAAGGCATATCTGCAAATTTTACATGAAGACCATAACATGCTAGAAATGCTTATCTCTAAGAAGAAGAAGCAGACGTGGAAAACGAAGATTCCGGCTAAAACCAGCGTAACTGATTTTGTATTTTAATAATAATATTAAAATGCCTTAACCAAAGTAAAAGAGCAAAAAATACGATTAACCATACTCGTACCAGGCACCGAAGGTCATTTTTACCCCTACGCGACCACTTACAGAATTAAACCAAGCGCCTACTTGAGGGTTAAGGTTGTTGTTTACGGTGAGCGCGGGTGTATTTCTTGCTCTTTTATCTCTCAAATAGTGGCTATGATTACATATTCGTTAATCGTAGCGTTAAAATTGTGAAGAGCATCGAAAACTCCATATTATATTCTTAAACGCTCCTCAAATACTTTTTTGTTTTGAGCTCAGATTTGCGATTTAATGAACACGTCAATCAACTACTATAAAACGTGATAGCTCTTATTCACTGTAATATTCAACATACATGATGCGACATTTTATTTGAAGATTTTCACCATAAATCCACACATTACACAATAGATTTACACATGGAACATTATTAGATACTTGATTTTCCAACAAATTTAATTTACTCAACTCTCACAATAATATAAGAAATATTAAAACAATATTTTATCTAAAAAAACTCGTAATTTATTTTTATTTTACTACTATTCACGTAAACTAAATCTGGCAGAATTGTTTTTAAATGACACAAGTTGACATAATTGGCATTCGAATATTGATTCGTCTTCACTAGACGGGCTACAATTTCAATAATAATAAAAGAAGTTAAATGACCCCAATATGTACAGACTGGCTACAAGTTCAATAATAATAAAGAAAATTCAATGAACTGGGTCATAGAGATGCAAGAAATGTATTGATATATTCCATGCATCTCAATTTGTGATATCTTAGTTTTGAGTCATTTTAATTATTATGATGATCTGTATGGTCCCTGTATAGACAAAATGACCAGTTAACGTATACAAAGTGTCCAAAAAGCCTGTTTACGTTTTATATATGGAATCCGAAAATTCGAACCCGTAAGTATCCTATAAGCTCAGGGACACGAAGTGCTTAAATATGGAAAAAAAGAAGGAAGCTTCATAAATATGATGACTCTGTTGTCCCATTTTGGTTTGTTTGCTTTATTGTTTATGATATTATGCATAATTTTAAAGATATTTTTAATGGAGAATACGGAATGGTGTGTTGTTTAGAGTATATGTTAGTGTAAAGTAGTAGTAAGCACCTTGACAGGCAATTTCCTCTCTCGAGTTTATTTTCATTACGTTTGATTGTCTTGGTTGTAACTAATAACACCGTCAGTCGGGTGATTGTCATCCTTTTGTATCCAATACGAATATTCTTACTTTTATGCATTGTAATTATTGTACTATGTAGTATGTATGTCTGTGTTGGGTGCAATAGAGAATTTAATTTTATTTTGGACGTTACTCCGTTATTTACGTTTTTTCTTGTGCGCGTAATCACAGTAATAACGTAAGCGTTAATTAAATAAAATAAATAAGGGTTTCAAAACGCCTTTACAGTGCCATATATAGAATTAGCGTTTACTTTTTAGTGATTTGCTTTTACTTAAAATAATGTTGCAAATGTCCTGTCGCAAAACATGTCCTTAATCTTAAAGAAGTACTCCATATTGAAGTGGAGTAGAATGATATGTTTTTGAATTAAAAGTCAAACTCCACGAAAGAAATTTTATACATCTCTCGAAAATTTATACAACAACCATACATGTTTCGGAGCACCAGGCTCCTCAGTGGTTCGTAAAATTGCAAAAAGCTATTTCATCGTTATATTTATAAAGTTATGTTGTATTAGGAGAAATGTATCAAACTCACCATTACGTGCAACATTTTAAAATGTTTTATGTTATAAATAAATCACATAATATTCTTTAATTACTATGTTAACAATTGTTATATCATTAAAATATTGTCAATAAATCAGATTACTCATTACTTGGGCCTTAATACACTTTTTCTTCTTGTAAATCATTAAAATGAATAAGAAAAAGTTATATTTAAAAAATGGACTAAACTTCTTTCAGCAATGGCGTTTTGAAAATTTTTTTAGAAACTAAATTTGCATATATTAGATAAATATAATAATTTCAACCTTGGAATGTAGAATTTCATAGTTAATATTATATTTACTAATGTTCTACATTTCAAGGTTGAAATTATATCTATACAATCTATGCAAATTTGTTTAAAAAAAATTTCAAAAGATAGTTGACTCCGTTTTTGAAATGTAACTTTTTCCCTTGATGAATTTTAACGATTTACAAGAAGAAAAAGTGTAATAAGGCTCAAGTAATGAGTAATCCGATTTATTGACAAAATTTTAATGATTTAACAATTTTTGACCTAGTAATTAAAAAATAACATGTTATTTAGTTTTAACCCAAAACATTTAAAATTGTTTCACGTAATGGTGAGTATTTTGATACTTATTACAATACCTCAAAAATATTAAATACATCCTTCTTTCCAGAGATTAGTACATTTCTCCTAATACAACATAACTTTATAAATAGAAATGATGAAATAGCTTTTTGTACTTTTACAAACCACTGAGGCCTGGTGCTCTGAAACATGTAGGTATAATTTTTAGAGACATCTATTAAATTTTGTTCGTGGAGGTTGACTTTTATTTCAAGAACATATGTCCTTAAGTTTGGATAATGAAATGCATGGAGCTTATTTTATTCCAATCTAGCCAATTGCGACTCTACTTTGAAATATGTAATATTGTAATACCTCTCTTGTTTGACTACAATTTTAATTTATTTTTGTAAAAATATATTTCTCACTCTAATCTTATTTACACTGGGAAGATAGTTTATAAATATTTATTTTACACGTTTGAGTAAGTACCTTTCTTATTAATATAAAGTGCTGCCGCGTAACTAAATATGTCATAAAATAAGTTGTTTTCACAGTTTATATGTAAATATGAGTGTCTGTAAAACTTAACAACTATTTTTCAAAAACTATACGTATATTACGTGTTTATTTATACTATAAAATCTCTCTTCTTCCATTTTAGCCTGATTATGTTTATGTCTATAATGGTAGTTAAACCAAACATTTCCATAAGTAAGAAATTATAATAAACTTCACAACAAATAAAACAAAGAGATTAATTTTTTTTCCACTGAACGTAGAAAAAGTTCCACAAATAAGACCATCATGCTTATATTTATTTGTGCTTTGGTTCTAAATGTTGCTTCACATTGTTATGTGCATTAATATCCTGCTGAACAATCAAATAAGAGTAACGTAAGTAGTGTTTTGTTCGTTGACTCTTAAAGATTAATGATTTTTGAGCTACCAGCGGACACAGAGTTGTTATACAACACTATTTATTTTTTCAAGTAAAAGTATCACAAAAAATGACCCACGAGCTAGTTTACATTTGTTGTGGTATGCGTTTTATCTGCGTCTGCATACATACAATATTATTTGTGACACATAAATGAAGGGCTTACGTCCACGAAATAGGTTTAATAGAATCAATTATTATGTTTCGATACATCAGGTTTCATCATCATGAGTGGTATATTTCGATATTTATAAAAAAACGCTATTTGTATTTTATTTTATATGCGAACATTCCGTCGAAAGTTTTATTAACTTTTTATTAAATTAAGTAATGTTATGTAAGAACTTTATAAAAAATGCGTTTTTTTATATTTTCTTTCATATTTATCATTATATTAAAAAAATAGTAGTGTTTTATTAATCAGCTTATTAACCATTGTTTTGAATATACCTTAAAGAGTAGGTCTCATCCATTTGGATTCTGCTTCAGTAACAATAAAACCGTATATAATAATATGAAAAATACATAAACATAAATCATAAGTTACATTAACAAAAAAGACAATTGAATACATTGAATAAATCAAAGTCAGGACTGGAGAAGGAGCTTCAAATAGAATTTAATGTGTCTAGAGTGAATTACAAAAACTTCACGAATTATTATTTTTGCGTGGAAGCAAATTAAATTTTGTCAACGAATCCTAGTAACTTTTATCTTTGACCAGATAAGTTCCTTCCTATCCAAAACCAAGTACTTTCAAAAATCTGCTTCTATAAGCCTTGAATGTGAACTATATACAATTCAGGTTTCTTCCTCAGTTTGCCTTTAATGGCAAAATACCATATAAAAGTATAGAGTTCGTCATATGTTTCATTTTCAATTATTGATTTATTCACTTGTATATAGCCTTATCCTTTTATAAACCCACGATCCGCCTCTGTTTAAAGATGCAGTTTGAAAAAATGAAGCAACAATCATTAATGGATTTATAAAATTTTGAGAAGTTACTCCATCTTGTCGCAAAATATGAATTATGTGCACAAATATAAAAATACATTAATTGTTAACTGTGCGTCTGGCTGTGAAGAGAGCTTAACTTTTATATCTAGAATTTTACTATTGAATTCTATTAACGCTTCTTTAACAGTAAACCACCATACAATACCGAGACCTCATAAAATTAATTGGTATTTTTGTTGTTTAACATAAAGAACAAATGGTATTGAATATTGAAATTGCCTTATTTGATTTTTATTTATTACGCACAGTGAATATATGTACAGCTATACACAGTGTAAAAAAGAACGAGCTTTATTATGAAAGAGACGATTGTGAAAACGTATAATAAAAAAACTTCTTAACAAAATGTAAAAACCCAGCATGAGATGCTGTTAAATATTACTTCGAGTTTTGTTGTTTAATTTTCATTTCATTTGAGAGTGTCCAGTGTGATTTTGCACCAGTGTATTATGTATGTGAAAGAGAATATCCACAGGTACACCCTTAATGAAAACGTGCACCCATACGGTCCGAAAGGTACAACATAAGACTAAAATTGAGTACGATAAATGCGGCCAGGTCGGCTGCCTGAGGGGGTTAGGGCGATATATATGAAACCACTTAAGTCAAAAGTAAGAGCTTATTTAGTAGAAAAATGTTTCTACCCATTTGATGAATTTTTATTGAATGATTTCAGTCAATTGTTAACTGTTTGATAATGCTTGATATTGATCATTGTCTTATATTACATGTTGGTTTGTTGTTTTTGACGTGACGTGTATAAAAGCTTTTGTTACTTATATACACTAATAAAGATTATTATTATTTACATTAATCTAACTGGGAGAACTATTTCTTCAAATAATTCACTTCATTTAACAAAGAACTGCATCTCACATCAAAATTGTACACTACTGAAGTGAATGGTTCTCAAGGACATGTCAGCTACTAAAACAGCAAGGCAACTACACGTCTGGAAATGTGGAAATTTTTCTATTTATTTATTTTATATTGTGCATCCCTTGGTTTGCGATACCCTGTCGGCCATAAATGCAACTCACAACCAACTTGGCTTAAATTCCTAGCTTATTTTTGGTTTATACGAATGAATGCAATTTTTTAAAGGGCTACTAATAGACCTTGTCTTGTAGGGCTGAATATAGCAATTTAGCAAAGTCCTAAAGACGAGCTAGCAACTATTAAAATATAATAAGTAGTAGTATTATTATTTGAGGTATGTTTTTGATTCAAATTCTACTTTGTTCACCCTATATTTTCTCAAACTGTAATTGGTCTTTTGTTTACTACTTTATCCAATACATAGCAGTCTTGTAATAAAGTCTTAACAATTCTTTCATTAAATATAAACAGTGAAGATTAATGGAACTGTACTAAGTAAATTTTAATTAATAATAATTATTTATGTATTTAATTTCTTAGAATTACGTCGATGCAGGATTTAAATTTTTACTCTCAAGCATATTAAATCAATGGATAATCTTATATTAGATATTTAATAACTATACTATATAATTATAAATGATATAAAACACGTCCACTCCACAAATGAATCTTATATAATATAAAATTATTATACCGTACATGTTTCGTGATTCCATGGTACCATCTTCAGTGATAAAACATTAAGTTAAATACAGAAAGCTTGATTACATATAGACTCAACCGATGTAAAAAGAAAAATCAAAGGTACATTTAAACGATAACATAATAATAAATTACATGTACTAACATTCTGAAACATATAATGCAGACCAGTGAAAAACTAAATGTAAGTAAGATGATTTTTTATACTATTATGTTACCGTTATCGTTGAATTGAACAGCCTGAAACTGTCGGTCAGCTACATTTTTTAACAGCCAGTTAAATCCAATACTTCCTAGATTGTATTAGGTTCTTAAAATATATACCCGGTGTATTATTAAAGCTCTAGATCGGCTGTATCTCCGAAATTATTGTTCATATAGCTTTCGGGAATAAGATTAATTAGCAAAACTGGCCCTCAAAAATAGTGTTGAACTTTCAATACCTACCTACGACTAGAGGTGTTAAAACTTTAATACTTAAAAGAACTCAAACGGACTGGTAGGCATTAGGTTACATTTTAAAATATTACTTTTATTTGTCTATAGCTTTAAGATTCCTCAACATTTTCATGTATCAGCTAAAATAAAGGGAACGGGATACAAGAATGATGTACTAGAAAAAATGCAACTCTTTAGCCGTTTTAAGTCCACTTAAGTTCATTGAAAAAGTAATTTGTACGATTCTTTTAAAATGCAAATATATCTTCAATATTTTGTAGACTGTCCGCTAGTTGATGTTCAATATCGAACTGACTGCTAATAACACCTCTACTACAGGACAAAATGCTTAATTTGTGATATCATGAACAAGAGTCAGAACACATTAATATACGTATTTATAGTAGTAAATATAGTGGCTTCAAACATAACTAAAATATTAGATATAAATTAAAAATACTTTCTTTGGATTAAAAATGTCCGAAAAACGAATGCAAATGAATAATCTATGCGCTAACTGATAGCTATTCTAATAGTTATCCATGAACAAAGAGTGTCTAACATTTCTTCCATTAGATGGAGTACTACTGTTAGGATTTTATTGTAGTACCAAGATGTTGCACCTTATATTTGTCGCACACTCAGAGAAAATAAGCGGTATACTTGAATGGTAGCCCAATCGAAGCAATCCTAACCACCGCCAGCTCGGTCAGGAGTAAGTTGAGGGTTGCACCACTGGTTTATGGGCGCTCAAAACCAGAAACCAACGTTCTTGTGTTCAGCCTTCAACTATCGCTCAATAAATAAAACACCAGACTCATCTTACCCAATTACTAACTATATTCACACAAAGTATCACAGTAAAATTATCACTTAATGAAATTGATTAAACAGTATTCAAAATTATGCAAGAACTCAATCAGCTCCAACAAATTTACCCAACTAATTATATGTTAATAAAACAATTGAACTATTCAACAACAATCTATACAGCCACTATTCAATCATCAATCGGTTAAACCGTCATAAAAATGAAAACTAATCAGTTAAATTTTCTAATAAAATAACGGTAAAGTTCAAACGTTATCAATTGCTCTTCAAAATATATATGTACTTACTCAATAATAAATATTAAATTGCAATACTAATTAAAACAGCACTAAATACCTAACTTTTCGAGATTTCCAAATTTACAATAATTATTACTTAAACTTATCGAAACGTGAATAAGATTCAATCATAAGCGGCAAAACTTCGCCACTTCTAGTTTAGCAAAAACTTGTCACTTGAGTCAGTTATTCGAGTTAAGGTATGGCGTGTGATTAATTAACTAACCTGAATTAATACGATAGCAATTAGAGAGAATCATATATAACATTAGTTCTGAGTGGTACTCATTCTGATATGGGTCTAGATCTCATCATCCTTCACAATCGCATCAATCCAACACCATACACGTCTTAGTTTCTCCAACGATGACCAAAATACCAACCCAAGTGTCTACTTCGACTCATGTTGTGGCAAACTTCCAGCAGCAAACAACTTAACAACCCTTCTTCACGTATTATGCTTCAATAAAGCTTCACAAAAGGGTCTGGTGAATGTTTACCAGGTAAAGGTAGAAACGCAAACAAAACGCAACCGCAAAACTAGTCGTAAAACTATTCATCAAAAGAAAGAGAAAGCCCTGAAATAATTTAACATTAGAATCAAAACCACACTCTCAACGTGTACTTAGAGAAACACGTGACATAGAAACTTGAATAATCAACTTACGTTGTTGGTATGTGGCTTTAATGTGAGTTAGAGCTATATAGCTCTTCCATAATTCTCCAACCAATTGTTGTTGGTCGAAATTCGGTTCAATCCACTAAAGAACGTAAAAGAATACTAGAGAAAATTCTAGAATACTGAAAATGGCTACTCACCCCGGCACCATGTACATTCAATCCAGAAAAATACCGACTTGTGAGAAGATTACTCAACAAACGTAAAACTTACTAATACGATAAAATCTTCTCACATTATGTAAAGTTTCCACCAAAATCCCAATTCGGAAAGCAACACTTGCTAATAAAATAGGGGAAACTTTACTGTACAACGTGTAAGGAGTCAGAACCAAAAATGAACAAATGACAGGTTATACTTAGATTCTCGCAAAATCCAGAATTTTCAAATAGGGATGTAACCTAATTCAACTGCAGACAGATTTTTGTTCGGGGAGTACGTAGAAGTCACTTTATTATTGCAATAATTGATCAAAGGTCTAATCCACAAAAGCCTGTCTTCGGGTTTCGAGTCGTGTGGTTTTGGATTCTCTGCAAACATCGCATTATAATCATAAACCGGTCTCTGCTCATGTGCGTCGAAAACAAAGGAATATTGAAAAGCCAGTGTCTCTTCCATTAGTCTTCAGTAGGTACCGTACTTGCTAGGCGGTTGGGTCCATTTTACAGATTCATCGGAGCTTGTTGCATGTTGATTTGGACAGGTACTGGCAAGAGAGTGATGAACAGGTACTGGCAAGAGAGTGATATCCATGTATCCATCCACGTTTCGCATCAAATTCTGAATCCAGATAATCGTGATCCGCTAAATAATTGTAAGAATCTAATAAACTCATTTCCAGCTCACTGTCGATAAGCGGTCGTTTACACCCGATTTTTATTATTATTTTACGCCAGATGGACCAGCAGCGTCGAAACGAACTCAATCTGGTACCAAATTACACTTTCCAGATATATACTGCACGCGCTCACAACACAACACCCTTCTAATTCGCGTCTTCAGTCATAGCGGGTATGCGCACATGATCGGTAAATTAAAGTCGTTAATTGATTGACCTGTGTTTAATGCCTCTTTCGCCAATGTTTTCGTTAGCATGTATTTCTGAATGCGCCTTAATCCATACAAATTCTAATAACATATGTTATTGTTTAAGGCCTTTGAGTGATTAATGTTGAAATAGTTGCATCATTTATGCTAAAACACTGAAGATTAATCAGTTTCAGGTTAAAACTAATCTGTTAATAAGAATAAGACTGTAATTGACTAGTTTTAATTCAAATTTTACATACTTAAATTTTTATATTATATATAATAATACTGTGATACTTCTATTCTCGCGTTTAGACAGCGACTGATTGATTTCCGTGATTCTCATGGAACTGGTCCTAACAGCGATGTGGACACCGATTTCAGCGAGTTCTGGAATCATGTGCTGTGGTGTTTTAATGTAATTTTTCCCGCTGTTAGGTGTAGGTCGAGGCCTGGGTCGCGTGCGCTCTCTGATAGAATAGTTTTTTCACCTGAGCTTCAGTCTCTTTACGGGGAGCTAAAGCATTTGGGCTGGTTGAGGGGACACGTGAGTGAAGCTCATGTATGCGAATCATATGCTGCATTGAAGAGGACTGTTAGTCAAAGTGTTAGATCAGAAAAAATAAATAATTTCAACAACATACTATCGGTCTCATCCAATAAATCAAAGACTATCTGGAATACCTATAACAGCTTGATGAGAAAGTCAGGAAAAGCTAGAAAAAAATAGAAGCCATTCAATCGTCGGATGGCTTTTATGCGACTCGACCTTTGGAGATTGCATCGGTGTTTGTTGACCACTACTCTAACATTATTGAGAGGAGGTTGCGTGATCACTTTGGCTGTGCTCTGTCGGGTGCCTGCTCCAGAGGGCTTGTGAATGATAGATCTATGTTTTTCGCCCCTATCGATGAGTACGAGGTCATGAACACAATACGCGAATTACCCAATAAAAAATCGACGGGTCCGGACGGATTTCCGGTGCACTTGTTGAAATGCAGCGCGGCGGAGTTTGCTCCTTACTTATGTCATATTTTTAATGCCTCGGTATGCTCAGGTACCTTCCCGTCAAAATTAAAAGAGTCTATTATCGTGCCAATTTATAAAAAGTGAGAGTGACATTGAAAATTATAGACCTATAGCGTTGTTAAGCGTTATTTCAAAGGTGTTTGAGAAGATTGTTTCTGTCAGAATTATGAATTTCCTGAGTCAGTGTAACATAATTACTACTTCTCAGCATGGTTTTAGGTCGGGACTTTCTACCGAGACTTGTGTGACTGAATATATCCAGCACGTGCATGATCTCGCTGATGGAGGCAATTACGTTGTTTCGTTGTGTTTTGACCTGTCTAGGGCCTTTGATACTGTCGATGGAGATTTTCTGAGGAGCAAATTGTCCGATATGGGAATTCGTGGTGCGGTCAATAGCTGGATTGCGTCATACTTGTCTGATCGGAAGATTAGTGTCAGGGTTGATTCGTCGGTCTCGGAATCTAAAAGTATTAATGTGGGGGCACCACAAGGGAGCGTTTTGGGTCCGCTTCTATTTTTACTTTACGTAAACGATCTGCCCCTGCACATTCCATCTGCAAGGGCTTTTATGTATGCCGATGATACATCTCTGGTAGTCCACGACAAGGATCCAGAAGTACTGCGGATAAAAATTCTATCCGTTATGCATATATTTAATTCCTGGTGCACTCAAAACAAACTGATGATCAATCATGATAAGACTGTCGTTCTGCAGTTCAGTAGGTATCGTACAGTGCTGAATTACGACTTGGTGTTTGAGGGCCATCGGCTGGAGTGGGCTACGTCTTCGAGGATTTTGGGAGTGACCTTCGATCGGCGGCTGCAGTGGGCTGATCATTTGGAGTCCGTCAGTCGTAAACTGAACAGCCAGGCTTACGTGATTTACACTCTCAGAAGTCACATGAATACTGGCGCTCTACTTAATATTTATTACTCTTTCGTGTATGCTACTATTGCCTACAACATTATCTGGGGACGATCGAGTGACATATCCAGGGTGTTCATCATCCAAAAAAGAATTTTACGCACTATGTTTCGCCTGCCCTACAATTTCTCATGTAGGGAGACATTTAGACGATGGCGTTTACTCACGGTTGCTTGTATATACTTACTTAAAATCCTGACGTATATTTTTAAAAACATCTGCAGGTTTCGGCGTAATGGCTCCTTGCACGACTATGCGACTAGGGGCAGAGAGAGGATGCTTTTATCTAGGCCTCGACATGAGTTTTTTAAAAAGTCACCAGATTACTCTGGACTACTTTATTTTAATATGTTGCCTGAATCTATTAGGAATTCGAGAAATATTCATCAATTTAGTAGAAATTTAAAGGAATTCCTTATACTACACTCTTTTTACAGTCTGAGCGAGTATGTTGAGCACTGCTCTTAATGATCCTTCTCTATTGTGTTTTGACCTCTTGTGTGGTGACGAACTGTTGTTTTTGTTTGACTGTCTTATTCTGACGTTGTATGTTTATGGTTTAATGTACATATAGAGGTATTTTTGTGTATAAATTTTAGCTATATGTTGATACCATTGAATTTGTGTTTAGATTTTGTATTGTATTGTTTATTTACTTGACATGCCTATGTACTATTAGATTTTTGTACTAACTCAAGGCTAATAAAGTTATTATTATTATTATTATTAAATCTGCTCTATCTTTGTTACAGATATGGTAGGACACAACACAATTTACACGTCGACACCTTCACATACCAATATCTAAAATGATCATCAATTGACTACTTCAAAAACCCATAATTAAGAGATACATGGAAGATGTAATATCATTCCTCATCTAATCGATTTGGTAGTTCAATGGGTGCGAATATGGGCAAGAATGCGTCCTTATTAGACGCCCTACCATCTGGCCAGGGCACACTACATGTCGTAATGCTAGGACTGGATTCTGCCGGCAAAACTACAGCACTCTACCGGTTGAAATTCGATCAGTATTTGAATACAGTGCCTACCATTGGATTTAATTGCGAGAAGGTTAAGGGGATGATTGGAAAAGCCAAAGGTATCGTTACATATTATTTATGTATAGTTAATTACTACATCAAATATACAGGGTCGATGGTACATAAGACGTTTCGAGAAAATTAAAATTCAACTAAGGTCAATGCAATGTATAATATATATAGTAATAAATGAATTTATGGGCATAATTTGAGTACAATAATAAAAAATAGCTAAAAAGTTAAGATACAATATTATTTTAAAAAGGTTCAAGCTCAGCAAAGCTTATTTTCAGCAAGGACCTAGTAATATACACATAAATAATTAAAAGTATTCAATATTAACAATTTACGTAAAATAATAAAAATTATACTATAATTATACAATTAGGTAATATTGTATGGTTATACCGGAACTTGATACCAACTTTCTTATTTCAAACAAGCGGCCAATACACTCAGTTGCAATCCTTGAGATAATAGTTCAACCTTAAAAAGAAATTGAATCGATACATTTCTGGCATCTCTAATAATGAAAGAAAGAATATATCGATACATTTCTTGCATCTCTAATAATGAAAGAAACGAATTTATCGATACATTTCTTGCATCTCTATTAGTGACAGAACCTTGACATTTCTAGCATCCGCGTCCAATTAAATGTATCCGTTCGAGTATCAATATGTGCAGACGGGCTACAATTTCAATAATAATAAAACAAATTTCAATGACCCAGTTTCCAATAATAATAAAAATTGTTCGATGACCCAGTTTTGAACTCGCAACTTACGATTACGAAGAGTAAACGTTTACAATTGGCCAACAGGTATGCCATGGTAGTTTTTTTAAAATGGTCTTTAAATGCAGACGCCCGGAACGTAGATGGTGAGGACGGTAAAAAATCAATATTCGAATTCCAAGTGTGTCAACTTGTGTCATTTAAAAACAATTCTGCCAGATTTAGTTCATGTAAATAGTATTAAAATAAAATAAAAATAAGTATAAATTAGGAGTTTTTTTAGATAAAATAATGTTTTAATATTTGTTATATTATTCTTCGGAGGAGATCTGCACCAACTTTAACTCGTTTTGGTTGAAGATTATAGTGAATAAGAGCTATCACGTTTTATCTTATTTAATGTAATACCCTATATATAATTATGCTTTTGGATTCTTCAAATGTATGTGAATAAATATATTTTTTTTGGCCCAAAACAGGTCTCCGGAAAATATTTCATCCACTGAATCGACAGCCTCCTGAAATTTTGATGGTAGTTGAAGAATATTTTAGAAAAATCAACTATCTTTAAAGGTTTACTCATAAGGTTACAGGGTGGTCGCAAACTACTTTAGTGTGATCTACTAATGACAATTATTCGCCATTTTGGCGGTTGAATAGACAGGATCTTAACTTTTGGAAGATAGTTCACTAACATCTTAAGCATATCAACTTTCTTGAGAGATTGACGCACTCGGTTACAGGGTGGTTGCAAATTAATATTGCATTTTTATTTTCTACTATTTAGTATCTTCTATTCCCCTGAAATTAAAACCCCATTATAGGGAATTTTTTAAATTGATATGAAATTTACTTTATTCGAAAGATAATCGTAGTCTAATCTGGAGGTCCAATTTTCGTTGACTTTTTCCATCATTTGTGGCCGTATATCGGCAATAAGGCGGAGAATGTTGTCCTCCAAGTGGTCCATCGTTTCAGGTTGATCGGCGTAGACTAGCGACATCACATATCCCCAGAGAAAATAATCTAGCGGCGTTAAATCAGACGATCTTAGAGGTTATATTATAATATTTTTTTTATTTTTTTCCAGGTATAAATTTCTTGGTATGGGATGTTGGTGGTCAAGAGAAATTACGACCCCTTTGGAAGTCGTACACGCGCTGCACTGACGGCATCGTTTTCGTACTAGATAGCGTAGATGTTGAACGTATGGAAGAGGCCAAAATGGAACTGATTCGAACAGCAAAATCTCCGGAAAATTCTGGAGTTCCTATTTTAGTACTTGCCAATAAACAAGATCTGCCTAATGCTAGGGAACCAAAGGAGCTGGAAAAACTGTTGGGTAAGTTGTACATAAGTGCTAATACTTATTTTTTTTGTTTCACACTACCATGCTTCCACCAGACGGGCCGTTTCGTTGATCCACAACTAATCAGGCACTGTGACCCAAATTTCCAACATTTACGAAGAGCTTATACTAGCACACACTTCCTGCCGTTCACCACTGATAAGTTGTGGATCAACGAAACGGCTCGTCTGGTGGAAGCATGGTAGTTTGAAACCAATTTCCAACATAACTAAACAGTTACTTTATGTAACAAGCAATTCGTAAATAAAGCCTCCCGCTAGGGAATTCGGGCGCATCTAGTGTTGGCAATAGGATAGAATGGAGTTGTTACTTCTTGTCCGGCCATCGTTTGTGAACTGTATTTCACCCGGCATATTGCCTTTTCACGCTAGATGTCGCCAAAAACATCTCTCTCTTAATCAATTCTCGTGCTAGTATAAGCTCTTTGTAAATGTTGGAAATTTGGGTCACACTGCCTGCCGATCACCACTGATGAGTCGTGGATCAACGAAACAGCCCGTCTGGTGGAAGCATGGTAGTGTGAAACAAATTGTCAACATAAATAAAAAGTCTTAAAGAATGTGTTTGGCGACATCTAGTTTTCGTTGGTAGTACGTCGAGTGAACAACAATTCACTATATCGACTGGCTGGGAGGTCACTGACCCCATAAAGCACAACTACCAACACATAGATGCGCCGATACTCCCTTAAGCGGGACCGCCTATATTAGAAATGGGCTTGTTTAACGAAACAAGACTTAAATTCCGCGAGTTTGTGGTTGACAGACAAACTCTCGGAATTTAAGTCTTGTTCTGCTAAACATGCCCATTTCTAAAAAGTCTTGTTACTTTATGTAACAAGCGTTTCGTAATTATACCTTTTTTTTAATAGAAAATGTCATAGATTTAATATCAACAAGAAAAATAGAGCGATTAATCCTCCTCCCCTCTTGTACGACCCTGAGCAAAAATTACCTATTGGAGAATTAGGTCTAGAGAGTATAAACTTTCGTTAATTTATTGTTAGCGGTTCCCAAAATATTGCCAAAAAAGGCAGTTCAACTAGCCCCACATGTTATACAGTGTGTCGCATTTAAGATGAAGACCCCCCATATTTTCGCAAATTGCAGGAATGCAGATTTTAATTTTTGCACTGTCATAGAGGTTGACGGTCACACTTAACGAAACTAAGCCTACTATGAATTTACCAATAGGACCGATTTTCAATATTGAGTTAGAGATATCGAAAAAATCGGTTGTGTCGCCCCAAAACTTTCCCGAAATTGTATTATTTTCATTATTTCCAATAAACTAACCTAACAAACTACTTCATTCAAAAATTAGAAAAAAAAATATTGCCAGAGCTGGGATTCGAAACCAGAACTTATCGCATGCGAAGCGCACGCCCCATCAATGACGCCCTTAATCATATTACTATATTAATAAAAATATAATAATAAGAGTTATAGGTTACAACTACCTAACTGGTGAAATTTTGAACGCAATTTTCTTGAGAATTATGGGGGCAAATATCAAAAGTAACCTATGTCCACCCCTACCACAATGCTAAAACGATTTTAATCAAAAATGAATGGGACTCCTAGGATAACAGTCCCCCAAACCAAGCTTTAGCTCAATTGGTTAAAGCGTTTAGGCGCTATCGTGGAATACCGACATACACGCAGACAGACTTCCATCTGGAAATAGTGGTAAGCGTCTCAAGGAACTTCAAAATGGTTAAATCCGTCTTCATCTCAATTTTTTGTTTTTCGCGTTCACAATACCTGTGCGGGAAAGTAAAAGTATTAGAAAAAGTTGTACAGTATATTATTTTAACCCCCTGTGCCAATTTCGGTTGTTTTTCTAATAATTTTCTGTCGGACCAAAATAATGAAAAAAGAAAAAATGTGAATTTTGTTATGAAACTCGGTACAAATAATGTTTGGAACAACTTTTTCTAATTCCTTTATTTGAGATCTCTAGCGCGAAGCAAAATATTGAAAATTGGCCCTGTTTGTAAATTCGTAGTAGATTTAGGTTAGCATAAGTTACATATATCAAAAAGTGTGGCCCGTCAACCTCTATGACAGTGCAAAAATCTCTATTCCTGCAAATATCAAAAATATATCATCTTAAATGTGACACACTGTATAAGGTTTATCTGCTTAAAAAACTGGACGCAGGTTTTCGTTTGGCACACTCAAGGCAATGTATATAATATAGACTTATATTTGAATATTAGGATACCTCTAAGTCATTGTTTAGTTTTTCTAATAAAGCCCATTATTATTATTATTCTAGTAATTTCCACTATTTCTGTTTTTTCCAGGTTTGACTGAACTCGGCAGTGGCGCTGCCCCAGGGGGCCACCTATGGCATGTGCAACCTGCTTGTGCAATAACAGGTGATGGATTGCACGAAGGTCTAGAAGCTTTATACGAAATGATTTTGAAACGAAGAAAACTAGCGAAAGAACGTAAGAAAAAGGCAAGGTAGGAATGTCTTAGTTATTGCTCAGTGTAAAGATAATTTCATTTAAGTTTAGTAGAAAAAGTTTTGTTTATAAGATGTAAAATAAACGCTTTGAAATAAATGAAACAATGAACAAATCGATGTGAGAAGCTGATAAATACATCAATGGTTGGTACAAAGTATTTCGATAAGTCAGGTCAATTTGTAACGAATATTTGTATTAATAGAGTTAGAAAAAAGACTTTTTGATAATTTTGAAAACTGTTTCGCTGTTAATTAATAGAGAAACAATAAGAATTTGACAATGGATAAATTAAACTAAGTAAAATAATTATGAAACACCCTTAAGAAAATATAAACTAAGTCTAAAGTCTTCTTTTATCGGTTTATTTACTTGTTATTGAATAGTTGATCTTATATAACTAAATTTAGAAATGCTCAAATATAGAAAGACAACACTTGTCATAGCTGAGGCAAAACATGAACCTATTTTTAGTTAGTTAGTAAAACTTTGTATTTGATGTCAAAATGGGAAATATACAATGACGGTTTAAATATTTACCAAATTCAAAAATTACTCTAACTTGGCAAAAAAAACCAACAGATATATATATATAAAAGTGTGTTTTCTTCAGATAATAGTAAATTATGAAAAATCCCTATTGAAAATTATTAAAAAATCATTAACAAGTAAATATACACGAAATGTAGAAGACTTTATAAAACAGGCAATGTAAAAAAGGTGGGAAGTTCAAGTACAAATAATTTTGCCATGCAAAGATCGCAAGTTCTCATCATTATTTAACTTTTTTTTTTTAATATACAGCATTTCTTCATTGAAAATTCATGATTATGTGCGTTTTGATAATTACTATGAACATAGCAAATATATTAGAATTAGCAAAAATTAATTCTTAATTATTAAATTAAATTTCTTACTACCAGCGAAAATATCATTGCAAAAAATTAAAATTAAGCAGATTAAAATATTCTTTAAATTATTACCAAATTACCTAACAAAAATCGTTAAAATTTATACATGATGATCACATCAATACCATAAAAACTACACGTTTAAATATAAATATTAACGATTGTGGATCGTTGGAGTCTTAAAATTTTGGTAACTTGTCTTTACTCGGCGAATAGCGACTTCAGTTAACTGTAACAGTTTTACTAACTTTATCTTTAGAGTAAAAAATGTAAACACATTTTTTTAACCTTAAACATGGTTTAGGAAGAACCTCCCGAAAACTGTTTTAAAAACCTACCGTCTAGAAATCGTCCCCTAAAATCAGCCCACAGCTTTAGTTTTCTAAAAAGTGCGCTCATGATTTTTTATATTATTTCGAATGTTGGTAAAAGAGCTAATTCAGTAAAATATAAAAAATCGGATTTTCGACAAGCTATAATATAATCTAAAATTATATGCGTAACTAAACAGAATTTTATTATTTTATTATTATTTCTATTATTATTATTTTTTCTAATAAACTACCATAACCAACTCCTTTATTCCAGAATTATAAATAAAAAAAATGCGAGAGCTGAGATTTGAACCCATAACCTTCCGCATGCAAAGCCCGCACTCTACCACTGACGACAGCGACGACGCTTATGCGAATTATGTTCTATAAGTATCTATAAGATATACCAGCTTTCTAACTGGGAAACTTTTAACGCAATTTTCTCTCGAATTATGGAGGTAAATAATATCAAAAGTTACTTATTGCTGTAAAAATGCTTTTAAATGATGTATCACTCGACCCCAACTGCTTTTTAAAAATTTGGGAATTGTGTGCACCCCTATCACAGAAGAATACATACAGATACACACACAGAGAGACATACCTCCATCTGAAAATGGTCTTCACTAGCTTCATGAATTCGCTCCTTGGGCTTTGTTAAACTATCTCCTTCAAATCACCCCAGACATAAGAAATTCCATTGGCGCCATATCAGGAGAACGGGTCGGCCACCTAATGGGTCTCGTATTGCCACTCCATCTTTGAGAAGGAATTAATCTGTAACAATACGAGCATTATGGGGTGAGGCTCCATTTTGTTGAAATATCATTAGCCTTTGTTCCAACAAGTATATTTTGGGTCCAATAAAACGACCATGGAATACAACTACCCTCACGTTAATTCCAAATATGGTTTGAAAACGAGTTTCCATTGTCCATCGAGGAGTACTGCTTTGAGACTAATAATGGGCGTTGTGTTTATTGACATTCTTGTGAAATCAAAAATGTCTGGAGTATCATCATAACCTGAAGGATTGCCATAAACTCCAACCTTAAAAATATTTGCACAATAAAGAACGCGTTCTCATCAACAAACACCTAAATTTTTCCAAATTGATGCTAAAAAATAATAACTTTTTTTATCTCATTGAATTCTTTATTAAATCAACATTCGAAATCTCGCAAAAAAAGCATGAGGATGTCATTTAAAAAAACTAAAGTTGGGAGTTGTTGTTAGTGACTGATTTTCTCGGAGGTAAGTTTTTAACACATTTTTGGAGAGGTCCTAACTGATGATTAATAAATTTGGTTGTTAAAAAATACAAAAGTTATGCCCAGGGACATTAATTAATGACACCTGGTATATATTTTTACAAATCATACATCTAACAATCAATCCGCAAGATATTTTAGAGCCAACGGAAAATTAACTTTCGTCCTATGATTCAAATATTTTGTATTGATGGAATAACAATTATTGTGTGGTGCTGGTAAGATTATTGCGTTTCTTGAATTTTAAATTAGTTTATATTGTACTTTTTATTACACTGTGATATTATTTCTAATATACCTAATATAAACAAAAAATGTTAATGTAAATATGACATAAATAAAGAGTACAATATTTTGTTTCAGTGTACCAGAATTTCTCGGCTTTTATTAAATATACGATAGATCAATATTATTTATTATTACCTATAAATTAGATATATTAAATTAATTATAAATACAAAATATAGACTGCATAATCCTTAAGTTTTCTGCTTTTATAATTTAATGCTATTACTGATATTATTGATAAAATAGTTATTGAAAAAAAATGACACAATTTATAAAAATGTAATTGCGATAACGCAATATTTTTAGAAAAACTATATTTTAAAATCCACACCCCTGATGTTAATTAGAAGATAATTATTTACCTATTTGTGAAAAGAAAGTGAAAATGAAAAATGAGTAACAAGAGAGAAGTGCAATATTTTCATCTTTTCAGAGTTTATGTATAATAATTTGCTATGACAATACCTCATAAAGTATACAGTGGTGTAGTGAACGAAGTTTGATATTACTGCGTTATAATTCTAACCTTTTAAGATGCTGCAATCAGAATTGGCCTAGCCCTTTCAGTTTTTGAGATACACGTCGTTTTTAAACGTTCTGCATTTTGGAACCCTACTCGTACCTCTGTTATTACAAGCGTTTCGCCTAATTTTTAGCCTTCCAAATATACATAAAGGTCTATGGTTAATTTTATAAATAAAGGAAGTAAAAATAAAGTACCACGAAAGCATATCAAAAATACAAAAACTATCTTAGCTTAAACAATTGAACAATATATAATAATAATATCCATTTTTCAGTAATGAGCGCAAACATATATCTTTTTAAATGCAACACCCTCTATATTATTTTAGGAATAGCATGAGCTTTTTAAAAATATATTGTTGTATATAGTTTTTTTTAAACAAGCTAAAATTTATACATAATACACATTATAAATAAAACAACGTTAGAACGTCAGAAAAACAACAAAATAATAATAATTAATTGGTTTTCAAAATGCAAACCGTTTTCTCTAAGGAAAAAAGTATTTGATCTAGGAAAACAACCCCTTGTCACACTTACTTCGTTGCCATCATTAGTCATACAACAAAAATGAATTTCTAAAATATTCTAAAATTGAAACAGTCAAGTACATAAAAATAACTATTAAGAGTTATTTTAAAATTTGCACTTGGTTAACTTAACCGTAAATTCTTTGACAAATTAGGTTTTTTAATTAATTTTCAAATATTATTCTCAAGTTTTAAAGCGGTTTCAAGTGGCTGCGACAACTAAATAAAAACTTTAAATCAAAAATCTCCCTTTTCGCTTGGGTTGTTATATTTTTATTCAATTTATTTGAATGCACCTGTATACTCATTGATGGAACAAAACGTTAAAAAATGAAAGTTGTGTGAGAATGTTACCTATTATTCATTAATAATTAGTAATTAGTCTTTAAATTGTGAAATAATGTTAAAACAATGAACAGATATAGTTGTTTTTTGTTATTATTATGTTTTTGTTATTACCTGTGTGAATAATCTAAGTTTAGAAAAAGTGCAATTTTAGATTATAAAACCATTTTATCATTATGTAATTATAGTAATTATAATGAAATTTTTATTATGTGTTAATTAAAACATTTTAGAACTTAATTATTGCTCATCAATAATGTTATACAGGATGTCCATATCAGCGCCCTTAGGACAATTTTTTATTTAACAATATTTAAATTTTATCTTCAAACTAATTTTGAGTTTTCCTTTTATGCCATACAATGAACGTATTTTTACCACACGTTCCTTTTAGAAAAAGTACCTCAAGTCATTGTTCCATTCATAGCTACTGTAAAATGGGGCGACATTTTAAACAGATGTGTGAATTAAAGCTTCATTTATAATATTTTTAATTAAAAAAAAAAGAACATAATATTATACTATTGTTAATAAAAGAAAAATAGTATAGTTTGTGATTTAAGCAACTATAAAAAGTTACATAAAACTGGTTACTAAATATTGTGTTCTTTTACTCGAGTTGTAAAATGGACTACATCGTAAAAACAAAACCCCTTAACCATTTGATATCAATATACATTAAGTACCATTTAGTGGAACATTGTATAGGCTATTTGATTGTGAATCAAAATTTAATAAAAAATTTGTTTGAAATCAGTTGAACTTACTTATGTTTTACAAATAAAGCTGCATATTTTATCCTCTATATGTCAAAAACTTTATTTATAATCACACCGTCTAAGAGGGGCACTTATTTATACACCCTGTGTACGTTGCTTAATCGTTAATTAAACTAATTTTGTGAATTATATATTATGTACATATTTTTTTTATTTATATTGTGTTTACTACATTTTATTTTTGTTACATGTTTATGTTCTTTTAAAAATGTTTTGAAATCATTTTGCTTTTTTATCATCAAATATTGTGTGTGAGATTTAATTTCAATACAAAATATCTTGACAAGCTAATATTAACATTTCGTTGCTGTAATCTGCTCATAAATATACCTAATATAAAAGTTTATTATATTTGGTTTGCTAAACTTTTTGATACATATTATATGTTGTATAGTGTTACCAAAAATACTGTGACATATTTACTTAACGTTTGGGAAAGCTTTTATTGTTAGAAAATAATAATAAAACCATCTCCTCGCCCTGAATTTATGTTATGAAATATATTTAACTATTATTAGATTGCGGAATAGGAAACTTCGTCAAAAATATTTCATCTTTAACCTATTGAAGGATAATATATTTCAATTAATATCTGTATATTGCTGTTTGATAAATAAAGTTCCACTCCTTAGTTTTTATTTAGTGGACAGTAAAAAGGCATGTTTTATTAATTAACAAATATAAATTAGAACTGAGCTAGACGAACGAGAAGATTGCAATACTCTCAAAATTACAGCAGTGGTTAGATTACCACGAAATCAAAAGTGAGTAATCAATGTCAATTTATATTATTAGTGATTTACCACACCACCGACAGAGGATACCACTTTGTTTACTTACGTGAATTTGCATGGTAACATATCAAACTCAATCCTCAAAATGTATGTTTCTATATGCAGGACTATTACAAAACTGCAAATTTTGTAATTAGCTAGCATGAGTTCACAGTATTTAGTCAATACACAAAAAAAAAACTGAACCTAAAACGGGTGTACCACGGTGGATGGCATATTTGACGTTGATGGACAACTAAATAACGAATCATTATGAAAATTTGGCAACGGTGACAAACGACCATGATCTCCATGAGTAATTCGAAAATTGAAAAATATACATGGTGTTCTATTTCAAATAGCGATGTTGCCACCTGTTTATGGTAGAGGCAGCAATACTGCATGGTCAAAAATATTCGTAAATCATAGATCATGGTAGTTTATCTCGGTTGCCAAATTTTCAAAATGATCAGTTATTTAGTTCTCCATATACGTCTAATATGTCATACAGCGTGGGACACCCTATACATATATTACAGCATTTTTTTAATATTCAATTTTTATCCAAGTTTCTTTGGTTTATGGAAGGAAATTTTTGTAGTGAGAGAGAATTCTATAGACTTTTAAAATAATTTCATTTGTATTTTCTTTGATACTTTTTTTAATGATATTTTATTTGACAAAAAACTTTTAATCGCCGTTTTTGCATATAAATTAAATCTATTTAATAAATGAATTATGTAATTATTATGTATTACCATAATAATATTATACATATTAATAAATAATTTTATTCTAATAAGATAATATGTAAATAGTGCATTCGCTATTAATTATATGTAAAATATTCATGTTATAACTATTATTTGTATCTAAAATATTATTAAATGTTTGTTTTTCTAAATGTGTGTTTTATTATATTTTTTTAGATAATTTTCTTAAAAGAATGTATTTATAAGTTTTTAGAATTTCGAGGCTTAGAACGTTCGATTCATTCAATTATTCATATTCATTTAAAAACAGAAAATTTTACGTTACATAGTTGAACTTAAGTTAGGTAATTAATTGAAAATTTATTTATTATTTTGCTTATTTAGGAATCAATCTATAGTAGATTTTCTTTCTAAATCGCTGCTTTCTTTTTCTTGCTTTTGTTAAATGTAAATAATATAATGTCCCTCACTTTCTATATAAAAAATATTTATTAATATTACTTATGCCTATTTCATTAAATTGTGAAAAATTTTATATTTTTGAAAAATGTTTTTTCCGGCAATTAAATATTAAATAATTGAATTTCTTTTAAATGCTTACTAAAGTTGTTACAGAAATAAAAAATAATAATCAAACCAAATTAATTGTTTGAAATTTAATTTTTGGTGCAAAATGGATGCGGCATTAAAAACAATAAATTTCCAAATAAACCCCATTCGATTAGGAAATGAATACTGAATATATCTGCAGATTATATCAGGGAAATTACTATACGTTTTCAACAAATGTCACAAAAAAGGTATGTATTTTATTTTGCTATTGTTGCCACTAGTGCACCAGCTTATTGTATAGTTACATGCATTTATAGATATAAAAAATCGATTGTGTCACCCCAAAACTTTCCCGAAGGTTGAACTAGCGATATCGCCTCAATAATTTATAGTGTTCATTATATTCAGTGGCGGCTTGTCCTATGAAGCAACGCTTCACCTAAATAATCAGTAAATTTATTAATATTTAAGTATTTAATTTTATTTTATTATGTAATTATTTTTTTTCCATATAAAATTTAAACTATAAATTAATGTATACTTAATTTTCAACCTGCTTTACCATACAACTGTAATTTTGAATTTCGTCTTCATCTGAAGCAGGCTTTATCGTATACACCTATTTAACATACATAATTTACATACCTATAGGTACTTCGCTCTTTTTTTATTCGTGTAATAATAGTAAAACATTATTTAGTTGCAATAAAAGTACCAACGTCACCTCCACAAACTGTTTATTATCTAAAAGTGGAACATGTTTCGGGATATCTCAGATCCCATCATCAGCCACCACAACGCTGCAAAAACATCAAACATGAAAATAACCGGTAAACATTATTGAAGTGACAAAACAAGCAAGTGAAAACTCACCAAAACAGATGTCAAAACTAACTAGAGGTCGATGTTAAAAAGAAAAATAGTAATATAAAACAGTCACAATGTAAAATAAAAACGATATTTCATTTGGAAACATGTTACAAAAATGTTGTTTGCATGTTTGATGTTTTTGCACCTTTGTGGTGGCTGATGATGGGATCTGAGATATCCCGAAACATGTTCTACTTTTAGATAATAAACAGTTTGTGGAGGTGACGTTGTTATTTTTAGTGCAACTAATCTTGCACTCCACAGTTACATATGGATTATTTCTTCAAAACATTATTTATTTCGGTCTCTCTCTCTTCCCTGTGTGCGACAGTTGACACCATTGCCAGTGCTTGTGTCCTATGACAATAGCCTATTTATTTATCATACACGTTCTTATGCAGATGAAGCGTGCCTCAAAGCATTTTCATCTATAATTCAGCAACAATGGGCAACACTGCCATCTGGTATATACCCACTATAGAACCACCTATCGCTCTTTGTCTAAACATAGTTGCCAGCGTTTAATTGTACTAAGCATAGCATACGAATCTTGCCATTAAAAAAACACTATAAGAAGCACGCTTCATATAGATGCAGCAGAGATTTAATGTAAAATAAGGTTATATGACAACGCTTGGCGAGTGTTTTGTACCTATATGTCGATTATTATTTTGATTATATCTATCTCTATCACACAGTCGCAAATTTGTAGTGGTATGCTAAATGCTAATATTATTATTTTTATTTACTTTTTGGGAAGCTTAAAGTTTTGATTTTTGATATTTTGAATACAAATTAGTCTTTCTATTTAGTTACCTACATATTTAATTTAAGTTTTAAAATGTAAAAAAGTAGTGAACAAATTAAAAAAATATATATAGGATTATTAATTAGTAGGTACCTACCTATTTTTATAAAAATAAATGGGTAGGTATTATTATTTTGATTATATCTATCTCTATCACACAGTCGCAAATTTCTAGTGCTTGCACAGTTGTGCTATACCTGTGCTAATATTATTTTTATTTACTTTTCGGGAAGCTTAAAGTTTTGATTTTTGATATTTTGAATACAAATTAGTTTTCTATTTAGTTACCTACATATTTAATTTAAATTTTAAAATCTAAAAAAGTAGTGAACAAATTAAAAATATATATATAGGGTTATTAATTAGTAGGTACCTACCTATTTTTATAAAAATAAATGGGTAGCAGCGTAAATTATATTTACGCTGACATTGGGTAAGCGAAGTTATTATGAAAAATTATGTTTCTTTTTTAATTTTAACTAAAGTTAAGTTTTTTAATCAACACTCCTTTTAAGAACAGAAAAATCTTGTTAAAAATATACAGACACACCTGTTCCAGATTTAAATAAATGTTTGATAAACATAAATAAAGGCAAATGCATAAAAGCAGAGCTTCTAATAATATCTGGTATGAGACGTATTGTGATTTGCTAACAGGTAGCATAAAAGTAATTTGATGGACAGTTTCATAAAATTTGGTTTATTTAGTATTATTATGAAGTAGGTAAATATATTCTAGATACTAATTACACTTTTTAAAGAAAACAATACTTAGGTGAGGTACCTACTTATAAACATAACCTATATTTTATGCAGTTGACGAAGTAGGGATAATAATAATATATATTTATTTAAGAAATTACAGTACAAATTCAATTTCACAAGAATATGCAGCTTAAAATAAATATATAGTTGAAATTACCAACATAATAAAAACATACTTAACTAAACCCTTTCTACTATTTGAGAATTACTAAGCTAAAAGCTTGTCAGCCATTCTCAAACAGTTCGAGCAATAGTTTATACTTTCATCCCTATAAAGACAACGATAAAGCAAAATAAAGAAAAAAGAAAAAAACAGCAATTAAAAAAAGAAAAAACAAACATTTACTGCCCTAAAATAAAGAATAATACCACAATACATTCCTAAATTATGTAGGTACATAAATAAATAAACGTCCTTACTTACTACTATAATATTACATACATGGCCAAGCCAGCAACTAAATAGGTAAACTACTAATAGTAGATAAATAAACAAGTGAACAAGAGGAGAGCGAATTATTATTATTATTATTATTATGTTATGCTTCACCACATTAAACTGCCACAAGCCGCCACTGATATCATCTGGATAACGAAATGTTTTCCTCATAGACTCAAAATTTAAATACCTACACTATTAGTTATATTATTGTAATGTTACATAGGGAACAATCGATTTGAAATATTGTTTGATATAGTATCTATACATATCAAAAATTCTTTTAAATAACCCTCCTCCTTAAGTTCTGGTAGATACATTCAATCTTTCTCGTGTATGGATTACCATATAAAGGAGCAGATGCGATACCAAACTTGGGCGGACATGTTTTAAAAAGACAGGTAGGTTTTATAGATATGCTGCAATCTAGATTTTGTTTAACAATACCAAGAAAGGGAATGTTTCCACCAGTGTCCAAGCAGTTAAATTTAATACAACTTTCCATATGTATTTGGTGATATGTTGATGTGGGTGCTAAGGAGACATTAATAATATACAGGATAATTAAAACTTGCGGCTGTTTTAATGTAGGTATTACTTAAAAAGAATTTTATATCCTATTAATTTCTACATACTTAAATCAAAAATTTAATTGCTGTTCTGGCAATTAGAAGTAAACACGAGTTACTTTTACCTACATTATGTAGCAGCTTTGTTACCACCAATAATTTAGAGTTTGATTATATATTGTGGATGCTGACATTGACTATTTATTTCATTAATACAATAATTAATAGTGACCGACGTAAAAATGTAAATCAAGCTGAATCGTGAGGAGAGTTAAATTGTTTGGTTCTAGCATCTACCGCAAAGCATAATAACCTTTATGTCTAGTAGACACAAATCCAAGTAAGGCAAAAACACTTTAACAATAAGCTTAGGAGATTACATTGAAACCAGAGCCTTCTTTGAAAATAAAAGCTATAATCATGGCTTAGGTCCAATTTTGAGTCAAATAACGTCAGCAAGTGATAGCAAACTTCGATGAAATCGAAAATGCAATTTTACTCATGACCGACGAGGCTCATATTCATTTGGATGGTTTTGTAAACAGGCATAAGTTTAGATTATTATTTTGCCTGCACATTGCCGTCGTCGCATAGTAATGTGAAACATATATGATTCCAGCAAGATGTGGCTACGGCACGACAAGCTTTCGATGGAAAAGTAATCTCTAGTTTTGGAGATGTTGCTTGATGTTATTTTTGTTACCTATTTTTTTTTTAATTTTCTTAAAACTCCGAGTTATATGTATAACTGATGATGTCATCATATCAAATACATCAGTTGTAGGTATAACACATTGTTTAAAGAAAATAAATTTTTGTTTCAAAATTTGTGGCTTTTTGAAAACTATGCGATTCCCTGTAAACACCTTGTACAATATATTATACTTACTAAATTGATCCACCTAAAGAAACAGTCTTAATTGTTTCTTTTTTTATGTTCTTGAACCATATTTCTTTTAATTTTTTTATTCTTGTTTGTCTTTGGGTTTCAGGTTCTTGAAAACAACATTCTTTTTTTTTTTATTAATTTTTAGCGAAAAATTACATTTCGCTTGTCGAACTTTATTAAATAAACAAGTAACAACGTTTCGGCGATGGTTTGTCGCCTTCTTCAGGCCAATCTATTTTTTCCCCTTTTACATTTTGTTGTTGTTTTCAAGAACCTGAAACCCAAAGACAAACAAGAATAAAAAAATTAAAAGTCTTAATTGTTTATCTCAGAATGACATTTCGATTTAGATTTAAAAACCAAATAAAATTTGCTAGTAGTAAGTCCTTTTAGGCTATAACCGATATGTCAAAACCCAAACACAAAGTAACCAAACTTTACATTTTGTAATATGAAAACAAATCTAGTGAATTGAATGAGTTGCAACCAAAAATCACGTAGAGAATGACCGGCCCATAGAGCTCAAGCCCAAATTAAAATATTAATTAATTTCTTGTCATAATATGTTGAAAAACTCGTTGTACCACTTCACGCATGAGCGTCTCGCTAACGCTGTTAGCAAGCTCAGGAGAGAACTAAAAATTAGGATGCTAACAGCGTCAGCAAAACGCGCATCGAAATTTAAAGATATGTTTTTTTTTTGGCGAAATGATAAAACGATATTTTCAATCTTATTGAAAGTAAAAATGATAATAGTGATAACCTCATAATTTTATGTGATTTTAATATACCCACATACGTAAATATCGTTAATAATTCCAATTTTACCGATAGAAATATTACAATTTTTACGAAATTTCTCAGAATTTTTAAATATAAATCAGTATAATTTTGCACTAAATACACAAACAGAATACTGGATCTGGTTTTGGGGCGACCGTCATTGTCGGTTTCCCGCGCAGAGGACTTCATGCTGCCGATAGACTCTCATCATCCACCATTGGATGTGGTACCTACTAACTTTATCTGATGTCATGGTAAACTCGAAAATAAAAATAATGTTCAATTTTTTAATTTTAAAAGACCAAATTTTATTTCGCTATATAATGAGATGTTGAATGGCAGTTTTTCAGATGTGGAGGTCAGTTGAAATATTGAGGAGGCGTATGCATTGTTTTATGAAAAACTTAACTCTGTTATCTCCAGTCATGTCCCACTTTCTCTCCAGAGAAGTTATCAATATCCTCCCTGGTTTACTCCTTGGATAATCCGCAACAGGTTACTCCTTAACCTATTTGCATAAATGTTTCAATCCTTTGTTGTTTCCTCTTTGTTTAATACAAATAATGAATATGTGTATTCAAACGTTGAGCGTTTTTGAAGTGTCGGAGACTGATGTTGTCAGACCCCGTAGGAACATGAAACCTAAGAGTAGTTGTGGGCCTGACAATATTCCGGCATTTTAATTAGAGATCGTTCCTATGTCTTAGCTAAACCACTAGCGTTTTTGTTTAATTTAACCCTCAGCTCTTTAACTTTTCCCGAGATGTGAAAAGCGTCGAGGATTTGTCCTGTTTTCGAAAAGGGAGATAGGTCTAATATAGAAAACTATCATCCTACTGCCTTAATTTCAAACTGGAAAATGTTTTGCAATAATAATTAAGCAACTTACTTATAAGCAACATGGTTTTCTTTAATGTTGCTTACACAGATTTTTTGAAAGCATTCGATCACTTGGATC
The DNA here is from genome assembly GCA_911728435.2 of Apoderus coryli. Classification (NCBI taxonomy): domain Eukaryota; kingdom Metazoa; phylum Arthropoda; class Insecta; order Coleoptera; family Attelabidae; genus Apoderus; species Apoderus coryli. Next base: position 4,689,358 of record OU452204.1, on the reverse strand, counting down.
ACGGTATTTTATTAAATAAGTTGTCAAATTTTGCATTGACAAGTTCTTTTGCACAGTTTTTTGAATCCTAATTACTTGGTCGGAGGCAATATATTCAATTTAAGGGGTTTCAGTCTCCTATAATAGATGTCACTTCTGGTGTTCATCAGGGTTCTCTTTTGGGGCCTCTGCTGTTTCATATTTTTGTCTCTAATTTGAAATGTGGATGCCTACCATATGCTGATGACATGAAATTGTATATCAGTGTTACGTCGAAGCTGGATTGCATTGCTTTGCACAATGATTTGATAAGCCTAGGTGTATGGTGTAACGTTAATAATTTGCATCTTAACACAACAAGTGTGTTATCATATCGTTTTCAAGAAAGGCCAATCCAATAGTATTTAATTATGAACTTGACTCTGCAATATTGAAACGATGCGAAATTTACAAAGATCTCGGAGTGTGGTTTGACTCGAGATTGTGCTTTACCCATCATTATGACCACATAGTTTCTAACTCCTTGAGAGCCTTGGGATTCATTATACGCAATTCAAAATCTTTTAGCAACACGAAAACTATTTTAACCTTGTACAACTCCTTTGTAAGGAGTCGTTTGGAGTATTCGTCAACTGTGTGGAATCCGAAATATTTGACCCATGTTCAGAACATTGAAAATGTTCAAAGAAGATATTCCATATATTTTTGGTCTGTCGCATACGTTCCGTCTTCCTTATACAACAAATATTTGGAATATCTTCTTTGAACATTTTCAATGTTCTGAACATGGGTCAAATATTTCGGATTCCACACAGTTGACGAATACTCCAAACGACTCCTTACAAAGGAGTTGTACAAGGTTAAGGCTTTCTCCATGACGTGTTATTGCGAAGTTAAAACGCGTTGCCTCTTTCCATTCGTCGTGATTATTTTTCATTTTTCTGTATATTCATTTTGATTAATATCAAATTGGATTGGAGTTATTTAATATTTTGAATTTTCACGTTGCAATCTTATCAACCAGTATACGTCATGATCTATTGTACGAGTATTTACCAACAGCTCGCACTAACGTTCTATTACACTCACCCATGTATGCATGTGTTCGGTTTCTTCCTCCGTGTCTGACAGCGTTGACATATTCAGCTGCACTACTGCTCAAATGCGACACTATTTTTTAAATTGTATAATGGCCAATTGCACCGATTCTTACTATAAGTAAACTTAACTAAGGCCGACTTATATTTTAAGTCTGTCTTTAAGTTTGTAGTCTTGCACCGCACTCCACTTAGTTAAGTTTGAAATAATCTTGGCAGCATTGTAATTCTGTAAAAATTCTATGAATTCTAATCACATTTCAGTTATTTTTGTCAACAAAAACTAAATAAAAATAAATAAATTGAAACATAGAAACATGGACATAAACAAAAATAATATAACTAAAAGACACCGAAGTTCAAACTTTACAGAACGGGAAAAAAATTACTTTTTAGCCTAGTTTTTAAATATAAAAATGCTATTGCAACTAAGAAGACCGATGGTAATACCATACATGAGAAATGAGAGACTTGGGAGAAATTCGAAGATAATTTAATAGTGCATCTCCCGGATTGATTCCTCGGTCATCCAATTATCTAAAAAACTTCTATGATAACAGAAAAAAGGAGCTTCGAAAAGATACTGCAAAAGAGAGATGTGAAATATACAAAACAGGAGGAGGGCCGCCTGATCTACCCAAAAAACAAATAGATGACTTTTAGCAATTGTTAACGAAAAAACTATTTTTGGACTTGACAATCCTTTTGATGGAGATTCCTTAAATTTAGAACCGAATAATAATTCAGATAATGAGGTAAACTAATGGCTATCTTAATAACATTTTTATTTGTCAATATTTTTTCCCACCAAACGCCAAAAAGCTTAAAGATCTCGGATGGCAACTGTGATATTATTGCTTATAAAAGACCTGATATATCCACAAACTCTACTCCCAAAAAAATCAGAACTACGGCTCATTTGGAAGAAAATATTTTATTAGATGTTGACGAATTAGTTTTCGATATAAATAATGGGGTAAGGTTTATTTTTGTTGCCATTCTTGGCTTGCTTATCGTGAAAATGAAAACTACCAAGTATAAAATGATGGCAGACAAAACAAAATGCCCTATGGTTGTCGCCGACCAGCAACCGTTGTAAAAGCTCTGAGTTCTTCGAATATTGCCGAAAAATATAATTACTTGACCAAAGGCTGCTTCTTTGTAATTACGAGCTGGCAAATATTAAAAACAATATGCATAACAGTGATCTCGAACATAAACTCAGGGTGGATTCTTTACGTTTAGACATACAAATAAAAAAAAGACAGTTGGAGGTGTTACAAAAAATATAATGGACAATATAATATAACATATATTACGGTTGTTATAACATTTTGAAACTAAATAAAAACGTTTATTATTATAATTATGAAAATAATGTATAAATTCTAAGCCTAGAAAAACCGTGGCTTAATTTAAGTCTCACTTAAATACATTTCGACGTACTGTTCAAAGAGATAAGAAAAGCTTAAGCCTTAAAAACGTGCAATTGGCCATAAATTAATTATAATTATTAGTTACGATAAGTTAAATTGTAAATTTGATATTTGTATATTATATTGTTCATACAATTAATTGTTATATTCCCGGTCAGTAAGTGGGGTATTACTCTGTCCGAGCAGTGTATTTTAAATAAATAAATCAAAATAAATAATGGTTTTTATTTATAGTCTTTTGTAGGTATATTAGATTGGCCTGTATTTCAAAAAATTTTAGTCAGGTTACCTGTATTTACAATTAGATAAGTATGAATGTTTACATAAAGACATTAAAAAAATTATTAAGCGAAATGTGGCACCTACTTTAGAATGGACTTAATTTTGCAAAATGGCAATGGTGGAATTGGACTCTAACCTACACCACCCAATGTTGCGGGATTCTATGAACAGACTGTTCTCTGGTATAGCCATTAAAACACCATTAGGTATATACTATAAGGAATATTAAATATAAAACTGCTTATAAACGTCAATTCCGGTTTTATCAAATTAAATAACATGATATATTTGATTTTAAAAATCTCATCACCTACGCTTTTTGTATAATTTTATCGTATAGATAAAAGGTTGTCTAGGTAGTGGGTATACAAAACGATTATTGTGTGAGTAAAAGTAAAACTTGTTTGGGATTGAAAGTGAATCCCCTATTATATTTCTAAAAATTTGCACATTTTAGTAACACCCTGTACAGGGTGGCCCAAACTGGACGGTTTCTTATGAGAACTCATAAATATGTTTCACAGATACCGAAAAAGTCTCCAAGCTTAGATTTAATGTAATACGCAATGGTCAAAAACATATTTTGGCTGTTTCGCCGATTTTGGTCGATTTTGTTTTCGGTCTCTAACTTTTTTGTTTTCAAGATGATTCGTTTCCCAAAAACCTTTTTCATAGCACTTTTTTTTTATATAAGAAGCTGATATAACTTGTTTTATACAGGGCTATTCGTAAATTTGCTGTTACAATTATTTTTTTTACTTATGGTATATTTTTACATTTTCTTGTAAGACAAAGTTCTTTTTACGAATATGTGTAACACGTTATATCTAATTGTAATATTTATACATATTTTGCTTTTAATCATATGAATTTAAACCCCGGTTTAGCTAACGTTTTTGTATAACGCAGTGAATATGATTAGTCGTAATTTTTGTCACAGTTTTAGTGTATAATGCATAACACAAGGGATGAAGTAGAAGGCCACAACAAAGTGAATCTGGGTGAGATCCTATAACTTCTACTTTAGGCAAAACTACAGCTTTAGAGAGCAATCCTTTAGAAAAGCACATACACGTCTAATGCCTTCTAGAGAAAGAAAATCAAGATGCAAGATGTCTGAAGTAATTAGAGGAGTATAGGAATGTAAGGACATGTTCTGATGGTAAAAGGAATCGGAACGTGCATGAAATAATCTACATTCAAGCTGTTTATCTTTTTTATAGGTTACATTTTATATTGATTTTTTAAGCGCACATTGCCATTTGTCGTAATCATATTCATAAAAGTTGAAATAATTGAACTTTCACAAAAAACTGTTTTAGTCACAAAGACCCGGCCGTTGTCGTCGGCGTTCGGAAACGTCATTGCGGGAAATTCAAACTACAGCATAATTTTGTTCATAGCAGAGACATAATAATATTTTCATAATTTATATCATAAAGTTGATGAAATTTCAATTATTATATATATTCAATAGTTTGAATTTTCTCGCAATAACATGTTTCCGAACGCCGACGACTATAGCCTAGGCTGTCGGTATTCTTACTACAACATTCAAAGTTATGCCTATTACAAATCATAACAACTTTTGCAAACTAAACGTTGTATAAACGATACCATTTGACATAATGTATTTTAACTAGTTGTGCTTGTGACTATAACTATACACTAATCATATTCTTATGCTTATTCGTTGACTAAACCAGCCTTAAGAAGTCAAGTAGGCAACTGTCAAATTTATTCGCAAATTCGATAGGGGTAATGAATAGGATATTTTTAAAACGCACAAGAACTTTTTATTGTAATGAACGTCTTTAACAACAATATATCTCAACAATAAATATAATAAATAAATAATGCAATCAATGTACGAAAAATTAAATGAATAATAATATAGCAAAAAACACTTATAAACTAGACAAGCATTTATAACGTATGTTCAAATAGTCACCATTTTCATTTATACATATGCGGCAACATTTACGGACGGTATTTACTGCACATCCCAGATCAACGGATCAACGGTGGTAATTGTATCAAATGCATCTTGAATTGCCTCCTTCAACAATTCCCTTGAAATAATTCGCTGCCTAAAGGCCAAATATTTGATTCTTCCCCAATAGATAGAACTCTGAAGGGCGTCAAGTCAAGATCTGTAAATACCGTTCGGAATTAAGTATCCCATCATAAATATAAGGACCAATAAATCTTCCATTATATATTGCCACTCATACATTAATAAAACAAATTTGAGCCCAGGTATAACTGTTATATCTATTAAATATGCCTACGCTGGTAATAGATGCCTCATGAGACCAAATGCAATTCATGCCAAAATTTGCATTAACGGCACATTTTTGCACATAACACTGACAAAACTCAAGTCTTCTGTTCAGATCTACAGGAAGTAAATGATGAACCTAGTTCAATAGGGCCTATATTTATGTTTTTTTTACAATTCGTTGAGCAGATGTTCTTGCAATGCCTGGTTCATTATGTATTTCGGGTGGACAAATTGCACCAAAACAGCAATCTCACCCATGGTGATCATCAATATTGTTGATATTTCTGGGTTTCTGAAATGCACCGAAGTTAATAAGATTTCTCTTTAAACTCTGAAACATCGTTCGGACGGTTGTGCTCGTTCTGGATATCAGTTTTCCCCAGTTTTACATTCTCATTGCACTCTATAAAACATTTTAACATATCGGATTATTCATAATTTTCATACATTTTCTGAATGTATTTACAAATCACACACAACAGAGCAAAAAATTTAATTTAAACAAACATTCGTCTAGGGAAAAGTACATTTGGCACCACACCTGTCAATGACTTGAAATCAAAACTACTTTGACATCGAGGATCAAGGTCACGTAATAATAGGGCATAAGTATCCTACAACCTTAATCTGAAATATCTATGTTATATTAGTTTTAAAATTAGTTCGCTCAACGTGAACTGTTTTATGAACTTGCTCTTGACTTAAACGGCTTGAGATAAAAACAATTAAGGTGATACTTTATTGTGTAAATTTCCGCTCTCTGCACTTTTGAAAGCAAAAATATGGCGTTCAATTTGGAAAACTAAACCTGACCTCACAAAGTCTTTGAAGGTCACGGTGAAAGAGCTAGTCAAATTCACAGTAATAGCACCGAATAATAACTATAGATGTAATAGTTCGAACATGGCCCTACAAGTTGTTGTTAAACACCTTTTAAATGGTGTTTTCAAAAGTAAACTAAGTTTAGCCAAAATGAGTTTTTCCGATTTTAGTTTATATTTATTTCTGACATTATTTTTACAGATATAAAAAAATTAATAATAATAATAATCTTTATTCAGTCATTCATTTGTACATTTCTGTACATAGACAGGTCAATACACAATATTATCCACTATGTAACTAACTAATTAAAGTCACAGGACAATGAATCAATACTAGATTGTAAAAAGAAACTAAAAAGGAGAAAAAAAACAAAAAAAAAGAATATTGTCTAATCTAAAACTATAGACCGCCGTCCGAGTGCAAGTACATACATACAAAATAATTAAATAATTTTTAAAACAAACATAAAAATAACAATAACACAAACAATCAAATAAAATTATTGTACCAAGTCAATATACGCTTGTAAATTATAGAATGCGTTATTTATTAGGAATAGTTTTAATTTTTTCTTAAATTTGGTACCGGCTTGACAGCATCTTATGTCCTCAGGGAGAAGATTGTAGAAGTAGCGACCTGAATATTTAGGTGATGTTTTATAAAATTCGTGCTTGTGGCGTGGCAAGTACAATCGATTCCCTCTCCTAGTGGAATACTCATGGTTACTTCCACAGGTGGGAGCACTCGCCCTATTCTCATGAATATGACAGAGTAATTGTTCTAACTGCTCGTTTTTGCAACACAAATACCCTGTCAATCTCGACACACCTACCACAGGCGATTATACCATATGCAATTGCCGAGTAGATCAACGACCGCAAATCGATGAAAAACCTCAGCGAATTCAAAACATATAAAGATCTATGGAGTCTCTTACATAGGTGGTCCACATGTGTTACCCAACCAAGCTTCGAATCCACAAACACCCCCAATAGTTTCACTGAATTTGAAAGAGGAAGACGAATTTGATCAAAATCTATAATGATGTCTAGTGTCCTATATTTATTAAAGTTTAAGGTAACTGTTTTTTCATAATTGATGATTAATCTGTTTTTATGACACCATACCTGAAACTCCTGGAGTGTAATATTAATCATTTGTTTGAGTATTTCAGGGCTCTTGTCAAACAGTAATAGAGTCGTGTCATCAGCATACATGTATGTGAACCCATGCGTGGTATGTAAAGGGAGATCGTTTATATAAAGCAAAAAAAAGTAATGGGCCAAGGATGCTTCCCTGAGGCGTTCCTAAGTCGATGTTAAGAAAGTCCGAGACAACAGACTCAATCTTAAAAGCAATTTCCCGATTTGATAGATATGAATGAATCCATTTATTGATTGGCCCGCGTATACCAAACCACTCCACTTTCTGGCATAAGAAGTCCTTATCGACAACGTCAAATGCACTGGAGGGATCAAATAAGATCGCGACCACATATGATCCATCACCAGTCAGGTCATGAATCTGCTGCACGAACTCTAAAGTACATGTTTCAGTCGAGAGCACTTTCTTGTTGTTACTTTTTGAGGACAATAAGCGAGCGGTTACAATTTTTTTTTTAAAACCCATCATCAACGTGTTGATTTTTTAAACACGGCCCTGGATTTTTTATTGTTAAATTTAAGGTCATTTACAATTCGAGTATATGTGCTATATCACATGTACTTAATGGTTTAAACAAGTTTTCAGTGTTGTTAGCTGTTATTTAAAATTATTCAAGAAAAATCGCCATAGTTTGGCACTTATTTTGCGTAAAACATTCATCTGAGAAAGGGATTTTTTCTTCAAAAAGCAAACTAATTTTTTTACTTCCTAATAAAAAAAACACATTTAGAACAAACTAACAAATAAACTAGCTTCAAATTACAAACGAATTAGAATTTAAAGATTCATTCAAGCAAATGACCATCATAACTAACATCACTTGACTGTGGAACCCAAAACATTGTTAATTATATCTGGTATAATGGTTGCAAAGGCTTCTAAAACCGCAGATGATATAGTTCTTGTTCCGTTGGTACACATAATTTTTAACATACTCAAAGATAAAAATACAGGGAAGTGAGATATGGCGATCGGGCAAGCCATGAAACAACTGAGTGCGTACCTATCCATCTGTCAGGAAATATATTTGATAAATATCCTAGAACAATTCTCGCATTATGAGCGGAAGCCCCATCTTGTTCACAACAAAAATTATTAATTTCTGCTAGTGGTAAGTTATCATCAAACCATTCTTCCAAATCATGTTCCAGTAAAGTTCGATACCGTTCCGCAGTTAGTGATAAGTGATAAATAAATTGCCCAATTATCCTTGGTCCCACAATTCCAACCCACAATAGGTTGAAACCAAAACCATATTGGTGCCTAGCATTTTATACAATCGAGGATTTTATATAGACCAATAATGGGTCATTATTGTTATTATTATTTGTTAGCAGAGCGTGGTTCAACAACCTTATGAAGTAAATATAATATATTAATTTTTCACAACTCTTATATGGGGGAAGAATTGCCTGCAATAGAATTTGAAACGAACAAAATAATTATTGAACCTGTAGAAGAAGTTTTTGAAGAAACAACGAACGAATTAGGCGAAGTTGATATTTTAAAAGAAAACGAAAGAGATGAAGATCAAGAACACCAGATCAGAAAATCACATCGTGTTCATGTGCCAAACAAAAATATTTTTAACTCAGATTTTATATGTCAAGCTACGTTCGAATCATTCTCGCTCGATCCAAAAACGATGGATGAAGCTTTATCGGGGCCAAATTCAAGCGAATGGCATAAAGCAATGAACGAGGAAATGGAAGCACATAAAAGGAATAACACTTGGAAAATCTGTGAATTTCCTTCCGGCAAGAGTAAATGGACTTTTAAAACCAAATTTACAAATACTGGTGAAATAGATCGCTATAAAGCACGATTGGTAGGAAAAGGTTATACACAGGTGTCTGGCATTGATTACGAAGAAACATATTCTCCGGTAATTAGGTACAGTTCGATCAGACTTCTTCTCGCACTAGCCGCCAAATACGATTGGGAAATCGATCAGATGGGCGTTGTCACCGCTTTTCTACACCCAGAGCTTGATGAAGATATATATATGGAACTACCTGATGGAAGTATTTGTAGATTATTAAAAACTCTTTATGGCCTAAAGCAGTCAAGTCGGATGTGGAACAAAGAACTGGACTCAGACATAAAAGAACTAGGTTTTAAGCAATCAATGTACGACCCATGTGTTTATTCTAGAAGAAAAAATGGTAAAGATATAGTTTTAGCAATATACGTAGATGACATTTTAATATTTTTAAATGATATAAATGAAAAAAATAATCTTAAAATGATGTTAATGAAACGTTTTAAGATGACAGATTTTGGAGAAGCACATTATTGCCTTGATATGAGAATCACTAGAGATAGAAGAAAAAGGACCATTACTCTTGACCAAGAAAAATATATTACGGATATTCTTACCCGTTTCAACATGTCAAATTGTAATGGAATATCCACTCCTTTGGATATAAACCAAGCATTTACCAAAGATGGACAACCAAAGACAAATGCTGAAAATAAAGAAATGTCAAGAGGCAATCGGATGGATTATGTACGCAGCACAATGTACTCGCCCAGGCATAGCTTATTCAGTGGGGGTGCTTTCACGATTCAATCAAAATCCTGTCAAAGTTCATTGGGCAGCAGTCAAACGAATCTTCCGTTATTTAAAAAACACCGTAAATTTCAAGTTACAATTTAATCAATGTGCAGAAGGTATTTGTGGTTATTGTGACTCTGATTGGGCCGGTGATCAAGATGATAGGAAATCTACAGCGGAATATGTTTTCCTGCTTGGTAGAGGTGCCGTCAGTTGGATGTCAAAGAAACAAACTACAGTCGCACTATCAATGACAGAAGCCGAATATATGGCGTTAAGTTTCGCAACACAGGAAGCTATATTTTTAAAGAATCTTAATTAATGAAATTAATTAATGAAATCATACCAGATAGTTTGAATTTCATAAGAATATACTGCGATAATAAAGGAGCGATTGATTTAAGCAAAAATGCAGGATACAGATCAAGAAGCAAGCACATCGATACAAAACACCATTTTGTAAGGAAAATGCAAAATCGTGGTGAAATTCAAGTTCAGAGTGTTTCTACAAAAGATATGGTAGCAGATGCACTACCAAAGGGATATCTAACGAAAAACTAAAAAAAATCTGTAGAAAGATGTAGAAGATGGGTCTTGCAGTAATATAACAATTGGGGGTTTTGGAAGTTGTTATATTGCATCATATAGTATAATATAGTAGTTAGTTGTTATAGTTGTCAGATAATAAATAAAACATATTATAAGAGTTGTTAAAAATTAATATATTATATTTACTTCATAAGATTGTTCAACCACGCTCTGCTAAGCTTAATAAGATTGTTCAACCACGCTCTTTATCTTATTATTATTAAAGGTTCCATTATTCGTGATCATATACTTTCATCAGAAAATAAAATTTTATTGACAAAATTATTAAACTGTCTTTAATCGAATAAAACAACCGCGTAGGAACGGAATAAAATGTTATACTGGAACAGAAATAAATTGTCAAATAATAATAAATTATTCTCAGTAACGACGAAAGAATGTTTTTGCAAAGCCTATTACTATGCATTCAGTCAGTTAAGTGCCAAACTATGGCGACTTTTCTTGAATAATTTTAAATAACAGCTAAAAACACTGAAAACTTGTCCAAACCATTACATGTGATATACCACAAATAGTTTTTTCAAACATTCTCAAAACGACGAAAGATAGTTTACTTTTGACAACAACATTTAAAAGGTGTTTAAATTCTTCAAGTTTTCTCGAATTTGACTGACAGATTCCAATGCTATCCCATTCTTATCTTGGACACAGTGTATATAAATATAATATGTCGGTACTCTAAAGATCTGTGGCTACTAGACTAGTTCTGTGGCCAAAAATTAAAAAAAACCTACACAGGTAATTGGTAAATATATTTCATCCGATATCAAAATAAAAAAAAATAAACATCCAGGCAAGGATGCTCTACTGAAGTGCTACACTGGTTGCCCTAAAATGCTGACTCGTTCTCATTATATTGAACAGCCGATTATTCAAGTATGACAAAAAATATTATAAAATCTTTATTGAAACCAATGCACAGAGGACCTACAAAAAATATGTATAATATTTGTTACGGTTCATCGATTTTAAAAAAGTTAACTTGGTGTTTCACATGTCGTAGGTACACTTCGAGACTTTTGACAGTGGCCAGGTGGAATTTAAGAATTAATTAATATACGAAGTTCCATATAAATGTGATGATTAGAATGCGAGTTATTGAGAAAAATGTTTTTAAAAAATCAAACTTTGACCTACATATCGAACATGGAGCCATTAAATAAAAATTGAATACAGAAATTAAATTAATCAATGAAAATAGTATTGTTCGATTCATTTGTAGAATTTTTTTTTACAATTTTAACAACTTAAGGTCTTATCTTCATAGTGAAAACTAATAACGTAATATAATTTTAAATTTAAAAACGTTTAATTATTTGATCATCTTGTATTTATATTTGTGTTTCATTTTCATTTTAATGTAAATTTTAAATTTTTGAAAAGAACTGCGTTGTAACGGTAAAAATTACACAAAATGGCGAATTTGGCGTTGCTATTATACAGGGTGTCTCTAAAAGGTGTGCACAAAATCATACCACAGATTTGTGCGGTCAAAATAAGCTGAATAAACGTAACTTACCTTACTCCAAAATTGCTGCGTTTCGGAAATACAGGGTGATAAAGTTGAAAAATAAAAACTGAAAATATTGAATATTATAGACATTTTCAACGAATTATCGTAAAAACTGGTACACATGGGTTTTTTGGAGTGCTAAACCCGAATATGGACACTATTTCACTATGGCCCTTAGAGGGCGCGTCGCACTGGGATTGTGATCTAATAAAATATCCGTAACTTTTTCCTCAGCGTAATTTTTGACTTTTTTTGTTCACAAAATAATGCACTGTACGTGTTCAAGCAATAAAGGTGCTCTTGTTCAAATTCGCTAGAGTAAGTGGATTTCGAGATATCTCGGTTTTTAGTGTCTGATGTCGCACTGGAATATTTTAATTATTTTGAACAATAATAATTTGTTATTGCATTAAGGATGAAATATGGACAGTTGCTTCTTATTGTCAAATATTTTTATTGCCGTTAAGGTACGGTCTCCTTTGTGCGACTAGTCGCTGGGCCTGTCAAGCATATTTTTTTGTCAAACAGTCCAAAAAATTTACGTTATCAATCGGAAATTGATGAATTTGTCATTAAAAGTAACAAACATTTTTTTTATTCAGGGAGGAAGAATTTCTCTTATAACTTTGTAATAATTGTTCAAAATGGCCTCCGTTAGCATAATATGCACAAAGATTAATACGACGTAAAAAATTGAAATGAACTCTTTGCATCAATTCGGCATTGTTCTTCAACGCATTAACTGCATTTTGTATTCTGTCCCACAGTTCTTCTTCACTATCGATTTGTGTGGAGTATACCATCGTTTTTAAAGGACCCCATACAAATTACAGGAGCGTCATTGCCTCTACCAATCTATCTGTATGGTTACTGTTCATGTAAATAATTTCGAACATTTAAAATAAAATGTGGTGGAACATCGTCATGCATAAACCACATATCCTGCCGAGGTTGTAATGGCAAATCTTCTAATAAACCTGGCAAAGTATTTTGTAAATGTTCTAAATAATCATCGCCATTTATTCCTGCCCATACGTGAATACTCAACTCATGTTGATAATGAGTTACTTTGGTAGCATTTGGATTTTCATCAGCATAGACGTGTTCGTTATGCAAGTTTGATATACCACTTCTCGTAAAACATGCTTCCTTCAGTAAATAAAATTTTCTTTGCAAAATTCATATTATGTTCTCGTTGCGCAGTAATGAATCCACAGAAGTCTAACCTTTGGTATTTGATACTAATAATCATATTTCATTCTTAATGCAATAACAAATTATTATTTTTCAAAATAATTAAATTCTTCCAGTGCGACACCAGACACTAAAAACCGAAATATCTCGAAATCGACTTACTTTACTGAATTTGAACAAAAATACCTTTATTGCTTGGAAATGTACAGTGCATTATTTTGTGAACAAAAAAGGTAAAAAAATTATACTGAGGAAAAAGTTACGGTTATTTTATTGGATCACAATTGCTGTGTCAATCATGAATTATTTAAGTTACATCTTCTCAGAATTAACTTGGACGAAAACCTCTTCTGCTCATCTAAGGATGCTTCGGTATGTGATCTGACTCATTTGTTCTTCAATTGCAAAAATTTAAAAACACAGACAAGTTCCTGGAAACTTTAACCAATTTAAAAATTGAATTACCGGTACACTTGACTATTCTTCTTGGCATAGCATTGGAGAGGGCAGATGTGCCTCCGTGGAGACACTGAGTTGATTCCCGGTTGGATATTTGAATAGTATCATTTTTATGATGGCTTTTGTCGTGGCTAAATATGCAAAGCATCGAAAGCCAAAGAAAAAAAAAGATTTAATTTCTGTGCTATAAGATTTACCACAACCGACTTAACAGCTACAAACGGCAGGAATCCATTTGGTGAATTGATATCTGCATTCACCTTGTCCTGATGCTGCTGCTAGAATAACGTCTGCCTTAGTAGAACATCCCAGGCATCATTTTTGGAAGGGAGGCTGGAACCGTTTTGTAAATTTTTATCCCTTGATCTGCGTTTTTGGTTCGAGGATTTACTGAAATTGACTGGATGAGGACCCCCGCAGTTGGAGCACTCTAGACTTTTTAAACTCATTTATGAGATATTCTCGGCACAGTTTGCCAGCATACATTAATTTCCCAAAGTGCGGAGCTAATCAGAGCATTTGGGCAGGGGCTTTCCCTTTCCCTAAGGTATTCGCTAAGAGAGTATTTTGAAGTTTCCTTTGTGGTAGGTATTTCTTGATACAGCTGAAAAACCTTAATTTCGTATATCGAAAAAAACGTTACTTAAATTAATACCTATATAATCTATACCTATATATCTTAAGATAATCTAATTTGAGAACAATTTTATGCAATACAAATACGATGTCAAGAAGTAAAAAAGTCACATTCTCAACAGTTTTTAGCTATATGTATATTAATTTATACACAATGATGATAATAAATAGGTACATAATTACTACGTTGACTAAAATTCGTGAGGAGCACATTCCACTAATACGAATAGTACCTCCAGTTTGCATGCTGTGTTTTGTAGATAAACTTACAAAAGCTAAAAGCAAGATTTCCACAAATACCCGTATTATTAAGTAAATAAATAAATAAATGCCCAACCTTTAGGATCGCCTCTATAGCAGTCATATAATATGATTTATTTTCCATTATGACATTTATTCCTATTACGGCACTTATCTGTTTTCCTGTTGTCGCCAAGCTGTAATATCTTCAAAAGTTCTAAGATGTAAAACAGATTGTTTAATGTATATGTTATTGAAAAATTAAAGTATTACCTATATGTGGAAAACTTCTCTGTATTTGTGCATATAGGGCATATCAAGTGTCTATTTAAGAATTCCAATCTCAAAATTTATGTAATGTCAACATAACTTACCTTTCGGAATCCATTTTCTTAACTATAATCAAAGATTAATGTACATTACTCTTTGCTATAAACTACGCTAGAACCAATATACCTAATATAAACTTTGCTAGAACTAAACACAAAATATTGAATAACAAAGAATGTCTGTATATCTATGCAGCAATAGAATTTCTATTTTAAAGAAAACAAACTCGATACAGATAGAATATTAGCAATGAAAATTGCGCTCTTTTAAGCAAAACAAACAACAACATGATGCAAAATTGTGGACAAATTTACAAAATTGTTGGGTATCATAGAATAATGTTTATGATTGGGTATGGCGCCAAACAAAAATAATAGAATAATAAGTGTATATATTATTGCCTGCATCCCGTATGTGCATATTATACAGATTTTGATTGGCTCGGCACATTGGGAAATTAATGTAGCTACGTTCGGTTTGCCCAGCACGATCCCAGCTTTGATATCTGTCTGACTTTATTCAATTGATTTAGTGAATTTTGGCCACATATCGATATTTGTGCAAAGCCACTCAGGACCATTCCACAAAATACTCATATTTTTCAATTTATTGAGTTCAACGCTAACAAAAGTAGTTTTGGAAAATTCGAAAGTAAGACTTGTTTAATAATTAATAGATATTATGATCCAAATGTTCTTATATTATTTAAAAACATTTATTGTTTGTAGGAATATGCTAGTACTATTTATAACATACGTCTATTTCAACACAAATAGAATTTTAAATTTAATTTAAATATGAAGTTATTTTTCTAATTATTAGTTTAATGATTAATTGGAAATAACTTGATAGACATTTTATCGGCATTTTATTTGTTAATTAGCGCCTGGCACGGATAATTAATCACGGGAACAAAAGAATGTTAACGACTATGGAATGCAGCAAAATGTTTAGGCTAAAGAGAAATTTGTGATAGGTAATAACTTTTATGTAAACTATCTATATATATATATATATATATATATGTCTAATTCAAGATATTAAGCTTTGAATTTTGCAAAAAAACTTTACATAAAGCACTTCGTCATGTACGCCTGTGTTTCTATTTTCAAATACATAGTTTGAGGTTAATTGCGTTCGAAAATTAATAAATTATAGGATCTTTGATAAGAAAACTGTCTATTTACGCTTAGTTTTTTAAGTTTTATCAAGTTATCTATGCTGGAAATATGCAAGACTACTGTTATGTATGTATTCAATATATTTTATATTATATTATTTATATTATATATATTATATTATTTATATTATATATATTATATTATTTATATTATATATATTATATTATTTATATTATATTTATTATATATGCCCGGTGAAAACAGATCACAAACGATGGCCGGACGAGAAGCATCAACTCCATCATATCATATTGCCAACACTAGATACGCCCGAATTCCCTGGCGGGAGGCTTTATAAATGAATTGCTTGTTAGGTAGATAATGTTACAATACTTTAAGTTTTGTTGAAAATTTGTTTCACACTGAGTGGTGATCGGCAGGCAGTGTGATCCAAATTTCAACATTTACGAAGAGCTTATACTAGCACGAGAGGTTAAGGACAACAAGAAGTTTTTGGCGACATCTAGTGTGAGGAGCCATCAAATAATAAACAAGATTCTTATCATCGACGATAAAAGAAGGATTGTCTTGTGTTAAGATAATATTTTACAAGTTCAGGCCTTGATCTGAAACAACGCCTACAACATTCATGCCAATGGTGGCCAGACTTCTCACACTTTTCAATAAAAATTTTTTCTTTCGTCAGAAGATGGTGTCGATTTATAAAAAAAAAATACGCTACGGACTGTTTCCAGTTACAATTTACACCTCTAACCATGACCACTAATGCGGTGCTGGCAATTTCCCTGCTAGGTGTGTTACCCTCTTGGAAAGAATTGGTTAGCTGCAAGAGATGGTTATATGTACTGCACCTCGCACCGTACTGAAACTCGCCCAATTGCATTATGTTATAATTGTAATTGTTTATTACTGATGCAATAAAAGAACTTTATTATTATTATTATTAATTTTATAATAATAATATATATGACCGAGTATTTTCCATACTCTCCCGATATGTCATAGAATAGTGTGATTTTAGTAGTAAACAAATAATAAGAATACTTACTATTATCGCACCGTACAAAAAGACACACATAACATACCCACGCGGGTGTTTTCCCGCTTTGCGGCGACCGACCCTTATCTGATAAATTTGTCATTGTCTGCTTAATTCTTAATTAAAGATTAATACAGTGTGTGTCATTAACAACTTTGAATTTTAGATATTAATTTGGAATACAGTAATACAAATTCCTCGACGCCGCTGGATTCTACTTAACAACTTTATAACAATGGGAAGTTTTTTTTTTAAATATTCATTTACATTAATAAAAATTCAGTGGGCCATGGAAGCTTTGATGGTAGGCAGAAAAGTTCTATTTCAAGATGTTTGAAAAGAAATGGTATTAAACCAAGATTTTTGCAAATGTTACCACAAGGGGATGACGAAAGAAGGTTGGAGTACTGTCTAACCATGCAGGCCATGTATTATGAAGACCATGGTGTATTTGGAAAAATTATATTCATTGATGAGGTGACATTTTCTACAAACGGGATCCTAGCATCACAAAATATTAGATATTGGAATGACGAAAAAGTCTATACTCTGAGAAAATAAATGTGTGTGCGGTATTTTAAAGTACTGCATTATTGGACCATTCTTCTTTAATACAACCTTAAATGGTGCTAGATTTTTGGAATTCCTGCAAAATGAATTTTGGGATGCTGTTCATGGTTTGCCGTTACAATATAGAGATAATTTGTATATTCAATTAGATGGAGCTCCAATCCATAATACTGCGCCTCTAAGAGTATGGCTTAATGAAAATTTTCAAAATAAATGGATTGGTCGCAATAGTCCTCTCATAGCATTGCCTCCTAGGTCTCCAGACTTAACACCACTGGAATTTTATCTGTGGGGTAATATAAAAAATAAAGTGTACAAAATACGTCCACGCACATTAGAGCAACTGAAAAATCGGACAAGAGAAGCATGTGAAGAAATTTCCCAACAAGAAATTCGAAAAGTTAGTTTAAGAATTAGAAAAATTTATGAAAATTGCATTAGAAACTATGGTGGCTAGGACGAACACATTGACTTTTAGTTCGTTATTATTATTTTTAGTTCACAGTTTAATTCATATTTTCAAGGTTTTTTCGTAGTTTTTTCTTAATAAAACGACAAAACATAACATTTTCTTTCCATGGCCCACAGAGTTTTTAAACTTGATTAATACTAATAATACTCTTTATTCATCAGGTACAATCACAAAAAGAAAACAAATTTTAAAGACCACTTGCAAAGCATTTTTGAAATACTTTCAATATGCATATACCAGTTCAAAAGTGAGTCGATCTCAACTCTCAAGAATTTTACAGCCTATCTGGACTAGGGTAGAAGTAGAATAGTAACGTTAAAAAATATTACACAATGAGACTGAGAATATTTAGTTTTTGGACTTCCCTCGTGTCTTAATCATCATGGCAACTGTCTAAAAAAAAAATAATTGGATTGTTATAAAGTTGATATGGAGAATCCAGCGGCGTCGTGGAATCTGCATTACTTTTTTCCAAATTATTAACTAAAATTCAAAATTTCACTATATGAATTTTGGATGACAAAGGCTCGAGTAAATTTATCAGATTTGAAATGATTTATGTCCTAAAGGTAATTTACTCTTGAACGAAACAAAATTAAACCCAATTGAAACGTACGCCAATGAGGTACCGTACTTTTTACCTCGATGAAAATGTGTATAGTATATCCAAAGTTAATGTATAATATATAAATTTAACCCTTCTACCGGGGCGCATTTTCGGAATTCGCCGACACATTAGCCGCTCGGAATAACTCGGGTGATGCGAATCATAGATTCATAAAGTCCCGACGTTTTAGACTGATGCGTCGGCGATTTATGAAATACATGCAATGTGCCAACTCCTAAAGTTACAAATCTCGGTTATAGTTTGGAAACTATGAAAAAAATTAATTCATGTTTGAGTATTTTGGGTCCTCAATAATTTCTGGTTTCTTTTGTATAGTGGGTTATAGCATTTCGTAGGAAAGTACACTCAATTAGGTGCCAGTGACGTTTCGCGGCTTTATTTCCGCTTGTTCAACCTTCTTCCAGTTAGAATGTACAATTAAAACAATTAAATTACATTTCTATATACAAGTTAATGGTCAACACTAACTGAATTGATCACTAATCGTGTATAGTAACATTTTTTGGTACTGTTAGTGTATATAGAAATGTCATCTAATTGTTAATTGTAGATACAATCTAACTGGAAGAAGCTTGAAAAAGCTGAAATAAAGCAGCGAAACATCGCTGACACCTAACTGATTGTACTTTCTTAGGAAGTCCTAATATTTTCCGGACGAGCATAAATTACCAACTCACCGTAAACGACGGTCAGATGCGCCAATTACCGAAATTATTCGAACTTACGTCAAACACTCGAGCAGACACTACCGTAAATATAACACAAACGGCATAAACCTAACCTAAAAATACAAAGAATCTACATACCTTCTTTGGATCCATTTCATTAATTCAATATTAATAGGTAAAATTTATTTTTATTGGGAAATCAAAATGTCTTTAACAGCTCAAGAAACTAGTTACACAAATCTGATTCAAAACGAAAAGATATTCTTAGTTTGAGATGTGCAATTTCATACGTAAATCGCTGACGCATTAGTCTAATACGTCGGGACTTTATTAATCTGTGAATCTTATCACCCGAGTTGTTCCGAGCAGCTAATGTGTCGGCGAATTCCGAAAATGCTACCGGGGCTCTTCGTTCCCATGCCCCTTTACATTCGAAGTGGGCATCGAATTCAGCGTTTTTTTTGATAAATTTCTCCCTCGTATATAAGACGTATAATAAATCATGCTTGTCAAAGGAAGCCGCCTTATAAGAAAATTAACTACAGGGACTGGCAAAACTATTGGGTTAATGATTAGAATTTGCAAATAAATATAATATGAATGAAACAAATAATTTTTGGCAACGTGTTATTTTCTCAGATTAATCTAAATATAATCGGATGGACATCATATGGTATGGCGAAGACTTAATTAGGAATTTATGAAGAAAATTTCCGACAGTAAAATACGGTGGCAGAATATTGTAACCATGATCTGTTCAATAGTTTTGCTTAGATTAATAAAATGTAAGAAGATCTATCAAATTACATAATAATTTTTAATCACACCTCAAGTGGATGAAACTTTTTCCGTCACTGTATACAGTGACAATGTATAGGATCGATACGCGATACGTTATGAGGGTATACTACACGAGCGGAACACGTTGGGAGTTTTAAGCATCAATATTTATATAAGCAAAAATATTTATCATCAGTTAAGTGCTGAAAATAATGAAGTGACGAATACACTTATTATAAAAAGAATGTTTGAATTAACTAAGATTCCGATTTTACTATTAATCTAGTTATTAGAAAAGGAGTTGTTGTACAGCTGTATAACACAATATATTTATAAGTCAGGATTTCGTAAGGGCCTAAGTACTGCTACTGCCTTACTAAGGGTGCTGGATGACATAATAAAAGCTATGGATAGCAGAGACACGTCTGCGCTAGTACTTCTGGATTTGAGCAAGGCTTTCGACACAATCGATCATAATTTATTTTGTGCAAAATTACACTATTATGGGTTTGACGAAGCAACAATAAATTTCGCGCGTAGTTATCTGTTCGATCGTACCCAAGAAGTTATGATAGATAGGAAAAAATCTGAGTCTCTTCATCTGACCAGGGGCGTGCCACAGGGATCTATTCTGGGTCCTTTGTTTTTTGATATTTTTACCACAGATATTTTAGATTGTCTTAATTCATGTTGTATACATCAATATGCGGATGACACCCAGGTTTATGTTTCTTTTAATAAAAATAACTCTCATAATGTAGAAAACAAAATAAATGATACTCTTAATCGAATTCAAACATATTGCATTAGTAATGGTTTAAAACTAAATCCTTTAAAGTCGAATGTTATATATTTTGGTAATGAAAACAACTTGAATATTAAAATAGATCAGAGTATGATATCTACTAAAACAGAGGTCAGGAACTTGGGAGTAATATTTGATAATAGCCTGCGGTTTAAAACGCACGTTAGTAAGATTGTTCAGAGGGCCTATATGTATTTGCGAAATTTATATAGAAGTAGGTATGTTTTAAGTAGACATATGAAACAAAAATTATGCGAAAGCCTGGTCTTGAGCCATTGTAATTATTGCGATGTGGTTTACGGTCCCTGTTTGGATGTACAATATCAGTATAAAATTCAGAAAATTCAGAACTCTTGTGTACGTTTTATTTTTGGACTGAGCCTGAGAGATCACATTAGCGAACGACTTACGGAGTTAAAATGGTTGACTATGAAAAAGCGTAGAGAGTTACATATGGCATGTTTGATTCATAAAATTATGAAATCTGGGGCTCCGTCATACCTGAGAGAGAAACTATGTCACAGACATATTGTGCATGATAGAGATACACGATACCGCCACCTCCTCAGCATACCAAAACATAGATCTGCTTTATTTGAACGTTCGTTCTCCTATGTTGCTTCTCATTTGTATAATAAAATACCTGCAGAAATGAAATTGCTCTCAACCTATAGCTTCAAAAATAATTATAAAGAGTACCTTTTGAACAATGGCTGATGCTCTGTCTCACCCTACCTGTTTTTGCATTTATGTGTTACATGAATGTTTGTTTGATTATTGTTGTTGTTCAAAATTATTGAAAATTATTGCTAATGATATATTGTTGTCATGATATTTCGTTTTCTGTTTGGTTTTCTTTTAATATTTTTTTTTGTGAGAACTCAAATTTTTTGTTTATTTAGATAGTGTAGTGTATTGTATTTAATTCGTGTATATATGCTCGGTTAAGCTACGGTTTCCTAGAGGTGTGCGCGGCGCACAACAAGCGCACAGCGCACAGTGCGCCGCACTGCGCGTGTATTTCTAGGAATCCAGTAAAATTACTATTATTCAAGAAGTTGTTGTGTGTTGCGTCGATGCTGTTTTGTTTAAAGTGTACCGGGGTTTTTCGTTGTTAAATAATAGTACTATGCAACGATCATTGACTAAATGATGGTTAATAACAATTACATGAGAGTTGCATACGCTACACCCGATAAATAATGAAGAATGATAAATATATTTATGTTGGCATTAACAAACGTCAAATGCACAACATGCTTGATTGAAAAATTATGGGTTTCTATTGGTTAAAAATCTGTAGCGTTATGAAAAATCTGTATCCTAATGGATCTCATTATTATGGATTTTGGACGTATTATTATAGTACGGGTGTCGAAAAATAATCTAAAGTTTGACTCATTCTTTACTAAACACCTTTTATACTATATAAAGTGCAACACTTTCCTTATTAGACTAATTTGAGGGAACTCAAGAAAACACCCTGTACAAGGCATTACCATACAATGGATTTGTATAAAAAGAAACTAGTCCAAGTGGCTTATTGGCTACTGCTTGAGGAAGCATATGTTTAACAACATATATACCTCCAGGCGCAGGCACAAGGTGACAATACAAAGGCTGTATATAATTACAGACATTCAAGAGCTCGGAGAACTTCAGAAAATGCATTTGGTTTATTATTTCAAACTTTTAGAGTATTTTATACTCCAATAGCAGTTTCACCTCATACGGCTGACAATGTCATTATTGCAGCATGCATAATACACAACGTCTTCCAAAAACAATATGTTATCCTTAAAATCTTCCATTCAGAGGAGAGCATCATTTGAAGCTTCTGCAATACGAGATAAATTTAGAATCTATTTCAACACTGCTCTGCTGCTGGTTCGGTGCACTGGGCAAATTATATAATCTCCAAAACTACTTAATTTGTAATTAAATGTAAAAGTGTTTCTAAGTTCTTATTAAACATTTTATTTTTTTTTTTGATTGTTTTTTTTATCTAAAAATTCGACAAGGTTAACATAATCTTAGAAGATTGATGTTGATTATAATGCTGATATTCTTTCGCAACGAAGTTAAATGTAGCATTTTAGAAAAACTCTTGTCTAGAACTTTTAGATCAAAACTGGAGAGCCTGATAAGAACATACCAGAGCCTACCGACTCTCCAAAAATAAATCGATTCGGTGGAACACGTAAAAAGTATATTAGCGATGAAAAAGTGTGGAACTTTAATTTGGCCCACAGTGTATATATGAATAATATAATTCATTCAATTTGAGAATCGTATTATCCCCTCAGAACTTTTTCCTAGCGACGCCACTGAATACGAACATCTATAAATGTAGATAATGTTAATTATTGATTATTTCCAACCATATTTTTTTAAAAGAAACTGTGATTATGTAAAACAAAATTTAAAAAGTGTTTTCGAGATTTGCTGCTGTGTGCGCTTGTGCGCCGAAATCTATTTCAAATAGATTTGGGCGCACAGCGCACAGCGAGCGACTCTCGTGTGTATGAAGATATTATTATGAATAAAGAAACATGAAATAAACTAATATTGTATACGAAGTGAAAAAAAATTCCGTATCACAAGTTGGATTCGAACCAACAGCCCCCAATTTCCTTTCAGGTGTTCCAACCAATTGCACTACCGTGGCACATCCAAGAAATATCTCTAAGTCCGTATACATAACACTGCATTGTTATATCTCATTGCAAGCTGCAAACACCAGATAAATGAAAGGAATCTACTCAACATAAGTAGTTAACACTGTATAATATAAATATAGAAACATGAAATAATCTAATATTGTATACGGACTGAAAAAAAATCTATATTATTATATAGCAAACGTACAGGGTGGTCAATTATAATTCAGTAAAATTGAATAATAATAAAAAAAAATATTAAATTTCAAATGGGTACGTCAAGCTGAAGTAACCCAAAAATGTCCACCACAAAGAAGCGAGAGAGCTGGGGCGGATTTTCATTGCGGATGTGCGAAGTTATTGTGGATATTGGTCAAGTCAGCGCCATGTTAAACGTGTGAGAACGAATCTTACACAGGATCTCAGACTAGTTATGGACACTTAATTATGAAAATATTCTTTAAATATATCTGATGTCCAAATTAATTAAATTTGCACCAATTAAGTCAGACATTTGTGTCAAACTTTACTAATTTATCTAGGTTTTATCATGATGATAAATGGTACATATATATTAAGCTCTGTACAGACCTGGATACCCATTTCTAGCAATGCTTTTGGGAATTGTATCCTGTCTGTATGAGACATAGTATCTACAGTGTGTCCAAATTTCATTGTAATTGCGGGGTAGCTCCGTTATTTTGAAAGTTAACGGGATGCGGTTTTCGCGACACTTTTTTGTATAATTTCAAATTTGAATTAGGCTAGAAGTATCTGCACAAGGAAATGCCCAAGGAAACCGCGAATATTCATCAACAACTGTAAAGAGGAAGGAATTTTTAGAAGAACTCGGTATCGGACCCTTAAAATCAATATTTAATCTTTCAAACGGGGCTGTTGCTTTGATTAAATGACTGTTTTCATCTTTTTTGTAGAATCTAGGTTTAATTTCTGCACATATCGGGCATGCGGCAATCATTCGTTTAATTTCTTCTAAAGAATGCGGCAAATTTCGAATTTTAATAAAACGATGCATTCGGGTGACCCCAGGATGGCACAAGGACGAGTGTAACTCAAAGAGTTTGTTTGTAATATTATTGCATATTCTTGAAAAAGCATCAGCTGCCCTATTTGATTTTCCAGGACGATAAACTATTTCAAATTTGAAACACGAAAGTTCTATGCGCCAACGCATGATTTTGTCATTTTTGATTTTATTTGTGTGGTTTGTATTGAACATAAAAGATACTGATTTCTGGTCTGTCACTAATTTAAAATGTCTTCCAATTAAAAAATGTCTCCACTTCTTTAATGCTTCAACACAAGCATATGCCTCTTTTTCTATAGCAGGGTGTCGTCTCTCTGATTCGGATAGTGTACGTGAAAAGAATGCCACAGGCCTTCCAGCTTGACTCAACGTAGCGGCTATAGCAAAATCAGATGCATCTGTCTCTACAATTAAAATTTCTTTATCATCGATGCTCCACAGAAGCGAGTTAGCTATGTCAGTCCTTATTTCTTCGAAAGCGGAAACTAGTTGTGTACTGAGTGGAAATGTCTTGCAGTCTATTAAACATCTTATCTTTTCAGGAAATTTGTTAATCCATTTTGAATAATGTGAGAACATTCCCAATGCTCTTTGAAGACTTTTGGTATTGTTTGGAATTGGCATTTCTAAAAGAGGTTTCAGCCTGTCAGAATTATATTTTATTTTATTTTATACCTTTGTTACTTTTATTAGTTTTATTTTCAATCACCTATGTCATTGTATCATAATATATATTTTTGTTTTGTCTTGTAATTGGGTAGTTATACCTGTTAGACAATAAAGAGATTATTATTATTATTATAATTCACGATACCCTACCCAAATTTTGGGTAACACATGTAATTTTTGAGTTATAGGGAAGACTTCAAAAAACTTATTTTTCGGAGCCCACTCATATCTCGGACAGTATGACAGATATGGAAATATATAAACGTTTTTATGTAGAATCCTCAAAAAACGCGCTATAATTATATTGAATGGAATTAGGAAAATATAAAAAGTTATTGGATTGTGCTTCGAAGTAAACGGAGCTAATTTTGAACAGATGAGTTTTTATGAAATTAATATTAAGTAGGTATAATTATGTAGAATATGTAAGTATTTCTGTTTGCAATTAGTAGTTTAGGTTCATGTAAATACCCTTAAGTTTACACGTAGTTTTTCATAAAATAAATTTATTTTAAAACATATTTCATTTTTTGCGTTTTGTTTTTGTTGATTTTATTTATTATTTTATTCAACCTTTAATTCTATTAAAATATATTATGTGAAAATAAAAGCCTAAATCGCAATCATCAAAATTACAATTTTTATTGAACCTATATAGATTTTGGTAGGTATTTTAACGACTAAATTAAATAACGCATAATCGCGAAAGAATTTAACAATATGTTAAAATTACAGCGCGTCCAGAAAACTAATAATAGTGAATACATTTTTCTATACTCTCGATTTTTGATATTTATAAAAATCAAACTATTAAGTGTTATATATCATTTGAAAGGAAAAATAATCATTAAATATGTACAATAATCAGAGTGGTTTTGTTAATATTTTGAAACTGAGAACAAATAACAAAATTAAGAGTCAATAAGGGGACTCTGCATAAAAAATATCTATCAAACACCGTTTATACATTACCAATACCTGTCATAGTTTCCCAGATATGAGAGGGGTCCGAAAAGATACTTTTTTGAATTCGGCCCTATATCACGAAAACTACATAGTACATAATATGTTACCCAGAATTTGATTAGGGCATCGTGAGTTTCATAAAAAAGTAGCAACGTGTCGCGAAAACCGTAAAATATTTTTAATGTAGCAATTGATTCATAGGGGCCATTATGTAGTGTGCCGTCTTATGTTTGTTTTGCTTATTTCCTTTCATATATTATTCCTAGAACTACTATCTTTGACTTAATTATATCAAGTCAAAGATCGTCGTACCGGGTTTTCTTTAATTCAATCAATTAATTGTTGTTCTTCTTTAGGCGAAAATTTGGAACACATGTCTGTATTTAACTTAATTACACACCCACGTAACCTTGCTTATTAACCAACAGTTTGCTCTCAACTGCGAAGTGCGTCTTGTGCCTACAAGCGTATATGGCTGTGTAGATTTTAGATTTCAGCGTAATTGCCGGCGCACTCCGACGGAGGAATCCAGACCAACTTATTTCCACAGGTTAGATTTCGGCGCAGTACGGCGCACTGTGCGCTTGTTGTGCGCTGTGCGCTTGTTGTGCGCCGCGCACAGTTCTAGGAAACCGTAGCTTTAAGCAAACAGCCTTTGCTGATCTTCGCCGAGTTTAAAATAAAGTCCGTTTATTATTATTATTAAGTGCGATACTCTTTTTGCGCGTATTTAGCGGACAAGCGCATCAGCGTTTTTGCTAAATGCGAGCATTTTGATTTGTTTAGAAAATTTAATGTTAATTATCTATAAGGAGATATTTGTTTCTCTAATGTTTGTTTCAACTCATTCTGATATTATATGTATATTTTGATTTGTATTTGGAAATAAATACTATTATTATTATTATTAAAAATATTGACGATGCCTCAAAGGAATGTATTCGAAGAATAATTCATAATTTTTATAAAGAAAATAAAGTCCCTATTTTGGAAATGATTTCGAATAAACTGAGCGAATACCCTAATTATAATTATCGATCTTTGGAAACTTTAAGAGGTATTTCATTAGAGTGCGGATTTAAATATAAGAAAATTAATAACCGTTTATTAATAATGGAGTCACGCCGTATTGTGTAAAATAAAAGAGTACCGCGAGTCAAAGAGAACGATAATATATCTTGACGAGACGTAGTTTGATACGTATGATACTGTGAAGTACGGTTGGGTAGACATGACTCAAAATTGTACTTTATATACTCCATATTCAAGGGGAAAACGGGTTATAATTCTACATGATGAAAGTAAAAATGGGTCCGTACCCAACGCACTGCTCTTGTCAGCCAAAAACATAAGACAGTCTTCTGCGGACTACCACGAAGACAGGACCGCAAATTTGTTTGCTGAACAGCTAGTACCTAATATTCCCTCAAGTTTAGTTATCGTTATGGATAATGCGTCTTATCATTCGCGAATGAAAAATAAAATACCTAATAATAATACAAAAAAGGAGGTTATATGAAAGTTTATGATACAATTTTAAAAAAGAATACGTTATAGACCATATCTGCGAAACACACGACCATACCTCCATATTATTGCATATTCAATCCGATAGAATTGGTTTGGGGTAGCCTAAAAGAACAGTTGAGAAAATGCAATCAGAATCCGACTTTAAGCGCTGTAATTCTAGAGAATATAAGAACCGTTATATCTGATTTAGACAAAACTGATATATGGAAAAAATTGGTGGATCACATTTTTCCGGCCATAGACCCTGCATAAAGGATTTTTAAAATATCGTAGGGCATGTAGGTATTGTTATGAAAAGTTAAAATGGTGCGCCTATGGACGGCGGAGGTCGGCATTGACTTTACAAAGGAATATGGGGTTGTGGTTTTTTATAGCATTATATACTAAGATTGGAAAGAGTATACCTCGTTACAGTACACCTTCCTACCAAAAATTATAAAAAACGCTCTAAAAATAACAGAGTTATGGGCTTTTATCCAACTTACGTGGGACACCCTGTATATGTTATATGTTCGGTGGATCCATCTTGTTTGGTCCACCATGTACACTCAAATACGACAATATTAACTCTGCTGATAAATAATTAGAGGTATTGATTTCTATTAGCCTTGTCGAAAATTATAAATATATTCTATCTACCTACCTGTTATTATTTGAATAATATGGGGATTTTACAATAGATAATAATTTTTTTACATCGTTATTATGATGTATCCGGTGATTTGATTTTTAATGCAATTGAACGGACGGGACGGATATCCGGAATTATTTTGTTTCATTTCTGTTGACGATCTTCTCGACGTGCATGAGCAGGTACATTTTATTACAGTACCAATAATTAGTTCATTTTAGCTGTGATAATGTGATTTTGCTTTATATACAGAGAGATTTTTAGTTTTGTTTTGGCCAAGGAAGATAAATCTCGATAGACACCCAGCGTGTCCTTGTTTGCTGTGTCCGCTGTAGTCCTCTGTTGTTGTTTTCCTCCGTTGGTTGTGCCTAGATAACACTTAGCAACATAGATTTACATTAGATGTCCTGAAATTACTGTCTTCATGCTGGGAATTCCTTCGTCAGAATTGACTGCTAGGTCTCGTGTACCGTCTTCTACATTACAGTTGACTGCTTCGCGAATCAGTGGGTTTGCATGTGTCTCTACCATTGCAAAGACCTTCTGGGTCCTCAACTTCATATACAGAGTGAGTCACGGACGGATGAGATAAATAGAGATACTTTTTGATTTTTGTTGTAGGGACATCATTGTGTAAGTCCATCAAGGATACATATTATTTAAAATAATGTCAAATGTAGTAATTTTACGTTAAAATACTGTTGTAATATAATTAAACCTTATTCTAACATAATTTTACTACATCAATTGTATTTTTACATAAAATTACACACATAGTCGTAAAATTATACATAGAGTAGTAGTCTTAAGTTTATATGTAAATATAATTATGTCTTTATACAAAATTACGTCTAAAAGTCGGTTTATCAATATGTTGTATTACTTTAAAGTATTATGAACGCGCAAAAAAAAATTACTCGTAAATTTATTTAATTCAATTATTTTTTTACACTATTAATTCTCATCGACTTAAGGTGTGTTGGTTGACAGTAAACTTAGCTTTTCTGGACATATTGCTGAAACTATTGCTGCTTCCTATAGAAGTCTTGGTTTCATTACGCGAAAGACTAAGCATTTTGCATCTTCTGCTACTTTTGCTCTACTATATAATGCTTGTGTAAGATCAACATTGGAGTACGCGTCAGTGGTCTGGAGTCCAGGCTATATCATCAGCTCTAATAGCTTGGAAAGAATTCAACGTAGATTTTGCCAAGTACTTAGGGTTTTAGTGCGATGATGTGTATTCATATATTGCATTCCCTCATGATGTTCTTTTGAATCCTCTTGACAGACGTCGGGAGTAGGTTTTGTTTTTCTGTTCAAGACCATAAACGGAACAATTGACTTGTCTTTGCTTTGCTTTCTGTTA
Source organism: Apoderus coryli (assembly GCA_911728435.2). NCBI lineage: Eukaryota > Metazoa > Arthropoda > Insecta > Coleoptera > Attelabidae > Apoderus > Apoderus coryli. The sequence goes on along the minus strand of OU452204.1, from coordinate 4,659,776 downwards.
TACCGTTTCATACACTAAGAACGCGTACGAGGGGTAGTGGTTCTAATTTTTATTTGATATCTGCGAGCACCAATTTGTTGCTGTTCTTTCCAATTCACAGTCTCAAATGTCCTCTGTTTCTGACGCAATGTCTATGTCTAATGATATTGATATAATTTTTCTAATACATCTCAAATTAAGTAAACGTTTTTTTTTTATTTGATGTTTAATGTTACAAGATTTATTATTGTAATTATTATTTTCGTTCTGATTTCGATATTATGTGTGCTTGTTTGTCTAATTCTATTTTTAAGTAATGTCTATCATATTTCTCTACTATTTGTTTATATAAATATAAGGGTGTCCGGAAAAAGAAGGTCAATCCGTTAACCACAGATTCCTTGAGCAAAAATAATATGAGTTTTAAGATGTCATTTTTCATTTTAGCCCTCCATGTTCGATATGCAGGGCGTCAAAGTTGAAAATTTAAAACCAATATTTTTAAATAATTCTAGTATTTATTGAGATATTGGATTCAAATTTAGTGTGTTGCCTCAGCATAATGAGCTACTTCTTTCCAAAAAACAACACAAAACACAATTTCTTAATAGCCAAAATACGGGATGTTCAGTACCCATTGACCCATTTATTACGTACGCCAATGACTTTTAAACTAAGTTATTATAGGTTACTATGTATTTTTGATTATTTTTGAACTCTTATAAAATTTTGATCAAATCATTTGTTTTTGAGATATTTTGAAAAGTATTGGCCCTTGTTGTCTACGCGGCTCACGGTATTTTCACTACTAAATCAAGCATATTTAACTCTAATTACAATTACCGTGCATCAAATTAAGTACAGTTTTCAAAAAGGTAATACAACTAAACACTGCGAACATGAAATTGTTTATTATTTCTAACTTAATTTGAAGCATCATTGTCAAAATTAATTATTTAAACATATTATTTTAAAAACTTGAAAAAGTAAGTAAATAAACATTAGAAAAACTACCAGTCTAAGGAAATTGCGCGATATGACCCCCATTTTTTTCAATGCATATGCGAGCTCTTTTTAGTAAAGAAAATCTTAGTCTTTGGAAAAATATGAGGCTTCAACCTAAAGTCTTCCCCAGCGTATAAGATTCTCTCTATTAACTGATTTTAACTCAAAATCGGAACCTTATAAACAAAATGTTTCATACAACACCAGACTGAATAGTCCAAGGGAGTAAGATCTGGGGATCGGGGTGGCCATTTAACAGGAGCATCTTGGCCTCGCCCAATCCAGCGTTAGGGACAGTTTCCATGTAAGTATCTCCTTACATTCCTAGCAAAATGTGCTGGTGCACCATCAAGTTGGAACCAAATGTTTTGTCTGATTAAGAGAGGCAAATCGTCAAGTAAATCGGGCAGTATGTTTTGAAGAAATGCTAAAAATGAATCACCAGTCAAATTCCCTGGTAAAATTACGTTTCTAGTAAAGGTAGGTTCGTCCGTAAACAAAATATTTTTGATGAAGTGTATATCTCTGTCATGCATTTCGCATATCCACCTACATAGTCTAGATCTCAGCTCAAAGAGGCAGCATAGATTGTACTTCTTGAATGTGGTAGGGGTAAATCTGCTGTGTTTTTAAAATCTGGTGTACTTCAGATTTCCCAATGTTTTCAACCTGTCGGACAAGAACTCTGGTGCTAATATTTGGTGTCTCCTCGACTCTTGTTAAAATACTCTCCTCTTTTTCGGGTTGAATTATACGGGGTCGACCGCAGTTCCCTCTACGGTCTTCCCTAAAACTTCCACTGCGCCTTAGTTGCTTAACCAAATTTGAAAAATACCTTCGTTTTGGATGAATTTGATTCGGGAACTTTTCTGCGCACCGCCTAGCGGCTAAACTAGCGTGAGAGTTACATTTTCCTATTAAATAAACAAAAATACAATTTTACTGATTATAATCAATCAAATGTCTTTAGATCTTACCCATGATTAAAATCATATCCGTCATTTCCGAAAAACATATAAAATGGTTTCGTCTATAAAATTACCGATAATTAAAAATATTAACTTTTAAACGTTAAACTACTGTCAAATTGTGACTAATTTGACAACAATAAAACACTGCTTAAGTAGGTATCCAAGGTAACACCAGAGTAGCTTATATTTCAACATTATAAGATTAGCCAGAGCCGCCGAAGCATCAAACAAGAGCCAATACTTTTCAAAATATCTCAAAAACAAATGATTTGATCGAAATTTTATAAGAGTTAAAAAATAATCAAAAATACTTAGTAACCTATAAAAACTTAGTTTAAAAGTGATTGGCGTACGTAATAAAAACTTGGGGGGTCAATGGGTACTGAACATCCCGTATTTTGGCTATTAAGAAATTGTTTTTTGGAAAGAAGTAGCTCTTTATGCTGAAGCAACACACTAAATTTCAATCCAATATCTCAATAAATACTAGAATTAATTAAAAATATTGGTTTTAAACTTTGAACATGGAGGGCTAAAATGAAAAATTAAAACTCATATTATTTTTGCACAAGGAATCTGTGGTTAACGGATTGACCTCCTTTTTGGGACACCCTGTATATGTGTTTTTTAATTTTCTTTGGGTATAAGTTCTATTTTAAAACAACCATTTTTTTTACTGAAATATTTTATTTTAGTCGTTAATTGCGACGTTTCGGCGAAATTTTGTCGCCTTCTTGAGGTATCTAAAAATATATGCAATGTTAGACAAAACGGATCATGATTCTTCATTTACTTTCTCTTTATTACGGTTTTACAGTTTAACAACCAGAAGAAATCATTAATGTAACTTAAAATTAGAGTTTTTCACACCTAAAATATTCAAATAAAGACAAATAAAAATTAACAGGTATAACACTAGACATAGACAATTATTAAAAATCGCCGAATAGTGTATTTAAACGTACAGTATTTAAAATATTTTTATTTCCATTTTTGGATTTGTATATAACATTTTGTAGGTCGATGTTTTTTACCATCATCACTGTGATTTTGTATCTATTTAAAATACTCGGTATTGGGCGCATCAATATGGAGTGTAATTTTTGCACAATTAGTTCTCGAGGAGCATCCATAGCATCCTTGAATTTCTCTACAGTTTTTTATAGGTATGTTGTAGGAATAATTCCCGAAAATCAAATAGACAATATGCAAATTTTGAATTGAATGTAACTCACAATTATAATTTAAAACCGAAATCGAGAATACACACAACTTTTTTGAACCTTATCATAAATTGTCAAACAAAACTACAAATTTCTATTCAGCCTATCCGACCTCCCAAAAAAATAGTGCTTGCGGATAGAGTCTTAAAATTATCAGACTTGGACCAAATGTGTATTAAAAAAGCAGTAGAAGCCTTAAGAATAAATAACTAAACTACGAATTTCATAAATAAAAGTGGTTTTACTGTAGGTACATGTCTTATAAGTGGATTTCTGTCTGGGCAGGTGTATTTTTAAACGAATAAAATACCAATAAAATAAATAAAGAAGTAATAATTGATATGCATACTTTTTTTTTTGTTATAATAATTATTAATTTCATTACATTGGATTTGTATATAACATTTTGTAGGTGGATGTTTTTTACCATCATCACTGTGATTTTGTATCTATTTAAAATACTCGGTATTGGGCGCATCAATATGGAGTGAAATTTTTGCACAATTAGTTCTCGAGGAGCATCCATAGCATCCTTGAATTTCTCTACAGTTTTTTTATAGGTATGTTGTAGGAATAATTCCCGAAAATTAAATAGACAATATGCAAATTTTGAATTGAATGTAACTCACAATTTAAAACCGAAATCGAGAATACACACAACTTTTTTGAACCTTGTCATAAATTGTCAAACAAAACTACAAATTTCTATTCAGCCTATCCGACCTCCCAAAAAAATAGTGCTTGCGGATAGAGTCTTAAAATTATCAGACTTGGACCAAATGTGTATTAAAAAAGCAGTAGAAGCCTTAAGAATAAATAACTAAACTACGAATTTCATAAATAAAAGTGGTTTTACTGTAGGTACATGTCCTATAAGTGGATTTCTGTCTGGGCAGGTGTATTTTTAAACGAATAAAATACCAATAAAATAAATAAAGAAGTAATAATTTATATGCATACTTTTTTTTTGTTATAATAATTATTAATTTCATTACATAATGATTTTAATATTGTGGCCTTAAAGTTTGAAAAACCATAAGCTACGTGTATTGCCCAGTTACCTATCTATTCCTATTAGACCGTTTCGTGTTTTTCCATTTCAGTTATTTTTAGATAAAAATACAATACCAACAATAAAAATAAATAGAACAAAATAGAGACAGACAGTAATTTCAGATAGAATATCTATGTTTGGTGTATTTACGGAAAAAGTTTTGTAAGTATTCCCATGTGAGTTGAACAACGAGATAGCAGCGATATCACTGTGTGGTCTTTTTATACGGATTCAACATAGACAGTGTTATCGACAGAGGCACATACATATGTAGTTCAATGTTATATAAAAACAATATTGTAAGTTAAACGAAAAAAAGTATTTCATATTGTAAGAATTCGTTTCATTTGTTCCTTTTAGTACCGTGCCGGCTCACGACCTGTGGAACAGTAACATTGAATGTTTCCTTAAATTTCAAACACATTTTGGCCTTTTTATTTCAATGAATCATTTTATATTCGGCAAATCACTCACTTTCATATAAATTCTAAGTTTTGATAATCTACATACACAGGTTGCTGCGAGCGTTCCCTCCCGTTCCTATAGTGGATAATGTCGAAAAACTGTAGCGACCATCATTCATTATTCTGAAGTTGAGTGATTAGCACAAATTAACAAAATCTATACAACAAAGAATTTCATCAAAAGCAGTATTAAGAATAGCAGGTGACCGTCAAATATTACAAACTCTTGTTTATTTTAAAACTGTTTTCCGCCTTGCTGGAAAGTTGCTAAGGTTACTTGGTTGGGCAAACAAAGCTACAATGATCTTAGACCAGTGAGCATATTACCTTCTGTCGAAGATTTTGGAAAAGGTTATATACAAACAGATATGTGCCTTTGTGGAGGTTTTTACCTGTCAATCAGTCTGGTTGCGAGACTGCACTCTTGAATATTAATGATGCCTTGGCCTTGGCCGGCCAACTCTGTAAAAATGGGCTCAGTCACACAGTGTTAAATTCCGTTAAACAAATTCATAGTTTGGTATCCATTATGGATGCGGATCCCCGTTTTGATGCACATGAAAATTCGTGTCTTTAGAAAAGTTATAGATCACTTAAACTCATCGAGGTCTGTTATCGGTGCCACTTAGTTGCAACTCACATACTCTCTGGTGCTCAGCCATTTTAACTGTTGCGATGTGACATAAGGATTTTGTCTAAATCAGCTTTTATTTATGGAATTGTGAAATTTTATCCAGTATCTTACAAACTCAGTGATTCGAATTGGCTGTGTATGAGTGACAAATGAAAACTCCACTCTTTGGTTGTTTTTCACAGAGTGCTAGCTAGCTAATGTCTGGATATCTTACGCAAAAAATTAGGTATAGGACAGATATTCACAACTCGAACTTGAGACACGGAGGGTTGTTAGCCTTACCTCAGTATAAAACTGCTCTCTTTAAACTAAGCTTTTCATGCAAGATATGCGATGGTACATGACATTCCTGACAGTTTTAAATCATTCCGTTTAGTAAGATTCAAAGCACAATTAAAAAGAGACTCCTTGACATCTGATTAATTATAAGGCGCAATTTGTTGGATTTGCGACATATAATTTTTTTTTACCAATTTTTTTTTATCTATTGTAATTATTTTTGTCTGCTCAATTTTGTGTTTTTTTAGTTTTTTAGGGACCAGACTAGAACTTTCCAAGATTGATTCTGGTTCCGTTTTGCGTTGAAAACGAAGCAAATTGGAAGGAAGCAATACTTTATTTTATTTTGTTAATGAATTTATTTAGTTAATGAACTAATATTAATTTGTTTGTCATTCATTGTATTTTGTGAATAATGCGCAAATAAAATTATTCTTATTTCTACTTGTATCTAGAAAGCTTTAAAAGTTATATAGGGTAAGTCTAGCAACAAAACTGCTTTCATTTTAATTTAAACTATTCTCCGGTTCGTAATCATTATTTGATATTGGCATTTGTGTACTTTGATTTTCGATATTATTATTATGGGTTAGTGTTAGAAATTATTAATGATTTGAATAGTTCAACAGCTACTATTTTTTAATTTGGTTAATTAGTTCAGTAATAACTGTTGATGTTCTGATTAATTTTTAAATCTGTATTTAACTGTGTTTTGTTTATTAAAATAAGAATTAGCAGCATGTGCCTAACAATTTTGATGTGAAGCGGCTATGATTTTGAAGAAATATCAAAAAATCAGGTCCGACTAAACGTATTTTGAGCGAAAATGAGGCAATATGAGTAGGTACTGACAACTCTTTAAAAAATTCATACGGAAAATTGGAATCACATCTTGTCAAAGCAAAACTTACAAGGTATTCGATTTGGGGAAATCAAGTTACACTCATTTAAATGGTGATAAATTTTGGTTAGTAATAATTGTGAACACATTTATAACTGAAAAGGAGATTGTTATAAGATATCCTATACCAAATCCCGTTTATTTTTAAGGCACTAACAAAATACCCTTTTAAACATAGGATGTATAAATGTGTATTTCATTTTTGGGCCGCCCTGTGTACTGGTAATGTTGTGCAAAATGTAGACGTATTAGTTAGTACATACAACCACATTAAAAAAAATCAATTTTGCTGCAGTTTTGATACAGTGCTAGCCTCACTCTGTAGATGTGGAAATAAATGAAAAAACTCCCCGCAGGTAAAATTATTTAACAAATCACAGTAAGACGAAATATGATGATTGATATAAGCTTGCGAGCCTCATAGAAAGGGGTGCTGGAGTCAGAGACGGCTTGTTCTCAGTGATCTAAGCCGATCGACTTCTTCTTCAAGTTCTTTTGAAATTCGTCAAAAAGTGCCTAGTTTCAGAAGTTTTCAGCAATTGAGGCCAAGAAATCTTCAACTGTGTAATGTGATTTCGCACGCATTCGAAACTCACTTAAATTACAATTATTGTTGTTTCGCGTTCCTTTCCCATACAATCGCCCTCGTGACGGAACCAGACTAGCCGATAGAAGCAATGATTTGATGACCTACGAACAAGACCGAGAAAAGGTAAAACTTATAAAATTTCCTAAATATTTGATGCAAATGGGATACATTTTCAGATATTTTCAAAAAACTCTAATACGCCAAATTACGGACTGGACGCCTATGCATCAAGAATTGATAATTTTCAGTGATTATGTTATTTATAAAGAAGTGATGTATTGAAACGAACAATGTTGTCAATGTTCTTCTACGTCAAAATAATTTCCTTTAGGAGCATAAAATTCCATAACTTGGTTGGGATTTTTTAACCAATCATCTCAAATTATGATTCTTGAATTCTCAAGCTCTTGGCAGACTGCCATCGTCTTTAATGCATTGCATTGTAGGTATATCCAAGTTAACTTGTTAAATTTGTCATCAATACAGGTTGATTCATTATGGTTGCAACAAACGAAAACTGGAGATCCCTGAAAACAATTCAAGCATTTTTTGCCATTAAACCCATGTTCGCAAATGCTTCGTTATGGAGATACAGGGTTTCCAAATTTAGTGGTCAAATTAACGTTTTTGTTCATTTCTCAAAAACTAGCTATCCGATTTTGACAAAATTTTACATGCATTTGGGGACCGATAACCTAAAATAATCTGCATTATTTTGACTTTCATTAACTGTTCATTGGCGTAGATATAGCAGGCATCAACAATAATTTTACACATAAATTAATTAAAGTCAGGAACTTATAAGCTACAAAAAAGTTAATTATGTCGATGTTGTGGTTTCTACCATTTCTATGGAAACCGATAAATTGTAAGTAAATGGTAGATTTCAATTAAAATAGCGTTTACCAGAAATCAAAATTAAAAATCAAAGTTGCCGTGGAAAACGATTTAATAATAACAAATTACTTAACAACAAAATTTAAGGCCTATGAATACAATTAAAAATTTAAGAATAAAAACACTAAACTCGAAATTAAAATAAGAAAATTCATAAGAACTGTTCAAATTGGCCTCCATTGGCAAGTAAATGCACATTCTGCATCTTTCAACTAATGAGTTTGTAGCTCTAGTAAGGATATCATGATCGTTTCTTATTTCCCTAGCAGCTTCATGAACTCTCTCCAGTAGATGGTTTTCATTTATGATTATTGGTACACTGTAAACCAATTGTTTCATCTACCTACCCCCATAAAAAAAAGTCGAGCGGATTCAGATCCGGTGATCTTGGAGGCCACTCAATAGGACCTCCCAAACCAATCCAATTGTCTCTAAACAGTTGATTTAAAACTTCTGTTTCCTGTCTACCACGATGCGCAGGGGCTCCGTCATGTTGATACCACATGTTTTGAACAATATTAAGAGGTACATCCTTAATAAATTCGAGGAGGCGGTTTTGTAGAAAACGACTGTATTGATTTGAGTTTAAATGTCCCATTAATTAGGAACAACGGTAATAATTGAGTGTTAAACATGCCACCCAAGACATTGGTACTATAACGTTCTTAAAAATTTCGCGGCCTAATAGCACGAGGGTTGTTTAAAGCCCAGTCCATTATGGTTTGTATTTATGCCATCTCTAGGAAAAGTTCCTTCATCTGACCAGAGCACTTTCTCTAAAAATCTTTCATCTTCTTGATGCTTTCCAAGGATCCAATTACAAAATAGTAGACGCCTTTCATGGCCTGAACATCTTGAAGATGATAGGGATACAGCATTTCTGGTAAACGTTATTTTGATTTAAATCTACCATTAACTTGCAATTTATCGGTTTCCATAAAAAGGGTAGAAATCACGACATCGACGTAATTAAATTTTTTGTAGCTCTTTTTAAAAAGTAATTATTTAAAATAATGAAACTTATCAAAGCTGTCTTCAATTAATTTATGTGTAAAATGTATCAAAATGCCCCCTATATCTACGCCTATGAACAGTTAATGAAAGCTAAAATAATTCATATTGATTTAGGTTATCGGCCCCCAAATGCAAGTAAAATTTTGTCAAAATCGCTTAGCTAGTTTTTGAGAAATGAATAAAAAATTTATTTTGACCACTAAATTTGGACACCCTGTATCTCGATAACGAAGCATTTGCGGACATGAGTTCAATGGCAAAAAATTGTTTCGTTAGTTTCAACCATAAGGAATCACCCTGTATACTATTGTAAATCTTATCTTCCTGAAAAATTAGGAGAATTTGATTGTTTCTAATGCATTGCATTGTATATCCAAGTTAACTTGCTAAATTTGTCATCAATTTACAATATGTCTTCCTGGAAAATTCGGAGAATGTGATTGGAAGTTGGCAAATTTCACTACTTACAAAGTCTCAAATTATCAAACAGCATTGTTACGGTACATAATCAAGTATTGTTAGCTCGAAATGATTATTTTTTTGGAAAATCGTACGTCTAGAAGTATAATGGAATGAATTACTTTCGTATAGCTTTACTGCATTATCTACAGTAGTTAAATGGAATGTGTCTGGAGCGTAGTACACCAATGACGCAAAAGATTGGTGCGAAAGGAAATTTGCATACCTGGATATACTCCAACTCGAATTAATTGTAAGTAAATTGGTGCCCCCCCGTCCATGGTCGCCCTTGTAGACCCCTCGCACCCCATCAGGCTATCAACCAACTCACGGACGGGACGGAATACAACACTAACCCAGTTGCCGCGCTGGTGCGGATCAATACCACCTTTTAATATTAGTGTTGTAGTGTTAGTGGCTGGTATAGCAACCGGTTAGACTGAGACGCGCCAATATACACCAATGATATAAAGAAAACAAAAATAAACTAATCTATACAGGGCGATATTTAAGGGGGTGATTTCTCATGTCATTTACGAAAAAAAGTTCCCATAAACATACGTCCGGAAAAGCATTGTTATTATTATTTGTGTTAATAACGGTTTTTTTAATTATGTCAAATATCTCCTTGCCGATTTCTTTCAAATTTGGCCGCGTTGTTGGTAGAAATGGGGAACTTATATGGAACTAACTAGATCAAAATTATTAAGTCCAGTGGCGTTAGTGGGGCAACTTAATAAAAATTATTAACAACAAAATGTACGCCACTGACAGTAATTTAATTTTGATATTGTCTTAAGATAAACATTTTTCAACATACCAAGAATATTTGCGAATAATTCAACTAAAAATAACATTAAAATTTCGAAGCAAGATAAAAATAAATAAAATTAACATTTATACCAAATACAAAGAATTCCAAAAAACTGTTGAAAGTGACCACCACAAGCTCGGATACATAAATCCAATCTTCTGCTCAGTGACTGGCGAACTCTCTCAAAAATACCATGATGGATATTCTAATCAAACACCCAACCATAATTCGATTCCTTAGGTCCTCCACATTTTCCACAGGAGTAGCGTAAACTAAGGACAAAATCCATTGGGTTTAAGTCCGGGAATTGTGCAGGCCATAAGTGAGATCCACCTCGGCCAATCCAGCGATTTCCGTATGTTTATGTTAAAAACTCATGAGCAACCCTACTAAGATGCGCTGGTTCACCATCGTGCATAAACCAATTTGCATTTCTTATTGCCAATAGTATGTGTAGTGGTACATCCACTACATGAATTTATTATTATTAAATACAAGATTTTATTATTGTTAAAATATTTTTAGTTACTATAGATATAATATAATAGTTAGTACATCAATTTTATATAAAAAATAGCAGTTGTATCATTGAAAAAAAAATACAAAATTTTATTTTATTTTGAAGTACTTATTTAGAAAAGTTTAGACAACGACAACTAAATTGGTGACCCGACGAAGAACAGAATATAAAGATAAATAAACTGTTGCCCTCGAGGCATGAATAGCTCTCCATATTTAATTGTAAAAGTAATTATTTTATGATATTTTTGTCATTTATCTAAATTTAATACATTTTTGTTTTGTTTTGGACATCAGCTATTTTTTTTAAGTATCGGGTTTTGTTCATTTGAGATTTTTTTTAGTTTTATTATAAAATTTATTGTGCCCCCTTTTCACCTATTTACGAACCCCTATGTAAACAAAATTGTTATGCTGCATGTTGTAGGTTATCTTATAGGAAATCTATATATAAGTAGCCAATTTTTCTGTTATATTTGGAAAAACATTTTTTTTTTTTTTTGGCCCTCTTTCGAACTCAATAAATTTACAAAACATTAAAATTCAACAGGAAAATTATACAGAACTTAAAAATTTATTAAATAATAATTCGATAAACAAAACAAAATTTAATCTTCAATTTGTAGAAGTTCTTTTTTGTGATACAAAAATATGGTGTGGAACTTCTAACAACAATAATATACCATACATTCCAGAACAATTACGACAAACAATTTTCCAAAAACTACATAATATTTCGCATCCTGGAATACGTACCACAAGAAAACTAATAAGTTCAAAATACTTTTGGCCACGTATGAATTCAAATATAACTACTTGGTCAAAATCTTGTATTAGTTGTCAAAAATCTAAACTTCATTATCTTAATAAATCAAAACTACGTCTTGCTCGACATTCCAAAAAGTCGCTTTGAACATGTTCACGTGGACATAGTAGGCCCATTGCCTCCTTCTAATGGATATACACACATTCTCAACTATTGTTGATCGTTATACTCGATGGCCTGAAGCAACATTTCATCACAAACAGTAGCAAAAACATTTTTCTTAGAATATATTTCTCGTTTTGGTGTACCTTTACGGATTACTACGGACCAAGGAACACAATTTGAATCAAGAGTTTTTTCGGAACTCACAAAGCTACTTGGTGCTCATAGAATTCGGTTTTAGAGTCTCAGTTAAAGAGAATCTTAATTGTTCTTCAGCAGTATTAGTCTATGGTCAGACAATTAGAATACCTGGAGAAATATTAGTTCCTAATAATAATAATAATAACATGGATCCTTTCGATTTTGTTACTAAACTTCGAGAAAATTTTAAATATATTCAACCTTAAGAGACATTTGATGTTATTAATTCATAAATTCAGGAAGCCTGTGTTTCATAAAGTTGCGATCTACCTCTCCGGGAAGTCTTCCTGGTAGAAATACCGATCCAATTAAACAGTCACCCACAATTTCAATACAAACGTTCTACTAGAACTGATGTTGAAAATGATCTTAAACTATCGCATGCGGATTTTCATAACACTAGGGTGGTTATTATGAAAATTCCTTATTGCAGTAGAAGGACCTGGATTTTCTTCAACCATATTCAGCACATCCTCTTCCAGCTCTATCGTTCTTGCTGTCTTTGGCCTTCCTGTTCCTCCACTTCGTGTTAGTGTCCATGAATGCCAGACGCTGAGGAAATCTTTCAGTCTACCACCACCTAGGTTCTAATGCCATCAGCGAGTCCATAAATGAAGTGCATGTCGGTCATATCCGCATTTGTATAATAGTGATACATCCAAAAACCATGATAGACCAAATTTTTAAAAAAAGAATACACCAACTATATAACGGCAACAGTAATAAAAAAGGCAACCATAATAGTACGGAAAAAATACTTATCAATTCCTTACGTAAAAGGACTATCCGAAAATATAGAAAACAAACTAAAAAAACACAAATAACTCTCTGCCACAAAAGCAAACACACACTAAAATCTTGTCTGTACACAAAATTAAAATCAAAAACACCAACACCAAAAAAAACTCACGTTATTTACAACATTCCATGTCATAACTGCAAAGTTTCATACGTTGGTCAAACTAAACAACACCTCGAAAAACGTTTAAAATATCATAAAAATCCCAATATAGGAAAAACTGCTTTAAAAAACATATGGAGATATATAACCACACTTTCGATTTTGAAAACACAAAAGTATTAACAACAGAACATAACACCAAGAAAAGAGAAATGCTTGAAATGATTCACATAAAAAAGACCGCTGATAGTGTAAACGACCGAACTGAATGAGTGAAATATTCAAAGAAATCGGTAAGGAGATACTTAACTTAATTGGAAAGAAAACAGTTATTTACAAAAAACATAACATCTATATCTTCGAAACAATGCATTTCCTGACGTTGTTTATGCGAACTTTTTTCATAAAATGGCCGCCCCCTTAAATATTTCCCCGGCTTTTTGAAACACCCTGTTTATAAATTATATTATATACATCAGTTGGACCGGAATTATCAACTCACATTGGCTGACCAGGTTGCTTTACTAATTAAGCTGCAGAATCCCTTCATAGATAGAACATGTTGTTAGGGAACTTTGTTGTTGGCAACATATTTTAGACAGGGAATAAAAAAAAGCTCTATATATACAACAATCATTTTAAAATAATATAATTTTAATTATTTGATAATATAAATAAAACTTATTAACGATTTCATAAAAATAGTATGTTCATTCCGTAGGAAAAGCACATACCCAGATTGGTTGCTGGTCTCGGCTGGCGGCTCGCCCATCATATTGCATAGTCGTCCCGGAAAGTGTTCCTTTTCCTACTAAGTACACAATATACTAGTGTAGGAGGTCTTTAGCAAATACTAATAATAAAGTGTAAAAAATAAACAAAATGTTTTTTAATTGTGTTATTTTAATATTGTATAACTTTTAGGTAAGATTTATTTGTAATTGAGTATTAGTATTTGAGTTTTATTAATTTTGAAATGTTTTTATGATGTTTATGATAAGAATAATTATTAAAGTAATTTATGTGGTGTCAAGACCTTGTATCAGTTAAAATAATATAATATTTAATCCAAGCGCATATGGGTCAACGTCAATAAAATCATTTTTATTGTTATGTTCGATTTCCCTTTTCTTGCAGGCTAGAAACAACAATTACGTGAAAATACAATACTACGATATGTGGTGAATACATAAACAGTACAATTTCGGGAGGGATGAGTACGGAACCCTCTGAAATCCTTCATCTCGTAAGATACGTGAATCACTTTTACTATCTTGTCCAGCCTCGAATATTTCTTAACCAAAATTAATACTTTCTCCAACACATTGGCTTCCTTAATTAATATTTTATTTGGGACTTTAAGCAGGGCCGTCGTAAGTGGGTGTGCAACGCACGCGGCGGTACCTCCGAAAACGTATAGTTTTTTCGCAATAATTCCCAAAAAAGTTAACGCGCGACAAAAAAAAAGTGGCAAGTTGTTTTTTTAATAAATGTTATTAATTATTATTACATCAATAGGCTGATTTCGAGTTATATTTCAATCAAAAGATCCCTCTTCAATTTTTCAGTTCCTCCTAGAAAATTATTTAATAGCAACATTCCCAAATGTCTCGGTGGCCTCAAGAATTCTCCTAACGCTACCCGTGTCAGTACCTTCAGGAGAGATACTTAAGATCCACAATGGCACAAGAAAGACTATCCGATCGAGCAATTATAGCTATTGGACAAGACATCCTCGATAAAATTAATGTGCGAGAAATATTAACAGAATCTGCATCTGCAAAATGGTTTTTTATGAAAAAGACTAACATAATTTGTTTATTAAGGGGGTCCTGACTTGAAGGAATCAATACCTTTTATTTCAACGGATGTGTTCCATATAAGCAATTATCCGGCATTTCGCAAATTTAAGTATTTTATGATAAAGACCCATTTTCGAATATTATTTAACCTCATAAAAATAAAAAAACGAACAAATATTTTTCAGATTCCAAACGTAAGCTTCTAATTAACGTTTTCAAATAAAAGCAGTGTTATTCAATAACACTTAACATATGGCAACACACTGACTGTACTTTTTTGATGTAATGCTCCCATAAAATTTTAAAAGCTGCTTCAGGTATACATACACATAGTCGTTGAAGCAGCCTTTTATATGTCACAACTTTTCATACAAATATTTCTGTGTGCATTTCTGGTTGTCGTTAAAACTCAAAATTCACGACCATACATGATCTGTTGGAAATCATAGAAGAAATATATACTTACATGTTATCTGCTAGCTTTTAACCTCAATTAACCATAGTTTATACAATTTAATAAAAACCGGTTGTGTTAGCCCAAAACTTTCCCCAAAATTGAACTATCGATATCGCCTCAATAATTTTGTTGTTGTTGTGAGCCCGATTGTTTTGTCATCAAATTGTTTAGAAACGATTTCTTCCCTGGGTGTTCGACTGTCACAAACCTGGTCAATATACGTATGGATGAGTGTAGTCAAACGTCTGTCATTTATACTGATTTCTCGAAAGCATTCGATCAGACCGCGGTATTCTATTAAACAAACTTTCCAATATAGGTTTAACTAAGCCTCTCGTCATTTTCTTTTTCAATCATACCTCTCGAATAGGTCCCAATTTGTTTATTACTGGACTTTGTAATCTATTATTATAAATGTATCATCCGGTGTTCCTCAGGGGTCCCTTCTGGGCCCTCTTCTTTTTAATATTTCTATAAACGACACTGTAGATAATTTTGCTTGCAGTGAACTTCTATATGCTGATGATTTAAAATTGTTTATACGTGTTAATGACTTTCCTGACTGTGTTACACTTCGGAAAGATTTCGAGATACTTTCCACTTGGTGTTCAAAATAATCTTTCTTGCAACATTAACAAATGTGTGTGTATGGTGAAGGCACCCGTAGACAGAAGCCAAAAATGGTGTCTTCGAGATCGACATCTTAGGAGGTGCAATTTGTTCAAGGATTTGGGCGTCATTTTCGATCATCGAAGTTAAATTTTACTTATCACTACAATGAAATTATTTGTCAATAGTGTTTGGAGTGCTATTATTATTTATTATTATTGTTGTTTAATATTATTATTATTGTGATTATTACTGTAATATTATTATTATCATTAATGTTTGCATTGTTCTTTGTAATTACGGATAATACGTTGTAGGGTAGAAGCACCAGTAAATGAACATTTAAGGCCTTCTTAGTTTTGCAACTGTCACTATTATTATACCATAAGAAATATTTGCGTCAATTAAGTTTCTATGTGATGCTAAATTTATTAATAATTCAGTATAATTAATAAATTTAACTAATTATAATTATATGGAAAAATATATAAAGTTTAATTCATTCATAAATTCCCAATGCGATACCACACTTTTTACCTCGATGAATATGTTTCTTTCTTTCTAGACAACTTTTTTATAACATTCGATACTTCTAAGCCTAGCGGAGTAGGTATCCAAAAAAATATATTTTTTTTATTTTGTTACATACAGACTTTATTTTGAACATACAGGGTTCAGTTTTTAAGGATCAAACTCAAAAAGGAGATTCTACTTACGAAAACATGAAAAAAACTTCATATTACATAGGTTCACAAATGTTTTGTTATCGAGATACAGGGTGTTAAAAGTAAAGGTGATGGTGGTTTTATTCATTTATTTCCGAAACGTTTTTAGATATCGCAAGTGGTTTTTTTTTTTTTTTTGAAAGGGTCCGTACGACTTAAGTCCCCGGGTTCACTGCAGCCTCATGGGCTTATTGTGAAAAATCCCCGTATATTATGCCACCCAATCCAGCAGTCCTGTACCCTCCACAAACTTGTGGAGTTCAGTTATGTGTTGGGTGTCAATATCTGCTGGCGGAATCAGCGAATGCCCAAAAATAGCCTGTGTTCTTCGTTGTAGAACTACACACACACATATTACATGGTAAGCTGTTTCAACTGCCCCATTACACAATCTGCATTGCAGGTCCCCATTGTACAGCCCCATCTTATTTAGGTGGTCTCTCAGAGCGCAATGCCCAGTAAGGAGTCCCATAGTTATTCGCATCTGATTCCTGCTTAATGATAGCAGTTTTTCAGTGCGTTTTGTTGCGGCACCAGGTATAAACCTCTTCCCATGCTCCTGCTTGGGAATATGTTCCCAATATCTCTGGTGCTCGCTTTTGGCCCAGCACTTGAGGAGTTCCCTCGCCGTTCTTTTAGACAAGCCCAGCGCAGATTCCGTGCCGGTATATGTGGTTTCAGAGGCTTGTCTAGCCAGCCAATCCGCTCTCTCGTTGCCTTCTATTCCCTCTATTGCAAGTGGTTACTTTTTAAAATCTCTGTCAACAGATGTTAGGATTATTAAAAAACAAACATCGGTGGCTGGTTAAATGGGGGGGAATCTACCCTAACTTTTTTATGCAATCTTTTTTTGCAAGTTTGAGCCCAGAAACTTAAAATCTAACATATTACACGTAAATCGGTGTTCTTATGTGATATTGATGAAATGTAGGGTTATCGAGAAAAATCGATTTTAAAATTTTGTGATCAGTACAGGAAAAATATTATTATTATCGGTATGTTAGTTGTTTTACAAGTATACAAGTAGGGCGGTGTCAAAAATGTTATACTTTTGCAATATAATTATTTCAAAAGATTTCATTTAAAAATTTTCATACAAGATTTGAATTCACTGAGTTTATTAGACAGTTTCGTATTGCCACAATAATTAATACCTACACTAAAATGGAACAAATTTACTATAAATGAAGTAATATCGGGAATCTTAACATCTAATTTTGTTGTTATAAATCGGTTGGTTTAAAAACCTCGACCAACAAAAAAAAATTAAAAACCTAATAAAATAGTTCGTCTATCAATACATTGTTACCTAACTAGTAACTAATTAAGTTACAAAAAAATACCTAAAAGTGAATTAACAGATTTAGAAGGAACTACTTAATATTACAGTTCAATAAATAATTACCTAAGTACACACAATACCTACACTAGTGAAACAACGGATTTACAATAAATGTTCGAACTGACCTCCTTGAGCTTCAACGCACTTTCTGCAACGCCTGACTAAGAGTTTGTTGCTCTGGAAATTTCAAATTGGTTGCGTTTAATTTCACTGCAGACATCGCGTATACGCATGTGCAACTCCTCTACGGTTCGCACTGGAGTTTCGTAAGTTATGTTTTTAAGTAACCCCCATAAATAAAAATCCAATGGATTCAAATCCGGGGACCTTGGAGGTCAAGCAACGGGTCCTAGGCGACCTATCCATCGATCAGGATAGTTCCGATTAAGCCACTCTCGCACTGCTCTGCCATAATGAGGGGGAGCACCATCCAATTGCAACCACCAGACGCTATACAGTGGTATTTCTTCCAGCAATTCATTAAGATTATTGTTCAAATAATTTAAAAACTGTTCTGCATTTAAGTTCGCGGGTAAAACGTAGGGACTACAAAAATGACGGCCAATAAGGTCAATCCAAATATTCAGCTTGAATTCATTTTGGAAGTTACGCGGACGGATTTCATGGGGGTTGTTATAAAGTCCATACATGTAAGTTGTGAAAATTCACTACCCCCGCTCTGGTAAAAGTAGCTTCGTCCGTCCACAATGTTTTATCCAAAAATTGGTTGTCATTGTTATATGAATTCGAGAAACCAATTACAACACACTAACATTCTTTCACGATCTCCAGGTTCAAGATTTTGTACTGGCTGAAGGTGTAAATCCCTTCTCCTGTCTGCGTTGAGCGTGCGCCATACAGTAGACTGTGATATTTGCAGTTCACGTGCAGCTCTTCGTGTACTTATTGTACTATTATTATCAAACAGTCGTAAAACACTATTGTTTCTCCTCCGAAATCTCTTTGCACGGTATTGATCATTATTATCTTGCAATCCATAAGTACACAATTTCGAATGTGTATTAATAAATACCTTGTAATTAGGCAATCTTCTCCTTGGAAAGCGTCTTGCATAATCGCGCACAGCCATTCTGGCATTACCATTACCAAAGATTAATCTACACAATAGATAGTCAGCCCAATGCATTAAAATCAGAACATCTCTAAGTATGCCAGCCACTACGTGGCGTATACTAGCGTGCACAGCATAGAGCAGTATTGTCACAGCCAGAAACCGTTTTGTAGTTTATTAATATCAGAAACAAAACGCAACATATAACAATTATTTACATCATTTGCAACAGATATGCACCGGCAATGCTGTATTGTCAGAGAGAGAGATTGATGAAAGCTTTTGATTTAATTATTGCTCGCCACTGATTATGGGACTGGTCTAGTCTTGAAACATGTTGTATGGCATGGATTAAAGATTATTATATTAAATTTATTTCGTGGATATTAGACTTTTATACCAATACCGAAATCAAAAATAGGTATTAATGTACATTATTCTTTGTCAAAATTATAACTCCACTTAAGAATGGACTAGGTACTTTTTGAATTTATTACATATATTTTAAATATTTCACGTAGACAATGTGGCAAAGATGTAACAAGATTGTTGTAGATCTTATAATACCTATAATAAAAAAATTATCATTGCTACCTATATTATATTAGGTATACCTATTATAATAGTCTGTCTCTGTTATTGTGATTTTCATTGTTTTCATACCTACTGATTTTGTTTTGAAGAGAATTAATACCTATGTTAAATTTAATTTAATCTTTGATACTACCAAAGATTAATAAGTTAATCTTTGGCTGCGTAGTTTTTGTGAATATTTTTAGCTCTCCATATCATATATGTATATATGGAGACTATTAGTTTCATGAAATTTTTTTTTTTTTTTTTAATTTCACCGGAAATACTTGTTTTTGGTCATTTTATACATAAATAAGTAGTTTTAAAAAAATGTCTGTCTGTCTGTATCCACGAAAACGCAAAAACCGCTTAACAGATTTTAACCAAATGTGGTACAAAAATACTATTGGACATGGCAAGGAGCTGATTAGATTTTGGGAAACATTGAGCGTAGGCAAAGGGTTTAAAAGAGGGTTCAAAAATAAAAAAAAATCGTAGTTCTTAAACTTATCTGAAATACTGCATAATTTTTTACGCTTTTAATTGAATATAACCTAAGATATTGAACATAAAATATTAGACCACATTGGCGGTCGAAAATAGTGTAAAATGGGGTAAAAAAGATTTAAAAAAAACGTATTTCTTAAAGATAGCAGAAATATTAACTAGTTATTTATAGTTTTGATAGACTATAACCTATAAAATGTGTCATGAATAACTTACTTTCATAGGCGTTCGTAAATAGTGGAAAAGGGGTCAAAACATAAAAAATATATATTTCCTAAACTTATTCGAAATATGGAATAATTATTGTCATGCTGGAAATTTCAAACCTTATTTACTTCAGCAACTTGTAAAAAGCACAGCCTTTTTAATATTAATATTTCTTAAAATCGATATTACGCGATAACGATGACTTTCTATCAATATCACAGAAGGATACATTTATTACGTATATAATTTGTTAGATTTTACATCTCCGAATTGAAATGAAATACCTTTATTGTCTAACAGGCAAGAATAGCCCAATTACAAGACAAGAGAATGCTTAAATTATTTACAATAACAACATATTTTAATATAAACTAACAGTAATAGAAAACAAAAAAAAAATCTATTTCAAGTTTGAAACCAATAAGACCACGTAATAATACATAATAAAAATAAGAATAACTAAACCGATGAGTATATTTAAATCTTACATCATATATAAACTAACAGTCCCACCACATAATTTTATAAGTTAAGTTGACTAATAAAACGTTTAACATCTGTCTTAAACCTCATCAAACTCGTATCGAAAAAATTTATTTCATTAGGGACTCTATACTTGTTGCACAATGCACAGGCTTTAAATACTGGTGCTCTACCTTCGTAGTTTGCATGCAATCGATCTAGTCTAAATAAGAAGCAATTTCGTGCGTTAAACTGTGGTACATTAATGCTCACCATTTCTAGGAGACGAGGACAATCAATGAAGTTGTTAATAATTTTAAATAAGAATATTTGAAAAAAGATGACACGTCTAGAGAACAATGACTGGAAATCAAAAGTTGCTAACAAAGTATTATGACAAAAACCTCTCTGCGGAAAATAGCCGTGCGTTTTAAAATACAAAAATTTTAAAAATTTTCTTTGGATATACTCCAGCTTATCGATATGAATCTGGTAAACTGGTGACCACACTACTGCTGCATATTCGAGCCTAGATCTTACAAGTGAATTGTAAAGGGTAGTGAGACATTTAATATTGGTAAAGCTAGCAGTGGATCTAAATATGAAACCCAGTGTACGTAGACATTTATTCGATACTTCGTGGACGTGGTCGTTGAAGGTCAGTTTATTGTCAACCATAACTCCCAGATCCCGAACACTTGAACATGATTCCAAAACAGTATTATTTATAGTATAAATATATTCAAACAATTCGCGGCCCTTAGCGATCCTGAGGTACTTGCACTTTTCGATATTTAGCGGCAATCTGTTTGACGTACACCAATCTTGCAAGTGATGAAGGTCCAGCTGCAGTTCGTGGCACTCCTTCAGATTCTCAACAGTACGATAGATCTTTAGGTCGTCGGCAAACAACAGAAATTTACTTGTAAAAGATTGAGCAATGTCATTAATAAAAATAGAAAATAGTAAAGGAGCCAAATTACTACCCTGTGGTGCACCGCTGGTGGCCAGAAATTCACGTGATCTAAAACCATTATAGTCAACAAAAGACCTGCGCTTGTCCAAATACGATGCAAAAAATGAAACCAAATTAGAGTGAAACCCAATTGACCTCAGTTTTGACTTTAAAATTTCATGATCTAACCTGTCGAAAGCCTTGGAGAAGTCCGTGTAAATTACATCAATTTGTTTGCCCATGCTCAAAGCAGGATACGCAGTTTGCAAAAATTCAGTCAAATTAGTCTCTGTAGATCGTCTCTCGAAGAAACCATGCTGCTCCGGAATAATACGGTTTTTTATTTGATGGAAAATCTTGTCATACAAGCAGACCTCAAAGACCTTCGAAAAGTTAGGCAGTATAGAAATAGGTCTATAATTGGTTATCAGGTCAAGCTTACCAGATTTGTGTATAGGGCAAATGCGCGCCACTTTCCACCTTTCAGGAAAAACGTTTGACTGGATAGATTTATTGAATAATGCACACAGGGGTTCAGCAAGGACTTGTGCACAATCTCTAATAACAAAAGCGGGAATAGAATCGTAGCCAGCTGTCATCTTTGATTTCAGTTTTTTTAATGAATTTAATACGTCATCAACATCAAAGAAGTCGACACACACTAGTTCAGAGGCGCACCGATAATCAGCACAACTCATGGAAGCAGAACCAACAAACACACTCTTAAAGAACTGAGCAAATGAGTCGACGATATTTTTTGGCTCTGATATAATGTTTCCTGAGCCATCGACCATCCTTCCTGGAATTCTTGACCTTCGCTGTTTGTCATGGACAAATGACCAGAACTGTTTTGTATCTGAAGTGATACAGTTCTGGACGGAGGTTAAATAATTTTTATATGCGGTCTGGATTTTGCGCTTAACTTGTGATCTTAAATTTTTATATATGTTGTAGTGTAACACAGCGCCAGTCTTCCTCCATTTCTTCCATGAATTGTGTTTGCTCCTAATGTCCTGCGTAATGTCACGGCTGAACCAAACAGGATAAGAGTATCTCCTATGGTGTGAGGGAAACGTCGGCACATGCAAGTCCACGATTGAATATAACTTATTATAAAAAGCGCTTACAGCATCGTTCACATTCGAAAAATCCCTCAAAAAAGACCAATCCTGCAAACGAATCTGCTCATATAAAATAGGGAAATTGGCCCTGCGAAAATTGTAACGTTTTGACTGGGAATTAGATTTGAATTTTTTTTGAAAGTAGGTTTTAGCTTCAAAAAGTATTTGCAAAGCAGGATGGTGATCATCCTCGTCCACCAGAGCCGCATCACATCGAATCACATCGCATTTAATAGTACTCAAAACCAAATCCAATATAATATTCCGATAATTCACAATATGATTATATTGGTGCAACCCGAAAAATGACATTAAATCGTTTATAGCGATGTACCTAGCATTATTGTTACTTATCAAAATATTCACGTTAAAATCTCCAACTATAATCAAATCCGAGTCATAAATATTTCTTATTGATTCCAAAAATTCACATATTTCTATATAAATATTGGCCGGCATGTTTGGCTGTACATAGATACAAAATAAGTTACATGAATAGTTTTTAAACAATAATCTACAACCAATGATATCGACTGATGGTGAACATACTGGAGCATTGGATATATCAATTAGTTCCGAGTCAATATCAGATTTTATGGCTAAAAGAACTCCCCCACCTCTGGTGACACCCAAAGCAGACAGGTCACGATCCTTTCTATATACATTGTAATTATTATTAAAAATCTCACAGTCATTAATGTTGGATTGCAACCATGTCTCGCTAAGTGCAATCACATCATGGTCAGCACTACACACAGACAAATAAAAATCCTCAATCTTAGTATTGAGACCTCTCACGTTTTGATAAACTATACTTATGTGTCTGTTAGACAAGGTTTCTAGTTTAAATTACTGTCTTTTTCAGATCCAACTATAACCGGAACACCCCTTATATACCTTATACGAATGTCACTCTCACCTGCTCGCTTCCGATCCATTAATTTTTGTCGAACACGCTTATATTCGTCCAATTGTAACCGTGTTTTGTCGGAAGAGAAAGTAATATGTTTTGATTCTTCATTATTTCTAAGTATTGAAGAGCGTTTTAAGATTTGCCAGGCACTTTCATTGTCCATAAATACTATTTTAATAGGTCGCGGAGTATTTGGAGTATTTGATTTTTCGGATGTCTTTAATTTTCCTATACGTGCAATACGAGACATCTTGGACATATCAAATGCAGGGTCAATCTTCCGAACTATTTTGTTGACAAAGTCAAGATCGTTAACTTCTGAGTTCTCGGCATGGCCAAATAATATAAGATTCCTTCGTCTCAATTCACGATCCCGAAATTCACTATATAGGTCCACACTCGGCGCAGTTTGAGCTTGACTCGTGTCGGTGACACGGTCTTTGGTCTGCTCTAGCTCCGTAACTCGTGCATGCAATTGTGCTACTTCGCCCTGCAGGGCAGTAGCAATTTCAACCTGCTGGCTATACTTGTGCATCAAGCCAGAATACAGTTCTTCCATATGAATGAGTTTAGCCATGATGTCCTCAAGTGTGATTCTTCCACCCACAGCTCCGATTGGCGAGCCACCAAGCCGTACAGGATCATTCAACATACCCGATGTTATCGATGTTTCCCCAGCTTGCACGAAACTAAGTGATTTTCTGCTCATTTGCGAACGTCTGACAGTTTCCCGCAAACAGGAGGGACACTGCCACCTCTCTCCGTTTGGTCTCTTTAGTTCTGCATCAAAGTACTTTACTTGTGAAACCGTCACCTCGACGCACTTTATATGGTTTAATTGTTCACACGTAAAACATACTATAGAATACTGTTTTTTGGAGATTGGCTGCGTACAGGCACCACAAATTATTTTCTGTGACATATTTAATTTGTATGTTTTTAAGCAGCACGCAGAATTTTAATTAATCCGGCTCTGGTTTAGCAAGTAGTATCTGTTCGCGTATCGAACTATTTTGCTATGTACTCACTCGTATCTGTCTGCCTATCGGTGTTTTTTTTTTCTTCACAGAAGCAAGATAAATTGTCTATTAATTTGTGTTCAGTATTATTTATTGTAAATATAAATCTCAAATTACACTAAAAACCGATGACATGTAAACAATGCAGTATCATCACAATACGCACAAACAAATTAACTAACTGCAGGTCGACTTTGAAAATTTTCGGGTAAAATGTACCATAAGAAATAAGCAAAATTAGTGCACACCGACACAAACACGGCTAGCGGTAGAATTTATATCTGTTGAATTGAAACACACGCAAAAAATGTGCATAAAAAAGTTAGGGTAGCATTTCACGCCTGTATGCCCCTTTAATTTACCCGCCCCTGAGATTTATTTTTTCATAATGTTAACGACAAGTTGAATCTGCTGTTTGAGTTTGATCCTTAAAACTGAATCAGGTAATAACCGGAAGTCCTATCTATAACGCCAAATTTCGTTAATTTAAATATAACTTTTTGATGCATCCTTATATCCGAAATTTTAAATGACTAAAATAATATTATTTTAGTCATTTAAAATTATTGTCTAAAACATTTAATGAACCAGCCCTGTATATTTATACTATTATAGTAATTTTTTTTATTTTCGTACATACACATTAATCTTTGCGTAGATAGGCATACCATATAATTTTATATTACCCGACATCCATTACCTATAATATAAAAACAAACTCCCACCTCGTAGGGGAAAGTATACTCGTCCTTGTCTAACATTGCCCATATGATTATTTTATTTCAACACAATACATATAACGCCATCTACAATTTCCATGGTTGCATGTTTTTCTACTAGATGTAGCTCGTGTCGAGACAGTTTCAATTTTTGTTTTATTTCCCATATACGCTGACTATCTATTGTGTACATTAATCTTTGCCATTACAGTATCCATACACAAAATGAATATCTCCATATTCTTGATTTGTAAAAAAATGTGGCATTTTTATTGAGTTTAAAAGACACTACTGTACAATTGTTGTAACATGCAACAATATCATCATCATTATGCAACTAAAAGGAAAGAAACCACGCCTGCATAACTTAGATAAAGAGACTGTTTTATGTTTAATCTTACCTTAGTGGAAAGAAAACTTGTTTTAATTCATCATAAGTATATACGTACTAATGCTAATGAAAGTATAGGGTTTCACATGGAAATGCCTCGATAATTTAGTGTATTTATTTTTATTAATTATTGGATAGTGAAGAGATTTATATTTGTAACATATGTTTTTGAACTTTTTGATACCTCGAAACTTCATTTGTTTCAAATAGACCACCCTATATTTTATGCTTTTTGCGAATTCTAGCTATCATTTCAATCCAGGTGCGTAGCCAGTGACGATCCTATAACTTTACAATAAAACATAAAAATCATACACGTAAAGTAAGGAAATATACAGGGTGTCCCAAAAAACATTCCCCCACCCTTTGGAGGTAGAATCTACGTCCAAAAATAAGACGAAAATCACTTATGTCAAAATTTCGAAAAATGTCGCCTTATGAAATTATGACCATTTTGAATATTAAAATGAAGTAATTTTCGAAAATCAAATCAAATGTTCACATTCAAATTATTTATTAACTGAACACATAATAAAACAAAAACATTTCAATTTGCAAAGGCAAGTGTTCGAAATCCTCAGCATTTTGTTCAATGCATGCGTACAAACGGCGAATAAAATGGTTTTCTACACGGCCTATTGCTTCGTTTCTAATTTGTGCTAAAGCTCCATAAATGCGAACAATAACATCATCTTCACTGTTGGGTAGAACATGGTAAACCTTATATTCCAGATAACCCCAAAGCCAAAAGGGTTGAGATCCAGGGATCTAGAAGGCCAAGAAATAGGTCCGTCACGATCGATCCATTGGTTGGGAAAACGTCGATTTAATATCTCTTAAACATATCGAGAATAACGGGCATGTGATTCTCTAATTTGGTGCTGATTTTCGTAATTCCAACAATGCAAGTTGTGCTGATTGAACACTCCTTGCTGGTTAAAATGGGCTTCATCACTCCACAGTACTTGTTTAAAAATGTCTTCATTTGCGTCCAGGCAATTTAAAAAAATCTACAAAATCGTAAGCGCAACTCGCTATCCCCAGGATGCAATTCTTAAATCGGCTTTAGATGATATGGACGCAGATTTTCTCTTTCCATGAATCGGTTTTTATCAAGGATGACTAGATTTAAATTATTAATACCAAGTGACTGATTTGTCTAATTTCAATATTCCAAATGGTCATAATTTCATACGGAGACATTTTTCGAAATTTTGACATAACTGATTTTCGTCTTATTTTAGGTCGTAGATTCTACCCCCAAAGGGTGGGGATTTTTTTGGGACACCCTGTAGATATCAGTGCAAGAAAACATACGTTAGTTAGTTTTATCAATTAGAAGATATATGAACGCGGAAATTGAACTAAGGTAGGTTTACTCCATCATGATGATTTTGATCACAATTCCATGCACTACGACCACTGCAGAATGATCTTCTATTACGCTTCAAAGAGTAAAGACCTGGTTGAGGAGTACTCTGAGAGAAGAAAGGTTGACGGGGTTATGTTGGATAAGTGTGCATCGAGGTTTAATTAAATAGAAACGGGAACAATTCGAATGTGTTAAAGTTTTGGACCATTTTACTAAAAATCCAAGGAGAGTTATTAAAATAAAAATTTAGCTACTTATAGGTATAGAATGTGGCTATTATAACTAATAAAAAGATTGTTGTGCTTTTTCTATATCACTCATTGCGTGGAGTTTATATAATTCCATTTAAACTAACAAAGTTAATGTTAATCGCCTACGAATTTTTAGCTATTATTCATATTTAACGGTAATATACTTTTTCCTATTAGATTGTTTTTTTTTTCCAAATCATATGTAATATTAATTTTAACAAAGCACTGAAATAATACAGCGTGACACATTCGCTATATTGCGTGCCCTCAGGGGTGGTTTCTACTCTTGATTTATGTACTCCTTTCTATTATAAACTTGTATAACACATTTCTTCTTGTTTAATTTGATTTTTTATAGTCCGAATATATACATTTACATGTTTACATTTTATTTCATCGATTGCAAGATGACAGTGTGAAATCCTTAATATGAATTTATTTTCATATACATGACATTTCCATTAAAATTAAAGAATATATATATATATATATATATATATATATACGTGCACATCTATCTTAGTGGGCTCCATACGTGGATAAGGCGCCCTGGCCTCCACCAGAACCACGTTATTTACGCGTGTATACATTGCATATTTGAATTCCCCGGAAAAAAATAAACAAAGGCAACTTGAGAGGGGAAGAAAATTCGTAAAAAAAATATATACGAAAAAAGTATAGACTCAAGATAGAAACCGGGCTCCGCATATGACATGACAAACTCTCCTCCGGTGCATATAATTGGATATGTTATCTCGACCTAATGGTCACCGACGATGTTGCCATATCGAGGCATATTGTATATCTAAACAATATATGTAAATGTATCTTTATGGCCTCTACTTTGACTAGCCTCCGCTGTGTATATCATTTATATAAACGCAGGCACGTTTTAATCACCTCCGTCTTTTTGTAACTAAATTCCACTTGTTTTGTTGAGGAGTTGTATATCAATTACTTACATTCATCTTATTGGGCTCCATTTTTTATCACGAACTTCGCGGTCGTTTTCTGACCTAAATTCCTCTTGATTGGTTTTCTGGTTTTGCAGACGGGTTGTATATAAATAATGTTATGTGCATATAACTGATCAGCCTCTATTTTACATACAAAGAAAGTATTGTCTCCTTCGTTACTGGTAGACAAAAAATGATTAAAACCAAGCAAATTGAGAAAATTTATATTTGGAATTTCAACTTACAACTTACTCAATTAGTACAATTATGAAACATTGAAATAACACGGTAACTAGTGAGATTCTTTTGCTGAATATTTTGTTCTTATAAGGTAGGTACTATATTATAAGGAATCCTTATTTATTCCTTCACCAGAGGCAACCAACATCAGAAGATCAGTGGAAACAGTGTTCATTTCTTTCGATCGAATTGTAAAAATTTAAATGTTTGCCTCTAGACATTTCTCGACCTTCATGTATTCTTACCACATATCTACGTTGTGTTTACTTTTGGTACTTTTTTATTTTATTTATGCCTTCTGGTTTTAAAGCCACATTTATGGTTAATATTAGTACATCTAACAAAATTGCTCCGAGGCTAGGCTTGTAAGAGTCTTTATTAATACAAATTAATTTAAGTTAAAATGCCAGATATTAACCCTCCAGTAAATTTGAACTTATTTATGAAGTTTTTATCTAGTTAGGTATATTGATTTAAAAAAAAAAACAGTATTTTTGTAATGAACCAAAACTCAAAGAAAGATAAATAAATAAGAACATTGTATGCAAGAACAGAACGAAATGAATGGATTAAAAAAATGTATCGTGTAATTCTAAAAATTATTTTCAAAGAAATATAAAATATACTCTATACTATAAACAATAAAATAACGTTAAATAAAATAAATCACAAATTCAAGTTATAGATAAATAATAGCTACTTAAAAGAATAAAATAAGACATAATACAGTAGGTATAATATATCCATGAAATGACTGTAAAACGCTTAACTACAAATTCCTCAACTAAAAATAAGCCGATCTAGCCGTTTTGCCTACAGGGCGCTAAAGTTCTTAAATTAATATAGTTTTTTCTGAATAATTATTTTCTAAACGCCTTTATCCATTTTCACTAATTTTGAAACTAACCGATTTTTTGTTAACGCCTAGAAATTTAAAAATGGTGCGTGATTCGTAAAGAAAAGTTTCTGTCTCCCGTAAAATTTGCGCTAGATATACAGTTTATCTACAAAAAGATTATTTACAATACCTTGAAATTGATCATTGCCTATTTATTCGACACGAAAAAATATCGAAAGTTTTAATTCTGAACAATGTTTAAAATAATTGTTATGTTTGTTTACTAGGCAACAATAAAATAAATAATCTGACATAACGATAGTTTTTATTTCTTTTACGTAAATAATTATTGGTTCTTTAAAATGGACCATTATTCTATCGCTGAGAAGGTCGACATGCTTCTGGTATATGGATTATGAATTCCTATCGATCAAACTTTCACGAATATTAAGAAGTAAGTAACATAGAGAAAGAGGTAGTTTTCATGGAAATAATGTTAAGCCAGGACGCCAACTTACAATTAGGACTGCTGAGTTTGAAGAGGTAGTTTTAAACAGAATTGAAGATGATCCCAAGTTAAGTCGTATACGCTAGGGGTTCGGATTGGAGATTTCCAGAAGTACAATTAATAACATTCTACGAGAGCAGTTACTCCATCCGTATTATGTCTAACAGGTGCGAAATGTTTTACCAAAGGACCCTGAAAGTCGGCTAACGTTTTACCATCTCATCAAGCCAATGAGAATACCACATATTCGTGCTGAAATGTGGTTTGTGCACGACGGAGCGCCATCCTTCTTTAGTACCAGCGTTCGCAGATTTTCAAATGAAACATATCCTAATAGATGGATCGGAAATCGGCCAGCAAGGTCACCCAACTTAACGCCTCTGGACTTTGGATATTTGTTATATTCGCCTAGATATTTTTAGTTGAGAAATTTGTGGTTAAGCGTTGTACAGTAATTTCATGGACACCCTGTATAATAGATAACTAAAGAAACAAACTAACAAATACTGTTTAAGTTACTCAAATTCGTTGGGTTTGTTAAATGTTTCAAGTGGTAGGTAATACTTTAACTGAAATTGAAGTCTGACGGGTGCGATGAATGATGATACTACATTATTCCTTAGGCTTAAAATCTTTGTAGATCTTTGTTTAAATAATTGAATCAATACTTATGGATAAGTCGTGCGTCAAATTTACACTAGCTGTATATCTAAACAATATATGTGCATCGGTATTATAGGCCTCCATTGCCGGAACACGTGTTCTATATATATAAACTATTTATGTACATCTATCTTAGTGGCATCTACTTTTTGTTAATAGCAAGACAAAATTTACATTTAGTGTATATAATCAGAACATATACACAATAAACTTACTAGCCTCCGCTGTGTATATTATTTATACAAACAGACGTTTTAATCGCCTCCGCTGTCATATTTTTATAACTACGAGTAAATACGACTCTATTATTGCAATAATTGCAACTCGTCGACAAAACAATTATTGTTTTGTCGACGAGTTGTATATCAATGAATTATTTACATTCATCTTATTGGTCTCCATTTTTTACAATCTCTCGCTATTTTTTATACTGAAATTCTTCTTCATTGATTTTATTATTCGCCGGCGCTTTGTATATAGATAATTTATGTGCATTTAACTTATTGGCCTTTATTTTTACATAAAAAATAAAGTATTGTTTTCTTAGTTATTAGTAATTAAAAAATGATTGAAAACAAGCAAATTTTAAATTTGGAATTTCAACACAATATAAAATTAATATTCATATTCATACTACTCAATTAGTACAAATATTAAACATTGAAATAACACGGTAACTACTCGTATATTTTCCTCGCCGATAATTTTATTTGACAATAATCTATTGTAAGGTAGGTACTCTATTATAAGGAATCCTTGTTTACTAGAGTCAACCAACATCCTGACAGAAGGTCAACGGAAACAGTGGTCAGTTCATTCGGTTGAATTATAAAAGTTTAAATGGTTGACTCTTGACATTTTTCTAACTTCATGTATTCTCTCTTACCATATGTTACATTTACGTGTTTACGGTTTTTTTACTTTTGTTATTTTTTTCTTTTATTCATGCCTTCTGGTTTTAAAGCCAAATAGTCACGATTAACATTAGTACATCTTACAAAATTGACCCGGGACTTACTAAGTCCATTTCAGCTGCTTATGAGAGCCTTTATTAATATAACTTAATTTAAGTCAAAGTCATGTCAAAGTAACATAATATATTAAATCCTGCACACCTTTTAACGCAATTGCTCTTTCCTTAAAATTATTTTCAGAAGTAGTAGTAGTTTTAAACCGAAACAATATACTCAAAATTTTTGTATTATAGGAGTGATCAATTTGAAGTTATTTATTTAGTTATAATAGATGTGGCATTGATTTAAAAAAAAGAAGTATTTTTTGTAATGAACTCAAACCCAAAGAAAAATAAATAAACAAGAAACTATATTTGTTCGACTAAAATATGGCTATAAAGTTGTTGTCCCGGAAAAAATTGTGAGTCAAAGGATCCGAGAAAAGTACCAATTAAGAATTATCTATGATTATGGGAAATTATATTTCAAGACATAAAAGAAATTCGAAATCACTCCCATAAAAAGAGAAATATATTATAAAATTTGGTTTATGAACAAAGTACTATTTTCGACCTTGGTAATTAGCTACTGTTAAGTAACAAATAGATTCTTGCGCCAAGCAAATTTTAAAATAAAACTGAAAAAACTATGTGTTTATTATTGTTAGTACGTGGAGCCCAGTGCAACTAGCGGACAAGTACGTGTGTTGCCATGACAAGTTGAGAAATCAAATATACTTTACAATACCTAAAATAAATAATTCTACCGACGAAATATACACATGAAGGTTTACGATATATGTTAGCTGGTATCATTAGCCACCAGTAACGTTGCCAAATTTAGGAGGCTAATATGTGTACTTACACGTGGAGCCCAGTGCAACTAGCGCACAAGTAAGTGTGTATATCTGTGTATGTCTAACGCGCCACGTGGTGGAATTTTTTCAAACCCGGTTGTATATCTGTATGTGTGTATACTACCCAGTGGGCTCCACCCTAAAATTTGCCAGATGGGTGGGTATACCCTGTAGACATGAAAAAGCACTATATACACGGGGGTACGTAGTGGCCTCCGAAAAAACGCAGTCGCCTCCGTTTTGGAGCCCAGTGCGCTTAGCGTATATATATTTTGGAGGCCGCTTTAACGTTTTGCATATATATATACCTGAAGCGAATGTTTTTTCCAACTTA
Source organism: Apoderus coryli (assembly GCA_911728435.2). NCBI lineage: Eukaryota > Metazoa > Arthropoda > Insecta > Coleoptera > Attelabidae > Apoderus > Apoderus coryli. The sequence goes on along the minus strand of OU452204.1, from coordinate 4,627,099 downwards.
CAGACGTTCGTTTTCTTCATTAGCTTTTCTATATAATATATATAGAATTTACTCAACTACAAAGTTGACTCACTTTAAGTGAATATTTTCTTTCTTTGTATTATATATATATATTACAGCACTGTGAGCCACGAGTGCCCATGGCTTACAAAAATAATAATTACATTCTTTGCATACAAAAATAATCAAAGTATTCCACTATTCTTTTCCATCTCATCCGATCCAAAGCTCGCTGCTGCCCGTTCTCTATGCCGACTCTATTTAAATCCTGTTTCACGTTGTCTATCCATTTATTTTTTTCTTATATTATATATTATATTGATGTTTGTCTGTCAGGATATGTCTAGGTGCTGATTAACATTTGGGGAACATTGAGCTCAGGGGTTTAAAAAAATTCATAGTTTTTAAACTTATCTAAAATATTGAATAATTTGTCATAGATTTAATTGAATATAACTTATAACATTTAATATAAAAAATTATATGACATTGGCGTTCGAAAAGAGTGTAAAAAGAAGACAAAAACATATATTTCCTAAACATAGCAGAAATATTGGCTAGTTATTTAGAGCTTTGATAGAATATAGCTTATGAAATAATAATAATAATAATAAAGGACTTTATTAAACGGCGAGTTTCAGTACAGTGGCAGATGTCACTGTTCTGTTCAGCTAACCCTGGAAATATAACATAATGTTACAAACAAAAAATTTGCTACCAAAGTACAATCATTACAATATTTTTTTTTTGAAACATACCATAATAATAACATACTATTATAAAATAGACAATACAAAACTAGGTACAACTCAAACCTCATTAATCCAATCAAAAAAGCCTACAATAAATGAACGTATCTAACTCAAATTTGATTTACAAATTAGCATCTTATGTAATTTAATTCTAAATAAATTTTTTGGTAATGTTCTTAAATCATATGAGAGTTCATTCATGTATTTCGTTATCATATAGGAGAACGATCGTTTACACATTTCCGTAGAGTGAACAGGTGAAGTAATGGCATGTTTGTGACGCACATTTATATTATGAACATCTGTGCGGTATCTTATTCTCTGGTACAAATAGGGTGGAGATTTGTCACACAAAATTTTGTGAAAACGACATATAGAATGATAGTATCTTCGGTCTTCCATGTTTAGCCATCTGATCGCAGACAAAGTGTGAGATATCCTTTGAAATTTCCGTATTCCGAAGATCAGGCGAAGACACGAATTCTGTAACTTCTGTAAACGGGATTTTGAGATCTGCGTAATGCATGGAGCGTAGATGACATCGCAGTAGTTAAGTTGTGATAAGACTAAAGCCTCGCATAATTTTGCTTTTATAGGAACACTCAGCACAGAGCGGTGCTGAAATATTAATTTAAGATTCATATATCCAATTTGGATGCGTTTTGAAATATACTCCTCATATCTGAGTTTCTGATGTATTAAGAGTCCCATATTTCGCACTACGGTCCTAAATTCAACTGGTTTCCCCTCCAAACTCAAACTGTCCTTATACAGCTCAAGAAATGTCTTTCTGTCACCTCTTCTACCGAATAAAGTGCCAACTGTCTTATCGGGATTGAGTTTTAAGCAATACTCTCGCGAGAAAGCAGAAAGTCCACATAAATCCGCATTAAAAGCTGCAATTGCCTGAGGAGCCTCATCAAGAGTGAATGACAGATACATCTGTGTATCGTCAGCGTAGTAATGCTGTTGGCATGATATAAAAGCAGATGGAAAATTTGAGGTGTACAAAGTGAACAAGAGCGGACCCAGTATCGATCCCTGTGGAACTCCCTTACTAATCTCCAAAAAAGAAGACAAGAAGACAATGTATTATAAAAAACTAGCTTACGTAGCCGTTCGTAAATAGTTGAAATGGGGTCAAAATAAAAAAATTTAAATAAAAGATAGCTGATGTCAATACAAATAAAAATAAAAAATAAATTTATTGGGAAATATAGCTTGTCCCCAAGAGTCTTACATGTATGGTAAATTACAAAAAAAAAAAAAGAACAGCAACATTACTTTTACACTTAAATATGGAAAGCTATTCGTGCCTCGAGGGCAACAGTTTATTATTATGAAGAACACAAGTAAGGGCCTCTTGAACTAGTGTTCTTTAAACTAATGGATCTGTTACATATATAAATAGTAAAAAAGGGGTCAAAATAAAAAAAATATTTAGACTATAAAAATAATGTACATTTTTAATAGTTTAAGTAGTTCAATTGATGTTAAAAGTACACGACTAAAGAGTAATGTAACATAGGCGTTCGTGAAAAGTCTCAAAAAGGGTCAGAAAAATCTGTATCTACGATAACTCAAAAACCAATTAACGGATTTTAACCAAAATTTGGTACAATGACACTACAAGATATTTCTAGAGCAAGCGGTATTAAAAACGAGGTCAAAAATTAAAAAAAATTAAATTATATAAGATAATAATTTTTCATACCTAACTTAATATTATGTACTTTTAAAAAATATAATTGTCTAAAATAAAAAATAAAAAAAAAATATTTGAAAATATAGCGTGTCACCAAGAGAAAATATTACTTTTACATTACAAAAAAAAAAAAATCTGATTATTCTTGTTGCTTAAACTGCTACTTAAGCAATGCAATGTAATTTCTATGAGAGTAATAAATATTCTGTTGTCGAAAATAGAATTTTATTATATTGCTGCAAGACATTGATCTAGATATATTACAACTATTAAAATATAATGTAGAGATTTGGATGATTTGTGTTTAAAAATAATTTAAAATTACGATAATTTCAATCAGAAATTTAGTTGTATGTATTAAAAGTGGGTTATTGGATTTAGCCCTCGGCTATCGAATTTAATCGTCATACATATTACAAGCAACTAATTTTAGTTATTGTAATAAAGAACAGTTGTACACGCTATTTTATTTCAAGAATGCAGCATATATTATCTATGGACCACCAAGTGAGATTTTAAGTTCTCATTTTGACAATGGCTTCCCCAGTGCAGGGTAGGAAACCGTAAAAATCACAGGGTTGTTTCTATTAAAAAAAGATGAGTTGTCAGAATATTTTATTACTTTACGAGCGGTCAATAGACTCAGTTGCAATCCTTGAGGCAATAGTTCAACTTTAAAAAGAAATTGAGATCCAGTCGAATATATCGATAAATTTCTTGCATCTCTTTTAATGAAAGAAATATTTCTTGTTTCCATTACTTTATTAAAATCTTATTAAAAATTAAAATGTGCTGCAAATCGCTGCGCAAGGTCTTCTGTCATTATTTAATTGTGCACGATATTCTTCTTCATTAAATTGCGGGGCAGTATCTTCATATTGCTTGGCAAACGAATCTGTGACAATGAAAGGAATGCGGACAAAAAAATCCTATATTGCCAAATTTAACTACAAAAAATCACTAGTTCTAGAAAAGAAGTAGTATTAATTTGAAAATCGATTTTTCACAATTACAAATAATAATAATGAAAAAAGCTCAGCATTTTTAAGTGGTTGGTTCTTTTATTTTTATTTAATATCTAAAATTTTTACCACTGAATATTAAAATAAGGAAAAGAAATTACGATCTTCTGTAAAATCGGCAATACCACGCGAAATAGGTGGTTAGACGCCGCCTGAATGATCCTAATTGGTGCGTAGACCCTCGCACGTCTTGTCGCAATGCGGGTGTTCAAGTCGCAATTGGTGGAAACTGAGTTCTTCCCCGCAATTGTTGCCGCCCCTCGGTGTAATATTGAATCAGCCAGTGGCAGAGTGGTGTTATTTATACTTTTGTTGTCGTGTATGAGTTGCAATATTATCAAATATTATATCAAATTATTATTGTATATTTGGTGTTGTTACTTTAGTGTTTTAGGTTCAAAACAATTTTTCTTTGTTCTTGTAGAAATATAAGCTTACACATTGTTTGTTGTTTATTAAGGCATCAAAACTGGATTGAATCTACTTAGAATTTTGGTATTTTAAAGATTAACAACATAATCGTGACAGAAGTTAACACTATACCAAAATTACAGTGTCTAAAAATCCTCGTAACAATAAATTTTTCAATACCGCTCTCGGTATTTGATATTTCTAAAACTAACACTAATAAGTGTCGTATATATCATTTAAAAGTAACAAAAATATGCAATTTTATTGGCTAAAAAAATCAGGGTAGTTCGATTTAATAAAATATTTCTTAGAACGCCTTCGTATATGTGCGAGTTAAACCCAATAGAGTTAACTTACGCAAAACTTAAATTAAATATATAATAACCCGCAATACAACAGGGAATTTCAACCTAACTACATTAAAAGAAGTTCTTAATATCCAGTAATGATTGAAATAGTTTTTGCCGACATGTTAAGGAGTTGGAAGAAGAATTTTGGATGAAATTGAGCACATTATAATAACTTTAGGACAAGATGACGACAGCGAGACTGATGATAATGAGCTCAAGTTGACGAAATCTAACAGATTACCACCTTCTATAAAGTAATACTAATTATGATCGTTATATTTAATCGAAATATTAAAACAGTTAATTATAGAAGCCCATTTCAAATATATGCGATCCCGCTTAAGGGAGTATCGGCGCGTCTATGTGTTGGTAGTTGCTTTATGGGGTCAGAGACCTCCCAGGCAGTCGATATAGGAACTGTTGTTCACTCGGCGTACTACCAACGATAAAACTAGATGTCGCCAAACACATCCTTTTACATCTCTGTACCGTGTGGGGTATATACCACATTATTTACGGGGGTTTGGCTGTCAACTACTGACCGATCACCACTGATGAGTCGTGGATCGACGAAACGGCCGTCTGGTGAAAGTATAGTGGTTGACAGACAAACTCTCGGATTTTAAGTCTTGTTTTGTTAAACAAGCCCATTTCAAATATATGCGATCCCGCTTAAGGGAGTATCGGCGCGTCTATGTGTTGGTAGTTGCTTTATGGGGTCAGAGACCTCCCAGGCAGTCGATATAGGAACTGTTGTTCACTCGGCGTACTACCAACGATAAAACTAGATGTCGCCAAACACATCCTTTTACAGTTAATTATAGTTTCTAAACGTGACTTAAAGCAACAAAAAGAGCCAAGATATTTTAATTATTTTCGATAAGTGTTAAGTTGTTTTAGATTTTATATTGTTTAAATCAAGCAAGATACCAAAGTATTTAATTTATTTCGTTAAGTTTGTTTTAGAATGTTTTTGTTTTGTATAAGAAGGTTTTATTTTCATTTTTGGTATGCAAACTTTAGTACATATTTAAAATAAAATAAATAAATAAATAAAATACTTCTTGGGTGTTATAGCTTAATAGAGCAGTAGGTGCTTTTACCAAACAGGTGAAGAACTTTTCAATAATTTTAATTTTTTAGTACACATAAATATTTACTAATTATTACAAAACTTTTACAACGCACGCCGCTGTAAATTTTATGAATGAAATCCGCCTTTATTACAACTGCATTCCCCTTACCGACGCCGCGCTATTACAGATCAATTTGCCAAACAATAATAGGGATGATAGAATTCGTTAACATAAAATCAAAAATACAACTCAAATTTCTTCAAATATCTAACTTTTATTAACAACTGTTGCACGACGACTCCAGAACATACAATGTAAAACTAAAATAATCCAGCATCCAGCTATGCTATTTTATTTTGCGTTCGCAGTGATTATGATTATGAACGCGTTCCGAACCGCGCTCCGCTTTGTGTGATGTCACGATTCAGTTCGGAATCAGTTCAGAATCGTCTCCGCGAACGAAGCTAATATCTTTCATCCATCTTGAAAATTTTCCAAACTTTTTAAATATATTAAATTCTGTAAACACCGTGGTCAAAATCTCAAAAAAATACCTCATCTCTATTCATGCTTTCCAGCTCAGCTAGTGACAAGCCTTGAGATTTCCTAACGCTTAAATTTTTGTTGCTCCACAGAAAAGATTCTAACCAGTCGTAGCCGGCCATTTGAATATCGCTATTAAATTTGTGTTTTATTTCTAATTAATCGTCGAACTGATCTGCCAAAGATCTAATGGTGTCGGGCTCAAGTGCAAATACACCCTTTTCGAGGTTTAGAATTCAGCTACTAGTTATTTCTCATTTTCAGTACCCAAACTTCCCTGATGACCAATGGGAATGTCAGAAACAACGCCAGTTTGTCATCTTCCCCTATGAGTCTGATGGAATGCGATAATTTCGGGCAGCTTCGTTGACACCAATTTCGCCAGATTCTACTTTTCCAATAGCTTCCACTAACTTTTCTTGCGTCCATTGCCGTCTTTGAGTTGCAACGGGTATCTTTTATATCTTGTCGGCGTATGTCTACAATAACAAAAATTACATTACTTATCGTTACTAAAATCAAAATAGGCAAAGAAACACAAAACTCAATAAAACATAAACATAACCTGCAACCAGTGCCAAATTCTCAACCAAGGCCTGTCCTTACAACTCGATTACGTGCTATTAGACTCATATCCATTTTCATTTTATCGGCTTTTGCTTGAAATATGAAATAATATGTCTAGTCTCTTTTGTATACCACTTTAAAGGGAATTTATCAGTACGTTTGGACCCCTGTTATTCATATTGCTCATTTCCGACATATCCACATACATAAACTCCACAGAGCACATAACGCTTTTTGCAGACGATGCCTCAGCGATATTATCTGCTGATAATGTTGGGGATCTAAGATCAAAGGTACATGAATGTTTGGAGCAAATGCGAGGTTATTGTGATGCTAATGGTTTGGTGCTAAATTTGGGGAGACACACCCGGTATATTGTAATAAAAATATTGCATCCGGTCGAACTAGCTATTTTATGCTGATTAATAATTATAAAAAAGTTCATCAAAGTTTATACAAGTTCATGACTTTAGCATCGGTATTGTACCTAATAGACAAATTGCAAAGTCAACAAAAAACGGTCCGACCGACGCTAAGAATAGACAATTGCATTGGTCGATATTCGAAAGAGTGGAGATAATCAAAGGTTATAAATTTTAACGCAACAGGAAAAACAGGGTCTTTTCTCCAAACTTCGGTGAAGTAAACTTCAGGTCCTAGAAGCGCTAATCCCCCCGTTGGGAAGTGTCTTAAGATTTGTAGTTTATTTAACGCGATTAGAGTTTTAATTTTAACCATTTTAAATATTAAATATTTTCTGAAGTAATCCATCTATCGAGGAGTGAATGTTATTATTTGAATAAAAGGCGTCTACTCCACAAAATGATCATCATGAATCATTTTATTCAAATAATATTAAATATTTTATTAACGCGAACGAAATATCAGCTGTGTCGTCAAAAATGATTGTAATGTAAGTACGAACTTTTGAATATTATAATTGTTGATTTTTAAACTTCTCCTTTTTTATTAAATTGATTTTTGTACATTTTTTAAATAATTAAATAAATAATAAATAAAAGAAATCAAACAAAAACTTTCAAAGTCAACTCCACAAAACACTTCAACAAGCATCATCAGTCCATTCCTACAAAAACAGCTGTGTAGAAAAAATATCAAACATGAATATGAATCACATTACACGAAAACAAACACCTGTGTTGAGTAAATAAATAAAAAAAAAATATTTCGTTTAAATAAATAATAGTTAGTAATATTCATCTGACTTTCCTTTTATTTTTAATATAGTTTCTTTCAATTTAATCAAATAACTATTAACTGAGAGACGCCGCTCAAATACAGACCGTCCCTCGTTTACGAGGGAGAATCAATAAGATCCTCTTTCGTGAGCGTGGTGTAAGTGGGCGATTCTCGAGTAGCTCAACAAGCCAAGCGAGTAAATTAATAAAACTCAAACCCTTCTTTAAACTCTATATAAAGTTTTAACTCAGTAGAGCACGTTTACCTGAATCTTCAAATACTCAAAGACATAAGGGAGGCTCTACCCTTATTTTCTAACTCTCAAATTGGGACTAGGTGAAGGCACCGTTCCTATTAAACCCATATTCTTATACTCATCTCTTTCTTATTTGTGACAATATACACTTCTCGCCTAGGGAGGTGGACTATAGCATTAGAGTTGGGAATGGCGATCATTGGCTTGTACAAAGATCCTGTATAAGATTTTTAGGCGTAGAGATTGACTAGCAGTTAAATTGGTATAAGCAAATTAAGGTTATTTCGGGCAGGCATTGCAGGTTTTCCTTTTTAATCTGGAAGATGAGGAGCTTTGTTTCCATCGACGTATTACGATCGTTCTATTTTGCTAATATTCACTCTTTTTTATGTTATTCTATTGTGCTGTGGGGTAACTTACGACGCATAGATGAAATACTTTTATTACAAAAGAGGATCATCAGAACGATGACATTTAAATCAGCAAGATACTCCTGTCATCAATTGTTTAAAGATCTGAAGATATTACGTACTTAGATATAACTTGAATCTACAATTGACTATGCACAGACTCTCCCTTTCCGCGAATAGTTCTCATGTAATGCCTATAAAAATGTTCAATAATTTGCCTCTGCACTTGAAATTAATAGCGACCGCCAGAAATTATTGGCTGCTGTATCACAGCTTTTATTTATTGAGTGAATATTTTGATTGTTCAATTCGTGCTTGATTCTGATGTAATCTAATGTAATTTTATAATATGTGTGTCGTTTATACAATTCTGTTTGCTCCACACGTACAGTTGATTTTAACATGGGATAAATAGTAGATAGCTTTTAACTTTAAAACTGGATACGGTACACCTCCAATAAAATGAATACTGAAAAATATCGCATGCACGCGGATCAAGTTCCATAACAAACACACCTGTGATTATGTTTGTGAATAGTAGTTATAATGTTCTTCCTGTTTATCCACGTGCTCTGTTTGTATTATAGGCAGATAAAAAAAACCTCTATAGTAGCTCGTACTATTTACATTTTAAAAGAATAAATAGGCAGAGGTCGTAGATAATTAATTAGTGAGAAGCTTTGTCTTTTCTCCTGAATACCCAGATGTATACATACAGAATGATTTGCGTAGACCATGTATTAGAAGATTTTCGACTTGCAAATGGAGTAGAAACTTGAAATTTGGTATCCTGTCTTAATCGAGTATTATCTCAAATACTTTTAGTACACCAGCTATTCAGGTGGCTAAACCAATTACGAGTGTCAAAACAGTACCTGGCAATGAAGATAATGAAATTACCAATCTCGGATATTTTGAAGCATATTATCCTCTAGGCTCAATTCGAACGGAGTTATTGGAATTGGGATTGTCTTACTCTATACAATTCAAGCCATGTTACACCGTCATTCTATGGCCTGTAAGATCTCCAGATTTTAGCCCCTTATATTTTATATTTAGGACTTAGGATAGGGTTAAAGATTTGGTATATTCCTTAACAGTTCGTAATATATATACAGGGTTACTTGAAAGTAGAACTGAATATTTTAGGACGTGATAGGAGGAGTCATAAGAAGCCAATTTGACTATACAATACCCTGGTCCAAAGTGGACCCTTTTCGAGATATTCGAATTTTTAAGATTTTTTTGGAAAGTGTCACCTTGAACTCGAATATTTATAAATTTTTTTTTAATTTGGTCTTTTTGAAGATTTTTTGGTATTTTTTTGTTGAAAATAAGATACTTAATTAAAAATAAAAAATTCAAAGTACAAGAAATCTGGTAATTACTGGCCACCTATTTTATCTGTTGGATAGCTAAAAACAAGTAGATATTTTTTCAACAATCTGTACAAAAAAATATATATGTATATTTTTGACAAACCGTCGATTTAAATAAAAGTGTGGTTAATATTTTACATTTAATGTAGATTTAAAGGGCTACCGCTCCAGTAATTACCAGATTTCTTGTACTTTAAATTTTACTTTTAATTAAGTGTCTTATTTTTAACAAAAAAACACCAAAAAATCTTCAAAAGGAGACCAAATTAAAAAAATATTATAAATATTCGAATTCAAGGTGACACTTTCCCAAAAAATCTAAAAATTTTAATATCTCGAAAAAGGTCCGCTTTGGACCAGGGTACTAGATATATAGTCAAATGGGCTTCTTATGACTCCTGCTATCACGTCCTGAAATATAGGTCTAATTACAAGTAACCCTGTATTTTTAACTGAGCTTTCTAAAAAATATATAAAATTTTCAAAATAAGTCAGTAGCGTAAATTTTTTTGTCATATTTATTCGGGACACTGTCCCCAGGGGCGCCACTGGAAGTCATAATTAACATTTAATTAGTGCTAACTGAGCGTCTTATTAAGCTTACATCACCAGCGAATTTCAAGATAATCGATTAACGTGTCTTTGAGATATTGATAATAATTTGTCTTGTAATTAAATGCAAATAGTATTAGAAATATAAATTCATATTATGGTTGTCTTTAGTTTTCATGGCCATTAGCGTAACTCATAGAGAACGTTTAGAGATAGCCTCTAACGCGTTTTTAGGCCATCTCAGAACCTAATAAACTATTTCTTTAAATACTAATCAGAATTATAGTCAAATTTATTTATTGATTTTTACTTTTCCGACCCAGCTGAAGTATTGTGAACGCTAAAAAATTGAGATAGAGGCGGATATAATCATTTGGAAATCCCCTAAGACGACAAACACTGTGGCGACCATTATTCTTGCGCCACACTGTATATATTGTATTTGATTCTGTAGATACTGTGGCAACCTTTTTATGGTGCCACACTGTATATACGTATTTTTAAATTTAGTTATTTCTTTGTAAAAATTTAGTATAGTAGTTGTAAATAATATTTTCTAAATTGCACCAAATGTTTAAACATCTGGCACGAATATTTCTACTTTCTTTTTAATGTTTTTCATTTTCGGGAACAAAAGAAATCCCTAGCCCGTACCTAGAAAAAGCAGTGGTTATTGTTAAAGCCACGTACCGACCAGATGTGGTACTCTCTTCACAGAGATGTTTTTTCTATAATTTTACCCCAGTCAGTCTTCAACATCAAAACCGTCAACATCTTTCTCGTGCCAAAACTCTCTCTCCAGATTTTTAACAACCTAACTCTCAAACACACTCTTTTTCCGTTTAATAAATATTCAGTTTTGTACATACCGTTAAACAGTGTTTTAATTATTACAACCATACTACCCAAATTACCAAAACACCATTTCCGGATGTCCAGTCAATAGTAGATGCCATTTGAAAAAAAAAATATTTCTACAATTTTTGAATGCGACATTTAAAACTCGCCTACGCCCATATGGTACATATTTGGTGTCCTAATTTTGAATCATTTGCTAGATACAAATTGTTTCGTAAACTACTACGGCAGTAGTTAATTATTTGCTGAAAAATCGTCGAAAACTGTAATAGGTAAGTTAACGTAACTTGGGTTGTTTAAAGTCAGAATTGGGTAGACCAATAATTGAACTATATGAAAAAATATGTAGGTTTCAAATAAGAATGTTGGCACTGACATTTCGTACACCCTGTATAGCTGGAGTAATAAAAATATTTAACGTAGAACCAAACTAATCGATTATGACAGCATGCCAAATTTTAAGCCTCTACTCCTTCTGCAAGTTGAAAAACTTCTAAGATACGGCCTACGTAAATCACCCTGTGTATATTATATATATTTAGTGACCTAGATAAAGTTTATAATTTCGAACCAGGTAATTACGAGAATACAATTCTAATTTTGTCATTGTGTTTTGCTGTGAAACTATAAATATAAGCAGATGATAAGGGATTACATTTTGGTCCTGCTCGGAGGCAAAAATAATTTCACCCTCTACATATACACAGTGGCAAGTAGGCAGCAAAGTGAAAATGGTATTAAGGGTTTGACTGAAGCCAAGTTAGTCTTAAAAAAGCGTTTTTTAACAACAAAACACTAAATGTAAGACTGAACGCACATCCGCACCTATCGTTTTCACCGCAAGCAAGTTGGAACACGCACGAACAAATCAACTGAATGCTGATTTCGGTCATGCCAAACAATTGACAGTACGCAATCAACAAGACGCTTGCTTTGACGCCACACACAGTGCAGTCCTGCATTACAATTTAAAACTGTGCAAGCAAATCGTCCATCAAGCATGAGTGTCTGTGGCGGCCTTTAGGCTTGAATAGAATAACAGATAATCCGGGGTATTGTTTTGTTTCTATAGAAACTAATTTGAAATTGACAAAACTTTCATATTATTAGTGAAATGCCCATTGAAAACAATAACCTTATATTTGACGTATGTTTGTGTACTGAACAAATAATATTTAAAAATGTTTACTAATTTATACTAAACCTTATAATTTTGTTATTTATTTCTTATACACATATTTCATTAAACATTAATAATGGCAGAACCCCAACCTCAGGCAAAAATACAAGAAGAAGATGAATCGCAAACTTCTATTCCAGACCAGTTGCCAATAAAATCCAATTCCTCTTCGTCAGGTCGAAGGTAAGCAGTAGGTATTAAATTCAGTTTATTTAACGAATTTAAAGTCCGGTGAACACGATTATAGATTTAGCACTAAATTTAGTTTTATATTCATATAGGGGAGAGTGTTCCACAATGAAACATGTTCCATCATCTCGTGGATAATAGTTTAACCATCATACTACCTTCGACTATAGAAGGCTTCTGTAAAAAGCACGCCGTTATTTCAAGGCAGCGGTTCAGTTCGAAAATAGCATGCCCAGTTACATAACGCTTAAATTTTGATAAATATTTTCCATCTTACTTTTTAATATTCTTTAATTTTTTCTGGTTTAAAAGGAAGACCCATTTATAGGCAATGTAAGGAGGCAATAAAATATCTAAAATATAAATATTTTCTGTTGTGAATTTTTGTTTTAGATGGTCCACAATGAAACAATTGTGTTTCCTTGTAGACCATCGATGTTTCAGTCTGTCCCATATGCTTTCATTACGTTTTTAGGGCCAGAAATATGACACGAAAAACTGCAATAGGTCTAACATCTGCAGAGACAATGCAGAATGCCATAATTATGCTTAATCGAGGATTAAGTTTAAGAAACGCGAGTTGCTTACGTTACACTATTTCGTTATACCAAAACACAAAAAGGGAATCCCTCTGAAAAAATTAGGCTTACTCCAAACTATAATTGCAGACAGATATCCGCTAGCAGTGAAAAAAAGGAGCTCGTTCAGTATATTTTAAACTTGTGAAAAATGGGTTTCGGTATAAATTAGTTTATGATATGGCTACAAAAATAAAATGAATATTCCTGAAAACTGGATAAAAAAAGCTCATCAGTAAAGCTGTCGAAAATGTTAAACGAAAGCTTGTCGAATCGTCAGAGGAAGAAGATGATGTTGAAGATGTTATGTCGCTATGGATCAGTAATGGAGACCTTGGCCCCTGAACTAGATTCAAATGGATTTTAGGATCCTGTGCGTCCCCCAGCGGCTGGAGGCTATATATCCTGGTGCAATTTAAAATTTCAGAAAAAACAAACAAAAAATTTGTTACGTTGCTCTAGTCTTAGAAGGTCCAAGTGATAAAAATAAAGATTTTGGGGTCCAATTTTACAGAAAGCACACAAAAATAGCCAACAAATTTGTTTTACCGAAAGTTCCCGATATTGAATTAGTTCACGAGAGCTATATTAAAATGATCTTGCCAAAACCCAATCAGCATGACAGAACCAAGAGACAAGTGGATTTGATTTCATTTGAAATTAGTTTCAGCAGCATTGAAGTTCGTTAAATAACGTTCTTTTGATATTTAATATTCCGTTTAAGACGCTGTTTGTTTTTACATTTTCTTTATAATCTTCTTCGTTTTTGTGTTTATAGTGAATAATAATGCACTATTTTTATGTTTGTTTATGTCATTTCAGTCTACCCCACCACTGTTTTGTGTTTTTATAAAATTCCTCTTAACTTTAATGTCATTCCTGGGGGCCATTTTTGCTATTTCACTACAAAGATAAATGTGTAGGTAACTAAAACTTTTAATAAAACTGATTTTATGATGTCACATGTAGTTTCGGTAACCAAAAATGAAAAAATTGTTTCATTGTGGAACACTCTCCCCTACATACTTTTACTTTCCCGCACAAAGACCCTGCTTTCTTATAGTAATATTTTTTTAACTGGTATAAGGTTCAATGGGTCATATAGTCAAAGCTTCAAATTACTAAAACCTTTTACTGTTTTAAATATGTATTACATTGTAGAGCCAAATAACCGTGTGCGCACATGACCAAATCTCTAAAATTGTCTTTCCATAACTATGTTTTTGCATTATCTTTTATGTTTTTACTAAATCTGAGTATAAACAAAAATTTTGGGAACAAACTATGATATTGCTTTTCAAAATATGCACCTCTATACAGGGTGTTACAAAAAGTTTGTGCTAAACTTAATGAGGTTATGGGGGAGATGCTGGTGGTGATCTTTTAAGCAAAACAATTTTTGCATAAGGACGCCTAGTCAAAAACGATCCGCTTAAAAGGTTGTTGTTACCTTCTTCAATGGGGCATATCCCCGCCTGAAAAACGTGTAATTCGATAGAGTGTTTACCACAATGAATCAATGTTTTAAATTTTGTCAAACAAAATGAGTTATGGATGCGTAAAGTCAAGGGCGACTTCGATATGCGGGTTTATTTTGATAATTACAGGTTTTAATGAAGGTAGTTTGCTTTCAATACTTTTTATTAAAGAAACAGTTTAGTAATACTGTATTTACAAAATATCAGAATAACTAAAAATTATTAGAATTATTAGATAATACCCTGCTAAGTTTCAGAGTACTTGAACATCAACATATTTACTGAAATCGTATCCGTGAGTGTCCTTATTTTCAACATGGATGGGTAGTATTGCCAATATATCAAATGGTGTTCAAATCTTTTTCTTTCAACTTGAACTTTGTTTTCTGAGGATCGGTGGATTTTAATCTTATAACTGTGAATTCATTTTCAGAGAAACTTCCTTTTATTTGACAGTATTGCAAAACTTTTGAATTGCGTTTTCCAGAAGAAGAATTGAGCTGGTATTAACGATCCCGGAGTCAACAGATATTTTTCAGGGGTCACGTATGCTACTTCTAAGTCATCTCCATTTTTATTTTCACCACTTATATCAGCATCTTTTGTTATATCTTCATTTATATCGTCTTCATCTTCGGAAGTACTATCTCTTGTGGCGACGCTTTTTCCTGGAATAATCTCTGGTTTTGTTCTCTTTACGACTGGCTATGTGGGATTTCCAAATCTTTTCTCACGGAGGAATTTCGGAAAGCGAATTATTAATAACGCCTGTTGGATCTTGTTGGATGGCAATTTTATTCAATACTTTATGTTTATTAAATGGATGTATACCTGTTGCAAAGAATCCAGTTATCGTGGGTTTGTGGTGGGATAGTGTCCATTTTCTTCGAGGCTGACTTTAATAACGAATGGAACTTGTCCTTAGGTATCTCAGATGAAAATGTATGATACAACTTTGAAAGGATTAAAAAACGTAACATCTAGTTGGTTCTCTCGACATAAATCAATCACTTGATCGTTAAAGTGAGACGTTAAATTATCTCCGATAAGAACTTTTTCTCCTTCTAATCTTTCTAACCATTCTCAAATAATGTAAATAATGTAAAATTAGACACGCAATAAGGACAGACGTTAATAAGACTAGCGTGATTTTGACATGTACGCATGCCCACTTGGGTTCACTAATAAGGCAAATTTTAGGTCTGGTGTTATCCCTGCACACATAAGAACAGGCGCTATCCTTATTAGATATTCCTTATTAGTGAACCCAAGTGGGCATGCGTACACGTCAAAATAAGGCTATTCTAATTAGTGCCTGTCCATAATGCGCGTCCAATACATTTGAGTTTTTTCTCTTTTTTTACGGTACACCCTACATGTTGGCCCGTTCCTCACGACTCACCCTTTACGTAACCGCAGTATAATAAGCTAGTTTACTGTGACCAAGTAAAAATCAGCTTAGGTTAAGTTAGCATCTTCAACATATACATTTTCCCAGAGTTGATCTCAAATTATTCTAAAGGTTTGCGAAGCGTCAGAAATAATATTTATTTACAAATGGCAATGAAATTCTTTAAGAAAATGTTACAAAATACGAAATTATCTTTAGACACCGATGGTATTAATACTTTAAACATTTTTAGTTCGTTTTATGAAGCAATAAAGGCTGAACGAGTAAAAGCTGTAGTTCGTAAAGTCAAATCGAAAAAAAAGATATCTGAAGGATATCGACCCAAATCACGCATTAAAAAACGATACTTTACATGTGGCGTAGGTGTAACAGATGATAATCAAAGAGTCTGTGATAAGGTAAATTAATTCATAATAATTGTTTGACTAAGTCACTTTACTTAAGCTAAATTTTGGGTTCAACTGCATTGATTCAAATTTACACTTAAGTTTGGCACTGTGCATATAGGCCGAGCTTCTCACGAGCCATTGGAAGCATCAAATAACAAAAATTAAATCATGAAATCAGAATACCTATAAAAAGCCTCAATTTTTGATTTTATGTTCTTATCAACTATTGTATCTCTTTAACACAAATGACTTAGTTTTCCTCTTCCAATGGCTCATGAGAAGCGCTGCCTCTATGCGCAGTGTCGCTGTGCGCATCTCAACGTCTATAACCTATACGAATGGGTGGTGGGGGAAGACTGGAGCTGAAATCCGGCGCAGACTTCACATAAATATCGAGCGGTGTTTTTTTGATACATATAAAACATGAACTTTTTTATTGTATGTTTTCGTGTGTGATTTTGAAAAGATTGTTTTTTCAGTTTCAGTTTGATATAATTAATATAAATTATACAGTATGTCCCGGGATAGGTGAAACGACTCTTGTAAAAGACAAAAAAATTTCGAGTTTAAATTTGATCTTCTGGGCTCCAACCCTGCTTGGTTTGAAACTAATTTCAGACATAATTTAGGAACTATAAATAAAATAAAAAGTACTTTATCTCGAAACCGGTTTATTTTGACGATATCGAACAAGAGTATCATTTTTATGGCCAAATCTTTAAGCTATTTAAAAACTGAGGGGTTAACAATCCCTACGTCAGTACTCCCCTGCGGCCTTAATGAAATGTCATTGTTTTAAATAGAGTTACTCCACGAGTCCCTATCTGACGTACACTAAACTAAAATTGCATTAATTTATACGAGGTGGTTCAAAAGTTATCATTAAAAAACTGCATTTCAGGTCTAGTCTTGAAGGGCTCATAACTTTGCAGCGAAGACCGATTCGACAAAACTTTATATGTACTTATAACCTTCTTTTCACATCTTATCCCAAACGGAGAGATTGCCCACATATTCTGGCACACCCTGTATACACTGTGTCTAAGATAAGAATGGGATAGCATTGGAATCTTGGAAACGGTAGGAGTTAAAATTTTGGTTAAATTAGCGAAAATTTGTACAATTTAGACAACTTTTAAATCGTGTTTTCGAAAGTAAACTAACTTTAGCCGTTTTCGAGAATTTTTGAAAAAACGATTTTTTGCTATTTTAGTTTTTATTTATTTCTGTCTTTATTTTTACATATATAAAAAAATTAAAAGCACTTATTTATTGTTATTTTTTGAGGAGAAAAAGAGGAGGTTTAGAAATTTTCACTACAACGTTTCATTTTTAAAAAACCATCAACTTCGTTTTTTAAATACGACCCTAGATTTGTTATTTTTAAATTTGAAAGCATTCTCAATTCAAAAATAGGTGGTATATCACACTTATGGTTTCATTAATATTTCAGCATTTTTTGCTGTTATTTAAACTCATTTTCAATAGCCATAATTTGGCAATTAACTGACTGAATGCAGAGTAGTAGGTTTTGTAAAACATTATTTCGTCCTTACTCACAATAATTATTTAATATTATTTCTCTCTCACTACAACATTTTATTCTGTACGCGGTTTTTTCAATGTCGTTGAAATTTTTGTGCTTTTTAAAGTTATTAAAAAATGTCTTTCTCAGATGAATGTTTTACGTAAAATAAGTGCCAAAGTATGGCGATTTTTCTTGAATAATTTTAAATAACAGCTAAAAACACTGAAAACTTGTTTAAACCATTACGTGTGATGTACCACATATTTTTGAATAGAAAATGGCATTAAATTTAACAATAAAAAAACCAGGGCCGTATTAAAAAAAACAAAGTTGATGATGGTTTTTCAAAAATGAAACGTCGTAGCGAAAATTTGTAAACCCTATATTTTTCTCATCAAAAAGTAACAACAAATAAAAACTAAAGTCGTTTTTTGAAAATTCTCGAAAAGGGTAAAAGTTATTTTACTTTTGAAAACACCATTTAAACGGCGTTTAAATTGTATAACTTTTCTCTAATTTAACCGAGATTGTAACTCCTACCGTTTCTAAGATTCCAATGCTATCCCAGTCTTATCTTGGACAAGAGTGTATAGTATTTGTCAGTTTGTTTTACTCTCCTACCCAAACACATAGTATGCAATAAGGGGGCCAAACTGCAAAGTTGTCCGGTGGGCCAAAATTCGCCATTCCGACACTGTATATCTGAACTAATTTATTTAGGAGCCTTCGCCCTTTCATTATCCAAAGGACCTTGAAGTTTTTGCCCATCATGTTATGACAAAAGCTTGGCGCAATGACGATAGAGTAAAAGAATTAAAATTGAAATGTGCTCAAAAACAAAGTCATAAAGGTAAACAACAACAAGATTTGCTTAAGCGATTGTATGTAGCGGAGCCGAAAATTGATGGCCAGAAAACCATTTTGGATATTGATCCAGAGTATTTCAAAATTATCGAAGGTAAGATATTTAGAAAGTAATATATAACTTTACAACTAGCCTGGATACATAGCTACATTTATAGGATTCTGACAGCAAAATTGGAAGAAATATGTTTGCTTTCATAAACGCATAATTTTAGGCAGACCAATTCCAGAAAAGATAAATATCAGGGAGTACATCAGTACGGTGAGAGATACCTTACGAACAAAAATTGTGACAGGCTACAGAGAAGATGATATTATGTTGATTGAAGAAAGTTTGTTAATGGAACAACAATTAATTGATACTATTCAAGATAATTATAACAAATATGTTAATATTTTTGAAGAGTTTCTGTATTTAGATCACACTTCATCCATGAAGCTTCTTAAGGTATGTTATGAATTAACAGGACCTCAGGACCTAATTTTTTTCCTCTCATGTTTTCATATAATTTTGTTCATATTCATTCAGCTGATCTGCAAATAATGATGTCTGTATGTATTGCATTATAGGAATCTGAGACTGCAGCTAAAGAAGCTTATGAAAAATATCGAGAATATAAAGCCATAGCAAAGAAATATGGTGCTGTAAGGTCTTCTTTATACAATTCAGAGGACAAGTGGAACAATTGTAAAATGTATGAAAAATTCTTGTATCTTGTTAGTCCATTTTCCTGGCGAAAAGATCAACTGGAATTAAAGTAAAGACTAGTTTGTAGATTAATATTAAATTTGTATGTATATATAATATTTTTAGGGCAAAATATGAGACAGAATTTGAAGGAAGCATTAATGACAGTCTGTTTACTGAGAAAGCTTTGACTGAAAACCAAGTGTCGCTGACAGATTTGTTAAAAAACTTTAAAGAGGTAATGTCTGCATAATAACATATTTGTTTTTGTTTTAGGCGTGAACCGCGCAAATTTATTTTTTGGGGGAGCAAATACATACCGGGTATACACTGTTGGCTATAATTTACGACCACACCCTGTATAATCTGAACGGGCGAAGTTAAAGACATAATATTACCAAAGAATAAAGGTTTCCTGTAGACAAGTTTTTTTCAGCGAGTTGCGAGGTTCTCTGTCGCGGCATTGTCAACTGAGACTATGCTCCAAGTGGAACATTCCGTAGCTATGAGAACCGAAGCGGGTGGAGGTCGTTTTTCGTGTGGCATGGGGCACCACGGCCACTGTGTTGTCGTACTCTATGCGCAATGGATGGCCAAGCGCGTTACTCAAGTTAGTTTGAGCCAGAGTGCCGTAGCAGAGAACTCATTATCTGGCCTGACTGAACTAGCACGTGGACGACTCACTTGTGTCCGACGGCAGTGTAAAATGAACACACGTAGGTGATCCCGGCCGAGTCGGTAGATTTGCCTATACCAAGTAGTTACTGATTACATAGTTGTGGGTGCTGACGGATAGCAGTCGAGGACCGTGGTTCGGATTCCACACTAAACTGTAGGTCCATACTTACGCTGGCTGGATGTCAATTCCATGACAAGATGTCAATAATACAGAAAAAAAACACACACGCACACACACTAAATAATAATACATAATCTTAATAATATACTAAAGCTATCCTAAATATATCCTGTTCTTTTCCCCGTTTTAACCGACGAAAAATAATAA
This sequence comes from Apoderus coryli, assembly GCA_911728435.2. Taxonomy (NCBI): domain Eukaryota; kingdom Metazoa; phylum Arthropoda; class Insecta; order Coleoptera; family Attelabidae; genus Apoderus; species Apoderus coryli. The sequence continues at coordinate 4,606,707 of OU452204.1, read as the reverse complement.
TACAAATTTATATAAAGTACCCAACCAAAACAAGAACAAAAACAAAAAAAAAAAACAGAAGGAAGAAAAATAAAACAATTATTTACAATTTTGTTGATGTATAAACAAAATATTTAAAGTAATGACTGCAAAAAAGTTTATATTTTTTGATTTTCTCCATATCATTGATTGAATTTTGAATTTCTTAAAATTATTTTCAATTGCAATATCGTCATAATATTCATTAGTTTTGATCCCAGGTATGTTATATATATTTGTCCAATTCTCCTTGCCATTTTCGGTAAGTCCTTGCGTCCTTTGCCTTGTCTCATATCCATGATACATATTATTGCTCATATCTTCTCTATTCTTGCCTGTGTTGATGTAAAAGAGCACAATGACAATACAGCCGCCTAATGTCAAGAAGTGCATTGTCTTCGAAAAGCTGGACACTTGGGAATCTGGTTGGATTTTTAAAAATTGTTTTGATAATTCTCTTTTGAGCACTGCTCACGAATCTTAAGTGATTGTCACTTACTCCAAATCAATAGACCGTATCTCAAAATAGATTCAACTAGCGCCTTATAAACCGTTGTTAAGTGCTGAATATTTAACACTTCAGACAATTTTTTCAATTTAAACATTAGGCCAAGTATCTTTTTTTAAGATCTAACTTAGGTTGATGAGATGACAATCTAAGTAAACTCCCAGATACTTAACTTTTTGCACACCGGATATTTCGATGAATTGTTGCAATATTTAATTTGTTATAAACAGGTAAATTTCTTATTTGTAACGCCAATGTTAACTAGCTGTTGCCCTCGAGGCACGAATAGCTCTCCATATTTAAGTGTAAAAGTAATAATTTTATGACCTTTTTGTCATTTATCTAAATTTTTGTTTTGTTTTAGACATCAGCTATTTTTTTTTTTTTTGTATCGGGTTTTGTGCCTTTTTCTTCTCTTTGGAGGCACTATTTATACGCAGATATTTTATATTTCAGATCTAGGCCAAATTCTTGTACGCAAAATAATTGATTTTTGTTTAGTTTTATTATAAAATTTATTTTGCCCCCTTTTCTACTATTTACGAACGCCTATGTAAACAAAATTGTTATGCTGCGTGTTGTAGGTTATCCGTTAAGTGGTTTTTGAGTTATCACGGATACAATTTTTTCCTGACCCTTTTATAGAATTTTCACGGACGCCTATGGAACATTAATTTTTGTCGTGTATTTTTAACACCAATTCAACTAGCTAAATATAAAATTTTTTACATTTTAATTTTTTTTTCATTTTACCCCTTTTTTTTACTATTTACGAACGCCTATGTAAATAAAAATTTTATGCTGCATTTTTTAGGTTATCTTATATGAAAGCTATATATAATTAGCCAATTTTTCTGGTATATTTGGGAAACATTTTTTTTTCGTTTTTGACTCTTTTTTTAAACTATTTTCGAACGCCTGTGTGAACTAATTCTTTTATGTAACATTTTTTAGGTTATATTCTATCACACCTATAAAAAATTATTCAATATTTCGGATAAGTTTAAGAACTATAATTTTTTTAATTTTTGAACCCTCTTTTAAACCCCTTGCCTACTCTCAATGTTAATCACCACCTATAAATAGCCTGTAGTATTTTCGTACCAAATGTGGTTAAAATCCGTTAAGTGGTTTTTGAGTTATCACGGATACAAATTTTTTCTGACCCTTTTATAGAATTTTCACGGACGCCTATGGAACATTAATTTGTGTCGTGTATTTTTAACACCAACTCAACTAGTTAAATATAAAAATTTTTACATTTTAATTTTTTTTATTTTACCCCTTTTTCTACTATTTACGAACGCCTATGTAAATAAAAATTTTATGCTGCATTTTTTAGGTTATCTTATATCAAAGCTATATATAATTAGCCAATTTTTCTGGTATATTTGGGAAACATTTTTTTTTTTCGTTTTTGACCCTTTTTTAACACTATTTTCGAACGCCTGTGTGAACTAATTCTTTTATGTAACATTTTTTAGGTTATATTCTATCACAACTATAAAAAATTATTCAATATTTCGGATAAGTTTAAGAACTATGATTTTTTAAATTTTTGAAACCTCTTTTAAACGCGTTGCCTACGCTCAATGTTAATCACCACCTATAATTATCCTGCAGTATTTTCGTACCAAATGTGGTTAAAATCCGTTAAGTGGTTTTTGAGTTATCACGGATACAAATTTTTTCTGACCCTTTTATAGAATTTTTACGGACGCCTATGGTACATTAATTTTTGTCGTGTATTTTTAACACCAATTCATCTAGTTAAATATAAAATTTTTTACATTTTAATTTTTTTTTATTTTACCCCTTTTTCTACTATTTACGAACGCCTATGTGAATTAAAATTTTATGCTGCATTTTTTAGGTTATATCTTATATCAAAGCTATATATAATTAGCCAATTTTTCTGGTATATTTGGGAAACGTTTTTTTTTTCGTTTTTGACCCTTTTTTTAAACTATTTTCGAACGCCTGTGTGAACCAATTCTTTTATGGAATATTTTTTAGCTTATATTGTATCACAACTATGAAAAATTATTCCATATTTCGAATAAGTTTAGGAAATATATATTTTTTATGTTTTGACCCCTTTTCCACTATTTACGAACGCCTATGAAAGTAAGTTATTCATGACACATTTTATAGGTTATATTCTATCAAAACTATCAATAACTAGTTAATATTTCTGCTATTTTTAAGAAATACGTTTTTTTTTAATCTTTTTTACCCCATTTTACACTATTTTCGAACGCCAATGTGGTCTAATATTTTATGTTCAATATTTTAGGTTATATTCAATTAAATGCGTAAAAAATTATGCAGTATTTCGGATAAGTTTAAGAACTATGAATTTTTTTAATTTTTGAACCCTCTTTTAAACCCTTTGCTTACGCTCAATGTTTCCCAAAATCTAATCAGCTCCTTGCCATGTCCAATAGTATTTTTGTACCAAATTTGGTTAAAATCTGTTAAGCAGTTTTTGCGTTTTCGTGGATACAGACAGACAGACAGACAGACATTTTTTTAAAACTACTTATTTATGTATAAAATGACCAAAAAGAAGTATTTCCGGTGAAATTAAAAAAAAATTTTTTTTCATGAAACTAATAGTCTCCATATATACATATTATATTACATATATGATATGGAGAGCTAAAAATATGTTTTCTTATAATTTATCGTTAATTTTTTATTATCAAAATCATATTTAATAATATCTAAGTCGTTCTCTGCTAAAACCCCAAGTGGTGGCGGTATAAAAATTAATATTTTGTCTCAGCTTAAATTTACTTTTCTAATTTATTTTAATTAATTTTCAAAACTATCAGTTTGTGACGACTTCATCTTAATTTAATCATTTAACTTGTAAAATATTTTATGCGCGGTAAACAATGATTGAGAACTCTAATTATTTGGTAGGAATGTCTACAAAATCCACAACCAACGCTCTACTTCACGGATCCCGAACAGCTGTTGGACGTGTTCAGGTTCGTTGAGCTGCAAAATTTGAATTCATTGTTGCATTCAGAAGAACTAGCCGTACCATTGGAACAGATGGCTGAAGGTATGCGGCGATGCGAAGAATCATTTGATGAAGAAATTGTGTCGTTGCAAGAGAAAATTGACAAACTGGAAGGCGGAATAAAGTAAGTTTTACAAATATGTAAGAAAGTTAATAGAAGAATTGTAAATACACATACGACCATTTTCAGATGGGAGGAAGAGAGAGCTAAATATTTAGAAGATTTGGCTCTAAAACTAATTGAAAATGAATTTAAAAAGCTGATAATGGAAGATGACGTTTTGAACTTAGAAGTTTTTGTAGAAGATGTATATGAAACTAGAATTGGGCCGAACGATGCTAATTTGACTATGGCGCAAATGATGAAAGCTATTGAAAATAAGTATCGAGAGGAATTGCTTACATTAGATAAGGTAAAAACAAATACTAATTACGCTTCTAAGCGATGATAATAGCAAATGGAAACACGAAGACCTTTAAGTACCATGTTAGGTTTTATAGTATGACAATTACACATTACACCCCCAAACTTTCTAATAAAAAGTGGCATTCAGTAATACATTAACAGGTCATTATATAAGTCCGTAGGATACGTAAGAAAAAATTTTGGCAAAACTCGATTTTATTATTCAACATAGTTGCCTTAGAGGCGATTTTCCAACTTTTCGACACCACTTTCATAGTACGATTTCTCCTTCTCGTCAAAATAGGCCTCAGTTTCAGCGATTTTTTCATCATTGGGCTAATTACCATCAAATCTACATTTTTTCAATAACAACTGTATTAGGTACTAGATATATCTTGTGTCTGTTCTTCTGCACAAGATAAGTTTCAGTGTCCCAATATTTCTACAGGTTATGGGACCAGAGCTTACAGCGCAGACCTTACGCATTGTGTTATGTGAAAACGGGTGGTAATTATTGTAATTTAGAGTAAAAGTACCGGTGTATTAGGGCAGAAAAATTTGAGGTTAGGAGTTAGAAAACATGTGTTGAATATCTAGGTAAACACCACTGATTCTTCAGACATCGAGTTCTTCATTGTACCTCAGACTTCGCCATTTGAAAGAGACGCTTTTTTAATGTTGAGTTGCGGTCATTTTGCCAGGTGATGAATGTTTTACGCTTAGTGTCTATTAGTCTTTGTACCTCTTAATCATTTTCGGCTAACCAATTTTGATGTTTTCGTCGCACATAGCCTAGCGCCTCCTCATCAGCAGAGGATCTAAATAACGACCAGTGTTCTCCAATATCATCCGGATATTCTTCCCGGAGCTTGTCCTGCAGGTGTTGTTAGAAACAATGTTTCGCTCGATTGTCCTTTAGGCATTTGATGTTAAGCTTTCGCCTTAGTTTCCTTCCCTGTTGTGGTCGTTTTGCAGGTTGGTCAGCACTCCATCAAGCGGAGAGTAGAATTCCTCTTTTAATTCTTCGGCGTCCATGGTTAGCGCGTACGCGCTTATAAAAAGAATTATATATAAAAAGAATTACAAACCTTTTAAAAACAAAAACACACCGGGAAAATGTTAATGACGAAAGCCTAAACATAATAAAAAAATCCGAAAAAATTGCCGAGGACGTTAATACGGACTTTAAAATGCCGAGAAGTACAAATCGACAGACGCTTCGTGCAAATCCTCCAACAGATTCTGGTACCGAGTACTGGACGAGATCTTTCATAATTCGGTATCTGGATTCATTGATAATGTCTTTAGGACAGCGATTCTCAAATGAAAATCTGCCAGCCTACGAGTGGCTTTCATTACACCCTAATATATTTCTTATATATATATATTTCTTGCTTTACAATTTGCTCAGTTTTTAATAAAAGTTAAAATCTTGTGTGACTACTACAACTTAAACGAGGTTTTGGCTGAAGTGTAACTATGGTGTAATATGTGGAAAGAAAAAATATGTCAGAATCAGAGTTAAAAGAAATTGAACTAGTTAAAGGAGCGCCATCTTTTTACCCAGACATTAAATAAGCGCTCCAAATTTCCCTTGCGCAACCTTGCACTACCTGAACAATAGAAAGATAATTCAGCACCTTGCGTCGGATAAAAACTTGGTTACGGTCAACAATGTTGGAACAACGGCTAGCATCATCGAAAAAGAGTTTTAAACACGAAAGATCAGTTTAAAAACGAAATTTTGTGCAAGTTTAGCCAGAATTCTAGAAAGTTATGAACCCAACATTTTTTTAATAAATTTTTTTTGTTAAGATGAGTTTCTTCGTTTTCTTGTTCCACCCTGGAAAACACCCTGGCTACTTCCATTACCATGAAATCACTCCTCAACTAAAAATAAGCCTATTTAGGTAAATATACCTATATCCAATGTTGCTTCGTTTTGCCTCTATACGCTAAAGTTCGAATTAATATCGTTTTTCTAAACGCCTTTATCGATTTTCACTAATTTTGTTACTAAGAATTACTACTATAATTGGGTTGTTTTGACGCAACTGCGATCTTTTGTTGTAATGCCTAGAAATTTAAAAATGGCGCGTGATTCCTAAATAAAGTTTGTATTTTTGTTGCATACAAATAACTTTTGTGTCTCTTGTTGTGTTTTTTTACTGAGCAACAATAAAATAAATATTCTGTCCATCTGACATAACGTTACTTCTTTTACTTAAATAATTATTGGTTCTTTAAAATGGATCAGTATTCTATCGCTTAGAAGGTTGACATGCTTCCGGTATATGGATTATGTGAAAGAAATGGATGTCAGAGTCTATCGTGAAAAATATCCAGACTGCAAAATTCCTAACCATCAAACTTTCGCGAATTGAAAGGCAACTTGGAGAAACGGGTAGTTTTCATGGAAATAATGTTAATCGAGGACGCCAACGTACAATTAGGAGTGCTGAGCTCGAAGAGGTAGTTTTAAACAGAATTGAAGATAATCCCAAGTTAAGCTGTAGACGCTTGGGGTTCGGATTGAAGGTTTCCAAAAGTACAATAATTAACAACATTGTGCAAAAGCAGTTACTCCATCAGTATCATGTCCAACATGTGCAAAATCGTTTGCCAATGAACCCTGAAAGTCGGCTGCCTTTTTCCCGATTCATCGAGATAATCAGAATACCAAATGCAAACTATCATTACAAAATTTTATTTGCGTACGGAGATGCGTTCACGAGGTCGGGAATTAGGAATTTACATGACGAACATGTGTATAGCGATGAAAATCCTCATGCCTTCGGGGAGAAACCTTTGAATGATGATGAATTTAGAATTCATGTTTTGGCAGGTACGATTGACAATTTCACAATTGTACCAGTTGTAATGCCAAATCAGTTAAACTATCTACTCTTCTTGCAAACTATAGTTAAACTATCTACTCTTCTTGCAAAATGTTTTACCTAATTTATTGGAGGATCTTTCCTTACAACTTCGTGCTGAAGTGTGGTTTATGCACGACGGAGCACCACACTTTACTATCAACGTTCGCAGATTTCTAAATGAAACATATCCTAATGGATAGATCGGAAGAGGCAACCATGCACCCGTAAATTGACCAGTAAAATCACCCGACTTCTGTACTTTTCCTCTGGGGCAATCTTAAATCAAAAGTGTATGCTTCTCCAATCGCTACGGAAGCTGAGTTATTGCAAAGAACTATCAATGCTGCAGATTATTTTAAAACCAAGCCCGACACGATGCCCAAAATGCAGTTTAATTTTTTGAAAATAATCAATTTACGCATGAAGGCACATGATGAACATTTGTTATAAGCATTCAACTAGTTAGTAGTAGTTAGAAATAAAACTTGTTTAATGTTTTTTTCGTTCCGCATAGACACCAATGATAAATTTCAAAGTAGGTATTGCAAATAATTTTTTTTCTAGGAAAACGGTTGTCTTACGCCATTATTACAAGAGACAGAAAAGTTTTAAAATTAAATCAGCTAGTGTTAGAGAAATAATTAAAGTCATATGTACAGGGGGCAACAAAAATACAAACTTTTTATTAACGAATCACGTGCCAAAGATCGCATTTGCGTCAAAACACGCCAATTAAATACTTAATAAGTATTTATTGTTAGTTCCAAACTTCGTGAAAAGCGATAAAGGCGTTTAGAAATTATTCTGTAAAACTAATATTAATTTGAGAACTTTAGCGCCCTGTAGAGGTAAAACGAAGCAATATTGGATATTGGTATATTTGCCTCGATTGGCTTATTTTATAGTTGTCGAATTTGTGGTTAAGCGTTGTACAGTATTTCTTGGACACCCTGTATATATGTATATATAAATATTTCTTTAGATACCAAGTGAACAAATAGCTACATTAGAAGGCAGTTGCTATATGGAGGAAGTTGCAATTATGAAATTGGCTGAAAAAGCTGCAAAACAAGTAGCTGAACTTGAACGACTAAGCTATAGATTGAACAAAGCAATCGCTCCAGCATATGTCAAGACTTCTGGAAAAGGTAAGCATGAATATAGTAAAACTTAGAGTCACCACTAGAATGCCACTGAGGTTTACGATAAAATAGGATCTACTTGTCCAATATGCGTCGTATCCTATGCACAGCAGTGACTTAAAAAGTGACTCAACGGGGGTTTACGTTAGTGTGAAAAAAAATCCACGAAAATTTATCTGGTTTCGATATTAAACAACAAAAATGTTGGCTTGGCTTTACCTAACAATGTAGGCAGATAATAGACTACTCAACAAATTAATGGAGCAAAAAAATCAAAATTTTCGTTGATTTTTGTCGGGCAGTATTTTGATGATAATAGTTGTATTGAGACTTTAAAAAAAGCATTGTGAACATTTAAGATTTTTTGGCAGCTACAACAGTTCTCATGCAATCCTAACAGATAGCGCGAAAAATTAATATTACAAGTTCGGCGTAGTTCATAAACAGTCTGAGACCGGTTGTAATTTCCAAACCTGAATAAAGCTTTTAAGTTGGCTGTTTTTGACGTAACTGAAAAGTGTTCAGGGTCGATTTTGTAGCAGATAAATGTAATTGCATGTTTTAAAAATAATGCAAAAACAGTCGAAATTAGTACTTGCTCAATACCAAGGATCGTTTTTGACAGTCGAGAACCGTTTCAGAACAATTCTGATTCAACCAGGACACGAAACTACTGCTTCTAAAACTGTTCTAAATCAGTTCAACAAAACTGAACATGTAGGTAAATTTAAACTACACCGACTCCTGCCAGTTCTAGAACAATTCTTTTACGAACCCGAATAAAGCTAAAACCGTTTTTTTTTTTAAAAAATTGCGTTCAAATTTTATCGGATTTTTGCGTGGCTTTTGGTCCTCTCTGTAGGTTGTTTGAAAAAGTCTTTCATATTTATGTTTCTCCACCTTTTCAGTACATAGGGTTAAAGCTATCTTTTATATTATTTATTCTGGTATGTTTCATTTTAAAATGCAAAAAATACTTAATTCATATTTAGAGATGCAGTGAATAGCCTTTTGGTGATTTGCATGTCTGCATAAAGGTTAGAAATTTTTATTTTTACATTCGCTACCTCGCTGTCTTTTATGAGGTTTTATTGAAGTGCAATATATATGTATAATTGTAATTTTTTAATGGGAGAAAGAGGTTAAATATTTATTATTTTTCTCAAAATCCATACAATTTTGGTACGTCATAAAATAAAATATGAAAGACGATTAAAAACTGAACAACTGAGGTTTTTAGATTGTTTTTCCAATTTCTTTTTTCTTTTTTGGGGGATTTTATTGACATTTCACCATAATCTGTATAGCCTGCATTTTCAGCAGTTATTATTTCAGAGTCACTTTATTACTGATAGCTCCGCCAGTTTTTATGTAGAGCAGCTAGCTGCGTGGCCACTGTGGCGTATACTACAGCTAAGATCGTGATTTTCACCGCTCAGGTCCAAGTACAACTAATCTGGGGCGCCTAGATTCAAAACCGGTTAAATTAACTTTTTGAATTTGCGTAGCTTTATAGATCGTTGCATTAATTACCAAATTCTCGAACATCTGGTGTAATCATACATAACCCAGTAAATCCACTACAAAAATTGGGATGGTATGCAAAACCGGCTATATCCAGATATATTTTGGAGAAATCCTGAAGAAGGTTAAAATACGAATAACCAGAGTACATGGGCGAATTCTTATAGAACTCCTGTTTACAGTCAAAAACGGGTAAATCCCCTCAATATTGTCATCCAACATTCAACATGTTTTATGGGTTAAATCCAACGTTTTCAACAACACAAGAACGTTGTTTTGATTCAATTTACTTAATCCACAGATCTAGAGCTTTCTGACTTAATCATTATTTGAAAATGGACAATCCGGTAGAAACACCACTAAATTCAAGCAGAAAACGTACTAAATAATTACAGAGTTGGCAAAGAAAAAATGTGGCAAAATATATTGTATACATTTGGAAGAAACCAGTTTCACCGAATCCGTGAAATCAAATTGCATCTGCAATTTTTCAGAGATTGCAGCAGCTAAATTTAAACGCAATTATTACTTTACGATTATCCTCAAATGGTTGTGGAGGGCAAAATAAGAATATTATTGTAATCGCTATGGCTGCTATATGGATGAAAGTACAAGGCCCAAAAGAACAGCAACGTCTAGAGCTAGCGTTTCCAGTTACACAGCATTCTTACATACCACCTGCTAGATTTTTTGTTTACATATAGAAAAAATGATACCATTATAAAACCTGATGAATGAAACTTAAAAAATGTAAATGAATTGCTTATAGCTCATTTTGGAGTGAACTCGCAAAGTAAATCATATTGGGTTCTGAGTCGGAACCTAATACTGAAGAAGAGATTTGCAAGGACATGGAAGATGATACAAGTTTTATTTAAATAAAACATATTTTAATCTCCCCTATTTTTCTGTAGCTCAAATAATTGGCTGCATCACCGTAAGGTGGAGGCCACACCGCGAAGAGAAAAAGTAATCTCCCCTTGTTTTAGACTATGGCTTATGTTTTGTATGCAGTTATCCAGTTAATAAATTTAAAGAGCTAATTTAGAAGCCTAATTATTCAATTGAATTAATTATTTTAAGTAAACTAGGTGAAAATCATGATTTTTGGAAGAAACTCGGTTTTAAAAAAAATTAAATATCCATGTTGGTTTAGTAGTGAATTAAAAAAGCATATTTCCGAAAAGAAAAGAGCACACAAATTATATAAAATGAGTAATTCATACAATGCTTATTAACATTTTTCTAGATTGCGGGAAATTTGTAAGAATAAGAGTGCTCTCTGTTACCAACACTACATAAAAAATGTGGAAGACAACTTAAAAAATAAACCGATTTTTGGCGTTTTGTAAGGCAGAGAGCGCTCATGAATCATTCCCTGCCCTCAAAGATGTTTTTGGAACATGAAATATAAATAGCTGACAACTATAAAGATATCGCAGGTCTTTTTGCGTCTAACTTCCAAAATCTAGATTATTCTGACTTGTTAAATGTCATGCTGGGAGTGGACGTTAGTAAGGGACCAGGACCTGATGAGATTACGAACCTCTTCCTGAGAGAATGTGCAGTGTCATTATGCCCCTTTGCTTTATTCTTAATAATTAATAAAATGGAAGCAATCTATTATTGTGTCGGTTTATAAGTCAGGCGAGCGCATAAATGTTGTGAATTATCGACCAATGTGTATTCAGTCAGCTTTATCGAAGCTTTTTTAGGGAGTGCTTAGTATCGTTTTTCAGTGCTTCGTTTAAGAACATCATTTCATGGAATCAACATGGATACCTGGGGGGGAAGGTCGGCGACCACAAATTTGTTTTCATACGCAAGCTGCATATTAGCGACAATGGATGAGGGTAACGAGACCCATGCCCTTTATACGGATTTCAGAAAGGCATTTGAGCTTGTTCATCATGACATACTTATGCGGAAGCTTCAGAGATATGGTGTAAGAGGGAACATGCTTAAATGGGTTGGGTCCTATTTGCACGATAGATCGCAGCGTGTTACGGTTGAGGGCTGCTTGCAGAGGCGTTTTTCACGGAAACTGGTGTTCCTCAGGGTTCACATTTGATACCAGTATTATTATAGTGAGAAAATAATGGGTTTTAGGTCTTTTGTAAAAGAAACTAATGTATTTAAGCCAACGTTTCGACAATCTTTATTGTCATCCTCAGGGCACAACTGAAAAGAACAAGGTTCTCAAATATAATAATACATACATACAAAATACAGATACACATATACAATCTCATATCAACTACTATTTCTCTTCTTTTCTCATTTGTTAAATTGTAATATAGATTTTAAAAAATATAATAGGGTAGAATAACTCGAAAAGAAAAGTTAAAAACCAATTTAAAAAATTATTAAAAAATTATTAAAAAAATTAATCAAATAATTTTGATAGCACATAAAACTTTAAATTATGTTATCATAAATAAAAAAACAAGAAACACAATAATAAGATCAGTATAACAAACGAAACCAAGTCAGAAATTTGTCCTGTTGAGAACTGTATATAATACATATAAAAAATCCATATAAAGATGTGCAAATAAAATTTATAAAAACTTACATCATTGTTTCTACTTGTCGGTAAGAATTTTTGATATAAACGAGACACACACAAACAGAATTTGACAGAGTTATTCTACCCTGTTATATTTTTTAAAATCTATATTACAATTTAACAAATGAGAAAAGAAGAGAAATAGTAGTTGATATGAGATTGTATATGTGTATCTGTATTTTGTATGTAACATTTCATTATTATATTTGAGAACCTTGTTCTTTTCAGTTGTGCCCTGAGGATGACAATAAAGATTGTAAAATGTTAATAAATGTCATAGTATGATTTTCACACGTGGTGAGAGTAGATACACATTCGCATACACAATCAACGGTTCGGAGCTGACGGGTATGAAGGTGGATGTGGGTATATATGTGGATGAGAAGCTGAATTTTCAGGCCCATTATAATGCAGCTTTGTCCGGGGCCAACATGGTTCTTGATGAGGACAGGAAGGGACTTTACTAATGCTTTAAGGCTTGTATATTGTTCGCTTGTTAGGTCAGTTTTGAAGTATGGTGCGGTAGTCTGGTCTCGGTATTACGGCAATTTTAAAGAACGATTCGAGGCAGTTCAGAATAGGTTCATTAGGTTTGTGACATTCATGCTGACTAGGAATGGGATGGTCCTGACTACGAAACAAACACAATGTTATTTGGAATTAAGCCCTTTGGAAAATCGTAGAAAATATTTAGGATCTGTCTTTGTTTTTAGTTTTAAATAATTATGTGAACGCCCCTGATATGTTGTCACAGTTGCATTCTGAATGTTCCACCACGAATGCTGAGGGCAGCGCCCTTCCTGCATGAGTCTCATTGCAGGACAAATTATGCCCGAAACTCACCTCTAAATAGAGTTATCAGAGACGCTAATGATATGGCTAAAAGTGTAGAATTTTTCGGATCTACACTGAATATATTTAAAAATAAAATTAGTTTTAACGTATTGATTTACTGTTGTAGTATAGTGGGTGCTTCCTTTACATTAAGTTGTGTTATATATTGATATTATGGTTTATGAAATTTTTTGTAAATTGCATATTGCGTTGAATAAATTAACTATAACTATATCAATACAATATTTTTAAAATCCCTGTTTTTTGAAAATTGTAAATAGCTGAATTCTCATAATTATTTTTTTAAAGGCTATTGTTATCGACACAAAAAAAATAAATATAGCTCTAACTAGCTCCTTATAGTTTTGACAGTTTTCGCGGATTTCTGGTTTTCCATAAAACCGGTTTTGAATCTAGGAGCCTCTCAATCTTAAGAGAAATTACACAAAAGTAAACTGCTATTTGATCCATTTGAACAAAATATCATTCACTTAAGAGACGTTTCATCGGAAAATCTGTCGAGTTTAGAAAAATATAAATTACAAAAGAAAAAAAACAGTTTAGGCTAACCAAACTTCCACCACTACCCATGCAACATCCAGCTCGCATCCAGCTGCACTTCAAGCACCTTCCGGAGGAGAAGGCAAGTCCACTATTATTGAAGTGATCGTTATCATGGTAAGTCTTTAGAACCACGTGCGTCAGTAAAACGTCGGGAAGAAAGGCAATCAAGACATTCGCCTAACATTTCGAGAAACCAATAGATTAATCAGTTTAACATTTTGTCGGCATTTTATGTACATTAGGTTTCGTCTGTTGTTTTTTAATAGAGCTAGAACCCTTATATTATTATATTGTTATTCTGTTTTCCTCAGAATTAAAGAAACGTTCACCTCCAATCGAAATGGCTCGACACACCATAACCAGATCACGCGAATTAACTGCTTCCGAATTGGAATATTTGGAATTTTTTACGGAATACTGCAAATACACCGATGATCCGGCTCAGTATGGTATTAATATACAACAACAGTTTCGGAGAGATGAAAGTGGCAATAAACAGTTGGTAACTGTTCAGGAGGAAGACAATAAGAAGTTAGGAATACAACAAGTGGAGATTGTAGATCCCAAAGTAAATCAGTTAGTTACGGAATGAGTTTTTAAATGTCGTTTGCAAACATAGATTATGTAATTAGGATTTGTGCAATAAAACGGTAAACCAGGAATGAAAATATTGTTACTACCTTTTTTTTATTTAGATCAAACAAATGTGGAATTATTGCAATTTATTGCTATCAAGGTAGATAGACACACCTACAATGCTGGTGATATCTTTTATATCGCTTTGGAACAAAATTAACTGCTCGTAAGTGCCTGAAGGAGCAACAGTGGGATCGAGAAATGTTGAGTTTTGCAACGTTAATACAGTAAATGTATATACAGGGTGTCTCTAAAAGGTCTGTACAAAATTATACCACAGATTTGCGGGGTCAAAATAAGCTGAATAAACGTAACTTACCTTAGTCCAAAATTGCTGCGTTTTGGAAATACAGGGTGATAAATTTGAATAATAAAAACTGACAATATTTAATATTATGGATATTTTCCAACGAATTGTCGTAAAAACTAGAACACATGGGTTTTGTGGAGTGCGAAACCCGAATATGGACACTACTTCACTGTGGCCGTTAGAGAGCGCGTCACACTGCAATTCTGATCTAATAAAATAACCGTAACTTTTTCTTCAGTATAATTTTTTACTTTTTTTGTCCACGAACTAATGCACTGTACATTTCCAAGCAATAAAGATACTCTTGTTCAAATTCGCTAGAGTAACGTGATTTCGAGATATCTCGGTTTTTAGTGTCTGGTGTCGCACTGGAATATTTTAATTATTTTAAACAATAATAATTTGTTATTGCATTAAGGATGAAATATGCACATTTGCTTCTTACTGTCAAATATTTTTATTGCCGTTAAGGTACGGTCTCCTTTGTGCGACTAGTCGCTGGGCCTGTCAAGCATATTTTTTTGTCAAACAGTCCAAAAAATTTACGTTTTCAATCGGAAATTGATGAATTTGTCATTAAAAGTAACACACATTTTTTTTATTCAGTGAGGATTTATTTTTATCATAGCATATTTGTATTTTAATTATAACTTTGATTACAATTATTAAATTGTTCAAAATGGCCTCTGTTAACATATTTTCAAATTTAAATGAACTCTTTCCATCAGTTCGGCATTGTTCTTCAACGAATTAACTGCATTTGGTATTCTGCCCCACAGTTCTTCTTCACTATTGATTTGTCTGGAGTATACCAGTCATATCCGGTGAGCGTGGCGGCTAGTTTACAGGAGCGCCATTGCCTCTACCAATCCATTTGTCTGGTTACTGTTCATGTAAATAATTTCGAACATTTAAATTAAAATGTGGTGGAGCACCGTCATGCATAAACCACATATCCTGCCCGAGTGGTAATGGCAAATCTTCTAACAAACCTGGCAACATATTTTGTAAATGTTCAAAATAATCAACGCCATTTAGTCTTGGCGGTAAAACAACAGGGGCCGATAATAAAATTGTCAATTATTCCTGGCCATACGTGAGTCCCAAACTCATGTTGATAGTGAGTTACTTTGATAGCATTTGAATTTTCATCAGCATAGGCGTGTTCGTTGTGCAAGTTTGTTATACCACTTATTGTAAAACACGCTTCATCAGTAAATAAAATTTTCTTAGCAAAATTCATATTATGTTCTCGTTGCGCAGTAATGCATCTACAGAAGTCTAACCCTTGGTATTTGATACTAATAATCATATTTCATTCTTAATGCAATAACAAATTATTATTTTTCAAAATAATTAAAATATTCCAGTGCGACACCAGACACTAGAAACCGAAATATCTCGAAATCGACTTACTTTAGTGCATTTGAGCAAGAGCACCTTTATTGCTTGGAAATGTACAGTGCATTATTTCGAGAACAAAAAAAGTAAAAAATTACACTGAGGAAAAAGTTACGGTTATTTTATTGGGTCACAATTGCAGTGTGGAGCGCCCTCTAACAGCCACAGTGAAATTCGGGTTTCGCACGCCAAAAAACCCATGTGTACTAATTGTGTAACTAAATCTGTGGTATGATTTTGTACGGACCTTTTAGAGACACCCTGTATATTTCATTATTATTTTACAGAAATCAAAATGTGTGGGTCTGCACCACACCCTCGACTGCAACCACCAAGGGTCTATTGTGGCTCATACCTATTTATATTTCACCCAGCAGCTCAATATTCTTAATGACGTCGACGATTTTGCTGCGTGAGCTGTTAGACTCGCTAGAAGGGTTACTTTACCAAATGTTGCGAATATTGTTCCTTCATACTTTCTCGTCTTTAAATGTTCGAGTTAAATGTTAGGGTTAATAATTACTTACGTTACTTAAAGACGATAAGCAGTAGAATTGGAAGGTAGTCCTAAAAAAGCAATCCAAACCAGAATCCAACGTTCTTATGTTGACCCCTCAACTACCGCTCAATAAATAAAACACTCTATCTTTTTTTTCAATTTCTAACTATATTAACCTAAATTAGCACGATGTTCTCAAACTTCGGAGTAAAAGCTAAACAGTCTCAGTTTAACTTCCTTATCACAGAATTCCTAGAAGGCATATTAAATTAGCTAAAGTTTATTTATTTGGTTAAGATCCCACCAATGACAATCTGATAACTTAATAAAAATTATCCAGAACTCAATCAATTCACATTAAGTTTCCCTAGGGTAAAACCCCCAACCATGGGCACTTTAACGTCATAGAAGCAAATAGTTATTTGCTATTCAATTAAATATCATTAAATAGCATCAACCAATTTTTTTGGCATTTTGAATAGCCACTTTTTACTTTTACAGAGTCTTTATATTGTATCTGAAAAATTATAGCGTCATTTCTTTAAGATTTAACAATTTACTCGATTTTCTATTTATTGGCACTGAAATGCCAATAATTGGCAGTCAAACTATTCCAGTCATTGGCACTATTTATTGATTGATTGGGAATGGAGGTAGGTTGGTATAATAATTATTCTCGGTTTAGCTGAATTATGATTTAATAACTATTTGGGTTGGGTATCTAAAAATACAATAGAATGAAGCACAACTTCCAAAGCTCATAAAGTTTTTAGTAAAAAAAAAATGGACCTCATAAACATTTTCGTTTCTTTGAGTGCAATATCTGTTCCAAACTTGCGACAGAAAAGAAAGCACGTCTCATCTCCGTTGTACACTCTCGAAGGATCTTGAAGCATTTGAGCGTAGCCTTTGGAAATTAAGTATCTTTTAATTTGCCTAAACGATCCCCTGATATTCTTCTCAGAAACATTGGCAGAAGCTCTGTCAAAATTGCATGGAGTTTAAGGAACAACTTATACCAATGATTTCCACATTGTTCTTGAATGGGGTATGTCATTCGTTTGCATCCAGGAATGCTTTGACGGAACATTGAATATCCAGTTTTCTCCGTGGCAAGCCTTTCTTATGGCTTTCCATTATATGCTCGACGAGTTTATTTCCCTCTTCTTTAGTGAGATAAGTTTGCCTTCCATTTTCAGTTATTATGAATTTTGACCCCATCCGAAACTGGAGTGTTGCCCGTGTGATGCCATACTTCTTTGAAATTGCCTTCTTCGGTGCTCCAGCCTTAATTCCATTTAAAGCAATTTGAAGGGCCTCCTCGGAGTATTTTTTTACGTATTTTCTTTCTGACTTTGTTTTGGTCATCTGCAAGAAAAAATATATATTTGTTGAAGTAATTCATGACGGCGAGGAGCGGGATACATTCATAAATGAAATTCGTCTATTCCACAAAATACTTTATATATATCCAAATTGTTAAAAGCCAGACATGTTTAGGAAACAATGTTCCATGATCAGTGACATATCGGTTACATTAAGTGTTTCAAATATACCTAGTTGAAGTTCTCGAAATATGAAGTTAAACTTGTAATATATAAACTATTTTATGGGAAATGTATTAAAACTTACGTTTAAAGTCTAAATTTACATTTTATAATTGTGGAACATATAAACAATTTGGAAACATAAGTGTAACTGCAACTGTTTATATTATGTTTCACAATTGTACTCGTACAATGTAAATTTAGATTTTAACGTAAATTTTATTAATGTTTCCATAAAATGGTTGATATAAAAGTTTGGAGAAATTCAACTATGTTAAACACTTAATGTATTAATGTAACCAATATGCCACTGATGATTGTTTCCGAAACATATCTGGCTTTTATGAATTTGGATATAATAAAGTATAATGTGGAGTAGACGTATTTCACTTATGAAAAAATATATGACTAATTACAATAAAAATACATACGTCGTCTCCACTAATAAAATTGTAATTAAGATTCCTTTATAAAAGGGGACATGTTTCGGAGTCCCGCTCCATCATCAGCCTAAAAGGCAACAACATAAATTCTTAAACATAAATAACTATGGTCTTACAAAAGAGAAACGATAGTTATTTATGTTTAAGAATTTATGTTGTTGCCTTTTAGGCTGATGATGGAGCGGGACTCCGAAACACCACCACCTGTAAGTATTTTCGCTTTTATTTCTTCAGCCACGGACTTCCGTAGCTCTTTCTTTCTATTCTCATAACATTTTTTTAAACATGAAGCTTTTCTAAAAGCACCGCTTGTTGACGAGGCATTGAATTCGGTTTCTATTGATTTCCACGCATTTTCTTTCTGCATAGCTGATATCCGATCTCTTTTTTTATCCTCGAGTATTGATCCGTATTTATTTGCAATAACTTGCATTAAATGCATTTTTTCAGACACAATAAAATTAGGGCCTGGAACTTTTGCAATCTTATACCTGTGCATAATTAACTTAATATTTATTTCTTTATTATGAAAATATTAAATCATAATTGAATCAAACATGAACGAAATCCGCGGAAATCTGAAATATGAATATTTTTTAGGTTATGGCTTAAACAATAAGAATAAATAATAAGAATAAATTTTCTTTTCATATCTGGCCAACGAAATTCCCACAATATTTCGCTGTTGCCAGATTGTATTTTAGGCTTAGTAAAGCTTAGCTCTTTTTGTTACGGTGCATACAACTGCGGTTGAAGCTTGGCTTAATTTTCAAGCGTAGCGTAGCTTACATAAGTGTCATAAATTTTCGTCTATGCCAACGTTTAGCAAAATTCAACAGTATTTTGAACACCCAAATATTGGCATCGGGTGCCAATGTTCAGCAAAATTCAACAGTATTTTGAACACCCAAACATTGGCATCTGGTGCCAATGTAACACCAAAGGTTGGCACCGTTGTTTTTCTGTAAAAAAATTAACCAAACACAATTTTTTATTCAAGAATTATCAACAAAAAAACATTATTTACTAATCATAATAACATCTAACTAATCCTAAACAGGCAACTGGCCAGAAAAATTACTCGTTTCTATAGCCTTTCTTATGGATGATAAAACTTACCTTTAAGAACGAAACGTCACATTCACGAGAGCAGTTCAGACATCTTTGAGAAGAATGCTTGCGGATTAGGTTTATTATATGTCTAGAAATTAAAATATCTAAAATCACTTTGTGTTTTTTATACAGTGAAAAATATGAATAGAGTGCCCATCAATGGCACAGGGCCAACTTTTGGGGGTTTTACACTACCCCTTAGATTACATAAACATAAGACAACTGAAAATCACTGTTCAATCATCAATCGGTTAAACAGTCATAAACATTTAAAACAATCAGTAGGATTTTCGCTAATAAAAATAATGATAAAAGTTTTATTTTTTTATTTTGTTTTAACTATTTTTTTTCAATTAATTCTTAATAATCACAGCAATATCTATTTCTCTTATTTTATGTATTTTCTTATTTTTTGGCATTTTGTGAAAATTTTTGTTTATAGGTAGGTATACCTGAATATACAATACAATAAAATCCAATGTATTGCCGTAGGTAAAATACTTAGGTTAAGATAGGAAGCTAAGCTTCAACTTCGCCTGTTGTAATATGATATATATTGCAATAAAGTCATTACTATTATTATTATTATTTCTTAGGGTATAGGTTCACATAGAAATATATATCGCAGGACAAAAATAAAAACTTGGTTTTTATTTTATAACATATTTATACAATACAACGCTTCGCCAACTGATTGTTGACTTCATCAGGTGTCTGAAATTATAATTTATTTACATTAAAAAAATTAAATTAATTTATATTAAGACACTATATGTATTTGGCCCCACGGTTTTACAATCTCTTCCCTCCGCAAATCAGATCCAAGCCCACTTTGAAGAGTTTTAATGCATCTGTTAAGGAATCCATGCATGGCAAGACTCGAGAAGAGTTTCCGTCTCTTATCGGTTTTCTTTAATTCTGTGAATCATATTGGGAATTTTGTTTTCTTTTTTTTCTTTTTTTCTTTATATACTCAAGTCATTCAGTCTTATCCTTTTTCGTTGTGTAGTAGTGGTGAATTTTTTTTTTTTGTGTTTTTTATTAAGGTGTATTAGAAGCCAGATGTGCTGGTACTGCGGCCTGGTAGATATGTTAAGCTCACGGACAATCTTTATAAAGATTTTGTGAGTTAGACATGTTTATTTTGCTGATTAATTTAACATTGTTATTGTACCTAGTAAATTTTGTTGTCAACCGTTTTGAGGGCTGTACTGTAATATTGTTATAATTGTTTTATTTTGGCAAAAGAAACGTTATCATTATTATTATTATTATTATATACTTAAAAGTTTAACATCATCAATATCTTCGAAATATACACATAATTAAATAAATGTCAAATCACATTATTACTTCAAACACGAAATAAACTTTTCGAGATCTCGAAATTTACAATTAGCGATACATAAGCCTATACTATAGGTAAATAAAGATTTTATATAGAAAATTCTTGAGCTGATTGAAATTTACTACTTCTATTACTAAAATAATCAAACTTCAATTTTAATAGAAAGCATTGTCAGCTAATGGATGTTGATTTTCTTTTGTCAAATTAAGACTGAATCAAATGTATATAAAAGCAGACTAAATGTGTGGCGTTTACTAAACCAAAGATTAATGTACATTACTCTTTGACTAAACTAACTAAAGGAAACTTAAGTAACGTTATAGTTAACGATAATTTATAATTACAAGTACTACTAGTGTAGTACTTAAAAGTACTCATCCTTATATTGGATTTGTCTGAGTTATCAGAGCAACTTCGAGAGAGTTCCTTTTAGTAGTACTTCTACCAATAACTTAACGTTTTTGTTGCATAAATATTTGCTTAATTTCCTATGTAAAATTACTTACACTCCAAGAAAAGGGTACAGACAAAACAAAATACAAGTGGATATTAATACTAATATATGACTATTATTAAAATACGGTTCAAAAGGGCAAAATATAAGGATATACCGTGTGTCCACGGATGAACGCATGAATAGGTGCAAATAAATATATATATAAATCATTTATTGCACGAACAGAAAAATACAAAATAATTTACATTGCAATATTAAAATATGTAATCTACCTATCCAACCTTGTGCAAAACTAAGAGAGTTGGCTCATGTCCATTCTTCTACTCTACCTATATTTCCCACAAAACTAATGAATTCACAATAAAAACAAAATAGCAAAAGAAAACCAAAACAGTTCAATTACATTACATTTAAAAAGAAAAGAAAACAGAGAAGCTGTCTCAATTAAACAATATTTTCTTTAGATTATCTTAGGTGACAGTTGCAGTAAGTCACAGTACCTCTTTAATAAAGATGGGGCAGCATATGAAAAGCAACCCTCAAATCAACTACCAGAGTGCTGCGGTATTGTACAATTGTTAAAACGCATATTTACGTTATGCACACTTGATGAGTGAAAATGACAAACATATTTTGAATCATATATTCATCTTCTGGTTTTTGGCCCTGCTGCTTGTCTAAAACGAAAAAGTGCTGAATATCAGTCAAATCGCTAGTATACGTATTAAAAAATGGGTTGAAATAAACTACCTTTGTTTTTAAAATACTGTCACGAGTACAGATTCCAAAATTATTAATAAATAAATATAAATTATAAATAAATAACAAACCCCAGATGTTCGAATGAAAAATACAAAAATATTAATTTCCTGTTTATTCTAGTTTATCTAGATGAGTCACCATTGCTCGATAATCAGGAGTCCTGCCTCTTACCCTCCGCTTTCAAGGATAGCCATACTGAAAATTGCAGCATCAGCTATTCTGACTACCAAATCCAAATAAACGCGATATAAGAGTGGTGGTGCAATATTATTATTATGTTAATAACCAATTAGCATAGAGAAATCAGGAAACCACACAGGGTGGATTTAGGCGCAAGATTGTTTAAGAGAGGGATAACTTTTTTATTATAAATTATCCTCTCCAGAGAAATAAGTTTCGTTGTGTCCTAATTTTAAACAAATAGTAAGAAAACCTGATGACAGTAAAAATGTGACCGTATGTGGTCTCTTATATTTTAATGTAAGTAATATTATTTGTATTCTATTATTATAACTCTATATTCTCTAATTTGAGTTTCATCATTTTGTAAACTCTTCTCAACTTTTACTGTTAATAAACTTAGTCTATTTAAACTTGGTATTCGGTGTTTCAATCTTGCCCTCGTAGTTCACGGTAAACCTAAACGTGACAATACATGAAAATTGTATTTGGAAAAGTTGTTTAGAATTAAGATTTACGGCGAAATTCAAAACTTCAATTAACTTAGTAAAATTACAATATCGAGATAGATGCTGTTACAATGACAACAATATTCATTATTTGTCAATGTCGTAAATTAATTCGTCAATGCAAAGTGCAAAATAAATAACAAAAATGATCACAAAAGATAAAATATTTTATTTAATACAGTTATATTGAAAAGTTGGTAGTCTTTTAATAGTTTATATTGTTTAAAATTAATTCGCCTGATTATCCAGGGCAAGGTTGAGGGCAGAAGATGGATAGGTCGCAAAAGAGTGTCATAGTTACGGAACAATAAAAATTGGACAGAACAACTATTCCGAGCAGCGAGAAATATAGATCGATTCGATCAAATTGTCATGGAGATAGCCCACGCCTGAAGACAGTCAGGACACCAAAAGAAGAAGAAGAACATTCATTTTCAAGTTGAGTTTGTAGGTTTTGTTTAAGGTATTAATATAACAATTCATTTTGACTAAGGGCCATATTGATAGTCGACACTGGGGTGCGAAGTTTCCCTTATTTATAGCCTGTCTCTATCTGCCATCGACATTTCAGCTTAGGGTTAGAAAGAATCGAAGTTGCCCTCAAGTGAAGTGCTAACTATGAATAGACTCGAAACAAACAAATTTAAAATTCGATTGAATTTCGCCGTAAATCTGCATTCTAAATAAATTTTCCCAATACAATTTTCATGTATTTCCATAAATAAAAGTAGTTTATTTCAACCCATTTTTAAAAATATACCTCTACGAGTGATTTGACTAATATTGAGCACTTCTTAGTTTTACACAAAGCAGGGTGGATACCTTCGAAATTAAACATTGCGGATAAGGCCACAAGGGATGACAAAGAAGCAGATTTGAACGTAGAAAACTCATGGTTTAAAGGCCCTGAATTTTTATATTTAGATACGTGTTTTTGGCCAGAAGAAAAAAAGGAAAATTTTCAAAGAAAACAGAAAATTGATGAACGAAATTTCGAAGGCGACCAACAAGAAATGTTAGGAAACCATATTAGTACAGAAAATACCTATTTGCCAGATATTTCAAGATTTTCGTCATGGATAAAATTAATAAAATCAACAGCTTACGTATTTAAATTTATTAAGCAGTGTCAGAAAAAGAAGTAAATTCAAATATTTCGGTTGAAAATTTCATAGAAGCTGAAAACGTATGGTGGAGTAACGTTCAGAAGCAATTATGTCACACTGAACATTATCAGTTAATGAAGAAAAAGTCCATAGGCAAAGACAGTCGCATTTATCGTTTGTTTCCATATATGTCACATGGTTTGATACGAATATGTAGTAGAATAGAAAACTGTCCAAATATAACCGTAAAAGCCAAAGATCTAATATTAGTAGATGGAAAACATGGATTTACGAAATTAATAATTAGACATTATCATGTGAAATTTAACCATTCTGGGATGGAACTCGTGCACAATAAACTTAGGCAACGCTACTGGATTCTTAAAGCTAGAAGAGTCATAAGTTCAACAATGAACTGATGCTTTGTTTGTAGAAGAATGAGAGCCAAACCGTTGATTCCATAAATGGGAAATCTTCCAATATAACGACTTACAACTCCGATACGTCCATTTTACTATGTTGGCATGGATTATTTCGGCCCGATAGAAACGTCAATTGGTAGAAGACACGAAAAGAAATACGGTGTAATTTCTATTTCTTTTTCCATTAGAGCGGTTCATCTGGAATTAGCAGATAGTCTGAATACGGATTCAGCAGTACTAGCTATACGAAGATTTATAGCGAGAAGAGGACAACCACGTACTATTTGGAGCGAAAACGGAACCAATTTGAAAGCATCAGATGTAGAATTGAAAACAGCGTTAAAAGAAATAGATTTAAAATTTATAGAAAAGAGATTAGTAGCCGATGTAATAAGATGGAAGTTCAATCCTCCAAGCGCAGCACATTGAGCGACTTGTAAGTTTTCAAATAAAACAATACTTGTCCGATAATAGTGTTTTGCCCTCATTACAGTCAGGTTTTCGTGAAAAACATTCTACAACAACCGCATTACTTAAAGTGACGAATGATATTGCTTGTGCTATGGACAACTCGAGATCAACCATATTGGTTTTGCTTGATCAAAGTAAGGCATTTGATCTTGTCGATTTTGAGCTTTTACTTAGTAAGCTTTCCTTCTTGGGTTTTGATGATGGCGCGCTGAAATGGTTTTTCAGCTATCTTCTTGACAGAAAGCAGTGTGTTAGGATCGGTTCAAATTACTCTGACTTCAAACTTTTAAAAAGCGGAGTACCACAAGGCAGTATCCTTGGCCCTCTACTGTTCTCTATATTTTCTTTTGATATGCCTTTGAGTTTGAGTCACTCTCATTTTCACATGTATGCTGACGATGTTCAAGTATATGCGCACTGCCGTCTGGAAGACTTTGAGCAAGTGTTGGGACTTGTTAACAAGGATTTGAATAGCTTGTCTTTGTGGTGTCAACGTAACGGTCTGAGATTGAATCCTGACAAGACGGTGGCCATGTGCATTGGATCAGAGCGACAAACAAAACTAATGCGTGAAATTGGACAAATTAAATTAAGTGACACTGGTATACCTTGGAAAGATAAAGCTAAAAATCTGGGAGTCATTATAGATCACAAATTAAGCTTTGATGAACATTGTAATTTTGTATACAAAAACTCTTTCTATAAACTTAAATCGATGTATCATTTGAAAAAGTTCCTTTGTGAGGGCACGAAATTAAATTTAATAAAATCTTTAGTTTATCCACATGTCACATATTGTTCTCAGGTTTACTATTACTTTTTGCCGGAATATAATAGGCTTAAGATCCAGCGAATACAGAACGCATGTGTTCGATTTGTGTGCAAGGTTCCATATGCTTCTCACATAACACCGTTTTTGGTTCATTTGAGAGAACCAAAAATTGAGATAAGAATAAAATATCAATTCGCTATGCTAATCTACAAAATTTTAAATAGTGAAACTCCACAATATCTTCACAGTTTTTTGCTACGGGGTTCTAATTTACATGACAGAGAATTGCGTTTCAATTACTTTTCTATTCCATTACATAGAAGTTCACATTTCGAAGGCTCTTTCTCTTATAGGGGCGCGAAAATTATGAATCAATACGTGGATATTCTCCAGTTGTCTCCTTACTCGTTCAAGAGAGAGCTTAGGCAAAGATTAATGTTGTCATAACATATTACATTATACCTATGCATTATGTATTTATTTATGTATTTCTTTGGAGTAGTTCTAAGTTATAAATGTAAAATTTCTTTTTTTTTTTCTAATTAAGAATCAATCTATTTTTTTTTCATACTTTGTAATCTGCAGCTGCATTTAGTGTTTAATGCTACTTATTATTGTTTTTTATATATATATTTTATTATTGTTTTTTTTTCCTATTGGGCGAGAGTGTAAGAGTGGCTTTATAGCCAAATCTCATGCCCTTTGTTGTAATAATTTTTGTAAATTATTATACACAATAAATCACTTTATTATTATTATTATTATTATTATTATATGGGTGGTGTTTGGGAGAGATTGATTAGAAGCATCAAGAAAACAATAAAGAAAATCCTGAAAGACAAATATCCTAAATTTGAAGTTCTGCAGATAGTCCTACTTGAAGCAGAACACTCTATAAATTCTCGACCACTTACCTATACTTCTAGTAATGACAATGTAGAAAGTTTGATGCCAAATCATTTTCTTATTGGAACTTCAAGTATACCAAAGCCTTTTGGGATTTTCTCGGAAAAAATAAATTTAAAAAAACAGTGGGAAAATTCACAAACATTGGTTGAGCAGCTCTGGAATCGGTGGTTAAGAGGAGTACGTGCCTACTTTGATACAACGGACAAAGTGGTTAGAAAATAATCGAAACTTAAAGAAAGATGAACTAGTAGTGGTTATGGATAATCAGTTACCCGGAAATAACTGGCCTCTTGGGAAAATCGAAAACGTGTATCCATCAAAAGATGGAAAAGTACGTATCGTCGACGTGAGAACAACAACAGGAATCTACCGTCGTCCAATAGCTAAGATCTGTCCTATTGATTTGCTGGAGACAAACCCAGATGGTATTATTTTCAGTGGGGAGAAATGTTAGAAATATAACATATTGTATAAGAGTTGTTGTGTAATAGTAATAATTGTTGTTGTCAATTTTGAAGAGTTAAAAATAAATAGTTAGCAATGTTGTTATATAGTATAATAGTTAATAGAGAAAATACAGTCCACATAGTTAAAAAACAACATTAACAACACAGGGGCAAAAACTAAAAGATGATTATCTGATTCAGTTTTTTTTTGTCAATTCCATCTTTTGATGCGTATGGACGGATCGCCGTGGACATACGGTATATAAAAACAGATGTGACCTATAAAAATAAATTAGACTTGAGTATACAGTTTTGTTTGAACCTTTTTTATCAGTTAATGTATGTCTTTATCCAGTTAATAAATTCAAATTAATGGTTTGTTTTTCTCGAAATATTTATAATATGTACAGGGCATCATGTAATTACTCTAGGCGCTGTCGATGGACATTTTTAAAGAATTATAATAATTGTACCTACTAATATAGATGGTCGTACTTCCAGTTACATAGAAGTAAGCCTGTATTTGCTTATTTTAAATAAATGTAAATGTTATTAAATTCTTGCAAATATCAATCTGCCATTATCATGTGGGGCGGTATCGTTGACGATTTTTAATTTAATTATTTAAATCGAAATTCCAAAAAGTCACGATAATCTTGACCCTTCAATCTCAAGCCGCTCTGGAATTGTCTTGGGCCATTCCATAAACGCAATGCATATCGGCGATTTCTGTTTTTATAAATTGAACCATTTTCTAGTATTAGCCACACATTTTTGATGAATAAAACTTACTACGTTGACGTTATAATAGTTATGACAAAGTCGATCTTGTTTAAGCAATAAATGTTTTTCATACGATGGCACCTTTACATTTTTGTTACTTTTAAGAACATTACAATAATAAATAACATTGTGTTGTCTCAGAAACACGCCATAAAGTTTTTTATTTTTACTCAAAAGGATTGTAAAAAAATACTAGAAGTAAAATGGTTGTATTTTTGGTTAATGGTACCATAATGCAAAAAAAGTCAGTTGCGCACTTTTTTTTCAAAAATATTTGGGATAAAGTATCTTACGGGACGCCACTAGACTTGATAATTTTAAATGAGTTACGGCTTAGTGAGCCCTAACAGCCATACATAACACTTACATATTTCAACAAAATCGGCTTTTTAAGAAAAAAAAAAATGTTTGACAGCCCTTACAAACGGAACATTATTATGAGACTTATACCGGGTGTCCCACCGGGAAGGGATTCGATCGATTATTAC
The DNA here is from genome assembly GCA_911728435.2 of Apoderus coryli. NCBI lineage: Eukaryota > Metazoa > Arthropoda > Insecta > Coleoptera > Attelabidae > Apoderus > Apoderus coryli. The sequence continues at coordinate 4,578,630 of OU452204.1, read as the reverse complement.
ACGGTGTAGCAATCTGAAAATCTTATGTACTTAGTGCGTAGCTCCACGGGACCAATTCGGCTAAAATGTTTTCAAGGATCTAGTACTTCCGGTTATACTGGAAATGGGTGTCAAATTCCTTATTTCAAATACGACCCTATATAAATTATATATATTTTTTTTTTTTTTGATTCTCCTTGTAATTCTACAGATATTTCATGCATAATATGTTATACCTATCTCCAGCCGTTTTCGAAATATTGGAAATTTTATGTCAAAAATGACGTTTTCAGGATAAAGAATAATAATAATTTTGTATTGTACCTATGGAAGCTTTAATAATTTAATTTGTTAGAATATCCTATACCTACTTTCGGCGCCTACGTATATTTTTTTGGTAAATATTAAAACACGGTATTTGAAAAAAGGGTAAAATATCAAAATGAAAAATTTTTAAATAGCGGTTGCTATTTAAAAATTTTATATATTTTTTATTTTTTTTGCATTAAAAATAAGGGCAAGTTTCTAAAAAGGTCTATTCCAAAAATTGATAGTTTTCAAAATATTGACAATTTTACATTTTTCTAATGCAATAGTGATATGACTTTGAAATTTAATCAATTTTAGTTGGCCATGATGGCTTTATAAAACAAACAAATATGACAATTGTCAAAAATTATAGTCAATTATGGCAATTCTACATACTAATTAGTAGTAATAATCATGGCGGTCGTATAAATTATATCTACTAACGAATACTATCTAAATTTATTTATTATTTATGGAGCATGTCTTGAAAATATTGAATTCTAAATGCATGGGGATCAAATCACTCCAATAATGGGAATTATGCCTATTAAATATTAATAAGAGGGGCTTTGGGACATTTGGCTTATTCAATAGAATTCAGCACAGAGACACGATCAAAAGCTAATCAATTATTAGCTGCAGTTTCGACTTGTAAATTCATACTCTGTCTCCACATCCTTTCACATTATAGTGCTAAATTGGAACCGGTGTGCAACATACTACAAGGAGAAATAATAAATCTTCTTTCGGCAAATCCCATATTAAAACACCTTTGTCTGCACTAAAAAATCACAGATCTGACGCTGAAAAATATTTTAAGGGAATTTTCCAAAAATCTGAAAAAGTTGGTGATAAATTTGACATACCACTAAGAATTCCTAAATCAAATTTATAGAGCTAATTACGAAACGAAGTCTTGCGAGGAATATTACCGTGTTTCTTTGTTTATTCCATATTTAGATTCAATTATCCGCTCAATTGAGATAAGATTTTCGGAAAAAACAGAAATTGCATTTTCTTTGTGCCTGTTTCATCCAGAGTTAACTGTAACAGAAGAGTCTAGGAAATTAATAGAAAAAAATTCTTAACATAGCCAAAGTATACGATTTAGAACTTTTAGAGACTGAGAGTGAAACATGGGATGAAATGTGGATAGAGAAAAATAAAAATGAAAATATTCAGTTAGAGTTCGCCGATTTATTGGAAAAACATTGTGAGTTTTTCCCTAGTACCAAAAAAAGCAACTGCTATTTTTTTGGCTTTATCTCCAACAACGGCCACAATTATTGAAAGATCGTTTAGTGCCTTAAGACGGGTGAAAACTTGGTTAAGGTCTACCATGAGTGAAGAAAGACTATCTGGATTGTCTTCTCAGCGTACACAGAGAACATGTAAATAAAAACAAAGACGTGTTTATTAAAAAAGTGATAGATCGATTTTCGCAAAAACGAAGGAATATTCTACTGCTATTTCTGATTAGACTTATGTTCAATTTATGTTATAACCGATCAGGATCACTTTATCTTAAGTTTTTTTTAATTATATAATATTTTAAGTACTTAATATATAAATTAAACTTCAAAAGAAGTTGGATTGACTGTATAAGTATATGTATTTTGCTACATATTATACACATAATACTTTTGTTTTGCTTACTTAGTATTTTTTGCCTTGCCCTCCCCTAATTTAATTACTTCCGGCGCCCATGAATACACATATTAAGTGTGAACTTTTTTACGATTTTTACGCATATTAAATGCGTTAAGGGTTTAATTATTGGGTTTTTTTTAAAGAATATTATTTATATATTAGATCGTTACCATGCGGTGGTTGAAATAAGTATGGTGTTTGACAATTCAATTATAGGAAGTATATATTGTGAAGTAGACGTCTTTCATTTGTAATATTTTTTGCGTAACAAGATGTATCTAACTTATCTATACAAACGTGCCAAAATTCATTTAAATATCTAAAGTAGTTTTAAAAATATTAATAAATTTTGAATTTTTTATAAAAATTTTCACACCCTGTATCTTTGTAACGAAGCATTTTTCGTATATAGTTTATGATTCAAACTGATATTACTTTGTGGTTTCCTGTCTGCCTCTAACTGGACCACCCTGTATATTACTACCCAAATATAATTCTCTAAATATATTTTTGGAAATGTTATCTCTTAGACGTGAGAAAACATAAATTTTGCCTCACACACTCTGACGCAAAATACAAACAGATGTCTATGTTTTTTTTTTCAATTCCTATAATATTTCACTGAAGAAAGATACTGATAATGCATGTCGCCCTATAAATATACTTCCTCTGTTTTAATGATACAACACTTATGTTTTAAATTAAATATATAGGTATAGTAAGAATTAATGTATAACATACATAGAGGGTAAATTATTTTCAATGTTTTGCCACACACAAGTGGTAGGCACCTTCCGGAGTTACTGTGATTGGATTCGCTACTATGATGCCGACCACTCGTGTTGACAAAACTTTCTGAAAAATTTTACAAGACCACGACAACACGAGAAACTACAAGGGGTCTAAATTCATAGAATATACAGGGTGTTTCATAATATATGAGAGCTCGTCCAAAAATATGCAAAAAAGTTACTATTAACTTATCATTTTCGAGGTTTAAATTGAAAAAAAAAACCGTTTTTTGCGAATATCTCCAAAACATAGTTTATTATGAGTAGAAAATGCTTACAAAAGCTGTTTTCTGTACGATAAATGGTTTCGAAGAGATTCGTAAAAAACGGTTTTTTTTTTCAATTATAAAATTGGTGAAGATTTTATAATAATAATAATAATAAACATTTATTGCCCAACAGTATAAATACCAATTACAGGACAAAATTAGATTACAAATGCAAATATAACTTAAATTAAATTAATAACTCAATTAATACACACTTATTATTATACATAGTACCGTAAAAATAAATATCTCATATCCTCTGAACTTTCAACAGTAGCAAAAAATCCCAACTTCCAACACTATCAGAAATAATTTTACATACATATTTAACAATGACCTACTGAACTGAAAAAAAATAATTGCACACACACTCATCAATCTCACCCAATGTACAGGCAAAAATATCACAGGGACGACACAATCTGTCAAAATTATTACAAAAAATATTTACAGGCGATCCCAACAAAATATTGGTGCGAGAACGAATCGGATAGAATGTGATATTGTTTGACTTCCCAACCGTGGGACGTGCAAATTTATTTTGCATAGCAATTGTGGACAATGAATCTTGTAATGAATCAAATTATAGAAGTAGTGCAAAAAAGCGAGAATTCGTCTTATTTCCAAACTTATCATCTCAAAGTGACCCAGAGTCGCTGTATAATCTAAACAACCCCGAGGGGGAAATATTCCGTCTCTTTTATATTTAAGATAGAGCACGAATTTTCTTTGAATTTTCTCAATAGTATATATATGATTATGGTAAACGGGATACCACACAACAGTATTCTAGTTTAGATTCTTTATTTCAAATTTCTCTGTTGTTACTGAGTTTTGAAGTCGTATTTGAGCTGTCTGGTACCAGTATAGATTCGCAATCAGTTTTACATCTCTGTTGTCCAATCCAAGTTCTTGAAGATATGTTACCAGGAGTTCGTGTCTTACATTATCAAAAGCCTTCTCATAGTCAATGAAACAGATGAAGGCGTTTTTTCTTTGATCAAGGCAGTTTTGCACCAACGCCTGCAGGCTGAAGATGGCCTCTCTGGTTCCAAACCCTTTCTTGAAGCCAAACTGACTAAATCCGCTTACCTCCTCGCATTTTCTGTAGAGTCTAGTGTGCATGATTCGAAGAAGCAGTTTTAAAAAATGGCTCATTAAGCCAATCAGCCGATAGTCTTTACATCTTTGTACGTTATTCGATTTTGGTAGGGCTACAAATGTGGAACGAAGCCAGTCTGTGGGGATGTTTCCAGTGTCGTATATCATATTAAAAAAATCTAGTTATTATTTTTACGTTTTGATCACTTATGAGGTGGAAGGTTTCTGATAGCATGTTGTCTGGTCCTGGAGCTTTATCACTTTTTGATAACTTTATGGCATTAAGAACTTCGCTCTCTAATATGTATGGGCCGTCCGGTAGATTGTCATCTGGGATTGGTGGATTTTGCGCTCTCGGGCCATCAAAAAGGTTAGCAGCGTAAGTTTTCCACGTTTCCAGCAGTTTCTCGGGTTCCAGTATTATTTCCTCTTCTTCACTTCGGATGTGGGTTATTGGTGTTTTCTTGTACAGACCTGCGATCTCTTTTATCTTCTTATGGAGATGAAAGCTATCGCCTATTCGGGTAAGATGTTCAGCTTCCGAACATCGGTCCTCAAGCCATTTCTCCTTCGCAGTTCTGATTTGATTGCGAATTCTTCTCTGATAGTGCCGGTAGCCAGTTGCGTCTTTATGAATCTTAAATTGTCATCAGGTCATCAGTAAATAATAATCTTTGACATGTGAGATGCGCTTCTATATCATTAATGAGCATTAAAAAGAGTAATGGACCGAAATTTGATCCTTGGGGAACACCATACGAGGCTATATAGCGAAAGGATTTGTACCCATTGTATGACACATATTGACACCTGTTACTCAAATATGATCTGAAAAATGCTTGACGGTCTTTCGTAAATCCAAATGAATCCCGCTTATCAATCAGTATTCCATGGTCCATTCTATCAAAGGCTTTCGTAAAATCTGTGTAGACATCATCACACATTAGTGGGTGTTTTTCTCCCCGAATTCTACGCCACTGGAAAAGTACGGTTTTAAGATACCCATTTGAACCGCCAATATTTTCTACACAAAAAAAAGGTACCATTGGTCATAAGCTCTAAAGTTGGCCGTTTTCGGACATGGTCAATTTTTTGAAATAAATTTAATTTTTTCTTCTAATTAAACGTTAACTTCATACTTGCAAAATTAAGAAATAAACTTTTTTTCATATTTTTGGACGAGCTCTCACATCCTAAAGTCCTGCGCATATATTATGAAATGGATAGATGGAAATATAGCACCCGTAATGCCGCATCATGGCGATGAATATAACCAGAGACAGCATATGTCGGACAAGCCGATAACAAATGCATTAGTGTCTCTGGCGAGGACTGGCAAGCCCTACATTGAATTGTAGGGACCTCAAGACCCATAATGCGACTACGGTATGCCAAGGTGTTTAGTCCCCATCCTGACAGGCAATAATGAAACCCTCCGTCTCTGACTTTAGCCTGTGGGATCTTAGAAAGGAGAAAGTTATTATTATTATTCGTTTTTATCTCTCAGGTTTCGATCCTGGATTAGATAGACCTCTATGCGGGAGAATTCCAAGCATAAGATCTAGTCTGTCTAGTCCGTTGTAGCATTTAGGAACTTTCTGTTTAGTGAGCACGTGTCTAGTATAACAGATTTCTGTAGTTGTTGGTACGAATGGGATGGTATGTTTAGTTTTTTTAGACCGTTATGAGGTTGTTGAGGTATAACTCCAGTAGCAGAAATTATTATCGGTATTATTTCAACTTTGGTTTGATGCCACATTTGTTTTATCTCTTCCGCAAGTTGGATGTATTTTTCAAGCTTTTCGTTTGTTTTCTTTTCGATATTTCTTGAGTTTGGAATGGAAACTTCTATCAAATATGTGGTATTTGTCGGCTTATGTATTAGAGTGAGATCGGGCTTATTGTGTGGAGTTGTTCTGTCTGTAATAATGCCTCTATTCCAGTATAGTCTAACTGTGTTGTTTTTTAGGATGCTTTCTGGTTTATATTTATAGTATGGTACTCGCAGCTCAAGGAATTTGTATTGCAGGGCTAATTCTTCATGAATTTGTTTGGCTACATTGTCGTGTCTCTGTATGTATTCTGTAATTGCCAACTACATCCACTTGTTATATGATCTATTGTTTCAATTTGTTGTTGGCATAGGCGGCATTTGTCTGTAGTTATATTTGGGTTTTTTATTATGTGCTTGTTATAGTATCGTGTGTTAATGATTATTATTATTTTTATTATAATATGTATTATTCTATTCTATTCTATTTCTACAGATGGGTGGTAAAATATCTAGGAACGCCATTGAATGTATGAATAAACCTAACAGCTGAAAGAAAATCTTGTCTAAGTTATTAAACCTGTGTTGTCATGTGTCAAATTTTTGTATTTCATTAACATTTGTACAAAAATAAATGTATTCACCTAATTCAAATTGATAAATTAAGTACATGAAATTATTTTAACAATCTGAACCCCACTGTATATTCCACCCAATTTTTACTATTTATATATATTTTTGGATGGGGTGTGAATGATTCACTTTCATCAACATCTATTTTAGAAGCTAAACGAAGGGTGTATGGTATTAAGTATATTAATAAATGACTTATACTTAGAAACACGTGGTTTATTGTGTTTCTGTCTAAGAAAACCAAACATTTGGCACTCATTCATCAATTTAACGTGCAGATGCTAGACAAGAGTCATCCGCTAAATTCAACCAAACCCAAAAATAAATTACCTACTAGTTCTGTTAACAGCCAAAAGTCAGCTCAAAAATCGGTTATCGAAATTATGTATTTAGTCATAATTCAACGTTCGGGATAAGAAAATTTCTACAGAGTGATACGGCAACACCGAGTCGGCTAATTGTGTTAACCTGCTAACTCCATTTTTTACTATTTTGGGATTTTTTGATAGTAACTAGATAGTGTCTTACATCTACCCGTAAACCATTTAACTCGATATTCAGGCTAAAAATGGTTTAATTTACCAGCTAACTGCATGTTGTGATATGCGCAAAAAAATACTGCTATCTCCTGCTAAATCGTCGGTCCCATGCCAAAACACAGTAACTGCTGGAAATTGAAATCGCGGTAAATTCGAATTTTCTAAAATTTAATGGCCTTTAAAAGACAGAAACGGTTTGAAATTTGGCAGAAGTACCTAGTGTAGAATATTACTACCTACCCTTACGTAGGTACACGAAAAAATACGTCTTTTTAAAATTTGAAGTATGGCTATTTTATCGTTGGATTATATTTAGTAGAATAAATTGTAAAAAACACAATAATATCGCTCGCTAAAAATAAAATCAAACAATGTTCGTTTGAAAACCTAGTAACTTACTTTACAGCGTTTTTTGGTGGGTTTAAACAATTTGGTTTTAAAATAGAACGAAAAAATATTATAAAACCAGTGTTTTTTAGTTTTAGAAATATTTTTAAATAACAAAAAAACTCTTTATTTGCTAACTGAAATGTTAATAACTATTCATTATCACTTTCGAGATTTTGCTCGAAGGTATTTTCTTGCAGGAGCACTGTGCGCGAAAGTCAATAACCATCGTCTCTGATAGCCAAGCGGCTATAAAGGCCCTAAGCTCATCAAGAACAGTGTGGAATTGTCAAAAGAGACTCTAATATCGGGAGAAATAATAACCTGACTCTGGTCTGGATCCCTGGCCATTAAGGGAAAATGAAATGGCTAACTCTCTGGCAAGAGAAGGGGCTGAAGGAGAAATCATTGGACCAGAACCTGCAACTGGCATAGCGTTTAGCACTACTAAATACATCATCTCTCGAGGTTGGGTCTCTTAGAAGTGTCTGGAGGATGATGAGACGGCGGAGCATATACCTACTGGGTTCTTGCCCAGCTGTAGCTAGAAGTAGATTCGCAATATTGGGTGAAGTAACCCTACCAGTGCAAGTGTAAAAGAAAGCTCACCCAGAAAAATAATCGACTTCATTAAGAAGATTGAGCTGTTGGGTGAAATATGAATAGGTATGAGCCACAATATAGACCCTCGGTGGTCGCAGTGGAGGGTCCGGCGCAGACCCACTCATTTTGAATCTACCTACCTATTTTCTTCAAGGAACTGTGTTTTTGTTGTTAATTTATTTTAAGAATTTGCATTTATTTTTAAATTTGTTATTTTGAGTTTTTTATTAAGTACCATTACTGGTTTGGTTAATAAAAGTGCTGCTATCTCCCGATTTCTATTGGTTAATAATAATAATAATAATAATAATAATAATAAAGGCCTTTATTGAGGATACAAAATACAAAAAAAAAACAATTATAATATTCCCAAGTTTATATCCCCAAAGGGCGAGATTCAGTGCTGACTACTAAGTAGCCGCCTGTTCAGCTAACCCAAATAACCCTAGCCTAACTTAACCTAAGAACATTAGACAAACATATAGGACAAATCTTATCTTAATCTAGAATTATAAATATGTACTTCCACATTATACAATAATAATTGAGCCACATCAAATTAGAGTGATCACACACTCCTTTGGATATTAAATAAATACTTGGATAAATTATTCTTGAACTGCCCAATACTTTTTGTTGGAGAATTTGACGTTTTTCACCACCATAAATTCGTGTAAATAATGGACTGTATTTTTTATCTATTGTACGGTTTAATATGAATAGATTATTATAAATATCATGTACAGTTTTTACATAGTAGTATCAAAGATAACATTAATCTTTAGGGGTAGTAATTTAACAATCTGGGGGGTTTATTCAGAGTTCAATTTTCAATTGTTTTTTAATATTAACACCAATGCACTTAAATTTTAGTTTTTAATACACTTTTTAACTACTTTTTACACTATACAAACTAATACTGGGGGATACTCTTACAAACTAATTTTGGGGGTTTTTGAGTGCAAAACTTCATAAATATATACAAAAACAACGTGAGTGAAGAGAGCGAGGGGTTTTGTGTCTTATTCAATCTAACATCTTTCTAAATCTCACTCTAACAAAGAAGAAAAAGCCAATGCCTTGTTTTTTTCACACAGATTAGTAACAAAAATAAACAAACCCAGTAATATTGATGACGATGTCATCCAGATCTTGGGCAATGGTAAAGTCATACAAAAACAAATATAGATTTATAAAATAATAATAAAATACTTTGTTCGGGAGTTTCCTGAACACTTTTAGATTTCCGGATATCAATTGGCAAATCATTTACAATGCGAGTGACGTTATACGAATATGACCTCTTAAACAATTCTTTGGAATGAGCTGGTGGAGTCAGTGTTCCCTTAAACCTAATTTTAATATTGTGCACATCAGTGCGAAACTTGATTTTGGCGAACAAATATGGAGGCGTTTTGTTATGTAGAACGTTAAAATAAAGACAAGCACTGTGTAAGTGACGGCGATTCTTCATACTCAACCATCTCACCTCCTCCAGCCTTCCACTTAAGCGATCATACTTTCTTATACCAAATACAAGGTGCAGACAGCTGTTCTGTAATTTCTGTATTCTACCACAATCAATACTTGTAAGGCAAGAATTATAGACGGAATCACAAAAATTAAAATGCGATAAAACATGGGATTCACATAAGGCAATTTTTGTGCGTCTAGTTAAAAGATGGCGATTGTGGTAGATTGACCTCAAATTCATATATGCCTTTCCCAAGCAATGGTTAACATGTGCAGTGAAACGCAGATTTTGGTCCATGTGTAGTCCCAAGTTTCGAACACAGTCCTTGAATTCAACCACTTTACTTTGAATTTTTATATGATTGCAATGATCTGATAGAAATGTAGCCGTGTTACTCTTATTACCAAACACAATTGCTACCGTTTTAGCAGCATTTAGTAACAAGCAATGTTTTTCAGATATAAGCTGTAAGTTGCTGAGATCATTATTAATTTTTTCTATAGCTTGCAAATGCTCAGAGGTAGTAAACGACATATAAATTTGTGTGTCATTTGCAAAAAAGTGCTGGTAACAATTTTTGACTGAAAAGGGAAATTGTGACACGTACATTAAATAAAATAAGGGTCCTAAAACTGAGCCTTGAGGAACTCCCTTTAGAATAGTGGCGATATTTGAGAATATATTGTTATATGTAACTGCCTGTTTTCGATCCTGTAAATAATTACGCAATAGTTCTGAAGCGCCGGGAATAAATAATAGAATTTTTAAAACCTCTAACTCCATTTTGCGGCTGTAGAAATTAAACTAATAATAATTATGTAATATTTTCGTTAAAAACACGCTACCAAAATACTGACAACTATTTTGTTACAATTCGTCGCCATTTAAACATGTTTTTACTGCTCAAGGCAGTTTTTTCTTCCTCCTGAAAAATTAACTTCAGGTGAGTTAGCAGGTTAACACATTTAGCAGACGCACCGGACATAGAGTGTGCCCAGATTTGGCCTACCTACATCGAATTCCACGTGTTATTATAAACCATAGTCGAGTTGCTTTTTCAATTATTATTGGATATTTACGTTTACTAAGTAAGTTAGGTACCTATTTCAGTTCTCACTGGAGGCTCTACGTGTATATGGTAGGAAACAATATGATTGTGACTTCTTTTATATATTACTTAGTTTTATCAGAATATTTTCAAATATCTTTTCTAAAGGCCGCCATAGACACACATGCTTGTCGTACGTTTTGCTTGCACAGTTTTAAGTCGTCATGGAAGACGGAAGAGGGATGGACTCCACAGACATTCAGTTTTGTATTCAGTTAATTCATTATTAATATGGCCGATCAAAGCAAATTATTATTATTAGCGGCTACAGCAGCTGTAATTCTAATAAAAAAGATGCTGAATTTCATCATCGATATTTGCGTTCGTCGCGAGGTAAGATAAACTCTCGATGTGCTGAAGTCTGGCTCCTTTAACTCGAATATATGGTGGGACAGCCACAGTGTTTGGTGCAGGCTGGTAGAGAATCTGCTTTTTTTTTCTTTATATTTAGTTCACGCCGAATACTCCTGTATGCGCTGTTAAATGCATTTAGAATATATTGAAAATCCCCTTCTGTATCAGCGAGGATGTGGATACCATATTCGTCCCAGCTTGCAGTCTACGAAGGTTGACGTCAACCGTGATGAAATCTGTACGACGATTTCTATTCACCCCGGCAGTTCATCCTTAACAAGTTGAATCACCGTTCCCACAAGAATCAAAAACAAGGTCGGTGACACAACCCTGCTTTACGCCAGTTTTGGAAAGGGCTCTCCCGGTCCGCTGCTGTTGAGAAGCGTGGAACTAAATATCATGGCGGCTGTACCCCTGTTGGGTCTAAAATCATGTTGTGTTTCCGGCAAGCACCCTTCCGAAAGTGGGAAAAGTCGATTGGATAAATTTTTTGTAAGAATCTTTCCGGCGATGGAGAGGAGAGAGTTTACCACGATAGTTTCCGCATACGGATCTCTCCCCTTTTTTTAAATATAGTGATAACTGGGGCATCTCGCATATCAGCAGGCACGGTTTCGGTGTTCCATATGTTGGTTATTAGAACATGAAAATGTGTCAATACCACTGGTCCTCCTTCTTTAAAAAGCTCAAGAGATATGCCATGGTTTGTTGTTTTTAAGTTATCGAATAGCTTTATCAACTTCTTGCAGGAGGGTACATCCCAACAGTTGTTCGGTTGGTCTATGTGGCAACCGATCGAGTGTTGCATTATAGACATTCGTGTCCCTTTTTAGTAGTTCCTGAAAATTTTCCATCCACCGGAAACCAATTGGCGTGCACTACCTTAGAAGACGAGAGCCATCCCTATAGTGTGCATTGGGTTAAGACTCTGCAGATGGGCCGTAAATGGCATTAGTGGCATGGAAGAAAGCTCTGGTGTTGTTGCTGTTGGCTAGTTGTGGCATTTCGATCGATTAGCCGTCCACCACTGATTCTTCAGATATCGCCATTTGAAGAGACGCTTTTTTGATGTTAAGTTGCGGTCGTCTTGCCAAGTGATGAATGCTTTACGCTTAGTATCTATTAGTCTTTGTATCTCTTTCTCATATTCGTCGAACGAATCCCGATGTTTTCGTCGCACATAGCCTACCGTCTCCTCACCAACAGAGAGCACGGCGGACCTAAATAACGACCAGTGCTCTTCAATATCACACCTTGATATTCTTCTGGGAGCTTGGCCTATAGGTGTTATTGGAAACACAGTTTCACTAGGTTGTTCTTTAGGCATTCGATATTAGGTTTTCGCCTTAGTTTCCTTCCGTGTTGCGGTTGTTTTGCAGGTAGACGTAGGGTCATACTGGATCGCGCAAGTCGGTGATCAGTCCAGCCATCATCAGCACTCGTTAAAGCTTTGGTGCTCTTCAATTCATGTCGGTCACGAGCGCGAACAATTACTTAGTCGATCATATATGCCAGTGCTTAGACCTTGGATGTTGCCATGTCTTTTTGTCTAAAAATTATGTTTGTAATAACAAGCTTTTGTGTTATAGAAATAGTCCATTGTACGTGGAGTTTATCATTCAATGATAAATCAAACTTCGTCTTCTCCACAAATAAATCTCTTTATTTTGTTCAAATTGTGTCAATAAACTAATAAACCATACATGTTTCGAGACATAATATTCTCATCTTCAGTGGTTAACATTAGGGGGGAATTTTGTTTTTTTTTTTTGAATACAGAAGTTATTTAGTTGTTAATACAAGATTTGTTGATTCATTTGTAGAAAAATGTTTGCATTAATTTTATATCGACTTATAACATTTTAATCATTATGCAAATTGTTAATTAAATGTAATAATAAATTTATATTTATTATAACGTTCCAATATTTTGAGTTTATTTTTGGTTTTATTTTTTTGATTTAATCATCGTATTTAAAATTTCAAATAACTGCATCGCGATGAGAATATTATGTCTCGAAACATGTATGGTTTATTAGTTTATTGACACAATTTGAACAAAATAAAGAGAATTATTTGTGGAGAAAGTTTTACACTTTCCTACTCCTTCTTTGCCGATGTTATTAGGCCAGAGAGCAGAGTTTCGACCATCTCGAGCGTTGAGGTCTCCTAGCAGGATGATCTTTTGTCGGAGTCAGGAACGTTGGTCAGCACTTTGTCAAGCTGGGAGTGGAATTCCTCTTTTAATTCTTCGTCGGTGTCAATGGTTGGAGCGTACGGGCAAATATCGTCGTTTTTAATGGCAAATCCGACACCATGGATTGTCATTTTTTCCGTTCCAATTTAAACTATAGCCACCACCATGTTCTTTCACTTCACCTTCACCTGATCTTCTGGGTTCATTTAATGCAGCAATTTCAATGCTGAATCGTTTTAGGTCACGGAGGCTATAATTCCCGTACGTCATTCTGGTCTATTACTGGTATTACTATCCATGAGTGTGCGGACGTTCCATGTCGCGAAGTTCAAATGTTTAACTGTACCTATTATTATTTTGGGCCGCAAATGATGCACCCTCTGGACGTGGATATCTAGACAGGTCGATGGGTCGACTGACTATGTTTAGGGCACCTTTTAGAGCCTCCTCCCCATGCGGAGTGAGCAGAGTGGACCCTAAAAAAGACTGCTCAGTCACAAGTGCAAGACACGCGCAGCTCCACAGTCCCAAATGCAGGCTCATATTGTAGATGGATAACGACTATGGTACTCTGACGAGCTCATAATAAGAGCGAAACGAATTCGTCAGTATCTGTCGACCGATGCGTCGGTATGGTTCTACTGAATTAGACTGAGGCCCTGCTGAATTAAACAAAATCCCCTGTGTAGGTAAAACCAGTCATTTTGTCCGCTATGCCACAAAATTATTTCTCATTTATATTTTTATTCTGATTTATCAATATGGATTACTTCAAAAAATATGTTGATTTTGTCTCAATATCGTTAGTATTTTTTAATAAAAATATAAATAAAAAAAAATTATAAGCTCAATATGGATTACTTCAAAAAATAAGTTTATTTTAACTCAATATCGTTAGTATTTTTTAATGAAAATATAAATAAAAAAATTGTAAGTGGAGGCGCCGGGTATCGATCCCGGTACCTCTCGCATGCTAAGCGAGCGCTCTACCATCTGAGCTACGCCCCCTACGGGTTTGAAAAATGAATCACGATGTATAGATGCCTATACCACAAAATACCAGGATCTAAAAGCATGAATAATACACTAGGATGTAAACAACAGAGAACGGAGGCAACGCTGTACTAATTTATTAGGTTGTGCCTCGCACTACGCTCGATCGTTTTTAATTGACCCAGGCAAATAAGAAATAACAGAGTTGTTTAAACTTAAAATGCGTAAGAAAATAGGCTTGCCAAAAGTATCAACTAGGTACTTAAATATTTAAGTAATTATTTTAAAATAATTTGTGGTTATAGAAACAAATAAAATACTAATAATATAATAATAATAATACAAATTTGATACTTTTGCCTGACTAAAAAACTAGTAATTTTTATTTGTTAATTTAGATTTGTGATGGGTTTTTGTTTACTAATAAAAAGATAAATTTTGTAGCAGTGTTGCCATACGTACGATGCATAGCACATATACACTGATTGGATTAATGTTTGTACGGTCGAAAATCTTCTATTACTGTACGTATAATACGGTAGTTTTGCTATCGTATATCAGACTGCCAGCGGAGTTCTATTTAATAGCCTGAAGAGTCCCTAAGTAAGCTAATCACAAGTCTTGTCCTTTGAATATAAATTATATTCAGAGGTCCTATGGATAATAGGCTTAATCGGCAACACCGAGAAAAAATATAAGGACTCGAGAGTGATTTATAACGTCGTCACAAGGTGGCGCGAGGAGAACGGTGTGCTTGTAACAATGACATTACAACATATTGTCATTGGCTTGTAGCCAGAGATATGAAGTGTATATATCTGCTTGTAACCAGAGATATGCAGAGTGTGGAGAATGAGCGTCAACATTCGCAAATTTTCTAATTATGGGGACCGCCATCTTCTAGCTTAGACGCTATGGTCAAATTTATTCGAGGACTGTTCATAAATTATTGTAGGTTAATAATTGCAAAAACAACTGATAGCAATAATTATTGTTACAATTATTTACAGGACACAAAAGTATTAAAGAAAACTAGTGTTGTTTCAGGTACCATTTAATATTGGAAATATGCGATATTCATCATTCTTTATGCTACATTAATTATTTATTGAATGAACGTAATAAAATAGGTATTTGTTTCATCTATTATTGTAGTATAACATACTTACCCAGGTTCGTTAAACAAACACATAAGTATTTTATTTTCCACTTCCATCTACGGTGTGTTGTGTAACATTGTCACCGTTTTCAACACTACACAACAATGTATAATAATAATCAAACAACTGTCTTCGTATTAATGGTGTTAATATAAACAAAAATTGTGTGTATGCCCCGATTGGTTTTTTTTTTCTATTTTTTACGTAGATATCAAATTCGGTACAATTTATAATTTTGGTACAGCTTTTAACAGCACAGCATGCCTACACAATTGTCTTTAAAAGATAATGCCTACACTAATTAACGGATATCTTTTTTTTTCTCGAAACTACGCCATAAACTAAACACTAACGGCACTAATAAAAAACCGAATATCCAAAATAAGTCCACACTATTAAGAAATAGCAGCCAAACTCTGTTTTAGTGAAAGGCACTCACATGAAATATAAGAACATAACCACACCAACTTTAACAGTATTTTGATTTTTTTACGTTTGTAACTAGAAAATGGCGCCACACATAGTGTCGCCGAAGCTCATTCTCCCTTCTGCATATCTCTGCTTGTAGCCCATGCCAGAGAACAACAGAGAATTTGAACTCCTCCACTTCTATTGTCCCGTGCGAGGCAGGTGGTAGCCATTTTTTAATATACTCGACAGATCCGTATTTACGTTTTATTGAAATTACGGAATAGGTAAAGAACAGGGGAGTAATAGAATTATTTTATAATAGAATTACATCTGTATTAATTATAAAAACAAACAAAAAATGCTTTTTTACTTTTATTCATGTTTCCATATAATAATTTTATTTTTATTTATATTTTTAAAATTTCTATTGATTAATTTTAATGCATAAAATAACCTTAACCTAAAATATAATTTCGTAACATATTTTTTTGGGAAATTAGAACATGGATGTTCAAACTTTACATTTTTGCTTAAATTAATAAAATTATTAATAATATTGAACTTGCAATTAACCATAGGTCAGCTCTAAAGAAAAAAAAAGTGTAATTGATTACGGGCAAATATAAATGTAATAATTTTAGATAGAGTAAAATAAAATTGTTCTAATTTATACAATAGGTCTACCGATTTTCAATTCCTTAAGTATAATTGAGAATGTATTATATTTTACCTGTTTATGGCCTTCAGAAAAACAACGCAAGCACACATGTTGGGAATTTCCCATTATATACCAAAACATGCTAAAATCACCCCCAATAATATTACCTGCTAATATCTATAATAGTTAAAATATGTAATTCAAATTTAATAAACACTGTCAGAATTTAATAGAATTTTTGCACTCATCTAGTAAGATTTTTAAGCTCTCTTTTTAGAATGCTTAAGGTGTATTGGACTTTTATGAGCAAATATATTGAACCAAGTTATAAAAGATAAGGGCTATTGTGCTGCGAAATTATTCATGTTTTTTAAAAAATTTGTGTGATTTTTTTAGGCAAGTAAGCTCAATCTTTTAAACAGTTTGTTTAGAAACATTTGTTTTTCAAAATAACAATTGGTAATTTGATTTAATGTACCTATGTGATATTATTTTAATCTAATTTTACATGCATCTAATTCAAATACTACATAAATATCTTACCTTTTACTATCCATCGGGAAACTAAAGAATGATAAATTGCAGTTATAATATTTATTCCTGCAATTCTTCTGCTTCTTCGCAGCACACATCATTCCGCCTCTGCTTTTTTGCATTTCAAAATAAACAATATCACTATCAAAAGTTTATAAAACAAAAACACACAATAGAACTATATAACACACAGAATACTACGGCACTGGAAAGCAAATCATTTGAAATTGCAAAGCATAAATAAAATATCCCGACGACAATGAGAGTATAAGAAAACATGGCCATTTTGCGTGCGCAATTATATGCGCAATCACTTCTCCCACCAGGAAGATCACATTCTCTGTTGTTCTCTGCCCATGCCAACCAATGTATAAGATCTTTATTCATTGATGCCAAACCAAAAACTATTTCACCAAAAAGAAAAAAGAAGTTACAAAGAGCTTCTCAAACACTCTTTGGTTATATAGGAATCGATTATCTGACGGCATCACACTTGCACTGTATTTTCCACAGAGAAATTTTGCAAATCCGATTTTACAGGAATTTTTGTTTTTATTTTCTTTAAAGGAAACCCAGACAGCACAACGACATTTTAAAGACATCTTAAAAACGTTGGAATCAGACATTCAAGATGTCTTGTTAACGCCTGCAGACATCTTTAAGGTTTCTTCAAGACGTCTTATGTTACAAAACAGCTTGCATCAATATCAATCATTTAAAAAAGTCATACTGATTAAAACTTTCATTTTTTTTTAATTTTTTAATTTAATCATCTCAACCATGACTGGCAAAACTCAACTTCCAAACACTTTATGTATAAAATGTTACCACTTATTTTAATTAATTACAAATCTCAACTAAAATATTCAAAAACATATAGAATATCCACTATTTAGTATTAGCGTAGATCACATATCCATACTATTGTTTAATTCATTTTTAAGTGCATTTGCAGCTTCTTTCATCTCTAATCCTTCTAAAGTGTATAACAAATTTTCAAAATTGGCATCTTCATCGTCAGCGAACCACAATCTAATCATATGCAGCGCTTGATCAGTTGCTGTACTACTCTCACTCTTGAAAAACTCTATTTCTTGACTATAACCTATAAATAGTCAGTTGATTAATAAATATTATAATAAATTATAGTCATTCCCTTCAAATTTACCTAATTTTACAGCTAATTTTTCCCAATCCGTAGCCATTTTCTCAACAATCTGTCTCAACTTTTCGGCACTTATGTGTTTCTCTTCTTTGCGTGGATTCGTGTCATCAATAAAATCTTCGTTTTCGTTTTGTTTTAAATCATCGGTGGCATTCTCTTCAGTCAACAGTCCTTCTTCCATTTCTTCATCTTTACCACCCTCTTGGCTATTCTCGTCATTCCTGTATCAAAAACAAAAAGGTATAGTTTCGAAAAGTTAACTACTAACGTGCCATTGATTATGCTGTTGAACTTCTTTAGAGCCAAATTGCAGGGATTGATACCAAAACTTGGTATTGAATCG
The DNA here is from genome assembly GCA_911728435.2 of Apoderus coryli. NCBI lineage: Eukaryota > Metazoa > Arthropoda > Insecta > Coleoptera > Attelabidae > Apoderus > Apoderus coryli. Next base: position 4,560,201 of record OU452204.1, on the reverse strand, counting down.
AAACAACAGTTCGCGCGGTATCGCTTATAGTACCGCCAAATAACCGAAACGGAACTGTGATCGAAAAGTAGTGAACCTTTGTGACAGATACCCGAAATGTAACGAAACTTCAATAAACGAACCGACTGAGACATCGAAATGAAAGTAACACTTATACCTAATAACCGAAATGAACCGAAACTCTCGATATCGTAGGACCGATACTGGAGTATCGAAGCGGTATCGAAACCAAAGGCACGAAACCGAAACAAGTACCAAAACTCTGAGTAACGAAACAGAACCGAAACCGAAACCCTCAGTGCTAAAAGCAAAACGCATAATATTAAAATTGGTACCTAAACTATGTGCAACGAACTGACATAGAAACCTAAAGAGTTTCGGTATCGGTTTGGGTTCCGTAGCTATAGTTCCTGTACCGTTTCGTTGTTTAGATTTCGTTACTAGGTTATTTTCGGTACATAGCGTTTACCTGGGTCTTGGTTAATGAATTTATCGTTGGTATAGGTTTCGGTAATGATTTCGTTTCTGTTAATAACCTTTTGCTGGAGATTTTCATGTATCCGTATTTCGTTATTAACCATTTCGTTACTGCTTGCGGTAGTGTATCTTTCCGTACCATTTAATTTTTATTCTGGTCTGAAAACCGAAACGGTAACCGAAACGCGGTGTCATTCCCTGCAAAATACTGTGGCGAATACACCTTTACACGTTCAAAAATGCCCCAATAATATGCAAAATGTCTTAATATTATTTATTGTTGTCACTGTTTTCCAGAATTTTCGAATATTCTTGATTATAATGTTCATTGTCGTAACGCGTAATATTTTTCTGCACACTTCTAGAATTTTCAAAAGGTATATATAATGCCCGCGTACTTCCAGGAATTCAACCAGTTTTTAAGTGATCCGTAAAACGTGAATGTTTCCAGTGACAGTAACAGAAGTCATCAGTATTTTCTGAAATAATCCATTACGACGAGGAGCGGGATGCATTTACAAAACAAAGACGTCTACTCCACAAAATGTTTTATATTGATGTTCGCTTAGCCAAACATGTTTCGGAACTCACTGTTCCATCATCAGTGGCATTAATAAGTTCTTACAAAAATCTTACCTAGTGTCTAAGCCGTATACATAGATTTTCGAAACATGAATACATTTTGTGAAAACTATTCAATAGTATAAAAAAAAAATAATTGAGGTCAAATGATAAAATTTTTTAGAATTTAGAAAACTTAAAAATTAATTACACCAACTGCAAACAGCAAATTTCATAGTGAAAGGTTTAATGTAAATGTTTTTTCTTGTAAATCATTTCTATTAAAGATCTTTGTAGTTCTGATTTCAACCAAATTGGGTGTGTCTACACAATTTTTAAGTTTTCTAAATTTTAAAAAATTGTATCATTTGACCTCAATTATTTTTTGAATTGAATAGTTTTCACAAAATGTATTCATGTTTCGAAAATCTATGTATACGGCTTAGACACTAGGTAAGATTTTTGTAAAAGCTTATTAATGCCACTGATGATGGAACAGTGAGTTCCGAAACATGTTTGGCTAAGCGAACATCAATATAAAACATTTTGTGGAGTAGACGTCTTTGTTTTGTAAAAATCATAAATATTTTGTTAAAAGACGTAAAATACAGTGATTTTGAAGTACGCGTATTTTTGGACTGCAAACCCAAAATAATTTGCTATCGGAAGTGGAATCAAAAAATATACTGGATGAGCGAAAAAAACTTTTGAGTTTTTTATGGTATTGACGAGAAGGGAAAAAGTAAAGATGGATAAGGATTTATGATACAGATGGGAGAAAAATTCGATATAAGAGAGACATTGAGAAACAAGAACGAGAAATTAGGAAAAAAGAATACGAAAATTAGACACGACCAAAGAAGAAGAAAATAACGCGACGCAGACGAAGAAAACTCGGCATAACTTTGACGAATATGGAAGAAAAGAAAGATACTATGAGACAAGTTCAGCTAGAAATGAAAGCCGATATAAAAAAAATAAGCAAAGAATGAAAAAAGAAATGGCGAGAAAAGTCGACCAACAAAAATAAGAAACTGAAGACAAATTGAGGATTTTGTCTAGACAAGCAGATGCTGAAGACTAAAGAATAATTAGAAGATATTTGAAACAAAGATACAAGAGATCAGCAAGAAAATTGAAACAACTAAACTATGGTGAAGAGTGGAGCAGTAAAAGTAGAGGCAACATCAGGTACCAGAAAAAGCCACCAACGTTCGATGAAAAATCTTCATGGTCAATGTATAAGTAAGAGTTCGAGGCAACAGCGACAGCAAAGAGTTAGTAGGGGCTCTACAGGGTGAGGCATTAGAAGTACTGCAGTCTTTGTCCCTAGAACATGCCTTGACAGCCCTGCCTGACGTCTGCTACGGGGACAAACATCTACAGCATTATACCAGGCACACCAAAAGCCTCGACAACAGAAAGCAGATTAAACGTTATATCAATTCGAAACTGACGTCACAAGCCTGTCAAGATTGCTCGCGTTCATCCCAACATAGCGCTACCGGAGAGTTCACCAATTTTCTGCTGAACGCGTGTTTTGTTAACTGATCATGGTAGCGGTCGCCATTTTTTCCCTCAGATTTGAAATACGCATTGTCACCGATAGCCGTCCATTGTATAAAATAAACAAAAACAACAATTTTCGGATATCCTCTGTGGCATGTGGTCTTCAATTGATCAAACGTTAAATTTTGCTTTGTGATAAAAAATAGTATTAAATAAATAACGTTATGTTATGTTCTAGACACTCTTTTATCATCTAAAAAGCGCGTTCAGCAGAATTCCGAAATGATGGATCGCTCTAAAATCGCTACCTGATCAACTTTGTTGTGAAAAACGCGACAATTAGCATATCAAACAGCCCTTCTAGAGTTTGTCCAGAGCTTGCTATACAAACGTTCATCGACGGTATAAAGAACGTTAATACCCGCAGGCCAGTGCTTGATGAAGCTTTACAATTTAAAACATTGCGTGAATTTTGAAGTACCTGTATTTTTAGACTGCGAATCCTAAATACGTAACAATAGCCAGATTGATAAATGACACGCTAAAAAATTATAAATGACCTGGTCCATGAGATTTGTTCAAAATCGTATTCATCGAAAAAGGGGACAATTCAGTATAATACGTCCAAGATATCAAAATAAAGGTGTTCACAAATTTTGTAGAACGATCACAACTTATTTAATTTTTTCAGAAGAAAAAATTTGGTTTATAAGAAACACAATCCATGATCATTATAATAAGATTTAAGTATTTTGACTCACCTTCCGGGCCTTTCATGGGCAATTCGCCTGACCATCATATCCAAGTAAGATGACAATGGGTTCATTATAGTATTACTGTAGGTAAAGAAGTGTGGACTACGTCGGACTAGTAAACGTAGTGCTCTCCACCCATAGTTACTATCTTTTAGGAGATTGTGTTCATCTGTAACACAACAACCAACGTTAAATCAAAGTTTCATATCATCTAGAGATTATGAATTACATATAAAATAATGGAAAAACTTTTATAAATAAATGTTTCCATACAGGATGTCCAGGAAAAGTCTTCAAGAGGAAAAACTTCCTCATTTTTCATTTATCGAAAAATATTACTCTTGATAAAAAGTGTTGCTGGTTCTTAAAGTAAGATTGGTATAGAAAAATTTAACATTTCTTATACGGGGTGTTGAGAAAATTGAAAACTTTAAATGGTACAAGAGTAAAATGCATAAAGATATGGAAATAAGTTCCTAGGAAACCCTTAATTAATTGATTTAGATATTATATCTATTCAAAAATCATTTTTTGAGAACTTTGAACTGGTTTGGTAAATATTAATACAGAGTGTGCAAAATATCACATTAAACATGAAAATGAGATAACTGTCAAAAGTCAATATTTTTAAATAGAAACCACCATATTTTATAGTTTTATCTTGTTGAGCAATAAAAGTAAGAGTAAATTTGTATAAGGTTGTATATCTCTAAAATGTTTAGTTTTTGAAATATTGCCAAGTGAGTAAATTGCATACAGTAATTTTATTACAAGTTTTAAGTTTAAATACATCTTCATATTACTTTATCACATTGTCCATAAATAAAAATAAATCAGTCTGTTTGACAATTTTTCTAATAATTTATTTTTTCACTTGCTTGTAGGAACTGGTATAACAATAACAACAATGATTAAATTAATGTCTGTGTTCACTAATTATTTACACAGTATCAAGCGACTTCGTATGTGTAACGGAGACTTGGCTCCAGCCTCCTGTCTCTTCCAATGAATTATTTGTCGGATCGTCGTATGCGGTTTACCGCAAAGATAGAGACCTACTGACCTTAAACCTTAGCAGAGGAGGTGGTGTTATGCTTGATGTGCGTAGCGAACTTCAGTGCACCCAGCTGGATCTTAATGCTATTGGTAGAGACGCTCCAGGCATTGACATCGTCTGATGTAAAATCTTATTTAATTCAGTTGTATTATGTATTATGTTTTAAAACAGAAACAATTATGTTTTACAACAGAAACAATTATATTTTCGCTTCGCGATATTCGGGACATTGACAACCCTTCAGGAGTTAAGTTTTTGGGCACTGTGCTTGATGCGAGGTTGTGTTGGGATCAGCATGTTGAGAGCGTTTCCGGCAAGCTGTGTAAGATCGTCTACCTATTGGGCAGCCTGAGGGACGAGGTGTCTATTAGCGTTCTAAGAACAACATATTTTGCCTATTTCAGAGCGCTATGTCATATGCAATTCTGAACTGGGGGCACTCTAGCCATGCCAGTAGCGTTTTTAAAATACAAAGGCGTGCAATTCGATCTATGCTTGGCCTAAATTATGGCGAGGATGTTAAGGAACATTTAAAATGCTAAACATTCTAACCCTGCCTAGTCTATACATATGGGTATCTCTGTTACACGTGAGAAGTCACGGATGTTGAAAAGAGATGTACCTGAAGAAGGCGAATAAGCCGAAACGTTGTACTATTTGACATGAAATAAAAATATTTCAAAAGGAAAACAATTCGCTTATAAAATAGAACCTTACATCCCAAGAAAAAGAAAAGAATAAAAAACTAGATGAGTATGTATTTGCCAACGATGTCCCTGCTCATAATACTAGGCATCGAAATAATATCTTTGTTGATTTCACGCGTTTGTCAAGAAGCAGAAATGCCTTCAATTACTATCGCCCTGTGTTCTATAACAAAATTCCGAATCAATTAAGAACATTATCCAAATCTAGTTTTTCAAACAGGGTTAAGGAGTTTCTACTGAACGAGGCCTTTTATAGTGTTCATGAATTTTTAAACTGTACATATATATTTTAATGTGTAATGTTTGTTCTTACGTTACGTTGTCTACTGTATTTATTGTATTGTAGTTTATTTACTAAGTATATGTTTTTTCTTGTTTGTTTGACTTGTGTAAAACCATGTTGGTTTGAAAGCACCATTAAACGATTTATTTATTTATATTTATTTGTATTATATACATGATAGTGATGAGCAGTTCTCATGTTTTCTTGAATATTTGGAATCATTACATTATCTTTACAATGAGAATGTCATGTTTGTGGGTGACTTTAATACAAATTTCGGGCGGGTTACGGAAAACTCAACGAGTAAGCTGATAACTCTTCATCATCTCCTGGACTTTTATGGCATGAGACAGTACAATGATATCGTCAACCAATCCGGCAGTTTGTTGGATTTGGTGATCTCCAATAATGAATGTGTGTGGGCGAGATGACCCCCCTTTGGTTATGGAGGATGTTTTTCATCACGCTTTAACTATTGCGTTTTCTATGTTTAAAAGCTCGACACCTTTTTTATTAAACTCAAATGGTTCTAAAATTTTGAAATCAAAAAGGCTGATTACACTAATCTGTATAGCGCTCTATTTTTAACTGATTGGTCGATGATTGGTTTTGAGGTTAACGTCAATTCGATGGTAGACAGATTTAGTGTCTTTGACGATCATGTTCCGCCCTTTAGAAATTTCCGGTATGGTTTACTTCTACTATCATTAAAAACATCAAAGAAAAAGATAAACAATCCAAGAAGTATAAGCGAACTGATAATACGATATTTTTAGGAAGATTTAGAGGTCTTAGATGAACGGTGAAACTTGATATTGAGGCAGCTTATGCTGATTATATAGGGCGAGTGCAGGTTTAGCGGATTACCCAAAATACTTCTGGGCATACTTTCATGCTAACAACAACAGGACAAAAATACCAGGCGTGATGAAATTCGGAGATCATTATAAGTATAACGACCCTCGGGCAATAGTCGAGTGTTTCGCGGATTTCTTCGAGAGCGTTTTTTGCTGGTCAGATGGATCTACCGTCATTACTGAGACCAATGTAGCACATACTCACATATCAATTCCAAGTATTACCGAAGATGCTGGTAAGAAACTTAAGAATAAAATGACGGCGGGCACTGATAGATTGCTATCTTTTCTGCTGAGAGACTGCATCGGAGTGTTGGCGGCGTCATTGGCCAGGATATTGAGTTTCCGGAACGGTGGAAGGAGGAGCGTGTGGTCTCTTTTCATAAGTCTGGTGAGAGGTCATTTATTGGCAATGATCGTCCCGTGTCTATCTTGTCGAATTTTTCAAAGATTTTTGAATCTGTTCTCTACAGCCGCATCTGCGGTCTGGGGCAATGACGGATTTCCCTGAGTCAACACGGCTTTATGTCGAGAAGATCAACTCTTACGAACTTAGCAGTATTTACTGAACAGGTTTCCACAGTTGTGGAGAACGGTGGTCAATTTGATGTTATATACACGGATTTTGCTAAGGCTTTTGATAGGTTGGATCACAAGGTGCTTCTTCAGAAGCGTGGGCATTATGGATACGTTGGCAGTTTAAGGTCAATATTTTCATCATATCTGCGCGATAGAAGCTTACTGAATGATTATCCACATGTTAAGAGATCGTTTCTGTTGACTATCTTAAATTGTTTGAAGAATAATATTATTGATTTTCGCTATAGTTTGTCAGACTTTCCTTGATAGTTGCTCCTCTACTACTGATTTGGGAGTTGTGTTTGACTCAAAATTGTCTTTTGTACCGCATGTAAATGCTAAGGCCAGTGAAGCCATGAAAATATACGGTTTTATTGTCAGAAATTGTGAAAGTTTCAATGACATTTCTGAACTTGTAGCGTTGTACAATTCCTATGTTCGTTCGAGAGGGGAATATTGTTCTCTGATTTGATATCCCTTTTATAGACTTCACATACAGCATATTGAGAAGGTTCAGAGAAAGTTCTTGAGGTATCTTGCATTTAGAGTGGATTGCGTTTATCCGGTTAGAGGTATTGAATACACATTGTTGCTGGGCAGATTTGGCGTGAGAAGCTTGGAGTTCAGAAGAATATTTGTTTCCATAGTTTCTGCATGCTCTTCTGAACAATCGGATTGACTGTCCTGAGCTGCTGTCCCAAATAAATATAAAAGTTCCGCGATTGGGAAGCCGTAATGCTGTAGATTTTTATTGCGAAAGACTGGGCAGCGATATATTCGCTTGCTCCGGGGGAACACTGTTGAAAGCTGCTATGGAGGGGTTTGAATTGTGAATATTTGAATTATATTGTTTTGTCATTTCTTCTTTAAATTATAATTTTGAATATTGTTTTAGTATGTTTATATGGTTTGCATTGTTGTATAATCAATGTTGTTTCGGAACAGTGTCGCCAAAGAGAGCACCCTTTTTAGCTTACCTTTAACAGGCTGTTCCAATTGAGTAATAGCATCTGCTAAATATTCCTCTAACGATGGTAAGAAGTCTCTTTCTTTGCCCTTGCATGCTTCTAAATTATCTGGACACAGGTTCCATAACTTTGTTAATTCTGGACTAGAAACAAAATAATTTAATTAAGACAAATTATTATTTTTTACTGTTCTCATTATTTAGTAACAGATTCAATTCAACCTGCAGTTCATACCTTCCCATATAGTACTGTTCTTTCTCCATTGCTTCTTTAATTAAAGCACCAGCCAGTGGTCGACTACTCTGAGATGTTCTTTCGATGTCGTCATTTTCATTTTGTGGTAAGAATTTCTTGATTTCTATAAATTTTTAACAAAATTACTGTGACATGGTCAAGTCAGAGTGATGTGTATATACCTGGACACCCTTCATTTTTCCATGAATTCCATAATACTTCTCTGCCCAAAATATTTTTAACGATATTTGCGAAAGCTTCACCATCTGGTGGAGTTTGTTTCAACAAATTGTACACTTTTGTTGTAGAATTTTGGATCCATTCCTTTTGCTCTGATTTCAGTTCGTAATTTTCGCTAAAAATCAAACAAAAGTTATTCTAGTGAACCATTACTCACATCAAGCGCACTAGTTGAGACGCGTTATGTCTGAGATACCAACAACAAATGACCGCACTTACAATACTTACGATTTAAACTTTACAGGTGAGGTTAAATACTGAAAGACAATCAAAAATTGCAATAGCACGGATCGTCTGAAGCTCACATCGTGTAACTGTAAATCCAGCAACTTCTGATTTGTTAAATATTTAGCAAAGTATCCGACGTTACCGCTATTGCCAAATGTAACGTAGTCCAGTTGAATGCCTTCGAACGTAGTTAAAATATTTGTAGTATTCTGCAACAATAATCAATTTATAAAAACTCTAAAAAGGGAAACCATGTAAGTTCACCACCTAATAAGGATTTATGCCTCGTTTTATAAGACTTCGACGTTATCTATAGTGAATGCATAAGTACCTGACAAAAGAACTTCCACTGCACTTTTTCGTAACACTGATTTGGATTTCGAAAAAAATCCTGCAATTGCCAGAATTTACAATAGAAGGTGAAGTCAATAACATGTTTGTGATTGTCACGAGTATTGATTTCTGTCACTATCTCGTCAAATGAATCCGCTCCATACTCTGTTATGTTCTCCAAATTAAACTCGCTGACAATATTCAAACCAGATCGTTCAGAACATGGAAAGAATTTCGCAAGGAAGAGAAGAATTTTGCCGCAAAATACTGTAGCTGTTGTGCGAGAGAGTCTTCTTAAAAGATCATTGCATAGCCTACAACAAATATATGTTAACAATGACTATAATTAATCTTTTATTTAATATAATGACCTAAGCAAATTATTCTTGCAAGCAGTAAAAAAGAGCTCCTCCTTCCATACTTGCACATTATCTTCAACAAATCCAAACATTATCTGACATGAATACAATGGAAGCGTATCGAAAATATCACCTAACAATACCACTGGTATAGTGGAATTGGTTAAGTGTTTCCGACAAGTCTCTATAGCAAATTGTACCAAATTCTTTAGAACAGATACCGCTGGTTCAGCTTCGAGGAAATCTATGAGAAGATCCCGAAAACTTTGATCCAGGGCTGATTTCGTTTCGATTTCTGTGTTTTTGTAGAATTTCACTTTCTGCTCTAGATGGTCAATGTTGTTTGAATTAAAACATTGGCCGAGACAATCCTAAAAAAATCGTTGTATTTAACTTGTGAGAATATTTGTGTATGAAATAGGTACTTACCTTTAACTCAGAACGAACTGTATCGAAGTTTACATTGTTTCGTAAAGACATTTTATCCATCTATTATACGTAATTATAATCCTTAGTTTTTATCATTCACTAACAAACTTAAAAAGATCGGTTAAAGTATATTTTTGAATGAAAAACATAGACATTTACCAATATTATTATCCCGATCTGTGCATTTGCCTATAACAAAAACATTGTTTAATGTTTCCTTTATAGTTTAAGTAAGGTTATGTATGACATAGGACCAGTGCTACCAATGGTTCTGTGACTGTGACAGTGACAAATTACTGGTAAAATACTACGCCGGATTTATACGACATAAGTCTTTATAAGGAAAAGACAAGTTAATACTAGACGCTATCCACCACAGAGCATAGAAATTTACTATCCACTAACGCGAAATTTTTACGCACTTGTTTGTCATGGACGTTCTTTTATGAATTTATTGGCAGTTAAATAGGTTTTATCAAAAACAATGCAAGTGAGGTGAGTGGCAGATGTAAGATGTTTAAGAAACGATAGGGCTCTATCGATTTGTCGATATTATTCGACAGTAGGTTTTGTACAAAAACGATATTTCTCGAATAGCTTTGATTGAAGAGTATTCTAGTAGTGCAATCATAGAACAAGGAAGTTGTTGGATTGGGTGGCATAAAATACGGACATGAGGCTGCAGTGAAACCGGGGACTCATGTCGAACGGCCCCTAAAAAAAACGCGTAGCGTAGCTTTCTTATTCTGTGGTAGAATCCAGCAACTTTGTCAATTTGTCAGATGTCACATTCATATATCATTCATATATTTACACATTTACAACTTTACATTAACAGACGTGTCGTGTCAACGCAAGCATATAGCAAACGTGTCTCGGTTTGTTATTAAATATTTCTTCCTGTTGAATTTTTGAACAAATACATACAAATTAGTAAAAACAATGGCACCTAAACAAAGAATGCGTATTGCTAACGAAAAAGCCAGCAAAATGGTTACAATGAGAGGCAATGTACCTAAATCATCTGTAAGTACAATATAACCATATGTCTTGAGTTTTGATTTTCAGCTAGAAGAATAATTATTGTAAGAGTTAGGGAGTTTCTATATTTTAATTCGTAATAAAATTGGTTTCCAAGACAGTTTTGATGAAAGAGTTCTAGATGGCCACTACTACAATACTGCTAGGTAGATATTAGATGTCCAGCTCTTAAAATAATAAGCATGAATACAAAAGTCTCACGGCAAATTTAAAACTTAATGGCTTTATTTTTTTATTAAGCAAGCTTCAGCTTGATCATGTAAGATACTTTATTGTCTCATATCCATATTTAGTCCATTTAACATTTAATCATCATTTGTGAAAGATGCAGGGTTCCTTATGGAGTACAGGATTACTCATTCGGCTTGATCTTATGCCACTTTTCAATCTTTATCAATATAATAGTAATGTTTATATTAATAATAGAGTTTTAGATTTAGTCCTGTCCACTTTTTCATGCGAGGTTATATCTTGTCCGGAATCTTTGGTTCATGAAGATTTGCACCACCCGAGTTTGAATATTAGTAAGGAATTCATAAAATATGTATTAATTACACAACAGTAAAGGGCACTCTCTTGTATCATAGGATAAGATTAACATTTGATAATTTATATAAAAATACAGTTGAGCCTATTAGGCAAAACCCGTCAATTTCCGTCCCATCTTTACAATTATCACATAGGACCATGTTATATGCGTATAAGTCATTTCCGAAAAAGGCTCTAAAAAAAAATCAGCCCTGATTTGTTATAATAATAATACAGCCGAAGTTCTGCTTCTGGGAATAACCGTAGTTTATACTGTCTTCTATTTATATGGCAAATATGCATTTCTGTAGATAGATGTTACGTGCAATGTTTGTAAACACGTAGGGGCTTCATATTATGCGATTATAGTGGAAATATGCGCAATAATGCGATTTTCTTTACAGTGCGATAATTATTACCTAACATATCAAAGTATGCGCAATTCGCATAATTATGCGCCAATCGGCAACACTGGGTTTTTAAGCTGTAAATTGTGTTGTTTTTTGGGTTATGTTAAATGTGACAGTTATAATTTTTATAGATTGTGCATTTTATGACTTGCCAATGTACAAAATTTTTGTATTTACAAATCAATCAAACGTGAAGTTGGTCATAGTAGTATTACAAACATGACATCTGTTACATCTCGTGTAATGGAAGGAGTTTGGTTTTAGTATTCTACTGTATTCGATTCTAATGTTAGTCAAACTATATATTATGAGATTATTAATATACGGAGAAGAAATTTCCCACAAATATAGTAATTTAATTATCCCTTTAGTATTGCAAATTCTCCACGAACCGGGAAATTTTGCACGAGTTGGCATCACTGGTACTATTGCTATTATAGCTTTAAAACAAGTGCTTTCCCTAGATGTATCGTGGAGGGGATGCTTTTGTTTGGTTGGGGGTACGTTGGCAAAGTATGGTAACGAGAAATCGTAAATTCTCAACGATTGATTAATGGCATTACTTAATTAGTTAATATTATTTTAATGACAGTTCTCTTGGGGTTTTTCACAAATATATACAATATTTTATGTTCGAGGCAGAGGAACTATTAAAAATGTGATATTAAAAGCAAAATATCACACAGCTTGAATGTTTCTTTGTTGTAGCGTTGGTGGGTATACGGTGTATATAAACCATGGGTCACTAAAGATACACGCTGGCGATATCGCGTCGCCCTGGCGGAACAACGGCCTTAATCTGTTCTGTTGAGCTACCAGTTGCTTGAGGGACTGATTGCTGATATGCTAACTCTAACATAAAGATTTATGACTTCAGTGCTTTATATGCATGCATGATTATCACCGTCAGACAATATTAATGTAAGCATATTTGGCGGATCTGTTTTATCAGCGACGGCGACGCATCTGCGCGGTCATCGATGTCTCGGTTATGGAACTTTTATGTATTGAAACACATTATACATCGACGGCGACCGAGTAGACCCTGCTCTCAACCCAGGTACCGTCCGTAAGCATTATTGCAGTTCGGTGGTATCGCTACCATATTTTTGCATTGCCAACAAGTTCAGCGGTATTTCGACTTGCAAATTTTAAATATTTGTAACAATTATTATGTTGGTATTAAATAATTACCTAAATAACTATATACATATATATATATATTTAAGAGCGAATTTGAGATACATTTGCAATATATTTAAAAGATTTTTAGTTTATTTAAACAAAACCTTTATAGGTATAAGCAATTACGTACATCAAATTTATTTTCTTTTTCTTTCTGATAATGTCGATACAGCGTTGGATAAGCTTTATGAATTGCTCTTTAATGTGATCGACCGGCATGTGCCGCGTAATCATAATTTTAAGCGTAGATTTCCAGTCTGGTTTACGTCTGAGATTGTTCGTAATATAAAAAGAAAAGAAGGGCAGCTCAGAGAGTTTAGGAGAACAGGTAATGCGGACTGTTTGCAAGATTTCAAGAGATCTATTACATAGATGGGATGCAAAATAATTTATTACAGGATCCAAAACACTCATATTTTCACGCCAAAAATAATAGTACTAGAATACCGGGCACTATGTTTTTTGATGGTGTTGAACATGTTGAGCCTCAGGCTATTGTTGAGAGATTTGCTGAGTTCTTTGAAAGTGTATTTCTGAAACCGGATGATTCCATATCCGTTGTAAACGGTGATAGAGTTCCCTTTTCTGCTGTCAATGTTCCTGAGATTACTGATTCGGAGATTTTTCTCTCGTGTAAAAAACTAAAAAACAATTTAACGGCGGGTCCTGACGGTTTACCGTCTTTTTTCATAAAAGACTGTGTGGGAGTGTTGGCGGCCCCGTTGCGCAGGGTTTTTAATTTAGCAATTAAGAATGGAGCTTTCCCGGTTCGATGGAAGGAGGCACGTGGGGTCCCCATCCACTGGCGAGAGATCAATCATCAGCAACTGCATCCTGTCGAATCTGTCCAAGATCTTTGAAGCCATCTTGAGTGATAGAATCTCTACTGCATTACGTGGTCAAATCACCATAAATCAACACGGTTTTATGCCGAATAGGTCAACTCTCACTAATCTTTCTTGTTTCACAGAGAGGGTCACGCGTATTGTCGATGGGGGGGGGGACAGCTGGATGTTATTTAACCGACTTTGCCAAGGCTTTCGACAGGTTCGATCATGGGGTGCTAATTCGGAAGCTGGACAGCTATGGGTTTGTCAATAACCTGAAATCATTGTTTATTTCATATTTTCGAAACAGACTACAGTATGTAGTTTATAATGGCTACAATTCCAAAAAATATAAAGCATCCTCTGGTGTGCCTCAGGGTTCAAACTTGGGTCCCCTGCTTTTCTTGATCTTCATTAACGATCTTAACGAGTCTCTGCAAGTTAACAGGTTGTTTTTCGCTGATGATGTCAAGCTGTTCGCCACTATCGTGTCGTACGAGGACTGCATAGGTCTTCAGAGTGAGCTTGAGGCGATGGAGAGTTGGTGTAACAATAACAAGCTATATCTAAATGCTAAGAAGTGTAAATGCTTGTCTTATTCGAGAAGGAAAACTGCTTTTAATTTTCAGTATCGACTTGGACAGACTGTTCTCGCGAGATGTGCCACTTCTACTGATTTGGGTGTTACGTTTGTCTCGACATTGTCTTTCGTTCCTCTTAAAAGCGAATGAAGCGATTAGGGCTTATGGTTTCATTGTTAGAAATTGCACAGGCTTTAAAAATATTAACGCATGGAAACAGTGTATTTGTCTTACGTTCGTTCGAAACTAGAGTATTGTTCAATCATCTGGTATCCTATTTATGAGGTCCATAAGTACGCCATTGAAAAAATTCAAAGGAAATTCCTTAAATATCTCATATATAAATCTGATGGCGTTTATCCAGAAAGAGGAGTGGATAGTTCGATGCTCTGGAATAGATTTAACGTCAGAGCTTGGAGTTCCGTAGAATCCTTGCTTCTTTGAAATTTTTGTACGGTCTTTTAAATGGTAAACTCGAATTGCTCTGAGTTTCTGGCTGAGATTGATATAAATGTTCCACGCCTGGGGAGCCGTAACCGATTAATGTGTTACTGCAAACGTCCTGTTACTAATCTATACACGAAATCGCCAGTTTTTCTGATGTGCAATAATTTTAATATGATCTGTAACGATTGCGACATATTTTATTGTTCGTTGCACGACTTAATGGAAACTGCTCGTAGTTATGTAATGTTAATGTAATAGTAATATAATGTAGGTAATGAAAGTAAATGTCTACATCTGAATTTAATTTGTTATTTTGTTCAATATTATTCCGTTTAGTTTCTTGATTGTGATTGATTTTAGTTTGTTTGATTTGCTGTAATTTGATGTATTATCTTTATTATTGTTTATTATTTATAATGTTGTATTATATGTTGCTCTGTAAAGGGATTTATTCTGTTGGACAATAAACGCTTATTTATTTATTTTTGAAAAAGAAATGAGTGTTCAAAAATGGAAGTTTATACAATAGGTTTGATTAATTGTTATAAGAGGCAAATTACTATCAAGCACCATTTTTATGTGAAGTTTTTTTTTCTATCTACTCAAAATTTTAGGAATGTGTTCATTTTGTTTTGGATTTTCGTTTCTTATTTATTACCTCTTAAGAGCAAGCCCGAAACCAAATTTCTACTCGTAGATATCAATTTGATTTTTTTTTACAGAAACAGGACAAAGACAGCAGTCCAGTAGGACCCTGGCTAGTAGCATTATTCATATTTGTTGTATGCGGTTCAGCAGTGTTCCAAATTATCCAATCAATTCGTATGGCGTGAAAAACTAGATGTACATTAATTTCTACAAAACCAATTTATAATTCTCGTTAATTTTGTTTTGTTTAAAAAATATGTATAATATAGCATTTACTGTATTTCGAAAAAAAGAAATAAGAATTAAATAATACATTTTCCATTTTTATTGTTTTATCTTTATATAAATTAAATTTGTAATGTAATTACCAATATTTTTATATTTATTTGTGCTTATTTTAAACGTTTTCTTTTTACAACAGACAAAAAATAGTTTTTCATAATATACTAAAATCATTCCAAAGAGATTATTTTTTTGATTTATTTTTTTATCATAATGTATAAAGAAGATTTTTTCTATTATATTTATATTTTTCAACAGGAGATTTAAACGAAATATTCTAATAATAAATATATTATTATCTATATAAATAATGTTTATTAAATGTTTGCGTTTTATTTATTAAGAAAATATTACATTTTTTACATATCACAGTGTTTTTGCTTACCTATGTATTGTTAAAATATTTTACGCAAATACCTAATATGAAATAATAAATTCACTGATAAGATAAACAATAATAATAACAACACATTGTATGATTATGTATATTTGCGCAGTATTAAATTTAATTAATCAATTCAATTGAACAAATTCAGCGCACAAAATTGATTGGGATTAGAGGTTATTAAAAGCATATAATTAACATAATTATCAATATTGATAAAAATTTAATCATTTTCTGCCATATGGCTATCTATTCTATTGTAGGGAATATATGTTCAAAATTACTTGGAGGATATATTGGTAATTGTTCGGTTATAAATACAAGTTTGTATTTTAAAATATTTATGTAAAATAAAATACGGAGTTTCTACCTTGATTTGTTAATTATCAAAATTAATGATTTCGTTGTATCATAATTTCAATTTTAAGAAATGAAAGTGTGAGTGTGAAGCAAAGTTCATAATAAAGGCCCAATAAAAACGGAAGGACTTAATTTTATCCTATTGTTAACATCCACAAAAGAGGAATATAATGTTGCTTAGCTATTAAGTATAGGTAGTGTTCCACAGACAAATGGTCAACAAAGAGCCCAGCCTGGTTTAGTGTTAGCAACATGATCAAAGTATGGGAAACTTCAACTTCTTAATTGACCTTTATAGAGGAATTGGGAATTTGGCGAGCATGCAGACAAATTCACACTTTTTATGTTGCACAGTCACTTGTTTATAGAAAAGAATCTACTGAGTGTAATTCAAGGAATATAGTTTCAGAAACTACCTATTTGCGATTACATTTGTTTCAGATTTTATAAGGACCTCTATTACAGTGCTTAGAGGTGTTGAATGCTATGCAAATTGCGAGTTCTGATCGGATTCATTAGATTTCAGTACTCTCAGAAATAGGAACGTTTTTTGTATATTTTTAAGTTGAATAACGTGGTATTTTACATTAAAACATTGTATTTGATTATACTAGTGGATATTTGTTTAGTTTCCGAAATATCTCTTAGCATGATCGATGCAACATGGTTTCATGTCAATGAGATCTACCACTAGTAATCTGGCATTAATGACTCAAAATATTTCAGAGGTGATTGATAAGGGCGGCCAGATGGATGTGATATACACGGACTTCGCGAAAGCGTTTGATAGGGTGGATCATGGGATATTGCTGCAGAAATTGGACCAATTTGGTTTTGTTACGGACTTAAGCATTTTTTTTAATTCATATCTTTCGAATAGAGAGCAGATTGTATCATATAATGGATACAGGTCATTCACATATCCCTCACTTTCAGGTGTTCCTCAGGGTTCTAACTTGGGTCCATTGTTGTTCGTAAATGATTTGGTTAACAAATTGAATTGTGGCAAGTTATTGTTTGCGGATGATTTGAAGATTTTCTTCAGCATATGTATAGAGTGGGTAGGACAGTAATATCTTCCGTTGATTCTGTGGTTGATCTTGGAATTATTTTTGATTCAGGACTTGGTTTCGTGGATCACATCTTGTCCAAAGTAACGGAGGCCAAAAAAACATATGGTTTTATAGTTGGAAATACCAGACGCTTTAATAATGTTGTGATGGTTCTATATAATGCTTACATTCGTTCTAAGCTTGAGTATGGTTCATTGGTTTGGTATCCCTTTTATAATACGCATAAAACTACAGTTGAAAAAATCCAACGTAGATTCTTGAAATTTTTAATGTTTAAAGAGGAAGGAATTTATCCTGAAAGGGGTATCGACTATACCATACTCTTACAACGATTTAATTTGCAAAGCTTGGAGACAAGAAGAATTTTAAATTCAATTGTATTCTTATATAAGCTTCTGCATGGTAAAATAGATTGTCCTGATATGCTTGAAAAAGTTAATGTTAGTGTTCCAAGAATGGAGGGTCGATATAATCAAACTTTTCACATTGACAGAGCAAGGACGAATGTGCTTCTACGTTCTCCTATTAGTATAATGTGTGCTAACTACAATTGTATTTGCGCGCACTGTAATATCTTCGATTCGGGTTTGAGTGAAGTTATAGGATATGCCACTGAGCACTTTAATGATTAGAATTGTTATTATGGGTTTTGAATTATTGTTATTTTTTTATCTGTATTGGATATTGTATTATTTGTATTAATTTAAGATATTTGTCCTGTAAAGGGTTTGTAAACTGTTGGGCAAATAAATGCTATTATTATTAATATATTAACACAAATGATATATCACTTATAGTTATACTAGTTCCAAGGTTTTTGAATAGAAGTTCAGATATGCACAAATGACAGAAAATTTACATCACATAATACACGTACAAGTCAAAGATACGTACGTGAGCATCCAACGCGGGAAATGGGATGATTTTTGCGGTCGAGATATGTAACTATACCTACATATAGTATACGCCTATATTAGAACTAAGTAGGTAAAACTTTTACATTCCCATCAAGAAATGGACAAATCTGCACTTACAATTTAAATAACTTTAAACTTTTTAATGTAAAAAAAGAAACGTTTTAAAAAATTTCACGAATTTATTAAGATTTACATAACATATACTTAAACGGCGGGGAAAAGGGTTCATAAATTATAAATATCAAATAGATATTTTGAGATATTTGATGTTTAATTTTTTTGTAGCCTTATTATTTAATTTAGTCATTTTCCATTTATACAAGAGTTTGTTTTCTTGATTAAATAAATTTAAAGATGATAAGTTCTCTGCAATAGATATCTCGTTTTGCACTATTTTTGACATATATTGATTATAATAGTTTCTGTAGCTTAGGTAAAATGTCGTAAAAGTAGTTTAGTTATTACTCTACATCTGAAGAAGAAGAATGTGTGGTGAAAGATATATGTTATGTAAATTTTAATAAATTCGTGAAAATGTACCTATTTCTACATTAAAAAAGTTTTAATATGAATTTTCATTAATAACAATTCAAAACTATCAACGATTTAAATAACTTATAAAAAAGAAACTATTCAAGTTATTTGGAGATTCTGTAAACCACTGGTACATCGTTAAATGTAACAGACCGCCGCAGTTTATCATTCTCGCATTTACCACGTCTAGGCACGTTCAAAAAGTTTGATGAAAATCTTCTTAAACTGCTCCGAAAACTCTCCATTCGTGAGAAATTCACTTGGTTTATCATATTATTTGCAGCAACATCATTTAGAAATTTCATTGTTACGCCTGGAATTTCTGAAGGTGACTTATCCGGATAGACATCTAAATAGTTGATCAGATCTTTCATCACTTGAATTTGCTGCTGTTCTGTCACCTGAAATACTACGTAGGTAATGAAAAGTGTTTTTCCTTAAAAAATAATGGTTAATGTTTGAACATTTGGGACGTGAAACATTTAAAATGACCAGATTGTCACGACTTTATTTTTACACCCCTATTACCCCTCTACTTTACCTAGCTGCAAAATTACATAACAAAACACAAACTCACAATTCATGCATATTTTAAGCATTTTGCTGAAGGGTTCATTTTTAAAGGGGTACCACCTTTAAAAATGAACTCTTATTCAAGAAACAATAGGATATCTCCTCAATTATATTTAGGAATGCCGCGAGACTCTATACTGGTCTCGTCTCGTAGAGCATCGGCAAATTAAATATAGGCGATCGAAATAGTAGATTCACCTTAACTCTGTTAATATAAATTATTTCTGGCACTCATTCGAGGTACGCAAAAACTCATCCGCTCCAGAAGATTACCACAACAGATCCTGTTATTTAACAAAAACACTACCAGTGCAATACCGCGCCGTAAGTCCAAGCTTGGAACCTCAAAACGACTGGTCAAAATGAAGTAATTCACCTCGATCGGGATAAAAACCATCGCCCGAAAACACAATAAATCGCCCCGAAAACATAAAAACTTTCAAATTTTTCTTTAGACTCTCAATAAGTAATTTATAAGACATATACCAAATAATAGAACCATATTTCAATTTATAAGGAACAAAGGTGTAGTATAATAACTTTATGGTGTTTAAATCATGAAAGGGTTTGGAGAATCGGACCACAAAGCCATATGTTCGAAAGGCACTGCTCACCCTGGACCGAATATGGTCATTAAAAGAAAATTTAGAATCGAAACATACTTCCAGGTCATCCACAGAATCAAAACGTGAAACAAAAACGTTTTGGATGCTACAATTATAATTTACGGGTGTTCTTTATATGGACTTGATATTCCTAAATTATTACTCCAACTCCACCATTCCATGCAAACTATTTTTTAACGTCTTATAGTATATTTTTGCACGAAAATGAGTAAAGAACATGTTTGTAAAGTATAAAATTTTCGTTGTCTCTAATTGGAAACAAAATAAGTTTTAAAACTAGTCTTCTACAATTTGGAACCAAAAGGAGCGAGTAGATATACCTACTAGAAATCCAAAATGTTTGCACTCTGGCACTAAAGTGCTTTCACTAAACGACGAATTTTGGTCAGTTTTACGACCTTTAACCTGGTCTAAGAGCAATATTCCTTTCGAATAAAAACTATCAACGAAGTCGAAACAGAAAAAGAAAGAGCGTATGCTCTTTCTTCTGAGATTATCTATATCTCGTTGTGGGACATAGTAGTCTTAACTGGATGATTTGTTAGTTGATTTCCAATAACATTTATTCTATGAACCCAGAAGCATGCAGGTTAAAAAATCCTGATACATTAAAAACCAAGACATGTTATCTTTCAATCACAATACGTGGATTGTAACATTAGTTGCCGCAGAATTGCACACAATAAGCATTTATCTAGATTGAGTTTTTGATCTTAATGTCGTACAGTTGTTATATAAGTTCTTTTTGTTTCTTTATAAAGAATTAAGCCCAAGCTTGAACTGTTGATATGTTAGCTTGAACATGAACAGAAAGAATGTTTTCTATAAGTCAAAGTTAAAATTTAATTTAAAACAAAACCCCTATAACGTTATCTTGGCAAAAGAAGAATAGACGAGTGATAAAACAACAGAACAATGGAATTACACACTAGAATTAGGCAACTATTTATAACCTTAGAATCGCTAAACAAATTTATCTTACCTTCGTTAATGATCGCCGGATTTGGAATTCATCTTTAATAGACATTTGTAAAACCTTCCTTCGCTTATTACTACTAAGCCATAAATAGTTGTTTTTGCAACTAACTGTCTCATTTTGTTGAAATTCTTGCTGCATTTCCATAAGAATTTCAACCTGAAAACAGTAAAGGCTGATAGAATTACTAGAGTGGAAAGTATGGTATTAGTTGACCCCCTGATGTATGATAGAAAAATTAATCTATCCTCCTACTTTAAGAGTTAATTATAAAAAAGGATTCGGCACCGTGGCGTCCCGTACAAAGCCTGATTATTTTTTCTTATCTTGCCTGTATTTCTTATAACTCTTTTTTATACAGGCTGTCCCAGATAAAACAAAACAAGCTCATTTAAAAGTAAAAAACGGGCGAACATATAGGTAGGTAAGGTTTATTTTGGAGTGGAAATATCTGCAAATCTGCCGCCATTAAAATCTTAAATCATCATTTGAAATATTATATTTATCCGACTTTTTTTTTTTTTTATTATAAATCTCAACTTATACAGGGTGTTAGTAAATAAGTGCGAAAAACTCCAGGAGGTAATTCTGCATGAGAAAATAATGACAGTTTGCTATATAAACACGTCCGCAAATGCTGCGTTTTCTGTTAAAGTTTTTCTTAAAAACTGAAGATTTATTGATTACTCTGAAACCGGTGGAGATATGAAACTGAAATTTAGTGGGTTTTAAGAGGTAGTTATTGCGCATTTTTTGGCGTGCAATTAAGAATTTTCTATTCATCAGTGGCGCGCATACGGGTAATGATCTCAATTTTTTTAAAGAAAAAAATGGTACGCCACCGGAATTTTTCAAATTAAAAATGATTTTGGAATTCCTCGTTCAATTTGTGATAAAAAATATTTCTTGCTTTTTTATCGTAGGTGGCATCGTTTTTGTGCAAAAAAATAAAAGATCTTACCCCGTATTTTTAATTTCTTTAATACATTATCAAGAACTATCTTAAACAATAAACATTAAAGCAAAACAATAAGAGAAAATAACAGTAATAATAAAGAAACGCTAATTTGACATTTCGTTGAAATATTCGCATTTAACAGAATGTTGACAGTAGCCTACTAGCGTCGCCGCGAGATGCTTTATTTTTTTGCACAAATGCCCCCTACGATAAAAAAAAAGAGAGGTTTTTTATCACAAATTGAACGAGGAATTCCAACATGATTTTTAATTTGAAAATTCCAGTGGCGTATCATTTTTGTTCTTTAAAAAAATTGAGATCATTACCCGTATGCGCACTACTGCGGACATGTGTTTATATAGCAAACTGTCATTATTTTTTCATGCAGAATTACCTCCTGAAGTTTGTCGCACTTATTTACTAACACCCTGTATATGCATATACAGTATTATGTCCACAGGAAAAGGGTTCAAGAGGAAAAATTTTTCTTATTATCACTACATTTTCGTATTTTTGAACCTTCCTCTTGTATATCTTTACTGTTTTTATTTTTTCGACGAAATAAACAATATAGTTTATTTGTATGAATTTTAACGCGTTTGTGAGTGTTACCTTTGGAAAATGATGTCTAACTTTATATTTGTTTTTTATTTACACAATTTTGGAAAAAAAAGTAATTAATAGACTTGTGTCAAAAAGCATAATTTATAATAAAAAAGGAAAAAATAAAAATAAACCTGAAGAAGTCGCAAATAATGCGACGAAACGTCGTTATGTAAATGTTGGACATGGAAATAAAAATATTTCATTTGTATAGATAAGATAATTGTATTATTACACGAACCTACATCCTCAAAAAATAAACACAGTAAAGACTTTTCTTATTTTTCATTTCATCGAAAAAAGTTACTCTTGATAAAAAGCTGGTTTTTAAAATAAGACGGGAATAGACAAATTTAACATTCCTTATACGGGGTGTTCGGAAAATTGAAAAAACTTTATATGATACAAGTGTAAAGTGCACTTATTTGAGAAGATATGGAAATAAGTTACTAGGAAAAGTTGTTCAAAAGTAAAAGGTTGTTCAAAAGTAAAGGGTAGTCTCTAATACCAATTTTATTTATTTATAATCATTAAATTGCTTTTACATCAATTAATTCCAAATTAACAACTCATTTTTGTCCTAGTGGGCGTTGATAGTGACAAGCTTATTTGACAATTCGCTGTATTTATTTATTTGTCGTAGTATTGCCAGCTTACTTGACAACAAAAAAAATAAGTTGTTCAGGAATTTAATGAAAACTTCCCCAATGTGTACGTTCCTAAGGCTGCTTGCCGTAAAATAATTTTGAAGTTTTTAAGCACTGGCTTAGTGTTGAAAATCCTAGAGAAAAAAAGTAGATACGATGATAATGATGCAAGCGTTTTGTTGGTATTACATTCCGGAGGGGATCCGATATAGTATAAGACTTAGATGTAACATTAAATTACATATCCAAACAATAATAACTATAAATTGTAATTAGCCATTTCGTGGACATGAACAGACAGTATTATAAAATAGCGAATAAACAAACCCACCAATCATATATTGGTCGGCTGGCCAGTTGCTGTAACCCACTGCCAAAAAAAAAAGTGAATAATTTTTAATTTTTAATAATACACCATAAATAATATTTTTAAGTGTTCTTGAAATAAGAGGCGACCTCCACGAAACAAATGTAATAGATTTCTCTAAAAAAAAATGTTTGTGTCAATCAAACATGTTTCAGAACACCAGGCTCCATCATCAGTGGTTAGTAAAAATTACAAAAAGCTATTTCATCATTGTTATAATTTATGTTAGGAGAAATGCACTAATTCATTACGTGAAAAAACATTTTTTTATGTTGAAATGAAGCATTTATTCTTAATATTTTGTTAAAATCTGTTAATACATTAAGAATTTTTGTCAGAAATTGTGATTACTCATTCTTTCATCCTTATTCCACGTTTTCTTTTTGTAAATCATTAAGTAAAAGCGAAAAACTTTTTTATACTGCAATGGATTCGATTATCTTTCAGCAATGGCGAGATAATCGAATACATTGCAATATTAAAAATATTAAAAAGTTTTTCGCTTTTAATTAATGATTTACAAAAAGAAAACGTGCAATACGGCTCAAAGAATGAGTAATCAAAGTTTCCGACAAAAAAATTTAATGTACCTATTAACAAATAAATATTAAGACTTTCCTAACACAACATAAATTATAACAATGATGAAATAGCTTTTTGTAATTTTTACTAACCACTGATGATGGATCCTGTGCTCCGAAACATGTTTGGTTGACATATTTTTTTTTTTAGAGAAATCTATTAAATTTGTATCGTGGAGGTCCACTTTTATTTCAAGAACATTTCATTCTACTCCACTTCAAATATGGACTACTTCGTTAAAATAATATTTTTAATTTGAAATCAAATTTTGTAGTAGATTAAAATATTTTTTACTGTCACCTATTAGTGTTCTGTTAATTTTTAATGCATCCTCAACTTTTGTTAACGCCCCACGAGGCAATTTGTTTCTTGCCAAGCAGGACTACATCCTACTACTACCTATCTGCTTAATATATTATAAAAAAAATTGTTTCGACTTACCTGTTGCACAAATGTACGCGATCTCATAATTTCTATTGAATATTTTCTACCTCTCTATACATGGAATGTGTTTTAGTGTATAATAATATGTGGGTAACTAATAGAAGTTAATAATTCGAATGGATTTTGATTATAGGCGCATCATAAAAGTTTTGCGATAATATAAAGAAGTTAGGTAAACAAATGATTTATTGCGACCGATATTTCTCACCCATCGCTGGTTTTATTGTTTGTGTACCTACATCGTTTTGGCATTATTAATGTTAGCATTAGCGTAACAACATACGATGAATAAGTGTAAAATTTGCTTTATTTTTTTCAGTGTAGAAATTATTATTTTAATTTATTTTTAGGTTACAAATGATTGAAAACTTCACAATGTGCGACAACATCGTTAGGACAGTGAACGAATTGGGATTGTATAGGTGAACTATTTATGCTGATAGCAATTCTTAAATAATATGTTCTATAACAATCTAGCTAGTTTATAGTTTATTGATTCTTGATAAAGGTAATACACAACAAATACGAAACATGATACAAAATGGCAGTCAGACCTCTGATAAGATTATAATACATCCCTGGTTTGGTGGGCGAAGACAGAACGGCATACAGCTATAAAGGTACAGTTTCCTCGGGGCGACTGAGAGCTGCGATCATCGCTGGACGAACGCTTTCTTCCGCTCGGCTATGTTTAGCGAGTATAGCTGATCTAGGCGATCGTCGCGTGTCGAGTGGGTTGAGATTATTCACACATTAGTGTTCGAATTTTTAAGATTCTGTTTTATTTTTTTAGCAATTTTTTAATATTACAATTCTGTTTTTTTATTAATTTTTTTTCCCTGTATATTACAAATTCTGTTTTGCAAACATGTTCACTATTTAACAATGTACTGATATATCGATTGGTAAGGGCTAATGGGATGAATCAACAATGTTTTGTTAGAGAACAAATTTTTTTTTCTGATTAGGGTAAATGCACCGGTTCTCGACCAGTTAACTAAATATTTAAGTTTGGACAAGCTTTTTTTAACGAAAAATATTAAATTTCTAATCAATTTTAGTGGTTGATGTATCTTTGTTATATATTAAAGAACATAATATATTGTTTTTTAAATTTATTAATTACCTAACTATTAAAAATCTTGTAAATAGCAAAAAAGTACATAATCACCTATTCTCGACAATCGCGCTAAATTCTCGACCGTTTAATCTCAGTTTTCGACCACCAAAGCCCGCATATAAATAAATAATCTCTAACATATTTAGATGAATAAATAAAACAAGCATTCAACGTCCGAATAATATAATAATTGTTAATACAGTGACGTTTTCTTTTTCCTTTCCTTGTTAAATAGTATATATATCTTTGAAATCCTTCGGTCCCAAATCTTTTCCCGATTTTGGACAAAGCTCGAAACCGGACTCATCGTCGTTGAATACCCTTCTAGGATCTTGAAATAAATCGTTTAAATCGTTATCAGTTACAAACTCTATTAGTTCTTTAAACCATTGTCGAATCGATTCTTCTGTAACTACTGCTCTTGCTTTATTAATGCTTTCGGCTGTTCTAAGACTAATTTCAGGATTTCTCCTTAAAAAATTCAAATACCAAGTTTGGGTTGGTAAACCATTTTTAAATAAGGTTGTGTTAGTGTTCGCAGCAATTTTTTTAACAGTATCCAACAGCATGGTTTTTGTTATCGGAAATCCACACTTCGCCACATTAATTACCCAGGATTTTATGCGATCCTCTCCCTCGACAGTTAACAGAGGGGGTGGTCCAGGCTTTCTTAATATGTCTGGCACTCTTCCTTTGAGCCTACCAATAATCGTGGTCTTCGGAACGTTGAAACGTCTGAAGGCTTCTCTTATTTTTATTTTATTTTCTCTGATTTCATGTAAAGCCGTTTTTAAATTTTCCTCGTTATAACTATAAATCTTCCTTTGGACTTTCGTTTTTTTAGCTGTACGATTAACTTCTTTTAACTTTTTACTCGTAGGTACCACTAGAACGCAAAATTTTGAGTTGAAATCTCTAAACGTAAGTGAGCTGCATATTCGCAATAAATAATAAAACGGTCGAAAACTCACAAACTGGTAAATCTGGTTTTCGACCACCAATTAATTAAATATCAAAAAATATGTAATTTAGATATAATTTGATGGTCGCAATCTAATACAGTAAAAATACGTATTAAAATGAATTGGAATAAACAGGAAATATCAAATAGTCTTTAAAAAAATTTAAATTTTAGAACAAATAAATAATCAGTGCTACTACCAATTCTCGACCATTTTGGTCGAGAACTAAAAAATCAACTTTTTATATAATTAGTTTGCGACCACCTCAATTTTCGTACAAAATATTAATTTATGTGTGTTTTTCCGTCAAATACATATATATTTATCCATAAACATTATTATAAATATCATAGGATACTCATAATTCGCCAAAAATTAAAATTACTTACTATTTTCTAGCGAGCCGAAACTTGTCTTTCTTTTACTTTTAATAGAACACAACCTTTCTTTCAACACAGGTGGTCATTTACTGATTTTTCGCGCCAAACTTATGACGTTTGGTTCCCTTCTATGAATACCACCCTGAGAACAACTATGCTCGGGAACAAATTTAAACAAAAATAATAAAATATTTTGTGTATTTTTCTTATTATATCACTTCTAACTCGATTGTGGTCGAGAACTAGTGCTGGTCGGTTAACCGGTGCATTAACCCTATGAGTTGTATTTCGCGTTAAATAATTACTTTTGAAGACGAGGACGATGAAAAACTTATAGAAATGATGGCTAAACTGAGCCACATTGAGTCGAAAGAATTCTCTAAATTCACTATTCATCAGATGTCTGTTCACTAAAAGATTAAACAACCTTCTTTTTCTCGTTATTTGAACATGACATGATGCTGGTCGTATTTTTTTAAGAGTAATTATTTCTTCTAGTATTTCATCGTCTTCCATTTCTTCAATAAATATATACGACAAACCTTCCATGTGGAGCCAATCTGAGGACTACGACTGCCGCCTCCGAGAAAAACGGACAATACCTAAGCGACGATCGCAACTCTCAGTCGCCTCGAGGAAGCCGTACCTTAACTGAGGTAAGTAGGGTAGAAACGTGCCTGCTTATAGATATGATTGCATTTTATAGTACAAGGGAGATGCAAGGAGCATTCCTGGAGAGCATCAGATGCCAGTGTGTTATTTGGTGCCCAAATTTAATTTGGATATAAACTTCAATAAGGTACATATCATTTATTAACCAAACCTGAAACACAGTTATCAACAGCTAAGAGGGAACAACTGGTTAAAAGAGGTCAAAACGGAATTTAGAAATACGCCGGAATTCAAATCTTAGATCCTCATTGGAGAAAAGTACATCCGGATTTCAGGAGGAAGTGTTCGCAATATGAGCAAAATTATTCAGATTAATGCCTACACAAATAAGAGAATCATTAAGTTATAATATATATAGTTAGACAACCCGACGGCTTTAAGACCATTGGAAAGCGTTAAAGTCACATGTAAACTGCCAAAGGAACATTGGTGGACCATAACAAAGTTAGCCTGATATGAGTTCCGGGGCATTAAGAAATCGAAGGCAATGAACCAGTAAACAGACTAGTGTAGGCATCTGTGGCTGCATAATATACATTTCGGAGAAAGAACAATGTGGAGATTTTTGAAAAGTCTCTAAGTTAGTTCCACAGCAACAGGGAAAGCAATTCAGAACTGGGACGATAATTAAGTGAACTAAAGAGCAGTTATTATTAAGCAGGTGTCAGTGTTGAGTTTTTGACCTTTTAGATATAGATTCATTTAAGCGCTTATATATTGGCATTGTTTTGTGAATCTAAATATCCTCAGGAATTTGTGTGCGTACAGTTAAGACCCACCTGGAACACACACACACACACCTATCAATCTTACCTACCAACGGAGTAGTTAAATGGGTGTATTGTACTGACTAAAATACTCTGATAAGAATACACGGACGCAGCATTATATTAATAGTGGTCGTCGGCACTGACTGAGAAGATCTCATACTACAGACATATGATTTCAGATATAGAGTAATTGGAAACGCCGCTGCCAGCATGATGTTTACAAGATCGACAATTTTCTGTCAATAACCAAACTGACAGTGCGCAAGCTTTATACAAATGTTTAAAAAAATACAGTCAGACAGCGATAAATATGACTACAGTATAATATAGAAAACAATTCATTATTAGGAAAGTAATTAAACGCCTGACAACATTTATCATTAAGCAGAGATCAACAGGGATAATCAAACAAGATTGTATGTTGTATTCTGAACCAATCCTACTACACATCACTTTTATTTTCGAGTTGGGGTGTAGATGTTACCCTTAACACGTAAAGTGCCATGGTGGGTTTAACGGACCCACCACTATATTTGGTTTTAATGGCTGCGGTGGGTTTCGCGGATATACCACTCATGAAAACAGATTTCGTTGCGTTTATATTATATACCCACCATGGCTAAAATAATATTTTATTTATTAGCGTCGTATTCAGGCATTTAAGTGCAACAGAACTTAATTCTAACAAATAAAAAGTAAACATGGACCGTTAATGCGCAAATATACCCTACAGAAATAAGAAAATAATATTTTAAGCTTATTTAAGTTTAGCATAATCAGAATTAAAAAAACAGTCAAGACAAAGACAGTTGGAGCATCCACAGCATCTTAGTTTTGTTTTGCCGTTCTTTTTTTTGCATTTTCGACCGAATTGTGCTACCATTTCTTCCAGAACAAGCTTGTTTTTTTCCATCTGCCTGCTCGAAATGTACGAGATCAAAGGCGGGTACCTGCAATAAATACCACACAAGCACTTGCCTGTTAAAATACGGGGTATGAAACCTGTCTAGGCTTTATATACGAGGTTAATTCTTAACGGATGCTAAACTACTATGTATAACAAAATGGAATGATTTCAAATTAGATTAATAAAGATCCAAAGTCAACACGTCAACACCTGTTAGGTTGGCTTGAGCCGTCATAGCGACAGTGTTGCTTTTTAGAGACATGAAATAAACTATATTGTATACGAATTGAAAAAAAAATCCGTGTCACAAGTATTAGTTTATTTCATGTTTCTATATTTATATTATACAGTGTCAACTACTTATATTGAATAGATTACTTTCAAATGAAAGATAAATATCTGGTGTTTGCAACTTGCAATGAGAAATAACAATGCATTGTGGCAGTATGTAGATGGTGACGTCTTTAAATTAAAGATCTCAACGTAGCACTGCACATACAGACTGAAAGAGATTTGTACTATATGCCACGGTAGTTCAATTGGTTAGAACACCTGACCGGCAATCGGGAGATGTTGGGTTCGCATCCCACTTGTGCCACGGATTTTTTTTTCAGTTCGTATACAATATTAGTTTATTTCATGTTCCTAGATTTATATTATACAGTGTCAACTACTTATTCCTTTCATTTATCTGGTGTTTGCAGCTTGCAATGGGGAAATAACAATCCATTGTGGCAGTACGTAGTTTGTGTCGTCTTGAAATTAAAGATCTCAAGGTAGATACGGACTGAAAGAGATTTCTACTACGTGCCACGGTAGTTCAATGAATTAAGATCGGTTGTATGTGTGCGGATTTGTGTACTGAAGTTTGGATTTTGTAAAATGTTAAGCCACTGAGGATGGACATTGTGTGTCCGAACAATGTCTGGCAGATTTTATGACTACAGCATATTTATTTTGTGGAGTCTGGTCTATTATTTCGGTAATTAATGATAAACATTACTTGCAATTACATTACATTACCAATGAAGGATTTGCAAAAGCATAAATGCAATTTTTTCTTTGATTAGAAAAAATTTCTATTGAAAAATGTAAACTACATACTTTTGTACGGTTGTAACTCTGCTTTGTAGTTAATTCTGCAAATGTATGAGTCTCCACAAAAAATTAAGTAATTTAATATTCAAATTCAAAAGATGGCAAGGTAAATAATATAATTTGTACGTACCTTTTGGACATCGCAAAATCGATATTCCTGGATTTCCTTCTCTAGACGAACAACTTTCCACAGGACAGCAATAAACACTCATTATATTTATTATTTAGTACGATTAAAGATATAAAAAGGCGCTTTACAAAACGGATAATTTGACCTATAAAACAGTTTTTTGCTGAATTATACATTATTCTAGAGGTATTAACGTAAAAAAAATTGACCCCAGAGGACCGGAAATTTCCGTTCTGAAAATAGGAAGGAAGGATTGGACCTAATTTTAATGCTCTCTAAAATTTACCAATGTAATATCCCCGAAACAGCAACGAAACAATTTTTTTTAAAGAGTCCGTTAGACGTAAGTCCCCAGTTTCACTGCAGCCTCATGGGTTATTGTGAAAAGTCCCCGTAGTTTTTGCCACCCAATCCAACAACCTTGAGTAGTTCCCTCGACGTTCTTTTAGACAAGCCCAGCGCAAGTTCCGTGCCAGTATATGGGGTTTCAGAGGCTTGTCTAGCCAGCCAATCCGCTCTCTCGTGGCCTTCTATTCCAGAGTGCCCCGGGACCCACACTAGATTTACCCTATTGTGGTCCGCCAAGGGCATGACTTTTCTTCCCATTAAGATACCAATTCCGCCTAATATATTCTATAAAACTGTCTCACTCAAAAATAAAAGTTATAAGACTATTTTTTTTTTGTAATTTTGAAGGGACTGAGTATATTAGGGGTGCAGGAATACTGACCTACAATAAATTAAAATATTGTTAATAGTATAAGTTTTTTTCGCCAACGTACGCCAATGTTTTATTTAATTCCGATTATGAAATCGGGCGTGTAGGATGCTAGAATAAAAAACAATTGAATCAGCCTAATATGTAATTTTCCCAAATAGATACTTTTTTATTTGATCCTGATGATAAGATTCATATAAATGATAAATGTTATTCTTTATGGCCTATGGCTCATTATTTACATAGAATACCATGAAACATTGCATAATGTAATATTGTGTTACATATTTTATGTTTGTTTGATGCTATATTTGCTATAAAATGTTCTACTTAAGTTGATTTTCTATTCCTGTGTTTTGTTTACCAATTCACCATTGGAAATGAAATCATATAAAATGAAAATCATATACTTGTAATCATTTTATCAATCTTTTTGTATATGAAACAATTTAACTTATATTATTTCGCAAATTTAATATATTTCGCACTGCTTCACCATATTTTGTCACCGTATAATCGCTTTCACCTAAAAAAAAAATAAATTTCAAAAACGAAACTCTTACAAGATGCCAAAACATGCCAATATTATAAACAATAAAAACAATAATATTAACTCATAATTTAATTAATTTAATTCAATGAAACAGTTTCCAAAATTATGCTTGTGCCGTTCGCAAGACACATGCAAGGACCGGAAAGACACTCGGACGACAACAAAACTGCCATCCGCCAATCATGCCAAACCGCCACCGCGACGCCCACACTTCAAGCGTCGAATAAACTCACCGATAGGCGCAAAGAAATCGAGGTTTAAATAAGAGTGAGAATTGGTCAATCTGATATCTCTGGGGATATGAATGATGTCGTCCGTAATTCGTACGGTGGAACTCTTCGTGGAAAAGCTGAGAGGCTCTATTATTCCTGGACGGTATGTGTAAATTAATATTGGACAACAAATTGGAAGACGATACCAAATTGTTTAACAGCTTATATAAAATGGTTAGATCTCTGATGACCCTGCGATCGCTCAACATTGTGAGCCCCAACTCATCCATCAAAGCACCGTAATCAATCACAAAACCAGTAGGTCGCGGACGACCAAGCTTGAAGTGAGCGTACCTTAGGAATCGGCGCTAAACTTTCTCGACCTGGGGAATACGGCAATCGTATGATCGGGCCCAAACCGCAGAAGCATACTCCAAATGCGGTCTAACGAGCGTCGTGAACAAAGTCCTAATAGTGTTGACATTATTAAAATCTGCAGAGCAGCGCTTTATGAATACCACCATTTTGAGCAACTTGGAAGTCGAATATCTGATTTGATCGATATAATTCAAGGAGGTGTACACTGCCAGATCCCAGACTGGGGATTTGCATTTCAGGGACGATGATCAATAAAATATTCATACAAAAGTGGTCTTCTAGTTCGGTTGAAATTAACGCAAACGCATTTAGAAATATTTAACCACATACCATGCATTTCACACCAATGCACAAATCTCACAACATCATCTTGTAGAAGATAACAATCTGTGGGACCGCCAATACGCCTGTAACATTTCAGGTCGTCCGCGAAAAGCCTGAATTCATTGTAAATGAAACAATGCCTTATATCATTTACAAACAAGATAAACAATAACGGCCCCAGGTGAGAACCCTGGGGGACACCAGATGAAACCAAAATAGGAATAGAAAGGACTTCATTGAAACGAACTATCCATCTACCACTAAGGTAGCTATCCAACCATGTCAACATCGGTGCTGTCACGCCAAGCCGCTACAACTTATGAATGAGGAGCCTGTGATCACGCAGTCGAAAGCCTTGGAAAAATCGCTCGTGACAAATAATGCCGAACTGTTCGTCGATTATAATTGGCTTAAATAAAGTTGTTAAGGATCTTGTAATTAACTTTTCAAAAAGCTTGGGAACGGAGTTGAGAATACAAACAGGACGGTAGTTTGACACGTCAGTTCTGTTTCCAGACTTGAAAAAAGGGTTGATAAAATTAGACTTCCATTCGACTGGAAAGTGGTCTGAACGAAGAGATAAGTTGAAAATAAATTGAAGGGGAATAGTAAGAGAGAATCGACACTCATTATTATAGGAACAATGGAGGAATTCTATCAGGACCGGCCGAATTTCTTACATTCAGTTTACTGAGCATATGGAAAACTTCAGAAACTGAGACAATATAATTCGCAACACTCACAAAGTTCTCTTCCTGGCCACTTATAATCAAATCTGAACTCCCGTCGCTATATACCGACTGGAAATATGCCGCAAACAAATTGTCACTCTCATGACCCCCTCACCGGATTTTTCTCCCCAAGGCACACGCGAAGGCAACTCTACACACTATTTTTTTTTTTTACATTTTGCCTTCTTCAGGTTCAAGGAAACAAAATCCAATCATATTATTACACTATTGTGTAATATGATTGGATTTTGTATTCCGAGTTTTTGTTTTAACGTATTTACCTTAAAACATATACAATAGACATACATATACATAAAACACAATTCTATGTACCTAGTTATCATATCTACAATTTATTATAATTTGTTTTGTTGATTTGTTAAAATATTTATTTTAAATAGCAATGTTTATGGGGATGTTCCGGGTATTGACATTCTTGGGTGTAAAGTGTTTATGAATTCATTAGTGTTATATCTGTTTGTAATATATATACCACCGCAAACGAATGTCGAGCAGCTCTCAACTTTTTTTGAGCATTTGGAGTCGCTGCAGTGTCTTTATAATGAGAAAGTTATATTTGTTGGCGACTTCAGTGTTCACTATGGGTCTCCTTCTGTCGACTCGCCAGTAAAACTACTAACTATCCATAACTTTGAGAACTTCTATGGCCTTAATCAGGTCAGTACTGTTGCCAATTGTTTTGGCGACCGGCTTGACTTGGTGTTTTCTAACATTGCATGTACTGTTAAGGTTGATGAACACCCCTTTGTGGAGGAGGATGTGTTTCATCCAGCACTTATGATGGAATTTTCGGAAATTGTAATAAAGCCGAAACCATTTTCTCTGAATTCCAATTTCACTCCATATAATTTCAAGAAAGCGGATTACCCAAGCTTGTATAGCGCACTTCTTTTGGAGGATTGGTCTGAGGTCGGCGATGGTGGCGATGACATTGACGTTGTGGTAGACAAAATGTATGAAATTATCTATAATATCATTGATAGGCATGTCCCTCGAGTTCGGAATTTCAAGCGCAAGTTCCCGGTCTGGTTTAGATCCACAATAATTAGAAATATAAAGGAGAAAGAACTGCAGTTAAGAAAATACAGAAGAACTGGTGATCCGAACTGTTTGGAAAAATTTCAAAGACTTCAAAGAGCCGTGAAAAGTGAGATTGATGTTGCCTATTCAGAATATCTGGAACGCGTGCGAGGGGATCCTGCTTGTTTCTGGTCATTTTTTCATGCAAAAAATAATACCACAAGAATACCTAGCGTCATGTCATTCAATGATGAGCAATACAGCGAGCCACAGGCTATAGTGCAGTGCTTTGCTGAGTTTTTTTAATAGCGTATTTCAGAAGCCCAGTGAATCTGATGTCAGTACTGTGAATAATTTCTCTTATTCCACGATTTCTGTGTCGAATATTACTGAAACTGAAATAATTGATTCTTGTAAAAAATTGAAAAACAAGTTTACGGCCGGACCTGATGGGTTGCCATCGTTTTTAATAAAGGATTGCGTGGGAATCTTGGCGCGTCCACTAGCAACAATATTTAATAGGGCTCTCAACGAAGGCAAGTTTCCAGATCGGTGGCGAGAGGCAAGAGTTGTGCCTGTTTATAAAGCAGGCGACAGATCGCTCATCAATAACTATCGACCGATTTCTATATTATCCAATTTCTCTAAATTATTTGAAGCTGTGCTGTATAACAGAATATGTAATTCCGTACATGGGCAAGTTTCCCTTAATCAGCATGGGTTTTTCACCGGGAGGTCTACTGCCACTAACCTTGCAATTTTTACTCAGCAAGTGAATGAGGTTGTTGATGGTGGTGGGCAATTTGATGTGTTGTATACGGACTTTGCTAAAGCATTTGACCGTTTGGATCACCGAATACTTGTTCAAAAGCTCGATCGATTCGGATTTGATGATGGTTTGAAGTCGTTAATTACTTCATATCTTCAGAACAGACTTCAATATGTATATTATAACGGCTATAAGTCAGAGAGGTATTGGGCTTCCTCAGGCGTTCCACAGGGATCCAATTTGGGTCCACTACTTTTTTCTATTTTTATAAATGATCTAAATGATTGTCTGTGTGTAAAACGGCTTTTTTTTGCCGACGATCTTAAGTTGTTCGCCCCTATTACTTCTCATGTAGACTGTCTTCGGTTGCAGGACGATCTGAGAGCTGTGGAACATTGGTGTAACGTTAATAATCTAACGCTCAACGAGAATAAATGCAAATGTATGACATTCACTAGAAGGAAGAATATTATAAGCTTTCGCTACACGGTTGGTGGGACCGCACTAGCTAGGTGTCTGACTGCTGCTGACCTGGGCGTGCTTTTCGACTCTAGTCTATCATTTGTGCCTCATGTGGCTGCTAGGACTGGTGAAGCTGTGAGATCCTACGGTTTTATCGTGAGAAGCTGTAGGAGTTTTCATAGCATTGATGCGTTGAAAGTTTTGTATAACTCTTTTGTGCGTTCGAAGCTCGAATATTGCTCCTTGATTTGGTACCCGATCTATCAGATTCATGTGCGGAATGTTGAGAGTGTCCAAAGAAAGTTTTTGAAATACCTTTCATTTAAGGCAGACGGTATTTATCCTGACAGAGGGATTGAATATACGTTGTTGCTGAACAAGTTCAATTTCAAGAGTTTGGAGTTTAGAAGAATATTTTTTTCTCTAAAATTTTTGTATGATCTTTTACATAATAGAATCGACTGTTCTGAACTCCTGGCTCAAATAAATTTTAACGTGCCCAGACTTGGCGCCCGCAATCCTTTACTTTCTACTCTCAGCGCCCTTGCACTAACCTCTATACAAAATCGCCCGTATATGTCATGTGTAATAATTTTAATTTGATTTGCGCTGACTGTGACATTTTTAATTGTTCAAGGGAAGCACTTAGGAGAGCTGCTCTGACTGTTTGTGCGTCGTAGCTTCTCTTTTTGTCCTTGTTAATTGTTTAATTAGTATAGATCAATCATGTTTTACTTTTAATGGATTGCTTATTGTGTTATGTATAATATTTTGTTTTTTTTTTTGTGGAATTACCTATTGTATTATAATTTTGCTCTGTTAAGGGAGAAATCTGTTGAGCAATAAAGGCTATTATTATTATTATTATTTATGAAGTGTAAATAAATTAGTTTTAAATAACGAACGTTGTTTCTCAGTGGCTAATATTTTAGTGTTGTTATAATATAATTGAAAGAGTGGTTTTGATCTTCGCAGTGTTTTGTTAATGCAGTTTTTCTAGATGTTGTTTCGTTTGTCCTATATATTATATATTACAGTTATTGCACGGGATTTCATATACTACGTGGTTTTTTTTTAAATGTTGCTGTTTTAGATTTGAATAAATTTTTTGTTTTAATGATCTAGTAGTTTTATGGCAAACATTTAAATCATATTTTTTTAGTCTCTTTTTGAAATTCTCTGATAAACCGTTTATGTATGGAATAGACACATATTTTTGATTAGTTGATTCATTATATTTTTTTGGAGAATCATTATAAAGTTTGTGTATTCTATTTTCTAAAATTTGATTGATAAAATGTACTGGGTAGTTATTCTTTGATAGGATTTCTTTGCCATTTTTATACATTCCTCTCTGAACTCATAGTCCGATAGTTTCAATACTTTTTCTGTCAATCCAATCACAACGCTCTTTTTGTGATATGGGATGACACGAATTAAAATTTGTATGTCGACCTGACTAAGTTGGTTTTGTATACCATTTGGTTCGTATTTTGTTTTTTAAGTTTATAAGAGTAAGGTCTAGAAAAGTTAACAGCGAATTTTCCTCGGTGTGGTAAATTGTATTTTCGGGTGATATGAGTTCTAAAAGGCCAGCATTTTATTTATTTGATCCGACGGTATAAATTGTAGATATGATAATGCGCGGTCTACGACACAACCAGCTGGAGTGTTGCTAATAGGTGTACATTTTCTCTTGTACATGCATTCCTGCCTATTTAAAATAAATATTTTAACAAATCGACAAAACAAATTATAATAAATTGTAGATATAACTACATAGAATTATGTGTTATATATATATATCACAGAATTTATCGACCGTACTCGTAATAAAATGACTAACTATGTCGGGCTAATCGGTCTGTTATGAATCAATTAAAACTCATTTATCTTGACACCTCTATATTTCGCCAATACATTCGTGGCTTCTTCAGGAGGAAAAGCTAACAATGAATTCAATGAATCAACTTATGTCATACAGTAATCAAATAAAAACAAAAGACTTACATTAGAGTTAATATATGTAGGCACAATACATGACTTAACCAATAAAAACGTTGATAAAAATACTGTAAAAACAATTCACCGAAACAAACACATTAAAATCTGGTAGAAAATGGCAATTTCATTCAATACGTGTGGGTGTATATCTATTTTATTTACTATCATATGCAGGAGAGACCTTCTTAGAGATGGTTCATATAAACAAGACAGGAAATACTATTAATTCACGATCTGATATTAGCCAGCTGAGTGTGATATACTCCAATCTTCTAAATGACTGAATGTTTTAAACCACATGGTATATACCTGAGAATTGTTGTTAAAGTTTATCTCTCCTGCATATGATAGTAAATAAAATAGATATACACCCACACGTATTGAATGAAATTGCCATTTTCTACCAGATTTTAATGTGTTTGTTTCGGTGAATTGTTTTTACAGTATTTTTATCAACGTTTTTATTGGTTAAGTCATGTATTGTGCCTACATATATTAACTCTAATGTAAGTCTTTTGTTTTTATTTGATTACTGTATGACATAAGTTGATTCATTGAATTCATTGTTAGCTTTTCCTCCTGAAGAAGCCACGAATGTATTGGCGAAATATAGAGGTGTCAAGATAAATGAGTTTTAATTGATTCATAACAGACCGATTAGCCCGACATAGTTAGTCATTTTATATATATATATATATATATATATATATATATGTGTATGTCTCTAGTATATGTTTTAAGGTAAATAGGTTGGGTATTGTGCAATAATATTGTGTTTTGTTACATTGTAGATAAAAATAGTACAAAAGAAATGACAAATATTGAAAAAATATAAAATGTACGAATAATTATAGTAAATAGTATATAATTTTATGAACCCAAAAATCCAAAGAAAATAAAATGATTATTATACTTGTAAACAATATCAGATCACTTATGATAATATGAATACAGAAACAGTAGTTTCAATCAACGTGTTTGAACACTAAGACGAATATGCCTATAATGGAATCCATGAAAAGGAGTACCTACCGTTTTTAATTATATAAAGGAACACAAAGTAACTACATTATAAATATCTTACCTTCATTCATATAATCACTAACAGCTTTAGAGTATATTGCAATACCATCTATCTGATCATAGGTTTTACCAAAAATGGTTTCAATATTATTCTTGGATGCGTTATTATTCCATTCATAGTATTCCATGTCCGCTTCCGATTTTAGATCTTCCCATGGCTCAACATTCTAAAAGTCAATTAAGGAAATAAAATTAAGTTGTTTTTTTTTATAATTTGAATAATTTTAACCGCAAAAGATGATAGTAAACAGGGCATTGGATTAAGACAAAGCTGACATTGCACCGATGTGACCCTCGCCAGACGAGAGTTTGCTTGGATCCGATGCCTCGAATAGAGTGAGAAAGATGAAAGTGTTGCAACGGTTGCAAGCAACAGGTCAGCAAGTCATCCATAATAATATGGCAAAAATTTTGATGCTGAAATGCGCACATGAAAACAATACTGCATTAGAGTCATGTGCCTTGTAAAGGGTAATTCAATTTGGGTTTTCACATTACGGCATAAAATAATTTTAAAACGCCACTGTATTTGTCAACGGCAGTGTGAGATTTCTAACCTAGAAACATGAACAAAATTAGTCATGGAGCAATACACCTCGGAACAACGCGTTAAAATTGTCGAAGCGTATTATGAAAATGGGCGATCGAGGAAAAATACGTTTCGTGTCCTACGTGAATTTTTTGGTGCGCAAAATCGACCTTCGGAGAGGACAATTTAGAATGTGGTTCAGAAATTTCAGCAAACTGGATCCGTAAGTAACATTAAAACCCCTCAGCATGTGCGTAGAGGTCATTTGCAAGAAAATATTGCCGTTGTTCGCGA
This sequence comes from Apoderus coryli, assembly GCA_911728435.2. NCBI lineage: Eukaryota > Metazoa > Arthropoda > Insecta > Coleoptera > Attelabidae > Apoderus > Apoderus coryli. Next base: position 4,520,494 of record OU452204.1, on the reverse strand, counting down.
AAGTATGGCCGAAAATCCAAGCACAAATTCAAATTCTTTATTTGCCATAGAATGTAATACATTACATTGTCGACTCGTCAAAATAACAATAAAAAACAAACAGTATAACAGTTACATATTACAAGTATCACAGCGAGAAAACAAACAATTAATAATTTAAAAATTCGTCAACTGAATAAAAACATTCACGAACAAAAAAGTCTTTCAGCTCGAGCTTGAACTTATCTATTTTCATATCCGCGAACCCACCAATTCTCAGAATCTTGTGCCATATAGTTCGGGTTTTTCTGACCCTTCGATAGTCTGGAGAATGGCAATTCTAGGCTGTCCTTAATTCTCGTATTATATTTGTGTATATTTTCTCTTTTTTTCATTGATCCTGATAGCTTTTTTATGTTGATTATCAGTGCGTACATGTATAGGCACATCATCATCGATCGCAGCAAGTAGGCCTTACATATTCCACTCCACAGCGAATTTTAAACAATGATTTAAAGCTACACCCATACAAACTCCAAATAACGCAGGAATTGGAGCCTAGTTTGTGGTTGAAATCGGTTGAGTATACCCAGTTTTACACACTAAAGTGAAAGAGTTTCGTAAAAATCACCCAATTTGGGTTCTAAAACTGTACCTAGCACTGCAAACGTCAAGCGTAAACAAATCGATAAAAATGCCTCCGCGAGGTTGCCACGCATTTGTATCCAGTAGAACTGGATTTTTATGAATCATATTATATTTGATTGATTTCTTGACATTACATACTTTATGAACATCATAATGGAAGCCGAATACAAAAAGAATTATTATAAATATTGTACGGTTCTGCAATGTGCACTGCACTGTGACCAACCCTAATAAAAATTTACACTGCGATGTGAAATACGAGTTCTGATTCTATGAATAAAACCAACAATTGGCAACAGTGTTGGATTTTATTAGTAAACATATAAAAAGTTCTGCAGGATACAAACATTTTTGTGATTATTTTCTTGTTATGCCACTTCTATGTTTGTTTATTTGTCTATATTGATATAATGACAACTATTGACAGCTACTAACATAACACTTCAAATAATTGCGCATACGCATTATCAATTTCGACATAAACATACTTCATCAAAATAAAAGTTAAAATTTTTCAAGGTTGTGAGTTATGCTTATGCAATTATTCCTAAAAGATCTCGTATGCTTAGATGATTAAATGAAGGTCATTAACTAGTTTGGCACACCTAAAGATAGTTCGGGATTGGTAGAATGTTTTTGGCTTAAAATGACATCACTACGCACGCACGCACTGTTCAATCTTTTTATTCTTTCATCTTATCAACATGAAATGAAACAGTTCTGTAACGTTGAAGACAAGCTTATAAATTCGTGGTTCGCTAATGTCAATGTAATGTAAACGGTGAACTACTTACCTATAGCAAAGATTAATGTACACAATTAATCTTTGCCTTATAGTTTTGAACCATTTTGGTGTTGATAAATATAAATTGACGTTTAAATCACAAATGCTTGCTTAAATAGTAATGAAAAACTAGTGAATAATAAATTTCGTTCTTGTAGGATTTCCTCCTTCAGCGGTTGGTTTGATTAGTACTTGCCTAGATTTTATTCATAAGGCTAAACTTAAATATTGATTGCAAAGTAGTATATTTTGAATTTTCTCCAGACCTTCAGAAATCGCGCTTTCTCATGTAGGTACCTATATAAATTACGATATAACATAAAAGCATAACAACCCAACTACGCCAGGACTTCAGCAAGAGTCCACAACCCAGGAAACTAAAATCGATTAAACTTTAATATGCCCTAGAAATATTTCCAAAAACTACAAAACGAATTACTTAATTATTTGAATTATAACTTACCCACGATTCATGAAACAAGGCTGTCACCAAGTACATTGCATAATCGTAATTCTGCTTCTTTAACGGACATCTATCAGTCACAATTGTAACAGTATCGTTTTCCTCATTATATTTCTCCCCCACTAGTCTCAAAAATTTGTCTTTCGCCCTCTGATTCAATTTCAAAGCCGCTAATTTAAATCGAACAGTCACTATCCTAGCCAATGGATCCCGAATTGATGGCGAACTATGGCAATAGTCACTGGAAACAATTTCCAAAGGGAATATTTGTTCACATTTTTCTACAGAATCCAACTCTTTCGGCCAAGTTGTACAAAATCGTTTTAAAGCTTCACATTGTCGCTTTATCACTGGTGGCGTTAAATGTAGGAAATTTGGTATTTTCATTAGTTCGGCATTTGCGAATTTACCAGGAGGTGCACCTTTTTCCACATAACCTTGTCGCACCGGCAATGGTACAGCGGCAGGGTGAAAAGTACGAGGTCCTGGCCATACGCTGCCCCAGTCTTGATCTATCTTCATGGAATTTGTTCTATTAACAGAGAAGAACAATACAGATAAAGAAGAATATTGGTATTAAACTTATGAATATACATGCCTAGGTGGTAAAACATCGATCTTCCTTTGCTGTCGTTTATGTTGTAGTTGTTGTCTAGTATTTCGTATATTTAGTACCTTAAACTCATCTGAAATTAAGAGTCATCTACGATTACACAATACTAATGGCCGTGTGCACCAACAGTTTTTTAGGCAGCACGTAATATTAGACGTATTTTGTTCGCACTTATTCTGTCCCTAATGTTAGGTGCTGCCTACAATTGTTGGTGAAAACGGCCGTAACAATTATAAACTACGAATTATTTATCGTACCGTTCTTAGAATCTGTAGCTGTTGCAAAACATGCGTATAATAATTGCCTTTCGGATGGTCTGAACAGTAGTTTTTCGATATTCTTTGAATAATGCAACATTTTTAAGCAAATTATATTTTTAAGTTTATAACTTTACTCATAACCTCCATTTCTCGTTTCTCTTCGTCTTTGTTTCCTGGCTTAATCTGAGGCAAAAATTTGCACCACTGATTTGTTATGCTGATTGGGATTATAGACCTCACACCTCAAGGTGCATTAACTAAATAGGTTGCCTCGATTGATCTTGACCAACCACAAGCAATATATGTGACCGGCGACCGGCTTGCTTTATCACGGCATTATTTACAGTTATACACATTTATCTATTGGCATTATGGATTTTTTTGTTCTGTAATCTTTTAATTAAATAAATATAAAATATAAATTTTGCATGACATATCGATCCAAGTATCCAAGGGTGTGTTGGGTTTATATCTCGGTAAAAATAGGGTCAGTCGTATTTTTGTACCAGTATTATGATATTGTCCATTATAAAAAGATAGTTATACACAATAATAGGTAATAGGTCAATTCGAGTTTTTAAAAAAAATGTTCACACAACTTTAAACAAAACATGATATAATAATAGGGTTATTCTTTCGTACTGAACTAAGTGAACATCTGAAAATTGTCAGTTCATTCACGATTGTCCGTATTCTTTCGACATCGGTCACTTCTACCATTGTCTTTAAAAGGACAATGCTTCTACCATTGTGTTTATTATAATATAGTGTGTCAGCGCTTGGTTAGTACCTGTCAACTAACAACAGATGGCGTTATGGTATACCAGAAATTTATTAACGAGCGCCGTCTGTTGTTAGATGATGGTACTAACCAAGCGCTGACACACTATATTATAATAAACACAATGCTTCTACCAAACTGATTAAAATTCCTACCCCCCTTGCCGCTCACTGATCAACCTCTCAGTACCGGTTAGTTCGTTCAGTTAACAGTTAACCTCTAAAAGTATTGAATATTGAGAGATAATATGATTTCGAATCAAACCAATAAATTGTAAAAGCTTAAAACATGGATAATAATATCATGGAAGAAATAATTTTCCAGTTTTCAGAGCAGATTTGGTTGTTTTCTCAAGTTTTCGAAGTTAAGTGAAAGACAATCACAAAAAAGATGATCTTTCGGCCTCGCCAAATATTCAGTTCAGTACAATCACATTCAGTTTAATCACATTCACTTGTTCAGATCAATCACTACGAAAGAATAACCCTAATAATATTTACAAAAACACCAAAATGTCTAAACTCTTATTCGAGGAAGTATAAAATTCTTTCAGTAACAGCTCTCAAACACTATCGTAACAAAACCGCTAATCTCAAAAACAATAAACTAAATTTGCGCATTGGCTAGTGGCCACAAAACTCAGGTCGCCGCTGACGTCACGACCCCGAAAGCTGCTCAATGAGGTAACCTCTACTCTATATAGTTAATGCGCCTTGCTCACACCTCATCAAATGGAGTGCACAAAACGGGGTATGTTTTGTGATGGGGTGGTTGTTAGATCATCGACAGCAGGTGGAGATATTGATAACAATGCACTAATATTACAAATTACAACTAGATTGTAACCCATATTGAACTGTTCCCTGCTATTTGGAACAACTCTTCCTGGTAATTTCAAAATTTTGTTCGAACTTTAGGGTAAATTCAAGCACCGAGATAAATAAACTAGTTAAGAGTAGTTTTTATTGATGCGGATTTTCCCCCTTTGCACAACCAGACCAAAAGAGAAAAAAGTTTAATAGAACATTTTATTAGGTTTTAGTGGACAAAAAGTTTTTAATTAATAAAACTAAGTATACAGGGTGTCCCAATCTTAAGATGTCTCTCACATGGCATCTCCTTTTTTGTGGAAAGCGCCTTCGTCTTCGTATACATATCGCCTGCAGAGTGCTCATCGTGTAAAGAATGATTGTCTGTCGCGCTTCTATACACAAAACATAGGGGATGTTTTGTGCTTCCAGCTTCCAGAGGAGTACACTTTCGCATGCGCTTCTTCGGAGTGATGTTGCTTAGCAGAGCAACTAAATGGTCTGTGTGAAAAAGCTCCCTAGACAGAACACAGCTGATTTTTTAACCCACCTTTTGTATTTCCTTATGTAATATAGAATAAGGAAGCTACGAGTATATGTAGGTCAATTCAATTACTCAAATTACACATAAATAAATATGATGCATTCGAACAATATATTAATGTTTTTCACAGGGTTGTTTTCCTAAGTGTTTTAAACCTGGAAATGTAATTCCTTCCTTTAAGTCTAATAGTGTAAATGACTACTAGAGCGATTATTACGTCGAAGTGCAAATATATCAGTTATACGCGCAAGATCTATCTATCACTGATTTAGGAATTATATTTGATTCAAAATTCACGTTTGCTGAGCATATCAATTATAAGACACTAGAGGCAGGTAGGACATACGGTTTTCTCGTTACGAATTGCAGGGGATTTAGAAACACAGATACCCTTAAAACGCTGTACTTTAGCTACGTGCGCTCTAAACTGGAATATGGGTCACTGATATGGTATCCATATCCATGGATTGTGCCATGTCTCATGTTACTGATTAGTATTAAGTTTATTTTTTTTGTGGTTTCACCGTTTGGAATTTTATTATTTTGCCCTGTAATTGGCTTCGCTGTTGGACAATAAATGCTATTATTATTATGACTATTGTGGGGGAGGTTGTCGGGGCTTTTGAGGAGGGTAATCACGCGGATTTAACTAGGTGTGATTTGCCTAGGGCGTTTCTGACGATATTCTCTTAGGTCTTGGAGAAATTATTGATGCGAGCGCCGTTCCCTTATAGCTGATTGGATCTCTCCTCCTTGACCGACGGCAGCAGGTGGAAGTGAGTGGTATGGAGTCCCCCATGGTTCCGTACTTGGCCTTTACTTTTCATTAAATATTTATATTGAACATATCTGTCACTGCCTATATGACGGACGTGTCCTGTTCTCTGAAGCGGTATTAGTGTGAGCATCATTGTCTTTATATTTATAAAGGCAATGGGTGAGGATAAATGGTATCCTGCTAGCATTTTGTGTATACACTGGTTTCATTTCTATTTTTATGGTTGGTGTTACCTATACACTGGATTTGTTCGGCCTCTGTATAGTGTATGTAGATGGTACGTGTTTACATATTTCTACTGTTGTATATCTCGCTGTTCTAAAATGCAGACCGATATTATAGAGGGGCAACGACTATGGTACTCTGACGCGCTCGTAACAAGAGCGAAAGTATCTGTCGACCCCCTCGGTCTGGTTCTGTTCTACTGAATTAGACTGAGGCCCTGCTAAATACAACAAAATACCTTGTGTAGGAAATACCAGTAATTTTGTCCACTATGCTTCGAAATTATTTTTCATTTTTATTATATTCTATAAAATTAATACGGGATTAATTGTCGATTGCAGTGAAACAACACAAGACTCCTAACTTTCAACATATATTTTATTTTAAATAATACAACAAAACGGTATAACTTTTCAACTGACAATAGTTTACATTATTATACTCTTTACATAATATACAGTTACTTAATACTTCTGAAATGCATGCATAAAATTGGTAATGCTTAAAACACATAAAACGAGAAACCTAACTATCTCTGAACTATAAAATAATTGACAGATATGAATAATTATTGGGAATACATTTTTTATTTTCACATAATTTACTTGCTAGTTCCTATATATAGGATAGATGCTTAATTCAATAGGCGATTCAATTAGTCAGTGAATCTGCGGTTAACATTACGTCCAAATAACGCAGTACGCACTTGAGGTACTAATTGTGCTGCAATCAGTTCCAAACGAGCTTCAAGTGTATTATTAATACGGATTTTGTTGTACTGTGCTAAAAGTTCGATTCCACCATTGGAATCCTGGGATAAGTGGGTTTCATCATCAATTTTTAAATGTACCTCTTTCCCTGTGGCATCCTTGTATTTAGTTGATACAGTTGGTAGCAGTGATTTAACCAACTCTCGGTCTTGTGGGCGTACTCTTATGAAAACATTGACTTCAAACAGCTGTAAAAGTTATATGTATAATGTTTCTGTTTTACATACTAAAAACTAAGAAATAATTACATTACGACAAATAATATAATTTCATTCTTTAAGTATGACTGCGAGGGCCACACGGATGAGGCGTTATGGTGCACAAATGTGAGTAAACAGAGCGTTACTAAGGTTTGTTGGATAGTACGAATCACCCTATGAGTTCAAAAACCTACACATTTGATTAATATTTTTGCAGGATTATTAATTATTTATAATTGTTTTGTCAATGTTTGAATGTTATGTAGAGATAGCCACCTGCCTAATAATTTTACAAGCCACTAGATCTAGGTCCCATTGCATTCTTCGCGAGCCAACTAGAACTCATCAGCCAGATTGGATTCTCGTAAGCTTGAAATGCTCCAGCATAGCACCCGCAAATAATATATACGTCGCGCGTCGTGACCATAAGGAAAAATAAAACTACAACAGGATGAGTACTGCCAAATATACATAGTGAGGGCTATTATTGTTACATTGGCATATGCGATAGTGATAACTTAGCAAATTACTTAGTTCCCTTGTAAGTACACTTAGCAGGGCTGTCTATTTAGTCTGAAATAGGACTGAAATAATACAGTAGATAGCTTCATAAAGACTTTATTGTATTCCCCACCGCTATTAATGCGCTTTTGCATGCGAAGGCGTTGCTGGGAACTGAAACCTATAGTATGCAGTTAGTTTTTAAGGTTTTCAAAATGTACAAAAACACAACAAGAACAACCACAAGGAAGTTAGAAACAGAGACAGGTTTACCCAAAAAATTGTATGCGCAGGTTAAAAAATAATCAAATAAGACCAACTAGTGCCAGGAAAATCCATCAACTTCTTCCTAGCAATTTTATACGGCGAACATGTTTTTGTGCAAGCAAAAAGTAATATCAAAATTTTGCCTTAAATTGTATTTGAACGGACGATCGAGGCCTTCGTCTCCAAATACAGATGGGCTTGTGAAAATGATCAATTCTCATGTTACTGTGATGGAAAGGAATTAAGGGAGATTTAGATTTAATGTGTTGCGGATATTTACAGAGGACAATTTATTGAGCCGTATATACCGCAAATTCTGTTTGCGGAGGTGTATGTAGGTCTACCAGGAGCAATTTTCATAAATGATTTCAAATATACCGGATGTCCCAGAAAAATGTGGCATATCAAAGTTATATTTTTTTTAAAACTTAAAATTTAGAAACAATTATCAAAATTCTGTAAATAAGGCTGTTAAATCATTAGGCTTTGTGATACGTAACAGTAAACAGTTTAAGATCAGTACAATAATTACACTGTATAATACTCTTGTGCGTCCTCATCTGGAATATGCATCTAATGTATGGTCGCCTACAGTTTTCTTGAATATTGATTTGATAGAAAAGGTTCAAAAACGTTTTTTAAGATTCTTATATGTAAAACAAAATAATGTATATCCATTCATGCTATCGTACAAATCAATGCTTAAAACTTATAAATTGGAGACATTAGAAAACAGACGAAAAACGCAATCTGTATTGTTTATTTATTTTATTGTAAATTACTTAAAATGCAAACACTGCAATTTTATAAACAATATTACATTTAAAGTATCGAAAGTAAATCTGAGAATCTTCAATAAAGATCCTTTTTTACAGCATCAGGGAGTTTAACTCCAATAAATAATATGATGCAAGTTTGTAATACTTTCATTGCAAAAACTGATGTAGATTTAAACAACATATCATTAAAAGAACTAACTAATTCTCTTGAAAATGTCTTCGGGGATTTTGATACTTAATGAAACCCTATGAAAATTAATAGTTGTTTCCTTATACGTGTAATCCCTTCTTGTGATCGTCCTAGTCTATCTAGTTTTAAGTCTTAGGTTAAGTGTGTCTGTGTAAACACTTTACATGTAATTACCATCTGGTGTTTGTAAGGCTTGGGTAAATAAATAAATGGAACACCCAAAATTTTTTGAACAACTTGGATAAAATAAAGTTATTGTTATAATCCCTATACCTAAATCTACCGTTTGTCCAATTTTTGCGTTTTTTGCAAAAAATAGGGTCATTTTGGAAAACTGTTTAAAATAGCAAGTGAAGAGGAGGGTCGGTGTATGGTCAAATTGTAAATATTGTACAGGTTGGTCACAATTTTTTATTGTTCTTATCAATCATATTTATTTAAATAACGTTCTTATTTTAAATAGCACACCCTATATTTCATAGCACTTGTCGATACTAATTAATGTTATCTATCAAATGGTATTAGGCTTCCCTATACCTAACTGTCACCGTTTTCCAAGAAATAATTATTTTAACTTATTTATCTTATTGATTTTACTTTTAATAGTACACCCTGCAATTTACATCATTAAATTACTATTGACTGATCGCTATTCGAATATTACAACAGTTTTAGCGTAGGAAAATTGGAACTTATAAATCAATTGGGACCATACTAATCGTACTTAAAAACTTGTACACTACAATTTATTGGTTACCTAATTCTAAAAAACTCTGAAAACATGTTTAAACCATTACGTGTGATCTACCACCTATTTTTGAATTGAAAATGGCTTTAAATTTAATAAAATTAAAAATCCAGGGCCGTGTTTAAAAAAACGAAGTTGATGATGATTTCTCAAAAACGAAACGTCCTAGTGAAAATTTGTAAACTCTATCTTTTTCTTCTCAAAAAGTACCAATGAGAAAGTGCTTTTAATTTTTTTTTTAATTTTTTTATATCTGTGAAAATAATGTCAGAAATAAATAAAAACTAAAATCGCAAAAAATTGTGTATTCAAAAATTCTCGACAACAGCTAAAGTTAATTTACTTTTGAAAACACCATTCAAAAGGTGTTCAAATTCTACAACTTTTCCCTGATTTAACCGACATTGTAACTAAAAAATTGTGACCACCCTGAACAATATTTACAATTGAACTATACACCGACCTAACGTATATTCGCTTCACTTGCTATTTTCAAATTTTAAACAGTTTAGCTAAAACAATGAACGCATATAATGTTTTTCAAAATGACCCTATTTTTTGCAAAAAACGCAACAATTGGACAAACGCGTAGATGTAGGTATAGCGATAACAATAACTTTATTTTATCCAAGGTGTTAAAAAAATACAGGGAGTTCCATTTAAAAAATATAGCTTTGATATGCCACAATTTTCTGGGACACCCGGTATATTTAAAAGAATTTTTGTAAAATGTTCCTGGTAGACCTACATACACCCCCGCCAACAAAATATGCAATTTCAATTTTGTTAGTCTATGACAGATCGAGGCGAATGTACTGCCCGACCCGGTATATATGAAGGAGCCCTGAATTCTGAGCTATGTTTACAAATTTTATTGCTCAATCAGTGTTATTCAATCTGAAAGTGCGTTTAAATGTCATCACGTGTGAAAAAATTTGTGAGTCGAAAGTAAGTATTATAACATTTTATTTGTAAGAACATAAAGTAGGTAACTAGTGCATGATAATTTTCGTGTTTGTCTAAAATAATCCAGGACGTGTGAGGTTAAGTTTAGAGCATATTGTTATCCAGATATTTGGAAATTGTTCTTAATACGTCCTCTATCAAAAACCACTAATCCTGTTTCTTATTCTGACTTTCGCCCGATAAGTCTACTCCAAACTTTATCCAAGGTTTTGGAAAAAATTGTAAATTTGCAAATGTCGCAATTTCTATTTGACAATAAAATTATTTCATCGCATCAGTCAGGTTTTAGGAAAAGTTATAGCACTACTTCTTTATTACTTAATGTTACTGATAATATATTTAGGTCTCTTGATGAAATGCAGGCTACAGCTCTTGCTTTACTGGATTTCTCCAAGGCTTTTGACACAATTGATCATGAGTTACTTGTCTCAAAAGCGCGATATTACGGTTTCGATGAACAGTCATCGAAATTCCTAAATTCTTATTTAATAAATCGTCAACAGTTTACCGTTGTCAAAAACAATGCATCTCACACTGGACTTGTTACATCTGGAGTACCACAAGGTAGCATCTTGGGACCTATTCTTTTCCTACTTTATACTGCAGATTTTTTTGATTGTGTCAAGTATTCCGAGATAAATTGCTTTGCTGATGACTCGCAGGTCTCTTTTCAATTTGATCCATCTAGAGTGGCAGAGGCTAGTAGTGTGTTAAATGAAGATTTGTCGCGAATAAGTCATTACGCACACAATCATAATTTGTGCTTAAATCTTGATAAGACCCATGTGTTATGTTTTTGTCCGAAAAATTTTCAAAGCCTGATTGATTCAAAATTGAGACCAAACTTGAATGGTATGTCTTTGAATATGGTAAGTAAAGCGAGAAACTTGGGCATTATTTATGATGTGAAGCTGAGGTTTCATGAACATGTGTCAATGATTGTTAAGAAGTGCTATATGGTATTAAGACTACTGTACTCTAATATTAGTTTGATAAACTTTAAATTAAGAAAAAAATTGTGTGAATCTCTAGTACTATCAATAATAAACTACGCCAACATTTGCTACTTCCCTTGCCTAGACAAGTTCACGCAAAATCGACTTCAAAAAATTCAAAATACGTGTTGTAGGTATGTTTTTGGTCTCAGAAAGTTTGATCGTGTTTCCTGCAAGATTAACGAACTGAAATGGTTGCGTATCGAAACAAGTGTTAAATACCATTACTCAGTTTTCATTTTTCGTCTTCTTGGTTCTTCTAATCCTCCATATCTTCGAAATAAACTGCAATTCAGGCACAATTTGCATAATGTTAATATCAGAGATAGCACTAAATTATGTCTTCCGAGATTCCGTACCGCCATGTTTAAGAGATCTTTTAGTTATAATGCTTCAACTGTATATAACTCTGTGCCTAACGATTTCAAACATCTAAGTTTGTATGTTTTCCGTAGAAAAAGTCGTGATTTTTTTCTTGCTTCGCAATGATACTAATTACTCTGGATTAGTTAATTTTGTCAATTTTTCAATGTAATTAAAATATAATTACGTGTTAACATTTAATTAATGCCTAAATTTCATTTGGTCAATTTTGTTATGTTATACAATAATATTTTTGTATTAATTTTTAGAATTTACTGTTTAATTTTTTCTAAGGTTGAGTTGAGTAGCATTTATGCTAGACTTCGCCTTTATAAACACAATAATATGTAATATCGATGTAATATGTGTTTAATAAAGCCACTTTATTATTATTATTATTATATACACAAAACCCAAGTAGAACAGTTTTATTTTTACGTGATGATGCTGTTTGGGGCAGATTGGAACAAATTTGTAGGGGCAGTTTGGGACAGTGGACCAATCTACACCAGCACGCCTGAGAAAAATGAAATTGGGCTAGAAACACAGAGAAGGGAGAAAAACAAATTAAAGGCAACGAACAAACGAAATATAGGGGACAGAAATGGTTCTAGCAAGGTGAAATTGGAAAACAAAAACATAAAAGAGCAAGCCAGTTATCTTCATCAGTTAAATAATATCAATTACCTAGTATGAAAGAAAAACCCTCCAAGATAAAGTCTAAACTTTCCACAAGAAAATTACCTATCTAAATGGGCAGTTTGGAGGAAACCTGTCCCTGATTTTTTCCTCTGGGGTAAAATCAGAAGCCTCACATACAAGCAGAATTATAAGAGGCGTTCGTTGCTATGTGCATGTAATCAAATACCACCTTTCCAATTAATAAATGGTGCAAATGGGATAAGGAAAAGGTAGGTAGAATCTGTTTGGAACAAAATGGGAGACAATTTGAACATTTACTAACATAAATTGTTGTTGTTAACATTCGTATTACTATGATTATTTATCTATATATATTTAGATCAGTGTCCATCCATATCACGTTCGTTGTTTTTTTGTTTCTGATTTCAAATTAAAAATATTTAGAACTAGAAGTTAAAGAAATCGACTAAATTCGAGGAACACTCCCTAGCGGTCAAACAATTAGAGATGGCTGAATTCTGTTTAGACCAGTGATTTTCTCATTAAATTTGAGATCCAGTCCCCTAGGTCCTTTTTTCTATTAAAATAAAGGGTGTTTTCATGAGAAAGTGTCCTATTGTGGACTACCTTGCACAAATATTCGATCACCGGTTTGCCCCTCGCATTCCTAATATTATCTGACACATTCAGTTTCCGAAAATACCAAAGTAGCTGATGAAAATAAATTGTTGATTATTAGTAGGTAATCCTACCGTATTTGAATTTGAATGAATGTATATTAGCTTACTTGAAATAGTGACTGAAGAATGAGCGACTCAAGAATTTGTCCATATTTGCCCTGGTCTCTAGTAACCTCACCTAGCCTCTTACGTGAGTCTTCTAAAACAGACCTGACGTGATCTTCACGGACCTTTAACACCTTCAAACGAGCTTGATTCAACATATTTGAGGATTGACTAGAATAGTGAATAATATGACGTAAATATATTGTCACAATAGAAGGCAATGTAGATCTTACATTTTCTTTTGGAGTTCAACTTGTTTCTCTTTTTTTTCATAATATTCCATGATTTTAAGACGTTGCTGTTGTACTAAACGTCCTTTTTCAATGTTAAATTCCTCCTCAGCTTTGGCATCGATTTCTTCAGCTTTTTCATTAGCTTCTTGCTCGATGAAAGCCATCATATGCTTGATCTAAAAAAGATTTAAAAATTAGATATCATATTAAACTATTAGGTAGGTATAGAAAAATATCTTTAGACTCATATTAATTTAAGTTACCTGTTTTTGAACGTCTGCATCGCTAAGCGCCATTGTAATACTTTAAGATGGTTAATTAACAATTCAGCAAATTAAATGTTTAAACAAAAATCTTCAAGATTTGCAATCTTATTCTGCGACAACGCCTAGCAAAGCTCACTAACATACACTCTTACATTAACCACAAGTTACAAAAATTTAATAACTAGTAGTTATTGAATGATCATATGACATTAATCAGGTGACACTGGCGTAGTCAATTTCTCAACCCATGATTCAATAGATTACTTCCTTTTACGATTCACGTCAGTTGAACGGATGTGAAGCTAAGCTCCCGTGTTAGGTTGTGAATAGGAAAATATATTGAGATTTCTAAAAGGAACGTCCAACAAAGTGACGTTGAGTACAAACATCTGATATTCGGCATTAAAACAAAATTCACTTATAGTATATACATGAAATACATTATTTAGCAGGTACAAGAATAAAAGTAATGTTTTCGTATTATTATTTACAATAACTAATAACAGTAATTTTTTTAGGTATGTTTAAATGTTTTTTGACTATTGTAGTTCAATTATAAACTAGTTGGTCTATTTGAGTTCGAGATGGCGACAGTGTATCTGTATCCATAGAGCGAATTGTTTATACAGACAATGGCGAAACGTAGAGCCTATATAAAGAGAATGCCGCCATTGTGTACAGACCTCAGAAAAATAAACATTATTTTTCTGAGGTAAAGACAATGATGCTGCTAAAGGATGTCTACTTTTTAATTGATTAGGTGAGAGCTTTGCTTCTCTATAGCTACCACCTATATGTACAAGTGGATGGTGGATGGTGTAGCATGTATTGGATATGTAATTTCAAATAACAACAATAATTCATTCATGAAAAAATAAAATGTAGAAAATTTACTAATTTATAACTATATTATGAATTTTGCAATTTGCGAAACACTTTCGGCGTAATCAAATTATCTCCACACTATTTAATTAACTGATATGCAACAGAAAATTAGTTTGCCTCTTTATGGCGACTAAAATCAGGAAAATAAAAAATGACATCTTATTACTACGCCGTAGCTCCCTTATAACAAAACCATTATATATGAAATTGTTTAGGATTCCTGAATAAAAGTGAGTCACCGTTTGTGTGTGGCATAGCTTACTGAATTGGCAGAGTGCTGCCTCACTTTGTTCTTAAAAACCTAGGAGTAGAACGAGTGAGCCAAGCGAGGCATAGCCAACTAAATTAGACCAGCGCTACCTCCGTTCTCTCGGTTGTCCTATCTTGACACCATTTGCTGTTGGGTAAAATGAATTAGAAAAGTGAAGAGCGGTTCTATTACACAATATATGGTTGTCGCACGTATATAAACATTATTCTATGGTCGCACGGTCACATACACATAGTTAAATGGGTCATGTCCTAAACGGAAGACATCTAATATGAATTCTTTCGATATATCGGAATCAAACACAAGCCATTATTCATTCCCTAGTCAATGATTCATACCACAACATAACCCAGAGATTGTATTTGCACATCGATATTGGCCGCAGCTACCGTGGCTATTTGGCCAAACACAATGGCCAAACCCAGAGATAACTTAATATGATGGCTAACTACCTAATGGTGAAGGCCAATATTAAGTGGAAGAAAAGATAACCTAATAAAAAATATTTTTCTCTAGGACATAACTTTGTTGATTTGTTAAACAACATCATTTGTTTTTGTTTACTTATTTACTTTACTATTCTTATTTGATATAAAACTACTACAAATTTTCATACGAACATAGAAGATTTTCCATGTTCTGCTTCACAGACAAAAATATGCAGTTTAACGCATTAAAGCAACAAGAAATGCAGCAACAAGCCGTAGCAGCGCAGCAGCAACTACAAGTTCAACAACAATTGCAAGCGCAGCAACAGATGCAAGCTCAGCAACAACAAGCGCAACAGCAACAAGTGCAACAACAGCAGCAGGCTCAGCAGCAGCCACAGCCTATGGATAATATATCAAAGATCAAATCTTTAATTGGGCCATTAAGAGAATCTCTTGCGGTAAGTATCCTAACAGTTTTTAATTAACTCTTACCGTAGTAATATCCTAATATACAAAATTTTTTGTACCATGGCAAAATATTTGCGAAAATAGGCATACTTTGGCATTTGTGCCACTTCCAGTTATATTGGAGTTATATCGGAAATTTATAGCAAACGGAACACGCTGTATATAATTATATTTTTGGATTTCTTAACTGTTTTGGAGTATTTTGTTTTAACACTTCCCTATTTTTTTTGTTCTTAGTATGTAAATTGATAATTATGCCGTTTTCTTCTGTGAATCAATAAATATATTGAAAAAAAAAGGTTACAAGGTGGGCGCAAACTACTGTATTATCTAGAAGTCAAAATAAGCATAAAACAATTTTCTCAAAATAAACACCCTGTATATTATCGAATATTCTAAAAGAAATGTTCCTATCCTTAAAGTTTTCGAAATAAAAGCAAGATTCTAGAAAATTTGGATTATTTCTTTCGCGACGTTTCATGGCTACGCTACCTGATTAAAATATAAGGAAATAATCCAAATTTTCTAGAAATTTGCTTTTATTTCAAACACAGGTGAATATAGGTATAGGGAACTGTTAAAATAAAATACTCCACAACAGTTAAGGAATCCAAAATTATAATTATATATACAGAAGCAAGTGGCTATCAACTTCCTATATAACCGGACGTGGCACAAATTCCAAAATATTGATTAATGTCAAGATTATACAAGAGCTGTCTGAAAACGTTTGACATCAACTTTGACAGTTTAAAAAAATTTCAATAAAGCTTTAGGAGTGGTAGTGTATTTATTGTCATCTGGTATTTTTGTTGACTAGGTATATTTTCCCTTTTAGCAAAATTTGTATAATTATGCTTTTTGGATCTCAATATTTTAATGCATTTTTATGTGATTTGGTTTGTATAATCCCACTAACTGCGATTTGAATTTTGTATTTTATTTTTTATTATTTCATTTAAGATTTATTGTTTATCATATTATAAATTTATTGAAATTGGAAACCTGTTAGGTAAATAATAACCTCGATAATAACGTTAATTTATTTATTTAAATTTGTTGTCCATAATTTAGATGCCAATTCTTATGACATTTTTGTTATAGAATACTATCAAGACTGCTGCTCAAACTCTGAATCAGAATAGCCAAATTGATGCCGGATCACAGTAAGTTGACATGTTTTTATATAAATTTAACTAATATATACTTATACGTAATGTTTTTTTTTATTTATTTTAGGAAAGGCGTTGATGTTCAAATCCCACGTTTCGACAAAAATCTAGAAGAATTTTACTCCTACTGTGATCAAATTGAATTACATTTGGTAAGTAAATCTATTATTTAAGAAAAACAAACGCTGTATTTAAATTTATATATTTGTTTGGTATTTTAGAAAACTTCTATAAAATGTTTGACGCAAGCCGAAAGTAGCAACAGATACCTAAATTTACCAGTTTGCCCAACCCGTACTGAAAATATAGGCATCAACGATAATTCCTTGACGTATCCCCAGTTTTTAGCTACTGTAGGCGCTCAAGTGTCGCATACAAAAGAGATTCATGATACTCTTGTTGAGGCTGCACAAAATATTTCAGCATCTGATTGACCTTTTTATTATTGAAACAGGTTTGTGTGTTTTTTTAAATTTATTGTTACTTAATTAAATAGTAAAAAACGATATATACCCAAAAACGGATAGGACCGAAAATTAATTATAATGCTATCAAATAACCTTTTTACCGGAAAATCTTTTTTATGAAATCATCCTGTATAATACAGGGAATAATTGGCGCATGTTCAATAATGACCAGGTTGTCTCAAATTTGATGGATTTGTAGTCAGGATGTCATGACCTATTATTTTGTAAATGGATCGAAAAGTATTTTAGTTTTTTGTCAATTAGTTTCCAGATTTTTGAAAATCATCCAAATCTAGGTATGTCGAATAACAACAATAGTAACAATCGTCGTTTCAGCTATTTTATAAAATTAAATTTCAACATACACGGGACATGTTTCGGGGCTTTTTACTCAGGCTGATGGGGTACAGCCTGAGTAAACCATCCCAATAATAAAATTTTAATTCAGTAAGAAGTTTATTGTTGGCATGTTTTATGTTTACTCCATAGTAAACAAGCTCCGAAAAATGTACGTGGATGTTGAAATTTAAAATAATATAGACGATGATTGTGGTTATCCATTATTATTTATGTATAAAAAACAGATACCGGTAAATAAACTCAATTACACTGTTTTGTTTAACTTAATCTAATCTAAATACTAAATCAAAACACACATAAACAAAAAATAACGAGAAAATACCTACTTACATAACAATACTCAATATATTATGCATGTATAAATTACCTAATATAGTATTCAACACAATTCTTCAAATTTGACATATTTTCCTGGCTTTAATCATAATATTTTACGTTGCCCCTTTTGTATTTCGTCAAAGCTGAGATACTAAGTGAAGGACTTGAAGTGGCTAAGTATTTGGAGCCTAAATTGTTTATAGGAAACTCCATAGATATCGCAGATCTCTTGAAGTTGGTTGTAATTTCTCATCATCATGTATTGGTAATTAGTTCTTGGGGTTTTTGTTAAAAATATTTGATTATTCAAAACTTGAATATGCCTCCTTGATCTGGTTTCCGATTTATGACATTCGTAGATGCTCTGTGGAAAGGATTCCGAGACGTTTTTTGAATTTAAGGTTGATGGATTTTTTTCTGAGGGGAATTAAGTATGAGATTCTTCTGAACAGGTTCAAGCTTAGAAGTTTAGATTCTCGGCGGTCGCTGGATCAATGTGTTTCTTGCATGACGTCATACATGGTCATCATCATTAGCATTCACTCGCCAACGAGTATGAATTATTCCAACTCAAGGATTTATGTTGTGAACTCTAAGCTGGCTAAACAGTCCTATCCCCGAGCCGCAAACCTTGTCACAAAATTGACACACCCAATCACCACCATTGACCGGCTGTTGTAGGTGCGTTGCCCCATTGATGCGTTCTCTTTCCTTTCGGTGCTGTCTCTTTGCACCCTCATGTCGTCGACGCTGCTTTTCAAAAACTTGATGACCCTCTTAAATGGTACGCCTCCATCTCGGTCGGTCGTTCGCGATCTGCTCCCAGTTGTTCTAAGCCACACTTCTTCATGTTGGTCTTAAGAACATCCTTATACATCTTTTGTTGCCCTCCCTGATTTCGTGAGGCGACCTTATGCTGTGAGTAAATGATTCTCTTGAGAAGGCGTTCCGTTGGCATGCGGATTACGTGGCCAGTCCACACAATCATCGCCTCAATGCTAGTTGATTCAGCTTCTTTCAGCCATTTGATTCCGAGAATTCTTCTAAGACAGCGCTTTTAAATGCATCCGATAAGTGGTCCAAGACTCACAGCTATACGTAAGGGTAGAAACTACAATAGCATTATACACTCGCAACTTACGTTGAACGTCGATGTTATGATTATCGAAGCTAATGTCCTTGATTTAATTGAAGCTGTACTACAATGCGTTAACGTTCTAGTCGCTCATTGAGCAACGGTTTTATGTTACATTAGACGATTAAGCTACAGTTGACATTTTTCAACATAGTCGACTGTTGCTTTTAGAAACCTGATAACAGTGTGAGGGACACTTGTGTAGCTCCGGTATTTAAACATTTCTAAAAGGAACAGTTATAATACGGTTATATTATTAGTATAGAGTGAAAACATAAGTCAAAGTTAAAAAATAATTAAAAGTAAACTTGTTGCACCCACCGCAAAAATAGTGGTTCAGGGAAAAGGAGCGAGAGAGAGAGAGCGACTTTCTAACTGTGCATGGCATTTTAAGTGAGTCCAGTTTGGCTTTCGGGAGGGCGTGAGCACGAGTGATGCGATGTTTTCGTTTCTGGAGAGACTCTATTTGAGCTTAAATGGTGGTGATGTGGCCGCGGCCGTGTTTTGTGACTTTAGCAAAGCATTCGACTGCGTGAATCATGATATTCTACTTGGCAAGCTTTTTAGGTATGGCTTCCGAGGTGTCTCTTTGCATTGGTTCAGATTATTCCTAACGAATAGAAAACAGATTGTTGGGTCGATGGGTATTTACTCTGGCGAGTGCCTCTCATACCCCATGGAGTTCCACAGGGCTCTGTCCTTGGTCCCATTTTATTCCTAATCTACATAAACGACATTTCATCTCTTGCAATAAGAGGTCAATTCACAGTATTTGCTGACGATACTACTATTCTATTGTCTCATAAAGAACCTGCTTCATTGACAACAATAGTAACGGAGGACCTCTTGGTGATTAAGAGGTGGTGTGACTCAAACCTTCTGTCCCTAAATGTAAGCAAGACTAAATTAGTATGCTTTAAGTATTTGTGTACGGAGCAGATGGATATTCGGGATGAACCATTGGAGATTAGCAACTCTAACAAATTTTGTGGAGAGTCATCTGGGTTATGGGATTGCTTTCTGGGGATGCTGCAGTCAGTATCTGTTCAGCTCTGTGTTTGTTTTGCAGAAGAGAGCAGTAAGATTGGTTTGTCGTAAAACTAATAGAGACACTTGTAGGCCTCTGTTTAAGGATATTACCATTGTGTGGTCTTTTTATACTGGAAACGTTTTGCTTAATCTATAAGAACTTTGGTACTCAGCTTGGATCTTTCAACAAACCCTAAAATACCAGGCAGATGTTTGACATTCCAATGCCAAGCATACAAATTTTTAACCATCTCCCTAATAATATTAAAATGAGGCCAAACTTATGTTATGTTTTAAAAGGTCTGTAACATCACTTCTTAAGGAGAATGTGTTTTACAATCTAGAAGAATATTTTGCGACCACCTGGAAGTAAAAGGGATTTTAATTCTGTATTGGCTTTGCTATGTGTTTGTTTGTTCTGACCATTGTAATTACTGTGATTTTGATTATTGTTAGCATAGGATAGCAATTTTTTATGAGCTTTGTTTACAAATACTATGTATATATAACAATAAAAAATGTTTTCATTTGATTTGAAAATCCAGGTGCACCAATAGGTCCGCGCTTTTATAAAAGGAACGAGAGCATTTTGACAACCAAAGTGATTTGAGCTTTAAAAAGACCACCCTAGGTTTTGAGGTAATTGTCTTCGAAAATTTTCTCGGTTTAAGTATTTGAATAACTTGTTAATTCTGAGAATTCGCTGTATCTCCAACACTATACGTACCTCACTGATTCTTTCGATTTACGTCAGCTGAACGTGGAGGTTAAATTTTAATAAATATACTTGATCAGTGCATTCTGAGACGTAAAGACAATCCTCGTAAGAAAAGGATCCTTTTCCTGTACGAATACTGTCTTTTATATGTGCATTCTAAAACATATGCCCACTTCGTCTCAGAATTTGAATCGATCGCAAATATTTACGTGCACACAAAGTTGCATTGATTTGTTCGTATGCGCTACTTGTTTTGGCCAATAGGTTTATTTGAAATTGAGATTAAACGTGTACGCAAAAGATTCACTCACTCGTACGGTGTCAGTTTTCTTTATAGAGATCAAATGTTTGGATTTTAGGAAATTTTCGATGACTTATATTTGACATTTGTTTGATGTTTTAAGGTTAGAATCTTTTAAATTGTTAGTTTGTAACTTATCGTGCTTTGTTATTATTTTTTTGTGTAATTATAAATAAAGGGTGTAAAGGATATTATTAAAAGGTCAATCGGGCGATATTCAAAATTAAAATTTATCTGATGTGAACTGTCAAAAATAAAATATACTGACTGATGTCTTGTCATGCAACAATATGTTTGTGGCGACATCTTGTTGTCATTCGTATGTCGTGCTAGTATAAGCTCTTCGTAAATGTATGGAATTTGAATCAATCTGCCTGTCGATCACCACTAATGAGTTGTGGATCAACGACACGGCCCGTCTGGTGAAAGCATGGTAGTGTGAAGCAAATTTCCAACATAACTTGAAGTCTTGTTGCTTTGTGTAATAAGCAATCCATTATAAATAAAACCTCCCGCCAGGGAATTCGGGCCATCGTTTGTGAACTTTGTTTCACCAGGCATATTGCCTGCTCACGCTAGATGTCGCCAAAAACATCTTGTTGTAATTATAAATAAAGAGGAAATGACACAAAACCCTCAAAATATATAGAGCGTCCCAAACACCATGTCTTCAATTAGACTCCTACAGAAAATATGTACTGAACTCCTTTTTGTCATACCCATAAAAACTTTCTTAATTTAAAAAAAAAGTTATTCGACGACGTAGTAGACTTTGATGATTTTTCAGACACTCTGGAACCAAATAGTTTATATGTTTCTTGCAACGAATTTTAGTCCTCTATATTTGTTACAGTTACTCATTATCGAAAATTTTGGTGTATCGTTTATCTATAGAGCAGCAACTGATACATTACTATATTTTTTCACAGAAACTGAATGTATACCGTAAAGAAGAAGGAGCTACTGTGTTCATAGATTTTATTACCATTTCGGTCTAAATACAATATTTCGCTTCTTGGTTTATTATTACGGGTAACTCTAGTCTAGTACCTATGAAGAGTAACTTTTCGTTAACACTAGTTGTCTTAGAAATCGAGAATTATCTGTCATACACTGATCGAGTGCCTCTTTGATGAGGCACCAGGAACAGGCAGACAAATTCCTTTGCCTAAGTCGTACGCTAGAGAAGGTGGGTGTATGAAAAGGAATGTTATTAAAGTCAAATTTAATCCAGCCTTTATAGTAAATAAATATCGATCAATATTAATCGATAAATAAATAAATCGCTAATAAAAGAATCATTGAAAATAGGTACTTCTTTTTCTTTTTATGGATATAACCCCTGAAGAATCAAGAGTTTGAATATTTGAAACTGACAGAACAGTACTGATGAGGCGTGGATGGAAGAGGTAGCCGTATGTTGCAACTAGATTAATACGTACCTATTAGACAAAATACCTTTTACTGATATCTAAATTTTAAAAAAAAGGTTACAGAAAATAATAAATTTTATTTAAAGAACGGTGATATCCAGAAATGTACTAAAGCAAACATTTGACGACTTCTTTACCCGTAACAATAGATAATTTCATATAAGTAAGTACCTCTATGTGTCCGATTTATTTTGTAGAAAACTATTTGTTATTTCGTAATGTAATCATCTATATAATAAACGTGTAATTTTTATACCTGTCTTTTGTTTTCATCGTCATCATCCCAAATAAACACCGAAAACTTGGGTGTTATGAAATCTCATAACATGTTAAAATTTAGTGACGGTCGAGCCACAAGGTCAAATGGTGACATTTATGAAACTGCAGCTATGCAGGGTGAGTCGGGAGGAATGGGTCTAACTCTAAGGGTGTAATCTATGCATCAAAATAATAAGAAAACATTGAAATGTTATTCAATATTCATTTGTTTTCAAGTTATAAGGCAAAAACAAAATATTGCATTAATGTATATTTCCTGTAATATGTTATTATTATTTGCTTTTGATTGTTGTGCTGTCACTATTCTATTAGTGTCAGTGCTGTCACTATCCACATTGATTCACCGTTACCTTTCGGGTTTGGTTTCATTTTAATTTTATTTATATCTTGAATACGTCAATATGGTTTTTATTTATGCTTTGCTTAATGGGAATGATACAGCGGCTGCTGAAGAATATCGTGAATGAATAATAATAATAATTGCTTTATTATTCAACAGACAAGTCCATTTACAGAGCAATCTTAAAAATAATTTTCAATATGAAAACAAATAAATATATCTTTACAAAAGAAAATGCTATTATTACATAACAAAAATTACTTCACAAAGAAAAAGAAATACATAAGTTAAAGTAAAAATTGGCGTTCAGACATTTCGAGAATTCCACGTAACGAATCAAAAAATAGATCGCAGTCCCCGCTAATTTGATTAAATAAATTACACATATTGTACACTGGTGATTTTAATACGAAATTAGTTCTTGCTTGTGGTGTATAAAATGTTAGAGGATTTCTGCAATTCAATCGTGGTACCCAAAAATGAAAATAGTGTAGTAAGTCATCGCAGTTCACTCCACCATTAAAGATAATAGAAAAACCTCAGACATTGCTGTATTCTTCTTAACTCTAAACTCTTTATTTCAAATCGTGCCGTGAATTACTGATATTGCATACCCTGCTGGGGATATATCCTATCTACTTTAAAACAAAGGTACTTCAAATATTTTCTTTGTATTCTCTCTATGGCGCTATTATAACAGTTGTAAGAAGGAAACCACACTGGACACTGGACAACAGTAGGTACTCCAATTTAGATCGCACATATGCGTAGTAAAAGATTTGTATTGTGACAATCATTAAAACATTCAGAATTTCTTACAAGAAAGCCATACATCTTAGACGTATCTTTAACAATATTCGTTACGTGATCAGCAAAGGTCAGAGACTCACCAAATGTCATCCCCAAATCCTTCACCGTTACAAACCTGTTCAAAATAGTGTCCCCAATGGTATAATTAAAAATGATCTGAGAGAACTTTCGTGAAAATGTCATTACTTTACACTTATCAGGATTCAACGCTATTTTGTTACGTTACGCTAGTAAATATCTTTAGATCATCCGCGAAAATCAGCCTTTCAGAAATAATTGAACATCCCAGATCATTAATAAACAGCAAATCTAAATATTAATAAACAGTAAAAATAATAAGGGGCCCAAGTTGGAACCCTGCGGCACCCCTGAAGTTACAGAATATTGTGATGACTTAAATCCACCGTATGAAACAAACTGACATCTGCCGTTGATATAAGATTTAATTAAGTTAATAATTGGTTCGTTCAAGTCGAAAGTGTGAAGTTTGGATAGCAAAATTGAATGGTCTATTCTATCGAACGCTTTGGCGAAATCAGTATAAATTGTATCAACCTGACCACGATTGTCTAAATTATCGAATACATAGTGAGAGAAAACGATCAGATTGGCTAGAGTGGAACGTCCAGTTACAAAACGATGCTGATATGGTACCAATTGGACACCCACCTTTCTTAAAATTCTCTCATGTAAAATAATCTCGAACAACTTTGAAAAATTTGACAAAATAGATATCGGGCGATAATTTTTGATACAAGAGCGATCATCACTCTTGAATATAGGACATACTTTTGCTGACTTCCATGCAGATAGAAAATTCTGGTGTTTACACATTAAATTGAAAATTGTTTTTAGAGGCGTAGCAAGATGAATGAAAGAACACCGAACAGAAACGCCTTCATCAGAGTTTTCAAGAAACTTTGCGAGACCGGAACGCTTCCAAGTGCTAATGTAACATCCGAACGAGCAATTCAACAGGATTTAGAAGAAATAGAAAATGGTCTAGATTTAGTGGAAAAAGATGCGACGACGAGCTCACGAAGAATTGGTAATCAGTTGGGGATTCCTCAAAAAAGAGTGAGCATTACGCTTCACGAGCAAGGCTTCAACCTGAAGACTATGCCAAGCGTATGCAATTTTGTAAGTGGATACTTAATAATCGTCATCTTTTACCGCACATTTGGATCGTCGGGTCAAGCAACATTGGACGAAAGGTTTCCTAGGCGTTGGATTGGTCGCGGTGGTCCTATTAGTTGGCCTCTTAGATCGCCAGACCTCACGCCGTTGGACTACAATTTATGGAGTTGGTAAAAACTGAGGTTTCTAAACTAAAAATAGATACTAGGGATGCATTAATTAGA
This sequence comes from Apoderus coryli, assembly GCA_911728435.2. Classification (NCBI taxonomy): domain Eukaryota; kingdom Metazoa; phylum Arthropoda; class Insecta; order Coleoptera; family Attelabidae; genus Apoderus; species Apoderus coryli. The sequence goes on along the minus strand of OU452204.1, from coordinate 4,495,127 downwards.
CGCATTTGGAATGCTGCACTCAATATTAAAGAAAGGCACGATCAATTAGAAGTTCCACGCGCGCCTTTCGTATACTAAGCGGGAAATTTTTGGAAGCCAATGGCGGTGTTTTTGAAAATTTACTAAACCAATTATTGATTTAAAATAATGTTAATGTTTGATATTTTGGTTTGACAATATTATTTTATTTAACACAGTAACTTGAAAATAAATCAATGGGTATTGGATAACAACATTTGAGTTTTTTCTTATTATTTTGATGCATTGATTACACCCTTAGAGTTAGGCACATTGCTCCCATTTGTCATTTGGCATCCCGCAGCTTATATGAACTAGGATTATATTTTCTAACACCAAAGGCAAAGCGTAGACAATATTTTTGTATCTTCTGGATACGCAAACTTGTCTCACAATGATTAAAAAAATGGACAGGAATACTGAATCGCACAGAGCCAACTTGGTTTTTAAATTAAGAACATGCCTAGAGCTGTAAAGCATTTTTAAACATGAAATATTTCTTTTATGCATTGCGAAATGTGACCGTCAAACCTCAATTTAGAATCCAAAATCAGTCCTAAGTTTCTAGCCTCAGTCTTAAGATCCAGAGACACAGTTTTCACTTGAATATTAATTAACTGGAACAAGTTTTTTACATCACTTCGCCTGCCAAACAACATGACAATATATTTGCTAGGATTTAATTTCAGAGAATGTTTATCCGAAATTGTGTACAATATTTCAAGATCTTTGTTGATTTTATTGCATGCTTCGATAACAGAGGATGGTTTTAATGTAAAATAAATTTGCATATCATCGGCAAATGATTGGCTCTTACAATACTACCAATGGTCAAAGAAACCTGAAGCACCTATACAAATTAAAAAGTGTAGGCCCAAGTACCGATCCTTGAGGTACACCTCTTTCTATATTAAGGTAAGTCGACTTTTGACCATGAATCACAACTCCCTGTTTACGACCACTCAAATACCTAATTTTCAAACAATGTTAATGCTTCGGCGTTGAATCCATTACACTTCAAAATGTTAAGCAAAGTTTTATGTTCGATGGTATCAAATGCCTTAGAGTAGTCCAGCAAGACCAAACTAGTAGATTCACCTCTGTCCGCAGAACCAAATATATCATCAGTAATATTAAGTAATGCCGTTGAGCAACTATAGGATTTTCTGAATCTGGATTGCGTCGCGGGAATCAATTCGTATTTAGTTACAAATTTAGTAAGTTAACCCTTAATAACCTTCTCCAAAACCTTAGACATAACCGGAAGAATACTAACGGGACGCAAATCATTATATATAGTTGGAAATTTTTGGCAAAGGAATAACGAGCGATCTTCCAGGCATTAGGAAAAACACCATTAATGATACCGTAATTAACAACGTGGCAGATGTACTTAAGGATAAATAGACAACAGAAAATTAAAAAATTAGCCGACAGGTCATCCGACGGTCATCCAACTGCATTGGACTTATTTGTGTCAAAATTTTACTTCCAAGATTTTTTTCAGTGATAAATGAGTCCGAACCTTTTCATTTATACCTATATAAACATCAAAATGTACAGAATGAAGAAAACACCCTGGTATTGACACAACGAAGTGCCTTTTAATTTTCACATTCTTCAACTCTGAAGGTAAATCATTACTTTTTTTATGGTACAATCTGCATTTGTTTCAGTGGTCTCCATAGTTCTTTCGTATTTTTATTAGAAAAGCTATTAAAATGCGCCCATTTTTCATTTTTAATTGCAGTATTAGTAAAATTCCTGAGCTGTCTGTAATACTCAAAGGACTCCGGAATTCTTTTATGTTTGTGTTTAAATTTGGCTTTGTTTCGCAGTCGAATCAGAAATTGAATATTACTAGTGATCCAAGGCTTTGTTATTTTTTTGGAAACATAACTTTTTGTACCTACAGGGGCATGAATGTTCATTAGATCCGTCGAATTACTATTAAAAAAAAAACATTATCGTTTATATTTTCCATATGGAATATATTGCTCCAGTGAATTGAACGCAAATGATCATATAATATTTCAAGATCTATATTTTTAAAACTACGAAATACACGAGCTGGTTCCTCAAGACTTTCCCCGAGAATATCAAATCCGGCATATATAAGTTCATGGTCAGCCACCCCTACAGTTGCAGTACCTCATTCGCCAGTCCTCACTAACAATTAGGGAATAGCCAAAAGCTGACATACGAGTAGGACAGTCAATTGGTTGCTTAACTATCTAACAACAGTGGAGTTAGTTTTGCAAATCAATATTGATATCACCGATACATATGAATCTCTCATTGTGTGCGATGATTTCCAAAAAGACATTCTCAAGCTGGTCTAATAATACAGTATTGTTATTATGTCAAGGATTTTATACAAAACTTATAACAAATTCAAAATTGTCGCATGTAAGCTTTAAATTAATACATTCAAGATCAGAAAATGGTGAACAATTTGAATATTTGTTGTAAATACTTATCTGTAATAGGGTAAAGCACCCAGTTATTGGACACTTAAGGAATTTTCTAAGCAAATATTACTGTCACGTGAGTACGTTAGAGAGTAAGTCTGTGATTCTGGTATCAAATGAAACGTATGTTTATATGACATGTATATCCACATTTAATTTTATTGTTATTTTGACGAATTTTCGATAAAACATGAATATATCGTTTTGTTTGTAAAATCTTAGTAATTATTGGGTACTACAAATTGAATATCTAATACCCATATTTGAAAGATTCATTTTTATACTTGGCAAAAAGGTCATCTCTCTTCAGTAGCACCACTAGTATATGTGTTTTCGATTTGCATCAGTTTCGAAATTTTTAATGTTGTCTTTAATTTATTCTTCTGGTGAATCAATGTCTATAATTGAGCTTTGAAATTTGACGTTATTATTGTTACTGTTATACACATTATTACTGAAGTATATTTCTTGACTGACAGTTCCTTCACATTCAGATTGACAATCGAACGCAGCTTTTCTTTTCACTCTCCTCCTTGTATAACAAATGTGACTCAAAAATAAATCTCTATCAGCCTCATCAGGTATGTGTTTTTTGTTTTTTTGGAGTGCAACGAGTGTGGAAATTGTTGTTATTACGACGGTAAGTAATTCACTTACCGTTCAGAGAACGGTAAGTAAATTCACGACGGTATATCATTGCGCATTTATGCTGACGTCATTATTTTGATTTTTAAAATTGTATATTAAACGGCATTAGGTATGAACTTTTATAAGCATTTTCATACCGTTCTCTGGAATTATAGAGGCTATTCCAACATTCCATGCTTCATCAAGAGATTCCCATTCAAAGGCACTCATTTTCAATAATAATACTTATTTTTGTACGACCGACCTTTTTTGATTGTTTACCGTGTTTGTCTTTATGACAGTAAGTGACATTTACTGGCTGACAACCCAAACACGACGGTAAGTAATTCACTTACCGTTCAGAGAACGGTAAGTAAATTCACGACGGTATATCATTGCGCATATATGCTGACGTCATTATTTTGATTTTTAAATTGTATATTAAACGGCATTAGGTATGAACTTTTATAAGCATTTTCATACCGTTCTTCGGAATTATAGCAGCTATTCCAACATTCCATGCTTCATCAAGAGATTCACATTCAAAGTCACTCATTTTCAATAATAATATTTATTTAAATAAGTTTTGACAAATACATGACATAAAAAATACGATAACAATCATAACAATAACAATTAGTTCCATGACAACGGTCAACTGCAACTTTGTAGAGGGTATTAGCTAACCTGAATTTGTATTTAATTGAAAATATTAATTATTAAAAATAATAAAATTGCAATTTCAGCCATTTCGATCGTACAAAAAATAGTATAAGCATCTCAAACAGTAAGTAGTTTACCGATCTCCTCCAATTTTGGCGACTTCGCTACGCTCAGTCGCCAAACATTGTCGTCGGTCGGTAAACTACACTTACTGTTCTCAATACTTAATATACTATTAAATAAGTTCTGACAAATACATGACATAAAAAATACGATAACAATCATAACAATAACAATTAGTTCCATGGCAACGTTCAACTGCAACTTTGTAGAGGGTATTCAGCTAACCGGAATTTGTATTTAATTGAAAATAATAATTATTAAAAATAATAAAATTGCAATTTCAGCTATTTCGATCGTACAAAAAATATTATAAGCATCTCAAACAGTAAGTAGTTTACCGATCTCCTCCAATTTTGGCGACTGTGCGAACCGAAGTCGCCAAACATTGTCGTCGATCGGTAAACTACACTTACTGTTCTCAATACTTAATATACTATTTCAATAATTTGCCTGTTTCTTATATCTTGGATATCAGGTGAGTTCGGTGGATTGAGGACTTCCTTTTGGGTAAAATCCACAGATCTAGAACTGTGGTAAAATCAACATTAGTTTAACTCATGTGTTCCAAATGTCTTGGAGGATGTGTCTCTTTTTCATTAGTTGGTTCGTATTCCAAGGAAAAACTATTTTCTTCGCGCTGTACAACATGTTTTAGATAAGCGATTGAATTCGTTGATAAATGACCGTCTATTTCTTCGCAAATTTTGGTACATTTATTCTCCAGAGAATTATTATGGGTATTTCGCCACTAATTCATATGAGTTCCTGGCGAAATACGCATACAATGAGTTATAATTTTATATCGTTTTTTCTCGTAAAACTTCACTAATTCCAGCTCTGCTAATGCAGTATGAATGGGCGAGGGACCGCAAGTATCCTTATGTCCAGGATTTTTTAATTTGAACTCCAGCGTTGATTTTGGGAAGCCATGTTTTTGCCGCTGGCGCAAATAAATATTATTGCTCCTTATATCATTGACTGCATCGTCTATATCACTCCTGTCATTTACGCGTCTTTTAGGCATGATTTTATTGAAAAGGTCCTTTTAAAACTAGCAGGGCATAAAATTAAATCTAGTTATTGGACACCTTTTGAATTAATTATAGGACAACTGTCTAATAACTAGTTATAACAAAGATAAGAAAGAGAGTGAAATATGCTGCAAATGTGAAAAAAAAGAACAAAAATATTGTCTAGATTAGTAATTGGATAGATGTCCAATCACTGATTTTTGAATTTTTTATTTACCTAGTTATTGGACACCCCCTAAAACCCCACCCTTAATGATTTATATTTCTAAAATCTTCATTATTTATCGCATTAAGTAGTAGTACAAGAAAGGATGGCACATGGCAGATCTTCAGCCCGGACGTCATGCCATTGCTGAACACTGACCTTCACAATATCACTCGCAGTCACGCTCTCACCACCGCCCGGACAACTCCAGGGCGCCAAGTGTTCTTTAGCTGATAGAAGAGAAGACACCAAGGAAACGATATGGAAAAAATCAGCTACTAAATCCCGTAATGTTAAACACCGTTTTAGTTTTATTACTTTTAAAGTAATATTAATACAAATATTAACATTTCAGTGTAGCCATCGTATATAACAGACTTCTGTCGCTTAAATAATCGAGTCCGCGCGTATGCCTCGTAGTATCAAGTTCGTTTACTACTTGCAGCTGCAGTCGGCAAGGCTTTGATCGGGCGAAAATAAAGTGCCGCACCATAGTGATCCCTCTATGCCGTTATATGTTCGGTGACAGTACCATAGGGAGCAAAAGAAGATTTTTTTATCTTGATGAGACTTGGATCAATGAATTTGTGTCCGTAAATATAAATGAAAAATAATTTTGTGGCGTAGCGGACAAAATTACTGGTTTTACCTACACAGGGGATTTTGTTTAATTTAGCAGGGCTTCAGTCTAATTCAGTAGAACCAGACCGAGGCATGGGTCGACAGGTACTGACGAATTCATTTCGCTCTTATTATGAGCTCGTCAGAGGCCGATATTGTAGATGGGCAACGACTATGGTACTCTGACGAGCTCATAATAAGAGCGAAACGAATTCGTCAGTATCTGTCGACCCATGCCTCGGTCTGGTTCTACTGAATTAGACTGAGGCCCTGCTAAATTAAACAAAATTACTCGTTTTACCTACACAGGGGAGGTAAAACCAGTCATTTTGTCCGCTACGCCACAAAATTATTTTTCATTATGCATAATGATCCGAAAAACCGATATTAAAATTTGAAACAGAAATAGAGTCAGGGGTATTTGAAAGAACATAGTCTATCTTCGATACAACCGTCTCCGATGCGAGTGCAACAATACGAGTGGGAGAATCCACCAAAGACGTCAATCCGAAAGACTCCACGACATCATTTAATAACTTAAAATCACTCCTGCAACGCCTATTGAGTTTGTTTATATTAAAATCGCCGCACACTATCAGATATTCGAAACCTCAGAAAGAACCGCCACCAACCGAGAACAAAAAACATTCAAGTCGCCAGTCGGCCCTGTGTTCTATAACAAAATGCCGAATGAATTAAGAACATTATCAACATCAAGTTTTTCAAACAGGGTTAAGGAGTTTCTACTGAACGAAGCCTTTTATAGTGTTCATAAATTTTTAAACTGTACAAATATATTTTAATATGTAATGTTTGTTCTGTCACAAATTTTTGTCTTTACGTTGTCTACTGTACTTATTGTATTGTAGTTTATTTACTAAGTATATGTTTTTTCTTGTTTGTTTGACTTGTGTAAAATTATGTTGGTTTGAAAGCACCAATAAACGATTTATTTATTTAAATCGATACAAGACAACGGATCACAAATAAAATGTTTAAATATTCATTACATACCCTACTAGTAATATAAATCTAATCATCTAATCAATGAGGCGACAGTTTACCTATAGCTACTCGTACACTTCACTTACACTTACACCAGTGCCCGCCAAGTTTTCATAGAAGGCCTGTTAGTGGGTATTAAAGGGCCTTCAGGAAAAGGGAAGAGACTAAAACTTAATAAAAAGTAATAAGTTTGCACTGAAATCCATGTCATACTATGGAAGTGGCCGAAATTATTGGTGGGTCACCCTGTAGCCCTTTTGCACACCTAATGAGGTTTTATTACTCTACACAAAATTCCGGAATATATATACAGGGTTATTCACGATTTATGGCGCGGAATATTGTGGACAAACTACGTGACTTTTAAAAAGTTTCATTTGTTGGACATGTGGGCATCTACTATGGCTACTTTTTAAAATTGGCTTAGTATTATACAGGGTGTCCCAAATAATCAAAAAGTATCAAAGTTATGTTTTTTTAAATGAAATGCCCTGTATATTATTGCACTTTTAGATCCTCTGATCAAATTTAGTGTCTGTTTCATTAAGGTTTATAATACCTAAACCTTAAGGTTTTTTAAATAAATTGAATTTTCTCAAATTCTAGCCTCATTTTCATCTTTCAAATACTTAGGAACTATTAAAGTCATGTTGACGAAATGAACACTAAAGTGTAAAAATAGATCATATTTGATATTCCATTTGCAATAAACTTGCAATCTTATACAGGGTGTCCAAAAATTAAAACTACTCAAATAAGAACTTTAAGTTGCTATAACTTCATTAATGTAAATGGAACATCATATTTCTGAACTTACCTAGCAATGTACTTACTAATTACCTGTCGAATGGTATTAGGGTGTACTATAGCTAAGTCTGTGGGTTTTGGCAGAAAACGCCAAATAATTGATTTGTACACCATTTGGTGTTTTTAAATAAATGTTTTAATGTATCTAGTCGCCTATGGAATCAGAAATGTCAAATAAAGTATTTTATCTGTCAATTTAATTTACTGTTCATGCTTTACTAGTGTTATTATTGATGTACAATTGTTAGTTTTGGTGTTGTTTTGTTAAAATGAAGATTATTTATTCAAAAGGAGAAGGTATTGATATGATATTGATCCTTGGAGAATGTCATCAAAATTCTATATTGGCTTCTCGAGTTTATGCTGAAAGGTTTCCCATACGAAATCATCCAAAAACAGCTACTTTTGAGAGACTATTAAATCAGTTTAAGGAAACTGGAAGTGTTAGCTACAAGAAATACGTGAAAAGAAAACCTGTCACCGAAAATTAAGAAACTATTTTTGCTATAGTTGGTTCAGTTATCGAAAATCCTAATATTAGTCAAAATCACATATCCGAAAACACCAATATTAGTCAGGCAAGTATTTCACGAGTGCTTAAAAATCATAGATTTCATGCTTATAAAATTCAGCTTTGTCAAGAGCTTTATGGAAATGATTTTGACAATAGAATTGAATTTTGCATGTGGGTGTTAGATAAAGTGGCAGCAAATGAAACATTTTTTGATAATGTGTTATTTAGTGACGAATGTACATTTCACAACAATGGCCTCGTGAACAGACACAACTACCATTATTATTCTGACTCGAATCCCCATGAATACAGAATCATCAGCAATCAAAATAGGTGGTCCATTAATGTGTGGGGTGGAACAGTCGGCCAATATTTAATAGGACCCTATTTTTTTGAGGGATCTTTAAATGGTATGATGTTTCTCGATTTTCTTCTACACCAACTTACTGTATTATTAGAAGAAATTCCTTTAAACAGGAGAAAAACCATGTTCAATTAGATGGAGCTCCACCTCATTATCATCACGAGGTTCGGCAATTTTTGGATACCAATTTTCAAAACAGGTGGATTGCAAGAAATGGATTTAAAAATTGGCCTCCCAGATCTCCCGATTTAACTCATCCGGATTTCTTTTTATGGGGATACGTGAAAGGAATTGTCTACAAGACGCCTCCAACAACACCACACGATATGAAAATACGCATAAGAGATGCATTTCAAACTGTTACCCCACAAATGTTGACCAGAGTTAGCCGTAGTTTTCAAAAAAGAATATCGAAGTGTCTGGAAATGGACGGTCAACATTTCGAACACATGTTATGAATATTTTGGTAGAGATTTATCAGTGCTATTTTATTTCCATTAATGCTGTTTATGCATAATTAAGAATAATTCATAATAACTTTTATAATAATTGTAGATCATTTGACATTTCTGATTCCATAGCCTACTAAGATATATTAAAACGTTTATTTCAAAAACACCAAATGGTGTACAAAACAATTATTTGGAGTTTTCTTCCAAAACGCGCAGACTTAGCTATAGTACACCCTAATACCATTCGACAGATAATTAGTAAGTACATTGCTAGGTAAGTTCAGAAATATGATGTTCCATTTACATTAATGAAGTTATAGCAACTTAAAGTTCTTATTTGAGTAGTTTTAATTTTTGGACACCCTGTATAAGATTGCAAGTTTATGGAATCAGAAATGTCAAATGATCTACAATTATTATAAAAGTTATTATGAATTATTCTTAATTATGCATAAACAGCATTAATGGAAATAAAATAGCACTGATAAATCTCTACCAAAATATTCATAACATGTGTTCGAAATGTTGACCGTCCATTTCCAGACACTTCGATATTCTTTTTTGAAAACTACGGCTAACTCTGGTCAACATTTGTGGGGTAACAGTTTGAAATGCATCTCTTATGCGTATTTTCATATCGTGTGGTGTTGTTGGAGGCGTCTTGTAGACAATTCCTTTCACGTATCCCCATAAAAAGAAATCCGGATGAGTTAAATCGGGAGATCTGGGAGGCCAATTTTTAAATCCATTTCTTCCAATCCACCTGTTTTGAAAATTGGTATCCAAAAATTGCCGAACCTCGTGATGATAATGAGGTGGAGCTCCATCTAATTGAACATGGTTTTTCTCCTGTTTAAAGGAATTTCTTCTAATAATACAGTAAGTTGGTGTAGAAGAAAATCGAGAAACATCATACCATTTAAAGATCCCTCAAAAAAATAGGGTCCTATTAAATATTGGCCGACTGTTCCACCCCACACATTAATGGACCACCTATTTTGATTGCTGATGATTCTGTATTCATGGGGATTCGAGTCAGAATAATAATGGTAGTTGTGTCTGTTCACGAGGCCATTGTTGTGAAATGTACATTCGTCACTAAATAACACATTATCAAAAAATGTTTCATTTGCTGCCACTTTATCTAACACCCACATGCAAAATTCAATTCTATTGTCAAAATCATTTCCATAAAGCTCTTGACAAAGCTGAATTTTATAAGCATGAAATCTATGATTTTTAAGCACTCGTGAAATACTTGCCTGACTAATATTGGTGTTTTCGGATATGTGATTTTGACTAATATTAGGATTTTCGAGAACTGAACCAACTATAGCAAAAATAGTTTCTTCATTTTCGGTGACAGGTTTTCTTTTCACGTATTTCTTGTAGCTAACACTTCCAGTTTCCTTAAACTGATTTAATAGTCTCTCAAAAGTAGCTGTTTTTGGATGATTTCGTATGGGAAACCTTTCAGCATAAACTCGAGAAGCCAATATAGAATTTTGATGACATTCTCCAAGGATCAATATCATATCAATACCTTCTCCTTTTGAATAAATAATCTTCATTTTAACAAAACAACACCAAAACTAACAATTGTACATCAATAATAACACTAGTAAAGCATGAACAGTAAATTAAATTGACAGATAAAATACTTTATTTGACATTTCTGATTCCATAGGCGACTAGATACATTAAAACATTTATTTAAAAACACCAAATGGTGTACAAATCAATTATTTGGCGTTTTCTGCCAAAACCCACAGACTTAGCTATAGTACACCCTAATACCATTCGACAGGTAATTAGTAAGTACATTGCTAGGTAAGTTCAGAAATATGATGTTCCATTTACATTAATGAAGTTATAGCAACTTAAAGTTCTTATTTGAGTAGTTTTAATTTTTGGACACCCTGTATAAGATTGCAAGTTTATTGCAAATGGAATATCAAATATGATCTATTTTTACACTTTAGTGTTCATTTCGTCAACATGACTTTAATAGTTTCTAAGTATTTGAAAGATGAAAATGAGGCTAGAATTTGAGAAAATTCAATTTATTTAAAAAACCTTAAGGTTTAGGTATTATAAACCTTAATGAAACAGACACTAAATTTGATCAGAGGATCTAAAAGTGCAATAATATACAGGGCATTCCATTTAAAAAAACATAACTTTGATACTTTTTGATTATTTGGGACACCCTGTATAATACTAAGCCAATTTTAAAAAGTAGCCATAGTAGATGCCCACATGTCCAACAAATGAAACTTTTTAAAAGTCACGTAGTTTGTCCACAATATTCCGCGCCATAAATCGTGAATAACCCTGTATAGATACTTAATAAAACGGATTAATACTATTAAAGTACAAAGATGATCGCCATGGTTTTCAACTGACTAGCAAATTTTTTAATTCCTAATGTTAAATGCAAATGTTTTAAAATTTTGCGTTTATTCACAAAAAGGTTTAAATATCTCCAAAACATAATCCGGAATATTAGATTTGGGAAACCAAAGGTTGTTGATGCAAAGGCCATTTTCAAAATGTGTGTAAATTTTGCGCAAAAGTTTTGATTAATTGAAAATTACTCATAAAACTTTAAAAAAATTTAAATTAATGTTGTCAAAGCATCTAGGTGGCTCTATTTCTTCACCAAAATGTCGCGAAGAAAATATGCACCAAAACACTCAACGCGCAGTAGGGAGCCTCAGTGGAATGCAATCAAAACAACAATTTTTTTGGTTATACCTTCGTTTTTTTTCAGAAGATGAAGAAGATCTGTGTAGTAATAAACGACCAAAAACTACACTATATAATGTATGCACGCATGATGGCATTATATAGGCGCAGTATAATGAGAATAAGCAGGTTTTTTAGTCCCACTTCGGTCATTCAAGGTAGTAAGTTCACTGGATAGCCCCTGGCGGGCTGTACCGCACCTGTAATACAATATTGCCATATCTAAGGAAATTACCTAAAAATGTGAAATGAGCAGTAGTGTCCAGTGAAGAATATTATGTAGTGAGTTCGACCAGTTCACGGTAAAATACGACAGAAGATTAACATGCTGAATATAGGTAGCTAATTATGATGACTTATGTTATGTTTCAATTCATTTAGTCATGCATAAACCATATTTCGGCACGAAGTTGTAAGGAAAGATCGTCCAATAAATTGGGTAAGGTGTTTTGAAAGAAGAGCCGAATGCAATTCATATCTGTCCAAACATGAATTCTAAAGTCATGCTGGAAATGTTTCTTCCACAAGGCATGAGTATTTTCATCGCTATACACATTTTCGTTATGTAAATTTCTGATTCCTGATCTCGTGAACGCAGCGCTTCGTCTGTAAATAAAATTTTGATATGATTATAGAGCGTATTTGAAATGATCAAATAAAGGGATACATAGATAATCACAGTTTACTTCCAGAAACCCAATCTGGCTTTCGATCGAATCACAGTTGTAATACAGCTTTACTTAAAGTTACAGATGATATTTTTAAAGCTATAGATAAAGGACAGCTTACTGCTTTGGTCCTCCTGGTCTATACTAAGGCATTCGATCGCATAAATCATAACCTTCTTCTCTCAATTCTCGGTTACCTGGGATTTAGTGGGTCTGCTAAAACTCTGATTCGCAGTTATTTGCTTGAAAGAAGTCAAAGTGTTTCACTATCTGGAAAAATTTCGGGATTGAAGCAATTGGAAAATGGGGTACCGCAAGGGTCAATTTTAGGGCCAGTTTTGTTCTGCCTATACACGTCACAATTATTAAAACACATTAAACACTGTGATGCGCATGTTTATGTGTCCTTCCCACCAAGTAAAACCTTAGAAACAATAACAAAACTAAACCAGGATTTAACATAATTGGTTGAAGCATGTCGTAAGCATGGTCTTGAGATCAATCCTCAGAAATCAGTGCTTTTATGGTTTGGAAACTCCCATAAAAATGATTACTTGGATATTGTGGAAGTTCGCGTTGACAATATACCGCTAGTCAATAAAAAGTGTGCTAAAAATTTAGGTTTGTTGCTAGATACGACTTTGCGTTTTTCAGATCATATTAATCAATGTGTTAAGCGAGCATTTATGAATCTCAAACTCATTTATAGTAATCGCAAATTATTGAACATTTCTACTAAGAAAATGTTGTGTGATGCACTTGTTCTCTCTCACTTTAACTTTGGAGACGTTGTATATGGTGCTTGTCTTACAAGGGTGGACGAGAACAGAGTACAGCGAATGCAGAACTCTTGTGTTCGTCTTGTGTGTGGGATTAGGGGGAGGGAACATGGAGTGAGTGAACGGCTTCAACAGCTTGGATGGATGAGAATGAATGAAAGGAGGACTCTACATTGTTTGGTGCTATATAACAAAGTCATACATGCTAAGAAGCCTGGGTATTTGTATGAAAAGTTAAAATTCCGGGGATGTTTACATGATGTGAATATACGACATACAATGAATGTTTCAATGCCGCCTCATTCTTCAGCAATGTTCGAAAGATCATTTTCTTACAATGTTTGTAAAGCTTACAATAAGTTGCCGTTGCATTCTAAAAGCATGTCTGGTGAACGGTTTAAGACCTTTGTAAAAAATAATATAACCGACTTGCTTACTTAAAGAGGTTTATGATTTCGATTATAAGTTGTTAATGTCATACTGACATATATTTCTTTTTTTTTTTCTATTTATTTTTCTTTAATTATTGTATTACTGAGCATTTGAGTGGTATTGTGTTGAATGATATTTATTTGCATATCAAATTTGTTTTCATTTGGGTGTTAATGATTGATTTATAAATGTTTCTTTATAGTTTTAGTTAGGTTAAGTGAGGAAGCTGCAGCTTCAACTTCGCCTTTTGTAAAATATTTTATTTTTACAATAAAGTATTTTATTATTATTATTAAAGTTTGCATTTGATATTGTCTTTGTCTCGATTAAGCCGCAAAATATCAGCCGACTTTCAGGGTCCATTGGCAATAGATTTTGCACCTGTTGGACATGATACGGATGAAGTAACTGCTCTCGTAGAATGTTATTAATTGTACTTTTGGAGACCTGCAATCCGAACCCCAAGCGTATACAGCTTAACTTGGGATCATCTTCAATAATTCAGCAGTCCTATAATTGTACGTTGACGTCCACGATTAACATTATGTCCATGAAAACTACCCGTTTCTTTAAGTTGCATCTCAATATTCGCGAAAGTTTGATGGCTAGGAATTCTATTGTCTGGGTATTTTTCATTTCGAACATTTTTTATAATCAATTTCACGGTATTGTAAATAAATTTTTTTGTAGAGGACGGTATGTCTGGCGCAAATGTTTCAGGAGACAGAAAAGTCTTAAATTGAAATCAGCTAGTGTCATAAAAATAATTAAAGTCATTTGTACAGGGGGCAACAAAAATACAATCTTTTATTTACGAATAACGCGACATTTTTGAATTTCTAGACATTAACAAAAGATCGCATTTGCGACAATGCATAGCAATAATAGTAGTATTTCATAGTTCCAAAATTAGTGAAAATGTAGTGTTAATAACTTTAGTAAATTAAATTTAGGTATAAACATCTGATGACATAAATTTTTTGATTGCATTTCAATGCCAGTCGTGGTACTAGCCAGTGGAGTAATTGTTTTGCCTTGTTCTCTAAATTTATACATAACATTTTCGATAGCGGGGACAGATTGGTCTCACATCGAAAAAATTCTAAATTCACTTTCTTATTTTCTATATAAATATTTTTTTCTGTGACGGGAAAAAAGTTTGACATATTTACTCTCTTGACAGGTAATAAAATGTCACTTTTTATCCCCGGGAAAAAAGTGAGCACTTTTTTCCCAGACACATAAGTAACGGTAGATATTTAATTTTAGGAAATTTTATTATACAAAAGTTACATTTTCTTTATATACCTATCAAAACTGGCAATAATTTGTGACGCTACTTTTGCTGCTTCTACTGACTCCGGTGGAGTGTTCGCAATTTTTAAATTAAATTACAGAATGAAATTGACAGATATTTGATTACTTTTTTAAAACTTCAAATTTCACTTGGATAATTTTCTGACTTTGTTCAATATTGAATCGAAGTTTTTCCCGTCTTTAATACATTTCTCAAGCATCCACCTGTATTTTAAAAAGTTTTTAATATAATATCATCCTGCATTTCGAAACGGTTTTTATTAAGGGGAAATTTCATTAATCTATGTACAAGAAAATTTAGGCTGGCCATTTTGTGTTGGAAACAATGATTAGAGTCATTGGTTATATACCTGAATGTATTCGTACTTTTTCTATATATGTCACATTCCAATTTGTTTTCACTGTTTTTGATTACAAGTGTGTCCAGGAATGGAAGTCTACGATCTTTTTCTAATTCATAAGTGAATTTGATAGATGAGAAGCAATTATTAAGTTGGGCAACAAAGTTATCAATTGTATCAACACTTGTATCAAAAACAGCAAACACATCGTCCACATATCTGATCCAAACTCTGGGAAAATATGAAAAATTGGTTTTCGCGGAGGCTTCAAAATAATTCATAAATAATTCAGCTAAAAAGGGGGATAAACAGCTAAATTTCAAAAAATATTATTTTTTCCGATGGTAAAAATAATAACAAAAGTTCTACTTCGGTTATCAAAAGTTTGAGAGAAAAAGATTGTTTCTATCTAAAAGCAGATAAAGGTAACAAGGTTGTGATTTTGGATAAAGTGGACTACTTTGAAAGAGTTGATCAGCTCATTGAAAGTGGTCCATATAGAAAACTTAATAAGAATCCCTTGCCAAAGATGACGACACAAGTTAAATCAATTCTTAGTAAATGCAAAAACCTTGTTACTCCTAATCTGAAGCGTAGGTTACAGATATCTAATCCAACTATCTCTAAATTATATTGTCTACCCAAAATCCATAAACCCGGGAAATCGGTTAGACCAATTGTATCTGCTATTTCTTCTCCTACTTATAACATATCAAAATGGTTAGTCGAACAATTCAAAAAATTATCCAATCCGTTAGAATCTTACTCCGTCCAAAATTCATATGAATTTATTGAGAGAGTTAAAAACATTATTCTAAATCCCAATGAAGTTCTTGTGTCTTTTGACGTATCTTCTCTGTTTCCGAGTGTCCCTATTCCAAAAACTCTCGAATATCTTCAAGATTATCTTACAAAGAATAATGTCGCATCCGAATTAATAGAAGAATATCTTTCACTTACAAATCTTTGTATGTCCCAAAATATTTTCCAATATAATAATGAATTCTATGAACAACATGAAGGCACTGCTATGGGTAGCTGTTTATCCCCCTTTTTAGCTGAATTATTTATGAATTATTTTGAAGCCTCCGCGAAAACCAATTTTTCATATTTTCCCAGAGTTTGGATCAGATATGTGGACGATGTGTTTGCTGTTTTTGATACAAGTGTTGATACAATTGATAACTTTGTTGCCCAACTTAATAATTGCTTCTCATCTATCAAATTCACTTATGAATTAGAAAAAGATCGTAGACTTCCATTCCTGGACACACTTGTAATCAAAAACAGTGAAAACAAATTGGAATGTGACATATATAGAAAAAGTACGAATACATTCAGGTATATAACCAATGACTCTAATCATTGTTTCCAACACAAAATGGCCAGCCTAAATTTTCTTGTACATAGATTAATGAAATTTCCCCTTAATAAAAACCGTTTCGATACAGAGAAAAACACAATTAAAATGGTGGCTAGAGTTAATGGTTATGATGACAATTTAGTTGATAAATTAATTAGAAAATATAAGTTTAAAAATGCACTTCATAATGCCACAACTTTCCGAGAAAGTCAAGATAGTTCCAAATTTATTTCGATCCCTTATCTTCCAAAATTTACACGCGGTTTAAATAAGATTTTTAGTGACATTGGCTTTAAAACTGTTTTTCAATCTAGTACACGTCTAGGCAATCTGTTGGGCAATCCAAAAGATAAAGTAGAGATGACGGAAAAATCTGGCATTTATGAAATCAGTTGTAAGGATTGTGACAAAGTTTATATAGGACAAACCAAAAGAAAACTTAATGTTAGATTTAAGGAGCATATTGCTCATTTAAGATATGGTAGGTTAGATAAGTCTAGTGTAGCAGAACATATGTTTGAAAATAATCATAGAGTAGATTCTAGTAACTTAAGATTGTTGAAATCTGTTAGCAATTGGAAATATTTGGACGCTTATGAAAGTTTGGAAATTATTAAGAATAATTCAAAAGCACTAAACAAAGATAAGGGTCCAATCCCTAATAGTATTTTGTATTCTTTAGTATGTAAGTAATTAATATATGTTGACGTATGTACCGCCCTCTCATTGGTTGCGCGGCGACCAATCAGAGCGCGTATCTGTGGTATTTGAATAGTATATAAGCTGTAATATATTTAGTAGTAGTTTAGTTTTAATTCTCTCCTGAGGATGCTAACATTGTTAGCGAAACGCGCGTCGAGATTTAAAAAGAAGTGTTTTGGTGAAGTGGTAAAACGACTGTCAGTTTAGTATAACAGTTATACAAAAAAGCACATTGTAACTTAAGGTATGTTTTGCTTATTTAAGATTAGTTACTAATCTTACCATTTTTGTGGAAAAGGAATATTAAATGTAAATTAAATTAAAAATTAAAATACTAGTACCATAAATGAACAATTAAATGATAATTTGTCTTCGTTTTCTGCTTTTTCATTTTTTAACTTATTGACATTTGAATATAATGGGGTGGAGGACTTCTTACAAATAAAAAAATAAAATGAAAAAATATATATGGAATAATTAGTTGTTGATGTAGTAGATAATGTAGATCCCTCAGATTTATTAAGCAAGATTCCTATTTTGGTACCCCCGAAACCTTTTGATCTCTGTTTTTTAATTTAACTTTTATTGGTTTATTTTTTGACATCTTTTTGTATCAGCTATTTGATTGTATCCTTTATTGCTGTTCAATAATTAAAATTACCACATTTAAATGTATTTTTAAAATTGACAACGCTGTTATTTTCATATATTATATTATGTGCATGTGTTCTATACAACCGCAGGTGTAGTAAAAACAAGTGACTGTCGGATATGGTAAAGCTGTGTTGCCGATAGTTTAATTAATTCATATTCATCATATATTTTTTCAAACATGTTATGTTGTTCACATAAACGGGTAGGATCTAGGATCACATTTAAATAGAAATCATATGAGTGGTGAATTGATAGAATTTCTTATTATATTAACTATATAAAGATTTTTACTGTTTTTCTTTTGTTTTGTCCTTAAAAACTACATATTATTTGTATCGTGAGAATCCAAACAGGCCCAGCTGGTGAAATTCTAAGTAAGCGCACCAAATAGAACGCTGACAGACTGCGCAGACTCCTATAGCTACGTAATCAGTAAACACTATTGTTTTCTTTATAACTCACTGGATTTCGCAGAGAAGCTAAGTTAAACAGGTAGCCCGTCGTCGGAATGCGGCTCTATCGATGGTACAAAAAAACTATCGATTGTTTCGAGTTGGGAAACTATCGATAGTGCCATCGATTGTTGTGTATCTCTAGATAAGACCATGGGACCCCTTGACGAGTTTGTGATTAGGGCCCACCGGGAAACTCCCGGTGGACCACCACGCGCTTGTGTCAGTCTCAAGTAGTATCTACTTATTCACAAATCTCTCTCTAGGTGCCATCTCCGCGACGAAGATTGGCGATCATCATGGCAATTTTTATTTTGGATGCAGCTGCTCTAAAAAGCTCTATCGAGGAACATCCAAACCACTCTCTCAAGTTTCTCAACCAGGATATCCTTCTTCTACCCACGCTTCTTGTACCTTGGATCCTTCCCTGCATTATCAATTGAAGTAAGGCGTATCTTGGTCCACGAGTCACATGGCCGAGATACTGCAGTTTTCTGCTTTTAATTGTTATTAACAACTCTCTTTTTATGTTTAGTCGCTCAAGTATTTCTAAGTTAGTTATCCGATCGACCCATGACACCTTCAGTACTCTTCTGTACACCCACATTTCAAAAGATTCTAGTCTTTTGGTTATTTCTGCGTTCAGAGTCCATGCCTCGACGCCATAAAGCAGAGTGGCAAAAACATAACATCTAACTAGTCTCAGTCTCAGTTTTAGGCTTAGACCTCTATTGCACAAAACTCTTTTCATGCTATTGAAATTGGACCTTGCTATTTCTATGCGTGCTTTTATTTCTTTCGTGTAGTCGTTATTACAAGTAACTGTTGTTCCAAGATAAGTATACTTCTCTACCTGTTCGATGGGTTCACCTTTGACGATTATCTGTTCGTTGTTAGTCTGGGCCTTCTTTGTTATTTTCATGAACTTTGTTTTGTTTACGTTGAGTTGAGGCCGTATTCTTCGCTATATCGAACAAGTTTGTCCATGATTCTTTGTAGATCTTCCAGGTTTTCCGTTAAAATTACGATATCATCAGCGTATCTTAGAACAACTATAGGCACTCCATTTACTTTTATTCATGCACTGTCATTTTCCATTGCCCTTTTTAGAATCTCTTCAGAGTAGGCATTAAACAAAATAGGACAGAACACAACCTTGACGTACACCTCTCTTTATTGAGATGGTGCCAGAATTTTGTTGATCTACTTTGACGATGGCATTTTGGTTGTAATAGAGATTTGAGATGATTTGCAGGTCTTGGTGGTCTAGGTTTTTACATTGTAATATTTCCATCAACTGGTCGTGGCGGACCCTGTCAAACGCCTTATTATAGTCGATGAAGCAGGCATATACGTCCTGATTAACATCTAGGCATCGCTGCACTATTACGTTGAATGCGAATAGTGCTTCTCTTGTACCTAATCCTTTGCGAAAGCCAAACTGACTGTCACTTATATCCAGATCGAGTTTCTGGTGGATGCGGTGGAGTATAATTTTTAAGAGTAGTTTCAAAGTGTGGGACATGAGGCTTATGGTACGGTGGTCACTGCACTCTTTTGCACCCGATTTTTTCGGTAAACATATGAAGACTGATGAGAGCCATTCCTTTGGTAGTTTTCCAGACTCATAGACGCTGTTCAAGAGTCTCAACACGACATCCATATCTTGATCTTTTATGATCTTAATAATGTCGATAGGAATTCCGTCGGGGCCAGGAGATTTACCGTTGTTCATGTTGTTTAGTGTGTGGGTGACTTCGTCCTTCGTGATTTCGGGACCTGTGTCTTCCAGTCCTACCCTAGCTACGGATGTGATATTTCTCACATCGTCGAAAAGGTCTTTTATATATTCCTGCCATCTCTTCAGTTTGTCTTCTGTGTTTGATAGTGTTTTCCCATTTTTATCTAAGAGGATTGTAGTAATCTTTCCTTTTCTGAGACCTGACAATTCTTTTATCTTCTTATGTAGGTTATACAAGTCAAATCTGCGTTGTAGCTCTTCTATTTCCTTGCATTTTTCTTCATAGAAACGTTCTTTTGCTACCCTTATTTTTGTTCTTATCTTTTTCTGGGTCTCCCTATCTCTTGTTTCGTTGTTCTTGTATTTCCTTCGTTGGTCCATCAGAAATAAAATTTGCTGAGTAATCCATTCTTTATTTATCTTTTTAGAAGGTGCTAGTAACTCTTGGCAGGGGGAAAGAATGCAGGTTTTGAGGGATTGATTGTCAATATCTTCGGATTCAAGGTTAACTTTCGCAAGGTTGGAATGTATTGCTTGTTGGACACCTTCTTTAATGGTCTCCTCTTTAAGTTTCTTCGTGCCTAACCTTGCAGTGCCACGCGGCTTTCTAGTTCGTTTAAGATTTACTTGAACGCAGGAAATTAGCGGATTATGGTCTGACCCAACATCCGCACCGGGATATGCTTTAATCGATTTGAGCGCATTTCGATACCTTCACAAATAGTTTTGCTTTAATCGAGGTTTAAATTATTTTAACCAGTTTTTATCGGAGTAAACAAAATCTGATATATTTTTTAATTAATTTCAATTAGTTGCGACCTACCATTTGACAACGTTGTAAAGCACAAACACACCAAAAATCAAGTGCACATAGCTGCGTGACATGTGAGCCAGGTACTACTACTACCATGCTAGTACTGCGATTTATTTAGTTGAGTACTCACCTGCGTGAGTAAAGTATCATTGACTAATCGCGTTGTTTTTATTATTATTGTTTATTTATAAATAATAACTCGTTCACGATAATCGGTTTTATACGGTAACAACTACCTTTAATAATTATTATTTATTTGTGACCTATTAACATAGCGATATTAAAATTATTATTTGAATTTTAAAAAGTTGTTTTATAATAAAATTGTGACCAGTTTATTTTTTCTTTTACCGGGACCACAACCATATTAACTATCTAAAGTTTAAAGAATGTAAGTACCTATCTACATAAAATTATCAAACAATTAATGTGTAAGTACATAATTTATTTTTCTTAAACCTTGCAAGTGGTTGTTTTTTTATTATAATTTTTTGGTTTCGGTTCAATGAATACGTTTATTAGTGCTTTAATTTAACATTTTGTTTTAATTTTCCATAACTACGTTTCGCCGTCGTCAGGTAAAACTTTCAAACAATAACAATTACAGATACTTTTCCAAAATTACCTTTATTTATAAGTACCAATATTATTTTATTATGTCATGTTTAGAAAATAATTTCAAAATCCAATACGTCTTAGGTTCAACGATACGCCAAATTTTGTATACACTTATAATTTATTCTTTTCAAGTTTCACCTGAAGAAGGCAAACATTTTTTCTCAAAATTCGTTTCAGAAAATTGTGACGAAATGTTAAATATAAAACTAAATCCATTTCATGAATTCTGCGAAACTAACCCTTAAAAATTATAAAAAATAATAATAATTAAGGGAACATGCTTAACACAATATATGTAAAAGCCTTGTTCATATAATTAAAAATATTAACATACTTACCTACTATATTTGATCTGTGATATCCAGTGCGACTAGCAGCAAGTTTCTATCGATTTAGTTTATATTAAATATTCTTTTAAATTATAAATGTGATACCTACTTGAAAATATATGAGTAAAAATACCATCTACCATCAAATATAATCATACTACATATTATTTAGAAATAACACAATATTGAATAATGCTTTCGGTACTGACTATATCAAACAAATAATAATAATAAAGGGTTTATTCGCAATCAAACCATTACATATTCTACATAATATTCAAAATTAAAACAAAAGAGAAACGTAAATTGATTACAAAAGGGGTCAAAAGACAGTAAAACTGATTTTAAATTTTGACCCAAAAAAAGTACCAATTTGACCGTTAGACTTTTTCACACAGAAAAAAAAATTAATTCATTCCAACCTGACGCAATTAATTAAACTAACTATTTTTAGAAAACAATATTTTTTATAGGAGTTTTTAAAAGCCTTCAACTTCAGTGACTTCAAATTTTCCGGAATTATATTATATAAGGCATATATATTATAAGTAAATAACCTCGGTATGGAGGCAGCGATACTAATCCTTTATACGATATAAAATTTTATTGTGAAGATATGGTGGACATTTAAAAACTATAATTGAATGAAACATAGCTGCTGCATGAAGTTTTCTCCTGCATTCCATATTCAACCATTTAGCTTCTTTAAGCTTAAATGAAACAGGATCATATTTACGAATGCCATAGGCATATCTCAAACACCATTTTTGAATACATACGTTGAATTCTTGATTTATCTACTGCAGTCAAACAATGGCCATACACTATATCGCCATAGTTAAAGTGGCTTAAAACAAGAGAGTCTGTTAATTTAATTTTAAGAGACTGTGGGGATACACCATTTTTAAATTCGTATATAACTCATGCTTAATCATTTATTTATATGACTAGTGAAATACAAGTTGGAATCTAGAACCAGCCCTAGGTTTTTACCTATTTGCGTAGGAGGAATTAAATTATTATTAATTTCAATGTTTAATAATTGTTGTTCGGCTAAATGTTTGTATTTACCAAAGACCATAAATGCAGATTTCGCCGGATTAATGAGCATCTGATGTTTATAAGAGATCTGCGCTAGAGAACTTAAGTCTTCATTAATTAAAACTGTTGCATTATCAATATCCTGATATTCAAAAGCGTACCTTATCTGTCTGTCGTCTGCATACTCATAGTTGCTATCAGTATTAAGGGATCTGTAAATATATGACGTGTACAGAGAAAAAAAGGGTGGCGCAATCACTGAGCCCTGCGGAACCCCACACAAGACACTCTCCTCTCTTGAACATCCATTGTTACTTTCCACAAATTGTTTTCTGTTTGGGAGATAGCATTCTATTAATCGGATTGCTGATTCAGAAAATCCTGAATAATGCAAAGTTGATAGAACTATCTATCAAAGGCTTTTGAGTAATCTAGCAGAACAAGGACAGATGTTTTGCCGGAATCGGTGTCTCGTAAAATATCATCTAGAAGAGCTATGCCCTTTTCGAAAACCTGATTGTCTTTCTGGTAACTAGACCCTGTAGCACATTTTTTTTGCTTAAGTATTGGAAAATTGCTCTTAATGAAAGTTTCTTTAGTGGTTGTGTTCTTTACTTAAGCGTATTTTGATGATCAACAATGTTCCTTTATTTTTTTTCATAATTATAACAACGTAAGAGTTGGTTTTAAACATTAATTTTGTGGCATATCGGACACACTACTGGCTTTACATATGGTTTTTTACCTCTAAAATGCCCTAAACATGTATTTCTGGTGAAAATGAAAAAAAAAATCTGATGTTGTGAATCAAAGTATCTATAAACTATAACCGCTGTAAACAACTTTCGAAAACGCCTTTAGGACATTTAGAAAAATAGGTGAATATGTATACGCGAGTTTCGAAATATCATCATTTATATCATAATTATACCTACATCAAGTCGCTTTAAGAAAAATTACTGTCAACAAATTTTGCCATTCCAACCCGACCGACCCTATGACATGACTGATCATCAATATAAAAAATAATTCTTTGATATGTAAACTATTTTATTTTTAATATACAAATATGTATTTGGTTATTATCAGTTTTAATTATTATGCATGAATTCTGTATTTTTTTTTTTAGTTTTTATTTGATATGTGGCATTTTAGTGTTTTGTTTATAAAAAAAAAACCATTTGAATGAGTTTCTTCAATTTAGAGATATCGAGATTTTACTAAAACGCAGCAATTTTACTTAATTTGGAGTTGTAATTTTTCTGACACAAAGTAAGTCTAACATTTTGTGACCGATATTGCCTTGCCATGCATATCCGTTAAAATAAAACTCCTAACGTTCTCATAAAAAGTTATAGGCGGCCCGCAAAAAAAATGTAGCAACTGAATTGAAAAGTATGTGTATAAACTGTAGACCAATTTGCCGAAACGTGTTATTACTACCGAATATATCTACGTTTAGTATAATCTTTGGACGATGTTATTACTTTTCCTATAAGCTCTCTATTAGTCCATATACCGGTAACGATTTTGCACTACTGTACCTAAACATAATTTTATTCCTGGCAAATTTAATGTCTTTAATCAACTCAAAATCAACATTTTACGAATGATTATGTCAAAGTTTCGATTACCATTCATTATTATACAGGGTGTTCAACATTCTGAAAATGCCAAATTTGCACGCAGGTGGTTAAAAGAGTCGTAGCTTGTGTTAGACCTTCCGAGGCGAATGATGAAATATAAATTATAAATTACTAACAATTAACGTTTTACTAATTCAATAACAATACTTTTTAAATTTTCGCGAAGAGCTATCCGCGAGAAGAGTAGAGTTTGCACTAAATTAATATTCCTGATTTTTTCTCTTAAAATATTGTAACATATTAATTTCTCTGCAAACTGTACACTTTCAGTCATTATAATCAACTTCCCCAACAATGTCATGAAATTTAGAGAAAAGTTCGTGCCTACTCAATTGATTCACATCAATATCTGGGATATAATTTCTTGTTCTTAATAATATGCAGGTTTTATAAAGCAATATTGACTTGTTGAGCACAATACGTATTTTACTGACCAGTGATCTTATGATTGTGTTATGTTGTGCCATAAACTATTATTTCAATATATTATAGAGGATGCTTCAAAAATACGCGGTAATATTTAAGGGGGTGATTTATCAGGTCATTTTATAAAGAAAGGTTTTCAAAAACATTCGTCCGGAAATGCATTGTTTCCAAAATACAAGGTGTTAAAGTTTTTTTGTAAATAACGATTCCTTAGGTCCTCCACATTTTCCACAGGAGTAGCGTAAACTAAGGACTTCAGCTGGCCCCACATGAAAAAATCCAGTGGGTTTAAATCAGGGAATCGTGCAAGCTATTAGTGAGGTCCACCTCGGTCAATACAGCGATTTCCGTATGTTTCTGTTAAAAACTCACGAAATTGCACTGCAGACTCTGTTTAATAGGTCTCTGAGATCCAATATATTCCCAAAAGCTGATTTGATATTTGCAGACGATCTGAAGTTGTATCGTGTTATTCGAGACACTTCGGCTTGCGTATTGTTGCAGCGCGACTTATCTAAGCTTGAAGATTGGTGTAACTATAATAAATTGCCTTTAAATATTAATAAATGTAAGTTTGTCATATTTTCGAAATCGCAAACTGTTTTTGAATATCGCTATCAGCTGAGTGACACTGAGCTTGAGTGTTGTGATGTTGTCAGGGATCTTGGAGTTTACGTCGACACTGAATTGTCATTTAATTATCATATTCAAAGTATTACCCGAGATGCACTACGCATGCTTGGCTTTTTGTTTCGGGTTACGAAAGATTTTAGTGATATTGAATGTATAACTAATTTGTATTGTGCTCTGGTAAGATGTAAGCTTGAGTACGCATCTATAATATGGTCTCCCATTTACCAATCTCATGCGGGACACATTGAATACATACAGCGTAAAGTATTTAGCGTTTAAAATTAGATTAGATTCCCATGTAGAGGATTTGATCATAGAGCACTGCTCAATCGCTTTCAAATGGTTTCGCTGGCTGCTCGCAGAGTGTATGCCGGACAACTCTTTCTGTTTAAGATTATACATAGCTTGGTGGACTGTTCAAACCTACTCCGATCGTTGAAGTTTAACATACCGCGCCCCTCTGCGAGGAGTAGCAGACTATTTCACGTTCCTGTTTTCGTACTAATTATGAATCCAAAGCACCACCACTTCGAGCATGCCAAACATGTAATATAGAAGGATTTAGTCAATAAATTAACTATTTCAATGAGCCTGTACTCAATTGTCTCGGTTCCTGCAAAATGTGGCCATCTGATGTGAGTGCGTATTTTGTTTTGTAGGATTATTAATTAGTTTATTATTAGTAGCTTTTTTTATTTAGTTATATTGTCTTGTAATTGGGTCTGTAACCTGTTAGACAATAAATAATATTATTATTATTATAAAATCAACATCAGTAGCTGAGGAATTTCAACAATTTAGTTCAAAAGCCATTGACAGAATGTGATAGGAAAATAATTAGGAATAAGTGCTTGAATAAATTGTCACAGTGCTATTATACTTACATTCAAAATCTCAGCAACTTTGCTTGTAGAAGTATCTGGGTTTTTTCCAACCATGTTCAGCACATCCTCTTCCAGTGCTACCGTTCTTGCTGTCGTTGGCCTTCATGTTCGTTTTAGTGTGTCTCTTTCATGAAGGTGTCGATTAATGCTTTCGAAAATTTTTCTATCGGTGTACAACCGCCTAGCTTTTAATGTATTGCCATCAGCGAGTCCATAAATGAAGTGCATGTCGGTCATCTCGGCATTTGTGCAATGCATTTCCGGACGTATGTTTATGGGAACTTTTTTTCATAAAATGAACTGAGAAATCAGTCCCTTTGAGTATTGCCGCGGTTTCTTGAAACACCCTGTATATGGATAGTGCATAATATACATACCTTTTTACACATTTCTTTTATTTTATCAATCTACCTGCTCAGGTTCCCCGTAAAAGAAATTCTATAAGGAAGAATAGAAAATAATATACCCCTATAAATAGTGTTAACTGTGAGATATTTCTATATTATGAAGGTTTGAATAGATTGTCTAGACACATGTCTTTCATGATTATTATGAACTACAGAAAGCCGATCATAAAACGTAGGCATTAGCAGAGAACAAGTTGTTCTCTGGCATTAAACTAGGAAAAAGTAACACAGATACACTATTTTAAAATTATATTAAAAAAATAAATACAATAAAATAAACAAAAAATGTATTGGTATTGGGACAATAAACAAAAAAACATGGGCATTACAAATATATAAAAAAAGTAAAATAAACTTCAACTTTCAAAATTGGTTCTAGTTTTCTAAATTGTTTGACGTGTTTCATACAGACTAATCTACCAAGGTAAAATATATATGCGATATACCATCATTTTGACTGCGATATCAGACATATTAAATATTGCCCATAATGTTTGCTGTGTATCTACAGGTGGATATTATGGTATATAAATCTATAGGTAAAAATATCCATATAGGTATGTGGATACTATGGTCATCGAATATTAATTATAGACAAGAAGGTTCACTAGACGCTGAAAACTGCATCGACTCGTCGCATTCCCAGCCACATTTCTGGCCCGCTACTATATATACTATATCTATATATACTATAAGATACTATACTACAACTATAAGCGCGGCGAATTGCTTTGTAGACATGAACATCAAACGTGCCGACTCGAGGTGAAGTAACTGTCTATTAATTTAACTGTGCTATGGTTGCGAAGGGGCTAATCGATAGTCACTTGACTGAATTATTGCCACTACTAGAACCTACAATTCGTAAAAACGATTGTTAAAATCGATTGGCAAATCTCTTTAGTTTTAAATGTTTGTAAGCAATTGAATAATTTTAATGTGTTTATAAATGTTTCTCATGTCTTTGAGTCAATGTGTCTGAAGATGCAAATGTGAAATTTACGAAACTGGTAACAGGGACATATATTCATGGTACGGGTAAAAAAAGCTTCTTTTGTATGTTAATGAATAATTTATCTATAACCGTATCAAAGATTAACATTAATCTTTGACCGTATAATCAGTATGATTACTTACTAATTTACAGTAAATTAGGTAGAACAGAAATAAGTGCCTCTTGAAATAAGCTTTAATTAGTGTAAAAATAAATATTGAAATTATTTGGTTGATCAAATTAAAACATGAACACGTAGGTTATTATATAGATTATTAATAGTAGGTATGCATTAATGTCTAATATTAAGTAGTATCAATATACATAAAATTTTATTGTTATATATTTATGGTTTTCTTTTAACAAATTTATATAACGTTATCGCATTTTTATAAGACAATGAAAGAATAGGTAAAATATTTAACAACATAATTTTAAACAATTATTTATTATTTTTTTCTAAGATAACCTAAAAATAATGTTTGCGTTGATAGTTTTTTTTGTAATATGTGACACACTTTATCCAACACTAATGAGGACGTGAATTGCTTAACGTCGGCGAAGTGGGATAGATTCTACCACAGCCTTCTCTAGACAAGATAGAATTCTAACTATAACATGAATTTGTGCCCGTAAATTTAATAAAAAGAAAATAATTTTGTGGCATAGCGGACAAGGTTACTGCTTTTACCTACACAAAGGATTTTGTTGATATTTCCGCAGCTTATACCACTTTATTTTATTAACAAACAGTTTACCCGGTATTGTAACTTCCACAAAATTTAGACGATATAGGTACTTATACACACTTATCACTGCTAGTTTTATAAAAAACTGTTTTAATTAAGCTCAATAAACCCGGATTTAATTAGACTGCGCGTTACAATGTAATAATCGACTGGAACTCAACGTTGCCAAATATACTGTTTCACGGCTTGTCTAAAGAAGGCTGTAATTCTACTGTAGGAAATTTATAGTAAATATCTAATATTGAATATTTAGATTATCTATACTTTTTTGCTATATGCCTGGAAGATTTTATATACAGGGTGTTCCCTATGTTTTATTTATCAAGCAAAATAAAGCAAATTGTAGGGCTCTTTGGAGGAGTCTTGGTCAACTTAATATTTACAAGAAAGATTCTCAGACTAATATCCCGCAGAATCTTAATATACCTTCTGCAATTAATAATTATTTTTCGAAATTTTCGGGTTATTTGCCTGCCGATCGTAATATTTTAAATTTTTATAATAATAATAAAAAATGCAGATTTGACGAATTTTTGGGTTTTGCGTTGGTTGATCAGGATGCTATTAAGGAACATTTACTAACACTTAAAACCAACGCAATAGGTCCCGATCAATTAAATACTGAAATGTTATTGCTGTGTTGTCCTCGTATTGTGCCGTTCGTTACTCATATTGTTAATAGTTGTATTCTTACTAATACTCCGATCCCTGGAAGATTTCGAAAGTTATTCCCATTCCCAAAGGGAGGAAGTATAGCGAAATCTTTGAAAAAGTTATTTGCAATCAAATTAAAGATCAAATATTCTATATTGCCGTCCAACCAATCAGGTTTTCGTAAGTATAGTTGTACTTCAGCTCTTCTAAACATTACTGATGACATTTTGAGAGATTTAGACCAGGGAAAGCTATCTGCCTTGATACTTGTAGATTATTCCAAGGTATTTGACAAAATTAGTCATGATATCCTTCTATCAATTTTAAATTTCTGGATTCTCGTCAAGTGCTCTGGATCTGTTGGGGAGTTATTTGGCAGGTCGCTCTCAATACGTAGAAACTGAAGTTGGTATTTCCCCTGTAAGCAATATTTTTTGTGGAGTCCCTCAAGGTTCCATTCTTGGGCCCCTTTTGTTCTGTCTATACACCTCAACTCTTCCCTCATGTATTCAATATTATACTTCCTATATGTATGCTGATGACAGCCAGCTCAAATACTCATTTTCTCATAAAGAAATTGCGTATGCAGCCCACAATATGAAGGCCGATTTTAACTCTCTTGTGAATTGGTCTAGCATTCACCAGTTAAAAATAACCCGCATTTTTCTTATGTAAATGAACTGCAAATAAACGTATTATTATTATTATTATTATTATTACATATTAATACATATGATAGAACAGTGAATTTTAAGAAAAAAAGGTTCCTATAAACATAGATCCGCAAACGCATTGTAACCGAGATACAGAGCGTTCAAACTTACCTCCTGATTATGGTTTTTTGTGAATAATAACGATACGTTTTTAGGTATATCAATGAAATTTTACACATTTATTTGATTTTTAATTCAATTCAATCAATTAAGTCAAAACAAAAAGGATTTCCAAAATTATAGTCATGAGCGTATGAAAATAGAGGGGGCGGGGGAAATAACGCCCCAAATTTTTTGTAGCTGGAATATTTCACTTTTTGAGTTCATAGTAATAAAAGTAATTGTATTTTGCTTAAAAAAAGTCGTCTGGTTTTATTTTGATAAAATGCTTAGTTTTTAAGTAAATTTATTTAATAATAATGAGTTTCCATAAGAAAACGTCTAATTTGGACCACCCTGTACAGTAGGTACTACTTGGTATGATTTGAATGTAAGAGTAGTAAAGGTGTATAGAGATAAATGAGAAATATAGTGTAACTAACTGGTTTTCCGAAAGCATTTTATGCAAATTCGATATATTCAACATTTCCAAACGCATACCTTCATTTTAATAATTATTATTATTGTTTCATTTGCTTCCAAATGGGAAACACTTTTTACTTAGGTTAACTATTAATAAGATAACAGGTGGTTTATCGAATGGAGAAATTTAAATATATAATCCATATTAATAAATTTGAATACGAGAAAGAGATAGCAATTTAATCTTATTAGGTATATTAATGACCTATTTTGATATGTTCCAGCATATTAACTTGCTAACTCTACCTACTAATATATTACGAGGGACATTCAAAATTAACCCGGAGATTTGTAGCGCAAATTATTCAATTCATTAGAAATCCATCAGACAGTGTTATCTTGGAGTCGTTGCCGTTTGACTGGAAGAAATATACCGTTTAGTCCCATGGGGCTAAGTCAAGACTGTACCGTGGGTGTTCCAGAGTTTCCCAGTGTGATATTTTTCTGTATTATGGTATTAATAGACAATAATGTTCACACTAACACAATCGCCAACTATCCGTACGCGACTATCGCCTGCACAAGCTTACTCGCGGTTCGACTGTTCTTTTTATTGAAGCTCGTAGCAGTACGCAAATTATAATTTTCATTTATGAATCAATCGACATCAGCTCGACAAAATTCTTTATATACAGGGTGATTGCTGGTCGATGGTACCTTAGAAGTTCTGGGAAAAGTAACTATACCTTTGTTTTGAAAATTTAAATGATTACCTAGGTCAACCTAGTCTATCAGTCTATATTATTTTTATATTTGCACGACTTCCCGTTATACCGGAAGTTGATACCAAATTTCTTATTTCAAAAGGAACACCCTATATATTATTATATTTTTGGATTCTTCATCAATTTTGGAGTATTTTATTTTAACACTTCCCTATACCTATCTTCAACTGTTTTTGAATAAATAATTTATTTTGAATTTTTTTTGGTTCAATACAGGTCTCCGGAAAATATTCGCCATTTTGTCGGTTGAATCGACAGAATCTTGAATTTTGGAACTTAGTTCAATAACATCTTAAGAATATCAACTGTCTTGAGAGATTGACGCAGTTTGTTACAGGGTGGTCTCAAATTACTGTAGTATGCTCTACTAAAGGGTTTTCCAATAAGAGGGGTTATTTTGATATTCAAAGCAAAATGCCATTTTGTAACGTAAATGATCGGATGTTTATTTCATTATAAAGAGGAAGGTATGCTGTTAATAACGGAAAATAACATCAGCCAAATGACCACCACGACCACGCCTACAGGATCATATCCTTTTCATGAAATTTTCCATAACCAGATCGCAAAGTGGCTGCCCTAGGTCCTCGATAGCCTCACGAATTCCATCTTTGAAGTCTTGAATCGACGCTGGGCTGTTTGCGTAGACCTTCTCTTTCACGTGGCTCAAAGGAAAAAGTCGCAAGGTGTTAAATCGCAAGATCGCGGTGGCCAATTGTGATCACCTCTTCGAGAGATAACACGGCCCGGAAACTTTTCGCGTAAAAGATCAATGGTTTTGTTGCTTGTGTGGCACGTAGCGCCGTCTTGTCTTGTTGAAAGTAAACGTTGTCCAGATCAATACCATTCATGGCAATTCCGGCCATAAAAAATCATTAATCATCTCTCGATAGCGCAATCCATTCACCGTAACTGGTGCTCCAGCCTCATTTTCGAAAAAGTAAGGTCCAATGACCCCGTCGGACCATAAACCGTACCAAACAGTCACACGTTGAGGATAGAGAGGCTTTTCAACAATAACTCTTGGGTTTTCCGAGCCCCAGATGCGACAATTTTGCTTGTTGACTAAGCCATCGAGGTGGAAATGGGCCTCATCACTCAATATGATTTTTTGATGGAATTCCGCATCATTTTCATGCATTTCAAGGACCCAATCGGCAAAGACACGACGTTGTTGATGATCGGCTGGCTTAAGTTCTTGTGTTAACTGAACTTTATAAGCCTTAAGACACAAATCTTTATGCAAAATACGGTGTAATGACGTTTTTGGAATGCCTAATTCCAAAGAACGACGATGATTGGACAAACCTGGGTTTTCTTCAACACTTTCCTCTACAGCAGCAATATTTTCGGCTCTTCTTGAGCGACGTGCACGGGTTTTATCCTTCATATCACTAACTTGTCCCAACAGCTCGAATTTTTCCACCAATTTCTGTATTGCGGTCCGACAAGGTGCTTCACGATGACCCAAAAATTTCCACCATTTTTATAGTGAATTTTAATAATTTCAATGCATTGTTGAAGCGTGTATCGTGTTCCATTTTTATTAATGGCGTAGTTGCTACTTGTCAGATGTCAAAACATAACAGCTCCAAAAGAGACATATTATACCGAAATAACGGGCTATTCAAAATAACACCTCTTATTGAAAAACCCTTTACTAAAAATAGGCATAAGTCAATTTTCTCAAAAGGCACATCTTGTATTTTACCAAATATTCTGATATAAAATGAAATTTGCCTTCAAATGATACTATATCATATTCCTATACCTAAACTGTAAGGATTCTGAAACAAGAACAAGTACAAACATGGCCGCCGGAAGGGGGGGCAAGACGGGGCGCTTGCCCCCCCCTGGAACACGTAAATACAGGAAAATATCACATACATAAGTTTAGTGGTAAATGATTTAAACCGTATCCAAGATATACAGAATACTGCAGATTCTATCAACAAAGTTATTAATTTTTTTCGTGACAGTCCATATAGAAGAAAATATGTCCCTAAAATCCCATTATTTTGTGACACGATGGTCCTCAAAGTACAAATTCATCAGAATATTTTCCGAAAATTACGAAGAAATAAGAGGGGCTTTGGGACATTTGGCTTATTCAATAGAATTCAGCACAGAGACATGATCAAAAGCTAATCAATTATTAGCTGCAGTTTCGACTTGTAAATTCATACTCTGTCTCCACATCATTTCACATTATAGTGCTAAATTGGAACCGGTGTGCAACATACTACAAGGAAGGAGAAATAATAAATCTTATTTCGGCAAAAAACCATATTAAAACACTTTTGTCTGAACTAAAAAATCACAGATCTGACGCTGAAATATACTTTAAGGAAATTTTCCAAAAATCTGAAAAAGTTGGTGATAAATTTGACATACCACTAAGAATTCCTAGACTGGGATCAAATCAAATTTATAGAACTAATTACGAAACGAAGTCTTGCGAGGAATATTACCGTGTTTCTTTGTTTATTACATATCTAGATTCAATTATCCGCTCAATTGAGATAAGATTTTCGGAAGAAACAGAAATTGAATGTTCTTTGTGCCTGTTTCATCCAGAGTTAACTGTAACAGAAGAGTATAGGAAATTAATAGAAAAAAGTCCTAACATAGCCAAAGTATACGATTTAGAAAATTTAGAGACTGAGAGTGAAACATGGGATGAAATGTGGATAGAGAAAAATAAAAATGAAAATATTCAGTTAGAGTTCGCTGATTTATTGGAAAAACATTGTGAGTTTTTCCCTAGTAACAAAAAAAGCAATTGCTATTTTTTTGGCTTTATCTCCAACAACGGCCACAATTATTGAAAGATCGTTTAGTACCTTAAGACGGGTGAAAACTTGGTTAAGGTCTACCATGAGTGAAGAAAGACTATCTGGATTATGTCTTCTCAGCGTACACAGAGAACATGTAAATAAGAACAAAGACGTGTTTATTAAAAAAGTGATAGATCGATTTTCGCAAAAACGAAGGATTATTCTACTGCTATTTTCTGATTAGACTTATGTTCAATTTATGTTATAACCGATCAGGATCAGTCTATCTTAAGTTTTTTTTTTAATTATATAATATTTTAAGTACTTAATATATAAATTAAACTTCAAAAGAAGTTGGATTGACTGTATAAGTATAGGTATTTTGCCACGTATTATATACATAATACTTTTGTTTTGCTTACTTAGTATTTTTTGCCTTGCCCTCCCCTAATTTAATTACTTCCGGCGCCCATGAGTACAAACTACTTGAATTTGTGATTAAACGTCATGAAAAATTGTAATTACACTATTTTAACATTTAGTGTTGTTTATGTGTTTTGAACCTTGGAGGTGAAACATGAGAAAATAATCACACAAATGAAGTTTTAATTCATTTGCTTATTATTTTTGAGCAAATTGACAAATTTCAAAGTTTAATGAAATCTATCCTGATTTACAACCAATGAAGAGAAAGTTTGCACCGCCACAAAATAATTTCTTAACTATGGGTCATAATTGAAAACAAACTACTTATAGTATGTCAAAAAAACAAACAGGTACAGTTAAATAGCAAATAACAAAACGAACATAATAACATTACAATAAAAAAAAGTAAAACATTTATAATGAATTTTTCAAATTGGTTTCCAAACATTTTGAAATCCGGATCATTACCTACAGATCGATTTGTGGCCCTCCTAATATCACTGACATCTAGCTCTTAGTTATTTCTATAATATAATAATAATTTGTCAATTTCCTCATATATAATAATCAAATTGATTAAAACTTCATTTTAGGGATTATTTTCTTCTATTTTGCGAAAGTTCACCACACATAAACAACACTAAATGTCAAAATGTTATAATTACAATTTTTCATGACATTTAATGACAAATTCATGCCTACCTAATTAAAACATCCACCCTGTATATGTAAATTGATTATTTGCTTTGTACATACGCCCTCAACACAGATTTTTTTAGGGCTTCTTCTTGACTTAGATTAAATTTTATTTTTCTATTACCCTATAAATCGAACGTCAATAATAAATTCTGTATGTATTGCTTTTTCTTGAAAGTTTTTGACATATTTCGTCGAATTCTAGGGATCGTGATTCAATCCTCTACTCCATCTGCATGACCACTTGAATGAATACAAATTCAGAGGAAACCTGAGAATTTCGTATGAATTTAATATCAGAATAAAGTAATTATGTTAAACCAGATAAGACAACAAATATTACTTGTTGAATAAAACTGCGTCTACTCCACAAAAAGATCTTTATATACACGTTACAATTCGTGCAGGCTGCCAGACATGTTTCGGACTATATGTCCATCTTTTTGTGGAGTAGACGCAGTTTTATTCAACATTATCATTCACTCCTCGATAAATGGATTACTTCAGAAAATTTTCACAAGCTAGTCGAGCTTCCCTAATCCATGAATTTAAGAACCTTTCATTGAAACGTAAGTACACCAAACTCAGCATTTACTTCAATATCGAATGTGAGAAGAACAACTTCATACCGAACTATATCAAGATCCGGACGTCTATCACAACTAAAGCAGCAACAACAGCGTTAAACGCCGCCAAGAAAATATGGCTCAAACACGAAATCAAGCATCTCCACAGTAAATTAAATATGATAGAGACGAAACTAAATTTTATAACTTCCGAAATAAACCATGTATTACATCCTGTCGAGCTGGAAACTCTCTACAACGATGTCCTCGATGACATACAGGCGAAAGGTAAGTCAAAGCTACATAGATTACGTTCAAAACTACAACTGCTTTCCCAGTCACACAAACATGCAAACCCACTATCCGCCTCATATAACAACAACCCCATCCCCACCAACATGCTAAACTCAAACCCTCTACCAAACACACCCAACAACTTACTCACCAACAACCACACCAACAACCACACAGCATTCACCCAACTCTCACACAATAACACCAACTCACACAATAACAACCCACCCGACGCAACGCCAGATGACCCCGACCATGAAATATTCGACAATGACAACTTCACCACCGAATTCCCTACCAACGCCAACACACACAATTTCCAGTTTCACAACAGAGTCACCAATCTCTCCAACGTCGACTTCACGACTCCTGAAGTCAACTACCTAAACCGTAGTTTCAAGTTCAATAACTTCTTTCCCATCACAAATAAACACCTAAACATCACTGCCGCTGAATGTGAATCCATAATTGAAAAAGTCAACCCCCCTAACAAGGAATTCATAAGATCTAACATCTCTCAACATCTAAATCACGCATACGACTACTATAGACAGTATGCCAACAAAGGTAACACCCTAGAAATGAATACATTAAAATCAATAAAACAGAAATTGACAGAAAATGATCTCACAGTATCCCGCGCAGATAAAGGCAACACCATAGTAATATGTGAAAGACAGTTGTACGTTGAGAAAGTTGAAGACTTCCTCAATAATCCAGATTTCCTCGAAATCCCAAACAACCCCACCAAACAATACCACGTTAAACTCAACAAAGCCCTTACCTACCACAAAGAATCACTCGAATCCCTAGGCACCAACAAATTTAAACTATCGTGCATGAACATTAAGACACCCGAACTACGTGCTCTCCTTAAGATTCATAAAAGGGAGATCCCCGCCCGTCCTATTGTCTGCTTCTCTGGAACCCCAGCATCAAAACTCTCCAACTGGCTCAACTACGTTCTTAGAGATAAAACCAACTTTACATCAATACATTCAGTAAAGAATTCCATCGATTTAATAAACAAAATTAAACATATTCAATGTCCTGAGAATGCACGACTCATATCCTTCGATGTCAAAAACCTATATAGTAGTGTCCCCGTTACCGAAACCCTAGATATAGTCAAAGATTTGCTAATAAATAACTCCAACTTAAATATGTCAGACATCAACGCCATACACAGTTTATTGAAAATTAATCTTGAACAAAACTTTTTTCACTTTAACAATAAATATTATAAACAAATAGATGGCCTGAGCATGGGAAATGGCATCTCGTCCTTGCTAGCTGAGATCTTCATGTCAAAAATAGACCAAACCATTCTATCAAACAACATCCATGGTCCAAAATTCCTATGCCTAAAAAGATATGTGGATGACATCTTTGCTATATACATAGGAACCACAGACGAAGTTATCCAAACTCTTAACTTCATGAACTCTATACATGAACGTATTCAGTTTACCCATGAATCTGAAACAAACAACTCATTGGCTTACCTTGACTTAACTATACACAGACATAATAACGAACTCACATTCTCAATATTCCACAAGCCCACTTCGTCTGACGCTATTATCAATTACCACTCCAACCATCCTTCCACACACAAATTTTCAACATTCGAATCATACTTCCACAGACTATTCCACGTACCAATGTCACACGAAAACTTTAATAACGAATTATCATTAATTTACCATATAGCCAGAGTAAACCACTATCCAATATCTACAATCAATAAAATATATTATAAACACCTAATAAAACACACATTTAATGGACTTACCACCATCAAAAATCCCACAAACAATAACTTCCACCCTGTTACGTACATCGGTCCATTCATGCATTCCATTAAAAAACTATTTAATTACTGCAACATTAACATCTGCTTCAGAACTAGAAATACAATAGGCAATTACCTTGACAACAGCAAATCACCAGTTAATTGGCTTCAAAAATCCGGAGTATACTTACTAAAATGTGGTACCTTGAACTGTAATACCATATACATAGGTCAAACAGGCCGCAACTTTAATACGCGTATAAAAGAACACCATAAAATCATTGAAAAGGCCACTCAACAAAATGCGGATGAAATTAACAGTAACTCTGCCTTTGCCAACCATGTCTATAATGAACACCACTCCTTTTCCATCGACCAAAATGCTGAAATGCTCCACTCCTGCCTTAAAAGCACCATGCTGAATGTCTTGGAAGCTATGGAAATTAACTTATATAAAAAGAACACCAAATACACCTGTGTGAACGACCAACTTGAATTCGACTGCCTTCCTTTCTTCAATTCCCTCAAATTCAACTCGGTGTAACTATCCATCTCTGCCTTTCCATAAACAAACCCCATAACCTACAAACAACATCAACAAAATAACAAATTTTAGGTTAGGACATGACACATCACCTCTTCCTCGACACAAACAAAAGCCATCAACCCACAACCCCATTTCATTAAAATTGAACTTTAAAATTATATATCCTTACATAACATATGGAAGACATTACAGAATGAAATGTACATATAACACATATTTTCCTACAACTACTTACCTATGATTCACATTCAATTCATTATACACCAAACAACAACATAAACTCACTTCACTTGAATTCCTCACCTTACCTAAAACACCAAATGTGTAGCTTTGGCTGAAACCATACTATTATACACAACTATCTTCACATTTACCACTCGACATCTTGTCTTTCCGATTTGTCATCCACACTACAACACAGTAGTTGGAAATTTCTTAAAATAAAAATTTTTCTCCAAAAATGAAAATTAAAATTAAATGGAAAGAAAAGAAAAGAAATGTTTTTCGAATAATATTGTTCAACATTATGTAATAATAATTTAAGTCAAGTCATATAATTTTAATGTAAACACTTTTCCACAAAATGGTGAGATTTCAACAAATACTATATTTTACATCACATCCTAATTAAGCTATTATATTACAGATATTGTATAGACGTTTTAATCCCGTAACTCTTCAATTTCTATATTAAGTCCATATGAAGTATAATTCCTACATGTAACGACATTGTACAAGGTTCTTAGCCACTGATGATGGACATATAGTCCGAAACATGTCTGGCAGCCTGCACGAATTGTAACGTGTATATAAAGATCTTTTTGTGGAGTAGACGCAGTTTTATTCAACATTATCATTCACTCCTCGATAAATGGATTACTTCAGAAAAAAAAAAAAAAAAAAAAAAAAAAAAAAATATTACTTGATTGAGCATTAATAAACTGCTATAGGTACATGCTTATTACACTACATACCAGACCTAGGTAATTTAGATTCCTACTACAAAACGCATTTCTAAATTGCCATTAGGTAAGTAAGTGCATATGGCTGAAATAAAATGGAATGTGGTTATTGAAAAATTAATACATAGTTTATTATTGTAAAATGCTTGTATACTTTATACAAGAAATGATTGTCAGAGAATTATGTACTCATAGGCGTTGCTCAATAGTTTTGTCACAGTTAGTAGTTATTGCCTACTGATACTAGGAGGTTATGTTATAGTTACACTGGTAAATTTTCCTAGGTGTCTTATGTGTCATAAGTCATAACACTTGAATTTTATTTATCAACAGCATAAGATACCTACCCGATGGTCCGATGTCAGCAAAATAATGATCGGACCTCACGATTAATTTTTTAATCTTTCTTTAAGCATTTATTTCCTTCTTCATTGCTTATTTGCGGATTCAGTTATTGTGCTGTTCTATCGATGAATTCTTACGTCGCGTCGCCTCGCTCGTAGATATCAGTTTGTTATAACGGTTTTTTTAAATTTATTTGACTCATTACAAACACCAATAATGGTTATTAAATGTAATGGGATATATAGAAAAACAACATATAAACAACAAAAATACTTAATGGCTAAAATTAATCTTTAAATTAATTTTGATATCGTCTTGAGATAATGCAACTAAATCTACAACTTTTAATCTCTTGTATTTTTTTCTTATGTTCTTTCATTTACGAGAAAAAAATTTAAAACGTTTTTCAACATACGAAGCCGGTTCGGCTTTAGAAACGGAACTAGGGAAGCACTGTTCGGGGTGCAGGTGCTGATTCAGAGATGCCGTGATGTCAACCGAGATGTGTACATGTGTGCTGTTGATTTCGAAAAGGCTTTCGATAAAGTGCGTCACGGCAAAATGCTCCAAATACTAAAAACATCTGGAATTGATGTCAACGACAAACGTATAATTGCCAACCTCTACTGACACCAAACAGCAAATGTACGACTAGAACAACAGTTATCAGATGAGATCACCGTCCAAAGAGGAGTACGACAGGGCTGTATTCTGTCTCTCCTACTCGTTAATTTGTACTCGGAGGAGAGAGTCAACGAAGCACTTGCTGAGGCCACGGAGGGAATTGTCATCAATGGGGTAACGGTAAATAATATTAGGTATGCCGTCGACACACTAATCATAGCCAATTATGTTGAAGAACTGCAAATACTGATGAATGGTTTAATAGCCACTTGCGAACATCAATAAAACCAAATATATTATCATTAGTAAGCAAAACGTCATGCAAGCCAATGGCATTGTGGTTGGCCGCACGGAGATCGCGAGGGTCTAAAAGCTTGTGTACCTGGGCAGCAATATCAACGAGCAATGGGACCCAGCCACTGAAATTAGAATCCGTATCGAGCGAGCACGGGCAACGTTTATTAAAATGAAACGCATCTTATGCAGCCACGACCTAAACCTAGGACTACGAATGACAATGGTACGCTGCTATGTCTTTCCAGTGTTGCTGTATGGTATGGAAGCAAGGACGATTACCGAAGTCATGCTCAAACGCCTGGAAGCCTTTGAAATGTGGGTTTACAGGCGACTATTAAAAATTAGCTGGACAGATAGAATAAACAACAATACTGTCCTCACCCGCATGAATAAAGACCTGGAAATTATCAAAACTATAAAGCGTCGTAAATTGGAATATTTTGGTCACATTATGAGACATCCGGAAAAATACGAGCTGTTACAATTCATAGACGGTAAAATCCTTGGCAAGCGTGGCCCTCGTAGAAGAAGAACATCTTGGTTTAAGAATTTGAGACAATGGTTTGGAAAGTCCACATCGCAATTATCGACGAAAAATCGGTAATGTTGATGTAATTTGACTGCGCCCATCATTTTGAACCTGTAAAATTTGTTGAGATGTTGAATGGTCGACATGCACTTCAATTATGGAGTCGCTGATGGCAATGCATTAGAAGCTAGGCGATTGTACGATGAAATATTTCCTCAGCCTATCGCTCGTGAAAATTTTTCGAAAGCATTCATCGACGCCTTCATGAAACAGACACACTAAAACAAAGTGGACGAACATGAAGGCCAAATACAGTAAGAATGGTAGTACTGGAAGAGCATATGCTGAACATGGTTGAAGAAAATACAGGTACTTCTACTCGAAACGACGCTGAGGTTTTGAATGTGAGTAACAGTACTGTTTGGTGCATTCTTAAGCACAATTTGTTATATCCATACCGCACAACCAACGCCTTCAAGCACTTATTCCTGCTGATCTTCCTCCACGTATGGCATTCTGTTAATGGCTTTTGCACAAAATTGTTGAAAGTCCTAAACTACTGATGTTGATTTTGTTTACTGATGAAGAGAGTTTTTAAGAAATGCAATAAGGAATTTTCATAATAACCATTTATGGTGTGATGAATATATTAATAATAATAATAATCGTCTTTATTGATTGAAAAACTTATATAACCCACAATTAATAATAAGTGATAAACTATCAAAATTAACAATATGTAAACAACATAAAGAATAGGCACATTTTACAATAATAATAATAATAATAAAAAGTTTTCAATCAAAGGGCGAAGTCTAGCTATGATGCTATTCAATACTTAACCCAAAAAGAATAGTATATTGTGCAACGAACATGAAATGACATATATTTCCTACGAGTATGATCGTTTGCAGCATGAGCCTTAGGCGAGTGCTGCAAATCATACGAGTAGGAAATGGTCATTTCATGTGAGTTTCACACTATACTTTTTCTACGACTGTTTTAATGCTTTTGAATAAATTAAACATAATTTTTAGGAAAATATTTGTTTTTCGAAACTTATCCCTATTACCGTATAAGCCTAAATACGATAAATTAGAAGTATTAAATTGACTAGGTGGTGTTAAACTATATTCACTATCATTGTTTATGTGTTTTAAAATTAGCGAAATACTTAATAACAATTATTATTAATTATAAATATCAAAACTGTCAATTTGGTGTTTGTATTTTTGGCGTTGCTATGGTGATTTTTCATGCCCGCCGCTACTTTTGTCATTACCGGGAAGTTTTATCCGTGCGTAATAATATTTCCCACTAGTTGCCACGGGTTGCACGGGTAAATGAAAAACAGCATTACAATGTACTACATTTTCAAATCATGATTGAACATATAATAAAGGCATTTAAAGACAGTCGTAGAAAAAATATATTCTATAGACATATTTACCTACTAATAATTTACATAAGAACGACCACAAGAATCAAGAAAGTCAAATCAAAGAACTACTAATTTACTACAATTTTCAATATATTAACCCAAGGAATCTGCAGTTTTGCCCTGTATACCATTAATTATGGGACACCGGTATATATTTTTCTACTTGAATTATGAACCTTATGAAAATTTTGTTTTAAATTGTATACATCTACTAAGCGTTTGTGGGTTGAAATTCTTCGAAAACTCGTTTGAATTAAATATCTGAAGTTTTCAATGCGTACTTATAGCCGATAGCCTTTTCAATTTGATCCGACAAATTTTACATGAGCAGATTTATGGGCACCAGGTTTTTGTAATCCAAAAAGTTACATTGCGTGGGATACTATACTTAATTTAGGCTTCCTATGATTTCTTTTAAAATATTCAATAATTACTCATATACTCGTACATATAATTCAAGTACTTTAACCAAATATTTAATGATGATGTGAAATATACTATATTATCACAAAGTCAAGGACTACCACTTCAATATTATGTAGTTAGTTATATAAGGAAAAAATAATTGTTTTAATTTGTTTAATATGTATGTATATAATTTATTTTTAATAACTGCATAAGCATAGCCTACATTTCGGGTATAGGGTGCTCAAAATATCGATAATTAATGTAGGTAATTATTATTATTGCGCTACAAATATACAATGTCCGCATAAAAGATCAAATGTTTTTTTAGCTCTCCATATCATATATAGGGTGTCCATGAAATGACTGTACAACGCTTAACCACAAATTCCTCAACTTTGTTTTGCTTCTACAGGGCGCTAAATATCTCAAATTAATATCTTTTACCGGAATAATTTCTCAACAGTTTAATCGAGTTTCACTAATTTTGGAACTAAGAATTACGACTATTATTGGCGTGTTTTGACGCAAATGCGAGTTTTGCGACTTGCTTTGCTTCTCAAATTTGACATTTATTATGAGATTTTAAATCGTTGATTTTGGATTTCGATTATCTTAACAACATATACATTTAAAATATTTGTAAGAAACATGATTAATGAGTGCTAACACTAACTAACTCTATTTACACTCTTATGTATGATTCGTTTTCAAGTTCTATTGATTAACCTACTGAACATGTAGATTAAACTGTTCGTACTGTTTTTGGATCTTTGATCTGTGTGTACCCCGAATTGTTAAATAAATAAATGTCGAAAAGTCATGGTTTATTAAAATTTTCGAAAGTGTTGTTTGAAGAAGGTGTTGTTTTTTTATACAAATATTTTCGTTCCTAAGATTTTGACCAGTCTCTTGTCAACTTTTAAAGTAAAAGCTAAAACTTTCGCCTAGACAAAAATTCATATAAAAGTAAGGCTTAAGAATATTATTCAACATTCATATATTTATTTATTTGGATTACATCTACCCAAACAGAAACAAATCCAATTACAGGGCAGGTACATTACAAAACGATAAAATTAACATAACGTTTCAAAATTATAAATAATACAAACATTACAATCGGAAGAAATAACCAACAATAAACAAAGAGCACCCCTAGATCCTTAAACTCATCGCATATTTTAAGCTATACACAAATCTTATTGGATTTACCTTATGAGTAAAAGTTACAGAACAGCAGTTATCTAAATTAAGGTCAAGCTTGTTCTGAGTGCACCAGTCAAGCACATCATTCTGCAATTAAACACACTCAGAAGTTGCGGTAATCAGTGAATAAACCTTAAAATCATCAGCAAAGAGTAGGGAGCGACATTTCACGCCATTAACAATGTCATTAGTGAAACACATAAATAAGAGGGGACCCAACACAGAACCCTGTGGCACTGCAGGTGTTGCACTGATAATACCGGACTTGAAACCACAGTACTCCACATACAAGTTACGTTCATTGAGATATGTAGACAGAAAAGTTAAAAAATCCACAGATAAACCAAATTCCGAAAGATTTTGCAGCAGAATTCCGTGGTCAAGCCTGTCAAAGGCTTTGGTAAAATCTGTATAAATAGAATCTTCTATATTTCAATTTTGCGTGTGAAAAACTCTATAGTGCAATTTCACTATATAGAGGTCTGACTGTATATGATATT
Organism: Apoderus coryli; assembly: GCA_911728435.2. Lineage (NCBI taxonomy): Eukaryota > Metazoa > Arthropoda > Insecta > Coleoptera > Attelabidae > Apoderus > Apoderus coryli. The sequence continues at coordinate 4,450,401 of OU452204.1, read as the reverse complement.
TACGCATAGTTATAATATAATAATCTTTTTAAGTTAATCATGGTTAGCTTAGAATTTTCTTTGTGAGATTTCAATATATTGTATCTGTTCTATAAATACGTCTTTTCTATCCAATTTAGACCACCCTGTACTCCAACGGATCAACATCAAAAATTAGCTCATTTTGTTCATTTTTCAAATAATTAGTTACAAATTTCATAATATTTTTTTTTCAGATGAAATCCCCATTTAACCAAACAACATGAAGTCAAACAAATCAAATTACCTTTAACAAAGTGAATAATATTAGTGTAACATCGACAACCAACTATACTCGAAAAAAGCTTTCAAGATGACTGAACTTCAACACAACTTTCCAACTCTGGTGCTAATATTGGTTCTCTATTCTTCTCCAACGAATGCTCAATCGACAGAAGCTCCATCATGCTTTGGTGGTGGATCCATAGCTGCAGCTGTCATATTGACATTTCTGTGTACAACAGGACTTATTGGAGCTCTGTGTTATTTATGGAGACGGCGTGTATCAAATAAAGGTAAGTTGTTTTTTTTTTAATTACTCTACTCCATTTTTTAGATTAATCTAAAATAGTATTTTAAGAATTCCAACCTAATGTTGTTCTCTTTACTCTTTTTAATTAGTCATATTTTGACAACTGACAATTGATAGTAATAAATTCTTCAAGTAGGCACGGATTTACCCTTTTCAGCAGACTAGGCACTGAAATTTGTGCGCCACAAAATGGTTTTTTTCTTGCTTTTTGAGATGCAAAGTCTTCAACCATCTTGTCAAAATCGAGGTTCTTTGTTATGTCAGCTTCAATTGTGAGGATTGCAGTTGCAGACAACCTCTCTGCTCTCATGGTGGATCTTGAAAACAAAAAACTACCATTTAATTAAATTATTAGACGTAACCTAAATAATTTAACTAAATTAAGAACTGCCATTAATCGATTATTTTTTCATCCGTGCATAATGGCCTAGGCCACAAGTATATAAAAATAAAAAAACAACAATGCAGTAGACTCTTATCTATCTGGCCTCCATATTCCATATTATCCATGTTAAAAAAGAAAAAACTTAACGAAAGTACAATATTTCAATAACTATATTATTTTTTGCGTCTTTAATATATCACAGCTATACTAGCAATTCAAGTGCGGTTGTTTTCGTATTGTGGGATATGAAAGCGTTTCAATTCCTGCGCGGGGAATCACAGCTAAGCGAGGGATAGGAAGTAAAGTATAAATGAACTCCGGGCTATCCAGAATTTTTGTTATCCGGCCGACCCTTTCGTCACATTAGGCATGGAACTCAAGAGGCTACTGTATGCTAAGATTTGACGAAAATGAAAATTTAAACTTACCTTAAGTTGTTTTTTATCCGGCGAAGTGTAGAAAACGACCGCTCTCCCGTGCAGTTTGTAGCAGGTGTGCTCAGAGCCATTCTTAGGGCTATTTCAATATTTGGATATATTTCAGCGACATCCTCTTTTCTAATGAGTTTGCTCAGTTCAATCAGGCTAGTTCCATGATTGTCCCCTGGTTCCAATTCCGTTAAGAAAGTTTTGAAATGCAAGCATTCCTCGACCACGAATTCTTCGAGATCTTCAGGGAATTTTTCTCGCAATTCTAAGGCCTTTTCAGAAATCATGGAGGATGTAAGATCTTTCAATTCCTCTAAGAAACCAATAACTTTCTGGAGGTCTTTGTACTTTTCTGAACGTCTCTGTAACTCAGAGCTAAGAGAGTTGACCATGACATTAAACGTGTTGACTCTGAAGTTGTCAGATCCTGTGGGGAACTCATACTCGCTCTTCCGAGAGAATTCATCAATTGCCAATGTTTTTCTCGTTTCCTTTTTTCATCGGACGTGTATTCAACCAAACCTGACTTTTCACTCTTCAAAACGTGTAAAGTCATTCCTAAGTTCAACTACAAAGTCAGCTAAAGACTTGAGAAGTCCTCTTACTTTGCTTAAAGTTGTGGTTACACTTTGAAGTTTTTCACTAACCTTTTAAAATCTCTCCAAAATATGGATAAAAATGCCGTATCAAGAGTCTCCAGGTTAGATCTAAGAGCTTATGCTTCATTTCGACAAGCAGGTTTTTCATCACTGATATTCTCTATGGAATTTTAATGTATCCAAAATGACAGGCCAATTTTCTTTGAGAGCTCGACAAGCTTCGTGTCTTGCTGACCAACGACTTTTTGAGAAGCTTTTGAGGACAACGGGTTTTTTAGACTTCGCCTCACGAGCACACAACACTATCTTTTTAGTCTCTTCAGTTTCTTGTGTTATATTTATGCAAACTGTAAATAATTATCAAGTATTAACTAGGCTTTTATTTTAAAGTACAGTAAAGTACAACCGTATCTTCAAGTACAAAACAAACCTACCTTAATTTTTATAATTTTTGTTTTAATTTTCCCGCCCCTAAAAATTTTCCGCTCTAGGCTAGTGCCTTGTCGGCCTAATGGTAAATCCGGGCCTGGCTATACCATATAAATAATTCAAAGTGAATGTAACGGAAATTGTATAAATTGGCCAAACGCTTATACAGGGTGTTTCAAAAAGACGTGGCAATATTTAGGGGGGTCATTTTATGAAAAATATTCTTGATATGTTGAAAAACGTTTTAAATTTGTATCTCGTAAACGAAGCAGCATCTGAAAAAACACAAGAGATAAAAAAGTTGTAGTTTTAGTTACTTTATCTCAAGACAATATCGAAATTAAATTACAATCAGTGGCGTACATTTGTTTGTTAATAATTTTTATTATTTGCCCACCTAACGCCATTGGACTTAATAATTTTGATCTAGTTAGAGCCATATAAGGTCCCTATCTCTAGTAACAACGCTGCCAAATTTCAAAGAAATCGGTAAGGAGATATGTGACTGAATGAAAAAAACCTACCGTTATTTACAAAAAAACTTAAACACTTTGAATCTTGGAAACAATGCATTTCCGAAGGTAATGTTTAGGGAACTTTTTTTATAAAATGACCTGAGAAATCTGCCCTTTAAATATTGCCGCGTCTTTTTGAAGCACCCTGTATACTGACGACAAATGACAAAATAAAAATATGCATTACAATGTTAAGCTTTGCGCTGAGCTGAATTCTTCTAAAAATTATAGCGACCTCTTTATTCCAAATTTGTAAATAGTAGGCCGTACCGTACCGCTCATTATGAATTCATTATAATAATAATTGATAAATATTTTCAAATTGTTCTTGTAAACCGTTTAACCAAAATATTATGTAGATTATTATGTAAAATTTAATTTACAGTTTTTCTATAAGTATAACGACACCGATTTTATTACTCGATCTAGATCTATCGGTTTGAACATAGCGCGTCTATGTCCTATTATGCATTAACTAAAATTCATTCATAACTGTACGATATTGTAACACCAGTGCTTTTATAGAAAATGAATTAGTTATGTTCTTAAAACGGTTAGCATTCCAAAGGTTATTACAATTTTGTTGCTTATAGCAGAATATAGCAAGTTTTCTAAAAAACCCATAATTATTATCTTTTCTGCGTTTGTCGTAAGGTGCACTTTAAGATTAACAGCTCTTTGTATTAAAATTGAATTTATCTATTCAAATATAATACCAGAAAAATAGTCGATTTAATTCTATTGTAGTGAATTCATATTTTTAATAATCTCTTTCTCTCCCATAAAATTGATAAATTAATAATAGTAATAATCCAATTATTTTAGTTTTTGACCCTTTGTTTTTCTATATTTTCCAAATTACTATTTTTTGGGTATTTAGGTTAATATATGTCACAAGAATTTCCGAAATAAGACTACTTTTTATTTCTACATCACCAGTTATATTGTAACCATTTTGAATTAGCGGATATTATTTACATTCAAAAAGAACACTAATTTTATAGCTCAATCCAAATGAATGCCAATATGCTATTCAAATTGTTACTGGTTCGATTCAAGTTTTACGAGCGGCTTGTAATTCAAGTTTTAATTAAAGAAGAACAAACATTGAATATCAACTTTATTAATCTGTATTAAAGTAATGTAAAATTACTCACCTTTTATAATTCTGGATCTCTGTCGGTCACCCACTTTGTATTTAAAAGAAAATTATTAATTAAATGACCTTTCTGTTCACCAACATAACGAAAACTTTATTAGAAATAAAACGCAAAAGTTTGGCTCAAAACAACTAATTTAATAATTAAAACTAATAAAGAAAATGAAGAACAACAAAGAAATAAATATGTATAAATAAAAAAAAAGAATAAAACAATTAAACGAGAATGAAAATTTAGAAGAAAATCTTAGTCATTACTTGTACAACTTAAAATAGGAAAATTAATATAATTACGAATAATTATATTAATTCCTATACGAAACTTTAATTACAATTGAAAACTGAATTTATTTCAATTACTAAAAGAAACAACTTAATCTTTATAAAAATTGATTGGAAACAAAAGGCCTATAATTAACAAAGAACTTACTGAACTTGAACTTCGTTTATTATTAAGAAACTTTTTACAATTAGAAATCACATCTAGATTCTACCAAGGCTAAAACGAATCTAAAATTGAAAGTCCTATTGCCTTTCCAATGGCCAATAAGAAAAGAGCATTTGTAAAATATATTCCTATACAAATACAGCTACAGGGTGAATAGTAGTTTACGTCTTAGAAACAGATACATTTATAAGTATTGTCACGGTTTGTTTATGGTGCTAATAATAAAATTAATTGAGCTGGTTCCAGGTGGAAAGTATTATTAAAATTTATATCATTGAAAAGCGCAAAATTTTTACAATCCGCGGACGTCGTGGAAATACAAAGTGATTGCGTTACATCGGGTTCATCTGTAATATTTGTGCATTTAATTCTGATAATCTGTTCGACAAAAACTTATACCTACCAGTGTTAATCGTCGGCGTGGGTGCGATATCATTATCAGTTGGTACCTATAGAGTACCTAGCAAATTCGTTTTAACAGGTAGTAATAATAAAATACAGTACAGTACCTGAAAAATTTTTGTAAATCCATTTTTAACAATTTACGTGAAATCATCGAAAAATGCCGCCCAAGGAAATATGCAACACATGCAATCGCAATATTACGCGCGGACAATACTCCATATTGTGCTTTGGTTGCGATACGTGGAATCACACTAAATGTGTGGATATGACAACATCACGGGTGAACTACTACAACGATGAAATGAAGAAGGAAGATGGAGATCGTTGGAGGTGCCCATCATGTCTCCGAGAGGCAGTCCGCCGCTCGCAAGATCGAAGAAAATCATTCTATATCCCTCAAACCCAGGACTCCACTCAGCCATCGGTAACGCCAGGCCTCACTTCAATTCAGATTGCATTGGAGGATATAGTTACCAAACTGAATCGCATGGAGGGTATGTATACCAATCTTCTTGAAAGATACAATGACCAGTTAACTGTAAATGAAACATTAACTCAGGAATTGAGAAACTTACATACACGCGTAGCTAAACTGGAAGGCACGCATAATAACAATGCCAAACCCCCAATAAACAGTGAAACCAGTAACCCATATGAAATGTACAGGGAATGCCAGGAGAGGGATAGGCGCAGAAGAAATTTCATAATATTTGGTCAGCCTGAAACTCAATCTTCAGACAACAACCTAGATCGTGAGGCCACCTGTGCTATCCTACAAGCCTTGATACCCACCTTCGATGTATCCCATATTGAACATGTAAAACGATTGGGGCGACACATCGACTCCTCTGGCAGTAACACTGCCAAGCCTCGTCTAGTAAAAGTGGTCCTCAAAAACAACGATGCTGCTCTAAAAATATTAAAATCAGCCAGTAAATTAAAATCAATGCCCCAATTTCGTCATATCTCGATTACTTCTGACAAAACGCCTTTACAGCAGGAGGAATACAGAGTCCTGCGGCAGGAACTCAATAGACGTACAGCCGCAGGAGAAACCAACTTGAAGATCAAGTATGTTAAAGGGGTACCTGCAATTGTTCCTGCAGTTCCTTTAAACTAAATGGATTGCCTAACCGTAGACAAGTTTTCTTGAACATAATTTACCAGAATGTAAGGGGATTGAATACCAAGACCGTTGAATTCTACAATTCCGTAAGTGTTGGTGAGTATCACATTGTTGCTGTCACTGAATCGTGGTTGCAGTGTAGTGTTGATAGTGCGGAATTATTTTCCGAAACTTACGTGGTATACCGGGGGGACAGAGATCTTGCGGCGTTGGGCGTCTCCAGGGGTGGTGGGGTAATGCTGGGAGTACGATGCGATTTGAAAAGTGAAGCTCTTGAGACTAATTATTCATGGCGGCTCCCTGCCTCTGTGGACGTGGTGGGCTGCAGGGTTACTGTCAGTGACCAAATTTTCTATGTTTTTTGTGTTTATATTCAACCTACCGCTAATATTGATGTTTATATTGCTCTCTGTGAACATTTTGAAATGCTTAACTATATTTATAACAAACATATTTTAATACTTGGAGATTTCAATTTGCACTTTCAGGATAGCTCTCATGATGATCCACGGGTGATCGTATTGCGGGACTTTATGACATTTTTTGATTTAATACAGTATAATAATACAAACAATTTTCGTAACAACATTTTAGATTTAATTTTGTCAAATTTTAACTGCCATGTGACTCATGCCTCTCCGCCATTGGTCTCTGAGGATGCTTATCATCCTGCATTGCAGATTTCTGTCGAACTGTCCATCGATTCCCATCAGAGAGATTTCATTGCCAACCGCGAAAACAAAAGGTATAATTTTCGTAAGGCCAACTTTGTGTTGCTTTACGAACAGATTTCTCTCATAGATTGGTCGGTTCTGCGCGAAATTCAAGACATAAATCAAGCGGTTGATATGTTTTATAAAATACTTTTTAATGTTTTTGATATGTGTGTCCCTGTATTTAATAGTAGAAAACGTAGATACTCATATCCACCTTGGTTCAATCAGGACATTATAAATTGTATAAAGGATAAGTATGGGGCTTACAAACGATGGAGGAAATATGGATATGCCACACACCTGGACCGATATAAATATCTCAGATCCCAGGTTAAAGTAAAGGTCGATGCAGCATACGAATCGTATATTGATAGCATCCAGAACATAATGATCAGTGACCCAAAACAATTTTGGAAATTCGTACAGAGTAGGCAACGAAAGTCTCGAATTCCGGGGGTTATGAGAGATGAGACTGACTCTGAAGTGTCAAATCCGCTGGATATTGTCAATGCCTTTGCGACATACTTTGAGGGCGTATACGTTCCCTCATCCGCTATTAATTATGTAGATAATTTTACCAACCAAATCTCTATATCAACCGGGTCCTTTGAGGCTGAGGACATACTGAGTGCTTTGAAAGAACTTAAACCAAAAATGACAGCTGGAACGGACGGTGTGCCGGCATTTATACTGAGGGATTGCGCGTACGCATTTGCGGAACCGTTGATGATTCTGTTTAACAATTCCTTAAGAAGTTTTACATTCCCACAATTATGGAAATCTACAAGAGTTTGTCCGGTACACAAGTCTGGTGACACCGACAAAATTGCTAACTATAGACCCATCTCCATATTGTCTAATTTTTCAAAAGTCTTTGAGAGAATAATTCATGAAAAATTATTTGGCCAACTAAAAAATTGCATAGTTACTGAGCAGCACGGTTTTTTTCAGAAACGGTCAACTGTAACAAATCTAGCTGAATTCTTCGAAACCGTATACTCTACGGTGGGGAGGGGATTACAAGTTGACACAATCTATACTGATTTCTCGAAGGCTTTTGACAGGTTGGACCATGCCACTATATTACAAAAGATGGGCAATATTGGTTTTCATTCAGATTTATTAAAATTTTTTGACTCTTACCTATCTGACCGCACACTATTCGTTGAGTATAATGGATTCAGATCGAGGGGGTTTTCTGCGACTAGTGGGGCGCCTCAGGGTAGCAATCTGGCTCCTTTAATTTTCTCCATTTACATTAACGACATCGGATTGAATATAACGAGTAAGTTTCTGCTATTTGCAGACGATTTTAAATTATACAGGTTAATCGAAAGTAATGCAGATTGTCTGCAACTGCAGGCTGACCTAGCAATGGTTGAAAGATGGTGCATAACCAACAAATTACCACTAAATTTGTCAAAATGTAGGTTGATGACATTTTCGAAGAGTCAGTTTCCTATTCGTTTTAATTACATTCTTAACAGCTCTGTGCTAGAATTATCTTCTACCATTAGGGACCTTGGCGTGCTGATTGATAGTAAGCTAACTTTCAATCAGCATATAGATGCCATTATTAAAGGTGCATTTCGGTCTCTGGGCTTTGTTATCAGAACAACAACAAATTTTCACAACATTAGTTGCTTAAAGATGTTGTATTTTTCCCTGATCAGGTCCAAATTGGAATATGCGTCAGTCATATGGTCACCAATATACCGGGTTCATGAGGACAGGATCGAACGTGTCCAAAGAAAATTTTTTAAGTACGTATATCTCAAGGATCATGGACATTACCCTATAAGGGGATATGATAATGCACTACTGTTGCGCGGTTATGACATTCAACCACTTTCTGTGCGCAGGATCTGTGCCTATCAGATATTTCTTTTTAAATTAATACATTTTCTAATTGACTGTCCCCAGCTCCTGAGTCAAATCAAGTTTCATATTTCGCAATACTATACCCGCAACAATTATATATTCGAAGGGTCGTATCTTCGAACAAACTATGAGGGACGTGCGCCATTGACTAGAGCTTGTAAGTTGACGAATACATTTAATTTACATACAGAACTAGATTTTTTTGATGGCAAAATTGGCAGATTCCTCACAGATCTGCGGAGATGCATGGGAAATTTTTATTAAACATCAATATTGTTGTTTGGATTCAACGTGATTGTTTTTATGTTTTATATAGTTATATGTACTCCTTCATTTGGTTATTTTGGATTATGAATAATTAAGCATTCTGGTACTTTTGTAGTTTATTAGGTTTATTTGATTAATTGAAACTATGTAATTTTTGTCTTGTAATTGGGCTCAGGCCTGTTAGGCAATAAATGATTATTTATTTATTTATTTATTTATTTATTTATAAAATACATTTTTATGTCGACTGTAATAATGATTGTTAATTGTTAAGATGTCCTATGGTGGAGATTTTTCAGAAGATCAACAATGTTTGTAAAGTTAGGAACAATACGATTATATAATGACTTCTTAATCTCCGAAAAAGCTAACTTGATGAAATCCCATGTGCATATTTTCGGCGCCCTTTATATGTATTCTTTGTTATGGGAAACCTTGTTAACTCCCCAACTACTAGCTTCTGTATATAACAATAAAAGTCCGACATTTAATTTACATGAAGGTATTTCGATGTTCAAAATTGAGATCACACTGTATTTAAAACATGTCATTCTTCGAACAAGAAAACACGATCCATCTGTTTCTAAAAGTTGACAAAGATAAGAGACAAAAATTATATATTTTTGTTATTCATGTACCTATTTGTAGATGTGTTTATTGCTCTACGTAAAACCCATATCAATAAACGATAAGATAGATAGAAAACAGACCCTTAAATTTTATGACTAAAAGGACAGTTTAGGAACATTTGTTAACAATCTACTTAAAATAATATTCACAAAAATATTATATTTCCCAAACTAAGAGAAAATATCTATAAAATCACCCAACTAATATACATAATACCAGTGGCGTGGTGTCTTGTTACACTATTACGACGTTTCGTTGCTTATTCGCAACTTCATCAGGTTTCTTATTGACACAAATTCTCAATTAACATATCTTGTATATAATAAAAAAAAAACATTTAGAAAACAAAGACATATCATGGTAGGTATATATTCAGTACACCACAAAGAAGTTGCTAATAAAAAACTCAAAATTGAATTATAAAAGAATTTATTAAAAATTTGAAAGTTTAAATTCATAGCAGGTACATAATGTACGCATTACATAAGAATATAGTAATTTCCGTTCCTGGCCCCTGAGTTCGCACAATGTCAAATGCATTTCTTATTTCAGTTTCATTAAATTTAGCAGGACACTCCCCAGTTTCAGTTTCTTCTACATGATCGTCTATAATTTTTATATCGTCAATTATGTCTTGGTCAGTTGAGAGAACTCTCGTGCCAATATCATTGTTGATTTCTAAGAAATCTTCAAGTACAAAATCTGCGTCGACGGTAGCAGTTTTTGTAGAATACCCCATTGTTTTTTTTAAGGTAGCGAGATTGATTTGGTCTTCTTCCTCCTATTCGTGATTTTTCTCAGTAAAACCTGATTTAGAAAAGCAGCACTTTTAAAAGCGAAAATTTTATTTGGAAATCATTTAAAAAACAAACCGGTTTCATCACACAGGAAAACGTTTTTTGGCTCGAAGTTTTTCAATGCATTTTTTAAAACAGTTTCGTTCTAAATGTCACAGTTCTCCTGACTAACGCTTGTACTCTCGCGAGATACCGTTTTGAAAACAATCGCATTGCCAGTCTTCCACACACTCAACGACCCCTCACTAGCTTGGAAATTAACGCAATTAAATTCTTTAGCAAATTGTAGAGCCTTTTGCTTTAATAAATCTCCCCATATAGTTACGTTTTGATGCGTACGTGCCACTTAAAACCATCGTAAAACTGCTTCATTTACACCCTTTTAAGAACATACCCGTACTCGTTTTCGACTGCTTGGAACATTAGATTTCTTGATCGTAGATTCGCGAGTTTTTACTATCAGAGATACACAACTTGGGGAAACACCGAATTTTGCAGCAACATCAATTTTTAGCAGCCGTTATCAACTTCCTCCAAAACTTTAATTTTCTCAGCTAAACTTAAACACACACGCTTGAACATCTTACATGATTCTTAAACAAAAACCAACTGAACCTGTTTAGTTTTGCTTATTATTTTGTTAATATTATACTCAAATAACACCATCTGATTTCGCCTGTCTATAACGATAAAGTAAAGGCAATAGACAAAACATATTTTTGTTTTATTTTTTATATAAGTCACCGCCGCCGTACACGTGTGGGGGAAAAGCTCTTTGTTTTGTACCGCCAAAAGCAAGCAGTGTAGCTATTGGTTTCATTTTATTATGCTTATTTTTTATTTTGAATATTTACTAAGACTTGAGCTTTTGCAAAGAACGGATGTAAAAGCAGAAAAGGTTACATTAACAATTTTTCTTAGTCTTTTAGTCACATCACTTCAATTTAATCAATTTGTGTTTGTACCAATTAGAATTGTACAAACCTACCTATTGTGTGATTTGTAATTACATAACTAAAGAATTTGTTTTAACCACAGAAGTTAATTTAAATTGTTAAGTTGTTTAATAAACCCATATTAAAATCAATTTGGTATAATTTTATTGTTATGGTCCTTCGAGAGGTAAATCGGAATTTTTTACGGCGGATTGCCATTGGGAACTATCTTAATGTATAGTGTTGAAACTACACAGAACCTAAATTTGCGATTTATTAGGCCTCAACTATAAAATGGGTTATGAATTCCCCAGGTGTCTCACAGAACCTGCTTCATTGCTTACCATTAGGCGTTATGAACGCGTTAAGAACAATTTCAAAATAATGCGATATAAAAATGTAAATGGGAAACCCGAGAACGCCCAGATCTCAATAAATGCATAAAAATTTATACATAAAAGTCCGGTAAAAATTTTATTTAGAGTCCTACTCATTTAAATTATTCACTATATGCAGGACTTTTTACATTAAATTTCATTAAAATATTCTAAGTCTTGAAAAAATTGCACTGTAAAGAATTTTTCACTATATAGAGATTCACTATAAACAGTGTCGTGTATATATATATTTTCCGAACATACTAGAAAAATCGGCTAATTATACAGTTTTGATATAAGATAACAAAATGTAGCACGAAAAAACTTGTTTACATAGCCGTTCATAAATAGTAGAAAAGGGGTCAAAAAATTAGACCGTAAAAATGATATATTTAGCCTTTTTTGTTTAAGTTGAATTGCTGTTAAAAATACACAACCATAGGCGTCCGTGAAAGGTCTAAAAAAAGGGCCAAAAAATCTGTATCCACGATAACTCAAAACTCACGTACCAGATTTTTAACAAAAATACTTCAGGATATTTCTAGGTACTGATTTTCGAAAACATTGAGCGAATACAAGAGGTTTAACAAATGGTTCCAAAATTTATTGTTCTTAAACATATCCGAAATATTGAATAATTTTTCATTGTTTTAATAGAATATAACCTAAAACATTTAACATACAAAATTTCGATACAAAGACGTTCGTAAATAGTGGAAAAGAGGCCAAAATAATTCGTAATATGGGATAATTTGAATAAAAAATAGCTGATGTCTACCATAAAAAAAATAATTTAGAAACATAGCTTGTCAGCAAGAGTCTTACGAAAAAGGTAAATGACAAAAAGGTCACAGAAATATTACTTTTACACTTAAATATGAAGAGTTATTCGTGACTCGAGGGCAACAACAACAATTTTTGAATAAAGTAGTTAGGTTTAGAATGTTATTAGTATTTTTATAATTATAATAATATAAATAATAGTGTATTTTTTACATTTTAAATCTTTGATGAAAACATTTCGTTACCCAGGTGATATCATATTTTAGAATATGATGTATAGCATCCGCAATGAACTCCACTATAAATTACTGAAGCGATATCGATAGTTCAACATTCGGGAAAGTTTTGGGGTGACACAACCGATTTTTTTATAGGTAATTAAATTTTGAAAAAGCAAATATTGAACCGAAGATCAAGGTGAACTTCGGGTGAACGTTCATTGTACAACCGGGCCAAAGTCTAATTAGTTTAAAACTTTTATTTGGTTAAAATGTATCTAAAATCCCCTCGTACTAAATTGCCTACAACTTTTATACAGAAATTTTTTATTAATATTTAAAAGCGCTATTGAACTTTAGCAGACTAATTTTCTAGCCTCAGTGTATGTATAATTTGATATATCTATTATTTAGAGACGTGAGGTCAAGTGCAAATACTTAGTAATTTTGTTTCTTTGCAGCGATTGTGTTTTCCACAGCTTTTGCAACAGGTATTGTTTAGTCAATATTATGAACTACTTTCTGACATATAATTTGATAATGGTATGCTCACATTTCTGCTATATTATGCCTCTCTAATGGTGAGAAGTCTTCTATACTTCAACGTTTGTTGTCTTAAACTTAAATAGGTATTTTGTATTAATTTTGCAAATAATAGGTAATTCTTTTATTTAAACATCTTTTATGATGTTCATTATTTTTTTTTTTTCTAATACTACTTGATAATTTATTCTGTGACTTTACTAGTTAGCATCGCAATAACAATAAAAATGATATGACACCGATATGTCTAAGCATATAAGTTCTTATTATACAGTATATTTTACATTATTTGAGAAGAAAGTACTAAAACTAACATACATAAAACTGGTTTAACTTTCATCTTTTTAATAGTTAGGAACGCTAATTTTCTTGTAAGTATTTCTATGTGGAATTTCATCTTTATCACTGAAAATATCCATAAGATATGTTCGTTAGTTACTTTTAAAGGTGTAGATAAGTATATCTCTATTATACATATAAGAGATTGATTTATTCCAATACGTGAGAAAATGTGTGATTTCAAAAATGTAAAATCAATTCTAATACATTGCAACAGAAGTAACAGTAAGATCTGATACGAGGGATATTTAATACATAAAGGGTGTCCAAAAGTTTTGAATTAAATAGAAAACATAGTTTTTAGTATTTTGGTTGTAAGTTGTAAGTAGATACATAGGATAGGGTTATTTATGGAATAACACATCGGGCAAATGGCCTCCACGGCACTCGTTTGACGAAATTTTCCATGACCATTCGGCATAAATGTGGCTGAATTTCGTTGATGCAGCGTTGAATCTCCTCCTTTAATGCACGTGTGGTTGTGGGCTTGTTGACATAGACTTGTGATTTTAAATAACTCCATAAAAAGAAATCAAATGGTGTTAAATCACACGATCTAGGGGGCCAATTGTGATCACCGAAACGAGAGAGTACACGACCTGGAAAGGTCTCATGCAGTAATTAAGTGTTTCACAGACTGTATGGCATTGTTAAAACCACATATTGGCCACATCAATATCATCCAATTTCGGCAAAAAGAAGTGTGTTATCATGTCGTGATATCGAGTAACAGTCACTGCCTAATCAGCCTCATTTTCAAAAAAGTATTGTCCAATTATGCCTCCAGCTCAAAATCCACACCAAACAGTGACACGTTGTGGTTGCATTTGTTTTTCGACAATCACATGTGTGTTCTCAGAACCCCAAAAGTGGCAGTTTTGGCGATTAACATACCCATCAAGGTGAAAATGTGCTTCGCCGCTTAGGATGATTTTGCTCGATAAATCAGCATCCATTTGTTGATGCTGTATAATCCATTCTGCAAACTCTCTTCGCTGTGCATGCATTAGGCTTCAGTTGTTGTGTTAATTGAATTTTCTAAGCCTGGAGACAGATATCTTTAGCGAGTATACCAGTGTGTTTGGCGTCCCAACGGATCCTGTGTCCCGGAATTTTTCAATTAATCTGTTCACAGTTGACGAAGTTAAAACACTATTCGGCCAAGCTTTGATTATTTTTGAAATATTGTTCAATAGTAAAGACACGTTGTTCTATCGGGTAACGTTCCATTTTTACTAACCCTAAACTGTCAGCTGTCGATTTGTTTTGTTTTTAGGGTTGCCAACACTTTACTGCATAAAAGGCGGCAAATTAAAATCTTGCGTTAATTCTAGGAAACACGTTTATATCTAGGTCTATCTAGATTTGGATTTTTTGTAGTGTCCTACAAAGACTGCGTGATCGCATTGTACGCAGTGGTCCAAATTTCTAGAGGAGCTAGAGAAAAAGTAACCTACATGCACCGAGCTAGAATTTTGTGAAATACTGAATGCCGAATACTCGATATCTTTCAAAATGGTATTTTTCGAAATTTTATTTGTAAAAAAATAGTTTCGATTCTGTGACATAAACTTGTATTTTTTCTCTACCCAAATATACCGGGTTATTTATATGTGTATGGAATAAAATTTATATTTTTTTTTCCGAAAACGCAAAACACGTAAATTCGTTCTAAATCAAACGCTATTTTGTGATGAACATTATTTTATAGCGTCAACCCCACAGCCGCCTTTTTTTTTAATGGAAAGGATCAGTTTTTTGTTTAACTAGTATTTCAGTGCGCTCAAAGGTTTATAGAGCAAACCACATTTTATAATTTTATTGGGGATATTCGAATTTTTTTAAACAAATTTGGTTTTTACATGATGGGGCTCCTCCACATTATTTCGATTAACCCATCGAAATCAAGGGCCAGGGATTTGTTGGGTATGAGTATATCTCATCTGCGCTGCCAGGTTGGACTATACACTGGTCATTGTCGTTTGAATCATCATCATTATGGCTATTGGGTAGTAGCGCTCATAGAGTGAATCTCGGCATTTCAATGAATTGTTTGTCGTGATATATTTTGTTATTGTTAATTCATTGTCATTATTATTATTATTATCTGTTGTGGTTGGGTCTCTTGGAAAATTCCGAGAGCCGATTGTGCCAGGAGGATGATGAGAAGCGGGACATGTACTATGTTCTTGCCCAACAGCTGGAGCTAGAACTGACTCGCAATATTTGGTGAAGTAACCCTTCTACCAGCGAGTCTAAAACAGCTCATCCAGCAAATTAATCGACTTCATTAAGATGATGTTGGGTGAAATATAAATAGGTATGAGCCACGATAGACCGTCGGTGGTCGCAGTAGAGGCTCTTGTGCAGACCCACTCATGTTGAACCTATCTATCTAGCTCAACATTATGCAGTTCGAGTTAGAAACTATTTAAAAATTGTTTTCCCTAATTGCTGCATTCTCGAGTGGTGGAGGGCATATTGAATAGCCACCAAGATCTCGGGATTTAACTCCGATGGACTTTTTTTATACCTTACTGTCAAACAATATAGTTATTTATGTAATAAGTGTGCGAAGGATAATTTCGCGCATTGAGACAGAAATTTATTTTGACGATGCGCAGCTGAGTCAAAATATCTGTTGAATGCGCGAAATTTCTTCGCACACATATTACATACAACATTTTTTCTACAACTGCAGATATTTCGTTTCATCAATAATTACTATTCTAAAGAATACTCATATTATTTATAATAATTATAAATATACCTTATACCTTGTATATTTCGTTACTATGGAAAGTAGAATATACCCACATACGCTTTTTTAATTTTGACAAAAAGGTGACAACTAGTTTTTATTGTAATTTCTAATTAAATATTAAGTATGTAAAATATAGAAAATGGAAATATAAGCAGTGACCAAGAGGCAGTATGAAAGGACATACAGTCAATTCAAAGAGTGCTGTAAAACTGAAAATTTGAAAAAGTGAGTGAAAATGTTCTGTTAGGATATTTGTACCATTAACGTGAATATTGTGAAGAATATTTAATACCTACTTAATTAAGAATATTTGAATGAATTTATGTATTTCATATATTATTAGTACCTACAATAAAATTGAATTCTACGTACTTAGATCGTGTTAAAGTTAGTGCACGCAGTGTTTCGCAAACGCCGATGTGCGACGTATTTTCTTCGCACACCGGCGTTTGCGAAATATCATTTGTCACATTAAAAGTGGTGAAAAAATGTCACTCTTTTTGACAGTTGTAGAAAAAATATTTTTTATTTAACTGAGTTATGAACATATACAGGCTGTCCTATGGTGACGGCCCATTAAAATATTTCGGAGACTACTTTGAATTGAATTTGGAAAATTTTGGTATATGTATTGCCCAATATGGTCTATTCAAATATCATAATACCAACTGCTTAGCACTTTCGGTTATATCGGAAGTTGATAGTGATTTTGTTATTTTAAATAGAACAACCTATACCTATATTATGACATTCTTGGATTCCACATAAGATTCTAGAGATGTTTTACGTATCATGCCGTTTTTGACGTATATCAAGATTTATATGTCAAAACTGACATTTTAGGGCTCAATAATAATCACATTTTCTTCTCATAAAGGGGTCTTCGCAGGCGTTTTTTTATTAAATAAGGTCTCTTTTTTCCAACACGTACATTTATTCATAAGGGGTGCTACTGGAAACGATGTTATAAAAACAGTCGAAATTCAGTTTTTTTCAAATGGACAGGTATATTTTTATAATTTTATCTTACGTATCATTGAAAATTAGAGAAAGGTTACTGATGTTAGAACGAATGCAAAGTTCTGCTTTCACCATTTCAACTGCTAGTCTGTTTCTGTCATCAGCCCATAGTTGGTTCATGATTTAAGGTGTTAAGAAAACCGGCCTTTTTTGGGTGCTGACCGTCACCCGGCCTTGTTAACGGGAAACCGGCCAGGTGGCAACCCTATGCGGTAGTGTACCTTTACGTACCATTTCGTTTCTATTCTGGTCTGAAAACCGAAACGCGGTGTCCATCCCTGGTTTATTTTTCTACATTAAAAAGGCACTTCTAAAAGGTTAGATAAATTCTGTAAACAAGTTGACTTGACAAAAATTTTTGCCGATGCGACGGTACATGTGGACACTACGCTAAAATACGTGGGATATGTTGTTACCAAATAAATATAGACGCACCGATGTTTTAGATTTGAATTAATGTGAGATTCAGTTTTGGAAATATCACCCGCGTTAAAGTGATGTTTAATATAAAAAGCAAGTCATTATTATTCGGAAAACAAGTAAGGACTTGCGCATATGTTTACGTTAACACTCAATGTATCTATTCTTTATTAATCTAGAATAAATAATGTACGTCATTTGCAAACAAGTATTTAAATATCCGAGAATATTTTTAGTGTGAGAATCAAAATAGCTAGCTACTGCCTACCTAATAATTGTTTGATATATAACAAAATTAATTGTATATTATTAATTATATTATCACGCTACCATTGTGTGTCCAAACCAGCACTGTAGATCAGAGCTACCTTGTATTACTCACAGAAATCTTATATTATATATATATATATATATATATATATATATATACTCTAGAATGATAATCCCGTAGTACAAAAATGTAACCAAAAGTGTAGAGCTGTCCATAATGCGCATGATCACCAGTAACTTATTTTTCAACAGGACCGGCTTTGTTTAAATGTAATATTACTGTTATAGGTATATTTAAAATTAAATTTTACCATTTGGTAACATTCAAATAAAAAAATAGAATAAAGAAATTTAAGAAATAAAAAATTACATTAAATATCTAAATACTTTATTGTCTAACAGGTACAACCCAATAATAATAAATCTAAGCAGAAACGAGAAATAAGTAAGGACTTGAGCATTCTAATTATTTATTTTATTATTATATAATATTTGTTTGTTTATACAACCACCTTAGGCGTCTTACCTCTCTACAGCCTTCAAAGAAGGGGTGCAAGAAACAGTGACTTCACAAATATTTTCCGTGTCCATGTAAACCACTTCCATATCATCCGTACTACTCGCAATAGTATTTTGTGACAAAACATGGTTGGTAGAACTTTTATTCTCAGCAATTTCATGGAGGATTCTATAATTAAGTATATTCCAGTTTAACAACAGAATTCAAACGAACTTTGTATACCTACACAACGTAGGAAATATATACTTGACATACATATCATGCATTTTTGACAGACTGCTTTTAAGTAAACAGTGTCTTGATATCAAACGATTAAGAATTTAACTTCCACTCTCATTTACATAATCTCTTCTTTTCAACAAAAGTTTGGGAACTGCATCGGGTACGAGGGTGATCCTCTTCCCGTCTTCTCTACAAATGATATCTTCTGCAGCGAAATGCTTACTGCATATGACATTCCCATCACATACATTTTCTGTATTAGGATCCCAATGCCCGCATCCAAACATCATGTCTTTTTTTTGTCAAGCTAAAAATGAGTATCATGTCAATGGTATCATATTGACTCAAACTGAGACTGTTAGAAACCCGAAACAATAACTTACTGAAAATATTTAATACCAGGAATGAGACCTTCATTTTTACACCACAACACTATACACCTCATTGTTTGTTAAATAAACGAACTAAAACCAAAATAACAAATATTAAAAACAATTTTAATCACAAATAGGTATATCTATCAACAATTAAAATATACCACGAATAAAACCATAACTCAATTATAAAACCTATCTGAATTGTTGTGAAGCCGACTCTGACAGATATTCCCACTACGAGAAATGTCATTTGCGAAAACAGACGCTGTTGCAAAATCTCCTAAATTTAATAAGATTTGGAAAAAAATGTTTCGTTCATATTGCTGAAAACTAAACAGTATGCAATTTTACCGATAACATTTAATTATTTGATTTTGTCAAGCAGTTTCGTATGACGCAACATATGGATTTATTTATAAAACAGATATGTCGCATAAATTCTGTAAGGCGAACGACAAAATAGTTTTAAATATGGCAGCTCTGTACTGAAAATAAGTTACTGAGGAGCATGCGTAGTTCGTGAAAACTCTGCATACCCGTTACACTTTTTGGTATTCGGCTGGATTTAATTAGCATTCTAGAGTACATATATAATATAAGATTTCTATGGTCCAAACCAGCACTGTAGATCAGAGCTACCTTGTATTACTAGGGATTTTTTATTTCTCAAAACAATAATGGTTATTTGGCCTATGAGCACTGATGAGCTGTGACATGATTCGTAATAATTTCCTCTTATGCTGGATCCACATCAAACCGACAAAACGAAAACAGAAAACAAAACTTTTATGCTACAAAACACGCAACAAACATTTTGGAAACCAAAACAAACAACAACAGCAACAAACATTCTGTGTCCACACTGGTGTATAGCAGCATGTTTCGTTACCGTTTTTGTGATGCCGAAGAAGACGATGATTTCATACTAATGGCTGGTTATTACTGTATATTAAATTTGAAGAGAAAAAGAAGACGTTTTTGGGTTGGACGTTGCGAAGACGAACGAAGTTGAAAATTTAATTACAGATATCCATGAAGACGACATTGGTTTTTCAGGCGAGATACGTTCTAGTTTTACCAATTTTTCACGAATGTCAAACGAAGATTTTGAAAGTTTATTACAATTAGTTGGACCAGTGATACACAGGAAAAATACCAATTTTAGAAACTCTATTTCGATAACAGAACGTTTAACTGTTACCTTAAGATTTCTGGCAACCGGTGACTCATACCATAGTCTCATGTACCAAACCAGAATATCTAAGCAATCAATTTCACAAATTGTTCCAGGAACATGTGAAGCTTTAGTGGAGGTTTTGAATTGTTTTGTTAAGGTAAGTAAATTAGCTTCTATTTGCTTTTAATGGAAAATGAAGTCGTATAATTTAATTTATTTTAATTCCGGGTAAATAACAGTTAAAAATACCTTTGAAATATATCTTAAACAAATAAGATAAAGACGTCGTCGATGAGGTTGATTATTCTCGGTCCCAATCATCAGCAATGGTCCTGTTTTCACTTGTAAAGCCCATAGTTGATGACTGAACGGTTGCAAGCGGCGGTAAATAAGTGGTATTTGGCAAAGAGTGTACACTGGCCAGATGTGAGTATGATTGGACGCTGGGTGGATTTGAATAAGTCTGCGAAATGGAAGAAGATGCTGGCGAGACTGATGGCAAGCGAATGTATTGTGAGAGTTCTTGATGTACATGGGAGATCTGAGGAGGTTCATTGTAATTGCCTAATTCAGCTTCATAGAGTAGATCATTTATTTTATGTTCTAATGTTATCTGTGCGTAACGAGTCGTTATATTGCGCAATTTTCTTGCAACAATCTTACCAAATATATCTTACTTACTTTGTTCATGCGAAGTTGATTTTTCAATGCATGAAAGTGACACTTCACTTCTAGATGTGTCTGGCTCTGCACCATCCTCATTATCAATAGCTTCTATTGTTTCTTCTTCGCCTTCTTCACTGCTATAGGAGTCGTCAGATCTCTATAGAGTTGATATTTTTTTATTTTTCGTTCAATTTCGTCCGCTGACAAATTCGCAGATCGTCCAAATTCCTTTAAAGCATCAGCCTTTTTATAACGGTTTTTATAGTCAATATTTGTTGAGTCCCATAACAATGCTGTGTCTCTATATATTTCGCTTCATTTACAAGTGTTATCCACTGTCCACTTAGTTTTTTCCGACATTGTTTTCACAATAATCACACAAGCAAGTGAGCACACGCGAACGATAATTTAATATTTTCTCCGTCCACACTGATTCGACATTCTTCCCGATAAAGCGAACAAAACAGAAACACTTTGAAATTTACCGCCAAGCGACGAGACTCGAAATTGTTGCGGAATCCGGCGACAAATACAAACCGCGACAAAAAAGTCGCTGAAATGTTGCAACTTTGTTGCAGAATTGTTGAAAAACATACAGTTTCTGTTTTGTTTCTCCTTTGCAGGTTTGATGTAGACCCGGCATTTTTGTTTGTTATTAATATTGATAATATAGTTAATTCTGAAGTTTATAGTAAGTTATTCTTATTTCAGACAGAAAACTTTCACAGGCAACTAAACTTATAGAAAGAGTACTTCTGGATCAATTCTGGGTCAAATTTATACTACCTAACGTTTTGTAACCATTTTGAATTAGCGGGTGTTGTTTACATTCAGAATGAATACTAATTTTATAGCTCAACCCAAATTAACCCCTATATGCTATTCAAATTGTTACTGGTTCGATTCAAGCTTTACGAGCGGTTTTAATTAAAGAAGAACAACCAAAGAATATCAACTTTTATGGTTTTGGAACACTGCTTCTCACTCACTCAATTTATTTAAAAGAAAATTATTAATTAAAACACACGATTTGGGATTTTCAAATCAACTAAATTTAATAATTAAAATTAATGAAGAAAATGAATAACAACAAAGAAATAAATAAAAAAAAATAAATAACTAAAAGAAAATGAAAATGTAAAAGAAAATCGTAATCATTACTTTACAACTTAAAATAGGAAAATTAAAATAATTACGAATAATTATATTAATTCCCATACGAAACTTTTAATTATCATTGAAAACTGAATATAATTCAATTACTAGACGAAAGATACTTTAATCTTTATTAAAAACTTATTAGAAAACAAAAAGGCCTTCAATTAAAAAGAATTAACAAAAAACTTACGGAAGTTTTATGTCGATTAACTATTAAAAAACTTTAGAAAAATTCAGAATGAAAATGAAATGGACTTGATCTTTATACTCATATACTTTAAAACAAAAACTAGACAATAATTCTTAACTCTGCAAATTCCAAGTCCAAAAAAAATTAAAATATTTACTTTAACTTTATAAAATTAGAAATCACATCTGAATAGAACTCAAGCTAAAACGAATCTAACTTGAAAGTCCTATTGCATTTCCAAAATTGACTCATAAAAATGACAAGTAGGTACTACAGAATGAAAAATGACCAATAAGAAAAGAGCATTGAACATACACCCCTATAAAATACAACTACAGGGTGGCAGTAGGTTACGTCTTAGAAATAAAATACATTTTTATGTCGACTGGGATTAACCATTCACTACCATTTGTAAAACAAGAAACAATACGATTTTATAATGACTTCTCAATCTCCCGAATCAGCGACTGGACAAAAACCCATTGTTTTTGTATTCGCCCTTTATATATATTCTTTGATATGGGAAACCGTGACGCCCTCCAATTAGCTTCAGTATATAATAATAATAAAAATCTGACATTTAATTTATATGAAGGTATTTCGATAATTTTGAAAGTGACCACCCTGTACCTAAAACATCTGGTTATTTTTTCTAATATATGCATTTATCTTTTCAACTAACTCATGAACAAACATAATATTTTCGACTAGAAAAAGGTCCTTTTCTAGGTATCAATTCTTTTATCACATAGCCAAAAAGACATAATATTTATTATTTCCAAATGTTGTATAATATTTACAAAAATATTCGACTTCACCTTAGGTATCAAACTATAAAACTAAGAGAAAATATCTATAAACTACCCAAATATATAAACAGGGTAAGACAAAAGTATATTCTATTGCTAGTGTGTCTTTGTTTTGTTACAGTTTTACTAGTATAAATTTGACGCAGGATGTATTCGGAAGTATCGTATTGATATATAGAGAATGCTTAATGTGGTATCACAGCCCGAAAGTATTGAGACTAGTGAAAGTAATGTTCATACAAAGTCACTGCACTAGAGTTGATTTTAACAAATTTAAAAGTCGGTAGTATACGTTGAAGTTTTACAAAAACGCCAATAGCACTGGTATTCGAATGAGGAACCATATGGTATTCGCTTTCATAATACTCATTTGGAATATTTGTAATGCGAAGATGGCAAATTAAATTAACGACGTCGACGTATTAATAATATTAGAATTGGAACGAAAATATAACAAAACCTATAATAGAAAATACTACTATACTATTTGCCATTGCTGTTTATTTGTTCTTGGTTTGTGTGATTTTTTCAAGACCATCATCAAGCCCAACGAAACATTAATAAAATAAAAACATCTAATGCAATCAACCTTGGAATTGATTAAAATATATAGCGTACACCTATTGTATGGTGAATTTTAAATTTGCCACGCCTATATTGTTGTATATTATAATTTTTTAATTACTTTGCTTATAAAAAAATACTGAGATACCAGGTAGATTAAATAGCAGAGTTAAAAATGTATACAGTGTGTATCAGCCAAATGGAATACATTCATTAATAATTAAATTCGAACGTGTTTGAAAAACGCTCAGACATGTCGATTGGTATTTTTAATTGCGCTTTTATTTCAACTAAAACTTTTTATATATTTATGAATAGCTTTTAGCTAGACTTCGCATCTAAAACACCAACAAAAAAATTTAATTATGAAGTGTTTTAAATAAAGTCGTTTTATATCATCATCATTTGAGTGTGAATCCAACAAAAACTCAGATTTTAGTATTTGGAAAAAACAGGAAAGACGTTCAGGAAAATTCAGTGATTAAAATTAATAATGTCAATATTTCTTACACCTCGGTCGCAAAGAATTTAGTTAGGTTATATATGGATGATAAACTTCGTTCCACAGACCATATTACCAAATGTATACAAAATTCATATGCAACCTTAAAATTATTATATCCACATCGAAGGATTTTCTGTGTTTAATTACTGCGACATCGTCTATGGGCCCTGCCTATTAAAATTTGACCAGGACCGGATTCAGCGTGGTCAGAAATCCTGTTTGAGATGCTTTCGGTGTATGAAAATATGACCCCATTTGCCATAAATTGTCATGTGCTGGTTGGTTGTCGATGGAAAACAGAAGACTGTTGCATGACAAAATTCCCACCCCATTAAAAACTTACAACGTATCCAGATTCAGGTGCCATTTCAGGCAGCTCCTATACAGAAATTGAATTTTTACAGATTCGGTTTTTTCGTTTTTTAATTATTATTTATTTTATATGACTTTAGTTTTTCGTGTAGTACTATGAGTTAATAATATTATAAATATTGTTAATAACACATTGTCTTTTTTTAAATTTTTGTGGTGTAGCAGGGTTAAAATTTAAAATCAATACTACTGCCTTTTTAACCCTTTTTGTAGTTCTCAGTGTATTATAATTTTTGGAATATAATTTTTTTAGAATATAGTTTATTTTAAATTGTAAATTGAACTGCAAATAAAATGATTATTATTATTATATTATTTTTATTATTATACAGGGTGTGTAACAGTGGACCTTGCCAACTTTCTTATTTAAAATTCAATTCAATTTATTTGCTTACGATATTTTTTTACGAATTTACAGCAAGTGTTTGTGTGTGCAATATACAGGCTGATCCACTAAGCGTGGCCAGCGGCTGTATCTCGGAAACTATTAGTCGTAGAACCTTGGGGAATTTTTTTTTTCAATTAAAGTGGTCGTGAGAAAATTCTAGAAATTATTTTCAAGTTCCGCATTTCGCCACAAGGGGGCGTTATTTCATTTAAAAATTTAAAATGCTTGATTTCTGCGAAAATTCTTAAATGTAGTCAAATATTTGGTAACATCCTGAGAAAGCCTAGATAATTTTACACCACTTTTGTCTGCGGCTTATTGATGTATGATCCTTAATAAGAGTGGGGGAAGCTATTCAAAGTATAATTATTTAAATTGCTGTAACTTCTAAACCACTTATTCGATTTTGACAGACTTGAGATTGATTGGAAGAAAAAACCAAGCATTTTTACCTGTAGTATCCGCTAATACACAATAGTACCTAATAAACGTGCCAGATGGCGCAATTTGTAATCATTAGAGATTTTTCGATTTTTCTCCAAAAACTTAAATGGCACGGTATAACTACAATCCGATAATCGCAAACTAAATTATCCTTGCAAAAAAAGTGTGAAAACCGCAGTTCGATATCTTTGTTCGTTTCAAAGTTATCGCCAAAACAATAATCTGGGCCTTCTAAAAAATAAATCAAGATACCTAGCCGTCAAACAAATTTGGCAGGTTTCCATGGAGATAAATTAGATTATTTATTAGACCACACTACTGACATTTCTATGTAAAATTGTATGTGACATTTTCTAAACGTGTTTTAACAATTACTCAAATAGTGTTAAATAATTAATATTTAATTTGCAGCAATAGCTAATATTTTAAGTTAGAATGCCGTTTACAAATGAAGAAGCATACGAGATGTTAGCTATTTATTTTCAATCATTTGAAAATGCAGTGGTGGCTTCAAGGGAATAGGCTTTGCGTTATCCTCATAGAGTTCACCATTCACGAAGAGTTTTTCAACGTTTAGCTCGCTGTTTGAGACAATATGGTTGTGTTCGGTCTGTACCCTCCATAAGAAGACGCCGTCCTGCAAGGACAGAGGACGCAGTTATTAATGTACTGGCATATGTTAACGCAGAACCCTATAGTAGTATAAGAGAAATGGCTAGAGATTGGAACCTTTGTTACGGCACAATTCAAAGATTCCTTGTGGAAAAAAAATTTACAAAGTGCAACCGACAAGCAGAGAAGACATGATTATTAGAATTAGAAATACAATCGGTAGTTTACCTCGCGCTGAAATTGAAGCAGCCGTGAATTCTACCAGAAATCGGTTAAATCTTTGTATTTCAAATGATGGAAAACAATTTGAACACCTGTGAATTTTTTTTATAAATGTTTACTTATTATTCGCAATGTTTAGATTTTCATTTAACTATTTTTACTTTTGTTCTGTTCTATTATTTTTGCATTTGAAATAAAAAAAATTTAGCCTCTTACATAATTTGGACCATGCCTAAATATTAATTAGGTCGGAAGAAGGGCACGGATTTGCAAATGAAAATTACTTATTTCACGATTTTTATAACGTCAACGTCAAAAGACTTATCCATTATAAATAAGGTGACTAATAATTAATATTATTTGCCTCCATAGAAACCTTCCGAACTTGATTTATTTTTTAGAAGGCCGCATTAGATA
This sequence comes from Apoderus coryli, assembly GCA_911728435.2. Classification (NCBI taxonomy): domain Eukaryota; kingdom Metazoa; phylum Arthropoda; class Insecta; order Coleoptera; family Attelabidae; genus Apoderus; species Apoderus coryli. Next base: position 4,423,754 of record OU452204.1, on the reverse strand, counting down.
TGCCCAGATTATTGTTTTGGTAATAACTTTGAAACGAACAAAGATATCGAACTGCGGTTTTCATATTTTCCTTCTAAATGTAATCTAGTTTGCGATTATGGGATTTTAGTTATACCGTGCGATTTAAGTTTTTAAAGAAAAATCGAAAAAACTCTAATGATTACAAATTGCGCCCTCTGGCAAGTTTATTAGACACTATTGTGCATCAGCGAATGCGACTGGTAAAAATGCTTGGTTTTCTCTTCCAAACACTCTTAAGTTTGTCAAAATCGATTAAGGCTTTTAGAAGTTACAGTTATTTAAAGAATTACACATTGAATGGCTTCCCCCACTCTTATTAAGGATCGTACATCAACAAGCCTCAGACAAAAGTGGTATAGAATTGTCTAGGCTTTTTCATGATGTTACCACATTTTTATCTATATTTGGAAATTTTCGGAGAAATTAGGCATTTTAAATTTTTAAATGAAATAACGCCTCCTTGTGGCGAAATGCGGAACTTGAAAATAATTTCTAGAATTTTTTCATGACCACTTTAATTGAAAAAAAAATTTCCCCAAGGTTCTACGACCAATAGTTTCCGAGATACTGCCGCTGGCCACGCTTAGTGGATCAGCCTGTATGTAAACTTAAGACAACAAAAATAGCTATTATATCAGCAATATAACAACAACCACGAAACACTAACCAATGCATTAAAATTAGAGCTCTTACCCTGAAAATTAATGGTAATTGGTTTATATAAAATATCAGAAAAAGAAAATTAAAAACAAAAAAAATAATGTTTACTACTAGGCTTTACATAAGATACATAATGTAATAATAATTACCTACCATTCAGTAGCGGCTCGTGATAACTGATAAGGGGGTTCGTAAAATAAACTGACTAAAAGTTACTTTTATATGTTTTCAAAACAAATTCCAATATTAAACAGTGTAATATGTAGTATTTGTAAATATATTTAAAGTAGGTAGTTGGAACCTAAACTCTTAATAGACTATATAATGAACTAATTTATTAAGGATTTTTAGGGTTATTGATAGAGCGTGCGCTTTGCATGCGGAAGGTCTTGCTGGGTTCGAATCCGACAACTTTTTTTTTATTTCTAATGTTTAAATAAAGTAGTGAGTTTGTTAGGTTAGTTTATTGGAAATTATAAAAATTATAGAATTATAATAATAATTGTTAAAATTCTGTTTCGTTGCGCAGGTCATATATTTTTGATTATATGTCGGGAAGGTTTTGGGGCGACACAACCGATTTTTTTTCAGCATTCCTAAAGCAGTTAGTGTTTTAGTTTAGTTCATCATAATTATTAAAATAAAAATAACAGAGAACTAACAAAGAATTCACTAAATGAACGCACCACCAAATAGTCGCGAATCATAAAACTTACAATAAAAGTGTTAAACTTGCCTATTAAAATTCGTGATAACTCTGGGCTATGTTCCGAAACTTACGAAAATCAATGATTTTACTAATATTCCTAAAAAATAGGGTTGCCAGGGTTGAATTTTATAAAAGCGGGACAAAGTGGATTGTAGGGGGAAAAATAACGTGCAGCAGACGAAAAGTGTTTTTAGGTTTCAATGCCAATACCCTTATATGACGAATAAAAAATAAATCTTAAAAATACGGCTTTTGCTAGATAAATATTTAATTTTCTCATCATAAATTCGTTGTGACTGAAGATCAGAACCAAAATTTTATAGTATAATTTCAAAGGTCCTTTTTCTAATGTCTACCCACGTACGTGAAATACGAGGAAATTTTAAATAACATGTGTTATATTGCAAATCGGACGGAAAAAAGCAATTCAAAAAAACATTTAAACGAGTTTGTTTTATTATATTTGGGTGCATATTTTTTCGCGTTTTACGGTGGCAAACGGGATTTTCATAAAAAGCGGGAAAATAAATCGTACGCGCAAGATGCGGGACAAAGCGTATAACGTTTGATTGGAAAGCGGAACAATATTGCCTAAACCTCGCCCTAAAATTAAATATGTACCTACTGAAGTTACTAAAGCAAACGGAGCGCTTTTGACAGAAAATATTGGACCTTCTTCTTCTTCTTATGGTGCCTATCCGTTACGGATGTTGGACACTAACATGGCTTACTTTGTTGACTGCCGCCCTGAAAAGTACGGTAGTGGTTAAGTTAAACCATTTTAGCAGGTTATGCAGCCAGGATATTCTTCTTCGTCCTGGACCTCTTTTCCCATGCACTTTACCCTGAAGTATTGTCCGAAGCAGGTCATACCGTTGTTCATTACGCATTATATGGCCCAGGTATTCCAGTTTGCGACGTTTTATGGTTACGACTAGTTCGCGCTCTTTACCCATTCTATGTAGAACTTCTTCGTTGGTGACTCTGTCTGTCCAGGAAATCCTCAACATGCGTCTATAGCACCACATTTCGAATGCCTCGAGTCTTCCCAGTGACGCTTCAGTTAAGGTCCATGTCTCCTCGCCATATAAAAGAACGGAGAACACGTAGCATTCTAATAAACGAACTTTTATTTCCAGTTTTATATCGTGGTTGTTAAAGATTTTTTTCATTTTGACGAAAGCTGATCTTTCCTTCTCGATCCTTATCTTAATTTCCGTCGATTGGTCCCACTGTTCATTTAAGTTTGCACCCAAATAACAAAAGTTGGTGATTCGTGTTATAGGTTGTTGGTTAACTAGTAATTGACCAGGTGGTATCCTATTTTTGCTTATAACCATGTATTTGGTTTTTTTTTATGTTAAAATCAAGCCCAAACCTGCTACTTACTTCTGCCACCCTGGAGACAAGTGTCTGCAAACCTTCAAGACTGTCTGCAAAAATGACAGTATCATCAGCGTATCTTATATTGTTCAATCGTTGTCCGTTTATAAGTATTCCCTCGTCTATGTCCGTTAGCGCTAGGTTCATAATGTGCTCTGAATATGTATTGAACAATAATAAGGACAATATTCACTCCTGTCGCACACCCCTTTTTATCTTTATGTCGTCTGTTAACTGATCCCCAACTCTTACAGCTGCAGTTTGTTCGTAATAGATATTGTTTATTATACGGCGATCTCTGCTGTCTAGGCCAATTGAATTTAATATTTTCATCAGTTCGTCATGTTTTATTATATATTGGACCTAATCTGCAAATTTTTGGGTTTTCGTTTAGACAAGTAATGTTTATAAAGAATGCCCTAACCTATAACGTAAGAAATAATACAAATAATACCCCACTAAAATGCTGATAAATTATCACCTCTCACGCTTTGCTAATTTCAGCAAATCTCAGTAGAGCAATGTTATTATGTTTGCAGGATAATGACATTTCATCAGTAGCAAGCTTTTTGTATTGCTTTTTGTATTATGAATTATGGAACGCGGTTTTAGCACTTTCAGTGTTTTCATCAACGCATGTGCAATTGTTGTACAAATAATAAAGTGCTGTGATGCACGTTAGTTTGACTGTGTAAGCACGGGTGGCCAGATCTGTTATTGAGGAAGGATTATTTGTCGTAAAAAGTATTTTTTAGGAAATCTGGAGGAGTCCATCAACATTAGCTTCTGCAACCAATTCAGTGTTAGCTGGAATACCAAAACTGAGAGATTTACAGTGCCTGTCTCTATTCGAATTAAGTAGTTTGGGGTTGTTTTAGGCCGTAAGAGTAATCGCTTAAACAATTGCGGGTTATATAATTGCATTCTGACTTTCCACGATGTCAGTCGAGAATTCGCCATTAGCCCCAAAACCATAGCCTGAGCTGTCTTCGCGGACCTAACCGTAGCTACTTCCGGGAAAAGGGATGAAGCAGAGAAAGTTATCCCTAAATAAACAATTTGTTTTACCATTTGAATGGAATCCGACAATTATTTGAAGTTTTCTATAAAACCTCCCCTCTGCAAACACAATGTTTGTATTATGGTCAATACTAATTCCTGCTACCCATTTTCGTTAAAAAAACCTTATATATCAGCTAAAAATAGTGAAAACAAAGGAAACTTAAATAATCTCCCTGCAAAACGCCCAGTGATACCAAAATTCTTAGAAAATTAATTTTTCACCTTGACTTTAAAAGCAGCACTCTTGTAGAAGTTTATCAGGGCAGGCCTATGTCAAATAATTTCTGCCACATAGGAGTATGATCTAGCAGGTCAAAGGCTCTACGAAAATCGACAAATATAGCGAACACTTTGCGTTTTTTCAGCGGGAGATACAGTTGAATTGCGTAGTTAAGTGTGAAAATGTTGTCTAGACAACCCCTACCTTTCCTGAACCACCGTAGATTATATGTTCGATGGTATTACCCATTTTCTTTTTTTGTTGGTGTTAATTTCTGAAATAAATCGGAAAACACTTAATATTTGCAAAACAGTTGAATAGGTATAGGGCTTTGTACAAAAATTGAATAATATACAGGGCATTGTATTGAAAATAAGATAGTTGGTATGGGCTACTGTTACATGACACATCCTGTATAAAAATGTTTTGTTGAAAGAAATGCGCTACTAAAAATAGCAATCGACATGTCTGACTGTTTTTTGAAACACGTTAATTTGTTATTGAATTTATTCCATTTGGCTCATACACTGTACTTTAGCATTATTTACTAAGATTCTCAACTAATATTAGGTAACATTTATGTACACAACAAATGCATTAAAATTTAGTCGTAAAATTAAATATGACTATGTTTAACAAATTATGATAGGATGCAGAAACAATATAATAATATATTAAAAAAAACCTTCATTCATAGTCCGATTGAAAATGATACATATTCAAACAAATTTTGATGCATACGCATTTACATGGTGTCCCAAGATGAACTGTGGCGATCGAGTTCTTGGAAATACTCGTAAATAGTCGAATTGTATCTGTTTATTGTCAGTTCCATCTCTATTGCCATCAACACACAATTCAAAAATGAAATATTCTAAATAAATCACGACACGCTAATAGATTTATAAAAATATTAGCTTAAGGATTGCTTGTTACATATTGTAACAAGACTTTAAATTACGTTGGAAATTTGATGCACACTACCATGCTTTCACCAGACGGCCGTTTCGTTGATCCACTACTCATCAGTAGTGATCAACAGTTGAGTAATAAAAACGCGGCTTCAAATTCACAACAAACACAAACTATAATCATTACAATAAGGGTCTTTCGGATAAAATCAAAAGGATAGGTAATAGATCATTGGAGAAACAGGTAGACTATTAAATGTTAGAATAAAAGAACATCAAGATAATGGGAATGGAATTTCAGAACCATAACATATTCGAATACACGTACCAAACGGGTCATACTTGTTTATGGGACAACGTCGAAATTTTATGATACGAACCTAACTCCACTAAAAGAAAATGAAAAGAAACTACGAAATATAAAAGGTAAACAACAATGTCCTCAGAGGTTTATATACAGGGTGGTCCAACGAAAAGTTTGCACCTAGCTTTTCTCTTTTTTTTGTAATCGAATGCGAAAATGCTCGGACACGTCGATTTTGCTTTTGAGGGGGACACATTTTAAACATATTTTTCGATCTGCGCCTTTAACCCCCTAGCGGGGGTGAGTAACAACCCTAAAATTTTAAATGGAAAGAGGGGTCTAATGACATATCATTTGAAAGGACACAAAATTGTCTTTCTAATGATACCCTATTTGTCGAATTTTACTAAAACAGTTAATACGAAAACGACTTTAAAGACATTAAGCCGATAATTTTGGTATTAATGAGAAATACAAATAAGTTTTAATTATTGCGAGTGAAAACACCTGCAATCGTTAGTACATTCCAATGTTTGTTAGTTTTAACATTGCTTTGTAAAAAAAGTAAACAAGCTGTTAAATTGATTTATTAAAACGTTACATTAACAAATGTTGAAAATGTGACCCATTTGATTCCATACAATAATACAGATTTTGTTCAAATCTATTTCTAACATTTTGTAGCATATCAGGTGTTATGTTTCTGCACTCTTCTGTAATGCGTTGGCGAAGATCTTCTATGGACTCGGGCTTCGTGGCAAAACATTTATTTTTTAAGTGCCCCCAAAGAAAAAAGTCTAAAGGCGATAAATCCGGTGACCTGGCAGGCCATTCAATTGGGCCCCTCCTTCCAATCCACCGTCCAGGGAACCGGTCATCTAAGAACTGTCTTACAGGAGCCACATAGTGCGGAGGTGCTCCATCTTGCTGGAAATAAAGCCGATCAGCAGTATGATTTTGGTCATCTTCTATTATTTGTGTTATTAAAGGATCAATTGTGTCTTCAAGCATGTTTAGGTACACTTCACCAGTTAAATTTCCAGGAATAAAAAGTGGTCCTATAATATGATTTCCTAATATGCCACACCAGACGTTTATTTTTTGAGGATACTGGGTATGAACCTCACGGAATAAATGTGGGTTACTGTCATCCCAGTAACGGCAATTGTGCCTATTTACAGCTCCATTCAAATAAAATGTGCATTCGTCGGAAAAACAAATGTTAAATAATAATTGCGGATCTTCAATTAAACGCTGGCTCATTGCTTCACAAAATTGCAGCCTTCTATCAGGATCATCCTCATTTAGTTCCTGTACTAATTTGATTTTGTACGGATGAAATTTGTACGCTTTTAAAATTCGTATTATGGACGAACGGGAGACACCTGAGGCTTCAGCTAGTTGACGGGTACTTTGACTATGATCCATTTCAACATGCCCTAAAACAGCGACTTCCACAGCTTCATTTCTGATCGGTTTCTGCGGCTGGTGTTTTACATTACAGACAGATCCGGTATCTACAAACTTTTTAACTAACTTGCCAACGTACACATCATTCACATTTTTATCGGGATGTCTCTCATTAAATAAGCGAGCCGTAAGTCTAGCACTACTATTATTTTGAAAATAAAGTTTAACAATTTCAACTCGTTCTAGAATGGAATAAATCATTTTGTACGGTAAAAGTAAAATAACTTGAGAAGCAACCAAACTGAATCAATGAAAAGACTAAAATAAACGGTGTAAATTCTTTTCCTACACGTATCTGCAGTTTTTATTTCAACAAAAAACGCAAACGATTAGTGAGGAATTTAGTTCTGATAAATAAGATAGTGTTTTTGAAATCCCGTTTTTCTTCAAAGTAAATAATTTAGAAATGATTGTAGTTGTTTTCAGTCGTAATAATTAAAACTTATTTGTATTTCTCATTAATACCAAAATTATCGGCTTAATGTCTTTAAAGTCGTTTTCGTATTAACTGTTTTAGTAAAATTCGACAAATAGGGTATCATTAGAAAGACAATTTTGTGTCCTTTCAAATGATATGTCATTAGACCCCTCTTTCCATTTAAAATTTTAGGGTTGTTACTCACCCCCGCTAGGGGGTTAAAGGCGCAGATCGAAAAATATGTTTAAAATGTGTCCCCCTCAAAAGCAAAATCGACGTGTCCGAGCATTTTCGCATTCGACTACAAAAAAAAGAGAAAAGCTAGGTGCAAACTTTTCGTTGGACCACCCTGTAGATATTGACAGACTGTATAGGTTCAGTATTTTATAATTATTGTAACATGAAGCACTGGCGGCTCGCAACTCATTTAACTAGAGAGGCTAAACTTACCTAGACAAATTTTCCCACCACTATCGCAATTATATTTAACTTGTTCATTATAATTCTCAATTGCATGTTTTGAGTTAACCGCACTCTGAATTTTTGTTTACCAAAAAAATTGAATTTTATATTCAAAGATATATTTTCCTGACTTTTTTAATGCCTTTCAATGCCTCTTACTAGATTTTTTATTGAATCGAATCCACTTTACCTCAAATAGAAGAAGTTTTAGTGGAAAATAATAAACAATTTATACCTTACCGGGCTTCACGTTAACCATCAATTTTTTTCATAGTGAGTTAAAACCCCTATTTAAACTTACCCCAGTCTGCACTAATGATATTAGAATCGGTGTAGGTCTGGGTTCGTTATTTCATTTGTTAAGAAGAAAATCAACGATAGCTTCCCCCGGTTGAAAATCACTTACGCAAACATTTGAAATTGAAGCCATTATTTATTACAATTATTTTATATTGCATAAAAGAATGTTAACTTAAAAGCAACACATTTATTTTATTACATTACTTTATACCGACGGATCCAACGATTACGAATCGAATAGACTATTTATTGACCTGTACTTTGTATCAATATAAAGAAGTTCTTCATATAATTCATAGCTTTTATCTACTCCGCGAATAAAAAGCAACACCTGAGCAGTATCTGACACATCCGTGAACTCATCCAAGGCTAGAGAAAACTACTCAAGTTTTCCTTTTTTGTCAGATTGAGATGGTATATTTTCTGCGATGTCTTGCACCCTCCGAGCCATGGTATTTGCTGACAAACTGACACTTTTAAATTTACCTTTTTGGCGCATATATCCAAACATTTTTTTTATCATTTCTCCATCGGTGAATGGTTTTCCACTTTTTCCAATTTCAAGAGCCACACGAAAGCTGGCGCGAGTTGCAGACTCTTGTTCAGTATTCGCGTTGGTAAACAAAGATTGCTGCGATTTGCAATACGCGCTTCAAAGCTTAAAATTTTTCCGTCAGGAAACCTTCTGTATATTGGGAGTAATTTTGAAGATGTTTCGATTGATGTTGTATTCTTTGAAAACAACTATGGTTTCGTCACAAATTAAACAGCGCTTTATTACTGGACTCAATCACAAAATCCTGAAATTTCCATTTATTTTTGAACGTTTTGCATTCACTGTCTATTTTTCGCTTCTTTTCCATACTAATAAACCACACATAAAAACAATAAGTCATATCAAAATACTGTTATGCAGGAGTGATACTTTATTTCACAATAGACAGTTTCGCTTCCTTCGCCTTTCCTACGCGAACTGACTGGCGCACCATTGGGTAAACTTGTCCGCTTCTCTCTGCAGGTACCTTTCACTAATTCCGCACGACGACTGCGGGCAATCAGGGTGTTGTCGCCTGCGTAGAGCGCCAAGGTGTTCTGGTCTGTCTTTGTGATGTCGCTGGTAAAAATAGAGAAAAGATGGGGGGATAGTACAGACCCCTCCGGCCTCCAGGGTCCGTGATTCCGAAATCTCCTTCCCTGTCCTGACACGAATCTGCTGTCCTGTAAGTAGGAGTCCGCTAGCTTGATCATAGCTGGTCGGTATCCTAGTGTGTTCATCTTATAGATGAGTACTTCCTGCTAGACCCTGTCGAAGGCTCTGGCCACATCCAAAAATACGATTCCCGTCACTTGGCCCCAGTGTAGTCCTTGTGCTACATGCTCGACGAGTCTTAACAGTTATAACTCCGTGTTGTGATTGGCTCTTCTAGCTTCTTTTGCCATTGATTCCCACGATGTTCTCGTAATCTCAGCTTCACTTCCGCGTTGAGTCTGTTGAGATTTGCTCTGTCTTCAGGGGCTAAGGTCATCCTGTACCTTCTCCAGGCTCGATTCTTCTCCTGAATCTTCGCTCTGATTGCGGCAAAGATGTCTTTCGCAAATTGCAGAAAGCCTCTTTTCCTTCTTTTGGAGGAGGTCTTGTAGGGCTCCTTGAATGCTGCGTTCAAGTTGCAAAACCGGGCTGTCCAGCTCCTCTGGCATTGTGATCCTTGGAACGTTGTCATATGTTTACCACATCTTATTCGATGCGTTCGAGGTTTTTGTGCCCAAGAAGAGGTGTTCCTCTAAACGATTTCCGCGGTGGTATTCACTGGAGCTGAAACAGCTCATATTTGAAAAGAAGAGGGCTCACAAGCGTTACAAAATCACAGGCTCGCGGACCCATTTTGCGGACTTTAGCAGACTCAGAAGTGAATGTAATCGCCTTTCTCGCGTTTGCTATATGTCTTTTACAAATGCAATTGAGAGTGAGCTGCCTCAGAACATTGGAGCTTTTTGGAGGTTCATTAATTCTAAAAGAGGATCTTCTGACCTGCCCTCGCGTCTATCATGAGGTGAACGAACGAGCGACGCCGATCAGTGTGGGGCGGATTTGTTTGCTGCGTATTTTGAATCAGTGTATAACGACAGATGTCTTGACTCTCCGGTTGGCTGTGTCGGGGACACCCTAGTGAATGTTTCCGATCATCACATCTTTCTCTCAGATATTTTGGAGGCAATTGTTGGCTTGGAAGTGAGGAAGTCGGCCGGTCCCGACGGAATCCCAGCCTTGCTTCTCAGGAATTGTAGCTTTTCGCTTGCTAGACCGCTTCAAATTATTTTCAATCATTCGGTCTCCACTGGCACTTTCCCTGTATTATGGAAAACTAGTTTCATTACCCCTATTTTTAAATCCGGCAACAGAAATGAAGTAACAAATTACCGACCGGTCTGTATATTGAATTCAATGCCGAAACTATTCAAAAACCTGATCACTCGTTATCTGACGGCCACTCTGGGGACATTGGTGATCTCCGATCAATTTGGATTTCAGGCAGGTAAATCTACCGAGCTCAATCTCCTCGAATTCACAAACTACTTGTCCCGGGCTTTGGAGCACGTATATCAAGTTCATGCCATTTACACCGACTTCTCTAAGGCTTTCGACAGTGTCAACCATCGACTTCTCATTGAGAAGCTTGGGATTGTTGGAGTCTCTGCGCCTATGTTGGACTGGTTGGGGAGCTACTTATGTGGTAGAACTCAGGTTGTCCGGATCAATGAGTTTCATTCCAGGCCCATATTAGTTTCATCTGGTGTTCCTCAGGGGTCTCATTTGGGCCCCTTATTATTTAACTTATTTGTCAATGACATAGCGCAATGTTTCGTTCATAGTGAGATCAAGTTATTTGCTGATGATCTAAAGTGTTATAGGCGTATTGCAGGCCCATCCGATTGCTACCTTTTGCAGGAGGATGTTATTCGGCTTGTGCATTGGTGCGAGGCGAACGGGTTGGATTTGAATATATCGAAGTGCTTTTGCGTTAATTTTAACCGTACTAGGAATCCACTTTTTCACGAATACTTTATTGACCGGGACGCTTTGGATTATAAGACTTTGGTCAAGGATCTGGGTGTCTACTTGGATTCTTCACTGAGCTACACCGACCACATCAGGCGCGCGACATCGCGGTCCATTAAGATGTTGGGCTTCATCAGACGTTGTTCGGGGGATTTCAGTCAGATTGGTACATTCAGGGCCCTGTACACGTCCCTTGTGAGGCCGCATTTGGAGTATGCCTCTGCGGTGTGGTCTCCATCTTATGTTTGTCACACTGTCTGTATCGAGAGGGTTCAGCACCGTTTTCTGAGGTACGTTCATTTTAGACTCGGCCGTGAACGACCCGTTAATTTTAACTTCAACTACGGCGTATTGCTGAGTGAGCTGGAGTTGGCTACATTGGGCGCCCGCAGGGTTGTCAGGGATCTGACTATACTATATAAAATTTTAAACAATACTCTTTTATCTTCTAGTCTTTTATCCCAGATTGGTTTTCGTGTTCCCCCTAGACAAAGCAGAAGTTCTGATCTCTTTCACGTCTCCTTCCACCGCGCGAACTACGCTATGAATACCTTTGTCACCAGAGTGGCGCGACTGGCGAATCGTTGTTCTAATCATAACATCGATTTCTTTGCACCATTTGGTGAGTTCGCCGGTCGCTTGAGGAGGGGGTCTAGAGATGAATGGTTTCCCTAATTCTTGTTTTTAAAATTTAAAATGATTTAGCATTCATTAATTCCTTAACATCAGCGAGCGTTGGAGTCCTGCGAGCTGTTGTATGTCGCGCAATTGCTGGTTTTTTGTTTTTTTTATTAAGTTCAATTGTAATGGATAGTCTAGAGTTATGTAAGTTTTATAATTTCTGTATTATGTTGTATGCTATTGTTTTGTACATGTTGTAATAATGGACTTTGTCCGTAGATTAATAAATAAATAAATGTTCTGCACAACTGTTCCGGAAACCGCTTCCAGTTGGTCCTATGTTCGATGTAGGTGTCTTCGTACAGTGTTCCATCTCCGAGCTGCAGTGTGCGAGTGTAACTTCATTTCACAATAGACAGTTTCGCATCCTTCGCCTTTCCTACGCAAACTGACTGGCGGTTGCGCCGCTAGCGTTTTTATATGCAATTACTGCGATCTCGAAATGAACGCAATACACTAGACAGAACCAGGACTTTCTCGAACCAACGCGGAAATTCCCAAATATTTAATATAATAGATAGTACATAGTACAATCACTACTCGCCACTAGATGTCACAGTACACAATAGTACTACTACTGCACTAAGGTATCAATTTAGGATCTTTCGGTTAAATAATTTGGGAACAACCTTGAAGTTAATGAAATCAGTGCTAAACAACACAAAATGCATTCAGTTCAATTAAGAATATTTCGACGTTCGCAAATAAGAACATCGTAACTCGTTCAGTTTCTAGCATAAAAATATGTCTTCTGTCATTAAAACCAACATTTTACAAATTATTTTTGAAAAATATTAACTTTTTGGAAAAAGTATTAGTATCGTATCTAAGCAGAAAACAGAAATTGCGCAAATAATATCGTAACATAACAGTTACAAAAACATACAAAACAAATAATTTCATTGTATCTAAACTTATAACCTATTGATTGCATGTTCAGTTTGTCTTTTTATTTGTATCTTTTATCTAGTATTCCTACATCTTTTTCCATACTGTTAGTTTACTAATGTTATAATTCGTTATTTTATGTCAGTATTTTAATTTAATTATTTGCAGAAAAATTTTAAGTTTATTGTTGTAACATTTAGCATGCTCGGTAAAGCAAACAGCTTTGCTGACCTTCGCCGAGCTTAAAATAAAGGCCTTTATTATTATTATTATTATAACAGGCCAGCATCAAAATTTAATATGTAAAACCATCGTATATTTACATACAATAATATGAAATGAATAAAAATAGTAAACTGTTTTATCTTAAGTAGACTTCCGATGTTAATAATATTCTAAGGATATGGACCATCTTTATCCGAAGTAGATATACGATGTTATTACCAACAGGGTATACAATAATTTTAATTTTATTTATGTAATAGCTATACTCACTATTTTACCCGTATCTTTAGATCAGATATTACATTTTCGGGAATACTTAAAATAGTTACAGTGTATCTTTAGATACCATCTCACCGACTTTTAGATTAGCAATCGCAGTAACATCGTATCTTGATAGAGTTAAATTAAAAGAAAAACTAAACATTTATTTACGTTTATATTTTTTGGAAAATATTTCTAAAACATACTCTTAGCAGAAAATGTATTGAATAATTAAAACTAAAGGCGCACTGGAGTTCTTCGAAATCTCATTAGTTCCTATAAGTTTTTGAAAGAGAGAATAGAAACGAAATTATTTACGGTAAAATTCCAAATATCTAAAATTGATTTATTTCAGTAGGTATTATACAGATACGTTGAGATTAATTTCATTAAATATCTTTGGCAATAAAAATTTGCCACTAATACTTGTTGTGGTGATATTTTACACAGATGTATAAATTTACAGTTATATGGTTGACCCTAAAATTCCAAAATATCTTCTCTTTTCATCCTTTGACTTTGAGCCGGTTTCTCTACAGCACAAATTACACTATATACCAAACAAACATGCTATTTATTTTATATACTTATACGAAATGTATCCATTTACTAAGCATCTTATTAAACAAGTTTATTTGGCAATAAAGGTTAATTTTTACCGATATAAATTATTGTCGCTGTTATTAACTTATCTAAAGTAAGCATTGGTAAATAATTTGTGCACCTTAAATTGGCTTTTATAAAATTGGTTCCCTGAATTTGATGTTAGGATTATGGACAATTTGAGCCTAACCTTCCGATAAACATAAATCATCTATTAATTTCGTGATTGATACGAGAAAAATAACTTTGAAGAGACTACGTTTTAATTTGCAACCACGTATTGTACATTAAGCATTTTTTATCTTGTCAATTTATAGTAGGTATATTACGTATCCACGTGGACAATTTGTGATAATTGCCGAATGAAAATTATAGTTTAACGAGGAGCGTAGAGTCAGTGGCGTAGCGAGCCTTTCGGGGGCAAGCATATAAGGGCACGCCACTGCGTAGTGTTGAGTTAAACCATTACTCGAAAATTATGTTTTCTCAATGAATTGCTTGGTACATAATGTTTGTTGGATATTTGTTTCACCCTATACCATGCTTTCACCAGACGGCCGTTACGTTGATCCACTACTCATCAGTGGTGATCGGCAGGCAGTGTGACCCACATTTCCAACATTGACGAAGAGCTTCCAACTGAGGACTGTGAGAGTTTACAGCTTTGTCTCGATGCCATAAGACTTTGGTGTGCTGTGAACCGATTCTATTTGAACCCTGACAAATGTAAGGTAGTTACGTATACGTGGAAGAAAACGCCTCTGTATTATGATTATTGTATTGATGACATATCGGTTACACGTTATGATTCTACGAATGACTTAGGAGTATTGTTTGATTCTAAATTTTCTTTTAATGACCATATTCGTTCAAATGTAAGCGATGCTCTAAGAATCTATGGCTTTGTTGTTAGATGCTCCCAAACCCTTTGATGACTTAAATATTTTAAAGATTTTATACTATGCTTATGTTCGCTCCAAATTGGAATATTGTTCAGTTTTATGGTGTGCGTACTATATATCTTATAAATTACATATTGAGAGAGTGCAACGAAGATTTTTGAAGTTTTTGTGTTTTCGGAGGATGGAACTTATCCGGACCAGGGTGTAAATTATTTGTTTTTGACCTCGTTTTAACGTTTCCAGCTTGGATTTGCGACGGAGCATAGCACTAATTGTGTTTTTATTAAAATTGTTAAATAATAAAATTTGTTGTAGTAGTCTCCTTGAGCGGGATAGTTTTTGGGTGCCACGTGAAAATGCGAGAAATAACTTGCTTTTTTATAACATTAGTGTTATTTATATTGTACCTATAGTATGTAAGGTTTTATCGTACCCTATATATTTTCTGAAAATTTATTTTTCTACGACTGTCTTTAAATGCTTTTATTATATGTTCAATCATTATTTGAAAATGTAGTACATTGTAATGCTGTTTTTCATTTACCCGTGCGTAATAATATTCCCTGGTAATGACCAATAAGTAGCGGCGGGCATGAAAAATCACCATAGCAACGCTACAGTCGTAGAAAAAGTACCATTTCCTACTCGTATGATTTGCAGCACTCGCCTGCGGCTCATGCTGCAAACGATCATACTCGTAGGAAATATATGTCATTTCATGTTCGTTGCACAATATACTATTGTGACTTTTCAATTAATATTTGTCTATACATTTTAGAAATGTCCCTGGTCATTACATAATTGTAAATTCTAAATCTGGTAATAATAGAAAATATATCTTGCTGTAAAGTTGGACTTATCATTGAACATCATTCAGAGAAACACCCGATGATGTTCTAGCCGAGGTATTAAATACAACGCGACATTTTGTAGTTAAACTGGTGTCTCGTAAAACTGCATGATGAGGCAAAAAATAACCATCATGCGTAACCTCATCATGTGGAATTAAGGACATGTGATTCATATCTATGTATTCTTTTATAAAAGATACATAATTTGCCTTTAAATCGGAATTTTTGCGTAATTTATATTCTAACATATGAAATCTCTTTAAGGCTATCTATTTTGAGGAACCTAAACTACATATAGATTTCGTAAAAGGAAGACTGACAACAAATCTTCCGGATTCATCCCTTTTCGTAGTTTCTTCAAAATAATTTTCACAAAAACAGTTCTTCCTCTTTTAAGAACTTTTTAGGAACTTTAACTTCTTCAATCTCCCAAAATTTTACCAACAAATCATTCAAATGATTATCTCTTATTTTTAAAGCTCCTAAGCTTGTTGATAAAGAAGCCTTACAACCAGTTATATTAAGATTTCCTGCAATAATCCAGCCAAATTGTGTATTTTGTAAAACTGGCATATTAGAGCCCAAACATTCACGACCCGTACATAAAACAGACCAAAATAAATTGGAACCTAAAATTATATCAATGTCGGAACTAACGGAAAACTCTGGATCTGCCAGCAAAATTGAAGAATTTTATTTAATACGTATTGTAATAGGTACATTCTTTTGAGTACGTGAAGTTAAAATCCGCTAATAAATATAGTCCAAAGAAGTTGTCGGTTGTGCAAAAAAAAAATCCAAACAGGATGATATTTTCAGGGTTGTTTCGGGACTGCCTCCCGAGTATAAAACCAAAAAATCACACCCCTGGTACGTTTTGCGCTATAGGGGTGGTTTCATAAACATTTTTTTAGAGCAAAATGGCCTTCATAACAGAAATAGAAGATCAAAAGCTAACATTTCGAGGATCGCAGAGCAGGTCTTGAGAACATATTACAAAGAAATGATCTTGATAAAATGTATAGAGGATTGAATTATCTCTACAAGTTTTGCTTTATAAAAGAAATTTATTATCTCTACTATGTAACGAGTTACACAACATTATATTATGCGATCTCCATGACCAAAAGTCAAAGTAATCGTCCACGTTTCGTGGAGGGCCCAAATAAATGAATGTCTTTCTCGATGTCGTCCGGATCGATGATTGAACTGTCATCATGCGTGCGTGTTGTACGGTTTTCATTCTCGTCTTCATCATTGATCATCGCTGTCATCATCAAGTGCACGTCACTGCAATGGTTGTGCATAATCACAGGTCTCGCCAGCGCAGTGTTTACACATTATCGCAAACCTGCGTTACGGGAACCCCAAGCTACTCTACAGGGTGTTCCGCATTGGCATGATAATAAGGCTTAGAAGCTCTGCTGGGGCTGGCTCTTTTTTGGTCCTAGAAAGCATCCACCCTTGTCGTTCCTTTTTCCCTCCCCAGTCTTCTGGAGGCAAAGTTGTTCAGCTTTCGATCCTCTATAACTATGAAAGCCATTTTGATCTAAAAAAATGTTTATGAAACTATCACTATAGCGAAAAACGTACCAGGGGTTCGAGTGTGATTTTCTTGTTTTATACCCAGGAGGTAGTCGCCAAGCAACCCTGAAAAAGTCATCTTGTTTGGAATTTTTTTTGTGACCCCTATAAGCCGAGTACAACTTCCCTGGAGTAAATAAAAAAGTCATACCTACTAAATCTTTTTTATTTAAATTATAGGATCAATATTTTTGACTATGACCAATTGCAAATGTATTTCCGGTTCTGTAACAAAAAAAACTAAACTTTATAATATTTATGGAATTTCCTTAGCATTTAATTCAAATGATCTGCCATGTGTTTTTGGTTTAAAAATCATTCCAAATGAAATGCATATGAGCAGTTACGTAACCTTCCTGACCTGTCAATATTTACATTTTCTCCGGACAATTTTAAAACATTTTTTTATTTTTTAAAATATCGAGAAAATGTTGGTTGATGCAAAGTTGCAATAATTTTTAGAATTACTCTTCCATTTTAATTTTTATCAATTTTTTATTAACTACATTAATAGATACCTGAATCAAAAGAAAAAACTACAAAAAATGCTTTTAATTTACTCTTAATTGAAACTTGAATCTCAATTAATATTATACGAGTACTTTAAAAACGATAATGAATTTGAAGAGAAAATTAACTTAGGGTGTTCTGGAAACAATTTAGCCGTAAATAAAGAGGGTCAACTTATCACTCTCAAACCTTGCAAACAATATATAATATTAGTGATCTTTATTTACTTTTTGTTGTTTTTTAACTTGTTAAAAATGCTGCCGCTTTAAGAAAAAATTGTATTAATATATGATGAGGCGAAAATTTACGACATCGAGAAGTGGCCAATATTTTAACGGATGACACCCTTTAAGAACTATTACCCAAACTACGGTTAGCAGGCTAAGTTTAAAGCTACTGGTTTGGTAAGCAAGAGTTTTAACAAACCGTACAGAGCTTCAAAAATTACTGGAGAGCCTGAAGTAAATTTATATTTAGATGTTGTTGAACATTTTTATGGACAGACGAAGGCACTTTCACTTCTAATGGGGTTTTAAGCTCTCAAAATTGTAGATGGAGGTTTGGGTTGAAGAAAATCTAAATTTGAAAATAGAATTCCGCGATCAAGATTAGTTTAAAACCAACGTGTTTGGTGTGTGTGTGGCTTAATAAACGATCAGTTTATCGGACCGTACATTTACACAATTTAAACAATTTTAACTCTGTACACCTTTTAAAATATGTTGATATATTTTTTTAGAAATTATTGACAATATTATTTCTCTTGAACAGATACATTGTCCATGGTTTCAATGTGATGATGCACCAAGTCATACCTCAAACAGACTGAAAGAGCGCTTGTTCTCCAGATTCTTCACTAGAGGGGATTTTTGTGTGGGGCTACTTAAAGCAAGACGTATTTTAAATATCAGGCCAGGAAGTATTAAAAATTCAGCGAAAGATGTGGAAGAAGAACAGTTATGTTTCTTTTTCGGCAACCCTCCCTCCTCGTAATGCCCATGCTCTGACTAATACACTAATACGTTTGTATATGTAACCGGAACACTAAAGATCTACTCCTTGTGTGAATTAAAGGGATTCGATACCCCAACAGGTTGACCAAGTCAATACAATCGATTTGATTTTTTTATTTTATTTTTGCGTTTAATAAAATTAATAATATCTGATGTGAACCAGGACTTGCGCTTGTGAATAATCAATATCTGGACAGATTTACCTATTACGTTATAAAGAGCTTTTAAAAGAAATTGCAACTGTGCTGTTAAAGGAGTCAAGGGGGGACCCATAAAATAAATGATTATTAATAGTAATAGGTCTTGTCACAAATAAATATTCATTAGCTATTGCGCGCATTCATGTATCCATACCTAGTAGAAAAATCCATAGGAAATAAACAATATTTAATATGCAAGATGGTTTGCTCAACTATTTATTTATTTAGTATTATATAGGTATGTACATAGCTGTTAGTTATGATTTTATAAGGAAGAAATATTTTCAAATACATATTATTATAAAATATTACGTAGGATGTTACTTACTCATTCTGGTTTGTTTATTTATTATTGATGTATAAGTACGTTTAGACTATGCTAAATTATGCAGGTGTCGCAAGAATTTCGCAGTAATATGTATACAAGGAGTAAATCTGTAAATTATTGAAACTGATTATAAGACTGCTAACGATTCTTGTATTAGAATTACCTAAGTGAAGAGCGAGTCGGACTAAAAACTATTGTCGCACGCTGCCTTGGACCCGTTAAAGTTTGTTTCAAGTCACAGCTCCCCTTCCAGTGCCATAACACTGATGAATGATGAACTTCATTAAGTTGGTTGGTTTTAGGAATGGTACCTCTCCATCTTGTATCACTTAACACACCGTTAGCATCCCTGTTATCAGGTTTTCGGGATATTCATTATTTGCCATGAAAAATCTCCAGTCGCCAGTTTCTTCTAGGAACAATCTGTCCATGTGTTTCCTCAGGCGACAAAGTCCCGTAACAAATACTGTAAGAATACGTAGACCGCTCGTGCTGAGATAAAAATAGGTTTCCGGTCTTTCGTGTTTGAAATTTCTTAGGAATATCTTGTAGTACCTCAAGATAGAGTGCTGCTCTATCTGTAATTTCCTTCATTTTAAACATCTCTTGGTAGATGCTCTACCCTAAGCCACAAAAATAGGTTCTGGCCCTACCAATAGAGTATGATTCCCGAGTGTACCGGTATCCAAATAAAAGAAACTTTCTTGTTTTTACCCAATTCGTTGCATAGGCATTCCATAGAATTTTTGAGTAAGGCTGGCAAGAAAAAACAGGCTATGACGCGAAACTAAAATAAAAAATATTTCAATTGGTCAACTCAGTCTGATTCGTTTTGAGAACTAATTAAAAAAAATTAACATGTTCTATTTTGAGATTTTCTTATTTTTTTTTTATTTTGATTTATTTATTATATTTTTACGTTCTTGCACAATCCTGAGTCCCCCACCAATATGCGCCCCTTAAGCATTAAATATATTTTTTTACAATGCTTATGTATCACAAATTTCCCAACTTTTAAACCACACAAACGTCAACATACACTAATCATACAAGTATAAATCGGTTTCCTCGTTTGCTGTAGAATGATCGTTTGATTAGCGATGTAAACGGATTGAGTTGATCACGTCTTTCTTGTCAGTCTTGAATTTGAACCTACAAACGTACCCAAGTACAACAATAAATTTTGTTTCTCGTGTTGTGACCTTCTGCTGTCTTTTTTTCTTTTCTAATATTTATGTTAAAACATAAATTATTTATTTACTTAAATAAAAATATGATATGATATGTATGACTGGTTCTGACAGAAAAGCCATGAAGATGCCTCAATGTTGAGGCGAAATGTTGGCAATTCCTGCAATTGGTTTTAAATTGATCGACCTAAAATCCATAATAAACATACCTATCGAAGTCATTTTTAATATAAAAACCTAAATATGTCAAAAACGGACTGAGGTATAAAACATGCACAAAATCTACTTAGAATCTTGTGTAGAGTCCAAAACATCCAAACGTGTTCAATATCAATTTCCGGTATAACCAGCCGCAAGTGCCCAGTCCAAATAGTAACATTGCCAAATTTTCAAAATTTTCCTATTTACAGTTTTTCATATACAGATCGATGCGATTTCCAGTGGGAAGTTTTTTTTATTTCACCGGAAATACGTCTTTTCGGTTATTCTATGCGTACATAAGTATTTTAAAAAATATCTGTCTGTTCGAATCCACGATAACTCAAAAATCACTTGCCACAATTTAAACAAAAATACTACAGAATATTTCTAGGTGCCGGGTTTAAAAACGAGGTTAAAATTAACAAAAAGAAGGTAAAATTCCTAATAATATGGAATAACTTTTTATAGTTAACTAGATACCTACCTACTTTAAAAAAAATAACTGACGAGAGACCTACTACGAAAAACAAATAATATACAAAAAAGGTCACAGAAATATTACTTTTACACTTAAATATGGAAAGCTATTTAATATTAAGACTGCCAAAAAATCCTATAGGTTTTTTAAGGAATAAAACGACGTCAGCTCCACAAAATAAACATATTATTAAATCAGGGCATTCTGTCTGCGTCAATAATATTTATGTTTATTTTGTGGAGCTGACGTCGCGTCGTTTGATTCCTTTATTAAATACTCATCGCTCCTGTGCGAAATGGATTACTTAATTAAATATCCTAGTGGTTTATTAACCTAAAATATCTTAGGAATGGCGCAAATAAATGTCATCGAAACTAATGATTTTTTTTTTCATGTAGAATCAAAATTTGTAATAAAATATGTCAAACATATATCTCTTAAATACTTGATTGAATGAAAAGTTATTTTTTTGCATTTGTTTCAGAAAATCATCTGATATTAGAAACAGACCCGGAAAAAGGAAAAGGCGAGTACGCTTTCGATAATCCAGGCTTCAAAGGTAAGCAAATATTATGAATAATATTACGATTATTATGTATAATATGTATGTAAACAAAATAAATGTGCAATGTTATATTATGTAAGAAAGGATGTGTGGGTCATATAACTCAACAATCGTCACACCTAATTTTATACGAGGAATATTCATTTGAACCAATAGATATTTTTAAATTTAAAGCATCGATAGAGGTAAAATAAAGTACAAAATAAAAACCTTTACTGACTACGTTTTGCTAAAATATAAACCAAATATTGTAGCATGTCAAATAATTAGAAACAAACACAAAAAACAAAAACTATATTTAAAAATGCATCAATAACATGAAAATGTATATAAACATATTAACAAGCATCTAATTTACATCACAAGCATCCACCTCCTCAAGATACTCATCTAATGAATAAAATGCATGCTTGAGCAAGTACGACCTTATTATTCTCTTAAAGAAAGACTTTTTATACTGTTGGACATCCCTAGGAAGCTTGTTATTTCGTTGAGTCAAATATTTTTGCAGATTTGGTCAATCTAGGGCCGTAGATAGGTCATATTAAATTATTACGTAGATAAATATGGTTAGCTACATTCGTGAAACTACTACATGTTTTAAAGAAATCAAAGATAGCGCAAACCAATATTAACATTTGTATGCAATATTTTGTGAAACCTCTGTAAATTACCACATATCTTTAATTTTAATAATTCATTATTAACTCATAGATGTTTCAATGTTATATTAAGACGCGGCAATATTTATGAGGATGATTTATTTGGGTATTTTACGAAAACAAATTCCCATAAACATACTTCCGGAAATGCATTGTTTCCAAGATACAAGGTGTTAAAGTTTTTTTGTAACTAACGGTTTTTTTTTAAATTAAGTCAAATATCTCCTTACCGATGATATGTTTGAAATTTGTTGCTTCGTTTACGAGATAAAAATTTAAAACATTTTTAACATACCAAGAATATTTGCGAATAATTCAACTAAAGGTGAACTTCCCTCCGGGCGACTGTTGCGACGATCGCTATGATGCTGCTACCGTTGTTATTTTATGGAAGCACTGTCCTCCGAGTGACAGCCGCCGGCGGTAGTCGCTCGGCTTAGCGATAGTCGCAAGCCGTCTGCTCTCAGAGGAAATATAGTCGCTGCGGCCAGCGACTATTTGTTAGTTTCCTTTGGTTTGTAATGTAGTGCGCTATGTGTTCACAAGATAAAATCTTGTTCAACGCCGCAGAAGAAATTGATCGAGGCAGATCAAGTTGTAAAGGATAATGCTTGTTTTGTGATGTACATCGGATGGACCCCATTTAGTTGTGCGATATACATTTGAAGTATGCCATCATTTTCTGTCTCTTGGTACAGCATATAGGCCACAAGTAGTTTGCGCGTTAAACTCATCCCAAAAATTTGTGAAAACTACTACATAGCCACAGAACGAATGTACAACTGAAGTGAAATTACCGAAACACATGGGAAATGTAATCGTCACAAACGCTGCGCTGGTAGGAAAACATACCCATAGCGACGATCGCCAGCTACAGTCACTCGGAGGGAAGTCCACCTTAAAAATGACATTAACATTTATACCTAATACAAAAAATTACAAAAATCGAAAGTCTAGCTCGGATCCAATAATCCAATATTCTTCTCATTGGCTGGCGAACTCACTCAATACCAGGGTCGTTTCTAATAGAATTACACTCAGCAATATTTAGTTCATCCAGATTTGCCACATGAGTGGCGTAAACTAAGGCCTTCAGGCGGCCCCACATGAAAAAATCCAGTGGGTTTAAATCCGGGGATCGTGCAGGCCATAAGTGAGGTCAAGTTCGGCCAATCCAGTGATTTCCGCATGTTTCTGTGAAAAACTTATGAGCAACCCGTGCACTATCGTGCAATGGAACGTTTTTTAGAAATACAGGAAGTTGTGTTCCTGGTAGAAAAAAATACGGGTCCAATTAAGCAGTCACCCACAATTCCAATCCAAACGTTCAACGAGACCTGGTGTTGAAAATGATCTTGAACTCTCGCATGCGCGGATTTCCATCACACCATAAATGGTTATTATGAAAATTCCGTTGGATGTGGTATGGATAAAATAAATTGTCCTTAAGACTGCGCCAAGCAGTACTATTAGTTATATTCAAAACCTCAGCAACTTTTCGAGTAGAAGTACTTGGATTTTCTTCAACCATATTCAGCACATCCTCTTCCAACTCTACCGCTCATGTTGTCCTTGGCCTTCCTGGTCCTCCACTCCGTTTTAGTGTGCCTGTTTCATGAAGGCGTCGATGAATGCTTTCGAAAATTTTCCTATCAGGAGCTATACAACCGCCTAGCTTTTAATGCATTGGCATCAGCGAGTCTATAAATGAAGTGCATGTCGGACATCTCGGCATTTGTATGGTAATTCATGTTAAGGGACTTCAACAAATCAAATAGATACAAAATGATTGACGCAGTCACATAACATCGAAGTTACTGATTTTTAGTCGCATTATTCGCAAATATTCTTGGTATGTTGAAAAAGGTTTTAAATTTGTATCTCATAAACGAAGCAAGATATGAAAAAAACAAAATTTAAGCTTAGATTTTATTCTATTTAAACTTAAATTGTCCAAATATGTGTGTTTAAACTTTAAACCATTTTATTTTTTAAGAGCGTCTATTTTGTAAATTATCAAAATAAAGCTGTAATATATGTTTTTTGTTTACAAACAGAAAAAAATTATTAAAATGACAAAAATTGCGATTTTTGATCGCAATTTCTTTTTTTTATTATTTTTTAACGAAAAAAGGATTTTCCTTAAGCCCATGAAATATGATATCAATAAAAAGTATAGGAAAGGGACTTCTCGAATTTAAGCAGGTTTACAGGGTGTCCCATTTAACATTTTCCCAAAAAAATACAATTTAGAAAATTTGACCACCCTGAAAAGTTACAAACCAGATATCAATAATATCCAGTAAAACTGAGAAATGACTTGACACGAAAAACTAGTATCTTTTTGGATTCTCTATATACAAGGTGTTTCTAAAAAAGCTGGCCAAAATTTGTGAGCGAATTGGAGATATCTAATCATAAAAAAAAACCCCAATTTTAATTTTTCGAAAAGTCCTTATTTACAAAGATACAGGGTGTTAAAGATGACTGCCTGAGGACGATTTTTTTGAAATATCTTCGAAACAAGTAAAGATGAATTAACCAAATGTAGCATATTTATTCACCTAGTTAAATGTCGTAAACTGACATGAAATTAAATAAAAAAGGATGACCATAGGCGGGTAAACGGGGGGGACCCTTGCCTTAATTATAACCTAACTTTTTTTCCTTGTGATTTTTATTCATTTTGTGTCAAAAATGTGATAAAATAAAGTTTTCTACATAAAAAAGGCATACTTCTTTTTTTCTCGAATAACTTAAAGGTTTTCGAGAAATTCGAGTTTGAAAATTTTAGGACAAAACTGGTCCTTAGTAAACAGCATTAATAAAATTATTGAAATACAGTTTGCTAACGAAAAGTTTTCCAAAATGTTATTA
Organism: Apoderus coryli; assembly: GCA_911728435.2. Lineage (NCBI taxonomy): Eukaryota > Metazoa > Arthropoda > Insecta > Coleoptera > Attelabidae > Apoderus > Apoderus coryli. The sequence continues at coordinate 4,398,757 of OU452204.1, read as the reverse complement.
ATGCTGTGTACTAAGGACCAGTTTTGTCCTAAAATTTTGACACAAATTGAATAAAAATCACAAGGAAAAAAAGTTGGGTTATAATTAAGGCAAGGGTCATTCTTTTTTATTCAATTTCATGTCAGTTTCGGACTTTTAACTAGGTGAATAAATATGCTACATTTGGTTAATTTATCTTTACTCGTTTCGAAAATATTTCAAAAAAATCGTCCTCAGGCACTCATCTTTAACACACTCTATCTTTGTAAATTAGGACTTTTCGAAAAATTACAATTTAGGTTTTTTTCATGATTAGATGTCACAAATTTTGGCCAGCTTTTTTAGAAACACCTTGTATAGTAACCACAACGCTTTAAATGTATGGCAAAATAAACCCTTATTTACAAATATTTCAAAAACGAATGGATCTAGGCAGAAAAAAGGGTTGATTTTTTTCTTGTCTTTTAGCTCTTTTATGTTAAAATATACAGTGTGTCGCGTTAAGAAAAAGCAAGTTTTGTTTGTTGCGTATTTGTGAACTATAGCTTGTATAATTGAAATCATTTTTGGTAAATGTCTTCAGCTCACACACTAATGGGCCACCCTGTTAATGCGCTACAATATGATTGACCTGAATCAAAAACCAACTAAAATATCTACTAATTTGTATATCCCAACTGTTAGTGGCACATTTATCAGAATCCTCTTATGGTCAGGTATATTTGGTGGTATATTTACCTCACCCGATCACTTTAATGATTTGACAATAATTTAACTGATTAAACAAAATTATATAACGTTGTCTGTGATAAAATGCGTAAGCACAGAATATATATACCTACTACTACTCATAGGTAATACATATAATTTTATAGTACAACGTTACGTTAGCGTTTTATTAGGATTTTTATTTAATTTTTAATAATAGGTAATAAGTATACTTATTACTTATACCTACTATTAATACAAGGACAACAAAATCATTCTCTGTTACTTTTTAGAAACGACGCACATTCCAAACTATAAGTACCTAACAAACATATTGTTACAATAATATTAAAAAAAAAAGAGTTTGACAAGTAATTTATATGTTAATGTTTTATCTCATTGTTTATTGGCTTCTATTCACAGTTGCTTATTTTGCATATATATTTTTGCTACAGGCGTGATATGGTTTGAGAAATATTATTATGAATTTAGTAAATTTACATAAGTAGGTATCTCTGCTTTCAATGATTTCTTTTTTGTTTTTTTCTTTGAAGAATATATTCCTAACCTTTCAGACAATTGTATTTCTGAATGTTTCTGTTCAAAGCTATTTTAATTCCTGGGAAGTATGCATTATCATGTTTATATATATTCCAGAAACTTTGATAATATGTAATTCATAAATTAAAATACCTCCATATGCACTAGTGTTAATTTTAATAAGTGGGAATCCTTAAGGCTTTAGGTACATCATTAATAAGGGTATAACTGTTAGCTACATAGTTAATTTGAAAGGAAATTTAATTTACTTTCCACGCAAATTCAATGTATGCTGTTACTTCTGACCACAGCATTAAAAAAGAAAGTAATTGACCGTTCAAATCGCTAAAAATGTGCCGAATCTATAGGTACTATCTAGACATCGAAGAAGATACACTGAACGTACATATTAGTTATTATCACTCTCAAACATACAGCCAACAACGTTCCATGAAAGTTTTTTATGATTCAAATCAACGACCCGTTTTTTTCACCTGTACTTTTTAATACAGACTTCACCTTGGGTCTCTTTGATTTTACGATCATAAATCAAGATACGTAGGTAATATATTATCAAGAAATTTAAGATATTTTTCCTACGAGCATGCGGTAACGTTACTTTTCCGCACTGTTTTTAATATTGCTATAACTGTCAATTCAGGTAACTACAATTGACACATTTGTCAAATATGTCTTTTGTCATAATAATATCAGCTAAAATGATATGAACTAAAAATCGAAAATTTTAACAGGTTGTTCGGTATTGTTAGCTGGATGAACAGAAGTACGAAGTACTTTATAGCTGCGCTTCTTATTTTAATGTGGCTAAACAGTTATTAATATTTATGATTTATGACAATCTAGCACTCAGTATCTGACGTTATATTTGTTATAGCAATATTGAAAACAGTGCGGAAAAGTAACTTTACGTCACTGAGTGCGGAAGTTACTTTTCCGTACGATTTTTGAAATGTATTAAACTACAAACAAGCTAGTTTATTACCATTTTCTCTACTAATAACAACGTATTTTAAATTATTGTTGAGTTAGGTTATTTCTACAGTTTTGCCTGTCTCAACTCTTTGGTTTTGCGAAATTTGAAGTGCTCGTAGAAAAAAGTTGTACCTAACTCCACTGCGCGTCGTTCGGTCAACTATCGTCGCGTGCGGAAAAGTACTACTTTCCGCACTTGTTATAGGTAAATAACTATTCAATAGCTTTCAAGCGTTTAAGCAGTATTTTTATGCCCATGTGGTTACAATTATTGTATGTAAATTTTGTCTTTGACATTTTGATTTATTTTTCACGTGAACGGGAGAACCAAGGGTGCATTATCTTTAACGTTTCTCCTGTTTAAACCATTTAAAAACGCATGTACGTGATGAATTAATTGTCATGCACATGCACTACTTTTAATGGATAGTAAGTTTCACTAAAGCTTTTTCAAGTTTCATATGCAACAGTTATTTGATCTATTCCTTTTCGAAAAAACAAACAACAAACAACTGCTATTATATACAAATGACGTTCACGGCCAAACTGATTTGTATGTATAGCCTCACTAGAGGCAGTGTCACATCTCAATTTTTGGAAAACTTTAATGGAAAAGAAATTCAAAAAACCAATAAGGTTTTCTATAAAAAAATATTGAATTATTTTTCAATTGCATATTTTATTAATTGGGTATTTCGCCACTAGTTAAAGTTAAAATAGAATATATAAACTCTATTCATTAAAATAGACGTATTGGATTGGTACCTAATAAAAGCAGGTCATGAGAAAACACTACATGTTCTGTGAATGTTTAAGGTATATGATGTTAAACTTCTGACCATGGGAGAAGGTTGCTCCCCGAAACGTTCGGATTTCATCATAAGATCAGGATTTTAATTTACGTTTTTATTTATATTAAGTTGTAGCCAATTGGATATAGGTACCTCAAAAGTCATTGACAAATTTTGAGTGGTTCCCCGCTTTTTTGAATTTTTTCGAACGATGATATACAAATTTAATAATGAACTTAAATCATAATTACTTACTAATGTTTAAGTCTTATAACTTTGCTTTCTTTTCAGAAACGTCGATTATATCCGAAAAAACTGATGAAAAATCACCTAAATCTAAGTGGAATCAATGGGCACCTTTAGCAGTGTTTTCCACAAAACATGATAAGAGAAAGACATTGGATGACTCATATCTGCAGGTATAAAAAAATACAAAAATCACAAGTAATTTAAAAAAAATCGGGCAATCGTCTTTGCTGTTTGAATAAGTTTAAGAGAGCTCCGTGAAATTTAAATTTACTTTTTTCTATGACTGTCTTTAAATACCTTTATTATATGTTCAATCATAATTTGAAAATATAGTAGGTACAGTGTAATGCTATTTTTCACAACCAACCAAATTGACAGTTTATTATTATTATTAAATTAGTTTGCTAATTTCGAAAGTTTCAAAGCTATTTATATAATGATAAACAGTGATAGTGAAAGCGAATATAGTTTAACACCACTTAGTCAATTTAATACTTTTAACTCATAATATTTAGGCTTACGCCAACAGGGCGAGTATAGATAAACAAATATTTACCTAAAAATAATATTGTTTAATTTATCCAAAAAGATTAAAACAGTCGTAGAAAAAGTAAGTATAGTGTGAAACTCACATGAAATGGCCATTTCCTACTCGTATGATTTGCAGCACTCGCCTGCGGCTCATGATGCAAACGCTCATTTTTTATTTATAACAGGAATCCGGGATAAATTCTATATCAAATATTCATTATGCTATTTTTTACTTTGATAGAGTTCTGTGCAAGCGAAGAGAAGTATAGGTAATATACTTACGTTGAACATACTTTCAAAATCTTAATTTCATTCAAGCAAATAATGAATTTCTCCGATGTTTTATCGTCGATGATGATGATGATTTGAAACTATCACTGTTTGCTGACCGTATTCCCGGTTCTGTAATATCTTTCGATATTTTAGATTTAGATCCTCCTTAATTATTTATTTTACATTTATTATTTCCATATCTTTACTGTGTGGGGTATACACCACAGTATTTAGAGAGTTTGGCTGTCAACTACTGACCGATCACCACTGAGGAGTCGTGGATCGATGAAATACCCGTCTGCGGTAATTGTATTGTGGTTGACAGACAAACTCTCGTAATTAAGTCTTGTTTTGTTAAACAAGCACATTTCTAAACAGGCGTCCCGCTAAAGGGAGTATCGGCGCACCTATATGTTGGTAATTGTGCATTATGGGGTCAGTGACCTCCCATGTAGTCGATATAGTGAATTGTTGTTCACTCGGCATATTACCAACAGAAACTAGATGTCGCCAAACGCACTATTTTACTCCTTAATTATGTTTGCTAACGCTTGTCCGAAATGGATTATTTTTCAGCATAGTTTTTAGTCTAAAATGCATTACGACGATGCTCTTCGAGACGAATCTGCCCTCCAAGCTTAGGAAATCGGAAAATACTAAGTCGAAATTTACCCACTTGGAGAATTTTAGCGCCGAAACGTGAGCAGGTGCGTGGTGGAACATCTTTTGCTTTTTCGGAGCAGATTAACTGCAGCAGATTAACAGTATGCTGCAGTTTATACCGTGTGTCTATGCCGTACTAGTCCAAACAAATGACTTCATTTTATTAACAAACAGTTAATCCGGTGTTGTAACTTACAGAAAATTTAGACCATGTATTTATACACACTTATCACTACTAGTTTTATAAAAAATTGTTTTAATTAAGCTCAATAAGCACTGATTTAATTAGACCGTGTGTTACAATGTAATAATAGAAACATACACAAATTGACTGGAACTCAACGTTGCCAAATATACTGTTTCATGGCTTGTCTAAAGAAGGCTGTGCTTTTGTATGGTGAATATGTTCTTAGCCTCTTATATCTATCTGTTCATATTATCGATGGTGGGCGCAAGACTTGGGCCTACCCAAAGTTCATTAACAGCCGAAGTGTTACGATCGTATTTGCCTCATATTCTCATTCAAGAATTCAAATAATTACAATAATTTAATCACGGCAGGATATTATTTAATTTTTTCCAGTTCTCATATATTTATAACGATGTCAGTTGACTACAAATACTTGGTTATTTAAATCGCATAAACTATTATAGCATTGAGCAAAAGTTGGATATACAAGAGAAGAATGATTCAAAATAAGATACATATTTATTAATAAAGTCAAATGTGGCATAGCATTTAGTGCAATCAGACTGATATTGACGAACTCGTCTCTCACTTATTATGAACTCGTGAGAAAACATTGTCGTACTCGACTACAAAATCATACAATCCTCATAGCAGTACAACACATCTCAACACAGACAATATTTTCTGTTTATTTCTAGAATCAACCAGTCAAAGTGGTAGCTCTACAAAGTCGTGATTTCACCGGTTTGGGTTTTAATATCTATGGTAACATGAAGGAAGGAATTTATATTAAAGATATTTTACATAGAGGACCTGCATATGAGTCTGGAAAACTTAGCACAGGTAAACAAACTAAAAATAATTAAATTATACGAGTCGTGTATTAGAAATAATTTCAAGATATAATTTGAAAAAGTAGTCCAATCTTAAGTGGAGTGGTATATTTTCAGTGATAAAAGAAAGTCGAATCTCCACAAAAATAAATTTAATAGAAATTTACAAACATTGTCCAAACATGTTTCGGAACTTACACCAGTACGAAAACTTACAAATTTTCACCGAGGTCACTCCTGTGGAAAAAAATTATTTGTTGTATATACATACAAATATTAAAAATCTTAAATTAAATCAAGAAAACTAACATTTTTCTAAATTTATATAAATATGTTAGTAGTTTTCTAATTATAACACTTAATACTACTCGTAGTTTTTTTTTAAATAATTCTTAACGATGAGGAGTGAAAATCTTATAAAATGAAATGAGAGATTTATTTATTTATTCATTTACGGACTTAAGTCCATTATACAAAACACAAATATAAATTTAATTACATCAAGATTACAGAACCATAAAAACAATAATACAATAATAAGCATACAGCTACAAAAATTTAAACATCTTGAAGAGCTGAACATAAAAATGAAATATCAAACAATAGCACATTAATAACAATAAAACAAAATGTCTTAGTGAATGTGATGACGTTGTCGCAAACCCTTAACAAACTCACCGTAAGGTGAAAAAAAATCGAGATCCGGATCGACAGCCAGGTGAAGATTAGCCGATCTCAAAACTCGTGGAATAAATCCATGAGACGTACGCGAAAAGTAATCTCGCACAATAAGTGCGAAGAGGAGACTAAACCATTCAACACCCTGTACAAAACAATCAGATCCTTCACGCTTCTCCGCTCAGCCAAAATGGTCAATCTCAAATCATCGCACAGTGAAAAGTAGTCGTAAGTATAATCTGGCGGTGGAGGACGTCCAAGCTTAAAATGCATAAATCTTAAAAATTTATGCTGAACCCTCTCAATACTGTCCACATGGCTTGCGTAAGACGGATTCCAAACCGCCGATGCATATTCCAAATGTGGTCTGACCAATGCATTGTATAGCAGTCTAATCGATCTTATATCTGTGAAATCAGAAGTAATACGTTTAATAAATCCTAACATTTTCAATGCCTTAGTTGTCATGCAATTTATGTGATCCACAAAGGTCAAGGAATGATCTATCCTAACACCAAGCTCAACCACAAAAGTCCTACAAGTCAAGCGAGTGTCGGAGATAACGTACTCATACAAGAAAGGTTCCCTCGCACGATGAAAACGCACATAGAAACACTTTGAAGCATTAAGCACCATTTCATTTCGGTCAGACCAATGCATAAGTCTAATCAGATCATCCTGCAGCAAATAACAGTCCGTCACACAGCCAATCTTACGATAAAATTTAAGATCATCTGCAAACAATTTAAAATTACTATAAAGAAAACATCGTTCAATATCATTAATAAACAAATTAAAGAGTGGTCCCAAATGTGAACCTTGGGGCACACCTGATGAAACATGAATAGGTCTTGACTGGAACTCATTCACACGCACAATCTGCGATCTGTCCTGCAAATAACTCTGTATCCAGCGCAAAATGCCAACCGGTAAGCCTGTCAAGTGAAGCTTGCGCATCAGCAACCGGTGGTTCACCCTATCAAAGGCCTTGGAGAAATCGGGTAGATCGAATGTACCTGGCATCCCTTTCCCCCAAGGCACGACACAAATCGTTTGAATACTCAAACAGGTTAAGCTCTGCTGACCTTCGCGAAACAAATCCGAACTGTTGGTCGTTAACAAGAGGTTCCAAAATGAGCTTTAAGTGTTTAGTTAATATCTTCTCAAATAACTTGGGTATAGCGTTGATGATAGAAATGGGTCTATAATTAGATACCTCACTCTTGTTACCAGATTTAAAGATTGGCGTCACAAAACTAACCTTCCAACGACTAGGAAAGTGACCAAACTGGATGGAGGCATTAAAAATTATATGTAGAGGACGGGACAGTGCAAAACTGCATCCCTTTAATAGTCTTGGTGCAACACCATCAGGACCAGACCCCTTATTGATATTCATCGTACTAAGCTCATCAAATATGTCTGCAATGTTTATGTGATAATCGCCCAGCCGATCCCGCTGCCCCGGCAAGCAAGAAGCGCCACCCAAGGAATCAGCATCCCCAGGGGAATAGACGGACTCAAAGTAGGCAGCGAATAGATCCACCAACTCTTGGCCATCGTTGCTAATGCTGGAATTATAGGATACTTGCAATGGTATTTGACCTGAATTCCTCTTTGAATTAACAAACCTCCAAAATGCCGCAACATTATCAGACAACTCACCCTCAATGGAACGGACATAATCATTATAACAAGATCGCGATAACCTTTGACATTCCGATCTAAGCCTACAGAAATCCTCATAGTCATCGCGCGAACCCGATAATTTATAACGCTTATGAGCCCTCTTTTTAGCTAAAATTGTTTGCTTAAATTCAGAAGAATACCACCTTGGAAATTTCCTTGAACTACACTTTTTCTTAGGTACAAATAAATCAAGCGACTCATACAACACACCATAAAAGATCTCCACCATCTTCTCCACTGTTTGACGAGCCAAAATATCCTCCCACTGAATAAACCCGAGATAATCATTAAGAAAGGCAAGATCAATCGATTTATAATCGTAAAAATACCTATCAGCCTGCGGGCTTGTACTTCTATTTCTCAAACATAGGGAGACAGGGAAACACAGTGGTGGATGATAATCATCGGGGTCAATCAGAATGTCATCAGCCAGCGTAACAACCATAGAAGAGTCACGAGACAGAACCAGATCATTTGATAACATTTTCACTCCTCGTCGTTAAGAATTATTAACAAAAAAACTCTACTCTCTACTCCACAATACAATTTTTTTTTAATTAAGGCAAAGTTAGTCCACACATGTGTAGGGAATGTGTATTCCCATCATCAGTGGTAATATCGAATAAATCAGAAAGTCTTAAGATGAAAAACTAAAATTATGAATTATAAGAATCACATTGTTTTTTATGAATATCTCTTAATGTATAATTTCACCTAATATCAATACAAAATGTTTAAGTTTTTTGTTTTCCACAATGTGCTTCATAATTTTAATTTTTCGAGGTAAGATTTCCTGATTTATTCGATGTTACCACTGATGATGGGAATATACCTTCTCGAAACATGTATACAAAATTTTGTATTGTGGAATAGACGTCTTCCATTTGATAATTAGCTTATAATTTTCAGAGATTGAAAATTATTACATTTCATATGAATTTGCAGGTGACAGAATCAATAGTGTGACGATAAGTTTCGAACACATAGTTTTTGAAGATGCCCTAACAATTCTAAGTTATGCCAGTCCATATGAAGTGATTATCGAAGCGAAAACTGGCAAAATCTCTATGGCCCCTCATGGACAAGGTGAACAACCCACTCATCCCATGTATCGCAGTGCTTCCTGTACTGACTTGCATTACGTAAGTTTGGTTTTGTAACTTCTTAATTGGGTTTATATTTATTTCCCAATTTGGGTTCCAGGTTGGTACTAAATCGAAGAAACATCACACAGTCGAGGACCAATCCGGCTCCAGCTCAAACTACTCAAGTCTACAAAAATCGAAACAACAACAAAATGTCCACAACTCACTAGAACGTAAAGAATCTCCATCGAAACCAAAAACGTACATTAAGAAAAATAAAGTAATGACTCCAGAGCAGTTAAAGTCACAGTTGGAACAGCGAATTAGTGCTGATCATCAGTTGCGTGTTAAAGAAAAACAGTTGAAAAGTGAAATGGTAGTAGAGAGTCCAATTACTCCAGAAAACAACAATAAATATCAGAAATTCGGTGTTAAAGTGTTACCAATGGATTTACAACAGATAAGCCCTAAGATTGCTGAACAAAACGATAACAATATAAATATTGAATCGACCATTCAAAGTATTGATGAAGTTGATAATAATAAACCACAAGTCAAAAAACGGGAGAAAAAATTTGAAACAACAAATTTTACGAGAAACGATGACCAAAATTCTTCCTTAATCAAACGCGACGAAAATGGCATCCCCCAAGAAATACCAAATTTTTTGTTCAATGCAGCAGTCGCAGCACGAAATAACCGCAAAAGTAGTGATGATAAAATCATAAGTACTGACGAGGAAATAAAAACACCGAAACGTCTGAAGGGTAAAGCACCACGACCTCCAGCGGAAACTCATTCCCCAGAAGCATACAATTCCGATTCAGACACTGAAAATCATTCATCCGTCAATACAATAGAATTAAATTCAAACGATATTACAATTCATTATACTGACGACGATGAACGACATGAAAATCGACGTACTGCGAGTACTGGTGATCTAGCACGAATGAAGAAAATATCACGGTCAAATGGTACATTAGAACGTGCGCAAAGTCTCGATATTTCCTCAGAACCACACAAGAAAGATGAAATATTACAAAGTAATGAAGATCTATTTTTTAGCAGTGCAGTATTAAACAAGGAACCACGTTTATCATTGATATTAGATGGTCTAAATACATTTCAAAAACATCGATTAAAAAAATCAACAGAATGGGGTAATCTAGAAGATGCCATCCTGAAATTGGACGACACAGATGATTCATTAGATTCTATACACGATAGCTCTAAATCCGAATTTGAAGCCTTAGTGAACAAAGTTAACGAAATAAAACGAGAATCTATAACTGAAATTGATGAAATCTCAGCAGATATTCTAGCACAATATAATTATACAGATGTTGATAAACAACAACCAACATCTGCTGTACGTAATGAAATATGGCCTATCATTAGCAAGGATGATACACAAGAAACGCTAATTTCTGGGAAGAAACCCACTCAACTGAAATCTGGTGAGAGCTTAGATAAGAAGTATCTTTATGATAAAATAGAGCCTGCTGAAAAACAAGTATTTCCTTTCACCAAATCAGGGGAAACTCATATACAAATTCCGATATCTGATAAAAAATCTAATGTAACTAAACCTGAGATAAATATTGATCAACGAGTAAATGACAGGTTGGAGCAAAAATCTCCATTCCAAAAAACACAAGAAACTCTTTTGCCGATACATTTTACTGACAATAAATACGTAATAAAATCTGAACCACAACAAGAAACGGAGCAAAATATTCAAAAATGTTCTTCTTTAGAACCAGAAAGCATTTTCCAGATAATACATTTAACGAAATCAGAGGAAACCGTTGATAAAAGAGAAAAAGATACAATTATTGGCAACCATGTCCCGAATAAACAAATATTTTCTACAACAGAAGACTCGTTTCAGGAAAAATGTTTAAAGCAATCTGAAGATATTTCTGGAAAAGAATCGTTTGGACAAACACCAGTAAGTGAGCAAATATCTCCTCCGGAATCACAAAAAAATTCATATGAGGTAAATGTATCTGAAAAGCAAGAAAACGAAGGTACAGAAAAAATAGTACAAAAGACAATTGGAAGAATTGGAAAACTATCTCCCCTGTCCAAACTAGAACTACAAAGTTATGAGAAAAGGCAGCAAATACCTGAAGTAAGTAATAATCTAGTTCCTAGCGAAAGTTTTGAAGAACCAGTTAAGAATGAAGTGGATATTGCACCGAAAGTAACCACTCGTCAAAGAATTCCAGAAGTTGCTTTTAAAAGTTGGGAGCTAACTGATATATCACCACCTGCATCACTTGATATCGATGTCATTGAGGAAAGTAACCCTTCACCAAAACTAAAGACACATACAGAATATTTATTATCTCAAGTACCAGGATTGAATCTAAATACTACTGATGAAATTAAGATTCAGGATGATACTAGCCAAGAGTTTATTTTCCATGAAAGGCATTTAAAGGATACAACAAATGCATCTGATGATATTAAGGTATCGTTAAATACTGTTACAAAATCAAATGAAAATTTAAAATCAGATGGCGCAAAATTTAATAACATAAGTAATATTGCAGTGATAGAAAATGGTGCTGCATCAAATCTGCATAGTTTAGAATTCAGTATTAACGAACCTAGTGAATTGTATTCTACGGCATTAGAAACCTCTGCGCTTGAACCAAAAATAACCATATCGTCTCCTGATCTAATTAAAAATGTTACTCTGACTGAGGCTTTAACTGCAGTTAATAAGGAAAAAGATAATGATTCACTACCTGAACAGAGCTCTTCTTTGACTTATGTAACTGAGATTCAAGTCACACCCAATAGCAGTGGGAATATCTCAGAGATTGAGATAATCCCAAATGGTAATAGGAATTTAGAAGATGAGTTTGAGAATTATGTCAAAAACTTCGAAGAAAAACTTGAGAGTTTCGAACACAATATTCATAACTTTGAAAGTGATTTGTCTGAATTTATTAAGGAAGAACCAACGAATGCTAGTAGTATAGTTATTAATAACGATAATGCGGAAAAAGAAGTACACAAAATCCAAGAAATTGCTGAAGAACAATTAAAGAAACTACCTGAGATGCGTTTTACTACTTCAAGTTACGAAACAGTGAGCGGTGGTGGTAATAAAACTCCAGAGAAACGAAACTCATTTGAAGCATTGCGATCCAATTTCGAAAATCGAAATTCAAAAAAAGAGTCACCAAAATCACGGATTCCTATTGCAACTACTACTAAAACCCCTCCTACTTCACCGGAGCGTAGAGATTCGCGCAATCTCGAAAATGAGCAGGACAAAGCCATATTAGAATTGATGAATTCCGGTAGTTACTCATCCACGCCGTATGCGAATTCAAAAATTAAACCCCCAAGCAAAAATGTAACGGTAACGTCAATTAGATCGTTATCAAGAATACCATCATCATCGGGTTTGCCAACTTATAGTGGGCGACCACCAATTCCTCCAAGAAAGCCAGATAACGATGACCATGTGGTCCATGTTTCAACTAATGGCAACGTAGAAAGTAATTTCAAGCAATGGGTTTTTAATCCCACCAACATAACGAATGTTACTGTTGATAGTAGTAATAAAGACAAACACAATTAGAGTTTAGTGAGTTTAATAAGCAGAATCTCTCCAATTCGTTTGAAATTTTTAAAAGATTACATATTCAAGTTAATTGAAATTGACAGTTAATAGGATTTTAATAACTCACCTGTGTCTCCAATCGATGTAGGCTGTAATTGATTCCATTTAATTCGGAAACTTGTTTTTCCTACAATCACTTAATGCAAACATACACATTTAATCCTAGATATTTAGATATATTTATCAAATTTTAAATCATGTAAAACTGATCAATTTTAAACATTTGTATCCATACTAAATGTATGCCATATTATCAAAAATATATTATGTACATATTTATTTGTTGTTAATTTATACGGTCGGGCTCAAATATTTACATTATTTGTATAATAATTAGTAGATTAGAACGAATATAAGCTTAAATATAATATCCCACAATATCTTACAAATCAAATCTATCTAATATTTTAGAATAGACAACTAAATTATTTAAAATTTCGATACATTGGTGACATAATAAAATACACTGACTTACAACTATGTGATATCATAAAATACCTGTTTCTTGTAATATTAAGTTGAACAAATAATGTATCTAATAATTAAAGGGCGGAATATATGCACGTCAATTCAGTTAAAATATGCGCATATATATGCATAGTTTTTCTTTGAAATATGCAACAATATGCATTTATTTGTCAAAATATGCAATTATATGCGTTGAATATACCATGGAAAAATGGAAATAAAGAAACGCCGACTCTTACAAAAATTATTTATTTTAAGTAAAATTAAAAGAAAAATATAATAGGTAAAATTTTTAACCTGAAATAGTATAAAATGCATAGAACGATGTATTTTTCAAAATTTGCCGATAAAAGTGTTTGCCTTCTGTCTGTAAAAATATGTTTGTACAAAGAAAAAGTTCTTTCAACATCTATCGATGTGATCTGGCAATATTTTAATTTGGGTAGTAAGTTATAAGGCCAAGGTATTATTTCGTTGGATGGTTTAGTATCAAAAATATTTTTGACTTCCATTAAATACTTAAAGCCTTCTTTCTTTCCCACAATAACTTCGAGTTTACTTCTTACTTGATTTCCTACATCACCGGGAACTTTTTTGCATTTGTCGGAAAAAGTTTCAACAATTTTAATTGATTCCCTTAAACTTATATTCCTACTTTCTAACGAAGTTATTATATCTGGTATAAAACTAAAATTAACCTTACTAAAAACAAGTTCCTTAGCTAAATGTACATTTTTTAATACTGCTTGACTTTGCACTACACGCTGTGAATTGTCATCTATATCTAAAACTATGTCTTTAATGGCTTGAAAATGGTCTGCGTAGAATATCTCGGCCTTAATCCATGTTCCCCATCGAGTAATTACGGGCTCTGGAGGTAAACTAACTCCTCAATTACTTGCAAGGGTCGCACTTAATCTTTTGATAAAACGAAAAACAAAAATATGCACACACATTTTATTTTTGCCGAAATATGCAATTTTTTATGAAATTTGTAAAGATATGCAAAATATGCAAATATATGCACTTTGCATATATTCCGCCCTTTACTAATAATTCATTACTTCCACTAATATTAATACTTATTTAGAAATTTTAAGCAAAAGTGTTTCGAGGACTAGAACTGACATTATCAGCCACTAGCGTAGACACAAGATACACGAAATGAAACATCAAACTAGGTACTGGTTTAAAGAACAAAAGTCTCTACATACACTTAAGTATCATTAACAAATATTATTTATAGGCACTTTTTCAACATAACTGGAAACTTTGTTTGCACCACACGAGAAGGTTTTGTCGATCCATGACTCATCAGTGGTGCTCGGTCAGTGTGAGACATCCACCTACGTTTCTAAAGATATGGAAACTTGCACGAATATGCAATGTTCTTAAGTCTGGAGATGCAGCGCATTTAGAAAAGCATCGTCCCATATCTATTCTTTCGAATTTCGCGAAGGTCTTTGAAACAGTCATACATGGAAACTTGTTCAACCAAGTAAAGAATCCTCAACAGCATGTATTTTCCAAAATCGGTCGACTGTAACAAAGGTTGCATCTTTTCTACAGGGGTTTTGCCAGCAGTTTGGGTAGATGTGCAAGCAATTTATACTAAGTTCGCGATGGCTTCTGATAGGTTGGACCACTCCATAATTAAGCATAAAATGTGCTGCATCCCTGATTTCCTTTTTTTACGTCGAGGAAGTATAATGGCTACGAGTCTAATGTTTGCCGCTACCAGTGGAACCCCGCAAGGTAAAAACCTTGCTCCTCTGATCTTTTCCATTTTTATTAATGATATAGGTTATGAAAGATCTAGCAATCATCTGCTTTTTGCTGAACTTTACAGGTCTGTGTGCAGTTTTGAGGACTGTCTTGGGTTGCAATGTGTTGAAACCTCCTCTGCAAGTATTGTCAAACTTCATATGCTTCATTCTGCAAACTATGCGTTTGCGAATAACAAGCACCTTTTGAATATCTGAACTTGCGCCCCACAAGATTATTCCGTATCTAGCGACCAACTCAAAATTAGCTTGATATAAGATCTTCAAAGTTGCGAAATTCATATATTTAGCTACTTTTCTTATTCTGTAACCAATGCCACTCAGTCTAGAGCACAACTTTTTGCATGGTAACCCCAATCCAAATATTCTCCAACGTAGATACCAAGTAACTTCGTGACGTGCTCAAATTCTGTTTTAATATCTTCGTAATGTGTTTCAATTTTAATGTGTCTTGGTTTAAACAACGTGACACTGGTTTTAGTTTAATTCATATCATGCACTGCATCTGTTTCCACGTTGACCTGATTTCCTTGTTTTCGTCATACTTGAGTATAATGGCTACGAGTCTAATATGTTTGCCGCTACCAGTGGACTCCCACAAGGTAGCAACCTTGCTCCTCTTTTCCATTTTTATCAATGAAATAGGTTATGATATATCTAGCAATCATCTGCTCTTTGCTGATGATCTTAACACAAGAACAGGTCTGTGTGCACTTTTGAGGACTAACTTGGGTTGCAGGACGTTGGTATTTTATTTCGTTGATGTGTTCGGAATAGACTTTCATTAAATATTAAAAACTGTAAGAGCTTTTGTCTCGTGATATCTTAAATTTATTGCTCAGCTTCCATATCAGCATCCTTAGTCGGTCGGAAAAATAAGTTTTAAAAACGAGATATTTAAGGATGAATTGCATAAATTAAAACATATTTGATTCAAATAAAACTTTGCGCATTTACCTACGTTACCTGGAATCGAAAATATTAGTGTTTTAATACTGGCATTACTTTTTTTATTTCATTATTTCTCAAGGGATGAGTTAAGAGATTGTAAATTGATATTCAATAGATTTTTTTATACGTAATATGCAAGCAGATGTCGCTATATTCATATTACGGTTCTGGCTCCCAAAACACATGTCCCACAGTTTCAATCTAATTAAAATTTCTGAATGAAACAATTGGTTGGGGGTCACGAATTAGTACCACTGCAATTAAAATACATCATTAATTTTAAGGAGTATATCTAAGACTATTTTGTATGAAAATCAGTTTGATTTTTACTAATAAAGGGTACCTACGGTTACATTCTAAATATCAATCGGCAGCGTTCACACTGTTAAGTCTTTTTTAATATTCACTTTGGAAACGCTCATGATAGCTTCACGAAATATGGTCGTTGACACTAAACTTCGACATATAGAGGGTGTTTCTTTTGTCGAGTCGTGAAGGTTGAATTACATGGATTTTTCAGTTATGTTACGTACCTCGGCAACGGTAAATACATGAAATGTTCATTTCCGACATCTTTCCATCGATGATTTCCATTCACATATCTGAACCGTTGCTCGTTATAAATATTTTTTATTAAAAGGATTAATATTTTAATATGACATAGTAACATAATTATTTTTAAGATATATTCTTATTGTATAAACATTTAGTTTTTATAATTAGATTTTTGTTGATAATTGTTTTAAGAAGTTTTAATAAAAATCAAGCGTTCACTAGAGTAGACAAAAACAATACATTAATACAATTAATTTTGAAAAAAAAAAGTTTATTAAAGAAGTTGTTAGTCTGTTAGCTTTTGGAGGACGTGAATAAAAAAAACAAGTACTTAATAATTTTACCATTTATGAAAACATATTGTAGATAGTGTACTGATTATCGTTTTATTATTGTATTTTAAACAAAATATAAAGTTTGTTGTTGGTATTAAAAGATTTAAAATATATTTTTAATGTAAAATTTATTGTAAATATTTTAAGTATATTTAAAAGTTTATTAAATAAAAATTGAGTTAACCTATTTACAAAAAAAATATAATAATTATTTTATCTTATTTTCTACATTAACAAAAACACCTATATCTAAGCAGATGACTGTTTATAATTCTTTGTACTCATCAGTTTTTTGCCACACATTGCACATATTCCTTTTTTATATGCGCAAGCCTGACAATAGTGTGATCCTGGTTGGTGAACTTTTTGTCGGCATATTCTAGAATGAAAAACAAGTTAATAAGTTTCGAGTTTATCTGAAACAATTTAATATCGAATTCAGACACGTACTGTCAAATAATTTTGGCTGTTATATGAAGAAGCCTAAAATTATGTTTAATAGAATAATAAATAAAATAAACATTATTTTAGACTTATCCACAGCCAGCAGTAGCTACTTAAAAATATCCCGCTTATTATCAAAAGTACAGTGTGGTCATTTTATCTTGATATCATTTTGATTTGATGTACCTTTTTCATTTTCAAATAGTAATAATATTTCTTTTTCTACACCCGTACTATAATAATACACTTATATGCCAATAATCCGTTTCATAATGAGATCCATTCTGATACAGATTTTTCATAACCATACAAATGTTTACAATAGACACCCATAATTTTTCAATCAAGCATGCTGTGCATTTGACGTTTGTCAATACAAATATAATATATGGGGAAATAAAAGTCAATCTCCACAAAATAAGTTTAATAAAATCCTCTAAGTCGAACCAATAGCGCATGCAACTCTCATGTAAAGGATATTAATACACTCGCATAAACCATACGAAACTCGCCTTCGGCTCGTTTCGTATCCCGGTTAATGCTCCATCATTACCTGATCATTGCATAATATACTATTATTTCAGATTATTTTACATAAAATGAAATGACGTCACAAAATAAAATAGTCAAAATTATATGTCGTATCTTAGATAATCACTTAAATATAGGGCTCGATTTTTAGAATTAATTCCTTAACTGCTGTTTTAAACTTCCTTATCAAGCGACTTTACGTGTCTTGGTAATTTATTATACAGTTTTGTACACATCTAATGAAGACTCTGTTCTGTTAAAGTCAACATGTGTGCTGAAACTATCACATTATGTGGTGTGTAATGGAGTTTGTTTCTTATAATGCATACGATTCCTCAAAATACCATATGACATCAGTAGTGTCGCAAAGATCGAACCTCAATCCTTTATTATTTCTTATTTTCATCAACGATTTAGCTTGCAGGAATGTCATAATTGGCACACGTAAGTTCCCTTTCTACATATACCTAGTGCAGCAAGTCCGTGACACCCAGATCGACAAAAACTATCTAAAGATTTCCAATATTCTGTTATACACAAAAACTTGAACTGCGTATGATCTTGTAGTTCCAGTTTATCCACACTGTTTCCCAAAGATAGAATGACGAATCAAAAACATATTGCAGGGTATCTTGCTAGGTTTTTGTTAGCAAAAAAAACAAGACTGTCGTCATTTTGGAAAAGATACAAGCACAAGTGCGTGCTTTTTTAACCGAACACCCTGATTACTGACAGCTTGTTAAATAGCCTGTTTTATTCTGATTTTATTGATATATACTTGATGTATTGTATCAGCAGTTTTCGATTAATTTCCAAAAAATGATCAGAATTACATATAATACCATAATTTTAATCACTAAGGCCTATGGAATGATAAACGTCAAATTTTATTCTAATAATTAATAACAATACACACAAGCTCAAATACTTTCACAGTATTATCTAGTGGATTGGAAAGTATTTCTGGGGGTTCTCTTAAATGTTGAACTGCTTTCGAAATTCTTTCCGTAACCTCTTCAATGTCATAACATGGAGTCTCATAAACAACATTTTTAATGTGCCCCCCAAAATAAAAAATCCATAACAGTCAAGTCAGGTCTATTTGCTGGCGAAGGTATGTTCCACCATTTTCTATCCAATTATTTGGATATTCATTGATCACATAATTTTTCACATGCGGTGGAGCACCATCTTGCCGCCAAATGATTCTCAGGACTACATTTAATGGTAATTATTCTATTAAGCATGCAATTTCATTTCGTAGTAATTACATTGTGTTTTTTTTTTTTTTGTAAGGATCCGTTCGACATAAGTCCCCGGTTTCACTGCGGCCTTATTGTAAAAAATCCCCGTATTTTATGCCACCCAATACAACAACCCTGTACCCTCCACCAAAGATTAATCTACACAATAGATAGTCAGCGTATATGGGAAATAAAACAAAAATTGAAACTGTCTCGACACGAGCTACATCTATTAGAAAAACATGCAACCATGGAAATTGTAGATGGCGTTATATGTATTGTGTTGAAATAAAATAATCATATGGGCAATGTTAGACAAGGACGAGTATACTTTCCCCTACGAGGTGGGAGTTTGTTTTTATATTATAGGTATCATATATGTACTACTGTGCAGCAGTGTTTTTTGTTTAAAATTATATGGTATACGTATACCTATCTACGCAAAGATTAATGTGTATGGACGAAAATAAAAGAAATTACTATAATAGTATAAATATACAGGGCTGGTTTATTAAATGTTTTAGACAATAATTTTAAATGACTAAAATAATATTATTTTAGTCATTTAATTTTAAATTTCGGATATAAGGATGCATCAAAAAGTTATATTTAAATTAACGAAATTTGGCGTTATAGATAGGACTTCCGGTTATTACCTGATTCACTTTTAAGGATCAAACTCAAACAGCAGATTCAACTTGTCGTTAACATTATGAAAAAATAAATCTCAGAGGCGGGTAAATTAAAGGGGCATACAGGCGTGAAATGCTACCCTAACTTTTTTATGCACATTTTTTGCGTGTGTTTCAATTCGGAGATGTAAAATCTAACAAATTATATACGTAATAAATGTATCCTTCTGTGATATTGATAGAAAGTCATCGTTATCGCGTAATATCGATTTTAAGAAATGTTAATATTAAAAAGGCTGTGCTTTTTACAAGTTGCTGAAGTAAATAAGGTTTGAAATTTCCAGCATGACAATAATTATTTAAAAAAATACGGTTTCGAAATGCAGGATGTAAAAAATTAGAATTTTTAATCTGTTTTTAATGAAAATTTAAATCTATTGAGAAATATGGTTCAGGGTTTTTGTGAAATGTATTTTACTCCAAAGATTCTACTCATCGATTATAACCGAATTAATTTACTCAAAAATATCTATACTAGTAAAATAACACAATTATCACAATTAGGTTCAAATTCTGCAACGCCGAATTGAAAAAAAACTTACAGTCTCCCTAATATTGGTTTTTGTGCAATGATCATAAAACTTTAAAAAACTAACGATTTATGTAGATTGTATTGTTAACACGTTTCGTAAAAAGCTTTAAAAACCCACCAACAGGGTGTTAAAAGTATCACGACAATAACTTTTTTCATGTTTTAACAAGTACAATCGTCTGCTTCAGATTGATCCTTAAAAACTGAATAACAGTTTCTCTATATAAAAAAAATAAAACTCGTAAATATCATCCCCAAACATTTAATTTGAATACAATTACATAACACCATATTTGAAAGTAAATAAAAAAAAACAGCATTACCTAGTTTGACAGATTTGCAAATTGCAAATCAAAGTATCTATGTATACAGGGTGTTGCATAAGTACTTGTACAAACTTTAAAGGGTGATTCTTTGACTAATTTTAAGATACAAATTTCATATGTACATGGGTCCGCTACGGCTTGGTTTTCGAGATACAGGTAGTTCAAAAAGAATATTATATTTAGGATTATATGCTTGTTCAATAGCATCGCAATTTCGTGCAATTCGGGATACAGGTGTATTGATGACACCAGAGCTGTCAAAAGAACTAATAAAAAATACGAAAAATAACAAAATACAAATATCATTCAAAAGACAACAATGCACATAATAGTCGGTACCAAGCCAAATAGGTAGTAGGTAAATATAGATTTATTTTGTTTCGGGCTTGGGCTTGGCACCGACTTATTGTAATCAAAACTACCCACCAAACGGATACATTTAATTTTACGCAGATGCTCAAAATGTTAACTTTCTTTCATTAATAGAGACCTGTGAAGTGAGCTTACCTCTTACGCCCACGTATTAAGTACTAAGTTTCAGTTATCAGTTATAATTTTTTATTTTCCAAGAAAGCGAAACGAGATATTTAAAACGGCATTGCGCCGCCCTCATGTATACCTCTGGGGGCGGCATCGAAAATCGCTACACGTCACAAACTTGTAAATGCTTAGAACTACCCCTATATCAAATTTCTATTTTCTATCTTTTTTGTTTCATACCCAAAGCCCTATTCCTACCGAACTTATTATTTACCCGAAGAAACATTAAAAAGAAGTAAAATTTAAGTACCTAAACCGATAAAGTGGAACTTATACTTGATGAAGAGACAGACTATTATAATAGGTATACCTAATATAATATAGGTAGCACTGATAATTTTTTTATTATAGGTATTATAAGATCTACAACAATCTTGTTACATCTTTGCCACATTGTCTACGTGAAATATTTAGTCAAAAGTATGTTTCTATCTAAAAGTTTTTCATTTAACGATTGTTCGCCACTGATCATGGGACTGGTCTAGTCTTGAAACATGTATGACATGGATTAAATATTATTATATTAAATTTAATTCATATAGATTAGGCTTTTATTTCAATACTGTACTTGTAATAAATCACCCTGTGTGTTTCTTTTACCGACGAATTGGCAACAGCACGACACACACCACATTCGTTTGTTTTTTTTTCTACCCTCCCTGCGTATCCCCTCCAGATTAATACAGAATTTCATCAATTTCTCTCTCTGACAATACAGCATTGCCAGTGCATATCTGTTGCAAATGATCTAAATAATTGTTATACGTTGCGTTTTGTTTTTGATATTAATAAACTACAAAACGGTTTCTGGCTGTGACAATACTGCTCTATGCTTTACACGCTAGTCTATGCCACGTAGTGGCAGGCATACTTAGAGATGTTCTGATTTTAATGCATTGGGCTGACTATCTATTGTGTAGATTAATCTTTGCCTCCACTAAACGTGCCCCTGTTAGTCGAAAATGTATCCATATATTATGCCACACCAACTATTAGAATAAAATTTGGTGTCAAACTGACGTGTATCATTCCATAGGCCTTACCGATTAAAATTATGGCATTTTATGTAATTCGCATCACTCTTTGTACGCATGCTACACTGCATAATGTGTCAAATTAGATAAAACACCAAATAAATACTAACATTTCATATATACCTCAATTCAATCGCACCCTGTCTCGTATTTGATACAACTGCCAGCGAGGATGAGTTGGAGACTAGTACAAACCGAGAAAAAGGTAGTCCTTTCGGTGAAGACGAGTTGGAGAATATGAATATTGAAAAACTGCCAATGGAACCTCAAGCTGGTATAATTATGTTTCCTGAAGTAAGTGAAACCAACGTCGAGTCAAAAAATATTGATGGTGGGGAGCAAAACAAATGTAACACTAATCGATCCATATATGTAAGAGGTATGGCGCAAACGAAACCTACTTCTGAACGATGAAGCTTTAGAGTTTAAAGAAAATACATCGCTTCCAACTTCAATAAGTGACCTAGATACACCTTTTGCGCTCTCAAAAATCATTGAGAGAAAGGCTCCTTCTCAGTCGACATCAGACTGGAAATTGCCGATTGCCTTTGCAGATTGGAAATTGGTGTACGAAAGAGAGCCCGTCGAAAATTGCTAATCTTAAGACAAAAAGATCATCTACAATCTGCTATAATCCACCGAAAAATGTCAGATGCGATGCAACGAATCACTGGCCACTCTACGATGAGACCAGGCAAATATGCAAATTTCCATTTATATCAATTGTTCCAAGTGTGGCGTGAATCTTTGCTTAAATAAGAATCTTCATAATTGTTTTATGTCCTTCCATCAGTACTAGTTTTTAAATATTTATTACTTACTACATTGTTATAAGGTACTGCTGCACTATGTATCACGTTTGCTACAACCGATTTTTTTTAAAAGCAATTTAAAAATCACGCAGTGTAGGGTTAATCCAAAACTACTGATACAATACAAAAATATATCATTAAACACAGGCTACTTATTTCACGAGCTATCAATAAACAGGGTTTGACAGTCTTTTGTTTCTTTTACTAACAAAAAACCAAGATACCCTACCGTACAATATGTTTTAGCCTCATCATTCTATCTTTGAAAATAATAAAAAAATAAAGTTATATCAAATTAAAATGATATCAATATAAAATGACCACAGTGTACAAGTTGGGCCAACTAGGTACTAGCATTATACAATAGGTACCTATAGCAAGGGTCTAGAGAGACGGGAATTCAATATTTAGTATGCCACTTGCGGCTTCCAGTTTTCGCATATGGGGTTTATAAGTATTTTATTAAACCAACTAATTTATCATTGTCATTTTCTCCTGAAAATTTTAGAAAAATTATAGCCCAATACCTGCTTTTGCGATCTGTAGGTAATATTATAATATACCTATATATTGGTAAATCTGAATTACACGTTCGTGGTTTAATTTTAAGTTAGCCTCACGAATGAAATTGTGAAAAATAAAGACCTAAAGTAACCCCTAATCAAACACGGTTTCTTTAGGTCTTTATTTTTCTAAATTAAATTCACTAGAGACGTTTACACAACCACCTCAACTAAAATTATTAATCGGGCTTGTTTAACCAAACAAGACTAAAATTATTATACTACGAACGCATGATACAGGAATAACTAACTAACTACATATTTAAAAACTCACCTGCATGTCTCGAACTTTGTAGTGTAAGGATTAAAACGATTTTTTGCTGCTGTTAGTGCTTTGTTTTCATTAACTTTTCGTCCTCCGCTTTCCGTTGTATTTCTAGCACCGCTTTTCCATGGATCAGGCGTAATAACCTTACCAACTTTCTTTTGACATGTATCACAAACCATTTTCAGTCCATTTATATCAATCTATTTAGGAAAATAAGCAAATAATGTATCTCATTTTCTACATTACTGCAATAAAATACTAAGTACACATATTTTTAATGGTGTTTATATACATACGTATCGACAATTGTTTACCTATTTTACTTTTTAAAATGCACATCATCTGACATCTGACTTTTCGTAGGTACATGCGCACAAGGTTCCTTGACATAACCTTAAACTATTTAAGACACAACTAGGGATGTAAAAAAATAAAAATATCGATACCAATACCGATACTTTTTGCCAAGTATCGATCCTACCGATACTTGTAGTAGTAGTAGTAAAAGACAATGACACAACCGACCCGCCGCTCTGTAGTTAAAAGTAAAAGCATTGTGTTTATTATAATATAGTGTGTCAGCGCTTGGTTAGTACCATCATCTAACAACAGACGGCGTTATCAACTTCAGTCGTTCATTAATAAATTTCTCGTATATGATACCGCCATCTGTTGTTAGTTGACAGATACTAACCAAGCGCTGACACACTATATTATAATAAACACAATGGTAAAAGGTTTGTTTTACAAGAATTGGACGTAAGACATTACAAAAAAAAATTGTTCGTTTACTAACGTACTCCATTGTCTTTATAAACAACTTTAAAGACAATGTTAGTACCAACTACCAACCTGTTTATTTAGAGGCTATTTACTACTTTTTTTTTTTTTTTTTTTTTTTTTGGCCTTTGCAACTATTAGGCAATTCAGCCATATTCTAATTGATTTTTCAATTTTCGTTCAGTCTTCTTTTATCTAAATAATTTTTCAATTTGCTTTGCAATGAGCAACTACATGCAGATGGTCCGGGGTTCGAACCAACTACATACCGGGACAGTCTGCTCAAGTCTAGCGTGCTTAACCACTAGACCACCCGCCCCGGCTATTTACTACTTATTTTATTTGTTTCTTCTTCTTTCTTTTGGGCACTTGCTTCATTGAGCATTCAGCCATTTTATTTACTGTGGCTTTTCTTGTTAAAGTCACTGTACTTTATACTTAGTGATTGTTTGATTATCTTAAATCTCAACACTTATTTTTAGTGTTTTTATAGAGGTTATCGTTCTACGCGAAATATCAGCAATTTTTACTCATCTGGTTTTCATGCATTTTTTCTTCTTATTGACAGTTAACTGATAAATTAACTTCAGAATGTTTCTTCTTCTCTTTAAATTCTTGGCCTCCTGCTAATTTAGACATACAGCCAGCAGCCAGCCTTCAAATTGTTTCATAGCGATTTTCGACCATGTGATTGAAAATAGCGAATGATAATACTGACAGTTTATCGCTCCTTTTATAGAATATGCAAGTGAGGTGAGTCGTAGGTGATCATGTCAAATTAGCCCAACGGATCTGAGTTTGTAGAAGCATAATGCCTAATTGCACAGAAGTGACAATACTACATTGAGATTTGAGATATAGGGAGACGCTATAAGCTTGAGAGTAGAATTCAAGTAAAAGAATTTGTAAAAAAAAAATAAACTACAATGCACGTGTCAATTGATCAGTGCAGAAATAGAATGCTACCAGACACCTATAACAATGTGTTTTAATAAGTTCGCCTACAAATAAACCGTAAATACGTCCATGCACAATGTTTACAATATTTGGTACATACCTATGAAACGTTATTCTTGATATTTTCTTGTCGATTTCACTTCTACTACTGCAACTACGCATAGCACAGGGCACCATTATAGTATATTGTCAAATAAACGTCCAAAAAACACGAAAAACTTAAGTAAACTTGTAAAATACTCGTAAATAACACTATCAACTTGAAAGCACGACAAATGACAGAGGTCGAATACCAATATGGCGTACCTGCACCCGCTTTTGACCACGTTATAGCGTCTCCCCCCACCTCAATGCAATACTACCTCTATTGCATCTATATCAATGTTAATATTCTAATATAATATATATATATCGTTTTCTTTGAATATACCTTTATTCAAACAACAGTAATATCACAGTATAATAAATAATACAGTATTGCGACTCTCCGAGGCGTCATGCGCATCTCGTCGCGCATGCTGCCATTATGGGATAAAACGTGACAAAAATCGCATAGACATAGGTAGATGCCGTTCACTCCTGTAGTCAGTATAATATAGTTCATTGTCGGCGTGTACAAGAAAAGAGATAAATAAATATTGTGATTGTAATCTGATGCTGTGTTTTTATATGTTTTCAGTATAGTGTACATGAGAATTAAAAGGATTTTATTAACGTGTCTTATGATTAATACAATGACAAAACAGGGTGGACATGTGTGTGCTGCAAAACGTTGTCCCAATAAGCGGTACACCTGCTCTAAACATTTTTTTTGCTTGCCCAGAGGTCCTGACAGTATCTAATGTCTTGTTAAACTAAATTCAAGTGAAACATAAACACAAGTTGTCGCGTGGCTAGAGCATTGCATCATATAACGCAATCAGCTAGGTGTTATTTTATTGACAATATCAACATAAAGTTTCAAGAAGTCTTTTACAATACCGTCTATATTATTATTATTAAAAATCACCCACTCATGTCAACATTTAACTGATAAGACCACTCAATGATGGTTTTAATCACTATAACACACCACAAATAACTTTGAAATTGACAGCGACATTATTAGATACTCAAATATTTTTACAAAAATAAAAATACTGTACTGTGGTGAGAAACTCAAAAATATACCTATTTTTAGTCAGGACCTGCCTTTTATCCTAAAATGGCGGCGTCATACGTCATAGTTTCAAATTATTTAGTTCAAAGTGCCAACGTAGACTCGGAATGCTGTACTTTATTATGCTGTGGTTCTCCTGCAATAAGATAATGTAAAAATTATGTAGCAATACCTATTTATTTTTAGTATACATTTCCCGGTTTTACTGCAGCCTCATGGGCTTATTGTGGAAAACTTGTTTAGTATACCTACTTATGTATATATTTTTGTATCCGCTTCAATATTGAAAATAAAATACAAAACTACCATCTGTGAAATATTTAAAGAATAAAACTAATAAACTCTACTTACTAGTTTTTTTATTTTTCCTTTTTTGACATATTTTAACTAATATCGTAAACATGTGCAGAAATGTAACATATTATTATGTAACGTTTATAGAAGCTATCATTAATTTTTATCCGAGTACAAAACTTTGGTTGTAAGGTGTTGGCAACACTGCATTATGAACATGAACATAGAATAACAAAGCTAGTTAGCGTCGATGTTATGAAACATTTTAAGGATATTTAACCATAGAATAAGTAAGCTAGCATAGCTTTCTTATTCTGTGATTTAATTTCCCGATACCTGTCTATCAAATTTGTATAAGGAACTCGTGTGACAAGCACGTGAGTGAAAATTGCTAATATTTCACGTAAGAACAGTAGAGGTAAAACCATAGAATAAGAAAGCTAATAGAATAAGAAAGCTAGCTAACCAGAAGTTTGACTTCGTGTAAATAGCATTGATTTGTATGGGATTTTTTGAAACTCGCGCAGATTTTGTGCGCATCATAGTATTGTTCACAATATCAAACAAGCGGGCAATAAATTCTGTACTAACAATTAAAATAGTACACAATTTCACATAAGCGGAATATTTTCGCGCAACTTTCGCAATAAAAAAATATGTTTAATTTAAAAAAAAACTTTATTATAATAATATTTATTTCGTCTCATTCGTACTTATGTACATACACGTCGGTAACCCAAAGTATAAAACATACGTAGTTTATTTTAATATATAATAAAAACATAATAATAGCTACATAAATATCTATAAATGTGTCTACAAAAAAAAATTTAAACAAAACAGAATGTTATCATTGGTCAGCATTTAGAAATTTTTGCAAATGTGTTGTCAATTAGTAGGTTTTTTAATTAGCTCTCCATATCATATTATATATGAGGTCTGTTTCATGAATTTTTTGAATTCCACCGTGTAGAAGGGGTTAAAAACTCAAAAAAAAAAAATATTTCCAAAACAATATAAATATTGCCTAGTTATTTATAGCTTTGATAGAATATAACCTATGAATTGTATCAGAAAAACGTGCTTACCCAATGCGTTCGTAAATAGTGTCTAGTCACATAATCATGATTACTACGAGAATGATGTTTTGTTTTAATCATATCTCAGAATCATGATTACTGCGAGAATCATGTTAAGTTTTAAAAGTATCACAGAGCTTTAAAGGCCTCCAGACAACTACCTCTAAGCGTCTTTATAATGCAATATCAGCTACGTGGGAAGGGTTCAAATGATGATCTTACAACTTTTATTAGGGAGTTAAAGCTGTACATGAGACGAGACGTATCTATGCTGACGTAACGGAAATTATTTAGGATAAGTCAATTGAAAAATCTAGGACCGAAAATGAGTTAAAGTTTGATTAGCAACGTAACGCATTTTTCTTAGGTTATGTTTATATTTGTTTAACTCGTACGGATACCTCCGGTCATACAATCGAGGATTTCCGGTAGAATGCGTTCTCGTCTGAATGACACGCAAGAGACCGTATGGATACGGGATACGTATCCGCAAACGAGATGAAAATTTCATTTGCGCATGCCTAGCTGTCAATAGATACGTATACGTTCTTGTCTCATGAACAACTTTAACTCCTTATTATCTGCATTTACATGCATTCATTTCTTAATTCTTACAGCTAACAGGAAATCGACTTATGTCAACAATCAACAATGTCACTTATAAATTAACGAAAACACTAAGCGGGAAATTTGAATTTCAACATGCGTAACAAAATAGTTTACGCTACACAAATGATTTTAAGAAAATTGCCTTAACTCTATATTTTTTAGGGCCAACTTTGTATAAGCATCTACAGAAAACTTTTTTTTTTGCCCTCCTAGTCAACATTATGGAAAATAACTTCGAAGTGGGAAAGTACGGTGAACGCACAAAAAAAAAATTTGAGATAAAGACGGATATAACCATTTTGAAGTTCCCTGAGACGATTAAGTTCGTCTTTAATGACGTTTCATCTATGCAAATTATACAGGTTTTAGCACTCGGTTCTAAATTGTTAATTTTGAGTGAAATTGTTTTAAAAATAAAATCATTTAAGCCAGAAAAAATATGCCATTCAGAAGTTATTGTCCAGAGGGTTGACTTACAAGGCAAAAAAAAAAATGTCTTGTAAGTGTCGATATAGTTTAGGTCCAAGAAAATATACAGTTAGGGCAAATTTCTTGAACTCACTTGTATATCTCCGACCTTGCAATGATTTGTTGGATAAATTGTACTGCATAATTACAAAATTAGCCAAGACTTCCTTAAAATTAGTTTTAGCAAACTCAATGAAATCTTCTTTATTGAAAGGTCTGTTCGAAAGTTCCGATGATTCCGAAATTCTGTCAAACTTTCTCTTAAGGTTCTTCACCTCCAGTCTCAAGGCTTTTTTTCTTGGAGATTGCTCAGATATGCCTGGAGATGTTTGCAGTTGTTCTGTAGTTGAGAATTTCATCTAATACATGAAGATAGAATTTGTAGTTAAAAGTAACTTACTATCTAAAGGGTTTTTTTCCAAATGCAGGTCATCAAAAACCAGAGAAGATCCATCCGAAATCATGCCTGACGTCGATGGTTGTGGTGAATCGGCGCGCACTTAAAATAAATTAATTAAATATGTACATACGACTGACACAACATTCATTAAACATTTACCTTGTTTGCTAGCCACCTTTTTAAAAATAGTTGGTATGGCTTCATTTTTCAGCTTGCTGTTGCCAAACCGGCAAACATTTTCTTCTCAAAATGTTCGCTACAAACTTTGCGGTTAGACACTTTCTCCGGTTCGTTCGACATCAAGTCTAACCTGCCAATGTTTTCCAACCATTCAAGTTGCCTTTAAAATTATTTACAAAATAGCTAAAACATGCAACTTTTTGTGTAGGTACATACATACCTTATTGGATCACTCGGAATTCTGAAATAACTTATTAAGTTTCCAGTTTTGCGGCTGTTGTTGTCAGAACCGTTAACACTACAAGAATTTGGCATTGTCTTTCACCAAAGATTTACTTATGTACACAATTATTGGATCTATGCTTTCAGTAACACTTATTAAATAAACACTATTACACTACTGTTCTTAAAACTAGAATTAAATAAATCTTATAACCAAATAACTAATAAAAATGGAAAAACGTTGAAAACTTTTTAGAAAATGAAATAAACGAATGTAAACAATCATTAATATTCGTCCATATTGGAATTTTACCCAATTTGACAGCTTGCGCACAAAATCGCGCGAACGAACACTAAATCCCACCGAAATCGTCAAGTCAAACTTCTGGTTAGCTAGCTTTCTTATTCTATGGTAAAACGCCTCATATGATCAAACCTAATGAATTTAAATACAATAAAACTAATTACTTTTGATGTAACAAACACATTATTAAAGTTCCGTATTTCACCTGGAGCACAATATGGGGCAATCGCTTCAATTTACGGCATATCATGTGATAAAAATGTATTGATAGAAAATTTTATAAGTCATTGGAAATTGGTAAATGAGCGATATCCTAATTATGGATTGAAAACCGGAATTACTTGGGAAGAATGGTATGAGTTTAATATTTTGACCAAGTATCTGTTTTATTTCTATTGTAATAACAACAGAAGTACAAACACATACCTACTAATGTAAGTCGTTCTAACGTCGACTGATATAACAAGGGGCTAACAGTTCGATACCATCTGCTAAACACAAAACATACCCCTTTAGGTTGCTGCTAAACTGACATACCATACATTTACACCCTTATTTTTCAATATTAAATTATTGATTGTTTTTTTGTATCTCGTCAGAGTTTCCACTAGATAGATACCTACATGTTTATTTCGTTTTTCCTTGAAAATGCGGATATGCACCATATTTTGTGTTGATGGATTTAGTTCGCATTTTTTTAAGAATATTAAAAAGTACTCTGTGAGGAATCTATGTTAAATTTTTACTAAAATCAAAATGGTTTATTCCATTGCAGAGAGGATATAAATGATCAGACTGGAAATATCGAGATTGTGCGAGTTTATTAAATGAAAGGCATCCTGGAAAATATTATTTATTAGTAGGTACCTACTATAACAAACTGTTTACCAAATTTCTAGAGAATGGTTTAGTGCAAAATAGGAAGTACTTATGTAGGTATATCAAAGGGAAGAAGAGATAAGGTTGTTGGTTATGTAGGCATGAATTGTACGCTTAGTACCTAGTTCAAAATCTGAATATGAATGTTTTTGATGCTAGACTCCAATTCCGTGATGTAATCAGTGAAATTATCAGAAATAATTCAGTATCTAGGTATTTATTTGAAATATTATGTTTTCCGATGAATGTTCAACGTTACCGGTAGGTATTATCAATTGACATGTATAATGGAGACGTCACAGGCGCTGCTTGGAATTCCATAGGGGCTAAAGCCAAAGATGGCACATTGGGTGCATCAAACGGTAATAAAGACTATAGTATGTTGGCCAAAAGACTAATACAGAAGCGTCTACAGAAATTGCAACTGGGTGATGAGAAGTTGCCGTACGGCAGCGATGGACGCATTACTACTGCAACTAACAACAAAATCGTCCTCTATACCTATATAGAAATTCATCCGGATAGCAGTTAGCAACAGCTGCGGACCGGGAGAGCCCTTTCAGTAACAGCTAGCGTAAAACAGGATTGCGTCATTGCACCCACCTTGTTTTCGATGTTTGTGGGAAGGGTCATTCAACTTGTTGAGGATAAACTGCTGGGGCGAATAGAGATCGTCTACAGATTTGATGGCTGCGGGCATCTCAACCTCCATAGACTGCAAGCTGGGACGAAGATCGTATCCACATCAGTCATAGAGCTTTAATACGCGGATGACAATGTTGTCATAGCTGATTCAAAAGAGGATCTCCAATATATACTAAATGCATTTAACAGCGCATACAGCAGTATCGGGCTTGAACTGAATATAAAGAAAATACAGATTCTCTACCAGCCCGCACCAAGTCCCACCATATATTCGAGTTAACGGAGAGATTTCAGAACATCGAGAGTTTCTCTTACCTCTGCAGCATTCTTGCGGCGAACGCAAATATCGATGATGATATTCAGCATCGTATAAGATGTGCAAGTGCATCTTTTGCCCGTCTGAGAATGGAGTCTTCGATAATCATAACATCGACGTTCAAACTAATAAGTTGCGAGTGTTAGAGCTATTGTAGTTCTTACTCTTACGTATAGCTGTGAGTCTTGGACCACTTATCGGAGGCATTTGAAAACCCTAGAGAAGTATCATCAACGATGTTTTAGAATAATTCTTGGAATTAATTGGCAGGACCGACGAACAAACATCAGCGTTCTACAGGAAGCTGAAACAACTAGCATTGAGGCACCAGCTCCGATGGACGGCCACGTAATCCGCATGCCAACCGAACGCCTTCCCAACAAAATCCTTTATTCACAGCTTAAGGTCGGCTCACGAAATCAGGGAGGGCAGCATGAAGAAGTGTGGCTGAGATGTGAAGAACAACTGGGAGCAGATCGCGAACGACAGACCGATATGGATGCGTACCATTTACGAGGGCCATCAAGTTTTTGAAGAGCAGCGTCGACGACATGAGGATGCGAAGAGACAGCATCGAAAGGAGACAGAACGCATCGATGGGGCAGCGCACCTACAACAGCCAGTGAATGGTGGTGATTGGGTGTGTCAATTTTGTGACAGGATTTGCGGCTCGAGTATCGGTTTGTTTAGCCATCTTAGGGTTGACAACAGAAATCCCTGAGTTGGAGTAATTCATAATCGTTAGCGAGTGAATGCTATGACTACTGCAACTAAATCCACTGCCGATCGTGGTCAAGAAAGAGGCAGCAATAAGCCAATATGCCGACGGATACAAATCCAATGATTTAGAAACTCCGATTCTGATACCATCAAAATCGGGAAAAACGTAATTCTATTCAAAGTGGTCATTAAAGACCCCCAAACGTGGAAAATTGGAGGGCTGAGGCTAGCAGAGAACACATCCGTATGGTATAGTAACGAATCAAAAGAAATAGCAGGGAAAACTGGCATAGGGATATACGGGCCGAACTACAGACTCTCGGAATGCCTTGGCAAAAGTCCTACTGTATTACAGGCAGCGCACCGCCATTCACCGTTGCGCTGAAGAATGCGTACGGAGAGGCATCTGAAAAAGGCACATTATTATTATGTCTGACACTTAAACTGCATTAAAAACTCTCCGGTTATACACCTTCACGTCAAAGCTATGGGAGTGCAAACAGTCCCTGAAGCAACTGACAACCCAACAGACCAAGAGTACTCTGATTTGTGTGCCGGGACACGAAGGCATAGAGGGAATCGAACTGACCAACTAGTAAAGGAGGTGCCAAAATTTCATTCTGCTGCTGTCCGGAACCCATCTTCGGCATTAGAAAGAACCATCTGATGGAGACATTGCGTGAATGGGAAAAGGAACAATTAAAGTCCTACTGGAGGAATACCCCAGCCCTGAGGAAATGAAAGAGGTTCATTAGGTCCTAGGAATCAAAAGCCATAAAGGTTATTGAACTGGATAGAAACGATTTAAGGCACATTTCAGACATTTTCACAGGACACTACCCGGTGAGGTACCACATCAAAAATGTGGGAGTGAGAGTACGATAAATGTGGGTTTTCCAAGGAAACAACAGACCACTCAAAGTTAACAGTAGTGAGTCATGATATTCAAGTCGATATTGTATATTAGAATTATTTTTTATTTATTTTTTCATTTTAGAAATTGGAAGTCTAACGTTTAGTTTGACATAATGTAACTACTGCAGAATTATGAATACTGATATGGTATTTCGGTTACTCAAATCAAATCACTGTCAAATTAGGTTTTATAGACATTCACGTATTATATCTCCATTAAAAGTGGTTGATTAACTGGGGAGTACAAAACCTCTATAAACCTTTTTAGAACTTTAGAAAAGCACAGAAAAATCTTGGACGTTACAATGAACACAATAATATTGGAGAATAGAAAATTTTTTGAGAATCTATCGAAATTAAACACTAAAAATCTTATTTTTTTTTATATGGGCGTCGTTTTTAGCCCTATCTTGAAACTGTAATACATCTAGAGTGTTAATTAGAAGGTTACCGAAAATACTTTCGTATGTCGTTTGAGGATTTTCGCCTGACATAATTATTGATATATCGTCAAATTTCCATGTGCTGATGGTAAAATACAGGATATACACATATTGTACTGTCTGTAAATGGTGTACGAACATAAAACTTGCTCGTGGAGTTTTTATTCTTTTGTGTGATGGCTTATTGAGATGAAAATTCGTGAGCGAGGTGGTAGTTGCACCATCTTCTACTAGAATATTGTCTACTATTCCCTGTCAATTACCTTGTCCAGATATTATGCTTGCCAGTGTGTTGAAACCACTAATACTGTTGACAATATGCTAGCAGCTGTAGCATTCCCGTTGAAAACCATAAATAGATGTCACATTCGTATAAATATTTTGGGTTTGAAGTTAAAAACATGGCATCGCTGGTGATTTCAGGTTTAGATGTTAAGAGGCACATTTTTGACCATTTAATCATAAAGAGCGCTGATTTTTGTAGTTCCGCTATAACTCTAAAAAGACGTTAAAATCCGACCCAAGCCACAATTTAATTAATTTAAAGAAAAACCTATTTATGGTAGTGGAACTATATTTCCATAGCCCTTTGATGTTTAGAGCATGCTTCATTCTGGAATATACCCACAACCTGCGCTCTTGCATCATCTTTGAGCCATTTACAAAAATGCTTAATGAATTTTCTGTTACGGTGATCACGGTTACCTTGTCTGGTTGTCCCCGCGAAATCCTATGTCGACGACAACCTTACATTTAGTAGGAACAGTTCTTTCGTATTTTATTTTAAAACTGTGGCTTCCATTTAAAATTTTTTTTTTCTTAGAGGGTTATCTAACAGAAGACTACATAAGTCCTTAAGTACTTCAAGTTAGTTACCGACACATAATTTATTATTATTCAATTTGGTGTCTTAAATAATGAAAGTGTGTTTAAATTATGAGAAACTTTTGAGTTTTGCTATTTTTAGATATGGGTTGGGTAGGTACCTACTATAATTTATGTTATTTCACTTTCAGGTGGAAACTCATAGTGATGGGAACATTTACTGGGTCCAAATCAATTTTAGATGAACAAAAAGCAGAGAAAATCACATCACATCTTCTTAATTTGTACAAAACGGCAGAGCCATGGCAGCATTGTCCGGGTGCACTAGAGTTGCTCAATTATGTTCAAACTAAAAAGATTCCCATGGGTGTAATCTCCAATTTTGATCCCAGATTAGAAGAGATTCTAATAAACACAAACCTACGAAATTATTTTAAATTTATTTTAACATCGTACGAAACTGGAATTGAGAAACCAAATACGCGAATATTTGATATCGCTATGGAAAAATCTAAAATTCCCGATTTAAGGCCACATAGTTGTTTGCATATTGGTGATAATTTACTATTAGATTACAAGGCTGCTAGGAAAAGTGGCTGGAATTCGTTTTTAATTGGAGATAAAAAAATCGCTTCTAGTACAAATTATAATGGAGTAACTTTAGACTCTACTTTCATTTTTGAGGATTTGACGGAAGTATTTAATATGTTTAATAGAATCAATATAAATCGATAGTTGTTTTGTGGATGTTTTATTTACAAATAAACACAAAGGCTTGTTCATCCTAAATGTAAATGTCTCCAGGTTGTCCTCGACATAGCATTT
Organism: Apoderus coryli; assembly: GCA_911728435.2. NCBI lineage: Eukaryota > Metazoa > Arthropoda > Insecta > Coleoptera > Attelabidae > Apoderus > Apoderus coryli. The sequence goes on along the minus strand of OU452204.1, from coordinate 4,362,810 downwards.
GGCGAGGACAACCATACACCGTGACAGTAGATTCATTAAACATTGTTGTAAATGGCACACGGATGCTTAAAGAGCGAAGGTTGCGGAGTATATTCCAGAATGAAGCATGCTGTAAACATCAGGGACCTATGAAATGATAGTTCAGTGCGAACTTGCTGGCATACCCACTACCGTAAAAGCAGTTTTTCTGGATAATATTAACGCATAAAAACTATCAACTGTCTTATGTACTGTCCGATGAGAACAAGAAGTTCGAAAGCAGGAAAGATACAATACCCTTCATTTCCAAGGAAATATGTTTTGGATTTTATCCAATTCGTTTTCTTTAAATTAAACTTGAATACCCAGTTTCCCTGGAAAAGCTTTGCTGTTTCGTTTCGGTTTCGACTTCAATTCTTCTCTTCAGTTGTGGAGATACCACAAGACAGTTGATTGTTTTTATTCGAAAGGAAAATTGCTATTTGGTAAAGTAAAGGTCGTAAGACTGACCAAAATTCGTCATTTAGTGAAAGCACTTTTGTGCAAAATGTTAAACATTTTGAATATTAATGCGGTACAAATATACTGCTGGTCAGGAATACCACAACTTGTTAGTGTGTACGTGTGGCCATAACAACAGGATCATTGGTCTCTTAGTTGCTCCTTTGTTCAATCAGTTAAGGAATTTATGTATTTTACTGTATAGAACAAGAATGTAATCACCACCTCGTTAGAAAAACGCAGTTGTAGTAAAGAGGTAGCAAATATATGTACTTGGCAACATTGAGTATTCATTAAGAGTAATGAATGCTCATGGTGACTCTAGTTTAGAGAAACTAGAGTCGCCATAGTTATCGAAACCAGAATATTGCCTTTCCAAATATTTGAGTCCCTTAGCTATCAGTGGCGTCCCGTGAGTCCTGAGGGTTATGAGGCATTACAAAGATTTTTACAAAATAGTCCTCGCTAATTCTTGATCGACGTATAGTTTATCGTCGTATCAGAGCTTTGAAAATGACCGCCGGAATAATTGATTATATCCCCAGAATTTCGCATTTCTAACTCTACGTTTACTTGTACTACTGTCGGTGTTGGTGCACTACAGCCTGGACCTAGAACATCCATATTTTCCATTCACTATCACTACACTAGCACAAAAAATGCTTTACCTTAATAATCTTTACACGAAAAATTACTAAATAATTCAATCAAACATAATGCATGATCAATAGGTCAAAACGGGGTAAATTTCGCAAGTGATCCATTTGATGCTTTTCATGGGATTGTGTCTCAGGTTTTCGAGAGGTGTTTTAGGTTGGGTCCATTAAAATCTAAAAAGGGAAAGCAGTGGATAACAAAGGGAATTAGAATCTCTGGAAAAAATTTGCGTTGCTTGCATTACCTTAAAAAATATATTTATTCAACAGATCTAATAAATTATTATAGAACATATCGATCAATACATAGGAAAGTAATGAAACTATCGAAATCTAAATATTTTGATTCTCGTATGCACCATGCAAATAATAAAACCAGGGAATATTGGTCGATAGTAAATGATCTTAGAGGTAGAAGTGCTACTCAGACTGTGGAGCCCGATGTGGACGCAAACGATCTTAATGCGTTTTATTGTTCCATTGGTAAAACGCTGACGAAATCAATTAAACCAAAGAACGACGCCTTAAGCTATATGGGAGAGCGTCTATGGGATGGTCCATTTTGTTTGTCTGCTGTGGATTTGGCGGAGATGATTGAGGTTGTTGCTGAGATCAGGAAGAGAGACTCTTGTGGAATTGATGGAATGGCGATTACAGTAATTAAAAACTTACCACTGCCTGCTCTTAGAGCCTTAATCGATGCTATAAACTTATCTTTTTTACGAGGTGTATTTCCTGCATGCCTAAAAACCGCATTGGTTATACCATTACATAAGAGTGGTGAAACTGATAATCCATCAAATTTCCGGCCCATATCTTTACTGTCAACTTTTTCCAAAATAATCGAAAAGCTAGTCAAAAAGCGACTCCTCAGTTTTCTCAGAGCCAATAATATAATAACATCGGAGCAGTTTGGCTTCCAGAGCGCCAGGAGCACTTCGGATGCCGTATTTTCTTTTCTCGAGAATGTTTATTCCCAGCTCCATGAGAATAGAGCAGTTGCCGGAGTATTTTGCGATTTTTCAAAGGCGTTTGATTGTGTAGATCACAGCATCCTTCTCAGGAAGCTTGAGTTTTATGGTGTTAGGGGTGCACCTTTGGACTGGTTTCATTCTTATTTGACTGACCGAAGGCAACTGGTCAGGTTTGAGGGTGGTATGTCTGATAGTATGTGTGTGCCTTGCGGAGTGCCACAGGGGTCTGTTTTGGGTCCTGTTCTTTTTCTTCTTTATATTAACGACATTACCACTATTGGACTAACGGGAAGCTTTACGCTGTTTGCGGATGATACGACACTCCTTTGGCATGATAGAGATGCTAATGTTGTCAAGGAAAACATTCGACGTGATTTGGGAAAGTTAAAGGAATGGTACGATTCGAATTATCTCTCATTTAATTTATCAAAAACACATGTATTATCTTTTAATTTTAAGTTTGATGATTTGATATTTGAAAATAACCATATTGATTGTGTTAAATTTTGGGGACTCCAAATTGATTTAAAGCTGAAGTTTGATGAGCATGTTAAACTGTTAGGCAGAAAGGTTTCATCTGGCTGTTATGCTTTGAGAGTTGTGTCAGGGGCTCTTGGACTGAAAGTTGCACGAAATGTGTATTTTTCTTTAGTGGAGGCGTATCTTCGATATGGAATAGCGTTCTGGGGTACTTGTAGCCAAACTTTGTTTAAGAGTATATTTACACTGCAGAAGCGGGCTGTTCGTTATATGTGTAAGACAGATTTTACTGCAAGCTGTAGAGAATTATTCAAAAAACATCGAATATTGACTCTTACATCACTTTTCATTTTAGAAACTGTATGTCTTATTCATAAAAATGTAAGAAACATTAACAGCTCAGCTCCACCTAGTCACCCTTATCCCACGAGACTAGTTCAGCGGGTGCACTTGCCTATACCGAGGTCTGCCTTGGTAAAGAAATCACTCCTTTATGACAGTCGCAGAATGTACAATCATTTGCCGCCAAACTTGACGGCTGTAAAAAATCCCAAGCAATTTAGGGAGGCTGTTAAGCGCGTTCTTCTTGGGAAGGCCTATTATTCGCTGGAGGACTACTTTGCTGATGCGTGGTGATGTTTGTTTTGATTTTGTTGTGTTGATCCGCTTTTGGCTTTGTTTGATGATTTTAATGTATTATATTTTTTCTGTTCTGCTACTTGCATTTATATACATATTTATGTTGTGTTGTTATTTACATATTTTACTTCATGTTTGTTTGGGGGATTTGACATTTTACTCTTGCCTTCCTACTAACACTGACAACACAATGTAGTAGGTTTACGTATGTTTTTAAAATATTTTTGTTATATTGTGTTTTAAACGATTAATTACATAAATCTGTTGTACTTGTATACGTCTTTGTTATATATTAATTTAAGTATGACTTTGTCTACAAGAACTTTTGTGATTCTTTTATGACAATAAAGTTAAAGATACACTAAGTAGTAAATGAAGGGGTATATAGACAGACGTGGATGGAACATTTTACCCCTCATTTATTTTGTCTTTGTTACTCAATTTGCTGTATATCGAAAAACGCTGGAAGAGGCAATGCCCGACTTACCATCTTTGTTTCACACATTAATGTATTGCTGCAGTAATACCTACTATACTAGACAGAATTGTGCAACTCCAATTGTTATTAATGTGTTTACGTTAACTACAAAAAAGCACTAGTTCTAAGCAAGAAGTAGTATTAATTTGAAAATCGATTATTTTACAATTACAAATAATAATAATGAAAAAAAATCAGAATTTTTAAGTAATTGTTAGTTTTACAAAATATGATACTAGACTACCTTTAGAAACTCGATATGCGATAAATCAATTAGCAAGACGAACGCATAAGGTAGGGAATTATTTATTTTGTATTTAATTCTGTAACTTATTTTATGTAAATGAAATGCCATCAGTATCAACCAGAGAGATATCTCGTAATTTAAATGTTCGTAGATCAGTAGTTTGGAATGCATTGCATTCTGCAAACTACAAACCTTTTAAATTACATGTTAGCCAAACTTTGCACCCAGGCGATAATAACAGGAGACTACAGTTTTGTAACTAGTTTCTTGATCAAACTAATCAGGACATAAGCTTTTCGAAAAAAAAACATATGGACTGATGAGTATCATTTTTCTAAGTTAGGCTATTTCAATCGTAAAAATAAGCATGTATGGTAAGTAGATAATCCAAGGCAGACCGTTGAAATTAGGAATCAAAAACGGTTTGGTTATAATGTTTGGCTTGGCTAGGAAATTACAGATTATTTGGACCACTGATTTATGATAGAACGTGAAATTCAAATAGATAACTTCAGTTCTTAAGAGGACCTATCGATCAATATTTGAACCTAGACCATATCCCCCTAATAGAGTTACGGGACATTTGGTGGAAACAAGAGGGAGTCCCACCGCACAATAGTATTCTGGTCAGGAATTATTATTATATAAGCTATATACGTATATTATATTAGGTGCGCGCGCGCGCTCTTCGGACTTACGTCAACTGGACTTTTTTCTATGGGCATCGTAAATAATTTAAATATACTGTGCTATGGGGTACAATTAAAAATCTTGTTTACAAGCAACGTTATGCCAACGTAGACCATTGGCGCAACAGTGTTGTAGCAATCTGTCAGCGTATACCCTGTCGTAGTGTTCAAAGTGGTCAAAAAAGAGCGCGGATGTGTGTCCGAGAAAATGGCTTTCTTTGAGCAATTAATGTAGTAAAATTATTTTGTTTCCTTTTTTGATTTGTAATCCTGCTTAAATTTTCTTGCTACTGTTTTACTTGTATTGGTAAAATTAATTTATTTGTCATTGTTGCATTGAGGTTGAACTAAACGTTTTGTAAAAATATCTGTATTTGAGTATTAAATAACAAATTTGGCCTATTTTTATCAGAAACAAGTAGGTAATGTTACACATTTCAGAATGAAATGCTCTGTCAGATGCGACCAAAATAAAAAATGGTTGCCACAAGAAAAATTTTAAAACTGGGACCAACATCTTGGAGGACAGGAAAACAATTAAAAAAAAAACGAAAAATTAAAATTTTTTAAAAAAATCTCAAGCGGATTTTTAAAAAAGTTTCATATCGGCAATTTGTTGAACATATAAATACTTAATCAAATTTGCCAAATTTACACTACCCACCTAACTCTTGCCGTTTCGAAGATTCCCATGACTGCCCTCGAATTCTGAGCACATGTTTAAATTCATTTTTTTTGAATATATTTTTTAATATGTAAACATGTGGGAGGTTATGGGTATGTAAAACATCAAATATTTATTATTGGACAGTGCGGTTCTCTGAGGGGCGGTATATATAAATTAATATTTAATAATCATTTTCATTATTTTTTGAAAAAACAATTTTAAAGTATTACTTGTGTGTTTAATTTTTTACGTTTTACAGGATTATATTTACATCATAGGTATTATATAATACAATTAAAATCTACATGGATTGTTATACTAATGATGTTTGTGTTGACCTCCGAAACATGTCTTTTCTTTGACGAAAATGAATACAAAATTTTGTGGAGAACGTTTTTTATGTGACTGGTTTATCATAGCACTCCACTGAAGTATGGACTACTTCAAGTAACGAAAAATAATAATTAAAAAAATGTAAAGTTTTGATGAAATGATTTTATGTAATTTTTTATGAACCCACATCCTTAAAAAGACGAAAAAAATAATAATAATATCTGTACTCACGGTGGTTCCAGATTCTCATAAAGGAATACTAGTGAATAAAAAAAATAAAGGAAGAATGTTATCGCAATGTACAACTGATTAACTAATTTACCCAATTCTAGACTATTGTGTATATAGGGTTTTTCATAATATATGCGCAGAACTTAAGGATGTGAGAGCTCGTCCAAAAATATGAAAAAAAGTTTCTATATTAACTAACCCTCTAAAATGCAGATGAAATTGAAAAAAAAATCCGTTTTTGCGGATATCTCCAGAACCGTTTATCGTACAGAAAACAGCTTTTGTAAGCATTTTCTACTAATAATAAGCTCTGTTTGTGCAGGAATTTTTGTTTTCTAAATTAATAATTGGTGAAGATTTTGAATGGGTAGTAGGTGTTTCTCCCCAATTTCTACGCCACTGGAAAAAGTACGGTTTTAATATACCTATTTCAACCGCCAATGTTTTCTACACAAAAAAGATAATCTTGGTCATAAGCTCTAAAGTTGACCGTTTTCGAGGAAAATCAAACGTACTTTTTCCAGTGGCGTAGAAATTGGGGAGAAAAACACCCACTACCCCTTCAAAATCTTCACCAATTATGAATTAAAAAGAAACATTCTTGCACAAAGCATTGCTTATTATGAATAGAAAATGCTTACAAAAGCTGTTTTCTCTACTATAGACGGTTCCGGTGATATTCGCAAAAAACGGATTTTTTTTTTTAATTTGAAACCCCCTGTATCTCGAAAATTGTGCATTTTAGAGGGTTAGTTAATAGAAACTTTTTTTCATATTTTTGGACGAGCTCACACATCCTGAAGTCCTGCGCATATATTATGAAACACCCTGTATAATAACACAAATTTTCTTTTAAAGGATTCGGTGATATCATCATACCAATGTATGATGCTCAAATTCTGACAGCTTATAAAGCATCCTTATATTGTTGTTTGATTTTACTAAGTGTTAATAGATCAATCAACCCGACAAGCCATTAATGCATTAAAATTTAAATAATGAAAGGCATATTATGATTGGAATAGCATAAGTATTACATATTGCTGTAACACATTAGGACGAAAAGTAGGTGTACCAAATCATATGTAAAGATCAAGTACATGCATAGATTGTTTCGGTTTTGTATATGTGCCGAAATTCAATGAAAGTGACATGACAAAAATCAAAACCAATACTATTTAGATCATCAATTATTATTTTCAACAAAAGCAAAAAAAACACGATGAGCTAATCTAACTGATAGATGTTCTAAATAATGTTTCGTGGGGGCTTTTCTGCAAGTATAAATTTCATGGAGTGCTGAAATTTGTTATCAGTTACTAGAAAACCTTATTTCCTACAGTTAGTTTATTGAAATAGTTATTTCAATCTGGTTAAAACTTGTTAAATTTATGATGAAGACTGTAAGTACTTAGTGGTTATTTTATTGCGTGTCTTAAAAATACACAGACAAAATTTGTAGGAGTAGGTATAAGTACGGACCTTTAGTATGATCAATAAGAGTGGTATAATAATAATTATTGTTTATGTATACTTATCTCCCAGGTCTTTATTATTAAATACATTGGTAGATAATGTTATTAACAGTACTAGTTTTAATTTTTAACTAATAGGTCCCAAAGACACTTCATTCGTGGATTAATTAGTTCGAATTTGTTTAACTTTAACAAACTTGTCTGGAAATATATAATATAATTATATATGATATGTATAATAATAACATTAATTTAGGTAGGTCTTCTACTTTTCCTTCATAATTTGACGGTATAGGGCCACCTATATATATATATTTATAAGGTGGGCTAGTTATTTATACTTACCTATGTGCTTTAATGTAACTGAAAATATTATTGAGTTTATTTTAGATATGTATTAGAATATAAACATAAGTTGTTTTTAAACAACTGCTAGTCAGGTTTAGGCAGTTTTTAACCACACAAATATGTAATCAAAAAAGGCCATCGCAAGGTTGAGTTTTACCTCTTTTCCTAGCTAGCTGTCTAGGTAGTAGCATGCGCATGCAATGTACGGGAAAAGTTGACGCCCGCAAAGTGTTCTTAAAACAGATGAATCCGGAATGTTTCCATGTTCTTATGCAAGGCAAAGCACTTGAAGATGGGTAATTTACCCCATTTCCTCAATTTCGACGATTTTTTAAACTTCCTGAGTCTACTTCTCTCGGCTAAACTTTTTCGTCGACAAAATATCAATATTTATGTAACTTTTAACAAGCAGTTAATGGCCAACATAACAAAATATAAAAAATTACTATAGTGATAGCCCATACGCACGGCACTGGTGAATATTCTTAGCAATAGAATATTGTGCTGTATGCTGATTTAAATATCTTCTTCCCTCCAAATTTAATGATAAGCGTAAATGTACCAACACGGGTTCTAACTCATAATCCCCCTTGTTACGCCCATGGATTTAACTATTTTTGTAACAGTTCTATCGATTAATGTTGTTTAGGATGAATATTACTGCTTACGGATGAGGTGCTAACCGACCCTGTAATAGCAAATGAGTTCTAAGAAAACTAATTTAGGTACGTATGACAATTTACTTCACGGACCCAGGGAAAGTATTGTGAACGCGCTAAAAAAATTGAGATAAAGACGTATATAACCATTTCGAAGTCCCCTGAGACGACTAAGACCATTTCCAGATGGAAGTCTGTCTGAGCAGATACTCTATCACGGACAGATGTCTGTGTCTATATGCCTAAACGCTTCAACCGCAATTGAGTTAAATTTCGGTACCTATATGCGTTTGGGCTAGTCCTAGGATACACTTATTAGTTTTTGGTTGAAATCGCTTTAGTGCTGTGATAGGGTACACAACCCCCAAATTCTTAAATAACAATAGGGATCGAGTGATAGGTACATCATTTTAAGGCATTTTCTATTTGCTTTACATCAAAAGGTTACGTATGATTTTTGCCTCTACAATTCTCGAGAAAATTGCGTTTAAAAGTTACAAGCACCTAGAGCGGCGATCGGTGATGTTAATAATCTTGCTTTTTTCCTTGAAGTGAAAAACTCAAAGCACCCAGTACTACCCAGTAGTACCTCAGTGCTACCCAGTAGTACCTTACCCGCTAGGTATCTACTTATACAAAGCTTTCCCAGCATAATTCTGACACAGATTAGGGTGTCGTCGTGAACTTCGTATTTTAAAAAATGCTGGAAAATAGGAATATAGAGCGTCATGTACAGGATGAATCATAAAAGCTTTATAATTATGCAATTGTATACACAAGTATATAGGTAAACAGGATTTCTTCGTTATTATTACACCCAATTTTTTTACAAGAACATCTTATTTAAAATACGAGACAACAACAACTGTCAAATTTGTAATAATTTAAAGCTTCTCAATATTGAGTTAAGAACAATTTTGATTATCGTATAATTCAATATACTTACATTTTTTAAATTTTAAATAAATAAAAACTGTAATTTCTGTATTTTCAGCTTTTCCTAATTCTGATAAGTTGTGTATGTGCGTCATTAGCAACTCGGGTGGATAACAACCAATATTTGCCACCGCATGCACGTTCCTATCAAACGTCTAATACAATCTCAGCCATAAATCCCAAGTTCTCTGCTACTACTGGAGTAACTTATACTCAATCTGGTCAACACCACGCTATAACTCCATCAAGTTTCGTACAACATAGTAATGGTCAAAATCAATACCAAATAAAGTCTGCTGATTCTCAATATAGTCATCACGAACAAAATCAATTTGATAAATCAGGAACAGGAATTCATGGATATACAGGAATTCATGGATATTCAGGAATTCACCAGTATGAAACTACTGAATCGAATTCATACGACAATGAACACGTTTATCAAGATTACTCAGTGGGAAATAATAGAAATACTATTGCTTATAAACAACATTCGTCCAGCGGGCAAGAATTTGATGGCAGTAGACATCAATCACAAAATCAAGCATCATCTATATTGAAATTGGAAAATACTAATTTCGGTGATGGCAGTTACAAGTATATATATGAAACATCAGATGGAACAAAAGCTGAGGAACATGGCTTAGCTACAGACGAAGGTAACTTTTTCTTGGTTTTCAAGAGTACAATTTGTAATTGGTAGATATGTAGGAGTGGATCTGAACTACTGCAACTGCATAAGAAGTATTGTGCTAATACCTACATACATTTATAACAGCCCAATATACTTAACTGCTCCACCAGCTTCTAGACTCACTGGTAGTATTACTCATATCATTTTCTAGTTACATTTGATCGCATACTTTCGGTCGCATTGTCATCCTGTCTGGCTAAGCGGTTTTCAGAATTTTCGTTTACGTAGGCCCTGATAGATAAGAAACTCCCTCGAATGTATCTAATCTGGATTCTTTTTCATACTAAACTTAACAGTTTAAATTCAACATAATATCATTTTTTTTGTTGATACTTCGCCAGTTAAATGATTGTTATTTTTTACGTCTTGTTATTAGTTCGCAATCCTAACACAATATCAAAACATCTCTTCATTTAATATCATTATTATCATCATACTGAACATAAATTTTATGATCTTAAAAAAGTAGTCCATTTTGGAGTGGAGTAAATTTATTTAATGGGAATAAAAGTCAATCCTCCACGAAACAAATCAAATATATTACCAAACATGTTTCAGAGCTTCAAGCTCCATCATCCGTGGTATCATAAACAACTACGAAAGCTACATTGCGATGTGCAGAGAAACTAAGATTAACAATTATTGTTCATAGAGTAATGTATTCGGGTCTGAAAACAAGAAAACAGATTATGCAAAATCAGACACACCAAAGCAAGATTTATAGCTTATTTTAGATATGTGGATGATATTCTGGCTGGATTTCAAGGGTCCCATCAAGAACTTAATGATACTCTTTCATATAGCAGAATACAGTTCACAGTCGAGATTGAAACGAATAGAACCTTACCTTTCTTGGACGTAGGCATTTATAGACTGTCTGACCGTTTCTCCGTTTACCATAAAGACACTAGCACGGACATAGCTATCCCATTAACGTCAAATCACCCCCACTCACACAAGTGTGCTGCGTTTCATACGCATTTTCACAGGTTGTTTAATATTCCAATATCTGAAGAGCATTTCAATACCGAACTATCGATCATTTTTCATGTTATGATCATTTTTCATGGTTTTCCATCTAGTACAATTCATAGAATGTATTATAAATATATCAACAAACATATACATAAAAACCTTAGACCTACCCCCAACACCGGTGAGTCCAAATTCTACCCAATTACAGACACGTTTTGTTTAGCAGTTAAAAAGATCTTTAGTTGATACGATATCAATATATGCTTCCGTACTAGTAATACGATCAACCTTCTCCTTAATAATAGTAAGGATAAATCCATTTGGACCGAAAAACCTGGTGTATATTCACTATCATGTGGCACCCAAGCAAGCACTGCTCAATACATTGGTCAGTCTGGCCGCGCCATAAAAACTCGAATAGATGAACACTATAAAATCATTACCAAGACACAGTCACGCAATTATACCAGTATTGAAAGCAGATCAGCGTTTGCAGACCACATCGTCAACCTTAACCATTCGTTTGACCCAAGTAATGATACTAAACTGCTGCATGTTTGTAACAAAGGTGCCCTTCTCAATACCCTTGAAATTATAGAGATTACTACTATTAATAATATACCATCTATTGTATGTTTGAACGAACAAACAGAATTTACTTCCACTAGGTTTTTTAAATCGTTGTCCTTTATTGAATAGTTCACTATTATATTGTCAAATTTTACAACGTTCACTTAGTGTACTTTTATTTGTATAATTTGTGTTGTAATACCAGATAGTGTTGAATTGTTTTGTGCTTGATATAACTGTTTGCAGACCCGAATACATTACTCTATGAACAATAATTGTTAATCTTAGTTTCTCTGCACATCGCAATGTAGCTTTCGTAGTTGTTTGTGATACCACTGATCATGGTGCTTGAAGCTCCGAAACATGTTTGGTAATATATTTGATTTGTTTCGTGGATGATTGACTTTTATTCCCATTAAATAAATTTTATGTTCCGTTAAAAGTTATTTCAATTATTTTTAAAGGCACAAGAGCTGCTGGGTCCTTCTCATACACTTCCCCCGAAGGCAAGCAGATTGGATTATCCTACATTGCTGATGAAAATGGTTATCAACCACTAGGCGAGCACATTCCAACACCACATCCCATTCCAGGAGCCATTCAGAAATCTATTGAACTTAACAGACAAACCACCGATTACAATCAGAACTTTGACAATCCTGGTTATAATTACAATGAAGACATTATAAGTACTAACACAGATAAGGAAAGAAGTCATTACAATTTCGGAAATGAGAAATATGTTGGAGCGGTTGAGCAAAAATACTATGGTAGTGCCAGGTCTGATGTTTATAATCAGCAAAACGATTTATTGAGAACTGCTACCAAACAGTTTGGTATTGCTGGTTATAATTCTGGTAGATTTACCAGTTCTAATACTAAACAAGCTTATGATGGTATAAATGGCGGCTATACATATTAAGACCTATTATTTTTTTAAATATTGGATTGTACTTAATTATAATATGAGAAATTGATCAATAAAGATGTATTTTACTCCTATTGTATTTCGTTTCTGTCCACCGCACGTCACTAAATCATGCGAATGGTGTATATTACTTGTGTTAATAATAATAATAATAGCTTTATTACTCAACAGAACAAGTTCCATTTACAGAGCAATGCACACAAAAATCAACTATAACTAAAGCTTAACTATATTAAATAACAGTAGGTACATCAATAAACAACGAAAATCAACCAAAGTACACAAGTATTAATGAACATCAAGTTCCCTTAGTATTGATTCCGCAGAAGACAATATTTCATTCAGAGAATCAAAAAATATATCACACTGATCATTAACCAAATTAAATTGCCGGCACATAGTATAAATGGGAGATTTTAATATAACATTTGTTCTGGCTCGCTCATTATAAAATGCAATAGAACTTCTAGCATTGATACGCGGAACCAACAGAGATACCTTTTCCAGTAGCTCAGGGCACACTACATCACCACTGAATATCTTATATAGGAAGCTTATACTAAACAAATTTCTCCTTAAACTTTGAAATTGAAATCGGTCAATAAGATATTTGTAAGGTATTCCGCGATCCGGGTAAGTTCCATCAATCTTAAAGCACAAACATTTTAAAAATTTACGCTGAACTTTCTCAATCATTTGAATATCACAGTCATAGCAGGGGTACCAGACCAAAGAGCAATACTCAAGCTTGGATCTTACATATGCAAAATATAGAGTATTCAAAGTAACGACACTCTCGAAATATTTGCTGTTTCTAACAATAAAGCCATAAGCCTTGGTCGCACCAGCCACCATATCTGTAATATGTTCCTTGAAAGTGAAATGCATGTCAAAAGTAACTCCAAGATCTTTAATAGACTCCTTTCGATTAAGAATTACTCCATTTACATTATAATAAAAGATGGTCGGGGACATTTTGCGGGTATAAGAAACAACATTACATTTCTTAGGATTGAGGGAAAGTCTGTTTTGTTCACACCAAGCATTCACCAATTGAAGACTGCCCTGCAGCGAAATACAATCCTGCGGCGTACTTATCCTTGTAAAAATCTTTAAGTCATCTGCATAAATCAGTTTACTACAATTCAATAATTCTCCCAAATCATTAATAAACAATAAAAATAATAGAGGTCCCAGATTTGAACCCTGAGGTACTCCAGATAAAGCTGTATAATATGTCGATGTATATCCATTGTATGACACAAACTGAACTCTATCAGTAATATAAGATTGCAGAAGACAGACGGCATCAGCGCTAAAGCCAAAATGCGGAAGCTTTTGTATAAGGATTGTATGATCAATTCTATCAAACGCCTTGCAAAAATCGGTGTATACAACGTCAACCTGACCGCGGTTATCCAACGTCCCAGACACGTATTGTGAAAAAATTGACAAATTTGTAAGTGTGGACTTGTGTGCAATGAAACCATGCTGATACTGGACCAGCCCATGTTGAACAATTCGATAAATACGATTGTAAAGAACTATTTCAAGTAATTTAGAAAAATTAGACAGAATTGATATAGGCCTATAATTGGTTATATCCGCACGATCTCCGCTCTTGAAAACAGGACACACCTTAGCATTCTTCCAGACCATAGGAAAAGTATTACGTCTTGATATCAAGTTATAAATTATACACAGAGGAACGCACATTACTGAAATTGTATCTTTGACCAAGAATGAGGGAATCCCGTCAGGTCCGGAAGTAAACCTGTTCTTTAATTTGCGAGCAGACATAACGATCTCTCCCTCAGTTATATTTCCAAATGTGATATCATTTCCACACAATAGCGATAATGCATCAACATTACCACAACCCACAGGTCCCACAAAGACACTTTCAAAGTATTTAGCAAACGTTTCAATAATACTTTGTGGATCCTCAATAACATTGTTGTTGTATTGCATAGAATCGGGAATGCGTGACTGCTGGCGCGACCTGTTAACAAATGACCAGAAAGATCTGGGATCAGTGACAATATGATCCTCAGCAAAACGCGCGTAATTTTTATACGAGGTAGTTATTTGTTGCTTCAACAGCCTTCTAATCTCACTGAATTTGTCATAGTAATAGCGAGATTTTGTATTCTTATATTTCTTATGTAAAACGGCTTTACACTTAATATTTCTGATAATCTCAGAGTTAAACCAGGGAGGATATTGATGGCTGAAAGTTGTGTTGATTAGAAGGCATTCAAGTAAAAACTATAAACATATTTAAAATAAAGTAAATTCAATAATGTTATGTTGTTGACAAAGGTTGACAACACCCACTGCACAGTGTATCGATAAAACAGAGGTACATGTTTGATTTCCCCCTGAAATGGATTTTACATTTTAGAAAAACATTTAATTTTATAAATTACCCTCAATTATTATTATATTTCTTTTCGATGATAATTCTAGTTAAAATTGTATTTTTTGACTTGAAATTAATTGCATTGATGCATCAAGTCGAACTTTTAAAACAAGAAATACTTAAAAAAACTTGATTAGTATTTGTCGCGAACATTCCTGCTACCATGCAATATTGCCACGTTAACAACTCAATTGTGGTAATGACAGACAGTGTGTTTGAATTCATGTTTTTTCCTAGTGACCGAGATTATCTTTTGATACCATGTTTATTCTGACTTTACCTGAAACTAATTTACGTTATCGGAAGGAGGTTCTTTGCAGACAAGCCAAGTGGATTCCAGGGCGAGCCAAAGCATACTCGTACTGCATTTTATATTTTTCCATTTTGCTTTTGTGGCGGCTTCCAACATTTCTTGTGGAATTTCATTTTCTTCTCCAAATCCGAAGCCATATTGAACTGATGTTGGACCCTTTGATTTTCTCGATATATGTTAACGATATTGGGGAGACTTTGTCTAGTCATTTTCTACTATTCGCGGATGATTTCAAATTGTTTCGCCCGATCCAGTGTGAGTCCGACTGCCAGGAGTTGCAGAAGGATTTAGAAACGGTTGGGAACTGGTGTACTGTAAACAGACTACCACTAAACATTAACAAATGCAAACTTATGAGTTTCAGTAAAAGGCAGGTGTCAACTCGGTACAATTATACTCTGAATGGGTCGGTGTTGGAACTGCACAATGGCGCCAGGGACCTTGGGATTCTCGTTGACAGCGATCTGACTTTTAACCGGCATATATTGGAAGTAACTCAGAGTGCAATTCGCACTTTGGGATTCATTTTTAGAAATACATCTGAATTTCAGAACGTCAAATGTCTTAAGTCTCTGTATACAGCACTGGTAAGATCCAAATTAGAGTATGCTTCAATTTTATGGGCACCAATTTATCGGGTGCATGTCGGGAGAATCGAGAGGGTACAGAGAAAATTTTTAAAATATTTATTCTCCAAGGTTAATGGTCACTTCCCTGTGAGGGGTTTTGATCACAGTATACTTCTCCGAACCTTCGACCTACAATCGCTCCTCACTCGCAGAATTTGCGCGGATCAGATGTTTGTTTTCAAGTTGCTGAATGCATTAGTTGATTGTCCTCAGCTTCTGGCGGTAATAAATATTCGAGTCCCGCAATATAATTCTCGCAATAGTCACTTATTCGAGGTTCCATTTCATCGAACCAACTATGAAGGAAGGGCGCCTGTCGACGGAGCATGCCGATGGACCAACTTCTATGAGATACATAGAGAATTGAATTTTTTTGATGAAGATATTAATAATTTTAGGAACGGGTTGCGGACTTTCATGGATTGAGTTGTTGATCACTGATGGCCTTGTTTTGCTTTTCTGCTAAAAGCTTGTTTTAAGCCTGTGTTATGTATGTGTACTAAATTGTCAAATTGGGGGTACTTGAGGGTTGCTTTCATTTATCGAATTTTGTTTATATGCACCATGTATATAAAGTATTTTGGTTTTGGTATACCTACAATAGTAGGTAACATCTAATAAGATGTTAATAAGTATATATTGTTTATATTTAATTTTGAATATATATATATATATAGTCCATTTATTTTTTATTATGGAAATTTATAGTTAAGTTGAATTATGCTTAAGATATTGTCTTGTTATTGGGCGAAAGCCTGTTAAGCAATAAAGAATTATTATTATTAAAACTTGTACTTATATTGACAACAAGATGTATGTGGCGATGCCACATAATGTAACAAGACTATAAGTTATGTTGGAAATTTACCTCACTATCATGCTTACAATACAATAACAGAGGCTGGAGAAGTTTCTAGAATTTTATAGAATTATATAGAGATAGTTTCTTTTGTGTAACGACAGTTTTTATGATGTGAAGATTGTTATATAATATATTTGAATATTGTCACTACTGATGATCATTTATTGGATTTCAGTTCTGTCGTTTAAACATAAAGTACCTACTACAATAAGGTATGCATGATGATGGATGAATGTAGTATGAGGCTAAGTGTAAAATCAGCTAACTATGTTAGTTGCACTCTTGCCTTTTTGGGGGGCAATCTTATAAAGTTTATTATTATACAATCCACTACTGGCGGTCACCACTGATGAGTGTGAATCAACGAAACGGCCGTCTGGTGAAAACATGGTAGTGTGAAGCAAATTCTAACATAACTTAAATTCTTGTTACCCTATGTAACAAGCAATTGGTTCAATTTATATGTTTGACACAGATTTGAGTTATTTGAATAACCAAGTTAAGCAAAAAAGAATAAAACCACCTATACTATCAATTCGGCATTTATTTCTTGGAATGTAATGGACAAGTGACAAATGAGATCGGGCAATAGTATATTGTGCAAAGAGCACGGAATGATATAAATTTTCCACGAGCATAAGAATTTGCAGCATTCGCATGAGCGAATATACACGAATGGGAAATCATCCCTCCGTGACTTGCACATTGTACTTTTTATACGACTAAAGTTGTTGCAAAATTCCACTCCGTATTTATAGTATACTAGCTAACGTTTGTTTGATGAGTTTCAGTGTGAAGAGATCATGCAAATTTCGTCTTAAGACGCATAAGTGTGGTTTCCATAAGTTCACTTTCACTCCTTGATCGAAAATTAAATTGGAATTGACATTTGTCAACATAATTTGTAGAAAAAGTGTTTTTCCGATCTCTAATGCACATTGTTTGAATTATCCTGCATATAACTTACTACCAGAAAGAGTATATTCTCCAATCGATGGATTAACAACATGTTAAGGTACTAAGTGACTACAATATGGAATTCTATCCGTTTGTTCGCAAATATTTTATAGAGACAAATTCAAATACATTTTTTATTGTACTTACAATATATTTAATAAAATTTTCTCGTTCATTTTGCTGCTCCTCTGTAGTGTTTACAATTTTATGTTACAAATTATCTTACATGAAAATTATTTAATACCGTACACATAATATTTAGTAAATATTATATATCTTAAAAAATATCGTATAATTCTTCTTCTAAAATATATAAAAGAAAGATCAATCAATAGTGAAATCAAAAAATCAATTCTGTAAAATGCTTTTTAAATTATTTATCATTTTTTATTATTAAATGTTTTTAAATCATATTAAATTATTAAAAATATCTGTAACCATTCGAAACAGAATTTAATAAAATATGCTGGTTTTGCACTTTGTAATAAAAATAAATGTTTTAAGCATAAAATAAATATACCTAAATATAACTTAAATATACTGATGTTTTGCGTATTTGAAAATAAAATGAAAATATACATTACATATAATAATAATTAATATCAATATAATACAAAATAAAACAAGTATTGGTAGGCATATTATTTAAAGCCTATAAGCTGCATTGTTATCACTTTGCTAATGCTATCAACAATCAATATTTCTAAAAATATAATTAAGTATACTATATAATTTAAAATTGAATTAAACAATCTCCATGTTGGGAATCAGAAATTATTATTATTAATTTAAATTGAAAATATATTGTTTAGGAAAATTAAATAAATTCTAATTAATTAAAGTAAGTATAAGAAAAACACGTTTGTGGGACCCCAAAGAAAAATTAGGAATTTAGTATTTACATTAATAAAAAAAAACAAATATAACGTCTTTGAAGTTAGACAGCATACCTATTTTTGGATATTTCTTATAAAATAATAGCCTGCATTTATAAAACTTTATAATAGACCTACCATCGAATATAACATAATATTTGCATATAACTGTTGAAAAAACTGGATTTACATAAAAAGTATATTATAGTATAAAGTAGATACGGAGACTAAAAAATATACAGGGATGGTATGAAAATCATTATTATCAAGTTACTTCTCAACGCACCCTCTGTACATTATTGCTACGCTTTTACCACGTCAACACCGATATTTTGTATATTTATTTAGATTTATTACTCATAATAAAATACATTTGTATGCCCAAAAACAAAACGGTCAATAATTTGGATGAATTTTCATTATACATTTTCGTCCATCACATTTAAAAAGGTTTTTAAGCTATACTCAACATAAGCTTCTTTTTTCGATCTCACGAATACAATTAATTTATTTTGTAATTTGACGTGAGTTACAGAAGTTTAAATACTTGGCTAATTATCATTTTATAATGGATACAATTACTGTACTGAGATTCAAAAATAAGAGTGAAATAAAATTATGCAGATGATCAGATCAAACATTTTCTAAATTTAAAGATGCCGTCTTCCTTACACGTGACTGACGTGAGATATTCTTCGAACGTATACCTACAAAGCATATTTCTTTCTTTAGTATGAAAAAAAAAAGAGTTAACACTTACTTAAGTTATTACCCCAAATTGTTTAAGTCTAAGGTGAATATAGAGGAACCACAGATTCCTCCACATCACAAAAAGTTGATTTAACTACAATTACATTATTTGTAAAAAGCTTTGTTAGTTGATCAATATTCTTCAACTCTACGAAAGTATGATTTATGTTCAACAAAACACTTTAATATTGCTAAATTAGTGACATAATAATGGAGCTAAAGTACTACTGTCGAATAAGGCAACATATCAAGTTTGGGGATCGCAAACGGCAAATATTTTTTACCTTCAAAGGAAGTTTTGGCATAGTGATTTGAAGGATGAAAAAACAAATCTAATCTGTAGCGAAATAAAAGGATTGCAGTATTTTTAAATATAATGCTATAAAAACCTATATCGGAAAATTTCTTAACAATACCAAAAAACGGGTTTTATATTTTTGAACGAAATGTAGGTTTAGCTAAAGTAATTAATTTTTATATGAGTAATGTAAGGATAATTTACGTCATACGGATCAAAGGAAACTTTGTAAATCTTGCATAGGTATTTCATGTGCAATAAAACAGAATAATACCAAAATTAAAGGTAATTGTAAATACAAGTTTTCCTGATAAAATCAATTGATAACCTTATTGATACATGCGTATTTTGCTTTTAACAATTATTTTTCAATTAATTTCCCTTCTTACTAACTGTAGATATTTGAAAAGAAAACAATAAATTACATCTGGGTAATTGGGCATACAAATACATAATTGATTTGATTTACTGTACAGAGTGCTTTTATTAATTTTGTTAATATTATATTTTATAGCTATGGAATAGTAATCACTCTATATATTTTAAAATAGTTTATGTTTAAGTAGGAATAAGCACTTTCTTTATGTCTAATAATATTTAATAATAACAAAGTTCTCTTTTTTTATTCAATCTCTGTGCAAATATACAAAAATAAATTAATTATTATATAATATATTTTTTATATTCTACAATATAACTTTTTAAATATTCTAAAAAATGAATAAAGCTACAAATTATTAGTCACAATTAATTAAAATAAGCTGCTGCTGAATTAGCTGATATTTTCTTATTCAACCATCAATTAACGTAGCTAGCTACAAATTTCTATGTTGCCAATATTGCAAAATTAAAATAATCCAATATTTGATTATTTCTTTTTGTACTTGCTTTCTCTTTCATAATAATATATGTTAATGAATTTTGAAATGTTAATAAGTAAAATTAAATAACGTATTATTATTGCATATATGCTCAGTGTGGATATTATGGTATAACTCTTCTCTATAAATAACAAGTAATCATTTTTACGTAGGTATATAATATTAAAATAACACAGAAGGTGTTTCTAATATAGTGAAAATTTTCCAGTAATTGGTTAACTGAAATTTTGATTATCAATTAAGAAACCTAAAACTGTCAAATTGCAAATAAAGATTATGATAAAGGTGCTATATATTATTGGGTATCATTTAAATGGTTAGCAAAATATTCTTATTTTTGTGAACAGAAAAATGTAATCGGTCAGCCAAAATGGCTAGTTGGTTAGCAACTTATGGACAGCAAACATTTCTGAATCAGTCAGTAATTAATGTCATACTAGAGTGCTCTAAATTATTTTGGTACGCAAATTAAATATATAAGCTGCTATGAGCGACCCACTTTTAATCAGATATTAGCAAGCAATCAGCGGGTAAGCAAAATATTTAATTTTAGTCATCAAATAAAATAGCAATAAAACCTTACCTGGTGATTCACAAAATGAGTGCAACTATGACAAAGACAAACAAATAAACAATTTGTTTTATTTTTATAATTATGTGATCAAAATCAAAATGCCCAGGTACATCAAAGTAATAAAATAATTATGTAATATATCAAATAATTATTTAAACAAACAATTAGTTTTATTCTTATTGGATTATTAATGCTCGCTTAGCCTTTGAGGACCGGCCACGTCTTCTTTTTTTCCCTATGGGAATACTTTTAGCTTCAGGCGGAGGCATCGTATACTTTAAGCGAATCGCCAAACCAATCACGTGCTTGCATGTATAGAAATTAAAAAAAGCTGGACAATCACATCTTCCCTTTCTCCATTCATTTTTCTCAATAGGCAGTAAGACAAGCCACTTACTGAAATTTTGATTCTTAAAATCATCAAAACTTTCCCACCGTGCATCATAGATTTCACAATTAGTTGCTTGACCGCCAGGAATTTGATAGTAATTATAGTTGTCATCTTTACGTACTACAGTCACCTCTTTGGGTAATTTTGCCCACTGGTAGGCATCTGTCCAGTCCTTGGTAGTTAAAGAGGGTATTTTGGCAACGTAATTGTCTTCTGGATTAGTAATATATTTATTAGACCACTGGCTTATCATTTCTTTTGCAACCACCAAAAACCTGGACAGAGGAACACGTTCTCGAAGGGTATCGCTATCCTTTATTACTCTGTTAAAAGACTCCAGAGCGTTGTTGGTTGATGGAGAATTTGGAGCCGCGCCCAAAAACCAATTGCGATTTTGTACTAACCACTGTGCTATAAAATAAGTGACAAATTCAGTCTGATCTTTATATTTTTCCAGAAAAGCCTCAGAAGCTGAATCAAATATATTCTTGTCTGTAATAGAATGTAATGTATCAACATCATTTAGGATCTCATTGCGCAGTTCTTTGTTTTTTATCCTTTCTATCCTCTCTTTAATTTTTCTCTTTGCGTGTGCCCAACACATGCGAACTACCACATCTTGTCCAAAAACCTCAAGAAATGCATTTTGGATGCTTTTAGCAGCATCGCAAACTAATACTTTTGGATTCCATGAACTTTCAAAGATTTCTTGTATTTGGTCCTTAAGTCCTTGGAACATCAATTTAAAATCTTCTTTTTGTTCATTGCTTGATACCGTTAAACAAACAGGGTGAAACTTTCGGTTTTTATCGGTGGTTCCACATACCAAAACAGGGAAACCCTGCCAGATGATTTTGTACGTAGCATCAGCGTGAACAACGCTGGAACCTTTTGCAATTTCAATTAAATATTTTGTTGACATAACAAAGCGAAAAGCTGGATTTTTTTCATCACTGTCATCAATTTGGTAACAAATCACAAAAACTTTATGCGAATCCAAAGGAAGGTCTGAGTGTGAATGTATCCAAGCCTCAAGCTCTCCTAAACTTATAGTCGGCTGGCCGTATATAGCACGACGTCGATCACTCAAGTAATTCCTTAACTGAGTCATTTTAGGAACTTTAATATTTCCCATTTTTGTGAGACTTTGCATTATTGCTTTTGGTTTCATTTTTAATTCAAATAGTTTATTAATTTCACTCTTCACAGTGTCACTCAGGCCGTACAACGAGGTACACTCCTTTTTTTCGTCATGGTCGTGATCAGCATTAGTCTTGAACATTAACACAGAATCTGAAGTATTTTCAAATAATAAATACATTTTTGCAGAGCATTGTGGACCACGTCTTTTCAACTTATTACACCTATAGTATCTTTTTTTTCCGTCTTCAGTTTCGTGACGATAATGTAATGACCAAGTACCTTCAGATTTAATGACTGTTTCAGCTTGTTTACAGTTATCAAACTTTTGAATAAAGTTCCAATCCAAAAACAACTTAGTTTTCTTAACCACTAGTGCTTCATTGTCACTGCTGCGGTCCGTGTCCGATTCGTACTCGGGAATTAGTCGTATTTTTTCTTCATCGTTTTTATCATTACTATTATCATCCATTTTACACTTCTAATAATCGCAAAATACCAAAACGAATAAAAATCACTATCAAACACGTTAATAACACGGCAACTTGACTGCTACTAAACAAAAAATGAAAACATACGCACGCAATTGGCTACTCGTATCACGCGAACTGCTTTCGCTCCGCCCACAATAACGAACTTTGCCGATTATTCAAAACAAACGCAATCCAATGATTTATATTGATAACCATTCTTTTAATATGCAAACCTCTCAAGTAAACTACTTCTAGACTTGTTTTTTTTTACTGACCAATTGTAAAATCTTGCTGGCCAAGTAATCATTTCGCAGCTCGACTGTTAATTAAGCGACCACATGATGATACAAGCGGACTGATATCGGTTAAATTCTTGACAGTTTGTAGCATTTTTTGCAGAATAAGAGTTGCAGCCTGATTTTTATTTATTGCAAGCAAAATCTTTGTATGCTGTTCAAATGATTTAATGGCTATTTTTTGCTGCGAATCAATTTTAATAACGGCAAACCATTTAATTTCTTCCCTATATTATTTACCTACTTATGGTACATACATTTTCTAAGGTTTTCGATTAGCCAGAAAATTCTATGTCAAAAACTCTTCAAATACCACTTAATTTTTAAAAAGTTGTAGGATTGAAATGAACGCTATCACTTTATATTTTGGCGAATTTGAATTATTAATCAGAATCTGTTTTGCAGTTAGACTTCAATTTTCGCTGGGCCTATGCTGGAAACGTACAAGAATAGTATGTTAAATCTGTTATTGACACTAAAACAATAATTACCAAAAAGAGAAGAGTTATCCTTAATAATTTAATTTGTTTACTAGTATTGTACTATCCCAGAAATGTGCATCCATCGCGGGCTTCTACATATACATATTTGTCGCTAATAACAGCCGCTAAGCCATTAACATATTATACGCAAATGTAATAAAGTTAAAGATATGTTCTTCCCAAATATGGAGAGAGGCAATAACTACCAAAAAAATCAAAATCTTTTTTTTGTACTTTTGAATTATTTTGTACTCAAATTCAACACAAAACCGTAGTAACTTATGTATGTGTGTATGTCAGAATCGCGGTAAGTGGAATATACAATACAAGAAAGCAGTATTTGTTATGAAGCTCCTGCTTTTTCGTGTTGAATCAACTTATTTTAAATTTGAGTTATGGCCTCAGTACTCAGATATCAGTTTCTTTTAAATAGCTATCAATTGTTGTTTGTCGGCAGGGTTGTTAGTTATAGAAACGTTGATTCTGAATTATTTCTGTGTTGTATAGCGTAGAAAATAAAAAATTGATAAAAAAGGTAAGAAATATTGATACTACTTGTATAAGTAGCTACTTTAGACCTAACCAACTTTTCTAAATAAGTACACTCTGTTTTTTTTCGTAGTTTCGTATCCCCATACTATGTTACGGTAAACTACTCGCTGTTAACATTATTAATTATTATTTTTAGTGAACAATCATGGTTTAAGGGTGTTTTTTAATTAGTAGAGAAAAAAGTACATCCACCAATCCAGATCACATGACAACCTCTTTAATACGAGTAATATTATTGGAGAAGCTCTCAAACATGGTACATTTTCTTGTATGGTCAAACCGGTAAGGGGATCACAAAAATATAATTATCTTTTTCGACAACTGTCCGAAAAGAACCCTTTTCTTGATCGATATTTCTAATTAAGGAAGTGTGGCTTCCCGGCCTAGTTTGGACATTTTCTGAACAGTTTGAGGTTTTTTTTTCAGATAATCTTGGCACAGTAAATCCTTCATTCATATCTTCAGATTTAACAATCATAGAACCCGAAGAGTACGATACAGATTTTCAAAAAGAATCAATGAATTTTGAAGAGCTTATCGTACTAAATACTTTAGCAAATGAGGATAATATAATTGAAAATTGAATTACCAAACCCTGACAATTCACAAAGAAACATGACATTTTGCACAGGCTACTGAAAGTGTCTGGAAAATATGTGGCCATTTGTAAAACAGTCTGGGAACACTTGGATACCATCAAAAGAATGATAGTTATTTTTAAAGTGCTTCAATCTGCATCAGGTTCTATCATTCCAAACGAGGACCAATGAGGAAAAAAATCGACCTCCTAACAAACTTGACAGACAAGTAATATTAGCGCATTTATTTAATCCATCAATATCACAATACCGTCGAGAACATGCACCTAGCGACATTACGGTAACCTTTATGCACAATAACTTTACGGAAAAATTTCCACAAAATAAATGCCGGTATGAAGTTGAGCGAAAAATTACTGTTTAGTGAAAATATTTGATCGAGTGCGAGCACTGTGAAATAGTGAACCTGCATCCCCATAAGCGTGGAGATCTTAATCCAGAATGTGACACATATAAAAAATGCTACATTTATACCAAAAACCGCAGATATTGAATACGATTCAAATAGGTACTATTAAATAATAATGCTGCCTAGAATTGTGGGACAAAAAACAAAAAGGTAGTGGCGGTTGCAGTTGATTGGAATGAAGCTATTCGTGAGCGGGAGAAAGTGGAATATTTTATATTTTGGTTGGACAATTGTTCAGCGCAAACTAAAAACTGGACCTTTATGTCGTTTCTCGTCTATATTGTTAATTCATAGCTGTGGAGACAATCTTAGTGAACTACTTCGAGCAAGGACATGTCGGCCCCTACATCATCAAACACAATTGTCAGTAAATCGTCAAAAAACACAAGATTTTAATGACGACAAACAGTGGAGAGTTTACGACAAAAGTTCGGAATATTGACGATTTGTACGATATTTCATCCGTCCATAAAAGAACCACAATCGAGAACGAAAAAATACTTATGTCCAATATTAACCAAGTTAAAGTCTCTCGAGGTTCCTTTTGATTTAGAGATTAACTTAACTGATTTTGCAACGAACAAAGACAGTAAATTTAAAAACAATGCAATAAAGTAGCACCAATTTCTTGGTTAGTACTTATTACTGCATAGTTGGGCAGTGTTCCCTATTACAGATTTCAGGATTTTCTATTAACTACAGGAATTTTAAGTATCTCGAACATTTCTTGACCTCTAACACGTAATATATTTCTTAAATTTAAGCAAGAATACGGCAAACCCACAATACCAACGTAGACACTTTTCGTTTTTCGAACTGAACCATATTTTTTGCTTATAAATCTGACAATTTTTAAAACTAGTTGTATATAGTTATACATGACATAAACTGTTATAATATGTTCAAGGCAAGAAGAATTACAATTACAACAACGGACCAATATTGTTCGTACTAGACGAGTTGACGCTACACCCTCCCTAGTTCAGTACATAACTGTTAAAATATTAAAATCGACCCAGAGTTTTTGTGTACAAGTTCTATTTGAAAATAAATAACTATTCCACACATTCAAAAAATGTCTCAAATAAAAATTATGTAAAACTGCATTGTACTTGAACGCATGCTCTGCGCGTAGACGAAAATTAGTTTGAAATTTATCTGTGGTGTTGCCAGGTTTATAACACACTAATTCCGTTGAAACGAGTATTTTTTAAATAACATTTACTACATAGACATAACCCACACTTAAAGTTCTAAATTACAGTTTATTTGTATACAGATTAGATTAGGGTTATTTGGAATACTTTTGAAATCATTTAATTTTATTATATTTAGGAAATTAAATTTACTATAAACACCTTAACCCATTAATTTAACCTAATAAACAAAATTAATAATATAATAATACAAATTATAAATATATATTAATGTAGTGAATCAATATCAACCTGGCACCACTGCTAGATTTGTGACAGTTTAAACATCAAATATGTCTGACCTTGGGTGATGCGCAGTAAGTATATCAGTACAATTACAATGCAGGATTAGTAAAAATTGTGGTGATTTGATAGGTATCACTTCACCCTTATTCATATTCAAGATAAACTATCGTTCCAAGCAGCATTCTTCCAACTATCTTCGAATTAATATCCACTACAGCATTGGATGCACATTTGTGAGACCTGTACAATTAAAATAATTTATGTAATTGTCTTATAATTTACGAACAGTTTTACAGCTTATTTACAAGGTTCTCGCAATTGTTTTATTATAATTTATAAAATATAATCAAATTATTAAAACCATTATTACCAATCTATTGTATCACACAGCACTGACATTTTTGTTTCTTTTTTATTGTTACGTGCTCTATCTGCGATGCATCCCCATCAGGTTTTACTGTCCCCCTTTGTACCTCTAATGCACCAGTTGTAGATGTTGATTTCATGTCATTCTTCGTTGTCCCATTCGTACTACTTTTACTCGTTTCCAATTTATTAATTGACGTTTTCACTGTCACAGGTGTTTCATTACTTAATGAGTGAACGTTGCCGTCAATATCGGAATGGTCCAACGAGGGTAGTGGGGGTGGTTGGCTGCCCGGTGTTGGTGTAATTGGTTTTCCGCCTTTGATCAGTTCGACGATTTGGTCTGCTTCGCGTGAGAGGTCGCCACCAGGTCGGAACGGGTTATCCCAGCCGCTTTCAGTACTGTGGAAAAGAAAAAAAGGTGGAAAATTAGAATAAAAAAAGTATCTAAACATGGTTTATTATTTTTTACACGGGTTTTAATATATTTGAGGGACCCGTAAATTCTCGCATTCTGACAATTTACAAAACAAGAAGGCTGGTGTCATGAAGTCACGATATTTCTATAACCACCTCAATATCTAATCAGCTATTACAACATTTTTACACTGCGCTTGAAATTCAAGACTTTTCAAAAATTAAGATTACACTTAGATTTCGATCAAAAAAGTTAAGATACAATTTCACATTTGGTACCCCTAATGTATTTGTCCCTCAAATGTATTTAAATATAATCTACTTTTTCAACAAAACGTTAACAAATTAT
The DNA here is from genome assembly GCA_911728435.2 of Apoderus coryli. Lineage (NCBI taxonomy): Eukaryota > Metazoa > Arthropoda > Insecta > Coleoptera > Attelabidae > Apoderus > Apoderus coryli. Next base: position 4,334,874 of record OU452204.1, on the reverse strand, counting down.
TAATAAATTTGTATGTGACATTTAATAAATAAATCTAAGATCAATAAAATACCCCCAGGGCAGTGGCGACTCGTCAGGGCAGGCAAGGCAGGTAGTGCATGCTCAGATTTGATTTCAGGGACATTTTTATAATAGTAATTATACTATGTATCTACTATTATTTTTGTAATGTGAAAACTGCTCTAATTTTAGTTATTTGTTATATTAATCCCACATCACACTACTACTACCGCACCGTCTCCATGTGATTAAAGAGTTTGAGTTCCTATTAGGCGCATCAATGAGACGCCACTGCTCACAACACCAATATAGCAGTGATAATGCCATAACCTTCAACCGCTCAGTCTAAACTAAACGCAGGCACCTCGATACCTGCCTGCTTCCTATTAATATACACGCATATTATTGCATATCAGATTGTATTTATGAATTTACAAAAATTCCCTAACAGTAGGAAAATCTCAAAAACAACCAAATCAAACTGAAATCTATTAATTTTCGTTAATATGGAACCTATTTAAACGCAAATACAATAGTAATATTAAATCCAAGCAGGCACGGTTGCTCTATTTTAATAGACTAGAAAATGAACTAAGAGTAATATATTCGGATTTGAAATGTTAAAAAATTGCTCCAAATTATCTGATGTTTTACAGTTTTTTGTTCATAATAATTTAGTTATTGCTTTGCGAGAAATTTTTAAATTCTGTAATTTAATACTTTGTATTCCAGTTGCTTCTGCGTCCGTGGAAAAAAGCTTGTCGTGTTTAAAACGAATGAAAACCTTTTTTTCGCAATAACATTGAACAATCTTGTTTAAGCAACTTGGGTTTAATATCAATCGAAAGCGGCCTTTTCAAAGATTTACAGTTACGTTCAGAATTTCATGATCAAGTAATAAATGATTTTGCGGGTAGTAAATATCGACAAATTGAATTGATTTATAAATACCTTTAATTTTAGTTAATATATAAGTACAAGAAAATGTAAAACGCATAGCTTATGATACATTTTTCAACAAAAAAAAAACAATGCAAAAATATAAATATAAAAACAAAAAAAATATAAAAATAAACAAAAAAAATATAAAAATAAAAAAAAAAACAAAAAAAAAAAAAAATTTACCTACGCGCAATTTTCTTCATATACTCGTACATTTTTATATTAGTGCCTGCCAAATTAAATTACCCACGAGCCGCCACTGCCCCAGGGAGCTTTGTCTTGAGAACAAGACATTTTTTAAACAAGTGTTAATAAGATGTACTTTTTGTAATGTTGACGGAAAGTGTTAGGCCTACAATTTTAACAGAGATTAATTTTGAATAATCACAGCATCTAATTTAAACAAATTTTAAAAGCTCACGATCAACCAAATTTCTGAAATTGAACAGTTTAACCACAACATTCCGGCTTTTTTGTTGTTCTAATGAAATAAACAATTTTCAGGACAAAAGTAAATTTTATTTTTTCTCAAATACCTACTTACTTTAATGAATTAACTTTTTGTACAATGGAAAAAAATTTAAAACTATTTTATCTCGTCCAATTCCTACAAGACTTCTAGCGCAAAAGGTATATGTAGGTATTTGTTTTTTAAGACAAAAATACACTAGAGGTAGAAAAAATACTGAATTTAATCATTTATTATGAAATACCTCTATACCGTTTAGCAGCAGCATTCCTAGCAGTTATGCAATAAGATAGTATAAACACATTATTAAATATTTCAACTGTATTTATTAATGAAATCCTCTAAAACAGTTTATTTAGTTTATATACGTTTATGTGGCGCGAATTGATTATGACTCATTCTATGGGTATTTCGCCACTAAGTAAAGGTAAAATAAAATGTGATACTTTCGGATTAGTAATAATTAGATATCTTGGTCAAATGAAAAGAAATTATATAAAAAAAAAGAAGAAGATTCTGTTGCCTGAAGAAACAACGTAATGTTGTCGAAACGTACGAAAAAAAAAATGTGACATGAAATAAATATTATTTCAAAAAACTAGTTTCATCTGACCCTCATTCCCAAGTAAAAAAAAAATAGTAATAAAAGTCATTTCTCTAATGATATACGGTTTATATAAAATAAATTAAATCGTGGATAGTCTTGACTTCTATTTGATGAAAATTCATATTAAACTTTTTGAAGAAAACAATGAATGTTTTAAATAATTTTCACAAAATTTATTGTACAAACATGACAATTGTTTCACCAACACAGGGCTTGTTCAGATGTATAGGTACTGTATCTAAACTATAAATTACAAAACATTTTATACCTAAACTTAAATCCGATACTTTAGGGCAACTACCACAGGTCAGCTTATATACTCCTGACTTACAATCTTTATTTTTTGTTCTATCTTTATTATTTTTGATATATTTACCTAAAGTATACGTTAGCTAAATATAGTAAGTCAGGAGTATATAAGCTGACCTTGATATATTTACCTAAAGTATACTTTAGGAAAATATATCTTTAATTATTGTAATAAAGATTGTAAGTCAGAAGTATATATAAGCTGACCTGTGGTAGTTGCCCTAAAGTATATATAGGACAACCGGGACGAACCTTTAAAAAACGGCTTAAAAGTGTTTGATCAGTCTCCAAATAAAGGTATAAGGCGTGCATGATTGTGCACTTATTTTTTGATCGATTTAAAAAATTCTTTTTGGAGCACAGAAAGAACACTTTAACAGAGGTTTATATAGGAATAAAAAGAAAATTTCTTACAAATTTATTTTGAAGTGAAAATAAATTGTTAAGAAAAATTTTTTTTTCCTATATAAACCTCTGTTAAAGTGTTCTTTCTATGCTCCAAAAAGAATTTTTCAAATCGATTAAAAAATAAGTGGACAATCATGCACGCCTTATACCTTTATTTAGAGTCTGATCAAACAGCCCTAAGGAATATCTTTATTCATTCGACAAACGAAAAGAGGTTTCCACATATGCCAAACACCTGTTAGAAGAACGCCATCTTTTTATTGATGAAATCAAAATTTTACATGTCGAAAATAAGAGTAAAAAACTCACATTTCTAGAATCTCTTGAAATTAATAAATTTAAAAATTCAAAGTCGCAATATATTTTAAATGATCAAACCAATTCTTCGTCTTTTTTAAATATGTTTATATAATATTAATGGGGCACAGATGGAGGGAATTTCCATTGCACCCGTTGCAAATAGTTTTTCTTTCATCATAGGTATAAAATATGTTGTAAAATCGAATTTTAGTTTAGGTATAAAATGTTTTGTAATTTGTAGTTTAGATATCAGTATACATCTGAAGAAGCCACTGTGTTGGTGAAACAATTGTCATGTAGGTGCAATAAATTTTTTGAAAATTATTTAAAACATTTGTAGTTTTCTTCAAAAAGTTAAATAAATTAAACATACATTATTCTCGGAATGGTGGGACCTTTTTTTTAAATTAAACATTAACTGTAGGTAATTTTATTCCACAACAACCATTAAGTGAGGTACCTGTAATTTTCCTTTGGCAGTGGCACAACATAATAAAGTACCCCGCCATGGGTTCTACTTGGATTATTCGACATTATTACCATTTGATTAATTGTAAAATTAATTGAAAATCACAACAAAACAAAGGAAATCAATAAATCACAATATATTCTTTAAAACACTAAAATTCATGCGCTTCAATGTTAAATACAACACAAAACACGAACGATTTGATAATCCATGGAAACGTCGTCTTTCATTGTGGAAATCGTTTTATTGTTTCCTGTTTTAATCACTGCGATTTTACTTGTATAAATGCACGATTCATTTTCATTTAGTGAGGTGCAGATAATTTTATTATGTCGATTTTTTCGTGTTTAAAATCAATTATACTCAGTTGATTTAAGGATCGTATGCTAAATTAAAAATAAATATTATTACCGTGAATAATTCAAAAGTATATTTATAACACTTTGTTATTTAATTACATCTTCAAACTAAAGACAAATAGGTACATCGCGCGCAATTTCCTAAATGAGATTTAATTTACCTAGGTAGATACTTTCCCCTGTATTTTACAACTCCCCACTGAAATCATCCGAATTTACACGTAATTTACAAGTAATTTAAATTCAGGTTTATATAGAGTATAATGCGTAAAATATATTCAAAAATTCCTGAGAGTAACATTATTTTTGAGCTGCTGGGTATGAAAAACAATACGTGGTATATCTGCAAGCTGAACAATAAAAATGTGATACATAATTATAAATGACGTTATCCTGTTTGAATTTAATTTATTTATATTATACAACACATTCTAATTTGTTGTAAAATAAAAAAACATAATATATAACTGATGATACACATATGGGAGGATAAAATGGGTGTTCAAACTGCTAAAGCAATTAATCGAATAAAATTAAATTATTTGTATACCAATAGATATGACAATACTAAATTTAAATTTATTTAGTTTAAATTTAGTTTTTTAGGATGCTATTTTATTTATTTAGTTTAGTTACTGGGTTTTCCGAATAGTAAGGTGTATATTATTTTACTTTCCCGCACAAGGAAAGTTTTTGGTTGAAATCGCTTAAGCCCTGTGATAAGGGTGAACACAACAGCTAAATTTTCAAATAGCAGTAGGGGTCGAGAGATACATCATTTTAAAGCATTTTTTAACTGCTTTACATCGATACTTTTGATATTTGCCCCATAATTCTCGAGAAAATTGCGTTTAAAATTTCACCAGTTACGTAGTTGAAATCTATATTATTATAATTAAAATACAATATTTCGAACCAGGTTTATGTGGGATCGTTGGTAGGGCGTTCGCTTCGCATGCGGAAGTTTATGGGTTCGAATCCCAGCTATGGCAATACTTTTTTTTTCTTATTATTTTTAATATATTATTAAACTTGTAAGAAATATATCTACAGTTTATTTGATAACTTAATTCTAGAATAAATCCTGAGACAAATTTATACTAGCCTTCCGTTTGGCTTATCCTGTCAGCTTCATCAGAGCAACTTGGCGTGAGCGCGGTTAAACTGAAATTCGATACTGCTGATTGCTGTGTACGCGGCATACCCGTCCGCTCATTACTTGCCGATTTGTGGTTGATGAGTGATAGGGGGAAGATGATCATTGATTACTCTATGTTAAATGGGTGAAAGATATAAACGCGTATCGCGTATTAAGTGTATTGGTTGTTTGAAAATGTCTAGTGACTCTCTGATTTTACGTTGATAAAAGGTATTTATAATTTTAATTTATATTTTAATTTTCGAATAAAATCCGATCCGATTTCTACAAAATGATCGACGAGTGCTGATGTGGTTAGATTCCGAAGTCTGACCGATCTTGAAAGTTTTTTTAAACGGGTTGAGACTGTTCTACAAGTTTCTGGAATATACTCTTCAGCAATGGTACCCATTTATATACACCAGATGCTTCGAGAGGGATACGATCCTCTATTGGACTTAACTAATCGGATAGTTTTGAACATGAGGCGAATCTATAGTTCAAGATTTCATATAGAAAGGCCAGTCGTGGAAAACCGCGAAAACACCCGAAACGTTCCGTTCGTTCTATGTCGTTATATGTTCGGTCAGGGAGTTGTGGGGTATGAGTAGATCTCATCTGCGTTGCCTGGTCGGTCATTGTCGTTTGAATCATCATCTCACGAGGCTGAGTCTCTTGGAAAATTCCGAGTGCTGATTGTGCCTGAAGGATGATGAGATGGTGGAACATGTACTATGTTCTTGCACAACGGTAGCTAAAACCAATTTCGTAAATTTGGTGAAGTAATCCTTCTACCAGCGAGTCTAAATGAAAGTTCTCTCAGTAAAATATTCGACTTCATTAAGAAGATTGAGCCACAATAGACCCTCGATCGTCGCAGTGGAGGGTCCGGTGTAGACCCACTGATTTTGAACCTACCTACCTACCTATATGATCAGTGGATAGACGACCTGAGCAACTGAGGACTGCGACTCACCTCTGTTATCGGTGTTTTAACTAGATGGATTGTAGTTTTCTATAGATCTTTGGATATATTTTATTTATAGTTATTTGAGAGTAGAAAAGACGTAATATGTGAGTGCTTCAATTCAAGAGATTCAAGTTGTGTCAGAGAAAATGCACGATAAACTAATGAATTTATTACGTATGACTTGCTGGTTGCTGATGTGATGAGCGTTGAGATATTTGGCAGTGTCTGTTGGCTTCGTATATACTGAATATCCTAATGACATATTTAGTTTACGACTAATAAGAATGGCAACTTGTGGCTTTCTTCAATTCCTATTGTTAACCGGATATTAGAATGGAAAGAATTTACATGGTTAAAAAAATTCTGAATCGTTTCATGTCATCAACATATCGATTCCCTATTTTTGGTAAGGTACAACTTATGGCTTGATCTTTTATTTTACATAAATATGTTTGCTATGAGTGGAGAAAGTGCAGACAATATTTATTCTAATACTTGGCCGTTAACTAATATGAAATAAGTATAATGTTATAATGTTTTAGTTTAAGTATAATGTTCTTTTAGTTGAGTTAGTTTTAAGAATGTAGAATTTTTAAGAAATTTTTTTTTTTATTTTTGTTCCAGTAAACTTCAAAATTGTATGACAATGTAACTTTTGTATAACACTGAGGATGGCCATATATATGACCGAAACATGTATGTTGTAATAACCCAATGATAATTGGAGTACGACCGAATTATAAATATATATTGAAGTTTAGTGGAGGAGACAGAGTATTATTAATTCCCTCATTTAATATGAAATAAGTTGAGGAAAGGCATTTATCTATGGCACCCCGATTATTTTCTGAGATAATGTCATTTATGATGTTTAATTTGTCTGGGATTGGAACTTTTGTGAAGAAAGATTCATCAAATGACCAATATATCTGTTCAAGTTCAATTTTGTAATATTTGTAGGTACTAGGTGTGGCGAATTGAGGGCAAAACTTGGAGTATGATCGACATAACTAAAAAAAACAGTGGCACTCAAGACATTTTGCTTTCTGTCTAAAATAAGAAGTTAATAATTATTCATTTATAGATGCAATAAATTTATTTTACATTGTAATGAATTTATAATTTTTCTAGTTTCAGACTCTCTAGTATTATAGCATCCTACATTTTTGGAAAATTGTATCAAATGCATTCTTTCATTCTCATCTAATTTCTAAAGACGAATTTGTAGCATTGCTATCAACTAAAATTGAATTAAGGCACAACTTAATAGTTTAAGTCAAGAGCGTTTTCCTATAGAATAGAATAGAAATTAGAAATAAAAAAATTGGAAGCCACGTCGATTACCACTGAACTACGGTCAACAGTAAAAGAAATAAAACCAAGTTGCATTAAAGTTACAAATAATGTAATACGGCGATACTATACATATTTGTAACTTTTAAATGCAATTATGAAGGCAAATATCAAAAGTAACCTATCGCTGCGCTGTAAGGCAGGTGAAAAATGCTTTGAAATGATGAGTATCACTCGACCCCTACTGCTATTTGAAAATTTGGGTGTTGTGTCCACCCCTATCACACGGCTAAAGCGATTTCAATAAAAAACTAATCATCTTAGGACTCCCCCAAACTCATACACCAAAATTTAGCTCAATTGGTTGCAGCATTTAGGCGCTATCATGGAAGAATACATATACACAGACAGACACTTTCATCTGGAAATGGTCTTAATCGTCTCAGTGATCTTTAAATTCATTTTTTTAGCGCGTTCACAATACTTTCCCAATGGGTCGGGAAAGTAAATAGAAAAAATATGTGTACCTAGGTGATTTTAAATTTGAGTGGATAGTATTACTCGGAATCTACGGGATCTAGAAAGTTTTTGAATTCTAAAAACTCAAATAGACAATTTTAATTCGGAAACAAAATCTGATTCAGCACAATACATAGGGCAATTTATTCATTTTTTAACAAAATTTATATATTTCTTGCGTACTATTCCCGAAATCAGCTCTCAGATACACAGTAGTATTTTTTACAAGCTCCAATACATTTATACAGGGTGATTCATTGGTAAATGTACATACATACTTAACATGCATATAGAGGCTACTCAGGCGTTTTCAAATAACACATACTTTATGCGTCAGTAACTTCTATTTACCAAGATATAGGATGTTTAACTGATTTTTTTTTTGACTGCTAAATTAAAAACACTCGGTATAAATATCAAAATTTGATGAATATGTTTTACTTAACCAGCACTACCGATATGTCAATATAGCGAAATCGAAATACAGGGGCAGACTTGAAGAAAGGGGTTGAATTATTAAATCGTAAAAACAACCCTGTATATAAAAATTTTAAATATTTCTCAAAATTTGGAAAAAGCAGAAAAAATAAATTAATTGAATTACCTTGTCAAATCGCATGTTTCGTTTCACTACAAAATTTTAATGAGCAAAATTAAATTTCACATTCAGGCAAAAATCCACATTGTCCCATTTTTTATAATAAATAGTAATTAAATTCAGCATAAAACAGTTACTACATTAAACTTAATTAAACTAGAATATTATCCTAAAATACTTAATAAATATCTATTAAACAAAGACAACGGGTATAACTTAAGTACACTTTAAAATTATAAATATTGTTCAAAATAGCCACCCTCTTTATTCACACATTCTAGCACTTTTAGGCTAACTACTAACTACTCTCTAATTTTGAGGTGTTTCTGATTTCCTCGCATGCAGTATTGATTCTTGCGAGTAACTGCTCCTCATTTTGAATTTCTTCTGCATAAATCGACGCTTTTAATTCTCCCCAAACGAAATAATCCATCACATTCAAATTAGAAATTCTCAGTGGCCACTGAATATGTCCACCGCGGTCTAAACATCTATTCTGAAAATTCTCATCCAGCAAAACTCACAACTAATCTGAAATGTGGTGGAGCACCATCGTGTATATACATATATTATTCATCGATGTATGAACTGAATATAATTTTTCTAATTTATAAGCACCAAAGTAAAAGAAGTTTTCTATACTTAACAATTATATATACTAAATATTTATAAAAATTAAAAAATATCCTCTAAACATACTCTAAAGTATAAATAATAATAATAATATTTATTTCAGTAAGTACAAGGATTACAATGTCGGTACAATATATCTTATAATTAATGTGAAATAAATATTAATCAAACTCCTGTAAAATATTCTGTAAGTCATCCTGTGTTGCAAAGTTTAAAACTTGTCTGCAACTGTAGATGAAGGTAGAACAGATAAAAGTGCACATGAAGCCATTTTAATTAAGTGTAACTATATCATTTTATAACCCAAAATTAGAAATATCTCGAAAACAAAACAAAAAGAAACAAATAAAAAAAGCAATAAATGAGTTAAACTGAAAAGTGAATTCTAATCGTTCCCGATTTTATTAGCATTAACATACAACATATTTGCATACTCTCGTTGGAAAAATTTTGAGCCATTTTACTTCAAACTGATTATTAAAAACTTTAAATAAAACTGAAAAAACTTGTAAGAACTGTCACCTATCACAATCTGACAGTTCACCTGAACTGTCACTTCTCAGTCGAGATTTAGCAGCCTACTTGTTTCAAAGTCAACAAATAATGCAAGTTGATAATATGTAGTTTTCGTGTATATTCGTAGGTTTTAAACTTTAAACTGAATGCAAATTTAAGTATGACCATAATTATTGTTTGTTACTGAATAATCAATCATTTTATTTACTCATTGATTAATTTACTTATTAATTCAATTTTACAAAAACAATATTTTGGACTGAATTTAGTACAGTTTCTTTTTGCGATAGTATTCTCATGTAATTAAGTTTAAATCTAGACATCTTTTGTGGAAACTGTTCTGAACTGAATTTAATTCTTATAATTTAGTGCAGATTTTTGGCTTCAAGTGAAATTTAATTTCGAACATTAAAATTTTGTAGTGAAATGAAACTTGCAATTTGACAACGTACCTAATTCAATTAATTTATTGTCTTTGAGATTTAATAATTTAACCTCTTTTTTAAGCCCGACCCTGTATTTCGATTTCCTTATATTGACATATCGGTAGTAGAAGTAGTAGAATTGTGTTTTTTTATATCAAGTGGCTCTAATTTTACAGACAAAGAAAGAAATTGTCCAAATCAATTTCTTGGTATAGTTTATCCAAAGTTAATTTAAAATACGCTACATGTCTGCCTCATATATAAGACGTATTATGCCTTCCAAAGGATACCGACAGTAATAAAAATAACTACAGTGATTGGAAATGGTATAAATGGTGGTAATGAGTTAATGATTAACCGAAAAAAAAAAAAGAGTTTGCAAATAAATATATGAATGAAACAAATAATTTTAGTGTTATTTTCTCAGGTTCATCTACATATAATTGGATGGACATCATATGGTATGGCGAAGACTTAATAATAATAATGACTTTATTGTGATATAGTAGGTACACAAAAGGCGAAGTTGAGGCACATGCCTCCTAGCTTAACCTTATCTATTACTTATTCTAGACATACACAAGAGAAATATACAAGACAAAAAAAAAAACAAAAACAATAAATGTGACCTCAATGAAAGCTTACACATATAAGTAACCCGGTTTAAGACAAAAAAAAAAAAAATAAACAAAAAACTTTTAACAAGCAAGAGAGTTGCTAACTACAGTGTATACTGGCCGTGTCTGATATATCAGACACGACACGAGCATAACATGTTGGGAGTTTCAGCATCAAGATTTATATGTGCACAGTCAGCGTCTTTTAAATATTTATCATCAGTTAAGGTCTGAAAATAATGAAGTGACGAATACAGATATTATAAAATTTTTACGTTCTATAGAAAATGTCACTGACTAAGTGAGTAAAATTTGTTGTTAGTTTATAATATCTGAAGCATATTATTATAAATGTATCTACTTATATGCATAACAAGTATTAACAATAGTATTAATTATTATAAAGGTATGTTCCTTGCTGTTCGAACACGGACTAGGTACGTGTGCATCTATGTCTAAACTTCTAAAAACCAAAACAGTCTTTTTCAGCGTAGGTTTATATGTTACCGTGTTGGAGCGGTAAGGAAAAATACAGTATACTTTTATACAAATGAACAATAATTAATACATAAAGGGTTTTTAAAATATCGTAGGACATGTATTGTTACGAGAAGTTAAAAGGGTGCGCCTATGGACGGCTACGGTCGGTATTGACATTACAAAGGGATATCGAGTTGTGGTTTTTTATATCATTTTAAACTAAAATGAGAAATACTATAATTAGGGGATATTGACCAATAAAGTATGGATGATTTGGAAGCGCCTCTATATGTATGTTAAGTATGTACACTTACCAATGAATCACCCTGTATAAAGCGGCAATCCAGACCTTATAAGTTTAATATCATATATCTAGCCGTGTACCAGAAAATTGCTCTTTTGGAAATACAAATTTGAGCTTTATGAATTATTATTATTATTTTTTGATAGAGAACATTTTTATTTTAGTACAAAATTATTAACGGGCGGTACAACACTATACAATCAGAAAATGACATATCAATAACCCAAAATTGTTCAACTACTAAACGTCATAGCACTTATACATGTTTATTAAACTCTGAATCTATATTATAACGCTTTCTTTCGTAACCAATACACTATTAAAATTAACTAATATAAATTTAATAGGCAACCACCCACAAGTTGACATTCAATGTTATTGCCAGATTTCGTAAAAAACACATTAAACACTAGCAAAATAAGAGAGGTTAACGCGATGACATTATTCCAATGACTGACTCCTCTACAAGTGAAAACAAAACGAGAATATCATAGTAGGTATATAGGCGTAATTTATGGTGTATTCTCTAAATGTATTTGCTCATGTATAGAGAATTTATTGGAACTGCTCCAAAAATGTATATTATATGCATGTATACATAATAATATTTACAGAATGGAGAAATGTTAATTAAAATTAGTAAATATGACAAGGAATCTATTGTTATCCTACTAAGACATACAAATGCAATGATTATTACACATAACCTACTTATACAAGTATAAAAAATCGGTTGTGTCGCCCCAAAACTTTCCCGACATGATATAATAAAGTGTGTCCCAAAATTAACGCAAGATATGAATTTGCCGCCATGTATGCAGTAAAGTGTGCCGACCCTAAAACAAAACAATTCGAGAGACAATTTAGGGTTAGTAAAAATGGAGCATTACACGATAGAACAACGTGTCTTCATTACAATGAAAAAATATTTCAAAAATAATGAAAGCTTGGCGGCCGCAGCTCGAAAATTCCATACAAAATATGGTTGGAATAGTGTTTTAACTTCGTCAACTAAGAAGCGATTAATTGAAAAATTCCGGGAGACAGGATCCGTTCGAGACGCCAAACACACTGGTCGTGCAAAAAAAAGCCGTTCAAATGTCAATATCGAAGTAATGCGTCTCCAACGTGTCACTGTGTGGTGTGGATTTTGGGCTGGAGGCATAATTGGACCATACTTTTTTTGAAAATGAGGCTGGTCAAGCAGTGACTGTTACCGGTGCTCGATATCGCTACCAATGACGCCACAGAAACCACGTTAGAAATCTTGTATTTTAATTATAATAATATTAGGTTCCAACTACCTAACTGGTGAAATTTTAAACGCAATTTTATCGAGAATACATACAGATACACACACAGACAGACTTCCATCTAGAATTGGTCTTAATCGTCTCACGGAACTTCAAAATGGTTATATCCGTCTTTATCTCAAAAAAATTTTCCCTCTGCGGGAAAGTAATATATTATGAACCTCTTTAAGATCAGTAATATTGATTTTAAACATAATCGATGAGTCTATAGAATCTTTAGCCTAAAGTAAGATTCAAAAACTCGTTTTACCCTTACACGAAAACACTTTTTTGTTAAATCTCGACGCGCGTTTCGCTTACACTGTTAACATCCTCAGGAGGGAATAAAAACAGTTTTAAAATAAATTAAGACACATCGAGATTTATAGCTTAAAACGAAACGAAAAATATACAAATGGCAGATATTTTAACACAAGACCAGAGACTACATAAAATTGTAATAAAAAAAGTACTCGATCATGGATAGTAAACTATCATTTCGACTTAAAACTCAAAATGACAGCTTATTTACAATAGTAAAATTGAACAATTTTTACCCAATCAAAAGCCAATTTTACTTAGGTACTGAAATGTAAATTTCACTCAACAACAAACAATTCGATAAAAGACAAAATACGTCATTGTTAAATTAAACAACATCCATACCAACCGAGTGAAAGCCAGTCAATTTTTCTTCCAATTAATAATCTATCTATTTAGTAGCCACAAATTAGATTACTACAACACATTATAAGTGAAAATTGACACCTTTATTTATTGTTCAGTCTCATTATATTTTTCAGCTCTTTTAAGCGTTTGCAAGCTCATTTTTCTGAAGTGTCTCTCCACTTGTCTAGGTAATGCGGCATTGTTTTTTCTGAACAATACACATGTCAAGTACATACTTTTACTTTTCATTTACATGAATAACCACTAGGAGTGGTTTTATTTAAATTTTATAGTGTATAATTCGCATCAAAATCTAGACGATTACATTTGGGAAGTAATATAATCATATTATGTAGGTATGTCTTAGAAAATAAAAGTTTCTCGGGTTATTAGGCCGTCGCGTCGTGGCCCTGTACGGGTAGTGAGGTTAATACCTATGCATAACCCTACTGCTGGCAAAGCGTTGAAAAGAAATTCTATAAGAGGATTAATATATGGCCGCGAAAGCGTTACCCAAATCATTGAATCTAATGTAAGAAGAAAAAGCTCTAATGTTTAATGGAAAAAATCGGTTATGTCATTCCAAAACTTTCCCGAAGGTTGAACTATCCATATCACCTCAATAATATATAGTGGAGTTTATTGGATGCTGTACATTGTAATCTAAAATATAATATCATCTGGGTAACGAAATGTTTTTACATTATTATAATTTTAGTTTAAAAAATAATTATAAAATATTATAAACTAATCCAACTACCTAACTACTTTGCTCAAAAATTCGAAATCAAAAATTGCAAGAGTAAGGACCTTCCGCACGCAAAGCCGCGCCGATTACCACTGTGTTACGGCCGACGTTATAGAATATGCAATTGCTAATCAACGATCGCCGCACTAGATACTCGTAAACGCAATTTTCTCGAGAATCATAGAGGCAAATAACAAAAGTAACCTATTGTTGTAAAGCAGATAACATGCTAAACTAACCGAACAACCTACCTAATTACTTTGGTCAAAAATTAGAAATAAAAAAAATTGCAAAAGCAGGGATCGAACCCAGGACATAGCGCACGCAAAGCCACTCCGATATTTGCAACTTTTAGACGCAATTTTCTCGACAATGACGGAGACAAATATCAAAGGTAACCTATCGCTTTAAAGCAGATAAAAAATGCTTTCCAATGATGTATCACATGATCCCTACTGCTATTTATGAATTTGGAGGTTGTGTGCACGACTATCGCAGAGTGAAGGCGATTTCAACCAAAAACTAATGGGTTCACCCTAGGACTCCCCCAAACTCAAATGCCAACATCTACTTCAATTGGTTGAAGCATTTAGGTGCTATCGTGGAAGAATACTTATTTCCCGCGAACGTTAGAGAGGTAGAGGAATACATTACTGAACTTAAATTAAATAAAGCACCCGGATTTGATGAAATTACAACAAACGAAATTAAATCATTGTGTCCTTATCTTAAAGAACCATTGTGTCACCTAATAAACAAGATCTTTTCCGATGGTGTTTTTTCAGAAGCTCTTAAAATTGGCATTATTAAGCCATTGCACAAAAAGGGTGATAAGGGTATTGTATCGAACTATAGACCCATATCTCTTATTTCAAATGTGGCTAAGATAGTTGAGAAGGCTATAAAAAAGCGTATGATCTCATATGCAGAAAAGTTTGAAATTTTATCCAGCAGACAATTTGGTTTCAGGAAAAACATATCAACGGAGGATGCTATAGTACACCTTACAAATAAGATATATTCTGCGCTCGATAATAATAATAGTACAATATGCATTTTTTTTAGATTTGGCACGGGCTTTCGATACCGTACATCACGAAACACTGATTGGAATTATGAATGATATAGGGTTTAGAGGAATAGGACTGGAACTCATTAAAACTTATTTAACAAACAGAATCCAGTACGTACGAATTGATAGCGAAATAAGCGAACCTCAATCTGTACAATATGGAGTTCCACAAGGCACTGTTTTGGGTTCGATATTTTTCAATTTTTACATCAATGGTCTTTATCAATTATCCTGCAGACGCGATGTATCATCATTTGCCGATGACACTGTGATTCTGTATACTGCTGGAACTTGGAGAGAAGTGCAAGAAATTGCTGAAGAAGACATGTCTTTAATTAAAGCGTGGTTTGATGAAATGTACCTTTCAATTAATTTTGAAAAGACTAAATATATTGCGTTTAGTTGTAATAACGCTCAGGCACCTCCATTCAGAGAATTAAATATAAAAGACGCGACGAATCAAGTGACGATTTCTCAGACGAATTCTATAACCTATCTCGGTATTGAAATAGACAGATTTTTAAAATGGGACAAGCATATACAAAATTTAGTCAAAAAAATACGTTATCTCATTTTTAAGTTTCGACAGCTAAGGTCATTTCTACCTAGATCTCAGTTAATTACTGTATACTATGCTCTGGTTCAATCTCTGTTGCAGTACGGAATTGCTGGTTGGGGTGGTGCTTACAATGTGCATGTGAAGCCGCTAGAGACTATTCAAAAACTGTTACTTAAAATCATCTTCAATAGGGCTAAATTGTTTTCAACTGAATTATTGTTCAAAGAGAGTGGAATATTTTGTTTGAGACAATTGTATTTTTATAGAATTATTTTGCTACAACAAAAAAAAACGACATACGTTAATTTCTATTGATCACCATCACAATACAAGGCATAAGAAAGAAAAACAGTTTTTTCAACTAAAAGCTTCTAAAAGAAAAGGGCAACGTTCTTTTAATTTCTTGTCACCGAGAATATATTCCAATATGCCTGTAAATATAAGAAATATTGAAAATATATTTCATTTCAAAAGAAAAATAAAAACATGGGTTTCGGATTGTTCCTCAAGGTTAAATAAATTATTCAATTGAAGTGCAGTTCTCGAGTATGCTGGTTCTATTGGTTCTATTGTTTTTTATTTTATTGTTTTTAATTTTTTGTGTCTAAATGTAATAGGGGATTGTTTTGTATCATGATTCATGAATAAGTGTTTATTTTTTTTTTCTTTCGGTTTATGGTATTACAAAATTTTTAATATTAATACTTATGTTGTGGTTAGATCGTATACGAGTGCACGCTTCGAAATGAGTTGATGGCATCCATGCACAAACCATTTTTTGGTTTCAGTGGAGGTATTTCATTTATTTCTGGCTGGCATGAATTGTGTTTACAAGAATGTATATATTATTTGGAAATAAATTATTATTATTATTATAATACATACAGACACGCAGACAGATAGATCTCAATCAGGCAACCGTCTTAGTCGTCTCAAGGGACTTCAAAATGGTTATCTCCGTCTTTATCTCAACTCGTTTAGCGCATTCATAATACTTTCCATGGCCCAGGAAAGTAAAATGCGTTAAGCTATGTGGATATTATTTTAGAACAAATCTGGTTTTACAATTACTCTTCTTGTTTTGGTGTAAAGAAAGAAGTTAATTATATTGATGTGAAGACGGCAGATAAAGTTTAGCAGGTAATTTACGAACATACCCGAATCTTGTGTTGGTAGAATATGTATTTTACTTTCCCGACTTATAGAAAAAGTATTGTGAACACACTAAAAAAAATCGGTTGTGTCGCCCCAAAACTTTCCCGACAAGATATAATATAATTGAAAATATATACCTGCGTAACGAAACAGAATTTTAATAATAATAATAACAATTATAATTGTATTATTTGCATTATTTCCAATAAACTAACGTAACAAACTAACTGCTTCATTCAAAAATTAGAACAAAAAAAAGGTATTACCAGAGCTGGGATTCGAACCCCGAACCTATCGTATATACTCGTATTGTATTTTAAATGTAATATATATACGTTCCAACTACCTATCTAACTGCTTTAAACGCAATTTTCTCGAGAATTAAGTATAGGGGCAAATATGAAAAGTGACCTATCGCTGTAAAGCAGATAAAAAATGCTTTAAAATGATGTATCGCTCAACCCCTATTGATATATGAAAATTTAGCGGTTGTGTCCACCCCTATCACAGGGCTTAAGCGATTTCAACCAAAATCTAATGGGTTCATCCTAGGACTGCCGGAAACTCATATGTCAAAATTTAGCTCAATTAGTTAAAGCGTTTGGGCGCTATCGTGGTAGAATACATACAGACACACACACAGACTTCCATCTGGAAATGGTCTTAATCGTCTCAAGGAACGTCAAAATGGTTATAGCCGTCTTTATCTCAATTTTTTTAGCGTATTCACAATACTTTCCCTGTGCGGGAAAGTAAAGCAATTTGAGATAAAGACGGATATAAGCTTTATGAAATTTCCTGAGACAATTACAATATGACTATTTGCAAGCATATTTTATTTGTTTTTTTAGCGATATTTGCCTCCATAATTCTCGAGAAAATTGCGTTTAAAAGTTATAAATATGTACTTCCATCTGAACATGGTCTTAATCGTCTCAGGCGACTTCAAAATGGTTGTATCCGTCTTTATCTCAATTTTCTTTAGCGCATTTACAATACTTTCCCTGAGCGGGGCAAGTAGACTTAAAAAAAATAAATGAAATGTGTGTTCTTATATAATTTTGATATAAAATCGTAGGTAACAAAATATTACTTCTGTATTAACAATTATTTAATTGAATTAATCATTTAATTTGTTCAAAATTACAAAGCAGAGTGATATAAAGAAAGCCACAACATACATACATAACAGGCGACGCCCGGCGTCTCCAAAGTCGTCTTATTTATATTACGTCACACATAGCTTTCGCTCACAAGTGTGTATTTCCATTTTATTTTCAATTCTTCAAATTGATAGCTAAATTTAAACACACTCAGTCTCTGCATTACATACATTTCGTTGTGGTAATAATGCTTGAAATTTTATGGCGTAAGAATTTTATAAATTCCTTCTACGGACCACTTATGCTATGATATTGCAAGCAAAATGATCAATGATCTGTTTCAGTCAGTGAAGGAACATTGCAAAGCTTCCCACCTAACACCCGCAGTTCGTTATTTGGAAAACTTTAATAAAATAATTGAGAAGTTTATAGGGCACATTCGTTTTCGAAAATTGTTACATGAGATCGCGATGTATCACTCGATTTCTTCTATTGCTATTTAAAAATGTGGGGATTGTGTGCACCTCTATCAAAGCGATTTCAACCAAAAACTTCATCCTAGGACTCCCTCAAACTCACATACCAAAATTTAGCTCAATTGGTTAAAGCGTTTGGGAGCTATAGTGGTCGAATATATAGAGACACAAACAGAGATAGACAGATTTCCATCTGGAAATGGTCTTAATCGTCTCACATTGATTTTTCTGAAAAATAGTAGTATCTGCATATTATGCAAACATATTATAGTTTTCAAAAATGCTTAAACTTAAAAATTTAATTGGCATTTCACTTAAATGAAGTTTGCCCATTTAAAATAAATAAAAAAAACAAATTGAAGCCCGTTTAAGAAGTAAAACTGACAATAGATAGCTATTATTGGAAATAAAACGTCAACTTGAGTAAATTATTTCAAATGACATATATGTCAAGTTTTTCCAGCTTTCTAGGATTGCTAATATTGTTGTTACCAGTTTTGCGGATCAGGTAAAATTTCAATGTGGACCTATTACAGACGAAATTTATACGAGTAAGCTTTGACAGAGTTTAAGCATTTTTGAAAACTATGTTTGTATATGCAGATACTACTTTTTTTCTGAAAAATCTTTGTGTGGAGAAAATACTACGTAAATCATTTGAATTGCTCATTTGTGTACTTTCATACCTCCATATCAAGTTTTTGAAAAATTATATACAGGGTGAGTTTTTCGATACGAAGACAATCGACTGAAGTTCTGGATTTTTTGTAACTGTCAATACTACTGTTCATTAAGGTAGCAGTGGAATATCTCACCAAATAATTGAAGAAGAAGCATCCATTTACCATATTATGAAATTCTTCTTAGTTACTGAGATACAGGGTGATTTGTGAAAAATGCCGATTTAGATTTTGTCGATTAGTTCCAAAACTATTTACTTTCGCGATACGGTTTTAATTAGAAAGTTGGTTAGGTTAAATTTCTCTACAAGATGCTGACTTTAGATTTAACCTCCGACGTTTTATCTTTCGACACCTACCATCAAACTTTGTTTTTTAAATACGGACCTGAATCTTTAATTTTCGTTTCCTAAAGCGTTTATCATTCCCTTTAAAATAAAATATCAGTCAGGTATGTCCGTCAGCGTTTTGTTATGAAAATAACTACCATCATATTTTTTCCCAAGTACGGACCTGAAAATGGGTTGAAGAATAAATTGGAAATATTTCCAACATTTTAAGAGGCTTGTTTCTTGCAATTTTTTAAAGACCTAGCATAAAAATATAGTGAGTTTTTAAAATGAGCATAGCACTCTATATTATAAAATTTTTACCGGACTTTTATGTATAAATTTTTATGCATTTATTGAGATATTGGCCTTTTCGGGTATCCCATTTACATTTTTATATCGCATTCTTTTGAAAATGTTCTTAACGCGTTCATAACGGCAATAAAGCAGATTTCTGGGAGACACCTGGAGCATTCCTAACCCATTTTATAGTCGAGGCCTAGTAAATCGAAAATTTAGGTTCAGTTCGTTTTTGTTTAAGAATCAAGTAAGATGTCCAAGCTTGTGTGTTTAAGTTTATCTGAGAAAATTAAAGTTTTGGAGGACGTTGATAAAGGCTGCAAAAAAAATTGATGTTGCTGAAAAATTCGGTGTTTCCTCAAGTTGTGTATCTCTGACAGTAACAACTCCGAAAACTATGATCAAGAAAACTAATGGGTAACACTTATGGTTGGAGCAAACATGGATGGCTCACAAAAACTGAAATTACTACTCATAGGTAAATTGTTTAAAAAGAGTTATATAGTTTTGGAACCATTCACAAATCACCCTGTATCTCATAAACTAAGAAGAATTTGATAATATGGTAAACGGATCCTCAATAGGGATCAAAAAACACAACTTTCCTCTAATTTAAGCGACCTCGTAGCTCTTAAAGTTTCTGCGATAGCAATAGTGGTATTACTTAAAACGGACACCCTGTATAGACGTAAGTATGTTTTCTTTAAGTAAAATTGTAAAATAAATATTGATAAACTTATTATTTCTTTTTTTAATGCAAATAAATTTATTTACTATTATAAATAATTTGTTACAGTTTGTACTTGATGTTTTAGTTATAAAATGCTGAGTTTGAGAGAGATCGTTGTTCACCCTGTATTATTCTTATACTTTCTTTTAGTTTCCAGTTAATTAAACAATTTTCTCTCAAGTTTGAAGAATAAAGTTCAAAGTTGGGTTGGACTGTATAATATGATAATTTTAAATGTAACTTTTATTGTTTCATTATGGCTTTCTTTATAATGAAATTCAAACTTGCCCATCCCACTTCTAAGTTCTAAGTAGGAAAAAATAGATTCAACAAGAATAGTAGGTACTTTCTTATTTATAATTTTAATTAGACACTTTATTATTATTATTATATTTTAGGTATTTAATTTCAAATCATAACTGAATTTAATTTTAATATTATATGTTATTTAATAAAAATTATATTTAATACACGTTTTTTAGGAAATGTATTTCAAATAAAAATAACTCGCGTGAACACTAAGATAAACAATAGGGTACGGAAGAAGTTAGCGACGTGAATACGGTTAGAAATGCACTTGAAGTTTTCTTTAAAACATCAGGAGCAGCGTCATCGATCTACACATTCTATGAAAACAGGACATACCCTAAATGTATATATATTGCTGCACAGAATATAGGACATGCGCCCTATATTGTTGAACCTATATCACCATTATTTAACTGTAGCATATTACGTCACGCAAGCATTCCTGATTGAATGCAATTCATAGAGAATTGAGGCTATGTACACATAAAGGCGAAAATTAGTTCAGCGCTATAAAATATTTTTTATTGTGTTTGCCATAATGCTCTCTATTATTCCACCCTATCATTCTTTACAAAATATTATTTTGTACTTCGCCTACAAAAAAAAAATATTTTAAATAACTAGTCATCATACAAGTGGAGTGAATATATTTTAGTGAGAAATAAATGAAATAATTTTAATAACTACTCTTTGAGTATCCTACTTAAGAACCAAACATGTTTCGAAGGTATCTAGCCTTATCATCAGTGCTGAAATGTTACAGAAAAGGGGATTGCATTATGTAAGTTAAAAAGGGGAGGAGTGGAATGAAGTCACCTGGGCAAAAATGTTTTATGGGAAATTTGGTTCCTTAGCATTTAATTATACTTCTAATTATGCCATGTGTGTTTCCTGGCCTATCAAAATTGACATTTTTTTCGGAAAATTTAAAAAAATTGAAATTGCCTTATTTTTTTTGATTCGACGCAAAAATTAATCTAGTTAATAAAAAACCGATAAAAATTAAAATACAAATTTAATTATTAAAATTATTGCAACTTTGCCCCAACCGTTTGAAGTATTTTTGTTAAAGATTTGATTTTTATAGAAAAAGCAGTATTAGGCATAATAATTTGTAACTTAAACATTTTGAAAATATCATTTTAAATTACCGAAACATTTTGAGAAATTTTGCAAGATTTTAAAAATCCAAATACTTTTATTTTTGAAAAACTAGAAAAAAATTAAAATAAATTCCACCAAACTGCTGCAAATTGATACATGGACAAAAAAGTAAAATACAAACAACTTTTTCCTTTGACATCTTTTGAAATTTTAAAAAATAACAGTTTTTTGAAATTTTCCGAAAAAAATGTCAATTTTAACAGGTCAGGTAAGTCAATTTAATTAAATGCTAAGGAAAAATTTCCCCATATGACGCGCACGTTCTCTTCTATAATCTCTACAGCGTAGTTGAGAGTTAGATTTATTTATAAGAATAAAATTATCGTCAAAATGCATAACGCTTTATGGATAGTTTAAAAAATATAATATAAAACCATTTTTCCCCGCGGTGACTTCGGTACACTCCTCCCTTTTGTATAATTAGTTAACTTACATAATGCAACCCCCTTTCTGTAACATTTGACCATTGATGGTGTTGCTAAATAGCTTCGAAACATGTTTGGTTTTTAAGTCAGATACTCAAAGAGATTAAAATTATGTCGTGAAGTTTGCCTTTTAGTTCTCACTTAAAAAAATACATATTTATATTCAACAAACTTCTCAAATTACATACCGACATGTTTCCGACGCATTAAGTTCTCATCAATAGCATGGCCGAAAAAATTACTAGCTTCACGTAATTTTGTTTAACAAGGCTAAGGCAACGGTCGCCAGATAGGTATACAGGAGCGGCACTCTGTAACAAAATAGCGATAGAGATTCCCTTCGCTTCGCTATTTCGTACTCTGTAACCAGATTCGGTATTTTCCGTGTCTAGCTGAACATGACCGAAGGGGCGATAGAGAAGCGAATGATAGAGACAACTTGAAAGGTGTTTCTATGATCCTTCTGTCTCAGTCTATTCAATCCATGCATGAGTTTTTTATCTTTCTTCATTCAATGGCAATAAAATGAAAAGAGGTTAGGTTATGGTTGTTTGTATTATGAATTTCAGGTGATATTATTTATTTTTTAGGTAAACTTCTTACAATAATTATAAACATTTATCGCGAAAAAGGTATAAAGGTAAGCATTTAATTTAAGACATTTTAACAAATATCATTTTTGAGTGCGATCAAAATTTGTAAACAATGGTAGCAACCTAAGTATCTACCACTTTAAACTGTAAATTATTAATTAGGGATAGATACTTAGCTATGTATGCATAGAGAATTGTAATAATATTAGTGTATCTATAAAACAAATTATAGGTCTTTATTTAGACAAAAAGTTCAATAAAACGCCTATCATCATGTAGACTAAATCCTTTTTCTAGCTCTATTTTCATGAATTCTTGCTATATTGTCGATTTTGTTACAAGAAATCTTTGCAGTGGCAACATTTACAACAATCACATATACAACGCTTTTTGTAAAACCAAATAAAGAACTACTAAACACTATCAATCTATTAAGATTAAGCCCAAAATACAAAGTAAAATAAACAAAGGAAATGTGAGGTTAATGTCAATTAAATATCTTCTTATTATTGTATTTTTTCATGGCTTTAAGCAAATTTGTCGTATGTTTTCTAGACGCTTAGTAGTATTTTCTCTGTCCGATTGAGAAACACGAAGCTTAGCGAACTATTACCGAGGCTATAAGGATTCGCTTATAGAGTACCGATAATGAAGTAATAGCGATCCTTATCGCTTGCTTATTCTCTATCTCTATCCTTAAAATTCATATTACAGAGTGCCGCTCCTGATGATATCGTTTCCCTCTTATTATATTCCTTTATTTTGGCAACCGAACGTTTGAAGACCACCCTCCGAAGCGTTTCCCAGACCTCAATATGTGGGTAATGCTGACAGAAGGATAAAATTCTCTACTGCTGGCGTGTTATGTTTTAATTATTTTTGCATTATTCTAACTTTACTACTGGTGGTACCTACACATTACGCGCGGTGAGATGTGTACTGCTGTGGAGATTGTATATGGTATTGTATCTGCCAGTATATAATTACGCTGTGCTTAAAGACAAGTCGATGTTGTAGATAGTAACGACTATGGAACTTTGACGATATATCATAATACAACATAATAAGAGCGAAAATGATATCGCCATTATTTGTTGTCGGCCTCGGTCGAAGACTGGTGAAACAAAATTAGTCTAAGGCTCTGATAATTTAAGCAAAATCCCATCTATACTTGAAGACAGTAATTTTGTCCACAATGTCACAAAATTATTTCTCCTTTATCTCCTATAGGTATACAATATATATATATAGTGCTAATATTTATTGAAATTTGATCTACATCTCGATTTACTTGATCAACTGTATCAAACATTTTCATTTAAATGACAGTCGTTTCTATATATCACCAACAATTTCATCATTGTCCATCCATGTATTTTTTTGCAAGAACTAACTATACATATATAAAAATCCAAATAAAGCATATTATGCAGTGAACAAGAGTCTAATTCATAACAAGTGAAAAATCTGCCTCACTGCCTACATTTCGATTTGGTTCACCAAGTGGCTATCAAAAATATTGTGAATATTCAAATGCTAATCGTTGAGAAAAGTGCATCATCGTCTAGACAAATAATTTTCTAGAATAACCAACGAACTTCGATAGAAATCCAAACAGCAGTGATCTGTCTACGACTCCAGTCAAACATTGCAAGAGAGTTTAAACAATGAATTCGAATATGGAATACATTTTATGCTACGTTAAGAACTTATGGTAAATGCTAGTTTACGGATTATTCTCTTCAATTTTATGAAATACTATTCAATCTGATCGTTTGCTTGAGCCATTAAATTGTAGCTACTATTTAATAGCTTAACTAATGATGCAATTTTATTTTATTAATCGAAATTATTGTTGGTCAACCATATCAGAAGAGCACGAATACAGATGATAAAACGTAACGGTTATTCTTCTTATATTATTATCATTTTGTATGGAACTAAAGAAACAGATAGAATAAAAAACATAAAATAGTGCCTCAATTAAGATAGAAACTACAGTTAGTTTTTAGAAGATCAAGATCGCAGAGATTGAAATTAAAAGCCGGTAGACATAAAATAAAAACGAAACAAAAAATAAAACTGAACGAATATGTGTAGGAAAGAAACGGCAGGTAAAAGGGATACGATGCATTTACTACCAAAAATACAAGGTGTTTATAAATTCAATAAAAAAATCAAGTAAAAATTGGATTTTTTTTATTTTTGGGACAATTTGTAGAGAAAGTTTTGGAAAATTAAGTGGCAAAGATTATGTTTTCCAAATGTTGACCATCGCGCTGCTGGTACTACTCTAACCGAAAACGCAAATTAGCCGCCACTCATCTTTCTTGGAATGGCGGCCATTTCGGTGCGGATATTGTGCTCCAATTGCAGTAGAGTTCATGGTTTGTTTGTATAAACTTTCTGTTTAAGGTATCCCCATAAGAAATAATAAAGTGTTGTAGGAGGCTAATTGATGGTACCTCGACGAGAAATCACTTTTTCTAGGAAAATTTGATTGACAACCGCAAGCGATTTTTTTGTCAATGCGCATTTAAAACAAAACTCAAGTACCTAAATATCCAGAATTAATAAAATCAGTTGTCAATTGCATAAAAAAAATTATGTATACTACTTAACCTAATACGACCTGCTCTTGATCAATATTATTCAATTTAAATGTCAAGTAGTATATCTAATATAATGTATACTTAAGCACTTTAAACTTGACATTATTATCAAAAAGTCAATTTAGTTAATTGCAAATTAAATTGTTGACTATTTCGTGTACGTTTTTTGATGCTATATCAATGACGTCTACAGGGTGTTCGGTCAAAAACAAACATAAAATCAACACCCGTTTCAGTCCGCACAATGTGGTTCAAAATATACTTAAGTCTTCCTTATTTAATTATTGAACTTGAATTGGCAAATTAATATAAGGATGAATATTAAGAGCCAAAATCGTTTAAAAATCTCTCGAAGTGGGACCTTTTGGAAAATTGATACCGATTGTGCATGGAGGATGATGAGACGGCGGAATATGTAGTATGGTTTTCTAGATTCGCAGCATTCGGTGAAGTAACCTTTCTACTAGCGAGTCTAAAACAATGCTCAACCAGCAAAATAATCGACTTCATTAACAACCTCGTGTTAAAAACTACCAAGAGCTCTGCAATTTTATGTAGAAGAAACGAAATATAATTGTATCATTTAGGTTCCAATCGAATATCATCCCTACAATATTATTTATAACTAAAATATTCGTTAAATCGAATACGGGGTGTCGTAGAGGTCTGTAGAATGGGCCATAATTTGACTAATTCAAATAAACTTGCAACTAATAATAACGGCTGATTCGAAATGATCGGACTATACCGAGTGTCCCACCGGGATTATGGCGAAACTACACTGTGGAACTACCTGAAAATTTGGTGTAGTACTTATGTCGACGGGGACAATTCAAATAAAATGTTTTCAAGAATCTGGTAGTTCCGGAAGTGGGTGTCAACTTCCTTATTTTAAATACAACCCTATGTCCAGCAGTTTTCGAAATATTTGAAATTTCATGTCGTCAAATGACGTTTACAGATTAAAGAATAATTACCATTTTACTTTCCCGCACATGGAAAGTATCGTGAACACGCTAAAAAAAAAATTGTGCGGAAGCCCTAGGATGAATCCATTAGTTTTTGGTTTAAATTGCATAAGCCCTGTGATTGGGGTGGGCACAACCGCTAAATTTTCGAATAGCAGTAGGGGCCGAGTTTTTTTTTTGTTATATGAGAGCTTTAATAATTGAATTTGTTGGGATATCTTAGTAGTTATAGACCTACTTTAGGCGCCGATGTATATATTTTTTTAATAAATATTAATACAGGGTATTTGAAAAAAAAAACGGTATAAAATCGAATTGAAAAAAGTGTCAAAATTCATACTTTTTAAATACCAACCCGCATTTTTTTTTTCTTTTTTTGCGTAAAAAATAAGGGCAAGTTTATGAAAGGATGTCTATTCCAAAAATTTTTCAAAATATTGACAATTTTACATTTTTCTATTACAATAGTTATTGGACTTTGAAATTTAATTAATTTTAGTTGGCCATGATGGCTTTGAAATCTAATACCTAAATATAATACACAAATAATCAACAATTTTGACAATAGTAGATAGTAATTAGTAATATAATAATCATGGTGGAGCGTATAAATTATATTAAAGTCTTCGTTAATGTCTAAATAATCTAAATTGGTTCACTGAATGTGACAGAACGTGTAATTTTGCTGCCAGATACCCAGAAAAACACAAACCATCACCTTATAACGTTGTTAAGCTTATAGTACATAATTTCGAAGATTTTGATGAAGTAATAACGAGACCGTATGATACAAACTTGTCTAAGATTATCTCATAAAAAATCATTTAACTATCATATTTAATTGATTTCTAAAGCCATCATAGCCACCTAAAATCAATTAAATTTCAAAGTTCTATCACTATTATGTAATAGATAAATGTAAAATTGTCAATATTTTGGAAATTATAAATTTTTCAAATTCATAAACTTGCCCTTATTTCATATGCAAAAAAATATAAAAATTGCGGTTTGCCATTCCAAAATTTGGACACTTATTCAATTTGATTTTATACCTTATTTTTTTCAAATACCTTGCATTAATATTTATTTAAAAAATATACGAGTACATTCCATATAATAAAATATTGTATTTATTCTTTAATCTACAGACGACATTTTTAACATAAAATTTCAAATATTTCAAAAACGGCTGGACATAGGTATAATTGGCCCTGTCGACCTAAGTACTACACCAGATTTCCAGTTTTTTTGCAGACTGTAGTTTCTCCATAATCGATCGAAACCCTTCCCGGTGGGACACCAGGTGGTTCAGCAGTAGTGAAGAAACAAATAAGGCAGACTGTGGAACTTGATAGAGAGAGCCTTTAATCATTTACATAATATGGTAAGTTATGAGTGATAAAATTGAATTTTATAAAGTTCTCGAAAGCTACTAGAGGTATCTTTTTGAAATATTGCCAGGCGCCATGATCGAGAGGGCCTTTGTTAAGTGTTGTATTCTATACCTAAACGTATCTAATAGATTTTGCTCTACGAATTAGATTCCACTTAAATTTTAATGAACCATGTTAAAAAAAAGAAAACAAAAGACTAAAATGTTAAGTTGTGCTTAACACCTTGAATCGAATCTATTTTTATCATCTGCTGTCATAGGTACTCCTCGCATTGTTGGTAAGAGATACCTACCAACTAATAATAATGAACGCCCATACATAGTTTTGTTCTATTATATGCAGCCAGCAGTTTAGTGTTTATACGTAACAAATTGTAAAAGGAAGTAACCTTTTCCACAAACTAAATTATAGTGAAATCGTCGTCCATCTTTTCTATTATTACAAAGTGACAGGTATAGGAAATGAGGCGAGCGTAGGACTTCCTATTTTATGCGTCTTTTAAATGTTTTTTTAAATAACTTTGGAAATATTTATTCTCGTAAATAGGTTAATATTAGTTTTCCGTTTCGGAGATTGAAGGTGCGGCAAATGTATAGGGTGTGATTTGGTTACATTACTGGCCACATATTTTATACAGGGTGGTCCAACGAAAAGTTTGCACCTAGCTTTTCTCTTTTTTTTGTAGTCGAATGCGAAAATGCTCGGACACGTCGATTTTGCTTTTGAGGGGGACACATTTTAAACATATTTTTCGATCTGCGCCTTTAACCCCCTAGCGGGGGTGAGTAACAACCCTAAAATTTTAAATGGAAAGAGGGGTCTAATGACATATCATTTGAAAGGACACAAAATTGTCTTTCTAATGATACCCTATTTGTCGAATTTTACTAAAACAGTTAATACGAAAACGACTTTAAAGACATTAAGCCGATAATTTTGGTATTAATGAGAAATACAAATAAGTTTTAATTATTGCGAGTGAAAACACCTGCAATCGTTAGTACATTCCAATGTTTGTTAGTTTTAACATTGCTTTGTAAAAAAAGTAAACAAGCTGTTAAATTGATTTATTAAAACGTTACATTAACAAATGTTGAAAATGTGACCCATTTGATTCCATACAATAATACAGATTTTGTTCAAATCTATTTCTAACATTTTGTAGCATATCAGGTGTTATGTTTCTGCACTCTTCTGTAATGCGTTGGCGAAGATCTTCTATGGACTCGGGCTTCGTGGCAAAACATTTATTTTTTAAGTGCCCCCAAAGAAAAAAGTCTAAAGGCGATAAATCCGGTGACCTGGCAGGCCATTCAATTGGGCCCCTCCTTCCAATCCACCGTCCAGGGAACCGGTCATCTAAGAACTGTCTTACAGGAGCCACATAGTGCGGAGGTGCTCCATCTTGCTGGAAATAAAGCCGATCAGCAGTATGATTTTGGTCATCTTCTATTATTTGTGTTATTAAAGGATCAATTGTGTCTTCAAGCATGTTTAGGTACACTTCACCAGTTAAATTTCCAGGAATAAAAAGTGGTCCTATAATATGATTTCCTAATATGCCACACCAGACGTTTATTTTTTGAGGATACTGGGTATGAACTTCACGGAATAAATGTGGGTTACTGTCATCCCAGTAACGGCAATTGTGCCTATTTACAGCTCCATTCAAATAAAATGTGCATTCGTCGGAAAAACAAATGTTAAATAATAATTGCGGATCTTCAATTAAACGCTGGCTCATTGCTTCACAAAATTGCAGCCTTCTATCAGGATCATCCTCATTTAGTTCCTGTACTAATTTGATTTTGTACGGATGAAATTTGTACGCTTTTAAAATTCGTATTATGGACGAACGGGAGACACCTGAGGCTTCAGCTAGTTGACGGGTACTTTGACTATGATCCATTTCAACATGCCCTAAAACAGCGACTTCCACAGCTTCATTTCTGATCGGTTTCTGCGGCTGGTGTTTTACATTACAGACAGATCCGGTATCTACAAACTTTTTAACTAACTTGCCAACGTAAAAATCATTCACATTTTTATCGGGATGTCTCTCATTAAATAAGCGAGCCGTAAGTCTAGCACTACTATTATTTTGAAAATAAAGTTTAACAATTTCAACTCGTTCTAGAATGGAATAAATCATTTTGTACGGTAAAAGTAAAATAACTTGAGAAGCAACCAAACTGAATCAATGAAAAGACTAAAATAAACGGTGTAAATTCTTTTCCTACACGTATCTGCAGTTTTTATTTCAACAAAAAACGCAAACGATTAGTGAGGAATTTAGTTCTGATAAATAAGATAGTGTTTTTGAAATCCCGTTTTTCTTCAAAGTAAATAATTTAGAAATGATTGTAGTTGTTTTCAGTCGTAATAATTAAAACTTATTTGTATTTCTCATTAATACCAAAATTATCGGCTTAATGTCTTTAAAGTCGTTTTCGTATTAACTGTTTTAGTAAAATTCGACAAATAGGGTATCATTAGAAAGACAATTTTGTGTCCTTTCAAATGATATGTCATTAGACCCCTCTTTCCATTTAAAATTTTAGGGTTGTTACTCACCCCCGCTAGGAGGTTAAAGGCGCAGATCGAAAAATATTTTTAAAATGTGTCCCCCTCAAAAGCAAAATCGACGTGTCCGAGCATTTTCGCATTCGACTACAAAAAAAAGAGAAAAGCTAGGTGCAAACTTTTCGTTGGACCACCCTGTATATACACTCTGTCCAAGATAAGAATGATATAGCATTGGAATCTTGGACACGGTACACGCAGAAAAATCCCTGTGTACATTTTGACACCTTTTAAACGGTTATTTCATAAGTAAAGTAACTTTAGCCGTTTCGAGAATTTTTGAAAGACCGATTTTTTGCGAATTTAGGTTTTATTTATTTTTACAGACATAAAAATGAAAAGCACTTCCTCATTGTTACTTATTAAGGAAAAAAAGATAGCGATATCAAATTATCACTACGACGTCTCGTTTTTGAAAAACCATCATCAACTTCACACGTAATGGTTTAAACAAGTTTTCAGTGTTTTTAGCTGTTATTTAAAATTATTCAATTATTATTTTGTTTATAAAACCTAGTACGTATCTACAAGGACAACGAAATAAACAACAATATAGTGATAAAGGTAATAACTTTTTGTTAAATCAAAAGTAACTTTTACAAAACAACAGAATGTATATTTTAAATAGTTGAAAATTATAACCTAGTTAGATAGATAGAGAACCTTAGACATAGGTACTAAAAACAAACTTTTCTAAAACACATCCAATTATTCTTCCACTAAGTCTGGAACCCCCCTGTATTCTGGCATGAAATGTTTATAATTAATAATAATAATAATAACCTTTATTCAAGCTGTATACTTAACAAACATAAATACATTCTTCTGGGCATACAGTTGAAAAAGGAGTTCTTGTTCGTTTTCTGTATCCCACGTTTTGGTAGCGTCTCAGGCATGCTTTGAAGATTAAATTTCTTCTGCAGAAAATCTAGTGCCAAAAAGAGTATATAATCTTTTTGGTCGAAGTCAGTTTTGTATTCTAAGCCTTATGGCCCCTCCCTAAAGCGCACCTTAACAAAAGGATCCCTTCACATGTTCATCGCTAACACGCAGGACTTGAAGGCTCTATCTTGAAGAAGCAACTGCGACCGTAAGATCACTATAATCATATATATTACCAATCTTATTAATTCTGGTTTCGATGTTTCCATGCATGCAATTGGCACTCATATGAGTGTGCCCTTTGGTCAGATAACTTAAAGTCACACAATCCAGTCCAATTTCTTGATTTGTGAACCAAACTAGCTATTTGTAGATAATGCAGTTTTTAATTTGTCCTGTATAATTATCTACCCAAATAACAAATTCTTTGACATCTCGTTCTTCCTGAAAAACTAAAAATATCACCCTTACGCCACATAGAGCAAAAAATTTTGAACAATGAATTCTTTTTTAAAGCAACAAAGACCAAATTAAAATGCTGTGAACCGGCTTACATAATATAAGTTATGTTGTGGATCCTAATTTATTGAAGGATGGCGCATTCAGGTGTATCATTTATTATACAGGGTGTCTCAGAAAGACATTGCCAAATTGGTAGAGGTGATAGAACTGCTTAAAATAAGTGTAGCTTGTTATATAAATTTTTGCCGAAGGGGCCTTCCTTTTCTATTTTTTCTACCTGGCTATGAATTATTAGAAATAACGGTTTCAATTTTTTCATATGAATGTTTTTGGGGTTGCAGAATCGATTGAAAATACTCGCGTTCCTTTAAAACATAGAGGGTGCTAGTCACACAATGTGGTAATCACAAAAAATGATAGCTCGTTTATTACCCAACAAAAAAGGTACTTTTTTCATAAAATAGTCCATTCTTACGAGGAGTACATGCAATATTGAATTAAAACTCGTCGACTCCTCAAAATATAATTTAATTATTTCAAGTGCTGAACCAATTAGCAAAGCACGTCACTATCTACCATAAATGTTTCGACACACATGCGTCTCATCATCAGTTGTATACAATATGATAAATCTTGACATTAAAATGTTTTAATTACTGGAATGAAATAAGTATCATTATTATACACGAAATTATGATGGTTGTCATAAAGTACTCACCACTTTGTGGAAATGTTTTATACAAATAAAATAAACTGTAGATTCTTACATTATTTTGAAAAGCAGCTAATCGTCGTTGATCGTGAAATACCGCCAATGTGTAAAAAAGTATATTTTACAGGAGGAGCTAAAATCACTTTATTTATGTGGTTTGGCTTCAAATTAGTGTATAATTCAAAAATAAAAGGAACATAAATTTGAAGAACCTGTATAATACATAATCAATATAAAAGAACAATGTTTAAAGCCCAATTATTGAAAAAAATATAAAATTTGACCACATAGGAGATCTCAACCATCTTGGGTTATACATAGGAGAATTTTCCAAAACACATAGGAGTTTAATCAAACCATTTTATTAAAAAAGTGAAAAAATATAAATTGTATGTGGGAGATACTTAGCAAACTAATAAAATAAAATTAACTTCGACATAAGAAAACTAAATTGAAATGCATTATGTGTATAGAATTCTTGTTCATTTGTTATTTTTCTTTGGATATGTATCTATTTGTAACTTATCAGTTGGTTTCTTCTTGCCGGGTTACTTATTTAGAACTTTCAACTTTGTTATTTCCAAGCTTGGCTTTCTGGTTCTCAGTTTTTTGTGACTTATAAGTTGGTTTTTTCTTGCAAGATGGTTTCTTCAGAACTTTTTTTTCATTAACAGTATTTTCTTGCGGGTTTTCGGCTGCATTTTCACAGGATAGCGTCTTATTATTTGCCTTCTTTTCAGGCTTGAATACCAAGTTATCGGAGAAAGCATGGTGCTCTTCTTCAATAGCCGATTTCAGGCTTTGAAGATCTTTGACTTTCGATTCTGAGATAGGCAATGGTTTGTCATAAAGTTGTGTTAAGGTTCCTTTGTCAATTGTAGACTTACGACGAATATATCCTATGTGGAATATGATCACATAGGAGATATTTAAAATAGTATATTAAGTATAAAGGGCGGTAAAGCATTCGTTGCAGCCCGCCGCTGTATAGACGCACGAGTGAGCGAAGCGAGCGAGGGCAGCTATACAGCGAAGGGCTGCAGCGGCTTTACCGCCAGTGGTGCTTACAACTGTTTTTCGCCTGCCTCTTCATACTACAATATTAAACCAAAATAACTTTATTTTAATAATTAATTATTACTGTCATGAACTGACAGTTTTTGACAGAAATTAATGGGAGTACTTTTTGACGTACATGATAATAGGCGTTATCTTTTGACAAACTCAGATCAGATAAACTTATGTGACAGGCTCACATGTCAGTGTTGAGTATTTTAAATGTAGAAAGAAACTGTCAAATTATTATCTGAGCGTGTACGCTATAGAAATTTGATTTTAGAATCTTAGGTATATTTCGGTACTACAATAATAATTAAAAAGGGATTACTAATTAATAATGGACAAATTTAAATAATTAAATGAGTTTAGCGGAATGGCAGACGATTATCTAAGTAAATTTTCTCAATTAATTGTCAACTTATCCTCTAGATGGAATGCTCATTAAGTTAAGTGAGTGAAAACTACTGATGTTAACGTTATTATTGGAAATCTAACAGTAGCGCCATCTATGAAAAAAAATTAAAATGAGCGGGCGCTAACTGGTCATTTACCGCCCGCATATGCGGGCGGTAAAACTCTGTTTAAGTGCAGGCAGGCGAAAAACGAATTTAAGAGAAACATACATAGAAGATTTACAAAATCAGGTTTTACTCGCAGAAATATTTCGATATCCTCATAGGAGATTTATCAATACAGAGATCATCTAAATACGAATCAGAAGCAAATATAAGCTGAAAATCGGTTTGAGCGCCACATAGGAGGTTTTTTACGGCTAACGACGTAATATTAAGGCATTATCTAACTAATTAAGCAGACATTTTCAATTTTAAACTTGTTTTTCTTTTTGTAAATCATAGCACGAATCAAATTAAGATTAAATTAATTATCAGTAAAATTCACGTGTATTCTTCATGTGAAATTTAAGAAAATGGCGAATATGCTACAAGAAAAAATGATCTTCGAGAGGATTGACATATATATGAAGTGAGTGATAGAAATAGAATTATTTTCGAGAGGATTGACATATACAGGGTGTTTCAGAAAGACATGGCCAAAATTTGTGAGCGAATTGGGGACATCTAATCATGAAAAGAACCTAAATTGTAATTTTTCGAAAAGTCCGTATTTACAAAGATACAGGGTGTTAAAGAAGAAGAACCAAATGTAGCATATTTATTCACCTAGTTAAATGTCGTAAACTGACATGAAATTGAATAAAAAAGGATGACAATAGGCGGGTAAACGGGGGGACCCTTGCCTTAATTATAACCTAACTTTTTTTCCTTGTGATTTTTATTCATTTTGTGTCAAAAATGTGATAAAATAAAGTTTTCTGCATACTTCTTTTTTCTCGAAAAACTTAAAGGTTTTCGAGAAATTCGAGTTTGAAAATTATACGACAAAACTGGTCCTTAGTACAAAGCCTTGATACAATTTTGGAAAACTTTTCGATAGCATGCTGTATTTCAATAATTTTATTAATGCTGCAGAATGATTTATTCGCAATTTTGGAAGATTCATCACTAGACGAGCAAGCAGCTATGTTTTTATGCATGATGGTGCTCCACCACATTTTTAGAAGGTGGTTAAGTAAACATTTTCCCAATAAATGGATAGGTCGGGGTGCTGATGCTGTAAATCATTAGACTCCTCGATTGCCTGATCTCAACCCGCTAAATTTTACTGTTTGGAATTACCTTAAAGAAAAGGTGTATGCCTCTGAAGTTAATTATGTGGAAGAACTACAAACGAGGATTGAGTTGCGTTAATGGATAATCCTTAGTAATGTATTATCTAGGAAAGCGGATTTGATTATGCATTTGTGAAAATGGGGGACATTTTGAGCACCTAATGAAAACAGTTTAAATACTAATTTTATATATCTTTTTGTACGACCGACCTTTTTTGATTGTTTACCGTGTCTGTCTTTATGACAGTAAGTGACATTTACTGGCTGACAACCCAAACACGACGGTAAGTAATTCACTTACCGTTCAGAGAACGGTAAGTAAATTCACGACGGTATATCATTGCGCATTTATGCTGACGTCATTATTTTGATTTTTAAATTGTATATTAAACGGCATTAGGTATGAACTTTTATAAGCATTTTCATACCGTTCTATGGAATTATAGCGGCTATTCCAACATTCCATGCTTCATCAAGAGATTCACATTCAAAGTCACTCATTTTCAATAATAATACTTATTTAAATAAGTTTTGACAAATACATGACATAAAAAATACGATAACAATCATAACAATAACAATTAGTTCCATGACAACGTTCAACTGCAACTTTATAGAGGGTATTCAGCTAACCTGAATTTGTATTTAATTGAAAATATTAATTATTAAAAATAATAAAATTGCAATTTCAGCTATTTCGATCGTACAAAAAATAGTATAAGCATCTCAAACAGTAAGTAGTTTACCGATCTCCTCCAATTTTGGCGACTTCGCTTCGCTCAGTCGCCAAACATTGTCGTCGATCGGTAAACTACACTTACTGTTCTCAATACTTAATATACTATTACATTTTCAGTTATTTTAGTTTTAGTGTAATATGAATTTTTTATTTTTTATCTGTATTTTTATGTCTTAATAAACTTAAAATATCATGGAAACGGTACATCCCAGCGTTTTTTTCACCTCTAGTAATTTCGCCATCTCTTTCTGAAACACCCTGTAATTAGTATTATTTGGTATCATTTGTTTGTATTGTAATTGGGCGTATGCCTGTTAGGCAATAAAGGATTATTATTATTATTATTACCATTAGTATTAAACAAGTAACTTTTGAAGTACATTAAATTGAACACCCTATACATTTTTAGTTCCCACAGATATTCATCGTGCAGCTGTAAACAATGTACCGAGTATTTATTATTTTTCAATAATTCTTATATTTATTGACTTTTTCTATGGGTGTGCCAAAGCGTTATCTTGAGAAAAGATGATACTATTTTTTTTAATGGTGTTTCGCGAACATCTGGAAGAATGTCAGATAAGCAATCATAAAGTATGACGATCTTCTATTGCTACAATGGATTCATTTTCACAAATTACCTTGATTGTGCCAATCATCTTTTTGTTGAGATTTTTTACAACAATTTGTTCTCAATGACCAAAAAGCAGATTTTAATCACCAACAATTTATTTTAGATTTTACAGCAAACTAGACGATTTATTGTCCAAAGGATCACCCTGTATATTTTATAATGACAACTTTTAGTGTCTTCTATAAGTACCTATAATATAAATACATGGAAGGAAACATTGGGCATACTTCTATCAAAGTACATGAATATGTTAACGCTAACATTTATGATTTAACATGAAAAAGAAAATGAGGCAATGAACAACTTGTTAAAAACCATTTGGTTGACATTAAAGCGAAAAAGAAAAACATTAAAAACGTCGGCAATGCTTGTATTATTAGAGTAATGAAGATCAAGTCTTGCGGAAAAGTCAACGAACTTTTTGCTTTGTCACTATTTATTATATTGTTCCTTTATTAATCCCTGTGAAATTAGAGTATTACGTATAAAAATACATTTTTTTCTTCTATAATAATTTTATTTATGTAATTATAAAATATCTAAATGAAAGATTTGATATATGCTTGGAAGTATAAAAAGGGAAGAGTAACTATTAGTTTTATTAAAGGAAAATTTTTGAAAATGTTGAAGACGTCCATGAATTAATTGTTTTCAGTAGAGTAATCGGAAGAAAAAATCCGTTATATATATTAAGTTTTAATGTTTTCAGTAGACTAAACTGAAGAAAAAAATCTGTCAAATACATGAAGTTTTAAATATGTTTAAGTAAACGGAAGAAAAAAATGTGTTGAATACATCAAGTTCTAATGTTTTCAGTAGACTAAACGGAACAAAATTTCCGTCAAATACATCAAATTTTTAAACTAAACGGAAGCAAAAATCCGTCTAGTATATCAAGTTTTAATATGTTTTCAGTAAAATAAACGGAAGAAAAAATCCGTCAAATATATGAAGTTTTTAAACTAAACGCAAGCAAAAATCCGTCAAATATATCAAGTTTTTAAACTAAACGGAAGCAAAAATCCGTCAAATACATCACGTTTTTAAAATGTTTTCAGTACACTAAACGGAAGAAAAAATCTGTGAAATATATCAAGTTTTTAAACTAAACGGAAGCAAAAATCCGTAAAATACATTACGTTTTTAATATGTTTTCAGTAGACTAAACGGAAGCAAAAATCCGTCAAATACATCACGTTTTTATTGTTTTCAGTAGACTAAACGGAAGCAAAAATCCGTCAATACATCACGTTTTTAATATGTTTTCATTAGACTAAACGGAAGAAAAAATTCGTCAAATATATCAAGTTGTTAAATTAAACTGAAGAAAAAATCCGTCAATTATATAAAGTTTTTAAATTAAACGGAAGAAAAAATCCGTCAAATATATCAAGTTTTTAATATGTTTTCAGTATAATAAACGGAAGAAAAAATCCGTCAATATATCAAGTTTTTTAAACTAAACGGAAGTAAAAATCCGTCAAATACATCAAGTTTGTCATTAGACTAAAAAAATATATCAAGTTGTTAAACTAAACTGGAGAAAAAACCCGTCAATTATATCAAGTTTTTAAACTAAACGAAAGAAAAATATCCCTCAAATACATCAAGTTTTTAATATAATATAATTAAATTAATATATTCAGTAGACCAAACGAAAGAAAAAATCCGTCAAATACATCACGTTTATAATATGTTTTCAGTAAATTAAACAAAGGAAAAAATCTGGCAAATATATCAAGTTTTTAAACTAAACGGATGAAAAAATCCGTCAAATATATCAAGTTTTTCAACTAAACGGAAGAAAAAATCCGTCAAATATATCACGTTTTTAATATGTTTTCAGTAGACTAAACGAAAGAAAAAACCCGTCAAATATATCTTCAAGTTTTAAATATATTTTCAGTAGACTAAACGGAGGAAAAAATCTGGCAAATATATTAACAAATTAGAGTTCCACATAAACACGTAATATTTGTGAATTATCGTGCAAAGACGGAAAAACTCCTGCTGGTGACATGCGATACAAAATTAGGAAGCAAGGCAAGCACATATTAATGAAATTCCATATGCGCCACGGTAGTTCAATTGGAAGGACACCTGACCGGCAATCGGGAGATGTGGGTTCCAATCCTACTTGTGCCGCAGATATTTTTTAATTCGGGCATGTTAGTTTATTTAATTTTTATTCATTTATGTTCATATTCAAATCAAATGGTCAAGTAATCACTACCATGATACATAAAACCCCCCAGTTGAACTATAGGGGCATTGTTTTAATTAATTGTTTATCCATTTTGTCACATCTATCTTGCTAAAAAAGGTTGATGGTATTTCTGAACAACATGTGCTTATTCTTGAGCCGCAAAACGGATTTCGAAAGTGGATAATTTTAAACATATATTCACTTTGAATTCATACATCCAGAATTGTCGCTAGGTTTATACAAGACTAAGGATTTTCAAAAATCCTTCCACTCTGTCGACCATGATATTCTGTGGCAGAAACTGTAAAATTCAGTATATGAAGATCTTCAAAGTAAAAGCTTCCCTTAGTTTTTTTAATACGCAATTGCCGAAGGAGTATTGTAGGGTGATTCATTTGAGTTCTCTCCTATTTGCGTTGTGTTTAGAAAATATCTAGTAAGTTTTTGGGGAAAAAAAATGTTGATGTGTGAATGTCAATTATGTGGATATATAAAATACATTGAACGCAATTACGCCATTCATTCTACGTTTTACTAGAACAGCTTGCCGTCAAACCGGGTGAAGTCAATCGGCAAGGGTGTAAGTAGCCGATCAAACCGGTGTTTTCATTTGTTTTTAGGCATAATATGGCAACAATCCATTACAAATCAGCTGATTTATATTTACCCTCGTGTGGCCAACAGGCGAACATTTATTATACCGGATGCTGATTAGTCGTGAAAAAGTGAGTTTTCCAAATATAATAATCACAATCAGACTAGCTAATTAGTGTTTTAACTGGTGTCAGTGGCGATTTTTGTGTGTTAAAACAATATAACAGGGTGAAGTATGTGCGCTAGAGAAAACTGAACATGCGACAAGCGTTAACAATGTTTGCGGCGACATATACGACATTAAATAATAATGTTCATGCAGCAGATCCCTTGACTATGGTGGTCAACCTGCTCTTGACGAACAGTCGGAAACTTTGTTGTGAATGCTTTAATAACCTGTGCTGAGTGGGGTTTATTCCCAAGCGATTTTCCAATAATATGCCAGGAAAAGGCTGATTTAAAGACCTGATGCAGAAACATCCTCGGCTTACAATAAAGCGGAGAATATAAAGCGAGTGAAAGCCGGTGTAACACACGAGATTATTGAGGAATATTTCCGAAATTTGGCGGAAATCATAAGGGATATTCCACCACAAAGCGTTATATACTGCGACGAGACAAACTTTGATGACGATCCCGGGGCTGTTAAATTGTAGATGAAGAAAGGAAGCAAACACGCCTACAGGGCACTTGACACCACCAAAAACAGCACAACAGTTATGTTCGGTATCGGCACTGTTGATTGAACTCCCTACTTATACGGTGTATACAAAACTAAACACCTTTATGAATAGTGACGGAGGGATTCCAATCAGCAATGTAAAACAGGTCTCTAAAGGGATGGTTTGATTCTGAATTGTTTGACGATTGATTCAGGACCGTAGCACATTCATTTTTTCGAAAACTAGAAGGCACCAAGCTGCTTCTTGGATATAACTTGCAAAGTCATATTACTGTCAGTGTTATTGCATTGTGTGAAAACAAAATATTAAGTTTATCTTACGCATCCCTAACTGAATAACCTATATGTTCCAACCATTGGACGTGGCTTATTTCCGTCTTCTTAAAGCATCACGGAGAAGAGCCTGGAGGATTGGAAACTAAAGAATCGGGGAGTTTTACCAAAAACTGTATTACAGCCTCTGAGAAATGCATAGGCACAGAAAATTTGGAAGAAGGGAGCCGAAGTAATTGCAAGCAACCCACAACGTGTCAGAGACAAATTAGTGACAGCGAAGAGAGAGGTGAATTACAGACATTGGAAGCGAATGAACAGAATATCAACAAAGATGACCATGAAATACGAGAAAATTCCGTAAGTGCAACTTCTGAATTAGACTCTGCTATTTCTGTTTAAAAAAAAAGACATCGAAAATAATTTAATTTTTGTGATAGTTCAAGTAATTTTACGTAGAATACAACCATAGAAATCTTATATTATATTATGTACTCTAGAATGCTAATTAAATCCAGCCGAATACCAAAAAGTGTAACGGGTATGCAGAGTTTTCACGAACTACGCATGCTCCTCAGTAACTTATTTTCAGTACAGAGCTGCCATATTTAAAACTATTTTGTCGTTCGCCTTACAGAATTTATGCGACATATCTGTTTTATAAATAAATCCATATGTTGCGTCATACGAAACTGCTTGACAAAATCAAATAATTAAATGTTATCGGTAAAATTGCATACTGTTTAGTTTTCAGCAATATGAACGAAACATTTTTTTCCAAATCTTATTAAATTTAGGAGATTTCGCAACAGCGTCTGTTTTCGCAAATGACATTTCTCGTAGTGGGAATTTCTGTCAGTGTCGGCTTCACAACAATTCAGATAGGTTTTATAATTGAGTTATGGTTTTATTCGTGGTATATTTTAATTGTTGATAGATGTACCTATTTGTGAATAAAATTGTTTTTAATATTTGTTATTTTGGTTTTAGTTCGTTTATTTAACAAACAATGAGGTGTATAGTGTTGTGGTGTAAAAATGAAGGTCTCACTCCTGGTATTAAATATTTTCAGTAAGTTATTGTTTCGGGTTTCTAACAGTCTCAGTTTGAGTCAATATGATACCATTGACATGATACTCATTTTTAGCTTGACAAAAAAAAGACATGATGTTTGGATGCGGGCATTGGGATCCTAGTACAGAAAATTTATGTGATGGGAATGTCATATGCAGTAAGCATTTCGCTGCAGAAGATATCATTTGTAGACAAGACGGCAAGAGGATGACCCTCGTACCCGATGCAGTTCCCAAACTTTTGTTGAAAAGAAGAGATTATGTAAATGAGAGTGGAAGTTAAATTCTTAATCGTTTGATATCAAGAGACTGTTTACTTAAAAGCAGTCTGTCAAAAATGCATGATATGTATGTCAAGAATATATTTCCTACGTTGTGTAGGTATACAAAGTTCGTTTGAATTCTGTTGTTAAACTGGAATATACTTAATTATAGAATCCTCCATGAAATTGCTGAGAATAAAAGTTCTACCAACCATGTTTTGTCACAAAATACTATTGCGAGTAGTACGGATGATATGGAAGTGGTTTACATGGACACGGAAAATATTTGTGAAGTCACTGTTTCTTGCACCCCTTCTTTGAAGGCTGTAGAGAGGTAAGACGCCTAAGGTGGTTGTATAAACAAACAAATATTATATAATAATAAAATAAATAATTAGAATGCTCAAGTCCTTAAGATATTTTCCAGTATTAGAATTTTTACTTATTTCTCGTTTCTGCTTAGATTTATTATTATTGGGTTGTACCTGTTAGACAATAAGGTATTTAGATATTTAATGTAATTTTTTATTTCTTTATTCCATTTTTTTATTTGAATGTTACCAAATGGTAAAATTTAATTTTAAATATACCTATAACAGTAATATTACATTTAATCAAAGCCGGTCCTGTTGAAAAATAAGTTACTGGTGATCATGTACTACGGGATTATCATTCTAGAGTATATATATATATAAGATTTCTGTGAATACAACGGCGTAAGTAATTGATTTTGTGTAAATGCGACCGATTACGCTCAGGCTTTCTGTGTTCATACCTCTAAACCCGCCTATGTCTAGTTACACACACATATATAACCTCATTCAAGGCAACATACAATTAAGAAAATCTTATTTATTTGACACAATAATCAAACTCTTGGTTTAGTAAAATCGCACAATTTATATATTTGAATTTAAAAATAACATTTTCAAGGCAAACTGGTATTATATTGAACAAAACTACTTAAATATATATTTATATATAAAGACAGGTTATATGAATATAGGTCTCAAAATATTTAAGAATCTTTTAAATTTTTCTTTCAGGATTCATTCGCGTTCCCTCTTCAATTTGATTTCAATTTAATATTTAATGGAATTTTAACCCCTAAAAATTGCTTTTTTTATTACATCAAGAACACGGTCGCATTTTAAACTTGTTGGATTTGTAGTTACGAGGCTTGAGTAAGATATTTAAGAATATTTTTTTAATTGGTAGGTCTTGTTTGATTAATTTCAATTGCAGACTTTGGGAAGTGCGCTTATGATTTTGTAGATTTTTTTTTAAATTGCCTGGACGCAAATGAAGACATTTTTTTACAAGTACTGTGATGAAGCCCATTTTAACCCAATAGACTTTTGGCTTTGGGGTCATCTGAAAAATACGGTTTACCATGTCCTACCCAACAGTGAAGATGATGTTATTGTTCGCATTTATGGAGCTTTAGCACAAATTACAAACGAAGCAATAGGTCGTGTAGAAAACAATTATTGAATAAAATAGTGAGGATTTCGAACACTTGCCTTTGCACATTGAAATGTCTTGTTTTATTATGTGTTTAGCTAATAAGTAATTTGAATTTGATTTTATTTTCGAAAATTACTTCATTTTAATATTCACAATTTCATAAGGAGACATTTTTCGAAATTTTGACATAAATGATTTTTGTCTTATTTTTGGTCATAGATTCTATCCTCAAAGGGTGGGGAATGTTTTTTGGGACACCCAGTATATGACCTGCTTAACGAAACAATTTTAATAATTATTATTATTCTGATTGTCTTACTTTCATTA
This sequence comes from Apoderus coryli, assembly GCA_911728435.2. Lineage (NCBI taxonomy): Eukaryota > Metazoa > Arthropoda > Insecta > Coleoptera > Attelabidae > Apoderus > Apoderus coryli. The sequence continues at coordinate 4,291,294 of OU452204.1, read as the reverse complement.
TTTCAATAAACTAACGTAACAAACTAATTATTCAAAAATTATAAAAAAAAATATTTCCAGAGCTGGGATTCGAACCTAGAACCTTCCGCATACGAAGTGCACGCTCTATCAATGACGCCAAAAACCCTTTATCAAATGACTTTAATATATTCTAATAAGACTGATAGGTTCCAACTGTCTAACTGGTGAAATTTTAAACACAATTTTCTCGAGCATTATGAGGGCAAATATCAAAAGTAACCTATCGCTGCAAAGCCGATAAAAAATGCTTTAAAATGATGTATCAATCGACCCCTACTGCTATTTGGAAATTTGGCGGTTGTGTCCACCCCTATCACAGGGCTAAAGAGATTTCAACCAAACGTTGATATCCTGAACCAATAATTAAAACTAAAGTCGGAATAAGTCTGATGTCAAAGAAAAGATAAAAAATAAACAAATTTAATGAAGAAAAAGTTAAAAATAAACTTAATATAAGAATAATCATTACAAACATAAATAACTGAGAATAATTTCTAGTATTATAAATTTTCCTACTAAATAAATTATGAAAGAAGAGATTCAAAACTTTAATAAAGTCGTCATAAAAGAAAGTAAATCTGAACCAAAACCTATTGATAAATACATAAATTTTCTATCAAAAGATATTGAGAAAAGAACAATAAAAACGTTAAAATAAAAAAACAACATTGAAGCAAACAAAAAGCATTATAAACATAAAGGGATCAAAAAAATTAAAGAAAATACAAACTTTATCATAACGAAATATAACTTCTAAGATAATCGATCCCATGTGTGCGAACCATTATGACTAAAGTTCATCGTAGGACTCCCCCAAAATCATACATCAAAATTTAGCTCAATTGGCGTTTAGGCGCTATCCTGGAAGGATACATACAAACACATACATAGACAGACAGACGTCCATCTGGAAATGGTCCTAATCGCCTCAAGGAACTTCAAAATGGTTATATATCCGTCTTTATCAATTTTTTTAGCGTGTTCAGAATACTTCAGCCACAACCACCTAAAATGCACTATCTACCAATTTTTGAACTCATCCTTAATGTCAAATATACTTACATGGCTTCGACGCCACCATTTAGGTCATACACACAATATTTGAAATATATTTTTATAAGAAGTTGCATTTTGGAAGAGAAAACATAAATTTAGCACAAAGGGCTATTTTTGTTAATTTGAAAATTGCCCTTACCTTTCAGTTCGGTTATAAACCATGTGGTTGATATCGTTCTTCAATATAGGCGATGACATTATGAATTCGCTATCGTTAAAGACAACAGGATCATCCGGTAGGTCCACTTCTAACGGTTTGGACTGTTGGAAAAATGTCACTCGGACTTTCTCGCGTTCCGCTCTAAAAGACAAAAATAAATAAATAAATTCAGGTGTAATCAGTTATATCCTTGATCCCTGTCACAGTCACTTTTCGCGGAAACGGTTTCTGGTAGGAACTTGATGTTTGTATAGAGTGTGGCCCATATTACCTACAGCAAAGGTCAAATAGAGGAAATTTAGTGCATTCGATAGCTGTCAAAATGTGACATTATTCAGAAACTTTTTTTAAGACTCGGCTTTTGTTATCCCGCAACCCGCCTGAAGTTTCATTTTTCTTATAGCCGCTATAACGAAATTCAAGCTTACCAGTCGACACTTCATTCCATTTAAGATTTTAAGAGTGTAGGGTTTGAACCTGGAAATGGAAAATGTTTGGATATCATTTTTTGTGACACTACGTACGGTCCTTGCCTTACTAAATTTGATTCCAATAGGATACAGAAAATGCAAAAGTCTTGTTTAAGATTTGTATATGGAATACGCAAGTATACGATCCTGTTTCGTTTAAGTTGAGGGACGCTGGGTGGCTGAGCATGAGCGATAGACATAAGCATCAATAATAAACCCGATATAATATATGTCACAGAAAATAAGATAAAGAACTGATGTTCATAATTTGAGCTTAAGACACAAAGGCTTAATCTCTCCACCATTGTATAAAACAGCTTTCTTTCGTCGATCTTTCACATATAAGGTTTCTCGATTGTATAATGACATTCCGGCTGACTGATGTCTTTGAGTGTTACTGCGTTTAAGAGGAAATTGAGGTCTGCTTTACTACTACACTAATCGAATTCGAAATTTTGTGTGCTTGCTAATTTTAAATGTATGTTGCTCAGGATCGAGGATGGTTTAGCCAGGAGTTGAATTTAAATCATTCTTAGAATGCTTCTTACTCCTTTTTGTGTATAATGTATTTTTATTTGAAGTTGCTTATTGTAATATTGATTTTGAATTTTTTTTATACGCAAATAAATTTATATTATTATTATAATTCATTTGGTCATCGATTATTTTGATGATGACACATATTGATAGGAATCATGATTTTTTTTAAAATCAGAAATCTATTACTTTTTTTTTCAATTTTAACTCGCCTGAGCTCTAAATATTTGAAGTTGGTAGCACTTCCTGTCTTAGTCTAAGGATTTTTTCATATAGTTAGATTATTATGTTACGTCAAAAATGATTTTTCCACGCTCTAAAATAATATTCAATTTTTTGTTAAATTTGCATTAGTTCCCCTGTATAAGAAGATTAACTTATTTTTTATGATTTCTCTGTTTAAAAATCATTCAAAACGTTCTCAGGGTGTACCCGCGTTAAAATCCAATATAAATTGGATGAGTTTTTATTTTCGATACGATTCAGCCATGAATACAGATAAAAATTTATATAAAAAAATATTCTTGAAATAAAAGTCGACCTCCACACAATAAATTTAATAAATATCCTCAACAAATTACATTTGTCACCATACATGTTTCGCAGCTCCGGGCCGCATCATCAGTGGTTATATGAGATTCTTACGAAAAGCTATGTTATACTAGTTAGTACATATTATTTTTGGGAATTTATTTTTTCGACAACTGTTTTAGAATATAGGTATTCTGATGTCAATAACTGTTACAGAATATTGAATATTCCGTAACAGTGTTACAGAATGACGTATTAAGGGTTGCCTATAACTTTATCGGAATTTATAATTACACAGCGGTGTTTTAGCGTTATTAATAATTATTCGTATCTCTAGAAATGGGTCAGATATATTAAAAATCTATATAACAACTGTTTCACTTTTCAATATAATATATTATTGAAATTTTTTTAAGTGTTTACATTTAAGTTTTGACAGAAGGACAAATTGTAGAATTTGTTTGACATATATGTCATTATTTGAAAGTCTCTTATGTGTAATTCTTGATTTATATTATTGATTAGATATCTACTTATACACATTGAGGTAAGTTATTAATTATATTATCTTGATTTTGAAGTTTTAAAAGTACCTACCTATATAAATTGTTATACAACTTTTTCAATACAATGTCTAGCGAAGAAGAGCTAATTTGTACCCCGCCTGAGATTAGGGAATTCAGTTGCAGTTGTAGAAAAAGTATAGTCTGTAACACGTGAGGAATCAGCTATTCTGAACTCGTGGACCGTCACCCTCGCCTGTCGGCTCGAGTGACAAATTTCCACTCGTTCAGAATATGCCACATTCCTCACTTGTTACAGAATATACTATATTAACTCTAGAAGTAAGATTGTATATATTATTTTCAATTGCACCAAAATGATTTTACCTTTTAAACTTACCATCTCAAAAGATAGATTTTGTATATGTAGGATAGATGCAATTGTGATGTTGTATTTTAGAAGAGAAGAAGAGAAATCATTGTTAATATATTTATTAGAATTCTAAAATACAACATCACAATTGCATCTATCCTACATATACAAAATCTATCTTTTGAGAATTTTAAAACGCCATTGTCGTGTGAACGTGCAGTCAATTAAGAACCTAAAATATTATCGAAGAGAAATTTAATCTTCGATGATTTACAAAAAGAAACTTAGCATGAAACTTACATTAGAAATAATGTGAGTTTTAGATTTTTTAGTTTAATTTTTAATTGTTTAGTAACACAAACTCAAAACTTTTTATTTTATGACTTGAGAATATAAAAAAAAAAAAATTTTTCACACAATGGTAAGTTTAAAAGTTAAAATCATTTTGGTGCAATTGAAAATAATATATACAATCTTACTTCTAGAGTTAATAAATAAATTCCCAAAAATAATATGTACTAACTAGTATAACATAGCTTTTCGTAAGAATCTCATATAACCACTGATGATGCGGCCCGGAGTTGCGAAACATGTATGGTGACAAATAATGTAATTTGTTGAGGATATTTATTAAATTTATTGTGTGGAGGTTGACTTTTATTTCAAGAATATTTAACTATTCTACTCCACTACTTCTTTCGAATAAAAAAAAAAAAAATTATATTATATTCTATATTAAACATTTTTGACTGCCACCGATCGTCTTACTAGATACATGTAACTTTTAAACGCAATTTTCTCGAGAACTATCGAGGTAAATTTCAAAATTAAGCTATTGCTGTAAAAGTGTTTTCAAATTTATATAACACTCGACCCCTACTGTTATTTAAGAATTTGGAGGTTGTGTGTACCACTCTCACAGAGTTAAAGCGATTTTATCGAAAAAATAATAGGTTCATCCTACGATTTCCCCAAACGCATATACCAAAATTTAGCTCAATTGGTTGAAACGTTTAGGCGCTATAATAATACATACAACCACACAGACTTTCATCTGGAAATGGTCTTAGTCGTCTCAGGGGACTTGAAAATGGTTATATCCGTCTTTATCTCAATTTTTATAGCGCGTTCACAATACTTTCCATGTACCGGGAAAGTAAAATTATTTAAATTACAATATAATAGCAACAATTGTATGTTTATGTATACTAAATTGGAAGATTATTATTTAATTATAATAAACACATAAGATATTTTATTCAAGAAAAACATTATCTAGAAATATCGCATATTTTCAAAAAGACGCGGCAATTTAAGACGGTGATTTCTCAGCTCATTTTATGAAAAAAAGTTCTCATAACTATATATACGTCCGAAAATGCAATGTGTTAAAGTTTTTTTTTTAATTAAGTCAAATATCTCCTTACCTATTTCTTTGAAAGTTGGCAGCGTTGTTGCTAGAAATAAGGACCTTATATGGGCCTAACTAGATCAAAATTATTAAGCCCAGTGGCGTTAGGCGAAATTTAATACAGTGGAATACATTTTTTTATTAAGTGCACCCCTAATGCTACTGGGTTAACAATTTTGATTTAGTTAGGGCCATATAAGTTCCCTATTTCTAGCAACAAATTTCAAAAAAATCGGTAACGTAATATTTGAATTAATTAGAAAAAACTTCAACAATCTTGAAAACAATGCATTTTCGGACGTATGTTTTATGTATGTAAATAAGGACCTTATATAGCCAGAGTCGATAATTTTAAAAATGGTAAAAAGTGAAAAAAAATTATAGTAGGATGGTACCCATTGGAAAAGGTAGAAAATATATAGAAATGAAAGGAAACATAAATTACGGGCGATCTGAGGTCGGGAAGGAGGTGAGTTTTTAAGGGTAAAAAACGAACGATTTCCGGTAAAATTGCAAGTCCTATGAAAAAAGGTGGCAAAGGTGTAGGTAATAAAAAGATCTACCACTTTTGTATCGACACTTTTTTCACATAACCTCAAAATTTATGTGAAAAATTCGAATAATCGAGTTTTTGGTTTTTTATTTTTATCTTTTGCAAAAAAATAAATTTTTTCACGAAATTTCGTGAAAACTTACCTTTGTATGTCCCAAACATACATATATTTTTTTGATTTAAAATATTCATTTTTCACCTTATTTTGACTTAATATCGAAAAAGCACCCTAATTTTCAATTGATAAATCTCACGTCAAAATATCTGCTTTTTTAAAAAAGTTGGTGTGTTTTTTGTTTGTTGAAATCTCTACTTTCTGATGGTATACAAAAAATATACACTACTATGGTAAATGTTCTCAGAAAATGCAAATAATGATCTAATAGTTTCAAATATGAATCCTTAAAAAATATCGTTGCATTTCTCCATTGTTTTTCTGGTTGCGATACAACATCTGGATTTGCCGGAAAAGGAAAGAAAAGTATCGTCAACTCTTTATTAGCCGATAAAAATGTGTCAAATTTGGCCAATATTTTTTATAAAAAAGATGCGAACAAAGAAGATATAAAAAATGGATTACAATTAATCAAATCTATTAATACATGTAAAAATGATATAACACTGAACCAATTAAGATTTCAAAAATATCAATTGGCAAGAATTAAATCTTCTTTCATATTGGCTAATCTCCCACCCACAGAAGGTGCAGTAGAACAATATTGTTACAGGGCATATTATCAGCTTCAGACTTGGCTGGGTAACGAACTGACAGCAACAGATTGGGGCTGGAAGCAACATCAACGCGCCGAAAACATGGTTTAAAATGCACAAATGTATGCTCAAATTGTCATGGTTCTGAACATGCTCCAATGTGGAAGAAAAAACCCATGAGGAAGTTGATGGTTCAGATGAAATTGTGGATGAAGAACCAATGCAGACCGGAATAAATCTTGGAGACGAAGACGATGATGGTCTTGAAGATTTCCAAGACCCACTAGAATCGGGAAGGTTTCTCGAATCTAAATAATAATAATAATAATCTCTTTATTGTCTAACAGGTATAACTACCCAATTACAAGACAAAACAAAAATATATATTATGATACAATGACATAGGTGATTGAAAATAAAACTAATAAAAGTAACAAAGGTATAAAATAAAATGGCCACTCTAATAACCACCTAAATAATATCAATTTCATTAGCCTGTAAGTACCCGCGCAGGTCACGCTTAAATGAATTGAGTGATGCATTAAAGTAATTAATATTCTCATGGATAGTCAGACGATTGCAGTAGTTGCAAGCCCGAAAAAGGGGCGCCCTAGTTTCATAGTTTGCGTGAACCTGGGGCACCCAAAATATATCAGAAGCTCTTGCGTGTAAACGGGGAACACGAAACCCAATCTGATGAAGCAGCCGAGGACAGTCCAGCAAACCGTTTATTAATTTGAAGATAAATATTTGAGAAACATAAATGCGCCGCTCGGACAATAGTTGAAACTGAAACCTGTTCAGCAACAAACCGTGACTACAGCCGCGAGATGGAAAACATCCATCAAGCTTAAATGACAGATATTTTAAGAATTTGCGTTGGATGTTCTCAAGCCTCTGTATATGGACATGATACATAGGTGACCAAACAATTGAGGCATATTCCAATTTGGACCGTACATAAGCAAAATATAGCGTTTTAAGGCAGTCTATATTATTAAAATTCTTTGTTTGTCGGAAAATGAATTCCAGCATCCTGAGTGCAGCCGCCGAAACATGTGAGACATGGTCATTAAAAGTCAATTCACTGTCAACATAAATCCCGAGGTCCTTAATGACATTACATATCTCCAACGCGATTCCATTAAGTATGTAGTTGTGCATCACAAGTGTAAGGCGTTTTGTAAACGTTATGGATTTGCATTTATTAGCATTTAAGGGAAGCTTGCTTAGGTCACACCATACAGACAGCATATGTAGGTCTCTTTGCAAACGATCACAATCATCGGCACGCCGGCCGTACAACTTCAAATCATCCGCAAAAAGCAAGTGCTGACTTGAGAAATTATCACCAATACTGTTCACAAAGATAGCAAACAGTATAGGAGCCAAGGTACTACCCTGTGGGACTCCACTCGGCACAAAGAAGCAATCAAACCGATAGCCATTATATTCAACGAACTGCTGACGAGTCGTTAAATATGACCCAAAAAATGCAATTAATTTCCTGCTGAAGCCAATGTCATTCATGCGTTGCTGCATCAAAGAATGATCGATCTTGTCGAAGGCTTTAGAAAAATCTGTGTAGATTGCGTCGACCTGAAAACCCCGACCAACAGCGGGATATACATCCTGTAAGAAAGTCACTAAATTGTAATAAAACGAACGAGCAATGGAATTTCCTGTTGTCCGGCCCTGTGGTTATGTCTGAGATTTATAGTTTATATTAGTTTGGGAATATTAGTTTTTGGGTAGATTATATACAAATGTTCTAAACTTAGTCGTAAAAATGTAAGGGGATACTTTCTGTTTATTTTGTCGTTTATTGATATGGGTTTTTACCACCCCTGCAAGTAAAGTGCCTATGATAAAGAATTATCTAGAAGAAACCTTTTTTTTTGTCTAATATCCGTTGAAAAGTAATAGAGACTCTGTAAAGATAAATAGGACTAGAAAGAGATAGACCGTGTTTTTCTTATTCGAAGAATGACATGTTTAAAATAACCGTTGGTCTAAATATTCAGATTGGTCTTGGTCTTTGTTGAATAAAGAAGTGTTTTCTCTAATTATAAATGTTAAATTAAATATTTTAATTTGTTTCTGAACTTAGTAAATTTTTCAGTTAAGAATTATTTTCTAGTTTTTGTTTAAAGACTAAGTTCATTTCTTTTTATTCGGAAATTGTGATTTGTATAAAGTTCCGTAAGTTTTGATATACTTTTAATTGAAGGCCTTTTTGTTTAATCAGTTTTTTTTTGTTATACAAAGTTTAAAGTTATTTCTTTAGTAAATGAATTAAATTCCGTTTTCACTAGTATGTTAAAGTCCTTTCCTATTTTTAAGTAGTACAGTAATAACTACGATTTTCTTTTAAATTCTCATTATTGCTTAATTGTTTTATTCTTTCTCTTTCTTTTATTTATACATATTTATTTCTTTATTTGTTATTAAATTTCTTTAATTAGTTTTAATTATTAAATTAGTTGTTTTAGCCCACAAAAATATGTGTTTTATTTCTAATAAAGTTTTCAATAAATTAGTTTCAAAAAGGTCAACCAATTAAAAATTCCTTTTTAATTAAAGTCGGTGACCGATCGTGATGAATACTATGTTGGTAAGTAAATTTTGCATTACTTCAGTACAGATTAATAAAGCTTATCTTAGTTGTTTGTTTGTTCATATAATAATTTGATTCTGTCATTATTCAAGTTGATATTCTTTGGTTGTTCTTCTTTATTTTAAACCGCTCGTAAAATATGGAAGCGAACCCGTAACCAATTTAATAGCATATCGGAGTTCATTTGGATGAAACTATAACATTAGTATTCTTCTGAATGTATATAACATCCGCTAATTACATACGGTTACAAATTAATGGCGCAGTCAGTAGGATCTGTTTTATCGGTAGGATATGTTTTATTGGTAGGATATGTTTTATTGGTAGGATATGTTTTATTGGTAGGATATGTTTTATCAGTAGGATATGTTTTATTTATGGGATTGATTAGTTTTTTTTATGGACAGGATCAGTTGTTATGAACAATATTAGTTTTTTTTATGTACAGGATTAATTAGTTTTCTATGATTAGGATCAGTTCTTTTGAATTAGATTGATTAGTTCTTTTTATTGATAAGATTAGTATTTTTTTTGACAGGATCAGTTTTTCTATGGACAGAATGCATTTATTTTCGTATGATGCATTGTTTTTTCTAGTTTTTTTAGTATATGATTCAGTTCATAAAGAATTTTGCTGTTTCTTTTGTTGTTTTTTTTTTTCAGTGCAGGTTAGGTTATTTGTTATTATGTTTCTTTAAAAGTTATCTTTTTGCGGGACAGTTTAATTCGAAGAAGTTTTCTTTCATTAAAGAGTACCGTATAGCCAATAAAAATATAACCCAAGATTTGTTTATTCATGATAGGTTTCGATTAATTAATTGTTCAGTGATAATTAATTAACAAAGTAGTTTTGTGATTTTTTTTGTTGTGTTTAGTATCTATAGCTAATTTCTTTTAAACCCCGTTAATTAAAAGAGATTACAGTTTCTGTTTGGTTTAGTTTTTTTTTATTCGTAAAGTTAAGTTCAAAGTAAATGTTTTGTAGTTCTTGTTATAAAAGTTTTGGTCGCGGATTGTTAGTATTTCAGAGAAATTTCGCTACAGATAGATAGCAAGATTAATTTTCGTATAGTTTTGTTTAAGAATTTAATTATTCTAAAGTTTAATTGAGTTTTCTTAGTAATGTTTGTTTTTAAGATCATGTGGTTTTAAACCGTAAAACCAACATGTTTTTAGATGTTTTCTTTCAGATTTTTCTTTCAGTAAAGAGTTTTCTTTGATTGTGTATTTTAATAACGAGTTTTTCTTTACTTTTGTGTATTGTTCTTCGACTTTTCATTTCCTTCTCGAAAATTGAACTTTCAGGTACTTTTCGATAGTCTATAAAGGACAATTTTCTTGAAAGTTATGTTTAGTTTGTAAAGATTTCTTTATTTTATCGGTTCTTATTTTTTTTCCAATGTTTAAAAAGGTAGTTATTTTTTTTCACCAGTGTTTTCTGAACGGTGCCGGTGTTAGGAAAAATTAAGGGAACAAAGAGAACTATAACTCTCTTGTTTTGGTCAGATAGAACGTTTAGAGTTTCTTTTTTTCTTGTCGTAGGAAGAACTTCCATTCTTTTTCTAGTTAGTTTTTTTTTGTTTAAAGTTGTCAAATTTTCTACTAAAAAGTTTTATGTAAAGTCTTCAGTTTTTCTTTTCCGTTAAAGTTTTCTTCTCTTTTAACGTTTTCTTTTGTTAGCCATATGTTTTCTATTGTAAAGGATTTTTGTTTGTTAAAGTTTTTTTTAAAGGATTTTTCTGTATTAAAGTATGTTTTGAAAAAGAAGTTTCTCTTTAAAGCATTTTGTTAATTTGTTTTAACTTCGGAAATAGATATAGCAGATCTAAGTTTCTATCCTCTTAAAGAAGTTTAAAGAAAGTCAAAAGTAGTAAAAAGCAAGCCAAAGTTAAAGAAAGTAAGGTTAAAGCTAATCGATGTTAAGCGCGAGTTACAGAAGTTGCTAAGGAAGCTTTAAATAAGGCTAAAGAAGTTAAAAGTTGAAAAAGCAAGTTAAATTAATTAGGATAAAGCCAGTTAAAGTTAAAGATAAAGGCATAGAGTATCGACAGGAAAGATACAGCTTTGTTTAGTTAGAGGATAATAAAAGTAAATACAAGTTAGGGTCATGAAGTTCTAAATGTACAGTAAAAGCCGAAGTTAGATCAGATCGATAATTTACAGAGAAAGATAGAAAAGAAAGAAATAAGTATAGTACCTATATAGTTTTGGATCAAAATCGGTGTCACCAATAAAGTTATAATCTATAATCTGACACTAGGACCAGTCTCCGTCTGTTCAGACGTAAAATTGAAGGTATTATTGGTATTGCTGTGTTCACATGTAATAATTATGCAATCTTTTGTTCTCTAATGTTTGTTTTTGTGAAGTAAAGTCAGTTTTGGTTAATTTAATTTCTGGAAGTTAAAGCGAAATTAAATTGTTGGCGATTGATAATGGTTACATGGTGAGCGCAACAATCCATTAACGAAAGGTAGGTTTTGGTATATACGAGGGTTGGTCTAAAAGTATCGAAAGTAACAACCTCGTATATATTATACAAAGATAATGTTTTGGGATATCTTATGTTTATTTTATGTTTTGTGTATGTTTTGTTTTTCCGAAATGGTTAACTTCCCCCGTATTATCTGTGTGTTGCGAGAATTTTTAACGCTTTTTCCAAATTTTAAAGATCGAAGTACACATGGATATCCAGAAGTAAAAAGTATAAGAAAAAGGGTAAAAAGAGTAAGAAAAGGTAAAAGAAGCAATATTTAAGCATTGCAAATAAAAAGTTATCACACTAATTCCCACAATAAGTCAAATAAAGTAGTTTAAAAAGGATACATAGTTTGTACATATAGTAAAAGTAATTGTAATATGCGAAAGTAATTGAAGTTTCCCACGGATCGAGTTATGGGATTGGTTTTCTTTTTGTTTTGTTCTTTGGAAGCGGTTATTCCAAAGATAAGTTTTGAAGTAGGCATATTACAGTTAGAGGGAATTAGGTTGTGAGTCTCCGCGATGACTGTCCGACACTACGCACACCTTTACCGTCCATGGTATCGGTTCGGTAGAACTGGCGAGACAATGTGATACGTGATCAAAAGGGAGGATCTTCGAAAGCAATTGATTCTATGTACAATGGTACAGAAGACCTCAACAAAGGGAACATGTGTTCAAAAGTTAAAGCAAGGCGCCAGTTACACATTGTCTTTCATGTCCAGCAGTTCTGCCGGGAAACCACCCGTTTGGAACGAGACTAAACTCGTTCACCATATATACAATAGCCCAAACAAAATCTAGGACAACACTTGGTTATACAATAGACGACTACAAAGGATTCAGCAGAAACCTTCACATCCGGGATGCAATTTTGGTCATGCGCAGGGCTAAAGTTGTAACCCATTCAAATACCTCTAAATAATATGGTTCTGATGAACCCCTATAACTTCATTTTATTCCACTTATACTAACAGATAGCACTTCAGTCGTCCAGATTTTGTACTAATCTTCAATACCTTAGACCATTAAACCACATCACTTTCATTTAATTTCGGTTTCCGTGTATAGTTTGGATAGAGCTGGGTTGGAGGCGACGGGCCAACAACTGAACTTAGAATCACTCAAGTTGCTCCAGAAGACGGGAATGTCTCAGAAGGTATTGGCAAAATAAAGAAGGAGACGGCGCGTCGACCTTCATCCCGACATCATCCTCAGCTACAGTTAACGAAGAAATCATGGGTAATTGATTCTTAGAAGGAACAGGGAGGATGAAAGTAGGAATCAAGGAAGATTGATTCCTAGAAACAACCAGGAAAAAAAGGGGGTTGTTTCAAAATCGTCGCGTGAGATTAAGAGAAAGGAAGTTTTATAAAGTTATTAGCGGAATACTAGGCATTTCCGTTAAATCAAAGGTATATATGTAAGCGATAGCCTGCCAATAGCTGGAGCCATCATATAGGATATCCATGGCTCAAAAGGAGATATGTTCTAGGATATTATTACGAATATCGCGTTGTGGAAAAGAAGAGCGTGTACGAGCAAAAGGACTAGGGATTATGTATCGATTTTAGAGCCCTGTACGAGGCTCAACGTTTGGCACACACAGATGATAATAACCTTCACCCTAATTTCTCATTCCCATATGCTAATTTTTGTTCTGAGTTTGAGTTTTAGATAAGTTTCATAGCATAGTCAAGCGAGTAACGACACGCCAACAGAAGTCAACGTCACGCCCATCAACGACATTGTCACGTTGAGCAAATTTACAGCAACGCCTGAGGACGACCCAGTCATATCCAACCACCCCACGACCACAGCCCCTCAGGAAGGTACTTCAGCAGACAAAACGACCGAGATCCAACCACAAACACACACAGCTGTTTGGACTAGAAGCAAAGGACCAGTTCAAGACGAACCTTGGATTCGCTCGGGACGTTTTTAAGAACGAAAGAGATCCGGTGAGCACCAGAGTATCGTTTTTAAATAAGGCCTGATACTTTTTGAATTTTTTGTTTAAGGTACAACACCATAGGTTACGAGGGCAGTTCAACAACAACACCAAAGGCACACAAGCGGTACAACACCATACGATACGAGGGCGCAACAACAACAACAAGGCACGTAAGGGGAACAACAACATGCGACTACGAGGGTTGCACACAAAGTATGGGACAAGTGACAACAACAGCAGCAACCAGGAGCAGTCATCAAGCGGAGCCAGCAGTAGACGCAACAACAGGGGACGCACAAGACCAGACGGGACGAGGTTCAGTTTCGAGAAACACGCACATACGAGGGCGTTCGAAAAGATCAAGTACGGGAACAACAGTAGTCAACAACCAAGGCAAGGCATATACGAGGGATGGATGCAAAGTACAAGCAATAGATGCAAAGCACAAGAAGCAATGGATACGCATGGCGCGTATTAATAAAGAGATTTGGTAAGATGTATCGTTGTGTTTTTTCGTTAAGACTGATATTGCTTTGTTTTAATTTCAGGGTTGCAGTGCAAAGCAGTACTATAGCAGCAAGGTCAACTTACAATGCCATCCCACTAGAAGCAGATCATTGTGCATTTCAATACGCCGTACCCCAGGAGTCTTACCGACGTTGATCGCGAAAGAGGATGATTTAGTTTTAAGTTTTATTTTGTTCTTTCGATTATTTTGAGTGAAGACCATTACTTAATTAAGTAAAAGAAATGGCTTCACTTTTGAGTGGTGGCCAATGTAATAAAACGAACGAGCAATGGAATTTCCTGTTGTCCGGCCCTGTGGTTATGTCTGAGATTTATAGTTTATATTAGTTTGGGAATATTAGTTTTTGGGTAGATTATATACAAATGTTCTAAACTTAGTCGTAAAAATGTAAGGGGATACTTTCTGTTTATTTTGTCGTTTATTGATATGGGTTTTTACCACCCCTGCAAGTAAAGTGCCTATGATAAAGAATTATCTAGAAGAAACCTTTTTTTTTGTCTAATATCCGTTGAAAAGTAATAGAGACTCTGTAAAGATAAATAGGACTAGAAAGAGATAGACCGTGTTTTTCTTATTCGAAGAATGACATGTTTAAAATAACCGTTGGTCTAAATATTCAGATTGGTCTTGGTCTTTGTTGAATAAAGAAGTGTTTTCTCTAATTATAAATGTTAAATTAAATATTTTAATTTGTTTCTGAACTTAGTAAATTTTTCAGTTAAGAATTATTTTCTAGTTTTTGTTTAAAGACTAAGTTCATTTCTTTTTATTCGGAAATTGTGATTTGTATAAAGTTCCGTAAGTTTTGATATACTTTTAATTGAAGGCCTTTTTGTTTAATCAGTTTTTTTTTGTTATACAAAGTTTAAAGTTATTTCTTTAGTAAATGAATTAAATTCCGTTTTCACTAGTATGTTAAAGTCCTTTCCTATTTTTAAGTAGTACAGTAATAACTACGATTTTCTTTTAAATTCTCATTATTGCTTAATTGTTTTATTCTTTCTCTTTCTTTTATTTATACATATTTATTTCTTTATTTGTTATTAAATTTCTTTAATTAGTTTTAATTATTAAATTAGTTGTTTTAGCCCACAAAAATATGTGTTTTATTTCTAATAAAGTTTTCAATAAATTAGTTTCAAAAAGGTCAACCAATTAAAAATTCCTTTTTAATTAAAGTCGGTGACCGATCGTGATGAATACTATGTTGGTAAGTAAATTTTGCATTACTTCAGTACAGATTAATAAAGCTTATCTTAGTTGTTTGTTTGTTCATATAATAATTTGATTCTGTCATTATTCAAGTTGATATTCTTTGGTTGTTCTTCTTTATTTTAAACCGCTCGTAAAATATGGAAGCGAACCCGTAACCAATTTAATAGCATATCGGAGTTCATTTGGATGAAACTATAACATTAGTATTCTTCTGAATGTATATAACATCCGCTAATTACATACGGTTACAAAATTGCTTACAGTGGAGCGCTTCTTAAAAAATCCATGTTGTTGCCAGACCAACTTAGCCTTCACCTGGATGAACAGCTTATTATGTAGTGCAATCTCAAACACTTTAGAGAAATTAGATAGGATAGAAATTGGCCGATAATTTACAATTCTATCAAGTTCGCCAGACTTATGTACAGGGCATACACGACCCATCTTCCAAGGGTCAGGAAATGTGTTAGATTGCAAAGAAAGGTTAAATATATATTGTAAAGGCTTGGCAAAGACGGTGGCACAATCCCTAATGATAAACGCAGGTATGTTGTCAACACCAGCGGTCATCTTCGGTCTCAGCCTCCTCAAAGCAACCAAAACATCATCAAAATCCAACAAGCCCACCGCGATCATATCATTATCATCATTAAACACGTCAACAACGGCATCTTCTACGGAGTCAACGTACACTCCGCGGAAAAAACTCGCAAACGCGGAAACAATACCCAATGGATCGGACAATGCAATCCCGCCATCATCGAACATCACACCCGGGATACGCCACCTCTGTTTCTTATTTCTTATGTACTTCCAAAGCTGTGTTGGATCGTCTTTGATTGAGTCCTGAATCCGGTTGACATAACTTCTATAGGCTTGGGAAATCTTTTGTTTAATCTGTGTTCTGAAAAACTGAAACCTATGTAAGTGACACGGTGTACCAGAAGATCTCCACTTTCGTAGACATTTATATTTCTCTTTAATATCTTTTATGAGATCGAGTTGATACCTGTAGGGATAAGAGAATTTCTTAGGTCGCGGTTTGAATGTGGGTACAGCAATATCCAGTATTGATGCTATCTTACTGTGAAACTGTCTCACGGCAGCATTGACATCCGAAACATGATACAACCATGACCAGTCTTGCGCAGCTATTAATTCATACAATAGGAGATAATTTCCCTTATTGAAATTATATTTTCTTGCTTCTGTGCTTGAGCAGAAGTTTTTTTGTTGTGGATCTATATTACAAGAGAACCGTATGTGTATTGCCGGATGATAGGCGTCCTCAGCTACTGAGGGAGGGCATGGTTCAACCGTGCAACTAAAATTACACAAAACTAAATCAAGAACATCATTATGGCAATTAGATACATCATTATACTGTTGCAAAGATGAAGAAATGCCATCAAAGAGACAAAAACTAATGGAGAAGTAATTAGAAAAAAAAAATTCGGATTACAGTTTTTTTCATTATTTGCATTTTCTGAGAACATTTAGTAGTGTATTTTTTTTATACCAACAGAAAGTAGAGATTTCAACAGGCAAAAAACACACTTTTTTCAAAAAAGCAGATATTTAGACTTGAGAATTTTCGATTGAAAACTAGGGTGCTTTTTCGATATTAAGTCAAAATGAGGTGAAAAAATGAATATTTTAAATCAAAAAAATTACTGTATGTTTGGGAAATACAGAGGTAAGTTTTCACCAAATTTCGTGAAAAAATGATTTTTTTTGCAAAAGATAAAAATAAAAAACCAAAAATTCGGTTATTCGAATTTTTTACATAAGTTTTGAGGTTATGTGAAAAAAGTGTCGATACGAAAGTTGTAACTTTTTCTCATAGGACAATTTTACCGGAAATCGAGATTAACCGTTTTTTACCCTTAAAAACCCCCTCCCTCTTCCCGACCTCAGATCGCCCGTAATTTATTTTTCCTTTCATTTTTGTTATATTCTCTACCTTTTCCAATTGGTTTCATCCTACTATAATTTTTTTTGGTGTCAAAAATTATCGACCCTGGTCTAATTTGGCCCTAACTAGACTAACATTATTTAGACCAGTTGCGTTAGGGGAAATTAAAAAAATGAAATATTGCGCGTCTCTTTGAAACACCATGTATAATTTTCGAACTCTTGTTACAGCTCAAACACGTTTTTAAGTTTAAGAGCCTTAAGAAAAAACTAAATTAAGTGAAAATTAAACTTACATCATTACTGAGTAAAAATAGTCAAAGTTTGAAAATACACTATGTACCTAAATTTTATGTTCAATCACTTCACTAAAATGCAGCTACTTAGCTATGCGTTTGTAACAAACTAATATATTAAATTATTGCACGTAACGCAAAAAATGTGGAAAAACACGTATTTAATTAAGTTAATAAAAATAAGAATATTTCTTGTTGCTGTTTTGCTTAGAAAAACAAACACACTTGTTTGGAATCTAAAACAACACTGACTTCTAGAACTGACTATAGACACTACGGAAATGTAATTATTAGTTATAACAATCAGTCGAGAACTTTTTATTTTGTTGGAAATAAAATGAAACGAAAAGTAACTGGATATAAGTGCATCATCAGTGGGAGCTTGTGATTCCCTGATGCGGAAAATGTAGGTCGAAACAACAAAATAATAACCGCTATTGATACTAATAATAATAGTAATAAAAAAATAGAAAATTAATCGTGGATTTCGGATTATACCAGGACAAAATTAAAAGTTAAAACTACAGAGCGGTATAGTGAGGACCAAAAGTCACGCAAATATTCGATAAAATTTGAACGATTTTTTTTGGAAGCAACGCTCGCACATGCAGTGGCGCAAAATATATAAAATCCCTCCACCGGTTCAAAAAGGTATTCAAAAAGAAAAAAATTCCATTATTGCGTTATTTTAATAAAAATAAGGAAAACAATAAAAATAAAGAAAAATCAATCTTCACTCACAGTAAAATTTGATATAATTAATAGGGTTCTTTAGATTGCAAATAAAAACATTTAAAAATAAAAATAAAACTTCATTATATCACAGCAAAAAGTATTTAAATAATTGTTCTTTAGATGGCAAATGAAAATCCACCTTAAAACAACAAAAAATAAAACTGCATTCTAACAAATTGAATTAAAATTGGACCTTTGGGGCTCTGATAACAGATAAGGTATTAACTAGTTTTTCAATATTTAAATTTGAGGCTTTTTGTTTCTCTATAGACAAAGGGTGCAAAGTCTGATTGAAAAAATCCACGACAGACATGTTACCGTTTAGGTACTCTTTGATTAGGTAGATCGCGTTAATAAATTGGTCGGTAAAAATTTGAGATATAAAGTCTGGCTATTTATTAATTAATTGTATTTCGGATTGGATTGATACTATACCCTCGACCATACCGGGGGAACGAAAAATGTGGCAATTGTGGTATACAAAGATGTGAGAAGAAAAAAATACTTCCCCGCCTCACTTGGAAAAAATGTACCACCCTGTAAGGCACAACACACACAACATCCTAAAGTCTATTGTTGGTGTTTACATTCGAACATATGTAACCTGCGATCTAATTAAATCAGGACTTAGTGTACTTAATTAAAACAGGTTTTTTATAAAACTAGTAGTGATAAGTGTGCATAAATATATCATCCAAATTTACAACACGGGATAAACTGTATATTAATAAAATAAAGTGCTTTGTGTATTACTCTTGTACCGGCACGGCATAGTATGTAGCGGTGGAAGTGTCTTTTCTACGAGGTAGGTATATTTAATAATTATTATTAATAAATTCAGCTGGATTTTAATTTGAAGTTTTTTATATATTTTTTTAAGTTTCACAGTATTTTTAGTTAGAATGGCATCATAAAATTTTTATACAGGGTGTATGTGTATTGTTC
This sequence comes from Apoderus coryli, assembly GCA_911728435.2. Classification (NCBI taxonomy): domain Eukaryota; kingdom Metazoa; phylum Arthropoda; class Insecta; order Coleoptera; family Attelabidae; genus Apoderus; species Apoderus coryli. The sequence goes on along the minus strand of OU452204.1, from coordinate 4,272,282 downwards.
CCATTTAAAATTTCACCAGTTAGGTAGTTGGAACCTATATTATTACAATTAAAATACAATATTTGTTATCAGGTTATCAAAAAAATTAAAAAAAAAATTAATAAAAAAAAATTCAAAAAAAAATTACAATTTTTTTTATAACCCTCAATGACTTTTGTCATAGTCATAGATAAGACTGCCACAAAACGACTGGGAAATCCCAAAGGGATTTCTTGTTCATACTTATAATTTTTGTTGGTTCTGCAGCTCTCATGCACCATCCAACCTTGTATTGTATGACAAAAACAATGTAGGGGGAGCACGTTTTCATGACTCACAATATACAGGGTTATTCACGATTTATGGCGCGGAATATTGTGGACAAACTACGTGACTTTCAAAAAGTTTCATTTGTTGGACGTGTGGGCATCTACTATGGCTACTTTTTTAAATTGGTTTAGTATTATACAGGGTGTCCCAAATAGCCTAAAACTATCAAAGTTATGTTTTTTTAAATGGAATACCCTGTATATTATTGCACTTTTAGATCCTCTGATCAAATTAAGTGTCTGTTTCATTAAGGTTTATAATACCTAAACCTTAAGGTTTTTTAAATAAATTGAATTTTCTCAAAATCTAGCCTCATTTTCATCTTTCAAATACTTAGGAACTAGTAAAGTCATGTTGAGGAAATGAACACTGAAGTGTAAAAATAGATCATATTTGATATTCCATTTGCAATAAACTTGCAATCTTATACAGGGTGTCCAAAAATTAAAACTACTCAAATAAGAACTTTAAGTTCCTATAACTTCATTAATGTAAATGGAACGTCATATTTCTGAGCTTACCTATCAATGTACTTACTAATTACCTATCGAATGGTATTAGGGTGTAGTATAGCTAAGTCTGCGCGTTTTGGAAGAAAACTCCAAATAATTGTTTTGTACACCATTTGGTGTTTTTTAAATAAACGTTTTAATATATCTTAGTAGGCTATGGAATCAGAAATGTCAAATGATCTACAATTATTATAAAGGTCATTATGAATTATTCTTAATTATGCATAAACAGCATTAATGGAAATAAAATAGCACTGATGAATCTCTACCAAAATATTCATAACATGTGTTCGAAATGTTGACCGTCCGTTTCCAGACACTTCGATATTCTGTTTTGAAAACTACGGCAAACTCTGGTCAACATTTGTGGGGTAACAGTTTGAAATGCATCTCTTATGCGTATTTTCATATCGTGTGGTGTTGTTGGAGGCGTCTTGTAGACAATTCCTTTCACGTATCCCCATAAAAAGAAATCCGGAGGAGTTAAATCGGGAGGTCTGGGAGGCCAATTTTTAAATCCATTTCTTCCAATCCACATGTTTTGAAAATTGGTATCCAAAAATTGCCGAACCTCGTGATGATAATGAGGCGGAGCTCCATCTAATTGAAACCACATGGTTTTTCTCCTGTTTAAAGGAATTTCTTCTAATAATACAGGAAGTTGGTGTAGAAGAAAATCGAGAAACATCATACCATTGAAAGATCCCTCAAAAAAATAGGGTCCTATTAAATATGGGCCGAATGTTCCACCCCACACATGAATGGACCACCTATTTTGATTGCTGATGATTCTGTATTCATGGGGATTCGAGTCAGAATAATAATGGTAGTTGTGTCTGTTCACGAGGCCATTGTTGTGAAATGTACATTCGTCACTAAATAACAGATTATCAAAAAATGTTTCATTTGCTGCCACTTTATCTAACACCCACATGCAAAATTCAATTCTATTGTCAAAATCATTTCCATAAAGCTCTTGACAAAGCTGAATTTTATAAGCATGAAATCTATGTTTTTTAAGTACTCGTGAAATACTTGCCTGACTAATATTGGTGTTGTCGGATATGTGATTTTGACTAATATTAGGATTTTCGATAACTGAACCAACTATAGCAAAAATAGTTTCTTCATTTTCGGTGACAGGTTTTCTTTTCACGTATTTCTTGTAGCTAACACTTCCAGTTTCCTTAAACTGATTTAATAGTCTCTCAAAAGCAGCTGGCCTTGGATGATTTCGTATGGGAAACCTTTCAGCATAAACTCGAGAAGCCAATAAAGAATTTTGATGACATTCTCCAAGGATCAATATCATATCAATACGTTTGTTGTTATTGTCTTCTTTTGAATAAATAATCTTCATTTTAACAAAACAACACCAAAACTAACAATTGTACATCAATAATAACACTAGTAAAGCATGAACAGTAAATTAAATTGACAGATAAAATAATTTATTTGACATTTCTCATTCCATAGGCGACTAGATACATTAAAACATTTATTTAAAAACACAATGGTGTACAAATCAATTATTTGGCGTTTTCTACCAAAACCCACAGACTTAGCTATAGTACACCCTAATACCATTCGACAGGTAATTAGTAAGTACATTAATAGGTAAGCTCAGAAATATGACGTTCCATTTACATTAATGAAGTTATAGCAACTTAAAGTTCTTATTTGAGTAGTTTTAATTTTTGGACACCCTGTATAAGATTGCAAGTTTATTGCAAATGGAATATCAAATATGATCTATTTTTACACTTTAGTGTTCATTTCGTCAACATGACTTTAAAAGTTCCTAAGTATTTGAAAGATGAAAATGAGGCTAGATTTTGAGAAAATTCAATTTATTTAAAAAACCTTAAGGTTTAGGTATTATAAACCTTAATGAAACACACACTTAATTTGATCAGAGGATCTAAAAGTGCAATAATATACAGGGCATTCCATTTAAAAAAACACAACTTTGATACTTTTAGGTTATTTGGGACACCCTGTATAATACTACACCAATTTTAAAAAGTAGCCATAGTAGATGCCCACATGTCCAACAAATGAAACTTTTTAAAAGTCACGTAGTTTGTCCACAATATTCCGCGCCATAAATCGTGAATAACCCTGTATAGCCATTTTTTATGAGCCGACGGACCTTAATTTGACCACAGTATATAAAATAATTTTTTATTAGCTTATAAAATACCGTTTTTTAATTTTATACCCAACCGGTATATCGGTGAAGTATTAATAATTATCAATGATAACATTATTTATTTGACATTTGACTCTTGCAAAAACAAAAAATGTATTTACAACCAAAAAGATGACGCAAATATTGCCCACACTTGATACCTATTCAACTGAATTCAACACAAGTTTTCTCAATAGTGTTGGGTGTAGTTTTTTTTTATCTCATATTGGCTTAATTCCAATTAATAGATGATTTTAAGGAATGCATTTATTACGCCTTAGTTATAAAATGTGGGTGCTCTGTTAATTCATTTTACAATAACACTTGTTAAATTGAATATTTACATAATTGTTATTTATGATAATAGGTACACCGTTTTTGTTTACTTACACCTATTTAATTCATGTTATTTATGGAATGATATACCTATCTACTTTATTAAAAAAAAAAAGTATTTTTAATTATTTTTCAAGGTCACACACACACACTACATAAATATTTAGATAAATAAGTAAATAGCTATATACCTAGTTATTAAAAATAATTGTCTGGTGCCAAATTTAATTCAAATTATGGTTAAATCCTTACTTTTTGTAATAACTACCTACTCGTACGTAATAATGACTTTTCATATCAACAGAACTAAGTAATATCTAATTTTTTTCTTGGGCACCCCTGAACACAACACTGAAAATTGGTACAATTGGGTTTTACGTTATCCGCTTTTTTCTAGAAAAATCCCTAGTAATACTTTCTGCGATTTACGCCAATGAAACTGGTCGTAGCTGCCCATGATTACAGCTCAAAACTAAAGTTGCCAGTTGAATACATACCTAACAAAAACAAGGTTATCGAAATCCGTCAAAAGATAAAAAACGTTACAAGGGTGGTAAGTCCTTAACGTGGATAAATCATGAAAAGATAATTTATTTTGTTTTTTGTCCAAAACACAGTCGTTGAAATGTTCATGGTGGTTCAAGAATATATTATGAACATAAATTATCTAGACAAATTCACCCTTAGAGTTACTGGAGGGTCACAAACTATTTCAAATGGAACACCCTGTATATTATCAAATATTTTGTAGACTATCAAAATCCCTTTTATTTGATATTATGTTCCGATCCCTCAATGGTAAAGTTTCCGAAATAAAAGCAACAAAATTGGATTATTATGGTAGGTACCTATATTTTAATTAGATATAGCCATGAAACGTCATTAAACGCCATGAAACAAAAATCGTAATAATCTGACATTTTGTCCATATAGTATAACGTTTGTGGTTTGTTGAATTAAAATTGATGAAAACAAAATTTCTTAAATGAAGGTTTAATTCTAATTATTATTCATTAGCAATGTGAAAAAATTATAGGGATAATATTCGGAAAGTTTAATGAAATGTATCAAGATTTACAACCAATGCACAAAAAAGAGGAAGTTTGCACGATAACAAAATAGTTTCATAAATTAAGGGTCAGAAATGAGAGCAAAAACTATATTTATCTAGGTATGCCTATGATTTTAATCAAGACAACATAAATGTTTTTAACAACTTTAAAATGCTGCCGCTGGTTGTTAATTAGAATATATTATTTCATTAATCTTTACGCATGTTATTTCTATAATTTTGTCATATTACCCATGAATAATAAACTATTTAACTCGCTACTTAGGGACAGGAATATGATATATTATCATTTCCAAGGGAATTTTATTTTCTTTCAGGGTATTTAATAATATACAGGGTGTTAATTAAGTATCTGGCCAAACATCAGGGGGTGATTCTTTGAGTGATTTTAAGGTAAAAAGTTCATATAAGCAGGTGTCCGGAAATGCATAGTTTTCAAGATACAGGGTGTCAAAAAAAATTTTTTTACATTTATTTATTAATATCTCAAACACCTGTTGACCGATTTTGTTGAAATTTGGCAGTATTATGGACTATGATAAGACGCTAAGTTAGCACCAATTGATTGTTTCAGAATAGTTGTTTCACTTCCACACTTCCAGTGGCGTCGTAAGGGGCAGTTTTACGAAACTAACAAAAAATGTGCGCCACTGACTTTTTTAAATTAAAAAAATCATTTTCGGATTAAGCCATTAAAAATACTACTTTTTTGTTTCTTGATATTTTTTCGTATCTTGCATCGTTTTCGAGAAAAAAAATTAAAACCACTTAAATGCATGTCCCTGAATAATTTTCAAAATCACTTTTACAGAATTATTGCGAATTACGTTTTACCCAAATTCGTTGAGATTTGTAGTAGTAAAAAAATTAAAACCACTTAAATGCATGTCATTAAACACAAAAAGTAAGGGTGCCATGACTGGAAAAACAATAATTCTTAAAAAATGTTATTTCACATGTGTGTCATGATTTTAAGTTTGAACGGTGTAATGTTAAAAATCATATTTTTGAAAAAAGAGTGTTAAGCAATTAAAATTCGTATTTAATATTGAAAAATGGTTCAATATTCAAACATAGAAATGGCTGATATGCATTTTGTTTATGGAATGGCTCAAGGCAATTCAAGGGCAGCTAGATGCATTTACCAAGAAAGATATCCTCACCGCCCTGTTATCATCGTCCATAATACTGCCAAATTTCAACAAAATCGGTCAACAGGTGTTTGAGATATTAATAAATAAATGTAAAAAAAAAATTTTTTTGACACCCTGTATCTTGAAAACTATGCATATCCGGACACCTGCTTATATGATCTTTTTACCTTAAAATCACTCAAAGATTAACCCCCGAAGTTTGGCCAGATACTTAATTAACACCCTGTATAGGATGCTCCATTTCACAAAAATTATTTATACTACTACACCATTTCCAATTGTATTTCAGAAAGCGTCAAATAATGTATTTCAGAAAACGTCAAATGTATTTCAGAATAGTTAAATGTATTTCAGAAAGCGATAAATGTATTGCTTTTTGCAATAATGACTTTATTATTATTATTATTTCAGAATAGTTAAATATATTTCAGAAAGCGTCAAATGTATTTCAGAAGAGTTAAATCTATTTCACATAGCGTCATATGTATTTTAGAATAGTTAAATGTATTTCAGAATAGTTAAATATATTTCAGAAAGCGTCAAATGTATTTCAGAATAGTTAAATGTATTTCGGAAAGTGTCAAATGTATTTCAGAATAGTTAAATATATTTCAGAAAGCGTCAAATGTATTTCAGAATAGTTAAATGTATTTCAGAAAGTGTCAAATGTATTTCAGAATAGTTAAGTAAATGTATTTCAGAATAGTTAAATATATTTCAGAAAGCGTCAAATGTATTTCAGAATAGTTAAATGTATTTCAGAAAGCGTCAAATGTATTTCAGAATAGTTAAATGTATTTCAGAAAGTGTCAAATGTATTTCAGAATAGTTAAGTAAATGTATTTCAGAATAGTTAAATATATTTCAGAAAGCGTCAAATGTATTTCAGAATAGTTAAATGTATTTCACAATAGTTAAATATATTTCAGAAAGCGATAAATGTATTGCTTTTTGCAATAATGACTTTATTATTATTATTATTTCAGAATAGTTAAATATATTTCAGAAAGCGTCAAATGTATTTCAGATTAGTTAAATGTATTTCAGAAAGCGTCAAATGTATTTGAGTATAGTTAAATCTATTTCCCATAGCGTCAAATGTATTTCAGAAGAGTTAAATCTATTTCACATAGCGTCATATGTATTTTAGAATAGTTAAATGTATTTCAGAATAGTTAAATATATTTCAGAAAGCGTCAAATGTATTTCAGAATAGTTAAATGTATTTCAGAAAGTGTCAAATGTATTTCAGAATAGTTAAGTAAATGTATTTCAGAATAGTTAAATATATTTCAGAAAGCGATAAATGTATTGCTTTTTGCAATAATGACTTTATTATTATTATTATTTCAGAATAGTTAAATATATTTCAGAAAGCGTCAAATGTATTTCAGAAGAGTTAAATCTATTTCACATAGCGTCATATGTATTTTAGAATAGTTAAATGTATTTCAGAATAGTTAAATATATTTCAGAAAGCGTCAAATGTATTTCAGAATAGTTAAATGTATTTCAGAAAGTGTCAAATGTATTTCAGAATAGTTAAGTAAATGTATTTCAGAATAGTTAAATATATTTCAGAAAGCGTCAAATGTATTTCAGAATAGTTAAATATATTTCACAATAGTTAAATATATTTCAGAAAGCGTCAACTGTATTTCAGAATAGTTAAATGAATTTCAGAAAGCGTCAAATGTATGTCAGAATAGTTAAATCTATTTCACATAGCGTCAAATGTATTTTAGAATAGTTAAATGTATTTCAGAATAGTTAAATATATTTCAGAAAGCGTCAAATGCATTCAGAATAGTTAAATGTATTTCAGAAAGCGTCAAATGTATTCCAGATTACTGAAATGTATTTCACAGAGCATATAACCTTACGTATTTAAAATGTTGATGTCCACAAACGGCAAATACAGGGTGGTCCGCAATTAATGCGTGAAATAATAAGCGAGACACAAGATATTTAAATTAAATTTTTAATTTTATTCTGAACTCAAAATTCAACAGATGAATTATTCTGAAATACATTTAACTATTCTGAAATACATTTGACGCATTCTGAAATACATGTAACTATTCTGAAATACATTTGACGTTTTCTGAAATACATTGGACGCATTCTGAAATACAATTGGAAAAGGTGTAGAGCACACTGCAGTAGTTCGCGACCATTCTGAAACCTTATGGGTCAATTTGTCAAGATAATTGATTTTTCTAAGATATTCTTCAACTAGCATCAAAATATCACGGGTCTATCAATTCAGGTGACAAAATGATGAATATTTTTATCCTGAGACCTGTTTTGGCCAAAAGAATTCAAAATTCCAAAACAGATGAGGAATCCAAAAACATAATTACGTCCCATTTGCAATAGCAAGTTGATATCAACTTCTGGTATAACCGGAAGTTTGATAGATTGGATTGACCTCATTAATAACTATAATCTGATACCGTAGAAGAGTAGGGGTCGGTATAACAAGGCAGCATCAGAAACGTTCTTACTGTTTATTTTAGTGAATTGTCTGAGAATATTAATTATTTGTAAACGACGCACTAAAGGAATTGCTTTATAGAAATTTGCTCTGCTCAGTCAGTTGGTCATAATTATATGGCTCAGATTTCTAAAACGATTACAACGTTTTTAAACGCATTGTGAATTGTTGCAGATATTCTCCTATTAAAAAATGAAATAGATCTAAACGATGAATCACTTTTTTCAAAAATCATATTTTCCGTTTCAAGGCAGCAACCGGTGTGAAACTAAAACTCACAAAAGTGACACACTCTAATAAACAGTTAAGGGCTCGGTTAAGGGTCGCCAAAATGTCCAGGTTGCTTATATATACCTAGGTAGTTCCAAATAAAAGAATATATCGTGCCCGCGCCATAAATATAGATTAATTTTATTAGCAAGTTTCAAACTGTCTGGCACAGGCCAGCTGTCATTATTTCCCGCCTTAGGGCGACAAATCACTTTAGAAGGCATTAAACTGACTTATAAAGTATCGGTAATGTCTAGGCTACATAAATAATACATATTATGTATACAGGGTGTCCTATGGTGACGACCCATTAGAATATTTCAGAGAATAACTTGAATTGAATTTCGGTATCTGTATAGTCCCATATTGTCTACTCAAATCACGTAATAGCAATTACATAAGTTGATGGCGACTTTGTTATTTTAAATAGCATACCCTATATATTATTACATTTTTGGATTCTACGTGAGATTCTAGACACATTTCATTTGTCATGTCCTATGCTTAAGTTCAGCTGTTTTTGACGTATATCAAGATTTATGGAAAATTTGACGTTTTACGGCTAAATAATAATCACATTTTTTCTCATAAGTCTTTGTTAATTATTTTGCACGCGATTTCTTACAAATTAAGGTCTCGTTTTTCCGACTCCATAAGATATTTAAAAAATTTATAAAAGGGTGACAAGTTCGCTGCAGAAAATTATTGACCTATTAGTTTGACCTGCGCACTTGTAAATGCATGGAGAAAGTCATTACCAGAAATATGACTTCATTTCTAGTTGAATCAAATATTATTCCCAATGAACAACATGGGTTTATGCCCAAGAGGTCGGTGGAGTCGAATCTTCTGGAGTGCCTCAATGTGTGGACGAGCCATAATGATGTTGGTCAGCCTACGGATGTGTTGTATCTGGATTTTGAGAAAGCATTCGACAGAGTGCCATTTGCTCGTTTGTTGCTGAAATTGGAGCATTACGGCGTGCGGGGGGCACTCCTGAGATGGATTGAGATGTTTCTTACAAAAAGAATTTTCCAGGTTAGAGCGAATGGTGCATTATCCGCTAAATTGCCGGTCTTGAGTGGTGTCCCGCAGGGGTCTGTACTGGGGCCATTGCTTTTTCTGGCATATATATCAGACTTAACAAAAACCATCACGTCAAACATGAGCTTCTTTGCTGATGACACCAAATTGTTTTGTAACTCACTGCGAGACAAAAATGAGTTCCAGATCGACATTGATGGGGTAGTGTCCTGGTCGGCGGTTTGGTTGATGAACTTGAATTTGGAGAAGTGCCAGGTACTACACATCGGAGCTAATAATCCCAGGACTCCATATTTCATCAATGGAAATGCCGTTAAATCTGTAAATCAGCAGAAGGATCTTGGTGTCATAGTAACAGCGGATTTGAAGTGGGAGGCCCATATTTCCGCCACAGTGAAGAAAGCTAATAGACTGTGGTATCTGATACAAAAGGCTTTCAAATCGAGATCAAACTCTCTAATATTGCAATTGTATAAATTGTATGTCAGACCACTATTGGAATATGCCAACAGCGTTTGGTCCCCCTACTTCATTAAGGACATAGAGGCATTGGAAAGGGTTCAGAGGAGATTCACTAAGCTACCTCATGCACTTAGCCATATACCATATGAGGAGCGATTGAGGCTTTTAAATTTGACATGTCTTTATGATCGACGAGAACGAGGCGATCTAATTCAAACATACAAGATACTTAGTGGCTACTACTCGGTGAATCTCAATGTATTTCATCCTACTAGAAATCCTAATCTGCGTGGCAATAGTAAGAAACTTGACAAGGAGAGATGTGCTAGACTTCCTCGGAAGAATTTTATAACAAACAGAGTTGTATACGCATGGAATTCATTACCTGAAGAGGTGATAATGGCGCAAACGGTTGACAGCTTTAAGAACAGGCTGGACAATTTCATGGAGGACCATGGCGATCAGTTGGTCCACTACTCGCTATAGAAGATTAGTGAGGATGACATCAATATTTCAAAAACCTCAAATTAGGAACTGAGCAACAGTTTCATCGGTTTTACCGTTTACTGTTTTACGACTAATAATAATAATAATATTTTCAGATTTATTCATACAGGCTGGTGAAGGCAATTTTGTAATAGGTTGTCGAGTACGAAAATGCATATAAGTATGTAGTTTTCGAAATATCGGCAATGTACAATTTTTCTGCAAGACCGTTGACTATTGTCTAATTAAATTAAATATTACAAAATTGTGATTAAGTATTATTTAGCCCTAAAATGCCAATTTTGGCAAAAGTCTTGATACTTATACGTCAAAATCGACAGAACTTAAGTATAAGACATGATGTCTAGAATCTTACGTAGAATCCAAAAATGTAATAATATATAAGGTTAGTCTCTGAAATATTCTAATGGGTCGTCACCATAGGACACCCTGTATAGGTACTTATGTAGGAACACTTTTTGTCCCATAGGTATACCTAGATTAATTCTACGTATTAAACTCTCTACGAACAACAACATAGTAATAAAGTTTTTTGTCGAGGAAATAATTAATTAATAATTATAAAAAAAAGTTTTGAACAATACCGCATACTTAAATATTTGTTTACGAATTTTTTTTTTCGATAGTATAAATCAGTCATAAATAATATCGATTAGAACAACCCTAAATAACAAAAAATAGCAACGTGAAACGTATTAAAATGCTCACCCTATTTATTATGTTCCCTTTTGTTTTACGTTTTTGACTATATTTTTTATTGACAGCCGAGAAATAAAATCCCACTTATTACTGACACCAATCAATTTAACTATTAATATTTTACTCGTTAGATCACTCACTAATACAACATCCTCCTAGTAAGAAAACTAGTATTATTATTCTAAACACATGTAAAAAATGTTTTTATTTTATATAAATTAATACCATATTTAGGTTGTTGATGGTATTTTTAGTTTAAGGTTATGCGTAATTCTAGGCCTTTACTTTGACGTGCGCTTTAAAACGATAAACGAGAACGGACAATAAACGATAGCCTACGACAAACTGGTAGTGTATGTACACAAATGAGATGAGCGCAACAACTTAGTTTCCACACCGTTGTCACGTTGATTTATAAAGTTGTCAACCCCATTCCATAAATGATCATCAACAGTTGTTATTCATAAAGCTAGTACATCATCATCATGTTGAAGAATTGCAACTATTGCATATTTTATATTGTAAATGATTGTTCGTACACATATGATAAAAAAATTATTATATAATATTAGTGTGATAATTTTAATGCTTTGCTACGAAAATTACTTGCATTGGTCTTGCTTACACATATGCCTTGACGATTGTTCTGTAATACAGTGATATACAGGACCTAACTTACCAATTAAAACGACAGCCAATTTTAAATAGTGACAATAAATAGCTAGTCTCATTTATTTTAGTTAAAAAAATATACTGACGACATAATATATTGGTACTATAGTCCAGAGGATACATAGGTATTGCTAGTTGGACTATCACACATTGTAATAAAACACATACCTAAATAAAATAAATTAAAATGGAGCTGTATAACATGCACCTGCGATGTAGATTGAATAACGTGGCAGTTGAAATAGCTAAACATGTGATTACATCACATATTATGTGAATGTGTATCCTTAGTGCTCGCCAATACATTGCGTTTTAGTGGGAGCGCTTTAACGGGTCCTGTTTGGCAGGATGAAAGCTGATCGGCTAAATATCTCCCGCCAGAACGCAGCATCAGGAACCAGTGTTCAGTCTTGTTCTAGGCGTAGGTCGACATATCAAAATTTTCAAGTCTGGACATTGTTTGAGTTTTGTAAGCTGCTGGTTTACTCAATAAACCAGTGAGTAGAAGATATTGGGTGTATCCACTGAGAGCGCGAAAAGGGTAAAATATTTTCTTCATTTGATGAGAATATTTGAATATCTAAAAGTAAATTTTTGCGGTTTGTTCATTAACACATATTAATGATGCTTTCCGGTCGCCGGCCGTCCTGTTTTTTCGGCAGCATGTTGCTGGCGCATCCTGTTGCTGCGTCGTGACCGCCAAACAGGACCCGTTAAAACGCTCCAGCTAAAACGCAAAGTATGGTTCAGCAGTTACAGCAAAAGCGACACGCTATGTTTGGGTATGAGCTTATTGCGCCAGTACATACTGACACCAGAAACACATAACTGATCTCCACAGGCTACTGGTGGGAACAAGATTGTTGGAATCAGGGGCACAACAACACGTAGATTTTTCACAAACAATCTACAGGTCTGCCGTGAAATTGGGAATAAAAAAAATGTTTTCTAACACTTAATGCTCATCACAAAAAATCCACTATTGGTTAATTGCTTCAAGGTATGGCTACTAATAAACAACAATTGAAATTTTAATGAAGCACCTTTAACTTATAGGTAGTCCGACAATTGACTATTCCTTAGATACATTTGTTTTGTGAATTAGATTGTCACAATAATTAAGTTTTAAAGGTTTCAAAGTGAGTTCTAAATCTAAACAAACGTCTTCTAATAGGTATCACTCAACGCTTCAATAGTTAAACCAATAAATATCAGCATTTTTTTTAGTATTTTAGTTTTCTTATACTGCGTATTATTGGCAATAACAATTTCCATTCTAGTACTGGCAACTGCGGCTACACAGAATAATTTTACCGCGCCACGCCTTGACAGTGGTGTTTATGTGAATCGTTACCATGGTAACAAACGAATGTGGTGGCAATTTAGAACTATGTCGATTCCTACTTACTGAAACTGAACGAGTGGTGTTCAGGTAATTTAACACAATACACCTAGAGGCCGCTAGGTACACGTTTTTATCAGAACTTTCATTTTTGTCACATGATACCTAGAAAAACGTAACTTGGGTGGGCCCTATAATAAAAATGGTAATATTTATATAGGTTACCTACTTACTTCAAACAGTAATAAAATTTTAATCTATTTAATGGCATCGATTAGTTAGGACATCGAATATTAACTATAGATAAGAAGGTTCAGTAGACGCTGAGAACGGTTCCCAGGCACATTTCTAGCCCGCTACTATATATACGTACTATACTATAACCACCGAATATAGATCTATACGAACTAGAAGCGTCACTCCTTTGAACATTTCATTTTGCGACCCGTTGTAAATCATTGCAGCTGCACCTATTTTGCACTGCACGCGGTGAGCCAAATACAAATAACCCCAAATGTTTTACATACATTTTATATAGGGTGGCTTTTCTTCTTGAGGATGTTAATGATTTTAATTTATATACAGGGTGTTAGTAAATAAGTGCGACAAACTCCAGGAGATAATTCTCCATGAAAAAATAATGACAGTTTGCTATATAAACACATGCCCGCAAATGCTTTGTTCTCTGAGATACGGGGTGTTAAAGTTTTTCTTAAAAACTGCAGATTTATTGATTGCTCTGAAACCGGTGGAGATATGCAAATGAAATTTAGTGGGTTTTAAGAGGTAGTTATTGCGCATTTTTTGGCATGTAATTAAGAATTTTATGTTCATCATTGGCGCGCATACGGGTAATGATCTCAATTTTTTTAAAGATAAAAATGGTACGCCACCGGAATTTTTCAAATTAAAAATCATTTTGCAATTCCTCGTTCAATTTGTGATAAAAAACCTCATTTGCCTTTTTATCGTAGGGGGCATCGTTCTTGTGCAAAAAAATAAAACATCTTACCCATATTTTTCATTTCTTTAATACATTATCAAGAACTATCTGATACAATAAACATTAAACCAAAACAATAAGGAAAAATAACACTAATAATAAAGAAACGCTAATTTGACATTTCGTTCATATATTCGAGTTTAACAGAATGTTGACAGTCGCCTACTAGCAAAGATTAATGTACATTAATTAATTATTAATTAATGTACATTAATCTTTGCTAGTAGTGTCGCCGCGAGATGTTTTATTTTTTTGCACAAATGCCCCCTACGATGAAAAAGCAAGAGAGATTTTTTATCACAAGTTGAACGAAGAATTTCAAAATAATTTTTAATTTGAAAAATTCCAGTGGCGTACCATTTTTTTTCTTTAAAAAAAATTGAGATTACTAGGTACCCGTATGCGCGCCACTGATGAACTTAATTCTTAATTGCAAGTCAAAAAATGCGCAATAACTATACCTCTTAAAACCCATTAAATTTCATTTGCATATCTCCACCGGTTTCAGAGCAATCAATAAATCCTTTTCAGTTTTTAAGAAAAACTTTTACACCCCGTATCTCAGAAAACGAAGCATTTGCGGGCATGTGTTTATATAGGAAACAGTCAATATTTTTTCATACAGAATTAACTCCTGAAGTTTGTCGCACTTATTTACTAACACCCTGTATAGCATACAAAATATGTTTTAATTTTATTTATAAACACGTTATTAAATAAAAGGATATTTATTCTTGCTTTGAGGTATTTGAAGGGCAAAAGTGTGAATGGCCATTGGGCTAGACTTCGCCTAATAAAGACGTTTATTATTATTATTATTATTAAAAGTACGTACTACGTCAAAATGTTATGTCAGGTATAAATAAAAAACAATTTTGCAATATTTTCTTTTATAACGGTAGATAGAAACTTATAAACAAGTACAGCCAATAAAAATTTATTAATAGCATATTAAAATGTTACAGATTTTTTAAGATTGTAAGTTTTGGTGGTTCTTTTCTGTTTTTTTTGATATATTATTTTCCTGTTTGCAAATTTAAGAGTGTAGTAAGTTCTAACTCGCGTATACAAATTCAGCAGATAATCTTTTGGGAAGTTGTCGCATGGATGACTGTACTCTTAGAAAAATAATTTAACAAGTTTTTTCCTACACCATTTTGGAATGCAACATTCACAAAAATATCTTCTAACGATATTAAATAATGAAAATTTCTTGGAGCCACCTTCAAGCCTCCAGCTAAACCTTGACTGCCCTGGTAAGATTTTAAGTTCATAAAAATATTTAGTCCCTCTTTAGCCGAAGTTTGACAATAGCTAGTACATGTGTCACATGAGTGTTTCGTTAAACATTTTTTTAAAAGATACCCACCTACATATGACAAAGCATTGCCTTCCTCTGTTTTGCGATTTCTACAATCGTACGTGTTTATTTTTAAAATAAGTTGTTCCTTATTTTTAAATTGAATATTATACAGAGTTATACTTCTTTCTTGTAGTTCTGGTGTAATTGCCAGCAACATTTCGGTCGCGTCAGTACAGTTTGACTGATCTAAATAGTTTAAGGAAAATAGTTTTTTAAAAGATCTGCAAAACTGTATTGCCGTAGGATTTCTGGCATTACCAGACGCATTCCTAATTTGCCCTCGTGCTCTTTGATTATTCCAAGGCATTCGATCGTCTTGATCACCGGTTGATGTTGGCGATTCTCAATTACTTGGGTTTTGGTGATTCAGCTAGATGTCTTATTGAGAGGTTCTTGGGCGATCGAAGGCAGGCGGTAGTATTGAATGGAAAAATTTCCGAGGTTTGTTCAACAAATGGGGGAGTTCCGCAGGGATCCATTTTGGGACCAATTTTCTTTGCATTGTATACGTCACAGCTTGTCACAAAGCTGGAGCACTGTTCAGTCCATTTATATGCGGATGACACGCAGATGTACAGGTCATTTTGTCCGAGTTCCGTCGTCCAGGCTGTCAGTGATATTAATGCTGATTTGGCTAGCTTGGTTAAGACTTCGCGTGCCCACTGCTTAGATATTAATCCTGGTAAGTCACAACTGCTGCTTTTTAGTAAGCCGCAATTACAGCAGCAAATTCGTGATTTGCTTGATATTAGGATCGAAAACTAGCGACTTGACTGCGTGAACGAGGCTAGGAATGTAGGCGTTACACGTGACACTGGTTTGAGATTTCAGAAGCATGTTAGTTGTTGTGTCAAGAGGGGATTTGCTAGCTTAAAGTTGATCTATGGCCAACGAAAATTTATAACAACTCAGGTGAAGAAACTTTTGTGCGATTCATTGGTGTTGTCACACTTTAATTTCTGCGACGTGGTGTATGGACCTTGTTTATTAACAGTAGATCAACGCCGTATCCAACTAATGCAAAACTCGTGTGTTCGTCTTATATCAGGCATTCGGGGGCGTGAGCGCGGTATTACCGCCAAAACTCGAGAGATAGGACGGCTTAAAATGAACGAACAACAACATTTCACTCCTTAACGCTTTTTAATAAAGTTTTATTGAATAGATGTCCTGGGTATTTATTTGATAGAGTTCAGTTTAGAGGAACAGCTCATGATATTAATATTAGACACAAATTAACCATTACGCCTCCTGCTCATCGATCGGTTATGTACAAACGGTCATTTTCATATAACATTGCACCAGTATATAATCAGCTGCCGAATGATGTAAAGCTTCTATTAGGACATAGATTTAAAGCCGCACTCCGTCATATTGTCCATTCTTTAATTTGAAATTGTTAAAGTCAGTAATGTAATTGGTATCTGTTTAGGGTTAAGTAAATTAACAAGGTGGGTTAGAGTAAGCTTTTTATTGTATTTTTGATTTTAACAGGTTGTATTTTGTATTGGACTTAATTTAAAATTTGGATAGTCCTCTAAATGGGGTTGTTGTTTTAATAAGGTATGTTTTGTATTTGTATTTATTCAAGTAAGGTTTCCTTTTGTCTGTCTTTTTTTTTCTTCAATGGACGATTACTTTTAAGTGGTTAAGTTAGGAAGCAATAAGCTTCAACTTCACCTATTGTATTTATATATATAATTACAATAAAGTCATTTATTATTATTATTATATCTATCACTCGATCTCTATTGCTATTTAAAAATGTGGGGATTGTGTGCACCACTATCAAAGCGATTTCAACCAAAAACTGATGGGTTCATCCGTGGACACCCCTAAACTCATATATCGAAATTTAGCTCAATTGGTTTAAGCGTTTAGGCGCTATCGTCACAGTTTATATACAGTCACTTCACCTCGTGTCGGCACGTTTGTTACCTCTGTCTTAAGAGCAATTCGCCGAATTCGCCGCCGCTTATAGTTATAGTATAGTATCTTATATAGTATATACAGGGTGATTCATTATGGTTGAAACAAACGAAAACTAGAGATTGCTGAAAGTAATTTAAGCAGTTTTTGCCATTGAACCCATGTCCGCAAATGCTTCGTTATCGAGATACAGGGTGTCCAAATTTAGTAGTCAAATTAACTTTCTTGTTCATTTCTCAAAAACTAGCTAACCGATTTCGACAAAATTTTACATGCATTTGGAAACCGATAACCTAAAATAATCTGCATTATTTTGGCTTTCATTCACTGTTCATTGGCGTAGATATAGGGAGCAATTACACATAAATTAATTAAAGACAGCTTTAACAAGCTTCATTATTTTAAATTATTACTTTTTTAAAAAGAGCAACTCATGAGCTACAAAAAAGTTAATTACGTCGATGTCGGGATTTCTACAATTTTTATGGAAACAGATAAATGGCAAGTTAATGGTAGATTTAAATCAAAATAACGTTTTCCAGAAAACCAAATGAAAAATCAAAATTGCCATGGAAAACAAATGCCGCAACAATAAAAAAACTTTGACAGAAACAAATTTAAATTAGTTAAAATTGTTTTATTATTTCGTAGTTGTTTTTAATATTGCGAATATTTTTTTCTAAACTAAAATGAGTGTTTCAATTGAAGAATATGTTTGTGTAATGCAAATGCAAGAGCAGCGGCCCGAGAATACCAAATTAGATACCACAAATCATGGACGGCTACATTTCACAGGCTTAGAACGATAGGGAGCATTTTACCTAGAGTTAAGAAACGACCGCATCGTCTAAATATAAATAAAGGCGCCTACTATTTAGTAATTGGGTTCTTGGTAAGCATCAAGAAGATGAAAGATTTTTAGAGAAAGTGCTCTAGTCAGATGAAGCAACTTTTACTAGAGATGGCATAAATACAAATCATAATGAACATGTATAGTATTTAAACAACCCTCGTGCTATTAGGCCGCGAAATTTTCAAGAACGTTTTAGTATCATGTTTGGGGTGGCATGTTGGACAATAAATTATTGCCGTTGTTTTTAATTAATGGGCATTTAAACTCAAATCAATACAGTCTTTTCCTACACAACCACCGCCTACCCGAATTTATTGAGGATGTACCTCTGAAATTGTTCAAAACATGTGGTATCAACATGACGGAGCCCCTGCGCACCGTAGTAAACAAGTAACAGAAGTTTTAAATCAATTGTTTGGAAACAATTGGATTGGTTTGGGAGGTTCCATTGAGTGGCCTCCAAGATCTGAATCCGCTCGACTTCTTTTCATGGGCGCACATGAAACAATTGGTTTAAGGTGTACCAATATTAAATGAAAACCAACTACTGGAGATAGTTCATGAAGCTGCTAGGAAAATAAGAAACAATCATAATATCCTTATTAGAGCTACAAATTCATTAGATGAAAGATGTAGAATGTGCATTACTGTCATTGGAGGGCAGTTTGAACAGTTGTTATTAATTTTCTTATTTTAATTTCGAGTTTAGTTTTTGTATTGTTAAATTTTTAATTGTACTGATAGGCCTTAAAATTTGTTGTTGAGTAGTTTGTTATTATTAAATCGTTTTCCACGGCAACTTCGATTTTTCATTTTGATTTCTGGTAAACGTTATTTTGATTTAAATCTACCATTAACTTGCAATTTACCGCTTTCCATAAAAATGGTAGAAACCACAACATCGAAGTAATTAACTTTTTTGTAGCTTATAAGTTGCTCTTTTTTAAAAAGTAATGATTTAAAATAATGAAGCTTGTCAAAGCTGTGTTTAACTAATTTATGTGTAAAATTTATCCAAATGACCCCTACGCCAATGAACAGTTAATGAAAGCCAAAATAATTCATAATATTTTAGGTTATCTGTCCTCAAATGCATGTAAAATTTTGTCAAAATCGGTTAGCTCGTTTTTGAGAAATGAACAAAAAAGTTAATTTGACCACTAAATTTGGACACCCTGTATCTCGATAACGATGCATTTGCGGACATGGGTTCAATGGCAAAAAATGCTTGAATTGTTTTCAGGAATCTCCAGTTTTCGTTTGTTGCAACCATAATGAATCACTCTGTATAGATATAGTATATATAGTAGCGGGCCAGAAATGTGATTGGGATTGCGACGAGTCGATGCCGTTTTTAACGTCTACTGACCCTTCTTATCTATAGTTATTATTCTATGCTATCGTGGAAGAATACATACAGACAGACAGACTTCCATCTGGAAATGGTCTTAATCGTCTCAGGGAATGCTTATATCCGTCTTTATCTCATTTCCCTATGAGTCGGGACAGTAAAAGACGAGTTTATGTTATTACTAGAATTAAAAAATGGAAGTATTTGCAAATCGCAAAATACTCTCGTTAAATAAAAATTGAGTGGTCTACGTTTCAATAAATTAAAGAGTTATCGAGATGCGAGAGGGGTTTCAATTGTTATAACAGTACCATAGCGCCATCTATTAGTAGTCGTAAAATTAAAAATATCAACTAAAACGATATCCTTCTATTTCTAGTGATTTATTACCATAATAATATTATAATCAGTTACTTACTCATTTTGATCGGAATCTTCAGGGAATGGTGTACAATTTTCCAGTATAGGACTCGGTTCAGGTTCTTCTTGAACTGGACTCTCAAATATTAGAGTTTCCACCATTGAACCTTTCGAACTACCAAATGACACTCTGGAAAAAATATTACACATTAGCGATTTTGTGGTATTCATGATGACTGTTGCAGTTACACGTTTCAAGTATTCTATATAATAGACAAGGCAAACCACAAAAATATGTTTTACGAAGTGTTCGACGTATCGACCGATATAAGGGTCAAGAGGTCAATAATAGAGACTAAAAATGTCGTTTTCGGGCAAAACGGAATTTTTTTCAGGGAAAATTTAGTTTCGCATTTTAAACTTTTTATTCAGAATGAAAACTAGAATTTTTTCAATATGATTTTTATTTAGTACTAACCTTCAAACCATACGTGTATAAATTTGACAGCAATCTGAGTCTTGATTCGTGAGTGAGGGACTTTCTTATAGTGTTAAACAGATTCTTAGGGACACGAATATAAATTTGGCCTTTTACAATAAATACTTTAAACCAATTTTACACAAGATTAAAAGATCCGATCGGGAAACAATCAAACTTAGTATATGGAATACCTTGTGAATGTGGGAAATATTATGTTGGCCAAACCAAACAATATTTCAGGGTGAGGCAACACAAGTAGGACTGTAAGAATCACAATCAATATAAAACTGAAAAGACAACTTTGGCAATTCACCATTTTGAGAATGGGTATCATTTTAGTTTTGGATAGGGAGTCCAACTATAAAAGGCGTAATGTCAGTGAAATGCTTCAGATCAAATTACATGACACCGATAACTTGAGAACTGACACTCAGGGCCTGAGCATCCTGTATGTTGATTTATTAAATAAGTATACATTGCGGACGTCGTTTTGAATTGTGACTGTGATTTGTATATGTGTGCGCCTCTTATTTATTCTGTATTGTCTTTCACGTGTGTTTTATACAATTTTTTATGTTATATATATTATATATATATATAAAGATACAGATGTAGATGTAAATTCTAAGCTGGTCAGTTCTAACGTTTAAAATTTTTAAAATATCAATAAAATAAATATGGTCTAAAATAGTGTTAAAAATTCGTTTGTACAGGGTGTCCCAAACTCGGCGCCCCAGGCCTATTGTATGAAAACGGGATAAGATATTAAAAATCTTTTGAAGTGGTATAAATTGTGTTGCATTCACGTATAATTTACGCCAAAAAAATATTTTTTTCCGATTTTGCAAAATGGAGAATATGACGTCATCAGTATTCTTTTTCCCCGAACATACCTATATTTTGCCACATTCTGAAAGCCCTAATTTTCCTAATCACTTTTTTACTGCTAAATTTTTTTCTATCTTCATCCGCTAAAAAGAGTGCCAAAACTGACAAAAATATATTATTAAAATATAATTTAACATAGCCATGTCAAATCAAATGCTCCATGAAAAACAATTATTCTGTCACATTACTAGTGACAATTCTTATCAAAATAATAAAAAAATAATTGTCAAAACAATAAATACGATACAGAAGGTAATAACAGGTACTTATTTACAACGTGTTTATAACAAAAAAGTTTTCGACAGACGAAAAAGTTGATATGATTTTAAAATATGGTGAAGCACAGAAAAACGGTAGAAGAGCTGCCCGTTTACGTAGTGAAAGATATCCTGAAAGGCATACTCCAGATGTAAAAATAAAAAATGATAACGCATTTTCGTCGAGAAAAGGAACCGAAATTCAGAAAAGAGTTTGCAATGGTAATAATGTGGCTAGAATTTTACAGTATTTTCAGGCAAATCCTAGAAACCCGATAAGAGACGTCTCTGACTCTGAATTTAGGGAGAAGCTCTGTGCAAAGAGTTTTAAAATCAAATCAATTTCATGATTACAAATTGCACAATTTAGAATATTACTCTGAGAGACATACCGAAAAAAGACTGAATTTCATAGCACAACTGATGGTTAATTTGGAAACACGAGATTGTCGACTCTTTGAACATATACTGTGGACCGATGAAAGTCGCTTCGTCAGTAATGGTAAGCCGAACCGAAAAAATGAGCACTATTGGGCTAGCGAAAATCCACACTACTTTAATGAAGTCGAGAATCAAGGCCACTTTGCAATAAATGTGTGGTGTGGAACAATTGGAAACCATTTAATTGGACCGTATTTTTTTGGAAATATATTGGACGGCATTAACTACTTGCGATTTTTGCGACTTTTTCCCCCGCTGCTTGAAAATTTACCCCTGCAGCTGCGCTTAAGCATGTGGTTTCAACATGACGGGGCTCCACCTCATAAATCAAGGGTAGTCCAAGAGTTTTTAAATAATACCTATGGTACTAAATGGATTTGAATAAATGGACCTACAGAATGGACGCCTAAATACCCGGATATGACCCCCTTGGATTTTTTTCTGTGGGGACATTAAAAAATCAAGTTTATAGGACTCCTACTAGAAACGTAGAACATTTAAAACAGAAAATTCGCGATGGTGTTGCGAATATTTCACGAGATGTGCTAAGGAAGGCCACAACAAGAGAGGTCAGGCGCAAATTAGATAAATGTTTAGAAGTTGCGGAAGGGCATATAGAAAATTGCTTTCCATGTAGCATTTGATGATTTACATGGTTCAGTCAAATATCTTGAAAAACATTTTCGAGAACACTTTTTTGATATAGCCTTTGTAAATAATTACCTTCCGTATATAGTGGTCATTATTTTGACAATTAAATATTAATTATTTTGACATTTTCTCCATTTTGCGAAATTGGAAAAAATATTTTGCTTTCCCAAAATGGACCTTAGCGCAACTCAATATAGCCTTTTAAAAATATTTTTATTATCTTATCTGGTTTTCATACAATAGGCCTGGGGCGCCGAGTTTGGGACACCCTGTACAAACGAAATTTTAACACTATTTTAGACCATATTTATTTTATTCATATTTTAAAAATTTTAAACGTTAGAACTGACCAGCTTAGAATTTACATTATACATCTGTATCTTTCATCTCGAGAATGTTAACACCATTTATTATGTATTTATACACAACACTTTAAAAAGAAAAGAAAGGTACTACACATATACGTATTTAGTTATTTAATTTTTGTGATGTATGAATAAAAAATGAAATTCCATGTTTTATAGTGTATTCTTGTAGCTTGAAAAAGAGGAAATAAAACCTCGAAACGTTACTGATTTTTACATAAAGTGTTGTAACTTTATTTCGTCCTTTTACCCAACGAGCTCCACAGTAAAATATATATCTACAGGACACGAAATATTAAAAAATGACTAAAAACTGTGTTTCCTATTTAATTCAAATCTTGCGTTAATTTGTTATAACGTCATAATAATATTGTGTATTGTACCACAACCTATTGGAAATAACTGACATGTCCAGGACATATTCCCTTTCTGCAGTAAACTGAAAATTAAAATTTCTACAGCGAGCAGTTTAATATGTCTGGTTTTAGCATAATAATATGTCTTTTGCCGTACTGCAAAATGTAAATGTTAAAGGTAAAAAATATGATATCTATAAATAAACAAGAAAAAAAGTATTACACAATAGTAATAAATTCACCAAAGAATAATAAGTTATGATTACGAAATGTAACATAAATTCTTTCATTTAACTGAGGTCAACAATGAAAGTCACTGGGTCAACCGTAAGGTTCAAATATACATCGACAATATTTTATTAAAATTATTTGTAAGTACTATTAATAAATATCGTTGGACGTAAAACGTTATTTATATCGTAACAAAAGGTGAAATTCAATTATGTTTAACATATCATTACAAGCAAAAAAAAAAAACATTTTCTCATGGGCGGTTCTCAAAAATGTACAGTGTAATGAAAATAGGTGGTATAATACTACGTCACCCTAATATTACAAAGTTCTATGTAAATTTTTTTACGTTTTCTGTTTTTTGGTGGCTATGTAAAAAATACTGTAATATAAGTTTGGAATGAATCTTGTAGGCAACATAGAACCTTAGTTATCATGAGAAAATCAAGGGTGTATGTAGAAAGATATGCGCTTTGGGTATAACAAGGGCGTATGTTAAAACATAGAACTTTGTAATAAATAAATATTTATTATAAAAGTATTACATGGTTCTATGTTGCAACATACAATCTTGTTATAACATTTTAAATTTGTGTTAATTTCTTTATTCTGATGAAATAAGTAGGTAGTTTATGCACAGAGTACTGGCAGACCATCCAGAATTTACAGAAATAATTTTATGGAGCGATAGTTGTGTCCCACAAAATAGAAATAGTCTTTTGAGTTATGCTCTAATGTATCTAGTCCAAATGCACCAGAACTTACAAAAAATAACGATTAAATTTTCGCGTCGAGGTCACTCTTGCATTCAAGATGTCGATGCTATACATAGCGCTATAGAGAGGTCATTGAGCAAAATAGAATAACATACTCCGATCTCACATCTCCGCTTTTTATTAAAAGTAAATCGACAGAAACCTTACACAATAATTCAGAAGAAGAAAGAGGATTTCATAGACTTCTAATATTATCCAAGTCAGTTAAAATTTAACACTGTGCCATTTTCAAAAGTAGTATGTTTGCAGTTCTTCAGAAGGTTTTTTGAGCTGAAATGTATACAATCTTTCAAACCGAATAATGAATCTAACTCGTTCAAAGTCGTTAACTTGCATCAACGAAAATTCAGAAGAGCTCATGTTATTTCTGAGAGCGAATCACGCATTCCAAGAGAACTAAAAAATGTGACAGGATTGTTGCACTGCCTGAAACAAAAGTAGATGCCCTAAAAGCGATGTACAAGTGGATTCCTGAAATGGATCAGCAATACGGAGTCAATTTTTAAACAAAAATAATTACTAGTATAATATATGATTATGTTATTTTGTTAGAAAAGTTAAGTTCCAAAGTTCTATGCTGTGATGTTTAGAAAAAAGTGTAAGTTCAAAAATACCAAAGTCCTATGTTTTTTTAAATAAATTAATTTTTCGAAATTGGTTTGTTGTTTTGAAAATGTATTCATCAAAAACTCTTAAATTGATCGCCATTAATATCCACAAGAAAATGAAAATAGAGTTGATATTTAAATTAAGGATTAAAATTAAATTAAATCAATATATCTCAAAACTGGAATAATACCACATGCAACCTTGTAATATTAGGGTGACGACTAGCTGACTGGTGTGTCAGGTGGAAGACAAAGATTAACTGATAAATCAAATGACGTCTGCTCCACAAAATTCTTTATATTTATGTTCAACTCTCAGGATGGGATTATTATTTCCAGACATGTTTCGGAAAGACTATTCCATCATCAGTCTCATGACATAAAGGTTTACGTAGTTACATTGGTGGATTTGTTAAAACCTAGGTATGGAATATAAACATACATATATGTGAAAAATATCATAAGATTGTTCTTTTCTTATGACAACAATAGACATGTAAAACCACATACATTCGGTTTATTCTCGTAAACTCTCAAACAACACTCACTCTCTGATGTTTCCAATTGTTGAGTAAACTAACAAAAATAACACTCCCTCACTAATGTTTTCACACAGGAATACAGACAGACAGACAGACTTCCATCTGGAAATGGTCTTAATCGTCTCGGGGGACTTCAGAAATAATAAAAAAACAATGCTCATCCTTTATTATGCAACCTTCGTATTTAACTCAATCAAGTACCCAATCTGCTTTACTGTGGCAAGGCAGAAATCTTTCTACTTAACTGCCAACTTTCATTTAACCAAAATCAATTAAAACAAATTTCCTTTTATGTTATTGAAACAGTCCATTTTCTTACGAGGAGTTCCTTTTTATAAGGGGTAAGTGAATAATATCTACTCCACAAACGAATTTTGTATATCTTGAAATCAATCATCTTACATAACCATACATGTTTCGAGAATCGTCGTTCTCATCTTCAGTGGTATTTAGTTAATATTGAATTACAGAATTTTTTTTCCTTTTAAAGTATTCATTTGTGAAATTTTTAGCTCTCCATATCATATATGTAATATATGTGTATATGGAGACTATTAGTTTCATGAAGAAAATTTTTTTTTTAATTTCACCGGAAATACTTGTTTTTGGTCATTTTATACATAAACTAGCTGTTGCCCTCGAGGCACGAATAGCTCTCCATATTTAAGTGTAAAAGTCATAATTTTATGACCTTTTTGTCATTTATCTAAATTTTTGTTTTGTTTTAGACATCAGCTATTTTTTTTTTTTGTATCGGGTTTTGTGCCTTTTTCTTCTCTTTGGAGGCACTATTTATACGCAGATATTTTATATTCCAGATCTAGGCCAAATTCTTGTACGCAAAATAATTGATTTTTTTTTAGTTTTATTATAAAATTTATTTTGCCCCCTTTTCTACTATTTACGAACGCCTATGTAAACAAAATTGTTATGCTGCATGTTGTAGGTTATCCGTATGTAAATAAAAATTTTATGCTGCATTTTTTAGGTTATCTTATATGAAAGCTATATATAATTAGCCAATTTTTCTGGTATATTTGGGAAACATTTTTTTTTCGTTTTTGACTCTTTTTTTAAGACTATTTTCGAACGCCTGTGTGAACTAATTCTTTTATGTAACATTTTTTAGGTTATATTCTATCACACCTATAAAAAATTATTCAATATTTCGGATAAGTTTAAGAACTATAATTTTTTTAAATTTTTGAACCCTCTTTTAAACCCCTTGCCTACGCTCAATGTTAATCACCACCTATAAATAGCCTGTAGTATTTTCGTACCAAATGTGGTTAAAATCCGTTAAGTGGTTTTTGAGTTATCACGGATACAAATTTTTTCTGACCCTTTTATAGAATTTTCACGAACGCCTATGGAACATTAATTTTTGTCGTGTATTTTTAACACCAACTCAACTAGTTAAATATAAAAATTTTTACATTTTAATTTTTTTTATTTTACCCCTTTTTCTACTATTTACGAACGCCTATGTAAATAAAAATTTTATGCTGCATTTTTTAGGTTATCTTATATCAAAGCTATATATAATTAGCCAATTTTTCTGGTATATTTGGGAAACATTTTTTTTTCGTTTTTGACCCTTTTTTAACAATATTTTCGAACGCCTGTGTGAACTAATTCTTTTATGTAACATTTTTTAGGTTATATTCTATCACAACTATAAAAAATTAATCAATATTTCGGATAAGTTTAAGAACTATGATTTTTTAAATTTTTGAAACCTCTTTTAAACCCGTTGCCTACGCTCAATGTTAATCACCACCTATAATTATCCTGTAGTATTTTCGTACCAAATGTGGTTAAAATCCGTTAAATGGTTTTTGAGTTATCACGGATACAAATTTTTTCTGACCCTTTTATAGAATTTTTACGGACGCCTATGGTACATTAATTTTTGTCGTGTATTTTTAACACCAATTCATCTAGTTAAATATAAAATTTTTTACATTTTACATTTTAATTTTTTTTTATTTTACCCCTTTTTCTACTATTTACGAACGCCTATGTGAATAAAAATTTTATGCTGCATTTTTTAGGTTATCTTATATCAAAGCTATATATAATTAGCCAATTTTTCTGGTATATTTGGGAAACGTTTTTTTTTTCGTTTTTGACCCTTTTTTTAAACTATTTTCGAACGCCTGTGTGAACCAATTCTTTTATGGAATATTTTTTAGCTTATATTGTATCACAACTATGAAAAATTATTCCATATTTCGAATAAGTTTAGGAAATATATATTTTTTATGTTTTGACCCCTTTTCCACTATTTACGAACGCCTATGAAAGTAAGTTATTCATAACACATTTTATAGGTTATATTCTATCAAAACTATCAATAACTAGTTAATATTTCTGCTATTTTTAAGAAATACGTTTTTTTTTTAATCTTTTTTACCCCATTTTACACTATTTTCGAACGCCCATGTGGTCTAATATTTTATGTTCAATATTTTAGGTTATATTCAATTAAATGCGTAAAAAATTATGCAGTATTTCGGATAAGTTTAAGAACTATGAATTTTTTTAATTTTTGAACCCTCTTTTAAACCCTTTGCCTACGCTCAATGTTTCCCAAAATCTAATCAGCTCCTTGCCATGTCCAATAGTATTTTTGTACCAAATTTGGTTAAAATCTGTTAAGCGGTTTTTGCGTTTTCGTGGATACAGACAGACAGACAGACAGACAGACAGACAGACAGACAGACAGACAGACAGACAGACAGACAGACAGACAGACAGACAGACAGACAGACAGACAGACAGACAGACAGACAGACATACAGACAGACAGACAGACAGACATTTTTTTAAAACTACTTATTTATGTATAAAATGACCAAAAAGAAGTATTTCCGGTGAAATTAAAAAAAAATTTTTTTTCATGAAACTAATAGTCTCCATATATACATATATTACATATATGATATGGAGAGCTAATAAGTAGTTTTAAAAAAATGTCTGTCTGTCTGTCTGTCTGTATCTACGAAAACGCAAAAACCGCTTAACAGATTTTAACCAAATTTGGTACAAAAATACTATTGGACATGGCAAGGAGCTGATTAGATTTTGGGAAACATTGAGCGTAGGCAAAGGGTTTAAAAGAGGGTTCAAAAATTAAAAAAATTCATAGTTCTTAAACTTATCCGAAATACTGCATAATTTTTTACGCATTTAATTGAATATAACCTAAAATATTGAACATAAAATATTAGACCACATTGGCGTTCGAAAATAGTGTAAAATGGGGTAAAAAAGATTAAAAAAAAAAACGTATTTCTTAAAAATAGCAGAAATATTAACTAATTATTTATAGCTTTAATAGAATATAACCTATAAAATGTGTCATAAATAACTTACTTTCATAGGCGTTCGTAAATAGTGGAAAAGGGGTCAAAACATAAAAAATATATATTTCCTAAACTTATTCGAAATATGGAATAATTTTTTATAGTTGTCAAAAACGAAAAAAAAATGTTTTCCAAATATACCAGAAAAATTGGCTAATTATATATAGCTTTGATTTAGGATAACCTAAAAAATGCAGCATAAAATTTTTATTTACATAGGCGTTCGTAAATAGTAGAAAAAGGGGTAAAATAAAAAAAAATTAAAATGTAAAAAATTTTGTATTCAACTAGTTGATTTGGTGTTAAAAATACACGAGAAAAATTAATGTACCATAGGCGTCCGTGAAAATTCTATAAAAGGGTCAGAAAAAATTTGAATCCGTGATAACTCAAAAACCACTTAACGGATTTTAACCACATTTGGTACGAAAATACTAAAGGATATTTATAGGTGGTGATTAACATTGAGCGTACGCAAGGGGTTTAAAAGAAGGTTCAAAAATTTAAAAAAACATAGTTCTTAAACTTATCCGAAATATTGAATAATTCTTCATAGTTGTGAAAGGATATAACCGAAAAAATGTTACATAAAAGAATTGGTTCACACAGGGGTTCGAAAATAGTCTAAAAAAGGGTCAAAAACGAAAAAAAAAAATGTTTCCCAAATATACCAGAAAAATTGGCTAATTATATATAGCTTTGATATAAGATAACCTAAAAAATGCAGCATAAAATTTTTATTTACATAGGCGTTTGTAAATAGTAGAAAAAGGGGTAAAATAAAAAAAAAATTAAATGTAAAATTTTTTTATAATTAACTAGTTGGATTGGTGTTAAAAATACACGACAAAAATTAATGTACCATAGGCGTCCGTGAAAATTCTATAAAAAGTTCAGAAAAAATGTGTATCCGTGATAACTCAAAAACCACTTTTTAACGGATTTTAACCACATTTGGTACGAAAATACTACAGGATATTTATAGGTGGTGATTAACATTGAGCGTAGGCAAGGGGTTTAAAAGAGGGGTCAAAAATTTAAAAAATCATAGTTCTTAAACTTATCCGAAATATTGAATAATTTTTTGGGTGTTTAATTAAATATAACCTAAAATATTTAACCTAAACAATTAGACCACATTGACATGCGAAAAAAGTGTAAAATGGGGTAAAAAAGGTTAGAAAAAACGTATTTCTTAAACATAGCAGAAATATTGACTAGTTATTTATAGCTTTGATAGAATATAACCTAAAAAATGTGTTATAAACAGCTTGTTTTCATAGGCGTTCCTAAATAGTGTAAAAGGGGTCAAAATATACTTCCTAAACTTATTCGGAATACGGAATAATTTTTCGTAGTTGTGATAGAATATAACCTAAAAAATGTTACATAAATGAACTGGTTCACACAGGCGTTCGAAAAAGGGTCAAAAACGAAAAAAAAAAAAATGTTTTGCCAAATATAACAGAAAAATTGGCTACTTATAGCTAGCTTTGATATAAGATAACCTACAACATACAGCATAACAATTTTGTTTACATAGGGGTTCATAAATAGTAGAAAAGGGGGCAAAATAAATTTTATAATAAAACTAAAAAAATCAATTATTTTGCGTACAAGAACTTGGCCTAGAAGATCTGAAATTAAAATATGTACGTATAAATAGTGCCTCCAAAGAGAGGAAAAATGAACAAAACCCGATACTTCAAAAAAATAGCTGATGTCTAAAATAAAACAAAAATTTATTAATTTTAGATAAACGACAAAAAGTCATAAAATTATTAGTTTTACAATTAAATATGGAGAGCTATTCGTGCCTCGAGGGCAACAGTTTTTTTTTATATAAACTCATATTAAATTTCTGTCAGACAAAGTAAAATCATAAAAAAAAAACTTTTGAAAATAAAATAATTCTGTTTTATAACTAAACAGAGTTTATTTTATTTTCAAAAGTTTTTTTTTTTTTATTTTACTTTGTCTGACAGAAATTTAATATATGAGTTTATATATAAAAATAAAATATGTAGAAAAAAGCTCATTATTTGGCTATTTCGCCACTATTTGAGGACTCCATAAAGAAAAGTATTTTTACGTTTTTGTTTATATTAAGTTTTATCCAACTGACAAATTTACATTTTTTCATTCAGGCAGTGTATTTTATTATTAATCCGAAAGGATTATTTTGATTGATATTTAAAATTTTAAATAGTGGCGAAATATTGAGCTTTAATCTATTCGCGCTAAGTATAACAAACATATAGAAGCTAAAATATGTAGATATATTATTTTTCTAAGTTTGAAGGTGATTTACCATTTTGATGTCAATATTCTGGAGGTGCCCGACGTCTAACCTCTTTTGAGAAATTTATATAAATATAGTCTATCCAAAGTCAATGTAAAATATATAAATTTAACGATTCTACCGGGGCTATCCATTCCCATGCCTCTTTACATTATAAAAGGGCATCGAATGCAGCGTTTTTTGATACATTTCTCCATCGTATATAAGACGTCTAATAAATCATGCCTGCCAAATCATACCGACAGTAATACAAATAACTACAGTGACGGGAAAAGTATTGGGTTAATGATTAATTAATTAAGTTTGCAAATAAATATATGAATGAAACAAATAATTTTTGGCAACGTGTTATTTTCTCAGATTATTCTAAATATGAACAGATGGACATCATATGGCATGGCGAAGACTTGATCTGGAATTAAACAAGAAAATTTGTGGCCGACAGTAAAACACGGTGGCGGAATATTGTAACCATGATCTGTTCAATAGTGTTTCTCAGATTAATAAAACGAAAGGAGATCTATCAAATTACATAATACGTAATTTTTAATAAAACCTCAGGTGGATGAAACTTTTTGCAGTCACTGTATCAGACACGGCCGGTATAACACACGAGAGGAACACGTTGGGAGTTAAAGCATCAAGATTTATATGTGCAAAGCCAGCGTCTTCTTTTAAATATTTATCATCAGTTAAGGTCTGAAAATAATGAAGTGATGAATACACATATTATAAAAATTTTACCTTCTATAGAAAATGTCACTGACTAAGTGAGTAAAATTTGTTGTTAGTTTATAATATCAGAAGCATATTATTATAAATGCATATAACTAGGTATTATATGCAAACAAGTATTAACAATAGTATTCGGTAATTATTATAAAAGTATGTTCCTTGCTGTTCGAACATGGACTAGGTACGTGTGCATCTATGTCTAAACTTCTAAAAACAAAAACAGTCTTTTTCAGCGTAAGTTTATATGTTGCCGTGTTGGAGCGGCAACGAAATATACAGTATACTTTTATACAAATGAACATACTGTTAATGTTATTAATAACTTAATGTTGTTAATACATAAAGGAATTTTAAAATATGGTAGGGCATGTTATGAAAAGTTAAAAGGGTGCGCTTATGGACGGCTGCGGTCGGTATGGACTATTGACAGTACAAAGGGATATCGAATTGTGGTTTCTTATATAATTCTAAACTAAAATTAGAAAGACTATACAACTTTTGATGAAATACCTACTTACTCATAATAGGACACTTTCTACTGTTCTGCGGGTGATTGTGAGAATGATATTGTGGTATTAACGGAAACATGGTTAGACTCTAACGTAAATAATAGTGAGCTTTTTAACGATAATTATTTTGTATATCGCAAAGATCGTAATTTTTTGGATACGGGCCTATCTACTGGTGGTGGTGTACTGATAGCAGTAAAGGATTCTTTTAAAGTTGAAATAATAAATATTGATTTCGTGCACCAAATTTTTGTTATGATAGACTGTTTATTGCTAAAATGTACATTCAATTACTTTTCTTTTTCTATTATGGCATTATATATTCCTCCATCAGTATCATTTGAAGTCTTTGAGCAGTTGTTTGAGTCTTTCGAACAGCTAGAACGATTGTATAATAGTAGAGTGGTGATCTTGGGCGACTTTAATATACCTACATATATTAATGTTAACAATAATGATAGACATTGTGTTTGTATAAATAATTTTTGCAATTTCTTTAATTTTAAACAATTTAATAATGTCTTAAATTGTAATAATAGACTGCTTGACTTGGTCTTATCTAGCACTGAATGTGATGTAACTCATTATGATACACCTTTTGTTCTTGAAGACAGTCACCATCCCGCATTATATGTTAGACTCTACAGCTCTGTCTCTAAATCTGCTTGTTTTCCACTTAACTGTTCACGGAAACCATATAATTTTAAAAAGGCGGATTTCATTTCTTTGTATGACTCAATTCTTGCTACAGATTGGTCGTATTTGAAACTATGCAGTGATGTTGACGATGCTGTTGGAAGCTTCTATAAGAGACTCTATGCATTATTTGATTTGCACGTACCTAAATTTCAAAATTATGCAAGATCATTTCCGGCTTGGTTCACTCCTGATATAATGTCTAATATTAAGCAAAAGGATAAAAATTTTAATAAATTCAAGAGAACTCATGATAATAGATATTATGCAGAGTTTAAGAGACTCCGGAGATTGATTAAGTCTGACATTAGGATTTCTTATCGCAATTATATGCAGAATATTCAGGATGCTTTAAGAACTGATCCCAGGGGATTTTGGTCATATTTCCACCAGCGTACTGGGTCATCTAGGATTCCTAATGTAATGCACTATGGTGGCAGAACATGTGATCAGCCTGTGACGGTTTTGGATGCACTTAGTGACTATTTCGAGAGTGTTTTCTTACCATCATCTGCTATGTCAGCGGACAGTACCGTCCACTCTATAGTAAACACTACCACGCATGTTAACGCTATCACATCGGATGATATAATGGCTGCTCGCCGAAGGATGAAGAATAAGATGACGGCGGGTCCCGATCTGGTGCCTTCTTTTCTGGTCAGGGATTGTATTGGAACTTTTGTGGAGCCTTTGGAACTCATTTTTAACTTAATTTTGAAGACACAAAAATACCCTGATGTATGGAAGCGGGCGAAGGTTGTTCCTGTTTTTAAATCAGGAGATAAGTGTGAGATGACCAATTATCGCCCCGTATCTATTCTGTCGAATTTCTCAAAGATATTTGAAACAATTTTATATGCGCGTATTTATAATAATCTGTGTAACGATATCTCTGTGTTTCAACATGGATTTATGAATCATAGATCTACAATTACCAATCTTATACACATTACACAAGAGATATCGGAAACTTTGGATTGTGGTGGTCAAATGGATGTGGTATACACGGATTTTTCGAAGGCGTTTGACAGAATGGATCACGGTGTGTTGGTTAACAAGTTAAATCAATTTGGGTTCTCGAATGCCTTGCTTAGACTAATAGTGTCTTACTTGAGTGGCAGCAGTCAATTTGTTTATTATAGCGGACATACATCCAAAGACTATACAATGACATCAGGGGTTCCGCAGGGCTCCAATTTGGGTCCCCTGCTTTTTCTTTTATTTATCAATGACCTAGTCGAAACTATTCAGGCAGGAAAGCTTTTGTTTGCTGATGATCTTAAAATTTTTAAGCCTATTACAACTAGGTTAGATTGCTTGGCGTTGCAGAGCGATCTTAATAACTTGTGCGACTGGTATGACATAAACAAACTATCGCTAAATATAGCAAAGTGTAAATGCGTCACTTACTCTCGGAAGAAGAAATTCATTGTTAATTTATATACACTGAACGGCATTTGTTTGTCCCGATCAGACCTGGTTACTGACCTCGGAGTGATGTTCGATTCGAGACTCACATTTAATGAGCACATTGAAACCAAGATTCGGGAAGCAAGTCGTATGTATGGCTTCTTAGTGCGAAGTTGTAAGGGATTTGTGAGTGTCGATGCTCTTATAGCCCTTTATTTTGCCTATGTTCGATCTAAATTAGAGTATGGATCTATCATTTGGTCCCCATTTTATTCATATCATAAGCAGTCATTAGAAAAAATACAACGTAGATTTTTGAAATATTTGGTCTGGAAGCAGGATGGCGCTTATCCAACTCGAGGATACGATCAGGGATTTCTTTTAGCTCGATTTTCAATGCAGAGTCTTGAACTTCGTCGTGTTTTGGCATCTTTAATGTTTTTGTATAATATTCTCCATAACAAGGTGGATTGTTCTTATATTCTTTCAAAACTAAACTTTAATATTCCCAGAATTTCCACTAGACACGATTGTTTGTTTAGATGTGAGCGTGCTAGGACTAATGTTCTCTTGAGATCCCCCACTCTATGTAATGACTGTTAAATTTAATGAATTAAGTCACTGTTTTGATATATTTTTTGATAGTGTTAGTAAATTAGAACGTGTTGTTCATGCTGTTTTGGAATTTTGATGTTCTTTTTCTTTTTTAAATTAAATCTAGAATTTAAGATATGAATGTAATAATAAGTTTTTGTATCTAGGAATTGTCCTGTAAAGGGATTTTTTAAATCTGTGGGCAATAAAGCTATTATTATTATTATTAATAGGAATACAACATACAGATCCCCATTTATGCGATTAAATAGCTGTTGCTATCATGTATTCAAGTAGCTGTTTTACATTTTGATGTCACCGACCACCAATTTTTAAATAATATTATCAAAATAATGACTCATTATTTATGTATGTAAATTTATTTAAATTATAAAATAATATACCCGTTATTATTCTAGCATAGTAAGTATAGTAGGCTGGTGTTATTAACTACATACTATTACATGTCCACATTATTATTATTATTATTATTATTTATTACGTGTAGATTGGCTTAAGCAGTAGAAATAGAAATATTCAAAAATTTATTAAAGGAAGTACTACTTATCGTAGTTATCTACTTATTTTAGTAAATACCAAACTACCGTCTGTTCAAAGCAATAATTAGTTTTCTAAAGTGGAGAATAAAGTAGGTATTTAGTATATATTTAAATAAGTTTATACAATACGATAATAATAAGTACCTACTGTGCAGCGAGCCTAATCCAAAAATAAAAAATCGGTTGTGTCACCCCAAAACTTTCCCCACAAGTTATAATATAGGTAATCAAAAATATATGACCCTGAATGTTTAGTAACTAGGTATGAATACGTTTTCTCGTCGCACATGCCGCCATTATAGGAGAGAACGTGTCAATAATCGCATAGACGTAGGTAGATTCCGTTCACTTCTTGTTCAGTATAGAGTTCATTCTAAGCGTGTACGAGATTATAGATAAATAAATATTGTGTTTGTAATCTGAATCTGTGGTTTTGTCTGTTCAGTATTCAGTATAATATTAGTAATACACTAAACAGTCACCCGTGTTCAATGTTTCCAAAGGGTTGTGTTTCGCGATTATATTAAGAGTTAGGATTTATTTTACTTAAAAACATGTTAACAGAAATGTGAAAAAAATTCATAAAAACAAATTAAATATATGGCAAAATTTGTTATGTTTATTTTAGTTAGTTTGTTTATATATTTGTATATTCAAATTCCTGTGAAAATATTTTCATAATCTTAATTGTCTATAAAATTCCTCTATTTTGTATCATGTGACAAAAATCACTTAATCATGTCAACATTTAACTGATAACATCACTCAAGGATGTTTTCAATCACTATGATATACCACAAATGTTGTTGAAATTTTGAAATTGACTAAGAAAATAAAAATACAGTACTGTGGTTAGACACTGAAAAATATAATTATTTTTTGTCAGGACCTGAATTCTTTCCTAAAGTGGCGGCGTCATACGTAACAGTTTGAAATTGTTTCTAGGTAAGTACCTAGAAACATTTATTTCACCGGACATATCTTGATCAGGGAAAAGCCACGGCAATGGTTCTGCTGGATTATAGTAAGGCGTTCGATACATTAAACCATAGCATTTTGTTAGCAATCTTGAAGTCATGTGGGCTTGCTTTGTCGGCAATGCAACTGTTCGAATCATACCTGTCAGATCGTAAACAGTTGGTCAAAATTAATAATATTAATTCCGCTCCGCGAGAAATGAATACCGGCGTACCACAAGGATCAATTTTATCTCCTCTACTTTTTACTCTCTACACCAGTCAATTTCCAAAAGATTTAGTTATATGTAATATTGGTATGTATGCGGACGACACGCAAATTTATCATTCTTTTAAAGTAAGTGAAATTCATCAAGCTGCTATTGCTATGAATAACGATCTCGACTCATTATTTAGTTTAAATCTCAGCAAATCTAAAGTTCTCGCTTTTGGAAATAGGAAGAACTGCAGGCGTCTAGAAGATCATTTAAAGTTGAGAATAAACGGTGAATTGCTGTCGATATATAACAAAATCGTAAAATTTCAATCTCCTCCTTATCTCTACAACAAAATAACATATCGCAGTGATGTACACAATATTAATATAAGAAATAGATCGTTACTAACACCTCCAGTGCATAGAACATCAACTTTTCAACGAAGCTTCTCATACACGATATGCAACTTTCTTAATTCTATTCCTGGCGATTTTAAAACACTGTCTCCGTCAACTTTTAAAAAACATATGTTTCAGAGGATTTGGTCACAGCAAACCTCACCTATCTCTTGTTAATTGACCTTATTCTTATATTTCTTGCTTTCTCAGTTAGCAAAACACTTGGAGGACTATTTTTATTTTTTTCTGGTACTCCAAATATGATCTGTATACAATATCTACAATTAGTGTAATCTGGTTTTTGTTAATGTTTCCTACCGGGGTTGGATATATACCTACTTGTACTGTTTTTTTCTTGTTTTTTCATTTGTTTTACATACATTTTGATTAATTATTAATTTCAATGGGGTTAAGTGGTAGAGCACACTCCGTGTGAACTTCCCCCTTTTTTTGACAATTTTTTGGTACATTAAGATATAGAATTATACATTTTCTGTTTTTTTTTTGTCAAAAAATAAAGGCATTATTATTATTATTATTGCCTGTTCACACTAGATGTCGCAAGAAACATCTTGTTTGGGTATCTTGTGCTAGTATAAGTATAGAAGATACCCAATGAACAAGATGTTTCTTGCGACATCTAGGTGAGCAGGCAATATGCCCGGTGAAATAAAGTTCACAAACGATGCGTTGAACAAAACGGCCCGTCTAGTGAAAGCATGGTAGTGTGAAGCAAATTTCCGACATAACTTAAAGTCTTGTTACTTTATGTAACAAGCAATTCGTAAATAAAGCCTCCCACTAGGGAATTCGGACCTATCTAGTGTTGGTAATATGATTTAATTGAGTTGTTACTTCTTGTCCGGCTGTCGTTTGTCACTAGTTTTCGCCACAAACATCTTGTTGTCACTTTATTATGTTTGTGTAATGTGAAGATTGTGATTTTATCTTAAATAAAATTATTAAACTCAAATTATGTTAAGTCATGTCATTGCACTACCAAAGAAAATTAACAAAAAGCAATAGAAATTAATAGTATCACTCTATATCTATCAATCCGAATAAATTAGACTAAAAATTCCTTGCAATTTTGAAACTGTGCATATGTGTTGTATTTTGTAGGTACATATAGCCAGATTGCCCATAATAAATCACGTTCATCCCACCAGATTTATGTTTATTTATCTTTTTCGAAAATTGCGTAAATATAAGTTGATTTCTTTCACTTTAATTTATTCTAGTTAGTTATTAACTTTTCGCATACGTACAACGAATACAAACAAATCCATTATGAAGATACATACATTTAACATATTTCAATTGCTAAGATTTCAATTTCACTGTAGGCTTAATATAATAATTGCAATTAAAAATATCCTCATGTTATGTAGGTAACTCTGAATTCAAAAGGTAATCAGGATCGTTACGGAAGGAAATGTATGAAATAAGAATAAGCGAATAGAGAAAACTCTAAGTAGGTATAGGAAGTTTCCTAAACCTAATATAGGTCTCTAAGCAATATCCGTCTACCCAAGTGCAGTGTCGAAGTCGCGCGAAGCGTCCATGCAACAACTGTTACAATTGGTAACAGTTAAAAATCTTGGAAAAAAAATATTTTAGGACTATGTGAAATAATTTTATTTATTTTTTTAACAACAAGAATATGTAATAATTCAGGAAAGCCGAAAGCACGAAAATAATACGCTCTATAAAAAATATAAAAGTGCGTTTATATAACGCGATGAAGCAGCCTCGCGCCTAGACTGCATGTTGCCCCTTTCGTTTGTCGATACCCGTGAAGGTCT
This sequence comes from Apoderus coryli, assembly GCA_911728435.2. Lineage (NCBI taxonomy): Eukaryota > Metazoa > Arthropoda > Insecta > Coleoptera > Attelabidae > Apoderus > Apoderus coryli. Next base: position 4,233,209 of record OU452204.1, on the reverse strand, counting down.
GTCGGCTCCTGGTCGGAGTCGGCTCGCATCTGGTCACGTTCTTGGATTGTACAGCACGAGGGCGTGGGGCTGGCCGCCGCGATATTATGTACGCTTGTCACCATTTTTTATTTTGGTTACTCCTTAGCAGCGTTGTGCTTGCTATTAAGCTGCCTTATATGCAAGAGAGATTTAGATAATTGTGTATTGAGAGATTTGATTGTGGGGAATAGCAATGTCATGAGACTTACTGTGTAAGGTATTAGGAGATTCGGTGCTTCAGTCTTAATAGTGTTAAAACTTCGAAAAGTAAATACTAATAAACACGACAGACTAAACACTCTATAATTTACGGTAAACGTTAATTAGGATATTTTCGTGGTTAATTATTATTAAGTCTAATGCTATTGGACATGATAAAATTAATGCCGACATGCTTGTGCGTTCCTGTCCTTTTATTGTTCCCATCATACTACATCTGGTTAATTTCTCTATAGAAACGAAGAACTTTCCATCGAGTTGGAGGCGAGCGAGTGTTATTCCTATCCCTAAGTGCAGGAATCCGTCGGCTTTGAAGGATCTAAGACCTATTAGTATACCTCCATCTCCAAAGTATATGAGATAATTTTGCACGATCAAATGAGGAAATACATTGATGAGCATGGCTTGCTCCCGGAAGCCAAGTCAGGTTTTCGCAGGGGACACAGTTGTTCAACGGCCTTGTTGAAGGTGTTGGATGATGCTCTGCTTGCGGCTGATCATGGTCGCCTAACAGCCTTGGTACTGTTGGATTTTTCTAAAGCATTTGATCGGGTCGATCACGGTTTAATGTTGGCGATAATGTATTATCTTGGCTTTGGAGAGTCTGCTTTAGCATTGCTTGGTTCCTATCTTCATGATAGATATCAGGCTGTGGTTGTGGATGGCAAGGTCTCGCAAAGCAGGAGCTTAAAGTGTGGTGTGCCCCAGGGTTCGATTATTGGGCCAATGCTGTTCTTCTTGTATACCTCACAATTTGTAAAGAGATTGAGCTATTGCTCAGCTCATTTATATGCGGACTATACTCAAGTATATATGTCCTTTAGGCTGACGGATATTGCTCAAAGTTGTGAGCATGTAAATTACGATTTGCGGAGTCTTGTGGAATTATCTAAGAATCACTGCCTTACTATAAATCCAGACAAGACATACAGCTGTTGCTATTGGGAACGCATCAGGCCAGAATTGCTGCTTCCAACGTGCTAAAACTTAATCTAGATGGTGTTGATTTGAAATGTAAAACTGTTGTTAAAAGCTTGGGAATGTTAATTCACGCTGATTTGCGGTTTAGGGAACATGTAGGTGCCTGCATCAAAAAAGCGTTCTGCAACCTGAAGATGATATACAGTCAACGACTGTTATTGAACCAGTCTACCAGGAAAATGCTTTGTGATAGTCTGGTTCTGTCACACTTTAATTTGGGGGATGTCGTTTATGGGCCCTGCTCATGCAGAATTCTTGTGTTCGTTTAATAACTGGCATTCGAGGGAGGGATCGTGGAGTGAGTGCTAAGATTATTGAACTGAGATGGATGAGAATGGAACAGAGGAGACTTCTACAACTACTTGTTTTGTACAATAAAATTGTGCATTCGAAGACTCCTCTATATTTATTCAATAAAATTGAGTATGGAGGTCGTAGTCATTCTATAAATACTCGCAATAGTCACGTTATTACTCCGCCACTACATAGCACTGCATTATTTGAGAGGTCGGTCAGTTACAATATCTCACGATTGTACAACGCATTGCCTGTTGAGGTGGCGTGTTTGTCTGGTCAACGTTTCAGGGCCTCAGTTCATAGTATCACCTTTTAGTAATTAGTAAGTATGTTTGAATGACTTGGTAAATCAATTTGTTCTATTCATTGTATTTTCATTTTCGTATTTTATATTGTTTTTATTAGGTATATCTTATATTTTAATTTTTATTTAAGTCATAATTGTTTTTTCTTTTTGTTTCTTGTAGGGTTTTGTTTAGTTTAGATTAGCTAAAGTTGTGAATAGGTTAACATAGGAGGCTTAGCCTCAACTTCGCCTTTTGTGTAATTAATTTCACACAATTAAGTCATTATTATTATTATTATGATTTATTTTATGGATTCTCAGCGGAGGTGATCATAACGCATGCGCAAAGTGCAGATATCCGGGAAAACATAAACTTCAACCAACTTTTGGGTACCAATACGGTGAATTTCTGTTTAACCAAATCTCTCTCGCACAAAAGGCAGCTTTACAGTAAAAATTTGAATAATCTAAGAAAATATAAAGATACCAATTTATAACAACAACCAAAGTTGGTCAATGCTGCCAAAAGTTCCATGGAAGTCATACCTAGTTTTTTGAACAATGAAAAATAATTTCATGCTATTTGTGTTTCAAATATAGCAAAAAAGATTTAGACGCATTTGACTATCTTCATAGTAATGGTTTATAGGTATTTATATTGTATTTGTAAATTTAAATCTAAGCCGTTTATTGCGTTTTTTTATTCTCTTTTAAAAAACTAGGTATGATTCCAATGGGAAATTTCCAGATAGCGCCTTTCAGCACTTTGTAAAGCTATATGAACAAACATTTGACACAGCAAAGTTTAAAACAGAAATGGCGGTTCTTTATAATGATCTAGATTATGCTCAAAAAAGGTTGGAAAAATCTTCAGAGCTTGATAATGCATTTTTGGAAGCGTTTAAATTGGCAAACTTATTTTCAACAAATCCGGCTGTTAATATTTTTGCAACTAATAGTCTAATTCCCTCGGGCAAAATATTAAGGCAAAATGCCAAATTGCCAAGCATGAATTTTGACATAGTTATAAAATACAACATTTTAAGAGATTTGACCTGATAAGCCATCCTCCTGGAGCCGTATGACACCCGATACCCCAATTTTTCCAAAATGGGGGGGCAAAAATTTCTCAAATTTCAGTCTTTCACAATCTAAGCAATATCCTATATAATTCGTGGATGAGAAATTCAAAAATATATATATACTATGAAAATAGCCTCAAAAATGCTACAAGGGAATTTAGAGGAACTGGCTTGAGACAGTACAATTTGCCAAAAAAGAGTAAGTAAATTGACAGTTTAATCAGTATCTTTGTGTAATCAAAATAAATTACTATGTAAGTGATATTTTTCATATTTTTAGATAAACTTCCTACCAACTGGGAAAAGTTTCTAAAAGATTCCTTTAATAAAGAAGAACTCCTTATCTATTTGGCGGAACTCTCCTAAGTACATTAGACATGAATTGTGTAACAAATATTAAAGAAAATCTTATGTCATCTGGTGATAAGTTGTTGGTAGGTTTGCGATCAAACAACTTAGACTTCGGTAACCTTTTTTTTAGAAAACATCAGAACAAACCTGAGTAACATCCCTTGTGGAAATATAGAGGATGCAGATGGAAGAATGTTTCTCCATGTGCAAGATATGGTCAGGAATGGAGCAAAATCCATACTAGTTAGATGCTCCGATACAGATGTTGTAATCATCGGGATCTCTTTTTGCCATGAATTTAAAGACTTAGGTCTCCATGAATTATGGTTTTTATACGGTGTTGGAAAAAACCAAAGATACATTCCTGCTCACATTAACGCCAACAATTTGAGGCCGGCGAAGTCACAAGCTCTCCGTGGATTCCACGCGTTCACAGGTTGTGACACTATATCTTTTTTTGCCCTAAAGTCAAAGGTTAAATGTTGAAAAACATGGGAAGAATACCCGGAGTCAACTGCGACTTTCCAATATTTATCATCAAAAGATAGTGTAAAAGAAATACCGGATTATATATTTGCACAAATGGAAGCATTCATGGTGAAATAATATGACCCCAAGAGCAAATTATTAAAGGTCAACGAATTAAGGAAAGTGCAATTTTGTAGTGGTGATAAACAAATTGCAATGTGTGCACCAACAAAAGGAAGCCTTATTGAGCAGTGTCGAAGAGCTGCTTACCAAGCCGGCCAAATATGGGGTCGGTCCTTAATACACGATGAACCTCCTCCGTCACCTGAGATGTTCCTGTCGTAAAGCGGGTCTTCCTTGTACTCCTGCATGTACCATTTGTCAAGGGTCATGTGAAAATAAACAAGTTACCTTAGACACCTAATTAAAAAATTAACATTTTAGCTGTTTTTTTTGCCTTCCTTTTAGTTTGAATAGAGATTTTCAAGATTAATCACGGTCATATGTCAACTAGAAATCATATTTTCCTACTTCTTTGTCGTAGATTCATATGGAAAACAATATAATCTCACTTAGATCATTTTCGTAAATTTTTATAAATTTTAACCATTGTTTGTTAATGTAGTAGAAATCTTTAATTTTACAAAATAGGCTTTTTATCATTTCTTAATGTTTATTACTCTATTTTTTTATAAAAAGTAAAACGTTTAACGTTTACAATTTTTTAATGTAAAATCTGCAGACATGCCTATTTTTTAAGCCAAATCCCAATTTTCAAGGTCATTGAAGGTTGCATCAACCTGGAATATTTCATTTTTGGAATCTCCATCCTCGAATTATATAGGATTAAATTCAAGGATTTTTTGTCACACAAGTCCAGGAGGGTGGCTTATCGGGTCAAATCTCTTAAAACGTCGTCTTTTATAACTATGCCAAATTTCATGTTTGTATCACAATTTGGCGTTTTTTTTCTCGAGGGAAATGAACTATAAGGGAAATTGCCGAATTGACTTAAAATATACACAATAGTTTTCAAAATATGTTTTTCCTACTTTGTTCGTTTGTGATATTTAGTAGAATGGTATGTGTAATTTTTTTATTGTTTGTTTGTTGTTTTATATATTATATTATTTGGCAAATTGGGAATAGTGATTTGTGTTATTTTATCCCACAGGTTTGGATTGGCCATAGCACAAGACAAGCAATTTTCACATACAAAAAAGCTTTAATAAAATACTTAAAATAAGCAAAAAATTATATTTGGGAGGTTCAAAATAAACTTTTTTTTAAATAAGATTTTTCACATCTGGTTTTGGTAACAGTTTAGAAAAAGTCACGCGTCGCCACTGCCCAATAGGATCTCCATAAAAAGCGTGCCAATATGCACCTTTTTAAATTAACTATTTACTTCCTTAATAAATGAGTTTTCAGAGTGAATAAAAAACCACATTGCGCAGAAAAGATCAATGTCTAATTAGCTATAATTCTACTTTCATTGATTTACTTCACATATTGCTCCAGAAATTAACAAATTAACAGTACTTTCTTCTTACCTCTGTATATACCATAAAAATAAAATCGACTATAGGTCAAATCTGTTGTCTAAGAGTCACGCTATACATTTCTAAAAAAAATCATCGCACATTTTGCGTTGTGTAAGAAAATTAATTTAATTTCAAATTCAAAAATAATGCGTATGAAACGTAAAAAAAACTCAAAATTCTTGGTCTTAGTACCGGAACCACTTAATTAATTTAATTTGTAATGTTTTGTCAATGACAATTTATATTAGTTTTATAGTATTCTTCTCAAAAGTTTTTTTACCACAGTGCAGTGTGATTTTGATAGTTGATAAGAACCCATGTCCTGTTAGCGTTCTATTCACCCCATTATTACCACTGATGATGAGAGTAACTACTCTCGAAACATGCATGGTTGATTTTTGATTTAATTATAAGAATAATATATTGTGGAGTAGCCATATTTTCATTTCATTAAATCATCTCAATAGGTTCAGGAGAAAATCTACTAATTTGATACGTAACATAATAAATCTCCAGGGCATACATCTTAAAACATAAACTTGCATTTCGTCAAGACCCATGCAATTAATTAAACGCGAAACACACATATTATACAGCGTACAGGTATGCAAAACATACAATCTTATTAAAGGTAGGTATTTTATTTCAAAACACCTTATGACATGTGGCTTGACGATGGCTGCATATCATAACGTTCCAAAAATAATTATGTTTAAAGTTATGTTGGGGCGTCATTTGATTTATTACACACGACAAAACTAGTTGCCAAATCATTATCATTATCGATTCATTTATATATAATACATCTAATACAGATACAAGTAAAAAATGGTTTGCTTGTCGGAGTGATGGACAATCTAACAAATATCACAAGATTTTATTGAGAAGTGACTTTTAATCGAAACAAATTTTTTTTTTTTTTGCAAAAAATCATTTTATTTTTCGACATAATCTCATTTCGGTTCGATACAACATGTAGTCCAACGGGTTTCTAATTTTTGTATTCCTTCTAAATAATGAGATTCCTTTTGTTGTTTGTTTCAACGATGACACGTCTTCATTCGAATTCCAGACAAATCTTCAGGTTTGGAAACAGGAAATAGTCGGAGGGGGCTAAATCTGGAGGATATGGTGGATGAGGTAGCTGTCGCCCAATTGATGAATTTTTGACTATACGCATCCGTGCATTGTTCTGATGAAACAAGCAAAATGCGGTCGTTTGTGCTTCAAAATAGTGTCGTCCACCAGCTGTGAATAATATTCGCCGGTGATCATTTTAACTCTGGCCATGATTTTGTTAGCCAACAAACCCACCTTAGCCTTCTTCGGCGCACGTTCACCCGTAGAAACCCACTGTTTCGGTTGCTCCGTGGTCTGTGGTGTGGTGTGAAGGATGCCATGTCTCATCTCGATTGGATTGCACCTCAACATCCCTAAGCACTCAATTGAAGTGGTCACACGGTTGTGTTTATGGTCATGAGCCATCGAGGCATCAATCGCGCGGACAGCTTTTTTGTATCCAAATATTCATGAAAAATGTGATGCACCCGCTCAGATGCCTACAGCCTCAGCTCAACTCACACACTTTCAATCTTCAATCGTCGGATAGCATTCCATGGATTTTATCGACGAATTCTGGCGTAACGACTTCTTTTGGGCAACATGAACGTTCAGCGCTACTTGTACTGGTGCGTCCACAACGCAGAATTGCGTAGTCCACTTTTTAATGATTGAAATGGACAAGGTATTCAAAGGAAATCAATGTAAAAACAATAATAAATACTCACGATAAAATCCTTCTGAAATAAAATATTCCCCTGAAGAAGTGACTCCATGTTGAACAAAACAGTAAAGATATATTGAATATACAGCCCTAAAAAAGAAATTAAAGAAAAAATATTCTAGTATAAGGGTATATAACCAAATTATTAATAATTAAAATTTCTCCTAATAAATTCAGAGTAGGGGGAGATGCTATATTAGAAGAGCAATAAAATTCATCACAAAGTTAAAGGGGGTATAAATAAATTCTACGACTAATAAACCATATTAGATAAACAAAATAAACCAGATGAACAAAGCCCTCGTGCAACCATCAAAGAAACTGCCCCCCAAAACCCAATTTAAAGTTAAGAGTCCGGCTAAAACTAGCTTATATGAGCCACAGATGAATAAGCAATTAATTATTTAATATAACTTTGACGTAAGCAAACTAACGAAACAAAAAAACCACCCATTAATGAAATTAAGTATACTATTTATCAAACATCTTTTTGGTTTCGGTAATGTTTTTTTTTTTTGGGCGAAAATTAAAGCTTAATCAGCACGCGAAATTCCCGTTTTTCCATTTTTATGGACATTAACGGTTAGCTGCTTTCAATGTCAAGTCTACCGACAGATGGCAGTTGACGAGAGCAGTGTTGCCATTACAGTTACTGCGCGGGAAATTAAAAAGTCACGGACTTATCAAACCACCCTCGTATTTATATATTATAAAAACTTTTTTTTTTGTCTTTATTAATAATATTTATTACGTAAACTTTATCTCGTAATATATTCAGTTTGCCTGAAATAGTCGAAAAGCGATATCTTCATTCGAAACGTCGGGTCGCGTTTTAAATAAAATACTAAAAACTGTCCTCATTCCTATAAACCTTTCCGGTAACTTCGATTAGTGGGACATAAAACATGTCAACAATCCTTTCAATTGTTAATTAGTATCCAAACTTTGAAGCTTAGGGCTCCAAACTTTGAAGCCTTAGGGTCATAATGATTTTTTCAGTATGTTCCAAGTCAAAACAGTTTTAATTTTTTTGCCCTTAACTAAATTTCTAGAATTCTAGAGTAGTCGCAAAGTGCGCGACCTAAGCAAAAATACGCTACGCTAGAAATGATGCCGTAGTTTGAAGAACTGTAGAGAAAGACATAGATATCCAAGCAGGAGCATAGGAAGAGGTTCATACCTGGTGCAGCAACAAAAAGCACTGGAAAAAATGCTATCATTAAGCAGGAGTCAGATGCGAGTAACTATGGGACTCCTTAATGGGCATTGCGCTCTGAGAGACCACCTAAAGAAGATGGATCTGTATAACGAGGACCTGCAATGCAGATTGTCTAATGGGGCAGGTGAAACAGCTTATCATGTAACATGTGAGTGTGTAGCCTTACAACGAAGGTGACACGCTAATTTTGGGCATGCGCTGATTGCGCTAGCAGATATTGACACCCAACACATAACTCAACTCCACAAGTTAGTGGAGGGTACAGGGTTGCTGGATTGAGTGGCATAAAATACAGGGACTTTTCACAATAAGCTCATGAGGCTGCAGTGAAACCGGGGACTTGTGTCGAACGGACCCTTTCAAAAAAAAGAAGACAGATAATTTTTCTTATCTAAAATATTTCAAAAAGTCCATCTATTCTGGACCCGTAAATTCGACTATTTGAGCCTTCAAATATTCCATTGTTTGTCGAGATGTGTGAGCGCTCGCATTGTCTTAATCAGCCGACGATTGTTTACGACAAAAAATTGATGTGTACCTATTAGAATTAGATCGTTCTAAGTTCCTTCAAGGGTACAGATGCCACATAGCCAGTTTTTATGATCAATTATTTTGAACTGCTTGGATGGCGAACCACTTCTGTTGGATTGGACTCATCTTTAAAAACCCCATACAGTCTATTGTTGTTTACGTTCCGGCTCATACGCATTGATTCATGATTCGTCCCCTGTTACAACCTTAGAAACGCCTTTTGAAGTAACGCTATTGTATTATTTAAGCATTTGTTTGCAACAATTGAGAAGCGTATTTTTTTAAGCTTTTGTCAAATAGTGTGGGATCCAGTTAAATGATATTGTAATATTTTATGTAAGCTGGTGGAACTAATTCCTAAGGTTGCTTCAGTCTGACAGCATGACGATCTTCCGTCATCAGTTTTATCACAGCATCAATGTTTTCGGAGACGCCAACTGATTTTGGACGACCTTCGTCAGTGAGAGAACGAGAGCCATGACAATGTGGAAATTAGTTGTCTTGATAATTCACGTCGAAAGTCGTAATCAATCGCACGAAAAATGTTCTCGAATTGCTTCCATTTTTGCAATGACATACAATTTGCAGATAGTTGATAGATAAATGTTACTCTATTGACAAAATGTTTAGTGTAGATTAAAGTCAATAATGTTAGCTTTCCAGTGAAAACATCTGACATCTAACAACAATAACTGTTGCCAAGGCTCAAAATATATACAGCTGCCGAAGTCGTAGAGGAGCACAATTTTTTTTAGAAACATTAAGAAAATTTATATAGCAATAATTTGACTCGTTGAATAAACTACGTTTTTCTTTCTTTACCTTAGCCCGACATGTTTCGGATCATACGTCCATCATCAGTGGCTAATTATTGAATGTGCGGGAGGAGTTTTCTATAATTTGAACATCTATAGGTACAGATCACCCTGTTGGAAAAAGGTTCCATTAAATTAACTTATGAAGAAGGGAGTTTTTGTAAAATTTCATAAATTAATTAACTAATTTTTACAGAAGTAGGACAGTTAGTATTTATTAGTATCAAATAATATTGTAATTTGTTCATGTACAAGGATGGCAACAATGTGTTGGTACATATCCAGCATTCTAATTACGTTTGTACCGCATCTAAAACATTTTGTTTACAGTTAATTTACGTTCGTTTATTAAATATAATATTGCAGGAGATAACTTACCAGGAAATACATTTAATTTGAATATTAATTAATACAATATAGATACTTGGTATTAATTTGTAGTAAGAGATTGTTTAGATATACACAATAAGATGTTAACAGTTGTCTATCATTTAAATCTTAAATAATTCCAAGACTAAATCATCCTTACATATTTGATTGACACAAAATAATAGATATTAATTATATTTTAATACTATTTAATCTTCTTCTTGGTATTCCAGGTTTGTAAATTACTAATTAGTTTAAGATGAAATATGAATTTTGGTTATGTATAGGGTTCTTTCCAGAGAAATAATCAATATCCGCCCTGGTTTACTCCTACAATTATTTTTACAAAAAAGTAAGGCTTTGGCGAAGAACTGATGATAAATATTTAAAAGAAGACACTGGCTTTGCACATGTAAATCTTGATGCTTAAACTACCAACGTGTAACGCTCGTGTCGTATACTGGCCGTGTCTGATACAGTGACTGCAAAAAGTTTCATCCACTTTAGGTTTTATTAAAAATTATTATCTAATTTGATAGATGTTTCATTTTATTAATCTAAGAAAAACTATTGAACAGATCATGGTTACAATATTCTGCCACTGTGTTTTACTGTCGGACACAAATTTTCTTGTTTAAATTCCACATTAAGTTTTCGCCATACCATATTAATTAATAAATCATTAACCCAATACTTTTTCCAGTAGTTATTTTTATTACTGTCGGTATCCTTTGGCATGCATGGTCTACTCCAACAATTATTTTTAGAAAAAAGTAAGGCTGTTGTGTGCAAGGACAACAACAATAAGGAACAATACAGTCAATATGACAAAAAATGTCAGGTTTAAAAAAGTATGAATAAAAATGTCACACAAAAAATGTCTTTAAAAAAAACAATGTAATATTCTGCAATAATTAAAAGCAATTTACACAAGTTTAAGTCTTATTGCATTCAACATTTGGTCAAAAGTAGGTCGCTGGTTCAAATCCGGCTCGAAGGACCAAATGTTGAATGCAATAAGACTTAAACTTTTGTAATTTGCTTTTAATTATTGTAGAATATTACATTGTTTTTTTAAAGACATTTTTTGTGTGACATTTTTATTCATACTTTTTTAAACCTGACAGTTATTGTCATATTGACTGTATTGTTCCTTATTGTTGTTGTCCTTGCACACAACAAAGGCTTTGGCGAAGAACTGATGATAAATATTTAAAAGAAGACACTGGCTTTGCACATGTAAATCTTGATGCTTAAACTCCCAACGTGGAACGCTCGTGTCGTATACTGGCCGTGTCTGCTACAGTGACTGTAAAAAGTTTCATCCACTTTAGGTTTTATTAAAAATTATTATCTAATTTGATAGATGTTTCATTTTATTAATCTAAGTAAAACTATTGAACAGATCATGGTTACAATATTCTGCCACTGTGTTTTACTGTCGGACACAAATTTTCTTGTTTAAATTCCACATTAAGTTTTCGCCATACCATATTAATAAATAAATCATTAACCCAATACTTTTTCCAGTCACTGTAGTTATTTTTATTACTGTCGGTATCCTTTGGCATGCATGATCTACTCCAACAATTATTTTTAGAAAAAAGTAAGGCTGTTGTGTGCAAGGACAACAACAATAAGGAACAATACAGTCAATATGACAATAAATGTCAGGTTTAAAAAAGTATGAATAAAAATGTCACACAAAAAATGTCTTTAAAAAAAACAATGTAATATTCTGCAATAATTAAAAGCAATTTACACAAGTTTAAGTCTTATTGCATTCAACATTTGGTCAAAAGTAGGTCGCTGGTTCAAATCCGGCTCGAAGGACCAAATGTTGAATGCAATAAGACTTAAACTTGTGTAAATTGCTTTTAATTATCGTAGAATATTACATTGTTTTTTTTAAAGACATTTTTTGTGTGACATTTTTATTCATACTTTTTTAAACCTGACAGTTATTGTCATGTTGACTGTATTGTTCCTTATTGTTGTTGTCCTTGCACACAACAAAGGCTTTGGCGAAGAACTGATGATAAATATTTAAAAGAAGACACTGGCTTTGCACATGTAAATCTTGATGCTTAAACTCCCAACGTGGAACGCTCGTGTCGTATACTGGCCGTGTCTGATACAGTGACTGCATAAAGTTTCATCCACTTTAAGTTTTATTAAAAATTATTATCTAATTTGATAGATCTTTCATTTTATTAATCTAAGAAAAACTATTGAACAGATCATAGTTACGATATTCTGCCACCGTGTTTTAATGTCGGACATAAATTTTCATGTTTTAATTCCACATTAAGTTTTCGCCATACCATATTAATTAATAAATCATTAACCCAATACTTTTTCGAGTCACTGTAGTTATTTTTATTACTGTCGGTATCCTTTGGCATGCATGATTTATTATACGTCTTATATACGAGGGAGAAATGTAACAAAAAAGCAGCGCATTCGATGCCCTTTTATAATGTAAAGAGGCATGGGAACGGATAACCCCGGTAGAATCGTTAAATTTATATATTTTACATTGACTGTCGGAGATAATGTTGTCAGAGCCCTTAGGAAAATGAAACCTAAAGGTATTTGTGGACCTGTCAATATTCCGGCATTTTTTATTAAAGATTGTGCTTATGTCTTAGCTGAACCACTAGCGTTTTTGTTTAATTTAAGCATCAGCTGTTTAACTTTTCCCGAATTATGGAAAGCATCCAGGATTTGTCCTGTTTTTAAACAGGGAGATAGGTCTAATATAAAAAACTATCGTCCTATTGCTATAATTTCACACTTTTGATATAATAATTCATGAAAAACTCCTAGCACATGTTACACAGTAGCTGACTTATAATCAACATATTTTACTTACCTTATTTACTTGGTCGGAGGCAGTCTATTCAATGTATTGAGTTTCAGTCTCCTTTAATTCTTCACTTCTGTTGTTCCTCACGGTTCTGTTTTGGGGCCTTTGCTGTTTAATATTTTTATTAATGATATTGTCTCTAATTGAATTTTATGCCTACTATATGCCCATGACATGAAATTGTATTTCAGTGTTACGTCAGAGTTTGATTGCACTGCTTTGCAGAATGGTTTGATAAGCTTAACTGTATGGTGCAACGTTAATAATTTGCATCTTAACATAAACAAGTGTGTTATCATGTCGTTTTCAAGAAAGGCCCATCCAATAGTATTTAATTATCAACTTGACTCTGCAATATTGGAATGATGCCAAACTTACAAAGATCTCGGAGTGTCCAACTCCATATTGTCCTTTATCCATCATTATGACTCCACAGTTTGTAACTCCTTGAGAGCCTTGGGATTCATTATACGCAATTCAAAATCTTTTAGAAATACGAAAACGATTTTTACCTTGTATTACTCCTATGTACGAGTCGTCTGGAGTATTCGTCGACTGTGTGGAATCTGAAATATCAGACCCATGTTACAAGGAGTACGGAACTTATCCGACAGTTGGCTTCCCCATGACGTGTTGCTAAGGTATAACGTTTTGCCTCTTTCCATTCGTCGTGATTATTTTTCATTTCTGATTATATTCAAGTTGATTAATAACAAATTAAATTGCTCTGAGTTTAATTAATTAATAGCTTGAATTTTCACCACCACCCACCAACTACTCGCACTAACGTTCTATTAAACTCACCCATGTATATGTCATCTGTGTTCGGTTTGTTCGTCTATGTCTGACAGCGTTGACATAATCCTATGTCTATTTTTCAAGTTGTATATACATAAATTGATGAACATGATATATAATAATTACTTAGTTTAGATAAGTTAAATTGTTAAGTAAGATTGTACCGAAATATCTTATTTTTTTAATTTTATTGTTCATACAATTGATTGTTATATTCCTGCTCAGCAGTGGCGGCTCGTGGGTAATTTTATCAGGTAGGCACTAAGTAAAAAATGGATATGAAGAAAATGGTGCCGTAGGCGAAATTTTTTTAGATTGTCGAGGTCAAGCGCCTTAGATGAAAAGTAGAAAATTATCAAGGTAAAAAAGAACACGTTAAAATATGGGTTTCGTAAGGTAAATCTTATTTTTTTTTATTTCTAAAAATTATGTCCCATTCACTACTCTACGAAATCCAATACATAATCAAATACAAATAAAATACAAAATTATTTGTATTGAATAAACATTAATATTACTACCTAATTACTACTTACCGCTACCGCAACAAGTTGTGAAGCACAACCACTAATCTTTACTTGTACTAGTCAAAATATTATTACTATTATTATTAAATAATTAAATACATACACTTTTTAATCAATGGCACTAGTATTTAAACAACAAACGAACAAATAGTTCAAACGTAATGTAAAAAACAGTAAACAAAAATACCTAACGTACAAATCGAAATTCGTGCAAATAGTATACCTACCTATCTACAATAAATAGAAGGCGGCCGGGGTAGGTGCCTAATCTCAACGTAAACGCGTTCCTACGCAATAGCACACATTATTTCAATACGTATTATACAAATGTTCTCAATCACCACCAGTTTTTTCTGTATATTTATTTAAATATATTCAAAAAAAAGTACAACAATTTTGAGCAAAACTACATGTATTTTAGGCCCTATTTGGTAGTGCATACTATTGACCGGTGGCGCAAAACTTTTGATATGTACATAGTTATATACGTATACGGTGTAGGCGACGATAACAGTTGCCTGTAAAAATGCGAAGTCTCCGTAGTGGGTTATAGCACCATTTTTATTTTGCGGTAGTTATATTATACCTACAGATAATTATTGAATTAAAGGGGATGTTTTAAAGGTTTAAGGTAGAACATGAAATAAATTAAATTAATATAAGAATCAATATTATTATTTTTGAAAATATGGAGTCAATAATAATAAATTGAGTATTTAATTTAGGGCGAAGTTTTAAAGGTAGGCGGTGCGTACCCCGACCGGCCGCCACTGCTGCTCAGTAAGTGGAGTATTACTCTGCACGCGCAGTGTATTTTCAAATAAATAAATAAAATAAAAAATATTTCAAATCCAAAAAAAAAAACAACATACAAGGTCCATCACGACTAATGGAGCAGTTTATTATATGAAAACTACTTCGATTTTTTATTTTTTTTTAACGTGTTATTTTGCGAAAATATTGCCTATTATGCCGGATGTACCATAAACGTGTGGTATATCAAAGTTTTTTTTAAATATAACACCCTATATTTGACGGTATATTGTTTCTATAATACCTCTAAAAAACGAAATAGACCTTGTATTAATATTACCCATACCTATTTTGAGGAAGATAATGATTTTTTGAAAATGTAGTGTTTCTCAAGAAAAAATATTATGAACAATTTGTATCCTGCAGAGTATCTTATTTAAACACTCGTAACAAAATTTAATTTTCTACCAATTTTTAATCAGAATTCGTATATTTCTTTTTACATAATTCAGACATTTCGAAAATTGCTAGATTGCATCAATTTATTTGAGCAACCTGTAATTTATTCACCAATAATGTTGAACATTATGCCCCATTTTCGAAATAAATAAATAGGCAGATGCTGTTCCCATAATTGGCAATCTAGGTTTCCAGATTTGATCCCAATGGATTTTTTCTGAGGATATATTAAAAATATTGTACATGATACATCCTGAACTAAGCCAGAAAATATGATAAATATAATACACCAACTATTTTAATTAAAGTTCAAAAATCGTTTAAAAATAGAATTTCATGATGCATTGAATACGATAGCTTGGAAATTGTTTTACTCTAAACCAAAAATCAATTTTCAGTTGATTTTAAAGAACAAGGAAAATAAATTACCAGGTGCTTACATACATTAATGCAATCTTGATTTTTTAATATTTGTATGTATGTTACGAGCGAGGTTACAAGTGGTTAAATTAGGTAAAAATTATAGATTCAATTCCGAACACGTAAACTACGCAGCTGTCATATTACTTTTAATAATTTACGTCACACTTTTTGGTTATACACCCTGTATAAATAGGCATTATTTTGTTTTATGTTATATCACTTTGAAAAACGACCTGATCTAGTTATTTACTTTGATTTTTATTATTTCCTTGGCCAAAATTGGCAAGTTAATTGCCTCTTTGAAACCAGGCGTAACTGTTAGATCTTCATTCATTTGCTTTCGCCACAGGTAATGAGAAAATAAATAAAACAACCGTAATAATTCTCTCAGGACAAGCAAGACAATAAACTGTACAAAGTATAACATCTATGAATGGTTATCGTGAGAACGCAACTGATGTGAAAATATTGTTTTATTGTCGTTTTTAAAGTTTATATAATATTATATAAAAAATAATAAATTTAATCGTAGAAATATATACTTACTTCAATATCGTATTATATTCCTGTAAATACCTGAAGAAGTATATATATTTATTATTGCAACCAGTTCTGTTAGGAATTTAGAACGAATGATCTGTGTTAGTTAAATCTTTTTTTAATCAAATTCTTAGAATCAAATCATACTCATATCTGGTAGGTAGTACTAGATATCTACGGTGGGATATGTGATCTTTTGACTTAGGTGATACATTTATGGAAAGCAATGGGGCACATTAAAGAGACGAGAAGTGTAGTAGATGTACTGCAAGTATCTGATTGTACTTCGTTAAAATTTATGACTATAAATGTCATACTCTACAGGTAGTTTTTAATGAGTGAGATGTAATTATTTTGTCAAAATCTAGCCTAATTTTCATCTTTCAAATACTTCGGAAGTATTTAAGTTATGTTGACGAAATTAACTTTAAAGTATAATAATAGATCATGTTTGGTAGTCCAATTGTAATAAACTTGGAATCTTATACAGGGTGACCAAAAATTAAAACTACTCAAAATAAGAACTTTAAGTTGCTATAACCTGATTAATTTAAATGGACCGTCATATTTCTGACCTTACCTAGCAATGTACTTACTAATTACCTGTCGAATGGTATTAGGGTGTACTATAGCTAAGTCTGCGCGTTTTGGCAGAAAACGCTAAATAATTGTTTTGTACACCATTTGGTGTTTTTTAAATAAACGTTTTAATGTATCTATAGAATCAGAAATGTGAAATTAATGGTAATAAAATAGCACAGATGAATCTCTAACGAAATAGAGATGAGATGTGTTCGAAACGTTGACCATCCATTTCCAGACACTTCGAAATTTTTTTTGAAAACTACGGCTAACTCTGGTCAACATTTGCGGGGTATCAGTTTGAAAAGCATCTCATATGCGTATTTTCATATCGTGTGGTGTTGTTGGAGACACCTTGTATTCAATTCCTCTCACGTATCCACATAAAAAGAAATCCGGAGGACTTAAACCCATTTCTTCCAATCCACCTGTTCTGAAAATTGGTATCCAAAAATTTATGAGTCTCGTGATGATAATGAGGCGGAGCTCCATCTAATTGAAACCACATGGTTGTTCTCCTGTTTAAAGAAATTTCTTCTAATAATACAGGAAGTTGGTGTATTCATGCGGATTTGAGTCAGAATAATAATGATAGTTGTGTCTGTTCACGAGACCATTGTTGTGAAATGTACATTCGTCACTAAATAACACATTATCAAAAAATATTTCATGTGCTGCCACTTCATCTAACACCCAAATGCAAAATTCAATTCTATTGTGAAAATCATTTCCAGAAAGCTTTGACAAAGCTGGATTTTAAAGCATGAAATCTATGTTTTCTAAGCACTCGTGAAATATTTGCCTGACTAATATTGGTGTTTTCGGATATCTGATTTTGACTAATATTAGGATTTTCGATAACTGAACGGACTGTAGCAAAAATAGTTTCTACATTTTCGGAAAACTATGCATTTCTTCTAGCTAACACTTCCAGTTTCCTTAAACTGATTTAATAGTCTCTCAAAATCAGCTGGTCTTGGATGATTTCGTATGGGAAACCTTTGAGCATAAACTCGAGAAGCCAAGAAAGAATTTTGATGACATTCTCCAAGGATCAATATCATAATCAATACGTTCTTCTTTTAAGTAAATAATCTTCATTTTAACAAAGCAACACCAAAACTAACAATATTGTAAATCAATAACACTAGTAAGGGATGAACAGAAAATTATACTGATAGATAAAATAATTTATTTGACATTTCTGATTCCATAGGCTACTGATAAGATTAAAACGTTTATTTGAAATACACCAAATTGGTGTACAAAACAATTATTTGGCGTTTTATGCCAAAACGCGGAGATTTAGCTATAGGACACCCTAAAACCATTCGACAGGTAATTAATAAGTACATCGCTAGGTAAGTTCAGAAATATGACGTTCCATTTAAATTAATGAGGTTATAGCAACTTAAAGTTCTTATTTGACTAGTTTTAATTATTAGACACCCTGTATAAGATTCCAAGTTTATTACAATTGGAATACCAAACATGATCTATTATTACACTTTAGAGTTAATTTGGTCAACATGACTTAAATATTTCCTAAGTATTTGAAAGATGAAAATTATGCTAAATTTGGATAAAATTCAATTTATTTAAAAAACGTTAAGGTTTAGGTATTATAAACGTGAATAACCCTGTATAAGTATAAACACACAGTTAGACAGAATTCCATCTGGGAATGGTCTTTGTCGTCTCTAGCGGACTTCAAAATATCCGCGTCTTTATCTCTATTTTTTTAGCGCGTTCACAATACTTTCCATTGGTCGGGAAAGTAATATACATTAAAATGTGTACGAAAAACAAAGTATTGGTTTTTAGTTTAGTGTTTACTTTTTGATTGTAAGGTATTTTTCATTGTAGTTGATTGAACAAACCTCAATAAAATTGCAAAACGTCGGATTTGAGCTAATTATTATTTTGATATAAACCCTACTATTGTTTGGTTCAACTTGCTTCCAATTTTTGAAATAATGTACTATGAAAAAAGATTAAAAACGAACTAGAAGCAACTTAGCTAATTTAGGAACTTATTCGATAATCACGTCCAGGTCATGCAAAGGTCAACTTTATCTATTAAACAAGACCCAATCTTTTTAATCGTTGACCAACATTATCCTTAATATGTATTATTGCACTGTTTTGACCCAGAGTTTAAATATGAATTTACATTGCAAAAATTTGGGCCTGATCCTGAGGTGAAGTAGACAGAATTCTGTTATTCAAAATAAGGCCATTTTAAAATATTTGAAATTCGCCTATTACTCTGAGAATTCCTAAAGAATTCATGTTTCATAATAAATATATTGTATCAGCATATAGAATTTTCTTCACAATAATAATTGGGTTTTGAAAACGGTGTTGAATTCTTGGAAAAGAAAAATATACTTTTGCCTTTTGCTATTCAGACATGTGACCTACTTCTTCCAAAGGTATATTATTTACTTTATAAACTAAAACACGTGTCAAGTTAATTAATTTCCACAGTTCTTTATGCACGTGTTGCTGTTTCACGTGTTCGGAAACGAAACGACAGGTTTGACGATATAATAATGTAACGTGATTCAAAGAAATTAAAATTAACTTTGTAAATAAATTCTAAGGCAGGTTATAAGTTCTATTATTAATTTTATGAAAACGAAAGATTCTTCATAACAGTATGGTATGAAACCTACAATTATATAATTACATATACCGGGTGGTCAATTCATATTGAGACAGCCTTATATATTAAAAACGGCACATTTTTCGGAAAAAAAGTTCAAATAAAAGTTGTTTGCTATTGTGCACCCATTGGCGAGTTTGTCAACCGTTTCAAGGTTATCTCAAGGTCAACTCGTTTTTTCTTAATGGAAACATATAATTTTCATTACCGAATCGGATTCTACATAAAAAAAAAAAACAAATAACGTTTGTTAATAAAATTTTTTGATTCCGATATTAAATAATTTGGGTTAATTTCTCTGTTTTTTGTTCTTGGAACTGAGGTTCAACAATTTAAAAATCATCTACTGATTATTTGATTTTAGATCAGATATATCAGAAGAAAATTCATTGACCCTCAACCCTAACAAATGTGTTGCAATGTTGTTCGGTAGGCCTGTGGACGTAAAAACATTAACGAACGCGTTAAACTTTGCATTGGCAATAAGGTAGTTCCAGTTGAAAATGAAGCGAAATGCCTGGGACTGCACCTTGATATTAACCTTAGATTTGACTGCCATATCTCTGTATTAAAAGGGCGATGTGTAGTCTTAAGCTTTTATATAACTCAAGACATATACTGAATAAAAAATTAAGAATTACTTTATGTGAATCTTTGGTATTGTCGAATTTTAGTCACTGCGATGTTGTTTACGGTCCTTGCCTGACTTCATCTGCCGCACAACGAATCCAAAAAATACAGAAATGTTGCTTACGACTTATATTTGGCATTAAAAGAGGCTGTCCTATCAGTCATAAATTGAGAGGGATTCCTTGGTTGGATATGAAGCAGAGGAGACTATTACATCGTTCTAATCTCTATCACAATATCGTTGTTACACAGACACCATCATATCTATATCGGAAAATAACTTTCAGAACTGATGTACATAATCTGAATTTGAGATGCAAAGGACGCCTTAAACCTCCAACTCACAGAACTGGAGTCTTTGAGCGGTCTTTCACCTACAATATAGCCAAGTTTTATAATCAATTACCAGAGCAGCTCAAATCTACATCGAGTGTGACATTTAAAAATAATTTAAAAAAAATTCTTCTGGAGGGCTGAGAGTAAGTTTGGTAATACTTTAGACATAGGTAAGAAATACATTAGTAATTAAGTTGTGTGGCTTTCTGTGTTTGTTTTTTGGGAGTGTGTGTATGCATGTAGAAATTAGGATATGTTTAAAGTTTAAGGATAAATGTGTAAACCAGCTGAACTCTAGTAGGCAGCTGCACTCTTGCCTTTTCAGTGGCAACTAATGTACGGAATGTATTATTTTGTTGCTAACTGAATAAAGATTATTATTATTATTAGATAATTATTTAAATGCCAGATAGAAAGATATTCCATATTTTGTTAAAAATAGCAAAATTGATAACAGACTAATGAACGTACCTACTGATCGTCATTCGGAAGTAAAAGTTAATAATTTCTCATACCAAATATTTCATTTTTATTTTTTTTATACTTCTTATTATGTTGATAATGCCGTAGCATTGTATACGCAACGTTTTTCAGAAAGAAATCCTATATCCCGCGCTACATTTTACCGTTTTGTGAAGGATTTTAGAGAAACCGGAAATGTCCAGCTAAAAAAACGAACTCGACGAGCTACTGTCTGTGGTGAAAATAATGAAATCGCAATATTGGCGGCTATTGCTGTGAAATCGATTAATCATGGACAGGTGAATCGCCACAACCTGCATTATTGGACTGTCGAAAATCCGCGGTGGCAGGGCCGCGCCATCCACGTGTGCAATGTGTGCGGCGCACACAGGCGCCAGATGCGGAAGGGCCAAATACGCGATGGTTAAGAGAAGTGGAACAACAGCGCCCTTGGACGGTGAATGTATGATGTGGAATTCTTGGTGATAGGTTGATTGGTCCATATTTTATTGAAGGAACATTGGATGGACAAAAATATCAGAGCAGCATTTACCCCTCCTACTTGAAGATATACCACTCCAAGAACGGGCAAATATGTGGTTTCAACATTATGGCTGTCCTGCACATTATGCCAGAATTTCCCGTCTTCACTTCTGTTAGATCATGAATACCCTGATCGATGGATTGGAAGAGGTGGCTCCGTTGTGTAGCCTGGCTAGGTCACCTGATTTAACGCCCCTCGATTTCTTTTTATGGGGAAGTATTAAAGAAGTAGTCTATCAGAACGCCCCAACTACACCGGAAAATATGATGGAGCGCATTAAAATGCTTGCAGAAATGTGACCCGAGAGAATATTATTCAGAGTCAGGAATCCTTCATAAAGCGAATTGATAAGTGCATTGAACTTGGAAGTCATCATTTTGAGCATTTATTATAATAAATTTCAAGGTTTTGTCGAGACCTTTTTCTTTCGTGTAATAGCAAATAAATGTTGTATACATGTTATTATTTCAATCGGAATAAAAAAAATTTGTTAACAAAAGTTATTTTACAATAGCAAACAACTTTTATTTGAACTTTTTTTGCGAAAAATGTGCCGTTTTTAAAATATATAACTGTCTCAAGATAAATGGACCACCCGGTATATATCACTTGCTTACAATTTTTGTAAGTAGGGTTCATCAGATATAGTAAATATCAAATAAATCATATATAGGCGTGAATATAATAGTAAAATTTATATTATGCTCGCGGCTAAGTTGTTGTCACCTTGCATCCAATATTATGATGATAGTGAAATCTCATTAAATCGAATGAAATGAAAATACCTAATTAGATATTTTACTACTAGTTATATTTATATGGAATGAAATAATATATTATGTATGCAACATAAAAGCAGGAAGGAAATGTTGACTATGGGTACACTAGAATAGAATATTACACACCTTTTCCTCCATTTTTATGAATGGCAAATTAATTATTCATATAAGTTACACGTGTGTAAAAGCTAAGTACTTTTCAAACGGTAATATACAGGTTGTTTCAAAAAGAAGCGGCAATATTTAAGGAGGTGATTTCTCAGGTCATTTTATGAAAAAAAGTTCCCATAAAAATAAGTCCCAAACAAACGCTTATAAACTATTACTCTTACAATACACACATTTATACTATAAATTCTTCTGCAGCTAACATTTTAAGGTTATATCCTGAAATTATAAAAATGTCACATCTACCAGAAATCACTTCAAAATTATTGCACACAATATGTACAGGTGATACCAATAACACATTAGTTCTAGTTCTGTCTAAATAAAATGTCTCAGTTGATCTAGTATTCATTCGAGGGACTAAGAAATTTATACTTGATAACAAGGAAGAGCAGTCTATTTTATCTCTCAATAATTTATACAACATAACTAATGAACACTGAATTTTTCTATATTCTAAGCTCTGCGTATTAAAACGAGCCAACAACAAGCAATGATCGAATCCTCTAATAGGTAAACACCATCTATTTTAAATACTAGATACCTACTTTAGAAACCGGCGTTCAATTTTTTCGATCTCCAATTTGTGAGCATTATACTGAGGATACCAGACAATAGAAGAGTACTGTAGTTTCGATCTGACATATGAGTTAAACAGAGTAATGAGGAACAAACACTATCAAAGCCTCTACAGTTACGCATTATGAAGCCATACATACGTGACGCCTCAGATATTACTCTATTGATGTGATCTAGGAATAAAAATTTGTTATCGAGTGTGACACCTAAATCCGTGAATGTTTGACATCGCACAAGCTGAATTTTGGAAATGGTGTACGGATAGTTAATAAGCGTAGCCATTCGCGTGAGGCTAAGGCATCTACGTTTTTGAATAATGAGAGTTAATATAATATCGTCACACCATGTTTCAAGAAAATATAAATGACTCTGTAAGCCAATGCAATCTGTTATTGTGTTTACGGAAGCAAAGATTTTCAGGTCGTCCGCAAGAAACAACCTGCGTTCCAACAGACATTGATGCAGGTCATTCATAAATAGATTAAATAATAATGAGCCCAAATTAGAGGCTTGCGGAACTCCTGAGGTCGCAGAATAAACATTAGATTTAAACCCGTTGTAAAATACATATTGCTTACGGTTTTGTAAATAAGAATCACACAAAGCTATCAAGTCCGACTGAAATCCAAATGTACCTTACTCAGCAAGACACCGTGCAAGATAAAAATAAATGAAATTTACATTTATACCTAATACAAAACCTGTTGAAAGTGACCACCTCTCGCGCGGATACATAAATCCTATCTTCTCCTCATTGACTGGCGAACTATCTCAAAAATACCGTATAGCTTCTAATCGAATTACACCCATAATGCGATTCCCTAGATCCTCCAGATTTTCTGAGAAAAAGTGCATGCTATTATATATTTTTGAAAAGGTAAAGAAAAAGACAAATTTTATAGTCATTAGAAAAAAAAAGTAGGGTCCGATATCTGTTTGACCTGACACTGTATTTCGGAATTGAGTTCTAAGGGAAAAGTTATATAAAAACAGTCTTCACATTTTCGATAAGTTACATGATAGTTGAAATACGAGGGGTGCCTGAAAAAGTAACATTTTCAATTTAGCCCTCTATCTTACCAACTAAAAGGGCTATGAAAATTTTGGTAACGGAATCTTTAGTTTTACAAAAAAGTAGCAGACTGTCGCGAAAACAGCAACTTTCTATCTGTAAAAATAACGGAGATACCCCCAAAAGTACTAAATGGTCCCCGCTACTTATTTAACGCGCACTGTTTTCATGCGAATATAAGCATATTGCTCTATAAACAGGGGGGCTTTGTTTGAAATCGGTGCAACTTTGCGTGTACGCAAATGACGTTATTTGCGATTACAAATTAGTGCACGGCTTATTTGGAATGCACTGCGAGCGATATGAATTTGCACCACTCGCAACTTTTGCGCATGGGGGTATACCGATCGCAAGTCAACTTTCGCACACGCAATGCATGACAAGACATCAGTTTATTTTATTTTTGAGATTTCACATCAAATAAATTTTAATTTATGATTGATCTTTTAATCATTTTGTTAGTTTAAATGTTTTTTTTCTGGTTATTTCAGTTTGTTTATTTTTTAAATATGAATTTTAATAATTTAATTAATAATAATGTATTGGATGGCCTTGAAGTGGCGTAGATTTAATGTAATGAAAACCGCCTTATAAGACCGCGGTTTGATGCTTTTACTTTAAGTGACCAAGCTTTTGACGATACCATAGAGAAATTTGTCCCAAATAAAGCCCCCCAGGCTGCAGGCAAAATTTTGTAAAATAATTTTATATGGGAAATCAACCGAATCAGTAGTAACATCGAATATATAATCTACGTTGGTAGATTATTGAGAAATAATGTGTGAGCGAACGAATTCTTGTCAAGAAATCAAACGGGGGGTGGTCGGCCCCTCCCGAATATTGATTCTGGATACGACCATGCTTGGGTGAAGTTATGATCGCAAGCCGCATATTTATGGGACAGACCTCGTAAAATCAAAATTCTGGCATACGTTTACAGCTTTGGCAATAAATCGTTTTGTTATATTTATAGTTATTCGCTAAAAGGTATTAAATTTAATTGCAAGAAAAACAACCATTTCTGAGAACGGAAAAATAAAAAAATCACCGTTTATACATGTTAAACCCTTCATCACCTATATTATTATATTATGATGGTGTGTGGGCGTTCAGTTTAGACTACCAGATCCAAATAATGACTTTTTAATTTTACAAAATCACGTACGTACCCACCAAACAGAAACATTTTTATTCTAAATTTGCATTTGGATCATAAATTCGTTTTGAAATCTATAGAAAGCATGTGCAGCTTTATTTGTTATACCGGGGTTCCTCTAATAATGATTCTGAGCATTTGATACGCCTAATAATAAATAAATTATGACAAGACTGAATCGTTCTTGAACAAATGGGATTATGTATCTTTTTTTTTAGCAGAGGCCTGATATTACAAAAGTACATCAGCAGAGCACGCGTCAGCAGCATGGGTACAAGAAGCGAGGTCATACCAGAGGAAAAAAGAAAACAAGGCCATTAGAATAGCACTCGACGCACCATGGTACGTGAGGAACGACCACAATCGTAGGGATTTGGAACTCAACTCATTGACAGAACATCTCGGACAGCGAGCAGCATCGGTCTTTGAGAGGGCTGGGCCACAGCAGAAACGACTTCTACGATCTGAGGAACTGGCTAGGAAGCCAAGATGTCGGCTATGACCCTAGGCTCTATAGGGTAAAAACAACGATCGTCCTACTGCCGTTCAAAGCAGAGACAATCCAAAACTCAAGAAACGACAGAAGTTTCAACATACTTTAGGAACAATTAAAGCACCAGACGAGTTGAGAAAGAATGATAGATTTTGAGGACATAGTAATAGGCCTTCTGAAACCGAGAGAAGAGCCCTCGGAGGAACATAAGCCTTCCATCCAGGTATCTGCGATCAGATACCTCCTAGCACCAGCGAGGTTTTAGTGGGTATTAGCTAGGGCAAGTTCCCTAGTTTGACTCCCACACTCACGTGCGGATTAGAGGTGGTCGTGTAGATATCAGATATCCATCTTCTGTTGCAGGCACCTAGTGCTCTTCACATTCTGTCTTGTAAAATTTTAATAGTAAGATATTGCTATAAAGAGCATAAAAAGTGCTTTCAAATGAAGTATAAATCGACCCCTACTGCTATTTAAGAATTTGGGAGATGTGTGAACCCTTATCACAGAGTTAAAGTGATTTTAACCAAAATGGGTTAAACCTACGATTCCCGCAAACCCATATACCAAAATTTAGGTCAATTGGTTGAAGCGTTTAGGCGCTATCGTCGAAGAATTCATACAGACACACACACAAGCAGACTTTGATCTGGAAATTGTCTTAGTCTCAGAAGACTTCAAAAGTTATGGTGTCAGGATAGGTAAGAGATTCCCATGTAGTAGAGATGGCTGGCCTTCATAACTAATAAATTCATCTGTCTAAAATTCTGCATCGTTTAGTAGAGACGCCTTGTGATACTACCAAAACTATAAAAAATAAAAATTACAATAAAAACAAAAGAAAAAACGTCTGCTCTTCAAGTGCAGCAGACGATAGTGCATCTCACAATTCTACTAATCATGAGGAACGCGCGGGATGTCGAAATAATATTCTACAACCATCAAGAATGATGATTGTGGGAAAATGGTGGCAAAATTTCCAAAATAAAATATATAGACCATCACTGCCACACTAAGTGGGGGTAGATAATCTGTGTAGTTTTGACAGCAGAAGCTGGAAATAGAAAGCATAGATACATCTGGTCATCACCATACAGCAGACTGGCTAGTAACTCAATAAATAAGTTCAAAAATGAATATTACTGTAAAGTTACCAGTAATGTGACTGATAATGCGGGCAACATGGTCAGTATGAAGCAAACAATTAGCGAATAAAGAACATATACGAGGCATGTTTTTTAAGTAAGTACCGTTTTGGAATTAAAAAAAGACGTGCAAAGATATCGCAATAATTTTATTTTTACATGAAAGCCTGTACCTTAATCTACTTTTCTACATAATTTCCGTGAATATTGAGGCACTTATCATAACGTGGCACCAGTTTTTGAATACCCTCCTCATAAAATTCTGCCGCCTGACTTGTTTGTTCCAAAAATGTTGACGGATTTGCACAAAACCCAACGTTTAGGCAGTGCATTGACTTTCGTTGAGCGGTACCACAATGAAGGTGAAGATTTTTTAGACCAAATTGTTACTGGTGACGAAACATGGGTGGCCTACGTCACACCAGAATGGAAACAACAATCCATGGAATGGCGACATTCATCATCACCCAAAAGAGTGAAGTTTAAGCAAACAATTTCTGCCCGGAAAATCATGTGCACAGTTTTTTGGGACAAAAAAGGAGTATTGCTAGTGGAGTTTCTGCCTCGTAAGAGTAAGAGTCAGGCGGCAGAATTTTATGAGGAGGGTATTCAAAAACTGGTGCCACGTTATGACAAGTGCCTCAATATTCACGGAAATTATGTAGAAAAGTAGATTAAGGTACAGGCTTTCATGTAAAAATAAAATTATTGCGATATCTTTGGACGTCATTTTTTAATTCCAAAGCGGTACTTACTTAAAAAACATGCCTCGTAGTACAAATTATAAATGGTGAGGATAAATAATACACTAAGTAAATCTCTGCCTTGTTCTTATGGAATTCCTCAGGGAACAGTTATTGGTCCGATACTATTTAATATATATGTAAATGACTTGCTGAGTCTAGGGTCTGCCGGGAAGTTTACTGTCATTCGCAGATGATACCGTATTTTTCGTGGAAGGAGCATTATGGCAAGAGGTGGAAGACAAGGTAAAGATGGGGCTTCAGATAATCATGTTAAGTATCTCGGTATTATACTCGATCGGCATCTAAGATGGGATATCCATGTTCAAGCTCTGGTCAAAAACATTCGTTCGTTTTTGTACATCTTTAAAAATACAAAAAAAAATTTAACAGCAAAAGAATATCTCTCTCTGTATTATAGTTTAGTACAGTCTCTATTATCCTATGGAATTGTCGGTTGGGGTGGAGCATATAGAGTCAATCTAGAACCTTTGGTAATCGTACAAAAAAGAATATTAAAAATAATCTTTGATTTAGAGTATCGATTCCCGACAGAAAATTTGTTTAAACTAGCGGATGTGTTGACCATAAGACAGTTAATAACTCGAAGAAATTTTTAGGGACGCCAAACCACGGTTATTTAACTCGTGATAAGAAAAAAGAGATTATACGGGAACCTGCATGTAAAAAAACAATCGGGCAGAGGTCATTTACCTTTATTGGTCATAGAGTCTTTAATCAAATGCCAGTGGAATTGAAAAATAAAGCGAATTTAAAACTTTCAAGTTGGTTGAGGGGTCAAAACATGGAGTTTATGAGTTGAAGCTGCTTCTGTGTATATTTCCGTGTATCATCATTTTACAGTTTGATTACTTTATTTTGTTTTAATATTTATTGTTTATATTTCAATAGGAATTTTCGTTACAATTATAATTTAAGTTTTTGTTACTAATTTTGAAAATATTACCAAGTTTATAAGTTGAAGTAATTAAAAAGTGCGTGGAAAGTTTTTAGAGTGTCTGTAGGAGGTGGACAAACTTCGCAAAGTTTTTACATCCTGCAGGCACCATTCTCCCTCCCTATTATTTATTTATTTATAAATCATTAGAGTAAGTTAATAATTTTGCTATATTATGTAATTTATGGAAATAAATAAAAAAAAAATGAGAATTCTTCAGAAATACCCATTTGTCAAATGCTTGGTATAAATATTAAGGGGACAATTAATATCGGTCTTACCTAAGGATGCTCGGTGGAATATACTTTCAGATTGTTTTGAGATCTATGTAAATGGGTGGCCAAAATTATTATTAATTTGTGAAGAGCATATAAAGATCAAATTAATCCAGTGATTTTGATAAAAGTTTCAGATATCTATTTTAAATGGATGACTGAAGATTTTCTACACTTGCTAAAACCAATTTCTATATCACTGGATGCAATACAACAAAAGGGTGCATTTTTATGTCAAGCAGTTTACATATGGAAACAGTTCCTAACTATTTTTGACAATTTAAAAGAAGAAAGAAGCTTGCGTCAATATCAATAATTTAAGAAGAGATATGTTCAAGCTCTAACCTAGAATAAACAAAGAAGAATATCAATTATTAGATGAAGAAAAGAGAAATGCTCTAGACATTGTTTTGCAGACACAGGATTATTACCATTACTAACTGTTGGACGCTAGGTCGGACCCTTCACAAATTTCTGATTTCAGAGGAAAAAATCAAAAACGTTACAGCAGTACAGTGGCGGATACTTCAAGAAGATTTTTCAGAAATTAAGCAAGTGCTACCTATAGTGATTTATGTTCTGGGTGCCTGTGCGTCTTCTGGTGATATCGAAAGGATGTTTTCTACCTATGGAGTCGTACCTACATGCAGATTCTGCAGATATAAGAAACATTCTTGGCAATGACAAAGCAGTTAAACTATTATTTTTATTTAAGCATTATGCCACTTAGATTTATTTAACTATTTTTTGTTTTAGGTTTTAAATATTTTTTTTGTATTAGAAAGATTTTTGTTAAGTTTTATATTTGTATTAACCAGCTGTTCTTTTTGATTATTATAATAAAAGAATAAATAACACATTACAAAAAAGCGTCTGGGTTTTCTTTTTTTATGAACGAATACATTTTAAGTGGTAAAATGTTAAAACTTTTTTAAATTAATCATGATTTTTTTTTAAATCATATGGATTAAAATCTGATTTTAATCGTGATTTTAATCATCTCAACCCTGTGTGTACCAGGTCTTTTTTGTTTTGATGGTGTAATTTGCAATAACATTGTGTTTAGTTTAGTTATTTCAAGTACAAGTATTGGTGGGTGTTTTAAAACTGGAGACGCAAGGTGTGCCCTGCAGTTCTAGAATAATAAATTGTACAGAATTTTACTTAGGTACCTACTTTACATGTAGTACATAAAACTTAAAACTACGGCAGGTGTGGAACAACAACTATTCTTATGGTACCTAGCAGTGTATTTTAAAAATAGCTTTGTTTAAAGCTCGAGGGCATTTTGCGGTGTAAAAGAAGAATATAATTACAAGAATATGGATTCCAATCTTTTATTGTAACGGATTTCCTGTGCACAGAAGTAAAAAATAAATATTCACAATAATATAAGCACATCACATTAAATATAATTAGTAATATACTTTTTATGGAATATTAGAATAACAGATAAATACAGTCGAACTTCTATATAGTGAAAGAATCAGTTATTTTCTTTTCAAATGCATAAAGATTTGATTAAGTACCTTTCCTGGCCCCTGAGTGTAGTTGGCAAAATGTCAAATGGATTTCTTATTTCATTTTCACTAAAATTAGCAGGAGACTCCCCGGTTTCAGTTTCTTCTTCATGATCGTCTATACTTTTTATATCGTCAATTATGTCTTCAGTTGGGACATCTGTCGTGCCAACATCATTGTCGATTTCTAAGAAACCGGTTTCATCACAATTTAAAGCGTTTTTGGACGTACAGTTTCAGTCACAATTCTCCTGCTAACGCTTGCTCTCCGTTTTGATAATAATCACATTGCGAATCTTCCAGGCACTCAACCACCTTTCACTAGCTTGAAAATTAACGCAGTTAAATTCTTTAGCAAATTGTAGAGCCTTTTGCTTTATTAAATTTCTCGATATTGGTACGTTTTGATGGGTACGTGCCACTTGAAACCATCGTAAAACTGCTTCAATTACATCATCGTAAGAACACACTCGTACTCGTGTTCGAGTGCTTTGAATATTAGCTTTCTTGATGATAGTTTCGGAAACTTCCTCCAAAACTTTAATTTTCTCAGCTAAACTTAACCTTGCAGTAGTTGCGCCCAATTTTACAACGTCAGTAGTCGCGTCGGTCTTACAGACCATGTACCCTAATGAGACCATAAAGAAATAGTGGAAGCCAATTTTTATAACACAACTAGTGACTAAAAGAAGAAAAAATGAATACATTTGGCACATTTTCCAAAATATACCAAACAAAAAATTGAAAATGGTTATTTTTCTTCAATATTGAGCTTTATTAGTCATATACAGAAAAACACAAATTGGTAAAAAACGAACTGCATATTAACCAAAATTATAACTTTTTCACAAACAAAAAAAAACTATTATAAACAAGTTCAAAATTAAGTTATTGTATTTTCCCGGCACTCTTGGCAACCGCAACAATATGTTCCAAGCACATTATATTCATTGCACTTATAGCAACTAAACCCAGTTTTGCGATTTGTTTTCGAGGGGCAATAGGCACATCTTCCTAGTACAGTATTCTGTGATACATCAGGCATCGAAAATGAGTATTTAGTTTTCCTATTTTTTTTTCGTGTCGCGATAAGCACAGCGACCAGCTTTAGTAATCGTTTCTTGTTGTTGCGTTGGAGCATCTCAGACATCTTCCAACCGAGCTTTTATGCTACGAGCTACGAGTTCGCTGTCTGACTCATGATTCGACATTTATTCAAAATCCTTACAAAAACGCATCTGAGTTTTATTTTTTTATGAACAAATACATTTTAAGTGTTAAAATTTTAAAACTTTTTTAAAAGAAACATGATTTTTTTTAATCATACGGATTAAAATCTGATTTTAATCGTGATTTTAATCATCTCAACCCTGTGTGTACCAGGTCTTTTTTTTTTTTTTTGATAGTGTAATTTGCAATAACATTGTGTTTAGTTTAGTTATTTCAAGTACAAGTATTGGTGGGTGTTTTAAAACTGGAGACGCAAGGTGTGCTCTGCAGTTCTAGAATAATAAATTGTACAGACATCTTCCAACCGAGCTTTTATGCTACGAGCTACGAGTTCGCTGTCTGATTCGACATTTATTCAAAATCAAATTCATTAGGGTCAGATTCAGCATCATAGACCCCAGGGGCATCTGCATTTAAGGCATCATCTATCAGCAGCTTAAGCTGTTCCTGTTCAGCTTCCCAAGAACTCATTTTGAAGCACTTTACATATAATAACCAACGTTAAAAAAACAAACGCGGATAGTCGCGCCGGTGTACGAGACCGAATGACGTCGTAACTACCAGAAAGCAACCCTAATGAATATGGAATTGTAACTGCTATCATAAGATACAAACTAATGAAGCTAGGCAGCGCGAGCGTTCTTCCCCAGTCCAAGTGTAATGAATTGGCACAATAAAATCACCTGCGTGGGTCTCACAGACCGGGCGCGACTAACGGAGGGTTAAACACACACGCTTGGACATCTTGCTTGATTCTTAAACAAAAACCAATTGAACATAAATTTGCGATTTACTAGGCCTCGACTTAAAATGGGTTAGGAATTCCCCAGGTGTCTCACAGTAATCTACCTCCTTTATTGCCTACCATTAGGCGTTATGAACGCGTTAAGAACATTTTCAAACGAATACGATATAAAAATGTAAATGGGAAACCCGAAAATGCAAAGATCTCAATAAATGCATAAAAATGTATACATAACAGTCCGGTAAAAATTTTATTATATACAGTATATTATGTCCACAGGAAAAGACGAAAAACTTTCTTATTTTTCATTTTATCGAAAAACATTACTCTTCATAAAAAGTTTTGCTGGTTCTTAAAGTAAGATTAGAAGAGAAAAAAATAACATTTCTTATACGGGGTGTTCAGAAAATTGAAAAAACTTTAAATGGTACAAGAGTAAAGTGCACTTATTTCAGAAGATATGGAAATAAGTTAGGTACTACCAAAAGTTGTTCACAAGTAAAAGGCAGTCTCTATACCAATTTTCGAAAAAATTACTACTACTTACTTTTGAATAAATTTATTTTTGAATTAATTCCAAATTAACAACTCATTTTTGTACTAGTAGGCGTTGATAGTGACAAGCTTACAATTCGTTGTATTTATTAGTCGTATAGTATTGTAAACTTAAAATGCTTTCTTAACAGGAAAAAATTTACTTGGTGCAATGTTATAGCAAAGGCGAAAAATGTTATGGTCAAGTTATGCAGGACAAAATCCCCCAATGTGTAGACGTTCCTAATGCTACTTGCCGTAAAATAATTTTGAAATTATTAAGCACTAACTCAGTGTACCTTTGTACATTTTATCTTGAACACAACACAACACAACAAGGTTGTGGGTGTGATTGAGTAAATAAACTTTTACAACTTGTGCATTGTTAATTTGAAATTAATTGCTGTAAAATAAATTTAATGATTACAAATAAATAAAAGTAGGCCGATCTTTTCTAAAATTCGTATTAGAGACTGCCTTTTACTTTTGAACAACGTTTCCCAGTAACTTATTTCCATATCTTCTGAACTAAGTGCACTTTACTCTTGTACCATTTAAAGTTTTTTTAATTTTCTGAACACCCCGTACAAGAAATGTTTTCTCTTCTAATATTACTTTAAGAACCAGCAAAACTTTTTACCAAGAGTAACGTTTTTCGATAAAATTTAAAGTTTTCCCTCTTGAACACTTTTCTTGTGGACATAGTGTAGAGTGCTACTGATTTTAAAGATTCACTATAGTCAGGGTTTTTTACATTAAATTTCATTAAAATATTCTAGGTCGAAAAAAATACTGTAAAGAGTTTTTCACTATGTATAGAGTTTCACTATAAACACTGTCGACTGTATACATTCGAACTCTTAAATATACGTTTCTAATGTTTTTTTTTTTTTCAAAATATTCACGAAATTTAGATTTTTACGAATGTTGTACCGATATAGACTTAAACCCCTATGAATTGAGTCTGATTATATAACATTAGGTGCAATCTTTGTAAGTTTTGAGTTTACTTTCAATTAGGTATTCAACCAGAAATCATATAGTATAGCTACCGCACTAAAAAAATGCGATAATGACCGGTATATCCATTTTGAAGTCCCCTGAGACGACTAAGACCATTTCCAGATGGAAGTCTGTCTGTCTGAATGAATTCTTCCACGATAGCGCCTAAACGCTTCAACAAATTGAGCTAAATTTTGGAATATGCGTTTGGGGTTATCGTAGGATGAACCCATTCCTTTTTGGTTAAAATCGGTTGAGCCCTGTGATAGGGGTGAACACAACTTCCAAAATCTTAAATAGCAGGATGGGTCGAGTGGTACATTATTTGAAAGCACTTTTTATGCTTTTTACAGCAATAGCTTACTTTTGTAATTAAACCCGGTTTCGCCAACGTTTTGTATAACGCAGTGAATATGATTAGTCGTAGTTTTTGTCACAGTTTTAGTGTATAATGCATAACAAAAGCGAGCGTTTATCCAACATATAGTCATAAAAACAAGCATACCCAAAGTGCGAAGCCAATCAAAATCTGTATATTATGCGCATGCGGGATGCGGGCAATAATACACAATATGATTATTTTTATTTCTTGGAATAAAACTCCGTCACATCCACCAAATTGTTTTAATTAAAATCAGAATCGTATTCTAGACATGTTTCGACCTTAGCTCAGGTCATCATCAGTATAACTTCTTGATGGAAAAACACACAACAAAAGAATGAATATTAATGAAAATTACACGTTACATACTAGCTGATGCCTCAGGCATAGCGAACATTTCTTTTTCTTATTACTAATCGATCAAGTATAAAAATTAATCTTATAACACAATTATTTTTCTTACAGCCATAAGCATTGTTAAAAGTGAGGGAAGGTCAAGCACGTCAAGGTGCTAAGGTCGAAATATGTCTAGAATAGGATTCTGATTTTAATTAAAACAATTTGGTGGATGTGGCGGAGTTTTATTCTAAGAAATTGGACATCCACAGCGATATGGACTACTTCATCATGCTTATTTTTATTTTTGTTTGGGCCATACCAAATAATAAACATTATTCTATTTTACCAAACATTTAAAACAATTTTAAGGAAATAGTCCATATTACTGTGGATGTCCAATAGTTAGGAAATAAAATGCTGTCGCATCCACTAAATTGTTTATTAACAGGTTTTTCCAACGAACCAGTCATTCAATACATGTTTCGGCCCTAGTAAGGGTCATCATCAGTTGAAACTATTATAACAACTATAAAGGGAAAAATATTTGAATGTATCAATATTACACAATATGTTGTAGCTATAATCTTACCTTAGTGGAAAGAAAAAACATAAAAATATAAAAATTATTAAACGAAATTCAAACTACATTTTATGAGCAATCTTAATTAGTTAGTCTGAGGGTTTCTGAAGGAAACCGATCAGTTACATTGTACATAATATTTGATTTCTTTTTATAAATCATGGATGAATTATTAATTTTATTTCTAAACGTGTTATTATGAACACACAACAAATAGAAATGAGAGGGAAGGTCAAGTACTGTCAATCATTCAATTGTTTGAAGTTAGTGATATCAGTCAAACCAGCCACAGCCATGTATGGGAAGAAGAGTTGTTGTTCGACAAATTGCGCAAGTCTGGAATGGTGTCAATAGCGTCCTGTTGGTTATTATAACGTCTAGACAGTTATGTTGGTGTTAAAATAAAGGGAAAAGAGGAAGGTATTTATTTTTATTTTGAGGTTAGAATTTCTTACATCTGGTATGAATTAGACAAATTTCAGAGAGCTGTAAAACGGGAAGCAATCAAATTCAATTTGCTCATTGAGGCAGTCATCCTTGTGGTATTTAGTGTGTTTGAAAATTTCGAGACATTCGAGGTTATTTAATTTTATACCCTTATTGCAGATATGTAGAGGTGTAAACCCTGTAAGGAGATCAAAATTATGTCCATTATTGACTATATGGTTAGCGAAGGATGAGTTACTATTAATATCAGTTACATGTCTATTAGTAGAGTTATCAATGATCTTGGTGTGTTCAGAGATGCGAGTATTGAAAGTTCTGCCGGTTTGTCCGATATAGGTAGCCGAACATTGGGGAGTTGTACATGTTAGTTTATAGACTCCCGACTTATTTAGTGATGTCATATTATTATTGTTATGGTTGGAGTTAAAGAATGATCGAAGAGTGTTATTGGTTTTAAATGAGATATCCAAGCCATATCTTTCAAATGCTCTCTTAATATTATAAGTGAACGGTGCTATGTAGGTGATTGTATTGTATTTGCATTTCTTATCTCGTGGCGTAATTAAATTCTTATTTATATTCTTATTTAAGTGTTTATAATAAATTTTATTAATAGTACTAATTGGGTAGTTGTTATTATTTGCCATTGTGAAGATATTAGATAGTTCCTTGTTGAAGTTATCTACTGACATAGGAATATTAAATAGTCTGTGGAACAAAGAGTTGAATGCTGCATATTTGTGGTTATATGGGTGGTTAGAAGTAAAAGGGATAATTGTATCTGTTGCAGTCGGTTTTCTATATATGCTGAAGTCCAGTTTGTTGTCAATTTTTGTTATATATAGGTCAAGGAATGGTATCCGATTATTGTGGGCAATTTCCATAGTGAAGGTTATGCGGGGGTGTATGGAATTAATGAAACTAAGAAATTGGTCGAGCTGCGCATGCGTACCATTAAACAGAACAAAGGTATCATCCACATAACGTGCGTAAGCCAATATATGTTGGGAAATGGGGTTATTGAAAATTGTTTTTTCTAAGTTATTCATAAATATCTCAGCCAATAATGGCGACAAGTTAGAGCCCATTGCTAGTCCATTTATTTGTCTGTAAAACGACGAGTTAAATTCAAAAAAGTTTTTGTTGAAGTGTGATGTTCAATAATTCGATAAGGTGGTCAATTTGTGTCATGTTTAATAATGGGTTAGCCATTAGTAGATTTTTGACTAAGGTAGAGCATTCGTCTGGGGGAATTGACGGAAACAGGTTGACTACGTCAAAGGACACCAATATAGTTCCATCATTGCACACACTGTCTTTGAATTTTTGGGTTAATTGGTAAGAGTTTTTTATGGCATATTGATTATCGAAATTCGTTTTACTTTTTAGAACCATGTTAAGCCATTTTGCAAGCTTTGATGCTGGGGAGTTGCAGTAGGAAACTATAGGACGAATAGGCATATTGGGTTTATGAATTTTGAGTTGCCCTCTAAGCTTCGGTGTGCTAGGGTTCATAATACCAAGTTTGTATTTAGAAGTGTTGAGTTCAAGTAGTGTATCATTAGTATTGTTAAGTAATGTTTTTAGGGTTTTGTTAAATCTATTAGTTGGGTTAGAGTTGATGCTTACGAAGTCTGGTGTTGACAGGAATTGGTTTGTTTTATCGATGTAGTTTTGGTTATTACATATCACCATGCAGTTACCCTTGTCTGCTTTAGTTACAATAAGGTCATTGTCTGTAAGTTTCTTTTTGATGTTATTCAGGATGGTCTTATGAGGGTCTTTGTAAAAGAATTCTTAATTAGAGAATGCATCATTCAGAATGTTGGTAATTTCGGGTCGTATCTTATTTTTGTGTGGTGTATTAGTTGACTCAAGTATAGTTTCACTTTCGACTGCTAGGTATTGAAATTGTTTGGTAGTAGGGTTATTGTGTATGTTGTAGTTGAAACCTAAACAGAGGGCATTATTTTCTTCTTCAGTAAATATCACATCACTGGTATTCAGCACACGTTGGTGGTAGGGATGATTGTCAGTATATGTGGTTGGGAATTGATTTTGGAAGATATTGTTGTCGAACTCAAGGTTAGAATTTTTGTCATTGGGGTCATAATATTCTGTGTGTGGTATTTCTGTGTTGTGGTTTGACTGTTGTAGTGAATATTGTTTATATGGTTTAGATTGTAATAGCCTGTATAGTTTTGATTGTATTATATTGTACTTGACCTTACCTTTATCATATACAAATCCTGCGATGCTATTTTGTAGAACTTCAAATTCTAGTGGGTGTAACAAAATTGTGAGCTGCATGTGTATGAATTTCAATTTGAGGTCAATAAGATTGAGGTTGAAATAATGTTTTTTAACTTCTCGCTTGATCCATGTTCTTCTTGCCATCTGCAGTGCACACTATTAATAAAATTTATTATAAACACTTAAATAAGAATATAAATAAGAATTTAATTACGCCACGAGATAAGAAATGCAAATACAATACAATCACCTACATAGCACCGTTCACTTATAATATTAAGAGAGCATTTGAAAGATATGGCTTGGATATCTCATTTAAAACCAATAACACTCTTCGATCATTCTTTAACTCCAACCATAACAATAATAATATGACATCACTAAATAAGTCGGGAGTCTATAAACTAACATGTACAACTCCCCAATGTTCGGCTACCTATATCGGACAAACCGGCAGAACTTTCAATACTCGCATCTCTGAACACACCAAGATCATTGATAACTCTACTAATAGACATGTAACTGATATTAATAGTAACTCATCCTTCGCTAACCATATAGTCAATAATGGACATAATTTTGATCTCCTTACAGGGTTTACACCTCTACATATCTGCAATAAGGGTATAAAATTAAATAACCTCGAATGTCTCGAAATTTTCAAACACACTAAATACCACAAGGATGACTGCCTCAATGAGCAAATTGAATTTGATTGCTTCCCGTTTTACAGCTCTCTGAAATTTGTCTAATTCATACCAGATGTAAGAAATTCTAACCTCAAAATAAAAATAAATACCTTCCTCTTGTCCCTTTATTTTAACACCAACATAACTGTCTAGACGTTATAATAACCAACAGGACGCTATTGACACCATTCCAGACTTGCGCAATTTGTCGAACAACAACTCTTCTTCCCATACATGGCTGTGGCTGGTTTGACTGATATCACTAACTTCAAACAATTGAATGATTGACAGTACTTGACCTTCCCTCTCATTTCTATTTGTTGTGTGTTCATAATAACACGTTTAGAAATAAAATTAATAATTCATCCATGATTTATAAAAAGAAATCAAATATTATGTACAATGTAACTGATCGGTTTCCTTCAGAAACCCTCAGACTAACTAATTAAGATTGCTCATAAAATGTAGTTTGAATTTCGTTTAATAATTTTTATATTTTTATGTTTTTTCTTTCCACTAAGGTAAAATTATAGCTACAACATATTGTGTAATATTGATACATTCAAATATTTTTCCCTTTATAGTTGTTATAATAGTTTCAACTGATGATGACCCTTACTAGGGCCGAAACATGTATTGAATGACTGGTTCGTTGGAAAAACCTGTTAATAAACAATTTAGTGGATGCGACAGCATTTTATTTCCTAAATTTAAAACAATGTTGTAAATTTGTCCACAATTTTGTATCATACTTCATAGATCTCCTATATGTTATGTAACCCAAAATATAATATACCTACATGCAGCAGTTTTATTTTTAAAAGTGTTGTGTATACTTTCGATACCGATACCTAAGAGTATCGATACTTTTTAGACAAGTATCGGTAGAATGCATACTTGTCAAAAATTACGATACTTTTTGCTATTTTCGCATCTCTAGTTACCTCCTGTTCTTCTATTATTTGGCCTGAACTTCTGGGTTAATCGGCCAGATTAGGGAACACCCGTTAACTCGACGGGTGCGTGTACTAGGAGAAAAAAATAAATAAACTCGACAGCAAAGTGAATCTGGGTGAGATCTATAACCTCTACTTTAGGCAAAACTACGATTTTAGAGAGCAAACCTTAAGAAAAGCACATACACGTCTAATGCCTTCTAGAGAGAGAGAAAATCAGGTGCAAGATGGCTGAAGTAATTAGGGGAATACAGGAATGTATGGATGACATCTGATGGTAAAAGGAATCGGAACGTGCATGAACCTGCGCACATTGCCATTTGTCGTAATCATAATCATAAAAGTTGAAATAATTGAACTTTCACAGAAAAGTGTTTTTGTCACAAGCACTCGGCCGTAGTCGTCGGGGTTCGGAAACGTCATTGCGGGAAATTCAAACTACGGCATAATTTTGTTCATAGCAGAGACATATAATAATAATATGATCATAATTTATATCATAAAGTTAATGAAATTGCAATTATTATATATATAATATGCGATTATGTCAATACTTTGAATTTGCTCGCAATAACATGTTTCCGAACGCTGACGACTATAGCCGAGGCTGTCGCTATTCTTACTACAACATTCAAAGTTATGACTATTACAAATCATCACAACTTGTAAACTAAACGTTGTATAAACGATAACTACCATTTGATATAATATGTTTTAACTAGTTGTGCTTGTGACTATATACTAATCATATTCTTATGCTTATTCGTTGGCTAAACCAGCCTTTACCTCCACAGTTCTGGAGAAAATTGCGTTTAAATATTTCACTAGTTAGGTTAGGTAGTTGGGAATTATTATGCATACTATTTTTATTTATATATCAAACGACGTCAGCTCTATTAAATTCTTTATATGTTTAAATCTTAGCTGGGGAGAATTTGCCAGGCATGTTTCGGATTCCATCATCAGTGGCATAGAGAAAATCATGTCAACATATTTAAGGTCACAGGCATGGAATTAAACATGTATATAAACATTTTGTGAAGAATATCAGAGCATAAGATAAAGTTCTTCGAAAAAATTTTTTTTTGTCTAAATTATGGAACTACATATTATTCTAGCAACAACGCTGCGAAATATCAAAGAATTTTGTAAGGAGATACTTAGCTTAATTTTAAAAATGGTTATTCACAAAAAAACTTTAACACCTTGTATGTTCGAAACAATGCACGCATGTTTATGGGAACTTTTTTCCATAAAATGATCTGAGAAATCACCCTCTTAAATATTGCCTCGTCTTTTTAAACACCCTGCATAATTGTTCATTTATTTTCATCAAATACATAATCAGAAAGCTATAACCCTATCTACATTACTAGTTTTCCTAGTAAAGAATAAATAATAAAAATGGGTACGCCTATGCAAAATTAACATTTAAAAAGAGGGTGTTGTTTCAGAATTATCATAACAGTGTCTCTCATAAAAGTAGGGTAACATTATTCGACACTCTTATTGCCAAAGAAATATTATAAAGGGAGTGTTTATTTCTATTCACTATAATAACTATTGCAGACAGCCAGCACACGAACAAATTCATAATATAGTAACACACAGCATACAGCTGCTCGGAAAATCAATACCTTAGAATATGCACCTCATGCTCTCTCTTTCTTAACTATTAACTATTTCACCCATCTTTTTCTTACTTTTGAAAAATAAATGATCCTATTTTTATCTGTGTCTCACTCTGCTCTTGACACCCCTGACCTAGCTCGATTCACATAAATAGTACAAAAGAAATTATACCAGAAAAATAAAATAACTAATTTAGAAAACGTATTCATATAAGGAATTTGCTCTTCTTGAATCTTGTTATTCCTACACAACTGCAACAAGATACTTTTTCAAATTTTAATAGCAACTGCGATTCGCCTACTCGCTTCGCTTCAGTTGAGTAAATGAAGGACCATAAATCTTATTGGAAACACATTTGATCAAACGCAAATATATTTTTGACTCAAATGCATTAACTGAAATAAATGTCTTCTACGACTGAAAAGTCGTCATAAATCTTTAAGTTGGAACATTGTATTATGCATGGCTATATAACTTTTCATTTGAACCCATATAAGCTAGATAGGATTGAACTTGTAAATTGAGGACTCTCGAGTTGTCTTAGCATATAATGTCACTATTTCGAATTGTGCTGGTAGGCGGCTGATATCAAAGTGCACCGTGAACATTCAGTACCAACAACAAACCTATTATAACGGCATAGAAGTTTTACTTCAATATGATTGTGATTCTTTGCCTTTCGGCACATATTTGTGCAACACAGACGCATGTTTTCGCAACACTTCTCCGCTACTTCCTTGGATGTGACCAACCAAGGGACGTCTTTCGACGTATGTTTTCACGCATGCTCGAAGTGACACTACTTCTTATGATTTTTGGCTAGCCATACTGATGAGAACTGTCCGAGTTCGAAAGCAGATAGAATTTCCATCCCCAATGTGTAACTCCATTGTTACACGCAACAGAAAATTGTTCAGGGCATTTGCCCAGTACGTTTTCTACACACTAACTGTTAATATCCAGTCAGTCAAAGTTTTGCACTTTCTGTTGGAGAATACATAATTCCACTGTTTCGACTTCGATTCGTCTCTTCAGTCGCGGAATACCGCGAGACAGCGTTTTTCGTTTAAATTAGAAGTTTTACTTTGGCGTTCGATTTAAGCTTTGCCGACTGCAGCTGCAAGCAGTAAACGAATATGAAATTTCGAGGCCTACGCGCGGTTAAGAGACAGAAGTCTGTTATACGAGGGCTACACTGAAACGTTAATATTTTGTAGACAAGACGAAATTTAAAAGTTATAAAATCAAAATATTAAGATGATAGCATGATGATAATGCAAACATTTTCTACAGAATTGGAATTACTTTAAGCATTTCCCATAATTCTAATAGTAACAAGCTAACGTCTTTACCTTTCTCGCTGTAGTAGTGCAACGAACATGAAATGACATATATTTCCTACGAGTATGATCGTTCACAGCATGAGGCGCAGGCGAGTGCTGCAAATCATACGAGTAGGAAATGGTCATTTCATGTGAGTTTCACACTATACTTTTTCTAAGATTGTTTTAATGCTTTTAAATAAGTTAAACATCATAATTTTTAGGAAAATATTTGTTTTTCGAAACTTACCTATACTCGGCCTGTTGGCGTAAGCCTAAATACATTAAAATTAAATTGTTCAAGCCAAGCTGCAACTTAATTATTAGTGCCAACATTTTTGGGATTTTAACAAAGAACAATAATTATACAATGTGTCCACGGATAGAGTTTGGAAGAGGAAAAACTTTTTTATTTGTCGATTTAGAAGAAAAAGTCATTCTTTATAAAAACGTCTGCTTCTGTCGAAACTACAATTTCAAATGCCAAATTTACGATTACTATACAGGGTATATCAAAAATAACATTTTTAATGATTTTGATTTTTTTGTTTTTTATGATTTTATGAAAATATTTTCAAAACCGTGATTTAGTACACCAATTGTGCAAAAAACACTAAAAAACTTTTTTCTCACAGTGGTTAATTTCATAGCTACTATTAAAATAATAAAATTAAAAAAAAACAAGGAAATCAAAATCATTAAAAATGTTATTTTTGATATACTCTGTATAGTAATCGTAAATTTCGTACTCGAAATTGTAGTTTTGACACAAGCAGACGTTATAAAGAATTACTTTTTCTTCTAAATCTACAAATAAAAAAGTTTTTGCTCTTCCAAACTCTATCGGTGGACACATTGGATAGAGTTTGGAAGAAGAAAAACTGTTTTATTTGTAGATTTAGAAGAAAAAGTCATTCTTTATAAAAACGTCTGCTTGTGCCAAAACTACAAATTCAAATACCAAATTTACGATTACTATACAGGGTATATCAAAAATAATATTTTTAATGATATTGACTTTCTTGTTTTTTTAATTTTATTATTTTGATAGTAGCTATGAAATTAACCACTTTGAGAAAAAGTTTATTAGTGTTTTTTGCACAATTGGTGTAATATATCACGGTTTTGAAAATATTTTCATAAAATTAAAAAAGAACAAAAAACATCAAAATCATTAAAAATGTTATTTTTAATATACCCTGTATAGTAATCGTAAATTTGGTATTTGAAATTGTAGTTTCGACACAAGCAGCCGTTTTTATTAAGAATGACTTTTTCTTCTAAATCGACAAATAAAAAAGTTTTTCCTCTTCCAATCTCTATCCGTGGACACATTGTATGTATCTACCATAGAAGCGGTTAAGCAATTAAAAGGTGAAATTTTCACCTCATTGTGCATAATTTCACACTCAATTCACAAGATATGAAACCACCCGCTTTTGTTGATTCATAGCTCGATGCTCAAAATTAATTGGAAATAAAAAAACCCCTTCTTCATCTACAAGGTGTCCCTACTTTTGTCATTACCAGGAAATTTGCCCGTGCATAATAAATATTTCTCACTAGTTGCCTACCATCTCTAAACGGATTATTCTACAAACAAAAGTAAGAACTTACGGGAGCCAGTTTATTTGAAGATGTTGTCCCGAAACATGGATGAAGTATTTGATTTTTGTTCCTCATTATGTTTAGCTATCGATGTTTTCCAAGATTATATTTCACTAATATATTCCTTAATGTTTTTATTTTGGGAACGGAAAACTATATATTTTTTTCCAACATTTCCAACCATTTAATTTGACAACAGCGTACCCCACAGTAGAGATTTACACTCCTGTCTGATGGAAGTCGTTTTGTTGGACGCTTAATGTACAATTCTAATACAGTGCGATTTTTCCGACCTCATTTCTATGTCGCTATAACAAAATAATAATAATAACAATACCAATAGTAAAATGGATCTCCTACGCATTATTTACGATCTATTGTTCCCTCTGGTATATGATTTCTACGAACCAATTTCCTTCACGGCTTTAGTATACTACTTGTACTTGTATATTATTGTTTAAGTATCACTTTTTGTTTTTGTTGTTTTGTTTATTCCTCATCATCTCATTCTCCGTGTTTTTTTTTTGATCCCACGTTAGACACACAATAAATGTTTATTTCCTGCCTATCTACAATATTATCAGACCGGCGAAATAGAT
This sequence comes from Apoderus coryli, assembly GCA_911728435.2. Taxonomy (NCBI): domain Eukaryota; kingdom Metazoa; phylum Arthropoda; class Insecta; order Coleoptera; family Attelabidae; genus Apoderus; species Apoderus coryli. Next base: position 4,188,446 of record OU452204.1, on the reverse strand, counting down.
TCTATTGTTGAGACACTTTGTCGGTGAATAAAACAGCCTTATGAATAGAAACAACCATATCCCAGTTTAATTTTGCTAAAGGAATGTTATGCAAAAATTAAATAAAAAGTATGTAACGCAAAGGCGGCTCTAGTAATGTATCTTGCTAATAGGCGAAAATGAAAAGAAATAAAAAGACACCGTTAATATCTATAAGAAGTCAAATGTGAAATTAGGTCACTAAAACGTCGTGACTGGGCAGGAATTCTGGGGGAGGAGATAATCGGGCCTATTTTCATAGAAGAAAACCCGACTGGGGACCGCTATTTAGAAAATGTAATAAATTCATTAATAACTCCGATGAAGACGGAAACTTTATGCTGGGACAAGACATTTTATATTTCCAAGAAGATGGAGCTCCTTATCATTAAGCTCTTCATGTCAGGCTGGAAGTACTTTGGAAAAAATACAAAATTGAACCAACAGTGGTTTTGAAGTTCCTCCTGAAAACTAAAATCGACGGGGTTTTCGCTGAAAATCGTGTCTACTTTAGATGACAAGTTCTTCCACGTAGCAAGTTTGAAAATGAAATCACTGTATAAGTAAAATATCAAAGACAGCTGAAGTCCCTGAACCTCAGGAAGGTCAATAATATATCTTTTTCAGTTTTATTGGCAAAATGTATCTGGATCCGTTTGGATACTCAAATAAATGGCCAAGAAGTTCTCTTTAGATTGTGCAACTGGACCGAAGTCGCTCTGCATCAGAAGCGTCTAATTCTAACATTAATTGGTCAATTCATTATCAAAACGTTCAATCATAATATCCCATTGCTAACTTAAGTATCATTAAAAAAGTTACAAAAAAAACTTCCAACAAATCAATATGCCGCCCATAAGCAAATGGCTGCCCGTTAGAAAAAGAAGAAACTAAAGAATTTAAATTTCAGAAATAATTGAATTCATAATAGTAAACCTACTCAAGGTTTTCTAATTTATCATAACACTAAATAATATATAATATATAGTAATATAAATATTGGAAAAAGTTTGAAAATCTTGTTTAAATTCATTTTCAAGCAAGAACTCATTAACGTCGTGATGTTAACTGTATGACCTAACTTAGTTATAGTTGGTATTATATTAGTAGTTTAGTTGGTATTGGAATTTATAGAAATTTCACGGTTGAATTTTGTTCATTAATGTCAATAACAGTATAAAATTGTTCAGCTAGTTATTGAAAATTTATTTTTGTTCATTTAATTTACGCATTTATAGAATATATATATATATATATATATATTTATAGAATATATATATATAGAATGAATATCATAAACTGTCTGACTAACATTAATGAAATAGATACAAACAGAAGATAATAATTTAAATCCTATATATGTTCAGATTTTTGGTTTAAATAACACAACTGATGTGTATTGTATAGGTAGGTACTCCGTATATTGTTAGGTTGTAATAATACAGGATTATTACAAAAGAATCATCGGATTTTAAAAATTTATATTTAATATTGAAAATATTTAAGGAAGTATTATCAATATAATAGCAAATGACATGTCCATGTCCATACTAAATGATGCAAAAATTAAAGTTTTCCTATAGATATGTTTATCTTTAATTTCGCATGGAAGAGGCACAAATATTGGTAATAATAGGAAGAATTTTCAAAATTATAATATTTATCAAGTCAGACATGAGAATTTGAGAAAACAGAATAATTTTTTTTAATGTGATATTTACTGTCAAATAGTATGTTGAAAATTCTTACCTAAGGGTTGGAATTTTTGATAAAACAGTTTTTTATCTGTGATATTCGATTTAATTCAACTAATCAAAACTGCAAACCTATTCCAAAGGAGAAAAAATAGAAGAGAATGGTCCAAAAACGCTTTACTGGCATCGCAAGTTTACGTTCAAAGGTTTCCGGCGCAAAATCATCCCAAAAAAGCGGTCTTCAAGAGACTGTTAAGGCAGTTTAACGAAAGATACCACCCAAACACAGTGCAACTGCATCAAGAACTTTTCAATATTGATTTTAAATCGTGTTGAATTTTGTACATGGGCAGGAACAAAATAATCGAAATGAAAACATTTTTAATAGAGGAGGTAAAGGAGCAAATAAATGAAGCGTTACATTAGGTTAAAGTTGTTGAAGTATTTAAGAAAAGGATTCAAATGTGCCTAGAGTCCAATCATTTTGAACATTTATTATAAAATTTATTAGTATTTATGTATATCTTGCAATTTAATTTAAGTTAAAAACGTCAAGAGTTATCCATAGCAAAGTATTATAATATTTGACAGACAATTACTTTGTGCATCTACTTTTGACCTCATATACCGGGTGTTCCATTTGAAATAAACAAGTTATTTAGAATTAAACTTTACGTTCATATAAATTATATTATGGGACACCCTGTATTTAGTATGTGGGGTTTTTTATATTTGGCCTAACAAGTGATGAGTGGATATTTATCAGCCCAGACTGGCTTAAAAAGAACAAACGAATATGTGTAAATTTTTTCATTGAAATTATGTCCATATTTTTATAAAAATTAACATATTTAAAAAACTGTCAGGTTTAGGTGAGATGTACTTTTATGAAAGTTAGGTTTATTTTAAACGAAGAATCTAAAAATATATTCATATACAGGGCATTCCATTTAAAAAACACAACTATGGTTTTTTTCTTATATTTGGGACACCCTGTTTACATTTACAATATTTTTAAAATGTAGCCATAAATAATGGATAAAACTTTAAGGAAATTAAATAGTTTAGCCACAATATTCCGTGTCGTATGGCGTGAATAACCTTGTATAATCAAAAATATATGACCTGCGCTACGTAACGAAACATAATTTTAATAATAATTATTATTATAATTGTATTATTTTCATTATTACCAATAACTAACTAAACTAACGTACAAACTAACTAATGTATTCAAAAATTCGAAAAAAAAATAGATAAATAGAGCTGGGATTCGAACCCATAACCTTCCGCATGCGAAGCGCGCGCTCTAACAATGACGCCAAAAGCTCTTTATCAAATTACTTTATTATATTCTAATAAGAGTTCTTGGTTTCAACTACCTAACTGGTGAAATTTTATTTAAACGCAATTTTCTCGAAATATAAGGGGGCAAATATTAAAAGTAACCTATCGCTGTAAAGCAGATAAAAAATGCTTTAAAATGATATATCACCGACCCCTACTGCTATTTGAAAATTTGGCGGTCGTGTCCACCCCTATCACATGGCTTAAGCGATTTCAACCAAAAACTAATGGGTTTATCCTAGGACTCCCCCAAACTCATATACCAAAATTTACCTCAATTGGTTAAAACGTTTAGGAGCTATCGTGGAAGAATACATATACACACACACACAGACAGACAAACTTCCATCTGGAAATGGCCGTAATCGTCTCAAGGAACATCAAAAGGGTTATATCCGTCTTTATCTCAAGTTTGTTTAGCGGGTTCACAATACTTTACCTGTGCGGGAAAGTTATATCAAAGTGGCGCCACGGCTTCAGTATGGAAAATGGCGACTATGCAGCAGAAATCGTTTTCTGTGCAATGTTTATCTGTTGTTACGGTGCATTTCAACGGCAATACGAACATAAACCTCCAGGTCATCAGAGCAATCTAAGACGGTACCTTCATATATTGTATTTCGCAACTGACAAAAAATTAGAGTAATACTCTAACAAGACGGATTGGTGTAATGAGGTACGTCGGTATCTAACGAGGAACTCCCTAGCCGTTGGATTGGCCGATGTTTATTGCATTGCATTATTCGCGAGGCGTAATGATACACTCAAAAACTTGAATATTTTTTCTTTCTAATGACATGTCATTTGCTATTATATCGGTAATACTTCTTAAATATAAATTTTTAAAACCGGATGATTATTTTGAAATAACCCTGTATAATAATTATGTGGTGTTTGCACAAGAAAAAAAAGTAATTACTTGTACAGAAATTATTTATAATATCAAGGAAGAGGTTTGTAAATTTCAAGGTAATTTAAAACAAACTCTCTAAATTATTGGTATTTTAATTTAACATTTTAAATGAATCATCACGCCTAAATAGTGTCTACTTAATTATAATGTGAGTTTAAAATTAACAGGGGGATTTGAAATGAGGAATCATTACTGTGAGATTAGTAAGATTTTTTCTGGAAATATTTATTTATATTCTTCAGTTCATCCAATAAACTAATTCAGTGCGAAATCTGAATACTGCTCAAAGCAAATTCTAGCTACTCCAACGTAACCGTAAAGTAAATGTATTTTTTCTACGACATTATTACGCACGGGTAAAATTTCCTGGTAATGACGAAAAGTAGCGGCGGGCATGAAAAATCACCATAGCAACGCCGAAAATACAAACACCAAATTGACAGTTTTGGTATTTATAATTAATAATAATTATAATTAAGTATTTCGCTAATTTCAAAACACATAAACAGTTATAGTGAATAGTCAATTTAATACTTTTAATTTATCGTATTTGGGCTTATACGTTAACAGGGGTAAATTTCGAAAAACAAATATTTTCCGAAAAATTATGTTAAATTTATACAAAAGCATTAAAACAGTCGTAGAAAAAGTATAGTGTGAAACTCACATGAAATGACAATTTCCTACTCGTATGATTTGCAGCACTCGCCTGCGGCTCATGCTGCAAACGATCAGACTCGTAAGAAATATATGTCATTTCATGTTCGTTTCACAATATACTATTTTAGTATAAATCAGGAATAAATAATTGGGAAGACTGCCCAGTAAACACACCTACATTTATTTAACGTTTATCATTACAAAACACCTTTCCAGAAAAAGATACAGTAACTACGTACATTTGACGTTGATATGTCGCGCTTTTTCACGTTACATAACACGAATAACGAAACGTTAGTTAAACGCTTTAAAAAAACCTGTATTGAACGTATTTAAGTATATAGGTATATTCAACGGTGAAATCAAACGTTTCTAAAATACGTTAATGATACGATTATACAAACGATAATTATTAGCTTTTTAAAAACGACAAATGCATGTACATCTAACACTGTTATTTAAAGTTGCTTTTATATATTTTTGTAAGATACTTTATAAACATTATATAAACGTTTTGAATTTTTCTATATTAAGCAATAAGCATTTTTATGGGATATTTTACACGTTTTCTTAACTGTAATTTTCGGATTATTATAAAATACTTAAAAAACGTAATTTTAACGAATTCATTGTCGCCTCTATCGGTGTATTATAAATTACATAAAGAACGTTTTATAAACATTTTTAATTTTGACAATGTTTGACACGCGTTTAAAAAACAACAACGTGTTTATTTATAATACATATACAACGTTACTTAAACATAATAAATGCACGTAGTTGTATTTAAATAAGAAAAACACGTGTCTATAAAGTTTAAACTGAACAATGTAAAATTAACCTTAAAATAAACCGTCAATTTTCTAACGTAAGATCAATTATCAACGACTGACACGTTGAATGAACGTTTAATTTACGTATATGTCTTTACTGGGTAGTTGAACTCTATACCATGAAATACGTATGTGAAAATCACTTCAGTATTAAGTAGAAATTCTCATAATATTTTTATTATTCCAACAGAGTCTTCATCTTGACAATAGACACACCTATCATCTTCACTTTTTTGGTGTATGACATAAAACTCCCATGACCACCTGTCCCAATTTGTGTCAAATGGTAATCTATTTGTTTGAAACGTAGTCAAACCATGTTTTTATATTGGTATCAGAAGCTTAGTCCATTGGGATTTATTTACTCTTTCGGTCCACCTGTTTTGCCATATTGTATTTCCCTGCTCATAAAGCCGTTTTCTTTCTTGTCCAAGAAGACCTAAAGGCGGAACTCTAGTTATAACTTGTAAAGCCTCTGCGGATATCTTCCGATATCCGCAGGACTCTTTCTGCTATGTAGTAATATTTCTTAATATTTAAACCTCTATGCCACACTGGAGTTCCGTACATGATGATCGACTGCATCACGTCGTGCAAAGTTCTCCTCCTAGTCGATGCTGGTCCATCCATATTTGCGAGCAGTCGCCCCAACACCGTTGACTTTGCTGCCACTTTTGTAACTGCCTCTTGGATGTGTGGGCCAAAAACGAGATTTTGGTCCAGTACAATGCCCAGGTATTTTAAGGTTGTTTTCGGCGTCATTATAAAGTTTTGTAATCTAAAATGGACATCGCCTTTCTTTCTTGGTCCTGCAAGTATAATACCCTCTGTCTGTCTTGGCTAGATCCAGACGCAAAGGCCTGTAGCTTAACCCTGTTATGGTCCGCCAAAGCCCTATGTTCTCGCTGGTTAATCAGTTTAGTTGTGATATTAGGGTTCTCAGAGCTGTTAAAGCTATTTGGCTGTATATACCGGGTGTTTCAAAAAGAAGCGGCAATATTTAAGGGGGTGATTTCTCAGGTCATTTTATGGACAATTTGTTTTTATTTTTATATTGTAAACCACACAACATATGAAAAGAATACAAGAGATAAAAATGTTGTAGGTTTAGTTGATTTATCTCAATACAATATCGAAATTAAATAAGAGTCAGTGGCGTACATTTTTTTATCAATATTTTTAATTAAGTTGCCCCCCTAACGCCACTGGACTTAATAATTTTGATCTAGTTATAGCAATATAAGCTCCCTATTTCTATCAACAACGCTGCCAGATTTCAAATAAATCGATATGGAAATATTTTTATCATTTACTTATGTACAGGGTGTTTCAAAATGACGCGGCAATATTTAAGGGGGTGATTTCTCAGGTCATTTTATGGACAATTTTTTTTTTATTTTTATCTCGTAAACCACACAACATATGAAAAAAATACAAGAGATAAAAATGTTGTAGGTTTAGTTAATTTATGTCAATACAATATCAAAATTAAATTAGAGTCAGTGGCGTACATTTTTGTATCTATATTTTTAATTAAGTTGCCCCCCTAACGCCACTGGACTTAATAATTTTGATCCAGTTATAGCCATTTAAGCTCCCTATTTCTAGCAACAACTCTGCCAGATGTTAAAGAAATCGGTATGGAAATATTTGACTAATTAAAAAAACCGTTATTTGCAAAAAAACTTTAACACCTTGTATCTTGGAAACAATGCTTTTCCGGACGTATATTTATGAGAACTTTTTTACATAAAATGACATGAAAAATCACCCCTTAAATATTCCTGCGACTTTTTGAAGCACCCTGTATATTGATTCGCTTATTTGTATAGGACCTTAAGTTGTTTAGCTTTGCACACTCCAACACTATCATTGAAACGGATGTGTTTTTTTGCACAATGAGAATTTTAGATTCGACTTCCACTTTTACTTTTCGAACGGTCTCGTCTGTAAACCAGGTGATCTCTCTATGTTTGTATGTCCTTTCAATGAAAACCCCTCGTTCCATTATATATGAACATTGAAACTGAAATGTGCCCTCATTAAGAACGCATATCCCAATTTGGATATGTCCACAATGTCGGATGGGTTTCGTTTCACCTGCTGAGGATGCTCACTAGTACCCCTCAATACATTCCAGATTCTCTCGCTATATTACGCGCTAAAAATTATATGATATTAATTTGAAAAAATAGTCCATTCTTAAGTGGAGTTGTAATTTAGTGCTTGAATGAAAGTCAAATCTCCACAAACTAAATTTAATAGAATTTAGAATCTATCCGCCATACATGTTTCGGGAGTAGCCAGTCCCATCATCAGTGGCAAGTCAACAATCGTACAAACATAACGGCAAGACATACAATATTCCGGTCAAAATTCTATTGATGTCTGGAAAACACACCTCAGTTTTTTAGTTTGTTTATTGATATGTAAATTTAACGTTCAATTTACCGTTTTATGGAAAATATCTTTTGTTTTATTAAAATGACAATTACATAGTTAAATCTGTTTTTTTTATATGATTATTTATTTATTTGCAACAACTTACACAGGTCATATTATGACCCAGTTATAAAGTGTGCTTACAACAACAATATTAATAACAATAACAACAACATAATATTACCAAAAAAAAAAAACAAAGAACAAAACTTAAAACTAAATAGGTATATAATATATGAAAAAACTAAACAAACACAAGAAACAAAATCGATAAAAAATACAATTTCTAATAATGGAATTACTCTGAAATTAATTCAGAGAAAATTGATTTCTTAAATTTTCTTAAACTGTCATAAAAAATGTCACACCTCATTATAATTTCTTGACATCTTCGAAATTGGTGGTCTGTATTGATAGTTAGTCCTAGGGGTTTCCAGACTAAAAGTTAAATTATTTTTCATGCGAGTCCTTGAAGACGGTACTGAGATGCGCATTTTCTCTAATGTAATATTATCAAATATCGTACTATTAATAATTTTAAATAAGTACAGTATTCCCTGCGTAGTTCTTCTATTATAACAGCGTGACATCAATAATTTCCTAGGTTCACATGATAGTCGGACCAGGTATGGTATATATATATATATATATATCACTATTTCGTTTTTCAATAATTTTTTTTTTAAATTATTCAACGGTTTGTTTGTTTTTGTTAGAATTCGCAAAGCCGGAATGGTAAGGACGTCAATTGACAAATGTAATGAAGTTTTCTGATGGTATGAATATAAGTCTTGTTATAGGTGATAGTCTCCAGGCTCCAACTTACAACATGCTCTTAATAGTACACACAAATAAATCAAATTTAGTAACAATTATTAACCAAATCTGCGACTTTCGATATACTTAAACCCAACTGAGTAATTAAGGAATATGATTAGTTTTTATAGATTCATTATATTTTTAAAGGAACGGTGTAAAATCTCCTATTATATTAATAGACATATGTAGTTAGGTTATGTTATAAGTCTCATGTTCAAAAGAAAACAGTTTTAACTAGGTAATTGTAATTTTAATAAATCAAAAAATATTTTCCATAAAATGGTAAGTTGAGCGTTAAATTTACATATCAGTCCACGAACTAAAAAATGGTGCTGTGTTTTCCAGACTTTAATAGAATTTTGATCGGAATATTGTATGTCTTGGCGATATGTTTGTACCATTGTTGACTTGCCACTGATGATGGGACTGGTCTAGTCCCGAAACATGTATGGCGGATAGATTCTAAATTCTATTAAATTTATTTTGTGGAGATTTGACTTTCATTCAAGCACTATATGATATTAATTTCTTAGATACTAATTTAAAAAAAATAATTAATAGGTGCTACCGCTAAAGAACCCTGCCATTGAGTCGATATCATCTACGGTTACTAGACAACTAGACACATTGTGAATCTGAACGTGCCTAATAAACCAACACAAACTGAATACGCAACAATTTTAAAGTACTTATATAAGAAAAATACCGACGCCTCTGAGAGAATGTGATGTCTACTGATGCAATAATATTTACAACGTTGATTGTACCTATAGGAATATGAGTCATTCTCGAAGTTCTAAGTACACCTTACGTAATATTACAGCAGTTCTCTTATGGTCGTGCAAGCACCTAGCCATACATTCTTACTTTCCCAAACATAAAAACAAGTAATAAAACCAATCCACGTCGTAAGTAACGATAACTATTGTAGGTACAAGTGGTTTCTACTAAGTTGAGACAAACAGGTACAAGTACTCTTTAAGTAACGTAGTTATTATGAAGTTGATGGTATAAATATGAAATAATAATAGAATAGTATACTGTGTCATCATCATCAGCATTCACTCGCTAACGAATATGAATTAATCCAACGCGGAGATTTCTGTCGTGAACTCGAAGATGGCTAAACAGACCCATCCTCCAGCCGCAAATCTTGTCACAAAATTGACACACCCAATCACCACCATTTGCCATCTGTTATAGGTGGTGACGTTTGGACTTCTCCTTCATCGGAAGACGCCTGTGCGGGAGATTTTTTAACTTGTTAATGCTGCTGCACATCAGCAATCACACGACCCCTGACAGAAACTGAAGTTCAACCCAATGGCATAGTCTCTACGACGATTGGAGACTCCAGCACTGCTGCAATCTCTTGCTGGGGTGTCAATGGGTATGAGTAAGATGGTGGGTTCGCATCGTAGATGACGCTCAAGGGCATTGGATAGAGGCTTCGCTTCAATCGTAACCGTTGGGGACGACCTGATCTCGAAAGGTTCCTAACTTTACATGTTAAATTGAACCTATTAATTTCCTTCTTTACTGCATTCTCCGAAATTGGTTCATAATATTGTGTACTTAGTTGGAAAAGGAACACTTTCCCGGACGACTATGCAATTTGATCTATAATCGTTTCATAGACGAGTACCTTAATCGTTTGTAAGACCCTAAGTATATATTTTTCCAAATATTATAACCGAAATATTGTTTTTCCTTCATCAACTACGTGCGAACATACAAAGATTCGATAGCGCGTTATGTTTATATTAAATAAAAATAATGCAGCCTCAAGAGGTTTGTAAAGTACACAAATAAATGGTTCTAGACGTCTGAGAATCACGTCTATGTCTATGGGATTCATTTTCAATTTTATTTCCAAAGAGTTTACAACTATTCGAATATTGTAAATTATTAATTATTAATTTGGGTGTGTTTGTGAATCTTGTCTGCTCAACCTACCTATTGTCGACGAGGTTCTATTCTACATCCATAAGGGTGAGTTTCTCACTGAGTAAATTTGTTTTGCATGATTTTCTTTTCGATACATATATTATTCATTATTTATGATTTATTTAACATTTGGCTATTATTGATATTTTAATTTGATAATACAAATTTATTTGACGGAAGTTAAATTCAAAACAAGTGCATGATCTATTCTTGATCATATTTATATTAATATCGAGTAATTATCAGATTTTATTATTTTATTATCATTGTCTCATTAATGCTGTATGAAACATCAGTATATTTTGGTCAATTATGGAGCAGTATCTTGCGTGACTCTGCCCCTGATATCATTGCACACTCAGTACTAACGTTTGGTCAATTATAGAGCGGTATCTGGCGTGATTCTGCCCTTGATACATTATAAGCTCTTGACCGTTGTATTTTATTGGTTAGTGTGTGGAGCGACACCTTGCGTGACTCTTCCCCTGGTACCATGGCCACTCCGGACTAGTGTTATCTGAATTTTGTGATAACTGGAGCGATACCTTGCGTGACTCTGCCCCTGGTATTTTATCTTGATTCTCAATTAAAGTCGTAAAAGACAACGTGGGTAAGATGTCCTAATAACAATAAGGAATTCATTAATAATAATTCACATTACAATACAAGATTTTACATACACACATGAGTAGAACAAAATTGCTCAGACTTTCCTTCTGTTTATTTACAGATACGTCACCTCATCAACCGATTAAAGCTTCGGCCCAGATATTGGCAAAGTAATATTAATTTAATTTTATTTATTTAATTTTAAGTTTTTATTTTATTTTTCTTTATTTATTCATTACATGCAGGTATATATCTATATTTTTTTTCTGAATTTACTGTTTTACTTAAAAATAATACAAAATAATATCCGAAAACAATTAATGCATCCTGACAATTATTTATACTTTAAATTTTCCTATACGTTGTCATTGCGTATTTTGTCGAATTATCTACGAAAATGAAAGGATTTACTTTGTGTTCAAGTTATTCGATGCTAAGAGCAAGAAAAAAAAAAGACATCGACATTTCAAAATACCATAAATTACGAGCTTGTTGTATTTTTATATTTGTTCTCCTCACCATTTGTTGAAAAAATAAAAAGTTTTTTATGACATAAAATTTATATAAAAAGAAATTACATTTTAATTAACATCTTGAGGAGTTGTTAATATCGTTTTTACGCGTTTTTTTTTGCGTTTCTTACGCATAATTTTCAGTATGTAATGAAAAATTAAAATGTAATTTCTTTTTATATAAATTTTATGTCATAAAAAACTTTTTCTTTTTTCAACAAATGGTGAGTAGAACAAATATAGAAATACCTACAAGACAATTATGTTATTAAGGAAATATTGTATATTAATTTTATAACCTGTATTTGATAACTTAAATCTGTATAAATGTCGTACCAGTGATGATGAGAAAACAATTTCTCGAAACATGTATGGTTGTTAGAATGATATAGTTGACAAATATAAAGTTCATTTGTGGAGTAGATGTGTATTATTTCAATTTAATGGGATAACTCCTCGCAATAATATCGATTACTTTAAAAATATAATAAAAGCATTTAACGACAGTCGTAAAAAAAAACGTTTGTTGTTTACTTAAATTTAAAAATAAGTAAAATTTAAGAAAATAATTCAAATGAAGATTTAATTAACCTGTTTATTATTCATGGGCAATGTATCCTGATTTACAAACAATGAATGAACAAGAGATAGTTAAAACAATTTCATCAATTATGGGTCAAAACTGAAAGCGAAACTATATTTACCGAACCCTGTGACTTCAGATGAAGACAACATGTTTTAGGCTACTTCAACACTTTTCCTCAAGCTTCCATCAGAAGTGCAAAAGCAGATTAAGTTTTAACTTTTTTTTTTTTTTTTAACAAATCTTTATTCAAATATTTCCCTTTTTACATACACATGGTTACAAAATTCTTTAAACAGTGTTTGAAGGCAACACTGGTCTCAAGAATAGGTTTACAGAACTAAATCAACAGTGCTCACACCTATACACAAATCATCATAATATTCTGAATAATATTTATGCATATATCTACAAAAATAACAAAACCAAAAAAAAGTAATATCCCACATACGATCCGATCACAAAAAGCAATACGATTCATACAGATAATCATGACAATACTATAAAAAAACGAAAAAAAAAAGAGAAAATGTTGGATTAAAAAAGAAAAAATGAAAACGGCAACAAGCAGGAGGGAGATGCAACTCACACAGGGGCGAGGCAGGTCCTCAACATCTTTTTGAAAGCTCTAAACGATTCCGCTGCTCTTACCTCCATGGGTAAACTATTATAGATACTTGATGCTTGGTAAATGGGATCATATAACCCTTTATTAGTTCTAACATTGGCGTGATAAATATTTTGTCTCGTTCGAGTGTAGTGACTGTGAACATTATGAGCAAACCTAATCTGTGTATTTGACTTCTGTGTTTTATTTATTACTCTATAGATATATTTACTTTGTTCAATCTTAAGAATGTTCTTAAGTGGAATCAGATTCATTGTGCTGTATATAGTAGTAGTGTGGGCAAGCCGTTCAAAGTTAAAAAGTATTTTTATTATCCTATTTTGTAAAACCTCGATTTTATGAAAAAGTATTATACCACACGTACCCCATACAGGCAACAAGTATCTCAGATGTGATAAGAAGAATGCGTTATATATATTCATTTTACTTTTCTCTGTAAGGTAATTTCGGCATCTAAATATTGCACCTATCATCGGAGTAATTTTATTTGTTATATATTCTACATGATCCTTCCACTGTAGGCTATCATCTATTATCAACCCCAAGTACTTAATTGAAGACACTTTTTCCAAATAGACGCCATTGAGCAATACTATCGGATTTCGAATATTTTTATTTTTTTGCTTGAAAAACATGTACTTTGTCTTGTTAATATTTATTTTTAATTTATTATTCAATAGCCATCCAAAATATGTAGACAGATCGTGGTTTACCAATGTTTCCAATTCGTACACGTTAGTTTCACTATATAGTAAGACTGTGTCGTCAGCAAATGTGTAATATTGTGCCCTTAAGTTAAATAACTTTAAACTTAAAACATATAGTGAATATAACAAGGGACCAAGAACCGATCCTTGTGGAACGCCACAGTGAGCATAAGCCCACTCACTGACAAAACCGTTCATACATACATACTGACGTCTGTCTGTTAAGTAAGATTTAATTAATTTGTGCGTTGTTCCGCGAAAACCCATTTTATATAATTTACTGAGTAGATTATCATAACTGACCACATCAAATGCCTTTTGCAAATCAACAAAAACGGCAACCACTATTTTGCCATTGTCAAGTTCTTGTGATATTTTATTTACCAGATCCATAGTAGCGCTCAACGTATTACTATTCTTTATAAAGCCGTACTGAGATCGATCAATATCAACAAATCTTTGCATGAACGCTAGAATTCTTCTTTTTAAGAGTTTTTCGAATATTTTTGAAAATACACTAATAACACTAATTGGTCTATAGTTTCCCATTGATTCCCTAGAACCAGCTTTGTAAATCAATCAATTCAATTATATTGTTATTTAAAGTGACTAAAATGTTTATAAGGGTTTCCCCTAAGTTGAGGATATCCCTCACAGTTATTTTATCATGACCCGGGGCAGAGTTGCATCTCAATTCCTTTACAATGTCCCCTACCTCGCTTTCATTTGTTAAATTCAAGTAAATACTATTCTCACAAAAAATTTCATTCATTACCACCATCTACCTGAATACGCCCCTGAGCATTTAGTTGATTTACAATATTTATGCCTATTGTAGAAAAATATTCATTGAGATTGTTTACAACTTACGTTTCCCATCAAAAAAAGTCTTAAAAATAAATCCAGGCATACCATCCATACAGGTTTACAAAAGTGAACGACTTGAAACCAGAAGAGTATCAATATACAGGGTGTCCTATAATTAATGGTAGGTACACAGTAAAACTGCAGATTCCTTAGGTGAAAATATTGAAGTTTGGCTAAATTTGCCTTAGTTCAAAAGTTGATAATAACCAAGATACAGGGTTGCCAAAGTGGTAATACTGTTTTCGATTTTTTTAAATACCTAACCTATAGTTTTCAACCAATATTTTGCCTGGGATTATGTGGTTGGAGGTTTTTGGGGGTAAGAAATTTGCATTTGTGGATAATTTTGATGTGAATTGTAGAGGGCGCTCTCTGCAGCACTCTGATTACATAAAAACAAGTGTAACTTTTTTGTGCCTCAGTGTATATTCGAGATATTTGCAACAATTACAATTTCTGAAGCATCAGGTTAGATTTTGATTTGCAAATAACAAATAATTTAACAATTTTTAACCAACATTACAATAATTGCTCAAAGTGGATGCCGTTAACTGTAATACTACATTCGAAATCGGTTTGAAGATCAAGTATTAGTAAAAAAAAACATCAAAGAAATAGCAGAAAACATTATAAATAACAGTATTTGGATTAGTAAAAAGTGCCATAGGCGATATGATGAACAACAGCATAATCAGAAAGTGTTTATAATAATAAAAAAATAATACGATTAACACGACAGCAAATAATGTATTATAGATTGATTATCGAGGCAAAGTAAAGGTGAGCTAGAAATTCATCCAAGACTGTCAATCTTCTTTACTGTTGTATAAATATATTTTTAAATGTATTATAATACAGAGAGTCAACATTTGGATAAAAAATTCCAAATTTATTAATATTTTTAAAACTACGTTAGATATTTAAATGAAATTTGGCCAGTTTGGAAAGATAATTTAGATACATCTTTTTACGTAAAAAATATCATTTTCCTTCCACCAGTGAGTACAGACACATTTTCGGGAAATTTTAATAATTAAAATGGCACGCTACTGTTTTTTAAGTATTTCTGGAATCATTGTTCAATTTACAACAAAAAAAAGACTATTCACTTTTTTTAGTTTGACACATAGTTTGTCAATAAAAAATTAAAATTCTTTAGGCAAATGGAGTTCAAACAAATTTCAATTTGTCAGTGTTTGGCCTGCGTGCGTTAATAACGAGCGGCACCGAAACCGTCGATATAACATTCAGAATAATCGTATACTTCGTACTTTTGTTAACAATCCGAGGCTGAGCTCTCGGAAGGCATCTGAGAACTTTGAAATACCCAAGACTAGAATATTACGAATATACAGGGTGTCCGGAAAAAGGAGGTCAATCCGTTAACCACAGATTTCTTGAGCAAAAATAATATGAGTTTTAACATGTAATTTTTCATTTTAGCCCTCCATGTTCGATATACAGGGCGTCAAAATTGAAAATTTAAAACCAAGATTTTTAAATAATTCTAGTATGTATTGAGGTATTGGATTCAAATTTAGTGTGTTGCTTCAGCATAAAAAGCTACTTCTTTCCAAAAAACAACACAAAAAACAATGTCTTAATAGTCAAAATACGGGATGTTCAGTAACCATTGACCCCCAAGTTTTTATTACGTACGCCAATGCCTTTAAAGTAAGTTTTTATAGGTTACTATGTATTTGTGATTATTTTTTAACTCTTATAAAATTTGGAAAAAATCATTTGTTTGTGAGATATTTGGAAAAGTATTGGCTCTTGTTTCATGCCTCGGCGGCTCTGGCTAATCCTATAATGTTGAAATATCAAGCAACTCTGGTGTTTATTTGGATACCTACTTAAGCAAGGTTTTATTTTTGTCAAATCAGTTAGACAAAACATTTTCAACTTGATGGTGCACCAGCACATTTTACTAGGAATGTCCTTACATTTACAGTTTTCATGTAAGTATCTCCTTAGATAGAATAGATAGATAGCAGATGCTCCTGTTAAATGGACACCTCGATTTCCAGATCTTACTCCCTTGGAATATTCAGTCTGGGATTGTATGAAAGATTTTGTTTATAAGGTTTCGATTTTGAGTGAAAATCATTTAATAGACTGAATCTTACAAGCTGGGGAAGACTTTAGGTTGAAGCCTCATATTTTTCAAAGACTAAGATTTTCTTTACTAAAAAGAACTCGCATATGCATTGAAAAAAATGGGGCAATATCGAGCAATTTCTTTAGACTGGTAGTTTTTCTAATATTTATTTAGTTACTTTTTCATGTTTTTAAAATAATATGTTTAAATAATTAATATTTGACTATGATGCTTCAAATTAAGTTAAAGATAATAAACAATTTCGTGTTCGTAGTGTTTAGTTTTATTACATTTTCGAAAACTGTACTTAATTTGATGCACGGTAATGGTAATTTGAGTTAAATATGCTTGATTTAGTAGTGAAAATACCGTGAGCCGCGTAGACATGGTGGTTGATGGTATTGGACGAGTGGCATATTCATCCAGGGCACTTTTAGGTTTGGGGCACTATTAAAGATACAGTCTACGCTAATCTCGTATTAAGAAAGGAATATTTAAATTTAAGAATTCAGCAAGCCTGCAATGAGATGCGGCGAAAGCCGCATGAAGTATCTGCTGTAATAAATGAGTTAGTGAGAACACAAACTGATATTATTTTGTGGTTCTCTATCTATCTATCTATCTCTCTATGTATCTCTCTAACTGGACCACCCTGTATAATTCGTATTTATTAAATGCCTGGTCCAACAAACATTTTTCGTGTGCAAAATTAGATTTTTGCTGCCAATCGATCGGAGAAAATAATAAAAACAGAACCTCCAGTTCTCATAGGGTCCAGAAAGTTTTATTTAAATATATTAAGGAAGTGTAAAATTGCTTGTTGCTTATTTATCAAAGACAATATACATATTCCTATAATAAATTACACGGACACTGAAAATTCCCGACCGCATTATTTAATAATATCTCCAACTATCTAAAACATGTGTTTCAGTATGTGGCATGTAAGTAAAACATTAATAGTAACTATGTCTTTCAACTAAAAATAAACTAAATCTTATTGCTGATTTTGCATATTCAAATTGTATTGCAACTTTATACATATTTTTTTCTATATTTGAGAGAACCAACTAAAATTATTTTTCGTTCCAAACTTGTCTTCTTACAGTTTACTCTGACTGCAAGAGAAATCGATCAAAATATAGATTTTTCAGCAAAGTTCAGTTCATTCATTCTTATTTATTTCAATTTTCAAATAGAAAAAAAACTAAATAATATAAAATAAATAAATAAAAATTTTCTTGTTTCATCTGGTTCTAGTTAAAGGGTTCGGATAAATCTTGAACTACTTAGTACTTGGACACGGTTGTTCAAAGTTACCGTTCGTTAGAAGTTTTCTTGGTATAACCCGAAATGGGATGGAGTTCAAGAATTCAGAATTTTAAATTTTTTATTACCTAACTGTTCATAATTCGCCTTCTAAAAGAGATAAGAGACTCCTAGAACAAATTAAAATAAAAGGTAGCATTCAAAAGGTGCCGTTTATTATTATTTACAACTTCATAAGAGGTCTACATACAATCCATTTTTCTCTCTTGAGTAATTCAGCTAAATCGTTAGTGGAAAAAAGGTCCAAATTAAGCAATTTTCAGGAAAGGACAAAAATCAGTTAGAACTTCAGCTAATGGTAAAATCGGTGTGGTATACACAGATAATTTGTATGCTTCATTATTCACAACCGTTTTGAGAAAAAATCAACAAAAACTAAACGCAAAGATGCTTCTGTATATTTGCAATAAAGGGGCAGCCAATGCACCAATCAATAAACGATGGAATTCCATCAGTTCTAGCAGTTAACTTAAGCCTCTTTGCAGCTTTTATATTCATATCCTCATTAATATGGGAATTGTAATATTATGATCAGAGTAAATACCATTATGGACTGTATATTCAAAGAAAAACCTCCACGTTTCCGTTTTTTCGATATTTTTTATTGTTATAACTTAGATTCAAAATAAGATATAAACTGAAATAACTGTCAGAATATTTGTATTCATTAGTGGCACTGTTTGTGACAGGTTAGGATATGAAATGGTAAAAAAAAAATAATTCTTCTCGACTTAATTAAGGACTGGTTCAGAATAAGTGTTCTTATCCTTTATTATTTGCAGCTAGTACTTCCGGTCAGTGGCGACGTAGTTTTTCTACGTTAAGAGTTTTAAAAAGTTATCTGCGTTCTACAGTAGCACAAGACCGACTTAATGATCTTGCCCTCTTATATATTCACCGAAATATTGATTTAGATGTAGAGCGCATTATTGATGGATTTGCTATGCAAAAACGAAAACTTGATTTTGTTTTGTAAATGTACCTATATGTTAGGGTTAAATGTTTACTTTGTTAATTTGTAAACTAGCTGGATAGTTTTATAAACTAGCTGGATAGTATATAAACTAACTTACCCTTGCACAACCAGTTTCTAAACTCGCAGGATAGTTTACATAAGAGCAGGGTAACAGCTTTAGCCGTAACATACACAAGTTAATCATTAGGTTAAGTTTATTATTTTTTATTTTATCGTTATTATTTAATATATTATTATCAGTCTGTTAGTGTATTATTTACAGTAGATAGATATCTACATCACTTTCAACTATATGGCAAATACTTTTATATTTTACGGCCCCCCCCCCTCAAGAAAATCCTTGGACCAAGCCTGCTTCCGGTTACACCGGACGTGGATGTCAATTTCCTTATTTTAAATACGATCCTATATAAATTATGTATTTTTTTGGATTCTAAATTCTAAAGATAGTTTCTATACAATAATATGTTATACCTATGTCCAGCCGTTTTCGGAATATTTTAAATTTTATGTCAAAAATATTGTTGGCAGGTTAAAAAAATAATTACAATTTTTTATTATATATTGAGGCTTAAATAATTGAATTTGTTGGGATATCCTAGTAGTTATAAATCTACTTTATGCGCCTATGTATATTTTTTTAATAAATGTTAATACAGGGTATTTGACAACAAAGGTTATCTATAATATCAAATTGAAAAAAGTGTCAAAATTTTTATATGGCAACTGCCAATTTTTATATTTTTTGCATCAAAAATAAGGGCAAGTTTATGAAAATATCTATTCCAAAAATGTATAGTTTTCAAAATATTGACAATTTTACAATTTTCTAGTCCTATAATCGGACTTTGAAATTTAATTGATTTTAGTTAGCCATGATTGGCATTAGAAAGCAAATAAATATGACACTTTTCACAAATAATCAACAATTATGACAATTGTAGATACTAAATAGTAGTATAATGATCAATGAATTGCTTGTTACATCCTTGTTTCTCCGGGCATATTGCCTGCTCATATTAGATGTCGCCAAAAACATCTTGTTGTATAATAATCGTGACGTATAAATTATACTAACCAAGACTGTAAATTTGTCTATTATTTCTGGAGAATGTGACAGAATGACAACGAACGTGTGATAGATTTGCTGGCAGATACCCTGAAAAACACATACCATCACCTAATGTCGTTAAACTAATAGTACATAATTTCGAAATTTTTGGACATGCGAAGAATTTTAATTAAAATTTCTAAAGTAGTCAATAGTAACGAGGAGTAAAGATGATATATACAGGGTGTCCGGAAAAAGGAGGTCAATCCGTTAGCCACAGATTCCTTGAGCAAAAATAATATGAGTTTTAAAATGTCATTTTTCATTTTAGCCCTCCATGTTCGATATACAAGGCGTCAAAGTTGAAAATTTAAAACCAATATTTTTAAATAATTCTAATATTTATTGAGATATTGGATTCAAATTTAGTGTGTTGCTTCAGCATAAAGAGCTACTTCTTTCCAAAAAACAACACAAAAAACAATGTCTTAATAGCCAAAATACGGGATGTTCAGTACCTATTGACCCTCCCAAGTTTTTATTACGTACGCCACTGACTTTTAAACTAATTATTTATAGGTTACTATGTATTTGTGATTATTTTTTAACTCTTATAAAATTTGGATAAAATCATTTGTTTTTGAGATATTTGGAAAAGTATTGGCTCTTGTTTGATGCCTCGGCGGCTCTGGCTATTCTTATAATGTTGAAATATCAAGCAACTCTGGTGTTACCTTGGATAACTACTTAAGCAATGTTTTATTGTTGTCAAATTAGTTATCACAATTTGACAGTAGTTTATGGTTTAAAAGTTAATATTTTTAATTATCGGTAATTTTATAAGTAAACACAACGAAAATGGATCGTAGACGAAACAATTTTATATGTTTTTCGGAAATGACGGATATGATTTTAATCATGGCTAAGATTTAAAGACATTTGATTGATTATAATCAGTTAAATTTTATTTTTGTTTATTTACTAGGAAAATGTAAATGTAACGCTAGTTTAGCCGCTAGGCGGTACGCAGAAAAGTTCCCTAATCGAATTCATCCAAGACGAAGGTATTTTTCAAATTTAGTTAGACGACTAAGGCAGGCAGGCAGGTGGAAGTTTTAGGGAAGACCGTAAAGGGAACTGCGGTCGACCCCGTCTAATTCAACCGGAAAAGGAGGAGAGTATTTTAACAAGCATCGAGGAAACGCCAAATATTAGTACCAGAGTTCTTGCCCGACAGGTTGAAAATATTGGGAAATCTGAAGTACACCAGATTTTAAAAAGACAGCAGCTTTACCCCTACCACATTCAAGAAGTACAATCTCTGCTGCCTCAAGACCTTGAGATGAGATCTAGGCTATGTAGGTGGATATGCGAAATGCATGACAGAGATATACACTTCATCAAAAATATTTTGTTTACGGACGAAGCTACCTTTACTAGAAACGGAGTCACAAATATTCATAATGCACATATCTGGGCAGAAGAAAATCCTCATGCCGTAGTAGAGACACATCATCAAGTAAACTTTAAAGTCAACGTGTGGGTTGGTGTCGTGGATAATTTCTTTTTGGGTCCTGTAATTTTACCAGGGAATTTGACTGGTGATTCATTTTTAGCATTTCTTCAAAACAAACTGCCCGATTTACTTGACGATTTGCCTCTCTTAATTAGACAAAATATTTGGTTTCAACTTGATGGTGCACCAGCGCATTTTGCTAGGAATGTAAGGAGATACTTACATGAAAACTTTCTCCAACGTTGGATTGGGCCAGGCCAAGATGCTCCTGTTAAATGGCCACCCCGATCTCCAGATCTTACTCCCTTGGACTATTCAGTCTGGGGTTGTATGAAAGATTTTGTTTATAAGGTTCCGATTTTGAGTGAAAATCATTTAATAGAGAGAATCTTACATGCTGGGGAAGACTTTAGGTTGAAGCCTCATATTTTTCAAAGACTAAGATTTTCTTTACTAAAAAGAGCTCGCATATGCATTGAAAAGAATGGGGGTCATATCGAGTAATTTCTTTAGACTGGTAGTTTATCTAATGTTTATTTAGTTACTTTTTCATGTTTTTAAAATAATATGTTTAAATAATTAATATTTGACTCTGATGCTTCAAATTAAGATAAAAATAATAAACAATTTCGTGTTCGTAGTGTTTAGTTTTATTACCTTTTCGAAAACTGTACTTAATTTGAAGCACGGTAATGGTAATTTGAGTTAAATATGCTTGATTTAGTAGTGAAAATACCGCGTAGACAACAAGAGCCAATACTTTTCAAAATATCTCAAAAACAAATGATTTTATCCAAATTTTATAAGAGTTCAAAAATAATCAAAAATACATAGTAACCTATAAAAACTTAGTTCAAAAGTCATTGGCTGAGGTGATAAAAACTTGGGGGGGGTCAATAGGTACTGATCATCCCGTATTTCGGCTATTAAGGAATTGTTTTTTGTGTTCTTTTTTGGAAAGAAGTACCTCTTTATGCTGAAGCAACAGACTAAATTTGAATCCAATACCTCAATAAATACTAGAATTATTTAAAAATATTGGTTTTAAATTTTCAGCTTTGACGCCCTGTATATCGAACATGGAGGGCTAAAATGAAAAATGACATGTTAAAACTCATATTATTTTTGCCCAAGGAATCTGTGGTGAATGGATTGACCTCCTTTTTCCGGACACCCTGTATATATGACTTTATTTTTAGAAACAATCCGTACAAACATACATAAAAAAGTTTCATCAAAATCGTGAAGTTTTAGCCTAAGCTACTTTTGAAATACTTAACCATGAACTAAAACTAAATACCTAATATTTATGAAAACAACAATAATAAACCAAATGATATATAAATGATATATCGGAATAAAACACATCTAGTCCACAAATGATAAAATTATAATATTCAAACAAACATAAAACCATACATGTTTCAGGAATCAAGAGTTCCCATACTCAGAAACATTAGGAGACTGTTAATTATAAGGACTCTACAAAATAAATGTTGTGTAAGAACAATCATTGAACAAAAATTGTTATGTTATCACTTACCATTTTTTGTCGAAAAATAAAATATTTTTTTTATAAATATTGTAATATACGGAGCACATCTGCTTGATATTCTGTACATATTAAATATTTTGTGTCGTTTCTTCATTTAGATTTTCAAATGCCTCCTAATGTTTCTCTGATTGTACCACCAAAGATTAATGTACACAATTAATGTAAAGATAAAAGCGGCTGCCAAAGTTAAGTACTTGGGAATTATTATTGATTCTTATTTAAGATGGCAAGATCAAGTTGCTAATATTGTACGAAAGCTACGCGGGTTAATATACAGGGTGGTCCAACGAAAAGTTTGCACCTAGCTTTTCTCTTTTTTTTGTAGTCGAATGCGAAAATGCTCGGACACGTCGATTTTGCTTTTGAGGGGGACACATTTTAAACATATTTTTCGATCTGCGCCTTTAACCCCCTAGCGGGGGTGAGTAACAACCCTAAAATTTTAAATGGAAAGAGGGGTCTAATGACATATCATTTGAAAGGACACAAAATTGTCTTTCTAATGATACCCTATTTGTCGAATTTTACTAAAACAGTTAATACGAAAACGACTTTAAAGACATTAAGCCGATAATTTTGGTATTAATGAGAAATACAAATAAGTTTTAATTATTACGACTGAAAACAACTACAATCATTTCTAAATTATTTACTTTGAAGAAAAACGGGATTTCAAAAACACTATCTTATTTATCAGAACTAAATTCCTCACTAATCGTTTGCGTTTTTTGTTGAAATAAAAACTGCAGATACGTGTAGGAAAAGAATTTACACCGTTTATTTTAGTCTTTTCATTGATTCAGTTTGGTTGCTTCTCAAGTTATTTTACTTTTACCGTACAAAATGATTTATTCCATTCTAGAACGCGTTGAAATTGTTAAACTTTATTTTCAAAATAATAGTAGTGCTAGACTTACGGCTCGCTTATTTAATGAGAGACATCCCGATAAAAATGTGAATGATGTGTACGTTGGCAAGTTAGTTAAAAAGTTTGTAGATACCGGATCTGTCTGTAATGTAAAACACCAGCCGCAGAAACCGATCAGAAATGAAGCTGTGGAAGTCGCTGTTTTAGGGCATGTTGAAATGGATCATAGTCAAAGTACCCGTCAACTAGCTGAAGCCTCAGGTGTCTCCCGTTCGTCCATAATACGAATTTTAAAAGCGTACAAATTTCATCCGTACAAAATCAAATTAGTACAGGAACTAAATGAGGATGATCCTGATAGAAGGCTGCAATTTTGTGAAGCAATGAGCCAGCGTTTAATTGAAGATCCGCAATTATTATTTAACATTTGTTTTTCCGACGAATGCACATTTTATTTGAATGGAGCTGTAAATAGGCACAATTGCCGTTACTGGGATGACAGTAACCCACATTTATTCCGTGAGGTTCATACCCAGTATCCTCAAAAAATAAACGTCTGGTGTGGCATATTAGGAAATCATATTATAGGACCACTTTTTATTCCTGGAAATTTAACTGGTGAAGTGTACCTAAACATGCTTGAAGACACAATTGATCCTTTAATAACACAAATAATAGAAGATGACCAAAATCATACTGCTGATCGGCTTTATTTCCAGCAAGATGGAGCACCTCCGCACTATGTGGCTCCTGTAAGACAGTTCTTGGATGACCGGTTCCCTGGACGGTGGATTGGAAGGAGGGGCCCAATTGAATGGCCTGCCAGGTCACCGGATTTATCGCCTTTAGACTTTTTTCTTTGGGGGCACTTAAAAAATAAATGTTTTGCCACGAAGCCCGAGTCCATAGAAGATCTTCGCCAACGCATTACAGAAGAGTGCAGAAACATAACACCTGATATGCTACAAAATGTTAGAAATAGATTTGAACAAAATCTGTATTATTGTATGGAATCAAATGGGTCACATTTTCAACATTTGTTAATGTAACGTTTTAATAAATCAATTTAACAGCTTGTTTACTTTTTTTACAAAGCAATGTTAAAACTAACAAACATTGGAATGTACTAACGATTGCAGGTGTTTTCACTCGCAATAATTAAAACTTATTTGTATTTCTCATTAATACCAAAATTATCGGCTTAATGTCTTTAAAGTCGTTTTCGTATTAACTGTTTTAGTAAAATTCGACAAATAGGGTATCATTAGAAAGACAATTTTGTGTCCTTTCAAATGATATGTCATTAGACCCCTCTTTCCATTTAAAATTTTAGGGTTGTTACTCACCCCCGCTAGGGGGTTAAAGGCGCAGATCGAAAAATATGTTTAAAATGTGTCCCCCTCAAAAGCAAAATCGACGTGTCCGAGCATTTTCGCATTCGACTACAAAAAAAAGAGAAAAGCTAGGTGCAAACTTTTCGTTGGACCACCCTGTATAAATTTAAACAGCTCAAGCATAGCTATAAGTCTTTGGTAGAATCTATACGTAGATACGGTATTATAGGCTGGAGAGCAGTCGGAAGCAACTATTTATATCAGCTCGATATATTACAAAAAAGAATAATTATGGTAATTTTTAGTAAGGACTTACGATATCCTACAGAACTTTTATTTACAGAGACTAAACTATTTACGATTAGGCAACTATTCTGTCATTCAGCATTAATACAAAAATATAAAGATTTAAAACAGAAACCTGAGCATATAAATCATGATTATAATACTCGGGGTAGGAAACAAGAACTTCTAGTGCTGGGTAAAAAATGTAAAACTATAGGACAACGCCATTACACATATATAGCATCAAAACTCTACAATTTGTTGGATAGAGAACTATTAAGACTGCCATTTCGGAAATATTAAAAAAAAATTATTAACTGGATTGGATTGCAGGGTATTCAGCTTTATATAAATATGATGAACTGTGTTTCTGTACTCGGCGCTGGAAATAGATAAGATAATAATGGTTGGGGAAAATTAATAATAATATTAGAAATAATTTTGGAAGTAATTGTTATATTTATGGTCTCTTTAATGATCACAGTTTAAATGAATATGGACAGATTGTGTGTTTATTTGAATTTATTTTAATTTTATTTTTTTTTTGTTGTTTGTACTAGAATTGTACTAAGGTATTATTATGCAAGGGACAGTTGGCGAAAATGGAGCGCACACAAGTTACTACAAACTTAAGCGCAATATCTCTCGTTTATTTGTTTAAACCTATGTATAATTAGATAAAAATACAAATGTAAATATTCCTATTGACAAATAAACTTATTATTATTATTAATGTACATTAATCTTTGGTACCACTGATGATGAGAACTTTTGATTTCTGAAACATGTATGGTTTAATGTTTGTTTGAATATGATAATTGAATCATTTGTGGAAAAGACGTGTATTATTTCCAATATTTTAATTAAATTTCAAAGACCTATCACTATTGAAACAGAAAAACCTAAATTTGTCAATATTTTGAAAACTATAAATTTTTGGAACAGACATTATTTCATAAACTTGTTCTTATTTTAAATGCAACTAGCTGTTGCCCTCGAGGCACGAATAGCTCTCCATATTTAAGTGGAAAAGTAATAATTTTATGACCTTTTTGTCATTTATCTACATTTAATAAATTTTTGTTTTGTTTTAGACATCAGCCATTTTTTTTTTGTATCGGGTTTTGTGTCTTTTTCTTCTCTTTGAAGGCACTATTTATACGCAGATATTTTATATTTCAGATCTAGGCCAAATTCTTGTACGCAAAATAATTGATTTTTTTTTAGTTTTATTATAAAATTTATTTTGCCCCCTTTTCTACTATTTACGAACGCCTATGTAAACAAAATTGTTATGCTGCATGTTGTAAGTTATCCGTTAAGTGGTTTTTGAGTTATCACGGATACAATTTTTTCCTGACCCTTTTATAGAATTTTCACGGACGCCTATGAAACATTAATTTTTGTCGTGTATTTTTAACACCAATTCAACTAGTTAAATATAAAATTTTTTACATTTTAATTTTTTTTTCATTTTACCCCTTTTTTTTACTATTTACGAACGCCTATGTAAATAAAAATTTTATGCTGCATTTTTTAGGTTATCTTATATGAAAGCTATATATAATTAGCCAATTTTTCTGGTATATTTGGGAAACATTTTTTGTTCGTTTTTGACTCTTTTTTTTTAAGACTATTTTCGAACGCCTGTGTGAACTAATTCTTTTATGTAACATATTTTAGGTTATATTCTATCACACCTATAAAAAATTATTCAATATTTCGGATAAGTTTAAGAACTATGATTTTTTAAATTTTTGAAACCTCTTTTAAACCCGTTGCCTACGCTCAATGCTAATCACCACCTATAATTATCCTGTAGTATTTTCGTACCAAATGTGGTTAAAATCCGGTAAGTGGTTTTTGAGTTATCACGGATACAAATTTTTTCTGACCCTTTTATAGAATTTTTACGGACGCCTATGGTACATTAATTTTTGTCGTGTATTTTTAACACCAATTCATCTAGTTAAATATAAAATTTTTTACATTTTAATTTTTTTTTATTTTACCCCTTTTTCTACTATTTACGAACGCCTATGTGAATAAAAATTTTATGCTGCATTTTTTAGGTTATCTTATATCAAAGCTATATATAATTAGCCAATTTTTCTGGTATATTTGGGAAACGTTTTTTTTTTCGTTTTGACCCTTTTTTTAAACTATTTTCGAACGCCTTTGTGAACCAATTCTTTTATGGAATATTTTTTAGCTTATATTGTATCACAACTATGAAAAATTATTCCATATTTCGAATAAGTTTAGGAAATATATATTTTTTATGTTTTGACCCCTTTTCCACTATTTACGAACGCCTATGAAAGTAATTTATTCATGACACATTTTATAGGTTATATTCTATCAAAACTATCAATAACTAGTTAATATTTATTTTTAAGAAATACGTTTTTTTTAATCTTTTTTACCCCATTTTACACTATTTTCGAACGCCAATGTGGTCTAATATTTTATGTTCAATATTTTAGGTTATATTCAATTAAATGCGTAAAAAATTATGCAGTATTTCGGATAAGTTTAAGAACTATGAATTTTTTTAATTTTTGAACCCTCTTTTAAACCCTTTGGACAGATTGTGTGTTTATTTGAATTTATTTTAATTTTATTTTTTTTTTGTTGTTGGTACTATAATTGTAATAAGGTATTATTATGCAAGGGACAGTTGGCGAAAATGGAGCGCACACAAGTTACTACAAACTTAAGCGCAATATCTCTCGTTTATTTGTTTAAACCTATGTATAATTAGATAAAAATACAAATGTAAATATTCCTATTGACAAATAAACTTATTATTATTATTAATGTACATTAATCTTTGGTACCACTGATGATGAGAACTTTTGATTTCTGAAACATGTATGGTTTAATGTTTGTTTGAATATGATAATTGAATCATTTATGGAAAAGACGTGTATTATTTCCAATATTTTAATTAAATTTCAAAGACCTATCACTATTGAAACAGAAAAACCTAAATTTGTCAATATTTTGAAAACTATAAATTTTTGGAACAGACATTATTTCATAAACTTGTTCTTATTTTAAATGCAAAAAATATATAAAATTGAGGGTTCTCATTTAAAAATTTTTAATTTTGACCCTTTTTTCATTTTACACAATTTTTTCAAATACCCTGTATTAATAGTTATTAAAAAAATATACGTAGGCGCCTAAAGTAGGCACCTGGGACAAAAAATTTTTTATTATTCTTTATTCTGAAAACGTAATTTTTGACATAAAATTTCAAATATTTCGAAAACGGCTGGAGATAGGTATAACATATATTATGCATGAAATATCTCTAGAATTACAAGGAGAATCGAAAAAAAAATATAATTTATATAGAGTCGTATTTGAAATAAGAAAGTTGACACCCATTCCCGGTATAACCGGATGTACGTTCTTGAAAATATTTTTGCCGAATTGGTCCCGTCGACCTACGTACTACACCAGAATTTCAGATTGCTCCATAATCGATCGAAACCCTTCCTGGTGGGGCACACGGTATACTCCCTCACGGAAAATAAGCGTAGTGGGACCATTCCCATTTAACAAGCTAATCATTTTCAAACAAATCTAATCAGACGCACCCTGTAGGTATACATAAACCTATTTTTTTCGAGAAAAGCATGAGGTATTTTATTTTCAACCAATAATGTAACTACCTGTTTCATTTTTCCAACTTGTTAACACGTAATTTCATGGTCAATTTAAATTTAATCATACATGAATTATTATTCAAAATGCACAGTTATTATTCCATATCATTAGTTTAATTGCCTCAAACTAGCTTAATTCTAATATTTTTGTACCTACGTATAATTTCAGCTGAGAGAATGAGAGATTTAAGTTTTCTATGAGGCAGATGACGTAATGATAATTTACGGAATAAACTAATACATTTGAAATACCTTGAAACTACTAATTATACTCAAATCATACCCAAAAAAACAAGGTGATACTTATACAGGTTGTTACAGAATGTTGTTAGGAAAGTTTACGGGCAGATTCTACATGAAAAAAAGGTTGGTTCCGAAAATGATCCGCTTTCATGATAGGTGCGAGGTGTTTAAACTTTCTGTCTTTAATAGTTTATTTTACATTTTAGTACACGCAAATGTATCATTAAATGATACATTCACATTTATAAAATTGTGTTCTAAACACTTACATCATAGTGGCATTCATGTCAGTGAGTCTTAATGTTTACAAAAAAATACTGTACGCCACTGGGTTTTGCAAATATTATTGTATCTTTGTGAAAACCAGATTAATTCTGTTTAGAAAGTGCTTTTTGGAATCGTTGTGATGCAATAAGCTGTTTTCGGAATCTTCATTAAAAAATAGTAATCTAGTCGCATTTTCTTATCAAACTAAAACAAAAAGTAACAAGTAAATAAGTGTCTATATAGCTATTTGATTTGTCCGAAAGCGTAGAAGGGGAGTACAAAAAATTTTCTGTTACAATTCTGATTCCAATTTTGCAGAATTCTGTAAAAAACTCAGAATTTGTTATTATTCTGACTTTTTTTACAGAATTCTGTAAAAATCTCGGAATTTTTTATCATTCTGACTTTTTTTTACAAAATTCTATAGAACAACTCTGAATTATTACTATTCTGACTTTGTTTACAGAATTGGGTAAAAAAAAATCTCGGAATTTTGTATCAATCTGAGTTTCTTTACAGAATTCTGTAAAGAAAGTCAGATTGATAATAAAATTCCGAATTCTGTAAAAAAACTCGGAATTTTTCTATTCTGACTTTTTCTAGAAAAATACCGATTTTTTTACAAAATTCTGTACAGAAAGTCAGATTAATAAAAATAAAATAAACTGTTGCCCTCGAGGCACAAATAGCTCTCCATATTTAAGTGTAAAAGTAATAATTTTATGACCTTTTTGTCATTTATCTAAATTTAATAAATTTTTGTTTTGTTTTCAGCTATTTTTTTTTTGTATCGGGTTTTGTGCCTTTTTCTTCTCTTTGGAGGCACTAAGTATTTATACGCAGATATTTTATATTTCAGATCTAGGCCAAATTCTTTATTTTGCCCCCTTTTCTACTATTGACGAACGCCTATGTAAACAAAATTGTTATGCTGCATGTTGTAGGTCCGTTAAGTGGTTTTTGAGATATCACGGATACAATTTTTTTCTGACCCTTTTATAGAATTTTCACGGACGCCTATGGAACATTAATTTTTGTCGTGTATTTTTAACACCAATTCAACTAGTTAAATATAAAATTTTTTACATTTTAATTTTTTTTTCATTTTACCCCTTTTTCTACTATTTACGAACGCCTATGTGAATAAAAATTTTATGCTGCATTTTTTAGGTTATCTTATATCAAAGCTATATATAATTAGCCAATTTTTCTGGTATATTTGGGAAACGTTTTTTTTTTTTCGTTTTTGACCCTTTTTTTAAACTATTTTCGAACGCCTGTGTGAACCAATTCTTTTATGGAATATTTTTTAGCTTATATTGTATCACAACTATGAAAAATTATTCCATATTTCGAATAAGTTTAGGAAATATATATTTTTTATGTTTTGACCCCTTTTCCACTATTTACGAACGCCTATGAAAGTAAGTTATTCATGACACACTTTATAGGTTATATTCTATCAAAACTATAAATAACTAGTTAATATTTCTGCTATTTTTAAGAAATACGTTTTTTTTTTAATCTTTTTTACCCCATTTTACACTATTTTCGAACACCAATGTGGTCTAATATTTTATATTCAATATTTTAGGTTATATTCAATTAAATGCGTAAAAAATTATGCAGTATTTCGGATAAGTTTAAGGACTATGAATTTTTTTAATGTTTGAACCCTCTTTTAAACCCTTTGCCTACGCTCAATGTTTCCTAAAATCTAATCAGCTCCTTGCCATGTCCAATAGTATTTTTGTACCAAATTTGGTTAAAATCTGTTAAGCGGTTTTTGCGTTATCGTGCATACAGACAGACAGACAGACAGACATACAGACATACAGACAGACAGACAGACAGACAGACAGACAGACAGACAGACAGACAGACAGACAGACAGACAGACAGACAGACAGACAGACAGCAAAATTCTATAAAAAAACTCGGAATTTTTTATAATTCTGATTTTTTTACAGAATTGTGTCGAAAAAACTGCGTAAATAGTCGTTCGGTTCTCTGAACAAATTTTCGACAAAATATGCAAAATTTTTAAGTGAAATTGAAATTTAATAGAATCCATTTTATGCAATTACTGCGGATACTATCATTTTTATACTTGGACCAGTTAAAACTAGCGACAAAAGCTATAAAACAATATCGTTCTTGTTACCCTAGCCAGAGGCGTTCATAGTTAAATTTGATAAAGTCCGCCCTAGCGGAAAGGTTGATAGATTTAATTTTCTGCAAAAATGACGGATACTACTACTAACAATAGTTTTAATAAATCGTTTTTTATGTGTTTGGTATGTAGTTTCAATTTGCAAAATTTAATTCTATTAAATTTTCCCCTATAGGTCGGACTTTGTCACATTTAACTATGAACACCCCTGGATAGGGTTGCAAGAAAGATTTTATAGCTTTTGTCGGTAGTTTTTACTGGAACAAGTATAAAAGCGATAATATGCGTGTAGTTTTTGCAAAAATAAACTTTAATAAATTTTCTGCTGCGTCTAACCTTGTCAAATTTAACTATGGGTAGTTAGCTAGAAGAGTATTGTTTTATAGCACTTTTCAGTTTGACTGGTCCAAGTGTAACAGTCGTATGCATAGTTTTTGCGAAATATTAACTTTATTTAAGGGATAGGTGGTAAATATATTATTAAATAAAATTCATCTATATCTGACAAATGCTTAAGTGCTTAAAGTGATAATAACGAAATTGAGACAAACTACTTCAAAGTATCTCAGTACAATATCCAGTGTTTTGATGTTATCCGTCCTTTTCACCAACGCCTATCACACGTTCCGATATACTCGGTCTTTGGTGTGCTATTTTCACACCGCTATAGAATCTGCCCTTAAATGTTTATCTTATCATCCTGTAACACCCTGTATAGACGAGAAAATAATAAAAGACATTTCACATTTTACTGCAAAACAAATATAAAAAGTTTCAGTTATACCAACTATCACCTCCAGTTTACAATACTTAGTGAACAGATAAATACATTGGTTTAAATTTATATGACATATGCGCTTTCACTCGTGGCGCAGCAGCATCTTTGTACTATACCAATCCGACATTGACTCCTAAGTTAATGCAGTCAAAGATGGCAATGCAACGTCAATAACATTCACTGGTTAAAAAATAAACGAAGTGAAATTTACCTTAAGATAGACTTATTGCAAACTCAACAACAATAATAATTGTACATAAGACGAATTAATGCGACATGTCCTCATAATGTCTAAAGTATTTAGCCTCGATTTTAACCTTACACAGACAGTTTTTTCTAGAAACCTTTCCGAATTCAATTGAGCATTTCTCAAAGTTATGGTTGTGTGCCTTTTATCAAAACTTCATCTCGTTGGACAAATAATCTTAAACATTTGTAAATTATGCAAATATATAGAAATATTCTTACCGTTTCAATGGTTGATGCTTTCCACCATTTATCACAAATTTCGGCTTGCCTTTATCCGTACTCGTGCTGGTCGGAGTCATCGAACTATGACTTGTTGTCGTAGTCGTACTCTCCGACACAAAACTACTCACACTAGTGTCTTTGCTGATCGGTGTCGTTTTACTGTTACCGTTCACTAATTGCTGATTATGATGACTAGTATGATGATGATGGTCGTCACCACTTAACGATAACTGTAGATGGTGATTTTTCAGTGGTACCGGTGGAGGCTTTTCCTCTACCGGTAACATGTAGGAGAGCATCGCTCGTAAATAGGGCTATGGATTTGGCATGGTTGGAAGGTTTAGATCAGATTAAACCTGAAAACAAAAATAAACACATCGAATTGATAATACAAATGACCTTAAAGCAACAAAAATTGAATTTTCGACGAAAAGTTTTTTCGATTGTTGACTTGCCACTGATGATGGTCTAGTCCTGAATGTATGGCTGATATATTCTATTGAACTTATTTTGTGCAGATTTGACTTGAATTCAAACACTAAAATTACTCCACTTAAGAATGGACAACTTTTTCAAATTAATAAAAATTGAGGTCAATTAGATAACTAATAGGAACACACAGAAAAATATAATTCCCAATTAAAGAAAAAGTTTTTCTCACTTAAGAATGCATATAATAAGTAGCTATATATTTAGAAATATATACACTCATTTTAAGGTAAAGTTAGTTATTTTCTTCAAGTTTTTTTATACTTTTTACTTTCCCGCATAGGGGAAGTATTGTGAACACGCTAAAAACATTGAAATTGAAGACGGATATAAGTATTTTGAGGTTCCCTGAGACGATTAAGACCATTTCCATGTGGAAGTCGGTCTAACTGTGTGTATTTTGTGTGTCTGTATGTATTAATAATAATAACAATTATAATAATAATGACTTTATTGCAATATATATCATATTACAACAGGCGAAGTTGAAGCTTAGCTTCCTATCATAACCTAATTATTTTACCTACAGCAATACATTGGAATTAATTGTACATTTGAGATATACCTATAAGAAAAAATTTTCACAAAGTAACAAAAAATAAAAATTAAAAAAAAAATATATAAAATAAGAGAAAGAAAAAGTGCTGTGATCATTAACAATTAGTTAAAAAAGCAAAAAATAGACAGTTAGTATAGACTATCTGGAACTTTATTGTAATATGTATAGACCTGGTATCTAAATGATCTTTCATATTCATATTGTGTCGTTTTATGCAAAGGTGATGATGATATGTGCATCATACCTAAATTTAATTTTTTGGTTTGGACGATTTTTAGGATTATTTTATTAAATAAAACTAGACTATGCAAAAGTCTTCTTCCCTTCATTGAGAGCCACCCAATTGCATCATAACAATAAACTTAATGAGGACCTTGGATTGTTGGTGGATGCTTCAGCAAAACATTCTTTGGAGCTAAATCCGAGGAAGTGCCAGCTGCTGATCTTTGGACGTACATCCATAAGAAATCAATATTCAAACAGCCTAAAAATTATTGTTGGTCCAGAGACACTAGAAAGCTCGGGCAATGCTAGGAATTTGGGGTGTAACTGCTTACACCCCTATCGTATTTTCTTATGCTACCAATTAGGCAGATACAGTGGTTCTGTATAGTGTACATAACAAATTGAAAAACAGTGTTTATCAAAAACTTTCTACTACAACTAGCTATACCTATCGGTATTCTAAGTTTACAAGAGTAATGCCAAATATTTGTTAACAAGTTAACTAAATCTTATAATGATTTGTTGGGTTTTTCTTTTTTTTTATGCAAAAATATAAGTTTCAGAATAGTTTTACAACATATTTTTTCCAATCTTGACTAAGAAGTTAAAAATAAGTGGTATTATACCTATACTTAAATACCTAGTAAGCGGCCCAAGCAATCACAAAAACATGTTTTTGCTATATGAACACCTGTTTGTTTAGTTTCACACATTTCAAACGTTGCTTGAACGTTGAAGGCAGGCCGTTCTTACACTATTAAATTATAAAGCATATGATTGGCCGAAAACTTATGTAAAGGTCGTAATGTTTGTTAGTGAATAAAATTATATAATTTTTTTTTAACAGTGATGCCAAAGTGAGAATTTCTTCTCATACTATAGGAGATATAAATATATATATATATATATATAATCTAATTAATATTTTTTATAAAAGGTACGTATACTTTCGGGGTTTCCAGAAATTTATGAATTTTAACACACACTTTTTTGAATTTGATTAAAGTCAAACAACATAAGTGTATTTTCAACAATTCTTCTTTATTGAAATGATTTACAAAAAGAAACATTCCACATTAAATGGTGTATTACAGAAATTTGCTATTTACATAATAAGTAGTAGGTATAACCAAATTTAAGTTTCCGGAAAATTTTATATAAACCTCATATTTTTTGCTATTAAATAAAAGTTTTTCCACAAAGTGTATGTAGGTAAACATGTTTGAATCCATATTATACCTTAAGACACTAGGTAAGAATTCTTTGTAAGATTTATTAATGCCACTGAATATGGAACAGTAAAGTTCCGAAACATGTTTGGCTGATTCGAACATGTATTAAAATATTTTCTGTAGTAGACGCCTTTGATTTATAAAATTTAAAGCTTTGTTTAGGTATAATAAGACAGACCTAAAATGACATTTACATGACAATGGTTTTAGGTAAATCGCGGGTAGGTATTAGAATTTAGAATATTATATTTTATATTTATTACGTTACATCAAAGCACTGGAAGGGTTCAAGCAAAATAATGTGGTAGCAAAGAATAATAATTAGGTATCATTGTTGATAGTGCGGTTATAATAAAAATAAAGTGCTACAATTAGTTAAAAAAGATTTAAGTAGTTTAATGCTTATTAAAAATTAAGTGACGTTCGGTATTGAGGGCCTTTCTAAAAGAATTATGAAGATAGTGCGAATATAATAAAAAGAAAGTGCTACAATTAGTTCAAAAAGATTTAAGAAGTGTAATATTATTAAAAATTAAGTGAGATTCGGTATTGAGGGACTTTCTAGAAGAATTATAGACGTAGCAAAGAATAATAATTATGATTGTAAATTGTGCGAATAAAATAAAAATCAAGTGCTACAATTAGTTAAAAAATATTTAAGTAGTTTAATATTATTAAAAATTAAGTGATGTTCGGTATTGAGTTTCTAGAAGAATTATGAAATTTTTAATGGCCAACCAATTAGGAATACTGTTCAACTGTAAAGGTCGCTTCAACAAAATGGTTTTGAAACACACAACACTTTTGAGCACTATTTTAGGTAAGTAATAGGTGTGAATAAGATAGAACACAAGATTTTATTATGATACTAAAACGGCTTAAACATATTTGATATTTACACAGGGTATAAAATTAGTGCGTTATTTACCACCATATTTGCAGAAAAATGTTATAAATAAAAATTATGCGCCCTATTAATGTACATATTTTTTAAAATAAGTATATTTCGTGCTCGTTTGTACTCATCAGCCAGCCACACCACTC
Source organism: Apoderus coryli (assembly GCA_911728435.2). NCBI lineage: Eukaryota > Metazoa > Arthropoda > Insecta > Coleoptera > Attelabidae > Apoderus > Apoderus coryli. The sequence continues at coordinate 4,151,694 of OU452204.1, read as the reverse complement.
GATATTTTGCTTTTAGAACACTAATAAAAATTAGATTATAAAATTTGAAAAAATTCACAGGAAAAAAAGTTAAAATTGACAAATTACAATGCAATGAATTTACTAGGTGTTTGGTTTATTGCACTCAGAAAATATAATTTTAGATTAAAAGTAAATATCTTTTACATTTGCCTAAAAATGTATGGAGTATCTATACGCTTCTAGCAAAAATAACATTACATTCTAAATATTTATAATTATATTATGCTAAAATACCTATGTATGCATTTTTCATTTCAGAAGCAGGCAAATTGAACTTTCCCGTGCACCAGAAAAATGATTTGTAAGCATTATTTATGTATTAGATTTATGATTTATTGATTTTTTAAATTAATTAAAATTCCCTATCGTAAGCGGTTAAGAAGCAGTCAAAATTTAAGCATAATTCTATATTTCATTCTTCTTAATATGTGAAAGAATTATTTGTTCCTTAATTTAACTTTCTATTTGTTATTAAAAAAAATGTTCCTATGTTTAGAATAAATTACATATTTATAGACAATTTGTTATCTTACATTTTACACTAGTGATGATTCTAGAACATTTTGTTATAATTATATACAACAAAAAATGTAAAGTATTTTTATCCTAATAAAATAACGGACAAGGTTCGATGCTAAAAGTATGTCTCCAATATCCTAAATCGTTAAATCAAAAAGTTGGATTGTTGGTTATAAATATATTAAAAACAAATCAAAAATCCGTTTGTTTGTTGTGTTATTCAATATTTTTATATAAAATATTGTCAAAAAGAAATTACAAAATTATTCGATACAACGTAAGTTTCGGCGACAGAAATCGTTCGCCGAAACGTGCATTATTGTATCGTATAATTTTGTAAGTTATATTTGACCACAATATTGAACATTAAAAAACACCAAAAACACCCAAATGTTTATATTTTTTGGTTTAACTATTTAACAAAAAGGGCATTATTTTTTCATCAAACTTATGTACCAACCCAACAATGGAAATCTGGTAGTTTTATTGATTTATTCCATACATTTTATCAACGTATATTTCACGTTACAAAAATATATAAAAGCCACATTAAATAACGTGAAATCAAACGTTATTTAAACATTTCTACAATGCGTAATTAATACGATTACACAAACGTTAATTATTAGCTTTTAAAAAACGACAAATGCATGTATTAGATATACATAAGAATTAACGTTTGTGTAATCGTATTATTAACGTATTTTAGAACTGTTTAAATAACGTTTGATTTCACCGTTGAATATATATACATAAATACGTTCAATACACGTTTTTATATAGCATTTAACTAACGTTTCGTAATTAGTGTTCTGTAACGTGAAAAAGCGCGACATATAAAAGTAAAATGTACGTATTTAATGTACCTTTTTTTGGAAAGGTGTTTTGTAATGATAAACGTTAAATAAACGTATGTGTGTTTACTGGGTTTAAATAAAATATCGTGTAAGGACAGGAATTTTGTCAGCTATACCGTTTAAATATAGGTACTTAGTATAAAAATTTGGTTAAGTTTTGACCAGTTGCAGAAAAGAATAAATTATTGAAACTTATTTACCGCATTGCTGACGTTTCGACCTATATGATCATCCTCGGAACAACAGCTGGGAAATTTAAGTGTAAATTATAATAGAAAACTGTATGTTTGAATAAAATAACAGTTAGTTAAATTGCCTCATAATTTTTTTTTTAAATATTAAAAACTGTCAAATCGAATTTCCTGCAACTAAAATCATTTCGGGCAAAATAGCAGGGCTCAATTATTTCCATTTGATGCGCACAATAAGACTCAACAGGAAACCAACTGTCTGTGACTGATATGAAAAATATAATAAGAAGTTAGTTTACACTATGATATTTATTTATTATGACCAGCTAACGAAAAGCGAATACAAATGATAATTCCTCCATAATTGATTTCGGAAAAGAAAAAAATCTGAGAATAGTTTGATATTTTCATTTTAAATTGAGTTTGAGCGAAACTCTTCCTTTAGCGTTTTAACTATAGTAGGTATAATACTGTATTGTAATAGTATATTGTGCAACGAACATGAAATGGCATATATTATTTCCTACGAGTATGACTGTTATACGAGTAGGAAATGGTCATGTCATGTGAGTTTCACAGTATACTTTTGCTACGACAGTTTTAATGCTTTGGAATAAATTAAACATCATAATTTTTAGAAAAATATTTGTTTTTCAAAACTTACCTATACTCGCCCTGTTCGCGTAAGCCTAAATACCATGAGTTATACGTATTAAAATGACTAGGTGGTGTTAAACTATATTCACTATAACTATCACTGTTTTTCATTATATAAATAGCTTGGAAACCTTCGAAATTATCAAAATAATTTAATAATAATATTAAACTGTCATGTCATATTTAGTTTAATTGTATTGTCGGCGTTGCTATTGTGATTTTTCATAACCGACGCTACTTTTGTCATTACCAGGAAATTTACCCGTGCTTTTTAAATATTTTCCACTAGTTGCCCAGCTAGTGGGAAATGAAAAACAGCATTACAATGTACTACATTTTCAAGTTACCATTGAACACATAATAAAGGCGTAGAAAGTTTTTTTATGTAGGTATATGTTGATTTTATAGTTGCTATCGACTGCAAATTAAGTACCCTCTACTTCAAGCCAATACAACATTTCTAGGAATCCGTTTTTACAGATTATGTTTTTGTTTTCCAGTCTAGTTAACTAGGTCTTGCTTTAATAAGATTAAATACATATGTACCTCATTAGTCTGAAAGCATGTATGTAATAATATTATGGCTTTGAAGTTTTCTATACAACTAATAAGATTATATTCAGATATTTTAGCTATGTATAATTATTGATAATTGTGTTTCATGATACCAACAAACGGAATAGTCCCGATGTGAAATTTAAAAATAAAATCCTGGAGACGACGCCATAGCACAATATTGTTGCTTTGCAATTTTAGGTTGCAATATGACTGTTACCAACACAGTCTGTTATAAACCAGGGTTGAGATGATTAAAATCAATTGATTAAAATAGGATTTTATTCAGAATGATTTTGTTTTTAAATCATGCTTAATTTAAAAAAGAGTTTTAAAATTTTAACACCGAGATGCATTTTTATATTATGGTGGTGTTTTTTATTACAATAATTGAAAAGAACTGCTGGTTAATGCAAACAAAACTGAAAAAAAATATTTAATACAAAGAAATATTTAAAAAAACCCTAATTAAAAAAAAATATTTAAACAAACCTAAGTGTTATAATGCTAAATAGAAATACTAGGTTAGTTGCTTTGTCATTGCCATGTCTGGTTCTTATATCTGAATGTACCTACGAATCCATAGTTTGAAAATATCCTTTCGATATCAGACATGCACCGAGAACACGAATCCTTATAGAGAGCACTTGCTTAATTTCTGAAACATCTTCTTGAGATTTCCGCACCACTGCTGTTACGTTTCTGATTATTTCCTCTAAAAACAGAGTTTTGTGAAATGCATCCGACTTAGCCTCCAACTTAATTAGAATTAGTATCGTATAGTATAATCCTGTGTCTGCCCAATATTTCGAAACAATGTCTAGGATCTCTCGTTTCTTCAGCTAGTAATGGATATTCTTCTTTCTTTATTGTAGGATACAACATATATGCCAAAAAGTGAAAGGCGGTTAGATCTTTAACATATCTCTTGTTAAATGATTGATATTGACGCCAATTTCATTCCTCTTTAACTGCTTGAGACAAAAATGCACCTTTTTGTTGTATTGCATCAGTGCTATAGAAATTGGTTTTAGCAACTGTACAAAATCTTCAGCCATCCTTTTAATATAGATATCTGAAACTTTTTTTTTAATCACTGGATCAATTTGAATATTATGCTCTTCGCATATTAATAACAATTTTGGCCACTCATCAAACAATCTGCAGGTGTATCCCATCGAAAATCCAATTTCTTGCCCCCTTTTTCTGATTTTGTGAGCCGACCTTAAGCTATGAATAAACGGTTCTCTTTGGAAGGCGTTCGATTGGCATGCGGATTACGTGGCCAGTTCATTGCAACTCACCTCAATGCTAGTTGTTTCGGCTTCGTCCAGAGCGCTTGAGTGATGAAACAACTTAAACGGGCACGTAAACAAACAAAACTGCTGCTACTTGGCCAACGAAAATCTGAGAAAGAAACATGAACGACCACTACATATAGTCCAAAAGTTATTGCGGGGGCTGCCATGTCTGGTGAAGGCATCATTGAGCTTTATTTTTTTGAAGACCGAAGAGGGCCACCACTTACGGTAAACATAGTGAACGGTATTGCGATATGTTAATGCTCCACAACTGCAGGAGTTTGAAGGTTTTAATGTGGAAACATGGTTCCAACAAGATGGGGCCACTTGCCACATCTCCAACCAATGGCTTGCGGTTGTCAAGCAACTTTTCCCAGAAAAAGTGATCTCTTGTCGAGGAACCATCAACTGGCCTTCTAGAAACCCCAATCTTACACCCCTTGATTATTTCTTATGAGGATACCTTAAAGAGAAAGTCTATACAAACAAACCACGAACTCTCCTGCAATTGAAGTACAATATCCGCAGCGAAATGGCTGCCATTTCCAGAGAGATGTGTAGACGCGTGGCGGTTAGAGGGGTGCCAGCAGCGCGATGGTCAACATTTGGACAACATAAGCTTTGCTACTTAATTTTCCAAAACTTTCTCTACAAATTGTCCCAAAAATAAAAAAAAAACTATTACTATTAATGAATGTATACTTAAATACCGTTTCTGGACACCTTGCTACTATTAACATAACTCGTGGCCGTTCTGTAGATCTGCAGTGTTTATGCACCAGCAGTCGCCCCTGCTTATTGCCATACATCTTTTAATGAAACGTAAGTTTCCGTATCCGTTTTTTAATGATACTCTTTATACAGGGTGTCCGTATAGTAACGGAACGGGCGATTATTTTCAAAACGTTATCAACATTTTTAAAAAACAAGCCGAGACACGTCAGTTTCGATGTATGTTTAGCAATGTTGGCAGGTTTTCTTAACGAAGACAATTTTAGTATTTGGACCTACGTTAATCGCTATAACTGCTGTTATTGTACTAAACAAATGTGCCTCTTGCACATTCGACCTTGAATCGGAATATGCCTTGTTATGGTTTATCCACATAGCGAGATCGCCCAATTTGAACTCCTTAAACTTTTACTTTCCCGACCCATAGGGAAAATATTGTGAACGCGGTAAAAAAATTGAGATAGAGACGGATATAACCATTTTGAAGTTTCCTGAGACGATTAGGATCATTTCTAGATGCAAGTCTGGCCCATTCGACCTTGAATCGGACTATACCGAGGACTATATCTTGGTTCAGCTACAAGCGAGATCACCCGATTTGCAACCCTATTACTTTTTTATGGGGACATCTCAAAAACCGTGTTTACCTAAATAGGCCACAGAATTTAGATGCACCGTATTCAAAACGAGATGGAATTGATCACTCGCGATCATAGAAAACGTGCAACGCTCGTCTGTGGAAAGGTTAGCCCATTTCCAAATGGTTAACGGTGCCCACTTTGAGGAACTGCTCTAGATAGTACTCTCAAAAACAAAATTAATTAGGTATTTTCGTTATTTCATTAATCACAAAGTGGATAAGAAGGCAAAAACCTGCATTTTAAAATTTTTCTTATGTTATCCCCCAATGTGGCACATCATTGTACTCAGGACGACAGCAGCAACTCAAAACTGCCCTAAAAATTAGGGGTTGCAATTTTAAACAAACATGACTTACTTAGGTGGTGGCAGATTTCGGATCAAATACTAGGCTACAAAATTGCTAAACTCTTTTAAACGCTATTATGATGAGAGAAAAACCATTCATGGGAAGGACCTAGGGTAAGTACAAGAAGAATGTTATTTAGAGAAAGGAAACTAAATATGTACCAAAATGGAAAATAAAGTTATTTTTAAAAATAAAATAAACTAAGAAAAAAGTCATAACATAATAAGTATTATAAGTAAGTATCTAAGTATGGTTCACATTCTATTCATGAATGCCCTTTGTATGTGTGTGTAACTTTTTGAAAAATCTAGGTCGTTTACTTCTTACTCAAAACAGAAGTAATAATATAGGTAGGTACCACGGCCGTAGTGATGCCGTTACGGGCCTGTGTTCCAAGGAATTTCCGGGCCCACCCCTTCAGTGCCACACCCATTGAAAATCAAAGTAGCCATATTTATACGTTTATTAAGAAATCAAACAAACTTAACCAAAGCACAATTAATTAATAAAATATAAAAACTAAAAAATATACATTTTATCTCTTAAACCGTGCAAGATAGTTAGTTAAATTAGACAAAAGTTGCAGTTTTTGATGCCGATTTAATATCTGTTTACTATGTAGGCAAATTCTTTTTAGTTTCTGAAATACAGGGTGAAAAACGCCGTATTTTATTTTCTTAAATATTTTGAAAACTATTGATTTTCGACACAAACTTTAAAATCAAGAGTTTAATGGTTCTAATATGTCTACAAGACGGCACTTTCAAAATTAACGTCCGCCGTTTTGCCTTACAGCTGCCACCATCAACTTTGTTTTTTTTTTTATAAATTCGGACCTGCATTTTAAATTTTGTTTTCTAAAATGGTATGTCACTACCCTTAAAATAAAGTATAACTCAAGTATGATCTCGACGTTTCGATTCGATAGTAGTTATCATCAATGATTTTTCCGTGATACAGACCTGCATTATTTTTTGCTGAGCGAAAACGCATTATGTAGTAACACATTTCGTATTTTAGCTAAGCAAAAAATAATGCAGGTCTTGATTTTAAAGGTAGTGACAAATAAAAATGTAGGTCTGTATTTGAAAAAACAAAGTTGATGGTCACAGCTGCAAAACGAAACGTTAAGACGTGTTGATTTTGAAAGTGCCATGTTATAGACATATTAGAAGTTCGACCTTTTGATTTAAAACTTTCCCTCGAAAATCAACAATTTTCGAAATATTTAAGAAAATAGGATCTGGCATTTTTCACAAATCGCCCTGTATTTCAAAAGCTAAAATGAATTTCTCTACACAGTAAAGAGATTTTAAATAGGCATCAAAAACCGCAACTTTTGTCTAATTTAACCAACTCTCTATCTTGCACTATTAAATAGTAGCTACCCTGTACATATTATTAGGCATAATAAAATAAATAAATAAAAAAAAATTCTCGCCTTAATATTCGCGAAAGTCGATACTATGTAAGACACGTCTATATTTCGCGCAATCCGGTTCCCAATTGACAGAATTGACAACCCCGGCAGCCTTTCTAAGAAAACTTTTTATCAATTTCAACTTGGAAAATGAACGTTCGAGTGTTGCTACAGATACAGGGAGAGTCAGGAAAATGTAGCAAGCATATTTAACGTACAATTCCTGACCCATCCGATAAAATTCACGATCAGAAAGTGAATCATTACCTCACACATCTGCAGATAATCCACGAAAAGTTTTGCAAATTTCACTTATCCCGGACGTTCTATTTTTTAACTGAGATATTATAATATCTAACGTTGTATAAAAAACTTTTATTTTGAACCAGTCTTCATTTTTTGATTCTACTTGAAAATTATTTTTCTTTTCATCAAAAAATCGTTTAGGACTGGTTATTCTCTTTTGTGAAAACCCCGCCTTTACTCCCCATTCCGCAGCCAAATTACTTGATTCGCTTATCAATAAATCAAAATTATTTCTAAGTGTCTTGATATGATATTTTCGAGAGCAGTATTAAACATTTTTGAGGCTTGTTCAAGGTTTTGCTGATTATTTTTTAAATAAATAGTTCTTTATTTCCAACAGGGTACAACCCCAATTACAGGAAACATAATTACATTATATCCGTGTCCATATAAAGAACAAAAAAAAATAAAAAATATCTTTTCATACAAAAAATGAATGAATGAAAATTAAAAAAAGAGAACAGAAAAAACAGAATAAACCATCAAAACATAATTCAATATAATAACAGAAACTACAAATAAGTAGGTATCTACTCTAATTCACCAAAACAAGCCCGGCATTGTGGCAACAATATTCGCGAGCGTGCCGTGGTTGATATCAAGCAAGTGCGATACTCTGTTAAAACCGTCACAAATATAGTGTACAGGAGACTGAAGCATTATGTTGGTACGACAAGGATCCTCGTAAAATGTGAACCTAAGCCTGCCAGCCTGTCGTGGTATTATAAAATTCAGTTTGGACAATAAATACTCACAGTCTGTTGAGCCATGCAATAGAATGTGCAAAAACTTAACGGCTAGCAGTCTTCGACGGCTTTCCAGTGAGGTTTCCCCGCACTCGTATAGTAAAATCTGATACTCGGTTCCCCTCTGCGGATAAACACCACAATCCCTAAATATCAAATATTTCAGAAATTTTCGATGCACCGCGTTTAGAGTCTCAGCATGTCTATCATAGATAGGGTGCCATACAATTTGGCAATATTCCAGTCTGGATCTTATAAAAGCACTAAATAAAATTTTAAAAGTTTTGGTGTTATTAAAATATTTACAATTTCTTAGGATAAAAACAAGCAGCTTAGTGCAATGTCGCGAGACGTGCTCCACATGAGCCACAAAGGAGAAACGCTCATCAAAATAAACACCCAAGTCCCTGAGAACCGTCTCTCGATTCAAGACAGAACCGTCAATGTACTAATTAAAAGTAATTCTATTGTCTTTTCTCGTATAGGTCACCACATTACACTGGTCTATATTCAAATGCAACTTGTTTCTATCACACCAGTCTGCAAGAAAATGCAAGCATCTTTGAAGATACAAACAGTCGTCATGGCTACGAATTTCATGAAAAAGTTTCAAGTCGTCGGCAAACAGTAGCCCATTGCATAACACACAATCGAAAATGTCGTTAATAAAAATAATAAACAGCAATGGACCTAAGTTGGATCCCTGTGGTACACCTGATGTAGGTACAAACTTGAATGACTCATACCCTTCATATTTCACAAACTGGCGACGGTCCAATAGATAAGATTTTAGTAGGCCGACCAACCCCGACGAAAAACCAAAATTTTCAAGCTTTCTCAATAGAACATAGTGGTCGATCTGATCAAAGGCTTTTCTGAAATCGGTATACACTACATCAATTTGACCACGCGTGTCCAAGACTTCACAAACATGCTGTGAAAAGCAAGCCAAGTTTGTCGCGCATGATCTGCCTGAGAAAAAGCCATGTTGTTTAGTTGTAATAGAATTTTTAACAGTGGAGAATATATATTGATACAACACTATTTCAAACAATTTAGAAAAATTACACAAAATTGAAATAGGTCTATAATTAGTAATGATACTAGGGTCTCCCTTCTTCAGAATTGGAATTACTCTTGCAGTTTTCCACAAGTCCTGAAATGTGCCAGTTTGTAGAAGTAAATTAAAAATATGACACAAGGGATTAGATAAAGGATAAATACAGTCCTTTACAACAAAACTGGGCACACCGTCCGCTCCAGACGTAGGTTTAGGCTTCAGTTTTTTACTTGCATTGATAATGTCCTCAGCCGTCACTCGATGAATACACCAGTATTTGCAGTATTTTCGAAAGAGCATCAGTACATTTCAAATTTTTTGGTTGCAAAACGATTAACATGATAGTTCTATTTTTCAAGGAATTTGCTTCGTCAGCCTCTGTTTTGTTATAAGATGTCAATTTAATTTGTGATAAAACTTTTAATCAAGTCAAATAAATGTAAAAAAAATTCTAAATTTTATAGGGATTTAATATAGAGGAGATGCAGAATGCAGTACCAGGCCCCTTGAGGATCGCGGGCCCGTGTTCCGGGGAACACGCGGAACACTGGTCACTACGCCCCTGGTAGGTACCTACCTAGTTGATATTGAACTTTCATGCAATAATTGCAACATTAATATACCTAGGTATTTTTTAAATAGTAGGTATTAATCCTTCTCCGAATATTAATTATTGAATCAGTTTAAGCCATTACTTTCTATTAGTAAACAAATTTAAAACATCGAATTTTCGTACAGCCCTCTGTATATTAAGCTGTTGTATTACGATTACGCATATACAAATTTAATTAAAATCTACGCCTAAAATATTTTAATTATAAAGAGCGCGCTCATCCGAAATCTAATTAACATCCTTTTTATCTAAACACTCCTTTTTATTCGTCATTTTTATTATTAAACGCATTCAGCGCTTATAGAAATTCACATCAGATTGATAGAATAAAAATCGTTCCAGTGTAATGAAAACAATGGATAATAATATAGCAGTTGTAGGTATTTCTAGCCCATCCAATAATAAGGTCTGTTATGAATGACAGGAGAAATAAACAAATAGGTCGATAGTTTAATATAATTAATACTTAAAAATAATGGAATATGCATTAACAGCAGCAGCAAATAGACGTCAAAATTGTGATGTCAATAGTATTACGATTCTTGTATTTATTGAATTGAAAATAGAGACCAATTTATCAACAGGAATTGCGCAAATAGGTATATTATTGTTAACACAAGGTAACTAAGTAAATACTTAATATTACGTTTCGAATTTGTGTCGTTAGATATGTAGAGGTGTATCTTCCAGTTTAAAAAATTTGATCTTGTGATTTATTAGTTGAAAATTACCTTGACCAGCTGTGATGTAGATGATAATTAATTTATCACTTAGTAATTTTTTATTAGCACTAATCACTGAACCACTAGGTAACTATGTTTCAAAATCACAACACACTATATGAATACGTTTTTCGAAATTATTTAATTTGAGTGGTCACTATTGAATGGCATAGATAAGGAATGGCACTTAATTGCGAATGAATGAGTTTTATTGTTTAGACTACCGCGATTTTAGCCGGTATTATAGGTACATACACGTAATAAGGTAAAATATAACTACTAAACATGCGGAGTAGTAATTTTAAAAGCAAGGCATGAGCGGCCGGCGATCAAACAACAAAATATGTACGTATATACAACAAAACGGAGGCGCGCTCGATCTGATGGTAGTAGTAGGTAATACCGTATTATGCCGGTGTTGTCTATCGCTGGAATAATTCCTGCAACCAGCGAAACACTATGAGTTGTAAAATATTTGTGGATAGTTATTTTTTTAGTAAGTTAAGCCTAAGCCACAAATCTGATAAAAGTGGGATTCTTGAAATAATTCAACCGGAACGATGCTCTGTAAATTCTAAATGAGTGGGTCTCATAAAAACCTTTTCCTGCGACCATAAAAAGTCCATTGTTGCTCATTTCTATTTAAACCTTCTTGACGAATTCGATTATTTTACTGGGTAACTTCGTTTTAGGCTCGCTGGTCAAAGATTCGTAAAGTTGTATTTTAGAAGCAACAGCGTCATCATTGGATAGTCCTAATTTGTTAACATGTCCACAATTTGTTAACGTGTCTACAACAGTCATGAAATAAGCCAGCCAGAATGACGCTGGGTTTCAAAAAAACCTTTTCCTGCGACCACAAAAATTCTATTGTTGCTCATTCCTATTTAACCCAACATTCATAATCTTCAGCATTCACTCTCCAACTCGGGATTTCTGTTGTGAACCCTAAGATGGCTAAACGACCGATCCTCGAGCCACACATTTTGTCATAAAACTGACACACTCAACCACCATCATTTATTTGTAAACACGCTGTCCTATCGATGCGTTATCTCTCCTTTCGATGCTGTCTCTTTGCATCCTCATGTCCTCGACGCTGCTCTTCAAAAACTTGATGGCCCTCGTAAATAGTACGCCTCTATCTCGGTCGATCGTTCGCGATCTGCTCCCAGTTGTTCTTCATGTTGGTCTTAAGAACATCCTTGTACCTCGTTTGCTGCCCTCCCTGATTTTGTGAGCCGACCTTAAGCTTCACAGCATTATTCACATAAAGGATTCTCTTTGGAAGGCCTTCCGTTGGCATGCGGATTATGTGGCCAGTCCATCGCAGCTGGTGCCTGATAATCATCGCCTCACTGCTAGTTGTTTCAGCTTCCCCCAAAACGCTGCTGTCTGTCCGTCGGTCCTGCCAAGAATTCTTCATCGTTGATGGTACTATTCTACAGTTCTTAAATGCCTCCGATAAGGGATCCAAGACAGCAATACGTAGAGGTAGGAACAACAATAGCATTATACACTCGCAACTTGGTTCGAACTTCGATGTTATGATTATCGAAGACTCTTAGGTCTGAGGTCCGCACGTGCGTTGTCCACATGTTGACCATCGCGCTGCTGGCACTCCTCTAACCGAAAACGGAAATTTAGCCGCCATGCGTCCACACATCTCTCTGAAAATGGCGGCCATTTCGGTGCAGATTGTGCTTCAATTGCAGTAGAGTTCGTGGTATTTTGTATATACTTTCTATTTAAGAAATAATCAAGGGTGTAAGATCGAGGCTTCTAGGAGGCCAGTTGATGCTGCCTCGACGAAAGATTACTTTTCCTGAGAAAAGTTGAATGAACCGCAAGCGATTGGTTGGAAATGTGGCTGTGGTCTTGTTGAAACCTTGTTTCCACATTAAAACCTCAAACAGTTGTGCAGCCAAAAAGTTCCTTAACATATCGCAATACTATTCACTGTATACTGTAAGTGCCTACCCTCGCCGGTCTTCAAAAAATAAGACCCAATGATGCCTTCAAAAGACATGACAGCCCACGCAACAACTTTTGAACTCTGAGTGATCGATCATGTTTCTCTCTCGGATTCTCGTTGGCCGAGTAGCAGCAGTTCTGCTTGTTTGCGTGCCCGTTTCAGTTGCTATCGAATCACCATTGCGAAAGTAGGCGCGTATGCAAAAAGCGTGATGGTTTCCCGGGTACGCATCCATGGTTAGTAAATCCTCAAAACGCAGCGCAACAGACCATCCTTAAGCGCTGCCTCACACCCTGTTACATGGACAGTACAGATACAAATACCACCCTTTCTGGACACCTTGTATGAAGAATTCACAGTAAGTATTACATTCAGGAATTAAGACAGTGGAATATTAATCTATGATTTATAATTCGTCTTAGACAAGTTGTTGTTCCTAACAGGATGATCGCGTTCTGAATAACGGAAAAGCGGCAATTGTATGTTTCTATTTTGATCTATTGGGCTAATGATGATTGTGAATCTTCGCATGAAAATAAAAAACAAGATTGATCTACGAGAGTGAATATATATGTTAAACTGCAGCCGAATAAAAAAATTGAGCTTTTTTCCGAAATATTGTGATATGTTAAAATATTCCGAACGGATAGGATAGGAAGACATCGGGAGAAATAATAACCTGACTCAGGTCTGGATCCCTGGCCGTTCTGGGGCTGAAGGAGAATTATTCGAACCAGAACCGGCAACTGGCCTAGCGTTTAGCACTGCCAAATACATAGTTAATACCTGGATGACGACAAAAGTTCAGAACTTTTGGCAAAAATCATTCAAGTTTGGGTACATACATATACCCATTGAAATCAAGGGCCAGGGAGTTGTTGGATATGAGTAGATCTCATCTGGGCTGCCTGGTTGGACTATATACTGGTCACTGTCGTTTGAATCATCATCTCTCGAGATTGGGTCTCTTGGAAAATTCCGAGTGCTGATTGTGTCTGGAGGATGATGAGACAGCGGAACATGTACTGTGTTCTTGCCCAGCTGTAGCTAGAACTAGATTCGCAATATTTGGTGAAGTAACCCTTCTATCAGCGAGTCTAAAAGAAAGCTCACCCAGAAAAATAATCGACTTCATTGAGAAGATTGACCTGCTGGATGAAATATGAATAGGTATGAGCCACATAGTCCCTCGGTGGTCGCAGTGGAGGATCAGGCGCAGACCCACTCATTTTGAACCGACCTACCTACCTATCCAGACGACAGACAATCTTCCGTTACTATGTATTAAATCAGAATCACACGTATGCTCTCTGTTACATTTTTTTGGATACAAGCCCTGCATATTCATTGATGACCACTGCTTAAAAAACAAACTGCCGTTACCTCAACAGGCATTCCAAAATATATTTTTGTGTGTGGACGTAGTTATACAAAAAGGAACCAATCCAGAATTTGACGAAAATGAGTTTATGGATTCAAATGATACATAAAAACACCTACACATATTGCAAAAACGATCCATCCAAAATAAATAATACTTTCAGCTGTATACACGCAACTTGGTTCCTTTTTGCTCTTTAAAATTCTGCGAAACTCTTTTGTATATTTATACCTTCTTTTTGAGATTTGTTTTGTTTTAACATAACCTTTAAAGAAACATACATCATACATGCAATAAATGCGACGCTTTCAATATTAAAGAAGAAAATGCAACAGGTGAAGAAAAAGATAAGGTAAAAATGGAACGGGAAGAGCCTTATACTTTGTGGAAAGGAGCACGGAAAAAGATGAAAAATTCATATGGTTTTTGCCGCAAAAAATAAGGATGTAGAATGTTTTATTGCTGAAAACTTTGCTTAATGATCACCCCAGTCTTATTTAGTCTCCGGCCATAGTTACCTCCCAAATAAAGATGATTTTAGGAAAGTGGAATCAGCCTTTAAACGTCAACAAAGACTGTACACGCCCGAAGATTACTTTAAGGTTATGAAAGCTTGTAGAAAAAAGAATGCCTTAATCGTTACTCCAATGAAAACAGAGGAATTTTGAATTTTTAAGGACAGTGAATATAGAAAAACAAATACCTAACAAATAGAAAAAAATATTGTAATGAAGAGGAAGTAAGTTAGTTAAAAACCAGAGAAACTGAAGGAAAAACCATTTTCGTTGTATTTAAAGTAGGATTTTAACCAAGGAAATTTTACAGAAATTGACATTTCAAGGAAAGCAAGAGGGTCAAGAGGACCAAGCCGTAATAAACTATTGTCCATGAACCAGCTTTGCCCTTTGGGGCCTACCGAGAAAGAAATATCTCAAGAAAAACTTAAAGACTTAAAATCAATATGGCACCTACTTCCTGACTGTCTTCCTTTCTATGAAACTCTCGTCGCCGCTCGCAACGTTGTTGATAACATTGAAGGAATCGGCCAACCCAATTTTGAAATTGAAATAATGTTTTGTACCCACCTATTTTTCAATAAAACCTTATAATACCAACATCAGCTCATTTACTATCATCATTTATTAAAATTGCTAAATAGCCCAAACTATGTTTTGTTTTAATTTATTCTTGGTTATTTTTTAAAACTGCTCTCATAATATATAGAATAGAATAAATCCCCAATAGAAAAACTGATGAATTGATTATAAAACATTAACTTTAAACCTTATTTTCTCAAAACTTACTTTTTGGGGTTGGTTCCTTTTTGCATAACTTAGTTACGTCTGCTATTTTATATATAAATAATAATAGAGCACAAATACCATTCAAATATAAAAGAAAATCCGAGCAATCTGGTGTGGCAACATAGTAAAGGAAAATGTGAAAAATTCATTATACATACCTACCTATTCCGTCAGTGCCCAAGCGCATGCGTGTGATATATAGTTTTGCAACCCTCAGTTTTGTCGGGGGTTTATGGATTTTAATGGGGGAAGCCGCCAGATGATAACAATAGAGATAGCGCATGAAACTGACAAGTTACTAAGTATCTTTTACTTGTTTCTTTCATCACGATATCTGTCCACAACAGCTTTTATAAAAGCATTTCCTTTTTATAAAAAAAAAACAATATATCTTGTCTTTATTTCATGTTTTCTTCCGTCCTAAATTTATTTTTAGTTTATTTTAAACCACATTATCATCAAAGTAGTATTTAAGCACTTTTGTTTGCTCTCTTTGTAGATACAACATACAAGTACTATGGTTAACTAATTCGTAATTTCGTGCACAATTTTCATGATAAAAGTAATTTAAAGGAATATTAAGGCTTTTGGATAGGTAGATATCAAATAAGTAGGACTGTGAGAAATATTACTCTGCGTACTCATTATTATTGAATAAACTTTATTTATTTAGGTACAAACATCGATAAAGTTTTCCAATTTATTTGTAACAATCCATTAAAACTAAAATCATTTGCTACTTACAAGTTAAACATTCCTAGAACTAGTACAGCTAATCTAGTAATACATGAATAAGAATTCTACGCGTTTCTGAAATAGTACAGGATGTGTAAATATCTAATATAGAGTTTAAGCAGTAGGTGGTGAAAAGAGCAATTACCTACCATGAGTCCTGTAATTTCATCCAACTATTTCACCTAAGTTTTGCTGAACAAAATTGAATATACTCGCCTAGTAGAGGGAGAAATAGAGAAAAAAAAGAAACAGTGCTACCTACATTTTTCCTGCATTTAGGGATCGAAATCGCCATTTTCGAAAACGATGGTAGAAAGAACACATTTACAATAAATTAATATTCTTTCAAATAGTCTTTAAATACAAATCAGTAGTTATAGTTAGAAACAGGAATATATTGAAATAAATCGTTGACCAGTGACAGGCGCAACAAAATGAAAGACTGAGATTAAAATTATCCAAAAATAGTATATTATATGCAACGATCATGTATTAATAACCATCATTACATGATCATTGCATATTCTATTTTTTCTACACCCGATAAATAATGAAGAACTATAACTATATTATATCTAAAAATGTTATATCCTCATCGACATGTACTTTCTACTGAGCTGAAAACTAGACTTACTAATGCTCTGGTTCTTAGTACTTTTAATTTTTGCGATGTTGTTTACAGCCCTTGTTTGTTGAGTACTGATAAAAATCGCATACAGCGTGTCCAGAAGTCATGTTTGCGTTATATTTTTGGCATCAGAAAATACGAACCTATAAGTCATAAACTTGCTGATACGAAATGGCTTTCGATGCAGAATAGAAGGCTCCTACACTCAGCCACACTATATCATTCCGTTCTAACCAAAAGACACCCTCCATATCTCTACAACAAGATTAGCTTCCGATCAGACGTTCATAACCTAAATATCAGATTTAGAAATCTTCTTTCCCCTCCCTCCCACAGAACTGCAATATTTGAACGATCCTTTTCATTTCAGATCTATAATATTTATAATAACCTACCGCATAACCTAAAACATTTGAATATTGGTTCGTTCAAAAAACAATTTAAAGAACGTTTGTTGAATCCACTTTAGTTTTTTAGTTTTATGTTAATCGTTATAAACATGGGTATTTGATAGTATTA
The DNA here is from genome assembly GCA_911728435.2 of Apoderus coryli. Taxonomy (NCBI): domain Eukaryota; kingdom Metazoa; phylum Arthropoda; class Insecta; order Coleoptera; family Attelabidae; genus Apoderus; species Apoderus coryli. The sequence goes on along the minus strand of OU452204.1, from coordinate 4,134,464 downwards.
TTTCTAGTTATTTTTGGTTATTTTTGATTGCGCTACACGAGACACCCTTTATATTTCCCTAATTATGTGTACAGTGGTATTTTTTTTTTTAGAATTTGTAATTGATTTTTGGGGTTAGATTTCTATATCAGTTTTTAACTGTCATCTAACCCATTTTGTAGTTCCTTTGTGTTTATGCATTATAAATGTATGTATTGTAGAATTTGAATTTTATGTTATGTTGAACTACAAATAAATTTATTATTATTATTTATATTTGTATTGACAAACGTCAAATGCACATCATGCTTGATAGGAAAATTAAGGGTTTCTATTGGTTAAAAATCTGTAGCGTTATGAAAAATCTGTATCCTAATGGGTCTCATTATGATACAGATTTTTGGCATATAAGTGTATTATTATAGTACGGGTGTCGAAAAATATTTTTTTCTACTCCTGTTTTGTTAAGCCGTCTATTGCAAAACTGTTAACGTGACATGTAAATTCAATCTTACATAAGTGGTACGTAATGATCACCAAAGTGTTACGTAATGAATATTACATAACACTTTAGAGATTTTTATTTTTTATTATGGAATTATGTCAAACACAAATGTCAAATATTTAAATGTCATAATTACCTCTTCTTCTGTGTGAAATATTTTTGCTTAAATTTTAATTCTGAAATGGATTTTGATTCTGCAAAGTCGTAGAAAAAGTACAGTACATAACTCGAGCTCTAAATAATTTTCCATGCTCAAGACACTGCCTTACTCGCCGCTTCGCGGCTCGTGGGCAAACTAGTCTCTCGCATGTAAAATATCATTTACAGCACATGTTATGTAATATACTATTATGGCACCATTCGTACACCTTGGATCAATCAAGAAACAATGAGATATATAAATTTGAATTAACTGTATCATTATATTATAAGAAAATTATAGTGCGATGTTATTTTTGTTTGATGTTGATTGTTGTTTTGTTGCCGGCTTGAGATGCATTTAGGTATAATAGGTAGCTATTTACACACACATCGAACTGAAAAAATGTGAACTTATCTGTATTTTTATATTTATTTTAGTAATTATAAACAACGCATCTTTTTGGAAGTTTGCACTCAAGGAGCAAAAGAAAAAATTGAACACACGAGAGTTATGAGAAAAAAATTAATCTTCGTTTTTGCCTCTCCTATCTCCGACTCGCCCTCACACGTTTTTCTCGATCAGAAATGTTACTACGACATACATATAGTTACCAGATACATGAATTTTTAATTTCCACATTGTTTAATTATTTTATGAGACTGCAAAAGCACATGAGTTAATACAAAACTAAGTAGTTTTTGATACCAGTTAGCATTAAAATTTTGCGGTTCCTGAGAGTACTTTAAGCATTTTTTGTCATTGAACCCATGTCCGCAAATGCTTCGTTATCGAGATCAGGGTGTCCAAATTTTGACAAAATTTAACATGCATTTGGGGACAGATAACCTAAAATAATCTGCATTATCTTGGCTTTCATTAACTTTTCATTGATGTAGCTATAGGAGGCATTTGATAAATTTTACATATAAATTAATCAACGACAGCTCTGACAAGCTTCATTATTTTAAATTATTACTTTTTTTTAAAAGAGCAACTTATAAGCTACAAAAAAGTTAATTACATCAATATTGTGATTTCTACCATTTTTATGGAAACCGATAAATTGCAAATTAATGGTAGATTTAAATCAAAATATCGTTTACCAGAATCCCTAAATGAAAAATCAAAGTTGCTATGGAAAACGAATGGCGCAACAATAAAAAAAAACTTTGATACCCACAAATTTAAATTGTTTTATTATTTCGTAGTTGTTTTTATTATTGCGAATGTTTTTTTCTAAATTAAAATGAGTTTTTCAATTGAAGAATATGCAGATATGGTGTTTTGTTATGGTTTGTGCAATGCAAATGCAAGAGCAGCTGCCCGAGAATATCAAATTAGGTATCCTAATAGACGTCATCCATATTACAAAACATTTATGGCTACATTTCACAGGCTTAGAACGACAGGGAGCATTTTACAACGAACGACCGCATCGTCTAAATATTCAAACTGAAGAAAACAGTGGATTTAGTTTTAGACGATCCGAAAGTAAGCACTAGAAGAATATCAACTCAATTGGCATTGCCTCAAACAATTGGAGAGTATTAAATCGAGTAATGCTGTATCCCTATCATCTTCAAGATGTCCAGGCCCTACATCCTGCACACCATGAAAGGCGCCTACTATTTTGCAATTGGGTTCTTGATAAGCATCAAGAAGATGCAAGATTTTTAGAGAAAGTGGTCTGGTCCGATGAAGCAACTTTTACTAGAGATGGCATAAATACAAACCATAATGAATATGTAGGGTTTTTAAACAATCCTCGTGCTATTGGCCGCGTAATTTTCAAGAACGTTTTAGTATCAATATTGGGGGTGGCATGTTTAACAATCAATTATTGCCTTTGTTCGTAATTAATGGGCATTTAAACTCAAATCAATACAGTCATTTTCTACAAAACCGCCTACTCGAATTTATTGAGGATGTACCTCTGAATATTGTGCAAAACATGTGGTATCAACATGACGGAGCCCCTGTGCATCGTGGTAGACAAGTAACAGAAGTTTTTCAACTGTTTAGAAACAATTGGATTGGTTTGGGAGGTCCCATTAAGTAGCCTCCAAGATCACCGGATCTGACTTCTTTTTATGTGGGGGTACATGAAACAATTGGTTTACAGTGTACCTACCAATTATAAATGAAAACCAACTACTGGAGAGAGTTCATGAAGCTTCTAGGGAAATAGAAACGATCATGATATCCTTATTAGAGCTATAAATTCATTAGTTGAAAGATGTAGAATGTGCATTACTGTCAATGGAGGGCAATTTGAACAGTTGTTATGAATTTCGAGTTTAGTTTTTTTATTGTTAAATTTTTAATTGTACTGATAGGCATTCAAATTTGTTGTTAAGTAATTTGTTATTATTAACTCGTTTTCCACGGCAACTTTGATTTCTTATTTTGTTTTCTCGTAAACGTTATTTTGATTTAAATCTACCATTTAATTTTAATTACTTAACTGTAAACGAAGTTGGTTGCCATAGCAACAAAGCTGTTAACGCTATAAAAAATTGAACATCGGCAAGTTGTGCCAAAAATTATACCAAATAACTTTTCTTTAAAAATTTTTTCAAAATGACGATTATTTTTGGGAATATACAGGGGTTTACACACTTTATACTCACTCTGTATAAAGGAAAAATCCATTTCTATGTGTACGTCTTTAGAATTTTAATTAGATAAAAGGAAACATCAATTATACAATGTCTTGACGATGATCCAAGATCCAATAAAGTATCGAAACGTCTGCAAACAGAGAAAGTGTTTTCTTTTATCCTACCCTAAAAACAGCCAAAAAACGAGATTAACTATATATGTTAACTGATATTAATAAATATGTATTTGTTCTAGTTACAAATACATATACAGGCCTTTTCTCACGTTTATTTGATGGTTTGAAAAGAGATATTTAATATAATTTTATTTTGACTGTCCTTTTGTCCTGGCTGAGCCAATGCAAACTATTTTAAACAATATGATTGCATCCGGCAGATATCACTCTTCATGGAAGCTTGCGCTTATTTTCCCGGTCCATAAAACTGGCGCAATCGACAGAATCACGACATATCAGCCCATCGGTATGTTGTTCGGTCCAAAAGCAAAAAGAGAAGCTGTGGGTAGCAGATTCGAATTTCACCTTAATGGGAAAGTAATTTCTAAGCAAAGAGAGGCGAGGAATCTTGGTCTATGGATGGATGAGGGTCTGCGATTTACAAATCATGTCAACCGGATCTGTAGGGGCACTTATCCGATTTTGAAATATTTTTTTGAACCGACCAGCTTCGGAAATTTTATGACTAATATGGTCGAATTTTCGAATGCAATACGTAAAATAAAAACATGAATTTTATGAACGGTGAGGACCGTCATACTATAAATACCAAAACTAAACTTAACATTTTTTGTGAATCGTTGATTGTCTCTAGGGTCTCATATTGTGACACTCTGTACGGGCCGGCCTTGCTTAGGTTTGATTCGGATCGCTTGCAAAATATTCATCAAATTCATGTTTTTATTTTGCGTATTGCATTCGAAAATTCGACCATATTAGTCAAAACATTTCCGAAGCTGGTCGGTTCAAGCTTGAGAAAATGGGGGAAATTCATATCATGGGGTTAACACATAAAATTCTAACCACTGGGAAACCTATTTATTTATTCAACAAGTTTAAGAAATTCGCAAGCGTTACTGTGAGAAACACAAGGCAGGGACAAACGCTTTTTATCCCAAGACATGTTTCGAATATGTATAAACGTAGTTTCGTTTATTTATGCAGCTTGCAAATATTATAATGCACTTCTCGAGTACCGAAAAAATATGTCATTATTGAATTTTAAAAAAAGACTGAAGTTGTACTATAGTCAGATTAACTGAGGGCTAAACGTATGTCGATCTGTATTGCTCTTGACTTGGATTCATCTGGCTTGCTTATTTATTCACTTTTAAATAATTGTTTTGTACGGAGATAGTAATGTAGGTAATAAGTTAAAAATTGTCTATATATTTATGTACATTGTATACTTATGTTCATTGTAAGAGGCTTACTTTGTTGTCCGGCTGTGTATGAGAATGTTTTATATGGTTAGTTAGAATAGGGCTCATAGAGCGAATCTCGCCATTTCAATGAATTGTTTTTCGTGATATATTTTGTTATTGTTAATTCATTTAATAAAGTCATTAATATTAATATATCTATTTTATCCAATTTGTCAAAGGTATTCGAATCAATTCTTCATGAAAAAATATTTAAGCAAATATAAAATAGAATTATAATTGAACACCATGGCTTGGTTCCTGCAATCGGCAATTCCTGTTATGAGTCTAGGCAAACTAGTTGATGTTATTTACACAATCTTAAACACCACATAATCAAACGAAAAATGAGAGAGATCGGATTTAGTGAATCCCTAATAACTCTGTCTAACTCATATCAATCAGATAGAAAACAATTTGGAATATGGCGCCTTTAGGTCTCTGAAAGCAACCTTGTTCCGTTAATATTTGCTATTTACATTAATGAGGTCGTTCGGGTATCGAGTCATTGCTTCTGTTTGCTGATGATTTGAAGATAATTAGAACCATTTCGGGACTTTCCGATCTTCATGCCCTACAGAGTAACCTGGATGCTTTGTCATAGTGGTTTGCGAAACACAATTAACCACTAAACATCAATAAATATAAATGCCTAACAGCGTGCAGAAGTCGGAGTCGGAATGATTTCGATTATCGGATCAATAATACATACTTAGATGTACGCAGATGAGAGATCTTGAAGTCTCGGTGGATTGTGACCTGTCCTTGAATGATAGCATCATTGACATAATGTCGTTCTGCTCTTTGTAGTTTGGGATATCTTAATGTCACTTTATTTTGCACTGGTAAGGAATAAACTCGAGTACGCTTCAGTTGTGTGGTCTCATATATATCAAGGTCATATTTCTAAACTTAGGGCATACATTTTTGTTTGAGATTCGAACTCCGTTGGGTCTATATTATCAGCTATTTCTGTTTAAGCTTATACATTCTGAGATAGACTGTCCTCGGCTCCTTTCCAAATTAAATTTTAATGCACCTCAATACCATTCCCGAAATCCATATCTGTTCCGGTCTCCCTAGGTTCATCAGCATAATAAAGCGCCGCTGACCAGGGCTTGCACACTGTGTAATTTCTGGTTCTTAAATAGGCATGTGAATTGTTAATTTAATTAGTTTTTGAAATATTGCCAAATGAGTAAATTGCATACGGTAATTTTATTACAATTTTTAAGTTTAAGTACATCTAGGTACCTATAACGGCAATGAAAATCAAAAAGTGTCAATTTCACCAAGATTTATGCTTCCGTAATATTCTGTGAATTGTTGATTCTGTTAAACCTGCCTCTATCGCAGCTTGTCTTACAGACATTGTTGGATTTGTGGCAAAATATCCCAAAATAGCCATTTCAATATACTCATTGTTAACGAGTGGTTTATTTCTTTCAACAATTTGTTCAACAGCATATTGTGATGGTTTCCGTTTTTGAGAAAAGCGATTGGCAAATGTGTCACATGTTCTTGATATTACTTTATCACATTCTCCATAAATAATAAATACATTTAAATAATCTGCATGGGTATAATTTAAACGCCCCGCCATTTGTATTAATAATTTTCAACTGGTAAGTGACAGCGTCATGATGATAGTTTTATATTTTCATTGCCGTCATAGCTACCTAGTTGCCACTGCATCAGTGGCGGTTCATCCATAAGGGCACGTGGGCACGTGCCCTACCTAAAAAATGAAGTAGAAAAAATAATTTTCGATTTTATACTTCGCACCAGACCAGTGTGATTTCGTTAGAATTCCCTATAAAATTTTGCGTTTGAAAATTTGAATCTATGCTATAATCACTCTTGCAGCGCGTCTATTTCGTCTATTCACGGTAACGAAACAGAACGTAGGTCTTAGTACATATTACGATGCTCTTGGACACAACATTTTTGTGCCTCTATTGTTTTCTTTGCTATCGCGTGCGAAAAACAGAGACAGCAATGCATCCCTACGCTATATGCTAGTAACAGTAGAAATTAAACGCATTTGTGACGTCATATCTGGGGTGCTGCCCTACCCATCAGTCTATACGAATAAATTTTGTGCGTGTGGTGTTGTTGTTTTTGTTTTCGCGATCGCGCTCTTTGAGTATTATAAATGTTTTATTTTAAACAATTACAATAGTAAAGATGAATTCAGTGCAATATATGAATGTAAATAATGTTAAATTAACATTTGAGGATCGAATTACTAAACTTAAAAAAAGTTTTGACGGACACCTAACTGTTACAAATTTATTTGAAACTAAAAAATTTGGTGAATATCGAACCGTCTTTCCAAATAAAGATATTAAAACTGTGTGTAACTTATTTCCTAACGTAAATTACTTAAAATTAAAAAATGAACTCTCGATAATATACGCACGGGACGATTTTCTGAAGCACAGTGGGGCTGTGCCTCTGTTACAAATGTTTATGCAAAACAATTTAACATCAACATTGAGTGAATCTGTGGAATTGATGACTGTTTTGTGTACTGTCCCTATGACGACTGTAGAAAGCGAAATATGTTTCTCTACCCTCAAACGGATCAAAACATTTTTAAGAAACACTATGGGCCAGAAAATGCTGTGCGCGTTAGCAATGCTATCTATTGAAACAAAACTTGTGAAGTCCATTTCAAATTTTAATGATCAAGTCATCAACCACTTTGTTGTTCAGAAATCTAGGAGGATGGACTTCACTTACAAACAGTTTTATTGATCATGGTGAGTTTAGCAAAATGTTATTATCTAGCTACTCTAACTACTTAAAAAAACTATCATTTTAATTCTTTATTTTGAAAAATTTTGGGTGTTATTGCCTTATTTCCACCTTGTTGTACCCCACCTCTACTTTAAACTTGTAATAAAATTACCATATGCAATTTACTCATTTGGCAATATTTCAAACACTAAACATTTTAGAGATCTTCAACCGTATACAAATTTACCCTTATTTTTTGTTGTTGTTGTTTTTTCTTTAAAAATATTGACTTTTGGCAGTTTTCTCATTTTCATGTTTGATGTGATATCTTCTACACACTGTATTCATATTTACTAAAACCAAAGATTAATCTTTAATCTTTGCTAAAACAGTTGAAAGTTCTCATAAAATGACTATTTGTGAGATATAAATAGTATCTGAAGCAATTAATGAAGGTTTCCTTATAGGAAAATTTTATAATGTTTTTAGAGCCCGCAGTTGTCATTTTTGACATAAAACCTTAAATAAGTCAGAAACGGTAAGACTTAGGTATAGGACATGTTACACAAGGTCTATTTATTTATTAATCTACGGACAAAGTCCATTATTACAACATGTACAAAACAATAGCATACAACATAATACAGAAATTATAAAACTTACATAACTCTAGACTATCCATTACAATTGAACTTAACAAAAAAAAAAAAAAACAAAAAACCAGCAATTGCGCGACACACAACAGCTCGCAGGACTCCAACGCTCGCTGATGTTAAGGAATTAATGAATGATAATTTATTTTAAATTTTAAAAACAAGGAATTAGGGAAACCATTCATCTCCAGACCCCCTCCTCAAGCGACCGGCGAACTCACCAAATGGTGCAAAGAAATCGATGTTATGATTAGAAAAACGATTCGCCAGTCGCGCCACTCTGGTGACAAAGGTATTCATAGCGTAGTTCGCGCGGTGGAACGAGACGTGAAAGAGATCAGAACTTCTGCTTTGTCTAGGGGGAACACGAAAACCAATCTGGGATAAAAGACTAGAAGATAAAAGAGTATTGTTTAAAATTTTATATAGTATAGTCAGATCCCTGACAACCCTGCGGGCGCCCAATGTAGCCAACTCCAGCTCACTCAGCAATACGCCGTAGTTTAAGTTAAAATTAACGGGTCGTTCACGGCCGAGTCTAAAATGAACGTACCTCAGAAAACGGTGCTGGACCCTCTCGATACAGACAGTGTGACAAACATAAGATGGAGACCACACCGCAGAGGCGTACTCCAAATGCGGCCTCACAAGGGATGTGTACAGGGCTCTGAATGTACCAATCTGACTGAAATCCCCCGAACAACGTCTGATGAAGCCCAACATCTTAATGGACCGCGATGTCGCGCGCCTGATGTGGTCGGTGTAGCTCAGTGAAGAATCCAAGTAGACACCCAGATCCTTGACCAAAGCCTTATAATCCAAAGCGCCCCGGTCAATAAAGTATTCGTGAAAAAGTGGATCCCTAGTACGGTTAAAATTAACGCAAAAACACTTCGATATATTCAAATCCAACCCATTCGCCTCGCACCAATGCACAAGCCGAATAACATCCTCCTGCAAAAGGTAGCAATCGGATGGGCCTGCAATACGCCTATAACACTTTAGATCATCAGCAAATAACTTGATCTCACTATGAACGAAACATTGCTCTATGTCATTGACAAATAAGTTAATTAATAAGGGGCCCAAAGGAGACCCCTGAGGAACAGATGAAACTAATATGGGCCTGGAATGAAACTCATTGATCCGGACAACCTGAGTTCTACCACATAAGTAGCTCCCCAACCAGTCCAACATAGGCGCAGAGACTCCAACAATCCCAAGCTTCTCAATGAGAAGCCGATGGTTGACACTGTCGAAAGCCTTAGAGAAGTCGGTGTAAATGGCATGAACTTGATATCCGTGCTCCAAAGCCCGGGACAAGTAGTTCGTGAATTCGAGGAGATTGAGCTCGGTAGATTTACCTGCCTGAAATCCAAATTGATCGGAGATCACTAATGGCCCTAGAGTGGCCGTCAGATAACGAGTGATCAGGTTTTCGAATAGTTTCGGAATTGAATTCAATATACAGACCGGTCGGTAATTTGTTACTTCATTTCTGTTGCCGGATTTAAAAATAGGGGTAATGAAACTAGTTTTCCATAATACAGGGAAAGTGCCAGTGGAGACCAAATGATTGAAAATAATTTGAAGCGGTCTAGCAAGCGAAAAGCTACAATTCCTGAGAAGCAAGGCTGGGATTCCGTCGGGACCGGCCGACTTCCTCACTTCTAAGCCAACAATTGCCTCTAAAATATCTGAGAGAGAGATGTGATGATCGGAAACATTCACTAGGGTGTCCCCGACACAGCAAACCGGAGAGTCAAGACATCTGTCGTTATACACTGATTCAAAATACGCAACAAACAAATCCGCCCCACACTGATCGGCGTCGCTCGTTCGTTCACCCCATGATAGACGCGAGGGCAGGTCTGAAGATCCTCTTTTAGAATTAATGAACCTCCAAAAAGCTCCAATGTTCTGAGGCAGCTCACTCTCAATTGCATTTGTAAAAGACATATAGCAAACGCGAGAAAGGCGATTACATTCACTTCTGAGTCTGCTAAAGTCCGCATAATGGGTCTGCGAGCCTGTGAATTTGTAACGCTTGTGAGCCCTCTTCTTTTCAAATATGAGCTGTTTCAGCTCCAGTGAATACCACCGCGGAAATTGTTTAGAGGAACACCTCTTCTTGGGCACAAAAACCTCGAACGCATCGAATAAGATGTGGTAAAAGGTGTCGACCATGTCATCCACCGACCGATAGGAGAGAAGAAAATCCCACCGAATGCCACCAAGACGGTCATTCAATGACTCAAAGTCGGCCGACTTAAAATCGTTAAAACCTTTCCGCTTGACGAGAAGAAGCCACTTTGTGGGTTCTGAATGGTATATGAACAACCAAAGGAGGGTGATAACTGTCCGGCTCGATCAGAACATCCTCCGCAACGACAACCCTGGAGTCGGGATTGTGGGCCAAGACCAAGTCCAGAATACGGCCACTACGACCGGGCGTCCTGTTGAATTGAAATAAGTTGTGAGAATTGCACATTTCGGACACGACCGTCAGAATCTCTGAGTCTCGCGGACAAACAGATTCATCTGGAAATATAGACGAGCTAAAACGATCATCGATCCAGGTACCGTCAGCCAAATTGAAATCACCCAACAAACACACTTCCGCAGAAGGGAATTTTTGAGAGAGTAGTTCAACAGTATCACCAAATGCCTAGTCTAGTTAAAATTTTACATATAATCCAAAACTGTAATAATATATACGGGGTTCCATTTGAAATAAGCAATGACACCTACTTCCGGTACAACCGGACGTGTCAATAACATATATCTATTTTATCTCATCTGCCCCCATCGACATAGTTACACTGCCAAATTATCAAAATTATCCTAAGTATAGTTTTCTCTACACAGATCGATTTGGTTCCCGGTGGGACATCCTGTATACGAGTACATGGGTTTTAATCATTAATAATAGCTAATTGTTTAATTATGTTAACTTAATTTTTAATGGCTGTTAACATAATAAAACAAATAGCCGTTAATAATGATTCTAACCCATATAATAGTCAACATCTTACATAAGAAACAACTAAAATTAGGAATTAACGTAGTTTACCCGAATTATAAAAATAACCAAAGGAAATATAAAACCTCAACTTATGTTGGAACACCCAGTGATATTTCAAGCTTTCATAGAAAAAATTATTTAATTGCAATTGCAATACTTTAGGTAAATATATTAAAAACAATACAAAACAAATAAATATTGTGAATTGCTTGTTGCATAAAGTACCTAACAAAACTTTCAGTAATATTGGAAATTTGGTTCACACCACCATGCATTCACCAGACGGACTGTTTCGTAGATCCACAACTCTGCAGGCCGTGTGATAAAAACTTCCAACATTTACGAGCATTTATACTAGCACGAGAGATGAAAGACAACAAGATGTTTTTGCCGACAACTAGTGTGAGCAGGCATGCTAAATAAATATTGTATAAGTTTTAGGAGTCTATAAGCTGACTTGTAGGAGTTGCCCCAAAGTATCGGATGCAACGGAGTTCCTGCGTACGGCACTGATTCCCCAGTCTATTTTTTGAGCTTTATTTTTTCTAGCCGATAAGGTGTAGATAAATGCGAACAGAATAGTATATGTATTGTTTTGAATAGCCGGTGTATTTAAAATAATACTCGTACATTTGGTCAAAGATACTTTAATTGCGTGTATTAATGAATATTAATTTAATATATAAACCTAGTGGTTGTTTTTTGGCATAGGTAAGATATACTACTATAATACTCCATAATTATTATAAATTCTATAAGTTTGTTGAATATTTGTAATTTTTTATAGATATTATTGGTGATATTTAACAATAAATGTTAAATAAAACTCAAAATCTCCCGAACTTTATTTATATCGCACTAATCTATAAGAAAAATTAATCAAATAAATACGAGGTAAGTCATTTTTACTAATTGTAATATAACAATATCTGAGACTAATATATAATGCTCATTTTTAGCTGTCGAATTGCCTTAAAAGAACGAAGTGAAGTCTTAACAAAACGGCTCCACGGGTTAGTTCTTTCAAAAAGTGTTACGCTGGACGCGCAAAAAAAGTACTTCGGGGACGTGGTCAGTATGATTAAGGCAAGACTACCGAATTTAGACAATAGTCACCCGGCATTCAATAGGAAAATATTAAATATTCTACAAAATGCTCCGTTAGTACCATTAGAGGACGCAAATATTTCATTCGAGGTAGATTCTAAGCAATCTCCAAAATGTGTTCCATCGAACAACACTCTGCATCCTTTGAAATCAACAAATTGCCCAGATCCAATAACAATCAAGGTGAGATATTATGTTGCAACTTAAGATTTATTAATCAAATATGTATGAATTTATATTTTAAATTAAGTAATTTTTTGGAGAAGACGTAGTTTTATTTACAAATACATTCAAACTTCTCTCCGTTACGGATTACTTCAAGAAATATATGAATATATTAGTAACTAAATAACAATTTTTTCTTTTACAGCGAATTATGCGGTTGCGAGGCAATTATTCTCAAACTTCGGGAAGGCCGACTTTTGCAAGTGGAACCGGTCAAACACGAGCTCTCTATCTCCTGATTGAACACACCTACAGAATCAATGTCATCTGACGGATAAAGCTCAATTTTTTAAACATTAATGTCCTAGTTTTGTTTATATTTGTATTTATAGCTATTTGTTGATAATAATATTTTAGCTCTCCATGTCATATATGTAATAAATAATATATGGAGACTATTTTAGTTTCATCAATTTTTTTTTTGTTTTTTGAATTTCACCGGAAATACTTGTTTTTGGTCATTTTATACATAAATAAGTAGTTTTAACAAAAAGTCTGTCTGTCTATATCCACGAAAACGCAAAAACCACTTAACAGATTTTAACCAAATTTGGTACAAAAATACTATTGGACATGGCAAGGAGCTGATTAGATTTTGGGAAACATTGAGCGTAGGCAAGGAGTTTAAAGAGGATTCAAAAATTAAAAAAATTCATAGTTCTTAAACTTATCCGAAATACTGCATAATTTTTTACGCATTTAATTAAATATAACCTAAAATATTGAACATAAAATATTAGGTAAAAAAGATTTTTAAAAAACGTATTTCGTAGAAATATTAACTAGTTATTTATAGCTTTGATAGAATATAACCTATAAAATGTGTCATAAATAACTTACTTTCATAGGCGTTCGTAAATAGTGGAAAAGGGGTCAAAACATAAAAAAATATATATTTCCTAAACTTATTTGAAATATGGAATATTTTTTCATAGTTGTGATACAATAATATATGATATAAATAATTCCATAAAAGAATTGGTTACCACAGGCGTTCGAAAATAGTTTAAAAAAAAGGTTCAAAAACGAAAAAAAAAATGTTTCCCAAATATACCAGAAGATTTGGCTAATTATATATAGCTTTTATATAAGAAAACCTACAAAATGCAGCATTCGTGAATAATAGAAAAGGGGGTAAAATAAAAAAATATTTAAAATGTAATTTTTTTATATTTAACTAGTTGAATTGGTGTTAAAAATACACGACAAAAATTAATGTACCATAGGCGTCCGTGAAAATGCTATAAAAGGGTCTGAAAAAATTTGTATCCGTGATACCTCAAAAACCACTTAACGGATTTTAACCACATTTGGTACGAAAATACTACAGGATATTTATAGGTAGTGATTAACATTGAGCATAGACAAGGGGTTTAAAAAAGGGTTCAAAAATTAAAAAAATCATAGTTTTTAAACATATCCGAAATATTGAATAATTTTTTGTGCGTTTAATTAAATATAATCTAAACTATTTAACCTAAACTATTAGACCACATTGACATTCGAAAAAAGTGTAGAATGGGGTAAAAAGGTTAGACAAAAGCGTATTTCTTAAACATAACAGTAATATTGACTAGTTATTTATATCTTTTATAGAATATAATCTAAAACATGTTACATACATGAACTGGTTCACACAGGCGTTCGAAGATGTTCACAAAGGCGTTCGAAGTGTAAAAAAGGGTCAAAAACGAAAAAAAAAATCCCAAATATAACAGAAAAATTGGCTAATTATATATAACTTTGATATAAGATAACCTACAACATGCAGCATAACAATTTTGTTTACATAGGCGTTCGTAAATAGTAGAAAAGGGGGCAAAATAAATTTTATAATAAAACTAAAAAAAAATCCACTATTTTGCGTACAAGAACTTGGCCTAGAAGATCTGAAATATAAAATATGTACGTATAAATAGTGCCTCAAAAGAGAAGAAAAAGGAACATAACCCGACACTTAAAAAAAATGTTTCCCAAATATACCAGAAAATTTGGCTAATTATATATAGCTTTTATATAAGAAAACCTACAAAATGCAGCATAATATATTTATTTATATAGGCGTTCGTAAATAATAGAAAAGGGGGTAAAATAAAAAAATATTTAAAATGTAATTTTTTTTATATTTAACTAGTTGAATTGGTGTTAAAAATACACGACAAAAATTAATGTACCATGGGCGTCCGTGAAAATTCTATAAAAGGGTCTGAAAAAATTTGTATCCGTGATACCTCAAAAACCACTTAACGGATTTTAACCACATTTGGTACGAAAATACTACATGATATTTATAGGTAGTGATTAACATTGAGCATAGACAAGGGGTTTAAAAAAGGGTTCAAAAATTAAAAAAATCATAGTTTTTAAACTTATCCGAAATATTGAATAATTTTTTGTGCGTTTAATTAAATATAACCTAAACTATTGAACCTAAACAATTAAACCACATTGACATTCAAAAATAGTGTAAAATGGGGTAAAAGGGTAGGAAAAAACGTATTTCTTAAACATAACAGTAATATTGACTAGTTATTTATAGCTTTTATAGAATATAACCTAAAACATGTTACATACATGAACTGGTTCACACAGGCGTTCGAAGATAGTGTAAAAAAGGGTCAAAAACGAAAAAAAAAATTCCCAAATATAACAGAAAAATTGGCTAATTATATATAACTTTGATATAAGATAACCTACAACATGCAGCATACCAATTTTGTTTACATAGGCGTTAGTAAATAGTAGAAAAGGGGGCAAAATAAATTTAATAATAAAACTAAAAAAAAATCAACTATTTTGCGTACAAGTACTTGGCCTAGAAGATCTGAAATATAAAATATGTACGTATAAATAGTGCCTCCAAAGAGAAGAAAAAGGAACAAAACCCGACACTTAAAAAAAATAGCTGATGTCTAAAACAAAAATATATATATACATATATATATATATATAAATTTTAGATAAATGAGAAAAAGGTCATAAAATTACTACTTTTACACTTATATATGGAATGTTATTCGTGCCTCGAGGACAACAGTTTATTTTTTGTGCTGTAATTATTAAAATATATTAAGTGTAGTCGCTGATCTAACATATGGCGCGTAAATTCAAATTTCCGATATTCTGGTATTTTCTCCTGTCAATAGTGTCAATCTATTTTGAGCGAGTTATGTTATGTTTAGGGGAAATACACTTCGCCAGAATAAGTTTAAGAAGTTAGAGATAGAAGTAAGAGCACGGTTAGATTATGTTATTCAGTTTAATAAATATATTAAAAATTTAGTATTGGATATTCATTTCAAGTACCTAATTATTCGATAATATAAATTTACTACATAAGTTAGCTCTGTATATAGAAAATTGAACCACAGGTGACGATATTCCAAAAATAAATTGTTTTCAATATTGCATGGAAATATTTAATTAAGTACGCAGCATTATAAATATTAAACAAAACAACAACACAAGTAAAATCAACAAAAAGTTATTGTAACTGCAATGTTGCCAAGTTTTATTTGAGTTGCTTAGCAATTCGTTTATTTTTTAACAAGATACTTTTAGGATATCAAACATATAACTGTATTATTTTATTTCAAATATAGTACAAAATTCTTATGCAAAGATAATGGCTTATAATGACACGATTGGATGCTTTCTTGCACCCAAACTTATAAGCCCATCGACAGAAATAGGAAAAATTCAATTTTCCGTAGAACCTTCTAACATTTTTTTATTATTTTTCTAAAATTAAAATCTAAACTTTCCCAGGTCATTTTATGAAAAAAGGTTTCCACAGGCATTCTGGATAGAAATGCATTATTTCCAAGATTTGAAGTTTTTTTAAATAAACGGTTCTTTTAATTAAGTCAAATAACTCCTTACCGATTTGTTTGAAATTCGGCAACGTTGTTGCTAGAAATAGGGAGCTTATATGGCTCTAACAATATCAAAATTATTTAGTCCAGTGGGGTTCGGGGGACAACTTAATAAAAATTATTGAGAAAAAACAATGTACGCCAATGATTGTAATTTAATTTCGATATTGTCTTGAGATACAGCGACTAAAACTACAACTTTTATCTATTGTATTTTTTTAATATGTTGCTTCGTTTACTAGATAAAAATTTAAAACAGTTTTCAACATACCAAGAATATTTGCGAATAATTAAACTAAAAATAACATTCACATTTCGAATCAAGACAAAATAAATAAAATTATCATTTATACCTAATACAAAAAATTACAAAAACTGTAGAAATTGACCACCTCTAGCTCGGATACATGAATCCAATCCACTCCTCATTGACTGGTGAAATCTCTCAAAAATACCAGGGTCGTTTCTAATCGAATTACACACCCAGCAAGAATGAGATCCCTTAGGTCCTCCACATTTTCCACAGGAGTAGCGTAAACTAAGGACTTCAGGTGGCCCCACATGAAAAAATCTAGTGGGGATCGTACAAGTCATAAGTGAGGTCCACCACGGCTAATTCAGCGATTTCCGTATGTTTCTGTTAAAAACCCACGAGCAACCCACTAAAATGCGCTGGTGCACCATCGTGCAAAAACCACATTGCATTTCTTATTACCAATGGTACGTTTTCTAGAAATCCAGAAATGTGTGTCGCCATATACCTACCTCTCCGGTAAGTCTTCCTGGTAGAAATACGGGTCCAATTTAGCAGTCACCCACAATTCCAATCCAAACGTTCATAGAGAAATAATCTTCAACTATCGCATTCGGAACCTCATCACACATTAAATGGTTATTATGAAAATTCCTTATTAAATTTCTTGAAAAAGTCGCTTCATCAGTAAACAAAATCAATATCAGTAGTTGAAGAACTTCAAAAATTTTGTGTGAAAGCCATTGACAGATAGATGGAGGAAAATTAGCAGGAATAAGTCCTTGAACGCGTTGGATCTTGTATGGATATACCAAATTGTCCTTAAGAATGCACCAAACAGTACTAATACTTACATTCAAAACCTCAGCAACAGCCAAAATCCCCCTTGTTTAAAAGGAGTTAAATTACGCCACTAGTAAAAAGGCATGGATGACTTCTGATATATTCGGAAGATGGATTAAAGAACTAGACATACAAATGAAATGCCAAAATAAAAAGATTGTGATGTTTATACACAATTGTCCTGCACATCCAGTTAGTGTAAGTAAAAAATTAACGAATATTGAAGTGATCATTTTTCCATTAAACATGACCTCCAAATTGCAACCTATAGACCAGGGTATTATAAAAAACATAAAACATCAAACCGAAACCGAATTGTTCACAAAATTGTTAACGATGGATAACCACCTCAAAATTTTTCTCAGAAAACTATCAAAAACTGCTTTTCTAAAGCAGGTTTCACTGAGAAAAATCACGAATGGGAGGAAGAAGATGAAATCGATCTCGAAAATGAAATGAGAAATGCATTTGACATTGTGCGAACTACTTTCAGGGGCCAGGAAAGGGTACCTGATCAAATCTTTGTGTTTGAATAAATGCGAAAATTTTGTTAAGCAACAATTATTTTTCAAAAGTAATGTTCATAAGAAAATAATATTTTTCCTTGTACATCATAATGTATGTATCTATGATATTTAGCAATTTCTGAAAACTACACAAATTATATCTGTGGTATTTGGGACACATATGATAACTCCAAATGGACCATTTTTCAGTAGGAGTAGAAATCGTTATGTAAATCGGGATTGGTCAGGGGAAAAATAACATATGTTAATTTAAGTAGTGATTATTTATAGGTATCAATCTAATGAATATAATTTTCTAAATGTTTTATAATTTTAATGATATTGGTAGATATCATATTTATACCAAACAAACTGAACATAAAAAAATAAATTAAATGGACTTATTAGCTGAAAAAATAATTGAACCTTTATTGTTTTTAAGTAAAAATGCTAAACTAAAACACGTTTTACCACTTCACCAAAATACTTTTTTAATTTCGACGAGCGTTTCGCTAAGAATGTTAGCATCCTCAGAAGAGAATTAAAACTATTTTGTTAGCGAAACGCTCGTCGAGTTTAAAAAAGTGTTTTGGTGAAGTGATAAAACGTGTTTTAGTTTAGTGTTCTACGCAAAAAAAAAAATAAAATATAGTAACTGAATGAAAGAATAAGTTCAATAAACTTAAATGATACATATCAGTAATCTTCATCACTGTCACTCACACAAATTCTTGTTTTTGATTGTGTGTGTTTGATATTTGTATAAAAATCATGATATATTGGATCAATATAATATGGTAAAAGATCTAATATATTTATATACATTTTAACGTCTATAGGTACCGGTTCTTTATACGCCATTGGCAATTGAACAGAAGACATGGATACTGCTCTGCCTCTTTTCAACAATTGAAAAAAATCGAAATGCTTCCTCAGGATTAAGCGTATATTTGAATGCCACGTTAGCATTTTGATATTTAAATAGAACTTTGGAAAACACATAAAAATCATTTTGCGACATAAATTTGACATCACAGCGTGTACTTATCATGGCAATGACTGACAATCCTGAGGAACTGAAATTCTGCTATTTCTTTTTTTAACAAATTTTTCAAACGCAGCAACAAGAAATTTGTGGTGTATTTCGTGAAGGGTTTGCTTTTCTTCAGGTGCAAGATGGAACATTACAGGTAAAATAGAATTTCTATTTTGTCCTGGACATGTGTAAGAATAGAGGAAAAGTTTTTCGGCGTTGTCTGGTAGTTCTTTAATAAATTTAAATAAACAGGATGCAATTTCATCAGCTCCTCGCTGAACTACACCCTCGTGCCATAAATAGCATGATCTCCATTTTGTAGTATACGTATTGAGATTAAAAGTCCATTACTTTCTTTTGTAAAATGATATGAAATGATACGCACTTTTTATGTATCCTTTTCTTGTATTTTAAATTAAACTTATAGTTTCATTTGTATTTATTATTTTTTCTCTCTTTGTTAGAGTATATTTATATACATATTGTTTTTTTTTTGTATCGTTCCATTTGACGTTTGACTTGATTGCATTCCAATGGTTTTGCCAGACTATTTTTTATTTTAATTAATTTTAGAATATTACTATATCCATTTTTTTTTTAAGTTATTTTAGCTTTCAGTTTGGATCTTTGTAGAATTCAAAAGTATTTTTAATTTTATCTTCCTGTCTTATTTGTTTTCATAAACATGAACAACTTCACTGTAGCCTTTATGAATGCGAGATCTTTGACTGGTCATTTCTCGGAGATCAAACAACTTTTAAATAGAGAGTTGTATGACATTGTGGGTGTTTCGGAGACATGGTTGTCAGATGTTATCTCCAGCCAGGCTATAAACATTGACGGCTATAATTTTGTCAGGAGGTATAGAAGTTCGAGAGGCGGAGGTGTGGGCTTATATGTGAGAGAAGGTATAGAGTATGACATTATATACTCCACCATGGAGGACGCGCTTGAACAAGTATGGATAAAGCTCAAAATTTGCAAAGTTACTTACATAATTGGTTCACTATACCGGCCACCTAGGGGTAGCTTTTCGGATTTCGTTAATGTGTTTGAGGACTCAATTTCACAATATATTGTGGAGTGCGATAAGCTGATTTGTGGCGGCGATATTAATATTTTCTTGACACTGAAGGTCATTATGCTACTATCTTTAACGAATACATTGAATCATTTAATCTAAAACAAATAGTTTCTGAACCGACCAGAGTAACGGCATCCTCTAGTACTTTGTTGGACATAATATTAATTTCTTCAGATTTGAAATACGATATGTGCGGTACGAGAGAGATGAGTGACATTTCTGATCATTCGTTAGTTTTTTGCAAACTCGGGGGACGGGACACGAAACGCGGTTGTAGAGAAGTAACTTCTAGAAACTTAAAAAATATTGACCGGGATTTGTTGGAAGAATTTTTGCAGATTTCAACGTTCGATACTGTAATTTACACTCAGGATATTAATGTTAAAATTAGCTATTTTAATCAAATGCTTTATAATATTTTGGATGTTTTGGCGCCGCTGAAAACTGTAAGAATTTCAGGGCCCAGGGCTCCTTGGCTGACGGATGATGTACGTTTGTTGATCAAACTTAAAGAAAAAGCTTTCTTAAAATACAAAAGAATCAAAAACCTTGTGCATTGGTCTGACTACAAAAGAATTCGTAATCAAACTAATATTTCAATTAGAGCAGAAAAGAAAGCTTATCTTGAATTTTTTGTCATTAAAAAACTGAGAGAGCTAGATATACACAATAAACAAGCATCGCTAACTATCCCGGAAATTTTGAATAATCCACATGACATTAACAAACACTTCCTGCGTCATTCTTTAAACAGAGGACCTAGTGATCCGATTGTTGTTGGTTTTTATTGGATCCAAATTAGTTAGAAACTTGTAGTCATGTTGGAGATATCGTTTATAGATCAAATGAAAACATGTAAAAAAGTTGATTTAAATATGTATTGAGCAGAAAAACGGAATTTTTGGAATTATCATATGTCTCCCAAACACCACAGATATATTCTTATGTAATGTGTACGTAGATTCGCCTATCGGCTCGGGTGACAAATTTCCACTCGTTCAGAATATGCCATATTCCTCACTTGTTACAGAATATGCTATTCTCAAGAAAGAAAAATATTATAGATTTTCGATATACAGTTTGTCAGACTTTCCTTGGTAGGTGTTCCTCTACTACTGATTTCGGAGTTGTGTTTGACCCAAAATTATCTTTCGTACCGTTGTAAATTCTAAGGCCGTGAAGCTATGAGAATGTACGGCTTTATTGCGAGAAATTGTGGAAGTTTCAATGATATGTCTGCACTTCTGGTGTTGTACAATTCTTATGTTCGTTCGAGAGTGGAATATTGTTCTCTGATTTGGTATCCCATTTATAGACTTTACATACAGCATATTGAGAAAGTTCAGAGAAAGTTCTTAAAGTATCTTTCATTTAAAGTGGATGCCGTTTATCCGGCTAGAGGTATTGAATACATATTGTTGCTGGACAGATTTGGCGTGAGAAGCTTGGAGTTCAGAAAAACCTTTTTAATCCATAAAATGTTTGCATGCTCTTCTGCACAATCGGATTGACTGTCCTGAGCTGCTATCCCAAATAAATATAAAAGTTCCGCGATTGGGAAGCCGTAATTGTGTAGATTTTTATTGCGAAAGACCGGCCACGAATTTGTATACGAAGTCGCCTGTGTTTCATATGTGTAAGAATTTTAATTTAATTTGTGATAGTTGTGAGATATTCGCCTGTTCCGGGAGATCACTGTTGAAAGCTGCTCTGGAGGGTGTTGAATTGTGAATATTTGATTTATATTGTTTTGTAATTTCTTCTTATACTATAATTATTAATATTTTCGTTTTTATATTAGTTTATATGGTTTGCATTGTTGTATAATCAATGTTTTTTTTGCAATCACTATTATTATACTATATATAATCAAATTTGATTTCAAATGATGCATCATGTTCCTATACCTACCTAAACTGTGAGGTTTCTGAAATAAAAAGAAGTTTGTATAAAAATTGGATTATTTTGCTATATTTTAAATAGGTATCCATATGTTGTCAACCTTTAGACGTCTACAGCAAAATTTAATATTTCACGGATCATTCAAAAAACCCTGACCGAAAAATTATGGGAAGGAAAACAAGAAAATTATGGATTTGTTTGTTTTGGCAATGGTTAAGGCAATTATTCCAACTGTATCAGTCAAGGTGGTGACGTCATGGCTATCCTTATTCTGTCTGATTATGTAATGTTCTCATATATTTATGCAACACGCTTATAACTTTGAATCTCATAAAAAGCCCGACAAAATTTGAGAAAAATATATTGGGTGTCACATTTAAATCATAAAAACCTACACCACTAGATTCTATGCAAAAATCTCAATCAAATCAGTTTTTATCTTCCCGCTGAATTAAAGGGTAACCCAGATACGAAGGGGGTCCCAAAACGCAATATTTTCAATATCGCCCTGTAACTTCCATCCTCAAAGCTGGCAAACCATATGTTGTCAAGACTGAAACTTCCAGGAAAGTGATTTTCTATTAAAATCTCTAACATTTCTTTCATGTTGATAAAAGTTCCATCAGGTCGAGTTAACCCTGCAAACAGAAATTATGTATACGGACTGAACGAGATTTCCACTATACCTATGCCACAATAGTTTAATAGTTCAGTAGAACACCTGACTGGCGATCGGGAGATGTGAGTTGCAATTGCACTTATGTCACGAATTTTTTTTTTCCGTTCGGACATACTGTGCATGTAGTTTATTTAATTTTTGTATATTTATTGATAACTTATAAATAAATAAATACTTTATTGTCTAACAGAGCAAGACCCAATAACAAGACAATTCTAAGTACTCGTACTAGACTATGGATATTATCTACTAAATAATTGATAAAAATTATCGAAAAAGCATAAGCTCAGAAATTTACACCATAAAGCAATATAAAGTTAATACACAATACAACAAAATCACCATACGTTCCACGCTCTACATGTCCAGGGTGCTCAAGTACCGATACAAACCAGCGCGAAAAGACCACAGTGGCCCGTCAAAGTAATGTACAGATCGATGTATATTAAGACGATCGCAGGTTCGGCATGCTCGGTAAAGAGGTGATCTCGATGCATAATTGGTGTTGAAACGCGGCACTCTAAATAAATTCATCGTTCGAGAAAAAAAATGCGGTAAATTAAAGGGCAGTTGTTCGAGAAGGCGAGGGGAGTCAATTATGCTGTTTATAAGCTTAAACAGGAATATTTGACCAACCGAATCTCTACGAAAAACCAATGAATTAACATTAAATCTGTTTAACAATATATTATGGTCAATGCCCCTGACTGGGAAACATCCATCGATCTTAAAAGCTAAGATTTTTAACAATTTTCTTTGAATACGCTCCAATTTATTGATGTGTACCTGGTATAAAGGAGACCATATAAAAGAGGCATATTCCAATCTAGAGCGGACAAAACTTACGTACAGCTGAAGCAGACAGTCAATATCTTGAAAATCAGTAGTTCAGTGGAGAATAAATCCCATCATTCGGATCGCGCTTTGTGAAATAGAGCATCAGACGTCATTTCACTATCCATGATCACTCCCAAGTCCTTTATTGACTCACAAGATTCAAGAACAACACCATGGAGCGTATAATTGAAACTAATTACTCTGTCGTCTGGTAAATGACATGAGTTTGGACTTACTGACGTTGAGCGGAAGCCTGTTTCTAATGCACCATTCCTCAAGTTCCTCGAGATCCCGTTGCAAGCATGCAGTCGTCCTCGGTAGCAATTGGTCTATACAATTTCAAATCATCGGCGAACAAAAGATAGTCGCTAGAGACTTCAGCAGCGATGTCGTTTACATAGATGGCAAATAAGAGTGGAGCTAGATTGCTTCCCTGAGGTGCACCACTGGTAGGAGTAAAAGATGAAGATCGAAAATCCCTGAATTCGACAAATTGCTCGCGGTCAGATAGAAAAGAATTGAAAAATTGAATACGGTGTTGAAAGCCCATGATATCCAGCTTAGTCATAAGTATTGCATGATCGATCCTATCAAAGGCCTTCGAGAAGTCAGTGTATATCGCATCAACTTGTAAGCCATTATTAAGAGCTGAGTATATATCCTGAATAAAGCAGGTTAGATTGGTAACAGGTGAGCGACCAGTAAAAATCCATTGGGATATGGATTTTTGACTTGATTAAATACTTTCACATACACGACCATGTCAAAAATCTTCGAGAAGTTAAACAAAATTGAAATTGTCCGATAATTCTCAACATTATCTTTAGCACCAGATTTATAGATCGGACAAACACGAGAGATCTTCCAATTATACAGTAGTGTCAACAACTTATGTTGAATATATTTGTTCCATTTATCATTTGATATTATTTAAGCTTTTTGTTATACAATTCTTTGGAAATTGCATTTTGTGTACTATAAATTTCTTCTAGTTTCTAGCTGATGGAATAAATTGTTTAGAACAATTTTGTTATTCAAAATTGAAATACCTAAGGCACCTTAACACATCTCATGAGTTGGTACAATCCAAAAGCATTTGCCTCTACCATTTTTCAGTAATTCTTTGTTCGACTAGTGTTTGGATAATCAATTTTACCTATTCACCACTGCCACCTACAAGATCCGTTTTAATGGAAACACGGCTTAAATTTTGGAACAACACCTTTGAATTTCGGTAAAGATACAATTCTCAATCTGATTTCTTTCTACAAGCTAGATATTAATAGGTACATCCTGTGTAACTTATTCGAATATTGTTAACAAATAATATGTTATCTGTTGATAACACAGGCCAACAAAATGAAAAAAAAAATTTGGTGCCAGAAATCTAACATCTGATTTTAGATGTTTTTAATGTGCTGATTCCAAAAATGCCACCAGATTTTTTCTATCAGCTCTAGTTTTTGAGATACACGTTACAGGTTAAATGATATATTTTTTTCTGATAAAGGACAACAAATAAAGAGATAAATATGTACTTAATCGTCAAAATAGGAATTTCCCAGAATCTAATTAGCCAAATGGATACCTGGAATTGTCCCTGACCCAATGTTCCTATACTAGGAACTACTCAATACAATGCTCTTAATTACTTTTATACCTGTAATTGCCTATGACCCGATCCTTCTATACCTGCTTGGCTGTACTTGATTTAGTATATTACTGAGTTTTCCCAAGTAAAGTTGTGCTATCATTTTGTGTAAATTTTGGTCGTTTTGTAGTATCAAGACACTAAACTGAAACAATGGCATCCACAAGCAGACGTACCTGTGTAAATCATCCCGATGTTTTTTGTTATGTGTGTGGTGAATACACTTTGAAAGAGAGCAGAAAAAGGATTTCTGACTTTGTGAAAAGAGCTTATCTTGCCTATTTTGGCGTTCATTTAGGAGATCAAGATAAATCTTGGGCCCCACATTTCATATGTAAAACATGTGTTGAACATTTGCGACAGTGGACAACTGGAAAGAGGAAGTGCGTAAAGTTTGGTGTACCAATGGTTTGGAGAGAACCGCGGAACCATCATGACGACTGCTATTTTTGTCTCGTTAATATTAAAGGCATAAATAGAAACAATAGACACAAATGGACATATCCTGATCTAGATTCTGCAAGAAGGCCTGTAGTGCATTCGGAAGAAATACCCGTTCCATCATTCAGCAGTCTACCCAAACTGACAGAAGATGATACAGAAACATCAACGTCTGACGAAGTTAAAAGAATTCAATCAGAAAACGACAGCGATTTTGAAGCAGATTTAGCAACTCCGCAGTGTTTCAATCAAGAAGAACTAAACGATCTTATAAGAGACCTGAATCTCTCAAAGGAATCCGCTGAATTACTTGCATCCAGATTAAAAGAAAAAAATCTACTTTGTCGAGGTACTAATATTACATTTTATCGTAAAAGAGATAAGGATCTGCTGCCTTTTTTCACTCAGGAAAATGACTTGGTATTCTGTAACAATATAAAAGGGCTCTTAGAAAAAATGGGTTTGCCTGAATACACTCCAGATGATTGGCGCCTTTTTATTGACAGTTCAAAACGTAGTTTAAAATGTGTTCTTTTACATAACGGTAACAAATATGGCTCAATTCCTATTGGTCATTCTACTACCATGAAGGAAGAATATGAAACAATAGCATTAGTTTTGAGAAAAATTAAATACGAAGAACATCAGTGGTCAATTTGTGTTGATTTAAAAATGATTAACTTCCTCCTTGGACAGCAGAGTGGTTATACAAAATATCCTTGTTTTTTGTGCCTTTGGGACAGCAGAGCTAAAAATGAGCACTGGGTTAACAAAAATTGGCCTTCAAGAGATGTCATGATTCAAGGAATACAAAACGTGATCAACGAACCTTTGGTTTCAAGAGAAAAAATCTTACTTCCGCCCTTGCATATCAAGCTAGGCCTAATGAAGCAATTTGTGAAGGCCTTAAATCGAGATGGAAATTGTTTTGGGTATTTGTCACGTAAATTTCCTGGCATTAGCACGGAAAAACTAAAAGCTGGTATATTTGATGGTCCTCAAATAAGGCAACTTGTTAAAGATCCACAATTCACCACATCAATGAACGAGACTGAATCTAACGCTTGGAGTTCATTTGTTCAAGTAGTACAAAATTTTCTTGGCAATCATAAAGCAGACAATTACGTAGAATTAGTGGAAACTATGCTTTCAAATTTTAATATTCTCGGCTGTAACATGAGTATAAAAGTTCACTACCTCCACAGCCACCTAGATCGTTTTCCAGAAAACTTAGGTGACTGTAGTGAAGAACAGGGGGAAAGATTCCACCAGGATATTAAAACTATGGAAGATCGTTATCAAGGACGATGGGATAGCCACATGATGGCGGACTACTGCTGGAGCCTTCAGCGAGACTGCCCTAGTAAACTCCATTCTAGAAAATCGTATAAAAGAAAATTTTTATGTGATTAGTGACTAATGTAATTATGTAAATTAAGTTTTTGCAATAAATACTTAAATCCATGTGTCTTTGTTTTTTTTAACTGTCAATAGTAATATTATATATTATAACAGTTATAACGTAAATTATATACACAATTTTTTAAAAAATCTCAAAAACTAGATCTGATAGACAAAATCTGAGAACCTTTTTACATTCTGCATCCAAAAATTACTCAGGAACAGTTAAAAAATCGCAGGCACCAAAATGTGTGTTGGCCTGTGTAATTTAAGTAAAATAAAATTTACCTTTTAATAAAAAAGAAAACTCATATTTTACTTCCTTATTAAGATGCACTACCCACACTACTTTTACTCTCTCTCAGGCTTGCAGATCTCCTTCGTTTCAATTCTTGCCTCTTCTGTTTTGTTTCTTTTTGTCTTTGCGCCAATAACTTCTTATATGAATTGGTATCTTCCTTTCTCTTCAGACAGCGTTTTTTCTTCAACGCCAATCTATGTCTTTTCCTTTGCAACACTAGTGGTGTAATCAATCTCTGGATCTTTGGTGCTTTAAATCTTTGTTTCTTGCCTTCATTGCCTTCCTTTGCTGGTAGAGGACGTTTCACAACATATTGACGTACATCATCTTGTTTTGTCAGATTAAACAATTTTCTAATTTGGTTTGCCCGTTTCGGACCCAATCTGCGTGGTATGTTATTGTCTGTGAGTCCAGCGATATCATGATCGCCTTTGCGAATAATTACCAATGATAGAACGCTAATGTTTGAGTCAACAATGCATCCGCGTACAGATTTACGCCGGCGCTCTCCATCACGTCGTGGACGAAAACAGGAGTGTCCTTTGGTTAATAGAAGTTGAACCTAAAAAATATAATTTAAATATTACAAAAATGACAAATTTGAGCATTAAGAAGGGAGTAGTATTACATAATTACAGGTGCTGTTGAAAATTTATTCAAAATCAATAAAAAACTGCAATATTTAAATTATATCCCTTTGGATAGCCTGTCTAAACCTTACGAGAGCCACTCCACACACTCCACACACCTGCTGCCGCACACCTGCTGCCTGTGTCTCTAAAAATGCTGCTGGGTAGATAGATTTAAATTGAGTGGCTCAGAACTGACTCTGATGATGAGTGAGCACATTATGAGGGTCTATTGTGACATATTTCACCCAGTAGCTCAATTTTCGGCTACTTCAACGATTGTGAATCGGCTTCTTGGGGTAAAAATATCGAAGGCAACGTAAAATCAAGTATATTTGATAAGAAACTCTACTATCATGGAATCTGGCCCACCAAACTTGCCTCCCGCAACTCTAGTAGGAATTGCACTGGAAGCATATCTATCAAAATAAAATGCCACACACAGTTTTGGAAAGAGTTAATCATGAAGATAAAACCGCGCTGTAATTATTGCTCCGTAATTCCAGATTCCATTCATGTAGACAGCAGGTGGCCCGCCGACTCCGACTGAATTATGCTGGGCAATGATCAGCAATCATAATTCATAACATGCCCTACAACATAAGAAACGGACATAAAATATTGTGGGTTCAGAGCGTATTCTTGACAGAGTTAGGTAATTTAGAACTGAAACTTCCAAACTTTGTTCTGTATCTTATGAAAGTCTATTTAGGTTATATGGAATATACTCAGAGATATAGAGGAGGGGAGAATCAGCTTTGCCCTAATGCGCATGTCAATATCAACCGTGTGTTATTGTTGTTTGTTTTGGTGGTGTAGTTTGCAGTTTTGTTATTGTTATGCTTTTTCGCATATTTTGTGTAAAAACAACTATTTTTTTCTCTTTTGACATCGCGTCTGCATTAAACTTCATTGTATACAGGGTGTCCCCTCTCAATTGGAAAAAAACATATTGAGGAACCATAGGCAAGCAGTTTGAGATAAGAGACTGATGTCCGGAAGTGCATGGTTTTCAAAATACAACACATTTTGCGCGCACCGTGAGAGGTTACCTCGACCAAACCTACAACAACAGGTGGATTGGTAGAGGCGGTCTCGTCCCTTGGCCAGCAAGGTCGCCGGACTTTGCCCCCCTGGACTTTTTTCTTTGGGGCGAAATGTAACGGTTGATCTATGCAACTCCTGTGCCGACAATGGAGGACCTAGTTGCTAGAGTTGTGGTGGCAGCGGAATTTATCGCGAACGATCCAGGCGTGTTTGCTCAGGTGCGCGCATCCTGGCTCGACAGGTGCAGAAAATGCATCGAAATGCATGGTGAACACTTTTAGCATTTGCTCCACTATTAATAATAAATTATTTGTAAAAAAGCCTCCTTGTTTTTCTTTCTAATAATAATGAACCTTTTAATAAACTTTTTAATAACAAATTTTTCTCGAAAACGGAGAGAGATACGAAAAAATATCATGATATTGTGATTGAACGTCAAAACGAATATATCGTGTAGAATTCTCTCCGCAATAAATCGTGGATTTTTTGTGAATATACGTTGAGTTAAATCGAGATTTTTTCAAAGTATATGCATTGAAGTATTTTGTATAACAATTTGTAAATAGAATTGTGTAAATATTGTTTTTTAACTGTGAATTGTTCATAATAAAGTTTAAATTCGGATTGGGAAAGATAAATAAAATAGCAAAAAAAAAACAACAACATTGGATACCTATACATCAGTTAGTGATAAACAAATAGAATAAATACAATATAGCAAGGTGGACAGTGCCGTGTCTGCTCTTATTTTGTCTTGTAGATTTAGTTGAAACGCACATTCTTGTTTCATTATGGAATCTCTTTGTGGCATTTGTGATTTGGTTGTTAAACCTACGGCACGCTCAGTTGAGTGTAGTGAATGCCGTACATGGTATCATAAGGGTTGTTCCACCCTTACTAACGCTGAGTTTGCCGAACTTTACACCAAGGTGAAGAAGAATAAGAAGCATGACTGGGCATGTAAGAGCTGTCACCAGGCAAGGTCGAGTGGAAGGCAGAGTCTGGGTATCACAACTCGTTCATCTGTGCAGCAGGACCGGGTCATTGACGTCGATGATCCGATCGCCGTGCAGATCAATAGCGTATTATCCAAGAAGAATGCCGACATGAATGATGTAGTACAAGTTATGACACTTTTCTATAAAATACTTTTGGAGCAGAAGAACGATATACAAAACTTCATAACTGAGGCGAGACTCAGCCCTGATAATACAAGAGAACAAATTGCTGGAATGAGGGAAAAGGTAGATAGTCTTGAAGATAGGTTGAATTTGATGATGAACAGCATCGACAATCCTAAGTTGAGAAACACTGATGTGCATGCTTCTGAAAGGGAATCAGTGATCAACGAAATTAATGAGCGAATGAAACGTGAAAGAAACATAATAATATATAATATGCCTAATGCTACTGATCAGCATGCTGGGGATGTGAGTTCTGTTGATGAGATTCTGAGTGTAGTATGTCCTGCCATATCATCCGACAACTTGAATATTAGGAGGATCGGTATTGGTAAAAATGGGAAACCAGCACCAGTCAGGGTGATCTTGCCTACTAAAGCTGAGGTTTTCGAGGTTCTGAAAAACAAAAGGAAGCTTCCCGCAAAATACAAGGGAGTATTTATTTCGACGGATCAGACAAAGTTACAGCGAGACTATTATATAAAGGTACGTGGCGAGCTTGAAGAGCGAAGAGCAAAGGGTGAGCTGAATATTTACATTAAGTATGTGAGTGGCGTGCCTACTATTGTAAAATCAAAAAACTAAATATCAAAGTTGGACATATTAATATTCGATCTTTGGTAAATAATTTTTCCGTCATAAAAAATTTTTTGTTGTCTGAAAGTTATGATATTTTAGCGCTATCCGAGACGTGGCTGAATAGTCAATATCCTGATAAATATTTATCTATCAAAAATTATAATTTACACAGAGCTGACCGACATACAAGGGGCGGCGGCCTTGCCGTCTATGTTAAATCAAACATAAAGGTGAAACCTGTATTTTCTAATACTGCTGAGGGTCATCTTGAACAACTCTGGCTAATACTAAGTATTCAGCACAATAAATTAGGCATAGGAATAATATATAGACCACCCAGCTTAAGCATAAATTCTGTGTATGAGTTGTATGATCCATTGGAGAACGTGTTTTTGGAAACTCATACATTGCTTGTTATGGGCGATTTTAATATTAATTATTTAACTGCCATATCGCCTGAAGTCACAAAATTGAACTCAGTTCTTAATAATTACAACCTTAGTCAGATCATCGATGAACCTACAAGGGTTACCGAAAGCACGGAATCATTAATTGACCTTATTTTTCTTAGTAGTAGTTTGAATTTCTCCTCTTCGGGTGTCTGTGATCTGTATTGCAACACGGACCATTTGCTAATATTTTGTAACATACTACTGCAAGTCGATAAAGCATCGCCTAAAGTTCTAATATATCGCGATTTCTCGAATTTTGATGCCGATAGTTTTCACGAGGCTGCAAACCTCATTGCATGGAATGATCTTAATGCCTTGGATGATCTGAACGTGAGAACCCAGCAACTAAATGACCGCATTCTGAACTTATTTGACAGGTTTGCGCCAATTAAGACATATATCACTAAACGCCCCTTACAGCCGTATAAAGCTTATAAAAGGTACCTAAACCTGAAAACTCCCGCCACAAGGCAATATTATGTTGAATTACGAAACTATATAAAAAATGCTATAAAAGCAGAGAAAAATGCATATATCCAACATACATTAAACCATAGAACTGATCCAAAAAAGTTGTGGCGCGATATCTCTTCAAAACGCTAATGATATAAACAACCATTTTCTAAATGTTGCGGGCTCGTCTGATGTACCGAATAACTTTATAGATTTTTTCAAGAATAACTTATATAATGATAATTTCTCTTTTAAGTTTCATGATATAACATCAGACGATGTTATGAATAATATTCGATGCATTAAGTCTGAAGCATACGGTGTGGATAATATTAACGTCAAAATGCTTAAAATAATAATTGGCCACTGTTGTGAGGTGTTGAAAGCAATTTTTAACGATTCTATTAATTCCGGCGTGTTTCCACAAATTTGGAAATCCGCTAATGTAATCCCAATTCCAAAAATTCAGTCACCCACTTCATACAATGATCTTAGGCCTATAAGCATATTGCCAACGATGTCGAAGATATTTGAACGTATTGTTAGCGCACAGATACAAGAATATTTAAACTTAAACAGTATTCTAACGCCATTTCAATCCGGCTTCCGCAAGAGGCACAATACTGCGACGGCCCTCTTGAAAGTTACTGATGACCTGGCTCGAGCGCTTGACATATCTGAATGTGTAGCATTTATTCTTCTTGACCAGAGTAAAGCGTTCGACCTGGTAAATTTCCATCTGCTTCTCTCCAAACTGAAATATTTGGGCTTTGATCCGGTTTCGTTGAACTGGCTGAAGGGGTATTTATTTGATCGCCATCAAAGGGTGAAACTTAGTTCAACACGGTGGTCTGACGTGGGAGTGATGAAGCGCGGCGTTCCTCAGGGCAGCATCTTTGGCCCGCTCTTGTTTTCCGTGTACTGTTTTGACGTTGCCTCAAATTTAAAACATTTAAATATGCACATGTATGCGGATGACGTTCAGTTCTATATACCTTTCCATGTCATGAATGCACCCGATGCGATTGCTAAATGTAACGAAGACTTATTTAATTTTTCCGTCTGGTGTGAGAGTAATGGTCTTCGAATAAATCCTTCTAAAACGGTTGCTATGTGTGTGGGGAGTGATCGTCATGAGGACCTAATTACTCAAAAATTATACTATTATAATCAATGACACTGTTATAGAGTGGGCGCAGAAAGCGAAAAACCTCGGTGTAATATTTGATTCAAGACTAAGCTTTAACGAACACTGCCTCACAGTTTACAAAAGGGCAATGTATAGACTCAGATCAATATATTCATTGAAGCACTCCCTCAGTGAAACAACAAAGTTAAGACTAGTTAAGGCACTTGTATATCCACACGTTGACTACTGTTCTCAGGTTTACTATCATTTTTTAACTGACTATAACAAAAATAGGATCCAGCGAGTTCAGAATGCGTGCATAAGATATGCAAGTTCGGTACCTTACAGATCTCACATCACTCCATTTTTACATCGGCTTAACGAGCCCAAATTTTACTTAAGATTTGATTACATTTTCTTGCTGTTGCTTCATAAGATTTATCATACTCAGACACCCGTTTACTTGTACGAATTAATTAATAGATCTTCTGTACATAATGTAAACATAAGGCATAATACTTTTACAATTCCACAACATGTAACATCGAAGTTTGAAGGCTGCTTTTCATATATAGCACCTCAACTTCTCAATAGAATAATTGATTTATTGGACTTACCTTTAGAAACTTTCAAAACTCAAATTAAGTCACGATTAGCAATGTAATTTTATAGTGAATTGATTTGCTGTATCGACGATTATTTATATTTAAAATTGTTAGTAATAGGTAGAGTGGAAGAATGGCTTAAAGCCAAATCTCTTACCTTTTGTGTGAGCTGTGTAGTTTTAAGATAACCAAAAATGTAATTGAACTTGTAATTCTACAGTATTGCTCAATAAATTATTTTATTATTATTATTATTATAAGTGGCAAAAAAGTTGTATTTTTAACTGAGCTTTCTAAAAAAAGTATAAAATTTTCAAAAAAAGTCAGTAGCGTACATTTTTTTGTCATTTTTATTCGTGACACTGTCCCCCGGGGCGCCACTGGAAGTCATAATTAACATTTAATTAGTTCTAACTGAGCGTTTTATTAAGCTTACATCACCAGCGAATTTCAAGAAAACCGGTTAACGTGTCTTTGAGATATTGAAGAAAAAAAGGTTTTTTGAAAAAAACTTTGACACCCTGTATTTTGAAAACCATGCACTTCCGGACATCAGTCTCTTATATCAAACTGCTTGTCTATGGTTACTGCTTATTAGTTATTACTTTTGGACTTTTTGGAAATAGGTATAGCTCATAGCGAAACCACAGTATAATAAATAATACAGTATTCTGTCTTTCACGTTTGCAAGCCGTCCTGCGCATATCGTCGCGCATGCCGCCATTATGGGTTACAACGTCAAAATAATCGCATTGACGTAGATAGATACAGTTCACTACTGTGTTCAATATATAGTTCATTGTCGGCGTGTACGAGATAAATAAATATTGTGTTTAAATCTAAATCTGTGTTTTGTGTTTCTGGTATAGTGTTCGTGAGAATTAAAAGGATTTTAGTTGTATTAACGTGTCTTGGGATTCATACAATGAATAATCACGGAGGACATGTGTGTGTTGCAAAATGTTGTCCCAATAAGCGGTACACTTGCTCTAAACATTTTTTTCGCTTCCCCAAAGATCCTGTTAGGTGAGTAATCAGTAAAAATTAAGATAAATACTAGATAATTTTACGTTTATAACAACTATTTGTATAACCGTAAAATTTATATTACGAAATGACAGTATCTAATATGTTTTTAAACTAAATACAAGTAAAACATAAACACAAGTTGTCGCGTGGCTAGTTGTTATTTTATTGACAATATCA
This sequence comes from Apoderus coryli, assembly GCA_911728435.2. NCBI lineage: Eukaryota > Metazoa > Arthropoda > Insecta > Coleoptera > Attelabidae > Apoderus > Apoderus coryli. The sequence goes on along the minus strand of OU452204.1, from coordinate 4,099,958 downwards.
TTATAAAGTTTCAAGAAGTATTTGCCAAAATTTGCCTTTAAAGTTGCTGTTGTTGTAATTTGTGAATTAAACTACCCGTTTAAGTCACTACAACGATATTCATAATAAACCACGAAAATTGAAATAAACGCGATTTATTAATAAAGAAAAATAACAAACTAAATACAAAACTGAAACGATTTTAACTGACCAATATAATATAGAAATTGAAAACTAATCAAAAATCTGACAATCTTAATTCTTTTTTGACAATAACAATTTTTTCCAATAGTTATTATTATTGTTATTAAAAATCACCCAATCATGTCAACATTTAACTAATAACACCACTCAAGGTTGTTTTCAATCACTATGACACACCACAAATATTTCTGAAATTGACAGCAATATTATTATGTACTTAAATATTTTTACAAAAATAAAAATACAGTACTGTGGTTAGAAACCAAAAACTATAATTATTCTTAGTCAGGACCTGTTTTGTAACCCAAAATGGCGGCATCTTACGTCACACTTTTTTTCAAAGTGCGAACGTGGAGACGGAATGCTGTACTTATTAATGCTGTGGCGAAACTATGCAAAAGTAAATTCTGGTTCCAACCATCCAATAATATACCGGGTATCTATCACATTAAAAAAAATAACATTTTCAACAATCAAATCAATAATTGCTCATCAAATTGTGTTCACCATGTACGCGATAAATCAAAGTGGTTTTCGAAAATAACATTCTTGTGCCTCCATATACTCCACAAGCGCTTATACCATAGTCGCCAAAAGGCGAAAGAATCACCATATCTAAGAAACCGTTCAAGTTTACGGAAACCTGATGGAATTCATCATGAAATTGTCTCAGGAATCGAAAAATGGGTATTTCATTTAAAATAAAAAAGTAATGGCTACTTTAGGTATATCTGGAAGTGACACGACCTTAAAATGGGAGAAAATCTCTATCAACCCTGGATTCAACAAATTTTAAAACAATTCTAACGAACGGCTACCTAAACTTGAAGACGTAGAATACAGACATTATTTGGTTTTACAAAAGATTGCTATTAAAGGCAGCAACTTTTTTATGATATATTTAATATCAAAGCTATAAATTACTAGTAAATATTTCTGCTATGTTTAGGAAATATGTTTTAATTTAAAGTAGTCCATATCCAAATGGAGTAGATCGTTACTAATGGTAGAAAATAAAAGTCGTACTCGTTTAGGCATAGATCGAATTAGGTGATCAATATCCTCTAGGCTATTACGTTCCGGCCACCGCCACTTCATGTCTAAGGGCTTCTACAGTTTGATGAGGTTCAATATGTTCAATAGGCGACAAATCTGGAGATCTTAGGGGCCATCCGAGAAGATTAATTTCGGCTCGTTCAAAATAGTGCAAAGTTTTTCTTGCTACATTTGGCCGGGCGTTATCTTGTTGAAAAATCAGTGTTCTAAGGTTGGGAATTAGATGAGGTTGCACTATTTCATGGAGTATCGGTATGCTATCATATTGCCTCTGACGAACACTAGGGGAGATCTGGAGCCATCAGCAACGTTCGTGCTCGATCATCATGCATGGCCAAACAGAATCGCAATTCATGCAAAGACTACGTGGTTCCATTCTGGTTCCACGCTAACCGTTTTCTAAACCATTGAAGCCAATTGGTTCCATGTTCTCGCGTCAAGGATGCAATGAGGTCGAAAAGACATAAGACCGAAACTACGTACTCGCCGATATAAAGTGCGCATTCCAATAGGTCTTCCATATTCTGCAAACCAATGATCAGCTATTATGGCCCTGTTGGTAGAGAATCGTTATCTTAGAGATAACAACCTTAAACGGCGGTCTTGGCGATCTGTTGCTTCTTGTTCGACCTTCTTGATGCCATGCCTGATAACATCTCACTACAGTATCTACACTTCTGTTAACTCTGGTAGCAATATCACGATATGAAAGTCCAGCCACCCGCAAGCCACATATACGGCCCCTATCAAACTTGGAGTTTGAGGTCCTGGAGACCATTCGCCACTTAAAAAACTCGGGCAGTGTTGATATGTTTGACTGCAGCAGTTTCTTTGTGAAGGAATATGCACAGATCTTAGTTAAGCCTTTAGTGCACATCTTCAATTTCTGTTTGTGCGGCGGCATTTTCCCTGAGCCATTCAAGTTGACTAGAGTTATCCCTGTATTTAAAAAGGGTAACATTGATAATGCTTCTGATTACCGACCGATTTCTATAGTTCCTATATTTGGAAAAATTTTTGAGATTATATTAAAGCAAAATCTAACTTCTTTTTTGGAAGCGAATAACCTTTTGTGTCCTGGACAGTTTGGTTTCAGGGGTGGTCGGTCGACAGTTCAGACGGTGGCTCGTGTGGTGTCTGACATAGTCGAGGGCCTGGAGAGATGTGAATTTATTAATCTCACCTTATGTGATCTGAGCAAGGCCTTTGACTGTGTGTCTCATGAAGTTCTTCTGACCAAGCTTTCTCGATATGGTGTGCGGGGACTCTCGTTGCAGCTGCTGCGGTCGTACCTGACTGGCAGAGGACAGACAGTGGCTCTTCGGTCGGAGCTGTCTGAGGTGAGGGTATTAACGAGTGGAGTGCCCCAGGGCTCTGTGTTGGGTTGTGCTCTTTGTCGTTTATATTAACGACTTATATAGTTATTTGAATCCTGGAAGGGTCACTCTTTATGCTGATGATACCTCTTTGGTGTGTTATGGGAGCAGTGTTTCCCAGCTCGAAGGTCGTGCGGGGCACCTTGAGGGAGTTGCGAATGGCTGGTTCACTAGTAATCTGCTGAAACTAAATATTGATAAGACCCAGAGACTTACATTTTCCAGTGCTAGTGGAAATGCTCGGGGACAAACAGCCAACTTATGGGGGATTATTGTTGATGATGCGCTTTGCTGGGCGTCGCACGTTGATTTTCTCAGGGGTAAGTTGTCTTCTAGTATTTAAGTTATTAGGAGGCTCAGACATTGTCTGAGTCAGCAAGCTCTGAAACTGTTTATTTCTCACTGTTCAATTCTCATATTTCTTATGGAGTGAGTCTCTGGGGTAACTCGTCATCGGCTATGCAAATATTTAGAGTGCAAAAAAAGGTGGTTCGCATTCTGGCAAATGCTGGATATCTGGAGCATTGCAAGCCCATTTTCAGGTCTCTCAATATAATGCCTCTCCCGTCTTTATATATATATTACCAATTGCTTGAGATTCACAGATGTAAGCCCGATTTGTGTATTAACTCAACTTGTCATGAGTATGGTACGAGATCTGCGGACTTGGTACGGGCTCGACGATGGAGATTGACTAAGTCTGCAAAGAATTCCCTACAGATTCGGTTGTATAATGCACTTCCTCGTAGGGTCCGGGAGTACAGTTCGGAAATGTTCAAAAGAACTATAAAATCATACTTGCTCAAGCATGTTTTTTATTCTGTGGAAGAATATTCCCAGGAAGTTGTATATTTTAGCAATTAGTCGCTTTTAATTTGTTTGTACCTATGTTACTTACACTTTCATGTTTTTTGTTGTAGATATAGTTTTTGTATTTTGACGTACTGCAATTGTTTTGTACAAAACGTAGTCAATAAAGATTATTATTATAATCGCTGAAATTGAGGTCTATTTTGACGAGAAAGAGAAATCGTATAATAGAAGTGTTATTGAAAAGTTGGAAAATCGCTATATAGTCGTTGTATTGGCCTCTAACGCAACTAAGTTGAATAATAAAATCGAGTTTTGTCAACATTTTGATTTTTTCTGACTTATCCTACGGACTTATTGAATGACCTGTTACATATTATATTCTTATAAGAATATAGATTCCAACTACTTAACTGGTGAAATTTTAAACGCTATTTTCTCGAGAATTATGGCGGCAAATATCAAAAGTGACCTATCGCTGAAAAGCAGATGAAAAATAAGTGGCGGCTCGTGGGTAATTTAATTAGGCAGGCACTAATATAATAATGTATATGAAGAAAATTGACAATCTAAATTTTTATTTGCTATCTAAAGCCATCCTGGCCAACTAAAATCAACTAAATTTCAAATTCATATCACTATTGTAATAGAAAAATGTAAATAAAAAAAATATAAAATGGGGAGTTGCCATTTAAAAATTTTGATTTATGACACTTTTTTCAATTTGATTTTTTACCCTTTTTTTCAAATACCCTGTATTAATATTTACTAAAATAAGCTGTTGCCCCCGAGGCACGAATAGCTCTCCATATTTAAGTGTAAAAGTAATAATTTATGACCTTTTTGTCATTTATCTAAATTTAATAAATTTTTGTTTTGTTTTAGACATCAGCTATTTTTTTTAAGTATCGGGTTTTGTGCCTTTTTCTTCTCTTTGGAGGCACTATTTATACGCAGATATTTTATATTTCAGATCTAGGCCAAATTCTTGTACACAAAATAATTGATTTTTTTTAGTTTTATTATAAAATTTATTTTGCCCCCTTTTCTACTATTTACGAACGCCTATGAAAACAAAATTGTTATGCTGCATGTTGTACATTATCCGTTAAGTGGTTTTTGAGTTATCACGGATAAAAAAAATTTCTGACCCTTTTATAGAATTTTCACGGACGCCTATGGAACATTAATTTTTCTCGTGTATTTTTAACACCAATTCAACTAGTTAAATATTAAATTTTTTACATTTTAATTTTTTTTTCATTTTACCCCTTTTTTTTACTATTTACGAACGCCTATGTAAATAAAAATTTTATGCTGCATTTTTTAGGTTATCTTATATCAAAGCTATATATAATTAGCCAATTTTCCTGGTATATTTGGGAAACATTTTTTTTTCGTTTTTGACCCTTTTTTTAAGACTATTTTCGAACGCCTGTGTGAACTAATTCTTTTATGTAACATTTTTTAAATTTTTAAACCCTCTTTTAAACCCATTGCCTACGCTCAATGTTAATCACCACCTATAAATATCCTGTAGTATTTTCGTACCAAATGTGGTTAAAATCCGTTAAGTGGTTTTTATGTTATCACGGATTCAAATTTTTTCTGACCCTTTTATAGAATTTTCACGGACGCCTATGGTACATTAATTTTTGTCGTGTATTTTTAACACCAATTCATCTAGTTAAATATAAAATTTTTTACATTTTAATTTTTTTTTATTTTGCCCCTTTTTCTACTATTTACGAACGCCTATGTAAATAAAAATTTTATGCTGCATTTTTTAGGTTATCTTATATCAAAGCTATATATAATTAGCCAATTTTTCTGGTATATTTGAGAAACATTTTTTTTTTCGTTTTTGACCCTTTTTTTAGACTATTTTCGAACGCCTGTGTGAACCAATTCTTTTATGTAACATTTGGTAGGTTATATTCTATTACAACTATAAAAAATTATTCCATATTTCGAATAAGTTTAGGAAATATATATTTTTTATGTTTTGACCCCTTGTCCACTATTTATGAACGCCTATGAAAGTAAGTTATTTATGACACATTTTATAGGTTATATTCTATTAAAGCTATAAATAATTAGTTAATATTTCTGCTATGTTTAAGAAGTACGTTTTTTTAAAATATTTTTTACCCCATTTTACACTATTTTCGAACGCCAATGTGGTCTAATATTTTATGTTAAATATTTTAGGTTATATTCAATTAAATCCGTAAAAAATTATGCAGTATTTCGGATAAGTTTAAGAACTATGAATTTTTTTAATTTTTGAACCCTCTTTTAAACCCCTTGCCTACGCTCAATGTTTCCCAAAATCTAATCAGCTCCTTGCCATGTCCAATAGTATTTTTGTACCAAATTTGGTTAAAATCTGTTCAGCGGTTTTTGCGTTTTCGTGCATACAGACAGACAGACAGACAGACTGACAGACAGACAGACATTTTTTTAGAACTACTTATTTATGTATAAAATGACCAAAAACAAGTATTTCCGGTGAAATTAAAAAAATTTTTTTTTTCATGAAACTAATAGTCTCCATATATACATATATTACATATATGATATGGAGAGCTAAAAATATATGTAGGCGGCTAAAGTAGGTCTATATCTCGCAGGATATTCTAACAAATTAAATTATTAAAACTTCCATATAATAAAAAATTAATTTTTTTTTAAATTATGGAAGCTTTAATAATTTAATTTGTTAGAATATCCTGGCCTTGGCCTAGAAGATCTGAAATATAAAATATTTACCTACGTATAAATAGTGCCTCCAAAGAGAAGAAAAAGGAACAAAACCCGATACTTAAAAAAATAGCTAATGTCGAAAACAAAAAAAAATATTTATAAATTTTAGATAAATGACAAAAAGCTCATAAAATTATTACTTTTAAATATGGAGAGCTATTCATGCGATCGGACTATCCATATGAAAGTTAGACAACTTTTTACAAACCAACATTCTCCGGCTCCTCCACCATTTATTTAAGAATATAGGGAAAACAGGTTTATATAAAAAAGTTTTAGAAGTGTACCTACTTAAATCATCCTCATTAAGTTTAACACTTACGTATAATATAAGGATATTTTAAAGTAAACAGTGTTTTTCAATTTAGAGTTAGATTTGCGCCCTCTAGTGGACATTTTAGAAAACAAAAACTATTTTCTAGCGATTTCCCTTATCCGCTTTTACTGAAACAAAAAAATCCTAAAGCCGTAACATGATTAGTTTTTGAGATAGAGCCGACGTCCTTTCTTATCTGTACACCTGGTACAAGTGTATTATACCGAAAACATCTTGTATTAAATGTTCAGACTTATCGGCTTTCAATTTTTACTTTCTCGCACACGGATTGTATTGTAAACGCGCAAACAAAAAATTTGAGATAAAAACGGATATAACCATTTTGAAGTGCGGAGGGTGTGGGTTCGAATCCCAGCTATGGCAATCTTTTTTCTTTTTTTAATTTTTGAATAAAGTAGTTCGTTACCTTAGTTGGGTCTGGTGCCCTAGCCTGCAGCTCGAAATAACTACTTTTTTTGAATTTTTTTTTATGTGATCATTAAATAGACTATTTTGAACATAATTAGCTATGGTATTTTAACTTTTTTTAAGTTGATTATAAAAGAGGCTAGAATAAGTACTTACAAATTTCATATACTATACTCAGCATTGCATATTCATAGCTCTTTCATATCATCATATAAATGATTAATTAACCTCTTTTAAACACATTTTAAGTAACAAAATTTGTAAAACAATTAATTAGTAACCAAATAATGATAGAAATTAATAATTCACAACTTATTTACTACGAATTTATAACAACAATAACAGGAAACCTATAACCTATATGTCAACAACGCATAGGAAACAAATATAATTCAACAGTCAACGTTGCCTCGTTGCCAGATTGTATCTGATTTCATTAAATCTAATTATATTAATATAATTTAATTTTTCTACGATCATGCAAAGAATTACTAGTTTTGCAGTACCTATTGCAATAGTTTTCTTTCTAGATCTCAGCTAAGTTGAACTGTTGTGGTATGAATATTTACCACTCACCTCATTTTAAATTTTGAGTAGAGTTTCAGGAAAGAATGCAACTCTCGATAAATTTTACGTCTTTGGATCTGATGCATGCGCACAGAACGTCAGGTAGTTCGTGATATGTTTATAACTAGAGAAGACGAAGCCAAATGGGAGTAAGTTAACTAGGTTATGTAGGTAGCTAGGACCTTATTATTTATATATTTTTTCTGTGACGGGAAAAAAGTTTGACATATTATCTCTGTATCCTACCAACCTAACAAACCTCCTACCTACCTAACTAATCTGAAACTTAAACCTCATGCGCACATATCGGGCCTGCACTTAGCAAGGGCTTCGCCCTTGCTTTCCTACTTAACTACCTACCTAACTAATTACCTACCTACCGACCAAACCTCCTACATACCTTACTAACCTCCTACCTACCTTACTAACCTCCTACCTACCTTACTAACCTCCTACCTACCTATCTAACCTCCTACCTAACTAACCTCCTACCTACCTAACTAACCTCCTACCTACCTAACTAACCTCCTACCTACCTAACTAACCTCCTACCTACCTAATTAACCTCCTACCTACCTATCTAACCTCCTACCTAACTAACCTCCTACCTACCTACCTAACTAACCTCCTACCAACCTAACTAACCTCCTACCTACCTAACTAATCTGAAACTTAAACCTCATGCGCACATATCGGTCCTGCACTTAGCAAGGGCTTCGCCCTTGCTTTCCTACTTAACTACCTACCTAACTAATTACCTACCTACCGACCAAACCTCCTACCTACCTTACTAACCTCCTACCTACCTACCTTACTAACCTCCTACCTACCTATCTAACCTCCTACCTAACTAACCTCCTACCTACCTAACTAACCTCCTACCTACCTAACTAACCTCCTACCTACCTAACTAACCTCCTACCTACCTAACTAACCTCCTACCTACCTTACTAACCTCCTACCTACCTATCTAACCTCCTACCTAACTAACCTCCTACCTACCTAACTAACCTCCTACCTACCTTACTAACCTCCTACCTACCTATCTAACCTCCTACCTAACTAACCTCCTACCAACCTAACTAGCCTCCTACCTACCTAACTAATCTGAAACTTAAACCTCATGCGCACATATCGGGCCTGAACTTAGCAATGGCTTCGTCCTTAATTTCCTACTTAACTACCTACCTAACTAACTACCTACCTACCGACCAAACCTCCTACCTACCTAACTAACCTCCTACCTACCTTACTAACCTCCTACCTACCTAACTAACCTCCTACCAACCTAACTAACCTCCTACCTACCTACCTAACTAATCTGAAACTTAAACCTCATGCGCACATATCGGGCCTGCACTTAGCAAGGGCTTCGCCCTTGCTTTCCTACTTAACTACCTACCTAACTAACTATCTATCTACCGACCAAACCTCCTACCTACCTAACTAACCTCCTACCTACCTAACTAACCTCCTACCTAACTAACCTCCTACCTAACTAATCTCCTACCTAACTAACCTCCTACTTACCTAACTAACCTCCTACCTACCTAACTAACCTCCTACCTACCTAACTAACCTCCTACCAACCTAACTAACCTCCTCCTACCTAACTAATCTGAAACTTAATCCTCATGCGCACATATCGGGCCTGCACTGCTTTCCTACTTAACTACCTACCTAACTAACTATCTACCTATCGACCAAACCTCCTACCTACCTAACTAACCTCCTACCTACCTTACTAACCTCCTACCTACCTAACTAACCTCCTACCTAACTAATCTCCTACCTAACTAACCTCCTACTTACCTAACTAACCTCCTACCTACCTAACTAAATTCCTACCTACCTAATTAACCTCCTACCTACCTAACTAACCTCCTCCTACCTAACTAATCTGAAACTTAAACCTCATGCGCACATATCGGGCCTGCACTTAGCAAGGGCTTCGCCCTTGCTTTCCTACTTAACTACCTACCTAACTAACTATCTACCTACCGACCAAACCTCCTACCTACCTAACTAACCTCCTACCTACCTTACTAACCCCCTACCTACCTAACTAACCTCCTACCTAACTAACCTCCTACCTACCTTACTAACCTCCTACCTACCTAACTAACCTCCTACCTACCTTACCAACCCCCTACCTACCTAACTAACCTCCTACCTACCTTACTAACCCCCTACCTACTTAACTAACCTCCTACCTAACTAACCTTCTACCTACCTAACTAACCTCCTACCTACCTTACTAACCCCCTACCGACCTAACTAACCTCCTACCTAACTAACCTCCTACCTACCTAACTAACCTCCTACCTACCTAACTAACCTTCTACCTACCTAACTAACCTCCTACCTACCTAATTAACCTCCTACCTACCTAACTAACCTCCTACCTACCTTACCAACCCCCTACCTACCTAACTAACCTCCTACCTACCTTACTAACCCCCTACCTACTTAACTAACCTCCTACCTAACTAACCTCCTACCTACCTAACTAACCTCCTACCTACCTTACTAACCCCCTACCGACCTAACTAACCTCCTACCTAACTAACCTCCTACCTACCTAACTAACCTCCTACCTACCTAACTAACCTTCTACCTACCTAACTAACCTCCTACCTACCTAATTAACCTCCTACCTACCTAACTAACCTCCTACCAACCATTTTTTTGCACTATTTCGATTGACAGTTTGTGAGAAATCGAGTTTAAATGACAGTGATATTTTGCGTTCCTTTTACTACACAAATGAAAATATTGAATATCAAATTATTATGTAGAATGAAAATAAAATCTGGCAACATTGATACTGATTGAAGAATAATGACATTTGTTTCAAATTAAATAATACCAAACATAACCAATTTTTATTAGAACTGTTTATTATTGAGAAAATGATAATATTTATTACTGAAATTAAACCTACATAAATATTTGAACTTATTGTCCAATACGAGGTCCAATATGTACAAAGTTATCCAAGAATTGATGTAACTATGGAACTTCTATTAAACTGAATTGATATAAGTACTATTTTAACACATTTAGTACCATAGTATGCGTGAGTACATAATCTAGTTTATTTTATAATCAACTTAAAAAAAGTGAAAATACCATAGCTAATTATGTTCAAAATAGTCTATTTAATGATCACATAAAAAAAAAATCCAAAAAAAGTAGTTATTTCGAGCTGCAGGCTAGGGCACCAGAGCCCCTTAGTTTATTGGAGATAATTAATAAAATTGTGTTTCGTTACGCAGGTCATATATTTTTGATTATATTATTATGTCGGAAAACTTTTGAGGCGACACAACCGATTTTTTATATTTTGATGTGCGCATACTTGGCGCTTGTGGTGATTGAAACGTTACATTTTAGCACTATATTCGTCGCATTCTTGAAGTGCGAGCAGTAAATAATTTTGTGTAGGTCAAATTATAAGGTCCAATATCACAATAAATTTGCTTCAGACACTTACTCTACCATTAGTGAGGACACCCTGTTTCATCGGAAACCCCTGTTTATCATTACCACCAGTAATTTTGAACACATATCCCTTCCAGTCCTCGCCAAGCGGATCAGCAACTATTTCCGATCCCATCCGCTTATCGAAAAATATACGAATTTTGTGATCATCCACAATTTCGAACAATTTCTGGCATCCTGATGCTGGATACGCAATATTTAGTTTCATAACCAATCAGAATATATTTTCTGTGCTGCAAAAATATTATACCTGTTAGCTACATTCTCAACAGGTCCTCAAATTGCTGCCTATAGGTATACTAAATTTTTAAATAACACAAACTTATTTATAAATTAGGTATTTTAATGGTTAGGTATTGATTATTGATATAATATACATTACTCACTTCTTTCTAAATTAGTGACAATTCCATATAACTGTTGGTGAGGTATTTATATTTTGAACGCGCTTTATTCTGTACAACAATTCAACTTATTGATTAAATTACGCTTCACATTATGCAATGCCAAATGCCAATACTGCATCTGTAATCAGTGTTGCCAGGTCGATTTCTAGTTCAGCAGGAGAATGAGAAAGAGACAAATATATTAAAATTTTTGCATAATACGTATTTTTATTTGACATAAGCAAAGATTAATGTAGATACATGTAGATTAATCTTTGACATAAGTATAAGGAATACATTAATCTTTGACATATGCCATGTCAAAGATTCATAACGTCTAGAGAATTTTAGAACTTATTTTTGACAGCATTATTATTGGTTGCATAACTGATATATACTGTTCCTTCCTATTGGTAAGAAAAGCTAGGAAAACCAGCTCTTCCAGAAGGCACAGCATCACATCATTTTTTATATGAAATACGCACAGACATTTAATTTCTAATGACACCTGCGCATTTCTTGCCGAAAGGAACAGTGCACGGAATCCGCGGGTGTAGCGTTTCACGCAAATGGGAGCTGTGATACAGACAGTGACGCCACAATGTTAATGCGATGTATTGTTTGATTGGCTCTGGGAGCCATATTGAGGCAAAAATAAAAATATATTTTGTGTTGCATACCACAAGCACATCTTGGTAATAATTTTATATACATAGAGATTTGCATATATACACTTCAAACCGATTTGTTTTCTAAATTTATTTCACACAGAAAAATGTACTGAAAGTATTATTATACTCTATGCAGTCAGTAGACCAGGGTCGATGATACCTACCCATTGGAAAAGGTAGAAAATATACAAAAATGAAAGGAAAAATAAATTACGGACGATCTGAGGTCGGGAAGGGGGAGGGGGTGAGTTTTTAAGGGTAAAAAACGGTTCATCTCGATTTCCGGTAAAACTGCAAGTCCTATGAAAAAACGTTAATGGCAATGCATGGTCCGGTAAAGTTACCGCCAGATTTTGACCTTCAAGGACAAAGTGCCGCGTCAGAATGGAAATTTTGGAAAACCCAGTTTGAAGATTATTTTGTTGCGACTGGTCAACATGAGGCTGCTGACTGTAATATTATTTAATAAGAAGTTGCAATTATAATATTGTAGGAATTTTTCATCTTACAAGTAGAATTATTTTAGTTATTTAATTGATTTCTTATAAATATGTATATTAATTTGTGCCGCTCCCTACAGAGCATATGATATGAAGTGCGACGTCATTCGTTTTGGACGTTTGACGAAGAACGAGAAAATCAAATTCAATATACCTAACTGCGTTAGCTATTTCTCGTTTTATTATTACATTAGTTAGTTCAATTATTATTCTTACCGAGTTATCATACCTAATCATCAATATTCAAGTTGTAGGTATTTTGTGTTTAATTAAATATTTTTTGAGACGTCACGTGTTTTAACCTTTTAACCCCTAGACAACGTTAAAAAAGCCTACAATACGAATGATCCTATTGAAAGTGCTGAAGATAAAGCTCTTCGAGATAAAATTATCATGGGAATCAAGGACCACACGACACGAGAAGCTTTATTGAGAGTAGATCAACTTACGCTAGAGAAAGCTATACATTTTGGTAGAACAACAGAGTGAAGTAAATCTCAAAATTTACAATTTCAGCAAGAAAATAATGTTCTTAGAAAGAATGAAAAACCGATACCTATATAACTATAGAAAACCTCAAGACAACAAAAATGTTTACGTGTGAATGTCAAAAAACACATGGGCCGAGAGAATGTCCTGCATATGGTAATAAATGCAATAAATGTGGCAAGGAGAATCATTTCGCCGTTGCGTGCAAAGTTAAGAATGTTCGAAATACCGAGAGAAATGACGATGACAATCAAAGTGGTTCAAGTGATTTGTTTGTAGGAAATATAAATGTAGATATTTGTAAATGTAACATGACATGAATGTAAAGGTAAGTATAGAAACTTTTTTGAAGACGAAAAGGTAATTATTGAAAATACAAAAATATTATCTAAGTTGGATACCAGGGCTGATGTAAATGTAAAATATATATCAGAAATTTAAGAACAAAGTAAATGCAAGACCAACTGAATATATTATGTTAAAAGTAGTGTTACTAAACCGACTGGAATCGTTAATTTAATTATTAAGTATCAAAATAAGAATATTTTTGAAGATTTTGTCATTATTGATAGAGCAACTCAGGTTCTAATCGGTGGTCAAGCTTGCACATTTAAATTTATTGAAACGAGTAAACAATATAAATAATATTTCGAATTCTAAAGAGAAATTTGTAAATGATAATATAGATATTTTTACAGGGTCAGGGAAATTTCCGGATACATGTGAAATTACTACGCTAGCAAATTTTCAACCAGTGTGTCACCCACCTAATAAAGTACCGATAGCTATTAAAAATGCATTAAAATCCGAATTAGATAGCTTAGTTAAAAGAAAAGCCATAATAAAAGTTAACATAATTGATCCACGCGCAAGTATTAATAGGATGGTAGTCGTGGGAAAGTCTAAAGGTAGTTTGAGGTTATGTTTAGACCCATCAGATTTAAATAAACAAATTGTTAGAAAACCTAGAGTAGGAGAAACTATTGAAGAAATTTGTTCAAAGTTACTAAATAGAAATATATTCTCTGTTTTTGATTTGTCGGAAGGTTATTATTAGCTTGAGATTGATGAAAATTATTCGTGGAAATGTTGTTTTTCAACTCCATTTGGCATTTATAGATTTATAGTACTTCCTTATGGTTTGTCAAACTCACAAGATTTATTTCAAGATGTTGTAGAAAAGAATTTTGGCGACATCGAAAATGTAATAATATATGTCACGATGATATGATTGTAGCAGGTAGAAAGCAAAATGAACACGATATCGCAGTTAAACAAATAATTGAACGTGCTAAAGAGGTAAGAGTTAAATTTAATAAAGATAAATTACAATTCTGTGAAAAAGAAGTTAAGTTTATGGGACAACTTTTTTCCGAAAATGGCATGAAAGTAGATTCTGATAGACTTAAAGCTTTATGTCAATTGGAATCCCCAACAAGTAAGCATGAACTGCAAAGAATTATTGGTTCATTTGCCTTTTAATAAAATAAAAATAAATATAAAACAATTATTAAATAACATGAAACATAAGTTGGACATCGCACATCGAAATTTCTTGAGGAGTTAGACGAGAATGTCCACAAGTCTCTCTCGCGGGCGGGCGTAGATGTTCAGTCCCATTCTAAACCAAACCATATTGTTTGTGGACTCTCAGCAGTGAAGGGCTAGCTCCTGGTAAGACCTCTTCCAGCCATTGATCCGAGTCGCAGCAGAACCATGCACAGGGATGAAAACAGACAGAGGTTAGTGTATGCAGCGATGGCATGAGAGCATATACAAGAAAAATACGGCAAAAACCCGCTTCAAAACTGAAGAGCGTCAAGTGACACTGACATTACTCGGCAGTAACGGTATATTGTCTTGTCCGTGGTGTTAGTGGTTTTATGTTTGTTCCTGGTGGTGTCAGTTGATCTGTCCATATACTTCCTGTCTTCATGGAGGCTCTTCAAGATACATCGGGAGATGTTGATATATTAGTTTGTGCTTATAGTGGATACCATCCACGTGTCTGGGTGATGTCACTTCAGCGATTTATGAGCGGGGACAACTTGCCCATGGCACCGTAGGTTTTTTGGATGAATTTGGTGATATGTGGTCTGAAGTATAAGAATCTATCCAATTTGATCTTTATTTTCCATATGCGGAAGAACTCCTCCAGCCTCGGCATGTGCGTCCGCAAACGCCAATTAGCAGCGGTCGCTGCAAACGACACCGATCGGAGCGAAGTATGTGTATGTATGTGATGTGTAGAGTGAGTAGAATTTGGGTGCTAGAACAGTTCCTTGGGGAACACCTGCGTTTTTGTGGCGCGTTCTTACTCGCAAAGTTCTTCCGTCAAGGTACGATATTATCAATGTAACTATGTTTATTGGCATGTCTAGTCCTGGTAGTTTAGTAACTAGTCCTGAATGCCAGACCCTGTCAAAAGGTTTTTCGACGTCTAGTAAAAGTAGGGTAGTACATTGTTGTCTGTTGTATGCCAGATTGGCTTGATGCACGATCTCACTGACTAAAAGTGCTGGTGTCAAGTGGGTTTTCCTGTCGATGTCTTCAATCCTAACGAGAATGATACGTTCTACGAGTTTTAGAGGGTGCTCAACAGGTTAATACTGCGGTAACTACCAGGGTTGTCCGGCGGTTTACCACGTTTTAGGATTGGTACAACTATCGATTCCTTACACCTGAATGGAAAATAAGGGAGCTTAATAATGACATTGATAATGTACATCAGCTGTACAATTGCCTTCCTACTTAAGTTTTTTAGAAGAATATTTTCGATATCATCCGGTCCTGGGGCCTTGTTGTATGGTAGTCTGTTGATCACCCTTCTCACCTCGCCTGGGGCCGTATTCTCGAAATCGTGATGGACTGTACAACTCTAAGTTGAATATATTGAGTAACATTTTTGTTCACAACAACGTAGATGTATGTAGGTTGTCCTCTGTTTTTTGGTATGTGTGTCGGGCTATCTGTCGCAATAACTTGGAAATGAACGGGCATATTCAGTGTGGTGTGGCCGTTGCCGTGAAAATTTGAAACAGTCCCAACGATGCCTTTGGTTGATTGGATCGTTTTGGCCGAACTAAAAGTGATCTTCGTACAGGATAGCTATACGCGTTCTTGCATCTTACAACAGTTAAAAAAAAAAGAAAATCTGGGCATCCTGGATATAAAATATGCAAAAAAAGGCAACGACACGTGGTGTTCCCAAGCGGTCACCCATCCAAGTTCTAACCACGCCCGACACTGCTTGGCTTCCGTGATCGGACCAGAACGAATCAGAATCAAAATATCTCTTTATTATTTTAAATATCGAGTATTACATTAAACATTACTTAACCTAAATATATATACAATATTCACATAATTATACAAGTGAGTATAGACAAATATATAATTTGCAAAATATACAGCCTATGCGATAGGGACCCAGCACGACCAGGGTGGGCATGATGGTAGGCCTCCTGTAGTTTTTAATGTTCGTTTCACAGATCAGCAGTAAGTGGCCTAGCTCCAAGAAATCTTTTATCCATGCAATGAGTCTGTTCGAAGCAGTTAACGCAAATAAGTAATAAGTAAACATTTGTCTGTCAAGGCTTTTCTGTTTCGAATGCAGGAAAATGTTATTAAAAAACCTGCTTGAGGGGATTACCGTTGTTGTATTTCTGTTATGCTATCCACCATGCAGGGACACACAGTATACCGTAGCGATGTACTACAATGCACGGCAACTTAATGGTGTCCAACACGGTGGAGCGCATTATGTGTGTGTTCGTTCATCTTGTTGATGCGTCAAGTCGCGTTGGTTTGTTGTTAGAAGTTATACTGGTTGCCCGTTAAACGCAAACATGACATTAAATCAGATTTTCGGTAAATATAGGCAATTTCTGATAAATCAGGTTGTGTTTGAAATGAATATTGCCATTTTGTCGGTGTTCTGTCATGTTGCGTGTCAGTGGTGATTTATAAATAACCGTAGTATAAAATTTTTGGGCTATTTCTGTCACATAATCTGTAATGTACTGTAAGTTGGTCTATGTAGATCATCGCTGCGGATGTACCGATCGCTGCCGGTAGCATGTCGAAGTATTTTATTTTCCATACGCAACAGGCGTAATTGTTGTGTGTTTGACATGCTACACCGCGCCGCGTATGTCAGTATGGGTCTCAGTACTGTCTTGTATAGTGTTAGTTTATTGTCAGTCGTTAATACACTATTTTTGTTGATGAGCGGGTATATGCTATGTACCGCTGCGTAAGTCTTCTGTATACTGTGACTCGTATGAGGCTTGAAACTCAACGTTTTGTCAAGTTTCACACCTAAGTGAGTCACAGCTCGACTTTGTGGTTCGATAGTGACACCGTCCACATGTAGCTTTTCAAAAACTTTAGTGTTGGTATGTTTTTGCGTCAGTATGATTTGTTCGGTTTTTGTCGGGTTTATTTTGATTTTCCAAGTTTTGTAGTATTGTTAGAGACAGGTCATGTGCATTTTTATATGTCTGTTTGCTGCATTTGCGTAGTAACCATGTATATACAGGGCTGTGTCGTCGGCATATAAAGCTAATTTTGTGTGGTGATATTTGGGGATATCGGATGTGTAAAAGGAGTGTTTTGGGGCTAGAACTGTTCCTTGAGGAACACCCGCTTTGAGATTTCTGGGACGCGAAATAGCGTTATTAATACCTAGTTTAAATATACGGTCTGTCAGGCAGGATTTTAGCAATATTGATTTGGTATGTTGAATTGGGATTTGGTATGTTGAATTAGGACAGTTATTCTAGCAGACCCTGGTGCCACACTCTGTCAAATGCTTTTTCCATGTCCAGAAGTACTATATTGGTAACTTGGTCTCTATTAAAAGCTATTTTGGCATCATGGACAATTTTCGAGGTAAGCATTGCAGTGCTGTGGCCTGTTCTGAATCCAAACTGTTCTGGTAGTGTAAGTCTGAGTCTGTTGTCTATTTGATCTAGTCGGGTTAGTATTATTTTTTCCGTGACCTTTGACATACTATTTAAGAGGGATATAGGACGGTAGCTGTTAGGATCGTGGGGAGGTTTTCCAGGTTTTACGATTGGGATTGTTATTGCTTCCTTCCACTTTCTAGGGGGGTATTGGAGTTTCAGGATGGCATTTATTATGTCAGTGAGCTTGACTAGAGCTTTCCTACTCAGATTTTTCAGCAAGATATTGTCGATCCGGTCTGGGCCCGGAGCTTTGTTATTGGGTAATTTCCTGATAATTCCCAACACCTCTCTTGGGGTGGAAAGGATTTTCGCTATAACATTTGGAGGGAGAGGGATAGCATCGGGAATTCGAGCGTACTGGTCTTCGATAGTAGTGTGCACATTCAGTAGGTTAGGCAGAGGAGAGTGTACTCTATATAAATGATTCACCAGTGCTTCGGCCTTTTGTTTATCGGTCACAGAGTCCCTGTCGTTTACTGTTATTGTCGGTATTTGGGGATATGTCCGTCTAAGTGCTTTCAAGATTTTCCACAGAGAGTTGTCCCTAACTGTAAGTTCTCGAAGTTTGTCGGCCCACACCCGGTTTTTGTGCTGCTTGATTTTCTCCGCTATTGTGTTTTGTAAGTGTATTACCCTTTGTTTGTCAGCATGATGTCGAGTACGCTGCCATCTTTTCCGAACACTGTTCTTAAATTTTATCAAGTTGAGAATCTCGGGTGGCAATCTATCCTGTGCTGGTCGTTGATGGACCTTCTTCGCAACTTGACTTCTAGCGTATTGAAGAGTTTGTCAGATTATCCACCTCCCTGTCAGTATCCTCTGTTGTCTGTATGTTACTGTTTAGTGGGATTTGTTCGTCAAGTATTCGTCTGTATTTTCTCCAGTCAGTGTTGTTGTAAACAAATATAGTCCTGTCAGTTTTATTGACGACTTGCCTATTTAAATCGAAAATTATAGGATTATGGTCACTATTAAGTTCGTTGACTGACTTTAAAGGTATGTGCCTACTATAGGTTTTATTTAAAACTATATCCATGTAAGTAGGTTGTCCTGTATTGTACGGCGTATATGTGTCGGTGTGTCTGTATGGACAACATGTATGTCATGTTCGTTCACGTAATTGTACAGTGTGAGTCCGTTAGGGTTGTTTATATGATTACGCCATTGGAAGTGTCTACAGTTTAGGTCGCCATAGATTATGACCTTGTGTCCCAAGTTGAACATGACGTCGAGTTCTTGGGTTGTAAGACGTCTGTTTGGCGAGTGATAAGCTGCAATCATTACAGTTCCGGGGGCTAGTTTAATCGCAATAGTCTCAAATCCGTTTAGGATAGGTGGGAGTAAGGTATGAGGTATGGAGTTTCTAACAAGGATAGCAATGCCCCTTTTGCCACCAGTAGCATCTTTCCTGTACACTACATAGTTGCGCAGTCTGTATCTGTCAGTCATTTTTGTTTCGTTAATAGCCATAATATCTATGTTGTGTGTAAGTATAAACTTTAATAGTTCTGGGATTTTTTGACCCAGAGAGTTTCCGTTCCATGAGCAAACCTTCAAAGCCATTGCTTTAGATGTTATATTTTGACAGTTCGTATTGCGCGAAGTCTTGGAGTACACACAACTTTGACATGTTATCTGAGACCCCCTCCAGCATTGTGTCAAATTTAAGTAAAGCCTTGATAGCCTGGCTCAAATTTATTTTACTGGGAATGCTGGCCGATACTCGACTCAGTGCCTGAAGATCAGATATAATATTGGAACCTACACTTACCCTATCTGTTCCTTTGTTCACCTGACCATTTTGCCCAATCCTGACTGCATTACAATTCACTGCTGCATCCTCAAGACCCTGACTTGTTTGTCTGTTTTCCTGTTCTTGCCTATGTCTAAGCCTTGCTGTCCAAGCGTTAGTTTTCGGTGGTGGTGCTGGAGTATAAGTCTTTTCTTGGCGGTTAGTTCCAGATTGTGTTTGTTTTTGAACGTACTCCTTGCGGCGGATTAAGACCACACAACCCGTGAAGTTGGCAGGGTGATCCCCTCCGCAATTCGCACAGATAGCAGGCGTGTCTGTGGTTTTCGTGCATGTATATGTCCAATGTCCCTGTCCACACTTGAGGCACTTGGGAGCTCGGCCACAATTGCCAGTTGCATGCCCCCAACCTTGGCATCTTCTGCACTGGGTTATTCGCTGTACATTTTTTCTGCGTTCCCAAGTAACTCTTGTGCTAAGTACTATGTTTGCCTGGAAATTTAAAGTTTTAAGAGTATAGTTATTAGTGGTGACAACTAAGTACAAAGGTCTACCAAGAGACTTCATTTTAAATACTCTCGAAACCGCTATTCCTAGTTCATCAGTCAGTTCGTCCTTTATGTCTTGTACGTCCACACCGGTGAGCCCCCGGAGAACAAACGCATGAGTTTTCTCCTCCGGCAGCGTGTAGGTGTGAAAGTCCATCTCACCGTCATCAAGTAGGAGTTGTTTGTAAGTTTTATATTCGTCAACGTCTTTTAAATGCAGCATCGTTGTCCCAGCCGCATATTTTACGGTGAACCCTTTTTTAATTTGGACGTTCAGCTCCTTGATGAAGTTTTTGTGATCCGCAGCTACGCCTCGGAGCACAATCGGAGGAATGCGTAGGTTGCGCCTGGTGGTAATTCCTCGGTTGCTGAAGGAGTCGTCTTCATCCGAGTCACCGGCACTTGCATTGTTTCGGGTACGTTTTTGTTGGTTTAGCGATGGACTAGTCGCTGTCATTTTTAGCGACGTCTTGGCTGCTGCCTGAACGCTTGCGGCCGTCGTTGTTCCTAATACCTCTTCGTTTGGATTCAGGATGGCAAACTTATTATTAGTTTTGGCGTCCGCCGAAATCGAAGCCCGTTTTGTCAATAGCTTAGAGAGAGTTACGGTGTGCTTGGGTTTTGTAAACACGTGGTCAGTTTGCTGATTTAACGGAGAGGTTGTGTTTGTTGTTTTCGCGGCTGATTTCGTCGGCAGCGGAGAAAATTCAGCCGGGAGACTTAGTAAGTTATCTAGGTCGATAGAGCCTAGTGATGAAACCAATGATCTGCTAGCTGTGTTGTCGTAAATTTCCATTTCTGGGTGATTATCTGCTGTCACTACGGGTAGCTCACTAGTTTTACGAGAAGGTGATTTAATATTCGGTTGTTTTTTCGGCCAATTCAAGTGAACCTCGCTCCGATGTCGTTCTAGTCGGTTTTTTAGGTTGCCTATTTCTGCCTTGTCCCATTCCTTCAACATTTGTTTCATTTCCCGACAAATCTCACATTGTAAATTAGGCTTAGTTAAATGTAAATGTTTTTTAACTGCGCCCGTATTTTTCGGGGTTACGACATTTTGTTCTGCCATTTGTTGTCGCGATTGGCTGTGTTAACTTTGTAATATTTACAAATTTTATGTGCCCCGTCGCCCTACTCAATACAGGCTTCGGGACACAGTTGATTTTTAATTTACAAACGAACTGAAAAGTGATTTTTGTACAGGATAGCTGTATGCTTTCTTGGATCTTACAACTGCTTGGCTTCCGTGATCGGACGAGAACGGGCATATTCAGTGTGGTATGGCCGTTACCGTGAAAATTTGAATCAGTCCCAACGATGCCTTGGAGTTGATTGGAACGGTTTGGCCGAACTGAAAAGTGATTTGCGTACAGGATAGCTGTATGTTTTCTTGCATCTTACAACAGTTACAAAAAAAAAAAGAATAAAAAAATAAATAAAAAAAAAAAGAGAAATCTGGACCCTGGATATAAAATATGCAAACAAAGGCACCGACACGTGGTGTTCCCAAGCGGTCTCCGATCGAACTACTAACCACGCCCGACACTGCTTGGCTTCCGTGATCGGACGAGAACGAATCAGAATCAAATTGTGTCTTTATTATTTTAAATAACCATATTTACAACAAACATTACTTGACCTAAAATATATATACAATATTTACAACAAATAAGAAAACAAAAGATAGATTTACTACATTTACAAAGAATATGTACATGTCTATGCCTCAGGGACCCGGTATATGACCTGGGTGGGCACGGTGTTCAGCCTCTTGTGGTTTAAATGTTTATTTTTATTTAAACCAGTAAATGGCCCGTCTCCAAGTACGACTTTTCTCCAGGTCATGATCTGCAATAGCACTTTGGGTACAAACTAATTGAAAAACATGAGTAAAATTAACTAACTGATTAGGCTTGTTTGTTGTTAATGCAGGAAAATTAATATAAAAACCTGCTTGAGGGTTTTAACATGTGTGTTAAAAATGCAGCACAACCTGACGAATAGTATGCCCAGTTGTATAAACCCAGTCAGCCGCGGGCATGCCAACGACAAGAGGAAGAGAGCGAAATCTAGTTGCGCGCTCGAAAAACAAAAGCGTCGTTGTTGTTTAAATTTTTGAAATCGACAAGTGTCAGAAAAATACTTAATTATTTTTGTTCTGTTAAATTATTCTTGATTTGTTAATAATCATATTATTTCGTATTAGTTTTATTCGTAGTGTTAGATAACTTAAAATTTTCTACAGTGTCAACTATTTATATAATACAACACAAATTTCGTAGATCCCGGGTGTTTTATTTGACGTAATGCGAACTTTAACGAATTTATTATCATTTTTGGTGCCGAAACCAGGGAATGTTGTATTGTTGTAGAAAACTAGCGTAATTATGGATCCAGCATTAAGAAAATCGTACCGTGGACAATTAACAAAACTAATAAATACCGTAGATGATGTTTTAAAGAACGATAGCGTCTGTTTAGATGATATTGCAGTGCTTAGTGATAGAATAAAAGCTTTAAGTTTGTCTCTAAAAGAAGTTAACGATAAATTAGCGCCAACATTCAAAGAGGAGCAGTTGGAAGAAGGGTGCCGAAAGATAGTTGAATATGAAGACAATGCTACCACGTGAGTGGCGCAACTACAGCGAAAAATAACGTCTGAAGTGCATATTCGTGAACAACTGCGTCATGAATTGGAGGAGGCAAGCCCAGAGGCTTCACAAACTCAAAATCAGCATGTTCAGGACCGATCGGGTAATGTGGGTATCATTCAAAACAATCTGGAAAGTACGGTAAGATTACCTAGATTAGATATTGTTAAATTTGGTGGAGATGTTTCACAGTGGCCGGAATTTTGGGAACAATTTAACGTCGCGATTCACCAAAATAAGTCCTTAAATAATACCGCCAAATTTGCATATTTAAAGTCGTATTTAACGGGTAAGGCTTTAATTACAATATCGGGTTTGAATACGTACGATAATGCTATAGAACTGTTGGAAAATGAATATACTTGTAGCGAAAAAATTGTCGATACGTATGTCCAAAAACTTTTATCGATTCCTAGTGTAAAACACGAGAAAGACATTTTCGCGTTAAGGAAATTGTTTAATACAGTGACTACTATTGTTAAATCATTAAGTACTCTAGGAATTTCTGCCGATCAATATGGTTTATTAGTAAAGTCGCTTGTTTTTAAAGCATTACCGTATAATATGCGCGTGGCATATAAAAAACAAAAATTAAAATCGGACTTCTCTCGTGATCAGGCCGATAATATGTCAGTAGTTTAACGATAAATGCGGTAATTTCGAGATCGAAATTAATAATCTTTTACAGTTGATTAAAGTAGAACTAGATTCGATTGAACAAGCTAACTGTACGTCCAATAACTCTGCAATAAAAGACTTTAGGAAGCATACGCGTTTTCAAACTAACGGAAAAAGAAGTGACAGCGGTAGCGGTAATCAATATACGGCAGCAGGGTTGTCGATCGGTATTAAAGAAATGTGTCTTTTTTGTAAGTCAAAATCTCATTTAACGGCAGATTGTAACAATTCGATAACTATTACAGCAAAAAATTACATTGTTAAACAAAATAAACTTTGTTTTAGGTGTCTTAAACCAAATCATAATTCTCGATTTTGTAAAACTGAGAACATTTCGTGTAATAAATGTAAGCGGCGTCACGTGACTTCTATGTCCGAGGGTCAAGGTACTGCTACTAGTTCTAGTACCAAAACGACTTCTAGTGATGATTCTGTAGCTTTAGTAGCTGGTGGCATTGTTGATAACATATACTTGAAAACTGCATGCGCGTACTTGCAAGGACAAAATAGCGAACATTTTGTGCGAATGTTAATAAATGGAGGCAGTCAGCTGTCCTTTATACGAGAGGACGTTTCCCGTAAATTAGATGTACAGATAGTCGGTTCTCATAGACTATCAATTCAAGGATTAGGACAATGTAATAAAGTGTCTGCAAGACTATGTAATAGGGTTAAGTTCAAGGCTAAAAGTCAACATAGCGAAACCGGTTTTCCGGTATAGTAAGCGCTGTGATCCCCCCGCAATTAGCACACACAACGGGCGCGTCTTGGTCCTTGGTGCATGTATGAGTCCAATGACCCTGTCCGCACTTGGGAGCACGGCCACAGTTCGACGTTGCATGTCCCCAACCCTGACAACGCCTGCACTGGGTTATCATCTGTGCATTTTTCGTCGCTCCCAAGTGACTCGAGTGCTGAGTACCACATTGCCATGGAAATAGAGAGTTTTGATGGTGTAGTTATTTGACGTGACAATCAAAAACAGCGGTTTCACAATGTCTTCATCTTAAATACCTTCGAAACTTCAATTATCAGTGTGTCAGTCAGGTCCTCTTTGATATCACTTTCGTCTACATCGGTCAGTCCCCGAAGAACAAACGCGTGCTTTTTGATCTGTTGCTTTCATTCAGCAACAAATTGCTGGTGATTGTCAGCAATTCCCCGTAGCACGATCGGCGGTATTCGCTGGCTGCGTTTGGATGCAGTATTACCATCCTCGCTGGATAGGGAATCTCCTAGTACTCGCTTGCTGCTAATATGAAGCCAGGGACTTGTAGTCTGTACACGTTTTAAAGTTGTTTTAGCTGCTGCCTCTATGGCAGCAGCTAACGTTGCGTCTTCAACTTCCTCGTTGGGGCTCAGGACGCTGAATTTATTGCTTCTAAGCGTTTGCATCGCCTTTGGTAAACGTCTTGTTAGTAAACGTGACAGTGATGTCGGTTCCCAAGCGGTCACCCATCTAAGTTCTAACAAAGCCCGGCACTGCTTGGCTTCAGTGATCGAACGAGAACAGGCATAATTCAGCCTTTAGCTAAATTCCATATCGGTGTGCTTGATGCTGCTGCCACTTCTTGATTTGGATTAAGAATGCAAAATCTATTTCTTGTTGTTGTTACAGACAAATTTGTCTGCGGCGAGCGTCCCACCAGCAGTTTAGACAGTGACACGTAGTGTTTGGTTTTTGGACCTCGCCGGACTCGAGCTCCAACAATTTAGATTGTTCGTTCATTTATGTAGAGTCCAATAATGACATCATAAATCAAGTGTTGACAGCGTATCTTATTATATACTCTTGAAATAACAAGCAATACATGGTCTTTAAACGTCAGATTACTATCGATAATAATACCCAAATACTTCATACTTTCCACTCTCTCCACGACTTCACCGTTCATCATTATTTTTGTGTTTAAACTATAATATTCAGTGTGGATGTATTTACTGCCGAAAATCATACATTTTGTCTTATTATTATTCAATTTAATTAAATTACCATTACACCAAGAAGCAACCCGACACAGATCCATATTCAAGGTATTTACTACTTCGGAAAGGCTATTACTCGAAAAATAGACAAGAGAATCATCAGCAAATAGATGAATTTTGCTGTGATCAACGGCATGCACATCATTAATATACAGGAGCGGTCCCACCTCGGTTTTCGAAAAGTATTCCAAAATGTGTCGTTTCAAAAAGTTGGGGAGTAAATAGGAAAATTCCATACTGAAAAACTGTACCTATATCCCTACCAGTCAATAACGCGGCGCTTACCCGAATTAGACAGAAGAGAACCTATCAGCAATAGGTACTTTCCGTAAAAAATGAATATACCTATGCAGAACCACAAATTAAGATATTTAAATACCGAAATTCGTAACAAACTTTTTATACATTCACTCATAGAAAATAACTACAATAAAATACAGTAAATTGTTAAATTATGTTTGAAATATAAATTATACGGCGCGGTGTTCGGTTGTATACCGGTCGTCCATTCCAGCTGACGCCCTATATATTATAGATATATGTAGATTTTTATCACGGTACTTTAAAACCGTGATATCAATACTATAAGTAAATATTTCTGTATTTGTATCATATATATTACAGTAAAAACCCTATAACGACCTATTTCCAATTAACTGAACTTTTTTTGGAAAATCCCATACTTTTTTATAATAATAATAATAATAATGACTTTATTGTGATATAGTAGATACACAAAAGGCGAAGTTGAGGCACATGCCTCCTAGCTCAACCTTATCTATTACTTATTCTAGACATACACAAGAGAAATATACAAGACAATAAAAAAAAACAAAAACAATAAATGTGACCTCAATGAAAGCTTACACATATAAGTAACCCGGTTTAAGACAAAAAAAAAAATAAACACAAAAACTTTTAACAAGCAAGTGAGTTGCTAACTATTAATTTCCTAACCATAGATTTGAAGCGGTCGGTGGCCAGACAACCCGGACACATCGCCGGGTAGTACGTTGTACAATCTCGAAACACTATAGCTAAATGACCGTTCAAATAATGCTGTGTAGTGTAGGGGTGGAGTAATAATATGAGCATTTCTGGTATTTATAGGATGAGCACTTGATCTGAATTCAATATTATAATGTCTCAATCAATTCAATTTTATGTCTCTATAGCGACCGCCCCTTTAAAACGACCGCTGGCACTTTTCATGCGAATTTCTTAGTACTAAGCAATGATAAAAACCCCTTAATAACGGGCAATAAAATCTAACAAAACCTGACCCACAATAAAAAAAATACCTATTCACCTACAACGACCAAGAATTTTGACTGACAGTGTCGGCAAAAATGTAAAACAATCATTATTCATCTGATTATTTTTTTTAAATAATCACCTATTTATTTATATATATATATATATATATATATATATATATATATATATATATATATATATTGTATGTCATCTAGTATGTCAACTTACTGTTGCTCTATTGAGCTTCAATACGCGGATGACAACGTTGTCCTAGCTGATACAGAAGAGGCTCTCACAGGAGTATTGGACTTGAACTATATATATAGAAAACACAGATTCTCTTCCAGTCTGCACCAAATACTGTGGCTGTCCCACCACATATTCGAGTTAACGGAGACAGACCTCGGAACATCGAGAGTTTCTCTTACCTCGGCAGCATTCTCACAGCGAATGCAAATCGATGATGAAATTCAGCATCGTATAAGATGGGCAAGTGCATCTTTTGGCCGACGAGTCTTCGATAATCATAACATCGACGTTCGAACTAAGTTGCGAGTGTATAATACTGCTGTAGTTAGATTCTATGATATGCAATGACCACTTACTGACTACATACGACACACCGTTCGGTGCTCCAAGTCTACCATATAATCTCGTGTTGAGAATATAACCGTAAACTACTAATATTAGGTACATTTAAAATTGTTCACCTTCGGCCGTCTCTTGGCGACCTTGTTTGCACTTGATCTGCCCTTTAGAAGATACACAATTAAAGTATTTTTAATTTTGTCAGATCAGACCAGTTTTTGTAATGCCCCACTGTTTTGTGGTAATAGCAACCACAAAATCACTAGATACCTTCCTCTTTATAGAAAATTATATTTAAAGGCAATCATTGCATAATAGCGTTTGTGTTATCATTTACGTAGTTTCAGTACAATTTATAAAACGGGTATCAAAATTTACTTATAGGTTTCTAGTAGGTATAATTAATGTACCAAAATGCACTTACCTCGTTCCTTTGTTGTTTCCATATAATTCGGAACAAGTTACAAATGAAGTGCTCAAACATGACTTGGTACTCATTAGCTACACTCTATCATTGATTTTTTAAAATATAAAATACAGTACCAAATATCTCCAAATTGCTCTAAAACATTATTTTTCAATACACTTTTTTTCATTTCCCGTTACGTTGTCGAAAACCGCAATGCAAAATCCCAAATGCATAGAACCTGAGGTAATTCTTGGTTATTTGGAAATACTCTTATCATGATTCATTTTTGTTTTAAATTTACTTTCTAACGCCATGTTCAAATATTTATAATTTAAAATTGAGACAGGCATAGACAATTGACACATTAGGCGTTTTCCTTTTACTTCAAATGTCAAAAAATTTTCACTAACCTTACTAACCATTCCTTTTAATAGAGGTACGTGCGAAATTTGACATATATATATAATTTATATTATTATTACCAAAGATTAATCTTTGTTATTACACATAAGTATGGAAAAAGCCGAATACTTTGAGGTTTATTATGTATCTTTAAACATATATCCTTGTGTTTAAAAATATCTTGTTTTTAAATGTTTATAATAATAGTACTCGTATATTACATAACATGTGCTGTAATAGTTATTTATCTACAATTAAGCTGCCGTTTGTGCGAGGAAGATTCGGGTATTGAGAGATTTGACGGTGAGGGAATAGCAATGTCATGAGACCCTTTTACTGCGTTGGGTATTTGGAGATTCGGTGATTCGGTCCTAAAACTTCGAAAAGCATACATTAATAAACACGACAGCATAAACACTTTATTATTTAAGGTTAGTAAGGTTTATTAGGTTATTTTTTGTTGTTATTTATTTTATGGTTCACAACGGAGCCGATCATAACGCATGCGCAAAGTGCAAATATCCCAGAATAGGGATGTTGGAAAAATATCGATATATCGAATGGATGATATTTTCCCTCCAAAATATCGATATATATCGTCGATATTTTCTTTAACGATATATCGAAATAACGATATTAAAATACAGCTATCGATTGCGATATTTTTTTAAAATTACTGATATACATAATTACCTATATTTCATTTCTACTTTGCCCCAAAACAATGAAAGGTTCTTTTATCACTTTTTACTAATAGTCGATAAACAAAAAATCGACGTAACCCCCATAACTAGCCTAGTAACCATCTTTTCTTCTTCATACTTTGCTTTTTGATGTTTACTCAACACATAGCGGCGCCTATAGTAAGCATCTCGAAGATTAATATGTAGCGGTTGACATTTGTCAACTAGCACAAATAGGGTATTCCCCAACTATCTTTTAAACTTTTCTTAACCTCTACAGACCATATTTTCATTTATGTGGTGTCTAGTATCATTGTCTAAAGACAATGCTAGTATTAGTTATTTGAAATATATGTAATATTATTTTCGAAATCAAATGTTTGTTTTTTTTTTTATTTCGAATATACCGATATATCGTTATATCGATATTTAGTAACACAATATCGAATAACCGATACAATATATTTTTAAAATATTGATATAATAGATATCGATATTTTTTTTCGATATCAACATCCCTATCCCAGAAAACATAAACTTAAACCAACTTTTGGGTATTTGGAGAAACGGAGATTTACCTCTACGCGCTGGCGTCACGTGATTGTCTTTCACCAATAGGGTGAATACCCAAATCTCTCTCGCACAAAAGGCAGCTTTATTGTTATGAAATTGCTACGATTTGCCACTATTTTCAATGCCATAATGACGTATATTACCGCACTAGTGCGTTTTTGAAATCATTACCCAGAGATATCGAGAAGGGAGAATGAGCTTCGACGAATGCGCATCCACCTCGAAACACTGTTAAAGTTGGTGTGGTTATGTTCTAATGGTTCATGTGAGTGCCTTTCACTAAAACAGAGTTTTGCTGCTATTTCTTAATTCTGAATCCTTATTTTGGATAATCGGTTTTTTACACCAACTTTAACAGTATTTTGATTTTTTGATGTTTGTGACTAGAAAATGGCGCGACACGTAGTATTGTCGGAAAAGTGGATGCGCATTCGTCGAAGCTCATTGTCCCTTCAGAACTTAGATTAGAAAAGAGAGGGGATACCGCACGTTCCTATATCGAATGCATGGCAAGTGTTACGCTTTTAATGCGGCGGCCATTTTTTATGTGCTGAAAAATTGAAAACTACGTGTGCATTTTTGATGATTTTATTTGTGAAAATTGGGAATAGAAATTTATTTTGTATATTAATAAAATGGTACGTTGTGTGGCTTTTGGATGCCCAAGTCGCAGTGAACAAAAGGAGTCCAGAATTTCGTTTCATAGGTAAAACTTAGAATGATGAATCAAGTCGCTTCTAGTTTTTATTAGTTTTTAATAATTAAAAGTAATCTTTAGGCTATTATCTTTTAGTATGTAGTATCACAGGTTTCAGTTTACCTAATTAAAACTGTTTGATACCACAATTCATTTAAAATCAACATGATAAAGCATTATATTTTGATAAAAACATCTAAGATGTTTACTTTATCAGGGGCGTAGACATTTTATTTTCCCAAAAAATTTGTTTTTTACAAATTTTTGCGTTAAAAGTGAATAAAATAATGTCACTTTAGCTTTTTAATTATTTCAATCTTTAGAACAACATGCACTAGATAGCCCAGCAAATCACATAATATACTTTTTAATAAAATCTATTTGTGTCAAATATCTTAATGTTCGTGTATATTTCATAACAAAACTACAGTCTCACAAATTAGATCCCATTCTCGAAATCAATTAACAAAACTCATTCTATTTAAAGGAGAATAAAAACGTTATGTATTGGTGTTGTGTCTACTGCAGTACCTATATTGTTAATTTTATGTTTGTATTGTTCAATAAATACAATGTATTAACATATTATGTTGTTTCATTTATGAATTAAATTATCTATATTGCATATCCAGCATATCTATATTGCATATCCAGCTCACAGATTATCACTAACCGAAAAATCAGCATTATATAATATAATTAAATTATTACCAATAAGTATCAAAGAAATAAATGGATTGAAGATATTTAAGAATAAAGTTAGGAAATTACTAGTGGAACTAGAACCATATCTATTGGCGGATTATTTTGATATGTTGTTAGGAGTATCAATTTTTTTTTGTTTTTCTCTTTTTTGACGTCGTTTCATTTATTTGTATGCTCGTGTAATTGTGGATATGTAGGTACATTTATTTGAAATAAAGAATTGTTATTATTATTATTAATATATCCACATGCCCATATCTTTTTTTATTAAAACTATTAATCATCAAAATTAAATAAAATTTCAAAAATATATCACTTAAGTTATGTATGTTACGCCTCTGAATCTAAGGGATATGTGCTAGGTGGTAACACAACGACCGGTACAGTTACGGGTTCTTGTCTAAGCTTCAGAATATCTCTGACATAACCACACCAACTTTAATGTTTTGATTTTTGACGTTTGTGACTAGAAAATGGCGCGACGCATAGTGTCGGAAAAGTGGATGTGCATTCGTCGAAGCTCATTCTCCCTTATGGATATCTCTGGGTAATGATTTCAAAAACGCACTAGTGCGTTAATATACGTCATTATGGCTTTGAAAATAGTGGCAAATCATAGGTAGGGTAAAACACCCAAATGTTGGCACTCGACCATCGATTGGCACACTTGTTTTAGACTGTAATAATAAAGACAATATAAGTGGAATTTCTAAAATAAGATATTTTTTTTAAATCTGGCAACTTGTCCCCTTTTAGTAAATGACTGCGCATGTTCCGTAAAACTAAGATGGCAGATGTTATGTGTGTTTGTTGAGACGTTGTTACCATACAAGGTAAGATTTTAAGTTTTTCGTAAGGCTACCGCAATCTTTAAGCGATTTCTAAATTATGTTCAGTCTTGTTATATATAGCACAAATTGATACACACTTTTATGGACCTTAATAGTTTTGTTTTAACATAATTTCAGTAATAAAAATTTCGATTTATCACCAATTTATAGGGTGCCAACATTAGGAAAGCAAAACTTAAAATAATCTAATTATTAGCATTGGTGCCGAAATATAGAATTTGTCTTATTTTTGATGTTCCTAACATTGGCATCCCAAAAATACAATTTAGTTTTAGGACCTAAAATGCATTTTATGCAAAAAATATTTAGTTATACCTACCTACGTATCAAATAAAATTAAATATATGCTTTGAATTTTTATAAATAGGAACAAGTTTTAAATTTACCTTCTCTTCTCGAATTCCTTCGGTCAAAAAATAATAAAAGTCTGTATTATTTTCTTTTTAACTTTTTAGATGCCAAAGGTAAAGAAAGATACAAAGTATACAAAATCATATAGCGAAGAATTGCTTCAGAAAGCATTAACATTAATTGTCATACTAGAAAATAAAATTCTTACAAAAGCCTCTCATTGCTTGAGTATTGTAAAGCCTAAATTAACTGAAATACCTGATACATCAATAAATTTACAAGAACAAATGGAATTTCAAAAAGAAGAATCACTAGAAATTGACGTAGTAAATTTGAACGATATAAAATTTCAACAGTACGCTAAGCAAAGCAATGTAAGTGGGACACAAGAAGAAGTCAATAAGGAAAATAATAAAACCCAAAACAACTGTGAAAAAACCTCAGACATAAATGAATTTTTGATACATATGAAAACGCCGGAAAGAACAGGTAAACGACAAACGGTGAGAACCTCATTCGTACTTACCTCAACGGGTTATAAAAGGCAAATGGAAGAAAAGGAAAGAATTAAAGAAGACAAAGAAAAGAAGAAAGAAGAGAATAAACAAAAAAGATTAGATAAGCAACAGGTAAAAAAGGATAAAGAACTAAAAAATAAGTTTGAAAAGAGGAAACCTCTAAAAACCTTGAAGAACCAGCCAAAGAGTAGAGATTCTGACAACACTTCTCTAAATAAATCTGTTATACCTCATAAAACGTCCGGTTTCAATGCCAAATGTAACTGCACTCCTTGTAAAAGCTTTGATACTAACAATAATAATAATAATAATATCTTACAAAATTCCACCAACATTATTATAACTCCGACCATAAAAACTAATGTTTCTCACATAAGAAATCTGTTTGAAGAGAGTCCTGAACGACCATCACCACAACGTTTACCAGAAAACAATACGTATGTTTTATTTGTACGAATAATATTTATACAACAAACATAGGAATAAAATGTCAAAACTGTACTAGGACGTATCATGTTAGCTGCTTTATTGTTTACCTAGTTAAATGATTTTTGTTTTTACAAGAATGTGTATTTTATTTCAAAGAATAATAGTATTTTTAGTTTGTAATTCACAAGTCTTTTGTGTTTTGTACGTATATTTTGATTAAAATAAATGCTTTTTTTATACTGATTTTTTAGTTTAAATCAGATACCTTGGTAAGTATAGGAACATTAATTGTAGAAGTGTAGGTAATCGTTTAAAGTATTAACATTAAATTAGCTATATAGATCACTACCTAAGTACCTAGGTGCTTAATTGCCACATAATATTGGGTGCCAATAATTGGAAAACATATAGTGCCAATTAATAGCGTATGACTGCCAATAATTGGCAAATTTGATTTTTCGCAAAATTAATTTTAATTCAGCCTTAGCAATCAAGATATGGTTAAAAAATATTCAAATAAATGGTCTTAAATTGTTAAGGATTCGGGAAAAAAATATATCAACCATATGAAATCCACATTATTATTTTTAAGTTAGTTTTATTACTACGGTTCCCTTAGTGTGCCAATCATTGGGTAGTTTACCCTATAATTTATTTTCTGATTTTTGTTTTAAATTTACTTTCTAACGCAATGTTTAAATACCTAGATCTGTATCCTTCAGTAGAGCATTTACTAGAGTATTTGAAAACTGTTCATACTGTTATAGGGAAAGATACCAACATAAGACAAAATCCATAGGAAGCCATAAAATTGTTTTTTGAAGAATTCAAAAACAAGGAAAATGTTGATATTTCCAAATAACTAAGAATTACATCAGGTTCTATCTATTTGGAATTGTGCATTCCGTTCTTCGAAAACGTACCTGAAAATGAACAAACGGTATCGAAAAATGTTTTAGCGCAATTTGAAGATATTTGGTATTGTATTTTATATTTTAAAAAAGCAATGATCGAGTGCAATGAGTACCAAGTCATGTTTGAGCACTTCATTTGTATCTAACTTGTTCCGAATTATATGGAAACAACAAAGAAACGAGGTAAGTGCATTTTGTTACATTAATTATACGTACTAGAAACCTAGAAGTAAATTTTAATACCTGTTTTATAAATTGTACTGAAACTAGGTAATTGATAATACAAACGCTATGATATGCAATAGGTAATTGCTTTTAAAGATAATTTTCTATAAAGAGGAAGGTATCTAGTGATTTTGTGGTTGCTATTAGCAAAAAACAGTGGGGCATTAAGAAAACCTGTCTGATCCGACAAAATTAAAAATACTTTAATTTCACAAAATTAAAAATACTTTAATTTTTTATCTTCTAAAGGGCAGGTCTAGTGCAAACAAGGTCGCCATGAGAATGTACCTAATATCAGTATGTTTCGGATATACTCTCAACACTGGAATATATGGTAGACTTGGGGCACCGAACGGTGTCATATGTAGTCCGACCACTGACTGACTACATACGACACACAATTGTTTATCATAGAGTGAGTGTGTTGTTTATTTGTTTCGATTCTTAGACTTGAACCAGAGAACCTCTGCTTGAACTAACGTTTATTGTTTGTTTATTATCAATGATGGAGCTAGTGGAAATATATTGTGTGCAAAATATTTTTAAAATCTCCCTTTTATTTTAAGACAAACTTTTAATTAAGAAGAAAGGAAGGCATACTCCTCATCCAAATAAACTTTACTCTTCCACAAATAAATTTTTAAACTGAAATACATATGAATATATTTATTGAACTGAAATATCTATGAACAATACGAGTGGATTTGCGGATATTCAGTAATCAATAAATTATTTTGTTTTATGTGCCTAATTTTCAAGAAAGAGATCAGTGCGTAGAATAAAACAAGGGTTGAATGATTTAAAACACATCGCCGAGCGATACACGAAAATTCTACACAATTACTCGTTAATAGATATAGCTAAATAGCGTATAATTTATAGTAAGCAAAGATTAATCTACACATTAATCTTTGTAGTAAGTATATACAGTAAAATCTCTCAATAGCGATCACCCCTGGGGAATCGTATATTGGTCACTATAGGCGCATCACTTAAAAGGAGGTATGTGGTAGAGCTAAAACTATAAACCTAATTATAAGAATTAAGACAACTAATTTGCAACTTGTTTCGTTTAGTTTTATTAAGTAACGATTTTTTAACATATAGTAAATATAAGGCTTTCTGGTGAAACTGAAAGTAAATATCTGTGTTTATATCTGTGTCTCCAGTGTATTTGAAGTTTTGCTTAGTCTTTTCAGTTTATATTTTTTGAATTTGATGTCTACGGATAGATCAAAAAAGTGTGCTTTCAATTAAGCTAATTATGAAAGTATGTTGAATTGT
Source organism: Apoderus coryli (assembly GCA_911728435.2). Taxonomy (NCBI): domain Eukaryota; kingdom Metazoa; phylum Arthropoda; class Insecta; order Coleoptera; family Attelabidae; genus Apoderus; species Apoderus coryli. Next base: position 4,064,436 of record OU452204.1, on the reverse strand, counting down.
TTGAGTGAGTGAAATTACGATTTGTACTCTGTATGATTTGTGCAAATAATCGGTGTGCTACACATAAAAACTCGTTCGTTTATCAGTGGAGGTACCTATCTAGCACTGTTATCAACGATACGCTCGCTTTTTGCGTACCAATTTTTCGGTTAGTTAAAATACGGGGGAGGTTTTAATATTTGACTGACTGACAATGAGTGCTAAGGTGTGCTGCTGTTGCTCAAAAGTTGTGGATAATCATCTGCTGTTAACATGTGCGGTTTGCAAGAGATTTTTTGCATATTCGTGCGTTGGTTTGAATTCATCGGAGGTGAGAATTATCAACTCAAAACAGTCGATTTCCTGGGCGTGTCGCGGCTGCGAAGATATGGGTAACGACATAAATTCTCTCAAGTCGTTGCAAAATGAAGTTAAATAGCTACGAGAGTCCATGTCACAGGGTTCATCCACCGGATTGGTCCGGGATGACTTGCTTGAGGAGGTTGTATCTGAAATTCGTGAGCGAGAGTCACGTAAATGTAACTTGGTGTTGTTTGGCGTCGTCGAGCAGGCTGCAGGTGTGAGTAGGGAGGCCCGAGTGGAGGGGGAGCTCCGGTGTGCCGAGGAGGTTCTGACATTCATATCTCCTAATGCTGCCACGGATGGTATAAAGGTTTATAGACTAGGCAAATTTAATCCGGCAAACGATCGCCCAAGACCCTTAAGAGTTATCCTTAAAGATCAAAAGCAGGTGTTGGAGTACTGCAAAAGATCGAAAAGGTTGAAGGAGTCAGACAGATTGAAATCAGTTTATGTCTCATCAGACAAGACTCCGAAGCAGGCTAGATTTTACGAAACAGTAAAAAGGGAGCTTGATCGTCGTTTGGTGGCCGGTGAAAGAAATATAGGAATAAAATATATTAATAATATTCCTAAGATAGTGTCTTTAAACTAAAACGTACGCGGCTTAAATTCGAAAACCAATGAATTCTTTAACTCTGTGTGTAGTGAGGACTGTGATGTTGTGGCGTTGACTGAGACGTGGTTGCGAGATGACGATGTTAGTGTTTGTGAACTATTCCCGGACTATTACACCGTTTGCATGAAAAATAGAGACACTATTGCTACTGGGATGACTAGGGGTGGAGGAGTACTCATTGCTGTTAGAAATGATAGATTTGTCTGTACCCCTGTCAATTTACCTTTTCTGTCTGACATTTCACCGTTAATAGATATTGTCGTTTGTAAACTGACGGTCAATTATTTTACCATTTACTTAGTTATTGTGTACATTCCTCCATCTTTGTCTGCTAGTGACTTTGAAGCTTTTTTTGAAACTCTGATTTTGTTTGAGATGTTTTATAATAATAAGATATTAATTTTGGGGGACTTTAATGTTCCCGATTACAGTTCTGATATTGTGTCAACTAAATGTAGAGTTGTGGATAGTTTTGTTGATGCTATAATGTTAACTAAGTGCAATTCAATTCTTAACTGTAGCGGCAGATTGCTGGATTTAGTTTTTGCGAATGTGCGATGCTCGGTTGAATTAGGTATTTGTCCTTTGGTTGATGTTGATCAATATCATCCAGTGTTAAACGTAATTTTTGAGGCTAAGCATATACATGACAGTAATTTTAAGATTAAAAATAATAATGTTCGTGAATTCAATTTTAGGAAAGCAAACTTTCCGGTTTTATACAACAAGATTATCTCTGCTGATTGGAGCGAGGTATACTTGTCTATTACTGTTGGTTCTTCGTGCTCGGCCTTTTACAACATTCTCGAGAACATTTTTGAACAGTGCGTTCCTTATAAATCCAAACGGCATAGGCGATTTCCAGTCTGGTACTCTGCTGAGTTAATTGTGAATATTTTTAATAAAGAAAACACTTATAGAAACTATAGAAAGCTTGGATCTGATTATTACAGGTCTAAATACGTTGAGTTGAGGCGCTCGATCAAGTCTCAGATAACGACTGATTTTAGCACATATCTGTCAACTATCGAGAGAGATTTGCAGCGCGATCCGGCTGGATTTTGGTCTTATATAAATAACAAACGTGGTAATTCCAGAATTCCGGGTGTAGTCAGGGATGACGCTTCGGAGTATGATGATCCGCGGCAAATTGTTGACGCTTTTGCTAATTACTTTCAGAGTGTTTATGTGGAATCAAACCCTCAGCATACTGAGACTTTGCCGGATGCCATTGGCAGTAATTGTGACCCGGGGTGTATTCATCGAGTGACGGCTGAGGACATTATCAATGCAAGTAAAAAACTGAAGCCTAAACCTACGTCTGGAGCGGACGGTGTGCCCAGTTTTGTTGTAAAGGACTGTATTTATCCTTTATCTAATCCCTTGTGTCATATTTTTAATTTAATTCTACGAACTAGCACATTTCCGGACTTGTGGAAAACTGCAAGAGTAATTCCAATTCTGAAGAAGGGAGACCCTAGTATCATTACTAGTTATAGACCTATTTCAATTTTGTGTAATTTTTCTAAATTGTTTGAAATAGTGTTGTATCAATATATATTCTCCACTGTTAAAAATGCTATTACAACTAAACAACATGGCTTTTTCTCAGGCAGATCGTGCGCGACAAACTTGGCTTGCTTTTCACAGCATGTTTGTGAAGTCTTGGACACGCGTGGTCAAATTGATGTAGTGTATACCGATTTCAGAAAAGCCTTTGATCAGATCGACCACTATGTTCTATTGAGAAAGCTTGAAAATTTTGTTTTTTCGTCGGGGTTGGTCGGCCTACTTAAATCTTATCTATTGGACCGTCGCCAGTTTGTGAAACATAAAGGGTATGAGTCATTCAAGTTTCTACCTACATCAGGTGTACCACAGGGATCCGACTTAGGTCCATTGCTGTTTATTATTTTTATTAACGACATTTTCGATTGTGTGTTATGCAATGGGCTACTGTTTGCCGACGACTTAAAACTTTTTCATGAAATTCGTAGCCATGACGACTGTTTGTATCTTCAAAGATGCTTGCATTTTCTTGCAGACTCGACTGGTGTGATAGAAACAAGTTGCATCTGAATATAGACAAGTGTAATGTGGTGACCTATACGAGAAAAGACAATAGAATTACTTTTAATTATTACATTAATGGTTCTGTCTTGAATCGAGAGACGGTTCTCAGGGAATTGGGTGTTTATTTTGATGAGCGTTTCTCCTTTGTGGCTCATGTGGAGCACGTCTCGCGACATTGCACTAAGCTGCTTGGTTTTATCCTAAGAAATTGTAAATATTTTAATAACACCCAAACTTTTAAAATTTTATTTAGTGCTTTTATAAGATCCAGACTGGAATATTGCCAAATTGTATGGCACCCTATCTATGATAGACATGCTGAGACTCTAAACGCGGTGCATCGAAAATTTCTGAAATATTTGATATTTAGGAATTGTGGTGTTTATCCGCAGAGGGGAACCGAGTATCAGATTTTACTATACGAGTGCGGGGAGACCTCACTGGAAAGCCGTCGAAGACTGCTAGCCGTTAAGTTTTTGCACAGTCTATTGCATGGCTCAACAGACTGTGAGTATTTATTGTCCAAACTGAATTTTCTAATACCACGACAGGCTGGCAGGCTTAGGTTCATATTTTACGAGGATCCTTGTCGTACCAACATAATGCTTCAGTCTCCTGTACACTATATTTGTGACGGTTTTAACAGAGTATCGCACTTGCTTGATATCAACCACAGCACGCTCGCGAATATTGTTGCCACAATGTCGGGCTTGTTTTGGTGAATTAGAGTAGATACCTACTTATTTGTAGTTTCTGTTATTATATTGAATTATGTTTTGATGGTTTATTCTGTTTTTTCTGTTCTCTTTTTTTAATTTTCATTCATTCATTTTTTGTATGAAATAGTATATTATTTAACGAGCGTATAATGTAGGCTATATTACACGAGCCATAGGCGAGTGTAATATAGCCATTATACGCGAGTCAAATACTATACTTTATCTACGACTATTCAGTTCTGGAAGAGTATACATGAAATTTCGTTTTCACTGTCAGAATCCATTAAAATTCACGTTTAACACAATTTAATCTCTACACTAAACCGTAACATTATTGCAAACGTCAAATATTTTTTATTTGTGTCAAATGCAAATGCTCTAGTTGTCATAGTAACAATAATCTAAGCAAGCTCTAATATGTATAAAAATTTATATTCCACGGGTGTGAAATATGAAACTCATATTCCACACCTGTGTAATATGAGTTACATTTTATACTTAGTATCATAAGCAAAATACGTCTATTAATAAATAGTCGTAGATAAAGATATTTTTTATTTTTTTTTTGTTCTTTATATGGACACGGATATAATGTGATTATGTTTCCTGTAATTGGGGTTGTACCCTGTTGGAAATAAAGAACTATTTATTTATTTATTTATATAAACCCTTGATGTACGTTTATATTATACCATTTCCATTTATATGTACTAAGTCGACATATTAGATGACAGATGACATACTAAATAAATAGGTACATTTTTTTTAAATAATCAGATGAATATAGTATATTAAGTATTGAGAACAGTAAGTGTAGTTTACCTATCGACGACAGTTTCGCTTCGGTCAGTCGCCAAAATTGGAGGAGATCGGTAAACTGCTTACTGTTTGAGATGCTTATACTATTTTTTGTACGATCGAAATAGCTGAAATTGCAATTTTATTATTTTTAATAATTATTATTTTCAATTAAATACAAATTCAGGTTAGCTGAATACCCTCTACAAAGTTGCAGTTGAACGTTGCCATGGAACTAATTGTTATTGTTATGATTGTTATCGTATTTTTTAGGTCATGTATTCGTCAGAACTCATTTAAATAAGTATTATTATTGAAAATGAGTGACTTTGAATGTGAATCTCTTGATGAAGCATGGAATGTTGGAATAGCCGCTATAATTGCAGAGAACGGTATGAAAATACTTATAAAAGTTCATACCTAATGCCGTTTAATATACAATTTTAAAAATCAAAATAATGACGTTAGCATAAATGGGCAGTGACATACCGTCGTGAATTTACTTGCCGTTCTCTGAACGGTGAGTGAATTACTTACCGTCGTGTTTGGGTTGTCAGCCAGTAAATGTCACTTACTGTCATAAAGACAGACACGGTAAACAATCAAAAAAGGTGGTCGTACAAAAATGATTGTTTTACATTTTTGACGACACTGACAGACAAAATTCTTGGTCGTTGTAGGTATGTACATAGTTTTTTTTGTGGGTCAGTTTTTGTTAGATTTCATTGCCCGTTATTAAGGGGTTTTTATCATTGCTTATTGCTTTGTAGCATAGAATAATAAATACTATAAGAAGCTCCACTAGACGCTGAAAACGGCATCGACTCGTCATATTCCCAGCTACATTTCTGGCCCGCTACTATGTTATACTATATTTATATATACTATAAGATATGTGCGCTCACCAACAATTTGAAGTGGTTGTAGAAAGTGCGGCGAATTGCTTTTAAGACAGAGATCAAAGGTACCGACACGAGGTGAAGTAACTGTATATAAACTGTGCTTTGTACCTAGTAAGAAATTCGCATGAAAAGTGCCCGCCGCCGTTTTAAATGGGGTGTTGATAATATCTAAAAAACCAGACTGTTTGTTTATCTAAGACGTTCCACAATAATCAATACACCACCGAGCGTAAATAGAACCAGTTTTTTATTACCTAAATACCTATTTGTTATCTCTTCTTCATCCCTTTTGTATATACATAATTATAATTGTAACTAGTTGAGTCTAACCGAAGATAGAAACATAACGTGTAAATCAAAATATTATAAACGGACGCTTTCGATATTTGTTATCTTTTAATATAATTAATTTACTTAGTTCTGTGTTATTTCATATTATTTTAGTAGTAGTAGTTTTTTTATAAGTAAAATTATTTACGAACCATAATTGGGCGTTTTATTTAAGTAGAATAACCCAGTTTTAACTACATTTTTTGGTGCCGATAAAGCAGGGAAGTTTACGTGAAAGAACATTAAACGGAAATAACACGGACTAAATTAAATTATATCGTTAAATCATGAGTGTATATAAAAATGGATTTGAGTCTTCGTAAAACTTATCGTGCCCAACTCACAAAAATCCTAAATCGAGTAGACGATGTTTTGATTTCAACGGACACTAATATAAACGAATTACCGGTGTTAATCGCACGAATGACCGCGATTAACAATAACTTAAAAGGTGTTAATGAACGTTTGCTTCCAACGTTTGGAATTAAACAAATCGAAGCAGAATGTGCCAGTATTGTTGAATATGAAGATGCTACCGTTGAAGGTAGTGCTGGGCGATGTTCATCGATGTTCTGTTACCGATGTTCGATGTTTTCGACATCGATGTTGACATCGATGTTTCCTTTCGATGTTCAATGATATGACAAAACAAGAAAACTAGGTTCTTATCTTAAAATCAATTTTCCCAGCACAAGAAAATAAGAACGAAAGCTTTTGATTTCATTTGTTAAAGGTGGTTGAAATTTTTCTGTACTTCCAGTCGGCATTCGGCAACGTCGCAACTTGTTTTCCATACGTATTGTAAACTGCAACCCTGCAAACTAGCTCGACGCCGCGCCGGCGTTATAAAATATTATGTTTTAAAATTTGTTTTATTTTTGGAGTTATTTATATGTTTTTTTGTTATTGAGTATTTTAACGTTGGATAATTTCTTAATTCTTTCTAATAAAAAGTTTATTTTTATTTTTTATATCTAATTTATTCCTAATCGGAAATGTACTGTTTTAAATATCGATGTTTCGAAAACATCGATGTTTTACAACCGATGTTTTTAAGCCATCGATGTTAGCTTTCGATGTTAACATCGATGGTCAACATCGATTTTTCGTTTCGATGTCCAGCACTAGTTGAAGGTATAACGAAATTGGAGAAGCGGGCGTTTGTAATTAGAACAAGAAGCGACAAACGTGAGACAACGTACAATTTCTCAAGACAACGGTATAGTACAAAATACTGGAAGTACAGCGGTAAGATTACCTAAACTAGAAATTCATAAATTTTATGGTGATATCAAGACGTGGCCAGTTTTCTGGGAACAGTTTTGTCCATCAATTCACGAAAACGGTATGTAATTTAACTGAATGCGATAAATTTACTTATCTGAAATCGCTTATTGCTGGAAAAGCAGCAGTTACTATAGTGGGCGTACCTAAAAGTCAAATATCGTATAAAAATGCAATCGAACTGGTAAAAGAAAATACGGTAATACGGAACGTGTAATAATATTCTTTATTGTCTAACAGGTTACAGACCCAATTACAAGACAATATAACTAAATAAATACGCTACTATAATAATAAACTAATTTATAATCCTACAAAACAAAATACGCACACACATCAGATGGCCAGATTTTGCAGCAACCGAGACAATTGAGCGCAGAAAGATCTTACAGGCTCATTGAAATAGTTAATTTTTTGACTAAATCCTTCTATGTTACATGTTTGGCATGCTCGAAGTAGTGGTGCTTTGCATTCATAATTAGTACGAAAAACAGGAACGTGAAATAGTCTGCTACTCCTCGCAGAGGGGCGCGGTATGTTAAAATTTAACGATCGGAGTAGATTTGAACAGTCCACCAAGCTATTTATAATCTTAAACAGAAAGAGTTGTCCGGCATACACTCTGCGAGCAGCCAGCGAAACCATTTGAAAGCGATCGAGCAGTGCTATATGATCGAATCCTCTACATGGGAATCTACCGTCAATTTTAAACGCTAAATATTTAAGGAATTTGCGCTGTATGTATTCAATGTGTCCTGCATGAGATCTTACCAAAGCACAATACAAATTGGTTACACATATCACAATATCACTAAAATCTTTGGTAACACGAAACAAAAAGCCAAGCATGCGTAGTGCATATCGGGTAATACTTTGAATATGATAATTAAATGTTAATTCAGTGTCAACGTAAACTCCAAGATCGCTGACAACATCACAAGACTCAAGCGCAGTGTCACTCAGCTGATAGCGATATTCAAAAACAGTTTGCGATTTCGAAAATATGACAAACTTACATTTATTGATATTTAAAGGCAATTTATTATAGTTACACCAATCTTCAAGCTTAGATAAGTCGCGCTGCATTAATACGCAATCCGAAGTGTCTCGAATAACACGATACAACTTCAGATCGTCTGAAAACATCAAATGGTTGTTTATAAGTTCCTGGGATATGTCATTAATGAAAATTGAAAATATTAGTGGTGCCAAACAACAGCGAATGATCCAGCTTATCGAAAGCCTTCGTATAAACTTATGGTCTCTTTAAATTGTGCTACCGTGTTAAATGTACAAATAACAGATAATTATGTTGATTTGAAAAACTTTTGGACATTAGAAACAATAGGTATTGACGCATGTGAAGAAACTGTCAATAATTTTACAAACGACTTTCTACGCGACGAAATAAACTTTGTGAACGGTCGATATGAAGTATCCCTACCTTGGAACTTAAACTCGACATTGCACAATAATTATGCAGGAGCTCTTAATCGGATTACTCGTCTCGTAACTAAAGTGCTTCGAAACGCAACTTTGCGCGAGTATGATCGAGCAGTGCGTGAATATAATAATAATAATAATAAAGGCCTTTATTTTTTTTAATTGGGCGAGTTTCAGTTCAATTTTAGTCTACTGACCAAAATTGTCTGTTCAGCTAACCCATATGAAAAACGACTGTGCGGAAATTGTAGATATTAATAGCTATACAAATGATCGAACTTATTATATGCCTCATCGTCCGGTTTACCGTGATGACAAGGACACAACGAAACTACGTGTAGTTTTTGACGCATCAGCTCATGCACGTGGATTTCCATCTCTAAATGACCAACTTTCATCAGGCGAGAATTTGGTTCCTGATATAATATAATGGTAATAATATTGTAATAAACATATGGTGTATTTACCACACATCTAGATTCTAGATCTGTGGTATTTACCTATTGTATTTATTATATATTATATTTTAATAAACAAAAGATTCAAAAACTCAATAACATCAGTGAAAACCTACCCTGGTGCAGATATTAAGTCAGACCATAACCCACTTGTCGGTAAGTTTCGTCTGAAATTTAAAAAAATCCACAAACCTAATCCTATAAGATATGATCTCAAACAACTACGAGATGATGACATAAAACAAGAAGTACGGGAATATCTGAAGAACAACATATCTAGGTCGGAAGTAGTTAATGATGTTGACACAGAAATAAACCACTTAGAAAACATTGGGAAGGAAATATTAGACCAATACCTGCGACCGAAAAAGACAGAAAAGAAAAAACCATGGATGACCGATGGTATATTACAGATGATGGACAGAAGAAGAGAATCCAAGCGGAAAGACTACGTTGCATATCAGTTTCTAGACAAAGAGATAAAAAAAGCTGTCAGAGAAGCTAAAAACAGACATCTGGAAGAACAGTGTGAAGAAATCGAGATATTGGAATGTAAACACGATTCCTTCAACCTCCACAAAAAGATCAAAGAAGCAGCAGGCATCTATACATCAAAAAGGCCGGGACACTTAACAGACACTCAAGAAAATCCTATAGTGGATATTGAAGAAACAAAAACAACATGGATGAATTATGTGACAACAACATTTGATGACGATAGGAATGTCACCATCACACAAAATAAAAATGACGATACCGGACCACCTATTCTTGAAGCGGAAGTAGAAGCTGCTATAAACAACATTAAGGAGGGAAAAGCCGCAGGTCCAGACGAGTTCTACTCAGAATTCTTGAAAATTATGGATAAAGACGAAGTAAAAAGACTTACCTTGATCTTCAACAATATATACCAAAGTGGAAAAATACCCCAACAGTGGCTAAGATCAACTTTTATAACAATCCCTAAAAAACCCAACGCCAAAAAATGTGAAGATTATCGAATAATAAGCCTTATGAGCCATCTCCTGAAAACTTTTTTAAAAATTATACATAAAAGAATATATAAAAAGTGTGAAGAACACATGACAAATACACAATTTGGCTTCAGGGATGCATTGGGCACTCGTGAGGCACTTTTTGCTACACAAGTTCTCTTTCAAAGATGTAGAGACGTGAATTGTGATATATATGTGTGTTTTGTTGATTACCAGAAAGCGTTCGATAGAATAAAACATGACGAACTGATGAAAATATTAAATTCAATTGGCCTAGACAGCAGAGATCGCCGTATAATAAACAATATCTATTACGAACAAACTGCAGCTGTAAGAGTTGGGGATCAGTTAACAGACGACATAAAGATAAAAAGAGGTGTGCGACAGGGGTGTATATTGTCCCCATTATTGTTCAATACATATTCAGAGCACATTCTGAACCTAGCGCTAACGGACATAGAGGAGGGAATACTTATAAACGGACAACGATTGAACAATATAAGATACGCTGATGATACTGTCATTTTTGCAGACAGTCTTGAAGGTCTGCAGACACTTGTCTCCAGGGTGGCAGAAGTAAGTAGCAGGTTTGGGCTTGATTTTAACATCAAGAAAACCAAATACATGGTTATAAGCAAAAATAGGATACCACCTGGTCAATTGCTAGTTAACCAACAACCTATAACACGAATCACCAACTTTTGTTATTTGGGTGCAAACTTAAATGAACAGTGGGACCAATCGACGGAAATTAAGATAAGGATCGAGAAGGCAAGATCAGCTTTCGTCAAAATGAAAAAAATCTTTAACAGCCACGATATAAAACTGGAAATAAAAGTTCGTTTACTAGAATGCTACGTGTTCTCCGTTCTTTTATATGGCGTGGAGACATGGACCTTAACTGAAGCGTCACTGGGAAGACTCGAGGCATTCGAAATGTGGTGCTATAGACGCATGTTGAGGATTTCTTGGACAGACAGAGTCACCAACGAAGAAGTTCTACATAGAATGGGTAAAGAGCGCGAACTAGTCGTAACCATAAAACGTCGCAAACTGGAATACCTGGGCCATATAATGCGTAATGAACAACGGTATGACCTGCTTCGGACAATACTTCAGGGTAAAGTGCATGGGAAAAGAGGTCCAGGACGAAGAAGAATATCCTGGCTGCATAACCTGCGAAAATGGTTTAACTTAACCACTACCGGACTTTTCAGGGCAGCAGTCAACAAAGTAAGAATAACCATGTTAGTGTCCAACATCCGTAACGGATAGGCACCATAAGAAGAAGATTTATTATAGTGTTTAAATGAAAGTCGAATCTCCACAAGATAAATTTAATAGAAACTATCGGCCACACATGTTTCGGGACTAGACCAGTCCCATCATCAGTGGCATGTCAACAATCGTACAAACACAACGCTAAGACATACAATATTCCATTAAATTTCCACCGAAATCACCCTATGGAAAAATATTTGAACTATTAAAATTACAATTAATTGTTAGTTTGTATATACTAGTTTCCCAGATAAATATAATGGTGCTACCTATCTCCTATAACCATTGTTGGCGCCAACCCTTATCTTTGTAAATATATTTTTACCTAATTATTAATAATTTTATTGCACCCATATCGGCGCCTTAGCTGTCTTGCTTTTATCTGTGGTTTTTCCAAAACACTTAAAGACCAAAGATATTATTTATTGGCACGTCTCGTCTGAGTGTAAATATGATTATTTAAGTATTTTTTAGTTAGTATAGTTTAACCATAGTCTAATAAATAATACATTATTTATAAACAAATGTGAATTATGAATGAAATTTCAGATAATGTTATATCTCTCGAGTTTCTAGATCTGTGGAACTACTTTTGCACCTTTTGTTGCTACTCGTTGTTTAGTAGAGTTAGCAAATAGAAATATAGACAAATATCCTCTTGCAGCAATTGCATTAAAAAATCAAACATGTAGATGATGTACTATGTAGTGCAAATTCATTGGATGAATTATATGAAATAAGAAACCAGTTGGTCTATTTATGAAATCATGGAAAATGTTCACTGCACATTTTATGCAGAAATTTAGTTCTGAGTCTGAACTACAAAATTATTCACTTATCTCTGAAGGAATGTCCAATAAAATGTTGGGTATTTTTTGGAACCCAAAATTAGATTGTTTTTCTGTGTCGTTGCCGAAAGAGATTTATGTTAGTCCTCTTACAAAGAGAAATGTTTTAGCGGTCATTGCACAGATATATGATATTTTAGGACTTGTGTCTCCAATTGTAGTTAATGCAAAAATCTTCATGCAAAAATTATGGTTGTCCAAAGTAGGTTGGGATGATTGTCTGAGTGAAGAGTTAAAATGTGAATGGCTTAAATTTGCAAAAAATATTGTAAATATACTCTTAAGTGGTTTATTTATGGATTAATTATTTAGAAAACTATTTCTTGAAAATCTTTTTTATTAACTATCAATCTGACTGAAACTTAACAATAATCATGTCAATAATAATAATACAATATATGGAATGTTCTAAACATACATTTCTCCACCCCTAGTGAAGACTCTTCACGTCCATTTTACAAATTTTCGTTACTGGCCGACGATATGTACCCATTGCCGTTTTAACATCGACTACCTTAACCACACCATCCTTTCCTGGAAATGTTTTTGTAACTCTCCCTAATGGCCATGTATTTCTCGGTAAATTATTATCAACTATAAGTACGATATCGTCAAATATTGTAGAGCTGTCAAAGTTAAAAATTTCACGGTGTTTGATCACTGATTTATCTATCCTGAAGAGAATAGAAATACATGGTTACTCAGATGCTAGTTTAAAGGCGTATGGCTGCGCACTTTATTTGCGAGTAATTTACAAAAATGGTAATGTTTCCAGTAATTTGATTTGTCAAAAGTGGCGCCATTGCGCACGATTAGTTTGCCTCGGTTAGAACTTTGTGGTTGTTTATTGTTGGCACTAACAACAAAGAGAGTTATATAAATTTTTAAAGATATTCAGATTGACAGTGTTAATTTATGGACAGATTCAAAAGTTTCATTGGCAAGTCAAAAGTGGCGCCATTGCGCATGATTAGTTTGCCTCGGTTAAAACTTTGTGGTTTTTTATTGTTGGAGGTTCCTGTTGCATAGACTCTGTATATATGTTTGTAAATAATGTAGTATTGGATAGGGATGTTAATTAAAACTCGTGTTGTTAACACTTTAACCACATTTTATTGAATGAATTCCCAATCAAAAAGTATTACAATAATTGGTGTATTTTGCAAGTTAGTGATTTATTATAATCACCTGATTTACCTATGTTATATTAGTCGACATTAATTTGTCATGAGTATTCAAAATGTAATGTAATTATTAATATCCGGAAGTTAAGTAACACCTAAGCAATTATTACCTTCCTTTACAGGGTGTTCTAAGTTAGGTTCTACACCTTCCCTTTCCGAGAAAATGTCCTTCACTATGGCCACTTGTGAAGGGCATTTCAACAGAATCAAAAGAATAATAATTGCCAACTGATACTACTGCAAATTCTAAACAAAATACAAATAATTTAGAAACCATAAATTGCTGATCAAGTAGTACTATTATATTTGAAATGTAGGCACATGTTTAGTAAAGTGTTATGATTTTATATTTTATTTGACCCCTTATAACTAGACTTAAACTCGAAATATAATATACCGATTAATTAATACCATAAGTAACTACCTATAACTAGACTAACAATAAATTCTTCACTTTGCATGCATGCATATTTTTTTGTAATAGGAGACGTCTCTATATTATAATTTTACCTAAATATAATTAACGATATAGTAGCAATATTACAGATTCTAAATTCTCACTAAATTAAATAAAAACATTGTTTATTTCATAAAATATACACTGTGTCCACTTTCACCACCTTACCTAAAAAAATTTTTACAACGGTTTTTATGAATTGTATACTGTTTCCCCTTGTTGTCTTTAATAGTACAATTCGGGTTTTCTACTGACACAACCTCAAATGGTCCGTCGAACCAAGAGTCTAGTTTATGCCGATCTTCGTTAGACAACAAAACTAGATCGCCTGGTTTTAACGACAACTCTTTTGCATTTGCATCAAGTAGAATTTTACGTCTTCTCTTGGCATCGTCTAAGTATTCTTTAGCTCGCTTTTGTGCAAGCTGCAACCTATACCGTGTTTCCTCATAGTAAGCGTCTATATTGTATAATGGATCTACGCGTGTTCCATCAAATAATTCTGGTAAACAGGCTTTCTTGGCGAAGACTAACTCGAAAGGAGTATAGTTGTGATATGTACTAGGTGTAGTATTGTAACAGAATGCAAAATATCTGCTCCAAATATCCCAATCTGTATGTGAAGCATTGATATATGTTCGAAGATACTCATTAAGTGTTCTGTGACTGCGTTCACAACCACCGATAGACTGACTGTGATAAGGAGTAGACATTTTGTGTTCCATTTTCAGAATTCTTGTAATATTGGAAAACGTTTCATTTCTGTATTCGGTACCCATATCGGTCCTAATTTCTCTCACGGGTCCGTATACAAGAATGAAATTTTCCACAATAGCTTTAGCCAATGTAGATGCTTCTTTGTTTGGTATAGGTATAATGATAACATATTTTGTTAGCTCACACTGTAAAGTTGCAGCGTACACATTACCGTGGTCAGATTTTGTAAAAGGTCCGATGGTATCGATGCTGACTATATCAAATGCCCTTTGAGGAGTTGGCGTTATTTTTAAAGGCTCAGTATGGCTTATTTGAGCTTTATTAACTTGACATTTTTCACATTTTTTGATATAGTTAGCTACGTCCTTGGACATATTTTTCCACCTAAAATTTGATTTTAATTTTTTAAAAGTACGCTTTTGACCACTATGGCCGCCTAGTAATGGATCGTTATGATATTTTTCAATTAATGCAAGCTTTTCTTTATGATCTACTATTAGTTTGGGAGACTGGCAAAGTATTATATTTAACTTTCTAAAAAGTTTTTGACCCACATGTTTAAATTCATTTACGGTGCACCTCGTAAATATTCTATCTTCTACATTTAATCTCATGGAGTAGATTTTCTTATCCCCGGCTATCTTTTCAAGCTCTGATAATAATTTCACTAATGAAATATTATTGTTAGTGATAGACAATCTACTCTGCGCGCATATTTTCCTTTTATTATAAATATATACCACAATAACATTAGGCCTAAGTTCAAATCTTAATAGTGGGATTTTTAATACTTCGTAATTATTCATGCTTTCAAATACTTTAGGTTTAACTACAGGAGAATCATTACTTATTAATGTAGGAGCTTTAGTTACTTTTTTATATTGTGATCTGGTAATTGCTAAAATTTGGTCACAATTATTTTCGATTTGTTTCAAGTTTTTTATATTTATCCTAGATAAGGCATCCGGTCCTACATTATCCTTACCTTTTATAAATTCAATGTCAAAGTCATACTCTTCTAAGTCAAGTCGCATTCTCGTTAGTTTTGATGAAGGATCTTTCATGGAAAAAAGGTAAACTAGAGGTCTGTGATCAGTTTTCACTAAGAATTTCTGACCGTAGAGATAACATCTAAAATATTTTATGGCCCAATGAATAGCCGAAAGCTCTTTTAAAATTATAGGCTTATGCGACTCACCTTTAGTAAATGTTCTCGATGCATAAGCTATAGGCAGTTCCTGTCCGTCAAATTCTTGTGACAGAACTGCACCACATGCGTCGTTAGATGCATCTGTCGAAAGTACAAACTGTTTTGTAAAATCTGGGTATTTTAAAATAGTTGGAGATTTTAGGGCATTTTTTAATATTTCAAAGGAATGTTGGCATTCACTAGACCACTCAAATTTAACATTTTTCCTGACTAGTTTATTTAATGGTTGAGTGACCGCTGCAAAATGCGGTATAAACCTGCGATAATAGTTACAAAATGCTACGAATCGTTTAACCTCGTCAGCTGTCTGTGGTGTCGGGTAATTGTTTATAGTGTCATATTTACTATCGTCTGGTAGAATTCCTTTATCGGTGATTTTGTGACCTAGATATGTGACGTCTTTTCTAAAGAAATTGCATTTTTGTGGATTCAGTTTTAAACAATATTTTCTGCATGTATTAAAAACTTTACGTAAATTTCCAAGATGATGCTTTTCCGAGCATCCAATCACAATAAGATCGTCCATATATAGGAAAGCTTTTTCTGGAGTGAGGCCCGCGAAAGCCATGGACATCATCCGTTGGAAGCTGTTAGGACTCACGGATAGTCCAAATGGTAACCTTGTAAATCTAAAGGAACCTCCGTCGACGCTAAACGATGTGTAGTCTCGAGACCCTTCATCCAAAGCTATTTGGTGAAAACCAGAGAATAAATCAATTACAGAAAACCACTTAGCTCTTCCTAACTGATCTAAAATATCATCGATTCGTGGCAAGGGAAATTTATCTGCTAATAAATTTTTATTCAGTTTTCTAAAATCAACTACCAATCTCCAATTTTTCTCCCCATTAATAGATTTTTTAGGGACTAATAATACTGGACTATTATATTCAGACCTAGAGGGTTCAATAATACCATTATTTAAAAGATTTTCAACTTGCCGATTCATTTCCTGCTTTTGCATATGAGGTGTTCTGTAATTTTTTATATAAACTGGTTTTCTGTCCCCTAATTTTAGTTTTTGTGTATAAAAATTATTTACTGTTAGTTTGTCTGTTTTTAGGGCAAATATGTCAGAGAATTCTGTACATAAGTCTATAACGTCTTTTTTTAAATATTCAGGTATGTCTTTATGATTAAATTGACTTAGTAATTGTGCGTTTCTATTTTTATTTTCGTTTTCTATTGTAAAAATATTAAACAAATCGAGTCTATAGGTTTCTAATTTCGGGATGCTGACACAAGCACTTTCGAAAGTGGTATTTATTATTTTAACTACTGGATTTTCTTTGGATATTACTGTCCTGGCAACGAAAATACCTGGCGATATTTCTTGACTATTTACAACCGAATCATGATCAATCTTTCTCACAGATTTTATTTCCCTAAAAACTTCACATCTGGGAGGAAGATATATTGTGTCGTCGTCTGGACCGCTAAACATTGGGACCCTTACGCTACTGTAGTCGACCTTGAGAGTCAACGTCCACTTAGCGTAATCTAAATTTGCATTGTATTTTACCAAGAAATCCCTTCCAAGGATTCCATCAGTCGGTATTGGAAAATCATCTTCGACAATGTGAAAGGTATGTTTGAAAGAAAAATGTTCGACACATAGCCGTGTTTGTGTAATGCCTATTGTTTTTACTAGATGGTTTGAGATGCCTTTAATTTTGCTGTTTTGTGCAGTGTCAATAATTTCATCTAATCTTAATGATTTTCTTTTTAATATAGATATATCAGCTCCGGTGTCGACTAGTAAGGTGTTTTCTATGCCAGACAATTCAGACTCCATAACTACAAAGTTCGAAAGTGTTAAACTCATCCTGTAAATATTTACATTGTTTGATCTGGTTCCCCCAATCGTGACCGATGGGGGCCCTGTGCGTTTCCCGATTGATTTCCGAGATAATTTTCAGACTCATAATATCTCACTGAGCGAGGATATCTTGCACGAGGAGTACCAGAAAAACCGCGCCTGTAATTGCCTCTAACGTGTGCGCGATATTCCGTACCATAATTATTATTGTTATAACTATTATTATTAGAATAAAACCTACTTCTACCTCTATTATAATGCTGCCTACCTAAATTATTACAATTTCTACCCCTATTATTAACATATAAAATACTATTAGACTCAGTTGACGATGAACTTGTAGCTACATATTTGGTTAGAACTTCCTGAATTGTTGAAAAATTGCCCGCTTCTATTATAACACGAGCCCTATCGTTGTTCGAATTTTGACAGAGCGCCTTAACTGTAGTTTCAACGGAGTACGTTTCGGCTACGTCGTAAGGCACCCCTTCAGATATATATGATCTTTGTAACTTAACCGCTAGATCTTCCACTTCAGCCGCAAATGTAGTAGGATCTTTAGTATGTTGTCGACAGTTTGTTAATTTTGCTGTTAGAAGTCGTGAACTTTCTCCTTTTATGCTGGTTTTTAACTTGTTTATTATAGCCTCTATAGTATTTTCGACCGTAATTAAGTCACGTGCTTTTCCTGTTAATTTAGTTTTAATATAAGCAACAGCATTTGCTTCATTATTAGCAGCGTGGTTCCTCAACAATTCTAGGGAGTCTAAAAATGATCTGAGATTTTCATGATTACCGTCAAACTGGTTTTGCACTAACTTACTAGCTAAATTAAAAAATTCTATTGTTGGATTAGCCATTACTTCTATGGGTTCGTAATTTTCGCGTAAATCGTCTTCTAAAATTTCGGGATCTATTTTACCTAAACATGAAACAGGTACCCTATAGTTAACTTCTAAAGTTTCGAAAGCTCTAATTGTCTTGTCTCTACAAATAGTAAATTGTTGCTTGCAAATTGTTTTATCATAATTATCTAACGAATTCCAAACTGAAGCTAAAGTTTGAGTAAACTGATTAAATAATCGAACTATATTATCACGAATTTCTTCTCTAACAGTCTCTGACTTAGGTACGTTCTTTTTCAACGCTCTTTTCGTTTGACTAAATAAATCTGATTTAATTTGTAGCAAACTTGAATTCACAATTTCGTTCGAAGTTTGCATCAGAAAAGATAACAAAGGGATACTTTCATCATTACTCTAACTATTAACCTATACATAATTACCAAATTTGAGTAAACGACACTATTTACATCATAATATTTATTCTTAAAAACTACTTACGCCCGCGTTCTGCCGTCCCGTCGGCATATTCGACCGAATCGCACTATTCACTTCACTGACACTAAGGGATAGTTTATGCTCCGCCGGACTATCTTCAAAACTTCAAGAAATGTTAGTTTTTGTTTTTTTTTTTTCAAACTGCACTATCCCGAACACTAGCTAATGAGTCCGTAAAATTACGTCGCCACTGCTTTTTCATATTACGTCTATGGACTTTGAAAAGTTTAATAATTAAGTTTAGTAACATGATCGCCACAATAATGTATAAAAGTATTTTTACTTCCATAACATTTACACTATCTTCGTTCACTATAAAATTGGAATTAACTGAACCGTTTTCAGTTAAATCTTGGTTTTTAGATTGACTTTTCCCCATGGCGCATAATATTGTTTAAATACCTGGTAATATTAGTGTAATTATGTATTTATATTTATACGCATTCTTAAAATTTTATCTATCGTTTTTGGCAGGATCGCCATGTACACAGTAAAAAATATCGACATGGTAAAAATCATTTCTGCAGTGGTAAATAAAAGTAGTGTTAAATTTAACACTCGGATCAATATAATTTACCACAATTTTACACTCATATGGGACCAAAGTTGTGGTATAAAAGCTGCATGTGAATTCAACTCTCTTAAAAGTTAATTTTGTCGAATGGGTGTTATTTTATTATAAGTTTACACTCTATGATAAAAATTAAATACAATAACACGATATCAGCGTACAATAAACCCCTCTAAAAAGTTGTTTGAACACACCGAGTCTAAAATTTGCTTTATAATTGTTTTTTTTACACGACAAACACACACACGGTACAGAGTTCAATCTTGAATGCCGGCAGGTCACATGTCATTTCATATTTTTATTTAAATCGGGGATTTTTCGGCTTTTTGGTCTTACATTTTACGTTGTGAATTACTGAATAATAGAATAGAATTATGTCACTAATATTTAAACTATATAATATAAAAATAAAGCAAAGTTCTGCAAAGTGCCCAATGAGAGTGGGTGTTATCAGGATCTGGTTAAATTGGGTAAGTACCTACATATTGAAATTAATAGAAACAGCTAGGTAAGTAAGTAGATTTTTAACAAAGTACTTAGGTATTATAGGATTGGTACAGATTTCTGTTCCTTGTAGCTTTTAAATAATTCGAATAATAATAATAACAGATTGCAGATTTTTACCTTATACTCTTGAAGTTTAGGAGATCCCAATGGCGAACAATGAAATTATGTTTAGTATTAATATTAGTATATTGCTATGTAAACCATTATAGTATATGTACCATTAAGGTGTCATTTTGTTCAACTAAATAGTTATAATAATAAACAAGTAGATGAGTAGTACCTATATTAGGCGTATTAATTAACGATAGATAATACTTGATATTTTCAATCTTTTATATTGTTACAAAGCATATTTTTGTTTAGTGTTTATGGTTAATATACTACATTGTTAAACCATAGCAGGTTATGTACTATATCGTTGATTGAAATATTTAATAATTGTTTAAATATTTCAATCAACGACTATATTAAGGTTGCCATTTTGTCCAAATAGTTTGAATTATAATTTGTTTTATAAATAATAAATCGTATATTCAACATTGTCATTATTCATTCAGAAACCTTTTCCAAGTGATTTGAAAAATGTAAGTATATTATATTAGGGGCTGGTACTTTCGGCTTTGATTAAGTCATTCAATCATGTATCAAACTAAGCGAAGGTTTATAATGGCAAACATCTTGCACAATTTTAACATAAAATTTCAAATGCCTGGTTATTTTGATAGATAATGATAAATGACGTAAACGCGTGGAAAGTATATACTAACCATGGGTAGATATTGTTACACCCGCTATAGCAAAATCACACCCAAACGGAATGAAATTCACACTATAATAATATGATATTTACAATAATTAGGCGTAAATTACCATTAAAAGGTGGTTTACTTACAAGTGTCATTGTTTATTTTACACCATTGAGTGTAAATATTAACACTGTAATTTATTTAATTTACACGCGATAGTGTAAATGTACCTATCAATAAATTAAAAGAATAACACTCATCAGATATAAAAAAAACATTTCAAAATTATCATTTTTACCACATTTAATGATTGGTTAATATACCCGATTGCGTGTGGTCCTATATGTACCACCATTGAGTGTTAAATTTAACACGCAATTTTTTACTGTGTAGTATTGGATAGGGATGTTAATTAAAACTCGTGTTGTTAACACTTTAACCACATTTTATTGAATGAATTCCCAATCAAAAAGTATTACAATAATTGGTGTATTTTGCAAGTTAGTGATTTATTATAATCACCTGATTTACCTATGTTATATTAGTCGACATTAATTTGTCATGAGTATTCAAAATGTAATGTAATTATTAATATCCGGAAGTTAAGTAACACCTAAGCAATTATTACCTTCCTTTACAGGGTGTTCTAAGTTAGGTTCTACAATAATATATTGTGTCTATGCCTAGTCCGTAAGTTTGTAAATATTGTATATCTATTTAGGATTAGTTTCAGAATGTTTGTTGTACATAATTATTGTTATTGAAAATAATAAAGACTATTTTGATTCTGATTCGTTCTCGTCCGATCACGGAAGCCAAGCAGTGTCGCGCGTGGTTAGACCTTGGATGGGTGACCGCTTGGGAACACCACGTGTCGTTGCCTTTTTTTGCATATTTTATATCCAAAATCTCCAGATTTCTCAATTTTTTTTTTGATTTTTTTTTAATTTTTTTTTTTTTTTTGTAACAGTTGTAAGATGCAAGAAAGCGTACAGCTATCTTGTACGAAAATCACTTTTCAGTTTGGCCAAACCGTTCCAATCAACTCCAAGGCTTCGTTGGGATTGATTCAAATTTTCACGGCAACGGCCATACCACACTGAGTATGCCCGTTCTCGTCCGATCACGGAAGACCAGCAGTTGAAAAATGCAAGAAAGCGTACAGCTATCCTGTACGAAAATCACTTTTCAGTTCGGCCAAACCGTTCCAATCAACTCCAAGGCTTCGTTGGGACTGATTCAAATTTTCACGGCAACGGCCATACCACACTGAATATGCCCGTTCTCGTCCGATCACCGAAGACCAGCAGTTGTAAAATGCAAGAAAGCGTACAGCTATCCTGTACGAAAATCACTTTTCAGTTCGGCCAAACCGTTCCAATCAACTCCAAGGCTTCGTTCAGACTGATTCAAATTTTCACGGCAACGGCCATACCACACTGAATATGTCCGTTCTCGTCCGATCACAGAATCCATGCAGTTGTAAGATGGAAGAAAGCGTACAGCTATCCTGTACGAAAATCACTTTTCAGTTTGGCCAAACCGTTCCAATCATCTCCAAGGCTTCGTTGGGACTGATTCAAATTTTCACGGCAACGGCCATACCACACTGATTATGCCCGTTCTCGTCCGATCACGGAAGACCAGCAGTTGTAAGATGAAAGAAAGCGTACATCCTGTACGAAAATCACTTTTCAGTTCGGCCAAATTGTTCCAATCAACTCCAAGGCTTCGTTGGGACTGATTCAATTTTTTTACGGCAACGGCCATACCACACTGAATATGCCCGTTCTCGTCCGATCACGGAAGACCAGCAGTTGTAAGATGCAAGAAAGCGTACAGCGATCCTGTACGAAAATCACTTTTCAGTTCGGCCAACCCGTTCCAATCAACTCCAAGGCTTCGTTGGGACTGATTCAAATTTTCACGGCAACGGCCATACCACACTGAATATGCCCGTTCTCGTCCGATCACGGAAGACCAGCAGTTGTAAGATGCAAGAAAGCGTACATCCTGTACGAAAATCACTTTTCAGTTCGGCCAAACCGTTCCAATCAACTCCAAGGCTTCGTTGGGACTGATTCAAATTTTCACGGCAACGGCCATACCACACTGAATATGCCCGTTCTCGTCCGATCACGGAAGACCAGCAGTTGTAAGATGAAAGAAAGCGTACAGCGATCCTGTACGAAAATCACTTTTCAGTTCGGCCAAACCGTTCCAATCAACTCCAAGGCTTCGTTGGGACTGATTCAAATTTTCACGGCAACGGCCATACCACACTGATTATGCCCGTTCTCGTCCGATCACGGAAGCCAAGCAGTGTCGGGCGTGGTTAGTACTTGGATGGGTGACCGCTTGGGAACACCACGTGTCGTTGCCTTTTTTTGCATATTTTATGGTGCTACCTATCTCGTATAACCATTGTTGGCGCCAACCCTTATCTTTGTAAATATATTTTTACCTAATTATTAATAATTTTATTGCACCCATATCGGCGCCTTAGCTGTCTTGCTTTTATCTGTGGTTTTTCCAAAACACTTAAAGACCAAAGATATTATTTATTGGCACGTCTCGTCTGAGTGTAAATATGATTATTTAAGTATTTTTTAGTTAGTATCACTTTTCAGTTCGGCCAAACCGTTCCAATCAACTCCAAGGCTTCGTTGGGACTGATTCAAATTTTCACGGCAACGGCCATACCACACTGAATATGCCCGTTCTCGTCCGATCACCGAAGACCAGCAGTTGTAAAATGCAAGAAAGCGTACAGCTATCCTGTACGAAAATCACTTTTCAGTTCGGCCAAACCGTTCCAATCAACTCCAAGGCTTCGTTCGGACTGATTCAAATTTTCACGGCAACGGCCATACCACACTGAATATGTCCGTTCTCGTCCGATCACAGAATCCATGCAGTTGTAAGATGGAAGAAAGCGTACAGCTATCCTGTACGAAAATCACTTTTCAGTTTGGCCAAACCGTTCCAATCATCTCCAAGGCTTCGTTGGGACTGAATCAAATTTTCACGGCAACGGCCATACCACACTGATTATGCCCGTTCTCGTCCGATCACGGAAGACCAGCAGTTGTAAGATGAAAGAAAGCGTACATCCTGTACGAAAATCACTTTTCAGTTCGGCCAAATTGTTCCAATCAACTCCAAGGCTTCGTTGGGACTGATTCAATTTTTTTACGGCAACGGCCATACCACACTGAATATGCCCGTTCTCGTCCGATCACGGAAGACCAGCAGTTGTAACATGCAAGAAAGCGTACAGCGATCCTGTACGAAAATCACTTTTCAGTTCGGCCAAACCGTTCCAATCAACTCCAAGGCTTCGTTCGGACTGATTCAAATTTTCACGGCAACGGCCATACCACACTGAATATGTCCGTTCTCGTCCGATCACAGAATCCATGCAGTTGTAAGATGAAAGAAAGCGTACAGCTATCCTGTACGAAAATCACTTTTCAGTTTGGCCAAACCGTTCCAATCATCTCCAAGGCTTCGTTGGGACTGATTCAAATTTTCACGGCAACGGCCATACCACACTGATTATGCCCGTTCTCGTCCGATCACGGAAGGCCAGCAGTTGTAAGATGCAAGAAAGCGTACAGCTATCCTGTACGAAAATCACTTTTCAGTTCGGCCAAATTGTTCCAATCAACTCCAAGGCTTCGTTGGGACTGATTCAATTTTTTTACGGCAACGGCCATACCACACTGAATATGCCCGTTCTCGTCCGATCACGGAAGACCAGCAGTTGTAAGATGCAAGAAAGCGTACAGCGATCCTGTACGAAAATCACTTTTCAGTTCGGCCAAACCGTTCCAATCAACTCCAAGGCTTCGTTGGGACTGATTCAAATTTTCACGGCAACGGCCATACCACACTGATTATGCCCGTTCTCGTCCGATCACGGAAGCCAAGCAGTGTCGGGCGTGGTTAGTACTTGGATGGGTGACCGCTTGGGAACACCACGTGTCGTTGCCTTTTTTTGCATATTTTATATCCAGGATGTCCAGATTTCTCAATTTTTTTTTTGATTTTTTTGAATTTTTTTTAACATTTTTTTTTTAGTTTTTTTTTTGTAACAGTTGTAAGATGCAAGAAAGCGTACAGCTATCCTGTACGAAAATCACTTTTCAGTTCGGCCAAACCGTTCCAATCAACTCCAAGGCTTCGTTCGGACTGATTCAAATTTTCACGGCAACGGCCATAGCACACTGAATATGCCCGTTCTCGTCCGATCACGGAAGACCAGCAGTTGTAAGATGAAAGAAAGCGTACAGCTATCCTGTACGAAAATCACTTTTCAGTTCGGCCAAACCGTTCCAATCAACTCCAAGGCTTCGTTCGGACTGATTCAAATTTTCACGGCAACGGCCATACCACACTGAATATGTCCGTTCTCGTCCGATCACAGAATCCATGCAGTTGTAAGATGAAAGAAAGCGTACAGCTATCCTGTACGAAAATCACTTTTCAGTTTGGCCAAACCGTTCCAATCATCTCCAAGGCTTCGTTGGGACTGATTCAAATTTTCACGGCAACGGCCATACCACACTGATTATGCCCGTTCTCGTCCGATCACGGAAGGCCAGCAGTTGTAAGATGCAAGAAAGCGTACAGCTATCCTGTACGAAAATCACTTTTCAGTTCGGCCAAATTGTTCCAATCAACTCCAAGGCTTCGTTGGGACTGATTCAATTTTTTTACGGCAACGGCCATACCACACTGAATATGCCCGTTCTCGTCCGATCACGGAAGACCAGCAGTTGTAAGATGCAAGAAAGCGTACATCCTGTACGAAAATCACTTTTCAGTTCGGCCAAACCGTTCCAATCAACTCCAAGGCTTCGTTGGGACTGATTCAAATTTTCACGGCAACGGCCATACCACACTGAATATGTCCGTTCTCGTCCGATCACAGAATCCATGCAGTTGTAAGATGAAAGAAAGCGTACAGCTATCCTGTACGAAAATCACTTTTCAGTTTGGCCAAACCGTTCCAATCAACTCCAAGGCTTCGTTGGGACTGATTCAAATTTTCACGGCAACGGCCATACCACACTGAATATGCCCGTTCTCGTCCGATCACGGAAGGCCAGCAGTTGTAAGATGCAAGAAAGCGTACAGCTATCCTGTACGAAAATCACTTTTCAGTTCGGCCAAATTGTTCCAATCAACTCCAAGGCTTCGTTGGGACTGATTCAATTTTTTTACGGCAACGGCCATACCACACTGAATATGCCCGTTCTCGTCCGATCACGGAAGACCAGCAGTTGTAAGATGCAAGAAAGCGTACATCCTGTACGAAAATCACTTTTCAGTTCGGCCAAACCGTTCCAATCAACTCCAAGGCTTCGTTGGGACTGATTCAAATTTTCACGGCAACGGCCATACCACACTGAATATGCCCGTTCTCGTCCGATCACGGAAGACCAGCAGTTGTAAGATGAAAGAAAGCGTACAGCGATCCTGTACGAAAATCACTTTTCAGTTCGGCCAACCCGTTCCAATCAACTCCAAGGCTTCGTTGGGACTGATTCAAATTTTCACGGCAACGGCCATACCACACTGAATATGCCCGTTCTCGTCCGATCACGGAAGACCAGCAGTTGTAAGATGCAAGAAAGCGTACATCCTGTACGAAAATCACTTTTCAGTTCGGCCAAACCGTTCCAATCAACTCCAAGGCTTCGTTGGGACTGATTCAAATTTTCACGGCAACGGCCATACCACACTGAATATGCCCGTTCTCGTCCGATCACGGAAGACCAGCAGTTGTAAGATGAAAGAAAGCGTACAGCGATCCTGTACGAAAATCACTTTTCAGTTCGGCCAAACCGTTCCAATCAACTCCAAGGCTTCGTTGGGACTGATTCAAATTTTCACGGCAACGGCCATACCACACTGAATATGCCCGTTCTCGTCCGATCACGGAAGACCAGCAGTTGTAAGATGAAAGAAAGCGTACAGCGATCCTGTACGAAAATCACTTTTCAGTTCGGCCAACCCGTTCCAATCAACTCCAAGGCTTCGTTGGGACTGATTCAAATTTTCACGGCAACGGCCATACCACACTGAATATGCCCGTTCTCGTCCGATCACGGAAGACCAGCAGTTGTAAGATGAAAGAAAGCGTACAGCGATCCTGTACGAAAATCACTTTTCAGTTCGGCCAAACCGTTCCAATCAACTCCAAGGCTTCGTTGGGACTGATTCAAATTTTCACGGCAACGGCCATACCACACTGAATATGCCCGTTCTCGTCCGATCACGGAAGACCAGCAGTTGTAAGATGAAAGAAAGCGTACAGCGATCCTGTACGAAAATCACTTTTCAGTTCGGCCAACCCGTTCCAATCAACTCCAAGGCTTCGTTGGGACTGATTCAAATTTTCACGGCAACGGCCATACCACACTGAATATGCCCGTTCTCGTCCGATCACGGAAGACCAGCAGTTGTAAGATGCAAGAAAGCGTACATCCTGTACGAAAAATCACTTTTCAGTTCGGCCAAACCGTTCCAATCAACTCCAAGGCTTCGTTGGGACTGATTCAAATTTTCACGGCAACGGCCATACCACACTGAATATGCCCGTTCTCGTCCGATCACGGAAGACCAGCAGTTGTAAGATGAAAGAAAGCGTACAGCGATCCTGTACGAAAATCACTTTTCAGTTCGGCCAAACCGTTCCAATCAACTCCAAGGCTTCGTTGGGACTGATTCAAATTTTCACGGCAACGGCCATACCACACTGAATATGCCCGTTCTCGTCCGATCACGGAAGACCAGCAGTTGTAAGATGAAAGAAAGCGTACAGCGATCCTGTACGAAAATCACTTTTCAGTTCGGCCAAACCGTTCCAATCAACTCCAAGGCTTCGTTCGGACTGATTCAAATTTTCACGGCAACGGCCATAGCACACTGAATATGCCCGTTCTCGTCCGATCACGGAAGACCAGCAGTTGTAAGATGAAAGAAAGCGTACAGCTATCCTGTACGAAAATCACTTTTCAGTTCGGCCAAACCGTTCCAATCAACTCCAAGGCTTCGTTCGGACTGATTCAAATTTTCACGGCAACGGCCATAGCACACTGAATATGCCCGTTCTCGTCCGATCACGGAAGACCATCAGTTGTAAGATGAAAGAAAGCGTACAGCTATCCTGTACGAAAATCACTTTTCAGTTCGGCCAAACCGTTCCAATCAACTCCAAGGCTTCGTTCGGACTGATTCAAATTTTCACGGCAACGGCCATACCACACTGAATATGTCCGTTCTCGTCCGATCACAGAATCCATGCAGTTGTAAGATGGAAGAAAGCGTACAGCTATCCTGTACGAAAATCACTTTTCAGTTTGGCCAAACCGTTCCAATCATCTCCAAGGCTTCGTTGGGACTGATTCAAATTTTCACGGCAACGGCCATACCACACTGATTATGCCCGTTCTCGTCCGATCACGGAAGACCAGCAGTTGTAAGATGAAAGAAAGCGTACAGCGATCCTGTACGAAAATCACTTTTCAGTTCGGCCAAACCGTTCCAATCAACTCCAAGGCTTCGTTGGGACTGATTCAAATTTTCACGGCAACGGCCATACCACACTGAATATGTCCGTTCTCGTCCGATCACAGAATCCATGCAGTTGTAAGATGAAAGAAAGCGTACAGCTATCCTGTACGAAAATCACTTTTCAGTTTGGCCAAACCGTTCCAATCATCTCCAAGGCTTCGTTGGGACTGATTCAAATTTTCACGGCAACGGCCATACCACACTGATTATGCCCGTTCTCGTCCGATCACGGAAGGCCAGCAGTTGTAAGATGCAAGAAAGCGTACAGCTATCCTGTACGAAAATCACTTTTCAGTTCGGCCAAATTGTTCCAATCAACTCCAAGGCTTCGTTGGGACTGATTCAATTTTTTTACGGCAACGGCCATACCACACTGAATATGCCCGTTCTCGTCCGATCACGGAAGACCAGCAGTTGTAAGATGCAAGAAAGCGTACATCCTGTACGAAAATCACTTTTCAGTTCGGCCAAACCGTTCCAATCAACTCCAAGGCTTCGTTGGGACTGATTCAAATTTTCACGGCAACGGCCATACCACACTGAATATGTCCGTTCTCGTCCGATCACAGAATCCATGCAGTTGTAAGATGAAAGAAAGCGTACAGCTATCCTGTACGAAAATCACTTTTCAGTTTGGCCAAACCGTTCCAATCATCTCCAAGGCTTCGTTGGGACTGATTCAAATTTTCACGGCAACGGCCATACCACACTGAATATGCCCGTTCTCGTCCGATCACGGAAGGCCAGCAGTTGTAAGATGCAAGAAAGCGTACAGCTATCCTGTACGAAAATCACTTTTCAGTTCGGCCAAATTGTTCCAATCAACTCCAAGGCTTCGTTGGGACTGATTCAATTTTTTTACGGCAACGGCCATACCACACTGAATATGCCCGTTCTCGTCCGATCACGGAAGACCAGCAGTTGTAAGATGCAAGAAAGCGTACATCCTGTACGAAAATCACTTTTCAGTTCGGCCAAACCGTTCCAATCAACTCCAAGGCTTCGTTGGGACTGATTCAAATTTTCACGGCAACGGCCATACCACACTGAATATGCCCGTTCTCGTCCGATCACGGAAGACCAGCAGTTGTAAGATGAAAGAAAGCGTACAGCGATCCTGTACGAAAATCACTTTTCAGTTCGGCCAACCCGTTCCAATCAACTCCAAGGCTTCGTTGGGACTGATTCAAATTTTCACGGCAACGGCCATACCACACTGAATATGCCCGTTCTCGTCCGATCACGGAAGACCAGCAGTTGTAAGATGAAAGAAAGCGTACAGCGATCCTGTACGAAAATCACTTTTCAGTTCGGCCAACCCGTTCCAATCAACTCCAAGGCTTCGTTGGGACTGATTCAAATTTTCACGGCAACGGCCATACCACACTGAATATGCCCGTTCTCGTCCGATCACGGAAGACCAGCAGTTGTAAGATGCAAGAAAGCGTACATCCTGTACGAAAATCACTTTTCAGTTCGGCCAAACCGTTCCAATCAACTCCAAGGCTTCGTTGGGACTGATTCAAATTTTCACGGCAACGGCCATACCACACTGAATATGCCCGTTCTCGTCCGATCACGGAAGACCAGCAGTTGTAAGATGAAAGAAAGCGTACAGCGATCCTGTACGAAAATCACTTTTCAGTTCGGCCAAACCGTTCCAATCAACTCCAAGGCTTCGTTGGGACTGATTCAAATTTTCACGGCAACGGCCATACCACACTGAATATGCCCGTTCTCGTCCGATCACGGAAGACCAGCAGTTGTAAGATGAAAGAAAGCGTACAGCGATCCTGTACGAAAATCACTTTTCAGTTCGG
Organism: Apoderus coryli; assembly: GCA_911728435.2. Classification (NCBI taxonomy): domain Eukaryota; kingdom Metazoa; phylum Arthropoda; class Insecta; order Coleoptera; family Attelabidae; genus Apoderus; species Apoderus coryli. The sequence goes on along the minus strand of OU452204.1, from coordinate 4,034,392 downwards.
CCAAACCGTTCCAATCAACTCCAAGGCTTCGTTCGGACTGATTCAAATTTTCACGGCAACGGCCATAGCACACTGAATATGCCCGTTCTCGTCCGATCACGGAAGACCAGCAGTTGTAAGATGAAAGAAAGCGTACAGCTATCCTGTACGAAAATCACTTTTCAGTTCGGCCAAACCGTTCCAATCAACTCCAAGGCTTCGTTCGGACTGATTCAAATTTTCACGGCAACGGCCATAGCACACTGAATATGTCCGTTCTCGTCCGATCACGGAAGACCAGCAGTTGTAAGATGAAAGAAAGCGTACAGCGATCCTGTACGAAAATCACTTTTCAGTTCGGCCAAACCGTTCCAATCAACTCCAAGGCTTCGTTCGGACTGATTCAAATTTTCACGGCAACGGCCATACCACACTGAATATGCCCGTTCTCGTCCGATCACGGAAGACCAGCAGTTGTAAGATGAAAGAAAGCGTACAGCGATCCTGTACGAAAATCACTTTTCAGTTCGGCCAACCCGTTCCAATCAACTCCAAGGCTTCGTTGGGACTGATTCAAATTTTCACGGCAACGGCCATACCACACTGAATATGCCCGTTCTCGTCCGATCACGGAAGACCAGCAGTTGTAAGATGAAAGAAAGCGTACAGCGATCCTGTACGAAAATCACTTTTCAGTTCGGCCAACCCGTTCCAATCAACTCCAAGGCTTCGTTGGGACTGATTCAAATTTTCACGGCAACGGCCATACCACACTGAATATGCCCGTTCTCGTCCGATCACGGAAGACCAGCAGTTGTAAGATGCAAGAAAGCGTACATCCTGTACGAAAATCACTTTTCAGTTCGGCCAAACCGTTCCAATCAACTCCAAGGCTTCGTTGGGACTGATTCAAATTTTCACGGCAACGGCCATACCACACTGAATATGCCCGTTCTCGTCCGATCACGGAAGACCAGCAGTTGTAAGATGAAAGAAAGCGTACAGCGATCCTGTACGAAAATCACTTTTCAGTTCGGCCAAACCGTTCCAATCAACTCCAAGGCTTCGTTGGGACTGATTCAAATTTTCACGGCAACGGCCATACCACACTGAATATGCCCGTTCTCGTCCGATCACGGAAGACCAGCAGTTGTAAGATGAAAGAAAGCGTACAGCGATCCTGTACGAAAATCACTTTTCAGTTCGGCCAAACCGTTCCAATCAACTCCAAGGCTTCGTTCGGACTGATTCAAATTTTCACGGCAACGGCCATAGCACACTGAATATGCCCGTTCTCGTCCGATCACGGAAGACCAGCAGTTGTAAGATGAAAGAAAGCGTACAGCTATCCTGTACGAAAATCACTTTTCAGTTCGGCCAAACCGTTCCAATCAACTCCAAGGCTTCGTTCGGACTGATTCAAATTTTCACGGCAACGGCCATAGCACACTGAATATGCCCGTTCTCGTCCGATCACGGAAGACCATCAGTTGTAAGATGAAAGAAAGCGTACAGCTATCCTGTACGAAAATCACTTTTCAGTTCGGCCAAACCGTTCCAATCAACTCCAAGGCTTCGTTCGGACTGATTCAAATTTTCACGGCAACGGCCATACCACACTGAATATGTCCGTTCTCGTCCGATCACAGAATCCATGCAGTTGTAAGATGGAAGAAAGCGTACAGCTATCCTGTACGAAAATCACTTTTCAGTTTGGCCAAACCGTTCCAATCATCTCCAAGGCTTCGTTGGGACTGATTCAAATTTTCACGGCAACGGCCATACCACACTGATTATGCCCGTTCTCGTCCGATCACGGAAGACCAGCAGTTGTAAGATGAAAGAAAGCGTACAGCGATCCTGTACGAAAATCACTTTTCAGTTCGGCCAAACCGTTCCAATCAACTCCAAGGCTTCGTTGGGACTGATTCAAATTTTCACGGCAACGGCCATACCACACTGAATATGTCCGTTCTCGTCCGATCACAGAATCCATGCAGTTGTAAGATGAAAGAAAGCGTACAGCTATCCTGTACGAAAATCACTTTTCAGTTTGGCCAAACCGTTCCAATCATCTCCAAGGCTTCGTTGGGACTGATTCAAATTTTCACGGCAACGGCCATACCACACTGATTATGCCCGTTCTCGTCCGATCACGGAAGACCAGCAGTTGTAAGATGCAAGAAAGCGTACAGCTATCCTGTACGAAAATCACTTTTCAGTTCGGCCAAATTGTTCCAATCAACTCCAAGGCTTCGTTGGGACTGATTCAATTTTTTTACGGCAACGGCCATACCACACTGAATATGCCCGTTCTCGTCCGATCACGGAAGACCAGCAGTTGTAAGATGCAAGAAAGCGTACATCCTGTACGAAAATCACTTTTCAGTTCGGCCAAACCGTTCCAATCAACTCCAAGGCTTCGTTGGGACTGATTCAAATTTTCACGGCAACGGCCATACCACACTGAATATGCCCGTTCTCGTCCGATCACGGAAGACCAGCAGTTGTAAGATGCAAGAAAGCGTACATCCTGTACGAAAATCACTTTTCAGTTCGGCCAAACCGTTCCAATCAACTCCAAGGCTTCGTTGGGACTGATTCAAATTTTCACGGCAACGGCCATACCACACTGATTATGCCCGTTCTCGTCCGATCACGGAAGCCAAGCAGTGTCGGGCGTGGTTAGTACTTGGATGGGTGACCGCTTGGGAACACCACGTGTCGTTGCCTTTTTTTGCATATTTTATGGTGCTACCTATCTCGTATAACCATTGTTGGCGCCAACCCTTATCTTTGTAAATATATTTTTACCTAATTATTAATAATTTTATTGCACCCATATCGGCGCCTTAGCTGTCTTGCTTTTATCTGTGGTTTTTCCAAAACACTTAAAGACCAAAGATATTATTTATTGGCACGTCTCGTCTGAGTGTAAATATGATTATTTAAGTATTTTTTAGTTAGTATCACTTTTCAGTTCGGCCAAACCGTTCCAATCAACTCCAAGGCTTCGTTGGGACTGATTCAAATTTTCACGGCAACGGCCATACCACACTGAATATGCCCGTTCTCGTCCGATCACCGAAGACCAGCAGTTGTAAAATGCAAGAAAGCGTACAGCTATCCTGTACGAAAATCACTTTTCAGTTCGGCCAAACCGTTCCAATCAACTCCAAGGCTTCGTTCGGACTGATTCAAATTTTCACGGCAACGGCCATACCACACTGAATATGTCCGTTCTCGTCCGATCACAGAATCCATGCAGTTGTAAGATGGAAGAAAGCGTACAGCTATCCTGTACGAAAATCACTTTTCAGTTTGGCCAAACCGTTCCAATCATCTCCAAGGCTTCGTTGGGACTGAATCAAATTTTCACGGCAACGGCCATACCACACTGATTATGCCCGTTCTCGTCCGATCACGGAAGACCAGCAGTTGTAAGATGAAAGAAAGCGTACATCCTGTACGAAAATCACTTTTCAGTTCGGCCAAATTGTTCCAATCAACTCCAAGGCTTCGTTGGGACTGATTCAATTTTTTTACGGCAACGGCCATACCACACTGAATATGCCCGTTCTCGTCCGATCACGGAAGACCAGCAGTTGTAACATGCAAGAAAGCGTACAGCGATCCTGTACGAAAATCACTTTTCAGTTCGGCCAACCCGTTCCAATCAACTCCAAGGCTTCGTTGGGACTGATTCAAATTTTCACGGCAACGGCCATACCACACTGAATATGCCCGTTCTCGTCCGATCACGGAAGACCAGCAGTTGTAAGATGCAAGAAGCGTACATCCTGTACGAAAATCACTTTTCAGTTCGGCCAAACCGTTCCAATCAACTCCAAGGCTTCGTTGGGACTGATTCAAATTTTCACGGCAACGGCCATACCACACTGAATATGCCCGTTCTCGTCCGATCACGGAAGACCATCAGTTGTAAGATGAAAGAAAGCGTACAGCGATCCTGTACGAAAATCACTTTTCAGTTCGGCCAAACCGTTCCAATCAACTCCAAGGCTTCGTTGGGACTGATTCAAATTTTCACGGCAACGGCCATACCACACTGATTATGCCCGTTCTCGTCCGATCACGGAAGCCAAGCAGTGTCGGGCGTGGTTAGTACTTGGATGGGTGACCGCTTGGGAACACCACGTGTCGTTGCCTTTTTTTGCATATTTTATATCCAGGATGTCCAGATTTCTCAATTTTTTTTTTGATTTTTTTGAATTTTTTTTAACATTTTTTTTTTAGTTTTTTTTTTTGTAACAGTTGTAAGATGCAAGAAAGCGTACAGCTATCCTGTACGAAAATCACTTTTCAGTTCGGCCAAACCGTTCCAATCAACTCCAAGGCTTCGTTCGGACTGATTCAAATTTTCACGGCAACGGCCATACCACACTGAATATGCCCGTTCTCGTCCGATCACGGAAGACCAGCAGTTGTAAGATGAAAGAAAGCGTACAGCTATCCTGTACGAAAATCACTTTTCAGTTCGGCCAAACCGTTCCAATCAACTCCAAGGCTTCGTTCGGACTGATTCAAATTTTCACGGCAACGGCCATACCACACTGAATATGCCCGTTCTCGTCCGATCACGGAAGACCAGCAGTTGTAAAATGAAAGAAAGCGTACAGCGATCCTGTACGAAAATCACTTTTCAGTTCGGCCAAACCGTTCCAATCAACTCCAAGGCTTCGTTGGGACTGATTCAAATTTTCACGGCAACGGCCATACCACACTGATTATGCCCGTTCTCGTCCGATCACGGAAGCCAAGCAGTGTCGGGCGTGGTTAGAACTTGGATGGGTGACCGCTTGGGAACACCACGTGTCGTTGCCTTTTTTTGCATATTTTATATCCAGGATGTCCAGATTTCTCAATTTTTTTTTTGATTTTTTTGAATTTTTTTTTAACATTTTTTTTTTAGTTTTTTTTTTGTAACAGTTGTAAGATGCAAGAAAGCGTACAGCTATCCTGTACGAAAATCACTTTTCAGTTCGGCCAAACCGTTCCAATCAACTCCAAGGCTTCGTTCGGACTGATTCAAATTTTCACGGCAACGGCCATAGCACACTGAATATGCCCGTTCTCGTCCGATCACGGAAGACCAGCAGTTGTAAGATGAAAGAAAGCGTACAGCTATCCTGTACGAAAATCACTTTTCAGTTCGGCCAAACCGTTCCAATCAACTCCAAGGCTTCGTTCGGACTGATTCAAATTTTCACGGCAACGGCCATAGCACACTGAATATGCCCGTTCTCGTCCGATCACGGAAGACCAGCAGTTGTAAGATGAAAGAAAGCGTACAGCTATCCTGTACGAAAATCACTTTTCAGTTCGGCCAAACCGTTCCAATCAACTCCAAGGCTTCGTTCGGACTGATTCAAATTTTCACGGCAACGGCCATACCACACTGAATATGTCCGTTCTCGTCCGATCACAGAATCCATGCAGTTGTAAGATGGAAGAAAGCGTACAGCTATCCTGTACGAAAATCACTTTTCAGTTTGGCCAAACCGTTCCAATCATCTCCAAGGCTTCGTTGGGACTGATTCAAATTTTCACGGCAACGGCCATACCACACTGATTATGCCCGTTCTCGTCCGATCACGGAAGACCAGCAGTTGTAAGATGAAAGAAAGCGTACAGCGATCCTGTACGAAAATCACTTTTCAGTTCGGCCAAACCGTTCCAATCAACTCCAAGGCTTCGTTGGGACTGATTCAAATTTTCACGGCAACGGCCATACCACACTGAATATGCCCGTTCTCGTCCGATCACCGAAGACCAGCAGTTGTAAAATGCAAGAAAGCGTACAGCTATCCTGTACGAAAATCACTTTTCAGTTCGGCCAAACCGTTCCAATCAACTCCAAGGCTTCGTTGGGACTGATTCAAATTTTCACGGCAACGGCCATACCACACTGATTATGCCCGTTCTCGTCCCATTCTCGCCCGTGACACCGTAGTGGACGGTCGATTTACTTTTATCTATTATAGATAAAAGTATTTAATACTAGCATTTTTTGTTCATAACTGGTCAAACAGAATTTTTAATTGTATATAGTATTCTCTCTACAAGTAAAATAAAATTATTTTATTACATCTGAATAAATAAAATTATACGCCCCCTGTGCCTGGACCGAGTACGGTACAGGGGCGCATCAAAAACAATGTCAACGCCAGAGGCACAACAAAAACAGACGGGAACGGTTCCAAAAGCATCAATCAACAAGAACGTCACTAAAGCATGTACTAGTTGCAAGGAATTCAGATTTATGCTAAAGGATGCACAAGATGGAGTTGAAAGAGATAGAGTGAAAACTACATGGGACAAACATAAACAAGATTCCCATACGTCTTTAGGAAGAACCTTGGCAAAGATCCCACCTAAAATTGACACTGGTAGAAAAATGTCAAGGAGTCCAGCTAGGTCAACTACCACAGAAACGTATCATAGTGGATATGAAACCGATGAAGAAATTCAAACCTCTGCCGAACTCCTATTAACAAAACAAATACAACATTTTGTACAATCTGCTGCTATGGAAACCGAGAGCCAACAACAAAAGCAACATGTGGAGGAACAATCACGACAGGATAACCGGGGCATCTTCGTCATTCCAAAGAAAACGGTTGGACTGGCACGACTTCTTACTCGAAAATCACCTGAAATGCAAATTCCGACAGCCAATCGATTTGCAACGTTGCCGTTGGAGAGTGAGAAAATGCTAAGCTCAAGAGACATCGAGAAAGCTGCCCGGGATAGTATGGTTCTCTCACCACCGGTCCAACAGCGCAGAAAACGGCCAAGGGAGGAGGAGTTAGGAACAGACAGAGACAGTGACACCCAAAATAATACAGAAACAAGACAAAAACACAACAAGACAGGACGAAAAACTAAAATACCTCCACTAGTTTTACGAGGTGTGGCCAAGAACCACAGACAACTGGTGGAAGAAATAGGACAGCACGTGACAGGCAAGTTCTATATAAAATATGCAGCCGGGACGACAATGATTTATCTGACAGACTTACAAGACTATAATAACTACAAAAAGTTACTTGCTGACGACGGGGCTGTAGAATTCCACACATACACGCTTGCAGCAGAAAAGACACATGCATTTGTTCTAAGAGGTTTAGACGGAGACATACAAGAAAATGAGATACAGGAGGACCTACAGACGACCTATGGGATCCCGGTTGAGAAAGTGTATAAAATGAAAACCACATACAGGCCGCTATACCTGGTTATCACAAAAAGTAGCTGCAATCTGAAGAGATTAAACCAGGAGGCAAATATCGTTTTATACACTAAAGTCACCTGGGAACTCAGACGTAACGAGCGAAAACTTACCCAGTGTCGGCGTTGCCAAAGCTGGGGACACGCCACAACAAACTGCGCTCGACAACCACGTTGCCTCAAATGCGCCGAACCACATTGGACTAAAGACTGCAACAAGACTCGAGACGTACCAGCTGTCTGCGCAAACTGCTCCGGAGGACATCCGGCTAACTACTCCAAATGTCCAATTTACGAGCAGAAACTGCAGATGGCCGAAAACCGACAGACCACTAAACAAACTCGTTTAGTTCCTGCTCCTCCACCGAAAGTCAATGCTTGGGAGGCTCGACAGGCAAGCGCTCCACTGGCTCCACAAATCCAGACCAACCGCCCTGAGGATGAGATCGATAGGGAACTGGTAAGTGCTGCTCCAGTTACTGATAAAACCCATCCTCCTACAAATTTGTTGTCCGACTTCCAGCTGTTGAGTCGGGTGTCGCAGAGTCTTGCTAGAAAAATTAACATTGGCGCAGCGATAAAAGCGATGCAAAAACTTGACTCAATGCTGGAAGGTGTTGAGGACGTACTAGCTAAGGTTCTTGTGCTACAGGAGTTCGCACAAAACGAGTTGCCTAAATTCAACATTTAAACGATGTCGATTAGGGTAGCTGCTTGGAATGCTAGCTCCTTGCGCACCAGAACCTCCGAACTAATTAACTTTATTATTACCGAAAACATTGATATTATGAGCGTAGCCGAAACACGCATTTCTGACGATTTCCGGTTACGTCTCAGAAATTATTGCATTTATCGACAGGACAGGGACAGACGAACGAACAAAAAGGGCTTGGCTCTCTTTGTTAGGAATACTATACCACATATTAGGCTTGAGAGTCGAAACGTAGGTATCGAGCATCTAATTATTAAATTAGCTTCCGGAATAGTCCTTATCCCCTCTTACAATTCCCCCAACAGGAACCTGACAGACTTAGAACTAGACGAACTCTTTAGCGTAGGCGATAAAGTTCTCGTATATGGAGACCTGAACGCCCGTCACACTGTATGGTTAAACCATACCGACAACAGAAATGGACGTACTGTACTGGAATATGCAATGGATAACAATATACAGGTAGTCCATTCTGCTACACCCACTCATATTCCAGCTAACGGTTTTACCCCTACATACATTGACATTCTGTTAAATAAAAATTATAGTAGGAATATTAACCTGTGGTCATGGCATGCGCTGAATAGCGACCACAATCCAGTTATGTTCACTTTGGGAAACCAAACAATAAACGAAAATAACCCCTCCCGCTACGTTTACAAAGACGTTAACTGGTCTAGGTTTAGACGAATACTAGACAATAATATTGTAATTAAGCACAGGTTGATAAATAGGCAGGATGTTGACGAACAGGTAGAGTCACTTTCCAGAGCAATCATTTTAGCACGCAATGAAACAGCCAAGATGGTACCTCAACGACCTGAGGAAGACCGGCTGCCACAGGTGATCTTGGATTTAATTTCCAAAAAGAACAGGATACGTAAACTGTGGCAGCAGTACCGAAATGCCGTCCATCGTGATTACATGAATCAGTTACAAAGACAGATTAGGACTGATATTCGTAATCACAAAAATCAAGTATGGGCTGAACGGTTAAGAAATCTATCTTACCGCGACAATACGCTCTGGAAGATGACAAAAGCCTTGAAACGGACTCCTGTACAAATACCCACCTTAAAAGTAAATGACAATATAAGTATGACGGACAAACAAAAATCGGAGACCCTTGCAAACCATCTGTTTCGGATATACACGCCCCTACCTAATTCCCTTCCCGAACATACCGAAATTGACGAAATCTTTGAAGAAATCCCTCAACATATCCCAATCCCAAACCGGAAGCTTTCCAAGATCTTAAGTTCGCCGGGCGAAGTAAAAAGGGTTCTCAACAGGTTACCCTATAACAAGGCTCCGGGGCCAGATGATATCGAAAACATTCTACTGAAACATCTGAGTCAAAAAGCAATTGTGCAACTCACGTACATCATTAATTCTATAATAAAGTTGCAATACTTTCCACAAAAATGGAAAGAATCGATTATCATTCTGATCCCTAAGCCGGGAAAGCCGCCTGATGAACCTGGTAGCTACCGTCCGATAAATCTGCTCAACACCCTTTCAAAAGTCGCTGAACGCATCTTACTAGCCAGGTTCGAAGACATTGACAAGAAGAACAGACTTACTCCAGACTTTCAGTTCGGATTTCGGCCTGGCCACAGTACGACACTACTTGTAGCTGACATTGTACATGAAGCCAAACTGTCGTTCAACCGACAACAATGTACTGTGTTACTATCACTGGACGTGGAAAAAGCCTTTGATAGAGTTTGGCATACCGGACTCGTTGTGAAACTTTTCGGCATGGATCTTCCACTTAACTTCGTTACGTTAGTAAGATCTTATCTCGAAGGTAGAATTTTTCGTGTGCGAATTGGTGGAGCTTTTTCTAGACCCAGACGTCTTAATGCGGGTGTTCCGCAAGGAACTGTCCTTGCTCCAAAACTGTATTCGCTATACACATCTGACATCCCAACTAACGCAAACACAAAACTCCGACTATATGCTGATGATACTTCAGTCAGGGCTGTGTCATTTTCTGCGAATGCTGCAAACCGTCAGCTTCGCATGCACATCCCGAATCTGGAGGAATTCTTTCGCGTATGGAAAATTAAGATCAATGCCGATAAGACACAACAGATAGTTCTCACACAAAAACATACAAGACAGACGACAATTTACGAAAAACTACGCATCGACGGACGAACAATAACAACGTCGAGGAGCGCTGTGAATTGTTTGGGTGTCAAACTGGATCGCTCCCTATATTTCGGTCCCCACATATCAGGGGCGATCCAAAAGACCTTCGGCGCTATGAGCAAAATATATCCGCTCATTAACCGCCGTAGTGTTCTTACGATTCCGAATAAGTTGCAGCTCTTCAAAACGGTGTTAAGACCTATTCTGACATACGCAGCGCCGATCTGGGGGGGTTGTTCGATGACACAGATGAAGCGTTTGCAAATTATGCAGAATAAAATACTTCGACATGCGACAAACAGTGACCGTTACATCCGAATTACTGACTTACATCGAATCAGTGGCGTTCAAATGATGAAAGATTATGTGGAAGAAATTTCACAGAAATTTTTCAAGACTTTCATTCAAAACTCACCACTGACACAAAATATTGCACAACAGAGACACAGACATGACATTTATTACAAACACAGGCTCATACACCAGCATTTGCCAATCTACTTTGAGGAGCCCCCGTAATAAATAAATGCAATCTCTAGACATGAACAAAAAAAAAAAAAAAAAAAAAAAAAAAAAAAAAAAATACACAATAATACCTACCTCTGACGTACAATTCGACCAACAATACTGACTGAATATTTCCGCCAAGCTAGTATCACCTGACGACGCCTTTCAGTTTTGAAGCGGGTTTTTTTTTAATTTGCTGTACTTTTCCCGCATCGACTTTCCTAACAAACCGCTGCGCTTAAAAATATTTATTTTTGAAATTCTATGTGCAACTCATTGCGACGGCTCTGATCAACGGCTGGAAAAGGCACAACCGGAGCTAGCCCGAACTTGTGAATATCGACAAACAATACGGTTGGTTCGAAAAGGGGCTGAACATCGATGCCCGCCCCAAGGGAAGATTCGTGGATGCATCCTGTCGAGCGCCCCAAGCGAGACGGACATGTGTCCTAAACATAATTTTTTGTAAAATATTTTGTATATAAATGTTTTGTACTGTTCCTTGTATTGTATATAATTTTGACAAAAAATAAATGTTTGTGAAATTCAATTCAATTCGTTCTCGTCCGATCACGGAAGCCAAGCAGTGTCGGGCGTGGTTAGTACTTGGATGGGTGACCGCTTGGGAACACCACGTGTCGTTGCCTTTTTTTGCATATTTTATATCCAGGATGTCCAGATTTCTCAATTTTTTTTTTGATTTTTTTGAATTTTTTTTTAACATTTTTTTTTTAGTTTTTTTTTTGTAACAGTTGTAAGATGCAAGAAAGCGTACAGCTATCCTGTACGAAAATCACTTTTCAGTTCGGCCAAACCGTTCCAATCAACTCCAAGGCTTCGTTCGGACTGATTCAAATTTTCACGGCAACGGCCATACCACACTGAATATGTCCGTTCTCGTCCGATCACAGAATCCATGCAGTTGTAAGATGGAAGAAAGCGTACAGCTATCCTGTACGAAAATCACTTTTCAGTTTGGCCAAACCGTTCCAATCATCTCCAAGGCTTCGTTGGGACTGATTCAAATTTTCACGGCAACGGCCATACCACACTGATTATGCCCGTTCTCGTCCGATCACGGAAGACCAGCAGTTGTAAGATGAAAGAAAGCGTACAGCGATCCTGTACGAAAATCACTTTTCAGTTCGGCCAAACCGTTCCAATCAACTCCAAGGCTTCGTTGGGACTGATTCAAATTTTCACGGCAACGGCCATACCACACTGAATATGCCCGTTCTCGTCCGAACACCGAAGACCAGCAGTTGTAAAATGCAAGAAAGCGTACAGCTATCCTGTACGAAAATCACTTTTCAGTTCGGCCAAACCGTTCCAATCAACTCCAAGGCTTCGTTCGGACTGATTCAAATTTTCACGGCAACGGCCATACCACACTGAATATGCCCGTTCTCGTCCGATCACAGAATCCATGCAGTTGTAAGATGGAAGAAAGCGTACAGCTATCCTGTACGAAAATCACTTTTCAGTTCGGCCAAACCGTTCCAATCAACTCCAAGGCTTCGTTGGGACTGATTCAAATTTTCACGGCAACGGCCATACCACACTGAATATGCCCGTTCTCGTCCGATCACCGAAGACCAGCAGTTGTAAAATGCAAGAAAGCGTACAGCTATCCTGTACGAAAATCACTTTTCAGTTCGGCCAAACCGTTCCAATCAACTCCAAGGCTTCGTTCGGACTGATTCAAATTTTCACGGCAACGGCCATACCACACTGAATATGCCCGTTCTCGTCCGATCACCGAAGACCAGCAGTTGTAAAATGCAAGAAAGCGTACAGCTATCCTGTACGAAAATCACTTTTCAGTTTGGCCAAACCGTTCCAATCATCTCCAAGGCTTCGTTGGGACTGATTCAAATTTTCACGGCAACGGCCATACCACACTGATTATGCCCGTTCTCGTCCGATCACGGAAGACCAGCAGTTGTAAGATGAAAGAAAGAGTACATCCTGTACGAAAATCACTTTTCAGTTCGGCCAAATTGTTCCAATCAACTCCAAGGCTTCGTTGGGACTGATTCAATTTTTTTACGGCAACGGCCATACCACACTGAATATGCCCGTTCTCGTCCGATCACCGAAGACCAGCAGTTGTAAAATGCAAGAAAGCGTACAGCTATCCTGTACGAAAATCACTTTTCAGTTCGGCCAAACCGTTCCAATCAACTCCAAGGCTTCGTTCGGACTGATTCAAATTTTCACGGCAACGGCCATACCACACTGAATATGTCCGTTCTCGTCCGATCACAGAATCCATGCAGTTGTAAGATGGAAGAAAGCGTACAGCTATCCTGTACGAAAATCACTTTTCAGTTTGGCCAAACCGTTCCAATCATCTCCAAGGCTTCGTTGGGACTGAATCAAATTTTCACGGCAACGGCCATACCACACTGAATATGCCCGTTCTCGTCCGATCACCGAAGACCAGCAGTTGTAAAATGCAAGAAAGCGTACAGCTATCCTGTACGAAAATCACTTTTCAGTTCGGCCAAACCGTTCCAATCAACTCCAAGGCTTCGTTCGGACTGATTCAAATTTTCACGGCAACGGCCATACCACACTGAATATGCCCGTTCTCGTCCGATCACCGAAGACCAGCAGTTGTAAAATGCAAGAAAGCGTACAGCTATCCTGTACGAAAATCACTTTTCAGTTCGGCCAAACCGTTCCAATCAACTCCAAGGCTTCGTTCGGACTGATTCAAATTTTCACGGCAACGGCCATACCACACTGAATATGCCCGTTCTCGTCCGATCACCGAAGACCAGCAGTTGTAAAATGCAAGAAAGCGTACAGCTATCCTGTACGAAAATCACTTTTCAGTTCGGCCAAACCGTTCCAATCAACTCCAAGGCTTCGTTCGGACTGATTCAAATTTTCACGGCAACGGCCATACCACACTGAATATGTCCGTTCTCGTCCGATCACAGAATCCATGCAGTTGTAAGATGAAAGAAAGCGTACAGCTATCCTGTACGAAAATCACTTTTCAGTTTGGCCAAACCGTTCCAATCATCTCCAAGGCTTCGTTGGGACTGATTCAAATTTTCACGGCAACGGCCATACCACACTGATTATGCCCGTTCTCGTCCGATCACGGAAGGCCAGCAGTTGTAAGATGCAAGAAAGCGTACAGCTATCCTGTACGAAAATCACTTTTCAGTTCGGCCAAACCGTTCCAATCAACTCCAAGGCTTCGTTGGGACTGATTCAATTTTTTTACGGCAACGGCCATACCACACTGAATATGCCCGTTCTCGTCCGATCACGGAAGACCAGCAGTTGTAAGATGCAAGAAAGCGTACATCCTGTACGAAAATCACTTTTCAGTTCGGCCAAACCGTTCCAATCAACTCCAAGGCTTCGTTCGGACTGATTCAAATTTTCACGGCAACGGCCATACCACACTGAATATGCCCGTTCTCGTCCGATCACGGAAGACCAGCAGTTGTAAGATGAAAGAAAGCGTACAGCGATCCTGTACGAAAATCACTTTTCAGTTCGGCCAACCCGTTCCAATCAACTCCAAGGCTTCGTTGGGACTGATTCAAATTTTCACGGCAACGGCCATACCACACTGAATATGCCCGTTCTCGTCCGATCACGGAAGACCAGCAGTTGTAAGATGAAAGAAAGCGTACAGCGATCCTGTACGAAAATCACTTTTCAGTTCGGCCAACCCGTTCCAATCAACTCCAAGGCTTCGTTGGGACTGATTCAAATTTTCACGGCAACGGCCATACCACACTGAATATGCCCGTTCTCGTCCGATCACGGAAGACCAGCAGTTGTAAGATGCAAGAAAGCGTACATCCTGTACGAAAATCACTTTTCAGTTCGGCCAAACCGTTCCAATCAACTCCAAGGCTTCGTTGGGACTGATTCAAATTTTCACGGCAACGGCCATACCACACTGAATATGCCCGTTCTCGTCCGATCACGGAAGACCAGCAGTTGTAAGATGAAAGAAAGCGTACAGCGATCCTGTACGAAAATCACTTTTCAGTTCGGCCAAACCGTTCCAATCAACTCCAAGGCTTCGTTGGGACTGATTCAAATTTTCACGGCAACGGCCATACCACACTGAATATGCCCGTTCTCGTCCGATCACGGAAGACCAGCAGTTGTAAGATGAAAGAAAGCGTACAGCGATCCTGTACGAAAATCACTTTTCAGTTCGGCCAAACCGTTCCAATCAACTCCAAGGCTTCGTTCGGACTGATTCAAATTTTCACGGCAACGGCCATAGCACACTGAATATGCCCGTTCTCGTCCGATCACGGAAGACCAGCAGTTGTAAGATGAAAGAAAGCGTACAGCTATCCTGTACGAAAATCACTTTTCAGTTCGGCCAAACCGTTCCAATCAACTCCAAGGCTTCGTTCGGACTGATTCAAATTTTCACGGCAACGGCCATAGCACACTGAATATGTCCGTTCTCGTCCGATCACGGAAGACCAGCAGTTGTAAGATGAAAGAAAGCGTACAGCGATCCTGTACGAAAATCACTTTTCAGTTCGGCCAAACCGTTCCAATCAACTCCAAGGCTTCGTTGGGACTGATTCAAATTTTCACGGCAACGGCCATACCACACTGAATATGCCCGTTCTCGTCCGATCACGGAAGACCAGCAGTTGTAAGATGAAAGAAAGCGTACAGCGATCCTGTACGAAAATCACTTTTCAGTTCGGCCAACCCGTTCCAATCAACTCCAAGGCTTCGTTGGGACTGATTCAAATTTTCACGGCAACGGCCATACCACACTGAATATGCCCGTTCTCGTCCGATCACGGAAGACCAGCAGTTGTAAGATGAAAGAAAGCGTACAGCGATCCTGTACGAAAATCACTTTTCAGTTCGGCCAACCCGTTCCAATCAACTCCAAGGCTTCGTTGGGACTGATTCAAATTTTCACGGCAACGGCCATACCACACTGAATATGCCCGTTCTCGTCCGATCACGGAAGACCAGCAGTTGTAAGATGCAAGAAAGCGTACATCCTGTACGAAAATCACTTTTCAGTTCGGCCAAACCGTTCCAATCAACTCCAAGGCTTCGTTGGGACTGATTCAAATTTTCACGGCAACGGCCATACCACACTGAATATGCCCGTTCTCGTCCGATCACGGAAGACCAGCAGTTGTAAGATGAAAGAAAGCGTACAGCGATCCTGTACGAAAATCACTTTTCAGTTCGGCCAAACCGTTCCAATCAACTCCAAGGCTTCGTTGGGACTGATTCAAATTTTCACGGCAACGGCCATACCACACTGAATATGCCCGTTCTCGTCCGATCACGGAAGACCAGCAGTTGTAAGATGAAAGAAAGCGTACAGCGATCCTGTACGAAAATCACTTTTCAGTTCGGCCAAACCGTTCCAATCAACTCCAAGGCTTCGTTCGGACTGATTCAAATTTTCACGGCAACGGCCATAGCACACTGAATATGCCCGTTCTCGTCCGATCACGGAAGACCAGCAGTTGTAAGATGAAAGAAAGCGTACAGCTATCCTGTACGAAAATCACTTTTCAGTTCGGCCAAACCGTTCCAATCAACTCCAAGGCTTCGTTCGGACTGATTCAAATTTTCACGGCAACGGCCATAGCACACTGAATATGCCCGTTCTCGTCCGATCACGGAAGACCATCAGTTGTAAGATGAAAGAAAGCGTACAGCTATCCTGTACGAAAATCACTTTTCAGTTCGGCCAAACCGTTCCAATCAACTCCAAGGCTTCGTTCGGACTGATTCAAATTTTCACGGCAACGGCCATACCACACTGAATATGCCCGTTCTCGTCCGATCACAGAATCCATGCAGTTGTAAGATGGAAGAAAGCGTACAGCTATCCTGTACGAAAATCACTTTTCAGTTTGGCCAAACCGTTCCAATCATCTCCAAGGCTTCGTTGGGACTGATTCAAATTTTCACGGCAACGGCCATACCACACTGATTATGCCCGTTCTCGTCCGATCACGGAAGACCAGCAGTTGTAAGATGAAAGAAAGCGTACAGCGATCCTGTACGAAAATCACTTTTCAGTTCGGCCAAACCGTTCCAATCAACTCCAAGGCTTCGTTGGGACTGATTCAAATTTTCACGGCAACGGCCATACCACACTGAATATGTCCGTTCTCGTCCGATCACAGAATCCATGCAGTTGTAAGATGAAAGAAAGCGTACAGCTATCCTGTACGAAAATCACTTTTCAGTTTGGCCAAACCGTTCCAATCATCTCCAAGGCTTCGTTGGGACTGATTCAAATTTTCACGGCAACGGCCATACCACACTGATTATGCCCGTTCTCGTCCGATCACGGAAGGCCAGCAGTTGTAAGATGAAAGAAAGCGTACAGCTATCCTGTACGAAAATCACTTTTCAGTTCGGCCAAATTGTTCCAATCAACTCCAAGGCTTCGTTGGGACTGATTCAATTTTTTTACGGCAACGGCCATACCACACTGAATATGCCCGTTCTCGTCCGATCACGGAAGACCAGCAGTTGTAAGATGCAAGAAAGCGTACATCCTGTACGAAAATCACTTTTCAGTTCGGCCAAACCGTTCCAATCAACTCCAAGGCTTCGTTGGGACTGATTCAAATTTTCACGGCAACGGCCATACCACACTGAATATGCCCGTTCTCGTCCGATCACGGAAGACCAGCAGTTGTAAGATGCAAGAAAGCGTACATCCTGTACGAAAATCACTTTTCAGTTCGGCCAAACCGTTCCAATCAACTCCAAGGCTTCGTTGGGACTGATTCAAATTTTCACGGCAACGGCCATACCACACTGATTATGCCCGTTCTCGTCCGATCACGGAAGCCAAGCAGTGTCGGGCGTGGTTAGTACTTGGATGGGTGACCGCTTGGGAACACCACGTGTCGTTGCCTTTTTTTGCATATTTTATGGTGCTACCTATCTCGTATAACCATTGTTGGCGCCAACCCTTATCTTTGTAAATATATTTTTACCTAATTATTAATAATTTTATTGCACCCATATCGGCGCCTTAGCTGTCTTGCTTTTATCTGTGGTTTTTCCAAAACACTTAAAGACCAAAGATATTATTTATTGGCACGTCTCGTCTGAGTGTAAATATGATTATTTAAGTATTTTTTAGTTAGTATCACTTTTCAGTTCGGCCAAACCGTTCCAATCAACTCCAAGGCTTCGTTGGGACTGATTCAAATTTTCACGGCAACGGCCATACCACACTGAATATGCCCGTTCTCGTCCGATCACCGAAGACCAGCAGTTGTAAAATGCAAGAAAGCGTACAGCTATCCTGTACGAAAATCACTTTTCAGTTCGGCCAAACCGTTCCAATCAACTCCAAGGCTTCGTTCGGACTGATTCAAATTTTCACGGCAACGGCCATACCACACTGAATATGTCCGTTCTCGTCCGATCACAGAATCCATGCAGTTGTAAGATGGAAGAAAGCGTACAGCTATCCTGTACGAAAATCACTTTTCAGTTTGGCCAAACCGTTCCAATCATCTCCAAGGCTTCGTTGGGACTGAATCAAATTTTCACGGCAACGGCCATACCACACTGATTATGCCCGTTCTCGTCCGATCACGGAAGACCAGCAGTTGTAAGATGAAAGAAAGCGTACATCCTGTACGAAAATCACTTTTCAGTTCGGCCAAATTGTTCCAATCAACTCCAAGGCTTCGTTGGGACTGATTCAATTTTTTTACGGCAACGGCCATACCACACTGAATATGCCCGTTCTCGTCCGATCACGGAAGACCAGCAGTTGTAACATGCAAGAAAGCGTACAGCGATCCTGTACGAAAATCACTTTTCAGTTCGGCCAACCCGTTCCAATCAACTCCAAGGCTTCGTTGGGACTGATTCAAATTTTCACGGCAACGGCCATACCACACTGAATATGCCCGTTCTCGTCCGATCACGGAAGACCAGCAGTTGTAAGATGCAAGAAGCGTACATCCTGTACGAAAATCACTTTTCAGTTCGGCCAAACCGTTCCAATCAACTCCAAGGCTTCGTTGGGACTGATTCAAATTTTCACGGCAACGGCCATACCACACTGAATATGCCCGTTCTCGTCCGATCACGGAAGACCATCAGTTGTAAGATGAAAGAAAGCGTACAGCGATCCTGTACGAAAATCACTTTTCAGTTCGGCCAAACCGTTCCAATCAACTCCAAGGCTTCGTTGGGACTGATTCAAATTTTCACGGCAACGGCCATACCACACTGATTATGCCCGTTCTCGTCCGATCACGGAAGCCAAGCAGTGTCGGGCGTGGTTAGTACTTGGATGGGTGACCGCTTGGGAACACCACGTGTCGTTGCCTTTTTTTGCATATTTTATATCCAGGATGTCCAGATTTCTCAATTTTTTTTTTGATTTTTTTGAATTTTTTTTAACATTTTTTTTTTAGTTTTTTTTTTTGTAACAGTTGTAAGATGCAAGAAAGCGTACAGCTATCCTGTACGAAAATCACTTTTCAGTTCGGCCAAACCGTTCCAATCAACTCCAAGGCTTCGTTCGGACTGATTCAAATTTTCACGGCAACGGCCATACCACACTGAATATGCCCGTTCTCGTCCGATCACGGAAGACCAGCAGTTGTAAGATGAAAGAAAGCGTACAGCTATCCTGTACGAAAATCACTTTTCAGTTCGGCCAAACCGTTCCAATCAACTCCAAGGCTTCGTTCGGACTGATTCAAATTTTCACGGCAACGGCCATACCACACTGAATATGCCCGTTCTCGTCCGATCACGGAAGACCAGCAGTTGTAAAATGAAAGAAAGCGTACAGCGATCCTGTACGAAAATCACTTTTCAGTTCGGCCAAACCGTTCCAATCAACTCCAAGGCTTCGTTGGGACTGATTCAAATTTTCACGGCAACGGCCATACCACACTGATTATGCCCGTTCTCGTCCGATCACGGAAGCCAAGCAGTGTCGGGCGTGGTTAGTACTTGGATGGGTGACCGCTTGGGAACACCACGTGTCGTTGCCTTTTTTTGCATATTTTATATCCAGGATGTCCAGATTTCTCAATTTTTTTTTTGATTTTTTTGAATTTTTTTTTAACATTTTTTTTTTAGTTTTTTTTTTGTAACAGTTGTAAGATGCAAGAAAGCGTACAGCTATCCTGTACGAAAATCACTTTTCAGTTCGGCCAAACCGTTCCAATCAACTCCAAGGCTTCGTTCGGACTGATTCAAATTTTCACGGCAACGGCCATAGCACACTGAATATGCCCGTTCTCGTCCGATCACGGAAGACCAGCAGTTGTAAGATGAAAGAAAGCGTACAGCTATCCTGTACGAAAATCACTTTTCAGTTCGGCCAAACCGTTCCAATCAACTCCAAGGCTTCGTTCGGACTGATTCAAATTTTCACGGCAACGGCCATAGCACACTGAATATGCCCGTTCTCGTCCGATCACGGAAGACCAGCAGTTGTAAGATGAAAGAAAGCGTACAGCTATCCTGTACGAAAATCACTTTTCAGTTCGGCCAAACCGTTCCAATCAACTCCAAGGCTTCGTTCGGACTGATTCAAATTTTCACGGCAACGGCCATACCACACTGAATATGTCCGTTCTCGTCCGATCACAGAATCCATGCAGTTGTAAGATGGAAGAAAGCGTACAGCTATCCTGTACGAAAATCACTTTTCAGTTTGGCCAAACCGTTCCAATCATCTCCAAGGCTTCGTTGGGACTGATTCAAATTTTCACGGCAACGGCCATACCACACTGATTATGCCCGTTCTCGTCCGATCACGGAAGACCAGCAGTTGTAAGATGAAAGAAAGCGTACAGCGATCCTGTACGAAAATCACTTTTCAGTTCGGCCAAACCGTTCCAATCAACTCCAAGGCTTCGTTGGGACTGATTCAAATTTTCACGGCAACGGCCATACCACACTGAATATGCCCGTTCTCGTCCGATCACCGAAGACCAGCAGTTGTAAAATGCAAGAAAGCGTACAGCTATCCTGTACGAAAATCACTTTTCAGTTCGGCCAAACCGTTCCAATCAACTCCAAGGCTTCGTTGGGACTGATTCAAATTTTCACGGCAACGGCCATACCACACTGATTATGCCCGTTCTCGTCCCATTCTCGCCCGTGACACCGTAGTGGACGGTCGATTTACTTTTATCTATTATAGATAAAAGTATTTAATACTAGCATTTTTTGTTCATAACTGGTCAAACAGAATTTTTAATTGTATATAGTATTCTCTCTACAAGTAAAATAAAATTATTTTATTACATCTGAATAAATAAAATTATACGCCCCCTGTGCCTGGACCGAGTACGGTACAGGGGCGCATCAAAAACAATGTCAACGCCAGAGGCACAACAAAAACAGACGGGAACGGTTCCAAAAGCATCAATCAACAAGAACGTCACTAAAGCATGTACTAGTTGCAAGGAATTCAGATTTATGCTAAAGGATGCACAAGATGGAGTTGAAAGAGATAGAGTGAAAACTACATGGGACAAACATAAACAAGATTCCCATACGTCTTTAGGAAGAACCTTGGCAAAGATCCCACCTAAAATTGACACTGGTAGAAAAATGTCAAGGAGTCCAGCTAGGTCAACTACCACAGAAACGTATCATAGTGGATATGAAACCGATGAAGAAATTCAAACCTCTGCCGAACTCCTATTAACAAAACAAATACAACATTTTGTACAATCTGCTGCTATGGAAACCGAGAGCCAACAACAAAAGCAACATGTGGAGGAACAATCACGACAGGATAACCGGGGCATCTTCGTCATTCCAAAGAAAACGGTTGGACTGGCACGACTTCTTACTCGAAAATCACCTGAAATGCAAATTCCGACAGCCAATCGATTTGCAACGTTGCCGTTGGAGAGTGAGAAAATGCTAAGCTCAAGAGACATCGAGAAAGCTGCCCGGGATAGTATGGTTCTCTCACCACCGGTCCAACAGCGCAGAAAACGGCCAAGGGAGGAGGAGTTAGGAACAGACAGAGACAGTGACACCCAAAATAATACAGAAACAAGACAAAAACACAACAAGACAGGACGAAAAACTAAAATACCTCCACTAGTTTTACGAGGTGTGGCCAAGAACCACAGACAACTGGTGGAAGAAATAGGACAGCACGTGACAGGCAAGTTCTATATAAAATATGCAGCCGGGACGACAATGATTTATCTGACAGACTTACAAGACTATAATAACTACAAAAAGTTACTTGCTGACGACGGGGCTGTAGAATTCCACACATACACGCTTGCAGCAGAAAAGACACATGCATTTGTTCTAAGAGGTTTAGACGGAGACATACAAGAAAATGAGATACAGGAGGACCTACAGACGACCTATGGGATCCCGGTTGAGAAAGTGTATAAAATGAAAACCACATACAGGCCGCTATACCTGGTTATCACAAAAAGTAGCTGCAATCTGAAGAGATTAAACCAGGAGGCAAATATCGTTTTATACACTAAAGTCACCTGGGAACTCAGACGTAACGAGCGAAAACTTACCCAGTGTCGGCGTTGCCAAAGCTGGGGACACGCCACAACAAACTGCGCTCGACAACCACGTTGCCTCAAATGCGCCGAACCACATTGGACTAAAGACTGCAACAAGACTCGAGACGTACCAGCTGTCTGCGCAAACTGCTCCGGAGGACATCCGGCTAACTACTCCAAATGTCCAATTTACGAGCAGAAACTGCAGATGGCCGAAAACCGACAGACCACTAAACAAACTCGTTTAGTTCCTGCTCCTCCACCGAAAGTCAATGCTTGGGAGGCTCGACAGGCAAGCGCTCCACTGGCTCCACAAATCCAGACCAACCGCCCTGAGGATGAGATCGATAGGGAACTGGTAAGTGCTGCTCCAGTTACTGATAAAACCCATCCTCCTACAAATTTGTTGTCCGACTTCCAGCTGTTGAGTCGGGTGTCGCAGAGTCTTGCTAGAAAAATTAACATTGGCGCAGCGATAAAAGCGATGCAAAAACTTGACTCAATGCTGGAAGGTGTTGAGGACGTACTAGCTAAGGTTCTTGTGCTACAGGAGTTCGCACAAAACGAGTTGCCTAAATTCAACATTTAAACGATGTCGATTAGGGTAGCTGCTTGGAATGCTAGCTCCTTGCGCACCAGAACCTCCGAACTAATTAACTTTATTATTACCGAAAACATTGATATTATGAGCGTAGCCGAAACACGCATTTCTGACGATTTCCGGTTACGTCTCAGAAATTATTGCATTTATCGACAGGACAGGGACAGACGAACGAACAAAAAGGGCTTGGCTCTCTTTGTTAGGAATACTATACCACATATTAGGCTTGAGAGTCGAAACGTAGGTATCGAGCATCTAATTATTAAATTAGCTTCCGGAATAGTCCTTATCCCCTCTTACAATTCCCCCAACAGGAACCTGACAGACTTAGAACTAGACGAACTCTTTAGCGTAGGCGATAAAGTTCTCGTATATGGAGACCTGAACGCCCGTCACACTGTATGGTTAAACCATACCGACAACAGAAATGGACGTACTGTACTGGAATATGCAATGGATAACAATATACAGGTAGTCCATTCTGCTACACCCACTCATATTCCAGCTAACGGTTTTACCCCTACATACATTGACATTCTGTTAAATAAAAATTATAGTAGGAATATTAACCTGTGGTCATGGCATGCGCTGAATAGCGACCACAATCCAGTTATGTTCACTTTGGGAAACCAAACAATAAACGAAAATAACCCCTCCCGCTACGTTTACAAAGACGTTAACTGGTCTAGGTTTAGACGAATACTAGACAATAATATTGTAATTAAGCACAGGTTGATAAATAGGCAGGATGTTGACGAACAGGTAGAGTCACTTTCCAGAGCAATCATTTTAGCACGCAATGAAACAGCCAAGATGGTACCTCAACGACCTGAGGAAGACCGGCTGCCACAGGTGATCTTGGATTTAATTTCCAAAAAGAACAGGATACGTAAACTGTGGCAGCAGTACCGAAATGCCGTCCATCGTGATTACATGAATCAGTTACAAAGACAGATTAGGACTGATATTCGTAATCACAAAAATCAAGTATGGGCTGAACGGTTAAGAAATCTATCTTACCGCGACAATACGCTCTGGAAGATGACAAAAGCCTTGAAACGGACTCCTGTACAAATACCCACCTTAAAAGTAAATGACAATATAAGTATGACGGACAAACAAAAATCGGAGACCCTTGCAAACCATCTGTTTCGGATATACACGCCCCTACCTAATTCCCTTCCCGAACATACCGAAATTGACGAAATCTTTGAAGAAATCCCTCAACATATCCCAATCCCAAACCGGAAGCTTTCCAAGATCTTAAGTTCGCCGGGCGAAGTAAAAAGGGTTCTCAACAGGTTACCCTATAACAAGGCTCCGGGGCCAGATGATATCGAAAACATTCTACTGAAACATCTGAGTCAAAAAGCAATTGTGCAACTCACGTACATCATTAATTCTATAATAAAGTTGCAATACTTTCCACAAAAATGGAAAGAATCGATTATCATTCTGATCCCTAAGCCGGGAAAGCCGCCTGATGAACCTGGTAGCTACCGTCCGATAAATCTGCTCAACACCCTTTCAAAAGTCGCTGAACGCATCTTACTAGCCAGGTTCGAAGACATTGACAAGAAGAACAGACTTACTCCAGACTTTCAGTTCGGATTTCGGCCTGGCCACAGTACGACACTACTTGTAGCTGACATTGTACATGAAGCCAAACTGTCGTTCAACCGACAACAATGTACTGTGTTACTATCACTGGACGTGGAAAAAGCCTTTGATAGAGTTTGGCATACCGGACTCGTTGTGAAACTTTTCGGCATGGATCTTCCACTTAACTTCGTTACGTTAGTAAGATCTTATCTCGAAGGTAGAATTTTTCGTGTGCGAATTGGTGGAGCTTTTTCTAGACCCAGACGTCTTAATGCGGGTGTTCCGCAAGGAACTGTCCTTGCTCCAAAACTGTATTCGCTATACACATCTGACATCCCAACTAACGCAAACACAAAACTCCGACTATATGCTGATGATACTTCAGTCAGGGCTGTGTCATTTTCTGCGAATGCTGCAAACCGTCAGCTTCGCATGCACATCCCGAATCTGGAGGAATTCTTTCGCGTATGGAAAATTAAGATCAATGCCGATAAGACACAACAGATAGTTCTCACACAAAAACATACAAGACAGACGACAATTTACGAAAAACTACGCATCGACGGACGAACAATAACAACGTCGAGGAGCGCTGTGAATTGTTTGGGTGTCAAACTGGATCGCTCCCTATATTTCGGTCCCCACATATCAGGGGCGATCCAAAAGACCTTCGGCGCTATGAGCAAAATATATCCGCTCATTAACCGCCGTAGTGTTCTTACGATTCCGAATAAGTTGCAGCTCTTCAAAACGGTGTTAAGACCTATTCTGACATACGCAGCGCCGATCTGGGGGGGTTGTTCGATGACACAGATGAAGCGTTTGCAAATTATGCAGAATAAAATACTTCGACATGCGACAAACAGTGACCGTTACATCCGAATTACTGACTTACATCGAATCAGTGGCGTTCAAATGATGAAAGATTATGTGGAAGAAATTTCACAGAAATTTTTCAAGACTTTCATTCAAAACTCACCACTGACACAAAATATTGCACAACAGAGACACAGACATGACATTTATTACAAACACAGGCTCATACACCAGCATTTGCCAATCTACTTTGAGGAGCCCCCGTAATAAATAAATGCAATCTCTAGACATGAACAAAAAAAAAAAAAAAAAAAAAAAAAAAAAAAAAAAATACACAATAATACCTACCTCTGACGTACAATTCGACCAACAATACTGACTGAATATTTCCGCCAAGCTAGTATCACCTGACGACGCCTTTCAGTTTTGAAGCGGGTTTTTTTTTAATTTGCTGTACTTTTCCCGCATCGACTTTCCTAACAAACCGCTGCGCTTAAAAATATTTATTTTTGAAATTCTATGTGCAACTCATTGCGACGGCTCTGATCAACGGCTGGAAAAGGCACAACCGGAGCTAGCCCGAACTTGTGAATATCGACAAACAATACGGTTGGTTCGAAAAGGGGCTGAACATCGATGCCCGCCCCAAGGGAAGATTCGTGGATGCATCCTGTCGAGCGCCCCAAGCGAGACGGACATGTGTCCTAAACATAATTTTTTGTAAAATATTTTGTATATAAATGTTTTGTACTGTTCCTTGTATTGTATATAATTTTGACAAAAAATAAATGTTTGTGAAATTCAATTCAATTCGTTCTCGTCCGATCACGGAAGCCAAGCAGTGTCGGGCGTGGTTAGTACTTGGATGGGTGACCGCTTGGGAACACCACGTGTCGTTGCCTTTTTTTGCATATTTTATATCCAGGATGTCCAGATTTCTCAATTTTTTTTTTGATTTTTTTGAATTTTTTTTTAACATTTTTTTTTTAGTTTTTTTTTTGTAACAGTTGTAAGATGCAAGAAAGCGTACAGCTATCCTGTACGAAAATCACTTTTCAGTTCGGCCAAACCGTTCCAATCAACTCCAAGGCTTCGTTCGGACTGATTCAAATTTTCACGGCAACGGCCATACCACACTGAATATGTCCGTTCTCGTCCGATCACAGAATCCATGCAGTTGTAAGATGGAAGAAAGCGTACAGCTATCCTGTACGAAAATCACTTTTCAGTTTGGCCAAACCGTTCCAATCATCTCCAAGGCTTCGTTGGGACTGATTCAAATTTTCACGGCAACGGCCATACCACACTGATTATGCCCGTTCTCGTCCGATCACGGAAGACCAGCAGTTGTAAGATGAAAGAAAGCGTACAGCGATCCTGTACGAAAATCACTTTTCAGTTCGGCCAAACCGTTCCAATCAACTCCAAGGCTTCGTTGGGACTGATTCAAATTTTCACGGCAACGGCCATACCACACTGAATATGCCCGTTCTCGTCCGAACACCGAAGACCAGCAGTTGTAAAATGCAAGAAAGCGTACAGCTATCCTGTACGAAAATCACTTTTCAGTTCGGCCAAACCGTTCCAATCAACTCCAAGGCTTCGTTCGGACTGATTCAAATTTTCACGGCAACGGCCATACCACACTGAATATGCCCGTTCTCGTCCGATCACCGAAGACCAGCAGTTGTAAAATGCAAGAAAGCGTACAGCTATCCTGTACGAAAATCACTTTTCAGTTCGGCCAAACCGTTCCAATCAACTCCAAGGCTTCGTTCGGACTGATTCAAATTTTCACGGCAACGGCCATACCACACTGAATATGCCCGTTCTCGTCCGATCACCGAAGACCAGCAGTTGTAAAATGCAAGAAAGCGTACAGCTATCCTGTACGAAAATCACTTTTCAGTTTGGCCAAACCGTTCCAATCATCTCCAAGGCTTCGTTGGGACTGAATCAAATTTTCACGGCAACGGCCATACCACACTGATTATGCCCGTTCTCGTCCGATCACGGAAGACCAGCAGTTGTAAGATGAAAGAAAGAGTACATCCTGTACGAAAATCACTTTTCAGTTCGGCCAAATTGTTCCAATCAACTCCAAGGCTTCGTTGGGACTGATTCAATTTTTTTACGGCAACGGCCATACCACACTGAATATGCCCGTTCTCGTCCGATCACCGAAGACCAGCAGTTGTAAAATGCAAGAAAGCGTACAGCTATCCTGTACGAAAATCACTTTTCAGTTCGGCCAAACCGTTCCAATCAACTCCAAGGCTTCGTTCGGACTGATTCAAATTTTCACGGCAACGGCCATACCACACTGAATATGTCCGTTCTCGTCCGATCACAGAATCCATGCAGTTGTAAGATGGAAGAAAGCGTACAGCTATCCTGTACGAAAATCACTTTTCAGTTTGGCCAAACCGTTCCAATCATCTCCAAGGCTTCGTTGGGACTGAATCAAATTTTCACGGCAACGGCCATACCACACTGAATATGCCCGTTCTCGTCCGATCACCGAAGACCAGCAGTTGTAAAATGCAAGAAAGCGTACAGCTATCCTGTACGAAAATCACTTTTCAGTTCGGCCAAACCGTTCCAATCAACTCCAAGGCTTCGTTCGGACTGATTCAAATTTTCACGGCAACGGCCATACCACACTGAATATGCCCGTTCTCGTCCGATCACCGAAGACCAGCAGTTGTAAAATGCAAGAAAGCGTACAGCTATCCTGTACGAAAATCACTTTTCAGTTCGGCCAAACCGTTCCAATCAACTCCAAGGCTTCGTTCGGACTGATTCAAATTTTCACGGCAACGGCCATACCACACTGAATATGCCCGTTCTCGTCCGATCACCGAAGACCAGCAGTTGTAAAATGGAAGAAAGCGTACAGCTATCCTGTACGAAAATCACTTTTCAGTTTGGCCAAACCGTTCCAATCATCTCCAAGGCTTCGTTGGGACTGAATCAAATTTTCACGGCAACGGCCATACCACACTGATTATGCCCGTTCTCGTCCGATCACGGAAGACCAGCAGTTGTAAGATGAAAGAAAGAGTACATCCTGTACGAAAATCACTTTTCAGTTCGGCCAAATTGTTCCAATCAACTCCAAGGCTTCGTTGGGACTGATTCAATTTTTTTACGGCAACGGCCATACCACACTGAATATGCCCGTTCTCGTCCGATCACGGAAGACCAGCAGTTGTAACATGCAAGAAAGCGTACAGCGATCCTGTACGAAAATCACTATTCAGTTCGGCCAACCCGTTCCAATCAACTCCAAGGCTTCGTTGGGACTGATTCAAATTTTCACGGCAACGGCCATACCACACTGAATATGCCCGTTCTCGTCCGATCACGGAAGACCAGCAGTTGTAAGATGCAAGAAAGCGTACATCCTGTACGAAAATCACTTTTCAGTTCGGCCAAACCGTTCCAATCAACTCCAAGGCTTCGTTGGGACTGATTCAAATTTTCACGGCAACGGCCATACCACACTGAATATGCCCGTTCTCGTCCGATCACGGAAGACCAGCAGTTGTAAGATGAAAGAAAGCGTACAGCGATCCTGTACGAAAATCACTTTTCAGTTCGGCCAAACCGTTCCAATCAACTCCAAGGCTTCGTTGGGACTGATTCAAATTTTCACGGCAACGGCCATACCACACTGATTATGCCCGTTCTCGTCCGATCACGGAAGCCAAGCAGTGTCGGGCGTGGTTAGTACTTGGATGGGTGACCGCTTGGGAACACCACGTGTCGTTGCCTTTTTTTGCATATTTTATATCCAGGATGTCCAGATTTCTCAATTTTTTTTTTGATTTTTTTGAATTTTTTTTAACATTTTTTTTTTAGTTTTTTTTTTGTAACAGTTGTAAGATGCAAGAAAGCGTACAGCTATCCTGTACGAAAATCACTTTTCAGTTCGGCCAAACCGTTCCAATCAACTCCAAGGCTTCGTTCGGACTGATTCAAATTTTCTCGGCAACGGCCATACCACACTGAATATGCCCGTTCTCGTCCGATCACGGAAGACCAGCAGTTGTAAGATGAAAGAAAGCGTACAGCTATCCTGTACGAAAATCACTTTTCAGTTCGGCCAAACCGTTCCAATCAACTCCAAGGCTTCGTTGGGACTGATCAAATTTTCACGGCAACGGCCATACCACACTGAATATGCCCGTTCTCGTCCGATCACCGAAGACCAGCAGTTGTAAAATGCAAGAAAGCGTACAGCTATCCTGTACGAAAATCACTTTTCAGTTCGGCCAAACCGTTCCAATCAACTCCAAGGCTTCGTTCGGACTGATTCAAATTTTCACGGCAACGGCCATACCACACTGAATATGCCCGTTCTCGTCCGATCACCGAAGACCAGCAGTTGTAAAATGCAAGAAAGCGTACAGCTATCCTGTACGAAAATCACTTTTCAGTTTGGCCAAACCGTTCCAATCATCTCCAAGGCTTCGTTGGGACTGAATCAAATTTTCACGGCAACGGCCATACCACACTGATTATGCCCGTTCTCGTCCGATCACGGAAGACCAGCAGTTGTAAGATGAAAGAAAGAGTACATCCTGTACGAAAATCACTTTTCAGTTCGGCCAAATTGTTCCAATCAACTCCAAGGCTTCGTTGGGACTGATTCAATTTTTTTACGGCAACGGCCATACCACACTGAATATGCCCGTTCTCGTCCGATCACGGAAGACCAGCAGTTGTAACATGCAAGAAAGCGTACAGCGATCCTGTACGAAAATCACTTTTCAGTTCGGCCAACCCGTTCCAATCAACTCCAAGGCTTCGTTGGGACTGATTCAAATTTTCACGGCAACGGCCATACCACACTGAATATGCCCGTTCTCGTCCGATCACGGAAGACCAGCAGTTGTAAGATGCAAGAAAGCGTACATCCTGTACGAAAATCACTTTTCAGTTCGGCCAAACCGTTCCAATCAACTCCAAGGCTTCGTTGGGACTGATTCAAATTTTCACGGCAACGGCCATACCACACTGAATATGCCCGTTCTCGTCCGATCACGGAAGACCAGCAGTTGTAAGATGCAAGAAAGCGTACAGCGATCCTGTACGAAAATCACTTTTCAGTTCGGCCAAACCGTTCCAATCAACTCCAAGGCTTCGTTGGGACTGATTCAAATTTTCACGGCAACGGCCATACCACACTGATTATGCCCGTTCTCGTCCGATCACGGAAGCCAAGCAGTGTCGGGCGTGGTTAGTACTTGGATGGGTGACCGCTTGGGAACACCACGTGTCGTTGCCTTTTTTTGCATATTTTATATCCAGGATGTCCAGATTTCTCAATTTTTTTTTTGATTTTTTGAATTTTTTTTAACATTTTTTTTTTAGTTTTTTTTTTGTAACAGTTGTAAGATGCAAGAAAGCGTACAGCTATCCTGTACGAAAATCACTTTTCAGTTCGGCCAAACCGTTCCAATCAACTCCAAGGCTTCGTTCGGACTGATTCAAATTTTCTCGGCAACGGCCATACCACACTGAATATGCCCGTTCTCGTCCGATCACGGAAGACCAGCAGTTGTAAGATGAAAGAAAGCGTACAGCTATCCTGTACGAAAATCACTTTTCAGTTCGGCCAAACCGTTCCAATCAACTCCAAGGCTTCGTTCGGACTGATTCAAATTTTCACGGCAACGGCCATAGCACACTGAATATGCCCGTTCTCGTCCGATCACGGAAGACCAGCAGTTGTAAGATGAAAGAAAGCGTACAGCTATCCTGTACGAAAATCACTTTTCAGTTCGGCCAAACCGTTCCAATCAACTCCAAGGCTTCGTTCGGACTGATTCAAATTTTCACGGCAACGGCCATACCACACTGAATATGTCCGTTCTCGTCCGATCACAGAATCCATGCAGTTGTAAGATGGAAGAAAGCGTACAGCTATCCTGTACGAAAATCACTTTTCAGTTTGGCCAAACCGTTCCAATCATCTCCAAGGCTTCGTTGGGACTGATTCAAATTTTCACGGCAACGGCCATACCACACTGATTATGCCCGTTCTCGTCCGATCACGGAAGACCAGCAGTTGTAAGATGAAAGAAAGCGTACAGCGATCCTGTACGAAAATCACTTTTCAGTTCGGCCAAACCGTTCCAATCAACTCCAAGGCTTCGTTGGGACTGATTCAAATTTTCACGGCAACGGCCATACCACACTGAATATGCCCGTTCTCGTCCGATCACCGAAGACCAGCAGTTGTAAAATGCAAGAAAGCGTACAGCTATCCTGTACGAAAATCACTTTTCAGTTCGGCCAAACCGTTCCAATCAACTCCAAGGCTTCGTTCGGACTGATTCAAATTTTCACGGCAACGGCCATACCACACTGAATATGTCCGTTCTCGTCCGATCACAGAATCCATGCAGTTGTAAGATGGAAGAAAGCGTACAGCTATCCTGTACGAAAATCACTTTTCAGTTTGGCCAAACCGTTCCAATCATCTCCAAGGCTTCGTTGGGACTGAATCAAATTTTCACGGCAACGGCCATACCACACTGAATATGCCCGTTCTCGTCCGATCACCGAAGACCAGCAGTTGTAAAATGCAAGAAAGCGTACAGCTATCCTGTACGAAAATCACTTTTCAGTTCGGCCAAACCGTTCCAATCAACTCCAAGGCTTCGTTCGGACTGATTCAAATTTTCACGGCAACGGCCATACCACACTGAATATGTCCGTTCTCGTCCGATCACAGAATCCATGCAGTTGTAAGATGGAAGAAAGCGTACAGCTATCCTGTACGAAAATCACTTTTCAGTTCGGCCAAACCGTTCCAATCAACTCCAAGGCTTCGTTGGGACTGATTCAAATTTTCACGGCAACGGCCATACCACACTGAATATGCCCGTTCTCGTCCGATCACCGAAGACCAGCAGTTGTAAAATGCAAGAAAGCGTACAGCTATCCTGTACGAAAATCACTTTTCAGTTCGGCCAAACCGTTCCAATCAACTCCAAGGCTTCGTTCGGACTGATTCAAATTTTCACGGCAACGGCCATACCACACTGAATATGCCCGTTCTCGTCCGATCACCGAAGACCAGCAGTTGTAAAATGCAAGAAAGCGTACAGCTATCCTGTACGAAAATCACTTTTCAGTTTGGCCAAACCGTTCCAATCATCTCCAAGGCTTCGTTGGGACTGAATCAAATTTTCACGGCAACGGCCATACCACACTGATTATGCCCGTTCTCGTCCGATCACGGAAGACCAGCAGTTGTAAGATGAAAGAAAGAGTACATCCTGTACGAAAATCACTTTTCAGTTCGGCCAAATTGTTCCAATCAACTCCAAGGCTTCGTTGGGACTGATTCAATTTTTTTACGGCAACGGCCATACCACACTGAATATGCCCGTTCTCGTCCGATCACCGAAGACCAGCAGTTGTAAAATGCAAGAAAGCGTACAGCTATCCTGTACGAAAATCACTTTTCAGTTCGGCCAAACCGTTCCAATCAACTCCAAGGCTTCGTTCGGACTGATTCAAATTTTCACGGCAACGGCCATACCACACTGAATATGTCCGTTCTCGTCCGATCACAGAATCCATGCAGTTGTAAGATGGAAGAAAGCGTACAGCTATCCTGTACGAAAATCACTTTTCAGTTTGGCCAAACCGTTCCAATCATCTCCAAGGCTTCGTTGGGACTGAATCAAATTTTCACGGCAACGGCCATACCACACTGAATATGCCCGTTCTCGTCCGATCACCGAAGACCAGCAGTTGTAAAATGCAAGAAAGCGTACAGCTATCCTGTACGAAAATCACTTTTCAGTTCGGCCAAACCGTTCCAATCAACTCCAAGGCTTCGTTCGGACTGATTCAAATTTTCACGGCAACGGCCATACCACACTGAATATGTCCGTTCTCGTCCGATCACAGAATCCATGCAGTTGTAAGATGGAAGAAAGCGTACAGCTATCCTGTACGAAAATCACTTTTCAGTTCGGCCAAACCGTTCCAATCAACTCCAAGGCTTCGTTGGGACTGATCAAATTTTCACGGCAACGGCCATACCACACTGAATATGCCCGTTCTCGTCCGATCACCGAAGACCAGCAGTTGTAAAATGCAAGAAAGCGTACAGCTATCCTGTACGAAAATCACTTTTCAGTTCGGCCAAACCGTTCCAATCAACTCCAAGGCTTCGTTCGGACTGATTCAAATTTTCACGGCAACGGCCATACCACACTGAATATGCCCGTTCTCGTCCGATCACCGAAGACCAGCAGTTGTAAAATGCAAGAAAGCGTACAGCTATCCTGTACGAAAATCACTTTTCAGTTTGGCCAAACCGTTCCAATCATCTCCAAGGCTTCGTTGGGACTGAATCAAATTTTCACGGCAACGGCCATACCACACTGATTATGCCCGTTCTCGTCCGATCACGGAAGACCAGCAGTTGTAAGATGAAAGAAAGAGTACATCCTGTACGAAAATCACTTTTCAGTTCGGCCAAATTGTTCCAATCAACTCCAAGGCTTCGTTGGGACTGATTCAATTTTTTTACGGCAACGGCCATACCACACTGAATATGCCCGTTCTCGTCCGATCACGGAAGACCAGCAGTTGTAACATGCAAGAAAGCGTACAGCGATCCTGTACGAAAATCACTTTTCAGTTCGGCCAACCCGTTCCAATCAACTCCAAGGCTTCGTTGGGACTGATTCAAATTTTCACGGCAACGGCCATACCACACTGAATATGCCCGTTCTCGTCCGATCACGGAAGACCAGCAGTTGTAAGATGCAAGAAAGCGTACATCCTGTACGAAAATCACTTTTCAGTTCGGCCAAACCGTTCCAATCAACTCCAAGGCTTCGTTGGGACTGATTCAAATTTTCACGGCAACGGCCATACCACACTGAATATGCCCGTTCTCGTCCGATCACGGAAGACCAGCAGTTGTAAGATGAAAGAAAGCGTACAGCGATCCTGTACGAAAATCACTTTTCAGTTCGGCCAAACCGTTCCAATCAACTCCAAGGCTTCGTTCGGACTGATTCAAATTTTCACGGCAACGGCCATACCACACTGATTATGCCCGTTCTCGTCCGATCACGGAAGCCAAGCAGTGTCGGGCGTGGTTAGTACTTGGATGGGTGACCGCTTGGGAACACCACGTGTCGTTGCCTTTTTTTGCATATTTTATATCCAGGATGTCCAGATTTCTCAATTTTTTTTTTGATTTTTTTGAATTTTTTTTAACATTTTTTTTTTAGTTTTTTTTTTGTAACAGTTGTAAGATGCAAGAAAGCGTACAGCTATCCTGTACGAAAATCACTTTTCAGTTCGGCCAAACCGTTCCAATCAACTCCAAGGCTTCGTTCGGACTGATTCAAATTTTCTCGGCAACGGCCATACCACACTGAATATGCCCGTTCTCGTCCGATCACGGAAGACCAGCAGTTGTAAGATGAAAGAAAGCGTACAGCTATCCTGTACGAAAATCACTTTTCAGTTCGGCCAAACCGTTCCAATCAACTCCAAGGCTTCGTTCGGACTGATTCAAATTTTCACGGCAACGGCCATACCACACTGAATATGCCCGTTCTCGTCCGATCACGGAAGACCAGCAGTTGTAAAATGAAAGAAAGCGTACAGCGATCCTGTACGAAAATCACTTTTCAGTTCGGCCAAACCGTTCCAATCAACTCCAAGGCTTCGTTGGGACTGATTCAAATTTTCACGGCAACGGCCATACCACACTGATTATGCCCGTTCTCGTCCGATCACGGAAGCCAAGCAGTGTCGGGCGTGGTTAGTACTTGGATGGGTGACCGCTTGGGAACACCACGTGTCGTTGCCTTTTTTTGCATATTTTATATCCAGGATGTCCAGATTTCTCAATTTTTTTTTTTATTTTTTTGAATTTTTTTTAACATTTTTTTTTTAGTTTTTTTTTTGTAACAGTTGTAAGATGCAAGAAAGCGTACAGCTATCCTGTACGAAAATCACTTTTCAGTTCGGCCAAACCGTTCCAATCAACTCCATGGCTTCGTTGGGACTGATTCAAATTTTCACGGCAACGGCCATACCACACTGATTATGCCCGTTCTCGTCCGATCACGGAAGGCCAGCAGTTGGAAGATGAAAGAAAGCGTACAGCTATCCTGTACGAAAATCACTTTTCAGTTCGGCCAAACCGTTCCAATCAACTCCAAGGCTTCGTTGGGACTGATTCAAATTTTCACGGCAACGGCCATACCACACTGAATATGCCCGTTCTCGTCCGATCACGGAAGACCAGCAGTTGTAAGATGAAAGAAAGCGTACAGCGATCCTGTACGAAAATCACTTTTCAGTTCGGCCAAACCGTTCCAATCAACTCCAAGGCTTCGTTGGGACTGATTCAAATTTTCACGGCAACGGCCATACCACACTGAATATGCCCGTTCTCGTTCGATCACGGAAGGCCAGCAGTTGTAAGATGAAAGAAAGCGTACAGCGATCCTGTACGAAAATCACTTTTCAGTTCGGCCAAACCGTTCCAATCAACTCCAAGGCATCGTTGGGACTGTCTCAAATTTTCACGGCAACGGCCATACCACACTGAATATGCCCGTTCTCGTCCACTTATATTATATTTCGCGACCTATTCCACTAAGTACCTGTTATCAATACAGATAGTCAAATAGGCTTTTAGTGTACATTTGTATATATAAAATCCCCTAAAATTTAAATTACTAAATTCTATATCTGTAAATAATAATTCAAATAAAAAGTGTGTATAATAATTTATAAATTAAAAATCAACTGTGTCCCGAAGCCTGGATTGAGCACGGAGCACAAAATTTGTACAGATTACAAAGTTAACACAACCAATTGCGACAAAAAATGGCAGAACAAAATGTCGTAACCCCGAAAAATACGGGGGCAGTTAAAAAACATCCACATTTAACTAAGCCTAATTTACAATGTGACATTTGTCGGGATATGAAACAAATGTTGAACGAATGCTACAAGACAGAAATAGGCAACCTGAAAAACCGACTAGAACGACATCGGAGCGAGGTTCGCTTGAATTAGCCGAAAAAACAACCGAATATTAAATCACCTTCTCGTAAAACTAAGCAAGCGTTCAGGCGCTAAACCAACAAAAACGTACCCGAAACAATGCAAGTGCTGGTGAATCGGATGAAGACGATTCCTTCAGCAACCGAGGAATTACCACCAGGCGCAACCAACGCATTCCTTCGATTGTGCTCCGAGGCGTAGCTGCGGATCACAAAAACTTCATCAAGGAGCTGAACGTCCAAATTAAAAAAGGGTTCACCTTAAAATATGCGGCTGGGACAACGATGCTGCAGTTAAAAGACCTTGACGAATAAAAAACTTACAAACAACTCCCACTTGATGACCGTGAGATGGACTTTCACACCTATACGCTGCCGGAGGAGAAAACTCATGCGTTTGTTCTACGGGGGCTCACCGGTGTGGACGTACAAGACATAAAGAACGAACTGACTGATGAACTAGGAATAGCGGTTTCGAGAGTATTTAGAATGAAGTCTCTTGGTAGACCCTTGTACTTAGTTGTCACCACCAATAACTATACTCTTAAAACTTTAAATTCCCAGGCAAACATAGTACTTAGCACAAGAGTTACTTGGGAACGCAGAAATAATGCATAGCGAATAACGCAGTGCAGAAGATGCCAAGGTTGGGGGCATGCAACTGGCAATTGTGGCCGAGCTCCCAAGTGCCTCAAGTGTGGACAGGGACACTGGACATATACATGCACGAAAACCACAGACACGACTGCTATCTGTGCGAATTGCGGATGAGATCACCCTGCCAACTTCACGGGTTGTGTGGTCTTTATCCGCCGCAAGAAGTACGTTCAAAAACAAACACAATCTGGAACTAACCGACAAGAAAAGACTTATATTCCAGCACCAGCACCGAAAACTAACGCTTGGACAGAAAGCCTTAGACATAGGCAAGAACAGGAAAACAGACAAACAAGTCAGGGTCTTGAGCATGCAGCAGTGAATTGTGATGCAGTCAGAATTGGGCAAAATGGTCAGGTGAACAAAGGAACAGATAGGGTAAGTGTAGGTTCCAATATTATATCTGATCTTCAGGCACTGAGTCGAGTATCGGCCAGCATTTCCAGTAAAATAAATTTGAGCCAGGCTATCAAGGCTTTACTTAAACTTGACACCATGCTGGAGGGGGTCTCAGATAAAATGTCAAAGTTGTGTGTACTCCAAGAACTCGCGCAATACGAACTGTCAAAATATAACATCTAAAGCAATGGCTTTGAAGGTTTGCTCATGGAACGCAAACTCTCTGGGACAAAAAAATCCCAGAACTATTAAATTTCATACTTACACACAACATTGATATTATGACTATTAACGAAACAAAAATGACTGACCGACACAGACTGCGACTGCGCAACTATGTAGTGTACAGGAATGATGCTACTGATGGCAAAAGGGGCATTGCTATCCTTGTTAAAAACTCCATACCTCATACCTTACTCCCACCTATCCTAAACGGTTTTGAGACTGCGATTAAACTAGCCACAGGACTCGTAATGATTGCAGCTTATCACTCGCCAAACAGACGTCTTAAAACCCAAGAACTCGACGTCATGTTCAACTTGGGACACAAGGACATAATCTATGGCGACCTAAACTGTAGACACTTCCAATGGCGTAATCATATAAACAACCCTAACGGACTCACACTGTACAATTACGTGAACGAACATGACATACAGGTTGTTCATACAGACACACCGACACATAGACCGTACAACAGAGGACAACCTACTTACATTGATATAGTTTTAAACAAAAACTATAGTAAGCACATACCTTTAAGGTCAGTCAATGAACTTAATAGTGACCATAATCCTATAATTTTCGATTTAAATAGGCAAGTCGTCAATAAAACTGATAGGACTATATTTGTTTACAACAACACTGACTGGAGAAAATACAGACGAATACTTGACGAACAAATCACACTAAACAGTAACATACAGACAACAGAGGACACTGACAGGGAGGTGGATAATCTGACAAACACTCTTCAATACGCTAAAAGTCAAGTTGCGAGGAAGGTCCATCAACGACCAGCACAGGATAGATTGCCACCCGAGATTCTCAACTTGATAAAATTTAAGAACAGTGTTCGGAAAAGATGGCAGCGTACTCGACATCATGCTGACAAACAAAGGGTAATACACTTACAGAACACAATAGCGGAGAAAATCAAGCAGCACAAAAACCGGGTGTGGGCCGACAAACTTCCAGAACTTACAGTTAGGGACAACTCTCTGTGGAAAATCTTGAAAGCACTTAGACGGACATATCCACAAATACCGACAATAACAGTAAACGACAGGGACTCTGTGACCGATAAACAAAAGGTCGAAGCACTGGCGAATCATTTATATAGAGTACACACTCCTCTGCCTAACCTACTGAATGAGCACACTACTATCGAAGACCAGTACGCTCGAATTCCCGATGCTATCCCTCTCCCTCCAAATGTTATAGCGAAAATCCTTTCCATCCCAAGAGAGGTGTTGGGAATAATCAGGAAATTACCCAATAACAAAGCTCCGAGATCGACAATATCTTGCTCAAAAATCTGAGTAGGAAAGCCCTAGTCAAGCTCACTGACATAATAAATGCCATCCTGAAACTCTAATACTTCCCTAGAAAGTGGAAGGACGCAATAACAATCCCAATCGTAAAACCTGGAAAACCTCCCCACGATCCTAACAGCCGTTCAATATCCCTCTATATCCCTCTTAAAAAAATAATACTGACCAGACTAGATCAAATAGACAATATACTCAGACTTACACTACCAGAACAGTTTGGATTTAGAACAGGCCACAGCACTGCAATGCTTACCACGAAAATTGTCCATGATGCCAAAATAGCTTTTAATAGAGACCAAGTCACCACTGGACATGGAAAAAGCATTTGACAGAGTGTGCCACCAGGGTCTGCTAGCCAAACTGTCTCAATTCAACATACCAAATCACAATCTGACATTGCTAAAATCCTACTTGAACGACCGTACATTTAAACTGCGTATTTCGCGTCCCAGAAATCTCAAAGCGGGTGTTCCTCAAGGAACAGTTCTAGCCCCAAAACTCTACTCCTTTTACACATCCGATATCCCCAAATATCACCACACAAAATTAGCCTTATATGCCGCTGACACAGCCCTGTATACACATGGTTACTACGCAAATGCAGCAAACAGACATATAAAAATGCACATGACCCGTCTCGAACAATACTACAAAACTTGGCAAATCAAAATAAACCCGACAAAAACCGAACGAATTATACTGACGCAAAAACATACCAACACTAAAGTTTTTGAAAAGCTACATAGTGTGTGCGGTGTATATGAATATAGTAAAATATTTGTATATTATTGTATTATTAATAATAAATAAATTCAAATTCGTAAAATTATATGCCCTTGTGTCCGAAAGGGATAGTAGGACACAAGGAGCATTTTAAAAAATGGCATCACCAAGTAGTAATACGACGAATCTGGCAAATCAACTTACGGGTACTATACCAAAAGTATTAAACCCCGAACAAATCAAGGGAAATAAAACCTGCGTTATATGCAATGCCATGAAAAAACTTCTGGAACAAGCCCAAGATGCAACCGAGAGAGATCATATCAAAACAAAAATTAACCGACACAAACTGGAATCTCATACGAACCTTGCTAAGGTTGCACCCAAAATTGATATCGGAAGAAATTCATCCCGCAGTCCGGCTAGGTCAACTGTTTCAGAATCTAACCAACCACAATTCCAAAGTGGATATGATAGTGACCAAACAACAGATGATACAGGTGTTATACTTGATACCATGATGTCATCAATAGACTCCACCGATTTTGCTGAGCAAGCTAAATTACTGAGCCTTAAAAATACCGAGCAAACAGCGATGGATGAGAATGCTTTTCCAACACCCAAACATTATGTATCGCTATCAAAGCTGCTGGTTAGACGATCGCCGAAGATAACGTCACCTTATACAACGAACAGATTCGACAAGCTCAACCCAAATGAAGAAGTAGCTGGGACATCAGCAACAATAATTGAAAATTCAGTCAAAGGATCTCTCAAAATAGTAGTTGCAGATGTCATAAGTCCTGGTTCTCCCCAAAAGTCGCAAAGAACAAAAAGAACTCGAACCTCCAATTGAAATTGTAACTCAATCGATACATCACAATCCACTACAGCAAAACGCAGAAATTCGAGAATTCCACCAATAGTCCTGACGGGAATAGCTCAGGAACTATAGCAACTTAGGTTTTAATGAAGTTGTCTATAACAAAGTACAACTGCTAGATTTTAAATGAGAAATTCTCAGAAGAGGGCGCGGCACTCGGGTTGAGAGCAGGGGCGTGAGTCGTTACGAAACAACCTACAATTAGATTTTATATTCTGCTTTTAGTGTCCTTCACAAATACGAACTAGTCAAAAATGCGACGTTTCGCAGCTATATTGCTGCTTCCTCAGGCACTACAATGAAAATACACAAATTACACAAACTTACAATTAAGTATACTAAAATAACATTACTATGTTTAAATTACGACACAAAAAGAATCCATAAAAATGTAAAAAACATCAATAATTAAAATTACCTTAAGCGTAGTCAGGTACAAAAAAAAAACAAACAATAATATTAATCTTCAATGAAACATTTATCGATATGTACATACCATGAGAATAATTCATGATCCTAATATAGACAAAATATTCACTTAAATTTAAGTAGGTATCGCATAGCAATTATACAAAAAACAGTTCTTCTTTTTTATATAAAAAAATCAAAATTGATAGACAAATACACCCACTCAATGTGTACCGAGTACAAGCTATATATTACATGGGTTATCGTAAAAGTACCGTACAGCCAAACCAACAAAAATAGGACGATAAACCACAAACATATCCTCTGGTTTAAGTACTCAAAACCCTATATTTTTCTATCAAATTACTATAGATATTGCTCAAATTCTGGGTATCCGTGCGTAGATTGATTGTGTCATATAATTGAATATGAATCATTTCAGATATATTTATCTTTAGCCAGTGACTTTCTCTATGCAACACCCTCAAGTCGTCAAACAAAAAACTGTGACCAGTCTCAAAATGATGAGCGGACAGAGCCGTCTTATCCCTTTGAGTATTACTATTGAGACAGTCACTCATATGTTGGCTAACTCTCCTCTGAATATACTGCTTCGTTTGTCCAACGTACATCTTACCACATTCACATGGGATTCCGTACACAACACCTGCGAGCCTATCCTTTGGAGTTTTATCATTTAATCTGGTATGGAAAACTCCATTTATAGTTTTTAATAGAAATATAGAAAGCCAAGTTCACTGACGTGTCTCTGAAACACGCCCTAATCTTTTGTGATAAGCCCTCAATAAATGGGAATCTAAAATATCGGCGTTCAACCAAAGTACTATCATCACATAGTTATTTTGTTTTAAAATATTTTTAATCAAGGAAAAATTCTCCTCGTGGAACGAGTAATGACTTAAGTTCAAAGCCCGGAATAAGAGATTATGCACGACAGCCATTTTCTGCTTAACAGGATGGTTTGAATAATAGTTCAGGACTCTACCAGAACTAGTAGGCTTCTGATACCAGTTTGTCGTCATATAACCGTGAGAGTTTAGATTAACTATAACATCCAGAAAAGGAATACGGAAATTATTTTCTGATTCGATCGTAAACTTCAAGTTTGGGTGATAGCCATTAAAATACCGTAATATTATTGAAAAAGAGTTCTTTGGGACTGCCAATAAAGTGTCGCCAACATAAATTTTAATAAATGGCATATGAAATGGAACCACTTTTAAAACGCTTTCCACTAAATCGATCATCACCAGACCAGCCAGTATAGGACTCGCAGGATTACCCATAGCGCTTCCATCTAAGTACAGTTTCAGATGGACGCGTATAGTACGCGCGCGTAGTAAAGGTTACGCGTATGTGTACGCGAGTTTTTACTTTCACATGGGGCGTACATTCGTTGGCAGACAGTAGTAACAAAAGAAACATGCAAGGAGAAACATCTAGCGCTGTTGACATTGCTGCATATTACATTTTTAAAAAAAGTCAAAAAAAGAGAAGGATATGGGTGCACCCTATTGTTCAAAAGCGATTACTGAAAGGTGCGTTCGCTACGATGTATTCGGAGTTACGTGAGCACCCTAGAAAATTTTTTAATTATTTTCGTATGTCAACAGTAACGTTTGATGAATTACATGGCAAATTAGAGAAGTATTTGACGCATCCAAATGTTGTCCGACTGTCGATTTCGACAACTGAACGGTTATGTGTAACTCTCAGGCAAGTAAAAATATTTCTTATACATTTTTTTCGCCTAAATGTAGGATCAAATCATTCGCAAATGTGTGACATGAATATGTGGCGCCGTATAAAATAAGAAAAGCAAATGGGTTTCTAGTACAAAACTGTATTAAGTTGTATTATTAACAAAATATTTAACAAAACTTTAATAGAAAATGGAACATATGTTCAAATATTCGTAAATTGGCTATACTCGTCGCATTCACTTTCGTTTCCAATAGTACTTTGATAGGTTTCTACTGAAGAGCATGATGATAATGGAAGCGGTGTACAAGCTCCGGATGCAGATGATGGACCCTGATAGGGCGAAACCGCTGGTGTCTTCATTCCTGAAGACCATTGCCTGTTGCTATAGTTACTATTATTAGAATAATGGGTTTGCTGATTATATATTGGGTATGGTGCTTGTGGTATAGTTGGCAACGGATTGGCAATTTTTTTTATTAAATTGAGAGCTCCTATTCGAAACTCCAGTTTTTGCTCATCGTTAAGTTTTTTTAATGACGGTAATAAAGAATCCAGAAACGACTTATCTTCATCAAACTGTGGATTCTGATTCCTATCCAAAAAAACGGATAAGGCTGTCTTCTAGTTTATTTGATTTTTGTTTACGCTTGCTTGTTTCAGCGCGTTCTACTTGTATAACTTCCTCACCTTGATCTAACTCTGTAACAAGCTCAACATCTTCAACTGTATCTGGCTCTTCCTCTATCTGATTTTCCAAATTTGTCTGAGTGCTGAAACAATACGCAAAAAAGTCAAAAACAAAATGTTATTAAAAATAAAATCAAAATCACCTGTTTAGGTCTAGAGTTTTCTCCAAAAATTTTAAATTGTCGTAATAAATATATTTACTCTGTTTCCT
The DNA here is from genome assembly GCA_911728435.2 of Apoderus coryli. Taxonomy (NCBI): domain Eukaryota; kingdom Metazoa; phylum Arthropoda; class Insecta; order Coleoptera; family Attelabidae; genus Apoderus; species Apoderus coryli. The sequence goes on along the minus strand of OU452204.1, from coordinate 3,990,924 downwards.
AGCAGCTGCACCACTTTTTAAAGTTTTTCCTTTGGCATGGCATCGTATAAAGGCATCCCTGGCTGTTTTCCATCTTTTTTGTAGTTTCTCCACTTAAAAAAAGTTTTTAATTAAATTTTTATTTCAGGTACCTAGGGAGTGGCAATACTTTCAATGATTTACACTATTCATATAGATTGGGTATATCAACCATAAGTTTAATTGTAAATGAAGTTTGTACTGTCATTTGGAAACACCTAAAAACTGAGTTTATGGGAATACCATCTGGAGAAAAATGGGAACAGATTTCTATGGAATTTGGAGCACGTGCCAACTTTCCCAATTGCATTGGAGCAGTTGATGGGAAGCATGTAAGAATAATTAAGCCGATAAGAAGCGGGTCAATATGTTTTAACTATAAACATTTTTTTTCTATTGTCTTGTTGGCAATTTGTGATGCAAATTATTGTTTTACTTATATTGATGTTGGAGCATATGGCAAGTTTTCGGATTCAACAGTATTCAAAAGTGGACCTTTTCTGAAAAGGCTTGAAGAGAATACTCTAAACATTCCTATTGGAAAATCATTACCTGGCACCAACGAAACTATAATGCCATATATTATAGTGGGCGATGAAGCCTTTCCGTTAACGAAGCAATTGTTACGCCCATATGCAAGAAAGAATCTTAATTATAAGAAAAAGATATTTAACTACAGATTAACCCGTGCTAGGAGATATATCGAGTGTTCATTTGGAATACTTTCAAACAAGTGGAGAATTTTTCATAGGCCACTAAACGTTAAAGTTGGGTTTGCGGTGACAATTGTCAAGGCTTGCTGTATTTTACACAATTTGGTTCGATTAAGGGACGGTTTTAGATTTGAGGATACCTTAATAGTGCATGGGTTTAAGGATACTGCTCGAGGAGCATCTCAAAATCTTGTTAGCAACGCAGTAAGAGACATGTTTGCTAATTACTTTATCAGTGATGGAAAGGTTTCTTGGCAAGACAGTAAAATACATTAATATAAACATGCAAGTTCTTATATTTGAATAGTAATGTCAATAAAAATATGTTGTACTTACCTATAGTTTTTTTTCTTCCTCTAATAAATTGTTAAACTGATCAATTACTATTGTTCCTATATCATCCCAGGATTTTTGCCGTAAGTCCTGATGTTTATATTCTTCGTTCGAACTATCCCATAAATTGGGTCTCAGTTCAACTTCGCTAATAAGTATTTCAGTATCGATAAACCTATTATCATTAGCCATTTTCCGTTCACAACGTAAATATTGGGTAGAATCGGCAACAATGATAAGCACTCTCAACTACATACACTCGTGTACGCGTCGTACCATCTGAAAACAACAACTAAACGACGAGCAATCTGCGCCTCGCGTTCCTACGTGGAGCGCACGGGCTGAGCCGTCGCCAGCGCGTATGAATTGAAGCGCACTCACGGCATCCGCTCTACGCGTCCATTTGAAAACCTACATTTAATTTATGATATTTGACCTCGCGCGTATGGTACGCGCGCGTACCATACGCGTCCATCTGAAACGAGACTAACTGCAAGTATAGTAAACCTCCATAACAGGACGCCATCATTACTGCGTATAATGACAACTGCCCCCAGCTGAGACGGAGCTCAAATAGGAACACACCCTGGTGGAACTATGAGCTGGCTCGGTTGAGGAAAAGTGTTAGAAAGAAATTCAATGATGCAAAAAGGACTGGTCAATGGGACTGCTATAGCAGGGCATTGACAGACTATAATAAAGCATTAAGGAAAGCTGAGAGAGACTCATGGAGGAGGTACTGCGAGGACATAGAAAGGACTCCAGAATGTGCCAGACTCGGTAGAATTCTCGCGAAGGGAACAGGAGACACCATTACGACTATAAGGGGAGAAAACGGTGTCTTCACAAATACGGGAAGGGATACTATTAGAGAACTTCTGAGGGTACACTTTCCCGGCTGCGAAATTACAAATATGTCACTGGAAAATTGGCAGCAGACGAATCTGGGACCCAAAATAAAGGCTACCAGAGAGAGCTGGCAATACGCAAGGAGAGTGATAGATTGTAGTAAAATTAAATGGGCCTTGAGAACATTTAAACCATATAAATCGCCGGGAATTGACGGCATTTATCCAAAAATGCTGCAGGAGGGAGGGGACTCCCTGATTAGCAGCCTGTGTATGGTATTCCGGGGCAGTCTGGCACTGGGATATCTGCCAAAAAGTTGGCAGATAAGCAGAGTAGCATTTATACCCAAACCTGGGAAATCCGGACAGGAAGGGGCAAAGGCTATGCGACCAATAAGTCTAACGTCTTTCTTGCTAAAGACGCTGGAAAAAATAATAGATAGACATATTCGGGACGGGGCTCTGGACATAGTGCCACTACACCCGAACCAATATGCGTTTAGATGCGGCATGTCGACTGAGACAGCGCTGCATCAATTAGTTAGTAAGGCGGAATACGCCCTGGAGAGCAGGGAGGTTCTTCTTGCAACCTTCCTGGACATACAGGGAGCCTTCGATAACGTCTTAACGAACTCAATCCTAGGAGCACTGAGGCAACGAGGCATCAATGCGACTTGCTGCAGGTGGATAAACTGCATGCTTAAAGGAAGAATGGTATGTACCTCAGTAATGGGGGATACAATAATAGCTAAGCCTGTACGAGGGTGCCCGCAGGGGGGAGTACTATCTCCTCTGATGTGGAACCTTGTTATAGACGAGTTGCTAAGAGTTCTGGACAATGAAGGATTTGGGGTTCTGGGCTTTGCAGACGACCTAGTCATACATGTCCAGGGAAAGTTCAATAGCATAGTAAGGGAACGGATGCAACGGGCCCTTGATATAGCAACAAGCTGGACTTTGGAACAGGGACTAAGAATGAGCCCGTCAAAGTCAGCAATGATCGCTTTCACCAGGAGGAAGAAAACAGAGGGACTAGGACCACTGTACCTTCAAGGTGAAATCGTAAAAATGTCCGGGGAGGTAAAGTATTTAGGGGTCACTCTAGACTCAAAGCTTACCTGGACCGCACACCTTAAAAGAACCAGAGCAAGAGCGGAGAGAACGCTTATGCTACTCAGACGCTCTCATGGGAAAACATGGGGACTAAATCCAAAGATGATGCACTGGTTGTACACTGCGGTAGTTAGACCTATGATAACATACTCGTCGCTGATTTGGTGGACGAAAACGGAACAGCATACCGCCATTGCTGAGTTGGGCAGGGTACAGAGGCTTGCCTGCTTAGCAATGACGGGCGCTTTTAGAACTACTCCAACAGCCGCAATGGAAGTATTGCTGAACCTCCCACCCTTGCACATCATGGTAAGGATGGAGGCGGGGGCGGCATTCATTAGACTGCGAGGGTTGGTAGGAACTGTACCCACTTATCGGGGACATACCAAAATTGGCGTATGTATTGGGGATGGCATCATAGACATGCCCATGGACCACATCATACCAAAATTTGAATTTGACATAAACTTCGAAGTGCACATTGTGGACCGCGAAGTTCTTGATAAAGACTGCATACGGACACTGAGAGGGATAACCTGGTTTACAGACGGGTCAAAAACCGAAAGTGGAAGTGGTGCAGGAATATACAGTGAGACAAGGAACACGAATCTAAGATTCTCACTGGGGAAAAACACATCCGTATTTCAAGCGGAAGTGTTTGCAATTCTGCAATGTGCAAAACTAAACAGATTGAGGGCTTATACAAACAAGCGAATCAATATATGTTCAGATAGCCAGGCGGCCTTAAAGGCTCTGAGAAGCCCCAAGGTTACAACCAAACTGGTATGGGAATGCCAAACAGAACTTAGGGCCTTGGCGGACCACAATAGGGTTAATCTAGTGTGGGTCCCGGGGCACTCGGGAATAGAAGGCAACGAGAGAGCGGATTGGCTGGCTAGACAAGCCTCTGAAACCACATATACTGGCACGGAACCTGCGCTGGGCTTGTCTAAAAGAACGGCGAGGGAACTCCTCAAGTGCTGGGCCAAAAGCGAGCACCAGAGATATTGGGAACATATTCCCAAGCAGGAGCATGGGAAGAGGCTTATACCTGGTGCCGCAACAAAACGCACTGGAAAACTGCTATCATTAAGCAGGAGTCAGATGCGAATAACTATGGGACTCCTTACTGGGCATTGCGCTCTGAGAGACCACCTAAATAAGATGGGGCTGTACAATGGGGACCTGCAATGCAGATTGTGTAATGGGGCAGTTGAAACAGCTTACCATGTAATATGTGAGTGTGTAGTTCTACAACGAAGAAGACACGCTATCTTTGGGCATTCGCTGATTGCGCCAGCAGATATTGACACCCAACACATAACTGAACTCCACAAGTTAGTGGAGGGTACAGGGCTGCTGGATTGGGTGGCATAATATACGGGGATTTTTCACAATAAGCCCATGAGGCTGCAGTGAAACCGGGGACTTAAGTCGTACGGACCCTTTCGGAAAAAAAAAAAAAAAAAAAAACCTCCATAAGTAAAATAACTGGATTGAAAACAAAACTCTATGAATAAATGTCGTTGTTAAAGGCGACAAAATCTCATGTAGGTATTTAGCTATATTATACGAGGGAGATCCGATACAGCTGACAATGGGACGCAAAGCAAACTGGTTTTTATGAACTTTTCTTAATCCGTAGATTTTTGGTGGGACGGAATTGTGAAGTTTTAATAATTTAGATTTGTTTTGATCTAGTTGGTTTAAATATTTCGCTTTGTCACCACCAACATTACGCCTATTGTAAAAGTTCTGTATTATGTTAGTTGTTCTAAGTCTAATGAAATTCGTTTGACGATCATCCAACGACAAACCCGAAATGCAGAACCCCAAGTCTTTAAGAATTGTTGGAATAGGCAAATCAGATGCATCATTTAATGGCAAACCAAACTTGGGGCGTAAGCTTAGTATAGTTTTTACACCCACAGGAATATTAACATCTGTATAATTTCTAATAAAATGCTCATGAGTTTTAATATCAAATCTAGCCTGACTTAATTTTTTAATATTTATTGATTTAATTTTAGAAAATTCAACATTAAATCTTCTATTATTTGCATTTAGTGTGTTAAGAAAAGTTCCGAAGGTACAAGTTCTTTTTGTGTCTCACTTTCCAATGACTGATAGTTAACTCAAGGTTTAAAATACCCTTTCCCGTGTGAATCTGGTAAAATGTATGTTGGACAAACAAAGCAGTATATTCAGAGGAGAGTTGGTCAACATATGAGTGACTGTCGCAATAGTAATACTCAAAGGGATAAGACCGCTCTGTCCGCTCATCATTTTGAGACTGGTCACAGTTTTTTGTTAGACGACGACTTGAGGGTGTTGGATAGAGAAAGTCACTGGCTAAAGATAAATATGTCTGAAATGATTCATAGCTTGACCACAATATAATAAAAAATAAAATGAACGGGATTGGGTTCCATGAGAGCCTAATAACTCTCTTTGACTCATATTTATCAAATAGACGCCAGTTTGTTGAGTATGGTGGCTTTAGATCTCCTGAGTTCATGGTCACTAGCGGTGCTCCACAGGGAAGTAACCTAGCTCCACTGATTTTTGCCGTGTACATTAACGACATCGTTCACGAGTTCACGAGTCAATGTCTCTTATTCGCGGATGATTTGAAGGTATTTCGGACTATCTCAGAACCTTCCGATTGTAACGCTCTACAGAGCGATCTGAATGTTTTGGCAGAATGGTGTGTGGAAAACAATCTACCACTGAATATCAGCAAATCGACGGGTGCAACGAAAACTGTAGTAACTCATAATTTATAGTTTTGAGTTAGAGCAGTTTAAATGTTTAAATGAGGGACAAAATTTCAAATTTAAAACAACTTTTTTTATTTATTTATTAAAGATATGTTAATTCGAGAAAGAATCAACTGCCTAAAAAGTTTCTGAGGTAAACTAGCCAATTTTTTTGTTTAGTGAGTTACTACAGTTTACTTTGGAAAATTCATGGCAAAATTAAATAAAATATAATTATGTACTTAAGCATTTTTGGTTTATTTTAAGTATTACATCAGTATTCATTGTAAATCATACACACAAAGTGATCCACAAGGTTTAAACTATAGGGGTTACATTATAAGAAAATAAAAATCGCATTTAAGTACCTAGTAAAAATAGCATAACACAAAACACACTTTTTTAAATCTATTTAGTTATCGTTAAACTCTTCATCTTCTGATTCTCCTTCTTCACTGGTTTTTTTGCATTTCAGACTTCTATAAAATTGGTGATACATTGTTGGAATTTTGTTCTTATCACAGAGCCACAATAGCCCCTTCAACTTTTTTTCTTCCACTGGAAGTTCAGCATTGTAAAGTCTCTTTAAATTTTTTGATAAAATATTGCTACTATCAGCCTTTGGTGGCCTTCCCTTTTTTTTTTCTGATTCCAAAAAATGTATCTTTAAAATTTCGCTATCAGCTGAATCGTATTCATATTTAAAAAATATTGTCGCCGGCGCAGAACCTTTTACAGAAACTTCCCTTATGTTGCTAATTTTGAAGGCCTTTTTCTTTTCGTCGGTTTTCCAGCTTTGAATATCTGTGAAATCCTTGAAATTAAAAAAATCGTTTTGCGACATTTCGGTGACATTATAAATTTGACCTGTTACTTTTGCCATTCTGATTAATGTTACCCATTGCTCAGGTACATAGAGAACTGACTGGCGCTTCTTGGCATTTTCTATTACAGCATGCATGCTGTCTCCCTCATTTTGGGTGTGTCCTTTTTCAAGGAATCTATGGGTAATGTCAATCTGATAAGTAGTAGATGCCAATGATAACATAGAAAATAGAAACTTATTCCGGTTCTGGCCTCCACAATTATCTGAATAAAAAATTATAGATTTTACGCCTTTTTCCTTCTGTGTTTGAATAAATTTTAGTAAACAGCTGGCAATCTCACAAGGACCTCTTTTTGATATCTTTTGGTGCCAGACATAACAAAAACCTTGGTTATTTCCTACATCAAAAACCGTAAAATTGTAAGTTGAATATTTACTTTTGTAGTAGAAGTCACTGACGTTGGACTGGGGAGTAGCTAATACTTTTTGTAAGTCAAAGCAAGCCACACATACTGTTTTTTCATCTGTAGCAATAATTTTGTCAGCATTTTTTAGTTCTCTAGCCAGAGTTTTGTTTTTTATATGAGTATCGTATTCCCTTTGTATTTCTAATTTCTTTTTATCATCTGACAGGTTATAAACCGAACAAAAGTCACACTGGTCTTTTTTTGGCTTAAAGAAACTTATATTGAACTCCTGATTAAATATATCGCGATATTGTCTGATTGTTGCCTTTTCGATGATTCGAGCATCTGTGCAGTACTCATTGTAGAGTCTGTACATTTTTTGTATGTTAAGACCTTCTTCCAAATACATTTTTTTTGAATCTTTGCGCACGTAATGTGAATGAACCATGGGAAACATTTTAATATGATTTCGTACACTATTCTTAATGGCTTCTTTGATTCTTTCTGGTCTATTGTCATGCTTTCCTCGTTGGTCGGCACTTATTGTACTGAAACCTTTTATTTTTGAAAGAGCGGTTGTCACCCAAGTTTCTGAGATCCCAAGAGTGTTCAAAAACATGGCTTTGCATATCTTTATCTCTTCATCATTAATTTTAAAAGAGTAACTTCTGGAATTTAACCTTCTTGATATTGACCCTGCACTAATCGTAACCTGCTTCTTTTTAATTTCTTTCACGTACCTGGCTATAAAATCCCATTGTCTTGTATGATCAGCCATAGACCAGAATTCTTTAAAAATCGATTGTCTTTTTTCTTCATTAATTTTTGTTTGACACTTTATTCTACACTTCTCTTTGCATGCTGTACCCATTTTTCTTTCCTTAATAATTTTTCCTTTTCTATTCTTATGCTCAACACCTTGATTTAATAATGTTTTTGCTTTAGTATCAATCCACTCTAAAACATTTCTAGACCTTTTTCTAACGTTGCTTCTGGCAGCACTCTTTCTTTTCCTCTTAATATCTTTTCGCTCTTCCTGTCTATCATTAGGTTCACCCAACGGTTCCCTTGGAACAGGAGCTTCGTATTCTGAATTAGCACTATCCTCATCAGCATTATCTGACTCTTCATTCTCAGTAGGCTCATAATTTGGATCAGAATCAGAGTTATCTTTAAATGGATCTTCATCGCTTTCCTCAGAAACATAATTATTAACTGAATGATGGGATTCAGTAGCTATGCGATTAGAGTTCGAATCACACTCCGTTTCATTTTCACATTTATCATTAACTAGAGGGCTTTTTATAGGATCCAATGAAGACATACTTTTTGGCTTAAGAACCTGTTGCTCAGCTGGATGAACCTCATTACATAATAATATTTTAGGTTCCTGGTGAACCGGGGCCATTGAGAGATATTCTGGAACAAAACACTCATAAACTAAATTTGCCTTAAGTTTATGTTAATCGTAAAACTTACCTTGATTTTCTTCAAATATCCTTATAGCTTCTTTTAATATTAGTTTACTTCTTTTATTACTCATTTTCGACCAAAGTTTTTAGTTTAATATCACACAGCAAACTTATCACAAACGGTCAAAAAACTTAGGTTAGAAAACCGCGTTCAAAACAGACAAAATAATAGTAAGTCAAGTTGCTAGGGATCCTTCCACAATTTTTTCCGGCGAAAACTATTGTAACTTGATATACTGCAGTTTTCGTTGATGCGCGTTCGCTGGAGTATAGTTACTGCATATCTTAGGTGTTTTGTGGGTTGCTTAGTTTAGGGATATTTGGAATTACGACTTTATTCGTTGAAATAAAACATATGAATTTAAAATTCTACACATGTATCTCAAAATTAACAAAAATTGAGTTACTACAGTTTTCGTTGCACCCGTCGAAATGCAAATGTTTATCAATGTCTAAATGCCGTAGTCCACATGAATTCGATTATCAGATATACGGTGCTTCCTTAGCTAGATGTGTGCTTACCAGGGATCTTGGGATCACAGTGGATTCTGATCTATCGTTCAATGATCATATAACGGATATATGTGGCTGTGCTCTGCGTAGTTTGGGGTTTATACTGAGAGTTACTTCGGGATTTGAGAACATCGATTGTCTTATCACCCTTTACTATGCACTAGTTAGAAGCAAGCTTGAATACGCCTCAATTGTATGGTCTCCTATATACCAGACCCATATTCTAAAACTTGAGAAAATACAACGCAAATTTTTAAAGCATCTTTGTTATAGAATTGATGGTCATTTTCCTTCACGAGGTATTGAACATAGACAGCTGCTCGATAGATTTAATGTCGATTCTCTCGAATTCCGGCGAGTGTTCAGTTATCAACTATTTCTATTTAAACTGATCAATTCTCTAATTGACTGCCCCCGACTTCTTTCGCAATTAAATTTTAACGCCCCTCAATACCATTCTCGTAACCCCTATTTATTTCGACCACCCCGATTTCGCCACAATTATGAAGGGAAAACACCACTGACAAGGGCTTGCACGCTATGTAACGGTTGGTTCTTAAATAGACATGTAAATTATTTCGGCGGAAGTGTTTCCTCCTTTAAACGGGAACTGGGAGAGTATTTAAGATCAGTCCATTTGTAGATGTTTCTCTGTATCATTGCTGTTCTAATGACGGTTCTAATTGTTCAAGTGTATTTAATTTAATTTATAACAATTAATTTATACCATTGTCATATATATTTTTTTTGTATTTTTGTATTTTTTTTGATATTTCTGGATAATTTATGCATATTATGTTTTGTCTTGTAATTGGGCGTAAGCCTGTTAGACATAATAAAGATTATAATAAAGATTATAATATTCAATTAAATGACACAATCAATCTACGCACGGATACCCAGAATTTGAGCAATATCTATAGTAATTTGATAGAAAAATATAGGGTTTCGAGTACTTGAAACAGAGGAAATGTTTGTGGTTTATCGTCCTACTTTTGTTGGTTTGGCTGTTCGGTACTTTTACGATAACCCATGTAATATATAGCTTGCACTCGGTACACATTGAGTGGGTGTATTTGTATATCAATTTTCATTTTTTTATATAAAAAAGAAGAACTGTTTTTTGTATAATTGCTATGCGATACCTACTTAAATTTAAGTGAATATTTTGTCTATATTAGGATCTTGAATTATTCTCATGGTATGTGCGTATCGATAAATGTTTCATTGAAGATTAATATTATTGTTTGTTTTTTGGTACCTGACTACGCTTAAGGTAATTTTAATTATTGATGTTTTTTACATTTTTATGGATTCTTTTTGTGTCGTAATTTAAACATAGTAATTTTATTTTAGTATACGTAATTGTAAGTTTGTGTAATTTGTGTATATTCATTGTAGTGCCTGAGGAAGCAGCAATATAGCTGCCAAACGTCGCATTTTTGAATAGTTCTGGTGTTTTCTTTGCCCTCTACCCTATGAAATAATCTAACAATTAGATTTTATCCGAAAACTCTAACTAACTACTAACTAACTACTAACTAACACCACAAAAGCGAGATCGGTAATTTTTATGGGCGCCACTTGACGAATATTAAAAAGCTGAAACAGGCTTATCACGTCAAGATAATAAAATCAAAAGAAAGATAATATGTTATGGCTAAATGTGAATGTACTAATAATTTTATAGACAACTAGCTGTTGCCCTCGAGGCACGAATAGCTCTCCATATTTAAGTGGAAAAGTAATAATTTTATGACCTTTTTGTCATTTATCTACATTTAGTAAATTTTTGTTTTGTTTTAGACATCAGCTATTTTTTTTTTGTATCGGGTTTTGTGCCTTTTTCTTCTCTTTGAAGGCACTATTTATACGCAGATATTTTATATTTCAGATCTAGGCCAAATTCTTGTACGCAAAATAATTGATTTTTTATTAGTTTTATTATAAAATTTATTTTGTCCCCTTTTCTACTATTTACGAACGCCTATGTAAACAAAATTGTTATGCTGCATGTTGTAGGTTATCCGTTAAGTGGTTTTTGAGTTATCACGGATACAATTTTTTTCTGACCCTTTTATAGAATTTTCACGGACGCCTATGGAATATTAATTTTTGTCGTGTATTTTTAACACCAATTCATCTAGTTAAATATAAAAATTTTTACATTTTAATTTTTTTTCATTTTACCCCTTTTTTTTAATGTTTACGAACGCCTATGTAAATAAAAATTTTATGCTGCATTTTTTAGGTTATCTTATATCATAGCTAGATATAATTAGCCAATTTTTCTGGTATATTTGGGAAGCATTTTTTTTTCGTTTTTGACTCTTTTTTTAAGACTATTTTCGAACGCCTGTGTGAACTAATTCTTTTATGTAACATTTTTTAGGTTATATTCTATCACAACTATAAAAAATTATTCAATATTTCGGATAAGTTTAAGAACTATGATTTTTTAAATTTTTGAACCCTCTTTTAAATCCCTTGCCTACGCTCAATGTTAATCACCACCTATAAATAGCCTGTAGTATTTTCGTACCAAATGTGGTTAAAATCCGTTAAGTGGTTTTTGAGTTATCACGGATACGAATTTTTTCTGACCCTTTTATAGAATTTTCACGGACGCCTATGGAACATTAATTTTTGTCGTGTATTTTTAACACCAACTCAACTAGCTAAATATAAAATTTTTTACATTTTAATTTTTTTTTTTTTACCCCTTTTTCTACTATTTACGAACGCCTCTGTGAATAAAAATTTTATGCTGCATTTTTTAGGTTATCTTATATCAAAGCTATATATAATTAGCCAATTTGTCTGGTATATTTGGGAAATTTTTTTTTTCGTTTTTGACCCTTTTTTTAACACTATTTTCGAACGCCTGTGTGAACTAATTTTTTTATGTAACATTTTTTAGGTTATAGTCTATCACAACTATAAAAAATTATTCAATATTTCGGATAAGTTTAAGAACTATGATTTTTTAAATTTTTGAACCCTCTTTTAAACCCCTTGCCTACGCTCAATGTTAATCACCACCTATAAATATCCTGCAGTATTTTCGTACCAAATGTGGTTAAAATCCGTTAAGTGGTTTTTGAGTTATCACGGATAAAAAAAATTTCTGACCCTTTTATAGAATTTTCACGGACGCCTATGATACATTAATTTTTGTCGTGTATTTTTAACACCAATTCATCTAGTTAAATATAAAAATTTTTACATTTTAATTTTTTTTATTTTACCCCTTTTTCTACTATTTACGAACGCCTATGTGAATAAAAATTTTATGCTGGATTTTTTAGGTTATCTTATATCAAAGTTATATATAATTATCCAATTTTTCTGCTATATTTGGGAAACGTTTTTTTTTTCGTTTTTGACCCTCTTTTTAAACTATTTTCGAACGCCTGTGTGAACCAATTCTTTTATGGAATATTTTTTGGCTTATATTGTATCACAGCTATGAAAAATTATTCCGTATTTCGAATAAGTTTAGGAAATATATTTTTTTTATGTTTTGACCCCTTTTCCACTATTTACGAACGCCTATGAAAGTAAGTTATTCATGACACATTTTATAGGTTATATTATATCAAAACTATAAATAACTAGTTAATATTTCTGCTATTTTTAAGGAATACGTTTTTTTTTTAATCTTTTTTACCCCATTTTACACTATTTTCGGACGCCAATGTGGTTTAATATTTTATGTTCAATATTTTAGGTTATATTCAATTAAATGCGTAAAAAATTATGCAGTATTTCGGATAAGTTTAAGAACTATGAATTTTTTTAATTTTTGAACCCTCTTTTAAACCCTTTGCCTACGCTCAATGTTTCCCAAAATCTAATCAGCGCCTTGCCATGTCCAATAGTATTTTTGTACCAAATTTGGTTAAAATCTGTTAAGCGGTTTTTGCGTTATCGTGCATACAGACAGACAGACAGACAGACAGACAGACAGACAGACATTTTTTTAAAACTACTTATTTATGTATAAAATGACCAAAAACAAGTATTTCCGGTGAAATTAAAAAAATTTTTTTTTTCATGAAACTAATAGTCTCCATATATACATATATTACATATATGATATGGAGAGCTAAAAAGTTATCCAAATGGTATTGGAAGTGGCTGTTGTTGAATGGAATGAAAGTACAAACTTCCCCAAACTAAAAATGTATTTCTATCTTTTGATGGAACAGACCTAACTTCAATCTACATAAATAGTCAACACTATCTATATAAAAGTTATCTTACATAAATTACGTCAAATCTACAAACACAATATGGATAAGAAAAAATTCTTACAGGAGAATCACTTAAGCATTTTTATGGTTGGGTTACCGCTGAAGTTGATTTGAGCTCACAAATTTTAAAACCCCCAATTATTTTTAATATTTACGTGTTTAAACATCTTAATATTCAAAATTTGAAATACATTGTTACTAAGAATTATTCTTACCTAAAATGTAACACAAGCGAAACCAACATTTTCCATCATAGTCATTATATTGTCCAACACTCTGAGATATAGAAATAAATTACTGGTTAAACCTCACCAGTAACTAATTAAAATTTATTCAAAGTCATTAAGTAAGTGAAAAGTAGATATTAAATAATAAAAAATACGTTAATTCGAATATCAACCAGATTGAAAAAATACATATTTTACCACACAGCCAGCATCCTAATTCACCGGTAAACATCTACTGGTGATGTTTCGCACTTCCAATGTGACAAACTTGGGCAATCATTGTTGTCGTAATCACACGAGTACAAGTTGACCAGAAATACTTAGGCAGAGGTCGGTCAATATTGAACAAACCATCTCAAAGATGTCAAAGATAAAGAAAATTAAATATGGACACATTTTACTCTGATAATAACTACAAATTATCGAAATACTTGCATAAATACCTTGTAATAAAAGCGAACAGGACGATGATGATGAAGCCAATAGCATAATAGGCTTTCTGCGAAGGAGTTTCTTCATAAGACATTACATCCAGCGGTAAAATCATTCGTAACCGTATAGGTTCGGACAATGACAACTCCGCAAACAGCTTTCTCTGAGGAAATTCAGCTACACCAAAAACTATCCACGTCAACAGGTGGCAAATAACTAGTGCCATTCAAATTGGTAATTATTTTGATTGATTATAACGACAATCACTTAAAAATTTAAGAAACGGTATTACGTTGAAAAATCCGATGCCATCCTTTTCTTTTTCACCGTTCAAAATCCTGGAGCAAGATGATCAAGGTTGCCATCTCTCTCTCGACAATTAATCGAATTATCGATCATAAGAATCAAATAAACGAGAAAACGTAGAGAAGTGAAATCGATCGATTAGGCAATAACAAAGGAAATGTCCATTGAATTAGTTTCCAAATATTGAAAACAATCCCGGAATCAGAAATAAGTTATCTTCAAGTTTGAAATAAATTGGACATCCGGCAACACCACACATCACCTGTTCGACAACAGCCAATAAATAATTGTAACAGCAGGCGACCAATCAAAATACAATCAGGTAGGCATACCAACTGAGAAACTTTACTAATTAGGAACAGTTGTATCAGCCATATCTTCCTCATTACCTCACTTGTTAATAGTGTAAGAAATATCAGACAATTTCATGGCCATGAATTACATTACAAGCATAAATTGGCATTAGGCAACACCAATAAAACAATATCAATGAAACCCGAGAAATTAATTACATACTTGCAGAGTATGCAACACAAAATTCATGAGAATATTGTGTAAATTATAATATTCAAAATTTAAACACTTCACGGAGGAATGACAAATAAATATAGTAACTGCCACCGGTACATTTCTAAGCGTTGACGATTTATTCATGAAGCTACATATAAAAATATCATAGGTATGCAACCACAAATATACCCAACCACAATAGAAGTGATCTGATTTAGTTATATTAACTCATTTTCAAGAAATGACAATACCATTAATAATTATTCAGGCCCGTACTCAAAATTTATTAAATAATAGAGGTTTTATGATAAATCCAATCAATGAAATTAAATAAGTACTCAAAATATACAGCGGTAACATATTGTGAATGTTGCAGAACATAAAACGCTCGTCGAACACATAAAACAATTTATCAAAAAGGGATTTACGCTAAAATACGCATCTGGGACAACGATGCTCTATGTGAACGATCTCGAAGAATATAAGAATTATCGACAGACGCTGCTTGCCGATAAAAATACTGACTTCCACACGTATACATTACCGGAAGAAAAAACCACAGATCTAGAAACTCGATCAAGATCTGTGTAAAAAACCCATGCTTTTGTCCTTAAAGGGCTCACGGGTGTTGACGCTGATGAGATCAACGATGAACTTAAAGAAGAACATGGGATAGCGGTTGCAAAAGTCTTCGAGATGAAAACGGTAGGAAGACCTCTATATCTTGTCATAACATCCAACAGCTATACCTTGAAATTCCTCAATGCCCAATCCAGTGTACTGTGGAACACAAAGGTAACATGGGAAAGACGAAAAAATGCCCGCCGCATTACACAATGCCGAAGATGCCAGCGATGGGGCCACGCAACCGCAGGATCATTTAACAAACACTTGTACCAAAACAAGAGATACGCCTGCCAAGTGTGCCAATTGGGGTGGTCCTCATCCAGCCAGCTACAGCGGATGTGACGTGTTCATCCGGAGAAAAGAATACATAGACCGAACGACATAGACTTAAATTGCGTCAATATACTGTTTTTAGGAAAGACCTTTTTTTTTTTTTGAGGACGTAGTCTGCGCTTCAGCTAACAGAGCAAGAGGCCCTCACGAAAGCCGCCTTTTTCTTGTGAATCAGGAACCGCCTAGAAGGCATAACTTCTATTCCACAGGCTGTATTTATTTTTATTTTGATGTATTTATGCCATTCTTTGTGGCGTTTATTCTTGAATATTTACACATTTCGATCATCCCTACATCCCCCTTCCATTTTAAAATGATTAGTGGTTCGGGTTGCGGATTCTTTCTCTTTCTCTATCTCTTTCTTCCCGCTCTTTGTTCTTCATAATTTCTTTTATAAGTTTATGTATTTGTGTCCATTTCTCTTTAGATTCGAGCATAATGTCAATGATGTTTCCTTCATTTATGCTGTTGTTTATTTTTAGCTCCGTTTCAAGTCTTATCCTTTCCCACCTATGACATTCTATAATTGTGAATCCTTCGCAGGACACACATCGGTCGTCTTTCTGTTTGCCAGACCTCTTCAGATATTAACCAAAACAGCCGTGTCCTGATAAAAATTGAGTTATATAGTATTCTATAACTTTGTGTTTTCAGTTTGTCCATGTAATAACATTCGTGATTAGAGTCTTTGTCCACTGGGCTTTTTGCGTCAAGTTTTCCCATCTTATTTGCCATCGTTCTAGGGTTCGCGCTCTTTCTAGTGCATGGTTTCTGGCTTCTCCTTGAATGTACAATCTGCTTTTTTCCTCTACCATTAGGTCCACCGGTGGAATTTCTGTAATCGCTTGCAGTGCCTCAGCAGAAATTGCGCGATACCCGCTGGAAACTCTAAGAAGTGATTTCCTTTGATATCTTTCGGCTACATTTGGGTTACTCCATGAAGTGTTCTCCTCTTGATCCATCCAGGTCCTCCCAAATTGGGTAGGATTCTGCCCAATGCCATGGTTCTTTTCTCAGCCTTTTTTACTGCTTCCAGTATATGTGGATCGAAACTCAAATCTTTATCGAGAGTTATTCCCAGATATTTTATTGTTCTTTTAGATAGGTTTTCGAAGGATTCAAAACTGAACAACACTTCTAGTATTATTGCCTCTCTTTTTTCTTTAGCCAATTCAAGTCCATTTTGCGTCATCCAGTCTTGCACCACTTCTAGGGAAACCTCGACTTTGTACACCAGGTCGTTCTTGCAGTCTGCCGTATAACCAAGATGCCCAGATCATCGGCAAATGCTATGGTTTGTACTCCTTCCATCAATGGGAGACTGAGGACAGGATCGTAGAAAATGTTCCATAGGAGGGGGCCCAACACTGATCCCTGTGGTATTCCGCACGTAACGTATACTTCTGCTTCCTGCTTCGGCTTGATTTTGCTATGTCTGAGAAAGTCCTTGACCAGATAATAATAATAATAATATTTATTTATTAAATAAGTGGAGATATTTTTCCTTTCTAGGCCCTCTATAATTTTTCCCCACGGTGCCGAATTAAAGGCATTTTTGACGTCGAGAGCTATGAATGCACACCACTTTCTCTGCCTTGAACGATTTCTTCTTGTTTCCCAAGCAGTTTTTTAACTTGAGAAACTGCATCAAGAGTAGATCTTCCCCTCCTAAAGCCAAATTGATTTAGGGAGAGGTCCTCCCGTTCATCGACTTCTTTTTGTATGCGGCTCTTGATCAGTTTTTCGTAGAGCTTTGATATGGCATCTGTAGGACGACGGTGTTTCCGCTGGTTTGCCAGGTTTTTTTATTAGTATTAAGTTAGCTCTTTTCCATTTTTCGGGAAAAGTCTGTGTCATCAATAGTTCATTGAACATTTGCAGAAAAGTGTCTGGTTTTGTTTGTATCGCTAGTTTAACTATTTCTGTTGGTATAAAATCCGGACCCGGGCCTCTTCCTACTTTCATACTATCAACCGCCTCTTTCAATTCAATTTCAGTAAAAAGCTCTACTTAGCCCCGGCTGGCTAACATTCCATTTGTCATTTCTTTTTGGAAACAGCAGTTCTATTGCTTTGCGCTTCAGTGTGCTGTCCATCTGGTACTGTGGTAGTTCTGCCTTAAATTGGTCCATAACTAATTTGTATCCCTTTCCCCAAATATCTGTGTCCAGTTTGTCAAATAGTTCCAGCCATTTTTCATTCTTTTTATTTCTTATGAGGTTTTTGAGTATACGTTTTCCTTCCTTATACAAGGTAGATGCCTGCTCAATATCTTCGTCGCTAATGTTACGTGTTCGTGCTCTTGTATATAATCTTCTTTGCCGGTTACATTTGCTACGCTGCTCTGCAATTTCTGGACACCACCAATAAACGTAGTTTCTGTATTTTTGCTTATTTCTGCGGCCCCCTTGAGGATATCCAAGGTATAGTCAAAGACGCTCATGTTCGCCGGCATATCACCTAATAACTGGATGATAATGTTTAATGATGTGTGATTTAATATATACAGCACAATGAATCTGATTCCACTTGAGAACATTCTTAAGATTGAACAAAGTAAATATATCTATAGAGTAATAAATAAAACACAGAAGTCAAATACACAAATTAGGTTTGCTCATAATGTTCATAGTCACTACACTCGAACGAGACAAAATATTTACCACGCCAATGTTAGAACTAATAAAGGGTTATATGATCTGATATTCATAATTTGAATATTAGATTTAGAAATCATTTCTCACCTCCAAGCCACAGAACTGTTGTCAAATTTACACTATCTACAATAACCAATCCCCAATGACCTGAAATATCTGCCACATTCAAGAAAAAACTTCGCTATCGATTGTTGAATCCACATTAGCCCTTTAGCTATTACTCATTGATCGTGTTAAATGTTTTTGTTTGTTTATTTTTTTAATTTTTTATATTGATATATTGCTGTTATGTTATTCATATTTTGTATCATGATGATTTTTGTTTTGTATAACCAAATTCTCGTAAATTTTTTGTATTTCACTTTTTGTAGTTTAGTTTAGTTAGGGATTATGTTTAAGGCTTAAATCACATGTCGTATATGTATGTTGGGGTATTTATTTATTTATATTATAGAACTTTTAATTTAGGGTTAGATTTTAATATCAGTTTTTACTGCCATCTAACCCCTTTTGTAGTTCTGTTATTATATTATCTGGAATTGTAGTGTTAACTGCAAATAAACTATTATTATTATTTGGCCCTTTCTGGAATTAAATCGGAAAAAGGTGTAGTGATGTTTCAGTAGGTAGTAAGACCTTTTCAAAAAACTTAAAAACTTTTTCTTTTTCCGGTAAATTTCGATCACACTGATTATGACCGAAGCATCGGGGGTTGTGTGTACACTGAAAAAAAGATTTGTTTGGATAAAAAAAATGGAGTTGAACCAAACAAATATTTCTTCGGTATACGACAAACAACCCATGTAGTTGAGACAAATATACGGTTTATTTGAAATATGCAACTAATATTTATTTAAATAAATATTTATTTGACTTAGTACTTATACTTATCTACTTGTTAACTAGGCCCGAAAATGTAAGGATATATTTGTTTGCTTGAACTAACTAGAGTTATTTAGAAGAAAGATTCAATGTACTTGGCCCAAAGGTGCTGCTACTTGGAATAAATAACTATTTGTTTATTCTGAATAAAAAAAAATATATTAAATATATGATTTGTTCTATCCAAACAAATAATTTGCTCCGGAAAATCTGACAGTTTGCTTCTGTAACAAAATAGAACCCGCCACTGGCAAGCTTACAGATTACGAAATTCTAGAATGCATGGATGGCAGATCGTTTTCTTTCCGAGAATTTTCAATGTCAAACATATCCTATTTTTTCTATCATATATATTCATAATAAGACGAAATATTCCCACAGATTGTTGACAGGATGCTATTTTTTGTAAACATAAATACGAACGTACCCTAACATAGGGGGGGTCTAAAACTTATCGATGTTTTAAAATATTTTGTTCTTACGATAAGAATGTTTATTACGTACTCTACAGATATTTATTGGGTAACAGTGTTGCCGATTTGCTCAAACATTGCTTTCTCTAAACATTGTCGATACGTTTATAAATTGTTTAAATTAAGGAATACGTTATGATCGATGGAATGTTGATATTAATTACTTGTTTTTTTTTTGCTTCCCAATGTCTGACTCTACCCAAGGGGGTAACAATAATAATATCAATAGTTATTGGTGAGTCTTGGGCAGTCTTTTTTTGAACTGAGTTAAAGGCTCTTGCTTTATTTATGAGTTATATCTTGTCACTAATATAGTTGCTATATTACGGCAAAATGTACTCGCATTTACAACAAGAGAAATATCTACTTCACGTCGAATCATAGTTAGTATAAATTAAGTATCTTGAAGCAATTATACCAATTGAATTGAATCGTGGAAATATTATTCATAATTTCACAGAATTAAACCTCGTATCGCCATCTCTGGAGATACGCTTGAACCACATCGAATAACAGAAAATAGAAGTACGACTAAAGAGTAGAAAATCAATAATTAGTGCTTTATTCTAACGCTGCGCAAGGGTTGCGTTCTGAAACTGGCGTCTTCGAATTCCTATTGGCTATCATCCCTCTTTTGAGGCATAATAGGGAAGGTAATCAGATTAACGTTCTGAAACAAAGTACCTCGTTAGTTCTTTTCAATTAAAAAGTCAGTTCTTGTTCGAGATCCAAGTAAGTCACTTCTAAATATATTTTCTTATAAGCTGTTTTAAGATTTATAATTTTTCTAAGTTCATTTTTCTGATTACAAAAATTCTTTTATTTTATTTTACTTATTTTTATGAGATTTTATTCAGAAGTCTATCAAAGCTGAATTATTGGTATAATTGCTTTAATTTTTATTTTAGTTTTGTATTATCTTTTTCTTTTGCTAATACAAAGTAACTGAAGACATTTAAGTGGAAATCAATGTAAATTATTCGTAATTACATCGATTTCCATTATGCTAAGTCTTTATAAAGATTAAATATTAGTTAACTAAGAGTTTTGTTCAATTAATCAATTGTTGACTATTCTATGTTTTAGATTGTTTCTTTTTCTTGATTTTGTCTAGTTTTAATTTAGATTTAGTTTTTCTTTTAATAATTATTTCTTCTCTTTTATTCTTAATTTTAAATAAACATAAAGTTACCCCCTACAAAGAAATTGAGTTTTATTACGTGGGGACACAAAATGAATAAGTCTTGAAACAGTAGTGTTAAACAAGGTGGAAGTGTTGTGAACGACGCCAAAGTTGCTTTGACATCTAAAAAAGGTTTGATTAGCTATTAGTTGTTTGTTTCTTTCGTTTAATAGTTTGATTCTGTTATTATTCTTTTGACTATCATAATTTGGGTCTTTGAGAATTACGCAACATCTAGTTTACCGCTCGTTAAATATTATGTATTAAATTCGAACCTAGTGGCTATACTAATTATCTTATTAGGGTTTAGACGGGGTAATACTCTCTGCATTCATTATCCTATCTATATATAACTCCGGTTAATTAGTACTACTACACTTCCAATAAATACTTTGTTTGTTCCAAATAAATATTTATTTCTTCAAACATATTTTTTTCTAGAAATTAATTTGCGATGCCTTGGAGCAATGGCTGGAGAAGGATCACCGGAGTTGGCCTGACCCCTTGAGTATCAGAAACGGTATGGTTGGTGCCTGCCTTTAGAGGAGATCCGTGGACGCATCCTCTCGAGCGCCATAAGCAAGACAAATGTGTCCCTCACTTAATTTTGGTAGAATATTTTGTATTTTAATTTACAAATATTTTTGTTAATAAAACTATAAGAACTGTTTGGATGAATTGTTCAAAAAACACCTACACACGTAATAATTTGGAACTTGTTTCATTTTGAACACCCTGTACATCTGATTTAAGATTTTTGTATGGACTTTTATAAATAATGAAACTATTACCCAAACAATTTTGGCTACAACTAAATAACCTGCTCTTTAAAAATAATAATATATATCTATCTTAAATCAGATCTAGAGGGTGTTCAAAATGAAACAATCCCCAAAAATATTACGTGTGTACGGTTTTTTGAACAATTGATCCATACAGTTTCTGGTTTTATTAATAATAATATTTGCAAATTAATTTCTAGAAAAAGAATGTTTGAAGAAATAAATATTTCTTTGTAACAAACTATCAGAATTTGCCGATCATATTTATTTGGATAGAACAAATCATATATTTAAAACAAAAAAATGTTTGTTTATATAGGTATACCTAATACGCCTAGTTGATTTCGCGTTTGACATAAACGCCCGTGAAATTTCAAACAAATATTTGTTTGAACTGAATAAATATTTCATTGGGTGATTTTCTTGTTGGTCCCTAAATATAAACAACCCACCATCTTTGTATTAAATACTGTTAAATAAAATCTCAGTTTCAAGATCATTTACACATTATCAACGTGTATCTACTACCCTTATTTTATCAATTCACTACGATAATATAAAAACAGGATCTTATTATAATATTAGGTTTAGGTATCTATACATATATAGTGAATTTGTATTATCAGGAATAGCGGTCTGTAATATATTTCGTCATCTATCAGTGACTCCATCAGGAGGCAAAGCTACAAAGTATTCTTATATTAAACACATACATTAAAAAAAAAAAAAAACTTACATCAGAGTTAATTACACCAACCAAAAACGTCAACAGAAAACATGACAACGAATAAATATATAAAATCACAACAAATTTCGTTCACATACACAGTTAAAATCTAATAAAAATTTGTGAGGTGCATTATCCTTGTTAGGTACAAAAATTTCCGATATTGAAAGGGAAAAAAAACAGTCCTAAAAAATTTTTGAACTACCGTACTATTTACCTATTTGATCTCTCATCTATTACATATACGGCGCGGGAGAGTTGTTCAGTTAAGTAAGTTGGAGTAAATTATGCTTAGCTGGCTAATTTCAGAGTTAGCGTTTATAGTATTATTGGTACCGTTAATATGGGTCATTTCTAAAAACAAGCGTTTAGTTAAATTCTTCTCAAAATCTAAGATGGTGGAATTCATATAATCGAAGTTATGATCTAGGTTTAGGCAATGATTTGTCAAGGCACAGGACCGTTTTCCAATTCTCGTATCACTCTTATGCTGTACGATCCTTCTTTTTAACGTTTGAGTATACACGTATATATATATACGTACATGAAACAATCATTCATTAGTATGCAAGCAATTTAAGATTTTTTGGTAAAAGGATGTGTTTGGCGACATCTAGTTTTATCGTTGGTAGTACGCCGAGTAAACAACAGTTCCTATATCGGCTGCCTGGGAGGTCTCTGACCCCATAAAGCAACTACCAACACATAGACGCGCCGATACTCCCTTCAGCGGGATCGCATATATTTGAAATGGGCTTGTTTAACAAACAAGACTTAAGGGAGTATCGGCGCGTCTATGTGTTGGTAGTTGCTTTATGGGGTCAGAGACCTCCCAGGCAGCCGATATAGGAACTGGTGTTCACTCGGCGTACTAGCAACGATAAAACTAGATGTCGCCAAACACATCCTTTTACATCTCTGTACCGTGTGGGGTATATACCACATTATTTACGAGAGTTTGGCTGTCAACTACTGGTCAGTAGTTGACAGCCAAACTCTCGTAAATAATATACCCCACCACTGATGAGTCGTGGATCGACGAAACGGCCGTCTGGTGAATGTATAGTGGTTGACAGACAAACTCTCGGATTTTAAGTCTTGTTTTGTTAAACAAGCCCATTTCTAAGATTTTTTTGTTACCGTTTTAATTATAATTAACTTATAACATTTAGGCACTTACATTCGAAAAGGGGTCATATAAGTGCTCTAGGTTCCACACCACTATAACAACGATTAAACGGACATTATTTTTTATTTATTATATAATATATAGGTATAAGTTATAACTAACACAATAAATACCACCTTCTACATTGGACTAATACTAAATTAAGATGCGTGCGCTATGGAGTTGAATCCCCAACAGCCATGCGCGTCGGCTCATTTTATTATTACTTATTTGATTCAAATAACGGTAGACTTGTTTCAAATAACCAGGAATTAACTTTAATCTGATATTTAAATTAAATAAATATTTATTTCTGCCAAAGCAGCCCAGGCCAAATAAATATATTTAAAAAATCAAATAACTCTATTTATTCCGGACAAACACTGTTTATTTGAGTCAAATAAATTTTGTTTGAGTTAAACAAACAAAAGCCAAATAATTATTTATTAGGGTTCATCTTTAGAATTTTTTTCAGTGTACCCATATCACAGCGATATTAACTTATGGGTTCATTCTATTATTCTCTCAAACTTATACACCAAAATTTGGCTCAATTGGTTGTGGGTTTAGGCGCTTTCGTGGAAAAATGGATACAGACAAACAGATTTCCCTCTGGAAATATTCTTAGTCCTCTCAGGGAACTTCAAAGGGTTATATCGGTCTTAATCTCAATTTTTTTTAGCGCGTTCATAAAACTTTCCCTGGGTCGGGAATGTAAAAGAGGTACCTATAAAATACTTGATATATTAACTTTGAGTTTAATTTTTTGGTACAGTGAACCGAAAAGGTACGTGATATTAATAAAAAAGTGCTTCAAATCAATGAACGTCAACATTAAATTTGAGCCGATGATGGGTGACATTAATACAATGAACGTTCGTACATAAATTCGGTAGCGAATTCTGTACGTTGAATTAATAAATAAAGAACATAAATTTATGCTCGCCGGTTATTGATCTTACGAATGATGGACATTAATTTATAACTCCTGTACGTTAAAACGATGTTACCAGGTTGTTAATGTTACGAACGATGAAGACTAGTTTATGTCTCCAATACGTAAAACCGATGTTAGCTGGTTATTAATGTTACGAACGATGAACATTAATCTATGACTTTTGTACATTAAACCGATGTCTGAAGGTTATTATTGTTACGAACGAGAAACATGAATCTATGACTTTTGTACGTTAAACCAATGTTAGCTGATTATTACATTGGGTTATAATAATTGTTTTACGTAATTGTGTTCGCCGGAAATTATTATTACGAAAGATTGAGATTATTGTTCTGTATTCAATCAATAATCGCGAGCATATAGGTACATGTGTATTATGTGTTAGAGAATTTAAAAGCCCAAATAAGACTCAAAATTATCTTGCTGTACGTCCATTGATTTGATGCACCTGCTTTGTAAATAAATTAAATCATATTTGTACGACACTCGAAATCTAAAGGCTTTATTTTAAATTTAGTTAATATTAAATGCAAAACATGTCAGATTCGTCTGTCGTCTGAGGTGAAAAGGGAAGAAAAACTATATTTGGAAACTAAAGTCCGCGGAAATTCTTCTAAACAAAATTGGAAATTATTACGAGATCTAAACATTTATGCAAGGGAAAATATCACAATACCGTCATTTATTCATGATGTTGATAATATTAATGATTTTTTGATCCAGGAACGATCAATTTTTACTTAGGTAATAAAATTAGGCCTGATATTAACTTTGAATTTACAATGGTGGATCATGGGGAGATACTTGATGCATTGCTTGGGATTAAGTCAAATGCTGTAGGCAGTGACATGATCAGTATTAATATGCTAGTAGTAGTAGTTGTCCGTTTATAATGCCCTTTATACAGCATCTAGTTAATTACTATATAGAAACGAGGAACTTCCCAACATGTTGGAAAGAAGCCAATGTCATTCCAATCCCAAAACTACAACTCCATCAACATTTAAGGATCTTATAGACCGATTAAAATACTCCCAGCGATCTCCAAGGTTATTGAGAGAGTGATCTGCAATCAAATGAAAACATATCTTGATGGGCATGGGTTGTTGTCAAAGGTCCAGTCTGGGTTCCGTCAGGGTCACAGTTGCTCCACGACATGACTTAAAATACTGGATGATGCATTAAGGGCGGTAGATCAGGGTCGATTGACGGCATTGCTGCTGTTGGACTACGCAAGGGGCATTTGACCGCATTGGTCATGGTTTGTTGCTGGCCATTGTGGGTTACCTGGGCTTTGGGGAGTCTGCTGTGTCTCTACTCGGAACATATGTGAATGATAGAAGTCAGGTTGTCATTTTGGGAACGGCAGTGTCTGGGCCCAGGACATTGCGTAGTGCCGCAGGGCATCCAGGAATCATTGCCTTTTTTTATGTATCAGGGTTTTTGTTGTTGTTATTATTATGCAGTTATCTTTAGTATTGCTAATATGTTAAGCTAGGAGGCTGTGCATCGACTTCGCCTTTTGTGTAACTTTTCTAAGTTCTCAATAAAGTCATTTATTATATTATTATTATTAATCAAAATAACAGGTTTTTAAGTAAACAGTGTGCGCCTTTAGAATAGACTTATAGAACCCATAAGTACGGTTGAATTGCAGATTTTCTTCCTTTAAGGTTTATTATATGTTCTTCTATTTCTTGAACTGTTTTAGCACAAAATAAAAAAGATTCTTGAGAGTCTTGTATTGCGTACTTTAAATGGCTTATCTTTCCACTGGCATCTTTAGAACATAGCTTAGCGGATAGCACTAAATTAGTTTTTATGGTCGCTGTTCATAGGTGTATGATTTACAAATTATTGTGTTAAAGGCGAAGAGCATAAATTAATAAATTTAAAACATTGAAGCAATAAATAGTGACATTATATTGATGAAAAAAAACATAAATTTTCGATGTCTTGCATTTATTGATTAATGTTTCATCGTACATTGTTTCTATGTATGAAATTATTAATTTATGATCAAAATTCATTGAAACAGTGACCAATTCATAATATTAATGTTCAAAATATTGATGACAACCATTCATTGGTTTTACGTACAATATTTTTTTCAGTGTATAAAAGAACAACTGGTATTAGGTAGAAAATTTTAATGCCTAAATCTATAATAATTTCTTTGATGTTTGTTTCACTCCTGGTATGTACTTCTGTCTACCGTCCGTCCGTCCGTCCACGTTTCCTGTACGTAACAGAAATACATATGTGGATACATCTCTGAATTAAAGACGCCAAGCAGCGCGACGCCCAGTTGCTTTTTCGCGTCCTTTTCACCGGTAACTAAATTTTCAAATAATATTACTATTACAATAAGTCGGTGAAAAATTGAAACGCCAGCCTTTAGAGGGCAACATGCCTGGTGTATTTTAATAATTTCATTAGGATACTTTATGGTTTCATATTATATCAAACGGAATGAAATTTATTAAAGGTCAGTTATGTTTGGTTTGAAATATTTTATAAAAATGTTTTGACAGAGGTAAAAATTATAATAAGAAATTGTTATTTTTGGGTATTTCAAATATCAGACGTAGGTTCTGTGCCAGAAATATTTGCGTATAAAAATAAATTGTGGTCCTTTACTGACTTGCATTTATATGTAGTGAGTAATTAGTATTTATTTTAAATGTATTGGGTAATATTATTGTGGTAAAACTAACACGCATACGTTTAATTATTATTTTTATTTTTTATGAAACTGATACCTGTTCGTTCAAATTCACATTGAATTGGTTGAATCTTATATTAATTAATTAGCAATTTCTTAAGGCTCTTAATTACTATAAAAGCTGTTTTAAAAAATTGCACATTTACAAACTCTTGCTTCCTATAATTAACCGACATTGGTGTTGCGAGAGGGGAGCAACGTCTTACTTCCAATAACACTGATTAATTAATTCAATAATGCACCTCACTGATACTGCCTACCAGTGGCGGCTTGTGGCAGTTTAATGTGATGAAGCATAAAATAAAGTCATGGGTGTTCCGCAGGGATCTATATTAGGCCCTACTCTTTTTTTTATATACATAAATTCATTGTCAAACTTACGAATAAAGGGTAGTGTTGTTCTTTACGCCGACGATACAACAATTTTTTACTATGCTAAGTCTGTTGATGATTTAAAATCTCAAATGCAACACGATATACATTTGCTCGGCAAATGGCTTAATAATCATAGATTAGTTCTGAATACTAAAAAATCATGTTATATGATTATATCCAGAGATCCCTCATCAGTTGACACCAATCCAGTACGGGAAAGTAATATTACTTTAGCACATGTAACATCTATAAAATTTTTAGGATTAGTAATTGATCAGCGTTTAACATGGTCTGAACATGTCAACATTTTAAGGAGAAGGATTGTGGCTCCGATTGGTGCACTCCCCCGAATAAGCGGTACTGTACCTGATGAATATTTAAGGTCGCTTTATTTTGTGTTGGTCCACTCTCGTTTGCAGTAGTTAACATTAGTTTGGGCTACGGCGACAGAGACTGTGATTCATCCACTTCGTGTATTGCAGAATAGAGCGATAAAGGTGATTTATTCATTGCCTGTTATATACTCCACAAAAAAAACTCTATGATGAGTTTAAAATAAGATCCATTGAGAGTCTCTATCGCTTACAGATTGATCTATTTATTCATCAAGTCGTACTAAATCAGCGTCATAGTAATATTTCACTTCTGAATCGGTATGATATCCATTCATATCGAACACGTAATAGTGTTCTGTTGGAGACAACTCGTTTCTTTTCTGAGTATGGCAGACGCTCGTTGTATTATAAAGGTATAATGGAATATAACAGACTGCCAAACGACATCAAAAGTTTAAGTTATCCCAAATTTAAGCAAAAGTGCAAACGCCATATACCACTGTCATAGATATATATATTTTTTTTCGGTGTCCTCTTTTTGTATTATATTGTTAGATTATTGTGATTGATATAGTTGCTGCTGCTGGTTAGGTTATTATCATTGTATTTGTTAATATAAGTTGGGTTGGGGTTCCATAACTATTTGTAGATTAATTAATTATGCTTTTATTATTATTTTATTATTATTGTTAAGTTAATTTTGTTACTCTATGTAAATCACTTGGTTTGTTGGGTTAATAAAGGTATTATTATTATTATTATTATATTTAATAGGTAGCTAAAATTAATAGGGATATCCCTACTTCGTCAACTGCATAAAATATAGGTTATGTTTATAAGTAGGTACCTCACCGAAGTATTGTTTTCTTAAAAACTTTAATTAAAGTGTAATTGATATCTAGAATATATGTACCTACTTCATAATAATACTAAATAAAACACATTTTATGAAACTGTCAATCAAATTACTTTTATGCTACCTGTTAGCAAATCATAATACGTCTCATAGGTACCAGGTATTAATAAAAGCTCAGCTTTTATGCATTTGCCTTTATTTATATTTATCAAACATTTATTTAAATCTGTATCTGTATATTTTTAACAGAATTTTTCTGTTCTTAAAAGGAGTGTTGATTAAAAAAACGTAACTTTAGTTAAAATTAAAAAATAAACTATCATTTTTCATAATAACTGCGCTTACCTGATGTCAGCGTAAATATAATTTACTTCCAGTTGCTTCTTCCATATTAAAGTATGAGATACTATAATATATTATATTATTAAAAATACAATATTTTACGGTACCTACCGATTTATTTTTGATAAAAATAGTAGGTACCTACTAATTATTAACCGTAGGTATATATATTTTTTTAATTTGTTCACTACTTTTTTAGATTTTAAAACCTAAATTAAATATGTAGGTAACTTAAATAGACAGACTAATTTGTATTCAAAATATCAAAAATCAAAACTTAAGCTTCCCGAAAAGTAAATAACAATAATATTAGCATTTAGAAGAGCACTGGAAATTTGCAACTGTGTGATAGAGATAGATATAATCAAAATAATAATCGACATATAGGTATACAAAACACTCGCCAAGCGTTGTTATATAACCTTATTTTACATTATAGTGTTTTTTTAATGCCAAGATTCGTATGCTATGCTTAGTACAATTACCGCTGGCAACTATGTTTATACGAACGGCGATAGGTGGTTGTATAGTGGGTATATGCCAGATGGCAGTGTTGCCCATTGTTGCTCAATTATAGATGAAAATGCTTTGAGGCACGCTTCATCTGCATAAGAATGTGTATGATAAATAAATAGGCTATTGGCAGAGGACACAAGCACTGGCAACTGGCAAGGGTGTTAACTGCGGTACACAGGGAAGAGCGAGACCGAAATAAAATATGTTTTACTATTATTACACGAATAAAAAAAGAGGGAAATACCTATAGGTATGTAAATTGAGTATGTTAAATAGGTATCGATATACGATAAAGCCTGCTTCAGATGAAGACGAAATTTAAAATTACAGTTTTATGGTAAGGCCGGTTGAAAATTAAGTATACATTAATTTATAGATTAAATTTTATATGGAGAAAAATAATTACACCATAAAATAAAATTAAATACTTAAATATTATTAATTTTACTGATTATTTAGGTGAAGCGTTGCTTCACTTGCTTCACAGGACAAGCCGCCACTGCTGCATACAAATATTTATTTAACTTAAAGAAGTAGTCGATTCTCTTCGTGGAGTGCAATGTATTAAAACAAAACGTCACCTCCACAAGTTTATTCATCCAAAATTAACTTATGTGAAACATGTTTTGAAAGCAACAGCTTTCAACATCATCAGTCACAAAACTTTCCCAAAAACAGTGTCATAACCATGTCGAAACAAAACGTTAAATATTGCTTGGTGCGAAGGACCACCCATTTGCTAGAGTTGAATTTGATTTAATATACAGGGTGTCTCAAGGAGGATGATGTATTAGACGTTTATGGAGAACTATACAACGGATCACTTTGAAAATTTGGTTACTTAGGTAGGTCAATACAATCTATACTTCTAAAATATTTTGGCATTTGTGCCACTTCCGCTTATACCGGAAGTTAATACCAACTTTCTTATTTCAAATGGAACAGCCTATATTATATAATTGTATTTTGGATTCCTTACTTATATGTTTTGGAGTATTTTTTCTTAACAGTTCTCTATACATATCTTCAACTGTTTCTTTGGCCCAAAACAGGTCTCTGGAACATATTTACTATTTGGTAACCTGAATAGACAGACTCTGGAAATTATGACGGTATAGATGAAGAATATCTTAGAAAAATGAACTGTCTTAATAGATTCACCCATAAGGTTACAGGGTGATCGCAAACTACTGTATTGTTATCTATACTATTAAAAATAGGCATAAGTTAATTTTCTCAAATGGAACCGTTTGCTAAAGAAGGTATAACGGAAAACTACAACCATTTGCTGCTAATGATGTCTTAGTGCTAGGTAGAAAAATCTATGATGGCTCTAAATATACCTACTAGGATTTTATGAAGCTTGTGGCCATGAACAGCCAGCTCAAAGGCAGCACAAAATTTTACACAGTCTAGAATTTTAGATAAGACATATCCATTTTTCTTCACTAGTTTATTATGTTTTTCAATATTAATATGCTTATTTCATTCTTCAGAAAAAAAAAACAATTTATAAATTGTACAGGGTGGTCCAAATTACACATTTGATAGGAAACACCGATTTCTAGAGGAGTTAGAAGAAAACTAACCTAGATGTCACGAGCTCGATTTTCAAACGAAATCAAATGCTGAAAACCGCACCTCGATATCTTGAACCGTTTCAAACATACAGGGTGGTTTTGACTTTTGTGCATTTTTAACATACCCCTGTAACTTATTTATTTATGATTAGGTATTTTTTGTTTCTGTGAAAACATTCGCAAGGCACTTTTTTGAGAGGAATCCAGTGGTGTCTCTAGTTTTTTTAAGACTGGTGTTGAAACTATGACATAAACTTGTAATTTTATATATTCGTTTTGGAAATTAAATTACCTTTCCAAATATATACAGGGTGGTCCAACGAAAAGTTTGCACCTAGCTTTTCTCTTTTTTTTGTAGTCGAATGCGAAAATGCTCGGACACGTCGATTTTGCTTTTGAGGGGGACACATTTTAAACATATTTTTCGATCTGCGCCTTTAACCCCCTAGCGGGGGTGAGTAACAACCCTAAAATTTTAAATGGAAAGAGGGGTCTAATGACATATCATTTGAAAGGACACAAAATTGTCTTTCTAATGATACCCTATTTGTCGAATTTTACTAAAACAGTTAATACGAAAACGACTTTAAAGACATTAAGCCGATAATTTTGGTATTAATGAGAAATACAAATAAGTTTTAATTATTACGACTGAAAACAACTACAATCATTTCTAAATTATTTACTTTGAAGAAAAACGGGATTTCAAAAACACTATCTTATTTATCAGAACTAAATTCCTCACTAATCGTTTGCGTTTTTTGTTGAAATAAAAACTGCAGATACGTGTAGGAAAAGAATTTACACCGTTTATTTTAGTCTTTTCATTGATTCAGTTTGGTTGCTTCTCAAGTTATTTTACTTTTACCGTACAAAATGATTTATTCCATTCTAGAACGAGTTGAAATTGTTAAACTTTATTTTCAAAATAATAGTAGTGCTAGACTTACGGCTCGCTTATTTAATGAGAGACATCCCGATAAAAATGTGAATGATGTGTACGTTGGCAAGTTAGTTAAAAAGTTTGTAGATACCGGATCTGTCTGTAATGTAAAACACCAGCCGCAGAAACCGATCAGAAATGAAGCTGTGGAAGTCGCTGTTTTAGGGCATGTTGAAATGGATCATAGTCAAAGTACCCGTCAACTAGCTGAAGCCTCAGGTGTCGCCCGTTCGTCCATAATACGAATTTTAAAAGCGTACAAATTTCATCCGTACAAAATCAAATTAGTACAGGAACTAAATGAGGATGATCCTGATAGAAGGCTGCAATTTTGTGAAGCAATGAGCCAGCGTTTAATTGAAGATCCGCAATTATTATTTAACATTTGTTTTTCCGACGAATGCACATTTTATTTGAATGGAGCTGTAAATAGGCACAATTGCCGTTACTGGGATGACAGTAACCCACATTTATTCCGTGAGGTTCATACCCAGTATCCTCAAAAAATAAACGTCTGGTGTGGCATATTAGGAAATCATATTATAGGACCACTTTTTATTCCTGGAAATTTAACTGGTGAAGTGTACCTAAACATGCTTGAAGACACAATTGATCCTTTAATAACACAAATAATAGAAGATGACCAAAATCATACTGCTGATCGGCTTTATTTCCAGCAAGATGGAGCACCTCCGCACTATGTGGCTCCTGTAAGACAGTTCTTAGATGACCGGTTCCCTGGACGGTGGATTGGAAGGAGGGGCCCAATTGAATGGCCTGCCAGGTCACCGGATTTATCGCCTTTAGACTTTTTTCTTTGGGGGCACTTAAAAAATAAATGTTTTGCCACGAAGCCCGAGTCCATAGAAGATCTTCGCCAACGCATTACAGAAGAGTGCAGAAACATAACACCTGATATGCTACAAAATGTTAGAAATAGATTTGAACAAAATCTGTATTATTGTATGGAATCAAATGGGTCACATTTTCAACATTTGTTAATGTAACGTTTTAATAAATCAATTTAACAGCTTGTTTACTTTTTTTACAAAGCAATGTTAAAACTAACAAACATTGGAATGTACTAACGATTGCAGGTGTTTTCACTCGCAATAATTAAAACTTATTTGTATTTCTCATTAATACCAAAATTATCGGCTTAATGTCTTTAAAGTCGTTTTCGTATTAACTGTTTTAGTAAAATTCGACAAATAGGGTATCATTAGAAAGACAATTTTGTGTCCTTTCAAATGATATGTCATTAGACCCCTCTTTCCATTTAAAATTTTAGGGTTGTTACTCACCCCCGCTAGGGGGTTAAAGGCGCAGATCGAAAAATATGTTTAAAATGTGTCCCCCTCAAAAGCAAAATCGACGTGTCCGAGCATTTTCGCATTCGACTACAAAAAAAAGAGAAAAGCTAGGTGCAAACTTTTCGTTGGACCACCCTGTATAATACTTGCCACGTATCTTTTGAAACTTTTATTAATGTTTTCAAATAATGTTAGATGCGTGTTTGAAAATTTATCTTGAAAAAAAAAAAACAATATAATAAATTAATTTAATCAATTTAATAAAAAATATCACTTAATAAAGCAAAAATATTTATTACAACAGGTGATCAAATTGAATACCATTTAAATTAAAGCATATTTGACTTCGCTGCTGAACATGATTAACAGCATTGATTAATTCTACCGCAGATATAAAATCAAAAGCACATCGCACTGCTGCTTCCAACGCATCTCGAGAATCAGGATTCCGCTTATATGTGAGGTATCTTATTCTTCCCTAAAGGTAAAAATCCAGAGGGGACCTTGCCGGCCAATGAACAGGGCCCCGGTTGCCAAGCCAATTGTCCCCAAATTGTTCATTTAAAAATGTCCTTATAATCTGTGCGTTATGACACGGCGCCCCGTCTTGTTCGAAGTATACGTTTTCAATTTCCGTTAATGGCATATCATCTGGTTTAACAAATTCCCGTAATATTTCCAGGTATCGCGCTGCTG
The DNA here is from genome assembly GCA_911728435.2 of Apoderus coryli. Lineage (NCBI taxonomy): Eukaryota > Metazoa > Arthropoda > Insecta > Coleoptera > Attelabidae > Apoderus > Apoderus coryli. Next base: position 3,956,721 of record OU452204.1, on the reverse strand, counting down.
TAAGGCTACCCTCAAAGATATAGGGACCAATAAACCTTCCTCTGAAAATACCGACCCAAACGTTAAAGCTGTATCGATCCTGATTCTGTGTCTCCATCGTAATATGTGGATTTTCCAAGTCGAATTGTAGGAATTGTATCTGTTGACAATACCAGCGCTGCTTATGCACGCTTCATCAGTCCATATAATGTTCTGCGATACATTTCGGTTTTCAGCATATTTTCTCAAATACCATTGGCAGAAGTCGAGCCTGAATTGTGGGTCATTTGGGTGCAGCTTGTGAATCTTTCTCACTCTATAGGGTTTGAATTTGAAGTTTTTGATATACCTGTATTCAACTGCATTTTACGTAATGAAATATTTGTCCAATTTTGAATTTCCCCTAAAACAGTTATTTCTTCTACTTCTTTGTACCTATTTATTTATTTATTAACCACTAATTATTGTTTGACAGCGACTGTTGGTGCTAAAGTTACTTCGCTATGTTTTTGCAGCATGTCACGCCAAATTTTCAAAGACGCATCTAACATTATTTGAAAACAATAACAAACAGAAGTTTCAAAACATAAGTGGCAAGTATTATATATATTTGGAAAGGTTATTTAATTTCTAAAACGAATATGCAAAAATATACAGGGTAGTCCATAAGAAAAATTACAAGTTTATATCATAGTTTCAACACCAGCCTTTAAAAAAAAAAAAACTAGAGACACCACTGGATTCCTATCAAAAAAGTGCATTGCGAATGTTTTCACAGAAACAAAAAATAATCATAAATAAATAAGTTACAGGGGTATGTTAAAAATGCACAAAAGTCAAATCCACCCTGTATCTTTTAAATAGTTCAAGATATCGAGGTGCGGTTTTCAGCATTTGATTTCGATTGAAAATCGAGCTCGTGACATGTAGGATAGTTTACTTCTACTCCTCTAGAAATCGGTGTTTCTTATCAAAAGTGACCACCCTGTACATTATTAATTGCAAAGAAAATTGTTGAAAGAAACATATTTTATAGCCATATACTAACATCGCATTATGACTTAGCCTGCAGAAGCTTGTCCGCAAGCGAAGCATAATGTTACAACTAATACTTATTATATGGAGTATATCGAGCATTATTTGAGATGTTTCGAGAAAGAGAACAATTCCGATAATTTATTTTATTTTTGGGATATCATAATTATAATGTAATACCTAATCTCTGTGGCAGTAAAATTACAATTATTCAAACAAACCAAAAAATAAAAATTTAAATAATGACGAAAATAGAAATGCCATTAGCACAATAAATTTAAACCTATTAATAAAAATTGCTTGGTTGTCTGGAAGTCAGTGGGTTTAGGAGGGTTCCACTGGATCTCTTCAGAAGTTATTTGACAGGCAGGTAACAGTGCGTGGAGGTGGATGATCTTGTTATGGAGTGTGGTGTACCACAAGGGACGGTGTTAGGTCCTGTCTCTTTAATCTCTACGTCAACGACTTATTAAAATTGCCTGTGCATGGATCCATTATTAGCTATGCTAATGATAACGCTATATATTACGAAAACGCCTCTTGTGCTTTGAAGGATGAGGTTGAGCAGGATTTGGTTCTGTTGAAGGATTGGTTTAATTCTAGGTTACTCACAATCAATTTTGAAAAAATACATTATCTGCCCTTCTCATGCAATAATAATAATAATAATAATAATATTTATTGGCCATCATAAGGTATAACAAATGTATACATTGGCAAGTCTACAATATTATGATACAGTCAACTAAGGGTTAAATAAAATAATAAATAATATACAGTACCTATACAGATAAACGGACACGTTAAAAATACAAACAGAAATAACAAACAAAGAAAAACAAAAAGTGTCAACAATTTAAAATAATGTTGTGTTATTGTAGTGCATCTATAAATTCTTGTACACTATAAAATGTACCGTTAATCAAATATGTCTTTAGTTCGCACTTAAATCTTCTCTCGGTCTGACAGGTCCTTAAGTCCTCAGGAAGCAAATTGTATAAGAAACAGCCCGCTAATGAGGGTGACCTCTTATAGAACTCAAATCTAGGACGCGGCAAGTACAACCTATCTCTTCCTCTGGTTGGATAATCATGACTACTGCCACAGGTGGGAGTCAGATGTTTGCTTTTAAAAATATCAGACAACAACTTATACAAGTAAATGGATGGGACGGTGAGTAATTTATTGGCTCTAAATGCCTCCCGACAGCTGCCTCTATAGGGAATGCCAAAAATACATCGGATTGCCCGTTTTTGCAGAATAAAAATTCTGAGAGCTTCAGTGCACCTACCCCAGACCACTATATTATATGCAATCGCTGAGTAAATCATAGCATAGTAAACCGAGAGCAACGACTTCACGCACATAAACCTCTTCAAGGAATGTAATAAGTTTTTATTTAATTTGCCACATAATCTCTCAACATGTTCCGCCCAGCTCAACGTCGGATCCACTATCACTCCCAATAGGCTAGCTGAATCTGAAAAAGCTAACTGATTGTTTTCAAAGTTTATATTAAAATTTTGTGTTATATGTCTACTGAAGTTTAGGGTCTTTGTTTTATTATAGTTTATCATTAGCCGGTTTTTCCGGCACCATGTGTGAAATTCATTGAGGGTTTGATGAATTTTATGTTTCAGTGCCTCGAGATTTTTGTCAGACAGCAAAATTGTGGTATCGTCAGCGTACATATAGACATGACCATGCGTGATATTTGCTGGTAGATCATTCACATAGAGCAGGAAAAGAAGTGGACCCAGTATGCTGCCTTGAGGAGTTCCTATATCAATATTTCTAACATCTGATAAAACAGAGTTAATTTTGATAGTTATCTTTCGATTAGATAAATAAGATCGTATCCATGTATTAACTGGGCCACGTATTCCAATATTTTGTAATTTGTCGCATAAGAAGTCTCTATCTACCACGTCAAACGCACAAGAGAGATCGAATAGGATAGCGACGGCGTACGAACCATCATTGTTCAGATCATAAACACGCTGAATAAACTCTTGGGTACATGTATCGGTAGAAAATCCCTTTCTAAACCCATGTTGACAGTTACTCAAGACCCCACACTTACTTAAAAATCCGTAAATTCTCTCCGCCACTATTTTTTCCATAATCTTCGAGAACGTACTTAACAAAGCTATAGGTCTGTAATTTTCAATAGCCGTGGGACTGCCTTTTTTATAGACAGGAACAATGAGTGCAGTCTTTAGTTGTTCAGGAAAAGTGCCACATTGCATCGACATATTTGTCAATTCCGCTATTAATGGGCTTAAAGTTTCAGCAGATCTCTTTATTATCTTAATTGGTATGGAATCTAAACCTGTAGACTTTTTTTGTGGCAGATTTTGAATTGTTTTGGAAACCTCATCCGGTGAAACCGGGCTAAAGAACATGCTTTGAGAGTTAGCCGGACCTACTGTACAAGCCCCAGACAAGTTTCCATTAAAATGACTATTTAATTTATGGGTAATTATGGTAGAATAATATACACAAAAAGCAGACGCAAGATCAGAGGAATTAGTGATAATACGGTTGTCAAGATTAATGTTTATTCTGTTTTCTGTTCTCCTCGCCCCTCCTGTGTGCTCTTTAAAAATATACCAGATAGTTTTGGTTTTGTTATGAGAATCAGCCAAGTGACGATTAAAAATTTCAATCTTCTCATTTGAGATTTTCTTGGCGATAATTTTTTTGTTCTGCTTGTATAAATACTGTAGGTTTTCGTCTGGAATCCGTTGTCTCAGCCAATTTATATTTTGAAGCTCCAAGTACTCACGGTGTAGTTCGTCGGAAAAAAATATTTTAAATTTATTTGATCTATTAGCTGATTTTACAGTCTTAAGCGGAAAAGCCACATCGAAACTCCACTCCAGTCTCTGCCAGAACCTGTCGAACGCATTTTCAAAGCTCATAGTTTTTATGACATGTAAGTCCAATGCACTAAGTAAAAAAGAAAATTCGCTAATTGCAGCATTGGAAAACTGTCTAATCTTGGAGACAGTGGCATCAATAACAGGAGGTAATGAAGTAATGTAAGCAATTTTGGATAACTGTGCATAATGATCAGAGAAACCTATATTGAAGTTTGACACTTCGGTTAACTGGGGAACATTTGTAATAACATAATCTATCTTTGATGCCACAGTTCTAGAGGACAATTGAGCTATTCGAGTAGGAGAATTAAGGAGTGAAGATAGATTGTACGAATCAATGACATCGCGCAAAACCCTGTAGTTAAAGCTACAATCCAATTCATTTATGTTAAAGTCACCACAGATGAACAATACTTCAAACTTATTCGAGACTTCGGCCAAAAGGGCTGCCAGCCGAGAAGTAACAACACATGCATCACCAGATGGCGCTCGATAGACAGCAACTACACATACCGTCTTGTCAAATACAATGGCTGAACATTCAAAATCCATGTCAGCACAATACTTATCAACACAACACAAATGTTCCGCTATACTAAATCTATTTTCTCGCACAAATATCGCAGAACCACCATGGGAGCGTGAGGTTCGACAGTAATATGATTTTAAGTTAAAGTTACTTATAAATGTGTTTTTGATTCTTTCCTCACGCTGCCAGTGCTCTGTTACACATAAGATATCTATATAGTTCCTATCTAAATATACGTCAAAGAGATCCAGTTTATTAGAAAGGCATTGTGAGTTTACATGTAAAATAATACACTCTTTCTCATTATTTTTCATTTGCTGATTGAAGAAAAAACTGATATTTCCCTAATATGACATTTCTCAAAAATAATGCGAGTTTAATTTTGCCAGGCCTTTTTAATATATGATTTATTTTGCCAAAGAAATACCTGGTGCTAATCTGAGAATTCACATTAGAGAACATAATACGTTTCGTTTGAATATCATCTTTCAAGACCTCAAAATTACAAATATTAAAAGTATCCGTTATTCTGTTTAAATAGAAGTTATCAGAAAATATAGGTGCAGTCAAGAAGATCAAATTTGTTTTAGAACAAGCTAATTTTAACAAATTGATTGTTTGATTATGTAACATTCTACCCATTAGCACATCCCTAATTCCAGCACCAACAATCACAAAATCATCCTGTCCATAATCATTACTTAATGTATTTATGTTTTCTACTACACTGTGCAAATCAGCGTTGTGTTTTATAATTGAGGATACCTGAAATTTATCTCCAACCACTCCTCTCAGAATGTCAGCCACATCCACCAGAAGACTATCTCCCAGTATCAAAACTTTATTTTTCGAGATAATTTTTTCAGTGACCGTCGACATGTACTCAGCAACATTACCTACTTCCTTTCCACAAATCTCTTTTATCGGTGTCGCCTCTTCGTGCACAGACTTGGGATGATTAGTTTGAGTGTTTTGAGTTGTGACTCTAACTCTCTTCGTTTGAGTCGATGTGGTGCTGTATTCCATATGATGAGTCTGTGTATTCCCGTCTCGCATTCTCTGCTGAGTCTGCGATCCAGCGTCACTCATGGTAGGCTTAAACGAATGTTTTTTCACTTCAGTTAACTTTTGCTCTAGGCGTTGAATGGTTGGTTTAATACTTCGATTTGGGATGAATAGGATTGTTCCACGTCAAGAGCATCATTCACAAACAATTTCGATTCTCTCCGCAGGCGAGAGATACAGGCATCTCTGCGTTCGATTTCGTCTTGTAATTCGCTAAGCTGTTGTTTCTGTGTCTCCATGATATCCTCAGAAATTTTCAGCTTATCTTCCTTAGAGCACAGTTTGGAGCAGTGTATCCTGTTCTTACCCAAGAGAGTCATTTCCTTCCATTTAGTAGCACACTCCTTATGAAAAAAGTTCCCACATGTAACGCACATATAGACATTAACAATGTCCTTCCTACAGCATTTGTACCTTTCCATGTTTTCGATTTTTCAACTAACCTCGTATATTGCAATTGGTACTACTTACAGTAGGTACCAGATAAGAACACAGCAAAAAAGATAATTTTCAACGATAAACTGAATATACACAAACCATGAATCAATAAAATTAAATAAAATGTTAGTTTAAATTAACTATTTTGAGTAACAATAAAGCAACTTTTGTATGTTCAAGTGACATCATTAGAATCAGCAAAGTTTTACGAACCGATTGACACCAAAAGTCATACACAAAACATGCTTCTACTACACGAAAACAGAAAAACTTGTCACAGCACTACACCTACACATAGTTCAATTCTATCTTCTCCCGAATAAACTAGGCTGGGTTTGCCTGACTTCGATAGAATTTGTGAAGTTTAAGAAGTATGAATTGAAAAAATGAACTGTTTTCAAGAAAAACATTTAATGGACAAATAATGGACGGGAATGATAGGAAATCATTTCGTGACACGATTTATGTTAGTGAACCGGTTGAATCGAGATAGTTATTTAGGATTTTTACAAGAAGATCTGGCAAATTTATTGGAAATCGTCTCAACCTACATGCATGATGGATACCCTCCCCATTTTTCTATTATAGTCCGGCAGCATGTAAATGATACTTTTGAGCAGCGTTGGATTGGCCGGGGGTGCAGTGACATGGCCACATCGGTCTCCCGATTTAAATCTCTTAGACTTCTTTTTTTCGGTTAATCTTAAAAATTCCTTTTGCAAAGGATTGGTCATGTTATGAAAAATATCAATAAAACTAGAAATAAAACAATGAAGATATAATTTAATATTTTAAATTATGATTTTAATGGATGAACTGAGGATGGCTGTGAGGGCAGCCGAAACATGCCTGTAAGAATGGATTTGTATTGAATATATTCACCCCGATCTAGCCACTATAGCATGGACTATAGATTATATCTTCAAATAGGTATACAGGGTTATTCACGACATACGACACTGAATAGTGTGGCTAAACTATTTAATTTCCTAAAAGTTTTATTCATGGGTTCGATAAAATTGATTTATGGCTACATTTTTAAAATATTGTGAATCTATACGGGGTGTACCAAATATAAGAAATGAACTAAAGTTGTGTTGTTTTAAATGGAATGCCCTGTATATGAATATATTTTTAGATTCCGCGTTCAAAATAAACCTTACTTTCATTAAAGTACATCTCACCTAACCCTGACAGTTTTTTAAATAAATATTTTAACTTTTATAAAAATATAGACAAAATTTGAATGAAAAAATTCACACCTATTCGTTTGTTCTTTTTAAGCCAGTCTGGGCTGATAAATATATCACTTGTTACGCCAAATATGATAAACCGCCAATACTAAATACAGGGTGGCCAATAATATAAGTTATATGAACGTAAAGTTTAATTCTAAATAACTTGTTTAGTTCAAATGGAACACGCAGGATAAAATTAGATGCGCAAAGTAATTATCTGTCAAATACTATAATACTTTCCTATGGATAACTCTTGACATTTTCGTGGAAAATGCACATATTCATAATTCTAGCCGAATTTTTAATTGAATCTCTTAGTTTCCGGTAGACCACCCTGTATTTGATGATTATATATATGATTATATCTTTAATTTTGCATGGAACAATCACACATATTGGTAATAATAAGAGGAAGAATTTTCAAAATTATAATATTTATCAAGTCAGCCATGAGAATTGGAGAAGACAGAATACATTTTTTTTTTAATTTGATATTTACTGTCAAATAGTCTGTTGAAAATTCTTACCAGAGTGGGGAATTTTTCATAAAACAGTTTTTTATCTGTGACATTTGATTTAATTCAATTTATCAAAAATGCGAACCTATTCCAAAGGAGAAAGAATGGACATGATTTTTAATCTGGGAGAATGCGGTCCAAAAATGCTTTACTGGCATCGCGCGTTTACGCTCAAAGATTCCCGGTGCAAAATCATCCAAAAAAAAGCGGTCTTCGAGTGACTGTTGTTTAACGAAAGATACCACCCAAACACAGTGCAACTGCATCAACAACTTTTCAATATTGCTTTTAAATCGTGTTGAATTTTTGTTCATGGGCAGGAACAAAATCATCGAAAATGATAACTTTTTTAATAGAGGAGATGAAGGAGCAAATACCTAAACAAAGCGTTTAAAAGCGTTGCACCAGAAGAAAAGGGTTCAAATGTGCCTAGAGTCCAATCATTTTGAACATATGTATATTATAAAATTTATATCAGTATTTATGTATACCTATCTTGTTATTTAATGTAAGTTAAATCAAAAAAACTATTTATGATATTATCATCACGTTCTTGAAGGATAGTAAAATTAACATTTAATAACCGCCTCACCTTCCTCAATAATCTGTGGCTAATAGACTATGTCTAAAGCCAAACATTCTCAAAAAAAAAAAAAAAAAAAAAATGTAAGTTAAAAATGTATTTATTTATTATGTTATTTTTTAAATATATGGTTTGTCAAATTCTCATGACTGACTTGACAAATATTATAATTTTGAAAAATTCTTCATATTACAGCCAATATGTGCTTTTTCCATGCAAAATTAAAAATATATATATCTATAGGAAAACCCTATAGTGATTAATAGACAATTAATTTCATCATCATCAAATACAGGGTGGTCTACATGAAATTAACAGGTTCAATTAAAAATTCGCCAAATATTATGAATATGTGCATTTTCCACGAAAACGTCAAGAATTATCCATAGGATAGTATTATAATATTCGACAGATAATTACTTTTTGCATCTAATTTTTACCTGATATACCAGGTGTTCCATTTGCAATAAGCAAGTTATTTAGAATTAAACTATACGTTCATATAACTTATATTATTGGACACCCTGTATTTAATATTGGGGTTTTTTTATATTTGGGGTAACAAGTGATGAGTTGGTATATTTATGAGCCCAGGCTGGCTTAAAAAGAACAAACGAATTGGTGTGAATTTTTTCATTCAAATTATGTCTATATTTTTATAAAAATTAAATTATTTAAAAAATTGTCAGGTTTAGGTGAGATGTACTTAAATGAAAGTTAGGTTTATTTTAAACGGGGAATTTAAAAAAATATTCATATACAGGGCATTCCATTTAAAAAAACACAACTATGATTAATTTCTTATATTTGGAACACCCTGTATATATTCACAATATTTTTAAAATGTAGCCATAAATCATTTTTATCGAACCCATGAATAAAACTTTTAGGAAATTAAATAGTTTAGCCATACCAAAGATTAATGTACATTAATCTTTGGCCATACTATGCCGTGCCATATGCGTATGGCGTGAATAACCCTGTATATAGTTTTGATATAAGATAACCTACAACAAGCAGCAGAAAAAACTTGTATACATAGGCGTTCATAAATAGTAATAATAATAATAATAATAATAATAATAATAATAATAATAATAATAATAATAATCTTAAAATATTTAATCTAAACTATGGATACTTACATGAAGCCCAAAAAGCGGTCATCTTGGGTACGTGTCGAATTGTCAGACGTGTGTTGCAAATATCTTAAGACCTTGGCCTTTGGCCCGGTCAATAATACCAGGAATAAAACCTGTGGAAAAAAAAAAAAAAAAAAAAAAAAAAAAAAAAAAAAAAAAAAAAAAAAAAAAAAAAAAAAAAATAATAATAATAATTTTTTTCTATACAACCCATTCCCGTTTTTACAAAACGATAATTATAAACTTTATTGGGATTTCCCAATAATCACAGATAGACCTATCGCAAGTAATCGTCCTGACATAACCCTGGTAGACCGGAAAAATAAGACTGCTTACTTCGTCGATATTTCTCACCCGGCTGACCACAACCTCCTAAATAAAGAGAAAGAAAAAATAAATAAGTATCAAGACCTTTGTACGGAATTTAAGAATATTTATAAACTGGACAAGGTACTTACTGTTCCTATTATAATATCAGTGACGGGACTGATTGGGAAAAACCTGCCACGCTTTCTGAAACAAATAGACATTGATCAGCGAAACATAACATTGATGCAAAGATCGGTGATCCTTGAGTCATGTAGAATCATGAGAAAAACCCTAAACCTGCCTGAATAGAGTATAAAGGCAGCGGATAAAAAGTTGGACATCTGAAAAAAAAAAAAAAGAAAAAAGTAAATGAATGATAAATAAATATAAGTTTTAAATACGTACCTTGATTCCCTCCCCTATTTAAAGAAAAAGTATATACTTATTAATAATATCTGAAGCATACTTAATGAAATCCTAGAAGTACTTACCGTGTTAAAACAAATCTGTAGTGATTGGTTATCAAACCCCACTGCAGAATTTCTCCTATCTGGAAGAAAGTAGAAGGATGTAAAAAAAAAAAAAAAAAAAATAATAATATTTATTTCACAATTATGTTATAAGAACATAAAAAGAAACACGTCATATACACACAATAAGAAACAATATCAATCTACATAGAAAAATAGTCATCCAGTGAATATGGTTCTAATTCTAACAGTATTTTTCTGGTTTCCCTCTTAAATATTTTTGCACTTGTAAGACATAAACCATTGAACAGTTTAATACACAATGTGTATACATGTCATATAATGTGGACTACCTTCAAAGAGTGTCAGGCGATGTATCGGATAGTTAATGTTTACTGTTCTTGTGTTGTATTGATGACTTACTCTTGTGTCAAATCTACACTTGTTTTTAAAAAAGAACATTAAACTGTCATTATACCCTCTCCTTTAAACACTCCCCTACATGAGCTACCATGTGACATATTTGTGATAATGCGCACGGCTCTCTTTTGCGCAACAAAGATGGTTTGAACACTGCTATCCTTGCCCCAAAAAATTAAACCATATCTCAGAATCGATTCGAAGTTTGCGAAATACATGATTTTTGTTGTTGAAGAAAAATCAAAAAAAAATCTATATCGCAACATGGACTATTTGCTCACGAAGAAAATGATAATTGTTACGATAGAAATTGGTACTTGGATTCTGGCGCAACCTGTCATATGAGTCCACAAAAATCAATTTTTAAAGAAATTAAAGAGACTACAAACAAATTTAACATAGAAACTGTAAATGGCGAACGAATTTCACCACAAAGTATGGGCGATATTGCTTTAAATATAAATTTGTACGGTGAAAATACAGAAATTGACGTTAAAAATGTTTACTATTTACCAGAGTTAAAAATGAATTTGTTATCTATTTTGCACCTCCAAGAGATTCAGTATTAGTAGTAACATTAGTAACTCGTTTTCCTCAAAATTTATCACAACCCAACAAAATTTGTGAGAATTGTGTAATGGGAAAACATTGTAGAACGAATTTTAGCAAGAATAAAGGAAAAAGAGCTAACGAAATATTAGAATTAATACATTCTGATTTATGCGGTCCAATGGATACTGAATCTCTTGGAGGTGCAAAATATTTTATAACTTTTATTGATGATAAATCGCGAAAGACATTTGTATATTTTATTCGTCAAAAATCTGAGGTTTTAAATGTTTTTAAAGATTTTAAAAATATGGTTGAAAATCAAGTTGGAAAGAAAATTAAACAACTAAGAAGCGATAATGGAAAAGAATACGTGAACAAAATGATGGAAAACTATCTAAAATCAAATGGGATTATTCACCAATTATCAGCTCCGTATACTCCGGAACAGAATGGTGTTGCAGAACGCTCTAATCGAACCATTATGGAAAAAGTACGAAGTATGATGAATGATGCGAGCCTTGAAAAGAAATTTTGGGCTGAAGCAGTAAATACTTCAGTATATTTAAAGAATAGATCAGCTACAGTCGCTTTAGAAAATATGACTCCTGAGGAAGCTTGGTCAGGCAGAAAACCGTATGTGGGATATTTGAGAGTATTTGGTTGTAAAGCTTTTGCACAGATACCTAATGTAAAAAGAAGAAAATTAGATAAAAAATCTATGGAATGTATTTTCTTAGGATATGAAGAGAATTCAAAATCTTTTCGATTGTATGATATTAACAAAAATCGTGTGATAATTTCGGCAAATGTAATTTTTGAAGAAAGTGAATTTTTCACGAATAACAAAATATATCAAAACCGACAAGAAAATGAAATAATAATAAGTTATACTACAGAAGATAGACCAGCAAGTGCGCAAAAGAATAATGAAGTAATTAGAGAACAAGAAAGTTATACTACTGAAGATAGACCAGTAAGTGCGGAAAAGAATAATGAAGCAGAAATTAGAGAACAAGAAGTTGATGAAGAACCAAAAAGAAATAGAAGAAAACCTGGATATCTGCATGATTTTGTTTGTTTGGCGAAAGAAAAGAATTATTCAGACCCAGAAAATCTAGAAGATGCGTTGACAAGAGAAGATTCAGAAAAATGGAAAGAAGCTATAAGCGATGAAATACAGTCACATGTTAAAAATAATACATGGACAATTGTTGATAAAATACCACAGGGAAGAAATCCCGTAAAAAGTAAATGGGTATTTAAAATAAAAAATGGTGCTGATGGAAAATTAGAAAAATATAAAGCCAGGTTAGTTGCCAAAGGCTATAACCAACAAGGGGGTATTGATTATAACGAGATATTTTCACCAGTTGTTAAACAAAATACAATAAAAGCGATGCTAGCCATTGCAGTAGAATTAAATTTGGAAATCGAGTTAATGGATGTAGTAACAGCTTTGAATTCAGATCTAGAAGAGATTTATATGGAATTACCAAAATTAGATATGACCGAAAATATTAAAACATATTGTAAATTAAATAAAGCAATATATGGGTTAAAACAGTCTGGTAGAGCATGGAATAAGAAATTACACAGTGAGCTAATTAAAAATAAATTAACTCAATCGAAAGTAGATTCATGCTTATATTATAAATTGGAAAAAGAGGAAATTCTTTTCGTTACTGTTTACGTTGATGATTTGTTAATATTTTCAAATAATAAACAGAAATTAAAAATGTTCAAAGATAAGTTAAAAACTACATTTAAAATGAAAGATTTGGGTCCTGTAAATCAATGTTTGGGTATCAGAATTGAAAGAAATCGTGCAGAAGGACAATTATCTTTAGATCAAGAAATGTATATAAAATCAATTTTGAAGCAATTTAATATGGAAAACTGTCATCCGGTTACAACACCAATATTAAGTAGCACAAAACTAACTAAAAATATGGAACCTAAAACACAAGAAGAAATTAATAAAATGAAGGACGTGCCTTACAGAGAAGCTGTTGGAAAATTAATATATTTATCCCAATGGACAAGGCCAGATATAAGTCATGCAGTAAGTGTTGTTAGCAAATTTAACAACAATCCGGGCAAACTACATTGGGAGGCAGTAAAGAGAATTTTGCGATATTTGAAGGGGACTGTAAATAAAAAACTTGTTTACAAGAAAAGTGAAAACGATGAAAAAGCAATCGCTGGATATTGCGATTCGGACTGGGGAAGTGATGTGGACGATAGAAAATCATATGCTGCATATGTGTTCAAATTGGGAAATTCATTAATTTCGTGGAATTGCAAGAAACAGCAAACAGTTGCTTTATCCACCACAGAGGCAGAGTACATGGCACTCAGTCACGGAATAAAGGAAGCAATTTGGTTACAACAATTATTTAATGAACTTAATATAAAAGAAATACAAACAAAGACCATACCAATGTTTTGCGACAATAAAGGAGCAATTGATTTATCTCTATATAGCGTCTACCATGGCAGGACCAAACACATAGACATTCGTCATCATTTTATAAGAGAAACCATTGAGGCTGGAAAAATATCCATGCATCAAATTAGCACAGATCAAATGATTGCTGATGTTCTAACGAAGCCAGTGTCAGGAAAGAAGTTTCAAGAATGTTTTAATTATTTTGGTTTATATTAATGATATAGAAATATGCCAAGTAGGTGGGGTGTTGGAAAACTCAACACACTGTGGTTGATTTACCATATTATAATAATTGGCACATGTCTATTATTATTAATAATATAAGTTTTGAAGTTGTCAAAAATATAGAAATGAAATTGTAGTTTTTGTCAAGTAGAATAAAAGTGTTTCTTTAAACTAAACTACCAAAATAAATATCTTTATTTATTCAGTTTATCAACACAAACTAACAATTTTAAGTGCCTTCTGAGTCATATATCTTCCAATCACTCTGATTGCATAACTAACCGTGTTTAGCCTTTTTACCAATTTATTTGTATGCGAAGACCAATCTAAGTTCTGGCTCAGATGTATGCCTAAAAGCTTAGTATTCTCCTGAAGATCGACGCGACCGCCACCCAACAAGAAAGAAAAATCTTCGGGAATTTTGATTCTCGAATTTTTGGTTCTAAAAAGTATAACATTTGTTTTATCTTCATTTAATAGTAACCTATAAGTAAGTAGTTAAATTGGTGTTAAAAATACAAGACAAAAAATTAATTTACCATAGGCGTCCGTGAAAAATAGCTGATGTCTACAATGAAAAAATATTTTATATGGGAAATATAGCTTGTCACGAAGAGTCTTACGAGAAACGTAAATGACAAAAAGGGCATACAAATATTACTTTTAGACTTAAATATGGAGAGCTATTCGTGCCTCGAGGGCAACAGTTGATTTTTATCTAGCCTGCAGATTGAAAAATTCTAAAAAAAAAATATAAGGAATTTATTCGAAAATGCTACTATCTTTTATAGCATCTGCATGATGTATTTTAAATTAAATTAAAAATATGTTATGTATAGGTAGGTATTAAATTTGATTACGTAGATAAATATATTATGTGTATACAACTGGCTGTTATTTGTAAGCCAAAGCTAACTAAAAATAAAACTTCTGGATTTGAGTTACTGTGTCAGCAAAACACGTTATATATAAACACAAAGTTTATTTATACCGGATGAAAGTTTTAAGTTTTGTTTTAAAGGGATTTTGTTCTTTAAAATGTAAACTAATCACTATACCAGACTTGAAATATGTCTTAAACTCAAAAGTTTTCAAAACACACCGGACACATGGAGGGCATTTGACCTTGACCCATAGGAAATAGATAATTTATTATTAATAATTATTGTATTTACTAGAAGTGTATGACTGCACGTGCACATGATGATGACATAAATTGCAATAACCAGGACGTGTCAATAAGGCCGTAGAATGGCACATAGATGGCGTTACTAAAATTTTTTGCATATGATTTTTATTAGTACTAACCTTCAAACGATACGTGTATAAATTCACGAGTTACAGCATTTTGTATGAAGCAACGTTTGTTATTGAAAAAAAAAAAATTGAAAAAAGTGAATTTCGAGTTTTGATAAATCATTGCTTTTTGATGAAAAAAAAATACAGTGGAAACCAACCAATGGCTTGATAAACATTATCCGAATTCTGCTCCATCGAGACAAATGGTAGAGAAGTGGATTGCTGAATTTAAACGTGATCGTACCAGCACAAATGATGCAGAGTGCAGTGGACGCCCAAATGAGGCTGATATTCCAGAAAACGTCAAAAAAATTCACAAATAGTAGTCTACTAGCTCATGAGGATGCTTATCATCCTGGCTTGATAGTTGTCCCGAAAATTAAACATAAACAAGATCAGTTGTTTAAAAAAAATACTGACCGTAAAACATATAATTGCAAGAGAGCTGATTTTGTCTCACTTTATGAGACCTTACTTAGTTCGGGTTGCCTGGACTTATTTGGCGAAGATTACTGATGTTGATATAGTAGTTGAGGAACTTTATACCAGAATGTATTCGATTATTGACAGTCATGTGTCCACCTATAGGAATTACAAAAGATTGGTTTTCTTGTGACATAATTAGCAATGTTAAAATGAAGGAGAAAGTATTTTGTAAATATAAAAAAACGCAAAGTGTGTGTGTCTTTAACGAATATAAACTCATACGATCCACTATTAAAAACGATATTCAGGTTGCCTACAATGATTATACTGCTAGCGTGCAGAACAATGTGTCCGTAGATGCGAGGGAATTCTGGAAATATTTTTATTCCAAAAATCCTAGCTCAAGGTTACCGGGCCTTATGTCGTATGAAGATGTTGATTATGCAGATCCACAGGAGATCGTAGATGCATTCGCAACTTTTTTTAAGGGTGTATTCTTGAGCCCTACCCCTTCAACTGATATTCGTTCAACGGCCGTGTTCCGGTGCATTGATAGTGTTGGTGCTCCCAGTATCTGCGAGGAGGACATCCTGAAAGTTGCCAAAAAACTTAAAAACAAAATGACTTTGGGTTCTGATGGTCTCCCTTCTTTATTGGTGAAGGACTGTGTGATTGTATAGGCAGCTCTTTTGTGTTCTATCTTCAACTTGGCACTAAAAAATTACAACTTCCCTGAGCAGTGGAAAATTGCAAATATAATACCAGTTTTTAAATCGAGTGATAGGGCTCGAATTAATGATTATCGTCCAATATCAATTTTGTCAAATTTCGCAAAGCTATTTGAGACTGTGTTGTATGCTTATATTTATCCATGTGTTAGAAACTTTATTACACCGAATCAACATGAATTTATGTCTGGGCGTTCCACTGTTACAAATCTTGCCTTTCGTTCACAACAAACTACTTAAGTGTTGGATAGTGGCGGACAGATGGATTTAATTTATACGGATTTCGCCAAAGCGTTTGACAGAATGGACCATGTTGTTCTAATCAAAATGATTGATGAACAGTTTGGGTTTCGGCATGATCTTAAGATTTTTTTTAGTTCATATCTGCGCAATCGAGAGCAATACATCTTCTATAATGGTCATATATCTTGCAATTACACTGCCACCTATGGAGTTCCTCAGGGATCGAACTTGGGCTCTTTGCTTTTCCTTGTATTTATTAATGATCTTGATGCACGACTCATTTGTCATAAGTTATTGTTCGCAGATGACTGCAAAATTATTCAGTCTATAAAAAGTTCTGACGATTCTGTGCAACTCCAGTCTGATCTCTCTTGTATCGAGGAATGGTGTATTCAGAACAGGTTAAGCTTAAAAAATGAGGAAAAATGTAAATACATAACATTTTCACAAAAAAAAAAAAAAGAAATAGTAACTATTTCTTAGTTGATTATGAGTAGGTATGCCGTGAACCGAACTCAGATTTCTCGCTGTAGCACTGTTAAAGATTTAGGTGTTGTGTTTGATGAGAAATTTTCTTAGATTGAGCATATTAATGCCAAGTCTGCTGTGGCAAGCAAAATGTATGGATTTATTGTGCGTAATTGTAGAGGTTTTGATAACATTGATGCCCTCAAAATGTTACTCAAATGTTCGTTCTAAACTTGAATGTGTCGCTGATCTGGTCCAGTATACGATGCCCATAAGTTCACTGTGGACAGACTTCAGCGTTGTTTCCTAAAATATTTATCATTAGGGGGATCGATTATGGATACCTTCTGAGTAGGTTTCAGTTTAGAAGTCTTGATTTTCGAAGATCTTTGAGTGCATTGTGTTCTCTGCAAAACTTAATTTGTGGAATGGTCGATTGTTCGGGGTTGCTTTCTGCGTTAAATATAAAGTAGTAGTCATTTTGTAACAATTTTGAATTAGCGGGTATTATTTACATTCAGAAAGAATACTAATTTTATAGCTTAGTCCAGAATGAATCCCAATATGCTATTCAAAATGTTACGGGTTCGATTCACGCTTTACGAGCGGTTTCAATTAAAGAAGATCAAACAAAGAATATCAACTTTATTAATCTGTAGTTGTTCGAAGGGTGATTAGTTTTATCCCCTCGAAGATTACTTTGCTCTCGCTTGGGTGGCTGAGAGCAGCGGTAATAGTTAAGCAACACTGTTAGGAAGAGCAGTCTCACTCCCCTACTTGGCATAAAGGTTACTTGTGCAACAGTGTTGGTTTGGTAGTTAGGAACCACTGTTAGGAAGAGCAGTCTCACTCCCCTACTAGGCATAAAGGTGACTTATGCAACAGTGGTGGTTTTAATTGAGAAACAATGTTTGATTGAATCTTTTTTGCGTTGGTGAGGAGTTGAAGAATCTGTGTCTCATGCTCCTCTTGTAGCTTGGCTAGCTGGTTGAGTTCATCTGTCGTAATGGACATTGTGAGTGGATAGTTCGTAAATTCGACCGAAGTTTGTTGGTTGGTAGCACCTTGGACGCTGGTGGACCGAAGGCTGTTTGTTAGTGGCTCCTTGGACGCTGGTGGTACCGAAGGATGTTTGTTATTTCCTCCTTGGACGCTTGTGGACCGAAGGATGTTTTGTTAGTGGCTCCCTGGACGCTGGCGGACCGAGGGGTGTTTGTAATTGGCTCCCTGGACGCTGATGGACCAAAGGCTGTTTGTAATTGGCTCCCTGGACGCTGGTGGACCGAGGGTTGTTTGTAATTGTTTCCCTGGACGCTGATGGACCAAAGGCTGTTTGTAATTGGCTCCCTGGACGCTGGTGGACCGAGGGTTGTTTGTAATTGTCTCCCTGGACGCTGATGGACCAAAGGCTGTTTGTAATTGGCTCCCTGGACGCTGGTGGACCAAAGGCTGTTTGTAATTGGCTCCCTGGACGCTGGTGGACCGAGGGTTGTTTGTAATTGTTTCCCTGGACGCATAAAGGTGACTTGTGCAACAGTGGTGGTTTTAATTGAGAAACAATGTTTGATTGAATCTGATTTTATTAAAAATTAATCAACTATTTATATACAAAATAATGCTGAAAACAGCTAAAATTGTTACTAATTTTATTTACATTATTATGTACAAATATTCAATATAAATTATTAAAAATGCAACCTAAGTAAAAATATGGAACGTTTAAAAAATGCTTTTAAGTAAAAATTGCAAACTATTAGCAAGAATTGTGAATATTTAGTCATAGGCGTCGTGGTATAATTTTTAGCTAATAATAAAAAAATTTATTTATTTTAAATATAATGTCTAGGATTAGACAGTAGTAATGTAAAATTACTCACCTGTTATAATTCTAACAACTAGTTTAATAATTAAAACTAATAAAGAAAATTAATAACAACAAAGAAATAAATATGTATAAATAAAATGGATAAAACAATTAAACGATAATGAAAATTTATTACTTGTACAACTTAAAATAGGAAAATTATTATAATTACGAATAATTATATTAATTCCTATACGAAACTTTAATTACAATTGAAAACTGAATTGAGTAAGCGAAAGCTCTGTGCAAAGTTGGGTGCCGCGTGAGCTCACGTCGACCAAAAGCAACAACCTCCAAAAACTAACCACCACCAACAGCGACTATTACTGTGCACTTTTGGATCGATTGCAAAGAAACGGCCACATTTGCAAAAGAAAACAGTGTTGTTTCACCAAGACAATGCACCGTGTCACAAATCGATGAAAACTATGGCAAAATTGTATGAATTGGGCTTCGAATTGCTTACCCACCTACCGTATTCTCCAGATTTAGCCCCCAGCGACTTTTTCCTGTTTTCAGATCTCAAGAGAATGCTTGCTGGAAAGAAATTTAAGTCCAATGATGAAATAATCGCTGAAACTGAGGCCTATTTTGACGATAAAGAGAAATCGTACTATAAAAGAAAGGAAAATCGCTATACTCGTATTACCCTCTAAAGCAACTAATAATAAAATCGAGTTTTGTCAAAATTTTGTTTTTTTTTTTTGTCTTAGTTATCCTACGGACTTATTGAGTGATCTTATAATATTTGCTGGCATCGTCACGAAACCAAGAGGACTTAAAACTTACTAGAAACACTTCTTCTATTCAGTATATGCTCGGCGGAGGCAAACAGAATTTTCAACTGATAATAATTATTGTAGCGGGCTGGTTTTTACTAAATTTTAGATAACCTTTCGTTTGTTTATTTTTGTGGACTGTATTTTTATATTTGAAAATTCGCGAAAATTGGAAAGCCTACCTTGGTTTTCTTCTTTTCGTGCGTTGAGGGCCTCCTCTCCAATTCCAGTGCATAATCCAATAATTGTCACAAAATTCCTCAAAATTAGGAACATTTCACCTTTAACTTTACCAAAATTATTATTATTAATGAGCGATCGGCGTGGTTTATAGTCGACTACTGTTTTTAGAAGAATGTAGGTGCGAATCTCCAATTTCTTATCGCGCAAAGTATAAAAAATAACAAAAGTTTTAACTATAAAACTGTATATCCGTAGTGAATTTACAGGGAGACCAATATAAAATTCTTATTATAGAGAAAATATTATAGAGTAAATATTTTAATTAATTAAACAATAATAATTAGGAAAGAGGGAACGTAACAATTATCAAACCGAATTAAAATTAAAAAATTGTTTCCAAAAATCACATCGAAATAATTGCGATTTATAAAACGCAGTTCTATTAAAGTATGCAGAATTTTATTCCTAAAGATTTTTATATCGATTTTATTTTTTAAAGCATCACCAGCCGTTGAAAAACTGCCACCACGATTTCGAGACGAAGGCTCACAATGTTTAACGTGTGCTGAAGCAACGACTGCAACTCTTAAAGCCGAATTATTTGATTTAACTGAAGACACAGAGATTTTGTGGTAAGTTCATATATTCTAGAAGTGCTATAATGTGTCTTAAATAGCGGTTCATAATGATGAACCCAAGGTTTCACGTGACCATTCTAGGCATCCAACTTCCCCTAACCTTTGTCATGCCAATATGTTCTGGTAGAATTTTTAAAATTAAATTTAAAATAGGCCCGCCAAAGGGCGTTTTAGAGTGAGTGCCCATGCCACTTGTAAACCATTGTTTTTCCTAGGCTCTACATTTGTTAGAAACGTAAATTAGATAAATCTTGGTATTTATCCTTCTGACAACCAAATTGCAACCCCACCATCCAATTCTATTTATTTTTCTTTGGTATACGGTCTAGAAATATATGATATTGAAACATTTCAACCTCATTATATGATTTTATAACAATGTCACAGATTTAATAGACCAGGCGCGTAAGTAAGTGCAAAACTGTGAAGCAAACTCGATTTGACAGCCTTATGTTGCCCACACCAATGTATTTACAAATTTCGATTGTGTTATATAAAAGATTGTCCGCACCAATAGATTTTTACATTAGCTAACACAAAATATCAGGGATATATTACAAATATTACTCAAACGAAATAAATTATCCATCATCAAAGTGGAGTGTTAGTTTCAAATAAAAGAAAACAAACAAAAACTTTCAAAGTCAACTCCACAAAATCTTTAATTTAGTTATGAAAAAGGAAACTAGTTTCGGCTCAACAAGCCATCATCAGAAGATAAAAACGAACGCATAAGAGAAAAAATAAATAAAACGTACAACGGGCAACAAATTTATACAAAGTTCATAAGGTAAAAAACTTACCATTCTTACAAAAACATATGTGTTGGTATAGAAAAAATATCAAACATAAATAACATTACACGAAAAACAAACACCTGTGTTGAGCAAATAAATAAAATAAGAATTTTAATGCATCTAAGTCCAGATTCAAATATATCAAAAGGAAAAAACGAAAAACGTTTATCCTTTTTCTGTAAGTACAGTATGTCCAAAAAGAATT
The DNA here is from genome assembly GCA_911728435.2 of Apoderus coryli. NCBI lineage: Eukaryota > Metazoa > Arthropoda > Insecta > Coleoptera > Attelabidae > Apoderus > Apoderus coryli. Next base: position 3,935,254 of record OU452204.1, on the reverse strand, counting down.
GAACTGAACTGAAATGCTAAAAAATCGTAAAAATAGTAAATTTAAATGAGGCAAGCAAAAAACATTAAGGAGGGGCACAAAACATGAATACATTACAAATTAAAGAGTGAATTAATAATAGGGGACTCAATGAAAGATGTTTGGTCATTCAAGCAAGTGACACTATTATTTGCCTTAGCCTTCATGATCTCCAAAATTTCCAAATAATTTAAAAGGGAGCCCTTATTACACCTACAAATATTACTGTTCAAAGTTATATTGGCTGATGTTACAAATGGCTCAATATTTTTATGTTTCGATTAGTTTTTTCAGATTTTTTTGAACTCTTTAGATTGCGGTTTGCATATTTCAAAGTATAAAATATCCTTAATCTAACAAATAACTTACTTACATATGGCAAGTCTGTACATGGCTGAATGAAAGATATTTTGCTCATTTCTTAAAAAAAAAAGTTCGAAATTCCTTCACTCCACGAAACATCATCAGAAAACGAGAAAACTATATTTTCTAATTTGTAAATATAATGGAAAAACTTTTCACTAGGGGATTTTAAACTTCCAAAGCGCTTTATTATTAAATATCCGCAAACGTAACCAAAGGCATTTTGTGTCGCAATGGCTTCATTCCTATAATCATAATCAGGCAGAGTTATTGCTTGTCCAGCTTTATTTATCGTACCTTTGTTTTCATAAACACAATTGTGTTAAGAGAACACCTAACACGTCCTCACAATTCATAATAATAATAATAATAATAATAATAATAGCATTTATTGTCCAACAGCGAAGCCAATTACAGGACAAAATAATAATAATTCCAAAACCACAAAAAAATAAACTTAAATTAAAATAAAAAGAAAACTAGCTCTTAATGGTAATACTAATCAGTAACATGAGACATGGCACAATCCATAATTTCTTTAACACTACACGAAAAAATATCACAATGTTTACACATAAGATTGTAGTTTCTGGTACAAATAGAAATAGGAGATCTCAACATAAGATTCGTCCTAGCATAACCACAATAAAATGTTGTACTGGACCTTATATGCTGCCTTGGAACGTTGAAATTAATTCTTGAAAGCAAGTGGGAACAATCTATATTGGAGTGAACTAAATTGTAAAGAAATCGCAAAGAATTTATTTTCCTTCTAAGTTCAAGACTTGGTATCTCAAATCGATCCGTCATTAATTGGTAGTCAGTACCCCTTGGAGGATAATGACCATCTGCTTTATACATTAAGTACTTCAAAAATCTACGTTGCACTTTTTCGACCGTATTTTGATGAGTCACATAATATGGATACCATATCAGTGACCCATATTCCAGTTTAGAGCGCACGTAGCTAAAGTACAGCGTTTTAAGGGTATCTGTGTTTTGAAATCCCCTGCAATTCCTAACCAGAAAACCGTATGTCCTACCTGCCTCTAGTGTCTTATAATTGATATGCTCAGCAAACGTAAATTTCGAATCAAATATAATTCCTAAATCAGTGACAGATTCACATCGTGAGATTTGCACCTGATCAATGGAATAAACGTAATCAATGATCACCCTCTTGCGCGTAAAACTGATATATTTGCACTTCGATGGATTAAGTGAAAGTTTATTTAGTACGCACCATTGATGCACCAGCTCCAAATTGTTCTGTAGGTTAGCACAGTCAACGATACTATCAATAGAACTGTACAATTTGAGATCATCCGCAAACATCAGCCGATCACAATTCATTCCATTCTCCAGGTCATTGATAAATAACATAAAAAAGAGGGGTCCAAGGTTCGATCCCTGAGGCACTCCTGAAGAAGCTATATATGTATGTGACTGGTAGCCATTGTGAGAAACATACTGAGGTCTATTTTTCAAGTATGACTGAAGAAACAATTTTAGGTTTAAAACAAAACCAAACTGGTCAAATTTTCGCATCAAAATGCCGTGATCCATTCTGTCAAATGCCTTAGTGAAATCTGTATATATTACATCAATTTGGCCTCCACGATCTAAAACCTCAGAAACATTTTCAGAAAGAACCGCTAGATTAGACACAGTAGATCTATGGGAAAAGAAACCATGTTGTACAGTGGAAATCTGATTTCTAACAAAACTATAAATACGATCATATAGTACAGATTCAAAAATTTTTGCAAAATTCGACAGAATGGAAATCGGGCGATAGTTATCAATCACAGATCTGTCACCCGACTTCAGAATAGGAACAACCTTAGACCTCTTCCACTCCTGCGGAAATACCTTATTTTCAAGGGCCAAGTTAAATATCAAGCACAGCGGCCCAACCAGAACCGGCATACAGTCTTTTACAAAGAAAGATGGAAGACCATCCGGACCTGATGTCATCCTGTTACTGAGCCTCCTGCATGCTTTTAATATTTCATCCTCAGTAACTGATTCAATCGAAAACGAATCAACATAAGGACAATCATGACCAGAATCCGCGTTTGAGGAGTTAATAAATACACCCTGGAAAAAGGTTCCGAATGCATCGACAACGCCCTGCGGATCACTATATTCATCGTCCCCAAAAGTCATAACACCCGGCAATCGTGTAGACTTATGTTTACAGTGAAAAAACCTCCAAAACTCTTTGGGATTATGTTTTATACTGTTTTCCACATTACTAATATATGACGTATACGCAGTTTTTATATCCAATTTTAATCTAGATCTAAGAGTTGCAAATTGTTGGTACAAAACCTCACTATGAGTCTTCTTGAACTTTTTAAATACTTTTTCTTTTTTTTTGATATTTGCAATTATAGTCGATGTGTACCAGGAAGGAAAACTACGCCTGAATACCATACACTTAGGAACATTACACTCATTAATCGCATTCAAGATGCTATAGAACCTAGAAACACATGTATCAACATTAGGAATATGTCGTAACTCCGACCAGTCCGCATCCAACACCGCGTTATACAAAGCATGAAAATTTGCTTTTTTAAAGTTATATGATGGATTATTTGCATTACTAGTAAAACGTTTTTGTCGCTTACCTGAGAGCAATGAAACGCTAACAATCAAACATGGATGAAAATAATCCTCTTCAACTAAAGGACAATTATTACGAATAACATGACATAAAACATTAGAAATAACTAGGTCAAGAAGGCGATCATCAATATTGCAAATAGCATTGTACTGAGACATTTCAAAAAAATCGATAAAATTTCTTAAAATCAACGTTCCTCGATCGCTCATATCATTTCTCGAAAACAAACCTACGTTAAAATCCCCTAAAAATAAAATTTTTTCATTATGAAATACTTCAAATTGAACAAGCGACTCAAGAAACAATTCCAAAACATCGAAATGCACTTTTGGAGGTATATAAACAACTAAAATACAAAAAGATATATGAGATATAAAACACTTACATGCTAAAAAGTCAATATATGGAAACTCAGTAGCTAAAATATTTGTGTTTATGAGTTTAGTCTTTATTTCGTTACGAATTGCCAACAAAACACCCCCACCAGTGGTTAAACCAGTAGTGACAAAGTTTCGGTCTTTTCGGAACACCTGGTAATCACTTGGGAAAATCTCACCATCACCAACGTCGGAATGAAGCCAAGTTTCTGTGAGTGCCACGATATCGAAATGCAGATCACTGACGGATGAAAAAAATATGTCAATTTTAGTATTAAGACCCCTAACATTCTGATAAACACACTGCAAGTTTTGAGTCATATAGATTGTATGATCACTTATAGTTGATATATCCGCGTTGGACGTGCTTAGTTTAAATGTTGCGTAACTGGGACTATTTTGGGCACACCCTGTACATACTTGATCTTGATGTTCGTTTCTCCTGATCTTTTTCGTTCAAAAAGCTGTTCTTTGACAGCTTTATAGATTGCCTGTTGCTTGGGTGTTTTGTCTGAGCTTAAAGCGAAACGTTTAAAGCGTTCATCAGATTTCAGTCTCTGTGCATGTCTCAGCAGCAGCGAAACAGTTTGCACATCCTTCAATCTAATTTTGACGGGACGAGAACGTGCAGCTTCCGGATTTAAACGGCCGAGCCGTACAACGCTATCCACTTTTGAAACATCTATATTGGGACAACACTTCTGCAGGATATCCATGGTCTCCGTCCTATCGACATCGCTATCTACAGCCTCAGGTTTTCCAAAGAGAATTAGATTTGTTTTACGTTTTTCTCTCTCATGGTATTCTTGGAAAAATTCATCTTCATTACTTGCGGTAACATTGGATGTAGAGCGAACTTCGATTTCCAAGGCACAAATTCTATTTCTTAGACCTGAGACCTCCGTCATGAGAGACTGATTAACTTCAATTTGCTCATTAAATCTTTCAATTAGGTTGTCATACGATGATTGCATTTGGTCCAGCTTCAACATAACGTCGTCCAACGTAACTGACGCCCTCACTGAAGAAGAGGCCTTCTCATTCATTCATAAATTCATATGTTCACAATGCTTTGGCAAAATATGTTTCTTTCGAACCTTGCTGTCTGACATTCCCGAAATAGTTTTCCAGACAATCCTGGTTAACTCTTCTAGTTTTGAGATATTTAAAACCCGTTTTAGACAGCCGTTGCCAAAGAATTTGAGTTTCGCTAATTGTTACCAACCAACACTTAACAAATTTACATTTTGCAGTAACACCTGTGCTATGTGAATCCTATATTTTAATATTCTTTATAAATATTTTCATCTCTTCCAGAAAATCTGTCTGATAATCAACTCCCTGAAAACAGAAGAAGAAATAAGAATATAATCACAAACCACAATATAATATATAATAAATCTGCACGTACTATAGGTATTAAATCTGTGCTATAGTCAACCGCTTTATACCATGCATGTACACACATTAATCTTTGATTAAGCTACCGGTGCTGGCACTTTCTCGGTAGGCGTGGTTTCAAAAAGAATTAAAACAGGCGCGCTCCCTTGCATACGCATCTGGTCTATTAAATCTGTGACAATGTTACGATAACCGCTGTTCTCTCTTTCGGCTATAAATTTCTGTCAATTATGTATTTTGTGTTAAAAACTAGAAACTTTACGTACAATACAAATAAAAATAAACACACGAACATCAAAACATGCATGTAAATAGGTGAAAGTTGTTTTCAATAATTTAATGTATTATTCACAATGATAATTTTATATATATGTTTTGTTATGTCTTTTTATATGGATATTTTGATGTTTGAATGGTTATTTTTATTTGTTTTTCCTTTTTATTTAAACCTTAGGGTTTTATAATTTTTTTACCGATTATTCGTGGGCTTAGGTTTGCATAATGATTAACACATTTTGAAATAAATTATAGTTTTCATGTCAAAATTAGCTTTCCAACGCTTCTACGATTTCAATTTCGTCTTTTCACACAAACTTTTTGCATCGTACATCTTCACATGGTCGAAAAATAATTTTTCGAATTCAGTTAATGTTTCAGTTTCAGTAGCAAGAAAAAATAAAAAGAAATAGTTTGCTCCTAGGGAGTTTTATTTTATGTAAATTTACGTTTAAATTTTACGTAAATCTACGTAGAAATTGTTTTTTCTACAAAACAAAATAAAGTTATTTAGATTTTACAACTTAAATTGAGTTATATATATATATATATATATATATATATATATATATAACTGATGTAAAATTTTTGGGATGTATGGCCAGGTGGGTAATGTAGTATAAAAACTCTTTATTACTCTGCCAAGCTTTCGAATCTTATTTAATTCTTCCTCAGGGCTACAATACAAAGACACAGAAAATCACCATATAAATGTTATTACACTTAATGTTTGTACAAATTGTTGTTTTTTTTCCCTTACCTAGGTGGTAATTAAGTTTAACATTCTAAAATATTTCTTAGCATCTCTAGAAGCAAGAATACGTTGCTACCAGTGAAAGAAATTAATTAATAGTATTAATAATAATAGTAATTAATTTCTTTCACTGGTAGCAACGTATTCTTGCTTCTAGAGATGAATAGTATTAATAATAATAGTAATTAATTTCTTTCACTGGTAGCAACGTATTCTTGCTTCTAGAGATGCTAAGAAATATTTTAGAATGTTAAACTTAATTACCACCTAGCTAAGGGAAAAAAAAACAACAATATGTACAAACATTAAGTGTAATAACTTTTATATGGTGATTTTCTGTGTCTTTGTATTGTAGCCCTGAGGAAGAATTAAATAATATTCGAAAGCTTGGCAGAGTAATAAAGAGTTTTTATACTACATTACCCACCTGGCCATACATCCCAAAAATTTTACATCAGTTGTATTTTCAACAAGTTGGCCAAGAGAAACAAACATTGTTATATATATATATATATATATATATATATATATATATATATATATATATATATATATATATACATACCAATCGTATGATACGACGCCCAGAGCGCTACATTGCTCGGATGATACGACGCCATTTTGGAGATACGACGCCCGACCTCGGGCGTTGGAAAAATTCACGTGTATATTCTTGATATGTTGTTCTATAGGCCCCTACCAACCCATAGACGAATTTTAGTGTGGGCGTCGTATAGTCATATACACATGGACATTATATATGGAAATAGTTCAAGAGAAAAACGTGTAGGTGGCGCGTCGTTAAATACGTATATAGTGTTTTATACGCACCGCATGATAGGAAGCCCACATCATATTGCGTATGATGCGACGCCCGAAAGCCTGGCAACAACGTAAGGCATAACTTTTATTATTTGAATAAAGAAATTAAATCGTATTTGTACATTTATTTGCTTATATTCAACATACCGGGTTACGACAGAAAGTTGAAACAAGAAGATAGATATTTGAAACTTATATATTCCGTTTTCCAGAAAAATTATTAATCGACATAGCATCTAAGTTATCAGAAATGCTATCGAAATTAGACTTTTAAATGATACGCCTGGTACAAGTAAGATTTTTACATTGTACGAATCATTTAGGGTACTATACAGCAACTTTTAATGCCTAAATTTAGAATTGACGGGTTTGACATATGATAAAAAATGCAATGTTTTAACTAGTTTGTATAGAAAATATATAAACTTCGAATAAAATTAAAAGCTTTCTTTCACTATTCATCTAAATTCTGATTTAAGGCAAATTATATTTTTAAGAATTTTAATAGCCATTAACAAAGCTAAATTCGTATCAATTCTTTCATGGTTTTTTAAATGCACACATATAATTTATAAAAGGCAGTTCTTCTAAAAATTTGACACTCAGTAAAATGTTGAAATACTTTTAATTATAAAAACACCCCACTCAGTATTCCTGAACTACATTCAAAATTTCAAGAGTCATGAAATGGATAAAATTTTCCGGAGACCTGTTTTGGACCAAAAAAAATTCAAAATAAATAATTTATTCAAAAAGAGTTGAGGGAATGGGTTAATACTAAATACTCCAAAAAGGAGGGATAATCCAAACGTATAATAATATATAGGGTATTCCATTTGCAATAAGAAAGTTCGTTTCAACTTCCGGTATAACCGGAAGTCGTACAAATATGACAATATTATAGGCTGATATTATTACTTTTCCCAAAACTTCTAATCTACCAGCAATCACCCTGTATATATCATGTCGTGAAAAAATAGACAGAATAATATGAAGAATAAAAAAGATCAGTTGAGTAACGTCTTGTCAAATAAAGGACTTGATATTTAAATAAACATTCATAAAATCCACAATTATAATAATCCCAAACAAAATGATCCTATAAATATAAAAATGTAGTTAATATCCTATGCTCCACTTCAAATTAAATTTGATAGATTTCTGGAAATGATTCTGAAACATTACCTATTGTCAAAAAATCGACATTTTTGTTTTAACTTTTGAATTCCAAAAAACTTTTGTCGTATCGAAAAATAAATTATTGCATCACAGAAGGCGAAATTCAGCTACCTATACGACACGACGCGACCCCCATACACTCTAAAGAGCTTCCAAGGCCCGACTTGTGCGCCTAGAAGGATTAGGAGAATACATTTTTGACAGGAACGTTTTTGTTACTACAGTGGGGAAATACTAGTTTATGTGATTCCCATGATTTGAGAAGAACAACTATACGCAGTTCGTTTTATTATATTATATTACGCATATTTTACGATTGCTATTTCAAACAATCCATGTTTATGATTATAATATGGGAGATCGAACTAAATTTATTTTGAACTTGGCGGACAAAGATTAAAATAGGTTAGCAATTTTAAAATGTTACTTCTATTCAATAAATATACACTGTGTCCAAGATAAGAATGGGATAGCATTGGAATCTTGGAAACGGTAGGAGTTACAATATCGGTTAAATTAGAGAAAACTTGTACAATTTAAACACAGTTTAAATGCTGTTCTTAAAAGTAAAGTGACTTTAGCCGTTTTCGAGAATTTTTGAAAAAACTATTTTTTGCGATTTTTATTTATTTCAGCCATTATTTTTACAGATATAAATAAATCGAAAGCACTTCCTCATTGTTACTTTTTGAGGAGAATAAGTTAGCGTTTACAAATTGTCACTACGACGTTTCATTTTCGAAAAACCATCATTAACTTCGTTTTTTAAAATACGGCCCTGGATTTTTTATTGTTAAATTTAAAGCCATTTTCAATTCAAAAATAGGTGGTATATCACACGTAATGGTTTAAACAAGTTTTCAGTATTTTTAGCTGTTATTTAAAGTTATTCAAGAAAAATCGCCATCGGTTGGCACTCAATTTGCGTAAAACATTCATCTGAGAAAGGCGTTTTTTTAATAACCTCAAAAAGCACAAAAATTTCACCTAAATTTAAAAAGCCGCGTACAGAATAAAATATTGTACTGAGACAGAAATAAATTGTAAAATAATAATAAATAATTGTGAGTAACGACGAAACAATGTTTTTGGTAAACCTACTACTCTGCATTCAGTCAGCAGTGGCAAACCATGGCGATTTTTCTTGAAGAAGTTTAAATAACAGCTAAAAATACTACTACGTGTTTACATCATTACGTGTGAAATACCACCCATATTTGAATTGAAACCATTTTCAATTTAAATAAATTCAATTTGACATTAAAAAATTCAGGGGCGTATTTAAAAAAACGAAGTTGACGATGGTTTTTCAAAATCGAAAAGTCGTATTGCAAATTTGTAAACGCTATCTTATTCGTCTGAAAAATTAACAATGAGAAAGTGCTTTTTATTTTTTGATATCGGTAAAAATAATGTCAGAAATAAATAAAAACTAAAATCGCAAAAAATAGTTTATTCAAAAATTCTCGAAAACGGCTAAAGTTAAAGTTTACTTTTGAAAATACCATTTAAAAGGTGTTTAAAAACGAATCTTGACGATTAACAAAACAAAAACAAATCTTCAATATGTTGGCTAATACTTCTCATACACAAGTCATATCTTTTATGGATAATGTTAACAGCATTATAAATATGAGTATTAGAAACGGAATTGATACTCGTACCACGTCTAAAATTTGCTTTCAATTCTGCAATATTCCGGGGTGTCCCGTTAAATAAACAAACAAAATTTTTCTGAGTACGCTACTGTACTCTACGTATAAGTCCCCCCTAACTTTTATTAAAACTATTTTTAAAGAAAATATCTAAGAGAAAAAATGGCAAATAATGCAAATCACCCTATAGGGTGATTAGTTTCTGGTATGTATACTACTTAAATGAGTCTGATTGGTACAAATGATTGAAAACAAAAAGGTATTTTCTCTGATCTTGTCTCTAGATGGCGTCTGTACATGTTGCTTTGAGAAGATGCAGATTTTAATTTTGCCTGAATTTTATTAAGGGTTGTCAGTACTCAAATTACTTTATTTTTGGCTCAAAATACGATTTTCTATTACTCAGACCTGATTTTTTGATATTTGTTTAAAAACCTAGAAGGCTCATATCAAAAATGGTTTTTAATAAACAAAACACGATTTGGTTAGTTTGGGAGCGGATATTTTTAATTTGGTTAATTAGTTCAGTAAAAAGTATTTATTTATATTTTGGTTAATTTTGTGAAGTCTGAATTTAACTAACAGTGTTTTGTTTATTAAAATATTTAACATGATTTCACTCATTTGAAAGAAATATCAAAAAATCAGGTCTATAGCTGCTAATAGTATTGTTTTATTTGAGAAAATCAGGTTGCACTCATATAACTGGCAATAAACTTTGGTTACTAATTGTGGATCTGTATACTTGCATATAGTTTTTGCAGAATATGTGGCGTATTAGATCTACCATTAAAGAAAAAATCATTTTTAATACAGTAAAACGACGTGTCTTGCTAGACTCACCCTGTATGTATATTAAAACACAACATTAATATGCCACTTTTTTTGAAGGAACCCGAAAATCTGATAAATATGTCCTGAAGATACATAATGCTGGAGAATCATTTATTTTTGCAGATAAAAACATAAACAATAAAGTGAAAATATTTCTTAAAAACGACTTTTAATGACCTACTGAATTAGTTAAAGTACAGGGTATCCCATTTCGAAACTTTTATTGGATATCTCCGTAATTGTTAGTGCTACCAAAATATAATATAGATGTCATGTGCTTGCTCTCTTTCAGTCATACTTAAAATGGTAAATTAAAATTTGAAAATTTTGTCACAATCATATTTTAACAAAAATATTCCATCACAGGTCAAATTCAGTCTTTCTACTGATTCCTAATTTATAAAATTTCAACACTCTACCATCGGTATTGTACGAAATATACAAAATTGGCTGATTGACATTTAGTTGTTTAGTTTTTTAATAGTGAATAATTAAAACCAAAAATATAATTTCTATTAATGTTGAATTATCTGGCGATATTAGAGTGAGTATAGTGGGTCAGGTAAAAAAGTTATCGGACCTAACCCCGTTTTTTTGAACTGGGACAACCTGTATATTTGATTCTAAGAAGATATAATTTTAAGTTATCTTTTCAAAAATATAGCACCCCATGATATTGGTTTTCTATGCGATTTATTTCAACTGTATTATTTTAAACCACAGTTAGTAGTCAATGAAACAAAAGCTAATATCCTAGAAACAAAACTATGTTGATATTAAAACGAAATAAAAGATTCAGATAAAGCTATTGAGGTATTGGGATTTTAAGGCATTCATGATGATCAAGTTGCCCACAAGTTAAGATGACTTCTTTATAAATTTTATTTTCCAACACTCCCCAAAGAAAAAAATCTGGAGGTGTTAGATGTGGAGATTGTGCTGGCCACCTTATAGGTCCGTGCGTTCTTATCCAACGGTTTCTAAAGTGAGTATGTAATTACTCTCTTATTCGAAGAGCGTTATGGATCGAGGCGTGATCGGTGAAAGTAAATCTCTCGTACTTCATTTAAGGGAACATAATCAAGGATACTGAAAAAGTTTGATTAGACTATATCCAGATATCTATCTGCATTTAAATAAATAATAATAATGAAACGTAATTTATTGGTACAAAACCCCAAAAGGCCATTGACCGAAGTCTTTCAGCCTAGCATTTAAATTTTCTTCAAACCAGTTGCAAAATTCTATCATCCCACATCATCAAATATTGGGTAATACAAACATCATAAGGTAAATATTTATTGGACCTCAAAATTCTTTGCACCTTAGATTTTAACTGACCCCGTATACTCATTCTGAAATGCGCAGATTATTCAACAATCATTATAAACAAACTTTTATATAAAACATTTTTCTATATCTCTTTTAGCTAACACATTTTTTTATTTTCCCCCGTATCTCTGCGAGATCAAATTTTGATCTTTCAATTATAAGTTTAACCCAAAAAGAACACAGGACATCATCTATATTACTTTCTTGAGATTTTTTTTAAGTAATTGAAGGAAACCAAATTTCTATAAACGAAAGTAGTTATCGAGGATAAATTTGAAAATTTGTAGAACGAATGAGTGAATTGACGGTGCAGTGTGTCTTAAAATGAAGAATTTTGAATGAAATAAATTATTAGAAAATAATTTGAAAAATAGATTTCAAAGCAAATAGAGAAACGAAAACAATACAAGAATCTTTCATGACATAATATAATAGAGGTTCACTGAACATCCAATCTGTAATGGAGAGAAAAGAGTAAATCTCTTATAATTTATTTATGTGACTTTAATAAAACTTCTATGATTAAAATGATATTTCTGCATGGAAGCAGATTATTTCCTTTAAAAACACTTACAATTACATAATATTTTTGTTGTTTCGCAAGTTAAAGGACTCCCGTTATATTAGGAGTACTATATGATGCCCATGTGTGTATGTTGTATAATATAGATTCTACTGCTTTAATGATGCCCGTTAATGTTGTCACTAAAATGTGATAGAGGCAACGTTGTCGGGCGTTATTAAATATGTAATAAATATACAATATATACAAACGGGCTTCATATAGTTGTACACACATAGCGGGCGAAAACTGGAAAATATCAAAATTTTGTATATTGTTTAAAGCTACCCCTCCCAGGTTGCCTCGACTAAACAAATTAAATCAAACCGTTATATACAAAATACAATGCCCCTGGCCCTCTAGAAGTGCCGGGCGTCTGAGTGCCCATTGTGTGTACTGGGCTTCCCAAAGGTAGATAGGTACGTATATATATATATATATATATACTCTAGAATGATAATCCCGTAGTACAAAAATGTAACCAAAAGTGTAGAGCTGTCCATAATGCGCATGATCACCAGTAACTTATTTTTCAACAGGACCGGCTTTGATTAAATGTAATATTACTGTTATAAGTATATTTAAAATTAAATTTTACCATTTGGTAACATTCAAATAAAAAAATGGAATAAAGGAATTTAAGAAATAAAAAATTACATTAAATATCTAAATACTTTATTGTCTAACATGTACAACCCAATAATAATAAATCTAAGCAGAAACGAGAAATAAGTAAAAATTCTAATACTGGAAGATATCTTAAGGACTTGAGCATTCTAATTATTTATTTTATTATTATATAATATTTGTTTGTTTATATACCTTAGGCGTCTTACCTCTTTACAGCCTTCAAAGAAGGGGTGCAAGAAACAGTGACTTCACAAATATTTTCCGTGTCCATGGAAACCACTTCCATATCATCCGTACTACTCGCAATAGTATTTTGTGACAAAACATGGTTGGTAGAACTTTTATTCTCAGCAATTTCATGGAGGATTCTATAATTAAGTATATTCCAGTTTAACAACAGAATTCAAACGAACTTTGTATACCTATACAACGTAGGAAATATATTCTTGACATACATATCATGCATTTTTGACAGACTGCTTTTAAGTAAACAGTGTCTTGATATCAAACGATTAAGAATTTAACTTCCACTCTCATTTACATAATCTCTTCTTTTCAACAAAAGTTTGGGAACTGCATCGGGTACGAGGGTGATCCTCTTGCCGTCTTCTCTACAAATGATATCTTCTGCAGCGAAATGCTTACTGCATATGACATTCCCATCACATACATTTTCTGTACTAGGATCCCAATGCCCGCATCCAAACATCATGCCTTTTTTTTGTCAAGCTAAAAATGAGTATCATGTCAATGGTATCATATTGACTCAAACTGAGACTGTTAGAAACCCGAAACAATAACTTACTGAAAATATTTAATACCAGGAATGAGACCTTCATTTTTACACCACAACACTATACACCTCATTGTTTGTTAAATAAACGAACTAAAACCAAAATAACAAATATTAAAAACAATTTTAATCACAAATAGGTATATCTATCAACAATTAAAATATACCACGAATAAAACCATAACTCAATTATAAAACCTATCAGAATTGTTGTGAAGCCGACTCTGACAGATATTCCCACTACGAGAACCGTCATTTGCGAAAACAGACGCTGTTGCGAAATCTTCTAAATTTAATAAGATTTGGAAAAAAATGTTTCGTTCATATTGCTGAAAACTAAACACTATGCAATTTTACCGATAACATTTAATTATTTGATTTTGTCAAGCAGTTTCGTATGACGCAACATATGGATTTATTTATAAAACAGATATGTCGCATCAATTCTGTAAGGCGAACGACAAAATAGTTTTAAATATGGCAGCTCTGTACTGAAAATAAGTTACTGAGGAGCATGCGTAGTTCGTGAAAACTCTGCATACCCGTTACACTTTTTGGTATTCGGCTGGATTTAATTAGCATTCTAGAGTACATATACAAATATAAGATTTCTATGGACATATCTCTTGAGCTGGACAGTTCTACGGAACTAGCATCAGTGGATCGTTGGTCATTGTCTCGCATTTTTTCTATCAAAATTATAATAATATAAACTTGACGTTAGTTATTGTCATTGTCATGTGCGGTACTTTCGATTTCTCATTTCAGTTTGGTACAATACAATTACCTCTGAAATTTTGAAAATTGCACACCTCTTATAGGAGTTTTAACACATGAGGGAAATGTTTAATGAGAGAAACTTTCCGTCTATTACAGCCGATTTTTTTTTTAATTTATATATTTAAATAATATTTTATTAAACAAACAAATAGGTACTATGCGATTCAAGTGTTTGAAATAGAAATAGAGCAAAATGTAAAGGTCCTGTGTTATACTTGGCATTGGATTTATGTATACAAACGTTCTGTTTTAAGTTTTGGATAAAAATAAATTTTTAAATGACGATAATATAGATGAAGCGATTGGGTTCTTAGTGCAAATTATTGATCACCTATTATGTAGCCCACAGGCCATCATATCTTTAACTAAGGAGTCTTACAGACAATTTTAAGTAGTTTAGAACTGGTGTTAATTTATAGTTGTCTATGAGTTAATGTTTTTATATGGAAAAATGTTTAAAATGTGCCAACTGATCTAAAAAGTCTTATTAGATCTTTAACCTGTATGAAAATTATTACAGATTTTTGTAGATAGGTATGTGTTACGGCTAAAACTGTTACCCTGCTATTATGTAATTTAGCCAGCTGTTGTATATCCTACTAACCAAATATTTTCATCGAAATCGGACTTTCTATCAAAATAGCAGGCCTTCTTTGGATGGTTAGCAAACCAATTAATTAGTATACAAAATAGACAACCTAATATGCGAACTGCATCGAGATTTTACAAGATAACAACAGCTTATGAGTATTATGAAATCTAACCAAACATATTTTGGCTAATATGTGAACGTCATGTTGTGGTAATACAAAATAACGAATACATTGACTAATTTTAAATAAGTAGGTATATTTCTGGTGTCAATTATCTGGTGTTCCCCAGGGCTCTGTCCTTGGACCATTGTTGTTCCTGTGTTTTATCGATGATATTTCTGGGGGCTTGACAAATAGTTCGTTATTATATGCTGACGACTTCAAAGTATATTCTGTCATTAATAGTACTGAAGATTGTTCTCATCTTCAGCTCGATTTAAATGTTGTATATGAGTCGTCTGGCCGTAATAATCTTTATCTGAATATTGATAAATGTTTTAGTGTTTCCTATACACGGAAAATAAACCCTGTAAAATATTCATATTCTATAAATAATAATAGTCCATTAACAACTTGCGATGAGTTTAAAGATTTAGGGGTTTGGTTTGATGGTAAACAGAGCTTTACTAATCATTACAATAATATAGTTTCAGCATCCTATAGATCTCTGGATTTTATTGTACGCAATTCGAGAGAGTTTGTATTACCTCAGACACTCATTGTTCTTTGCAACGTATTTGTCAGATCTAAACTGGAATATGCATGTTGTATTGTCACAAATTAAAAAATATATTAATATAAGAGTATGGGTTTTAATGGAACGGTGCCTTCACCTAGTCCCAATTTGAGAGTTAGACATTAAGGGTAGAGCCGCCCTCATGTCTTTTACTATTTGAAGATTCATTGCTCTACTGAGTTAAGTCTTTATATCGAGTTTAAAGAAGGGTTTGAGTTTTATAAGTTATGTTAATTAATTTAGTTACTCGCTTGGCTTGTTTAGCTACTTGAGAATCGCCCACTTACATCACGCTCACGAAAGAGGATCTTATTGATTCTCCCTCGTAAACGAGTGACGGTCTGTATTTGAGCGGCGTCCCTCAGTTAATAGTTACTTGATTGAATTGAAAGAAACTATATTAAAAATAAAAGGAAAGTCAGATGAATATTACTAACTATTATTTATTTAATTATTTAAAAAATGTACAGAAATTAATTTAATAAAAAAGGACAAGTTTAAAAATCAACAATTATAATAATCAAAAATTCATACTTACATTACAATCATTTTTGGCGACACAGCTGATATTTCGTTCGCGTAAATAAAATGGTGAAAATTATAAATATTTGATATAGCTACTAATAATATTAATTCGCGTTAAAATAAACTATAAATCTTAAGTCGCTATACCCAACGGGGGGAATTAGCGCTTCTAGGATCCGAAGTTTAGTTCACCGAAGTTTGGAGAGAAGACCCCGCTTTTCCTGTTGCGTTAAAATTTATAACCTTTGATTATCTTCACTCGGTCGTACCGTTTTTTGCTGACTTTGCAATTTGTCTATTAGGTACAATCCCGATGCTAAAGTCATGAACTTGTATAAACTTTGATGAACTTTTACAAATTATTAAATCAGCGTAAAATAGCTAGTTCGACCGGATGCAATATTTTTATTACAATATACCGGGTGTGACAGTATGGAATCCTATGTATAACTAATATTGAACGAATCCAGCGTCGTTTTGCCAAGTTGCTGTGGTTTCGGGTTGATGGGATTTATCCATCCATTGGGTTTCCTCATTATATTCTGCTAAACCGTTTCAATCTAGTATCATTAAATACTCGGAGAGAATATTCCGCTCTAGCATTACTTTTTAAAATTATTAATGGACTTCTTGACTGTCCAGAGTTTTTAAGCCATATTCCTTTTTGTGTCCCAAATCTACGTACACGTAATAACGGAATCGTATTTTACTTTCCGGCCCCGCGTACTAATTTGTTGTTGCGTTCCTCATTATATTTTATGTGTTATACTTGTAACTCTGTGTCCGAGCAAATTGATATTTTTAATTCAACTTTATCTTGTATAAAGAATATATTTCTCAGAAAATAAATTTCGTGTTAGATATTAAAAATTTTCTGTAATCTTTCCTGCCCTTTAGTTGGATTATTTATCTGTCTGGGCAGTGTATCTTAAATAAATAAATTTTATTTATAAATTTGTAAATAAAAACTCACACAGACAATGTGTAAATGGAATTTAAAAGAAAACGGTGATAAAATGTAATGTAAAAATAAAACAAATTTCTGTGTTGTATTTACCCTTAACTATACACAAATAAGAATAAACTGGAAATTTATATTTAACAGGTAACCTTCTACGGTGAAATTAATAATAAATCTTCTCTGTTTCTTTATTCATTACGATGAATCAATTATCTGCAAATCGATCGTACTGGTTAATTACATAATAATCGGATTTGTCACTCCTGTTGGATCCTGTTTCTTTTAGACGCATGAATTTTGCGACTAAATTATTGTATCCTTGAGTGTTTTGAATGACACAATCTTATATGTAGGTACCTAATGTTTTACATACCGTATTTTCGGCTTTCTTCTCAAATAGTTTAGTAACTGTTTCACTACATTTAGCCTTGTGAGGCATGATTATTAAATAATAATCCCGCAGAAACAAATTACGATATTACTCACTACTGCACTGGTGTAAGCCAGCGATATAGATGAGGGAGAAAAACTGGTGACAGAATGCGCGGACTTCCTAATGTAGGACGCTGAAATTTTGAACATTGGGATTGCGGGAAATTTGAGTCTCTAAGATAAAATATGCAAATTGGTATTATTTTTATTCGCTTGCACGTCTGGCCAGACTCCACTTCTCGCTGAACCATATATATTGTATAAGTGCAAAAAAAATGTCATTTCGTCTTTTAATAATAATAATAATCTTTATTTCAAACTGGTCAGGGACTCATTAGCTGGAAAAAAATACTACAATACTGAAAATTTTAAGCATAATTAAAATACCTATATCAAATACAAGCATACAATATAAAATGCATTGCAACACACTAAGAGAACAAAACCTAAGCTCCCGCATGGAGACAACCTGTAGCACGAGAATCACTGTATATGTCACAATCGGAACTGGGAAAGAATTGTAACAGTCACACATAAAATAAATAGGACCTTGTCGAAGAGCATTTAAATTAGGTATGTTTAGTCTAAATGCAAGAGAGGTTCTAGATTAAATGCGAGGAATAATCAAGTTGAGGGTGGACAGCAAATATTCGGAATCCAGTATGTTATGGATCAGATTATATAGAAGTTTGACGGAAATAACCATTCTGCGTTGACTAAGCGGAAGCATATCAAATCGATCCAACAAACTACGATGATCTATACCTCTCACTGGATAAGTTCTATCCTGATTAACAGCTAAATAATTCAAAAATCTTCTTTGTATTCCAAGCTCCTGACGTGCAATAGTATTGCTGCGGACAAAAGCCCCATGTAATAACTTTAAAGTAGATGAACTGTTAATGTCCCTACAATTGCGCAACAAGAAGCCCAGCACACTGGGCGCGGACCGAACCAGAGAGGAACAAATGAAAATCTAACATCTAAAGTGACGCCAAAATCCGTAACTTCAGATACACGGCTTAAAACCTGATCATCCAGTTTATACTCATACACAGGGTGCTTTACCCTATGAAAAGTGATAACACAACATTTTGAAAGATTCTGTCACAATTTATTTACTCAACACCAATGATTCACTATGTTGAGATCCGCAAAAGTGAGCCTACAGCCTTTAATTTTTTTGGTGGGGTCATCTATGAAAATTATAAATAATTACGGACCAAGATTTGAACTCCGTGGCCCTCAGTGGCGGCTTTAATGTGGGGGGGCGATCGATCCGTGGTTTTACAAAAAAGAATTTGCCCGTGCTATAGTCACAGTTTAAATTTAGTTTTATCACGGTCAGCATAAATAAAATCAGTCAAAAATTGTCTTGGCAGTATCCAAGAAATCGTAACTTTTTTCAACTTTTCTGCTAAAAGAAATTACGTTTTGGAAAAATATTTTAAATGTAAATTAAAAAGTCCATGCCAAACACGTTGGATTGAGAGGCATGACTCCATTTTACAATTTACTACTGACCTGTTAAGTATTGTAAAAGATTTAAGAGATATTTCTGAATGGGATCACAGTTTGTCTTCAAGTAAAGCAAACATTCTGTTAAAAGTAGTTTGTGATTGTATTTTTACAGTGTTTTGTCTCTGTGATATTTTTAGCGTAACTTTACCATTAGATAAATACTTACAAGGTATCGATATATATTCGGCCAGATTAAAAGTAAATGATCTCCTAAAAGCCCCTAATCAAAAAAGAACCGACGTGGATTCATATTTTTTATCTATAATATTTCCACAAGTTTTACGAATGCTTTTAGATCTTGATGTAGATTTAACAATTCCACGTCTTTGCCGACAACAGACCCAAAGACAAACCTTTTGTGACTTTGCTACTCTTTCACCCGACGATTATTGGAAAAGATCTATCTATATTCCGATTTTAGATATAATTATTACAGATTTAAATGATAGATTTGACGACAATTTATTACCGTTAAATCTTAACACACTAATTCCCTTTAACCTTATTAATATAAATGATCACACCTAAAAAATTTGGTGAATTACTAGGAAATCCTTCTCCTATGCAATTGCTTGGGGAAATACAATTGTATAAACACAGAATGGTGGATACTAAAAATGCATTTGAAGCTTTGCAGAAATGTGATAAAAACTATTTCCCACTAGTTCACCAAATTTTTAAAATTTTATGTACGTTGACCATTTCTGTAGCAGAAAGAAGCTTTTCTAGTTTAAGATTAATTAAAAGTTATTTAAGATCCACCATCGCAGAAGTTCGTCTAAATCGGTTAGCCTTATTGTATGTTCATAGAAATATTGAAGTAAATATTGAAAGTGTAATTAACCATTTCGCCAATAAAAAAAGATTAGATTTTACAATTTAAATTTTGGATGTTATAATTTTTTTCGTGTGTTTTTATTTTATTGTTGTTTTATGTATTTTGTTTTTGTGTGATCTACCAGTTGTTTCAGTTTTGTTTATTTTTTTTTGTTTCAAATTTAGAATTGTTTAGTTTTTTTTTATATACCTATAAAAAGTTAACAAACGTATTTCCTTTAAATTTTATCTCCATGTTCCTCGTCATGCCCGATCAGTAACATATTTTATAAAGTCTTATCCGCATACGTGAAAATTTACAATTTTTTTACAAGCATATTCAATATAGCTTAAGAGTTGACCTTAAAGCCGCCACTGGTGGCACTCTGGAAGTAGCAACAAACTCGTACGATCTGAAGTTCTCGTATTCGACAAACTGCATTCTGTCTAGAAGATATGATTTAAGTAAATTGACAAGGGGCAGCCTGATTTTAGACAACAACACTTAGTGGTCAATACGGTCAAAAGCCTTATGTAAATCAGTCTATATTACATCAAACTGAGTCTGACTGTCGATGGCCATACAGGTTCGATGAGATAAGGTAGCGAGGTTTGTTATACACGATCATTCCGGCATAAACCCGCACTGCTCCTACGCCAGAACGCTCGGAACGCGTCCATATACGTTGTCATGGATGATTACTTCAAACAGCTTAGACAAGTTACAGAAAATCGATATAGAAACGATAATTAGACACCAAATTGCTATCACATTTTTTCAACATGGGTGTGACTCTTGCCCTCTTCCATAAATTCAGGAACCATTTTAAATGGTTGATAAGTAGCCTAAAATAGCCTTCTTCTGTCCTCTTGAAGAACATTTTTTTTCTCGCCTTGTTGTCAGGAAAATATGATGAAACAATATCTGTTCTTCATCTTCTTCCCCTTCTAATAACTCGCATTTTAATTAATCATTGTTATCCATAATAACGGTATTAAGTAGGTATTACACTTTTTCTATTATAAGTAACAAATACCACCGTCTCACGTACTAACCTAATTGTAATTATTATGGTAGCATAGATAACATAGAAACCCAAACGCACGAACTAAACCACTTGGCTTTGTGACCGGTGCCGGCGGCTGCGTCTGAGTTTCACAGAGACGCAGCGACTAGTCGCAGCCGCAGCCGTGCCACCTAACCTGTACCCTTATTCTCAACACAAACATGAAAATGTAATAGTAATGACGGGTTTCCACCAAGCGGACAGTTCATCTACTTTAAAGTTATTACATGGGGCTTTTGTCCGCAGCAATACTATTGCACGTCAGGAGCTTGGAATACAAAGAAGATTTTTGAATTATTTAGCTGTTAATCAGGATGGAACTTATCCAGTCAGAGGTTTAGATCATCGTAGTTTGTTGGATCTATTTGATATGCTTCCGCTTTGGCAACGCACAAGGGTTATTTCTGTCAAACTTCTATATAATCTGATCCATATCATAGTGGATTCCGCATATTTGCTGTCCACCCTCAACTTAGAACCTCTCTTGCATTTAGACTAAAAAACATACCTAATTTATATGCTCGTCGACAAAGTCCTATTTATTTTATGTGTGACTGTTTTTTTTTTTTTTTTGTAAGGGTCCGTTCGACATGTGTCCCCGGTTTCACTGCCCTCATGGGCTTATTGTGAAAATTCCCCGTATTTTATGCCACCCAATCCAACAACCCTGTACCCTCCACTAACTTGTGGAGTTCAGTTATGTGTTGGGTTGTCAATATCTGCAGGCGCAATCAGCGCCTGCCCAAAGATAGCGTGTCGCCTTCGCTGTAAGGCTACACACTCACATATCACATGGTGAGCTGTTTCAACTGCCCCATTACACAATCTGCATTGCAGGTCCCCGTTATACAGCCCCATCTTATTTAGGTGACTTCTCAAGGCGCAATGCCCAGTGAGTAGTCCTATAGTTATTCGAATCTGACTCCTGCTTAATGTTAGCAGCTTAATTTTTTTGATAACGCATCAATGTGCAACTTCCACTTCAGGGAGCTGTCAACAACAAGGCCCAGAAACTTCACAGAAGAAACGACGTCAATAGTGGAATTATTAAATTCAAAAGACTGCAGCGCACCTTTATATGACACAGATTTAGTTTTCGCAGTGTTCAAGCACAACAGGTTAGAGTCACACCATGATTTGATGGTGATTAAGTCATTGGATATGGTACTATGAAGAGCCACACTATCCGGGCCGCACCAAGTGAAACTAGTGTCATCAGCAAAGAGACATACTTTACCTGATGTCTAGACACGCAATGTCGTTGATAAATGGCAAAAACAAAATAGGACCCAACACCGAACCCTGTGGAACTCCAAAATCCATCGGCCTGCAAGAAGGCACAGCCGCATTGACGCTCACACACTGACTTCTGTTGCTAAGATACGACTTAAACCATCCCAGTGGAACCCCCCGAATTCCGTAGTGCTGTATCTTGGTAATTAGGATGTTATAACTTACACAGTCGAATGCTTTGGAGAAATCACAGAAAATTGATGCTGTAAGTGGAGATTGTTCAAGTTGGAGTAAACATTGTACATTGATACAAACCGGAACGCACGAACTAAACCACTTGGCTTTGTGACCGGCGCCGGCGGCTGCGTCTGAGTTTCACAGAGACGCAGCGACTGGTCGCTGCCGCAGCCGTGCCTATACTCTTATTCTCAACACAAACATGAAAATGTAATAGTAATGACGGGTTTCCACCAAGCGGACAGGACAAAAACAAAACACGAACTCCGTCCGCAAACTTTTTCCGAACTGTTCTAGAACTTTTAGGATGTTTTCAAACTTGTTTAGTCCGTAAATAGGATTTTTAGGAACACAGTGTCCCGGCGAATGTCGGTAACTTCAAAGGGTCCGCGTCTTCTAGAACTGGTTGTTTGCTTGGTGTAAACGTCCTTGAAATTCGAACAAGTTTGTTTTTATTTTCGTTGTTGTGATTTATTATTTCAGTACATTAAACTATGGTACAAATCTCCTGTTGCTAGGAACCTCAATGTGATGGCTAAACGATCCTGTGCTGGTATGGAGTATCTGTAGTTGGTGTTGTTCTTGCTAATAATAGGCCCAATTAAAATCTGTGCTTGACATTCTTAAAAAGTTCCTAAAACTTGATCGAAGTTCGCCTCCTATACTTATATCATCTTCTCTAAGACCTTGCAATAGTTTAGAAGTCACATGACTTTCTTTTTGCCTTAAAGATGGTCTAATCCAAAATCGACGTTTACTTTTGCTCTTTTTATTAGACCAAGCAAAAATAAATCCTCGTCTTCTTGATTCCTCAAATTAGCTGCGCGCCACATTTTCACAACTGCACGTCCTGTGTCTCTATGTAAACTGAATTAAACATAAACAGTTTTTATCGATTTCTGTCCGTGGCTGGTGTACACAAAGTCCGTTGGGGGACCCAACAGTTTTGAAACACTTTCAAAACAAAACTGTTCGAAATTTCTGTTCAAACGGACAGTTCGTGTTTTGTTTTTCTCTGTCCGCTTGGTGGAAACCCGGCATAAGATTTATCATAAGTTCGTGCAGGCTTTTCAATGAGAGGGAGAGACCATTGATTATCAAAAAATATTTGCTACTACAAAATGAAAATTTAATTTGGAAATATTAATTTATAAGATACTATATCCAAAAATTGGTAAAAAAATATTGCCAGAGCTGGGATTCGAACCCAGAACCTTCGGCATGCGAAGCTCACGCTCTCGCAATGACGCCAAAAACCCTTGATCAAATTACTTTATTATGAAAAATAACTTAGTGGCAAAGCGGACTGAAATGCTGGTTTTACATACACAAGGAATTTTGTTTAATTTAGCAAGGCCCCAGTCTAATTCACTAGGAACTAGACCGAGGCATGGGTCGACAGATACTGACGAATTCGTTTCGCTCTTGTTATGAGCTCGTCAGATCAGTTATTTTTCATTTATTACATTTACGGACATAAAAATCCTTTTAATATTACTTTATTATATTCTATAAGAGTTCTGGGGAAATTTAAACGCAATTTTCTCGAGAATTATGGGGTCAAATGTCAAAAGTAACCTATCGTTGTAAAGCAGCTTTAAAATTATGTATCACTCGACCCTACTACTATTAAAGAATTTGTGTCCACTCCTAATACAGGGCTTCAGCGATTTCAACCAAAAAGTAACGGGTTCATCCTAGGACTGCCCCAAACTGATATACCAAAGTTTGGCCCAACTGGTTGAAGCGTATAGGCGCTATCGTGGAAGAATACATACAGACATTCATAAACACAGACAGACAGAATTCCATCTGGAAATGGTCTTATCTTCTCAAGGGTTACCTATATCCGTCTTTACAATAATAATAATAAATGACCTTTATTTAATGAAAGCTACAAAAAAAAGTTTATATAAAAAAATCATAAGTAAAGAAATGATACAATTTGGCGAAGTCTAGCACAATCGGCTATTCCACGCAACCAAAAAGCAGCTACAATATTACAAATATTAAATAACAATACAAAATCAGAGAAAATGTCATGGAGTAATTCCAAAATATTTGTAACCTGTAATTCAACAACAATACATTAATATCATTCAGAGAGAGATGCATTAAGATATTAACATTATTTATCATAATCACTGTTGCAATTGGACACCGTCTCTTAAACCCTTCAAAATTCTCCACCCGCGTTAACGTTATAGGCAGTGAGTTATATAACTTTACAGCATTATATATGAAAGTTCTACGAAATAGAGCAGTGTGATGATGAAGTAATGTCAATTTCTCAGGATTTTTAATGTTCAGCTGGTGAATAGTCGTTCTGAAAATCAGTCTGTTTTTTTATAGATGGGGGGGAACTTTCGCAATAAAGAATATTGTACACAAATCCACCCAAATGAAGCCTCCAACGGTTTTCCATATTTAACCATTTCGAACTAGCAAAAGTATGGGACATATGGTCGAATTTTCCTAAGCCATAAATGAACCTAGAACATGTGTTCTGTATAATTTGGATACGATTCTTATGAACGTCAGCAAGACAATGACTATAAATAAAATCACAATAGTTGAAGTTAGATAATGCTAGATTTTGGTTTAAAACATGCTTATTCGAATATAAAAGTTTCAAGGAAAGATAAGACTTTTGAGGAAGTTTCTTTACGTGATTCGAAAATCTTAAGGCAGAGTCTATAATAATTCCAAGATTTGTCGCTGAATCGCGAATAGGAAGCTCAGAATCATTAATCTTTATTTTAAAAGAATTTTTTAAAATTGTATGATTTTTATTTCCAAAAAACATGACATGACTTTTTCGCATTCAATTTTAGGCTGTGACTCTCAGACATTTTATATAAACTCCTTAAAATTATTAACACATTTTATGTTGTCTGGCTACTGGGGTCTGGCAATGTGTTGAAAAATTTTATACACATATGTAATGTCGGCCCTTCTCAGAGAGTGGCAGGCGATGTACTGGGTCGTTTACATTTACAGTTCTAGTGACTCATGATGTACGTTTGTGTCAAATCTATACTTATTTTTAAATAAGAAAACAAGACATTCGTAAATATAAAGTCCATAATATATTGTTAAAAATTCCTCTCGCTTAAATAAACCTCTTCAAGAAGAGTAAGAAACGGTATCTATATAGACACTTATGTTGGGAAACGCCAAAAAACGTATGAAATTACAGAAAATTCTTCGTGACGCGATTTTAATGGTATTACTTTTTGAGGTAATTAATATACGTAATTTATTGTGGGATGTGAGAGAATAGACAAACAGTAAGAAGAACAAATGGCACGTAAGAATTGATACAAATATTAAATAGAAACAACTAAAAATAAATTAAACAACGAGAAGATGTGAATGAATAACGACGAAAACAACGCGCCGTGAAAAACAAGTAGAAAAAAACCGGACGAGAATAAGAACGAAAACAACGTGAAGCTGAAAAAGAAGAAAGAAAAAGACTAGAAGATGTAAAAGGATCACTCTATATTGTGGGATGTGAGAAAACCAAGATAAACAAAAAGTATTGAAGAAGAAATAGCATGGAAGAATTGATACGTACATTAGACAGAAACAACCAACAAATAAAATAAACACCGAGAAGATGAGAATGAATAAGAACTAAAACAACGCGAAGTGAAAATAAGTAGAAAAGACAGTACGAGAATTAGAACGAAAACGACGCGAAGCTCAAAAGGAAAACGACTAGAAGTTGAGAGAAAGCAAAAGGATCACTATATTATTGTATGAAAACCAAGATAAACAAACATTGATACGAAAATTTGACACAAAAAATCAATAGGAAAATAAACAACGAGAAGATCGGAATGAATAAGAATGAAAACAACGCGAAATTAGAACGAAAACGACTAGCAGATGAAAAAGAAGAAAGAAATCGACTAGAAGATGAAATGAAGTAAAAGTATCACTCTATTTAAACACCTATGCAATATAGTTGTTTTGTCATATTAAACAAAACAAAAAAGTTTGAAAGCCGATTTGATTTTGGTTGGTGCCATTTCCAGACCGAATGATTTGATCAGTGTTGATTCAAATGACCAATTAGTTGTCTGAAATCTAAAAACCTGATAATCTTCGGAAAATAAATTCTGGGGAAGATAATATGTTCCATTTTTCTTTCGAGTTCAATTCTTCTTTTCGGTTGCAAAGAATCTGAAAGACAGACGTAATTTTACTTTTAACAAAATGAAAACAGTTGATAGAATCACGAAACGTGCGCCTACCGCCCCTTTGGAAAGGCATTTGTAGATAATAAATTGCACTATCGCTAACTTTAAAGCTACATTAAAAAACTTCTGACACTAAAAACTATATGACTTGCTTAAGAAAATGTCAGATACGGTCCTGGTGCTAATTCATATGGCTGTATTCTGATAGCTCTCCGTTAAAATCGTAAAATATACTAGATTAATTCCGTTCTTTTTTGTGAAATTTGTATCATCATTTACAGTGAAAAAGGCAGAATTCAAGTGTATATCCAGCTGTGAGTAATAGTTTCTAAGTATAATATTATTGGACATCATAGCAGTATTAATTCAATTCATATGCGCTATATGGGGCAGAACTGATAAAGTAGAGGCACAAAAAAATACAATATCTAATTACCTACCTAAAAGTTTAAACATTTAATGTATTGCTATAGTAAATGAATAAATCGATTCTTGGACACATCTAGACACAGGGCCGAACTAACGTATTTTGGTAATGGAAAATCAAATTTCTAATAACGATTTATTAAAAAAGATTGAGCACATGTTCACTGATAAAATTGAAGCACTACAACAACAGAGTACCAAACACGCTAATGAAGTGAAGCAGGCGATTGAAACGTTGAAATTGGAGACAGCAGAAGAAATACAGCTACTGAAGAAGAGCAACATTGAATTAAGTAAAGAAAATTCCACTCTACGCGAAAGAATTTTAAAAATTGAAAGAAGGTCTAAGAAATATAGTTTAGTGCTGTATGGCACGGATGAGAAGGCAAGTGAATCATTGGATATAGAAAATTTCTTGCATCTGGTAAATGAAACGTTGGGTGTAACCTGTCCGCTTGCTGACGTTCGAGACCTATACCGAATAGGAAAGAAATCAGACCAAGCTAATCGCCCGCTGGCAGTGGAACTGAGCAACTATAGGTTAAAGACAGAAATTTTAAACAACGCTAAAAAGCTCAAAGGTACGAGGATTTTTGTTGCACCGGATTATCCCCCAGAAGATTACGCAAAACAAAAATTTTTAAGACTGCAACAAAAAACGGCACGAGAGGGCAACAGGGAGGCATTTGTAAGAAGAAACGCACTGGTTATTGAGGGGAAAGTTTTTACATATGAAGAACTCCAAAACAGTAAATATTCATCTGCCGTGAGCGCATCTAAGCAGACAAACTCAAGCAACTGCAACGATCTGATGTCTGGTGGTGTGTCATCTGTGATCTCCGAGTCGGGTAGCAACAATTCACGCGGTGGATTGACTGAGGTTGAAAGGAAGAGAAAGCAGTCGGTGATCGATTCCAGTGACGACGATAACCCAGTTAAGAGAACCACACGGAATAAAAATAAGCCTAGAATAGGATTATATAGTCAAAAATAATTTCACCTGTAAATTATTATAATTGTTTTAACTGTGATCTGTTAACGCCTAAGATCCTCTTTGAATTTTCTTCTAGCCTTGATGCTTCTGAAATTTTCTGCATTTTTTTTAATGTTTTTGATTGTATAATATTGCATATCTTTTATATATTTAATTTTCTTTTATTAGTTTTTTTTTCTTCTATTTCTCTGTATACAGGGTTGTAGAATATAGTAATAATTTTAATAAAGCAATTATTGGTTATGATGAGTGGCATACTCTGCGCTCATTTAAATGTGCGATCGTTAATGGCGCACTATGATTCTGTTCATAGTTTAATATTGGAAAAGAATTTTGAAATTTTTGGTGTATCGGAGACCTGGCTCACTGCACTAGTTCCAAATGATATAATTAGCGTGCCTGGTTATGATTTTGTGCGGGTCGATAGACGGGATAGGGGTGGAGGTGTAGGAATATTTATTAGATCGAGTATACCATATACTGTGCTTACTACCGATTGTCAAATCGAACAGATCTGGGTCCGAACTAAGATAGACAATATTTCTATGGCTGTTGGTGTGGTTTACAGGCCGCCGGGTGCGGGATACAACAACTTTATTTCTATTCTGGAAAGTACGCTCTTGGAGTTTGTGGGGGGCGTGGATTATGTGCTGTGTATGGGCGATTTCAATATAAATTTGTTGAACACCGAATGCACTATGACTGCAGCTGTTTGTCAAATGATTGAAAGTCTGGATTTTTATCAATTGATAGATGCGCCTACGCGAATTAACAACACTGCTAGTTCACTTATTGATTACATCATTTTTTCTGATACAACTAAAATTCTATGTGCAGGGGTTGAGCCGGTCACCAACATAAGCGACCACGAGCTCGTATTTTGTAACATATCGTTTAATCGGTCTAAAAGTCCTCCTATTTACAAAATCTCTCGCGACTTTAAACACTTTAAGTTTGATAAATTCGATCAAGATTTAAAATCTATTCCGTGGCGTAATTTATACGACATGGAAAATGTGAACTCTAAGGTAGAGTATCTTACTAGCAGCATCAATTTGCTATTGGACATTCATGCACCACTGCGAAATTACCGATTCACAAAGACCTATGCGCCGTGGCTTACCCCAGCATTGCTTGCGATAAAAAAGGACAGGGATAGAGCCCTCACAAAATTTAAACGGAATCGGGACGAGAATGATAGGCAGCATTATAAGATCCTGAGGAACATGTTCACAGCTGCCCTTCGACGTGAAAAAAAATCCTATTTCAGAAACATTAACGTTCACGATCAGAAAAATGCCTGGAAGTCACTAAAGAAGTTAAATATCAATCCGAAAACTAAATCACTGAATTTGCCACCTCATCTAAATAAACCTGAAATAATTAATGATCATTTCATAAATTGTATTTCTCATCTGGATCCTAATGAGGAAATGATTTCATTCTATCAGAGTCGTACAAGGTTCGATAATATGTCCCAATTCGAATTTTCACCCGTTACTGAAACGGATGTTCTAAGAGTTATTGCGAGTATTAAAACAAAGGCTGTGGGTTCCGATGGAATTAACATCGATACTATTCGTCTATGTGTTCCATTTCTACTGCCATATATAACCCATATAATGAATGTGTGTCTTTCACATTCAGTCTTTCCAGACTCCTGGAAGAATGCCGTCGTTCTACCACTGCCTAAGAAGTCATCTACAAAAACGCTTGACAATTTGAGACCTATAAGTATTCTGCCGGCCTTTTCAAAGATTTTGGAGAAGGTCATGGAGCAGCAACTCCGTGTATATTTTTCAAAATACTCCGTGATACCCATTCTTCAATCTGGCTTTAGGGCGCGCCACGATTGTGTTTCCGCCCTTCTCAACCTGACCGATGATATTCTAAGTGCGACCGATGAAAGGAAGTTGACTGTACTAATTTTGTTGGATTTTTCAAGGGCATTCGACACGGTGAACCACCGCATGTTAAGGTCGATTCTTCATTATGTTGGTTTATCTCGAAGTGCCTTGGAACTTATGGCAAATTACATGGCTAAGCGACATCAAGCAGTGGATCTGGGAGGCAATAGATCGAACTACAGAGCAAATACTGGAGGTGTTCCACAAGGTTCAGCACTATCTCCGCTTTTATTTACCTTATACACATCCAACTTTCCAGCTGCATTTGTGTCTTGTGATCAGCATTATTATGCGGA
The DNA here is from genome assembly GCA_911728435.2 of Apoderus coryli. Lineage (NCBI taxonomy): Eukaryota > Metazoa > Arthropoda > Insecta > Coleoptera > Attelabidae > Apoderus > Apoderus coryli. The sequence goes on along the minus strand of OU452204.1, from coordinate 3,904,894 downwards.
TGATACGCAGCTGTGCCTCTCCTTTCACCCTGGTGATACTGTGGGAGCAGTTGCTGCAATTAATGCCGATTTGCACGCGTTGTCTTGTTACTCAAGGGATCACTGTCTTAAGCTCAACCCGGATAAAACGGTAGCAGTTCTGTTCGGGGCAAAGAACGATAGACTGCGTTTTTTGGAAAGCCATCAGGACTCCATTACGATGGAGTCATCAACTATTCATTTTAAATCCTCGGTTAAGAGTCTTGGGCTCACCATCGATGTGGACTTCAGATTTGGCAATCATATAACTCGATCAATTCAAATGGGTTTCATCAATTTAAAATTAATTTTCCAGCACCGCCATATATTGACTAGGTCACTGAAGGAAAAGCTCTGTGAGGCTATGGTATTATCGCACTTGAACTATTGCGACGTCATATATTCGCCATGCCTCACTTATGCCATGAAAACGCGCATTCAAAAGCTACAGAATACATGTTTACGCCTGATCTTCGGAATTAGAAGAACTGAAAGGATTAGCCATACTCTTCGACTAGTGGGTTGGTTAAACATGGAACAACGGAGATATCTCCATACTGCCTGTCGGTTCTATAACGTACTGTGCGACAAATCTCCACCGTATCTATACGAGAAAATCCGTTTTAGAACGGATATACATAATATTAATATACGCCATAAAAACACGCTAACACCTCCGGCTCACTCCACCGAACTATTTAAGAGATCCTTTTCTTATGCCATAACAAAGTGTATAAATGGACTGCCAGCTAAATTGAAATCGCTGTCTAAATCTCGCTTTAAAACATGCATGAGGGATATGTTGTTTAATGGTCAGCTCGGTTAGCTTCCGGTCCTTTGTATGCTGGTGCAGTGACTCAGGCTCATGATTTTTCCTTTTTTACTGATTTTGGTACATGTACATGTATGGCGCTGGTTCAAGTGTTAACTAAGCTTCGATCGAATTGTACTAATAAATTGTTAATTTTTTTTTTGTGTTCTCTTGATATAAGCGCCAATCTACGTATATTCTATGTTATACTATGTTTTTCCTTTATATACAATTTTTGATTATGCTGTTTGTTGTATTATTATGTATTTACGTATAATTTTAGAATGGTTTAATGAATGTGTTATATGTCATGTAAGCTACTGTATGAATGCATTTTGGGTTAGCTGAGCAGACTGTTATATTCCTTGAATATTACAGTACTGAAACTCGCCCATGAATAAAGACATTTATTATTATTATTATAAGATATCAGAAAAAATTTAAAATACCCCATTTTAGTAACAAAGTACCTTCCAGTGCAATTGATAATGTCATAATATTCAAAATATTCATTGGTGCCTGCCTATGTTTTTCAAAATTCCAGAAAATTATCTTTCGTAGTCAGTCTTCCATACTTTACCAAGTTAAAATAAAAATAATTTGTATAATAATAACGTATAACTGAAATTATTACGTTCTGTTCAACAGATACAATGAAAGTAGTCATATAGTAGGCTTGTGCAGCGTCCAGACGCCGACGTCGCTTGCTAAATTTTGACGACTTTCCACATACAGTCGTTGAGGTGGCATCGCTTATATAGTGTTTTTTTTTCTCATTTATAATTTTTATTTCGAAAATCTCGATTCAGTATATTCGTATTTTTAAAGAAAAAAAATCGCAAAAATTCAGTATAAATCGTTGAAAACTATTAATGACACATCACGTATATAATTAAAAATCAAATAACCCGGTTTCGTACGTGTTTGGATTAATATCGTCAGTTATATTTATATTTTTATCTTTCGTTTTTAATGAAACAGAGTAAATGTATTGTAAATTTGTTTGTGTTCTAAATTTAAAAATATCTTTATAAATATTACTAGTTTTTTTTAAATATGACTTTTGTTAATATATTTTCATGTAATTTAAAGCATATGTGTTCGATTTTAAAATAGTGAAGTTATTTTCGAAAAAATTGACATGAAAAATGGGACAAAAGGTTAGCAGCTGTTGTAAATGTTCATCAACTAATGGTAAACATTTACATGGCTGTGAAAATTCCTCAGATGGGTACGTGGCTTTCTTTTTTTAGATTTTTTCTCTTGCAATTTTTTTTAGTTATTCGAAAGACCACCTTTATTTCAACTTGTATATATCTAAGTAGCAAAATAAAAATCGCTGATTTGAGAACATTATTTTGTATTTTTGAATCACATTTTACAGACTCATAGACTTTTGCACATAGGTGCCAATAAGTTGGGAATCGATCAAAGTACGGGGGCGCTTTATAAATTTTGAGATAAACAAATATTTGCTAACGATAATGGATTTATTATTCATAATATTTTTCATAAAACTTAAACCAACGTTCAAAACATGTTTGCCCAGGCAAATTTTTAATGTGCGAGCATAAAAATATGTCATTGGGAGCTAAATCAATTACCATTACCCATCAATTCTAATTGATTTATCCTAGATGTTCAAGAATTCATCTGGTTGACCTGAGACTTTATCGTGATGAACAATGTTTCTTTGTATATTCGTTTTCCTTAGTTTCCCGAAGACTTCTGATATACCAATGGTTATGAAATTTATTTTTGATGTGTAAGAATAAAAATGAGTTATTGAGAGCTAAATCATCAATTTTTTGCAGTTCGTTTTCATAATTTCGCCGAATTCTTCCAGCATACAATTAGTTGTGTGTTCCGAATTCTCGATTCTACGTTGCTGTAACAACAACGTGCATTGTGTGTGAATAAGTTTTGTTTTGTTGTATTTGGCTAGTTTTAAAAAACTAATACCCCCTAGGCTACTTTGTATCTTTCTACTATACGCACAGATCCATGATCCGTCATCGGGCACGATTTTATTGGCATCTTTTGAAGCTCCGCGGTTGAATTTGCAATTTAATTTTTAAACTCATACTTATGCATGAAGAGTACAACATTGATGTCTTTTTGCAAAACAACTGATTTTTTATGTTCCTCACAAAATCCTTTTGGAAGAACAAAGAACGACCACGGAAACCAAGCGGATCACAGTGTTCCGGATCGTGCTTTATTTCTAAAACGAATTGATCGATATCAAGAAATAATCCATTACAAAAATCGTAATAAATAATAGCATGAAAATATTCACCAATTAATTTTGATCGGAATGAACTTTTTAAATTTTTTCGAATAGTCCTAAAAATTTTAGCTGATTTGACGTAATTTACAATACTGCCATTTCTCAAAATCTATCTTGGTGTTTTCACAGGTCATGTCTTTTTTTAGTCTTGTCTAAAGTTATGTGTTCTGTACATTACGGAAAGGACACCTTGATATACCATCCTATTTAAACCCACCACGATGTGCACTGTGATCCATCTGAAATCTGGAAAACTTTAAATAGTGCCTAACAGGTTCGATGGATAGATTATCGCGCAGTTTAATTCAGTGGAATAATAATATTATTCTCTGATAATCCTTATCAAAGTTCCAGGAAGGACATATGAAGGGTTAGGCCTTTAATACTGGAGTTGGCTGTTGTTTAACATATGAAATTGAGATTATATTCCTGTGGGCGGCATGTATTTATGCGTTATGTCATTGGAGTGCCAACAGAACGGTGCATATTATTGAAGGTCATTTCGAACAGTTTTATTAGCGTCATTGGATATACGAGCAAGTTCTGGCTGAAGTATTTTATCAAGTGATAGTCTACATAGGTTATTTGATGATTAGCTGCAGCATTTTTTCTCCATTTTGTGATGGGTACGTATGGACTATATGGTACCGCGTTCAAATACTGCACTTTGTCTTCGGTCTGCCTCTTGCAATCAAACGTCTAGCTACACATATTTTAGAGGCTGGTGCACTTTACACAAGTTTGAGTAGTGATTTTATAAAAGTGTTCTGATATTCTCAATAGAACGTCTATTTAGATGACACTAAGGAAGATTTGCATTCAATCCATGTCAATTTGAGGACGGGTACTAGAAGGAGCGACTGACCAATAGTGGAATAAGGAAGTGAAATTTTCACACCAATGATTTTCAGTGTATTAAAAAATTAAAATAATATTTTATATTAAGTAGATAATACAAAAACGCAATTTTGAATGCATTTAAAACTCATATGTTTTCTATTTAGATACGATGCTAATGTAAACTTAAAAACGTTATCCTATTTTCTTTTGTACTTTTGTTCTAAAAATACTCAAACCGCACATTACCGAAAAACTATTTTCAGATATTTATGAGCTTCCTGATATTTTCACATAAACAGAACACCATCATTTCATTGAGTAAATACCACACATAATGCCATAATAATGACGGATATAAACACAAGCCAAACAGATATCCATTCAAGCATGAAAATGTCCTAGTTTTTATAAGAAAAAAAATTTGTTTGTCTAGTTTTTATCAGAAAAATGGCTAAAATTAAGAAAATGGCAAACACAAAAACTTCATTAAGTTGCGAGATGCCAATTTTATTAGAATTATTTAATATAGAATAGAGAAATATTCGTAAATTTTGCAAATTTTGAAAGTAGATTCCATTATCCTAATTTAGGTCTGTGGCCTGTTTTTTTGAACTGAGAATATTTTCACCTCACGCATCCTGTATTCGCTATACCTAAGTCAAAAATGCGTGAAGGTATTTGCATAAATTTTTCTTAGAAAAACCATCTTTCACAAATACTCGGGCTCCATTGATTTTGATGGCCATCGGCGTACTAGAATAATTTTTTAAAGGGCTCAAAAACTAAAAAAATTGCATTTCCTTTTTTTTTATATTTTTTACTTCAAACGAAGAACGGTTTTTTGCGGGTCGATAGAATATTTTTTATGAGTTTAAAAGTTTAAAAAAATCGGTTGTGTCACCCCAAAACTTTCCCGGCAACATATAATCTAAAATATATGGCCTGGGTAACGAAACATTATATGAAAATAGGCTTAGTCGTCGGCTCAAAGGACTTCAAAATGGTTGTCTTTATCTCAATTTTTTTAGCGCGTTCACATTACTTTCCCCCTGTCGCGAACTACCTTACTGGTGAAATTTTAAGCGCAGTTTTCTCGAGAACTATGGAGGTAATGGAGAACAACATTGTTCCTTCCCAGTAAACACACATACGTTTATTTAACGTTTATCATTACAAAACACCTTTCCAAAAAAATGTAAATTAAATACGTACATTGTACTTTTATATGTCGGGCTTTTTCACGTTACAGAACACTAATAACGAAACGTTAGTTAAATGCTATATAAAAACGTGTATTGAACGTATTTATGTATATATATTCAACGGTGAAATCAAACGTTATTTAAACGGTTCTAAAATACGTTAATAATACGATTACACAAACGTTAATTCTTAGCTTTTAAATGCAAATGTATTAGATATACATGCATTTATCGTTTTTTGAAAGCTAATAATTAACGTTTATGTAATCGTTTTAATTACGCATTTTAGAAACGTTTAAATAACGTTTGATTTCACGTTATTTAATGTGGCTTTTATATATTTTTGTAACGTGAAATATACGTTGATAAAATGTATGGAATAAATCAATAAAACTACCAGATTTCCATTGTTGGGTTGGTACAAAAGTTTGAAAAAATAATGCCCTTTTTGTTAAATAGTTAAACCAAAAAATATAAACATTTGGGTGTTTTTGGTGTTTTTTAATATTAAATATTGTGGTTAAATATAACTTACAAAATTATACGATACAATAATGCACATTTCGCCGAACGCTTTCTGTCGCCGAAACTTACGTTGTAACGAATAATTTTGTAATTTGTTTGACAATATTTTATATAAAAATATTGAATAACACAAAAAAACGGATTTTTGATTTGTTTTTAATATATTTACAACCACCAATTCAACTTTTTGGTTTAACGATTTAGGATATTGGAGACATACTTTTAGCATCGAACCTTGTCCGTTATTTTATTAGGATAAAAACACTTTACATTTTTTGTTGTATATAATTATAACAAAATGTTCTAGAATCATCACTGGTGTAAAATGTAAGATAACAAATTGTCTATAAATATGTAATTTATTCTAAACACAGGAACATTTTTTTTAATAACAAATAGAAAGTTAAATTAAGGAACAAATAATTCTTTCATATATTAAGAAGAATAAAATACAGAAATATGCTTAAATTTTGACTGCTTCTTAACCGCTTACGATAGGGAATTTCAATTAATTTAAAAAATTAATAAATTATAAATCTAATAAATAAATATTGCTTGCAAATCATTTTTCTGGTGTACGGGAAAGTTCAATTTGGCTGCTTCTGAAATGAAAAATGTATACACAGGTATTAGCATAATATAATTATAAATATTTAGAATGTAATGTTATTTTTGCTAGAAGCGTATAGATACTTTATACATTTTTAGGCAAAAGTAAAAGATATTTACTTTTAATCTAAAATGCGCAATAAACCAAACACCCAGTAAATTCATTGCATTGTAATTTGTCAATTTAAATTTTTTTTCCTGTGAATTTTTTCAAATTTTATAATCTAATTTTTATTAGTGTTCTGAAAGCAAAATATCGAGTGGTGTGGCTGGCTGATGAGTATAAACGAGTACGAAATATGCGATATAGTAGTCTCTACTTGATATTTTGAAACAACAAACTTCAATAGTAAGTAAAGCGTATTTTATTTTTTCTCTTAAATACTGTGTTAATAACTTTAGTAAATTAAATTTTTTAACATCTGATGACATAAATTATATATTTTTTGATTGCATTTCACATTTCAATGATTTATTTGGTTTTTTGTTGTACTTATAGGTATGCTCAGTTAATTTGATGCGAAAAAGCCGGAAAAAGCTAAATAAAATATTCATTTTAGTATTTATTTAGAAAACTTGTGCTTGTAATTCAATGCCAGTCGTGGTACTAGCCAGTGGAGTAGCTGTTTTGCCTTGTTCTCTAAATTTATACATAACATTTTCGATAGCGGGGACAGATTGGTCTCACATCGAAAAATTCTAAATTCATTTCTTATTTTCTACATAAATATTTTTTTTCCTATCAATAAAATAATTATAAATATTTTGGACTATATTGCCGATTTTTGAAATGAATACATACAGGTTGTATAATTAGTGCGCTAAAGACCATTTACGCCTTGCTTTCGTATTTAAGGACTCGTTGTTTATGTAATTACACTAAACTATTAAGGTCCACATTTTAAAATAGTTTTAAATATACAGGATGTACCATAAATAAAGGCTGAACTAAATTTTTGTTTTTACACTGAAAGAATTTAAATTTAGTTAACTATAAGCTACTTATAACATTTTTCTGCAAATATGATGGTAAATGGATCTTAACGCACTAATTTTATACCCTGTGTAAATATCAAATATGTTTAAGCGACCTTTACAGTTGAACTGTATTCCTAATTGGTTGGCCATTAAAAATTTCATAATTCTTCTAGAAACTCAATACCGAACATCACTTAATTTTTAATAATATTAAACTACTTAAATATTTTTTAACTAATTGTAGCACTTGATTTTTATAATATTCGCACTATTTACAATCATTATTATTATTCTTTGCTACCTCCATAATTCTTCTAGAAAGTCCCTCAATACCGAATCTCACTTAATTTTTAATAATATTACCTACACTTCTTAAATCTTTTTGAACTAATTGTAGCACTTTCTTTTTATTATATTCGCACTATCTTCATAATTCCTTTAGAAAGGCCCTCAATACCGAACGTCACTTAATTTTTAATAAGCATTAAACTACATAAATCTTTTTTAACTAATTGTAGCACTTTATTTTTATTATAACCGCACTATCAACAATGATACCTAATTATTATTCTTTGCTACCACATTAATTATTTTGCTTGAACCCTTCCAGTGCTTTGATGTAACGTAATAAATATAAAATATATTCTAAATTCTAATTCTAATACCTACCCGCGATTTACCTGAAACCATTGTTGCCAAGTCGGGTCTCTTCATAATTCCTTTAGAAAGGCCCTCAATACCGAACGTCACTTAATTTTTAATAAGCATTAAACTACATAAATCTTTTTTAACTAATTGTAGCACTTTATTTTTATTATAACCGCACTATCAACAATGATACCTAATTATTATTCTTTGCTACCACATTAATTATTTTGCTTGAACCCTTCCAGTGCTTTGATGTAACGTAATAAATATAAAATATATTCTAAATTCTAATTCTAATACCTACCCGCGATTTACCTGAAACCATTGTTGCCAAGTCGGGTAGCCTCTTAATGAAATTTAAATGTCATTTTAAGTCTATCTTATTATGCCTAAACAAAGCTTTTAATTTTATAAATCAAAGGCGTCTACTACAGAAAATATTTTTATATACATGCTCGAATCAGCCAAACATGTTTCGGAACTTTACTGTTCCATCTTCAGTGGCATTAATAAATCTTACAAAGAATTCTTACCTAGTGTCTAAAGTTATAATATGGATTCAAACATGTATACGTACATACACTTTGTGGAAAAACTTTTATTTAATAGCAAAAACATGAGGTCAGTCGATAAAATTTTTCGAAAACTTAAATTTGGTTATACCTACTACTTATTATGTAAATAGAAAATTTCTGTTAACACCATTTAATGTGGAATCTTTCTTTTTGTAAATCATTTCAATAAAGAAGAATTGTTGAAAATACACTTATGTTGTTTAACTTTAATTAAATTCAAAAAAGTGTGTGTTAAACTTTATAAATTTCTGGAAAGCCCGAAAGTATACGTACCTATTATAAAAAATAATAATTAGATTATATATATCTTTATATCTCCTATAGTATGAGAAGAAAGTATCACTTTGGCATCACTGTTAAAAAAAACTATATGATATTATTCACTAACAAACATTACGACCTTCACATACGTTTTCGGCCAATCATATGCTTTAAAATTTAATGGTGTAACAACGGGCTGCCTTCAACGTTCAAGAAACGTTTGAAATGTGTGAAACTACACAAACAGGTGTTCATATAGCAAAAACAAAAACATTTTTTTGTGATTGCTTGGGCCGGTTACTAGGTATTTAAGTAGGTATAATACCTCTTATTTTTAACTTCTTATTCAAGATTGGAAAAAATATGTTGTAAAACTATTCTGAAATTTATATTTTTGCATAAAAAAAAAAGAAAAACCCAACAAATCATTATAAGATTTAATTAACTTGTTAACAAATATTTGGCATTACTCTTGTAAACTTAGAATACCAATAGGTATAGCTAGTTGTAGTAGGAAGTTTTTGAAAAACACTTTTTTTTCAATTTGTTATGTGCACTATGTCCGAGATAAGAATGGGATAGGATTGGAAACTAGGAAACGTTAGGACTTAGAATGTCGTTTAAATTAGTGTAAAGTTATACAATTTAAACACCTTTTAAATGGTGTTTTCAAAAGTAAACTAACTAAATAGGTATATTAGGGATTTACTTACATATAAAGTGTTTGTTTTACTGTTTCAACTGGTAGGTAAATTAAGGTTAAACCTTTATATATTTTAGATTTTTGAAAATATATTTACATCAAACGATTCATTGACACATTTTTTAAAAGTATTTGGAATCGTAATAATCAACGTTTTAAAATTTCCCACTTTAAATATTGCTCATTTTAAGAATAATTTCACACGTTCTTCTAATTGTAGGTACATTTGGAATTGTGATAACATACTTTATAAACATTATATAAACGTTTTTAATTTTCCCATATTAAGCAATACGAATTTTTACGGGATATTTTACACGTTACCTTAACTGTAATTTTAGAATTATTATATAATACTTAAAAAACGTCATTTTAACGTTTTCATTGTCGCCTCTAAAAATTATGCGCATCTAATGAACATTTTCTAACGTTATTTTAGCTATAAATATCGGTTTATTATAAATTACATAAAAAACGTTTTTAATTTTGACAATGCTTCACACGCGTTTAAAAACACCTAAAACAAACGTTTTTATTTTATGGTTTATTTATAATACATATACAACGTTACTTAAACATAATAAATGTACGTAGTTTTATTTAGATAATAACAACACGTGTCTATAACGTTTAAATTGAACGGTGTAAAATAAAACTTAAAGTAAACCGAGACTTTTCTAACGTAAGACCAATTGTCACCGATTGACACGTTAAATCAACGTTTAATTTACGTATATGTGTTTACTGGGTTCATCGCAGCATGGTTTCCTTCCAAAGAGGTCTATAGTATAGAGACAAATCTATTATCTTGTGTAAATGATTGGACCTCTTTTTATGCCTGCAATCGACCATCGGACGTCATTTATTTAGATTTCGAAAAGGCATTCGCGAAAGTTCCTTTCAAAAGATTGCTCCAAAAGCTCAGTCATTATGGAATGAGCGGGAATATATTGGTTTATATACAGAAGTTTTTAACGAAGCGAAGCTTCAGGGTGAGAATTGGAAATCCATATTCTCATAGCTCCGAGGTTCGCAGTGGTGTCCCACAGGGATCTGTACTGGGACCGCTCCTTTTCTTGATTTATATCAGTGACTTGGCTCAACTGATTCAATCCAGGGTGCTCTTTTAAGCGGACGATGCAAAGATTTATTGCAATCCTCTAACGGATTTCGAACAGTGTACGACTGATCTGCTGGCACTTGAGTCATGGACGAAGGACTGGCTGGTGTGTTTGAATATTGAGAACTGCACGGTCTTACATATTGGGATCAACAATCCCCATTTACAATTACTGTTGGGCGGTTGCGTGCTCCATGCTGTGACCGAACACAAGGACCTTGGAGTCATTATATCGGAAGACCTGAAGTGGGAGAAACATGTCTCTAAAGTTGATAAAAAAAGCAAACTCGATGATCTATTTAATTCTGAAATCATTTACGGACCACTTGACTGACACGATAGTAAAGCTCTACAAGTCTCATATACGACCTATCCTTGAGTATGCACAGTCAGTTCGGAGTACTTACTATGTGAGGGATGTGGAGGTCATCGAGCGTGTACAAAGAAAAGTAACTAGAATCCCTTTGGAATTACGAGAATTGCCTCATGAGCAGCGCCTGGCCAGAATGAATTTGTCAACTTTGTGGTGATCTAATACAGACCTTTAAAATCGTTGATGGCTATTACAGCATTAATCTGGATATATTTCACATAAATAATCGGCGAGAACTTAGGGGTCATTCTAAAAAGCGGTCTAAGGAAAAGTGCTCAAAAATAGGAACAAGAAATTTTTTAACCAATAGAGTGGTCTATGCGTGGAATAAACTTCGGGAAGAAACAGTGATCGGGACAACGGTGACTTCATTTCCCACAGAGTGGACGATGAAGTTAGGGATATGTCGGGAGCGATGATACACTATTTTTGATTAATTGCAGAGTGGTGAAACATTAAAGTAGTTACATCGGGAGACCGCTCACTACTTTAGATTAATAATAATAATAAAAAATTTAAAAAGTAAGCTATTGCTGTAAAGAGCTAAAACGTACTATTAAATTATGTACCAATCGACCCCTACTGCTATTTAAGAATGTGGGGGTTGTATGCACCACTATCACAGGGTTTAAGCGATTTCAACCAAAAGCTAATGGGTTCATCCTACGATTCCCCATAATTCACATGCCAAAATTGAGCTCAATTAGTTAGTCGTCTCAGGGGGCTTCAAAATGGTTATATCCGTCTTTATCTCAACATTTTTTTAGCACCTTCACAATACTTTCCTACACTGAACCGAAAAGGTACGTGATATTAATAAAAAAGTGCTTCAAATCAATGAACGTCAACATTAAATTTGAGCCGATGATGGGTGACATTAATACAATGAACGTTCGTACATAAATTCGGTAGCGAATTCTGTACGTTGAATTAATAAATAAAGAACATAAATTTATGCTCGCCGGTTATTGATCTTACGAATAATGGACATTAATTTATAACTCCTGTACGTTAAAACGATGTTTCCAGGTTGTTAATGTTACGAACGATGAAGATTAGTTTATGTCTCCAATACGTAAAACCGATGTTAGCTGGTTATTAATGTTACGAACGATGAACATTAATCTATGACTTTTGTACATTAAACCGATGTCTGAAGGTTATTAATGTTACGAACGAGAAACATAAATCTATGACTTTTGTACGTTAAACCAATGTTAGCTGATTATTACATTGGGTTGTAATAATTGTTTTACGTAATTGTGTTCGCCGGAAATTATTATTACGAAAGATTGAGATTATTGTTCTGTATTCAATCAATAATCGCGAGCATATAGGTACATATGTATTATGTGTACTGCAAAGTGCAGTATGGTTCAAATATACTAGTACCAATGGTTAGAGAATTTAAAAGCCCAAATAAGACTCAAAATTATCTTGCTGTACGTCCATTGATTTGATGCACCTGCTTTGTAAATAAATTAAATCATATTTGTACGACACTCGAAATCTAAAGGCTTTATTTTTAATTTAGTTAATATTAAATGCTAAACATGTCAGATTCGTCTGTCGTCTGAGGTGAAAAGGGAGGTGAAAAGGGAGAACTTCCCAACATGTTGGAAAGAAGCCAATGTCATTCCAATCCCAAAACTAAAACTCCATCAACATTTAAGGATCTTATAGACCGATTAATATACTCTCAGCGATCTCCAAGGTTATTGATCTGCAATCAAATGAAAACATATCTTGATGGGCATGGGTTGTTGTCGGAGGTCCAGTCTGGGTTCCGTCAGGGTCACAGTTGCTCCACGACATGACTTAAAATACTGGATGATGCATTGGGGGCGGTAGATCAGGGTCGATTGACGGCATTGCTGCTGTTGGACAACGCAAGGGGCATTTGACCGCATTGGTCATGGTTTGTTGCTGGCTATTGTGGGTTACCTGGGCTTTGGGGAGTCTGCTGTGTCTCTACTCGGAACGTATGTGAATGATAGAAGTCAGGTTGTCATTTTGGGAACGGCAGTGTCTGGGCCCAGGACATTGCGTAGTGCCGCAGGGCATCCAGAATCATTGCCTTTTTTTCTGTATCAGGGTTTTTGTTGTTGTTATTATTATGCAGTTATCTTTAGTATTGCTAATATGTTAAGCTAGGAGGCTATGCATCGACTTCGCCTCTTGTGTAACTTTTCTAAGTTCTCAATAAAGTCATTTATTATATTATTATTATTAATCAAAATAACAGGTTTTTAAGTAAACAGTGTGCGCCTTTAGAATAGACTTATAGAACCAATAAGTACGGTTGAATTGCAGATTTTCTTCCTTTAAGGTGTATTATATGTTTTTATTTCTTGAACTGTTTTAGCACAAAATAAAAAAGATTCTTGAGAGTCTTTTATTGTGTACTTTAAATGGCTTATCTTTCCACTGGCACCTTTGGAACATAGCTTAGCGGATAGCACTAAATATCCATGAAGAGCCCACAAAATTTCTCCCCTCGTATCGGCGGGTTTTCAACATTATAAAGGAATACCGCACTGTGTTTTTTTTCGTTTTAAACTGACTTTAGTTTTGTACTTTACTAAATGGTACTTATATAAAAGGATTACTACTTACCTTATATTTCTACATTTGTTGTATTATTTGGGAACAAATTTTAAAAATAGATTTAGGAACACACTTCACTTTTCAACTGTATACATTTAACTAAACAAAACAAAAAGGACGCGTAAACAAAAAGTCTATGAGAATGTCATAATGTCAATGTTTTGAGTATTCAGTCTATGGTCCGGGTGCATTGATTTGCGCGCGTTATTCAGAATTTAATGGTTAGGTTCGTAAAATTAATGCTTAGCATCCATTGAATCAACGATGATCGTTTATTAGTTTTTATGTTCGCTGTTCATAGGTGTATGATTTACAAATTATTGTGTTAAAGGCGAAGAGCATAAATTAATAAATTTAAAACATTGAAGCAATAAATAGTGACATTATATTGATGAAAAAAAACATAAATTTTCGATGTCTTGCATTTATTGATTAATGTTTCATCGTACATTGTTTATATGTATGAAATTATTAATTTATGATCAAAATTCATTGTAACGCAGTGACCAATTCATAATATTAATGTTCAAAATATTGATAACAACCATTCATTGGTTTTACGTACAATATTTTTTTCAGTGTAGTGTCGGGAAAGTAAAAACATGTTAACTTATTTTTTTTTTCTACAAGGTGTCTGCTTAAGAAATACGTGCTATGTGCTCTCAAAACAACAGATTTTTTGACACGTTGTTTTATTGAAATTGAATAAAGTATGATACACATTAAACGATGCCTGAATCACTATTTGCTGATGGGTAACGTGTATTTAAGGGCACGCATTTATTCTGTGAAATTCCATTTATTACCATACGAAATTACCTAAACTGTGAATGGATTTTGAGCGATAAGTTTTCAATTTCCAACTCTAAATAGGCTTGTAAACAATCAGTAATTTATTGTTAAATTTTACTGGTAAAATTTCAACGCATTAAAACACAATTATTCATTCATTGATTAACAGGTCTTGAAATGTTAGTTCGTCGATTTGGTCGAAACCAAATATTTTCGTACCTATTTGGTTTCCATCACACGAAAAACGTGTGACAAAGACAAAGCCTTCGGTCTAAACCTATTTTAAATCAATTGAAAATATCATGTTATGACAATAATATTATTACACAGAAAAAAAAACCTTGGTTCAGATAGATAAAAAACGTAAACACCACAGGGACAGCCAAAACCTTGTCTACCCCTTCTAGAAAAATTTACTGGATAAACATTATGTCATTTAGATAATATTATTGAATAGTTTACATATGCTTCTTGTCTAAAAGAGACAAACACTTTTTGTCATTTAAATAAAAATATATTGTATGCCAGCAAAGTTTATTAGTAATTTTAGTAATGTAGAAAAATTTACTGGATAGACATTATGTCATTTAGATAATATTCTTGAATAGTTTACATATGCTCCTTGTCTGGGAGAGACAAACACTATTTGTCATTTAAATAAAAGTATATTGTATGCTAGCAAAGTTTACTAGTTATTTTAGTGATGATACTCGTTTAATGTCTATCCAGGAAATTTTTCTACATTACTAAAATAACAAATAAACTTTGCTAACATACAATATATTTTTATTTAAATGACAAATAGTGTTTGTCTCTCTTCTAGTAATTTTTTCTAGAAGGGGTAGACAAGATTTGGGGGTTCCTGTGGTGCTTACGTTTTTTTATCTGAACCACCATCAGGTTTTTAGTGCGACTCTTATTTATTTATTTTTTTAAAATAAACTTAAGCCTACTGAAAATCTTGTATTAGGTATAAGTAATATAAGCTAGGTATATATAGTCAAACTTCAATCTACACATGTTAAAGTGGGTAGGTATAATGCGGCTGAATCCTTTGCCGGAATTCCTGAGAATATTGCTCAGCACATAAACAACTAGGGTTGGTTGATCTTGGAAACGGTCGGAGTGACAATGTCGGTTAACTTAGAGGAAAGTTGTACAATTTAAACACCTTTTAAATGGTGTTTTCAAAAGTAAAGTAAATTTAGCAGTTTTCGAGAATTTCTTAAAAATCAATTTTTTGCGATATTAGTTTTTATTGATTTCAGACATTATTTTTACAGATATATAAAAAAAATGAACAGCACTTTCTCATTGTTGCTTTTTGAGGAGACTCGACGTTTCGTTTTCGAAAAACCATCAACTTCGATTTTTTAAATATGGCCCTTGATTTTCTATTGTTAAATTTAAAGCCATTTTCAATTCAAAAATAGGTGGTTTAAACAACTTTTCAGTATTTTTAGTTGTTATTTAAACTTATTCAAGAAAAATCGCCATAGTTTGGGACTTAACTGACTGAATGCAGAGTATACTTATACCTAATTAGTAATTTTGGCAATAAAATTCTTTCGACGTTAATCAAAATTATTTATTATTATTTGCCAATTTATTTCTGTCAGCACATTTTATTCTGTACGCAGTTTTTTAAATTTAGTTAAAATTTTTGTGCTTTTTAAAATTATTAAAGAAACGCCTTTCTTTCTTTTACGCAAAATAAGTGCCAAACTATGGCGGTTTTTCTTGAAGTTTAAATAACAGCTAAAAATACTGAAAACTTGTTGAAACCATTCCGTTACATCTATTTTTGTTTTGAAAATGGCTTTAAATTTAACAATAAAAAATTGAGGGCCGTATTTAAAAAATCGAAGTTGATGGTTTTTCAAAAACGAAACGTCGTAATGAAAATTTGTAAACGCTATATTATTTTCATAAAAAAGTAACAATGAGAGCTTTTAAGTTTTTTATATCAGTAAAAATAATGTCAGAAATCAATAAAAACTAAAATCGCAAAAAAATTGCATTTTCTTAAAAAAATACGGCCTTGTAAAATATAGTTTATACCTACCTAATTCATTTTCTACTATAAATATTATACATTTCAAGATCTACTAACTAGGTACTAGGTAGTTATCTAATTTGGGGACAAATAAATCTAAAATGTAAGTATTGGCTATTTAAAAAAAAATCGAGTTTTTCCGAAAAACAATGACGCTGGCAAAAAAAAATTATCAAAGAAACTTTAGATTCCTTATGAGGAAACTAAGTAAAATAACAGATTCTACCGGTACGTACGAGGAATGATAAGACAATTCCAATCCACAACTCCTAATTCACAGACATTGGTAAAATGGTAAACAAATCAATACATACCTACCTTTACAAAAGAAAGAAAAAAGTCATACCTAGCTAAAATATTTATGTAACTTCTTTTGAAAAACTGCATTAATTTGCTAAAAATTAATCCGTCCCTGGCAAATTAAATCGTGAACCCATCTAAACTATTGTTTACTTGCTGTAAATGGAGGAATACCATATTAAGATTGATTAAATTAGAAAAAGTATTTTAAATTAGGATTAAGTACCTACTAAATAATATGTAACTAGATAGGTATCTATTGCCAAAGATTATATCTGATATTGCCATGAAATAAAATTGTTTGCATTAGTCGTAAAATTATAACAATAAATAATTAAATAATAATTATTATAATTTACTTACCGAGAAAAGTAACAACGAGCTCCCCCAGATTCCAGCTAATTAATATTTCTTTTGTTTCCTCCATTGTTATTAATAATATATGAATATTTAACAAAACTCAACACACCAAACTAATCACTAAGTACACTTAATTATGTTGGATGCACATTGGTATAATACATATCTGTTACTGTCTGTATACCTAGTCCGTCCTCACCACTTGTAGAAATTGGGATATCAATATCTAGGTATACACTTACTATCAATAAATCAAAATTTAATATATTAAATTAAAATATCTTCAGATTAGAACACCAAATAACTAGATCCTAGTTAGAGCGACGCCAAGACTCTAATCAAAAAATACCAAAATGAAACCCCCTCCCTCTACACTCTCAAGTGAGACGCGCTAGGTACAACGTGGTACACATAGAAGATGTTGTTGTCGGCACCTGCTTCGACAAAGGGTTTTAGGTACGTGGACTAGCAGCGAGGACAAACACATTAGGTAGAACGGGGAATAACCGTTGGCTGGAATAGAATGACGACTTATGTAGACAACTATAGGTTCCCATCTCTACCAGATAAAATAATTCGATAGGTATTTTGGAGGATAGAAATTTTGTAAATGAGAAGTATTAGGTAAAATAACTATTACACAGATTTAATTAAATCAGTGCCTATTTTAGCTATGTACTTACTTAGTTGTTAAAATCTTATTTATACTTAAATATTATAATGCACATACCTAGGTCCATTAATATACTAAAGCAAATAAATAAAATTTATAGGTAGGTAGGTATATGTTCCTATTAGAACTAATTTAGTTTTGGGTTTCATAAAACGATTTTTGAGAATAGTTAGGTACGTATAGGTACCTACCTAATTACCTCATTAAGTATTTTCTTAATAATAATAGCTACACCTAAGTGGGTACGTATGGAAATCTGTAGGTGTACAATACCTAATTCAAACAGAATACCGAACTCATTTAGCGCAAATAAAATTTTATATAGGTTCACAATTTGAAATCTTATTTAACTAATGCACATACAAGTCTCGTTTAGATGAGAAGATATCAGCTTAGCAGGAAAAATTGTCGTTTTAAGATAATGTAGTTACTCATACTTGATAACTACATTTACTACTTTAACAAAAATTTTGCGAAAACTAGCAAATTCACCTCTAAATAATATTTTTTATTTGGATAAACCAAGTTTTTTTTTTCTGTGTATCTCAACATTTTTTTAGCACCTTCACAATACTTTCCCTTGTCTGGAAAGTAAAAACATGTTAACTTATTTTTTTTTGCTACAAAGTGTCTGCTTAAGAAATACGTGCTATGTGCTCTCAAAACAACAGATTTTTTGACACGTTGGATTATTAAAAATTGAAATTGAATAAAGTATGATACACATTAAACGATGCCTGAATCACTATTTGCTGATGGGTAACGTGTATTTAAGGACACGCATTTATTCTGTGAAATTCCATTTATTACCATACGAAATTACCTGTGAATGGATTTTGAGCGATAAGTTTTCAATTTCCAACTCTAAATAGGCTTGTAAACAATCAGTAATTTATTGTTAAATTTTACTTGTAAAATTTCAACGCATTAAAACACAATGTGTTTGTTTATTCATTCATTGATTAACAAGTCTTGAAATGTTAGTTCGTCGATTTGGTCGAAACCAAATATTCTCGTACCTGCCTTCGGTCTAAACCTATTTTAAATCAATTGAAAATATCATGTTATGACAATAATATTATTACCCTAACTTTTTTGTTACATACTCATTTTCGAATTATTTAACCTAATAATAAAATTGATAAAACAGGTCTAAGGATGGAGGACCTCCAATTGTCCCAGATAGACGAAGAAAGCTACAAATTACCGGCAATGTGGTACAAATGGTATTGGATGACATTAATAAGGACGACGCTGGATTGTATAGAGTTTCAGCCACATCACCCATGGGTTCCAATGTTAGGTAAATTATTTAAATAATTTGCATGATAAAATTTGATAATTTTCATACAAGTTGTAATTTACGTTTCAATATTTTTATAACACACTGAAAAATAAAATTTCAATTTTGTATTAAATTAGAATAGTCAATTCAAATAATAAACTTCTTGCTTTGGCTTGACGCAAGGTACTGTAAATTATTAAATAATAATAATAATAATGTAATAAAGTTAATACCTCGCTGCAATCAAAATCAAAAAAAATACTTTTAACAGAAAAAAATGAAAAATAAATTCATCAGCACCGTTTTGTGTACTGACGTTTTTGCACATTTCTTTAACATGTTTTTCAAAATCACTATGAAACCTGAAAGTGAATTACTGAGAATTTACTTGCAGTGGCGGATGTAGGGCAAAGCGTTCAGCTTCATTCTTCATGGACAGTCGAGGTCCAAGAAAAGTTAGAACTCATTTTACTGCAAAGTAGAAATAACGGGACTGTTTCAAATACGTTTTTATTATTTCAGAAAACTTATAGGAATAAAAAAAGGTCAAGACACATTTGTTATTCATTAAAATACAATAGTAATAAGCATTAAAGGGCAGAGGGATAAAACATATTTAATCCCATTTTGACGATTCTATACGACGAGGCTTCATTTTGCAAAAAGTATTAATCAGTTCATTGACGTCAATCTCCCTCGACAAATTTATTTTCATGAGTGCTAAACGATTCAACCTTTGCTCACCCATTGAACTTCTGAAAAACTTGGTTCAGCGGTGGCTGATGTTACAGGTACAACAACAAATAAGTGAAGCAATACTCTTATATTTGGGAAATACATTTCATCGCTTTTATGCGCCAACAGCAGTGTTGTTTGTTGCACCTGCCATTTCTGCCTCCAAATATTTAGCTTTACAGTAAATTTCATAGCTGATCCTGGCATATCGCATAAGCCTTGTGTATTTTTGCACCTTCATCAATCCCGTTCAATTACTCAAGCGACATCAGCAGTACTCCCAGACTTATTTTTTAAGTACCCACCTTGTATTGTACACGTTGTACTGCTGCTGCTACTGCCCATCGATTCGCCACTGGTTACTCCCATTTATTTGTTGTATAAACTGTACTCTTCAAATTTCAGAGATATTGAACTACGAGTAAGCACTCAAAATGACAACGAAATGGACAACGATTCACCAGCATTTTTGCGACGACTGAACGATCAAACTGTCAAAGTAGGCACTAGAACTCGATTGCTAGTCGAAATTAATAGTAGCACAGACTTAACGGTAAGTAAAATAAAATGAATATATTGTTAAAGTAATATAAAACGACAGTATGTAAAAAATTTCTGCGAATACCATGGGTGCAGAAATTGCATATTTTAACACATCTGTGAAGTTCAGGATGACTTTTACAAAAGAAAAACAGCATACAATCAAAATAGATTATTAATAACAAAAACACAAACTATGCAAACGTTTCGTCGATATATGTTGGCTTCCTCATGGTTAGTTTAGATTGAGTTATGTAGATATTTATGGTGTTTCAAAAAGACGCGACAATATATAAGGGGGTGATTTCTCAGGGAAGTGTATTTCCCCCATTAATGGCATAGGTAATTCATATATTATGAATCTTGTTTTAAATTTATTTTAGATAACTGTGTTTGTTGTATATTGAATAATATGGTTGGGGAAGCCTAAATATTGTAGGCAGAAGAAATTGTTTTTTTTTCTATTTACCTATATTTTAATGTTTTAATTTTTATTTACCAGTATTATTATTACACCTACTTCTCTATAGCATCGGGGAACCTTATTGTATTATTTTCAAATGCTGTGTGTTTTGGAAATTTAGGTTATTGGTTTTCGAATTGTTTACTTCAGGTTTAGGATGGAGATTTGAAAAAAATATAAAGTATCGGCCGTTGAGCAGGAGCGGACAAGTTTACTAAAAAAACTTTTGCTCTTTGCTAAGGTGTTTGAGTATTAATTATTTATATCTTAGTATACTATTATTTTTCTTATATTTATTTCAGTCTTTATATGTTTAATTTTATACTTTGTGGAATTTTTGAATTGAAATAAATATATTCATTATTATTATTTTATGAAAAAAGTTCTCATAAACAGACGTCCGGAAATGCATTGTTTCCAAGATACAAGGTGTTAAAGTTTTTTTTGTAAATAACGGTTTTTTTTTTTAATTAAGTCAAATATCTCTGTTCTCTTGGTGTACTCTGTACATTTTTCGTATTGTGTTTTCATTATTACCAGAATTCTTCATGGGCCGCTGTGATGTTGACATACAGAAAGTTACCTAAAATTACATGAATTTGAAATAGAGTTATTTAATAAAGCAACAATGTTGGCGCAGTCGGTTAAAACGTTTCACGAATTTTTAGCTGGTCGTAGGTTTAATATTATTACTGACCATATTGTTACCCAACCCTAGTTTGTTGAATTCTAAAAAAGCTATTCCTGTAGTTGTTTCTCCCAGAATACCGCGATTCTTATCAGCATTGCAGTGCTGATGCTATTAGTATGCTGCCAGTTAAATTGATTTCTGACAGAACACCTGACAAATTAGAAGTCTTATTGTTAGAAAGTATGAAAAATTTCGGAAAAGGAAATTGCTAATGAAACTACAAAAGATCTTATTTTACGCCAAGTTTTAACATGGTTTGACTCTGGTTGGCCATCTAGTTCCTGATGCAAAATTTCGCCCTTATTTTCTAAAACAATTACAATTATCGGTTAAATTTTTGACTTTATGGAAATAGAGTAGTCATTCCACAAACATTCCAAATAGAATTACTTTCTTTATTGCATGCTCCACATCCTGGTATTTGCTAAATGAAGTCATGTGCTCGGACTTATGTATTGTGGCCGAATATAGTTTCAGATATAGAGAGAGGAGTTAAATTATGTACGAAATGTCAACAAGTTATAAATTTGTCACCAAAAGTTTCTTTTCAAGTTTAACTGCAAACTAGTGCTCCGTGGATTATGCTCCATGTTGATTTAGCTGGTCCGATTAGCTATTCTATTAGTTGTGGATTCCTACAGTTGGAAATTTCAAAGTTAAAATTAATACTTCGAGTGAAATAATTTTTTCACTTCGTCGTATATTTACTACCCATGGACTGAAGAAACAAATTCTCGACCAACAGAATTTAAGTATTTCTGCAAACCTAGTACAGTACCTCCTGTTCATCCATCTTCAAATGGACAAGCAGAACGAATGGTTGAACACTTGAAAAACGTTTAGTCACTCTTACTGAAGGCGATATTGATCTAGAATTAGCTAGACTATTATGTGGTCAGCATACTACCCCACTTGATTCGTCTGGGAGAACTGGAGCTGAGTTATTAATGGCCAGAAAATTATGAGCGGACACTGAGTTTTTGAATGAAGCTGTAAGAAATTTTACCGAAGAGACTTTGGATTTAAAAAAATGTTGGGATGGTGATAAATGGTTTAAAGGTGTTATTACTGCTAAATTGGGTTCAGTATCATATGAGCTTAGGAGTCCAAATGGCAGTATCATGAGGCGTTATTTTGATCATATTAGATCTCGAATAACCTTCGTGGGGAGACGGCGGCGTCCTAAGAAGAAGAAGGCGTTAGGGAGGCAACGTAATAAAAATTATTGCCAAACAAATGTACGCCACTTACTGTAATTTACTTTTGACATTGTCTTGAGATAAAGCAACTAAAATTATAACTTGTTTATCTTTCGTATGTTTTCCATATGTTGTTTCGTTTACGAGATAAAAAACCACCCACTTAAATATTGCCGCGTCTTTTTGAAACACCCTGTATATTTGTTGAGCCACTACTTTTATTTCAATAATATATTAATTTATTGCTCCTATCCAATAAGTATAGATTATTTCTTTAAATTATATAAAAAAAAAAGTCTTACATAACCCCTTAGTTAATGTTTATGGGTCTTCTTCCATCTTCATTCTGCCAAAGCCACAACAATTATTGTTAAATGTTCTTATAGTTTAGATGATTTAAATGTTTATCTTGAGTGAGTCTATTTACAATTGCTGATAATTATGATATTTTGGAGATATTTATAATTTAATTTAGGTAGATTATTCTAAAATAAGACATGCATAGGCGGTTTTGTGTCAGCTACTAAAATAATACAAAATATAAAGTGTTTAACCCGTAATTTAGTGACAATGGTAATATATTTAACAACACATTGCATGCAATTGGGTCTATCTAATGTTTATGTAATTATATTTTTTGCCAAGATTTTTGTTCAGTGTCAGTTCAGTCAGAAAGTATATTATTTTAATGAAAATAAATCTAGCACCAACATTTGATTCTTTCAGTCTCTTTAAATATTCAGTAATATTTTTTAAAACTCAAAAACAAGTCAAACACGAGTAATTGATGTAATTCAAATATATAAAAGTCCACTTCTGCCTTTATATAGATAAATGGATTCCGCGAGAGCCGTAGAGGAACAAGTTTCATGAAATTGTTTGCAAGTAAAAAAGTAATAGGCTGCAAAATAATGTTGTTGAGATATTTTTTCCTTGGATAAGAAATAATAAAGCAGCAAGTCGGAATGTCGATTTTCAATTTCATGCTTTTTTGGTCTCTTACAAAAAATAAATTTAATAAATAATAAAATAAATCTCCACAAAATTAATTTTCATCAATTCATTCTAATAAACAAACAATTGACGTAGATACACTAATAGTGGTCAAGAAATTGTAAACATTATACATGTTTAGGGACTCCAGGTTACCTTATCGGTACTGATATGTACTTATGAGTAAAAATTAGGAGCGGCCTAGTTATGTAAAAAATACAGTTCAATTAGAGGTAACAACCGCATAATATGTGTATCCTCAAATAACAAACGACGGTCTCCTTGGTGTATTCAAAAAGAAATAGTTGTTTTTTTTTTGTTTTCTGTAGACCCTATTTCGCTAAATTTCAAAATTCATTAGGGGTGTTGTTACATTTGCCTGAGATAATAATAATAATAATAATCTTTATTCAGTAAGTAACATACATCGCTAATACAATACTCAGTATATAAAAACAACATACAGTTACTCCCCGAAAAGGCAGAAGTGCAACTGGCAAACTTGGTCTGCAAGCTGTTTTAAACACTCAACCTTATACACAAAAAGACAACACATATAGCTCTCTAATTACAAAAATGCATACGCAAATTATACAAAACAAACATTCATATACTGATTAAGTGAGACTACGCTTAAGGCGCTCGAGAATGTAGAAACCGAACTAGCTTTACATTGAGGGGAGATGGCATTATATAGCCTTGCTATATCGAATGTAAAGCTTCTCTCAAATATACCAGTTCGATGAACAGGCGGCGTTAAGCTGCATCTAAAACGTAAGTTCAAGTTGTGGACATCTGTGCGAAACGTAATTCTTCTGTAAAGATATGCAGGTTGTATAAGTGTAATAATCTTGTGGTACAATGCAGCTCGATACTCATAGCGTCTGGTTTTCATATCCAGCCAGCCTGCACTTTTTA
The DNA here is from genome assembly GCA_911728435.2 of Apoderus coryli. Lineage (NCBI taxonomy): Eukaryota > Metazoa > Arthropoda > Insecta > Coleoptera > Attelabidae > Apoderus > Apoderus coryli. The sequence continues at coordinate 3,880,329 of OU452204.1, read as the reverse complement.
GTTTGTGTGAAACTGGCCGTCCTTTTCTAATGCCATAAATAAAACGTAAGCAATACTTCTGTATCTTTTATATACGATGTGCTGTAAGAGCTGTAAGGCACGGACCATAGACAGTGTCACAGTGATTGAAATTCGACAGTACAATGGAATCATATAATATGGTTTTAAGCTTTATGTTAAGGATGTGCCACGAATAGTATAACAACTTTAGATTCCCTACAGCTTTCTTTAGGCACTCCGACACATGCCCGTCGAACCTCAAGCGACTATCCATAAACAAGACCAAATTCCTCGCCTCAGACTTAACCGGCAACACCGTGCCTTCAATCTTGACCATAACGCTATCACTCAGTCTCCGAACATCAACTGGCCTGCGGAACAACATTGCGACGCATTTACTCGGGTTAAGTACCAAACCATGTTTTAATGAAATTCTATTCAAGATTTCCAAGTCATCATTAACAATCCGGCAACCAGAATCAAAAATAAAATTTGGGGAACTATAATCAAATTTGTAATGATTGTTATATTTTTTCATGTCAGATTAAGGAACTTATTGACTCTGCATTATCTCATCTAAACTAGGGAATGTTTAATAAACTAGAATTAATATTTATTTTTTGTGGCTATACATTTTGCTGTTGGACAATAAATGCTATTATTATTGTTATAAACCTAGGTATGGTTTTATTTAGCACCGTGTTGAAATGACATGATTAAGGTGGAGGCTAGGGCTGTTTTGGATTGTATTCCTAATCAAAATTCAATAAGTAGACTTGCATTAAGAAATTGGTACCGCTTGTTATATGTTCCTGCAGTATATCAATATCAAATTAATACAAACCAATGAACAAAATGTCCGCACCATTATCAACGTACTTGATGGTGCCAGTCAAATTCAAATCTTGAAACAAGCGAACATTAAAATAAGTTTATTAATTTACAATGTGATTATTTGTCGTTCATTAATACTAAAAGATCAGTGAATGCTTTTCAAATAACATTCAAATAAAATATCCAAAAAATTGTTGTATTGTGATTTTAATGTTTTCATTCATTGCCATGCGAAAACCTGTAGGTACCTTTGCCTATTTTTATGTTTTAAATAACAACAGCCTCTAAATATGAGAATTAAAATTGTATTATGTGATCGTAGATTGAATGGTACAAAGATGAGAAACTAGTGTTTGAAAACGACAGATACAAGTTTGTTAACGAAGGCAATTTTCATTGCATTGATGTGGTACCAGTCACATCGATTGACACGGGAAGATGGAAATGTACAGCACGAAATGTTAATGGACAATCGACTAGTACTTGCCACCTCAACGTACTGGGTAAGGCAAGAGGAAGGGATTCGATCGATTATGAAGAAACTACATGGTGGAACAATCTGAAAATCTGGTGTAGTACTTAGGTTAACGGGACCAACTCGGCTAATGTGTTTTCAAAAATCTAGCGCTTCCGGTTATACCGGAAATGGGTATCAACTTCCTTATTTCAAATACGACCCTATATAAATTATATTTTTTTGGCTTCTCCTTGTAATTCTAAACATATTTCATACATACTATGACATACTGTCGCTAGCCGTTTTCGAAATATTTGAAATTTTATGTCCAAAATGACGTTTTCAGAATAAAGAATAATAACAATATTTTTTTTATATGGAAGCTCTAATAATTTAATTTGTTACAATATCCTAGGAGATATAGACCTAATTTAGGCGCCTACGTATATTTTTTTAGTAAATATTAATACAGGGTATTTGAAAAAAGGGTAAAAAATCAAATTGAAAAAAGTGTCATAACTCAAAATTTTTAAATGGCAACCCCCCATTTTATATTTTTTATATTTTTTTGCATAAAAAATAAGGGCAAGTTTATGAAAGGATGTCTATCACAAAAACTGATAGTTTTCAAAATATTGGCAATTTTACATTTTTCTATTACAATATAGTGATATGAATTTGAAATTTAATGGATTTTAGTTGGCCATGAGGGCTTTAAATAGCAAATATGACACTTGACAAAAATAATCAACAATTATGACAAATTGTAGTAATAATCATGGCGGGCGCATAAATTATACTAATGAATACTATCTAAATTTGTTTAATGGTTTATGGATAATGTGACAGAGTGATAACAAGAACGTGTGATATCATTTGCTACCAAATACCCAGAAAAACATAAACCATCACCAAAAGTTGTTAAACTAATAATACATATTTTCGAAAGTTTCGAGTCTGTGAAGAATTCGATTAACTAATAAGAAATGTTCAAAATTTTGACCTTGAACTTCTAAACACTTTTCACATCTCAAAATTAATTGTTCATGTGTTGCCTGCCGAATCGATGGTTGACTCAAATTGGCAAATGCATTCCGAACTCTTTGCATACTGTCCTCTTTAGTGGTCAAATGCCTGCTGTACACTTCATTTTTGATCGTCCCCCAGATATAATAATCGATCGCTTTTAGAAAATCCAGACTCCACTGCAAATTGTCGCAGAGATGTCGTAGGATATGCCGTGAAGTACCCCCGTTTTATTTTTGTCTTTACGGACCCAACATTTTTGAAATGATCTACGAGTATTATCCGTTTAACAACTTTTGGTGATGGCTTGTGTTTTTCTGGGTACCTGGCAGCATAGGTATCACACGTTTGTTACCTCACTCTCTCACATTATCCATAAATAATAAACAAATTTAGATAGTATGCGAGAGTATAATTGATACGCCCGCCATGATTATTACTACTAATTAATGTCTACAATTTGTCATAATTGTTGATTATTTTTGGCAAGTGTCATATTTATTTGCTATATAAAATCAATTAAATTTCAAATTCATATCACTATTGTAATCGAAAAATGTAGAATTGCCAATATTTTGAAAACTATCAGTTTTTGGGATAGACATCCTTTCATAAATTTGCCCTTATTTTTGATGCAAAAAAATATAAAATGGGGGGTTGCCATTTAAAAATTTTGAATTATGACACTTTTTTCAATTTGATTTTTTACCCGTTTTTTCAAATACCCTGTATTAATATTTACTAAAAAAATATACGTAGGCGCCTAAAGTAGATCTATATCTCCTAGGATATTCTAACAAATTAAATTATTAAAGCTTCCATATAATAAAAAATTGTTATAATTCTTTATTCTGAAAACGTCATTTTTGACATAAAATTTCAAATATTTCGAAAACGGCTGGCGATAGGTATAACATATTATGCATGAAAGATGTTTAGAATTACAAGGAGAATCCAAAAAAATATAATTTATATAGAGTCGTATTTGAAATAAGGAAGTTGACACCCATTTCCGGTATAACCGGAAGTGCTAGATTCTTGAAAACATTTTAGCCGAATTGGACATATCGATCTAAGTACTACATCAGATTTTTGGATTGTTCCACAGTGTTGTTTCTTCATAATCGATCGAATCCCTTCCCGGTGGGACACCCGGTATAGAACGGGAAATTCTTGGGATGAGGCTCATAAATTACAAACAGACTAAATAACAATTTCTTATTTAATGTCAAAACATTTTTTTAAACAACGTTTCGGCAACGTACAACTGTTGCCTTCTTCAGGTAACACATATAATACAAAAATCTTCTAGTAGACAAGTGTTTTTGAATTCATTTGAATCCTTCTCAAATCTAAATACTTTATTTCAAATCGTGACGTCAAATATTGGACAACAGTACTCTAATTTAGCTCGTATATATGCATAGTACCTACAAGATTTTTATTGTATCCAATCATTAAAACATTCAAGAAAGCCATACATCTTAGACGCATTTCTTACCGAAAAAATATTCACTTTTAAAGCCTTCTACCGCCCAAACCAACCAATCTTGTATATTTGTAGATATATTGGGTTTATATTCCGATATGTGTGCAATTACTTCTGGTATATTCTCTTACACTTTATCAATTATTGTAATACACAGGAATGCGTCTCTTGAATTTAGCTTTGCCTCGTCATACACTAAAAAAACAGTTAACTCACACAAAACAATAGTTTTCAAAAGGTATTGTAGATTTTTACTTAATTTACGCTTTGAACTTTTTGACAGTGTGTTGTTTGTCCTACGACTGTCTACGCTTTTTTAGCAGTGAAATATGTAGGTACTGACTTTAATACTTTTTCCCTCCAAATTCTGTTCGGATTGTGTTTTGGAGAAATTTAAAATGAACCCCAAAATAAAAAAAGTTAACTCTCTGCAGCTACCCCAAAACGAGAGCTCAAGCGACCCTATGTTGATATAAAAAGTCTAAACACCCTAAGAGATTACTTATATTTGTGTTTTCTTAATTTGATTTGTTTTATATTAAAAATATTCTTTAGTACCGAAAACCTACAAGCCACCCGAGTTTCTCGAAGAACTCCAAGCTCTTCTTACGGAACAGGGCACCGTCTCATTGGAATGCAAGGTAGTTGGAGTACCAACACCTCTTCTGCGCTGGTTCAAAGACGGTAAAGAAATTAAAGCTGGCGATGTCCTAGCATTAACTGCAGATCCGAATGATGCGACATCACTGGGAATTTACAGTTGTGAGGCGAACAATTGCATGGGTACAGCCATATCCAGTTCCAGATTACATGTGGTTGGTGGGGATCAAGATACTAATAGACAAGTGGAGAGGTAAAATATATTTTAATTAAACACGTTTAATTAAATTATAAAGCAGTAAAATGAAATTATTTGTTATTAAAAAATATATTTTCAGAGAATTTTCTGGTCCCCCGCCAGTATTTAGTCGGGATCTTCAAAGCGAAGAAATAAAAATTGGTGATCCATTATTACTTTCATGTCAAGGTAATTAGTTACAAAATAGTACCTAAACAAAAAACTAAGGCCATCTTTGCAAATTTTCAGTGTCTGTTCCACCCTGGCCCAAATCTATCACATGGTACAATTCAGAAGGAAAAATAGACGATCAATTAAGCGATAGCAGATATAAATTAATGGCGGATGGTCTGGGTGGTTATATGATTGAAATTAAGCCGACTGAAGCCAAAGATCAAGGCGAATGGAAGTGTGTGGCTGGCAGCGAAAATAATGCCGTTTCTATTTCTACATGTCAAATTAAAATGATCAGTAAGTGTTACCTACCATTGAAATAAGAAATAAGTAAAATAAATAAGAGCGTAATATAAATTTTACTTACATTTAGGATATTAAACCATTTAAAAGGAATTATTGTACCTACCAGTGTCTGTTTTCAGTTCCTAAACACTTCAAGAAACCTCGTTTTCTTGACACCCTAAAAGCAGTATTAACTGAAGAAGGTCTGGTCTCTTTCGAATGTAAAGTAGTGGGATCCCCAACGCCATTATTGCGGTGGTTTAAAGATGGACAAGAACTAAAACCTGGTGATGTCTATCAACTAACAGGCACAAACTCTTTGGGATCCTATTGTTGTATTGCCCGAAACTGTATGGGTGAGGCGCGAAGTTCTGCTGAACTTACTGTTGAAGATATTCAGAGTCAGTTGAACGATGAGGAACGGGAACAGCTGATATCGAGAAGTCAAGCTCCCAAGTTTATTCATGGGCTTAAAAGTGGGGAATCGAAAATTAATGAAGCATTCAGATTTTCTGTGCAAGGTATGTAGAAATTGTTTTATTCATAATTTCTTAAGAAAGTGTTTTGTATTTTGATTAATTAATAATATTTTTTGATGCTACCACATCTATACCAATAGATAATTTGTTATGCTATATTTGCAGTAAGTGTTACAACGCCATTGCCAACTTTGTCATGGTATCGAGATGATCAACCAGTAGATTTAGAACCAGACCGATATAACGTGAATAGAGAAAACTTAGGTGTATGCCATTTGGATATACGGCAGTTAGAATTTACAGATCAAGCCGAATGGAAATGTGTAGCTAGTAACGAATTTGGACATGCGGTGACAACATGCTTTTTGAGATTAGTCATACCTAAACACTTTAAAAAGCCCAAGTTCTTGGAATGTTTACGGGCTGTACTATCAGATGAAGGTGCTGTGAACTTAGAATGTAAAGTTATAGGTGTACCACAGCCTGTACTGAAGTGGTATAAGGATGGAGTTGAACTGAAACCAGGTATGTATTGTTAAATACAATAATTAAAAAGAAAAAGTGTTCAAACAGTTCTTTCCTTTGGCTATGCAATAAGAATCATATTTATGGTTGCACGAAGCAACTCTACTATATGAATTTTGGTACCTACTTGAAATAAGTAACAGGAACAGAGTCCCATTTAAAAGTTCGACAATATTTTTCAAACCAAGTTTATTATACCAATTCCTTTTCAAACAATGTTTAAATCATTACTTAACTGAAGTAGGTAGATCTGCTAATTCCAATATTTTTTTCAGGAGATATCCATAGAATTACTTCTGGTCAAGATGGTACATGTTGTTTAGGTACATACACTTGTGAAGCAAGAAACTGTATGGGTACAGTCGCATCTTCAGCTTCATTGCTTGGTTTTGAAGATCAGAGATCACGTCCACAACACGAACGTCCAGAATTAGCACGACAGCCTTCGTTATCAACAATTAACGAAGAGAGAACTTCACAATTGTATGACACAGCTGGTGATGTTTCTCTAACTCTAAATGGAGCTGAACTTTCTTTCTCATTGGAAGGTAAAGAGGTGTCTGTTTCGTTGTATGAAACACCTGATCTTACTGAGGAGGAAGCTCTACAAATAGTTGAAATGTATGCTGAGCAGTTGTCTGAACATATATCAGGTAGGAACAAACTTATAGAAACACTTTATATTTTGCACAATTTTCATTTTAGAACACAACATAGTAGAGCTGCCACCCTTACGTTTCATCAAAGAATCCTCAACCTCAGGCAACTTGCTAATGGAAGCTGTTCTTGTAGACGTTTCTGATGAATATTTTACTACAGTTGATGAGGATCTTCGAACTGAAGCTGATGTTGAAGAAATCTTCTCATTAACCGATGAAACTGGACAGCCACTGACTTCAGTCACATCGGAGCGATTAAAAATTGATGTGACTTCAAGCACAAGTGGAGCTGAAAAGCCTAAACGACCTCCTCGTAAAAGTGATTCACAAAAGAGTACTAACAGTTACTACAGTTTATCTAAAAATATATCTTTAGATTCCAACAATGAGAGTTTGGCCGGAGCTACTGAGTTGGATAGCGAAAGTTATGGAGATTTCGAGAGTGCGATTAGTTCAGATCGTATAGCACCTCTTGAACATGATCGGGCTTACAAAGTAGCTACTATAACTGAAACCACTAGCTTACCTGGAGATGATTTAGACGGCGAAGCGAGGAGACCTTTAACGCCCAGGACAAGCCATGAAATAGGTATTACTTTTTTTTTATTTTTAAATTAGATATAGACCTATTTTTTATTTAGGCTCTGATCTAAGAGTTAACGTAAGTGAAAGCCAAGAAATTAAACGTCGCAGACGATCGTCACAAAGTTCGGACGAAATGTCCAAAGACGGTTTTAAGCGAGGTACTTTACGTCAAACAGCAAGTTTAAGCACACCCGATAATCATTTCCAACGCGATCCTCAGGGTAAAACTTATCCAGTATTAATTTTAATTGCAACTAATTACTTTATGAAATTCAGGTGAGGAAGGCGATGGTTTAATAATAGACCTAGAAGTTAACGCAGCTAAACAACAAGAACTGAAACAAAAGGAATCTGAAGCAATAGAGCAATTAAAACTTATCCTGAACCAACTTCAGTTAGATCTGATTAAAGTTCAGGAGAAAACTGCGGATATTTCTTCACAAAAATCTACACCAGCAGCTGCAGACAGAAGTATAGATGTTATCAAAAGCATTGCGCAACCGATCAAAGATATTCAAACTGTTTTTGAGACGTTAGCCCAAAGAGAAATTTCCACAGTGGAGCTATTAGCTCCACCAATTTTTGAGCTGCAGAAAAGTCTGTTGGTAGCTGAAAAATGCATTGCGATGAGAGGTAAGTGTCAAAGAGTTCTAATTTTTCATAATTATATCAATTTATTAATAATACGAATTTAAATACCAACCTACGAAATCTAAATTCCCAGAAAATATTTTGAAGGTGTCTTAGAATGTACCTATTTGTTTATTTAATAATATTTTTTGAAGTGATGCATTACGACGAGGAGCGTGATGTATTTGTAAATCAAAGGCGTCCACTCCACAAAATATTTTTATATAGATGTTCAAATTCGCCAAACACGTTTCAGAAATTTATGGTTCAATCTGCAGTGGCATTAATAAATCTTACGAAGAATTCTTACCAAGTGTTTTAAGTTTTAATATGGATTCAAACATGTATTTGTTACCGTGAAAGTCCGAAATCTAGTGAATGTAGAGATATGCCGGTGAATGTTAACATTCACCGAGTTACTTGGCGTTTGTCCGAAATATTGATCAAATATCATTATTCCTCACTTACACCGGCGAATGTCAACATTCACCATGCACTCATGGTGAATGTTGAAAAGAAACATTATTTTATTGAATGAGAACAGGAATAAAGCTCTTGTTATTATTTATTTCATGTTAAAACATGTGAAAACTTTTCCAGTAAACATAAAGACATTGTTGAACTTAATACAAACTAACAAATTGAAATGAGAAATAAAATACATATTTTTACTGAAATGTTAAAAACAAAGAAAATGTATGACGAACTTATTATTTATTGCAACAACTCAAACTACCGTGACACTTGGAATTGCTCTTACAGCTACATTTAGCCGTGGAACACTTCATTTTGAAGTTACAACGTGTATAGCCTTGCCCTCGACTTTTTGAATTAGCAGAAGCTGCTTCTCTTAGCGACATTTCTGTGGTTGAGACTTCATCCATGGAAATTAGTAACTTTTCCTTACAAATTGTGAATTGATTACGGGTGAAAAGCTGCTTCAAGGTACCATTTTTGTTTGCTAATCAATAAAAGTCTGAGTCCTCTATTCTAACAACAGTCGCCAGTACATTCCGGGGATATGTACGACCACGGTCGACGTCAGGAACTTTAATTCTTACGGTATCACCAATTTGGGCCGGAGGAAACTTAGTTTTTGAGGTTCGCAGCATTTTTGTTGCTTGATGTTGGAGATTTTCTCTTGCGGCTATTCTTTTTGAATGAATAAGCTCGTGTTGTTCAGTCAGCAGTTTAGCAGAAGGCGAGCTAGGTTGCAGATTAGTCAGTGCTTGAGAGGAAGACTTGCTGGGTCATCCATGTCATTTTCATCTGAAACTTGGTCATCAATATGGTCCTTAACCCAATTTTCTTCACAGGTATTAACGTAAGCTTCTAGCTCTTCTTCGGTTTCAATGTCTGCAATTTCCCCGTGAGGAAGAGATGACGATGCTATTCCTCTTTTTGATTTAAGGCCAAACAGTGCTTCATATGGACTCTGGCGTATTCCTTCATGATAAGTTGTGTTTGTAACGGTTCTGGGTAAAACTCGCAATATTATAAATCTTTTAAAGTGACTGCAATCTGCAAACAATGTGTTAATACATCGGCTCATTCCCGCTACAGCGGTTTTAAGCCCAAATGGCATAACTAAAAATTCATAAACACGATTCTCAAATTTAAATCCACAGTACTGTGTAGAATCATCAGACAATTTGATTTGCCAAAATCCGCTGGTCAAATCCAGTGTAGAAAAAACTAAACATTTATTATGCATATGCAGTAAATGTTCCGCAGGCTTAGGACACTCATAATCCATGGCTATTTTCTTATTAAGCGCTTGGGCATCTAAACAAACACGTACTGTTTTGTCCTTTTTAATAATGACAACTAATGGTGAGATGTATGACGTTTCTGATTTTCTGATGATTTTATTTTCAAGCATTTCTTCAATTTTTTTATTTACTAGTTCTAAGTGACACCTGGGTATAGGGTATGATCTAGCTCGAAATGGTTCTTCATTAATTAGTCTTATTTTATGCGTATAGACGTTGGTAAGACCTGGCTTGTCTGAAAATATATTATATTTGCTTATTATAACAGCAATTTCATCTGGTATCATGCCTCTATCTGGAATAGATTCATTCGTATCTATGTCTTCTTTGTCGATCTCATCCTCCATCATAAGGATATCTTTATTTGAGAAATCATCCATAACATAGTTTTTAAAAAAACTTTATTATTCTGTATACATATGAAGTTCTGTGCAAAATCTATCTTGGCATCGACTTTATCCAGAAAATCAACTCCCAAAATTAAATCATGAATTAGACCGTCAATCACTATGCAGGCCAAATCATACTCTTTATTGTTTAATAATATTTTTAAGTAAGTTTGTATAGTGACCGGTCTGCTTTTATTGCCGAAAGCTGCCACAACTTTTAAGCCTGTTATCGGTAATCGCATTAAAGTTGAATCCTGTTCAGTTACTTTATTGAAAAAACTTCTCGATATACACGAAAGTTGGCATCCAGTATCTATTAAAAGTGAACATGTTATTGTTCCTATTGTCCCCGATATTAAAGGTGTTACTTTCTTTTTAACTTCCACTTCTTCATCTGAGTCTGCAAATATCGTGGAACATAAGATGTTACTAGGACCAGGGGGAAATGACGCTTGTTTTTCATTATTTTTAAGCACCACACCATTGTTCGCAACATACCGTGTGAGTGTTTTTTCATCTTTGTTAATTACAGCCCCATACTTCTGTCCAGGTGCACTTTTGGAGCTTGACAAGTACACCTCCTTTAGTTTTCCTGATGGATTTCTGCTAACTCGCAAATATTTGACTGCGAACCATTATGTGACTCCTCCCGCTCAAAATTAATTGCATTAACATCGCACTTCGGGTTTAGACTGTATTTATTTCTTTCCGTATATCTTCCGTTATTACCACCATTTGACTGTCTGCCATTAGTTGTATCTCTCCGTTGGAATATACTGCTTTGCTGTCTTTGATTATATTGAGCTGCTCTTGACCGAGTTTGCTCAGAGCTGTCCTGATCTCTAGTTCGCTGAAAACGTGTATCCGTCTGACTTTGTTGATACCTCGAAACTCCATCGTGACCACTTCGAGATGCCGAATTTTTCTGTCCATCATTACGCCCAGGAAATACATTATATTGGTTCACGCCCTGATAGCTGGTACGATTTCTGTAGTACGGATACTCTCGCCTGCTATTATTCAGCTCCAGTTGGTCCAGCTTCTCCAGTATTTCGTAAACATTTTCGGGAGTCTTTGGGAACACCGTGGTTAAAATCCTAGATATATGTATAGGGAAATGACTAATAATTATACCAACACCTTCTTCTATTGTCAGCATTTCTATGTCCCTAATCTTTTTGAGCATTTTCAAAAAATATGTTGACATGTCAGAATTATCGCCTGTTCTGTATTGACCTCTATAAATCTGATATAGTGCCTCTTGTTGCTTCTCCCTGCTCCAAAAACGATTTAAAAATTTTGTTTTAAAATCATAATAATCTCTACAATCCGCACAAAAAACTTCTTCCCACAGCCTAGCAGCACCCTTTAAACTCTTTCGAGCCCAATTCAAGCACTCAGTGGTGCGTAATTCTTGCTCTTCAAACCATGATTCCAAACGATTTATAAATTCTCTAGGACTCATGTTGCTAGTTCCGTTAAATGTAGGCAGAGTCCTACTGTCAATGGGAAATCTACAAAATACTCTTTCTGCTTGATCAGGACACGCTCCGTTCATCCTACTATCAAAATAATCTACGTTCGATCCCAAAATATTTTTAGTTAAATTTCGGGTGCCTGTCTTCTTTTTGACCCCTTCACCGATTTTGCTTGCCGACCGATTCTGTCCTTTGATGACCGTAGCCAATTCCTCATCACTATAATCGCCTGATATAGTTTCAGGTGTTTTTTGTAAAGGTGGGAATAGTGCTCTTGAACTGTCTTTGTTTAAGTGTTGACGGAATTTTTCCAGCTGCTCCGTAGTTAAATCCCTTTCTTCTTTATCAAATCCCCTCATTTCTGGTACCAGAGAGACCCTAAACCTGTCAACTTCCGCATGTCGTTTGTCCTTTTGTCGTTCAGTAATGTTTCTTGAAATATCCTTCAAATCATTCAAATCTCCTCCACCACAGGCCATTTGTATTTATTCCCGTAAGTCTTGCGTAAAATTTGCAAACTAATTCACAAGGAAAATAATTCTAAAGACTGAGAATGATCTAAATCCCGGCTCGAAATAGCAAATCAGATTCGCGTGACCAAAACAAACTCAGAACAGTTCGCTTATTTAAACTAGGGAAAAAAAAAATAAGAATAGCAACTTCGCAGGATATTTTACTATGTGTGTATGTGTATTGTTTTCCAAACAAAAATTAATATAAAATAAATGAGCAAAAGTAATCAATAACTTATGACCCAAACGACTGCGAAAAATTCCCCCCGACCACTGTATACATCAACATCAATAATTGAAAACACCAAAACCAAATTTACATTATAAATTCTTCCTTTTAATTCATTAAATAATTCTGAAATTAATTGAGATTATTGTATAGGTACCTACTAACGTTATCAAAATTAGCAATCAAATTAACTAGCAAATATGTGCAGGTATTTTAAATATCTATGTTAAATTTTTAGAAAATATAGATAGAATATAGAAAATTATCGATAATAAATATTTTGTTTCTTTTTTTTATTTTATTTTAATTCTCGTATCGGACATAGCAAAAAAAAAACCAATACATATAGCAAATTATTGGACATAAAAAAAAAATAAATATCGAAAAGAGAAAAAAATATGGGTTAATTTACGTTGGGCGCCCATTTGTAACGGTTCTGGGTAAAACTCGCAATATTATAAATCTTAACTTTATTATTAATATTATTCAACGAAAGAAATTACAAATTTTTATAATATCTAATATGCAATCAAAAACCCGGGCCAGGGATATTAACTTAAACATGTAAATATATATATATATAACTATGACACAATAAATAACAATCATAAACTCTATACTTATTTAAACGAAACCACGCAATTGACTAAGTCTTAACAAAAAAACACAAAGTTCATGTTACACAACTTAAGTGGAACGGACTCACCAATTTTTAACAAACATTAACACCAAGTTCATGTAACACACTTAAGAGGAACGGACTCACCAATGTTGAACAAACATTCTTCCACATTTTATTTTACATAAACATCTACGTAATACATTGTATATCCATTTGTCTTATTAACATCCTGGGTTACTTGTGGTATGTGGTATTGCATAATACATACATATATATATAAAATAACTTCTTGCTACAATTAATTAAAATCAGTTTACTAGCTATCCTTAATAACAATCAGAAATTCTTATTTGATGAGAAATCTTACCCATACAACCGTGACAATGTCCGTTTGGCATAAGTATGGCAAGAGTAAAATTACTTTATTATTAATATCAATAATTATCCCACTATTATCAAATCAGACATACTCGTATATATTATAACTTTATTCTTAAGAAAGTTCTTTATTCCCAAAATGAATTAAAATGTGTACTTTTAGTACATTTTCAAATAATTCCCCTTATCTTATTGAATGTACTTTTTTTACCTTTTTCTTTTTAATCCTCAATATTATTTCTTTAATGTAGCCCGTAGAACTCTGAATATTGATGAATACAGGGCAAGCCAACAGTCTCGCAATCATTCAGATTCTATAGTATAAGTTAAAGTTAAACGCACTCGTTGCATGTTTTTGGCAAACTGGACAAACGACAACCCTTCTGATCATCTTTTTGAATCATTGTCGTGCATCCACGCAGTTAACATATTCTGTATGTCCTGATTGGCCCGTTGGACTGAGCCTTGCGTTTGGCTATGACGAGGCTTTCCGTGCACTATTTTAACATCTTTCCACATAGCGCACAATTCAGATATAACTCAGTTACTGAACTCTCTTCCATTATCCGAATACAATATGGCCGGAGCAACAAATATTAAGAAAATTTCAAGAAGGTGATATGCCACATCTTCCGCTCTCTTGGTCTTTAATGGTCGTAACTGGAGAAACTTTGTTAAAGGATCTTGGTATACCATTATAAATTTATAATCGCCATCGCTGTGTGACTGCAAGTCTATCACATCGACTACCATTTTCTGAAAAAAACTTTTAATTTATTAGTAAAAACATGAGGTTAGTCGTTAAAAATTTTTCTCGAAAACTTAAATTAAATTAATTTACACTATTATGTATACAGCACAATTCTGTAATCCACCATTTAATGTGAAACGATTCTTTTTGTAAATCATTTCAATAAAGAAAACTTTGAAAGAAAATACTTATATAGTTTGACTCTAATCAAAATCAAATAATAATTGAGTATTAGAATTTATAAATGTCTGGAAATTCCTTGTTAAACACGGAAGTTAGTTGAAGAGAAAATATATTATTCATTTCTAAAAAGTAATGTCGAAAAGGTGTTAGATCGCTCGAAAATACAACAAATAAACAAAAATTCCCTATATATGCTTGAAGCAGTTAGAGCAACTAAATTGTTTACGTTGAAACAATATCAAAATATCAAAAGTATTATGAAAACACAGCCTTATTTATGCATTGTGTTACTAGAGAGTGGTTAGAGTCAGGTTTATAGTGCATTGGCTATGATTGGTGCTGTGCTAGATATAGCTAGAGACAAAGAGGAAGAAGAAGACAGTTGGTCACCCGCCGCTAGAGTGACATGTCAACAGGTCATAACTATCTCTAGCTACACCCAGCACAGGAGCAACCATAGCCAAACACAATGCATACAAAAGCATGTGTTTTCATAATACTTTTTGCATTTTTATATTGTTTCAACGTTAACAATGGAGTTGCTCTAATATCTGTAACCGCTTCAAGAATATTGTAACACCCCCTAGCGACGTAGAGGATTTCATTTCACTCACACCATTAACAGCAATATTAGTAGAAGAAATGACCAATCCTAATCTATGAGCGCATTTCTGTGTTATAAAACTAACTTCAGAACCACTATCTATTATAATGCGACACTTTTCATAAGTGCCTCGAGAATTAACAATTTCCACAATTGCTGTTGAGAGCAAAACCGATGAACATCTATTGTTACCAGTAGGTGAGATATGTGGAGTTGCGTGAAGCGTTGTAACCGTATGACCTTGACTAGTTGAAGGTATGTTTTCAACTGGGGTACTATTTTGCGGTGAAGGTCTATTTACGTTAGAAGTGATATGATCATCAAAATGTAGCAAAGTGTGATGCCTCTGTTTGCAAACCTTGCAACTATCTTTCGATTTACAATTCTTGCATGAATGTCTTGAACCAAAGCAATTTATACACAAATTTCGCTGCTTAATAAAGCTAAAACGATCGCGGGTAGATTTTTTATGAAAATCAGGGCATTCATATATTCTATGTGAGTTTGAGCAAAAGGGACAAAGGGATACCGATTGAGTATTTGCAAAAAATGAAGAGGACGATTGACGTTGTTTATCGATAGTAAATTTAGAGAAGTTGGGTTTACCGTTTGACTTTCTAGATGGGCTATGAGATTGCGAAGCTTCAACACTATCCAATGCATTACAGCGACGAGTAATAAATTTCACAAGTGTTTCAAAAGACGGTATATAATCTTTATCATTAGTTGAAATTTCAAATTCAAATTTGGAAATAGTCTCATCATCTAATCGATTAAGTATCATATGGTAAAGTAAAAAATCCCATTCCCGAATAGGAAAATCTAAACATTCAAAAGCGGCAATATTTTCTTCAAAAATTTCGACCAACGTACGTAAATCATCCGCGCTTGGATTTGGTTTTAATTTAGAACAACTATCTAAATTTTTATAATACGAATTTGCAATCATACGTTTATTCTGATAATTTTTAGTTAAAGAAGCATAAGCTTGAGCATAATTTTCATCGGTTAAAGCTTTGCTACTAACAAGCTTTAACGCAGAACCAGTTAATGAATTTCTTAAATGAGTAAACTTCTCGATATTAGAAAGAGTTGGATTGTTATGTACCAAAGAATCGAAAATATCAATAAAAGTTTTATAATCGGTATAGAGACCCGAAAATTTAGGAATATCGACTTGTGGCAATTTAATATGTCGAATATTTATTTGATTCCCCTGCAGGCTCCGGCGGCAAAACAACAGTCTGTTTAACAAAAAGTCTGTCATAAATCGTCTCAATTTCTGCACAATCAATCACAAATTGATTTCTAATATTTTTATGCAACTCTAAATCAGGATTTTCAGTAGTGGCCAATAACGCTATCAATGAGGAATGATTTTTAACAAAATCGTCATGAATTACAGCAACTCGTTTGTAAAGAACTTTAAAAATTGATCGTGCAGCCTCATCTTCAACCGCAGTAAAAGCTCTAGTTTTAATTTCAGCAAGTTCATAAACGTCGGCATCACGTAATGCTAGATGTTGTTTGATTTTATTTGTGTTCGACATGTCAATAATTAACTGAAAACGAAAATCGAAATACTAAGTATTTTAAACACGGTAACAGAATACTGTATTAAAAAAAAAAATATTCAAAACAAAAACGAAATATAAAGTGCGAGAGTTCAGTTCTAAACCAATTCAACGAAACAAAAAAAAAACTGTAAAACTTTGTTCGGATTTGCGATAAACAGAGACCTTGAAAATATATTTTAAATTTAAACTATATGCGCGAAATACGAAATTTAATATTTTAATAAATTACTATTTGAATTCAAAAAAAAAACAACAAAATTTAGCGTATTTTATGCAACAAATGAGCTATATAATCCGGCTCGAAGGACCAAAAATGTTTGAGTAAAAGCGAAATGAACAAGTTAGTGAAACCTTGGCAGCAATATCAAAATAATGGCCTCTTACCTTCTTGTCTTCAGCAGGGTAGATGATAAGAGCCGGCTCTGCTTATCCAATTCAACAGCAACCACCAAGATGTCACAAGCGGTCAGTCAATAACAATACCAAATTGCACAATCACAACAACACTTAGCATGTATCAAATTATTGTTCTTAAAGGGAGCGAAAATGTTAACTTCTACTACTACCACTCATATTCATCTACAAGAGGCCGAACGAAAAATATACCACTGCCAAGTATATAAAGCAAAAAAAAACAACAACAGATAAATATTTCTCATTTAAACATTAACTATGCGTGTATAGGGTAAATTTGCACTAATATACGCCAAATTGCAAATACGAGGGGAATTCGAGAAATGCGTAAGTTAGCTACCAACAATTATAACAAAAATATTAAAAATTACAATCATATGTTAGAAAATATATGTACATTGGTACGTCACGGAACAAATATATAGGGCATTTTGTTTATTTGTTGTGTTTTCGAACGATCTGGCCTCAACACCCGTTCAAGATTACTTTTTCTAAATGAAGAATATATTTTCTCTTCAACTAACTTCCGTGTTTAACAAGGAATTTCCAGAAATTTATGAAGTCTAATACGCACTTAATTGATTTTGATTAGAGTCAAACTACATAAGTATTATTACAAAGTTTTCTTTATTGAAATAATCTACTGAACGGAAATGTTCTAATTTATTTTGATTTTAATTCATTATTTATCTTATGAATTCTCTGTATTAATAATAAGCATTTATTGATGTGTAAATGTTTGAAGTTATGCAGAAATCTATCGGCGCATGTCTCCTTTAATCCTACAAATCCCATTATCCTTTTACCGGGACCTGCGTCAGACAGCAAGACGACCACAGTCTAGCAACAATAGATTTATTATTAATTTTTCTTCTTCCAAATTGTATGTGATTATTATTCGTGATACGCAATCGGATAATCAAGTTGTGCGGTTTGGACTACAGCAGTGTGAGGGCCCTCCATCGTAAATATCTTCACGACACGCGAGGTAAGGTCTAATCCATTTATTCTCCAAGAATATTTCCGCTGTCAATCACTCCATTTTTACTTGCGCCTATATACAGGTTACTTCTTAAATACGGGTTACATATACAATTTTTCCGATTATGGTTTATTTTATTTGCGATTACGCAACATCTACAAAAAGGAACCTGTCACATTAAATGGTGTATTACAGCACAATTCTGTAATACACCTGTTTACATAATTGTTTAAATTAATTTAAGTTTTCAAGAAACATTTTTAACGACTAAGCTCATGTTTCTTACTAATAAATAAAAAGTTTTTTTCACACAAAATAATGATAGGTGGTTTATCAGCTTTGTATAACTGCTTATTTCTAAATAATTAGAAATAAGCAGTTATATCAAATATCTATTTTTTATTTTGTATTTGTATTTTAGTATGTATACTAGTTTGCATCCATTTTAAAACTTCAAACCTTGGTAAGAATTCTTTGTATGATTTATTAATGCCACTGAAAATGGAACATTAAAGTTCCGAAACATGTTTGGCTAATTTGAACATTTATATAAAAATATTTTGTAGAGTTGCCTTTGATTTACAAATGGTTAATAATATTTTGCTAGTAAAAATGAAAAAAGAACGAAATTGAGTTTCTAAATAAATAAAATAAATTTCATTCTCTTATTGATATCAGATTTTCAGTAAAACATTCCGATACCTTTATATTCAATAAAAACCCATTCTAGTATTATGTTAACTAAAGTTCTATTTGACTATTTCCCTATTATTTCAAGGCAAAGAACATACATTAATCCAAAAGACGTGCAATTCCATCTTGGAGACAACAAGTTCGAATGTGAAGAAAAGCTTAGACCTTATGGAGTCAATAGCTTTGCTTGAAAAAGATTTAGACTCCACAATGGCTTGTGGAAGAATAACTCCGTCGAAAATAATTCAAGAGGTTTGTATTACAATAAAAGAAATGAAATGTGAGCTAAAGAAGGCCGATAAAATTGTGCAAGGAAAACTCAGTCAAGAAATTGATACCTCATCATCTGCTACTGAAGTATCTCAACCTATTTCCAAAGAACACGAGATCCTATTAAAGTTTATTCTACCATCACAAGACATTCAAAGCGCGTTAAGAAGCTTAGAACGTACAATTGCTTACAGTGATAGCGACCAAATGTATCCCAATTTATGTGATACTATAATGGAAAAACTTTCAGACCCAATTAAGTTGTTAGTTAAAGAAGTTAAAGTGGTTGAAAAACAAGCTGTACGTTATGCCGGTGAGAACAGCCTAGCCCAAGAATTACGTTTAGCTTTACTAGATCAGATATCGACACCAGTTAACGAATTAAGTCGTGGTATTAACGTGATTAAAAACCAGGATCCAAAAGATATGCATTCAAGTGTTATTGCATTAAATGTCTTGGAATCATTGGTTAATCCAGTTGAAGAAATATTATCATCCATTCATAAAATTGAAGAAAATATTAAGCCAAATGTTTCAGAGGCTAAAAAAGCAGTATTTGAAGACGTGTTCCAACAAGTTAGTCAAATTATAGTTCAGAACATAACCCAATCAGTTGAAGATCTTTTATTTCACATTGAAGCAGCTGAAAGACATGTGAAAGACACCACAATACTGGAAGCCTTGCGTCAGTTAGCTTCAATGCAAAAAGATTTAATGACGTATGTTAGGCAAACTTCTGAAATTAAATCGGAACCAGCGATAACATCACTCGAAAGTTTAAGCGAAGGTATACAACTGCTTAACAATCTGTTAACTGAAGCTGTTTCTTCTAACGAAAATATTGATATCCTGGAAGACTTAGTATCTGTATTAAACATATTAGAAGCAAATGTAATTACAGAAACTCACATGCCAAATATGACTTTGTTGAAGTCACGCATAGCTGAGGTCAAAGAGAATATTTGTGTACTTACCGAACATGGAACTGTTTTGGATCCACTTATTGATGATGATAATACCTCTGGTAGTATTTTAGTGGTTCTTGAAGAGACTTACCCGACAGTTGTTCCTGAAGGTTTAATTAATGATACACATATAGTTTTGAAGAGCCTTCAAGAAGAATCTAGTGTTAACGAAGCTGCGAAATTCATTTTGGAACCACTGATACCACATGCGATGGTTCTCTATGAAATTGTAAACGACCCTCTGCTAAGAAAAGATAAAAAAGAACTAAGTTTAGATGATAGAAGTAGATTACAGAACGCTGTTATTCCTTTGGAGATAATTGAAGATCGTATTATAGATGCATTAGAATTCTTAACATTGAATTCATCGATTCAAAATTCTGCAGAATTGAAAGAACTACTAGAACATATGCAATATAATGTCGCAGTAATGCATCAGCAAGTAGTTGACGAAGTCCAACTACCCTATTCAGATACAAAACATAACTTAGATGATCTTAAAAAGTGTATAGCTTCAATTCAAAGTATGCCTATTATGATGGAAAGTCCTCAAGCGGAATTTGTTTGTTCGACAGCAATGTGTCGTGCGGTTATGGAAAATGTTTTCGAGCTGGAACGATGCTTGGCAGTTCTGTATGAGACTGCTGTTATGGAAGGGACAGATCAAGTGCCACAAGAATTATTTGAAGTTGCCTCTCAAGTCATTGAGTGTGTTGAAAAAATTAAAAATGGTTCTTTATTTGAACAAAGAGATGAGCCAATTATAACAATTGAAGATATTGTTGAACTACAAAATATGTGTGGACCGTTAGATAAATTAAACAATACCATCGAGTCCTTGCAGCAAAATGAAGAGTTACGTAGAGAAATTTTCATGAGTGTTCGTGAGCCGTTAACAATGATCTCCGAAAAATTTGATCAGTTGGATGAAGAATCGAAAGTAAAGTTATATGCGTTACATGGACCATTGCAAAGTAGTATTGAAATTATTTCACTTGAACAACATAATTTTGATATAACTAATAATGATTATGATGTCTTACAATCACTGGGTCTTAAACTAAATTGTTTATCAAATACGATAATAAATAATGTTGAAAATACAGCTACTCTAAGAGAACAAATTAATTCCATAACTGAAATTATTGAATTTAACAACCAGAAAGATAATTTAAAACACATTTTTAACACTATTACTCTACTACTAGAAACAATCAGAGAATCTTTTATTATTAACGATCAAACGGGATCCACAGATCCTTATCCAATTCTATCAACTATTGATGAAGATTTGAACTCTCAGCAAACTGCTAATATATCACTTGAGAGTATTAAAAATCTAGAAGAACAGTTCAAACAACTGCAAATGGTTCCAGAGCAAGAAGCTTTATTAACTGATATAGCGGAAATCTTGAAGCTAGTTCATGAAGTTCATGATGAAGACGAATCTGATATTGAGAAAATTAATGCAGCATTAAAAACTATATTAGATGCTACTAAATGTATTATAGAACATTCCAAACATGAGAAAATATCTGAAAATGCTACAAAATCTATATTAGCTAATTTAAATGAAATTAAGTCCATGAAAATCTCACACAACTTAGAACAAAAACTCTTTGTGCCCCTACAAAGAGCAACAGTAACCATAAGTAACATTATAACGAACTTGCAAAGTCTACAAAATATTGAAGACTTGCGCCAATCTTTAAATGAGTTAGAAACGGCATATCCAAATTTGTACAATAATATAAAAGCAATACTAGATGCTTTTGAAAATATTCATCATATTGAAAAGTCTGAAGCAATTCAGCTGGACAATCTAATATTAATTTTAGTTGAAATATCTCACAGTTACAAAGAACAATCAGATATTGATTTGAAAACTTTAAAGCTACTTGAAAAACATTACACTAATGAAGTTAAGTCGCTGAGACTTAGTGAGAGTATGCAAATTACCTTGTTACCTTCTTTGAATAATTTGTCTGAAATTTTGATGAAATTAAACGAAGTGCGGCAAAATATTGAAACAGTCAAATTGAGCTTAAATCAGTTAAAAGAAGTAGACAAGATTGGTGAAGTTTTGTTAGAAATCCTGCAACAAGCTGAAGACGAAGCATGTGCGAAAAGAAATTCTGAAATATCTAATCAGGTTGCTAGCCTTATTTTCGAAACAAATGTGTCCAGTCCAGATATGATTAAAAATATGATAGATAATCTCAAAAGAATCATGACACAATTTAGTATATCATTCACTGCTGTAGAAGTATTAGAAAATATATATCAAACAATTTTGAAACAAGAAAATATCAATAGACGAATAACTGTAGCTGAAGAAAGTTTGATATGTAGAGAGCCCGATATAACAGAGCAAACTCGTCCAGTTATTCAGAATATTAAAGAAATAGTTGCTGAAGTTAAAAACATGACAAGTGTAGAAGAAGCTACTGTTGAAAATATTTTGAATGTTTCTTTTAATGCACTTCAAAGTGTCGTGATAAATAATTCTGATAACATGAAGTTGTCAATTAACGACATTGCAACTATTTTAACATCTCCAGAGGTAAATGAACAAATGAAAATTAAATTCAAAAATATTTTTGATATACTGGCATCAAAGTTATCAGAAGAGGCTGATAATAACCAACAAGACCAGGCTAAAGAATTTTTGGAATGTAGTGATGAGTCCCGAAAATCACTTCTTCCAGGTTTAGAAAAATCTGATACTACAACAATTTCAAATGATTCTGAATCCAAACCTGGAATTCTGCCAAGTTCTACTGACCAAGAAATAGGTCAAACTTATAACGAACCTGAATGCCAATCAATAGCTACAGGATATACAGAGAGCCTGAAAGAACCTGAACAGAAACAGCTGAAGAACTTAGAGAAGCTAGAAGCAACATTAGAGATTTTACAAACTTCCAAAGTACAACAACTTCTAATCGTGAATAATCTTAAAGCTATGGTTGATTTTTTAAAAATTGAGGTACCAAAAAATCCAGAAGAATTACAACAACTTGAAACAATTTTGGGAGAAATGAACACTGCAACAACTTTGGCTGCTTTACATTCAGGAGTTGACAAGAGTCAAATTCAGCAATCAATTGAAAAACTTGAAAGTATTGAGTTATCAGCAGAGTTATCTGCAAAGATATCTGAGCCTATAAAGTCTGTTTGCGGAGTACTAGGGGAAATACTTGACAGTAATACTATGAAAGAACTTCTTCTACAAAATTTAGAACGCACAAAACAACTATTAATAGAATACAAGTCTACCGAACAAAATGTTTTGCTGGTGGTGGATTTAGAAAATGTCATTAAAATTATTGAAAATGACATTTTAATTAATTCTGAGCCTGAAGCGCAGTCTCTTAACAGTTTGCTTGAAACAATCACTGAAATGGTTATGTGCAATTTAGCTTTAGAGCAGGAATATAATGATCAAAATTTTGATAATTTAAATTATATCATAAATAAATTAGAAACATCGATAAATGAGTTACCGGATAATTTGAAAAATATTATCCAGGACATTACACAGGTGCAAAAGAGTTTCATTTTACAAAAGTTAACCACTCAACAAAGTAAAGATTTACTAACAAATTTGACAAATGTAATAAATATATTTTCTAAGACTTGTACAGAATCCAAATTAAACAAATCTATGAAAATGGTAGCTGAAGACTTAAAATTCACACTTCCAGTGATCCAGATGGATATTGATGAAATGAATATATCAGATTTAAATCAGGACGAATCAGATTATATAACAAGTGCTGTACAAGAGATTTTATTTCTGAACAACGCGATTTTAGAAAATAATTCTGATACAAACAGCATCTTGAATCATATATCTCAATTCATGGATTTACAGAAACCAAATTTAAGTAAAGACTTACTGAAACATGTGAATTTACTGTTCAAGAAGTCTGTGAATGTTTTGAAGGAGATTAAAAAAATAGAACATGAAGAACGTTATAATCGGATACAAAATATTGAGTTAGTTACAACGAGTATTCAAAATTTAGCTAAAAGTATTGCTGCTATAAATTATGATAACGTAAATAGAGATAATATTATAAAATTACAGAAATCATTGTACCCTTTGCAGACTGCAATTAACGATTTAGTTGATAATGATTTATCTGATAGTGACTTTAAGTTTCTAGAAAATATTACGAAAATATTCGATGATATTGAAGCATATGTTAAAGCAAAACTGATTTTCAAGGAGTTTGGGGTACCCATACAAAAAGAGCAAATAACAATCTTTTTTGATATTCTCCATCGTGCTACTAGAACTGTCGATCCTAATTCTCCAATAAAAAAATTGACCGAACAACTCAATACATTGGTCGAAGTTTTACCACAGGTAGCTGATGATTTAGAAATGGGTCATAGCAAACAATTAAAATCGGAAATGGCAAGAACATTATTGGAAGAGCCATTGAACGAAATTTTAGTTCAGGATGATATAGAGACAGAACCAAATAAAGCTTTGAATTCATTATATTTAATACACGGAAATTTAGATAATTATGAGAAAGGTTGTAATCAGTACCTGTCAAATGAAGAGCGCGAACTTATAGAAGCCAATAAAGATGTAGCTTCAGCAACTCTTGAAGCTTTGAATACCAATAATGTTGGTGAATTGGATTCTAAAGCCACAACTTTGGAACAGCGAATTTCAAATAAAGACAAGTTACCAATCGTAGAAGTATCTAGACATATTTTAAACATATGTAGACGCGTCGCTAATTATTTGCAAGGAAGTACGAAGAATAAAGCTTTAAGCAAATCAAATTCCCAAAAAGATTTAATAAAAGATGAAACATCAGTTGAAATAAAAGAGCAGCCTGAAGAATCAGACAAACAACAGGAGAAAACTGATATAGAGAATGTGAAGAGACATACTGAATTAGATTCAATAAATTTAGTAGATCAATTTATATCAAAATTAGGTACTGAATTGGACAACTTAAAAAATATTACTGCGCTAGATTCAGTTCGAATATTTGAAATATATGAACCTTTAGTAACACTGAACGCTTCGATCAAAACTGCGGCCTCTACATGTCTCTGTCCAGAAGAAGTAGGAGCTTTGGAGAACATATCGGGCACAATAGATGCTTTGGGCGCACTTTTAAATGAAATTAACCAACACCCTGAAGCTGCTGCTCAAACTCTTCCAAAACTTAGGTCTGCAATATTCAATATGAAACAATCCGTAATAGGAATTTCAAAATGTTGTGTTCCAGAGGGTGAGCAGTTGACACTCCTTTCAGCACCTTTAAAGTCGTTGTTTAATGTTGTAACAGATATAGAAACTCGACTAGATAATTTAGAGCAACAGCAATCCAGTATACATGATAATGGTGATACTGCTGCGAGACTTAACGACATTAATCAAGAAATCTCTTTGGAAGAAAATAGGGAGATTATGCAAGATTTGGCGTCTAAAAATGTATTCGACTTTAAAACTATTGCAGAACCGATTGTTAAGTTAACCAATGAGCTAAAACTGTTGGAAAGAAAAATTACTGAAACGGCTACACCGCAGCGTGGAGCATTATCAATAGTTGAAGTCGCAGTGAGCTTAGATAACTTAGCGGCAAATTTCGATCAATTTAAACCTGAACAAACGCAAGAGCTTACGGTATTGGTTGAACCACTTGAAAAAATATTAAAATTAGTGATAGAAATAAAAGAAAATGTTTCACATGTTGAAATTATTGACATAAACCAGTCAGATGTAAAGCAAGCAGTGTTAGAGCTAAAACAAAATTTGGATAATATAGAATCATCCAAAAACATTGACGATATATTGAACCCGCTTCAAATTTTGAATGCTAAATTGGAGCAAGTTTGTGGGGAAATTGACTCAGAACAAAATAGAGGTGTATACCAGGAGCTAGTATCAAGTGACGAGAGAGAACTTTCACAAAATGATATTACTAAACCTATTCATAACTTAATAAATGAGCTGAAGTTTTTACAAAATAAAATTGCTGAAACTTCAACACAGTTACATGGAGCTTTGTCAATAGTTGAGGCGATAGAGCCTTTGGAATTATTTGCATCGAGCCTAGAAGAGGTAAAGTTCGATCAATTTAAGATGCTAATAAATCTAGTCGAACCACTTAACATCACCACGAACATAGTTATGCTTTTTAAGGAAAATTTAATATTTTCTACCAAGCCTACTCCTGAGTTGACCTGTGCAATATCGTCTTTGAAAACGACAATACATACTATTATTTTAGATGCTCCAAAGCAGTTTGAAGTGATTTTGTTGCCTCTTCAAACACTATCAGCCAAACTAGATGATATTGAAAATAAAATATTACAATACACACGTGTAAACGAAGAGATAATCAAGGAGAAACCAATATTGAAATGTTTGGATAATTTACAAGGAACTATTAGTAAAATGTCAACCGACGATTTATCAGAAGCACGAAAATCTGCAGTAGCCGAATTGGAAAAATCTTTAACCAATGGCCAAAATATATTGCAAGGTGTACTAGACAAATTTGAAGAACACGATCTAACGGTCGCAGAAAAATCTGCCATTGAAATTACTGAAAAAACATTAACTGAAATTGGGAATTATGTAACTGCAATAGAAAATCAAGTTACTCCATTGGAAAGTGCTAAACCATCAATCGAAAACGCAAAAGCTATGGTCGAACAATTACGTTTGGCTGTATTAGGGACTTCTAAAGATTCTGTGATTAAGCAGAGTTTGGAACCATTAGAAGAAACTGTTAAAAACGTAGTAAATCTAATGGAAACCATTGGACTCGAAAAAGATTTCCATCATAAATTTGGGGTCATGTTAAAAAGCGTTAAGGAGAATCTCGCGATTATCAAACGCGGTAAGATTTCTAGAACTAAACAATTAGCTTTATCTACTTTAGAAGAATCACTAGCTCATTTGGAAAATATTATCACAAATATAAGGGTTGATAGTGAAACTACTCAAGTCCTCTGTGATAACTTACTGGAATTTATAAAATTATGTAATGAACATTTGGAACTCGTAACTCAGAAACCACACGCAAAAGATAGATCTACAATACAGGATCTTTCAGAGTTTGCAGTAAACATTAACGATTCCGAAATACCAAACGATTTACTACATGTAATAACGCAACACATTTTAGAGCTTATGAAACCAGATACACCCAGGCAAGTTCAAGAGTGCAGACAATTGAAATTTCTTCAAAATTCGTTGCAAAATTTACAGGAATCTCTAACAGTTGTCGAACCAATGCCACAAAACAAAATACACAAAAAACTTGTAACTGATCTACATAGGCCTACCACGACCCTTCAATTTATTGCAAGTACAATACTTGAAGACAAGAAAGAGAGATTAACTTCAGATGATGTACACATTTTAACGACAACTAATGAGACAATACACAGTATTCATGAAGTGATTGAGGAAGCCCCTACAGAAATTCTCAGTTTAACTGATAGTGTCAACGGAAATTGTGACAAGCTGCGTATACTTATTGCAAGCATTAATCAAGAGTCCCAGATTAAAGACTTTATCGAACCATTACAAGATATATTAAAATCTTTTGAGAAATGTTTAGAAAAAGCTCTTGGTCTAGCAGATGAAGAGAAGTGTAAGAAAATTCATACAATAACAGTTCTAGAAAAATCTTTAACAACTCTGTATCAAAAAACTCAAATAGTTTGTATGAATAAACCAGAGACGATTCAACAAGTTGTTATAAACAATATTCAGAGACCCGTGCTAGCAGTTTTAGGAAAAATATCAGAAGAAAATCTAAAAGACGTAATTAATATTGAAGAAACGCATGATCTAGAAAGATTAGCTGATTCATTTAGTGAGCTAAGTAACAATTTAAATACTGGTATAACAGAAAATATAAAAAATATTGAAGACAATATAACCAATATTCTCCTAAAACATACCAGTGAAACTTCTGAACGAAATTTGTCGAACTCGATTATGAGTGAACTTGAGGAGTTAGGAAAAAATGCAGAAATACTGCATCTGCTTAGTGAACAAAAATATCCGAACAAAAATTTGTGTGAACTACATAAGACGTCATCCCATTTTTTGAAATTTGTTGTAGCTGCTAAATATGTTTCTGAAGGAAATTTGGATTTATTTTCACATTTAGTACAGCCGCTAGAACAATTAGAATCTAATTTAGATCGATTTGAAACATATGAAGAATTTATTTCAACTGAAGATCAAAAAATTATTGACGACATAACAGCAAATATTAATAAATTCACAGCATTTGAAAATTTACCTGATCTAAGGATGGACGATTTTTCAGAAGCATTAGATACTTTACAAAATAAACTAATTTGCCAATGTATGAAAGCAGTTCTTAAATCGGAAAATCAAGACAAGAGCTTTATACAAAAATTATTACCAGATTTTGAAAATTTGTCCAAAGCAATTATAATTTTGCAGCGTCATTTATCTACCAGAGTATCACTGATTACCATGAAAATAAATATTTGTCAAACTTGTAACTACATTAATGAAAATTTAAACCAAACAACTAGAACTGATTTAGTGTTGATTAAGGAAGCACTAGGTGAAAATCTTAACGACATTGCCCAGTCACTAAATACAGAAATAAAGTTAGTATCACCATCAGAACTGGTACAAGTAATAAACAAAAATTTAGTTAATATGATTCCTGCATTAGAGGATCTAAAAATTCAAACTGATGATATGTTGTTATTAAAATCACTAAAATTATTGCAGGAAATCTCACAAGAAGCGATTACTGAGTCAAATATCAATATGAGCCATATTTATAAAATATCAGATGCACTGTCAGAAATTTTTAAATGTATTAGGACATCTGTTCCAACGTCTGAAAAAGTCCAACCAATCAGAGAATCATTGACTCTTATTAAATCTCACATTAAAGATTTAGAGTCAGCATTAGTAGAAAATCGGCCAACTCCTAGTAAGGCACTAATATCAGTACTTGAATTTCGAGAAACGATAATTACGTTAGAACCTGAACTAGAAATATTAGAAACTATCAGACCCACATTATGTCAGCAAATGGAAGAGTCACTAAAGGCTATTGGCAAAATCATTGTCACTATACAGCGTACTTTAGAAAATCCTGTTATTAACGATGTAGAAAAGGCAGATTTGTGCAAAGCTGTCTTATGCTTTTATGAGATAATAAAGGAAGTTTCTGGTCCAAACCAGGAAAGATCTGATATAAAAATATTGGCACCTTTAAAGATGTTTAAAGCAAAGCTAGAAGAAACTGCACAAAGTTGTGATGTTGTACTTATCGAGGAACTACAAAAAACTGATACCGACGAGAACTATTGCGTAGAAGAATCAGATGACAAGGATCTAGATTCTAAACCACTACGGTGTGTTGAAACAGGTATGGGTGAAACAAAGGAAGAAGGATTACGAGAAGTTCTAATCTTGGAAAAGTCTACATTTGAAAATGTTGTACAAGATGCTGTTAAAACTAAATTACAAGAAAGGGATGATGCCGCAGAACCAAATAACTTACAAGATGAATCTCAATATCAATCACATCAAGAACATCCAAGTTCTAAAGAAGCTAGCAACAATGAAGAGAGATCTACTGAACCTTTTCCAGAAGACCAATATTTTGTTAACAAAGCAACAGAAATTAGTGATATTGAAACGAGAACAGCTCTAAAAACAGATGAGACAAAAGAAACAAGTCAGAAAACTGAGAAACAGAACGAAGATACTATACAAGAACAAGATATCCTGAGACAGACAAAAGATACTTCAGTTCTTAGAAACACATATTCTGTTATCTTAGATTTAGTAAATATAATAGATAACACAATTGATATAAAACCGAATACTTTTAAAAACTTTAGTGAACTTATTGAACCGCTCAAATTCTTGCATGAATCAATAACAAACTTAATCAAATTGATAGAAAGTGATTTAGTTTCAGAACTTGATGAAATAAACAAATACGAATTAGAGAAAATAACTGTAGGTTTACTAAGATTAGCAGACGCTTTGGGGACGTCAGATGATATTGGTAGTGATCTGGTTAATACATTAGAAGGTTTAAAATCTTTTATTGAAGTTAATTTGGCATCCGGAAATTCATCTTTAGATTATATCAGTGAGCCTCTAAAATTTTTGAATTTAAAATTAGATTATGTTGTTAATCAATTACCTGTTGCTATTCAAATCTCAAAAGACAAAATTTACATGCCAAATCGAATCATCTCTTTACAAGCTACATTAACGCAATTAGTAGAGAAGTTGGAACATACCAGCAAATTTTCAATTGCCGAACTTAGTTGTCCTCTAACAAACTTGGAAACAGCTTTGAGTCAAGATATTAACTCAGAACTATGCACAGAAGAATATAAGGAAATTGTAGAACAATTGAATGAGCCCCTAGAGAAACTAAATATCTTGTTAGTTGAGTCAAGAGATATTTTGCAAAAGCCTGAAATTAAAGATGTAGAGTCTAAACCAATCCATCAAGCATTACATCTTCTAAAATGTGAGGTCAACAAAGTCCAGCAACAGCTTCCTAAATCTCAGCCATTAAAAATTACAGCGACTCTGGATCAGCTGTCTGCAGCTATTTCTAAAAGTGATGACAATCTTAATAAGTTAGAAGAACCTGCAATGTCTAAAACAATTGTAGCACAACCAGTTATCAAAATGCAGCAAAATGTAAATGAACTTAAAACTGTAATTGAGGAAATAACACAGGAAACTCAAAAAGCTGAATTTTCAATTGCCGAACTGAGTTTTCCTCTAACAAACTTGGAGACAGCTTTGAATCAAGATATTAACTCAGACCTCTGCACAGAAGAATATAACGATATTGTAGAACAATTGAATGAGCCCCTTGAGAAACTAAAAATCTTAGTAGTTGAGTCAAGAGATATTTTGCAAAAGCCTGAAACTAAAGATGTAGAGACTGGACCAATTCATCAAGCGTTACATCTTCTAAAATGTGAAATTAACACAGTCCAGCAACAGCTTCCTAAATCTCAAGCATTAAAAATTACAGCGCCTCTGGATCAACTGTCTGCAGCTATTGGTAATATTGATGACAATCTTAATAAGATAGAAGAATCTGCAGTTACTAAAACAATTGTACCACAACCAGTTATCAAAATGCAGCAAAATGTAAATGAACTTAAAACCGTAATTGAGGAAATAACACAGGAAACTCAAAAAGCTGAATTTTCAGAAGCTGATAAAAGCAAATTTTCAATTGCCGAACTTAGTTGTCCTCTAACAAACTTGGAGACAGCTTTGAGTCAAGATATTAACTCAGAACTCTGCACAGAAGAATATAAGGAAATTGTGGAACAATTGAATGAGCCCCTAGAGAAACTAAAAATCTTAGTCGTTGAGTCCAGAGATATTTTGCAAAAGGCTGAAACTAGAGATGTAGAGACTAGACCAATTCATCAAGCGTTACATCTTCTAAAATGTGAAATTAACACAGTCCAGCAACAGCTTCCTAAATCTCAAGCCTTAAAAATTACAGCGCCTCTGGATCAGCTGTCTGCAGCTATTGGTAATATTGATGACAATCTTAGTAAGATAGAAGAATCTGCAGTTACTAAAACAATTGTAGCACAACCAGTTGTCAAAATGCTGCAAAATGTAAATGAACTTAAAACTGTAATAGAAGAATTAACACAGGAAACTCAAAAAGCTGAATTTTCAGAATCTGATAAAAGCAAATTTTCAATTGCCGAACTTAAATGTTCACTAACCAACTTGGAGACAGCTTTGAGTCAAGATATTAACTCAGACCTCTGCACAGAAGAATATAACGATATTGTAGAACAATTGAATGAGCCCCTTGAGAAACTAAAAATCTTAGTAGTTGAGTCAAGAAATATTTTGCAAAAGCCTGAAACTAAAGATGTAGAGACTGGAACAATTCATCAAGCGTTACATCTTCTAAAATGTGAAATTAACACAGCCCAGCAACAGCTTCCTAAATATCAAGCATTAAAAATTACAGCGCCTCTGGATCAACTGTCTGCAGCTATTGGTAATATTGATGACAATCTTAATAAGATAGAAGAATCTGCAGTTACTAAAACAATTGTACCACAACCAGTTATCAAAATGCAGCAAAATGTAAATGAACTGAAAACCGTAATTGAGGAAATAACCCAGGAAACTCAAAAAGCTGAATTTTCAAAAGCTGATAAAAGCAAATTTTCAATTGCCGAACTTAGTTGTCCTCTAACAAACTTGGAGACAGCTTTGAGTCAAGATATTAACTCAGAACTCTGCACAGAAGAATATAAGGAAATTGTGGAACAATTGAATGAGCCCCTAGAGAAACTAAAATTCTTAGTCGTTGAGTCCAGAGATATTTTGCAAAAGGCTGAGACTAAAGATGTAGAGACTAGACCAATTCATCAAGCGTTACATCTTCTAAAATGTGAAATTAACACAGTCCAGCAACAGCTTCCTAAATCTCAAGCATTAAAAATTACAGCGCCTCTGGATCAGCTGTCTGCCGCTATTGGTAATATTGATGACAATCTTAATAAGATAGAAGAATCTGCAGTTACTAAAACAATTGTAGCACAACCAGTTATCAAAATGCAGCAAAATATAAATGAACTTAAAACTGTAATAGAGGAAATAACACAGGAAACTCAAAAAGCTGAATTTTCAGAAGCTAATAAAAGCAAATTTTCAATTGCCGAACTTAGTTGTCCTCTAACAAACTTGGAGACAGCTTTGAGTCAAGATATTAACTCAGAACTCTGCACAGAAGAATATAAGGAAATTGTAGAACAATTGAATGTGCCCCTAGAGAAACTAAAAATCTTAGTAGTTGAGTCCAGAGATATTTTGCAAAAAGCTGAAACTAAAGATGTAGAGACTAGACCAATTCATCAAGCGTTACATCTTCTAAAATGTGAAATTAACACAGTCCAGCAACAGCTTCCTAAATCTCAAGCATTAAAAATTACAGCGCCTCTGGATCAGCTGTC
Source organism: Apoderus coryli (assembly GCA_911728435.2). Lineage (NCBI taxonomy): Eukaryota > Metazoa > Arthropoda > Insecta > Coleoptera > Attelabidae > Apoderus > Apoderus coryli. Next base: position 3,847,506 of record OU452204.1, on the reverse strand, counting down.
TGCAGCTATTGGTAATATTGATGACAATCTTAATAAGATAGAAGAATCTGCAGTTACTAAAACAATTGTAGCACAACCAGTTATCAAAATGCAGCAAAATGTAAATGAACTTAAAACCGTAATTGAGGAAATAACACAGGAAACTCAAAAAGCTGAATTTTCAGAAGCTGATAAAAGCAAATTTTCAATTGCCGAACTTAGTTGTCCTCTAACAAACTTGGAGACAGCTTTGAGTCAAGATATTAACTCAGAACTCTGCACAGAGGAATATAAGGAAATTGTGGAACAATTGAATGAGCCCCTAGAGAAACTAAAAATCTTAGTCGTTGAGTCCAGAGATATTTTGCAAAAGGCTGAGACTAAAGATGTAGAGACTAGACCAATTCATCAAGCGTTACATCTTCTAAAATGTGAAATTAACACAGTCCAGCAACAGCTTCCTAAATCTCAAGCATTAAAAATTACAGCGCCTCTGGATCAGCTGTCTGCCGCTATTGGTAATATTGATGACAATCTTAATAAGATAGAAGAATCTGCAGTTACTAAAACAATTGTAGCACAACCAGTTATCAAAATGCAGCAAAATGTAAATGAACTTAAAACCGTAATTGAGGAAATAACACAGGAAACTCAAAAAGCTGAATTTTCAGAAGCTGATAAAAGCAAATTTTCAATTGCCGAACTTAGTTGTCCTCTAACAAACTTGGAGACAGCTTTGAGTCAAGATATTAACTCAGAACTCTGCACAGAGGAATATAAGGAAATTGTGGAACAATTGAATGAGCCCCTAGAGAAACTAAAAATCTTAGTCGTTGAGTCCAGAGATATTTTGCAAAAGGCTGAGACTAAAGATGTAGAGACTAGACCAATTCATCAAGCGTTACATCTTCTAAAATGTGAAATTAACACAGTCCAGCAACAGCTTCCTAAATCTCAAGGATTAAAAATTACATCGCCTCTGGATCAGCTGTCTGCAGCCATTGGTAAAATTGATGACAATCTTAATAAGTTAGAAGAACCTGCTATATCTAAAACAATTGTAGCACAACCAGTTGTCAAAATGCTGCAAAATGTAAATGAACTTAAAACTGTAATAGAGGAATTAACACAGGAAAGTCAAAAAGCTGAATTTTCAGAAGCTGAAAAAAGCAAATTTTCAATTGCCGAACTTAGTTGTCCTCTAACAAACTTGGAGACAGCTTTGATTCAAGATATTAACTCAGAACTCTGCACAGAAGAATATAAGGAAATTGTAGAACAATTGAATGAGCCTCTAGAGAATCTAAAAATCTTAGTCGTTGAGTCCAGAGATATTTTGCAAAAGGCTGAAACTAGAGATGTAGAGACTAGACCAATTCATCAAGCGTTACATCTTCTAAAATGTGAAATTAACACAGTCCAGCAACAGCTTCCTAAATCTCAAGCCTTAAAAATTACAGCGCCTCTGGATCAGCTGTCTGCAGCTATTGGTAATATTGATGACAATCTTAGTAAGATAGAAGAATCTGCAGTTACTAAAACAATTGTAGCACAACCAGTTGTCAAAATGCTGCAAAATGTAAATGAACTTAAAACTGTAATAGAAGAATTAACACAGGAAACTCAAAAAGCTGAATTTTCAGAATCTGATAAAAGCAAATTTTCAATTGCCGAACTTAAATGTTCACTAACCAACTTGGAGACAGCTTTGAGTCAAGATATTAACTCAGACCTCTGCACAGAAGAATATAACGATATTGTAGAACAATTGAATGAGCCCCTTGAGAAACTAAAAATCTTAGTAGTTGAGTCAAGAAATATTTTGCAAAAGCCTGAAACTAAAGATGTAGAGACTGGAACAATTCATCAAGCGTTACATCTTCTAAAATGTGAAATTAACACAGCCCAGCAACAGCTTCCTAAATATCAAGCATTAAAAATTACAGCGCCTCTGGATCAACTGTCTGCAGCTATTGGTAATATTGATGACAATCTTAATAAGATAGAAGAATCTGCAGTTACTAAAACAATTGTACCACAACCAGTTATCAAAATGCAGCAAAATGTAAATGAACTTAAAACCGTAATTGAGGAAATAACCCAGGAAACTCAAAAAGCTGAATTTTCAAAAGCTGATAAAAGCAAATTTTCAATTGCCGAACTTAGTTGTCCTCTAACAAACTTGGAGACAGCTTTGAGTCAAGATATTAACTCAGAACTCTGCACAGAAGAATATAAGGAAATTGTGGAACAATTGAATGAGCCCCTAGAGAAACTAAAATTCTTAGTCGTTGAGTCCAGAGATATTTTGCAAAAGGCTGAGACTAAAGATGTAGAGACTAGACCAATTCATCAAGCGTTACATCTTCTAAAATGTGAAATTAACACAGTCCAGCAACAGCTTCCTAAATCTCAAGCATTAAAAATTACAGCGCCTCTGGATCAGCTGTCTGCAGCTATTGGTAATATTGATGACAATCTTAATAAGATAGAAGAATCTGCAGTTACTAAAACAATTGTAGCACAACCAGTTATCAAAATGCAGCAAAATATAAATGAACTTAAAACTGTAATAGAGGAAATAACACAGGAAACTCAAAAAGCTGAATTTTCAGAAGCTAATAAAAGCAAATTTTCAATTGCCGAACTTAGTTGTCCTCTAACAAACTTGGAGACAGCTTTGAGTCAAGATATTAACTCAGAACTCTGCACAGAAGAATATAAGGAAATTGTAGAACAATTGAATGAGCCCCTAGAGAAACTAATAATCTTAGTAGTTGAGTCCAGAGATATTTTGCAAAAGGCTGAAACTAAAGATGTAGAGACTAGACCAATTCATCAAGCGTTACATCTTCTAAAATGTGAAATTAACACAGTCCAGCAACAGCTTCCTAAATCTCAAGCATTAAAAATTACAGCGCCTCTGGATCAGCTGTCTGCAGCTATTGGTAATATTGATGACAATCTTAATAAGATAGAAGAATCTGCAGTTACTAAAACAATTGTAGCACAACCAGTTATCAAAATGCAGCAAAATGTAAATGAACTTAAAACCGTAATTGAGGAAATAACACAGGAAACTCAAAAAGCTGAATTTTCAGAAGCTGATAAAAGCAAATTTTCAATTGCCGAACTTAGTTGTCCTCTAACAAACTTGGAGACAGCTTTGAGTCAAGATATTAACTCAGAACTCTGCACAGAAGAATATAAGGAAATTGTAGAACAATTGAATGAGCCCCTAGAGAAACTAAAAATCTTAGTAGTTGAGTCCAGAGATATTTTGCAAAAGGCTGAAACTAAAGATGTAGAGACTAGACCAATTCATCAAGCGTTACATCTTCTAAAATGTGAAATTAACACAGTCCAGCAACAGCTTCCTAAATCTCAAGCATTAAAAATTACAGCGCCTCTGGATCAGCTGTCTGCAGCTATTGGTAATATTGATGACAATCTTAATAAGATAGAAGAATCTGCAGTTACCAAAACAATTGTAGCACAACCAGTTGTCAAAATGCTGCAAAATGTAAATGAACTTAAAACTGTAATTGAAGAATTAACACAGGAAACTCAAAAAGCTGAATTTTCAGAATCTGATAAAAGCAAATTTTCAATTGCAGAACTTAGTTGTTCACTAACAAACTTGGAGGCAGCTTTGAGTCAAGATATTAACTCAGACCTCTGCACAGAAGAATATCACGATATTGTAGAACAATTGAATGAGCCCCTTGAGAAAATAAAAATCTTAGTAGTTGAGTCAAGAGATATTTTGCAAAAGGCTGAAACCAAAGATGTAGAGACTAGACCAATTCATCAAGCGTTACATCTTCTAAAATGTGAAATTAACACAGTCCAGCAACAGCTTCCTAAATCTCAAGCATTAAAAATTACAGCGCCTCTGGATCAGCTGTCTGCAGCTATTGGTAATATTGATGCCAATCTTAATAAGATAGAAGAATCTGCAGTTACTAAAACAATTGTAGCACAACCAGTTATCAAAATGCAGCAAAATGTAAATGAACTTAAAACCGTAATTGAGGAAATAACACAGGAAACTCAAAAAGCTGAATTTTCAGAAGCTGATAAAAGCAAATTTTCAATTGCCGAACTTAGTTGTCCTCTAACAAACTTGGAGACAGCTTTGAGTCAAGATATTAACTCAGAACTCTGCACAGAAGAATATAAGGAAATTGTGGAACAATTGAATGAGCCCCTAGAGAAACTAAAAATCTTAGTCGTTGAGTCCAGAGATATTTTGCAAAAGGCTGAAACTAGAGATGTAGAGACTAGACCAATTCATCAAGCGTTACATCTTCTAAAATGTGAAATTAACACAGTCCAGCAACAGCTTCCTAAATCTCAAGCCTTAAAAATTACAGCGCCTCTGGATCAGCTGTCTGCAGCTATTGGTAATATTGATGACAATCTTAGTAAGATAGAAGAATCTGCAGTTACTAAAACAATTGTAGCACAACCAGTTGTCAAAATGCTGCAAAATGTAAATGAACTTAAAACTGTAATAGAAGAATTAACACAGGAAACTCAAAAAGCTGAATTTTCAGAATCTGATAAAAGCAAATTTTCAATTGCCGAACTTAAATGTTCACTAACCAACTTGGAGACAGCTTTGAGTCAAGATATTAACTCAGACCTCTGCACAGAAGAATATAACGATATTGTAGAACAATTGAATGAGCCCCTTGAGAAACTAAAAATCTTAGTAGTTGAGTCAAGAAATATTTTGCAAAAGCCTGAAACTAAAGATGTAGAGACTGGAACAATTCATCAAGCGTTACATCTTCTAAAATGTGAAATTAACACAGCCCAGCAACAGCTTCCTAAATATCAAGCATTAAAAATTACAGCGCCTCTGGATCAACTGTCTGCAGCTATTGGTAATATTGATGACAATCTTAATAAGATAGAAGAATCTGCAGTTACTAAAACAATTGTACCACAACCAGTTATCAAAATGCAGCAAAATGTAAATGAACTTAAAACCGTAATTGAGGAAATAACACAGGAAACTCAAAAAGCTGAATTTTCAGAAGCTGATAAAAGCAAATTTTCAATTGCCGAACTTAGTTGTCCTCTAACAAACTTGGAGACAGCTTTGAGTCAAGATATTAACTCAGAACTCTGCACAGAGGAATATAAGGAAATTGTGGAACAATTGAATGAGCCCCTAGAGAAACTAAAAATCTTAGTCGTTGAGTCCAGAGATATTTTGCAAAAGGCTGAGACTAAAGATGTAGAGACTAGACCAATTCATCAAGCGTTACATCTTCTAAAATGTGAAATTAACACAGTCCAGCAACAGCTTCCTAAATCTCAAGCATTAAAAATTACAGCGCCTTTGGATCAGCTGTCTGCAGCTATTGGTATAATTGAGGACAATCTTAATAAGATAGAAGAAACAACAGTTACTAAAACAATTGTAGCACAACCAGTTATCAAAATGCAGCAAAATGTAAATGAACTTAAAACTGTAATTGAGGAAATAACACAGGAAACTCAAAAAGCTGAGTTTTCAGAAGCTGAAAAAAGCAAATTTTCAATTGCCGAACTTAGCTGTCCTCTAACAAACTTGGAGACAGCTTTGAGTCAAGATATTAACTCAGAACTCTGCACAGAAGAATATAAGGAAATTGTGGAACAATTGAATGAGCCCCTAGAGAAACTAAAAATCTTAGTCGTTGAGTCCAGAGATATTTTGCAAAAGGCTGAAACTAGAGATGTAGAGACTAGACCAATTCATCAAGCGTTACATCTTCTAAAATGTGAAATTAACACAGTCCAGCAACAGCTTCCTAAATCTCAAGCCTTAAAAATTACAGCGCCTCTGGATCAGCTGTCTGCAGCTATTGGTATAATTGAGGACAATCTTAATAAGATAGAAGAATCAACAGTTACTAAAACAATTGTAGCACAACCAGTTATCAAAATGCAGCAAAATGAACTTAAAACTGTAATTGAGGAAATAACACAGGAAACTCAAAAAGCTGAGTTTTCAGAAGCTGAAAAAAGCAAATTTTCAATTGCCGAACTTAGCTGTCCTCTAACAAACTTGGAGACAGCTTTGAGTCAAGATATTAACTCAGAACTCTGCACAGAAGAATATAAGGAAATTGTGGAACAATTGAATGATCCCCTAGAGAAACTAAAAATTTTAGTCGTTGAGTCAAGAGATATTTTACAAAAGCTTGAAATTAAAGATGCAGAGACAATACCAATTCATCAAGCGTTGCATCTTCTAAAATGTGAAATTAACACAGTCCAGCAACAGCTTCCTAAATCTCAAGCCTTAAAAATTACAGCGCCTCTGGATCAGCTGTCTGCAGCTATTGGTATAATTGAGGACAATCTTAATAAGATAGAAGAATCAGCAGTTACTAAAACAATTGTAGCACAACCAGTTATCAAAATGCAGCAAAATCTAAATGAACTTAAAACTGTAATTGAGGAAATAACACAGGAAACTCAAAAAGCTGAGTTTTCAGAAGCTGAAAAAAGCAAATTTTCAATTGCCGAACTTAGTTGTCCTCTAACAAACTTGGAGACAGCTTTGAGTCAAGATGTTACCTCAGAACTCTGCACAGAAGAATATAAGGAAATTGTAGAACACTTGAATGAGCCCCTAGACAAACTAAAAATCGTAGTAGTTGAGTCAAGAGATATTTTACAAAAGCTTGAAATTAAAGATGCAGAGACAATACCAATTCATCAAGCGTTGCATCTTCTAAAATGTGAAATTAACACAGTCCAGCAACAGCTTCACAAATCTCAAGCCTTAACAATCACAGCGCCTCTGGATCAGCTGTCTGCAGCTATTGGTACAATTGAGGACAATCTTAATAAGATAGAAGAATCTGCAATGTCTAAAACAATTATAGCACAACCAGTTATCAAAATGCAGCAAAATGTAAATGAACTGAAAACTGTAATTGAGGAAATTACACAGGAAACTCAAAAAGCTGAATTTTCAGAGGCTGACAAAAGCAAATTTTCAATTGCCGAACTTAGTTGTCCTCTAACAAACTTGGAGACAGCTTTGAGTCATGATGTTACCTCAGAACTCTGCACAGAAGAATATAAGGAAATTGTAGAACACTTGAATGAGCCCCTAGAGAAATTAAAAATCTTAGTAGTTGAGTCAAGAGATATTTTGCAAAAGCCTGGCACGAAAGATGTAGAGAAAAGACCAATTCATCAAGCGTTACACATTCTAAAATGTGAAATTAACACAGTCCAGCAACAGCTTCCTAAATCTCAAGCCTTAAAAATTACAGCGCCTCTGGATCAGCTGTCTGCAGCTATTGGTACAATTGAGGACAATCTTAATAAGATAAAAGAATCAACAGTTACTAAAACAATTGTAGCACAACCAATGATCAAAATGCAGCAAAATGTAAATGAACTTAAAACCGTAATTGAGGAAATAACACAGGAAACTCAAAAAGCTGAATTTTCAGAAGCTGCTAAAAGCAAATTTTCAATTGCCGAACTTAGTTGTCCTCTAACAAACTTGGAGACAGCCTTGAGTCAAGATGTTACCTCAGAACTCTGCACAGAAGAATATAAGGAAATTGTAGAACAATTGAATGAGCCCCTAGAGAAACTAAAAATCGTAGTAGTTGAGTCAAGAGATATTTTGCAAAAGCCTGGCACGAAAGATGTAGAGAAAAGACCAATTCATCAAGCGTTACATCTTCTAAAATGTGAAGTTAACACAGTTCAGCAACAGCTTCCTAAATCGCAGCCATTAAAAATTACGGCGTCTCTGGATCAGCTGTCTGCAGCTATTTGTAAAATTGATGACAATCTTAATAAGTTAGAGGAACCTGCAATGTCTAAAACAATTGTAGCACAACCAGTTATCAAAATGCAGCAAAATGTAAATGAACTTAAAACTGTAATTGAGGAAATAACACAGGAAACTCAAAAAGCTGAATTTTCAATTGCCGAACTGAGGTTTCCTCTAACAAACTTGGAGACAGCTTTGAATCAAGATATTGACTCAGAACTCTGCACAGAAGAATATAAGGAAATTGTAGAACAATTGAATGAGCCCCTAGAGAAACTAAAAATCTTAGTCGTTGAGTCAAGAGATATTTTGCTACAGCCTGAAACAAAAGATGTAGAGACTAGACCAATTCATCAAACGTTACATCTTCTAAAATGTGAAATTAACACAGTCCAGCAACAGCTTCCTAAATCTCAAGCATTAAAAATTACAGCGCCTCTGGATCAGCTGTCTGCAGCTATTTGTAAAATTGATGAGAATCTTAATAAGTTAGAAGAACCTGCAATGTCTAAAACAATTGTAGCACAACAAGTTATCAAAATGCAGCAAAATGTAAATGAACTTAAAACCGTAATTGAGGAAATAACACAGGAAACTCAAAAAGCTGAATTTTCAGAAGCTGATAAAAGCAAATTTTCAATTACCGAACTTAGTTGTCCTCTAACAAACTTGGAGACAGCTTTGAATCAAGATATTAACTCAGAAGTCTGCACAGAAGAATATAAGGAAATTGTAGAACAATTGAATGAGCCCCTAGAGAAATTAAAAATCTTAGCAGTCAAGTCTAGAGATATTTTGCAAAAGCCTGAAATTAAAGATGTAGAGAGTAGACCAATTCATCAAGCGTTACTTCTTCTTAAATGTGAAGTTAAGAAAGTCCAGCAACAGCTGCCTAAGTCTCAGCCATTAAAAATTACAGAGCCTCTGTATCAGCTGTCTGCAGCTATTTCAAAAATAGAAGGATCTGAACCTTTGATACATCTCAAAAATGAACTTTCTAGGCTTCAAACAGAAATCAAAAATGTTTCAATTAGATCCCAGGAGAGGAAAATGTCTTTGGGTGAATTATCAGAACCGTTAGCAGTATTTGAAGCCACCTTAAAAGGACTTAAGTCAGATGAAATTCCACAACATATTGTAGAAATTCTTAATCATCTAAGGGGGCCACTGGAAAGATTAGTAGTACAAGTACAAAATATTTCTCAACAACCGGAACATATAACTGTTGATAATGATTCTTTAAAAAAAGCACTACTTGATTTTAAATGTCAAATAGACATTGTGCAACTGAATGCAGAGCAGTTAAAAGTTGTTGTGTTGCCTCTGAAACAAGTCTCTGAGGCTATTTCTAAAATAGAAAGCAAACTTTGCGAATTGGAAGAGCCTATCATTCCTATAGCCGAACCAATTATGAAAATTCAACAAGAAGTCTCTCAATTGAAAGCTAAAATTAATGACATAACACAAAAATATCAAGAGACCTTAGTTCCAATTAACCAACTGGTTGAACCTCTTGCTAATTTGGAAGAAACTTTAATTGGAGTAGTTCATTCAGAGGAGGGAACACAAGAAACACTAGAAACTATTCAGCAACTCAGTGAGCCACTACATAAATTAGAGGCGTTAGTGGTTCAATCGAAAGATAGTTTGGTAATGTCTGAAATAAAAGATTTTGATTACAAGCCAATTCAGCAAGCCTTGATTTTAATTAAATGCAGCATTAATCAAGTTCAACAACAGATTCCCAAGATAAAGAATCTAGAAGTTACTGCGTTACCTTTACAACAATTATGTGCGTCAATTTCTAAAATCGAAGAAAGTTTTAATGAATCTCAAAAATCTAAAACACTTATAACACAGTCAATTTTAAAACTCCAGGAACAAATATGTCAACTTAGAACTGAAATTACTTCAATACCTCAGTCAACCGAAAAACGAATGTTATCATTTATAGAGTTGGCAACGCCTCTGGACAATTTCGAGCTAAATTTAAATAAAATTCTTAAATCAAAAGAAACCACTAAAAAAGCTGCAGAAGCTATTGGGCAACTAAGTAAACCATTAAATAAATTAATATATATTGTTGTTCAGTCAAAACAATTTTTGAAAAAACCCGAAATAACAATATTAGATTCTCAACAAATACGGAAGGATTTGATTAATATACATCATGAAATAGAAACTTTACAAGTAGCATTTCCTGATGAACTCCAAAATACTGGACTTTTAACAGACTTGTCATCAGCCTTTTCCCCAATTATTGAATCATTGACTGATATGGAATACTTAGTTATAACAAATTTTGTTAAAACGTTAGATGAGTTAAAATCTGTCTTAGAAAATATTCCATTAACGGCAACACAAAAATGCTCATTAGAGGATCTCACTGTAATTACTCAACCATTAGTTTCATTAAAATTATCATTAGAAAATTTTTCTGCAGAAAACGCTATAATTGCCCAAACATTGATAGGGTCTTCAAACAATTTATTGAATATTATTAAGACAAAGAATCTCGCAATTAGTCAATTGATTGAATCACTAACTTTATTTCAAGATAATATAAAAACACTTCAAATTACTTCAGAACCATTAGAGAATTTATCATCAACTATCTCGCAAATTTTGGAACTAATTAAAGATCGATCTCAAAGGAATACAGAGATAATTAAAAATTTAAAACTACAAACATCACAGCTTCTCGAAGAAATACTTTTTGTTGCACCAAAATTGAAATCACGACGAGAAGAGATATTTTTATCAATTTCACAGCCTATAAATAAACTTGATGCATGTTTGAAAATTCCTGAATTAGACGTTCCCAAACACATTTATGAAGAATTAAGGAGAGTTGTTTCTTCATTCGAAGAAGTTCTAATAGAATATGTAAAGTTAAACTCAATTATCGATAAAAGTAAAATTGATACTGAAAGTCTGCAAAAATCCCTAATAGTGTTGAAGTTAAAGCTCGATGCAGTAACGGGAATAGCAACTGAGTCGGATTTTGTAGAAGCATTAAAATCTGTTTCAATTTCGATTGGAGATATTATTGAGAAGGAAAAAGAAATAAATGTATCTGCAATACAAAATAAACTTAAAATTGTTGTTCAACCATTATTAGATCTTAAAGATGCTTTAAGTTTAACTGAGAATCATACGAATGTGGGTAATATTTGTATACCAAAAGTAATTAAAATGATAACAAAGTCAGGACCTTCAATAGATGAATTATCAAAAGCTATTCTAAAATATTCAGAGGTGGAAAAAATACAGGAATTTTGCACGGAATTTAATGATACAATCGGAAATCCAATTCATGAGCTTCATAAAGAAGTACAAGCAATTAATGCTTTATTTACTAACCCAGAAATACTCTCCATTGAACTTCCAAATTTATCTGTTTCGTTGAATGCTACAATACAAGCTTTAGACTCCTTATATAAAACTTCAACATGTAGTTTTATACAACCAGAAATTGAAACACTTAAAGCAAACTTGACTGAAGTTTTACAGGAATGTAAAAAAGAACGCAATGATTATAAGAGTCTTTTTAATTTGATTAATGCCTTAAATGGATTTTATTTAACTCTTGAAAAGCTGAGATCTTGTGAAGATATACTTTGCGAGTTACATGAAGATGCCATTTTGGAATTCTTATCGTTACGTGATGCACTGAAACAACTAGAAACTAATATGTTAATGGCTCAAGAAATCGGTGATAACGTTAATGATTTTTCTTTAGAGTATTCCACAAAGATTAATAAAATTGGTGATAAATTAACAAGTTTATCACTCTTTGTAAGTGATATAATAAACGATCCTGCTTCATTGAAAATTGCTGTAATAAATAAAGATGAAGATATTCTTAATATCTTAAGAGATATAAAATTTGATATTGAAGAGACTGTCAATAAAACAGTCTCTTTGAATGAAAAAATGGAAATTGTATCTCAAAGTTTTCAATTATTTTTGGAACAGGTTAATAAGTTATTAGAAAAAAACAAAACTATAATTTTGAAGAAACGAAAAGATTATTGTTTTGTTAAAAATTTACTAAATGATTTAAATACACTAAAAGAGACTCTAAACAATAAAGAGTTTGTATTTTCATGTTTATTGGAACCAATTAATGATTTAGTATCAGCATTGGAAATTACTGAAAAATACATAACCGATTATCACGCTGACTGTAACGATTTCAGTACTGAAGATAACTCGGAATTAAATATTTCTAAATATGTTAATGACTTCGCACGACTGTTAGCTAAACTACAGAACGATAACGCCATTCTGGATCAAAGAAAAACCGTCATTAAAAAAATACAACATTTATCAAAAAATCTGAATACTGTAAGTGAAATTATAATAAATTATAAAGCTTTTGCAGCTACCTTAGAAAAAATAAATAAATTAAATAATAAATTACTGGAAATCGTATTGGGTATAGAAAATCCCGAATTCATGGTTAATGAAGAACACGAAAGTGCTAAGCTTCAAGGTAAACAAGAAAAGACCGATAATGAAAAAGCAAAATTGGAAAAAGAAAATGCGGAGAAGGAAGAGTTGGATAAAGCGATAAATGAAAAGGAACAACTAGAGAAGGAAGTAACTGAACAAGAAAAGGTGGAGGAAGACAAAATTGCTAATGAGGACACAAAAAGGTGTGAACTGGAAACAGAAAACACGGACAAAGAAAGCTTGGCGAAAAAAATAGCAGAACCAGAAAAACTGAAGGATGTGAAAATTTCCGATGAGAATGCCGAAAAAGAGAACGCGGAAAAAATTAAAGTTGAAAAGGACAGACTCGAACACGAAAAGGCAGAGAAAGAAAAAGCAGAACAAGAAAAGCTAGAGAATGAGAAAGTTGCAAAGGAGAATGCGAAACTAGAAAAGGAGAGCGCTGACAACGAAAAGCTAGAGAAAGAAAAAGCAGAGCAAGGTAATCTGAAGCAAAAGAAAATTGCAAAGAAGAATGCGGAAAAAGACAAATTGGGAAAAGATATAGAGGAAAAAGAAAACCTAGAGAGGGAAAAGAATGAACAAGAAAAACTAGAAAAAAAGAAAATTGAAAAGGAGAATGCCGAAAACATTAAACTAGATAAAGAGGAAACAGAAAGAAATGTTTTAGAGAAGGAAAAGGCTGAACAAGAAAAGCCGAAGAAAGAGAAAAATGAAAAGGAAAATGGCGAACTAACCAACTTAGAAAAGGAGAACGCGGAAAAAGAAAAGTTGGATAAAGATAAAGTTGCAAAGGAACATTCAGAGAAAATCAAATTAGAAAAGGAGAAATCGGAAAAAGAAAAGTCGGAGAAAGAGAAAATTGCAAAGGAAAATGCAGAGAAAATCAAATTAGAAAAGGAGAAAGCGGAAAACGAAAAGTTGGAGAAAGAAAAAATTGCAAAGGAATATGCAGAGAAAATCAAGTTAGCAAAGGAGAAAGCGGAAAAAGAAAAATTGGAGAAAGAGAAAATTGCAAATGAAAATGCTGAGAAAATCAAAACAGAAAAGGAGAAAGCAGAAAAAGAAAAGTTGGAGAAAGAGAAAATTGCAAAGAAAAATGCAGAGAAATTAAAATTAGAAAAGGAAAAAGTGGAAAAAGACCTGTTAGAGAAGGAAAAGGCTGACAAAGAAAAGTTAGAGAAAGAGAAAATTGCAAGGGAAAATGCAGAGAAAGTCAAATTAGAAAAGGAGAAAGCGGAAAAAGAACTGATAGAGCAGAAAAAGGCTGACAAAGAAAAGTTGGAAAAAGAGAAAATTGAAAAGGAAAATGCAGAGAAAATCAAATTAGAAAAAGAGAAAGCAGAAAAAGAACTGATAGAGCAGAAAAAGGCTGACAAAGAAAAGTTGGAGAAAGAGAAAATTGAAAAGGAAAATGCAGAGAAAATCAAATTAGAAAAAGAGAAAGCAGAAAAAGAAAAATTGGAGAAAGAGAAAATTGCAAAGGAAAATGCAGAGAAATTAAAATTAGAAAAGGAAAAAGTGGAAAAAGACCTGTTAGAGAAGGAAAAGGCTGACAAAGAAAAGTTAGAGAAAGAGAAAATTGCACAGGAAAATGCAGAGAAAATCAAATTAGAACAGGAGAAAGCAGAAAAAGAAAAGTTGGAGAAAGAGAAAATTGCAAGGGAAAATGCAGAGAAAGTCAAATTAGAAAAGGAGAAAGCGGAAAAAGAACTGATAGAGCAGAAAAAGGCTGACAATGAAAAGTTGGAAAAAGAGAAAATTGAAAAGGAAAATGCAGAGAAAATCAAATTAGAAAAAGAGAAAGCAGAAAAAGAACTGATAAAGCAGAAAAAGGCTGACAAAGAAAAGTTGGAGAAAGAGAAAATTGAAAAGGAAAATGCAGAGAAAATCAAATTAGAAAAAGAGAAAGCAGAAAAAGAAAAGTTGGAGAAAGAGAAAATTGCAAAGAAAAATGCAGAGAAATTAAAATTAGAAAAGGAAAAAGTGGAAAAAGACCTGTTAGAGAAGGAAAAGGCTGACAAAGAAAAGTTAGAGAAAGAGAAAATTGCACAGGAAAATGCAGAAAAAATCAAATTAGAACAGGAGAAAGCAGAAAAAGAAAAGTTGGAGAAAGAGAAAATTGCAAGGGAAAATGCAGAGAAAGTCAAATTAGAAAAGGAGAAAGCGGAAAATGAAAAGTTGGAGAAAGAGAAAATTGCAAAGGAAAATGCAGAGAAAGTCAAATTAGAGAAGGAGAAAGCGGAAAAAGAAAAGTTGGAGAAAGAGAAAATTGCAAAGGAAAATGCAGAGAAAATCAAATTAGAACAGGAGAAAGCAGAAAAAGAGAAGTTGGAGAAAGAGAAAATTGCAAAGGAAAATGCAGAGAAAATCAAATTAGAAAAGGAGAAAGTGGAAAAAGACCTGTTAGAGAAGGAAAAGGCTAACAAAGAAAAGTTGGAGAAAGCGAAAATTGCAAAGGAAAATGCAGAGAAAGTCAAATTAGAAAAGGAGAAAGCGGAAAAAGAAAAGTTGGAGAAAGAGAAAATTGCAAGGGAAAATGCAGAGAAAGTCAAATTAGAAAAGGAGAAAGCGGAAAAAGAAAAGTTGGAGAAAGAGAAAATTGCAAAGAAAAATGCAGAGAAAATCAAATTAGAACAGGAGAAAGCAGAAAAAGAAAAGTTGGAGAAAGAGAAAATTGCAAAGGAAAATGCAGAGAAAATCAAATTAGAACAGGAGAAAGCAGAAAAAGAAAAGTTGGAGAAAGAGAAAATTGCAAAGGAAAATGCAGAGAAAGTCAAATTAGAAAAGGAGAAAGCAGAAAAAGAAAAGTTGGAGAAAGAGAAAATTGCAAAGGAAAATGCAGAGAAAATCAAATTAGAAAAGGAGAAAGTGGAAAAAGACCTGGTAGAGAAGGAAAAGGCTGACAAAGAAAAATTGAAGAAAGAGAAAATTGCAAAAGAAAATACTGAGAAAATCAAATTAGAAAAGGAGAAACCGCAAAAAGACCTGTTAGAGAAGGGAAATGCTGAAAATGACAAGTTGCAAAACGAGAAATTTGCAAAGGAAAATGCAGAAAAAACCAAATTCGAAAAAGAGGACGCCATAACAGATAAGCTAGAAATGAAAACGGCTGAACAAGAAAATCTGGAGAAAGAGATATTCACAAAAGAGAACGCAGAAATGATTAAACTGGAAAAAGACAAAGAAGAGAAGAAAAAGCTTCAGAAACAAAAAGCAGAAGCGGAAAATCAAGGGAAACAAAAAATTGCCAGTGAGAACGCAGAAAAAGTTAAAGAGAAAGAAAAAAGTGAAAGAGCAAAAATAAAAAACAGAAAAAATGCAAAACAAAAAGCCGAATTGGAAAAAGATGAAGCAGTAACACGGGTGTTACAGAATGAAAGGGCTGAGCAAGAAAAACTTGAGGAAGTAAAAATTGCTTACGAGAATGCAGAAACAGCTAAACTGGAAACAGACAAGGAAAAGCTAGAGAAAGCAAACATTGAAAAAGAAAATATGAGTGTCAGAAAAGTTGTAGAGAAAAAAGCCGAAAAAACTGAACTGGAAAAGGAAACATCGAAACAAGTAAAGCTAGCGAAAAAAATGCCTGACCAAGAAAAACTAGAGAAAGAAATGTTTACAAAAGAGCCTGCTGAAGAAGCTTACATGGAAAAACGTAAAAAAATGCAATTTAAAAATAAATCAGATGAGATGAATCAAACAACAGAAACAATGAATAAAAACACAACAACAAACAACAGCACATTACTACACTACAAGTCAGAAATATCTTCTAAGGAACATATTTCAAGTGAGTTCACTGGAAAAGATAACTATGCTCATGAATATGATATATATAAACCAACGACTTATCATGGTCCACGACATTTCGGAAAAAAACCATTATTTACATCAAATTTAACGAATCGTACAGCTTGTGTCAATACACGAGTAAAGCTAACATGTAGCGTAATAAGCGATTCACCTTTCGAAATAGTGTGGATGAAAAACAACGAAATACTTCCAAACGAAGGAAATTACAGCTGTGAGTTTGCAAATAACGTAGCTACATTAGAAGTATTTAATACAACACTAAATGACAACGCAGATTTCACATGTGTGGCAAGAAATGAACATGGTGCAAGTTCTACTAATGCATACATAAAAGTTGTTGATGAGAATTTTGATCCAACACCTGTAGCTCCAAGTTTCACGCGAGCAATAAAAGACAGTTATAAGTCTACAAACGATACATTAGTGTTAGAATGTCGATTACGATGTCAACCGATGCCAACAATTAAATGGTATAAAGATGGCACAGAAATCTTATGTGGTGGAAGATATTCTCAAAGTTATCTCGCAGACGGCATATGTCGACTCTCCATAACAAGTCCGGATACGACCGATCATGGAAAATACACTTGTCGCGCGGAAAATAGCTTATGGTGCGATCAAGTTTCGTACGATCTTGAGTTTAATTCAAAAAAATATTTTCAACGACATTCTGATAGAACTGCAAGTAAATCAACGGAGGATCGGCCATATTTTAGCAGCATTCTCACCGACAACTTTGTTCCTTACGGTGGGGTTATGGGGCTACAAGTTAAAGTTAAGGGATCGCCAGCGGAAGTTACGTGGTTTAAAGAGAGTCAAAA
The DNA here is from genome assembly GCA_911728435.2 of Apoderus coryli. Taxonomy (NCBI): domain Eukaryota; kingdom Metazoa; phylum Arthropoda; class Insecta; order Coleoptera; family Attelabidae; genus Apoderus; species Apoderus coryli. The sequence continues at coordinate 3,830,634 of OU452204.1, read as the reverse complement.
ACTCTCTAAAACTTCACAGCGACATCGAACATTCGAAGAACGTGGTGTTCATACATTATTGATACCCAATATTAACGATTATGAAGCAGGAAAATACACTTGTCGAGCAACAAATGCTTTTGGTAAGATCGAAACGTCAGCTTACGTTCATGTGGTGCATCCGGGAAGTGTGAGAGATGGAAAACCGGCTATGTTTCTATCACGACCTGATAAGATGTTAACTGTAGCAACTGGAGAAGATATTGTGGTTTCATTCAGAGTTGCTGGTGATCCTAAGCCAAGAGGTGAGTAAAATTTGTTTAGCTTTCTAAATTGATGATGCGTCAGTATAAAGGAACTGCAATATATTAGGTAGTAGGTTAGACGTTTATGGAAGATATAGGATGATTTTGAAAATTTAGTTGCTTAAGTAAGTGAATCTAATCTATACTTCTAAAATATTTTGGAGTTTCTGGCAGTTCCGGTTATCGCAGAAGTCTATATCAACTTATTTATTTGAAGTGGTAAACCCTGCATATTATTATATTTTTAGAATTTCTGTTTAATTTGGAGCACTTTCTTCACTCTTTCCTATACGCCTAGAATAATACAATTATTTTGTAATCTTACAATCTGCCTCAGCGGACAATGCAGGATACAAATGGTTATATTTTCTGGAGGGCCTGGCAATAATTTGACAAGATTAAGTAAAATAAATAATTTCGTAAGAACTTCATTTGATTTTGCGTTCATTTTAAAACATTTTGAGTCACCATGAATAATTGTTACTAATTAATTTATACACTAAGGCCAAAAACAGTTCGCAGAAAAAAATGTAATATCTGAGTTTGATAAGGGAAAATCATGAAGTTTTGCCAGTGATTTAACAAGGTCTTATAGAATTCAACTGCGTTGACAGATTCGCTCACCAAGTTAGAAGGTCTTCGCAAATTACAGCAGAATGGTTAACTAGTAAAAATTGGGATAAGTAATTTTTCTCAAACCCTGTATTTTACTCTATAGGTTAAAAGACGAATAAAATTGCTTTAAGATAACATTGCATTTCCCTATACCTAAACGTCATCAAGGTTACTGAGTAAAGCTGTTTTTTTGTGGAAATGTACCTGTTTAAAAAAAAATATTTTTATGTACCCATGGAAATATCAAATTAGTGACATTTTGACTTGTATAAGAAAATTAGTAACAATTATTCACGGTGTTTCAAACTGTTTTAAAATGTACGCAAATAATTATTGACATGAAGTTCTTATTACTTAATCTGGTCAAGTCATTGTCAGAAAATTTAACCAGTTGTATACTGCATTGCCAGCAGAGGGAAATTGAAAGATTACAAAATAATTTTATTATTCTAGGGGCATATGGAAGTGTGAAAAAGAGTCCTACTACAAATTGAATATTTTAGAAGTACAGACCCAACCCTACCTAAGTATCCAAATTTTCAAATCAATCCAATCTCTCGTTTCCCATATGGGTTATATAACCGTCGAACCTATCATCCGTGAAGCACCGACAATAAAGCTTGTAGTTCCCTAATACCTGCAGCCAATTCGGGATACGTAAATTAGTTTAAATTTTGAACCCATTATGTTTAGTTACATGGATGAAGGGCCTCAAAGACATTACAGATAGTTTACGTTCAGCTAAATGGACTTCTGACGATTACATCCGTTTCACGTTGAAACGTGCTACTACTGACGATATCGGCACGTATTGCATTTTGGCAAAAAATCGTTTCGGTTGCGATAGAGCGTTCTTCACCGTCAAATTAAGGCATAGAGCACGATCTTTGACTCCCAACAGAGAATCTGCAGCGAGCATATTAGAGGAGATACCATCATATAGGGAAAGGCGGTATCATAGAGGTAAGGAAAAACAGAATTATGTAAACTTATAACAATTATACAAAATGCAATAGATTTCTACCAAGAAACAGAATTGCAAGTACTTTTGTGCGATCACTTTGAGATTCTAGTCATCCTTAAGAATGATTGCTGATGAAGATGTTTAAGTTTATAAGAACCATTAATAATTTCGACTAAGGAACCTATTATAAGCACAAAATTTGAATTGTAAGGCTAAAAGCACGCTTATTGTATTATAAGCTATTCGCAATAGCCGAAATTGTCCACTGCCCAATTTTTTTGTTCACAACGCATTATGGGTATGGCAATATGTACCCATGATACGTATAGAAGCTCTTTTTTCGAACAGTGAGTAAAGCTAATGAATCAGAACGCGTTGTGCGTACATTATAATGCTCAAAATGCAAAATAAATGAAGGCGAGCTTTGTTGGCCATTTTTTTGGCTACTGATTTTGAGTCACAATCCGACGTGTTAACCTAGCTATAAAATATTTTTAAGAGGAACGATAAAATTTTAACAAATATTACGGAATTGATGGCAGAGAAGAAAGAGAGGTAGTTTTTATTATCAGATGAACGTTATACAGAAATTGTAAACGAAACCAAAGAAGCACTACAATGAAAACGGGACGGACTTGAAATATCATCAAAGGAATACGATTTGTTAACAGTTCGCAAAAAAGATAAATTAGTTAACAAAGAATAGATAGGAAAGCAATCTGGTTTAATTGCTTCTACACGTATCATGGGTATATTGCTATACCCATAACGCGTTGTGGACAAAACGTTCGGGCAGTGCAATTGCGAATAACGTATTTTTTGATTTAAATAATTATTTTCGCGAAATTTCATTCTTCCCCGATAAATATAATAAAGGTTTGTTAAACACATATTCAACTGAACATAACTTTTTATTTCTCAACAGAAAAATACCAATACATTATTGTTTATAATAATCATTGTAATCAGCTGGGAATTTACCTAAAAATGTAGGTTTCCAATAAAGTTGTGCCAAAAATTATCCCAAAACCCCTGTCGGCGACAGGTTATATTTAGACTATTATTATGTATCCGAGATGTCTCATTCCGCATACATATAGTTTTGGGAAATTAAAAGATTACTTATTGAGAAAATAATTATTATTACAATCATTACAATGGAAATTGAACTTGATTTTAATACGTCAACTTTAACAAATCTTAGGAGTACCTGGTGTAAACGTGCTAGTGAAATTTCTGAATTTTTACATTATTTAGTTGGATACCAAGGTAGATATATTTTTTAAATATTTTTTTAAATAATAAAACTTATTTATTGACAACACTGTATATTATATTAAAATCTGGCCTTTGCTTTTTTGTATAATATAACTTGTTATAGTTTAATCGGTTAATTTTCCATAACAATGCGTTTCATTTTTATAAGATTAATTTCTGTATAATGATTATAATAATTTTAGAGCACGCAAACGTAATTTTTGACATAAAACCTTAAATAAATCAGAAAAGGTAAGACTTAGGCATTAATCTTTGACTTGACTTTTACGTAGAATCCAAAACTGTAATAATATGTATAGGGTAAAGTAAGGTATGTTCGTGTGATATAGGTAAGTTCGTGATAGAATTATGAAAATTTGTCAGCAAGTTATCTTTTGCTTTAGATGGATGACATCTCGGATAGTAGTAAGTGTATGTTCCTACTAGATGATGCAATCTGTCGCGTTTCTATATCACGAATATTCCAGGCATTAGAAAACTTTGTTTACATGTAGTGCTTATTACGTCGTGATTTTTGGCGGGTTTTGCAACTGGGAAGCGATCTACGGTAATAACAGGAATAATTGAAAGCTGAGATAATGAAATTTACATTAATCTATAGTATTTTAGATGAGGAATCTTCCTGTACACAATAATTAACAAATTTTGACTTAATTTTACCGTAATTGCTTATTCCGTGGAGCTTGTTTGTTACAATATTTTTCATGCGTTGAAGACATTAAAAATACAAGGGTTATTCAATGTTAAATATCTTTTTTTGTGTGCAGTAAAATTATTCCATATTTTTAGATAATGTTATGTTTATAATAGACTACAAACCTAAACTAAAGGTAAGGTTATTACACATTAAATTGTAAAAAAAAAAATGGAGCACAGTGGATACAATGTTACTACTGTACGATATCACCTAAAAGTCAAACATCTGACGAATAAATTGATGCACTGGAAATACCAGTGGTAACTCAGAATAAGATGTTATGCGTTAATGATACAATGTAACTGTTAATAAAATCTTACCTACCAATTTTTAGCATTAATTGTAGTATCACGAATAAACCTACCCCATATCACGAAATTACATATCCTAGTCACGAAATTACCTTTCCTTGACTAGGACAGTCATTTGAATGTTTTTTTAAGTAATTTTCTAAGTTTCCTCATAAAAAAATACATAAATCTCAAGAATACCTATTGGATGTTAGTCCCTCACAATTGTAGCAACAATGCATGTTATTTCCAATTACTCTCCAACGAAAAAAATCCCGATGGCAGCCAGTCGGAAAAGTAGATTTTTGAATTATGTATTTTTTATTTATACTTAGTCTACCACTGACACCCTCTATTAATAAACAAATAACGGAATATTCTGACATTCGCCAAATATAACCAAAGTGTCATATTGACAGTTATTTTAACTGAAATACCCATTATACTATAATACATACGTAAGTACAGTCTTATTGTTATTTCACAGGTGTTTATTTGTCAAAATAATTACTGGTATAGCGGGTGATGATATTTTTTTTTATTTTTTGTTACTTTATATTGACTTACATTTACTTAAATATGCCAGCGATGAAAAAACTCTCCAAATAAATATTGTAGAGATTTAAGTGCTCTGTCATTTGATATGTAACATCGGTATTTTCTATTAACAACGAAAAAAATATGATTTTTTTAAAACTTTGACAGGCCGCCATTCTGAAATTAGCTCTCCGATTTCAATCGCCAACGAACTCACGCGATTCCATGATCTAGCCGATTTTTTAACCAAATTTTGTTTCGATTGGTCAAAAAATGCGGCCTAGAACGTGACGCAAAGTTTCTATATCCCATATATATATATTTATATATAAAATGTTTCTTTTTCTTAGCCTTTTGTTGAAAAACAACAGTAAAATTTTTTTAATAATTTGGGGTATAGGCTATATCTTGGACTTATTAGTAATACTCTTTTTTGCTATATGCCAAGCTTTCGAAAATATTTATTTTCATCTTCAGGGCTACAAAATACAGAAAACGACACAATATTAGTTGTGGTTTGTTTTTTACAAGTTATTCTACACTGTTGTTACCTTAGATATGCTAAGTTGAGTCTTTAAATTAAGGGAAAACTGTACATTTTGTTTGGCGTATATTACTATATACTTGTAATTTTATTTTTACAAAAAGGACTCTTCACATTTTTAATCTACTAATATTCTTAAAATTATTGTTCTTCATAGGTAGTGTACGGATAAATTAATAAATGTTGGTCGGTATTTTGTATTTTTTTTGCTACCTCCCTTTTTTACTTTTATTAAGTAAAAAGAGTCCACCTACACTGTAAAAATAAAATTACAAGTATATAGTAATATACGCCAAACAAAATGTACAGTTTTCCCTTAATTTAAAGACTCAACTTAGCATATCTAAGGTAACAACAGTGTAGAATAACTTGTAAAAAACAAACCACAACTAATATTGTGTCGTTTTCTGTATTTTGTAGCCCTGAAGATGAAAATAAATATTTTCGAAAGCTTGGCATATAGCAAAAAAGAGTATTACTAATAAATCCAAGATATAGCCTATACCCCAAATTATTAAAAAAATTTTACTGTTATATTTATATATATATATATAGATATATAAACTTTTGAACTGAGGTCATTTTTAGGATCCAGGGGTCATAAAATGAAGTACTGCATAAAAATTTTTCAAAATTTCGGTTGTGTCGATCTCCTGAATAGTTAGATTTTTTTTAAAAATCTACTAAAAGGAAAATCATCACGAATATACCTTACTTTACCCTATACAGTGTTCCATTTGAAATAAGCAAGTTGACACCTACATCCATTATAACTATTTTATATCATCTGCCCCCGTCGACATAGGTACACTTGCAAATTTTCAAAATTCTCCTAGGTATAGTTTTCTATATACAGAACGATTTGGTTCCCGGTGGGACACCCTGTATATTTATTCGTTTGAACCGGTATCCCAGAAAACATAGTTTAGCTAGTTTTTGTCTTCTCAAGTTTTATTTTATCATGTTGCGTAAATTATCGATAATTTCATATGTAACATGAGTTACAAAGTACTTACATATTAACGAAAATATTTTTTTATATTCCTTATTAAATCACCTGTTCATATTTAAACTGTATTTTCCTCGAAGCACCATTTTTGGCGAATTGACCAATGATCCCTGTGAAAACCACCAGTGCCTCTTCAAATAAGATTCCATGTATTCGGCAAAATGAATTAATTATTGTTGATAAGATAACTACAAAATCATATTTCAGATGTTCCTGGTCCGATTCCCGGCCCTCCAGTTGTGACAGACTCCGGAAGAAATTGGGTATCTTTATCATGGGGCAAACCAGAACATAGAGGAACTGCTCCTATAATAGCTTACAGAGTAGATGTATGGCAAAAAGACGACGCCAGATGGCTTGACTTGGGTATGTTAAATAAATAATGTAGATGTAGATATCGGGGGTATTTCAAAAAGACTCGCCAATATTTGAGGGGGTGATTTCTCATGTCATTTTATGAAAAAAACTTCTTTCGATATTTTCTTGAGAAAGAAAGCAGCTAAAACTAAAAGATTTTTATTTCTTCTATTTTTTGTTTACGAGATAAATATTTAAAACATGTTTGAATATATCAAGAATATTTGCGAATAGTTCAACTAAAAATATCATTAACATTTCGAAACAAGATAAAAATAAATATATAAATTAATTAACATTTATATCTAATACACAAAATTACAAAAATTGTTGAAACTGACCACCTCTAGCTTGGATACATGAATCCAATTCTATCCTCATTGACTGGCGAACTCTCTCAAAAATACCAGGGTCGTTTCTAATCGAATTACACCCAGCAATAATGCGATTCCTTAGGTCATCCACACTTTCCACAGGAGTAGCGTAAACTAAGGACTTCAGGTGGCCCCACATGTTGTTTCTGTTAAAAAATCACGAGCAACCCGACTAAACTGCGCTGATACACCATCGTTCATAAACCACATTGCATTTCTTATTACCAATGGTACGTTTTCCAGAAATCCAGGAAGCGTGTGATTCAGAAAGTCGCGATATACCTCTCCGATAAGTCTTCATTGTAGAAATACGGGTCCAATTAAGCAGTCACGCAGAATTCCAATCCAGACGTTCAACGAGAACTGATGTTGAAAATGATCTTCAACTATAGCTTGCGGATTTTCATCACACCATAAATGATTATTATGAAAATTCCCTATTGCATTTATTGAAAAACATCAGTTGTTGAGAAATGTCAACCATTTTGTTCAAAAGTCAATGAGATAATGCTATACGTGGAGGAAAATCAGCAGGAATAAGTGCTTGAACGCGTTGGATGTGGTATGGATATAACAAATTGCCCTTAAGAATGCGCCAAACAGTACTATTACTTACATCCAAAACCTCAGCAACTTTTCGAGTGGAAGTACCTGGATTTTCTTCAACCATGTTCAGCACATCATCTTCCCGCTCTACCGTTCTTACTGTCTTTCGCCTTCCTGTTCCTCCACTTCGTTTTAGTGTGCCTGTTTCATGAAGGCGTCGATGAATTGTTTCGAAAATTTTTCTAGCAGCAGCCATAAGCTGAAGAAATCTTTCACTGTACAACCGCTTAGCTTCTAATTCATTGACTTCAGCGAGTCCATAAATGAATTTGACAGATTCAGATTACATATCCACAGGCCAAAGGCACTCGGCTTTGTAAAATTGTTGCCCTCGGAGACATAAACATCTTCATAATGCCCTTAATATACGAGTACATAAATAACTATTAATAAATAATAATATCGAATAAATAAAATTTTGAAGGAAAAATAATCCGTAAAAAATGAGAAGCATTATTTCAATTGTTTTAGGAATGTCTCCTTTGAATAATTATGACGCCTTCAATCTCACACCTGGTACTGAGTATCAATTTCGAATCACTCCAAGAAATCGATATGGTTGGGGTGAAAGTGTACAAAGTGATCCAATTTCAATTGGCAAACCAATGGAATTGCCGGAATTTGTTAAAATACTACCAGGACAATTGAAAGTACTTATTGGATCTGATATTACATTAGAATGTCAAGTAAGTTAGATGTACTGTACGACACAGTTAAGAATGATACACTTTTATATGTCCTATCCATATAAAAGTGTATCATTCTTAACTGTGTCGTACAAATGTATGTTAAATACATTTTCCACGACATTACTTTAAGTCATTTTTAAAACAGGGATGTAAATCATGCTCATCTAGGACATGAACAAACTACATATTGAAAGAAGTAGATGCCGTATTATTAATTTATTTTAAATTATGAACTAATTTTACTTAGAAGTCCGCCCGTGATTGAAAAGGTGTTAAAAATTCATGCTGGTTAACTATTAACTTAAGCGATTGGATGTGTATGTCCGCCCTTGGTAATTATGAACATATGTACAAGGTGTTTCGAAAAGGTCTAGGACGTCTGGTACATCAAAACATAAGTGTAGCTTCAAAACGACTTCCAAAAATGCACACCTAAAAAGCTCTTTAAATCATATCATGGGGTTATTTAAGAGTTTCTAAAACCACCTCAACATTCAAATGTAAATTACTCGAATCCAGTCAAGTTTAATAGATTTTGACAAGAATACCTTTTTTATGTAAAATAAATCAAGCTTTGATCTTTTTGAAACCTTTTTTATATAATACCACTCACAAAAACAATGATGATGAAACCATTCCATTTTTTTTTTAATATTCATGTAGGTATAAGTATATCTTATCAATGTAGATTTATTAGATAATACTGTTTGTGTATTTTTGAATGATAACATATGTTTATGTCTTTGGTTGTTTTTGTTTTTCACAGGGTTAAAATTTATATTTTAACCCTTTTTGTAGTTCTACATTATTTAGTTAGTTTAAGTTGTATAATCTTTTTGTTTCATAGAACTGCAAATAAACTGATTTATTATTATTATTTCCCATTAAAAACTACACTCCTATGCCGAATTGCATTAAGTTAAGAGAAATGATAGTTTTGAAAAAATTCCAAAAAAACTATTTTAGCGTGTTATCTTCTAGGAGCTGGGTTGGGTTGGGTTGAGCTTTTAGGGGTCCATTTCTGTACATTTGCAATTTTGACAGACCTTTTTGAAACATCTTGTATACGCCCACTGGTGATTCGAGTATGATTGGAAATTATCCGCTAAATTTGATCTGCTGTCTTCACATCAATTACTTATTTGTTGTATTATTTTTGTGTCGTTTAATTAGGTTTAGTTTATGTAGTGAATTAACAGAGTTAATTAAGTTGGCTTGTTTCATTGGATCGTCCAGCATTTAGAGTTTTTAATTAATCTATTCTGCTGCTATTGCTGTTATTGCCAAACTAATTATTCATACCTATAAGAATCTTGAAAAACCATCGGCATTGCCAATATTTTGAAAACTACACTGAACCGAAAAGGTACGTGATATTAATAAAAAAGTGCTTCAAATCAATGAACGTCAACATTAAATTTGAGCCGATGATGGGTGACATTAATACAATGATCGTTCGTACATAAATTCGGTAGCGAATTCTGTACGTTGAATTAATAAATAAAGAACATAAATTTATGCTCGACGGTTATTGATCTTACGAATGATGGACATTAATTTATAACTCCTGTACGTTAAAACGATGTTACAAGGTTGTTAATGTTACGAACGATGAAGATTAGTTTATGTCTCCAATACGTAAAACCGATGTTAGCTGGTTATTAATGTTACGAACGATGAACATTAATCTATGACTTTTGTACATTAAACCGATGTCTGAAGGTTATTAATGTTACGAACGAGAAACATGAATCTGTGACTTTTGTACGTTAAACCAATGTTAGCTGATTATTACATTGGGTTATAATAATTGTTTTACGTAATTGTGTTCGCCGGAAATTATTATTACGAAAGATTGAGATTATTGTTCTGTATTCAATCAATAATCGCGAGCATATAGGTACATATGTATTATGTGTACTGCAAAGTGCAGTATGGTCAAATATACTAGTACCAATGGTTAGAGAATTTAAAAGCCCAAATAAGACTCAAAATTATCTTGCTGTACGTCCATTGATTTGATGCACCTGCTTTGTAAATAAATTAAATCATATTTGTACGACACTCGAAATCTAAAGGCTTTATTTTTAATTTAGTTAATATTAAATGCTAAACATGTCAGATTCGTCTGTCGTCTGACGTGAAAAGGGAGAAAAAACTATATTTGGAAACTAAAGTCCGCGGAAATTCTTCTAAACAAAATTGGAAATTATTACGAGATCTAAACATTTATGCACGGGAAAATAGCACAATACCGTCTTTTATTCATGATGTTGATAATATTAATGATTTTTTTGTGGCCACTTCTACCAACAATCCGGACCCAGGAACGATCAGTTTTTACTTAGGTAATATAATTAGGCCTGATATTAACTTTGAATTTACAATGGTGGAGCATGGGGAGATACTTGATGCATTGCTTGGGATTAAGTCAAATGCTGTAGGCAGTGACATGATCAGTATTGATATGCTAGTAGTAGTAGTAGTTGTCCGTTTATAATGCCCTTTATACAGCATCTAGTTAATTACTATATAGAAACGAGGAACTTCCCAACATGTTGGAAAGAAGCCAATGTCATTCCAATCCCAAAACTAAAACTCCATCAACATTTAAGGATCTTATAGACCGATTAATATACTCCCAGCGATCTCCAAGGTTATTGAGAGAGTGATCTGCAATCAAATGAAAACATATCTTGATGGACATGGGTTGTTGTCGGAGGTCCAGTCTGGGTTCCGTCAGGGTCACAGTTGCTCCACGACATGACTTAAAATACTGGATGATGCATTGGGGGCGGTAGATCAGGGTCGATTGACGGCATTGCTGCTGTTGGACTACGCAAGGGGCATTTGACCGCATTGGTCATGGTTTGTTGCTGGCCATTGTGGGTTACCTGGGCTTTGGGGAGTCTGCTGAGTCTCTACTCGGAACATATGTGAATGATAGAAGTCAGGTTGTCATTTTGGGAACGGCAGTGTCTGGGCCCAGGACATTGCCGCAGGGCATCCAGGAATCATTGCCTTTTTTTATGTATCAGGGTTTTTGTTGTTGTTATTATTATGCAGTTATCTGTAGTATTGCTAATATGTTAAGCTAGGAGGCTGTGCATCGACTTCGCCTTTTGTGTAACTTTTCTAAGTTCTCAATAAAGTCATTTATTATATTATTATTATTAATCAAAATAACAGGTTTTTAAGTAAACAGTGTGCGCCTTTAGAATAGACTTATAGAACCCATAAGTACGGTTGAATTGCAGATTTTCTTCCTTTAAGGTTTATTATATATGTTCTTCTATTTCTTGAACTGTTTTAGCACAAAATAAAAAAGATTCTTGAGAGTCTTTTATTGTGTACTTCAAAGGGCTTATCTTTCCACTGGCACCTTTGGAACATAGCTTAGCGGATAGCACTAAATATCCATGAAGAGCCCATAAAATTTCTCCCCTCGTATCGGCGGGTTTTCAACATTACAAAGGAATACCGCACTGTGTTTTTTTTTCGTTTTAAACTGACTTTAGTTTTGTACTTTACTAAATAGTTCTTATATAAAAGGATTACTACTTACCTTATATTTCTACATTTGTTGTATTATTTGGGAACAAATTTTAACAATAGATTTAGGAACACACTTCACTTTTCAACTGTATATATTTAACTAAACAAAACAAAAAGGACGCATAAACAAAAAGTCTATGAGAATGTCATAATGTCAATGTTTTGAGTATTCAGTCTATGGTCCGGGTGCATTGATTTGCGCGCGTTATTCAGAATTTAATGGTTAGGTTCGTAAAATTAATGCTTAGCATCCATTGAATCAACGATGATCGTTTATTAGTTTTTATGTTCGCTGTTCATAGGTGTATGATTTACAAATTATTGTGTTAAAGGCGAAAAGCATAAATTAATAAATTTAAAACATTGAAGCAATAAATAGTGACATTATATTGATGAAAAAAAACATAAATTTTCGATGTCTTGCATTTATTGATTAATGTTTCATCGTACATTGTTTCTATGTATGAAATTATTAATTTATGATCAAAATTCATTGTAACAGTGACCAATTCATAATATTAATGTTCAAAATATTGATGACAACCATTCATTGGTTTTACGTACAATATTTTTTTCAGTGTACAAATTTTCTAAGCATACCTCAGTTTTGAACGTTATTTTTGTAAGATAAAATCTTAAAAACATAGCATGTTAACATATGCTCAATATTTGAGAATGGGTATAAGTCGTGACAAGTGATCCTCATATTGTATGTAAAGATTAGGTACACAAATACTTATAGCACTTTATCACAAAGTATGATCTAGTTTTATCGTTAGAGCCAATATAAGCATTGCCAAATTTGAGATTCATGTTTTTGTAGACGGGAATATTTGTATTGTTTTAGATACGTAGCGATTCATCTCCAAAAATCCGTTGGTTGAAAGATTCCATAGAGATTTTCCCAGAGGATAATGACAGATATTCTATGCAAACATTAAATGGAACATGTAGTTTATGTATAAAAAATGTACAGGATTCAGATTGCGGAAGATTTATGTGTGAAGCCACAAACAAAATGGGTCGAGTCTCGACTTATGCTCGACTGTCTGCTGTGAATGACGCCAAAGTTTTGTTGGCAGACAAAAACCTTAGACTGTAAGTAATAATAAATAAACCACCAAATCTGACACCCAAAATTAGTTACGACTTGATTATTGGGACTAGTTCCAGTTAAATCGGGGATCACAATTTTCATAGACTGAAACTATCCCTAACCAAAATGTTTGTATACAGCGTAATGTGTAGTGTCAGACTTAGAGTTTTATTTATGGATTTCTTTAACCATTTCACACCCTTAAATATTTAAGCGGCAATATTGCCGCAACTTTTTGAAGGGTGTTTCAAACAGACGAGGCAATATTACCGCGTAAATATTTAAGGGGGTAATTTCTCCGGTCATTTTAATATTTCCAAACCGATTTCTTTGAAATTTGGCATTGTTGTGGCTAGAAATAGGGAGATTATATGGCCTTAACTAGTCCAGTGGTGTTAGGGGGATAACTTAATAAAAATAATTGACAACAAAAAATGTATGCCACCCGCAAATTCCAATCCAAACGTTCAACGAAAACTGATGTTGGAAATGATCTTCAACAATCACATGCGGATTTTCATCAAACCATAAATAGTTATTATGAAAAGTCTTTATTGCATTTCATGAAAAATCTCTTCATCAGTAAACAATATCAACCTCAGTAGTTGAGGAATTTCAACAATTTTGTGCAAAAGCTTATGACAGAATGCCATACGTGGAGGAAAATCAGTAGGAATAAGTTTTTGAACGCGTTGGATGTGGTATAGATATAACAAATTGTCCTTAAGAATGCACCAAACAGTACTTTTACGTACATTCAAAACCTGAGCAACTTTTCGAGTAGCAGTACCAAGATTTTCTTCAACCATGTTCAGCACATCCTCTTCCAGCTCTGCAGTTCTTTCTGTCTTTGAACCTCCTGTTCCTCCTCTTCGTTTTAGTGTTCCTGTTTCATGAAAGCGTCGATAAATAATAATAATATATGTTTATTAGTTCTAAAAGATATTACATAAATTTGTACAAAAAATGTATTATTACAACCATTAGAACTAAAGGGCGTGAAATCTCAGCCTCTCAACTAGGTTGAGTGCTGTTGAAGCCCAAGAAACAATACACAATAAAAAATAACAAAAAAAATCAGTACTACACAATAAATACAATATTAAAACACATAAGTATACAAAAATAAAGTGTTGGGTTAAAAACAGTGCAAACAAAATGCCCAAATGAAATGCCTAAACGCTGTCAAGCAATATCTTTTTAATCGTGGATCTGAACACATGCAAACTCTGAGAGAAATCCTTAATCACAAACCGGTTAACTAGCGTGGCGACATTATAAGAGAACGATCTTTTAAATATTTCCTTTTTATGAACAGGGACTGTTATTAGACTTTTACGTCTGATGTTTAGATTATGCACATCAGTTCTATACACAATTCTATTAACCAGATAAGGAGGGGTTTTATATTTTATTATTTTGTAAAAGAAGCATATTGAATGGAGAATGCGTCTGTTATACATATTCAGCCAACCTGCCTCCTTAAGTTTGTGAGATATGCGATGTCTTCTGCGAATGCCAAATATGAACCGCAAGCAAGAGTTCTGCAACTTCTGAACTCTCCCTCTGTCCAAATGGTTTCGAAAATTTTCCAGGAGCCATACGCTGAAGAAATCTTTCAGTGTTCAACCGCCTAGCTTCTAATGCATTGACATCAGCCATTGGACTTAATAATTTTGATCTATTAAGGGTGAAATATGCCAAATTTCAAAGAAATCGGTAAGGAGAGACTTAATTAAAAAAAGAATCGTTATTTACAAAAAAGCTTTAACACATTGCATATTGAAACAATGCATTTCCAGACAAATGTTTATGGGAACTTTTTTATAATATAAAATAACCTGAAAAATCACCCTCTTAGATATTGTCGCATTTTTTGAAATACCTTGTATATTCCAGATCCTTAAAAGACTATGACAAAACCAAAGAACTTCCACCACATTTCACGATGCGGCTGCGGGATCGTAGAGTTCAAATGACGTATCCAGTAAGGTTAACATGTCAAGTAGCAGGCTGTCCGGAATCAACCATAAAATGGTTCAAAAATAGTGAAGAAATCACCAAAGATTGTAATACTTACTAAATTAATTAGTAAATAATTTATATTTTAATACAAATTATTTTCAGCGCGGCACAATTTTTCATCCGAAGACAATTTCTACACTCTAGAAATCGATAAAACAACCTTAGAAGATTTTGGTACTTATAGTGTCTCAGCTCACAATATTTACGGTTCAGTGTCATGCAAATGTATACTGACAGTTGACAAAGGAATCAAAGCTTATATCGCTCCAGAATTCTTATCTTATTTAGAACCAACTTCAAGTGAATTATATGAAGGCGATGAATTAAAATTAACTGCTAGAGTGTCAGCGTACCCTACTGTAGGGGTTATGTGGTACAAGGATGGGGTAAGAGTAATGAAATTTCCTTAATGTATGGGTTTATTTTTTTTGTATTTTTAGATTCGGTTGCGACCTTCAAGAAAATCTATAATGACGTTGTCATATGATGGGCGGTTGGAGTTATCTGTTAGTAATATGACGTTCAAAGATGCTGGTGTTTATAGTTGTGTAGCTTCAAATATTGTAGGACGTTGTGAAAGTGCTGCTAGAGTTCATGTTGCTCAGAAATTAAGTGAAGTGGTAGTTGAAAAGCCTCAGACTTTAACACCGTAAGTTAAATAAAGACATATTAAGGAAAAATTAACTAAAAATTCTTTAATTTAACTTATTGAAAATGATATAGGTATAAAAAAAATCGAAAATTCTAACATGATTTCATAGACTAGAATTATAAAATATAATACTTAAAATATTTCTTCCCCAAAATTACTTCAATAGAAGAAGAAGAAAGAATAAACAATAAGAAAAACTTTAAAGAGATTTTTTTAAAAATCTCTTTAAAGTTTATCTTATTATTATTTATTCTTTGCCAGTGATGATGGAACTGGTTTAGGTCCGAAACATGTTGGGCTAAGGGTACTTTATTTGACGATTAGGTATTCTATTGAATTGTGAAGTAATTTATACTACAATAATTGAAATTCATACTATTCCAGATATTCTAAAGCACCGATATTTTTGAAAAAACCATTATCGACCAATGCACTAGAAGGGGACAATATTGTGATCCTATGCGAAGTAGTTGGTGACCCAAAACCTGAAGTAGTTTGGCTAAGAGATTTCCTTAAGGTAAGTGCTCAAATTTGATTTAATATTGCGACTCATGCAAAATGGTGCAGGATATCCTGTTTCGTGCCCAAAGATGGTTCAATAAAACGCTTAACCAACTAAATATAAAAAATTGCGTAGAAAGTTTGCTAAATCCACTATTTTTAATTTATAACAAATCACTGACATATGGAGAATTTCCAAAATTATGGAAAACATATTTTATAATTCCTTTGCATAGAAATGGTGACTGCCATAACATAAAAAATTATAGACCTATATCGAAATTAGTAATTTTTGGTAAGGTATTTGAAAAATTTGTTCACTCCATCATATTTGAACAAACACAACACGTTATAATAAAAGAACAACATGGATTCATGCCAAAGTGGTCGGTAGAGAAAAATTTAGTGGATTTTACGGAATACGTTGTCAATAAGATGGACAGTAGAGTGCAGGTAGATGCAGTATAAATACGCTGATTTCAGTAAAACGTTCGACAGAATAGATCACAGGATTCTTATTCGTCGCCTCATTGAGATCGGGTTGCCTTCCTTGCTAGTGAGATGGATATGGTCGTATATTACACAACGTACACAGTCTGTGTTTGTTAAGAATTATGAATCCGCCTCATTCAGTGTTCCTTCTGGAGTACCTCAGGGAAGTCACTTAGGCCCACTTCTGTTTATTCTGTATATAAATGATATACAATATTTTTTCGGGTACTCTGAATTTAAGCTTTTTGCGGACGATTTAAAGATTTATTTTCCAATAACTTCACTGAGTGACTGTCAGAGGTTACAAAACGATTTAGATAATCTGTTCGAATATTGTTCGCAAAGGAGTTTGTTTCTGAATCTCGAAAAATGCTTTTCTCTTAGTTTTACTAGAAACAGGGAGGTTTTTAGATACGAATACAAATTAGATAATTTTATACTGGAACGGGTATCAGAGACAAAGGATCTAGGTGTAATCATGGACTCGAAAATGATGTTTAAGAGTCACATAGAAAAACTAATCAACTCTTCGAACAAAATGCTGGGTTTCGTGGTGATAAATAGCAAATCCTTTAACCATCCTAAAACTTTATTGAAGTTATACTATGCATTTGTACATAACAAGTTGACTTTTGCTACACAGTCTGGAACCCCCTGTATTTAATATATAGGCAGAGATTGGAGAGCATTCAACATAAATTTCTTAGATTCTTAAGTTTTAAGTCAAATATAATTCTGCAAAGAGGTAATTATGAACCTATTATGCGCAAGTATAGTGTTTTGTCATTGGAAAACAGAAGAAAGGTGTCCGATCTGATATCTGTGTTTAAAATTGTGAATGGAATTTTGTAGTCTCCATCAAGATATAATGACATTGAATTAAATGATCCTGCGCGTATGTTGAGGTCACATGAAATCTTTGCAATTCCTTGTAGAAGAACAAACTCGGGAAATAATACGCCTACCTGTCGCATCCTGCGAAGATGTAATTTGTATCGTGCTGACATAGATTTATTTGACATATCCTTGGCTCGGTTTAGATTGTTTGTGAGGGGTCTATTCATGTAGGTGGTTTTTTGTTTTGTTTTTCTCTTTATTAGGTAGTATTGTGTTTATTGATATATATTTTAAATTAAAAATTTTGTGATAAATTCATTCGTCGGAAACATGTATTATATTTATTGTGGATACTGTTGTGGATTCTTTTGTAATCTATTTGTATTCCTAATGGTAAATAAATAAAAATAAGCCGTTCTAGGCAAATATACATATATCCAATGTTGCTTCCTTTTGCCTCTACAGGGCGCTAAAGTTCTCAAATTAATATCGCTTTTCCGGAATAATTTCTAAACGCCTTTATGGATTTTTACTAATTTTGGAACTAAGAATTACGACTATTATTGACGTGTTTTGACGCAAATGCAATCTTTTGTTAATGCCTAGAAAATTAACAATGTCGCGTGATTAGTAAATAAAAGTTTGTATTTTTGTGGCCCCTGTACAATTGAGAAGGATGAAATGCTTCTGGTATATTTTGTATTATTATTATTAAAATTAATTATTTGAAAATATAAATATAACAAGATGTTTTTGACGACATCTAATGTGAGCAGGCAATATGCCCGGTGAATCACACTTTACTAACGATCGCCGGACGAGAAGCAACAACTCCATCATATCCTATTTCCAACACTACACACGCCCGAATTCCCTGGCGGGAGGCTTTATTAATGAATTGCTTGTTACACAATGCAACAAGACTTTATGATTTGTCGGAAATTTGTTTCACACTACCATGCTTCCACTAGACGGCCCGTTTCGTTCATCCACAATTCATCAGCAGTGTGACCCAAAATTTCCAATATTTACGAAGAGCTTATACTAGTACGAGAGATGAAATACAACAAGATGTTATATAAATAGGACTTAGGGCATATTAACGATTTCAGAAAAAATAGTATGTGCACTTCGTAGGAAAAGCACCTTCTCGGACTTCTATGGTTGCTGGCTCAAATTCGATAGTCGTCCGTGAAAGTGTTCGTTTTCCTACTAATTACACAATATACTATGTTGTTAATTTTACATATGACAAATAATTAGCTAAATTTCAATCTAAAACCGTTTCCGAGTTTGCACTCCGGTGAGTGCAGGTGTCCCTCAGGGCTCTGCACTGGGTCCATTGTTATTCATAATTTTTATTAATGATTTTCCCAATTATTTGAGGCCCTATGAATCGATACTTTATGCTGACGATTCAAATGTTCTGGCGACTCATAAGAATGTGGAGACTCTGAAAGTGATGATGACGATCTCAGAGAATAAAGCAGATGAATGGTTTCGCCAAAATTTTTTAAAATTAAATATAGAAAAAAATCAAAATATCATTTTTTCAGCAAACACTAACATATCTAGAGGTCACTCAGTTAAGTTTCTCGGAATAACTCTGGACGACCGTTTGACATGGGCACAGCACGTCCATAAGCTTTTGGGTAGGCTCTCTAGTGGTGTCTTTCTCCTGCGGAGATTGGTGCCGGTTGTGGATAGGTGGTGTGCCTTGGCAATTTATAATTCGTTATTCCATTCGCATATAAGTTATGGTGCATATCTGTGGGGTAACTGTTCGACTTCAATCAATGTATTTCGTATGCAACAGAAGGCGGTGCGTATCGTTGTTGGTGCGGGGTGCCTGGATCATTGCAGACCAATATTTAAGCAGTTGGACATTATGTCAATGCCCAATATTTACATATACCAGCAGGTGCTTGAAATTCATGAAAATAGAAACAAGTTCTCAAGTAATTCAGATTGCCATTCTTACTTAACTCGGCGTGCTAACGACATCAGGGTTCCTGTATTTAGAATTGGTTTGTCAGGGAAGAACTCTCTGGATGTTAGCCTATATAATAAATTACCAAGCTCTATTAAAATTTTACCTTTTAACAGATTCAAACAAGCTGTGAAAGCTTATTTTAAGTTGGAATGTTTCTATAATGTACAAGAGTATATGGAAGCCTCCGTGAATGTGTTATACTAAATTTATATTATATGCGTTATAGTGTGAACTGTTTGTGTATGATTATGTCCCATGTATTGTTATTTACAGTAATTATTTAGATTATTTTACTATTTATTTGTGAGTAAAATAATTTTAAGATAGACGAGTTGCAATTGTAATTTTACAAAAAGTCGCAATAAATATATATGTTATGTTATGTTAATCTATTTGTAGAAATATTTTCTACAGAAAAAACTAATACGAAATTCCACTTGTTGGCAGCATAAAACAAATTCTGATTTGGACAAGATGAATACTAATTCTTATGAGTAGGTATCTAGTTAGTGGATTGGATAACGCTGTTTTCTTGCAATTAATTTTTCACTTCACTGTGTTTTTAAACTTTTTTGTTTATTCTGAACATATTTCAAAGTATCAACTCCAACATATTTATAATATACTAAATTTAATTGTTTCAAAAGGCGGCTTGTTTTTGAAATGGTAATTTCCAACAAAACTGTAGCATTTTCATTCCTAATACACTGTTTTTAAGTATCTTAATACCATATTTAGATATATTTAATAAATAGTATAACTGCAGATTACATAAATAGGACTATTATTTGCTAGAATTTATATTTTCCACTTGGATGGAATTACTAAATAAAATATATTTTTTAAATGTGCAATATCTTTGCTTTAGTTAGCTGTACTGGCCAATACTGTGTAGGTACCCTACCGTGACTTTTAATATTTATATATCATGGTGCACTTACCTATTCGTAAATCAGCGTAAAATAAGGCAAACATCGATTTTTGACGAAATTCATCATTCTAATATTGACTCAGTACTTGTTTTGACAATGATGTGGAGTTTCTCATTGAATGAAATACATTCATTTTTATCCAGCTTATATCAACGGTTTGAAGACGCAACATTGTAAACATACCTATTCTGTAACCATTTTTCTCTAGCTGTGTCAACACAACCGATCTCACAAGTACTTAGTGTGTATATTTATACCGGGGAGTTGGCAATAATTTTTCGTTTATATTTTTTTGTTTTTTAGTTCTCGTCTATTTAAGTGTCTTCATTTTTCGTTTTCTTGTCTTTCCTTTTGCGCCTTTTTTTGATATCGTCCTCAAAAGCAGTTTTGTATGGCGTGCTGGTTGAAACTGCACTTCCACAAGAGTTCCTCTTTGTTGTGTTTCTCTTGCCTTGAATTTTAGGAAACGGTTGACATTCTTGTGGTGTAACTACTTTCCGCACTTGTTAGGTAAGTAACTATGGAAATTTGCTTGACGTTTTTGGACTCATATTGGAAATTAATGTAGTTTCATATTTAATATAAAGGGTGATTGCTGGGTGATGGTACATTAGACGTGTTGGGAAAAATATTTATACGAAAAAATTCAAAATAAATTATACAGGGTGTTTCTATATTCGACCGACAACGCTCTACCACAGAAAGCTCTCGCTAATTCATGTTTTTTCTGATATAGGGACAAATACCCTTAAAGGACTTAGTTGTCTATACACAGGGTGTCAAAGGTTCAAATTTAAAATCGAAAATTTGGCATAATTTAGTGACCTATATGTTCTTTAAAAAAGTCATATTTTGACATAAACAATCTTTTTAAAAAAATAACCAGCGGCATGCTATAGGAGTTAGTGACACTTTTTATCCCCGTATTTTTTACGCCACTGGAATAAATAGATCTTTTTATCTTTTTAATTCCCTGTTCAGTATTGCTTAAAAAAGTAATAACTTTTTATGGGTCTAAAGTGAACTCGCTGCAGGAATTTGTATCTAAACTAAAGTCTGCAAGTGTCTGAGATACTGTGTAACATTACATACATTTCGAATATAATTCAAAAACGCCTATGAATTTTTTTTTAATTTAATGACACATTGTTCTTTAAAAAGTCATATTTTGTCATAAACAATATTTTTTAAAAAATAACCAGTGGCATGCTATATTTATTTATCCCCCTTTTTTTACGCCACTGAAATAAATATATTTCTTTATTTTTTTTTTATTACTTGTTCATTCTGGCTTAAAAAAGTAGTAGCTTTTTATGGGTCTAAAGTGGACACTTTTGCAGGAATTTGCCTCTAAACAAAAGTGTGCAAGTAAAGTTGAAAGTAGGAGCTTTTTTTAATGAGGTATTGTATACATACGCACCCTTTACTTGCCGACTTTTGTTTAAAGGCAAATTCCTGCAAAACCGTTCACTTTCGACCCATAAAATGTTATTAGCAGGGAACTAAAAAAATATATATTTATTCCAGTGGCGTAAAAAATAGGGAAATAAAAAGTGTTGCGTAAAAGCAAGTAAAGTGGCCTGTAGCTGCCTGTTTTATAAAATGAAATCAGTAATAAGTAATACTAAGTACCTAATAGCAGAAAAATGACGCATGTACCGGTATATAAGAATAAACGGATAAGGATAAAGAGACCTACCTTATTATCTCTGCAGTCTATTTTTGAGAGCCTTCAATCTAACCATCCATCTGGCAATACAGTTTCGTTACAACATAATATATTACAATTAATGTGAATAATAGTTCTTTCCGTAAAAATTCACTGCGACACAACTCCGAACAGTTCAATTGTTAGTTGCGATGATGATGTAGGTACTCTAGCGCAGGTCTCCCGGATGTATCTAGGTATAAGGATAAGGTAGGACATGCGCCAAGGGAACATAGAAACTAGAGATCTGAATTATCGCAACTTAGAAAATATCATTTCAGTGAGATGCAATATTAATTATAATAAAAAACAAAACATATTGATAATTATCGTTCAAAAAGTGTCACTAGCATGCCTCTGGTTAATTTTTTAAAAATATTGTTTATGTCAAAATATTACTTTTTTAAAGGTCACTAAATTTGAAAAAAAAATATTTAAAGGGGTTTTTGAATTATGGCAAATTATTGATTTTAAATTTGAACCCTTGACACCCTGTATCTAGACCTTTAAGGGCATATGTCCCTATATCAAAATGCATGAATTAGCGTGAGCTTTCTGTGGTAGAGCGTTGTCGGTCGAATATAGAAACACCCTGTATAATTTATTTTGATTTTTTTTGGACTTAAAACAGGTCTCTCCGGAACATATTGGTCATTTTTCGGTTTGAATAAACAAAATCTTAAAATTTCGAAGGTAGTTCAAGAACATCTTATTAAAATCAATTACCTTGACCCATCAAGTTACAGGGTGGTCGCAAATTACTGTAGTATGTATGATCTACTACTTAAAATAGGTATAAGCCAATTTTCTCAAATGGAATACCCTGTATATTATCCAATTTTCGGGAACATATTCAAATTGGCTCTCAAATGATATGTCACATTCCTATACATAAACTTTAAGCATAGAATTTCTGGCCCGCTACTATACATATAAATTGTTCCGCGCTGCAGCCAACAAAGTGCGCATTGCCATGATGGTAGCCAACATCCGTGTGGTATCCGAGTGGGAAGGCGTTATACTATAAGATACTATACTATAACCCCAGATACGTATCTGGGCTATAACTATAAGCCGCGGCTAATTCGGCGATTGGCTTTTAAGACAGAGGTAACAAAGGCACCGACTCGAGGTGAAGTAACTGTTTATAAACTGTGCTTTAAGGTTTCTGAAATAAAAACAAGTTTCTAGAAAAACTGGATACCTAATTTTGTTTATTATTCGTGGGCAATGTGGGAAAATTATACATAAATAGGTTATTTACTCAAAAACAGTTGAAGATACATAGGTATATGGACTATAATATTTGAAATATGAAAGTTGGTATCAACTACCGGTATAACTGGAAGTCGTGCAAATTTGATAATATTATAGACTGATAGATTAGGTTTACTTATATAGTTTGAATAAGTATTGTTTGCAACATAGGCGTTCATAAATAGCAGAAAAGGGTAAAAAAATAGGCTCTAAAAATGATATATTTAGCCTTTTAAGTAGTTAAATTGGTGTTAAAAAGACACGACAAGAAATTTATGTAGCATAGGCGTCCGTGAAAAGTCTAAAAACGGGTGAGAAAAATCACTATCCACGATAACTCATAACTCATTTAACAGATTTTTAATAAATTTGGTACAAAGCATTGAGCGAAGGCAAGACTATTAAAAGAGTTTAAAAATTAAAAAATTTATAGTTCTTAAACTTATCTGAAATACTCAATAATTTTTGATTGATTTAATAGAATATACCCTAAAACATTTATCATAAAAATCTAGATCACATGGCGTTTGAAAAGAGTGTAAAAAGGAAATATGTCCTAAACATAGCAGAAATATTGACTAGTTATTTACACTTATAGCTTTGATAGAATATAACCTATGAAATGTGTCATAAAAAAACTTACTCACATAGGTTTTAGTAAATAGTGGGAAAGGAAAATAAAATTCTAATCTTATTCGAAATATGAAATAATTTAAATAAAAATAGCTACACAAAAAAAAATAATAACAATTTTTATACGGAAATATTGCTTGTCACCAATAGTCTTACCAGAAAGGTAAGTGACAAAAAGGTCAGCTATTCGTACCTCGAAGGCACTAGTGTATTTTCACTGACCACCCGTAACACTTATTAGTTGTTTTTTGTAACAACTCCATTATTTTGTCAACAAATTTATGATCACACCTCGTCCATAGATAAAAAGACAGCCGAACCATTTTAATAAACTATTAGTGTCAATGTGTTAACAGAAATAAATCACATATTTGTGTATGAATATATGTGTTTTGCTCTATAAACTCACCATTACAATATGATAGGTATCATGTTCAGTTTCTAGTCGATATTACCATAAAATATTAATGTTTATACCACACGTTTTCCATGTAATTTCTAAGTAGGGCTCCCACGTAACGTATTTTGTTGACTTTTTCATACAATTTGGTTTTGCTCTGGTTGTAAGATATGTATTGGAAATATATAAAGATTGTCATGTAAACTTATTGCGCTTTTGTATATTATGGTCTGATATAGCATAGCGGTTGAAATAGATAAACGCGAAAAGCATAATGTGATTTATTCAAATTTACTACTATTTAATATAGAAAAAATTCATAAATGTACAAGGTGTTATGAATTAATGCATACAATAACGCTTTTATTAAAGAACTTATGACAAAAATTATATAAACATTCTGTCAATTTGACAAACAATAGTCTTTCTTAATTTATTTCGCGCACACGATGTGGGAAATATTGTGCGCCAACATGCCCCCGGACTTGAAATACGTAGAATCTTCAATGTAGAAGAACAAGGCCGCTGAAACCTAGCATAGCTTCTCCATTTCTTGTTTTGACAACGGCAATTCTTGAGTGTCCATCTACGCCTCCTATCATTTTAATTATGCGGCCAAATTTCCATTCGGTTGGCATCGTTTCGTTAGCCTTAATCAAAACCAAGGATTCTTCGTTTAACTCGCTTTTAGAATTCGACCATTTAGCACTTGTAATTCCGTTAAATAGTCTCCTTGCCAGCGTTGCTAAAAGTGTTGTCAAAGTCGTTTAACTAATTGATATCGATATAGGTGCTTTAATATGACATCCATCTTCAGGAACAGCCAGCGGTTTTCCAATAGAAAGTGAGCAGGAGTTAGAGGAAGTAAGTCTCTAGGATCAGAAGATAATGGAGATATAGGGCGAGAGTTAACCACCGCTTCTATTTGTGCTAAAATTGTAATTCCTGATATGTTAAATGAGCGTTGCATAAAACTCGTTTAAGGTGGTGTTTAACTGTTTTGACTCCAGCCTTCCACATACCTGCAAAGTGAGGACTGTATGGTGGAATAAATTTACATTCGATACCTTCTCTACTTGAACTCGAAAATAATTTGGCAGCCTCCGTTTTTAAAAACTTTGGAAACTCTTTTGTGTTTGTACCATTGTCCGAAAAAATCTTGGAGGTTCTCCCTCTTCTGGATACAAACCGGCACAGTACTTGTACAAATGCATTAGTTGGTAGAATAGATACTAGTTCTAAATGAATACTTTTAGTTGAATAGCAGATAAATAATGCAACCCAACATTTAGAGAGCCGCCTTGTCCGTAATCAAAATTGGACCAACATAATCAACGCCAGTAATACTAAATGGACTAGAAGGTGTTACTCGATCATGTAGTAAGTCGCCCATTTATTGGCTGTACAAATTGAGGATTAAATCTAAAACATTTAATGCATCCTCTTTTTCTATTTAATGCTTCCATTATGACAATAAAAAATTGGTTGTGTGACCCCAAAACATTCCTGACAAGTTATAATACAATCAAAAATATATGACATGCGTAACGAAACAGAATTTTAATAATTCTATTATTATAATTGTATTATATTCATTATTACCAATAAACTAACGTAACAAACTATCTAGGTACATTATTCAAAAATCAGAAAAAAGAAAGTATGCCAGAGCTGGGGTTCGAACCCGTAACCTTCCGCATGCGAAGCGAACGTCCTACCAATGATGCAACAGAAACCTGGATATTTTAATTATTTATTTATTTATTTATTTAGATTACATCTACCCAGACAGAAACCAATTACAGGGCAGGTACATTACAAAACGATAAAATTAACATAACTACACGTTTCAAAATTATAAATAATACAAATATTACAATCGCAAAAACTAGTCAAAATAAGAATGGTTTAACAACAAATATTTATCTAAAAAACACTTTTTTAATATAAGATATGGTATTAAAAAACACATCAATATCGTTACTCACCGAGTCACAAACAGAACACATCTCAAACAATGGCGAAAAGAGCAATAAGGTGGTACGTGCGGTAGGCAAGTAGAAGCTAGAACCATAATTACGCCTTCTCGTATGTGTAGCATGAAAAGGTATCATCGAAAGTAGGTCCGGAGAGTCAATGATGCCATTCACGATCTTGAATAGGAACAGAAGTGAGGCATATTCTCTACGCTTATCAAAATTAAAACGACCCAGAAGTTCATCATGGGGAAATCCCATGGTTGGATACACTCCGTCACACTTAAACCACAAATATTTCACAAATCTTCGCTGAATCCTCTATAGGCTATTCGAGTGTAACGCATAACCAGGACTCCACACAACAGTCGCATATTCCAATTTCGATCTAACGAAGGAATTATACAGTAAAATAAGAGTTTTAGGTGACACAAAATGCTTTGTATTTCTCATAACAAAACCCAGACTCTTATAGGAAGACGAAACCACATCAATCACATGCCCCACCACTAAGTTTAGCGTCAAAGAGCACCCCCAGATCCTTAACCTCATCGCATATTTTAAGCGGAACAGAGTCAATGTTCTACACAAATTTTATTGGATTTATCTTACGAGTAAGAGTTACAGAACAACACTTATCCAAATTTAGGGCAAGCCTGTTTTGAATGCACCAGTCAAGCAGGACATTCAGATAATTCTGCAATTGAAGACAGTCAGAAGTTGAGGTAATCAGTGAAGAAACCTTAAAATCATCAGCAAATAGTAGGGAGAGACATTTCACGCCATTAACAATGTCATTAATAAAACACATAAATAAGAGGGGACCCAACACAGAACCCTGCAGCACTCCAGATGTTGCACGGATAATACCGGACTTGAAACCACGCTACTCCACATACAATTTACGTTCATGGAGATAAGTAAACAGAAATTTTAAAAGATCCACAGATAAACCAAATTCCGAAAGCTTTTGCAGCAGAATTCCATGGTCAAGCCTGTCAAAGGCTTTGGTAAAATCCGTATAAATAACGTCAACCTGACCACCGCTATCCAAGCTTTCTGCCAAAAACTGGCTCAAAAGTACGAGATTAGTAGCAGGGGATCGGCCAGGAAAAAATCCGTGCTGAATAGGCGTGATGAGCCGCTTGACATAATTAAACAAAACTTCATGCAACACGATCTCAAAACACTTGGCAAAATTCGATTGTATGGCTATAGGCAGGTAGTTTCTAATATCCTGCCTATCACCTTTTTTGAAGATGGGGCTCATCCTAGACAGTTTCCAGAAATTCGGAAACTCATTATATTTCAATGACAGATTAAATATAGTTGAAACCGGTTTAGCGAAGACTAAGGCACAGTCTTGACGACAAAGGCAGGCACACCATCCGGACCCGAAGTATATCTAGCTTTAAACGATTTAAGTGCTCTGAAAACATCGTCTTCACCAATCTCTCTAATTTGAAGCTGCTGTAGATCGCAGTTTCTTGCGGAAGCCCCACAAAATGGAGCCGACCGCATATATGATCTTTGAAAATAATCGGCAAAAGAATTAACCATTTCTAGAGGATCGGTTATAATAATATAGGTTACAACTAGTTAACCGGTGAAGTTTTAAACGCTATTTTATCGAGAATTATTGGGATAAATATCAAAAGTGACCTATCGCTGTAAAGCAGATAAAATATGCTTTAAAATGAGGGGTTCGATAGACTGAATCATGAACTTTGTTGTCGATTCTGGGATTTTTGGGATTCACCAATGATTCTAAATTATTATTGGAAAGTTACTTGAGCAATCACACACGAGTGGCAGCAATTGAGGGGAATTTATTTGAAGAAAATAAAAACAATAATAATGGAGTACCCCAAGGTTCAATTCTGGGTCCCACACTATTTAAATTGTTTACGTCTCAGATCACAGAATGTAAATGTGAAAGTTGATAAATTAAATCAGGATTTGGCTACTAGTGTCAATGATTCGAACTCCCATGGGTTAGAGTAAAATCCGAATAAATCTGAATTGCTGATATTTGGCAATTGCTCGCTTAGGAATCGAGACAAAGGTTTATATCTCAGTGTAGGTGACGTGATATTTAGTTTGGCCAAAAGCTTCGCGTATTGTAATATTATTTTGCAATACAGTTTATTATTATGTGTAATGTTTCATCGAATGATAAGATCAATGGTTTATCATAATTGCTGAGCAAGGAATCTGAAATCGGAACTTGCTGAAAGATAAAGTCACATTAATTTAGTTTCGCAAACATTTTACTTTTCGTGTTTATTATGATCTAAAAGTTTCTAACTGATTTTAGCTTAACGAAAGTGAGACTAGAAAATGAGGTCAAATTATAGAATTTGCAAATATTTTTACAAACATTTTCCACCATATGTTACATATTATTATATAAAAAATACTGATAACAATTAACGGGTATACAAGATACACAAGTTTGTAGAGGTCATGGCCTTCTTTTTCACTTATACACCATATGATTAGTTGCTGGATTATTGAAAAATCGATCGCATCGATTGTACAGAGAAATGAACGACAAGTACTAATGTATTATAACATTGCAGTCAGAAGAGGTATTATCTTCAGTTACCATTTAGGTGTTGTAAGTTGGTTTTGTATAGATTTCTTGAAAGAATCGCAGAGAAATATCGCAAAAAAATAATACCAAACCGAGCGACGCGCACAAATGGGCGATATTTTTCAATTTACGTATGTTTAGTGATAGCATAGTTTAGGGATTTTTTGTGAAATGTATTCAGCAAAGAATAAATATATATATTTTGGTAAGATAACATACAATTATTAACGGTTTTAAGTACAGTATGAAATGTTATTAAAACTCCACAAAGCAAAATTCCTTTTTTAAAACAAAAAACTATAGTGTAAAGAAAGTTCCATATCATTCATTTGAAAGCAATAATAATTTAGTTGCCTGAAAGTTTTTAATTCAGCAAACTCTAAAAAACTTAAACGCTACAACTTCTAGTTAAACTTTTTTTTTCTGAAGTAATTCATCTCGGAGAGTAGCGGTGATTCAATAATGAAAGAAAACAACGTCTGTTCCACACAATAAAAATATATTTACAAAATCGCGTCATACATGTTTCGAGACATAGGTCTCATCATCAGTGACATAAGTACTTAAATTTTCATAATAATAAGTAGAAGGCATGTGAATATTTATAGATTCACTATGTGGAAATATGTAAGGTTAATTAAACGAACATCAAACTTTAAAACTTAAACAAAAGTAGACAAATATATGGGCAACTGATGTATCGCCAATATTGATTGTAATATACTAAACCCTTTTAACAAGGCTTTATTTAACAAGGATGCGGCATAACGTATGACATTTAACTATAAATATGACATTATATGAATGACAACTAAATACTAATAACGAGAACAAAAGAGTTAGACAGGATGTACTGAATATTATAACATTCACCCCCCTTTTTAAAAAACATATGTTTTCTTCTCGCGAGTACTTCGTCTGAGTGTAGTGTCTGTTTGTTCAGAATCGTCAACTTCTATGTCATCAACTACTTCAGGTACCCGATCAGTGATATTTTCTGAATTTGAGGGAACATCGTCTTCAGATGAACAAATATTGACTTCTGCAGTTGGTGCTAAGTTTCTAAGAGATACAGTTGACAAACAGACCGTGAATGCTTTGGATTTCCACAAAAGAAACATAATTGAGAAACAGCTGATGTCATAGCCTCAAAATTTTTGAAATGTTCATTGTTGGAAGTTGCATTTGTGACCAATTTATTATGATTTGATATATTCTCACCCCTGAATTGCATTATATTGTAAAGGTAATTCGGTATCTTCTTATTTATTACTTTGTTGTATAAAACCAATGCATGTAACAACCGTCTTTCATTCATATTTATGTAGACTTAGTAGTCTATTACTAATGAAAACTATGTGTTTTCAGGATAACCGGCCTTTATTAAATAACACAATGTATATAAAATAATAATTTCTACTTAATATTTGACTGTTTCATTGGAAACACGAAAATGATAATGATAATAATTGTACATATCTAAAAATGAAAAGATTTAATGTAGGTACATATATAATTATAAAAACATATCGATCGATGTACCATACATATATAATTAAAAGTATCCATCATACCCAAGTCGGCTAAATATGTGCTATTAGCAAATTCATTTGTCTTACTATTTTCATGTTCAAAACATCGACTTTAGTAATGTTTCATAATTTTATTTCAATTTTTTAACAAGCTTGATAAAGGATCATCTTGGACACCGGGGTCGCCAAGATGATCCCTATAGTATGGACAAGATGATCCATAGGATCATCTTATCTAAACTACTAAGAAATCACTAGATTTCAGTAGAGAATTCAAAAAATAAAATCAAAAAATCTTCATTTATTTATTTTATGTATGTGAATAAAAAAAAAAACTTTATAATTATCTCCGTTTTTTTCCTGGAGTAACTGTGCACAAATCACAGGTGAACTCTTCGTCATCGCTTTCTATCCCGGCACAAGCCTGATTGTTTTATCGGGTAGTCACGCATTAACGCACAGTGTTCATAACTAATGGCTTTATTACACAACCGTACAGGAGTATTTGTTTCAGTAGTAATTACAATTAGGGATTACTGATAGGTATAAAACTAATAATTATTGCATATATATATGCTGCTAATAGGTTGATGTGGTTAGCTTGGAGGCGGGTAGACGACTGACTCACGTAGTCGGTTCGTACTTGCTCGCTGCGCACACCGTCATGTGTAGCCGATGTGCTGGTTCCATTTGGCGGTTCTTCAAATCCGCAACACTCCCTTGGCTAACCTGTTTCCTGGGGACATAATAAACATGTGTTTAAGCGTTTGTTCCCTTCTAACATGTTTCGCCCTTCCTGTATCATATCATCATTGACATTTTTATTTATACCATTTACAATACAGAAAAGGCAGCTGTTTTGTACAAATGTTAGAACGTTTTAGACTAGTACTACAAATCGCAATACCTAGCATACCTTTAGCCATCCCCTAATGATCCGAATACGATACACAATCAAATTTCATCCGTACTCAAATCATAATCCCTAAATTTGGATGGCATTTTAATATTACGCTTTTGTTTTACACAATCTTTAGAATTACTACTTACAATTTTATGATGTTTATGTATTTTTGGGGTTTTAACCCGTACTGGTTCAGTTAGATCCTTAAGCCCTAAGCTGCCTGAGGAAAGCCTTGTCGTTTCTCTATCAGATTCTGTCGCTTTGTCACCTACAACTTTAGAGTTCAGATTAGAAATATTATCACAGTCATCATTATAAACATTAAAATCACAGTTCATTTTACTTAAATTCTGATTAGAACTATCGTCATTCTTACTACAACTTTGTACAATAACTTGGTCGGGTGCGCTCGGTTCCGGGCTCCTCCCGCATTCGCCATCGTCTCGAATCGAGTCCGGTGCTGCCTCGGAGCAGGAAAGCGCGCTCGCCTTGTACTGATTATTATTAAAAGAGACATAAGTTGGTTTCCGCCCTCGATTTCCACAAACAACCCCCTCCCCCTCGTTCTCCAGGGTTTGCAATGATGTTCTCAGGAGCTGGTCTGCGTGCCTCTTCCAACATCGTCCGTCCGGCAACCGACACAAATACGTGTTTTTACCTATGATCTTCTCCACTCTCGCCTTTGTCCATGATCGGATATTTTTTTCTGTATAATCGGTCACCATAACGATTTCGTTAATATTAAATTTCCGTGCTTTAGTAACTTCGTTTTTTATTCCACTCGGTGTTACTTCATTGTTGCCCCTCTCCTTAAGAATAGTTAATCTCGTCCGTATTTGCCGATCCAACATGCGTTTCGCCGGTGTTTCACCGGTAGTTCCATGTGGTGTAGTCCTATAGGAAAATAAAAACTCTGAAACCAAAGTATTAATACTTTTGTTTTTATTTACGGGATCGCTTATACGTGCTTTGAGATTGTTTTTAAATATTTTTACAGCTGATTCTGCTAAACCATTTGACCGAGGGTTATACGCTGGTGATGTAATATGTTTTATTCCGTTTCTCTGGAAGAATTGTTGTAATTTAACAGCGACAAATTGTGGTCCGTTGTCGCTAACTATGGTACTAGGCAAACCAAACCTTGAAATTGCGTCCTTTAACTTCTCTTCTACCTCATCCGCCGTTGTTCTTTTCATTACATGTACTTCTGGCCACTTTGAAAAAGAATCTATTATTATCAAAAAGTTTTGCTTATTTAACTCCAATAGATCCATATGAACTCTGTCAAATGGTGCCCGCGCCTCTGGCCATGTCGTATTTTGGAGTCTCGGTGGAGCCTGCCTATTCTGCAAACAATGCATGCAAGATTTACATATTCTTTCTATCTGTTTATCCAACTCCGGCCAATACAAATACGATCTTGCTAGATTTTTAGTTTTTGTCATCCCAAAATGATGTGAATGGAGCTCCTCTAACAACTTCTGCCGAAGCGGTTCCGGTACTACTATTCGGTGTCCCAAAATAAGCACCCCATTCTCCACCGTAAGCTCGCACTTCTTCTTTAAATATGGTTTGTGGCGTTCTTCTAGAACTCTTGGCAATTTTCCCGTCATTATCCATTCCACAATCTCTCTCAACGTCTTGTCTTCGGTAGTTTTGCATTTTATCTCATCGTTATTGATAGGCCATTCATCAACTGTCGTTGTGAAATTCAAATACTCGCATTTTTGATCTTCGGACCTGAAATCAATATTAATTGGAGCTCTTGACAAATAATCGGCAATAATATTCTTGTCACCCCTGATGTACTGTATCTCATAATTAAAACTTGATACATATGCTGCCCATCGCTGCAATCTACTTGCATACATCTGGGGAATACCCCTTTTCTCTCCAAATATCGCTGTAAGAGCTTTGCTGTCCGTTCTTAAAACAAAGCGTTTGCCGTACAAATATTGATAAAATCTATTAAGACTAAAATAAATTGCTGCCGCCTCGCGATGACAGATAGGCCAACACATTTCCGCTTTCGTCAACGTACGAGACATGAAGCAAATAGGTCTCTCATCCCCACTTGGCAATTTATGACTTAACACAGCCGATATTCCCTTATCCGACGCATCCGTTGTCAGAATCACCGGTAACATCGGATTGTAATGGACCAGTACCATATCTGATGCTATAAGTTCCTTTATTTTACTAAAAGATTGTTCTGTGGTCCTATTCCAGTCGATTTGATCAGATTTACTACATTTTAAGAGATCATATATTGGTCTTAAAATATCAGATATGTTTGGTATGAATTTACTATAATAATTAACCATGCCGAGGAATGATCTTACCTCTTTTAAAGTTCTCGGTCGTGGAGCGTCGATAATTGCTCGCACCTTCGATTCTGATTTCTTTAATCCATCCCCCGTAATTCTATGTCCCAAATATTCCAGTGATTCTTTAAAAAATTCACATTTGTCCAATCGTACTGTCAAACCTGCTTCTTTCAGTTTTTCCAATACTCTTTCCAATGTTTGAATGTGTTCTTTATCACTAGTTCCTGTAATGAGAATGTCATCAAGATATGCACACACATTATCCATGTCAACAAATAGTTGGTCTATGTATTTTTGAAAAATAAAACTAGAAACCGTCACACCAAATGGCAATCTATTCATCTTGAACAATCCTTTGGACGTTGACAATGTCAATAACATTTTGGACTCCTCGGTAAGCTCGAACTGATTATAAGCTTGCGCCAAATCTAACTTCGAATACGCTTTACCCTTGTGCAACTTTGAAAACAATTCCTCCACTCGTGGCAAAGGATACGTAGAATCCTTGAGATGTTTGTTCACTGTCACTGAATAATCTCCACATAAACGCACCTTCCCGTCTCCTTTTAAAATGGGTACAATCGGGGTTGCCCATTCGCTGGTTTCCACCGGGGTTATTATGTTTTCCTTTTCTAATCTTGCTAGTTCGTCCTCGACCATCTTTTTATAAGCTAGAGGGACAGGGCGGGGCTTGCAGAAAATCGGGGCGGCTCCCTGTTTTAAATACAATTTAATTTTCGCTAACTTGAACTTACCGACCCGCTCCGCAAACACTTCCGGATACTTTTTTGTTACCTCTTGTATTCTATTATGAACGGAAATATTATTTACCATATGGAACCCGACACCAAACGCATCCAACCAGTCCCTACCCAGTATACCTGGTGCTTCCTTGCTTTCTACAACATAAAATTTTATTTTACATAACTTATTATTATATACAACACTTGTATATAAATATCCAATTGGTTTGAACAGTGAATTGTTATACGATTTCAAAATTGTGTTGTCTTTAGACAAACGAGAATTCCTAAAATATCTTTCAAATGTATCGTTACTGAAAGCACTAATAGACGAGCCTGAATCTATTTGAAATTTCATTGTGTGATTATCAACTAAAATTTCTACTTCGAAACGACCAGCCTCTCCGCTTACATTTCCTTTATTTACTATGCTAAAATTATCACGACATATACCTTTTTTATTATTACATACTATATCAGATACATTAAAATCATTATTTACATTATCATACAATGACCACACGTTTTCCACATTAGATTGTTCCACATCCAAGTCAATGTTTTGATCGTCGTCTACCATATAATTGACCTGCGTATTGTTTTTAGAACAAGCTCTAGCGAGATGACCTGTTTTTTTACATTTAGCGCACTTAAAATTACGATAAATGCACTCACCTTTATGTTGTTTTGAGCATACTTTACATAATATTTTATTGTTTACTTTGTAACCTCCAACGCTGTCATTGCTTCCACCATTTTGTTCGCGCAATTGGCGGTATTGACGTGTTCGATCGCCGCCATTATGACATCGCCTTGATTGACGTTCATTGTTGCCATCTGCTTGGCGTTGCCGTACTTCTTGGAATTTTCTACTATATCCCGAATCCGAACGGTTCTGGAATTTTCCATTATTAACGAAGTGTACCTCTCTCTGTTCGACATCTTGCTTCTTTCGTGCAATTTCCAGTAATTTTTCCATTTCGACTCTTTCGTCCTCCTCGCATAATCTGTCGAATATCTTTTGAGACCTTAGTCCTGTTACCAACTTTTCTCGTAAGAATATTGTTAAGTGCTCCCCGTATTTACAGTTAATCGATAAATTTCTGATTCTCGCGTAGTACTCACTGATAGTTTCACCCACTTCTTGTTTAGCATCATTGAAGGTTTTTCGTTCTTTCCACACAACTGGTTGTGTCGAAAAATGGGCTTCCAGTATTTTACTTAAATCCGAAAATGATTTTGTATCTGGCTTCACCGGGTGCACCAAATCACGTAAAAGTTTATACGTACTCGTACCGATTAGGCTCAACAATGTGGCAGTTTTAAGCGCCTCATTGATTTCGTGTGCTTTAAAATACAGTTCCAATCGCTCTTTATATATCACCCAATCGTCAGTATCGCTATTAAATTCCTCGAAATTAATATTTTTATGCGCCATTTTGACTATAGCGAACACGTGCTGTCACCGATTTTTCCGTTTAAACTCGCGTTTCCAATTATTTTCCTCGTCACCAATGTTTTATCGGGTAGTCACGCATTAACGCACAGTGTTCATAACTAATGGCTTTATTACACAACCGTACAGGAGTATTTGTTTCAGTAGTAATTACAATTAGGGATTACTGATAGGTATAAAACTAATAAGTATTGCATATATATATGATGCTAATAGGTTGATGTGGTTAGCTTGGAGGCGGGTAGACGACTGACTCACGTAGTCGGTTCGTACTTGCTCGCTGCGCACACCGTCATGTGTAGCCGATGTGCTGGTTCCATTTGGCGGTTCTTCAAATCCGCAACACTGATGACCCCATTTTTTACAAACAGTACATTGTATCCAGCCTTCTCCTTTATTACCTTTGGAATAAGTTTCGGTACAGAGTAAGCATTCTGTGTCGTCTTCTGACAAAGTTGACTCTTCAACATATGCGATCTTTTTTTTATTTGAAATTCCTTTCCCAATTCCGTTTTCAAGATGATCATCTGTTACATCAACAGAAGAATCATCTTGCCCCAAATACAGTTATGTTCTATTTTGTTCTGTAACTTAACCTATAAGCTTTGTACTTTTATTCTGCCGACTAAAATACTTAATTGACTACTACTTCAAGCCAACAATACAATAAAATTTGCACTTAAGGTTTTGCAAGGTAACCTACCGTATTTTAAAATCAGCGTCCGCATAGATCAACAACACATATTTTTTATTTTCTTACATACAATTATGCGTGTTGAATGTGCCGCTACTACACATTGACTAAATGCGTTCTGGTGTTGGCAAATACATATTACGGAAGAAATCCATTAGATGGCATATGTAGTTTATCCAAAATTGAAAAGGATCATCTTACCTCAACGAATCATCTCGTACACCTTTCCCCTAAAAAGTAATGCGCGTGAAGATAAGAAATAGAATTACACATTTTATGAAATCATCCCTAGATGTATTTATGAATATACAGGTTGTCCATGTTTATGAGCATCCTGTACAATATGTTCTACTGGCATGCATAGTAGCGGTACGTCTGCATTTAGCCATTGAAACTCCCTCAACTTAGCGCTGACATTCTCTGCCTCTCAATCCCGCAATTAATCGAATGCAAGAATTAAGAATTTTGCATGAGCTGAATTCGACGCTGATCAAATCCAGCAAGAGAAGGACCATAGACAGCGTCACAAAAGTTAATGTGCGACCAAGGAGTCACATAATTGTTTTCTTAAAGATGTTGTGAGAGTTTTTCTATTACATACTGTACAAGAGTTTTAAATTGAAAAACTCTTTTTTTTATACACTCACTGAAATGCTCCCTGAATCTCAGATCCGTGTCCATTATCACACGCAAGTTCCGAGCGATATGCACATTCTCCATATGCATATTACCAACCGTTATTGAAACTAGATCTCTGTAACGGCTTCTTATTTGATTTGTACTAAAGACCAGGACCTTGGTCTTGTCTTTGTTAATCTCTAAACAGTGGCCATGCGAAGCTTTAATTAGTTTATCAATATCACCATGAAACGGCTGGTTGCAGTTGGATCGAAGCACGCATACAATTGAGTGTCATCTGCATATAAATGAGCTGAAGAATGCTTATCACTGCAGAGAAGTTGTGATGTATAGAGGCAGTATAAAATTGGAGCAAATATACCCCTGCTAAGAGACTTTTTCCCCCTCGAGGACCACAACCTGCCTCCTACCCGATAAATAGCACTGAATTAATCTCCTAGCACATCCGCCAAAGCCCAAGTCCTTCAAGATCACCATCAATAAGTCATGGTTAAGGCCATCGAATGCCTTCGAATAATCCAAAAGCACTGGAGCCGTTGTAACATTTTTTAAATGTTAAATGTTACTATATATTGAACTCTAATTAATACAAAAGTATCATATATTTGTGTTACAAATAGATGAAGAGAGTTAGCAACGCTGCATACAGCATGTGACTCCTTTATCTTTGATTTTATTTACAGTCCTATTAGACCAAAAACGACCGTACCTACTCTATGTGTATATACGAGACATATGACACATGAAGGACGGAAGAAAAGAAAAGGTGAAATAAAGGATCACTTTTCTTCTTGGGTCATTTATCTGAAAAAATGAATCGAGAGACATCAACGTTACTATTAAAATAATGTAGTTATAGAATTTTATATCAGAAAAATTTAAAAAGGTATCTGTATCTATTTGATAATATTTTAAAACATATTTAGACATATTATGTATAGCCTCAAAGTTAACAATCCTCATGGGTATTGATTGTCCAAAAACCACGTAGAGGTTTTTTTGCATAATATTTTATGAACATTTCATGGAATGAAATATTGAAGTGGTAATTTATACATCCACATAACGTCTCATCGGAGATAAGGATTATTTGAGTCCTAAACGAAGGTATTCCTCTCACAGAAGATATCTGAATCAGGGTCCTATGTTTGGTAACCTTAGTCAAAAGGAATGTGTCCTGATCGGTATTATTTCCTGTGGAATTAGATTTCCATAGAACCGTGCACTTTTGGAGACATTCCTAGGAATTCAGCCTTGAATAAATATAATTTAAATAAATACAAATAAACATATCCTTTTGTATAAATCACCTTTAAGGTAAGTCATTTTTATTATTGATTAATTTAAGTGGGTACCCAGGAAATTCGAATTTCATAGAATAGCCCCTTGAAAAGTTTATTTTTCATTTCATTTATTGAAAACTTAAAGGTGAATCTTTATTGCTTGATCTTTTATGATTAAAATAGACTTCTCTTTATATTTTTAAACTCAATTTATAACAAAAGGCGTTCGCAAATTAAATTTAATAATCCACAACATTAACATTAAATTGTTTTACATTTACTTAAATACTAAATATTTCTCTTATTCTAATCTTCATATTTCTTAAAGCGAATCGTCTATGACTTATAAATTATTGGAATACCTAAATATTGAGATAATTTTGAATAGAGACAGATACACCAGTTTTGTGTTTCAATGCTAGAGAGAAGGAAATAACCACCTTTACCCTTAGTTGACAAAGTTCCAAGTTATTTGTCAGCTTATCTCTATCATAACTTGGTGGCGTCCAAAACCTGCTTCGATGAAAACGAACCCGTCTCATTAATTGACGAAAAGCTGCCGGAGGCCAAGGTATACCTTAATTCTTAATTAAAAACAAACAACAACACAAAAAAAGGTAACACCGTCAAATGTCCATTATCCACCGCCCTAGAAATATCATCCGTTATCTTAAGCAAGGCCGTACAACAGCTATAGCTAGATAGAAAACCGGACTGAATACTTGGCAGAAGACAATGTTTTCAACATACACTTTAATCTGGTCAAATAAGATACGCTCAACGATCTTGGAGATGGCAGGCAGAATAAGAATATGTCGCAAATCCCCCACTGCCTTTGGGCAAGTTTTTTTTGGAAATTTGCAAGTCCATAAGGAAATATAGACGGTTCAATACATGAATTAACCAAGTTAGTCAAAGTCGGCAATAAAAAAGGACATCTCTTTAACATTTCTATATATACAGGGTGACATAGAAAAAAGTACATTGCATACTGCCACACAATAGAAGACACTAAAATAAGAAAAAAAGTTCCCATGAACACGGGTCCGCAAGGCCTTCGGTTAAAAGATACGGGGTGTTGAATTTTAATTTTTTTTTGGGTTTTTTTGAATATCTTTTGCCAGAGACGCAAGAAATGGATAAAATGTGGTATACAGGGGTTTTTTATCACGCTAAATTCAAATATGATCTTAGTTTTGTGATTACTGGTAGAGGGCGCTACATACAAGGTTCCATCCCTATTGACTCGGTCGTAACTTTTTTGCTATACAATGTATGTCATTTTCGACTGCAAAAAATTGTTATCCCTTCTTTTATACTTAAGAAAAGTATACTTTGTCCAAGTCGCTAGAAGCAATGGTTCCAGTACAAATGCATCTAAAAGCCGACAATGCACGCAAATTATTCAAAAAGCGCCAAAGTAACCTTTGCAAAAACAATGATAAATAAAAATTAAATAATGTGTCATAATGACACTTGTCAAACTAATGTAATAATTGTTAAAGGTATAAAAAGTTACGAACGATTCAATAGGGATGGAACCCTGAATGTAGCGCCCTCTCTCAGTAATCACAAAACTAAGATCATATTTGAATTTAGCATGATAAAAAACCCCGGTATACCACATTTTATCCATTTCTTGCGTCTCTGGCTAAAGATATTCAAAAAACTAAAAAATTAAAATTCAACACCCCGTAACTTTTAACCGAAGGCCTTGCGGATCCGTGTTCATGGGAACTTTTAATCTTATTTTAGTGGCCTCTATTGTGTGGCACTATGCAATGTACTTTTTTCTATGTCACCCTGTATATATTGTATAATGATGGAAAATCGAACTTTCTGAAGTTAAAGTATGGTGCAAAACTGTTCTGATTCGTTTTCTTCATCTAAGAATCCAATGAAAACACAATATCAAGCGGGGGATGATGAGGATCAACCTGTATTAGAATAATGCTCTGAAAATAGCCCAATAAACACGGTATACGCCTTATGGACTCCGTCATTCCTTTTTTTTTCTGAATATCCGTACATTTTTAAAGTATTTGATTTATTAAAAACAAATACAAATATTTGTATGACTACATATTACGTAATGGATTAGTTTAATTTCTAACATAATATAAATGTTAAGTAAATAACTACTAATTATAGTGAAATATTATTATCATTATTAATACTCGGAAAAAGTACGTGTAATTATTTTAAAGCGAAGGAATTGGACCGCAAGTACTTATTAAAATTAACTTTAATTAAATGGTATGTATGTTATAATAAATATTAACATATTTACTAAACATTGAATTTAATTAAAATTTCCAAAATAATTAGTAAAAAAATGCATTTTTATTATTCTTGAATTATTAAGTTGTCCTCTTTAGCACGAACCATTTTGTCGACATTTAAGTTACCGCAAATGTAGATATTTTGATATTCATGAAAGATAAAACAGTTGAAAAATACATTAAAAAAGATATAAGATATATAAACCATCCACTCATTTTAATTATAGCCTGTTCCAATTTTCGAGATCGATAGCAGAGATAATTTCGCGATTTTTAGTCGGCAAATGTGCGAAACAGTTGCACCTTTTAATAAGTAATTATAATGGTAAAACAATTTATGACTAAAAGTTTTAACTTACTAATTAAAAAAAATTGGTATCTATATTATTAGGACAGTTTGAATAGGTTATGTAAGTTATGGTCGTAGTCAGATGTCATTTTCGTATCGATAACATCTTGCGGTAGGTACACAAAAATAATTTTACGTTAACATATCAATTAGAATGCAATGATTTTTGGGTAGTTCTACAAAAGTCGGAATTATTTGACAATAATTTTGGCAAAACCAAAAGGACAAGTTTTGAGTTTGAAAAGTTTTGTTACATCCCCGTTGGCCCTTTTTAATAGCCCTCTAGAACCGGCCAGTCAATTTAGTGCAGGAATAATATTTTATGAGGATTTGAAGAAAATTAGGTGACAGGGGACTGACCCAGTAAACAGGGGCCTGATATAAAATAACATTATTATATCATAACGTTTAATTATCAAAATAAACAATACATTATTTTTTTAAAATATGGAAATAAAAATAGAAAATAATATCAGTTGTATGTATCAGGAGAACAACAACAACCCTATCCCATCTGGTGCTCCTTTGCCATGCCCCGCTTCGTGATAATTCCAAGACCAATTAATAACTCCAGGAATTTTTTAGGTATTGGATAGAATGATACTGGTGAACTATGTTGGTTTACTGTATCTTGCTCTAACTTCAATATAAGTTCCCGTGGAAAAAATTCAAAAGTTTCTTTTTTCTGTTTTACTACAAATCGTTTCAATTTTGTTTTGGGATCATCAAAGCATACTTTAGATGAAACCCATTGCCTGTATAGTATTTTCTTCTTGTTGTTAAACTCTTCGTATGGTAGAACATTATTGAGGCATTTTTCACACGTTCTCGTTAGACATTTTTCATTATACCTGTCACAGCATAACAAATTTAAGACATTCTGATAGTTTGTAACTTTTAATATTTTCGCGCTATTAAGACCAATAATAGTTAATTGGAAATTACTGTGAAGAGTACACATACATGTGTCTCTGTCGGTTACTCTCGCTGACACAACCCAAAATGGCCGAAATTTAGCAAAAGTTGAAAAACTAATTTTCGTATTTGTAGTTTTTAAAAACTCTCCGAACAAATTTTTTAGCGTATCTAAACGGTAACGCTTTTGTTTCCTAATTTTACCTCTCCTTACAAATTCCTTTTTTCCTGCTCCCAATCTACTATATTTATCATCCTCAAAAAATGTTTGTACAATTTTTTTTAATTTGTCCATTAACTTTTTGTTGTTTTTGTTTATTTGATTGCCAGATTTTTTTATAAGTGATGATTTGGTTTTGGAATTTCCAAACTTTTCTTTTTTTACAAATTGAACCCACAAGTAATTTATTAGCTATCTCTTTTTCTTTTGCAGTCTTCATTTTTGAAAAGTTTTCTTTGATTTGTTCTTCTATTGTTTCTCCGAATAAAGCGTTTTTTACGACATCTACTCGTGTTGCCGGATTGTCA
Source organism: Apoderus coryli (assembly GCA_911728435.2). Classification (NCBI taxonomy): domain Eukaryota; kingdom Metazoa; phylum Arthropoda; class Insecta; order Coleoptera; family Attelabidae; genus Apoderus; species Apoderus coryli. The sequence continues at coordinate 3,788,085 of OU452204.1, read as the reverse complement.
GCTAATTTCACCATAGCACTGTTGGGCGAAATTATCTTCTGACTTTTATTTCGGTAATATCTCTTTTTGTATTTGTTTAATTGAGCCTTTAATTTTGTAATTTTGATGTCCTTTTTCTTCAATTCCACATTTCGTTTTCGCCGTTGCCGAATGGATCGCCTTTTACCTTCGCTAATTCTCGACGTTTCTTGTTTTAGCAGTTTCCGAATTTGTGGTACAGATTCATCATTTACGGCTTCATCACTAGAAGTTGGTGGTGTATTTTCGGTTACAAATTTGCGTATACTTGATTTCTTGGTGTTCTGTTTCAAATAATAATCCCTTGAATACTTCCTTCATTTTTTTCGGGTTAGTCTCTGCTCTCGTATGGGCATTTCTGATACTAGTTTTCTCGTTCCTTTCAGTTTCTTCACCTCGTACTTTTGCTTTTCTTTTTCTTTCTGAGCAGCTAAATTGACAGGATCATTTTTAATTCTTTGATAACGAGCTCGCTCAGCTTCTCTTTTTCGTTGTAGTGTTTCTTCACGGGTTAATTTATTTTTCGGCTTCATTTTTGTTTCTGGAATATAAATATTTAATGCGTAATTGTCTTTCACGAACTTTTCAACTTTTATTAAAACATTCCGTAGAAAATTATTCCATTAAATATCAATTTAACAGTGCTCTGCTAAATTTTTATCAGTTCCCTGGATGGTTCTCAGTCCCCAGTAAAAATATTTTACAGGGGACTGAAGCCAGGGTACTGAGAAACATTGACTTATTTGATAAAAGTCTACCTATTTACTTTTTTTTTTAAATATAAATCCTATAAATTTAATAACTGCAAACGTGTTGCATAAAAGTACGTTACAAAATATTACCAAAAATATAAATATTTGAAAAAAATACTTACCAGTGGACTGATATGTTGACCGTCTCAGCTCTATGTGTTCACTTAAAAAGTGTGTAAAACGTACTGAACGGATGATAAATTGAGGTTGGGAAAGACGTTATGTTTAAATCTAGTTAGTATTTTAAAGAAATGTTAGATGGAAGCACCGACTTTTACATACAAATAGTAAAATAAGCGATAGAAGGCATAGGCAGGGAACTGAGGAGTAAAGTCAGTGACAACGTCAAGAAGTCTAATTTTTGGACTAATATTAAATTTGACTTTAAATAATAGTAGATTTTGTAAGGTAAGTAATATGTAAAAATCTTTATCGCAGCAGTAATTTACATAAATTTGATTTTGCATCTATAATAATCATTTGAAGTCAGAATATCGATGAATTGACACACCAGGGTACTGAGAATTACTTCAATTATGGCTGATTATGGCAGTAATTCAGTAATCCATTTTCTGTTTCTGGTAATTCTCTAAATAGTACTTTTTGATACTTTATTAATAATAGTTAAGTTATGTAGAAATATTTAAACAAATTAATAAAAAATAAGAGTTCCTTAAAAATTCCCATATTTGGAGAACTACCCTTTTGCAAAAATGATGATATTCCCTGTTGTGTGCGTGTACCAATTTTATTTCGTTGACTACTCTTTTGGTTAAAATTACACAATTATTATATCTTATTACCTTTAGTTGGAAATTTTGATAGGTATATAATTGCGATATTCTCAGCTTAAAAACGTTAAATTGGATCATATTTTACACAACAAAGGTAAATACTATGTTATTAAATGTATAACTAGTTTTTATAATTTTGAAGAAAAGTACCTTTTTTATTCCCGACGCCGGGCAAGTATTGTGAACGCGCTAAAAAAATTAGATAAAGACGGGTATAACCATTTTGAAGTCTCCTAAGACGACTAAGACCATTTCCAGATGGAAGTCTCTCTCTGTATATGTATGTATTCTGCTACTATAGCGCCTAAACGCTTCAACCAATTGAGCTAAACTTTTATACAATATAAGTTTGGGAGAATCGTAGGATGAACTTATTAGTTTTTGGATAAATTCGCTTTAAACCTGTGATAGGGGTACACACAAACCTCAAATTCTTAAACAGTAGTATAGGGGTTAAGTTGGACATCATTTGAAAGCACCTCAACAGTTCTCAACAAGATTGCGTTTAAAATTTTACCAGTTAGGTAGTAGGTAATTATAAATTATATTACATATTCGTATAATGGATATGCTATATGGCTGTATGTCCTATGTTTAATGCCCTCATTTAGCATTTTTTTTATTTCAAAATTTTGAATAAACTAGTTAGTTTGTTAGGTTAGTTTATTGGAAATAATAAAAATAATAATAATATCTTTATTAGCCATAAGTTGATACATCAACAACATTGGCACGTCAACTAAAACTAGTCGCCCTAAAACTTTCCCGACATGATATAATATATTCAAAAATATATGACCTGCGTAACGAAACCGAATTTTATTAATTATTATTATTTTAATTGTATAATTTGCATTATTTTCAATAAACTAACAAAAACAACTACTACTACAAACTAACTACTCTATTCAAAAATTAAGCGGAGCAAATTCCAAATTTTCAAACAAAGTTTTATTCATAGTCACAGATAGAATACATCACAGACACTTAACTATACAGGGTGTCCCGAAATTAGCTTAAAATAATATAAGGAGACATTCTACAAGCAAAAATAAGTTTTTTTTCATATGAACGTATATCGAAAAATGCTTAGTTTCTCAGATACAGGGTATTATTTGTAAATTCCTGACGATCGGTTTTTAGTAATATTTTTGAAACGCGTATTGATATCAAAATGATATTATTTGGCACACTTAGGTATCTTTGTAGGAAAGGGAGAAGTTATTCTGTACGAATTTCCACCCTGTTTCTTGTATTATCGTAGCCGTATAATACTATTGGAGAGGTTGCATAGAAATTTTCAATGTCATTTATCTTGAAAACGGCTTCTTCTAGCGTTATGAAACAAGTGAACATTTTGTATGTACAAAAGTCTCAAATTTATTATTCTTTTTAGAAAAAGTAAAAAAAGCGCACAAAAAAAATTGGGACACAATTTCTAATACGTCCGACCAATAAGTGCACTCCTTAGTTATGCCTTTTACTACAATCAAAGTTTACTACTTTCCATAAAAAATCTGAAAAGAAAAATTAAACAAAAAAATCTATTTGAAATCCAAAAGTCGATTCCTGTGAAAAGCTGTAAACCCTAACTTTTTGAAGTCATCGGGTATGTTATTGTATAGCATATAAATTTGGCAAGTAAATGATCTCTTGAATAATGAAGTTTTGTGAGGCGGGGGCGAAATAACGTATGAACATCAGTCCTATATTTAATTTTAGTAGAGGTATATAAACAATATGGTACAATGATAATATACCGGGTGGTCCATTTATCTTGAGCCTTATATCTTAAAAACGGCACATTTTTCGGAAAAAAAGTTCAAATAAAAGTTGTTTGCTATTGTGGGGGAAAACAATGGTGCTACCCATTGGCGAGTTTCAAGGTTATCTCAAAGTCAATTCGTTTTTTCTTAATAGAAACATATATTTTTCATTACCGAATCGGATTCTTCATAAAAAACAAATATATTTTGATTCCGATAATAATTTGGGTTAATTCCTCTGTTTTTTGTTCATGGAACTGAGGTTCAACAATTTCAAAATCATCGACTGATTATTTGATTTTAGATAATTATTTAAATGCCATTATTTATTTTCTCTTTGTTTCAACTTTTCGACAAGACCACCTGTCTTCATCAGGAATTTAGTAAAATACGCTCTCGTAAACTGCTTCGCAACACAGTAATAAAATGCATGGGATATAGCATTTTTATCTGCAAAACCACAGGTAATATCAACAAAACATTTTCTGAGATAGAAAGATATTCCATATTTTGTTAAAAATAGCAAAATTAATAACAGACTAACGAACGTACCTACTTAAATCATGTTATTATTTCAATTGGAATAAAAAAATGTTGTTAACAAAAGTTATTTGTTTTCTTCTGTAGAATACGATTCTGTAATAAAAAATCTATGTTTCTATTTAAAAAACCAAAGGTGATCTTGAGATAACCCTGAAACGGTTGTCAAATTCTCAAATGGATACCACCACTGCATTTGTATCGCAACAACTTTTATTTGAACTTTTTGTCCAAAAATGTGCCGTCTTTAAGATATAAGGCTGTCTCAAGATAAATGGATCACACGGTATATAAGCATGCGAAGCGAACGCTCTATCACTGTGTTAAAGTACTCAAGTACATAATATATTCTTATATGAATATAGATTCCAACTACTTAACCCCTTCAGGCCCCAATTTTGCTGAAGGGTGAAAAAAATTATTTGTATCTATTTTTGGTATTATTTATGTTAAAATAAAAACATAGAAAGAGAGTTGTTAATAACAATTAAAAGCAGAAAACTGCAGTATCTCGGCCATGTGACTCGTGGACCGAGATACGCCTTACTTCAATTGATAATGCAGGGAAGGATCCAAGGTACAAGAAGCGTGGGTAGAAGAAGGATATCCTGGTTGAGAAACTTGAGAGAGTGGTTTGGATGTTCCTCGATAGAGCTTTTTAGAGCAGCTGCATTCCAAAATAAGAATTGCCATGATGATCGCCAATCTTCGTTGCGGAGATGGCACCTAGAGAGAGAGAGATGTTAAAATAAACTACTAGTCATAAAAAAAACATTTTATTTAATATTTTCAAAAAGTACAGATTGACCATTTGGATGTACAAATGGACTTAAACGACGTTCTATTTGCTCATGCTATGAAATGACTTAAAACAGTTTCTATTTTTTACAAAACACGAATGAACACTGCATTTTTCACAAAATACGTGCGTCTTGCCTTTTTTGCAACGGGATGCTTTTTTCTCGTCGTCAAAGCTTGGGATGTGATCCACCCTATCCTTGCGTAATTCTGGTGCAGGCCTTTGTTCACAAAATGTTCGTGTCTTAGGTGGAGGTTCTGTCGCAGAAGTCGAAGGCCTGCCACGTTTGGTACCGTTGGATGGCTTCTCGACTTTTATCAGACCTTCACCAATCCTAATTTTAAACTCCAAAAGGTCTAAGCCATCATTTTTATGTAAACCTTTTCTTTTTGCTTCCTCTTCATACTCTAGCCAACAATTTACGATAGCAAAATCAAATCCGTGAAATATCATTTTTAGCGGCCACTTCCTAGACCTAATTTGGATTCTATAAAGGCTGAGTAGATGGTCCATTTTGTCTACTCCTCCTATACCTCTATTATACAAACGAACAACTTCAAGTCGAGCAAATTCAATATATTTTTTGCCTTCTTTATTCCATCTTTTAGCTAAATCTTCAGTCCCTTTGCCAACAAGATTTGAAGCTAATGTGACCGTTCATTTAGTACAGAAGTCCATTACAATGGACATGTACAAAAACGAACTTGCATGTCTTGCGACACTTTGTCCACTGGAATGGACAAGAAATTTAGAATAGGTTTATTTTGTATTATCACTCGAATAGCAAAAAATATGATTACTATAGGATAGCCTAATATAATATGTGTACAACAAAACACTTTTGTAAACAAAAAACTACGATATTACTTAGAAAATTATAGATACATAAGAACATACCTTTGTATTTACGTGGTGTTGCCGCCATGACTTCCATATGATCATGTAGTTCTAGGGCAGAACTAGGATAAAAACAGATTAACAGAATGTCCATTGAAGTTACCAATGATACTTGAACCTACCTATGTATTAGGATTATATGCATTATTCTTTTATACTTAAATATAACGTCCATTACAATGGACACCAGGCCTGAAGGGGTTAACTGGTGAAATTTTATACGCTATTTTCTCGAGAATTATGGGTGTAAATATCAAAACTGACGTATCGTTGTAAAGCAGATAAAATTACTTTAAAATGATGTATCACTAGACCCCTACTGCTATTTGAAAATTTAGGGGTTGTGTCACAGGCCTTAAGCGATTTCAACCAAAAACTAATGGGTTAATCCTAGGACTGCCCCAACTTTTTTAGGAAAAGCGGGCAAGGGAAATCGCTGGAAAATAATTTTAATTTCCTAAAATGTCTGCTAGGGACCGTAAATCTAACTTCAAATTGAAAAACAAATATACTTATATTACGTAAGTGTTAAACTTAACGAGAATGACAACAAGCTGGCGACATCTAGTGTGAGCAGGCAATTTTCCAAATTATTTGAATCAGTTTTATATGATCGGATTTATACAGCTGTTTGGCGTCAGATTTATCCTAACCAGCATAGTTGTATGGGTTGTTGGTCCTCTTTGACCAATCTGTCAGTTATTACCCACTGTATTCCTGAAATTCTTGATCACGGCAGTCAACTTGAAGTAATATATAAAGATTTCACCAAAGCGTTCGAAAGGCTAGACCTCGGGCTAAACCATGACATATTACTGAGTAAACTACATATGTATGGATTTCCTTCCGACTTGATATTCCTATGCAACTATTACTTGCATGATCGCAAGCAATATGTTCTTTACAGCGAACAGCGAGTTTAAAAAAATGCAGCCGTTATGAATAAACTATCAACTAAGTACGGGCCTGCATCTGTCATCTTTTCACTAAAATGGCAAATATCTCAAAAACGGGTGAAGTATAAGACATGATACATGAAATTTCCCTAAACATATTTTAGATGAATAGTATCCATTCACATTGGTCAGCTGCCTAATTTTCGAAAAAATCGGTTTTTTGAGATATTGATTGATGCATTTCGAAGTGAGACACCCTGTATATAGATATGATATACTAAATTTTATAAGGTTATTCTGCACACACATTTATGCCACAGTTCAAATTGAAATTTATCGTTCCCAGGAATGCGAAAATGACTTTTTATTATAACCAAATGAATTTCGCAATAGGTAGGAGTTTATAGTGTAAATATAAAAATGTTTATATTTTCACTTTTATGGTATTGACCCTGTTATTATTAATAAAAAGAAAAATTAAAACGTTTATTCGGATTTCAATTAATTTAGAAGGATTTACGAAATTCTTCTATGTATATATAAGGTAGATCGGTATAATTTGTTTTAATATAATTAAGTGAAAATTTTGTTTGGAATTTAAAAATCATTTTTGCATGAACGTAGTCAAGGTCATTATTAAAAAATATAAAATTACTGACTTGCTAAAAACAAACATGGAATAAGTTTAATGGAATCACTCAAATAGTAATAATAATATTACTAAAGTAATTATACAGTACACATGTATGTGCAGTGTCATTCATTATATTTTGACACCGACCTAAAGCCGTTATTATGGACGATCGAAAAAGAATTAAAATCAAAGAAGTATCCCATCTATAGGGGGGAGTCCCTGGACTGAGAAAAACACGAGTAAAATTCTACCAAATCAACGTCATTTATTTATATTTCTAAAAAATATAAAACATATTGTCATGCATAAAATAAACTTGAAACCTTAAAATATAAACACATGGTTTTTAATTTCTTTTTCTTTGAATAATAACTGAATTTTCCAGGACCGAAGCCAGTATTTATTAATTACTGTATCAATAAAATGCTTTATTTTCTAGGACTCTTTTACGACGAATACTCATCATACAAAGTTCGTTAAGTCTATCTTGCTTCATAGTCGATCTTAGCCATATCTTGACTCTTCTTAATGTCCTGAAAGACCGCTCAATGTTGTGGCTGGAAGAGTTAATCCAATTTTGATTGTTTCCATTACGTTAGGCAGACAGCCTAATGAAAATTTAAGCAGGTCGATATATTTTAATTCTTTGATTTATGGAGGAGCAAGCAGAGAACTTCCACATCTCATACCAGGTTTGTGCTTCTAACAGAACGTTATCCAAAATATCACCGTAGTAGTTTTGAAGAGCGGCTGCTACCTCTCCGCATGGTTTTTGGATGAAGTTGATATGTATAAGTTGTAGCCTTTCGAATATTTGAAAATTCCTCTTCGATAGTACTCGCTGGAAGACACTAATGTATGATTTTCTCGATGAATCTGTTTTGTTGTCACTCAAACATCAACTTTTCGGCGTCCTCTTCTGCTAATTTTAGAATATTTTCAAATTCTGTTTTGCAGTTTTCTCTATACAGTCTGATTATGTTTCAATGTCAGCTTGAATGCGAGTAGTTGGGGCTTGTAATTGGTTGGTAATAGGTTAAAGTTTAGCAGAATAGGTTGCAATTATATACAGTGAAATAATAAAGGATCTGGTATTTGCTGTACTATACAACTGGAAAGCTAGTAGACAAAAGTCTCCTAGCTGATGTGTTGGAATTTTCAGATAGTGTCGACTGCTTCTACTATGTTAAAAAATGTCTGAAAATATAAACCCTTTTTAACAGAGATTTTTAGGCAACCTAATATTATTTTCATTTAATGCCCCTTCCAACCTCTTAAGAAAGTGCCTAGCGGCGCGCAAGTGTAGATCACATATTTAGGATAATTATAGTTTGTGGAATTTTTCAGGACATAGCCATGTTGAAGCTTCAAGTGTGAAAAATATTTTAATTTTTCTTACTCTACAACTTCTCTACTTTTTGTGTGTGCTTGGTAGTTGAGGTAAGTGTCTATAGTCAGTCCTAATGATTTTACATTTCGACATACGCTTATATTCTGATTGTTAAGTTTAATGGTGTTACTAGGATCCACACAATGGTTAGCTGGCTGAATAAAGGTAGAGACAGACTATTATCATGTCACGTGAAATCACATGCTAGCACGCAACTACCACCAAGAAAAATTAAGATATCTATATTTTTGAAAAGTACAGTCGACGGAACTCGTGAATTAAAATGGCGATGAACAATGTCGCTAATCGCTCTTATTAATACAATTTTTCGTTAAATAACTGTTAAACAGTGATATATAAGCGTATTTATCTAATTTTGAGTTATAAATAGAGCACAGCTGATTTTTCTTAACTCAGATTTTGTGTTTTGAATGATAATGGATATTCTAATTTGTTAATTTATATTTTGTTAGGTTTAATTTTTTTAAACATATGATTCATGTATAAACGGTCCCTATGATTACATTGAATTTAACATTTATGATTATAGAGAGAAAGATGTATTTGGCGACACCTAGCGTGAACAGGCAATATGCCGGGTGAAACACAGTTCACAACGATGGCCGGACAAAAAGCAACAACTCCATTACATCCTATTGCCAACACTAGATGCGCCCGGAAACAAATTTCCAACATAACTTAAAGTCTTGTTGCTTTATGTAACAAGCAATTCTTAAATAAAGCCTCCCTGCTATGGGATTCGGGCGCATCTAGTGTTGGCAATAGGATGTAATGGAGTTGTTGCTTCTTGTCCGGCCATCGTTGTGAACTGTGTTTCACCCGGCATATTGCCTGTTCACGCTAGGTGTCGCCAAATACATCTTTCTCTCAATCAATTCTCGTGCTAGTATAAGCTCTTTGTAAATGTTGGAAGTTTGGGTCACACTGCCTGCCGATCACCACTGATGAGTCGTGGATCGACGAAACGGCCGTCTGGTGAAAGCATAGTAGTGTGAAACAAATTTCCAACATAACTTAAAGTCTTGTTGCTTTATGTAACAAGCAATTCTTTTATGATTATACTTATGCCATTGTCCTTATTTATGTTGTATAAACTCGGGCTTAGTCAAATTCGATAATTTCGGACAACCGATCACATATTGAATTTAAAACTGTGCTAGCGGCAACACTGGGTCAGTCAGCCAAAATATGCAATAAAAATGACCTGCGGTGTTACATAGTCTGTTTCTAAGGCGTGATAGCATGTGATATTTTGCCGTGACGTGATAAAGTCTGTCTGCGCCTTAATGCTCGTTTTATCGATGTTAAAAAGAAGTTGACACTTCTGTATCAGGTTCCCATATCTACCAAAAGGAACCTCAAGAGAAACGTCATCGCAACAGGCTACTATTGAATTTGGAGTAGTTATAGCCTCATACAACTTTTTTTTCCTTTGGATTAGGTAAGACCTAAACCACTCAAAAGTTAGACCCCTGACACCATATGATTCAAGTTTTCTTAACAGGGTATTATGATTTTTTCGAGTCGACCTTAGACCTTAGACTGCTTATATTGGATATTTCGACAACATACATACTATGAGCGCTAATAAATTCATTATTTTGAGAATGGTCGACTTTTAAGAAATCTCCTGGGACAGGTCGATTTTTATTTTTAAATTATATAATTTTTTTGGCTATATCACATCATTTAAGTCCTCGACCTGGACGTAATGACGGCATCAATTATTTTTTTAAATGGCCATAAGGGTCATGTGATACCTCATTTGAAAGGTTATTCAATTCTCTATTCAGTGATATATATGTAAAAGTTAACATAATTATTTATACAGGGTCTACAAAAAAATATGTGTGTGAAGATTTGGGACAAAAAACATAACTCTATAGTTGGAATTATTATAAAAAAGTAGCCTTAATGGACCTAAACAATGTTCCTGCCACCAAAGTCAAAAAATAAATCTAGTTTTCTCATAAGACTCCGTAGCAGCCGTCGTGATTCACCGTGTGGAGCTAACGAAATTTTTAATATGAATAAAAACTACATGAGGGTTCATGGAATAAAAATTTAACCCATTTATTAAAATAAGCCAATTACTGCGAAACTATACTATGCCGATGTTACAATCTTCTCACGATGGATTTCTGTACTAATGTTTTGTACACCGTTAATTTATCGAATCCCTATAGAAAAATTCTAACATACCATATTAAATAGGAGTACTCCTATTATAGTATTAATAAGAAAGTTTATTACAACTGTTTTGAAATAAGGCCCCGAACCGCAAGAACACGAAAAGAAGAAATAATTCACAATTAAGTACGTACCAGTATATGAAGTGAGAGTCATCTGAGATAATTATTAAATAGCATTTTAATTGACAGCTTTTACCGGTTAAAACCAACATAACGTAATCGTGTACAGTGTACAGGTATTATAACATACATATAATTTCTATTAACACTCGTTCAAGTCGTTTTTGCTATAGCTTGCTTGAATAAATGCGAGTATTACCATAATATTTCATTATTGGTTATACCAGGGGTCTCCAAATTTTGAAGCCTTAGGGCCATAATAATTTTTCCAGTAGATATGTTCCAAGCGCCAAAACAGTTTTAATTTTTCTGCTCCTAACTATATTTCTAGAATTCTAGATTAGTCGCAAAGTGCGAACATACGCTTTTTGCATTTCAATTACTATTGTGTATTGTGACATCTAGTAGGGAGTAATGATACTATGTACCGGGTGTCCCAAACTCGGCGCCCCAGGCCTATTGGATAAGATATTAAAAATCTTGCATTCAGGTATATATATTACGCCAAAAAAATATTTTTTTCCTGATTTTGCAAAATGGAGAATATGGCGTCATCAGTATTATTTTTCCACGAACATACTTATATTTTGCCACATTCCGAAAGCCCTAATTTTCCTAAATACTTTTTTAATAATAATTTTTTTTAATTTGAAAAAATAGTCCATTCTTAAGTGGAGTTGCAATTTTAGTGTTTAAATGAAAGTCAAATCTCCACAAAATAAATTTAATAGAAACTATCGGCCATACATGTTTCGCGACCAGACCAGTCCCATCATTAGTGGAATGTCAACAATCGAAGAAACACAACGCTAAGACATACAATGTTCCATTAAATTTCTATTGAAGTCTGGAAAACACACCTCATTCTTAGTTCGTTTATCAATATGTGCAATTGTCGTTTAACGTACCATTTTATGGAAAAATATTTGAATTATTAAAATTTAATTAAATTAAGTACAATGTTCCATTAAATTTCTATTGAAGTCTGGAAAACACACCTCATTCTTCGTTCGTTTATCAATATGTGCAATTATCGTTTAACTTACCATTTTATGGAAAAATATTTGAATTATTAAAATTTAATTAAATTACAGTTACATATTTTGGTCTAATTTTTTTTTGTTAAATCATATTATGAAAATTAGACCAAAATATGTAACTATAATTTAATTAAATTTTAATAATTCAAATATTTTTCCATAAAATGGTAAGTTAAACGAAAATTGCACATATTGATAAACGAACGAAGAATGAGGTGTGTTTTCCAGACTTCAATAGAAATTTAATGGAACATTGTACATCTTAGCGTTGTGTTTGTTCGATTGTTGACATGCCACTGATGATGGGACTGGTCTAGTCCCGAAACATGTATGGCCGATAGTTTCTATTAAATTTATTTTGTGGAGATTCGCCTTTCATTTAAACACTAAAAAAAAATCAATTTTTTTCTATCTTCATCCGCTGAAAAGCTAGAGTGCCAAAACTGACAAAAAAATGATATTAAAATATAATTTAACATGTCAAAACAAATCAAATGCTCCAGGAAAAACAATTATTCTCTCACATTACTAGTGACAATTCTTGTCAAAATAATAAACAATTAATAATTGTCAAAACAATAAATACGATACAGAAAGTAATAACAGGTACTCATTTCCATCGTGTTTATAACAAAAATGTTTTCGACAGACGAAAAAGTTGATATGATTTTAATATATTGTGAAGCACAGAAAAACGGTAGAAGAGCTGCCCGTTTATAAAGTGAAAGATATCCTGAAGCCATACTCCAGATATAAAAATGTTCGCGCGACTGGAAAGAATTTTGCGAGAAAATGATAACGCATTTTCGTCGAGAAAAGGAACCGAAATTCAGAAAATAATTCGCAATGATAATAATGTGGCTAGAAATTTACAGTACTTTGAGGCGAATCCTAGAAACTCGATAAGACAGGCGTCTCTCGCTCTGAATTTAGGGAGAGAAGCTGTCCAAAGAATTTTAAAATCAAATAAATTTCATGATTACAAATTGCACAATCTACACAGAAAAAAAAACCTTGGTTCAGATAGATAAAAAACGTAAGCACCACAGGGACAGCCAAAACTTTGTCTACCCCTTCTAAAAAAATTTACTGGATAGACATTATGTCATTTAGATAATATTCTTGAATAGTTTACATATGCTTCTTGTCTAAAAGAGACAAACACTTTTTGTCATTTAAATAAAAATATATTGTATGCCAGCAAAGTTTATTAGTAATTTTAGTAATGTAGAAAAATCTACTGGATAGACATTATGTCATTTAGATAATATTCTTGAATAGTTTACATATGCTCCTTGTCTGGGAGAGACAAACACTATTTGTCATTTAAATAAAAGTATATTGTATGCTAGCAAAGTTTACTAGTTATTTTAGTGATGATACTCGTTTAATGTCTATCCAGTAAATTTTTCTACATTACTAAAATAACTAATAAACTTTGCTAACATACAATATATTTTTATTTAAATGACAAATAGTGTTTGGCTCTCTCTTCTACTAATTTTTTCTAGAAGGGGTAGACAAGATTTGGGGGTCCCTGTGGTGCTTACGTTTTTTGTATCTAAACCACCATCAGGTTTTTAGTGCGACTCTTATTTATTTATTTTTTTAAAATAAACTTAAGCCTACTGAAAATCTTGTATTAGGTATAATATAAGCTAGGTATATATAGTCAAACTTCAATCTACACATGTTAAAGTGGGTAGGTATAATGCGGCTGAATCCTTTGCCGGAATTCCTGAGAATATTGCTCAGCACATAAACAACTAGGGTTGGTTGATCTTGGAAACGGTCGGAGTGACAATGTCGGTTAACTTAGAGAAAAGTTGTACAATTTAAACACCTTTTAAATGGTGTTTTCAAAAGTAAAGTAAATTTAGCAGTTTTCGAGAATTTCTAAAAATCAATTTTTTGCGATATTAGTTTTTATTGATTTCAGACATTATTTTTACAGATATATAAAAAAATGAAAAGCACTTTCTCATTGTTGCTTTTTGAGGAGACTCGACGTTTCGTTTTCGAAAAACCATCAACTTCGATTTTTTAAATACGGCCCTTGATTTTCTATTGTTAAATTTAAAGCCATTTTCAATTCAAAAATAGGTGGTTTAAACAACTTTTCAATATTTTTAGTTGATATTTAACCTTATTCAAGAAAAATCGCCATAGTTTTGGACTTAACTAACTGAATGCAGAGTATATACCTAATTAGTAATTTTTGCAATAAAATTCTTTCGACGTTAATCAAAATTATTTATTATTATTTGCCAATTTATTTCTGTCAGCACATTTTATTCTGTACGCAGTTTTTTAGATTTAGTTAAAATTTTTGTGCTTTTTGAAATTATTAAAGAAACGCCTTTCTTTCTTTTACGCAAAATAAGTGCCAAACTATGGCGATTTTTCTTGAAGTTTAAATAACAGCTAAAAATACTGAAAACTTGTTGAAACCATTCCGTTACATCTATTTTTGTTTTGAAAATGGCTTTAAATTTAACAATAAAAAAAAAGTTGATGGTTTTTCAAAAACGAAACGTCGTAATGAAAATTTGCAAACGCTATATTTTTCTCATAAAAAAGTAACAATGAGAGCTTTTAAGTTTTTTATATCAGTAAAAATAATGTCAGAAATCAATAAAAACTAAAATCGCAAAAAAATTGCATTTTCTTAAAAAAAATACGGCCTTGTAAAATATAGTTTATACCTAATTCATTTTCTACTATAAATATTATACATTTCAAGATCTACTAACTAGGTACTAGGTAGTTATCTAATTTGGGGACAAATAAACCTAAAATGTATTGGCTATTTAAAAAAAAATCGAGTTTTTCCGAAAAACAATGACGCTGAAACAAAAAAAAATTATCAAAGAAACTTTAGATTCCTTATAAGGAAACTAAGTAAAATAACAGATTCTATCGGTACGTACGAGGAATGATAAGACAATTCCAATCCACAACTCCTAATTCACAGACATTGGTAAAATGGTAAACAAATAAATACATACCTACCTTTACAAAAGAAAGAAAAAAGTCATACCTAGCTAAAATATTTATGTAACTTCTTTTGAAAAACTGCATTAATTTGCTAAAAATTAATCCGTCCCTGGCAAATTAAATATATTATCGTGAACCCATCTAAACTATTGTTTAGTTGCTGTAAATGATAAGGAATTTTGCCTCCACCATATTAAAAATGATTAAATTAGAAAAAGTATTTTAAATTATGATTAAGTAACCACTAAATAATACGTCTGTAGATAGGTATCTATTGCCAAAAGTTATAATATTTGCTATTGCCATGAAATAACATTGTTTGCATTGGTCGTAAAATTATAAAAATAAATAATTAAACAATAATAATTTACTTACCGAGAAAAGTGTCAACGAGCTCCCCCAGATTCCAGCTAATTAATATTTCTTTTGTTTCCTCCATAGATATTAATAATATATATTTAACAAAACTCAACACGCCAAACTAATCACTACACTTAATTATGTTGGATGCACATTGGTTAATATCTGTTACTGTATCTGTATAGTCCGTCCTCACCACTTGTAGAAATTGGGAGATCAATACCTAGGTATATACTATCAATAGATCAAACTTTGAAATTTAAATATCTTCAGATTAGAACACAAAACGCAAAATAACTAAAGCCTAGTTAGAGCGACGCCAAGACTGTAATCAAAAAATTCCAAAATGAAACCCCCTCCCTCTACACCAAGCGAGACGCGCTAGGCACAAGGCGGTACACATAGAAGATGTTGTTGTCGGCACACGCTCTACAAAGGGTTTTAGGTACGTCGACTAGCAGCGGGGACAAACACATTAGGTAGAACGGGGAATAACCGTTGGCTGGAATAGAATGACGACTTATGTAGACAACTATAGGTTCCTATCTCTACCAGATAAAATAATTCGATATTTTGGAGGATAGAAATTTCGTAAATGAGAAGTATTAGGTAAAATAACTATTACACAGATTTAATTAAATCAGTGCCTATTTTAGCTATGTACTTAGTTGTTAAAATCTTATTTATACTTAAATATTATAATGCACATACCTAGGTCCATTAATATACTAAAGCAGATAAATAAAATTTATAGGTAGGTAGGTATATGTTCCTATTAGAACTAATTTAGTTTTGGGTTTCATAAAACGATTTTTGAGAATAGTTAGGTACGTATAGGTACCTACCTAATTACCTCATTAAGTATTTTCTTAATAATAATAGCTACACCTAAGTGGGTACGTATGGAAATCTGTAGGTGTACAATACCTAATTCAAGCAGAATACCGAACTCATTTAGCGCAAATAAAATTTTATATAGGTTCAAATTTGAAATCTTATTTAACTAATGCACATACAAGTCTCGTTTAGATGAGAAGATATCAGCTTAGCAGGAAAAATTGTCGTTTTTAGATAATGTAGCTACTCATACTTGATAACTACATTTACTACTTTAACAAAAATTTTGCGAAAACTAGCAAATTCACCTCTAAATAATATTTTTTATTTGGATAAACCAAGTTTTTTTTTCTGTGTAGAATATTTATCTGAGAGACATACCGAAAAAAGGCTCAATTTCATAGCACAAATGATGGTTAATTTGGAAACACGAGATTGTCGACTGTTTGAACATATCCTGTGTACCGATGAAAGTCGCTTCGTCAGTAATGGTAAGCTGAACCGAAAAAATGAGCACTATTAATGGGCTAGCGAAAATCCACATTACGTTAATGAAGTCGAGAATCAAGGCCACTTTGGCATAAATGTGTGGTGTGGAACAATTGAAAACCATTTAAATATACCGTATTATTTGAAAAAATATTGGATGACATTAACTACTTGCGATTTTTGCACCAAGAACTTCCTCTTCTGCTGGAAAATTACCCCTACAGCTGCGCTTAAGCATGTGGTTTCAACATGATGGGGCTCCACCACATAAATCAAGGGTAGTCCAAGAATTTTTAAATAATACCTATGGTACTAAATGGATTGGAATAAATGGACCTACAGAATGGGCGCCTAAATCCCCGGATATGACCCCCTTGGATTTTTTTCTGTGGGGAACATTAAAAAATCAAGTTTATTGGACCCCTAATGGAAACGTAGAACGTTTAAAACAGAAAATTCGCGATGCGTGTGCGAATATTTCACGAGAAATGCGGAAGGCTACAACAAGAGAGATCAGGCGAAGATTAGATAAATGTTTAGAAGTTGCGGGCGAGCATATAGAAAATTTATTATAAATGTTTTGTTTGTTTAATGGATATCAATTTTTAAGGTTATTTACTTTCAGTTATTGAAATTTACGTTGTTTATTTTGTTTTGAAAAATATAGTAATTGTTTAATTTATTGCAAAAGATGCGTTTTGGTTTTATATAGTACAGGCAATGTCATCTTCGTCTCATCATCTTTGTTTCTTTCAATTGTCAGCCATATTTTTTCGACAAAGAAAATAATAAAAATTACATAATAAACCAAAAAGTTGTGATTTGATGATTTACATGGTTAAGTCAAATATCTTGAAAAACATTTTTTTGTTCATAAAATCATATATTTTCGTTGGTCAAGAACACTTTTTTGGTATAGACTTTGTAAATAATTACCTTCCGTATATAGTATTCATTATTTTGACAATTAAATAATAATTATTTTGACAACAGTTGTCACTAATAATCAAGCAGAATAATTGTTTTCCATGGAGCATTTGATTGGTAACATGGCTAAATTAAATAATATTTAAGTATTTTTTTGTGTGGGCGCGCCTCGGGGCGCGCTAACTTTTTAAAGAAAAGAGATAAATTTTTTTTTTCGAAAATTGTTTGGAAAAAAATAAATCTTTTCGATTGTAGCAAAATACATGTATGTTCGTGGACAATAACATTGATGACGTCATTTTCTCCATTTTACGAAATTGGAAAAATAATTTTGCTTTCCCAAAATGGGCCTTAGCGCAACTCAATTTAGCCCTTTAAAAAATATTTTTATTATCTTATCTGGTTATCATACAATAGGCCTGGGGCGCCGAGTCGATTCCGATCACTTAAGATAGAGGAGCAACTGTGTGGCAGTTTGCGTAGGAAAGGCGAAGGAAGCGAAACTGTCTATTGTGAAATAAAGTAACACCCGTGCATAACAGTATTTTAATTTTACTTCTTGTTTTTGTGTGTCATTTAATAGTATGGAAAAGAAGCGAAAAATAGACAGTTAATGCAGAACGTTCTAACATAAATGGAACTTTCAGTATTTTGTGATTGAGTCCAGTAATAACCATAGCTGTTCGCAGAGAATTTAACGTTAGCCAACACTATGAATTGAAGTATCTTCAAATTTACTCCAAATATACAGAAAGTTCGCGGACGAAAAAATTTGAAGCTTTGAAGTGCGGACTGAAATCGCAGCAAACTTTGTTTACCAAAGCGATTACTGAACAAGAGTCTGCAACTCGCGCAAGCTTTCATGTAGCTCTTGCAATCGGAAAACGTGGAAAACCACTCACCGATGGAGAAATGATAAAAGAAATATGAAAAGGTAAATTTATTTAAACGTGTCAGTTTGTCAGCAAACACCATGGCTCGGAGGGTGCCAGACATCGCAGAAAATATATCATCTCAACTGTCTGAGAAAAATGGACACCTTAGTGGTTTTCACTAGCCTTGGATGAGTCAACGGATATGTCAGATACTGCTGTATTGATTTTTATTTGCGGGGTATATAAAAGCTGTTCCAATATGTAAATACAAATTATTATTATTTTTAATTTTTCTAAATTTATATTACGGTCCTGTTGCAAATTGATGATTACATAATCATAGTCACTTAATTGCAACCCTATAGCGCCATCTTCTCACCCACGCGCAGTACTAATTTGTTAATTAATATAATATAATAATTGTAATGTGCACGCCAAACACAATTTATGTAATTTAATTATTGTTAAGAGTTGATTATTAAAAGTTATGTTTAAAATTCAATGAGATTAATAATTACGGTCCTTCGAGTATTATTTGGTTGGTAACATTTTGGTCCAAACGAGCCGGATAGTTGGAAAATTGACTGAAAAAAAAAATGTGTTTGAAAATTTGAAATTTCACGTCACACGTAAAGTTTGGTTACTGTAAGAAAAAGAAGTCGAGTAATGTTAAAAGCAGGTCAGATATTTAATTATTTTGAAGAGTAATACTTTTAACAAGAAGAAACAACTGGAATTGAGTGGTAAAAACTATTCGTGTTTTCATTTGAAAATATGTTTATTTGATAGATTGGGGTAAAGATAATTATTTATTTTGTAAAATTATTAAATTTTCATTGTTTGGGTGCACCAGGATAGGTACCTACATAATATTTTATTTCGTTAGGTATTAGGTAATACAGGGCAGGAGTATAGTTAAGGTTTTTTAAAAAGTGTTGATTTATTAAGTTAATTAAGTTTTTGGTTTAGTTTTTAGTAAAATTAATTCATATTCATACGTAGTTGGAGCACTTATAAACTATGGAAGTTCTTAAAAAACAAAGAGCTGTTGTGAAAACCTCAATCACTAAGTTAGAAACATTTGTTATAAATAATATAAATAATGTGAATTTAGATGTAAGTGAGTTTATTACTAGAGAATGTTTTTTACAACGTAAATACGAGGAATATTGTAATTTACAAATGCAAATTGAAGCTATAGATTTAGATGAGAGTGGCGATAGGGATGGAATTGAAGAAAAGTATTTATCAGTATGGTCAAAAATAAAAGGTGTTATTAAAAAATTTAGCGATTTGCAACTTAATAATGAAATCAATTCAAATTTGCAACAGTCTTCTCAAAATAGTATTGCACCTCATGTTCATAACAACACTAATAAATTACCAAATTTGAATACACCTTCTTTTTCAGGTAAAATAGAGGATTGGCGAACATTCTTTGATCTCTTTACAGCTATTATTGATAATAATTCAGCATTAGATAATGTTCAAAAATTTCTTTATCTCAAGGGAGCTTTGTCTGGAGAGGCTTCTAATATAATTAATGATTTGCCATTAACAAATGATAATTATGTAAATGCCCTCGATTTATTAAAAAAAAGATTTGATAATAAATTAATTGTAATAAATGCTCATTTAAAGGGTGTGCTTGACACTCCTCCTATGACAAAAGGTACAGGTAAACAATTGAGGCTATTTTTAACACATATTAGACAACATTTAAATTCCTTAAAAGCTCTTAAATTGCCGGTTAAGGAGTGGGATGTGCTTTTAGTGTATCTTTTTACTCAAAAATTGGATTATCAAACACACAAGGCTTACCAGTTAGAAAAGGATGTTTCCGCGGCTTCGGCAATGTTGCCAACAGTTGACGACTTTCTTGGGTTTTTGGAAAAACGTTGTGTAGCTTTGGAAAATATAGAGAGTGATACCAGTAAGGCTGGTTATCACTCAGGGGTAAAGGAAAAACATAATAAAACTTCTCTGGTAGCTCAAGGGCAAGGATCTAATGAACATAAACTAAAATGCATTTTTTGTCATCGTGAAGGACATGATATTGTTAAATGTTTCAAATTTATAGGTTTAAATATAACAGAGAAACGTCAGTTCGTGCAAAATAATCGTTTATGTTATATGTGCATCGGGAAAACACACACTGTAAACCAGTGTAGGGCTAAACGATGCAATGTTTGCAACAGAAGACATCATGTTTTATTACATGAGGAATGGGTAACTAGCGAAAGATTATCCCCGGGTCAAAACGGGAACACTCAGGCTAGAAATAATGACCGGGAAGATAATTCACGACAAACTACAAATCAAGGGTTTTCTCAAAGCAATGCACTTGTAGGTGTATATAATAAATCAAACAGGGTTTATGCAAGTTCAGAACAAATGACCAAACAAGATGCTGTTGTAGCATTTTCGGGAACCTCTAATTCTCAAATTTTATTGGCTACGGCACAGGTTAATTTAATTACATATGAAGGAATTAAGGTACAGGCACGAGCATTGCTAGATTCAGGTTCACAAAATAATTTTATTAGTTCCAGTCTATTTCAAAAGTTAAGGGGCACAAAGATTTATGATACCAATATATCAATTGGTGGTATTGGGAACACCATAAGTAGGGTTGATAAAACTGTTAATTTAATATTGGAATCACAAAATAATCTGTTTAAAATGGAAACTAGGTGTGCTATATTGGATACAATTACGGCTAAAATGCCACAAATGTTGGTAGATGCAAATAAGATATCTATACCAAATGGGTTAAAATTGGCAGATCCTAAATACTATGTGCCTTCCGAAATTGACATGCTATTGTCAATAGATTGCTATTTTTCTATTATTCTTCCGGATATAATTAGGTTAGGTCCAGGGTTGCCAGTGCTTCAAAATACACTACTGGGATGGATTGTTGGTGGTCAGGCACCAACAAGTGCTAATAAAAATATGGATTCAAGTGTGTTTGAAGTTACTAAATATTCTTGTGTAAATACTAGTTTATTTTGTCAATCAGATGTAGGTGATTTAAATGAAATAATTCCTAAGTTTTGGCAAATGGAGGAGATTAATAATAAAAGAGTTTTATCCTTTGAAGATAAATTGTGTGAACAGCAGTTCATGAAATCATGTATCAGATATAATGATGGAAGATTTCAGGTGGATTTACCCATGAGAAATAGTAATGATCATTTAAGATTAGGCGATTCTATAACTGCAGCGGTACAAAGGTTTAGATCATTGGAAAATAGGTTTGCTAGGAATCCAAGATTGTTTTCGCAATATAAAGATTTTATTGATGAGTATGTCAGATTAGGACATGGAAAAGTAATAGAATCAAAGGTTGATGATAGGTGCAATAAACATAGAGTATTTTTGCCTCACCATTGTGTCATAAGAGAAGAAGCAGTGTCGACAAAATTACGTGTCGTCTTTGATGGTTCGTGTAAAACTTCATCTGGGTTGTCATTAAATGACATTATGTTAAAAGGGTTTCCAGTTCAGCCCGAGCTCTTTGAAATTTTATGCAGGTTTCGTACTTTTATTTATGTTCTGGTTACTGATATAAAGAAAATGTACAGAATGATACAAATCAATCCAAATCAACGTTTTCTCCAAAATATCTTGTGGAGGGATAATCCTGAAAATTTGCTTCAAATCATAGAACTTCAGACAGTAACGTATGGGACAAATTCAGCACCTTTTTTGGCTACTAGATGCTTGAATCAACTAGCTAAAGAAGAATCCTTAAATTATCCACTTGCCAGTAGGGCAGTGTTGGAACAGTGTTATGTGGATGATATTCTTTGTGGAGCGAATACGATGTCTGAAGCAATTGAACTTAGGGATCAATTAATTAAGTTATTGGGTTCAGGACGATTTGTTCTACATAAGTGGTGTTCTAATAACCCACATTTGATCGAATCTGTTGAAACAAGTAGTCACAAAGATACCAAGGTGGATATTTGTGATGAGGGTTCGTCTAGTAAAGTTTTAGGCATAGTGTGGCTTCCACATCATGATGTTTTTAAAGTGACTTTGCCAGCAGTTGATCAATGTGATCAGCATGGGGTTACAAATATTACTAAACGTATGGTGTTATCTAAGATAGCACAAATATTTGATCCCATGGGTTATATCGGTCCAATTGTTGTAAAAGCTAAGATTATCATGCAGGAAATATGGGTTAGTAAGGTGGGTTGGGATGAAGAATTGCCCTCTACAATTTTACAAAAATGGAAAGAATTTTTTGGTGATTTACAAAAATTATGTGATTTACAAATACGTAGATGTTTGTTTGATAACAAGGAAGTTATTGAAATTCAAATTCACGGCTTCTCAGATGCTTCTCTGTTAGCCTATGGAGCATGCATTTATATTAGGGCTACTTATTCTGATAAATCTGTTACTTGTAATCTTCTGTGTTCAAAGTCTCGTATAGCACCGTTAAAAACGGTAAGTTTACCACGGCTAGAGCTATGTGGGGTGGTGTTGCTATCCAGACTAGTTCATAAGGTCGTATCTGCATTAGACTTACGGAATTCAAAAGTTTACCTCTGGACAGACTCTAAAATCGTTTTATGTTGGTTAAATTCAGCGCCAAACCGTTGGACTACTTTTGTAGCTAACCGGGTGTCAGAGGTTCAGGAGTTAACATTAAATTATGAATGGAATCATGTTCGGTCTGAGGATAATCCTGCGGATATTATTTCTAGAGGATCAACAGTTTCACATATTTTATCAAAGGTAATTTGGTGGCATGGGCCTACATTTTTATTGGACTATAATATAAATTATTCTAAGTTTACTATTTCGCATGATCAAAAATTACCAGAACAGCGAAATGTTGTGCTCACTCAAGTTGTCATAGATTCAGTAATAGATTGGAAAAGATTTTCAAAGTTTAGCAAACTGCAATGTACTGTTGCTTATTGTTTAAGATTTTCACATAAAAATAAAATTTCTGGTCCGCTGACATTATTAGAAATGAAAGATTCGACAGAAAAAATTGTGTGGCTTATTCAACAGGAATGTTTTTCAAGTGAAATTAAGATTTTAAAATCCCAAGTAGATCATGATCATCAGGCAGTTTCAAGTAATAGTTTGTTAAATCATTTGAATCTATTTTTAGATAATAAGGGAATAGTTAGAGTAAATGGTAGGTTAAGTAAACTTGACATAGATTATAATAAAAAATTTCCAATATTACTTCCTGCTAAAAATCATGTAGTCAGGCTGCTAATTAAATTGGAACATATTAAACTTGGTCACGCAGGTCCACAGGGAGTATTAGCGAATCTACGATTAAAATTTTGGCCAATTCATGGCATGCGAGAAGTAAAGTCCGCTATTAAGGATTGTGTAATCTGTTTCAGATTTAGAGCGAAAACTTTAACACAAATTATGGGTGCGCTTCCAGTAGATAGAGTTTCTGTTTCCCGCCCATTCTTAAAAATAGGTATAGATTTTGGGGGTCCAATTACTATCAAGCAATTTAGAATAAAAGGTTCTGTAACTAGTAAAGCTTATATTGCATTATTTGTGTGCATGGTATCTAAGGCCATCCACATAGAATTAGTCAGTAGTTTGACTTCAGAGGCATTTCTCCACACATTAAAGAGATTTATTGCTAGGCGAGGTTGCCCGTCTATTATTTACAGCGATAACGCAACAAATTTCACTGGCACAAATAATTTATTGAAGGATGTTTACAGGTTTTTTAAAAGCAACGACAATTTGGCAAAAATAAATGATTTTCTGATTAACCGAGAAGTTGAGTGGAAATTCATTCCACCAGCCAGTCCACACTGGGGTGGGTTGTGGGAAGCAGGAATAAAATCCACAAAATACCATCTTCGGCGAATCGTAGGTAATTTGCTTTTAACTTTTGAGGAAATGACAACGGTATTAGCTCAGATCGAAGCAATACTAAATTCTAGGCCACTATGCCCTCTTTCGTCTGACCCGGCTGATTTAAGTTGTCTTACACCTTCACATTTTTTAATAGGAGAACCTTTAACTTCTGTTCCCGAGAAGGACGTGTCAGACACACCTGAAAACAGATTGAATTTTTATCAACTGTGTTCAAAAATTAAACAAAACTTTTGGAAAAGGTGGTCAGTAGAGTACTTAACTCGACTACAAAATAGGCCAAAGTGGCTACATCCTAGTAAAAATTTGAAAAAAGGTACAGTAGTTCTTTTAAAGGATGAAAACCTTCCACCTTTAAAATGGTCTTTGGGTCTAATATTAGAAGTTTTTGTAGGTTCTGATAGTAAAGTTAGAATGGCTAAAATTAAAACAAAGGAAGGAGTATATACTCGTCCAATTACTAAAATATGCCCATTACCATTTGAAGGTAATAATGCTTAGTTGAAGCAAATGCTTCAAGGGGGGGAGAATGTTCCAATATGTAAATACAAATTATTATTATTTTTAATTTTTCTAAATTTATATTACGGTCCTGTTGCAAATTGATGATTACATAATCATAGTCACTTAATTGCAACCCTATAGCGCCATCTTCTCACCCACGCGCAGTACTAATTTGTTAATTAATATAATATAATAATTGTAATGTGCACGCCAAACACAATTTATGTAATTTAATTATTGTTAAGAGTTGATTATTAAAAGTTATGTTTAAAATTCAATGAGATTAATAATTACGGTCCTTCGAGTATTATTTGGTTGGTAACAAAAGCTATGAAGTATATGAAAACTTCAAGAAGTTTAATATCAAGATATTGATAGTATTCACGGCACGACATGTGGGGCAGATATTTTTAAGTGAGTTGAAAATGACATTAATAAAAGAACGTTCGATGGAAGAACTTGAAATCTATCACAACTGATGGAGTGAAAAATATGTGTGCTAAAAATAAAGCAGTGATTGCACTGGTATCAAAGGCTGTAGAAAACCATTAGTCTTATATTGTGTCATTCATGAGCAGTCGTTGTGCGGAAAATGTTTGGATATGTCTCAAGATCTAAAACCAGTTGTTTTCATCAGATCCACTGGGCTTAATCACCGACAATTCCGCGTGTTGATTGAAGATATTGGAGAAAATAACTTACCATATCATACTGCCGTACGTTGACTTATTTGCGGAAAAGTCCTTAAGCGCTTTTTTGAACTTCGAGGAGAGATCGAGAAAATAGAGAATGGCTGTGGAAATGTGCATTCTGAATCGATTTGACAAGTCATATGAACGAACTGAATTTGAGATTGCAAGGAGAAAATCAGCTTCTCCCTCATTTATACACCAATATCAAATCCTTCAGGCAGAAAAAAATACTATTTCAATTGCAATTACGTAAAAAATATTTGACACATTTTAAAACATGTGAAATATTCAGCCACTCTATAAAGACTGATTTCCCATCGAAACTTTGAGTGCTTTAAAAATAAAACTTTATGTACTAATTTATAATTTCTCAAACCTTTTTATTATCACATCTATGACAACAATGGTTAATGTTCGATAATTATGTGCAAAAGAGAAACAGTGCTCTCATGCGTGATATAGTAGGCGTGCCGAAAATGTAAATTTGAAATAACAAAATTATGCCGCCGCGTATAACTTGACGTGAACTGCATGAGGTGACCGTAGTCTGCTTCTAAATCCACTTATAAGCACGCACAAATTGTATTGTAGATTTCAGAAGGTGCCGTGACATTGCGTGCTAGCGTGTGATCTCACGTAACGTGATACTAGTCTGTCTCTGCCTTAAGACATTCGCTACGCTCGTGTCGTAATTGTTGTAAAAAATTAATATTTACCTACTTAGTTTGAAATATTATGACACACTATATAATATATTTTATTATTAGTAGTGTCAGTGTCAATTCAAAAAAATTATAATTATCATATTATATATTGTCAGTCTATATTAATAAATTAGTTTATCACAGTTTAATAGTGAGTTACTGCGTTTGTATATACATCTAAAACAACAGGTTATGGGCCCAGATCATTTTATGAACTATTAATCTGTCAGAAGTAAAAGTGTTCTCAGAAAATACGTATTACGAATTTCACCATGTCATCCAGATATCAATTGCCTCCAATTGAAAAACTGCGTGGTCGGGAGAATTATGATTCCTGGAAATTCGCCGTTAGAACGTATTTAGAATTAGAAGATTTGTGGAGCTGTGTTGAAGGTACTGAACTTGATGACAAAAAGAATGTCAAAGCAAAGGCAAAAATAATATTGTTAGTTGATGCAATAAATTTTGTACATGTTCAAACAGCAAAAACTGCTAAAGAAGCTTGGGAAAATCTTGAGGCCGCATTTCAAGATTCAGGTTTGACACGGCGTGTTGGATTATTACGTACGTTGATAACAACTTCGTTTGAAAACAGTTCATCGGTTGAAGACTATGTAAACAAAATAATTACTACTGCTCATAAATTATCAAACATAGGTCTGAAGGTGAGTGATGAATGGGTAGGAACTATTTTATTAGCTGGTTTACCCGATAGCTATCAGCCAATGATAATGGGCATAGAAAGTTCTGGTACGGCAGTTACAGCTGACTCCATTAAAACAAAACTTTTACAAGACGTTAAACTAGTGAAAGGTGTCGCGATGTACGGTAGTAATGGGTCGCGTACAGGACCGAATTCGGATAAACAAAATAAAGACAAATATCGTACAGGGTCGTCGACAGGAAATAACAAGAAGAATATTCGTTGTTATCAGTGCAATAAATATGGACATTTTGCAAGTAGCTGCGATAAAAAGAAAAATAACAGTGAGAAAAATTCTGCATTATTTTCGGCATTTGTAGTTCAACAGAAAAATGATATGTGGTATTTAGACTCTGGTTGTTCAGCACATATGACTGCGAATTGTGAAATACTACAAGATCAGCGAAAGGCATCAATTTTGAAAATCACAACCGCAAATAATGAAGAAATGAAAACGGACTCCATAGGTAATGTTGATTTGTCAATTGTTGTTAACAATAAACCTTCACAAATTGATGTAAATGATGTTTATTACGTTCCTGATATAAAAGTTAATTTACTTTCCGTTAGTCAGATCGTAAAAAAAGGACATACAGTAATTTTTGATAATAATGGAGCCAAAATTTTCAACTCCTCTGATAAGCTTATAGCTTCAGCTACACATGAAAACAATTTGTTTAAATTAGATATTCAGCCAAATCATGTTGATTCCGCTATGGTTGCAGTATCTACAGTTCAAACACAAAATGTTTTGTGGCACAGACGATTGGCACATGTGAATTCGTACAATCTCAGCAAACTACAAAATGGTTTAGTACATGGAATTGATGATTCAGTAAAGCTAAGTTCAGATATCGTATGCGAAGTATGCTTACAAGGTAAAAGTAATCGCCTGCCGTTTCACATTCGAATAAACTTTTAGAATTAGTACATTCTGATGTTTGTGGTCCGATGCAAGAGAATTCCTTATCTGGTTCAAGGCATATGCTTACATTTTTAGATGATTACAGTCATAAAACTTTTGTATATTTTCTCAAAACGAAAGACCAAGTTTTTGAATATTTTAAAACATTTAAGAATTTTGCTGAAAATCAAACTGGTAACAAAATTAAAACATTAAGAACCGATAATGGTGGCGAATTTTGTGGAAATGATTTCGAAAAATTTTTGAATTCATCAGGTATTCTTCATCAAAAAACAGTCCCGTATACTTCTCAACAAAATGGGAAGGCTGAACGTTTAAACCGCACGATTATAGAGAAAGCTCGTTGTTTTTTGATAGACTCAAAACTACCAAATATTTTTTGGGCTGAAGCAGCAAATACAGCGGTTTATTTAATGAATCGACTACCGAGTAGATGTGTTGATAAGACGCCGGAAGAATTATGGTCTGGTAAAAAGCCAACAGTTAAGTATGTCAGAATTTTTGGATGTAAGACTTATGCCCATATTCCTGCGGAAAAAAGACATAAATTGGATCCGAAAGCCATACCATGCATTTTTGTAGGTTACAGTACAGAATCTAAAGCGTACAGACTTTATTACCCACAGAATAAAAATGTATTTGTGTCACGAGATGTTAGATTCATTGAAGCTGAAAATGGTAAAACTTTATTACAGAATATTTCAAAAAACGAACAAAAAGATTTTTATTATATTTCTGAAGAAACGTCTAGTATTACAGCAGAAAATGTTGCAGACGAATGCTTAGAACGTATAGCAGATGAAAATCAAGAAACTGAAATTTCAGATGAAGAAGTCTTAGAAGAAAATATTAACCTCTATGTTAACATTCCAATGCCAGAAATACGCATTGATAATGCAGAACAAAGACAAGGAAGAGCTAGAAAACCTCCAGAATACCTGAGGGATTATGTAACTTATTCTGTCTTGGTAGAAGAAGATAGTGATCTTACTACAGTCCAAGAAGTCCTCAGTAGATCCGATAAAGAAAGTTGGATTCAAGCTATGAATCATGAATATGATGCTTTGATCGAGAATGGTACTTGGGAATTAGTAGATCTTCCTCCAGGTAAGAAACCACTGAATTGTAAATGGGTTTTCAAAACTAAGAAAACGGCAAACGGAGAAGTTATACAGAATAAAGCTCGTCTTGTTATTAAGGGTTGTGCTCAAAGAAAAGCCATAGATTTTGAAGAAACTTACTCTCCAGTTGTTCGATACAGTTCAATAAGGTATCTTCTAGCACTTGCCGCAGAATTTGACTTAGATATTGATCAATTAGATGCAGTAACAGCATTTCTTCAAGGAGATCTTACAGAAGAGATATATATGGTGCAACCAGAATATTTTCAACAATCAAATAAAGTTTCTAGATTAAAAAAATCATTGTATGGTTTAAATCAAGCTAGTCGTGTATGGAATCTTAAGTTAGATAAGTTTTTTAAATCCATTGGTTTAAAACAATCACAGACTGATACTTGTATTTATTTTAAAATAACAGCGGACACAATGTTGATTTTAGCCATTTATGTAGATGATATGATTCTCCTTTCAAATAATAAACGAGAAAAGCATAATTTGAGAGAGCAACTTATGAATAATTTTAAAATGAAAGATATTGGCGAAGTGCAATCGATATTAGGTTTTCGAATTACAAGAAATCGTTCAGAAAGAAAAATATGGATTGATCAGAAAACTTATTTGGAAAAAGTATTAAAAAAGTTTAATATGGAAGATTGCAAAGCAGTAGAAACCCCAATTTCCACTGGTGAAAAACTTTCCATACAGCAAAGTCCTAACACAACTGAAGAAAGAAAGAAAATGGAAATGGTGCCATATCAAGAAGCAGTTGGCAGTTTATTATATGCTTCTCAGATTTCTCGACCAGATATAGCATACGCTGTAAGTTGTGTAAGTCGCTTTAATAATAATCCTGGTTCTATTCATTGGGCAGCTGTAAAACGAATTTTAAGGTATATTAAAGGAACGATAAATTGGAAACTAGAATTTCAAGGAAAACCCGGCACAAGTCCTGATATAATTGGATACTGTGATGCCGACTGGGCAGGTAATAAAGATGATCGCAGATCCATTACAGGATATATATTTTTCAAAAATAATTGTCCAATTTCGTGGAATACTAAAAAGCAACAAACAGTCGCGTTATCTACAACAGAGGCTGAATACGTGGCGTTGTCAGCAGCTACACAAGAAGCCTTGTGGTTGCGAAGTTTGAGCCAAGAATTGCAAATGTATAATGATCCAGTTTTGATACATGTGGATAATCAAGGTGCATTGAATTTGGCGTTAAATGGTGCTTATCAAGCTCGTACCAAGCACATAGATGTTAGACATCATTTCGTTAAAGAAAAAATTAGTGACAAATTGTTGACGGTAAAGTTTGTTCCAACTAATGTGATGTTAGCCGACTCTTTTACGAAGCCTCTTGATCGAATCAAGTTTTTGAATTGTATAAAGGGTCAAGGACTTATTTCAAACAGTGAGGGTGTTGTAAAAAATTAATATTTACCTACTTAGTTTGAAATATTATGACACACTATATAATATATTTTATTATTAGTAGTGTCAGTGTCAATTCTAAAAAATTATAATTATCATATTACCTATATATTGTCAGTCTATATTAATAAATTAGTTTATCACAGTTTAATAGTGAGTTACTGCGTTTGTATATACATCTGAAACAACAGTAATTCTGATTCTTGTGTCTTAATAGCTCCGATTAATTGTTCCTTACATAAAATACTATTATTTACTTGTTGATACTCGATAAGTAACACAAACGACACATTGTCAAATAATATTCAAGATTCCAAGTACTGCCATCAAAGTTGAATTATCCAACAGCGTATCACAATTATTCAGTTACATAATCATGAGCTATAATTTATGGATTGTGGAAATTAGAAAATACTTTTTATCTCATCATCGAAACATGTATGTAAATCTCGATACGCGTTTCGCAAAGACTGTTAACATCCTCATTACTGTTTTAAAAAATATTATACTTTTAATGTAGGGCATTTTTTACACTATTTGAAGGAGACTTTTTAAATAGAAACCGAATCACACTGTATGTATTAAACTTTATTTAAATAGAAAAAGATAGTACCCATTATTTATTCGATGCAATGATTTAAATTTATAGCGCTAACTGAAACCAAGCGAAAACATGGTAATATCTAATACGTACCTCCCTTATTTAGATTCTTGTCGTCGGATTTCCTTTTTTGATTAGAGTATAACAAACAAGGCACTAAACCATGTTGATGTAGAATAAATCAAAAGGCTTTAATGGTGTTTTAATTCAATTCTGTGACACGTGTATTTCGATGTAAAGCAATTACTTATTTTTACGAACCGATATTATGATTAGTAAAGATTAAAATTTTCTCAAATCAACATTCACGGTGATTCACGGACGATAGAAGGTTAAACGTTTATGGAAAACAAGACATTGGATTATTTCTAAAATATTTTGAGGTTTGGGACACTTCCGGCTATACCGAAAGGTGATACCACAGATCTAGAAACTCGATCTAGATCTGTGGGTGATACCAACTTTCTTATTTCAAATGGAACATACTGTATTGTATTGCATTTTTAGATTCCTTATCCCTTTTGGCGTATTTTGTCTTAAGACTTTCCTTTTGACACTTTGGCACTTTTTCGCACTGAGTGCTGTAAAATTACTGGTTCCCACTGTTTTGTATAACTAGTATCATAGAATAAGAAAGCTACGCTAACCAGAAGTTTATCTTCGTGTAAAAAGCATTGATTTGTATGGGATTTCTTGAAACTCGCGCAGATTTTGTGCGCATCATAGTATTGTTCACAATATCAAACAAGCGGGCAATAAATTCTGTACTAACAATTAAAATAGTACACAATTTCACATAAGCGGAATATTTTCGAGCAACTTTCGCAATAAAAAAAAATGTTTAATTTAAAAAAACTTTATTATAATAATATTTATTTCTGTCTCATTCGTACTCATGTTGTACCGACGAGTCTATGGTCGGTAGCCAAAAGTACAAAAATATAAGTATAAAATACGTATGACTAATAATAAAAACATAATAATAGCTACATAAATATCTACAAATCAACAATAAACAATTTAAACAAAACAGAATGACATCATTGTACAACATTATCTAGAAATTTTTGCAAATGTGTTGTCAATTAGAATGTTTTTTACTCACCATATCATATTATATTTATATAATATATGTATATGGGGTCTGTTTCGTGATTTTTTTTTAATTCCCCCGGAAAAACGTGTTTTCAGTCATTTATATGTAAATAAGTAGTTTTAAAAAAATGTCTCTTGGTCTGTATCCCCGATAACTAAAAACCCGGCACAAGTCCTGATATAATTGGATACTGTGATGCCGACTGGGCAGGTAATAAAGATGATCGCAGATCCATTACAGGATATATATTTTTCAAAAATAATTGTCCAATTTCGTGGAATACTAAAAAGCAACAAACAGTCGCGTTATCTACAACAGAGGCTGAATACGTGGCGTTGTCAGCAGCTACACAAGAAGCCTTGTGGTTGCGAAGTTTGAGCCAAGAATTGCAAATGTATAATGATCCAGTTTTGATACATGTGGATAATCAAGGTG
The DNA here is from genome assembly GCA_911728435.2 of Apoderus coryli. Classification (NCBI taxonomy): domain Eukaryota; kingdom Metazoa; phylum Arthropoda; class Insecta; order Coleoptera; family Attelabidae; genus Apoderus; species Apoderus coryli. The sequence continues at coordinate 3,755,646 of OU452204.1, read as the reverse complement.
CATTGAATTTGGCGTTAAATGGTGCTTATCAAGCTCGTACCAAGCACATAGATGTTAGACATCATTTCGTTAAAGAAAAAATTAGTGACAAATTGTTGACGGTAAAGTTTGTTCCAACTAATGTGATGTTAGCCGACTCTTTTACGAAGCCTCTTGATCGAATCAAGTTTTTGAATTGTATAAAGGGTCAAGGACTTATTTCAAACAGTGAGGGTGTTGTAAAAAATTAATATTTACCTACTTAGTTTGAAATATTATGACACACTATATAATATATTTTATTATTAGTAGTGTCAGTGTCAATTCTAAAAAATTATAATTATCATATTACCTATATATTGTCAGTCTATATTAATAAATTAGTTTATCACAGTTTAATAGTGAGTTACTGCGTTTGTATATACATCTGAAACAACAGTAATTCTGATTCTTGTGTCTTAATAGCTCCGATTAATTGTTCCTTACATAAAATACTATTATTTACTTGTTGATACTCGATAAGTAACACAAACGACACATTGTCAAATAATATTCAAGATTCCAAGTACTGCCATCAAAGTTGAATTATCCAACAGCGTATCACAATTATTCAGTTACATAATCATGAGCTATAATTTATGGATTGTGGAAATTAGAAAATACTTTTTATCTCATCATCGAAACATGTATGTAAATCTCGATACGCGTTTCGCAAAGACTGTTAACATCCTCATTACTGTTTTAAAAAATATTATACTTTTAATGTAGGGCATTTTTTACACTATTTGAAGGAGACTTTTTAAATAGAAACCGAATCACACTGTATGTATTAAACTTTATTTAAATAGAAAAAGATAGTACCCATTATTTATTCGATGCAATGATTTAAATTTATAGCGCTAACTGAAACCAAGCGAAAACATGGTAATATCTAATACGTACCTCCCTTATTTAGATTCTTGTCGTCGGATTTCCTTTTTTGATTAGAGTATAACAAACAAGGCACTAAACCATGTTGATGTAGAATAAATCAAAAGGCTTTAATGGTGTTTTAATTCAATTCTGTGACACGTGTATTTCGATGTAAAGCAATTACTTATTTTTACGAACCGATATTATGATTAGTAAAGATTAAAATTTTCTCAAATCAACATTCACGGTGATTCACGGACGATAGAAGGTTAAACGTTTATGGAAAACAAGACATTGGATTATTTCTAAAATATTTTGAGGTTTGGGACACTTCCGGCTATACCGAAAGGTGATACCACAGATCTAGAAACTCGATCTAGATCTGTGGGTGATACCAACTTTCTTATTTCAAATGGAACATACTGTATTGTATTGCATTTTTAGATTCCTTATCCCTTTTGGCGTATTTTGTCTTAAGACTTTCCTTTTGACACTTTGGCACTTTTTCGCACTGAGTGCTGTAAAATTACTGGTTCCCACTGTTTTGTATAACTAGTATCATAGAATAAGAAAGCTACGCTAACCAGAAGTTTATCTTCGTGTAAAAAGCATTGATTTGTATGGGATTTCTTGAAACTCGCGCAGATTTTGTGCGCATCATAGTATTGTTCACAATATCAAACAAGCGGGCAATAAATTCTGTACTAACAATTAAAATAGTACACAATTTCACATAAGCGGAATATTTTCGAGCAACTTTCGCAATAAAAAAAAATGTTTAATTTAAAAAAACTTTATTATAATAATATTTATTTCTGTCTCATTCGTACTCATGTTGTACCGACGAGTCTATGGTCGGTAGCCAAAAGTACAAAAATATAAGTATAAAATACGTATGACTAATAATAAAAACATAATAATAGCTACATAAATATCTACAAATCAACAATAAACAATTTAAACAAAACAGAATGACATCATTGTACAACATTATCTAGAAATTTTTGCAAATGTGTTGTCAATTAGAATGTTTTTTACTCACCATATCATATTATATTTATATAATATATGTATATGGGGTCTGTTTCGTGATTTTTTTTTAATTCCCCCGGAAAAACGTGTTTTCAGTCATTTATATGTAAATAAGTAGTTTTAAAAAAATGTCTCTTGGTCTGTATCCCCGATAACTAAAAACCACTTAACAAATTTGGCACAAAAATACTACTAAGATATTATGCAGGTGCTGATTAACTTGGGCGTATTTAACGGTTTAAAAAGTTAAAAAATTCATAGTTCAACTTATTTTTTTGGTTTAATAGAGTATAACCTAACACATTAACCATACAATTAGATTAGATGGCATAGTGTAAAAAGGGGTTAAAAACTTAAAAAAATATATATTTCCAAACATAGAAGAAATATTGCCTAGTTATTTATAGCTTTGATAGAATATAACCTATGAAATGTATCATAAAAACGTGCTTACCAATCCGTTCCTTATTAGTGGAAAAGGGTTCAAAATTAAAAAAATTCCTAGGCTTGAATAAATAATATGGAATAATTTAAATAGAAATAAAAAATAGCTGTCTACAATAAAAAAAATATAGCTTGTCATCAAGAGTCTTAGGAAAAAGATAAATGACAAAAAGGTCACAGAAATATTACTTTTACACTTAAATTTGGAGACTCATGCCTCGACGGCAACAGTTTATTTTTCCTTAACATTTCTCTCAGTCTGACAAACCCTGGTTATGTCCTCTGGAATACTTTGGCGATTTTTAAGGAATTTGGGCGCGGTAAATATAATACGGTCTTTCTGGTTGCACCCCATTTTGCTGTGAGAAAGTTGGATCCTTGATCGCTCACTATACCCCGCACATTAAGGCTAATTAAATTAATTTTTTTATTGTTTGAAATATAATATCTTTCAAATATTCAACTTTACATGAATTGTGGTTTTGTGGTTAAAAAAAATGCTAAAAAAAGTTTCTTGTAAGTGTTGATATAGTTTACATCCAAGAAAATATACAGTTACGGCAAATTTCTTGAACTCACTTGTATATCTCCGACCTTTCAATGATTTCTTGGATAAATTATACTGCATAATAACAAAATTAGTCAAGCCTTCCTTAAAATTAGTTTTAACAAACTCAATATAATCTTCTTTATCGAATGGTCTGTTCGAAAGTTAATTCTATCGAACTTTCTTTTAAGGTTCTGCACCTCCATTTTCAAGTCTTTTTTCTTGGATATTGCTCAGATATTCCTGGAGATATTTATTATAATTTAGAATTTCATCTAATATGTACATGAAGATAGAATTTGTAGTTAAAAGTAGCTTACTATCTAAAGGGTTTTTTTCCAAATTCAAGTCATCAAAAACCAGAGAAGATCCATCCGATATGGTTGATGGTTTTGGAGAAACGGCGCGCACTTAAAACAAATTAATTAAATATGTACATACGACTGACACAACACTCATCAAACATTTACCTTGCTCGCTAACCACCTTTTAAAAAATAGTCGGTATGGCTTCCCTTTTGTGCTTGCTGTTGCCAAAACTAGCAAACATTTTCTCCTCAAAATGTTCACTAGAAACTTTGCGGTTAAACACTTTTTCCGGTTCGTTCGATATCAAGTCTAACCTGCCAATGTTTTCCACCCATTGAAGTTGCCTTGAAAATTATTTAAAAAATATAGCTAAAACATTCAACATTTTGTGTAGGTACATTACATACCTTATTGGATCACTCGGAATTTTGAAATATCTTATTAACTTTCCAGTTTTGTGGCTATTGTTACTACAATAATTTGGCATTGTCTTTCACCACACCAAAGATTTATGTAGGTACACAATTATTAATCTATGCTTTCACTAACAGTTAATTAAATAAACACTATTACACTATTGTTCTTAAAACTAGAATTCAATAAATCTTATAACCAAATAATTAATAAAAATGGAAAAACGTTGAAAACTTTTTAGAAAATGGAATAAACGAATGTAAACAATCATTAATATTCGTCCATATTGGAATTTTACCCAATTCGACAGCTTGCGCACAAAATCGCGCGAACGAACACAAAATCCCATCGAAATCGTCAAGTAAAACTTCTGTTAGCGTAGCTTTCTTATTATATGCTAGTATAAAGTCAGATAGTGCTAGTTTTGATATAAATCATAAATATTAATATCTGTTTATCCACTTAACTTCTGTTTATCCAGCTAACAATAATAACATGTTAAATGAACTAAAAATCAAACAATTTAAGGTTTTTCTCTTATTATAACACATTAATACTTATAACTGATATTATTATTGGGCATATTCGACACATTTGTTGTTACCTGATTTGTCAGTTTGACAGTTCTTGTTAATAAACAATACACGAGAATGCCGTATGTTAATAATAATAAATTTGAAAAATTGTGCGGAATGATTTTTCAAATATATTAAATTACAAACTTAAGCTAGTTTTTTACCCTTATGAGTCTTTTTCTCTGATAATAACGTATTCTAAATTACTGCGAGTTATTTCTACAGTTTTGCCTGTGCTTTACTTTTGCGAAATGTGAAGTACTCGTAGGAAAAAATGTGTACCTAACACATACGGAAAGTGTTTTTTCTGAACTCTACTGCCCGTGTCGTTTCGTCAACTATCGTCGCGTGCGGAAAAGTACTACTTTTCGCACTTGTTAGGTAAATAACTGTTTCTATTTTTGAGCAAAAAACAGGACTGCGGAAAAAACTGTAATTTCGTTGTTAGAGAAGACAAAATGTTGAAATTTTGGCAGTGATTTAACGAATCCTTAGAAAATTCAACTGCGTTGACCGGTTGGGTCAACAACTTACATGGTGTTCTTGGTGAGAGTACCCAAATTTAATATATCCCTTATGTCCGATCTACGATACTCAGTCATTTGTATCCCCTGAATGCAGCATATCGTAAAAACTTATCCTGAACTCTCCCGAGAACATCTCTGCGTAAGGTGGACATATCACAGTAGCGTATTCCAGCGAAGAACGGACAAGACTCACATACAATAGTTTACAGCTGATGACAGAGAGATCTCCACAGTTTCGAAGTACAAATTCTAGTATCTATTTTATGTGCATTCTGAGATATTGCATGTATGTGGTCTTTAAAGCTAACATTCTCTGAAAAATTGACTCCTAAGTCTTTAATTCTATCAATTGGCCACCAACCAGCATTACACATCTGGATGGAAATTAATTTAATGCTTTTAACTGATTATGACATACTCCATAGCAGAGACATAGAAAACTGCTTGGTTTGACTGTTTATTGTTCTTCCATAGTTAAGTTAAAATAATTCTTACTGATTGATTGTATTGTAATGTTTTTAGTTGAAGATGTGCTGAATTATATAACGAAACCTTAAATGTTGTGCAGTTTTGATTGTTATGTTTATATATGTTTATGATTCCCGCATAACCTAAAACATCTAAATATTGGTTCATTAAAAAAAATAGTGAACATTTGTTGAATCCACTTTAGCAGAAGTACTCTTAATTTGCTCTAAATGTAGTTTCTTACTTAGTATTATTTTAATTGGTATAAATATGGGTATTTAATACTAATTATTGCGAATTATTTTTGATTGCGCCACATGAGGCACTCAAGCCTTTCTATTTCTTGTAATTATGTGTACAGTGGTATTTTTTAATATTTGTAATTAATTTTTGGGGGTATCAGTTCTTTTGTGTTTATGCATTATAAATGTATACACAGGGTTTGCCACTCAAGATGGATAGAAGTCATTAACTCTGTTATTTTTTGAGATTTTTTTATCATGTTTGGTAGGACGGTGTACGGATACGAGATACACATTTTCATCGCGCTATTGTGTAGTACCTCACTGGCGTACGTTTTAATGGGGTTTAATTTTTTTTCGTCCAAGAGTAAACTACCTTTAGGACATAAGTTATTTCAAATCTGATAAATGTACTCGAGTCTTTGTCATCCAAAATACTTAAGTTATAATTTTGATAAAAATTCATACAGTGTGTGTCATTAAAAATTTATGAAAAATGCAAAAATGGAAAGAAACAGAATCTCAGTACTATCTTAATATGTTTAAGCAGCTAAGAATACAAGTGAAACAAAAAATTAATATCGCATATGGTGAATATCTGAGTGAGGTTCAAAATTCAATTAAAAATGATCCACAGCACCTGTGGAAGTACATTCAAAACAAAAAACGCAAGTCCAGAATACCGGGTTCAATGAGGGTTGCAACGGAGGCTTACAGTTCTGAGCCACAAGAAATAGTCAATGCTTTTGCAACTTTTTTCGAAAGTGTTTATATGCCATCAAATGCTGACGTCACTATAGAATCACAGGATGGTGGTGACTTGGTGTCTCTTGGATTGATTAGTGAGGACGAGGTTAGACGAGCACTACAAAAACTAAAACCGAAAATGACATCTGGTGTCGATAGAATCCCCGCTTTTATACTAAAAGACTGTGCGTATGTTTTGGCACAGCCTTTACACATTAATTTTAATATATCCCTACAAGGTCAAATGTTTCCAGACCTCTGGAAGACGGCACGTGTATGTCCTGTGCATAAATCCGGGGACATTAATAGGATAGAAAACTATCGACCCATTTCAATTTTATCAAATTTCTCAAAGGTGTTTGAATCGATTATTTATGACAAGATCTTTAACCAAATAAAGAATCGTATAATACCTCAGCAGCACGGGTTTTTCCACAAGAGATCAACTGTCACAAATCTTGTCGCTTTCCTACAACAAGTGTATCCTATAATGGGCAAGGGTCTTCAGCTCGATACAATCTATACAGACTTCTCTAAAGCATTCGATAAAATAGACCATAATATACTACTACGAAAGATGCTTCACTTTGGCTTCCAGGAGTCTTTAATTTCATTTTTTGAATCATATTTGAATCGACGTATGCACTTCGTGCAATACAGTGGTTTCAAGTCTCATTCTTACTTGGCCACAAGTGGCGCTCCCCAAGGTAGTAACCTAGCCCCCCTGTTATTTGCAATATTCGTTAATGACATAGGAACGCACCTTTCTAGCAATTATTTACTTTTCGCAGATGATCTTAAACTATTCAGAGCTGTTCACTCCGAAGATGACAGTGATGTACTACAGAGAGATCTGAATATGCTTGAGGATTGGTGTACTGTGAATAAGCTTTATTTAAACGTCGATAAATGCAAATATATAACATACACAAGAAGACGCCGCACTGTTTCTTACAATTACAGACTCTCTGGCGCTGCTCTTGATAAATGCACTGTTATTAAAGATCTTGGTGTGTTCATTGATAGCGAATTAACTTTTAATTATTATAGTTTTTCGTATTTTCCCTATGCTTGTTTGTTGATGGTTTCTTCAGTTGCAGAATGACTGCTCATGTTTCCGAAACAAAGAAAAGGGCGCTCAAATGTCTGGGATTCATTTTTAGAACCACGAATTCATTTAACAATACTGATTGTCTTATAGTGTTGTACAACGCAATGGTAAGATCAAGGCTTGAATATGCTGCCATTGCTTGGTCTCCAATATATGGAGTTTATATTAACTCTCTCGAAAATGTTCAACGAAAATTCCTCAAACGACTAGCCTTCAAGATTGATGGTCGGTTTCCTGCCCGGGGATACCACCATCGTTTGCTATTGGAGAGATTTGATTTTCAATCGCTGGAGATGCGTAGGCATTTTTCCTCTCAGTGTTTTAGATTTGGTCTGATTAATGGTCTTATAGACTGTTCGCAATTGTTGGAGATATTGCGGTTTAATATTCCGCAGTTCAATTCGAGAAGTGCCTATCTCTTCAGAGTACCTCCGGTGCACGCAAATTATGAAACACGAGCTCCCATCTTCAAGCATGATTTGAGGAATGTTCTGAGGGAAATGATTCAATAGATTCCATGTACTTGCTCAGTGAAATATATCCATACGATCCTATATGTTTGTATTGTATTTTTGCTACTGTCACCTTCAGTTTATTACTTTTGTAAATTTATTATTATTATTTGTATTTACTATATAATGTTATATTCATAGCAGTTTGTCTTGTAATTGGGTTGTCACCTGTTAGACAATAAAGAGTTATTATTATTATTATTATTATTAGAAACTATGGTGGCTTAGTCGAAGATACTGACTTTTAGTTCATTGTTATTAATTTTAGTTCACAGTTTAATTCATATTTTTCAAGTTAATGTTTTTTCGTAGTTTCAACTTTTTCCTTATTTCTTAATAAAACGACACAACATAAAATTTTGTTTCTATGGGCTGAGTTCTTAAACTTGATTAATAATAATAATACTCGTTATTTGTCAGGTACAATCACAAAAAATAAACAAATTTTACAGACCACTTGAAATACTTTTAATAAGCACATACCAGTTCAAAAGTGAGTCGATATCAACTCCCAAGAATAATACAAACTTTCTCTGGACTAGAACAGTAAGGTGAAAAACTATTACACAATGAGACTGAGAATATTTAGTTTTTTGACTTCCCTCGGGTCTTGATCATGATGGTAACTATCTAAAAAGTATAATTGGATTGTTATAAAGTTCATACGGAGAATACAGCGGCGTCGTGGAATCTGCATTACTTTTTTCCAAATTATTAACTAAAATTTTAAATTTTTAATGACACACACTGTATGCATTTTGATCAAAATTAGAAAAGTGTTTTGGATGACAAAGACTCAAGGAAATTTATCAGATTTCAAATAAATTATGTCCTAAAAGTAGTTTACTCTTGAAGAAAAACAAATTAAAGCCAATTAAAACGTACGCCAATGTGGTACCGCACTTTTTACCTCAACGGAAATGTGTAGCTCGTAACAGTACATTTTTCTACCAAAATTGATAAAAAACGCTCAAAAAATAACAGAGTTATGGGTTTGTATCCATCTGAAGTTGGACACCCGATATGTAGAATTTGTACTTTATATTCTGTTGAACTGCAAATAAACTTATTATTATTATTACTATATTATAAGGCTTTAATAAAGAGAATTTACACTGAATATAATCACAAAGCGAGAAAATTCAATCTTATAGGTGATAAAAAAATATACGCTGAAATGCTTTAGGAGTTGATGGCATTACAATACGTATATTGAAGCTATGTTTACCAATCATCACGACCACAAATAGTGTATGTATGACCGATCACCACTGATGAGTTGTGGATCGACGAAACAGCCGTCTGATGAAAGTATAGTGGTTGACAGACAAACTCTCGGATTAAAGTCTTATTTCGTTAAACAAGCCCATTTCAAATATAGACGTCCCGCTAAAGGGAGTATCGGCGCATCTATGTGTTGCTAATTTTGCATTATGGAGTCAGTGTCAGTGCCAGTTACCTTACCGATATAGTGAATTGTTGTTCACTCGGAATATTACCAACAGAAACTAGATGTCGCCAAACACATTCTTTTACATAGTAAATGTATGTTTGGGTCATATTTTCCTATTATAAGGCGGAAACCCCTTATTTTACATCTACCGAAAATACCACATCCTCAGTATTTTAACGACATACGATCCATAAGATTAGCTTAGCCCGGGATCGGCAAAGTAGAGTTAATGTTCAAATCACATATTGTCCTTATAAACTCCACCACACATCCAATAGGTGGTATTATTAGTTTATTTGCCAAATAGAATTATGGAAATCGGAATTTTTAAACCTAGGTAACACTATTTTGTTGTCCAAACGACAATTTTATTTTTGGTAAGGAACACTCTGTATTTGATTTGATTTGATTTGATCACCCTACAAAGAGCTCCTATGAAATTATTTTACAAATTACAATTGGGACTGCTTCTAGTAACTTTAATTTTATGGTGACACACTTTTTTGGATTAAACCAGAATCATTCGAATTTGGTCATCTACTATTTAACTATTAATTTTTTAATAATTAACTTAAATCTAATAATCCGTCAAATATACAGGGTTATTCACGCCATACGACACGGAATATTGTGGCTAAACTATTTAATTTCCTAAAAGTTTTATCCATGGGTTCGATAAAAATAATTTATGGCTACATTTTAAAAATATTGTGAATCAATACAGGGTGTCCTAAATATAAGAAATGAACCATAGTTGTGTTTTTTTAATTGGAATGCCCTGTATATGAATATATTTTTAGATTCCCCGTTCAAAATAAACCTCACTTTCATTAAAGTACATCTCACCTACATAGACATCATTTCAATGAAAAAATTCTCACCTATTCGTTTGTTCTTTTTAAGCTAATCTGGGCTGATAAATTTACCCACTCATCACTTGTTACGGCAAATATAAGAAACCCCCAATACTAAATACAGGGTGTCCAATAATATAAGTTAAATGAACGTAAAGTTTAATTCTAAATAACTTGTTTATTTCAAATGGAACACCCGGTATATGAGGTCAAAATTAGATGCACAAAGTAATTATCTGTCAAATATTATAATACTTTCCTATGGATAACTCTTGACGTTTTCGTGCAAAATGCACATGTTCATAATATTAGGCGAATTTTTAATTGAACCTGTTAATTTCATTTAGACCACCCTGTATTTGATGAAGATTAAATTAATTATCTATTAATCACTATAAAGTTTTCCTATAGATATGTATATTTTTTATTTTGCAAAGAAAGAAAAGCACATATTGGTAGTAATAGGAAGAATTTTTCAAAATTATAATATTTGTCAAGTCAGCCATGAAATTTAACAAACCATATATTTAAGCAATAAAATAATAAATAAATACATTTTTAACTTAAATTAAATAACAAGATATACATAAATACTAATAAATTTTATATAAATGTTCAAAATGATTGGACTCTAGGCACATTTGAAACCTTTTCTTAAATCCTTCAACTACTTTAACCTGGTGTAACGCTTCTAAATGCTTAGTTTATTTGCTCCTTCATCTCCTCTATTAAAAAAGTTTTCATTTTCGATGATTTTGTTCCTGCCCATGTAAAAAATTCAACACGATTTAAAATCAATATTGAAAAGTTCTTGAGGCAGTTGCACTGTGTTTGGGTGGTATCTTTCGTTAAACTGCCTTAACACGCTCTCGAAGACCGCTTTTTAGGGATGATTTTGCCTCGGAAACTTTTGAGCGTAAACTTGCGATGCCAGTAAAGCGTTTTTGGACCATTCTCCCAGAATAAAATTCATGTCTATTCTTTCTCCTTTGGAATAGGTTCGCAGTTTTGATTAATTGAATTAAATCAAATATCACAGATAAAAAACTGTTTTGTGAAAAATTCCTAACTCTTAGGTAAGAATTTTCATCAGACTATTTGACAGTAAATATCAAATTAAAAAAAATTCATTCTGTATTCCCAAATTCTCATGGCTGACTTGATAAATATTATAATTTTGAAAATTCTACCTATTATTACCAATATGTGTGCCTCTTCCATGCGAAATTCAAGATATACATACCTATAAGAAAACTTTAACTTTAATTTTTGCATCATCAAATACACGGTGGTTCATGAAAGTAAGAGATTCAGTTAAAAATTCGCCTAATATTATAAATATGTGCATTTTCCACGAAATCGTCAAAAGATATCCATAGGCAAGTATTATAATATTTGACAGATAATTAATTTTTGCATCTAATTTTGACCTTATATACCGGGTGTTCCATTTGAAATAAACAAGTTATTTAGAATTAAACTTTACGTTCATTTGTATTTAGTATTGGAAATTTTTTATATTTGGCGTAAAAAGTGATGAGTGGGTATATTTATCAGTCCAGACTGGCTTAAAAAAAGAAACGAACTGAATAGGTGTGAATTTTTCATTGAAATTATGTCTATATTTTTATAAAAATTTGAATATTTAAAAAACTGTCAGGTTTAGGTGAGATGTACTTTAATGAAAGTTAGGTTTATTTTAAACGGGGAATCTAAAAATATATTCATATACAGGGCATTCGATTTAAAAAACACAACTATGGTTCATTTCTTATATTTGGGACACCCTGTAATATTTTTAAAATGTAGCCATAAATTATTTTTATCGAACCCATGGATAAAACTTTAATTAAATACTTTAGTCACAATATTCCGTGTCGTATGGCGTGAATAACCCTGTATATTCACACAGTATTAAATTATTAATAATTCAATGTACCATTGTGATAAATGGCTAAATTGGCAAAAGATAATTGATTTAAATAATTTCGAAATATATTATCAATAATTGAATTACTGAATGCCCTTGTACTCTATTATCGAACTTTGTTATTGTTTCAGCCTGAGTATTATAGAGATGCGCTTCAGTTTCATAGAATTGAAGATGGACCGCAATACAGACTAGAAATTCCAAACGCTAAGCTAGATTTTACTGGAACCTATACGGTATATGCCAAAAATGAACATGGAGATGCGAAGGCAATTATTTCATTACAAATAAAGGCCAGAGGTGAGTTTTTAATTCTTATAATAATTTTAGGTCTAATTTCCATTTATTAAATCCTTAAATATTGCTGGAAATAAAAAGAGACATTATTCTGAGTTCATATTTGAATCCAAAACAGTCGCTTCAATATTAGGTGTCACTGATCAAAAATTATGTTAAAATAAAACGAAACGCCAAATTCGCATATTTTATTATTAAGTATTTTTCAGATCCGATGGAGTCAAAACCGAAAATTGAAAAACAAAAGATTGGGTAAGTTCGAGAAAAATAAAATCAATAATTTTCAAATGAAAAAATACATAAAACAAAAAGCTGGCTTACACAAATTTTTATTACAGAAATCTTCTCACCATTCCACAGATAGTCAATGACCTCAAAGACATAAGATGTTGTGATGGTGATTCTGCAGTATTTGAGTTTCAAATTGATACAATTGCTCCCATACCAGACATTCGATGGGAAAAATGCGGAAAAGTAAACAAAAACTGATTTTGTCATTTAGAAAATATTATAATAGAATGTATTATTTTCAGTTAATCCATTTAGGTGGTGACTTTATTGCTGAGTTTGATGGAGTTACTGGTAAACTAATTATCAAACAAGTTTATCCTGAAGATGAAGGAGAATATAGTTGCGTGGTATATAATGAACTAGGAAAAGCGATAACATCGGCATGTCTTATTGTGGACCGTAAGATTTATAATATTTTTATATTTTCAATTTTCATCCAGTCAAGAACCCAATCCAAAAAATAAGATTTTTGAAAATCTGAATTTATTTCGCAAAGGTGGCTTTATTATTATTAACCCAGAATATTTGGCTGTATATAAAAATCAAAATATAATAATCGATAATTTAAAAGAAGAAAAAAAAAATATAGAAGAAAAAAAATATTTCTTGAAATAATCCATTACGGAGACGAGTTGAGTGTATACCGGGTGGTCCATTTATCTTGAGACAGCCTTATATCGTCTTAAAAATGACACATTTTTCGGAAGAAAAGTTCAAATAAAAGTTGTCTGCTACTGTGGGGCAAATGCAGTGGTGGTATTCATTTGCGAATTTGACAACCGTTTCAAGGTTATCTCAAGCTCAACTTGGGTTTTTTAAATAGAAACATAGGTTTTCTATTACATAATCGTATTCTAGAGAAAAAAAAACAAATAACTTTTGTTAACAACATTTTTTATTCCGATTGAAATAATAACATTTTTTACAACATTTATTTGCTATTACACGAAAGAAAAAAGTCTCGTCAAAACCTTGAAATTTATTATAATAAATGCTCAAAATAATGACCTCCAACTTCAATGCACTTCTCAATTCGCTTTATGAAGGATTCCTGACTCTGAATAATATGCTCTCTGCTTACATTTCTGCAAGCATTTCTAATGTGTTCCATCATATTTTCCGGTGTAGTTGGGGCGTTCTGATAGACTACTTCTTTAATACTTCCCCATAAAAAGAAATCGAGGGGCGTTAAATCAGGTGACCTAGCAGGCCACACAACGGGGCCACCTCTTACAATCCATTGATCAGGGTTTTCATGATCACTTCACGAAAAATTCTGGCATAATGTGTAGGACAGCCATCATGTTGAAACCACGTATTTGCCCGTTCTTGGAGTGGTATATCTTCAAGTAGAAGGGGTAACTGCTGCTCTAGAAACTGCTGATATTTTTGTCCATCCAATGTTCCTTCAATAAAATATGAACCAATCAACCTATCTCCAAGAATTCCACACCATACATTCACCGTCCACGGGCGCTGTTGTTCCACTTCTCTTAACCACCAGAAAAAGTTTTGTTGATATTACCTGTGGTTTTGCAGATAAAAATGCTATATCTCATGCATTTTATTACTGTGTTGCGAAGAAGTTTACGAGAACGTATTTTACTAAATTCCTGATGAAGACAAGTGGTCTTGTCAAAACGTTGAAACAAAGAAAAAAAATAGTGGCATTAAAATAATTATCTAAAATCAAATTATCAGTCAATGATTTTTAAATTGTTGAACCTCAGTTCCAAGAACAAAAAACAGAGAAATTAACCCAAATTATTATGGGAATCAAAAAAATGTATTAACAAAAGTTATTTGTTTTTTTATGTAGAATCCGACTCGGTAATAAAAAATATATGTTTCCATTAAGAAAAAGCGAGTCGAGCTTGAGATAACCTTGAAACGGTTAACGAACTCGCCAATGGGTACCACTATTGTTTTTCCCCCACAAAAGCAAACAACTTTTATTTGAGCTTTTTTCCGGAAAATGTACCGTTTGTAAAATATAAGGCTGTCTCAAGATAAATGGACCATCCGGTATATGAATCAAACGACGACGCCTACTCCACAAAACTATTTATATATATCTTCAAATCGTGATTGGCATCAAAGTGCCAGACATATTTCGGAATACCATTCCATCTTTAGTGGCTTATTGTACATAGTCACGCAAATTATATAATAATTATAGTCGAACTTGGGCATGGAAATGTAAATATCTATACAGACATCCTGTGGCAATATTTGTATGAAATCTACCAGAAACTAAAACATTCTTAACTTTATAGAAATTGTAAAAATTAAAAGACGTAACAATTCAAACAAACGTAAGCTTCATCGCTAAACAAAATTCGCTTATGAAAATGAGGACCAACGGAAATCTTGTGTTGGGTAAAATCACCGAATCTATGGCTGTGCACGATGGCGGGTAGACTGATTAGGGTCTTCCTCTACGCTACGCTTTACACCAGCAATGACTTCTTCTGTACGCACAGTACGACGGCGACGTCTCTGTGGTTGCGTATTATCATTTAGTGTAAGCGTGGTGCGAAAACGTTCCATAGTTAATCGAATTAATTGCTCTGATGGACGATTATGTTGATCCTAAAATGGACGTAGAGCCCGATACGTATTTCGAACTAAACCATGATTTTCAAAATAAACTTACACAATTTGGAAGCATTGTTCAGGCGTCACTTTATTCATGTTGAAATGCCAAACCAAACTAAACATAAATCACTTGACAAAATGGCCGCCAGTTAAAAAAGTATTGCCAACTTCGTCTATACCTCTATACAAAACACCCTATATATGGTGCCGTTTATTTATTAATAGTCATAGGGCATTCAGCCCTCGCTGCTGACTCGTCAAGTCCGAAAGCGCTCTGACCCACAGAAATCTTATATTATATATATATATATATATATATACTCTAGAATGATAATCCCGTAGTACAAAAATGTAACCGAAAGTGTAGAGCTGTCCATAATGCGCATGATCACCAGTAACTTATTTTTCAACAGGACCGGCTTTGATTAAATGTAATATTACTGTTATAGGTATATTTAAATTTTACCATTTGGTAACATTCAAATAAAAAAATGGAATAAAGAAATTTAAGAAATAAAAAATTACATTAAATATCTAAATACTTTATTGTCTAACAGGTACAACCCAATAATAATAAATCTAAGCAGAAACGAGAAATAAGTAAAAATTCTAATACTGGAAAATATCTTAAGGACTTGAGCATTCTAATTATTTATTTTATCATTATATAATATTTGTTTGTTTATACAACCACCTTATGCGTCTTACCTCTCTACAGCCTTCAAAGAAGGGGTGCAAGAAACAGTGACTTCACAAATATTTTCCGTGTCCATGTAAACCACTTCCATATCATCCGTACTACTCGCAATAGTATTTTGTGACAAAACATGGTTGGTAGAACTTTTATTCTCAGCAATTTCATGGAGGATTCTATAATTAAGTATATTCCAGTTTAACAACAGAATTCAAACGAACTTTGTATACCTACACAACGTAGGAAATATATTCTTGACATACATATCATGCATTTTTGACAGACTGCTTTTAAGTAAACAGTGTCTTGATATCAAACGATTAAGAATTTAACTTCCACTCTCATTTACATAATCTCTTCTTTTCAACAAAAGTTTGAGAACTGCATCGGGTACAAGGGTGATCCTCTTGCCGTCTTCTCTACAAATGATATCTTCTGCAGCGAAATGCTTACTGCATATGACATTCCCATCACATACATTTTATGTACTAGGATCCCAATGCCCGCATCCAAACAGCATGTCTTTTTTTTGTCAAGCGAAAAATGAGTATCATGTCAATGGTATCATATTGACTCAAACTGAGACTGTTAGAAACCCGAAACAATAACTTACTGAAAATATTTAATACCAGGAATGAGACCTTCATTTTTACACCACAACACTATACACGTCATTGTTTGTTAAATAAACGAACTAAAACCAAAATAACAAATATTAAAAACAATTTTAATCACAAATAGGTATATCTATCAACAATTAAAATATACCACGAATAAAACAATAACTCAATTATAAAACCTATCTGAATTGTTGTGAAGACGACTCTGACGGATATACCCACTACGAGAAACGTCATTTGCAAAAACAGACGCTGTTGCGAAATCTCCTAAATTTAATAAGATTTGGAAAAAAATGTTTCGTGCATATTGCTGAAAACTGAACAGTATGCAATTTTACCGATAACATTTAATTATTTAATTTTGTCAAGCAGTTTCGTATGACGCAACATATGGATTTATTTATAAAACAGATATGTCGCATAAATTCTGTAAGGCGAGCGAGAAAATAGTTTTAAATATGGCAGCTCTGTACTGAAAATAAGTTACTGAGGAGCATGCGTAGTTCGTGAAAACTCTGCATACCCGTTACATTTTTTGGTATTCGGCTGGATTTAATTAGCATTCTAGAGTACATATATAATATAAGATTTCTATGCTCTGACCATTAATAAAAAACGCACGAAATACAAAGTCCTCTTGTTTTTCTAAATCGAGTAAGTGCACACAGCTAACTTTTCCTTCCTAAACATAATATATTGTTCTATGAACTAACATGAATTTTATTAGGTTTAAAATGTCAGCGTGAGTAGGCCCCCCACAGAGGTAAAACACGGTACTCCCTGGCGCCAGACTTACGTACTTAAGAATATTTTGATCGAATTTCTTAAAACCACTTGTTCAAATTTTGTCGAAATCTGTAGAAGAAATAATTTATCAAATACTGCCAGCGGCCAAGTTTAAAGGACCGTCTAGTTATTAGTATTCCAATAAAAATATTAGCTAGCAAATTAAAGAGAACATGTATACTGAATATAAAAGTTCCATTTTTGAAAAATTAACCATAAAAATGCTTTGCGAACTGCACAATAATTAAGAAATACAAACACAATAATTTGAAATATTTTTTTTATTTCAATATTTTAGCCAACCCATCACAATCATACCTCTGTGGAATTTGTTTTTTTTTTATTATTAATCATAATTTCACAAAAAAAAATCATTTGCATTGTTAATAACATATTTTTTGTAATCTTTGTAGTACCAGAAGAAAAAGACAACCTCCTCAGCGCGCAACTAATCCGTCCACCAAGTTCATTCGAAAATGGCTCAACTCCAATATCAACGCCGCGAACAACCCCAAACAGAAGCGTTTCACCAATGCCCTCACATCATCGCCACAGACCTGAAACCGATGTCGCCAATAATGAAAGACCGTTCATGCGTAGAGTTCGCGCTACAGCCCCTAAATTTTACGCATATCCACACAATCGAGTCGCAGAAGAAGGGGAGACAGTCCGATTCCAATGCGCTGTAGCTGGTCACCCAGATCCGTGGGTGACATGGGAGAAAGATAATGAGACACTAACCCCATCGTCAAGACATATTATAACGGAAAAAGAAGATTTGCGAACATTAGAAATTCGCGATGTGATTCCCAGTGATTCTGGAGTGTATAAAATTATTTTAGAAAATGATGTTGGACGAGTTGAAGCAACTGCAAAATTGGATGTAATAGCGCATCGCAACTATACTTCTCAAGGGATTAGAGCTAGAAGTTTATCACCGAAACCTGCAACTCCATCATATTCTAGATCACTAATTGGTGCCTCAGCTAGATACGGAAGTCGAGCTAGACTATATTGTGATATACGCGCAGTGCCAACTCCATTTCTAAAATGGTATAAAGACGAAGTACCTGTTGAGGATTCCAGTAAGTTTATTTCAACATACGATGGTAAGGTTGCAGCATTGGAAATTGTAAATGTGACAAATAGCGATGCCGGTGTCTATACTTGCGTTGCAACTAACGAAAATGGTACTGCTGAAACGTGTCTAAACTTAGACGTTGTATCAAATGATGTTGCACCGAGAATTGTGAAGCATCTGCCACAAAAACTTAGTGTTGTCGACGGAAGTTTAGTTGAACTTGAAGTTTTAATTGAAGGAGTAACACCATTTGATGTTGTTTGGGTAAAAGATGGATGCATTTTACCTGATTGTGCAGATTTTAAACAAATTGTGAATGAGAATAGTGTTAAGTTAGTGTTATCTGACGTTTATAATGAAGATGGTGGTGATTATCGATGTGAAATATACAATGTGTTTGGGGAGGCAATGTCTAAGTGTCAACTGACAGTTTGTGGTAAGTTCAGATTATTCATAATTAAAGTACCTTTGAAAAGAAATCTATTAAATATATGCCCTGCGTAACGAAACAACATTTTAATAATAATTATTATTATTGTATTATTTCCAATAAACTAACCTAACAAGCTAACTAATTTATTCAAAAATTAGAAATAAAAAAAATGACAGAGCTGGAATTTGAACCCAGGACGTTCCCTATGCAAAGCCTGCACTCTACCACTGACGACACCGACGGTTATGCAATTATGTTATAATAGTATCTATAAGAGCTATATATACCAACTACCTAAGTGGTGAATCTTTAAACGAAATTTTCAAATGATATATCACTCGACCCCTACTGTTATTTAAAAATTTGGGGATTGTGTGCAGCCCTAACACAGGGCTAAAGCGATTTCAACCAAAGACCAATGGTTTCATCCTAGGACGTCCCCAAACTCATATACCAAACTTAAGCTCAATTGGTTGAAGCGTTTAAAATTGCACAAGCAGGGATCGAACCCAGGACATTCCGCACCCAAAGTCACGCCGATTACCATTGAGCTACAACCGGCAGTAAAAGGAATGAAACCAAATTGCATTAAAGTTAGCCGGCGCCATACTACATATTTGTATCTTTTAAACGCAATTTTCAAATCATGTAATACTCGACACCTAATGCCATTTAAGAATTTGAGGGATGTGCCCACTCCTATCCACCTGGAAATGGTCTTAATCGTCTCACGGGACTTCCCGATGGGAAAGTAAAATAATAATAATTACATTACCTTTAGGTTTAAAATAATGGGCTTTAATAATAGCAGTAAATAAAAAAATCTTACATAATTTCTTGCCTAAAATCGCCTAAAAATAGAGAACATCTAGGCAAAATCCTATTTTCATTATTAAGGATCTTATACGGACAATTGATTCCCCAGTTTATAGCTAAATGCAAGCAAGAACATTTTAGAGAGGTATATTTCTTTCAATTGCATTTCTTTAAACTAAAGCACCTTACTACTGACTTGCTTGTTTTGAATTAAATACCCAACATTTTAGATTATTTTTCTTCCATTTTGCTGAAGACTGTTCAGTTCAATTTCAATCTGAACGATTTAAGTTTTTTTTGTTTTATAATTTATATAAAATAGACAAAATCACCATTTGTCTGAAAAAATTATTACATGAGGCCAATTAATTATCTTCACACTAATTTCGTTATAGAAAATGTGGATGTTGATCCTACGAATTTCGAATTTATTAGACTCCCGTCGTCAGTGATGGTCTTCCATTTCGCTGAACATTTTTCAGTTCAATTCCAATCTGAGCCATGTTTTTTTTTATAATTTATATAAAATAGACAAAATCACCATTTGTCTGAATTAATTATTAGCATGAAGCCAATTAATTAACTTCACATTAATTTCGTTATAGAAAATGTGGATGTTGAACCTACGAGTATCGAATTTATTAAACACCCCTCGTCAGTGATGGTGTTTGAGGGCAGTACAGCTTCATTTTGTGCAAGAATCAGAAATTCAAGGCAAAACATTCATGTGACTTTTTATTGGGATGTTAATGGAACTATTATTGCTAAATCTGACGGAAACTATAAGGTAAGCAATAGACATGTTTAGTATAGTTTCAATATTAGATAAATTGTGTTTCCATATTACAAACTAAAATATTTTTGAAACGCAACTATATTTTTGAACAGCAATGTGATATGTCTAACCTTAAAAACATAAACAAAAATAGTCATGGAACATTACACAACGGAACAACGTGTTAAAATTATCCAAGCCCATTATGAAAATTACCAAATTACCAATCGAGGATAGATACGAGAATAAGGGGTAAATTTTCCAATGAAAATCACCGTTAGCGATATTTTCATGTTGGTGGCTTCGTAAACAAGCACAATTGCTGTATTTAGAGACTGAAAACCCCAAGAGAGATAGTTCAAATAGAAATGCACCCTCAACATTTTGGGTTTGTGTCACTTTTGGTCGGTAGGCATAATTGGCCCATTTTTTTTTGAGGATTATGGGGAGAACGATGTTACGATTATTGGTGTTCGCTATCGGAACGTGATAACATATTTTTTCTGGGAGCAGTTAGAGGATATGGACATTGAAGATCTCAGAACGGTACCACCTGCCACACAGCAGAAGAAAC
Source organism: Apoderus coryli (assembly GCA_911728435.2). Lineage (NCBI taxonomy): Eukaryota > Metazoa > Arthropoda > Insecta > Coleoptera > Attelabidae > Apoderus > Apoderus coryli. The sequence continues at coordinate 3,734,626 of OU452204.1, read as the reverse complement.
GATACAATTGCTGCCCGGCATGTTATTGACCGCTGCGATCATGTGAGTTAACTCCCACAGATTTTTTTTCTTTGGGGGTATCTGAGTCACAGCAGAATAAACTCCATTGCAGAGCTGAAACAATAGATCAGACATGAAATAGCCGGCATAGAACCTGATTTGTGCCTCAGAGTAGCGAAAATTGTCCTAACCGAATTACCTCATGCCTCATGAGGCCATTTACGTGATACCTGTCATCTTTCATACATAATTTTTTTACTAGTCGATTTTCTTGGGAATGAGGTCCAGATGAAACTAGTTTTAAACAGAAATGATCTGAATTTTCTGGTACTTATTAATGTTGTTATATATTATATGTATACCTAAATGCCTTGGTCAAAATGAAAAGATGTTGTAAGAAAATATAAAAAAAAAGAAGTTCTCTGTTGCCTGAAGAAGACAACGTAATGTTGTCGAAACGTTGTATAAAAAAAGATATGACATGAAATAAATATTATTTCAAAAAACTAGTTTCATCTGGACCTCATTCCCAAGAAAATCGACTAGTAAAAAAATTAAATAATAAGGTTCAAGAAAACTTTCAAGAATAATATTTCATACATAATTGTAATCAACTAACCTCAGAGGGGAAATAAATATATTTGACAAATACAGTGGCTCTGAAAAAATATTTTAAATTGTAAAGTGGAAACGCAATTTCAATCAAGCTCTATATCTTAATAAGCCAAACAAGGTGACTAAGTGTATTACAAGTAAAATAAACTGTTGCCCTCGAGACACGAATAGCTCTCTATATTTAAGTGTAAAACTAATAATTTTATGACATTTTTGTCATTTATCTAAAATTTATATATATTTTTTTTTTATTTTAGACATCAGCTATTTTTTTTAAGTATCGGGTTTTGTTCCTTTTTCTTCTCTTTGGAGGCACTATTTATACGTACATATTTTATTATTTTACGAAGGCCTATGTAAACAGAATTGTTATGCTGCGTGTTGAAGGTTACCTCATATGAAAGTTCTATATAATTAGCCAATTTTTCTGTTATATTTGGCTTTTTTTTTCGTTTTGACCCTTTTTTACACTTTTTTCAAACGCCTGTGTGAACCAGTTCATTTAAGTAACATTTTTTAGGGTATATTCTATTACAACTATGAAAAATCATTCCGTATTTCGAATAAGCTTAGGAAGTAGATATTTTTTATTTCGACCCCTTTTACACTATTTACGAACGCCTATGAAAACAAGTTATTTATAACACATTTTATAGGTTATATTCTATGAAAGCTATAAATAAGTAGACAATATTTCTGCTATTTTTAAGAAGTACGTTTTTTTCTAAACTTTTTACCCCATTTTACACTATTTTCGAAAGCCAATGTGGTCTAATATTTTATGTTCGATATTTTAGGTTATATTCAATTAAATGCGTATAAAATTATGCAGTATTTCGGATAAGTTTAAGAACTATGATTTTTTTTAATTTTTGAACCCTCTTTTAAACCCCTTGCCTACGCTCAATGTTTCCCAAAATCTAATCAGCTCCTTGCCATGTCAAATAGTATTTTTGTACCAAATTTGGTTAAAATCTGTTAAGCGGTTTTTGCGTTTTCGTGCATACAGACAGACAGACATTTTTTTAAAACTACTTATTTATGTATAAAATGACCAAAAACAAGTATTTCCGGTGAAATTAAAAAAAAAAATTTTTTTCATGAAACTAATAGTCTCCATATATACATATATTACATATATGATATGGAGAGCTAAAAAAATCGGTTGTCACCCGCAAACTTTCCCGACAAGGTACAATATAATCAAAATATATGACCTGCGTAAGGAAACAGAATTTTAATAATTATTATTCTCACAATTGTATTATTTTATTATTTCCAATAAACTAACGTAACAAACTGACTATTTTATTCAAGAATTAGAAAAAACAATATTGCCAGAGCTGGGATTCAAACCCAGAACCTTCCGCATCCGAAGCGCACGCTCTATCAATGACGCCAAAAACCCTTTATCTAACTACTTCATTATATTCTAATAACACTTATAGGTTCCAACTATTTAACTGGTGAAATTTTAAACGCAATTTTCTCGAGAATTATTGGGGCAAATATTAAAAGTAACCTATCGCTGTAAAGCAGATAAAAATGCTTTTTAATGATGCACCACTCGATCTCTACTGCTATTTGAAAATTTGGCGGTTGTGTCCACCCCAATCACAGGGCTAAAGCGATTTCAACCAAAAACTAGCGGGTTCATCCTAGGTCTCCCCCAAACTCATACACCAAATTTTAGTTCAATTGGTTAACGCGTTTAGGCGCTATCGTGGAAGAATACATACAGATACACAGACAAACAGACTTCCATCTGGAAATGGTCTTAATCGTCTCCCTATGCGGGAAAGTAGATAATATTAAAACCGCTATATTCTATAATTTGATCTTAGTTTAGCCTACAATAAAGGCAACATTGTATTTCGTATGGTCTGGGTCCAACTGATTTAATGATCTCCGAAATCACTACATCCTGCTGACTCTGTGTTTATTGTACATATATTGTTCTACCCCGTCACGTACTTTTGTGTTCATGCACAAATCCTTAAGTTGGTTTCTGTTTCCGGGTCTTCCATGGTTTGTCCGTGGATTGTTTACGCCTCGCATTCTTACTGTTTGCGTTTACTGTTCCTAATTCCTTATAGCAAAATCGCCGCCTAGGATCTCCGTTAAACAGTCCAATTGTACACAGTTATTATTTTATTTCTACCTAGAGATGGCATGTCAGTCTCTGGGCACGGTCTTCCTAAAGTTTTTGTCGTGTTCCTGTCTGGGTATATTTTCCCAGTATTCTTTATGTTTTTCCGAGATCCATTTTTGCACTGTCCTGCGTGTGGCTACTTCGTTCTATTGTTTCTCTTAACCATCTAAGCAGGCTTGAGATGATTAAAATCAATTGATTAAAATATCGATTAAAATCAAATTTCAATCAGTATGATGATTTTTTAATAATGATTAATTTAAAAAAGAGTTCTAAAATTTTAACACTTAAAATTTATTTGTATAATAACAATATTTTATGATAAAAATCGAAAAGAAGAGCTGGTTACTACAAAAATAAAACTTAACAAAAATCTACGAATTGCTTGTTACATCTAGTAACAAGACTTTTAGTTATGTTGGGAATTTGTTTCACACATTTTGTTACTAGTTTAGCTGCTTTGTCACTGCCAAATCCGTTATCATCAGCAGAGGATGCATAGGCACCCAATACAGAATCACTATAGGGAGCACTTGCTTAATTTCTCAAACATCTTATTGAGATTTGTTACGTTTTTGATTATTTTCTCTGAAAACAGAGCTTAGCCTCCAATTTAATTAGTAATGGCAATAATCCTGTGTATGCAAAATATTTGGAAACAATGTCTAGAGCATCTCTCTTTCTTCGGCTAGTAATGGTATTGTTTTTTGTTTATTGTAGGATCCAACATAATATATGCCAAAAAGTGAAACATTACTCTTGTTAGAGCGTGAACACATCTCTTCTTAAATGATTGATATTGATGCAAGCTACTTTCTTCTTCATAATGATCAGAAATAGCCAGTAACTTTTTATATATAAACTGTTTGAGATAAAAATGCACCTTTTTCCTGTATGCTATAGAAATTGGTTTTAGCAACTGTAGAACATCTTCAGCCATCCTTTTAATATAGATATCTGAAACTTTTTTAAAAATCACTGTATCAATTTGATCTTTATGCTCTTCACACATTAATAACAATCTGAAGACAATCTGAAAGTATACTCCATCGAACATCCTGAGGTAAAACCAATTTCTTGTTCCGTTTTTCTTTATAACAATCATTTGGCAAATGGATATTTGTGAAGAATTTCACAATTCCTATTATATGGTCTTTTACCTTCGATGCTTCTAAATCTTTGGAGAGCCAACTAAGTAAGTGTGCCGAACAGCCATATGTAAGTATAGGATAATTGGAGGACTCGCTGATTTTTTTCCTCATACTGATCATGTTGCTCGTATTATCTGGCACAATACTGGTAACTATACAGTTATATTCATTTCTGCACTTATTTATTGAGTTAATAGGCAATTCGGCAAGATAGTCAGCTGTATGACCAGATGTATCTATGCTTTCTAAAAGAACACCGTTTCCATCCTCCACTGTCAAAACTACACACATTATTATTTCTATGGCTTTTCGAACCTCCTTATTTCCTATAGCTCTAAAACTGCAATTTGTTCCATAAACGGCTTTGGCTATTTGTCTGTCCAATTCGTTCTTCTAATCTTGTCCAGTTCGCATATCAAAAGACTTCAAACCATCGCTACTTCCACTATTTTCGCGCCTCACTTTTCTTTTCACAGTTCTCGCTTTTCTGTTTCTTTGCCAACTGGATAATTTCACTCTAGCTGTGACTGACAATCACTATGCAGAGTTTCAAGATCAAGACCACTGCTGGTTTCCCAATGAGTTTTTAGTCTGTCCACTAGTCTTTTTTATAAAATGCTGCCAAATAATAACTTCCTTTCTGCCCGGCTTGTCATGATGTTCTGATAGATTACCCCAAAAGTGAAAATAAGCGCATATCATTTATGCAGGCGGGCGTTTTCTGCCAGTTATTACAAGTTTTGGCAAAGTCTTCGCTGCGTATCATCCGCATAAGATTCACTAGTGCTGAAAGTGATGAAATTGGCCAAGTCGCAAGTATATATCAAATACATCCAGAACTGACCTCTCTCAGACTCGACACTTATCCATTAACTCTGACATACTGGTGTCGATTAAACAAATAACAATAAAAGAACGATAATAGATAGTGAAGCTTAGCACACAACAGCTCGTGGTCCATATATACAGGGTGTCCTTTGGTGACGGCCCATTAAAATATTTCGGAGACTACTTTGAATTGAATTTGGAAAATTTTGGTATATTTCTTGCCAAATATGGTCTATTCAAACCTAAATCCAGCCGTTTTTGACGTATATCAAGATTTATGTCAAAACTGACATTTTAGGGCTCAAAAATAAGCACATTTTTTTTTATAAAGAAGTCTTTAGTTAACATTTTGCAGGCGTTTTCACATTAAATAAGGTCTCCTTTTTCCGATACGTACGACATTTTCTGATTTATTCATACAGGGTGGCCAAAGAATTATACTGAAACCGATGTCATAAAAACAGTCAAAAGTCAGTTTTTTCAAATGAAACAGGTATATTTTTATAATTTTATCTCACGTATCATTAAAAATTCAATAAACTTTCTAATAGGTCACTGATTTCGAAAATGCATAGTTTACGAAATATCGGCAATGTAACATTTTTGAGCATTTTCACTATTTTTGTATATTACTTTGAGTAGGTGCAGGCCCAAAAGTTAATTGTTGTTAATCAGTCGTAATTAATCAGTCATTTTGAAAGTTAAATTGCTGAAAATCTTTATTATTTTCATGGCACACTAAATTAAGTAGTCGAAGTAATATACGAGAATAGTGAAAATGCTCAAAAATGTTACAATGTTTCAAAAACTATGCATTTTCGAAACCAGTAACCTATTAGAAAGTTTCTTTAATTTTTGATGATACGTAAAATAAAATTATAAAAATATACCTGTTCCATTTGAAAAAACTGACTTTCGATTGTTTTTATAACATCGTCTTCAGTATAATTTTTTGACCAGCCTGTATGAATAAAGCAGAAAATGTCGTACGTATCGGAAAAAGGATACCTTATTTAATAAGAAAACGCCTGCAAAATGATTACTGAAGACTTCTTTATAAGAACAAAAATATGATTATTATTGAGCCCTAAAATGTAAGTTTTGACAAAAATCTTGATATACGTCAAAAACGGCGGGATTTAGGTATAGGACATGGTACATCAAACATGTCTAGAATCTTATGTGGAATCCAAAAATGTCATAATATATAGGGTGTTCCATTTAAAATAACAAAGTCACTATCAACTTCCGGTATAACCGGAAGCCTTAAGCGGTTGGTTTTATGATATTTGAATAGACCGTATTCGGTAATACATACACCAAAATTTTCCAAATTCAATTCAAAGTAGTCTCCGAAATATTTTAATGGGCCGTCACCATAGGACACCCTGTATATAGTTTTGATATAATATAAAAAGGATCAACAAATTAGACTGTAAAAATGATATATTATGATGATATGATAGTAGTTGAAAAAATACACGACAAGAAATTTGTGTACCATATAGGCGTCCGTGAGAAGTCTAAAAATGGTTCAGAAAAATCTGTATCCACGATATCACAAAACTCATTTAACAGATTTATAACAAATTTGGTACAAAAATACTTCAGGATATTTCTAGGTGCTGATTAACTTTTGGAAAACATTGAGCATAGGCAAGAGGTTTAAAAAAGGGTTCAAAAGACCAATTTCGTTTAGTCTAACATATGTTTCTATATTCCTGAAAATTGTATCATTTATTTAATATTATTCTTAATAATTAGCACAGTTTTTATCGCGTTCAATATTTTCCTGCAATAAGCTAATTTGATTGTGTTATAATAATTAAATTTAAAAAAACTTTAAACTTCTATTGAAGAAGCAATATTTCTATCACAGTTAAAAGCGGTTGTACTCTGTATTTGGTATAAATTAAAAGAGAAGTAAGTACATTGAACATACTAGTTTATAACAAAATCAGTCAGTTAACATTTGAGACAATAGCACAGCAGAATATGTAGGTACACTAATACTAATAATAGCCTTATACGATATTTTTTGTTCACTCTTTATATTATTATTAAGGTAATTGAAGGCTAGTCCAATAATAACAGGCAATTAAATTTTATTTAATAGATTAGATGGCGTACGAAATGAAAAAAATCTCACTTTGTATTTCGACACTAATATATATGTGTGTAAATAGTAAGCTGTTACTCCTTAGTATAACAATCAACAATTTGATTTTTTTTTAATATAGGGAGAAATATTATTTATATCTACGATTAAAATCTTGAATTGTAAAATATTAGGAAGACATATACGGTGGTCCAAATTGGACACTTTTAAATGGGAACACCCCTTATTACAAGGGATATAAAAAAGTGGACCTTGGCGATGCTCCAATTGTATTAGTATTGGTTGGTGCAAACCGCATATTAATATATTTTCTAATTTAGACGCTAGCTAGTTTATGAAACAACCTATATATATATATATATATATATATATACCTGGGGAAATATTCACTGAAAGTGAGTCAACTATGTAGTCGAATAAACTATATATATTATATAGAAAATCCAATGAAGAAAACGAACGTCTGTGAGTATGAAAAAACATTCGCTTCAGGTGGGAATCGAACCCACTTCTTACGCTTTCCGGGCATTTGCTCTACCATTGAGCTACCGAAGCACTGGTGACAGTAAGTGCATAAACGCGTACTAAACACCAATGTCCCCTCCAACTCACAAACGCTATGCTGTTTTGTGGTTCTGCTGCTGTCTCGACCTTCAGTTCGAAGGTATCAAAGACACAGACCACGTCGCATTGTTTCTTCTCTTGCATGTCCTGCACGTTGTATTAAATATACCTGGGGAAATATTCACTGAAAGTGAGTCAACTATGTAGTCGAATAAACTATATATATTATATAGAAAATCCAATGAAGAAAACGAACGTCTGTGAGTTGGAAAAAACATTCGCTTCAGGTGGGAATCGAACCCACTTCTTACGCTTTCCGGGCATTTGCTCTACCATTGAGCTACCGAAGCACTGGTGAATAAATTTGCGAAGACGGTATTATTGTTATCCACCAAAATTCTGTTTTTAATATCTTAAAATCGAATTTATTTATACATGTTTCGACTTTAGATGAATTACAAATTTTGTAATTCTCTTGTCATGTCATGTCGACTGATGTAAATCAAAACTCAGATGATAGCAAAAGAAATAAAAATAGTCAAAACTAAGAAAAAGAAGAAGAATAAATAATCACACATATTTTATTCTATTTCAATATATAAATATAAAACATTTTTCCTAAGATCCAATATGTATTTGGTTAAGTTATTATAATTTACTGAAGATGGCTGTAACTAAAGCCGAAACATGTATAAAGAAAGAAAGTAAATATTAAGTTTTTAAACAACAGAATTTTGATGGATAAGACAGTAGTCTTATTACATATAGAAAAATTAAAAAAAAATCCATAGTAAGATGGACTACTTCCTGATATACTTTACTTTTATATTTTTGGATATATTTGAATTTTAAATTACGATTAAGGATTAGGATAAATCAGGTGGCCATGAAAAAGACATATGCTTCTGTCAAGTATATACAAATCTCATAAGTTTCAAACAACAAATTATAATAAGATAAATAAGCAAAACAAACTTAAAAGAAAATAAAAAAAAAACACTCTTAACTAAGAAGAACTTCTTAACGCTGCATTAATAAATTAAATTCAACAAACAAAACAAATATTATCTATAATAAACTATAGTTTTTTTATTGAAGAAACTCCAATTTCTAAAATTACAGGGTGTTTAAAAGCTTAGTCAGAATAAATTATCTACCCATATTTTTTGTAACCCTCGTATAATCAATGCCAGTTTTTTTTCTGTGAATAGTTCATTTTATTTAGAAACTATTTACTCTCTTACAAAATTTTTGTTTGTTGAAGTTGAATAAAACCACGTCTACTCCACAAAATATTTTTATATATATGTTAAAATTTCATATAGGTAGCCAGACATGTTTCGGACTACACGTCCATCATCAGTGGCTAAGTAACCTTTAACAATATCGTTGAATGTGGGGATTACACTTCATATGACAGTAATATAGAGATTTGAAAATATTGATTTGAACATTTATATAATATCTGTAAAAAATGACTTAATTAAGTTGTGATATATTATAACACTTGTTGGAATCTTACCATTTTGTGGAAATTTATGTTTTACATTAATAGAAGAATTTTTGTTTGTCAAACAGTTTCGAGAAAAAAAAATATTTTCTAAATCCCTACAAGCCTGAATCAGTACTTAATACATATAAAGTACGTACCTAGTTAAAATTCATAATGACTTAGAGATAAACCGTAAAAAGAAAAAGACGAAATTCTAAACGCAAATCAGGTTAAATGACATTACAATAATATGATATTTTTGTATTTGTCAAAGTAATCATAACCACCTTTTAATAAATACTTTTTGCTAAGTTACAATAATAATTAAGTACTGATTCAGGCATGTAGCGATTGAGAAAATATTTTTTTATCTCTAAACTGTTTGACAAACTAAAATTTTGTAAGAGAGTAAATAGTTTCTAAATAAAATGAGCTATTCACAGAAAAAAACTGGTATTGCTTATACGAGGGTAACAAAAAATATGAGTAGATAAGTTATTGTGACTAAGCCATTAAACACCCTGTAATTATAGAAATTGGAGTTTCTTCAATAAAAAAACTGTAGTTTATTGGTGCAATCTAAAAAATGAATAAAATCTATCAAATATTTTTCGAAACATAAAAAAAAGATGCACTTTTAAAGCCCTCTTAAACAAAATCCTCATGCTAATCGCGAATGTGGCTCGCAGTATAGGGTTTCTGTGAATGTTTAGGTTGGGGTTATAGACAGACAACTAATCGGCCCCATTTTTTTTAATTTTAGCTAGCAAAATGGACAATAACCAAGGCTAAAAATAAAATCGGAACGGATGATTTTCTTTCATAAGTTATAAATTTGTTAGCCAATCAAAAACCGTTAATTTTTTTGTATAGAAGTTATTCACTAGTTCTTATTTCCAGCTGGAGCAACACGACACTGACGTGAGCATTCTACACATTCTTAATGCTTCCACCACCGATGATGACAATCTCCGCATCAAATGTTGTTGTTATTATTATTGTGGTGGTTCTTCCACTAGTGGTACTACAACTACAGTGCGGTACCCAGAACAGCATCAGTCGCATTCAGACTATCGTAGCGTGAGCGAGAGCCAGACCGCAGTATTGCAAGTATTGCCATACAACGAGGACAACTGCCGCGGCCGGCGCGAGTTCGTTAGTAGTGATATTACCAATAATAATAGTGAAACCGATTTGTTGTGTGATAGTTCCAGTGAAGATAAAAATTGTTATTCAGTTATGGAACAGGATGATGACGAACACCGAATGATGATCGGTAATGTGAAGAAAATAATGCAACTTGAACAGATGGCTGATTTAAAAGAACCGGCAATGTTGATTAGAGGACCGCAGGATACTACTGCCCTTGTTGGTGATAGGGTATTGTTGAAAGCCACTTATGTTGGAAGTCCGGAGCCCACAATTAAATGGACTAGAGCGGTAAGAGTCACTTTATTCTTGATAGTAAATAACGACAAATTGTTTAAAAAAATAGCTAACGTGCGTGGCTTTAATTTTAATAATTAATTTAATATAGTGTAGGTAAATATTTTTTGATAGATAGATTTTCAAAATAATCTAACTATTCAGGAGATGCACACAATCGAAATTTTGAAAATTTGTATGCAGTCCTTCATTTCATGACCCCTGAACCCTAAAAAATGACCTCTGTTCTAAAGTTTATACATATATCTATATAATATATACAGGGTGTCCGGAAACGTCATGTCGTAAATGTAGAGGCTGATAGAAGACGGCAAGAGGATATTAGTTCTTCATGTCAAATTTTTGTCTAGTAAGCTTCGAGTTAATGACCTTCAAAGGGAGAATTAAAAAAACTATTTTAGTTAAACGGTTAACACGGTAAATTTGGGTAATTTAATTATCGCATAACAGTGCTTCATTCCATATGTTAAGTGCTGTTGAGTATTTCTGTTTTATACAGGGTTGGATGAAAGTGGTTGGCTTACGCACTTTTAAACTAGGTAACAAATAATGTGATATTTCGCTTTTATCGTTTGATTCCGTTATCAATTTGCTATAAAAAAGTTATATTACATCTTAATCGACATTTTGTACTATTTCCGAGAAAATTACGTTTTAATAAGAACATGCCATTGGGATACTGAATTATTGTATTTTATTATATTTGTTTCTTTGGAAATTAAAGTTACACATACATAATTAAAACAAAGTAAAAGTGTTATGAAAGGTGTTCAATATGTGCACCTTGGACCTTGAACTTGAATACACTGTTGGAAATTTTGTGAACATTTACATTTTACTCCAATAAACATGTGGGGATCGTTTTTAAAGGCATCTGCACATGTAAGTATACGAATTAGTAATTTTTCCCTTAAGATGGCCCCAAATGAAAAAGTCCAGAGAATTAAGATCGGGTGATCGAGACGGCCATGGAGAAGCACCACCTCGGCCTATCCATCTGTTAAGAAATGTATTTTTGAGATTATAAGTCCTTACATTTCTACCGAAATGGGGAGGCGCTCCTTCGTATATTAGCCACATATATTCCGTCGAATAACGGTAAGTTTTTGTTAGGGTATTTTTCTACAATGACTGCTGTATTATCATAGAACCGATTTTTTTTTAATTCTCTCTTTAAATGCCATTAACTCAATAACGAAACTGGCTAAACCAAAACTTTACATGAAGAACTAACATTCTTTTGTCGTATTCTATCAGTTCCTTCATTTACGACATTACCTTCCTCCATCCTGTAAATACAGTATGTCCACGGATGCGGTTAACAACAAAAGGACAAATGGACCAAAAATTGAAAGATACGAAAAAAGTTATTCATGATGAAAAAAAATGTGCTTGTCAAAAAAATAAGAACTACTATGAAAAAAAATATTTTTATTAAACAGGGCGTCTCAAAAAGGCATTAATATAAAATTAAACAAGAGCAAACAGTCATATTTGAATACAGCTGCTTATGTTACTCATATCAGAAAGGTCGAGCAGAACATAAAATCAGACCCAAGTAAGTTTTGGTCATTTGTGGGCACTCGTAGTAAAGCTACTCGTATACCAGGGGTCATGAAGTGTGGTGATAATGATCTAAGTGATCAGCGGGCGATTGTCAACAGTTTTGCCCAGTATTTTGAGAGTGTGTTTGTGAGTCATGATGAAGACATGATAGATTTGCTACTGCCTCGAATCGATTTTGCGTCCCAGATATTTATTGGTAATATCACTGAGGAAGATATTATTTTGGCTTCTCGAAAGCTTAAAAACAAGTTTACAGCAGGACCAGATGCTATTCCATCATTTTTGGTAAAAGATTGTGCGACCACTAACACCTAAGTTGGTCGGTTAAAAAGTTTTTCTACTTCTATTTTTTCATTATGCAAATGGTGCTAAATTTTTTTAAATATTCCGCAACTAAAAAAATTCAAGAAAAATATGCAAACTACTGTTATGTCCAGAAGGTTTCGCCTGATACAAGGTCTATTCAGTTATTATTTCTTAAATTAAAATACAAAAGGAATATCTATAATATAATTAACCAAACTAACCTTATATGTTACATATATGTGACCTTTGATTATTAATATTTCCTTAGTCAAGTAATTAAAAGTTTTCACAATATAAAATAGGTATTTCAATTTTTTAATATTAAAGCATTTTTAAATTAGATTCATTTTGTTCGGGTTTTAGGTTCAGTTACTTTTTTATAAACAAAAATTAAATTATTTTATAATTTCAGAAATTTGTCTTAACTTCCTATGGTTGTAGTATATATCTTTGAATAGAAATTAAGTTAATTTCTGGTAGAAACTCATCTGCTATACGTGGGTTGCCTTTTATATTTCGGGATTTGGCAACCCTGGTGTTGCAATCTGGCAACTGACAGCTCTTTCGTAAAATTGGACATTTTTGAGGATATACGTACTCAGAACGTTTTGACATACGAGCGCTATTTGTGTTGTTTACAGTAACTTAAAAGATTCATCTCGACCCAAAAATGGAATTAATTAGTGAACATTTTCGTGCGATTATTTTTTACAACTTTCGACGTGGATGAACTTAATTCAATTTTTGGCGATGAAGCTTCATCACGGACCAGTGTTGATCGATGGGATGGTGAATTCAATCGTGGTCGTAGTTCACTCCAAGACGAATTTTGTGAAGGTCGTCCAAAATCAGTTGTTGTTCCGAAAACCATTGATGCTGTGCACGAACTGATATTGCAAGATCATCATGTGCCCTATCAAGAGATTGAGATAAACTTAGGCATTTGTGGGACCTGCCTACATTCAATATTGCATAAACATTTGACTGTCAAAAAAATTTGTTCGCATTGGATCCCACACAATTTGTCAATAGCTCAAAAAAATGCTCGTGTCGGGTCGAAAGATATGCTCAAAAAATACGATCGCGCTGCTTCGAAACACGTCTATGACATCGTGATGAATTGTGGATTTACGCGTATGAGCCCGAAAGTAAACAGCAGTCGACTGTATGGGTGTTTCAAGATAAGCCAAATCCAACAAAAGTTGTTCGCGCACGAAGCACTTCATGGTCGCCTGTTTTTTCTGAAAAACTGGACATATCGCAACCGTACCACTAGAACAACGCAGAATAGTCAATTCTGAGTGGCACACAACCATTTGTTTGCCAGTTGTCTTCCAAGAAATCAGGAAAACCAACCGCCGAAGACGCATCACACTTCACGACGACAATGCCAGCTCTCACACATCGGCTCAAACAACTGCATTTTTAAGCACCCAAAACATCGATTTGATGAGTCATCCGCCGTATAGTCCTGACTTGGCACCGAATGACTTCTTTTTACAAATAATGTGCCTGGAATTACGACTAAACTACTTACAATTGAGCGCTGATCTTTAACATTTTATCTCAAACGTTTGCCTTTTTTCATAAATGCTTCACTTTTTTTCTCAAACGTTTGACTTTTTTTCGCAAACATTGGAGTGGAGAAAGTGGAGAGAAGGCTGGCCAGCATATACTAGACTTTAAGCCCATTAATAGCGGAATTGACAAATATGTCGATGCAATGTGGCACTTTTCCTGAACAACTAAAGACTGCACTCATTGTTCCTGTCTATAAAAAAGGCAGTCCCACGGCTATTGAAAATTACAGACCTATAGCTTTGTTAAGTACGTTCTCGAAGATTATGGAAAAAATAGTGGCGGAGAGAATTTACGGATTTTTAAGTAAGTGTGGGGTCTTGAGTAACTGCAACATGGGTTTAGAAAGGGATTTTCTACCGAAACATGTACCCAAGAGTTTATTCAGCGTGTTTATGATCTGACCAATGATGGTTCGTACGCCGTCGCTATCCTATTCGATCTGTCTTGTGCGTTTGACGTGGTAGATAGAGACTTCTTATGCGACAAATTACAAAATATTGGAATACGTGGCCCAGTTAATACATGGATACGATCTTATTTATCTAATCGAAAGATAACTATCAAAATTTATCAGATGTTAGAAATATTGATATAGGAACTCCTCAAGGCAGCATACTGGGTCCACTTCTTTTCCTGCTCTATGTGAAAGATCTACCAACAAATATCACGCATGCTGGTCATGTCTATATGTACGCTGATGATACCACGATTTTGCTGTCTGACAAAAATCTCGAGGCACTGAAACATAAAATTAATCAAACCCTCAATGAATTTCACACATGGTGTCGGAAAAACCGGCTAATGATAAACTATAATAAAACAAAGACCCTAAACTTCAGTAGACATATAACACAAAATTTTAATATAAACTTTGAAAACAATCAGTTAGCTTTCTCAGATTCAGCTAGCCTATTGGGAGTGATAGTGGATCCGACGTTGAGCTGGGCGGAACATGTTGAGAGATTATGTGGCAAATTAAATAAAAACTTATTTGTGTTACATTCCTTGAAGAGGTTTATGTGCGTGAAGTCGTTGCTCTCGGTTTACTATGCACTCAGCGCTTGCATATAATATAGTGGTCTGGGGTAGGTGCACTGAAGCTCTCAGAATTTTTATTCTGCAAAAACGGGCAATCCGATGTATTTTTGGCATTCCCTATAGAGACAGCTGTCGGGAGGCATTTAGAGCCCATAAATTACTCACCGTCCCATCCATTTACTTGTATAAGTTGTTGTCTAATATTTTTAAAAGCAAACATCTGACTCCCACCTGTGGCAGTAGTCATGATTATCCAACCAGAGGAAGAGATAGGTTGTACTTGGCGCGTCCTAGGTTTGAATTCTATAAGAGGTCACCATCATATGCGGGCTGTTTCTTATACAATTTACTTCCTGAGGACTTAAGGACCTGTCAGACCGAGAGAAGATTTAAGTATGAACTAAAGACATTTTTGATTAACGGTACATTTTATAGTGTGCAAGAATTTATAGATGCACTACAATAACACAACATTATTTTAAATTGTTGACACTTTTTGTTTTTCTTTGTTTGTTATTTCTGTTTGTATTTTTACCGTGTCCGTTTATCTGTATACTGTATATTATTTATTATTTTATTTAACCTTTAGGTGACTTTATCATAATATTGTAGACTTGCCAATGTATACATTTGTTATACCTTATGATGGCCAATAAATATTATTATTATTATTATTATAGTAAAGCCGCAACGTGAGTACTCGAAACATATTATATTAAGTAGGTTTTTAAGGCTTACGTTCTACCCTTATAATTCTAATCTGCCCAGGTCCATTATTGAAATCTCTCACTAGTAGTTATCAAACATAAACATTAAAAAATAAATATAATTGTGTAATTGCCCAATTGAAGGGTAATTACTCAACATTTCTGGTCCTTCGAGCCGGATTCTCTTTTCTCGTGTTGCATGTTGGTCTGATTCACAAGTTACACTTGCCTGGATCAGGGCTGAACCGCATCGGTGGAAGACATTTGTCTGCAACCGAGTCGCCTATGTTCAGGAGAGAGTTCCTTCTGAGCTGTGGCATTACGTACCTTCGCATGAAAATCCCGCAGACGTCGGGTCACATTTTTCTCAAACGTTTGACATAGAAAAAAAATCGTAACTGTTCTGATCGTTTTATGTATGTTTTAATTAATTATTGTTAAATATAATTATTCTATTTCGTGCTTTTAACATTGTTTCTGGCAGAAATAAATTACCATTTTTCTCAATTACTGTGCCTACTTCAGAACAAACTTGTTCCCGATATCTTCGAGGCTAAAACACATAAAACGAATTAATAAAATAATTAAATTTGGAAGCACTTTTGGGATTTATTTCATTATCGGATTCGAGATTTATTAAACTATTATTTTTACTAAATTTTTGGAAAGTCATATTTTTTTGATGTAAGGAGGCATGGATATCATAATGATGGGAAAATATCGTTTACAAAATAAACAGTCATATTATAGAAATAGTAGTTAACAAATAAAGTGATTTATTTGTGGAGAAGACGCAGTTTGATTTATCATTAAATAAATAGTCGTTCACTTAAATAATCTAAGGGCTTGTGTGCCGATGGTTTAAATGTAACGCTGCAAAATCAACGTCATTATTTACAACCTTTTTGTTTATTATCCCAAAACTAAAATGCCGACACCAAAACTTTTCAGATAGGTACTAGATGTGAAAGCAGAATTTTTATATAAATTATAATTATTATATTATTATTGACATTATTAGATACATTGGATATTTTTTACAGTTGCTATAATATGTCGTTTCCTTATTATGAACAAATATTTAAATTTACAGACATATTTCCAGAATCCAGAAACATTTTTTTAATTTCCAAAAACATTGATATCTGTTATTGATCTCGATGGCCAAATTCGAATGAAACACAGTCATGTTGACATTGTAGAAACCTAGGGTCTCTGTGTTCTAGTACGAGATAAAAAATTAACAGCACATCTGGTGAAAGCAAATTTCCAACATAACTTAGAGTTTTGTTACATTATGTAACAAGTAACAAGCAATTCGTTTATATTTAAAGTTAGGTTGGGATAAACGGCTAAATATGATGAAAAAAATTAACATTCAGGAGTCTATAATAGCGCACCAATTTGCATGAGAAGTGAGAATTATCAAAATTTCATATCACACAATTTTTTACATTAACAAATAATAATACCTACCTAATCAGTTAAATTAAAAAAAAAAAAACAAATAAAATAGCTGATTGCAAGAGGCTTAAAACTTTGGAAAATACATTATAACGTATAAGACAGAAAAGCAATTAGAATTTTCACTAGGCGTAAATCATTTTAAGCTTTCGATTCCAAAAGCAATGGTATTATCGACCGGATGTATCACAAGCTGGAAATAATAAATTGAAACAAAACAGTATTAAGTGTAAACGCTAAGATAAATACATACCTATACAGATATAGAAAAAATATTTTATGCAAAATATTCAACAAGTAGCATAGTAGTGTTCGGTTGCACAAAATTTATTGCTCATGTCAAGCCAATGCAGTTCTAAGCACAGCATGTATGGGAAAATTTATTTTAATTTTATTTCTAACACGTTGTGTATATTATTTATGAATGTTTATTTTATTTTAAATATAATAACTAACAACTATGTGGAAAATTAAGTGTGATAAACTGCTCTGTTTTTTTGCCACACAGAGATTAATTATAATTAATTGCAAATTATTTTAAATATTTATATATAGAGTTTTATTCTAACCCTATGTGTTATAATTTAAGCAGCAGATGTTACAAAAATTCGTTGAAAAGACTTTGTACTTGTTTGTTTAATTATTATTTTATGGCCATTTGTGGATATGCAAAAAATTATATGTTGAAACTATAGACTTGGGAAACATTAAATTGTTTGTTTTTTACAATAATTAATTTATTAATAATTATCGCATTTGATTTTTAAATTATTTTGTTTAATTTCTGCTTCGTGACTGTTTTACAATACTTGCTCAGGATGTTTTTAGTTTTGCAAGTTCATTTTGTAAACAAAAAATAAAATAACATCGGGAAAAAAAATAATTATCAATACGCTTTACTTTACTACTGTGTCGTGTGGCCAGGGAAACTCTGTTAATAGTTCAAGGAATATTTCCCTGGGTAATAACTTCAACAGTGTATGAAACTCATCAGAAGGAAGTTTTGTAAGTTGGGATTATCGCTGTTGTAATACGGGCTGGGCTATACGTAGATGATAAGTGATGCAGCAGAGACTTGTTTATGGATATTTTACAAATCATATACAACTATAAAACTAGATATTAACTTTTATTAACGAGAACTATTTAAAAAACTAGCTTGACAATCTATTAATTTATTTGACAATCTATTATTGTATTTGTAACAATGTGACGTGAGTGGATTGGGTGATTCCATATTCCAACACTCCTCCTCACGAACGTCACTGTGGATGAAGTCCTAACAGCGAACTTAAATACTTATGTTTCGGTCCAGATAGAGCTTTAGTAAATATATCAGCTTCCATATCTTCGGTTCTCCGATACATAATTTCTATACTACCACTTTCAACAGTTTCTCGGATAAAATGTTGTCTTATATCGATGTGTTTGGATTTTGAATTAACTGTTGGATTAACAGCTAATATTTTTGCAGCTTGATTATCGTTATAGATAATAATCTTTTCTTGATTAATACCCAAATCATTCGCTAATTTTTTCAGATGAAGGGCTTCTTTTGCAGAATCAGTTAATGCCATATATTCACTTTCTGCGGTTGAGAGTGCGACTGTTCGTTGCTTTCGTGCTTCCCAACTAATTGCTGCGTTGGCATACTTAAATACATAGCCAGTATATGATCTTCTGTCGATTGTACAATTTGCCCAATCCGCATCAGTTAAACCATAAATTTCATCATTACATCTTGAATAATATAAACTAATATCTTTTGTTCCTTGTAAATATCGAAGAACTCTTTTTGCAGCAATCCAATGTTCACTACCGTAACATGAATTAAATTGACTTAAATAGCTTACTGCAAAACTTATATCCGGCCTGGTCCCTACAGATAAATACATGAGTGCACCAATTAAATTTTGATATGGTAAATCTTGCCCACTATTTGAATTTTTTGTTAATTTTATTCCAGGTATAATTGGTGTACTTGCTATTTTACAATTTGTCATATTGAATTTTTCTAAAATTTCGTCAATGTACTTTCGCTGATTTATTGAAATTCCATTTTGAATTCTATTCCTAAACAATATTTAATTTCGCCCAAATCTCGCATTTTGAATGTTGAAGTTAATTTTTCTTTAATATCTCGAATTGCATTCATAGATTTCGATGCAATTAATATATCATCAACATATACAGCGAGTATTATTTTTGCTCCTCCTTTCGTATATAAATACATACAAGGATCTGCTGTTGAAGATTTAAAACCTATTTTTTTTAAAGTTTCGTCAAGCCTCTTGTACCATTGACGTCCAGCTTGTTTTAGCCCATATAACGCTTTCTTTAATAAACATGCTTTCTCATTTCTCCCTCTTTTTAAATCTTCTAACATTTTTCTTGTTTTTTCGAACAATTCTTTGTCTTCATTTAGACTCTCTTCTAACAGAATTTCATGTAAATAATTTTCTAATTTATAAGGTATTTCCATAAATATTTCTTCTTCTAATTCTCCATTTAAATATGCTGTCGTTACGTCCATTTGATGAATTTTCATGTCTTCTTCAACAGACATTGCGACTAAAAATCTAATCGAACTAAGTTTTACAACAGGTGCAAATGTTTCTGTGAAATCAATGTTTGGTTTCTGGGCAAAACCTCGAGAGCTACTAATCTAGCTTTCTTTGGTTCGATACTTCCATCAGCTGCTAATTTATTCTTTAAAACCATTCTACAGCCTATTGGTTTTTTATTGTTATTTTTATTAACAATAATCCAGGTATCGTTACGTATATGTGCTTTAATTTCTTCTTTTATTGCTTCCTGCCATTCTACTGAATTTTCTTCATCAGAAAAACATATGTTTGAGAATTCTGCACACAAATAAGACATATCGTAATCTTCTGTCCAAATTGGAGCTTTTCTGTCTGCTTTCTTCAACACTGATGTTTTCAATTTCTTCATTTGTAATTTCATTTTCTTCGAATTCTTCATCGCCTTGTATATTACTTTGATCAACTGTTTTAGAAGTTGAAGGTAAAATTACTATTTTATCATTATTTTCTATATTTGAATTCTCTAAAAACATTTCATAACTTTCGTTTTCTCTTCTATATTTTCCGTCAAACTTGTTTAATATTTTAACATCACGACTGACTATCAGTTTTCTCATTTCTGGCATCCAAATTCGATATCCTTTTGAAATTTCTGAATAGCCCATGAATATACCTTGTTTAGTTTTAGAATTAAATTTTCCTTTTTGAGGATTTTTATTCATAATAAATGCTTTTGCTCCAAATTCATGAAGGTGTCTTACAGAAGGAATTTTTCCTGTCCAACGATAATATGGTAGTTCGCCTTGTATTGATCGGGATGGTGACCGATTAACTAAATAATTCGCTGTATTAACAGCTTCAGCCCAAAACATTTGAGGTAGTTTTGAGGCTATTAATAGACATCTGGCTTTTTCAACTAGCGTTCTGTTTTTCCTTTCAGCCAAACCATTTTGTTGTGGAGTTCGAACGGTTGAAAGTCGACGTTGAATACCACAATCCATTAAAAATCTATCAAATTCTTTATTGCAGTATTCAGTACCATTATCTGATTGAAGAAATTGTATACAAATTTCACAATCTTCTAATTTGGAATTTTTATTGAACTGTAGACCCTTTAGAAGTTGTTTGTTTAAAGCAAGCTTTAAATCTGCTTCATTTAAATGACCCATTTTTCTATGCCATGACATAATTTCGTCATTTTGTAAACATTGATTTGATACGTCTTGAAATTCTTTCGATTTGAAATAATAAAGACCATTTTCTGCTTTATTTGCTTTCAAAATTGTGTATCCATATTTATTTTTAATAGTTGCGTTTTCATTTTTAAAAATTACAGTATGTCCATTATTTACAATTTTGCTCACGGAAAGTAAATTTGTATTTAGATTTGGAACATATAGTGTATTAGCCAAATTTAGTATATGATTATTTTTATTGTTTGTTAATTTGATATTTCCTATACCTTCTATTTCAGCTGTACTCTCATTTGAGGCTAATTTTAATTTTCCATTATGATTTTCGTTTAATTCGATAAAATTTTCTTTTATACTACTCATATATGTGAAGTGCATCCATCCACTATCCAAACACCAAGAATTGTTATTTTCAAAATTTATATTTGTTGATAAACATTCTTCCATTTTAAATAATGATTCTTTTGTATTAGAATTCAAAATTTTAGATCTGCAGTCTTTTTGAAAATGTCCGAAACGATTACAGCGTGTACATTTTGGCTTTGTTTCATATGAATTTTTATTTTTGTTTGGAAATTTATTATATTTAAATTTTTGTTGATTACACCAAAATGCTCCCTCTTTCGAAGTTGAAGGTTCACACTTGTTTCTTGCATCTCCTTCTTCTATTATTTTAATTTTTAAATTTTCTGGGCTTGGTAAATTATCTCTAGTTTCTATAGCAATTCGAAAATTTTCATATGATGGTGGTAAGGAATATAACATCATTATACTTAACAAATCGGCATTGATTGTTACCTCCATATCTGCTAATTTGTCAACAGTATCCATAAATTTTCCAAGATGATCGCGAATGTCGTCATGATCATTCATTTTGTGAAGTATTAATTGTTTTAAAAGAGTTGCTTTTCTAGCAGGACCTTTACTTTGGTAATTTTTACTTAAATCATCCCATACATCCTTGGATCGTTTACAGTTTTTTACTTGTTTTAATTCAGAAGGTGAAATTATTAATATCAGTTCCGATTTTGCATTTAAATCATCGGTGTCCCATTTACTTTGTATACCTATTTCATTTTCAACTTCTGGTCTAGGTATTTTACCGGTGACGTAGTCCCATAAACCCAATTTTGCTAACAATGCTTCAGCTTGTAATTTCCATGTGTCATAATTGTTCCTCTTTAGAGGTTCTATTCTGTATGCGTTCATTTTATGATTGATTTCTTTGGAAATTCAAAAATTTATACACTTACAGTCTTTTGATTTATAGGTAAACACTTGAAAAAATTTTTGCTGATATTTTGCTTGTCGAATTTATACTTATATTGGATCTGGGCCCATAACCTGATGCAGCAGAGACTTGTTTATGGATATTTTACAAATTATATACAACTATAAAACTAGATATTAACTTTTATTAACGAGAACTATTTAAAAAACTAGCTTGACAATCTATTAATTTATTTGACAATCTATTATTGTATTTGTAACAATGTGACGTGAGTGGATTGGGTGATTTCATATTCCAACAATAAGCAATGACGCTAACAGACACATTACGTACTAAACCGAACTATTATTTTTCAGACGAAAAATAAATGAGAATTTTTTATTTTACCATATATGTTCATTTCTTTTCGGTCTGTATGATGTCTTGAATATCTACAATATCGTCTATTTGACACATGCGTAGGTACTGTCTGCATAATTTAGGTGTCAAATAAATAATTTGGGGATTCTGAATTAGATCGGGGGTAAGGGGTTTGCGCTGAGAACGGATCTACTAGGCGGAAAAAAGCTATAGTTGATTATTTGAAAACGCATTTTCGGATAAGTGGATAGGAACTGATGGTTCAGTAAAGTGGCATCCACGTTATCCTAATGTAACTCCTTTAGATTTTTCGCTCGGAGATTTTTGAAAGATCAAATTCATACGAATAATATTAATAATATAGAGGAGCGTTCGAAAAAATAAAACCAATAAAAATACTTAATAGTGCGTAAGATGTGCAGATTCGTGAAAATGGATGCGTTTTTAACATTTATTTTAAATTTTTTTGCATTTAATTTTGGATTGGTCCCTTGATTTCCAGTGTTCCATGATTTATGGTTTCTATTTTGAAATTGTAATCTTTTTTATTCTAAGTACGTATTTTTAAGTTGTTAATTCATCTTTTTATGAACCGAGATTTCATTCCATATCTACGTATTAAGCAATCAACTTTCATTTTTAGTATTTTATATGAACTTGAGGGTTTTCCAAACACAATTTTGGTGAAACTTAACTTGGCGTTTCATTTAGGTGAAAGAGAGTTAAAGAAGCAATCGAAATAACCTAAAATATAGCTTGGGGGAAATTGCTAATATAATAAGATTCCCCTTTGAAGGAAATTTCCCACAATTCTTAAGAGATATCCTTTTTTTTTTCAATACTTTGAAATTCCTGAAAATTCCTCGCAATATCCTGAAATTCACCAAATTAACTCCAATTCTGCGTAATAGCCTAAAATTTGGAAAATATATGTTAGATTTTTGTGTAATAATGTGTTTATTGATTTGTGCTTAAGCAATATTCATGCCATACAGGTATATTCACTTAAATGTTTTTAGTTGTAGGGAAATTTTTAACTTATTCCATCATTGTTTACTTTTAGACTATTTTGGGAAAGACTAAAAAATGATCGAAACGTCAAGATTTATTCGACATTTCTTAAAAAATACAATGTGCCTTTCATAAAACCGCAGTATTATTTGCAAATTGACCTAAAATCAATAAAATACTATAAAAAAAATTATAAAAAAGAGGTCAAAGAGAAAAAAATTATAATTATCTATTAGCATAAAGATATTTAATTCAAATTTGTCAAAAAGTACTTTAGAAACTTAACAATGGACATATAACGCTACTGCAAAAACGACGTATGTAAATAATATATTATTAAAACCACCAAAAACGCGACACATTAGATTTTTTAAAGAAAATTTAAGTTTTAAAAACATACCTACAGATTTTACCTAAAATTTATAAAATGAAAAAGCATATCACAAGATTGGTTTCATTTAAAATCATTACATTGGGGAAAACGGAAAACTAGATTTAAGGAAACAAAAAGAAACATAAAATTGTACATGGTATCCCCGTGGCACACATTAGAATTTTTAGATCTCCATATTATGTAATATAAGATATGTATGTTAGCAATCATCCCCTGTAAAGTACATTCCGACGTGGTTCGCCTCCGCGTCACACCAGACAAACAGGTTTTGTTTACGATATAACAAGGGTGGCCGAACGAGTAATGGGAGTATTAGAAGATAACAAGATATAATAGAAGAGAGACGTTAAGCTGTTAAAAATACGTTGTTTTATGTGACGACAAATAATAAATGATTTTGGGTGTGGTTTTTAGATATTATTAAATAATTTAAAAATAATTGAGAATACTTTTTACATGTATATGGAGGCTTTTAGTTTTTAAAAGGTGCTGATTAACTTTTAGGAAACATTGAGCACAGGCTATTTCACGAGATGTCAAACAAAGCGGACGCGAGGATGGCTCGTTCGAAATTAAACTCATGGGGCTCCCGAATCAAATTGTACGAGAGTATTGTCTTGAATTCATTAACGTATGCTGCAGGTGTTTGGGGATTGAGGTACGACACCTTAGTAGAACGAGCCCAGGTCAGTTACTTTAAAAGACTTCTGTCATTACCCCGAAATACTCCAAACTACATCGTTCGACTCGAACCCGATTCAGTTGCCCTTAGTTACGTTCTATTGAGGTCAGCTCTTTCTTGGCTAGGAAAACTCAAAAGGATGAGCGATGCTCGTCTGCACAAGATGTGTTACTTGAGACTGCTGGGTTTGAGTACCAATCACGATGCTGACTGTAGATACAACTGGCTTTTGCAGCTTAAACATTACTTTCGAATCTCTGATTCCCTGGACATGTGGAACACCGAAGCCCCTACTCAACGGGTCTTCCGTAAATATCGTTCTTACCTGAGGCGGATGGATCTTCAAAGATCGGGAGTGTCGTCTTACCCCTACTACTTTAAGTATTTTAATCATGACGCTCTTCCACCCTACTTGGAGATCAGGTGCCCTATCTATATGACTAGACTGATAGCACAGATCAGAACAAGCAGCAAAAACTATATAAGGCTAACTTATCGCGGAATCTCGTATACCATAAAGATGGATGAATTCTGCACAATTTGTAATTTAAACAGGCCTGAAACTATCTCACACTTGATGTTCGAGTGCCCTCTGTATAGCAATGTACGAGGTTCGTATATATCAAATATATCGAACGATGATGTTTTGATTAATGCACTGGCTTCTGGCTCCATACTCACACTCACAAAAATCGTGAACTATCTTGTAAATATGCTAAAACTAAGGTCATTTCTGCTGAATGAGTAACTAAACTATCTTTTTAGGTAGGTATATTGTACTTTTTATGATTATGCGATTGTATTATTTATAGTTTGTAAGCGGTTGTTGATGTTTTTTTTTTCTTTATGTTTCAATTGCACTGATCACACATTAGGTTAAGCATAGGGGGGTAATTGGTATAACAATGATGTATTTATCAATAACTTGTAAAATGTACGTGCTCCTTGTAATAAGGTTGTAAACCTTTATGTACAATAAATGGAATAAAAAAAATAAAAAAATAACATTAAGGGCGGTTGTGTCGCCCCAATACTTTCCCGACATGATATAATATAATCAACAATATATGACCTGCGTAACGAAACAATGTTAATTATTATTATTAATATTATTGTATTATTTTCATTATTTCCGATGAACTAACATAACAAACTAACTACTTTATTCAAAAATTAGAAAAAAAAAGTATTGTCAGAGCTGGCATTTGAACTCAGAACCTTCCGCATGCGAAGCGCACGCTCTATCAATGACGTCACAAAACCCTCTTTCAAATTATTGTATTATAATTCTAATAAGATAGGTTCCAAGTTCCAACTACCTAACTGGTGTTATTTGAAACGCAATTTTTTTCTTCGCTCGCTCTAAAGCAGATAAAAAATGCAGATAAATGAGGTAGCAATCAACCCTTACTGCTATTTGAAAATTATGAGTTTGGGAGACTCCTAGGATGAACTCATTAGTTTTTGGTTGAAATCGCTTTAGCCCTGTCATACGGATGGAGACAACCGCACAGGACTAAAGCGATTTCAACCAATTTGGACATCCTGTACAATAGCGGAAGTATAATAGGTCAGACCAAAAGTTACACGAACTAACGCTACGTAAAAAATTGTGTATTTAATTGTAAAAAAGTATATTATTTACTTCAGAAAAATAAACAATATACCTACCTATTTGTTGTCATTAACTACTTCTAAAACTCATAATGTCGTCTGTAAACCTGTCGACATTACTGGCTGTGATGTTTCTATTTCAAGGTCAAGGCAGTTTTTCCTATTAATTAGATTTGTGCGCCAATTAATTATGCAAATGTTAATTGCAAATTTACAACAATTATACTTCATTCGAAAGAGAGAAATCACAAGTATTTCCGTATTATTTCAGTTTAAATTGTTTCTATACCTAAAACTAAATAAGTACCAACCAACACACACACAGAAAAATTTATACGAGGCTTGGCTGAAATGCTCGATGTCAATATTAAAGCAACGAT
This sequence comes from Apoderus coryli, assembly GCA_911728435.2. Lineage (NCBI taxonomy): Eukaryota > Metazoa > Arthropoda > Insecta > Coleoptera > Attelabidae > Apoderus > Apoderus coryli. The sequence continues at coordinate 3,708,186 of OU452204.1, read as the reverse complement.
GTGTTTTTAATAAATTAGATAGATGAGATAGAATTAGATATTAATTAAAATACATTTAATTGTCATAGCATTTGAACAAAAACTACAGAGTGTCCCTAGATTATTTGGACGACTGTTGTAAATGACAAAAAATTTCTAGTTGAAATTTAAGCTCCTGCTTGGTTTGAAATTAATTTTGACGGCTTTCAAATTTTCAAAAAACGTTTTTGTCCTCCCGTATACTACCCTTTCTAGACGAGATACGCGAAAATGTCATTAAGAAAAAAAAATGGTATTAAGAAAAGTTATTTATAATTGAAAGTTATGCCGCACTCTTCAAAATTTTAGATCTCTGAGCCAAGGTTTTTATTATTATTCTTTTAATATTAATAATTATTAACAGAATCTATATAAAAAATGAGTTTGGGGTGGTGCACGACAACGCCCGTAAAAAACTGCCTATTGCAATGGATTCTACGGAACAAAGGCTCTAAAGAAAGTTTTTACCAAAATTAATAATTTTTATTAATAAAAAAGAAATCCACGAAGTTTAAGAATCTCCATCTAGCGACCAAACGATAAGAGATAGCAAAGTTTTGTTTGCACCAGTGGTTTTCTTATTTAATTTGAGCTCCAGACGCCTGGTTTTTTTTTCTATCTATCTTCTAACAAATAAAGGGTGTTCGTGTAAGAACGCGTCCAGTTTGGGACACCGTGTACAGGATGCGTCATAACTGTCTCTCTATTTTCAAGTAGTAAACCAGGTCGGCGCCGTCGAAACGTGGGGATAGCGTCAGCAGCAAGGTAAACCGTTTTTCCTTGAAGCAGGTTTAGTCTGACACAACGAGCGTTGCGTATCAGATTTGAAATTTATTTATTTAAGGACAAAGTCCATTATTACAGCATAGGTAAAACATATAACAACAAAAATATAAACTTATAATTTAATTTAATGAAACAGTTTCAATTATGCTCGTGCCGTTCGCAAAACGCATGCAAGGATCGGAAAGGAACTCGGACGACAACAAAAAATTTATGGGACAATCTCGCGAAACCGCCACTGCGACGGTGGTACCTCAAGCGTCGAGTAAACTCACCGATAGGCGCAAAGAAATCGAGGTCCAAATAAGTGCGAGAATTGGCCATACTGATCACTCTGGGGATAAAATGATGTCGTCCGTAATTCCTACGGTGGAACTCTTCGTGGAAAAGCCGAGAGGCTCTACTATTCCTGGACGGCACGTGCAAACCAACATTGGACAGCAGAGGAAGACGATACACCAAACGGTTCAACAGCTTGTACAAAATTGTTAAGTCCCTGACGACCCCGCGATCGCTCAACGTTGTGAGACCCAGCTCATCCATCAAAGCACCGTAATCCATCACAAAATCAGTAGGTCGCCGACGACCAAGCCTGACGTGAGCGTACCTAAGGAATCGGCGCTGAACTCTCTCGACCTGGGCAATACGGCATGACGGGGCCCAAACCGCCGATGCATACTCCAAAGGCGGTCTAACGAGCGGCGTGAACAAAGTTCTAATTGTGTTGACATTGCTAAAATCTGCAGAGCAGCGCTTTATGAAGCCCAACACTTTGAGCGACTTGGAAGTCGAATATCTGAGGTGATCGATATAATTTAAAGAGGTGTCTAGGTAAACTCCCAAATCCCTGACTGAGGATCTATATTTTAGAGCTGAATGATCAATAAAATATGCATACGAAAGTGGTCTTCTAGTTCTAGTAGTTAAAATTAACGCTAACGCATTTAGAAATATTTAACGACATATACCATACATCTCACACCAATGCACAAATCTCACAACATCATCTTGCAGAAGATAACAATCTGTGGGACCGCCAATACGCCTGTAACATTTCAGGTCGTCCGCCGCGAAAAGCCTAAATTCACTATTAATGAAACAATGCCCGATATAATTAACAAATAAGTTAAATAATAACGGCCCCAGGTGAGAACCCTGGGGGACACCTGGTGAAACAAAAATAGGAAGAGAAAGGAATTCATTGAAACGTTAAGATAGGAGGCTCAGCCTCAACTTCGGCTTTTGTGTAATTAATTTCACACAATAAAGTCATTATTATTATCTACCACCAAGGTAGCTCTCCAACCATGTCAACATCGGTGCTGTCTCGCCAATCCGCCTCAACTTATAAATGATGATTCACGCAGTCGAAAGCCTTAGAAAAATCGGTGTAGATGGCATGCACTGGTAACCGCCCTCCAAGGCTCGTGAAAAATAATTTGTATATTCACTGTTAAATAAATAAATTAATTATATTTCAAATAACATTCATTTTATTATACTTTAAAAATAGGAACACAGTTATTCCGCAGCCTGTACTTATTAGTAATTTTTTAATGCTCTCTAGCGAATTGATCACAGTTCCGTAACCCTTGGCAAACAAGTTAATTTTTATAACAGAAAGGTCCTATTTTGATATTTCTAGGGTAGTTTTTCTGATTTTCTCGCCATCTTGTGTCGTTTCATCAGAATTTATCGCAACCATAATTTAAATGAAATTGTGGTTGTATAAAATTCGTTTAACTTGTGTTAATAATAACAAAAATAGAAGAGAAATATGAGTTTTGGTAATTCGTTAGAGACATGCAAATCATGCCAAAAAATGTATCGATTAGCGGTCAGTAATAATAATTTTAATTTAAGTTGAAATAATAATATACTATACTAAATCATATTTTAAAAAAATAGAAACAAAATAAAACAGTTTTCAGTAACTTAATGCGTTGTTAAGCAACATTTTTATTACTTTCTTTACAATAGTAACAAGTACGTATAATGTAAAATGAAACTGAAAAGAGATATTTTCGTTTCATGCTTTGTGACGCAAATTTTTTTCAAGTCAGTCTTCATTTATATACATAATAATAAAGTCAGCAATGAATATTATTATACCAAATATAGAATTAAAAGTTCTTTTTCTACGTCATCCAAATGTGTTTATGTATTGTGTTTGATGCAATTTATTTTTAGGTATGTGTGTATTCCAAATATGGTTATGGAAAATAAAATAAAAATTTGTCTTGTTTGATAATTATCCAGTATTTGCATATTATTACATGTAGTAAAATTCATTATTTACGTTTATCTAAATTTCAGCGAATTGTACACTGGAATGTGGAACATTTCCAAAGCAAATAAATTCTTTAAATACATATATGTTCATGTTAAAACATGGTCCATTTAAAGATCCAAATTGCCACTATAACGGTTTTATTAATGTTTTGTAAAATATTATGAATCCTCATTTTCTTGAATATTTGCTCATTAGACGGCGATTCTAATATTAAAAGCTTTCGCAACAGAAAAAATAAATGTATGTTTCGTCAAACTTACCAAATGCTTGGCATCGTCAAAAATAGCAACAGAATTTTGATTTGTGGGATATTTTTCATAAACATATTAGGAGTAAGGAGCATACCCTAAAAGCCTATAATATAATCAAAAATATACGACGTGCGTAACGAAACAGAATTTTAATAATAATTGTTATTATAGTTTTATTATTTCCCATAAAGTATTGTAGTAATTTTTCGAGAATCAAGTGAGAATCCACATTTTATTTTATCAAACAAAACAATTTTCCGCAAAATGTAATTAAAATGATTTATGTCAAGATTTCTTATTCATTATATGTATATCACTGATGATGGCATTTTATATCGAAAAATGTATGGTGACGTGCTTTGTTGAGTAACTTGGCACAATTGAAATAATTATAAATTCAATTTTGTGGAGTCGACTCATTTTTATTCTACAAGGGGTTTCTAAAATAGGTGGTCAAAATTTGTGAGCGAATTGGGGACGTCTAATTGTGAAAAAAACCTAAATTGTCGTTTTTCGAAAAGTCCTTACTTACAAAGATACAGCGTGTTAAAGATGACTGCCTGAGGATGATTTTTTTGAAATATTTTCGAAACGAGTAAAGATGAATTAATCAAATGTAGCATATTTATTTACCTAGTTAAATGTCGTAAACTGACATGAAATTGCATAAAAAAGGATGACCATAGGCGGGCAAACGGGGGGGACCCTTGCCTTAATTGTAACCTAACTTTTTTTCCTTGTGACTTTTACGCCATTTGCGTCAAAAATGTGATAAATAAAATTATTGAAATACAGTTTGCTAACGAAAAATTTTCTAAAATTTTATTAATGCTGTGACCAGTTTTGTCCTAAAATTTTAGGACAAAACTGGTAAAGTGTTGTTTTTCCAACTCAGTGGTATCATTGAGCATCCGTTAAGGTTTGTCATTATGTTTATGGAACACGCCCGTTTCTACAAAGCTCATTTTCTCAGGCGTTGAGAAACTCGTTAAGTGTTAAATGTTGTCTAGAATTAATTTGATAACGTATACGAATTTTTGCGTAGCGGCTTTTTTTATCGTCGTTCTTACAATTTTTGAAACAAGCATTTACAGCCCTGGTGGCGCGGCTCCTCCATGGATTTTATATTTAATTATTACATGAGCTCTTCGTTTGAAAATCATAATCTAGTATGACCTTGTTGTTTGAATTAGCTTTAAACAACTATTCTTTAAATATTTATAAATAAAACCATGTCGTTAAACTATAGTACATGTCTAAACGTTTCTGTTGTATAAACAAAAAAATCACGCCTTAAAAATTCCGAGACAATGTTTAATGCATTTGGTATACATACAATGTTTCAAGATAAATTTTCCAAAAATGCGAGTGCAGCCAATAAAAAATTATTGTTTTAATAACTACCTACAAGAATCTCAGACTAAATACGAGTTCCCCCAAATGGGTAAGCAAATCATAAATAATATGAATACCATACATAATAAATTATTATGTTTAAGTATTTGTAGAATTTTTTATTATGATTGTAAATAAATGAAATAAATATAAATATGGAGCTTTTAAAATTGAATTGAATGACATTTTAAGAGAGACATAAATCAAAAATTGGATAGTTATTTATATGGTTATTTATGCATTATTTATTATAAAGTGAAGTTTGTATAGTTTGTATGATTTAATTAATTTTCTGGGCAACTTTTACATTTTGAATTCATTATAATTGCTTTTCTATGTGCTGACATTTCTAGAATAAGAAGTTTTATTATTATTATGTCCTGAAGATAACTATTTTTCAAACTATGGTCTTAATATTAACTCACTGTTAAAGCAATATTAAAAGAACGTTTATTCCAAATAAGTAAATTCACAAAGCAAATAAGTTCAAAACACGAAAAGATGTTCGGTTATAATATAGCCATAATCGTTGGTTGTTAAATTTGGGTTGAAAGTTTCACAGTTGGAGTTGTATCAGTTTCTAAGGTTTATACAGGGTGTTTCAAAAAGGCGCGGCAATATTTAAGGGTGTATTTTCTCAGGTCATTTTATGACAAAAGTTCCCATAAACATTGCTTCCAAGATACAAGGTGTTAAAGTTTGTTTGTTTTTTTAGTTAAGTCAAATATCTCCTTACCGATTTTTATGAAATTTGTCCGTTGTTGTGTGGCGTTAGTGGTGCAACTTAATAAAAATTATTAATGACAACAAAAATGTACGCCACTGACTGTAATTTAATTTCTAATTGTCTTGAGATAAAGCAACTAAAACTACAACTTTTTTATCTCCTGTAATTTTTTCATATGTTGCTTCGTCTACGAAATAAAAATTTAAAACATTTTTCAACATACCAAGAATATCTGCGAATATTTCAACTAAAAATAACATTAAAATTTCGAAGCTAGATAAAAATAAATAAATAAAGTAACATTTATACCTAATAAAAAAAATACAAAAACTGTTGAAAGTGACCACCTCCAGCTCGGATACATGAATCCAATCTTCTCATCATTGACTGGCGGAATCTTTTAAAAATACCAGGGTCGTTTCTAATCGAATTATACCCAGCAATAATACGATTCTTCCTGTTAAAAACTCACGAGCAACCTGACTAAAATGCGCTGGTGTACCATTGTGCATAAACCACATTGCATTTCTTATTGCCAATAATACGTTTTCCAGAAAGCTTATATTCCAGACAGTCGCGGTATACCTCTCCGGTAAGTTTTCCTGGTAGAAATATGGGTCGAATTAAGCCCACAACATGTCACCCACAATTCCAATCCAAACGTTCTACGAGAACTGATGTTGAAAATTATCTTCAAATATCACATGCGTATTTTCGTCACACCATAAATCACTATTATTATGAACATTTCTTGAAAAACTCGCTTCATCAGTAAACAAAATCAACATCAGAATTTCAACAATTTTGTGCAAAAGCCACTGACAGAATGCCATACGTGGAGGAAAATCAGCAGGAATAAGTGCTTGAACGCATTGGATGTGGTATGGATATAACAAATTGTCCTTATTAAGAATGCGCCAAATAGTGCTGTTACTTACATTCAAAACCTCAGCAACTTTTTGAGTAGAAGTACCTGGATTTTCTTCAACTATGTTCAGCACATCCTCTTCCAGCTCTATCGTTCTTGCTGTCTTTGGCCTTCCTGTTCCTCCAGTTCGTTTTAGTGTGGCTATTTAATAATAATAATAAAGTTTTTTTATTGCATCAGTAGTAAACAATTACAATTATAACATACCTAATGCAATTGGGCGAGATTTAGTACGGTACAGTACATATAACCGTCTGTTCAGCTAACCCATAGACAATAAAATAATATACAAGAATAATATTTATGAATATAACAATACATGGAAAAGATTAAATATAGAACAATAATATCAATAATTTACATTAACCCCAAAACAGTAACAAACAACAATAGGTAAGACTGTCCATCCCCACATCGCTCAACCATCTATCCCAAGTGAGCCATTGCGCTTCATATGTATTCGCCTAAATGAACGCTTAGTTTTAGCTTCCCTCAATTCTTTAGATCGGGAGTTTATGCATTTAGCCACTGTATATGAGAAGGACCGTTTGTACAATTCCGTGGAATGGATGGTATATTAAGTGTATTAGGGAAGCGTATATTTATATTATGAATATCTGTCCTAAACTGGATTTTATTGTACAAATAAGGTGGTGTTTTATTTTTTAAAATAGAAAAATATCGAACTGAGGTATGCAGTTGTCGTCTGTCGTGCATATTAATCCAGTTGGCCTTACACAAAGTGTGGCTGACTCTCTGGAACCTGCAAAATCCAAATATCAGTCTCAAACATGAATTCTGGAGTTTTGTATCCGATTTTTATCGACCACCATCAAGCTGGCATTATAAATGGTATCGCAGTAGTTAAAATGTGATAATACGAGCGTGTCACACAACGAAATTTTCAGGTTTCTGGTCAGAACTTCCCTATTATGAAATACCGTCTTAAGGTTTAGATAGGCTTTCTGGAGAGACTTTGTAATTCCTCGTCAAGCACAAGTCCAAGATTTTTAACTTTTTCATGGAATTCCACAACAGTGTCAGATATTTTAAGCATATTGCAAACGTATTTAAGAATATCTATCTTTCAGTTTTTCAACCGAAGACAATTGCAACAGTTTTCTTCGCATTCAGTCTCAGACAATGGCTCTCCGCAAAAACTCTAAATGACTCTAAATCGTTGTTGATGTGTGCATTCTTTAAGGTAAACGACAAATAGAGTTGAGCATCGTCGGCAAAGTAGTGCTCTTGGCAATGAGAAATTACACTGGGTGCGTTGGATGCTGAACAGTAACGGTCTAAGTACTGATCCCTGAGGAACCCTCCTCCTTAGAACAAGAAAACGAGAAAGTGCTCCCTTGTAAGAAACAGCTTGTTCTCGGTCCGCAAGATAATTCACAAACAATTTAGTTGCACCTGTGGTTAGCCCAATATAATGCAGTATAGATGTAAGAAGCTCATGGACTCAGGGTATCAAACGCTTTGGAGAAATCCAAAAGTGCTAGTACAGTGAGCTTTTTGTTATCTATTGCCTTGAAGATATCATCCCGGCCTAAATCCAGACTGTGTAGTATGGAGTTATTATCAATATATTACAAGTTATGTCTCAATTACTTTCTCCAATATTTTAGAGAATGTTGGGAGAATACTAATTTGCCTTATACTTTTAAAGTTTGTGGTATTTGAAGTTTTCGGAAATAGAAGGACTTTAGCCAGTTTCCAACACTTTGGAAACTGTGATTTTATTAGACTATAATTAATTATATGGGTTATAAATGGCAGTAGAAAAGGAACACATAATCTTATTGTATCGATGTTTATGCCATCAGCACCCACAGCTGTTGTTTTAACATTTTTAATTATGTTTAAAACAGTGATCTCAGACCCAGGTTCAGAATCAAATTTTGGGGAGGTGTGGTCAATCACATTATGAGAATAGAAGCTCAACACCTTGTTATCGGGCACTAAGGGCGTATAGAATTTAAGAAGTAATTATTTGTGTCGTTCACATCACTGAGTTCTTCCGGTAGAGCGTCATGAAGGCGTCGATGAATACTTTCGAAAATTTTTCAGGAGCCATACGCTGAGGAAATCTTTCAGTGTACAACCGCCTAGCTTCTAATGCATTGCCATCAGCGAGTCCATATATGAGGTGCATGTCGGTCATCTCGGCATTTGTATAGTGATTCATGACTTCAAGAAATTTGACAGATTAAAAATAATTGGACAGTCAAATATCATCAACATTACCGATTTTTATTTCTTTATTATTTATGTAAAAACTCTTCTTTTTTTTTTACTTATTAACTATTTATCTGAAGTTTTTGGGACAAACTTTAAACTTTAAATATACCATTAAATACTTGCCGTAAATAATTAAATTAGATGACTAAGTAGGTACCTATACGTAATTCATAGACCAATAAAATTAATTAAAAATATCATAATATACCGTTTCGTTTTGTTTAAAATTATTTATTTATATAAATAGACCTGTTTTATATTCCAAGATAAATTTAGTATTATGAGAAAAGTTAATATTTTGTATTATATTGTATTTTTTCAGGGTCGTCAACTGAAAAATGACGAAAGAACCAGCATTACATCTGGTGATGGCGTTTCATGTTTACTGTTGCAGAATATTACAACAGATGACAGTGGTAAATATGACGTTAGTGTGGAGAATCTATATGGCGCCGATTGTCACTATGCTTCCGTATCAGTCGAAGGTAAGAGAAACTTTTACATTATTTATGTATTTATTATACAAAAATATGCATGTCTTCATTAAACCTTAACGTATATATTTACATAGCCATATAAATTTTATTTTATTGTTATGGATACGTGGAGATTATCTGTTGTACTATAGAGTTACAGTGTGTATTAAAATAATCCGTGCATAGTTGCTCCTTCTCATAGAAGTCCATTAGAGTTAAGGAGAATTATTAGAGCAAGATATTAAACTGCCTTCTTCCAAAGCTTTAGACGACTGGTCTCGAGCTGTTAATGTTCCTAAACATTCTCCTACTTGAAGCATGTAAACGGGCAAGATAAATATTATGTTTCATTGTTCGTGTCCTTATTTATAGACCGCTTTCGTATATTGCTGGTTTCTCATAGATTCAATGTTCAAATTTTTGTAGTTTCTGTGATATCTCACTAAACGTTACTGCCTAAGGAGGCAGCAATATAGTTGCGAAATGTTGCTTCCTCCTCCTATGAAACACAGAAAAAAAAACCTTGGTTCAGATAGATAAAAAACGTAAGCACCACAGGGACAGCCAAAACCTTGTCTACCCCTTCTAGAAAAATTTACTGGATAGACATTATGTCATTTAGAGTATATTCTTGAATAGTTTACATATGCTTCTTGTCTAAAAGAGACAAACACTTTTTGTCATTTAAATAAAAATATATTGTATGCCAGCAAAGTTTATTAGTAATTTTAGTAATGTAGAAAAATTTACTGGATAGACATTATGTCATTTAGATAATATTCTTGAATAGTTTACATATGCTCCTTGTCTGGGAAAGACAAACACTATTTGTCATTTAAATAAAAGTATATTGTATGCTAGCAAAGTTTACTAGTTACTTTAGTGATGATACTCGTTTAATGTCTATCCAGTAAATTTTTCTACATTACTAAAATAACTAATAAACTTTGCTAACATACAATATATTTTTATTTAAATGACAAATAGTGTTTGTCTCTCTCTTCTAGTAATTTTTTCTAGAAGGGGTAGACAAGATTTGGGGGCCCCTGTGGTGCTTACGTTTTTTTATCTGAACCACCATCAGGTTTTTAGTGCGACTCTTATTTATTTATTTTTTTAAAATAAACTTAAGCCTACTGAAAATCTTGTATTAGGTATAATTTAAGCTAGGTATATATAGTCAAACTTCAATCTACACATGTTAAAGTGGGTAGGTATAATGCGGCTGAATCCTTTGCAGGAATTCCTGAGAATATTGCTCAGCACATAAACAACTAGGGTTGGTTGATCTTGGAAACGGTCGGAGTGACAATGTCGGTTAACTTAGAGAAAAGTTGTACTATTTAAACACCTTTTCAATGGTGTTTTCAAAAGTAAAGTAAATTTAGCAGTTTTCGATAATTTCTTAAAAATCAATTTTTTGCGATATTAGTTTTTATTGATTTCAGACATTATTTTTACATATATATAAAAAAAATGAAAAGCACTTTCTCATTGTTGCTTTTTGAGGAGACTCGACGTTTCGTTTTCGAAAAACCATCAACTTCGATTTTTTAAATACGGCCCTTGATTTTCTATTGTAAAATTTAAAGCCATTTTCAATTCAAAAATACGTGGTTTAAACAAGTATTCAGTATTTTTAGTTGTTATTTAAATTTATACAAGAAAAATTGCCATAGTTTGGGACTTAACTGACTGAATGCAGAGTAAGTATATACTTAATTAGTAATTTTTGCAAAAAAATTCTTTCGACGTTAATCAAAATTATTTATTATTATTTGCCAATTTATTTCTGCCAGCACATTTTATTCTGTACGCAGTTTTTTAAATTTAGTTAAAATGTTTGTGCTTTTTGAAATTATTAAAAAAACGTCTTTCTCAGATGAATCTTTTACGAAAAATAAGTGCCAAACTATGGCGATTTTTCTTGAAGTTTAAATAACAGCTAAAAATACTGAAAACTTGTTGAAACCATTCCGTTACATCTATTTTTGTTTTGAAAATGGCTTTAAATTTAACAATAAAAAATCCAGGGCCATCTTTTTCTCATAAAAAAGTAACAATGAGAGCTTTTAAGTTTTTTATATCTGTAAAAATAATGTCAGAAATCAATAAAAACTAAAATCCCAAAAAATTGCATTTTCTTAAAAAAAATACGGCCTTGTAAAATATAGTTTATACCTAATTCATTTTCTACTATAAATATTATACATTTCAAGATCTACTAACTAGGTACTAGGTAGTTATCTAATTTGGGGACAAATAAACCTAAAATGTATTGGTTATTTAAAAAAAAATCGAGTTTTTCCGAAAAACAATGACGCTGAAACAAGAAAAAAATATCAAAGAAACTTTAGATTCCTTATGAGGAAACTAAGTAAAGTGACAGATTCTACCGGTACGTACGAGGAATGATAAGATAATTCCAATCCACAAATCCTAATTCACAGACATTGGTAAAATGGTAAACAAATCAATACACACCTACCTTTACAAAAGAAAGAAAAAAGTCATACCTAGCTAAAATATTTATGTAACTTCTTTTGAAAAACTGCATTAATTTGCTAAAAATTAATCCGTCCCTGGCAAATTAAATATATTATCGTGAACCCATCTAAACTATTGTTTAGTTGCTGTAAATGGAGGAATTCCATATTAAGATTGATTAAATTAGAAAAAGTATTTTAAATTAGGATTACTTAAGTACCTACTAAATAATACGTATCTAGATAGGTATCTATTGCCAAAGATTATATCTGATATTGCCATGAAATAAGATTGTTTGCATTGCTCGTAAAATTATAAAAATAAATAATTAAATAATAATTATTATAATTTACTTACTGAGAAAAGTATCAACGAGCTCCCCCAGATTCCAGCTAATTAATATTTCTTTTGTTTCCTCCATAGATATTAATAATATATGAATATTTAACAAAACTCAACACACCAAACTAATCACTACACTTAATTATGTTGGATGCACATTGGGGGTATAATACATATCTGTTACTGTTTGTATAGTCCGTCCTCACCACTTGTAGAAATTGGGATATCAATATCTAGGTATATACTTACTATCAATAAATCAAAATTTAATATATTAAATTAAAATATCTTCAGATTAGAACACAAAATAACTAGATCCTAGTTAGAGCGACGCCAAGCCAAGACTCTAATCAAAAAATACCAAAATGAAACCCCGTCCCTCTACACCAAGCGAGACGCACTAGGTACAAGTTGGTACATACATAGAAGATGAAAGTTGTCGGCACCGGCTTTTACAAAGGGTTTTAGGTACGTGGACTAGCAGCGGGGACAAACACATTAGGTAGAACGGGGAATAACCGTTGGCTGAAATAGAATGACGACTTATGTACACAAGTATAGGTTCCTATCTCTACCAGATAAAATAATTCGATATTTTGGAGGATGGAAATTTCGTAAATGAAAAGTATTAGGTAAAATAACAATTACACAGATTTAAATAAATCAGTGCCTATTTTAGCTATGTACTTAGTTGTTAAAATCTTATTTATACTTAAATATTATAATCCACATACCTAGGTACATTAATATACTAAAGCAGATAACTAAAATTTATAGGTAGGTAGGTATATGTTCCTATTAGAACTAATTTAGTTTTGGGTTTCATAAAACGATTTTTGAGAATAGTTAGGTACGTATAGGTACCAACCTAATTACCTCATTAAGTATTTTCTTAATAATAATAGCTACACCTAAGTGGGTAGGTACGTATGGAAATCTGTAGGTGTACAATACCTAATTCAAGCAGAATACCGAACTCATTTAGCGCAAATAAAATTTTATATAGGTTCACAATTTGAAATCTTATTTAACTAATGCACATACAAGTTTCGTTTAGATGAGAAAATATCAGCTTAGCAGGAAAAATTGTCGTTTTTAGATAATGTAGCTACTCATACTTGATAACTACATTTATTACTTTAACAAAAATTTTGCGAAAACTAGCAAATTCACCTCTAAATAATATTTTTTATTTGGATAAACCAAGTTTTTTTTTCTGTGCACGGAATTATTATTAGAAAACTTGTCCAATATGGTTTCGTCGATAAGCTGAATCATATTTGAGCAATCGAGTCCAATATGTGTTTTATAATGCATTTCAATAAAAGGATTACTTGGGAACATCGGCATCAGGTGTTCGTCAGGTCGAACCTGGTACCCCTGTTGTTTTTGATATTTATCAATGATCTTGAGAAACGTTTGAGTTGTGCAAAATTGATATTTGCGGATTATGTTAAAACCTACATGTCGATTGATGACCCCAATGACTGTAGCTTATTACTACTGGTGTAGTTTGAATAAGCAATGTTTGAATGCCTCGAAATGTAAATATGTTGTTTACACAAAACAAATAGAGCCTTATGACCATATCTATCATGTGGGTCAGACGATTGCTCGAGCTAATACTGTTACAGATTTGGGAGTCGTCTGTGATCCTAAGTTGGCATTCGCTGAATACATCAATACTAAGACGTTGGAGTGGAGTAAGGTTTAGGGTTTTATTGTCAGAAACTGTAGAAATTTTAATAACATTGACTCGTTACTATCTTTATATTAATGACATCACGGCTAATCTTCAGAGTAGATGTCTATTGTTTGCTGATGACATAAAAATATTCCGCATCATAAAGGACCGCAGCAACTGTCTCCGATTACAGGAGGACTTAGATCAGTTAGAGCGATGGTGTACTTTCAATAGAATTCCACTCAATAAAAGCATATGTAAATTCGTAACATTTACCAGACCATTATAACATTAGCGGTGCCGTCCTTGAAAAGTGCTAAAGTCTGCGGGATCTGGGTGCCACATTCAAGAAATGACTGCTAGTGTGATGCGTAGTCTGAGTTTTGTTGTTAGTTCGACCTCGGGATTCCGGAGCGTACCCTGCTTGGTATCTTTATACCAGTCACTGGTTAGGTCCAAGTTGGAGTATGTATCTGTTGTATGGTCCCCAATCTACCAAGAATACCTCTATTCTAAAATTTAGGGGAGGTATCCATTCAGAGGTTATGATCATCCGTTTTTACTGTCGTGTTTCGGGGTTCGGTCTTTGAATTCCAGAAGAGTTTTTGCATTTCAGATATTTTTGTTCAAGATCTTGAATGCTGGTTTCAATTGCTCTCGACTGTTGATGCATGTGAGCCTGAATGTACCTCAATTCAATGCCTGATCTGTTTCGCATCCCGCAGACTCGCACAGTTTTTGAGGGCAGAGCTCCAATTCTGAGAGCTTGTCAGTTATGTAATGTATATAATATTGATAAAGAAGTCAACTCCTTCAATCAGGAGTTTGAACTATTTAAACCATTTTTGACAGTTATAGAAAATAGTTATTTTTGTATTAAGTGTGCAAAATGAGTGTTTTGTAAATGGCACATAAGAGTGTTAATTTTTGGCCGAGAGTTGTCGAGGTCAAAAATTCATTCGAATGTGCCATAAAACAGGAATTTTCACACGAAATCCAAACAATATTTTTTCTACAACTGTTATATTATGATTCTTTTTAACTTTGTTAAATAATTCAAATGAATCGCACCCTGTATTTCCTAAATGTTGCAACATAAAAATCGTATCTATGGAAACATCATGTTTAACAATGCTAATTACAGTGACATATATTGTTAGCTTTCAAATCAAGTGTCACATATTTATTTTTTACACAGTAAAAAAAATCGCGTAGAATTTTACACGAAAAGTGGTCTATATAAGTCCACACCATTTCGTGTATATTCTACACTAAGATTTGTGGTAACTACCGTCTACAATTGACACAAACCAGTGTTATACATAACACACCATATTGTGTAAATTTTACACCAATTCGTGTTAAAAATACACAGAGCAGTGTATTCTACTTCATTTATCCGTGTTAAATTAACACTAAACAGTGTTAAATAGAGTACACTGAAAGGTGTAATATATTTATCTACAGTAGGTATTAAGTATAGAAGAAAAAAGAAATATTGGATTATTTTTAGACTTGTTTATTATATTCAAAAACACATAAAACATTTGAGTCATATTTCAAAGGAACTTATGCAAAATATCAAAATTGCAACAGTACAACTGAAACATTTTTAATTAAAAAACAACAAACTACTTACTTACGTAATAAATAAAAACATATTTTGGAACTAGAAACAATATGACATTTTTAGTTAAAGCCATAGTAACATTATAGGGTTCTTTGTACTTTAAACACTTATTGAATCACGTTTCTCAGTCTCTGATAAGTTTTACGTCTTTTCTCACAAAATTTAATTGAATTTACAAGTTAATATATCACTCATATTTATTTGTTTTATAAGAAGTTTTAAGTTTTAACCCTCTATGAGACTCAGTACTTAATTCTGTTCATGGACGAATCATAAACAATCTGGAACTGCGTCGGTGACGCCAGACAAACGACAGGCGCATGCGCCAACTTGGACTCATATTATACACTACAGGGTGTATAATCGTTCATTGTGCAGTGTAAATTTAAATATTTTTTGTGTACAAGTAATGCGAGTGGTGTATAAAATAACACAGTGTCTGAGAAAGTAACACGGAACAAGCACATAACTTGATTTTACACTGTAGTGTGTGAAATACTATTTTACCAAATTTGATTTCGTTACTAGGCCGGCACAATACGAATAATGGTGTAGAATTGTTACACACAAGGCGTTTACCACTCCGTCGTGTAATTATACACGGGATTATTTTTTACTGTGTATTTTGCGCCCTAGTGTGCAAAATATTTAGGGCCATGGGCAACGTCAAAATATAGTGGCAATTGAAAAAACTGGAGTTCGCACACTGACATTAGTATAAAAATATGAACATTTTTTGACAGTTGTAGAAAAAAGTATTTTGTTAGGATAATAACGCAGAATCCCTGTGTCTAAAACGAAATTGATACCTCTCTTGTATCAAAAATGACCGTACGCCAATGGTAGGTACTAAAATAATGAATAATTTTCTATAGATGGAAATAATATGCCATATAATACTAATATTTAAATGGAAATGCCTATATTTATCTATAAATAATAATATAATTATTATTTTGATTGATAGCTGATAATCAGCTACTAAAGGCGAGATCAAGCGAAAGTTGAATTAAATTTTGTTTATGTAACACTTAACTAAGTTAACAAATGAGATCACTCATGATTTTAATAACTACTATAGATAGCGGGTTAGATTGGCTTTTATGAACAATTGCAAACGGTTCAATCGATTTATCAAAAAGAAAGTCGTATTTTTTATATTATTTTAATCGCGCAAACTTATTGATCATTTGGAAATATTCGTATTTAAATTGATATAAAATAATTTAAACTACTATCTTGCAAATTAACTTGATTGCTAAGATTACTTAATGTAGTAAGTTGATTCTGCATCTAACATCTGTATCATATTTCTATTGAATCCAATATACAGGGTGTCCCCTCTCAATTGGAAAAAACTTCTGGGGCATATTGAGGAACCATAGACAAGCAGTTTGAGATAAGAGACTGATGTCCGGAAGTGCATGGTTTTCAAAATACAGGGTGTCAATGTTTTTTTCAAAAACCTTTTTTTATCAATATCTCAAAGACACGTTAACCGATTTTCTTGAAATTCGCTGGTGATGTAAGCTTAATAAGACGCTCAGTTAGCACTAATTAAATGTTAATTATGACTTCCAGTGGCGCCCCGGGGGACAGTGTCACGAATAAAAATGGCAAAAAAATGTACGCTACTGACTTTTTTGAAAATTTTATATATATTTTTTTTTGAAAGCTCAGTTAAAAATACAACTTTTTTGTCACTTGATATTTTTTCGTATCTCTCTCTGTATTCGAGAAAAAATTGTTATTAAAAACTTTATTAAAAGGTTCATTATTACTAGAAAGAAAAACAAGGAGGGTTTTTTAAAAATAGTTTATTATTAATAGTGAAAATCTAAAACAAAACAATGTTGTCATGGTAACACATAAACATGTCAAAATTTAGTAAAAGTGTCAGTTTATAAGTACTTAATTATCTTCAAACGTTACACTTGCAAAAATGAATCGTTTTGAATTAGCCGAGCTTGCAGATATGCATCTGTTGTATGGGGAAGCGCGCGGTAATTCTTTGTTTGCACAACGGTTGTACGGGCAGCGGTTCCCAAATCGTGAATTGCCAAATCATAAGATTTTTGTCAAAATCTACGGGAGACCGGTTCATTCGTGGTAAGTATTGCAGAAATGGCAACTTTCCGTGTTTTTTTCTTGCTTGCTGTTTCTGTTTTACAGCCGATCTACGAGGCTTTGTTATCTTTGCAGCCTATTCAAGAATTTGCAAGGCAGTCTCCGATCAGAGATGCCGTTGAGGATGAAGTCATGGCACGCATTCAGAATGAGCCCAACACTAGCACTCGTCAGATTGCGTCGCGACTTGATTGCAGCAAAAATACTGTCCATCGAGTATTGAAAATCCACGATCTGCATCCATTTAAACTTCAAATGGTGCAGCATCTACTGCCTGGCGACGCTTCTCGGCGGCTCAAGTTCTGCGAGTGGTTGCTCGGTCAAGCGGATGAAAACGCTGATTTTTTAAGTATAATCTTCACGAGCGATGAAAAAGGATTTTCGCGCGCGGGGACATTCAATCCTCGTAATAACCACGAGTGGAGCGAACAAAATCCCAATGCTACGCACATCAGAGGATATCAGCAGAAGTTTGGTGTTAATGTTTGGGCAGGTTTTCTGGGCGACCATTTGATTAGGCCGTACGCTCTACCTGATCACCTCAACGGGAATAGCTATCTAGTTTTTTTGATACTCTGCCCGAGCTGCTGGAAGATGTATTCCTCCAGTTGCGTAGAGAGGTCTGATTCCAACACGATGGTTGTCCAGCGCATTTTGCGCGCACCGTGAGAGGTTACCTCGACCAAACCTACAACAGGTGGATTGGCCAGCAAGGTCGCCGGACTTGGCCCCCCTATACTTTTATCTTTCGGGCGAAATGGAACCCCTGTGCCGACAATGGAGGACCTAATTGCTAGAGTTGTGGTGGCGGCAGAATTTATCGCGAACGATCAAGGCGTGTTTGCTCGCGTGCGTGATTCCTGGCTCGACAGGTGCAGAAAATGCATCGAAATGCATGGTGAACACTTTGAGCATTTGTTCCACTATTAATAATAAAATATTTGTAAAAAAGCCTCCTTGTTTTTCTTTCTAATAATAATGAACCTTTTAATAAAGTTTTTAATAAAAAAAATATTCTCGAAAACGGAGAGAGATACGAAAAAATATTATGTAACAAAAAAGTTGTATTTTTAACTGAGCTTCCTAAAAAATATATAAAATTTTCATAAAAGGTCAGTAGCGTACATTTTTTTGTCATTTTTATTCGTGACACTGTTCCCCAAGGCGCCACTGGAAGTTATAATTAACATTTAATTAGTGCTAACTGAGCGTCTTATTAAGCTTACATCACCAGCGAATTTCAAGAAAATCGGTTAACGTGTCTTTGAGATATTGATAAAAAAAGGTTTTTTGAAAAAAACTTTGACACCCTGTATTTTGAAAACCATGCTCTTCCGGACATCAGTCTCTTATCTCAAACTGCTTGTCTATGGTTCCTCAATATGCCCCCGAAGTTTTTTCCAATTGAGAGGGGACACCCTGTATATGTCAGTCCTACTAAAATAGTAGTGCTATATAGAAATACTAATAATAATAAAGGTCTTTTAATACATATTTAACAAACAAATAAATGAATGAAATTTTTACATATACGCAATTGGGCGAGATTCAGTACGGTCCCAGATAAAGAAAACTTACGTATCTGGGGTACGGTGCTATGCGGTTGCATATTACCGTCTGTTCAGCTACCCATAACTGTTAATAAATACAAACAAATACAAAAAAAAAATACACTCACTAAACATTACAGTAAAATAAACTAAATACTTTTAGCATACAATCCATGCAAGATATCCTCAAAATTATATTAATTAAGCTTGATATTATGTCATTCCACTTTATGAAGAAAAAAAGAAAGCAAGATCGTAAAATCCTATTAAATTTTCTTTTAAACGCATATTTTGAGAAACTATTCCTTAAATCACTGGTCCAAGAATTCACGCATTTAGAGACGGTATAAGAATATTTCTGTTTTGTGAATAGGTATATTTACTGAATTAGGAAAACGAATGTTAATATTATGGATGTCTGTTCGAGATTTTATTTTATTGTAAAGATATGGAGGTGTTTTATTCAGAAGAATAGAAAAATATCTCACCGATGTGTAAAGATTTCGCCTTCCTTACATATTTATCCAATTAGCTTGGGTCAATGTCCGGCTGATTCGATCAAACTTTCGTATTCCGAATATGAGACTCAGGCAAGAGTTCGGCAATTTCTGGATGCAGCCTTTGTCAGCTACTGTCAAGCATGGATCGTATATTGTATCACAAAAATTTAAATGTGGTAGTACTAGAGTTTCACAGAAGAATATTTTAAGCTTTGAGGGAAGACAATGCCTATTTTGAAACAGAAACCTCAATTTTAAGTACGCTTTTTGTAAAGAGTTACTTACGGCTCATCTCATCAGGGTGAATCAAACTTACGTTTTTTTAAATGGAAAGCCCTATTTATTATTCCACAATTTTATTGGTTTAGAATTGACATTAATCATACTAAAATTTTAGAAAATTATACAGAGTGCTTCAAAAGTTGCCACTAGTATTATATGCAAAACATGGCGAATTCTAAGGCTTCTGTACTGGAACTGAAATAATTTAACCTCTGCTTCTTACGGGCATAGCTTTTTGATAGTTATCAATTTTTAGAAAAAGATAATTGTTATTATATAGTGCAAAACCTGTATACAGAGTGAGTCCAAACTCAATTTTCCAAATGAGACATCCTGTATATAATATCAAAAACTGAAAGGAAAATTGATAAGCTTTTATTCTTATATAGCCTTTCTTATATCTAAAGCTATTAGTTTTTAAGATATTTATGTATTTATAAATATTTTATTTCTCGTAGTTTTACTTAATTACTTACTTATTATACAAACAATGTTAGACAACTAAAAACGCCTTATTTTGAGTTCTTACAAGTTTCTGAAATTACTGTTTTGGATACTATAAACGGTAACAAGGCAGTTGGTATCGATGGCATTAATATCGATACAATTCGACTTTGTGTTCCATATCTCCTTCCTTACCCATATAATCAATTTTTGCTTACATAATTCAGAAGTTGGAAATTGGCTAAGGTGATACCCCTTTCAAAATCCTAAAGAGTTTAACGATATTAGACTCATACGTATACTTCCTACGTGTTCAAAAATACTGGAAAAAATTATTGACAAACAGCTTAGAGCTTAGTGAACAATAGAACAACAGAACAGAGTGAACAATAGAACAACAATACTACCACAGATGCAGCCCGGATTTAGACCTGGTCATGACTGTGTGTCAGCTCTCTCTAACATCACAGATTGATGATACCCTCCGATCTATAGATGATAAGAAGTTGACCGTTTTGACTCTCCTGGACTTCTCAAAGGCATTTGGTACTTTAAGTCACAATCTTCTTTCTTCAATTCTGAAGTATGTTGGGCTGAAATCGAATGCATCCGCGCTACTCAAAAATTATCTGTGTGGAAGGGAGCAAGCAGTTTCATATAACGGCAAAATTTCCAATTTTCTTGTGGTTTGTAAGGGTGAGCCTCAAGGATCAATCTTATGACCCCTTTTGTTTTGTATATATACTTCTAATGCACCAAAGAGTATTTCAAACTGCCAGCAGCATTACTTTGCAGATGATGTCTAACTATATCTATCTTTTACTCTGAAAGAAGCTCCCATGACAGCTACAGCTATAACAATAATTTTAAAATACGTACTTAATGACTGCCTACACACTGGCTGCTTAGTTTTGCGTGAAATTTTTGGTCTTTGAGGTAATATCGAACTTCGACGCACTAATAACTCACCCTGTATATATAAAAACATGAACTGTTCGTTAATTTATTCTTGTAATAGAAATTTATTTCTCTATACAATAGAGAATTGAATTGAAGAATTATTACGAAATTCATTTATCTTTGGAAAGTTGCAAAATATCTTAAACGGAATAAATATTATGCCTACCTTTTCCACTAAAATGTCTTAAATTGATTATTACATACTATACTAATGATTATAGATTTTAATAACGATGAATGACTTATAGAAATTGAGGATGGCTTGAGATAATGCTGAAACATGTATTAAGCAAAATAAGAAGCTTTAGTGGAAAATACAGGAATTTTAATTATTCTATAAATCGAGAATCCACAGTAAGATAACCTTCTTATTTGCAAAACGTCAACCAAGTGTTAAAAAATATGCTGTATATTCTTAGTACCCTATAAAAAATTATTAAAATATTTTGATATGTTATGGTATCTAAAAATTTAGGAATCATTGGTGGTTTAGTGACAGCATTTTCATAATAGGCATTTTTGTAGGTCCGCCAGACGCGCCTAGTGGTAAACCATGCATAACAGCGGACTTGGATTCCGTACTAGTGACATGGAGCAGTTCACCATATGATGGTGGCAAGATCGTCACTGGTTTCATTATCGAATATTCATTATTCGGCAGTGATATTTGGACAACAGCAATTGAAGATTGCCATTCATTGAGTTTCCTAGTACGTGGACTACAACCTGGAGGACGATATATCTTTCGAGTGAGATCAGTAAATGTACACGGAATTAGTGCGCCTAGTTTGGAGAGTGATATTATCCAATTAGAGGAGCACAGTAAGTATTTTAATTAAAGTACCTAATAAATATTTATAATATAAAATTTAAGAGGTTTAGAAATAATTTTATTAGGTATTTACTAAAAACAAATTAGCTAGTATGAATGAATATTAATACAACTTGATTCCCGTTGAAATCAAAATACCTACTCGCTTTTCCATATTTAACTAAAGTCCCTACGTTAATTGAATTTATTTTGTGCACTATGTAGTTAAAATAAACATATTTTGATAACAATAAAAAGATAAAACACTTTACAACTACCTAGGTACCTAAATCATATGTTTTGAACTGAATTTCATTAGGTTATATTTTTCTCATAGAAAAAGCCGTCAGTTGTTAAGAACATTGGCAGTGTATTTATTCGGTTTAGTGCAATTATTTTTTATAAAATTCTATTAGGTATCATGCAGGATATTTCTGATGGTAATGTTATTTCGAATAATTATTGAAATTTATGAATCTAAAGTTGTGAAAATTTTCTCGAAATTATTGGAATATTATGTTACAGTAAATTGTTTATTTTCTCACTAAAATTTGGAATAATTTAAATATATTTTAAAAAGTCCCTTTAAGATTTTGTTAGGTACTTAAAAGATCTTTGCCTTTAATCAGTTAATAACGATAGCTAGATACTCATGGCCATTCAACCATATCTTACGTCTTTAAATTCTGAACTTCTACGACTGGGTTAGTACCTAACAAAGACATTGACTATGATGATGAGGTTGATTATACCACATCGTTTCAAGGACATTATTTGTCTTATTTTTCCAGCGACTAAATAAGTATCTGCTATAATATGATGTTAAATTTGATGAATAGTTTAGACATTTTAAGAATAGGCAGAAACTTGTAAAAAATATGAGGCATCGCTATAAAAAATCAGTCGGTCTCGTTTTATTGCTTATAACAATGTAAAAATTCCAACAAAAATATTTGGTTGGCAGTGAACTGTTTGACCTACATTTATTTTACTATAAAAATGTGATGAAACCTCCTGATGATTCATATAAATACATATATTTAAATAATTATTTAAGAATGTATTCAATAGTATTATAACAAGATCTGTTGTTCTATGACGTCGATACTTTTAATATTTTTACTAGCTTCTTATGTTTGCGTTCGAGACGAATATTGTCACTAATATACAGTGTATTTCAAAATTGTTCGTACAACTTCTGTGGTATATTTCTGAGGTCAACAGTTTTTCGCATAACGGTAATTCAAATTAGAGGGCCACCATTCTCGTAAACAGTGAGAGTTAGAAGTGTTGTTTAGATCGGACCATGTTAGGTAATTTTAGTTTAGTTTTTTCATAGATATTCATTTCGATTTTTTCTTTTAATTATTTAAAAACTTATCAAAAAACAAAAAGTAGTTTGGTTCTAAAAGTAACTTTTTTATGTTAAAATGATGACAGATACCTCGTGGAATGTTTCCTTTTCCACGTATTTATTAATTTCTACTCATTACGGATACGGATTTGAGGAAAGTGTTTACAACAAACTACCGCGGTCTTTGACGGGTTAGAATTAGATAGCCTGTAACTATTTCTGTTTTAAATTATCATCTTTTGGAAATAGAAAAACTTATTAGTTTGCTATTTTGCCCTTGTTTTAATGCGCTATTAGAATTGGATTTACATCCAGGTATACAGCACGTTGAAGGCATATTAAAATGGACTAAGATGTAAAAAAAAAGGTACTAACCTAAAAATCCAGCTGAATTTATTAATAATAATAATTCTTAAATATATACATACAAACCATCGTACAAAAGACACTTCTACTGCTTAGTTAGGTATACGACAAAAATATTGCCGCAGCTTATACCACTTTATTTTATTAACAGACAGTTTAACCGGTGTTGTAACTTACAGACAATTTAGACGATATATTTATACACACTTATCACTAGTAGTTTTATAAAAAAATGACTGTTCACGACCCAAAAATAGAACTATATAGGAATCCCGCAATTTTAACTACTACCAAAGAGTCCAAACAAATTACTTTATTTTATTCGCTATCGTCACGTACACAAAATGTAGAAGATATACATATTTATACACACTCATCACTACTAGTTTTATAAAAAAAAAAACTGTTTTAATTAAGCTCAATAAGCACTGATTTAATTAAAGCGTGTCTTACAAATGCTAAAAATGTAAACACAATCGACTTGTATTCGACGTTGCCAAATTTGCTTGTTCATGGCTTGTCTAAACAAGGCAGTGCCCGAGCTTACTCTTCTAGCGTGGCATGGACACATTAACTTCTATTCTGAACAAACCACCATCATTAGAACTATGTAATTATATCTTGAGATGTTTTAAACTGCGTTATTTGGTGTTGTGCGAGTGACGGCGGCTAGTACATCAGCCTGCAGCTCGAAATAATTAGATTTTTGGAATTTTTTCTTATGTAATCAATAATTAGACTATTTTGAACATAATTAACTATGGTAATCAATAAAAACACAAAATTTTATATTCTATAATTGAAATATAAAATAGGCTATATTATGGTATTTACAAATTTCACCGATTTCAAAATTTTAACAAAGTAAGGAAAGATTCAGTAAATGATCATTTTTTAATTACAACACAATGACAGTTGACATAATATTGGAACCAAGCGTTAATAATAATTTAACGTTGCCAGATTGTATCTGACTTCGTAAACATTATAAATATTATGTTAACTTGTCATGTCATGTCATATTTTCGTTTTCTTTCCTTCTACTTTTTCCCTTGTTCATTTTTCTGATGAAGATTCTGTATATAATTCACTCTTTATATACAAACACAAAGATCCAACAAATGGAAAATAACTTTCTTGTACCACCGTATAGTTTTTCGTGGTGACAAAGAATAATTGGTCACATCGATCATCGATCCACACCAGATCATTATAATCGGCAATTGCATTAGGCTTTGCTTTAATTTGACCAAAGCTGTTGGCCACTTCAACAAGTTCAGAGTGATTTGCTGTCGATATGAACAGTACCTCACGCTTGTCTCTCCATTTAGAGACATTAAGGTCAGCTAATCTTCGCCAAATCATCTCACCCGTTCTAAGATTTCGATCGACATCTTTTGGATTCCTTTTTCTGTTTTAGCGTAGTGTGCTAGTAGTATTTGTTTTAAAAGAAAGCAATTATTTAGAGAAATCAACAAAATTGTAAAAGTTATCCATGTAAAGGTACCGTATTTGGTATAAACTGAACCTTTTCCTATTTTCTTTTGTTTGGACAGCTTATTGGAATCTGGATTTTCATAATATCTCAAATACCTCAGTAGTTGCTTAAATTGACGTCCTGACATCGTATGTGAAAAAATAGAATGATAGTATAAGCAATATTTACTGAAAAAGTTTCTAATTTGGGCTTGCAATAAACAAAGTCCTAAAAACTGAGACATTTATCTGCTATTAGTCTCTTTAAAAGTAAGCATGCGCCTCTTTTTTCCTTGCTCGTCTGTTACTCTGACACAATTTCTTTCCATAAATATTAGTAGAAACACAAAATGAAATAGTTGTATGTATGCCTTTTGGACGGGTATTCCTGTTATCAATTTCAAAAGTGTGTATTGACTTAACAACTTTGTACCTGAAGTGGCGTCTGTTTCTTCGTCATTGTGCGCTTGAACGTTGATCAGGGTCTCGTCTTGCTTATCTCTATTTCCATCGTTACTGTCGCTGCTACTAATATCACTGGCAACGGGATGTGCTTGTCAATTTCCATAAAACATTATCTGTAAAAGGTTCACGATAATTATAATATATGAGTGCGATCGGCGCTGGAGGAGTACATCGCCTTTGGAGATGGTGTGGACGCGATTATGAAGTGGTTTCCCAGCGCAAACATATGTTTGTTGGGCGATTTTAATGTTCCGAGGGTAACTTGGACGAATGAACTTACGTGTTTGACGGCCGAGGTATATCCTAGAGCGTTTTCTGCGGAAAGACAAGTGATTGAAAGTATTTCAAATATGTGTGCTATAAACAATTTATTCCAGATTAATAATGTTATGAATTCCAACCGAAGTCTTTTGGACTTGATATTCGTGCGGCATGAGTCAATTTCCATAAATGTTAGGTTTAATTCATCCTGATAGTTATCATCGGCCCTTAAATTTCCATTTAGACAGGATCACTTTTCAGAATGACTCGCGACCTCAAACTCAGGGCTTCTTTTATGATTTCAAATCAGTTGACTACAATTTGTTGTCAGAGGTCCTTGGATCTATTTCGTCGGATGTTGTACTGAGCGGGGGCGTGGAGGAGATGTGCGATACATTTTACGATATCCTTTGCTCTTTCATCGATCCGTTCGTTAAAAAATTAATACGGAAAAATTCCCAAGGTGGTTTTCTCCTCACCTAAGGAGCTGCTCCTACCAGAATAAGATTGCACATAAGAAATTCAAATCCACTGGCGACGAGTCCGACTATATGAATTTTTGCGGATTGCGTTCTGAATGTAAACTAAAGAGTGTTACAGAGCTATCATATTGAGTATAATTATAAACCGAGGGCATTTTGGAAATTTGTAAATAGTAAACGCAAAGTGAGTAACGTGTTTCCTGCAGAAATGTTTTGGAATGACCCAAAAAGTAGTTATCGGCCCTGAATTGGCAAATATTTTTGCTGAGTATGTTGCGTCCTTTTATTCCGATCGTGACTTTAGCGAGCAGGTCTGCCGTCATGTTCTGCTCTAAATAGCATTTCAAGTTGTGTGATATTGATTTCAGAAGTATTAAGATCATAAAATAATTTTAATGTGCTTTCGAATTAAAGTCAGTCACATGCAAATAAAATATTTTCGTCACTATCTGCGAGTAAGACCACTCACGCTGTTGGTGAAAGAAAATGTTGTACATAATTCTCCACCATGGCCGAATTAATTTGTTACATTACTGTTTTCATTCAGTTCTTAAAGAACTTGTGTAATTGCTGACAGCGATCTGATTTGGTCATATCATATTTGGCCTTAACACCTACTTATACATAATATTCCTTGATGTTGTAGAAAATTTCGATTTAATAATAAGTATTATCTTAGTAGTTATTGCTTAATAAAAATGGTTATCATTTTTATCCAGCTCTCGTTACAAGTAGTATAGCTAAACACTGTGTGTAGTGATTGAATGATCATAAAGCTGTGCTTACTTAACTCTTAACTGTATTTGCAGATGAGTCATCCAGCTTTGAACCGCGTATAGTCACCGTAGAACCAGGTCCAGAATTCAAGTCCCGCTTCGAAGTGCTTGAAGAATTAGGCAAAGGACGATTTGGTGTTGTCCATAAAGTTAAGGACAAACTCACACAACAAAAATTGGCAGCGAAATTTATTAAATGTCGTACTGCTAAAGATCGTGATAAAGTACAAGACGAAATTGATATTATGAATTTGTTACGACATCCAAAGTTGCTACAATTAGCTGCAGCATTCGAAAATCCTAGAGAAATGATTATGGTTATGGAATAGTAAGTAGCGAAAAATATTTTTTTATGAAATCATTACTTGTAATGTCAATATTGATATTGACATTCTTCTTGTTATTCAAGTATTTTATCAACAACAACAACAAACATAACAGTACGGGAAACACTTTCCCGGCAGGCAAAATTATTCCCGTACCGTTTTCATGTCCAAGGCATATACCGGACAAATTACACCAGGGGAAGTTTTATTCCTAGGGCATGTCGTTTGGCCAATGAATGTTCAGACCTGGAACTGGACTTTTCTCCCAAATTCATGAGTTCCTGGGCCACTTTTATTAATTGATTTTCTTAATCGGTTTTCTTAACATATTTCACACCTGCTTTGCTATTAGCATTGAGCATTGGTTTGGGCTTGTGATATTGTAATGAGTTTAGTTGAGTTTAGTTAGATATCTATGTATTTGTCACGCCTGCTTTTTGTTATTTTTTTTTTTGCTATTTTCGTATTGTAATAACGATCCTTCGTCGTACCGTCCTCTGTGTATGCTGGATTCGATGGGTAAGCTGTTAGAACAGCTGATTTTGATGAGACTTCAGCAGTATACAGAAAATCCGGCTCCCATGCCTTTGTCAGTGCACCAGTGTGGGTTCAGGCGGGGACGCTCCACGGTCGACGCTTTAAGGGCGATTATGACTGCTGCTTCTGATGCTCGACGCAACGGTGATCATTGTGCTGTGATTGCAATTGACGTTAGAAATGCTTTCAACACTGCATCCTGGCCATGTATAATGAACGCATTACATAAGAGATCAGTAGGTGGACGCATCATAAACATAATCGGAAGCTATCTCAGTGCGCGCAGTATTCGAATCCAGAAACAAGAGAAACTTAGCAGTAGGGCTGTATATTGTGGAGTCCCACAGGGCTCAGTACTCGGTCCTACACTTTGGAATTTGATGTACGACGATGTTCTGCAACTGGAGCAGCCTGATGGTGTTACATCGATAGCCTATGCGGATGATCTTGCTCTTGTGGTCACGGGCCACAACAAAGATGAACTCATCTGCAGAGCTAATGAAGCTGCAGCGCGAGTTGGACACTGGCTTTTTGAAAACGGGTTGGAGATGGCTGCAGAAAAGACAGAAGCTGTTCTGCTGACGCATCGCAGGCCGACGGATATCGTCTTTCAGGTAGAGAGCATCACTATTCGGCCAAAGAAAGCGATGAAGTACCTCGGAGTGTGGATAGGCAGAAGTTTTGGCACGCATATCGTCGAGACGACGGGAAGAGCTATGAGGACAACGGCAATGCTCGCAAGGCTTATGCCAAATATTGATGGCCCGTCAACAATGAAGAGAAGAATGCTGGCCACCGTCTGCCAGAATATTTTACTCTATGCGGCTCCGATCTGGATCGATGTGCTTCGATATGACAGATACAGATGTATGATCGAGAGCATACATCGAAGAATGGCCATAAGGGTGTGCTGTGCGTACAGAACGGTGTCCTATAATGCTGTGTGCGTGATTGCTGGCATACCGCCAATAGATCTGCTGGCGAAACAAAGAAGTGAAGTGTCTGAGGGAATATCCAAGAACGTGGCAGCGGAAAGACTGCTGGCGAAATGGCAAGAGAAGTGGCAAACTGCAAGCACCGGGCGCTGGACACATAGGCCAACATAGAGCCGTGGATAAATAGGAAATTTGGCGAAGTGAACTATCACCTCACGCAGTTCCTCTCCGGGCATGGCGCATTTCAGGGCTACTTGAAGCGATTCATGATGATGCCGCTCACGGTGTTCTGTACTGCTCCAGATTCGAACGTGAGCGAAATATCTGCAATGCTAGTTTGCCCATGGTGATATCTGAATTCAATGTTGTTGAGCAGATGCTGAGCTCGAGTGAAGGGTGGATAGCTATCGATAGCTTTGTTCGTATGGTAATGGAAACCAAATTCCAATCAGAAATAGGCGCGTAGTCTTTGTCTTTAAAAGACTGATAGCTTTTTCCCTAGAGTACAATAACAAACAGATGGGTATGACATAACATAAACATGATTTATACATTTTACAAGCACATAATACAGTACATATTCCTCTACTGTATTATGTGCTTGTAAAATGTATAAATCATGTTTATGTTATGTCATACCCATCTGTTTGTTATTGTACTCTACTCTTGTATGTTAATGTGTTGCTACAAACTATGACGAATCTGAAGACAGCCTCTATCCGAAGTAATGCTCACGCGGTTTCAGATAGAGTGCGGTTCATGAGGGCCTCTTGCTCTGTAAGCCCCTATTGGCGCAGACTACGTCCTCAATAAAAAAAAGAAAAAGAGTTATGTGTTGGGTGTCAATATCTGCTGGCGCAATCAGCGCATGCCCAAAAATAGCGTGTCACCTTCGTTGTAAGGCCCATTCTACACGAACCACAACAACGCGACCGGTTAGTCGCTCAGTCGCCTGAAAATTTTGCCCATTCTATAAACTGCTGTATCTGTTCCCGTTATAGAACTATTGACTTGTTCGCATTATAGCCGTCCGACTGTCGCTTTAGGAAAGCTCATAATTTTTGGTATTTTGAAATGGCGATACCTTTTTTTGCATTAAGAGTTTTTGCTCTTAGCATCGAATAACTTGACCCCAAAGTAGATGCTTACCATTTTCATCTGTGTAGATAATTCGGCCAAATACGCAATAACAACGTTTTCGTAGCGGGAAGCAGCAGATTTAACGTAACGTAAATGGCTATTTCTTCATCACTTTTTAATCATTTTCGAAGCACACAATTTACGATAAATAACTTTGATGGGACTTAATTAATTGCTGTTTGGTACTTGTTATCAACATGGCGCCTTGCTTAGCAAATTTCAGAGTCGTCCGGGAAAGTGTTCCTTTTCCTACTTCACAATATAGATACTATTGTTTGGAGTGTATGAAACCTTTATATTTCATATTATTGTTTACATCTTGTTAAAATGTTATACCTAGGTATACTTTTTTTTCTGTTACGTAACAGAGTGACTATATTTTTACTGAAACTTTTTCTTTCAGTATATCTGGTGGAGAGCTTTTCGAACGCGTCGTTGCCGACGACTTTACACTAACTGAAAAAGACTGCATTCTCTTCATGAGACAAATTTGTGAAGGTGTTGTTTATATGCATTCGCAACTCGTTGTACATTTAGATTTGAAGCCCGAAAATATCATGTGTCATACAAGAACGTCTCATGAAATCAAAATCATCGATTTTGGATTAGCACAAAAGTTGAATCCCAACGCACCTATAAGAGTTCTATTTGGTACTCCGGAATTTATACCGCCGGAAATTATTAGTTATGAGCCGATTGGAGTTGAGTCGGATTTATGGTCTCTGGGAGTAATATGTTACGTTTTGTAAGTACCTAAAATAGTAATTGTATTCTTATTCTTTAATCATTAATAGTATAAGTATGCAGAATATTGAGAAAATTCAAACATAACAGGTGTTTAGTGTTTAGAAACCACAAAGAAATCACCCGTAACTGCCGAATATATATAGCAGAAGAGTTTAGTAGGGACGCTCGATGTTTGACGGCCATGTTCATGACGCTACAGCTGTCAAATTTTGAGATAATTATACCCAATACCAAATAATCATGGAAAGACACAGTGCTCGGTAATGCATGCAAATTGCTATACTTTACCAAATATTATATACTTACAAGAGTCAGACACGTATTAAAATAAAAATTCACTGACAAAACTACGCGTAATATAGGTGCATTGAGATATAAGGAGTCGCTATTAGCATTATTTTACATTGTACACAAACGGGTGCATTGGGTGGGGCGTAATCGTATACGAATATGGCGGATTCTCCAGAGCCGCATTAACTATTTTTGTTGACGTCTTTGCTTTTAATTTGCAGCTTGGGTTTATACTTTATTTTGAAATATTATGCAGTGTACAAAATACTTAAATATAGGTAATTATTGATATTTGATACCTAAATACAGGAATAAAGACGTTAGTACTTTATAAATTATACATTAATACGCCTTAAACAAAACAATTTTATTTAAATGTTGCGCTATGCTTATCCACTTTATTTTTACTTAAATAATACATCCTGGTATTAACATATTTAGTCGCAATAGATTTGATCAGTAAATGTATATGGTTATCAAACACTGATTGATCAAAACCGTGCACAACTAAATTAGGAAAAATATTACTATTTACAAATTCCTTTGAAACAAGGTTTATTATCAATCCTGCGGACAACTTTTCATAAGTAGCTACTACACGATTTTTTATGATCTTTTCGGATTGGAAGCAAACCTCTAAAACATCTTTTGAAGGAATTTGTAAATCCTTTTTTGCCTTCATTTTAATAAAAGAATAACACTTATTAATGCATCTCGACATTCTCTGCAAATAATTTGCTTCTTTAAACTAAAAACAACAAATCCAGCAATATAAACAATAATGAATTTCGAAAATTCAGAAAATGGTCCAGGAAGATAATCATGATCTGGATAAATTATATTTGTGTACATTTCTCGTTGGTATCCAATTAATTCGAGACACATATTCTGTCCAGATATGTCTACGAGCAGGATCTTTAGGAAATCTAAAAACCAGAATATGTTTTTAACACACATTTAGGGGTCGTTTTTGCTAGAAAGTGATGAAAAAGTAGAGAGTTTGAGAGTAGAAATCAAGTAAAAGAATTTGTAAAAAAAAATAAACTACAAAGCACGTGTCAATTGTTCAGTGCAGAAAGAAGAATGCTACCAGACTCCTAGAATAATGTGTTTTAATAAGTTCGCCTAAAAAAACACTAAATACGTCCATGTATAATGTTTACAATATTTGGTACATACCTATGAAACGTTATTCCTGATATTTTCTGGTCGATTTCACTTCTACTACTGCAACTACGCACAGCACAGGACACCATTATAGTATATTGTCAAATAACCGTCAAAAAAAAAACACGAAAAACTTAAGTAAACTTGTAAAATACTCGTAAATAACACTATAAACTTGAAAGCACGACAAATGATAGAGGTCGTATACCAATATGGCGTACCTGCACCCGCTTTTGGCCACGTTAGAGCGTCTCCCCCCACCTCAATGTATAGGTGGCAAATGTTGAAGAGAGACCGTGTCTTGTTAGACAGGTGGTTGCGGAGTGAAGGAAATGCGAACGAGATAATTATTTAGTATATTTTATTTTTCTGTTTTATTTGGCTTGCTTTGACGTGTCGCGTACAGGGTATTGAAGTACGCGAAATATTTTAACAGTGGCAACCTCGCCGTTCAAAGAGTGAACAGTGTGTCGTCGTCACTAGCGGCTAGGGGGACCGAATTAACTTTGCTCACGCGATTCCCACATGCGCAATACATATTGCGGGAACAGTATCATAAGTTTGAAATTGTGAAATAAGATAAAAACTAGGAGCTAACAAATTTTGTAAAATATCCTTATTATTGTTAGTATGCAGGGATTTTATGCATATGTGCAATAATATTAGAGTTATTAAAGTAACTGAATCGGTTTTGCGAATGTGCTTTTTTTTAAACATTTTTGTAAACATATTTGTAAGCATAGGTATATGTGATTTCTTTTCTCTTTTTTATTTTTGTATTCTTGTATAAGCGTTGTGTACAAGAAGTGGGTTTAGCAATAATTTTGATGTCATGGGTTTGATCAAAACAAACAAACAACAACAACTGAAGTCGCTTATCATTTTTTTCTTTATCTAGATGAATTTTTAGGTGACGGTTGTAGTGTATTTTGTGTGAATTTTTTTTGCAATATTTACATTGGTACAGGTACACTTTTGGCAAAGTTAGCTGCTCTACTTTAGCTGAAATACATAATGAAACAAAAAAAAAAGTTAAATAAAATAATTTAACTTTCCTGGATGAAACTTCAATATGTGTTTTTTCAAGTTCTAGTATTTACAAACAGTTTTTGAACATTCATTACATACAGCTGCACATTTAAAGCTCCTAGTTGGTGCAATTTCATTTAACTGATCTGAAATGGATAATTAAATTTATCCTATGTTAAAGTTAAAATGGCCCTTTTACACTATTATCACAACATAGATCTTTATTAGGTATAATGTAGGTTTGGTTCACAGATCTGGAATGGTTTGGTTTATGTCTTACCACTGTGATATTTTCTAGCATGACTTCTTAAAATAGAATTGTTAGAAAACTGTTTGTTGCATGCAGAACATCTATATTCCATTTTTGAAATTAATTTATATCGTATAACTCAAGAATTTATATCCACTATAGGCCCAGATACGTTTTTTATCTGAGCTATTATAGGTATATCAACATAAGAAATAATAACACAACCTATGACATTAAAAAACAACCTACATAACCTAAAAATCGCGTGAGCAAAAAGTAAATTCGTCCCCCTAGCCGCTAGTATTTGACACCGATTGTGCATCTTCTAAAAGTTTGTCGCGTTTCGATCAAAACTATTGGAGTCCATATCTAAGCATTAATATTGCTTTTTGATTCTTTTATAATAATATAAAATAAGAACTTTTAGTTAAATGAATAAAAAAACCCTTGGACACCTTAAATAGTAGGATTTTTTATTTTTCTCTAGGCTTTCTGGTTTATCACCTTTTATGGGCGACAATGATTCTGAAACGTTTGCAAACATCACTAGAGCCGATTATGATTTTGATGATGAAGCTTTCAATACGGTATCCCAAAACGCCAGAGATTTTATAAGCGCTCTACTAGTCAAACGCAAAGAGTAAGTTTTTTGATTTTACTTTTCATCTAACCCTAACCATAAAACAAGTGATTTAATTTATAGTCTCATAACAGATATTTGCATCGGTTACACTTGAGCTTATTAATTGGAATTTAAGTGTAATGTTTTATGTTATGTTATCAGTTAAAAGAATCAGATTCCGAAATGCAAGAAATGAGAATAAACCATTTCCTTCTGTTTTACATGGGTTATTAACATAAAACATTAAATTTTTGAGAAAAAGCAGGTTTGCCTCCTTATCCACTTTTGGATGTGTCGCTTTGTGATTAATGGAATAACGAAAATACCTAATTAATTTTCTGTTTGGGAGGACTATATAGAGTAGTTGATTAAAGTAGGCACATTCCACATTGTACGTTTTCTATCTCGGGAGTGATCAAGTGCATCTCGTTTTGAATGCGGTGTCTTAATTCATCTAAATTATCTGGCCTATTTCCGAAAACACGGTTTTTGAGATGTCAATCAAGCGATCTCGCTATGTGGCTGACCCATTATAAGGCATAGTCCTATTCAAGGTCGAATGGGTCAGACGCGAACTTGTTTAGTACAATAACAGCAGTTATAGCGAGTAACGTAGGTCAAAATACAGAAATTGACTTCGTTAGGAAAACCTGCCATTTCTCAAAAATTGTCTTATTTTACCTGATGGAGGAAACCCCCGAAGGAAGTTTCCAAACTGTGCTAGGGCTGGAATGTCTCCGT
Organism: Apoderus coryli; assembly: GCA_911728435.2. NCBI lineage: Eukaryota > Metazoa > Arthropoda > Insecta > Coleoptera > Attelabidae > Apoderus > Apoderus coryli. Next base: position 3,673,289 of record OU452204.1, on the reverse strand, counting down.
TGAAAGCACGCGTCACCTCTGAATTGTCGAAATTTGAAAAATGCCCGTTTCAAATTTCGGCAATTCGTTTAAACCTCTGTAACTTTTGAATTTTAAGAGATAATGGATTTCTGAAAACACTGTTTTAGCAGTTTTTTAAGAAGAATACACTGATACAATTAGTTTTTATACAGGGTGTCCTTTTTTAGATACGGCGTAGTTTTATCTTATGGAACAATCTAAGAATATAATATATGATACACTTCGGTTTTACATTTTTGGAAATATTTGTTTTAAATTACAAATTAAGTGGCGATAAATCAGGTGGTCATGAAAAAGATGTGTATGCTCCTCTCAAGTATATAAAAATCTCATAGGTTTCAAACAACAAATTATAATAAAATAAATATTTATTTATTTATTTTTTGTGTTAGTACATGCTTACACTCGTCATAAAAATTAAAAAAAAACAATATAACACCACAAATTATTTACAAAAACAAACAAATACACAATATGTAAAAAACAAATTCATGTAAAAAATAAAATTTACAAGTACACACAAAATATATGAATAAAAAGTTTAGATCTCGTTTCTTTCTGAGAAGTCAAATTCCAAATATTCTTCCATGGAATAAAATGACTTTCTGATAAAAAGTGATTTCATATTCTCGAGAAGAAATTTAGGCGGAAGCTCTCTCAAATGTCGAGGCAAAGCATTAAATAATCTAGGTGCGTCGTAATTCAGAGAAAATCTTGCTTTATCTACTCGATGTCTGTCAAGTACGAAGTTCTCATTATTCCTAGTGGAGTACTGATGAACAGCCGAATGTGGCATATTGGAGTGTAGTTTAACATTTCAGACATTCAAGCATATATATACAGGGCTGGGTCAAAACTTCCAGTACATGAAACGAATTCCTGCAGTCGGCTCGATATGATAGGCCAGCAACAACTCTCAAAGCTTGCCGTTGGAGCGCAAAAATACGAGATGAGACAGGTGCGTTCTTCCAGGCAAGTACGGCATAAGAGACATGGCTCTGTATCAGAGCATGAAATGTCATCAACAAAACAGATCTTGACAATTTTGTGGACAAACCCCGCAGTACGTATGTGTTTGAGGATAACTTACCAGAAACATAGTCGACATGAGCATGCCATATCAGTCTCTGGTCAAGATAAACACCGAAGAACCTCACCGAATGATTATCACTGAAATCGGAGCCATTTCCCAATGAAAACACAATTCGTTCAGTTTTCGATTAATTGAGCCTAAGACCATTCGCAGAGAACTAGTCTGAAGCCCTTTCCCGTGTCCCATCAAGAGCGTGGAGTAGGTGGTTTACATCGACATCCGCTCTTACTACAGTGGTATCATCGGCATAAAGTAGGAAGTCAACGTTGGGTTCACACACTGGTAAATCATTGACGAATATTAAGAATAGAAGTAGGTTTATACCTGGTGCCACAACAAAACGCACTGAAAAACTGCTATCATTAAGCAGGAGTCAGATGCGAATAACTATGGGACTCCTTACTGGGCATTGCGCTCTGAGAGAACACCTAAATAAGATGGGGCTGTACAATGGGGACCTGCAATGCAGATTGTGTAATGGGGCAGTTGAAACAGCTTACCATGTAATATGTGAGTGTGTAGTTCTACAACGAAGAAGACACGCTATTTTTGGGCATTCGCTGATTGCGCCAGTAGATATTGACACCCAACGCATAACTGAACTCCACAAGTTAGTGGAGGGTACAGGGCTGCTGGATTGGGTGGCATAATATACGGGGATTTTTCACAATAAGCCCATGAGGCTGCAAGAATAGAATAGTGGTCCCAGCACAGATCCCTGTGGAACGCCGAACATATTACCTAACAAGGTTGATCGCTTGCGAGCATACTCAACAAACTGCGTTCGATCCGTAAGATACGATTTTATCAGATCCAGAAACGGTCCAGAGAGATTATATTTTAAATTAGCTATAAGTATTTCTGGATCAACGCAGTGGAAAGCTCTCGATAGGTTAAGCATTAGCGCCGCACAATTTTTGCCACTATTGAAAGCATCCGTAACCACTGAAATCAGTTTGTTTATCGCTACGGCTGTAGACAATCCATTTCTAAAACCGAACTGCTGCCCGTTTAACAAATTGTTGCGCTCAAAACAAACCAAAAATAGACATAAGACAATAAAAAACCCACTATTAACTAACAAAAACTTCTTAAATTAAATTCAACAAAAAAAAACAAAAATATTATGGACATGAACGAAACAACTTAAACGCGTGTAAACTAGAAACTAGAACGCGGTGTGCGCCAATCAATTACTAATATAATTTGAGCATCGCAAACGTAGGTCCACTTTTTTATATCTCTTAAATAAGGACAGTTCCCTTTTAAAATTGTCCAATTTGATCTACCCACTACGTACCAGAGATATGGCTGCTGCACATTCAAATGGTACAAACTATATTCTGCATACAATGACATTTTCAGTAATCGAATGTAATTTTGACACCACGAGGCGAGTAGAGCCCTCTACAGTAAGGGCTTCCCGCGCCACCGCGGGGTTCTGCACTTTATCTCCACAACTTAGGTCTAAACTAAATATATGTTACGTGTTAGACTTAAACATAATGGCGAGTGTAGGATGATACGAAAGCACTTTAGTGATTTATAATCTTTGATGCTAGCGTTACCGTTTGCCTTTGACATGTACTTCCGAGATCAGTGTATGATGTAAGTCACTTTTTCTTCAAATGTTCGACGACATGAATTGCCTTTCTCTTCATTAATTATTGAAACCAATGAATTACTTTTCTATATTTACCTAGTTCTTACTTGGTTCTTGAGTTATGGGCCAGTAACTCAAGTACTAATTTAATAATTTTTTTATGAAAAGAAAGTTTATAAATCAGCCGTACAGTTTGAACTTTATATATTTCCATCATTTAAACGCAGCCATTTTGCCTCAATTATAACATGGTATAACCGATGCTGGGTTCTGGGGTGTAGCCGTTACTGGTGTAATCCTACAGGCCGATTAAAATTATTTCACTCTTTTATGTTGATCTATTTCTCATTTTAGAGATCGTTTATCAGCCGAACAATGCCTGAAACACATTTGGTTAGATCCCGAAAGTCACCAAGAAACTGTTATTCTATCGACTGACAAATTAAAGAAGTTTATAATCCGGCGCAAATGGCAGGTAAGAAACTTTTTAATGAAATTTAGCATGAATGTCAATATCGTGTTCTTTGCTATTTAATTTGCATGTGTTGTTTTGTGTGTGTTTTTTTCTAACTAGAAAACCGGTAACGCAATCAGGGCACTCGGTAGAATGGCAACTCTATCAGCAAGTAGGCGTAATTCGGCAAACTCTAATCCCAACACGCCACGACCTTCCATTACAGGCAGTATTAGTTCACAAACCCTACCACGAATGTCGAGTTTAAACGAAGAAGAAAAATTTCCTTATATCATTGATTCAATCATCAAACTAAATCAGTCAGAATCCATAGATGAAGAAATTGAAGAACAATATGAAACAATTATTTTGAATGAAGAAAGGAATATTGAACAAGTTGGTGAAGAACATGAGGAATTTGTGACAACAAGAGGTAACGAATCTCAGGGATACGATTCTGCCTTGAGCATTGGTAAGGAAGATGCTACTGACAAAACTGCTGTAGAAGAAGGAAATGAAAATGTTATGGAAGACATTTTAGATACTAATAATGATAATAAAGATTTTAGTCAAAGTTGTACATCTCTTATAAATATTTCCAAAAATCAAATAGAAGAATACTCCACAAATTGCGCCATTACAGAACATTTAAATGAAAGTTCAAATCTCAACGTTTCCTCGAAATATAATTTCCTAGGCAATGTTAAGAAAATATCTGAAAGTTCCACATTATTACAAGAATCATCAACACCAGGATATAATAAATGTTCCAATAATATCAGTAATAAAAGCTCAACAGAAATGAATCCAAGACTAGTAGATGAAGAACTTTCAAATTGTAATAATACTAAACATATACAACACATCTCAAAAACAGAATCTCATAACTATGAACGATCTGAAAGTAATTCTAAAATTGTAAAGAATCGCGCTTGCAGCGAACGCAGCGACAGTGGTATCAGTGATTGTTCCGGTACAACACATCTAACGTCAAATAACTCTACGACTTCTACGCCTTTATTGGGTAAGAAGTTTTTGATTAATGAGGAATGTGAAGGTACTGCTTCGCAAAATGATTCTGATGACGAGAAATCTTATAATACTTCGTATCTGATGATTTTGAATAATAGGAGAAATGTTGAAAGTGAGAAGTTAAGTAATTATAGAAATTCTAGTAGTTATAGAAGTGAAACTATAAGAACTAATATTTTGAAGGAAGTTGAAGATGAAGATCTTGTTAATGATCGGAAGAATGGTATTAGTTTAAAGTTAGGCAGTAAAACTGGGAGCTTTAGCAATGGAAGCGATAGTCATAGTGCATCGAAATGTAAGTTTGCATATTTAATTTACTAACTTAAATTTGTGTTTCATATATTTGATGTTTTTCTTTAGATAGATAGAACTTTTAACCTTAGAATCAAATTAGTAAACGCGTTTTGGAACTTACCTAAATCACGATACGCGTTTCGCTGCTCTAACGAAAGTTTGAATTCTGTTCTTACGGTGTCAGGGGTATGCGCATTGAGATTTAACTAAGTGTTTTGCTAAAGTGATTAAACGTATTTTCTAATTAACTTTATATCGTCATCCCCGATATAAAGCTTTCTCAAATTTTCCATAGAGCTAACTTAGACAGGTAAGACTTATCAAACAAATACTTAAATACCGTCTAACCTGATAGTTTTGTGTTGTTGAACATCTATGTATCCAGCAAACGAGTATGAATACTGCACCTACTAACTAGAGATACCATATGAAAACATTAGAAAAATATACAAAACCAACAAAAAATACCGAATTTCCTTTTTAAACATGGTAATAAAATGTATTATCTGAATACCAAAAAAATCTTTGATTAGTAACCTTTTTTACTCATACAGACGAAAATGTGTATGTTTTGCCTTGTTGTAAAGAGTTCTCACAGGTTTCTAGGGAGGCATTCCTAGCTAACGAGTATGAATTACTCCAACTCAGGGATTTCTGTTGTGAACCCTAAGATGGCTAAACCGACCGATCCTTAGCACAAATTTTGTTACAAAACTGACACACCCAATCACCACCATTTACCGGCTGAAGTAGGTGCACTGCCCCTCCATGCGTTCTCCCTCCTTTCGATGCTGTCTCTTCGCATCCTCATGTCGTCGACGCTGCTCTTGAAAAACTTGATTGCTCTCGTAAATGACACGCCTCCATCTCGGTCAGTCGTTCGCGATCTGCTCCCAGTTGTTTTTCACATCTCAGCCACACTTCTTCATGTTGGTCTTAAGAACATCCTTGTACCTCATTTGCTGCCCTCCCTGATTTCGTGAGCCGACCTTAAGCTGTGAATAAAGGATTCTCTTTGGAAGGCGTTCCGTTGGCATGCGGATTACGTGGCCACTCCATCACAGCTGGTGCCTGACAATCATCGCCTCAATGGTAGTTGTTTCAGCTTCTTCCAGAATGCTGATGTTTGTTCGTCGGCGTCGGTCCTGCCATTTAATTCCATTAATTCTTCTACGACATCGTTGATGGTACTTTTCTAGGATTTTTGGTCCAATACTCACAGCTATACGTAATGGTAGGAACTACAGTTATACACTCGCAACTATATATCATGTTGGCTGTACCCCTGTTGGGTCTAAATAAAACCACATTGTTTCTGGCAAGAACCCTTCCGAGAGTGGGAGAAGACAAAACTCAAAATTCTTGCAAGATGGAGAGGAGAGAGATACCATGATAGTTTCCACATACGGACCTATCCACTTTCTTAAATATTGTGACAATTGAGGCATCTCGCATTTCAGCAGGCACGGTTTCGTTGTTCCATATTTTAGTTATTAGAACATGAGAATGTTCCAATATCACTGGCCTCCTTCTTTAACAAGCTCTGGAGATATGCCATCAGATCCAGCTGCTTTGTTGTTTTTAAGTTGTCGAATAGCTTTATAAACTTCTTGCAGAGAAGGTACATCTCCCAAGTGGTGTTGGGTTGGTTTATGTGGCAACCGATCGAGCGTTGCATTATCGACCTGGGTGTGCATGTTTACTAGTTCCTTAAAATGTTTATTTCACCGGGAACCAATTGACGTTCAATCCCTTAAAAGACGAGAGCCATCCCTGGTTTGCAGTGGGTTAAGACTCTATGCAGATGGGCGTAAATTGCCTTAGTGGCATGGAAGAAAGTTCTGGTGTTGTTGCTTTGTCAGCTATTTGTTGCATTTCGATCGATTTAGCCGTCCACCACTGATTCTTCAGATATCGAGTCTTAGTTGTAATTCAGACTTCGCCATTTGAAAGAGACGCTTTTTTCATTTTGAGTTGCGGTCATTTTTCCAGATGATTAATGCTTTACGCTCAGTGTCTATTAGTCTTTCTATCTCTCCATCATTTTCATCGAACCAATCCAGATGTTTTCGTCGCACATAGCCTACCGTCTTCTCACCTGCAAAGAGCACGACGGACCTTAATAACGACCAGTGTTCTTCAATACTATCCGGATATCCTTCCGGGTAATTGTCCTGCAGGTGCTGTTGGAAAGACAGTTTCGCGCGGTTGTCCTTTAGGCATTCGATGTTAGGCTTTCGCCTTAGTTTCCTTCCCTTTTGTAGTCGTTTTGCAAGTAGACGGAAGGTCATACTGGATCGCACAAGTCGGTGATCAGTCCAGCCATCCTCAGCACTCGCTAAAGCTTTGGTGCTCTTCACTTCATGTCGGTCACGAGCGCGAACAATTACGTAGTGGATCATATGCCAGTGCTTTGACCTTGGATGTTGCCATGTCGTCTTGTGTGTTTGTAATAACAAGATATTGTTCTGCGCAGTTGATTAGCAGCAATAGACCGTTGGAGTTACACTTTCTTACTCCTTCTTTGCCGATGGTATTAGGCCAGAGAGCAAACTTCCTATTATCAAATTATTCAAAGCATTAAGATAAAATTATCGATTCAAGTTTGGTGCAAAGCTTATCATTCTCATTGAAACTCGCCTCAAGCTGCTTGCAGATGACACCATTCAGCACTCTTTTAAAGAACAGTCCGGGGTCCAGTTCTAATAGTAGTAAAAACTTTACCAGTTCTAATAGTAGTAAAAACTCCCGGTTCTGGTCTTATTCGGAAGTTTCTTTTTAAACCCATCACTATTTAAGAGTCAATTTGATGATTGTCAATGTGAAGTGATGTGAGATGGGAGTTATTTAATAGCAGATGGGCTTTCACCAATGATATAATCAGATTGTTATATTATATTTTCATCTTCATTCGGTATCCTTCTAAACGTTTCGGCAACACGAATGGTCGGTTTACTCAGTACTAGTAGTTTATTCAGTTTAATCAGTACACGACTTGGTGTGCACAATTTAGCAATACTTATCACGTTTATTCTTTTATTTGTGTAGGCAAATCACCAAGTGCGCCAGACGGCATAAGTCGGCTCAAAATCTACTCATCTCGCACTGTAGCTGGAACAATTAAAAAGTTTGATAAACCTCAAGATAACACCGTCAACAACAACAATATAAGGTTTCGATCACCAACACCAACGAGAAAGTCATCACCTAATAACGATTTATGTTCAAAACAACATACTACTTCCGCATCGGCTACTATTAGTACTAGTAATAATCTTAATAGTAATTTTAGGGAAATCACACCGACTAAATCAATTGTATCATCCAAACACGAAGAAATTGATTCGAATATTGTTAAACAAGAAAATGATTGTAATACTATAAGCCATTTACCACCAAAAGGACTCTGTAACCATAAATCATCAATAACGGACAGTCATAATAAAAGAATTTCGCGTGTAGATCAGATATTAGGAAAATTAGAGGATAAAGCTGCCCAAAATTGTCAGCTAAACATATTTGAAGCTGGCAGGACTACTATACCGCCACGGTTGCGTAGTCCATCACCTGCTTTGCGTTTCACAACCCAAGTTAATAACAACGAGAAATTGTCAATACAATCATATCCGCCATCTCCGAATTTGAGTAACAACAGAAGAACAGACGGGAAGTTGAAAAGTGAGAGATTTCAAAAGGTTAGCGCTTTTTGGGCTTCACCAAAGACATGATAAATATCAAATTAATTAAGAAAAAATGACGTATCAATTTTTGTTTATAAATTGAAACCTTATAGGTACAACGTTTTATAGACAATACTTGGTTAGGCAATAGTTAGTCTAAAATGGATATACAAAACTTACAGATATTTTGATTAAAAGGCTAAAATGTGAAATAAAAATAGACTAAGTGCCTTACATCTATATTGAAGATAGTTTTTTGTTCTTGTTGTCAAAAATATCAATTATATCTCCAATATTATTATTAATTAACTACACGTTATGGAATTCGTTGTACTAGATATACTTTTTAATTTTGTAGAATGTTTGAACGTATGCTTTAAAGATTGTCAGTTATCAGAAGCATCGAATTTTGGAGGTTCTAAATTTGGGTTCAAAAACAATAGGATTTACAAAGTAGATTAATTTGGGAAATGTAATAACTTTCATCGATTCTTTTTCAAAACAAGTTGTTATTATTTTTAATTGTTTATTTTGCTTCAATGAATAGGGATAATCAACAACACAATCGCTCCGTTTTAATCTTAGTTCGATATTTCATTTTTAATTAAATGCGGCTCAGTCATTTTTAACACATTTTAAAGCGAATTTGCATTTTCAATAAGCTCACATGACGTTTGTAAGTAATTCGAAATAATTACGTTAACTAATTATACGCCCATGAATGGTATTTAAAGTCAGAGAATTTGTCAGAAATTTATTTTTGACACCACAATAATTCTACATTACCTGCGTCTACTATCGCATATCCGGCTGTCAATCATGTTTTTAACCAAGGCAACTGTCACATTCGGATACAGAGAGTACGTCATTGCGCGTTAGTAAAGTTAAAAAAATGAATAAAAAAACACCCTAATTGGACATGGCTTTCACTGTCTCGACGAACGCAGAACAGACCATTTCACACAGATTGATACCCGATTGCATGCATCTCGTCCAGAGAGGTGACGAATGCAATACAAATGACTACTTTGGAGTTATTAGGAATAAAGGCTGGAAAGAATATAAATCGGATTGTGGTTAGTGTGAATTATTTTCATGGTCGGACATGTTAGTATACGCACATATTACTGATTCGAGTCTAATAATAAATGTTGAGAAATTATGTGCATCGCGACTGCCTAACACTCTTGGGACCGTCAGTCTATTAGGTGTTACTATGGGCGCAATGACTTACTCTCGTATGCGAATGTGACAGTTGATTTGGTTTGATTGATTGACGGCCCGACAATTAGCGCAATGACGAAGTGGCGGATTTCTATATGGTTATTTAATTATTTCAACTCTCATAAACGACATATCATTTAATTTGAATCATTTGCTTCAAGGCGTGTTTTAAAAGAGACTTGATCATATTGAAAAAATGAAGTTGATGGTTTGTCGAAAACAAAATTGAAGACAAGATCTGTGTGTGATTTATCTATATCTATTAAAACAAAATCAAAAATAAATACAAAATAATTTATCTGATATATTTTTTTTTCGTATTCCTTATAGTGTTAGAAAATTTTCTTAGCCAATCCAACCTTGTATTTTAAAGTTTACAATGTCATTCAGTTTATATATTTGTATTATGTGTCTTTCAAAACAGTATTGCCTTGAAAATACTTGACATGTTAAACATGCACTGCAAAAATAGCCTCAAACATGAACCGATGATATTAAGTTCCATAATTCAGTGTCGTAAGTCGTAATGAGTGAGAGGTTTCAAATTTCAAACAACAGTAAAGCTATGTTGGTTAGCGTTGTGTTTAGGATTATAATTTTGCCGTTAGACCATTGTATATCTTTTGTAAGGTACCTAAGCTTTAAATAAGAAAATATATGTCTAGAATTCACTTTAATATATTATCTACCTATGTTTACTGTTTACCATTTACTAGATTATAAGAATCCTCAGTGTTAAGTTTTTACTAATTATTTCAATATTGAGAAGATTGTTAGTAATGATATGATTATTTGGCTGTACCCTTTTCGATATAAAAGATATTGTATCTATATATTTATTTTACTTATATCAAATTAATAAAAATATATATTTATTGTTTATGTGTGTTTTAATAATTCGTTGTACTTAAGAGTGTATTTCTAACATTCGGGTGGACGAGCATAGGTTATTTGCAGCTGCAACCAAAACTGTAATTTTCATAAGTTCTTGCCGATTATCGATATTATTGACAATAGTCCGTGGTTTCCGAAACGCACCAAAATTAATAAGGTTACTTTTTAATCTTTGAAACATTGAATTCGATGGCTTCACTTTCTCTGGATATCGGTTTTCGTAAAGATTCTTCGCAGCTTCTATATTTTCATTACACTCCATTACATAAAGCATTTTAAAATGTCATACTTTTGGTAATTTTGATACATTTTTAAATAATTACAACTTATTTTATTTTAGATGAATACCGAACTCAGCAAAATATTTGAAACCACTTATTTACCAAAATAAATTTGACGTACCAAACTTTTTAACAGATTTGCATACCGCGATTAACTTCAAATGTATTGCTGCGTTTCTTTTAAAACAATATTCACGCCGCGCCGTTGTGTCACAATGGCCATGATTTATATGGATTATTTTCTTATAGTCAAATATATTATTGGGTTTAAAATATATATATATATAACTTAAATATATAATATTAATATATAAGCCATAAAAGAAATCGACCAAAATTGAGAAACGCCACCTAGCGGCTTAACCATTACAGATAGCCAAATTTCGTTTGCACGAGCAAAGATTAATCTACACAATAGATAGTCAGCCCAATGCATTAAAATGAGAACATCTCTAAGTATGCCAGCCACTACGTGGCGTAGACTAGCGTGTAAAGCATAGAGCAGTATTGTCACAGCCAGAAACCGTTTTGTAGTTTATTAATATCAGAAACAAAACGCAACGTATAACAATTATTTACATCATTTGCAACAGTTATGCACCAACAATGCTGTATTGTCAGAGAGAGAGATTGATGAAATTCTGTATTAATCTGGAGGGGATACGTAGGGAGGGTAGAAAAAAAAAACAAGCGAATGTGGTGTGTGTCGTGCTGTTGCCGATTCGTCGGTAAAAGAAACACACAGGGTGATTTATTACAAGTACAGTATTGAAATAAAAGCCTTATCTCTATGAATTAAATTTAATATAATAATATTTAATCCATGTCATACATGTTTCAAGACTAGACCAGTCCCATGATCAGTGGCGAACAATCATTAAATGAAAAGCTTTTAGATAGAAACATACTTCTGGCTCCATTGTAATAATTTGTTGATGTATATAAAAAAATCTAAATATCTAAAAGCTAAAAGCTTTTGATTTAATTATTGCTCGCCACTGTTTATGGGACTGGTCTAGTCTTGAAACATGTTGTATGGCATGGATTAATGATTATTAGGTATATTAAATTTATTTCGTGGATATTAGACTTTTATACCAATACCGAAATCAAGTAGGTATTAATGTACATTATTCTTTGTCAAAATTATAACTCCACTTAAGAATTGACTAGATACTTTTTCAATTTATTACATATATTTTAAATATTTCACGTAGACAATGTGGCAAAGATGTAACAAGATTGTTGTAGATCTTATAATACCTATAATAAAAAAATTATCAGTGCTACCTATATTATATTAGGTATACATGTTATGGTTGTTTTCATACCTACTGATTTTGTTTTGAAGAGAATTACCTAATATATTAAATTAAATTTAATCTTTGGCTGCGTAGTTATTTTTTTTGTGAATATTTTTTAACTTATTTTGTGTTTTTCTAATTTTAGACTAATTATATTATTTTGTGTTGTGTTTTTTTTTTATTTGAGAAACTTCCTAGTTAGTGACTAAATAATTTTTGTGTTTTGTGAAAATGGAAAGAAACAATTCGAAATTAAGTCGTAACCAATGTGCTTTTCGAAATTGTAACAACAGTTACAGAAACAATCGAGAGGTACATTTCTTTCGATTTCCTAAAGAAGAAGATCGATGCAGAAAATGGGTTATAAATTCAGGTATAAGTTCCACTTTATAGGTTTAGGTACTTAAATTTTACTTCTTTTTAATGTTTCTTCGGGTAAATAATAAGTTCGGTAGGAATAGGGCTTTGGGTATCAAACAAAAAAGATAGAAAATAGAAATTTGACATAGGGGTAGTTCTAAGCATTTACAAGTTTGTGACGTGTAGCGATTTTCGATGCCGCCCCCGGAGGTATACATGAGGGCGGCGCAATGCCGTTTTAAATATCTCGTTTCGCTTTCTTGGAAAATAAAAAATTATAACTGATAACTGACACTTAGTACTTAACCCATTAATCCCCAACGTTGCGTAAACGAAACATTTTTTAAATTTTTTTTTTCCAATGTGCCAGTAAAAAAAATACTTTTTTGTTGCTACAATTTTTTCAAAATACAACAAAGACTTTACGTTTTAAGAAATATGTCGACAGAGTTAAGATATTTATTTTGTGCGAATTTATGAACTCGCAACATTTTGAGATTTATCATTTCATATATTCGTCAATCTATTTGTCTGACACAGAAACGGATGAGATATTTCAAATTATGGATTTAGATTCCCATGATCTTTAGTAAAAATATGATATTTTACAAAACATGTACAGTTTTTGCATATCGGATCATTTTTCCTAATGTTGCGTATACCTACGCAACGTTGGGAATTCCGGTAAGAAGGCGCCATAATGTCGCGCCCTTCGCTGACCCACAATTAGGTAGCATTTATTTTGTTTCTTATATAATTTGTGTGTGATTCTTCTTAGTGAGTGTCAACAAAGATACTAAGTTATAATTATTGTGATTTAAAATTATATTATATATAAAATATAAAGTGAAGCTCTGGAAAATATTGACTTGAAGTAAGTGATAATTATGGTTCTGTTTGTTAATTTTTTTTTAAATAATTTGTTTGGTTATAATGATGTCTTGGAAAAACAGAATGCCTTAGTTATCTGCTGAGCTTTTAGCTATATTGGAGGAGGATGAGGATTTACTGCAGACTGATACCGTGGATGCAGTATATATTCCGCCACCCGTAGATGCACTTACAGACGAAGAGGAGCTTGACGAAAATATATGTGAAAACGTTGAAGATTTATCAGATGTTGCGGGGACCTACGAAATACACGCAAATTTGCCTGATACTTCTGAAGCCTTAGATGATGAATCTTTACCGTCAAATTCAAAAAAAGCAAAACTATGTGCAAAAAATATAAAAATGAAGTCGAAGAAAACTCTACCGAAGTGGAGAAAAGAGACCCCAATATATACAACAGGACCACATAATAATTTTATTATTAATTATCATGGATTCACAATGAGATTACCGTGGATACGTAAACAATGCAATCAAAGATTAATCTTTGATGCAATTATCGCAGTGCTCTTTCGGTTTCTACAGTGCAGTTACCGCTGTAATCAATCGATAATTGCACTGCTCTCATAGGATTTTTTACACATGAGGGAAATATTCAAAAAAATCAGTTGTGTCGCCCCAAAACTTTCTCGACAAGATATAATGTAATCAAAAATATAGGCATGACCTGCGTAACGAAACAGAATTTTAATAATTATTATTATTATAATTGTATTATATTAATTATTTCCAATAAACTAATGTAACAAACTAACTACTTTATTAAAAAATTAGAAAACAAAATATTGGCAGAACTGGGACTCGAACCCATGACGGTGCCTAATAATAATAATAATAATAATAAGGTACACACAGCTTAAAGTAGGAACCGTTACTTGCCGAGTTTTATTTAGAGGCAACTTTCTGCAAAAGTGTTCACTTTAGACCCATAAAATGATATTACTTTTATAAGGAAAAAATTTACAGGGAATAGAACATACGAAAGGATTTTTGCTATATAATTCTTTACTATTTAGGGTATCAAATAAATTATTGATAAATTCCACGTAATTTGCTGTGTCTGATGCAGTTTCCGATTCGAACTCGGAGTATAAAGTGTGGAAACCCCTGTATATCCGAAAATAATCGTTATTTTGAAAAAATGTTTAAAGAAAAGTTATTGGGTATAATTTCTGGCACAACCTCCTGATGTTCAATTTTTTATAGCGTTAACAGCTTTGTTGCTATGGCAACCAACTTTGTTTTTTTAAATGACATGGTATATTTTTCTTTTCATTTTTAGGTAGACAATTTATTTCTGGATACGACGATCTTAAATTTTTATAGGGTTACATTGGAAAATAATTGAGGAAAACTGTTTTATAAAACAATCATGTTCTTCGTTTACAGTTCATTAAAACTAAATTTTTATAAGACTTGCCATGGAAAACATTGTAGCTGTCAATTGAAAATACTTGTAAAATAAAATACGAACAAATAAAAATTTAATTCAAAAAACCATTAGAAAGAAAATGGAATCCAACAACCTAATATTAAAAACTAGTCCAACATATGTTGAAAATGTTGTCCGTTGATATTTGCGCACAATTGGAGTCTCCTTTCAAATGAATTTCTTACTTTTACTGACATGACAGGTAATATTCTTCTAGATTCTCCAATAACTTTATACCTATTCTGTTTTTAATAATTTCACCACAGATCTTTGAGAAATATCGAAATTATTATCGGAGTCAAAAAAATTTATTAACAAAATTTATATGTTTTTTATGTTATTCGGTAATGAAAAATATATGTTTCCATTAAGAAAAAAACGAGTTGACCTTGAGATAACCTTGAAACGGTTGACAAACTCGCCAATGGGTGCCACCATTGTTTTTCCCCCACAATAGCAAACATCTTTTATTTGAACTTGTATAACATGTATAATATGTAATTTAAATCCATTGATATGCTCTTTGTACAATATATTTTTGAAGAGTTAACATGAAAACATGGCTTTTCCACTGATACACCCAAGTTTTTAAGGCTGATTGGTTTTTCATTGATCGCATATAATAGCAACCATTTTTAATCCGCATTCTATAAGAATTTTTATAGCCGCCTCTAAAAATATACTTTAAATAAACATGATTAATAGTAATGAATTGCTTGCTACATAATGTAAAAAGACAATAAGTTATGTTGGAAATTTGTTTCACACTACCATGCTTTCACCAGACGGGCAGTTTCGTTGATTCACAATTCATCAGTGGTGATCGGCAGGCAGTGTGACCCAAATATTCAACATTTACGAAGAGCTTATACTAGCATGAGAGATGAATGACATATCATAATTACAGGTAGTGTAAGCTCTTTGTAAATGTTGGAAATTTCGGTCACACTGGGTTGTGGATCAACGAAACTGCCCGCCTGATGAAAGTGTGGTAGTGTGAAACAAATTTCCAACATAACTTAAAAAGTCATGTATGTATGTAACAAGCCATTCATTAATAAAGCTTCCCGTCAGGGAATATCTTGTGTTGGCAATAGGATATAATCAGTTGTTACTTCTCGTCCGGCCATCGTCTATCAACTTTCTCTCACCGGGCATATTGCCTGCTCACACTAGATGTCTGCGTAAAATTAAATGTATCCGTTTGGTGGGTAGTTTTGATTACAATAAGTCGGTGCCAAGCCCAAGCTCGAAACAAAATAAATCTATATTTACCTACTACCTATTTGGCTTGGTACCGACTATTATGTGCATTGTTGTCTTTTGAATGATATTTGTATTTTGTTATTTTTCGTATTTTTTATTAGTTCTTTTGACAGCTCTGGTGTCATCAATACACCTGTATCCCGAATTGCACCAAATTGCGATGCTATTGAACAAGCATATAATCCTAAATATAATATTATTTTTGAACTTTGAATGTACATATGAAATTTGTATCTTAAAATTAGTCAAAGAATCACCCTTTAAAGTTTGTACAAGTACTTATGCAACACCCTGTATACATAGATACTTTGATTTGCAATTTGCAAATCTGTTAAACTAGGTAATGCTGTTTTTTTTTATTTACTTTCAAATATGGTGTTATGTAATTGTATTCAAATTAAATGTTTGGGGATGATATTTACGAGTTTTATTTTTTTATATAGAGAAACTGTTATTCAGTTTTTAAGGATCAATCTGAAGCAGACGATTGTACTTGTTAAAACATGAAAAAAGTTATTGTCGTGATACTTTTAACACCCTGTTGGTGGGTTTTTAAAGCTTTTTACGAAACGTGTTAACAATACAATCTACATAAATCGTTATTTTTTTAAAGTTTTATGATCATTGCACAAAAACCAATATTAGGGAGACTGTAAGTTTTTTTTCAATTCGGCGTTGCAGAATTTGAACCTAATTGTGATAATTGTGTTATTTTACTAGTATAGATATTTTTGAGTAAATTAATTCGGTTATAATCGATGAGTAGAATCTTTGGAGTAAAATACATTTCACAAAAACCCTGAACCATGTTTCTCAATAGATTTAAATTTTCATTAAAAACAGATTAAAAATTATAATTTTTTACATCCTGCATTTCGAAACCGTATTTTTTTAAATAACACAGGCCAACACACATTTTGGTGCCTGCGATTTTTTAACTGTTCCTGAGTAATTTTTGGATGCAGAATGTAAAAAGGTTCTCAGATTTTGTCTATCAGATCTAGTTTTTGAGATTTTTTAAAAAATTGTGTATATAATTTACGTTATAACTGTTATAATATATAATATTACTATTGACAGTTAAAAAAAACAAAGACACATGGATTTAAGTATTTATTGCAAAAACTTAATTTACATAATTACATTAGTCACTAATCACATAAAAATTTAATAAGTAATATTAGTACCTCGACAAAGTAGATTTTTTTCTTTTAATCTGGATGCAAGTAATTCAGCGGATTCCTTTGAGAGATTCAGGTCTCTTATAAGATCGTTTAGTTCTTCTTGATTGAAACACTGCGGAGTTGCTAAATCTGCTTCAAAATCGCTGTCGTTTTCTGATTGAATTCTTTTAACTTCGTCAGACGTTGATGTTTCTGTATCATCTTCTGTCAGTTTGGGTAGACTGCTGAATGATGGAACGGGTATTTCTTCCGAATGCACTACAGGCCTTCTTGCAGAATCTAGATCAGGATATGTCCATTTGTGTCTATTGTTTCTATTTATGCCTTTAATATTAACGAGACAAAAATAGCAGTCGTCATGATGGTTCCGCGGTTCTCTCCAAACCATTGGTACACCAAACTTTAGGCACTTCCTCTTTCCAGTTGTCCACTGTCGCAAATGTTCAACACATGTTTTACATATGAAATGTGGGGCCCAAGATTTATCTTGATCTCCTAAATGAACGCCAAAATAGGCAAGATAAGCTCTTTTCACAAAGTCAGAAATCCTTTTTCTGCTCTCTTTCAAAGTGTATTCACCACACACATAACAAAAAACATCGGGATGATTTACACAGGTACGTCTGCTTGTGGATGCCATTGTTTCAGTTTAGTGTCTTGATACTACAAAACGACCAAAATTTACACAAAATGATAGCACAACTTTACTTGGGAAAACTCAGTAATATACTAAATCAAGTACAGCCAAGCAGGTATAGAAGGATCGGGTCATAGGCAATTACAGGTATAAAAGTAAGTAAGAGCATTGTATTGAGTAGTTCCTAGTATAGGAACATTGGGTCAGGGACAATTCCAGGTATCCATTTGGCTAATTAGATTCTGGGAAATTCCTATTTTGACGATTAAGTACATATTTATCTCTTTATTTGTTGTCCTTTATCAGAAAAAAATATATCATTTAACCTGTAACGTGTATCTCAAAAACTAGAGCTGATAGAAAAAATCTGGTGGCATTTTTGGAATCAGCACATTAAAAACATCTAAAATCAGATGTTAGATTTCTGGCACCAAATTTTTTTTTTCATTTTGTTGGCCTGTGTAATTATTGTCATGCTGGAAATTTCAAACCTTATTTACTTCAGCAACTTGTAAAAAGCACAGCCTTTTTAATATTAACATTTCTTAAAATCGATAATACGCGATAACGATGACTTTCTATCAATATCACAGAAGGATACATTTATTACGTATATAATTTGTTAGATTTTACATCTCCGAATTGAAACACACGCAAAAAATGTGCATAAAAAAGTTAGGGTAGCATTTCACGCCTGTATGAGTCTGAGATTTATTTTTTCATAATGTTAACAAGTTGAATCTGCTGTTTGAGTTTGATCCTTAAAACTGAATCAGATAATAAGCGGAAGTCCTATCTATAACGCCAAATTTCGTTAATTTAAATATAACTTTTTGATGCATCCTTATATCCGAAATTTAAAATTAAATGACTAAAATAATATTATTTTAGTCATTTAAAATTATTGTCTAAAACATTTAATGAACCAGCCCTGTATATTTATACTATTATAGTAATTTCTTTTATTTTCGTCCATACACATTAATCTTTGCGTAGATAGGTGTACGTATACCATATAATTTTATATTAACCGACAAAAAACACTGCTGCACAGTAGTACATATATGATACCTATAATATAAAAACAAACTCCCACCTCGTAGGGGAAAGTATACTCGTCCTTGTCTAACATTGCCCATATGATTATTTTATTTCAACACAATACATATAACACCATCTACAATTTCCATAATTTCCATGGTTACATGTTTTTCTAATAGATGTAGCTCGTGTCGAGACAGTTTCAATTTTTGTTTTCTTTCCCATATACGCTGACTATCTATTGTGTAGATTAATCTTTGGCACGAGTGAGCTTTTCATAAAATTTGACC
Source organism: Apoderus coryli (assembly GCA_911728435.2). Classification (NCBI taxonomy): domain Eukaryota; kingdom Metazoa; phylum Arthropoda; class Insecta; order Coleoptera; family Attelabidae; genus Apoderus; species Apoderus coryli. The sequence goes on along the minus strand of OU452204.1, from coordinate 3,654,308 downwards.
CTGGAGGATCTTGGTTAATTTTTTTCTATCTAGTGAAGACAGTTTTTTTGTTATTATTGTCAAAAATACAAATTATAACTCCAATATTATGAATAATTCACAACACGTTATTTTTTTTGTTTTTTGATTATGCCAAGGCAGAGAAATCCTCATGACACCTAGGGAGTTTCTTACCACTTCCCTAGGTAGTGTGGGACTCTAACCCAAACTAAAACTCTGCCTTATCTTTGTAGTATGGCTCGGGAACCCTCCCTTTTCCATGTCCTCGGTTGATTGTCCTCTGTTGCTGTTGTCTTCTGATGTTGATTGTCGTCTGTTGCTGGTGCCTAGAAAACACTCTGAAACATACATTTAGATGAGTATACCTGACCTGAAAGAAACAATAATAATTGGTGTCCTAGTCCTGTGGATTCCTTCGTCAGAGTTGACTCCTCGGTCTCCGGTACCGCCTGGCACCGTCTTCTACGTTGTAGTTGACTGCTTCGCGAATCAGTGGGTTTGCATGGGTCTCTGCCATTGCAAAGACCTTCTGGGCTCTCAACTTCATGACGTCCCTTAGGGTGTCGAGTTTGAGGTCCCGTCTCTGTGTGTTTGACACAAACCAGGGTGCACCCACTGCCATCCTTCTCGCCTTGTTCTCCGTGGCACAACACGTGATGGAATTCGTTGTACAATATATAGTTTTACAGTATATATGCTTTCAATCCTGTTAAAAAATGTGGAGAAAAACCAAACAAGCATCCGAATCGATAGCATCACCAATGGAAATATTTTTGAATAAGAGCTATCTTAAATGGATGGTCTGTAACCTCTTTCGGGGGCTGTACACCTTTAAACAACATTTTTGACGCCATGTTAATAGGAAGCTTTTAAATTTTTTGGGCCTCTGAACGCGCTTATAAAGTATGATCTATTAGATAAAAAAATATTATTATTCACCTTGTATATTTTAAGTAAACTGGGGTTAGAACCTCGTATTTGCTGTTTTCTAGCCCCTTTTGCAGTTATTGTAAAGATAAATTGTTTTTCGTTTACCTGTAATATTTGCTGCAAACAAACCGATTTATTATTATATTTGTTTAGATTAGCTGTATACTGAATTGTTTTTTTTTAATTCAATCCATGACCTATTATTTCTAAAATAACTAGATACAGTAATTAAAGTTACCCACTCTGTTTAGATTCAGACTTTTAAATAGGTATTTTAGGTATCTAGTCATATTTCTACCCTCATCGTTAGAACTATTTTTCACTTAAAATTTTTTCTAAACTATTTTTTGCAAAATGTGAGTTACCGAAGAGATGAAACACATTTTGTATGGACATTTTTTCAATGTATCTACTATTATACGAGTATATATAATTTTAACGCACTGTGCGACGGCGCCGTAGGTAGCTATCTATATATACTATCACCAGAGTTAAAAGAATATACAGTTGGTTCTCATCGTGTCGGTACGTCTCATCTTCATGTATTCAAAGCCATTCGCCGCGCTTATAGTTATAGTATAGTATATGTATATAAATATAGTATAATATAGTAGCGGGCCAGAAATGTAGCTGGGAATGCGACGAGTCGATGCCGTTTTCAGCGTCTAGTAGACCTTCTTGTCTATAGTTAATATTCGATGCTATCACCCTATATCGTGTCCATAAACAGATGTTGACAACCAGCTGTCATAATATAAAAATAATAGAGGGATTATTTTGCATTTTTTTACAAACTAATCTTAAACTCTTGTAAGTGTAACATAATAAAAAGGAGAAAATACCAAAATGATTGCGACACACATGCTTTCTGCAAACAAAGTGAAGCTACATGGAATGACATCAACGAAATGGACAACTAAAGACAAGATAACACAATATAAAGGCCTCATTAAGTTATACAGTAAGTACTACACAATAAAAAAAGACAAAATTGAAACACAGGTATTTAGTAGATAACATAGTACCTACCTAAGTACTTATGTTTCTTGCAATTATTAACTTATAGGTAGGTACCTCACTACCTACATATTTCATTATTCCTTAGAACAAATATAGCCATTACATTCCTACAGTCCTTAGTAATAATGATAATAGTAGTAGTATTTAGTATTTATTTCCAACAGGATATACCACCCACTGAGAGGAAATTCACAAAATTATACAACAATAAAACAGAAAAGCAATACGGAGCTAATTAGGTACTAAAAATATACAAATAATATAAACTATTATCATAAATCTTAAACTATAAATGATAATAATAACAATAACAAATGGTAGGCAAAGCGCAGCTACCTTTGTACACGCAATATAACAACCAAGGATTATACGACAAATGCTACACAATCTTTTATGAATCGTATTTATATGAACTCCAAGGATTGAACATGTCTGTGATAGAATGGGCTCCATACCACAGAAGCAAACTCTAGTTTAGACCTAACAAAAGCATAGTACAATAACTTCAGAGTGGACACATCACTGACGGGAATTCCTAATAATGGAACCCAACATTAGACTCGCATTAGACACAACGTTCGTTATTTGTGGAACAAAAGTAAATTCGCAGTCAAAGACTACGCCCAGGTCTTTAACGTCACTTACGCATTCCAAAGATACATCATTCAACCGATAATCTTCAAAAGGTGATAACTGCGCATTTTGAAACATTAAGCGGTAAACGGTTATTATGGCACCAACCGCACAGACTATTCAAATTGTCTGAAGAAACTGACAACCTTTCAGTGTGTCCACGCGATTAAAGATATTCAGATCATCCACATAAGCAATGATATTGCAAGTACCTAAAGGATTCAAGAAGGTCATTAATGAATATGTTAAATAGTAGAGATCCGAGATTAGAGCCACCGGAGGGTGAAAGAAATACAAGCGACTTAAATCCCTCATACTCCACAAACTGCTCATGATGAGAAAGATATGAGCAGAAGAATCTCATCAAAGGTTCCGATATCGCGAACCTCTCCACCTTCTTCAACAACAGATGGCGATCTATGCGGTCGAAGGCCGTCTGAAAATCGGTGTACCCTACATCCACCTGGCGAAGGCCATCAATAGCTGAACAGACGGTCTCAGAAAGAACATAAATATTCATGGTGTATGTGACAATGTCAAACAACTTGGAGACATTTCAAAGCGGTGAAATGGGTCTATAATTGCTCAAAATAGTAGCAAAGACCGGTATGATCTTTGCCGTCGTCCAACAAGCAAGAAATTTTGATAGCCCCAAAATAAGAGTGTATGTATGAATATGAAACAAAGTTGAAAATAGAATCGGAATGCAGTCCTTCACAATGAAACTGGGTACACGGTCCGTCCCACAAGTTAGCGTGTTCTAAAGTGATCTAGCAGCGTTATGCACACCATCGGGAGTGATATCAACAACCCCAACAGACTCGCCGTGCCCTGTCCTCCCAAAATCAACATTAACAGGATAGCAATCAACATAAACACTACGAAAACAACTAAAAAATATTTCAACAATATCCGGAGAATGGTACCAGGAACCGTAGAGCTAGTACATTTGTTGTTCACAAACGACCAAAACTGACGGGAATCGGACTTAATTGACTGCTCAAAATTTAAACTAAATTAATTATGTAGTATATTTGTGGAGCAGACGTATCCGTATCCTTAATAATAATTTTCATCCAGGAACAGTCGTTGCGTAAGACATGGGCGACCGGCGCTCGCGGCGTGGCATTCTGAGCCTCTCGGCGCGCTACATTGGTTTATGCAAGCGCGAGTAAAAATTTTACTTAGGTATAATTAAATGGTAAATCCTACCGGACATCAAGCATCTGCATAAAACTGTTCAAACGTGGAAGCACATCACCTGATTATATTGTGACAAATATAGATACAAGATTTAAATGTATCAACATCATAAAATTTTCTGTTTTCTGTATTCTAAAAGAGTTCATATTAGAACTTTCAAGATTTGCATACATTCCTGCGTGGTGATATCTTAACTTAGAGGTCAGTGAACAATACCTTTCAATCGTTTGGTGAAAGTGCTACTCCAACTCCATAATTATAACAGACAATAATGCAGGATGTAATTAGAAACTATACCTACCTGTTACTACTCCTCATCTATAAGCAGCTTATCTAAATTAAAGTTAATAAGAACTAAAGGGCGGAATATATGCAAAGTGCATATATTTGCATATTTTGCATATCTTTACAAATTTCATAAAAAATTGCATATTTCGGCAAAAATAAAATGTGTGTGCATATTTTTATGTTTTTCGTTTTATCAAAAGATTAAGTGCGACCCTTGCAAGTAATTGAGGAGTTAGTTTACCTCCAGAGCCCGTAATTACTCGATGGGGAACATGGATTAAGGCCGAGATATTCTACGCAGACCATTTTGAAGCCATTAAAGACATAGTTTTAGATATAGAAGACAATTCACAGTGTAGTGCAAAGTCAAGCAGTATTAAAAAATGTACATTTAGCTAAGGAACTTGTTTTTAGTAAGGTTAATTTTAGTTTTATACCAGATATAATAACTTCGTTAGAAAGTAGGAATATAAGTTTAAGGGAATCAATTAAAATTGTTGAAACTTTTTCCGACAAATGCAAAAAAGTTCCCGGCGATGTAGGAAATCAAGTAAGAAGTAAACTCGAAGTTATTGTGGGAAAGAAAGAAGGCTTTAAGTATTTAATGGAAGTCAAAAATATTTTTCATACTAAACCATCCAACGAAATAATACCTTGGCCTTATAACTTACTACCCAAATTAAAATATTGCCAGATCACATCGGTAGATGTTGAAAGAACTTTTTCTTTGTACAAACATATTTTTACAGACAGAAGGCAAACACTTTTATCGGCAAATTTTGAAAAATATATCGTTATATGCATTTGTATACTATTTCAGGTTAAAAATTTTACCTATTATATTTTTCTTTTAATTTTACTTAAAATAAATAATTTTTGTAAGAGTTTCTTTATTTCCATTTTTCCATGGTATATTCAAGGCATATAATTGCATATTTTGACAAATAAATGCATATTGCATATTTCAAAGAAAAACTATGCATATATATGCGCATATTTTAACTGAATTGACGTGCATATATTCCGCCCTTTAATAAGAACCTAGGTATTTGCCAAATACACCATTCAGCTTGGGCAGTATTATCTGTTGAAACATTGGAGGAGATTTATAAAGAAAATACGAAAATACTAGGAAATTTTACCGATTGTTTAATAATTATAATGTTAATGGTCTGATGTCCACTTGCACAACTAGACCGCTTATTATTTATTATTAAGATACCTACTTAGGTACCTTGTTTTCTAGTTGTTGCTCACTTATAGACAGCTCATCGTACAAGTTAAAATTTAAGTTTGGTCTGCTGAAATTAAACATAGTTCGTCTCAAACTAATAAAATTATGGAACTCTGAATTAAACAAGTCTCTCCGACAAAATATCTTTACTAATACTAGATTGCTTCAATAGCCATACATGTACAGCGCTAACATCATATCTGGCAAAGAATTATTTATTAGCGTTAGTTATATGTAATACAAATGGTATCTTATTAGTGGAATAAAGATTTAATTGTATTTTTTGTTTGAAGAAATATTACATTATATTAATCACACTGATTCTTCTTTTCCTGTTTTTCACCATTATAAATAGTGTTAGGGTTTTTATTGAAAAATAATTATAATTTTGTTTAAATTTAACGATTAGCTTGTGTTACCTCCACTACAATATGTAGGTACTACTTTTTTCATATAATAAAATTAATATACCTATTAGCTACTTAAATGCAATTTTTAGCTAGGGATCGAAAAATAATTGAAATGGACACCAATGTCGCTGAAAAAAAGCAAAATAAAGAATTGAAAAAAATACACAAAGACATTGAGCAGGACAGAAAAGTATTGGAAAATGCTATTAGAGGCGATAAACAGAAATTAAGAAATGCTTTAGCTGAACATCGGGAATTGCAATTGGCTTATCAAAATTCACAACCGCAAGTATAATAAAAAAAAGTGATTCAGTTAATTTTCAAAACTACACAAGTACCTATTTTAACTAGTTAAAATATTTAGAGGTATTTATGAAAGATGACGGGTGTAATCTGTCAAAATTAATAGGTACATCAATATCGTGTATTCATTTGACTACCTTAGTCCAAGATGTACCTACTTATTATACGGGGTTTTAAACAAAACAAATGCAAATAGCTTTCAGGGGTGATTTCTTATTGAAAATAAAGGGAAGTTTGTCTTATAAATGTCAGGTCAAAACTTCACCCTTACGGGGTTATCGGACCGCAAAAACGGCGGGTAATGTCAGTTTGTTTTTTTTTAATTAAAGAAAAACAAGGACAACAACAACTCCACCAACATTGAGGAAGTATTTCTATTATTAAAGTAATATGTGTCTCACATATTTTGTTTAAAAAATAATTAGGGGGCGATCCCATAACTCTTGAAGGGTCAAGTAAAGTCTTTTGCATTTGTTTTGCAGCACACTGTATATATTAAGGGGATTCTCGGGTATATAGTCGATAGTTTTGTCAATAGATCTTGAACCATTAGAACTAAATTTTGTGAATTCATTTAACTTTGATATCAACAGCTTTTGCAGGAAGAAATCATAATTTAAAATGACTCTTGAGTTTTTGAAATATTAATGACAGGGCATATAGCTTTTTGTGGAGTCCTTCGTCGTGGGCAAACCGAATCTTCAGATTACCGCCCAAATATTAAATTCCTACAATTATCAAAGAAAAGGAAAAGTCAGGGCCCCCTAAGCGGGGTTTGCAAAGGGACAGCAAATCGGCTAATGCCGGGTACTTAAATATATAATATCAAAATTTTGTATTTCATACGGTTTTTATTTTGCTTATCATTTTATATCGCACGCGGGCGGGCAACTGCCTTGCAGGTGCCCTGAGGAAAAGTACACATTTTTTTCCTTACTTTTCTATTGATCTAGGTTTCTGATAATAATAATTTATTTAGTTTCTTTCACGAAATTCAAAATAAATTCTCCAAAAAACTAAAATTTTCAATATTTTGTTGAAATTATTTATAAATGTGTCACTAAACAAAATGCACATTCTCAAAGCAATTTCCTATATTCCCGTCTAATTCTTAGCGTTTACGATATGCTAATACTGACACAAGCTCATACATACTACTTTGTGACGTAATCGTGCCTCCGTAGCTCAAGCCGGTGGTGGTCTTTAGGTTTCACAACAACCCTCAGGCCTGGGCGCCAGCTAAAATTAAAATTTTAGCAAAGGATAGGGAAAAGGAACTGTACAAGATATGCCACCTACGTTTAATAAAAATATTATTTATTTAATATTATGTAGCAACAAAAAAAATTAGTTAAATAACAAGATTAATACAATGAGAAACTATTTAAATAAAAAGAAATATAGGTACTTTGATATATATGTGTCTTTGATTTTATTAGGTTTAATCCCACTCTTAAATTTAGTAAACTATAAAAATAATAAAAATAAAAAAACTTACAAACTTTAGTACTAGCTACCAAGATTGGTTAACAAAGTCTCGTACCGGTCCTCACGTAATGTGATTGGGACTCCTTTTGGTCGATAACAGGATACAAGGAGTATGAACAGATTTGGTCTGTATTTGCTGGGTGATGCGTTATTGTTCAATATGTCAACACACAGGTAGTCAAAGTTCCAATATTTTAACTATAGCCAAGAAGCCTAAAATTTGCGAAGCCACCGTTATGAAATGAATCTATTAAAAATTACTACCAATTCTTACCTAATCGGTAATTAGGCTTCGCTAATTTAATCAGTAATATTTTCTTAATTTTCAAAATTAAATCTGTATCGGTGCGTTTGCTGTTTCGCTTCTCGCTTCTAAATGCCTCTTTTTAAACCGCAAATTTACACACTTTCTACCTATTTTAGTATCAGGCATAGGTACTCTCTTTGAAAAACTCTCAGTGGTTCGAAATGACAAAAAAAGGAAAAGGAACCAATGTATGTGGACATATTGAAACTTTACATACTTTAAACAGGTTGAAATATTTACAAAAAAATTACTTAAATTGAAATGCAAAATACGAGGGTCGTTAGTAAAGTACTCATTAATTTTAAATCCAAAAATCTGACCGTTACAACTTTAATGACACAATCAAAGATAATTGTACTTAATCGTTAACACAATAAATCTTGTCATCATTTTGAATAAGTATCAACTCATTTTAGAAAGTAATAGATATGGTTTCACAAGTCAATTTCAATAAAAGGAAATCCTTAGATCTGATGAAATATAAAATGAAACTAAAAACACGAGAGTTAGTGGATTTAAAGGTAAGTGGATTTAAAGCCTCATGCTGAATTTATAGCTTCAGTAATATAAAAACCGAAATGCAAGGAAATAAACATTCGAGACCTATTGTAGGTACCGATTTATAGATATGCCGTTATTAACGCCGAAAATATGTAACAGAAAGAAATCGCTTATTTTCATTTCTATACGACACAGTGATGGTGTGTCGTCGGGTATAGAATCTTGTGTAGTTTAAGTGTTTCTAATAATAAAAATTTTAAATGATGAAAAATGTGGTAATATAACTTTATAATATCTGAAAATTAACAAAATGAACGGGTCCGGGCGGCCTCTCCATTACGACTACACAAGGGTATGTGGCTCATACCTATTCATTATGCCCAGCAGCTCAATCTTCCTAATGAAGTCGATTATGTTGTGGCGGGTGAGCTTTCTCTTAGATTTGCTGTTAAACGGCTACTTCCAAGCAACTAAGAAACCTATAAAGCAATTCGCACATTTATTGGGGATGTATTTATTTTTTATGTTACTGAAACTACCAATTCGGTATAAATGTCAAAACGCTAAAATAATTTTGTTTTAAAATATAACAAAATACCAGATTTGATTGCCTGGATTTTTTTTTTTTTTTTTTGAAAGGGTCCGTACGACTTAAGTCCACGGTTTCACTGCAGCGTCATGGGCTTATTGTGAAAGATCCCCGTATATTATGCCACCCAATCCAGCAGCCCTGTACCCTCCACTAACTTGTGGAGTTCAGTTATGTGTTGGGTGTCAATATCTGCTGGCGCAATCAGCAAATGCCCAAAAATAGCGTGTCTTCTTCGTTGTAGAACTACACACTCACATATTACATTGTAAGCTGTTTCAACTGCCCCATTACACAATCTGCATTGCAGGTCCCCATTGTACAGCCCCATCTTATTTAGGTGGTCTCTCAGAGCGCAATGCCCAGTAAGGAGTCCCATAGTTATTCGCATCTGACTCCTGCTTAATGATAGCAGTTTTTCAGTGCGTTTTGTTGCGGCACCAGGTATAAAGCTCTTCCCATGCTCCTGCTTGGGAATATGTTCCCAATATCTCTGGTGCTCGCTTTTGGCCCAGCACTTGAGGAGTTCCCTCGCCGTTCTTTTAGACAAGCCCAACGCAGGTTCCGTGTCAGTATATGTGGTTTCAGAGGCTTGTCTAGCCAGCCAATCCGCTCTCTCGTTGCCTTCTATTCCCGAGTGCCCCGGGACCCACACTAGATTAACCCTATTGTGGTCCGCCAGGGCCTTAAGTTCTGTTTGGCATTCCCATACCAGTTTGGTTGTAACCTTGGGGCTTCTCAGAGCCCTTAAGGCCGCCTGGCTATCTGAACATATATTGATTCGCTTGTTTGTATAAGCCCTCAATCTGTTTAGTTTTGCACATTGCAGAATTGCAAACACTTCCGCTTGAAATACGGATGTGTTTTTCCCCAGTGAGAATCTTAGATTCGTGTTCCTTGTCTCACTGTATATTCCTGCACCACTTCCACGGTTTTTGACGCGTCTGTAAACCAGGTTATCCCTCTCAGTGTCCGTATACAGTCTTTATCAAGAACTTCGCGGTCCACAATATGCACATCGAAGTTTATGTCAAATTCAAATTTTGGTATGATGTGGTCCATGGGCATGTCTATGATGCCATCCCCAATACATACGCCAATTTTGGTATGTCCCCGATAAGTGGGTACAGTTCCTACCAACTCTCGCAGTCTAATGAATGCCGCCCCCGCCTCCATCCTTACCATGATGTGCAAGGGTGGGAGGTTCAGCAATACTTCCATTGCGGCTGTCGGAGTAGTTCTAAAAGCGCCCGTCATTGCTAAGCAGGCGAGCCTCTGTACCCTGCCCAACTCAGCAATGGCGGTATGCTGTTCCGTCTTCGTCCACCAAATCAGCGACGAGTATGTTATCATAGGTCTAACTACCGCAGTGTACAACCAGTGCATCATCTTTGGATTTAGTCCCCATGTTTTCCCATGAGAGTAGCATAAGCGTTCTCTCCGCTCTTGCTCTGGTTCTTTTAAGGTGTGCGGTCCAGGTAAGCTTTGAGTCTAGAGTGACCCCTAAATACTTTACCTCCCAGGACATTTTTACGATTTCACCTTGAAGGTACAGTGGTCCTAGTCCCTCTGTTTTCTTCCTCCTGGTGAAAGCGATCATTGCTGACTTTGACGCGCTCATTCTTAGTCCCTGTTCCAAAGTCCAGCTTGTTGCTATATCAAGGGCCCGTTGCATACGTTCCCTTACTATGCTATTGAACTTTCCCTGGACATGTATGACTAGGTCGTCTGCAAAGCTCAGAACCCCAAATCCTTCATTGTCCAGAACTCTTAGCAACTCGTATATAACAAGGTTCCACATCAGAGGATATCTCCTCTGGAGACTATCGTACTCCCCCCTGCGGGCACCCTCGTACAGGCTTATCTATTATTGTATCCCCCATTAGTGAGGTACATACCATTCTTCCTTTAAGCATGCAGTTTATCCACCTGCAGCAAGTCGCATTGATGCCTCGTTGCCTCAGTGCTCCTAGGATTGAGTTCGTTAAAACGTTATCGAAGGCTCCCTGTATGTCCAGGAAGGTTGCAAATAGAACCTCCCTGCTCTCCAGGGCGTATTCCGCCTTACTAACTAACTGATGCAGCGCTGTCTCAGTCGACATGCCGCATCTAAACGCATATTGGTTCGGGTGTAGTGGCACTATGTCCAGAGCCCCGTCCCGAATATGTCTATCTATTATTTTTTCCAGCGTCTTTAGCACGAAAGACGTTAGACTTATTGGTCGCATAGCCTTTGCCCCTTCCTGTCCGGATTTCCCAGGTTTGGGTATAAATGCTAATCTGCTTATCTGCCAACTTTTTGGCAGATATCCCAGTGCCAGACTGCCCCGGAATACCATACACAGGCTGCTAATCAGGGAGTCCCCTCCCTCCTGCAGCATTTTTCGATAAATGCCGTCAATTCCCGGCGATTTATATGGTTTAAATGTTCTCAAGGCCCATTTGATTTTACTACAATCTATCACTGTCTTTGCGTATTGCCAGCTCTCTCTGGTAGCCTTTATTTTTGCCTGGATTAAATAAATTTAAATAAATAGGAATTTCGAAAAATGTTTGAGATTTTAATTTTGTTAAATGCTCAAAAAGCTCTTGAAATAGGTACTCATGCCGATTTTCTTTCAAGCAATATTAAGCAGAATAATTAAATTTACGATTTTGAACAAATTGGATTTGTCTTTGCATTTGCGAGTGAATTAGGTAATTTCCTACAATTTATATTCGGAAAACGGACTGTTGTGACTTAGCAATCTTAAATCGAGTTCCTACATATTAAAAAAAAAATTGGGCAATTAATTTTTCGCAATATTGTTAATTCTTTAATTAATAGTCATTAAGTGAATTTTAAAATTCTTCAATTTCTAATTGAAATTATTTATAAAAAGAAATAAAACTTTGAGTTAAGTTATGTATTATTTATAATTTATTTTGAATACATTTTTCACAAAATGGTGAGTTACATACAAGATTATACTTTATATCTGATAACACAACGGTGCTTTCCTGTTTTCAGATTTTGACATATCGCTCCGTGTTATCTTCCAATAATTAAATAAATTTACACATTACTGATGATGAAGCCTAAGGCTTCAAAACATGTTTGGTTTTGTTAGTGACGTATAGAGCGATTATTAAAACTTATTTCGTGGAGAGTTGACTTTCATTTCACATACATATAATTTGACTCCACTTAAGTATGGATTATTTCTTTAAATATTTAGATCATTTGCAAAATATGTCCCTTTGGCAGTATAAAAAATTAGACCTTCATAGCAACTGTTGCCAAAATAAAGGAAATGCTTACTGATGATGGCGATCATAGAAATTTAAAGATATATGTTATATTTACTATATATGTATGCCTATAACAGCTAGGTGTGGCCGAGAAAGAGGACATGCTGAAGATGCAGGGAATTAACTGGCAAAATATGCTGCCATGTGAACAACAAGCTCATATTATAACCGGTAAGGTCCAGGATGCTCTGTTGAAGAAAGAAGCTGCCATAGCTATCCGTCATGCTTACAAGGAAATGATTGCTATAATGAGAAAGGTAATTTAGTAATTTAATCTGCGATAATACAGAATAGTTAAATGGTACATGGTATAGGATGCCCTCTATTTCGATGCAATATTAGAAGCGATACGTAACGATGGTCTCAATCAAGGAAAATGTATGATAAATGCAACGAAATTGGGTCAGTTAGCTACGGAATATCTAGATGATCGTAGACAAGAGTTTCAAAAATTGGAAAAAGTGGTAAAAAAAGATATGGCACTTAGAAAAAAATCTCTGGAACAAGTGCGAAAAAGTGTGGAGAATTATGCATTGAATGTGAGAAATTTGTTGCGAAGAGATGTAAGATAATTTAATATCTCTTAAATAATATAATTACCTGCATAAATTTGTTAAATTATTTCAGAGTGATCTTAATTTGGGTCGTGTGGAATTACCTCCATCAGAAAGTTATGATTCACTACTTGAAGATATGGAGACTGTTCAATCAACGTTAAGATTTTTAAAAGATGCAATTTTTGTACCTAATTTAGAATCCATATATCCATGGTAAGTGTTTCTTCATTTAGATAACACTTTAATAATAAAATATTATTTAACGCTAATACTGCTGATATCTGAGTTGTGCTAATTTAGTCTTTACAAACCCTACTTCTCTTACATAGCTAAGAAAATTTTGTACCAGTTCCGCTATAAATATTTTCTTGCAGCTTGCAGCAACAAGTGAAAAACAAGGAACGCCTAGCAGAATTTGTGGAGACTTGTGAAAAGAATCGTGATGATCTCATACGAAAAACTAATCATGCTACATTGGTCAAATCTGAAATGGAAAATACAATGGTGGATACTACTGTACAGTATGTTTCTTTTTTTTTTTTTTGTTATTGTTTTGATTTAAAGCTAAACGCCATCATTCAACACTACAACCTTTTATAGGTAGTATCAGGCATTTTATGGTTTTATATGCGTAACTACATTGGCGACATACCTTATTCAAACAGTCCTGTTCTTTCAGGTATAAATCTGATAAAAAAGAAATATCAGCGTCACTAAAAGAACAAAGGGATCGTATTAAACAGTTAGACATATTAACTAAAAATCGACACAAACTTATGGCTGATGTAAGGATATCATTGAAACATTTGCAGTTGTTAGCTACATTGACGACCAAGGGCGAAAAACCAGTGCCTGGTAGAATACGCAGTCATTTTGATGATGATGTGCCGGAATTCCCTAAAGAAGACGAACTAACACGTATGGAAAATATCTATTTGCAATCCTACTGTATATCTTCTTACATTATGTAACAAGCTGCATTTTGTGCAAAAGAGATTCCGCCATTTAAGTATTGAGAGATTTGAAGGTAGGGTAATAGCTATGTCATCAGACCCTTTTACTCCGTTCGGTATTTCGAGATTCGGTGTTAATAGTCTTAAAACTGCAAAAAGTAAACACTAATACACACGACAGGGTCAACACTTTATCATTTAAGGTTAGGTAAAGGTTTATGAGGTTATTTTTGTGGTTATTTATTTGGTGGTTCACAGCTGAGCTGATCGTAATGCCACAGTATAATAAATAATACAGTATTCTGTCTTTCACCATTTCACGTTTGCAAGCCGTCCTGCGCATATCGTCGCGCATGCCGCCATTATGGGTTAAAACGTCAAAATAATCGCATTGACGTAGATAGATACAGTTCACTACTGTGTTCAATATTGTCGGCGTGTACGAGATAAATAAATATTGTGTTTAAATCTAAATCTGTGTTTTTTGTATAGTGTTCGTGAGAATTAAAAGGATTTTATTTTTATTAACGTGTCTTGGGATTCATACAATGAATAATCACGGAGGACATGTGTGTGTTGCAAAATGTTGTCCCAATAAGCGGTACACTTGCTCTAAACATTTTTTTCGCTTCCCCAAAGATCCTGTTAGGTGAGTAATAAGTAAAAATTAAGATAAATACTAGATAATTTTACGTTTATAACAACTATTTGTATAACCGTAAAATTTATATTACGAAATGACAGTATCTAATATGTTTTTAAACTAAATACAAGTGAAACATAAACACAAGTTGTCGCGTGGCTAGTTGTTATTTTATTGACAATATCATTATAAAGTTTCAAGAAGTTTTTGCCAAAATTTGCCTTTAAAGTTGCTGTTGTTGTAATTTGTGAATTAAACTACCCGTTTAACTCACTACAACGATATTCATAATAAACCACGAAAATTGAAATAAACGCGATTTATTAATAAAGAAAAATAACAAACTAAATACAAAACTGAAACGATTTTACACAACACAACACTCAAGGTTGTTTTCAATCACTATGACACACCACAAATATTTCTGAAATGGACAGCGATATTATTATGTACTTAAATATTTTTACAAAAATAAAAATACAGTACTGTGGTTAGAAACCAAAAACTATAATTATTCTTAGTCAGGACCTGTTTTGTAACCCAAAATGGCGGCGTCTTACGTCACACTTTTTTTCAAAGTGCGAACGTGGAGACGGAATGCTGTACTTATTAATGCTGTGGTAATGCATCCGCAAAGTGCAAATATCAGGGAAAACATAAACTTCAACCAACTTGTGGGTATATGGTGAAACGAAGATTTACCACTACCCGCGGTTATCACGTGATCGTCATTCACGAATACGGGGAATCTACGTTGAACTAAATCTCTGAAAAGGTAGCTAAAGGGGATACTAGTATAATCTATCTAAAATGCTTCATATCCCTTAAGATGTCAGCTTCCTATTTTGATTCGCACGAAATGAATCAAAATAGGATTGTTTGTTGAAATTACAAAACTATAAAGTATTCTGTATTTGGGATAAAATGGTTAATCAGTTGTGTAAAAAATTGGACATTTCAAATCAAGTCAACAGTTTCCAGTAAATGTAAATAAAAGTTAACTTAACAGAACATATCCAATAAGATATAATTTTGCAACCATAAATAACAAGCCACTTCTTTTATAGAATAAAATGGCTAGTAAATCTGTCATAAGTTTCCAGTTTCATTGCGAATCACTGCTCTATGCTATGTATGTCGTGCCAGTTTTTACTGTTTGCCGATGATCATCATTGATGATCTTATCTTCTCCAGTCTGATATAAAGAATGTCTTGAATACCTATACTTCTAAATATTATGAGTTTTTCAAAAGCATAATATCTGTTTATCTATGAATACCGGATAGACCGCGTGTCTTTGTGTCTAGTCAGGCAGTGCTCTTGAGCTCAACTTGGATTTAATATTTAATAAGGGCAACCAGAGCATAACAGCAGAACTTTCCGAGGACTAGGTTCGTAATTAGAGGTGTTTATCACCCAACATGTTACGAGTTTTATATTACTGTTTAATTATTCGGTCCATACTAGAATATTCTTCATCATTGAAAAATAAGTTTACTTCTGGTCCGGATGAAATACCCTCTTTTTTTAGTAAAGGATACACACACACTCCCCTATCTAAAATTTTTGATTTGATTTGCAGGACTTGTGTTTTTCCACAGGATTGGAAGGTTGCGAAGGTGTGTCCGTTAAGAGCGATGACAGGACTATTTGTAATTATAGACCTATATCCATATTATCAAATTTCTCAAAGCAGTTTGAAATTATTTTGTATCAGAGGATTTATAGAGTGACAAAGCCTAATTTATCAATAAATCAACACGGTTTTATCGGTGGCAGATCCACGCTTACTGGTCTGTCTGTGTTTACACAATTTACTTCGGAAACTGTTGATGGAGGAGGGCACGTCGATGTGATTTACACGGACTTTACCAAAGCATTTGACAGAATAAATCACGTGGTTCTGTTGAACAAGCTTACTGTGTTTGGGCTTGGACCTGGATCTGTTTAGCTAATCCATTCCTATATCACTAATAGATCCCAATATGTTCTCCATAATGGATATAAATCGTCAAGATACCATATGTCATCTGGTGTTCCGCAAGGGTCGAATCTGGGCCCATTATTGTTTTTAATTTTTATAAATGACTTGGCCGGACTACTCAATTGTCAGGTCTTGCGGACGATATGAAAATATTTAATTCCGTTAATAATGTTGACGATTGTAATCGTTTGCAGCGTGATATGGATTTGGTTCAATGCTGGTGTGAGGAAAACAAACTGAACTTGAACTCTTCCAAGTGTAAAGTTATGTTATATATCAGAAAAAAATCAGCCATTCATTTCGAGTATACGATTGGTGAGACGATTTTAAATTGTCCAGAGTCCATTAAGGATCTTGGTGTGACCTTTGATAAACTTCTTCATTGGATATACATATAAATAACATAATTCTGAGTGCATCTAGGTCTTATGGCTACATTGTGAGAAATTCCAGATCTTTTGAGAATATGGGTACAATAAAAACCTTATACTATGCTTATGTCAGGTCAAAGCTGGAATACTGCTCTTTAATATGGTTTCCATATTATAACTGTTACAATGTTTCTGTTGAGAGAGTTCAGCGTAAGTTCTTAAAATACTTATGTTTCAAAACTGATGGATCATATCCAGAAAGAGGAATAGAGTATGACATCTTGTTAACAAGATGTCAAATACAAAGTTTAGAATTAAGACGAAAAATTCATGCAGTAAACTTCCTTTTTAATATATTGCATAGTAAGATTGATTGCGCTGAACTCTTGCAAAAGTTGTATTTTTGGTACCAACGCAAAATTCGAGATCTTCTAATTTATTTTATAACGACCGACCTAGGACTAATTTGTTGATGAAGTCGCCTGTCTACACAATGTGTCAGATATATAACTTTAAAAGCGATGACAGTGATATTTTTTCTGATCACTTAAGTGCTGTTTTGGGTGTTTTGAATGAATATTAAAGTTGAATGTATGATGTTTCTTTCTTTCTGTTTCGGTTTATTTGTATTGTTATTATTAAGATTAAGTAATTTTGTAAGATTGCTCTGTAAATGGATTTTCTGTTGAGCAATAAAGCAATTATTATTATTATCCATATGGACACCATATTATGGGGTGCACAGGTAAGTACTGAACGTGTACAGCAACATTATTTTTCAAACCTTATGCATACTATACTACATTGGTCGTCATATCCTTGTTTGTTTCTGAATGAACTAAATTTTAAGATGTTAAAATCACCTCGGAATATGTTTTCTGATTGAAGTGTGTATTAATTCACCGGACTTTTCATGGTCAATTTCAATTGTAGAAGTACTGAAGGTCTGTGGTGTTTTTTCTTCAAATAATTATTTCATATGAGAGAAACTATACCCACACTCATAATTTTAAGGTTGATATATTTAATAACTTTAAAGTATTAAAAAAAAACAGTTTGTGATATTTTACAATTAAGTTTATTACTTAGTTCTAGTTGTAGTTGATAAATAATTATTTTAGTCATATTTCTTATACCATTTTTCTTATTTAAAATGGAACACCCTGTATATAATTATATTTTTGAATTCCTTATCTATTTTGGAGTATTTTGGCTCAACACTACCCGATAATTATCTTCAACTAAATTAAATAATTTTAATTTTTTTGGCCCAAAAGAGGTTTCTGAAAAATCTTCACCATGGTCACCTAAATAAGCAGACCCTTAGAAATTTTGACGGTCGATAAAGAATATCAACATTATTGGCAGATTCTTTCATAAGGTTACAGTGTGATCACAAACTACCGCATTGTTATCTACTAATAAAAACAGACATACTCTCTAGAAAAATTATTGTATCAAGGTAGTGGTGAAATATTAAAATATCCAGACATTTAGTTCATAACTAATAAAACGGTTGTTTGTCGTGAAAATAATTAAAATGGAAGAAAACAGTTACTCAAATGAAATTTTAATGAGCTTATTGTTATTATAATTATAAAAAGAACATTCAGGAAGTTTAATGATATGAAACTATAAAATGAATTTGTGTCCGAAAATATAATAAATGAAAATTAACTAGCTCATAATAATAGCGAAACGAATTCGTCAGTATCTGTCGACCCCCCAAGCCTCGGTCTGGTTCCATTGAATTCAACTGAGGCCCTGCTAAATTAAACAAAATCCCTTGTGTAGGTAAAGCCAGGAATTTTATCCGCTATGCTACGAAATTATTTTTCATTTATTATATTTACGGACACAAATTCATTGTATAGTTTTACACTATTTGTCATCGACGACCGAACGCTTGGAGACCACCGTCCGAAGCGTTGCTGATACCCAAATATTTTGGGTGATACTAGCAGAAGCATAAATTGGTCTCCTGCTTGCGTTTTGTGTATACACTATTTACATTTCCATTTGTATTTATATTTTTACGGCTGGTGTTACCTATACATTGGATTTGTTCGGCCTCTGTATGGTGGGATATGCATTACTATGTTTTTTTTATGTTCTTGAAGATTGACAAAAATGTTTAAACTGTATGTGATTGTAAACGTGATTTCCTGCGAAATTGATGTATTTTTATGTAAAAAAAATTATTTATACAATTTAGTTTTTATAATGTTTATTTTATTTTAATTTTAATATTAATTAATATTTTAATAATAAACTGAGAAAGAAAAACAAAAGCGAAATAGAATGACCTGAAGAAGGCGATAAACCATCGTCGAAACGTAGTCATAGAATAGCATAATAAAGTTGGACAAGCGAAATGTAACTTTCGCTAAAAATTGTTTTCAAGAACCTGAAACCCAAATAAAAAAAAACTATGTAGATGCTACGTGATTACATACATCTACTGTTGTAAATCTCGCTGTGCTTAAATGCAAGCCGATTGTATATGGGCAACGACTATGGTACTCTGACGAGCTCATAATAAGAGCGAAACGAATTCGTCAGTATCTGTCGACCCATGCCTCGGTCTGGATCCACTGAATTAGACTGAGGCCCTGCTAAATTAAACAAAATCCCTTGAGTAGGTAAAACAAGTAATTTTGTCCACTATGCCACGAAATTATTTTTCATTTAATGATATGTATCCTGATTTACAATCAATGGACATGAGAATGATTGTACTAACTAATACAAAATAATTTCATGAATTAATGGTCAACGCTAAAAGCAAAACAACACGATATTTAGCAAAGACTATGACCTCAGATCAAGAAACATAATGTTTTTACCTACTTTAGCGCTGGTTGTTAATTAGTATTCGTTCATTAAGCTTCTGCATGTGTTTCTATAATCTTGTCACACGACAGTTATTTTTAAGACACTTTCGTTAATAAAAAACAAACGTTTTGATAGTTAGGCATTAAGTAATTGTCAATTATTATAACTTTATTGTTTCATGACGTTTAGTGACGTTTCATAACCTAATTAAAATATAAAGAAATAATCCATTTTTTCTAGAAACTTTAAATGTCACTTTCTGCATCTTCTACTTTATAATTTATATACAGGGTGTCCAAAAAAAATCCCCACCCTTTGGGGGTAAAGTCTGCGACCCAAAATAAGACGAAAATTACTTATGTCAAAATTTCGAAAAAAGGTCTCCTTATGAAATTATGACCATTTTGAATATTGAAATTAGACAAATCTTTCACTTGGAATTAATAATTGAAATCTGGTCATCCGTGATAAAAACAGATTCATGCAGAGAAAATGTGCATCCTTATCATCTAATTCAAGAATTGCATCCAGGGGATAGCGAGTTGCGCTTACGATTTTGAAGATTTTTTTAAATTGCCTGGACGCAAATGAAGACATTTTTAAACAAGTACTGTGGAGGATGAAGCCCATTTTAACCAACAGGGAGTGTTCAATCAGCACAACTTGCATTGTTGGAATTACGAAAATCAGCACCAAATTAGAGAATCACATAAGCAAGCACGCTGGAGCATGTGTGGATTTGTCTGTTGGGAAATAGGATAATAGAACCACAGTTTCTATCTAAGATACTAAACGCCAAAAACTATGCCAATTTTAGAGATTACCACCAGATTACCAGCTCTTCTGGAAGAGGCCAAATATTGTGTTTCAACATGATGGTGCACTTGCCCGTTATTCTTGAAATGTTTGAGAGATATTAAATCGACATTTTCCCAACCAATGGATCGATCGTGGATGACCTATTTCTTGGCCTCCTAGGTCCCTGAATGTAAACCCTTTTGGCTTTTGGGTTATCTGGAAAATACGGTTTACCATGTCCTACCCAACAGTGAAGATGATGTTATTGTTCGAATTTATGGAGCTTTAGCACAAATTAGAAACGAAGCAATAGACTGTGTAGAAAACCATTTTATTCGCCGTTTGTACGCATGCATTGAACAAAATGGTGAGGATTTCGAACACTTGCCTTTGTAAATTGAAATGTTTTTGTTTTATTACGTGTTTAGTTAATAAATAATTTGATTGCGAACATTTGATTTGATTTTCGAAAATTACTTGATTTTAATATTCAAAATGGTCATAATTTCATAAGGAGACGTTTTTCGAAATTTTAACATAAGTGATTTTCGTCTTATTTTTGGTGGTAGATTCTAACCCCAAAGGGTGGGGAATGTTTTTTGGGACACCCTGTATAGTTCAAACTGATCGAATGATTTCGTGATTAATTTTTATGTAAATGTCACTACGAAATCGTATACGTATTGGGCCAGTTTTGATATCAAATTTATATTTCCAGCCACCAAGATTATTCCCCAATTAATGCAGAATTACAACAAACTGGCCTCCAATTCTAAAGATGGACTTAAAGGTCGAGCTTTGGAAGACGGATACAAACTATTTGAATCTATGATGTACCATGCCACTAAACCAAAAACTATTGAGACTGTTATCAGCGAAGAATGTAAGTTTTCATTTTACAGTGTATCTGGAAGTATGATTGATATGGAATTATTGAAATGTTTCAATTTTTTCAGCTTTGATCGAAACAATATTTTTGGATTCACATATATTAAGCCGGGACGATATCAAAAAACAGAGCGAGGAAATTGTTCAAGCTAACTCGAGAGATGATGATTTATTGCCTGCAGCTGCAAAGAAAAAGCCCAGATTGCGATAATTTATGTACTTAATTTTATTTTACACAATAAATGACAACGAAATGTGAGTTATTTTTTGTATATGGATATACAGTATGTCCACGGATGCGGTTAACAAGAGGACAAATGGACCAAAAATTGAAAGATACGAAAAAAAGTTATTCTTGATAAAAATGTTTGCTTGTCGAAAAAATAAGAACTACCATGAAAAAAATATTTTTATTACATAATATATAAAATTAAACAAGAGCAAACAGTCATATTTTGGTGTCTTAGCGTAAAATGATAAATAGAAAAAATGCTCCAAATTTAATCCTGACCCTGATTCCAGAGTTCCAGAAGAATATTTAAATTTATGAAAAATATTTTTTCCCATGTGCATTTAATACTTTTACTTAATTATTACCTTTACATTAGGTACCTTATTGTTGTTGCAGTAGATGTCAGTGTCAAAAAAAATTTACTTATCAAAAAAATAAGAACTACTATGAAAAACATTATTTTTATTAAACAGGGCGTGTCAAAAAGGCATCAACATAATATTAAACAAATTAAAATGAAAATTGAAACGCAAATTAATAAACAGGAATAAACATAACGCAATCATAATCATGATTCAAACACCCCTCCCCCATATTCAACACACTTTTCCCACTGCTTCCTAATGTGATCAAAACTGGTTCGAATCTCTTGAACTGTCAATGATTCCACGGCTCGCATGAGTCTTAATTTTAAAAGTTCAATATTGGAATCCATTGGTTGCGCATAGGTAAGCTGCTTTAGACGGCCCCAAAGGAAAGAATCGGCTAATGTCAGGTCGGGACTTCTTGGGGGCCATAAAATTGGTCCATTTCTTCCTATCTATCTGACACCGAATTTCTGGTTCAGCCATTCTCTAACCTCTCGCAATGTGCAGGGCATCCATCGTGTTGAAAATACATTGCGTTGCGATCATCCAGGGGCAGCTCTTCGAGATGATCGCAAAAGAATGTATCTAATAGTTGCAAATAGCTTGCTCTGTTACAACTACCATCGAAAAAATAAGGCCCAATGATATCGTAAGATGAAATAGCACACCACACATTGACTTTTTTGCAGTACTGACGTCTTGCGGGAATTCTAAATTCGGGATTCTCTTTACTCCAATATCTCACATGTTGAGAAGCTACAGTTCCGTTGGTTGAAAATGTTGATTCATCAGAAAATATTTTAAGCTTGTGAAAATTTCTATTGCCGTTTAAAATCTGATTTCCAACACACAAACAAAAATCTAGCCTTTTTGCTTCATCCCCAGCCTCCAAAGTTTGGTTGAAATGAGGCTTGTAAGGATAAATTTTATTTTCTTTTAAAATTTTTTGAATGGTATGTTTCCCACCACCTCTAAATTCCTAGCCCTGTTTCTTAAAGAAAGCAATGGATTTTCATTTACTGATGCCAATATCAAAACTGTACTGGCATCGTTCTCATTATATTGTTTCTTTTCTTTTTTAATATCAAAAACTGATCCTGTTCTTTCAAATTTTTTCACCAATTTGTGAACAGCAACTTTCGAAACGTATACGCCAGGAAATTTGCGGTGGAATTCCTCTACTACATAGCCAAAGATTAATCTACACAATAGATATTCAGCGTATATGGGAAATAAAACAAAAATTGAAACTGTCTCGACACGAGCTACATCTATTAGAAAAACATGCAACCATGGAAATTATGGAAATTGTAGATGGCGTTATATGTATTGTGTTGAAATAAAATAATCATATGGGCAATGTTAGACAAGGACGAGTATACTTTCCCCTACGAGGTGGGAGTTTGTTTTTATATTATAGGTATCATATATGTACTACTGTGCAGCAGTGTTTTTTGTTTAAAATTATATGGTATACGTATACCTATCTACGCAAAGATTAATGTGTATGGACGAAAATAAAAGAAATTACTATAATAGTATAAATATACAGGGCTGGTTTATTAAATGTTTTAGACAATAATTTTAAATGACTAAAATAATATTATTTTAGTCATTTAATTTTAAATTTCGGATATAAGGATGCATCAAAAAGTTATATTTAAATTAACGAAATTTGGCGTTATAGATAGGACTTCCGGTTATTACCTGATTCAGTTTTAAGGATCAAACTCAAACAGCAGATTCAACTTGTCGTTAACATTATGAAAAAATAAATCTCAGAGGCGGGTAAATTAAAGGGGCATACAGGCGTGAAATGCTACCCTAACTTTTTTATGCACATTTTTTGCGTGTGTTTCAATTCGGAGATGTAAAATCTAACAAATTATATACGTAATAAATGTATCCTTCTGTGATTTTGATAGAAAGTCATCGTTATCGCGTAATATCGATTTTAAGAAATGTTAATATTAAAAAGGCTGTGCTTTTTACAAGTTGCTGAAGTAAATAAGGTTTGAAATTTCCAGCATGACAATAATTATTTAAAAAAATACGGTTTCGAAATGCAGGATGTAAAAAATTAGAATTTTTAATCTGTTTTTAATGAAAATTTAAATCTATTGAGAAATATGGTTCAGGGTTTTTGTGAAATGTATTTTACTCCAAAGATTCTACTCATCGATTATAACCGAATTAATTTACTCAAAAATATCTATACTAGTAAAATAACACAATTATCACAATTAGGTTCAAATTCTGCAACGCCGAATTGAAAAAAAACTTACAGTCTCCCTAATATTGGTTTTTGTGCAATGATCTTAAAACTTTAAAAAACTAACGATTTATGTAGATTGTATTGTTAACACGTTTCGTAAAAAGCTTTAAAAACCCACCAACAGGGTGTTAAAAGTATCACGACAATAACTTTTTTCATGTTTTAACAAGTACAATCGTCTGCTTCAGATTGATCCTTAAAAACTGAATAACAGTTTCTCTATATAAAAAAATAAAACTCGTAAATATCATCCCCAAACATTTAATTTGAATACAATTACATAACACCATATTTGAAAGTAAATAAAAAAAAAACAGCATTACCTAGTTTGACAGATTTGCAAATTGCAAATCAAAGCATAAGTACTTGTACAAACTTTAAAGGGTGATTCTTTGACTAATTTTAAGATACAAATTTCATATGTACATGGGTCCGCTACGGCTTGGTTTTCGAGATACAGGTAGTTCAAAAAGAATATTATATTTAGGATTGTATGCTTGTTCAATAGCATCGCAATTTGGTGCAATTCGGGATACAGGTGTATTGATGACACCAGAGCTGTCAAAAGAACTAATAAAAAATACGAAAAATAACAAAATACAAATATCATTCAAAAGACAACAATGCACATAATAGTCGGTACCAAGCCAAATAGGTAGTAGGTAAATATAGATTTATTTTGTTTCGGGCTTGGGCTTGGCACCGACTTATTGTAATCAAAACTACCCACCAAACGGATACATTTAATTTTACGCAGATGCTCAAAATGTTAACTTTCTTTCATTAATAGAGACCTGTGAAGTGACCTTACCTCTTACGCCCACGTATTAAGTACTAAGTTTCAGTTATCAGTTACAATTTTTTATTTTCCAAGAAAGCGATACGAGATATTTAAAACGGCATTGCGCCGCCCTCATGTATACCTCCGGGGGCGGCATCGAAAATCGCTACACGTCACAAACTTGTAAATGCTTAGAACTACCCCTATATCAAATTTCTATTTTCTATCTTTTTTGTTTCATACCCAAAGCCCTATTCCTACCGAACTTATTATTTACCCGAAGAAACATTAAAAAGAAGTAAAATTTAAGTACCTAAACCGATAAAGTGGAACTTATACCTGATGAAGAGACAGACTATTATAATAGGTATACCTAATATAATATAGGTAGCACTGATAATTTTTTTATTATAGGTATTATAAGATCTACAACAATCTTGTTACATCTTTGCCACATTGTCTACGTGAAATATTTAGTCAAAAGTATGTTTCTATCTAAAAGCTTTTCATTTAACGATTGTTCGCCACTGATCATGGGACTGGTCTAGTCTTGAAACATGTATGACATGGATTAAATATTATTATATTAAATTTAATTCATAGAGATTAGGCTTTTATTTCAATACTGTACTTGTAATAAATCACCCTGTGTGTTTCTTTTACCGACGAATTGGCAACACCACATTCGCTTGTTTTTTTTTCTACCCTCCCTGCGTATCCCCTCCAGATTAATACAGAATTTCATCAATTTCTCTCTCTGACAATACAGCATTGCCGGTGCATATCTGTTGCAAATGATCTAAATAATTGTTATACGTTGCGTTTTGTTTTTGATATTAATAAACTACAAAACGGTTTCTGGCTGTGACAATACTGCTCTATGCTTTACACGCTAGTCTACGCCACGTAGTGGCAGGCATACTTAGAGATGTTCTGATTTTAATGCATTGGGCTGACTATCTATTGTGTAGATTAATCTTTGACATAGCGATAAGAGCAGTTATTACTTCCATAGCATTGTACTATAAAAACTCTTTGTTCTACGGTCTGCATTTCGGAGAATACTTTTAACACTAACAAGACAACTTTTTTTTGACACTGACCACTACTACAACAACAATAAGGTACCTAATGTAAAGGTAATAATTAAGTAAAAGTATTAAAATGCGGACATGCACACATGAAAAAAAAAATGTTTTTTCATAAATTTAAATATTCTTCTGTAACTCTGGAATCAGGGTCAGGATTAAATTTGGAGCATTTTTTCTATTTATCATTTTACGCTAAGACACCAAAATATGACTGTTTGCTCTGGTGTAATTTTATATTTATGCCTTTTTGAGACGCCCTGTTTAATAAAAATAATTTTTTTCATGGTAGTTCTTATTTTTCCTACAAGCAAACATTTTTATCAAGAATAACTTTTTTTCGTATCTTTCAATTTTTGGTCCATTTGTTCTCTTGTTAACCGCCTCCGTGGACATACTGTATATGACAGAAAGGAACTGCGTTAAATATTAAAAAAAGGGAAATTCGGAGTTATTTTAAATGAAACCCCTATAGTTCTTATTATAAATTAAGTATTTGTTTTTACGTTACCGTTTTCAAAGTAGGTATAAGCGTTTTTCCCACAATATTTAAATTTTTAGTCAACAATGACCTTTGCGATCTCTCCATAAAGTAATTAATTTGTATATATGTCTAATTTTTGAGTAGTTAGTTTTTTGGAAATAATAAAAATAATACAATAAAAATAATCAAATTCTGTTTCGTTGCGCAAGTCATATATTTTAGATTATTAGTTATTTATGTAATAAGTGTGCGAAGGATAATTTCGCGCATTGAGACAGAAATTTATTTTGACGATGCGCAGCTGAGTCAAAATATCTGTTGAATGCGCGAAATTTCTTCGCACACATATTACATACAACATTTTTTCTACAACTGCAGATATTTCCTTTCATCAATAATTACTATTCTAAAGAATACTCATATTATTTATAATAATTATAAATATACCTTATACCTTGTATATTTCGTTACTATGGAAAGTAGAATATACCCACACACGCTTTTTTAATTTTGACAAAAAGGTGACAACTAGTTTTTATTGTAATTTCTAATTAAATATTAACTACGTAAAATATAGAAAATGGAGATATAGGCAGTGACCAAGAGGCAGTATGAAAGGACATACAGTCAATTCAAAGAGTACTGTAAAACTAAAAACTTGAAAAAGTGAGTGAATATGTTCTGTTACGATATTTGTACCATTAACGTGAATATTGTGAAGAATATTTAATACCTACTTAATTAAGAACGTTTGAATGAATTTATGTATTTCATATATTATTAGTACCTACAATAAAGTTGAATTCTACGTACTTAGATCGTGTTAAAGTTAGTGCACGCAGTATTTCGCAAACGCCGATGTGCGAAGTATTTTCTTCGCACACCGGCGTTTGCGAAATATCATTTGTCACATTAAAAGTGGTGAAAAAATGTCACTCTTTTTTGACAGTTGTAGAAAAATGTTATTTTCTTGTCGGGAAGATGTAAACGAGATCTCAAGTTTTTTTTCCAATCTTGAACACTAACATAGTTTGGAATATCTGATAGATACTAGCATAGTAATTTCACAATAAAAGAAAAATTAGGTCAAAACCGCAACCATGTACGAATGAATGAGATGATTAGACATATATAAGGCATCCAAGAATTGGTAAACCCACTAATTGTCACGATCGGAATCTAGGTAACTATATGTCCAACTTCCAGAAATGTTTGATATATGCTGTAAAAAAGATTTTAATACCAGTGGTGGCTCGCAATTCATTTAACTAGGGACGCTAAACTTATCTAGACACATTTCCCCACCACCCAGAACGTACTGTCTTATTGGTGCATCCCGATTATATTGAACTTTGTCATTATATTTCCCAATTTCTTGTTTATATGCAGAGTTACCCGCACTCTGGATATTTTGTTTATCAAAAATTTGAATTTTATATTCGATGATATATGTTTCTCACTTTTTGAATGTTCTTGAATGCCTCTTACTAGACTTGTAATATCGTTGTAACCCATTTTACCCCAAATAGAAGAAGTTTCAGTGCGCAGCGCGACATACCTAATAATTTAATTTCAATATCAGAATATTAGCTTACAAAATCGCACCAAGCAATTGCCAATTTCGTTAGGTACTTCCTTTATTTTCACTATCTCGTCCATGTTAAAAGAAAACCTAAAGACGTAAATAAAACCCTTTTGACCTAGATAACTTCGGCAATGGAATGGTCTCTTGAAGATCCAGTTATGAATGAATGTTTGGGTTAAATTCCTTAGTGGATTAAGAAAGGTGTCATGCTCAGAGAAAATGACCCTAGAGAGAGCAAAAAGTACATTATGCCATACGTTTATTTATCAAAACAAATGACAGATGATTTGACACAGGGGTACAAAGAGAATAGCAATAAATCTTAAATACATTAAAGAAATATGGAAATAATTTTTTTTTCTGAAGTAATCCATCTAGCGAGGAGTGAATAGTATAATTTGAATAAAACGACGTCTACTCCACAAAATGATCTATACATATACGTTAAAACCTTGTTTTATCTGCCAGACATGTTTCGGACACACGTCCATTATCAGTGGCTTAAGGAGCCTTATACAATACTGGCAGATGTGAGGGTCGTACTTCATACAAATGTTAAGAGAGGGTTGTTAAGTTTTACATTGATTTAAACGTGTATACACATCATTTTGTTGGAATTAAGTTAAGTTAGTTCAATAAATAAATTAAAGTTAAATTTGTCAATTATTTTTGTTTTGTGTTTTCTTCTTTTTCTCATTTTAAATTCAATTAAATAAAAGTACAACGATCTCGTAAGAGCCCACAACAACGGTATGGCTGTTTGAAGATTTAAAAATGAATATATGTATAGATCATTTTGTGGAGTAGACGTCGTTTTATTCAAATTATGGAATAGTATATTGTGCAACGAACATGAAATGACATATATTTCCTACGAGTATGATCGTTTGCAGCATGAGCTGCAGGCGAGTGCTGCAAATCATACGAGTAGGAAATGGTCATTTCATGCGAGTTTCACACTATACTTTTTCTACGACTGTTTTAATGCTTTGGAATAAATTTAACATAATTTTTAGGGAAATATTTGTTTTTCGAAACTTACCCCTGTTACCGCATAAGCCTAAATACGATAAATTAGAAGTATTAAATTGACTAGGTGGTGTTAAACTATATTCACTATCACTGTTTATGTGTTTTAAAATTAGCGAAATACTTAATAATAATTGTTGTGTTAGTGACCTCTAAGTGTTTTCAAATTGAAGTTGGTTGGTTTTAGGTCAATTATAGAAACAAAGTAATTCCTCTGTCGACGTTTCGACTTTTATTAAGTCATCCTCAGGACACTAGAATACAACAAAAACGAAAAACATAAAGGGTGACTTGAAATTTACAATTAATTGTTAAATACACAAAAAAAAAATATTAAAAAAATATATAAAAATATAAATAAATAAAAACATCAAGACATGTAATGTATTTTTTTTTCCTTTGTTTAAACACAGATAAAACTACATACTACAACGGGTTCTCCATACTCACGTGAACAATTTGTTTCTTTTGTCAATATTTTTTTTGTGAAGGACATTTACATATGATGAAATCAAAAAGGGGGTTTCTTTTAACCATATATTTTCCTATTTTAATAGTGTATAAACTAAAACTGAATAGGCACAAACGAACAGAAAATGATACATTTAATTTTTTTTTTTTATTTTAAATAAAATTCCATCTTTTCCTATCAAACAGGTATATATATATATATATATTACTTTCTAAGGTGTAGGTGGTTATTATACGGGGTTTATTTATACAAAATGGATTATTATCTTCTTCGTGGGATCCTATTAATTAAATTTGCATAAGCAGAGCTCAAATTTTGGGTGTCAACTTGCTTATTTACGTTATTTTGATGTATTTTTATATCTATCATCATCTTTTTTTGTAGTTTCGCTGTCCACCAAGAATTTCTGTGTTTTCAAAATCAATGTCATGTAACGTCGCATTAACATGCTCAGTTAGACCAGATTTATTTGGAGCATTAACTAATTATTATTAATTATAAATACTGTCAATTTGGTGTTCGTATTTTCGGCGTTGCTATGGTGATTTTTCATGCCCGCCGCTACTTTTGTCATTACCAGGAAATTTTATCCGTGCGTAGCAACTAGTGGGAAATATTACGCACGGGTAAATGAAAAACACCATTACAATGTGCTACATTTTCAAATCATGATTGAACATATAATGAAGACAGTCGTAGAAAAATAAATTTTCAATGTCAATGATGACTTATACGCACAGGGTGGTCCAAATTGGGCACTTTTGATAGGAAGCACCAATTTCTAGAGGAGCTAGAGAAAAAGTAATCTACTTGCTCCGAAATCGAATTTTGTAAAATATTGAATGCCGAAAAGTGCACATGGATATCTTGATCTGTAGACAAGGTACATGATCGTTTTCTATTCTGTGCATTTTTGACCCACTCCCGTAACTTCTCTATTTATAATTTTTTTGTTTTTCGTAAAAAAGATATGGTTCTACGACATGAACTTGTATTTTTTTCTTATGGACCAACAATTTTAGAAAAAAGCGACATAACACCTTCTTCGATTTATTTTGTCTTTATTTAATCCAATTTACATGGTAAAAAAAATTACGATAATGGCAGTGCAATGAAATTCTCGCGTAAACCATATAAATAAAAGCCTAATAATAAAACTTGAACAATAATTTATTGTCTTTTATATAAAGACACAAGATACAGTGTTCAATAACAAAAAAAAAAGTGTAAAAATAAATAATTTGTATTTGATCAATAAGTTGTCATAATCTCAAAATTTAAGAACAGCCCACTTACACTAAATTATACCTAAAACAAGCTCAAACTTATTTTTGACTTATTCATAACTGTTACTTTTAAATGTCATTAAATCACAATATATACTTCTCAATATGTTTATGAATATTTCTTCAAGAACTCTTTATGGAATTCGGCGAATTTTGCCAACATCAATTTCAATTTGTTCGGTTGCGGCAGAATCGTAGTGCGGAAATGATATGTACCAGGTTGTTGGCCAAAACCGGATCCTGGCACAATACAAATACCAGTATTTTCTAG
Organism: Apoderus coryli; assembly: GCA_911728435.2. Lineage (NCBI taxonomy): Eukaryota > Metazoa > Arthropoda > Insecta > Coleoptera > Attelabidae > Apoderus > Apoderus coryli. The sequence continues at coordinate 3,623,211 of OU452204.1, read as the reverse complement.
CAGCTCGAAAGCGTAGAAAGCATCAGGTTGTTTGCCATCCTTTTTCGCTGCCTCAATCGCTTTGGCTGGTAGTTTAATTTGCGGGAATGCGTACATTGCACCCTGTAGCACATTGCAACTAAAGCCTTCCATAGAATTAAATGTATCTGCAACCATTTTGGCTCGTAACTGCAAGAAAAAATAATAGTTAATAAAAACAAATGGAATTTTCTGAAAATAGGTAAAACGTTAAAATGAATAAATGCTTAATCATACTATTATTTTCCCTTACTTTGAGCGAGTCAAGCACATCCGTCTTTTCCTTCAACCACAAATCGTAGCTGGGCTCACCAGGTTGTGGATGATTTACTACGGTATCTAAACATGACTGCCCCAACACGGTGGGACACAACATAGCACTAATGGCTTTCAAATACATTGCCTTTACTTTTGGATCCATATTGACGACTTCAGCATATCCACCACGTAAACCACATTCACCCATATATCCTTTAGAACATGACATAAAACTAGCCAACTCCATACTGTTATAAGGAGAGCCCATTTCCATAAGTACCTAAATAAAGAAAGAACAAGTAAAATTAATTTGTGTTTTTATTATCAAAATATTAGCGATTAGCAAAACAAGGTCTAACAATACATTTTTTGTCTACTACTTTAATTTAATAATTTAAGAGATCGAACAATTTCATTTATTCTTTTAACTACTTAAAATAATGTCACCACATTTAAAATTATGAAGTTAGGCGATTGGTGGAACACAAAATTGAATCAACAATGGTTTTGAAGTTCCCCCTAAAAAGCATAATCGACGTCTTTATCGGTGAAAATTGAGTTATTCTGGAGAAATACTTGATTTTGTGAGTGCTGAAATACTTAAAAAGATATAGTGCTAGCTGTTAAATATGACTATGGTATTATTTTCTACGTTTGTTATTTTACCTTTTTGAACGAGTGAAATTTAGATCCTTCTGCATAGATGTTGTCTTGATATACTTCATCAGCTAAAATGAACAGATTCTCTTTGTGTGCAAACTTGATGATTTCTTCAATATTCTTTCGCGATAACACCTGTCCCGTAGGATTACCAGGATTAATTATAACTATGGCCCTTGGACATGAGTCTTTTCGAGCTTCATTTATCGATCTCTGAAAATAAAATAAATGACTTTAAAAAACTGCATATATTTCCTCGCTAAAGGATAAGTGTTCTAAATGAAGCCAAAACATCTGCCTATATCTTGACAGTCAGAAGACTATCGGAAAACATTTAAAGACGATCAAGTGGTATTTATATACGCCGACAGAATCAATGTGTTGGAGAATTTGACGTTTTTCACCACCATAAATTCGTATAAATAATGGACTGTATTTTTTAATTATTGTACGGTTTAATATCAATAGATTATTATAAATATTCATGTACAGGTTTTACATAGTAGTATCAAAAATAACATTAATCTTTAGGGGTAGTAATTTAACAATCTGTGGGGTTTATTCAGAGTTCAATTTTCAATTGTTTTTCAATACTAACACCGATGCACTTAAATTTTACATAAGTTTTCAACACACTTGTTATCTACTTTTTACACTATACAAACTAATTTTGGGGGTTTGGGTGCAAAACTTCATAAATATATACAAAAACAACGTGAGTGAAGAGAGCGAGGGGTTTGTGACTTGTTCAATCTAACATCTTTCTAAATCTAACTCTAACAAAGAAAAAAAACCAATGCCTTGTTTTTTACAGAGATTAGTAACAAAAATAAACAAAACCCAGTAGCGCTATTCTGTACACTGTATCGACAATCATCGGTATCGGTATGTTACCGACATCCAACGGTTGCGCGACCGATTTAACCAAAACGACGCTATTCTGTATGCCACGGTTACCGACTGTCGGAAATGCAACCGTCAAGTGTCGGCTTGCAAGTGACATCAATCGAATCGGTACGTTCAGCCAATGAACGGTGAGATATTTGTAAACAAATAACAAATATTTTGTTGTGCGTCATTTGTAATTTGTGCGATGTTTTAAGTTTGAATGTAAGATGTCTGCAAGAAAATGGTGCAAAATGCATTGGTTTGTAAATTAGAATGTGTTTTAAACAATAAGGCAATAAAGCACTGTCAAGTAAAATACCTAACATGTAATGGCATTTTAAGAAGAATCAAAAAATATTATAATATATTGACACCGAAACTTAACTACATAGGTATCTAATAATTCTTATCTAGACACTACACTGTAAAATCACTCTATATAGTCCAAATATACTTAAATAATAATCCGCAATTCCAACCAAAACATCAATAATGATCCAATAATCGCTCAACAAATATCGGTAACGTCCACCGTGAGGTGAACGAGGGCACGGTGAGATACCGATCTTTGTCGACTCAAATTACCGATATCGGTCGGTATTAGAGCATACAGAATGCCGCACGAAGCGACTTGCCGATGGCTGTCGGTAAGTGAGAATTACCGATACCGACGGCTCTCGGAAACGTGTACAGAATAGCGCTACAGTAATATAGATGACGATGTCATCCAGATCTTGGGCAATTGTAAAGTCATACAAAAACATTTATTTATAAAATAACAAAATACTTTGTTCGGGCGTTTCCCGAACACAATGGTCGATACATTTCAAGGTAAATTAATACTAAAGACGTTGATATTGCTTTTTATAAAACCAAGGTGTATGAATACCCCCAGTACAACAATGTAGCAATTGCCTAAGATATGGTCACAATACCAAATCCGATGTCCAAAGTGTGCACAAGAACATAAACAATCAAACATCATAATCTAAAACGTCACTAAATATCCACAACTTAAAACTAAACCTACTCATGTTAATACAGTTGCACAACTACACGAAAGGAAGCAATACACGGATGTTAATAAAATCACAACCTCCTACAGCATTGTAGCCTCCCCGAGAAAACGAAAACCAACCTCAAATACAGATGGATACGACAAAACTGCACATCGTGACCAATTATTTTCACAACATACTAGTACATTACCGACGTTAAATATCACACATAGTCATCATAATAATAATAATAATATTTCTTTATTACAAGTTATGAAAATATAAATAGAAACAGATAATTCACCAAGTTCAGAAATCGTCTATTTGAAGTGAAATGAACAAAGTAATAGCTCACAATTAGGAACACAAAATGTCATCATTCTGTCCACCGATGAGGAAATTACTAAATAAAAATTATAATTTTTATTTAGTAAATTCCTTATAGTATACTATGGAATGTAAGAAGTATCAAAGCAAATCTAATTAAACTCAAGCTCCTGTTAGAATCTGAAAAGCCTGATGTTTTGTTGTTAAATGAAACATCCTTAAAAATGACACTCAATTTAATCTACCTTTCCACACAATCCCTATCGATGGATTATTAACAACAATGCACATGCATATTGCTATCCATCCTACAGATCAAACAACAATAATTCAAAGAAACATAGAAATATTAGCCATAAAGATAGAAATATTAGCCCTAACAATAGCCGCTGTATATTCACCGACTAGCTATCTATATTACATTCTATACTACACATATTTACTTCAACAAGCCTAAGCCATCTATTATTATGGGAGACTTCAAGGATCAGCACACAGCTTGAAGTTCATACACTACGAACACAAGAGGTACACATTTTTTGGATGCTATGGATACCTAATGAAAATTTTGTTTTCCTAAACACTGGATTATCTACCAGAGTCAAACAAGGAGGAACAAGTTGTTACGACATCACATTATATTCAGCGGACTTAGCAAAATTTTGAACTTGGTCAACGCATCACACCGATAGATCAAGACATGTCAATAATATAACGCATAAGTAAAGCAGCAGACATGAGTATACCAAAGACATCAATAAACTTAGGGAAGAAACGCACTATTAGTAAACATCTTGTCAAGCAGTGTCTACAGAAAGAGCCAACAAGTTAAACATATATTTAAATATCATTACAGACGAGAACTGCTAAAGCAGCAGCAGAATAGAAGGCATCTCAAGAAAACAATTAAATTAATTTAGAGAATGTTGTCACACTCTCAACAGAGAAACTCCTATTACGAAAATATGGCAGGCAGTCAGGAAATTTTACATACCAAATCAACATCAGCACAAAACGAAGTCATAGCAGTGATCAAAGATATGCTCGTAGATTTATGTAGTATAAAATGCGATGGGAGACCTGTAAACATACCATTGCTTTTATGACATGCTGCACCAGGACATGATAAGATTACTGTAAATATGCTTAACAATCTTTTAAACAGAACTAAACAAAATCTACGTCACATATACAACCTTATCCTAAACGGCCATAACATTCCGACTGAATGGAGAAAGTATATAATTATTTCACAACTCAAAGAACGAAAAACACTCGGAACATATTCAAAGTTATCCGGCGTTAGCACTCACGTCATTCGTGGCAAAAACACTAGAAAGGCTGATCAAAATTCGTCGGGACCATTCATTAGAACAACAAAAGACCTTCAATGATTTGCAAAACGTATGTAGAAAAGGAACGAGTACCTTGGAAAATATTACTGCATTATCAGATCTCTTAATACAGGCGAATTAGTTAGTTGTACCCAGAACCGGTTTGACACAGGGGTTACCGTTAAGCCCGTTACTGTTTAACATTTACATGACATCACTAAAGAATGAAGTGCAACAACAAGTTGAATTACTTCAGTATGTGGCTGAACTCGTACTTATTTGTATCACAAAAGATGTAAACAAGGGTATAGCATGTATCAATCAGACATTGGAGTAATATTGGAAACTGGATGAACGAAAGAAACATGGTACACCAGTAAATCCAAAGCAATGATTTTTTCGAAGGGGCTTAGACGAACACAGCCACAGCCGTTCATTAAATAAATAAATATATATTTGTCAAAAAATTACAATAATTTGTAGACATATAACTACAAACAAAACATTTTAAAACGTAACAATAATTAATACTATACACTATATTGTACAGGTACATCGTCAAATAAATAAATTAATTAAGATACTTATTATAAATAATAGCCCTATTTATAATAAGTAATATAAGTATTTGAATTCAAATATCTGGGAGTGTGGACAAACACTTAAAATGGTCTAACAACATAGTCTCCTGTGTTACCAAGGTAAAAAGAAGAATGTGATGAAGCTCATGAAATATGATATCAATAAAAAGTATAGGAAAGAGACTTCTCAAATTTAAGCAGATTTACAGGGTGTCCCATTTAACATTCTCCCATAAAAATCCAATTTATAAAATGTGACCGCCCCGAAATATTACAAATCAGAGGTCAATGAAATCAAATAAAACGAAGTAAAGAAGGGAATTCAAAATGACCTGACACAAAAAATTGGTATGTTTTTAGTTTCTGTAGTAACCCCAACCAGTGGCGTATTAACGCAGAAGCCTAAGAAGCCCAGGCTTCGGGCGCAAGGTTTTAGGGGGTGGAACATTCTGGACCAGAGGTAGAACGTGGAGAATGTAAGTTCAAAAAAATAGAAAAATAATCATCGCGTGTCTTCGATCCCATTGGCCGATCAGTCGTACAATAAAGGATGAGGGATACATTAAATTTCAAAGCCAGATTTTTTTTAGTCTCCTGTGTAGCTTTATTTTATTTAAATTCATTAATGAGAGTCGCAGGTGCGTTATAAGTAATTACCTACTTTCTTCAAATAAAAATGTATCGCTAAATTATGTACAATCTACTTAGCCAGGTGCGCCCCTACTCAATGTGTAAATTTTATGTCGACCAATAGATAATAACCGACAAGCCGGAACATTTTAATGCCCAAGCTAAGTCCAAAACTTACTGTTAAGAGTTTGTCTATCACTCGATGGAGTGCGCGTGTGGATGCAAGTAAAGCATTGTCTGCATCCTATTCCGAAATTGTAGAAGCCCTTCATGTAATACTTGAAGAAAAAAGCCCTAAACAAGATTAGAAGCGAGAAGTCTGAATGAAAAACTGAGTTATCTTGAAACTGCTTTTATGACATGCTTTTGGAATAAAGTACTGGAACGATTACAACGAAACAAATAAAAAACTTCAGGCTGTGAATCTGATGCAGTTAACTTGTGCAAAAATGAAAGTTACCAACTTGACACTAGAAGAAAAAAGAAAAGAAAGTTACATTTTGATGACTCGAGGGACGCTGATGTCGAGTTTCAAGGCAGAGATTTCGTGTTCAAGTTTTCAGACAAGCTCAAAACGGAACTTGCTAAGAGGCGAGAGGCGTATGTGGAGATTCATGCAGAATTTGGATTTTTAAATGAGCTATCATCCATGACTACAGCCGAAATTAAAGACAAATGTGCAAGTTTGATTCAAACTTATAAAAATGATGGTGGTGTCCAATTAGACGGGGAGATCCTTCAAATAAAAGATCTTGGTCTCTCATTGAATGAACCGTTGGACTTGCTAAAAGAATTGAAAAGTCAAAACATTGATGTTGTTTTTCCCAATTTAACAATTTTGTTGAGAATTTTCGCTTGTAAGGCGGTTACCAACTGTACGAGAGGAAGGTCATTTTCGTTACTAAAGAAGGTCAAAAACTATTGCAGATCGACCTTATCCCACAATAAATTGAATGCTTTAGCAATAATGTGCATCGAGAGTAATCTTCTAAGCGGTATTAGCTTTGATAATATTGTAGATGTTTTTGCTCAAGCCAAAGCAAGAAAAAAATCTTTTCAATATTTTTTTTTTCATCAAGTTCCTTTACACAGCAAAAACATAGCAGGTGTTCCTACGCTAACAACTATAAAGTCAATAGATAAATTTCTAGAGGCCAGCAAAATCCAACTGTGATAGTGGTACGTATTATGCTGTTGCACATTCATCTCATTACACATATTATGTTATCATGCATTATCTCATTGATAGATGGCGAACATTTATATAACCTAAATTCAATTCCGAGTCCAATTCATTATACCAAGGCGCTCCCCACGGTGAATTGCTCTGGTACGCCTCTGAGAAGTGTGTTTTAACCCTTGTTTGTACCTATAATCCTTACACCAGGACTACTATTGGTCCCTCAACTAATATCTCATAAAACATCGAAACTGAAAAAAACATCTGAATTTTATTTGTTCTAGTCGTCTAAACGTTGTTTGACAAATAAGAGGACAGAATATCAACAGTAACGACAAATTACAACGGTAAAACATTAAAAGGTATATTTTTCAGAGAAGACTTGCCTGGGTAATGAATTCCACGGTGAAACAGCCCACAAAATAATGTTGAAAATATCTTAAAAATGACTCAATATGAATGAGTGCCCTCGGACGCTCAGTCGACCGATAGGTATGAAATCTTCTTAACATAACATGACCAATGCTAAGTGAATTATAGTTAACCAATGAAATTTAGTATCTTCTTTGGAGCAGGCCTACACAAATAATAAATAAATAATAAATACCCTTTATTGTCTAACAGGTGGTAAACCCAATTACAAGACAAAAGATGAAACAATATTAAAGGAATTGAACAATGAATTATAATAAACAAATGTACTAATACTATGAATAAAATAAAATGCACAACGTGAGTTGTGATTTATTACCGAGCGCAACCAATGACCAGAACAGAGATACATACAGGGTGGTCCAACGAAAAGTTTGCACCTAGCTTTTCTCTTTTTTTTGTAGTCGAATGCGAAAATGCTCGGACACGTCGATTTTGCTTTTGAGGGGGACACATTTTAAACATATTTTTCGATCTGCGCCTTTAACCCCCTAGCGGGGGTGAGTAACAACCCTAAAATTTTAAATGGAAAGAGGGGTCTAATGACATATCATTTGAAAGGACACAAAATTGTCTTTCTAATGATACCCTATTTGTCGAATTTTACTAAAACAGTTAATACGAAAACGACTTTAAAGACATTAAGCCGATAATTTTGGTATTAATGAGAAATACAAATAAGTTTTAATTATTGCGAGTGAAAACACCTGCAATCGTTAGTACATTCCAATGTTTGTTAGTTTTAACATTGCTTTGTAAAAAAAGTAAACAAGCTGTTAAATTGATTTATTAAAACGTTACATTAACAAATGTTGAAAATGTGACCCATTTGATTCCATACAATAATACAGATTTTGTTCAAATCTATTTCTAACATTTTGTAGCATATCAGGTGTTATGTTTCTGCACTCTTCTGTAATGCGTTGGCGAAGATCTTCTATGGACTCGGGCTTCGTGGCAAAACATTTATTTTTTAAGTGCCCCCAAAGAAAAAAGTCTAAAGGCGATAAATCCGGTGACCTGGCAGGCCATTCAATTGGGCCCCTCCTTCCAATCCACCGTCCAGGGAACCGGTCATCTAAGAACTGTCTTACAGGAGCCACATAGTGCGGAGGTGCTCCATCTTGCTGGAAATAAAGCCGATCAGCAGTATGATTTTGGTCATCTTCTATTATTTGTGTTATTAAAGGATCAATTGTGTCTTCAAGCATGTTTAGGTACACTTCACCAGTTAAATTTCCAGGAATAAAAAGTGGTCCTATAATATGATTTCCTAATATGCCACACCAGACGTTTATTTTTTGAGGATACTGGGTATGAACCTCACGGAATAAATGTGGGTTACTGTCATCCCAGTAACGGCAATTGTGCCTATTTACAGCTCCATTCAAATAAAATGTGCATTCGTCGGAAAAACAAATGTTAAATAATAATTGCGGATCTTCAATTAAACGCTGGCTCATTGCTTCACAAAATTGCAGCCTTCTATCAGGATCATCCTCATTTAGTTCCTGTACTAATTTGATTTTGTACGGATGAAATTTGTACGCTTTTAAAATTCGTATTATGGACGAACGGGAGACACCTGAGGCTTCAGCTAGTTGACGGGTACTTTGACTATGATCCATTTCAACATGCCCTAAAACAGCGACTTCCACAGCTTCATTTCTGATCGGTTTCTGCGGCTGGTGTTTTACATTACAGACAGATCCGGTATCTACAAACTTTTTAACTAACTTGCCAACGTACACATCATTCACATTTTTATCGGGATGTCTCTCATTAAATAAGCGAGCCGTAAGTCTAGCACTACTATTATTTTGAAAATAAAGTTTAACAATTTCAACTCGTTCTAGAATGGAATAAATCATTTTGTACGGTAAAAGTAAAATAACTTGAGAAGCAACCAAACTGAATCAATGAAAAGACTAAAATAAACGGTGTAAATTCTTTTCCTACACGTATCTGCAGTTTTTATTTCAACAAAAAACGCAAACGATTAGTGAGGAATTTAGTTCTGATAAATAAGATAGTGTTTTTGAAATCCCGTTTTTCTTCAAAGTAAATAATTTAGAAATGATTGTAGTTGTTTTCAGTCGTAATAATTAAAACTTATTTGTATTTCTCATTAATACCAAAATTATCGGCTTAATGTCTTTAAAGTCGTTTTCGTATTAACTGTTTTAGTAAAATTCGACAAATAGGGTATCATTAGAAAGACAATTTTGTGTCCTTTCAAATGATATGTCATTAGACCCCTCTTTCCATTTAAAATTTTAGGGTTGTTACTCACCCCCGCTAGGGGGTTAAAGGCGCAGATCGAAAAATATGTTTAAAATGTGTCCCCCTCAAAAGCAAAATCGACGTGTCCGAGCATTTTCGCATTCGACTACAAAAAAAAGAGAAAAGCTAGGTGCAAACTTTTCGTTGGACCACCCTGTATAGACAATTGCGTAAAATAAAACAACTTTAGTTTTAAATATTTCCAAACTTTTTATAATATACAAATTTATATTTCAAAATTACACGACATGTTTCGTCCACACAGTGGCTTTATCAAGTGTAACTTAAGACTAAAATACAAAATATTTATATGGTTTATACAGGTAATAAAATATAGTAAAAGTTTAACAAAATGAAAACTAATAACTAGGTCACAGGTGCATAAAAACTACCTAGGGTTACAAAAATTAAAAGAGGTTTAACAAAGGGGAATTATTTAAATCTGTTTGGCTATTGAGTAATTTGTTAGAATATTTAAGTTTGTTTATTTCTAATGATTCTAAAAGATCCAGCTTTTTACTTTTGTTTTCTATGTGAATAATTTTGAAATTATCGTTAAAATTATGATTATGTTCTAAAAGATGGATGGACTGTGACCTAGTTATTAGTTTTCATTTTGTTAAACTTTTACTATATTTTATTACCTGTATAAACCATATAAATATTTTGTATTTTAGTCTTAAGTTACACTTGATAAAGCCACTGTGTGGACGAAACATGTCGTGTAATTTTGAAATATAAATTTGTATATTATAAAAAGTTTGGAAATATTTAAAACTAAAGTTGTTTTATTTTACGCAGTTATAATGAATTTCCAACAAGTATCGGCTAATTCTATTCAAATATAGACAATTAGCTAAATTTTGTAATGAACCAATTATAGTGTTGTTTTGGCTACTGTTTTGTTCGCGATTTGTGCGTAATAATCGTTTTAATAACCAAAAATAAATATACATCCAAAGAACATTTTAATTGCTCTAAATAATAGACATAGGTATATCGGCTAGCCATTATCAATTTCCTTATCGCGTCTTTTTTTTGTTGTGTTTATATTTGTTTGTCGACATTGCTGGTTTTTGTATTTACGAGGGCGGCTCTTGGAGTTCTAGAACGATGGTTTCCGTATGCGGCGTTTGTGATGCCTCAATTAGGTCATCTGCACGATCGATAGAGTGCAGCAGTTGTCGGTCATGGTATCACAAGGGATGCTCCTCACTCACAGATATGGAGTTCAATGATTTGTTTTCTAAAGCAAAGAAAAACAGGAATCATACTTGGATATGCAAGGGGTGTAATCAGGCTAAGTCTATTGGAAGACAGAGTCTCAGTGCTAATTGTTCAACTTCGCCAGGAACAACTGAAGTAGAGAATCACGTTGCAAACGATACACTAATAAACAGTATACTAGCAAAAAAGAATACGAATATTAAGGATGTACTAAATGTAGTAACCATTATCTATCAATTGATTGTGGATCAGAGACATGAAATAAAGTCTCTTTTGACTGAATTCAACCACTTTAAAAGTGAAACTAATATTAGAATCGCAAGCCTTGCCGACAAAGTAGAAATAATTGAAGACAAGATTCTAAAATTAAATGAAAAGGCTTGTCTTGAGAATTTAGGTCAAGAGCACAACGCTAGTGATACTGAAATGATGAAAGAACTCGAAGATCGTAACAGAAGATCAAACAATATTATGGTCTTCAATATGGAGGAGCGCAACTCTGACGCCGAGGATGTGTCCAAGTTGATCGGTGAGCTGGTTCAACAACAGATCAAAATAGATAATGTATCTCGCATAGGTAAGCCCAACAAACGTGGCTTAAGGGCACTGAAGGTTACGCTCCAGAATCCTGCTGTAGCGAATCAAATTATAAAGTCCCGATCAAAACTTCGAAATAAAAACGTCTTTATCAACCTCGATCTTACTCCGAAGCAGCGAATATACGAAAGACAAATTAAGGAAGAGTTTAAGGCTCGTTTGGAAAATGGTGAAAAGAACATCACTCTCAGGTACTTAGGTGGAGTTCCTAAAATACTACCACGAAAAAACTAGCTTCGAAGTTCCGAGATTTATCCATATACTACCAGAATGTTCGTGGTATGAGAACGAAACTCACGCAATTTTTATTTTTATGTAATGTTTGTGTCTGCACGTTTGATGTTCTTGTTCTCACGGAAACGTGGTTGAATGATGAGATTCTTGACGTTGAGCTGGGACTGACCGATTTTGATGTTTATAGAAAGGACAGATCCTTACAGACTAGTCAATGCAAGCGTGGTGGAGGTGTGTTGATAGCAGTTCGTAAATCTATAAAGAGCATGTCCTTGAATTGTGCAGCTTACGTTGAACAACTGTTCGTGCGCATTGGTAGCGGAAGCGACGCCGTTGTTTTGGGTGCTGTGTACATCCCTCCGCGGTCATCAGAGTTGGCGTATGCGGCTGTGAGTGGGTCCTTGGAGGCCATTTGCGATGGACAGTGTTGTGAATTGTGTGTCTTTGGTGATTTTAATTTGCCGAGCGCTTTGTGGGGGACTGACGAGTTCAGTTCGACTGCAGTGCCATCAAACGCGTGTACCGCCCAGGAAATGGACTGTATTGAAACATTATCAAATGTGTGTTCGTATTTAAATTTATTTCAAAGAAATTATGTTTTTAATCCCAGAGATGTTTTACTCGACCTCATTCTGAGCACGAGGGCGAATCTTTTAGTTCATCGCTCTTATACTTCTCTATTACCAGAGGATGATCATCACCCCACTCTTTGTGTCAATTTGGGGTATTTTGATGAGCCCGGCGCTAATCTTGCCGGAGATGGATTCTATTACGACTTTAAATCTGCAAACTACAGCCAAATAAATGAATACATAGGTGCGGTCGACTTTGATGCATTATTTTATGGCAAGTCTCTGGATTCGATGCTAAATGATTTTTACTCCGTGGTCCACAGCGTGAGTGAATTATGTGTGCCACTCAAGAGGGTGTCTAGTGGTAGATTTCCTAAATGGTATAGTCCATATCTGAAAAGTTGTATTATACAAAAAAAGTACGAACACAAATTGTTTAAGAGTACAGGTTCAAACCATCATTACATGGAATTTGTATGGCTTCGCGCACTCTGTAAGACCCTCTCTCGAGAATGCTACGATCAGTTTGTCACGACAACTGAGAATGGAATTGGTGACGATATTAGATCCTTTTGGAGCTTTGTTAATTCCACTCGTAGAAATGTGAAACTGCCTTCTGAGATGTTTCTCAACGCAGATAGAGCGAACACTGGACAGTCCGTGGTTAACCTCTTTTCTAGACACTTTTCATCTGTCTATACTACCAATAATACGTTTATTCCCGAACGTCTCAGTGTCAACGACATCAATTTTACAAACTTAAATATTTCTATATCTGAAATTTTTGAAAAACTTTCAGGACTTGATCCAAATAAGGGGCCAGGGCCGGACGGACTTCCTCCTAGTTTTTTAAAACAGTGTAGTTTTGTGCTGGCAAGGCCACTGCATGCTATTTATAATAAGTCTTTGCAGACTGGTTGCTTTCCTGACTTTTGGAAGTCCAGTTTTATCACACCTATTCATAAGTCTGGAGATAAGCATGACATCAGTAATTATAGACCAATCAGCATTCTTAGTGCGATTCCCAAGGTGTTTGAGAAGATTATAATTCAGTACATCCAACCTCTTCTGAATAATTCAATTATAGACCAGCAGTACGGATTTCTGCCCGGAAAATCAGCGGAACTTAACCTTGTCAAATACGTGAATTTTATTCTCGAGTCTTTGGAGGGTGGATCGGAGGTGCATTCCATATATACGGACTTTTCTAAGGCGTTCGATCGGGTTAATCACAATATTCTATTGGTAAAATTGGTCGAGGTTGGCATCAGTGGGAGTTTTCTCAAATGGGTCGGTAGCTATCTCACTGATAGAGTCCAGTACGTGAAAGTTAACGGCTTTGTGTCCAACGAAGTTCATGTCTCATCGGGAGTTCCCCAGGGATCTCACTTGGGACCGCTATTTTTTAATATTTTTGTTAATGACATCACCAACTGCTTCACCTCTAGCGATTTCCTCTTATTTGCTGATGACCTCAAGCTATTTAAAAAAGTGAACAATAGTGAAAACTGTGATCAATTACAATCCGATCTCAACGCATTTCATGCATGGTGTGTTCGAAATGATATGCACCTCAATATTGACAAGTGCTGTGTGATTTCCTTCACAAGATCAAGACATACCATTCCTTTCAACTACACCTTAAATCAGTCATCACTGAAATCGGTTGATATGATTAAGGATCTTGGAGTCTTGCTTGATAGCAGATTGACCTTCGCTCCTCACATCTCCTCTATGGTTTCTAGATCACTGAAGGTTCTCGGATTTATAAAGCGATGTTCACGAGAGTTCACGAGCGTTGTTTCACTCAACCTGCTGTATACAAGTTTGGTGAGGCCTTGTCTTGAGTACGCCTCTGCTGTATGGTCACCGAATTATTCCATTCATAGGCAGAAGATCGAACAGGTACAGCATAAATTTCTAAGGTACATGGCCTACAAATTGCATATTCATTTTACTCTGGAGGACCGTGTGGAACTGTATGCCGATTTGCAGAAATATCTTAACATTGATTCGCTTACCGATCGACGTCTGAAACACGATTTAGTCTTGCTGTATGATATTATCAACAGCAACGTGAGATGTCCTGATCTGTTGAGTGCCATAGGAATTCACATTCCGTTTCAGTCCACCCGCACAAGACGTTTATTTTATCAACCGTTCACCAGAACAAATTACGGCTGTAACTCGTTTTTGGCCCGTTCGGTGAGAATGGCGAATGATAATCAGGATTCCCTCGATTTTTTCACCATCAGAAGTGCTTTCTTGAGGTCGGTAAAACAGCTCTTTTAGTTCTTTAAATCTTAAATTGTAAACTTATCATTTGTAAACATTTATATATATTTATATTTTTTCAAGATTTTTAAGTCGATACGTTTGTGTGCTTTTATGTATTGTTATTTTTAAAATTTAATGGGTGTATGCCCGTAAATAAAAAAAATAAAATAAATAAAAATAAAATAAAATGCACAACGTGAGTTGTGATTTATTACCGAGCGCAACCAATGACCAGAACAGAGATACAGCTCCATAAAGACAATTAGCTAAAACCGCAGATGTTGAAATGGTGAACTCTGAAGTAGGTACAATGAAGAACTGGATATCTGAAGAATCAGTGGTGGACGGCTAAATCGATCGAAATTCAACAACTAGCCGACAGCAACAACACCAGAGCTCCCTTCCATGTCACTAAGGCCATTTACGACCCCTCTGTACAGAGTCTTAACCCACTCCAAACCAGGGATGGCTCTCGTTTTCTAATTCAATTGGTTCCCGGTGGAAGGAACATTTTCAGGAACTACTAAACAGGGATACGAATGTCGATAATGCAACACTCGATCGGTTGCTACAGAGACCAACCCAACAACACTTGGAAGATGTACCTTCCCTGCAAGAAGTTGATAAAGCTATTCGACAACTTAAAAACAACAAAGAAGCGGGCTCTGATGGCATATCTCCAGTGATATTGGAACATTCTCATTTTCTAATAACCAATATGGAACACCGCGTGCCAACGGAACATCTTTCAAAGAGACTCCTTTATTCACAGCTTAAGGTCGGCTCACGAAATTAGGGAGGGCAGCAAAAGAGGTACTTAAGACCAACATGAAGAAGTATGGCTTCGATGTGAAGACCAACGGAGCAGATCGCGAACGACCGATCGAGATGGAGGCGGACGATTTACAAAGGCCATCAAGTTTTTGAGGAGCAGCGTCGACGACATGTGGATGCGAAGACAACATCGAGTGGAAAGAGAACGCATCGACGGGGCAGCGCAACTAGAACAGCCGGTAAATGGTGGTGAGTGGGTGTATCAGTTTTGTGACAAAATTTGTGGCTCGAGGATTGGTCTGTTTAGCCATCTTAGGGTTTACAACAGAAATCCCTGAGTTGGAGTAATTCATACTCGTTAGCGAGTGAATACTGATGATGATGACTTTGTTTTGATAAACCGCTTTAAGGCAACTTTAACGTTGTCTAAATTAACTTTATTCGTTTACAATTTTACGTATTTCTACTTAATCTATGTTTTTCTCATATATATTAAGTTTTAAACAGTACAGTACAAAAAAAAAATACCACTAACACAAATTAATGCTTATATTATAAATGACTAGTGTTCAATTACCTGTAATTCAGATACATCTAGACCCCAATTCGTAGATTCATTCAAATAGTACCCAATTTGCTTCATACCAAATTCAGCTAACGAGGCTGAATATAGTGGATACTGAGGTATAGGTATCATAACACCAGGTTCCTTACCATTAATTGGACATATGAGCAGTTTCAGAACGTTTTTGATGGCATCACTAGCGCCTAAAAATATCAATAATTATTAGCATATAATAAATTCGATAGTATAACGCCTAGGCTTGAGAAGTTAAAGTTTGCATATCGACTATCACACGTAAATGTATCTTTCGACAGAATCACATGCACACTTTTAAATCTGGTCGAGACTTTAGATACGTATCGTGTCATTATTACGTAAGTAAAGGCAGCGCTCCCCACTACCAAAATATGTTAAAGAGGATAGTTTTGATTTTCATTCATAATTCGTACTTCAAAATTTGGCCACTATAGTCACGATTTTTTGTTTAAATAATCGATTTTTGATTAAAAAAAAACCTGATTTTTAACAACCCTGATTCAACCGTAAATATCTAGATAACCGTTGACTTTAAGTGAATTATATAACATATCAAATATTGTTAGAATCTTATGGTTAATATACAGGGGGTTCCATAATAATGCAATTACGTTTGTCTCCTACTCGGTCGACACTGTATACTTTTCTGTCACGTCAAAAAAACCGGCAACTTAAAACCAAAAGTCTTCCATGAAATTTTCCTTCAAATTTTATCGAGTTCATGCGTGACTTTTGGTCTTCATTGTATGTATTAATCGAAATGATTTGAGAGAA
Source organism: Apoderus coryli (assembly GCA_911728435.2). Taxonomy (NCBI): domain Eukaryota; kingdom Metazoa; phylum Arthropoda; class Insecta; order Coleoptera; family Attelabidae; genus Apoderus; species Apoderus coryli. The sequence goes on along the minus strand of OU452204.1, from coordinate 3,606,566 downwards.
TGTGGTATTTTATAGATAAACATTGTTTACCTCGCGACAGGATTCATGTATATACATTTAACTTAAATACTTATCTTTGAAACATTAAATATTTACATAGCAAAACTAGTACCTATTACAATATAGGTACCTATATTGCATATTTGCTATTATATTACGATCGTATTTATACAGTTTTTTAAATATATTTTACATAATATCATATGTTTTGCTTATAATACATACCTAACCTGTTGTATGTATAAAAATAAATAATTCGAATTAGAAATAAATGTCTAAAAACAAATGAAACAAGTCAAAACACAAAAACAGAACAAAACAAATATACAGATAGGTGTAAACTATTCCCAAAATCTTATATCACTATTTTACAAATGTAATATATCTAAAGTTTATAGTATTAAAAGCAAATCTACAAAAAAGCAAACAATATACTGAAAAATATTAAATTATATCTCAACATCGCTATTAAAGATAATAATTTGATTCTTTTCCCATATAACATATCCTCAATCAAATCAAAAATTTAGATCTTGATTAATTTCATTTACTTAATAATATAGGTATTTATACAAAAAAAAAAGATCAGATATATTAATTTAAAGTACAATATTCATCGCTGGCTTGTGTCTCTTGGTCTATAAACAATACCTCTGCTCTTCATTTCTCGTATAATACTGTGCGGCAATCTTCCAGACACGGATATGGCATAGACTCCTTTGCAAAATCTGTTAATTCTCTGCCACTTTGCTACCCAACTATCTTCTGGGCTCATCATTGAAATCATTCCATCAAAATTAGAACTTGTGCAGTCGTACACGTTGTCTCTGTTGTTTTTCATACGTAAAAACTCATCACAGTTTTCACAACCCTCATATTCAAATTGGTCAAACGACTATAAGAACAATAATTTATAGTTAAAATACGGAAAAGCAGTAACAAATATTTGATTTACTTACCTTTATTAAAGAGCACACCAAACAAGCGCGTAATCCGCGTAAATCCTTTGGAATACTTTCTAAAGTCATATTAATATATTAATTTAATAAAATTACTAGTAAAATCACAATTTGTGTTTAGAATTGATAATATAGCACAATATACTTATTGACAACAAGATGTAAGCGGCGACATCTAGGCTATGTTCCGAAACTTACTGAAAGCAATGATTTTACTGATCATCTACTGAAAGTATAGGTATATCTATTAACTACGAGTAGGTATATGCTGTCTCTATAGTACATCTAAATTCTTGATTAAGTAAACAATTATTCACTCTATGAAAAAATATTATTTTTTTTTTAGAATTTAAAGTAAATCTACATGACTTGAGTCCGTATATAAAGAGGGGAGGAAGGAGCATTTTTCATAGTGTCATGCGATCGTGATGGCGTTTCTATATGGCCGCGGACAGGTTTCCGGTCGCCAGTGGCATAACAAATTTTAAATTTTAACAGAAAAAAGCATTTAATGGATTTTAAATTGTGAAGAATCGTTTTTAATTAATATTATAACTTCTGGCTGATAAACTATTAGATTGAATAAACAACTAATAGTTATTTACGTAATTAGTGGGAGATTGGCATTATTTGTGTATCAAGTCCTATATCGAATATTCTTGATCATTATGTTCATTGTTGTAACATCTAAGATTTTTCTGTTTAAATGGCCACAAGAATAATTCAGTTTTCATTAAGTGTTTGTACGCTAATGTTTACATAAATATGCGTATTTATTCTGACAGTGACAGAAAAGTCTTGCGTAACAGAATTAAAAAAGAAAACTACTACGTAACTTAGAATATAAAGAGGAAAGGAATGAAATAAACGAATTTTTACCATTCAGATGCATGCGACGGATATGATGTCAGAGCCGCCATTTTGAAATACCATTATAGTGACACATTCCGTTTGGCACTTTTAGTATTTCCAACTGTATCTTTGTTTACATCAATTATCGTCAAAGTAATATCAGTGTATTTGTGAGAATTGACAGTGAAATATAGTGAAATTATAAACTTAAACATTATATTCTTTATAGTTTGTGACATTGGAAGGTAGTTTTAGCTTTGAACTGGTTTAAAACTTTGAAAATGGTTAGCTGTGTGGCTTGCGGACGATCTCAAACGAAAACGACGAAAAATCATAAAATAACATTTCATCATTAAGTATTCGACATCAACCAATATTTAAAATTTAATATTTTATTATTTAAAATTGTAAACAAAGTAGAAAACTTAGGTTAGGTTTTGTCAGGCCATAGATGCATAGGCATAATGTTTCCTTTAAATAAAATTTAGAAATTTTGCTATTGTCACGTAAACAGAGACAATGTGTTTTCGAAGTCTACATACTCTCTTATGTTTCAGTAAAATTAAAAAAAAAGAAATATATTACCTATAAATATAAAATATGTGTAATATTATTATTATTTTGCAGCACTTGTTAATGTTAATTTATACCGTATTTTCATATTAATTTTCTGTTTTCCAAAAAATGAAGCGGAAAAAAATGTTGGATTTCTTTTCTCAACAAACCTGGTTGGCTACCATTCTCAAATTCTCAAAAAGAAATAAAATTAAGTATTAAGTATTAAAATTATAAGATAGAAAATAACATTCTGGTTGTTAAATAAACTGCTATTCAAATGTTTAAATGTGTTTTTATTATTTATCTACAACTGTCATGTAATAACTACGATTTGATACTATTTTCAATTGAATAATTAATTGTTTACTTTATCAAGATTTTAGATACACTATAAAGACAGCATATACCTACTCGTAATTTATAGATATACCTATACTTTCAGTAGAGGATCATTAAAATCATTGCTTTCAGTAAGTTTCGGAACATAGCCTAGATGTCGCCGCTTACATCTTGTTGTCAATAAGTATATCGTGCTATATTATAAATTCTAAACACAAATTGTGATTCTGCTAGTAATTTTACTAATTTAATATATTAATATGAAAGTATTCCAAAGGATTTACGTGCATTACGCGCTTGTTTGGTATGCTCTTTAATAAAAGTAAGTAAATCAAATATATAATGTTACAGCTTTTCCGTATTTTAACTATAAATTATTGTTCTTATAGTCGTTTGACCAATTTGAATATGAGGGTTGTGAAAACTGTGATGAGTTTTTACGTATGAAAAACAACAGAGACAACGTGTACGACTGCACAAGTTATAATTTTGATGGAATGATTTCAATGATGAGCCCAGAAGATAGTTGGGTAGCAAAGTGGCAAAGAATTAACGGATTTTGCAAAGGAGTTTATGCCATATCCGTGTCTGGAAGATTGCCGAACGGTATTATACGAGAAATGAAGAGCAGAGGTATTGTTTATAGACCAAGAGACACAAGCCAGCGATGAATATTGTACTTTAAATTAATATATCTGATCTTTTTTTTTGTATAAATACCTATATTATTAAGTACATGAAATTAATCAAGAACTAAATTTTTGATTTGATTGAGGTTATTTTGTTTGGTTTTTATAAAGACAATCTCATAACTAAAATCAGTGAATGAAAAATAATTACAGTTTGAAATGGAAAAAGTATGAAATTATTATCTTTAATAGCGATGTTGAGTTATTTTTGTAGCTGTATGCTTATTATTGAATTATTGTTTTTATGGTTCTGTAATCTTGATGTAATTAAATTTATATTTGTGTTTTGTATAATGGACTTAAGTCCGTAAATGAATAAATAAATAAATATAATTGAATATTTTTCAGTATATTGGAAACTTGTTTTTGTATATGAAATCTACTTATTTTTATTGCATCAATTTTTCATACTTTTTATTAGTTTGCTGTTTTGTAGATTTGCATTTAATACTATAAACATTAGATATATTACATTTGTAAAATAGTGATATAAGATTTTGGGAATAGTTTACACCTATCTGTATATTTGTTTTGTTCTATTTTTGTGTTTTGACTTGTTTCATTTTATGTAATTGCTTAATACTGAAATAAAAGATTAAAATGAAATAAAGATTATTATTATTGGAAACTTGTTTTTGTATATGAAATCTACTTATTTTTATTGAATCAATTTTTCATACTTTTTATTAGCACTATAATAATCATAGAATTATGTTTATATTGACTAGAACCCAGACGAAGCTTAGCTTTCTTCTGTGCTATGTGCTATAACCGCACAGATGTTCATAATATAAATGTGCGTCACAAACATGCCCTTACCCCACCTGATCACTCTACGGAAATGTGTAAACGATCTTTCTCCTATATGATAACGAAATACATGAATGAACTCTCATATGATTTAAGAACATTACCAAAAAATTTATTTAGAATTAAATTACATAAGATGCTAATTTGTAAACCAAATTTGAGTTAGATACGTTCATTTATTGTAGGCTTTTTCGATTGGTTTAATGAGCTTTGAGTTGTACCTAGTTTTTTATTGTCTATTTTATAATTGTATGTTATTATTATTGTATGTTTCAAAAAAATATTGTAATTATTGTACTTTGGTAGCAAATTTTTTGTTTGTAACATTATGTTATATTTTTAGGGTTAGCTGAACAGAACAGTGACATCTGCCACTGTACTGAAACTCGCCCTTTAATAAAGTCCTTTATTATTATTATAACTTTGACAAGGAAACCTTTTCAAAGGACTATAATTTTTCACCTTTTGATGTTTAAACTACCCAGTTAATAGCGGCTAATATTTCTTTCAAAACAGTACTATCGCAGTTGGAATTCTCTTATTGAGAACTGGCGAGTCGAAAAACCGAGAGAACGGAGTCAACTCTGAGATAATTTAGTATGCTGTGCCTCGCTTCTCTCGAGGCAACTTGTGATAAATAATAAAGGAATAAAGATAGATATTTGGTTACTAAATATCTAAATGCTTGTAATGTAGCAAAATTGTGGTGAAATTGTTTTTCTTTTTTATGTAAATTTCTTTAGACATTTATTTCTAGTTTTTCGAGAAAAAACAAGTATGCCTTTTTTATGTAGAAAACTTTATTGTATCACATTCTTGACACAACTGGAATAAAAGTCACAAGAAAAAAAAGTTAGGTTATAATTAAGACGTTTACCCGCCTATGGTCATCCTTTTTCATTCAATTTTATGTCAGTTTACGACATTTAACTAGGTGAATAAATATGGTATACTTGATTAATTCATCTTTACTAGTTTCGAAAATATTTCAAAAAAATCGTCCTGAGGAATCTTTGTAAATAAAGACTTTTCGAAAAAATACAATTTAGGTTTTTTTCATGATTAGACGTCCCCAATTCACGCACAAATTTTGACCACCTTGAATAGCCGCTGTTCATCGTGGGACAGCTTGTATATTATTGTCCTAAAACTAAATATAAGTAAAAAAACATTATGTTGGCTTACCTGCGCTTATAATGACATTCTGCCAATCAGCTGGAATTCCGTCCCTGCGCTCAATGTACTGCGCTACATGTCTGCGTATAACTTCAATACCTGGAGAATCCGTATACGAACCCACTGAGCCACCCCGACAACCAGCCAAAATAGTTCTGGCCCGTTCTTTAACATCTTCAGGAAATTGTGCATCGTCCATTAGTTTTGGATATGTGACTAAAGCAAGAACTTGTCGAATAAACGTCATTGGTATTTGTCCCATAGCGTGACAGTCACCGATGTTGGCTTTGATAACTTCGGTAAAGGGCTTCTTAACTCCCTACAAAAAGAAGAGATTTCGAAATTAAACAAAATTTTAATATTTATTAAGAAAAATATACGATTTTTAGAAAAACATAAGTAACTAAGGCCGCGTTTATTCATCATAATCATAACATAGGCATCAATGCATGGCAATCATTGGGACCGTTTATACAAGAATAATAACTTTAAATATAAAAGTAGTGTAAATTAATAAATTAGAAAGTCCCAAGAGCATACAAAAGGCAAAATTTGGGTTAAGAAAATCAACTGTGTTTTATATAAAAGTCAAAATTAGACACGCTTACAAATTATTGTTTAAACAAATTTTTGTAATTATGAAAAAAGTAATCCATATAAGAGTGGAGTATTTAGAGTCCCTTTAAATTTAATAATTGAGTCTTTGAAAGCTATAATGGTCTAAGCATAGATAAACAAACATAGATGCACAAAGCCTGTCTATAAATTAAAACACTCTAATGTACTCGATAGGGCAAGACAGAGAGAGCATGGATAAAATTTGTATGTAGGTACGCCGCGCCGTATAGGTAGTGAGATGTTTAATTTTTTATCTCAGAGGGTAGTTGTTGTTCCCTTTCAAGGTTACGAATAAATTTATTTCGTTCATCTATGGTTGAAAGAAGTGATAATATATTTTTTGCACCTGTTACACATACGACAATAATAGTTATTTACGTAATTAGTAGGATATGGACATTATTAACGCACGCATGTGAAGTTTGCACGACGAGGCCGTAGGCCGAGTCGTGTATTCACATAAGTGCGTTGATAATTCCTATCCCACGTGTTACGTACACAATTTTATCTACAACTGTTTAGTAGTATTATTAACAATACCTATCATAAGATTTTATATATAAAAAAAATATTTCAATTCAACGTATTGTTAATATTGTCTCACAACACAAGTTACCGGTGACCATAACAACAAAGATAAATAATATTCTCATTACAGCACTAGTGCGGCAATGTATTCAAAAACGCACTAGTGCGGTAATATACGTCATTATGGCATTGAAAATAGTGTCAAATCGTAGCTATTAGATGACAGTTGTAGATAAAGATATTTTTTTTATATATGTTGTTTTTCAAGTTAGATTTGATACGAGAGTATACGAGGTGTTGTCAACTTACATTGCGTGTTTCTAAATATCCATTTTAATTGATTTTAAATGGGTATTAAAATCCGGTAGTAATATCACAGTATCTCTAGTTATTATTCTATGGTAATATTAGCACTTTTTTACGACTTTACACTTTTGAAAAGTAAGAGCCTTTTTTCAGTATCGTTCATATTTCTAGGCCTTCGCATTACCCACATTAGTTGCACGTAATTAGGGAGGAAATATATGGATTACATACACAATTATGCCAGATGGGCCATAAAATGTTTGCAAATTTCTTTATGTGATAGCTCGTTTATTTATTTGATGAACTTTAATAAGCTATGGCCTTGATAGATAACCAACGTATTCAGTGCAAATCGAATTTGAAATAGATGTCCCACTAATTCATTGGTAATTAAGGGTAATGGTGGAGAATATGGACATAGATTTATGTAACTGTGAATATGCCTGGTATATTATTTAACGCGAACAACATTTTGTAAAAAAGCGGTACCCAAGAAAGGAAAAATAGATATTTTACAAGGCTTATAAGCAAATAAGGTTTTTGTTATTCCAAACTGGTACTCTTTTCAATAATTATGAACTGGTGATTAAAATCTTTTTTAAATTACCTGTCCTCATGATTATAATTGTTATATTGTTTTGACACTCAAAGTTTTTACTTAATTTATTTTAATTGTTTTTTGCTCTTAATTTTTTTAATTTTGTACATTTTTTATTCTTATGTAATAATAATAATAAAAAAATCTATTTATTTAACCGGCATTTACTTTTTATTCTTTCTTAACAATTCTAAAAGGTTGGACATTTTGTCCCTTTTACTTAATTCTTTTATTTTAAATAAGAAATATTACTTAGTTTCATGTATTCTTTTTATGACGTATACTTTATTTTGTTTGTGTTTTAATGATATAACTAAAAACAATATTACTATTATTTGGGTGTTTCGTTAGGTACTAAAAATTAATATAAAGTACCTATTTAAACCTTAATTAGATATTAAAATATTCATTGCTGTGTTAATGTGCAGAAAAAAAAACATATAATATGTACAGGGTGGTCCAAATTGTACACTTTTGATAGGAAACACCAATTTCTAGAGGAGTTAGAAGAAAACTAACCTACATGTCACGAGCTCGATTTTCAAACGAAATCAAATGCCGAAAACCGCACCTCGATATCTTGAACCGTTTAAAAGATACAGGGTGGTTTTGACTGTTGTGCATTTTTAACATACCCCTGTAACTTATTTATTTATGATTATTTTTTGTTTCTGTGAAAACATTCGCAAGACACTTTTTTGAGAGGAATCTAGTGGTATCTCTAGTTTTGTTTTTAAAGACTGGTATTGAAACTATGACATAATTGTAATTGTGTGACCTTGAAAAATAACTCCCATGCGGCCAAAGAAGTATTCACTTCAAAAATAATGTTTTAGTAATTGAACATTTAAGTTTGTCTGAAAATTATCAAAATATTTTGGGCGTACCTGGTATATAACCATTCAACACACACCGTTTGTTATGAACAAAATAATGCTGTGGTCTAAACACATTCACGTGCCCAGTAGGTCCAATACACTAGAGAACTAGAGGTTCCACTGTCTGTGTAGAGATACCGCTGGTGTTTTTGAGTATTAATTGCTATAAGCGTTGATCATCTATGTGGGTTTATCTATGGTCTAAGTAAAGAAACAATGTTTTGAGATATAAATTCCTACAGTCAAACTAGCATAAGAAAATAATGACAAATAAATGGCGCTTCTTTGAGAGTCGTTTTTAATTAAAAAAGCCAAACTTCTTGGCCTAGACAGCTGTCTTTTTTTTGCGTGTTTTCATTATTGTTTATCTTACATTATGTCACTGCATTGTCTACATTTCAATGCGAAAATAACTAAAATTGTCACTAAAAGAACAAATAATGTTTACTAAACATGAGTTTGCTCAAGCTTGAGTTCGTCCAGAATGCACGAAGATTGCACAATATTATAGACATAGACGGAAACAGTTCGTCCATGTTTTTTTTTCTTGGTTTCACTCACGGGGAGGGTAGATGATTCCATGAAGTTCCACGTATTTTGCTCAGCAGGATCGACTATATATGTTTTTAGGCAGAAATGCCATTTTTTACCCCCCATACTAACACGATAGGGGCTGATATTTTGATCGCTTCAATCCTCACCTCTAATACTTTTTATATTTTGTGGTTGTTTTACGGGAATTCTCTTCTTATTTTTCTGAGAATAATATGGTGTAATGGAAAAACACCATAATAATTCAATGCCATATAGACCATATTGTTATCTGTTGTGTTTGATTTAGTTTGAAAAACACGTATTGCTTTCCAATGTTATGTTTAATTTACTTTGGCGCTATTGCTAACACCAAAGTTATGTTTTAGTTTAATTTAGTTTGTTTCTATTATATTTAGTTATTTAATTTAATTTGGTACTATACTTTAAAGATCATTCAAACACTTTAATTTTTAATTACTAATTCTTTATTAATATTGTTTCACAAGGTTTCTGTTTGAAGAATAAAAATGACCTGAACGGTCTGACTGGTTTGAACTAACTGAACTTACTTACTTGACTGAACTGACTCAACTGAACTGTCTCACAAAATTATGCCTTTTTATATCTTATATCTACAGAGTCATTAAAAATGGTTAAACATTTATTAGGGGTTAGTTTTTATATTGATAGAAAGAAAGGTGTGAAACCTATTAGAGGGTTTTATGGTAACATAATATTTTATGTTATCTTACAATAAAGTTTACAATATTATGACCATGCTAAAAGAAAAATATACCCTATAAAACATAAATGTGGTTTCACACCGTAAAATTAAGGGATCCCGAAAAGTAATAAAATTAGGTAAAACAGCTTATCAATTGTTAAATATGGTTTACATCATAAAATAAGGAACTCTAATATTATTTACAATAGGGAACAACTGAATATAAAACATGTGGAAGTATAATAAATGATATACAGGGTGTCCTGTGGGAAGGATCATAACACCTCCCCCCTAAGTGAGAGATTTTATAATAATGAAATTGTTAGAAAATCTCTATTATTATTATTAAAATATGATATAGCATAATTAAAATTGCTAGGTCTATCTACATAAATGAAAAAAACTTAAATATAAAAACACTTAAAATAATATGCTAAAATTAAAGAATTATTATGTAAATCGTAAAATTACTGTGTCTCTCTGACTGATGGCCTACGTGTCGGTGTAAATACTATAGATTTACGTTTTGGATGAACAATGTCCTCATCATGATGACAACTATTTTCAATTTGTTGATCACGGTGATATTCTGCAATATATCTACTTTGATTTGGTTCAATTGTTTGGTTAACTCTTACACAAATATTTGGAACAATTCCACAACAAGAACTTCGTTTGAAACACTTAATGTAAATCTTGTAACAAATGAACAACAATACCATTATAGCTAGAATATATGCTACTAGAGATCCTGTAAGTGTGTAATTTGATAAAATATTCTTTTTATAAATATCATCACTTAGTTTTTCAATGTCATCTAATTTATGACTAGCAATATTAAGTTCTGGGATATGCTTAGCCAATGTCTTATAATGTTCATTCAATATAAGTTCCGACATGTTAATTTTTGTAAAGTTCACTTTTTCACAGCACTCTTCACTAATTTCAAATGCAGGAACAAAGTTTGTATATACTTTGGAGTTGAAGATGTTGCCATGTGGTACCAATGTTGTTGACGCACTATAAGCCTTACATTGTTTTCCTATAGTGACGCTTCCGAAATTTTTTAATGTGATATCGACTGGTTTTAATTGATCACTACAAGAAATAGTTAGAGTCTCTGGATGAGATACTGCGAATAGCCAAGTATTTGAAGTGATTAATTGAATAAAAATACCTTTGTTTGTATATAAAAAATGAATTTCACATATATCAGGTATATTACTCGTTATACCTTGAAGTAATTTCATCTCACAATTATCTACAACATGTGCCAAAGAAACTTGTTTCTGTTGAGAAAAAATAAATTTATCTTCTGATAGTTTCAAACAATTGCTGAATTCAATTTCAGAAAGTGTTACAAATTTCTGTTTGGTTTCATCAACGGCAATATATTTAGAAGATGGTTTAATTAAAATGAATTTATTTAATGATAATAATTTTGGAAATGGTGATACTTTGTATAGATAGAATAATTCCGTCTCAATTAGTGGAATATTTATAATATATATTAACCGACTGTTTTCGAAATATACCTGTAAATCGATTATATTCAATAAAACATTTGCATTTGAAGTGTCTACTGGAATTGGAAATTCAAGACCATGAGGTAGTGTTTCAATAATTGGTTTAAGTTCATCAATTAATTGAATTGGAGTAAGAATTACTGGATGTAACAATCCCTTTTTTGCTAATAAAATTGCATTTGATAATGTAATAATCTCAAGTTGTAATTGATTTAACATCATATTTGTTAGTACTATATGTTCGTCTAAATAATTTTTCATACTTAAATACTTTATATATTTTTGCTCTTTATTTAATTCGTTATCCAGTTTTTTTATAACTGCTCTTTGTGTATAAGGGAGTCTGTATGGTTTAATGTTAATAGGTCCTTTATTAGGGTCTGTTGGAATTTTATGTCTAATAGTGTCAGTGTAAGTTAATTTGTCACCTTCTAAATAAAAAATGTCTGAAAAATTTCTTATTATATCCAATAATGAGTTTTGTTCTTCTACGTTAACATGTTCTAATTTAATAAGGTCTTTTATTCTATGAAATCTATCAACTAAATTAGAATATTTTTCATTTTCAATTAATAAATCATTAGAAATAGGTTCTATATTAACCAGACATTTATAATTTTGAGTATTTCTTATTGCCGAACCTAAGTAAATGTTTTCCGAAATTTGTTTGGCTTCTACAAGTCCTTCAGCATTGGCAATATTTGCTCTAGTGGCTACTGCAATTTCACATCTAGCAGGAATTGTTATGAGAGACTTTGAAGGTAAAATTTTAAAATTATTATTGTTAAAATATATTGATTCGTTATTATAATCTATTTGCACTTTATATTTTTGCATAAAATCACGTCCTAAAAGTCCATCGGCTTTAATTGATATATCTTCGGGAATTATATGAAATACATGTTCAATTACTTTATTGTCTTTTAATAAAATCGAAAGTGAATAAGTACCCATGGTATATACAGATTTTTTGGATATGCCTTTTAACTCAATTATAGAATTTTTATCGATGTTACAATTTTTAAGTTTAGATGCTTTAATTAAGCATACATCTGCGCCTGTATCTAAAATTAAATTTAAATCAGAATCTATTATATCTAGCGATTGAATTTTAACAATATCTAACTGAATCTGTTCTTGTGATAATAAAACGGTTCTATGAGAAATAGGTTGTTCATTTATTAAAACATTTTCTACATTTGCTGCTGAAGTTGATGGACAAGAAACGTTGTTGTCTTGTGTATGATACCTATGAATATTGGCTTGTTCGTGAGTAATATTTTCAGATTGAATAATTTGTGTTTGTCTTGAATCTTGTACATTTCTAGTATTCTGATTGTACGGAGGTATATTTGTATTTTGCCGATTGTAATAATTGTTATTTCTCGAATTAGAAACATTATGATTGAAATTTGTTGGAAAACGTCGACTATATTGGTTTTCGTGAAAATTTGATGACTGCAAAGAATTATTTGTCCCAAAATTAGTATTACGATTAATATTTGTATTTTGGTCTCTATAGTTTGGTCGATGAGAATTTTGTGGATAATTATTTCTATTTTCAAATTGTTTTAAAAATCTACATTCAGATGTATAGTGGTTATTTTTACCGCAATATAAACAATTTTTCCTAGAACTCTGAAAATTTCTTTGAACATTTTGATTTCTAACAAAATTTACATTTCTAAAATTTTGATTGTGCTTAAAATTTTCATTTTGTTCCAATTCCATTTCTAAAGCTGTTGAAATTGCTCTATCTAAACAATTCATGTTTTCTGCTATAACACGGATTTGTATTTTTTCATTAATCAAACCTTTTCGAAAATTATTAACTAAGTTTGAGTTCATCGAATCTATTAAAACTTTAGCCTCAGGTGGACTATTATTTAAGTAACACGTTTCTTTATATTTATTTACTAAAATATTTAATCTATTTGAATAACTTTCGATATTTTCTCTAAAAGTTTGTTTGATATGCATGATTTGCGATAAATAATGAGATGAAGGAGTTTTATCACTAAAATATTCTATTAGAAAGTCTTTAATTTCTACCCAATTAGCAAAATGTTTATATTGGGTAGCTTCTTGAGCTTTTCCTTTCAATTTCGTACCAAAAATTAGTTTAGTTAATCTAGCTCTTTCAGATTCTTTTACTACTTCCATCATAGTATCACAATTCTTAATGAAAAATTGTAGCGAATTGCCATCGCCGTAACCATCAAAGGAATCAATTTGATTTAAGATATCGATAGCGTCTTTACCTGACATTTTGTAAAAATTAATAAATACTTAAAAAATTAAGATTGATAATTTATGCAAAGGTATTTTTACTTTTAAGTAGATACGAAGTTATTTGCAGTATTTTTATTAATATTTTTATTTTTACATAAAAAAATAAATTCAAAAGAAAAAACTGGAGAGAAAGTAAGAAAACAACGTCACTAACAGAAACAATAAAGACTTACCAAAACTTCATCCCGAATCTGGTCACCAACAATCTGTTTAAGACCAACTTGGCGTCCCAAGTCTTGATGTCTGCTGCAGTAGATTGGCTTGATCAGGTTTTCAGATGAAAACACAGGAGTCCTTAGCTGGAACTTTGTTGCGTACTGGGCGCTCCTCCAAAATTACCAGTTGTTCCGTAACTGACGTCTGTATTTTTCACTGCGTCAGACGCTCCTTTGAAAAACACGTAGAGTTTTCCGCTGCCACCAATGTTGTGTTTGATTTAGTTTGAAAAACACGTATTGCTTTCCAATGTTATGTTTAATTTACTTTGGCGCTATTGCTAACACCAAAGTTATGTTTTAGTTTAATTTAGTTTGTTTCTATTATATTTAGTTATTTAATTTAATTTGGTACTATACTTTAAAGATCATTCAAACACTTTAATTTTTAATTACTAATTCTTTATTAATATTGTTTCACAAGGTTTCTGTTTGAAGAATAAAAATGACCTGAACGGTCTGACTGGTTTGAACTAACTGAACTTACTTACTTGACTGAACTGACTCAACTGAACTGTCTCACAAAATTATGCCTTTTTATATCTTATATCTACAGAGTCATTAAAAATGGTTAAACATTTATTAGGGGTTAGTTTTTATATTGATAGAAAGAAAGGTGTGAAACCTATTAGAGGGTTTTATGGTAACATAATATTTTATGTTATCTTACAATAAAGTTTACAATATTATGACCATGCTAAAAGAAAAATATACCCTATAAAACATAAATGTGGTTTCACACCGTAAAATTAAGGGATCCCGAAAAGTAATAAAATTAGGTAAAACAGCTTATCAATTGTTAAATATGGTTTACATCATAAAATAAGGAACTCTAATATTATTTACAATAGGGAACAACTGAATATAAAACATGTGGAAGTATAATAAATGATATACAGGGTGTCCTGTGGGAAGGATCATAACATATCAGACACTCTAAAATCAAAGATTTTTCTTGATGTCGACGTCAGAGTCTACCTCACAATTTGAGATTCAATTTTTCAGTGCCTGTACCCTTCTTCTCAGTTAGTGCTTCCAATATGTCGGTCTCATCAAATAAGGGTGAACTAGAACTGCCCAAATATATTTTTACCAATGAATCACCTAGTATTAGTAAAAAAACATTTAGACGGTAACGCGGGATACATGTGGCTTGGAAAATATGATTAAATGTAAAATTTCTGCTTTAAATTTAACCAAAAGAGGAAATGCATACTTTTCGTTGGCCCACCCGGTATACAGCACACTTGTATGCAACATTTTTAATAGGCAAACAAAACCTGTTTTGATAATGGGAACACAAATATGTTTCTAATCTATATAGCTCGTCATGTTCTTCGTAAGTACATAAACCTATTTAAGTGAAAGTGTTACAAGTAGATATTAAATTAACAAAAAGGGAAATCTGTTTCATAACTTAACTATCACAAAATACAGTACAACAGAAATATAAAAAAAAATTAAATTTATACAATACACAGGCTTATGTGGGACAACAAACTTTAATAGTTAGACGTCTCAAAAAAAAAAAAAAAAATCCCGATGGCAGCCAGTCGGAAAAGTAGATTTTCGATTTACATATTTTTTTATTTTATATAGAGTCATTCAGCCTTGTAAATTTCAATATTTGGTATGCACTAAAGCAAAAATTGAAAAATAATTACAAGTCAAGATTGAAAAAACTCAATATTCTTAACGTTAACTAAAAACCACAACGGTAAGGAACTTGAATCCAAGTTCCACTATATCTATGGACGGCCATAAATTAAGATCTTTGAAAAACGCCTAAAAGTTTTTTTATTCAGATTTCCTAAAATCTCTATTACAGGTGTTCCACTCCCGGCTGCTCCTATTCAAAGTAGATTCTCCTGGGTTTTGCCTCGCATTCATTAAAAATCTTTTAAAATATATTAGGTATTGTTATTGACCAGTAAAGATGATTTTTATCTTTTTACCCTCTTCCAATGAACTGAGGTCCTTCTTACGAAGTTTTCTTCTTCGGTAAGTGGACCACAAATGTTCTAAGGCTCCTTCCCATAGAATAATGTTTATAGAGGGGCTCCTGCTCCCGCGTTATTTACGTTCATAGAATAATGTTTATATTATTGTTTACGTTTTTAATTTAATACTTAGACTTAGAGGTTAGAAATGCACAAAAAATCTTCTTTATCCATAGATCACCCCGAAAAACAATGTTGTCAAATGTAAACTTGACATTAATTTCAACAAAATAAAATTTCCATAAGTTGTAGTCAAGTGTCGATACAGCATACCAATAAATTTCAATATTGAAATGAAAGTCAACATTTATTGAAATTATTTCAACATTGACATTGAAGTCAATGTTTTTACAGCATAAGGCTGATTGTCACAACTTTCAGGCCAAAGAGAAAAAATAATTGTTCGAAACTTTCCCGACAAGATATAATATATCTAATCTAAAATATATCTATACCTATTGTCTATACATCTTTCAGAACTCAATATAGTTTAATCATCAGTGGCTAAAAGAGAAACTTTACAAAATCAATCCTTCAAAATTTCTACTGAGGTCTGGAAATACATTTATCTATAAGCACATGACAATCAGTAATTGTAGTATGAACAACTCACCATTTTTATCGAAAAAATATGTATTATATTGTATTAATAAAAATGAAAATTAAATTAAGAAACACTAACATTATTTTTGTTGTTTTACATTTCCTTTTTGTAGATCATGATAGTTTCTTCAAAATTAATTAATCTAGAAATCTTATTCTTCAACTTACGTCGACAGAATTGACATTTTAGAACGTGAAGCCGTTACTGTCATATAGATAGTTTAGCGCATGCTCGCGTTGCATATCTCCAGTTCTATCTCCAATTCACATTTTGTATATCACAAAAAGGTGCAAATTTTTCAAATAAAATATATGACCTGCGTAACATAGATTAATTACCATAATATCTCTAACTGCTTCAACGCATATGTGTAGAAGTTTGTTTTCGAGCGACCTGGCACCTGACACCCCTTTCAAAGTTACTTTTTGTAAATGAAGAATGCTTCTTTCAACTAGTCTTATACATCCTCTATTGAGGAAGAAATACCTGCAAATATTGGGGCTTTCTGGAGATTCATAAATTCAAAGAGAGGGTCTGCCGAGTTTCCTTCACGTATGTCTTGGGGAGATGATTCCGTTGACGGGGATCAGGCGAGTGCTGATCTGTTTGCGGCATATTTCCAGTCGGTTTATAGCGATAGGAATGTGGATTTGATCGCCGGTGACCTTGATGAGGAGTTTGTGAGTGTTTCTGAGTACAGTGTCTCCGTCTCGGAGGTTTTCGATGTGCTCAGTAAAATGAATGTAAGGAAGTCCGCGGATTGGATGGGATTCCTCCATTGTTCCTCAATAAGTGTCGTTTCTCTCTTGCTATACCCCTTCAAATTATTTTTAACTTATCTCTTCGCTCGGGCCACTTTCCGGTTGCATGGAAGTCGAGTTTTATCACCCCTATTTTCAAATCTGGTAACAGAGGTGACGTATCAAATTACCGTCCGGTTTGTATTCTCAACTCCATTCCTAAGCGAGTTTAATAACAAGATATCTAACAACTATATTTAAGCCGATTATAATTGATGAACAGTTCGGTTTTCAGTCCGGTCGGTCTACTGAGCTTAATCTTCTGGAATACACACATTATTTGTCACGGGCCTTGGAGGGCGGTTACCAGGTTCATGCAATCTACACCGATTTTTCCAAGGCCTTCGACTGCGTGAATCACCGGCTCTATATTCACAAGCTGCGGTGTATTGGCATGTCGGCACCTTTGTTGAGATGGTTGAAGAGCTACCTGACTGGCAGAACTCAGATAGTCCGTTTCAGTGATTTCCTTTCTGACCCTATTTCGGTTTCTTCTGGTGTCCCCCAGTGTTCTCACCTCGGGCCATTGTTATTTAACTTATTTATAAATGATATCAAGCAGTGTTTCATTCACAGTGAATTCAGGCTCTTCGCCGACGACCTGAAGTGTTACCGGCGTATCGGAGGTCCCACAGATTGTTATCTTCTGCAGGAGGATGTTGTGAGATTTGTTCATTGGTGTGAGTTGCATGGTATGACTTTAAATGTTTCTAAGTGCTTTTGCGTAAATTTCAACCGAACCAGGAGACCTCTTTTGTATGAATATTTTGTCGACCATTCAGTCCTAAAATACAAATCTTCGGTCAAGGATCTGGGAGTTTACCTGGACACTTCCTTGAGCTTTGTGGATCACATCAGGCGCTCGACTTCCAGGTCTCTGAAAGTGTTGGGCTTCATAAAGCGTTGCTCGGTTGATTTCAGTAATGTGAATACTATTAAAATTTTGTTCACGACGCTTGTCAGACCACATTTGGAGTATGCCTCGGCGGTTTGGACCCCGTCATACGGTTGCCATTCTGCCCGAGGTGAGAGCGTTCAGCGGCGTTTCCTTAGGTATGTTCACTTTAAGCTTGGTCATCCGCGTCCTATCGATTTTGTGTTCGATTACGGAACTATGATGAGCGAGCTGGGGCTTACGACATTGAGTGATCGCAGGGTCGTCAGAGATCTATTAATACTTTATAAGCTTTTGAACAATATGGTATCGTCTTCTTATTTGTTGTCCAATATTCATTTTCATGTACAGTCTAGGAACAATAGATACTCTCACCTTTTCCATGAGGAATTTCACCGTACAAATTACGGAGGAAATAATTTTGTCCCTAGAGTGGCCAGGATGGCGAATTCTTGCCTAAGCGTTGATTTCTTCGCGCCTATAGGTGAATTTATTCGCCGTTTGAAATGTGAGCGTCGTGACGGCAGTTTTGCGTAAGTCGATCGATGCCTGTTGCGTTGACGATCATGGTTTTTCCTTTTATTCCTGGCGTGGGTCTTGTGAATAGCTTTAGTATAACTTGAATTATGTTTAAATTGTCTACTTATTGTGTAATTTAGAGTTTCTTAGGTTTTGTAAAATTGTTGAATTTGTGTAGTATTGCATGGAATTATATTTGTTATATTATATTGTATGCTGTATAAATGGACTTTGTCCGTGAATAAATAAATAAATAAATAAACTTCCGTGTTTAACAGGGCATTCCAGAAACTTATAATTTCTAACACACATTTTTTGATTTTGATATAAGTCAAACCACGTAAGTGAAAATCAAAATCCTCTTTAATTGTAATGATTTACAAAAAGAAACTTTCCACATTAAATGGTATATCACAGTATTTAGCTTATTACATAATGATATAATCAATTTTAAGTTTGAACAATTTTAAAGACTGACCTTATGATTGTTATTAAATAAAAGTTTTTTCACAAAATGGTAGGTAATTTGTCAACATTGTAAAACCGCTTATCTCTAGTTTTTCTTTTCTAGTATGTATACATGTTTGAATCACAGTCCAACATAAGCCATTAAGTAAGAATTCTTTGTAAGATTTACGCCACTGAACATGGAACAGTAAAGTTCCGAAACATGTTTGGCTAATTCGAATATATATATAAAAGTATTTTGTGGAGTAGACGCCTTTCATTTATGAATACATCCCGCTCCTCGTCGTAATGGATTACTTTAGAAAATAAAATTTAATGGGTTCATCCTAGGACTCCAAGCATAATTTAGCTGAATTGGTTCAAGCGTTTAGCCAATATCGTGGAAAAATACATACAGACACACAGATATACGGACAGACTTCCACTGTAAATGGTCTTAATCGTCTCAGGAGACTTCAAAGTGGTTATATCCATCCTCATCTAATTTTTTTAGCGCGTTCACAACACTTTCCCTATGGGTCGGAAGAGTAAACAAGTGCTGTCTCATCGAAATTCAAATTCTTTATTCAGCCATCACAAATACAAATATTGTACAATTGGCAAGTCAAAAGGCAAAAGATATATAGGTACAAATGAACAAACAATACAGACAAAAGCAACACATACATCTAAAAAATATTCAATAAATTAAAAAAAACCAATAAAGAAATAAATAAACAAATTTAAAAAATTACACAGATATCACAGGCGAACACATGATTCGGTAAATTCCTGCAGCTTATAGAATGTCCCTGATATTAAAAAATCTTTCAATTTGCGCTTAAATATTTTCTCCGATTGAGATTCCGTCAAGCGGCACGGCAACACGTTAAAAAAATAAATACCGGAGTATTAAGGTGACTTTTTATATGATTCATGGTTAGGTCTGGGGAGAAGCAGATGATCACGCCTACACGTCATGAAACTGTACAAAGAACCATTTGTTGCAAACACGTTGCGATTTCTATAGATGTAAGTCAACAATCAACAGTCAGCACTCGTTTTTCTTGAAATATTCCTCTACATGAAAAGTTATAAGGCAAATTAAAAATTAAACGCATAATTCTTTTTTGGATCACAAACACTCGTGCTATTTCACAACAGCGGCTCCACACGATAACATTATTTGCAATCGCAGAATATACAAGGGCATAGTAAACATTAAGAATTGATGCAATATTCATATGGCGCTTCAATGTATATATCAAATGAATAAAGCGAGATAGCTTACTGCAGAGTCCATCCAAGTGATTTCGCGATTTTAGCGCTGAATCAATAGTCACACCGAGTACGCCAGCAGCCGAAGACCAATCAAGTAAAATATCATTGAAAAAACATTATATGTTAGAGGGGAACGATACTTATTAAACTGGATAGCAACTGTTTTCTGATGATTTATCATTAACTTATTTTTAAAGCAACAGTTATCAAAAGCTTGCAGAACCACGCTAATCTTATTCTGAAGTTTATCAGGATCTCGATCTGGTATCACTATTGATATGTCATCAGCGTACATAAATAACCTTCCAAATGGGATATGCAATGGTAGATCATTCACAAACAATAGAAACAAGAGAAGCTCTAACACACTACCCTGCGGCGTACCAATATTATTAATATACTCGAAAGAGGATGTCTGTGACTCAATCCTTACAGCAAACCTTCTCCCAGATAAATACGAATAAATCCAGTCATTAATCTGAAAACTTATTCCCAAGTTAAAACAATTTCTCCGCTACAAAGACTTTATCAACAGTATCGAAAGCCCTAGACAAATCAAACATGAGCGAGAAATGTTATAATTTTGTGTCAAAGCCAGGGTAGAATGGACATGTAAATATTTTTGTTTCCCGCCCAGGGAACACGCATTAAGATAAAGACGGATATAACCATTTTGAAGTACCCTGAGACGTGAGACGACTAATACCATTTCCAGATTCTGTTTCGTTACGCAGGTCATATATATTATATCTTTCCCGGAAAGTTTTGGGGGACACACCTGATTTTTTTTTTGAGGTAGATATTTAGTAGGTAGTATATTTTATTAAAAAAAGTCACCAGTACTTTCCATCTCTTTTTTTCTTTCAAAAGAAATTTAAAAATTACTTTTTTTATATTCCGCCATTTATCTCGAAAAACAATGTAATATATAACACAAATTTCAATTCCTAAAATTCAATATAGCAATAATCCGAGCATTTTAGATATAAGTACCGTAAGTATTTTTAACAATAAACTACTAATATTTAAGTTTTTAAATGATATAAACAATTACATTTCAATCTAATATAATCGTAATCTTATCAGTAGAGTGAACAAAATCTTTTATACCTATTTAAAACAATATTTCACACATATAAATATTTGTTGTTTACTAATCCAATATAAATTATAAATAAGTTACACACGGAGAAAAAAAATCTGATGTTTCACATACATAACCTCCCGCATCTACTAACGTATTTCTTAAAAAACCATTTTTAACCAAAATAACATTTGTTTTGTTTTTTAACTTTGAACTCCCTAAAAAATAGGGTTGCCAACCCGTCCCAATTTGGAGCAAAATGTACAAGACAAGACCCTCGTCAGTACGCCAAATATCCCGAAAAAAACTACGACGAAATCATAATTTAAAAAGTATCCAATCCACCTTTAGGTGTAAGGAAATATAGGTATAAGTATTATTTAGATTTTAGGTAACTACCGGTATCTATTATTTTGATGTGGAAATACATAATTTTAAGTTGTTTTTGTGTACCTTAACTACTTTAACTTCGTTTTGTTCCAATTGAAATTTCTTCGTTTCTAAAAATTATGAGTTTTTGAGAATGTCCCGATTTTGTGAGTCTTGGGTAACTTGTCAGAGGCATTTAAAACCCCTAGAAAAGTACCATCAAAGATGTCATTCTTGGAATTAAATGGCAGGACCGACGAACAAACATCAGCGTTCTGGAGGAACCTGAAACAACTAGCATTGCGGAGATGAGTGTCAGGCACCAGCAGGGATGGTCTGGACACACAAACCGCATGTCAACGGAACGCCTTCCAAAGAGAATCCTTTATCCACAACTAAAAGTCGGCTCACTAAATCAGGGAGGGGCAGCAAAAGAGGCACAAGGTTGTTCTTAAGGCCAACATGAAGAAGTGTTGCTTACATGTGAAGAACAACTGGGAACGGATCGCGAACGATGATAAAGATGAAGACATACCATTTACGAGGGCCATCAAGATTTTGAGGAGCAGCGTCAACGACATGAGGATGCGAAGAGAGAGAACGCATCGATGGGGCAGCGCATTTACAACAGCTGAAAGTGGTGGACATTAGCCATCTTAGGGGTCGAATAATTTCTACTCGTTAGTCAGTGAATGCTGATGAGTGTGCATATTTCGCCGGTTTGGAGAAACCAATGACCACAACAGGCGCCGTGGACAAAGAAGAACTCGAGGAACAAGGGCTAGATAGAAAATTATTAACTTTGAAATTGTGCAGAGTTTCGAGTTAAGACGACGAATTTCTCCACTTAAGTTGTTTTTAATTAATTTTCTACATAACAAGATTGATTGCCCAGGGCTGTTACAGACGTTTTGTTACTCTACCCCCGTCAATACATTGGAAGAACTAATAGGTCGAATAAGAAGAACTTCTGACGAACTGGATCCGGCTGAAATATCCAACGCTACCACAGGAGCTGTTATGGAAAAATTACAATAGTGTGTAAGGGTCAATGGTGGTCATATTGAACATTTACGTTATTTTTCGTGGGTATTTTAAATATTATTTGATGTTTTTTATTGTTGTTCATAATCTCTTTGTAATATTAGTTCTTTCTTTACTAATTGTTCCATAATTAAGATCATGATGATTTTTCATGTTTCTAACTTTTGTTCTGAATTTAAATCGCTTTACGTCCCGAGATTTTCTAATGGACGGACACAGTGAGACACCCTGTATAGAGAGTCTAGGATAAAATCAATGTTAAATTTTCATTGAACATATAAGTGTGAAACATGTATTTTTAATAAATTACTTATATACTTTGTATCAATTTAACAAATGCTTTGTATTAAAACGTTTTAAAAAATGACCTTATTAAAATGTTTGTTGATTGATAAATCATTTATGGAAATAAAAATTGTGTTAATCACTTTTAACAAATTTTATCAATGCTTCGGAAAATTTTTCTAAATCATGATTTAATATTAGTTATAGATAGGATATTATATTATGTCAGTTTGGGCATTTTGCCCATACATAAACCTACCTCATTCATATGTTACAATTTTGTCGGTTTACTTTATGCAACCAAACTAATTTGGAAAATTATAGTATATTCTATTTTAAAACATGATTGCACGTGACAATTGACAATTTAACCAATTAACATGAAAATGGTAATTTTTATACGCTTCTAGCCTATTTAGTATTATTTTACATTCCGTATACCCAATAGTTATTAATGATACCTACTAGTTCGATATGAACAGTATAATGAAATGCGTGTAAAGTTAAACCACCAGGCGTTAGCCGAGTGGTTTATTTACAAAAGTTTTTCATATCGAACGCGTATTGTTCAACATTTAATCTACGACAGTCCAAATAGATTTTCATTGCATAAATTCGATTTATTTAAAATATCAGAATCGGTCTCGTAAATAAAAATTCAAAATTATTAGGCCCATAGTAGTCGGTGTTATAGAAACCGTGCTTGTTGATTGTTGCAATTTTTACTTTGACAACGTCAATATTTGCGTGCAATTTTGTGCTTTACATTCAATAGAAACAGTTTTAATATGAGTCATTCTGAGAGTGTCCCTTCGGGCATCGAAGGCAACGTGCAAGAATAATATCTAATAAGTAAAAGTAGTAACTAACTTTCTTTTTGTCCGTTTTTAATTATAATGAGTTCATATTGGCACTGAGTGCTATTATGAAGGCCATAACGACACCCAAATGACAATGACACTGGCGTAGAATAACGTAAATAACAGTACATACCTACCTATTTCCGTGGCAAATTTGTATTAATCCGCAAAAAATAAATCTCTGAAAATATACAGCAATTTCGCTCAAACAGGAAAATAATGAATCGTAATGAACTTTGGAGCTAGCGAACCACATTTGTTTTTAAAAAACTACTCTTCAAAGCAGGGTTGATAAAAATCATGATTTGTTTTTAAATTTTCACAAGCTTTTACAAATATTATTATTTTAAAATATTTCTAAGTACAGATACGATATGAAGCAAAACTGGAGAAGTTTTAACATGAAAATTTCGTTCGCGTAGTTTTTGCAAGTTTATGCCGTTGTCACAAACTTGTATTAACGTGAAAATTTCGTCAGGGCGCGCGCAATATTGCAAGTTTGCGGCTTTGTCGAAACTACATAATTTAGTTAGAATTTTGTTGGTGAAAAAAGGATATTGGAAAAAATGTTTCATTTCGTCTTGTGTGTACAATTTTCGTGAAAAGTTTGAGTCAGGGGCGGACATACCACCGGGGAGCTCGGTGCACCGCCCTGGAGCTCAGTATCCAAAAAGTCCCCACGATGCTGCAGAATTTAAAGTATTTTTGATATAACATAATAATTAAGCTACATTCAGTTCAATCACTAAGTTCTCACTGTTCTCGGCATACTTTTCTTAATGTTACCTGCAAATTAAGCTTCTACCAGGTACTGATCAAAACCAGGGCATTTCATATGTTAATAGCATGTTGATATTGAGCGTTCACTTGCTGAGCGTACGTGCATATTTGTAAAACACCGACAGAAGAACGATGGATGAAAGAGAACAAGAAAAATCCAACCAGTCAGATATATAGGTGATTACGTAGTTGCTTAATCACAATGAGTATTTTCAACGTGCCACATTATGCACTCTGCTTTATTACCATTGTTATTATCCCGGCTTAATATTTTATTATTAGTATCTCTTGGATTGTGCTAGTTGTCGAGAGATATAAGTATTTTTAGTAAGTAATATACAGGGTGATTCATTATGGTTGCAACAAACGAAAACTGGAGATTCCTGAAAACAATTCAAGCATTTTTTGCCATTGAACCCATGTCCGCAACTGCTTGGTTATCGAGATACAGGGTGTCCAAATTTAGTGGTCAGATTAACTTTTTTGTTCATTGCTCAAAAACTAGCTAAACGATTTTGACAAAATTTTACATGCATTTGAGGACAGATAACCGAAAATATTCTGAATTATTTTGGCTTTCATTAACTGTTCATTGGCGTAGAGGGGGCATTTGGATAAATTTTACACATAAATTAGTTAAACACAGCTTTGACAAGCTCCATTATTACTTATAAGGTACAAAAAAGTTAATTACGTCGATGTTGTGGTTTCTACCATTTTTATGGAAACCGATAAATTGCAAGTTAATGGTAGATTTAAATCGAAATAACGTTTACCAGAAATCAAAATGAAAAATCAAAGTTGCCGTGGCAAACGATTTAATAATAACAAGTTACTTAACCACAAATTTTAAGGCCTATCAGTACAATTAAAAATTGAACAATAAAAAAAGTAAACTCAAAATTAAAATAAGAAAATTCATAACAACTGTTCAAATTGCCCTCCATTGACAATATTGCACATTCTACATCTTTGAACTAATGAATTTGTAGCTCTAATAAGGATATTATGATTGTTTCTTATTTTCCTAGCAGCTGCATGAACTATCTCCAGTAGTTGGTTTTCATTTATGATTGGTACACGGTAAACCAATTGTTTCATGTACCCCCATAAAAAGAAGTCGAGCGGATTGAGATCCGGTGTTCTTGGAAGCCACTCAATGGAACCTCCCAAACTAATCAAATTGTGTCCAAACAGTTGATTTAAAACTTTAGTTACTTGTCTACCACGGTGCGCAGGGGCTCCGTCATGTTGATACCCACATGTTTTGAACAATATTCAGACGTACATCCTCAATAAATTCGGGCAGGCGGTTGTGTAGGAAAAGACTGTACTTATTGATTCTCTTCTCATGTTCGAGGCAAAGATTAATGTACATGTTGTGTACATTAATCTTTGTTCGAGGTAATGCCAATTGAGTTGGTATTCTTCTAGTGCTTATTTTCGAATCGTCTAAAACTAAATCCACTATGTTTTCTTCAGTTTGAATATTTAGAGGATGCGGTCGTTTGTTAACTCTAGGTAAAATGCTCCCTATCGTTCCAAGCCTGTGAAATGTAGCCGTCCATGTTTTGTGATATGGATGACCTCTATTAGGATAACTTATTTGGTATTCTCTGGCCGCTGCTCTTGCATTTGCATTACACAAACATATTCTTCAATTGAAAAACTCATTTTAATTTAGAAAAAAACATTCGCAATATTAAAAACAACTACGAAATAATAAAACAATTTTAACTAATTTAAATTTGTTGCTGTCAAGGTTTTTTTATTGTTGCGGCATTCGTTTTCCATGGCAACTTTGATTTTTCATTTGGTTTTCTGGTAAACGTTATTTTAATTTTAATCTACCATTAACTTGCAATTTATCGGTTTCCATAAAAATGGTGTAGCTTATAAGTTGCTCTTTTTAAAAAAATAATAATTTAAAATAATGAAGCTTGCCAAAGCTGTCTTTAATTAATTTATGTGTAAAATTTACGCAAATGCCCCCTATGTCTACGCCAATGAACAGTTAATGAAAGCCAAAATAATGCAGATTATTTTAGGTTATCGATCCCCAAATGCATGTAAAATTTTGTCGAAATCGGTTAGCTAGTTTTTGAGAAATGAATAAGGAAGTTAATTTGACTACTAAATTTGGACACCCTGTATATCGATAACGAAGCATTTGCGGACTTGAGTTCAATGGCAAAAAATGCTTAAATCACTTTCAGCAATCTCCAGTTTTCGTTTGTTACAACCATAATGAATAACCCTGTATAACTATTTTGTTTGTAGGTATATTTAATTTTTTTTAACTGTTGCAATATGGCGTTTTGGAGACCATTCGAACATGATAATTTAAAGTGTAGTGTAAATTTTAAAAATAAAGATTTACATGTGCAGTGTCAACGAATAATTTTAAATATGTATGAGTGCCTCAAAAACGAACATGAAGGAGAATGTGATTTAAATATCTGTAAAAAAATACCAAGCTGACTAAATTATAAGTGTCAACAATTTATCGAGTGACTAGAGAGGGAAATGTAATTGAACTAGTGTAAAAAGAAAACTCATTGGACAAATATTTAAGCAAATTGCTGACGAAGGTAGCGACTTCATTCGTAAAATTGTGTACCTATAGTTTTTATAAACAACGGTGCCTACTTTAGATATGGTTCGAGAAAAACTTAAAAACTACAGACAATATAATTACAATGGCTTGGCCACACTGCGGGAAATACTAATAGACTGCGGATTTAAATATAAAAAATTGACAATAGAATGGCTGTAATGGAATCAAGAAGGATAGTAGAATAATTATTGCGGGAAGAATGCTTAGAAAAGATTAAAAATTATCGTCAATCAGGTAGTTAATTATGTATAAAATCAATATTATTATAGTTCTTATGAAAGTGATTTTTTTCAGTAAAAAATAATCTATTACTTATTACTTGATAATTCATTTATAATGTCGCCAGGAAAAACTGAGGTACTAATAGCTTCGTTCGCGGCCACGATTCTGAATTGATTCTGAACTGAACCGTGACGTCACAGAACTGGTTTTAAAGCGCAGGCGCGGTTCGAAATGCGTTCATAACTGATTAATGTCAAACGCAAAATGTCGAACGCAAAATAGAACCAAAATAGAATCGCATAGCTGGATGCCGGAATATTTTAATTTTACGTTGTATGTTCTGTTGTCGTGCAACAGTTGTTAATAAAAGTTAGACATTTGAAGAAATTTGAGTAATATTTTCGATTTTTATGTTGACGTGTTCAATCTTTAATCACTGTTCAGTCCAGTTCATTCAAATATTATCCCTATTATGAAGATATTGTCCCGCAATTTAGTGAAGAAGAATATCGTGAACATTTAAATAATGACAGAAAACACAAACACATTTTAATTTTTAATAACATTTTAATAATGTAATAGAAACAGGAGACGTTGTTTAATTGAAAACTTATTTTATTTTTATTGTTTTCAATCTTTTCAGGACGTCACGGTCACTAAATACTTCATAAGAAATAAAAAGTAAAACCTCAAAAATAACAGACACAAAACATTTCTGCTTTTATTTATAATACTCAGATCTATCTACCTGAAAAAATAAAATCCTTCAACCCCTATTCTACTCTTTCTTGGGTGTCTTCTTCTTTGTAGTCACTGACACTGTCTAAAACCCTTATCATTGTCTTTATAAAGACAATGCTCTTATATACCTACAAGGATAAAACATAAACAATAAATAAATATAACCAGTGTATAATTGTTGGTTAGCTAGACTGCGCATGTCAGAACCAACAGTTCTTCCTCAGTCCGTAGAACTGAAAAATCGATTCAGAACCGGTAATGACCTGATTCTTTTTTCACCGCGAACGCCAAACTGTTTGATTCTATTACTAGTAGTCCGATAATTTTTTCACCGCGAACGCCGAAATCGAAACTGCGCAAGCGTAGAGAACTAGAACCAATTCAGAATCGTGGCCGCGAACGAAGCTATTAGCTTCGTTCGCGGCCTATTCTACTCTTTCTTGGGTGTCTTCTTCTTTGTAGTCACTGACACTGTCTAAAACCCTTATCATTGTCTTTATAAAGACAATGATAATGAAAATATTAGTTAGTTTAGTCCGATGGACTTTTTGATTCTATGAATGTCATGTTATTTTATGCAAAATCATTTTAATGCTAGAGGCACATAAGGATTATTAACACGAAGCAATAAATTTTAATATTCAGTTTGAATTATAAAAAGTTAATAAATAAAAATGGAGCAATTAAATCGTCATTAGTTTATTTATTTCTATAAATAAACCGAGAAATACACTTTGAAACCTTTACTAAATATAAAACGATTGCATTAGAGTATTCTGATAAGCTACAAAAACGAGATATCATTTATAAGATGGGTACCTAATAATAGTATAAATCAATAAAGCGACGATAAAAGTTCAGAACTTTCATGTCACAAGATTGGATCTCTTGAAAAATTTCGAGTGGCGATTGTGCCTGGAGGATGATGGGACGGCGGAACATGTACTATGGATCTTGCTCAGCGGTAGCTAGAACTAGATTCGCAATATTTGGTGAGGTAACTCTTCTAGCAGCGAGTCTAAAAGAAAGCCACCCAGCAAAATAATCAACTTCACTAAGAAGATTGAACTGATTGGTGAAATATAAATAGGTTTAAGCTACAATAGGTCCTCAATGGTCGCAGTAGGTCCGCATCGGACCCACTCATTTTGAACCTACCTACCAACCTAATCAGTAAAGCCCTTTCTGGGCATGTATACTACGTACTCCTTCTTATGTGTCAAAAAATATGATTTTTTAGAAAAATATTTAAAAAAAGATCCGCAGATATCATTGAACAACCTAAGCTAAGGTAAGTAGCTAAAAACCACATAACAAATCATTTAAAATTCGAATACAGCTTACGACACTCGCATCATTAGTTTCATAAACATATAAGAGATCACAATGAACATCCCTCGAAGATAATTTATAGACTTATAATGTTGAAAAAGGATTGCAATAGAAAATCTACTACCTAGTTAATAACACTATAGTAAACAAAATCTACATACCTTTTCCAGTTCCTTTTCAATCTCACCAGCCCTTATCACCAAAGGCCCACGTACAGCGTACTCCATAACAACCACATTTGGATTTAAATTATCCATAGTCAGACATTTTGAACAAGCACAATCCTCAGTGGACATTTTGGCCGTGGACATTTGTTTTCCTCGGAACGTTAAAATACTGTTTCCAGTCGTCCTATTATTATTAAAAATAATGTTGTTATGTGTCGACGCGCGACTGCAGAACTGACGTCGCAGCAATCCGCGACCACATAATGAAAAATGTGATAAAATCAAGCGTGCTGTTGTATTTGACATTATAACGACAGATATTAATTATATAGATATAGGTACGATACTTATATTATAACTAATAAGGATTAGTTATCGCGAACAAATAACAGTAGGTATTTAGGTTTTAATTTAATAAGTATTTGATTCACTCTACACCAATAATCTATTTATCAGTAGACACCTAGGTAATTTTATTACACATATATTTATAGTAATAGTGTTATTTTCTTTTATTAGGGCAAACTCGACAATTATGATTATTATATAACAGGATTATAGAACGTCTTGCAGTATTAAATAACAGTTCGCGTGAATCAAAATACTGCGACGACTGGGAAAAGATTCTAAATAGTAACTCAAGATAAGTTTCAGATTATTTAAGTAACAAGGTCTGATATATTTATAATTTATCTAATGTCAAGGATTATCAGCAAACTGCCTATAACTTTATTACAATTATTGTTATTTAATACTGTATACTAGTATGATAATAATAATATTAATATCAAATTAAAATAGTTAAAGTAGGTATACTGTGTTATGATTAATTTCCAAGAGTTCTGAATATAAAAACAGCTGATTGCTCTGATTTTTATTTTCTGTCCACTACCTACATAATATAGAACCTAACGACGCAGACAACAGAAGCAGAAACAGAAACAAGGGACACCAGCGTTGCCAGTTTACATTTAATTTCTGCAGCAAAAATCAGTTGCATTTAAAAAATATACCTATGGAAGTATCTAACAAAAAATATTGATAGCCGTTTGTACTAACAGATTTATAGGCTGCTCCTCCTAACATTAGGAAAATAATAAAGAATAGATATTGTATTTTGTTTGCACTTATTCCAACGTTAGGTGCTGGGTGCTGCCTAAAATTCTTAATGCGTTTGCATGTTTAGTCATGAATAAATCAAGTTAACAATTTTGGGATAAAATAAATCAAACCAAAATTGAAATAACGAATGGAACTCTAAAAGCTCAAAACATGTTTTACATGCAAGAGAAAGAATAAAAGTTTAACTTGTTGAGTTTTTTATAGAGTTTATTATTATGTAAGTAAATTTAGTAGGTGAGAATATCATATCGTGGTAGTTTGCATCTCTTCATTTTAACACAATTTTTGTATGCAAATTCCTCACTACAATGAATGTGCTCAAGTTAACTCTTTGATCAGTTTTTATGTCGTTAATCAATGCGATTACTCTTTTTTTTTTTGTTTAAAAAGGTAGTATAGGTACCTATCACATGGTTTTATTGATATATTTTTGCTAGGAAACTTCAGACAATTTTCATTATTTGTTATATATTTATATGTTCCATTATTTCATTTAAAGACAATGCCTATACTATCAATAAAATGTCTATACGCATCTAACAAAAATATCATCCCTTTAAAAAACTGAATTATTACGCGAAAATCTATTACGCGAGCTTTGTTTTTATTAACAAATTCTCCAATTATTAAGAAACTTGAGTAATTTTCCAAATTACCTATTTATTTCAAGAAAATTGATTCATCATTTTCTCGAAACATTTCTACCTACGCGTAGCTTTCTTATTCTATGTTTCTACTTAACATTTATAGTGAAGTGAAGATTTGCATAAATTTATATACTTATTATTACCTATATGGTTTAAATCTGATTTTCATTTCATTATTTCCTTGTTATTTGTTCCATAAAACAGCCTGCGCGTTCAATTTATCACTGACCCTCGGCAAAGATTAATATTATACACATTACATTAATCTTTGCCCTCGGAGACACACATATATGTTAAATTTAGTACAGCTACAGAATAATATAATTTAGGTACTTACCCAAGAATTGAAAACACGTTCCGGCTCTTTTAATCGAATATATTAATAAATAAATAAAAATCACTCAACCTGTCAAATTTCGCGCCTTCAAATAACACCTAGGTCTTTTTTATCTGGGACCTAGGGTAGTTCTTGAAGAGCAGCAGTGTTGCCGTGTCCATACAATTGTACTGAATTCAGTACGAAACGATTAGATCCAGTACGTCATATCAGTAAAACTTTTTCAAAAACGTCGAAATTCAATACGAAATGCAAAAATCAGAAAATATCAAAATTTGCAGCTTTTGAATTAAAATTCAAAAGTCTTTACAAGTATAATTGCTAATTAAGTATATTTTATGTTCATATAAAGTTATACAGACATGTGCTGCTGCTAAAACTTGAACAAAAATTGTCAGTTTTAAATGTTACCTATCAAAACTAAATAATTCATATATTATTAAATTAAAACCAAAACGGTTGACAGTTTGTTATTTAGTAAAGAATCTTTAAAAAATAACACCTGCGTTTGATGGGGACCTATTGAAGAATTAATTAATTTAAAAAAATGTAACTGATATTTTGTTACCTTATTATAGGCTTTGAATCATGTAACTTTGTTTCCTTTTAAATTTTGTATGTTCTAAATATGTTTTACGTAAGTTTAGCATGTATGTAAACATAAGATTAAAATTATATTATATTAATGTAATATGCGCATAAATATACTATCAGAATTTTAAATTCAATACAATTTTTCCCAATTCAGTAATTTTCAAAAAAAAAATAAGTACAATTTTAAAAACCACCGCGGCAACACTGTAGAGCAGAGATGTCTCTGTTGTAGAGGCGTCTAGTGGTGTAGGAAGATGAACTTTCCTAACCTAATTTATTTTTTAGGTTACGTCAAAGATTCAGTAATGTTTATGCCTTATGTCCTAATTTGTAAATACCTAACTTGAGTGATACTCAATTAACGCTTAGTGTTTTATCAGTTGAACATAATTTTAAATTATTATTATATTAAGTTTTGTTGATTCTTAATACCATGAGTGAAGAAATAAGCTTACCACCCGCGTTAACACTCGCAAAATTTGCGGCTGCACGTTTTCGTGAAATCCAGTACATGCAAAAATCAATCAACACAATATCAGGAAGTAAATTGGCCTTTCAGAAACTTCCAAAACATATGCGACGGAGGGCTATGTCGCACAATGTGAAACGACTACCGCGCAGAGTACGTGAGATTCATGTAAATCAAATGAAAAAGTCAGGATTGCCACCAAAACAAAAAAGACCATCACGTAAATATCGGCGGAGACCCTACAATCTCACATGTGAATATGCCAAGCGACAACGGAGAATACGTTGGTTAGATACGCATATCTGGCATGCAAAACGATTTCATATGATTGAGAAATGGGGTTACAAACTACCTTTACGGCCCTGTGATAGGGCTTTTAGAGCGTGTTATCGGGCAAGTAGTAAACACTGTTTAGCACAAGATATTTCGTACCATGGTTGTATAGCAATTAGTGGCGAGTATAACAAGATAGTTGATAAATTTAAGAATATGACACTTACTTCTTTTGGAGCTCTCAGTATTGGGGCAAAATGTTATAAGAATGGGTCACGTTGGGGGAAGTTTAATTTAGTAAGAAGTGAAACTAAAAAAATAATTGGGAAAATAGATTTTCTGTGGAAAAATACAGAAGAGAAGAATAGTGTAATATGGCTTTTTGTGCATCCCGCATATTTTAAAGAAGTTTTTGAAATATTGACAACATATTTTCAATTAAAACAATTTAATAATTCAAATGTATTTACTGATGATTTAAACGAAATTCGAGTTGAAGATTTGGGAAACGAAATAGCACGATTTAGGCTCACTGGACCTTTGAGTAATGCAGTGCTTCAAAATGCTATCAAACTCACTCATTGGGATGAAGCGTCCAAACAAACTTTACCGGGTTGGGTTAAAAATTATAATTCTGATACATTTATATTACAAAATAATTTTTGGAATTCAATAAAACACTTATCGACATCTCAACTATCTCCAAATATGGTTTTATCATTAATTGTCAGAGATCCACGATTTAATTTTCCAAAGAAACGTACTAAAAGTATTTTTGAAACTGATATTAATTTTATAGTAAATCCAAATAGTGATAATACAAGTATGGGTTCTAAGGAAATTTGTTCTTCGCCGCTTTGGGATGGAAGTGTTAGGAACTATTTAAGAGATAGTAAACTTACGAATGCTAAGATCGCAGAAATGCGTAGTAATTTACTAGTACCCGGAAGTGATTTGCCAGGTTGTAAAGGTGATCCAGTTCCGATAATATTGTTGCAGAGGTCTGGTCGTAATGATAGACTCCACTTAGGTAAGTTAGGAAAATATTTATAACGAGTACATTTTCAGCGGAGTGAAATTAACATTATTTAGGACATACTTAACACTTAACTATGTACTTATATTTTTTATTTAATTCCAAAGAAAGCCAAATAATTATCAATATTTTCGTAACTTAATATGTTCAAGTTTGTTTGAAACTTTTTTAAATTATTAGTTTTAATCAATAGTAAAAAAGTTGTATAAGTCGAAATACATCCACAGACTAATTTGACAAATATATGAATTATCTTTTATCTTTGACATTAACTTCGTTGCCATAACAACATGAGTGTTTTTTATCACAGCCCACTATTAATTTTATAAAGATACAGAAGATAGACTTCCGGTTTTCACTGTTTTCTTTATTTTTACATGCTCTTGCCATCTGGTTAATACTAATAGTACCATTCCATTTGAATTTTCTAAGAAAATTGACAAAATCAGAAACATTGTTGTATAGCTCCTTCTAGCGGCTATATATAAAAATAAATAAAGCCACCAATAGTTTTTTTGATACTCTCAAACATTACCTTTATACTGAGCCTAATTTTATTAAAATCGGACTATCCATAAGAAAGTTAGATAACTTTTTACAAACCAACATTCTCCGGCTCCTCCACAACTTATTCAAGAAGAGGGAAAAAAAGTTTATATGAAAATGTTTAAGAATTGTAGTTAGATCATTCTGTAATATAAGCATATTTTAAGTAAACAGTTTTTTCAATTTAGAGTTAGATTTACGCCCTCTAGCGGACATTTAACATAACATGATTAGTTTTCGAGATAGAGCCGGCGTCCTTTCTTAACTGTACACCCGGTACATAGTTTACTCAACAAATCGTAAAATTTTGAACATATTAATGTGTGTGACATAAATAGTATATTTTTTTTTTTTTTTGTGCAACGAACATGAAATGGCATATATTTCCTACGAGTATGATCGTTTGCAAATCATACGAGTAGGAAATGGTCATTTCATGTGAGTTTGACAATATAATTTTTCTACGACTGTTTTAATGCTAAATTAAACATAATTTTTAGGAAAATATTTGTTTTTCGTAACTTACCCCTGTTAGTAAGCCTGAATATGATAAGTTAGAAGCATTAAATTGACTAGGTGGTCTTAAACTATATTCAATATCACTGTTTTTGTGTTTTGAAATTAGCGAAATACTTAATTATAATTATTATTAATTATAAATACCTAAACTGTCAATTTGGTGTGTTTGTATTGTCGGCGTTGCTATGGTGATTTTTCATGGCCGACGCTACTTTTGTCATTACCAGTAAATTTACCCGTGCGTAATAAATATTTCCCACTAGTTGCTTAGCAACTAGTGGGAAATATTTATTGTGCATGGGTAAATGAAAAACAGCATTACAATGTACTATATTTTCAAATCATGATTCAACATATAATATTTAAAGACAGTCGTAGAAAAAATTAGTTATGACAGCAATGTTCACATGCTATGTTCCATTTTAAAAAAATTTATATTGCTGTCAAAATTGACAAACAAATCAAGAAGAGTAGATCCTCAGAAAAATAATTGATTTTGCTGAGAGTAGATCAAAATTAGTAGGGTGTTTTATTATTAATGCATGTTCCTATGTTCCGCGTTAAAAAACTATCACTGTATGTCATAACTTTGTGTAAATATTGGGGTAATAGGTCATTAGATGAAACAAGAGAAACTCTAAAATTCGCTTTCCAAGTTTTCGCAAAGTCTTTATTTCCTTCATCAGGGCTAAAAGAGAATTATAAAATTGTTAACAGAGATAAAAAACACAACATTAACAGTTTCATACATAGCACGCTAATTACTACTTTTGCAACATACCTTGTAGCTGCGAGTTGAGCTAATTTATAAAGTTATTCGCAACGCAAGACGTGAGTAGGAAAATCCAGGATATCTCTCCATTCCTGTTCTCGGAAGTAGATTCCCACAACCCTGATTATGCATTAAAGTCTCCCTTAATTATAAATTTTTTAAAAGCAGATCTTCTACGAGCCGCTTAAAAGATTCTCTATGCAACAGACCATCAGGAGGGTTATACAGTGACAGGACCATAAAACTTTTTAGTTCAACAGCAATGAATTGAAATTTATATGGAAAATCATCATCGCGAAACGGAATATTCCTTTTATTAAAATGGTTACATCACCTTTACCATCATGACTATCTTCCCTACATATATGATACTTTGGTATATAAAAGTGCATCATCCTTAAGGCGCGTGTTCACGGGTCGATGGCGGTTCCATGTAGATCGAAACCGTATTGAATGAAGAAAGGTTTACATGTTTCGATCATAATTGAACCTACAGTAGTAATCAAAATGGCGTCAAAGGCACTTCTCAGAGCGAATGTCTGCGCTGCTGGGGTGCAAATCCTGTGTTTAATATTACGAGAAGAAATATTACGAGCACAAAATACAAAAAATAAGGAAATTAGACGGAGGTGGTGCACTAGGCAATGGATTTTACGACGAAATTTATACGGTGCGTCAGAATGTCTTTTGAAAGAATTAGTGATATAGATCCAAAAACAAACGCATATCTGCCTCTGACCATTTCTCCATTGTATTTTAATTTTTAAAGAAAGAGGTTATGAAACACATACACCGTATTTTCTTCAAAACAAGAAATAACAACAAATGCAGGCCGCAAGTCGAATAAAAGGGGGTTTACATATTCAATTCCAGTCGTTCGACGCAGATTCGGCGATGGTCGTTCAGCAAAAGTAGAGAGCCTCGCTACTTTCATCGAATCGAATTACTGCGTCGAACGGCCAGGTTGCAAATAGGTTTTCACGTTCAATGTGCTTTCGATTTCTTGTCGAATCGACAATCGCTTGACCGCAATCGACTCGTGAACACGCGCCTTTAGCGAGGTTTGATTTAGATTACAAGAATTGTAATTTGCAAGTTAAAACAATAAGTTTGACTAGTAACTTAAGAAATTTGAAAGTATTGATATAAGGTTTCTCTCTATTAAAGACATTCTGAAACAATTATTCATAGGCATAATGAATTGTACCAAAAATACGTTATTCTTACTTAAATAATACCTACTTTAAATATTGCGGTTAATAAGTATTTGAAAATATCAATTGTTAAATGTAAAATTTAATGCTAATTAGGTGTATACAAAATTTATTAATAATAATCATTGGGAATATTAAGGGCAATTTAAAACGCAAATATTAAGGATTATGCTTTAAATAATCCACCCGAACTACTCTTATTTGTTACACCTTGCAGATATCATAGAACTTCGAGACTATTGTTTCTCCTAAAGGTCTCTGCGCACTATACCGGCCATAGTATGACCGTAACCGTTTCGGCACATGTAAAAAAGTATTCTTTATATATGTAATAATGGGACAACGTCCACTAGACCGTTCCGTCACCTACAGACACCGTAGCGTTCTATGAGCGGACTGACAACAAATTCTCGACGAGAATATTTTGCATGTTGCAACACGTTTCGTGCATGACACGCGACGTTACCAAACCGGTGTACATTCGCGTTGTAGTCGCACATACTCACCGTTTGAAACGAGTTGACGTATTGTTTTAGTTCTTTAATTTCTGAACGGGAAAGCGAAATTCTTCCTCATCCATTAGGTGCCTATATAACGTCCAAAATTTTCCCTCAGTTTTTCCCTTTCTTAAAGAATCATGAATCCAGTAACGTCTGACAGCATTTTTTTGGCATCCCTCTTCCTCCTCGTCTAAAATTATGGTAATCATTGCTAATTCCCTTACAGACAATTATTTGCTAATAACCATCGTGTATTTATATTATAAAATGAATATAAGTATTTTTTGCCAAAACCTGTTCTAAACAAAAGTTCTAAGTAGAAGCTATAGTCTTCCCGACGCTAACGTCGAAAAGTAATAACAAAAATAGTTGTTGCTACAACCGCACAACGTGAACTTATGGACCGAGTAGGATCCGGTCATCAAACGCGTTAGAACGGGCACAGAACAGTGTTGATCTTTCTAGTGGGCGTTAGCAGAGTTCGCAGTGCATTTTTCTGCCTGATACGTTTAGAGCACGGTCATAGTACGGCACGGTATAGTGGGCAGACATTTCGTTAAAATCCGTATTAGTTATTATTAGCATTGTTTTTGCTACCTATTGAAATTTAATTTTTTTCTAGGCTATGGAACTGGCTGGGACATTGTACTTCCCACAACATACGCCCAACCGTTTTGGATATCACTAAATATGTGGGGTGCACGGCCTGGAGGTCTCAAAGAAAGCACCGCAATATTATTTGAAATGTCACAACCAAATTACCTTCTTCCAGATACAAAAGCTGGCGAATTAGATGAAAATCAAACAGCCATGGAAGATCGCGAGAAGTATTTTTTACTACCACCGAATAAAAGGCCCAATTTTAATAAACACAATATTGCAACTCCATTTAGCTGTAATTGGAAGTTGTTACTAAGTAATTGGTGTCAAAATAACAGTAAAATTGAAGAATTTTATGTAGTGCGTGAGCGAAATATTTTAATGACGCTACAAGAATTATTGAGAACCAGACGAAGTAATATTCAAATCGATAAAAATATAACTTTTCGGTCAAATTGTTTGGTACCGGTAGTTATAAAATTGCCAGAAAAAGGGTTGTGTAAAAAATATGATATAATTTGCTTACCTAAATCCCCACAAGATCTGAAAAAACCACCTAAAGAGCCTATTGGAAGTGATCCAAATGAGAAGCTGCGAAAAAAGCTGAGGAAGGAACATAAAGTATTGTTGAAACGGTTGCGAAGGCGACGGAAGTTGGCTAAGAAAAATGGCAAGGTAAGTTTTCAACCACGCTTTATGTCAGGTTAACACACAAACCTAATGTTTAGACAGTTATTTAAATTTTCCGATGTTTCCCGTAATGAAATCCATGCGTAATGTTTAAACCAATATTTTTTGAGAAACGCCAAACTAAAAATAAGTTTTTAGGTGCTTCCGATCAACAAAGACCTCCTTGCCCAATATACATCGAAAATGCGCAAATTATGGTTACCTGAAGCTACCAATATTCGAAACTCGTGTTCCCGAGAAGTTATAGGTTATGTACAACATGGGGATTTCAGTTTTTCCAGTGGTGAATGTAAAGCTGTTGGTTTTATAGCAATGCCATCACTAGAATATATTTTAAAATCTATTAATAATAACAAAAGTAAAGTTTTAGTTCGCAACACGAAGTGTAGACAATATAGGATAGGCATAATGCAAATTATTGTTGAGCTTTAAATAAATTTATTTCTATTAATAATTGTTACATAATATAAATTGAATTGTAAATAAATGTATTAACTATTTTTGACTACACCAGTTATTTTATTTGGTAAGAATAGTAATAATGTAATTTTAAAAAAAATTCTATATCAGTGATTGTTGCTTTTACAAAGTATTGTTTTATCTGCTAGCAGATCTACAATAATATGGGGATTATTTTAAGAGTGCTTTGGTTCAGTTTAATGTGATAAGATTACTGTCAAATGCGAACCTTACCAAAACATGTTTCTATGTCATTAGTACAACTATAAAGCAGTTCTGCGACGTGTGAGAGCAAACATATAAGGTTGTCTTAAAAAAGTAGTCCATTCTGGAGTGGAGTAAATCTATTTAACCGGGAATGAAAGTCAATCCTCCACGAAACAAAACAAATATATTACAAGCTACCAAACTTGTTTCGGAGCTTCAAGCTCCATCATCAGTGGTAATACAGTCAATTACGAAAAACTACATTGCAATGTGTATAGATACGAGTATTCACAATTCAAAGAGTATGAAATGCATTCGGGTCTGAAAACAAGAACGCGAATTGCACTTTTCATATTCAAATAAAAGAAAACAAACAAAAACTTCCAAAGTCAACTCCACAAAATCTTTAATAAAGTTATAAAAAAAGGAAACTAGTTTCGGCTCAACAAGCCATCATCAGTCCTACAATAAAGATAAGAACGAACGCATAAGAGAAAAAAATTAAATAAATAAATAAACAAAACGTACAACAGGCTACAAAACTATACATAAGTTCTAAGGTAAAAAACTTACCATTCTTACAAAAACATCCGTGTACAAAAAAACATCAAACATGAATATGACATTACATTACACGAAAACAAACACCTGTGTTGAGTAAATAAATAAAATAAGAATTTTAATGCATCCGAGGCCAGATTCAAATATATGAAAAGGAAAAAACGAAAAACGTTTAACCTTTTTCTATAAGTACAGTATGTCCAAAAAGAATTGAATTGAACTGGACTGGACTGAAATTTTAAAGAATCGTAAAAATAGTAAATTTAAATGAGGCAAGCAAAAACAGCATTAAAGAGGGGCACAAAAATTGAACACGTTACAAATTAAAGAGTGAATTAATAATAGGGGACTCAATGAAAGATGTTTGGTCATTCAAGCAAGTGACACTATTATTTGACTTAGCCTTCATGATCTCCAAAATCTCCAAATAATTTAAACGGGAGCCCTTGTTACACCTATGTAATAACATTGAGTTATTCAAAACATCGAAGCTGTGATTTGTCGCGATTAGATGGTTTGCAAAAGTAGATGGAGTATTAAAAATATCGGTATCCTTATAACGGTTGTAATAATACAAATGTTCCTTGATTCTCGTAAGGATCCTACGGCCAGATTGGCCGATATAAATGCTATTACAGTCCTGACAAGAAAGTCCATAAACTCCCGAACATTTCAAAAAATTTGTTCTATCTTTAGAATTCACTAGACAAAGGCTAACGTTGTTAACAGTTCTAAAACTAACGGCAATATCCGGAATACTACTTCTTATAATTTTAGCAATCTTAAGACAATAGCTACCGGTATAAGTAAGAGAGACGTATCTTATGTTTTCCACAAGAGGACTCACAACCGTAAAAGAAAGTCTAAATCTTGTATAGAATCTAAAATATAGTTTCATAATGGTTGGAAGAGGGTAACCATTATTATGTGCTAATTGTTTAATCACATTAATCTCTCTCTCAAACCCATCACCACTAAGTGGTAAAGAAAAAGCCCTATGAAACAAACAGTTGAAAGAAGCGAACTTATGACTAAACGGGTGGTTAGATTTAAAAGGAATCAAAGTGTCAGTTGTGGTCGGTTTTCTATATACCTCAAACTCAAAACGATGCGCTAAAACATCTCTAATAATCCAAATGTCCAAAAACGGAAGTTTGTTGTTAGATTCGAATTCAATTGTAAAATTGATATTAGGGTGTAGGGAATTAACAAAATTCAAAAAATCAAAAATAACAGTTGGAGTGCCATCAAACAAAATGACACAATCGTCCACATATCTGTAATAAAATAGAATCCTCCCAACAAACTGAGGGTCACTAAGAAAAGAACACTCCAGATTCTTCATAAAAATTTCAGCTAAAAACGGGGAAAGGTTCGAACCCATAGCCAAACCCGTTTCTTGTCTATAAAACTTATCATTAAATTGAAAGAAATTCTGTTCCAAAACCAAACCAAGCAACAAACACAAATCGAGTGCAATATGAGTTGGTACATTGTTATGAAGAAGCTCATGTCTAACTAAAGAGATGCATTCCTCCGGTGGAATACTCGGGAATAAATTAGTTACATCAAGTGAGAACAGCAAAGAAGAGGAAGGCACGCTAACATTCCTAATCTTAGAACACA
Source organism: Apoderus coryli (assembly GCA_911728435.2). Taxonomy (NCBI): domain Eukaryota; kingdom Metazoa; phylum Arthropoda; class Insecta; order Coleoptera; family Attelabidae; genus Apoderus; species Apoderus coryli. Next base: position 3,564,745 of record OU452204.1, on the reverse strand, counting down.
ACTCAATTGAATTCTTAATCGAGTGTACATTATTAAATCCCGTAAGTTCCCTCAAAGTAACATTCAGCCAGTCAGCAAGAAGCGAACATGGTGAATTAGTATAAGAAACCACAGGTCTTATGGGGCAGCTAGGTTTATGAATCTTCGGTAGACCATACAATCTAGGAGTAGCTGGGTTCATTTGAATGAAAAAATATGATTTCTTATTGAAGTAAGTATCAAGTGTGTTAGTAAGCGAATTTATTGTGTTTTTCACTAATTGATTAAACTTAAGGGTCGGATCACTGGAAATCAATGAAAAAGAAGGTTCATTTAAAAAATTAGTAACCTTCGAAATGTAGTCAACTCTATCAAGAATGACCAAACAATTCCCCTTATCTGCCTTTGTGAAAATTAGGTTATTGTTCCTAATCTTCCTCTTAATAGATTTCAGAGTTGAGAGTGCTCGAGTATTAAAACCTCCATATTCATATTGTTAAACTTAATTCTATAAGAAAAGTGCAATATCGCGTTCTTGTTTTCAGACCCGAATGCATTGCATACTCTTTGAATTGTGAATACTCGTATCTATGCACATTGCAATGTAGTTTTTCGTAATTGACTGTATTACCACTGATGATGGAGCTTGAAACTCCGAAACAAGTTTGGTAGCTTGTAATATATTTGTTTCGTTTCGTGGAAGGTTGCCAGGTCGACGCCTTCGACAATATGCTTCTTCAACATAAGATGCGCTGCATCGGTTTTCATGACTTAAACATAAGAAGCGCTGCATCGGTTTTAATGAAGACCTAATCACGTTTTTTTCATCTTATTTAAGTACTAGGCAACAGTATGTCGACCCAATGGGGGAGCAATTTAGCGCCTCTATTATTATATAAACGATATTGGTTTAGCAATTATCTGCTGTTTTCTGATGATATGAAGTTGTACCGGATTATTACCAATTCGGATGATTTGCAGAGATAGAGATGCAAATCTTTTGCATCGTTGGTGTATGCAACATTACTTTCAATGCATTGAGAATGCTGGGTTTTATATTCAGATCCACAAAAAATTTTACTAACACCAAGTGTCTCTTAACTCTTTATAACTCTATGGTGCGCTGTAGGCCTGAATTGTTGGACTGGTCACCATTATATAATATACACATAAATAAAATTGAGTGTTCAAAGAACATTTTTAAAATTCTTTGCATCAAGGATTGATGGTCATTTGTCATTTTCCACCGCGCGGTATTGATCAACTCTTATTGAACCGATTTGACTTTTGGTGCTTTCGAAACGTAGTAGTTTTTCATCGCAAGTGTTTCTATTCACACTGATTAATGGTACTTTGGACTGCCCACACTTAGTGCAACAGAATCATTTTCATATCACGGGCTATCGCTCCAGACAATCCAAACTCTTTTTATGTACCTCAGTTTCGTACTAAATACGAATCCACAACACCTTTATGGCGTGCCTGCAGTGATTCCTTGGGAATCGAAAATATTAATTTCTTTGATATTAAGATCGATACTTTTACACACGCTTTATCACAACATCTGCTGTTTTAGCTAATTCTTTTTATGGAGCTGTATATATTCCTTCCTGGTCATTGGTTACGCTCGGTAATAATTCAAAACTCACGTTGTGCATTCATAGTATTAGAAAATTTGTTTATTATAATCACTGTTGAATTGCTTGAATATTGTATTATCTTGTGTCTTGTAATTGGATTTCCGACCTGTTAGGTAAGAATAATAATAACTCTTTATTATTAACAAGTGACAACCCAATTACAAGACAATTGCTATGAATATAATATAGTAAACACAAATAATACTAAATTGATATAAGTGCTAAAATAAATAAATAACAAAATCATGATGAATTAATAAATAAACTGAAGGTGGCAGTAGCAAAAATACAATACAAACACATCAGATCGTATATATATTTCACTGAGGAATGGAATCTATTGAATCATTTCCCCCAGAACAATCTTCAAATCACGTTTAAATGTGTTGGGATTCTCATTGAAGTAATTAATGCTACTGTAGATGGTATAAGTATTACAGAAATTACACGCTCTGAAGATGGGAGCTCTTGTTTCATAATTCGTGTGCACCGGTGGCACTCTGAAAAGTTAGGCATTTCTCGCATTGAATTGCGGAATATTAAACCACAACATCTCCAACAATTGCGAACAGTCTATAAGACCATTAATCAGACCAAATACAAAACACTGAGAGGAAAAATGCCTACGCATCTCTAGTGATTGAAAATCAAATCTCTGCAACAGCAAAGCATGGTCGTATCCCCGGACAGGAAACCGACCTTCAATCTTGAAGGCTAATCGCTTAGGGAATTTTCGTTGAACATTTTCGAGAGGGTTAACATAAACTCCATATATCGGAGAGCAAGCAATAGCAGCATATGCAAGCTTTGATCTTACCATTGCGTTGTACAATACTATAAGACAATCAGTATTGTTAAATGAGTTGGTGGTTCTAAAAATAAATCCCCGGGATTTGAGTGCTTTCTTCTTTATTTCAGAAACATGATAATTATTTCGCTATCAATGAACACACCAAGATGCTTAATTACAGTGAATTTATCAAGAGCAGCGCCAGAGAGTCTATAATTGTAAGAAATAGTGCGGTGCCTTCTTGTGTATGTTATATACGAGTATTTGTGCTTTCTTCTTTATTTCAGAAACATGATAATTATTTATTAATGTTTAGATAAAGCCTATTCATAGTACACCAATCTTCAAGCATATTCAGATCTCTCTGTAGTACATCACAGTCGTCATGGGAGAGAATAGCTCTGAATAGTTTAAGATCATCGAAAAGCAAATAATTGCTAGAAAGGTGCGTTCCTATATCATTCACGAATATTGCAAATAACGGAGGGTTAGGTTACTATCTTGGGGAGCGCCACTCGTGGCCAAGTAAGAGTGAAACTTAATAGCACGAAGTGCATACGTCGATCCAAATATGATTCAAAAAATGAAATTAAAGACTCCTGGAAGCCAAAGTGAAGGATCTTTAGTGGAGTATATTATTATTGTCTATTCTATCGAATGCCTTAGAGAAGTCTGTATAGATTGTATCGATCTGAAGGCCCTTGCCCATAATAGGATACACTTGTTGTAGGAAAGTGACAAGATTTGTAACAGTTGATCTTTTGTGGAAGAATCCGTGCTGCTGGGGTATTATACGATTCTTTATTTGGTTAAAGGTCATAAATAATCCATTCAAACACCTTTGAAAAATTTGATAAAATTGAAATGGGTCGATAGTTTTCTATCTTATTAATGTCTCCGGATTTATGAACAAGACATACACGTGCAGTCTTCCAGAAGTCAGGAAACGTTTGACCTTGTAGGGATATATTAAAAATAATGTGTAAAGGCTGTGCCAAGACATACGTCTTTCAGTATAAAAGCAGGAATTCCATCGACACCAGACGTCATTTTCGGTTTTAGTTTTTGTAGGGCTCGCCTAACCTCGTCCTCACTAATCAAACCAAGAGACACCAAGTCACCACTATCCTGTGAAGTCAGCAAACACTTTCGAAAAAAGTTGCAAAAGCTCTGACTATTTCTTGTGGCTCAGAGATGTAAGCATCCGTCGCAACCCTTATTGAACCCGATATTCTGGATTTGCGTTTTTTGTTTTGAATGTATTTCCACAGGTTTGTGGATAATTTTTAATTGGATTTTGAACCTCACTCAGATAGTTACCATACGCGATATTAATTTTTTGTTTTACTTGTATTCTTAGCTGTTTAAACATATTAAGATAGCACTGAGATCTTGTCGCCTTCCACTTCCGCAGATATTTTGACTTATTTTTAATATCTTGAATGAGATGCTGCGGATACCAAAACGGATAGCAATATTTTCTCATCTGCAAAAGTGGACACACACCTATCAAATATGGATTCTAATTTATCATGAAATCGACATACGGCCTCGTTTATATCATTGATGTTGTTTAAAAATTACCAATCGCATGAAATAATTCCATCATATAACAGGATATAGTTTGCCCTTCTGAAATTATACTCTTTGCATCCATGATTTACTTTAAAGTTCTTATGCGGTACAGCCGCAGCAGTTACAAAAGACACTTGGAGGGTAGGGTAAATACAATAAAGTGTATTTATTTATTTACCTGCGAATATCATATCAGCAAACATGAAATGCAAAAAATACAATTATATTTTTTCGAATTTATTTATTGCAGTCAACAGATTTCTTTTAAATTCATTGGTAGATTTACAATGGTGCCTAATATCGGAAATCTAATTCTAGCTATCGATGAACAGGAACAGAGTTTCATCCTACTCCATACCCAAATGGCATTTTGTATTTTTTGAGAAACCCAAGTAAGGCAGATTATAATTCAAACAAGAGTGGTGATTTTTCATAACCGATCCTACTTTTGTCATGACTAGGAAATTTACCCATGCATTTTTAAATATTTCCCACTAGTTGCCCAGCAAAATGGAAAGGAAATGAAAAACAGCGTTACAATGTACTACATACAACATATAATAAAGGCATTTAAAGACAGTCGTAGAAAAAGACTTTATTTTGTAAATTTAAGTGGAATGACTATCAAGTAAAACATTTTTCCGCAATGTCACTCTTAGTAAAGTAAAACAGAAAATTTAATTTACCGTATTAAAAGTTCAAATTCGAAATTTTAACAACATAGGAATAAGTTGTTTTTAGTAACAGTATCTCACTTTTACCATTATTGTGTAACTTACAGCACATACTCCAACGATATATTCGCCTTTTACTTCCGTTTCTGCTCCTCAAAATATAGTAAATGCGTTTGCTAACTTCTTTGAGAGTGTATTTACGGGTCCTTCGGGACATCAACCTGGTTCACATGTCTTGTACGTTGACCCGGTCAGTGTTGAGTCTGTTACAGAGACTGAAATTTTTGCTGCTAGTAAAAAGCTAAAAAACAAGTGAACTGCTGGGTTGATGGTATACCGTCTTTTTTTAGTAAGAACTACATTCCTGTGCTTGTAACTCCTTTATGTTATATCTATAATTTAGCAGTAAAAATAAAAGTTGTTCCATCTCAGTGGAAGAAGTCTAAGATAGTGCCGGTATTTAAGTTGGGTGACAAATTGATTGTTGGTAACTAGAGACGTATTCTGAGGCTTTGTCGTTTGATCGCATATATCTGTCTGTCCAAGATTACACAGATTCAACATGCTTTCATGTCAATGAAATCTACAATTAGTAATTTGACCTTGTTGACACAAAGTATATCGGAGGTGATGGAGAAGGGCGGTCATTGATGGATGTGATCCATACTGACTTTGTGAAAGCATTTGATAGGGTGTTGTTGCACAAGTTTGATCAGTTTGGTTTTGTAACAGACTTACAAATATTTTTTAAATCATATCCTTGTGGAAGACAGCAGATTGTATCATATAATGGACATGAGTCGCATGCTTATCGCTAGATTTCTGGTGTTCCTCGGAGGTCTAACCTGGGACCACTTATTATTCTTGTTGTTTATCAATGATGTGGATAGCAGGCTTAAGTGACGCAAGTTAATGTTTGCAGGTGATTTAAAAATATTTATTAAAGTTGGAAATACAAGCGATTGTGATGAGCTGCAAGATGATTTGATTTGTGTGTTGGACTGGCAGATGAGTAACTTGCATCTGAATCCAACAAAATGCACGAGCATGACATTTACAAGGAGGAAACAGAAGATTCAGTTTTGTGGATCACATTTTGACAAAGACAGCCGGGGCCAGTAAAATATAGGGATTTGATTGTTCTGTATAATGCATACATTCGTCCTAAGCTTGAGTATGGCTCATTGGTCTGGTATCCCTTGTATGGATCTGTTATTAGGGTTTTGACCACCTGTTTATGCCATACTCATACTTACTGGACACTTATCTCATGATTTGGTGTATTTATTATACTTAAATAAACAAACTTGCAAGCAAAAGTTTGGTTTCTTAAACGTACACTTCTGAAAAAGTCCACCAGGTAACAATCCATGCGATAATGCGAATGCCTTATCTTTGCCTGAAAATAGGGAAATAGTCCAAGCGTAGGATAGTTGAAACAGAGTGTGAATGTTTGTTTTTTTACATTCTATATTTATTTCTTCAGAAAATCATGTTTGTTTATTGTATGTGAATATTTTTTTTTTATAGAATTTTATACTTCAGTACTTTAAGCAATATTGTGGTCGGCATCTTCAGGAGTTATGGAGCTAACTTAATTACTCGTCATCAGTAATGAAGGTGCCACTTGTGTTGGCGATATATTCAGAAGAAAATCCACAAGACTTCTCTCTAATAACCCGAAAAACAGCTACTATTGTGAAATAACTGATATTAAAATAAGATGATAAAGCACAATCAATATTTAAAATGGATTGTGGTACCTATTACTTCAAAAAATGCAAACAAAATGTATAAATATGCCTAATTAGTAAATTAGTACTAAAGAAGGTTAGCCTAAGATGTTTTATTACATAAATTAACTATTACTACATGGTTTTAAAATAATTCAACATAAATTGGATTCATTGACACGTTCAATGAAGGAATGATAGTCACTTAACAGTATCAATAACAATTGTCAAAATAATATTGGTACGTACATTTTATTTATTGGATACATTATTGACTAGGTAGATACTTATCGATAAATTGCTTAACGTCTGTTAATTCTTCATCAGAGGAACTATGCATTAGTCCCCTGTACGATTTAAAATCGGTATTTTTCAATAGAGTTTTTAATACGGAAGCTGTCATTTGGCCCCATCTGTATGGCACAACTGGGTCGCAGTCGCCGTGACACTGGAAGACCTACAGAAATGTAAAACGTCCATTAGAAATATAAATCCAACTTAAACACAAGATAATAGAATACACGAAAATAACTATTAAGATTTAAATATCACTAAAGAGATACTTTTTTTTTATACTACGGAACGATTTTCAATGTTAAATGCCATATTTACTATTTCTACTTAGCTAAATAGCTGCAGCCTTTAAACTTAATTTTTGAATTTATATATTTCAATAATTTAAGATATGGTGCATGTAATAAATAATACATAACATGAGATTTGTTGTTTGTTGTAACTAATATAATGTATATTCTCAGCTATTCTTCATAATATCTAAGACTATAATGAAGCAGTTTGGTGGCACAAATTTTACACATTTTTCATAATTCCATTGTAAATAAAACGAAAACTCGACTTCTGAACTTGTGAATGCTTGTTTTATCTCTTGAATCTAAACACATCTAGGGATACGAACGATACTAGTACAGTATCGATACTTCGGTTCCGATACCAAGTTATTTTGGCATCGATACTTAAACAGTATCGATACTTTAAATCATAGTATCGATACCAACATTACCTAAACGCTTTGACACTGTCTTCTCAAGAGTGGCGCCATAGAAGAAGAAGCCATTTGATAATTTTGGCCTAGATTCTAGAAATCTAGATAGGGAGAGTTAAAAGTTTAAACGTAAAACTGATAAATTAAATTATTGTTTTATGTATAAATTTTAATTATCATGACGTCTCAGCCCCCTAAGCGGAGCAATGTTTAAATTATTTTACCAAAACCAACTTCGACTTAAAAAAATCGCGTTAATTATTATTACAAATATTATATTTTAGTATTGTATTTTTCTTGAACCTTGTTACAATATTTTTAATTCTTTTTTTTTTCTTGGGATGTAAGGTTCTGTTGTTGTTTGAATTCAAACAAAATAGCTACTAAAAGTGATACATAGCAAAAAAATCTACAGAATCATGCGATGTTGATAAGAGATGTACCTGAAGAAGGCGAATAAGCCGAAACGTATATTTGACATGAAATAAAAATATTTCAAAAGGAAAAAAAATTCGCTTATAAAATAGAACCTTACATCCCAAGAAAAAAAAAAGAATTAAAACAAATATTATACTTTTTTATTAGTATCGAGTATACATACTTTGAATTATCGATGCTTGATCTTCGATACCAAGTAGTATATCGATACTGAAATGCGATACTTTACTTGGTATCGGGTATCGATACTTTTGATTCGATACCGTATCCCTAAACACATCACAGAAATCGAAATATCTCAATATAAGAGCATTTTTAGAGGCGATGAAAGCAAATGGAGAATATCAATGGAATAGGAATCCCCAAGGTTCTGTGCCGGGGCCATTGTTGTTTTTGTGCTTATTGATATTTTTAGTGGCTTGACTAGCGTTTCATTCTTGTATGCCGATGACTTCAAGATATACGGGTCATTGATAGTGCGCATGATTGCTCTGTTATTTAGGAAGACCTTAACAAGATTTATGAGTGGTGTGTTCGCAACAATCTTTGTTTTTCTGGGTACACCTTATACCATACTAGCAAATAGATTCGGTGTTCTTAGCTTGGAAGTTCGCAGGAAATTGGCGTGTATCTCCTTCTTACACAAACTGGTAAACGGAAATGTTGACTCTCCGGAGCTGTTAGGTAAACTAAATTTTTGGACCCCAAGGTGTAATTCTAGACATAATATGCCATTTTATAACAATAGAACCAGGACTAATATGTTCGTAAAGTCACCAATTATTATTATCATTGGTGTTAGTTGATTAATTAATACTTAAGTATCTATTATCTACAGTAAATATTGATTTATAGTGGTCAGACGGTGTATTTATTCGCTCCGGTTTAACTGTAAATCTAATACTTATTATTTATCAATTTGAGTGCTATAAACGTACTATTAAATCATAAATGGATGCAGAGAGTGATGGCAATGCTAAAATCGAAACAAAGACACGGCAACCACCAAAAAGAGGTAGTAGAAGATGTAATTCATTGGAATATTTGCGTGGAACAGACGATGAAGCTTATCAAGTAGTAGGTAGTACTAAGAAAAAAGTTATCACAAAAGTCGTACCAAAAATAAATGATAAAGAGAGGACAGACGAATTAGTAAAATTACAGGGTGATACGGGTGCAAAAGGTATCAAAAATAGTGAAGAAATAGTTACTGGAACCTTTTTAGAAATTTCGTGCCTTGAAGAGCCGGATGAAGTTTTTCGACCCAAAAGATCGATGTGTAGAACGCCACCCGACAAAGATGAGCTAAATATGAAGAAAAGAAACCGGTCTGATTCGACTCCAGAAAATGAAGTGTTAAAAAAGAAACAACATGTAGCCCCAGAAAATTCAACATATGAAGATCCAATATTAGAGAATACGGCACATGTGCCCAAATTAGATGACATTTGTTCCCAAGAAAAGTTGTTGGAAATATTTACGTTAATTGAAAAAGTTACTTTAATAGGCACTGAGAAAAATCATGCAGGTGAAGTTATCATTAACAAAGATGAAAGAATACAGATTATGGAGGCTTCATTAGGCATTCAAAAATTTTTTACGTTATTGGTGCAAAGAGTGGGTGACTTAGAGAAACAAAACATATCTCTAAAAAGTAAATTGTCAAAAACTGATGAAAAATCAAATGATAAAATTCAAATATCCATGACTGAGCCAGAACGGACAAAAACGTATGCCGACATATTACAACAGAATGGATCACGAAGTAATGAAAGCAATGTACCGTGGACTACACCACCAATTGCGAAGAAACATGAAACTATATTACGAATAGAAAACGAGAATGATGCAACAAAAGCTATACAACAATTGAAGAAAGTAATTGATATTAGGGAGACTGGGGGAGGATTTAAAAATATACGACCATTAAAAAGTGGAGCAGTGATTATTGAAACTCATAACAAGGAACAACAAGATAAACTTAAAACAATATTAAAGGAGAAAAACAACATAAAAGTAAATGATATACAGAACACTGACCCCATGTTTATTGTAGTGGGAATTGAGAAAGGATTTTCTAATGAAGAGTTCATTTATGAAATTTTACGCCAGAATGAAGAAATTAAACATGAAATACATTATCCTCTAGAAAATAAAATTAAAGTGATAACAAAAAAACAATGTAGAAATCCTCATAAAGAAAACTGGTTCTTACAAGCATCTCCAGATATCGCGAAATGGTTCTTGAGAAAAAGGGAGTGATTGATTTTGAATTGGTTAGAGTTCACGTGCAGGAACACTTTAATTTGGCTATGTGTTTTAAGTGTTGTGGTTTTGGCCACGTTGCAAAATATTGTTCGGGGGAGATGTGCTGTCACAAATGTGGTGAGAAACATGAATCTAAACACTGTGAAACGGAGCAGCTGAAATGCCCAAATTGTAAAAAACTTAAATATGGAGAACTTGAGCATTCTGCACGCGATAGACAGTGTCCTGTATATATTAAACGTCTTGAAAGATTTAAAAGTAACATTAATTATAATGAAACTTTTTTATAAATTTCACAAGTAGTGAAGTTAATCAACAAAAACATACAATTAAAAACAGTATTTTAGTCAGTCAAAAAGTACCTCTTAACACTAAAAAATCAAAAGCAAATATAAACGCTTCTCTCATACACCAGAATGTTCAATCAATTGAAAACTCTGTTGATAAAATTAATGCAATGCTTGAAACCCACAGTGAATGTAAGATTTTGTGCGTAACAGAGCATTGGAAAACTGCTTCACAGTTGAGATTGTTTGCAATACGTAATTTTAAGCTTGTATCACACTACTGTAGGGACGAAGGTAAACATGGTGGATGTGCTATATATATACGTTCAGACTTAAAGTTCAAATTGAAAAATCAAATAAATAATGTATCTGAATGTGGGATTATTGAATGTTCTTCTGTTGAGTGCAGATTAGAAAGAAAAAATATGACCATTTTGTGTGTTTACCGTCCTCCTTCAGGTGACATAAACATGTTTTTTAGTGTTTTTGAAAGGATTATCTGCAGAATTTTTTCTGCGGATAAGTCAATTTTCGTTGCTGGCGACTTTAATATAGACCTCTTAGGGCATGGTAAGGATAGTAGTAACTTGTATAGACAATATTTTTACAAATGAAGATTGTTCTTCACTGGTATTCGAAAGTCATATTTCCGATCATACAGCTCAAAAAGTTGTTTTTATCTTAAATAAGACATCAATTTCAGATAAGCAGTTTAAAAGATTTTTCTCGCAAGAGAATAAAATTAATTTTATACGATCTTTAGAGTCGCATAACTGGTTGAATGTTTACCAAGTGCAAAAAGAAAATGTTGAAGAGCAATGGAAAACATTTATGTTTGATTTTGTTAATTTGTTCAATCAGGCATTTCCTCTCAGACCTGTTAATGATTATCAGACTAAGCATAATATTTTTAGAAATAATGAAATCGACAAGTGTAAAAATAAACTTGATTTATTATATAATGCCCTTAAATATGATGAAAAGTATAGAGATGAATATAAGCAGACAAAACTAAAATATGACAAATTATTGACGGATGTGCGGTCGGAAAATTATGAAAATCGATTGTGTCGATCTGATAATAAAAATAAATGTATGTGGGCTATTTGCAGAGAAGTTACGGGTAAGCAACCCAAAGAATTTGAGTTAGGCTTCACAGAAAATGCAGATGAGTACAACAAACACCTCTTAAATGTAATTCCAGATTTACTTCGCGACTTAGATTACTTACCATTTCAGTGTTCTATCCAGGCAAATGACCAATCGTTATTTTTCTATCCGGTTACTCCAACGGAAATTAAAATTGTTTCATGCAAATTGAAGAACAAACATAGCTGTGGTATAGACGGTATTCCATGTAGCATTGTTAAGCTTTCAGTGGCACTGGTAAGTAACGTTTTAAGCTACATATTTAGTAATTCTTTCAAATTTGGTACTTTTCCTAGTAGGTTAAAAATAGCTGTTATAAAACCTATTTTCAAAAAAGGGGATACAGAATTACTAAGTAATTATAGACCTATTAGTCTCTTGACTGGTTTTTCGAAGTTACTAGAGACACTTTTTGTTGCACAAACTAGATTTGTATGGAGTACGTGGTAATGCTCGAAGATGGTTTGAATCATATATATTTGGAAGGCAACAAACAGTCCATATTTTGAGAAATGGAAAGCTAGATGCTTCAGGGATTGAGGTGAGTCATTTTGGTATAGCGCAGGGAAGTGTTTTGGGTCCCTTTCTTTTCATTGTGTTTCTTAATGATTTAAATACTGTACTGGGCGAATCTGATGTGGATCTAATAAGTTTTGTTGATGATACCAATTTGATTGTGAGTAATTAAAATTTCCAGTTTTTGTGCCGGGATGCTGGTGTTTTCTTCGAAAGTGTTTTGACTTGGTTCACACGGAATAGATTGTTATTGAATCATAACAAGACAAGCGCGGTTTTATTTAGAACAAAAGCTTCCAGACTTTCGATTCCTTTTAATTTTTCCATACCTTTAGGAAATAGATCAATAAAACTTGAGGAAAACACTAAGTTTCTGGGCATTTATTTGAGTCAGAATTTGGATTGGTCAACGCATATAGCAGAGACAGTTAGAAAATTAAATTCAGTGAGCTATGCACTTCAGTTGTTGCTAGGTACATGAATGAAAGAACCCTTAAGATCATGTATTTTGCAAATTTTGAGTCAGTTTTGAGGTATGGGTTAATTTTTTGGGGCAGGGACATTGACGTTCGAACCATCTTTGTAGCACAGAAACGTATACTCAAAATTATTAAAAAGGTTGACACTTATTCTTCTTGTAGAGGTTTATTTAAGCGGGAGGGATTTTTAACAGTATATGGACTTTATATTTACGAATGTCTTGTTTTCTTTTTTAAAAATAAGTGTAGATTTGACACAAACGTACATCATGCGTATAATACCAGGACTGTAAATATAAACTACCCAGTACATCGCCTGACACTCTCTGAGAAGGGCCCACATTACATGTGTATAAAATTATTCAACAAATTGCCAGACAACATAAAATGTGTTAATAATTTTAAGGAATTTAAAAAGAAAATTAGAGCCTTATTACTACTTTTAGAACCTTATGATTTAGATGAATATTTGTCTATGTGATACAGTTATAGTTCTCTTATGTGTGTGTTTTTGTTGTGACGTGTTTCTATTTATGTTTTGTAACATAATACGGAAATAAATGCTCTTATTATTATTATTATTATCCTCACTATAGAGACTACATTAGAATTTCTTGTTTTTATTAAACTTAAACGCAAAATACACATATTACACATCTCACGGGTTTTTTCTAATTAGAATGCCTAATTTAAATACACAATTGCAGTTTTCCCAGTGTTCAATTCATCAAAAAATCAAACTTCTTAAACACAGACATTTCATTTTTTAAACTACAAGAGTTATTACACTCTTCTACTTAACTAGGGATTATAAATATTATATTTTATTGATATATGACCTCTGTCAAAACTAAATACTTATAATATGTGAAAAAATGTGTTTGGCGACATCTAGTTCCCGTTGGTAATATACCGAGTAACCAACAATTCACTACATCGATTGCGCAAGAGGCCACTGACCCCATCATGCACATTTACCAACACATAGACGCGCCGATACTACCTTAGCGGGACGCATATATTAGATACGGGCTTGTTGAACAAAACAATTAATTTCGAGAGTGTCTGTCAACGACTAAACTTTCACCAGACGGCCATTTCGTCGATATACAACTCATCAGTGATGAACGGTCTGTAGGTGACAGCCAAATTCTCTAAATTATGTTGTATATACTCCACACGGTACATAAATGTAAAAGTACACTTTGTGGAGTATATACCACAGAATTCAGAGAGTTTGGCTACTACTACTGACCGATCACCACTGATGAGTCGTGGCTCAACGAAACAGCCGTCTGACGAAAGTATAGTGGTTGCCAAACTATCGAAATTAATTGTTGTTTTGTTCAACAAGCCCGTCTAAAATATGTTATGTATACTTATATACAGAAAATGAATTAAACATGTATGAATTAATCTTTAGATTTGTCTAGACCGATGTAGTTATAATAACAGTTTTTTTCCATATCTTTCTAAACTGTAAATAACATTTTTTTACTTACTGGAACGTCAACAGGGCACACTTTAGCCGCTGGGAAATGTTTTCTGGCAGGTAACCAGCACGATAACGCAACCACTCCTGCTAACTTTTGCGGAAATGTCAATGCAGTATAGAGTGCTAATGCACCACCTTGAGAGAAACCTCCAATTAATATCCTATCCGCATTGATACCAGCCTTAATCTCATTCTCGATCATGCTATGTATCTGTTTGCATGCAGTTTTAATACCTAAAACCAATATAATAATTTATGTTGCGATAATACCTACGTATTTTGATTATACCTTCTTCGTCTTCCGGTCCAGATTCATCCAAAGTCTTCAAATCAAACCAACTAGGCATGCGGAATCCTGCATTTAACGTTACCGGCATGGTTGGTGCGGTGGGACAGATAACTTTAATGTGAGATTTTCGTATAGCATCCATAGCACTAGCCCACCCTTGTCTGCAAAATAAACACTTTTAAAAGTGATGTGCATACATTACAACGAATTATATGCGCGTATTGATCCTTAATTACCCTGTATCTCCAAGTCCATGTAGGAAGATTAACTGTGAAACAATAAATATTTAATTAGTCAAAGGTATAAAACTTGAATTCAATTTTAAGAAACTTACTGTGGCTGTATGTTTTGCAGTCGCGGATAAAACAACTGGAGCTGCCATTTTTTGTATATTATCTGATATTTACTTTAAAAATAAGATATAATTAAAAATTTTCGAAGATGCTGGGACAAAACTATTTCAATTTTTATTTTTTTTCATCACTGACAAGGCAGATGACAGTTCCAGTTGACATTGTCGACAGCAGCGTTGAATGAAACATGTCAATTACTACTTCTTTTCTTCGTCGCTCCATTGAATGAGTCGAGCCAATGGGAACGTTCGGCCATGGGTCGTGTTACCGGTTTCCGTGCCGTCGTAATAATTTATAAGTTGTAGCTGCCATTGCATTATGGAATCGGAAACTAAAATCAAAGACAAAATATGTATTTGTCTTTGCTAAAAGGTATGTGCTTACTTTTCGGTTGACATAAGGACATCTATCTATCTATCTATCTATCTATCATTCACGAGTTCTTTTGACATCGGTCACTTCTACCACTGGTGATCCAACTGATTAAAATTCATACCCCCCTTGCCACTTACTGATCAACCGCTAGGTATCGGTTTTTTTTCCTTTCCTTTTTGGCCTCTACACTAGGTAATACAGCCATCTTTGTAATTCTTGAACCTCCTGTTTAGCGTGGAATCCGAACCACGGTCATTGACTGCCAGATGCCAGCACCCACGACTATATAGTCAATAACTACTTGGCATAGGCACAGTATATTTAAAATTATATTTACGATGGCCTAGGCAAGTCTACCGACTCGGGCGGGAGCACCGTGCACCCATCCAACCACCATCCACGCGACCAGGTACTTTAATACCATAATCACGTCGATGCGCGCTTACACATGTGGGCATCTCCCGCCCCCTAGGTACCGTTTTTTTTTCTAGTTAGTGCCGCCTAAGCGAGTACTAACTTTGTATGGCCACTACTTTCGCATACAGCCAGCTTGTGTTTATTTATTTAGTTATTGTATTACAATATATCTTAATCTAATACTACACTGAGAAGAGAGAGAGAGATCTTAAATAATGGACTAATGGAGCAGTCTAAGTGTTGCCCGTGCGGGGTTCGAACCGACTACACACGCACCGGCGCGGTACGACCTGCTCCTGATCTAGCGTGAACTAGGTAGCGGTTTATATATATATATATATATATATAGCGTATATATATAGCGGTAGCTCAATGGTGTAGAGCAAATGCCCGGAAAGCGTGAGACGTGGGTTCGATTCCCACCTGAAGCGAATGTTTTTTCCAACTTACAAACGTTCGTTTTCTTCATTTGGCTTTTCTATATAATATATATAGAATTTATTCAACTACTAGTTGAGTCACTTTAAGTGAATATTTTCCCTTAGCTTATTTAATACGATGTGCAGGACATGCAATAGAAGAAACAATGCGACGTGGTCTGTGTCTTTGATGCCTTCGAACTGAAGGTCGAGACTCGAGACAATAGCAGAACCACAAAACAGCATAGCGTTTGTGAGTTGGAGGGGACATTGGTATAATAGTATCGCGTTTATGCACTACTATCACCAGTGCTTCGGTAGCTCAATGGTGTAGAGCAAATGAATTTATTCAACTACTAGTTGAGTCACTTTAAGTGAATATTTTCCCTTAGCTTATATATATATATATATTGACCTCAGCAACTTAGGCATCATCCAGTTATTTTTACTATTTTTATTCGGGTGAGCAGCTACCATGCAGCGGGTCCGGGATTCGAACCCACTACATACCGGGACAGTCTGCTCACGTCTAGCCACTAGACCACCCGCCCCGGCTAGGTACCGGTTATTTTATTCAGTTAACAGGTAACCTCTAAAAGTTTTGAATATTGAGAGATATTAGGGAGTTAAGGCAAAGCCAGTGACGTATACGTAAACGTATCTTTTGACATCTACGCATGCGCTCTTTAAATTTACGATACGTTTAACGATACGAAGGTCGTAAACATATGTACCTTTGAATAAAAAATGATTCTTAGACCTCTACGCGTATCGTATACTTAAACGTATTGAACCGATTGTTGTCGGAATTCGGAATTCCATGAACTTGTACGAATATCTAGAATAGAACATTAAAAACTCAATCTAAATTGAAAATTAAGCTAAGCTATTTTGCAATAAATACTTTATTATTATTAGTAGTTTATTTTGTAACAATTATAAACATTTTTCTGTTATTGTTGATAGATATACATAATAAAATATATATGTATTTGGTTAATAATTAGAAAAACAATAATATTAACAACATAGTAAATGGAAGTAGAAAAATCTAAAATAGTCTTTTTCTCAAGTAAAGTAGAGATAACACCTTCCGCATATACGATACGTATTGGATGGCACCTTAACTCTATTTTGAATGACTGCTTATCTAGTGTAAACATAACCAAAATCTCACGTTTACGTATGGAGATACGTATACGTCCTTGTTTTGCCTTAACTCCCTATTTATCCCCTAACTCAAGGAAAACCAAATATTCTGACGAAATGGCTAATAGATACGAAGAAGAAGAGAAACTTTACTGTCATCTCATCTAACCATCTTTGGCTGTCTGCTGTGTGCATCTGAATCAGCAAGGAAGAGGGATGAGGTCAAATAAATAAGAGAACAAAGAAAGAAAGATCTCATTTATAGGGATGCTAAAAAAATAAAAATATCGATACCAATACCGATACTTTTTGCCAAGTATCGATTCCTACCGAAACTGTACACAACACTTTTAACAATAAAACTGTTGAATGTATATTAGATTTTGTGTTACATAACACTGAAGAAAATTAGTCAGAAATGGTGGTGGCAGTATAATGTACAATAATTATTTTCGATACCGATACTGCTACGAAAGTATCGATACCAACTTGGTATCGTTCTAAAAGTATCGATACCAAAAATACTCGATACTGCAGCAAAAGTATCGAGACTTTTTTAGTATCCCTACTCATTTAACCTAACACTCCGTCGCATATGGTAAAGATTCGTTTGTCTTCTTCCTTAATAATCTAAGTTCTCTATTTTGAGGTTAATTTGTCAGTTAATGTCACTTAAATTTGCGAATGGTTCTGAAAGACAATGGTACTGGCGTAACGGATAATTAAGTGAAAATTAATCAAATTCCGCGTTGAAGGATAACGCATAATATACTATATACTTATATTTCCCAAAAATTAATATAATTCTCAATGGAACTTGCTTTCACTTAATTCATTTTTATTTTTCATCAAAGCGAATCTATAAAATGTCTAACGAGTTAGAGGTAAATATCAGTGACTTACATATCAACGAAAATAATGACCAATCATCAGAAGAAACAGACAGTGAGGGATCGAGTGAAGAAGGTAAATAAATAGAGCTTTAGTGTAGATAGTCCTGATTGCCATGTCACAACTAATATACTAGCTGTCACCATATCCTAGCTATGTATACCACATTGTAGGAGGGATTAAAATATCCATAAATTTCTTAGGGGAATAGAATAACTTACATGTTAATTAGCGCATTGTTTGTATCCTAATACTACAGCGAAAATTATAACTTAAATGATATTTAAGTATGTTGTTTTAGATCCAACACCGTCTTTTCCGGTGGCAATGTGGGACTTCAATCAATGTGACCCGAAAAAATGTTCAGGGCGTAAACTAGCGCGTTTAAATCTAGTGAGAAGTCTGAAAATAAAACAAAAGTTTCCAGGTCTAGTTTTAACTCCTACCGGACAAAAGTGTGTTAGTCCTTCTGATCGCGATATTGTGTCTCATAAGGGTATCGCTGTAGTCGATTGTTCGTGGGCTAGAATTGATGAGACGCCTATAGCAGCTCTGAAACCCACTCATGGGAGGCTGTTACCGTTTTTGGTTGCTGCGAATCCAATAAATTATGGTGAGTAGAAACATGAAAAACATCTATGATGCAGTGTTATTTGGTAGTATATTTCAGTTTCTGTCCTCTAAACCAAAGTATGAAGAAACAGTTGTAGGTACTTACTTAAAATAATAATAGTTCGCTAGTTACTTAATCAAATTACTTTTCGTATATACGCATAAGCACTTCCACTTTCTCCCTTTTAGGGTGCCGTCTGATTTTGGCATCAGACACATAATTATCCCAACTAGCAATTCGACATTCTTAAAGAACTAATATATTTTATAATTATTTTTTTGCCGCTTAGTAAAAACTTTTTTGTTCTTTAAAGGTTCGTTTGGTGATAAAACTGCTGTGTTAAACTTTTCTGTGAGAAAAACTGTTTTAAGAACGTTTTTACAGCAAAATAATAAAATAGTTATAAAATATGATATCGTAACAGTTTTATAAACGTTTATAAAATATTTTTTATAGGACGAATTTGTTCCGAATGATAATTGGTTTTAAAAGCATTTTGTAAAAGTACTAGTCTGGATTAACTTGTTCCTTTAAAAACAATTATAAAATTATTCTGTTAAAGTACGTTTCGTAATAATAAAATAGTTTTTTATTGTCGTTATTAAGAGCGATTTGTTTGCTGCAGCAAATTTGTGCGCAAATTAATAATTACAAAATTGTTTTTTAGTTATTTTATTAAAAAACAATAAAAAAATAAATATGTTGCCAATGCATATTTTATAAAATTAAAATGCTGTCATAAACATTACCTAGAACTAATATATAACATAGTCTTATTTATTTTCAACTGATATTTATTGTTATATCATACACAGGTTTAAAATGTCGAAAAGCAGTTGTGCATTTAATAGAAAATTAATTACAATATTATAAATTATCAAAAAGAAAGCATTAGTGACTATAATAATGAGTAGGAAACTGTAATGGAATCTAATCAAATTAATGACAATTTATAAGACACCAAATATTTTGGAGACCGATAAATTCCCAGGAGGAATTATTACGAGATGGTGAGCGGGTAGCCGAAATAGAGAATTGGTGAGCAATATCATGCTTCAAGCACAACAAGTGAGCTAGAAAAAAATGCAAAACTAAGAGAAAACATGGGCAGTATCAAATCATGTTCCGCATTTTTCCAGAAGAAGCTTTTTGCTATACTCAATAAACGCAAGCCAATTTTTCTACCTCAAGATCCTCGAACTCTCTTAAAGACACTCAACAAACCGTTTTAATAACGGCAGTTATAACATACATACCTACATAACATAAACAAAGAGCTCAATTTAGGTTATGTTTAAATTACTCCCGTAAAAGCTAATAAGAGAGTAATTATAAAAGCATTTTGTTTTATAAGAACACATTAAAAGCTTTTATAAAACATATTATATTAAAGTTTGTTTTGTAAAACTCTGTTTACTATTTTATTATTATTCCAATATTGCGACGATGCGACACACGTCGGCGACTCACACAAACATCAAAGTGTCAAGCACGAATACTTCAAGTAGACAGGAGTAGACTTGATTAATTTGTATACATTTTATCTTATATATTTTTTGCAGCACCTTTTAATTAAATTTTGATTTTTTAGAGCATTTATATAAAAGCTTGTTTTAGTATGTTTCACTATTAATTTATTTTAAATAACGGCAAAGGATAACTAAATACATAAAGCTTCAAGAAAAATACTTGTAATTAGCTTCATTATTCATTATCAAGCTTAGTGAAATATATACTTTTTTACACCATAACTGGTTTATAAAAATTCTTCACGTTTACATAAAACATAGGTATCTACTTATATTTTGGCTAGTGTCCATATGATAGATATAAAAGAATCATATCATCATCATATCATTCTTATGCTATCAAAGGGGTTTCAGGTAATATTAATTTTATATTACCCTTAAAATATAATGAGATTTATGTTTTTTAACGAATACACCCCTGTATAAAACAATTCTGCAGTTATTTTATAATAGCTATCTAAAGAGCATACTCGTGTTGAGATAATTTTGTTTTATAAGCATCGTATAAGGAAGAAGCCATTTTTGGTTTCTTTAAATTGTTAGCCATGTTGACCAAACTTTTAAAATTAATATTTTTTATAATTTGTAAAATTATCTTAGCTAGTAAGGTATACAGAATCAGTCATTACATAATGAAGGATATACCAAAAGATTATTTTCAACAATAAGTGACAATAAAAAAAATATTTTATATAATTTATAAAATCTAAATTCATTAATTTACATAATTCACGAGGCGCATTAAAATTTTAGTAATAATATACAATATATTTAACAGTAAATTTTGTTTCGCAGCCAAATCTACTCATGGGTGAATTTTATCTGACTTATTTCATTATTCATTATTGGGTATTATAGCGTTTTATATTATTTTTACCTCCATGATTGTTCAGATTTTATTAATGTGTACCAACAACAATGCATAATAATTATAAAATAATTTTGTATAAAAAGGTATTTTAAAAAAACGTTTTTATCCTTTAACTGTTGCCGCTGAGAGCAAAAATGTTGAAATTGAGGCTCTTATAAAATATGTTTATAACAGTTTTATTTGATTTTTATTAAATATTTATAAACGTTCTAAAAACTGTTGTATAATAGCAACAAGCAACATTTATAGAACCGTTAAAGAGTCGATTTGTTTTATAAATCTGCGCCTTTTTCGTGTTTATAAGGCGCGTAAGAACGTTGTGAAAATGTTTATAAAACAATGGGTGTTTTATAAAATATATTTTATAAATGTTGTTACAGCAATTAAAAAAGTTAAATTGTTAGTTGGGATATTAGTGTCAGATGGTTTAGTGGATAAGAGGTCAATAAAAAGACAATTTTTATGATCTCGCCAACGTTTCTCTCAGTTACTTGAACGTCCTCAGAGCACTACAATTGTAAAAAGAATTATACGTAAACAACTAAGTAGAAATAAATTACATATTAACTATAAACAATAAAGTACAATGTCTTTTTCTTCTCTCTCTTATTTTCTTAAACTTATATATTCGCAATTGCAACAACTCCTCTTGTAGGTGATATTGATTATTTATTTATTCACGGACAAAGTCCATTATTACAATACGAAAATAAAAAAATAGGCATGACAATCACACCAATCGACCAATTAAAAAACTGAATAATAAGGTTCAAGAAAACCTTAAAAAAAATATAGCTTTTACAAATATGATTTTCAAATATTTCTAACTGGTTATAGTCAATTTAATAGAAAAGGACAATTATTAAATACAATACCTACATAAAATTTTGTACTTACATCAAAGTCATCTTAGACGACCCAGCTGATCTTTCTTTCACTTTTAGAATATATTTAAAATTAATACTGTATACGCGTTCAATAAACTGTAAAGCTGAAAAGACACTACTCAACGGGAAGATTCGTGCTATTCGTTGCTTCTAAACCTCTGAGTTTACTTCGCCGAAGTTGGAGAGAAGACCCGAAAAAGAGTTTTGTGGTAAGAGAACCTGGCGGAGCTTCATGCTCCGAGCTGCCAAGTCTCCAACCACTCTCTTCAAACTTTACTACACGGAAGTGCAATTAAAGAAAATCTCCTGTAACTTCCTGTTACATCAATATTTATAACTAGGCCGCCACTTTGAAATTAGCTCTCCCTAGCTTTCAATCGCCAACGAACGCACGCGATTCCATGACTTAGCCGATTTTTTAACAAAATGCGGCCTAGAACGTGGCGCAAAGTTTGCTATATCCCATTTTATATAGATATATAAACTATTGAACTGAGGTCATTTTTAGGATCCAGGGGTCATGAAATGAAGTACTGCTTAAACATTTTTCAAAATTGGTTGGTTCGATCTACTGAATAGTTATATTTTTTTTTAAATCTACTAAAAAACGACTTAACGAAATTTAACCAAATTTGGTACAAAGATACTATTGGATAAGGCGAGGAACTGATAAGATTTAGGGACTCATAAGGCGTAGTTAAGGAGTATAAAAAAGGTTCAAAACTTTTTCTTTTTGTATATAGTCTAGAAAAGACTGCGATGTACAATTTATGTATACAGGCAGCGAATTTGATTTGTAAAAGGGACCAAAATCTAAATATATGTATATATTTCCGACAATGTGTTAAACCAAGGCATTGTATTGTATAGAATTCCTAGGAAATGTATACAATGCCGGGTTGACTTAGGAAATGTGGTAAATAAATTGTTAAAACTTATATATTAGGTACATACATTACCTAGGAAATGTATAGAATTCCCAGGCATTGTATGCAATTACTAAATGCTACTAGGAAATGTATAAATGGATATAACAAAATGAAATTTGCACCCGAATATGAATATTTTCAAGTTGAATACGTAGACACAATTTTGGATTTTTAAAATAGGTGAGATTCAAACCATATCAAGTACATATTTAAAGAGGATGTCCGTATTAAAACAAAATTAAAAAATTAAAACACATGCTATTATCAACTGAAAATAAATAATCTTAATTAAATTAAAATCAAAATAATTTACTTATATCACTCTTGAATAAAAAACAAACAACATTTTTTGATTAAAATCTTAAACCCTTTAAAATAAAATTAAAATAACAAATAATATTTAAAATTGCGTTCCTTAATTTTTAAATGCAAGAACCTATTTATTTTTGCAAGGTAAACGAGAGTGACATTTTGAGGTACACAACATTTTACTGGTTAAGCACAAAAATCTTGATGCTCCACATCCTTTTTTTCAAAGACACTTTTTGAATCCCTGCCCAGACGAGTCTAGCTGGTCAGCCGCTCTATCGCACCCTTTTACACCGTTGTGAATTACGATAGTAGAAATTTAACACATTGCCTACAGCTGTTAAGGAATTGCATACAATTCCTAGGAAATGTGTATTTACCATAGTAGCAATTACAAAAATTTGATAATTACAATTTTCAGCACGTCCAAATAGAAAATTTACAATTCAACTTGTAAAATCTTTGTATAACATATATGTATGTATAGAACAACAATCACGATTACATTTTACAAACAAATTTCAAAATATTTTATCTCAAATCGAACAAGGCTTATAGACCATCATTTTCAAAATGAGTGTGACATGTATTCATCAACTGAATAAAAACAGTTACTTAGTAGCAGTTCCTTAATTTTTTAAATTTATTCTGGTTTAAAATTTTGAAGCTAGCAGGAAGCTTGTTGCATAGTTTTATATTTAGCGAGTTATTTTGACTTTTGTTAAGTCTAAAACATAGCGCAATGGTCAGCCCAACTGAACGAGTATTGTGGTCATGAACCTGTCCGTGCCTAGGGAGCTTATCCTTATGTTCATGAATTTCCATGAGCTGGTGATACACATAAACACATGGCAAAGGCATTATCCTGTACCCAAGAAAAAATGGACGACAGTGACCACTAGGCCCCGCACCAGCCAACAGTCTAATAGCTTTTTTCTGTAGCCTAAAAACCTGTAACGCGTTGGGTGAGTTGCCCCAAAGAATAACCCCGTATAGACTGAATGAAACAAACCATAATAGACAGACTTAAAACCTCAAAGGAAAGCACCATTCTGAGTTGCCTACTTACAAATAAAATACCAAACAGCTTAGTACTCAGCTGACTCATGGGTTCGGCCCAATTCAAACCGCCATCAACATCAATCCCAAGTATTTTGCAAGAGTCATTACTAGCAAATTTAGGGTTACTAGAAAAACAAATTTGTTTAGTTTTGTTGAAATTTAATTGTCAATTATTTGTTGAGAACCAGATTTCGGCTGCTTCCAGGACATCCTTAGACAAAATGTTGAGATTCTCAAACACACCCGATGTACTTAAAAAGGACGTGTCATCAGCAAACAATACACAGCGACATTTGTCGTTCATGTAAGAACATATATCGTTTATATATATTATGAAAAACAGGGGACCCAGTACAGACCCCTGGGGCACACAGTGCTTGACGTCAACCCTGATGGACTCAATATTTCCCACTTTAACATACTGTTGTCTACCAGTGAGGTAGGACTTTATAAGATTCCAAGGAACACACCGTAAAAATGCAACTTTTCCAAAAGAATAGTATGCGAGACACAGTCGAACGCCTTGGCAAGGTCAGACACCATCAACGATGCGTGCTCCCCCCGCTCAAAGGCATCAACTATAATTCAACTCATTTCACACATTTCCTGACGACTACAGGAATTGTATTACTAGGCATTCTATACAATGCCGTATTTCATACATTTCCGGTAACATATATAAAATTAAACAAAAATGACATTAAATTCCTGTATAGAATTTCGATCTAATAATATCCGAGGTAAGTAAAGGTAAGCGTTGCTCGGTTGATTTCAGTAATGTGAATACTATTAGAATTTTGTTCACGACGCTCGTCAGACCACATTTGGAGTATGCCTCGGCGGTTTGGACCCCGTCATACGGTTGCCATTCTGCCCGAGTTGAGAGCGTTCAGCGGCGTTTCCTTAGGTATGTTCACTTTAAGCTTGGTCGTCCGCGTCCTATCGATTTTGTGTTCGATTACGGAACAATGATGAGCGAGCTGGGGCTTACGACATTGAGTGATCGCAGGGTCGTCAGAGATCTTTTAATACTTTATAAGCTTTTGAACAATATGGTATCGTCTTCTTATTTGTTGTCCAATATTCTTTTTCATGTACCGTCTAGGAACAATAGATACTCTCACCTTTTCCACGAGGAATTTCACCGTACAAATTACGGAGGAAATAATTTTGTCCCTAGAGTGCCCAGGATGGCGAATTCTTGCTTAAGCGTTGATTTCTTTGCGCCTATAAGTGAATTTATTCGCCGTTTGAAATGTGAGCGTCGTGACGGCAGTTTTGCGTAAGTCGATCGATGCCTGTTGCGTTGACGATCATGGTATTCCTTTTATTCCTGGCGTGGGTCTTGCAAATAGCTTTAGTATAACTTGAATTATGTTTAAATTGTTGAATTTGTGTAGTATTGCATGGAATTATATTTGTTATATTATATTGTATGCTGTATAAATGGACTTTGTCCGTGAATAAATAAATAAAAAAAAAATAAATAAATAAAATTGAGCCCTATACATGGCGTAGGCGAAGGGTTTAAAAAGAGGGACAAAACAAAAAAAATCATATTTATTGCAGGGAAATTAAGCCATTCATTTTCAAGAAATAGTCCATATTGAGGTGGAGTAGAATGATATATTCAGAAAATGAAAGTCAACCTCCACGAAACAAATTTAATAGACTTCTCTATAAATTCTTATTTAAACCATACATGTTACGGAGCACCAGGCCCCATCCTCAGTGGTTAGTAACGTTACCAAAACCCATGTTGCATTATGTTTCTAAAATATAATATTAACATAATTTTTTAAAAACATAATGCTACATGGCTTTTCGTAATGTTACTAACTACTGAGGATAGGGCTTTGTGCTCCAAAACATGTATGGTTTAAATAAGAATTTATAGAGAAGTCTATTAAATTTGTTTCGTGGAGGTTTACTTTCATTTCCTGAATATAATTAAGCAATTTTTTATTTGCCAAAAGATCTTAGCCTAAAAAAGACAATGAACAAATAATATGTCTGTCCGTTAATAATTAGAGAAAGGGGCCAAAATCTTTGAATATACTATAATATATAAAGTGAAATCACTCTCAAAAAATGTGACATTAATACAAAGTACAGAATTTAGCTCGAAACATATTCCAATATAAGACTAATATGCATAGGCTGTCCATAAACGGTTAAAAAGGGTCAAATTATAAAAAATACATTGTGTTAATAGTGACACACTTTTTAATATTGAAGTAGTAGTCATACATAACTGATCGCAGCAAAAATAAACTGGTGCCCTTGAGACACGAAAAGATCTCCATACTGAAATTTACTGTATTACACCTACATACAGTACATCTAATACAGTAAATTTTACTATGAAGAGCTGTTCGTGCCTCAAGGGCACCAGTTTATTTTGACCCCTTTTCCACTATTTACGAACGCCTATGTAAACAAGTTTTTTATTATTCTATCAAAGCTATACATAACTAGTCAATAGGAAATATGTTTTTTCTTAAGTTTTTAATCCCTTTTTACACTTTTTTTGAACGCCAATGTGATCTAATTTTTTTATGGTTAATGTGTTAGGCTATACTCTATTAAAGCAATGAAAAATTAATCTGTTTTTCGGATAAGTTTAAGAAGTATAATTTTTTTTAATTTTAAACCCCTTGCCTACGCTCAATTTTTCCTAAAAGTTTATCAGCACCTAGACATATCCTGTAATATTTTCGTACCAAATTTGGTTAAAATATGTTAAATGGTTTTTGAGTTTTCGATATGAATTGTATCATTTTCGAACTTGCATTAATTGCTTTGCGTACTCATGATTTACCTTTAAAATCATGAGTACATTATTATTCTTTTAAATTAATATTCCTAAAAGGTATCCAATTCTAACTTCATTATGAATCTTGCGTGTCTAAACGTCTTATTCCAATTGGGAATTTCCTCATAATTATGTTTTTGTTTTAGGTAGGCCGTTTCAACTTAGTTGTGTCGAAGCGATAGCCGCTACAATGTATATAGTAGGTTATAAGAGAGAGGCTGAATTCTATTTGAATAAGTTCACATGGGGACATTCATTTATCAAATTAAATAAAGAGATATTAGAAATATATTCAAGATGTACGGACAGCCAGTCAGTGGTAGCGGAACAAACGAAATACATTGAAAATGCGCAAAAAGAACAAGAAAATGGCAGATCAGGTACACGAATAAGACAATATTTTAGAAAAATGTATTTCAAAATGAACAAAAACATACGTCATCTCCACAAAAATGTTATTACAATAATTATATTACTGCTTGAGGCATGTTTCGAGGGTTTATACAAAAAAATGTCAGTAATACGTGACGATACAAACATATTTTCTCCTCATTATAACGAAAAATGAAGGAAACAAACACATTCGACTTCATTTAAAATAATGGTGAATTTCTATGATTTAAAAATATTTTTTGTTTAAAAAAGAAATTTTGCCCCGTTGTATAATAATAATTAACTTGTTATGTTTTACAAAAGGCCACAACTTTTTTTATATACAAATGTTTTAGTCAGAAATTCGCTTTTATTTTAAATCTATCTTCATCACGTTTAGTTTTTTTTTTACTTTCTACAACCATTCTATGTTGATATTTCAGTTCTTGATTCGATTTTTGTGACTGAGGATGGAGGTATAGCCCTCGAAACACTGCCTTTTGCAGTAATAAAATTGTAATTAAACTTTTATGTTTAGGTGAAGAATTTTTCTGTTTATTTTTCATTAAGAATTGGGAAGTTCAGTGCGGACCAAAATCGTGCAAAAATTCGAAAAAATTTGAAGGCAAAATTTTTGGATGAAACACTCGCGTAAATAAAATAAATAATAATAAATAAATAGCACTGGATAAGAATATTGGAAAATCATCGGTGAGGATTAAAAAAAACAGATATAACATTCGTATAAAGTAAAATTCATTCATGAGCTAAATGGAGATGGTCCAGATCAGGGGTCTCCAAACTACGGCCCGCGGGTCAAATCCGACCCGCGACGCCTTAAGACCAGTGTCATCAATCTGGCCCACAAAAACCAATAATGAGATTTATGTAATTGTTATTTTCCAAAATCTCAACTTTTAATTATTTGGCATACTTACCATCAACTAATTTGGTTGTATAAGGTTTTAATAGCTTTTTTAAATGTTTCAGATACCCCAGATTTTCCAAGTTCAGGTGATGAGTCCACTGAATAACCATTTCACGACTAATAATACTTACAAACTGTGATTTTAATAATATAATTAATTATGTATGTACAGTTTATAAAAGAATAATCATAAAAAGTATTAAGTCTTATTACTATAAAATGGGAACTAATTAACTTTAAGAGGCGTTAACTTCCTCTATGGTCAGATGCGCAATGAACCTCAGTCTCATTTGTAGTGCTGGTCGTAACTTTCTTACATATCCTTCCACTTCTTTTTTGACACTATCACCTACAAACATGTATTTGATGTGGTATAGAAGGTCACATATGGGATCCATATATTTCAGTTCGGTTTGAGTTTGGTCGACTTGTACCAGTAGTTCGTAGAGGGCGTTCACAAGGTCCACTGGAAATTATACGGAATTATAATTTAAATGCAACAACAACCAAAATTAAAATCGTGTGTGCATCGCACTCTTTGACGATCGATTTCGATACTTTATGTCCAGAACATATATCACTTTTATAGGAGTTGAAGTCATTAACACGTTCACTGCTGACAATATATAGTTACCACCAGGCTAACAGGTTTTTTTGCAATGGGCTTGTTTAACAAAACAAGACTTAAAATCCGAGAGTTTGTCTGTCAACCACTATACTTTCACCAGACGGCCGTTTCGTCGATCCACGACTCATCAGTGGTGATCGGTCAGTAGTTGACAGCCAAACTCTCGTAAATAATGTGGTATATACCACAAACGGTACAGAGATTTGTTAAACAAGCCCATTCCAAATATATGCGATCCCGCTTAAGGGAGTATCGGCGCGTCTATGTGTTGGTAGTTGCTTTATGGGGTCAGAGACCTCCCAGGCAGTCGATATAGGAACTGTTGTTCACTCGGCGTACTACCAACAATAAAACTAGATGTCGCCAAACACATCCTTTTACATAACAGGTTTTTTTTAACATAATAATTCAAAAGAGCATTCTTAGATAGTAAAAACATCAGTGTCATCAGCAGTGAACGTGTTAAAGTGCTATTCTTACCTAGCGCCATATTAAATCTAGACAAAAATGGTCCAACTAGATGGCAAACAAACAAAAATTGTTCTTCAGTCTTGACAACAGCCGGTAGTCGCTCACGTACCCATACTGGGACGCTGGCGATCTGTCCAGGACCTGCATGATGCCACACGGAATGCGCCAATCCAAGTACATATCTGAAATCACCGTTAATTTATACCAAGAACGCAAACTGGCTTTAAAATTTAACTTGTTGGTTTAGAAATATACACGATTTGTATTATTTAAAATGAAACTATTTCCTGAAACTTACCCGAATCGATTATGCAATAATCCATTATGAACTTCTTTGAAATTGAATAATCTAAATGGTGAACAATCAAATGGCCACTCTTCTAATTCTTGTAAAGTAACTAGTAGACGATCGTGCAACACACTCCAATAACTAATTGGTAGTGCAGACAGGATTAGACCGACTGCATTGCTCCATTGATGGATGTCATCAGGAGGAATCATAACATAGCCTATATTAACATAAAAAACATCAGTTGGAGCTTATCTTCTATCTATTTCTATAAGATGTGTTTAATATTTATAATTAATTGCGTAGTGTTGATGTTAAAACTTTGTGAAGTGAACTGGAGGCCAATTAAGATTAATTAACCCTGGCAGTGGCTAATTTCCATATATATACGAGGCATGTTTTTTAAGTAAGTACCGTTTTGGAATTAAGAAAAGACGTGCAAAGATATCGCAATAATTTTATTTTTACATGAAAGCCTGTACCTTAATCTACTTTTCTACATAATTTCCGTGAATATTGAGGCACTTGTCATAACGTGGCACCAGTTTTTGAATACTCTCCTCATAAAATTCTGCCGCCTGACTTGTTAACCACTGTATCACAAATGTTTTGACTTCGTTATCGTCTTGAAGACGCTGACCACCCAGGTGTTTCTTCAAGTGCAGGAACAAATGGTAGTTGCTGGGCGCCAGATCAGGGCTGTATGGAGGATGATCTAGAGTTTCCCATTTAAAAGATTTGATGAGATCTTTGGTCCGATTAGCCACATGTGGACGGGCATTGTCATGCAGCAAAACGATACCCTTACTCAACTTGCCACGTCTTTTGTTCTGGATTGCACGACGCAGATTGTTCAATGTCTCACAATAAGACGCTGCATTGATTGTCTCATTACGAGGCAGAAACTCCACTAGCAATACTCCTTTTCTGTCCCAAAAAACTGTGCACATGATTTTCCGGGCAGAAATTGTTTGCTTAAACTTCACTCTTTTGGGTGATGATGAATGACGCCATTCCATGGATTGTTGTTTCGATTCTGGTGTGACGTAGGCCACCCATGTTTAATAATAATGTCTTTATTGCAAATTAAAAAATTTACAACAGGCGAAGTTGAGGCATTATGCCTCCTAGCTTAACCTACTTTAATTATAAAGCTTATATTACCTTACTGTAATAAAAAAAAAAAAAAGAAAGAAGAAAAGCAACGCAATACACGTTGCTAACGGTTCCATATCATAGACTATAGAGTGTGTTCTATGAAATTAAGATGAAATACAATACATAAGAGAACAATTAGTATTGAGAGTGAAGAATAAGTTCTCGAACATTTATCTTAAATTCAAGTCCTTTCATAATTTTATAATTATTTGGTAGCTTATTGTATAGTTTTGCGACATTATAGGAAAATGAGCGTTCAAACAAAGCAGTGCGGTGAGCAGGTGGAGTTATCGCCATTCTATGTCTCAAGTTTATAACAATATTGTCACCCCTGAATTGCATTTTATTGTAAAGGTAATCCGGTATCTTCTTATTTATTACTTTGTTACATAAAACCAATGCATGCAACAACCGTCTTTCATTCATATTTAGCCATTGAAGCTCCCTCAACTTAGCGCTGACCCTACGTTCCCTGCCTCTCAATCCCGCGATTAATCGAATACAAGAGTTTTGCATCAGCTGAATTCGACGCTGATCAAATCCAACAAGACAAGGACCATAGACAGCGTCACAAAAGTTAAAGTGTGACAAGACCAAGGAGTCACATAATTGTTTTCTTAAAGCCGTTGTAAGAGTTCAAAACATTTGTGATACAGTGGTTAACAAGTCAGGCGGCAGAATTTTATGAGGAGGGTATTCAAACCACGTTATGACAAGTGCCTCAATATTCACGGAAATTATGTAGAAAAGTAGATTAAGGTACAGGCTTTCATGTAAAAATAAAATTATTGCGACATCTTTGCACGTCTTTTTTTAATTCCAAAACGGTACTTACTTAAAAAACATGCCTCGTACCATCAACTTATTGAGATTTATTTATTTACTTGGCTAACAGGTTTTCACCTAATTACGAGACAATTCAACAAATGATCAAATACGTATACGTGTTTGAATAATATTATTATTATACCATACATCATCATACATAATTCACCATAAGCATCAAAAGCGAATACACAAGAAAAAAAAATCAAACCAAATCCAAAACCCTGCGTCAAATTGTACACAAGAAAGAGGAAAAAATACAATATAAATATATTTACAGAGTAAGGCATACGATGCACATAAATAGAAGCTACCGTCGCCAAACGACTGGTGCCCGTGACTCTTTGCGCCCGCCACGCTTTAGACTCAGACAGTGCGAAAGGAATTTATTGCACGTTGGTCTGTACAATGCTTTACAGAGCAACAAATTGGAAGTATCACGTCGAAAGACCAACAACAAACAGATTAATTAATTAATTATTAATAATACAACTTACAGACGTAATGTTATAACAATTAAAACCTATCTAACGGAAACAATCTACACTGCCAGAAACTAACAGGAATACGATTAAACAAAATTACAATTCAAATTCAGTATATATCTCATCATTTCCATTTCACAACACACCTTAAAAGAATCACGGGCAATCTCCATTTAATCGTGCACTGAACAATTACATATATCACAGTCGTTACAGATCATATTTAAATTATTGCAGATCACAAAAAGTGGTGATTTCGTGTATAGATTAGTAATCGGACGTCTACAGTTAAACCTAAAACTGTTATGACTCTCCAGTCGCGGAACATTTATACCAATCTCATTCAGTAAGTCAGGGCAATCGATTTTACCGTTTAAAAGACCGTACAAAAATTTCAAGGAAGCAAGGATTCTACGGAACTCCAAGCTACTCTATCACAGAATATCGAATTATCTACCCCTCTATATTTAAGGAATTTCCTTTGAATTTTTTCATACTTATGGATAGGATACCAGATCATTGAACAATACTCTAGTTTCGAACGAACGTATGAGAACAAAATGTTTCTAATGCAGTTATATTTTTAAAGCCTGTGTAATTTCTAACAATGAAACCGAAAACACTAATCACTTCATTTGCCTTTAAGTTAATATGAGGAACGAAAGACAATCTCGAGTCTGGCCAACTCTATACTGAAAATTAAAAGCAGTTTTATTTCACGAATATGACATGTTATACCAACTCTCCACCGCCTCAAGCTCCCCTGAGGACCTATACAGTCTTCGTACGACACGTTAGAGGCGAACAGCTTGACATCGTCAGCGAAAAAATCTGTTAATATGCAGAGAATCGTTTAGATCGTTAATGAAGATCAAGAAAAGCATAGGCCCAGGTTTGAACCCTGACGCACACCAGAGGATGCTTTATTTTTTGGAGTTGTAGCCATTATTTACTTACTTGCCTAACAGGTTTACACCCAATTACAAGACAATTTAACAAATGTTCAGATACAATGACTGAATAATATTACATAATCATAAAACATATTCATACATAATGCAACACAAGCATTAAAACCGAATACACAAAAAAAAGACCCAAATCTAAATCAAAACCCCAGAAAAAAAAACAATATAAATATAACAATTGCATACCGGGTATTCCACTAAGGGTGGACAGGCAGCACATCTCAGGAAACAACAGTCGCAGGGCAATGGGGAAAAAACTCTCTTAGGGAAATCAACCACGGGAAATCGCCGGAAACAGTTGTCCAGCTCCCACCCATACCGCTAGAGGGCGCAACAGACA
This sequence comes from Apoderus coryli, assembly GCA_911728435.2. Lineage (NCBI taxonomy): Eukaryota > Metazoa > Arthropoda > Insecta > Coleoptera > Attelabidae > Apoderus > Apoderus coryli. The sequence continues at coordinate 3,531,347 of OU452204.1, read as the reverse complement.
CAGAAAAGCGAAAAATGCACCCCCATCGAAAATTTCTCAATACAAGTCAAAAAATCAACACCACCACAGCAACGCCACTGAGGCTCGGCATCCCCCTAGTGCAGCACCCCCCACCGTGCGGCCTGAAACAAAGGCAGCAGGCAAGGACGAAACCCCACCCATGATAATGTCTACAACCCCGGCCCGGCCCAACCGAACTCATCAATCCAACCCCCGCTCAACAATTGAAGCCTTGCTGATGAAGAAAAAAAATAACTCAAATCCTCCCCCTCCCGGGGCTCCGCTAGATGGCGATACTTGCAACGCCCAAGGCCCCCCTGATCCCTCCCTAAAAACCCAAATGGAATGACACAAATATCCCATCAAAAATGAAAAGTAAATCGAATCCGCTACAAAAAAGTCCAAAACCGCACATCTAAACCTTATTCGTCTCAGGGCCATGGACAAAAGAATGCCGCCCACCAAAACTCGTTGAAAAATCATGCATCCTCAACCCTCCCCGATCACGAATGCCATGGGAAATAACGAAATAACAATGGATAACCAATGAAAATAACAAAAATTAACAATAACACTAATAATATCAAAACAAAAACAACACCATTATAACTACCAACAGAACTTTCATAAATGTTCAAAATGATCCTCATCGTGTTGATACCATATGTACATCCGTACGTATTATAAACCACATACTGTTGTCTGTTCCGAAGATATTAAATAAATAGCGATTTCAGGTTATTGACAAACCCATACCTGTCCAGCTTTCGAATTAGCACCCCATGATCCAACCTGTCGAAAGCCTTGGCAAAGTCGGTATAAATAACAACAAGGAATATTATGTGCACCGTTGCAATTGCGGATTTAGCTTTTAATTATCGAACAAGTAAAAATGTAAATAAAATCAATAGCAGTAAGAAAAACTGCAGGTTAAATCTTGTCAAGAAAACTGTGAGATTTTAATAATAGAAAACACAAAAATGCACCATATGCCAAATTGGGTGGAAAATCTAGAAATGAGTAATGTAGAAGAAATTTTCAGGTAAATTTTAGTATAAACGATAGCAGTAACAAGAACTGCAGGTGAAATTGAGTGAAGAAAAATCTAACCACAGAATCTATCATCAGCCAATATTGTTCTTCGATTTTAAGATCAAATCAAATAATCGATGAGTAGAACCTTTGGCGTAGAACACTAAACTAAAACACGTTTTACCACTTCACCAAAACACATTTTTTTATTTTCGACGCGCGTTCCGCTAACAATGTTAGCATCATCAGGAGAGAATTAAAACTACTACTAACTAAATGACACTTTAAAAAATATGCGATTATCTTGTTCTGGAATTACTACGATGGGTAGTGAATAATAACTTTGTGAAACCCACAAGAAATTAAACAAATGTTCGGAAACCATTGTTAATTTCAAATATGCTTTCATTTATTTGCACTGTCAGAAATTTTAGTTTATTTTTCACATGAATTATAAATTGAATGCATTTTTGAGCCTAGAAATTAATTTATGATTAAAAATCTGCTTCTTTTACTTACATTTTTAAAACTAGCTTAGTACAAGTGGGGAGTCGATAAAATGGTTTTTGTTTACGGTAAATTTGTTGCAATAAGTACATTAGATTGAGGAAAATTAGAGATTTTCTATATATTTTTCAAATAAAATAGTTAACTCACCTTTTGTTACTACGTCAAGTAATCCATTAGCAACGACAGTAGGACCAGCAGACAAAGCCATTAATTCAACTGAGGTCGTGTACAATATATGAGCGCCGGCATTCGGGAACTCATTAAATCTCCAATCAATAACAGAATTCGTTATCGACACACCACTAACAACTTGCACCACACGTTTCACTAACTGAATGTAATAATCCAATTCAGGTATCCAAACGTCGTCTGACGCGCGGCTTAAAAATGCCTGGTATGGTTCTGAAAGGGTGTCTTTAAGGTTTCCTAGAACGGCAGCCACTAGCCTAGAAATTAAATTTATATCTTAACAAATATTAATATCAAGAAAATAAAACTAGTAATATACAATCCAAAGGCACTTTACAAACAATAGATGAAAGGCAGCGTTTTTAATAAGACATGTAGAAAACAAAAAGACAAATTTGAGTTCTGATTCTGCAGCTTTGACCATCTAGGAGTGTACTAATCTTTGTTAGACGACTCGTTATTTTATAGTCACACTTCGTATAATCTAAAAACTTACTTGCGTTTCAATGGTGGTCTATCTCTCAATTTGGCTTCATAGTAATGTAACGTATTGTACATATACGTTACTGGCCTATCATGAAACTTGTACAAACATCCTAAATGCTCGAGTAAAATCTCCAAACTCTTCGTTACTTGAGTGATTTCAAGAAATCGATGCACAACAATATCGAAAACGGGCAAAAAACGCAAACACACATTGCCGAAGTATGGGTGATATCCGGTAGTTTGCTCTTCGGGTGCAAACTTCTCCGGATACTTTCGATGGAATTCCAAGTGTTTCTCATGCCAGTTTGTTTGGTTCCAATGGTCGGGTGAATTGTCCTTCACAAAGTCTTGTACGCGATTCCGGAATTCGGTAGCTTTCAATAGAACGAGTTGAATGATAAAAGAACAAACCTGAAAAGTAAACAGTTTTTTACTTATGATTCCTCTAGACACCACGGATTTCAGGTATTATAAGAAATAAAGGATTTATTGAAAAAATCACTTTAACAAAGAGGGGTTGCCTCCGTTGCAGAGGCCATGGACTAGATATGAGGGATTGGGAGAACTGGACCGTTACCGATATTGCGGTTTTGGTGCCTGTATGCATTTTGCTGGTGCCATTACAAGTTAAGTAATGGGGACACTCGGTATATCTCAGTAGATGCTCAGCCACCTCATGGCTTCGCTGAGCCACTGCGCGTTTTGATTAACAAGTCCCTACAGTCTTGCACATTTCCGACTGCTCGGAAGATCTCTCGTGTTTGTCCGATCTATAAATCTGGTGCTAAAGATCATATTGAGAATTATCGGCCGATTTCAATTTTGTCTAACTTCTCGAAGGTTTTTGAGATGTTCGTGTATGTGAGATTTTAATCAAGTCAAAAATGGCATCTCCCAATATCAACAGGGATTTTTTACTGGTCGCTCAACTGTTACCAATCTGACCTGCTTTACTCAGGATATATACTCAGCTCGTAATAATGGCTTACAAGTTGATGCGATATACGCTGACTTCTCGAAGGCCTTTGATAGGATCGATCATGCAATACTTATGACTAAGCTGGATATCGTGGGCTTTCAACAACGTATTGTGCAATTTTTCAATTCTTTTCTATCTGACTGCGAGCAATTTGTCGAAATCGGAGATTTTCGATCTTCATCTTTTACTCCTACCAGTGGTGCACCTCAGGGAAGCAATCTAGCTCCACTCTTATTTGACATCTATCTAAACGACATCGCTGCTGAAGTCTCTAGCGACTATCTTTTGTTCGCCGATGATTTGAAATTGTACAGACCAATTGCTACCGAAGAGGACTGTGTGTGCTTGCAGCGGGATCTCGAGCAATGGGGCATTAGAAACAGGCTTCCGCTCAACGTCAGTAAGTGCAAACTCATGTCATTTACCAGACGACAGAGTGTAATTAATTTCAATTATACGCTGAATGGTGTTGTTCTTGAATCTTGTGAGTCAATAAAGGACTTGGGAGTGATCATGGATAGTGAAATATCGTTTGATGCTCATATAGACTCTATTTCACAAAGAGCGATCCGAATGATGGGTTTTATTCTCCGCTCAACTACTGATTTTCAGGATATTGACTGTCTGCTTCAGCTGTGCGTAAGTTTTGCCCGCTCTAGATTGGAATACGCCTCTTTTATATGGTCTCCTTTATACCAGGTAGAATTGGAGCGTATTCAAAGAAAATATTTAAAAATTTTAGCTTTTAAGATCGATGGATATTTCCCAGTCAGAGGCATTGACCGTAATATATTATTAAACAGATTTAATGTTAATTCATTGCTTTTTCGTAGAGATTCAGCTGGTCAAATATTCCTGTTTAAGCTTATAAACGGCTTAATTGACTCCCCTCGCCCCTTGGAACAACTGCCCTTTAATTTACCACAATTTTATTCTCGAACGATGAATGATGAGAGTTTAATTATGCATCGAGATCACCTCTTTACCGAGCATGCCGAACCTGCGATCGTCTTAATATACATCGATCTGTACATTACTTTGACGGGTCACTGTGGTCTTTTCGCGCTGGTTTGTATCGGTACTACCCTGGACATGTAGAGCGTGGAGCGTATGGTGATTTTGTTGTATTGTGTATTAACTTTATATTGCTGAGATCATGCTTTTTCGATAATTTTTATCAATTATTTAGTTTATATTATATTATTGAGATAATATCCATTGTCTAGTACTTAGAATTGTCTTGTTATTGGGTGTTGATCTGTTAGACGTACAATAAAGTATTTATTATTATATACTGTATGCGGATGACTAAGATTTACCGCGCTATCGTTGATTATGACCATTCGAATTTGCTACAGAGAGACTTGAATCGTGTTCTGGACTGGTGTCTTCATAACAACATGGAATTGAATCTACGTAGGAAGGTTGCGCCTATCACCTCTGATTATCTGAGTGGTGGTACAGTGTTGCCTCGCAAAACTGAGACCCTAGATTTGGGAGTTGACATCCGAGAAGACTTTAGGTTCAATAACCACTACCAACATTGTGTCGGAAAGGCCCTCAGGTCTCTGGGTTTTGTTCTGCGTAACAGCCGGCATTTTGGGATCACCACAGTCATAAAAATATACAATGCTCTTGTGCGACCATCTGTTGTATGGTCACCCTCAGCTGCTGTCAACAATGATCTCATTGAAAAGGTACAAAAAAGATTTTTGAGGTATATATAAGAGAAAACATGATATATATCCTTCTATGATATCCTATAGATCGATGCTTTTAGAATTTCAATTCAAAACGCTACGAAGTAGAAGAGAAATACAATGTATCAAGTTTCTTTATTTTATTGTAAATTACTTGAAATACACAGATTGTGATTTTCTTGATTAGATTAATTTTAGAGTACCAAAAATTAATTTAAGAATAACGGATAAAAGCTTATTTTCAATAAAACAGGAAAGTCTGTCGCCAATTAATTATATGATGGTGATATTTATGTAATAGGTATATGGTTGAAAATAACCTGGATATGTTTAACTCTTTTCTAGCAGTGATATCAAGAATGTTGAGCAATGATAATCGGTTTTGATGTCTGAGTTGGGTGTTGATAGTGTATGTAGTTTAATACTTTAGGATTGGTTTGTTCTTTTTTTTTCTGTTTTGTTCTTGGAATATTTAAGTATTGTTATCTTTAAGCCTGTTACTGCTTTACATGTAATTACCACTTGTGGTGTTTGTAAGGGTGATTGAATAAATTAAATTTATTATAACTAAAAGCCTTCTTACTTTATGTAACAAGCAATTCATAAATAGAGAATTGTTGATTTATAATTTAATTTAACTTGTTAGATTTATTATCTTGGGGATATAATAATAATAATAATCTTTATTATGTCTAACAGGCTTACGCCCAATTACAAGACAAAACATATTATGCATAAATTATCCAGAAATATCAAAAAAAAATACAAAAATACAAAAAAATATATATGACAATGGTATAAATTAATTATTATAACTTAAATTAAATACACGTGAAAGATTAGAACCGTCATCAACAGCAATGATACAGAAAAACATCTACAAATGGACTGACCTTAAATACTCTCCTAGTTCGCGCTTAAAGGAGGAAACACTTCCGCCGAAATAATTTACATGTCTATTTAAGAACCAACCGTTACATAGCGTGCAAGCCCTTGTCAGTGGTGGGATAAAGTATTATAAAAATGAAAACGCTTGTAGATGATAAATTAATACAATTTTAAACTCACTTGGGCTTCGCTGCCTTCTTGCGTCCTCAACGCTAAACACAACACCAATCTATCGATAGTAACAATGTTGTATTTCCAAATCATGTCATTGATTGTATCAACGCATTTGTTCACATGTTGGCCCCCAGGCGAATTTGTGAATTCAAAAACGAGGCAGTCGCAGAACTTACGGAGATGGGCGGAGAGGGCGCGGGCACCAATTCGCTCAAGAATTCTAAACGTCAAAAAAAAAATAATAAGAAAATGTTTAACAGCTTATTAGAAATTAAACAAAAAAGTTAAAATTCATAAACTTACTTGTAAGCAATTGGACTAATATGGTTTGTTTCCAACAACATTTTCCACAACAAACATAAAAACAATGGAGGTGTACCCGGTACACCGAAATGTGCCATAATATCATTCTCATTATTCATTGAGGACCATTTACGGTTCTCTTCTTCTACGGCTTTCTTCAACTGTTGTTTATTCTCTTTTGGAACAGCGTGTTGTGTGAAAAAGTCTGCCAATGCTTTTGGGAAGCATTCAAGCGTATGAGGGGCCCAAGCGTGAGGCGTACTTTGAGCTGAAACATGTGAATAAATAAATATTCACTCAGCAATGTAGAATAATAACAATTTTGTTGGATACATTTTGTAACAAAACAAGAAAGCTTATTGTCCAAAATTCAAACGGGGTTCAGATCCGATTATAGTTGCTGCACTGCATTGATTAATACCACAGATGATCTATTTACGGCTACTGATCAAGGTAAAATGACGGGTTTAGTACTGCTGGATTACAGTAAAGCATTTGATAGGCTTGATCATAATTTATTGATTGGTATTCTGAGGTATATGGGTTTCAGCGGTCCATCCACCGTCCTAATTAAAAACTATTTGACTGAGCTATTTCCCATAAAGGAAAGCTATCGCAAATAGAATGATTGATGAGTGGCATTCCGCAGGGCTCTATTTTGTCCCCAATTTTGTTTTCTTTCTATACGTCCCAGGTTACCGAATCCTTACAAGTTTGTAAGGCTCACATGTACGCGGATGATACCAAGATATATTGACAAATTGCACCAAATGCGGTCGAGGAAAGTGTTGACAGGATCAATCATGACATTTCAGAACTGGTAAAAGCATATCATGGTGATTGATAATGTCGCTTTAAAGAGCACTGACTCTGCAAAAAACCTGGGGATCGTACTGGATACCGAATTGAGGTTTACGAAGCATGTGAGCCTTTGCATAAGGAAGGCTTTTACTAATTTAAAAGGTGGTAGAAGATGCCCTAACTAGCAAACAAAAAAACTTATATGCGACAATTTAGTATTGCCACATTTTAATTATGGCGATGATATATATAGTCCTTGTTTAACTAAAATTGATGAGAACAAGATTCAGTTGATGCAGAATTCATGCACACGGCTTCTATGTGGAATTCGTAGGTGAAAGAGGCATTAGCACTAAGATTACGGAAATCGGCTGGTTAGGAATGAAACAACGTCGGATCTTTCATTAATTAATTTTGTTTAATAAAATCATTAGAAGAAAAAAGCCGGAATACTTATATGAAACATTGAAGTTCCGGGGATCTATGCATGATGTGAATATTCGGCATAAAACTGTCATTACGCCACCGCTACACACATCAATGTTTGAGCGGTCATTTTCCTATACGATTTCTAAATATTACAACGCCCTACCGGAGAAAATAAAAAGTTTACAAGGGTTTTCGTTTAAGAGCGCTGTCAGACTGTAATAAGACACCACGCCACTGGTATTACGTATACTAGTTGTGTGATTTTATGGATATTTTCTATTAGTTTAGGAAATATAATATTTTTGTAAATATCATACAACATCTGTAAGTAATAAACATATTATCTTGGTGCTTTTAACAAATGTTCCTAAAAGAATTGTTACCTAAAAGAACGACCTTTTTCTAATCGAAAATATCGAGTTTGTTTATGAGTTAGTCCAAAGATAAAAGCATATATTAGAAAAGATAACCAGATATTTCAGTTATAGGATGGTCAAAACATTTCACATTCTCGAAACGCCTTCATGTAAATTAAATGTCGGACTTTTATTATTATATACAGAAGCTAGTAGTTGGAGGGTGTCACGGTTTCCCATATCAAATAATATATATAAAGGGCGAATAAAAAAACAATGGGTTTTGTCCAGTCGCTGATTCGGGAGATTGAGAAGTCATTATAAAATCGTATTGTTTCTTGCTTTACAAATGGTAGTGACTAGTTAATCTTTTGAACGAACTCCAACATAAGATACCTAAGTATCAACAACCGTTATTAAAGTCGACATAAAAATGTATCTTATTTCTGAATCTCTCACCCTGTAGATGTATCTTTATAGGGGAATATTGTAAAAATTGCCCTTTTTTCTGATTGGCTATTTTCAATCTAGGTACCTACTTCTCATGTATGTTAAGTCTTTTGGAAAGACAATCGGATTTTCGAATTTAGATTCGTTTTAGCCTTGGTAGAGTCTAGATGTGATTTCTAATTGTATAAAGTTTCTTAATAATAATCGATGTTCAAGCTGAGTAAGTTCTTTGTTAATTCTTTTAATTGAAGGCCTTTTTGTTTCCAATCAATTTTTATAAAGATTAAGTTGTTTCTTTTAGTAATTGAAATAAATTCAGTTTTCAATTGTAATTAAAGTTTCATATAGGAATTAATATAATTATACGTAATTATATTAATTTTCCTATTTTTAAGTTGTACATTAATGACTAAGATTTTCTTCTAAATTTCATTCTCGTTTAATTGTTTTATTCTTTTTTTTTTATTTATACATATTTATTTCTTTGTTGTTATTCATTTTCTTTATTAGTTTTAATTATTCAATTAGTTGTTTTGAGCCCAAACTTTTGCGTTTTATTTCAAATAAAGTTTAGTTATGTTGTTGACAGAAGGGTCATTTAATTATTGTTTTCCTTTTAAATACAAAGTGGGTGACCGGCAGAGATCCAGAATTATAAAAGGTGAGTAATTTTACATTACTTTAATACAGATTAATAAAGTTGATATTCTTTGTTTGTTCTTCTTTAATTGAAACTGATCGTTTAATTGAAACTGATCGTAAAGCTTGAATGGAACCCGTAACAATTTGAATAGCATATTGGGATTTATTCTGGACTGAGCTATAAAATTAGTATTCTTTCTGAATGTAAATAATACCCGCTAATTCAAAATGGTTACAAGACACGTAATAGAACATATGAAATTGTAAAAAGCTACTTATTTTGGCCAACATTATAAAACAACTTTCAGTTTGGTTTAAGGTAAAATATAAGTTAAATTTAGGTTAAGTTAGGAAGCACTGCTTCAAACATATTCAAAGTACCATCAATGTACAGTAAAAGTAAAAAATATACAAAAAACAATCATCTTGAGAAGGTCCCAAAATTGAACTCAAAAGTCTGAAAAATTACTCCAATTAACATAATAACAACATAAAATATGTATAAATTCAAAAAAATTATTCATTAAAATCCAAATCTGTGTGACCCAATGACCTTACCACCAAATTAACCTCCTTGTTGCGCAAAATGATTTGTTCAATAAATTTTGCTGTCATAACTGAAATGTTTAAAGAAACGTGATTTGAAAATGCAAAAAGGTTTCCGACTTAATTATTAGTTCCAAAACCGAACAACAAAAATGTTTTACTTTGACTCAATCAGAAATATACAAATATATTTATTCGGCACAGTATATCACCCTATGTAGATCACGGTGTATATAGTATGTGAGACATACCAATTGTTGATAATAGCTCCTGACACCAAGCCCCATCTGTTCCAGTGACATGTGTGGCTCTAGCCAGTGTTAACACTAAGGCTCTATTGAGCTCCTCGGATTCCGCCGATACAATTGGTTTAGGCTCGGAAAGGAACCGTGACAATTCCGGTTGTACATCGCTGCTGCCTAGACCTAAAAATAATAAAATATATCTCTAGTTTGATAATGCAACCTTCACATAACACAGAAACCATTTGTAAATAACTACATTAGAAAGAATAAAAATAACAAAATGTACAACTTTTACAATAAATGATGAAAAGTTGTCCATTACACTCTAAGCATTTTAAAATGTCCTTTTGTACGCGACTTGTTGCTTTTTCAATTTCGTTGGGATCCTGCAGTGGGACTCTGTGGATGTATAGATATCTACATGTCGCTTTCGGTATCGAATTCTATTATAGAAAGCGACAGTCACTTGAAACGGTACTCTGTGTTGCCGTCGACTACTCTTCGGCAAGTTTCGGCGCAATATTAAGCGACCTAAAAACATTTACCATGAATTTGGTTATTTTTAGGGACTTTTTGGAATTCTCTTTAGTGATTTTTCAGTTTAGTCTTTAGTCATTTTTTTTATGGGATTTATGAAGTAACATGAACGTAACTTACACAAAATATATCTAAAATAATATATACGAAATCAGTTTATAAGTTGTTAAATTATGGCCATATGCACTGCTGTTTGTTAAACCACATTGTTTTAATCGGCGCTTTACGACGGACAACAAAGGTAGTCCATCCAACGATTTTCAAGTGTCTAGTTAAACTAAACGTGGTGTATCAATTAACGGTGTATATTATGGCCGTTATAGATTTAAAGGAAACCACTGTATTTTTCTGTTAATAAATTTAATTTATTTACTAAATGTTTATATATACTTACCAAAACTAAAATTATTAAATATTTATTATCATAAAATATACAAATGTGTTATTATTTTCGATCTTACAGCCATGGGTAAAAATATTTCTAAAAATAATAAATTATGTGTGTTTCTTTTCACATATTGGCATCGCATTCCTATTTCAGGAACATTGTCTCCTTCTACTGCACTTGTCCCCATTAGATGTAACAACCTTTTTTCTAAATCAGATAAAGGGATATAATTAGCTGATCCTCCACCAGTTTTCTCCATTTCTTGCCGTATTTTACTTGCTTTGCATTTGGTTTTTGATCTCCAATCACATAACACACACAATATAAAGGAAACGAAGGCGTACGACCTTGGACACTGTTTTTAGTTCTGTATACAGACGTTGCATGGCGTTGGAGTCGAAAATTAAAGAACTCTCCCTGCCGGCTGCCGGTAACTGCGTTCTGTCAGTCCTGTCAATTGTCAACCAGAAGAAGAAGGTTAAAAAAATTCATTGTTTTGTTTTTGTGGTTAAAAAAGTCTGGCTGTTAGAATATTATAAATCCTCTTTATAATATTATTATTGTGCAATTTTGTGGAAAGCTATTGCTGTACTTGTTGTTCACGTGCCTCCTGCTGCAACTTTAAGATAGTTGTAATGGGTGGAATAAGTGTTTAGTGCCTGGGTATGTGGATAGAACCAGTAAACGACATAGATTTCCCGATAAGGATTCAAATCTTATGCGTGAATGACTTACTAATATTAATAATCTAGTTTTAAATGAATTATCACCTGAAATAATACATCTGAAATACCTATTTCGTTTGCGATAAACATATTTCTGATTCTATTTTTGTATTGTTTTACGAGTGGTTCCTGTTATGTATACCTACAATTATTTCGAACCTACACATGATGTAAAAATTCATTAATAGAGCAAAGTTGTTTGTTTTTTTTTGTTTTCATTATTTAAATCTGTTACATGAACCACTATACTCTGATTTCAATAAAGTAGATACTAAGTTCAAATGTTTAGTTTTAAGAAATGTTTAGTGGAGGGATTTTAACTGAGATCGTTGCCTTATCTAAAACAGTATTCTCGAAAAAAAGAATCTAGGCAACATGAGTGGGAAGGATCCTCCAAACTTTTTTATGACAAAACATTTGGATTTAGAAACTATTTTACTGAAATCGGGGAATAGAGGTAGTACGGTCGTTACAAAAAAAAACTAGAACATTCAAGGTTTTCACTTCACTGAAATGAGAATGACATAGTTAACAAAAAATTATGCTATATTATTCACATTTCAATCTTATGAAATGATCTTGAAGTCCTAGTTTTTTTTTGTGACGACACATACTTAATTTTCAAATTTCCAGTCAAATTATTTGAAATAAAATGTGGCGCCATCTATCAATTAATACACAAACTTTTTTGTGTCTTTCCAAACTTAATTCACGAATCCTGTACATTCTAAAATTAGTTCTTGTCGACAACCACTGGAACGCTGCAAACAGTTCCCAAACCTTTAGTATGGTCGTTTCCCTTATATTGTGGGTGTTATGTGTCTCCAATCAACAAATGCCTACATACAGGAAAAAAAACTAATAAATTATGTATTCCTAGGTATATAGATAATATGAATTATTGAACCTTTCTCCAGCGGCGCGGTCAGACCATAATTTCACACATGTATACTGCAAGATTACGAAAAACTCGCCTTCTAACATTGGCTCAAATGAATTTTTACATAAAACTGATGCCAAATGATTTTATTAATTACTAATTATTAATACTTACAAAATAATTATCACTAAAACAAACAAACCGGTAAACCGCAACACACCACAAAACTGAAAAGTGAGGTTATTTTTTTTTACGATATTGTAGAATTCGATACGTCCAGAGATAACGCTTTGAGTCGACTGTTTTAGTCGAGTTGAAGCGAATAATGTGTCACGCAGAGTACCGCACATGTAGAATTGTAGCGAACTATAGAATTCTATACGACACAGAGTCCCACAGGTCTTCAATACACTGCACTATTCGCCGCCGCAATCCTTCCTTGGTTGGTACTGGAGTGCTTATACACTTTCTTTTAAAGCACCCCATAAAAAAATCGGTGGTGTCGCCCCAAAACTGTCCCGAGTCGTCCTTAAGAAGATATCTGTCAGCATATGTACGTATTTAAATTACATTAACTTGACACTCTTTGTAGGCATCTAAGCACAGTAAACTAAAGCAGTACAGTACAATTTAAAATTTATCACTTGATTTTGTCTGAGTAACGTCCTGTGAGATGAGGTAAGAGAAAGAGAATTTGCATGAGTTCCATAAAGTGAAAGTAGATATACAATAACAATTTACCTGTAATAAGCCTCAAGGCAGTAGATTCGACGCACAAATGCAATTGAGTCTGATTGGCTTGCGGAACTCCAGCCATTGAATGCAAATGGCTTAACAGCTGCACACGGTAATGTGGATGAATGTGATGCATACGATAGCTGAACATCTCCAACAACGTATAGAGTGTGCCCCAAGCATGAGATTTGTACACAGTTGGCAACAACTGACTAATAAATCCTTTGATGCCTAAGGATTCTATTTCGGTATAGACCAGTAGGCGACTGTATGTTTCTACTAGTGCTGGAGGCAGTGGAACACCCGACTTTGCCTAAGGAATAATAATTATAGAGATTTATACATTTTAGAGAAATACAAATTACAATATACCTGAGCTAATTTGATGACATATGATACGATGCTATGAATAAGACTCATTTTAGAATGAACTGTTAATGAGTCTAGAACAGCCATACTGAGTGGACAAGTTGGTAAAGGGCAATTAGGCGACGTTGGTTTAGCACTGCCTTGAATAGTTTCTACTAAGGCTGCCATGGGTTTACTATAAAAACAAATATTCAGGATGTGTTCTAACCAAAAGTACAAAAACCATTTTCAGTTTTTGTAAGCGTTAATATTTGAAATGCATAAACATCTATTGGGAATCGAGCCAATACTAACCTATAATAATCCTGATTTGTGCTGTAAGCATTGCACAATAACGCGATCCTATAATCATTACCCAGTGTTAAAGAATTATTACCAGGTGGCACTAAATGCTGCAAAAACTCATGATGCGCCCGCAGCTTGTTCGGCATCTGCAATTGTGTGCTTGACTTTTCTGTCTGCGCCTTCTTAATGAAGTGTATCCAAATACAAGTGACAGCCATTTGACGTGTGCATTGAGGTTGATTGTAGTCAGGTACTTGTAGTGGAGGCTCATGTTCCGGGAACAACAACTCGTATAGACGCAGCACTGGCAAGAAATTTGGTAAGGGGTTACGTTGGATCGAGCCGGAAATGAATTGTAGAAGAACCCACATGAGTTGATCGCGGCCTCGACGTAAGTCACGACCCTATAAATAAAGTTATGATTATTATTACATGTATGTAATCAAATTAAATGAAAATGGCACGTATAATAAGAAACTTCATATATTAAAAGAAATGTTTTCAAGCATTCCGAAGACAGCCGAGAAGGATGTTAAGTGACATCTTACGCGTAGTCTGTCCAACCTTTGACACAGCACGGATTGAGTGAGTAGCGCGTATTGGTCGTGTGATGGACGTCGCCTCTCAAGCCATTAGACAACCCAGACCCATAAGATGAATATTACAAGCGTGTCAAGCAGAGTCTTATCCAGCGCAAGCGAGATGGTGAGACTGGAATTCGAATTAGGCACATCAAGGGCGTTCCAACGATTGTATCCACGGAGAGCAATCATTTAAACTAAATTGTCTGTCTAACAGGAACACAACGCTACTTGATATTAATGTCATCTATCAAAACGTAAGGGGCCTGAATACTAAAATTGATGAGTTTAAGTCTGTTAGTGATGGGGGTTTCCATGTGGTTGCGGTGTCGGAGACATGGTTGCGGCCTGCGGTGAACTCCACGGAATTATTTGGAGATCACTATGTCGTGTTTCGGAGTGATCGTGACTTAAGTGCGCTTGGTCTGACAAGAGGTGGCGGTGTGCTTATTGCTGTAAGATCCGATTGCGAGTGTCAACAAATTAAACAGCTACCCAATGTTGAACTTTCCCCATGTGTGGACGTTGTGAGCTACAAATTGACTTGATTGATAACTTTTCGGTTTTTGTAATATGTGTTTATTTTCCGCCTAGGGCAAGTTTTACTGACTATGAACAATTTTTCGATCTTGTTGTAAATATTTCTGTTAAATGTAATAATTGTAAGTTGATTATAGTGGGCGATTTTAACGTACACTATTCCTCAGATAGCTCTATTAGAGATCCCAAGTTGGTTACGATCCATGATTTTAGTCATATGCTAAGCTTGCAACAGTATAATGATGTATCTAATTGCCATAACGATGTTCTTGATTTAGTTTTGTGTAATTTTAGTTGCACGGTTGAACCATGCCCTCCCTTAGTAGCTGAGGACGCCTATCATCCGGCAATACACATACGGTTCTCTTGTAATATAGATCCACAACAAAAAAACTTCTGCCCAAGCACAGAAGCAAGAAAATATAATTTCAATAAGGCAAATTATCTCCTGTTGTATGAATTAACAGCTGGGCAAGACTGGTCATGGTTGTATCATGTTTCGGATGTCAATGCTGCCGTGAGACAGTTTCACAGTAAGATAGCATCAATCCTGGATATTGCTGTACCCACATTCAAACCGCGATCTAAGAAATTCTCTTATCCCTGCTGGTATCCACTCGATCTCATAAAAGATATTAAAGAGAAATATAAATGTCTACGAAAGTGGAGATCTTCTGGTACACCGTGTCACTTACATAGGTTTCAGTTTTTAAGAACACAGATTAAACAAAGGATTTCCCAAGCCTATAGAAGTTATGTCAACCGGATTCAGGACTCAATCAGAGACGATCCAACACAGCTTTGGAAGTACATAAGAAATAAGAAACAGAGGTCGCGTATCCCGGGTGTGATGTTCGATGATGGCGGCGTTGCATTGTCCGATCCATTGGGTATTGTTTCCGCGTTTGCGAGTTTTTTCCGCGGAGTGTACGTTGACTCCGTAGAAGATGCCGTTGTTGACGTGTTTAATGATGATAATGATATGATCGCGGTGGGCTTGTTGGATTTTGATGATGTTTTGGTTGCTTTGAGGAGGCTGAGACCGAAGATGACCGCTGGTGTTGACAACATACCTGCGTTTATCATTAGGGATTGTGCCACCATCTTTGCCAAGCCTTTACAATATATATTTAACCTTTCTTTGCAATCTAACACATTTCCTGACCCTTGGAAGATGGGTCGTGTATGCCCTGTACATAAGTCTGGCGAACTTGATAGAATTGTAAATTATCGGCCAATTTCTATCCTATCTAATTTCTCTAAAGTGTTTGAGATTGCACTACATAATAAGCTGTTCAACCAGGTGAAGGCTAAGTTGGTCTGGCAACAACATGGATTTTTTCAGAAGCGCTCCACTGTAAGCAATTTAGTGACTTTCTTACAGGATGTATATCCCGCTGTTGGTCGGGGTTTTCAGGTCGACGCAATCTACACAGATTTTTCTAAAGCCTTCGACAAGATCGATCATTCTTTGATGCAGTAACGCATGAATGACATTGGCTTCAGCAGGAAATTAATTGCATTTTTTGGGTCATATTTAACGACTCGTCAGCAGTTCGTTGAATATAATGGCTATCGGTCTGATTTGTGCCTAGTGGAGTCCCACAGGGTAGTACCTTGGCTCCTTTACTGTTTGCTATCTTTGTGAACAGTATTGGTGATAATTTCTCAAGTCAGCACTTGCTTTTTGCGGATGATTTGAAGTTGTACAGTGTTGTACGGTGTGCCGATGATTGTGATCGTTTGCAAAGAGACCTACATATGCTGTCTGTATGGTGTGACCTAAGCAAGCTTCCCTTAAATGCTAATAAATGTAAATCCATAACGTTTACAAAACGCCTTACACCTGTGATGCACAACTACATACTTAATGGAATCGCGTTGGAGAGATGTAATGTCATTAAGGACCTCGGGATTTATGTTGACAGTGAATTGACTTTTAATGACCATGTCTCACATGTTTCGGCGGCTGCACTCAGGATGCTGGGATTCATTTTCCGACAAACAAAGAATTTTAATAATATAGACTGCCTTAAAACGCTATATTTTGCTTATGTACGGTCCAAATTGGAATATGCCTCAATTGTTTGGTCACCTATGTATCATGTCCATATACAGAGGCTTGAGAACATCCAACGCAAATTCTTAAAATATCTGTCATTTAAGCTTGATGGATGTTTTCCATCTCGCGGCTGTAGTCACGGTTTGTTGCTGAACAGGTTTCAGTTTCAACTATTGTCCGAGCGGCGCATTTATGTTTCTCAAATATTTATCTTCAAATTAATAAACGGTTTGCTGGACTGTCCTCGGCTGCTTCATCAGATTGGGTTTCGTGTTCCCCGCTTACACGCAAGAGCTTCTGATATATTTTGGGTGCCCCAGGTTCACGCAAACTATGAAACTAGGGCGCCCCTTTTTCGGGCTTGCAACTACTGCAATCGTCTGACTATCCATGAGAATATTAATTACTTTAATGCATCACTCAATTCATTTAAGCGTGACCTGCGCGGGTACTTACAGGCTAATGAAATTTATATTATTTAGGTAGTTATTTGAGTGGGCATTTTATTTTATACCTTTGTTACTTTTATTAGTTTTATTTTCAATCACCTATGTCATTGTATCATAATATATATTTTTGTTTTGTCTTGTAATTGGGTAGTTATACCTGTTAGACAATAAAGAGATTATTATTATTATTATTAAGATGATTAACGCCCGTGTGGATCTTCCTTGAGAAAAACATAAAAAATTATTGAACAAGTTGATTGAGTTGATTTGATCTTACCGTAGTTAGCTTTTCAGAGAACGGTGAAAGTATAGGATTTGACAAAGAATCCCGAAATTAAGCACCTGCGGGTAGAAAACGTTGATTAATTCAACGAGCAGGTAAAGCCATTCCAGTGAACTGACGATTATAATTTCATATCCATACTAGTTAGGATATGATATCGACCAATCAAATTGCGTGTTTTAGTAGCAATGCACCTTTGAATAATTATTCTGTCTTTAATATTATTTCTAAATTTCAAATTGTTTATGAAACTGTCAAACAATTCAGTATAAAGTAAATTCTTATAATACCTACCAGTTCAATTAAAAATTTTAAATGACATACTATTTATTATTTATGTATGTTCATTTTCTGAAAGGTTTCTAGAACTGAACAACTTTGCCTTTTCCATTTTTTTACAGCTCTAAAGCTCTAATACTTATCGAGTTACACCGCAGGGCAGGTGTTGTAAACACGTTTTTACAAAGAAATAATCTCATTAAAATATATAGAGGATTGAATTATCTCCTACAAGTTTGCTTTATATACTCGTTAATAATAACAATATTAAATCTTTATTGTCTAACAGGTTTGCACCCAATTACAAGACAGTTACAATGTTTAACTCAAAAATAATTTTTTTTTTTTTTATTCTTTGCTCCTCAGAATGATAACAATATACAATATGATATGTCACATTATGGGATAGTCAATAATATTACATACAACACAAAAACAATAATATTCATACATAACCCGCTATAATTCGGGACTTAACACTATTCATTAGTACAATTTAAAAACTCGTCTACAGAATAAAAACATTTCTCTATAAAAAAGGTTCTCAGCTCCAGTTTCAATTTTTTGATAGAAATGTTTTGAAACTTTTGTATTTTTAAAATTTTATTGAAACATTTAACACCTATGTAGTTAGGGTTCTTTTGGCCAGTAGTTGATCTGGAGAATGGTAATACCAAGTTATTTTTATTTCTAGTATTGTGACTATGTATATCTTCTGATTTAGGCAATATTTCATTTTGTTTTTTTATATGTATTATAAGTGAGTACATGTATAGTGAAGGGAATGTCATTAATTTCAATTTTTTGAAATGGTCCTTACAGGAAGTAGTTTGAGAGATTCCCTGCATCGCTCTGATGATCCTTTTTTGAGTTCTGAACACCCTCGCAGTCCCACTCGCTCCCCCCCAAAATGTAACACCATACATTAAAGTAGACTGTATCAGACCAAAATATATCAATTTAAGAATATCATTCGATACAGTATTTTTGATGTTGTTTATTAGGAATATGTAGCTGGACAATTTCTTCACTACAGCGTCTATGTGCGTGCTCCAGGTCAATTTATTGTCTGTATATATTCCCAAGAATTTGGTGCTACTGACCTGCTCAATAGATTTATCTTTGGCTCTTATTAAATAACTTCGGTCCATGTTCCTATTTGATATGGAAATTGGGAGAAAGACAGTTTTTGATGCATTGAGTGCCAGTCCATTGTGTTCGCACCATCTGTGCATCGCGCCAGCTAGGGCATTAGCAGACCGTACCAACCCACTCTCATCCCCGGCTGAAACAAGGACACTTGTGTCATCCGCATAAAGAACGGGCAGGCCAAAAACCCCCAAAACGTCCGGCAGGGTATTAATAAATATATTAAATAAAGTTGGCGATAAACATGAGCCCTGTGGTATCCCATTGCTCACAATTCCCACCCCTGAACGAACGCCCGCAATCTCTACTTGCTGGGTACGATGCATGAGATAACTTCCTATCCATTTAGACGTTGTTCCACGCACTCCAACATCCTCCAATTTTGAGAGCAGAAGCTTGTGACCTATTGTATCAAAAGCCTTGCTCAGATCAAAGAAAATACCAGCCACCATTTGCCTGTTATTAAGGGCATGAAACAAGTGACCAAAAGCCTGACCCAGAGCTGTCTCTGTTGACCGATTGCTTCTAAATCCATTTTGGCTGTGAGCAAGCAGTTTATGTTTTTCCAGATAATCATTAAGTCTATTGTTAAATAAAGATTCAAAGATTTTACTGAACTGGTTTTGTAATGCCAAAGGTCTGTAATTATTTATATCCCTAGGATCTCCTTTATTTTTATATATGGGAATAATTTTTGATTTTTTTAAACGTTCCGGAAAAACACCCTCCTCAAAGCTTCTGTTAACTATCAGGGACAACGGCCCTGCAATGATATCAACAACGGCCAGAACTACATTACCCGGAATACCATCCAAACCGCTAGATTTTTTCCTGCAAGTTTTCCTGGCAACTCTGGAGATCTCATCTGGGGTAGTGGGGTGAAGGAAAAAAGATCTAACTGTGGATTTCACGAGATTCGGTGTGTCCAGACTGCATGAAGTATTATTCCTAGAAAAACTGACAAAGAAGTCATTGAAAGTATTTGCGATGTCGATTGGTATCTTTACTACGCTCTGGTCAACGCCGATAACCTCTTGAATAGTGTTTTTATTTTTTTTACCATTAACTCGCTTTTCATTTATTATTCTCCAACATTCCCTACCTACATTAGTTGTCTGAATGATTCGGTTGTTGTTGTATGATCTTTTGGCCTTTTTAATTTTATATGTGTATATTTTTTTCAGTTCTTTGTATTTATGTGCATAAAAATTATTTTCTATTTTTTTATTTAGTGCAGCCATTTCCCTAACAGTTTTTGATAGTTCAAGGAGTTCGGGGGTCATCCATGGATTTTTTGTATTATTGGATCTTGATTTTTGTTGTATTAATGGGAATGCGGACTCAAAGATGCTCAAGATAATATAGAAAATATTGAATAATCTATTGGTACTTAGTGATGGTTTTAATAGGGTAAACCATTCAACCTTGTTTATTTGATTTCTGAACAACGAAATATTGCCCATATTAACTAATCTTTTAGACTCTACAGTTATTGGAGGTTTGTCACAAGGCTGGCGGTTCAAAGAGATAATTTGATAAGTGTGATCAGAGAGATGGTTTTCTATAACTCTAGTGGAATAATCTTGGATATTGCTAAATATATTATCTATACAAGTAGCACTCACATTGGCAATTCTTGTGGGTTCAAATATTGTCTGATGCAGATCATACTGTTGCAGAAGATTGGATAGCTCTTTAGTATTAGAATCCATATTAAGGAAATTTACATTAAAGTCACCACAGATCACCATTTGTTTATCTATTAAGCATAGTTCTCCAAGTGATTTTGAGAAACTATTAATGAAATCTTGAAAGCTAGAGCTGGGAGACCTGTACACAACACATACAGTTAAAATATCATTGGTAGACAAAAAACATTCGACACAACACATCTCAAACGATTTCTCAACACAAAATTTAAAATTAATTTGCTTAAATAAAATATTCTTTTTCACATATATACACACTCCAATTATATGTAGGTTATAAATATACAACAATATCAAAAACCAACCAATCATCAACACAAAAGGACGCCAGTATAACAATAATTATAACAACGACCCACTTGCCTAACATGGATTAACCCACTTACAAGACAAATTACACATTTACATAAACTTACAACTAAAATATATTAAGATTGCATATTCAACTCAAACAAGAC
The DNA here is from genome assembly GCA_911728435.2 of Apoderus coryli. NCBI lineage: Eukaryota > Metazoa > Arthropoda > Insecta > Coleoptera > Attelabidae > Apoderus > Apoderus coryli. The sequence goes on along the minus strand of OU452204.1, from coordinate 3,510,188 downwards.
GATATAACATGTTCTTAAATGTATTCAAATTCTCACCAAAATAATTTTTGTTCCTGTGAAAATTATAGTGATTACACAAACTCGAGGTGCTCTACCCTCGTAGTTAGATTGTACTTGAGGATTTCTAAATCAATATGAATACCTTGCATTATACTGTGGGACATGTAAATTAATCTGTTCCAACAAGCAGGGACAATCAATCAGGCCGTTAATCAATTTAAAAGAAGAAGCTGATATGCTACAATTCTGCAAGATTCCAGTGATGTAAAGTGAAATCTATTTAATAAAAGTAAATGATCAGTACCCGGTGGAAAGCGACCATCGATTTTAAAGGCTAAATATTTAAGAAATTTGCGTTGCACGCCTTCCATTTTGTTGACATGGCAATACTCCTTTTCTGTCCCCTTTTGGGTGATGATGAATGTCGCCATTCCATGGATTGTTGTTTCGATTCTGGTGTGACGTAGGCCACCCATGTTTCGTCACCAGTAACAATTTGGTCTAAAAAATCTTCACCTTCATTGTGGTACCACTCAAGGAAAGTCAATGCACTGCCTAAACGTTGGGTTTTGTGCAAATCCGTCAACATTTTTGGAACAAACACGTCAGGCGGCAGAATTTTATGAGGAGGGTATTTAAAAACTGATGCCACGTTATGACAAGTGCCTCAATATTCACGGAAATTATGTAGAAAAGTAGATTAAGGTACAGGCTTTCATGTAAAAATAAAATTATTGCGATATCTTTGCACGTTTTTTTTAAATTCCAAAACGGTACTTACTTAAAAAACAATCTCGTTGGACCTGAATCCATTGTATTCGACAAATTGTTTACGACCAGAAAGATAAGACTCAAAAAACGTAACGTAGCCGAGGCCAGAAGTTCGAGTGTGATTTTTTGTTTTCTACTCAAGAGGCAATCCCCAAGCAACCCTGAAAATAGCGTCCTGTTTGGTTCTTTTGCGACCCCTATAAGCCTAGTACAACTTCCCTGGACTAGTGTCCATTGAGTGGATAAAATTGACATTTCGTAGGTAAAATTGAGTTTCAGTAGGTAAAATTGACTTTTGAGTGGATAAAAATTGTTAGCTCTTCCTATTGAGCATAAACTAGCATTTTGACAACGAGTTTTTAAATAGATCATATGATAGTTTACCATCCACGATTAAATAAAAAATACAACTCGAATTGTGCAAGACAAGTCATGGATTCATCTAGTTATCTTGCGCCGAATGTTCCTGGAAGCTCTAATACTGCCAATATCGGGCAGATTGAGCTGTCAGACATATTTGCAGCTTCTAAACGCCTTAAAAATAAATTTACCTCTGGATATGATAATATTCCCTCTTTTTTTGTCCGAGATTGCATTTCTGTCTTGGCTCTTCCATTACAGTCAATTTTCAATCTAATTTTGAAGTCGGGAATGTATCCGGATGTTTGGAAGGTATCTAAAGTTGTTCCAGTCTTTAAATCCGGCGAAAAGTCTCATATTAATAATTATCGACCAATTTCTCTATTGTGCAATTTTTCTAAATTATTTGAATCAATTTTATATGACCGGATCTATACAGCTGTGAGACGTCAGATTTCACCTAACCAGCATGGCTTTATGTGTGGCCGGTCCACTGTCACCAATCTGTCAGTTATTACCCACTGTATCTCTGAAACTCTTGATCACGGCGGTCAACTGGATGTAATCTATACTGATTTCACCAAAGCCTTTGATAGGCTGGACCATGGCATATTGCTGAGTAAACTGCATACGTATGATGGATTTCCTTCCGGCTTGATATCTTTATGCAACTCATACTTGCATGATCGGAAACAATATGTCTTTTACAACGGCTTTAAATCTTGTTTTTACTCGGCCACGTCAGGAGTACCCCAGGGTTCTAACTTAGGTCCATTGTTGTTCCTTCTTTTCATCAATGATCTGGACCCGTGTTTACTTCAGCGTACTCTATTTTTCGCAGATGACTTAAAAATCTTCGCCTCCATAGATTCAGTAGCAGATTGCATAAACCTGCAGCATGATCTGTGTGCTCTAGAAAGGTGGTGCGACAGTAACAAATTGTCTCTTAACATTCGTAAATGCACATGTCTGAGTTTTACACGTAAAACAACGTTTATTGACTATCCGTATGCACTCTCCACAAATAAACTTGAACGATGTCGGGTATTCACGGATCTTGGTGTTACCTTCGATCAGAGGTTCCAGTTTTTGGAGCATATGGAAAGAATGGTTGGTGAGGCATCTCGCATGTATGGCTTTATAATGCGGAACTGCAAAGGCTTCAATAATACCTCTGCCCTTAACACCTTGTTCAATGCCTATGTGAGGTCAAAATTGGAGTATTCTTCCATCATCTGGTATCCTCAGTATAATATTCATAAACTAGAGGTCGAGCAAATTCAACGTAGATTTTTGAAATATTTAGTTTTTAGAACCGATGGTGCTTATCCAGTAAGAGGTTTCGATCATGAATTGTTACTATCACGTTTTGACGGTCAGAGTCTGGAGTACCGAAGAATTCAGAACTCTTTAACCATCTTATATAAATTGCTTAGAGAAAAAATCGACTGCTCTTTTCTGCTGTCTTGCTTAAATTTGTTAGTTCCTAGGTTAAAGACAAGGTCCAATTTAACATTTCACTTACACAGAGCTAGGACCAATGTACTGTTAAGATCGCCTGTTCATGTCATGTGTTCTAATTTTAATAGAGTGTCTGATAGGTGTGACATTTTTACAACTACAGTCAATCACTTGAAAATGGTAGCTGCAGAGACATTTGTGGTTTAGGTGTGTGTATGTGTGCGGAATTAATTAGGATTTATAAATTAGTATTTTAGTTTATTTAAGCATTTATTTTTTTAGTTTGTAATATTGTCCTTTAAATGGGAAACTGTTGGGCAATAAACGCTTTATTTATTTATTTATCAAAATAATACACCGCTCATTCTGCATTCTCTCAATAAGTCATAAAGAAGGTCTATTTAAACAAGCCCCAGGTCAAATCTGAATTGGAGATTTCAGTTGTTTGTATGCCAAGGTGATAATTAAATTGTATAAGTAAACGGAATATAAAATATGGAAATTCCGCTCGCGACAGAGGTGGATTTGTAAACATTTTTTTACATAAAAAATGACCACTGTAATCTTTTTCTATATGTATTAAACATTAAATTGAAACTTTTATTTTCTGGTTTATTTGATTCAACGTCTATTTTGTATAAAACATGAATTTGCTTTTCCGCCTTAGTGATTTTGGTGGGTGCATTGTGGTGTTGGTAGAAGCCAAAGACCTTATTAATACAGGAGACCACATTGTTTACGTTTTCAGGGTTAGCAAACATCGTCCCTTCCTCTATTTATCCTAATACAAGCATTGCCAGACTTACAAATGTATTTGGAATATCTTTAAATTTTTGTCACAACATATAAAAAATGAGCAATGTAAATAATTATTTGTAACTAGGATGTTAATAAAAAATTTTATTACTATACTTAGGTTATAAATTAGTTCATTTTAAGATTAAATTGTACAAAACGGGATAATTATTTTATTTTAGGAATTATTCTCATAGTAAAATAAAAGCGCACTACGGCAACATTGTTTACAACTTCACGCTTCTTGTACGACAGAAATCGGCGTTATGAATGAAATTATAATTTGCGACGTTGACGTTGAGAAACCCTCATGTCATTAGCGCTTTTAATCGTTTTTTGAAGTATTTTCCTGTTTTGCGATATTCTTGTGTGTGTTTTTTTAAACTTTAAATATTTATTGAATAACTATGGTTCGTGGTTGTGTAGTTTGTGGAAAAGTGGATAGTTTATTTCCAGATTTAACTTTTCACAGATAAGTGTGGTTATGTTTGGAAATTTGTTTGTGTTTGGTGTTAGTTTACACAGTGGCGGGGTTTGTTTGATATGATAAATTTGTTACATTTTGAATTTTTATTTCTATTAAATTATTAGTAACAAAAGCCAACAGACACTTTCTGAAAATAATGTTGGTTCATTTACGCCCAACAATGTAACCGCTTAGTAATTCAAAGCAGCATTAAAGAAGTAAGTGGTAAATCTACATAGGATATTACCTCCCTAGCTCTGTAGTATAAGGCTTATTATAGCCTTTTTACATTAGGTACTTATATTTTACTTTTTAAATTAGGTTTCCTCAGGAACCGGAAAAACGAAAACTCTGGTTTTCTTTAGTTGGCATTGCTAAAGGACCACTTTTGCCAAAAAATCCATGGTTATGCTCGGATCATTTTTTCCCAGAGGATCTGTCAACGAAATCTAATGGAGCAAGATTCGTTAGAAAGGGTGCAAATCCTCGACGGTGTGAAGGTGTTTTATTTTTGGATGATGCATCCACTAGGTAAAAAATATTTATAATTATATTTATTATATTATAATAATAATTTATATTCTTCTAGCTCTGACTCAACCACAGATGTTAGGTCTGTGGACTCATCTGTTTTTGGAACACCTCCAATACCGAAAGAATATCCTAAGTAAGTTCTGTTATTATTATTTTTGGATGAAATTAAACTAGCTAAGTAGGTATGTGCATTAACCGCACTTATATCCATTTTTAGGATTGCTCAGCTATTCTTAGAAAAAACTATTATGGAGTCCACTGTTTCAACCGCTAATATGGGGTCCCTAATCAAAAGGTATCCTTTAGAAAGGCTTTTTATTTTGATATATTGAATTAATATATATTTTAGGTCTGAAAGTATAATTGTTAAATCTATTCCTGGCACCTCCAGAGCTACAGAGCCAGTTTCATTAGAAGCCAACAAGGGTTCAACCAGTTCTGTGACAGAAACTGCATCAGAAGCAGGAGAATCCCATTCTGATATAATTGAAGCCCCTGTAGCTAGTGCAAAAATTGGAAGTAAAAAGAGGTAGGTATTACACCAACATGTTTCAGAAGCGGGTGATATAAAGGGGCTGAAGCTAAATGTTGGTATATTTGGTACATTATTCGAATTTACATTTTACCGTTATGAAATTTTGATATTTGTTCATAAAAAGCTCTTTTTTAGTAAAATTTACCAGGGGCTTGATATTTTTTAGGAAAAGGCGTTATCCTGGTGATATGGATAGTAGTGACTTTTCAACCCCTACTAAGAGAAGAAAAAATATAGGAATTTTAAAAAATAAAATAACGTGCCAAAGGAAAAGAATACACACCTTACAAAATCAAGTTAGACGACTTAAAATCCGCGTAAAATCATTAAAAGATCTATTGATAGTTTTAAGGAAAAAAGATTTTATTACTGAATCAGCTGAGTCATCTATAAGGGTAAGCGTAGCCTGTTAGGTATGAGATATTTTTTGTTGTCTTACTAAATTTGTTTTAGGCTTCGGTAACAGGACCTGCTGCAAATATTTTTGAAAACCTTTTAGCTGGCAAGCATAGATATAATGAGTCTCTAAAAGCTAAGAATCACTGGGCCAGGCATGAGGAAGATTGCTACGTGGAACGTTAAAAGCATATTTCAGGCGGGTAAAGCACACAATGTTATCAAGGAGATGAAACGACTTAACATAGAGATACTAGGGATTAGCGAAATGAGATGGACCAATTCGGGACAATGTGAAATAAATGAACATCAAGTATTCTACTCGGGTAGTGACAACGACCAACACTACAACGGCGTGGGTATCATAATGAACAAGGAAACCAGCAGGTCAGTAATGTCGTTTGTTCCGGTATCGTACAGGGTGCTTTTTAGAAAACTACACTCGCACCCATTTGACATCAACATCATCCAGGTTTACGCACAAATAGAAGACTTCTACGATCAAATCACAGATACTCTGAAGCTGGCGAAAAAATCAGAGGTGACTTTTATCATGGGCGATTTTAATGCCAAAGTAGGAAGTACACCACGAGAGGATATTACCGGTATATACGGATTAGGAACAGCAAACGATAGAGGAGACCGGCTGGTTCAGTTCTGCCAGGAACATGATTTCATTGTCTCAAACACCTTTTTTAAACTTCCAAATAGAAGGCTCTAGACGTGGACCTCTAGGGCCCATACCCCTGAAAGAATTATTCGCAATCAAAAAGACTTCATACTTATTAAAAAGCGATACAGAAACTGCATAAAGTCTGCAAAAACATAATTAATTTGTATGTTCATAGTAGATAATTATTATTTATTATCATTGTGTATAATTTAATATATATAGCTAAAAATAAACTATTGAGAATAATGTGCATTTTTTTATTTCCTGACTTCCTATTTGTAATGCATAAAATGATTTTAAAATTAGATTATCTTCAAATTATACATAAATATATTAATTTAAGTATCGTTTTTTCGATATACGAAATGAAGGTTTTTCAGCTATATCAAGAAATACCTACTACAAAGAAAGATTAACAGACTTTCTTAGCGAATACCTTATACATATTAGGTAATATTTAAATTATTTTACTGAAAAACTCATTCCAATTAAATATCGACTAAATTTCAGTTTCAAAATAAGTTGAATAGCGGTTAAATTCTCGGCTTTTTAATGTATGCTATTAATTATATATTATGTATTATTGTATACATAGTTCAAAAGCAGTCAGCGATCAGTACGCCACTGGCTGCAGAACGCATACTGGAGATTACAACGTTGCCAATGAGCAACTTGAAGGCGACAAGGATAAGTCTTTCTCTCTCTTACACATTACTTGTTTACAAGTAATGTTGGCTCGTGTTTGAAAGCACGTTATCAATGAAATATTTTGTCTCCTGTGTTACTAAGGTCTTTGGTAGAAGCTAATTGTTGAATTATCAAGAATTATCTACTACATCTCTATCAAAACAATCTTCAGTGTTAGTACTAGCGAAAATATATTAAAAACTTCACCTACCTGTAGTCGTGAATGCAACGACATAACGAAGTTAGGAAAGCTTGCAAATTGAAACAGGACAAAATAAATCAGCTGAGATGATAAATGCAACCAGAATCTAAAACAAAAAAATATTATTAATTACAAAAAATTACAAACACCAGAATGCGTGACTTAATGCATAATATTTGCTGTTTGGAGTAACGAATCAAAAATCTTTATTTATCTGATCAACAAATTGCCTCTTAACGTTAACAAGTGCAGAGCGATGACTTTTTCTAAGCGACAGTTCCCTGTTCGTTTTGAAAATATCCTCGAAGGTGCTGCTCGGGAATTGGCACACGAGACTAGGGATCTTGGTGTAGTGGTTGACAGTGGGTTATCTTTTGACCAGCACATAGAGGAATTAACACAGAGCGCCCTTCGTTCTTTGGTTTTTCTCCAAAACTACATGTAAATTTCAGAACATCAATTGTCTCAAGTCACTATATTTCTCTTTGGATCTAAGTTAGAATATGCCTCGATTATATGGTCACCAATTTATCAGGCCCACGCGAATAGAATCGAACGTGTCCAAAGAAAATTCTTAAAATATCTATTTTTCAAGGATCGGGGCTATTTTCCGGTACGAGGGTATGACCATACTATATGTGTGTGGTTACATTTAAAAAATATTTTAAAGCATTGCTCTTGGGTGTTTAGAATGGTTGGAAAACATTTGGATTCGTGTGTACTATCGTAAATTTTAGTGCATTAGAGGGTATTTATTGTTTATTCTCTGATTTGATGATGATCTGATTTACTATTGTATATGTATGTTATATTGTATATCTTTTGTAACAGTGCAGAAACAATTATTGTATAGGATATTGTCACGACTACAAATTCCACTATTATTAATAAATAAATATAAATTATAAATAAATAACAAACCCCAGATGTTCGATGGAAAAATACAAAAATATTATTTTCCTGTTTATTCTAGTTTATCTAGATGAGTCACCATTTCTCGATAATCAGGAGCCCTGCCTCTTACCCTCCACTTTCAAGGGTAGTCATACTGGAAAATGCAGCATCAGCTATTCTGACCACCACAACTAAATAAACGCGATGTAGGGGTGGTGGTGCAATATTATTATTATGTTAATAACCAATTAGCATAGAGAAATCAAGAAACCATCAATACAACCTCCCTCATTCGTCACACAGGGAGGATTTAGGCGCAAGATTGTTTAAGAGAGGGATAACTCTTTTATTATAAATTCTCCTCTCCAGAGAAATAACTTTAGTTGTGTCCTAATTTTAAACCAATAGTAAGAAAACTTGACCGTATGTGGTCTCTTATATTTTAATGTAAGTAATATTATTTGTATTCTATTATTTTAACTCTATAGTCTCTAATTAAAGTTTCATCATTTTGTAAATTCTTCTCAACTTTAACTGTTAATAAACTTACGTCTATTTAAACTTGGTATTCGGTGTTTCAATCTTTTAGATAAGGTCCTTATTTTCAATGCACTCGTAGTTCACGTTTAACCTAAACGTGACAATATTATTTTAAGTTATATATTGTATTATTTGGTCCTGTGTGCGTGGGGGTCATGTGTGTGTGTTGTTTGTACATTCTAGGATAAGTGTATTAAACAGCTTGTCTCTCAGAGCCAGCTGCACTCTTGCCTTTTCGGTGGCAAATATGTATTTTTTTGCTTACCGTATAAAGATTATTATTATTATTATATTGTTACAGAATTATGAATTCCAATCACTCTTACAGCGTAGGATATTCGCGTATCAGTTGTTTATCTTTAAAATAATCAATTCAACTACTAAATCAGGTAAATTTTCGTGTCCCCCAATACAACTCGCGCCTCACTAACATATTTAATGTTCCACATCACAGGACAAATTATGAGACTAGAGCTCCAGTGTCAAGAGCTTGCACATTGACTAACAAATACAACTTTCAAAGAGAACTAGATTTCTTCAGTAATAATGTTCCTCAGTTTGTTGCTAACCTGTACAGCTACAAGCAAAACAGTATGGCAGATCTAAATAGTATATAACTACTAAATAGTATATAACTGGCCTGCTTGGTTCATAAAGTTATTTCCACTGGATGTCCTAATTATTTGCGAGAAAAACTAACATATAGATGGGCTGATCATGACAGAGACACTCGTTACCGCTACCTCCTCAATGTGCCTACACATCGAACGGCCATATTCGAGAGATCGTTTTCTTACATCGCACCGCGCCTTTATAATGCAGTGCAAATGGAAATGTACAGTCTTAGTCAGGCAGGCTTCAAGCGAAATTACAAGTTGTTTGTGTTAAATGAATAATTCGATTTTTTTCTTTATAGGTTTTTTTTTTTGTATATATATATATATTATGTTTTGTATACACTCAAAATTCAATTATAGTTTATGTTTGTAACTTAATTTACATGCTCGGTTAGCAACAGCTAAGCTGACTCCCGCCGAGTTAAAAATAAACATTAGTTTGGGCTACAGCGACGGAGACTGTGCTTCATCCACTTCGTGTATTGCAAAAAAGAGCGATAAAGGCGATTTATTCATTGCCTGTTATATACTCTACAAAAAAACTCTATGATGAGTTTAAAATAAGTCCCATTGAAAGTTTCTATCGCTTACAGGTTGATCTATTTATTCATCAAGTCGTATTAAAGCAGCGTCATAGAAATGTTTCACTTCTGAATCGGTATGATATCCATTCATATCGAACACGTAACAGTGTTCTGTTGGAGGCAACTCGTTTCTTTTCTGAGTATGGCAGACGCTCGTGGTATTATAAAGGTGTTATGGAATATAACTGCCTAACGATATCAAAAGTTTAAGTTATCCCAAATTTAACCAAAACTGAAAACGCCATATACCACTGTCATAGATATATATATTTTTTTCGGTTTCCTCTTTTTGTATTATATTGTTAGATTATTGTGATTGTTATAGTTGTTACTGCTGCTTATATTATTATCATTGTATTTGTTGATAGTATGTATGTATAGTATAAGTTGGGTTGGGGTTCCATAGCTATTTCTAGATTAATTGTGCTATTATTATTATTGTTAATTTAATTTTTTTACCCTATCTAAATCATTTGGTTTGTTGGGTTAATAAAGGTATTATTATTATAAGGGTGGGCATTCTGGTGTTCGAATAGGTTTAGTTTTAGTTAGTAGTATATCATTTATTATATAAGTACCTAGTAATTTAAATTAGTGTTATTTGGTATCATCTGTTATTTGTCTTGTAATTGGGCGTAATCCTGTTAGGCATTAAAGGATTATTATTATTATTGTCTAACAAGTTACACCCAATTACAAGACAATTTTTTGATTCAACTTAATCCACACTAGAGTATAATGAAAAACCGAATATTAAATTCTTAAATTAAGTAAATGAGCATGCAAACTATTGGTGGAAATTGGTATGAACAGATATTTTATGTTTATTACACATGTTGCAGGCACTGACGATGGCCCTCGTCTCATAAATCGTATGAGCTCGGAGAACCCTAAATAAAAGTGAGTTTCTTGTATATGCCAGCGGTACATTGATGTTCAATTTCTGTAAGAGGCGAGGGCAATCCAGCATGGAGTTGATTAATTAAAAAAAAAATACTGGAAACAAAAAAGGTTTAAGAGTTAGTTATAGTCTGGATATCGTCCATCAATTATCCAAACATGGTAGTTTTTCTTCATTTATTCTTTAATAATTGATAAACGATTGAATATATCGAAAAATTTCCGAACCAGATGTTACTATTAATCCCTTTTGCTTGCTGATTTTCATACTTGTTGAGACATTTCATTAAATTTTGTTCAGTTATCTTTCAATTTAGTTTTAGTTGAATTTTAATAATAATTGATTAAGAATTGTACAAAGCTTTCGCAAGTGTCGTCTACTGAGTGAATTTTTGTGTTGTTAAGTCCTCAATAATACACGTCAGTCTTGTTGGCATTTCCAGGAGATAAAAATCATTATTTTTTAAAAAAATCGTGATTTTTTTTTTAAATTTGTACTAGCTTTTTCAAATATTATTTTCAAATATTTTTAACTGCTTATATTTTGTTTTGTTAAGTCAACAAATATTTTTAGACAGGAATAGTAATAGTTCAAGTACAGATTTGATACGAAGCAAAACTGGAGAAGTTTTAACATGAAAATTTCATACGCGTAGTTTTTGCAAGTTTGTGTCTTTGTCACTCAAACTTGTTTTAATGTGAACATTTCGTCCGGGCATTTCCAGTTTGCAGCTTTGTCGAAACTTGTAATAACTGGCAGAAAACGCCCGGCTGCTCGGCTATATAAATGATACGCAAGTTGTAGACTATTTCATTTTCAATTCCTTAGCACAGAATTCAGGAAAAATATTAACTAGATTTTCGGAAATAAAACTGGTTGAAAGTCTTAGCAAATGTTTCCGTTTTGTCTTGGCTTTTTTATATAAAGTAATGAAACATACTTCCTTTCTAGACAAAAAGGTTGATGTTTTTGATGTAGGCCTGAAGATGCTGAGATAAATGAGCGAAAGGTGAAAAAGAGAGAGAGCTTTATCACTTACGACTAGCATGTGTCAAAGGCGGTAGGTTCTCTAAAACCAAAAATAAAAATTCTAAGGAAAAAAGCGCAACTTGTAAAGTGCGTTATGCTTTGCATATTAGAATTATAAAAAATCCACAACCACACATTTTCTAAAATCTATTTTACAACTCTTCCACAACAAAGACTTCAGCCCCCAGCTAGTGTAAAAGATAGGATTTGTCAAGCACAACCTGCGATGGACTGGCCACGTAATCCGCATGCCAACGGAACGCCTTCCAAAGAGAATCCTTTATTCACAGCTTAAGGTCGGCTCACGAAATCAAGGACGGCAGCAAAAGATGTTCTTAAAACCAACATGAAGAAGTGTGGCTTAGATGTGAAGAACTGCGAGCAGATCACGAACGACCGACAGAGATGTATGCGTACCATTAACGAGGGCAATCAAGTTTTTGAGGAGCAGCATCGATGGGGCAGCGCACCTACCACAAATTTTTTCGTTAATGTGATTCCAGATTTAGTTGCGAGAGAATAATTATAATTGTTCTTCTTTTGTGGCTCGCCGATTGGCTCCAATAAATCAGTTTGTGTTTAGCGTACCAATCATCAAGAGTATAACAAATTTAATAATAGGGCCCCTGGCTAAATTGATCAACCTATGTATTGACGAGTGTTTTCCCTTCGTTTCCCTGATGCCGTTTTGATTCTTGTTTCCTTCCTGCATACTTCGTTACAAAGCTCACAGTACGCAGTGGCAACGTTTTGCGATCTTACAAAGGCTTTCGACTGCGTGCCTGATAACTTACTACTGCAGAAGTATAAATTTCGTCCGGACAGTCCGAGATAGCTTGAGTCTTATCTAAGGAGCAGGTCGCAATATGTGGTTTTGAATAATAGAGCGTCTTCCCAGCTTGGGACCCATATTGTTTTTAACATATATAAATGATTTGCCTTTTGATGATCCATTGCAGCGGTTCACTCTATTCGCGGATGATACCACACTGTTGGGAGCAGGAGAGCGTATATCGTGTGGGTGGTTTTCGCATAACAGTCTTCTACTTAATCGGACCAAAACAAAAACGGGGTATTTTACTTTGAGAATTCTCACGGAGTGTCACTTTCGAGGTGGTATGGAGTTTCTTGGTGTCTCTGGATACGAGATCGACATGGGAGTCTCATATTGACAGCCTGTGTGAGAGGCTCTGTGGTAACATCTTTCTTTTGTGAAATCTTTCAGGCAACGTGTCTTGATCTAGGGACACGCAGGTACAGCTTTTAGAATATTTTGATTACAGAGAAGAGCGGTTAGATTTTTTTCCCAGCTGGGATACAGGGAAGATTGTAGAAACGCTTTTATACAGCACCTTTCCAGGAATTGACATACTTTGTAACTTGATTTATATAAAAATTTGTATGTGCCCCATGATAATGTTCACAGCTATAATACGCGAAATAAAAACTACGTTATGCTGGAATTTTCAAGGCTGAAGAGGTGTCACACTAGTCCTTGGTATTATGCCATACATTTTTATAGTAAGCTTCCCACTGAATGGAAAAACTTGCCATTTAAGAGCTACACTGTAAAACTAAAAGAATATTTTAAGAAAACGGCATATTACTCATTTGATGAGTTTTTAAATTGTGACTTTAGTGTGTAACTTGAATTTTGTTAGTATCTATGTATGATTATTTTTATTTTTAAAAATTATAAGTGTATTTTATATGAATCTTTTTACCTATTTGTTTTCTGACGAATGTAAGCACTTTGTGTATTTTACATGAATAAAGTATCGTATCGTAGCAGCCGGTAAATGGTGATTGGGTGTGTCAGTTTTGTGACAAAATTTGGGGCTCGAGGATCAATCTGTTTAGCCACCTTAGGGTTCACAACAGAAATCCCTGAGTTGGAGTAATTCTTCCTCGTTAGCGAGTGAATGCTGATGAAACTGATGAATGCGGATGAGACAATAGGTAGATCTATTTTTGTAATTTACGATTTGTGTTAGTATTGGACGTAAGCCTGTCAGATAATAAACGATTATTATTATAACCGCGGATGGAATAACAATCAATAAAGAATATTTACAGACACTAGCAAATGCCTTATCGGAATTGGATTGTAACGAAGCCTACGACGAAATGAAACATAAAAGAATATTATGGTTATAATTACTGTTCAATGGGTTCAGCATTTATGTTTTGCAAATTTCCAAGCAGGAACTTTAAGACCGATAAGAGGCAATCTACTTGTCTTTAATAATTAAGAGCTGTTTTTTTTTTTGTTAAGTTTTTTTTACAAATTTTTGGGAAGAATTAATTAATATTATATTAATAATTATTAATAATAATATAATCTATGAGTAGAACCTTTGGCGTAGAACACTAAACTGACAATCGTTTTACCACTTCACCAAAACACTTCTTTTAAATCTCGACGCGCGTTTCGCTAACAATGGCTGGATTCAGAAATCAAATATTTGTACAGTAAACGAAGTATGCTCGAATTACAAGCATATGAATTATATAAAAAGTTAGTTTATAAATTAAGTAATATTGAGTTTGAACAATGGATTGAGTTTCAGCGGAAAATGTTTGTTGTGATTGATACAAAATACATCAAGAAATTTTCTTCATTAAACAAGAAACTTAAGAAGCTTACTAATAGAAACACAAAGACAGTTCCCGCCGAGACAATTTCCATTGTTGAAAATCAGTCTTCTCAAACTTTTAATAAGAAGGAATTAGAAATTTTAAACAAAGGTCTAGGTTTTGTTCCAAATCCTAACCGCGGTTTAGATGAAGTAATTGTCAGTGTAGAATCGAATATTCAGCAGTTGCCGGAAGCAACAAAAGGTTTTGTTAGACAAGCAGTTCGAAATCAAATTTCAAAAAATATTATTTTTTCCGATGGTAAAAATAATAACAAAAGTTCTACTTCGGTTATCAAAAGTTTGAGAGAAAAAGATTGTTTCTATCTAAAAGCAGATAAAGGTAACAAGGTTGTGATTTTGGATAAAGTGGACTACTTTGAACGAGTTGATCAGCTCATTGAAAGTGGTCCATATAGAAAACTTAATAAGAATCCCTTGCCAAAGATGACGACACAAGTTAAATCAATTCTTAGTAAATGCAAAAACCTTGTTACTCCTAATCTGAAGCGTAGGTTACAGATATCTAATCCAACTATCTCTAAATTATATTGTCTACCCAAAATCCATAAACCCGGGAAATCGGTTAGACCAATTGTATCTGCTATTTCTTCTCCTACTTATAACATATCAAAATGGTTAGTCGAACAATTCAAAAAATTATCCAATCCGTTAGAATCTTACTCCGTCCAAAATTCATATGAATTTATTGAGAGAGTCAAAAACATTATTCTAAATCCCAATGAAGTTCTTGTTTCTTTTGACGTATCTTCTCTGTTTCCGAGTGTCCCTATTCCAAAAACTCTCGAATATCTTCAAGATTATCTTACAAAGAATAATGTCGCATCCGAATTAATAGAAGAATATCTTTCACTTACAAATCTTTGTATGTCTCAAAATATTTTCCAATATAATAATGAATTCTATGAACAACATGAAGGCACTGCTATGGGTAGCTGTTTATCCCCCTTTTTAGCTGAATTATTTATGAATTATTTTGAAGCCTCCGCGAAAACCAATTTTTCATATTTTCCCAGAGTTTGGATCAGATATGTGGACGATGTGTTTTGCTGTTTTTATTACAAGTGTTGATACAATTGATAACTTTGTTGCCCAACTTAATAATTGCTTCTCATCTATCAAATTCACTTATGAATTAGAAAAAGATCGTAGACTTCCTTTCCTGGACACACTTGTAATCAAAAACAGTGAAAATAAATTGGAATGTGACATATATAGAAAAAGTACGAATACATTCAGGTATATAACCAATGACTCTAATCATTGTTTCCAACACAAAATGGCCAGCCTAAATTTTCTTGTACATAGATTAATGAAATTTCCCCTTAATAAAAACCGTTTCGATACAGAGAAAAACACAATAAAAATGGTGGCTAGAGTTAATGGTTATGATGACAATTTAGTTGATAAATTAATTAGAAAATATAAGTTTAAAAATGCACTTCATAATGCCACAACTTTCCGAGAAAGTCAAGATAGTTCTAAATTTATTTCGATCCCTTATCTTCCAAAATTTACACGCGGTTTAAATAAGATTTTTAGTGACATTGGCTTTAAAACTGTTTTTCAATCTAGTACACGTCTAGGCAATCTGTTGGGCAATCCAAAAGATAAAGTAGAGATGACGGAAAAATCTGGCATTTATGAAATCAGTTGTAAGGATTGTGACAAAGTTTATATAGGACAAACCAAAAGAAAACTTAATGTTAGATTTAAGGAGCATATTGCTCATTTAAGATATGGTAGGTTAGATAAGTCTAGTGTAGCAGAACATATGTTTGAAAATAATCATAGAGTAGATTGTAGTAACTTAAGATTGTTGAAATCTGTTAGCAATTGGAAATATTTGGACGCTTATGAAAGTTTGGAAATTATTAAGAATAATTCAAAAGCACTAAACAAAGATAAGGGTCCAATCCCTAATAGTATTTTGTATTCTTTAGTATGTAAGTAATTAATATATGTTGACGCATGTACCGCCCTCTCATTGGTTGCGCGGCGACCAATCAGAGCGCGTATCTGTGGTATGTGAATAGTATATAAGCTGTAATATATTTAGTAGTAGTTAAGTTTTAATTCTCTCCTGAGGATGCTAACATTGTTAGCGAAACGCGCGTCGAGATTTAAAAGAAGTGTTTTGGTGAAGTGGTAAAACGATTGTCAGTTTAATTAATAATAATACTTAAACTTTTAGATATTTTAGGACTAAAATATTGTAGGTGTTAAAAATATCAGTGAGTTGATATTATACAACGCTAACTACGCGCCTTCTAATGAGTTGCAGGTCAAAACTTAGGTATAATTTGTCATCATCTCCTTATATACAGTAAATCTTTCGTATTGAAGAGTAAGTAATAAGAAACCGGTTGCTAGCAAATATCCTTTTATTCGAGAACTGAAAAATAATTACTTACCACGTTTTTTTAGATTAAATCTGATCAGAATTGTCTTTGGTCATGTTAGAGTAGAATTTTGCTAATAAGTAAATAATGATTTATGAAAAATAAAATAATACTTACCCATCTGTATCTTCTCCCTCATTTTCCGTTCGCTCCAATGCAGATATTATCAATTCAACCAATTGTTCTTCAATGGCTTGACAGAGTTGCTTATGCTGTTTGTTTAAACCTAACATGCCACATACCATATCTCTGCTATAGGGCTGCTCTAAAACATAACGAAGCAGTCCCGTTTGTTTTTCCAACAATTCTGGCTCATAAGGCAAGGTACCTGTGAAAGACAATAACTATAATAATAATAATAATCTTTATTAACCACGTTTGGTACAATACTATTTCAGTAAAGCTTAACTATTCTAAATATCAGTAGGTAGGTACATCAATAAACAATGAAAATCAACTAAAGTACACAAGCACTAATGAACATCAAGTTCCTTTAGTATTGATTCCGCGGAAGACAATATTTCATTTATAGAATCAAAACATATATCACACTGATCATTAACCAAATTAAATTGCCGACACATTGTATAAATGGGAGACTTTAATACAACATTTGTTCTGGCTCGCTCATTATAAAATGCAATAGAACTGCTAGCGTTGATACGCGGAACCAATAGAGATACTTTTTCCAGAAGCTCAGGGCACACTACATTACTATTGAATATCTTATATAGAAAACTTATACTAAACAAATTTCTCCTTAAACTTTGAAATTGAAATCGGTCAATAAGATATTTGTAAGGTATTCCGCAATCTGGGTAAGTTCCATCAATTTTAAAGCAGAAACATTTTAAAAATTTACGTTGAACTTTCTCAATCATTTGAATATCACAGTCATAGCAGGGCTACCAGAGCCAAAGAGCAATATTCAAGTTTGGATCTTACATATGCAAAATATAGAGTATTTAAAGCAACGACACTCTCGAAATATTTGCTGTTTCTAACAATAAAGCCATAAGCTTTGGTCGCACCAGCCACCATATTTGTAATATGTTCCTTGAAAGTGAAATGCATGTCAAAGGTAACTCCAAGATCTTTAATAGACTCTTTTCGAGTAAAAATTACTCAATTAACATTATAATAAAAGATGATCGGGACGTTTTGCGGGTATAAGAAACAACATTACATTTGTTAGGATTGAGGGAAAGTCTGTTTTGTTCACACCAAGTATTCACCAATTGAAGATTGCCTTGTAGCGAAATACAGTCCTCCGGTGTACTTATCTTTTTAAAAATCTTTAAGTCATCTGCGTAAATCAATGTACTACAATTCAATAATTCTCCCAAATCATTAATGAGTAATAAAAATAATAGAGGTCCCAGATTTGAACCCTGAGGTACTCCAGATAGAGCTGTATAATATCGATGTATATCCATTGTATGACACAAACTGAACTCTATCAGTAATATAAGATTGCAGACGGCATCAGTGCTAAAGCCAAAATGCTTTTGTATGAGGATTGTAGAATCAATTCTATTAAACGCCTTGCAAAAATCGGTGTATACAACATCAACCTGACCGCGGTTATCCAACGTCTCGGACACGTATTGTGAAAAAATTGACAAATTTGTAAGTGTGGACTTGTGTGCAATGAAACCATGGTGATACTGGACCAGCCTATGTTGAACAATGGATAAATGGATAAATACGATTTTAAAGGACTATTTCAAGCAATTTAGAAAAATTAGAGATAATTGATATAGGCCTATAATTGGTTATATCCGCACGATCTCCGCTCTGGAAAACAGGACACACCTTAGCATTCTTCCAGACCATAGGAAAAGTATTACGTCTTGATATTAACTTATCAATTATACACAGAGGAACGCACATTACTAAAATTGTATCTTTGACCAAGAATGAGGGAATTCCGTCAGGTCCGGAAGTAAAACTGTTCTTTAATTTACGAGCAGCCACCACTATCTCTCCCTCAGTCATATTTCAATTTTAAGTAACATATGCAAACAAATTAAAAAGACTAATAGCTAAACGCTGCAACTTTCTTGGAATACTCTTCCAGGGAATAAAAAGCATGCTTGAGCAAGTATGATTTTATAGTTCTTTTGAACATTTCCGAATTGCACCCCTGGACGTTACGAGGAAGTGCATTATACAACTGAATCTGTAGACAATTCTTTGCAGACCTAGTCAATCTCCATCGCCGAGACCGTATCAAGGCCGCAGATCTCGTATTATACTCATAAGTAGACAAATCGAGCACACTACATCTGTGAATCTCAAGCAGTTGGTCATATATATATAGAGATGAGAGAGGCATTATATTTAGAGATTTTAAATCGGTCTGCAATGCTCCAGAATCCAGAATGCGAACCACATTTTTTTGCACTCTAAATATTTGCAAAGCCGATGACGAGTTACCCCAGAGACTCACTCCATAAGAATTATGGGAATGGAACAAAGAGAAATAAACAGTTCTCAGAGCTTGCTTGCTCTGACAATGTTTGAGCTTCCTAATAACGTAAATACTAGAAGACAACTTACCCTTGAGAAAACGTGTGATGCCAGCAGAGCGCATCATCAACAATAACACCCAACAAGTTGGCTGTTCGTCGCCGAGCATGACCAGAAAATGTAAGTCTTTGAGTCTTATCAATATTTAGTCTCAGCAGATTACTACTGAACCAGTCATTCGCAATTCCCTCCAGGTGCTCTGGACGTCAACTTCAGGGCCCCTCTCATATCAGAGACCCGATTGAGTAACCGTTCGTGGAGAACTACTGTTAACCTTGACACCCGAAGAAGCTGGAATTTCAATGACCTGAGCAGCATGGTCAGATATGCAGGGATCAAAAACACGAGAGGCATACATCATCATCATCCAAATTAGTAAGAACATTGTCTGATATTGTAATTTTAAGACGAAAACTCTGTAAGTACTGTCGATATCAAGTCGCAGTCCCTGTAAGGTCTATCAAAATGATAATTAAAGTCGCAAACTACGACAACTCCCTCATACCTAAATAAAAGTTCATTCAATACTTGCTCAAGCTGGCAAACAAATATAAACACACGACGATACTGACTATACATTGAAACTCGAAGAAATACAAACCTTTCCATTAGTTATAATCGGTACTTACCTTTTAAGGCAAATCTTAAAGTAGATGGATCCAATTTCCACGTATTGACCAAATGCTCCGGACACCCGCTATGCTCTACTACAGGTCGCATCTGAGACAATCCCACAATGGATAACATTTGCGCACATGGACGAAAGCTCTCAATATAATCGGAAAACAGGGCGGATAATCTCCAATGGGGACAGTCAGCACTGTTCGGATATGCTTTCTGTAACTCATTAACAAGCAAGTAACCGGGCAATAAACAAGTATTACGATCCATGATCTTTTCGGCGAAGTCTAATAAAGCTTTAACCCGCGGTTTTAACCCAAAATTTAAAATTTTTGGTAATGTTTTTGCCTTTTCACAGCAACCTTTCATGATTTCTCTTACACCTTTATATTCGACTGAGTCAATAAGTTTAGTTATCAATTTAAAACATTCTAACCAAAAGATCGTGTTTGTATGTTGTAATGATTCACTTGTAATCACTACCTCACATACTTTCCGTGCCGGAAGTGCCCCATTTTTCACAGCAGTCTCCAAAAGTTCCATAAGCAATTCTAATTGACTTGAACCTGAAGTGGAGGCAACTTGTACGTAATGTCGTATATGTACATCCAGTTGTTCGGGGGCAAGATTTTTGCAAACGTTTGAAAACTCCTGCTGCCACATAGCAATTTTTTGTGCATCATTTTCAGGTCTATGAACAAGAAAACAGCTAAAGGCTTCCTCGATTGCTTCCACTTGTAAGATATCGTTTAGAATTGATGAAAATACGTCGGACATGTTTAGATTTGACAAATTTTTTACATACAATAATATACGATTTTTTTACTTTGAATACACTAAGTATACACTACAAAAAGCACACTAACATAATTCGGTTTTCTTACAATTTCCAATAGGAAAGTGAAAAGTAAAATACTTGGATTTATATAAATATATTTAAACAATGTTTTCCATTTCAAAAAAGTATTTAAAACAAGGTATTAACTTAATTAATTGGGGCTTTCGTTAAAAACACATTTTGCAGTTGTACCTATTTATAAACAACACACAAAACGAATCGGAAGTTGGAATTCGGAATCGGCATTCGGTTTGAGTAGAGAACTATCGGTAAGAATATCTATAGATTGGACTACCGGAAGTCTTGGAGTACTATCGATAGTAACGTGTATCTCTATATACGTCTTTAATGAAGTATTTATGATTTTGATATGGTGGAATCTTTATTTTCTTTCTAAAATTTGTTCATATTAACAACTTTTTAATAGTTTTTTATGATATAATCAATTATTGCCAACAAAATTATTTCAAAAGAGACATTAAATAAAACCGTAATTAATACATTTCTTATGAATTTCTTATTTAAAAAAATATCGAAAACCTATTAATAGTTACAGCATTGTCTTTGTAAACTTTACATAAGACAATGGTTAGAGTTAAATCTCAAATCAAAAACTATCGAAAGTACCGATTATCGATCGTTCACTAAAGCAGATAGAGGTAGGGATGTTGGAAAAATATCCATATATCGAATAGAAGATATTTTGTCTCCAAAATATCGATATATATCATCTATATTTTTTTAACGATATATATCGAAATATCGATAATAAAATCCAGCTATCGATTGCGATATTTTTTTTAAAACAGTGCCTTTAGTGTTTAGTTTATTGCGTAGTTTAAAGAAAAAAGGATATCCGTTCATTAGTGTTAAGTGTAGGGGCAGTTATGGCATGCTGTGCTGTTAAAAGCTGAACCAAAATTATAAATTGTACCAAATTTAATATCTACGCAACCATACGACACATTCCTTATTTATTTTATGAAAGAAAAAGAAATAAAAAAAAACAATTGGGCCATACACACAATTCTTGTTTATATTAACACCATTAATATGAAGACAGTTGTTTGATTATTATTATACATTTTTATAGCATAAGGTATGCTGGAATTGAGGAGTATTTCTCTGTCGAGCTTTTTCCACTCATGAATTCTAGGCTTTCTTATTACTTATTGTAAATAAATTAAGAATATAATTTCGCTATTAAGCCCCTTTAATTCCCCTAAATTTGCCTATGTCGTGTGTAGTCTGTGTAAGTACTAGTAGAGAATGTTACACAACACAATACCTATTTTATTGCGTTAGTAGTAAAGATTAATATCCAATATTAAATGTTACCCGAAACAACACTAGTTTTCTTTAATACTTCTGTCCTGGAAATAATTGCAACAATTATTGCTCTCAGTTGTTTTTGCAATTATTAACCTACAATTTATGAACGGTCCTCGTATCGTAAAAAGAAATTTGACCATACCCTGTAAGCCTAAGCTAGAAGATGGCGGCCGCCGTGATTAGAAAATTTGCGCATGTTGACGCGCATTCTCCCCGCTTTGCATATCTCTGGTTCAAACACAGAAAAAGGAAACTACGCTATATGTTTTGTTATTGTGATCAACTGACTAACGCTGGCTGTTTGCTATAAAATAGGAGGAGGCTTTAACTAGGTAGTCAAAGGGAG
The DNA here is from genome assembly GCA_911728435.2 of Apoderus coryli. Taxonomy (NCBI): domain Eukaryota; kingdom Metazoa; phylum Arthropoda; class Insecta; order Coleoptera; family Attelabidae; genus Apoderus; species Apoderus coryli. The sequence goes on along the minus strand of OU452204.1, from coordinate 3,488,015 downwards.
GAGGCCTTAGAATAAACCAAATAAACTGAGGAGGAGGCCATATAATTGGGAAAAAAGCAAAATAAGTTGGAGGCCATTACAAATTACAAGAGAGAGAGAGAGACAGAAAAGAGAATAACAATTGATTATCAATATGTCAAATGTCAAGGAAGTGACAAGAAGATTAAAAAAATTCGCGCTGGCGCCAAAATCTACCAATCATAACAATTATAAACAAACATTTCATTTAGCAATGATCAATGATAGCAACAACATACTTATAGAAGCTTTTAAAGTATTTGCAGAGTTTAAACATTTCAAAACTTTTTAATTTAGTATAATTGTTGAAATGGCAGTATTGCAACAACTACATATTCGAGGCATACGAAGTTTTGGACCAGAAGATGAAGCTAAAATCAAATTCAGTACTCCTCTAACGTTATTTTTAGGCCAGAATGGATGCGGTAAAACCACTCTCATAGAAGCTCTAAAATTTGGCCTTACGGGAGAAGTACCTTCTGGAACAGGATATGGTGGTGGATTTGTAAATGACCCTTTATTATCAAATAGAAATTCTACTAAAGGTAATGTATGAAAAACATAAGCTTGCCCTTAGAGAAGGAACCTTGTCTAAGAGCTTGTCATTCACAACTACTCCACTTTTGTAAATATAGAAGTTTTCTTATGTGGTTTGATTAAACAAGATCGGAAGCGGTTTTTTTTATATATTTTGTACTAATCTGATATATCTTCCCTTGGTCTGTTTTCTGAATAAAATATTTGTTTATTTTTTGATACTATTTCTTAGGTTCCGTAAGAGTGTGTTTCAAAGATGTTAAAGGAGAGTATATAACTGTAGAAAGACCTGTGGAGGCTGTTATTAAAGGTTCAACTGGAAAAATAACTTGTAAAAAAAATTTGGCAGAAGTTAAATGGGAAAATGCTGATCGCTCTAAATGTGAGAAAATTTCAAGTAAGCGTCAGACCGTTTTGAGTGGAAATATAAAAAATACTTTTACCTTATTCGTTTATTGTAATCAGGTAGATGCGCTGACATTGAAGTATACTGCGCCCAAAAACTGAACGTTTCCAAAGCGATCTTGAACAATGTTATATTTTGTCATCAGGAAAATGCCTCGTGGCCTTTAGACGAGGGCAAAAAAGTGAAAGAAAAATTTGATGAGATATTTGGTGCGACAGAATACAACAAAGCTACAGAAAAGTTGCGGAAATTGATAAAATCGAAACAAGAAGCAATTAAAATTTTAACTTTAGAGTATGAGTACAAAAAAAAGGTAAGCGAATACATTTTGTAATTATATCTGTTGGTTATTTTCAACAACAATTTTCCAAAAATACGTCTACGATTACAAATTTGGCTGTCAGACCGATTTCGCAAAAGCGTTTGATTGGACTTCGATATTTTGCCAAGCTGCGAGCTTTTGGATTTTCTGACACCTCTGTAAAACGGTTGGAGAGTTTTTTAAAGGGACGCACCCAATTGGTGAAAATTATGAACTATAAATCCCAGGAATTTCGAGTGACGTCGGGTGGTTCCCAGGGGTCTCATTGTCCTCCACTCCTCTTCAACATTTTTATAAATGACATTAGTGACATCTTAAGATTTTCAACGCCTAGTTATTTTGCAGATGATTTGAAGCTATACAGGAAAAATTACTTATGATAGACATGTTAATTTCTTGCAGAATAACCTGGATGCTGTCTGGGAATGGTCAGTTTCTAATAACTGGAAATTTAATATAGAAAAGTGTTGTTTTTTCAGTTTTTTCCGTGCTAAATCTAGATTTTCGAGTCAGTATGTTATAATAATAATAATAATCTCTTTATTGTCTAACAGGTATTGCTACCCAATAACAAGACAAAATCTAACATTAACAAAAACAATTGCCTAGCATAAGCATACAAAAATACCCAACTTAGAACTAACTTAAAACTAACTGAAAAATAGAAAAATACAAAAAAGGTAATTCACGCATCAAAACGAAAGAAAATTGAGAGGATTACAAGAACAATTTATAATAACAATAAATAATTAACACATGAACATAATTCATCAAAACAAATACAAATCAGTAGCCCGCAAACATGTCTCTAAACTTTTCTTAAAAGAATCAAGCGATACATTAAAAAAATCAACGTTTTCATTAATAACTAATCGGTTGCTGTACTTACAAGCCCGAAATAGCGGTGCTTTAGATTCATAATTAGAACGAATCTGTGGCACCCAAAATAAACTAGCGCTTCTAGAGTGAACCCTAGGGACACGAAACCATAGCTGCTGAAGCAACCGAGGACAATCCAACATATTGTTGATCAACTTAAAAAGAAAGATCTGAGACGCGAAGATGCGTCTCTCGGCCAACGGCCGAAATCCAAACCTTGCCAGTAACAGGCCGTGATCACACCCACGAGGAGGAAAATATCCATCAACTTTAAATGACAAATATTTTAAAAACTTACGTTGGATACTCTCCAATCTCAGTATATGAACACGGTAGATGGGCGACCAAATGATTGTAGCGAATTCCAAAATAGACACAACAAAGGCGAAATAGAGACTTTTCAGGCAGTCCATGTTGTTAAATTCTCTGGTCTGTCTAAAAATAAATCCTAGCATTCGCAAAGCATTAGCAGAAACTTGCTCAATGTGGTAGTTGAAAGATAAATCACCATCCAAGTATACACCAAGATCTTTGATTAAAGCGCAGCGTTCCAAATTTGAATTATCGATGGTGTAGTTTCGCACAAACGGATCTTGACGTCTTGTAAATGTCACCGACTTACATTTGTTCAGGTTTAGAGCTGTGCGCAATCGTTCTCACAAACAACAGTGCGATACAATTTTAAATCATCCGCAAACAACAAATAATTGCTATTGAAACCAGAGCCAATATCGTTTACGAATATTGCAAAGAGAAGAGGAGCCAACGTACTGCCCTGCGGAGTTCCACTTGAGGCTGTAAATGAACTTGAACTGAATCCATTGTATTCAACAAATTGTTGCCTTGCTCCCAGATAGGACTGAAAAAAAGATATCAGATTCCTGCCGAAGCCAATGTCGCACATCTTCTGTTGAATCAGGGAATGATCAATCTTATCGAACGCCTTGGAAAAGTCAGTATAGATTGCGTCGACTTGCAAACCTCGACCGACAGCCGGAATTACATCCTGCAGGAAAGTGGTTAGATTGGTCACCGTAGAACGACCCTTAATGAACCCATGTTGCTGGTAAACCAGCCTATGTTTTATTTGCCGAAATAGCTTATTGTGCAGAGCAATTTCAAAAACCTTTGCGAAATTAGGAAGAATTGAAATAGGTCGATAGTTTTCGATTCTGTTAATATCTCCCGATTTATGTATAGGACATATACGAGCTATCTTCCAGTAGTCAGGAAACAAGTTGGACCGCAGGGATAAATTAAAAATGTAATACAATGGTTCCACAAATGCATAAGCACAATCTTTAACCACCATCGCGGGTAGGTTATCTATACCTGCAGTCATCTTCGGTTTTAGGCTTTTCAGAGCACTTAGAATATCTTCCATATCCAAGCTCCCCACATCTACCAGATCATCACTGTTAAAAGTCTCAGCATAGTCCTGGCTCATCGAATCAACATAGACACTACGAAAATAATTGGCAAATCCGGAAACGATATTTATTGGATCCGATATTTCAGTGCCCCGCTCGTCAAACATAACACCAGGAATACGTGACCTTTGTTTTTTATTCTGAACAAACCTCCAAAGGTGTGCCGGATCGCCTCTTATTGAGTGTTGAATGCGATTTATATATATTCTGTATGCTTGCTCGATTTCTATCTTTATCCTTGATCTTAATAACCTGAACTTAGACAAGTAGTGCGGTGCTCCAGAGGTCTTCCACCTGCATAGGCATTTATGTTTCTCTTTAATATCCCTTATGAGATCCAAGGAATACCAACAGGGATAGGAATATTTTTTTGATCGTTGTTTAAAAATTGGAACACTGATATCCAAAATAGCTGTCAATCTATTCTGGAACTCAGCCACGGCAACATTCACGTCCCGAAATTGGTTTAAAAAGGACCAGTCTTGTATAGAAATTAATTCATATAAAAGTGGATAGTTGGCCTTGGCAAAATTAAATTTTTTGGCTTTTAAATTAGGGAAGAATTTTTTTTGAGCCGGGCCAATCGTGCAATAAAAAGATATATGCAATGTGGGATGGTAACCGTCCTCAGCAACTAAAGCAGCCCCGGCCTCGACAGAACAGTCAAAATTACACAAAACTAGGTCTAAAATGTTATGATATTGATTATGTATAAAATTACACTGCTGTAAATGTAACATAGAACTTAGGTCGTGTATAGTGTTTAAAGCAGTATATGTAACAGTTCTTTCAGGACTATAGTGTACATTAAAATCGCCTAAAATAATCAGTTTTTTATTATACATAATAGACAATGACACAATAAAATCTACAAAACGCTCATAAACAGTAGCACTCAAATTCGGTTGAAAATAGACGCACAAAATTATAAACGAAAAATTACCGGCCGTAAATTTACATCCAACAAGATCAATAGAAGCATCCAGCATATCAGACCCCACTGACCGTAACTGCTGAACCTCACAATCCGATCTGATGGCGAGAAGCACACCACCCCCCCTCGACACCCGTAGTGCATTCAGGTCGCGATCCTTACGAAGAACAGTATAATGATGCCCAAATAACTCTGCGGAGTCTATACGCGGCTGTAACCAAGTTTCTGAGACTGCAATAACGTGATACTCGCCCTGGCTCACAGATTTATAAAATTGTTCTGTTTTTGTGTTTAATCCCCTCACGTTTTGGTAAATGATATTAATTAACGTTCCATTTCCGTTAGACAATTCACTCAGTTTAAATGGTTGGCATTAGAAGACACGATTGTGGGAACTCCCCTGATATATTTAATTCTTAGCTCCGTTTCGCCGTCTCGTTTCCTTTGCAGCAAGCGTTGTTTCACAGCCTTGTAAAATTCAAGCTGCTTTCGCGTCTTATCACTTTCAAATGTTTCAAATGTGCCTATTGTAGAATTAAAGACTTAAGAGTCATTTTTTCAGAGAATGTTAGCTTTAACGACAACATACATGCAATATCTCAGAATGCACATAAAATACTGGGATTTGTACTTCGAAACTGTGGAGATTTATCTGTCACCAGCTGTAGACTATTGTATGTGGGTCTTGTCCGTTCTTCGCTGGAATACGCTACCGTGTTATGTTCGCCTTATTAACAGAGTTGCGTTAGTGTGCTCGAGAGAGTTCAGGATAAATTTTTGCGATATGCTGCATTCATACTGGGGATACAAATGACTGAGTATCATAGATCAGACATAAGATTTATGTTTTATTTTTAATATATTAAATGGTACTATTGATTGTGCTGCAATTTTGCAAAGGATCTCAATTAATGTTCCAGCGCGTAATTTGCGACACTCTGATACTTTTTTTTACCTACAAGAAGAAATAACTATACATATTTTTCACCAGTGGATAGAACTCTTCGCATTCTAAATGATTGTATTGATTTTGGTGGTTCAAGTTTGAAATTTAATTGTATTGAATAGAATATGTGCTTTGTTTTTTTTGAAATTCTGTAATGTGAACAATAAGTAAAATTACAATTGCTTTCGCTCTTATTATAAGCTTATGATAGTACCATCTGCAACATCGACCTACCCTTAGCACAGATTCTCGATATATACCGGATAGATTTAAAACCAGAGAATCTCCACATATTGATAAATCCATTGTATAGGTAAAGAGTAAAGATAGAAATATACACCACCACAAAACTATTTATACTTTATTAAAAATAAGTACCTAAGATAATGTTAATAGTATTAACTAAGAACAATTATTATTGTATTTCGGAATAAGTAATCATGTCTATGGCCTTAATCAGGTCAGTACTGTTGCCAATTGCTTTGGCGACCGGCTTGACTTGGTGTTTTCTAACATTACATGTACTGTTAAGGTTGACGAACACCCGTTTGTGGAGGAAGATGTGTTTCATCCGGCACTTGTGATGGAATTTTCGGAAATTGTAATAAAGCCGAAACCATTTTCTCTGAATTCCAATTTCACTCCATATAATTTCAAGAAAGCGGATTACCCAAGCTTGTATGGCGCACTTCTTTTGGAGGATTGGTCTGAGGTCGGCGATGGTGGCGATGACATTAACGTTGTGGTAGACAAAATGTATGAAATTATCTATAATATCATTGATAGGCATGTCCCTCGAGTTCGGAATTTCAAGCGCAAGTTCCCGGTCTGGTTTACATCCACAATAATTAGAAATATAAAGGAGAAAGAACAGCAGTTAAGAAAATACAGAAGAACTGGTGATCCGAACTGTTTGGAAAAATTTCAAAGACTTCGAAGAGCCGTGAAAAGTGAGATTGATGTTGCCTATTCAGAGTATCTGGAACGCGTGCAGGGTGGCTTAATGACGGATCCTGCTTGTTTCTGGTCATTTTTTCATGCAAAAAATAATACCACAAGAATACCTAGCGTCATGTCATTCAATGATGAGCAATACAGCGAGCCACAGGCTATAGTGCAATGCTTTGCTGAGTTTTTTAATAGCGTATTTCAGAAGCCCAGTGAATCTGATGTCAGTATTGTGAATAATTTCTCTTATTCCACGATTTCTGTGTCGAATATTACTGAAACTGAAATAATTGATTCTTGTAAAAAATTGAAAAACAAGTTTACGGCCGGACCTGATGGGTTGCCATCGTTTTTAATAAAGGATTGCGTGGGAATCTTGGCGAGTCCACTAGCAACAATATTTAATAGGGCTCTCAACGAAGGCAAGTTTCCAGATCGGTGGCGAGAGGCAAGAGTTGTGCCTGTTTATAAAGCAGGCGACAGATCGCTCATCAATAACTATCGACCGATTTCTATATTATCCAATTTCTCTAAATTATTTGAAGCTGTGCTGTATAACAGAATATGTAATTCCGTACATGGGCAAGTTTCCCTTAATCAGCATGGGTTTTTCACCGGGAGGTCCACTGCCACTAACTTTGCAATTTTTACTCAGCACGTGAACGAGGTTGTTGATGGTGGTGGGCAATTTGATGTGTTGTATACAGACTGCTAAAGCATTTGATCGTTTGGATCACCGAATACTTGTTCAAAAGCTCGATCGATTCGGATTTGATGATGGTTTGAAGTCGTTAATTACTTCATATCTTCAGAACAGACTTCAATATGTATATTATAACAGCTATACGTCAGAGAGGTATTGGGCTTCCTCAGGCGTTCCGCAGGGATCCAATTTGGGTCCACTGCTTTTTTCTATTTTTATAAATGATCTAGATGATTGTCTGTGTGTAAAACGGCTTTTTTTTGCCGACGATCTTAAGTTGTTCGCCCCTATTACTTCTCATGTAGACTGTCTTCGGTTGCAGGACGATCTGAGAGCTGTGGAACATTGGTGTAACGTTAATAATCTATCGCTCAACGAGAATAAATGCAAATGTATGACATTCACTAGAAGGAAGAATATTATAAGTTTTCGCTACACGGTTGGTGGGACCGCGCTAGCTAGGTGTCTGACTGCTGCTGACCTGGGCGTGCTTTTCGACTCTAGTCTATCATTTGTGCCTCATGTGGCTGCTAGGACTGGTGAAGCTGTGAGATCCTACGGTTTTATCGTGAGAAGCTGTAGGAGTTTTCATAGCATTGATGCGTTGAAAGTTTTGTATAACTCTTTTGTGCGTTCGAAGCTCGAATATTGCTCCTTGATTTGGTACCCGATCTATCAGATTCATGTGCGGAATGTTGAGAGTGTCCAATGAAAGTTTTTGAAATACCTTTCATTTAAGGCAGACGGTATTTATCCTGACAGAGGGATTGAATATGCGTTGTTGCTGAACAAGTTCAATTTCAAGAGTTTGGAGTTTAGAAGAATATTTTTTTCTCTAAAATTTTTGTATGATCTTTTACATAATAGAATCGACTGTCCTGAACTCCTGGCTCAAATAAATTTTAACGTGCCCAGACTTGGCGCCCGCAATCCTTTAACTTTCTACTCTCAGCGCCCGTGCACTAACCTCTATACAAAATCGCCCGTATATGTCATGTGTAATAATTTTAATTTGATTTGCGCTAACTGTGACATTTTTAATTGTTCAAGGGAAGCACTTGGGAGGGCTGCTCTGACTGTTTGTGCGTCGTAGTTTCTCTTTTTGTTCTTGTTAATTGTTTAATTAGTGTAGATCAATCATGTTTTACTTTTAATGGATTGCTTATTATGTTATGTATAATATTTTGTTTTTTTTTTTGTGGAATTACCTATTGTATTATAATTTTGCTCTGTTAAGGGAGAAATCTGTTAAGCAATAAAGGCTATTATTATTATTATTATTATTATGTGATATATGTATACTTTGTTCTAAAAGAGCCAGGTTTATGCATATTTCGGATTTTAGTTTCTTTAGTTATTTTCAGAGTAAGTGTATTAGTGTTGTTTGTTCCTTTGGAGTTATGTGCCTTATTGTAATAAATATTTTTTTTTGAAATGGGCTTGTTTAACAAAACAAGACTTAAAATCCGAGAGTTTGTCTGTCAACCACTATACTTTCACCAGACGGCCGTTTCGTCGATCAACGACTCATCAGTGGTGATCGGTCAGTAGTTGACAGCCAAACTCTCGTAAAAAATGTGGTATATACCCCACACGGTACAGAGATGTAAAAGGATGTGTTTGGCGACATCTAGTTTTATCGTTGGTAGTACGCCGAGTGAACAACAGTTCCTATATCGGCTGCCTGGGAGGTCTCTGACCCCATAAAGCAACTACCAACACATACCCCAAACACAAACAAGCCCATTTCAAATATATGCGATCCCGCTTAAGGGAGTATCGGCGCGTCTATGTGTTGGTAGTTGCTTTATGGGGTCAGAGACCTCCCAGGCAGCCGATATAGGAACTGTTGTTCACTCGGCGTACTACCAACGATAAAACTAGATGTCGCCAAACACATCCTTTTAAATATTTTTTTTTTGTTTACAATTATTGTTAAAAATGTAAAAATATACAGTGTAATTTTGGGCTTCAAAAGATACATTTACTATAATAAATAAGCGTTTATTAAATAATAGAGAGACTGTAATATTTACGCTTTTATAGGACAAACAATATGCCGATAAGAAGTTACAAAATCTCGAGATGATTAAAGCGAAATTAGAAGAAATAGCTGATCAAATGAAAACAATTGAGGGCCAAAAAAAACCGATCGAAAACAGAATGACACAAATATTAGAATTAGAAGATATGTTGAGTGCCTTACAGCAAGAAGTAGTGTCTAAGGAAACATCATTAAAAGGTGACCTATTTTGAGTTAATATTTTGTTTCAAACAAATGTATGTAAGTTTTTTCCAGAATTAACGAATCAAGAAAATTCATTAAAATCTTCAATAACTAACCTCTTCGAGGGTACAGATTTTGAATTAGATAACGAAATTCGATCCTTTGAACAGACGCAGGAGAATTTGAAATCGTCTATACGTAATATGGAAGTGAAACAAAGCGCAATTGAACACAAATTGTGTGAAACAACGAGAGATTTGCAGAGAATGCAAGTCAAATTGGGAAAGCTGACCGAAGAAGAGAATCAGTATAAAAAGAAAGTTGAGGAGCGTAGAATTATGATTCAAACGGCTCGTGAGAATTTGGATATATTGGGTTCAAGCGGGGATGATAGTAGTATGTTAAAATTCTTAAAAACTGGACTGAGATCAACAGAAGAACAATTTAATAAGTTCAAAGAGGTAACATTTAATTTATTTTAGGACATTCTCAACCTAAGCTAACAAGAATTAATGGGTTTAAAGTTTGTTTGTTTTTTTTTATTGATAAACAATAAACATAGTATATCTATATGGTGTTTCGAAGACTACATGCATAAACGTCTGAACTTTAAAGCAAACCACCAAATGCGATACATTTATCAAATAATAAAATAATAAAAACTTTATTGGCCATTACTCATACAACAAAAGTACATTGGCAAGTCAAACCTTACAATACACATAGCAAAACAAATAGTACAATCAGGTATACAAATCATTAAAAACAAAATATTGTGAACATATTACACATTAACACAGAACTGACGCAATCATTGCCACCCGTTAGCGGAGCAGTAGGTACTTTTTTCAGGGAATGACTCGAGGAGCAGCGACGGCGTAACTCTGAAGGTGAGGATCTGGTAATCAGATATAGCCGAGGTGTGCCACAATTGATTAAGTCAAAGAACGATCGGGAGCGTCTGAGGCAACATCCAGCGGCTTAACTTGTTATTACCAAAATGTTCGAGGGATTCGTACTAAAACACATGAACTTTATCTTTTTGCTTCTGTTGGTGATTTTGATGTTATTGCATTAACTGAGACTTTCCTAAATAATAATATCTGTGACAGTGAGCTCTTCCCTGATGACGTATATCAGATCTTTCGCAGATACAGAAATCTGAATGTAGTAGATAAAAAGGATGGTGGTGGAGTTCTACTGGCCATCAAAAGTTCCATTCAGGCTCAAGCAATTGACTTTAATGAACTATTTTCTATTTTTCCACAGATTGATATTGTTGGTTTAAAATGCAGTTTAGATTTTAGAGCTTTTTATATATTAGTTGTATACATACCACCATATATATCTCTTGACATTTTTGAAATGTTTTTTGAGTATCTTGAAAGAGTTTGTATTTTGTTTGACAGCAAAATGTTGTTAATGGGAGATTTCAATGTTAGTAACTACATATACAGTGATAACGCTGGTAGTAAAACATATTCCCTAAATAATTTTATTAATTCTTTTGGACTAATTCAGTGTAATAATATATTAAATAGTCAAGGTAAATTACTAGACCTGGTTTTCGCTCCATGTGATTGTGAGGTGATTAGAGATAGAGTTTCATTTGTGGCGGAGGATGCGCAATATCATCCTGCTCTTAATGTATATATAAAAGAATTTTATTGTAGGGAGGCACAATTCAAAACAAATATTAGTCAAGGAAATTACAACTTCAAAAAGGCAAATTATCCTGCTCTGTATGAGGCGTTACTGAATCATGATTGGTCATACTTGGAAGAGTCTAATAACGTCGATGTAGCACTTGATTCTTTCTACAACGATATTTATGGTAAATTTGATAATTTCGTGCCGCTGTTTAGGAATTTTAGTCATCAGTATCCACCGTGGTACACTTCCATTATTATTCGAAATATTAAACTTAAAGCCAAATTGCATAATAAATACAAAAAAACCAAATTGTTATCAGATTACAATAAGTTTAGCGATATTAGGAAAACTATAAAATTCCAGATTGCGTCTGCGTACAGGGACTACATACTAAATACAGAGAATAATATTGAGCGTAATCCTAAGGCATTCTGGTCTTTCGTCAATAGCAAACGGCAGCAAACTCGTATCCCAGGCATAATGAACTTTGAAGGAAACACTTTTGATGACCCACAGTCTATAATTAGCATGTTTGGAGTATATTTTGAAAGTGTGTTTGTTAAATGTAATGATGACAGTGATTTTGGCGATGTGTCTTGGGATGGCGTTTGTGGTAACGATATAACTTTTGATTCTATAGATGAGAGTGAGGTTATCGAGGCTGCTAAGAAACTCAAAAATAAACTTACCTCTGGGCCAGACGGGATACCATCTTTTTTTGTAAGAGATACTATTGTAATTCTGTCCTCGCCATTGTGTCTTATATTTAATTTAATTGTTAAGAACCATACATTTCCAAAAGTATGGAAATTCGCTAAGGTTTGTTCAGTATTTAAGAAGGGAGATCGCGCAGATGTGAGCAACTATCGGCCAATATCGATTTTGTCGAATTTCTCAAAGATACTTGAAATAGTCCTATATAACCGTATATACAAAATTGTCAAGTCACAGCTGGCCGATTATCATCATGGTTTTATTACACAGAGATCTTGTCTTACTAATTTAGCAATATTTACGCAGATTAGATCTGAGATATTGGATGAGCATGGACAAGTTGACGTTATTTACACTGATTTCTGCAAAGCATTTGACACTATAGATCATCAAACTTTAATTAGAAAACTTCCAAAATTTGGCTTTGATTTCGGTGCTGTCCTTCTGATTCAGTCTTATCTGCATGATAGACATCAGTTCATATCTTTTTAATAAATAAATAAATAAATAATCATTTATTGCCTAACAGGCCTGAGCCCAATTACAAGACAAAAATTACATAGTTTCAATTAATCAAATAAACCTAATAAACTACAAAAGTACCAGAATGCTTAATTATTCATAATCCAAAATAACCAAATGAAGGAGTACATATAACTATATAAAACATAAAAACAATCACGTTGAATCCAAACAACAATATTGATGTTTAATAAAAATTTCCCATGCATCTCCGCGGATCTGTGAGGAATCTGCCAATTTTGCCATCAAAAAAATCTAGTTCTGTATGTAAATTAAATGTATTCGTCAACTTACAAGCTCTAGTCAATGGCGCACGTCCCTCATAGTTTGTTCGAAGATACGACCCTTCGAATATATAATTGTTGCGGGTATAGTATTGCGAAATATGAAACTTGATTTGACTCAGGAGCTGGGGACAGTCAATTAGAAAATGTATTAATTTAAAAAGAAATATCTGATAGGCACAGATCCTGCGCACAGAAAGTGGTTGAATGTCATAACCGCGCAACAGTAGTGCATTATCATATCCCCTTATAGGGTAATGTCCATGATCCTTGAGATATACGTACTTAAAAAATTTTCTTTGGACACGTTCGATCCTGTCCTCATGAACCCGGTATATTGGTGACCATATGACTGACGCATATTCCAATTTGGACCTGATCAGGGAAAAATACAACATCTTTAAGCAACTAATGTTGTGAAAATTTGTTGTTGTTCTGATAACAAAGCCCAGAGACCGAAATGCACCTTTAATAATGGCATCTATATGCTGATTGAAAGTTAGCTTACTATCAATCAGCACGCCAAGGTCCCTAATGGTAGAAGATAATTCTAGCACAGAGCTGTTAAGAATGTAATTAAAACGAATAGGAAACTGACTCTTCGAAAATGTCATCAACCTACATTTTGACAAATTTAGTGGTAATTTGTTGGTTATGCACCATCTTTCAACCATTGCTAGGTCAGCCTGCAGTTGCAGACAATCTGCATTACTTTCGATTATAATTTAAAATCGTCTGCAAATAGCAGAAACTTACTCGTTATATTCAATCCGATGTCGTTAATGTAATGGTTTTAATTCCATCGATTATTTGGCCACATCTGGGGTTCCACAAGGATCAAACTTGGGACCTCTACTTTTTCTTCTCTTTATTAACGACCTTGGCGAGTCCTTGATTTGTTCTAAATTGATTTTTGCCGATGACCTTAAGATATTTAATTCTGTGGATGGTATCAGTGATTGTGATGCGTTGCAGATGTGCCTTGATTCCATAGGGGAGTGGTGTACACTCAATAGGATCGCTCTTAATCCGGCCAAATGTAGTGTTGTTACATATACGAAAAAACAGTGTCCCATTACTTACAACTATAATATTGATAAAATACAATTACAACGTTCTGACTCCATCAATGATTTGGGAGTGCTCTTTGATTCTGCCTTAAGTTTTAAGAGTCATATTTTGAAAAAGATATCAGAGGCGTCTAGGGCATATGGTTTTATTGTCAGAAATGGGAAACACTTTAAAAATATTAATACATTGAAAATGCTTTATTTTTCCTACGTTCGGCCAAGGCTGGAATATTGTTCCTTGGTATGGAATCCATACTATGATAGTCATAGTGTATTGATCGAGAAAGTTCAACGTAAATTTTTGAAGTATCTTTGTTTTAAAACGGATGGCATATATCCCACGCGAGGACTCCCTTATGATTATTATATTGACAGGTTTGATGTACAGAGTTTGTTAGTTAGAAGGAGCTTAGCATCTGTAAGCTTTTTGCATAAAATGCTTCACAATCGCATCGATTGCCCGGATCTGCTTAAAAGGTTAAATTTTATGGTGCCAAGAGCGACTGCAAGGCGTATGCATACTTTTCATTGTGATAGAGCCAATACTAATGTTTTGTTGAAATCTCCCATTCATACTATGTGTTTAACTTTTAACTTGATCGACCAGCACTGTGATATTTATAATGATTCTTTAAGTCATGTGTTGTCATCTGTTGAATTGCCCTTGAGAATTGCGGGGAACTGTAATGTGTGACTAGTTGGATCGTTCTGCGGATAGTTTATAGTTTATATTGATTTTATATTGATTTTGGAACGAGTTGTATATTGCTGTATGATTATTATTACTATTATTATTTTGACGTGTGTATATTACACTTTTTTGTACATTGTTCTGTAAATGGTTATTATACTGTAGAACAATAAAGAATTATTATTATTATTATTTCAGGTTTTCTCTGCTTTTGCAGGTAAGTATTCTCCACACGGCAGTGCATGCAAGTGTGAAGAATTTTGTTCTGGATTTATATGTTTGTTTTTCTTTTCAGGTTCCAGTGTTCAATACTTTACTTTATTATTATTATTATTATTTACATATTCATGTACGGCACAGTGTTGACGTGGTTCATCCATTTTGTGGGTCACATTCCATATGCCTAAAATATCCAGATTCACACCATTTTTGCAAAATAATAAATTTAATATTAATTTCAATATATTTCATCACAATCAGCCCAGTCCACCATCAATTGTGTCTGTCTAACTGTTAGGAAGTTTGGTTTGGTTTGTACGACAACTTGAGATAGTTAACTGGCGACAAATTGTAATTATAAATTATTTGATAAATAATACACAAATGATTTCTCTTTCTCGTCTATACAGTAGACAATTACGTGCAGATATTAGAACTTTTCCGTTTCTTGAAGCTGTTATGGTATATTAGAGTAGTCTAGAAGTTTAAGGACAAACCACATACGAGCTTTGGTGGTAAATAGATGCAAAAACGTTAAATGCAGCAATATTGGAAGCGCAGTCCACGAATACAGTGCAACATATTTTGCAACTGGGTGACGAAACGGATGGTGATGGATTTCGCACAGTTAACAATCGGCGAAAACGTAGGTTTGTTGTGGGAAATAATGACGACAATAATTCCACAGTTCAAGCTGTGCCTAAGTTGGTAACATTACATGTGACCAGATTGCATCCTAGTACCACTCCAGAATGTCTAACTGGGATGCTGGCAAATCACTTTCCCGAGGTGAGGTGTGAGGTACACCAATCGAAGCACCCTGAAATATACACATCCATGAAAGTAACCATAAAGCAAGAGCACTTTCGGTCGGCCTGGAAGCGAGATATATGGCCCAATGGGGCTCTGGTATCTCGTTTTTTAATGAGGCGGGGGATGACATCTGTGTGAATGGTGGATCCCAGGTAAACCTAAATCTATCTGTATATTACCAAAATACTAGAGGGTTACGAACAAAAACAAATAAATTCTATAATTCAATCATATCTGAGCAATATGATTTAGTTGCAGTAACTGAATCTTGGTTGAATGCAAATATTAGCAGCCGGGAACTGTTTGATAATAGATATAGTGTTGTCAGAAGTGATCGTGTGTCGGCAAAGTCTAGAGGCGGTGGAGTTTTATTGGGACTGAAACGTCATCTCACATTTGAGGAACTTGACTGGAGCTGTGATAATGAGTGCCTGTTTGTTAGGGTTAAATATAAGAAGAATGTGTTTTATGTCTGTGTTGTTTATTTTACACCAAATACATTGTTAGATAACTATATCAGTTTTTATAATGCTTTTGAGGCCATTTTGGCAACTAGTGCAAGTATTTTGATTTTTGGAGATTTTAACCTTCCTGAATACTCTTTTGATGTGAGCAGCGATAAATATGCCTCACTATCAAACTTTGTAAGTATGTATAATTTGAATCAATTTAATAATATCCCCAATGATAACTTCAGATATCTAGATTTGATTTTTTCTGATATGTATATCACAGATTTATGTAGATGTGATAGTCCACTGGTGCCAGAGGACCCTTACCACCCAGCGCTATGCTTTTCAGTATTTCTTAATGACAACCATCAGGTGGACAACAATCTCAAATCACTTCATAGGTACAATTTCGCCAAGGGTGACTTTACTTTGCTTTATAAATTGATATCTGACTGCGATTGGTCACAGTTGCTGTCTTTGAAAGATGTTGATAGGGGTCTTGAGACTTTTTACAACACCATATATGATTGTATTAATAAGTGTGTGCCTAAATATAGAATTTCGTCCCAACATTTTAATAAGTATCCGCATTGGTTTTCTCAAGATTTAAGAAATAAAATCAAAAAGAAAAATACATTACACACCCAATTAAAAAAAGGTTCAAGCGAACTTAAACCTGAATATATTGCCTTAAGAAAAGCCATTAAGTGCCAAACAAATTTAGAATCTAAAACTTATCATAAAGATATTGAATGTGCCATAAATACGGATCCGCAGAAGTTTTGGTCATTCGTTAATGGTCGGAGGGGTCGTAGTGGGATACCTTCTGAGATGATTTGTGGCGACGAGTTGTTTACGGGTGCGGATGCAGTTGCGGATGCTTTCGCCAAAGATTAATCTACACAATAGATAGTCAGCGTATATGGGAAAGAAAACAAAAATTGAAACTGTCTCGACACGAGCTACATCTATTAGAAAAACATGCAACCATGGAAATTATGGAAATTGTAGATGGCGTTATATGTATTGTGTTGAAATAAAATAATCATATGGGCAATGTTAGACAAGGACGAGTATACTTTCCCCTACGAGGTGGGAGTTTGTTTTTATATTATAGGTATCATATATGTACTACTGTGCAGCAGTGTTTTTTGTCGGTTAATATAAAATTATATGGTATACGTACACCTATCTACGCAAAGATTAATGTGTATGGACGAAAATAAAAGAAATTACTATAATAGTATAAATATACAGGGCTGGTTCATTAAATGTTTTAGACAATAATTTTAAATGACTAAAATAATATTATTTGAGTCATTTAATTTTAAATTTCGGATATAAGGATGCATCAAAAAGTTATATTTAAATTAACGAAATTTGGCGTTATAGATAGGACTTCCGCTTATTATCTGATTCAGTTTTAAGGATCAAACTCAAACAGCAGATTCAACTTGTTAACATTATGAAAAAATAAATCTCAGACTCATACAGGCGTGAAATGCTACCCTAACTTTTTTATGCACATTTTTTGCGTGTGTTTCAATTCGGAGATGTAAAATCTAACAAATTATATACGTAATAAATGTATCCTTCTGTGATATTGATAGAAAGTCATCGTTATCGCGTATTATCGATTTTAAGAAATGTTAATATTAAAAAGGCTGTGCTTTTTACAAGTTGCTGAAGTAAATAAGGTTTGAAATTTCCAGCATGACAATAATTATTTAAAAAAATACGGTTTCGAAATGCAGGATGTAAAAAATTAGAATTTTTAATCTGTTTTTAATGAAAATTTAAATCTATTGAGAAACATGGTTC
Source organism: Apoderus coryli (assembly GCA_911728435.2). NCBI lineage: Eukaryota > Metazoa > Arthropoda > Insecta > Coleoptera > Attelabidae > Apoderus > Apoderus coryli. The sequence goes on along the minus strand of OU452204.1, from coordinate 3,470,426 downwards.
AGGGTTTTTGTGAAATGTATTTTACTCCAAAGATTCTACTCATCGATTATAACCGAATTAATTTACTCAAAAATATCTATACTAGTAAAATAACACAATTATCAGAATTAGGTTCAAATTCTGCAACGCCGATTTGAAAAAAAACTTACAGCCTCCTTAATATTGGTTTTTGTGCAATTATCATAAAACTTTAAAAAACTAACGATTTATGTAGATTGTATTGTTAACACGTTTCATAAAAAGCTTTAAAAACCCACCAACAGGGTGTTAAAAGTATCACGACAATAACTTTTTTCATGTTTTAACAAGTACAATCGTCTGCTTCAGATTGATCCTTAAAAACTGAATAACAGTTTCTCTATATAAAAAAAATAAAACTCGTAAATATCATCCCCAAACATTTAATTTGAATACAATTACATAACACCATATTTGAAAGTAAATAAAAAAAAAACAGCATTACCTAGTTTGACAGATTTGCAAATTGCAAATCAAAGTATCTATGTATACAGGGTGTTGCATAAGTACTTGTACAAACTTTAAAGGGTGATTCTTTGACTAATTTTAAGATACAAATTTCATATGTACATGGGTCCGCTACGGCTTGGTTTTCGAGATACAGGTAGTTCAAAAATAATATTATATTTAGGATTATATGCTTGTTCAATAGCATCGCAATTTGGTGCAATTCGGGATACAGGTGTATTACTGACACCAGAGCTGTCAAAAGAACTAATAAAAAATACGAAAAATAACAAAATACAAATATCATTCAAAAGACAACAATGCACATAATAGTCGGTACCAAGCCAAATAGGTAGTAGGTAAATATAGATTTATTTTGTTTCGAGCTTGGGCTTGGCACCGACTTATTGTAATCAAAACTACCCACCAAACGGATACATTTAATTTTACGCAGACATCTAGTGTGAGCAGGCAATATGCCCGGTGAGAGAAAGTTGATAGACGATGGCCGGACGAGAAGTAACAACTGATTATATCCTATTGCCAACACAAGATATTCCCTGACGGGAAGCTTTATTAATGAATGGCTTGTTACATACATACATGACTTTTTAAGTTATGTTGGAAATTTGTTTCACACTACCACACTTTCATCAGGCGGGCAGTTTCGTTGATCCACAACCCAGTGTGACCGAAATTTCCAACATTTACAAAGAGCTTACACTACCTGTAATTATGATATGTCATTCATCTCTCATGCTAGTATAAGCTCTTCGTAAATGTTGAATATTTGGGTCACACTGCCTGCCGATCACCACTGATGAATTGTGAATCAACGAAACTGCCCGTCTGGTGAAAGCATGGTAGTGTGAAACAAATTTCCAACATAACTTATTGTCTTGTTACATTATGTAGCAAGCAATTCATTACTATTAATCATGTTTATTTAAAGTATATTTTAGAGGCGGCTATAAAAATTCTTATAGAATGCGGATTAAAAATGGTTGCTATTATATGCGATCAATGAAAAACCAATCAGCCTTAAAAACTTGGGTGTATCAGTGGAAAAGCCATGTTTTCATGTTAACTCTTCAAAAATATATTGTACAAAGAGCATATCAATGGATTTAAATTACATATTATACATGTTATACAAGTTCAAATAAAAGATGTTTGCTATTGTGGGGGAAAAACAATGGTGGCACTCATTGGCGAGTTTGTCAACCGTTTCAAGGTTATCTCAAGGTCAACTCGTTTTTTTCTTAATGGAAACATATATTTTTCATTACCGAATCAAATTCTACATAAAAAACATATAAATTTTGTTAATAAATTTTTTTGACTCCGATAATAATTTCGATATTTCTCAAAGATCTGTGGTGAAATTATTAAAAACAGAATAGGTATAAAGTTATTGGAGAATCTAAAAGAATATTACCTGTCATGTCAGTAAAAGTAAGAAATTCATTTGAAAGGAGACTCCAATTGTGCGCAAATATCAACGGACAACATTTTCAACATATGTTGGACTAGTTTTTAATATTAGGTTGTTGGATTCCATTTTCTTTCTAATGGTTTTTTGAATTAAATTTTTATTTGTTCGTATTTTATTTTACAAGTATTTTCAATTGACAGCTACAATGTTTTCCATGGCAAGTCTTATAAAAATTTAGTTTTAATGAACTGTAAACGAAGAACATGATTGTTTTATAAAACAGTTTTCCTCAATTATTTTCCAATGTAACCCTATAAAAATTTAAGATCGTCGTATCCAGAAATAAATTGTCTACCTAAAAATGAAAAGAAAAATATACCATGTCATTCATAATTTGAAATATCTCATCCGTTTCTGTGTCAGACAAATAGATTGACGAATATATGAAATGATAAATCTCAAAATGTTGCGAGTTCATAAATTCGCACAAAATAAATATCTTAACTCTGTCGACATATTTCTTAAAACGTAAAGTCTTTGTTGTATTTTGAAAAAATTGTAGCAACAAAAAAGTATTTTTTTTACTGGCACATTGGAAAAAAAAATTTAAAAAATGTTTCGTTTACGCAACGTTGGGGATTAATGGGTTAAGTACTAAGTGTCAGTTATCAGTTATAATTTTTTATTTTCCAAGAAAGCGAAACGAGATATTTAAAACGGCATTGCGCCGCCCTCATGTATACCTCCGGGGGCGGCATCGAAAATCGCTACACGTCACAAACTTGTAAATGCTTAGAACTACCCCTATGTCAAATTTCTATTTTCTATCTTTTTTGTTTGATACCCAAAGCCCTATTCCTACCGAACTTATTATTTACCCGAAGAAACATTAAAAAGAAGTAAAATTTAAGTACCTAAACCTATAAAGTGGAACTTATACCTGAATTTATAACCCATTTTCTGCATCGATCTTCTTCTTTAGGAAATCGAAAGAAATGTACCTCTCGATTGTTTCTGTAACTGTTGTTACAATTTCGAAAAGCACATTGGTTACGACTTAATTTCGAATTGTTTCTTTCCATTTTCACAAAACTCAAAAATTATTTAGTCACTAACTAGGAAGTTTCTCAAATAAAAAAAAAACACAACACAAAATAATATAATTAGTCTAAAATTAGAAAAACACAAAACAAGTTAAAAAATATTCACAAAAAAAATAACTACGCAGCCAAAGATTAAATTTAATTTAATATATTAGGTAATTCTCTTCAAAACAAAATCAGTAGGTATGAAAACAACCATAATATGTATACCTAATATAATATAGGTAGCACTGATAATTTTTTTATTATAGGTATTATAAGATCTACAACAATCTTGTTACATCTTTGCCACATTGTCTACGTGAAATATTTAAAATATATGTAATAAATTGAAAAAGTATCTAGTCAATTCTTAAGTGGAGTTATAATTTTGACAAAGAATAATGTACATTAATACCTACTTGATTTCGGTATTGGTATAAAAGTCTAATGTTCACGAAATAAATTTAATGTACCTAATAATCATTAATCCATGCCATACAACATGTTTCAAGACTAGACCAGTCCCATAAACAGTGGCGAGCAATAATTAAATCAAAAGCTTTTAGCTTTTAGATATTTAGATTTTTTTATATACATCAACAAATTATTACAATGGAGCCAGAAGTATGTTTCTATCTAAAAGCTTTTCATTTAATGATTGTTCGCCACTGATCATGGGACTGGTCTAGTCTTGAAACATGTATGACATGGATTAAATATTATTATATTAAATTTAATTCATAGAGATAAGGCTTTTATTTCAATACTGTACTTGTAATTAATCACCCTGTGTGTTTCTTTTACCGACGAATCGGCAACAGCACGACACACACCACATTCGCTTGTTTTTTTTTCTACCCTCCCTACGTATCCCCTCCAGATTAATACAGAATTTCATCAATCTCTCTCTCTGACAATACAGCATTGTCGGTGCATAACTGTTGCAAATGATGTAAATAATTGTTATACGTTGCGTTTTGTTTCTGATATTAATAAACTACAAAACGGTTTCTGGCTGTGACAATACTGCTCTATGCTTTACACGCTAGTCTACGCCACGTAGTGGCTGGCATACTTAGAGATGTTCTCATTTTAATGCATTGGGCTGACTATCTATTGTGTAGATTAATCTTTGCTTTCGCTGTATTCTTCAGTTCGGTCTATAATGAAACTTTGTCAGGAAGCGTGACGAGTGCACCGGAGTACGGTTGCTTTCAGTTTAGCTCGGTTTCTGAGGAGGGTGTCTTGGAAACCCTTAAAAATCTTAAATCGAAAAGAAGTTGTGGGTCTGATGACATACCAATCTACATTTACAAGGGCTGTATGGGGTTTCTGGCGAAACCTTTGGCACATATCTATAATTTAGCAATAAAGACCAACAATTTTTCTGAAATTTTGAAATTTGGTCTCGTCACCCCTGTACATAAAAGTGGAAAAATTAATGACATTTCAAACTACCGTCCTATAACTGTGCTTAATAGTCTAGCCAAAATATTTGAGCGTATCCTTTATGGTGATGTATACAGCTGGATGAAGCCCAACTTTAGTTTGTACCAACATGGTTTTTTACAAGGTAGATCAACGACCACCAATCTGCTGGCATTCTCTGAGTACGCTTCTATGGCTATTCAGCGGGGTGAGCAGCTCGATGTCATTTATACGGATTGTGCCAAGGCATTCGATAAGGTCGACCATGGACTACTGCTCACAAAGTTGGGGAAGCTGGGGTTTTCTGTTGATTCAGTTGGGTTCATGAGGTCATATTTATGCAATAGAAAATGTACCGTTAAAATATCCGGAAAAAATTCGTTTGAGTTCGGCACTCCTTCTGGGGTGCCCCAAGGTAGTATTTTGGGTCCACTACTTTTCAATATATTTATAAATGATCTCCCAAGTGCTGCACGTTCGTCAATTGGTTTGCTCTTTGCGGATGACTTTAAGCTGTTTAGGGTCATTGACAGTATTGGGGACTGCGAATTGTTGCAAGATGACTTATCCATGGCGGCCAATTGGTTCAAACGGAATAGAATGTCATTGAATGTTATGAAATGTTCCGTCGTGGCATTTACTAGGAAAGTTAACTTTATTCCGTACGATTATCATATAGATTCTATACCAGTAGTAAGGAAAGATAAGACTAAGGATCTAGGAGTAATATTTCAGTCTAATTTTAGATTTAATGAGCACTATCAGTACATAACTAACAAGGCTTATAGATCATTGGGATTCATAATGAGAAACAGTAAAACCTTCAATATTTCTACTATTATCAGATTGTACAATACTTTAGTGCATTCTCATCTTGAGTATGCATCTCTTATTTGGATGCCAACAGCATATACTCATGGCGATCACATCGAAAGAGTTCAGAAGAGATTCTTAAGATTTTTATATGTGAGGGAACATGGTGTGTATCCATTTAAAATATCTTATAAATTTATGTTCACCCATTACAATGTTCAAACGCTCTGTGATAGACGCAAAATGCAATGTGTGATATACTTATACTATATTGTTAATAATATAAATAAACTTGACTGTGATCTAATTAATTTTATATATTTCAAAGTTCCTAAAGTACACTTAAGAAATAATTTTAAAGATCTATTTCATGTAAATGTATTTAGTATTTCTCCGATAAATATAATGTGTATGCAATGTAACAAAGTGATTTGTGATATGGATCTAGATATATTTAATACTAGCGTTAAGCAGATAAGATGTATTTTCAATAGTTGAGGTCTTCATAGGTGATAAACTAGTTTGGGTACTTGTATTAGTTTGTATCGTAATGTGTTATGTGTGTTGTCTTTTTATGTTTAATTTTGTTGTTAAGCATTACTTGTTATTACCTACCAGGTGTTTGTAGTGTCTGAATAAATAAATAAATAAATAAATGTATGTATGGTAACAATGTATAAACAGAGTCATTTATCATATGGTGTGGTTTGAATTAAAGATAATGAAGTTTGTGGTCGGTTTTAACATCATTGTAGTGTTTTTCAATTCATTTCATGATTGCTGTTGTGTAGATTGAGAACGATACAAATTAGTGGGTTCTGATACAGAAAACGAATGGGATCTTGTAAATACTCTTCCAATCTCAAATTATGTGTAAAATTTATATGATAAAGAGATAAAACTTTCTTATTCGGAGTTTATATTAGGAATAGGTTCCAAAAACATTAAAAACGTGTCTGATATATTTATTGTAATTGATCGATAAACAATTACAATAATTGCAAAATAAGTCTTTGTTAGAAAACTTAAAATACAAATCATTCATATTCTATGAGTCTGATAAGTCAATTAATTCCGTGTTTCTGATTGAGTAAAAAGTATAGTATTACTACATATTATGTATGTCTGGTTAGAGATGAGACAACAAAATTTTTTTTGTTATAGGAATTTAATAAAATAGAATCTGGTAAACAAGACAAAATAGACAAAGTACGTGAGAAACTCGCTAGTGCTAAACAGAACGTATCCTCGAATACCAATCTAATTAAGGAGTATCAACAGAAATCGCGAGATTTAAAAGGAAAAATAAGTATGTTGGAAAAAACAGATTCACAGCTAGCGACTATTGAGAAGGCATTGGAATCATACGAGAACAGCCTCAAATTGAAACAGCAAAATTTCAATGAGAGAAATTATCTAAAAGAGCATGATGAGTTGAAGCAAGCGATTAATCAAGAAGAGAAATTACTACAACAATTAGATGAACAGTATCAGCTAATGCAACAGAATTATGTTAATACACAAAACATTGAACGAGAACGGGGAGTGATTACGGATAAACGAAATGAAATCGAAAGGTAAATTCAAATTAATACGAGAACATTGACATTAAATCCATGATTTTAATCCGATGATAATAAAATAAGGTTTTTCATTCTGGTACTAGCTTGATCTTAAATGAACAAGTGCAAAGGAAGAAAACATCCCTCGATCCTTTATCAGATACACTGTAAATTGAAGTTAGCATAGGCAGCACCTCGCCATATCCCCATCACTGCTTTGTTATGTGACAAATTTAGATATTCTTTCATTGAAGCAGTTGCATGCAAATGGCTTATTGACCTTTGTGGAATTTATGTCTTTGTATTTGCTTGCATTCTTGAACGTCTTATGTAAAATAAACAAGTTTACCCTGCAATGCAAGGACCTAGGATATAACGAAAATAATAAAATATACTTGAACCACGACTTAACTAAAACCAATTTGCAATTATTTAAGGAAGCAAAAAAATTTAAGACAGACAATGGATATAAGTATTTGTGGATTAATAACGGTAATATCCTTCTTAGAAAGGATGATAATACAAAAGTGGTACAGGTGGAGGATATGGATCAATTAAAAAAATTAAAAAAATTAGGGAGATGTGCCTCGAGTAGTGATGCAGATTGCGTATATGAATATTCAAAGTATGCGTAATAAAATAGACGATTTGCAGGGGTTTGTAATCAACAGTGGCTGTGATATATTAATTCTGACAGAAACGTGGTTGGACGAAAGGGAGTCGTGGTTATTTACAATAAATAAGTTCAGGGCGGCACACTCATGTAGATTGTCTAGGGGAGGTGGGGTCTCGATTTATATTAGGGAAACAATCAAATTTGTGGAAATAGAAAGGTCTGATTCAGATGAGGTGATAAACTGGTTATGTGTCGGTATCGGTGATAAGGACTGTAAGTTAAGCGTTATTTACAAACCACCATCACACAAAAGTGAAGATTTTTTAATAACGTTAGAAACAATTTTAAGGAGACACCCGAAAAATCATTTAATAGTGGGAGACTTTAACATAAACCTACTCAGCAATAGTGATCTTTCTAGAAATTATGTGGATTTGTTAACGTTGAATGATTTTAGGGTTATTAATACCATTGATGAGTTGAACGCTACTAGAGTTACAGATTATAGTAAGACTAGGTATTATAGATCATGTGATAACAGATCAATATTCGAGATTGAATTGCATTGTAAAAATTGAGAATAATTCCCTTTCTGACCATAAACTCCTGTCAATTACTATTAAGAATAACTGTAGGATAGTCAAGTCAAAAATAAATCATGTATCTAAAACAATTGATTATGCAAAATTCCATTCTTTATTTAGACAACCAACGGAAAATACAAATGTTGAATCATTTCAAGCATTAATAGAGTTGATAAAAAATTGCAAAATACACTCTGAGCGTAGAAAGGTTATTAGAATTCATGAAAATAACTTTTGGATGAATAATGAACTACTTGAGTTGATGAAACAGCGGGATTTGTTATATGACAAAAAATTAAAATATCCTAATAATCTACAAGCAGCTACCGATTATAATAAAACTAAAAACAGGGTTAACAACAAGATCAAAACCTTAAAAAATCGTTATTTTCAAAACAAGTGGGCACAGGCTGGTACTAATTTGAGAAAACAATGGAGTTTTGTAAGTCAATTTATAAAAAATAAACCATCTGAGGCGTGTGCAATTGGTTCTTTAAATATTAATAATGTAAGTGTAGAGGATACAAATGAGATAGTTAACCATTTAAATAAATATTTTGCAGAAGTAGGTGAAAGTATTGTTAAAGATGTAGAATCCGAACTAAATTTAATACAAAATTTTGTTAAAAGTGAGGAGATTTATTTAGATAGAAGTATGTATTTGGATCTTACAGACGAAAAAGAAATTGATGAAGTTATACTTGAACTAAAAACTAGCTCAGCGCCAGGTCATGATCAAATTTCGGTGTTAGATATAAACAATTTAAAAAGTGACTTAAAACCTATTTTGAAAAAATTAATTAATAATGTTTTAACGAATGGACCTTTCCCGCAGGAACTAAAAATCAGCCGAATTACACCAATATTTAAAAGTGGAAAAAAAGACTGTTTAAATAATTATAGACCAATATCAGTTGTAAGTGTTTTGTCAAAAATTTTAGAAAAAATGATAAAAAAACGGATGTTAGCATTTATAGAAAAATATATTGAGGTGGACGTGTTCCAGTACGGGTTTGTAAAAAATAGTAGTACACTGAGTGCTACGGTAGATCTTGTAAATCACATATCCGCGGCATTAGATAATAAACATATAGTGGTGGCCGTGTTCGTGGATCTGAGGAAGGCATTTGACGTTGTTGATTTTGGCATAATGCTGCACAAGCTTCAAACAATGGGATTTAGAGGTAACATTTATGATTTAATCAAAACATATCTTTGCGGCAGGGAGCAATATGTGAAACATGGTGGCGAGTGCAGTAGTAGGTTAACAAATACATATGGCGTACCACAGGGATCCGTTCTCGGTCCCCTGCTTTACTCCCTCTATGTTCTTAATTTAAAAAAAGCAAATCTAAGAGCTCGGTATTTCACATTTGCTGATGACACGGTACTGGTGTATGATGCTTCGGACGAGCGAGAGCTCGAGCGGGAAGTCAATGCTGATCTCCGGGTCTACGTGCAATGGCTACTCTCTAACAAGATCAAAATTAATATAGAGAAAACTAAGTATATGCTTTTGAAACAAAAAAACAAGGTTGTCAATACTATAAACATAAAAATTAGTGATTTAAATATACAAAAGGCTTCCGTAATAAAATATTTGGGCTTGTACCTGGATGAGAGCTTGATTTGGTCTGAACATGCAAATAATATTTCTCGAGGGGTTCTGTCGATGATCCCAACAATATTCAGATGTAGAAATTATTTAACAAATAAAAGTAAGGATAACATTTATAAGGCCTACTTTTTGAGCCACTTCAGATACCTATTTCCTGTGTGGGGTATGTGTGGTAATACTGTTTTTAATGCAATGCAAACGTTACAAAACAAGATTTTAAAAATACTCTATAGTTACGACAGACGAACACATACAACAGCTCTATACGGGGGGTTGGGTGTCTGGAAACTCGATAGATTACTAGAGTTAGAACAGTGCAAATTAATGTATAAAGTAGTTCACAAAGAACAAAAATGTAACACACACATTCGATTTTCTCATGAGGTGCATGGATATGAAACAAGATCACAGAATAATATATATCAGATATATACGAGATCGAATATAGGCTTAAATAACCCAATTGTAAATGCTGCAAAAGTATATAACAGACTACCTGATGTGATCAAAAATAGAAATAATTATAACTTGTTTGTTAAGAGTTTGAAGATGCATCTTGTTTAACATAATTATTAATATTAATTAACATAAGGTAATACTTACAGTATAGGCTGTTTGTAACATTTATTACTTATCATAGGTTAAAATCTAGTCCGCTATTTATATGTATTACTCTCGAGGCCAGAGCTTTTAGGCACTGATTGGAGAGTTTTGTTGCTATGTTTGTAAAAAAAAAAAAAAAAAATTAATTGTTAATTTGTTGATAAATAAATAAATTGATTTTCAAAAAAAAAAAAAAAATATGAAGGGTTCAAATCAAACATATTTATTGCTACCAGTGCCAACCCCATTATTCTCTATTGGTATTTTTAGAATTATGGCGAGCCACCACGACAATCTGCGACTTTTATTCGATACGAATATCCCCGACTCGAACTTCAAAAGAGCTGTTCTAGAAAAAGAGACAAATGCTGAGAGAATTGTCAAAAACTTTACAAAAAAAATTGCTGATAATGAAAAATTGATGATCACTATGGAAGCTGCAGTCAAACATTTCAATGAAAAATTGAAAAATTACAAAGATGAATTGAAACGGGATCACAGTAAAGTTAATGAATTGTGCAAAGGAAATGATTTTGATGCAGTTTTAAAGGAGGCTTATGAAAGAAAGGAGAAATTGCAAAGAGATAAGGGTAAGTTATTGTATTGGATATTTTAATTGGTAATCCCGATTAAACTATTTTATTTTCAAGTGTCGGTCAGATGTAGTGTACCATCAAGTTACTAAATTCACAAAAATCGCGATCCAAATGCAGAGCGTCCAAAACAGAACCCTGTGGGACAATACTGAGTTTTAAATTACGCATAAAACAAATATCCAAAATTCCTTGATTTGAATGTGTAATTTCCGATATTTGTAAATTCGTTAATTGTATGAATTAATTACATTAATTACACTTATTTGATAAATATTCATTTAATTTATCTCAAAGAAAAGTTAAATTCAAAATGATACTCTCTTGAATCCATAAAATAAACAATATCAAATTTTAAAAACCATATTTTAATGCTTCCTACATAACTAATACTATGCTTTTAGGTAACTACCGGTCCGCGAAAGTAATGTACGAGAAATTTATCAGCGAATTTGAAACCAGTGAACCATGTTGTCCAATTTGCGAAACGGATTTTTCCTCGAAAAGATCTGTGGCAGGTGATATTGTGAAAAAATTAAAAACTAAAATTGAAGAATTACCCAACAAAATAATTCGAGTTGAGAAGGAATTGAAAGAACAAGAGGAGTTTTACAATAAATTACAGCAAATCACACAAGTCAATGTTAATATCACTGTGCTGAAAGGTAAATTTGAGTATAACTAATCTTAACAAAAATAATATCAAATTAATACTAACACTGGTAAAAATTTAGATCGGATGTGTTTCAGTGTGATAAAACAAAACAAGTTTTGCTGGTCAGATATACATTAACACAAATACTGGCGATGTATCATTATATAAATTTTTTATTCCGTTTTGTATTGTTTCAGAAGATAAAATCCCAAAACTAGAATTTGAACTAGCTGAAAAAACTGATTCTTTGGAAAATATATCCTTTGAACTGGTCTCACTTCAAGCCGATCTTCAAGATCCCCAAAAGAAACTCGAAATCTGTCGGAACTTAATTACAGATGCAAGTATTCTAGATCGATGTGCTGAGGAGATTATTCGATCCCAACACAACGTCGAACAGTACGAAAAAGATCTTTTAGGGGTCGAATCCGACCTATCTCGCGAGGAAATGGAATTTAAGTTGCAAACAACACGCGAAAATCTATCCACAATGCGTAAGGAATTAGAAGATATGAAAGAAATATTCGATAAGAATAAACGTTCGATCCAATTATTACAAACTAACATACAGAATCAGATCCAGAAGAAGCTGGAGGTGCAGAAAACAGCGCAAGAAAAACCTCTGTTAAAGATTCAAGCGGACGAATGTAGAATTAAAATTGCTGAGTATAAAAAAGAACAAGAAATTTTGAATCAAAATGTTAATGAATTTGATCGAGAGTTGAAACAGTTAACATTAGAATTTGATGAAATGAAACGTGATCATATACAAAAGATCGAAGAGCGTCGTAATCAATTGGAAATCAATAGGAGACTCGTTAAAGATATTGAGAAGCTACATAATGACATTCAACTGTATGTAAACAATAATGGATTGGAAAAGAAGGAAACTGCTATGGAAGAACTGAAGTTACAACAATCAACGTTTGATAAACTGGAAGATACTCGAAAGAAATTGTCGGAAACTATATCGACTCATAAAACAAATCTAGCGAGTAGAGACATTGGAGTTCGCGAGCTTTTGGATAGTAAAAATCTTAGACAGCTTCAGGATAAAGTTAAAGCGTTAAAGAAAGATGTAACAGAACTTCGCACACGTATTGGAGATCAAAATTACAAAAGCGTATTTCAGGAGAAGCGGCGGTTAGAGAAAGAATTGAATGATTATGAAGCTGAAATAAATTCTTTGGGCGGCGTTTGTAAGACGAATCTAGGGATTAAGAAAGATTTGGAAACAGAACTAAGTCAACCTGAGTTTAAGACTGCAGCCATGGAATGTTTAAAGAAAGAATACGAATTGAAAGTTGCGCAAATGATAGTTAATGATCTGGATACCTACACTCGTGCGTTAGAAAAGGCTATAATATCATTTCACAAAGAAAGAATGGTGCATATTAATAAAACTATCCGAGAACTATGGAGGAATATTTATCAAGGGAATGATATTGACCATATTGAAATCAAAACGGATGATATCGTAGGTGGCACTGGTTTAAAGAAACGGAATTACAACTACAAAGTTGTGCAATTCAAGAAAGGAATTGAGAGTGAAATGAGAGGAAGATGCAGTGCAGGACAGCGAGTGTTAGCATCGTTGGTTATTCGAATGGCGTTAGCTGATACCTTAAGTTCCACGTGTGGCATTTTGGCTTTGGATGAACCCACAACCAATTTAGATAGAGAAAATATCAATAGTTTATGTCAAACGTTATCGAATATGATTTCATCAAGACAGCTCCAAAAAAATTTCCAGTTATTAGTTATTACGCATGATGAAGAATTCTTACAAATGTTGACTAGGGATCAAAGTGTTTCGCATTTCTGGAGAGTCAGACGAAATAGGGATGGGTTCTCAGAGATTGTTAGGGAACCTCTCTAATTGAGTCATATTTGAATAAACTTTTGGGAAATTGGGTGGGAATGTACAGATGTAACTTACAAATATTATAGATAGGTCTATTACACTTATATGTTTATAAATAGTACTTAGTGTTAAGATGAATAAAAAATACAACAAATTCCTTTTTACCAATTCGGTTTCTTTTTCCTAGCATTCTTTTTTCAACGGCACGTCGAACAGATTAGTTGGTGCCTCTTAACCTCATACACACATAATCCAGCTGCAGTCAGCTGAAGTAAAAAAATATATATTAGTCCAGTGGTGTAAGCATGCCACTAATTTAGTTAATTTTTTAAAAAGATTGTCAAAATATACATTTTTTAAGGAACATCAGTCAATTAAAAAAAAATTAAAGGCTTTTTTGAATTATGGCAAATTTTCGATTTTATATTTGAATCTTTGAGACCCTGTAACTAGACAACTAAGCCCTTTAAGGGTATATGTCCCTATATCAAAATACATGAATTAGCGAGAGCTTTCTGTGGTAGAGCGTTGTCGGTCGAATGTAGAAACACCCTGTATGAATGTTGTGTCGGTTGTCACTTTATGCTGTATCATTTTATCATTACTCTTACCTGTTACTGAACGCCGGCGCCGGTTATTGTCATTTATATGGTGTCATTGTCGTTAAAATGGATAGTCTGTCAGCGCTATGTACCGGCAGGTGCTGGACTCTGGTGGCCAAACTTTGAAGTACGATTAACGAATGAAAATCAAAATTCTCCTCTTTTACATATTATGGTAGAGGGGAGCAGGCGCGGGTGAACGACCTCTTCAATCACTGAAAAGTTCCCCTCTGTTAGTTCATTTCACTCGAACTAGGGTTGCCAGACCAGAAAATTTGATGTAGATGTTTCTCTACAACTAAGGTTGCCAGACCATTTATTTTGAGGAAGGACAAAGAAAAATATTCATGCATAAAATTTGTTTGAAAAAGTATTCCGTACTTGGTCTAAAAAATCTGCTATAAAAAGTTGATGAGCATAATAACGGGGTTACTGTAAAAAATGGGTAGTGAAAAATAGTATTTATTTAAGTAGATGTAGATATAGGTACAGGGTGTTCATGAAATGACTACAACGCTTAACCACAAATTCCTCAACTAAAAAAAGTTTATAAAGGCAATGCTATAAGATACTATACTATACCTATATGCGCGGCGAATTGCTTTGTAGACATGAACAACAAAGGTTCTGACACGAGGTGAAGTAACTGTATATTATTTTAAACTGTGACCATACGACACATTCCATATTTATGGTATGAAAGTAATAGAATGAAAAAAACCAATCGGGCCATACACACAATTTTTGTTTACATTAACAACATTAATATGAAGACAGGTGTTTGGTTATTATTATACATTTTTATAGCATAAGGATTGTTTTAAGACATTGGCATAAGGTATTCAGGAATTGAGGAGGGTTTCTCTGCCGAGCTTTTTCCCCTCATGAATTCCAAGCTAACTTTCTTATTACTTATTAATTATATAAATAAATTAAGAATATTACAAATTTTGTGTTTTCTTTTATAAGCCCCTCTAATTTCCCTAACTATGCCTATGTCGTGTGTATTCTGGGTAAGTAGTAATAACACACAACGTAGATGGAAGTGGAAAAGAAGATACTTATACTTATGTAGTTTGTTGAACGAACCTGGGTAAATATGTTATACTACAATAGATGAAACAAATACCTATTTTATTACGTTTATTCAATAAATAATTAATGTAGTAAAGAATGACGAATATCGCATATTTCCAATATTGTAACCTGAAACAACACTAATTTTCTTTAATACTTCTGTCCTGTAAATAATTGCAACAATTATTCCTATTAGTTGTTTTTATAATTTATGAACGGTCCTAGTATCGTATAAAGAAATTTGACCATATCCTGTAAGCCTAAGCTAGAAGATGGCGGCCCCCGTGATTAGAGGATTTGCGCATCAACATGGTCACGCTCATTCTCTATATCAATATCTTTGGATAACGCCTATTTATTTTGGCTAATGTCATTGGCAACTGGCAACCCTGCAAATATTTTGAGGTTGTCTTGTCAAAAATAACAAAAATATTTTTATTTTATTTAAATTTAATTTTAATTAACTTCCATGATAAATTTGCTATGAATATTAAAATAACTACAACAAATTGATTAGCACTACGAAAGTGAACTTCGTTGAAAATACAATGGGATATGAATTAAATCGATTTCAAGGTGATGTAGATGAAGAACTTATTTGTCCCATTTGTTCATGTGTGTTAGAGGATCCCTTACAGGTAAGTTTTCAGTCTCGGCGTATTTAAAAATATATATGGTCCCTTTAATATTATTTAGGCACCTGTATGTGAACATGCTTTTTGCAAATCTTGCATTACCGAATGGATATCCCGACAACCCACTTGCCCAGTAGATAGACAAAATGTAACATCTGCTCAATTAAGACCGGTGCCAAGGATATTGAGGAATCTCTTATCGAGGTAAATAGTTACGATTTGCAAATACAAGTCGGAAATTAGTAGGTATGATTAACTGTTTCCTGTAGGACAAGCGCATACAATTTAAACATAATTATGGAACTACTGTAATTATGCTATAAAGATCCTAGTCTCATTAAGAAGAGTATGTCCAATAATATTAGGAAAGACAATTAATTCTAGGTGCATTCGCATTTGGGATAGGAGTAACTATAATACTAACATTATTTCTTCTTCAGACTTGGATAACCCGAAATTCTCAAACGTTTTACAGTTATACACGTTACATAACATTTTGGTTCTAGACTTTGTATAAAATGTGATAACGCAGAGTACGGTTGTACACGGATTGTCAAACTGGACTCTCTTAGTGCCCATTTAGAAGAATGCGAACACAATCCTAAACGACCATTGCCCTGCGAACAGGGTTGTGGTCTAATTATCCCTAAGGACGAGTTGAAGGATCACAATTGTGTAAAAGAGTTGCGAGCCCTAATACAAACGCATCAGCAGAAGATGAATGAGTTCCAGCAAGAGTTAAATGAGGTGAAGTTTTTTATTGTTGAGCAGCGCAGGGAAATGCAGTTGCTAAAGGTTGGACATTTTTTGTATTGAATTTCCGAACATTTTCACGAAAGTTTAATGTGTGCATTTAATTTAGTTTTAAATTTTAGGAATTTATGAGAGCCATGCGAGTCTCAAATCCGTCAATGAGGGCCATTGCAGATGCCATGGAACGGGATGAAGTCTTGCGATGGAGCAATTCACTTCAGAGGGCTCGAGTTACTAGATGGGGTGGGATGATATCGACCCCAGATGAAATGTTGCAGGTAGACATTTATAAAGAGCCTTTATAATTTGTGTTTGTGAATTGTTTTTAATTGTGATGTAGAGAATGATCAAAAGAACTTTAACGGAGATGGGTTGTCCTGTGCACATTTTAGATGATCTAATGGAGAATTGTCATGAACGTCGTTGGCCACCTGGTTTGTGTTCCTTAGAAACGAGACAAAACAATCGGAGACAGTACGAGAACTATGTCTGTAAGCGGGTCCCAGGTAAGTTAGATTAAATTTTGGGCACTGAAAAAAGCCTTTATAAGTACTACACAATTTTTCTGGATCACTAATAAGGTGATAAGAACAATTTATTTCAATGGTATTTATGATATACGACATGTGTTCAATAAATAACGGGAATTTTCCTTTTTTGGAAATATTTTTATTTATTCGTCTAAGTCTACAGTAATGTTATCCCCTTCAAACTAGCGCCCATACACTTATGACAACGTCTCTTCCCATCCCCGAAACACCAATGGAACTTGATTTTTGGGATAGCGTTTAGCTCTTTCAGCGATGCGCTTTTAATTTATTTTTTATTTATTTATATTCAAATTACAAACACCATTTAGGTAATAACATGTAACCCTTAACAAAATTAGAAACTAAATAACAACATAAAATTAACACTATACAAACAGACAATAATTTAGACTAGTAGAATTACATTTTAAAATATCTATAGATCAACTGGCAGACATTAACTGAAATAGAGACCTGATTTCATGAACACTAGTGCTGCATAAGTCGAGACCCTTAGCGTCTACAATCTGATTGCCAATCGAACACATTGCATTCAATGGTGACAAGCTAAAGTTATCTATATGAAACATTTCCCTAGAGTTAATTCTTAATTGTATCTTTGGAACTTTGAAATATATTTGACTTATTAAATCACAATTCACTTTGTTTGTACAATTTATAATATATAAATATATCAAACATTGCATATTGCGCCTATCACATAGAGTTTGTATCTTGTATTGCTGATACATTGTTTTGTATGAGATTTTAAACGGATAAACTCCATGTTCCCTCTTATATATAAATCTCAAGAACCTTTTTTGAACCCTCTCGATGTGGTCACTATGACAAAAAGCCCTTGGGGTCCAAAAAACACATGCGTATTCAAGGTGCGTACGGACTAAGGTGTTATATAACTTAAAAATTGTGGATAGTTCAAAGTTTTTGCTATTCCTCATTATAAATCCCAACGACCTATATGCTTTCCCAGTTATGTACTGGTAATGACTGTTAAACTTAAAGTTTGATTGAAAAAATACACCCAGATCTTTGATTTCGTGTTTCCTAACTAGGGATATAGAATTTAATGTGTAGTCATATGTGATGGGATCTATTTTCCTTGTGAATGTTTGTATGGAACATTTGAGTACATTTAAGGTCATTGCATTGTTGTTGAACCAATCAGATATCGAGTTTAAGTCGTCCTGCAATTGTTCGCAGTCTTCGACGCTGTCTATGATTTTAAACAACTTAAAGTCATCAGCAAACAGCAGTCCACGAGACGCAAGTGCTATACTGGGAAGATCGTTGATGTAAATGTTAAAAAGTAACGGCCCCAAGTTACTGCCCTGCGGTACACCAGAAGGGTTAATGAATTCAGTTGAATGTTTACCCGCTACTCTGACTGTCTGTTTTCTGTTTGTTAAATAGGATTTAATAAATTGAATCGATTGACCTGAAAAGCCCATCCTTCCAAGCTTATACAGCAGTAACGTATGGTTCACTTTGTCAAAAGCTTTAGCGCAATCCGTGTATACGACGTCCAGCTGTCTACCCCGTCGAATAGCCATAGAAGCATACTCCGAGAAAACTAGTAGATTAGTGATGGTAGGTCTTCCATTTATGAAGCCGTGTTGATAATCACTGATGTTTGGTTTCACCCATGCATAAATGTCAGTATAAAGAATGCGCTCGAATATCTTTGCTATGGTATTAAGTACAGTTATAGGGCGGTAATTGAGGATATGGTTCCTTTTGCCATTTTTATGTATAGGCGTCACCACACCAATCTTTAGATCCCCGGGAAATGTACCTGTTTTGATTGCCAAATTAAATATGTGGGCCAAAGGTTCTGCTACAAATTCCACACATCCCTTGTATATATAATCTGGTATACCGTCAATTCCAGAATTCTTTTTGGAATTGAGCTTTTTAATGGAATCAATGACCATCTTCTCAGTAACCGGCTGGAAATCAAAACAGCCCAGCTCGACCTCGCTCGCATCGCCCTCACATGAAGCCTCATACACGGAACCAAAATAATTAGCAAAAGCATTCGCTTTCGCTTCGGCATCAGCGAACACCTCACCCTCATATATCATCTCAGTGGGTATACCACTCTGACTCTTGCGCCCATTTATAAACGACCAAAACTTCTGTGGATCTGTGTTTATTGTACGTTCAATGCTCTGTTGGTAATTTTTTGATTCTAATTGTGTCTGACGTTTAATAGAATTACGTAATGCTACGAATTCTGGTCTTAGTTCTAGTAAGCCTTGTTTTAATTTTTTGTGCAACCGATTTTTCGTTTTTATTTTATTTCTCAGATCCACAGAAAACCAGTCCGATCAGAATGCGGCCGAGAAGCTAATCTATATTTAGGCACAGATTCATCAATAAACTCATATATGATATCATAGAAAATACCGAGACACTTATTTACATCACTCACCTCCAGTAACTGCGTCCAGTCACAGGTCGACATTAAACTGTAAAGTAAGGAAAAATTTGCTTTTGAAAAATTGTACCTGTAAACCGATTTGAGATTCCTCTCCATGCGGTGGTCATCATTGAGGATAACAGAAAAGGTTAATGCAGGGTGATAGTCATCTTCTGACACGAGAGGGTTATCAGATCTGAAGACGTGCACAATACACATATCCGATAAAATAAAATCGAGAAACTTTAAATTTTTATTGGGAATTATATTGAGTTGCCTTAAGTTGTAGAAACTTGTAAAATCAGACAATGTTGTGTGTTTGTCATTGATCACATCGAGAGAGTAATTTGGTAAGTTAAAATCTCCAACAATCAAGATGTTCGCATTCTCAGCTAGGAGAGTTTCAAAAATATTATAGAAATCAATATAGTGCTCTAATGAAGTATTTGGTATAAAATAGACAACACATACATAGAACACATTTCTTTTAATCTAATTTAAGCTTATAAAACGACGATCCTTAGGGTCTCATGATTTTTGGGAACATATCCATATCTGGCGAATGTAGAAACTAGGGCATCATTACAGTGTTGGCCAAGAAATCACAAATAAGCAATGAAGTGTGTGATTGTGCAGCGCCATTTCCTTGAAGCAGTCAATGCATACTGCTTCATGGAAATGGCGCTGCACTTTGTTCGGTACGTCTTGTGGCAGGAATTGATAGTCTATTATGTCTTTAAAATTCGAATGTACTCGAGCTTTTTTTTTTTTTATCTTGGCGAATCAATACACTGGGAGGATTGACACGTTTCAATAGTTCTGTGACTTTGTTGACTTCATTTAGCGATTTCGAACTAACTTCAATTCGCCTCTATTTTTTTGTTCGAAATTCAACACTTGGAACAAAACATACATTGCTATGCTAATATTATCAGGGACTTCTCCAATTATTGTGATTCGATCATCGTTCATAGTCATTTATTTAATTCATTACGTTTTTATAGGTTGATAATGTGCTGGGGTGACCAGGGCGCTCGTCATCTTCAGCGTTTTCATGGTCTTCTTACTTACAACAACCAAAAGCAATATTTAACATTTCTAAGCCATTGCTGCATTTTATTACATTATTATAGCAACTTCTCGTATACATACTAATAATTAATAATCATTTATTGCCTAACAGGCTTTCGCGAAATACTAAGACAAATCCTAAATTACAAAAATAGATCACATCCGAACTTATTTCCGTGCCTTTTAAGTGTTTGCTTTATATTATATTATTTTATTGGTCGTAAAATTTAAACACTATGAGTCATTACAATCAGCATATAAGTCATTGTCCATGCACATGACTTTTACTAATGCGTGCAATTAAACTCAGGATTAAGAGGTTATGTAATTATAATGCAATTTAAATTTAAGTTTTATTATTGCAACTGTATATTGCTAGCTTCTAAAAACACAATAATTAATTTAATAGTAGTAGTAGCATGTTTCTGTGGCAAATTATGAGGTTGTAATTTTTTAATATTTTTTTAAATGATTCAGAAAACCCCTTAACGTATGGAATAGAGACATATTTCGAATTGTTTTGTGGTATATCTGTTTTTTTACTACCATTATAGTGTTTTTTTATACGTTTCGTAAATATTTTATCTACGTAGAATTTTGAGTAGTTATTATTTAAACAAAATAAATTATTCATGTGTGTCAGTTTCAAATAAAAGAAAAAAACAAAAACTTTCAAATTTAACTCCACACAATATTTATTCCAATTATGAACACTTTGGCTTAAAAGCTATCGTATGCCCTACACTAAAGATAAAAACGAACGCATAAGAGAAAACAAACGTAAAATGGCCAACAAATTTCTACATAAGTCTATAAGGCAAAAAAACTCACCAGTTGACAAAACATCTGTGTACAGAAAACATCAAACTTCAATCCTCAACAAGCACAACACACTTTCTGTGTTACTTTTTGAGGAGAAAAATATAGGGTTTCCAAATTTTCACTACGATGTTTCGTTTTTCCATCAACTTGTTTTTTTTTCAATAGGGCCCTGTATTTTATATTTTTAAATTTAAAGCCATTTTCAATTCAAAAATAAGTGGTATATCACATGTAATGGTTTAAACAAGTTTTCAATGTTTTTAGCTGTTATTTAAAATTATTCAATAAAAATCAGTTTTACTAACTAAACAGTTTGAATGCAGAGTAGTAGGTTTTGCAAAAACATTCTTTCGTCGTTGCTCACAATTATATAATAATAATAATAAAGTCTTTATTGCAAAATAATATATAAATATTTTACAATGGGCGAAGTTTTTTTTTTTTTTGAAAAGTTTATTATCAACAAGTATACAATTTACAAAGTATATATAACTAAACCTAAAACAGTGTGAAACACTGGTATCAAGGAAAACAAAATTAAAAATAATACTAAAAATAAAAAAAAAAACAACAATCACAGTGATCGGTACTACAAATTACAGTATTATAGTCCAACACTTAGAACTAAATTCATCCCATTCTCGGATGTCATAACTAAACTATATTATAGCAAAACAAGTGTAATCAATTATCTGCCAGAAACCCACTCAGTAATTTCTTAAATACCTTTAAATTATTTGACTTCTTAATCTCATTTGGTAGACCATTGTACGTCCTAGATGCCGAGTTGAGAGGACAATTTTTAGACCTATATTTATTCTAGCATTTGAAATATATACATGACCCTCCAACCTTGTACTATAATTATGTATTTCCCCAACATGTGCGATGTCCAAATTACATTTTTGTAGATTGTTTAATATTTTATAAATTAGTTTACTTTGTTCAGATTTTAAGATATTCTGTATTTTATACACCCGAAGTTCCCTATATAGCAATTCTGTATTATATAGAAAATCATAATTAAATAAAATTTTCAATATTTTGTTTTGTTTCATTTGTATTTCGTTGAGTGTTGTAGGGCAACAATTTCCCCAAATAGGTATCAAATACCTTATATGGGATAAGAAAAAACTATTATAGACAGTTAATTTAGTTCTATTAGAAAGATAATTTCGGCATTTGAAGATGTATGGTATAATTGACGTTAGTTTTAAAGTTATATTTTCTATATGTTTTTTCCAATTCAGTAATTCATCTATAAATAACCCCAAATACTTTACACATGACACTTTTTCCAATACTATATTATTAATTTGCAATTTCATAGAACTGACAAATTTATTTTTTGGCCTAAAAATCATGTATTTAGTTTTATCAGGATTAATTTTTAATTTATTACCATAAAGCCACCTAACATATCTATTCAGATCTGTGTTAATCTCTCCTACTAAATGATTTTCATTTGGACCATAATAAACTAAAACCGTGTCGTCTGCAAATGTAAAATAAGTTGCCTCTATATTTGAGATTTTCAGGTTTAATACATATATAGAATATAAAAGTGGCCCCAGCACAGACCCCTGAGGCACACCATAACTATTAACCAAAGTATCACTAGAATACCCGTTACACACAACAAACTGTTTCCTATTTACTAAAAAAGTCTTAATTACATTCAGAAAGCTAACATGAAACCCCAAATTGTTTAATTTATTTAAGAGTTTATCGAGGGATACAACATCAAAAGCTTTTTTAAGGTCTATAAATACTGCAACAACAATGTTTTTCTCATCTAAATATTTTGATATATAATTTACAAAGTCAAACGTAGCAGACAATGTGCTACTCTTTTCAACAAAACCATACTAGAATGGATCCACCATCAAGTTAGATCTAATGAAATCAACCATCCTCTTTTTAATGAGTTTTTCAATAATTTTGGAAAATATGCTTAGAACTGAAATTGGCCTATAGTTATGCATTTGACTTTTTTCACCACTTTTATATATAGGACTAATTTTACTTATTTTTAATTCGGGCGGAAAAACACCCGTCAAAAAAACATTATTTATTAATTTTGTAAGAATTTCCAGAATATCATCTTTTAAATTATGCAAATCAATAGTGGTTACCCTGTCAAGACCTGGGGCAGAATTTTTTCGAATATCCAGTATGATTTCACCGACCTCATTCATATCAGTAAGATCTACCTGATACATACTTTTTTCACTCGTCACCTCATTAAGTATAAGCTCATTATCTCCATTATTCATATTAGATATTTCATCATTCAAGTCACCGACCACATTCTCCCCTACCCTAGCAAAATGATTATTTAATTCATGTACAATGTTTTTACCATTTTCTGTGCGTTCACCTTCTATTAATAAATATTCAATATTATTGTTCCCAGATTGCTTATCAAAAAATTTATTTATAAATTGCCACTGCTTTTTTATATTGCTACCTGCCTTATTCCACTCTGTACTAAAATACTGATTTTTTGCTATTTTTATCTTATTGTTTATTTGATTTTTTAATCTTTTAAATTCTGAAATCAGTTGTTCATTTCTAGGCTCTTTTAATTTCCTTTTATAAATTTTATCGCGCTGTTGCATGAGTTCAATAATTTCGTGGTTAACCCAATTATTATTTTCTCTTATTCTTATAATTTTAGAGTATTTAGCATTATTTTTACATTGGTTGATTAATTCAATCAAGTCCTTAAATGATGAAACATCCACACAATTCTTTCTTGATCTAAACAAAGACACAAATTTTCTATAATCAATAAAATTAAGAGTTTTATTAATTAATGGTTTATATATTTTTATAGTATCACATATCTGAAATGTAACACGATTATGATCCGAAAGCGAGTTATATTCTACTTTAACATTATTAACTAAATTAGTATGATAACTAGATATGATATGATCAATCAAACTTGCGGAGTTAGCCGTTACCCGAGTTGCATTTACTAAGGAAATATTACAATTTATCTTAAAATTATTCAACAATAACATATTCTTATATTCCCTGACAAGATTAGAATTCTCTAATAAATTAATATTTACATTTTTCTGATATTTTATGAGAATAGTTTCAAGATCTGACAAGAAGTCAATATTACTATATGACGGAGGCTTATATAATACTGTCAATTTAAGATCACTATCATTTAAACTAATGCACAACCAGTCCATTACCTGATTAGTTTTGGAACTTGCCAATATTCTATACTTCAACGACCCCTTCACATAGAAAGACACTCCTCCTCCCCTGCCCTCTCTACAACAATGGACAGCATTGAACCCTGGGACGTCGTAAAGTAGAGTTTCATTATTATTAAGCCAGGTTTCTGTCAACGCCAGGACATCACACTTGCCGTTGTTCAGGAAACATTGTATTTGATCTATCTTATTTCTAAGGCTTTGGACGTTCATGTATATCACATTTATCTTATTTACATTATTTGCTGCTAGTTACTCCTGTAAATCATGCAACTGCTCCTCATCTTCAATTGCAATGATCTTTGAGTTTTCTTCTTTACGCAAAAGGATATTTCCATCATTGAGCCACAAATACTTGTAATTGTTATCCTTCTTAAATATACGTGCTGATGTCATGAGTTGAAATACAGTTCCTCACTTAACCCCTTAGTTATCAGTTACAAACATATAAAAATAATAAATAACAAGATGAAACAGCATACTCTCCACAATACCAAAATTGAAAGAACAAATCAAACAAATATTACAATCAGCAATCTTAAATCAAATGGAAAAAAAGTTGGTATATTATTATTGGACAATCCCAAATTGAAAAAAAAAAAAACAAATCCATGGCACATCAACAAATAAATAGCACTGTCAATATAAATCAAACAAATTCGGCTATAGAATCATACATAGTATTCTTAAATCTAATACCTTTCAAAAACTTATAATTATCCGGTACCCTATTATAGATATTACATACATTGTAAGAGAATGATCTTTCAAACATAGCTGTGCAGTGACTTGGAGGTGATATAGTAAGCTTGCGACGAATATTCACATCATGAATAGAACCCCGAAATTTAATCTTGTTATACAAATAATCTGGAGTTTTTGTAGTTATAATTTTATTAAAGAAGACTAAGGAATGAAGAGCACGTCGTTCGTTCATCCTCAGCCACCCAATTTCACGAAGCTTAGCACTGATGCCACGCTCACCCCTCCTAATTCCTCGTATGAGTCGAACACAGGCATTTTGCATTAACTGGATTCTTTTTTGGTCAATATCAGTCAGGCATGGGCCATATATAGTATCGGCAAAATTAAAATGTGAAAGTACCAGTGAATCACACAAAAGTTTCTTAGTGCATTCACTAAGCAACCTTCTTTTGCTATACAGTAATTTTAAGTTCATGAAAGCACGCCTAATACATTGGCTTACATGTTGACTAAATCTTAAATGCGTGTCCAATATCAAACCCAAATTTCTCGCGAACTTTGCACATTTAAGTTGCACGTTATCCACGCTCAACTTAAACGAATCCGTATAGCGATTCCTGTGTGAACTTCTACCAAAAAGTAATAGTTCCGACTTAGTAGGATTTATTTGAAGGCAATGGGCATTAGATATTTCCACAAGCGAAGCCAAGTCAAGATTCATCTTATCGATGCTTCCTTCTAACTTCTCTGGCATAAAAGAGCAGTACAGTTGAGTGTCATCTGCATAAATATGCGTGTCACAGTGCTTTAGTCGTTTTGTCAACTGGGATGTATAGCGACAAAACAAGATTGGGCCCAAGATTGAACCTTGAGGCACACCTTTATTAATATTTATGTTATTATTTGACAATTTATTTCTGTCTCAGTACAACATTTTATTCTGTACGCGACTTTTTAAATTTAGTTGAAGTTTTTGTGCTTTTTGAAGTTATTAAGAAACGCCTTTCTCAGAAGAATGTTTTATGCAAAATAAATGCCAAACTATCGCGATTTTTCTTGAATAATTTAAAATAAGAGCTAAAACACTGGAAACTCGTTTAAACCATTACGTGTGATATACCACCTATTTTTGAATTGAAAATGGCTTTAAATTTAACAATAAAAAATCCAGGGCCGTATTTAAAAAAAACGAAGTTGATGATGGTTTTTCGAAAACGAAACGTCGTAGCGAAAATTTGCAAACGCTATATTTTTCTTCTCAAAAAGCCACAAGATAGTGCTTTTCTTTTTCTTATATCTGTAAAAATAATGTCAGAAATAAATAAAAACTAAAATCACAAAATATCGTTTTTCAAAAATGTTCAAAAACGGCTAAAGTTAGTTTACTTTTGAAAACGTGTTTAAATTGTACAACTTTTCTCTAATTTAGCCGACTTTGTAACTCGTACCGTTTCCAAGATTAGAATGCTATCCCATTCTTATCACAGTGTATACGAAAAGCTAGAAGTCGGGTGAATTTAACTAGTAAAAAATATAAACGGGGCCTCATTTAAAAATGCACTGCTAACAAATACCCTGCAGTCTCACCAAAATGCGACATTTGTAGTAAATAGTGGCGAAACTTCTCCTTAAATTCTCAGAGTTGTAATAAGAATCTAAAAAAATCGGTTGTGTCGCCCCAAAACTTTTCCGACAGGATATTATATAATCTGAAATATATGACCTGCGTAACGAAACAGATTTTTAATAATTATTATTAGTTCTAGTAAACTGACCTAACAAACTCACTAATTTAATCAAAAATTAGAAATTAAAAGAAGTTGCCAGAGCTGGGATTCGAACCCAGGACTTTCAGCATGCAAAGCGCACGCTCTATCAATTACCCCAAAAACCTTATAAAATTACTTTATTATTAAAGGGCGGAATATATGCAAAGTGCATATATTTGCATATTTTGCATATCTTTACAAATTTCATAAAAAATTGCATATTTCGGCAAAAATAAAATGTGTGAGCATATTTTTATGTTTTTCGTTTTATCAAAAGATTAAGTGCGAACCTTGCAAGTAATTGAGGAGTTAGTTTACCTCCAGAGCCCGTAATTACTCGATGGGGAACATGGATTAAGGCCGAGATATTCTACGCAGACCATTTTGAAGCCATTAAAGGCATAGTTTTAGATATAGAAGACAATTCACAGTGTGTAGTGCAAAGTCAAGCAGTATTAAAAAATGTACATTTAGCTAAGGAACTTGTTTTTAGTAAGGTTAATTTTAGTTTTATACCAGATATAATAACTTCGTTAGAAAGTAGGAATATAAGTTTAAGGGAATCATTTAAAATTGTTGAAACTTTTTCCGACAAATGCAAAAAAGTTCCCGGTGATGTAGGAAATCAAGTAAGAAGTAAACTCGAAGTTATTGTGGGAAAGAAAGAAGGCTTTAAGTATTTAATGGAAGTCAAAAATATTTTTGATACTAAACCATCCACAAAATAATACCTTGGCCTTATAACTTACTACCCAAATTAAAATATTGCCAGATCACATCGGTAGATGTTGAAAGAACTTTTTCTTTGTACAAACATATTTTTACAGACAGAAGGCAAACACTTTTATCGGCAAATTTTGAAAAATATATCGTTATATGCATTTTATACTATTTCAGGTTAAAAATTTTACCTATTATATTTTTCTTTTAATTTTACTTAAAATAAATAATTTTTGTAAGAGTCGGCGTTTCTTTATTTCCATTTTTCCATGGTATATTTATGGCATATAATTGCATATTTTGACAAATAAATGCATATTGTTGCATATTTCAAAGAAAAACTATGCATATATATGCGCATATTTTAACTGAATTGACGTGCATATATTCCGCCCTTTATTTATTATATTATGTTAAGAATTATAGGTTCCAACTACCTAACTGGTGAAATTTGAAACGCAATTTTCTCGAGAATTATGAGTGAAAATATCAAATCACTCGGCCCCTACTCCTATTTGAAAATTTTGCGGTTGTATCCACCCCTAACACAGGGCTTAAGCAATTTCAACCAAATAGATATACCAAAATTTAGCTCAATTGGTTAAAGCGTTTGGGCGCTACCGTAGAAGAATACATACAGACAGACAGACTTCCTTCTGGAAATGGTCTTAATCGTCTCAGGGAACTTCAAAATAGTTATATCCGCTTTTATGTCAATTTTAGCGCATTCACAATACTTTCCCTGTCAGGGAAAGTAAAAATGGATACTACTCAATAATAAGCCATATTTATGTATAATACTTGTATCTCTAATTTGTTTTTTGAAATTATAGGTAAACAAGCTGTCTTAGTCCTCTACTGTGACAATTCGCACATGGGGGAGGATATGATGGTCGAACCAGGTTTGGTTATGATTTTCGCACATGGTATTGAATAACTTGTAAATATACGAACTTATTACTACTCCCATTACATTCCAAGATATTTTTTTTTTTAATTTGAATTCTTATTATTGTGGTGCATTATTTTTGTTGTGTGCCAACTTTTTCTCGTGTATGTTGCACTATTACATAAATTATATAAATATCGAATAAATTGTAATAACCCGACTGCCAATTTTACATGTATTAAATAAATATCTCATACTAATTAGTCATAATGCTGAAATTGGGGTAAAATAATTAATTCGTGATAAAATGTGAATTTGTAACAATCAGTAGACTTAAGAGAAAAATATGTTATAGCATTATATGTAGAAATATGTATTATTAATGTATAACAGGACGTTTCGTATTAGACGTTTATGGAGAACTAAACAACGGATGATTTTGAAAATTTGGTTACTTCAGTAGGTCAATCTAATCTATACTGCTAAATTAGGCGTTTGTGCCACTTCCGGTTATACCGGAAGTTGATAGCAACTTTCTTATTCCAAAGGAACACCCTGTATGTAATTATATTTTTGGGTTCCTTATCTGTTTTGAGGTATTTTGTCTTTCTTCCCTATACTTATCTTTAACTGTTTATGACCATGAAATTTATTGTGAATTTTTTTGACCCAAAACAGGTCTCTGGAAAATATTCACCATTTGGTCATGCGAATAGGCAAAAATCCATTATCTTGACAGAAAAGAGTTATGAATGAAGTTTCAATGAACTTATTTATTATTCGTTGCAAATGTGACAAAATTATAGAAAAAGCATTCAGGAAGTTTAACGAAATGTATCCTGATTTGCAGCCAATGCCCATGACGATGTTTGCACTATTACAACAGAATTTCATGAATTAAGGGTCAAAGTGAACAGCAAAAAACACTATATTTAGCGAAGACTGACCTCAGATAAAGAAACAATATTTTTATCTCCTTTAGCGCTGGTTGTTAATTAGTATTGAGTGCATTAACCTTCTGCTTGTTTCTTGATAAAAAAAAACTACGTCTACTCCGCTTTATAGATGTTTGAATTCTCAAACTGCCACACATGTTTCGAGACAAACTTGTCTCAACATCAGGGGTTAATCTGCATACAGGTTTACAGTCAAATTAACAGATTACATGGAGTCTTACCCTTTTGTGTAAATTAGGTAAACTTAAATCTAGCACATAAAAAAAACAATACATATGTAGGCTAAAATATAGCGGCTATCTCACAATAATAATCACATATTTGTAATTACATTTTTCTTTTTGAAAATCAAAAAGCAATTTTTAGCGAGATATTGTCTGTAATCGTTAGTAATCTGCCATGTAATCTCCGATTAGGTAATCGGTTCTGTCGCTAAAACTTGGCGGTTATTCCAGATTATTTCCTTGTATGAAGAGGTTATGTGTCATAATTTGTAAGTTTGTTATAAGCATAAGAGTTATGATTTGCCGAAATGCATTTGTATATCGTCCTCTGTTTAAGTTTAACCCGTGCTTTTATTTTTATGATGAAAATTTTTGATATCAACCCATGCAATGCAATTAGACACCACAAATAAAATACCACTGCTTCCACACACAAAGGCAAACTAACATCGGCTGTCCCAGGTCTCTGTTCCGGAACGGTATTTTTAGGACTCACTTAGTTTACCGCCCTAAACTCTAACATAGACTTTTTCATAGAATTTGCATAATTTTAATGTATTAGTTTTGGCCAGGTTTTACCGATAATTCACTGTGTACCTACTGTCTGACATAAACTATACTTAACCTAACTTCTACAGCCGCGGCAACACAATACACAATTTGCAATAATCGACAGTAACTCAGGTCGGGACTTGGGTTACATAATCTATTATCGTATTATAAGCTATTAGAAAACATTTGACGTCATACCCACGTCACAACCACTTCCCCTATAATCGGTTTGTCGCTAAAACAAATCGGTTACTGAATATTGGTAATCGTTTAATACACGATATCCCGCTAAAAATTGCTTATAGCATTCGCATACATTTTAAAGTTATAGTACGGTATAACAACTTCGCAGTGTCTTATTGTTGTTAAATTTTTGAAAGTGACATGTGATATTCCTTAATAGAGGTTATTTATTATTAAATATCTGTCTTTTTTAATACGTGGTATGGTTTTGTACTCAAAGCTGGATCGGTCTGTATCTCAGTAAAATAAACAAACATAGAAATGTCATCTAATTTCAATGTATGTCTTCATAACATAAAGGTCAATTTTTTAATGACAGAAGGAGTGTTGTAAACAAAAGTCAGTGCCGTAGTATATTTCTTTTGAAATCGTGGTATTTACATATCCGGAAAAATTATGTCAAATTGTTTTTACATTTTTATCCATTTGGCGAATTCATTAAGCTTGAGCAAAGATACAAAATATTATATAATATCAATGGGAAACTGTATTACGCATCAGAAAAATAAATAAAGATTACGGTGTAATTATACTTCAATTATTATTGGTATAGAGACAAACTGTTTGCAGGAACTGAAACGATCGTGTCTGAAAGGGTCTTACTTACGTACGTAAGTAAGCTGATATATCAGCGTACATGTGACGTAACGGAGAGTGTCAGAGTTTTTAATGGATAATGTAACTTTCGTACTTTTGTTTGCTATTGAAATTGCAATGTTTTCGTGGTCTCAAATTGGGTCTTGTTCTGCTACATACAAAATATATACCTATTATGAAATATACAGCATTTTATGAATTTACAATTATTGTTGTTTATTATATTACTGTCTATTTTACAACTAGGTGTATAGTATATTTAAACAACTCATGTTAACTCCTATCGCTGCAAAATCCCAAAATCTACGCCATTGTACTTACTTGTGACACGTAACCTAACGCGGAAAAATCACTCGACATGCAAACTAAGCACTTTTTTCTCCCCTTTATTTAAAGGAAAACCAGTTTTACACACTACAAATGCAGTAAAGTGGAAGAGTCTCGTAAAATTCACTTAATTCGGGTTATAAAACTGTACGTAGTACTACTAGCACCCCACACGTCAACTTGAAGTGTAAATAATAAACAAACCCTCCGCGGGGTTACCACACATTTATATCCGTAGAACTGTATTTTTGTGAATCATATTATATTTGATTGATTTCTTGACGTTAAATATTTTATCAACATATAATGGAAGCCGAATACAAAAAGAAATATTATGAATATTGTATAGTTCTGCAATGTAAGAACACTGTGACCAACCCTAATAAAAATTTACACTGGGATGTGAAATACGAGTTCTGATTCTATGAATAAAACGAACAATTTGCAACAGTGTTAGATTTTATTAGTTATGTAAGCTACAAACATTTTTGTGATTATTTTCTTGTTATGCCACTTCTATGTTTATTTATTTTTCTGAGGTCTGTATTATTCGAAATTAAGCTATTTAACTCTAACAGCATATTACTTTATATAGGATGTTGTTATTAACGGGTAGATAAAGTGTACATTTTTTTTTTGCTTGTGTTTTTTGTATAATTTTGTCACATCATAAATAATAGACAAGTTCTTTAAAACCTCATTTGTGTAATTATTTACAAGACGCTTTCATTAATATACAACAAACGTTTTAATATTTAGGAAATAAATGTCAATTATTATAACTTTATTGACAAATCAAACAACGTCAGCTTCACAAAATGATTTATATTATATGTTAAATCGCAGGTGGGGGAGAGATTTTGCCAGATATGTTTCGGAATTTTTATAATTCCAACTTCAGTGGCATCTTACGCAAGATTATATCATCAGATTAAACATTTCTATATGCATCATGTGAAAAAATCTATTGAAACACAAATAAAAAAATAAAATTTCTCTTTCAGATGAAATTACAAAATTGTAAGCAACCAAAGATAAAGTAAATTTTATAAAAATTCAATATATTTTTTTATCCTTATAACACATATTTAATCTTATAATATATGGAGGAGACAACAATTATGACGCTATTATTTAAAAATAGTTGTCCAGCGAGAAATGAATTGTTACATTTTGTATAGGTACATATTTTCTAATTTGCTATAAGATATTTTTCGTCCATCTCATATCATTGTTAAATCAATCTTTTGAATTAATTTTTGCTACAAAATTTACGTTAATTGTATATTCCGGGTGTATGAAAGTTAGTGACTATATTTGTACCTAAAAAAGTTTTTTTTGGTAACCGTCAAAAAATTAACTTTTTCTGTAATAATTGCCACTACAGTTGACAATTTTATTCCTCTATGATAAAATAAATAACTGCTACCAAACTTTTTGTTTTGTATATACGAGACATGTTTTAAAGTAAGTACCGTTTTGGAATTAAAAAACAAAAACATAGTCGACTTCGTACCAAAATTATTTGATTATACCTTAAACTATTTTTCAACATAATTTCCGTCAATATTGATACACTTGTCATACCGTACAACCAGCTTTTGAAATCCTTTCTCGAAGAAATCTGCCGCCTGACTCGACAACCATGGCAGCACTGTTGTTTTGACAGCGTTCGCATCGTCGTGGCGTGGTCCTCCCGGATGTTTCCTCAAATTTAATAATAAATGGAAATCACTAGGTGCAAGATCAGGGCTGTATGGTGGATGATCAACTTGTTCCCAGCCAAATGATCGGATTAGTGTTTGAGTTTGATTTGCTGTGTGATGCCTGACATTGTCATGAAGCAAAACGATATCCTTGCTCACCATGCCACGCCTTTTGTTTTGGATTGCTCCGCGCAAATTTCTTAACGTCTCACAATAAGATACCGCATTTATTGTTGTAGCGCTCTAGGAATGTGAGAGAATTGGCTAAACGTTTGCTTTTGTAAACTTCCGTCAGCAGTTTCGGAACCGAGCGTGCGCATAACTTTTGGTACTTCAAACGTACTGACACAATTGCGTGAATCACACTTCTTGACACTTCAGGAAACCTGTGATATCATAAATCGTCTGTTCTCTTTCACTTTTTCATAAATGTTTTGCACCAAGTCATCAGTAATAAGTGAAGGTCGTCCACTTCGTTCCTCGTCATGCACATACGTACGGCTCTTACCCATTTCCTTACCATCCCATCACTCATAATGTTTTCTTTGTAAACTGACGATGAATTTCAGCTGCTTTCACGCCTTTAGCATTAAGAAAACGTATCACATCGCGTAATTCACAGTCGGCGGCATATTTGATCGGAGGAGGCATTTGCAACACTCGTAAACAACCTTTAAGACTGTCGAATGGATCAGTAATGGCCGCTGTGGCTTGGCAACAGGTACCGGTACACAGCGGCGGAATTCCAAAATGGTGCTTAATTTAAAAACATGCCTCAAAGATTAAAATTAATTTTTTATTTTGTTTATTTAATTAAAAATTCATTCTTATAATCACAAAATTAACAATGAGATATATTAATGAGTTGCTTGTTACATAATGTAACAAGGTCATGTGAAACAAATTTTCAACAAAACTAAGTCTTGTTACATTATGTAACAAGCAACTCATTAATAGGGACTCCCGCCAGGGAATTCGGGCGTGTCTAGTGTTGGCAATAGGATAAAAAAACATCCTATTGTCTTTCAACTCTCGTGCTGGTATAACCGCTTCGTAAATGTTGGAAATTTGGGTCACACTGCCTGCCGATCACCACTGATGAGTTGTGGATCAACGAACCGGCCGTCTGGTGGTGTGAAACAAATTTCCAACTCATGAATAGGTCCTCCCGCCAGGGAATTCGGGAGTTTCTAGTGTTGGCAATATGATATGATGGAGTTGTTGCTTCTCGTCCGGCCATCGTTTGTGAACTGTGTTTCACCGGGCATATTGCCTGCTCACACTAGATGTCGCCAAAAACATCTTGTTGTCAATGAGATATATACTTAGGAAATATTGTTGAAGATATAGTAGGAATTTAGATATAGAAAATAACTTTAAGATACCAATTATACCAAAACATCATAAACCTTCTGCTCAGGCACCTGTTTCCACCAGGATTGGCATGGTATTTTGTTGCGTTTAGTTTTGATCATGAATTGTAGTGGTGCGGAAATGTTTCGGAAAATGTTGGTTTGGTATAACGAAAACTAGAAAACATTCGTCCTCAGAGGTAAAGGCTATAAAAAAAACGCATATAACAGCTTAAGATAAAGATGTCTTACTAAAACATTTGCGATAGGTGAGTGTACTAACAAAAACTCCGACATCAATTAATAAGTAAATCAAATGTCGGTAGAAAAAAAAATCAGTGGTAAATTGAAGTGTCTGAGCGAGTTTGAAGTAGATATTGTTCGGCGAAAAATTTAATGTTACGTGCAACAACAAACTGTAGCCACAATAAAATCCCTCAAGTTGCAGCTACAAGACGACGAATTTGGTTAAATCGAGGTTTGATACGCAGAACAAATTGATTAAAATGCTATATTATGCAGTTTCAGAAAATTGA
Organism: Apoderus coryli; assembly: GCA_911728435.2. Taxonomy (NCBI): domain Eukaryota; kingdom Metazoa; phylum Arthropoda; class Insecta; order Coleoptera; family Attelabidae; genus Apoderus; species Apoderus coryli. Next base: position 3,435,363 of record OU452204.1, on the reverse strand, counting down.
TGCATAGCTAATTGTTTATTATTATCGACAAAAAAACATAATGGACTCAAAACTGGACTACCACGAAGACACTACTGCAGAATTCTTTGAAGAGTGATTTAAAAATCAGCTATACTGCCACATAGTGAATAGTAATCAATAAGGCCATAATAGCAGTCAGCTGAGAAAAGTGCCAATTGTGGGGAACACCAAACTACAAGGTAGTATTATTATTATCCATATAATCCAAAAACAAACGTAACAGACGTCGTTGATATAACGTTTAGTAAAGTATACTATATTTTTATGGCTAATATTTGCATGTTACCTTGTGAATTATTGGTTGATCTATAGGACGGATAGCATATGCATTGCATACATCCTATTCCTCCATATCCATCTAAACGGTATTATCTAAGGGTGGTGTGGAAAGGGAAGGAGTTTAATTAGATTTGCTTTGATACTTCTTACATTTCATTGTATTGTTTTTATTTTAGTAAAATTCTGATTCTAATTCGGAGCTATAGGTGTCAATTAGTTTGTCTGTCATGTCGGTTGCCACTAAGTAATCCTTGTGATGTAACAAGACTTGATGGTATGTATGTTTCAAAATTGCTTCGCTCAATTATGTCATGTTTCATAAATTCATTTGCTGTTTTGGGTGAGGAGAATTTTATACCTAACCGGTTTTTCCCCTTTTTAGTAATGCTTAAAACTCCGTTTATATTATTGTTTTTTATTCTACCTAACTTTATTGGGTGTGAGTTTCCATCATTTTGTTCTTTACTTTCTAGTATAATCAGATATGGTGGAGTGTCGCAATATCTATAATGGTTTATAACTAGTCGGTTTGGCTTAACGTTTGAGCTCACATAGGGGAGTCCTATTAGCCCCCCCTCCGGAATTGTATTCATTAAAACGAAACTATATAGTTTCATATGAATGTTCTAGTAGATTCTATTCTGTATGATAAGTTAGGTTAAGAGGTATGTGGTTGTGATGAAATTGGTTAATTAAACTAATAAGGCACGGACTTATCGCAGTTCCTAGTTATGATGTTTTATTCGTAACGTTTATGTATTTTATTAATCATTATCTATTTTCCGCACATTCAATTTTTAGCGTCTTTCACTCGTGTTGACAATCGGCTATTTTCTTAATCTAAATTCCTACTATACCAGGTTTTTTTAGAGCAGCCCATTTTTGTGAATTTTTTTAAAAATCTAATTTTAAGTAATGATTTAAATATCAAGTTAATGGTATTTTGGTGACTTTTATAAGTAACTTATAAACAATAATCATTGAGGGTGTTTAAAAGAATATCACCAACATGTCATTAACTTAATTAATTTTGTTAAATAATTTTTCACGAAAAAGCGTTCCGTCTTTGTAGACGCACCATCGACCAAAAAGGCGCAGACAAACTATTATCACGTCACGTGTTATCACATCGGCAAAATCTCACATGCTATCACGCCTTAGAAACAAGACTACGTAACAACGAGGATCATTTTTATTACAAACTCTGATTGACCCAGTGTTGCGATTAGTACGGTTTTAAATTATGTGATCGCTTGTCCAAAATTATCGATTTTCTACAGCATAAAGACAATGGCATAAGCATAATCATAAAAGTTAATTTGAAAAAATAGTCCATTCTTAAGTGCAGTTGCAATTTAGTGTTTAAATGAAAGTCAAATCTCCACAAGATAAATTTAATAGAAATTAGAAACTATCGGCCATACATGTTTCGGGACTAGACCAGTCCCATCTTCAGTGGCATGTCAACAATCGTACAAAACACAACGCTAAGACATACAATACTCAAGTCATATTTCTATTGAAGTCTGAAAAACACACCTCATTTTTAGTTCGTTTATTGATATGCACAATTATCGTTCAACTTACCATTTTATGGAAAAAAAAATTGATTTATTAATTTTTTTTTCTTTTTTTTTCTTATTAAAATTCATTGTAATCATAGGGACCGTTTCGTCGTAAATTAGAATATCCATTATTATACAAAACATAATACACACAACATCAATGTTTGAGCGGTCATTTTCCTATACGGTTCTAAAGATTACAACGCCCTACCGGAGAATATAAAAAGTTTACAGGGATTTTCGTTTAGGATCACTGTCAGACACGTAATAGAGCATATTAATTTGTAAAAAAAGATACTTATTTTGGTCAGCAATATCAAATTTCAGTTTAGATTAAGGTAAAATATAAGTTAAACTTAGGTTAAGTTAGGAAGCACTGCTTCGTCTTTTGTAAAAATATCTTTTTTTTTTACAATAAAGTATTTATTATTATTATTATTATTATTATTAAAACACAAAAAATTTGGGTTAAGGAAATCAGCTGTGCTCTATCTAAAACTCAAATTTAGATATCTACGGTTATATATCGTTGTTTAAACTGATTTAATTATGTTTATAGTTATGATTATGCTATATAAACGGGAAAATTATTTTGGTCTATCTATCTAAAAAAAACATCTTTTAAGGTAATTTACCATTTCCTTTTACCCAAACCTTGTGTTAAACACGATTTTATTGGCAAATATATGATAAAATTATGTTAAAATCCGATAATTATATGTAAAACACAAATATTGCTCTCACGCGTAATATAACAGGCGTACTGAAAATGTCAATTTGCAAGAACACAATATGCACTCACCTATAACTTCACGTGAGCTGTATGAAATGATCGTAATATACTTACAAATCCATTCATCACACGCCTAAATTCTATTGCAGATTTTTGGACGTCCGTGACATTGCGTAATATCACGTAACTTCACGTGACGTGATAATGGTCTGTGTCCGCCTTAAATCGCGTTGTGGGTTAAAAGTAAACCTTACTCCTTACAAAACAATATTCTGATACTTGACCTTTATATTGAATTTCAAAATAAATCTTAAATCGAATAAGTTTAGAAAATACAGTATGCTCCCGAACTCAATACACCATGAAGTAAAGTTATGTACAATTCCTTCAGACTCATGGTTTTTAGTATATTTTGGTAATTTTTTCGTATTAAAATAGCTTTGTAATACGTCAAAAGTTTAAATTTATCAAAGAGGTTAAGTACTACAGAGAACTACGCTCTTGATATCATTACATTAATTAATAGAGGTACTTTTTATTATTTTTAGAATAGTTCCTGAAGCAACATGCTGGAAACTATCTGTCTTTTAAAAGTAACTTTTTTCAATCTTGTTTAATTTATTATAATTTGATCTCAAAAAATCAGTATAATGTATATTTTTATCGGAGACAGGAAATTATATCAAAAAGAGCCGAAAAAAAATAAATTTTGTTAATCGAAATTATTTATTATTTTGTGTAATGTAGCTATTTTGCTGAATATTGAAAAAATATGTTTAAATGTTTATATTAATCATAATATTGTGTTATTCTAGGTACATAAGATTTTTTTTATTTGTATTTATACCTACTTAATTTTTTAAATATTGCTTTATTTTTTTGTTTATAATGTTATTAAATCGTAATTAATATATTTGATTAGTTTTATTTAATGATTATGAACAGCTCTCAACCACATACGAGGTCTGTTCAAAAAGTTCCCGGAATTTTTGAATTGCGCGCGTCTGGAGAGTCCGGTGGTCAATTTTTTTTTTATTGTGTTGGTACACATGTCCCTAATGTATGGTGAAATTTTCAGCTGTATTCATTGTTTACATTCTGTCTTGTAGCGGCTGGTGTAGACGTGTTTTTTTGAGCTCGGCGATTTTTGTTAGTTTAAACCATGGAAGAATTGAAGAGTCAAAGAATTTGTATTAAATTTTGCGTGAAAAATGAAATAAAGTGTAACCAAGTGTGCGAAATGTTACAGAGAGCCTACGGTGAGTCTGCTATGAAAAAAACAAGTGTTTACGAGTGGTATAAGCGTTTCCAAGATGGCCGCGAAGACGTTGAAGACGACGAACGCTCCGGTCGACCCAGCACGTCAATAATCGATGAAAATGTGGGAAAAGTGGAAAAAATGATTATGGATGATCGCCGAATCACAATTAGAGAAGTTGCTAATGAAGTTGGCATATCAGTTGGCTCATGCCATCATATTTTTTCAAAGGTTTTGGGCATGAAACGAGTGGCAGCAAAATTCGTTCCAAAACTGCTGAATTTTGATCAAAAAAACAAACGCATTGCCATCGCTCAGGAGCTGTTAAACGACGATCTAAATTTACTTGAAAGGGTCATAACTGGTGATGAAACATGGGTGTACGGTTATGATGTCGAAACAAAAGCACAATCGTCCACGTGGAAGCACTCAACGTCACCAAGAGTGAAAAAAGCACGTCAAGTTCGATTAAATGTCAAGGTTTTGCTTACTGTTTTCTTCGATTATAATGGCATAGTGCATAAAGAATTCTTGCTAAAAGGTCAAACCGTCAATAAGGAGTATTACCTTGAAGTAATGCGACGTTTTCGTGAAGCAATTCGAAAAAAACGCCCCGATTTATGGAAAAACAATTCATGGGTTTTGCACCACGATAACGCACCTGCTCATTCATCGTTGCTCATTCGTGATTTTTTGGCTAAAAACAAGACTTTAATCATGCCCCAACCTCCTTATTCACCAGATATCGCTCCGTGTGATTTTTTCCTGTTCCCAAAGTTGAAGAGACCCATGAAAGGACAGCGTTTTTCATCGATTGAAGAGATAAAGGCAGAATCGCTGAGAGTGCTACAGAGCATTACAAAAACTGACTATCAAGGGTGTTTCGAAGACTGGAAAAAACGCTGGCATAAGTGTATTATATCTAGGGGGGATTACTTTGAAGGGGACCATATAGATGTAGACGAATAAATAAATATTTTTTTAGATAATGAGAATTCCGGGTACTTTTTGAACAGACCTCGTATGTGAGTTCCTTAAAATATAAGTAAAACAGATGAATTTATTTTGTTTAGAAATTCATCAACAACATTTACTTATGACAACGTTGTAAATGTAGTAATTACCGTCGTCTTTTTGTGATGACCCGGGAACGAATTTACATAGTAGGTATACCATATAGAGGTGCGAACTTGTAAGCCCGGTCCCCAACAATTGTCTAATGCGGTATAGAATCAGAAATTGGGTATAGTACGTAATCGTAATTATCCAGTTTGTACATATCTCGGCACTAAACTTTTCTCTAAAACTCTTAACTTCTGCAAAATAAGTCCCCATCATTTTGCATCTAATTAGGCCTTATATTCTGAACAACTTTTAAATTCCAAACTCTCTATTTCTGCCACAGGTTGTAGATTTTTTTATAATACAAGGTGTTTCTAAAATAGGTGGTCAAAATTTGTGCGCCAATTGAGGAAGTCTAATCATGAAAAAAATCAAAATTGTAATTTTTCGGAAAGTCCTTATTTACAAAGGTACAGGGTGTTAAAGATGACTGCCCGAGGACGATTTTTTTGAAATATTTTCGAAACGAGTAAAGATGAATTAATCAAATGTAGCATATTTATTCACCTAGTTAAATGTCGTAAACTGACATGAAATTGAATAAAAAAGGATGACCATAGGCGGGTAAACGGGGGGACCCTTGCCTAAATTATAACCTACCTCTTTTTCCCTGAGGACGATTTTTTTGAAATATTTTCGAAACGAGTAAAGATGAATTAATCAAATGTAGCATATTTATTCACCTAGTTAAATGTCGTAAACTGGCATGAAATTGAATAAAAAAGGATGACCATAGGCGGGTAAACGGGGGGACCCTTGCCTTAATTATAACCTACCTCTTTTTCCCTGAGGACGATTTTTTTGAAATATTTTCGGAACGAATGACCGTCACCAAACACCAGAGTGTAGTTAGATCATCGGGTGAATTAAGCATTCGCAACTCTTAGATCCAATTGAAATCACAAAAACCGTCACAGAAGGGGTTCCATGTTGGAATATAGGTAAATGGTCGGCGTTTCGAACAGCTAAAAAAGTAATTTCTTACATAGTCTTTTGTTTTTCATTACAAGTTTGAGATGAAATAACTATTTTGTTTTTCGGAAAACCTATACTGGGCCACAAAATTGAAATAAATTATGTATTATCAAAAACAGTTGAAGTTAGGTGCAGTAGGGAAATGTTAACAAAAAATACTCATAATTGAACAAGGAATCCAAAAATGTAATAATATATAGGGTTCCATTTGAAATTAGAGAGTTGATATCAACTTCCAGTATAACCAGAAGTGGATCGTTAGTTTTCCCAAAATTCCTAATGTACCACCTACCGTGCATCACCCTGTATATATTGTAACCTATCATTCCACAGGTATGTGTAATTCAATAGCTGGCTGTTCAGTGGTTTTGAATTTGAATGGAAATTAGAGAGTTGATATCAACTTCCGGTATAACCCGAAGTGACACACAAATCTCAATATTTTTGACTGAACAGGCAATTTGGTCAGTAGACCAAATTGAACTGAAACTCGCCCAATCAAAAATAAAGGCCTTTATTATTATTATTGTCCTATGTAATCGCTCAAGGTTAAAACAATCGTATCGTTAGTTTTTCCACCTACTGTGAATTACCTTGTATATATTATACATATCTATCACTCCACAGGTATGTGTGATTCAATAGCTGCCTCCAGTGGTTTCGAATTTTCTTTTTAATTTTCGTATTTCATTTTCTAATGAAATACTTCTATTTCTATACAGGGTGAGTCACGAGGAACTGTACATACTTCTACCATAAGTAGAGGCACATTAGGGGATCATCAAATGACCATTAAAAACTGTCTCCTTGTTTTCATTATTAATATACAGGGTGAATTATGGATCTTCATCAAAACAATGTTTCCTCATATCTTTTCAATGATTAAGTCAATTTATCTCATTTTTTTATAAAAGTGTGTATTGGTGCCTGGCAACTAACTGACCGATTCAGAATTGAGACAATCCAGGTCCGTCTTGGAGAAAATTTGTGGGACTTCTTCATATTCAACACTTCACCCTGTATATGATTTTTCAAAAATCTGATATATTTTTTTCAGAGGGCATAAATAGACAGTTAGACCTGGGTATTTGAATTTTTTGTTACACTCACCTCACATTTCCAATTAAAGATTTATTTTAGAACCAAATTGAAAATTGGCAACAATGAAGTATAATAATGTTTAGTTATTAAAAAGAAATGTTCAAAATAGACAGAAATGACACACTGTGCTCCAGTATGGTAAATACCATAATTTGAATTGATTTACAGGGCCGGATTTAACAATCTGGCATATCTGGTTCATCCCAATAATTCACCCTGTAGGTAACTTTTTCCCCGGTAATAGACAGAAAACAGATAAAAAATGTTTGTAATAACCTAGTTTTCTTATTTGTTTGAGGAAAACTCATGTGTCTAATTATTTTAATCGGAATGAAATGAACAAGCCAGGGACATGTTTATTCTTTAATTAAGAAATAAAATAAAAAACAATAAAACAGTTTTAACAATGTGGAACAAAGTAAAAAACAATTTATCAAACATTACGATTACAAACACAACAGCTCATTAACAAAGAATTATTCACTGATGCAATATTATCAGAAATGACCAACTGACAATCAGAAAGTCCATTACACATTTAAACATTCGTCAAGAAAAGTGTATTATGGCAGATGGATTTCATTTTGAACATATTTTAAAATCGTAATGTTTATTAAATTGTTTTTTACTTTCCACCACATTGTTAAAACTGTTTTATTGTTTGGTTATTGTTTTTTATTTTATTTCTTAATTTATGAATAAACATTTTCCTGGCTTGTTCATTTCATTCCGATTAAAATAATTAGACACATGAGTTTTCGTCAAACAAATAAGAATTTTTTATCTGTTTTCTGTCTATTACGGGTGGAAAAAGTGGTGGGTGAATTATTGGGATGAACCAGATATGCCAGATTGTTAAATCCGGCCCTGTAAATCAATTCAAATTATGGTATTTACCATACTGGAGCACAGTGTGTGTCGTTTCTGTCTATTTTGAACATTTCTTTTTAATAACTAAACATTATTATACTTCATTATTGCCAATTTTCAATTTGGCTCTAAAATGAATCTTTAATTGGAAATGTGAGGTGAGTGTAACAAAAAATTCAAATACCCAGGTCTAACTGTCTATTTATGCCCTCTGAAAAAATTATATCAGATTTTTCAAAAATCATATACAGGGTGAAGTGTTGAAAATGAAGAAGTCCCACAAATTTTCTCCAAGACGGACCTGGATTTTCTCAATTATGAATATGTCAGTTAGTTGCCAGACTCCAATACACACTTTTATAAAAAAATGAGATAAATCGACTTAATCATTGAAAAGATATGACGAAACATTGTTTTGGTGAAGATCCATAATTCACCCTGCATATTAATAATGAAAACAAGGAGACAGTTTTTAATGGTCATTTGATGATCCCCTAATGTGCCTCTACTTATGGTAGAAGTATGTACAGTTCCTCGTGACTCACCCTGTATATTAAATTTCTTCACCAAATTTAATTACACAGCTCTGTATATCATTATAAGAATAAATGAAGAATAAAAAACTTCATTTGGAAACTGGGTAAAATTTGGTGATGCCTATAAACGAAACCAGTGGCGGCTCGTCGAGGGTGGCTAAGCCTCATCAGCAGTATTCCACTTGTAAGTTAAGTAACATGATTTCTACTACACAATAGTATGTAATAATTATTAGAAATGAAATCTTAAAAATGTATAATGTAGCACGCAAACGGTACTCTTAAATTTTAAAGCTTGCCATTATGCATATTCAATGCGTAAAATACAAAGGCAAAAGGACTAACCGCGACATAATAACGATAGCAGAATTATCCACATTGGGCACTCTACACAGTGGATGCTCCACTACTACAGCCTCCAGACAGTTATTATTCGGTGTCCAGTCCATGTTATTTCTTCTATATACTGTCCATGTGAAATGGCGATTGCGCATCTCTTATAAAAACATATACGTGATATTATTCGGCATAGAGACTAGCTTCCACATAAATACGCATGTGCAGTGATATATACTTGTTTATTTTCGGTGCAAAGACTGTTAAGTTTTTTTTTGCTTTTAAACTAATTTTTAAATTCTATAAAATTTTAATAGATAGGGCAAGGGTTACCGAAAGCACGGAATCATTAATTGACCTTATTTTTCTTAGTAGTAGTTTGAATTTCTCCTCTTCGGGTGTCTGTGATCTGTATTGCAACACGGACCATTTGCTAATATTTTGTAACATACTACTGCAAGTCGATAAAGCATCGCCTAAAGTTCTAATATATCGCGATAGTTTTCACGAGGCTGCAAACCTTATTGCATGGAATGATCTTAATGCCTTGGATGATCTAAACGTGAGAACCCAGCAACTAAATGACCGCATTCTGAACTTATTTGACAGGTTTGCGCCAATTAAGACATATATCACTAAACGCCCCTTACAGCCGTATATTACATATACAATCAGAGAGATGATTAAATTGAAACATAAAGCTTATAAAAGGTACCTAAACCTGAAAACTTCCGCCACAAGGCAATATTATGTTGAATTACGAAACTATATTAAAAATGCTATAAAAGCAGAGAAAAATGCATATATCCAACATACATTAAACCATAGAACTGATCCAAAAAAGTTGTGGCGCGATATCTCACAATGGGGTGTCAATACCAAACGTAACCAGACATCACATCTACCAGAATCTCTTCAAAACGCTAATGATATAAACAACCATTTTCTAAATGTTGCGGGCTCGTCTGATGTACCGAATAACTTTATAGATTTTTTCAAGAATAACTTATATAATGATAATTTCTCTTTTAAGTTTCATGATATAACATCAGACGATGTTATGAATAATATTCGATGCATTAAGTCTGAAGCATACGGTGTGGATAATATTAACGTCAAAATGCTTAAAATAATAATTGGCCACTCTTGTGAGGTGTTGAAAGCAATTTTTAACGATTCTATTAATTCCGGCGTGTTTCCAAAAATTTGGAAATCCGCTAATGTAATCCCAATTCCAAAAATTCAGTCACCCACTTCATACAATGATCTTAGGCCTATAAGCATATTGCCAACGATGTCGAAGATATTTGAACGTATTGTTAGCGCACAGATACAAGAATATTTAAACTTAAACAGTATTCTACCGCCATTTCAATCCGGCTTCCGCAAGAGGCACAATACTGCGACGGCCCTCTTGAAAGTTACTGATGACCTGGCTCGAGCGCTTGACATATCTGAATGTGTAGCATTTATTCTTCTTGACCAGAGTAAAGCGTTCGACCTGGTAAATTTCCATCTGCTTCTCTCCAAACTGAAATATTTGGGCTTTGATCCGGTTTCGTTGAACTGGCTGAAGGGGTATTTATTTGATCGCCATCAAAGGGTGAAACTTAGTTCAACACGGTGGTCTGACGTGGGAGTGATGAAGCACGGCGTTCCTCAGGGCAGCATCTTGGGCCCGCTCTTGTTTTCCGTGTACTGTTTTGACGTTGCCTCAAATTTAAAACATTTAAATATGCACATGTATGCGGATGACGTTCAGTTCTATATACCTTTCCATGTCATGAATGCACCCGATGCGATTGCTAAATGTAACGAAGACTTATTTAATTTTTCCGTCTGGTGTGAGAGTAATGGTCTTCGAATAAACCCTTCTAAAACGGTTGCTATGTGTGTGGGGAGTGATCGTCATGAGGACCTAATTACTCAAAATTATACTATTATAATCAATGACACTGTTATAGAGTGGGCGCAGAAAGCGAAAAACCTCGGTGTAATATTTGATTCAAGACTAAGCTTTAACGAACACTGCCTCACAGTTTACAAAAGGGCAATGTATAGACTCAGATCAATATATTCATTGAAGCACTCCCTCAGTGAAACAACAAAGTTAAGACTAGTTAAGGCACTTGTATATCCACACGTTGACTACTGTTCTCAGGTTTACTATCATTTTTTAACTGACTATAACAAAAATAGGATCCAGCGAGTTCAGAATGCGTGCATAAGATGCGCAAGTTCGGTACCTTACAGATCTCACATCACTCCATTTTTACATCGGCTTAACGAGCCCAAATTTTACTTAAGATTTGATTACATTTTCTTGTTGTTGCTTCATAAGATTTATCATACTCAGACACCCGTTTACTTGTACGAATTAATTAATAGAAGATCTTCTGTACATAATGTAAACATAAGGCATAATACTTTTACAATTCCACAACATGTAACATCGAAATTTGAAGGCTGCTTTTCATATATAGCACCTCAACTTCTCAATAGAATAATTGATTTATTGGACTTACCTTTAGAAACTTTCAAAACTCAAATTAAGTCACGATTAGCAATGTAATTTTATAGTGAATTGATTTGCTGTATCGACGATTATTTATATTTAAAATTGTTAGTAATAGGTAGAGTGGAAGAATGGCTTAAAGCCAAATCTCTTACCTTTTGTGTGAGCTGTGTAGTTTTAAGATAACCAAAAATGTAATTGAACTTGTAATTCTACAGTATTGCTCAATAAATTATTTTATTATTATTATTATTAAAAATAACTCACTACGAAAAAAATCCATGGTTAACAAGAAGCCAGGTGAGAAATAAATTGTTTTGTTGGTACTTTTTATTATTTTCCATGAAACTTCTTCTATTTGGGGTAAAGTGGATTACGACGATATTAAAAATCTAGTAAGAGGCATTGAAAAGCGTTCAACTTTTTGAACATCAAATATAAAATTCAAGTTTTTTGGTAAACAAGATATCCATAGTGCGGTTAACTCTGCGTATTAATAAGAAGAATTACAATGAGAAAGTTAAATATAATCGGGATATTACCTCCTCGGTGGTGGGGAAATTTATTTAGGTAAGTTTAGCTCCTTAGTTAAATGAGTTGCGAGCCGCCACTGATGTCAACCACTTTGACATTATAGAATTTATGCGTAACATATTTTCAAAAAGCGATGAATAAAAATATGACAATGAAATAAAAATAAAGTGATAAAAATCTACAGCAAACTATATTTACTAAAATGAAGCAAACTACTACATAATATTTGGTCAGAATATAATTAGGTTTTGGTTAATGAGAACTAATTACTGAAACAATACACTCATTCGGTAATGATTTATATTTGATTTATTAACACATCATTTATCAATTTGTACGACAAATTCCTACAGTGATATTACCCTCCACTGTAGTGGTATGCAAATCGATTGGTTCATTGTTAACAGCGACATCTTTGATGCAACCTACAAACGGTGTACGCGCAGTGATACCACGCACCCTCTTTAATAATCTGTGACCTCCAAGGAAGAGGGCACTACCAGTATCTGTTGATGTAGCACGATAATCTCCAATCTTTGGATCTGTGAAGAAGTTGTCTACCGAAAGTGTCACAACGTTCTTGGATTTAACAGCTGAAAGGCGAAATTAGCGTTAATAACATATTTCAATAACAAAGTTTGTTTCATTTACCTTGGATTTGATGCCAATCTCCATCACACAAATAGAATTTGTTCTCACTCGGTGTAAATGATGCTGTCATTGGTCCTTCACCATTTTCTGCTGTCAGTTTTAGGACGCCATCTACCATTTCCAATATGAGATAGTCTCTCTTACCATGGACGGCGATAATTACACCAGAACTCGCACGCGGCTTGATGCTCATTTTTATATTGAAAACTGTCCCCACCTAATGCAAAAATTGTTGGAAATAAATGTGTTTCATAGATTTTAGGTTTTATTAAAGATATTCTGTTTTAAATCCGAAATAATGTTGTTTTTAATTGTGCAAAGATATTCTATTAGTGATTTTAACCTGATAAAGTAACACATTTTAGGATCTCTTGAACTTACCTTAAATCTGTCTTTCAACTTAATATATGTATTCAGACCACCACCAAAGAATGTACCCATTTCGACATTGTTTGAACAAGGTATGACTCCAAATTCTTTTGGTTGTTCCATTGGTTTATTATTCATGTTAAAGTTTCTAATACACCCATTGAATGGTACTGTGGTATTCTGTAATTAAAAAAAAAATATTTCACCAAATTCATATACAAACTTCAAGAGCTTCATCATTTTCTCGCTGTTTCGAGTGACATAATGCATCATTATAGTACCACTTTTGAGAAAACTATATTTAAACTTACCAGGTTCGCTTGTACGTAGTTGTAATCATCTGGGAACAAACCACCAATATAGAAGGGTATATGTAAATCTAAAGATGGTGTTTTTTGAGGTAATTTTCCTTGAATATCTTTATTATCAATCACCAATTTTCCGTTAGCCCCCTCTCTACTGAATTCAACGTAATGCCATTGATTGTCATTGTAAGTTAGTTGTGATCGTATTACTAACGGTTCATGATCCCCTTTGAAGGTGAAAATTAACTGAAAGAAGATTAACATACAGTAACGGCAAATTGCAGAATAGTTAGAGTGTCGTCCAATATTTTGAAGGTCTATAGAAGCTAATTACTATTAGTAAGAATTTGAATATTCTAAGTATAGAAAAGCTGTTTACAAAGCCTGTAACGATTTTGAACGGTTTATTAATTTTTTGTACTGGACCTCATGGTTTAATTAATATACAGGGTCAGGAGAAGGTATGGAACATCCGAAAAATATCAGCAACTTGTATTAAGGTTTTTCACAAAAATTACATTTCGTTGTTACCTTAATCCGTCATAGTGACCTTAAGTGTTATTTCAAAGTAAATTTCGCATTTTAAATTTTGGTTCATATTTCATGATAACATTGATGTTTAGTCAGTAGATTTTTTTCGTTGTGAATCCTCAGCTACGTATCACATGTCCTAAGCATTTCATTCAAATTCGGTCAGCAGGCTTCGTACTAATTGTGTATACAACAGACAGAATGACAGACGGACATTTTCAACAAAATTTGAAACATAAAATTTGCAAATTTGTGGCAGTCATTTTGTCTGATATCGCACAACTTTAAATTACTTAGGATGTAGACACTTTTTGTACTTTCGAGGGTGTAGCTGGTGTTTCTTTCTCGCATAAATTTGTGTCTTTTTTTTCTAAAATATGGTTAATATTATTGAATGCAAAATTTTTCCTCTTTACATTTCTGTAATCAAATTCTCACTTAAAATCATACAATGACCAACAAAACCTTCAAGGTCAATCTTAATATAATCCTGAAATAAGTACCTATCAGATTTCCCTTATAACCTTTGCTTTTCAAATTCAGTTTTTGGTAGAAAAACTATGTACTTTGAACTTCTTATGATGACTTTTAAAGAATGTTTGGCCGAGTAAGCTTATCATATCAGTGAATAACAAAATTCGTACAAAAGATAGGATATCAAAATACACTTCAAAAAATAACTTTCTAGGTTATATCCCAAAAATTTCGGTATAGTTTTCTACAACTTTAGATTAAAATTTGAAAAAAAAGTTTCTCATATTTTTAGTATTTCCAGACTTTTTTCACCTGTGAATGAACATAAAGCTGATACTTACATATCCTTCACTGAGATATAAAGCTCCATAGTGCTTATGCACCTTTGCATCACTAACGTAAAATAGTATGCCCTCACTTTCTGCTGTTTTGAAGTCCAAACTGAAGTCAAAGTTCTTCCGGAATTTGCCTCGAGGGATATTATATTCCACACGGCTAGTTTTTTGTGCCCCAAATCGATATCTGTGTAAAATAATAGATAAAAATAGTATGATTTTATTAGTTTTCATTTTCGTCAAACAGGTTAGTTATATAGGACATCTTTTCACCGATGAAAAACCTGCTACGATGATATCTGTACGGTTGTGCTGCGTAGCATGTTGGGAAATGGAAGGGGTTCTGTATTTACTCCGATGAGCACCAAAGCTACTTGTATTCCATCGATTAAAAGGATTTTTTAATCGCTGGAAGCCAACTACAGTTAAACTTAGTGTTTCTTCGGCTCTATTTATATCGCGTTTACAATTGTGGATTGCAATAACTTCACGATTATTTTTTTTATATTATTTTGTTTAGAGATAAAATAATGTAATTAAGATTACCCATGTGACTTCAAATCTTCAGGTTCTGGCACCAATGGTAAAGCACATCCGTCTTTTGGCGGTGCTTTCGTAGTTGTGGGTGGTAGTATACCTCTACCTGGCTCCCGAACTTCTGGTTTTACTTCCGGTTGTCGTACAGTGGTCACTTTTTCAACAACTTCTGTTACCGGTTCATCGATGGTAGGCTGTTCAGTAACGGTTTCGTTTCGTATGTTGTCTGCACCACCATCACCTCTACCAGGTGGTACTAAAATAAGAAAAATATTAAATTCAATTGATGCTAGGTACCTGAGGTCAAATGTTATTATAAAATAACAACGAATTTACGACTAATGGCAACAAATTTAGCTGAAGAGCAAACCCCTGACAGTGCTATCATAAAGCATATGAACTTCACGTCTGCTGACCTAAAACCAATCAGAAAACGACAAAACTAAAGCTGAGTCAAGTTGCGACCTGGCCAGTCATACCCATGGAAGTGGCTCTGGCTGAACAGTTGGTAACGTAAAATGAGAGGATGTGGCGATTTTGTCTGGACACTAGGCAATTTAGAAAACATCACCATCAAATGTTTGAGTCACAAGCATACATTAATTTCCCAAAGTACCGAGCCAATCAGATCTTTTGGGGAGGGGCTCTCCTTGGCGCACTACTTGAATTCGAATTTAACCTCTCTTCAACTTATTTTGAAACTGAAATTTAGTAGATATTTCATTGGAATGAGTTTTTCAGTAAAATAATTAAAATATTAATCTGTATAAGGGATTCCCTAAGAAAGTCTCTTTAAGTTTCCTTTGTAGTATGTATTTCTTGATACAGCTGAAAAACTTTGATTTGGAATATCGAAAAAACGTTACTTAAATTAATATATTATGTATAATTTGAAGACAATGTAATTTTAAAATCATTTTATGCAATACAAATGGGAAGTCAGAAAGTAAAAACGTCACATTTTCACTATGTTTAAAACTCAATTTTCTGTCATTTTCATTTCAGTTAATGACCTTGAATGCCCTAGTTTTTGTTTGGTCACGACTGTACATAAAATGTATACTTTTTGTGTGTACGTGGTAATCGATGTAAAAACAGTAGTTTAAAATGTCGATGGTATCGATCCCTCCCTGATTAGTGTGGGTATCTGTCATTTGTATTCGTCTCGTCCCATGGTAACCAAAACTTGTACCCTTAACTTCAAAGATGCCGACAGGTTTTATCACATCTTTGTGGTGGCTCTTCTTGGCTGTCGATTTGCGGTGGGATATACCCCCACACAGATACGCCTTATACAAGAAATGTATATGGCGACAGCTAGTGTTTAACTGGTAATGTGACGTGCAAAGATTCACTATAACCACCGGACAGGAAGTCATTGATCCAATTAGGTGCAATTACTAATCCAAATAAAAATACGCGTCCCGCTAGGAAATTGGACCTAATGCCTAATGGGAGTGACTATTTTGTTCGGAGGTTATAGAGAATCTTTATTATAACACAGTATTCAACCTGTTAAAGACTAAATGTCTCCATATATATTTCACGTACAATAAAAATAGCGCTTACTAAGTAATTTCAGAGTTAATAGTGAAAGAGAAGTAGAAACTTACTTGTAGCATAAGGATTTTCAGTTTCTGGTAGTGGTGGTAATGCAGTTGTTGGGATAGCTAAGTCTGGATATGGTGTTAATTCTGGCACTAAAAGTGAACACAAATTAAAAAAATATTTTGAATGAGATATTATTTTGTTTGATATTTTACTTTTAATGAAATATAATAGAACTTAACAAGTTAATTTTGATTTTTTCGATGTGAGACCAATCTGTATCCGCTATCGAAATTGTTATGTAAAAATTTGAAGAAGCAGTTGTGGTATTAACCAGTGGAGTAGTTGTTTTACCTTGTTCTCTAAATGTATTCATACAAATATCGATAGAGGGGACCGATTGGTCTCACATCGAAAAAATCTAAATTAACTTTTTTTGTTTTTTTTTTGTTCTTGAACCATTTTTCTTTTGGGTTTCAGGTTCTTGAAAACAATTTTTTTTAATTTTTAGCGAAAGTTACATTTCGCTTGTCTAACTTTATTATAATATTATACGACTACGTTTCGACGATGGTTTTATCGCCTTCTTCAGGTCATTCTATCTCGCTTTTTATTTTTTTTTATTTTTTACAGTGTGTTATTAAAATTTAGAATATAAACATTCGAAAAGTTACATTATACAAAATATTTTTTACCTAAAAATACATTTATTTTGATGGACATCAATGTATATTCTAAATTTTAATAACAAACTGTAAAAACTAAAAAAAAAATCAAGATAGAATAACCTGAAGAAGGCGATAAACCCATCGTCGAAACGTAGTCGTAGAATATTATAATAAAGTTAGACAAGCGAAATGCAACTTTCGCTAAAAATTAATTAACTTTTAATTTCTATATTCATCAAAAAAATATATAAATTTTCACTAAAAATAAAATTAGATAATATTTATTATAACTGTCAATCAATATGTTGCATTAATACTTACAGAGATGCACAGATGGATCGATTGGTTCATAACCCACATCCAATATGCATTTGTCCAAAATCTCCATTGACCTGTCAGTTGTGTTGGCGAAATTCTTTACGTTGCCATTCACAGTTAAATCAGCAATACATCCATGGAATGGTACCTGTGACCCGACAACCCCATCTGGAATTGGTAAGAGTTTTCTGGGTAATCCACCAACGTAGAGCGTGGAATATAATGTATGTATTGCTGGTGGGGGACCATCAGTTCTAGAATCAAAACAGGTTTATTGGTCAAGTGTCCCTTAAAGCCTTCTATTACTTTAAATTAACTACTTACACTTTATATCCATAGTCATCGAAATCCACACGTAACATGCGATCGTCATGTATCACTGAGACCACATGCCATTCTCCGTCATCAAATCTATCAGTAGATATTAACTCCGTTTTCTGACTGATTATTTTTAATAATCCATTGGTTAATGCTAAAGAAACACCGTTGGATTGATCCATATCTGTCACGTAGAAAATGATGCCATCACTTTCTTTCGTTTTGAATTTAAGACTGACTTTGAAGTTATTATCGATTGCCAGGCGATCCCAACTGACATAGCCTGGGAGTGATTTATTAAAGGATACCATCGGAGCAAACTGCAAAATATATAAAATTATTAAGATATATGTTAATAGGGTGGAGGAAGAACTTACTCTAGTCGGACAACCAGGTGTAACATCGTAAGCCTTCAGATTATTTGCCAAATTGATGGGTTCGCCAGTTATAGTAACATTATTAATACAACCATCGAACTTGATACCAGTAACTTCTTGGAAATTGTGCACATGAGGATATCCTAGAAATATCATTTTGAATTTTCTGTTGCTAGGTAATCGATCATTAAAATACTTACCACCAAATGAAATGGTTTCAATAATCTCTAAAGAAGTGCCGGTAATTTGATTGGTGCGATCGATTATATTTTCGTCGTCAATTGTCAACTTGCCACGGGCACCCTCTCTAGTTGCAACAACTTTGTGCCATATACCATCATTGTATGCTTTAGACGAAGCAAATTTCTTGGTGCCACTACCTAAGTTGTACTGAAAGTTCATAAGTTGATTAGGCAATTTTTTACTGATATTTCCCATAGAAATCTTATATTATATATGTACTCTAGAATGCTAATTAAATCCAGCCGAATACCAAAAAGTGTAACGGGTATGCAGAGTTTTCTCGAACTACGCATGCTCCTCAGTCACTTATTTTCAGTACAGAGCTGCCATATTTAAAACTATTTTGTCGTTCGCCTTACAGAATTTATGCGACATATCTGTTTTATAAATAAATCCATATGTTGCGTCATACGAAACTGCTTGACAAAATCAAATAATTCAATGTTATCGGTAAAATTGTAATACTGTTTAGTTTTCAGCAATATGAACGAAACATTTTTTTCCAAATCTTATTAAATTTAGGAGATTTCGCAACAGCGTCTATTTTCGCAAATGACATTTCTCGTAGTGGGAATATCTGTCAGAGTCGGCTTCACAACAATTCAGATAGGTTTTATAATTGAATTATGGGTTTATGCGTGGTATATTTTAATTGTTGATAGATATACCTATTTGTGATTAAAATTGTTTTTAATATTTGTTATTTTGGTTTGGTAGTTTGTTTATTTAACAAACAATGAGGTGTATAGTGTTGTCGTGTAAAAATGAAAGTATCATTCCTGGTATTAAATATTTTCAGTAAGTTATTGTTTCGGGTTTCTAACAGTCTCAGTTTGAGTCAATATGACAAAAAAAAGACATGATGTTTGGATGCGGGCATTGGGATCCTAGTACAGAAAATGTATGTGATGGGAATGTCATATGCAGTAAGCATTTCGCTGCAGAAGATATCATTTGTAGAGAAGACGGCAAGAGGATCACCCTCGTACCAGATGCAGTTCCCAAACTTTTGTTGAAAAGAAGAGATTATGTAAATGAGAGTGGAAGTTAAATTCTTAATCGTTTGATATCAAGACACTGTTTACTTAAAAGCAGTCAGTCAAAAATGCATGATATGTATGTCAAGAATATATTTCCTACGTTGTGTAGGTATACAAAGTTCGTTTGAATTCTGTTGTTAAACTGGAATATACTTAATTATAGAATCCTCCATGAAATTGCTGAGAATAAAAGTTCTACCAACCATGTTTTGTCACAAAATACTATTGCGAGTAGTACGGATGATATGGAAGTGGTTTACATGGACACGGAAAATATTCGTGAAATCACTGTTTCTTGCACCCCTTCTTTGAAGGCTGTAGAGAGGTAAGAGGCCTAAGGTGGTTGTATAAAAAAACAAATATTATATAATAAGAAAATAAATAATTAGAATGCTCAAGTCCTTACGATATTTTCCAATATTAGAATTTTTACTTATTTCTCGTTTCTGCTTAGATTTATTATTATTGGGTTGTACCTGTTAGACAATAAAGTATTTATATATTTAATGTAATTTTTTATTTCTTAAATTCCTTTGTTCCATTTTTTTATTTGAATTACCAAATGGTAAAATTTAATTTTAAATATACCTATAACAGTAATATTACATTTAATCAAAGCCGGTCCTGTTGAAAAATAAGTGACTGGTGATCATGCGCATTATGGACAGCTCTACACTTTTGGTTACATTTTTGTACTACGGGATTATCATTCTAGAGTATATATATATATAATATAAGATTTCTGTGATATTTCCTCGAATACTGCAAATGTAAGAGCGTGTAGAAGTCATATTGATTAGACCTTCGATCAGATATCAATCAATCAAAAAATCGATTATATTCAGAATAAAAATAACAAATGGCGTTTCAATCCTTCATTGCCACACCCAAAAGGCAACTTAATTTGCATAACGTTTTGCTAATTTTGTCGAATTAAATGATTTATAAAAAAGAAAATAAAACTCAAGTGATGAGTGATTTGAATTTGTTTTTAATAATTTGCAATTTTATAATTTCAATTTTTGAGAATGAACAAATTTACTTGACTTTAAACAAATTTTTTTTTCACGTAATGGAATTAATACATTTCTCATAACATAAAGATAACAATAATGATAAATAGCTTTTTGGACTTTTATTTCCTGAATAAATCATTTTACGCCACTTTATTATGGACTACTTAAAAAAAAAAAAAGTTAATGAATGTTCTAAGTTTGAATATATTTCTATATTAGAAACTAAATATGAAAAAAAAATCTCCGAAGACAAATTTATATCTTACCTGGTACAGAAGTTTACCATTCCGTAACTCCAAAGCAACAAACGTATTCTCTTTACCAGCTAAAAATATTAGTCCCTCCGTTGCAAACGTTTTAAAAGATAACTGAATAGTAGACTTAAATCTGAATTGCAAAGATCTGGCATCCATGATTACATAACCATTACCATTAAATCGGTAGCCTGTACTAGGTTGCAGAACAACCAGTTTATCCCTAGAATAAAATCATTAAACATATCAACACTATATGGAAAGTTCTGGAGTGTCGCAAGGTTCTAATATATACTTTTTTATTATTCATACATTTACTGTATCTGTTATCAGGATCGCCTTTGTCTGAAGGTGGATTAGGACGTACTTGACTTGCTAATTCTTGTGTACGAGTATTAGCCTTTTTGTAGAAATCATATGAAATACTTTCATACTGCGAATTCTGACATTTTAAAGTAAAAAAAAAACAATTATGTGAAGTTTGGATATCACAGAATAGAGTATCTGGAATTTGCATCTCATTGATGATAGTGTGTTCGATATAAACAATATACAACAACAAAACAAGATAATGAAATTTACACTTTTGTCGACATTTCGACATTTATTAGTTCAGCCTTACTTACTTACTATAACCAACAAAGCATAATATCTAAATTATATCAGAGGTCACTAAAAATTGATTAAAGCTGGAAGACTTTAGCACATCGGTACTCACTGGGTAGAAAACCAAAAGTAGATTCGAGTGAAACATGAGTTTTGTCACATACTGTGACGATATTTATGGTAGACTCGAGATTATTTCGGAAGGCGAAGTGTGCAATAAAACGATAAACACAGATTAAGTGAGATAAGAGTAGTAGTAGTAGTCGTACCTACGGCGTTGAACAATTTATATGATAGGTAACAAGAAACCTATCCTCGATTGGTTTCTCTCAATTTACCGAAAACTTCGGGCAAACAAATTGTCGTATACCACGCTGAATTAACGGTCTACAGATTTTCTAGGGCTACAGTTGCGACATGACCGGTTTACGTGAAGAAAAACGCCACCATTTGCTTTTTAACGGTTTGGGAACGAACCACTTTTGTTGGCTTTTCTTCAAATTGAAACACTCACTGTCGATTGTGCTTTTCTTTCTGGCTCATAGGCATAAATCCACAACTCGTCACCTGTGACGATGCTGTATACGGTTTCAGATGCACCACAGTTGAATTTTGTAAGCACCAATCGACTCGATCCTTTTTTTTGAGCACCTGTCAACAAATGTGAAATCCAAAGCGCACACAGGTTAAGAACGCATACTAATGCTCAAATTTGCCTCGATTTCACATGAGCAATTAGTTTTCGCACAGCATCGATGGTCGGCACAACAACCGATTTTGGACGACCATCATTAACTTCGTCTGTGAGCGAACTACTGCCACGTTTGAATTCAGTGTACCAGCGGTATACAGTGGCCTTGGATGGTACTTCATCGCCTAACGTTGCATTAAATTGAAGGATGCACTGTTCTTGCGTTAGGCCACGTCGAAAGTCCTAATCATAACCCGAAAATTTTCGCGACTCAATCCCGTTTTTTGGGCGAGATGAACTTAACACTTGACTGAATCTCGGAAACAAAGGTCTCACAGACAAATGCTTATATCATATTTCTGAACCTTAAGCTGTTAAAATCCTGCCATAAAAAATGACCCATCCTGTATTTATAACCTGATTGTGTGAAATCCTATGCAATTATAAACTTGAATTAATGGAAGCTGTGGATTAGGGTTGTCAGATGGATTCGGTGTATACCGATATTCTGACACATGTGTTGCATTGATTGATTTGTTGTTAATATAAATAAATTATCTAAACACATTGACGGCATCTAAAATATCGTACCTTTCTACTGCCCCATGATCATTCTCATAGCCACTATTGAAATTCCATAACGACACCGGATTATTACCTATTACCAATTCTTCCACTTCACCCTCAAACGAGCTAACATCAATTTCTTTTTGCATTTCATATTGTGGTGGAAAACCACCTACAAAAACTTTGGATTTTTCCTTGTCTAAATTGAATATAGTATATGGACCCGATAATGGTTTTTCGACAGTGGTCACATTCTCAAGACCGCCTGGAAGTTCTTCACGGATGGACAATTTAGCGTTATGACCAATTCTGAAAACAAAATATTTTATTAATATACCTCTGTAACTGTAACAAAAAATCCTCTCTTCTATCTTAATGTATACTCTAAATGTGTATAATATACGAGTACCTTTCAATAATAAACTGATACCAAATATTGTCAGACACATATTTCTCATTTATCAATTGTTCGGGACCGTTTCCAACGTCCAATTTCAACACGGGGTATCCATTTTGTACAATCAAAGCCATATAATCATCCTGAAAAAATATATTAACCGACATTTTGAAACAAGTTGACAGATTACTAGATTTGAACTGGTGGTTATTCATAAATATTTATTACCGTTTTGGTTTTTCTCAAATTCGTCCCAAGAGGATTACCCAAATAGAAAATCAGTCCATTAGGTTCATCTGTACGGAAATAACCACTAATCTTTGTTGAGGTTGTCAGATCTTCAATATTAGGTGGATTTCTTAGTTCTAATGTAGTATTTGGATAGAATTTCTCGCCAATTTTAATTCTATAACAAATATACAATATAAAGTTAGATATAGATTGATGTATTTAAGTGAGGCTGAGCGTAGAGTCAATAGTGACTCTGGAAGGTTCAAGTCTTTTATCAATTCTCGCAAAAATTTTGGATGCTTGCCTAGTGATATGGTTTATAATGGTGAGGATATTCAGGGTCAGCAGGAGCGTGGGAATAAATTTGCGGAATATTTCGATATTGATGATGTTATTATGCTTGAGTCACTGAATCTGAAGTTTATGAAGCCTGGTATACATCTTACCAAATGTATCTTAGGACTCATGTAATAACTTGAATTAATTACTCACCTGTTTGATATATCCCTAGCCAATTCGATCTGTTGATTCAGCTTGTTGATACTGTTCTTAATTTTATCACTAATCTCTTTGCGTTCCTTCTGAATTTCTGGTAATTGTGTTAAACTTTCAACAACCAATGGTAATTTTTCATTGACTGTAGCGATTTGTTTCTCAGTTTGAGCAAGATTTCTTGACATATCATCTAAATCTTTCGGAAGAGCTTTGGCTTTTTGCGTTTCTTCTGGCAACTGTACAACACAAATTAAAATAAATCAGCAATAATATATGTTTTTTATGACTGATAAGATAAACGAGATTACCTTCGCAAACGAAGTGTTAACGAGATCTTCAACTGCAAATGTATACGTTTTAGCAACATCTGCCATAGCTGAGGCATTTTTATATGCCTTATCTAGTGGCAAGAATTGAATATTGTTCAGTATTTTCTCAATATCTTTAAGAACCTCTTCATTATGTTCATGCTTTACTTTCACCGGTTTATATTTGTCATTAGCGGATTTCAATCTGAAAATATACCGAAACAGTTATACTAATCGAAATTACAATATTAACACAGTAGTATTCCTGTTACTAGAGATAATCTTGTTAATAAATCAAGAGAATGTTCACAATAAATAAAACTTACTTAGGTTCTAAATTTTCCTTTGTATTCTGGCTTAATTTATACGCATCATCTAAGGATCTCGAAGAAATTGATTCAGAATCAAAAGTTCTGTCTTGAACGTTGCTCAAAATATCCACTGCATGGTCGGTGTCATTTCGAGCACCATCAGCTGCAACTCGTGCACTTTCTACTGCCTCAACGATATCCTAAGGCAACCATATAATGAGGAAACGAACACAATAATTATTTTTCCGAAGAACTTACTTTGTATGCTCTAGCAGCTTTGATGGCATCGTTCGATCCAAACTGTGATTCGGATAAGATGTGTTCCAATTTCTCAACTTTGTCGGATAAATCGTTCGCATGATCTTGTACTTTTGGCTTTAACTCTTTGATTTGTTCTATTTCCTCTTTATTATTGTCCAGGCGGGATTCAAACTCGTTGTTCCTAGAATTATTCAATTATTTAAAAAATATTAGTGAAGATTGGCAACACTGGCGGAGATAAAGAATGCTTTTTGGGAGATCAAATCATTTGCCTCTGGTGATGATGGAATCAGCATTGTAAGCATTGTTACTGTTGAAAATTATCCCAAATTAGGCCAATTCCTAAGGTAAAGCAGTTTACACATTTTAAAGATTTAGAATTAGTATATTTGGTCCGTGTTGTTGTATGGAGCTGAGACCTGGACTTTAAAGGCTGCAACGATCAATCGTCTAGAAGCATTTGAGATGGGGTTGCAAAGAAAAATGCTCCGAACACTCTGGACAGCTATGCAGACCAACGAAGCAGTGTTAAATAGATCAAATGCCGTTTGTGATTTATTTCACACTATTAGGATACGGAAGATATCACCTGGGACATGTTCTTAGAGAAGACCGATACAAGGTGCTCCAGCTTATAATGAAGGGTAAAATCAAAGGCAGACGAGGAATTGGAAGGAAGTAGATGCCATGGCTCAAGAATATTCGAGTTTGGACTGGCATACAAAGTGCCGAACAACTCTTCAGATTAGCAGAAAACCGCGAACAACTTGCCAATCTAATTGCCAACGTTAGGGGGACCTGACCTGGCACAGAAAGAAGAAGAAGATATTACCAGTTCTTTCTAAATTAATGGAAAAAATTTTGTGCAGATTTTGTCAGATTAAAGAATATGTGGAAGCCAATGAACTGTTGCCAACAGTCCACTCAGGTTTTAGCACAGGATATAGGTGTGTGACAGCAATGCTCAAAATCAGGGATGATATTTGTAGTGCTCTAGATAATGATATCAGTGTGGTCTTGATACTACTCGATTATTCTAAAGCATTTGGCAATACTTCGTTACTTGGGTTTTCAAGTAGAAGCTTGTAATCTTATCTCCTGTTACTTATATAATAGGAAACAAAGAGTTTCTTTGAATGGTGTTTTGTCGGGTATCGGTGAACGAGGCTCTTCTGCAGGGATCTATACTCGGACCTATATTTTTCCCTTTATACACGTCGCAATTACCTCGGTCTTTATGTTATTATATTATGCAGTTGCATATGACTTCTGACATAAATAATACAGAAACGGCAAACAAACAACTTAACGATGATCTTAAAAGTTTGAAGGAGGTCTCGATAGCTCATTGTCTGACAATAAATCCGAAGAAACCAAAAGACATGCTATTTTGTAAACCGCATTTGCGTATGACTATCGAAAGCCAGTTGTGGCTAAGCATGGAAGGTAACCAGATCTCTTTTCTTAGGTATGCAAAAAATCTTGGATTGGTGTTAGACACTGAGTTGTGATTCACGAGACATATCAGTGGCTGTGTGCAAAATGCTTTTATGAGTTCGAAGCTGATTTTTAATCAGCGCGGCATGCTGAGTGAGAAGATTAGGAAAATGTTGTGTGAGTTATTAGTCTTGTCAGATTTTAACTATTGTAGTTTGTTTGTTGAGCACTGATGAATAATATACGTAAATATGATGAATATGAGGGACATTGGGTGGTTCACGATGAGAGAACGCATACTCTTTCAAATCTATAACAAGATTATTGTATTGGGGTCGCCCAGAGTTATTTGTATGTTGTAGTGAACTTTCGCCATGATCAGCACAACTTGGATCTAAGACATAAATTATTAATAACTCCTCCAAAACACAGGAGTGCAATGTTGGAGCGGTCCTTCTCATATACGGTGGCCCAAATATATAATAAAATACCAGCAGAGTCGAGAATGCTGCGTTCACTATTGTTTAAAAAGTTTCTAAGAGTAAAACTATTGGAATTTGTGACTGATGAAATACCTAATTAATTGTTTAATACCTGTTGTTTTGTTATGTAATTATACTAGAGTTACGGATTGGAAGTAAGTTTTTTTTTGTTATTTGATACAATAAAGACCAATTATTATTAAGCACAAAATATTTTGTTTTTTTAATAAAAATGTTGCGGAAATATTGTGTCTGACCAGCCCGAGTAATGCGAAAATTGTTACTCACATTTTTAAAATTACGACATGGTTTAGCCGATAATTCCATTTCAGGACCCTTTTCATTATAAGAAATACAATTTATTTCAATTTAATTTTCTAAGGATTCGGTTTCAATAACGTTAATTCTTATTTCAATAAACACGTTTAAAGAAGTAACGGAACTTACTACATACCTTGTATCCAGTTCGTCAGGTGAGCTCTGTAACTGCTTTAATTTCCCAATCGAAGATTCCAACAAATCTGAAGCTTTAGCCAGAAAATTCTCTGATTCGTCTAAATGCTTTTTCGATAGATCAATTTGGTTCTCAATGTTGCCAAGTTTGCTTCGTAACCGTTCTTTGCTATAATTATATAGTGTAAACAATAATTAGTATAGTACTTTAGGTTGATATACTTATTTTATTTAGAAATAAAACACAACAGACGCCAATAATAAATAAATGTTTGTATTCAATAAGTAATCAATTATTTACAATCTTAATATTATTTTCCTATTTTTAAAGTACTTATTAGTATACAGATTCTGGACATATTCTGTAAAGCTTTCAAAAACAGGGAATAATGATTATTGCTGTTATTGTTTTCATTATTAAAAACTCATATACCTTCAATATTTTTCATAAATTGATAGATGACAAACTATAGAATGAACATTATTTAAATATTTGTTTCTACGACTGTCTTTAAATGCCTTTATTATATGTTCAATCATAATTTGAAAATGTAGTACATTGAATTGTGCTTTTGAATAAATTAAACATCATAATTTTCAGGAAAATATTTGTTTTTCAAAACTTACCTATACTCGTCATGTTGGTGTAAGCTTAAATACGATGAGTTAAAAGTATTAATTTATCAAGTTTTCTTGGGTATTGGGACAAAATCTAAACTCAGTAATTCTGAATTTTAAATTCTATTGCAACGTTTCGTGCAATATGTGCACATCATCAGGCTACAAAAAACACAAAACCTCAATAAAGTAAAAGTTATATAAATAAAAACACTCAACAAAAGGACGATGACCAAACAGACTAACATAACATTTTAAAAAATTAGATTATACTGACACAGAGTCTAATACCTACCATAGAAAATCTGGTCAAATTCCCTAAAAATATTAACATTGTTTTCGAACCTGTAACAGCTAAATAGAACAAAATATAATAAAATTAATATTCACAGTGTCAATGAGAGATGGATCTACAGTTTACTTGTGAATTTGAGAGTGAGGGCAGGATTCCATTTCTAGATATTATGATTCATCGTCGAGACGCTGGTGATTTAGTTACGGAGTGGTACATGAAATCTGTATCATCGGGGCGATGTCTAAACTACTTTTCTAACCATGCAAACACACATAAGATAGGTTTGGTTAAATCCATGTTAACGAGAGTCAAAAGGCTATGTCATTCCACCTTGATAGAAAACAATCTTAAAGGGTCTCCTAACAAATAATGGCTATCCTGTGAATTTGTTGAACAAGATCTTCAATGAACACCGGATCCGAGATAGAGCAGTACAGAATGACAATCAAAACATGTTACCATTGATCAGGTTACCACTGATATATATACCGGGTGTTTTCCAAAGACTTAGCAACATATTAAAGTCAGATGTAGTGTCCATTGCCCCGTATTACAAGAAAACGACACGATCCTTGTTCAGTAAACTTAAAGACAGACCAAAGAAGGAACATATGTGTGATGTTATATACCAAATACCTTGTACACAATGTTCAGGTAAATACATTGGTCAAACGAAAAATTATATCAAGGATCGTATCAATCAACACCGTTTAGACTGTCGCTACAAAAAAAAGTTGTACCGCTCTTTCTGAACATCATAGTGATACGGGGCACTTATTTGATTTTGAAAACTATGTGATATTGGGCATTGAACACAAAGAAAGATCGAGACTCTTCAAGGAAATGCTGTACATCAATAAGGAGCCTGATGCCATTAATAATCAGAGAGACATTAACGGTTTGAGTGTCATTTACACTAACTTAATTAAAACATAACAAAATGGTGGTGATATCTATTTTATCTACTTACTTTTTTATGATCTGTGTGGTGAGAGAATTCCCATCTCTCATTGACACTGTGAATATTAATTTTCTTATATTTTGTTCTATTTCGCTGTTATAGGTTCGAAAACAATGTTAATATTTTTAGGGAATTTGACCAGATTTTCTATGGTAGGTATTAGACTCTGTGTCAGTATAATCTAATTTTTTAAAATGTTATGTTAGTCTGTTTGGTCATCGTCCTTTTGTTGAGTGTTTTTATTTATATAACTTTATAACTTTTACTTTATTGAGGTTTTGTGTTTTTTGTAGCCTGATGATGTCCACATATTGCACGAAACGTTGCAATAGAATTTAAAATTCAGAATTACTGAGTTTAGATTTTGTCCCAATACCCAAGAAAACTTGATAAATTGAAACAAAGTGGGATGATAGTTTGATAATTAAAAGTATTAAATTGACTAGGTGGTGTTAACCTATATTCACTATCACTGTTTTTCATTATAGAAATAGCTTTGAAACATTCGAAATTAGCAAAATAATTTAAACTGGTTTGTTGGTATTGTCGGCGTTGCTATGCTGATTTTTTTCATAACCGACGCTATTTTTGTCATTACCAGGAAATTTACCCGTGCTTTTTTACAAATGAGAAACAGCATTACAATGTACTCCATTTTCAAATTATGATTGAACATATAATAACGGCATTTAAAGACAGTCATAGAAAAAAGAAATTTCTTGACATTTTATTTATAATCAAATCAACAATATTTCCAAAATTCTCTTTCAGAGCTGGGGTTTAATTACTTTTAAAAGTTATTAACCACAATTACAAATTACTTTTTTGTAAATAATTACAATACAGCAACAAAACTTGTAATTTAATTACATTTTCAATAACAATTACCTTTATTATTTTTTCGATCTATAACGTTATACTAATCAATATTTGTTCTTATAAAAACAACAATACAGTAGAAAATAAAAAAAAATTTAGATCGCACTTTGAAAAGCAATAACATCCAATGATGAAGTTTTCTGACAGCGACAAAATCAAAGATTAGTGGATCAGATGTCAATAAAAAGGCAAGTTCGTGAAGTTGCCAAATTACCTGAGCATCTTCAGAACTACATCAAAAACAAAACGGACGTTTTTTGGAAAGCGTCCCCTGCTTATGATTGCCATATCGCAAAACAAACTAGCTAATGTATATGAATGTTCTACAGTGGAAAGTCCGAAAAAACTTTTTAACAACTTCTGGTACACTGTTGAATTCTGAATGTAAAGTTATTCAAGAATTTGACATCAGGATATCAAAGCAGGATTCTGTTTTTAAATTTAATATATCATCTTGTAGATGAGAAAAAGTACAATGAAGTATCATTTATTTTAAAAGATCTCTTAAACTAAGCAAAAACTAAAACGAATTTGTGAATATATGGTTTTTCCGGATAGCTCTGGAACCAGCTGTTCCCAGTTTTGATTTTTTTGATTTCAGAAGAGACTTCTTGTTGAGCAACAACATATTTCTCTAACTTTGTATCTCTTATTAATAATTCCTAAATCCTCCTCCTTATCTAGGACACGCTGTATACCTTATGAACTTAAGTAGTAAAGCTTTAGACAAGGAATCATTCCTTACATGCATTTTTTGTTATGAATGACTCCTTTCTTTATCTTAAGAGCTAAAATATAAATGATTCATAACGTTGAATGTTAGAAAATATTGGGAGTAATTAGTCCCGTTAGAAAGAAAAAAGGTCAGTGCAACGAAACAAAAACAATCCGTATACAGTGTCCTTAAAGTAATGGAACGGGCGATTATTTTCAAGATGGTACATTTTTAAAAGAAAAGCCGAGACACGTTGCAACGAGTGCGTTCAACTTTGGCTCGTTGCACGACCGTTTGTTTGCCCTGTATGCATCAATATTTAAAGTTCTACGGGCTACATAAAAAAATTATTGAAATTGGGCAAAAAAGTAAAAAGAATATTCAGCAAGATAAGGGGAATTTATTGAGATACAATTTTGATATCATTGAATAAAGTCTTAGACTTTTTTCTATGAAGACATCTCGAAAATCGTGCTAAATAGGCCACATAATTTAAATCAATTATCCCCATTCAAAACGAGATGCAATTGATCACTTCCTAAATCATAGAAAACGTGCAACGTTCGTTTATGGAAAGGTTAGCCCATTGCCAAGAGGTTAACAGTGACCACTTTGAGCAACTGCTCTAGATAGTCCTCCCAAAAACAAAATTAATTAGATATTTTCTTTATTTCATAAATCACAAAGAATATTCAAAAGCGGATAAGGAGGCAAAAAATTTTTTGGTTTAAATTTTGAGATTATTGGGCAATTTTGTGGAAGAAGGTTGTTGAATGTACTTGTTATTCACGTGCCTCCTGCTGCAACTTGAAGATAGTTATAATGGGTGTGAATAAGTGTTTAGTGTCTGGATAGAACCAGTAAACGACATAGATTTCCCTATAAGGATTCAAATCTTATGCGTGTATGGCTTAATATCAATAAAATTCACATTTGAATTTTATGAGATGATCTTGAAGAATTTTTTTCCTTTTGTGACGAGCATACCAAATTTCCAAATTCCCTGCAAAATTATTTGAAATAAATTTGGCCCCATCTATCAATTAATACAAAAACTTTTTTGTGTGTTTGCAACTTAATTACGATTTCTGTAAATTATAAAATAACTTCTTGTCGACAACTGCTCCAAACAGTTCCCAGATCTTAGTACGGGAGTTTCCCTTATATTGTGTGTGTTATGTGATGTGATTCAAATTCGCAACATTTACAAAGAGCTTATACTAGCCCGAGATACCGATTGACAACAAAATGTATGTGGCAACATCTAGTGTGAGCAGGTAATATGCCCGGTGAAAAAAAGCCCGCGTATCTAGTGTTGGCAATAGGATTAAATGGAGTTGTTACTTCTTGTCCGCCCATTCTTTGTGAACTTTGTTTCACCGGGCATATTGCCTGCTCACACTAGATGTCGCCACATACATCTTGTTGACAAACTTATGAGATATGATAATATAGTGTCGAACTCAATATTTTTCACCCGAATGAACGAAAAGAGCCAAGCGGACGTAAAAAACTACTAAAGAAAGATGCTCCAGTATTGTAAGGAGGAACTTTTTAACAGTGGTGTATCTGTGGAATCGACTAACTGATAATACAGTGAACGCGTCTTCGGTGAATTCATTCAAAAACGGACCATAATATGGTATATTATCGTATACTCAAATAATATCGGGAAACAATTTCCTTCAATAATAATAACATAGAATAAGAAAGCTAGCTAACCAGAAGTTTGACTTGACGATTTCGGTGGGATTTAGTGTTCGTTCGCGCGATTTTGTGCGCAAGCTGTCAAATTGAGTAAAATTCCAATATGGACGAATATTAATGATTGTTTACATTCGTTTATTTCATTTTCTAAAAAGTTTTCAACGTTTTTCCATTTTTATTAGTTATTTGGTTATAAGATTTATTTAATTCTAGTTTTAAGAACAGTAGTGTAATAGTGTTTATTTAATAAGTGTTACTGAAAGCATAGATCAATAATTGTGTACATAAGTAAATCTTTGGTGAAAGACAATGCCAAATTCTTGTAGTGTTAACGGTTGTGACAACAACAGCCGCAAAACTGGAAACTTAATAAGTTATTTCAGAATTCCGAGTGATCCAATAAGGTATGTATGTACCTACACAAAAAGTTGCATGTTTTAGCTATTTTGTAAATAATTTTAAAGGCAACTTCAATGGTTGGAAAACATTGGCAGGTTAGACTTGATGTCGAACGAACCGGAGAAAGTGTCTAACCGCAAAGTTTGTAGCGAACATTTTGAGAAGAAAATGTTTGCCGGTTTTGGCAACAGCAAGCTGAAAAATGAAGCCATACCAACTATTTTTAAAAAGGTGGCTAGCAAACAAGGTAAATGTTTAATGAATGTTGTGTCAGTCGTATGTACATATTTAATTAATTTATTTTAAGTGCGCGCCGCTTCACCACAACCATCGACGTCAGGCATGATTTCGGATGGATCTTCTCTGGTTTTTGATGACCTGCATTTGGAAAAAAAACCCTTTAGATAGTAAGTTACTTTTAACTACAAATTCTATCTTCTTGTATTAGATGAAATTCTCAATTACAGAACAACTGCAAACATCTCCAGGCATATCTGAGCAATCTCCAAGAAAAAAAGCCTTGAGACTGGAGGTGAAGAACCTTAAGAGAAAGTTTGACAGAATTTCGGAATCATCGGAACTTTCGAACAGACCTTTCAATAAAGAAGATTTCATTGAGTTTGTTAAAACTAATTTTAAGGAAGGCTTGGCTAATTTTGTAATTATGCAGTACAATTTATCCAACAAATCATTGCAAGGTCGGAGAAATACAAGTGAGTTCAAGAAATTTGCCCTAACTGTATATTTTCTTGGACCTAAACTATATCGACACTTACAAGACATTTTTTTTTTGCCTTGTAAGTCAACCCTCTGGACAATAACTTCTGAATGGCATATTTTTTCTGGCTTAAATGATTTTATTTTTAAAACAATTTCACTCAAAATTAACAATTTAGAACCGAGTGCTAAAACCTGTATAATTTGCATAGATGAAATGTCATTAAAGACGAACTTGTTTTACAATAGAAGTAAGGATTATGTTATTGGTTTTCACCAAAATAATGGTTCTCGGAGTTACGATCCTGCTAATTCTGCTTTAGTTTTAATGGCAAGGGGAATCAGGCACAAATGGAAGCAACCTTTAGCATTTTTTTTTATCCACAATTCATGTAAAGTTGAATATTTGAAAGACATTATATTTCAAACAATAAAAAAATGTCATTTAATTGGGCTTAATGTGCGGGGTATAGTGAGTGATCAAGGATCCAACTTTTTAGCTTTCTCACAGCAAAATGGG
Source organism: Apoderus coryli (assembly GCA_911728435.2). Lineage (NCBI taxonomy): Eukaryota > Metazoa > Arthropoda > Insecta > Coleoptera > Attelabidae > Apoderus > Apoderus coryli. The sequence goes on along the minus strand of OU452204.1, from coordinate 3,401,484 downwards.
GTGCAACCAGAAAGACCGTATTTCTACGTAGACGATTTAAAAATTTATTATTTTTTCGATACTCCCCATCTCCTTAAATCGACTCGAAACAACTTTTTAAAATATAATTTTTTGATAGAGGGTTGTGAAACTAATTGTAAATATGTGACAATGCTTTACGATCATGACAAAACTAGATTTAATAGGATGGTTCCCCGGTTAACTGATGCTCATCTAAACCCAACTCCATTTCAAAAAATGAGAGTCAGTTTGGCAGGTCAGCTATTAAGCAATTCCGTGGCCACCTCTTTAGAGACGTTGATTTCTTGTGGTATTCTGCCTCAGGATGCTATGGCCACTGCGAAATTTATAGGGAATATTGACACTTTGTTTGATATTTTGAATTCGACATCCTTAAAAGCCAATAAAATTTTGAATAGGGCGTTTTTTGGCACTGAAAGGCAGGTATCACATTTAAAAAACATGTTTTACTTATTCAAAAATATTAAAGTGCTTGAAGAAAAAAGGGATGGAACAAAAGTTGATGTTACATCGAAAATAAAGTTCATTAAGGGGTGGCAAATTACTATTAATGCATTAATGGGATTATTCGGTGATAAGGAAGATGATACAAAATTTATTTGCACGCGGAGTCTAAATCAGGACATCTTGGAAAACTATTACTATTATTACGTTTTTATTATATATTAAAATAAACTACGTATGTTTTATACTTTGGGTTACCGACGTGTATGTACATAAGTACGAATGAGACGAAATAAATATTATTATAATAAAGTTTTTTTTTAAATTAAACATATTTTTTTATTGCGAAAGTTGCGCGAAAATATTCCGCTTATGTGAAATTGTGTACTATTTTAATTGTTAGTACAGAATTTATTGCCCGCTTGTTTGATATTGTGAACAATACTATGATGCGCACAAAATCTGCGCGAGTTTCAAAAAATCCCATACAAATCAATGCTATTTACACGAAGTCAAACTTCTGGTTAGCTAGCTTTCTTATTCTATGATAATAATAAGAAATAGTATATAATAATAATACTAATAATTTCCCTGCCCTCAATTTTTCTACGTCGTTAAATTTCAAAACAGTTTCAAAGGAAAAGTGATTCAATAATACTTCACAAATAGTTTTAAATAGGTACGTAAATTCTTGTATTTATTTTACAACTAGCTTCCCTTGTTACACAATGCCAAGTCAACCTAAACCAGTTTCGAAACGGCTTCAATATCCATAAAATGACGGCCAGCATACGCGTCGGTCATATAATCTTAACCAGCGACCGCACTATACACCGTTATTGGAATCTTGGAAACGGTAGGAGTTACAATGTCCGTTAAATTAGAGAAAAGTTGTACAATTTAAATACCTTTTAAATGGTGTTTTCAATAGTAAACTAATTTTAGCCGTTTTCCAGAATTTTTGAAAAAACGATTTTTTGCGATTTTAGTTTTTATTTATTTCTGACATTATTTTACAGATATAAAAAAAAATGAAACGCACTTTCTCATTGTTACTTTTTGAGGAGGATAAGAGAGCGTTTACAAATTTTCACTACGATGTTTCGTTTTTGAAAAGCCATCATCAACTTGGTTTTTTTAATAGAGCCCTTGATTTTTTATTGTTAAATTCAAAACCATTTTCAATTCAAAAATAAGTGGTATATCACATGTTAAACAAGTTTTTAGCTGTTATTTAAAATTATTCAAGCAAAATCGCCATAGTTTGGCACTTAACTGACTGAATGCAGAGTAGTAGGTTTTGCAAAAACATTCTTTCGTCTTTACTCACAATTATTTATTATTATTAACAATGAGCAATACAGCGAGCCACAGGCTATAGTGCAATGCTTTGCTGAGTTTTTTAATAGCGTATTTCAGAAGCCCAGTGAGTCTGATGTCAGTATTGTGAATAATTTCTCTTATTCCACGATTTCTGTATCGAATATTACTGAAATAATTGATGCTTGTAAAAAATTGAAAAACAAGTTTACGGCCGGACCTGATGGGTTGGCATCGTTTTTAATAAAAGATTGCGTGGGAATCTTGGCGACTCCAATAGCAACAATATTTAATAGGGCTCTTAACGAAGGCAAATTTCCAGATCGGTGGCGAGAGGCAAGAGTTGTGTCTGTTTATAAAGCAGGCGACAGATCGCTTATCAATAACTATCGACCCATTTCTATATTATCCAATTTCTCTAAATTATTTGAAACTGTGCTGTATAACAGAATATGTAATTCCGTGCATGGGCAAGTTTCCCTGAATCAGCATGGGTTTTTCACCAGGAGGTCCACTGCCACTAACCTTGCAACTTTTACTCAACAAGTGAACGAGGTTGTTGATGGTGGTGGTCAATTTGATGTGTTGTATACAGACTTTGCTAAAGTATTCGATCGTCTGGATCACAGAATACTTGTTCAAAAGCTCGATCGATTCGGAGTTGATGATGGTTTGAAGTCGTTAATTACTTCATATCTCCAGAAAAGAACTATACGTCAGAGAGGTATTGGGCTTCCTCAGGCGTTCCGCAGGGATTCAATTTGGGTCCACTGCTTTTTTCTATTTTTATAAATGATTGTTTGCGTGTAAAGCGGCTTTTTTTGCCGACGATCTTAAACTCTTCGCCCCTATTACTTCTCACGTAGACTGTCTTCAGTTGCAGGACGATCTGAGAGCTGTGGAACATTGGTGTAACGTTAATAATCTATCGCTTAACGAGAACATTCACTAGAAGCAAGAATATTATAAATTTTGGCTACACGGTTGGTGGGACCGTACTGGCTAGGTGTCTGACTGCTGCTGACCTGGGCGTGCTTTTCGACTCTAGTCTATCATTTGTGCCTCATGTGGCTGCTAGGACTGGTGAAGATATGAAATCCTACGTTTTTATCGTGAGAAGCTGTAGGAGTTTTCATAGTATTGTGTTGAAACTTTTGTATAATTCTTTTGTGCGCTCGAAGCTCGAATATTGCTCCTTGATTTGGTATCCGATTTATTTATTGGTGACGCTGTATTTCCGGCGGTCTTGAAGGAGGCAAGGGTTATTCCAATCTACAAAAATAAAGGATCGGTTGATGATCCCAGTAACTATCGACCAATATCGATCTTGCCAATTTTTTCGAAAATCTTTGAGTCTATTATTAAAAATCAAATAACTGAATATTTTGAAGCGAATAATCTCTTTATGCAAGGTCAATATGGCTTTCGTAATAAGAGATCTACTACTCTTGCAATTAATAACCTTTTGGAATATGTTTCGGATGGCATGGAGCGGGGCTGTGACACCTTTGCTTCCTTTTATGACCTCACTAAGGCTTTTGACTGTGTCTCACACGAGATACTTCTTCAGAAACTCTCTTACTATAACTTTGATGTTGACAGTGTTGCCTTGGTTGGCTCTTATCTCAGCGATCGTTTTCAGCACGTTTTGTATGGGGGACGATACTCGGAGAGACGAAGGGTTGGACGGGGTGTGCCCCAGGGGTCGGTTTTGGGACCTTTATTGTTTTTAATATACGTAAATGATTTATACAAATTTCAGAGAGAGTCAAATATAATCCTCTTTGCTGACGACACAACTAGTCTGATTAGATATCGACCAAACGACCCTTTAGGGGAGTTGGTTAATGCTGTTGAGACTGACATAGGCAATTGGTTTCTGGCAAATGAACTGAGCTTGAATCAGGCTAAAACTCAGAGCATGAACTTTACATTGCGTTCTGCGCCTATCGATCTTCAGAGCGATGTTCGCGTGAAGTTCCTTGGGGTTCATCTTGATCCTAAATTAACCTGGGAGAGCCATGTTCGAGAACTTGGGTGCTCGCTGTCCAGGGTCATATATCTGATCAGAAGGCTTGCGCAGACTGTTTCAATCGCCAGTCTGTTGACGGTATATCATGGTTATTTTGTTTCCCGTATGTCGTATGGTATTTTGAACTGGGGACATAGTTCCCATGCAATGAAAATCTTCAAGCTACAGAGGAGATGTTTACGTACAATGTTGGGGCTCGGTTGGCGTGACTGCTGTAAAAAGCATTTTGTTGAACATGGACTACTTACTTTGCCTTCCTTGTACATCTTAAACTGTCTTGGCTACATTCGAACCAATGCCTCGCATTTCACTCTACACTCTGATATGCATAATTATGGTACGCGAAATCGCAATGACATATTGCCTGAGTTTCACCGCCTGTTGAGGACTAGGAAAGGTTCTGACTATTATTGTGTCAAATTTTATAATAAGCTGCCGTTTCACATAAAGAACCTTGGTGAAGTCCAATTTACCACATGTATTAAATCATTTTTGATATCTCAAGCTTTTTATACCTTTGAGGACTATTTCAGAAGCGATATTGTAAGATTTTTTTAGATTTTAGTTTGCTTTATGTGCTATTTTAATTTGTTTGTAAGTCTTTCTTTGTTGCTGTAACTTTGATTAATTTTTGTTATTTTTTGACGTACTATACATGTTTTGTAACATAAGATGGTGAATAAATATATATATATCTATCTATCAGATTCCTGTGCGGAATGTTGAGTGTCCAAAGAAAGTTTTTGAAATATCTTTCATTTAAGGCAGACGGTATTTATCCTGAAGAGGGATTGAATATTCGTTGTAGCTGTACAGGTTCGAATTCAAGAGTTTGGAGTTTAGACGAATATTTTCTTCTCTAAAATGCTTGTATGATCTTTTACATAATAGAATCGACTGTCCTGAACTCCTGGTTCAAATAAATTTAAACGTGCCAAGACTGGGCGCTCGCAATCCTTTAACCTTCTACTCTCAGCGGCCTTGCACTAACCTTTATACAAAATCGCCCGTATATGTCATGTGTAATAATTTTAAATTGATTTGAGCTGACTGTGACATTTTTAATTATTCAAAGGAAGCACTTATGAGTGCTCCTCTGAGTGTGTTTATTGTTTAATTAGTGTAGATCAATCATGTTTTATTTTCAATGGAATACTTATTGTGTTTATGTATAATATTTTGGTTGTGATTTTTTTTTTGTGAAATGACCTATTGTACTATAATTGTGCTCTGTTAAGGGAGAAATCTGTTGAGCAATAAAGGTTATTATTATTATTATTTGACAATTTATTTCTGTCTCAGTACAACATTTTATCCTGTACGCGATTTTTTAAATTGAAATGTTTGTACTTTTTGAAGTGATTAAAAAACTATGCGATTTTTCTTGACTAATTTTAAATCAAAAACGAAACGTAGTATTGACAATTTGTACACGCTCTATCCTTTTCTCCTCAAAAATTAACAATAAGGAAGTGCTTTTCATTTTTTATACCTGAAAAAATTATGTTAGAAATAAATAAAAACTAAAATCGCAAAAAATAGTTTTTTCAAAAATTCTCGAAAACGGCTAAAGTTACTTTACTTTTGAAAACACCATTTAAAAGGTGTTTAAATTGTACAACTTTTCTCCAATTTAACCGACATTGTAACTCCTACCGTTTCCCATATTCCAATGCTATTCCATTCTTATCTTGAACACAGTGTATATGTATCAGAAATTTAAAATTTTGATCAACAAAAAAACATAGTTCATAATAAAACAGACGAGACGTCGCATTACTATTAAATATCGATATTATTATAATAGGCGGAAAAGCTTTCCGCGATGGAAAATTTAGCTACAAATGCACAAAATAATACATCCAACTATAATAAACTAAATTAAAAACTCAAGAGTAAAATATTTTTAAATTATTTAAATCATCGACAACAGGGTTGTATTTAGTCTTATAATGTCAATGTGTGGAAAATTGCCTAATTAAACAGTAATAACAACTTATTAGTCGTTCTGTTAAAACTTAAGCTTTATTTCTCCAACTTCATTCCACCGGTTAGACACTATAAAGTGTCATTGACTGACTCCTACACGGAATATCTCATTCTAATTCCATAACTCCTTGACGAGAATTCTATAATTCAGTTAATCCCTCATTTTCGACTTTTTAACTCCTCGCGTAACTTCCACTTGACTAACTCCATACAAGTCACGGCATCTTCGGCACTGTCATGTCCATTCACATTATCCTGAATGATTTTCCGTAAATGCTCACTTGCTAATATTTTCAAAGCCCTTTTATGCGGCAGTCCCATTTTATGCGGAAATAATACCGATGTATCAATAATACTACTGTGAACAATTTTTAAAGCTTTCATATCCGATTCTAAACTATGTCCAATGAGGATGGTGCGCGAGTTACACAAATGTAATATATTCGCTTGGATCTGTAAGATGCTCGTACTAGTTTTATTCATCTGTTCCGCGGTAATACCAGAAAAACGAGTGTTGTAATCGACTATCGGGTTCAAAGGACGTACTAAGGACTCGTATACAGTTTTACACTCCGTGTCAACAATCGTGACTCGAGTTAGTTCGAGACCGTTTGTCGTGTAACACATTTCACAATCCAAAGCGTATACCGCCCAGCTACGAGGGTCATTTTCAGTCTCCGGTTCCATTGTACTTTGGTAGCCCGTTAACTGATCACATTCTAGACCGTCGTTTACGTGCGAATCGGCGGAGGCGCAACCAGTCTCTATACCGGTTTTGCAACACAAAAATAAGTGTTCTCCACGAATAGTTCGCTTTTTCAGAGGGTGGTAGTTGCACTCTTCCATGTGAAGTGGCCATCCATCGTCATCTACTTGATAAGTCTTATGGCATCTGAAATAATAATAATCGTATAGCAATATAATAATATAAACTATCCAAAGAACAATCAAAGTAAATTAGCATATAATAGTTCCCCGCAATTTTCAGAGGTAACTCAACAGAGGACAACACATGACTTAAAGAATCATTAGGGGTAGTTGGGGTAATTGTAAACATACACAATAACTTTTGAATTTGGACGGTAATCGTAGCTTTAAGCAGCGACACCTGCGTTCTTCGTTAGGTTGTCATTGTTGTAATAGACTATCGGATCGGTCATTAAAAGAGTTTTCCTCAAACTTCAGTATGCTTGGGAGACGAGTTTGTTGACGTTTGATATTGCCCAAGGCTAGAATGCCCTAGGATCCCGCCCAATTTTTTTTTTTTTTATTTTATTAAATTAACGGGATACCCCAATTATATTTACAACAAATTTCTTATATACATGACAGTACCTAAGGCAAAATAAACAAATTCATAATAAATTCAAGATCTGTTATGAGTACTACTCAATACAACAATTAATTTGACGTTTAAATTCTAAAAGTGAATTGCAAAAGATATCTATACAATCATGTTCATTCAGAGTGCGAAGAGTTCTATCAATAGGAGAAAAGTATGTATAATTATTTCTACTTGTATGGTGAAAGAAGAGATCATGCTGTCGTAAATCACGCACTGGTACATTGAAGAAAATCCTATGCAGGACAGCAGGACAATTTATGTTACCTTTCAACACATTATACGTGAATTCCAAGTCGTTTAAAACTCTGCGTTTACCAAGAGTATCCAAGTTTAACGGCCCTCGTAGGTCCGATCTATGATAATTGCGCATATGTATCCCCATTCTAAACGCAGCATAACGCAAAAACTTGTCCTGAACTCTCTCAATCATATTTATATAAGTCTGATAATAAGGCGACCAAATCACTGACGCGTATTCCAGTGAAGAACGAACCAGGGACACATACAACAAACGACAGCTCGCAATTGATAAGTCTCTAGAATTCCGCATCACAAATCCCAATACTTTATGACCATTCTGAGACATTCGGCATATGTGTTCATTCAGTCAACAGACTCTGAAAAGTGAACACCCAAGTCTTTTATTTTGTCCACATATTTCAACTGATCACCATCCATCGTGTACCGACTAGGAAATCTATTCCTCTTGCGAAAGAAGCTAATAAATGAACACTTATTGATATTGAATTTCAAATTATTATACACAGACCACTGCCACAGCGCATCAACATCGCGCTGCAAATATTCAACATCGGCCTCGCACGAAATTCTTCTATAAATCTTTAAATCATCCGCAAATAGATTAGCCATCGAAAACTTCAATACATTACTGATATCGTTGACAAAAATATTAAACAATAATGGGGCACAATGGGACCCCTGCGGGACTCCTGATGTTACTCGAAACTCATGACTTTTGTGATTCATGATCTTTACTACCTGTGTACGCCCCCTCAAAAAACTTTCCAACCAAGATAAGGCATGGTCAGAGAATCCGAACACTCCCAGCTTTGCCAACAAAACATCAAAGTTCACCCTATCAAATGCTTTGGCGAAGTCGGTATACACCGAATCCACCTGATAACCTCCACTCACAGCATCCAATATATCAAGTTCATAAGAAATCAAATTCGTAACTGTAGATTTTTTTCTACAGAAACCGTGTTGACCCTCCTTAATGAGACCTCTGCATTTCCATTCAAGTTGATCGAACAGAAGGCCATCGAATAACTTCGCTACTGCAGATTGATTGCTATGTATTTCGTATGTAGTCCTTGTACGCAGATGAATAGGAATAGGATAGATTTAGCACTTAAAGTATATTATCTGAAGACTATAATTGTTAATAGTTGTTTAGCAAAGTAAAAACAGAAATATTAACACAATATACAAGGCGTTCCACCATAGCAAAGATGGTCAGAATTTGCAAAACAGAAATTAGCCGTCACGCGCCTACACATCTCTCTGGAAATAGCGGCCATTTCGATGCAGATGTTGTGCTTCAATTGCAGTAAAAGTTCGTGGTTTGTTTGTATTCACTTTCTGCATTTCAGGTCGGTAACTTTCAGTTCTTGAATGAGCTGATTTTGTATGTTGTAATATGCTTCAGTAATCTTGCCAGAATCTTGTGCAACGACGATTTTTTAAGGTTAAGCCTTTGACTGCGTTTGCGAACTGATTGAGACATATTTTCACGCACTGAAACTCTTACTTCTATAATCGTTTGTTGGGTTCGAACAGAGTGCGGGCGACATTGATGGTGAATTTTTGCACACGAACCGGTATTCTCAAATATTCGAATCCGTTTTCTGATGGTATCGTCCTTCGGTGCATTTCGCACATTAAATTCTGCACGATATAAACGTTGAGCTGTCACTATCGATTCACCATACGATAGTAGGCGCGTATGCAAAAAACGCGATGCTCTCCCGGGTACGCTTCCATGGTTACTAAATCTAAAAATATAGACCCTCTTATAGCCCTTTACCAGTCGCTGGTGCGGTCAAAGTTGGAATACGCGTCTGTCGTGTGGTCACCGATTTACCAGGTATATATCAATAAACTTAAGCAGATTCAGCGCAAGTTTTTAAAGTACATTTCGTACAAGATTGATGGACGATATCCAGACAGGGGGGTTCATCATAACGAACACTTAAACCGTTTTGGTTTTCAATCGTTGCAGTGTCGAAGAGTGTCTGCATCTCAAATATTTATTTTTAAATTAATCAACTCCATGCTGGATTGCCCTCACCTCTTACAGGAAGTGAACCTCAACGTACCACTGCATATACAAGGAACATGCACTTATTTAGAGTTCCCCAAGCTCATACGAATTATGAGACGAGGGCCCCCGTAATCAATGCATACAATCTATGTAATAAGCATAAAGGTCTGTTCATACCAATTTTTTTAGTAATAATTTAGTGGCATTTAAACATAGTTTGCAGGCTCATTTAGTTAATTTAAGAATTTGATATTAAGTTTTTATTATAGTTTTAGTGTAGATTAAGTTCAATTGTTTATATTATGGAATCAAAGAATTGTCTTGTAATTGGGTGTAACCTGTTAGATAATAAATAAATAAATATAAATCTACAAAGAGCAGCGCAACAGAACATCCTAACGTTCATGATTCAAAATGATGAAACAAATTGAGGAAAAATAAAAAGTCAACCTCCACGAAATAAACCAATATATTGCTCTAGGAGCGGATATCAAACCATATATGTTTCGGGGCATCAATTCCCATCATCAGTGGTTGAACAATCTTAAAAACTAAAGTGCACGGTACATGACGATCAACGTCGACAAAGAGAAACGCATTGGTGTCTGGAACAAGAACACGCAATTATATATTGTTGTAATAACTATGGTGTAATTAAAGACTTCCCATTTCGTGAAAACAAACAAAAAACTGAACTGTAATTTAGGTATTTAAAATTAAATCATTCTATCGAATTTGTCAAAAATCAAAATAACTATTAATAAAGACATTGTTATGTTGTTGAGTCTTTTAATTCTAACTTCTCGCAAATTCTAACTTATGATAACACCATCACAGTCTGCCAGTGAGTCGAACAAAAAAGTATATTAGCAAATTATTTAATTGAGAACTGACGAATCAATGTTGTTTCAAGTGAAAATTAAATGACTCAACAACATAACAATGTCTTTATTAATAGTTATTTTGATTTTTGACAAATTCGATAGAATTATTTAATTTTAAATACCTAAATTACAGTTCAGTTTTTTGTTTGTTTTCACGAAATGGTAAGTCTTTAATTACACCATAGTTATTACAACAATACATGATTGCGCGTTTTTATTCCAGACACAAATGCGTTTCTCTTTGTCGACATTGATCGTCATGTACCGTGCACTTTAGTTTTTAAGATTGTTCAACCACTGATGATGGGGATTGATGCCCCGAAACATGTATGGTTCGATATGCGCTCCTAGAGCAATATATTGGTTTATTTCGTGGTTGACTTTTTATTTTTCCTCAATAACACTGACTCCACCTCAATATGGACTACTTCTTTCGGATGAAACAAATGTTTTGGCGACCGTACCAGTCAGGGTTGTGACATCATAGCTATTCTGACTCTGTGATTTTATTATAAAATTATGAAACACGCTTATAACTGTGAAACCGATGAAGATAAATACAGAAAACTATATATTTCTGGAAAGCTCATAACAAGCCCGACAAAAATATACGGGGATTTTTTTACACTCCAAACGGTATTCATAAACATTCATCTACATTTTCTGATGGTATCGCCCTTCTGTGCATTATGTACATTGAGGATTAAACGTTGGGCTGTGACTATCGAATCACAATTGTGATAATCGATCCATACGCAAAAAGCGCGATGGTCTCTCCGGATGATACACTTCCATGCTGACTAAATCCTCAAAGAGTATATAGTGCAACAACATATCCTATTTTGACACCCGCAATTTCAAACTACCACAAAGTTTTGTACATAATGTTATGAACCTATTCATGGAAAGAGAAATCTAAATCAGGAACAACGACAATATCCTGCATGGCCCAAGGTACGTCTATCAAGGATTGTGATAAGCGACTCGTACGCAAAAAGCGCGATGGTCTTCCGGATGATACACTTTCATGGATAGCACAGATACCCCTTATCCTTTTTGGAACACCTTAACATGTTATTTTCTTACCTTGTACACCTTCGATGATTCGCATCTAAAGAATAATCAACTTCCTTTTTCTTATTGATCACCACTCTACCCTTTTCTCCACTCTGTTTGGGATAACCATGCAGATCTAATTCTTCTTCATTCAACAACCATTTTTTAATGTGATGGTAGAAACGTTTACCGTTAAAATCATCCGGTTTCTCTGTATTAATAGATTCACCTGCCAAAATGGGCCCAAGCCCTCTACTCTCTCTATCTTTAAACTCTTTTCTCAATCTGGAATCAAGAATAAAGAAACCTTGTAAAGACATAATATTCGTTTAAAAAAAAAATTAAAAAACGGTAACTCGAGGCAAAAGGAGCGAAAGGAAATCAAAAACTAGTTGGGATGCATTCAGCGGTGGTATAACAAATTAAAAAATGTCGTGTTTGATGTGATCTGCCCAGGACGCCCAATGTGGACATCAAGACAGTCCATCACAAGTTGCTTAAAGATCGTAAGTTGAGGGAGAGAGCTGGGACATGTAGCTTAGTCAATGGAATGTGTGCAAAATATCGTATACGAACTGTGAACGATTTGAGTATAAGAAAACTGTCTGCCGCGTTTGTTGACAACAATCGGAATCGTCCCAGGAGTATTTAGCTCGGTTCAAGCGAAATTCGAGGGACTTCTTTATACGATACATAACCGTGGACAAATCAACTACACATCATAATCATCAGCATTCACTCGCTAACGAGTATGAATTATTCCAACTCAGGGATTTCTGTTGTGAACTCTAAGATGGCTAAACAGATCGATTCTCGAGCCGCAAACCTTGTCACAAAATTGACACACCCAATCACCACTATTTACCGGCTGTAGGTGCGCTGTCCCATCGATGCGTTCCCTCCCCTTTCGATGCCGCCTCTTTGCATCCTCATGTCGTCGACGATGGTCTTCAAAAACTTGAGGACCATCGTAAATGGTACGCCTCCATCTCGGTCGGTCGTTCGCGATCTGCTCCCAGTTGCTCTTCACATCTAAGCCACACTTCTTCATGTTGGTCTTCAGAACATCCTTGTACCTCTTTTGCTGATCACGTGACAAGTCCATCGCAGCTGGTGCCTCACAATCATCGCCTCAATGCTAGTTGATTCAGCTTCCTCCAGAACGCAAATGTTTGGTCGTCGGTCCCGCCATTTGATTCCAAGAATTGTTGATGGTACTTCTCTGTGGTTTTTAAACGCCTCCGATAAGTGGTACAAGACTCACAGTTATACATAAGGGTAGGAACTATAATAGCATTATACGCTCGAACGTCGATGTTATGATTATCGAAGACTCCCGTCCTCAGTAGTCCAAAAGATGCGCTTGCCCATTTTATACGCTGAATTTCATCATCGATATTTGCATTCGCCGAGGTAAGAGAAACTCTCGATGTTCTGAAGTCTGTCTCCGTTAACTCGAATATGTGGTCGGACAGCCATAGTGTTTGGTGCAGGCTAATAGAGAACCTGTGTTTTCTTTATATTTAGTTAAAGCCCGATACTCCTGTATGCGCTGTTAAATGCATTTAGTATATATTGAAGATCCTCTTCTGTATCAGCTAGAACAACGTTGTCATCCGCGTATTGAAGCTCAATGACTGATGTGGATACGATCTTCGTCCCAGCTTGAAGTCTACGAAGGTTGAAGAGTCCGCCGCCATCAAAACTGTAGATGATCTTTGCCCCCCCGTAGTTCATCCTTAACAAGTTGAATGACCGTTCCCACAAACATCGAAAACAAAATCGGTGTAAGGACACAACCCTGCTTTACGCCGCTCTCCCGGTCCGCTGGTGCCATATTATCGTGAAGCAGTCAAAGTATCCGGATGAATTTCTGGTGACATCCGTTGGACTACAATATCCTTCACAAAGCCTCACGGTTAATAGAGTCGAACGCCTTGATAATATCTATAAAACCCATGTATAAAGAGAGAGTATTGCTCCCGTAAGTTTTCCTGTATTTGCCTGGCACTTAATATAATATATAGGCTGTACCCCTGTTCGGGCTAAAACCACATTGTGATTCCGGCAAGCACCCTTCCGAGAGTGGGAGAACACGATTGGACAAAATTCTTGCAAGAACCTTTCCGGCGCACAGTGGGGTATTTGAGCAATCTGGCCGGCCATAAATCGATTTCGTAAACTTTATCGCAGGTAGAAAATACGTGTATTTTATAAGCAGGGATAGTTTAGGCATATAATAAACCCCTTCTCAACCTTATAGCACACTGTTCACAATCGTACGATCAGTTGAAATTCGGCTATCCTAAAGCAGACATATTAATTTCCGCCGTAGTTAGCAGATGTGTAGTTAAAGAGTGTTGTGATTTGTATTGTTTATTTAGACTTATAAAATAATAAATTATGGATTGTGGAGAACCAGGTAAATGTGTTTAGTTTTCACAAATCTTTGTTATATAATGCATTTTAGTAATTTTAAAATTAGCTTTTTCTATTGATAGTTTGTTTTCATGCTTTTTTTCAATCTAGTTTTACTTTGTAGGAACAAAGTTGTACTTCCGGATATTTCCCGGAATCGATATCAGTTTGTTTTGAAAGTTTAGGCTTTGTTCTTCAAAAAATGTAATTTTTTTTTGCGAAAAAATGCGATTTTGTAAATTATTGCTATTTAAAGCAAATAACTACATGTAAAATCGATAAAATAACTACTGGTATTAATTATTTCCTTTTTCCGCTCTTAATTGTTGTTTTTTTTTTTCAGGGCCGTCAAATGTACGAGTACTGACTAGAAAACATTTATTTTCTATTATGCAGCGACAAAATTTGAATACCATGAACGAAAAGTTGGAATTTCTAGAAAACCATCTTCTCGAATAGGAAGATTTTTCAACGGAGCAAATTAGTACACTGAAGCACGATTTGTCACATTTTAAGTCAGGAGTAAAGAGCGGGTGGTCTAAAGCGTTAAGAAAAGAAGAATACTTCTTAAAGAAAAATAACGAATGGCTCCAAGGAACATTTCATATTCCAAAGGTTGTAAAGAGACCTGGTCGACCCGCAAAGTTGTTTGAGAGGACTAAAAGAAGAAAAACCGAAGGGCTTCGCAAAACAACTAACTTAGAGGTGCTCACTTACGCGACGCAGTCTAAGCTAGTAGAAAGTGGCAAAAGAGATCCTTCCTTAGTTCTAAAAGAAATTACAAGTACCCCAAAACGAGCAACAAAATATAAGAAAGTTTTTCTCATACTTAGTTAGAAAGTGTCAGCTCAGGATGATTTTCGACGAAAACTGGGCTTAATAGTAGATGTACCTAAACCTGGATTTGATAACACAAACGATGGCAATACCAGTCGAAGATTTTTTGAGAACCACGAATTGTCGGCAGAAATTACTGGGATTGACAAGCACTTTATATACAGATTAAAAATAATTTTAGAAGTATTATCGTGTGGACATAAAATTAACATAGAAAAATTTTCGGATTATGCAAAGGAAACTGCAGAAATCTACATCCAGCTCTTCCCGTGGCATCCAATGACTCCCACTATGCACAAAATATTAATTCATGGCCCAATAGTTATCAAAAATGCGCTGCTTCCGATAGGTCAATTATCAGAGGAGGCATCAGAAGCACGTAATAGGCATTTCAGGATCTATCGCCAAAATTTTGCAAGAAAGTTTACAAGAGAATCTTGCAATTTGGATGTGTTGAATAGGCTGTTGCTTACTTCCGATCCTATTATAACTGGAATAAGACCAATACCTAAAAAGCATAGTAAACCGTTTTCCGAAGAAACACTAACTTTGTTACTTTCGACTTCACCTAATGTGCAAACAGAGTCGCAGTCGGAATCATCAACGGATGATGAAGAAGAGACTGTTGATTCAGACGAGGGAGGATAGGATTCATCCAGTTAAAACATTTTTTTATTCGAATTTTTTTATAATATGTTTGTAAAATTAATAATAAAGTTACCCAAATGTAGATTACTAGTGGACACACTGTACATACGTGTCTATTTTTTTGGTTTTACTATAAATTATACTTACAAATATCCTAAATTTACTCAATTCTTCCTGAAGTATAACTTATTTGATTTATATATTTTTTGGCCGCCCAGATTGCTCAAATACCCCACTGTGCGGCGATAGGGAGGAGTGAGATATCACGATAGTTTCCACAGACGGACCTATCTCCTTTCTTAAAAATCCACTACACATCAGAGACTAAGCAGCAGTTGAAGTAATAGACTTTTCCCAGGGAAAAGACACCGAAGGAGGCAAAAATGATCCCATCGGTGGGGAGCTATCCTTCAACCATGTTTTGGAATTCGCAATGTGGCTATTTGGTGAGCGGATTATTATAGTCATGTAACGATCATGTTCGGAATTTAAGAAAAACAACCCAGAAACTAAGACAACGCTCCAGCTCGTTTATCCCATTCACCACAGCCAACAGGGTGAATTGGACATCCAAATACCACCGCTCGCTCCTTATTCTCCATGGTCCTGTCCGACTGTTTTGTTCTCAAACATAAAACTTGGCTTAGAAAGTGTCAGAGGAAATTAGAGCGACTACGGGAGGGCTCGAAGAAGTTGTAGACACGTTGGGAAGAGTGTATTGCTCTAAAAGGGGACTACATTCGTAGGCTCATCAGTCATCATCCACCCTCGTACAATAAAAACCGCAGGCATTTCTGTCCACCACTAGACCAACGTTAGGACTTATCTGTGGGACTCATATTATAGAAAGCACCCACAATTCAATAAATAGGATTTTAATTGTTGACATTTCATGAAACATGACAGGTGAAGCACTAGTTAAACAAGCAAGCAGAAAGACCCGCCTTGCCACAACATCAAAAAGCTTCAAAGATTCCTCAACTAAATAATAATCATAACATGTTCAAAGTAGCGTCTTTTATAATCGATGAGTAGAAGACTAAACTAAAACACGTTTTACCACTTCACCAAACCACTTTTTTATTCTCGACGCGCGTTTCACTAACAATGTTAGCATCCTCAGCAGAGAAGTAAAACTGAGCGAAACGCGTAAAATTTGTTTACCACCGTCTACTATTGAAAAAATGTTAAGAAGGATTTTCGTTCATCATTAAATATTCCGGTTGAATTTGTAATACAGAATTATGATTAAAAAAAAGCAAACACTAACCTATTTACAGCCAGCATCGCAGAATTCCTATACGTAGCCAACACCTTACACTTTTCATAACAATTAAACTCCTCATTCAAGGCTCGCGAATAAGCATCGTCTTTACCAGCATATAACTTAACACACTCATCCGCCAACATAGTCAAAAATCGCGTGCGCACATTTACTGGCAGTTTCGACTTGCCTGCTTGTAAAACATCCGGTATATCAGATAAGGAATATTCCGGAACATGAGCCACACGAGAACTAACTTTTTGTGTTTGTGCTATAGTCTTCTGTTGTGTTGACGTCGATATTATTTTATTAATACGCTCTTTGGCTTTCTGAATTAGTGCGACATTCACTGGTGCAGCAATCTTCTTGCGTACTTTATTCACACCTAACGCTGGTGCTTTAGCAGTACCGTTCAAGATATCATCAACCAAACTAGTACGCGATGGCGTTACCACCGGCTTGGATTCTGTGCGTTGTTGTTTCAGCTGGCGAGCAGCTTCAAGTAGACTGGGCGCTGCCGTTGGTGCAGGGCGTTTTTTCGTTGTAGATGCATTAATATCGACAATGTTTCGAATTTCGTTAATTATATTTTCACCCTCACGTGCCGCTTGTGCTTGTTTAGCAAGCTTGTAACGATCACGAAGTATTTCACCTGGCGTTGGGATGTATTTGGGTTTGGCCACGGGTTGGACTTTTGATTGAGTTACGCCGCCATCGTGAGCCGTACGTTTTTTGGTATGCTGAAAAATTAGAGACTTATTTAGTAACTTAGAATTAAGTTCTGTTGTGATAATTACTGTTTTCACACAAACTTGCCAAATTTCTTATTCCATCGACTTTGAGTTTAGTCCAGTCAGTGCAAAAGGTGGAGTAATAAATATTTTAAGGACGCATTTTTTTTTAAGAATACACGCACCGGCAAAATAATCGATCCACTAAACAAATTGATGAAGGTTGCTCATTAATAAATTTGTTTGTTTGAATTCAATTTGATTAATTTTTTTACTTTCCCTCACAGGGAAAGTATTGTGAACGCGCTAAAACAAATTTTGAGATAAAGTTGGATATTACTGTGACAATTTAAATTAGCGGGTGTTGTATACACCTAGAAAGAAATCTGATTAAAAGCCTCCATCCAAGTGAACCCCGATTGCTATTTGAAATTGTACACGGGTTCAATAATAAACTTTACGAGCGGCTCTTACTTTTAGGTTTTAATTGATGAAAGTACAAACGAACAATATCAAAGTTTATTATTCTGCATTAACATAAAATTAACTGACCTTTATGACTGTGGATCGATGTATACTTTATAGATGTCACAGGTAAGTCAACACACTTTATTTATTGAAAAAACACTCGTTGAATGACCCTTTTGTTTACTAAGATATCTAAAGCTTTCCCCAACTAGAAGCTTTACTTTAAATAAAAACACAAGATTTGGGGCTATAAAATCAATATAATAAAGAAAAAGAATACCAATAAAATAAATAGATATATGTATAAATGAAAAGAATAAAACATTAAAAGAAAATGAAAACATTAATCTAAGAAACTGTACATCTGAAATAGGCAAATTAATATAATTACACGCTAGTCTACGCCACGTAGTGGCAGGCATACTTAGAGATGTTCTGATTTTAATGCATTGGGCTGACTATCTATTGTGTAGATTAATCTTTGGTTGGGTGAAGCTAGCAGAAGGATAAATGGTCTCCTGCTAGCGTTTGTGTTTACACTATTTTCATTTAATTTCTATTTTTATTTATATTTTTAGGGCTGGTGTTACCTATACATTGAATTTGATCGGACTATTTATGGTGGGATATGCATTACTATGTGTATATGTAGATGGTACTAGTTTACATATATCTACTGTTGTATATCTCATTGTGATTAAATGCAGGCCGATATTGTAGTTGGGCAACGACTATAGTACTATGACGAGCTCATAATAAGAGCGAAACTAATTCGTCAGTATCAGTCGCCCATGCAGCGGTCTGGTTCTACTGAATTAGACTAGTAGTAGGTAAAACCAGTCAATTTGTCCGCTACGCCACAAAATTATTTTTCATTTATATTTACGGACACAAATTCATTTTATAATTTAGAAACAAAATGATCTTTAACTTTAGAGCCTTTAAAAAGAACAAACAAACGAACTTACTGAACAAAACTTTACGTCGACTGACTACTAAGAAACTTTAGAAATCTTACTATTTCAGAAGTGATTAACTGACCTTATAAACTGAAATAGTACTAATTAATACTTTACAAGAACTAGAAAAAAACCTAAAAAAAACTGACAAGTCCAAACTCTTAAAAAAAACTCAATTCTTAAACTTTATAAAACTGGTCTGAACTATAGAAAAACTAGTAGAGTAGAGTAGAGTATTATTGGTATTGCTGTGTTCACATGTAATAGTTATGCAATCTTTTGATTTTTAATTGCTACTCATTTTTTTGTTAATTATAATGAAATTGTTGTTTTTATAGCCCCAAATGTCGTGTTTTTATTTTTTATTTAAAGCTTTAAATATCTTAGTAAACAAAATCAATCAATCAGAAGTAACCTATCGCTGTAAAGCAAATAAAAAATGCTCGACCCCTACTATTTGAAAATTTGAAGGTTGTGTCCACCCCTATCACAGAACTAAAGTGATTTCAACCAAAACTAATGGGTTGATCCTAGGACTAGCACAAACTCATATGCCAAAATTTAGCTCAATTGGTTGAAGCGTTTAGGCGCTATCGTGGAAGAATACATAGAGACACACAGACAGACTTTCATCTGGAAATGGTCTTAATCGTCGCGAATGACCTCAAAATGGTTATATCCGTCTTAATCTCATATTTTTTTAGAGCGTTCACAATGCTTTCCCTGAGCGGGAAAGTAACAATGAATCAAATGGAATTTAAAATAAAAAATTTATTAATGAGCAAACTTCATTCAGTTTTGCCATATTGATTGTGACGAAGGTTAGCCGCTATCTCGATTAGATGATACAAATACCAAAAAATGTATAATTTTTGTTCATTGAACCACAATAATCAAAACAAGATAAACTAAAAGGGTAAAAAATTCCCGAAATGTTGTGCATTTAAACTTTTTATGTAGGTTGAATTTTTAGGAGGGAAAAAAATTTAAACTTGTTCACCTCTAAAAAAATGTCGATATCGACACATAGATGACTGTTTGTTGTGGCACACCGTTTCCTTTTTAGTTTATTTGTTTTGACTGATGATAGGGGTTTATACCTCCGAAACATGTTTCTGACGTGCTGCTAATCTGATACTAATGAATGAATTTTATGGAGGTGATGTAGTTTGCTTTATCATAAAAAACATTTTTGCTTCTTGATTTGGTAATATGTTTTTAAATGCGAATATTTCAGAAAAAGTTGAATTTAGTTATGTGGTATGTCATATGAATTATGTTTAGAATTTTAAGCGGAATGGAAAAATAAATTCCTATATAGGGTGATCCATTCAGAAAAAACAAACTTTTTGTTTTTCCCTGTATACTGATCATGTTTCCAATTTGTTTATACGTAGAAGAAAAGTATTTTTCAGTACATACATAACCATATTTTTAAATTTTTTGAGACATTTAAATCAAAAAATTGTGGCTAACTACTACTAACACCTAATTATTCAATCAGAATTCGAAATACGAAAATAGTATATTGTGCAACGAACATGAAATGACATATATTTCCTACGAGTATGATCGTTTGCAGCATGAGCCGAGTAGGAAGTGGTCATTTCATGTGAGTTTCACACTATACTTTTTCTACGACTGTTTTAATGCTTTTGAATAAATTTAACATAATTGTAATAGGAAATAAAAGTCTGACTCCACAAAATCAATGATTTTGTGGAGTCAGACTTTTATTTCCTATTACAATACATTCACTCCACTTCAGAATGGACTACTTCTTTAAAATAAATTTAACATAATTTTTAGGAAAATATTTGTTTTTCGAAACTTACCCTTGTTAGCGTATAAGCCTAAATACGATAAATTAGAAGTAATAAATTGACTAGGTGGTGTTAAACTATATTCACTATCACTGTTTACGAGTTTTGAAATTAGCGAAATACTTAATTATAATTTTTATTAATTATAAATACGAAAACTGTCAATTTGGTGTTTGTATTTTCGGCGTTGCTATGGTGATTTTTCATGCCCGCTGCTACTTTTGTCATTACCAGGAAATTTTATCCGTGCGTAATATTTCCCACTAGTTGCTAGGCAACTAAATAATGATAAACAGCATTACAATGTACTAAATTGTCAAATCATGATTGAACATATAATAAAGGCATTTAAAGACAGTCGTAGAAAAACATTATTGTTCACAAAAAATTAACATTTTAATACTGCAACGCAAAGTTTGACGGCTCTCGACATGTCATCAAGCTAAAATGTTCTAATTTGATAAGTTCCTACAACATTTGACTGCAAACTATCTCTTTTTTATGCTGAAGGAAAATTGTATTACTTACTCTAATTTAAAAATTTAAATGCACACAGTGCCTAATTACTTAGTCATAAGAAACCATAAAAACTGCTTTATATTTAAGAACAATTTTTAAATAAAACATACCTTCAATTCAAAGTAACCTTCTTCTCTCTGCTCAGTCTCCATAGTCTCATCAATATTATCCTGTGGTGGCTTGATAGGTTCCGGTTTATACTCAGTGAAAATCTTGAAACATTCCATCATAGTATCATCTTCATCGTCAAAATCAATGTCAGACATATCGACTTGAGGATCTTCTACCATAACTTCAGTTTGCATGTTGCTACTGTTGTCATTATCAGAATATTCACTGATAGAACTCCTATTATCACTTGTAGAACTCTTTCTACTATTTTTATTTTTCGATCGTAACTTACTCTTGCTATTATGACTATGTTTACTATCTTTCCCTGAATTATCATCTTTTTTTCGTTTATCTTTATCATCTTTTGATTTTTTACTACTACTTCTAGATTTACTATCTTTTTTATCATTATTGTTATGTTTCGATTCTTTTTCCTTAGTTTTACTACGTTCTGTACTATTACTACTACTACTTTTATGTTTGCTAATCTTTTCTGTATCTTTTCTTTTCTCTTCTTTTCTATGTTTTTCTTTACTACTACTTTTATGGTGTTTGTGACTGTGTTTATTACTAGTAGAACTCTTTCCTTTTTCAGGGTCAACTGTAACTGAAGAATGTTTTTTAGTTTCAGATGAACTGTTACTAGTAGGTTCCGATTTTTCTTTTGATGAAGAACTTTTGTGTTTCTCTGTTAAAAATCAAAACATATAAGTATTAAAATTAAATATTAATAAAAAAAACTATAGAGAACCTGCAACTGGTGGCCAATAAAGAACTAAGACAACTCTGTAATATCCTATTAAAATACTGTATTCTGATTGCTTTTATTCGTGAAACTTGATAAATCTATTTGACCCGAAATAAATAGGCAATATGTAGGTATGTATAAGCTTGATCAGTGCGGCATTCGTGGCAATCTGCTTCGGTGGAACGAGAATTTCTTATCGGGCAGATCTTGTAGAGTTGAGGGAGAACTTTTGAATGAATATACGGCTAGCAGTGGGGTGCCCCAAGGATCCGTGTTGGGACCTTTATTATTTAACATTTTTATTTCTGATCTACATATCTATCTGGAGTCTAAATCAGTTCTGTTTACAGATGACATCAAAATATTTAACAATCCGTTGATATTTCATAAGTTATTAGAGTAAGAACGGCCTTAGGCTAGACTTCGCCCATCCCATTAAAAAATAAAGGCTTTATTATTGTTAGAAAATGATCTGCATATTGTGAAAGAATGGACAAGATCTTGGCATCTACAGCTAAATGCTAGATGTTCTGTGTTACATATTGGATCGAACAATCCTGAATGACGGTATAGTATGGGCGATGTCGCACTAAGGGCGGTAGAGACGCGGGAAAATCTAGGTGTGTTAGTGAGCAAGGACTTAAACTGGGCGAATCATATCGCAAACATAATTAAAAATACAAATGCCGTGTCGTAAATGATGTGTAAAGCATTTAAAAACCCATCCATAGAACTTTTTGAACAACTATGAAACTTATGTGCGACCGAATCTTGAATAATATGCGTCCACGGTGTTGAATCCAGATTTCGCGAAGGTCATTCATGCTCTTGAGCAAACTCAAAGGAGGATTACAAAACTCTGAGTACGATGCTTTAAATAAATACTTAACACGGACAATTTTCTCAAAGGATGTAACGGTTTTAACGGCAGTGCCTGCCATTGCTCTATTGTAATAGTGTAAAGGTTTGTGAACAATCTTGGAACAATACGATCTGCCGTCAAACAGAAAATTGTTATTATTAAAACGAGCTAAAACTCCAAATCCTTTGTGTGTTAATTTTGTTTATTTGGGTACAAAACTAAATAAAAAATTTAAATGTTAATCTTAGAAAAGCCATGGGCCTTGTAATAAAAGTACTCAACTTGTATCTTTAGTTTAGGCAATAAATGATTATTATTATCGAGCCTCATAGTAGTGAGGTATTCGTAAATTATAAGAATAGTCGTTGTCACAACCATAACCACCAGGCAGGTCCCGCAAATAAGGATAGGTATCCCTCTTAAAATTATACTACTTAAATAATAGGACTTAGTAACTAGGTACTTATATTCATATTCTATAAATTTGCGAGTGAATATTTATTCTAAAAATTAACTTACCCTTACTACTTGATTTTTCGGATTTAGATTTACTGCCTTTATCACAATTAGAGTTTTTCGAATCACTATTTTTAATAGATTTGTCTTTGTTCTTTGAACTCGAGCTTGAACTACTCCTTTTCTCACTTTTCTTTTCTGATTTTACGATAATTGTGCTATCAATACTTTTATAATTTTTCAATTCTACCTTGGCCGGTTGTTTACAATCTTCTATAATATCAATTTTATTTGAGATCACTATTTCACTACCATTACTTTTAGAATCGTCAAGTGCTGTTCCTTTATTATCTTCACTATCACTGGAAAACTTTCCTTCAACATCATCGTCGTGTATAATCTCATCAATCAAATCAAACTCCGTTGTCAGATCTTCAAAATTGATTTCAGACTTAAGTGGGTCATATTCTGCATTTCCAATAGACTGCTTCAAATCTTCGTTTACTGTATTTTCACCATTATTAGCGTTCACAACTGATGATAAAACACTTAGAGGTGTCGGTTTATATGTTGGTCGCTCATATCTAATCACAGGCGGTCTAACTGGCCTTTCCGGTCGAAAAGCTAAATCAGGAACATAACTGATCGGAATATGGCTTTTAGTTGTTTGTAAATTTTCTAATTCACTTTTTGGTGTTGGTTTGTATGTCGGTATAATAGTTTTTGAAGCTGGTTCCACACGTTGGTTTTCTAGTATCGGTTCCTCAACAATAACATTTTCAGCTGGTTTTTTTCTATGGCGGAAATGGCAGTAGGGTCTGCCGCACAAGGTGTCGTAATATGGACATTCAATATCTTGAAAGTACCCTTTAGTCGGTAGCATCTTAATTTATTAATAATATCATTGTAGAATAATTAAATTAAATTACTCTAAAAATATTTTGTTATTATTGTGCAATTAAAAAATGTGTACAGTTGACGTATAAGTGAAATACCTAAATGACACATTACAGGCTGTTGACTGTCCGGATATAAAGAAGAAGAGCTACACAATTAACGTTAGCAACAGCAATAAAGTAGACCAGAATCGATGAACCGCTGCATTCCTTTTACACCAAAAATCAGATGTTTTCACTTAATCTCACTTGCACAGTGCTTTTATAAAAATGTTTAATATAATTTACTGAGTTCAATGAATGAAAATCACTTATATGATATCAGTATGTTTAAGGTTCGGGTAATTAAGTAACAATATTTTTGCTAAAGACTCAAATTTATAACAACCGATATTAGTATTATCATTGTCTTTTTTTATAGAGACAATGGTATTATGAAATAAAATTTCGACTTCATATTATATGTATATTCAAAGTCCTGTCGTGCTTTAAAGTAAACTGTATAAACGAGAATAATAAAACTATAAATCTTTATCGTATGTTGTACAAAGCTAAAAATAAATTTTATCTAAATTAAATATCCCCTTCTTTAACATGCATTTGGTATACAGATGTTTTTATAATAGGGAAATTCCAGCGAGACTGTGAGTTAAACCGTATGTTACCGGGCACGGTACGATTATAACAACTGCCATCTCCCATCATACAAAATTGTTATAACCGGCTTTTTATAAGATATTTAACGAGTGGCTAATTATTATCCATGGTTTGTTCAACCAATGTTGCCAAATGACAAACTTGAACAGCAGTGAGGCAAAGTATGTGCTCGTGGTATTTCGCATAGCAGATGTGTCCTGAGTGTAGCACGCGGGTAGCATATGCGGGCGTAGTAATCTTGCAATTTTTAATTTTTTGAAGTGAATACTTCTTTGGCCGCATGATAGTGATTTTTCAATGTCGCGTCACGACACGATTTATAAAATTTTCGTCCCGCAAAAGAGATGAAGCATATAACAAATATGAGGGAGAGAGAGACAGATATATTTGTGGTGTATGCTACACACTATATCCTATACCATACACTATTATGTATATAGCGGCGAGAGAAAACGAGTGCATGCATAGGCACAGCTCCACTTAGGGTGTTATTTTACAAGGCAAAGATTGTGTATTATACGAGATATTGTCGATACAACCGGTGTAGGTATTGAATTCAATTTTTTTATGGAGAAATAAATATGTTGTAGTTTGAAATTCTCGTGAAAGAAGTATTCACTTCTAGCACGTGTACTGTGCTGCACGCGAATTTTTTTTTTCTTTATAATTTTTGAACAAAATACTTAGGTAGTTTAGGATGTTATAATTACTATTTTTAATTGTTTATTTCTTATTTGAGAATGAAGTAGTCAAGTTAGTTTAGGATGTTACAATTATTATATTTTTTACTTTTTTATTTAAAATTTTTGAATAAAGTAGTTAGGTAGTTGGGTTAGTTTGATCATTGTCTTATTTATAAAGACAATGGTGTGATATAAAAACAAAATACAAATAATAATATACTGTGGTTATTTCAAATGGCAATGTTGGTTGAACCTTGACCGTTGGATAACTAGCATCTTGTGATATTTGTGTCTTCCGTCAAAATCTTTATATCCACCAGAAACTCAGGTCATACGTATGATTATAAATAAATTCAGTTCGCGTTTTATAAAATAATGAAGCCAGAGGACGATATACTAACGCCTTCTTCTATACATGTTATTTCGCCAAGTGCAGCGGTTATTAATTTTCAATTACCGTTGTTAAAACGGTAGGTCGCTAAAAATCTCTATTAAATGTTCAACACTGTATTATACTAAGGAACTGAGATACTGACTGAAGATTAATTCTTTTGTTCTCATAAGTCCATAATCGTAAGAAGCAGTCAGGATTTTGCGCAAATAAATTACAGCAGTATGCGCAGAATTCCCTGACGGTTTTATCTGGGGTTTTCGAGTCTTGGACGAAAAAAAAATGTTAAATCTTGGACTAGCGAATAAAAGAGTCCAACGTTCAAGTGTCTAATATGTTTACGGCCTTCTTATTGTTAAAAGGATCAAAAATTTAAAGAGCGCATGCGTAGATGTCAAAAGATACGTTTACATATACGTCATTGGCGTTGCCTTAACTCCCTAATAGCTACGTTGGGGTATCGGTATTGTGATCTAGAGCAGACAAACAGATTTTTTGTCACGTGATCACAGATTTCTCAGATTGATCTGCTATTAAAAACGCAACAGGAACACAAACATAACGGATAAAAACGAAAAACAAATACTACGGTGATAAAATACCAAATTCATTAGGTTATGCTCTTTTGTCAACTCCTGTTTTGTTAAGCCGTCTATGGCAAAACTGTTAACGTGACATGTAAATTCAATATTACATAAGTGTTGCGTAATAAATCACCAAAGTATTACGTAATGAATATTATTACATAACACTTTGGGGATTTTTATTTTTAGGTCTCCATATCATATAATGTGTATATATACAGGGTGTTTCAAAAAGACATGGCCACAATTTGTGACCGATTTGGGGACATCTAATCATCAAAAAAACCTAAATTGTAATTTTTCGAAAAGTCCTTATTTACAAAGATACAGGGTGTTAAAGATGACTGCTTGAGGACGACTTTTTTGAAATATTTTCGAAACGAGTAAAGAAGAATTATCCAAATGTAGCATATTTATTCACCTAGTTAAATGTCGTAAACTGATATGAAATTGAATAAAAAAGGATGACCATAGGCAGGTAAACGGGGGGGACCCTTGCCTTAATTATAACCTAACTTTTTTTCCTTGTGATTTTTATTGATTTTGTGTCAAAAATGTGATTAAATAAAGTTTTCTACATAAAAAAGGCATACTTCTTTTTTCTCGAAAAACTTAAAGGTTTTCGAGAAATTAGAGTTTGAAAATTTTAGGACAAAACTGGTCCTTAGTAAACAGCATTAATAAAATTCTTAAAATACAGTTTGCTAATGAAAAGTTTTCCAAAATGTTATTAATTAGTTATTTTTATTCAATTTCATGTCAGTTTAAGACATTTAACTAAGTGAATAAATATGCTACATTTGGTTAATTCATCTTCCTCAGGCAGTCGTTTTTAACACTCTGTATGTTTGTAAATAAGGACTTTTCGAAAAAATACAATTTAGGTTTTTTTCATGATTAGATGTCCCCAATTCGCTCACAAATTTTGGCCATGTCTTTCTGAAACACCCTGTATATGTTGATTTTTTTTTTAAATTTCACCGGAAATACTTGTTTTTGGTCATTTTATACATAAATAAGTAGTTTTAAAAAAATGTCTGTCTGTCAGTCTGTCTGTATCCACGAAAACGCAAAAACCACTTAACAGATTTTAACCAAATTTGGTACAAAAATACTATTCGACATGGCAAGGAGCTGATTAGATTTTGGGAAACATTGAATGTAGGCAAGGGGTTTAAAAGAGGGTTCAAAAATTAAAAAATCGTAGTTCTTAAAATTTTCCGAAATACTGCATAATTTTTTATGCATTTAATTGAATATAACCTAAAATATTGAATATAAAATATTAGACCACATAGGCGTTCGAAAATAGTGTAAAATTGGGTAAAAAAGATTCAAAAAAACGTATTTCGAAAACATAGAAGAAATATTAACTAGTTATTTATAGCTTTGACAGAATATAACCTATAAAATGTGTCATAAATAACTTACTTTCATAGGCGTTCGTAAATAGTGGAAAAGGGGTCGAAATATAAAAAATATGTATTTCCTAAACTTATTCGAAATATGGAATAATTTTTCACAGTTGTGATAGAATATAACCTAAAGAATGTTACATAAAAGAATTGGTTCACACAGGCGTTCGAAAATAATCTACAAAAGGGTCAAAAACGAGAAAAAAATAGTCCCCAAATATACCAGAAAAATTGGCTAATTATATATAGCTTTGATATAAGATAACCTACAAAATACAGCATAAAATTTTTATTTACATAGGCGTTCGTAAACAGTAGAAAAGGGGGTAAAATAAAAAAATATTGAAAATGTAAAAATTTTTATATTTCACTAGTTAAATTGGTGTTAAAAATACACGACAAAAATTAATGTATCATAGGCGTCCGTGAAAATTCTTTAAAAGGGTCAGAAAAAATTTGTACGAAAATACTGGATATTTATAGGTGGCGATTAACAATGAGCGTAGGTAAGGGGTTTAAAAGAGGGTTCAAAAATTTAAAAAATCATAGTTCTTAACTTATCCGAAATATTGAATATTTTTTTTTGCGTTTAATTAAATATAACCTAAAATATTTAACCTAAACAATTAGACCACATTGACATTCGAAAAAAGTGTAAAATGGGATAAAAAGGTTAGAAAAAATGTATTTCTTAAACATAGCAGAAATATTGACTAGTTATTTATAGCTTTGATAGAATATGACCTAAAAAATGTGTTATAAATAACTTGTTTTCATAGGCGTTCGTAAATAGTGTAAAAGGGGTCAAAATAAAAAAAATATATACTTCTTAAACTTATTCGGAATACGGAATAATTTTTCATAGTTGTGATAGAATATAACCTAAAAAATGTTATATAAATGAACTGGTTCACACAGGCGTTCGAAAATAGTGTAAAAAAGGGTCAAAAACGAAAAAAAAAATGTTTTCCCAAATATAACAGAAAAATTGGCTAATTACATATAGCTTTGATATAGGATAATCTTCAACATGCAGCATAAAAATTACGTACAAGAACTTGGCTTAGAAGATCTGAAATATAAAATATGTACGTATAAATAGTGCATCCAAAGAGAAGAAAAAGGAACAGAGCCCGATAAAAAAAATATTTATAAATTTTAGATATATGACAAAAAGGTCATAAAATTATTATTTTTACACTTAAATATGGAGAGCTATTCGTGCCTCGAGGGCAACACTGTATTTATTATGGAATTATGTCAAACACAAATGTCAAATAAATTCAAATATTTAAATGTCATAATTACCTTTTCTTCTGTGTTAAGTAAATACTTAAATTTTAATTCTGAAATGGATTCGGATTCTGCAAAGTCGTAGAAAAAGTATAGTACATAACTCGAGCTGTAAATAATTTTCCATGCTCGAGACTATTTTCCTCTTTTGCCGCTTCGCGTATCGTGGGCAAACTAGTCACACGCATGTCAAATATCATTTACAGCACATGTTATGTAATATACTATTAAATTTGAAAATAATATATAGCTTTTTTCATAAGAAAAAACTAATTTACACGTCGTATCTAAAAAAGGAAAACCCTGTACCTATAAAAACTCATTGTATCAGTGTATTCTTCTCAAAAAACTGTTAAAAAAGTGTTTTCAGAAATCTCTTATCTCTTAAAATGCAAAAGTTGGAGAGGTTTAAAAGAGTTTCCTAAACTAGAAGAGATAACAAAACGCGGTTTGCGCCAATTAATTACTAATAAAAATTTGAGCATCGCAAACGGAGGTCTAATTTTTATATCTCTTAAAATAAGGGGTGTTCTCATTTAAAAGTGCCCAATTTGGCCCACCCTGTACATACTCAGCCGGTGAGCGGTCGCAACGAAACTATTCTGTAACATAGAATTATTTTTTTTAATATTCCCGTTATTAGAAATATTATTATTAAATTTATGTATTTAAAAGATTTTAAAACTTTCAATTAAATCGGCCTTTATGAATAATTAATTTTTTTCTTTGGAACGTTCGATTTGTTCACATTTTCGTTCTTCGGGTGATTGCAAGGGGGGATTGCAACTGTTTTTGACAAATATTTAGGCAAATTTGGAAAAACAGATGGATACGCATGGAGTTTGTTTAGGTTTGTAGGGAATTTTTGTTAAAGTTCCATCCGGTTGAAGGTAATTAGCCTCCCGTATAATTTGCTCTCAGGAAAGTGTTTACAACAAACTAGCGCGGTTTTTCACGGGTTAAGATTAGATCTAGTAATAGCCTGTAACCATTTCTGTTCTGCTAAAGGCATATTAAAATCGATTAAGAACCAAGAATCAGAAATAAAAAAAATCCAGTGAATACTTACCTAAATATCCAGGTGAATTTATTAATAATAATAATTCTTAAATGTACATACAAACCCTCGTACAAAAGACACTTCCCTCGCTTAGTTATACCTACGACCAACACTATGCCACCCGGTACAAGATTAATAAACAAAGCACTTTATCCGGTGTTGTAACTTACACAAAATTTAGACATTTTACCGACGTTCATAGTCCAAACAAATCACTTTATTTTATTAACTAAAGGCAAATTTAGCCAACGAATATGCATAACAATTTGTTTAATGTACAACGATAATCACAAGCACAACTAGTGAAAATCGTTCTGTCTATTGTTAACATTTAGACATCGTTTAGGTTACAAGTTGTAAGGCACAGTCATAAGTCATAATTCTGAATCACAGTTTAAAATAATATACAGTTACTTCACCTCGTGTCGGCACGTTTGATGTTCATGTCTACAAAGCAATTCGCCGCGCTTATAGTTATAGTATAGTATCTTATAGTATATATATATATAGTATATATAGTAGCGGGTCAGAAATGTGGCTGGGAATGCGACGAGTCGATGCCGTTTTCAGCGTCTACTGAACCTTCTTATCTATAGTTAATATTCGATGTCTGAATGTTCAATTATTTTAACTTTTAGGATTGACTATACGACTTGAAATATGCGCAGGCGTGATTGTTAGTTTTTGAATTGTAAGCTATAAAAAGTAGGTACTCGTACATATTTTTTGAAACACGATAAAAAGAAAAGTTACATAAGGTTAGATCGTTAGAATAACATATAAAAACAAAAATGTTCTTATGACTTTTATATGTTGGGTAAACTACTCGGTTTTGTTATGCTTTATATACCTACACTAAATCTGTGACAAAAATTACGACTAAAACTTATTCACTGTGATTTGTGTGTTACACAAACACGCTGGCTAAATCGGCCCTAACAGTTTATTCGGTATTGTAACTTCCACAAAATTCTGGGGTGCAATCCTGCTTGGTTAAACTAATTTGAGACATAGTTTTAGTTTTGAAAAATCCAGTATGCCTTGGAAATTTTGAAAATACGAATTTTTAACACTAGTAAAGTGTCCTTTCTGTTTAAGTTACGACAAAATGTTTTAAGAAAATGAAAAACTGAGTAGGTATCTGTACAAAATTTCAAAGTCCTAGACTTACCTACTTTGATTTTTGCTTTTTCCCTCTTCTTCCTTATAAAATACCATTTCCGGTAGCAGATACTACAAAATCTTATTAAAGAAAGTTGTTCAGAGAAGGTCAATAAGACAGTAACATTTGAAAGCCGTCTGTCCATGTTTTGAATAGGTATTATCTTTCTTTTTCTCTTTTCTTGTTTGAAAAGACAAATAAAAAATTCTCGAATATTTAATGTTTAATTCATATAACAGTTTGTAATAAATACAATTTCGAATAATCTAATCAACAATCAATTATTAAAAATCAAAATATTGCATTAAATAATTTTTTATTTTGACAGCAGTGAATTGACAAGGGTAATTTTCTTGATTATCGAAAATATGGACAGACGGCTCTCAAATTTTACTGTATTATTCACCTTCTCTTTCTGAACAACTTTCTTCAATATCATTTTGTAGTATTTGCTACCAAAAAGACACTTTTCCAAGGAAAAAGGAGAGATAAAAAGCAAACAATCAAAGTAGGCTATAGGATTTTGAAATTTTATACAGTTACTCAGTTTTTCATCTTGAATAACTTTTCTTAATAAAATTTTGCCGTAACTTCGCCGAAAGGAGACTTTACTAGTATAAAAAATCAGTATTTTGAAAATTAAATCTCAAATTAGTTTCAAACCAAGCAGGGCTGGACCCCAGAAGATAAAATTGTGTTTGTTACAAGAGCCGAACTGAGGTAATTTCTAGGGTTCAGGGGTCATGGAAAAAGGACTGCATACACATTTTTCAAACTTTCCATTGTGTCGATCTCCTGAATAGTTTCGTTTTTGAAAATCAACTAAAAACCGTAGGCACTATTTTTGTTTGTATTATTTCAAGGTTATGTATCTTAAATTGAAAATTAAAATACGTTTTATGTGTTTAAGAAAATAATAGAATATGTTAGACAGAGAACTTCCACATGCAACTAAGCTTACAGAAATAATGCTTCTGGATAAATCCTGTGTCGAATGTATATTAGCTAACGTTTCGCTGATCATCCTGTCAGGGTCTTCAGAGTGAGTGTATAAATTCAACGCAGGATTTATCCAGAAGTATTTTTCTGTAATAATAGATTTTTTTACGAGTTGCTTGTTACATAATGTAAAAAGATATTTAGTTATGTTGGAAATTTGCTTCACACTACCATCACAGTATTCAGAGTCTCTGGTTGCAGGTGTCCTGCGTATCTCGTCGCCATTATAGCAGAGGACGTGTCAGTGATCGTATAGACGTTGGTAGATACTGTCACTCCTGTGTTCAGTATAGAGTTCATTGTCGGCGTGTACAAGATAAGAGATAAATAAATATTTTGTTTGTAATCTGAATATGTGGTTGTGTGTCTGTTCAGTATAGTGTATGTGAAATTTAATTATTAAAAATGCTCAGGATGACATATTTGGAAACTTAAATAATCCGCATGATACCTTTGTGGATTTTGTTACACATATCGAGGTCATCTTTCAAAGAAACTTCGAGCAATTTCTATTGAATCTGTGAAAAGCTTGTAAATATTCACTCGTGTTCAATGTTTCCAAAGGATTTTGTTTTGCGATTATATAATTGGGATTTGATTTACTTTAAAATATGTTACCAGAAATTATAAAATGATTCATAAAATCAAACTAATTATATGGTGAAATTTGTAATGTTTATTTTAATTTAGTGTTCTACGCCAAATATTCTACCCAT
Organism: Apoderus coryli; assembly: GCA_911728435.2. Taxonomy (NCBI): domain Eukaryota; kingdom Metazoa; phylum Arthropoda; class Insecta; order Coleoptera; family Attelabidae; genus Apoderus; species Apoderus coryli. The sequence goes on along the minus strand of OU452204.1, from coordinate 3,368,409 downwards.
GAAATTTTTTGGGCGTTGACTGCCTATAAAATTCTGCTATTTTGTATCATCTGACAAAAATCACCCAATCATGTCAACAGTTAACTGATAACACCACTCAAGGATGTCACTATGACACCACAAATATTTTTGAAATTTTAAAATTGATTATTATGTACTTAAATATTTTTACGAAAATACAAATACAAAACTGTGGTTAGACTCTGAAAAATATAAATATTTTTAGTCAGGACCTGACTTCTCTTCTAAAATAGCGGCGTCATACGTCATAGTTTGAAATTATTTAGCTCAAAGTTCCAACGTAGACGCGAAATGTTATCCTACCATGCTTTCAGCAGACGGACAACCTATCAGTGGTGTTCGGTAGGCAATGTGATTGAAATTTCCATCATTTACGAAGAACTTATACTAACACGAGATACCGGATGACAACAAGATGTATGTGGCGACATCTAGTGCGAGCAGGCAAAATTCCCGGTGAAACAAAGTTCACAAACGATGGCCGAATGAAGTTGTTACTTCTTGTCCGACCATCGTTTGTGAACTTTTTTTATACGGGCATTTTGCCTGCTCACACTAGATGTCGCCACATACATCTTGTTTTCATTAGATTTTTTTTTGTTCATAGTAATTAGGAGGTGAAATTGCTTGGGACTTTTCACCACACCATGTGTGTGTTTTCATATGGTTTGTGATTTCTAAGCAAAAAAAATGTTTCGCTTTAAACTTTTCACAATACATAATTTTGGAGCATAATTACGTTGAAACCTGAGGTTTAGGACATTGTGAATCAGGTCTATTCACATCCACTCCATATTTATGCTTCAATTATTTGGATCACCACAAACATTCTCGGTGAAATAAACGGATTTTATATAAAAGTTTATCGGAAATCTGGTCATTCCAAATTCTAATTTAAATTTATCTCATTTGGGAAAGGTTTTATACTTACCCACTTTTTGCAATAATTTTTTCAGCCTCTTTCGCAGTATTTAACGAATATTGCGTATGATTATTTAAATCTTTCAATTTCTCGTTCACTGCCTCAATATCTTGCCCAATTTCTTCAACTTCTGCTTTTAAATTATCTACAGGTGCTTTATAGTTGCTAACATTCTGCCATAACTCGTGGACTTTTCGCAATTGCTTCGTGGCATCAATTTCCCTACCAGTCAAATTATATAATTTCATAGCTTCTAGGAGAGCTTCACCTTCTTGAACGGCTTTTTCTACTTGGCTTCCTAAACAAATCAGTTAAATGTGGTTCGATTGGATCAATATTTAACACTATACTATAGGTTTTAAATAATATATGGTTCTTCAAATATTCACCTGCTTCCTCATTCAGTTCACCGGTAATCTTGTCAATTTCCTCAATAGCTCTAATAGAATCCTCCTCTGCTTGTTCCAACTCGTTTAATAAGACCTCAGCTCGATCTTTGAGTTTTATAGATTGGTTTCGCAATGACTCACTGTTTTCTAGTGAATAGTTAGACTTGCGGTTTAAATTTTTAGAATCTTGTTCAATACTTTCTAATTCCTTAAGTGGATCTTCGAGACTAACTAGTTTTGGATCGACATCATCGAATTTCGGTAGAAGATTGTCTAGTTGCTCTCGCATGTTTTCTAGGCGACGACGAGTGAAATAACCCGATTGGGTTGACTAAAATAAAGGAAAAACAATTTATTTTGCAAATTTTACTTTCTCAATAATATGATGTTAAAATATACAATGTGTGTGTATGGTGACCACCCATTAGAATATTTCAGAAACTAAATTGAATTTCGAAAATTTCGGTATCTGTATCGTTCAATCTGGTCTACTCAAATCACATAATAGTAACCGCATAACACTTTCGGTTATACCGGAAGTTGATGGCGACTTTGTTATTTTCAATATATTGTTATATTTTTGGATAAATTTCCCAATATTGCACCTTTACTTACCATTAACTTTTGATGTTTATGTCACTGTTGCGAAATGTTTTTATTTTCATGGCTAACTAAATTAATTAGCCAAAGTAATATTCGAGAATAGTCAAGGGTGCTGCAGAAAAATGTTACATTTGCGATATTCCGAAAACTACATTTTCGGATTTGACAACCTATTACAAAATTTCCTTAATTTTTAATGATAAGTAAGATGAAATTATAAAAATATACCTGTTCCATTTCAGAAAATTGACTTTCAACTGTTTTTCTAATATCGTCTTCAGTAGGTTTTTTTACCACCCTGTATGATTAAATCTTATCGAGTCTTATAAAAAAACGTATGCAAAATAATTAAAAAAGACTTCCTTATGAGAAAAAATGTCAATTTTGACATACATCTTGTTATATGTCAAAGACGGCAGAACTTAGGCATATGACATGATACATGTCCAGAATTTTACGTAGAATCCGAAAATGTAAGAATATATGAAGTCTTCTATTGAAAATAACAAAGTCACTATCATCTTCCGGTAGAACCGGAAGTGTTATGCGGTTGCAATTATGTTACATGAGTATACTGGACAATACAGGCACCGAAAATTTCCGAAATTCAATTCAAGGTAGTCTGCGAAATATTCTAATGGGTCGTCACCATAGGACACTCTGTAGAAAATCTTCCTTACGTCAAACTCAATGATAACAGGATCAATTAATGCAGCTAAGGCATCAGTGTCATCTAGTAAGGGATGAACGCAGCTGTCACATTCATGGCATCCAAATTCAGGTACAAACACCCATCTATATGGGCATTGGTCGCATTTTTCACCAACTACTCCTTCGAGACATTCACATTGACCTGTTTGGGCGTTACAGCCAAAACCGAGTGAGTATTCCGATTTACACCCGCAAGCTAAAACAATAAAAATTAGATGTTAAAATTTCAAGCTAGCTGCAGTGTGCACTGGAGTGTAATATTAATTACAATGAAAAAACATACGTCGCCGCCGCCTCCACTAATTTATTAAAAAGTTTGTTCTTTTTTTAGCTCTCCATATATATATATATATATATATATATATATATATATATATATATAATATATGTATATATATGTATATATGGAGACTATTAGATTTCATGAAAAATTTTTTTTTTTTTAATTTCACCGGAAATACTTGTTTTTGGTCATTTTATACATAAATAAGTAGTTTTAAAAAAATGTCTGTCTCTCTGTCTGTCTGTACGAAAACACAAAAACCACTTAACAGATTTTAACCAAATTTGGTACAAAAATACTATAGGACATGGCAAGGAGCTGATTAGATTTTGGGAAACATTGAGCATAGGCAAGGGGTTTAAAAGAGGGTTCAAAAATTTAAAAAATTCATAGTTCTTAAACTTATCCGAAATACTGCATAATTTTATACGCATTTAATTGAATATAACCTAAAATTTTGAACATAAAATATTAGACCACATTGGTGTTCGAAAATATTGTAAAATGGGGTAAAAAAAATTTAAAAAAATCATATTTCTTAAACATAGCAGAAATATTAACTAATTATTTATAGCTTTGATAGAATATAACCTATAAAATGTGTCATAAATAACTTACTTTCATAGGCGGTCGTAAATAGTGGAAAAGGGGTCAAAACATAAAAAATATATATTTCCTAAACTTATTCGAAATATGGAATAATTTTTCATAGTTGTGATAGAATATAACCTAAAAAATGTTGCATAAATGAACTGGTTCACACAGGCGTTCGAAAAAGGGTCAAAAACGAAAAAAAAAAAAATATAACAGAAAAATTGGCTAATTATATATAGCTTTGATATAAGATAACCTAAAAAATGCAGCATAAAATTTTTATTTACATAGATTTTTGCTTCTAAACGTACTTCCGAAACAAAAATTACAAATACAAAAAATGGAAATAATAATAATAAAAAAAAAAAGAAAAAGAGAACACTAAAGATGTTGGAAGACTGACGAAAGAAAAAAAAAACCTGAAGAAGACAAAAACTATTTTGTCGAAACGTCGTAAAGAGGGAAAAAATTTTTGGCATGAAATAAACATTTTTTATCTCACCATTGTTGTCAATACGAACCAAAAAACCCAAGAAATATATCCAAAAAAATTTATTTACATAGGCCTTTGTAAATAGTAAAAAAAAGGGTAAAATAAAAAAAAAATGTCAAAAATTTTATATTTAACTAGTTGAATTGGTGTTAAAAATACACGACAAAAATTAATGTACCATAGGCGTCCGTGAAAATTCTATAAAAGGGTCAGAAAAAATTTGTATCCGTGATAACTCAAAAACCACGTAACGGATTTTACCACATTTGGTACGAAAATACAACAGGATATTTATAGGTGGTGATTAACATTGAGCGTAGGCAAGGGGTTTAAAAGAGGGTTCAAAAATTTAAAAAATCATAGTTCTTAAACTTATCCGAAATATTGAATAATTTTTCATAGTTGTGATAGAATATAACCAAAAAAATGTTACATAAAAGAATTGGTTCACGCAGGCGTTCGAAAAAGGGTCAAAAACGAAAACAAAATGTTTTCCAAATATAACAGAAAAATTGGCTACTTATATAAATATATAGCTTTGATATAAGATAACCTACAACATGCAGCATAACAATTTTGTTTATATAGGGGTTCGTAAATGGTAGAAAAGGGGGCAAAATAAATTTTATAATGAAACTAAAAAAAATAAATTATTTTGCGTACAAGAACTGGGCCTAGAAGATCTGAAATACAAAATATCTACGTATAAATAGTGCCTCCAAAGAGAAGAAAAAGGCACAAAACCCGATACTTATAAAAAAAATAGCTGATGTCTAAAACAAAACAAAAATTTATTAAATTTAGATAAATGACAAAAAGGTCATTTACACTTAAATATGGAGAGCTATTCGTGCCTCGACGGCAACAGTTTATTTTTAATTACAACTCTCAGCCTTATTAAAAATAATAGAATAATAATATTTTTTTAATTTTTGTTTTTCTTTGGGTTTCTTGAAAACATTTTTTTTTTAATTTTTAGCGAACAGTTACATTTCGTTTGTCTAACTGTATTAACAATGTTTCGGCGACGGCTTATCGCCTTCTTCAGGTGAATCAAATTGCATTGTATAAAATATCTTATTTTTTTTACATAAAAATACATATATTTCGCAGGATATCACGTTTACAAACACAACACAGTTTAAAATGTTTGCTAATAAAAATTGTTTTCAAGAATCTGAAACCCAAAGGAAAACAAAAATAAAAAAATTAAAAGAAAAATGATTCAAGAACATAAAAAAAGAAACAATAATAATAATCATCTTTATGGTCTAACAAGTTACGGACTCAATTACAAGATAATATGAGTAAATAAAAAAGCTACCTACTTATATCATAATAAACTTACAAAATAATCCTACAAAACAAAACAAAAAGATATACCTTGTAGCAAGAAAAATCATAATTTTAAGTTTACACATTTATATAAATAAGAAGAATATATGAAATGAAAGACCATCGATCTTAAACATCAAAAACTTACGCTGCATACATTATAGTTTATTTATGTGGATGTGATATATACACTGCCTGCCGTTCACCACTAATGAGTTGTGGATCAACGAAACGGCCCGTCTGGTGAAAGCATGGTGGTTTGAAACAAATTTCCAACAAAACTTGGAGTCATGTTACATTATGTAACAAGCAATTGATATATTGTATTTAGCCCAAAAATAAATACAAAAATAATAATAGGGGCTCGCAATCTGTTCTTGAAATAGTCTGATAGTCAATAGGCTATTGAGCTGTTTTTAGAGCCATCAATCCCACTACTTTCGACTATTATGTATTCAAATTTAAGTTAAGCAAAAGGTTATTTGTCAATCAAATTTCTTATGAAAACAAAAAAAAACTTGACGACCCTTATAGTAAAAAATAAATCCTAAATATCCAGGATAGACTCCCTCCTTTTTAGTATTTTCTACCACTATACTACACCACAATGTATTAAGAAATATTCATTTTCGACTTACAAATACACCCATTCTCTGTTAGATTCCAATAACCAGCTGCACATCTATCGCAAGCTCTTCCAGTAACGCCCGGTTTACACTGACAATTTCCAGTGTGATCATCGCATTGGGTACTATTCGAAGCCGTACTACAATCACATGGTGTACAACCTTTGCCCGAAGGAAAGCCGTAATGCTCCAATTCGCACCTGAAAAATAATTTAGGTTAAACATTTAGAAAAATGCAAAAATGCGCTGAAAACTAACATTACAATTTTTCCACATTATTATTTTGTAGGTATCGCAGATACTGCAAGCACGTTAGTATACAGGGTGATGCAAAAAGACGCGGCAATATTTAAGGGGGTGATTTCTCATGTATTTTATGAAAAAAATCCCAACAAAATACCTCTGGAAATGCATTGTTTCCAAGATACAAGGTGTTAAAGTATAACGTTTTTTTTTAAATTAAGCCAAATATCACCATACTGATTTCTGCGAAATTTGGCAGCGTTGTTGCTAGAAATAGGGAGCTTATACGACCCTAACTAGATCAAAATGTACACCACTGACTGTAATTTAATTTTGATATTGTTTTAAGATAAAGCATTTATGGGTGTGATGAAAATCCGCATGTGATATTTGAAGATCATTTTCTACATCAGTTCTCGTTGAACGTTTGGATTAGAATTGTTGGTTACTGCTTAATTGAATCCGTATTTCAACCTGCAAGACTTACCGGAGAGGTATATCGCGACTTTCTGGAACACACGCCTCCTGGATTTCTGGAAAACGTCCATTGGCAATGACAAATGCAATGTAGTTTATGCACGATGGTGCACCAGCGCATTTTAGTCGAGTTGCTTGTGAGGTTTTAACAGAAACATACGGAAATTGCTGGATTGGCCGAGGTGGACCTCACTTATGGCCTGCTCGATCCCCGGATTTAAACCCACTGGATTTTTTCATATGGGGTCACCTGAAGCCCTTAGTTATGGCTACTTCTGTGGAAAATGCGGAGCACCTAAGCAATCGCATGGCTGGGTGTAATTCGATTAAAAACGACCCTGGTATTTTTGAGAAAGTTCGCCAGTCAATGAGGAGAAGATTGGATTCACGTGTCCGAGCTAGACTTGGTCACTTTCAACACTTTTTGTATTGGGTATAAATGTTAATTTTATTTATTTATTTTTATTTTGCTTCGAAATGTTATTTTTAGTTGAATTATTTGCAAATATTTTTGGTATGTTGAAAAACCTTTTAAATATTTTGTTGTAGTATTAGTTGATTTATCTCAAGACAATATCGAAATTAAATTACAGTCAGTAGCGTACATTTTTCTGTCAATAATTTCTATTAAGTTGTCCCTTAACGCCACTGGACTTAATAATTTGATCTGGTGATAAGCTCCGTATTTCTAGCAACAACACTGCAAAATTTCAAAGCAATCAGTAAGGAGATATTTGACTTCGAAAAAACATTATACAAAAAAACTTGTAATTTTTTGGATATCTTTCTTGGGTTTTATGGTTCGCATTAACAAACAATGGTGAGATAAAATTTTTAGCTCTCCATATCATATATGTAATATATGTATGTATATATGGAGACTATTAGTTTCATGAAAAAAAAATTTTTTTTAATTTCACCGGAAATACTTCTTTTTGGTCATTTTATACATAAATAAGTAGTTTTAAAAAAATGTCTGTCTGTCTGTCTGTCTGTCTGTCTGTCTGTCTGTCTGTATCCACGAAAACACAAAAACCGCTTAACAGATTTTAACCAAATTTGGTACAAAAATACTATTGGACATGGCAAGGAGCTGATTAGATTTTGGGAAACATTGAGCGTAGGCAAAGGGTTTAAAAGAGGATTCAAAAATTAAAAAAATTCATAGTTCTTAAACTTATCCGAAATACTGCATAATTTTTTACGCATTTAATTGAATATAACCTAAAATATTGAACATAAAATATTAGACCACATTGGCGTTCGAAAATAGTGTAAAATGGGGTAAAAAATATTTAAAAAAAACGTATTTCTTAAAAATAGCAGAAATATTAACTAGTTATTGATAGTTTTGATAGAATATAACCTATAAAATGTGTCATGAATAACTTACTTTCATAGGCGTTCGTAAATAGTGGAAAAGGGGTCAAAACATAAAAAATATATATTTCCTAAACTTATTCGAAATATGGAATAATTTTTCATAGTTGTGATACAATATAAGCTAAAAAATATTCCATAAAAGAATTGGTTCACACAGGCGTTCGAAAATAGTTTAAAAAAAGGGTCAAAAACGAAAAAAAAAAACGTTTCCCAAATATACCAGAAAAATTGGCTAATTATATATAGCTTTGATATAAGATAACCCAAAAAATGCAGCATAAAATTTTTATTCACATAGGCGTTCGTAAATAGTAGAAAAAGGGGTAAAATAAAAAAAAATTAAAATGTAAAAAATTTTATATTTAACTAGATGAATTGGTGTTAAAAATACACGACAAAAATTAATGTACCATAGGCGTCCGTAAAAATTCTATAAAAGGGTCAGAAAAAATTTGTATCCGTGATAACTCAAAAACCACTTAACGGATTTTAACCACATTTGGTACGAAAATACTACAGGATAATTATAGGTGGTGATTAACATTGAGCGTAGGCAACGGGTTTAAAAGAGGTTTCAAAAATTTAAAAAATCATAGTTCTTAAACTTATCCGAAATATTGAATAATTTTTTATAGTTGTGATAGAATATAACCTAAAAAATGTTACATAAAAGAATTGGCTCACACAAGCGTTCGAAAATAGTGTTAAAAAAGGGTCAAAAACGAAAAAAAAATGTTTCCCAAATATACCAGAAAAATTGGCTAATTATATATAGCTTTGATATAAGATAACCTAAAAAATGCAGCATAAAATTTTTATTTACATAGGCGTTCGTAAATAGTAGAAAAGGGGGTAAAATAAAAAAAATTAAAATGTAAAAATTTTTATATTTAACTAGTTGAGTTGGTGTTAAAAATACACGACACAAATTAATGTTCCATAGGCGTCCATGAAAATTCTATAAAAGGGTCAGGAAAAAATTGTATCCGTGATAACTCAAAAACCACTTAACGGATAACCTACAACATGCAGCATAACAATTTTGTTTACATAGGCGTTCGTAAATAGTAGAAAAGGGGGCAAAATAAATTTTATAATAAAACTAAAAAAAAATCAATTATTTTGCGTACAAGAATTTGGCCTAGATCTGAAATATAAAATATCTGCGTATAAATAGTGCCTCCAAAGAGAAGAAAAAGGCACAAAACCCGATACAAAAAAAAAAAAATAGCTGATGTCTAAAACAAAACAAAAATTTAGATAAATGACAAAAAGGTCATAAAATTATTACTTTTACACTTAAATATGGAGAGCTATTCGTGCCTCGAGGGCAACAGCTAGTTTTATTTCATGTCAAAATTTTTTTTTTCCTTTACAACGTTTCGACAAAATAGTTTTTGTCTTCTTCAGGTTTTTTTTTCCGTCAGTCTTCCAACATCTTTAGTGTTCTCTTTTTCTTTTTTTTTTTCATTATTATTTCCATTATTGGTATTTGTAATTTTTTTTCGGAAATACGTTTAGAAGCAAATGTCCACAGACATTGACAACAAATTGAAACGGTCAACTTTTTATTCGATTATTAAATTATACTGTGTATGGATTGTGTTTTATTTTGTCTATTTAAATTATGATTATAGTATCATGAGTATAGCCTAACGCATCAACCATAAAAAATAGATCACATTGGCATCCGAAAATAGTGTCAAATGGGGTTAAAAAACATATCTCCTAAAGATAGCAGAACTATTTTGTACTAGTCAGTTATAGAATATAACCTATGAAATGTATCATACACAACTTGCTTACATAGGCGTTCGTAAATTGTGGAAAAGGGGTCAAAATATAAAAAATATTTTGCATATAAATCCATTCGAGATATGGAATAATTTTTCATAATAGTGGTAGAATATAACCTAAACCATGTGACAGAAGAATACAATATAATTCAAATAAAAAGGGGTCAAAAGTGAAATAATGTGAAAAATATATATTCCCCAAACATACCAGAAAAATTCGCTATTTGTAGTTTTGATATAAGATAACTTAAAAAATGCAGCATAAAAAAACCAGTTTACATACGCGTTCATAAATACCTAGTAGAAAAAGAGGCCAAAATAAAAAAAAATCTAATTTTATTCGAAATATGGAATAATTTAAGTAAAAATAGGTGACGTCTACAATAAAAACCATAAAAAAATATTTGGAAATATAGCTTGTGGCCAAGAGTCTTACGAAAAAGGTAAATGACAAAAAGATTCCCACAAATATTACCTTTACACTTAAATATGGAGAGCTATTCGTGCCTCGAGGGCAGTAGTTTATTTTATTGAAAAATTAAATTACTTACCTATCACATTTCTCGCCAACTACATTAGGTTTGCATACACATGTCCCGTTGAAACTGTTACAATGATCCATCCCCAACTCGTCACAAATACAACCTAAACGAGATGTTATTTTATTTTCTTTATATCTTTGTGACAATTTAATATTATATACCTTGACAATTCTTTAGTTCTACAGCATCTCCGAAATATCCTGGGGCACATAACCCGCACGCCTCACCATAAGTATTGTTCAAACATCGCAAACATTCGCCATTAGTTGTACTACAGGATTGTGGATCATTTGGATTAATATTGCCCGAGCAGTTACATGGTTTACAATAATCCCCTATAATATGTAAAAATATAATCATAGAGATGTATAAGTAGAACATCAAACGCAACACTCTATTTAATACAATGTTACCTGGAATTTCAGGTCGACCATAGTATCCTGCGGCACACGACTCGCATCTCGCACCAAAGTACCCTTCTTCACAGTCACAGGAGATTTTGTCACCATCGGCACTGACCTCACATGCCGTTGCAAAGCTATCGGATTGCAAGAATGTTTTTATTTAAGAGATACATTAGGATAAACAGGCACAATTTAGAAATTGTGATTTGGAACTGATTTTAAGGACGACATTGGTAAGAACCATATTAACTCTTAATACATCTATGGTAAGAACTAAATGTCAGGCTATTTTAATGATTCGCGAGGTTTAATAACGTTTCATGGCTACCTAATTTTCCGAAATAATCCAATTTTTTTAGAAACATTTCCATCTAGACATAGAAAATATTAGAACAAATATGCGTCGGACTTTATCCAGTCATAGCAAACATATTTATGGAAAATTTCGAAGAACAATCCATAAGTTTTACCCGCTTACCAAAAATAGGGAAGAGATATGTTGATGATATTTTCCTAGTCTGGCATCATGGACGTGATACTATTCAGAATTTTCTTAACCATGTAAATTCTTTCCATTCTAACCGATTAACAATAGGAATTGAAGAAAGCAACAAGTTTACAACAGGTTAACAATAGGAATTGCAGGAAGCAACAAGTTGCCATTCTTATTAGTCGTAGACCAAATATGTCATTAGGATATTCAGTATACAGGAAGCCAACACACACTGATAAATATATCAACGCTCATCACATCACCATCCAGCAAGTCATACGTAATAAATTCATTATTAGTTTATCGTGCATTTTATCTGCCACAACCTGAATCTCTTGAATTGGAGCACATATTACGTCTTTTCTACTGTCCAATATTTATAAATTAAAATATATCTAAAGATCTATAGAAAACTATTGTGGCTCATACCTATTTTTTTGGGTGAGCTTTCTTTTAGACTCGCTAGTAAAAGAGCTCCTGTAGCATTAATCAAGTTTTTTTGGACCGCTCCGTATCAGTTGGGTCAGATTTCCTATTTCTGTTTATACTTTAATAATATACTGAACTTACTTGTTGCTCGTGATTGGTAGTGGACAAGCACAAATCAAACAATCCATTGGGGTACCAGACAAAGCATTACCATGATATCCTATATCGCACAATTCGCAGTGTTCTCCACGAGTATTATGTGTGCAATTCTATAAAAAAATAATTAAATTAGTAAGTTTATGTGCACCTGTTATCTATTTACAAGAGGGATCATCACTAACTGTGCGGTTTTTTTCATAAGGGTGCTCTAGACCTAAATACAGAGCGTTTTGTTTCAAACTCTCTACACTATGCTTATAATAAAGACAGGTTGATATTTTTAGATGGTGTAGGTAGGTAAGTTCAAAATGAGTGGGTCTGCGCCGGACCCTCCACTGCGACCACCGTGGGTCATACCTATTAATATTTCACCCAGCAGCTCAATCTTCTTAATAAAGTCGATTATTTTTCTGGGTGAGCTTTCTTTTAGACTCGCTGGCAGAAGGGCAAAGGAACGATGGAAAAACTATTGCGAGAAACTGATGGAGGACGCTGGCAACACAGAAAGTCACACGCAAACTATAACATACAACAAAAAAGAACCTCCCATACTGAGAGAAGAAGTTAAGAAGCTGAAATGCTGATTGCACCTGAGGATACAGGAGTAGAACTACTACATAGGATCTTCCAAATGATATGGGATACCGACACTCGGCCTGATGATTGGACGTAGTCAGTATATGTGCCAATACACAAGAAAGGACCAAAAGATATATGCGACAACTATAGAACAATAGCTCTAATCTCACACGCTAGCAACGTCATCTTACAGATAATATCGGAACGCATAAAGCTTTATCTCCTACCACAATTACCACCAGAACAAGCCGGCTTTGTCCCAGGGCGCGGAACTAGACAAGAGATTTTATACCTCCTACAAATAGTCGAAAAATCGAGGGAATTCAGTGTGCCTACTTACCTATGCTTTATAGATTACTCTAAAGAATTTGACTGCATCCAATGGCGCACCTCACCACTTAATATCCCTAATACAAAAATTATACGACAACAACACAGCATACGTCAGAGTAGAAGGAGATCTGACCAATCCATTCAGAGTAAGTAAAGGAGTCGGGCAGGGTTGTATACTAAGCCCACTACTCTTTAACATCTATGGCGAGTGGATAATGAGGAAAAGCGCTTGATGAATGGCAGGGAGGAATTACCATTCACGGCATCAAAATCTGCAACTTGCGCTACGCCGATGATACGACTCTAATCGCTGCATCGGAAGAAGAATTGATCAATCTTATACGAAGAGTCGAAGAAACAAGCAACGAAGTAGGTCTGCAGATAAACAGAAAGAAAACCATCATAATGATAATTGATAGTCAAAATAATAATAGACCTGAAGTAAAAAGGATAAACAACATCGAGACAGTTGACGCTTTCATATATCTTGGTGCTAAAATCTCGAGCAAGGGCGGATCCAGCGAGGAGATAAAAAAAAGGAGAAGCGCAATAGCGAAAGAAGCCATGACCAAACTAACCAAAGTATGGAAAAGCCATTACATATCCCTTAATACCAAAATGAGGCTGGCCAAGAGCTTGGTGTTTTCAGTCTTTCTATATGGATCAGAATGCTGGAAGTTAAGAAATACTGATAAGCGAAGATATATGCTTTCGAAATGTTTTGCTGGCGCAGAATGCTAAGAGTGTCTTGGACTGAGAGAAGAACCAACCAATCCATTCTGGACCAACTTAGAATTAAGAAGAGATTGAGCATTGTGGTAGCGGAGAAAATAGCGAAATTCTTTGGTCATGTGGTTAGAAGAAATGGTCTGGAGAGACTCACGCTGGAAGAGACGGTTCCTGGAAACAGATCAAGAGGAAGTTCGCCTACAAGATACATGGATCTTATAACCGGTCTAACCGGCAAAAAACTTACCCAAACATTCAAGATGGCAGAAGATAGACAGGAATGGAGAGCCATCACAGAGAACAATATACATGAAATCCTGATGCTCGAAACTGAGCCAACGACGAAGAAGAAGAAGGTAGAAGGGTTACTTCACCAAATATTGCGAATCTAGTTCTACCTACAGCTGGGCAAGAACACAGTACATATTCCGCCAAATCATCATCCTCCAGACACAATCGGCACTCGGAATTTTCCAAGAGACCCAACCTCGAGAGATGATGATTCAAACGACAGTGACAAGTATATAGTTTAACTAGACAGCGGAGATAAGATCTACTCATATCCAACAACTCCCTGGCCCATGTTATGTATTTGCCTGTGCTAAGCGCTATGCCAGTTGCGGGTTCTGGTCCTATGAATTTTCCTTCAGCCTCTTCTCTTGCCAGAGAGTCGGCCATTTCATTTCTCTTTAAATTAGAATGGCTAGGGATCCAGACCAGAGTTAGGTTATTATTTCTCCCGATATTAGAGAGTCTGTTTTGACAATTCCACACTGTTCTTGATGTCGATCTTGATGAGCTTTGGGATTTTATAGCCGCTTGGCTATCAGAGAAATTTTTTATTGACTTTCGCGCACAGTGCTCCTGCTGAACCTCCTGAGCACACATATCAATGGCCAGAACTTCGGCCTGGAATACAGTAGCGTGAAAACCCAGACATTGAGAAATCTTTGTCTGTACCTGCGTTTGTCTTTGAGCTATCAGTAAACCAGCAATAGTCCGCTCTTTGTAACTCCCCCTTCTTATTTGAAACCGAACACTCTGTATATAATTATATTTTTGGATTCCTTATCCAGTTTGGAGTATTTTGTCTTAACACTTTCCTATACGTATCTTTAACTGTTGTTGAGTTGTTGAGAGTAATTTATTTTGAATTTTTTGGCACAAAACAGGTCTCTGGAAAATATTTACCATTTGTTCACCTGAATATACAAATTCTGGATATGTTGATGGTAGAGGAAGAATATTTGAAAAAAATTAACGATTTTGACAGATTCACCCATAAGGTCACAGGGTGGTCGCAAACTACTGTATTGTTATCTACAAGTAAAAATAGGCATAAGTCAATTTTCTCAACCGGAATACCCTGTATATTTTAATATATTTTGAAAGACATTCGAATCTATGCAATTTTCCTATCCCTAAATTGCAAATTTTCCGAAATAAAACCAAGTTTCTGGAAAAATTGGATTATTTCTGTAAAGTCCGACCCATGGTGGCGCCCAATATTATTTGTTCTAATATTTCCTATGTCTAAATGGAAATGTTCGTTATACAAGTAATTTTCTAAAAAAATTGGATTATTTCGGTAAATTTTAATTAGGTAGCCATGAAAGGTTATTAAACGTTGCGAAACATTAAAATGGGCTAATATTTAGTTCAACACTAATAAAACGTTTTTTTTTTTTTGTAAAATAGTCCATATTTACGAGGAGTATAATATATAATGTAGAATAAAAACACGTCGACTCCACAAAATATAATTTATAATCACTTCCAAAACAGTGTCAAGTCAATCGACAAGACTCACAAACCATACATGTTTCGACATATAATGTCATCATCAGTGGTACAAACTTTAAATAAGAAATCATAATGAAGTCATTTGAATTACTGAAAACCAAATATGATTATAAATTAAATTTTGTGGAGTCGACGTGTTTTTATTCTACAGAATAAAACGTCTGTTATTTATTGACGAAAATGCCGTAAAAATAATTATTTTTACGGCATTATTATAATTATGTATTATAATATCAATAAGGTATACATAATATTCAGGGTATTCCATTTGCGAAAATTGACTTATGCCTATTGTTACTAGTATAGATAACAATTCAGTAAGTTTGCAACCGTCCTGGGTGAATCTGTCAAAACAGTTCATTTTTTAAGATATTATAAACTTTCCAGCGTATTTCTATTCAGGTCAATGAATAAAGAAGAGCAAGGAAGGAACATTTGGGCCATTTGACAGTTAATAAGTGAGACGGAAGTCGGTCATATTGAGAAACCATGTATAACTCATTCTGTTGGTGTCGTTTTATAGTTTTGTGTATTTTGTTGGTATTTCTTGTGTTTATGTCCGATTTAGTTTAAGTTTAGTTTCTAATTCTCCAAACAATTCAAAAATGATGTCAAATATAGGGTGTTCCATTAAAAAATCACAACTTTGATTAACTGAGTTTTGTTGGGCCACCCGGTATATTTTAAAGTAGTGCCAGTAAATGCTCCTAAAAAAACCTACAAATTTTGTATGAAACTTTTTTTTCATATCATTTGCCGTTCGTGATATATTGAGGGATTTCCATACTTTTTGCTAACCCGGTATAAATTGAAAACATTAGAATACATTTTCGGTGTCAACATTAACATCTTAAAATACTTTGAGGTTTTTATTGTGAGATAGGTTTTATATGTATACTTACGATGCAAACTCCAGTATTGACATCACACTCGGTAGCGTGTCCATTACATTCGCACGGCACACAAAAACCACCATGAGGACCTGAGGAGATTCTATAATAACCTGGAGCGCATTCCTCGCAAGATAATCCCCTGTAGTTTGGTGGACATTGACATTGTTCCACTGAATTTATATGCGGAATGTATAAGTCGTTTGAGAACGAGTTGTGGAAGTCGTTCATTTTAGTGCCTTCCTCTAGGATGACGTTTGTTAATCTAGAAATAGACAGCCACAGCGTGAAGAAGAGTCTATGTACAGGGTGGCTCAAATTTGAGTGTCATCATTGGCATCTCGAAAACACGAAAACAGAGATACAATATGCCGTTACCAAAGTTCTATTTACGAACGAATTTTAAAATAAATTGCACATTTAGATTGTAATTTTTTCCCGTGTATCTAATGATGTTAAAACTTTCGGCATCTGACGTTTCGTCTCTGAGCAGCCATCATTAACTTTGTTTTTTTTTAAATACGAACCTGTGATTGTGTAATTTATTTTAAACTGCGTTCGTAAATGGAGCCAGGAAAAAGATAATAGGATTTACTAAAATTTCGGGTTTTCCCGAATATCTTTGGAACTAATCAGAATCTTAAAACTCTCGAAACGGAAAATTGTAGGGCCTATAAATGCGCAACTTCGCCTCAATTCAACCGACCTAGTATCTCTTTCGGTTCTCGAGATCCCAATGATGAGGCTCCAATTCGAGCCACCCTGTACATATAGCGAAAATTTGATTAGATTGTTTTTGTTAATGATGTGACACTTTTTAATTAAACTAAGTTTAATATCATACCTAGTTGTTAAACTCGCTGTCCAATAAGAAGCTCTAAGATAGATACCACGTAAGTCTTTCAAAACAAACATAATGTGTTCACGTTTTGCAGGCATCTTGTTTGGTAATTCAAAATTCGATTCAATCAATTGCAATGTCGCTGCATAATCAGTTGAGGGTGGTGGCTGTTCAAAGCTGGAATATGTCAGGTATGTATCTGAACCCTACAAAAGAAATTTACAATTTTAATTCAGTAAAAAACTTCAACAATTATTAGGATACTTTTAGCAACAAAAATTAATTTTAATATGAAAGGATACTAGAATATTCTACAATGTTAAATGAAATATGAGTGTACATACTAGGACTAAGGGGCACCGAAAATATACACTTCAAACTATGAGTAAAATGGCGCGATTCTGGATTGAGTAATACCGATGAAGCATAGCCTACTAGATATGATATCTTCCTGATGAATGCCAGAAAACTTTTAATGTTATAAAATATAAAACATAATTTCGTGGCATAGCGGACAAAATGACTGGCTTTACCTACACAAGGGACTTTATTTAATTTAGCAGAGCCTCAGTCTAATTCAGTAGAACCAGACTGAGGCCCTGCTAAATTAAACAAAGTCGCTTGTGTAGGTAAAACCAGTCATTATAATAATAGCCTTTATTAATAATAATAGCCTTTATTTGCCCAACAGTACAAAACCCTTTACAGGACAAATACTTTAATAATTTTAAACCTAAATCATAATTCACTAATGCACAAAATAAATAAAACTAAAATGAGTACCCATATCTAATTACCGAAGTGTTGGATGGCAACTTCCAGAACCTCTCTCATCTCAGAATTGAAAATGTCACAGTCTGCACAAATCAAGTTATAATTACCACACATAATATTGACAGGGGAACGCAGCAACACATTGGTTCTAGCTCTCGCAATGTGAAAAGTTGAACTGTATCTAGTTTCAAATCTCGGAACATTAATATTTACATTCATTAACATTTCAGAACAGTCAACCTTTCCATGTAGAAGCTTATACAAATACTCAATTGAATTCAAAATTCTTCTTTTTTCCAAGCTCCGCGTATCAAATCTAGTCAACAATATATTATAGTCAACTCCCCTTTCAGGATATATTCCATCTTCCTTATACGCAAGATGTTTAAGAAATTTACGCTGCATTTTTTCAATTGCAACTTTATGAACATTATATATAGGGTACCAGACTAACGAACCGTATTCAAGCTTAGGCCGAATGTATGTAGAAAAAAGAATTTGTAAAGCAAGAATATTATTGAAGCCTCTTGTATTTCTCATAATGAAACCATAGGTTTTATAGGCTTCCGCTGTCTTAGTTAATATGTGCTCAGCAAAACTAAGTTTAGAGGCAAAGATGATTCCCAGGTCAGTCACTGTCTCAGAGGATGTTATGGCTGTGTCATTTATGCTGTAGTTATATTGAATATTTGGTTTTTTCTTTGTATACATCACGATTTTACATTTTGCTGGATTAAGAGGTAAATGGTTAGTTTGACACCATTCCGATACATGATTCAAATTTGCTGGAAGATCATTACAATTATTAATATTTTTTATTTCAAGAAAAATTTTTAAGTCATCAGCAAACATTAACTTGCCACAGGTCAGTCTTTCCTCCAAATCATTAACAAACAATAAAAACAATAAGGGCCCAAGGTTTGAACCTTGAGGAACTCCAGAAACTGCATGGAAGGGAACTGATCTGTAACCGTTATGTGACACAATCTGTTCTCTTTTTAACAGATAAGATTTCAAAAAGATTTGCAAGTCCTTAACAAAGCCGAACTTGTCCAATTTCATTATCAATCTGCCATGATCCACCCTGTCAAACGCCTTCGCGAAGTCCGTGTAGATCACATCCATCCGACCACCACTGTCAATCACCTCCGAGATACTTTGTGATATTAAAGTTAAATTACTTATTGTGGATTTCTTTGACATGAATCCGTGCTGAATTGGTGTGATCATGTTTCGGACAGAGGGATAGATGCGACCAAACAATACAGTTTCAAAGATCTTACAAAAATTTGACAGAATTGATATAGGCCTGTAGTTGCCAATATTTGATTTATCCGCCGACTTGAACACCGGTACAATCCTCGACTTTTTCCACTCAGTTGGAAACACACCACTATTTATAGCCAAATTAAAAATAAAACATAAGGGGCTAACTAAAACCGGAACACAATCCCTAACCAAAAACGATGGTATACCATCAGGTCCAGAAGTCAGTTTATTCTTGAGATTTTTACCCGCTATTAAAATTTCATTCTCAGTTATAGTTTCAATGCTGACTGGGTTCACACAAGATGAAAATCGCGGTTCATCCAGACTTTCTGACGAATGGATATACACACTTTCAAAAAACTTTGCGAAATTATCAACTATATCCTGAGGATTGTTGTATTCCATATCATTATACGTCATTACTCCTGGTACCC
Source organism: Apoderus coryli (assembly GCA_911728435.2). Taxonomy (NCBI): domain Eukaryota; kingdom Metazoa; phylum Arthropoda; class Insecta; order Coleoptera; family Attelabidae; genus Apoderus; species Apoderus coryli. The sequence continues at coordinate 3,348,854 of OU452204.1, read as the reverse complement.
TCGACGAGTTACTTTTTGAATGAAAATATTTCCAGAATTCCCTTGGTTCATTTTTGATATTGATTTGGATTCTTTCAATATAGTTTTTATAAGCAGTTCGAGTATCACTTTTGATTTGTAAACGAAGTGATCTAAATTTTTCTAAATAATATTGATCACCTTTCTTTTTATATTTTTTAAGAAATTTTTCTTTTTGTTTAATATTTTTTATGATGGAAGATGTGTACCATGATGGAAAATTACGAGAAAAATTTTTTTATGGTGGGACATGTTGATCAATCACAGAATAAAAGTTTGAGTAGAATTCATCGAGAGCCAAGTTGACATCATCCATTCTATACAGTTTTGACCAGTCAGCATCAAGGACCGAGCTATACAATGACAGAACATCTGCCCTCTTATAATTATAAGTCTTTAGTTCCTTGTTTGCTTTAAATTTACAGTTTTTTTGAAATAATTTAGAAAAACTAATATTAAGACTAGAGTGATGACTATCTTCTGGGACTAGAGGGCATTCTTCATGTTTGACAGCACATGTGCTGTTTGACAGAACTAAATCCAATATTCGATTATTTGTATTTAGTATAGTATTGTGCTGTACTAAATTATAAAAGCTCTGGAAGTTCACCATCGTGTATACATCCCTATTGTTCACATTGTTATCAACATATGTACTTATATTAAAATCTCCTACAAATAATATATTATTATTATGCAATACATCGAAATGCTCAATCGATTCCAAAAATGATTCCAGAACATTACTCGGTAATGATGGAGGAATATAAACTAGCAGAATATAATAGACCACAAATTGTATAGAGCATTTACAAACTAGAAAATCTATTTCAGGAAAATTTGTGTCAAATGAAGATGAATCAATTTTTCGAGTACTAATGCTAGTTTTAACTCCCAATAATACCCCTCCACCCCTTTCCATATCAACCACCCCAAAGTTTCTGTCCTTCCGAAACACCTGATAATTATCGGAAAAAAGTTCAGAATTTTTTACACTGTCATGTAACCATGTCTCTGTGAGCATCACAATGTCATACTCTGATTCACTCAAAGCGGCCACCACTGTATCTATTTTAGTATTTAATCCTCTAACATTTTGATATATACAATAAACATGTTGATCATAATCACTACCATTGGACAACGACCTCAGTTTTCCGAATTATTCACCCTGCGATAACCTCTCATTAAATTCACTTTTAAGAGCTTTGTAACACTCAAGCTGTTTAACTGTTTTATCACTAGTAATTGAGATGCGAGTATCTTTATTAGCCATAGATTTCAGCTTATATGAGTTTCTGAAAACTGTAGCTACAGTATCAGTTGATTTAAATATAGCTCTTATCGGTCTCGTTTTATCACTCTTCTTGCCAATACGATAAGTTTTTACTGTTTCGTTTGTTATAAAACCATCAGAACAGATTGTATTAATGAGGTCAACGACCTTTTGGCTATCATGAGGGGTATCCTCAGCCATCCCAAATATTATTACATTTTTCTTTTTTTGTTCTCTGTAATATATCTCCTGCATAAATGCTTCTGAGCATTTGGGCTCATTTTGGGTATCTGTGTTACGGTCACTTAACTGTTGTTTTATGCTCACTATTTCAGCCCTCAGTTCATCATTCACCATTAGCTGATTTTCATATTTAATTAAAATATCACTGTATAATCGTTCTATTGTGATTAATTTCTCCATGACATCGTCAATTGAATAATTGCTCTTAGGGGTAGGAGTGCCTACCACTTTCAGTGGCATTCCACTATCTGTTTCGTCCACATCAAAATTTGACGATATACCATTTGCTAAAAGGTTTAGCGACTTTCTCGACGTTTGAGAACGTTCAATAGTGGTTCGCATGCAGCTCGGACATTTCCACCGGTCACCATTTGATTTTTTGAGTTCAACATCGTAGTACTTCACTTGCGTTACGCTAAGTTCAACACATTTGGCATGGCTCCAGGCATCACAAGCATAACATATAATTGCATATTGTCTCATGGTTAAAGGTTGAGAACACGCTGCACAAATATATTTTTGAGACATTTTTTTTAACTCAGCTCAACAATAACACAACAATATCAGAGTACGGCCCTGACCACTAACTATACAGTTTAGATACCAGATATAGATTTTTTTTTTTCACTGATATATTAAAATTTATCTATTAATTGCAATTTTATTTTACGAATTTGTTTAATTAAATAGATCAATTAAGTTGACTTGATTATATTATAATAAACTGTGTTTTCATAACTTTAATTTGCACTAAATTACAAAATTTTTGAGATAGATTAAACAGTAAAAAAAAGCAAAACAAACATGAGCACCATTCGAAGATGTAAACAGAACAACATGTGTATGTATGTTTTTATTTTGTCCGCTATGCCACGAAGTTATGTTTCATTTATATTTACGGACACAAATTCATTTTATAGTTCTAAAATATATTTTAAAGTAATATTTACCGCTAAGATAACGTCTGCTCCACTGATAGCTGAGCCATTTCGACCAATCGTGTAATATATCGAATAATTCAAATATCCACCGTAAGATGTGAGTTTTTTGCCCAAATAATCTTTTGGCGCATTAAAATATGTTATTGTATGGTTCAGGTTAATCTCTGAGAAATCAACGCCGATTGTGTTATCGCTATCAACATTCTGCACTGTTAAATTCAATTTGGTAACGTTGAGTTGATTTGAAGTCACATCTACAGCGATAATTTCCCAGTCCCTCATCTCTAAGAGTGGTGAGTTGATAAGTTGTGCACTATTACATCTGTAAATAAATAGATGAAATGAAATTATTATTCAGAACTAAACAAAATTTGCCATGTTAATTCAGAAAATATATGACCTAAATCCACCCGTAATTTACTTAAACATAGTCTAGAAAAATACAAAATTATTAACTTTCTTCTACTCAATCTATTTCTTAAATGAAATGGTAAAAACATATCTATTTTATACGAATCATAGACGAATATTGGATGGCAGATCCTTTGTCAAATTCGAAGCCGAAATTAACCCACATGAACCCGTCACCCGTCACAGAAGATTCAGTAAACATATATTATGAATGACTTATGACCAAAAACATGCTAGTATAGGTTAGTCCGAACTTGCGGGCATATGCACTCCCGCAAACGAAATTGTTCAGAAGCATATCAAAACGATTACAATCTACACAGTAGATATACTTTTAGATCAGAAGGTACGTACTGGAATGCCACAATCCCTTAATCAGTGCAGGCTACAGAAACGGGAGTTATTTTTGTGAGAGAGTTCGATGATAACATAAAACCAGATAAACTGGCCATGAGGGTAACGAACTCAAGCTCCAACTTTGATAGGAATGACAGAATTTCCCATTGTCTCACTAAATTCAAGATGGGATGCGACAAAAACCCGCAAAATCGCTAATGAGCTGATCATCAATAGCGCCTAAATGTCTTTCTAAGACATCCTTCACAAATTACAGTTTCAGATCCATATTGTTCATCACCATATCTTGCCGTAGAGCAATTTTGGATTTATAAGTTATCCCTACCTCGTTGTTTTTCCGAAACAGAAACACTCTGTGCAGCCTTCTTCATTAGTCTCCTGTAGATTAAATGATCCTTCTTTACAGAAGTTACATTGTGGTCCAACAACATTATTCTTGCAGAAGCACTCGGCAGTATTTTGATCACAGATATCAGATACAGTTCCTTTAGTATCACAGTCGCAGGATTCACAGTATGGGAATGAGAAATAACCAGCTTTGCATACATCACACGTTCTACCCACGATGTTCTCTTTACATCTAGAACACAGATTCACAGTACAATGAACTAGTACGCAATAAATGCAATAATTATTAATTACTCACGGGCAAGCTCCACTAAGTAAATTACATTGCATAGTACCATTAACGCCTAAATATTGGCATCTACATTCCTCACATCCAATCAATGAATCATATCCATAGGTTAGTGGTTCACACTGATCGCAATTCTCTCCAATCACATGTTTTGGACAAATACATTGACCTGTTGTGGGTTCACAGTATGCTGTACGAGGACAGTTACACTCTTTGCACTCAGGAAAACCTGTTTAAGTAAAATACAGTTCAGCAGGTGTTGGTCTAGGACAATTTCAGAGAATTTTAAAAATGTATATTAGCAAAATTTTTTAAACTGTATTGTCTTTGTAAACGTAAAGTCCTGTACAATATAAGTATTTTTTATTGTAAAAAAAAGAAAAATAGTTTGTAAGTTTATAAGATATGATTTTAAAATGTTTCATTTATATTTCTAAATTTTGACAAACTGTAAAAAGGAAAAAAAAAATAATAGAATGACCTGAAGAAGGCAACAAACCATCGCCGAAACGTAGTTACTAAATAAACTTAGACAAGCGAAATGTACAAAATGTTGTTTTCAAGAACTTGAAACCCAAAGAAAAACAAGAAAAATTAAAAGAAAAATGGTTCAAGACCATAGAAAAAGAAACGTAAAATACAGAACTCAAACAATACAATCCATAATTATGAAAACTGACATATTTACCATAATATCCTGGTTTACATGCAGTGCATTGACGTCCAATGATATTTTCTTTGCACTGACACTGACCGCCGAATTTTTCACATTCGAAACTTTGCGAGCCATAAAAGTCACACTGACATGATAAGGCGCCACTATTGTGGTTAGCAGTGATGGAAAATACAGAATCACGACAAAATCCTGGAAAAAGATATAGGTTTCATTTATTGTTGTGATTCAAGTTTTAAAAAATACCGAAATTTGATCAATTAGACATTAACATACCCTCTTGTGTTGTATCAATATTGAAGTGATTACTTCCACAGGTAGCAATAAACTCCAAGGTACGATCTAATTGCTCTTGTTCCAAATTTCTTTCATTATGCAGATCCGTTGGAATGACTAATAAATAGTCCAAGTATACATTTTTGTTATTCGGTTGCTGCAAAAAATGTCCACTTATTATTCCAGAACTATGCTTGGCGATTTAACTTCCACAAGCGTTCAAATCTTTAACAACTATTAACATATTTTAATAATCATAAGTAACATTATGATTATTAAAATATATATACAGGGTGTCCCCAATTTGAAACAGTAAGGTCAATTAAGTTAGGAAAGTTTTAGAGAATTGATATCTGCCTTAAGATGTACATTATCTTTTGTGGTCTTTGAGATAATGAGAGAAAAGCAAAATGCTGCATTTTGAATTTTTGCCTGTGGCTTGTAAACGACTGGTAGTATGGTTTTATGGTTAATCCATTATTCATCATCATCATCATCATCATCACTCAGCTATAGTAGTCCACTGCTGAACATAAGCCTCTCGTTTATTTTGCCACTCTTCTCTATCTTGAGCCATTTGTATCCAATTACCACAGATTCTTTTGATGTCATCGTTCCATCGTGTGGGGGGCGCCCTCTACTACGATAAGCTTCGTGCCTCGGGCGCCACTCCAATAGTTTTTTAGACCATCTTCCGTCAGTTCTTCTAGCTACGTGGCCGGCCCAGTTCCACTTTAAAGTTGTTATTTTTTCGATTACATCTATAACACCTGTTCTTTGGCGAATAATCTCGTTTGGTATTCGGTCTCTGAGGGAAATACCCAGAATAGCCCTCTCCATCGCCTGTTGGGTGACACGCAGTTTCTTTGCTGACTTTTTTGTAAGCGTCAATGTTTCGGCTCCGTATGTCATCACTGGTAATACGCACTGATTGTATACTTTTCGTTTTAGACTGATGGGAATATCCGACTTGAAAACATACTTTAATCTTCCAAAAGATGTCCACCCCAAGCCTACTCTCCGGAGAAGTTCGCACGTCTGGTTGTCCCGTCCTATTCGGATCTCATGACCCAAATATTTGTAGGCGGTGACCTGTTCAATAGATTTGCTTCCAACAGTTATGTTTTCACTGGGGACTAGGTTTGTCATGACTTGCGTCTTTGCAAAGTGAATTCTTAGGCCAACTTCCCTTGAAGCATTGTATAATTTTTCCAACATCATGGACGCTTGATCTATATGGTCGGTGATAAGGACGATATCGTCTGCAAATCTTAAGTTATTTAATCTTTCACCGTCTATATTTAGGCCCATTTCCCCCCATTCGATTTTCTTACAGGCATATTCGAGCAGTGTGGTGAACAGCTTTGGAGAGAGGGTATCTCCTTGACGTACACCTTGTTCTATTCGGAATGTTCTTGTGTTTTTATGTAATCTTACACACGCCGTTGCTTTCTCATATATACCCTTAATCAGTGCAATGTACCTGTAATCAATTCTGCAGTCTGTTAATGATTTGAGCATATGTTGTTGGCTGATTGAGTCAAAAGCTTTTTCATAGTCTACGAAAACAAAGATGAGAGGTTTATTATATTCTGTTGATTTTTCTATAAGGGTCTTGATTGTATGTAAATGGTCATTTGTACCGTACCCTGCTCGAAATCCTGCCTGTTCTTTCGGCTGGTAAAAATCTAATTTTGGAGTTAGGCGTTTAGCAATGATCTTCATAAATAGTTTATACAAGTGGGATAGGAGACTAATGGGTCTGTAATTTGCTAGATTACCAATGTTCCCCTTCTTGTGCATTATTACTATAGTGGCGTTGTTCCACTTTGAAGGTGTCACTCCTTGATGTAGACATTCATTAAATAATTTACATGGGGCTTTAATAACTATGTGTCCACCTTCCTTTACTGCCTCTATAACAATTTCGTCTTCTCCTGGTGACTTATTATTCTTCATCTCAGACACCGCCTTTCTTACTTCACAGTAGGTTATGTCTGGTACATCTTCAGAGCCCTGGTTCAGTATTCTTGGGATAGGAACCTCTTCTTCACCTGGTTTTCTATAAAGTTCTTCATAGAAGTCTTCGACAATTTTTACAATTTCATCCTTGTTGGTAGTCACTTGCCCTGCCTTATTTTCTAGTTTGCAGATGTTGTGTTTTCCCACTTTTAAATTTCTACGTAAAACTTTAAGACTCTTGTTGTTTTCAATCACTGTATTTATTTTCTCTGTATTAAATTTTCTGGTATCTTTTCTTATAGCCTTTGATATTTCTTTATTTAGTTGTCTTAGTTCCTCGTTGTTTGTGGTGTATTTGTTATTTAGTTCTCTTCTTTTCGTTAGTAGCTGTTTTGTGCCTCTAGACACATTATTAGGGCACGTTATTAGAAGAATTTATTGCAGGTAAATATAATTTTCTATCTTCAGTTGTTTTCGAGAATTTACATATACTATGTATTTTCTTATGGACGCCATTTTGTTATATTGTATTTTTCAAAAGCGTTTTGCAAGAGCTTTTCAATGATGTATCACAAGCTTAGCTTATTGTTTTACCTTAGTTCTAAAATGCAAAATTAGGCCGGGAGTATGACGCGTATGACACAAATAAAAACAAATTCAGTTGTCATTCAATTGTGTTGGTGTGTGTGTGTATTTAATGTAGTTTTTAGTTAAATGAAAAGCGTTTGACGTACAAGAATGGCTAATAATAATAATTATTCCAATGAAGAAAACTTGCATATGCCAGAACTTTATTTTAAAGCTAACGGAATACCGTCGCTGCAGCGCAGGTGCCATTCCGTTTCCGGAATGCACCAACCCAACCAAAGATGTTTTAGATGCATAATAGATAATAATAATATAAATTATACATGACCCAACAACATCGGTCAGAAAAGTGGAAAAAACATCACTATCATCCATATAAACCGCGCATTGTGCAAGGTCTGCAAGGAAATGATAGACGCATCACGTTTCGTTGTTTATAAATGAGGGGTATAGATTCAAAATCCGCCAAGTCACGTTTATAACAATTTACAGGAGACGTCAAAAACTGATACAGAAGCCTACTGCCTTATTTTTACCTATCTGTTTGATTTACTTACAATCTAATACAGTGGTTTATTAGAAGAGCACAATAGAAAATATTTTTGGGCAGAAGTTTTTACAAAAAACGGTTTTTATATATGGACATGTAAAAATTATATTGGGAAGAGAAATAAGCTTTCTTGTCAGGTAATTTGGGAAGAGCTAAATTTTTCTGACAATCCATAGAAAAAACTTCCCTTTCCTTGCTGTTATTTTTAACAAGTTTGTAAAATGAATTCGCTTTAAGTTTATGCAATTGCTGCAGAATATTCAGTTCCTTTTTTTCGCTTCGTATTTTTCATTTTTTATGTTTTCGGTATATTTTAAACAAACAGAGCATGGGTCCGTAATAGGAGTTCCAAATCCAATATTATAGTGCGTTGCAAAATACGAACGAAAATAATGTTCCTTAACAGTAAGAGAAGGTTCCACTGATATGGTATTAAGTTTGAAGAGGTTTCTTATATTCAGGTCACATGGTAGATACGTTCTTTTCTTTACTTGACTCCTACAGTAGTGGGATTCCACGCATTTAAAACTCTCAATAAAATTACTCATAGCTAGCTTCTTTTGGTCATTTTTTTCTAGAACGCGATCGCCTCCTCTATTTTCAGTTGGAGTTTTTCCTTCAAAGAAAAATCGCTTTACGACACCCTGAATTCTATCCTTTTTCAAGTTCAAAATTTTCATAAAGGCATTTCTTCAAATTCGAATCCATTCGCCGCCTTTTTTTGGTCTTCTATAATCTACTGATATCTGTTTTTGATGAACTGTGCTGCCCATATCTCTCTGTACTCGACTTCTTCTCCTTTTGGGTAGCTTAGCATCGCAAAATTTTAAAATGAAAGCATCTTCTTTAAGTTTCGATGGAATTTCATAAAATCTTGCATGAACAAATTGCAGTTCCGTCATTGTTAAGGAGTTATATTTCAGTAACTCAGTTTTATGACAACATCTCGGTTTTTCCGGCAAACCTGTAGCCGAATATCTAAAAACATTACACGATTAATTCGTTTCAGTGATAATTTAGTTTGCCTTTACAGTTACCTCTTTTTGGTAGCGACCACTCTTTTGTGTTTATCACGCTGCAGGAATCTTTTTCGACTACATTCTGGAGTCGTCTTTTCTATAGAAATACCAATATTATCCATCACAAGAAAATAATAGTGAATTTACGTAGTATGTAGTTTTACTCCGAATAATGTCCGAACACAACTAACAAACACAATAACATTACCGCCTAATAAGTATTGAAAACCGTTAGCGCAGTTCACGTGACGGTCCAAACGTTTTGCAATTGGCCAAAACGGACTTGGCGGTGTTTGCAAATAAACGTTTTTGGACAAGACGGATTTTGCAGTCATAAGGGTATTTTCTCCCTTATTTTATTAATGGTTTATGGTGGAATATGCATATAAATTATGTTTGACCTTATGCATGTACTTATAAAGACCAAATTCCCGTATCTAACTCAGATTTCATAAAAATGTGACTTGGCGGGTTTTGCATCTACACCGCTCAAATAAATGTTAAGAAATACCTAATTTCCAATATAAATTTATTTGGACTGATGAAACCCGATTTACAAATCGCGGATTATTCAATAACGACATTTTTTCAAGTCCGGACCTGATTTTTTAAAGTCGCTAGTGCATCGGTGGGTTAAGAATATTCAGAAAAATCTTTGGTCCAAATTTCCGTACATGATACAGGGTACTGCTGTAGTTATGATTAAATAAATAAATCAATGGAAAACAAAAAAATGAGAAAACACCCTGTATATTTTTCATTAAAGGCGCTAGGCCTATCAAATATGGCATTTTTAGAATCCGTTCTGTGTCTCCAATCTAGGGTTACCATATGTTCGTTTCAGTATGGAACACCCTGTATAAAAATATTTGTAAAACGTGTGTAAAGTGAATTGCTCAAAAGGGTATAGTATAGCTCAGGGATCTCCTTCTTTGAACTTTATAGCCTTAGGCCCATAATTATTTTTTCAGTATGTTCCAAGCACAACAGTTTTAATTTTTCTGGCACTAGTCTTAAGCTGTCGCGGGCCGGATTGATGGTACTGGCGTGCCGGATTTGGTCCGCTGGCCGTAGTTTGGAGACCCCTGGTATAGCTTATCATAATAATATTTTGTAGAAAAAGAAAACGTTGTTGGGAAGACACTGCCGTACGTAATTATTAAAATAGCTAAGATTTAGAGAGATTAATCAGTTTTTCTGAAAGTCGCCCGTTCCGTTACTTGACGGACACCCTGTATAATTTATAAGGCCACACACATGAATTACGGGAGTCTCTGAACCAAAGCAGCGAAATAAGTTGAAAAGTTCCTTGGTCGAGAGTAGGCAGCCAGGGAATAGAAGTGCAATGAGCTAGTTCTTAGATTGGCAGGGCGTTGGCAATATTTATACAGCAAAAATAATTTTGTTCGAGTTACTGAGGCTCATGCCTCAGACGAATCCGCTTCGTTTATAATTGCTGGGTGTTGAGTGCGCCTAGAATTAGAATGTTTCTCACCGACAAAATTCAGAAGACTTGAACTTTCCGCGGAACGGTATAGAGCTTAAATACAGTAGGTATCTATCTATGCACCAAAATAATGAAAATTATGATAATTTAAATTACAAATAGTCTAACCTTAAAAGTTATCATGAAATTTTCTGTTAGCAAAAATTTGTTGTTTTTGTCACTTTGTAGAATCACGGACCGACATCCAGACAATGTTGGACAGTACTGAACTGGTACTTTAGCTTCATAAAATTGTCCATTTTGTATAATTACGTCCAGGTTGAAATCTACAGTAAATTTAAGATAAATGTTAAATTATGCAACAATTGGGATTATAAACATATCCTTTACCTGGGAAATCTGGTTGATAATAATGCAAGACAAAAGTATAATATCCAGGAGTTGGCACTTTTCCTTTAACATCTATTGAAGTATCACCAGGATTCAACCACACAAACTTTGTATCATTTCTCTCCCGTACTGGTGGTTTATTCTTTGCGAGTTCACCTTCTAATTCCCTTTCAAATTGAATTTTCTTGGTTTCAGGGGGACTCCTAAATGTTGATTCAATACATGTGTTGTTTTTCCTAATACACACTGGTTTCGGTTTAATGAAGTCTAGAGACCATTCCTCGTATGGGATGGCATATATTGAATGGATGCCCACATTTGCGTTGTCACTCTAAATAACAAAAAAAACTAATGAAAAGTGAAATAATATATTTATTTGCAACTTTTGCATGAATTTAAAATTCTTTTACAAATTATATACTCGTAACTATTTGTTTACGATTATTTATTTTTCAGTGATGATCTCGAATACCAAAAGATTTACGGAAAAAAGTTTTATATAAAAGTTGATTCGTCCTTAGTGTGTATTTGACTGTTCGGAATACACAGTTTTTCGTAAAGACAGAGACTTGTTAACATTGGGTCTGAGCAGGGGAGGCGGTGTTTTGCTTGGCGTGCGTAATCATCTTCAGTGTTGTCCGATCAGTTTGGGGGATGTTTATTGGGATGTTCCGGGTATTGACATTCTTGGGTGTAAAGTGTTTATGAACTCATTAGTGTTATATCTGTTTGTAATATATATACCACCGCAGACGAATGTCGAGCAGCTTTCAACTTTTTTTGAGCATTTGGAGTCGCTGCAGTGTCTTTATAATGAGAAAGTTATATTTGTTGGCGACTTCAATGTTCACTATGGGTCACCTTCTGTCGACTCGCCAGTAAAACTACTAACTATCCATAACTTTGAAAACTTCTATGGCCTTAATCAGGTCAGTACTGTTGCCAATTGCTTTGGCGACCGGCTTGACTTGGTGTTTTCTAACATTGCATGTACTGTTAAGGTTGACGAACACCCGTTTGTGGGGGAGGATGTGTTTCATCCAGCACTTATGATGGAATTTTCGGAAATTGTAATATTTTCTCTGAATTCCAATTTCACTCCATATAATTCCAAGAAAGCGGATTACCCAAGCTTGTATGGCGCACTTCTTTTGGAGGATTTGTCTGAGGTCGGCGATGGTGGCGATGACATTGACGTTGTGGTAGACAAAATGTATGAAATTATCTATAATATCATTGATAGGCATGTCCCTCGAGTTCGGAATTTCAAGCGCAAGTTCCCGGTATGGTTTACATCCACAATAATTAGAAATATAAAGGAGAAATAACTGCAGTTAAGAAAATACAGAAGAACTGGTGATCCGAACTGTTTGGAAAAATTTCAAAGACTTCGAAGAGCCGTAAAAAGTGAGATTGATGTTGCCTATTCAGAATATCTGGAACGCGTGCAGGGTGGCTTAATGAGGGATCCTGCTTGTTTCTGGTCATTTTTTCATGCAAAAAATAATACCACAAGAATACCCAGCGTCATGTCATTCAATGATGAGCAATACAGCGAGCCACAGGCTATAGTGCAGTGCTTTGCTGAGTTTTTTAATAGCGTATTTCAGAAGCCCAGTGAATCTGATGTCAGTACTGTGAATAATTTCTCTTATTCCACGATTTCTGTGTCGAATATTACTGAAACTGAAATAATTGATTCTTGTAAAAAATTGAAAAACAAGTTTACGGCCGGACCTGATGGGTTGCCATCGTTTTTAATAAAGGATTGCGTGGGAATCTTGGCGAGTCCACTAGCAACAATATTTAATAGGGCTCTCAACGAAGGCAAGTTTCCAGATCGGTGGCGAGAACTATCGACCGATTTCTATATTATCCAATTTCTCTAAATTATTTGAAGCTGTGCTGTATAACAGAATATGTAATTCCGTACATGGGCAAGTTTCCCTTAATCAGCATGGGTTTTTCACCGGGAGGTCCACTTGCCACTAACCTTGCAATTTTTACTCAGCAAGTGAACGAGGTTGTTGATGGTGGTGGGCAATTTGATGTGTTGTATACAGACTTCGCTAAAGCATTTGACCGTTTGGATCACCGAATACTTGTTCAAAAGCTCGATCGATTCGGATTTGATGATGGTTTGAAGTCGTTAATTACTTCGTATCTTCAGAACAGACTTCAATATGTATATTATAACGGCTATACGTCAGAGAGGTATTGGGCTTCCTCAGGCGTTCCGCAGGGATCCAATTTGGGTCCACTGCTTTTTTCTATTTTTATAAATGATCTAAATGATTGTCTGTGTGTAAAACGGCTTTTTTTTGCCGACGATCTTAAGTTGTTCGCCCCTATTACTTCTCATGTAGACTGTCTTCGGTTGCAGGACGATCTGAGAGCTGTGGAACATTGGTGTAACGTGAATAATCTATCGCTCAACGAGAATAAATGCAAATGTATGACATTCACTAGAAGGAAGAATATTATAAGTTTTCGCTACACGGTTGGTGGGACCGCACTAGCTAGGTGTCTGACTGCTGGTGACCTGGGCGTGCTTTTCGACTCTAGTCTATCATTTGTGCCTCATGTGGCTGCTAGGACTGGTGAAGATGTGAGATCCTACGGTTTTATCGTGAGAAGCTGTAGGAGTTTTCATAGCATTGATGCGTTGAAAGTTTTGTATAACTCTTTTGTGCGTTCGAAGCTCGAATATTGCTCCTTGATTTGGTACCCGATCTATCAGATTCATGTGCGGAATGTTGAGAGTGTCCAAAGAAAGTTTTTGAAATACCTTTCATTTAAGGCAGACGGTATTTATCCTGACAGAGGGATTGAATATACGTTGTTGCTGAACAAGTTCAATTTCAAGAGTTTGGAGTTTAGAAGAGTGTTTTTTTCTCTAAAATTTTTGTATGATCTTTTACATAATAGAATCGACTGTTCTAAACTCCTGGCTCAAATAAATTTTAACGTGCCCAGACTTGGCGCCCGCAATCCTTTAACTTTCTACTCTCAGCGCCCTTGTACTAATTTCTATACAAAATCGCCCGTATATGTCATGTGTAATAATTTTAATTTGATTTGCGCTGACTGTGACATTTTTAATTGTTCAAGGGAAGCACTTAGGAGGGCTGCTCTGACTGTTTGTGCGTCGTAGTTTATCTTTTTGTTCTTGTTAATTGTTTAATTAGTTTAGATCAATCATGTTTTACTTTTATAGGATTGCTTATTGTGTTATGTATAATATTTTGTTTTTTTTTTATGGAATTACCTATTGTATTATAATTTTGCTCTGTTAAGGGAGAAATCTGTTGAGCAATAAAGGCTATTATTATTATTATCATAATATAATAGAAAAATAAATTTTTGTACATTAAAACAGCCAAGAGGTGTTTTTTATCAAAATGTTTGTTTTTTGTAATTTTCTAGAGAAGGCTAATAACTTACGCTATCATAGTAAGGGTGTTTAGGGTAATTATAATTTGCAAAAAATCATGCTATGTTCAATAGGAAATAAAGAAGTTGATATTGTTAACTCAAAATTGGCACACCCTGTATGCTTTATTATTTCAAAGCAACAATACACACTAAATAGGAATGAACTTTTATATACAACTTTTTTTCTCTAAAACTTTTTGTTTTCGAGATCAGGGGATAGTTTGCGTTGCGATAGAAGAACTTTTGTGGAAATAAATGAAATTAGTTAAATGCTTTGTGAGGAAATAGTGGGATATAGGGCGAAGTTGTCACAACATTCAATTAAAAGATCGCAACGTTTCGTTATTTTATTATCAATTTTGCAAGCTCTCTCTCATCAAAATGCTGTAGGTACATATGGTCTTATTCGATGGCATATTAAAGTAGAAAAATGCCATATAAATTATTTTTATTGTTTGCCATTGAAAACTAGCATTATCAATCTGAATAAAATTTGTTAAAATTCAGATTTTATTATTTTCTAAATTTTATTCAGATTGATAGTGCAGCATCAGCAATCTAGTTAATGTTGTATAATTACAACAATATAAAATATTTTTGTACACATACGGAGATCTGATATGCCATTGATATAATATAAATTAAAAATGTTTATATTGAAAAAACCCGGGCCCATTTACAAATAATTAAACATTACCTTCAAGTCAACAGTAAGAGAATTTGAACCGACTTCATATAGTCCAATATCTTCCTGGTCATTTGTAACAACTTGTCTGCACATCGTAGTGTACGGACAGGCGTATAAAGCTACGGATCCAAATTCCGTACCATTATTGGTATGTGCGATAACTTCAAGCTGAAATGACACGTAGTGCTCAATTGAGTGTACCCTATAAAAAACTTGGCATATAACAAACCTTGTGAGTCCTTAAATCGTCAATTGGAGTAATATAATTAACTATAATCACATATCGTCCTGGTTTGTAGACGCTCACGTTGAACGAGATATCTGGTTGATTGAGGTTTAGTAATGGCACTCTATTCAAAATTCCAGTGGCAGACAAATGCTAAAAAAAGTATTTTTCTATAGGTATGTTCCTAGATACGCAAATCTGATGCTCAGTTATTATGGTGACTCGATGGTTAACTATAGCATCGATCTCTCTGTCAAATATCACTCGGATCAATATTTTCATAGTTATGTGACCGGTTTATATAATTATGCCATTACAATGTCTCAGAATACTGTTTTGTTGTTTTATACTTACATGGTGATTTGGATAATATTCCTTGACTGGTTCATATTTCTCGCCGCTTTGAATAAATCCACCAACACCAAATGATTTATCATAGAAAGTCACATTCGGATAAGCATAATGTCTACACAAATCTGTCTCATTAATGGTACAAGGTTTTTCTACGTTCTGATTCAAAACTGTGGCCAAATAAAAGTCTTCTGGCAGAAGAACAAAATAATCCTGCAACATTAATCATAAATTATAGGAACGATAAATTCAGAGCAATTTTGTGCAGTTGAACTGAAGAAGTCTCAGTTTAACCGCGCTCACGTAAAGTTGCTCTAAAAAAGCTGATAGGATGAAATGTTAGCTGGTATAAATTTGCCCCTGGATTAATCCAGAAGCATTGTTTCTATAAGTTTAGTTTTCTGTCTAAGATCTTCATTATAAATAAATCCAGTAAGAAACAGAGGAAATGGTCATCTGTACATTATCTCTTTTTATTTTTAAATCTCTGAAACAATGTTGTCTAAGCTTACCAAGAAAATGCTTTCGTTTACACTAATACTAATCGACCATCGTCCCGGATTCATGACGAATGGTGATGGTGTATTTCCGGTTTCACCGGAAACAGTAATAAATGCTGGTTCGCTTGTATTACGGAATTGTACTCGAAGATATTGATCAATATCATTGGGATTGTCTGGCGTTATTCGGATACCACCGATTACAGTATATGGGTTTGGATTAACAAACCTAAAATCATAATCACAATAAAAATAATTAAAACTATTTAGTCAAATAGTTCAGTTACAGGAGCTTACCGAAAAACCATTCTATACAACGACGGTTTGTAAATGAATATATCTTTGACCACTTCCTGTTGTATAATGGAAAACACAGCATAGCCTTTCCAAGAATAGTCCGGAAATACACTTTCATCGTTTGCATAACGAACTCTATTATTTTCGGGTGTTCTTCCATCTTCTACTTCATATTGGTACTGGTACAAAGTTGGAAAATAATGAGCTTGTAGGGGTTCTTTGCACGTGCGACCAGTTACACGGGACTGACACAGACATTGTCCGGATTTTTTGTCGCAAATTGAATTGACAGAACCGCCTACGTCACAACCACAATCTGGAAGATATTTAGTTAATACAATATCTTTAGTTTACGCAAAGACTACCCAAACAATTTTATTATAATTCAATGGCGGCTCGCGGGTGAAAAAGAGGTGTAGTGCAGGGAACAAAAAACGGCTAATTCGCCGTTTTAGCTTTTATCACTATTAAAAACAGAAGAGCTTTTATTTTATCGAATATATTTGTGTTTGTAATTTTTCCTTCTGTCTCCCGATTTTGCTATGTCAGTTTTTAGAGTAAGAATACTTATGTAAAAATTTTGAGTTTAAAGAATAATAAACAAAGGAAAACCATCCAAATAACTCTAATAATAATAAAAAAAACTACGTAAACACTTATCGTTCTAATATAAATCAGAAGTGTAGGAGATCCACGCACATATGCAATGCACTCCACCTGATAAAAAGCTGCCGCGGGTCGCATGACCCTTCGTCTTGGCAACCGAGATATATAACGTAAACATAAGCAGGCCGGCGCGCGACTCGGGCTATTATTCCGTCCGTCCTTCGTTTGCAATACACTCGAATTTGGAGACTAGAGCCTCTCCTCTCGCGCCAGTGGTTAAATTTTGATTAATGCGGTAGTATTCTTTATTTGGAAGAAAACGTGGCAAAAGTGGCACTACACCTGAATAGCCACCACTGATATAATTAAATTTGCATGTTATCAAGAATAGCCGACTACTAGCGAGGTCACCCTAAGTATAATTAATTAGTGGAGGCCATAGAGGCCATATAAGAGGGTTTCAACGGTTTATACGAAAATCACATTAGTGGCTATAATGACTTCAATCCTTGAGATGAAAATTTAAAAAAAAAAGTAGCATTTTTTTGCTCGATGGAACCTCAAGAAATCGGATATGCATCTATCCTTCCTAAACCATTTTTAAAAGAGACCACCTATACAATCGGAAAGATATTGAAGTTTGAATATTATAAATGGATCATAGTAACCAAAGTTTGGTATCTGTCTTCAACTGTTTTTGAATTGGTTCAATTTTCTGCAAGTTTTGGCAAAAATTCCATCACATTGTCCGTGTAAACTAAGTTAAAACATAGACTTTCAGTTGATTTGTTTATTTATTTTGGAGGATCTTTAAACACCATGAATATTTACTTATTTATGCTCGGCATGGATGAATACACAATTTATAGGATCGACCGTGGTCCTAACAGTAGCACATGTACCCGCGGCGGTGGTGTGCTCGTAGTGGTTCGCAGGACTTTGTCTGGTTGTGTTCTTGAAAGCTCGACCAGCATCGAACAGCTTTTCATTTTGCTCTCGGGGGCGGGAATTTCTATAATATTTGGGGCAGTCTATTTACCACCTAGATCTTCTATAGACCATTACCTTGCATTTGGGGATACTGTTGAACTACTCTCTCAAAAATTCCCTTCTGCGGAAGTGTGTTTGTTGGGTGATTTCAATTTGGCTGATGGTACCTGGATCGACGATCGTTTTAGCTCGTCTATATTTCCAGATGAATCTGTTTTTCCGCGAGACTCAGAGATTCTGACGGTCGTGTCCGAAATGTGCAATTTTCACAACTTATTTCAATTCAACAGGACGCCCGGTCGTAGTGGCCGTATTCTGGACTTGGTCTTGGCCCACAATCCCGACTCCAGGTTTGTCGTTGCGGAAGATGTTCTGATCGAGCCGGACAGTTATCACCCTCCTTTGGTTGTTCATATACCATTCAGAACCCACAAGGTGGCTTCTTCTCGTCAAGCGGAAAGGTTTTACTACGATTTTAAGTCGGCCGACTTTGTGTCATTGAATGACCGTCTTGGTGGCATTCGGTGGGATTTTCTTCTCTCCTATCGGTCGGTGGATGACATGGTCGACACCTTTTACCACATCTTATTCGATGCGTTCGAGGTTTTTGTGCCCAAGAAGAGGTGTTCCTCTAAACGATTTCCGCGGTGGTATTCACTGGAGCTGAAACAGCTCATATTTGAAAAGAAGAGGACTCACAAGCGTTACAAAATCACAGGCTCGCAGACCCATTATGCGGACTTTAGCAGACTCAGAAGTGAATGTAATCGCCTTTCTCGCGTTTGCTATATGTCTTTTACAAATGCAATTGAGAGTGAGCTGCCTCAGAACATTGGAGCTTTTTGGAGGTTCATTAATTCTAAAAGAGGATCTTCAGACCTGCCCTCGCGTCTATCATGGGGTGAACGAACGAGCGACGCCGATCAGTGTGGGGCGGATTTGTTTGCTGCGTATTTTGAATCAGTGTATAACGACAGATGTCTTGACTCTCCGGTTGGCTGTGTCGGGGACACCCTAGTGAATGTTTCCGATCATCACATCTCTCTCTCAGATATTTTGGAGGCAATTGTTGGCTTGGAAGTGAGGAAGTCGGCCGGTCCCGACCACAGAAATCTTATATTATGTATATATATATACTCTAGAATGATAATCCCGTGGTACAAAAATGTAACCAAAAGTGTAGAGCTGTCCATAATGCGCATGATCACCAGTCACTTATTTTTCAACAGGACCGGCTTTGATTAAATGTAATATTACTGTTATAGGTATATTTAAAATTAAATTTTACCATTTGGTAATTCAAATAAAAAAATGGAATAAAGGAATTTAAGAAATAAAAAATTACATTAAATATATAAATACTTTATTGTCTAACAGGTACAACCCAATAATAATAAATCTAAGCAGAAACGAGAAATAAGTAAAAATTCTAATATTGGAAAATATCGTAAGGACTTGAGCATTCTAATTATTTATTTTATTATTATATAATATTTGTTTGTTTATACAACCACCTTAGGCCTCTTACCTCTCTACAGCCTTCAAAGAAGGGGTGCAAGAAACAGTGATTTCACGAATATTTTCCGTGTCCATGTAAACCACTTCCATATCATCCGTACTACTCGCAATAGTATTTTGTGACAAAACATGGTTGGTAGAACTTTTATTCTCAGCAATTTCATGGAGGATTCTATAATTAAGTATATTCCAGTTTAACAACAGAATTCAAACGAACTTTGTATACCTACACAACGTAGGAAATATATTCTTGACATACATATCATGCATTTTTGACAGACTGCTTTTAAGTAAACAGTGTCTTGATATCAAACGATTAAGAATTTAACTTCCACTCTCATTTACATAATCTCTTCTTTTCAACAAAAGTTTGGAAACTGCATCGGGTACGAGGGTGATCCTCTTGCCGTCTTCTCTACAAATGATATCTTCTGCAGCGAAATGCTTACTGCATATGATATTCCCATCACATACATTTTCTGTACTAGGATCCCAATGCCCGCATCCAAACATCATGTCTTTTTTTTGTCAAGCTAAAAATGAGTATCATGTCAATGGTATCATATTGACTCAAACTGAGACTGTTAGAAACCCGAAACAATAACTTACTGAAAATATTTAATACCAGGAATGATACTTTCATTTTTACACCACAACACTATACACCTCATTGTTTGTTAAATAAACAAACTACCAAACCAAAATAACAAATATTAAAAACAATTTTAATCACAAATAGGTATATCTATCAACAATTAAAATATACCACGCATAAACCCATAATTCAATTATAAAACCTATCTGAATTGTTGTGAAGCCGACTCTGACAGATATTCCCACTACGAGAAATGTCATTTGCGAAAATAGACGCTGTTGCGAAATCTCCTAAATTTAATAAGATTTGGAAAAAAATGTTTCGTTCATATTGCTGAAAACTAAACAGTATTACAATTTTACCGATAACATTGAATTATTTGATTTTGTCAAGCAGTTTCGTATGACGCAACATATGGATTTATTTATAAAACAGATATGTCGCATAAATTCTGTAAGGCGAACGACAAAATAGTTTTAAATATGGCAGCTCTGTACTGAAAATAAGTGACTGAGGAGCATGCGTAGTTCGAGAAAACTCTGCATACCCGTTACACTTTTTGGTATTCGGCTGGATTTAATTAGCATTCTAGAGTACATATATAATATAAGATTTCTATGGTCCCGACGGAATCCCAGCCTTGCTTCTCAGGAATTGTAGCTTTTCGCTTGCTAGACCGCTTCAAATTATTTTCATTCGGTCTCCACTGGCACTTTCCCTGTATTATGGAAAACTAGTTTCATTACCCCTATTTTTAAATCCGGCAACAGAAATGAAGTAACAAATTACCGACCGGTCTGCATATTGAATTCAATTCCGAAACTATTCGAAAACCTGATCACTCGTTATCTGACGGCCACTCTGGGGCCATTGGTGATTTCCGATCAATTTGGATTTCAGGCAGGTAAATCTACCGAGCTCAATCTCCTCGAATTCACAAACTACTTGTCCCGGGCTTTGGAGCACGGATATCAAGTTCGTGCCATTTACACCGACTTCTCTAAGGCTTTCGACAGTGTCAACCATCGGCTTCTCATTGAGAAGCTTGGGATTGTTGGAGTCTCTGCGCCTATATTGGACTGGTTGGGGAGCTACTTATGTGGTAGAACTCAGGTTGTCCGGATCAATGAGTTTCATTCCAGGCCCATATTAGTTTCATCTGGTGTTCCTCAGGGGTCTCATTTGGGCCCATTATTATTTAACTTATTTGTCAATGACATAGCGCAATGTTTCGTTCATAGTGAGATCAAGTTATTTGCTGATGATCTAAAGTGTTATAGGCGTATTGCAGGCCCATCCGATTGCTACCTTTTGCAGGAGGATGTTATTCGGCTTGTGCATTGGTGCGAGGCGAATGGGTTGGATTTGAATATATCGAAGTGCTTTTGCGTTAATTTTCACCGTACTAGGGATCCACTTTTTCACGAATACTTTATTGACCGGGACGCTTTGGATTATAAGACTTTGGTCAAGGATCTGGGTGTCTACTTGGATTCTTCACTGAGCTACACCGACCACATCAGGCGCGCGACATCGCGGTCCATTAAGATGTTGGGCTTCATCAGACGTTGTTCGGGGGATTTCAGTCAGATTGGTACATTCAGGGCCCTGTACACATCCCTTGTGAGGCCGCATTTGGAGTACGCCTCTGCGGTGTGGTCTCCATCTTATGTTTGTCACACTGTCTGTATCGAGAGGGTTCAGCACCGTTTTCTGAGGTACGTTCATTTTAGACTCGGCCGTGAACGACCCGTTAATTTTAACTTCAACTACGGCGTATTGCTGAGTGAGCTGGAGTTGGCTACATTGGGCGCCCGCAGGGTTGTCAGGGATCTGACTATACTATATAAAATTTTAAACAATACTCTTTTATCTTCTAGTCTTTTATCCCAGATTGGTTTTCGTGTTCCCCCTAGACAAAGCAGAAGTTCTGATCTCTTTCACGTCTCGTTCCACCGCGCGAACTACGCTATGAATACCTTTGTCACCAGAGTGGCGCGACTGGCGAATCGTTGTTCTAATCATAACATCGATTTCTTTGCACCATTTGGTGAGTTCGCCGGTCGCTTGAGGAGGGGGTCTAGATATGAATGGTTTCCCTAATTCCTTGTTTTTAAAATTTAAAATAATTTAGCATTCATTAATTCCTTAACATCGGCGAGCGTTGGAGTCCTGCGAGCTGTTGTATGTCGCGCAATTGCTGGTTTTTTTGTTTTTTTTTTTATTATGTTCAATTGTAATAGATAGTCTAGAGTTAAGTAAGTTTTATAATTTCTGTATTATGTTGTATGCTATTGTTTTGTACATGTTGTAATAATGGACTTTGTCCGTAGATTAATAAATAAATAAATAAATTTATACTTATAAAAGTCAGCAAAATGTCATATATTTCCATGGTTAGCAAAAAAGAAAATAAAATCTAAAAAAATTTTTCACAAAAAATCGCCTTATTTAGTAAACATGATATGCCACCTTAAAGCATTTCACTTTGGCTTTAAAATTATAAGGTAATATACAGAGTGTTTTGTTTTATTCAACAACTGTTGAAGATAGGTATAGGAAAGTGTGAAGACAAAGTACGTCAAAAGCGATAAGGAATCTAAAAATGCAACTCAATACAATGTGTTCCATTTGGTATAACCGGAAGTGTCACAAACGTCAAAATATTCTAGCGGTATAGATTCGATTGACACAATATGTAAGCAACCAGATTTTTTAATTAATCCTATGTGTCGTTTTTCATAAACGTCTAACCTGTCATCGATCGTGAATCACCATGTATAAAGAGATTCCATTTTTTGCGTGTAAAAAAAGTTTCAAACACTTATGCACGCCAAACAAAACCTGGCGCGTTTTATTTTCATTCCTTTCTCATAATGTAGGTATAATATACTTATTATAACTATAAAGATAATAGAGAAAGTTGTTTTTACCTGTACATCCGAACAAGTTATCTTCTCTAAGTTGATATGTGCCGTCTGCGCATTCGGAACAACCACGGGCTATAACAGACGGTTTGCACACGCATTGTCCATTCTCAGTGTCGCACACTTGAATACCACCAAGGACTCCACTTTTGTTACATTTACATTCCTCACAGCCTGCAAAATAATGAGATAAACCAAATAAAACTTAAATGCATTCTGTAGCAAAAATGCAACAACGGTAATTCATTCTATCTAATTCCATTCATACAGATTGCACGGCGTCACATATTTACAACAAACCGTTTTATATAAATATCCAGTGACGCATGTAGCTCTTGGATGGCACTGATTGCTTACCCGGACAGCTGATGTGTCAGTTTGTGCTTATACTTATACGCACGTGTTACAGTCGGTCCAGTGCAATCTATGATCATGGTAATATTGTAAAAACTCGTAGAAATTTCAAAAAAAAGTGGGGTAAGTATTTGGAAAATATTTTATGTAGAATTTCTATACATATATGCAACATAGTGCATTTATTGCAAAGTATATTCCTTAGTTGTTGTTGCGTATTTGCAACAATGTGCATTGACAGTTCTCTATAAGTGTTCTTATTGTATTCCAGAATGAATTGTTGTAAGGCCCTGTCGGATAAAGAATTAGAAATGATATATGGCAAAAGTGGTCAGAAAGTGAAGAAGAGTTGGATTTCTCCGACAGTGTGGCTGACCCAATCAACAGCTCAGATCCAAGTGAAATTGACTCAGATGATGAACAGCAGATAGAAAATAAGCCAATACTAGACGCTGATGATATTCCAAGGAATGTTACACAAGATGATGCTGTGGAGGCGTTCAATGCCCAATCGCAAACGGTCAGAAAATCAGAAAAACAAATTATTGTTTGGAAGCAAGGATGCATCCAACTAAATGGTCACGGTAATACACACCACCTGAGGTCATGGCTTTGGATACTCCTTATAGCATTTTCAAGTATTTTTTCGGCAACGAAATGATCCATACGATTGGTCAACAGAGCCATTTATATGCCATTCAAAAAAAAAAAACAATACTCAAGTGTGGCTTTCCGAGAGTGTCATTAGACAGTATTTAGGGATTTGTTTTTGTATGTCCAATATACAACTTCCTAGCGTCAGAGATTACTGGATTCGGAAAGTTATGCCATCATCAAGAGCACGACCAACTTCTCATCTTTGATTAACCACCTGAATGTTAAATTTTCACAAATGGGGTTTCAAACTATTTGTCATAGCGGGTATCTACGGATTCGCTTACAATTTTGAAATTTATTCTGGACAAGAAAAAATCATAGCCCGACTAGATGAAGCTGATCTAGGACCATCAGCAAATATTGTAGTCCGTTTGTGTAGAATCGTTCCTACCATGCAAATCATAGAATATTCTGTGACAACTACTACACAAACATAGAGCTTTTGTTATATCTGGCAAAAAGAGGAATTTATTGTCTTGAGGTCATGGCTTTGGATACGCCTTATAGCTTTTCAAGTATTTTTCCGGCAACGAAATGATGGATTCAATTGTTCAACAGAGCTATTTATATGCCAGTCAAAAGAACCCCAATACCCAAAAATGACTTTCCGAGAGTGACATCAGACAGTATTTAGGAATTTGTTTTTATATCTGCATTATACAACTTCCTAGCGTCAGAGATTACTGGAGTTCTGACATTGGCTATTCTAACATTCGGAAAGTGATGTCATTGAACAAAGTTGAAAAGATTAGACGCACGATTGATTTCAACAATTCCAAGCACCACCCAAAGAAGCAACAAGAGCACGACATAATACATAAGGTACATAAGATTCGACCCTTGATTAACCACCTGAATGTTAAATTGTCTAGTATTCCACTTGAAGAAGCTCTCTCAGTGGACGAGCAAATGTTTTCAACGAAAATAGCACGAGTTTTAAATGCCCAGGGTGGAAAAACTTGTTGTTGTTACATAATGTAACAAGACTTCAAGTTATGTTGGAAATTTGCGTCACACTACCATGCTTTCACCAGACGGGACGTTTTGTTGATCCACAACTCATCAGTGGCGATCGGCAGGCAATGTGATTCAAATTTCCAACATTTACGAAGAGCTTATAGTACGAGATACCGAATGACAACAAGATCTATGTGTATATTTTGTTTATATTTTATGCATAATGTTGCAGTTATTTACAATTTTCAAAATAAATTGACAATTTTTTAAAAAGATATATTTTTTTTTAAATATTTTTATAACCACTTTAAACCTGTTTTTTACAAAAAAAATGTTTGAGATACCTACAAGGGTCTTTTGACCCCACCTTCTCATATTACGGGAACATTGGAGAGGTCGTTTTCCTTCAATATTTTACAATCATATTTATAACAATCTTGGTTTATACAGAAACTGAACAAGCTAATATCTATTCATTTAAAAAAAGATTAAAACAACTTTTAATTAATGAAATCACCTAAGGAATGTCACCAGTAAATTAATTTAGTTTTATGAAAATTCTATATTTAATATAAGTTATAAGTGCTTATCTATATTTTTTCTTTTTTTTTTCCTCTAGTGCTGTCTCATAAAGTATTGTATTATTATTTTCATTATTAGTAATGATTGCACTGGTATTACATTATCAGAACTGTGCGAGTGTGTGTGCGGTGTGCCTGTTTTATAATTATGGAAACCAAAACATACTAGTAATTTTTTTAAAAACCTTCAATATCATTTGGTTTTATTATAAATACACATTCATACCTTCTGGATTTGTTGGGTTAAGATTCCAATACAACGGTCTGCATTTATTGCAAATTCGACCTTCCACACGTTCTTTACACTGACATAGCTCACCAGCTGGTACGGAACCACAACCAGCAAAACCAGCTATCACACCGGCTGGATGACAATTGCAATCTGGAACAAATAAAGAATTAATCAACACCGCACATTGAAAACATTATAATCTATAGAGAGAATGATAATAATTACACTGACCTTCACAAGCTGGGAAATTGTAGTATCCCTCTTTACAGGAATCACAAGTTTGTCCGGCGAAATTTTTGTAACATTCGCATTTACCATCATTATCACAGGATACACCATTTGAACCATGTGTGTCACATTCACAAGCTGAGAAAAAAAAAACAGTTCCCACAAATTAAGTATCTGGACATAAAATTCAGAGGAAATAAATATTAGGTATTGTTAAAGGTTTCAGTGGACATAAATGTATTTCGTACATTTGCAATCCGGATAGCTGTAGTAACCAGGACTACATTGCTCACAAGTTCTTCCTGCAAAATTCACCAAACACGAACATTTTCCATTTGCACTACATGTAGTCCCATGAGATCCAACTTTGCTACAGTTGCATGGTTCGCAATTTGGATAACCATAATAACCCATTATACATTGGTCACATCTGAAATTGTATACAATATTTATTATAGCAAATAATTTTTTATCCTTGTTATTAAGTAAAATAAAGCTATTAGATTCATGATTTTTTTATTTTCAGTTTTGGGCCATTTTGGTTGTACAGTGGGCCAAATTGGACTCTTTTAAATGGGAACACCCCATATTTTAAGAGATATAAAAACTGTTTAAATTTTATTAGTAATTGATTGGCGCAACCCGCCTTTTTATATCATTTCTAGTTTAGGTGCTAGAAGGCGTTTTTCAAATTTCGGCAATTCTTTAAACTTCTTTAAATTTTGCATTTTAAGAGATAATGGATTTCTGAAAACACTTTTTGTAGCAGTTTTTTTGAGAAGAATACACTGATACACTGAGTTTTTATACATGGTGTTTCTTTTTTTTATGGAGCACCCTATATATTATCTACATATTTAAAAGAGCATTAAACCTTTACTATAGTATATTAAGTATAAAGGGCGGTAAAGCATTCGTTGCAGCCCGTCGCTGTATAGACGCACGAGTGAGCGAAGCGAGCGAGGGCAGCTACACAGCGAAGGGCTGCAGCGGCTTTACCGCCAGTGGTGCTTACAACTGTTTTTCGCCTGCCTCTTCATACTACAATATTAAACCAAAAGAACTTTATTTTAATAATTAATTATTACTGTTATGACAGTTTTTGACAGTAATTAATGGGAGTATTTTTTGACGTACATGATAATAGGCGTTATCATTTGACAAACTCAGATCAGATAAACTTATGTGACAGGCTCACATGTCAGTGTTGAGTATTTTAAATGTAGAAAGAAACTGTCAAATTATTATCTGAGCGTGTGAAATTTGATTTTAGAATCTTAGGTATATTTCGGTACTACAATAATAATTAAAAAGTGATTACTAATTAATAATGGACAATTTTAAATAATTAAATAAGTTTAGCGGAATGGCAGACGACTACCTCAAAGTAAACTTTCTCAATTAATTGTCAGCTTATCCTCTAGATGGAATGCACATGAAGTTAAGTGAGTGAAAACTACTGATGTTAACGTTATTATTGGAAATGTAACAGTAGCGCCATCTATGAAAAAAACATAAAAAGAGCGGGCGCTAACTGGTCATTTACCGCCCGCATATGCGGGCGGTAAAACTCTGTTTAAGTGCAGGCAGGCGAAAAAAAATATAATATATTATGATATACTTTATTTTTACATTTTTGCATATATTTGGCTTTGAAATTTTAAATTACGATTAAGTGGGGATAAGTACTTCTGTCAAGTAAAGAGTGTCCAAAATTGAGGTATCATTTTAATTTTTCTGCCATTTTTTTTTTCTTGTAATTTTTATTCGAAATTTTTATTTTCAGATTCTAAATACATTCCGGTTAGTTAATATGTAACCTTACACGCAGGAACAACGTTTTTTTTTATTATTAAAACATTGTTTGATAATGGCAAAAGTTTCCAAGTTGTAATTAGGAAATTTAGAACAAAATTCGGTAGAGAAAATGCTCCAACAAATCGTGCCATCAAGCTGATGGTTGATAAATCTGAAGAAACTGGATCCGTTTATGCAACGTAGTGGTCGTTCACCCGTGAATATATGAACTGTGCTGAGTGTTGAAGAAGATCCAAAAACGTCCATTCGTCATCGTTCGCAGCAATTAAACATCAAACGATTCACATTATTCAACATTTAGCATCGTGATCTCCATTTAAAGGCTTAGAAAATCCAGCTGACCCAAGAATTAAAACCAGGTGACCACGCATTACGGTTTGGTGTGGTTTGTGGTCCAGAACAATCATCGAACCATATTTTTTTGAAAACGAAAATGGAAATGCGATAACGGTCAATGGAAATCGCTACAGGGATATGGTTCGAAGCTTTTTGTGGCGGAAAATTGATGATTTAGACGTACACCATTTATATGTATAAAAATCTCGTAATTAAATTTATACATGACGATAAGGCAGCTTAGCAATGCCCATCAAAGTGAAAATGTCAGATATTGACTTTTTGAAATTACTAAGACATGAGAAAACAAGTAGGTTCCCATTGAATAGTGTCCAATTCGCCCCCGGCCCTGTTTTGACCATATTTAGAAATATAGTGAGGATCAAAAGTCAAATTCGATAAAATTTGGAAGAATTCGAAGTAATTTTTTTGGAAGAAACACTGGTACCGGGTGATGCACTATAACGTCGGCCCCTTCACATTTTTAGCTCCCCATATCATATATGTAATATATATATGTATATATGGAGACTATTAGTTTCATGAAAAAAAAATTTTTTTAAATTTCACCGGAAATACTTGTTTTTGGTCATTTTATACATAAATAAGTAGTTTTAAAAAAATGTCTGTCTGTCTGTCAGTCAGTCTGTCTGTCTGTCTGTCTGTATGCACGAAAACGCAAAAACCGCTTAACAGATTTTAACCAAATTTGGTACAAAAATACTATTGGACATGGCAAGGAGCTGATAAAATTTTGGGAAACATTGAGCGTAGGCAAGGGGTTTAAAAGAGGGTTCAAAAATTAAAAAAATTCATAGTTCTTAAACTTATCCGAAATACTGCATAATTTTTTACGCATTTAATTGAATATAACCTAAAATATTGAACATAAAATATTAGACCACATTGGCGTTCGAAATTAGTGTAAAATGGGGTAAAAAAGATTAAAAAAAAAACGTATTTCTTAAAAATAGCAGAAATATTAACTAGTTATTTATAGTTTTGATAGAATATAACCTATAAAATGTGTCATGAATAACTTACTTTCATAGGCGTTCGTAAATAGTGGAAAAGGGGTCAAAACATAAAAAATATATATTTCCTAAACTTATTCGAAATATGGAATAATTTTTCATAGTTGTGATACAATATAAGCTAAAAAATATTCCATAAAAGAATTGGTTCACACAGGCGTTCGAAAATAGTTTAAAAAAAGGGTCAAAAACGAAAAAAAAAATGTTTCTCAAATATACCAGAAAAATTGGCGAATTATATATAGCTTTGATATAAGATAACCTAAAAAATGCAGCATAAAATTTTTATTTACATAGGCGTTCGTAAATAGTAGAAAAAGGGGTAAAATAAAAAAAAATTAAAATGTAAAATTTTTTATATTTAACTAGATGAATTGGTGTTAAAAATACACGACAAAAATTAATGTACCATAGGCGTCCGTGAAAATTCTATAAAGGGGTCAGAAAAAATTTGTATCCGTGATAACTCAAAAACCACTTAACGGATTTTAACCACATTTGGTACGAAAATACTACAGGATATTTATAGGTGGTGATTAACATTGAGCGTAGGCAAGGGGTTTAAAAGAGGGTTCAAAAATTTTAAAAATCATAGTTCTTAAACTTATCCGAAATATTGAATAATTTTTTATAGTTGTGATAGAATATAACCTAAAAAATGTTACATAAAAGAATTAGTTCACACAGGCGTTCGAAAATAGTCTTAAAAAAGGGTCAAAAACGAAAAAAAAACGTTTCCCAAATATACCAGAAAAATTGGCTAATTATATATAGCTTTCATATAAGAGCATAAAATTTTTATTTACATAGGCGTTCGTAAATAGTAAAAAAAGGGGTAAAATAAAAAAAAATTAAAATGTAAAAAAAATTATATTTAACTAGTTGGTGTTAAAAATACACGACAAAAATTAATGTTCCATAGGCGTCCGTGAAAATTCTATAAAAGGGTCAGAAAAAATTTGTATCCGTGATAACTCAAAAACCACTTAACGGATAACCTACAACATGCAGCATAACAATTTTGTTTACATAGACGTTCGTAAATAGTAGAAAAGGGGGCAAAATAAATTTTATAATAAAACTAAAAAAAATCAATTAATTTGCGTTCAAGAACTTGGCATAGATCTGAAATATAAAATATCTGCGTATAAATAGTGCCTCCAAATAGAAGAAAAAGGCACAAAACCCGATACTTAAAAAAAAAATAGCTGATGTCTAAATCAAAACAAAAATTTATTAAATTTAGATAAATGACAAAAAGGTCATAAATTATTACTTTTACACTTAAATATGGAGAGCTATTCGTGCCTCGAGGGCAACAGCTAGTTTATTTTGTGTCTCAAAAAATTAGTTCGGTTATGTATGTACTGAAAAATATTTTTTTTTCTACGTATAAAAAATGGAAAGATGATCAGTATACAGGGAAAAACAAAAAGTTTATTTTATCTGAATGGATCACCCTATATATGGATTTATTTTTCGATTCCGCGTAAAATTCTAAACATAATTCATATGGGATATATACCTAAATTCAACTGTTTTTGAAATATTCCCATTTAAAAGGTTATTACCAAACCAAGAAGCCTGAGGATATGAAAATGTTTATAACTAATAATTAAATATAACTTTTGGAAAAAGTTTTGTGGACTGAGGAGTCTACGAGGGCCTGTTTAACAGGAAAGATACCAGATAATGGGCAAGAGAGAATCCACATTTTTATTGGGAATTTAGGTGATCGAGTTATTGGCCCCTATTTTTAAATGGAGCCCGGTATTTAGATTACTTGGGAAACGAGTTGAAGATTATTTAGATAATTTGCCTTTGAATATGTTAGAAAATATAATTTTTCAATATTATAAGACGTGCGTAATCACCTAAATGAGGTGTTTGCTGAATGGATCGGAAGAAATGTTCCAATTAAATAGCCCCGATTTAACACCTATGGAATCATTTCTTTGGGGTTATATAAAAGACCGTGCATACAGCCACCAAATTGAAAACCTTAATCAACTTAAAGATTTGATACGGAATGAACAAAAAATATTTTAAATAATAACCCAGCATAATTCATTAGATAAACTTCGAAGAACTCTTATACGATGTGTTGAAGAAAATGGAGGCTCCGTAGAAAATAGTTTTTTGATATTGTTATTGTTTTTTTAATTTATTCATTGTTTATTCATTTCTTGATCTGTGAGTTGTTTAATAAAATACTTGATTTGATATTTTATTAATAAATAACGTTTTAAATGCGAATATTACAGAAACGGTTAAATTTAGTTATATGCGTTTAATTATGTTTAGAATTTTACGAGGAATCGTAAAATAAATTCATAGAGAGATCCATTCAGACAAAATAAACTATTTGTTCTTCCCTGTATACTGATTATATTTCCAATTTTTTTATACGTAGAAAAAATAATTGAGAATAATTTCGGGGGGTTTTGTTGGCAGGGAAATTATTTTTCATTTATATTTACGGACACAAATTCATTTTAGAAAAAATAATATTTGTCAGTACATACCTAACCATACGTCTAAGTACATTATGGTGGATCACCTGGTACATGTCACTTTTGGTTTTAAGTTGCCTGTTTTCCGACGTGACAAAAAAGTATATAGGGTGGATCGTGTTGTAGATAAACGTAATTCCTGTTTTTCTCTTATGAAACTCCCTGTATCTTATTAAGTTTTTTGATTCTCTATAATATTCTAACAATTTTTTTCAGCACCCCAAGAAAAAAGTAAACTGAAAAAAATTAGAATAGCGGTTCAAGAATAATATAAAAAAATAAATATATTCTAACAATATTCACCTAAAGTCAATGGTTATCGGGATATTTACGGTTGAATAGCACATAACGCACTAATAAATATTGATCTATTTACCTATTTAGCTTGAGAAAATAAAGAGAATAGTTATTGAATCACAAACAAATATAATACAGAAAGGGCATAAATTCAATAACAAAAGTAAAAATTAGAATTATTTTTGGGACAATTTGTTTAGAAAGTTTTGGAAAATTAAGTGGCAAATAATATATTGTCCAAATGTTGACCTTACGCGTTGTTAAATGGACAGCGCAGATACAAATACCCCTTATCCTTTCTGGACACCTTGTATTATTATTAGTAATTAGGGTTAGAATGCAAGTTATCAGATCGAAAAACTGATAATTCCCAATTAAAAATAAATATAAATAAGCATAAATTGACACAAGTTAACCATATGTAGGAAATTTGCATATCAATGGGCTTATTTCAGAATGCCCTTATCATACCTGTCGCCTCCATAGCCTTCTTTACATATACATTTGCCGGTAGATTTATCACAAACACCTTCCGTTGTACCACTTAAATCACAGTTGCAATCTAAGTAAACAAGAAAAAAATGCATAATTATATAAACTATCCTAAGCCTTCTCAATTAATACTTACATTTACAATCCGGATAATTATAGTAACCATTCTTACATTCGTTACATTTCCCACCTGCGAAATTGACTTTACATGTGCAGTTACCGCTTGATTGATCACATGACATTGAGTCAGCTCCATTTGTATCGCATTGACATTCTGAATGAAATAAAATTTGTAAATGGTGGCCCAAACTGGACCACTTCTTACATGCTAGTCAGTGATACCGAAAAAGTGACATGCGTCCTCCAGGCTCAAATTTCATGAAAAAATCAATGGTGAAACAGATTTTGGCTGTTACACCGTTTCAAAGATTAATGTACACAATAGATAGTCAGCGTATATGGGAAAACAAAAATTGAAACTGTCTCGACACGAGCTACATCTATTAGAAAAACATGCAACCATGGAAATTGTAGATGGCGTTATATGTATTGTGTTGAAATAAAATAATCATATGGGCAATGTTAGACAAGGACGAGTATACTTTCCCCTACGAGGTGGGAGTTTGTTTTTATATTATATGTATCATATATGTACTACTGTGCAGCAGTGTTTTTTGTCGGGTAATATAAAATTATATGGTATACGTATACCTATCTACGCAAAGATTAATGTGTATGGACGAAAATAAAAAAAATTACTATAATAGTATAAATATACAGGGCTGGTTCATTAAATGTTTTAGACAATAATTTTAAATGACTAAAATAATATTATTTTAGTCATTTAAAATTAAATGACTAAAATAATTCTCTTCAAAACAAAATCAGTAGGTATGAAAACAATGAAAATCGCAATAACAGAGACAGACTATTATAATAGGTATAGGTACCTAATATAATATAGGTAGCAATGATAATTTTTTTTATTATAGGTATTATAAGATCTACAACAATCTTGTTACATCTTTGCCACATTGTCTACGTGAAATATTTAAAATATATGTAATAAATTGAAAAAGTACCTAGTCCATTCTTAAGTGCAGTTATAATTTTGACAAAGAATAATGTACATTAATACCTATTTGATTTCGGTATTGGTATAAAAGTCTAATATCCACGAAATAAATTTAATATAATAATCATTAATCCATGTCATACAATATGTTTCAAGACTAGACCAGTCCCATAATCAGTGGCGAGCAATAATTAAATCAAAAGCTTTTAGCTTTTAGATATTTAGATTTTTTTATATTGATCAACAAATTATTACAATGGAGTCAAAAGTATGTTTCTATCTAAAAGCTTTTCATTTAACGATTGTTCGCCACTGATCATGGGACTGGTCTAGTCTTGAAACATGTATGACATGGATTAAATATTATTATATTAAATTTAATTCATAGAGATTTTATTTCAATACTGTACTTGTAATAAATCACCCAGTGTGTTTCTTTTACCGACGAATCGGCAACAGCACGACACACACCACATTCGCTTGTTTTTTTTTTCTACCCTCCCTGCGTATCCCCTCCAGATTAATACAGAATTTCATCAATTTCTCTCTCTGACAATACAGCATTGCCGGTGCATATCTGTTGCAAATCATGTAAATAATTGTTATACGTTGCGTTTTGTTTCTGATATTAATACACTACAAAACGGTTTCTGGCTGTGACAATACTGCTCTATGCTGTACACGCTAGTATACGCCACGTAGTGGCAGGCATACTTAGAGATGTTCTGATTTTAATGCATTGGGCTGACTATTGTGTAGATTAATCTTTGACCGTTTCATCGATTTCGTTTTCTGTTTATAACTTTTTTGTTTTTCTAGATAATTCCTTTCCGAAAAAACTTTTTTATAGCACTTTTTTATACGTATAGAAGAAGCTGATGTGACTTTTTACAGGGTTATTCGTAACAATTATTCTTTTTACCTCTGGAAAACCCCGTATATATTTACATTTTCTTGGAAGACTTAAAATTCTCTTTACAAATATATATTCAGTATGTCCACAGCAACTTTAATATTGGTCATTTTATCGAAAAAAGTTACTCTTGATAAAAAGTTTTGCTGGTTCTTACAGTAAGAAGAACTTGTGTTTGAAGGATCTGTAAATACCGTTCGGAATTAAGAATCCCATCATATATATAAGGACCAATAAATCGTCCATTATACAGGGTGGCCCAGAGGTCGACGATTAAACTGTAAGCGGAGAAGGGGGAGCTCATTTCGAATCAAAATAACCATGTATTTTGTTATCCAATTGTTGACGGTTATTTTTTTTTTTTGTAGTTTAATTAATCAAACATTGAGTTTACTAGTAAACCTGTAAAATAATCGGCGATATACTACTGTTTTTTTTGCTAGTTTGATCCGTAAGGGTGTCTTGTTAATTAATAAAATATTTTCGTCTTAATAAAATTCTAACTGATTTCATTTTTTCATTAATAAATAGAATCTTCATTCATTTTACAAGATTTATGAGGGCGGGTTAGTTTTTCAAGGTAAATTTCATTGTCATCATCTTATTAGAACAATTAACTAAAATTTTTTGAAAACATAAATTATTATTAAGACCACTTTTTTGTTTGCTACAAGGTAAATGTTTTTCAACACAACCAAAAATAAAAGCGTTAAATATCCGCAATTATTTTTTATAGCTTTATAAGTGAACTCAATATTCGATTTATTGGGAAAATACATAAACTAAAATAACTTTTTAAAGGTCAACGATTGGATAACCACATTTATGGTTATTTTGATTCCAATGACCTTCCTCTTCCGCCCTTAGAGTTTGATAGTCGCCTTCTGGGACACCCTGTATATTCCCTTTCAAACATTAAAACTAAATCTACCCTGATTTCTTGCAGCCACTGATATATCTGGATAAATTTGAGCTCTATATATTCATAAGACGTTATACCACCGAATATAGATCTCTATACGAATTAGAAGCGTCACTCCTTTGAACGTTTCATTTCGTCGACTTTTTTGCGACCCGTCGTATTGTACTTGCACCTATTTTGCACTGCACGCGGTGAGCCAAAATATCCCCAAATGTTTTAAATAAATTTTATATAAGGTGGCTTTTCTTCTTGGCGATATTGATTTTAATTTATATAAGCACTTTATTACCTAAAAGGATATTTATTCTTTGCAATATTTGAAGGGAAAAAGTACGTACTACGTCAAACTGTTAAAACAGGTATAAATAAAAAACAATTTTGCAATCCTTTCTTTTATCACAGGTAGATAGAAACTTATAAACAAGTACAATCAATAAATATTTATAAATAGCATATTAAAATGTTACAGATTTTTAAGATTGTAAGTTTTGGTGGTTCTTTTCTATTTTTTTAGATATTATTTTCCTGTTTGCAAATTTAAGAGTGTAGTAAATTCTAACTCGCGTAAACAAATTTAGGAGACAATCTTTTGGAAAGTTGTCGCATGGATGATTGTACTCTATCTTATAAAAATCTTCTAATAAGTTTTTCCTAAGCCATTTCGGAACGCAATATCGTTAAATTTGGGTACATAAATATCTTCTAACGATATTAAATAATAACAAAAATTTCTTGGAGCAACCTTCAGGCCCCCAGCTAAACCTTGACTGCCCTGGTAAGATTTTAAATTCATAAAAACATTTAGTCCCTCTTTTGCCGAAGTTTGACAATAGCTAGTAGCTGTGTCACATGAGTGTTTCATTACACATTTACATATGACAAGGCATTGCCTTCCTCTGTTTTGAGATTTCTATAATCGTGCGTGTCTACTTTTAAAATCAGTTGTTCATTATTTTTAAATTGAATATTATACAGAGTGTTACTGTTTTTTTGTAGTTCTGGTGTAATTGCGAGCAAAATTTCGGTGGCGTCCTCAATACAGTTTGACCCCTCTGACTGATCAAATTACTTTAAGGAAAATAGTTTTTTAAAAGATCTGCCACACTGTATTGCCGTAGGATTTCTGGCATTACCAGACACATTCCTAATTTGCCGCAAAAACTTTCCAGGCAGTCTTGATTCAGATTTCCCGTTAAAAGAAATTTATATTGTTTTTGTTTAAGTTTAATTATGATTAATGATGTGGCATAATGAACGAGTAGGTACTCAAATTGAATAATATTCTCACACTCACAAAAATAATACGACCGGTATAATATATAATATTCGAAATAACGTTGTTCGCGCGGACACTCTATATCAACTACGTTCTGAAACTTCTGCCGTCGGTCGGCGAAATTGGAATATAAGTACAAGTGCTGTGACTAGTTTAGTATAATCTTTGGACGCTGGTTATAGCTATAACTATTATACATATTAAAATGACCTGTCTGTCCAAATACAACTTGCATTATCGGCACCCTTTTGCACATACCACTCAACTCAAGTCTTCTGTTGAGATATACAAGAACCTTACGAGTTCGATAGGGCCTATATATTTAGGTTTTTTTTAATTCGTTGCGCAGATGTTGTTGCAATGCCTGATTCACTTTGTAAAATCCGAGTGGGCAATTTAGGGTTATTTTCAATTGCATTTAAAACAGCAATCTCCATTAACTCATTGTGATCATCAATATTATTGTTGATATTTCGTCGGGGTTTTTGAAATTCACTGAAGTAATAAGATTTTTCTTTAACCTCTGACAGATAGTTCCAGATGGTTGTGTTCGTTCTGGAGATGGTTTATCATAAACATGAGTGGTTCTACATTCTCATTGCACTCTATAAAAAACAGTTTAACGCATCACATTTTTGGCGCAAAACATGAAATTCAAACAAACTTTCGTTTGCAATGCATCGAAGAACATTTTCACCACACCTGGCAAAGTTGCGAACAAATTTGACAGTTGCCTTCTTGAATTCTATAAAACAAGTCATTCCAGCTTCTCCTACCTAAAAATTGCAAAAGTTTTTTTGGAAACGAATTATCTAGAAAAACAAAACAGTTATAGACCGAAAACGAAATCGACCAAAATCGGCGAAAAGGTTTAACAATTTCACTTTCACTTTTCGGTATCTGTGATAGAAACATGAGTTTCCATAAGAAATCGTCCAGTTCGGACCACCTTGTATGTATAAATGTTCAGTATCACAATCAATTGAACCTTTAGTAACGAGTGCAATCGTTCTATCAATCATTAGAAAAAAACATTATAAAAATAACTGATCAAACAATGTTTTTTGTTGCTAAAATTGAACTAGTTTTGTTAAAAAATTGATGCTGGCTAGGATACTCTAAAATTCCATAGTAAGGAAAATATGTGTTAAATTTGAAATAAATGTTTGTCTTACCCACACATTGAGAGAAATTAAAGTACCCCGGTGCACACTCCTTACAGTATTTGCCACCAAAATTGGCTAGACATGTACAATCACCATCTTCTGCAGAACACTGTAGGTTTTGTGTCCCATTCAAGAAACATTCGCATGGTTTGCATTTTGGATAATCATAATAACCGAAACTACATTTATCACAATTGGGTGGTGTAAACTCTTTACGGCATTCACAACGACCAGTACCCTCAGCACAATTACCAGTGGAGTAAAAGTTATCACATTGACAAGCTGGAATTATTAAATCAAATTAGCGGAATATTATAATATACCTAATATACTTGCTTCATAGCCATAGATATGTAAAGCCAATCTAGTGCATTATTCAAATAAATATTAATCTTACGTTGACACACATCCGTTTCATTCCAATGCTTGTTGTATGGCCGGTAGAATTTGGATATACATTTGTTACAGTTAATGCCCTCAGTGTTATCTTGGCAGTTCTGACAAACACCGCCACCATCGTATCGTCCATGGATATCAAGTGAGAGATGTTTTGCATCTACTTCCGGATCATATCTACATTCGTTGGAGTGTAGGAAACAGTTGCAGGCTAAAACAGAAAACATTTTGGTTTTACAAAGCTAACATATTATTGAAAAACATTTATTATGTACAACTTAAGAAAAATTATGAATAATTATACTTACGTTCGCAGCTGAATGGTTTGTCGTGTTTCGATTGTCGCCATGCCTTTTGTTCAAAACCTGGACAACATGAGTCACATTTTGCTCCACACGTATTGTGCACACAACGACACAAAAGTACCCGATTATCATGCGGATCTGGTATATCACAGGTTTGAGCGTGACCATTGCACATACATCTTCCACCAATACTAATGTCTTTGATTGAATAAAAATACTAAAAAAATACAAATAATTATCATCAACCCTGGCCATATGCTTTAAAGTAAATTGAAAATCAGGAAATGAAAAAAAAAATGCAACCAGCACGACTTCATTCACCAATTCATTAATAGTTTCTTGATATCATTTTTTACTAGTAGCCTTGTAGGAACAGAAAAAATAACCGTTAATTAGGAACCTAAAACTCTAACCGTTCCCCAAAAAGTCAATAAATAATTTGCATAGAGACAGTCTTGAAAATAACAAGGTTTATTTGAGGTTATAAAAAAACAAAGAAACATTTTTTCTAACAAAAGCAAATTTTAAACATTCACGAAATACAAAATTTTTTAAACAGGAAAATGGTCTAGAACAGGGGTCTCCAAACTACGGCCCGCGGGCCAAATCCAGCCCGCCAGTACCATTAATTCGGCCCGCGACAGCTTAAGACCAGTCTCATCAATCTCGCCCGTGATCGCCAATGTCTTAGTATACGAGGTCTGTTCAAAAAATTCCCGGAATTTTTGAATTGCGCGCGTCTGGAGAGTCCGGGTTTTTTTTTTATTGTGTTGGTACACATGTCCCTAATGTATGGTGAAATTTTCAGCTGTATTCATTGTTTACATTCTGTCTTGTAGCGGCTGGTGTAGACGTGTTTTTTTGAGCTCGGCGATTAGTTTAAACAATGGAAGAATTGAAGAGTCAAAGAATTTGTATTAAATTTTGCGTGAAAAATGAAATAAAGTGTAACCAAGTGTGCGAAATGTTACAGAGAGCCTACGGTGAGTCTGCTATGAAAAAAACAAGTGTTTACGAGTGGTATAAGCGTTTCCAAGATGGCCGCGAAGACGTTGAAGACGACGAACGCTCCGGTCGACCCAGCACGTCAATAATTGATGAAAATGTGGGAAAAGTGGAAAAAATGATTATGGATGATCGCCGAATCACAATTAGAGAAGTTGCTGATGAAGTTGGCATATCAATTGGCTCATGCCATCATATTTTTTGAAACGGTCATAACTGGTGATGAAACATGGGTGTACGGTTATGATGTCGAAACAAAAGCACAATCGTCCACGTGGAAGCACTCAACGTCACCAAGAGTGAAAAAAGCACGTCAAGTTCGATCAAATGTCAAGGTTTTGCTTACTGTTTTCTTCGATTATAATGGCATAGTGCATAAAGAATTCTTGCCAAAAGGTCAAACCGTCAATAAGGAGTATTGCCTTGAAGTAATGCGACGTTTGCGTGAAGCAATTCGAAAAAAACGCCCCGATTTATGGAAAAACAATTCATGGGTTTTGCACCACGATAACGCACCTGCTCATTCATCGTTGCTTATTCGTGATTTTTTGGCTAAAAACAAGACTTTAATCATGCCCCAACCTCCTTATTCACCAGATATCGCTCCGTGTGATTTTTTCCTGTTCCCAAAGTTGAAGAGACCCATGAAAGGACAGCGTTTTTCATCGATTGAAGAGATAAAGGCAGAATCGCTGAGAGTGTTACAGAGCATTACAAAAAGTGACTATCAAGGGTGTTTCGAAGACTGGAAAAACGCTGGCATAAGTGTATTATATCTAGGGGGGATTACTTTGAAGGGGACCATATAGATGTAGACGAATAAATAAATATTTTTTTAGAAAAATGAGAATTCCGGGTACTTTTTGAACAGACCTCGTCTTGTTGTTACTATTGCTGTGGTAAGTTGTATAAAGCACAGAATGATAATTACTCGGTTTCATTTACCTGCAAGGTAAACTTAACGACATAAATGATGACGCAGAAAAATTAACCTAAGCAAAGATTAATGTACACATTATTCTTTGACTTAAGTATCTACGCTTAAGCATATTAATAACTAACAAATAATTGAAATGAATCCTACTAATCGCAAAAACATGAATGAGGTTTATGTAATTGTGATTTTCCACAGGCAATAGTTTGTTGTGCATAAATTTTACTTGTACCGATTATTAAAAGAGATTTAAGATGGTCATCGGTTAATTTAAATCTATAAACATTTTTTGTACTTCTTCGAAAACGTTTTCTCAGAAAAGTAAGTAGTACCAAAAACAGAAAACAACCCACGAGCAAATTTATGTAAATCAAATTGTACTAGTAGACGATTCACAAAATTCCAACAAAGATGAATTTTGATATTTGTTCTTAATCATATCACTGCACTGTAAATCAATTATTTCCATTTGGACTTCCGGAGCTAGGTATCAAGGTCATAATCAAAATGATTATGAACGAGCTTAATTTCATTCGCAATGACATCAACGTCTGAGAAACGGGTATGAAAATTTATCTTTAAAGCACTCAAAAATTCGATTGCAAATTCGACGGGAAAGTGTGTAGGTGAATATTTCACATGTTCTAAAATGTGTGGAACATTTTTTTGCGAATGTAATAGTATTCTTTTCTGCCTGAAGGATTTGATATTTGTGTATAAATCAGGGAGACGCTCATTTTCTCTTTGCAATCTCAAACTCAGTTCGTTCATACGATTTACCAATACGACATAGAATGCTAATTTCCATAGCCATTCACTATTTTCTAAATCGGAAAAAGGGCCATGCTTCTCATTTAAAAAAATCTCGATCTCTGCTTGAAGTTCAAAAAAGGACTTAAGGACTTTTCCGCAACTAAGCCAGCGTATGGCAGTATGATATGCTAAGTAATAATAATAATAATAATATATTATTTACAATCAAGCTAGTAGACATTATGTTTATCAAACTTAATACTCACAATAAATTTGATTTACTACAAAATGGGTCAAAAGTGACAGTAAACTGATACATAGTTTTGACCCTAGAAAAAAAATGAAACTAATACAACAAATAGGCATATAAACAACTTACTAACGATTTCGCTTTAAATACCAACATTACGAAGATGTTGAATATCAAAACACACCTTGCGAAAAAAAAATAGATACAGAGTCACTTTACATAATATAGGTACAAAATATATACACAGTCCATATTTATACAGTCATTTTCTCCAATCTCTCCAATAAAATAAACTCACGGAATTGTCGGCCCAGTGGATCTGATGAATTGAACAACTGATATGACTGTTTTTAGAACTTCAGACATATCCAAACATTTTGATGATTGGTACAATGTGACTAATGGTTTTGAACGACCATTATTTTCTACAGCCTTCGACACAAGTGCTCCTTTATTTTTACCAAACATATTTTTGCCTCCATCAGTTGTGACAGATTTCAAGTTTGTCCATAGAAGGTTTTTTTTTATTTATGAGATTTGCATCTCCCTTAAAAATATCTGCCCAATTGTCGTGAATACTATCAATATCATACACTTCATAGCTATTATCTACTCTACGAATAAAAATCAACACCTGAGCAGTATCTCACACACAGTTGAGATGATTTATTATCTGCTATGTCTTGCACCTTCCGCGCCACGGTGTTTGCTGACAAGCTGACACTTTTAAATAAATTTAACTTTTCGGGGCATATTACTTTGGTTACTGCACTCAACATTCTTTTATCATTTCCCCATCGGTGATTAGTTTTCCACGTTTTCCGATTTCAATAGCCACACGAAAGCTGGTGCTAGTGGCAGATTCTTGTCCAGTATTCACTTTGGTAAACAAATATTGCTGCGACTCTAGTCCGCGTTTCAAAGCTTCAAATTTTTCCTTCCGCAAACTTCCTGTATATTTGGAGTAATTTGATGAGATGTTTCGAGCCATAGTGTTGTTTAATGTTATATTCTTTGAGAACAGCTGTCTATTTTTCGCTTCTTTTCCGTACTAATAAATCATAAATAACAACAATAAGTCAAATCAAAATACTGTTATGCACGGGTGTTACTTTATTTCACAATAGGCAATTTCGCTTCCTTCGCCTTTCCTACGCAAAGTGACTCGCGCTTGCGCCTCTAGCCTTTTATGCGCAATTAAAACTGTTTTGGCCCTTGGAACATACTGAAAAAATCATTACGACCCTAAGGTTTGGAGACCCCTGGCGGCATGTATAACTAAAGACATCAACATGGCTGACGCGGCACTAACTAGTTTTACAAATAACTACCACTTTTGATATTACATTTCGATTGGTGCGGATGGTACAAGTGATATATTGTTTATAAAATTGGTGTTCTAAAAATAATTCAAATTAGACCGTTAAATGTTTATGTTAATTGGTGAGTCTTATACAGCTGAGCTATTATATCATTTTTGTGTTCGACGAACATTGTTTTCCTAAGTTGAAATTAATAAAAATAAGCATATTTGAATAGTATAAAAATTGCTGTCCTGTGAGTGTGAAAATTAAGGTTAATTTCTGAATATCTCCTTATCATACTGTGCGCTTATTTCATTGTTCGAGCCGCCCGCACCAACCGCATTTTGCATTATACAGATACAGTATTTGCCAGCGCAGCGTATTGCAATTGATTGTTATGGGTGAAAACCCGAGTAATAAGGAATTGTTCGACCTTCTGCAGACTGTTTTGCTTAAAACTGATACAATCAGAGAGGAGCTTAAACTAGAAATCCGTGCGGCTAATAAAGAACTGAAAGATGAGTTGGAACAAATAAAGTCAGAAAATACTAAATTAAAGAACGACAATCTAAATTTACGTACTCGACTTCTGGCAGCAGAACGAAAGCAAAAAAAGTATAATCTGATTTTTTATGGTATACGTGAGCAGGAAAACCGATTTGATGATCTAAAAGCCGTTCTGGAGATAATAGATAAGAAGCTGGAACTCGAAGGTGAGCCAAAGGATATTAGAGACTGGTACAGGATTGGCAAGCATTTGGAGGACAAGTGTCGGCCTGTGTGTGTGGAATTTGTTCATCAGCAGTTTAAACAGGAGATTCTTGAGAATGCGAAGATGCTTAAGGGAACCGGGGTTTTTATTACGCCTGACTTAATTCAGGAGGATTATGCGAAGCAAAAAATTTTACGCGCTAAATTAAAAAGTGTTAAAGACAAAGGTATTAAAGCTTATATTAGGAAAAATAAATTGGTAGTTGATGAGGTTGAATATTCATATGAGCAATTGTGTGAGGAACATCCTGTTTTCGATTGTGCGCGGAGTTCTGTTGAAATTTTCAGTAAATCGGAGTCCATAGCGTCTAAAAATATAGGGTTTGATAAATTTAAAAAAACTGTGGGACAAAATAAAAACAATAGTTCTGAAAATATTATTTTGCTAGATCGTAAGCGTAAGGCTGATAAGGATGCAAGTGACGCAGACAATGCGCGCAGAGTAACAAGAAAAAAATTACTCAGTGTTAATTAGGTCGAATAATTTAATAATTTAATAAAGTTTAATAATTTTTAATTTGTTTATATAGCTGCTATTTATATTTTTCTTGTCTATCTGTGTTTTTTATATTTCTTACATGGAA
Organism: Apoderus coryli; assembly: GCA_911728435.2. Classification (NCBI taxonomy): domain Eukaryota; kingdom Metazoa; phylum Arthropoda; class Insecta; order Coleoptera; family Attelabidae; genus Apoderus; species Apoderus coryli. The sequence continues at coordinate 3,304,780 of OU452204.1, read as the reverse complement.
GGTATTATGGGAATTGTGTTTTTTTGATAGTAATTAATTTTGAATGCTCACGTTATTTTATTTTAAAGATTAATGTTTTCTATTTTCATGTATTTGTAAAGTTTGAGAAAATAAAAATAGAGGATATATGTATTAACATGAAGATTGGCCATTTGAATACGAGATCGTTGATGAGCGGTTTTCACGAGTTAAAGCAATATATTGCAGAAAAGCATTTTGATTTTTTTGCTCTAACAGAAACATGGCTTGGTGACGACATTATCACTAGTGTGGTGGATATTTCCGGGTATGGATTTGTTCGTCTTGACAGACAGGGTAGGGGCGGAGGAGTAGGAATTTACTTTAGAAAGCAATATACATGCAGAGTCATCTGTCGGGGAACTGGTGATAGTCTGGAGCATCTGTGGATTTTAGTAAATGTTGAGGGAAGGCGGATTGTATTCGGTGTAGCCTACCGTCCACCCAAATCAAATATTTTGAATTCAATCAGTGTTCTTGAGGATGCAATTGCATCAGTGTTTCCTATGTCTGATGCAGTTGTTTTGTGTGGAGACTTAAATATAAATTTGCTGAATTTTAATAACAAGGGTGCCCAACATTTGAGTGAGTTGTTTGAGTGTTATAACCTTATCCAGATTATCAACGAACCTACTCGCATAACTTCATCAACTGAAACTTTGCTGGATATTATAGTAGTCTCCGATTCGGAGGTTGTCACTAACCCTACAGTAACAGATTTTCCGTCTGTCTCGGATCATAGTTTAATTTCTTGCAATTTAAATAAAATTAAAAAAACTCCAATAAATAGAGTAATTACATACAGGGACTTCAATAATTTCAACGAGACTGAATTTAATTACTTGTTTTCCATGATCAACTGGAACTCCATTTTTCATATGCAGGATGTTAATGACATGGTTTCCTTTTTAACTGAGAATTTATTGCAGATATTTCATGAGTGTTGTCCATATAAGACTGTTAGAGTCACAAAACCATCGGCACCTTGGTTGACTTATAATATTAAATTAATGATTAAGGCTAGGGATGCAGCACTCAGTAAATTTAAGAAATCGAAATCCGAAGCTCATTGGAACTTCTATAAAAACATAAAAAATGAGGTAAATTATGCCATAAAACGGGAAAAAAAATCCCATATGGAATTTATACTAAACCAAAAAAATACTAAAACAACTTGGAATACTCTGAAATCTATGAATATTATACGCGAGAAGAGAAATGGTGACAGCTTGCCTCAGAATTTGTTGGATCTGGAGAATATAAACAAGCACTTTACTGATCAGGCAGTTTTGCAGAAAACTGAGGCTCAACTGAGATTGTTGGATAAATATGATGGCCGTTGTCAACAGGATCATCACTTTGAGTTCAGTGCTGTGGATCGGACTACGGTCGCGCGGTACTTGAATTCTATAAAAACGAGTGCTGTCGGACCTGATTTGATTAGTGTGAGGATGTTGCGGGTGGTTGGTTTTGACCTGATTGATCATCTGACGCATATCATCAATTGCTCACTCATGAGCTCTACATTTCCTGAAGGATGGAAACAGGCTAATGTGATTCCACTAGCAAAAATTGAAGAACCTACCGAACTGAAAGATTTGAGACCAATTAGTCTTCTTCCAGTGTTATCAAAAATATTGGAAAGGGTTATTTTTGCGCAGATTTCAGATTATGTCGTGGGTGGTGGGTTTCTGAAGCCGAATCAGTCTGGGTTCAGACAGGGGTTTGGTACAGCAACGATCTTGGCGCATATTGTGGACGATATTCTAAAGGAGACAGATAATGGAAAGGTCACTGCATTGGTGCTTCTTGATTACTCGAAGGCCTTCGACTGTATGGACCCGAATATTCTATGTAGCAAGCTTTATTATTATAATTTTTCGAACAGAGCTGTTAATATGATTAGAAGCTATTTGTCCGACCGCCGGCAACAGGTAGTTTATAAAAATTTATACTCTGGATACTCGGCTATAAAAATGGGTGTCCCTCAAGGTTCGGTTCTTGGACCTTTGCTCTTTTCGATATATATTTCGGACTTTTATACAGTCATTGAGAATTGCCACCTGGAGCATTATGCCGACGATACACAGGCCTATATCTCTTTTGAGGCAGATGAGAGCATTGTGGCTCAGGATTTATTGAACGCCGATCTGGAGCGTCTTGTACAATTTTCAACGGCACACAATTTGAAGCTGAATGCCAGTAAGTCCATCGGTATGTTGTTCGGTCCAAGGGTAAAGAGAGGGGCTGTGGGTAGCAGATTCGAATTTCGCCTTGGCGGGGAAGTAATTTCTAGACAGAGTGAAGCGAGGAACCTTGGTCTTTGGATGGATGAGGGTCTGCGATTTACAAGTCATGTCAACCGGCTCTGTAGGGCCACTTATCCGATTATAAAATATCTTTTTCCTCACCGTCATACTATTAATACTAAAACTAAACTTGGCATTTGTGAAGCGTTGATTGTCTCTAGGGTCTCATATTGTGACACTGTGTATGGTCCGGCCTTGCTTAAGTTTGATTCAGATCGGTTGCAGAGGATCCATAATTCATGTTTTCGTTTTGCTTATTGCATTCGAAAATTCGACCATATTAGCCATAAAATTTCCGAGTCTGGTCGGTTCAAGCTTGAAAAGATGAGGGAGATTCATATCATGGGGTTAACACATAAAATTCTAATCACTGGGAAACCTATTTATCTATTCAACAAATTTAAGAAATTTGCAAACGTTACTGTGAGGAACACAAGGCAGGGACAGATGCTTGTTATCCCAAGACATGTTTCAAATATGTATAAACGTAGTTTCGTTTATGCAGCTTGTAAATATTATAATGCACTGCCCGAGTACCTGAAAAATATGTCATTATTGAATTTTAAAAAAAGACTCAAGATGTACTGTAGTCAGATTAACTGAGGGTTAAAAGGATGACGATCTGTATTGCTCCTGACTTGGATTCATGTGGCTTAATTATTGATTCATTTAAATAATTGTTATGTACGTAGATAGTAATTTAGGTAATAGGTAAATTGAAAATTGGCTATATATTTATGTACATTGTATGTGTAATTGTAAGAGGCTTATTTTGTTGTATGGCTGAGTATGAGAATGTTTTGTATGGTTAGGTAGAATAGCGCTCATAGAGCGAATCTCGCCATTTCAATGAATTGTTTTTTTTTTGTGCTATATTTTGTGTTATTAATTCATTGAATAAAGTCATTATTATTATTATTATTATTATTATAGTAAATGGCTAGTTTTGAATGCAACTGACATGGGGAAACTATTCGCCTTATGAAACTGAACAGTGCAGACATAAAAACCAATTTTAGGAAAAATGTCGATTAGCCAGTTTTGCAAATAATAGCCTTATATGATGATTAGGTACTTACTCTTCTAGTCACAGTTGGATCTTGCCTAGCAACCGACATGAGATGCCCTAACAAGTTTTTTGTCCTTAAAAATCTCAACCGAACATTGGTCGCACGCGTCCACTCTTGTAACCTTGTCGAATTGAAATAGTGTTTGGCAGATGGTCGGTTTTGCAGTAAAGAGATTGGAATCTATAAAAAAAGGTCAGAAATTATAAACATTCAAAAGGAATTGATTTATCTTACCTCTCCGCCTTCTAAAGGCACGATTTTCGAATATTCAGTAGTACAAATGACTGAATCATCTCTTGTGATTGGTTGCAACGTTTGTCTGCCAAAGAATTTTTCACAATCTGTTGGAGAGTCTGAGAAATATTGCCATGGTGTGTATGTTTTTCCATAATCGGCTGATTTCTCCAATACCCATAGACCAGGTCGGGGTGAGTTTGCCATTTTAATGTATATATAAGCCACATGGAACTCCTGAAACAAAGGTTTATGTAGGCAAACTTGGCAAGAACACTTTCTCTTTGACAATTGCAACTATAATATTTATTGAAATCCCGAAAGACACGTCGGTTTTAATCCTCTCCTAAGGATGTTAACAGTGTTGGCGAAACGAGCGCCGAGATTTAAAAAGTGTCTATGTGAAATGGTAAAACATGTCTTTTAATATTACTTTACTCCAAAGATTCTACTCATAGATTATACAGGGTGTTTCGTAGTGAAACCGACATACGTTAACAGTAGATAGAGGGTACCCAGCTGGTTCAAAATATAACATTATTAGTGGGTGTAGCGCCCTCCATTTAAGAGATTTTCTCATTTTTTCCATTTTATTTTACGAGGTCTGTTCAAAAAGTTCCCGGAATTTTTGAATTGCGCGCGTCTGGAGAGTCCGGTGGTCAAAATTTTTTTTTTATTGTGTTGGTACACATGTCCCTAATGTATGGTGAAATTTCTGTATTCATTGTTTACATTCTGTCTTGTAGCGGCTGGTGTAGACGTGTTTTTTTGAGCTCGGCGATTTTTGTTAGTTTAAACAATGGAAGAATTGAAGAGTCAAAGAATTTGTATTAAATTTTGCGTGAAACATGAAATAAAGTGTAACCAAGTGTGCGAAATGTTACAGAGAGCCTACGGTGAGTCTGCTATGAAAAAAAACAAGTGTTTACGAGTGGTATAAGCGTTTCCAAGATGGCCGCGAAGACGTTGAAGACGACGAACGCTCCGGTCGACCCAGCACGTCAATAATCGATGAAAATGTGGGAAAAGTGGAAAAAATGATTATGGATGATCGCCGAATCACAATTAGAGAAGTTGCTGATGAAGTTGGCATATCAGTTGGCTCATGCCATCATATTTTTTCAAAGGTTTTGGGCATGAAACGAGTGGCAGCAAAATTCGTTCCAAAACTGCTGAATTTTGATCAAAAAAACAAACGCATTACCATCGCTCAGGAGCTGTTAAACGACGTCAACGACGATCCAAATTTACTTGAAAGGGTCATAACTGGTGATGAAACATGGGTGTACGGTTATGATGTCGAAACAAAAGCACAATCGTCCACGTGGAAGCACTCAACGTCACCAAGAGTGAAAAAAGCACGTCAAGTTCGATCAAATGTCAAGGTTTTGCTTACTGTTTTCTTCGATTATAATGGCATAGTGCATAAAGAATTCTTGCCAAAAGGTCAAACCGTCAATAAGGAGTATTACCTTGAAGTAATGCGACGTTTGCGTGAAGCAATTCGAAAAAAACGCCCCGATTTATGGAAAAACAATTCATGGGTTTTGCACCACGATAACGCACCTGCTCATTCATCGTTGCTTATTCGTGATTTTTTGGCTAAAAACAAGACTTTAATCATGCCCCAACCTCCTTATTCACCAGATATCGCTCCGTGTGATTTTTTCCTGTTCCCAAAGTTGAAGAGACCCATGAAAGGACAGCGTTTTTCATCGATTGAAGAGATAAAGGCAGAATCGCTGAGAGTGCTACAGAGCATTACAAAAAGTGACTATCAAGGGTGTTTCGAAGACTGGAAAAAACGCTGGCATAAGTGTATTATGTCTAGGGGGGATTATTTTGAAGGGGACCATATAGATGTAGACGAATAAATAAATATTTTTTTAGAAAAATGAGAATTCCGGGTACTTTTTGAACAGACCTCGTATACGTCATAGCTTCGGAACGATGTTGTACATTGCTTTGATTTTTGGCATGTATTTTGCATAAAATATGCCTAGGCAAATGATGACGAAGAAAAATCCAGGACCGATTGAAAAATTACTAGTTTTTTGTGTCGTTGCATATCCGCAAATTTCCAGTGCGTTTACAGATTCAAAAACTACATAAAAATCTGAAGTAAATAGTGTCATTTTTGCTTTCACGGAGATCAGCGTATTGTAGAAAATTTAATTTCGAAATATTTTTCTTGGGATTTCTACGACTAATGATTGTTTATGCGAACCAGAAACATTTTTTCAAAGAAAACTACAGCAGTTTTATCACTTTAAGTATTTTTTTAATAATTTTATAACTTTAAAGATAACAGCATGTTTAAGAATTGCGAATGGAGAAGATATTTTGTAACTTTATATAACTTCAAAACAACGCCTTGTATATCACAAATTTTGTCGCGCGTTTGGAGAATTGACTCAGCATCAAAATTACAATGCCTAACAAAAAAAAATAAAATTTTTAAAATTTTTATTTTTGATAACACCAGAACAATGAATTACCAAAAAAAATTAATACATTTTATTATAAGGCAACAACATAACTAAAGCTACAAAAACTGCTCAAAATAACTTCCATTGTAGGCAACACATTTTTCTGCTCCCTTACGGATTTTTCTTAATTGAATTGAGTTCGTTCTTAATATCATCGCATGCATCTAATATTCGTTGAATAAGCTATTCTGTACTAGGTATTAATTTGTACAGAATAAACCTTTGATTTCAAATAACCCCAAATATAAAAAACGATAGGATTAAAATGGGGTGATCTTGCGGGCCATTTATATGGACGACCTCGACCCATCCAAGAATTAAGAAAGTTATCGTTAAGAAAGTTTTGCACAATGAGCCGATAGTCATACTGAAAATACATACCAGCAACATTAATACTTTCATTGTCTAATAAAACTGGCAGGCGATGTTGTAATAAATCCAAATATGTTTCACCAGTTAATCGATTTGTAAGATCCAATAAATATTAGATGCATGCCATGGATTTAAAAACGAACCAAATTCAATAAGAAAAGCCGTAAGGAATATTATTCACATAGAAGAAAAATGTATGGAGGATATTTTGAGCAATTTTTGTAGCTTTAGTTATGATGTTTCATTACAATAAAATGTATTAATTTTATTTGTTGTTTAATTGTTCTGGTGTTACCAAATAAAATATTAACAATGTTATGTTTTTCGTTTTTTAACTTGTGCAGGGTGGGCCAAATTAGATACTTTCCCGACAAGGTATAATATAATCAAAAATATATGACTGCGTAACGAAACAGAATTTTAATAATTATTATTATAATTATAGTATTTTCATTATTTCCAACAAACTAACTACTTTATTCAAAAATTAAAAAAAAAAGTATTGTCAGAGCTGGCATTCGAACCCATAACCTTCCGCATGCGAAGCGAACGCTCTATCCATGACGCCACAAAACCCTCTTTGAAAATATTGTATAATTATTGTAATAAGATATGTTTCAAATGCCTAACTGGTGAATTTTAAACGCAATTTTCTCGAGAATTATCGGGGAAAATATCAAAAGTGACCATATAAACCAAAATTTAGCTGAATTGGCTAAAGCGTTTAGACGCTATCATGGAATACATACAGACACACAGACAGGCAGACTTCCATCAGAAAATGGTCTTAATCGTCTCAGGGAACTTCAAAATGGTTATATCCGTCTTTACCAGAATTTTTTTTGCGCGTTCACAATACTTTCCCTGTGCGGGAAAGTAAAAGTGGACCTACGTTTGTGATGCTCAAATTTTATTAGTAATTCATTGGAGCAAACCACGTTTTGATATCTTTTATAGTTCAGGCGCTAGAGGCAGTTTTTCAAATTTCGGCAATTCTTTTAAACCAGTTTTAGATGCGTCGTGTAAGGAACACCTAATATATCATCTTCAAATTTAAAAGAGTATTAAAGACACTGTCTAAAAAATCGGTTGTGTCACCCCAAAACTTTCCCGAAAAGTTATAATATAATCAAAAAAATATATAACCTGCATAACGAAACAGAATTTTAATAATAATTATTATTATTATTCTATTATTTTAATTATTACCAATAAACTAACATAACAAACTAACTACATCATTCAAAAATCAGAAAAAAAAGTATCCGAGGATTGTCCCAAACTCATATACCAAAATTTAGCTCAATGGGTTGAAGCGTTTGGGCTCTATCGTGAAAGAATACATACAGACACACACACAGACAGACAGACTTCCATCTGTAAATGGTCTTAATCGTCTCAGGGAACTTCAAAATGGTTATATCCGTCTTTATCTCAAAAAATTTGTTTAGCGCGTTCATAATATGGATATATTTGGCTTTGAAATTAAGCGATTAAGTGAGGATAAATAAGGTGGCCATGAAAAAGACGTGTGCTTCTGTAAAGTATATAAAAATCTCATAAGTTTCAAACAACAAATTATTAAAAAAACAAATAAGCGAAACAAACTTAAAATAGACAACAAAACCACTATTAACTAAGTGATTAAGAAATTAAATTCAACAAACAAAACAAATATTATCTATGGACATGAACGAAACAACTTAAACTAAGAGAAAACTGAGTAGGTAAAGTATTACAGATACGTATTTACAACAAATACTCAAATTGTTCACCATTCCTTTCCACACACAATCTAGAGCCTTTTTGGACACTATTTGCCGTATTTAATATTTCAATATTCAATATTGATTCAAAAGCCTGCCTTAATGATTGAGAATTTGAGATTAAGAAAATTATATTTTTAAATTCTCAATTTGATTGTATTTTTTTGAAGGCGTGGTTGCTTGTTCAAATGCTTATAATGTTGATAGAGGATGCAGAGCTCCACAGTGATAAACATAATTTAAATATTGTTTTAGCTATATCTTGATGCCTGAATTCTCTTTATTGTTTCCAAAGAACTTGAATATTGACTTAAGGTGTACTCAATGTAAGAAGATGACTATTTTCTTCTACATATTAAAAATATTATCATCGATGTATAATGCAGTTTTAGACTATTTGGCTTGATTTGTAGGTATATACGTAAAGTAAAGTAGTAATAATTTTAAGTAAAGTAACGGGGGATTATTTTCAAATTAATGTTTAGCAATTTTGTAGCCTACGTATTTGATTCGAAATCTGCGAATATTTTTGAGAAATGACAGGTTTTCCTGACGAAGTCAATTTTAGTATTTTGATCTACGTTACTCGCTATAACTGCTGTCAAAGATCATACACAAAATCTTTGCTGCGGTTATTGTACAAAACAAATGCGCGTCTGGATTATCAGACTATACTTTGTTATGGTTCAGCTACATATAGTGAGATGGCTCCATTTGACCCCCTTAGACTTGTTTTTATGGGGACATCACAAAAACTGTCTATACCTAAATGGACCGCAGCATTTAGATGAATTAAGGCACCGTATTCAAAACGAGATGCAATTGATGACTTCCGCGATTATAGAAACCGTGCAACTCTCATTTCTGGAAAGGTTAGCCCATTGCCAAACGGTTAACGGTGCCCACTTCGCGTAACTGCTGTAGATAGTAGAAGCGACACATCCAAAAGTGGTTAAGGAGGCAAAAATATTTTCTCCCCCACATGCACTGAAAAAAATATTGTACGTAAAACCAATGAATGGTTGTCATCAATATTTTGAACATTAATATTATGAATTGGTCACTGTTACAATGAATTTTGATCATAAATTAATAATTTCATACATAGAAACAATGTACGTTGAAACATTAATCAATAAATGCAAGACATCGAAAATTTATGTTTTTTTTCATCAATATAATGTCACTATTTATTGCTTCAATGTTTTAAATTTATTAATTTATGCTCTTAGCCTTTAACACAATAATTTGTAAATCATACACCTATGAACAGCGAACATAAAAACTAATAAACGATCATCGTTGATTCAATGGATGCTAAGCATTAATTTTACGAACCTAACCATTAAATTCTGAATAACGCGCGCAAATCAATGCACCCGGACCATAGACTGAATACTCAAAACATTGACATTATGACATTCTCATAGACTTTTTGTTTACGCGTCCTTTTTGTTTTGTTTAGTTAAATGTATACAGTTGAAAGGTGAAGTGTGTTCCTAAATCTATTTTTACAATTTGTTCCCAAATAATACAACAAATGTAGAAATATAAGGTAAGTAGTTATCCTTTTATATAAGTACCATTTAGTAAAGTACAAAACTAAAGTCAGTTTAAAACGAAAAAAAAAAACACAGTGCGGTATTCCTTTGTAATGTTGAAAACCCGCCGATACGAGGGGAGAAATTTTATGGGCTCTTCATGGATATTTAGTGCTATCCGCTAAGCTATGTTCCAAAGGTGCCAGTGGAAAGATAAGCCATTTAAAGTACACAATAAAACACTCTCAATAATCTTTTTTATTTTGTGCTAAAACAGTTCAAGAAATAGAAGAACATATAATAAACCTTAAAGGAAGAAAATCTGCAATTCAACCGTAGTGATGGGTTCTATAAGTCTATTTTAAAGGCGCACACTGTTTACTTAAAAACCTGTTATTTTGATTAATAATAATAATATAATAAATTACTTTATTGAGAACCTAGAAAAGTTACACAAAAGGCGAAGTCGATGCACAGCCTCCCAGCTTAACATATTAGCAATACTAAAGATAACTGCATAATAATAACAACAACAAAAACCCTGATACATAAAAAAAGGCAATGATTCCTGGATGCCCTGCGGCACTACGCAATGTCCTGGGCCCAGACACTGCCGTTCCCAAAATAACAACCTGACTTCTATCATTCACATATGTTCCGAGTAGAGACACAGCAGACTCCCGAAAGCCCAGGTAACCCACAATAGCCAGCAACAAACCATGACCAATGCGGTCAAATGCCCCTTGCGTAGTCCAACAGCAGCAATGCCGTTAATCGACCCTGATCTACCGCCCCCAATGCATCATCCAGTATTTTAAGTCATGTCGTGGAGCAACTGTGACCCTGACGGAACCCAGACTGGACCTCCGACAACAACCCATGCCCATCAAGATATGTTTTCATTTGATTGCAGATCAATAACCTTGGAGATCGCTGAGAGTATATTAATCGGTCTATAAGATCCTTAAATGTTGATGGAGTTTTAGTTTTGGGATTGGAATGACATTGGCTTCTTTCCAACATGTTGGGAAGTTCCTCGTTTCTATATAGTAATTAACTAGATGCTCTATAAAGGGCATTATAAACGGACAACTACTACTACTAGCATATCAATACTGATCATGTCACTGCATACAGCATTTGACTTAATCCCAAGCAATGCATCAAGTATCTCCCCATGATCCACCATTGTAAATTCAAAGTTAATATCAGGCCTAATTTTATTACCTAAGTAAAAATTGATCGTTCCTGGGTCCGGATTGTTGGTAGAAGTGGCCACAAAAAATCATTAATATTATCAACATCATGAATAAAAGACGGTATTGTGATATTATCCCTTGCATAAATGTTTAGATCTCGTAATAATTTTCCAATTTTGTTTAGAAGAATTTCCGCGGACTTTAGTTTCCAAATATAGTTTTTTCTCCCTTTTCACCTCAGACGACAGATTCTCTAACCATTAGTACTAGTATATTTGAACCATACTGCACTTTGCAGTACACATAATACATATGTACCTATATGCTCGCGATTATTGATTGAATACAGAACAATAATCTCAATCTTTCGTACTAATAATTTCCGGCGAACACAATTACGTAAAACAATTATTACAACCCAATGTACTAATCAGCTAACATTGGTTTAACGTACAAAAGTCATAGATTCATGTTTCTCGTTCGTAACATTAATAACCTTCAGACATCGGTTTAATGTACAAAAGTCATAGATTAATGTTCATCGTTCGTACATTAATAACCAGCTAACATCGGTTTTACGTATTGGATACATAAACTAATCTTCATCGTTCGTAACATTAACAACCTGGTAACATCGTTTTAACGTACAGGAGTTATAAATTAATGTCCATCATTCGTAAGATCAATAACCGGCGAGCATAAATTTATGTTCTTTATTTATTAATTCAACGTACAGAATTCGCTACCGAATTTATGTACGAACGTTAATTGTATTAATGTCACCCATCATCGGCTCAAATTTAATGTTGACGTTCATTGATTTGAAGCACTTTTTTATTAATATCACGTACCTTTTCGGTTCAGTGTGTGGCACAGCATTGTACTCAGGACGACATTTTGAAACAAACATGATGTATCACGGAATTTTACGCTCTCAACTTAGTTTTTATTTATTATTTTTATTTATTTATTTCCATAAATTACATATATAACGAAATTATTAACTTACTCTAATGAATTCTAAATAAATAAATAACAGGGAGGGAGAATGGTGCCTGCAGGATGTAAAAACTTTGCAAACTTAGTAATATTTTCAAAATTAGTAACAACAACTTAAATTATAATTGTAACGAAAATTCCTATTCAAAGATAAACAATAAATATTAAAACAAAATAAATAACCAAACTGTATATAATGATGATACAGGGAAACAGACAAAGAAGCAGCTTCAACTCATAAACTCAATGTTTTGACCCCTCAACCAACTTGAAAGTTTTAATTTAAAAATTTTTAAATTCGCTTTATTTTTCAATTGCACTGGCATTTGATTAAATACCCTATGACCAATAAAGGTAAATGGCCTATGCCCGATTATTTTTTTACATGCAGGTTCCCGTATAATCTCTTTTTTCTTATCACGAGTTAAATAACCGTGGTCTGGCGTCCCTAAAAATTTCTTCGAGTTATTAAGTTGGAGAACAGCACTTTTATAAAACAACTGTCTTATGGTCAACACATCAGCTAGTTTAAACAAATTTTCTTTCGGGAATCGAATATCTAAATTAAAGATTATTTCTAATATTCTTTTTTGTACGATTACCAAAGGTTCTAGATTCGCTCTATATGCTCCACCTCAACCCACAATTCCATAGGATACTAGAGACTGTACTAAACTATATAGATTTTCTTTTGCTGTTAATTTTTTTTTTGTATTTTTAAAGATGTACAAAAACGAACGAATCTTTTTGACCAGAGCTTGAACATGGAGTATAATACCGAGATACTTACCATGATCAGCCTTGCTCACATCAAAACGCGCCTCTTTCTGCATTGGATTAATGGTGATCTTATTTGTTTCGCTTTGCGTAGCTACACTATTGGTAAAGGGAACATAAACTGTTCCCTGAGGAATTCCATAAGAACAAGGCAGAGATTTACTTAGTGTATGATTTATCCTCATCATTTGGTTACGGTTATGTAGGTAGCTGGAGAACAAACCTAGACGATGACCTCTGAGACCAATTTCCTCTAATTTTTTTAATAATAATTCATGACTGACAGTGTTAAAGGCCTTGGCTAGATCTATAAACACACCCGTACAAGGTCGTCCCTGATCTAAAGAAGTATATATTTTTTCGGTTAAAACAGCTATGGCATCGTTAGTGGTTTTACATTCGGCAAATCCGAATTGTAAGGGAGAAATAATATTATTTTTGTAATTAACTAATGTTTTTGTTTAATATTTTTTCGAAAATTTTGCAAACATTGGAGATTAGACTAATGGGTCAATAATTTTATACTATATTTGCATCTCCTGATTTATGTATTGGGGTAATGATGACTTCCTTTAAATTTTGTGGAAAAGTTCCTTTAGAGATAGATAAGTTTATTAAATAAGTTAACGCAGCACTTAATTCTTTAGACACTTGTTTTAAAACTTCGACAGTTATTCCATCTTTACCAGGCGCTGTATTGTTCTTTAATTCTTTAATAGTATTTTCAACTTCTCTTTCATCAGTGTGTATTATATACATACAGTTTGTAATATGTTTATTTTTCTCCCTACAGTTAAAATATTGAGGATTAACATTTGAGCTTATTTGTTGTGCCATTGCTTGACCAACATTAGAATAATAACTGTTAAACTCATTAGCCACACTCAACTATCTTCAGTTAACCATCCGTCCGATAATTGTATCTGTTTAATAGTAGTAGGTTGATTTTTATTTTCCTTGCTAATATACTCATTAACATTTTTCCAAAGAGATTTAGGATTATTCTTGAACTTTTTATAAAATTCGTTTTTTCGTTTTTGTATTAATTTTTGTAATCTAATTTTGTGTGATTTAAATTGATTATAAGTGTTATTGTCTCCTGTTTTTTTGTATTCTTTGTATAGCTTATTTCTTACCACGATCGCCCTAACTAATTCAGAAGTGATCCAGCATTTTTTCTACTTTCTGTCTTTATATCTTATGATATCGGTTGGTTATTGAATGGATTCTGTCAATGTTGCCATGAATGTGTTCATACCTATATCAATGTCAGTAGACAAATACAATTGCTCGAACTTTACACTTTTAAACGCATTTCTTAGATTTGTAAAATTAATTTTCATATTCAACATATTTACAAACTTTTGAACTATGAGTTATATGGTTAGAAATTGATAAGATTGTAGGAAAGTGATCTGTGATAGGAGAGTGTAGAACAATTGGTAGCAGATATTTTTTTTTTCAATAGCTTTAGATTTTAAGAAAATGTGGTCTATGCACGATTCAGTTATACTGTCAAATCTTGTTCTACAATTAATTAATGAGTGAAACCCATATTCATGTAAAGTATTAATGTACTCCTGACTATCAATGCAATTATCCAGAATGTTTATGTTTATATCACCCACCCAAATCTTGTTTTCATGCCTCGCGATGCCATTCAAATAACTATCTAAACACCCAACAAACAAAAACTGGTCAATGGAGGGCGATTTATATACCGCAGTTATTCCAAACAAATCCCATCGTGTATTGAGCTCTATTCTAATTACCTTTGATTCCGCAATACTATGAATTGAAAAACTTGCATTATAATCATTTCTTATGTATATTAAGACCCCGTCGTTCTGATTAAGTTCACCGTAATTATATTGAATATCTTTTTTTTCGTTTGTTTATATAGGTCTAGCGAGACGATCGGTTTACTGTATCAAAACTGCAGCCAATTTTATTTTTTCTTCGACCGGGTTGTATGTAGAACTAATATATTTTGTCGGCTTGTGATCTAAATATGCATGTTAGTGAACCTACACGGGTTTCTAAGACCTCGAGTAGTCTGATTGATTATGTGTGCTCAAATATTCCAGAGCATTTTATTAGTTGTGAAGTGATCCCTGTTGGTATATCTGACCATGACGGCGTATATTGTAGGATTATGTTACCGCTTGCGGATCGTGGGGGCCGAGTCAGGTGTGGACGGATATTTAGCAGGCAGAATTACGGGAGATTCAGGACTGAGTGTGGGTGTATTGATTGGTTCGGGGTTAATTTCGCAAGTGATCCATTTGATGCTTTTCATGGGATTGTGTCTCAGGTTTTCGAGAGGTGTTTTAGGTTGGGTCCATTAAAATCTAAAAAGGGAAAGCAGTGGATAACAAAGGGAATTAGAATCTCTGGAAAAAATTTGCGTTGCTTGCATTACCTTAAAAAATATATTTATTCAACAGATCTAATAAATTATTATAGAACATATCGATCAATATATAGGAAAGTAATGAAACTATCGAAATCTAAGTATTTTGATTCTCGTATCCACCATGCAAATAATAAAACCAGGGAATATTGGTCGATAGTAAATGATCTTAGAGGTAGAAGTGCTACTCAGACTGTGGAGCCCGATGTGGACGCAAACGATCTTAATGCATTTTATTGTTCCATTGGTAAAACGCTGACGAAATCAATTAAACCAAAGAACGACGCCTTAAGCTATATGGGAGAGCGTCTATGGGATGGTCCATTTTGTTTGTCTGCTGTGGATTTGGCGGAGATGATTGAAGTTGTTGCTGAGATCAGGAAGAGAGACTCTTGTGGAATTGATGGAATGGCGATTACAGTAATTAAAAACTTACCACTGCCTGCTCTTAGAGCCTTAATCGATGCTATAAACTTATCTTTTTTACGAGGTGTATTTCCTGCATGCCTAAAAACCGCATTGGTTATACCATTACATAAGAGTGGTGAAACTGATAATCCATCAAATTTCCGGCCCATATCTTTACTGTCAACTTTTTCCAAAATAATCGAAAAGCTAGTCAAAAAGCGACTCCTCAGTTTTCTCAGAGCCAATAATATAATAACATCGGAGCAGTTTGGCTTCCAGAGCGCCAGGAGCACTTCGGATGCCGTATTTTCTTTTCTCGAGAATGTTTATTCCCAGCTCAATGAGAATAGAGCAGTTGCCGGAGTATTTTGCGATTTTTCAAAGGCGTTTGATTGTGTAGATCACAGCATCCTTCTCAGGAAGCTTGAGTTTTATGGTGTTAGGGGTGCACCTTTGGACTGGTTTCATTCTTATTTGACTGACCGAAGGCAACTGGTCACGTTTGAGGGTGGTATGTCTGATAGTATGTGTGTGCCTTGCGGAGTGCCACAGGGGTCTGTTTTGGGTCCTGTTCTTTTTCTTCTTTATATTAACGACATTACCATTATTGGACTAACGGGAAGCTTTACGCTGTTTGCGGATGATACGACACTCCTTTGGCATGATAGAGATGCTAATGTTGTCAAGGAAAACATTCGACGTGATTTGGGAAAGTTAAAGGAATGGTGCGATTCGAATTATCTCTCATTTAATTTATCAAAAACACATGTATTATCTTTTAATTTTAAAATTGATGATTTGATGTTTGAAAATAACCATATTGATAGTCCTAATTGTGTTAAATTTTTGGGACTCCAAATTGATTTAAAGCTGAAGTTTGATGAGCATGTTAAATTCTTAGGCAAAAAGGTTTCATGTGGCTGTTATGCTTTGAGAGTTGTGTCAGGGGCTCTTGGACTGAAAGTTGCACGAAATGTGTATTTTTCTTTAGTGGAGGCGTATCTTCGATATGGAATAGCGTTCTGGGGTACTTGTAGCCAAACTTTGTTTAAGAGTATATTTACACTGCAGAAGCGGGCTGTTCGTTATATGTGTAAGACAGATTTTACTGCAAGCTGTAGAGAATTATTCAAAAAACATCGAATATTGACTCTTACATCACTTTTCATTTTAGAAACTGTATGTCTTATTCATAAAAATGTAAGAAACATTAACAGCTCAGCTCCACCTAGTCACCCTTGTCCCACGAGACTAGTTCAGC
Organism: Apoderus coryli; assembly: GCA_911728435.2. Lineage (NCBI taxonomy): Eukaryota > Metazoa > Arthropoda > Insecta > Coleoptera > Attelabidae > Apoderus > Apoderus coryli. Next base: position 3,287,924 of record OU452204.1, on the reverse strand, counting down.
GGGTGCACTTGCCTATACCGAGGTCTGCCTTGGTAAAGAAATCACTCCTTTATCACAGTCGCAGAATGTACAATCATTTGCCGCCAAACTTGACGGCTGTAAAAAATCCCAAGCAATTTAGGGAGGCTGTTAAGCACGTTCTTCTTGGGAAGGCCTATTACTCGCTGGAGGACTACTTTGCTGATGCGTGGTGATGTTTGTTTTGATTTTGTTGTGTTGATCCGCTTTTGGCTTGGTTTGATGATTTTAATGTATTATATTTTTTCTTTTCTGCTACTTGCATTTATATATGTAAGAATACCTTAACGTGTCAACGGTTCATGTGACTCTTAAAGACAATTTATTACCAGACGTGTCTAACAAATATTTTTAGTTTATAGGCTGGGAATAATTATTTGTTATCTTTTCCATAATGTTAAGTGAGTTACATGTTCTACTTTTGTGTGTTTATATTATAGTAGATTTATAGATGATAGAGTAGGAAAGAAAGGACTCTTGGTAAAAAAGAAAGGAACACTTATTCTTGGGCCGGCATATAGAACGGATGCCATAATTGATATTATATTCTGATTTTATTAAATGAATCTGGTTTATTGGAAAATATAAAGTTGTTATTGAAAATTACTTGTTTTCTTACATCAGAAGTGGGATTTAACTACTAAAAGTACCACAAGTTTTAAAGTCGTCGCGACGCGAGCTATCCTACGTTGTAAAATAAAATAATAACTGTTACAAATCGCCAGTGTTGTGAGTTTGAATATCTCTAGAAGTGACAAAGAGGTGTGTAAAACGATTGTGACGTGAATTATACAAAAAAAAAAAACGTTTTATTAATTAATATAAAGAAGTTGTCGATTTTGAGTGTAAATATGGAAGAATTCGCGAAAATCTTAACTGATTCTTTGAAAGCACTGAAGGATCAGAACAATAGCGCGGTATCTACTTCAATAGACATTCCGATTTTTGATCCGACTCAAAACGAGGAAGGAGCTTCAAAATGGTGTGATAAGCTGGAAGAACTTTCCCAAGTTTTCCATTGGTCAAGGAATGAACTGTTGGCTAGAGGTTCAAGTGGCTTAGTTGGAGAAGCTAAGGAGTGGTTATCAACATGGAAACCTGCACAGCGAACCTGGCATTTGATGAGAGTAGAGTTGTGCAGCCTTTACCCTGCGAAGCGCAATCTCAACGAAAAATTGCGAAGGGCGAGTTTGTACACCAGCGACGATGCAGCTTCATACTGTGAGTATGCCAGAAAAAAAGTTATTTCTTTTGAATGCCCTAAACTTTAATCTATCGGATGATAATTTACTTGAAATAGTTATTGGCGACATAAAAGACATTCATGTCAAAACAGCCGCGTTTAACAGTAATATAGTTTCAGTCAGCGGTCTTTTGAATCTTCTAAGTAATTATAATAAAACAAAAGTAGAAAAAATTGCCGATAACAAAGGATTTCAAAGGGGTTTTTCAGTTGATATTAAAGACCAAAGCGAGTCTGATACACGACGCTGTTTTAATTGTCATCAACCTGGACATTTTAAGCGTAATTGCACCAGTAGTCAGGCCAAACGTTTTTGTTTTGAAAAAATAAATAGTCGTCAAGGAACCAAAGGTACTTTAAAACCTGATATCGTTTGTTCATTTTGTAAAAAACATGGTCATTACGAGTCGAATTGCTTTCAAAAACAACGTCATTAGTCGACTTCCTCTCAAATTCTCTATTTCTCTGTAAATTTAGATAGTGACTTCTGTACAAAATTTGTTAAAAAAAAAATATTGTGATCAATGTCTTAAAGGTATCGTGAGTAAAAGCTACAGCGGGCCGAAACAGAGTTCAATGCACTCAATTAATAAAGCACCAATCCCTTTTCAAACAGTACATGCCGATTGTGTTGGTCCTTTTTTCTATTTCCGAAGAGGGCTTTAAACATCTGTTACTGATTATCGATTCCTTCACTAAATACTTGTTCCTAGTACTACTTAAAACGTTATCCGGCCCGAAACAAGTGCGGCCTTAAAATTGTATTTAAACATGTTTTCAGTCACAAAAATATTAATTTCCGATAGAGGTACGCACGGACAGTTTTAAATTTGCTACGGTGCGAAATTGAAAGTAAAGCTGAATGGTCATCTCATATTTTAAAATTACAAACCACTTTAAATACAATTGTTCAGAAGTCAACGGGGTTTACGCCGATTTATTTGTTGACTAGACTAAATGCTAGTAACCCCGATAGGAACAAGCTGACTGATTCTATACCACTTATCGATTACTCCGGTGACTATTCAAAAAATATCTGTTTGGTATGACCAAAAGGTCTAATAAAGTAATATCCGTTGGAGACCTGATAATTCACCCATCAGGTAATAGTCATCTGGTAAAATTAGATGCAAAATACGAGGGGCCGTTCGAAGTGATAACTGCACTGCCGAATGATAGGTTTGAAGTAAAAAAAAAAAAACAAATCTTTCGATGAACAGAACACGAGTTATTGCCAAAGATATGATTCGCCTGTGGCATGGGGAGTTTACGGAGTAGTTGTTTTTTTTTTAATTTTTGTTAGCACGTAAAAAGTTATTTACGTTTTTCTATTAACGTGTGAACGATTATGATTGTCATGTTTGTTGATTAACAGCTGTTTGTGACATTACTCCGATGCTAACTATATAGCATACGAAAATTTTATTGAAAAGCGAAACGCTTTGTAAACTTGTATCATAACAATTGTCCTGTTCTCCGATAAAATAGTTTATGTTGAGTTTGTTGAAAGCCAGAACGCTTTGCAATCAAGTTTGTTTATAATATTTGGTATGTTGCCTAGATTTAAATGTTGAGGAACAGTTTGTTGAAAGCCAGAACGCTTTGCAAATATGTAATGTTCTCCGATTAATAGTTTACGATAGTTTGTTGAAAGCCGGAACGCTTTGCAAACATGTCATGATCTCCGATGAATTGTTTAAGATAGTTTGTTGAAAGCCGGAACGCTTTGCAAACATGTCATGATCTCCGATTAACTGTTTAAGATAGTTTGTTGAAAGCCGGAACGCTTTGCAAACATGTCATGATCTACGAATAAGTTTGTTGAAAGCCGGAACGCTTTGCAAGCATGTAATGTTCTCCGATTAATAGTTTACGATAGTTTGTTGAAAGCCGGAACGCTTTGCAAACATGTCATGATCTCCGATTAAGTTTGTTGAAAGCCGGAACGCTTTGCAAGCATGTAATGTTCTCCGATTAATTGTTTACGATAGTTTGTTGAAAGCCGGAACGCTTTGCAAACATGTAATGTTCTTCGATTAATTGTTTACGATAGTTTGTTGAAAGCCGGAACGCTTTGCAAAACATGGATAATTATTATTTTACTAAAATAAAGTAATTGACTGAATTGAATTGTTAAAAGTCGGAATGTTTATAAGCCAGGATGCTTAAATAGTAGTCCCGCCATTTAGGAAAATTTATGAACTTTCACTAATCAAGTGGGAGGATTAGTAATGACCAGACAATGCCACTTGTAATGCGCTCGCACGTTTATAGTTTATCAACATAGCATGTTCTGGCAAATTTTTGGTTTGTGTTTTTTTTTCATTGTTGCAGATTAACGTTAAAGAAGTTCAGAAAGTTTCCAGAATAATTCGAGAGCGAATTATGGTCAGGTTGGCCGTGTAAGAATACCTTAACGTGTCAACGGTTCATGTGACTCTTAAAGACAATTTATTACCAGACGTGTCTAACAAATATTTTTAGTTTATAGGCTGGGAATAATTATTTGTTATCTTTTCCATAATGTTAAGTGAGTTACATGTTCTACTTTTGTGTGTTTATATTATAGTAGATTTATAGATGATAGAGTAGGAAAGAAAGGACTCTTGGTAAAAAAGAAAGGAACACTTATTCTTGGGCCGGCATATAGAACGGATGCCATAATTGATATTATATTCTGATTTTATTAAATGAATCTGGTTTATTGGAAAATATAAAGTTGTTATTGAAAATTTCTTGTTTTCTTACATATACATATTTATGTTGTGTTGTTATTTACATATTTTACTTCATGTTTGTTTGGGGGATTTGACATTTTACTCTTGCCTTCCTACTAACACTGACAACATAATGTAGTAGGTTTACGTATGTTTTTAAAATATTTTTGTTATATTGTGTTTTAAACGATTAATTACATAAATCTGTTGTACTTGTATACGTCTTTGTTATATATTAATTTAAGTATGACTTTGTCTACAAAAACTTTTGTGATTTTATTTATGACAATAAAGTTAAAGATAATAATAGGGCCATATTTTGCAAAACATTGCAATTATACAGGGCGGTCTAAAAAAAGAGACACATATCACAGATATGTTTTTTTAATATTTTATTATCCCAGACAATGAAGTTTGGCAGCAAATTTATAGTACCTAGGTAGTGAATTTGATTTCGCATTTCGTAAACAGTTATTTGAAGCTTTCACATAATTATTTTCTGTATTATAATATGTTAGTATTTTATGTGGGTATATCTGGTTTCCTCTTTTTATTCCTGTCATCATTTTTCTTATCTTTAAACACAGATTGTATTCAACGGATATACATAAATAATATTTGTGCGCCTTATCACAATGTTTAAAATAATTTAGTCATTTCCTATTAAATGGTTGGAATATAACTACATTTTTTATTAAATCTATGCCTAAGCCTTAAGTATCTTAATAACATAAATCATTTATGAATCCTATCTAGCATTTCTCATAATAATCTTTAGATTATAGGGTTGACAGATTATAATATATTTTAACAAAATTTTAACAATAATATTTTCAACTAAATCTGGTATGTCCTTTGTCGTAATGAAAAATGCATGCATTATGTATGACACAAAATGTGCCGTCCAACATACCGGTCCTATAATTATTTATTAATTTTGGTCCATAGAAGTTATTATCTTTAGCAAAGATTGTGTACATTAATCTTTGTCTTTAGGTATTAGCACAGGTCTTTAGTTAATATTCGATGGTATTAAAAAAATTAATGTACACAATTACTACTTGCTATTAGTATCATGTTAATATAAACAAAAGCGAGAAACTGTTTGGAGAGATAATTAATTAATTCGTTATCTATATATGAGCCCCTTTTATGACTTTCTCGACCCAGGGAAAGTTTTGTGAACGCGCTAAACAAAAATAAGATAAAGACGGATGTAACCATTTTGAAGATCATTTCCAGATGGAAGTCTGTCTGTCTGTGTGGCTCTGTGTCTCTATGTATTATTCCAGGATAGCGCCTAAACGCTTCAACCAATTGAGCAAAATTTTGGGTTGGGGAATCTGAGGATGAACCCGTATTTTCTTACATTTAGTGCACTTTATTAAGTCAAAAACTCCATAATAATTTTATGAGTTGCTAGTTGCTTAATGTAACAAAGCTTTATATTTATAAAAATGTTTCAAATTTTTTCTTTCACCAAACTGTTTCGTGGATCCACTCATCAGTGGTCATTGGCTGTCGTTGTAAACTTTGAACGATAATTATTTATTAGATAATAGACTAAGGATGCACAAGCATATTTTTTTGTAACAATCCAATCGGAGATCACGATAAAAAAATCCAGTTTAAGAGGTGTGCCTGCCAATTTGCTTTAAGCAGGGTGACTCAAAATCGATGATTTTCCAGCATATCTCGAAAACCAAACTAGATGGAAAATAGCACACTCAGTTTCAAAGTGCCGCACTTAATGTTTGGGCTAATTTCATTTTCGTTTTTTTTGAACCAGTGGACCGATTTTAGTTTTTTAAAAAACGGTTGGTAGGTAATTCATTTACCATTAAAAAAAATAGATAGGTCCAAATTTGTTCAAAGCCTTCTGGATGGTATTGAAAAAACACGACCCATGTTTTTTTCTTAGTTGTTGACTCACCCTGTGTGTTAATCAACTAAAAGTATAGAAAGTGCTTACACTCTGTACGAAAGAGGTTTCCTTTCAGAGCATTTTTTTATTTATTGATTTATATCGGAAATTGTTCGATTCATTCTTCCTCAATTGCATCTGCCATTTCTGCGAGATTTTCCGGATGTCTGTCGCTAGAACGTGCCCTTCTCCCTAATTAATCCCACAAATGTTCTATAGGGTTCATATCGGGGCTTCTCACAGACCACTGTAATGTGGTGATACATTATCCTGCATCAATATAAAATTAGAGCCCACTAAATCTACATGAGGTAGGACATACTGCTGTAAAATGTCAAAATAGATTTGAGCTGTTAGCGACTGCCATACCGGAAAAACATGAAGGTATGTATTTTCATTCATTGAAATCCCTCACACACCATAACAGACCCACCATTAAAACTTTCGCACTCTATTACTAAATGCTGAATAAACCTTTCATAACTCCTTTTCTAGACTGTTTCTCTTCTATCCTTCATATTAAGACAAAACCGTGACTCATCTGTAAACAAAACTTCCGACTGAAATATTCCATTCTCCGTAATTTTCAACAAAATTTCTTCTAGCAGCACGATGTACGGGCAATAATTTAGTACCTTTTGCAGATCTCCTAGCTTTCAAATTAGCTTCTTTTAGACGTCTACATACCGTCTGACTACTCACACTAATATCATGAATTTGGCAAAGATCTTGCTGAACATTTTCCGCAGTATTTGATCGAGTCATTAAATTCCGCAATCTCAAGAACGGTCATCTCTTGGAAAAGTTTTTCGAGGGCCACCGGAGCCTACCTTCCGAGGAGTACTTCCTGTTTGTTTGTGCTTGCGGATTGCTCTACGAGCCATTGCCTCATGGACTCCCACTGCACGAGCGGCATAGCGTTTACTATGGCCATCGTTCAATAAAGCAAATAATCTTGCTGCATTTTATGAAATTTTATTGATTCAAACTTTTAATGACATAAGGACAAAGTGCCAAGTATGGAAGCATGCAAAAAATGTATTGCTATGACGACAGCAATTGTTATTCAAAGACAACGTGATCCTACAATTGATTAAAGTAGTGCGATAAATGCAAAGTTTCAGTAATTCGGACAGTTTTAAAGATATATTAATGAATAAAAAAAGAAAATGCTCTTAAAAGAAGCATAAGCATATTTGATAGCTTTAATTGGTTAACATAGAGGGTCTAGTTTTTCCAATACCATCCAGGAGGCTTTGAAAAAATTTCGACCTCTGTAATTTTTTTGAAAGACAAATTAATTACCTAGCAACAATTAAAAAAAATCAGCCCACTGGTCCAGAGAAAAAACGAAGATAACATAAGGCCAAAAATCAAGTTCGTCAATTTTTTTGGAACTATGTGTAGTTCGAATGTAGTTACCTATTTTTGGATAAAACTACGATGAGCAATAAAGATTTTTTCATCAGTTTAGTTTTCGAGATCACATAATATTAAAAGAGGCATGATATTTGTTGCAAACGGCAATAAAATAAATTATAATAGCTTTGCTTAATGTGACCATGGTACTTTTCTTACCAAATAAAAAATACTTTTTATGCAACACATTCATAGTATAACAATTTGTTCTAATAAACAATAAACTACTTTCATTTTCGTTATTATATTACATATGGACATGAACTTATCTAATCACAATTTTTGATGAAACTTGACTTCTAATTTCGTTTGACCCTGTAGCAAAATCTGTGGGAAAAAGATGCACAATGTTATAATGGGTGAAAGATAATCAAAATAGCCTAAAATATACATAAATCTATATCATATGTCCTGAACTAGGCCCCAAAAAAAGTCTCTGTATTTCTGTTTGTCGTATCTATTGAAAGTTCCTTTATCATTTTTTGGTACAGAGGTTCCGCAGAATTTTGCCATCACTTTCTAACTTTTTCATTTTTAAATTTAGAAACAAACATTAAATAATATAATATATTTATTTACATCATATATACTCCCCGTATGAAATGGATTATTTTACGGAAAAAAAAAATAATAATATATAAGTGTTGTAGTAAATTTTTTAATTTTTGTACTGCCGAGAGCGTAAAAATATTACAGCATGGTTTGGCCAAAATGCAAATTAAATCAATGTTTTTAGAATTGGATCACCCTATATTTACCTATATATTTACCTCGCGTCGTTAAATGGGGATTTCTTTCTAATTCCAGCCATATTATAGACATTACATACTTATCTACGATAGTCATATTTAATTAATTCATAGTCTGATTATGCCAATACCTTTAATGTCCAACATCTATTAAATTGATCACAACTAGTGTGTAGTGGAAAGAAAAATACTCGGAAAAATATAATACAAAAATTAGAAAATTTACTACAACTTTTATATTTTTAATGTTTCTTTCTAAATTAACAAATTCAAAGTTGACAAATTTCAGCGGAACGCCCTGTGCATATTTGCTTTAAGAAGGAATTTATTTACTGTATTAAATAAAATAAAAAATAATCAAGAAATGACTTTCCTAATTTAATACATATAAAAAACCTAGTTATTACGTAAAGCCACAAACTGTATTATTATTCTTAAAAAATAAATAAATTAAAACACTTTTATTTTGAGAATATTAAACTTTACCTAGTAACTTATTTAAGTTATTATTTAATAATTTTCTTTTTGTTCTACACGATATTTAAAAATTTCTGATAAATATGTACCTACTGTTTTTGCCTCATGGCCAGCAGATGCTTATTTATTATTTTTAATTTCAAAAAGCATCTTTCACCATTTGCAGTTGTTATTGGTAAAGTCAAAAGAATTCTGCCAGCGGTGTCAAGTTCATCGAGATATTTTAAATCTTAGTGCAGAAGATCTTTCCTTTTATGTATCATCTGAAGTTTGTACATACTGCTCAATCAATAAAGACTATTATTATTATTATAATTTTTTTTTTTTTTTTTTCTCAGTGTTTCACACTGGTGTAAAACTATTTACCGGGAAATTATCCAACTTCCAAGGGTAAGTAGCCGTTAGGTAAGTACTTTACGTAGTATATGAGCAGTTCCCAATACTGTCGTTTTTTGCAAGTCGTAGGTTGAATGATTGCTATTATTATTATTATTATTATTATATTTAGACCAAACATATTTTTTGTTGGGAATGAAACCGTTTACAAATTTCTCAGAGGTTTGATATTTTTTCTTCCCTAAATTTCCCTATTAAATCTATTTCTATTTTTGCCGTATAAAAACTTCGTGCTGAGCAAAGAATTTTCTTTTTGTTTCACATTTTAATAAAACCGACTTGCTGTCTTTTCATAGTTTCATTTTTGTTAGATTATTGAATTAATGTATTTATTTTGTTTAAAGAATTGTGTTACAACTTTCTATCCAGTCTAATTTACACTCCACATTTTTTATTTTAAAATTTTGCTTTTTATATAACTGTTAAATAGATCTCGTTAGTTAATTTCAAAACAACAGTTTTGTTGCTGGAGCTAGAGCATCGAACTATGCTCACACTGTAAACACAATTCCTGGTAAATAAACATAACGAAATATTTAAAAAAGAGTAGTAATCGTTAAAAATAGACAATTATAATACTTTACAACGTGCCGAATCTATACATCTGCACAACAGATGTTTAACCAGATTGAAGGAAACTAAGCAAATTTAACACAAGCTGACAAGCATATTATGATATTTTTGAATATTAGACATTTTGAAATAATAATATGTACACTTAGAAAAATATTGAAATACAAACTATTACAAAATTCATGATATACAATAGAATTAATGTGGTTATAAGTCGATTAGAGAACCTACTGTTGTAGTCAAATATATACAGTTCGAATCACGGCTAACGGGGCGGTTAAATACATATAGGAAAACTATTAGGTAAGTATTATTTTTTAATTTTTTTCAATGTGTAAGTACTTATGTATTCTATTGTGACAAAAATGCCTTTTATACAAGGTGTACCAAAAAAGTGTGGCATATCAAAGTTATGTTTTTTTAATGGGACGGTACATTTCGAGAGCACTTAAAACACGATTCTTAGTTTTTGTTTCTACAAAAAATAAACTACATACTAATATAAATAAAATTGTATTGAATGAGTTGCTCGATATGCTTGACATATGGTCTTGTTCTATACAGACGAAATACTATCTTTAAACGATTTTCGAAATTTAGGTATTTAAAATAGCTGATGTTATTAAGCCTAATGCGTTTGTTAAATACTTTGTACATAATTATGATGGTTTTTATTTGTTGTTGATTATTATTATTGTTTGACATTGAAAAGAGAAATAAAGTGTTCTATCGTACATTAAAATAAATTAGTTATTTACATTGCAAATCGTTTATATCTTCAGAAACATATGTCAGTGGTCTGTTGTTAACAATATTCTCTGCTTCAGCAAAGAGAGTTAAAAGAATTTCATCATGTGGTGTTTCAGACTTCAAAGTTATATTGAGTACTTTTTTAACAGAACCAATTAAACGTTCCCAGCAGCCTCCCATGTGCGGACTGCCTGGTGGTATAAAACTCCATTCAATTTTATTCATTGCCATTTCATTTAAGATCTTATTTTTGTCCATTTCTGCAAAACATTTCTTCAGTTCTTCGCTAGCTCCTCTTAAATTAGTTCCATTATCTGAATAAAATCTCTTCACCTCGCCTCTCCTAGCAATCATTCTTCTGATAGCCATTAATGTCCCATTTGTAGTTAGCGAGTGTGCGATCTCTAAATGTATCGCTCGTACTTGCATACATGTAAACAACACACCCCATCTTTTTTCTTTATGTCTTCCAACCACAACGTATATTGGTCCAAAATAGTCAATTCCACAGTAAGTAAATGGTTTGATTCCTGGTTCCAATCTGAATGCAGGTATCTGTCCCATCATTGGTTGTTCAGGTTTCCGTTTTCTTCTTTGGCAAAAATGACAATTTTTAAATGTGTTTTTCACTGCGGTTCTTCCTTTTATTATCCAGTATCCATATTGTCTCAAATTGTTCAGTACTGTCTCAATACCAAAATGATTGTTTCGTTCATGGTAATATTGGAGTAATAATTTTGTAATTGCATCTTTAGGATCTAAAATTACAGGATGTTTGGTTTTTTCTGCCAATACTGAAGAACTATTAATTCTACCATTAATTTTTATTAAGCCATCTTAGTCAAGATATGGTGACAGTTGAAATAATCTAGAACCGGTGGAAATATTTTGTTTTGCTGATAATGTCTTATATTCTTCCTCAAAAGTTTGTAGTTGGCTATATTTTAGAACGCATGTTTCAGCTTTCTCAATTTCAATTGCAGTTAATACTTCAGGTAAGTTCATTTTATCATTATTTACACGACGTTCTAATTGATGCACATATCTGTAGACCCATGCTGTGGTTCTCACTAGTCTTGACCATTTTGAAAATCTTTTTACATCTGGTAAATTTATTGGATAACTTATTAACATACCTACGAAATTAACCTTCTGCTCTTTTATTGCTTCTTCGTTAATCTCAATATGATATGGTGTATCTTGTATAGGCCAGTCTATTTCAGGTAATTTGAGAAAATTTGGTCCTGTAAACCAAGTTGAATTGATATCAAATTCAACGTTCGATGTAAATCTCGTAACTTGGTCAGCCGTATTTAGTTCACTTGGTATATACATCCAGTTGTCTGTGGATGTCAATTCTTGTACTTCTCCGATTCTGTGAGCGACAAAAGGTTTGTAATTTCTACCATCCCCTCGGATCCAAGATAAAACTGTTTTTGAGTCACTCCACAGATAACATTTTGTTATATTTAATCCAATTTCTTTTCTTATTGTGTCTAATAGTCTGCTACCCATAACAGCAGCTTGTAATTCTAGACGTGGAATAGACATAGGTCTGAGTGGACTAACCCTTGCTTTTGCTGTCAAAAATACAACTTCGTAACTTTCTAAATATGCAATTCTGAGATATGCTACTGATCCAAAGGCTTCTTCACTAGCGTCATTAAAAATATGTATTTCTATAACTTCTGCATACGGTATATTAAATGAATAACATCGGTTTATGTTTAAAATCGTAATTTTCTCTAGAAGTTTTAGCCATATTTTCCAGGAATCATATACACTTTCTGGTACTGTTTCATCCCAATCAATTCCTGATCTCCAAATTTTTTGCAATATGATTCTTCCTTTTATTGTCAAATTTGTTAAAAAACCAAGTGGATCGTATATTGACATAACGATTTTTAATACTTGACGTTTCGTGGGTTTTCCATCGCTAAATATGTCATTGTCAACTTTATTTAAGTTTAATTTAAAAGTAAAACTATCCGTTTCAGTATTCCACCAAATTCCGAGAACTCTGCTTGTGGAAGTTTTTGATAAATCTTTGTCCATATTTTTATTTGTATACATTTGAGATACTTTTGGGGAGTTTGACAACCAACTGACTACGTTAAACCCACCTTCTTTATGTAGTTCAATAATTTCAAATATTTTGTTAGCAGCTTCGTCTTCTGTGGAACATGTATCCAAATAATCATCGACATAAAAATTCTTTTCTACATCATAACTTAAATGTCTGTATTTTTCAGATTCTCTTGCATTAAGATTTTTAACGTATTGTGCACTAGAGGGCGAACAAATTGCTCCGAACGTCATGACTTGCATTTCGTAGATTTCGACATCTCTTGTTTGGTCCCCATCTCTCCAAAGAAATCGTTGTGCACTTCTATCTTCTGCTCGAATTTTGACCTGATGAAACATCTCAGCTATGTCTCCACAAAATCCATATTTATGTCGTCTAAATCTCATTAAAACACCTGGTAGAAAACTTAAAAAGTCAGGACCTTGTAAAAGAAAGTTATTTAAACAGACGCCGTTGGATTTTGCTGCAGCATCAAATACTAGACGAAATTTGTCGGGTTTGTTGGGATTGATAACGCCGAAATGAGGTAAGTACCATATTTTATTACTCTTTCTATTTATTTCTTCGAAACTTAATTTCTTTATATATCCTTTGAATAAATAATCATGAATTTTGTGATTATATTTTTCGAAATATAAACGATCTTTTTTCATTTTTGTTTCAACGCATAGAAGTCGATTATAGGCTGTGTCCCAACTATTCGGTAAGTTTATGTTGTCATCTTTCCATAACAAAGCTGTTTCATATCGATTTTCTCCGCATATTTTCTTAGTCGATTCCTCGAGCATTTTCATTGCTCGAATTTCGTCTTTATTTGTTTTGTTATTCTTTAACGAAACACCAAATGCGTCAACTGAAAAACTCTCTCTGATCAATTCCTCTAACAGATCATCTGAATTGCAAATGTGGAAATTATAGAAAACAGATGAATTAATTTGATTATCATTCCCATGAATAGTCCATCCAAGGTGTGATTTTGTTGCAATAGGTCTATCATTTCTTCCTTGATATATCTTTCTAGGAATCGTCAAATTGATATTATCTTGACCTAAAAGTGGTTTTGCATTTATCATATCTCTAATAGGCAAATGTCTTAAGTGGTAGTCATTATAACATGCCATTTTTACGGTCTGTTGTGGCAAGTTCAATCTTTTTACTGTTCGTACATTTTTGAGTTTAAACATTTTTGAATGTAGTTCAATTCTGGAAATATCCATACTAACTGATTTTGAGTCACTATGATGTTTGGAAATTTCATTTGTCCATTGCATACAAAAAGGTATAATTTGTCCTGTCAAACCCAGAGCTTCGGACACTTCTTCATCTATCAAACTAATCGTTGAACCTTCATCTAACAAAGCATATATTTCTTTTACTCCATTAGAGCCATAAATTTTAACCGGTAAGATTCTCAACAGAACTTTTGTATTGGTGTTGACTTGTAGAACTTGAACTTCATTTTCAATTTGTGTCGCTGGAACTTGCTTTTCAGGAGTGTTTACATTTTCGTTTTCTGCATTCATGCTGTCTTTATGTAAAAGTGTATGATGTTGTCTTCTACAACCGTTTATGCCACATTGTTTCTTAAATCTACAATTTATCTTTTTGTGATTACCTTTCAGACAAGCGAAACAAACTTTAATTCTGGAAATATTGGACCATCTCTCTTCTACATTGTCAGATAGCATTTTTGGACATTCGAAAATTTTGTGAATAGTCGTTTCTAAACAATAAAGACATTTTCTTCCTTGTGATGTGTGCATATTAACATGACGATTTTCATATTTTCTTATTGGTGCATTTGAGTTTGAGTTATAACACTTCTTTGGTGAATATACACAACAGATTCCAGCTGCTACTGATGACATCCATTTTTCAAAATCAATTAAGTTATTTGCATTTATGTTCACATCTGATTCTTCTTTTTGTGCAATAATTTGTCCCCATTGAATTTTCAAACTGTTCGGTAGTTTGTCTATTAGTTGTTTAGCTAAAAATGGATTTTCCATGTATAGTATTGCATCAAGTTGCTTCATAGTAGCTAAAAGATTGCTGACACTACATGAAAATTTTATTATTGCATCGAAATCACCTTCTTTTACATTTGGAAACGATTGGATTTTTGTAATTAAGGAATCTATTATTTGCTCACTTCTTCCAAATCGCATTTGTAAAGTTTTTAATATAAGACTTACATTTGTAGGATGCAACATCATACCTCTAACTGATTCTAGAGCTTCACCTTTCAGAGATCTTTGCAACTTCATCATTTGTTCGTCTGGGGTATATTTGCAAATTTCTGATCTTCTCTTAAATTGACTAATAAAGAGTGGCCAATTAGCAGGAGTGCCATCAAAATATGGAAGATCTTTATCCATTACCGGGTGATGTATAACGTTTTCATTTAATGTCGGCTGAGAAACTTTTTGAATTACGTTTTCTAACACATTACAAAGTCTATTTATATCACTATTTTCTGATTTATCGTCAAGTTTTTCAAAATATTCTGATTCTAAATTATCTACCCAATTTTTCGTTTGTTCATAAATAACCGGTTCTGGTAATTCTTGAATAATATTTTCTTCCGAAAGTTCACTATTTTCCTTTAATTTTCGCGATTTACTTTCCAATTCTAATATCTGTAGTTCATAATCTATGTCTTGTTTCTTTTTTAATAGTTCTAACTTTCGTTTTTGTTCTTCTATATCTAGTCTTACTTGGGCTGAAGATTTTAACGATCTTTGCTTCGTGCTATGCTTGGAGGCTTGTTTTCGACGGTCATCTCCGTTGTCGGTGGCAATAACACTTGCATTTCGTTCAAATCCTTTTAAATTCGAAATTTCTGAAATTTTTGACATAATATTTGAAAATTTTTCTGACCTGTCACTTTTGTCAAATTTTTTAAATTTTCCAAGATTTTCATCAAATTTCTCTATTTCTGCTGTTGAACTGTATTTCCTGTTGATTCAGGAGGCGTGAAGGACCACTTTGTTAAAGTTTGACTGCTTAGTACACTTTTACTAGACAAAAATAACTAATTTATTTTAATGTACGATAGAACAGCGTTTGAAATTCTGTTTCTTATATTTTCTGGCGTAGTTGCAATATTTTTAATATATCCTCACAAAAAAAATATTAGGGTCAAATCTGGAGACCGAGGTAGCCAATTATGAGGCAGCCCCTGCCTATCTCTTTCTAAATTTCTTATTTAAATAATTCTAAATCTTGAAAAATGAGCTTGTCCAGTTGTAAGAACTATCATATGAAATCATAGGATATATTGTTCAACACTGTGGGGAAATAAATTACAGCGTGGTGAATTAGTGCAATCTTGAAATTTTAGATATTTCTATATTACTTATGTAAAAATGAAGCACGATAATTACACTAAAATACTACTTAGAGGTCGACAGAACATACAAAATTTTGTTTTCTAAAATAAAAATATATCGGGTGTTACACTTAAGAAAATTAAGTAAACATTCGTTGTGTGTAAATTAGGTAAAATTTATATATTTCGTTCAGAACATCCTGTAGAATACAAACCAACAGTATTACTTGCATCCGTTTGCCTCGTAAATTGCCGATGCCACTGTAATATAATATTGCATTACTAATTTATGGATGGTTTATGATAATTTAGAATATATAATATACAGAGTGTCCGAAAATGACGTGTACAACTGAATAGCACAAATTCCTTGGCCGAAAATATGATGATTTCGCTCAATTTATCTATATACAAAATTGCTTGGTTTGGGCGCTAAAGGGGTTTAAAAGTCAATATTTATTTTATAGTTTTTCAAATAAATAAAAAATATTTGATAGATTTTATTCGTTTTTTAGATACGCGTTACTGCAGTTTTTTATTGAGGAAACCCCAAATTCGAAAACTGCAGGGTGTTTAAAACCTTTTAAACACCCTGTCACAATATATCTAACCATATACCTAAAGCGGGCCGTAGTGGTTCCTATATTCAAGAAAGGCGACAGGAATGAGCCCGAAAATTATCGCCCAATATCGCTATTACCAATATTTTCTAAGATTGTTGAGAGGGCGATGGCTTCTCGAATAATGTGGCACTTTGAGCGGCATGGGTTGTTCGCGGACTCCCAGTTTGGTTTTCGTGGTGGTCGCAACACTGTGTCCGCCATCCATGATCTAATTTCGGGCATACTTGATGCATTCAATAAAAGGCAAAGTGCTCTCACGGTTTTCTGTGACTTGAGTAAGGCATTTGACTGCGTTCCCCACGATATCTTGCTGCGGAAGCTCAAATATTATAAGTTTGATACTTCAAGCGTTAGTCTGTTGGCGAGTTTCTTGAGTGAACGTATTCAGAAAGTACGCACTAACAAAGGAATATCGGAAAGTCTGCCAATTACAATTGGTGTGCCTCAAGGTTCTGTGTTGGGCCCACTGTTGTTTTTAATCTTTGTGAATGACTTACCGATACAAAATCAAGAAAATCTTACGTTCGAACAGTTTGCGGATGACACTGCTTTCACATACAGAAATAATAATCTGGATATCGTTCTTGCTGAGTCTTCTCAGGCAGAATCTGCTGTTGCGAACTGGTTCGAATCTAATAAGCTCTTTCTGAATACCAATAAGACAATGCGAATGCTGTTTTCACTCAAGTCCAACGACAATTACTGTGGTAGCGATGGTGTGGTAAGGTTCCTGGGCGTGTGGTTGGATCCTAAACTGAAATGGGATGAACACACGGAGATTATCTCAAGACGGTTGAGGTCGGGTGTGTTTGCCTTGCGCAACTTGTCTCAGTGTGCTTCAAAGAGTGTAGTGCGCACTGCTTATTTTGCTCTGGTTCACAGTCACATTGCGTATGCGATTTTGATGTGGGGCCACGCAGCTGGTGCGTCGAGGGTATTTGGTATGCAAAGGAAAGCAGTTAGGGTTCTGGAGGGCCTCAAATATGGAGAGGATTGCAGACGGGCTTTTATAGATAATAATATTCTGACACTCCCATCGTTGTTCATCCTCGAGAGCCTGATCTATGTAAAAAAAAATTGTGATGCATACAGCAGGTCTCAGGATCTGCACGGATATGAAACCAGATATAGGGATCACTTTATTGTCGAATATCAAAGACTTCAAAGATGTCAGAACGGACCAAACTATTTGGCTCCCAAGCTATATAATAAACTTCCTACTGAAGTCAAGTCCCTGTCGGACAAATTGTTTAAAACTAAGATTAAATCGTGGCTTCTATCAAAAGCCTTTTTTAGCGTGAATGACTATTTTAACAGTACTGTTATCGTGTAAAATGTTTTATTGTGTGTACACTTTATAACTGTGATGTTATATGTTTATGAAAGACTCATGTAAATAGTATAAGTTGTGTTGTTTACTTGTACGCTTTATACATTGTGTTTGTTACCACTGACGATTGTAAGCATTACTGTAATGCATTAACATGAATAAAGTTACTTACTTACTTACTTACTTACTTAAACGCCATTATCGATTTTCACTAATTTTGGAACTAATAATAATTATTTGTGGAGTGTTTTGAAGCAACTGCTAATAGCTACAAAATTAAAAATGGCGCGTGATTCGTAAATCAAACTTTGCATTTTTGTTGCCCCCTGTACAAACGAATTTAATTATTTTTCTGACACTACAGCCGATTTCATTTTACGACTTTTCTGTCTCTTGTTGTTTAACTTCTTTTAGTTAAATAATTATTAGTACTTTAAAATGGAACATTATTCTATCGCTGAGAAGGTTGATATGCTTCTGGTATATGAATCATGTGAGAGAAATGGACGTATGAGTGTCAGAGTCTATCGTGAAAAATATCCAGACCGCAGAATTTCTAACTATCAAGCTTTCGCGAATATTGAGAGGCAACTTAGAGAAACAGGTAGTTTTCATTGTAAATTTTGTTTCAATAAAGACCTCTATTATTATTATAATGTTAATCGAGGACGCCAACGAACAATTAGGACCGCTGAGCTCGAAGTAGTTTTAAACAGAATTGAAGATGATCCCAAGTTACGCTGTAGACGAATGGGGTTCGGATTGGAGGCTTCCAAAAATAACATTCTGCGGTGCAAAATCTTTTGCCAATCAACTCTGAAAGTTGTCTGATGTTTTGCCGTTTCATCGAGACAATGAACATGTTCCCGCATTAATTTAGAATTCATGTTTGGGCAGGTATAATTGACAATTTCATTAGTGGACCAGTTGTAATGCCAAATCGATTATATGGGGATGACTATCTACTCTTCTTGCAAAACACTTTACTCAATTTATTGGAGGATATTTCCCTACAACTTCGTGCCGAAATAGGGGTTTTGCACAACGGAGCGCCACACCACCTTAGAATCAACGTTTGCAGATTTCTAAATGAAACATATCCGAATAGATGGATCGGAAGAGGCAACGATGCACTCGAAAATTGGCCAGCAAGATAACCCGTCTCTTAAATCAAAAGTGTGTCCCATCGCTCCGGCAGCTGAGAACAACTATATTAATTTGAGAACTAGAGGCAAAACGAAGCAACATTGGATATAGGTATATTTGCCTCGATCGGCTTATTATTTTTAGTTGAGGAATTTGTGGTTAAGCGTTATAAAAATTCATATGCCAGACGTTTTCTAAAATGCAAAACTGTCAATCGAATGCAATATCTGAAAAAAGAGATACACAGTATTTTACATTATTTCATACTCTTTTAATGCTGATTTTAAACTTTTTGCTGTATTTTATAGAAATTAAAATCTTGCAAAAACTACAAAATGAACCATGGATCGTTTACTATGTTATGTTCAATATTTATTTTTCCTACATAAATATATGTATGAATATACCTTTGAATATACATGTCTACCAAACTGTTATACCAACTGAAATTATGCAAAGGATGTTGAAATATTATACCATCGAAATGTCTATGCGTATATATAATACCTGACTACTGTGTATGTCATTCGTGTTTCTCGAAAGACGTGTATGAAAATGTAGGCTTTTGTATGTGTTTGTATTTTCAATACGAGGCGGGGCTTGTTTTAAAACTATCTAGACATTCTTTTTATGTTTTTATTGTCTTTCTTAATTTACTATCCCAGCTTCTACCCTATTAAAATTTATTGGAAATTATGTATGCATAAGTATTTAGTTATTATCAACCAAGTTTGTTCATGATGGTTGCCCCACATTTTTAACAAAATGAAATTTTAAAGATTTTAACGCGGATTTGACCTACAGAAGCTGATATAAGTGGAAATTACGCTCTCCAAGAAGTTTGGATCATTTTCATTAACCGTAGGCATTCTTTGCTGATTCCTACAGTTTCAATCATCGCCCGAGTAATTTAGAAACTTTAAAAATATTTGTATCCGTATAAATTCTTAAACCACTCAAAAACTCGTGATAAACGTTGAATACCAGATTATATTACTTTTAGTAAAAGATGAGTTCCAGTTTCACTTTATTCAAGTTTCATATTTATTCAAGCGGTCAAATTAATTTGTTTAAGACACGAAGGGCACCGCGTTATTCTCTAGGCACACCTCGTACCATGATCATAGAATAATAACTATAGACAAGAAGGTCCACACGACGCTGAAAACAGCCTCGACTCGTCGCATTCCCAGCTACATTTTTGGTCCGCTACTATATTATACTATATCTATATAAACTATAAGATACTATACTATAACTATACGGGCGGCGAATTCCTTTGAAGACATGAAGATGAAACGTTCCGAGACGATGAGAACTAACTGTATATTATTTTAACTGTGTCATGATGACGTAATCCATAATGCAACCAATCAATAAAAAAGAAAAAGAATACCTGAATATAATGTGTGCTTTGGGACTTCGAAATCTAATTATACCTAATTTGGATTCGGCAACCTAAGCAGTTATTTCAAGGTTAAACAAGTATCTTTATTCCAAAACTAACAGATGTTTTGTGTACACATAGCTAACAATTCCGTATGAAACTTAATTCTGGGCTATCTAGAAATTCCATTGGAATATCTGTTTCCTCCAATAAAATGGAATGCCTACACGTTTAATTTTTTTAGGAAACACCAATCCTTTGTCCTACAACCTTTGGATAGGAGCCTCTTTAGATATTTATATCTACATATCCTTCATTTGTAAATGAAACAATTTTTTAAACTTTAATTATTAGTTTTTTCCTTTGCTTATAAAGTAGTCTCAGAGAGGAGCGATGATTATTCAGATATTAATTTAATTTATTTTTTGTCTTTGAAACTCCTATATCATTTTTGTTTTAATTTTCTTTAATTTAATTGTTGACTCTAAATTAAAAATTCAACAATTTGGTTTTAAATGTTTTATATCAAAACATGTTGTGGTTTTACGAAGGTGTTTTATTCAGTGAACAATTTTTGCAATTTCTTCAATAGCAACTTCCTGTGCTTCCCGAAAATGTGCCATTGCAGGTACGAGATATATTTCCCAGTATGACGAAGCGCAAGAATCGTCCAAGAAATTATCGATGATATTTTCGGGCAAAATTGGATAGGTTTAATTTACCGATTCAGTGGCCGCCTAAATCACCTGACTTGACCCCACTAGATTTTTTCCTGTTCAGAATATTGAAAACTTAAGCATATAAAACGCCAACCCATAACTTAGAACATTTAAAACCAAAAATTAGAAATACATGCAATGAACTCCCAAGTGAAAATGTTATGTAAGGTCTCAAGAAGAGAAGTAAGGCCTTACTTCTCTTCCTGAGACCTTGTTTTAGTAGGAGGTGGTCACATTGAAAATTTGTTGTAGTGATTGATTTCCTATAATTAATTAGTTGTAACACTAAAAAAACACATATATTATCTTTATTTACTTCAGTGGTAATAATAGTTACTATTAAATAGTATCATGTGTTTTTTTAGTGTTTAATAAATAATTATTATTAACAACTAGGTAATGTTTAATTTGTTGATGACGTCATTTATTTGAGTTTCCAAATTTGGAAAAAAATCAAATGTGGTTTAAAATGGAGTTTACTTAATCCCATTTAAGAACCTATTTTCAGAATATTTCTATCGTTTTTCAGAGCTGGGACCTCTAGTTTTACTCGCCCTGTACAGACAGCGCGCTCAAGAGGGCGACTGTGGCCCAAGAAATTAACAAATGGATCAAAATCAGAGATTGTATTAGTAGACTTTATTTAGGGTAGAAGTTTAGGTACCACATGTTACTTGAGGGGATTGACAACGCTGCAGCGTGGTTCATTTCAACGCGTTACCCGAGCTATTACGCGATACCAGATGTATCGAAAATGTTGGAGTTTTTCTGGACTTGACAATACAAATCAACATAGATAGCTTTCTGATTCAAAACAATGGCTTGCATTTTTCTCTAAATAATTAATTACGTACGCGTCTGACAAAGTTTAAAATAGTGGTTCAGTCAGAAAAATATCTTTTATATATCAGTTTAATTTACTATCGGCAATCATAAAAAAGAAATAATTAAGAAAACTGATTTTTATCAATCTTTTGTTCTACCCTTTGTCTCGAAAAAAAAAACGTATTTGAAGACATGTTACATCTGATGTTTTGCTTATTTTGACTTCCAAAATACGCCTTTAAAATATCTCCCGTTCCTCGCACACTCTTACCAACATTCTCATGTAATGATTGCTACCTCCTCTACTACGAAACCTTACCTTTATGTTTATATTTTTTCATATTATTTATTGAAATCCCTCCTCTAAAGAATAAATATAGCCCAACAGTCGTTAAAACACAATATAGGATGCAGATTATATGGCATAGTTGCTATATAGTAGAAGTCATAAATGTACTAATTTTAAATTTATGTTTTCAATATTAAACTACCAAGTACTGTGTTCGCCTAAAATCGTTTATTTAGTAAAGTTCAATTAGGATCGTCGCGTCATTTATTACTCACCGTTATTATGTACAGTAGCAAATACAGGGTGCCCCATTTAAAATAAACTGGTGCTCTTGAGGCACAAATAGCTATCCATACTGAAATTTACTGTATTATATCTCATGCCGCAAAGATTGTATAATCTTTGCCTGAAGTATTCCATAACGACAAGGAGTGGGATATATTTATCTCAAATGAAAGGCGTTTTTGTGGAGTAGACATCGATACGATAAATTGAATGTATTAAATGTACTGTACAATATAAAGTTTCACTTATTAATTTATTTTTCATACGTTTCTTTGAGCTTTTTGTTTGATTAATTATATTTATTAATATTTTAGCATTGGATATATGTCGTAACCTGTGGTATCTAAAACGACAGCATTTTATTAAATTATTTAAGTATATTTGCGAAAATTGATTCTTTGATCTCAATTTCACTGCACGCCACTCTTATAATAACCCTTTTAAAAATCTCATCCGGCGACTGTACTCAAGAATTTTGCAGATATTTTTGGGCCAGTATAATTTTATTAGTGTACCTATTTCAGTTTTAATATATATATTTTTTATATATTTGCTCTCGTTTCGAAAGCGTCGTGACCACTGATTTTTTTTGCTGAGATGAAGTTATGTATAACCACTACTTTTAGGGATGCCGCGGGACGAGACCGAGAAAAATCGAGGCGAGCTCAGTCTCGTCTCGAGTGGTCTGCGGACTTATATTTTAAGACGAGAGTATAGATGTAAATTATGAAGTGTCACAGTCAAGATCTCGGTCAACATCAAATTACGCCTTTAATTTCGAAAAAATATATACTTTTTAACTAGTTTAAAAAAAGATATAACAATACAAACGTACGTAACTCGTTAGCAGACACTATACATGTTTGTATCTATTATTTTAATAATTTATTATATTTATAGAATCTGGTTATTATTTAAGTTTAATTTTTTAATGACTTTAACCTTATGTTTATTTTCCAATTTCCCTTTAATTATATTTGAAAATAGTATTAACACCATGTATGATAACTTTAAGGTAGGGCAATTATCTGTTTCTATTATTTCCGTGTGTTTTTAAAATATGTTTTACTTTTCATTTGAATCAAATTTGAGATAAACTGGGAAATAATATAAACTAAGTATATAGGTACGTTTGTTGTTTTTTCGGTATGATAGACATCGATTTAATTAAACTTTGATATTAACCTCGAGACTCTCAGCCTGGTCTCGTCTCATCGAGGCTCCACATGCGAGTCAAAACCAGTCTCGAGTTTTGCGGCATCTATATCTACTGCCTTATTAAAAAGTGCCACTATTGACACATATACGAAATTTATTTTTTATAATTTGACTCTTTTTAACCCCTTTCTGGGCAGGTCATACATATTAGTAATTAGTATTATATTGGATATCTTTCGAGGTAAATTTTAAGCTTTAAATTGATGTCATGGCTATTGTATAAAAGAAAATAGGGTTAAATTTTTTTAGCAGATCAACCGATTTTGGAAAAGTTTTCATCTTGCAAACAAGGATTTTGAGAAGTATGCTAGGGATAGGTTACATTGAAAGCTGCAGAGGCAAATTTAAGAGCAACAGGATTTTAACATTCTTGCTGTGTATATTCAGGAATGTTTAATATTTTTGATTACATATAGACATGTTTTTAGTGACAACATTACTAATCTCGACATAATACTAGACGTTTTAATTATAATTTTACAACTCACAGATTGACTCAAGCATAAAAAAGACCTTACTATAATTCAATTACATTTTTGAATAAACTTCTAAATGTCATAAATTGACAAACTGTTTTTAGAATATAAGCAAAGATTAATGTAATTTGATAAAAGAAAACTATATAAGCTTCTGGTGGATATGGCACCCTATTCAATACATGAGTACCTGCAGTTTTCTTAGTGACATTCAAATAAGCATAGCAATTTTTTTTTGTTTTTCGATAATAGGTTTTTCGTGTGAGGTATGTTAATTCTTTGATTGTTTATATTCTACTCGTAGTAATCATTGTGCATATTACATGTATGTAATTTTTTTGTTCTTTTGTGTTTACTCAGCTTCGCGATAATATGTAAGTACTACGTATGTATATCTCAAATAAATAAATTATTATTATTATGTGTATTACTATTATTATTACCAAATATGTAATACCATCTTTGGTATTACATATATGGCATGGAGAGCTAAAAAACTTCAAATCGAAATTTGACATATTTTTGGGACAATCTGCGACACCCGAACTGTCGTAGACCGTTAGAACATAGCTTTTGTTAAGTCATGGGTGAAATTTTATAACATTTTTTGCTGAAGTCATTAAATTGTTAAAAAAAAAACATAATAATCTTAGTTTCTGTCTAAATTACACAAAATTCGAATAGACATGTCTTATGAGAGATAATTTTAAGGAATCTCAAAATGTGAAAATATATAACGGTTCCCATTTAAAATTCTGATGTTAATATCGGTGCAGCATTTATCGGAAGCCTTATATTATAAACACTCAAAAATATATATATATTACATTTTTTTTTATAAAGTCGGTAGTTTCTGACAATAGGTATTATACATAGGGCTCTTATAAAATGACCACTCTCTAAGCAAAAGCAAACTTATATGTAATTGTACACAATTAATAATAATTCATTCTAACTCTTCTTTCTTGGAATTTGACATCACAAATAGACACAACATCATTAAGAACATAAAGTCTAAAACCGTAGATTTAAATGTATCATAGCGCCTCGTTAAAAAGCGGTGTGATAGTTTATCTTGCGTAAATAAAAGCCAAGGTCGTATTATTGCTGAAAAGCAATATATAAAAAAAAATTCAATGGCAACTCGACTCAAAATATACTCTTTCTTCTTTACATATTTAAAGATTGAACCGGGCTTACATTCCTCGGATCTTGCATTCTTCATTTACCAGGTAGGTATATGAAGGAGCCTTGTTGGTCACAAAATAAAATTATCCAAATAGTAATATAACGGATCCATTTGAGAGAGCTTGATAAAAGCAAGATTAATTTTGATCTTACATTAAAGTAGTAAGTAAGTAAAATAATATGATCGCAATTTTTGAGATAATCAAAATATATGTTATATGTTTATAAGAGCACTTACTTGTCCCAGATCAATGGTTAGATTTACTTCATTGAATTTCATCCCTCGGGATAAAGGAGGACTCTGCCACCACGTTTCCATACCATCCACGGCGTGTTCAGGTGGGTGAGATTTTTCCGGTTTTGTAGGATCACAAAAATCACAATACTGAAAAATTACTAAGTATTACTACTTAAGTTATGATTACAGAAAACAACAAAAAAATATTTTAATTCATTTTTGAATTGTGCCTTTACGTGATGTCCAAAGCTTTATAGATGATAATATTGACAAGCTATATTTCCAAATAAAATAATTTTTTATATTGTAGACATCAGAATTTTTTTCACGGTACATATATTTTTTGTCGTGTATTTTTAACATCAATTCAACTACTTAAAACTTTAAATATATCATTTTTAAATTATATTTTTTTAGACCATTTTTCTACTATGTATTTATGAATGCGTCCAGGATTTTTAATCTGCATTTTGTAGGATATCTTATATCAAAACTATATATAATTAGCCAATTTTTCTAGTATGTATGTATATATTTTGTAACCCTTTTTACATACTATTTGTGAACGCCTGTGTGAACCAATTCTTCTATGTGACATTTTTTAGGATATATTCTATCACAAAAAATTATTCCATAATTCGATTTAGTTTATATAGGAAATATTTTTTAGTTTTGACCCCTTTTCCACTATTTACGAACGCCTATAATAAGCAAATTTTTTATGATACATTTCATAGGTTATATTCTATCAAAGCTATACATAACTAGACGATATTTCTGTTATGTTTAGGTAATATGTTTGTTTTAGGTTTCTAGCCTCTTTCTACACTCTTTTCGAAGGCCAATGTGATCTTTTATCGTTACTGTTTTAAGTTATATTTACTAGATTAAACCAACGAAAAATCATTCAATATTTCGAATAAGTTTAAGTACTTAGTATGATTTTTTAAACCTTTTTTTAAAACCCCTTGCCTACGCTTAATGTTTCATGACTCTAATAACAAAGAGTTGCTCTTTATTCTCCTCCGCATATACGTATCTCTTCGGGTTATTGAAATATTTGAGTTTGAAATAAAGGCATAATAATCCTATACAGGGTGTCAAATAAACTTTTTTGTTCATTTCTCAAAAACTAGCTGAGCGAATTTGACAAAATGTTACATGCATTTTGGGACCGATAACCCAAAATAAACTGAATTATTTTGCCGTTCATTAACTGTTCATTGGCGTAGATATATGGGGCATTTGGAGAAATTTTACACATAAATAAATTAAACACAAACTACATTATTTTAAATTATTACTTTTTTAAAAAGAGCAACTTATAAGCTACAAAAAAGCTAATTACGTCGATGTTGTGATTTCTACCATTTTTATGGAAACCGATAAATTGCAAGTTAATGGCAGATTTAAATCAAAATAACTTTTAAAAATCAAAGTTTCCATGGAAAAAGAATGTCGCAAAAAAAATTTTGACAGCAACAAATTTAAATTAGTTAAAATTGTTTTATTATTACGTAGTTGTTTTTAATATTGCGAATGATTTTTTCTAAATTAAAATGAGTTTTTCAATTGAATAATATGCAGATATGGTGTTTTGTTATGGTTTATGCAATGCAAATGCAAGAGCAGCGGCCCGAGAATACCAAAATAGGTATCCTAATATACGTCATACATATCACAAAACATTTACGGCTACATTTCACAGGCTTAGAACGACAGGGAGCATTTTACTTAGAGTTAACGAACGACCGCATAGTCTAAATATTCAAATTGAAAGAAACATAGTGGATTTAGTTTTAGACGATCCGAAAATAAGCACTAGAAGAATATCAACTCAATTGGCATAACCTTAAACAACTGTTTGGCGAGTATTGAATCGAGTAATGCTGTATCCCTATCATCTTCCAGATGTCCAGGCCCTACATCCTGGATAACTTGAAAGGCGCCTACTATTTTGTAATTGGGTTCTTGATGAGCATCAAGAAGATGAAAGATTTTTAGAGGTCAGATGAAGCAACTTTTACTAGAGATGGCATAAATACAAATCATAATGAACATGTATGGTCTTTAAACAATCCTCGTGCTATTAGGCCGCGAAATTTTCAAGAACGTTTTAGTATCAATGTTTGGGGTGGCATGTTTAACAATCAATTATTGCCGTTGTTCGTAATTAATGGGCATTTAAACTCAAATCAATACAGTCATTTTCTACAAAATCAGCTACTCGAATCTATTCAGGATTTACCTCTGAATATTGTTTAAAACCTGTGGTATCAACATGACGAAGCCCCTGCGCATCGTAACATAAGTTTTAAATCAACTTTTGGAAGGTCCCATTGAGTAGCCTCCAAGATCACCGGATCTGAATCCGATTTTTTTTATGGAGGTACATGAAGCAATTGGTTTACAGTGTATCAATTATAAATGAAAACCAACTACTGGAGAGAGTTCATGAAGCTGCTGGGGAAATAAGAAACGATCATTCATTTTGTTTTCTGGTAAACGTTATTTTGATTTAAATCTACCATTAACTTGCAATTTTTCGGTTTCCATAAAAATGGTAGAAACCACAACATCAACGTAATTAACTCTTTTGTAGCTTATAAGTTGCTTTTTAAAAAAGTAATAATTTAATAAAATAATGAAGTTTGTCAAAGCTGTCTTTAATTAATTTATGTGTAAAATTTACACAAATGCCCCCTGTATCTACGCCAATGAACAGTTAATGAAAGGCAAAATAATGCAGATTATTTTAGGTTATCGGTCCCCAAATGCATGTAAAATTTTGGCAAAATCGGTTAGCTAGTTTTTGAGAAATGAACAAAAAGCTAATTTGACCACTAAATTTGGACACCCTGTATCTCGATAACGAATCATTTACGGACATGGGTTCAATGGAAAAAAAAGCTTGAATTGTTTTCAGGAATCTCCAGTTTTCGTATGTTGCAACCATAATGAATCACCCTGTATAATATTCTGGGTCACTATATCAACACCAAATATGACAGTAACTCGTTATCCATATTGGTAGCCACTGAAGTTTAAATACAGAAGATAAGTCAGCCATTATCTCTTATATTGCCTTTTTCTTTGCACAAATATTGGAACAATATTACTATATTTTAAATTCTAATATGGGTTTACTAGAATCAAATTTGTAAATATATCTTTCAAAAGGTCTTGAAGTTCAACAACCCAAAGCAGGACAAAGTTGATAAGAATTATAAAAGATAATGAGTATTTTATTAACATAACTTATACAGGGTGAGTTTTCAAAAACCGAGAATAAGTTTTCCAACTTTAAATACTTTAGTTTAGTTACATATAATATTTTGAGACAAAAGTTTATCATAACATAATTGAATTGAAGATTTCATATTTAAATCTAGTACTTCATAAGTTGTTCCTTATTTGTACGATATAGGAGTAAGATACGCGCGTTATTCAACCGGGTGCAATTTGGAGACAGCTATTATTGTTCTGTGTGACGCTAATTTGGTAGCAAAGCTTTAGCTTTTAGGGCAATAATTCAATGAATGGAAATTTTAACATTTCATACACATTAAACAAAAAACATTTTCATCAAATTGAATTGGGTTTTGTATCTCACATTATATACCTATCTGTAGAATACGGATTTTCAGAAGTCTAAAAGTGATGACGATTGTGCATTTTTTTACTCGTCTTCCTTATCAGCTTAAATCTTTTTTCTAATATACTATTCGCGTGTTTTATTTGGAATATTCGAAAAAGTTCTCCGCATAAATGATTGTGTGTATACAGGGTGGCATTACAAAAACGGTAGGAGTTAGAGGGGTAGTTTAAATTCGTTATGTGACATCATTTTATGAACCATACAAATAATTACAAATTATTTTCCAAAATTCAAAACTTTTCGAAAACATTGAAATTTTGAATTTTCATTTTATCTTTCAATTATTCCAAATCGTAACACAAAACAAATCTGTGTAGTAGTTATCAAAAAAAATTTAATTGCATAGAAGATTTATTATAATTATTTTACGCATACTGTTTAAACTACTACCCTTTTAATAATTACCGTTTCCGACATTCCAATGGTCGTCCTCTAATTTAACCCACCCTGCGTGTGTGCAGTTTTCGTAGAATTAAACATATTTGTATAGTTTGAAATACAAAATATATATGACACTATTCTTACTAACCCTCAGGATATACATCAAAATATCTCAAAAAAGTGTTTTCTTATATATATTTTGCGTCATTGGTTTTACTTTGGTAATGGGCCTCGCCGATTTTCGAAAGTATTCAAAATTAGATTTGAGCTCATGCCATCCTTGATAGATTGGGTTTTGTGTATTTTTATTGAATAAATAGATAATCGATCAATATAGATTGTAGCAGAGTCACCCTTTTAATGTAATGCGCCTTAGTCGCTTTTATCCAGTTCGATAAGCTTTTTGGCTTTGGAAGGTTTAATGTCTTCCAGTACGACTCTAGTTGTTCCTTTTCTCATTTGCGGAATAAATTCTCCGTCATGTGGCCCTTTGTTATGCCAATAATGGGTTTCAGATCGCAGAACGAAACGCTGCTTCCTTTTTAAAAAATACAAAAATAAGCTGCCATGATGTCGGAAAAAGTAGATTTTTTTCTGATCACATCTTAACTGCAAGATTGAAAACTTCTGATATACCTACCTTTAAAAATTATAAAAATTACCCTGTATAAAGACAAAGCTATACTGTGATAACAGTCATTATTTTAAGAAAATGTTTGTACTTGTATGTGAGTGATATAATGTTCAAATAGACAGATGAACTTTAATTTGTATAATTTTAGTAAACTTAAACACACAATTTCATCATAGTTATAGTCATTATGACAGTATTAGTTACATGCGATGAGTTATTAAGGTTAGAAACTTGCTGTCTTCATTTGAAGATCGAAAATTTATATTATAATGAGAATTGAGACAATCAAAACCTCCCTTCATTTCGGAAAGTGCAAATGTGTGAAGGTCTATATTTAACAGATATTTTCGTAGATTCGTTTTTATGCAAGTGGAGTTTAATCGGAAATATTAGGAGAAACTCTTTCTAAATTATCGAATTTCTATATAGTGTCGTACTTGTGTAATATACACATGGTTATCAATGATATTTTATAGTTGAAAACATTAAAATTAAGTTTAATTTTATGGAAATAAAAAACTAAAATATCTATGTTACATTAAATTCTAATCTAAAAACCTACTTGTCCTAGGATAACATTAACGTCCAAATCCTTATCCGAATTTGCCCCTATCAATTTACAATATAATTCAGGCCCTTCGGTCCCGACACCACATGTGGCTGTTGCTGTAATATTTTTGCCTTCAGCCAAATTGAAATAGGGGGGTGCCAAACTTTCTCCATTAATTTCTTCACCAAAATTTAAAAACACTATTATTAGTAAAGCGACACAGCGATGGTACCACCGCGATAGGGTGGTAGGTACCGACCGTTTCACACGCATTCTTCCCGTCTACTAAGGATTGAGGAAAGACTTTTTTGTATTTTTAGCACAGCATAACACCGAATCTTTTATCTTTTATTTTCTTGCGCAGACTGTTCCGTTTATATACATAATATTTGAAAATTTTATCTGAAAGGTCTGTAAGCGTTCTTATTGGTTTGTGATTATGGCGCGTCAACTCTGGTAACTGTAACTATATTTATGATAATTTAATAAGTTTTTATTTTTTAACGGACAAAATTGAAATAATTTTAATATAAAAATTTAAAGAATATAATAAAGAAAAACAATTTCTTCAACATTCATACAGGATTGATGACGGTGGTCTTTTTTCTAAGCTAGGCAAAAAATATACGGGATGTCCGCAACTTGTTGGATACATACCGGGCTCCAAAATTAGAAATTCAAAATTCTTTTTTTATATTAATTAAACAAATTAATTTTAAATTTATTGTTTATACATCTGAACGACTTGGTTGGTTAAAATTGGCTTAGAATATTTATTTATTTTATATAATTTTTATTATATCTCCGGAATAAAAAAATCATTTAACATAATTACAATAGATATTATTCTAAAATTGTACAGTTTTAGAGCCCCTGGCGGGCGTATGGCAAAATTTGAAAGGGTCACATTTTTTTAGCCCTGCTACAGCCTTCTTTAATAATACTAACTTTAGTGGCTACGTTTTGTTATACAGGGTGTTTCAGAAAGACATGACCAAATTGCTAGAGGTGGTAGAACTGCTTAAAATAAGTGTAGCTTGTTATATAAATTTTTGCCGAGGGGATTTTCTTCCTTTTCGAGATAGAGGGAGTTAAAAAAATATTATTTTTCCTATTTTTTCTAACTGACTATGAATTAGAAATAACGGTCTCAATTTTTTCATAGAAAAGTTTTTGGGCTTGCGGAATCGGTTAAAATTACTCGCGCTCCTTTAAAACATAGAGGGTCACACAATGTCTAAGCTAAACTTTCATTCATAACTTTTTTGATGTTTACTTGACAATTGCAAAAATGATAGCTCGTTTGTTACCCAACAAAAAAGGCACTCTTCGAAAAAAACGATTGGATGTACCGTTTGCATAATCGACTCCGCTTTCCTAGAGAATACACGGAAAGAATACCCATTAAGGCAAGTCAATCCTCGTTTGTAGTTCTTCCACATAATTATCTTCAGAGGCATACACATTTTCTTTAAGGTAATTCCAAACAGTAAAATCTAGAGGTTTGAGATCAGGCAATCGAGGAGGCCAATTAATTGTAGCATCAGCACCCCGACCTATCCATTTATTGGAAAATTTTCACTTATCCACCTTTTAGGCGCTCTACTAAAATGTGGTAGATCACCATCATGCATAAAAAAAAATAATAGAGCTGCTTGCTCAGCTAGGGATAAATCTTCCAAAATTTTGAATAACTCATCTGAAGAAAATTGAGGTATAACTCACTGTTTAGAGTTGAAGGAAAAATGTGGTATCCAATAAACCGATTTTCTAAGGTGGCAGCCCATACATTAATTTTAAATGGAAAATAATTTCGTGGCATAGCGGATAATTAAATTATTTTTCATTTATATTTACGGACATAAATTCCTTTTATAATTAATTTTATATGTGTGTTGGTAATGAGTCACTTGCTTTACCATAGGATTTTCTTCCGACCAATAGTGCGCATTGTGAGAATTGAACATCCCTTGCCGTGTAAAGATAGCGTCGGCAGTAAAAAGAATAATATTGAAGAAACGCGAAGCATGAGATGCTTGTTCGCGTACAAATTCGCAGAATTCGAGTCTCTGCGGAAAATCATCTTGCAATAGTTCCTGAACTGAACTGAACCGATTTGGGTGTTACGTTTGACTCGAGATTGTCTTTCGTTCCTCATATTAACTTAAAGGCGAATGAAGCGATTAGGGCTTATGGTTTCATTGTTAGAAATTGCACAGGCTTTAAAAATATTAACGCATTGAAAACATTGTATTTCTCTTACGTTCGTTCGAAACTAGAGTATTGTTCAATCATCTGGTATCCTATTTATGGGGTCCATAAGCACGCCATTGAAAAAATTCAAAGGAAATTCCTCAAATATCTCGTATATAAATCTGATGGCGTTTATCCAGAAAGAGGGGTGGATAGTTCGATGATCTGGAATAGATTTAACGTCCGTAGCTTGGAGTTCCGTAGAATCCTTGCTTCTTTGAAATTTTTGTACGGTCTTTTAAATGGTAAAATCGATTGCTCTGAGTTACTGGCTGAGATTGATATAAATGTTCCACGCCTGGGGAGTCGTAACGGATTAATGTTTTACTGCAAACGTCCTGTTACGAATCTATACACGAAATCGCCAGTTTTTGTGATGTGCAATAATTTTAATATAATCTGTAACGATTGCGACATATTTGATTGTTCGTTGCACGACTTAATTGAAGCTGCTCGTAGTTTTTTTAGGGTGTGATGTAATGCTAATGTAATGTAATATAATGAAAGTAAATGTCTACATCTGAATTTAATTAGTCATTTTGTTCAATATTATTCCCTTTAGTTTCTTGATTGTGATTGATTTTGGTTTGTTTGATTTGCTGTAATTTAATTTGATTTATTATCTTTGTTATTGTTTATTATTTATAATTAAAGGGCGGAATATATGCACGTCAATTCAATTAAAATATGCGCATATATATGCATAGTTTTTCTTTGAAATATGCAACAATATGCATTTATTTGTCAAAATATGGAATTATATGCCTTGAATATAACATGGAAAAATAGAAATAAAGAAACGCCGACTCTTACAAAAATTATTTATTTTAAATAAAATTAAAAGAAAAATGTAATAGGTAAAATTTTTAACCTGAAATAGTATAAAATGCATTTATAACGATATATTTTTCAAAATTTTCCGATAAAAGTGTTTGCCTTCTGTCTGTAAAAATATGTTTGTACAAAGAAAAAGTTCTTTCAACATCTACCGATGTGATCTGGCAATATTTTAATTTGGGTAGTAAGTTATAAGGCCAAGGGTATTACTTCGTTGGATGGTTTAGTATCAAAAATATTTTTGACTTCCATTAAATACTTAAAGCCTTCATTCTTTCCCACAATAACTTCGAGTTTACTTCTTACTTGATTTCCTACATCACCGGGAACTTTTTTGCATTTGCCGGAAAAAGTTTCAACAATTTTAATTGATTCTCTTAGGCAGGCCACACATCAAGGAAACTGGAAACGTGAAATATGAAATAAGAAATCTGAAACATGAAATATGAAAGACGAAACAGAAAGTTTCTGCTTCATCGATGCACACACCAGAATCAAATAATTTTGAAACTGATCAAATATTGCATCCAACGCAATATCAACAAGAAACAAGAAACAAAAATATAGAACAGAACCTATTTCATGAAACCATGTTTCTACAGGATTTGCTTCACTATGACGTCACATGAAACACATTTCGCTGATGTGCGTATTCTCATTTACGGCAATGTGTACTTATTTTATGAAACGTGTTTCATGTTTCTCGTTTCACATTTCATGTTTCCTTGATGTGTGGCCTGCCTTAAACTTATATTCCTACTTTCTAACGAAGTTATTATATCTGGTATAAAACTAAAATTAACCTTAATAAAAACAAGTTCCTTAGCTAAATTTACAGTTTTTAATACTGCTTGACTTTGCACTACACACTGTGAATTGTCTTCTAAATCTAAAACTATGTCTTTAATGGCTTCAAAATGGTCTGCGTAGAATATCGCGGCCTTAATCCATGTTCCCCATCGAGTAATTACGGGCTCTGGAGGTAAACTAACTAAATTCCTAAACATCCAATAAATGCCGGCAATAAACCATATAATAGTAAAATGGGTCCATAAACAATATAATAATAAAACCTACCCACCTGTTAAATTATTTCAGTTACCTGCAAGGGTCGTACTTAATCTTTTGATAAAACGAAAAACATAAAAATATGCACACAAATTTTATTTTTTCCGAAATATGCAATTTTTTATGAAATTTGTAAAAATATGCAAATATATGCACTTTGCATATATTCCGCCCTTTATTTATAATGTTGTATTATATGTTGCTCTGTAAAGGGATTTATTCTGTTGGGCAATAAACGCTTATTTATTTATTATTTATTTATTTATTTGAACTTGTCTGTAATGATACGGGTGTATCTCATACCTACTTTACAAACATATGTTTAGCCGCATATGACTTTCTTCTAATAATTTAACAGTAATAGCATAGGTATTAATAAACTTAAAAGAGTCCCTTTTTTGTTGGGTAATAAATAAATAATTACCAAATCTTTAAAGTAAACATAAAAAAGTTATGAATGAAAATTTAGCTTAGACATTGTGTGACTAGCGCCCTCTATGTTTTAAAGGAACGCGAGTATTTTCAATCGATTCTGCGACACCAAAAACGTTCATATGAAAAAATTGAGACCGTTATTTCTAATAATAATTCATCAGTTCATCAGTTAGAAAAAATAAATTATTTTTAACTCCCTGTATCTCGAAAAGGAATGCCCCTTCGGCATAAATTTATATAACAAGCTACACTTATTCTAAGAGTTCCATCACCTCTAGCAATTTGGCCATGTCTTTCTGAAACACCCTGTATAGCAATTGAAGTACGTCCGAATTATCTACAGTAATTCCTAGAATCTAAAGGTTACACTTTTTTTGCAAAATATAAAACCTGTTTCAAGACTCCAATATTAGTTGTAGATATATATATAATAGTTAGGGTTGTTACTTTATTTATGTTTGTTAACATAACATTGATTTAATGTTAATTGAGTATTAATGTTAATTAAGTATTAATAATTAATAATAAATAAGAAAAAAATCTATAATTAGTTAGTAAGAAACCTTAATTAAGGGAGAGGATAGTGTGATATATTTAATTTAAATTTGCCGCCTTTTAGTGGTTGGTGCTCGCGCATCACATTGTTTATAATTATAATTTTG
Organism: Apoderus coryli; assembly: GCA_911728435.2. Taxonomy (NCBI): domain Eukaryota; kingdom Metazoa; phylum Arthropoda; class Insecta; order Coleoptera; family Attelabidae; genus Apoderus; species Apoderus coryli. The sequence goes on along the minus strand of OU452204.1, from coordinate 3,252,039 downwards.
TTTATTCTTATTTTGGTGCTCAACAAGTAAACATTGGAAATAAACTAATATTAATACTGAATTTATTATTGTTTCAATTGGTCATCCAAACAAATTAAGAATCATTTGTGGTAAAGTAAAACACCACAAAATTGGCGCAGTCAATATTTTGAACAAATGGCATCACAGTGCAAGTTTCTGTGATAAAATTTATAACAGTGAAATAGTGTAGTGGTAAAAACAAACACGCAAATGGCGGAAAACGTCGTGGGACATTTACGTGAGTTTTCTTTAAAAAACTCCGACTGGTCTATATTTAGTGCCAGATTAAATAATTATTTTGAAGCAAATAATATAAAACTAAATACAGACGGTAATAAAATGAGGGCAATATTGTTAAATACCTTAGATGAGGACGCATATAAATTAATTTTTGACTTAGTTAGCCCGTTAAAACCGGAACAAAAAACGTATCCCGAGTTAGTGGATGAATTTAATAAACATTTTAAATCAGTGCAGAGCCCTTTTGCGGCGAGGTATAAATTCTATGCAGTGAAAAAGGAATTCGGCGAGACAGCAAGTCAATGGGCAGCGAGAATACGAGGGTTAGCAGTTGAGTGTCAGTTTGGACCCGAGTTGAAAGTGTGTTTACGTGACAAATTCATTTTTGGTTTTGATAAGGGGCCAGTTATGGACCGGTTGATGGAAGAAAATGTCGATGTATCCTTTGAAAAATTAATCAGCCTCGCAGCATCAAAGATGGCGGCCAAGGAAGCACAAGACGTTATTGTGAAACAAGAACCAATACACCATTTGCAGAAAACAACCAATAGACGAGCGGCGTTTGGCGGTGGAAGTATGGACAGACGGAAGTTTCTAGAAAGTCGACATCGACAAAAGGAAGTCAGATGCCATGTTTGTGGGAAATCTAATCACAACAAAGATAAGTGCTTTTATAAAAATGCTACTTGTATATATTGTAAAAAACAAGGTCATATTGCTTCAGTTTGCATAAAAAAGAAAAAAGATAGGTTTCAAAATAATTTCTTGGAAGATTCTAATCAGAATACTACAAATTGTGATAAACAATCAGATGATGTTGGATTATTTAGCATTTTTGACAGCAATATTTGCAACTTAGAGCCGTATACTATTGATTTATTAGTTGAAAATGTACCTATAAAATTTCAAATTGATTCAGGTAGCGGAGTTTCTTGTGTTTCTTATGACTTTTATGTAAATAATTTAAAAAAATTTAATTTAAAGAACACGGAAAAAACTTTTATGTTTTACAATGGTCAAGAAGTTAAGACTATGGGTGTTTTAGATTTAAAAATTACATATAAAAATAAAACAAATTATTTTAAAATATTTGTCATGAATAATGGAGGACCACCAATTGTAGGACGAGACTTTTTAAATTCATTTAATATTGGATTTTCAGTATTTAATTTGAAAGATACGTCTGAGAATCTTATTAAGGAATTTCCTCAAGTGTTTTCTAACGAACTGGGCTTGTTTAATAAAGGTGTTGAGAAAATTTATTTAAAGGATCCTGAAGTAGTGCCAAAATTTATAAAGGCCCGTCCTATTCCTTTTGCAATTAAATTTAAGGTTGAACAGGAAATTAATAGGCTTTTGTCTTTAGGTATCATCGCACCAGTGGAGTACAGTCGATGGGCGACCCCAATAGTGCCAGTGTTCAAGAAGAACGGCGATGTGCGTATCTGTGGAGACTTCAAAGTGACGGTGAATCCTGTCATTAAAGTTGACAAACATCCCCTGCCCAGAATTGAAGAACTATTTTGTAAGTTGCAGGGGGGTATGGAGTTTTCCAAGCTTGACTTGTCACAAGCTTTTCAACAGATAGGTATTGATGAAACAAGTAAGGAGCTTTTAACAGTATCTACTCATCTAGGTCTGTTTAGGTATAATCGTTTAACTTTTGGCATATCGTGTGCACCTGCAAAGTTTCAAAAGATCATGGATTCTTTGTTAGTTCATTTGTCAGGTGTTGCAGTTTTTCAGGATGATATTTTGATAACAGGACCCGATAGGGAGTCACATTTAAAAAAACTAAGAGAAGTTTTAGTAATTTTGCAAGATTCTGGTTTGAAAGTAAATTTTGATAAGTGCAGCTTGTTTCAGAAAAGTGTAGAGTATTTAGGGTTCGTTATTGATAACGAAGGCTTGCACCCTTCCAAGGATAAAACTTGCGCTATAGACAACGCTCCCACTCCAAAAAATTTGAAAGATTTGCAGTCAATTCTGGGAACTATAAATTATTATGGCAGATTCATACAAAATATGTCAACTCTCTTGAGTCCCTTGTATCATTTATTAAAAAATAATGTTAAGTGGAACTGGACAGGTCCGTGTGATAGAGCTTTTGCTACGGTTAAAAATATATTAAAGTCTGAACCAGTTCTAGCTCATTTTAACCCAAAGGTAGAACTTAGACTGACAGTGGATGCATCAAGTTTCGGTATTGGTGCTGTTCTAAGCCACAAATACTCTTCAGGTGAAGAAAAACCCATAGCTTTTGCATCCCGTACCTTGTCAGATTCTGAGAAAAAATATTCGCAAATAGAAAAAGAAGGTTTAGCGATTATTTTTGGTGTTCTAAAATTTAACCAATATCTGTACCTAAATAAATTTAAATTAGTAACAGATCACAAACCGCTGTTAGCTAAGGACAAGGACAAGCTAGCTGATTAAGATCAGCTAGCTTGTCCTTGTGTTGAGCCAGTCACTGGTATATTCAAAGTCTTCACGTATCGTATGCTCGTCTACTCAAATAGTTGGCTGCGGCAGAGAAAACCCTATACAGGTCAGAATAAAACACCGTGCAATATGTAACTCGAGGACACATTCTCTACATTTCTCAAACCAGTACCAGAGGGCTGTTTCGCCAGTAAAGCAGTAAACCACCTGCTTCCTGCCATTTTCTACATCTGGGCAGGTCGCTTGTTATCGTCATTGCCTTTAAGGAGAACAGGCGCTTCCGCTGCTGTCCCCAGAACTTCATCCGGATACTTCGACTCCTTCAGGAATATGAAAGCTGCAGTTCTCAACAGCAGCGGAACGGGAGAGCCCTTTCCAATAAGAACTGGCAGGGCAGGGTTGTGTCATTGCAATGACCTTGTTTTCGATGTTCGTGGGAACGGTCATTCAACTTGTTAAGGATGAACTGCCGGGGGGAATAGAGATCGTCTACATATTTGATAGCGGCGGACTCTTCAACATTCGTAGACTGCAAGCTGGGACGACGAAGATCGTATCCACATCAGTCATTGACCTTCAATACGCAGATGACAATGTTGTCCTAGCTGATACAGAAGAGGATCTTCAAGATATACTAAATGCATTTAACAGCGCATGCAGGAGTATCGGGCTTGAACTGAATATAAAGAAAACACAGATTCTCTACCCGCCTGCACCAGATAACACACAACATCGAGCGTTTCTCTTACCTCGGCAAGATTCCGGCAGCGAACGCAAATATCGACGATGAAATTCAGCATCGTATAGATGGCCCAGCGCATATTTTGGCCGACTGAGGACGAGAGTCTTCGAGAATCATAACCTCGATAATCGAACTAAGTTGCCAGTCTTGGACAACTTATCGGAGACAATTAAAAACGCTAGAGCAGTACCATCAACGATGTCTTAGAAGAATTCTTGAAATTAAATGGCAGGACCGACGAACAAACATCACCGTTCTGGAAGAAGCTGAAACAACTGGTATTGAGGCGATGATTGCCAGGCACCACCTGCGATGGACTGGCCACGTAATCCACATGCCAACGGAACGCCTGCCAAAGAAAATCCTTTATTCAAATCAGGGAGGGCAGCAAAAGAGGTACAAGAATGATCTTAAGACCAACATGAGGTGTGGCTTAGATGTGAAGAACAATTGGGAGCAGATCGCGAACGACACACCGAGATGGGAGCGTACCATTTACGAGGGCCATCAAGTTTCTAAAGATCGGCGTCGACGACATGAGGATGCGATGGGACTGCATCGAAAAGAGAGAGAACGCATCGATGGGGCAGAGCACCAGTGTGATTGGGTATGTAAATTTTTTTGCGGCTCGAGGATCGGTCTGTTTAGCCATCTTAGGGTTCACAACAGGAATCCCTGAGTTGGAGTAATTCATACTCGTTAGCGAGTGAATGGTGCCGGAGAAACTAACCTAGATAGAAGACGACAATACCTTAGCCTTTCATATGTTACGGTTTTAGGAATATTTTTTTTTACTAAAAGCGGACAAAGGAAATCACTGGAAAATCGTTTTAGTTTTCTAAAATATCCGCTAGGGAGCTAGCTCTAAATCGTCAGTCTAATGTGAAATGTGCATAAGTCCAAAATGAACAATTTTACAGGAGAAGCAAAAAACTGATTTCCTGTTTTATAAAAATAGATTTTGAGTCAAAAATAGCGGTTAACAGTGTTCTAAAATCAAAATGTGTGAAAAATAATGTTTTTTGTCAAATAAACATATTTTTGGCAACTATAAGGGAGTTAGGCACATTTCATACTTTAAGTTGCTATAGTTTGGGAGTTAGGCATTTTCCAGTCAATTAAAATAGCTACGTTATTTTGAATAAAAACTCATTTTATTTGTTAACACCTAATATTATCAAATTAACCATGAGAAACTTTAACCCAGAACAACAAAACAAAACTTGATGTAGGTATACATATTATTTATATCTAATAAACTTATTCATGTTTGAGGTTGTCGTAGAAAAGATGGTAGTCTGGTTCAATAGATCTTTTAAGAAACATGAGATGTTCAAATTTTTCGTTTTTGATCTTCAATTGACCAGTGTACAAGTTGGGTAAATCACTGAAACTGATGTACTTCGGATCCTTGTTTTGCCTTACAGGTAACCTTTTAAAATCGCTCGAGTGTCTTATCTTGTATTCTACTTCCCCGCGTTCATTATATTTTAAAACTCGTAAGTCATTAACCTTTGGGTCTTCGGTTTTGTGTCCTGGTCGGATAGTCTTTAACAGTTTTAGGACAGATACATTTTTGAAGTATTCATGAGTTAGATACTTTACTTCGTAGGGTGCTGGTACTTCTCTAGCTTTCCTACAAATGTCTACATAATCAGCAGGAACATTAATTCGCCTACCTTTTATTCTTTGCTCAATCTTTGAGTGCATCGAGTCACACTCCATCTGCGTGTGACCCTTTTCAAGGTATTTTTGAATTATACATACTTTATGTAATACCGACAGATTGAGTAAAGCATTGCTTAAAACACAATTTCTGTTTTGCGCAGAACAGCCGTCACTAAATAGAATAATTTTTTGGTCTGCTTCTAAGGCTGGTATCACTTTGCTCAATAAAAATTGGCAAATGATAGAAGAAAAGCAATTAGCGGTAAGTTCTCCCTCTCCTTCATGCCATATAAAACAATGGCCTTCTTTGGTGTGTAAATCGAAGATAGTAAAGTTGTGTACTATCAGTTTTGTTTTGTAGTACAGGGCAGACACGTTTGATTTTGGACACAAAAGAACTGACTGCAGGTCCATTGTAAATACCTTATCCTTTGATTCTTTATCTTTCTCCTTTTCTTTCCTTGCTTCTTCTTTTTTAGTTTGGTGTTCAGTGTAAATACCTTCTTCAATGTTTTTTGTTTTATACCCAACACAGGTGTCACATTCGTCTTTTTTAGGACAGAATATGGCTAAGTTCAAATCACTAAACATGTTGTAGAATGTGGCAAGAGTTAGGGGTTTAATTTTTCTCTGTACGCACCAATCGTTTTTGTAAAGTTTGTATACTTCGGCTTTTGATTGAAATTCAGGTTGTAAATACAATTTTGACGTATTTTTTCTGCAATAATGCGATTCTAATTTGGGTAGGCTATTGAAAAATTCTGTTAGGCTTTGCTTTTCTATCTCTGACCTGGTGGACTTTTTAATCTTTTTCTCGCTTCGTTCTCCTTCTTCTGGCTTTATTGGACTTCTCCAATTTCTTTCTATCCATTTACCAACTGTTCTTTTAGAAATTCCTAATGTACTGCAAAACATAGTTTTACAAACTCTTACTCGAGTGTCCTTTTTGTTTAGAAAATACTGACAGGTGTTTGTTCTTCGGCTTAAATCATCTTGTTTTCGGTTTCTTGCTCTTTGCGTCGTCGACTGCAAAACTCTTGATTCCACATAAATTTTTTTCTCTTTCCACGAGAATTTCCAAAACTTCTCGAAAATTCGCAATCGATCTTCATCGGAAATAACACAGCAATTTATCTGGGCTTTTTGAGCCAAGCATTTGCATCTAATTCCCAAATTTCTTTCGCATCTTTCAATATTGTATTTTTTCCCTTTTCTACCATGGTAAGTTTTACCTAGTTCCCTTTTCTTTTTATTGGCATTGTATTCCCACCCAGCTGGGTCACTGAATCTTCTTTTATTTCTTTTCTTCCCAATCTCCTTATTTTCGTCGTTGTTGGTTTCTTCATGTTCGTTATCCGTATTGTTTACTTCGTGCTCCTCATTGTTCTCGCTATTCGACTTTTCGATTTCCTCCATTTCACTTCCATCTTCGTCACTTACTTGAAATTCTGGATCTGCCTCTTTACTAGTTTCTTTTTCGTGTGAGATTTCGATGAATGTACTATCTTGAAACAGCGCATTTTGGTTCTCATCTTCCATTGCTAATGAAAACAGATTAGATTCTCTTAAACTATTAGAAAAACATTCACCACCAAAGTTCTTACCCAGTGTCTCGAGATCTAACACATGTTGGGCTAATGAACATTCGCCAATCAAATTTTCCATAGCCTCCTGAATACCTTCACTTTCTTGCCGTATTTCATCTAAAACATTTTCTTGATCATTTTTACTTTGTTGAAGCACCCACACTTCGCTCTCGGGGATAAATTGAGCATTTTCACTCGCTAAATTTTCTAGAAGGGGATGCTTTTGTTGCTTTTGATTGGCAAGTAATTCCAGCATGAGAAAACCTCTTTTGTTTTTGTCCATTTTCCTGTAAGTAATGAGACATAAGTAAGTAAGAAAATCTAAATGATGATGTTTACAATTATTTATCCCTTATTTCATTTATCATTCCAAAAAAATATTAAGTATAGGTTGGTATAGGTATTCCAAAGGAAAATCATAAAATATAAAAAATATGTTCGCGCAAAAGCTAATTAGTAATAAAATAAAACAAGATGATCGGTAAGTAGGGGAGATAAACAAAGACCCGTATTAATTTTTGAATTCTGAATCGAAAACTAATTATACTTTTCCTAAAATTTTTTATGGTTTCCAAGATATTTCACTATAAAGTTTCTCAGAAGAAAGAATGTAAAATTACTTACCTAGTGGGTGTCTCTAATCAAGTTATCGCAGTCAAACTATAATGCGCCTTTTCGGAAATCTGCGCTCAATCTCTTTCAGCCTCGATGTATAAGTAGTTGTTGGTTGTCTCTGGTTGTATTATGCCTTGATGATAAAACACTACACCCTCGATAATATTACCAATTAGTTTCAAACTTTCCACTATGGTTTCGCTTTTTTGAATTAACCTACAATATGAAATTTGCTTAACTCCACATTGTTATTTACGTGAAAATTGCCTAAATCCAATATACAATATTGCAACATATTCACAGAAAAATAAAAATAATACGTGACTTTCTGTAAGCCTAAATCATACTTACAATTATACTCTGTTGCTATGTACAATTTTTTTTTGTTTATTGGCGTTTTAAAGATTATAAACACACGCGACAATCGGCACTTCACAAAGCTTTGCAGAAGCATACACCAAGAGGGGGACAAGACTGGGACATAGGCATTTTTCATATAGAAATAAAAGGTGCCTGGACTTAAGTACTTTTCATAACCGGGTTTTTTAGCGCTATCTACTGAAAATCAGAGAAACTATGAGATGGGGTATATGAGTTAGGCAATATTCAGTCCAAATTTGCCAAAAACTATTTTTTTGATAAAAATGGACTTAGGCACTTTTCACATTAGACTGACGAAATTGAAAAACACTGTTTACTTCAAAATATACTTATATTACGGAAATGTTAAACTTAATTAGAATGATCTAACTACAATTCTAAAACTTTTTTATATAAAGCTTTTTTCCTTATCTACTTAAATAAATGGTGGAGGAGCCAAAGAATGTTGGTTTGTAAAAACTTATCTAACTTTCTTATGGATAGTCCGATTTTAATAAAATTAGGCTCAGTATAAAGGCAATGTTTGGGAGTATCAAAAAAAGTATTGGTGCTTTCATGTAAATGACTGAATATATTTTGGCCTAAATTTAAAATTCAATAATTTTTTGTAAAATTAATAGTGGGCTCTGATAAAAAATCACTTATGGCAACGAAGTTAATGTCAATGTCAAATATAAATTAATATATTTGTAAATTATTCTATGGATGTATTTCTTTCTATTTCTATCTTTAAAAATTTTGTGTACTGTTCCGTGTGAAACTCTGAGTGCTTGCACCATTTCTCTAATGCTGGCATGTGGGTTCACTTGGATATATCTCAGAATATTAACAACATTTATATCTGAGCGACCTCAAATAGCTCCTTCTTTCGAATGGTCGCTGAATACTTCCCCTAATGGTTTTAAACCACCATATTTTTGTACAGCCTTTGACACAAGTGCAACCACTTCTATATTTATTCCACACATATTTTTGTCTCCATCAGTTGTGATAGGTTTCAAGTTGTTCCATCGAAGGTTCTTTGTATTAATGGCATTTTTAGCTCCTTGAAAAATATCTGGTCCAGTTGTCATGACGTGAATACTATCAATATCAAGAAGTTCTTCATACACTTCAAGCATTGATCTACTCTGCGAATAAAAATCAACACCTGAGCAGTATCTGACGCATACCTTGCCTCATCCAATGCTATAGAAAACCACACAAGATGTCCATTTTTGTCGGACAGTTGAGATTAATTATTTTCTTCGATGCCTTGCACTCTCTGAGTCACGGTGTTTGCTGACAAACTGACACTTTTAAATAAATTTAATTTTTCAGGGACATATTTCTTCGGCTACTGCAATCAAGAATCGTTTTATCATTTCTCCATCGGTGAACGATTTTCCACGTTTTCCAATTTCAATAGCCACACAAAAGTTGGTGCTAGTTGCAGACTCTTGTTCAGTATTCGCTTTGGCATACAAAAACTGCTGCGATTTCAGTCCGCGCTTCAAAGCTTCAAATTTTTCCGTCCGCAACCTTTCTGTATATTTGGAGTCATTTTGAAGATTTTTCGGTTCATAGTGTGGTTTAATGTTATATTCTTTGAGAAGGGCGACGGTTTCATAACATATTATACATAGCGCCTTATTACTGGACTCAATCACAAAATACTGAAATTACATTTATCTTTGAACTTTCTGCATTCACTGTCTATTTTTCGCTTCTTTTCTATAGTAATAAATCACACATACAAACAATAAGTCAGATCAAAATACTGTTGGTGTTACTTCATTTCACAATAGACAGTTTCGATTCCTTCGCCTTTCCTACGCAAACTGACTCCACAAAACATACCCCCTTAGAAGATTAACTTAAATGGCAGAGACTGGAACACTGTTTTTAACTATGCGACCAGTCACGAGAGGCGCTGCAAACGAAAAGTGAAGAAAACTGTCTGTTCTACTACGCTTAGTTTGACTTCCTATCGCTAGGTGCCGCAAAAAAAATTTTTTTTTTAAACATCCCCCTATTTTATGTTTAAAAAATGTTGGTATTACCCACAAAACATATGTTATAGTCGTATTTCCCACAAAAGGGTGTGGCATAATTTCAAGTCTTAATATGATTTTTTGCGTTAAGAGTTTGAAAAAAGAGTGCGAGTCTTGTTTAGTTGTAAATTGTGCATAAAAATTGCGTTCAGTGTGTGCTATTTTAATTATTATGGCTCTTTTTGTTCGAGAAGTTCGGCCGGCAAAAAAAATGTTGTGTTCCCAACTGTGAGACTAAGAATGGTAGTTTTTTCCGATTTCCGAACCCTCATAAAGAACCAGAAATGCTAATAAAGTGGTTGGCAAATATAAACAACCCCCGTTTATTTAACATTCCCTTTGATAAACTACTTAAAAGTTATGTAGTGTGTGCGAAACATTTTGTTCCGGATGATTTACAGTTTGGGTGTCGAAGAGACCTTAAATGGAATGCAACACCAATATTACATCTTAATACAGGTAAGAAAACCACGCACCTTTATTAAAAGTGGTACATGTTTTTATGAAATAATTGAATTTATAGAGGAGGCACCTGGTCCATAACGAAAAAAATGGGAACCCTCTACTTGTGACATAGACATAAGTACTGGACCTACCACATCAAAGGAATCCGTCGGTGACCCTAGTATAAGTTACCCCATGGTCATCGATGACATGCCTAGCCCTAGCACATCGAAAGAATATTCCAAGAACGTAACTAGTCCAAGCTGCCTGTTATTTTATTTATGTTTTTAAATTATAAACTTTATTGTGTACCTACTATCTACTTTTTGACTAAATTAAAATGTAAACTAATATTGCTAATTGTGCGTTTCTATTTTAATAATAAATGTTTTATAATAATAATTGTTTTTTTTTCGATCCCATTAATGTTTTGTCGTGTAACATATAATGGTGCAACATTTTTTGTAGTTTTTCAAAAATATTTTGAACAATATCTCGTTTGAATAATTTTTTGAAAAACTACAAATAATAGTTGCACCATAATATGTTACTATTTAAATTTATTTGAAACATTCCTCACTAATATTATTTTATATTATAGAAATAGTCCATGGTGTGTGGAGTTTATCATTTAATGATAAATCAAAATTCGTCTTCTCCACAAATAAATCTCTTTATTTTGTTAAAAATTGTCATTACATTATACAACCATACATGTTTCGAGACATAATATTCTCATCCTCAGTGGTTAATATTAGGGGGGTAAAATTTATTTTTATTGAATACAGAAGTTATTTAATTGTCAATGGGAGTTTTTGATTCTGGAAATAACATTTTCTAAGTATACATTTTTATTGAAAGTCGGTTAACTTACCATTTGTAGAAACAATTTTTATATTAATTTTTGCATTTTATATCTATTTATAACATTATAATCATCTTAATTATTATTGATAAATTGCATCAATAAATTTACTTTTGTTGTAACATTTCAACTTTTTGGTTTTATTTTTTGGTTTATTTCTTGTTGTACTCATTTTATTTGAAATTTGAAAAATTGTGTGTCGATAACTGAAAATATTATTTTAAATTTCCCGCCAAAACTAATTTATGAGTATGCGACACATCAATAGATGGCGCTTCTTTTACTTCCAATTGTTAACATTGCAGTTCGTATTCTAAAAGGGTATGTTTTGTGACTGACTCGCGGTTTAGCAGCTAGCCGTTTTATATGCAATTACTGCTATCTCGAAGGGATCGGAATTTAATTACAACTAATGGCACCTGTTAGTGGGTAGCATTTTTGACACAAATGGAATAAAAGTCACAAGAAACAAAAGTTAGGTAATAATTAAGGCAAGGGTCACTAAGTCAATTTACATTTGATTAATTCATCTTTACTCGTTTCGAAAATATTTCAAAAAAATCGTCCTCAGGCAGTCATCTTTAACACCCTGTATCTTTGTAAATAAGGACTTTTCGAAAAATTACAATTTATGTTTTTTTCATGATTAGACGTCTCCAATTCGTTCACAAATTTTGACCACCTGTTTTAGAAACACGTTGTAGAATGAAGTACGTTGGTACCTTTTGACTAATCCTAAAATAAGAAAGTGATCCAAAACATGTATTTTGCAATTTTAATGCAAGTAGTCTGCTTTAATTATTAACCTTGACACCGTCCAAAATATTACTATTATTGCAGGTATGCATGTAAAAATAATTTTGTCATTGCCCGTTATGTGCGTTTTTAAGTCTATCAACAGGGACATATTCTTGTTATTATGTAATTACGTAACGTATCTAATTGTTAAGCAGATTGTATATTATTTCTTCATTTCTTCTATTTAGTCGTAGATTGAAATGTATAAATTGTGTGAATGTTGAATTTTTCGACAGTCACAAGCGGTCTACTGATTCATATAATAATTCTAACATATTTTTTGATATTAAAAATAAAATCAAAATGATGAAATTTGTAAGTATACTTAACTAACTTACTCACAATTACTTGATTTACCTAAGTATTTTGGTATCATTTTATTTTAAAAAAAGTAGTCCATATTGAAGTGGAGTAAAGACAGTTAATTTTATTCTCATAAAAGTTTATTTCTTTTTTTTAATTTAAATGATTTATTGAAAGAAAGTAAAGTAATGAGTAATTTGATTTATTTTAATAATTTTTACTTTAACAATTTCAAATTGAGAAATTACAAGAAATGTAATTATTGTAACATAAAACATAAATTTTTCACGTAATGAAATTAATATATTTCTCCTTATAACATAAACATAACTTTAAAACAGAATGGAAAATAGCTTTTCGTAAATTTACTAAACACTGAGGATGGGTTCTGGTGCTCCGAAACATGTAAGGTTTGAATAAAAATTTATAGAGAGATCTACTAAATTTGTTTCGTGGAGGTTGAATTTTATTTCCTGAGTATATTATCATTTATGTTTTTCTTCAGATATGGGAAAATAAAAAAAATAATAATAATAATTTATCAGACACTGCTAGTCGATAATAGAAAATTAGAAATAATAAAATGTTCTTGTTTTTTATATACAGGGTGTTTCATAATATATGCGCAAAAATATGAAAAAGTTTCTATTAACTTACTCTCTAAAATGCACAATTTTCGAGATACAGGGTGTTGAAATTGAAAAAAAAATCGTTTTTTTTGCGAATATCTACGGTACCGTTTATCGTACAGAAAACAGCCTTTGTATGAGTAGAAAATTCATAATAAGCTATGTTTTGTGCAAGTATTTTTTTTTTAATTCATAATCTGTGAAAATTTTAAACGGGTAGTGGGTGTTTTTCTCACCAATTTCTACGCCACTGGAAAAAGTACGGTTTTAAGATACCCATTTGAACCGCCAATGTGTTCTACACAAAAAAGGTGCTCTTGGTCATAACTGACCCTTCTCGAGGAAAATCAACTTGCTGAAAAAAATGGTCAATTTTTTGAGATAAATTTAAATTTTTCTACTAATTAAACGTTAACTTCATAATTGCAAGATAAAGAAAAAATAAAAAATGATAGAAAAATTTGTGTTTTCAAAATTCCCCAAACCGTAAAAAAAGTCGAAGAATTGCTGCGTTCATTGAAGCTAACGGCGGACATTTCCAACATTTAATTTAACTGTGTACCTACTGTGTATGATTTCTTATTGTTCTTTTTTATTTTGCAATTATGAAGTTATCGTTTGCTGTTGTTACTTGTTCTAACGTTTAAAGAAATCTCGTTTAGAATATCATTTTTGTGTAGAAAATAGTGGGGGTTCAAATGGGTATCTTAAAACCGTACTTTTTCCAGTGGCGTAGAAATTGGGGAGAGTAACACCCACTACCCCTTCAAGATCTTCACCAATTGTGAATTAAAAAAAAATCTTGCAAAGAACATAGCTTATTATGTGTAGATTATGCTTACAAAAGCTGTTTTCTGTACGATACATGGTTGCAGAGATATTCGCAAAAATGGATTTTATTTCAACCCTGTATCTCGAAAATGGTTCATTTTAGAGGGTAAGTTAAGAGAAACTTTATTTCATATTTTTGGACGAGCTTTGACATCTTAAAGTCCTGCGCATATATTATGAAAGAGCCTGAATACAGTGTCCACATAAGCACCCTCCGCTCATTCGTGCAGTAAGTTTTAGCTTAGACCGACCTAGCCTATATTATGATAGTGTTCAAAATGTCAGTTAGGAGACCAGACCAAGATTTTCTTTCATGCTGTCTAATCTAAGAAAATGGAAAACTAAAGGCTTGAGAGTTTCAAGTATCAAATTTTCTTAAATCATTTTCCCATGTAGTAGATTGTAGAAATTTCTGAAATTTAGAAGCATGATTTGCTAACCAATAGATACATACTGCTACTACTAGCTGACGTCAAAAGCTTAATATATATTTTTTGTATTTCAAAAAATTTAAACAAAATTAGTATATAGGTAACTTCCTTCTGCTTGAAAATATCCCGACAAAATATTCTCCTGTCATATATCCGCCAACGAAGCGAGTTTAACTGATTCTTGTCAGTTTTTCTTTTACTTAAGTTTTCCGTTGTCTTTTCTTGGATTGAAAATAAATAATGGCTCAGTGTATTGTATGTTAAAAGCTGAATTATTTTTATTAAGAAATATATTCTTCGAAAAATTGTTTTTATAAAAGACAAAATTACTAGGTATATTATTTAAACTTTTGTAGAATGGAATTCAATTGCAGCATGTCTAATGAAAATAAAAAAAAAAAATTGAGATATAATAATTTTAAAAAATTATTATTTAAAATGCGCAACTACTAAAACCAACTTATGTTATTTTCATTTAAGAATTCAAACAATTTTTAAGTTTAAATATTTCCAATTTATTTTTATAATAATAACGACATGTTCGCCAATACTGTAGCTTTATCAATTTTGATTTCTTAAATTAAAACCACATAAGTTAATATGAATTTCCAACAAGTCTCGGCTAATTCAATTCAATTAATATGGGTAATACCATTTAAAAAATCTTCCCTCAATATATGATAATATATTGTTGATTAAGTAGCTAAATAATATTATTTTATTGGATTTTAGATTTGTGTTTTATTCGCACTGTTTGCTTACGTTAACTCCAGTTTCGTAGCCAGTCCAGTAGCATACCATGCTCCTCTTGTGGCGTCAGTTCCAGTTGCAACATCATATCAGAACACTTACAAGGTAAGCATATCCATAAATCTACGAACACCTCTAAATCCGTTATGTAATTTAAACATACAGATTAATTACAGACTTATAATGACTATCCAAGTATTTTGATTACTGGTTATAAGACAAAACAACTCACTGCCGCCACACGTAACCATATATTATGATTACCCTTAACTTAATTCCATGTTGGCGAGGTGCTGTTTTAGAACCCCAGTGCCAAAAGTTAAAAGTTTAACTTTATTTGTTAACCCAGATGTTTATTCACAAACTCGACAAATAAAAAAATATATGCTATAAATTCTATTGTCCAAATTTTAATTGTTGATTCCAGATTTCTAGATCCGCCATTCCCGTAGTAGCAGCGACATCTCCATTAGTGCATCATTCTCCACTAATTGCTGCTCCTGCTGTAGCATACAATGCACCCGTATTGTCTCACTATGCTCATTTACGCTAAATATTAAAAAACTATTAAATACATTGTAAAATTGTACATAGAAAAATAAATTAGAACTTGACATATTTGTACATTTATTGCTACTTGAAATGGTCTGGAAGTTAGAACTAACTACAGGCGTGGGTAGTACATACGCTTAGGTCTCGTATAGACAAACATAATAAAATTATTATTATTATGAGCATCTAATAAAAATAAGAAAATAAGTAAAGTGACAGAAGTTGACATGCAACGCTATAAAGCTCTATTCCCAACGAGTTCCGGACATTGTGCCCAGCTAAGTTAAATTTAATTTTAAGAGATATCTTTTTAATCGATACCAGTAAATGCTTCTTTTTATTCTTATTTACCTTTAGTTCCTTTTAAATTATTAGTAGAGTCTTGTCCTTTGAGAGTGAAATAGCTCAAACACAGAGTGGTATATATTGTTTTTATTTTATACGCATGCGATTTATAAATCGGTAATTTTTATAGGAGAAGAATGTTTATTTTTGTATTCATGTACCAGATATAAATGTACCCCCCTTTAACTTTTTCATTTAATGTTTTAGAAAAAAGTGTCACAAATAAAAGTTAAATGGTTCAAATAAATTTATTAAAAAGCTATTTTATATATTATATCCTGCGTCAGAAAGTTTGGACGTGGTCCAACATTCTTATTTCAAAATAGTACCTTAATTTTTTATTTGATTTTTGTATTCTCTATAAAAAACCGAAGAACATTTAAATATGATGTTTTGTAAAAGCTGTTTCTCCTCAATGACAATATTTTTAACCAAAAGCTTATTCCATCCTGGATGGTATACTATCATTTGTTCAACTAAAAACTCTATCTCAAAATAACAGTTTATTTATAATAGTAAAATACAAGTGATTATAGAGGGTTATTTGTAAGTAGACCTGAATATTTTAGGACGTGATAGCAGTGATCATAATAAGCCAATTTAACTCTATAGAACCCTGGTACAAAGTGGACCCTTTTCGAGATATTCGAATTTTTAAGATTTATTGAGAAAGTGTCAAACATTTAAAATGTTTTTTTAATTTGGTCTCGTTTTGAAGATTTTTGGTGTTTTTTTGTTAAAAATAAGATACTTAAATAAAAGTAAAATTTAAAGTACGTAAGTAAGAAATCTGCTAATTACTGCACCGGTGGCCCTTTAAATCTACATTAAAAATGTAAAATATTAATAACGCTTTTAGTTAAATCGACGGTTTGTCAAAAATATTCACATACATTTTTTGGTACAGATTGCTGAAAAAATAACTATTGTTTTTATTTATCCAAATTATCAGAAACAGTTGGGTGTACTTTAAATTTTACTTTTAATTAAGTGTCTTATTTTTAACAAAAAAACACCAAAAAATCTTCATAACCAGACCAAATTAAAACAATATTATAAATATTCGACTGCAAGGTGCTATAACGTCCTGAAATATGCTGGTCTACTTACAAGTAACCCTGTATATCCGTATACCTGTCACAATACACAATTATAATTCTATGACCAAAATTCAACGAATGCAGAATGCATCGGAATAATAATTTATACAATTACCTACTTACTTTTACTATTATTTAATCAAATTTGTAGTAAATCAAATATATTAATATAGAATGAAGTACATTTGTACCTTCTGACTAATTCTAAAAAAAAATGATCCAAAATATAAAGGTGCTGTCCGTAATGTAACGAAATAACGGTAGATTATTATCAAATGGTAGATTTTAAAAGAAAAGCCGAGAGACGTCAGTCCTGATGTAGGTAGTTTTAGCAATTTTGTAGAAGTATTTGACTCGAAATATGTCCCATGGGGGTACCACCAACCAAATAATGTTTAGTAGTAGGAAATAAAAGTCTGACTTTTATTTCCTACTACAATACATTCACTCCACTTCAGAATGGACTACTTCTTTAAAATAAAAATAATGTTTAGTTCAAATTTCAGCCCCTATTTTTTAGTTTTTTGAGTTGCTGCTGTCGTCCTAAGCACAATGATGTTCCCCATGTGGAGGGTAGATTGTAGATTGTTTTTCGGAGTCGTTTAGGCGGTTTGGCCTCCCCTCACTTCGACCTGCAGAAGATCTTTTTGTGAATGACTCTAATCTATGAATTGCCCAGCTGTCTCACACTTTTCATAAAGTTGATGATTTCTCTGGGGGCTAAATTCCTTGCCTCGTCGGGTGTTAGGGTCACCCCTCCCAAGTAACAAAATATAGTTCTAGGAAGGTTGTATATTGGTGCTAGAACCACTTTATGGATTTTGTTTACATATGCCATTAGGTATAAAACAACCTCCTCTAGCCGGCTACACAAACTCCTGGTGACCAAAAGGGCCCACGCTACAGAACCTCCTGCTAACCTAAAAGTTGTCGACATTTCAGAACCTTAAGGTTCAATATTGAATATTTGTGCAGCTATAATATAACCTTTATATATCCTTACTAGCCAATATATAACTGAATTATAACCCATGAATCACAGGTTTAAAGTTCTAATTTAGCCACTAAAAGGTTCTAACTAGCTCCTTGCGAATTATCAACTACAACCTATTAGTAAAGAGTTGATCTGCGGAAAGCAGTCTTAAAACTATTAAGTAAAATATATTACAGACTGCTTCTAATTTTTGGATTAGTTGGTTAATATACGGTATTATTTCTAGTTAAATAACTCTTTGGTAGGTAATATTGTAATGGTAAATTATGATAATTATTTATCATTCAATATACGTGATATAAAACTGCATGAAATAGCGGACACAAATTGCTGATTTTAATGCACCTTCTATTTTACTCTCAAAATATTATATAAAAGTAGCATAAAATTCATGGGCTATCGATATTATTAGTATAAATATTTTTTTTAGTTATATTTAAAATACAAGGGAAATATTTTGTTTTTAAAAGTAGTCGAAATTTTAATATACGGAAACCTATGAATATAAAATTATGAAAAAATGTGTTTCCCTAACCTAAAACTACGCAAAATTACCTATATTTTCAAAAATATTTTGTTATTTAACTATGTCATAATCTTAAAATGGCCGATAGGAAACAAATGCTTATAAGCTTTTGAAATAACCAAAATATAACCTAAGTTGCTTGAAAGTCTGAAAATATGCTAAAATATAACCTTAAGATCAAATTCGTAACCTAAATAATGCTTAATAACACTTTTCAGAACTAATAATTGCCTTTATACAACTCGAGCTTAAAAGTGGCATCATCGCAACTTTCTAACGACCTGTTTAGTATTGTTTTGGATGTGTAGTTGTGATCACATGCCAGCTTTTATTCATATTTATTATACAGTGTGTCTTTTAATTGAAACGGTAAGTACAAAGTAATAATCGCTGATAAGCTGAAAATGTTCCTAGTTTTCTTGTTCTAATAAGATGCAAGCAATGTGGGTAAATAGGGGAATATTATCATGGCCTCCAAGATCCGAAGCTGGAAAAGTCCATGACGAATTATCTGTACCTGGCAAAGGTTGGAAAACATATACCTGCATAGTTAAAAGAATGTTTTCTTCGTACAAGGATGCTTGTGGAGAGCAGGAAAGAATGCAAGATCTTGCTGATATGGATGGAGAAAGTGATAGTGTTGGTAGTTACCAACCTACCTCTGATCCAGCTGATTTCAATAATTTGCGACACCTGTAAATTGAAATTCAATGTAAAAAAAACTACTTTTTCTCTTTATGTCAAATAGACACTATGTTTTTCAAATGAAGAAAGCTTGAGCGACGCTTTAAATATTTAACTGCTTTTTTAAACTTTGTTACAAAATTGATGCAAGTATATAATATAGCGACACAAAGGATCCTCCTTCATATTAGCTGTAGCAAAGATTAATCTACACAAGATTAATCTTTGGCTGTAGGATGTTATATATATATTTTTTGTATGCTTCCAACATTCTCACCTTTAATAAATGCCCTTGCTGGTGAATCACTTATAAAACATTTAAGGGATACCTACATTTCCTTTATATTTTCCAACGCAGATGCCATCTTTCAGAACTACCAGAAGCTCTTCAACAAATTTTGACAAATATTCATTAATGTCATTAGGCTTGCCTTTACCATAATACAAACCAATCACCATTGGTTTAGTATTTAGTTCATTTATGTTGAAGAGAATAGGCCAAAATTCAAACTTGGAAGATGTAAAAATCGGAACACCTTCAATATTTATATTAATCGAAATATTTAAATTTGTTTTTGTATAACCATTGTGTAACCATTGTGCCAGTACCTCCCTCCAGCAATTTCATCAACTTCAATTTTTGTATCAGGTGTAGCCAATAAGGTTCGAGGTCCTTAGGCAGCCCGAAATTACTGTTTTTATTTAAAATATTTTGAAAATTGAAATTTGATTAACCTGCTCATTAGCAATTCGTTGAAAGTTCTGTCGCACCTTTCTTTTAAAATTTCCACTACGAACTCGCTTTTCGTGAGACATTCTGTATAGATTCAGGAGACGTTGATGTTACCTTCTGTCTAGGCGAAAACGAGACTAAAAGATAATTTTTGTGACCAAATAGATTTTAAATAAGGGAAGTAGTATTGAGTTATGCCAGAAAGCTTATTTAGTAACCTATAACGCATCGCTTCAATTAAATAGTCTTTAATCAGTTTTAAAATGGGCTACATGGTTATGGAAAAGTTGTTTAAATGACTTCAAGGCACAAAAAATGCGAAGTTATAATTAGGTTCTAAACTAGCAGCAAAAAAAAACTTATAAGTCTTACTTTGGCATTTAAGTGACTAAAAAATGCCTTATATATAATAATTTCAAAACCTTAAGGTTTTAGAACTACTGGGTCCTAAAACTCCTCATATATATATAGTTGATTTAACGTTTTTCAAACATGTTTCAAGCTGTATGTATGATTTCATAGTTCTAAGACCAAGAAGCACAATATATTACCTATGTATAGTTTTTAAGCTTAAGAAAAAGGCACACATTACCCATTTATAACCTTAAGGCAATTTTAAAGTCTTCCTCCTTAAAGAAATGTTACTTGGGGCTCCAAGGTGTTTTAGCCTTTTGCAGAAAAGTGCCATGCATTCGCAGAGCACGTGTTCTGTTGTCTCTGTTGCGTCTTCGCAAAACCGACAAGTGTCGTCCTCGGTTAGGCCCATCTTTTTGAGATGGTACTTCACTGGGTGGTGTCCCGTAAAAAGGCCTGTAATTCACCTTAGGTCGCTTCTCTCCAGTTGGATAAGCTTCCTTGCGTTGGCCTCTGAAGGTTTAATAAACCTTTTTGATTGTCTTAGGCCTGGAGTGTTTCCTTTTCCCATCTCCGAAGTTCTTCCTTCATATGTCATGTGGAGGGCAACATCAGAAGATTTTTGAGAAATGGCAGGTTTTAGTTTCTAGTATTTTGACCTACGTTACTATTACGCCATAACTGCTGTTATCGTAATAAACAAATACCAGTGGCGGCTTGTCCTATGAAGCAAGTGAAGCAACGCTTCACCTAAACAATCAGCTAAATTAATAATATTTATGTATTTAATTCTATTTTATTGTGTAATTATTTTTCTCCATATAAAATTTAAACTATAAATTAATGTATACTTAATTTTCAACCTGCTTTACCATAAAACTGTAATTTTGAATTTCGTCTTCATCTTATACTTATCTTTATCCTATACACCTATTTAAAATACCTATAGGTATTTCTCTCTTTTTTTATTCGTGTAATAATAGTAAAACATTATTTATTTCGGTCTCTCTCATCCCTGTATGCGGCAGTTGACACCCTTGCCAGTGCTTGTGTCCTGTGACACACAAATAGCCTATTTATTTATCATATACGTTCTTATGCAGATGAAGCGTGCCTCAAAGCATTTTCATCTATTATTCAGCAACAATGGGCAACACTGCCATCTGGCATATACCCACTATACAACCACCTATCTCTCTTCTTATAAACATAGTTGCCAGCGTTTAATTGTACTAAGCATAGCATACGAATCTTGCCATTAAAAAAACATTATATGAAGCACGCTTCAAATAGATGCAGCAGAGATTTAATGTAAAATAAGGTTATATGACAACGCTTGGCGAGTGTTTTGTACATTGAGGTGGGAAGAGACGCTCTAACGTGGCCAAAAGCGGGTGCAGGTATACGACCTCTATCATTTGTCGTGCTTTCAAGTTTATAGTGTTATTTACGACTATTTTACAAGTTTACTTAAGTTTTTCGTGTTTTTTTTGGACGGTTATTTGACAATATACTATAATGGTGTCCTGTGCTGTGCGTAGTTGCAGTAGTAGAAGTGAAATCGACCAGAAAATATCAGGAATAACGTTTCATAGGTATGTACCAAATATTGTAAACATTGTACATGGACGTATTTAGGGTTTTTTTAGGCGAACTTATTAAAACACATTATTATAGGAGTCTGGTAGCATTCTTCTTTCTGCACTGAACAATTGACACGTGCATTGTAATTTATTTTTTTTTACAAATTCTTTTACTTGATTTCTACTCTCAAACTCTCTACTTTTTCATCACTTTCTAGCAAAAAAGACCCCTAAATGTGTGTTAAAAACATATTCTGGTTTTTAGATTTCCTAAAGATCCTGCTCGTAGACATATCTGGACAGAATATATGTCTCGAATTAATTGGATACCAACGAGAAATGTACACAAATATAATTTATCCAGATCATGATTATCTTCCTGGACCATTTTCTGAATTTTCGAAATTCATTATTGTTTATATTGCTGGATTTGTTGTTTTTAGTTTAAAGAAGCAAATTATTTGCAGAGAATGTCGAGATGCATTAATAAGTGTTATTCTTTTATTAAAATGAAGGCAAAAAAGGATTTACAAATTCCTTCAAAAGATGTTTTAGACGTTTGCTTCCAATCCGAAAAGATCATAAAAAATCGTGTAGTAGCTACTAATGAAAAGTTGTCCGCAGGATTCATAATAAACCTTGTTTTAAAGGAATTTGTAAATAGTAATATTTTTCCTAATTTAGTTGTGCACGGTTTTGATCAATCAGTGTTTGATAACCATATACATTTACTTATCAAATATATTGCGACTAAATATGTTAATACCAGGATGTATTATTTAAATAAAAATAAAGTGGATAAGCATAGCCCAACATTTAAATAAAATTCTTTTGTTTAAGGGGTATTAATATATAATTTATAAAGTACTAACGTATTTTATTCCTGTATTTAGGTATCAAATATCAATAATTACCTATATTTAAGTATTTTGTACACTGCATAATATTTCAAAATAAAGTATAAACCCGAGCTGCAAATTAAAAGCAAAAACGTCAACAAAAATAGTTAATGCGGCTCTGGAGAATCCGCCATATTGGTATACGATTACGCCCCACCCAATGCACCCGTTTGTGTACAATGTAAAATAATGCTTATAGTGACTCCTTATATCTCAATGGTTTTGTACCTATATGTCGATTATTATTTTGATTATATCTATCTCTATCACACAGTGGCAAATTTCTAGTGATATGCTAATATTATTTTTATTTACTTTTCGGGAAGCTTCAAGTTTTGATATTTTGAATACAAATTAGTCTTTCTATTTAGTTACCTACATATTTAATTGAAGTTTTAAAATCTAAAAAAGTAGTGAACAAATTAAAAAAATATATATACCGTTATTAATTAGTAGGTACCTACCTATTTTTATCAGAAATAAATGGGTAGGTACCGTAAAATATTGTTCTTTTAATAATATAGTATATTATACTCGTAATATCTCATACTTTATGGCGTAAATTATATTTACGGTGACATCAGGTAAGCGCAGTTATTATGAAAAATGGTAGTTTATTTTTTAATTTTAACTAAAGTTAAGTTTTTTTAATCAACACTCCTTTTAAGAACAGAAAAATTTTGTTAAAAATATACAGACACACCTGTTCCAGATTTAAATAAATGTTTGATAAATATAAAAAAAGACAAATGCATAAAAGCAGAGCTTTTAATAATACCTGGTATGAGGCGTATTATGATTTATAATAATAATAATAATAATAATCTTTATTGTCTAACAGGTTAAAAAACCCAATTACAAGACAATCCGACTAAATACATAATATCGTGTAGTAAACAATAATTTAAATACTTAATTGCGAATTCAAAACAATTCTGAATCTTAAATCTATACCTAAACTAATTAAACATTATAAACAAAAATAAAAATAAACAAAAATGGCGAACGGAGAAGAACACGATCGACCTCAAACGTCCCGACTGCGGAGGTAACCAATGACATTATTTTTAAAAGTAGATATTGGATCCCCAAAATAGTTGACCATAATATGAATGCTTTTGTCATTACACTGGTGACAGGCCTGATACAACGGAGCCTTGGTTTCATAATTAGTATGTATATGAGGTAGTCTGAATAATCGATGATGCCGAGCATAGTACTGGGGTAGATGGAAATTCAGTTGCTCAAGAAGAGCAGGACAGTCTATCATGTCATTTAACAACCTAAACACAAACGTTTGACCAACCAGAACTCTGCGCATAGCGAGTGAATCAATTTGAAATCTCGCCAATAAATAACGGTGATCAATCCCGCGAGCTGGAAACACACCCTCAGTTTTAAATAATAAAAATTTAAGGAATCTACGCTGGACGGACTCCAATTTACGCACATGGATGTCATAAATAGGGGACCAGATAAATGACGCATATTCGAGTTTAGACCGCACCAAGGTGTAATATAAATTTAACAAACAGTTCGTGTCACGAAAGTCCCTTCCCATGCGGAGAATAAATCCCAAACTTTTTAAAGCATTCTGAGTTATATGCTGAATATGATAATCAAATGACAAGTCACTATCAATGAACACTCCGAGATCCTTGATCACATCCCTTTTCTGTAGAGGTGTATTATTAATTCTATAATTAAAATTTAGTGGGCTATAACGCTTCGAAATTGTTAACTGTCCACATTTGTCAATGTTCACGGGCAGTCCATTCGCGACACACCATTGTTCCAGCTTAAATAGGTCGTTTTGAAGGTCATGACAATGGTCGTAATCATCAACAATTCCGTAGAGCTTCAAATCGTCCGCAAACAGTAGAGAGCGACTTTGCATGTCACTTATAATATCATTAATGTATATGGAGAAAATTAACGGGGCCAATATGCTACCCTGCGGTGCCCCGCTAGTCGCGGAAAATGTATGGGATTGGAATCCATTATATTCCACAAACTGACTTCGTCCCGAAAAGTAGGAGGCAAAAAACTCTACCAGATCCCAACGGAACCCTATATTTATCATCTTTTGTTTGGCAATTGAATGACTGATCCTATCGAATGCCTTTGACATATCAGTATAAATGACATCTACTTGGGAACCCTCGCCAACTGCCCTGTAGACATCTTGCGCAAAACATGTTAAGTTCGTAACAGTGGATCGCTTTTGATAAAAACCGTGTTGTTCAGGTATTATACGCAACTTTACTTGACTAAATATTTTTTCATGAAGTATGGTTTCGAAAACTTTAGCAAAATTAGATGATAATGAGATGGGTCGATAGTTGACTACCCGGTCAGCTTCAGAGGATTTGTGAATTGGACAAACTCTAGACATCTTCCAGCGATTCGGAAACGTCCGTGATTGAAGGGACTTGTTGAATATTGTCAGTAGTGGTTTTGATAAAACATACGCACAGTCACGAAGGAGAAAAGAAGGAATGTTATCTGGCCCGGAGGTTAATTTGGCTTTAAGCTTTTTAAGAGCTTTCATAACATCCTCCTCATCCAGCGTTCCAATTGAGATGACGTCATTAAAGCTCGACGAATCAATACAATCAATACTCTCGGAAGGAACATAAACAGAACTGAAAAAACTAGCAAACGAATTGACAATCATTTGAGGATCCGACACTCGCTCACCAGAGACATCCACCATCGCACCCGGTATTCGGGATTTACGTTTTTTATTTTGGACAAATTTCCAAAATTCTTTAGGGTCAGTTTTTATTGCATTCTGTACATGTAATAAATAATTACTATATTCAATGTTAATGTTATGTTTGATTCTAGCGCGCAGGGTGCAGAACATATCCAGATAATACTGCGATTTAGTTGACTTCCATTTCTGAAAATATTTATACTTTTGTCTGACTTCCCTAATTAAATCATGACTAAACCAGCATGGGTAAGCATATGAGTAAGCATATGATTTGCTAACAGGTAGCATAAAAGTAATTTAATTAACAGTTTCATAAAATGTGTTTTATTTAGTATTAGGTATTATGAAGTAGGTAAATATATTCTAGATATTAATTACACTTTAATTAAGGTTTTTAATAAAACAATACTTAGGTAGGTACTATTATAAACATAACTATATATATTTTATGCAGTTGACGAAGTAGGGATATCCCTATTAATTTTCGCTACCTATCAAGTATATGACTTTATTTTATGTTATGCTTCACCACATTAAACTGCCACAAGCCGCCACTGACAAATACGCGTCTGGCCCATTCGACCTTGAATCGGACAATATCTTGTTATGGTTCAGCTACATAGCGGGATCTCCCGATTTGAACCTCTTAGACTATTTTCTATAAGGAACTCTCAAAAACCGTGTTTACCGAAATAGACCACATAATTTAGATGAATTAGTAGTAGTAGAAGTAATTAAGGCACCGCATTCAAAACGAGATGCTTAACGAAGTCAATTTTAATATTTTGACCTACGTTACTCGCTATAACTGCTGTTATTGTACTAAATAAATGCGCGTCTGGCCCATTCGACCTTGAATCGGAATATAACTTGTTATGGTTCAGCCACATGAAGATATAGGTATTATTTTATCTGCCGATAATTTTGTTTTGCTCTTTATGCTAGTTATTGTGTTGCTCTGACGCCTGAGTGTTTTTACCTGCTATTTGCGATTTTCATTTCAACTACTTTCTTCATTCTAAATTACCTCTCTTCACAAATAAATTCCTCCTCTGTGCTTTTTGGAACTTTCTTGGGATGGGAACCCAAATGATAAGTTACGGCGGTCGACAAAGATATTATGATCAGGTTAGTGCTCTGTTGAATGCATGAACGCATCCTGATCGACATATTTCAAAGTCTACTGTAAGCAGATTGGTTCAATAATTTGCAACTTATGGTCACATAAAAAATCAAAATCAGAGCGACTATCTTAAACCCACAATGAGCAGTTGAACGTTTTGCTTGCTATTCAGCTGTCAGAGGATTTGAACCCCTTAGACTTTTTTCTTTTCAAAAACGGTGTGTACCTAAATAGGCCACAGAATTTAGATGAATTAAGGGACAGCATTCAAAACGAGATGCAATTGATGGAAAGTTTAGCCCATGCCAAGAGTTTAACGGTGCCACTTCTCTGTGTGGTCTTCCCAAAAACAAAATTACTTAGGTATTTTTGATATTTCATTAATCACAAAGCAACACATCCAAAAGTGGATAAGGATGCAAAAATATACGTTTTCTCAAAAATATTCTTATTTTACTCCCGTATGTGGCACAGAACTCAAAACTGTCTAAAATATAAGGGTTGCAAGTTGAAACAAAAATTACTTAGATGGTGCCCCCGTCATGCGGCAGATTTCGGATCAAATACGTAGGTTACAAAATTGCTAAACATAAATCAAAACTGACGTGTCACAGCTTTTCGTTTTTACCATTTTGAAAATTTTAGTAATGTATTTTTCTTGAACCTTGTTACAGTTTTTTTTATATTCTTTTCTTTTATTGGGTTTTAAGGTTCTTTTAAGCAAAAAAATGTGTTTTCCCTTGTGAAATATGTTTATTTCATGTCAATTTCCGTACAACGTTTCGGCTCATTCGCCTTCCTCAGGTACATCTCTTTCTTACCAACATCGCATGGTTCTGTGAAATATACCACTTTTAGTGGGTATTTTGTTTGAATTTGAATGAGCCGAAACGTTGTACGGAAATTGACATGAAATAAACATATTTCACAAGGGAAAACACATTTTTTTGCTTAAAAGAACCTTAAAACCCAATAAAAGAATTTTGAAAATGTTCAGTTACCTTACGGTCACCCTGTATATGCAATTCTAGTGCAAGTAGTCTGCTTTGGTTATTAACCTTGACACCGTCCAAAATATTACTATTATTGTAGGGACGCATGTAATATTAATTTTGTCATTGCCCGTTATGTGCGTTTTTAAGTCTTTCAACAGGGACATAATATTCTTGTTATTATGTAGGTATTTGCGTAACGTATGTAATTGTTAGGCATATTGTATAATATTTCTTCATTTCTTCTATTTAGTCGTAGATTGAAATGTATAAATTGTGGGAATGTTGAATTTTTCGACAGTCACAAGCGGTCTACTGATTTATATAATTCCTCAATTGGTTTTTTGAAATTTCAAAATATTCAAAATGATGAAGTTTGTAAGTATACCTAACTAACTTACTCGAAATTACTTGATTTAGTATCCGTAGTTGCAAAAAATAAAAAAGTTTCCAAATCGGCTTTTTCGAAACTTTTACAACATTTTTAAATGGAATACCTTTTATATTTTATGAGAGTTAGGTGGCATTTTCTATGCGGCTGTTTCTAAAAACATATAACTTATCTCTAATAGTTTTTAATTTATAGACATTTTTCTTTCCAATAGAGAGAAAAAGTAATGAAAATAATACAATTATAATAATAATTATCAAAATTATGTTAGAACTTGCCGGGAAAGTTTTGGGGTGACACAACCGATTTTTTTAGCGATTTAACCGCTTCTTTTTAGTTTTTCTTTTACTTTCAAGTTTCCCGTTGGCTTTTCTTGGATGTCTACCGTTTTTCCGGATGTCCTTCTACCTCAGAATTGTTGTGACATACATTGAAAATAAATAATGGCTCAGTGTATTGTATATGTTAAAACCTGGATAATATTTATTAATAAATATATTCTTCGAAAAATTGTTTTTAAAGGCAAAATTACTAGATTATTTGAAATTTTGTAAAATGGAATTCAGTTGCAGCTTGTAAAAATATGTTGTTGATTAAGTAGCTACATAATTTTATTTTATTGGATTTTAGATTTGTGTTTTATTCGCACTGTTTGCTTACGTTAACTCCAGTTTCGTAGCCAGTCCAGTAGCATACCATGCTCCTCTTGTGGCGTCAGTTCCAGTTGCGACATCATATCAGAACACTTACAAGGTAAGCAGATCCATAAAGCTATGAGCACCAATAAATGCGTGATGTAATTTAAACATACAGATTCATTTGGAGACTTATAATAAAGATCCAAGTATTTTGGTTAGTCGTTATAAGAAAAAAATATCACACTGCAACCATATCACGATTATCCTTAACTTCATTCCATTTTGGCGAGGTCCTGTTTTCAAATCACAATGGAAAACGTTAAAAGTTTTACAAAATATAACCTATAAATTCTATTGAATATGTTCAAATATTAATTATTGTTGATTCCAGATTTCTAGATCGGCCATTCCCGTAGTAGCAGTAGCCTCTCCATTAGTGCATCATTCTCCGCTAGTTGCTGCTCCTGCTGTAGCATATTCCGCACCCGTATTGTCTCACTATGCTCATCTACGTTAAATTTTAAAAACTATTAAATACATTGTAAAATTGTACATAGAAAAATAAACAAATTAAAACTAGGAATATTTGTACATTTATTGCTACTTGAAATTGTCCGGAAATTATAACTAATATATTATAATTAATATACATATACCCACACTACATCTACCAGATGGCCGTTTCGTCGATAAACAATTTGTCAGTAATGGTTGTCCAGTACCTATGTGGCAGAAATGCCAGGAAATCTTATTAAGTGAAGTTGGTGTTATGATCTCTATTTATTTATTTTAGAATTGCTCGTTTTTATATACATTACATATCAGTTAGTTAATTAGGTACTTAATTAATTAATTTTCAATTCATTAAACAATGAAAATTTAATTCAATAAGTAGTTCAAAGCAAATTTATTTATTGTTAATTAATTTATAAATGAATGTAAAAGAAAAGTACCTAACGACGGCGTGTGAAAAGAGGCAAATCCAATTCTTGTTTATGAACAATGACTTAAAGAATAGACAACACATTTGAATTATTAAATCTATTTTGTTTTGTTCCGAACACTGCAAAAGAAATAGAGAACTAAACACAAACGACAAGTCATGAACAGACAATGGCAACACCGCAATACGGTTAGTAACCAGTTTACTGTACATACACGGCCGGTGAGCGGTCGCAACGAAAATATTTGGAAACTATTATTTTGTAACATGGAATTCTGCCGAAAATCGAATTAAAAATGCTTTTGGAACAGTTAGGTACTCCCGTTGTGTTGCATAATGTAAGCAGATCATTGGAAACAAGGATCGCACTTTATATTGGATAGGATTGGCAATCACGTTGAGCATTTGCTTTAATTTGGTAAATTTTAATAATAAATTAATATTAATAATTAATAAATGAATGGTTTTACTAATTACCGAATACAAAAAAGCAATAGAAAATTATTTTTTGGATCAATAATTTCATTATCGTACGAAGAATCAGGTAGAGGAGTATCGCAAACTGATACAGGAACTTGGCGAGAGAACTGCACGAGGTGAGAGCAACTTAAAAATTAGATACTTCAGTGGTAAGCCCAAAATTGTGTCTCTGGTTTTAAACCGCCAACGTCCAACAGTTTAAAATTTCTGAACACAAAATTGGACACTTTTTATGGTTCTGTTGCTGATATTGAGAACGATGTAATAGTGCTGACTGAAACACGGCTGAACTCTAGCGTAAGTAACAGTGAATTTTTTACCAACGATTATTTTGTTTACCGCAGGGATCGCGATTTTGTAAGCACTGGCTTGTCTACGGGTGGTGGTGTATTAGTAGCCGTAAAAAATTCTATGAAAGTAGAATCTATTGACATTAGTTCTTTACATCAACAATTTAGGATGATTGACTGTTTGCTATTAAAATGTACAATCAATTATTTTTCATTTTATATCATGGCACTATATCTACCACCATCACTAACGTTTGAATTATTAGAACAGTTTTTTGAATGTCTGGAACATTTTGAACAACTATTTGATAAGATGGTTATAGTTTTTGGTAACTTTAACATACCTACATATGCCAATGGTAATAATAATGACAGACATGTTATGTGTATCGAAAATTTTGGATCGTTTTTTAATTTTAAGCAATTTAATAATATTGTCAATTGTAATAACAGACTTTTAGATCTAGTATTATCTAATATTGAGTGTGAGGTCTCACGCTACGACACACCTTTTGTTTTTGAGGATAGGCATCACCCTGCCTTGTATGTTAAATTGCATATTCCTGTCTCCGAGGCTCATACAAATTTTCCATTAAATCCTACCTCAAAATCTTATAATTTTAAAAAAGCTAATTATGTCTTGTTGTATGACTCTATACTCGCAGCGTATTGGTCGCACTTGAGACAGTGCCAAGAGGTTGATATCGCGGTGGAAAACTTCTATGAAAAATTATATTCACTGTTTGACCTGTATGTACCTAGATTTCAGGATCATGCGTGATCGTTTCCTACCTGGTTTACATCTGATATAATTTCTAATATTAAACGAAAAGAAAATTGTTTAAGAAAGTATAAGAAAACACAGGATCATGGTTATTACATCGAATACGCTAGGTTGAGAAAATTAATTAAGACTGATATTAAGTATTCATATAAAACGTATATTTCAACTATTCAAAATGATTTGCAATCTGATCCAAAAAAATTCTGGTCTTTTTTTAATCAACGCAATAAATCGTCTCGAATTCCTAATGTGATGAAATACGGTGAGGTTACGTGTGACCAGCCTGCGGCAATTTTGGCTGGTTTTAGTGAGTTTTTCGAGAGTGTGTTTCTGCCATCCACTTCTGCATCTGTAGAGGACATTGACGTCTCTTTGGTTAATAATTTTATAGACATCGAATGCATAACGAGGGATGATATTTTTTACAGTCGCGGAAAGATTAAGGCTGGGCTAACAGCTGGACCGGACTTAGGACCATCATTTATTGTCAGGGATTGTATTGGTGCCTTTGCGGAGCCACTGGAGATAATTTTTAATTTAATTTTAAGTTCGCAAAAGTACCCTGTGTTTTGGAAACAAGCAAAAGTTGTACCAGTATTTAAAACTGGTGACAAATCCCAGATTACCAACTACCGCCCCGTGTCTATTCTGTCGAATTTTTCTAAAATTTTTGAGTCAATAATATACAAACGTATTTATAATTGTGTGTGTAACGAGATTTCTATACATCAACATGGTTTCATGAATCATAGGTCGACTGTCACAAATCTTGCTCATATGACACAGGAAATATCTGAAACTTTAGACTTTGGTGGACAAATTGATGTTATATACACAGATTTCTCGAAGGCGTTCGACAGAATGGATCATGGTGTGTTGATGCAAAAGTTAAACCAGTTTGGGTTTTCGAAAAAGCTACTTTTGCTTATTTTATCCTACTTGAGTGATAGATGTCAATTTGTATATTTTAATGGACATAAATCTAATATATATTTTACGACTTCCGGAGTTCCGCAGGGCTCTAATTTGGGTCCTGTATTATTCGTCCTTTTTATTAATGATCTGGTTTCGGCTGTTGAGACAAGCAGTCTCTTATTTGCTGACGACTTTAAAAGTTTTCACTCAATAAATTCTTTGGCGGACTGTTATGCATTGCAAAATGATATTGAAAGGTTGAGTGACTGGTGTGAGAGAAATAAGCTTGCATTGAACATAGCAAAGTGTATGTCTGTTTCATATTCGAGAAAAAGGGACAGTACTGGATTTTCTTATGAGATCAATGGTGTTCCACTGTCTTCGTTGGAGACCATCAAGGACCTTGGTATTGTGTTCGATTCACAGCTTACGTTTGTTAATCACGTTCGTGGGAAGGTTGAGGAGGCCGGTCGCATGTACGGATTTTTGGTTCGGAACTGTAAGGGATTCACGGACATAAATAATATAATAATAATTAAGATATACTCGTATTATTTCTTTTTCTTTTTGTATTGTATATATATGTAAATTTTCAATGTATTTTCAGTGTATTTGTCCTTTAAAGGGATTGTTTATCTGTTGGGCAATAAAGCATTTATTTATTTATTTTTATTTATTATGAGGACAAAATAAGATGTATTTTGAAAACACCTGAATAACTTCAAAACATTAAGATTTAGGACACTTTAAAACAGTTTGAAACGCAATCAAGTCAGCTATATGATAGGGTGGAAAATACATGGTGTTCCATTTAAGATAATAGTGAAATTAGAGTTTGAATATGAGGATCAAGAAATGGAAAATGCTAAATACCCAGTACAGGAAATTTCCTTAATAACTTAGTAAATGAACTAACACACTAACTGACCATTTAAGTGAAAAAACAGTTTGATCACAGTCGATTGGATTTTATGACAATTATTTTTTTTTCTCAACCCTTGTATT
This sequence comes from Apoderus coryli, assembly GCA_911728435.2. NCBI lineage: Eukaryota > Metazoa > Arthropoda > Insecta > Coleoptera > Attelabidae > Apoderus > Apoderus coryli. The sequence goes on along the minus strand of OU452204.1, from coordinate 3,219,210 downwards.
TTGACAAAAAATGCAATAATTCAGAATGCCTTGAATTTAGGTATCTATAACAACCCAGGACCTTCCGTATGCGAAGCGCACGCTCTACCAATGACGCCAAAAACCCTTTATCAAATTGATGTGCTAAAATCCACAAAAATCATACAAAAAGAAATGGATGGTATTTTTGAGACTATACACTGAACCGAAAAGGTACGTGATATTAATAAAAAAGTGCTTCAAATCAATGAACGTCAACATTAAATTTGAGCCGATTATGGGTGACATTAGTACAATGAACGTTCGTACATAAATTCGGTAGCGAATTCTGTACGTTGAATTAATAAATAAAGAACATAAATTTATGCTCGCCGGTTATTGATCTTACGAATGATGGACATTAATTTATAACTCCTGTACGTTAAAACGATGTTACCAGGTTGTTAATGTTACGAACGATGAAGATTAATTTATGTCTCCAATACGTAAAACCGATGTTAGCTGGTTATTAATGTTACGAACGATGAACATTAATCTATGACTTTTGTACATTAAACCGATGTCTGAAGGTTATTAATGTTACGAACGAGAAACATGAATCTATGACTTTTGTACGTTAAACTAATGTTAGCTGATTATTACATTGGGTTATAATAATTGTTTTACGTAATTGTGTTCGCCGGAAATTATTATTACGAAAGATTGAGATTATTGTTCTGTATTCAATCAATAATCGCGAGCATATAGGTACATATGTATTATGTGTACTGCAAAGTGCAGTATGGTTCAAATATACTAGTACCAATGGTTAGAGAATTTAAAAACCCAAATAAGACTAAAAAAAATTATCTTGCTGTACGTCCATTGATTTGATGCACTTGCTTTGTAAATAAATTACATCATGTTTGTACGACACTCGAAATTTGGAAACTAAAGTCCGCGTAAATTCTTCTAAACAAAATTGGAAATTATTACGAGATCTAAACATTTATGCAAGGGAAAATATCACAATACCGTCTTTTATTCATGATGTTGATAATATTAATGATTTTTTTGTTCCCACTTGTACCACCAATCCGGACCCAGGAACGATCAATTTTTACTTAGGTAATAAAATTAGGCCTGATATTAACTTTGCATTTACAATGGTGGATCATGGGGAGATACTTGATGCATTGCTTGGGATTAAGTCAAATGCTGTAGGCAGTGACATGATCAGTATTGATACGCTAGTAGTAGTAGTTGTCCGTTTATAATGCCCTTTATACAGCATCTAGTTAATTACTATATAGAAACGAGGAACTTCCCAACATGTTGGAAAGAAGCCAATGTCATTCCAATCCCAAAACTAAAACTCCATCAACATTTAAGGATCTTATAGACCGATTAATATACTCCCAGCGATCTCCAAGGTTATTCAGAGAGTGATCTGCAATCAAATGAACACATATCTTGATGGGCATGGGTTGTTGTCGGAGGTCCAGTCTGGGTTCCGTCAGGGTCACAGTTGCTCCACGACATGACTTAAAATACTGGATGATGCATTGCGGGCAGTAGATCAGGGTCGATTGACGGCATTGCTGCTGTTGGACTACGCAAGGGGCATTTGACCGCATTGGTCATGGTTTGTTGCTGGCCATTGTGGGTTACCTGGGCTTTGGGGAGTCTGCTGTGTCTCTACTCGGAACATATGTGAATGACAGAAGTCAGGTTGTCATTTTGGGAACGGCAGTGTCTGGGCCCAGGACATTGCGTAGTGCCGCAGGGCATCCAGGAATCATTGCCTTTTTTTATGTATCAGGGTTTTTGTTGTTGTTATTATTATGCAGTTATCTTTAGTATTGCTAATATGTTAAGCTAGGAGGCTGTGCATCGACTTCGCCTTTTGTGTAACTTTTCTAAGTTCTCAATAAAGTCATTTATTATATTATTATTATTAATCAAAATAACAGGTTTTTAAGTAAACAGTGTGCGCCTTTAGAATTGACTTATAGAACCCATAAGTACGGTTGAATTGCAGATTTTCTTCCTTTAAGGTTTATTATATGTTCTTCTATTTCTTGAACTGTTTTAGCACAAAATAAAAAAGATTCTTGAGAGTCTTTTATTGTGTACTTTAAATGGCTTATCTTTCCACTGGCACCTTTGGAACATAGCTTAGCGGATAGCACTAAATATCCATGAAGAGCCCATAAAATTTCTCCCCTCGTATCGGCGGGTTTTCAACATTACAAAGGAATGCCGCACTGTGTTTTTTTTCGTTTTAAACTGACTTTAGTTTTGTACTTCACTAAATGGTACTTATATAAAAGGATTACTACTTACCTTATATTTCTACATTTGTTGTATTATTTGGGAACAAATTTTAAAAATAGATTTAGGAACAACTTCACTTTTCAACTGTATACATTTAACTAAACAAAACAAAAAGGACGCGTAAACAAAAAGTCTATGAGAATGTCATAATGTCAATGTTTTGAGTATTCAGTCTATGGTCCGGGTGCATTGATTTACGCGCGTTATTCAGAATTTAATGGTTAGGTTCGTAAAATTAATGCTTCGCATCCATTGAATCAACGATGATCGTTTATTAGTTTTTATGTTCGCTGTTCATAGGTGTATGATTTACAAATTATTGTGTTAAAGGCGAAGAGCATAAATTAATAAATTTAAAACATTGAAGCAATAAATAGTGACATTATATTGATGAAAAAAACATAAATTTTCGATGTCTTGCATTTATTGATTAATGTTTCATCGTACATTGTTTCTATGTATGAAATTATTAATTTATGATCACATTTCATTGTAACAGTGACCAATTCATAATATTAATGTTCAAAATATTGATGACAACCATTCATTGGTTTTACGTACAATATTTTTTTCAGTGTAACGATGATGATGATTAAAACCTCGGAACATGTTTTACACATCATAAATCTAATCAAATTTTATGTAGGTGACATATTATTTTCTTTATTATACTTAATAATATATATAAATAATAATATTGGATTGAAACAACATTTCGACAACATGTAACCTTTCTCCTCGTCAGGATTATGAACTTCTTACACTGCATCTTTGTAGTAAAGGTACTTGTTGTCGGAACGTTGGTTTGACACATGAAATAAAGTATTTTTATTTCAATTTTTGATTTCAATGAAGTTTCACAACCAAAAAACTCGAAACCATTAAAGTAAACGAAATGTGCAAGAAAACAGTTCCAATAATAAAATACTTAATATCAATATACAAGTTTGTACATTTTTTTTTACAAAATCTGTCAAATCATCAAGTATGAAAACAAATATGTCACACTGACAAATCTGTTCCATGTACTGCAACATTTAAAAAACTCAAGATTTATGTATTAAAGTAATTTTTTCCATTCCAAAGCATGGCTCAATATATTCAAAAAGCAACTCCTCAAGTTGAGGCCGACAGGGTTTTGTTGAAATATAAGTCATACGAAGATTATTTGGATTCTCTAGCAACATTTCAAGATAAATGTTATTTACAAAGTATTGAAGCTGCCAGAAGCATAGCTAATTTGGGTATGAATGGGACAAATTAGATTAAAATATACTTATCAAATCAAATCAAATTATATTTGCGTGGGTATTTCGTTACCTTGTTATGAATAATGTATGTTGTTAATTAATAATATCCACAGAATTTTGATATAATGATTGCATTTTTAAATGTATTTTTGTTATGTATTTATTGACAATGACAAATATAAGAATTAAACAAAGATAAAGCATAAACAATATAGATTTCTGCAGAACTTAAACAAAAAATAATTAACTATGAAGACCTACACTTTAATCTGATTCCATCGAGAAAAGGTTAAATATATAATATATTTAGAAACTAAATATACTAGATGTACAATGATTAAAATAGAATTAAAAAAAGAAAATGGAATTGGTACATTTTACCTTGCACGAAATGAGATAGTTCTGATTTTTTCATAATAAGTTGTATCTGATGAGGTGGTATTGACAAATCCGAGTTTTCGACTCTAAAAGCCCTCCGAATCATTGTTAAATATTACAAAAACCGATAAACTTTCACCCATTTTCCACTTTTTGACAATTTTGACCACCAAGCACTAAAGTTACGGCAAAAGTCGTTAAATACAATTTTAAAGTAAACACAATTTACAAAAAACTTCTTTGTAGGTGAAATAGTTTCTAATATACAGCAAATGAAAATGTTTGCAAAATTCCCAAAAAACGAAAATTTTACAGGTTTTTTCTGTTTGTCAATAATATTAACTACTAACTTATTTGACGGCAAAAGTTACCATATATATAATATTAAGCGGGACTGATTTTCCAACAAAAGGAGCATAATTTGTTTTTTTTAGACCTAATACTTCTAGAGATACAGCTGTGCAAAGTTGATGAGGTCAGTAAGCAAATATTTTAGAAAGGGTTTCTAAAATAAACTAAGAGTGTTAACGAAATAAACATTTTGAATTATATTTAAAAAACAATTATATACCCATGGACAAAAATATTGAATATTTTTATAGTTAAGTTCAATGTAAATATTCCTAATTTTATTGAATATTTTGATAACTAAGTTTATTCTAAATATTCCTAATTTTATCCAATATTTTGATAGTTAAGTTCAATGTGAATATTCCTAATTTCATTGAATATTTTGATAGTGGTTCCATGTAAATATTCCTAATTGTCACATTTAGCATTCCTTTTTGTTTTCACAATGTTCCTTTCATAAAACTTCACTTAAAATGTTTACAATTAACTGTTTTCCTAGTACAAAGTGTTGTTGGAAATCATGTTTAGCAAGAACTAAGGAGCTGGTGGTTTCGTCATGTAGTTTGCGTAGGAGCTATTTGGTGTAAATAAACCAAATTACTGTTTTTTTGTTTGAAATTTAGTTCTTCTTAATATATTTGATAACTTTTGCCATTAAATGTCATTAATCAATGTTGACAAAGCCTGAAAAAAACAGTAAATTTTTATTTTTTCGGAAATATTGCAACATTTTGAGTTGCTGTATCTTAAAAACTATTTCAGCTACATACACCAAATAATCTATTTTTTATTGTAAATTTTGTTATCTTCAAAATGTTTGCTGTAACATTAGGCATTGGTAGTCAAAATTGAGAAAATGTAAAAAAGTGAGAAAATTGAGCGGTTTTAAGAGAATTTTAACAATGATCCGGAGGGCATTTGAACTTGAAAACTCGGATTTGATATTTCCACTTTATCAGATACAACATATCAAAAAACTTATTTCATGAACTATCACTGATTTTTGTATTTCAGGATATCGAAGTTCCGGGGAAACGCTAAGTCGCGAGCAATTTGAACGCCGATTAGCTGCAGTTTTGTTGTATCTTTATCCACCATACAAGCCCTATGAGTTGTCTAGTGAAAATATGACCGGTGGAGATCTTTATTTATTAGAACTGGCGCAAAGAGAACGTCCAAACCGTGTAGGCATCATATCAACTATCATATTTCTAAGGTGTTTTGCGAAAAATGGAATGGAAATCTCGGGGTACATTGACTACACGGAACGGTTAACCAAGGAAGATTGGAAACCAATATTTAGAGGTAACAAGCATTCTTGTCAAGATATTTAACTCGCATATTCTCATTATAAGGTCATATGTTAATTAATGATTAGTGAAAAGTGACTGTGAAGGATGTTGCTGAATTCGTTTGGTAGTATTGATTGCAAACCGACATTTGACCCCTGAATAAGTTACATTTGCATCGTTAATCTGTTCACTATAATTATGATTTATAAATATTGTTGATCTTCAAAACTAATAGAAGAGTTGTTTCAACTAACCAGCGATTGTAGCATGGAACGTCAATGAGTGATCAAAATAATGGATAATCATAAATAAGACTTTAGGTATTACAAAGAAAACACACAGTACTCTCTTCATGAAGTATTTAAAATAAAATAATTCTTAAATAATGTAAATAGCCAACACTCATTGGCTTCCATAAAATCATACAAGATGGGAATGTACCATCCCCGAAACCAACTAAGTTGGAACTCATCAGAGTAAACCTTTGACGTACAATAAACTTAGAACATGCTTTTAACCACTTCACGAAAACACTAATTTAACCCTCGACAAGGGTTGCACTAACATTGTTTAGATCCTCATAAGTGTTTCGGCTAAGTGGTAAAACGTGTTTCCCAATTTTAATACCAGTTGTATTTCATTAATTCGATATCATCCTTGCAATTCTGGCATCTCATGATGGCATACTTCACATTAGCAAGTTTATCAACATGATACCGTAGCTATCACAATTAAAATTCACATTGCCACATCACTATTATAGATATTTGTACTTTCCCTTTATGACTTTTTTCATATCATATCGGAAAATGCCTAGTTTTTTCATATACAGGGTGTTATTTGTAAATTCCTGACGATGTGTTTTTAGTAATATAAATAACAATATAATAATAAACGCGTCTCGATATAGTTAGTATAGTATAGTAGTATAGTTTCATACAATTCTTATGACTAGACAACCCCCATATCTGTATAATAAAATTAAGTTCCGATTGGATGTACATAACATAAATATTAGGTCCAGAAATCTACTTTCTCCCCCAATCCACAGAACTGCCATTTTTGAACGATCATTCTCTTTTCAGATTTACAAAATCTATAACCGCATACCTGATTACTTAAAAAAGTTAAATGTATATTCCTTTAAGAAAAAAATTCGTGAACACTTATTTATTGAATCCACTTTGAACTGATCCCCAATTTCCCAATATTTAAGATGACGATTCTAATTAATATTTTTTTGAATTTGTACATATTTTGTTGTTATTGAGTTAATTAGAGTAATTTTTCAGACTTTTGTGTTCAGTTTTAGGAGCTTCGCAATATGATTTTTTGTTTGTTTTTTTGTTTATCTATTTTTCAGTTTGAATATGATATGAATATGATATTTTAGCCTGGGCTGAATTTCTATCTCAGTTTTTACTGCCATTCAGCCCATTTTGTGGTTCTTTTTTTTTGTCTAAATATTTATAATCTATTGAATATGTATCTTATTTTGAACTGCAAATAAACTTATTATTATTATTATTATATCAAAATGAAATTTGGCACACTTACGTATCTGTGTAGGAATAGCGGGTCGGCCCTCTCCTCACACCTCTTGGCAGCGCCGTAGCATGGTGTCAACCAAGAGTTTAATGAATGCCTGAGGGATATTTTGCCACTCTTCTTCTATGACAAGGTCCAACTCATTTTTATTAGCACGTCACTGTACAGCAATGAGGTATTCGATATCTTTAATCACAATAAATATGCTAAACGAAAGAATTTGTTGAAACCCATGGAAGATCTGACTTGGGCTACATAGCTTGTGGTGTTCCTCAGAGATCAGTATTGGGACCTCTGCTTTTCTGTATACAGGGTGTCCCGAAATTAACTTAAAACAATTTAAGGGGACATTCTACAAGTGAAAATATTTTTTTTTTTCATATGAATATATATCGAAAAATGCTTAGTTTTTCATATACAGGGTGTTATTTGTAAATTCCTGACGATGTGTTTTTAGTAATATTTCCGAAACGCGTCTCGATATCAAAATAAAATTTGGCACACTTACGTATCTTTGTAGGATTATTAAAAAATATGATATCTCATGGTTAGGAAAATGTCAGGGGTGGGTTAGGCTGGGCGGAGTCAGAACAAATTTTGTCCCAACTTTTTTTTGTACGCTTTTTTTACTTTTTCTAAAAAGAATATTATTTGAGACTTTTGTACATAAAAAATGTTCACTTGTTTTATAACGCTAGAAGAAGCCGTTTTCAAGATAAATGACTTTGAAAATTGATATGCAACGTCTCCAATATTATTTACGGCTACGATAATACAGGCTGTCCCCTCTCAATTGGAAAAAACTTCTGGGGCAAATTGAGGAACCATAGACAAGCAGTTTGAGATAAGAGACTGATGTCCGGAAGTGCATGGTTTTCAAAATACAGGGTGTCACAGTTTTTTTAAAAAAACCTTTTTTTATCAATATCTCAAAGACACGTTAACCGATTTTCTTGAAATTCGCTGGTTATGTAAGCTTAATAAGATGCTCAGTTAGCACTAATTAAATGTTAATTATGACTTCCAGTGGCGCCCCGGGGGACAGTGTCACGAATAAAAATTCAACAAAATGTACGCTACTGACTTTTTTTTGAAAATTTTATATTTTTTAGAAAGCTCAGTTAAAAATACAACTTTTTTGTCACTTTTTTCGTATCTCTCACCGTTTTCCAGAAAAAAATTATTAATTAATTAATTAGGTTCATTATTATTAGAAAGAAAAGCAAGGAGGCTTTTTTACAAATAATTTATTATTGATAGTGGAGCAAATGCTCAAAGTGTTCACCATGCATTTCGATGCATTTTCTGTACCTGTCGAGTCAGGATTCGCGCACCCGAGCAAACACTCCTGGATCGTTCGCGATAAATTCCGCCACAACTCTAGCAACTAGGTCCTCCATTGTCGGCACAGGAGTTGCATAGATCAACCGTTCCATTTCGCCCCAAAGAAAAAAGTCCAGGGGGCCAAGTCCGGCGACCTTGCTGGCCAAGGGACGGGACTACCTCTACGAATCCACCTGTTGTTGTAGGTTTGGTCGAGTTAACCTCTCACGGTGTGCGTAAAATGCGCTGGACAACCATCGTGTTGGAACCAGGCCTCTCTACGCAGCTGGAGTGGTACATCTTCCAGCAGCTCGGGCAGAATATCTCGCAAAAAAACTAGATAGCTATTCCCGTTGAGGTGATCAGGTAGAACGAACGGCGCAATCAAATGGTCGTCCAGAAAACATGTCCTCTGATATGCGTAGCATGGGGATTTTATGCGCTCCACTCGTGGTTATTTCGAGGATTGAAGGTCCCCTCGCGCGAAAATTCTTTTTCATCGCTCGTGAAGATTATACTTAAAAAATCAGCGTTTTCATCCGCTTGACCGAGCAACCACTCGCAGAACTCAAGCCGCCGAGGAGCGTCGCCAGGCAGTAGATGCTGCACCTTTTGAAGTTTAAATGGATGCAGATCATGGATTTTCAATACTCGATGTACAGTATTTTTGCTGCAATCAAGTCGCGACGCAATCTGACGAGTGCTAGTGTTGGGCTCATTCTGAATGCGTGCCATGACTTCATCCTCAACGGCATCTCTGATCGGACACTGCCTTGCAAAATCTCGAATAGGCTGCAAAGATAACAAAGCCTCTTAGATTGGCTGTAAAACAGAAACGCGCAAGAAAAAAAACACAGAAAGTTGCCATTTCTGCAATACTTACCACGAATGAGCCGGTCTCCCGTAGATTTTAATTAATTTTTTACAAAAATCTTATGGTTTGGCAATTCACGATTTGGGAACCGCTGCCCGTACAACCGTTGTGCTAAAAAAGCATTACCGCGCGCTTCCCCATACAATAGATGCATATCTGCAAGCTCGTCTAATTCAAAACGATTCATTTTTGCAATTCGTGCAACGTTTGAAGATAATTAAGTATTTATAAACTGACACTTTTACTAAAGTTTGACATGTTTATGTGTTAGGATGACAACATTGTTTTGTTTTAGATTTTCACTATTAATAATAACTTGGATACTCTTGGTAAACGCAGAGTTTTAAACGACTTGGTATTTGCGTATAATGTGTTGAAAGGTAACATAAATTGTCCTGCTGTCCTGCATAGGATTTTCTTCAATGTACCAGTGCGTGATTTACGACACCATGATCTCTTCTTTCACCATACAAGTAGAAATAATTATACATACTTTTCTCCTCTGAATGAACATGATTGTATAGATATCTTTTGCAATTCACTTTTAGAATTTAAACGTCAAATTAATTGTTGTATTGAGTAGTACTCATAACAGATCTTGAATTTATTATGAATTTGTTTATTTTGCCTTAGGTACTGTCATGTATATAAGAAATTTGTTGTAAATATAATTGGGGTATCCCGTTAATTTAATAAATAAATAAATAAATTATTGGTAAAAAAGATTCCTTGTTTTTCTTTATAATAATAATGAACATTTTAATAAAGTTTTTAATAATTTTTTTTTCGAAAACCGAGAGGGATACAACAAAATATCAAGTGACAAAAAAGTTGTATTTTTAACTGAGCTTTCTAAAAAAAATATAAAATTTTCGAAAAGTTAGTAGCGTACATTTTTTTGTCATTTTTATTCGTGACACTGTCATCCGGGGCGCCACTGAAAGTCATAATTAACATTTAATTAGTGCTAACTGAGCGTCTTATTAAGCTTACATCACCATTGAATTTCAAGAAAATCGGTTAACATGTCTTTGAGATATTGATAAAAAAAAAAAGGTTTTTTGAAAAAACTTTGACACCCTGTATTTTGAAAACCATGCACTTCCGGACATCAGTCTCTTATCTCAAACTGCTTGTCTATGGTTCCTCAATATGCCCCAGAAGTTTTTTCCAATTGAGAGGGGACACCCTGTATAAGAAACAGGGTGGACATGCGTATTAAGGGTTGACAGAATAACTTCTCCTTTTCCTTCAAAGATACTTAAGTGTGCCAAATTTCATTTTGATATCGAGACACGTTTCGGAAATATTACTAAAAACAGATCTGCCATGGGTTTCAACAAATTCTTTCGTTTAGCGTATTTATTGTGATTAAAGATATCGAATACCTCATTGCAATGATATGCTGTACAGTGACGTGCTAATAAAAATGAGTTGGACCTTGTCATAGAAGAAGAGTGGCAATTCATTAAACTCTTGGTTGACACCATGCTACGGCGCTGCCAAGAGGTGTGAGGGGAGGGCCGACCCGCTATTAATTAAATAACTTTAACTGTCAGTCGTTTTTAAGCATTTTTTTAGTTATGTTGTTTATTACTTAACTTTTAGTTTACTTTGTTGTTATTTAATTTTAGTTTGTTAAGTTTTTTAATTCACTTTCTTTGGATAGGTATGTTCGAAATGAGTAGATCTGCGCCGGACCCTCAACTGCGACCACCGAGGGTCTATTGTGGCTTTGTTTAGGTAGTTCACTAGTTTTGATTCGTTTTTCCTATATGTTTTAGATACTGCTGCCATAGTGGAAGAATATGTAATTGAAATAATAATAATAATAATAACAAATTACTTTATTCAATGAATTTACAGTAGAAAAATAGTAAAGCAAGCAAAATAGTGAAGCAACACTAATTCATTTATAAATCATTAAAAGGGCGAGATTCGCTCTAGGAGCGCTCTTCCATCTAACCATAGGTATTCTAGAAATATTTACATGCTACAATTTATTTATATACATAAACATATAATGTGCGAGTTGCCTTGTATTTCTTATGTTCATAGAAAAATTTTAAAATAAATAGATTGGATTTTCTGTACCAAGAATTCCGTGACAAAAATTTGAAATGTGTAGTTCTCTCATCTTGTCAAGTTTGAACCTACCAGCCTCCACAATCGTATGACTAATATGGTCGAATTTACGAATTCCATAGGCAAACCGAACACAGGAATTCTGAATTCTCTGCAGTCAATCCGAATCAAGCCTCAGCACGGCTGGACTATACATAATATCGCAATATGAAATTTTAGAAATAATTAAAGATTCACTTATCCTAAGCTTAGTTAATGTATTCATAGTGTGTCGGTGAGGAAAGAAGTATTTTAAAGTGGAATAGACTGTCTTGCAGAGACGATTAACATGACTAAATCTTAGATTATGATCAATCCAAAGTGTCAAGCTCTTTGCTTCATTTTGTTTCGGATTCTCTACCCATCAAGGAGAAAACGAAAATTTACACCTATTGATTCCATTTTGATTTTTGGACCAACCAACAGTCCATAGACTTATTTGCTGCATTCAACTTTAAATTGTGTGCCGCGGAAAAATCAAGAATTCGCTCTAGATCAGTGTTAAACCAGATCTGTGCCCTTTCACTATCAGCTGCTTCGAAAGAAATGTAAGCTTGTAGGTATATAATAAGCATAGTGTTCAACGTGGTAATATTCTGTTCCGAGATGTATATTAAAAATAGCAAAGGTCCCAAAATTGAACCCTGAGGAACACCCATGCTGTTAGGCGAGTAGGTGGAATATGCATTTTTATAAAGCACCGTTGTTGTGTTGTACCTTTAAAAATAAAGCTACAAAGAAAGTCAGCAAGTGATAAAATATTCGGAATATTTTAAGTTTCTCAATTGCATTGATAATAATTATTAATTTTTATTTGCACGCCACTGTATAGCATATTATTGAGGTATTCGATATTTTTACTCACAATAAATACGCCAACCGAAATATATCACAATTGCTAACAAAAATTAATAATAAGAACAATTCAGGATGGTTTAGGTGCTTAAAATTTGACAAAATTGGAAGTTATGGAAAAAATCGATATTTTACAAACTAAGGTATAGGTATAAAAACTTTGAGAAATTCTTTTTTGCAGAAGGTCATTGATTAAAAAAGCTTATAGAAATAAAATTAAAAAATTTTTGTCGGAAAGTTACACATATTCACAATTGGGATAAAAATCATGGACTATTTTAACACCCTGTATACAAAAGAATTTGACAGTTGAAAAAATTTTAAAATAGCAATGTCTTTCACAAAAAGGCAAAAATATCGAGCCTGAAAATTAGGAGAAATTTTCCTTACCCGAAAGCAATTGGCCAGCACTTTATATGAAGTTTAAATGTCTACATTTTTGAAAGTAGGCAATCAGTCTCCATGAAAATTTAAAAGGTTAGTTTGTTCTGATGCCATTTATATTATAAGTGTAAACATTTATTGGTCTATTCAAAACCCTTAGGAGAGAAAAATTTAATGCCAAGAAAATCTGATTTGGGCTATTTCCATTGGAAATCTGGTCATGTTGTATCAAACGATTCGTTCAACTATAAAGTTTTACAACACCCACAGAAAGGATTGCTGTTTCAAAACAGGTTCGACAGAAAAGTGATTAATCCTGATCCAATCTGTGCCCCTGGTGAAAATACAACAAGAAAAAGAGTCTATACTGGCATTTATGAATTGGTAATATTATTTGATCATGTTGTGAGACAGAGAATATAAAACCGGATATATTTATTTACAAATATCATGTATTTATTTTTGAACTTTTAAATTATTAAATATTAAATACATCATTTATTTTCTAAATCACAAAGAATAAAACAATTTAGCTAACTAAATTATAAGTTAATATTTTATAAATTGTTAATAATGGTCATAATGTCCTAGACTTCCGTATCCATATGAACCATATCCATGATCTAATCCTGCACCATATCCATGGCCTAATCCGTATCCGTAACCATGATCCAAATTACCGTATCCGTGCCCTAATCCATATCCATAGCTAGATACGAGGGGAGCAGAATATGATACTGCCGGAACTACGGTTTTTGTGTACAGTGGAGCTGAAACGTTTTAATTTTATATTATAATTAAAAAAAAAATTAGTGTAACTCTTTGAAATATTTTTGGAATAAACTTTGAGCCCCGTTTAATCATACTGCTAGACTAAGAGATCGGTACCAATCTAACACAATTTTTTACAAGACTTCATTGGATGTTTTTAATTTTTTATTTTATGAAATTAAATTGTCGGTTAATCAGAAGAATAAGTCCACATTCTTCATTGGTTTTAGGATAGAAATAAGTAGATAAAATAATTATATACAGGGTGAGCCTAGGTTAACTGTATCAATAGGTACTGCAGCAAATTTGATGTTTTCTTGTATGTCGTGCCAAAGATTAATGTACAGATTAATCTTTGGTCGTGCTTAACATTTTGCAATGAGTCAAATTGCTGTATTTGTTAAATGGAACACCCTGTATTTGAGGGAATTTTTCAAAAATCCTTAAAAAACTGTTTAGACGGTTTATAACTAGCTTTCATATTAACTTATTGATGCAAACAATCTTTTTCAAAGTTATACTGATTGTATTATGGTCTGCTATTTTATAAACTTTACCTCTTTGAGAAAATTTAAATAAAAAACATGTACCTATATAGGTTCCTAATTTTTGGTTCGGATTTGTTTTTCTAAGAAAGGCAAACTACACAGATTACACAAAAAATGACTACACTGAAACAACATATTTTCTTGCAAATGCAAACAAAGTCAATTTCAATACATATTGCGTGGATAATAGTCATGCAAGTGTTAGTTTGCGTCAAACTCATGATTTATTTGGTTATTTTTTAAGTAAAGAAATATTTGATTTAATGAAGTTGAAAAAGATGGAACATTTTAATATACATTTATTTGATCCTAATACCAATATTATATTGATTTGTTCCAAAGCGGTTTTGCCTACTACAAACACCGGCTTTGTTTGCCAAAATATCTATTTATTAGCTTCAATTAAATATTATTTAATCGAAGTATTTTGCTAAAATTTTATTAATTTTGTTTGTTTAAAATAAATGTATGATTTTTAAACAAACAATAATAATCAAATAAAAATATTATTAATAAAGTATTATTTAATTTAAAGAAAAATCAATGAAACAAATATTTATTAACATTTTCCTAGATCCATTTTATTTTTCAGTGTAGTTGTTCTTCAGGTCGATAATATATCATCATTAATTTAACTCTGATTTATGTAAATCAATAAGAACTACTTGTTTAAATCATTATTTTAATAGTTAATAAATTATAGTTTTGCGTGAACTTACCTGCTACAACCGTTTTGGCAATTACCGGAGTTGCGTAAGTTTTTATAATAGGCGCACTATGATGTACATCAACGCGGGATGAATAGCTAGTGGCAGCAGGAAGTACAGGATAGCTTCCATGAAGGTATCCAGGTTTCGGGGCAGCAGCTGCGACACAAACCAACGCAAAAAGAACAATAGCTATTTTACACATTTTGCACACTATTTTTCTTGTATATTTAATTATTTAAATGAAATACTATGTTGAGTATGGTATGAAATACTTTGTCAGACTATGTTCAATTGGAATTCCGCCAAACGTATTTATACCATTTCTTTGAGATGCTGAAATACTTTTGTTATGCCTATTATGAATCTAAAGTAGTGATTGCTTCATAGTCACATTAAGTGTGTTATGTTTATTTTTTGTGTACATAATTACTTATTTAACAAAAAAATAATAACAATAAAATTCTTGTATACCTATATAATACATATGGGAAAAAATATATTTAAGTAGTATTTAAAAGCAGGAGCAAAGTCGTCACAGTCCAATAAAGCTAGTGGCCGTCAAAAAATAATTCACCTTTCAGTCAGTTATTATGTTATTTTATTAATATTAAATATAATTAGTTCGAATTAGTTCTTGAAGGTGTATTTTAATTCTGTGATAACTATTTGTTATATAGACATGGCTTAGTTTTGTAATTGAAAAAAATTCCGTGCCTGGTTTAGTACAAGGGTAAATGTCTGAGACGTAATGAATGTAAAAATACATTATTATTTATAGTTATTATTAATTGTATTCCAAAATTTTTACAAATATTTTATTGCAAGACGTATGATCCTTAATTAGTACTTTTACAATTTTTTATGCACGAAATCGCAGCATATCAAATAATGTAGAAAATAGAAACAAAATATCACATGGACGAAATGACCTGAGCTTTCAAAAGCTTCATATAGTCGAATATAATTTTTGAATCGGCTAAAGAAATATTAAATAAGATATATACGAGGTCTGTTCAAAAAGTTTTTTGAGCTCGGCGATTTTTGTTAGTTTAAACAATGGAAGAATTGAAGAGTCAAAGAATTTGTATTAAATTTTGCGTGAAAAATGAAATAAAGTGTAACCAAGTGTGCGAAATGTTACAGAGAGCCTACGGTGAGTCTGCTATGAAAAAAACAAGTGTTTACGAGTGGTATAAGCGTTTCCAAGATGGCCGCGAAGACGTTGAAGACGACGAACGCTCCGGTCGACCCAGCACGTCAATAATCGATGAAAATGTGGGAAAAGTGGAAAAAATGATTATGGATGATCGCCGAATCACAATTAGAGAAGTTGCTGATGAAGTTGGTATATCAGTTGGCTCATGCCATCATATTTTTTCAAAGGTTTTGGGCATGAAACGAGTGGCAGCAAAATTCGTTCCAAAACTGCTGAATTTTGATCAAAAAAACAAACGCATTACCATCGCTCAGGAGCTGTTAAACGACGTCAACGACGATCCAAATTTACTTGAAAGGGTCATAACTGGTGATGAAACATGGGTGTACGGTTATGATGTCGAAACAAAAGCACAATCGTTCACGTGGAAGCACTCAACGTCACCAAGAGTGAAAAAAGCACGTCAAGTTCGATCAAATGTCAAGGTTTTGCTTACTGTTTTCTTCGATTATAATGGCATAGTGCATAAAGAATTCTTGCCAAAAGGTCAAACCGTCAATAAGGAGTATTACCTTGAAGTAATGCGACGTTTGCGTGAAGCAATTCGAAAAAAACGCCCCGATTTATGGAAAAACAATTCATGGGTTTTGCACCACGATAACGCACCTGCTCATTCATCGTTGCTTATTCGTGATTTTTTGGCTAAAAACAAGACTTTAATCATGCCCCAACCTCCTTATTCACCAGATATCGCTCCGTGTGATTTTTTCCTGTTCCCAAAGTTGAAGAGACCCATGAAAGGACAGCGTTTTTCATCGATTGAAGAGATAAAGGCAGAATCGCTGAGAGTGCTACAGAGCATTACAAAAAGTGACTATCAAGGGTGTTTCGAAGACTGGAAAAAACGCTGGCATAAGTGTATTATATCTAGGGGGGATTACTTTGAAGGGGACCATATAGATGTAGACGAATAAATAAATATTTTTTTAGAAAAATGAGAATTCCGGGTACTTTTTGAACAGACCTCTTATATTATATTGTAAGATAGATGTACGTTGTGTATGTTACTCAGACCCTCTCATGGAAAAACATAAGGACTAAATCCAAAGTGATGCAATGGTTGTACACTGCGGTAGTCAGCCAGACCTATGATAACATACTCGTCGCTGATTTGGTGGACGAAGATGAAACAGCATACCGCCATTGCTGAGTTGGGCAGGGTACAGAGACTTGCCTGCTTGGCGAGGGCTTTTAGAACTACTCCGACAGCAGCAATGGAAGTATTGCTGAACCTCCCTCCCTTGCACATCATGGTAAGGATGGAGGCAGGGGCGGCATTCATTAGACTGCGAGGGTTGGTAGGAACTGTATCCACTCATCATGAACATACCAAAATTGGGGCATGTATTGGGGAGGGCATCATAGACATGCTCATGGACCACATCAGACCAAAATTTGAATTTAACATTAACTTCGAAGTGCATATTATGGACCGAGAAGTTCTTAATCAAGACTGCATGTGGACACTGAGAGGGATAACCTGGTTTACAGACGGGTCAAAAACCGAAAGTGGTGCAGGAGTATATAGTGAGACAAGGAACTCGAACCTAATATTCTCACTGGGGAAAAACACATCCCTGGTTCAAGCCGAAGTGTTTGCAATTTTACAGCAGATTGCAGGGCTTATACAAACAAGGGAATCAATATATGTTCAGATAGCCAGGCGGCCTTAAGGGCGCTGAAGAGACCCAAGGTTACAACTAAACTGGTATGGGCATGCTAAAGAGAACTTAGGGCCTTGGCGGACCACAATAGGGTTAATCTAGTGTGGGTTCCGGGGCACTCGGGAATAGTAGGCAACGAGAGAGCGGATTGGCTGGCTAGACAAGCCTCTGAAACCCCATATACAGGCACCGAACCTGCGCTGGGCTTCTCTAAAAGAACGGCGAGGGAACTCCTCAAGTGTTGGGCCAAAAGCGAGCACCAGAGATATTGGGAACATATTCCCAAGCAGGAGCATGAGAAAAGGTTCATACCTGGTGCAGCAACAAAACGCACTGGAAGCAGGAGTCAGATGCGTGTAACTATGAGACTCTTTACGAAGCATTGCGCTCTGAGAGACCACCTAAATAAGATGGGGCTGTAAAACGGGGACCTGTAATACAGGTTGTGTAATAGGGCAGTTGAAACAGCTTACAATGTATATGTATATGTAGTGTGTAGCGTATATGTAGTCTGTAGCCTTACAACGAAGACATGTTCTGATTGCGCCAGCAGATATTGACACCCAACACATAACGGACCTCCACAAGTTAGTGTTGAAGGGTACAGGGTTGCTGGATTGGGTTGCATAAAAGAGAGGGACTTTTCACAATAAGCCCATGAGGCTGCAGGTAAACCGGGGACTTGTGTCGAACGGACTCGGAGGAAACACAAATTGCAAATAGTACATGTCTTTTCAGGGTCTATTTTATAAAGATATCCTTTATATGTAAATTGTGTGTAGGGTTTTCCAGGCACAAAATCTTTATAAAACAAATAATGCTTTGCCGAATGAGCAGATAATGTTGTGGCATTTTGAGCTTCATAACTAAATTATTTAGAATTATATTTCCCTCTATTCTTGAACCTTATATGCTTGTATACATTTTTAGATCCATACCTATGTATTTTTTTCAAAACAAGCTTTATTTCAAAATTACTTCAACATATTTACAAAACAATACACACTTTTGAATTCCGAAGCAGTGCCAGAATGCACTGGTATTCGAAGAACATCAGTAATATACAATTCGTGTAGAATTATTACGAGTACATTTACAGTTTTTTTACTATTTAACAAATAAATCTAGACTATGACACTCTCTAATCTTATTTGGTAAGGCATTAAATATTATTGTACAGGCGCTAAACAATGGACTGTTCAATGCTACATTAGTTCTAGCTGTTTGCAAATAAATATATGTTTGTACCTTGGTATCATATTGTCGCAATAAGAAAATTAGTATGGGTAAATCTCAATTATTTGGAAACGGCCTCTTCCCCATTGTGACCATATGAGAATTAGAAAATATAAGAATATGAATTTAATAGGAACTATTGTTTATTTAATTATTTAAAGAATGTAGAAAAAATCAATTTAATAAAAAAGGACAAGTCTCAAAATCAACAATTATAATAATTAAAAATTTGGTACTTACATTACAATAATAATTATAATCATCGCCAACACAGCTGATCTTTCTTTCAGTTATATAAAAAATGTTTAAAATTATAAATACGTGAATAAGGTACTAATAATAATAATTCGCGTTAAATAAACTGTAAAACTTTAAGACACTACTCAACGGAGGAGATTAGTGCTTTTAGAACCCGAAGTTTACTTCGTCGAACTTTGGAGAGAAGACCCAAAAAAAAAGAGTTTTGTGGTTAGAGAACCTGGCGGAGCATTCGGATACATATGTGCTCCAACGCGGGGAGACTTCATGGTCCGAGCCGCCAAGTCTCCAACCACTCTCTTCAAACATTACTACACCGAAGTGCAAATAAAAAATCCCCTGTAACTTCCTGTTACACAAAAATTTATAACTTTACTTTTTTCCACTCTTACGAATATAGACCAATGAAATTTTATATTCTTAGCGTCGGTCGTACCGTTTTTCTAGAAAAAAAATATTAATCAGCAATTTTCTTGTCTATTCCTATATTAGAGTCATGAACTTGTATCAACTTTGATGAACTTTTATAAGTTATTATTCAGCGTAAAATACCTCGTGTGGAAGATGTTTTAGACTCACAGTTGATTTACTGAGGTTGTTTAATAATCTTAATTGTAGATTTGTCTAGCTATGTGTATGGTTGTAATTAATTATTATTGTTTCTATTGGAATATTTATGTTTACTTTTAATAATAATAATAAAACGTAATTTATTGGTACAAAACCTCAAAAGGCCTTCGTTAATCCACATCTCATCAGTGGTGATCGGTAGGCAGTGTGACCCAAATTTCCAACATTTACTAAGAGCTTATACTAGCACGAGAGATGAAAGACAACAAGATGTTTTTGGCGCCATCCAGTGTGAGCAGGCAACATGCCCGGTGCAACCAAATTTCCAACTAACTAAAAGTCTTGTTACTTTATGTAACAAGCAATTCACAAATAAAGCCTTCCGCCAGGGAGTTCGGTCGCATTTAGTGTTGGCATTGGGATGTGATGGAGTTCGGTCATCGTTTGTGAACTATGTTTCACCGGACATGTTGCCTGCTTACACTGAATGTCGCAAAAACATCTAATTATATTTATTATTGGTCAACTTTCGAAATATCCTGGATGATATCAAGTATTATCGAAAACAAAGGAGTATAATTTTTAACTATATATTTTTTAACAGCATTGCCCAGTATTTGAATAATGTCGTTTTGAATGGTTCAACTTAAATAATGCAAATAATAATAAAGTAAGTGATTGCTCAGGTCAACCTAATCTCTCAGTCTATAATATCATGCATTCTTTCCCCCTGCCAAGAGTTACTAGCACCTTCTAAAAAGATAAATAAAGAATGGATTACTCAGGAAATTTTATTTCTGATGGACCAACGAAGGAAATACAAGAACAACGAAACAAGATATAGGGAGACCCAGAAAAAGATAAGAACAAAAATAAGAGTAGCAAAAGAACGTTTCTATGAAGAAAAATGCAAGGAAATAGAAGAGCTACAACGCAGATTTGACTTGTATAACCTACATAAGAACATAAAAGAATTGGCAGGTCTCAGAAAAGGAAAGATTACTACAATCCTCTTAGATAAAAATGGGAAAACACTATCAAACACAGAAGACAAACTGAAGAAATGGCAGGAATATATAAAAGATCTTTTCGACGATGTGAGAAATATCACATCCGTAGCTAGGGTAGGACTGGAAGACACAGGTCCCGAAATCACGAAGGACGAAGTCACCCACACACTAAACAACATGAACAACGGTAAATCTCCTGGCCCCGACGGAATTCCTATCGACATTCTTAAGATCATAAAAGATCAAGATATGGATGTCGTGTTGAGACTCTTGAACAGCGTCTATGACTCTGGAAAACTACCAAAGGAATGGCTCTCATCAGTCTTCATATGTTTACCGAAAAAATCGGGTGCAAAAGAGTGCAGTGACCACCGTACCATAAGCCTCATGTCCCACACTTTGAAACTACTCTTAAAAATTATACTCAACCGCATCCACCAGAAACTCGATCTGGATATAAGTGACAGTCAGTTTGGCTTTCGCAAAGGATTAGGTACAAGAGAAGCACTATTCGCCTTCAACGTAATAGTGCAGCGATGCCTAGATGTTAATCAGGACGTATATGCCTGCTTCATCGACTATAATAAGGCGTTTGACAGGGTCCGCCACGACCAGTTGATGGAAATATTACAATGTAAAAACCTAGACCACCAAGACTTGCAAATCATCTCAAATCTCTATTACAACCAAAATGCCATCGTCAAAGTAGATCAACAAAATTCTGGCACCATCTCAATAAAGAGAGGTGTACGTCAAGGTTGTGTTCTGTCACCTATTTTGTTTAATGCCTACTCTGAAGAGATTCTAAAAAGGGCAATGGAAAATGACAGTGCAGAAATAAAAGTAAATGGAGTGCCTATAGTTGTTCTAAGATACGCTGATGATACCGTAATTTTAACGGAAAACCTGGAAGATCTACAAAAGAATCATGGACAAACTTGTTCGATATAGCGAAGAATACGGCCTTACACTCAACGTAAACAAAACAAAGTTCATGAAAATAACAAAGAAGGCCCAGACTAACAACGAACAGATAATCGTCAAAGGTGAACCCATCGAACAGGTAGAGAAGTATACTTATCTTGGAACAACAGTTACTTGTAATAACGACTACACGAAAGAAATAAAAGCACGCATAGAAATAGCAAGGTCCAATTTCAATAGCATGAAAAGAGTTTTGTGCCTAAAACTGAGACTGAGACTAGTTAGATGTTATGTTTTTGCCACTCTGCTTTATGGCGTCGAGGCATGGACTCTGAACGCAGAAATAACCAAAAGACTAGAAGCTTTTGAAATGTGGGTGTACAGAAGAGTACTGAAGGTCGATCGGATAACTAACTTAGAAATACTTGAGCGACTAAACATAAAAAGAGAGTTGTTAATAACAATTAAAAGCAGAAAACTGCAGTATCTCGGCCATGTGACTCGTGGACCAAGATACGCCTTACTTCAATTGATAATGCAGGGAAGGATCCAAGGTACAAGAAGCGTGGGTAGAAGAAGGATATCCTGGTTGAGAAACTTGAGAGAGTGGTTTGGATGTTCCTCGATAGAGCTTTTTAGAGCAGCTGCATCCAAAATAAGAATTGCCATGATGATCGCCAATCTTCGTCGCGGAGATGGCACCTAGAGAGAGAGAGAGATAATATCGTAATGCTTGTACAAAAAATTTCTGTAAAAAAGTCAGATTTGAAAAATTCACAGTAAGAATGATAAACAAAATTTTACTGAATTCTAAAAAAAAAGTGAAGTCAAAATATTTTGTATGGCCCTCCTACGCTTTCGTACGATAGTACAAAACAATGAATTTCAATCTTACAATTGTTTATATTGTTTAATTTTTCAATCACTGAACAGCTGACGGTTTGACAAATTGCTAAACAAACTCTTCATAAACAAGTAAATAATTCTTTTCTATAGCTGCCTATTTAGGCATGCAAAAACTGTACCTATGCGACAGGGGTCTCCATCGACTAACGATTTTGAGGAGAATTTGAGCGAAATTGTAAAGTAAAATTGAGGTTTGACTTTGCACTAATATACTTTATAAATAACAACTGCTCTTTAAAAAAGCTTTCATTATCTTCACACATTATCTTGAAAAGTGTTCCTATAAGGGACGGACTTATTTATTTTTACAAATAACGTTTGTTTGACACCAATTTTCCCATATAGAGCTGAAAAATTATTGGCATTAGACAGAGATGTTTTTAGGAAAATTTCTGTTAATTTTTATATTTTAGTTTGCTGACTTTTATTTTTGTAATATTTGATACGAAAATTATTAAATAAAATTAGTAAGAGGGGCGTTTGAATACAATCGTTTGCAGACCTATTTTTGCGCATGGTAGACTCCACTAATACGTATCTTTTAAAGACAAAAGATGGAATTAGGTAATGAAGTATTTTCAAGCGGAAAGATTAAATAGTTAACTCATAAATTGAGTTCAAACATGGGTAACTTTTTCAAATTTACAGATATATTTTTGTGGATGGAAATCTCCACTAATACGTATCTGGTAGCAAAAATTTTAATAGGGTTTTAAAGACTAAGGTTTGGATTAGGTAATAAGGTATTTTGAGGCTACAACAATAAATAATTACTTAATAAATTGAGTTTAAAGTCAGCAACGTTTTCCTCATTTTGTGCTATGATTCTAATATTTAATAATGATAATATTACTTTATTACCTAATTTATATATTTAACAATCACTTGTAATTAAAATTGTACGTGAAAACTTTCTGTATTAGACAATATCCATATGTAAAAAAAACCTTAAATTTCCCTTCAAATATCCGCCATTTTCTTATAATTTTTTTATAAATTTAATATCCAGCGTAGTTGGGACAGCATTGAAGAGATGGCGCTGTTTATACACAGTGACACAAAAATCTAATGGTTTTGTCGTACTTATATTATTAATATAGGTATAGTTGTGTGTGTGTGTGATGGTGTGTATGTGGTGTGTGTTATATGTATATGCGTGTGTACTAGGAGTAGGGATTATTAACTTTAGCCCTGTACAGTAATATCAAAGAATGAACATCTATGGTAATATTAGGTATGTAGGTATACCTACTGTTAGAGGATAAATATAATAAGGAACAAAGTAGTTACGAGTAGTTTGTTACGTTAGTTTATTGGAAATAATACAATTATAGCAATTATTAAAATTCTGTTTCGTTACGCAGGTCATATATTTTTGATTATATTATAACTAGTCGGGAAAGTTTTGGGGTGACACAACTGATTTTTTATGATCTATAGAGAGATTACAAGAACTGCAGACTGGTAGTTATTATAAAATTATAAGATACCCTTAGTGGGGGTTTAAATAGCGTTTCAAATTTCACCAGTTAGGTAATTGGAACGTATATACAGGGTTATTCACGCCATACTACACGGAATACTGTGGCTAAACTATTTAATTTCCTTAAAGTTTTATTCATGGGTTCGATAAAAATGATTTAGAGCTACATTTTAAAAATATTGTGAGTCTATACAGGGTGTCCCAAATATAAGAACTTAACCATAGTTGTGTTTTTTAAATGGAATGCCCTGTATATGAATAGATTTTTAGATTCCCCGTTCAAAATAAACCCAACTTTCATTAAAGCACATCTTACCTAAACCTGACAGTTTTTAAATATTTAAATTTTAATAAAAATATAGACATAATTTGAATGAAAAAATGCACACCTATTTGTTCATTCTTTTTAAGCCAGTCTAGGCATCATCACTTGTCACGCCAAATATAAAAAAATCCCCAATACTAAATACAGGATGTCCAATAATATAACTTATATGAACGTAAAGTTTAATTCTAAATAACTTGTTTATTTCAAATGGAACACCCGGTATATGAGGTAAAAATTAGATGCACAGAGTAATTCTCTGTCAAATATTATAATACTTTCCTATGGATAACTCTTGACGTTTTCGTGGAAAATGCACATATTCATAATATTATGCGAATTTTTTATTGAACCTGTTAATTTCATGTAGACCACCCTGTATTTGATGATGATGAAATTAATTATCTATTGATCACTATAAGGTTTTCCTATAGATATGTATATTTTTTAATGTATGGAAAAAGCACATATTGGTAGTAATAGGAAGATTTTTTTAAAATTATATTTGTCAAGTCGGCCATGAGAATTTGACAAACCATAATTTAAACAATAACATAATAAATAAATACATTTTTCACTTAAATTAAATAACAAGATATACCTACATAAAAACTGATAAATTTTATAATAAATGTTCAAAATGATTGGACTCTAGGCACATATGAATCCTTTTCTTAAATCCTTCAACAACTTTAACCTGGTATAACGCTTATAAACGCTTCATTTATTTGGTTCTTCATCTCCTCTATTAAAAAATTTTTCATTAGCGATGATTTTGTTCCTGGCCCATGTACAAAATTCAACACGAGTTAAAATCAATATTGAAAAGTTCTTGATGCAGTTGCACTGTGTTTGGGTGGTATCTTTCGTTAAACTGCCTTAACAGTCTCTCGAAGACCGCTTTTTTGGGGTGATTTTGCGCCAGGAACCTTTGAGCGTAAACTCGCGATGCCAACAAAGCGTTTTTGGACCATTCTCCCAGAATAAAAATCATGTCTATTCTTTCTCCTTTGGAATAGGTTCGTATTTTTGAATTGAATTAAATCAAATGTCACAGGTAAAAAACTGTTTTATGAAAAATGCTTAACTCTTAAGTAAGGATTTTCAACAGACTATTTGACAGTAAATATCAAATTAAAAAAATGTATTCTATCTTCTCAAATTCTCATGGCTGACTTAATAAATATTATATTTTTGAAAATTCTTCCTCTTATTGCCAATATGTGTGCCTCTTCCATGCAAAATTAAAGATAAGTATACAACTTTAATTTAACTTTAATTTTTGCATTATCAAATACATGGTGGTCTACATGAAACTAAGAGATTCAATTTCAAATTCCCCTAATATCATGAATATGTGCATTTTCCACAAAAACGTCAAAAGTTATCCATAGGAAAGTATTATAATATTTGACAGATAATTACTTTATGCATCTAATTTTGACCTCATATACTGGGTGTTCCATTTGAAATAAACAATTTATTTAGAATTAAACTTTACGTTCATATAAATTATATTATTGGACACCCTGTATTTAGTATTGCGAGTTTTTTATATTTGGCGTAACAAGTGATGAGTGGGTATATTTATCAGCCCAGACTGACTGGCTTAAAAAGAACAAACAAATAGGTGTGAATTTGTTCATGCATATTATGTCTATATTTTTATAAAAATTTAAATATTTAAAAAACTGTCAGGTTTAGGTGAGATGTACTTTAATGAAAGTTAGGTTTATTTTGAACGGGGAATCTAAAAATATATTCATATACAGCGCATTCCATTTAAAAAAACACAACTATGGTTCATTTCTTATATTTGGGACACCCTGTATAGACTCACAATACCTAATACCCTACTTAATTTTTAAAATTTTTACTGATTAAATAACCACTGTACCAATCGTAAATCAAATAGATAGGTACTATGTTAAACCGCATATTAAACTAAAACTTAATTTTTCTCGAAATTGCAGCATTCTATCATATTGAGATAAGAATACTTCATATTTCCTAAGAATGATGTCAGAATTCTCCAAAAGTTAGTGAAAAAGAGGTTTTTATTAAAAATGTCCGTTGATACCCGTTTAGACGCCTAAGTTCGCAATTTAATTCAGCAGTGTATGGCTAACGAATGCTTCTATTTAGGGAAATATCTATGTCACCTTTCACTCCAATGGCTAAAAGCGCTTTCGCGATATCTTTAAAAAACCTATGCTAAGCCGCCATCTTTTAAAAACTATAACTTCTTTCGGAAGCAATTTCGCATTAGAAGTTTGGCGTTGAATTCCCATGAAATCTGCTCTAGAATTTGTGGCTTTCGCTTGGTCCATTAGTTTCTGGACACATTGTATACTATTAGGAAAGACACTCTTTGATGCATGAAATAAGCGTCCCATGGTTTTGAAACTGACAAACTAAAACAACAGGGCTAACCTAATACATTTTGAAAAACACTGCAAGCATACAGGGCGGTCCAAAGAAGAGATAAGGATGTATTATCATAGTTCTGTTTTTTTAAATAGAACACCTGTATTGGAGTATTTTAATAGTCCCTCAAAAATAACTGGGATTCGTTTTAAGGTGTCATTTACCTATGTTTTACGGTTTTCACAAAAATCATCAATTTGTGAAAATATTTAAAAATCTTGACTATTTATCGTAAATAAAACACATTCATCATTCATCCTTTTTATGTATAATAGTATATAACTATAACTAGTCTAAGCGAAGATAAGCATCAAACGTATAAGAATACCAGCACAAAAAAGAATGTGAAAATAATTTACGCAAAATAGAAATATGACATTTTGTGCCACTATGTATTAGTTTTTGGCTACACCTATTGAGGAGAAGAATGTATTAAAATATTCTATAAAATTATCTAAGTTAAGAAATGAATAATTTGAAATGCAATGAGATTCACTAGCGCCACCATCGGACATTTTTGTAAGTAACCATTTCGGAGTTCTCCTTGTCGACGTGTACGCTCTCCAATTCTCTCGCCAGCCTGCTAACAGTTCTACCTACAACCTACACAGGCTACAATTATATGATTCTTCGAAAATCGGCGTCTTTGCCTTTGAATGGCCCGCCACATTTTATACGGACACAGTCCGTTCTTTTTTCCTACAGGTGAAAAGAAGATGTTACCCACTTAGATACATAGCAAGATCAAAGTCATATTCTAGTAACTAAACAAGTTCTGAGTTACTATTAGTCAAAATTATAAATGACCATGTATTTTTTCTTTAATGAAACACACCATTGACCTGTTCGAAATACACTTATTAATTAGTAACATGTAATTGCGTGAAAAGGCGAAAGAAAAACATTAAAATCACTTAAAAATATGACCTCTTTTTAATACATTAGTTTACTTTAAATAATAATTAAAAATACAAGTACATTAGGTTTAGGTACAAACTAAATTTGTTTACGTATATGACTAATCATAATCAAATAGATCACAGAAAAATTACAATGTAGATTTTTTTTTGTTTGACCAATAGCTTACCCTTATGCAATGTGCAACATGTGTAAATTGTATACAGGGTACATTTAAAAGAAAAGCCGAGACACGTCAGTTTTGATCTATGTTTAGCAATTTTGTAGCCTACGTATTTGATCCGAAATCTGGCAGCGCACCATCTAAGTCATGTTTGTTTCAAATTGCAAATATGGAGTTAACTGGGAATATTTACTTAGTTATTGATAAATAATTTCTTATTAAAACCCAAGGTAAGAGTTTAGTGGTTTGTGTTACCCAAGGGGTTATACCCACAGATCTAGGAAGGGGAGTTTCTAGATCTGTGGTTATACCCGCTTAAGGTATGTAATGTTTATTTAATTTTGTTGTCATGAATGGCGTAAACTTAAGCGTTTTCCTTCATAAGTTACAGTTCTTCTATTTTTAGTAATATCAAATAAATTGATATATATTATTCTTAGTCTTCTATCTACTCTAGATTTTCTTATACTTTGTTTTATTTGTAGCTTTGAGTTTTTTTATTATGGATTGTTAATTTTATGAAAATAAACAACCTGATACCGATAAAAGCCTTAGTTTTGATTGTGTGACTCACCCACGAACCTGAAAAGCGACCTGTTACGCTACAAACTCAAATTTTGGTATCTCTTAAATTAAATAAAAAAAAAATAAAAAATAGAAAGAAAACTGCATTTCATTTCACAGTGAATTTTTGTGTATACCAGCCAGTAAAATATATCAGAAGTAATTTAAGATTTATTATACAGTATTTAAGTGAAAGAATTAGAGTATGCATGTAAACGTTTTTATTATACTAAACAATGTAATCATCTGTTTTTAATGTTATGAACTTTTATGTTGTTTTTTCGTCATTATTAATATTTTTAACAAAAAAAAATGTTTATTGGTACTCAAGGTATGTATATAAATTTAAATCTATTGTTTTTCTATGTATTTGACATTTTCAGAGCTATAGAACAAAATAAAATCTCAGTTCTTGTTTTGCTGGACTACTCCAAGGCTTTTGACACGTTGGATCATAAAATGTTTGTGGCTTTATTGCATTACCTTGGAGTGGGTCCCGGCGCTTCAGAACTATTGCGTAATTATTTACAGGATCGAAGACAGGCAGTTACATATAACAATATATTCTCAAATATCGCCACTATTCTAAAGGGAGTTCCTCAAGGCTCAGTTTTAGGACCCTTATTTTATTTAATGTACGTGTCACAATTTCCCTCTTCAATCAAAAATTGTTACCAGCACTTTTTTGCAGATGACACACAAATTTATATGTCGTTTACTACCTCTGAGCATTTGCAAGCTGTAGAAAAAATTAATAATGATCTCAGCAACTTACAGCTTATATCTGAAAAACATTGCTTGTTACTAAATGCTGCTAAAACGGTAGCAATTGTGTTTGGTAATAAGAGTAACACGGGTACATTTCTATCAGATCATATTTATAATACTTGATTAAGATAAGATTTGTCCTATATGTTTGTCTAATGTTCTTAGGTTAAGTTAGGCTAGGGTTATTTGGGTTAGCTGAACAGGCGGCTACTTAGTAGTCAGCACTGAATCTCGCCCTTTGGGGTATAAACTTGGGAAGATGTAAAAAAAAATCACACTAGTTTTGTTATATTATATTTATAATTGTTTTTTTTTTGTATTTTTGTATTTTGTATCCTCAATAAAGGCCTTTATTATTATTATTATTATTATTATTATTATTTATGTTATCACGAAAAAAAAAACGGAGGAAGAAAAAAAAAATTAAAATATAAATAGTTGCATAAATAGTTTTTTAATTACTAGTATAATTTTAAATAATAAAATAATATAAGTATATTTATCTTGTAGTTGGATATGCATGAAGAAGATGCAAATGTGGCATCCAAACGTTGCATAATATTTGATATGTTGATTTTGGACAAAAAACATCAATTTGTGAAAATTTAGAGCCTTGGTAAAAAAATGATATTTCTGTGTATAGTGTAGTAAATCTAAGGAAAAACTCTAACTGATCATAAGTAGCTTTCATATTCATATATTCATACAACCAATCACCTTTTTAAAAAGGTGATTGGTTGCACCTTTTTAATTTATACAGGGTGTTCACAATTAGTAACCAAATTTATCGTCATGTAAATGAGTATAACTTGATTTTCTCAAATGGAACACCCTATTATTAATTAATTTTGTTGAGGGTTGTCGGTGTTCAAATTCTTCATTTTCGATCAAAATACGTTTTTCTATGAGTGAGACGTGATTTGTTGATATTTCTTGTTGCTATTCAGATGATGTTATTTATTTATAAACTAATTAACGAAATTAAGAAATAGCTACTAGGTACTAAACTAATCAAATCATTAATAAATACTAATCCTAACTACTAAACCATAATAATAATAGCTAAAATCAAAGGACACTAATTGCAATATCAAATAAGGAATAACTAACCAAACTAATAATAAAATAATTTAAACTAAATGGCTCATTTTTTTCTGCATGTTATTGTATTTTCTTTAATCTGAATTTAACTGTGTCTGGTCTGAGTAATAGAATTTTTCTCGAAAATTAAGCAATTTCAGTACTGACAACCCTCAACAAAATTCATTAAAATTAAAATCTGCACCTTGGCCAGACAATACCTACCTATATAATAATAGGGTGTTTAGAAAATCAAGCTACACTCATTTAAATTACAATAAATTTGGTTACTAATTGTAAACACCCTGTATAACTTAAAAGACGATTGGTTGTATCAGTATCTTAATATGAACGAATTTTTATCATTCCGTGCTGGGTTGATAAAAATGATCGATATCGATGATTTTTTTAAAATTTCTACTAGCTATTATTTTCAAATATTTCTAACTGTTTATATTTTGTTTTTTTTTTAAAGTAAACAAATACTTTTAGGCAGGAATATAGTAATAGTACAAATACAGATACGATACGAAGCAAAACTGGAGTAGTTTTAACATGAAACTTTCCTTCGCGTAGTTTTTGGTAGTTTGTATTTGTATTAACGTGAAAATTTCCTCCGGGCGCGTGCAGTATTGCAAGTTTGCGGCTTTTTCAAAACTTGTAATACCTAACTGGCAGAAAACGACGGCTATAGAAATGATACGCACTTATGTTAGATATCAGTAATATTTTCGCTTTAGGTGTAATCTATCAGAACATCATGACAATCCGGGGCAGAACGGAATTTAGTATTTGGCAACATTTTATAAACAAGAAAGTTGAGGGAAAATTAAGTTGCAGAGCAGTATGTAAAAAGTATGGCAATGAATGATTGCGAGGTCTAGTGGACAGGTCAAAAATAATAATAATAAAATGCTTTATTGGGTATAATAATTCACAATACATTATCATAAGTCATTACAACAAAAAGCATGAGATTCCGCTTGAAAGCCACTCTTACACTTAGCCCATAAGAAAAAGAAATAAACAAAAATGACTCACCAAAGATAAATCTTATACAAAAATAAAAATACCTACTTATTACAATCAGCAAAGAAAAATGCATTAAAATACGTGTTATACGAGGCATGTTTTTTAAGTAAGTACCGTTTTGGAATTAAAAAAATCCCGATGGCAGCCAGTCGGAAAAGTAGATTTTTGATTTATGTATTTTTTATTTATACTTCTACTTCTACCACTGACACCCACTATTAATAAACAAATAACGGAATATTCTGACATTCGCCAAATATAACCAAAGTGTCATATTGACAGTTATTTTAACTGAAATACCCATTATACTATAATACATACGTAAGTACGGTCTTATTGTTATTTCACAGGTGTTTATTTGTCAAAATAATTACAGGTATAGCGGGTGATGATATTTTTTTTTTATTTTTTGTTACTTTATATTGACTTACATTTACTTAAATATGCCAGCGATGAAAAAACTCTCCAAATAAATATTGTAGAGATTTAAGTGCTCTATCATTTGATATGTAACATCGGTATTTTCTATTAACAACGAAAAAAATATGATTTTTTTAAAACTTTGACAGGCCGCCATTCTGAAATTAGCTCTCCGATTTCAATCGCCAACGAACTCACGCGATTCCATGACCTAGCCGATTTTTTAACCAAATTTTGTTTCGATTGGTCAAAAAATGCGGCCTAGAACGTGACGCAAAGTTTCTATATCCCATATATATATATATATATATATATATTATGTTGGGAATTTCTACTATATATTTATTTTAAGCATATTCTTGTGAAATTCAAAATTTGTACTGCAGTTTCTTGAATAAATATATATTATATATTATTATTATGTATATTCATACCAAAACAGTTGCCTTTATTCGGTGTCTACTTAAAACATGGTTAATCTTCTTCTCTTAACATTGATTATAATATCGAACTCTATAAACAAATAGTTTTGCTTTTTGTTGGTTTTGGCATACTGCAGTAGGTGACAGTGCTGTAGTGATAGTCTTTTCCTATGGTTTATTAATGTTGAGTGATGATGATATAGGATAGATGGCAGGTCTATTATTTGTATATTTCTTTCAATAATATTTGGGGACCAAGTGAATATTTATACAGAAATATTTGTGTTTAAATGTAGTACCTTTTAGTATATATTAAGATCCGTTTGATATCGATGCTATTTTTTCTAAATTGTAAGATACTCACTTTGCACACTAGGTAATTATGATTTGTATAACTTTATAAAGATTATTGTGAGTATTAAAAAATGTACATTTGTTTGTGTTAATTTTGTAGCCTTTGAAGAAGGGAATAAAGTTAGACCCGAAAGCTTGGCGTAGCGAAAAAAGAGTTTTCTTTTTATCAAAAGCCCTATGACCGACGTCCCAATAATTTCGAAGATTCTATAATCTGACCGGTCAAAACAAAAAACAATTAAAAATTATTATATATATATATATATAGATATATAAACTTTTGAACTGAGGTCATTTTTAGGATCCAGGGGTCATAAAATGAAGTACTGCATAAAAATTTTTCAAAATTTCGGTTGTGTCGATCTCCTGAATAGTTAGATTTTTTTTAAAAATCTACTAAAAAAGACGTGCAAAGATATCGCAATAATTTTATTTTTACATGAAAGCCTGTACCTTAATCTACTTTTCTACATAATTTCCGTGAATATTGAGGCACTTGTCATAACGTGGCACCAGTTTTTGAATACCTCCTCATAAAATTCTGCCGCCTGACGCTGCATTGATTGTCTCGTAATAACATCAGTCTATGCCTCAGTTCTCGTCTAAATGAGTATGGTGAAAAGTGGAGAATATCCAAGTACTCATTCATAATCTTTACGCTCATATAGGAAAAGGAAATATGAACCTCTATGCAACGGAACAGAAAACATTAAAACGCATCATGTATGTCAGATCCGAGTATCAAAAAACAAAAAAGGTAGTTCGGAGTTTGACTATTTCAAGTTTTATATAATAACATAGTGAATAGATACTTTATTCTATTTTAAATTCAATTTTTGGTTCTTTTAAATCTCACACATGCATTCTGAATACGCTGGATCCTAACCTTGCTTGGCAAAAAATAATAGTACACTTGACCACAATATGTGATCGATATGTGGATAAATTAAGGATTTTATTAACTTTAATTTTGTGCTTTCACTAAGGAATCTCCTCAAATGGTACATTGATCTAAGTTTATAAACAGAGTTTTTGTACACAAAACTCCACTGTTCATCAAAGCTAAAGAATCAAATTGCGGAGGCTTACAAGTCATATGTCCGACTGTCTGAATATAACATAAATACGGATCCTAAAATGTTTTGGTCATATATTAACGCAAACAATCGTGACTCTCGGATACCTGGTGTAATGAACGATGGCAATCGGACTATTGATGAGAGCGTTTTTGTCGGATCGGAGGACAATTGTGCTGCGAGATCTGACTTGGTGGCAAATCCGACAATCTCTTATATGACATTTCGGAGGAGAATATTTTTTGGGCTGCCCGAAAATTGAAAAATAAATTTACTTACGGGATGAAATACCCTCTTTTTTTGTAAAAGATACAATGACTGTCCTTTCCACTCCCCTATCTAAAATTTTTAATTTGATTTGCAGGACTTGTGCTTTTCCACAGGATTGGAAGGTTGCGAAGGTGTGTCCGATTTTTAAAAGCGATGACAGGGCTTGGATTTGTAATTATAGACTTTTATCCATATTATCAAATTTCTCAAAGCTGATTGAAATTATTTTATATCAGAGGATTTATAGAGTGATAAACCCTAATTTAACAATAAATGAACACGGTTTTATCGGTGGCAGGTCCACGCTTACTGATCTGTCTGTGTTTACACAATTTACTTCAGAAACTGTTGATGCAGGAGGGCAGGTCGATGTGATTTACACGGACTTTGCCAAAGCATTTGACAGAATAAATCCCGTGGTTCTGTTGAACAAGCTTACTGTGTTTAGGCTTGGAGCTGGATCTGTTTCGCTAATCCATTCCTATATCACTAATAGATCCTAATATGTTCTCCATAATGGGTATAAATCGTCAAGATACCATAGTGTTCCGCAAGGGTCGAATCTGGGCCCATTATGGTTTTTAATTTTTATAAATGACTTAGCCGGAATACTGAATTGTCAGAAAATGCTCTTTGCGGACAATATGAAAATATTTAATTCCGTTAATAATCTTGACGATTGTAATCGTTTGCAGCGTGATATGGATTTGGTTCAATGCTGGTGTGAGGAAAACAAACTGCACTTGAACTCTTCCAAGTGTAAAGTTATGTCATATACCAGAAAAAAATCAGCCATTCATTTCGATTATACTATTGGTGAGACGATTTTAAATCGTCCTGAGTCCATCTTGGTGTGACCTTTGATAAGGTTCTTTCGTTCGATATACATATAAATAACATAATACTGAGTGTATCTAGGTCTTATGGCTACATTGTGAGAAATTCCAGATCTTTTGAGAATATGGATACAATAAAAACCTTATACTATGCTTATGTCAGGTCAAAGCTGGAATACTGCTCTTTAATATGGTTTCCATATTATAACTGTCACAATGTTTCTGTAGAGAGAGTTACTTATGTTTCAAAACTGATGGATCATATCCAGAAAGAGGAATTGAGTATGACATCTTGTTAACAAGATGTCAAATACAAAGTTTAGTATTAAGACGAAAAATTCATGCAGTAAAATTCCTTTTTAATATATTGCATAGTAAGATTGATTGCGCTGAACTCTTGCAAAAGTTGTATTTTTTGGTACCAAGGCAAAATTCGAGATATTCTAATTTATTTTATAACGACCGACCTAGGATCAATTTGTTGATGAAGTCGCCTGTCTACACAATGTGTCAGACATATAACTTTATAAGCGATGAGAGTGATATTTTTTTTGATCACTTAAGTACTGTTTTGAGTGTTTTGAATGAACATTTAAGTTGAATGTATGATGTTTCTTTCTTTCTATTTCGGTTTATTTGTATTGTTATTATTGAGATTAAGTAATTTTGTAAGATTGCTCTGTAAATCGATTTTCTGTTGAGCAATAAAGCAATTATTATTATTATTAAAGCTCAATTTATGGTCTATAATAACACCTAGATTTTTGGCTTTATCACTCCAGGATATATAAATATCATTCAAATTTACTTGTCCCATTTCGCGTATTAAAAGTCATTGGGGCAAAAGTGAAACTAATGATATCAGCACTAGCAGTGGTGTTGATCTTGAAACTCTTCACGGTGATTGTCAATCACAGCCTGGAACTAGCCAGAGTGAAATTATCCAGTTGGCAAAGAAACAGAGAAGCGAGAACTGTGAGAAGTGTAAATGGACGTGAAAATAGTGGAAGTAGCGGTCGGAGTCTTTCGTTGTGAGAGCTGGACAAGATACGAAGAAAAAAGGGGAAAGACAAATAGCCAAAGCCGTTTAAGCAACAAATTGCAGTGTTTGAACTATAGAAAATAAGGAGGTTCCAAAAGCCATAGAAATGCTAAGACCTCTGGTTACATTCCACCATCTAGAACTCAGTTATCATCAAAGCTTTTGAATGAAATATTTGAAGATGAAAAATCTAAGTGTTTTAACAAGATATCTGAACAATCCGTTTGCATGTCCTTAGATGGATGGTCCAATATACAGTGACTATATATTCTAACAGTGATGTCATTAGAGTAAAAAAGTTGTCTTGTTTTTTATTGGCTCACAGAAAAACGTGGTTTCCGGTCCGGCATTAATCTGCACACTTTTTGTTTGTTTACTTTTTTTTACATGGGGTTCTTATGGGGGTATTCGGACGTTGAAAGTTTTTGTACAAATTTTAGTGTTAATTATTATATTTATAAACATTTGTGATTGAAGACTTGTTAACAATGTGTTAGTGATTGTTTTAAGACTATAATTAATATTTCAAACCCTGTTTAAAAGAGTGGGTTTGCTGAGAAAGTAAGTATGCCCAATCGCGTATTGCACGGCGTTACAGAATCAGTTATAAATAATAATAATAATTAGTTACATAAATAATAATTAGCTACGTAAATGCCTAGAAATAATGCTCACGCATAAATGTATTTCCACGGCTCATAAAGTCCGTTTGGATCATTTGGCTCGTCGATTAAAATATCATAACCTCAGACTGTGTTGTGTTATAAAAAAAAAAAAAACAAGTTTTTTGTCATTATTTTGCACGAAAATATATGTGTACATAATAATAATGTTAAATAATTCTGTTTGTGTTTGTAGTAGAACAATAATGCCTGGCTGTGCTCTTGTGGGTTGCAGTAATTCTGCCAGAAAAGGATTTGTTACGAAAACCTTCCCAAAAGATCCTGAAAGAAACAAGCAATGGTAAAATTAAAATCCGGAGGGACAACTGGCAACCTACTGATTAATCATGC
Source organism: Apoderus coryli (assembly GCA_911728435.2). Taxonomy (NCBI): domain Eukaryota; kingdom Metazoa; phylum Arthropoda; class Insecta; order Coleoptera; family Attelabidae; genus Apoderus; species Apoderus coryli. Next base: position 3,182,530 of record OU452204.1, on the reverse strand, counting down.
TTGTGTGAGGTTAGTAATAGTAATATACTTAATCTAGGCGTAACAGCACTCCAAAAATATATTATGCTTTATTTTTATACATAATTTAATGGTATTGTTATTTCTCACTTGTACTTGATATTTCTTACCTATTATTATTAATTAATATACGTATTCAGGTTCACTTTCCTCCTGAAATGTGGGAAAAACTCGAGAAGATGGCACTCGCAAATTAAAGAGTAATCTTGTTCCCTTCTTCTCATTTTCTAAACCAGTAAAGAAGAGAAGGCCTCCACCTCAGAGAAGTTTAGTTTTGTGCAAGAAAATTACGTGTTGTTTCAGGATCACCTTTGTCTACTTCATCTCCAAGCAGAATTTCAGAAGGCGATACTGTTTTAGATAAATTTATATTGTACTTCCGGCTCATTATTGCGGTAATTGTTACTTGATACTTAAGTATGTGACAGCTCTTCAGCAATTAATTCTATTACAAATACAGGTAGAAAATGGATGTACCTATTGTATATTATTGGTAAAATTTATTACAAGATGTGGGTAACATCTCTGATTAGAGCATAGTACAATTTTATTAAAGTAGGTATGTACAAATTCAAAAATTAAAACACTGTTATTTATGTGTAATGTTTATTAAATAAATGCATTCTTTTTTTACAAAAAACCCTGTTTTTCTTTATATAAATACCTATACAGTGTATAATGTATTTGTAAATCATTATTTAGATTATAGATACCTAAGTGGCTACAATAAAGTTGGTTAAAATAAAAAGTGTTTTACTTGGAAAGAATCCATTACAAATGTTTTATCAAGAATTTTAGTGAAGTTTGATTGTACAATTTGCTGGTCGAATCTGTAACAAATAAAAATAACACTTAGATTTTGCATCTATAATTCTAAATTGGAAAATCCACTAATACTCGTAATATTCTACTTAAAATGTATCACAAACTACCTACTCTTTCATATTTTGTGGAATATTTGATATAGGTAGCAAAAAAGTAGATCTAGAGACACACATACCGGCTTTAGTTTTCCTGTACAAAACTAAACTTCTCTGAGGTGGAGGCCTTCTCTTCTTTACTGGTTTAGAAAATGAGAAGAAGGGAACAAGATTACTGTTTAATTTGCGAGTGCCATCTTCTCGAGTTTTTCCCACATTTCAGGAGGAAAGTGAACCTGAATACGTATATCAAGTACAAGTGAGAAATAACTACCATTAAATTATGTATAAAAATAAAGCATAATATATTTTTGTAGTGCTGTTACGCCTAGATTAAGTATATTACTATTACTAACCTCACACAAGCATGATTAATCAGTAGGTTGCCAGTTGTCCCTCCGGGTCTTATTAACCATTGCTTGCTTCTTTCAGGATCTTTTGGGAAGGTTTTCGTAACAAATCCTTTTCTGGCAGAATTACTGCAACCCACAACAGCACAGCCAGGCATTATTGTTCTACTACAAACACAAACAGAATTATTTAAAACATTGTTATTATGTACACATATATTTTCGTGCAAAATAATGACAAAAAACTTGTTTTTTTTTATAACACAACACAGTCTTAGGTTATGTTATTTTAATCGACGAGCCAAATGATCCAAACGGACTTTATGAGCTGTGGAAATACATTTATGCGTGAGCATTATTTCTAGGCATCTATGTAACTAATTATTATTTATGTAACTAATCGTTATTATTATTTATAACTGATTCTGTAACGCCGTGCAATACGCGATTGGTACATACTTATTTTCTCAGCAAAACCACTCTTTTAAACAGGGTTTGAAATAACAATTATAGTCTTAAAAGAATCACTAACACACTATTAACAAGTCTTCAATCGCAAATGTTTATAAATATAATAATTAATACTAAAATTTGTACAAAAACTTTCAACGTCCGAATGCCTCCATAAGAACCCCATGTAAAAAAAAGTAAACAAACAAAAAGTGTGCAGATTAATGCCGGACCGGAAACCACGTTTTTCAGTCAGCCAATAAAAACAAGACAACTTTTTTAACATTGAACTATACCCTAATGACATCACTGTTATAATATATAGTCTCTGTAGTCCAATATACATAATGTGTAGTTTTGACAGGAGAGTTTTTTGACAGAATTCTGTAAAAAATTCCGTGTTTTTACATAATTCTGCAAAAAAAGTAAAAAAAAAACATTTTTATGACCCTTCTACGCTTTTGTGCTATCGATATCAGATCTTGTCATTATATTCTTTCAAAATAGTTATTCATATTTCAAGATATATTTACATAAATACTGGTATAAGCACAGCAGAGCATACTTAGGCAATAATGACAATATCATAGGGGCCACAGATAAATATATAATGTAAATATGATAAATCTATTATGTACTAGTGAGCAATTAAAGTAAGTGTATATTTCATTATTTTTACTAAAATTAGTTTGAAAAATATTATAAATAAAGAGAATCATGACATAATCATTACGAGTGTACAATAGCCATTAAATGCGAATTGCCCACTCTATTTTTCCCACCATTCATCTACAATAATTAAAAATGCAATTCATCAGCATCAGTTTATTTATTTTATTTTATTTATTTACCGCTGGTCAATGGGTGCATAAGTCTTGCTCTTAGGATGAGGCTTCAATTAGTCGTAGTGCTGGGAATGAGGTAGCCGACAATGCTGCAGGTTAGCTTCAGCAGTTTAATTCTTTGCATCTCAGCCATTCCTAGAACAGGTAAACTCACATCTTAACTCATAGGTAGAGCATTTAAATCAAATCGGGGGGTCTGGGCAGGTTTAAGAATTTATAGTAGAACCCTCTACTCTCAAATGGTGAAACTTTAAGTTGCGGATGTCCAGCAAGGTGTTGGACCCCTATTTGTAAAACTTTGGTATTGTTCACATTATAGAAATAATAGTGGGGTTTGTAAGTGACATAATACATATTTTTTATTTCTTAAATTGATACATATTAAAATTTCACAAACTTCAAAATATATGTATAAACAATTAAACAAAGTGAGGAATACATAACAATTCCCAGAGGTTTGACTGACAGGCCCATCACAAAATCACAGTCTTAGGTGGCTTTCGTGTTCGTGATGATATAGTTGAAGACTTTTTTGATTTGCATTCTCGTCAACTGGAACATTGTGATCCTCCTCCCTTCGACATGGTTCATTATATTGAACTACACAGTTCAATAACGTTAATGCAAAACAAAAAATTCCACGAAAACGAAAGCCTCCTGAGTGTTTGATTTTGTCATGGTCCAAAGTAGTTTAAATAATACAATTACAGTATGTGCGCAATGACCTCCACTATAAATTATTGAGGCGATATCGATAGTTCGACCCTCGGCAGAGTTTTCGGGTGACATAACCGAATTTTTTGGTACCAAACACGTGGCTGTAGTAATTAATGGTTTTATTTCTATTTTTTCAAGTGGCACATACTTTTTATGTGGTCCACTAGGCTAGTGTAGACTTTTATATTACTTGCCCAACCTGGTGGGATAAAACACCTTTTTGAGTCTCCATTCTAGCGCCTGTTCCTGGTGAACCGCTTTGCCCATTAAGTGCTGGCGTTCAGTATAGAATAGAATATAACAGAATAGAAACTCGGCGAAGGGCAGCAAAGCTGTTTTCTTAACCGAGCATGTATGTTATACAATACAGCATAATTAGTTTACTTAACAATTAAACAAACCAAAAAATTATAGAAAGTACACACAGTAATATTATAATATGTAAAATGCAATAAGCATATAATCTACAGTAAATTAAAACTAAAGAGACCCACTACCTATATCAAATTAAAATGACATAAATATACTAGAAAATTAACCCCATTATCCACTATTGACGAGCAACGGATCGGTTTTAAGAGCTGTAACTAAGGTTCAGTATAACCAGTGGGAGAGAGTAGGTTGACCTGACCTTGCAGTGCAAGAATTGACCCCTCAGTTTCAGAAAAAGATAGCAATGACCCAGTTAGAATTCAGTATTTAGAATTATTATTATTTAATCTAGTAGATTATCCAAATAGTATAGCTATGTCAGTTTTAAACCGGAAGTGACGCTCAGTATATTTTGATAACTTAAGTAGTCGCGTATACCTATACTACTAGTACAAGTATTGCTATGCCGGTTCTAGACCGGAAGTGGCGCTCTAGGATTTTACTTAAGTTATAAAAAGATACAGAGCATCACTTCCGGTCCAGAACAAGCATACTACTCATCCGTTCTCAAAGAGGAGCAATGGTTCAAATAAAACAACCAAACTTATCAATGTCAACGCCACAATCGTTTTCTTTTAAAGATAAGATAAAGAACAAGCAACAAAGAGCATTATTAAAATTCCTTTATAGAAAGATTAGTTGTAAAACAATAACAAAAACTAAGAAAATGACCAAAAGCAGTACAATCAATATTGTTCACCAACTAATCTTAACAGGCAGTTGAGAAAACAATGGAAAAACTAATAAAATTCATAATAAAACACACGTAAAAAAGCTCAATGCAATTAAATGTCTGATCAGAATTAACATCTACTCATCTTGTATAGTGATCGGTTAAAAATAATAAAGCAATGTAATAATCATATCACATCAGATTTAAATAGACATTTAATTGTATGTGTGATATTATGAATTCTATTAGTTTTTAGAGAAAACAGCCTTTTATAGGAATTAACTTTGTGCCTTCACAATGCTCCAGAAATTTTACTATTTTTTATAAAAGTATTCGCAAAAAAAAAACACCTTATTATACTAAATGGAACTTGTCTTTTAATAAGGGTGGATATAGCTATCAGAGGATTTATTTAATGAATGTTGTGAAAACTATTTACTACGAATTCAGTAATTTTCAATAAAATAAATTTTTCTTAAATTCGCTGTTGATTTTTGCTTAAAAAAGTAATAACTTTTTATGGGTCTAAAGTGAACAGTTTTGCAGGAATTTGCCTCTAAACAAAAGTCTGCAAGTAAAGTTGAAAGTAGCAACTGATTTCAAACAAATGAGGTATGTATACATACTTTTTACTTGCAGACTTTGGTTTAGAGGCAAATTCCTGCAAAACCGTTCACTTTAGACCCATAGCAATGATAAACAGGAAATTTAAAAAAAAAAATTAAAAAAATATATTTTTTGTTCCAGTGGCGTGTAAAAGTGTCACTAATCCCTATAGCATGCCACTGGTTCATTTTTTAAAAATATTGTTTATGTCAAAATATGACTTTTTTAAAGAACATAGCGGTCACTAAATTTGAAAAAATATTTAAAGGTGTTTTTGAATTGTGGCAGATTTTGAATTTTAAATTTGAACCTTTGACACCCTGTATCTAGACAACTAAATTTCATCGTCAATTTAGCGAAAAAAAATATATACAAAATTGTTTTTTTTTTTTTTTTTTTTTTTTATTCTTTGCTCCTCAGAATGATAACAATATACAATATGATATGTCACATTATGGGATAGTCAATAATATTACATACAACACAAAAACAATAATATTCATACATAACCCGCTGTAATTCGGGACTTAAAACTATTCATTAGTACAATTTAAAAACTCGTCTACAGAATAAAAACATTTCTCTATAAAAAAGGTTCTCAGCTCCAGTTTCAATTTTTTGATAGAAATGTTTTGAAACTTTTGTATTTTTAAAATTTTATTGAAACATTTAACACCTATGTAGTTAGGGTTCTTTTGGCCAGTAGTTGATCTGGAGAATGGTAATACCAAGTTATTTTTATTTCTAGTATTGTGACTATGTATATCTTCTGATTTAGGCAATATTTCATTTTGTTTTTTTATATGTATTATAAGTGAGTACATGTATAGTTAAGGGAATGTCATTAATTTCAATTTTTTGAAATGGTCCTTACAGGAAGTAGTTTGAGAGATTCCCTGCATCGCTCTGATCTGATCCTTTTTTGAGTTCTGAACACCCTCGCAGTCCCACTCGCTCCCCCCCAAAATATAACACCATACATTAAAGTAGACTGTATCAGACCAAGATATATCAATTTAATAATATCATTCGATACAGTATTTTTGATGTTGTTTATTAGGAATATGTAGCTGGACAATTTCTTCACTACAGCGTCTATGTGCGTGCTCCAGGTCAATTTATTGTCTATACATATTCCCAAGAATTTGGTGCTACTGACCTGCTCAATAGATTTATCTTTGGCTCTTATTAAATAACTTCGGTCCATGTTCCTATTTGATATGGAAATTGGGAGAAAGACAGTTTTTGATGCATTGAGTGCCAGTCCATTGTGTTCGCACCATCTGTGCATCGCGCCAGCTAGGGCATCAGCAGACCGTACCAACCCACTCTCATCCCCGGCTGAAACAAGGACACTTGTGTCATCCGCATAAAGAACGGGCAGGCCAAAAACCCCCAAAACGTCCGGCAGGGTATTAATAAATATATTAAATAAAGTTGGCGATAAACATGAGCCCTGTGGTATCCCATTGCTCACAATTCCCACCCCTGAACGAACGCCCGCAATCTCTACTTGCTGGGTACGATGCATGAGATAACTTCCTATCCATTTAGACGTTGTTCCACGCACTCCAACATCCTCCAATTTTGAGAGCAGAAGCTTGTGACCTATTGTATCAAAAGCCTTGCTCAGATCAAAGAAAATACCAGCCACCATTTGCCTGTTATTAAGGGCATGAAACAAGTGACCAAAAGCCTGACCCAGAGCTGTCTCTGTTGACCGATTGCTTCTAAATCCATTTTGGCTGTGAGCAAGCAGTTTATGTTTTTCCAGATAATCATTAAGTCTATTGTTAAATAAAGATTCAAAGATTTTACTGAACTGGTTTTGTAATGCCAAAGGTCTGTAATTATTTATATCCCTAGGATCTCCTTTATTTTTATATATGGGAATAATTTTTGATTTTAATAGTCTAATTATAAATTCATATCCAAAATTATGAATTCTAATAACACTCCAGAATCAAATACAAGAATCCATAATAGAGAATACCATGAATCAAATGAAATAATTCCTTATAATATGCAATCCCGAAAATTCCAAAAAGACTAAACGATTTTCCAAATATAAAAATTGTCAAAAGTTTTCAAAAACAATAAGCAAGTTTTTAGAGAAAACAGCCTTTTATAGGAATTAGCTTTGTGCCTTCATAATGCTCCAAAAATTTTACTATTTTTTATAAACGTATTCGCAAAAAAAAAACAGCTTATTATACTAAATGGAACTTGTCTTTTAATAAGGCTGGATATAGTTATCAGAGGATTTATTTAATGAATTAAAAAGAATGTGGTGAAAACTATTTACTACGAATTCAGTAATTTTTCAATAAAATAAATTAATAAGAAACATGGATAAAATCCATAATACTAACAATTAACCATAAACAAATTCAAGCTTATTCCATTTAAGAATTTGTAAATTTTGTAATTTATAAAATTATCATTATGTATTTTTTCTTGTTTGTATTATTTATATTTTCTTTCCAGTTAAAAACTATGAGGGCAATGGTTCCATAACAGGTGAATACACGCAGTAACATCACCTATTGCAACATTTATAATAATAATAATGGACTCCCTATCAAACCAATTAAAATAATTGAGAACATTATAAAAACCATGGTTTTTAAAACGCACTTCGACATTTTGCTAAACACTAGTTTAAGTAATACGTTAAGTTATAGATAGAATATTTAATTTAATATCTATAGCCAATATGTTGAAAATCAGTTTCGGCCTAATACTGGTAGTTATAGCGTTCTTCAGTTTAACAAAAGTTGCAGAAAGCAAACCTGGATTCATTTCGTATCCCAGTAAGTAACGTTATAATAATTTCTGTTAGTAATAATACTTTTACATATTTGCCAAATTTTATACTTTGATAGGAAACTTAATGTCTTACACATTGGTTTATCACATGAAATTGACGAACGGCTTTTCTATTCCTTCGTTTGTCGAAGATTTCAAACCCAATGAGAAATCTGTGCTTCCTGCTAAAAATCCAAGGAGTTATTTTACGCTACCTTTTAATCTATTATATAACTTGGAACTTGTTTTTTACAATCAGCTTAATTAAACAATTGTCGTTCAGTAAAAGAAACAATATTTAATCGATGAATAGGTACACTGTGTATCTATTATTTCTATAGTTTAAAATTTAATAACAAGGCCGAAAAATGGAAATTTTGAAATAAGATAAAATAGTAGTAAATTCCTATATAATTTTATCTTGTTTAGAACACTGACGTTTACATACTTTTTTAGCTAGAGTCAAATTAATCTAGTTTATTTTATAACGTAAGGCCATTTATTAATGTTTTCTGTGATTTCTTACAGACATTTTTTTAGAAACAGGAACTCATTTTTAATTGAATGTAACACAGCATTTGAACTTATCTGCAAGATTAAAAAAGTTCTCGATTGTTTAAAACATTTTTTTTTAAATTCGATGATACCATAAATAACATTTATTTTTTATTCCACTCTTGGTGCTCTGGTTAATATTAAAATCTACAATTTTGATTATTTCTGTTTTAGATTGGTATATGAAACCTACCAACTCAGGTATATACAGGGTGTTTCTAAATTCGACCGACAACGCCCTACCGCAGAAAGTTCTCGCTAATTCATGTATTCGATATAGGGACATATAACGGCTTAGTTTTCGAGATACAGGGTTGAAATTTAAAATCGAAAATTTGCCATAATTCAAAAACGCCTATAAATATTAAATTTCGTGACCGCTATGTTCTTTAAAAAAGTCATATTTTCACATAAACCATATTTTTAAAAAATGAACCAGTGGCATGCGAGAAGGGTTAGTGACACATTTTATCCACCTATTTTTTACGCCACTGGATTTTTTCTTAAATTCCCTGTTCATTTTTGCTTAAAAGAGTAATAACTTTTTTTGGGTCTAAAGTGAACAGTTTTGCATGAATTTGCCTCCAAACAAAAGTCTGCAAGTAAAGTTGAAAGTAGCAACTTTTTTGAAACAAATGAGGTATGTATACATACTTTTTTGTTGCAGACTTTGGTTATTACTTTTTTAAGTAAAAATGAACAGGAAATTTAGAAAAAATTAAAAAAATATAAGTGGCGTGTAAAATAGGGGGATAAAAAGTGTCACTAATCCCATTAGCATGCCACTGGTTCATTTTTTAAAAATATTGTTTATGTCAAAATATGACTTTTTTAAAGAACGTTTTTGAATTGTGGCAAATTTTCAATTTTAAATTTGAACCTTTGACACCCTGTAGGTATCTAGACAACTAAACCCTTTAAGGGTATATGTCCCTATATCAAAATGCATGAATTAGCGAGAGCTTTCGGTGGTAGAGCGTTGTCGGTCAAATATATAAACACCCTGTATATATAAACAACTATTCATATCACACACAAAAAATTAAAACAAATTTGATGTTAGGGATAAAAAACAGAATTAACTTAATTAAATTTCATCCTCAATTTAGCGAAAAAAAATATAAAAAATTGTTTAATATGCTAATTCAAAATTCATATCCAAAATTATTAATTCTTTTAATAACACTCCAGAATCAAATGCAAGAATCCATAATAGAGAAAACCATGAATCAAATGAAATAATTCCTTATAATATGCAATCCCGAAAATTCCAAAAAGACTAAACGATTTTCCAAATATAAAAATTGTCAATAAGTTTTCAAAAACAATAAGTAAGTTTTATAGATTATTATTTATATTATTAAAAATCAAATGTAGTAGGTACATAATATACCATGTTCCAATTGCGAACAGCTATAGGTACATAGGACAAACGTCAAGAGTCTTTAAAGAAAGAATTACACAACATACCTATAGAAGCCATATCCGTCTAAAATCTAAACAAAAAAAAAACCTGTGCATTAGTTGAACATTGCATTGAAAAAATCATTTTCTAGATTTAAATAATGTAAAAAATTTTGCATGTGAACAGAATTAAAACAAAAGAAATGTATGCAACTTCATAACACTGAAAATACAGTAAACAGAAAGCAAAATCTTAATGAAGTAACTAATATTTACTAAAATTTATTCACAACACCCATGATAACAGGAATAATTGTTTTGTATCCTCCGTATCACTTATTTTTAAAATTTCGCACATTAAAATTAAAAATATTATTGTTGAAAATCAAAACAAAACATGTCAATACGTGTCATCAAAAAAATCAATCAAAAACATCAAATTGTTAATCCATATTTTATCTTTAATTGTAATTACTTTTTAATGCTCTCATATACAGGGTGTTTCAAAAAGACGCGGTAATATTTAAGGGGGTGATGTCGCAAGTCCTTTTTTGAAAAAAAGATCCCATAAACATACCTCCGGAAAAGCATTTTTTCCAGATATAAGGTATTAATTTTTGGTTTCGTTTACAAAATAAAAATTCAAAACATTTTTCAACATACCAAGAATATTGGCCAATAATTCAACTAAAAATAACATTAACACTTCGAAGCAAGATATATATAAATAAGTAAACAAAATTACCATTTATACCTAAAACAAAAAATTGCAAAAACAACTGTTTAAAGTGACCATCCCTAGCTCGGATACATGAATCCAATCTTCTCCTCATTGACTGACGAACTCTCTCAAAAATGCCAGGGTCCAATTACAACCAGCAATAACGCGATTCCTTAGGAACTCCAGGAATTCAAGTAGACCCACATGAAAAAATCCCGTGGGTTTAAATCAGGGGATCGTGCAGGCAAAGATTAATGTTGTGTACATTAATCTTTGGTGCAGGCCATAAGTGAGGTTCACCTCAGCCAATCCAGCAATTTAAGTATGTTTCTGTTAAAAACTCACGAGTAACCCGACTAAAATGTGCTGGTGCTGCATCGGGCATGAACCACATTGCATTTCTTATTGCCAATGGTACGCTTTCCGGAAATCCAGGTGTTTTCCAGAAAGTTGCGGTATACCTCTCCGGTAAGTCTTTCTGGTGGAAATACGAGTCTAATTAAGCAATCATCCACAATTCCAATCTAAACCTTTAACAAGAACTGATGTTGGATATGATCTTTAACTATCACATGAGGATTTTCAATACACCATAAATGGTTATTATGAAAATTCCTTATTGCATTTCTTGAAAAAAAGCCATTGACAAAATGCCATACGTAGAGGAAAACTGTACTATTACTTACATTCAAAACCTCAACAACTTTGCGAGTAGAAATACCTAGATTCTCCTAACCATGTGCAGGACATCCTCTTCCAGCTCTATACCGTTCTTGCTGTCTTTGGCCTTCCTGTTCATCAACTTCTCTTTAATGTGCGTGTTTTATGAAGGGGTCGATGAATGACTTCGAAATTTTTCTATCAGGAGCCATACGCTGACGAAATCTTTCAGTGTACAACCGCCTATCTTCTAATGCATTGCCATCAGCGAGTCCATAAATGAAGTGCATGTCGGTCATCTCGGCATTTGTATCAACAAATTTGGCAGATTTAAAAGGATTGGTGCAGTCAATTAACATCAACGTTACTGATTTTTAGTCGAATTATTCGCAAATATTCTTGGTATGTTGAAAAATGTTTTAAATTTTGTTTGTTTGTAACAAGCAATTCATGATATTTATAACTGAAAGACGTCTACTTCACAAAATACTTTATATATATGTTCGAATTAGCCAAACCTGTTGCGGAACTTGACTGTTCCATCTTCAGTGGCATTATAAATCATACAAAGAATTCTTACCGATTATAATGGCTTATGTTCCGAAACAGGTTTGGCTAATTCGAACATATATATAAAGTATTTTGTGTAGTAGGCGCCTTTTATTTATAAATACATGCCACTCCTCGTCGTAATGGATTACTTTAGAAAAAAAAAAGAATTAATGATATATTTTTGTTGGTACTTACTTAGCATATTTCTAAGATAAAACTCAATTTTGTGTGTTTTGGCACTTAGCATGTTTCTTACTTATATGATCTTCAATTCAACTGATACGAACGCTACTAATAATTAATATGCTAGCAAAACATAATATGTTTGGATACAGGGTTACTCATGTTATTCGATATGCAGTATTATACCACTTTGATTTACAAAGACTTTTGTTTACCGGACCTCACCTACAGCCTGATAAATTCATAACCCACACAATTATTATAAATTGAGGGTTATATAAATCCAATTATTGATGTATTTTTTGTAAACTATCATTTAGCCGATTAGTTTGAGTTAGAAAGCTCTAAGTAGACTCCTGTAATTGACTTGCATACTATTAATTCTGTATTTGTAATCTGATAAGTTCATTATTTTTTACAGTAATAGAGAAGCCGATAATTTCATCTTATTACTCGCCATATTATAAGTCAAGTTACTGGCCAAATCCATGGTATGGATCTTATGGATATCCGTGGTATAAATCAGCTTATAGCAGTAGCTATTGGTGGTAATTTGAATTTCAAATCGTTTAAATATAATTATATATCCTTATACAAATAGCATTATAAATATAAAAATATATTACTTTTATAGTATTTCTTTTTAGTTATATTTAGGACGTTTTTAGTTAGTAAATACGTATATTATGTCTGTAATTAGAAAATAATTTTTGGAACATGTGTTTAAAAAAATTATTGTGTAATGAAAATTACTTTGAGTTTAAAAGAAAGAAGCAAAAAAATATAGCTAATAATAACACTACATAAGTATAAATCAAATTGTATAAAAGACACATATTGTAAAATTGGATTACAGAATCAAGTAAGAATTGAATAATCAAAATATCCACTCAAATGAATAAAAGCTATGATCGAGCAGCCAATTTTTGAGTTCACTTTTAAATTTTCTGGCGGTCACAACTGAGGCAAATTATGAAAAATTTTTATAGGCATTACATAAGAACTATTCGCTGTAATTTAATGGAAGAATCTAAGATAAATAATTTCCATCCCACTAAAAATAAAATATCTAGCATAAAACAAAAGTACTATAAAATAACATATGTTTGTTCTTCTTTGTTTTGTTCTTAACGGCTTTTGAGAAAAAAAAATAGGCAACTTTCAATAGAAGATAAGATTGTATATTTCTGTAAAACTCTAAAATGTTAGTATTGTGGTAAACAAAATTACGTAATTTTTATTTTATTATTAATATTGTGAAACGTATGGCTAATTATGAAAAATTAAACAAATTATGTGTTAATATATCCTTCAATTTTTAATTAGGTGCCTTATTAATAATGTCTACCAAACGTTGCAATACCCGTATGTTATTTCCTAATTATTATATTACGAATGTAAAGTATACTGAACTTATACCAATTGTTAATATTTTTAAATAATATAGAAGGGAGTTATGCGATATGGTCAAAAATTGTGAAGATGTTGATGGAAATACACGTTTTGGGGTCCCCTGTTTACGAATATCATGTTTTTGGTAAAGTTATGTGCATCAGTTTGCGTGTTGTGTTCGTATGTCCGTTTTTATAATCAGCTCTCACAAATACACTGTCCCTTTTTGGTAGTCTTCGGCGCATCCAAATTATTTTTTAAAGGACGTACGTTGATTGTGTATAAAATCATTATTATAAAGATATCTCTTCCATTTTCAGGATATTTTGGTTTGAATCACGGACGGACAAGTTTGTTTAATAAATTTGTATTTTCTTAAACAATGTTTCACTTTTTGGTGTTTGCTCGTCATTCGCATACCAGAATTTGTTTTTATGGATTTAACAGTTAAAAAAATGAAATCAAATTTGTACATTGTTAAACAAAATTTATTTTTAATATTAACAATTTTCATTTGTTCATATAATAAACATTTATAGAACCCCCCCAGTACCGAAATATCCTTTTCTGCACCAGGGTATTTCTGAAATTATTTTTTCAAACAAATCCCACCGCGCAAGCCGCATTTTGATAAAAACTTTAGAAAATAAAGGCAACTGAAAATTTACTGTTTTTGGAGGTACTCGTTATTTCAGTTGTCTTGTAAGATATTAACAAGGTAAATATTGTATCTGACAGATATTTTCATGTAGAGTTCGTTGGTGTATTTTTTTTGTCTCCAAAAAGTAACACTGCCCTCTTGATTCTGAGATACTCTGGAAGTACAAAGAAAATAGGACATCCTATAAATATATGTTTTACATATTTTATATTTTTATACAATAAATATTATAGTGCTACATCACAAAAAAAAACTAACAATAAAATAAAATTTGTAGCCAATTAATACATTCTTAAATAAAAGGTGTTCTCGAAAAGGTACCCTGGAAGGGCAACGAAAATATATGTTTTACATACGCTATATTAATTAAAACAGATTATATTGAGAAATAAAAGTTAAATCTCCACAAAACTACGAGTGATCATTAAAAACCATACCTACATGATTCGAAGCTCATACTTCATCTTTAGTGGTTACACTAAAGACTAATATGGAAAAGATCAATTGCACAATGTGAAATTGTTGATCCTGATTCTAGATATACAAATATATTGTCTGAAACCAAACGCGCAATTATAATTTTTTGATTAAAAATGCTCACAAATTTGTAGTTGTCTTTGTTTGTAAGATTGATAAGTTCGAAAAATGATTTTCGATATCTGTCGAAGTGATCATACAATAATAAATTAATTTAATAAAAATCGATTAACCATCATGATACAAAATGATGTATAAAAAAATTGATATTTTCATTCAGAAAGATACTATAGACATACTCTTCCAAATATTAAAGTATAACAAAACAAAAAGAATGAATGTTGTGTCGTAAATGCATTGGTTGATGAAACATTCATTTTACGTTTTAGTTGTGTATGTCGTGTGTTGTTATGAAAAGAAAAACTTGTTGTAGATGTATAAATTTGACTAGTTTCGAGGCCTGAAGATGCAATTAAATATTGCGAAACGGCACTAAAGAAACAAAAACTGTAGTTTCTCTATGCTAAAACGAACAAGATTCCTACATAAAAATAATGTTGGTTTTGATTTTATTTAATTTTTATTAATTCAATCAAAAAATTTTTTCCATGAGGGTGAGTGACTTCGATAGAAATTTCTGGAACATCAAATTTGTAAGTTTCTCTTTCTGCTACTGGTGATGGAACTGGTTTAAGTTCCGACACATATTTGCATACTGATTATAGATTTAAATTTATTTTTGTGGAGATTAGACTTTTATTTCGTAATTGAAAATATACAACTCCACTTAAGAATGGTATATTTTTAGCTCTCCATATCATATATGTAATATATGTATATATGGAGACTATTAGTTTCATGAAAAAACTAGCTGTTGCCCTCGAGGCACGAATAGCTCTCCATATTTAAGTGTAAAAGTAATAATTTTATGACCTTTTTGTCATTTATCTAAATTTTTGTTTTGTTTTAGACATCAGCTATTTTTTTTTTTGTATCGGGTTTTGTGCCTTTTTCTTCTCTTTGGAGGCACTATTTATACGCAGATATTTTATATTTCAGATCTAGGCCAAATTCTTGTACGCAAAATAATTGATTTTTTTTTAGTTTTATTATAAAATTTATTTTGCCCCCTTTTCTACTATTTACGAACGCCTATGTAAACAAAATTGTTATGCTGCATGATATAGGTTATCCGTTAAGTGGTTTTTGAGTTATCACGGATACAATTTTTTCCTGACCCTTTTATAGAATTTTCACGGACGCCTATGGAACATTAATTTTTGTCGTGTATTTTTAACACCAATTCAACTAGTTAAATATACAATTTTTTACATTTTATTTTTTTTTTTCATTTTACCCCTTTTTTTACTATTTACGAACGCCTATGTAAATAAAAATTTTATGCTGCATTTTTTAGGTTATCTTATATGAAAGCTATATATAATTAGCCAATTTTTCTGGTATATTTGGGAAACATTTTTTTTTCGTTTTTGACTCTTTTTTTAAGACTATTTTCGAACGCCTGTGTGAACTAATTCTTTTATGTAACATTTTTTAGGTTATATTCTATCACACCTATAAAAAATTATTCAATATTTCGGATAAGTTTAAGAACTATAATTTTTTTAATTTTTGAACCCTCTTTTAAACCCCTTGCCTACGCTCAATATTAATCACCACCTATAAATAGCCTGTAGTATTTTCGTACCAAATGTGGTTAAAATCCGTTAAGTGGTTTTTGAGTTATCACGGATACAAATTTTTTCTGACCCTTTTATAGAATTTTCACGGACGCCTATGGAACATTAATTTTTGTCGTGTATTTTTAACACCAACTCAACTAGTTAAATATAAAAATTTTTACATTTTAATTTTTTTTATTTTACCCCTTTTTCTACTATTTACGAACGCCTATGTAAATAAAAATTTTATGCTGCATTTTTTAGGTTATCTTATATCAAAGCTATATATAATTAGCCAATTTTTCTGGTATATTTGGGAAACATTTTTTTTTCGTTTTGACCCTTTTTTAACACTATTTTCGAACGCCTGTGTGAACTAATTCTTTTATGTAACATTTTTTAGGTTATATTCTATCACAACTATAAAAAATTATTCAATATTTCGGATAAGTTTAAGAACTATGATTTTTTAAATTTTTGAAACCTCTTTTAAACCCGTTGCCTACGCTCAATGTTAATCACCACCTATAATTATCCTGTAGTATTTTCGTACCAAATGTGGTTAAAATCCGTTAAGTGGTTTTTGAGTTATCACGGATACAAATTTTTTCTGACCCTTTTATAGAATTTTTACGGACGCCTATGGTACATTAATTTTTGTCGTGTATTTTTAACACCAATTCATCTAGTTAAATATAAAAATTTTTACATTTTAATTTTTTTTTATTTTACCCCTTTTTCTACTATTTACGAACGCCTATGTGAATAAAAATTTTATGCTGCATTTTTTAGGTTATCTTATATCAAAGCTATATATAATTAGCCAATTTTTCTGGTATATTTGGGAAACGTTTTTTTTTTTCGTTTTTGACCCTTTTTTTAAACTATTTTCGAACGCCTTTGTGAACTAATTCTTTTATGGAAAATTTTTTGAATTATATTGTATCACAACTATGAAAAATTATTCCATATTTCGAATAAGTTTAGGAAATATATATTTTTTATGTTTTGACCCCTTTTCCACTATTTACGAACGCCTATGAAAGTAAGTTATTCATGACACATTTTATAGGTTATATTCTATCAAAACTATCAATAACTAGTTAATATTTCTGCTATTTTTAAGAAATACGTTTTTTTTAATCTTTTTTACCCCATTTTACACTATTTTCGAACGCCAATGTGGTCTAATATTTTATGTTCAATATTTTAGGTTATATTCAATTAAATGCGTAAAAAATTATGCAGTATTTCGGATAAGTTTAAGAACTATGAATTTTTTTAATTTTTGAACCCTCTTTTAAACCCTTTGCCTACGCTCAATGTTTCCCAAAATCTAATCAGCTCCTTGCCATGTCCAATAGTATTTTTGTACCAAATTTGGTTAAAATCTGTTAAGCGGTTTTTGCGTTTTCGTGGATACAGACAGACAGACAGACAGACAGACAGACAGACAGACAGACATACAGACAGACAGACAGACATTTTTTTAAAACTACTTATTTATGTATAAAATGACCAAAAAGAAGTATTTCCGGTGAAATTAAAAAAAAAAATTTTTTCATGAAACTAATAATATATTACATATATGATATGGAGAGCTAAAAATTTTTTTTAATTTCACCGGAAATACTTGTTTTTGGTCAATTTATACATAAATAAGTAGTTTTAAAAAAATGTCTGTCTGTCTGTCTGTCTGTATCCACGAAAACGCAAAAACCGCTTAACAGATTTTAACCAAATTTGGTACAAAAATACTATTGGACATGGCAAGGAGCTGATTAGATTTTGGGAAACAATCAGCGTAGGCAAAGGGTTTAAAAGAGGGTTCAAAAATTAAAAAAATTCATAGTTCTTAAACTTATCCGAAATACTGCATAATTTTTTACGCATTTAATTGAATATAACCTAAAATATTGAACCTAAAATATTAGACCACATTGGCGTTCGAAAATAGTGTAAAATGGGGTAAAAAAGATTAAAAAAAAACGTATTTCTTAAAAATAGCATAAATATTAACTAGTTATTTATAGTTTTGATAGAATATAACCTATAAAATGTGTCGTGAATAACTTACTTTCATAGGCGTTCGTAAATAGTGGAAAAGGGGTCAAAACATAAAAAATATATATTTCCTAAACTTATTCGAAATATGGAATAATTTTTCATAGTTGTGATACAATATAAGCTAAAAAATATTCCATAAAAGAATTGGTTCACACAGGCGTTCGAAAATAGTTTAAAAAAAGGGTCAAAAACGAAAAAAAAAATGTTTCTCAAATATACCAGAAAAATTGGCTAATTATATATAGCTTTGATATAAGATAACCTAAAAAATGCAGCATAAAATTTTTATTTACATAGGCGTTCGTAAATACTAGAAAAAGGGGTAAAATAAAAAAAATCTAAAATCTAAAAATTTTTATATTTAACTAGATGAATTGGTGTTAAAAATACTCGACAAAAATTAATGTACCATAGGCGTCCGTGAAAATTCTATAAAAGGGTCAGAAAAAATTTGTATCCGTGATAACTCAAAAACCACTTAACGGATTTTAACCACATTTGGTACGAAAATACTACAGGATATTTATAGGTGGTGATTAACATTGAGCGTAGGCAAGGGGTTTAAAAGAGGGTTCAAAAATTTAAAAAATCATAGTTCTTAAACTTATCCGAAATATTGAATAATTTTTTATAGTTGTGATAGAATATAACCTAAAAAATGTTACATAAAAGAATTAGTTCACACAGGCGTTCGAAAATAGTCTTAAAAAAGGGTCAAAAACGAACAAAAAATGTTTCCCAAATATACCAGAAAAATTGGCTAATTATATATAGCTTTCATATAAGATAACCTAAAAAATGCAGCATAAAATTTGTATTTACATAGACGTTCGTAAATAGTAAAAAAGGGGTAAAATAAAAAAAAATTAAAATGTAAAAAATTTTATATTTAACTAGTTGAATTGGTGTTAAAATACACGACAAAAATTAATGTTCCATAGGCGTCCGTGAAAATTCTATAAAAGGGTCAGAAAAAATTTGTATCCGTGATAACTCAAAAACCACTTAACGGATAACCTACAACATGCAGCATAACAATTTTGTTTACATGGGCGTTCGTAAATAAGGGGGCAAAATAAATTTTATAATAAAACTAAAAAAAAAACAATTAATTTGCGTTCAAGAACTTGGCCTAGATCTGAAATATAAAATATCTGCGTATAAATAGTGCCTCCAAAGAGAAGCAAAAGGCACAAAACCCGATACTTAAAAAAAAAAAGCTGATGTCTAAAACAAAACAAAAATTTATTAAATTTAGATAAATGACAAAAAGGTCATAAAATTATTACTTTTACACTTAAATATGGAGAGCTATTCGTGCCTCTAGGGCAACAGTTTATTTACAATTAATAATTAATTTGTTTTATCAATGTTCCACTATTCTTTGATCTGTAGAAGAGATAAATAAATGAAACCTAGTGGATAGAGAGACACTGAAATATCTAAAATATTATTATTTTTATATTTTTGTTAAATTAATGTTTCATTTTACTACGAAAAAACAAGCGGTCAATAGACTTAGTCATGGCTTGTAATGTTTTTAATTTCTACTAATATAGGCTAACAAATTGAGATCGAATCGAATCTATCGATACATTTCTTTTATCTCTATAAATGTAAAAATTATATATCAATACATTTCTTGCATATCTATTAACGAAAGAAAGTTGACATTTTGAGCATCTACGGCAAATTAAATGTATCCGTTAGGTCTGCAGTTTTCTTTACAATAACATTCGTCACGTCAGGTAATAATATGTGCAGACCGGCTACAATTTCAATAATACTAATAAAAAAAAATTACATGACCCTACTGTGAACTCGCAACCTTACGATTACAAAGAGTAAACGTTAACATGATGTTATGATGTTAGATGGTGACGACGGTAAAATACAAATATTCGAATACCAAATGTGTCAAAATTAGGAGTTTTTTTAAATACTCATATAATAATGTTTTAATATTTGTTATATTATTGTGGAAGTTGAATAAATTAAATTTGTTGGAAAATCAAGTAGGGTAAATGCACCGGTTCTCGACCAGTTAACTAAATATTTAAGTTTGGACAAGCTTTTTTTAACGAAAAATATTAAATTTCTAATCAATTTTAGTGGTTGATGTATCTTTGTTATATATTAAAGAACATAACATGTTTTTTAAATTTATTAATTACCTAACTATTAAAAATCTTGTAAATAGCAAAAAAGTACATAATCACCTATTCTCGACCATCGCGCTAAATTCTCGACCGTTTAATCTCAGTTTTCGACCACCAAAGCACGCATATAAATAAATAATCTCTAACATATTTAGATGAATAAATAAAACAAGCATTCAACGTCAATATAATATAATAATAATAATAAAGGCCTTTATTTTTTTTAATTGGGCGAGTTTCAGTTCAATTTTGGTCTACTGACCAAAATTGTCTGTTCAGTATAATAATTGTTAATATAGTGACGTTTTCTTTTTCCTTTCCTTGTGAAATAGTATATATATCTTTGAAACCCTTCGGTCCCAAAACTTTTCCCGATTTTGGACAAAGCGCGACACCGGACTCATCGTCGTTGAATACCCTTCTAGGATCTTGAAATAAATCGTTTAAATCGTTATCAGTTACAAACTCTATTAGTTCTTTAAACCATTTTCGAATCGATTCTTCTGTAACTACTGCTCTTGCTTTATTAATGTCTTCGGCTGTTCTAAGACTAATTTCAGGATTTCTCCTTAAAAAATTCAAATACCAAGTTTGGGTAGGTAAACCAGTTTTAAATAAGGTTGTGTTAGTGTTCGCAGCAATTTTTTTAAGAGTATCCAACAGCATGGTTTTTGTTATCGGAAATCCACACTTCGCCAGATTAATTACCCAGGATTTTATGCGATCCTCTCCCTCGACAGTTAACAGAGGGGGTGGTCCAGGCTTTCTTAATATGTCTGGCACTCTTCCTTTGAGCCTATCAATAATCGTGGTCTTCGGAACGTTGAAACGTCTGGAGGCTTCTCTTATTTTTATTTTATTTTCTCTGATTTCAAGTAAAGCCGTTTTTAAATTTTCCTCGTTATAACTATACTTCTCCCTTTGGACTTTCGTTTTTTTAGCTGTACGATTAACTTCTTTTAACTTTTTACTCGTAGGTGCCACTAGAACGCAAAATTTTGAGTTGAAAACTTTAAACGTAAGTGAGCTGCATATTCACAATAAATAGGTAATAAAACGGTCGAAAACTCACAAACTGGTAAATCTGGTTTTCGACCACCAATTAATTAAATATCAAAAAATATGTAATTTAGATATAATGTAATGGTCGCAATCTAATACAGTAGAAATACGTATTAAAATGAATTGGAATAAACAAGAAATATCAAATAGTCTTTAAAAAAAATTAAATTTTAGAACAAATAAATAATCAGTGCTACTACCAATTCTCGACCATTTTGGTCGAGAACTAAAAAATCAACTTTTTATATAATTAGTTTGCGACCACCTCAATTTTCGAACAAAATATTAATTTATGTGTGTTTTTCCGTCAAATACATATATATTTATCCATAAACATTATTATAAATATCATAGGATACTCATAATTCGCCAAAAATTAAAATTACTTGCTATTTTCTATCGAGCCGAAACTTGTCTTTCTTTTACTTTTAATAGAACACAACCTTCTTTCAACACAGGTGGTCATTTACTGATTTTTCCCGCCAAACTTATGACGTTTGGTTCCCTATGAATACCACCCTGAGAACAACTATGCTCGGGAACAAATTTAAACAAAAATAATAAAATATTTGGTGTATTTTTCTTATTATATCACTTCTAACCCGATTGTGGTCGAGAACTAGTGCTGGTCGGTTAACCGGTGCATTAACCCTATCTTATCATGTTTTATATGTATTGCGCAATGTGTGGATTTGTTGAGAAAAATGTACTGTTTCATATTTCAAAATCGTTACATACGCATGTACATGCGTATTGAACAACCTGTAGATAAATTAAGTAACTAGGAACCAATTTTGTTTTAAAATAAGATCCTATTCATTTAATCAATTCTTGTATAAAATAAATCCTTGAATATAATATGTGATTGGCATACTGTAGATTTTAGAAATGTAACATGTGGGTACATACCTATAACATAACACATCCTTAACGCAATTTTATTTATGGTTACATCTATTATACAATAAATGTTTAGGTTGATAAAAAATCTACATTTACCTGTCACATAATATTCCACATGCATAACAAACTTTTTTCAGCCTAGATGTTTATGGAAGCAGAACGAAAAGTAAAGTAAACACAATAATATTAAAATCAGTTTCATTTTCTAAAGATGTCTGTGGGAAATTAAATAAATCATTTAATTTATTATATAAATTATTATATTTTACGAAAAAAAAACATTTAATTTATTCAAATAAATTATTAAATATTGGTGTTAAATTCTCTTACCGAATACCATACGAGCATAAATTATTCCTGTAAATTTTTTAAGCTCTTGCGATATTACAAGTGAAAATAAAAAGCTTCGGTACATAGGTCACAAAATTCAGTCTTAATTAAATTGAACTTTCATGCATTTTGCAAATGCAAATTCTGTTAATATTTTTCGCAAATGAATTTTCTCGAGGATGTCTTGTTCAATAGCTATAATTGCTACATCGGAAAATCTTTCTTGTGCCATTGTGGATCTTAAATGATTGTTTATTATTTATTATTTTGAGAATGATCTCTGTCCTGAAGCTACTGACACTGGTACTATTAGGAGAACTCTTAAGGTCGGTACAGGCACAGGTACAGATCTATGAAATACAAAAATTTTTAGTTGATTATGTCGACAAAACTATACGTTTTAAGTACCCGGCATTTGCTGATTTGCCGCCCGTTCGGAGGTGCCAAAATACTCAATTTAATGAGTAGAGTGGAGTTCAGAGGAGTTTATTTATTAATAGGATTGAAAGAACAACAATTGAACACTGGGAAAATTACATAAAAAATATTTAATAATTCTTTTTTTGACGGTTCATAATTATTTAAAGTTTCTTATTCTTTTCATAAAATTAATAAACAAGTCCTATACCAGAGTTCTGTTTCACCACATCCTCTTTAAACGTTTCGCTGGTATGACTTCGATATTCCTCGGGAACTAAACCTCCAACAGGGTGTCCAACTATCCCAACACCGAGAGGAGACGTATGTACACTACCAATTTCAGTTGTGTGAATACCAGCTCCCAAAATTCCTGAGCCGACTGGGGATACGACTGGTGTTCCCACGACACCCAAACCGGCACCTATGGAAGGACGTTTTAGTTCATCGTGTCGATACGTTTTCACTGTTGATACTGATGATAATGATGTACCTGGTGTAAGACTTTGAACCAATGTTGGACGTGGTTTTGCGAGAGAAATAGTCAAAATCAATGAGATATAGAAAATTACTTTCACTGATGACATTGTTTTATTGCCGATTTTAAATTGATTTGAAACTATGGAATATCTTTGTATGGGAGACGATTTAGAATAAATTTTAGTAAAAATTCGGTTTGAATTTATATCAATCTTTCCTGTAACACATGAATGGTGCCAACAGGATATGAAAAAATAATTAATTTTCATAGAAGCGATTTAAACATTATGCATGACTTATATGTATCATCAATGTTCATTAGCGCCTCAGATTTATTTGTTTAAATCTTAATTCATTTTGCGTCAGTTTGGAAAAGGAAACCATTAATTCTTTACATATTTTCCCTAAGGCTTAATACTTTATCTGATATGATTCCTGCTTATATCATTTATCAATATATCAATTAGCCGTCCCTGGTTTTTAAGATGATTGACACCTTATTACAGATTTATAGTTTCAACTGACTCCGCTAATGACACAAAGCTTTTGATAGTTTTTAAATTTAGGTATTGTTTCAATTCAATTATTTTCGTTTTGTAAATAAATATATTTGTAGAAAAACACATCATTGTTATTGTTGATTTTGCTTTGTCTAGACTACAAAAGTGTAAACTTCACGCCAAATTGAGTACAAATCGGTTATAAGAATTTTGTGATGCTATCAATGGTAATGAATTTTTTAGAATTATAATATATACCTACTAAATTTTTTTCTGAGCAACGCTGGGGTGTAATCTGTTAAACAAAAATGTTGGATGAAATAAATTAAAAAAAATCAGTGGGTCACCCCAAAACTTTCCCTGCAAGATATAATATAATCTAAAATATATGACCTGGGTAACGAAAGAAAATCTGGCAATGGTCTTAGTCGTTTCAGGGGCCTTCAAAATGGTCATACCTCTTTATCTCAATTTTTTTTTAGAGCGTTTACAAAACTTTCCCTGGGTCGGAAGAGTAAATAAAAATGTACCAAGAATTCGCATGGTGCCAACTGGAACGCAACCAAGCCACTAAATTGTGTTACCTTTTAGGTTTTAGGCAACCCGTACAACTTACAGGCGTCTTTATTAGGAAGAAATTTAAAAACAAGGCAAAGTTTAGCAGTATGCTACTCCATGCGCTTAACCTAATTTGCAAATGATACAGATATGAGAATTCACTTCTACACTACTTACTTTAATTTGTTTCGATTAACAATGATAAGAATACGATAACACACGAGACAATAAACAATAATAACAATTGCTGTAAAGGAGAAACAAAATATATAAATTAGCATTATTATGCTCCTCAAATTTAAGCCTTATATTTATGTGAAGTCCAAGAAATTTAACACACTTATGCCCGTTTGCACCACATACAGTTTAAGTAGAGAATAGTTAAATTTTAAGTATTAGAACGGAATTGATTGCATTGAATCATAAGTAGGTAGCACTTAGTTAAGTATCGGGTAAATTTGTCAGCATAGCAAATTTAAGGTAGCCGACAATGCAGAAGAGTTTGTTGGTCGGGCAGTAGGTAATATTTTAACTTTTAACCTCTTCAGTTTTGTTTTCATAATAATTCATAATGCAAACATTAATTTTGATTGTGAACGAAAATTATTAAATACTAGAGTGAAATTGTGTCCGTAAATATAATAGAACCAAATTAAATGCCTTTATTATATGTTCAATCATGATTTGAAAATGTAGTACATTGTAATTCTGTTTATCATTTACCCGTGCGTTATAATATTTCCTACTAGTTGCCTAGCAACTAGTGGGAAATATAAATTATATAAAATTTCCTGGTAATGACAAAAGTAGCGGCGGGCATGAAAAATCACCATAGCAATGCCGAAAATACAAACACCAAATTGACAGTTTTGGTATTTATAATTAATAATAATTATAATTAAGTATTTCGCTAATTTTAAAACACATAAACAGTGATAGTGAATATACGAGTAGTTTAACACCACCTAGTCAATTTAATACTTCTAATTTATCGTATTTAGGCTTATACGTTAACAGGGGTAAGTTTCGAAAAACAAATATTTTCCTAAAAATTATGTTAAATTTATTCAAAAGCATTAAAACAGTCGTAGAAAAAGTATAGTGTGAAACTCACATGAAATTACCATTTCCTACTCGTATGATTTGCAAACAATCATACTCGTAGGAAATATATGTCATTTCATGTGAGTTTCACACTATTGTGGCATAGCGGACAAAATGACTTGTTTTACCTATACAAGAGACTTTGTTTAGACTGAGGCCCTGCCAAATTACACAAAGTCCCTTCTGTAGGAAAAACGCAGTCATTTTGTCCGCTATGCCACAAAATTATTGTCCTTTTATTATTAAATACATTTTTAATATAATACGATGGAAGTTAGTGAGACATAAAAAAAGAGAAGACATCCAAACTACACTTCCAACCAGAAAGAAGTTCTTCTATATAGTGTTGGATTATAATTGTGGCATCATTCAAATTAAAAAAATTAACTTTTTGTTAATATTTTCCATTGTTAAATTTATCTATTGTTATTGTTATACAGGGTGACATAGAAAAAAGTACATTGCATAGTGCCACACAATAGAGGACACTAAAATAAGAAAAAAAATTCCCATGAACACGGTTCCGCAATGCCTTCGATTAAAAGATTGAATTTTAATTTTTTTTTTGGGTTTTTTTGAATATCTTTTGCCAGAGACGCAAGAAATGGATAAAATGTGGTATACAGGGGTCTTTTATCATGCTAAATTCAAATATGATCTTAGTTTTGTGATTACTGGGTTCTATCTCTATTGAATCGGTCGTAACTTTTTTGCTATACACTGTATGTCATTTTCGACTGAAAAAAATTGTTATCCCTTCTTTTATACTTAAGAAAGGTATACCTTGTCCAAGTAGCTAGAAGCAATAGTTCCAGTACAAATGCATCTAAAAGCCGACAATGCACGCAAATTATTCAAAAAGCGCCAAAGTAACCTTTGCAAAGTGCTATGCAGAGTGAGAGAAAGGTTGAAGATTGGTTCTCAAACAACAACCTTAAACTTAATGCTAATAAGACACAGCACTTGCTTTTTTCAAGTAACCAGAGCGTGACTGATGGCAGTTCGGCTAAGCTGTTAGGAATCACGTTGGATGATTCTATCAGCTGGTGCCAACATATATCTGACCTGAACAGAAAACTGTCTACTAGTATATTTGTTATTCGCAGACTAAAACAATATTTGGCTAGAGAATCATTACTGTCTGTGTATTTTTCCCTTTTTCATTCTCACATTTCATATGGGGTCCTATTGTGGGGAAATGCGTCCTCTGCTGCTAGCATTTTTATTTCTCAAAAAAGGGTGGTTCGAATTCTGGACGGAGCTGGTTTTAGGGACCACTGTAAGCCCATCTTCATGAAATTGGGTATTATGCCTCTACCTTCGCTATATATTTATCACCAACTTATTGAGATACATAGGATAAGGCATACGATGCCTACAAATGGAAGCTTTCATCGCTATCCTACAAGCATTCAGGGTTCTGTGCGCCCGCCTCGCTATAGACTCAGAAAGTGCGAGAGAAATTCGTTGCAAGTTTCTCTATTTAATGCTCTGCCTAATTATATACAGATAATAGCTGATGCAAGGTTGTTTAAAAATAAAATAAAACGTGTGTTGCTGGCGCACGCCTTTTACTCCATTGGGGAGTACATGCATACTGTACATACATTTTAGCTATTGTAATATTATCTAGGCTAGGTACGTGTGCGTTGTGTTTTTCTCTTTTTTTTCTGTTAGTGTATTGTAAACTTTATCTTTCTGTGTTTAATTGTTTGTACTTCTGTTTTGATATTTGACATACTACAATTGTTATTTTTTTTTTATACAAATATGTGGCAAATAAACTAAACTAAACTAAACTAAAAAAAACAATGATAAATAAAAATTAAATAATGTGTCATAATGACACTTGTCAAACTAATGTAATAATTGTTAGAGGTATTTTGTGTTCTTGATTAAGTTTCTAATTGGTTTTCTCACTAATTATTCAAAATTGCTTTCAAAAATGGTTCACTACACTTTTCAAGAATACAGGGACAAGATTATGTGTTACGGCTAAACTAGATCAAATTCTTACGAAGCTCAACGTATCTATCGAGAAAGATATCCTTTAAGACAAGTTCCTAATGTTCGAACATTTATTGATGTGCATAGGCGTTTGGGAGAAGATGGCTGCTTTAGAAAACCAAAATTGAATAGTGGGGTTTCCAGAACTCGTCGCACTGTGCGAAACGAAGAAACTGTTTTACGAATGATATAAAATAATCATCATCATCATCATACTGTTATTCGAAGTCACCAATATGGGTTTTCTATTAATGTGTAGGCAGCTATAATCGACAATTACTTAATTGGCCCATTTCGATTGCCCAATCGATTGACAGGTGTACTGTATCGAAATTTCTTGGAGGATGATTTCAACACATTATTAGAGGATGTCCCATTGGCTCACTTTTCTCGAGTGGCAAGGGAATATTTGGACAGGAGATTTGGAAATACGTGGATTGGTCGAGGGGGGCCTGTACCCTGGCCAGCTCGTAGTCCCGACCTTAATCCCCTCGATTTTTCATTTTGGGGATTTATGAAAAAGGAAGTTTATGCAGTAGAAATACATAATGAAGAAATATTATGGATAAGAATTATGGAAGCGGCAGATAGATTTCGTAATAACCCAGGAATATTTCAAAGATGCCGTCAATCATTAAGAAGGAGAATGGAAAAATGTATTGAAGTACAAGGACAACAATTTGAACATCTTCTTAAACTTAATGTCTTGTTTTAATTAATCATATTTTTTATCATACCATTAAAATGTAGTTGTTGAAGTATTTATCATTGTTTTTGCAAAGGTTACTTTGGCGCTTTTTGAATAATTTGCGTGCATTGTCGGCTCAAACTAAGACCATATTTGAATTTAGCATGATAAAAAACCCCTGTATACCACATTTTATCCATTTCTTGCGTCTCTGGCTAAAGATATTCAAAAAACCCAACAAAAAAAAATTAAATTCAACGCCCCGTAACTTTTAACCGAGGGCCTTGCGGACCCATGTTCATGGGAACTTTTTTTCTTATTTTAGTGGCCTCTATTGTGTGGCACTATGCAATGTACTTTTTTCTATGTCACCCTGTATATTTTCAATGTATTTATTACATATACATAGTATTTGATCTGTTTCTATTATAAGATTTAGCGAGGCGAGTGCTACTACTACTTACATATTTTATGATTTATATTCAAAAATAGTTTTAGTTTATTATTTACCTGGGAACATAAGTATAGAGTTGTTACCTTATTTATTCTTTTATTTCACCTCTATATTTTTTTTTAAATATGGACTATTTCCTCAGTACATCTACATAATAATAATAATGTTAAGCACAAAAACGCTTTTCGGTCTTTCCTACTAACATATCTTCTAATGAAAGCTGTCATATCTCATCAAATTCTAGTAAAAATGCTCAATTTAGTCTAGGATAGGCCGAATCGTAGGCTTCGTCAGTCGAAATCTTTCAAAAAATTCTACATATCTAAACAAAATTCGGCCTTCCATAAACACTCCTTGGAAATCCATGTTCAATTAATTCGAAAACATCAATATCATCATCCAATAATTCCATATTTTTAATTTTTTAATCGCCACACAAAGTAAACAACACAATAATGAAAAATATAGAAGCAATATTGAGGTTAGAATTCCATTTAAGAAGAGAATTTTCGACCCTTAGGCAAATTTAACTGAAATAGATGCTATTGTTTTCTGTGCTATTGGACTCTTAGAACACATCGTCATTTAAACTGTATGTGGTGCAAACGGGCATTTAAACAGACCCTAAATATCGATTTAAAGCAACGCGCCTGCATGGTCATGATGTTTTCGTATCGCATACTGTCTCCATGCATTATACATAGATAATTATTATTTTTATTATTTCCAATAAACTAATAATCATAGAGAATAAGTCAGGAAATTATACCACGGGACTTTAAAGCTAAAGTTTACGGATGAGTCTACGTTCACTAGAAATGGGCTAGGAAATATGCATAACTCTCATGTCTGGGCTCAGGAAAATCCAAAGTTAATGTTTGTGCAGGGGTTGTAAAGAATTTTGTTTTGGGGTCGGACATTTTACCATGAAATTTGACAAGCGCTTCATTTCTGCTATTTTTTCAAGAGGCCTAACAATTGCGGCAAAATATGTGTTTCAACTAGATGATGCTCCCGAGCACTTTCCTTGAAATGTAAGGGCCTATTTACATGAGGTCTGTCCTAATCGTTGGATTGGTTGAGGTCAAAATGCCCCGTTAAATGGCCGGCCCGTTCCCCAGACCTCACCCCATAGTATTTTTCTATTTGGGGATTTTGGCCATAAGGTTCCTATTTTAAGCGGAGATTATCAAAAATTGAGAGTTTTCCCATTAAAACGAGTCCGTATATGTATTGGAAAAATGGCGATCATTTTCAAAAGTTCTTGTAAATAAACAAAAATACCTACCAAAGTGGTATACCTACACCAAAATAATGGTCTATAGAAACATGCGATGTTGGTGAGAAAAGAGATGTACCTGAGGAAGGCTAATGAGCCGAAACGTTGTACGTTGACGTGAACTAAAGAAATATTTCAAAATTAGAACCTTATATCCCAAGAAAGAAAGAGAATTTGTAGAAAAAATTGCAAGCAAAATACAATATTAAAATAAGATATTTCCGTACCATAACATATCGACACCCCCAACGAATAAAGTTGTATCTCACTTTATGACCTTTTTGAGTTACGTATACCGCGATATTCAGCGAAAAAAGACGAATATGGCAGTATAAAAGACGTAACTCCACGACCAATAGTTTTCGAGATTCTAAATTAGAAAAGGTTGTATTTCAGTAATTTTTTTGTATTTCAACTTTGAAATGGTTGAAACCTGAGAAACAACTTTTAGAAAGTATTCGATCATAGACAATTATTTACTTTAATAAAGACGCCAAGAGGGATACGTCCTTATTCATGGTAAAAACATTGCAATTTTAAAATAAAATATGCCGTAAATTGAGTTACAACCTTGTTTTTCGGAACGAATAGCAAAAGGTATATTTTGTGAGCGGAGTTACTGCTTTGTTTTAGTCGATGCGATTATTATTTATGTAGAGTAGCTCGACGTTACCGCCAGTTATTCATTATGTAGTATTTTGTGTTTCTTGAATAAAATAAAATCAGTTTTACTAAATGGAACGAACAAAATATATTTTAGAGCTGGCATTAAAAAATAGTGGTATTTCCGGTTCTAATGCAGGTAAGTCTACTAAAAAATTATTATTTTTATTCATCTTCCGACATAACCTCAATTTTTAACATAACAACATTATAGTGATTTTCAAGTGTTTTTCGACTCGATATTTCAAGAACCAGGTTATACATACTTGATAAGCTAGTTAATCTACAGGGTCTTCGAATCAGTCGTACCCAAAATCCTACAGAAATGCTCACTTCGTTTTATACCTAGACTAAGGTTTACTTTTTTTGTTTTGTTTTCATGATACGGGATGTCGTATTTTTGACATAGGTAAGTTCGATATAAAGAACGAATTATAATGAAATTTGGTTTTGACTTGATTTCCATAAAAGAAATTTAGGTAATTTACTACAGACTTTATTACTGACAAGAAAAACACTTCCGGAATTTGCTTTAATATTATAAGCTACAGTACCCAATTCCAATTCCAATTATAGAAAATTGCGATACCTTTTAAGTATGATATATTTTGTAGGCAATAAAAATGAACCTGAATTTGTAACAGAAGCGGGGACCTCGGGTTATGAACCAACTCAAGATGTTTTACCTTTATCGCTACTCCCGATAAATAGTGGTCAAAGTTTAATTCAATTTAAAGGCAAATTATTGCGACCACAGCGTAATTATAGTTTTTTACCTCATATTGAATCCGAATCTTCCCAAGAAGATCCATATTCTCCAGATGTTTCTGAGTATGTGCCTTCCGAACTTGATGGTACGTATATAATATTTACATTATAGTTTTTTTGATACTACAAAAGATTATTGTATTTTGGATTACAGAAAACCAAGGTGACATTCCACAACAACGATACCCAGAATTGGCAGAAGAATTAAGCGACACTTGTTTAGAAAATAAAGAACCAAAAGATGCAACTACATCGTCTGCTTCATGCGAAAAACAAGAGCAAAAAAGCAAAAAGAGATGTATTCCTAAGAAGAGTAATCCTGGACGCAAAAGAAAGAGAAATCCAGATGTATGGAAAGGCAATATCTTAAAAAAGAAAAAAAAATTAGGTCAAGAGTTCATAAATCTGCGAGCAAAGTTAATCAGAGAACGTCAACTGAAGGCAGGATGTAATGAAAAATGCTTCAGAAAATGTTTGGAAAACTTCGATGTTGAAGCGCGCAAAAAATATTTGGGCTCTTGGTGACCACAACAAACAAGTTCAGTATGTAAATAGATGTGTTGAAAGGGTGCCGAGAAAACAAGTAACATTAGCTACGCTTGAAACCTCTCGCCGTCATTGGTCATACAAATATTTTTTTAATATTAGAGATAATATAAAACATCGGGTTTGCAAAAAAATGTTTTGTGACACTTTAGATATCACAGATAAATGGATTGTTACTATCTTTAAAAAGTTAGATGCGGCTGAATCTCGCTGTGCTGTACTTGACGATAAACGCGGCCGTCATACCAACAGGCCAAATCAAGTACCTTAATGTATAAAAGATACTGTCAGGATGCATATTTCCGAAATTCCTTTTGTCGACTCTCATTATGTTAGAGCTAGAATCGGGAAAAAATATTTTGAAGAATCGTTAACATTTACAAAGTTATACAAGCTCTATAAAGAGTGGTTAATTGAAAAAAAATGTGGATACGTACGCTAAAGCTACCGAACGACAATATCGAGAAATATTCTATAACGAATATAATATAGACTTTTTTAAGCCAAAGAAGGACCAGTGTCCAAAATGTGATTCTTTTAATAAAGCCACTCCCGAAGAGAAAGAATCATTACTTTTAGAATATACCATTCATATTGCCTCAAAATTCATTGTTAGGGAACTAAAATCAGAACAAAAGCTTCTTGCTCAACAAAGTAGTTCGGCAGTTTTAGCTAGTTATGATTTGCATAAAGTTTTGTCGACACCTATGTCCGAAGTATCTCTGTTTTATTACAAAAGAAAATTACCCGTTTATAATTTTACGATTTTTGACATCGGTAAAAATGAAGGATTTTGTTTCGTATGGGATGAAACCATCGGTAAAAAAGGCGCAAATGAAATTAGTAGTGCAGTTTACCTTTTTATTGAAAGTAAAGTAAGACAAGGTTTCAAGGACTTCTATTTTTTTTCTGACAACTGTTCTGGTCAGAATCGAAATAGAATAATTTTCTCTATGTATGCATATGCTGTAGAAAAGTTTAAGATAAACATATCTCACGGATATTATGAAGTTGGGCATACTCAAAATGAGGGCGACTCAATGCATGCCCTCATCGAAAGACGCAAAAAAAATCAAATTGTTTATGTTCCTGAACAATGGATATCAATAATAAGGTGTGCCAAAACATCTGGCAAACCATATCATGTAACAGAATTGGATCAAAATAAAATTCTAAATTTTAAAGAATTAATGAACACACAAGTTAATTTTGAAATCGGTACCAATAATCAGAAAGTTAAATGGAACAGGGTAAGACACATTAAGATCACAAGTAATAATTCGAAAATATTACAAATAAACTACGACTTGTTGTCGGAAACCAGCTACTTCATTGACTTGGGCAAAAAATCAGACGCACACACTACTAGACAAAGAAAAAATCAACAAGAAACTGTTGATACTACTACTATTCTGCCAGCTTACAGTCGACCAATTCCTATCTCAAAATTAAAGTATAATAACTTAAACAGCCTTTGTCGTTCAAATGCGATACCCACTATGTATCTTAGCTATAATAAAAATCTAAAATATTGTGACAACACTGCAGAGGAATTATCAGATTCGGAATAATATTTTTCTATAATTTACCTAATCTTGTTAGCAAAGCTATGGTTTTTATAATTGTAGTATTAAGTACCTATTTTACTATTAGTTGACTTTACTTTGTATCAACATTAATAGTTTTAAGAATATTTTTTTAGTTCTTGTTCAAGTAGTGGTAGAAATCATGTTTTCCTTTTCATTTAATAAATATTATATAAAATACTTTGACGTTTTTTTTTCTTGCAAATAGTGTTTTACCATTTTATTTACAAAAATTAAATACAGATATGACGTTTTTAATGACCAAAATTAAAAAAAAACTAATTATTTGGGAGTTAAAAGGCTGTATTCGATAGTTACAACCTTGTTGCACTTACAAATTATATGTATGGTTAAGGTCGTATCTCACAAATTTTTGTCAAATTATATGCCTAGAATTGTTAAAAAATATGTAAAGATAGCTCAAAGTACGTTTATCTATATTATCTAAATTTCAAATAGCTAATGTTTCAGGTCTCTTGTCAAAAAAAATATGAAAATTTATATTTCGGATTTTTCGTCCTGCTGTAAAATATGACAAAATGAGTTACAACTTTCTTCGATGGGGCTATTTAAAATAGGATATCATTATTATTTTTTGAGCCAATGATTTTCGAGTGTTTTTCAAATAATTTCTAAAACAAAACAATTTATAAAAAATTTTCAAAATACAAAAAATATTCTAAAATATTATATTATTTGTTAAAAAGTGTTTTAGAATATCACTGGCGTAGATAGAAAACATACTGCGGGGGTCAAAGAAGAACAAAACCCCAATGTAAAATATTTACTAGTTTTTTTATTTTATGTTTCTCAGAAGATAACTAATTATTTTTGTTTACTGTACCAAATTTTATGGGAATGTGTTTATAAAAATTTGATTATGCAAAAATAATTCGTTTTTAAATCCAATTTTGTGACAAAACAACGTCTGATATTTATCAATTTATCTCTGAAACCAATCATTTTATCGACTTTTAGGAAGGATAGCAAAATGTTTGTAAATAAATTGTCACCACTCCTCCTTAATGGACAAGTCAAAAGTACTCCACACATGTTCCAAAAGCACATTAGTGAATGTATTAGAAGCCCTTGAATTTAACAACTATAAACATAACACCAAATATAAAGGTATCAACGACCAATTAGAATTTGATTGCCTACCATTCTTCAATTCATTATCCTGTAACAAAAAGAAATATAACCTCATCGTCCTAAATCCATGTATATAGACCTTCCCCATAGGCGTCATGTATATTTTCGAACACATAACCTTATAAATAATAATAATATTCATAACCGCAATCTCAAATATTTAGATCCATAACCTAATTCTTTCGCATAAATAAAGTCAACTTCTTTCAATAGAATGTCTTCTTCTTCTTCACTTTCGTAAAGCTTTTAATAACTCACAATCCCAATGCCCTTTCCTCACAACACTACACCAGCTCTCTCAGTTTTCTGATTTTCAGTCCATGATCCTCACATACCTATCCCCAAACACTCCCTACAACAACTTACTTATAAGTGATATTCCAATTGATGCAAGTGCTACGTACTAACCAAATGTTATACACTCTGCACTTGTGCCTTCTACAACAAGGTCATCGTACTAATTCGCCATTACATTTAAATTCAAGATCTCCGAAGACTATTCTCTAAGTATAATGAAAAAGAAACTACTAAATAACAATAAATTGTACGGTTATTACTGGACTATACACATGTATAAATTTTGACTTCTAATATCGCTAATTAGTTATGATTTAAATAATTTTAATAGTTTTTAACATTTATTTTACGTGATGTAGTTTTCCACAAATGGTGAGTTTTACATAAATACTTAATTTATTACCATGTTCTAAATACCAACATCTTTTTAGTTTATATAGATGTTTAAATGCTAAGCCATACGTTTGTAAACATGAATGCGTGACTATGTTAATCTGAGCTACTGATGATGGAAATTTGAATTTCCGAAACATGTCTGGCATCTCAAAATATATATATAAGTATTTTGTGGAGTAAACGTTGTTTTATTTATATATTAAACCGAGTATTAAACATTCAACTCCTTTCCAATATGGATTACTTCAAGAAAAATAAATTGTTGTTCTAAAAAATAGGGGGTCAGAGGTCAAAGGGTACAAAACCCCTCGTCATTTAAATTCAGAAACATGTTTTTTAACTTTTCCTACCTAAAAAATATGCGGCTAAAATAATTGTAACATTAATGTATAGTGGAATTCTGGATAACTGGTTTTGACTAAGTTGTATTCCGATATTGCCCATCATAAAACCCAAAAATGCTTACCATAAATAAAAAAGGACCGGATTGTATATTTATTATAATTTCTGAAAGCAGGTAATTTTGTTCCTCGTGAAAACAACTATACCTACCAAGTTTCATATAAACGCGATGATTAGAACGCGTGTTATTGAGAAAAAAAAATAATAATAATTATAGTGGTTCGTATCAATTACATATAATTGCTTTCGATCGATATGAGTAAGGAACTGTCGGCATTGTCAGTGGAAACACAACTTCTTCTGGAAGCAATAAGAAAATCTGAGAGCATTATCCGACAGGAATTAAAGAGCGAAAATAAGAAATTACTTGATGCTTTGGATAAACAGTCTGAACATATTCAAAAATTAGATAAGCGCTGCGTTAGTCTTGAGGAAAAGTGCAAAATATACGACCGAAAGTTCAGGAAGAACAATCTTATGATTTTTGGTTTGAAGGCTCCTGAAGGGAATTTGTTGGATTTCATTGTTCTGAAATTTCGAGAGCTACTGGAGATTACTCTGGTCGACAGCGACATCAACAACGTTATTGTAATAAGAACACCAAAGGGGTCGCACATAAAAGTAGAATTTTGTTCGTACCTTAAAAAGAAGTCTGTTTTCCAGAATATATATAAGTTAAAGGGAAGCAAAGTTTATATATCAGATGATCTAAGTTTTGAGGATCGGTCGGATCGGAAAGTTCTTCGCGAAAATCTCAAGACCGCCCGTTCACACAATCACCTTGCCAAGATTGTGAAAAATCAACTGCAGATTGACAATACATTCTACTCTGTGGCAGATTTGAAACAGAAGCAAACGAATGGTGATACAGAATTGCCGGCTGCAACACACACACTTTCTTACAACAATCCTGACCAGGGCGTCATAGTCGAACAAATTGTTATGAAAACCCACTGTGTTTGTTATACACATTATTAGATTTCTGGCACAAGTCGTAAACAATCAATTTTTGAGACAGAGTTGTCACTTGCTGTCAGAACGATGAGTTGTTAAATTTAGTTTCGTTCTTAGTTTATATATTATTAATTCTTCTGTATCTAAAAGTGTTTTTATTTGAATGTACACCGAGTAAACTATTGTTTAATTAAACGAACCGGGTGTTTCATTTAGAACGGGTAGTTCTTCTTGTTCCCCAACATATTGGCGTTTTTGGAGACATTCGTAAGCGAATTAATTATTGACTCGAATTTTGCAGTGTTTTTTAACGGTTTGCTTTTTGATAAAACAACTGCGGGTGTTGACCAGATTCGAGGTTTGTTTTTCGCTATTCGTTGTGTGAAGTTTCAAAAATGGCAGGTCTTGAAAATAAGAAGAAACATCGTGCGGTAATTCGTAGTTCTTTTACCCGATGTGCAAATGAATTGGAAGGCTATTTATCCCAGCCAGTACCGGACTTAGACAATATTAAAGTGGCGTGGGAGAGTCTACAAGAAAAAATTGGTGAGTTAAAAGTAATAAGTTCTGATATTTTTGAATTACTTTTAAATGAAAATTTGACGGAAAATGAATTATCTATGGATATTGATACGTGTGACACATACGTCAGAAAGTTGAAAATGTTGAATTTGAAGTGCGACAAATTGTTTAAGGAGGACAGTTCCTCTGAGTATGCCGTCAGTAATGTAGGGGTAGGTGGACATGTAGGGATACCAGGTAGGCGTACCTTTCAGCTTCCTGTCATACAATTTAAAAAGTTTGATGGCAATATTCGGGACTGGTTGTCGTTCTGGGCGCAATTTAGCAAGGTACACGAAGATCCAGATATTGATAGTGCGGATAAGGTCGATTATTTAATTCAGGCGACGATTCCGGGAAGTAGGGCTAGACGGCTGGTCGAGAGTTTTCCTGCCACGGGCGGTAACTATCCGAAAATAATAGACAGTTTAAAAGCGCGATTTGGCAGGGAAGATCTCCAAATCGAAGTTTATGTGAGGGAACTCTTAAAGTTAATTTTGAGTAACGCCGTGTCAAAAAATAAAGTGGAACTTTCTCGGTTGTATGATCAAATTGAAACACAGTTGAGGGCATTAGAAACTCTCGGTATAACGTCGGATAGGTACGCGGCTATGCTTTATCCACTCATAGAATCGTGTTTGCCGGAGGACCTTCAACGGATTTGGCAGCGGGCTTCGGTGACTTTATGTGCGGCTCCTGACGTGATAGTTCGTGGTTCTCATAACGACGACGGCGGCGCTTCGAACGCGGATCCGGTTGACATCGGCGCAAACAATGTTACTTTAGATAAGAGATTAAAAGCACTAATGCAATTCCTACAGGGTGAGGTCGAAAACGAGCAACGCGTAGCTTTGGCATCAGAGGGTTTTGGACTTCACGATGCTTCGCGAACTTCTAGTGCGGTAGTGGGTAGAAAGACTAATAAAAACAGTGATTCTCCAACAGTACCTATAGCGGCCGATTTAGTTAACAGTGAGACTGTTAAATGTATTTTTTGTGACGGAACACACGATAGTACAGATTGTTTTAAGGCACAATCTCTTTCGTTAGACAAGAAAAAACAATTAATTAAAGATAAGGGGGGCTGTTTTCGTTGTCTGAAAAAGGGCCACCAAGTGAAAAGATGTAACGCGCGCGTAAAATGTATAGTCTGTGGCAAGCAACACATTACTTTAATGTGTCCCGATTTAAAGGTTAACAGGGAATCGAAATCTAGCGGAACTGTTGTCACCAGGCCGAAACCTGAACTTAATGCGACAAATGTTACCAGTGGCCATGTGTTTTTACAAACTTTGCGTATTAAAGTTATTTCTAAAGGTCTTTTGTATGACGTGCGTGCTTTGATTGACACCGGCTCCCAGCGGTCATATGTGTTAAGGTCGACGGCTGAGAAAATCGGGTTAAGGGCGAAGAAACGCGAAAAAATAATACATTGTCTATTTGGCGGTACTTTGTCGGAACAAAGCCATAATTTGTATGAGGTGGAGGTAACGGCAGCCGATTTTTCGTGTAAATTCGAGGTGTTGGATCAACCCCAGATTTGTGGTAATATTTCTCCGATTTTCCCTGGTCCTTGGATTCAGGAACTGTGGAAGCTGGAAGTTGAAGTCAACGATACACTTCAGTCAGGAAAAATAGAATTACTTATCGGTTCCGATGTGGCTGGTAGATTGTATACTGGTAGGCGTCATGTATTAACATGCGGTCTAGTGGCAGTTGAGACAGTTTTGGGTTGGACATTGATGGGCAAGGTTCCTACACACTCAACCGGAAGGGATGCGTCTATATCAACGTTGTGTTTGCTTGTTAATGATGCATCGATTACTAACTTGTGGGAACTTGACGTTTTGGGAATTACCGAACCTACAGCACAAAAGACCAGAAAGGAGGTGGAACTAGCAGCTATGGAATATTTTTCTGATACAGTAGAAATTGAGGACGATGGACGTTACAAGGTCAGACTTCCCTGGATTGAAGGTCACCCCCCACTCCCAAATAATTACGACCTCGCTAAAGGCCGTTTAGAGAATGTTTTAAGGAAGCTACGTTCGCAGGATTTGGTTCAGGTTTATGGTGAAATATTTGAGGACTGGGCGAGTGAGGGAATTATAGAGTTAGTGAAAAATGAGGTGACACCATCTAGTTTCAACGGGGCTGTACATTATTTGCCACACAGACCAGTTCTAAAAGAGAACTCAACCACCAAAATCAGGCCGGTCTTTGATGCAGGTGCAAAACTGAAAAATAAACCTTCCTTAAACCAGTGTCTCGAGAAGGGGGTTAATTTAATTGAAGAAATCCCTAACATTTTATTAAGATTTCGTGAGAATAGAATAGGGGTGGTAGCTGATATAAGGAAGGCATTTTTGCAAATCGGTTTACATGAGGCAGATAGAGATTGTCTTCGTTTTTTGTGGAAAGATCCGGATGGAAACGAGATTGTTTATCGACACAAACGTGTAGTCTTTGGTGTGAATAGCAGTCCATTTCTCCTTGGCGCGACGATAGAACATCATCTCGAACAGTCTCATCGAAAATATGTTGAAAGTCAAGAGAATTCATTTTTGAGTACTGTGGCTAGATTGCAAAAGTCCTTTTATGTCGATAACTGTGTGACAAGTTTACCCGATGAAGCTTCGTTGAGGGGTTTCATCAATGACTCTATACATATAATGTCTGCGGCAA
This sequence comes from Apoderus coryli, assembly GCA_911728435.2. Lineage (NCBI taxonomy): Eukaryota > Metazoa > Arthropoda > Insecta > Coleoptera > Attelabidae > Apoderus > Apoderus coryli. The sequence goes on along the minus strand of OU452204.1, from coordinate 3,142,406 downwards.
AGTTTGATCTTCGAGGGTGGGAGAGGACACAATATAACGGCGATGGTTGTGATGTCCCGGTCCTAGGTCTCGTTTGGAACACTAGAAGAGATTCATTGGCTTTGAAAAGTTGCATCGTCAGTTTGGAGGAAATAAAAGGCGCACTTGTGACAAAGCGTATGATTTTATCTGTCGCTCAGAAGATATTCGATCCGATCGGATTTACGAGTCCCATCACTGTATGTCCCAAAATTCTATTGCAGAAAACGTGGAAAAATAATTTGGGATGGGATAAGCCAGTGGATGACGAAATAAAAGCAGAATTCTGTAGCTGGGTGGACGATTTGAAGCAGTTGCATGGTATCGAGATTCCAAGGTGGATAGACTGCGCTGATGAAAATGACGAGTGTAGCCTTCATGTTTTCTGTGATGCCAGTATCAAAGCGTATGCTTGTGTTATTTTTCTTCGCGTAAAAAGAGGTGATGATGTTTCTCTATATCTAGTTGCTTCAAAGTCTAGGGTCGCTCCAAAGAAGTACGTCAGCATACCTCGACTAGAACTATTGAGTGCCACCATAGCTGCGCGGTTATTTGCTTCGATACGAAAAAATTTGGATAAACACTTGAACTGTTATTTTTGGAGTGATTCCACAACGGTGTTATCCTGGATTCGCAGACAGGAAGAGTGGGCTTCATTTGTCTGGAACAGGGTATCAGAGATAAGGTCGTTAACACCTGTGACAGCGTGGAAACATGTTCCCGGAATTATGGATTCTGCGGATCTGCCCTCTCGCGGCTGTTCAGCTAAATCTCTCTTGGAATCTCGATGGTGGGAGGGGCCTAAGTGGCTGCTGCGTAGTGAAGAATTTTGGCCACAGGAGGACCAGGCTGTCGACGAAGAAGAGATAAGCAAGGAGAAGAAAAAGAGAATCGTGTGTATGATTAATGTTACATCTGATGATTTTCACCTCAATTATTTTTCAAAGTACTCAAAAATGATTCGTATGATGGGTTGGATAATTCGTGTTTTTCATAACGGCTATTCTAAGAATAAGGGTTCCAAACATTGTGGTCCGTTGTCAGCGGAGGAACTGAATTATGCTGAACTTTTTGTTTGTAAGGTGGTACAGAATGAAGTTTTCTCGGAGAATGATTCAAGGATTAAGACTTTGGATATTTTTCGTGACCAATTAGGCGTGTTACGACTAAAATCGCGTATATCCAACAGACAAGACCTGGAAAACTTTCGATTACCGATTATTTTACCCGCAAAACATTTAGTTACGCAAAAGTTAGTCTTGTCAATGCATCAAAAGTTGTGTCATGTCGGTGTGCAGGGACTATTGAGTGCGTTGAGAGAGAACTATTGGATTTTGGGTGGTAGACGTTACATACGGAGTGTCATCGGTGACTGTACGGTATGTCGACGTTATAGAAGCAAACCTTTTGTAATGAAAAGCCCACCTTTGCCCCTGGATCGTGTACGTCACGCAGTGGCATTCGAGGTCTCTGGCGTGGATTTCGCGGGACCACTTTATTTAAAGACAGGGCAGAAGGTGTGGGCATGTTTATTTACTTGTGCGGTATATCGTGCGGTGCATTTGGAACTTGCTACCTCCTTGTCCACCGAACATTTCATGAAAGCTTTGAGACGCTTTATAGCTCGGCGTGGTCGTCCAAAAATTATGTTTAGTGACAATGGGACTAATTTTGTGGGTACAGACAACGCGTTCGCAATGTTAAACTGGGAAGATATTATAGATAATTGTTCGGTTGAAAGGATTATATGGCGTTTTAACCCACCAACGGCTGCCTGGTGGGGCGGGTTTTTCGAGCGTCTGGTAGGTCTTATGAAGCAGCTTCTTCGCAAAATGTTGGGGCGTGCATGTCTTACTTATGAGGATCTATTGACTATCCTTTGCGACTGTGAATCTGTTATAAACTCTCGGCCTTTGACTTACCAAACTAACGACGCGAATGACTTGATCACATTAACCCCTAATATGTTTTTACGCGAGTTAACAAATAGTGGTGTACCAGACTGCGATGCGATTGATAAACATTCGTTAAGTAAATCGGTTAAAAATTTACAAAAACTACGGGATGACTTGCGAATACGTTTTCGTAACGAGTATCTTGGGCAACTACAGTCAGTAACTAGTTCAAGGGCGTCACGTAACGTTACCTTGGGCGAAATTGTGCTCATAGGAAACGATAAAGATAAGCGAGTAGATTGGCCTATGGGTCAGGTGGTTGAATTACTCACAGGCAAAGACGGATGTGTTCGCTTGGTACGTGTACGAACGACGAAGGGTCAGTTACTGAGGCCTATCCAACGTGTTTTTCCGCTCGAAATGCAAGGAACATCAACGGAAGGTCAGTCAGCAGATGACGTATGCGGTGCTGCGAAAGCTGCTACTGTGGATGAAGAGTATGACTACAGTGATTCGCGGTGTGATTCGAGTGTTCCGGGAAAAGTGAATCCGTTTCGCGAAAGCAGAGTACCCGAATGTAAAACTACTCGTTCTGGTAGAGTCATTAAATTACCGCGTAGATTTAAGGATTAGGATAAGACTTTGTTAGATTCAATATGTCTTTAGCATTTTTGTATTTTCTTGTTTGTGAGAAACTTCAGATAGTTCAGTTTCTCAGGTGGGAGAATGTTATGAAAACCCACTGTGTTTGTTATACACATTATTAGATTTCTGGCACAAGTCGTAAACAATCAATTTTTGAGACAGAGTTGTCACTTGCTGTCAGAACGATGAGTTGTTAAATTTAGTTTCGTTCTTAGTTTATATATTATTAATTCTTCTGTATCTAAAAGTGTTCTTATTTGAATGTACACCGAGTAAACTATTGTTTAATTAAACGAACCGGGTGTTTCATTTAGAACGGGTAGTTCTTCTTGTTCCCCAACACAAATCGTAAAGCAGATTGAAGATCGAAAACGTAAGAATCTGGTTGAGGATCACTTAGAACAACCCTTAAAAATACCAAAACCAGCATCAGTAGGCGCAGGATCAACAGATATACTACCACGCTCTTCGGAGAGAGTCAGACAAAATTCAAAATCATCGAACTAGTTTATCAATAGGCTAAAAAAGTGAATTTTTCTTACAGCTCAAATAATAGTTAATGTTGTTTTTTGTTTTAAACGTATATGTAGGTATATTTTTGTTTTTAAACCGTACGTAATACTAAACTAATATACGTTATTATTATTGTTTTTTTTGTGTGGTTGATTGTATACAGGGTGGTCCAACGAAAAGTTTGCACCTAGCTTTTCTCTTTTTTTTGTAGTCGAATGCGAAAATGCTCGGACACGTCGATTTTGCTTTTGAGGGGGACACATTTTAAACATATTTTTCGATCTGCGCCTTTAACCCCCTAGCGGGGGTGAGTAACAACCCTAAAATTTTAAATGGAAAGAGGGGTCTAATGACATATCATTTGAAAGGACACAAAATTGTCTTTCTAATGATACCCTATTTGTCGAATTTTACTAAAACAGTTAATACGAAAACGACTTTAAAGACATTAAGCCGATAATTTTGGTATTAATGAGAAATACAAATAAGTTTTAATTATTACGACTGAAAACAACTACAATCATTTCTAAATTATTTACTTTGAAGAAAAACGGGATTTCAAAAACACTATCTTATTTATCAGAACTAAATTCCTCACTAATCGTTTGCGTTTTTTGTTGAAATAAAAACTGCAGATACGTGTAGGAAAAGAATTTACACCGTTTATTTTAGTCTTTTCATTGATTCAGTTTGGTTGCTTCTCAAGTTATTTTACTTTTACCGTACAAAATGATTTATTCCATTCTAGAACGAGTTGAAATTGTTAAACTTTATTTTCAAAATAATAGTAGTGCTAGACTTACGGCTCGCTTATTTAATGAGAGACATCCCGATAAAAATGTGAATGATGTGTACGTTGGCAAGTTAGTTAAAAAGTTTGTAGATACCGGATCTGTCTGTAATGTAAAACACCAGCCGCAGAAACCGATCAGAAATGAAGCTGTGGAAGTCGCTGTTTTAGGGCATGTTGAAATGGATCATAGTCAAAGTACCCGTCAACTAGCTGAAGCCTCAGGTGTCTCCCGTTCGTCCATAATACGAATTTTAAAAGCGTACAAATTTCATCCGTACAAAATCAAATTAGTACAGGAACTAAATGAGGATGATCCTGATAGAAGGCTGCAATTTTGTGAAGCAATGAGCCAGCGTTTAATTGAAGATCCGCAATTATTATTTAACATTTGTTTTTCCGACGAATGCACATTTTATTTGAATGGAGCTGTAAATAGGCACAATTGCCGTTACTGGGATGACAGTAACCCACATTTATTCCGTGAGGTTCATACCCAGTATCCTCAAAAAATAAACGTCTGGTGTGGCATATTAGGAAATCATATTATAGGACCACTTTTTATTCCTGGAAATTTAACTGGTGAAGTGTACCTAAACATGCTTGAAGACACAATTGATCCTTTAATAACACAAATAATAGAAGATGACCAAAATCATACTGCTGATCGGCTTTATTTCCAGCAAGATGGAGCACCTCCGCACTATGTGGCTCCTGTAAGACAGTTCTTAGATGACCGGTTCCCTGGACGGTGGATTGGAAGGAGGGGCCCAATTGAATGGCCTGCCAGGTCACCGGATTTATCGCCTTTAGACTTTTTTCTTTGGGGGCACTTAAAAAATAAATGTTTTGCCACGAAGCCCGAGTCCATAGAAGATCTTCGCCAACGCATTACAGAAGAGTGCAGAAACATAACACCTGATATGCTACAAAATGTTAGAAATAGATTTGAACAAAATCTGTATTATTGTATGGAATCAAATGGGTCACATTTTCAACATTTGTTAATGTAACGTTTTAATAAATCAATTTAACAGCTTGTTTACTTTTTTTACAAAGCAATGTTAAAACTAACAAACATTGGAATGTACTAACGATTGCAGGTGTTTTCACTCGCAATAATTAAAACTTATTTGTATTTCTCATTAATACCAAAATTATCGGCTTAATGTCTTTAAAGTCGTTTTCGTATTAACTGTTTTAGTAAAATTCGACAAATAGGGTATCATTAGAAAGACAATTTTGTGTCCTTTCAAATGATATGTCATTAGACCCCTCTTTCCATTTAAAATTTTAGGGTTGTTACTCACCCCCGCTAGGGGGTTAAAGGCGCAGATCGAAAAATATGTTTAAAATGTGTCCCCCTCAAAAGCAAAATCGACGTGTCCGAGCATTTTCGCATTCGACTACAAAAAAAAGAGAAAAGCTAGGTGCAAACTTTTCGTTGGACCACCCTGTATGTATGGCTAATACTACAAGATCAAATAAAATAAATTTATACCATCAAAATGTGAGAGGACTGCGAACGAAGACAACTGAGTTATACATGCATGTCGCAGCATCAAACTATGATATAATCACACTAACCGAAACATGGCTACACCAGGGTATAACTGACAGAAAACTTTTTAATGAAGATTTTGAAGTATTTCGAAGTGATAGGGACTCAACTCAAAGGGGTAAGACTAGAGGAGGTGGTGTTCTCTGTGCTGTAAATAAGAAATATCCTTCAGTTTAGGATTAATAATATACCAGCCATTTTTAATATTGAATTAGTTAGTGTAAAAATCAATTTCATTTCTAGTTCTCTTGAGATTTTTGTAATATATATACCACCTGCGACGAATATTTTACATTATGATGAATTATTCAGTTTCCTAGAACTAAGACTTACTAATACTAATAACAATTATATTATCATGGGTGATTTTAATATAAATTCTGCAAACAACACTCTTACAAATAGATTTACTAATTTTTGTAATTTGATACAGTCAATACAATACAATAACATTCCAAATAACCGAAACGCAATTCTAGACCTAATAGTTTCAGATTCACAATGTATAGTAAGAAAGGATCTAGATCCACTAATTACTGAGGATAATTATCATCCAGCCTTAAATATTAACCTGCTTCTAAATAAAAATATCACTTGCTGTCAACCCAATGGTTCAATATCATATAATTTTCGTAGGGCAAATTTCCTTGATTTATACAAATATGTAAAACTAGAAGATTGGAGTTCTCTGGAATTGCATGTTGATCCCAACGATGCGTTAAATGAATTCTATCTTAAAATCCATGCGATTTTTGAAAAATGTGTTCCTTTTATAAAGGAGAAAAAAAGAAAATACACGCCCTGGTTCACTCCTGAGATAATAAAAGATATAAAATCAAAGGAAAGAAATCTGAAATTGTACAAAAAAACTAAATTAAACCAGTGCTTAGAAGATTTCAAATACTTAAGATCCAAAATAAAACGTGATATAAAGAAAGCTTATTGTGCTAGTTTTGAGCAGTTTTTACAGGTAACCCGACAAAATTTTGGCATTTCATAAAGTCAAAAAAAAATATTGTTCTGACATTCCATTAGAAATGACCTTTGAAGATGAGAAGTTCGTTGGAACAGAGCAGATTTGTCAAGCATTTGCTAGTTATTCCGAAAGCGTTTATGTTGATCCTGTTGTACCAACCAATCATCAAAATCACGTATACAACAATGAACTGATCTTTAATATAGAGTCAATTACGGAAGATGATGTACACGCAGCTATAGGTAAGCTGAAAAACAAGAGGTGTTTAGGCTCTGACCTTATACCTAGGTTCGTCCTAAAGGGGTGTAAAGATTTTTTAATTAAACCACTTACTGTTATATTTAATTTATCATTAAAAAAGCAAATATTTCCTTGCTCTCTTAAAACTTCAAAAATATCACCAATTTTCAAAAATGGAAACCGAGAACATATTACAAATTATAGACCTATAGCGGTACTTTCGAACATAGCCATCTTATTTGAAATTATACTCAGCCAAAAAATGAACTACTATCTAAAAAACCGTTTAAGTAATGTTCAACATGGCTTTCGTATGAACAGATCAACTACTGGAAACCTACTAGATTTTGTCAATTTCACAACAGATATCCTGGCTGGTGGTGACCAGGTTGACGCAATTTACACTGATTTCGCAAAAGCCTTTGATACCGTTAACCACAATATACTACTTGATAAACTCAAAAATTTTTCAATATCTGATAAATTATGTTCATTTATAAAATCCTATTTAACTGACAGACCCCAATACGTCTCAATTCTGGGCAAAACTTCTGACACGCTTATTGCGAAATCAGGAGAACCACAAGGAAGCACACTTGGTCCTCTTCTATTTTTAATTTTCATAGATGACATAACTCAGGTTATAAGGTTTAGTGAATGTTCGATATTTGCCGATGATTTAAAGATATATAGAATCATTCGAAATCCACTTGATGCTATTGCACTCCAAAGTGATCTTGGTAACCTCCAAAATTGGTCTGAATCAAATCTCCTTCTGTTAAACATAAAAAAATGTAAAAGCATGTCGTATACCTACTCAAAAAATCCAATGAAATTCGAATATATTTTATGCAAATCACCACTAAAGAATGTAGCCTCTGTAAGGGATCTCGGCGTTCTGTTTGATACTAAGCTTACATTTTCTGAGCATATCATCTCCATAACAAATCAGTGCTATAAAAACTTTCGAAATTGTAAATCTTTTTAAAACCAGAGAACTCTTACTGTTTTATATAACGCTAATGTGCGATCAAAGCTCGAATACTGTAACACAGTATGGTCACCTCTATATACAAAATATATAGTAATGATAGAAAAAATACAGAAAAAATTTATTCGTCTATCTGATTTTACTCTCCAAAAAGACCATACCTCAAACTACCTGGCAACCTCAGCAATTAAAATCTAATTTCTCTATTTAACAGAAGAATATTGTCAAGTACATTGTATTTATTTAAAATAATTCATAACATGGCCTATGACTCCAGAACATTGGCATCAAAAGACTTTGCTATCCCAATAACAAAAACAAGAAAAAAAAATAATCAAACATTTCTGCTAAATGTTCCGAGAACTAACTATCAATATGGGTCACCTACTGCAATGATGATGAGGAATTTTAACTCATTGCAAGAGCATTGTGATATATATTATAAGAATTTCAACCAATTTAAATCTAAAATAATTACTCATTTAAAATGAGAATACACTTAAGTAATTAAGTACCTACAATTTATATTTAGTCCTAGTTTCTTAGTGTAAGTTAATTTTTTAAGTAGTTTAAGTTTAGGTTAAACTTTACACAAAACAGTGTAATTGGGTGTACGCCTGTATCTGTTTTACAAATAAATAAAAAAAAAAAAATGTTTCTTAAAAATCAAAGTTTGACACCCTGTATATTATTCAATGGATATTTCAATTTCATACAGTGTATAAACATTTAAAAACCCTAGAGAAGTAACATCAACGATGTCTTAGAAGAATTCTCGGAATCAAATGGCAGCACCGACGAACAAACATCATCGTTGTGGAGGAAGCTGAATCAACTAGCATTGAGGCGATGATTGTGAGGCACCAGCTGCGTTGGACTGGCCACGTAATCCGTATGCCAACGGAACCCCTTCCCAAGAGAATCCTTTATTCACAGCTTAAGATCGGCTCACGATATCAGGGAGGGCAGCAAAAGAGGTACAAGGATGTTCTTAAGACCAACATGTAGAAGTGTGGCTTAGATGTGAAGAACAACTGGGAGCAGATCGCGAACGATCGACCGAGATGAAGGCGTACCATTTACGATGGTCATCAAGTTTTTGAAGAGAAGCGTCGACGACATAAGGATGCAAAGAGACAGCACCGAAAGGGGCAGCGCACTTCCAACAGCCGGTAAATGGTGGTGATTGGGTGTATCAATTTTGTGACAAGGTTTGCGGCTCGAGGATCGGTCTGTTTAGCCATCTTAGAGTTTACAACAGAAATCCCTGAGTTGGAGTAATTTATACTCGTTAGCGAGTGAATGCTGATGATGATGTAAAGATAATAAAACAAGAGATTTGTTTTTTCAATTTTAATTTCAAAAACACTTTAATTTGAAATTTATTGAATCAAATTACTTATATTGAGCATTGTTTCATTTGTTTAGTAAGATTTGCCGTGGTCATTTTCGTATCCATTGTGATTTTCATGTCCATTATGATGGAAGTCCTTATGGAATTTCTTATGGAATGGATCTAAAAGTTTCTTCATTACCGGTACAAATTTGAGAATCAACGTTTTGTCGTGCGGATCATGTTGATGGTACGGATAGTTTAGAAAATCAACGAAGAAATCTGCAACAAAAGCAAAAAATACATAATGATATCGATGATTTTATTAATAAGCATATTCTAATAATTAACATTTTAAGAAACACAGTTTTAATTAGATTTAGTTTTATAAGATATTGGAAAAGATTTTAATAAAATGAACAATTTTTGTAAATATTTATATTAATCTTAGCGGTTGTCCTGTACAAGGTGTCCCACTTTCGATGGATTTGCGGGTTATTACGCTGTTTAGCAAAGGTAAGAAAAAACGATCACAATCATAATTGGGATAGCCCTTTTACTAAGAGATTCCGTCACAATATATATCAGCCCAATGTAAGAACCAATAGGGGTTTGAATAGTCTGATAACTCAAGCATCTAGTACGTATAACCACTTGCCGGCTGAGGTTAGGTCAGCTGTTTCTCGGCCAATTTTTAATAAACTATTGAAAAGCTGTTTTGGCCCGGGGGGAATTGTACCTTGAGGCCATTTTTCCGCTCTTTTCTTTCTATTTCTATTTAAATTATTAGCACCGTTGATAGGTCTATAAAAAAGCTGTTCTTGAGACCAGTGTTTACAAACACTGATTAAAGAACTTATATGTATTTGATTATTGTAAAATGTGTGTTAAATAAAGATTAAAAAAAAATGTCAGACATTCATTTGAAAAAAGAATTCATCTGTGTATTGAAAATAACGGCCAACATTTTGAGCATTTTTTGTAGCTATAGTAAATAGGTATATGGTATAGGTCTTTTTTTGTTGTTAATTTTTAAGAATTATGAATATGTTACTAAATGTTAAAAATTTGTATCTATTTTATTATTTTTAAGTTTTAACTTTCAGAATTTGTTAGAATTAGGTACCCAATAATTTGTAGTGTAACTTATGCAGATGATTGAAAAGTTTACATTCCGTACCTAATTTATCACGAAGCTGAAAACTGGGTTTGATAGATAGATAGACCATTGGGTCTAGGTTTTGAAAAGATCCATAGTTAATTAGATTTGACTTCAACCTCAAAAAAATAATTTTTATGTAAATAAAACTACGTCTTCTCCACAATTTCTTCATATATATTCAGAACGGAAGTATTAGTGTTGTAATAGTAGTGTGTGGGTCCTTTGGTATCCATATTAAACACACCCGCAGTAACTGTTTAAATTTAGGAACATAGTTAATTAGTAAATAATTCCGAAATTAATATTGATTATTTGGAAATTTTTGCACGTTAAAAAAAATGATATTAGTAACTCTACTACCTATATGATCTTCCTCGCCTTCTATCAAAAATAGTTATAATAACGACCGTTGTGTATTATTAGTACTCATTTTTGCAATAATCCGTATGTCTTTGAAAATCAAACCGTAATGCTGGGACATTTCAACGAAAACCATTAATCGCAGCGACCGTGATCGACTGCCAGCGCGATGGCCAGCGGTCATACCGAAAACGTACCTTTAAGGCAGAGACAGACTATTATCACCGCAAGTTAGATCACATGCTATTACGCAATGTCACGGCACGTCCAAAACATCTGCAAGACAATTTATGCGTCCCTATAAACGGGTTTAGAAGTATACTACGGTCACCTCATGCACCTCACGGAAAGTTACATGCGACTAAATAATTTTCTGCTATATCACGCACGAGAGCAGTGTTGCGTTTTTACACATTATTATCGATTTCTAACATAATTTTGTCATAGATTTGCTGGCAAAATAAAATATATTTACGAATAAAATCTTGCTTAACATAAGGTTTGAGTAAAGGGAAATGATGAATTACGTTCAAATAGGTAAGTTTTTTTTTTAATAAATGTGTGAGCTAACATAATTTTCCGGTTTATATAACATAATAATAACTATGAGCATAATTAAATTAGTTTAAACAATGATATACATATAAGCGTAGATATCTATCTAATTTAGCTAAAACTCTAAGCACAGCTCATTTTCAAGTTTGCTAATTTTCATTTACGCCTTATCATTCGTGTATAAACGCCCTATGATTACAATGAATTTTATGATTATGCTTATTAGCTCGGGCTTAGTCAAAATCAATAAACACGTCACGTGAGGTCACGTGTTATCAGATCGATAAAATCTCACATGCTATCAGGCCTTAGCCTTACAGCATAAATAAACAGAATGGTATAAGCGTATCTTAAAATTTCAATTCATTGTAATCATAGGAACCGCTTATACACGAACCATCAGTTTAAAAAATTCGTCGTAAGTGTAAACTAACAAGTTAGAATATCCATTAACATAATGAAATACAAAATTTGGATTAATAAAATCAGTTGTGCTCTATCTAAAACTCAAAATTAGATAGAGACACTTATATATACAGGGTGTTTCAAAAAGCAAGACGGGGCAATATTTAACCCTACAATATTAACCATTCGTAATATTTACGAAAGCAATTTTTTTCCAAAAAAAAGGCAATAATGTATTAACCTTAGATGTGTCGGCGCTCTAGTAGCTTAGTTGGTAAGTCTAGCGAGCAATTCGTGAGTGTTATGGTTGTTGTCAGCACATACTTGTTTACTCATCGCTTCGTGTTTTTTACGACAGGTTAGTGTTTACGTTACTTTTTTTTTAAAGTTTTGTATTCTTGATTTTTTCATTTTTGAGTTAAATTTATTACATAATGGCCAGGAAATGGGAAGATATAAGACCCTTGGCCCAAGCAGAAATATTATTGGATTTGAAAGGCGCGCTGCCAGGTGAATTCGATGATGATAAACAAGAACCCAATGAAGAAGTTTCCACTGACTCAGACACTGAAGACAACTTGGAAAATTGTTTTAGCCCATCTGGATCAGAATATGAGTCAGACTTTTCCAATGCAGAGAACACCGATTCTGAACACAGCAATACTCAACAAAAAAAAAAAACAAAAATTCGCGTGCAGGACAGTACACGTGATAGAAGTGAATACTTGTTTCACGAGAATTTCAACCTACAACATATTTATTTCTCTTGGGTAAAGTATATATTATTAATATCTTTAATTGACTCATAATTTTCAAACGGATCCAAGCATCACGAAGCCCAAGCACAATCTTCTTCCTTATGGCTGACCCTCTCTAATATTTCGTTATTATATTATATGATTACTGTTTACGTCTACCTCCATAAAAAATTGAATTCAATACCTACACCGGTTGTATCGACAGTATCTCGTATAATACACAATCTTTTCTTTGTAAAATAACACCCTAAGTGTGGTATAGGATATAGTGTGTAGATCACAAATATTTCTGTCTCTCTCTCTCCCTCATATTTGTTATATGCTTCATCTCTTTTGCGGGACGAAAATATTAAATCGTGTCGTGACGTGACGCGACCTTGAAAAATCACTCTCATGCGACCAAAGAAGTAGTCACTTCAAAAAAGTTTAAACATGGCTGGAAAAGCGTTTTGCGATACCAACTTTGCAACGCTTCTTATTAGTGTTATAATTAAAATTCCTCTTGGAAATACTAACGACGAACATTTTCCTGAGAAGCGCACAACTTGTTACATCATCTGTCCATCAAATAAAAGAAGAATGACGTCCCTATATTGTAATCAGTGTCTTCGGGCATTCTGCGCGGAACATCATGCTCGTTTTTGTGTTACCTGTGATGCGGAAAAATAGTTTATTGGGTGGTTATTTTAGTGTAAAATGATATCCTTTTGTTATTTTTGGCAATAAAAATAAAGTTGAAAAAAATTTATATGTATTTTTATTTAATTAAAAAAAAAAAATCGTAAAAATTACGAATGGTTAGTGACCACGTAATTGTAATTTAAGGTTACTGTTCTAGGGTTCTGGTCATTTTATCAAAAAATATCCCATAAACATACGTCCGGAAATGCATTGTTTCCAAGATACAAGGTGTTAAATTTTTTTTTTTAATAACGGTTTTTTTTTAATTAAGTCCTGTGGCGTTAGGGGACAACTATTATCTCTTGTATATTTTTCATATGTTGCTTCGTTTACGAGATAAAAATTTAAAACCTTTTTCAATATACCAAGAATATTCGCGTATAGTTCAACTAAAAATAACATTTCGATGCAAGATCAAAATAAATAAATAAATGAAATTAGCATTTATACCGAATACAAAAAATTACAAAAACTGTTGAAAGTGACCACCTCTAGCTTGGATACATGAATCCAATCTTCTCCTCATTGACTGGGAGGGATCGTGCAGGCATAATAATTATATTCTCTTTATTCAAGATGTAACACAATTACAAGAGTCATGACATAATGAAATGGCATGAGTACACTTATATCCTTCGAAAACAAAAATATGGAATTATTTTAAATTTAAACCACATACCCAACAACAACATAAAGTACATTAATCCCGACGTTTTTAACATCTTTAAATTAAAACTGCTTAATTCAATATTCATATATTATTGCAAGGTGTAATTCAAAATTTACATCTCCATAACAAGGAACAAAACTATGCAAACAAAACATAAGTCATCAACTAACTACCTATTTATAGTTTTCACTTTATTGCACCTTTCAATTTTGCTTCAATTTCCTTTTGAACACGGCATGAGAACAATTCCAAGTGAAGGATCTTTCGAACATTCCTGCCCTATGAGCAGACGGTGTTATCCCTCCCCCACAAGTGAGGTCCACCTCGGCCAATCCAGCGATTTTCGTATGTTTCGGTTAAAAACCTCAGCAATTTTTTCGTGTAGAAGTACCTGGAGTTTTTTCAACCATATTCAGCAAATCCTCTTCGGGCTCTACCGTTCTTGCTGTCTTTGGACTTCCTGTTCCTCCACTTCGTTTTACTGTGCCTGCTCCATCAAAGCGTCGATGAATGCTTTCGCAAATTTCAGAAGTTATTCGCTGAGGAAATCATTCAGTGTACAAGCGCCTAGTTTCTAATGCATTGCCATCAGCGAGTCCATAAATGATAGTGCATGTCGGTCATCTCGGCATTTTTATAGTGTTTCATGTTAAGGGACTTCCACAAATTTGACTAATTGGCGCAGTCAAAGACCATCAAAGTTACAGATTTTTAGTCGAATTATTATTCGCGAATATTCTTGGTATGTTGAAAAATGTTTTAAATTTTTATCTCGTAAACGAATGTGAAAAAAATTCAAGACATAAAAAAGTTGTAGTTTTAGTTGCTTTATCTCAAGACAATATCTAAATTAAATTACAGTCAGTAGCGTACATTTTTTGTGAATAATTTTTGTTATGTTGCCGCCTAACGTCACTGAACTTGATAATGTTGATCTAGTTAGAGTCATATAAGCTCCCTATTTCTAGCAACAACCCTGCCAAATTTCAAAGAAATCCGTAAGGAGATATTTGAATTTTATTTGAAAAACACCTTGTATCTTGGAAACAATGCATTTCCGAACGTATGTGTAAGGGAACTATTTTCTAAAAATGACCTGATAAATCACCCCCTTAAATATTAGCGCGTAGTTTTCAAACACCCTGTATATATCTTTGTTTAAACTAATTTAATTACGCTTATAGTTGTTATGAGTATGCTGTATAAACCCCATGTTAACTCACACAAGGTACTAAAACCTTATGTTAAACGTGATTCTATTAGCAAATCTATTTTATTTTTCTAGCAAATATATAACAAAATTATGTCTAAATTCGATAATTATGTGTAAAAGGGCAACACTGCTCTCACGCGTGATATAGCAGGCGTGCCAAAATGTAAATTTGCAAGACCAAATTATGCAGTCGCATATAACTTACCGTGAGCTGCATGATGTGACCGTAGTCGACTTCTAAACCCATGTATAAGCACGCATATATTGTATTGCAGATTTTTCTGATGTTCCCTGATAATGCGGAATAGCATCGGATCTTACGTGAAGTGTAATAGTCTGTCTCTGCCTTTAAAGCAGAGCCAAAACTATCTATCGGATATCTTTAAACGGTTACAATTAATGTTAGATGAGTACCCGGTTTACAGATAAGAAAGGACGCCGGCACTATCTCGAAAACTATTCACGGTACGGTTTTAGGAGCCCACTATTCATAATATAAAAATTTATTAAATGTTCAATTTAGGCAAAAATATATTCAGTCATTGATATGGACAGGAAAAAGATAGAGACTTCCGGTTTTCACTGTTTTCTTTATTTTTATATGCTCTTTCTATCTAGTGAAGACTAATAGTACCATTCCATTTGATTTTTCTAAGAAAATTGACAAAATAGGACACATTGTTATATATCTCCATCTAGCGGCCATATACAGGCTAATCCACTAAGCGTGGCCAGCGGCTGTATCTCGGAAACTAATTGTCGTAGAACCTTGGGGAAATTTTTTTTTCAATTAAAGTGGTCATGAGAAAATTCTAGAAATTATTTTCAAGTTCCGCGTTTCGCCACAAGGGGGCGTTATTTCATTTAAAAATTTAAAATGCTTGATTTCTGCGAAAATTCTCAAATGTGGTCAAAAATTTGGTAACATCATAGGAAAGCCTAGATAATTTTACACCACTTTTGTCTGAGGCTTATTGATGTATGATCCTTAATAAGAGTGGGGGAAGCCATTCAAAGTATAATTATTTAAATTGCTATAACTTCTAAACCACTTATTTGATTTTGACAAACTTGAGATTGCTTGGAAGAGAAAACCAAGCATTTTTAACTGTAGTATCCGCTAATACACAATAGTTCCGAATAAACTTTTCAGAGGGCGCAATTTGTAATCATTAGAGTTTTTCGATTTTCCTCCAAAAACTTAAATGGCACCTTATAACTACAATCCCATAATCGCAAACTAGATTATTTTTGCAAGAAAAATGTGAAAACCGCAGTTCGATATTTTTGTTCGTTTCCAAGTTATATCCAAAACAATAATCTGGGCATAATAATATAATAATAATACGAGTAAATAATAATTCGCATTTTGCGAACATGTAATTTGTATCGTGCTGACGTAGACTTATTTGACATAACCTTGGCTCGGTTTAAGTCGTTTATGAGGGGTATGTTCATGTAGGTGGTTTTTAGTTTTGTTTTTCTCTTTATTGGGTAGTATTGTGTTTATTTAATGTAATATTTAGGCTTAAGTAAATAAATTCTTCATTTTATGTTTATTTTAAATTATTTTTTTTTTTGGATAAATACATTTGTCAGAAACTTGTATTATATTGTGAATACTGTTGTGGATTCTTTTGTAATCTGTTATCTGTATTCCTAATGGTAAACAAATAAATAAGTCTAATACGGCCTTCTAAAAAATAAATCAAGATACCTAGCTGTCAAAAAAATTCGGCAGGTTTCCATGGAGATAAATTAGATTATTTATTAGACAGCACTACTGACATTTCTATGTAAAATTGTATGTAACATTTTCTAAACGTGTTTTAACAATTATTAGGTACTCAAATAGTGTTAAATAATTAATATTTAATTTGAAGCAATAGCTAATATTTGTTAAGTTAGAATTCCGTTTACAAATGAAGAAACATACGAGATATTAGCTATTTGAAAATGCAGTGGTGGCTTCAAGAGAATACGCTTTGCGTTATCCTCATAGAGTTCACCAGTCATGGAGAGTTTTTCAACGTTTAGCTCGCTGTCTGAGACAATATTGTTGTGTTCGGCTTGTACCCTCCATAAGAAGACGCCGTCCTGCAAGGACAGAGGACGCAGTTATTAATGTACTGGCATATGTTAACGCAGAACCCCATAGTAGTATAAGAGAAATGGCTAGAGATTTGGACCTTAGTTACGGCACAATTCAAAGAATCCTTGTGGGAAAAAAATTTCGTCCTTACCATGGAGTGTTATGTCAAGCCCTAAGTGATTCTGATTTTGATATGAGATTAAACTATTGTTATTGGTTAAAAAACATGATAAGAGATATTCCACAATTTTTGTCTCAAATATTATGAACAGATGAGGCATCATTTACCCATACTGGGAGGGTAAATTTTCCCAACATGCATTTTTGGCCAGAAAACAAACCACACTGGATGCGTGAAGTTGATAATCAACATCAATGGACCTGTAATGTTTGGTGTGGCATAATTAACGGCATGCTTATTGGTCCGCATATTTTTGAAGGTATTTTGACAAGTGAAATGTACCTTAATTTTTTAGATTTCATTTCATTTGCCCCAATTACTAGAATATGTTGCTTTACTTGTGAGAAGAAGCATGTGGATACAACTTGATGGGTGTCCTGCTCATTTTTCCCTTCGTGTTCGCAATTTCCTTAATGAACATTTTCCAGACCGGTGGATTGTGAGGGGAAGTAACTTTCCTTGGCCGGCCAGGTCTCCTGATTTAACATAATTGAATTTTTATTTACGAGGTAGAGTTTTAACTGGTCAAAATCTCACTTTGTAGATATTGTCTACAAAGTGCAGACGACAAGCAGACATGATTATTAGAATTCGAAATGCAATCGGTAGTTTACCTCGCGCTGAACTAGAAGCAGCCGTGAATTCTACCAGAAATCGGTTAAATCTTTGTATTTCAAATGATGGAAAACAATTTGAGCACCTATGATTTTTTTTTATACTTAAATGTTTACTTATTATTCGCATGTTTAGATTTTCATTTAGGTATTTTTACTTTTGTTCTGTTCTATTTATGCATTTGAAATAAAAAAGTTATTTCGTCTCTTACATAATTTGGACCATGCCTAAAATCTTAATTAGGTCGGAAGAAGGGCACGGATTTACAAATGAAAATTACTTATTTTCACGATTTTTATAAAGTCAACGTCAAAAGACCTATCCATTATAAATAAGGTGACCAATAATTAATATTATTTGTCTCCATAGAAACCTACTGAACTTGTTATTAAACAAGATAGATTAAGCTATCTTGATGTATTTTCTAGAAGTCCGCATTAGATACGCCCAAATTTTTGTTTTGGGAATAAGTTTGAAATGAACAAAGATAACGAACTGCGGTTTTCATACTTTTCTTGTAAATGTAATCTAGTTTGCGATTATGAAATTTTAGATTTATACCGTGCAATTTAAGTTTTTGGAGAAAAATCGAAAAAACTCTGATGATTACGAATTGCGCCCTCTGGCAAGTTTATTAGAAACTATTGTCTATCATCGAATACGGCAGATAAAAATGTTTGGTTTTCTCTTCCAATTAATCTTAAGTTTGTCAAAATCGAATAAGGCGTTTAGAAGTTACAGTTATTTAAATAATTGCACATTGAATGGCTTCCCCCACTCTTATTAAGGATCATATATCAACAAGCCTGAGACAAAACGTGGTGTAAAATTGTCTAAACTTTTTCAAGATGTTACCACATGTTTAACTATATTTGGAAATTTTTGGAGAAATTAAGCATTTTAAATTTTTAAATTAAATCACGCCCCCTTGTGGCGAAATGCGGAACTTGAAAATAATTTCCAGAATATTCTCATGACCACTTTAATTGAAAACAAATTTTCCCCAAGGTTCTACGACCAATAGTTTCAGAGATACAGGCGCTGGCCACGCTTAGTGGATCAGCCTGTATAAAAAATAAATAAAAGCAGCAATACTTTTGTTGATACTCCCAAACATTGCCTTTATACTGAGCCTTATTATATTTTCCAGCGATTTCCCTTGTTTGCTTTTATTAAACAAAAAAATCCTACAACCGTAACATGATTAGTTTTCGAGATAGAGCCGGCGTCCTTTCTTATCTGTACACCCGGTACATACATTATCTACACAACAAAAGTGTGCTACGGGTTTGTTAGTCAAACTCGAATTTCTAACTATAATGAAAGATATATTATTATATTGACTTACATGGATATGCAGTAGTTAATACTATGCAACTCACGACAATTAAGATCTTCAACATCTTATGAAACACAGTTTATTAACTTTGTCAACTAAAATACGTCAAAGCTGCTTTGTTGGTTTACTACTTTCATCTAACTACTAATATAAATAATAAATATAATTATTTTTAGCTTTTAATCCCCCATTCACTAAATAATAATATTTATTCCAATACACATTATTAATAATACCTAATTAGCAAAAGAGATTGTATCACTATAGATCTTTTGTCTTTTATATCGACTACTAGACTTATTAACGGTTAGACTAAGTATTGTTATATAACAAGTAGTGAACTTAACCCTGAAACGGATATGTTTCCCATGGTTCAATAGTTCTTTTTCGCTAAACTAAAAAAGAATGTACTCACTTAAGTTTTTTATAACAGGAATTAATCAAAACAAATCGCGTCACTGGTTCATGAAATAATACAAATTTGGTTCAATAAATGTATTGTTTTATTTACTGAAATTTTTGAAAGTTGATGTTATTTTTAGTCCCAAATTCAAATTTACCCTCCTCCTACTCTTATGATAATATATTTTTATTATACAGAGGCAGAGGACTCAATATACTAATCCTGTCAGTATATTAAGAAATAGAATACAGTTACTGGCATTCCTGATAAAATGATCCTGTATCCTTGGAGTCACTGCCATTGGATATTTCGATTGTTTGTGAGGTTGAGGTTTTAACAGCTTCAAAGAAACTAAAGCTTAAAAATACATCTGGATCCGATAGTATTCCCTCCTTTTTATTACGTGACTGTGCAATAATATTTGCCAAACCCTTAACTGTTTTGTTTAACTTATGTTTCAGATGCCGAAGTTCGAAGACCGCAAGAGGTTGTCCCATATATAAGAATATTGAGCGAAATCATATCGAAAACTATCCGAATGTTTTGTCATGATATTTTACAAAATCTTTTAAAATGGTTTTATATAATATCTTATTCACTCATGTAAAATCTATAAGAACATTTGATAAACTTAGTTTCTTCCCTGGACTGTCACGAACCTGGTCAATATTACACAAGCTATACCTATAGGCATGGATGAGTGCAGTTAAACGGATGTCATTTATATCGACTTCTTGAAAACATTCAATCAGATTGACCACGGTATAATATTAAACAAACTTTCAAAAATAGGTTTAACTAAGCCTTAGTGAGGAAATAAAATGCTGTCGCATCCACTAAATTGTTTATTAACAGGTCCCTCCAACGAACCACTCATTCAATCAATACATGTTTCGGCCCTAGTAAGGGTCATCATCAGTTGAAACTATTATAACAACTATAAAGGGAAAAGGAAAAGTATTTGAATGTATCAATATTACACAATATGTTGTAGCTATAATCTTACCTTAGTGGAAAGAAAAAAAAATTTTTTTAACGAAAATCAAACTACATTTTATAAGCAAACTTAATTAGTTAGTCTGAGGGTTTCTGAAGGAAACCGATCAGTTACATTGTACATGTTATTTGGTTTCTTTTTATAAATCATGGATGAATTATTAATTTTATTTCTAAACCTGTTATTATGAACACATACCAAATAGAAATGAGAGGGAAGGTCAAGTACTGTCAATCATTCAATTGTTTGAAGTTAGTGATATCAGTCAAACCAGCCACAGCCATGTATGAGAGGAAGAGTTGTTGTTCGACAAAATGCGGAAGGTTGAAATTGTGTCAATAGCGTCCTGTTGGTTATTATAACGTCTAGACAGTTATGTTGGTGTTAAAATAAAGGGACAAGAGGAAGGTATTTATTTTTATTTTGAGGTTAGAATTTCTATCACCTGGTATGAATTAGACAAATTTCAGAGAGCTGTAAAACGGGAAGCAATCAAATTCAATTTGCTCATTGAGGCAGTCATCCTTGTGGTATTTAGTGTGTTTGAAGATTTCAAGACATTCGAGGTTATTTAATTTTATACTCTTATTGCAGATATGTAGAGGGGTAAACCCTGTAAGGAGATCAAAGTTATGTCCATTATTGACTATATGGTTAGCGAAGGATGAGTTACTATTAATATCAGTTAAATGTAGAGTTATCAATGTCTTGGTGTGTTCAGAGATGCGCATTTTGTCGAACCACAACTCTTCCTCTCATACATGGCTATGGCTGGTTTGACTGATATCACTAACTTCAAACAATTGAATGATTGACAGTACTTGACCTTCCCTCTCATTTCTATTTGGTATGTGTTCATAATAACACGTTTAGAAATAAAATTAATAATTCATCCATGATTTATAAAAAGAAACCAAATAACATGTACAATGTAACTGATCGGTTTCCTTCAGAAACCCTCAGACTAACTAATTAAGTTTGCTTATAAAATGTAGTTTGATTTTCGTTAAAAAAAAAAATTTCTTTCCACTAAGGTAAGATTATAGCTACAACATATTGTGTAATATTGATACATTCAAATACTTTTCCTTTTCCCTTTATAGTTGTTATAATAGTTTCAACTGATGATGACCCTTACTAGGGCCGAAACATGTATTGATTGAATGAGTGGTTCGTTGGAGGGACCTGTTAATAAACAATTTAGTGGATGCGACAGCATTTTATTTCCAAACTATTGGACGTCCACAGTAATATGGACTATTTCCTTAAAATTAAGCCTTAGTGCTTGATTAATGTACATTAATCTTTGCTTACAATTTATATTGGTTTATTACAGGACTTTGAAATCTGATAATGTAAATATATCATCCGCTGTTTCTCAGGGGCCTGTGTTGGGTTCTTTTTAACATTTTTATAAACGACATTGTAGATAATTTTGCTTGCAGTAAACTTCTATTTATGCTGATCATTTAAAATTGTTTGTACCTGTGCTAAAATTCAGACACATGTCGAGATACTTTCCACTTGGTGTTCTCAACATAATCTTTCTTTAAATTTTAACAAATGTGTGTGTACGTCCTTCACACGTAGACATAAGCCGATACGGTTTGACTATTGTCTTCGAGATCAACATCTTAGGAGGTGCAATTTGTTTAAGGATTTGGGCGTCATTTCGATCATAAGTTAAATTGTACTACTACAATGAAATTATTTGTAAGCTTTTAAATCTTTGGGGTTTATTATTATAGGAGTTCCAGATAATTTGCGGGTTGTAAATCTATCTTATTGTTATACAATGCATTTGTTAGATCCAGATTAGAGTATGCGTCTATAGTCTGGTCTCCGAAGTACGTGACACCCACGGTTGAGTTGGAAGGAAACAGCGTAGGATGGTCTAATATCTTTGGCATAAGTCCATGAGGGGGGCTATCTTTTACGGGGATTTCGTCATGATGTTCTCTTGAATAAATTTGATTTTGTATCGCTTGTTGGCGTAGAGCTTGCAATGCACTGATTCTTCTTTGTAAGCTACATAATAAAATATATGCTCCATGATTGTTGAATAATAATTATATTGTATTTAATGTACCGTTATTGAGATCTCTTGCAACACCAAGATTCTTTTATCCTCACATTCCTCATACCGTTGATTGAAATATTTAATAAGATACGCAACGCCGGACGAGAGGGGGTCGTCGCTTGCGGGGTAAGGACAATGCGCCCCGCTATGCTCGCCTTACCCCTCTCCTAGAGAAAACATACCCGGTAGCAGGCGTCATCCCATATGTTGCGGCGACTTTACGAATTAATACCTTCGTCGTAGCATCGAACACCGATTGAAACGCCGTCGAAAAACTAGATGTTGCCGATTCAACAGTAGTGGTAGTCATAAACGGAGGTAGTTTTTAGTTTTGTTCGCTTATTCATTGTAAAAGTGTTTTAACGTAGGAGAGCATGAAATTAATCAAGTTATAAAAAAAATTGTTTAGGATAGCAAGTAAAAGAATTTTAAATACATAAAACAAATAATATACTTATATATTTGCGTATATACAGGTTGTCCTTACAATATTATTTTTGATTTCTGAAGTTTGGTTTCCTTTTAAGTTTGCTCGTTAGCATTATCTCCCAAGTATGTCACAGAGTAAACATAATTGTACGGCATGTTTGGAGCTAATTGATAGATCTCAATATTCAGTTAATTGTTGACTGTGGAAATGGTACCATAGGAAATGCACAAGAATTTTTTTTATATTGATTTCGACTCGCTAAGGATATACCTATTGAACCTCATGGGCGATCTGAAGAGAATAAAAAGATTTTAACCTGAACCTTAAAAAGTTGAAGGTTATATATAGATTTTTTCTATTTTCGGAAAAACGTCTAAAATACAAGGCAAAAATACGTTTTAATGTAATGTTAATGATACATTTCCGCAGGGAAATGTTTGTGATTCTGTGTTCTTGAATGCTACTAAAAGCCAAAAAGATAATAATTTTTTTATATAACTAATTGTTTGACATATCTTAGTTTTCTTAATAAATGGCAAAGATCGATTTATAATGGTCTGTAACAATGTGAAAAAAAATGTATGCTATACAGGGAGTTCGTGGTTTTACCATCAGAACTTTAACACAATGTGGAATAACTAATTTTTGGGTGGTTTATCTCTAAAAACATAGGTTGAAAAACTTATGGTTTTTGGAATATGGGACGTTATCTTAGTAACCTACAAACTATGTAGTATCTATCCCCCATCTACCCAACCTGTAAACTTGATATTATGTAACTGTCCATGGACATTCATATTAAATTAAAGTTATTAATTTCCACTAATTTATTTTTAATTTATATACATTACACGTGTTTCGCTTCTTCTAAAATGGTAAAATAATATCTGACATAAGCTCATTTCTGGGTTTTTCCATATATATTTTTTTATACCTTACACAATATTACTTTGTTTACCTGGAGTTTGGTTTCTATACTATTAAATAAAAACAGGTAAGTAAAGTAATATAGTGTAAGGTATAAAAAAAATATATGGAAACCCCAGAAATGAACTCAAGTGGTAAATACCAACATAAGTTTTTTACATTGAAATAAAATTTAAAGGTACAAGACAGGCAAACAATTTCAAAAGAGGAGAATTATTAGCTCTCCATATCATATATGTATATATGGAGACTATTAGTTTCATGAAAAAAATTTTTTTTTTAATTTCACCGGAAATAAACTGTTGCCCTCGAGGCACGAATAGCTCTCCATATTTAAGTGTAAAAGTAATAATTTTATGACCTTTTTGTCATTTATCTAAATTTAATAAATTTTTGTTTTGTTTTAGACATCAGCTATTTTTTTTTAAGTATCAGGTTTTGTGCCTTTTTCTTCTCTTTGGAGGCACTATTTATACGCAGATATTTTATATTTCAGATCTAGGCCAAGTTCTTGAACGCAAATTAATTGATTTTTTTTAGTTTTATTATAAAATTTATTAAATTAAATATTTCAATCAACGCTCATACGAATACTTTTATTCTCCTATTTATAATATGTGTTCTTCTTGCGATACGTGTATGGATGAGTTTGCCATTTTTACTCAAACATTTCGCAAATTAAAAGTATTATATTAGGATAGAATGTGTTCTTTTTCTCAAACACTAGTGATTTAAAATGTATTGTATGAAATTCCTTATTATTTATATTCATGTTTCAATATTTAATTGTATTTCCTGTCCATTAATTGGCTTTGCTGTTTAGACAGTTGTACCTAAATAAATACACTCAACACAAATATTTCAAAAACCTATGGTAACAAATACAAAACGCACATGTAGGCATGTGATAAAAATAAATTTAAGTTTTGATTTAGATACATCATGAAAATACGGAGGCTTCAATGTGCATCATAGATTCAAGGTACCACGATAAATTTGACATATGCCCTACGAACTGCATCAATCGATAGCTCAAAAAGCAAACACAGATTTTTTTGAAGATATGGCAGTTTAACAATTAGTAATAATATTCTAAGATATTGTCAGGATGGTGGCACTTCTGGTTCTATCGGAAGTCAATGATTGTCAGAGAATGAAGAAATGTCATTTAGTTCAAAAGTATAGTAAACAATGCTAGCATTTTCAAATTTCACATAAGGAAACCATAATTAATTGAGTTAGATAGTATTTCTATCTCGAAAATAGTCATTTTATGATTATCTTGAACTGTTCTGGTACATATTAATACAGGGTGTGCAAAATATCACATCAAACTTGAAAATTAGAAAACTCAAAATTCAATATCTTTAAATAGAAACCTTAATATTTTATAGTTCTATTAAACAATGAAAACAAGGGTAAATTTGTATAAGTTGTATATCTCTAATATGTTTAGCTTTTGAAATATTGCCAAATAAGTAAATTGCATACGGTAATTTTATTAAAAGTTTTAAATTTAAATACACCTAAATAGCTATGACGGCAATGAAAACCAGTTATTATGACGCTGTCACTTACCAGTTTAAAATTTTTAATAACAATGCTGGGGTGTTTAAATTATACTATGGAAGATGTATGCAGCGTGTGCGAAATGAATTTCTAAATTTAAGACGTGAGTCAATAAAAAGAGCAACTCATGAACAATTGTTGCTCAGATGCGTAAAATGTCTCGAAGTCCAAGGTCGTCAATTCGAACATTTACATTAAAAAGTAATGTTTCTTTGAATTGTTCTACATTTAGTGTTTTCCTTATTTAAATTAAATATTACATTGGTATCTTGATATGTCCAAAGCAGTGGCGGCTTGTCCTATGAAGCAAGTGAAGTATTTAATTTTATTTTATTGTGTAATTATTTTTCTCCATATAAAATTTAAACTATAAATTAATGTATACTTAATTTTCAACCTGCTTTACCATGAAACTGTAATTTTGA
Organism: Apoderus coryli; assembly: GCA_911728435.2. Taxonomy (NCBI): domain Eukaryota; kingdom Metazoa; phylum Arthropoda; class Insecta; order Coleoptera; family Attelabidae; genus Apoderus; species Apoderus coryli. The sequence goes on along the minus strand of OU452204.1, from coordinate 3,116,582 downwards.
ATTTCGTCTTCATCTGAAGCAGGCTTTATCGTATACACCTATTTAACATACTTAATTTACATACCTATAGGTATTTCCCTCTTTTTTTATTCGTGTAATAATAGTAAACCATTATTTATTTCGGTTTCTCTTGCCTGTGTGCGACAGTGGACACCCTTGCCAGTGCTTGTGTCCTATGACAATAGCCTGTTTAGTACGTTCTTATGCAGATGAAGCGTGCCTCAAAGCATTTTCATCTATAATTCAGCAACAATGGGCAACACTGCCATCTGGCATATACCAACTATACAACCACCTATCGCTCTTCGTCTAAACATAGTTGCCAGCGTTTAATTGTACTAAACATAGCATACGACTCTTGCCATTAATAAAACACTATAAGAAGCACGCTTCATATAAATGCAGCAGAGATTTAATGTAAAACAAGGTTATATAACAACGCTTGGCGAGTGTTTTGTACCTATATATCGATTATTATTTTGATTATATCTATCTCTATCACACAGTCGCAAATTTCTAATGCTGTCACAGTTGTGCTCTGTGCTATACCTGTGCTAATATTATTTTTATTTACTTTTCGGGAAGCTTAAAGTTTTGATTTTTGATATTTTGAATACAAATTAGTCTTTCTATTTAGTTACCAACATATTTAATTTAAGTTGTAAAATCTAAAAAAGTAGTGAACAAATTAAAAAAATATATATACGGTTATTAATTAGTAGGTACCTACCTATTTTTATAAAAATAAATGGGTAGGTACCGTAAAATATGTTTTTTTAATAATATAATATATCGGGTCTGCCAGATAACTTTTTTTTTTGAAAATGCTATAAAAGAAAAACTGCTGAATATTTTCTCAAATTTCTTTTTTTATTTGAAAGTACAATCCTTCAGGTTAATAATGACAAATAATTTCATTCAAATGGCTGCCGCGGCTGGCCATGCAGTAGCCTACACGATCGGTCCAATTTTTAAGCACATTATCGATTGTGTGCAGCTGTATTTCACCAATGGCTTCACGAATATTGTCCTTTAAAGCGTCAGTTGTCTCTGGCTTGTCGGAGTAACACTTATCTTTGACGGCACCCCACAAATAATAGTCCAACGGTGTCAAATCGCAGCTCCGAGGTGGCCAAACGACATCAGCTCTGCGGCTGATAATGCGATCTTCAATAACAGGGCGCAAAACATCGAGTGTAGCTTCGGCTGTGTGGCACGTAGCGCCGTCCTGTTGAAACCAAATGTTGCCAATATCCTCCTCTTCAATTTTTGTGAACAAAAATTCGTTCAACATGGCCCGATAACGATGGCCATTGACTGTAACGGCCACTCCTTGCTCATTTTCGAAGAAAAATGGCCCAATTATGCCTCCGGACTAAAATCCGCACCAAACAGTGACTCGTTTTGGGTGCATCGGCTTTTCAATGTATGCGTGCGGGTTTTCTGTGCCCCAAATGCGACAATTTTGCTTGTTTACATACCCGCCAAGATCAAAATGAGCTTCATCTGAAAAGATGATTTTTTTGGCAAAATCGGCATCTTCTGTAAGTCGATCGCAGGCCCACTGAGCGAAGCGAAAACGCATTGGATGGTCAGTTGGCTTCAACTCCTGAACCAATTGGACTTTGTATGGCGTCATACCAAGGTCTTTATGCAAAATTCGTCTCAATGATGTCTACGAATTGTTGCGACCGACGCGACGGTGAATTGATGTTGATGGCGCTTCACGCACACTTTCTGCCCCAGGAGCAATATTCTCGGGTGTACGCACTGTTTTTTGCTTTTCACGCTTTGGTTTATCGATGAGGATGCCAGTTTCTTTCACTTTTTTCACGAGACAACGAACATACGGAGCTGACGGTGCTTCTCTTCTTCCAAAATCCGTACGCAATTTTCGCACACATTCTGCAACATTACCATGATTTTCAAAGTAATGTCGCAATATTTCCCAGCGTTGTTCAAGCGTATACACAACCATATTCGTTCAGCGGAAGGATAAAACTAATTATCTGTCAAATCAGACATGAGCTAAGTGTTACCCTTCACGAAATAAGCACTAGTTGAAAAAAAAAACGTTAGATGGTGGACCCGATATTAGAATATTTCACACTTTAATATGAAAGAAGCAAGTGGAAGTCCTACACATCAGCAACGTAAATTATATATACTCTGACATCAGGTAAGCGAAGTTATTATGAAAAATGATGGTTATTTTTTAATTTTAACTAAACTTGAGTTTTTTTAATCAATACTCCTTTTAAGAACAGAAAAATCTTGTTAAAAATATACAAACACACCTGTTCCAGATTTAAATAAATGTTTGATAAATATAAATAAAGGCAAATGCACAAAAGCAGAGCTTTTAATAATATCTGGTATGAGACGTATTAAGATTTGCTAACAGGTAGCATAAAAGTAATTTGATTGACAGTTTCATAAAATGTGTTTTATTTAGCATTATTATGAAGTAGGTAAATATATTCTAGATACTAATTAAACTTTTTAAAGAAAACAATACTTAGGTGAGGTACCTACTTATAAACATAACCTATATTTTATGCAGTTGACGAAGTAGGGATATCCCTATTAATTTTAGCTACCTATTAAGTATATGACTTTATTTTATGTTATGCTTCACCACATTAAACTGCACAAGCCGCCACTGGTCCAAATTCTTAAAATTTTCAATAATTTGTTTCACAGCATATTGTGAGGTTTCCGCTTCTGAGGAAAGCGATTGTCAAATGTGTCACATGTTCTTGATATTACTTTATCACATTGTCCATAAACAATCTTCATGTAATTTAAACGCCCCGGCATTGTTATTAATAATTTTAAACTGGTAAAAGATCATGATGACATTTTTTGATTTTTATTGCTGTCACAGCTATCTAGATGTATTTAATCTTAAAACTTGTAATAAAATTACCGTATACACTTTATTCACTTGACAATATTTCAAAAACTAAACATTTTAGAGGTATACAACCTTATAAAAGTTTACCTTTATTTTTATTGCTTAATAAGATAAAACTATAAAATATTGACTTTGATATGATATTTTGCACACGCTCTATTATTTACCAAAACAGTTCATAGTTCACATAAAATGACTATTTTTGAGTTAAAAATAGTATCAAATCAATTAATGACGGTTTGCTTATAGGAAAATTTTATAATGATTTTAGAGACCTTCTGTATAAGTCAGTTAGGGATAGGACGTGGACATAGTTACGGTTCCAGATTTTCAAAATTCTCCTATGTATAGTATTCTATACACACATCGATTTGTTTCCCAGTGAGACACTCTGTATGTTTAAAAAAAAGTTATTGCTTGATGGAAAACTATATCAGCGAGACCGCCTAGCCCATGGAAAGATTTAATTATATTAATTCTAGTTGTTCCCTATATTTTCTGAAGGGATATTCGGCAAGAACAATGATAATTAAATGAGATAAATTGTTTTTTTTAAGTCAATAAGTAAATGGGTAGTTCTACAAAAGTCGGAATTATTTGACAATAATTTTGGCAAAACCAAAAGGACAAGTTTTGAGTTTGAAAAGTTTTGTTACATCCCCGTTGGCCCTTTTAAATAGCCCTTTAGAACGGGCCAGTCAATTTAGTGCAGGAATAATATTTTATGAGGATTTGAAGAAAATTAGGTGACAGGGGACTGACCCAGTAAACAGGGGCGTGATATAAAATAACATTATTATATCATAACGTTTAATTATCAAAATAAACAATACATTCTTTTTTAAAAATATGGAAATAAAAATACAAAATAATATCAGTTGTATGCATCAGGAGAAAAACAACAACCCTATCCCATCTGGTGCTCCTTTGCCATGCCCCGCTTCGTGATAATTCCAATACCAATTAATAACTCCAGGAATTTTTTAGGTATTGGATAGAATGATACTGGTGAACTATGTTGGTTTCGTGCTTTAAAAAATTTACTGTATCTTGCTCTAACTTCAATATAAGTTCCCGTGGAAAAAATTCAAAAGTTTCTTTTTTCTGTTATATTACAAATCGTTTCAATTTTGTTTTGGGATCATCAAAGCATACTTTAGATGAAACCCATTGCCTGTATAGTATTTTCTTCTTGTTGTTAAACTCTTTGTATGGTAGAACATTATTGAGGCATTTTTCACACGTTCTCGTTAGACATTTTTCATTATACCTGTCACAGCATAACAAATTTAAGACATTCTGATAGTTTGTAACTTTTAATATTTTCGCGCTATTAAGACCAATAATAGTTAATTGGAAATTACTGTGAAGAGTACACATACATGTGTCTCTGTCGGTTACTCTCGCTGACACATCCCAAAATGGCCGAAATTTAGCAAAAGTTGAAAAACTAATTTTCGTATTTGTAGTTTTTAAAAACTCTCCGAACAAATTTTTTAGTGTATCTAAACTGTAACGCTTTTGTTTCCTAATTTTACCTCTCCTTACAAATTCCTTTTTTCCTGCTCCCAATCTACTATATTTATCATCCTCAAAAAATGTTTGTACAATTTTTTTAATTTGTCCATTAACTTTTTGTTGTTTTTGTTTATTTGATTGCCAGATTTTTTTATAAGTGATGATTTGGTTTTGGAATTTCCAAACTTTTCTTTTTTTACAAATTGAACCCACAAGTAATTTATTAGCTATCTCTTTTTCTTTTGCAGTCTTCATTTTTGAAAAGTTTTCTTTGATTTGTTCTTCTATTGTTTCTCCGAATAAAGCCTTTTTTACGACATCTACTCGTGTTGCCGGATTGTCAGCTAATTTCACCATATAGCACTGTTGGGCGAAATTATCTTCTGACTTTTATTTCGGTAATATCTCTTTTTGTATTTGTTTAATTGAGCCTTTAATTTTGTAATTTTGATGTCATTTTTCTTCAATTCCACATTTCGTTTTCGCCGTTGCCGAATGGATCGCCTTTTACCTTCGCTAATTCTCGACGTTTCTTGTTTTAGCAGTTTCCGAATTTGTGGTACAGATTCATCATTTACGGCTTCATCACTAGAAGTTGGTGGTGTATTTTCGGTTACAAATTTGCGTATACTTGATTTCTTGGTGTTCTGTTTCAAATAATAAACCCTTGAATACTTCCTCCATTTTTTTCGGGTTAGTCTCTGCTCTCGTATGGGCATTTCTGATACTAGTTTTCTCGTTCCTTTCAGTTTCTTCACCTCGTACTTTTGCTTTTCTTTTTCTTTCTGAGCAGCTAAATTGACAGGATCATTTTTAATTCTTTGATAACGAGCTCGCTCAGCTTCTCTTTTTCGTTGTAAGTGTTTCTTCACGGGTTAATTTATTTTTCGGCTTCATTTTTGTTTCTGGAATATAAATATTTAATGCGTAATTGTCTTTCACGAACTTTTCAACTTTTATTAAAATATTCAGTAGAAAATTATTCCATTAAATATCAATTTAACAGTGCTCTGCTAAATTTTCATCAGTTCCCTGGATGGTTCTCAGTCCCCTGTAAAAATATTTTACAGGGGACTGAAGCCAGGGTATTGAGAAACATTGACTTATTTGATAAAAGAGTACCTATTTACTTGTTTTTTTAAATATAAATCCTAAAAATTTAATAACTGCAAACGTGTTGCATACAAGTACGTTACAAAATATTACCAAAAATATAAATATTTGAAAAAAATACTTACCAGTGGACTGATATGTTGACCGTCTCAGCTCTATGTGTTCACTTGAAAAGTGTGTAAAACGTACTGAACGGATGATAAATTGAGGTTGGGAAAGACGTTATGTTTAAATCTAGTTAGTATTTTAAAGAAATGTTAGATGGAAGCACCGACTTTTACATACAAATAGTAAAATAAGCGATAGAAGGCATAGGCAGGAAACTGAGGAGTAAAGTCAGTGACAACGTCAAGAAGTCTAATTTTTGGACTAATATTAAATTTGACTTTAAATAATAGTAGATTTTGTAAGGTAAGTAATATGTAAAATTCTTTATCGCAGCAGCAATTTACATAAATTTGATTTTGCATCTATAATAATCATTTGAAGTCAGAATGTCGATGAAGTGACACACAAGGGTACTGAGAATTACTTCAATTATGGCTGATTATGGCAGTAATTCAGTAATCCATTTTCTGTTTCTGGTAATTCTCTAAATAGTACTTTTTGATACTTTATTAATAAGTTATGTAGAAATATTTAAACAAATTAATAAAAAATAAGAGTTCCTTAAAAATTCCCATATTTGGAGAACTACCCAAATGCATATTTAAACAGTTGTTGTTAATATTTTGGTAGATTATCGGAATAAATTAATACTATTTCTTAAATTACAGTCACTTGCAGAAATAAAACCAATTTCAAAAGTGTAAGTTACAGAATTTATTTTTCGAAAATATTCAAATTGAAAAAAATGCATGATATATAAATTAAATAATTTACAAAATATATAAATTTTAATAATTTACAAAAAAATCACAAACCTACAAATTGCAGTACAACAGTCCTCACATTTACCATGCAAGTTGAGCAGCATGCACTGGAGACACATGAGCCGCATAACTTACTACAGATGGTGCAGCATACGCAGCAAACACAGGTTTGCTAACGATGTCTTGTCTGTATGTGCTGCTCACTGCAGCAGGAGCGGCGACAACTGGAGCATGAGCAGCATAGCTGACTACAGCTGGAGCTGAGTAGGCGGCAATCACTGGTTTACTCACAATGTCTTGTCGGTAGGAATGGCTTACAGCCGCAGGAACTGTATACGCCACTGGTGCTGCTACGTAGGCAGCTGAGTGTTCCAAGATAGCACTTGGTTTAGCTGCAGCGATGGCAACGAGAGCGAACAACACCACCAATTTAAACATTTTTGATTATTTGTTTTGGTCTGTGTTGCGAGTACAATGACTGACTGAAGTAATCTGATGTTTAATGTAAAATTTTGTAGCGTTTTTATAGTTGAAGATTTCTTCATTTTATATGTCCAGTTTTGGGTCCAAGGAAGTTAATATTTCAAGTTACTTGATATTTAATGTAGTGCAGGACCTTGATATTGACTGTATGGTTACTAATAAAATATATACGTAAATTGGGTGCGGCCTCTCTACTATTCTTTTGGCTTTGTTCCATAGCAATAATCATTTTTTTTTATTAAGTTTAGGTCGACTAAATAATAAAATAATACGCGATGTCGGTTGACTTTTTCGTATCGTGAATGTATCAAGGAAACCATTCTTTTTCTGTACACCTAGGGTAACAGTTGTATTTAATATCACATTGTTTAGATATTTAGATTCACAAATTCTTAGGATGAGGCTCACAACTAACACACAGACTAAATAACAATTTGATATTTAATGTTAAGACATTTTTTCCCTCTTAAACAACGTTTCGACAACGTAAATATGTCGCCTTCTTCAGATAATACATTTCATACGAAAATCATATAATAGACAAATGTTTTCACAGCCATTTGTCTACTAGACGGTTTTTGTATTAATAATAATAATAATATATATATAATCAATGTATTATCTGAAGAAGGCAACATATTTACGTTATCCAAACGTTGTTTAAGAGGAAATTAAATATTTTTGACATTAAATAACAAATTGTTATTTAGTATGTGTGTTATTTGTGAGCCTCATCCCAAGAATTTGTGAATCTAAATATTGATCACGAAAAAGTGAACAAAAATTGTTTAGAAATTCTCGTAACAGTAATTTTGATAACATGATTCATTCCTAACATCAAAGATTAATGTACTGGATGTACCGATAAGGAAAGAGGCCTGCTCTATCTCAAAAACTAATCATGTTACGGTTTTAGTATTTTTTTTCTTTAGTAAAAGCGGACAAGGGAAATCGCTGGAAAATTGTTTTAGTTTCCTAAAATGTCCGCTAGAGGGCATAAATCTAACTATAAATTGAAAAACACTGTTTACCTAAAAATTTACTTATATTACGTAAATGTTAAACTTAATGAGAATGATCTAACTACAATTCTAAAACGTTTTCATAGAACCTTTTTCCCTATCTTCTTAAATAAATGGAGGAGCCAGAGAATGTTGGTTTGTGGAAAGTTATCTAACTTTCTTATGGATAGTCCGATTTTAATAAAATTAGGCTCAGTATAAAGGTAATGTTTGGTAGTATCAAAAAAAGTATTGGTGCTTCTATTTATTTTTTACATATAGCCGCTAGATGGAGATATATTACAATGTTTCTGATCTTGTCAATTTTCTTAGAAAAATCAAATGGAGTGGTACTATTAGTATTAACTAGATGGAAAGAGTATGTACAAATAAAGAAAACAGTGCAAACCGGAAGTCCCTATCTTTTTCCTGTCCATGTAAATGACTGAATATAATTTTGCCTAAATTTAACATTCCTTAGATTTTTATAAAATTAATAGTGTGATAAAAAACACTTAGAATTTATGTTGGGGCAGGTATGTTTGACAATTTCACTATTGGACCAGTTGTAATGCCAAATCGGTTAACTGGCGCTAAACTATCTACTCTTCTTGCAAAACATTTTACCTAATTTATTGGAGGATCTTTCCTTACAACTTCGTGCCGAAATCTGGTTTATCCAAAGACCTTACTAACACAGGAGACAAAATATTTCATTGATAACGTGCTTTCAAACACGAGCCAACATTACTTGTAAACAAGTAATGTGTAAGAGAGAGAAAGACTTATCCTTGTCGCCTTCAAGTTGCTCATTGGCAACGTTGTAATCTCCGGTATGCGTTCTGCAGCCAGTGGCGTACTGATCGCTGACTGTTTTTGAACTAGGTATACAATACATAATATATAATTAATAGCATACATTAAAAAGCCAACGTGCCGAGAATTTAACCGCTATTCAACTTATTTTGAAACTGAAATTTAGTCGATATTTAATTGTAATCTTTATTGGCCATCATTAAGTATAACAATATATACATTGGCAAGTCAAACATTATTTTGGATAGTTAACATAAAATACAACAATATGTCATATAGTTACTCAACATTAAACACTAAACTTTGATGCACATAAAAAATGTCTCAGTAAAACAGAGATACAACAATAAACAAATAAACAAATGAATAAATAAAATTGCAACACATTGATAAAATCTCAGTGAACCATTGCAGTAAATTCCTGCAAACTATAGAATGCGTTATTGGACAAGAATTTCTTTAACTTTCTTTTAAATTTACCCTCTGACTGACAGCCCTTAATGTCTTCGGGAAGGAGATTGTAATAATAACAACCCGAATAAGTCGGCGACTTCTTAAAAAACTCATGTCTCGGACGAGGCAAATGGAATTGGTCTCTCCCCCTAGTAAAGTAATTGTGATTGTCGCCACACGTAGGGGTATGATTTCTATTTCTGAAGGCATAACAGAGCAACTTGTACAGGTAGATCGATGGGACTGTAAGCACACCGTTATTTTTGAAGGCATCTCTGCAGGTGGCCCTATAAGGTATTTTAAAAATACACCTCATCGCTCGTTTTTGAAGTATGAAAACTCTGTCAAACTCGGCGCTCCTACCCCAGACCACTATACCATATGAAACTGCAGAATAAATCAAGGCGTAGTATACTGACATTAGTGCACCTAAATTCATGAAAGTTTTTATTGAGTTTAAAATATACAAATTTTTATTTAGTTTTTTACAAAGATCGTCCACGTGCGCTACCCAGCTCAGCTCAGAATCTACAATCACTCCCAACAGTTTGGCGGACTCTAATGGAGATAATTGGATTTGATCAAAATTGATGTTAAGATCTATAGTTTTATATCTATTAAATTGTAAGGCGACTGTTTTGTCGTAGTTGATGATTAACCTGTTTCTTTGGCACCATGCACTGAACTCACTGAGTGTGACATCGATCTTGTACTTGAGAACTTCAGGATCCCTATCCGCCAACAATATTGGAATGAGTTTTTCAGTAAAATAATTTAAATATTAATATGTATAAGGTATTCGCTAAGAAAGTCTGTTAATCTTTCTTTGTTGTAGGTATTTGTTGATATAGCTGAAAAACCTTCATTTCGTATATCGAAAAAACAATACTTAAATTAATATATTTATGTATAATTTGAAGATAATCTAATTTTAAAATCATTTTTTGCATTACAAATAGGAAGTCAGGAAATAAAAAAAGGCACATTATTCTCAATAGTTTATTTTTAGCTACATATATTAAATTATACACAATGACAATACATAATAATTACTATGAACATACAAATTAATTATGTTTTTGCAGACTTTATGCAGTTTCTGTATCGCTTTTTAATAAGTATGAAGTCTATTTGATTGCGAATAATTCTTTCAGGGATATGGGCGCTAGAGGTCCACGTATAGAGCCTTCTATTTGGAAGTTTAAAAAAGGTGTTTGAGACAATGAAATCATGTTCCTGGCAGAACTGAACTAGCCGGTCTCCTCTATCGTTTGCTGTACCTAATCCGTATGTACCGGTAATATCCTCTCGTGGTGTACTTCCTACTTTGGCATTAAAATCGCCCATGATAAAAGTCACCTCTGATTTTTTCGCCAGCTTCACGGTATCTGTGATTTGTTCCTTAAAACTATCAATAGATCTTTTAATGATTTTACGCGGATTTTAAGTCGTCTAACTTGATTTTGTAAGGTGTGTATTCTTTTCCTTTGGCACGTTATTTTATTTTTTAAAATTCCTATATTTTTTCTTCTCTTAGTAGGGGTTGAAAAGTCACTACTATCCATATCACCAGGATAACGCCTTTTCCTAAAAAATATCAAGCCCCTGGTAAATTATACTAAAAAAAGAGCTTTTTATGAACAAATATCAAAATTTCATAACGGTAAAATGTAAATTTGAATAATGTACCAAATATACCAACATTTAGCTTCAGCTCCTTTATATCACCCGCTTCTGAAACATGTTGGTGTAATACCTACCTCTTTTTACTTCAAATTTTTGCACTAGCTACAGGGGCTTCAATTATATCAGAATGGGATTCTCCTGCTTCTGATGCAGTTTCTGTCACAGAACTGGTTGAACCCTTGTTGGCTTCTAATGAAACTGGCTCTGGAGGTGCCACGAATAGATTTAACAATTATACTTTCAGACCTAAAATATGTATTAATTCAATATATCAAAATATTAAAAAGCTTTTCTAAAGGATACCTTTTGATTAGGGACCCCATATTAGCGGTTGAAACAGTGGACTCCATAATAGTTTTTTCTAAGAATAGCTGAGCAATCCTAAAAATGGATATAAATGCGGTTAATGCACATACCTACTTAGCTAGTTTAATTTCATCCAAAAAATAATAATAACAGAACTTACTTAGGATATTCTTTCGGTATTGGAGGTGTTCCAAAAACAGATGAGTCCACAGACCTAACATCTGTGGTTGAGTCAGAGCTAGAAGAATATAAATTATTATTATAATATAATAAATATAATTATAAATATTTTTTACCTAGTGGATGCATCATCCAAAAATAAAACACCTTCACACCGTCGAGGATTTCCACCCTTTCTAACGAATCTTGCTCCCTTAGATTTCGTTACCAGATCCTCTGGGAAAAAATGATCCGAGCATAACCAAGGATTTTTTGGCAAAAGTGGTCCTTTAGCAATGTCAACTAAAGAAAACCAGAGTTTTCGTTTTTCCGGTTCCTGAGGAAACCTAATTTAAAAAATACAATATAAGTACCTAATGTAAAAAGGCTATAATCAGCCTTATACTCCAGAGCTAGGGAGGTAATATCCTACGTAGATTTACCACTTACTTCTTTAATGCTGCTTTGAATTACTAAGCGGTTACATTGTTGGGCGTAAATGAACCAACATTATTTTCAGAAAGTATCTGTTTGCTTTTGTTACTAATAATTTAATAGAAATAAAAATTCAAAATGTAACAAATTTATCATATCAAACAAACCCCGCCACTGTGTAAACTAACACCAAACACAAACAAATTTCCAAACATAACCACACTTACCTGTGAAAAGTTAAATCTGGAAATAAACTATCCACTTTTCCACAAACTACACAACCACGAACCATAGTTATTCAATAAATATTTAAAGTTTAAAAAAACACACACAAGAATATCGCAAAACAGGAAAATACTTCAAAAAACGATGAAAAGCGATAATGACATGAGTGTTTCTCAACGTCAACGTCGCAAATTATAATTTCATTCATAACGCCGTGTTCTGTCGTACAAGAAGCGTAAAGTTGTAAACGATGTTGCCGTAGTGCCCTTTTATTTTACTATGAGAATAATTCCTAAAATAAAATTATTATCCCGTTTTGTACAATTTAATCTTAAAATGAACTAATTTATAACCTAAGTATAGTAATAAAATTTTTTATTAACATCCTAGTTACAAATAATTATTTACATGGCTCATTTTTTATTTGTTTTGACAAAAATTTAAAGATATTCCAAATACATTTGTAAGTCTGGCAATGCTTGTATTAGGATAAATAAAGGAAGGGACGATGTTTGCTAACCCTGAAAACGTAAACAATGTGGTCTCCTGTATTATTAAGGTCTTTGGGTTTATCACAACGAAGCGCCACCCCAACGTTCATTCAACGTTCGCAGATTATTAAATGAAATTAATAACAATGCCAATTAAGTGGATCGGAAGAGGCAACGATGCACCCGTTGCAGTGTATCGCATCGCTACGGAAGCTGAGTTATTGCAAAGAATTATCAATGCTTGCAGATTATTTTAAAACCAAGCCCGACACGATGCCCAAAGTGCAGTCGAATTTTTTGAAATAATCAATTTATGTATGTAGGAACTTGGTGAACAGTTTGAACATTTGTTAAAATCATTAAACTATTTACCTAGTAGTACTTAAAAATAAAACTTTTTTTGTTGTTGTTCCAAATAGACATCATTGATCAATGTCAAGGTATTGTAAATAATTTGATTGTAGAGAAACAGTATTTCCGCAAATTTTACAAGTCATTTGTACGGGGGGCATCAAAAATAGGAACTTTTTTAAATTTCTAGGCATTAACAAAAGATGGCAGTATTTAAAAATGGAGACCCCCGGTTAGTGTCAAGTTATTAACCGACATCTTTAATAAGAAATTTTTCAAAAATAACAGAAAAATGTATAAAAAGAAGAATAAATGAGCATTTGATAAAATTTTCTACGAGTGACGAATCTATAATATACTTAAAATATAGAATAAGTAGGTAAGTATTATCTAATGATATTTTATTATTAATTAAATTATGTATACAAGTATTTAGGTATAAATATTTTTAGCTCTCCATATCATATATGGAATATATGTATGTATGGAGACTATTAGTTTCATGAAAAATTTTTTTTTTTTTAAATCACCGGAAATACTTGTTTTTGGTCATTTTATATATAAATAAGTAGTTTTAAAAAAATGTCTGTCTGTCTGTCAGTCTGTCTGTATGCACGAAAACGCAAAAACCACTTAACAGATTTTAACCAAATTTGGTACAAAAATACTATAGGACATGACAAGAAGCTGATTAGTTTTTGGGAAACATTGAGCGTAGGCAAGGGGTTTAAAAGAGGGTTCAAAAATTTAAAAAAATCATAGTTCTTAAACTTATCCGACATACTGCATAATTTTTTACGCATTTAATTGAATATAACCTAAAATATTGAACATAAAATATTAGACCACATTGGCGTTCGAAAATAGTGTAAAATGGGGTAAAAAATATTTTAAAAAAACGTACTGTTGAAACATAGCAGAAATATTAACTAATTATTTATAGCTTTAATAGAATATAACCTATAAAATGTGTCATAAATAACTTACTTTCATAGGCGTTCGTAAATAGTGGAAAAGGGGTCAAAATATAAAAAATATATATTTCCTAAACTTATTCGAAATATGGAATAATTTTTCATAGTTGTCATAGAATATAACCTAAAAAATGTTACATAAAAGAATTGGTTCACACAGGCGTTCGAAAATTGTCTAAAAAAAGGGACAAAAACGAAAAAAAAATGTTTCCCAAATATACCAGAAAAATTGGCTAATTATATACAGCTTTGATATAATATAACCTAAAAAATGCAGCATAAAATTTTTACTTACATAGGCGTTCGTAAATAGTAGAAAAAGTGGTAAAATAAAAAAAAATAAAATGTAAAAAATGTTATATTAACTAGTTGAATTGGTGTTAAAAATACACGACAAAAATTAATGTACCATAGGCGTCCGTGAAAATTCTATAAAAGGGTCAGAAAAAATTTGTATCCGTGATAACTCAAAAACCACTTAACGGATTTTAACCACATTTGATACAAAAATACTACAGGATATTATTTATAGGTGGTGATTAACATTGAGCGTAGGCAAGGGGTTTAAAAGAGGGTTCAAAAATTTAAAAAATCATAGTTCTTAAACTTATGAATAATTTTTCATAGTTGTGATAGAATATAACCTAAAAAATGTTACATAAAAGAATTGGTTCACACAGGCGTTCGAAAATAGTCTAAAAAAAGGGTCAAAAATTAAAAAAACATGTTTCCAAATATACCAGAAAAATTGGCTAATTATATATAGCTTTGATATCAGATAACCTAAAAAATGCAGCATAAAATTTTGATTTACATAGGCGTTTGTAAATAGTAGAAAAAGGGGTAAAATAAAAAAAAATTTAAATGTAAAAAATTTATATTTAACTAATTGAATTGGTGTTAAAAATACACAACAAAAATTAATGTACCATAGGCGTCCATGAAAATTCTATAAAAGGGTCAGAAAAAATTTTTATTCGTGATAACTCAAAAACCACTTAACGGATTTTAACCACATTTGGTACGAAAATACTACAGGATATTTATAGGTGGTGATTAACACTGAGCGTAGGCAAGGGGTTTAAAAGAGGGTTCAAAATTTTAAAAAATCATAGTTCTTAAACTTATGAATAATTTTTCATAGTTGTGATAGAATATAACCTAAAAAATGTTACATAAAAGAATTGGTTCGAAAAAGGGTCAAAAACGAAAAAAAAACAATTTTGTTTACATAGGGGTTCGTAAATGGTAGAAAAAGGGGCAAAATAAATTTTATAATGAAACTAAAAAAAATCAATTATTTTGCGTACAAGAACTTGGCCTAGGAGATCTGAAATATAAAATATGTACGTATAAATAGTGCCTCCAAAGAGAAGAAAAATGAACAAAACCCGATACTTAAAAAAAAATAGCTGACGTCTAAAACAAAACAAAAATTTATTAAATTTAGATAAATGTCAAAAAGGTCATAAAATTATTATTTTTACACTTAAATATGGAGAGCTATTCGTGCCTCGGGGGCAACAGTTTATTTTAAATGTTATCTAGTTAACTATATTTACGCATTTCTTTTGAAAAAGAAACTTAAATCTATTAAAAGATAACTATATTAATTTGTAGTAAGTTTAACTAAATAAAAAAGCTTTCCCAAAATGGAAATTAACATACATAATTAATAAATAGTATAATACCTATATTAGGTATTTAAAATTTTTAATTGAACAGTAGTTAAATAATAATAATAACAATAATATATGACTTTATTTTCAATACTGTTTATACAAACGGTTACAAGAAGAAATACAATTATATGTATACTAGATATATAATAGGTATAAAAGTATAGAAAATCAGGGGAAGTTCACCTAACGGTGCTCTACCACTTAACTTAAAAAGTATTCACACTAATATTATATAGGACTTAGGTACTATAAACTAAATTGACAAAAAAAAGAAAAGAAAAAAAAGCAACTCTAAAAGTTTTGGTTCCGGTATAGAAGCTCATACACACAATCCCTAAGGTGCGATATTCATTCGGAATAGCGTTATACAGGTTATAAATTTTATATTTAAATCCTCTCTCAAACATCGATGTTCTGTGTATGGGCGGAGTTATCAAACCTCGGGATCTCATATTCAGATTATGCACGTCAGTACGAAATGTTATTTTTTCATGTCAATAGGGAGGCATCCTGGTACTTATTATATTATGGAACAGACAAGTCGAGTATAAAACTAGTCTATTGACATGTTCAACCATCCCAAATCAGCGAGTCTATGGCTGACATGATCAAATTTCCGTATTAATATATACTAACGAGCGTACAGTCCGTTTCTTTCTAAAATGGGGAAAAAAAGGGGCCACTTAAAGCCACTAAGGCTGCAGTTTCGCCGAAGGCGAAACTGCAGCGCTGCCTATTATAGAAAATTTCCTTTTTGCACACGGGAAAGGTGTACTTTACAAAGGTGATTCAGTGCATTAAAATTATGTATTTTATTCATTTATTTACCTGTGCAGAAACGATATTTTAGCGTGACAAGGAGGTGAATACGATTTTCTACGAGGAAATTCAAGAAAAAAGCATTATAAAGTACTGCTATTACTTTGAAATAAATACCTGTTTTGGTGCTGTGTTTAGGTACAAAAACAATTTTAAAGTTACGTACAAGCATATTTGGTACGCCACTGTGCCTTTTCCATATCCTATACTCCCAATTATTGCGTTTTTCGTTCATTTTTATTAATCTATCAAACCTTAAATGCGACTGGTATATTCCTTAAAATTGACAAATCTAATTTAGTTCAGCTGTCACACATAACGTTCTTTTACATTTTTCCAAATAAATATACAATGACACTCTTTAAAAACACATGTTAAATATAAAGAACAAAATTTAAAAGACACTGATATACGCAGCATTTGCAATATTACTTACAAAATGTGCGAAAAACCACATAAAATCATACCGATGACACCCATTTTTGCCTTCAATATAGAGGCGACACTAACGACCACCACACAGGAAATGAACATTATGTTTCATTTGGCTATGATGCCTATCCTTTTCACAAACAAACACATTCAAATTTTTTCATCCATTGCAATTGAAAATAATACATACATACATAACCTATAAAATACTGCCATGAACAGTGAAGGCTTATCTAATTTTTTAACAACTGCTTTAATTCCAAATCTAATTATCCCAGAGAGTGATTTTGCAGAATGTGGCCCAATATGGCAACAATGGCGCACATCGTTTTCGATTCGACTTATTTCGTGATCAGTCACTCCAATTTTGCAAATGGCCACTCATCATAAACTTCCGCAAAGAACAACAACAACAATAAACACAAATTATCGAAATGAGTAAACAACAGTAGTAAATATAGCAAAAAACACTTGCACAGTAAGTAATTTAATACAAATACATAATATTCCATATTTCAGACAAATAGGTATATCATGCCGTCTATACCTAAAATGTAGTACATTCGTTGTTGTTAGCTACCTACTAGGTATATTATGATCAAACCAAACAGGCTAACATTCTTAAAATTAAAACATTATACCTACCACATCACAACCGTAAGTAACAAATACAAACAACATATTATTGTTATTCCAAAGTGATAGATACAGAAATATACAAAAACAATGCAAGTAAGTAAGTACCTACTTACTTATTCTCTATCTGAAAATACCAACAATTACAATTAAGGTTCGCCATTTATCAGGAAGAATTTGTTTGAAATACCTTATTATGTCGTTTATATTGTACTTATTAATGAAGTTTATAAAAAGGAAGGTAGGTACATTATTATTATTATTATTTAGATTTGTTTGAAACTAAACTAAAGGTTACTAGGTCAATTTCATCTTATTGATCTCGGTCAGGGTTGTTTCCAAATAACTAATGACGTACGTACTTAGCTGACTAATTTTATTATAGATTTACAATTTTCGTTTTAAACCTAACTTTATCTGTTTAATTAACTAAATTTAGTATTTTATATTAATAATAGGTACTTATTTTTCTGGTAATTATCTATTTCTTATAATCTTGATCATATATTATACATTAGTAGTTTTTATAACAGGTTCTCCATTCGTCAAGAAAGTAGATATTCATACGTACGTCGCTACTAGACTCCTATAATACATCAGGTGTTGAACGGCAGCAACCAACTACGTACATTAGGACAGTGTTGCCTACGTTATCTGTTATAAAAAGGGCAAAGCAATAAATTTCAGAGTTTTTTAGATTAGTTGATGAAATTATTGCATAGGGTGATGTACGGGGTAACTCAAAAATGTTTCTATTTATTTTCAATATTTTTAGGTATGGTAAAACGTAATAGAAAAATTTTCCTGGCTATGCGCTAAGTATTTATCAGATTTTAACGACATTAATTAATAAGCACCATGTACAGGGTGATACAAAACCAACATTAATTATCCCACATTTAAGAAATTTTAAATGTATAGAAATTTATATACGGGGTGAATCAACAATGTATTTCTCTATTTAGTTATGGTCAAAAAAGTTTTATTTTGAATAATTTTTTGATTTCTTTAGATTTCAAATTAAGTTTTCTGTGAAAGTTAAACTATAAGGTAGAATATATATACAGGGTGAATCAAAAATGTATTTCTTTATTTTGTTATGGTCAAAAAAGTTATATTTTGAATAATTTTCTGATTTCTTTAGATTTCAAATTAAGTTTTCTGTGAAAGTTAAACTATAGGGTCAAATATATATACAGGGTGAATCAAAAATGTATTTCTTTATTTTGTTATGGTCAAAAAAGTTATATTTTGAATAATTTTTTGATTTCTTTAGATTTCAAATTAAGTTTTCTGTGAAAGTTAAACTATAGAGTCAAATATATATACAGGGTGAATCAAAAATGTATTTCTTTATTTTGTTATGGTCAAAAAAGTTATATTTTGAATAATATTTTGATTTCTTTAGATTTCAAATTAAGTTTTCTGTGAAAGTTAAACTATAAGGTAGAATATATATACAGGGTGAATCAAAAATGTATTTCTTTATTTTGTTATGGTCAAAAAAGTTATATTTTGAATAATTGTTTGATTTCTTTAGATTTCAAATTAAGTTTTCTGTGAAAGTTAAACTATAAGGTAGAATATATATACAGGGTGAATCACAAATGTATTTCTTTATTTTGTTATGGTCAAAAAAGTTATATTCTGAATAATTTTTTGATTTCTTTAGATTTCAAATTAAGTTTTCTGTGAAAGTTAAACTATAGGGTCAAATATATATACAGGGTGAATCAAAAATGTATTTCTTTATTTTGTTATGGTCAAAAAAGTTATATTTTGAATAATTTTTTGATTTCTTTAGATTTCAAATTAAGTTTTCTGTGAAAGTTAAACTATAGGGTCAAATATATATACAGGGTGAATCACAAATGTATTTCTTTATTTTGTTATGGTCAAAAAAGTTATATTTTGAATAATTTTTTGATTTCTTTAGATTTCAAATTAAGTTTTCTGTGAAAGTTAAACTATAGGGTCAAATATATATACAGGGTGAATCAAAAATGTATTTCTTTATTTTGTTATGGTCAAAAAAGTTATATTTTGAATAATTTTTTGATTTCTTTAGATTTCAAATTAAGTTTTCTGTGAAAGTTAAACTATAGGATCAAATATATATACAGGGTGAATCACAAATGTATTTCTTTATTTTGTTATGGTCAAAAAAGTAATATTTTGAATAATATTTTGATTTCTTTAGATTTGAAATTAAGTTTTCTGTGAAAGTTAAACTATAAGCTCAAATTTATATACGGGGTGAACCAAAAATGTATTTCTTTATTTTGTTATGGTCAAAAAAGTAATATTTTGAATAATTTTTTGATTTCTTTGGGTTTCAATTGAAGATTTCTTTGAAAGTTAAACTATATGCTCCTAGAGGTTATCTACGAGGTGACTCAAAAATGTTTCTATTTATTTTCAATAATAGATAGAAACATTTTCAGATTTTCAGCTCTGGCAATACTTTTTTTTAATTAATTTTTGAATTATTTTTTTTTTAAATTTTTTTTTAAAATTTTTTTTTTTTGAAATTTTTTTTTTTAATTTTTTTTTAATAATAGAAACATTTTTTTCCTTGAAATTTTTTTTTTTTGATTTTTTTTTTAATTTTTTTTGCCACCCTCAATGACTTTTTTTATAGATAAAACTACCACACAACGACTGGGAAATCCCGAAGGGATTTCTTGTTAATATATACTAACGAGCGTACAGTCCGTTTCTTTCTAAAATGGGGAAAAAAAGGGGCCACTTAAAGCCACTAAGGCTGCAGTTTCGCCGAAGGCGAAACTGCAGCGCTGCCTATTATAGAAAATTTCCTTTTTGCACACGGGAAAGGTGTACTTTACAAAGGTGATTCAGTGCATTAAAATTATGTATTTTATTCATTTATTTACCTGTGCAGAAACGATATTTTAGCGTGACAAGGAGGTGAATACGATTTTCTACGAGGAAATTCAAGAAAAAAGCATTATAAAGTACTGCTATTACTTTGAAATAAATACCTGTTTTGGTGCTGTGTTTAGGTACAAAAACAATTTTAAAGTTACGTACAAGCATATTTGGGACGCCACTGTGCCTTTTCCATATCCTATATTTTCAATTATTGCATTTTTCGTTCATTTTTATTAATCTATCAAACCTTAAATGCGACTGGTATATTCCTTAAAATTGACAAATCTAATTTAGTTCAGCTGTCACACATAACGTTCTTTTACATTTTTCCAAATAAATATACAATGACACTCTTTAAAAACACATGTTAAATATAAAGAACAAAATTTAAAAGACACTGATATACGCAGCATTTGCAATATTACTTACAAAATGTGCGAAAAACCACATAAAATCATACCGATGACACCCATTTTTGCCTTCAATATAGAGGCGACACTAACGACCACCACACAGGAAATGAACATTATGTTTCATTTGGCTATGATGCCTATCCTTTTCACAAACAAACACATTCAAATTTTTTCATCCATTGCAATTGAAAATAATACATACATACATAACCTATAAAATACTGCCATGAACAGTGAAGGCTTATCTAATTTTTTAACAACTGCTTTAATTCCAAATCTAATTATCCCAGAGAGTGATTTTGCAGAATGTGGCCCAATATGGCAACAATGGCGCACATCGTTTTCGATTCGACTTATTTCGTGATCAGTCACTCCAATTTTGCAAATGGCCACTCATCATAAACTTCCGCAAAGAACAACAACAACAATAAACACAAATTATCGAAATGAGTAAACAACAGTAGTAAATATAGCAAAAAACACTTGCACAGTAAGTAATTTAATACAAATACATAATATTCCATATTTCAGACAAATAGGTATATCATGCCGTCTATACCTAAAATGTAGTACATTCGTTGTTGTTAGCTACCTACTAGGTATATTATGATCAAAACAAACAGGCTAACATTCTTAAAATTAAAACATTATACCTACCACATCACAACCGTAAGTAACAAATACAAACAACATATTATTGTTATTCCAAAGTGATAGATACAGAAATATACAAAAACAATGCAAGTAAGTAAGTACCTACTTACTTATTCTCTATCTGAAAATACCAACAATTACAATTAAGGTTCGCCATTTATCAGGAAGAATTTGTTTGAAATACCTTATTATGTCGTTTATATTGTACTTATTAATGAAGTTTATAAAAAGGAAGGTAGGTACATTATTATTATTATTATTTAGATTTGTTTGAAACTAAACTAAAGGTTACTAGGTCAATTTCATCTTATTGATCTCGGTCAGGGTTGTTTCCAAATAACTAATGACGTACGTACTTAGCTGACTAATTTTATTATAGATTTACAATTTTCGTTTTAAACCTAACTTTATCTGTTTAATTAACTAAATTTAGTATTTTATATTAATAATAGGTACTTATTTTTCTGGTAATTATCTATTTCTTATAATCTTGATCATATATACATTAGTAGTTTTTATAACAGGTTCTCCATTCGTCAAGAAAGTAGATATTCATACGTACGTCGCTACTAGACTCCTATAATACATCAGGTGTTGAACGGCAGCAACCAACTACGTACATTAGGACAGTGTTGCCTACGTTATCTGTTATAAAAAGGGCAAAGCAATAAATTTCAGAGTTTTTTAGATTAGTTGATGAAATTTTTTGATTTCTTTAGATTTCAAATTAAGTTTTCTGTGAAAGTTAAACTATAGGGTCAAATATATATACAGGGTGAATCAAAAATGTATTTCTTTATTTTGTTATGGTCAAAAAAGTTATATTTTGAATAATTTTTTGATTTCTTTAGATTTCAAATTAAGTTTTCTGTGAAAGTTAAACTATAGGGTCAAATATATATACAGGGTGAATCACAAATATATTTCTTTATTTTGTTATGGTCAAAAAAGTTATATTCTGAATAATTTTTTGATTTCTTTAGATTTCAAATTAAGTTTTCTGTGAAAGTTAAACTATAGAGTCAAATATATATACAGGGTGAATCAAAAATGTATTTCTTTATTTTGTTATGGTCAAAAAAGTTATATTTTGAATAATATTTTGATTTCTTTAGATTTCAAATTAAGTTTTCTGTGAAAGTTAAACTATAAGGTAGAATATATATACAGGGTGAATCAAAAATGTATTTCTTTATTTTGTTATGGTCAAAAAAGTTATATTTTGAATAATTTTTTGATTTCTTTAGATTTCAAATTAAGTTTTCTGTGAAAGTTAAACTATAAGGTAGAATATATATACAGGGTGAATCACAAATGTATTTCTTTATTTTGTTATGGTCAAAAAAGTTATATTTTGAATAATTTTTTGATTTCTTTAGATTTCAAATTAAGTTTTCTGTGAAAGTTAAACTATAGGGTCAAATATATATACAGGGTGAATCAAAAATGTATTTCTTTATTTTGTTATGGTCAAAAAAGTTATATTTTGAATAATTTTTTGATTTCTTTAGATTTCAAATTAAGTTTTCTGTGAAAGTTAAACTATAGGGTCAAATATATATACAGGGTGAATCACAAATGTATTTCTTTATTTTGTTATGGTCAAAAAAGTTATATTTTGAATAATTTTTTGATTTCTTTAGATTTCAAATTAAGTTTTCTGTGAAAGTTAAACTATAGGGTCAAATATATATACAGGGTGAATCAAAAATGTATTTCTTTATTTTGTTATGGTCAAAAAAGTTATATTTTGAATAATTTTTTGATTTCTTTAGATTTCAAATTAAGTTTTCTGTGAAAGTTAAACTATAGGGTCAAATATATATACAGGGTGAATCACAAATGTATTTCATTATTTTGTTATGGTCAAAAAAGTTATATTTTGAATAATATTTTGATTTCTTTAGATTTCAAATTAAGTTTTCTGTGAAAGTTAAACTATAAGGTAGAATATATATACAGGGTCAATCAAAAATGTATTTCTTTATTTTGTTATGGTCAAAAAAGTTATATTTTGAATAATTTTTTGATTTCTTTAGATTTCAAATTAAGTTTTCTGTGAAAGTTAAACTATAGGGTCAAATATATATACAGGGTGAATCAAAAATGTATTTCTTTATTTTGTTATGGTCAAAAAAGTTATATTTTGAATAATTTTTTGATTTCTTTAGATTTCAAATTAAGTTTTCTGTGAAAGTTAAACTATAGAGTCAAATATATATACAGGGTGAATCAAAAATGTATTTCTTTATTTTGTTGTGGTCAAAAAAGTTATATTTTGAATAATATTTTGATTTCTTTAGATTTCAAATTAAGTTTTCTGTGAAAGTTAAACTATAAGGTAGAATATATATACAGGGTGAATCAAAAATGTATTTCTTTATTTTGTTATGGTCAAAAAAGTTATATTTTGAATAATTGTTTGATTTCTTTAGATTTCAAATTAAGTTTTCTGTGAAAGTTAAACTATAAGGTAGAATATATATACAGGGTGAATCAAAAATGTATTTCTTTATTTTGTTATGGTCAAAAAAGTTATATTTTGAATAATTGTTTGATTTCTTTAGATTTCAAATTAAGTTTTCTGTGAAAGTTAAACTATAAGGTAGAATATATATACAGGGTGAATCACAAATGTATTTCTTTATTTTGTTAAGGTGAAATAGTATTGTTTTGAATAACTTTTTGATTTCTTTGGGTTTCAATTCAAGATTTCTTTGAAAGTTAAACTATATGCTCCTAGAGGTTTTCTACGGGGTAACTCAAAAATGTTTCTATTTATTTTCAATAATAGATAGAAACATTTTCAGATTTTCAGCTCTGGCAATACTTTTTTTTAATTAATTTTTGAATTATTTTTTTTTTAAATTTTTTTTTTTAAATTTTTTTTTTTTTAATTTTTTTTTTTTAATTTTTTTTTAATAATAGAAACATTTTTTTCCTTGAAATTTTTTTTTTTGATTTTTTTTTTCATTTTTTTAGCCACCCTCAATGACTTTTTTTATAGATAAAACTACCACACAACGACTGGGAAATCCCGAAGGGATTTCTTGTTAATATATACTAACGAGCGTACAGTCCGTTTCTTTCTAAAATGGGGAAAAAAAGGGGCCACTTAAAGCCACTAAGGCTGCAGTTTCGCCGAAGGCGAAACTGCAGCGCTGCCTATTATAGAAAATTTCCTTTTTGCACACGGGAAAGGTGTACTTTACAAAGGTGATTCAGTGCATTAAAATTATGTATTTTATTCATTTATTTACCTGTGCAGAAACGATATTTTAGCGTGACAAGGAGGTGAATACGATTTTCTACGAGGAAATTCAAGAAAAAAGCATTATAAAGTACTGCTATTACTTTGAAATAAATACCTGTTTTGGTGCTGTGTTTAGGTACAAAAACAATTTTAAAGTTACGTACAAGCATATTTGGGACGCCACTGTGCCTTTTCCATATCCTATATTTTCAATTATTGCATTTTTCGTTCATTTTTATTAATCTATCAAACCTTAAATGCGACTGGTATATTCCTTAAAATTGACAAATCTAATTTAGTTCAGCTGTCACACATAACGTTCTTTTACATTTTTCCAAATAAATATACAATGACACTCTTTAAAAACACATGTTAAATATAAAGAACAAAATTTAAAAGACACTGATATACGCAGCATTTGCAATATTACTTACAAAATGTGCGAAAAACCACATAAAATCATACCGATGACACCCATTTTTGCCTTCAATATAGAGGCGACACTAACGACCACCACACAGGAAATGAACATTATGTTTCATTTGGCTATGATGCCTATCCTTTTCACAAACAAACACATTCAAATTTTTTCATCCATTGCAATTGAAAATAATACATACATACATAACCTATAAAATACTGCCATGAACAGTGAAGGCTTATCTAATTTTTTAACAACTGCTTTAATTCCAAATCTAATTATCCCAGAGAGTGATTTTGCAGAATGTGGCCCAATATGGCAACAATGGCGCACATCGTTTTCGATTCGACTTATTTCGTGATCAGTCACTCCAATTTTGCAAATGGCCACTCATCATAAACTTCCGCAAAGAACAACAACAACAATAAACACAAATTATCGAAATGAGTAAACAACAGTAGTAAATATAGCAAAAAACACTTGCACAGTAAGTAATTTAATACAAATACATAATATTCCATATTTCAGACAAATAGGTATATCATGCCGTCTATACCTAAAATGTAGTACATTCGTTGTTGTTAGCTACCTACTAGGTATATTATGATCAAAACAAACAGGCTAACATTCTTAAAATTAAAACATTATACCTACCACATCGCAACCGTAAGTAACAAATACAAACAACATATTATTGTTATTCCAAAGTGATAGATACAGAAATATACAAAAACAATGCAAGTAAGTAAGTACCTACTTACTTATTCTCTATCTGAAAATACCAACAATTACAATTAAGGTTCGCCATTTATCAGGAAGAATTTGTTTGAAATACCTTATTATGTCGTTTATATTGTACTTATTAATGAAGTTTATAAAAAGGAAGGTAGGTACATTATTATTATTATTATTTAGATTTGTTTGAAACTAAACTAAAGGTTACTAGGTCAATTTCATCTTATTGATCTCGGTCAGGGTTGTTTCCAAATAACTAATGACGTACGTACTTAGCTGACTAATTTTATTATAGATTTACAATTTTCGTTTTAAACCTAACTTTATCTGTTTAATTAACTAAATTTAGTATTTTATATTAATAATAGGTACTTATTTTTCTGGTAATTATCTATTTCTTATAATCTTGATCATATATACATTAGTAGTTTTTATAACAGGTTCTCCATTCGTCAAGAAAGTAGATATTCATACGTACGTCGCTACTAGACTCCTATAATACATCAGGTGTTGAACGGCAGCAACCAACTACGTACATTAGGACAGTGTTGCCTACGTTATCTGTTATAAAAAGGGCAAAGCAATAAATTTCAGAGTTTTTTAGATTAGTTGATGAAATTTTTTGATTTCTTTAGATTTCAAATTAAGTTTTCTGTGAAAGTTAAACTATAGGGTCAAATATATATACAGGGTGAATCAAAAATGTATTTCTTTATTTTGTTATGGTCAAAAAAGTTATATTTTGAATAATTTTTTGATTTCTTTAGATTTCAAATTAAGTTTTCTGTGAAAGTTAAACTATAGGGTCAAATATATATACAGGGTGAATCACAAATATATTTCTTTATTTTGTTATGGTCAAAAAAGTTATATTCTGAATAATTTTTTGATTTCTTTAGATTTCAAATTAAGTTTTCTGTGAAAGTTAAACTATAGAGTCAAATATATATACAGGGTGAATCAAAAATGTATTTCTTTATTTTGTTATGGTCAAAAAAGTTATATTTTGAATAATATTTTGATTTCTTTAGATTTCAAATTAAGTTTTCTGTGAAAGTTAAACTATAAGGTAGAATATATATACAGGGTGAATCAAAAATGTATTTCTTTATTTTGTTATGGTCAAAAAAGTTATATTTTGAATAATTTTTTGATTTCTTTAGATTTCAAATTAAGTTTTCTGTGAAAGTTAAACTATAAGGTAGAATATATATACAGGGTGAATCACAAATGTATTTCTTTATTTTGTTATGGTCAAAAAAGTTATATTTTGAATAATTTTTTGATTTCTTTAGATTTCAAATTAAGTTTTCTGTGAAAGTTAAACTATAGGGTCAAATATATATACAGGGTGAATCAAAAATGTATTTCTTTATTTTGTTATGGTCAAAAAAGTTATATTTTGAATAATTTTTTGATTTCTTTAGATTTCAAATTAAGTTTTCTGTGAAAGTTAAACTATAGGGTCAAATATATATACAGGGTGAATCACAAATGTATTTCTTTATTTTGTTATGGTCAAAAAAGTTATATTTTGAATAATTTTTTGATTTCTTTAGATTTCAAATTAAGTTTTCTGTGAAAGTTAAACTATAGGGTCAAATATATATACAGGGTGAATCAAAAATGTATTTCTTTATTTTGTTATGGTCAAAAAAGTTATATTTTGAATAATTTTTTGATTTCTTTAGATTTCAAATTAAGTTTTCTGTGAAAGTTAAACTATAGGGTCAAATATATATACAGGGTGAATCACAAATGTATTTCATTATTTTGTTATGGTCAAAAAAGTTATATTTTGAATAATATTTTGATTTCTTTAGATTTCAAATTAAGTTTTCTGTGAAAGTTAAACTATAAGGTAGAATATATATACAGGGTCAATCAAAAATGTATTTCTTTATTTTGTTATGGTCAAAAAAGTTATATTTTGAATAATTTTTTGATTTCTTTAGATTTCAAATTAAGTTTTCTGTGAAAGTTAAACTATAGGGTCAAATATATATACAGGGTGAATCAAAAATGTATTTCTTTATTTTGTTATGGTCAAAAAAGTTATATTTTGAATAATTTTTTGATTTCTTTAGATTTCAAATTAAGTTTTCTGTGAAAGTTAAACTATAGAGTCAAATATATATACAGGGTGAATCAAAAATGTATTTCTTTATTTTGTTATGGTCAAAAAAGTTATATTTTGAATAATATTTTGATTTCTTTAGATTTCAAATTAAGTTTTCTGTGAAAGTTAAACTATAAGGTAGAATATATATACAGGGTGAATCAAAAATGTATTTCTTTATTTTGTTATGGTCAAAAAAGTTATATTTTGAATAATTGTTTGATTTCTTTAGATTTCAAATTAAGTTTTCTGTGAAAGTTAAACTATAAGGTAGAATATATATACAGGGTGAATCAAAAATGTATTTCTTTATTTTGTTATGGTCAAAAAAGTTATATTTTGAATAATTGTTTGATTTCTTTAGATTTCAAATTAAGTTTTCTGTGAAAGTTAAACTATAAGGTAGAATATATATACAGGGTGAATCACAAATGTATTTCTTTATTTTGTTAAGGTGAAATAGTATTGTTTTGAATAACTTTTTGATTTCTTTGGGTTTCAATTCAAGATTTCTTTGAAAGTTAAACTATATGCTCCTAGAGGTTTTCTACGGGGTAACTCAAAAATGTTTCTATTTATTTTCAATAATAGATAGAAACATTTTCAGATTTTCAGCTCTGGCAATACTTTTTTTTAATTAATTTTTGAATTATTTTTTTTTTAAATTTTTTTTTTTAAATTTTTTTTTTTTTAATTTTTTTTTTTTTATTTTTTTTTAATAATAGAAACATTTTTTTCCTTGAAATTTTTTTTTTTGATTTTTTTTTTCATTTTTTTAGCCACCCTCAATGACTTTTTTTATAGATAAAACTACCACACAACGACTGGGAAATCCCGAAGGGATTTCTTGTTAATATATAATAACGAGTGATCTTCGCGTTTCTTTCTAAAATGAGGAAAAAAAGCACAAAGTTGTGTGCGAATAAACGCAAAGGAACGCCGGAGGCGTTCCAACAGTGTTTCCTATATGGCAACTTTATTTTTTGCATCACCCGATAGGCTATATATCAAAGCTGATTCAATGCATTAAAATTATGTATTTTATTAATATATTTAGATCTACAAAACCGAAATTAAAGTGTGAGAAGGAGGTGAATAACTTTTTCTACGAGGAAATTCAAGAAAATAACAGTACAAAACTGCAAAAAATGCTACTACTAAATCAATAAATTTACCTTTTTGCAGCATCCACACATACTATAAAAGCATTTTGATTTATACTAGGCACTGTTCTAAACACGGGAGTGCACTTTTACGGTATGATACGGCCGTTTATTACATTTTTAATTGTAAACTAAAAATGTTGGAAAATCTCCGAGACTTTGTACATCAATAACCTAGAAAAATTGCGAAAATCGCGGTTGCCACACTTTATTTGAACACTTTCATCATAAACATATTCCTCATAGTTTCACGCAATATATTTACACATGGAATATGATTAGATACTTAATTTTACAACAAATTTAATTTACGCAACTCCCACAATAATATAACAAATATTAAAACATTATTTTATGTTAAAAAACTAATAATTTATACTTATTTTTATTTTACTGCTATTCACATGAACTAAATCTGGCAGAGTAGTAAAATTTATTCCCACCAGAAAGGTTACAATTTCAATTAATAATGCAAAAAAGTTCAATGACCCGTGAAGTGGGAGGAGTTGAGTATGTGCAGACGGGCTACTAATTACAACCAATCAATGACCTTTATTTAATATCTTATGCTTATGCAACCTCCAACACATCATTATGGTATTTACGGTTGCATAACCTCATCTATGGAATAAGACACTTTTCGATGCTCTTTAATTTTGTCTAAAGTAGATTGCAATCGAAAAACTTTTAAATCTTTAGAAATTTTTAACGTACACTTTAAATTTATATACAGGGTGAATCAAAAATGTATTTCTTTATTTTGTTAAGGTGAAATAGTATTGTTTTGAATAACTTTTTGATTTCTTTAGATTTCAAATCAAGATTTTTTGAAAGTTAAACTATAAGCTCAAATTTATATACAGGGTGAATCAAAAATGTATTTCTTTATTTTGTTAAGGTGAAATAGTATTGTTTTGAATAACTTTTTGATTTCTTTAGATTTCAAATCAAGATTTTTTGAAAGTTAAACTATAAGCTCAAATTTATATACAGGGTGAATCAAAAATGTATTTCTATATTTTGTTAAGGTGAAATAGTATTGTTTTGAATAACTTTTTGATTTCTTTAGATTTCAAATCAAGATTTTTTTAAAAGTTAAACTATAAGCTCAAATTTATATACGGGGTGAACCAAAAATGTATTTCTTTATTTTGTTATGGTCAAAAAAGTTATATTTTGAATAATATTTTGATTTCTTTAGATTTGAAATTAAGTTTTCTGTGAAAGTTAAACTATAAGCTCAAATTTATATACAGGGTGAATCAAAAATGTATTTCTTTATTTTGTTAAGGTGAAATATTTTGAATAACTTTTTGATTTCTTTAGATTTCAAATCAAGATTTTTTGAAAGTTAAACTATAAGCTCAAATTTATATACAGGGTGAATCAAAAATGTATTTCTTTATTTTGTTAAGGTGAAATAGTATTGTTTTGAATAACTTTTTGATTTCTTTAGATTTCAAATCAAGATTTTTTGAAAGTTAAACTATAAGCTCAAATTTATATACAGGGTGAATCAAAAATGTATTTCTTTATTTTGTTAAGGTGAAATATTTTGAATAATTTTTTGATTTCTTTAGATTTCAAATCAAGATTTTTTTAAAAGTTAAACTATAAGCTCAAATTTATATACAGGGTGAATCAAAAATGTATTTCTTTAGTTTGTTAAGGCGAAATAGTAATATTTTGAATAATTTTTTGATTTCTTTAGATTTCAAATCAAGATTTTTTGAAAGTTAAACTATAAGCTCAAATTTATATACAGGGTGAATCAAAAATGTATTTCTTTATTTTGTTAAGGTGAAATATTTTGAATAATTTTTTGATTTCTTTAGATTTCAAATCAAGATTTTTTTAAAAGTTAAACTATAAGCTCAAATTTATATACAGGGTGAATCAAAAATATATTTCTTTATTTTGTTAAGGCGAAATAGTAATACTTGGAATAATTTTTTGATATCTTTAGATTTCAAATCAAGATTTTTTGAAAGTTAAACTATAAGCTCAAATTTATATACAGGGTGAATCAAAAATGTATTTCTTTATTTTGTTAAGGTGAAATAGTAATATTTTGAATAATTTTTTGATTTCTTTAGATTTCAAATCAAGATTTTTTGAAAGTTAAACTATAAGCTCAAATTTATATACAGGGTGAATCAAAAATGTATTTCTTTATTTTGTTAAGGTGAAATATTTTGAATAACTTTTTGATTTCTTTAGATTTCAAATCAAGATTTTTTTAAAAGCTAAACTATAAGCTCAAATTTATATACAGGGTGAATCAAAAATATATTTCTTTATTTTGGTAAGGCGAAATAGTAATACTTGGAATAATTTTTTCATATCTTTAGATTTCAAATCAAGATTTTTTGAAAGTTAAACTATAAGCTCAAATTTATATACAGGGTGAATCAAAAATGTATTTCTTTATTTTGTTAAGGTGAAATAGTATTGTTTTGAATAACTTTTTGATTTCTTTAGATTTCAAATCAAGATTTTTTTAAAAGTTAAACTATAAGCTCAAATTTATATACAGGGTGAATCAAAAATATATTTCTTTATTTTGTTAAGGCGAAATAGTAATACTTGGAATAATTTTTTGATATCTTTAGATTTCAAATCAAGATTTTTTGAAAGTTAAACTATAAGCTCAAATTTATATACAGGGTGAATCAAAAATGTATTTCTTTATTTTGTTAAGGTGAAATAGTATTGTTTTGAATAACTTTTTGATTTCTTTAGATTTCAAAACAAGATTTCTTTGAAAGTTAAACTATAAGCTCAAATTTATATACAGGGTGAATCAAAAATGTATTTCTTTATTTTGTTAAGGTGAAATATTTTGAATAACTTTTTGATTTCTTTAGATATCAAATCAAGATTTTTTGAAAGTTAAACTATAAGCTCAAATTTATATACAGGGTGAATCAAAAATGTATTTCTTTATTTTGTTAAGGTGAAATAGTATTGTTTTGAATAACTTTTTGATTTCTTTAGATTTCAAAACAAGATTTCTTTGAAAGTTGAACTATAAGCTCAAATTTATATACAGGGTGAATCAAAAATGTATTTCTTTATTTTGTTAAGGTGAAATAGTAATATTTTGAATAATTTTTTGATTTCTTTGGGTTTCAATTCAAGATTTCTTTGAAAGTTAAACTATATGCTACTAGAGGTTTTCTACGGGGTAACTCAAAAATGTTTCTATTTATTTTCAATAATAGATAGAAACATTTTCAGATTTTCAGCTCTGGCAATACTTTTTTTTAATTAATTTTTGAATTATTTTTTTTTTAAATTTTTTTTTTAAATTTTTTTTTTTTGAAATTTTTTTTTTTGAATTTTTTTTTTTTAAATTTTTTTTTTTAAATTTTTTTTTAATAATAGAAACATTTTTTTCCTTGAAATTTTTTTTTTTTGATTTTTTTTTTAATTTTTTTTGCCACCCTCAATGACTTTTTTTATAGATAAAACTACCACACAACGACTGGGAAATCCCGAAGGGATTTCTTGTTAATATATACTAACGAGCGTACAGTCCGTTTCTTTCTAAAATGGGGAAAAAAAGGGGCCACTTAAAGCCACTAAGGCTGCAGTTTCGCCGAAGGCGAAACTGCAGCGCTGCCTATTATAGAAAATTTCCTTTTTGCACACGGGAAAGGTGTACTTTACAAAGGTGATTCAGTGCATTAAAATTATGTATTTTATTCATTTATTTACCTGTGCAGAAACGATATTTTAGCGTGACAAGGAGGTGAATACGATTTTCTACGAGGAAATTCAAGAAAAAAGCATTATAAAGTACTGCTATTACTTTGAAATAAATACCTGTTTTGGTGCTGTGTTTAGGTACAAAAACAATTTTAAAGTTACGTACAAGCATATTTGGGACGCCACTGTGCCTTTTCCATATCCTATATTTTCAATTATTGCATTTTTCGTTCATTTTTATTAATCTATCAAACCTTAAATGCGACTGGTATATTCCTTAAAATTGACAAATCTAATTTAGTTCAGCTGTCACACATAACGTTCTTTTACATTTTTCCAAATAAATATACAATGACACTCTTTAAAAACACATGTTAAATATAAAGAACAAAATTTAAAAGACACTGATATACGCAGCATTTGCAATATTACTTACAAAATGTGCGAAAAACCACATAAAATCATACCGATGACACCCATTTTTGCCTTCAATATAGAGGCGACACTAACGACCACCACACAGGAAATGAACATTATGTTTCATTTGGCTATGATGCCTATCCTTTTCACAAACAAACACATTCAAATTTTTTCATCCATTGCAATTGAAAATAATACATACATACATAACCTATAAAATACTGCCATGAACAGTGAAGGCTTATCTAATTTTTTAACAACTGCTTTAATTCCAAATCTAATTATCCCAGAGAGTGATTTTGCAGAATGTGGCCCAATATGGCAACAATGGCGCACATCGTTTTCGATTCGACTTATTTCGTGATCAGTCACTCCAATTTTGCAAATGGCCACTCATCATAAACTTCCGCAAAGAACAACAACAACAATAAACACAAATTATCGAAATGAGTAAACAACAGTAGTAAATATAGCAAAAAACACTTGCACAGTAAGTAATTTAATACAAATACATAATATTCCATATTTCAGACAAATAGGTATATCATGCCGTCTATACCTAAAATGTAGTACATTCGTTGTTGTTAGCTACCTACTAGGTATATTATGATCAAAACAAACAGGCTAACATTCTTAAAATTAAAACATTATACCTACCACATCACAACCGTAAGTAACAAATACAAACAACATATTATTGTTATTCCAAAGTGATAGATACAGAAATATACAAAAACAATGCAAGTAAGTAAGTACCTACTTACTTATTCTCTATCTGAAAATACCAACAATTACAATTAAGGTTCGCCATTTATCAGGAAGAATTTGTTTGAAATACCTTATTATGTCGTTTATATTGTACTTATTAATGAAGTTTATAAAAAGGAAGGTAGGTACATTATTATTATTATTATTTAGATTTGTTTGAAACTAAACTAAAGGTTACTAGGTCAATTTCATCTTATTGATCTCGGTCAGGGTTGTTTCCAAATAACTAATGACGTACGTACTTAGCTGACTAATTTTATTATAGATTTACAATTTTCGTTTTAAACCTAACTTTATCTGTTTAATTAACTAAATTTAGTATTTTATATTAATAATAGGTACTTATTTTTCTGGTAATTATCTATTTCTTATAATCTTGATCATATATACATTAGTAGTTTTTATAACAGGTTCTCCATTCGTCAAGAAAGTAGATATTCATACGTACGTCGCTACTAGACTCCTATAATACATCAGGTGTTGAACGGCAGCAACCAACTACGTACATTAGGACAGTGTTGCCTACGTTATCTGTTATAAAAAGGGCAAAGCAATAAATTTCAGAGTTTTTTAGATTAGTTGATGAAATTTTTTGATTTCTTTAGATTTCAAATTAAGTTTTCTGTGAAAGTTAAACTATAGGGTCAAATATATATACAGGGTGAATCAAAAATGTATTTCTTTATTTTGTTATGGTCAAAAAAGTTATATTTTGAATAATTTTTTGATTTCTTTAGATTTCAAATTAAGTTTTCTGTGAAAGTTAAACTATAGGGTCAAATATATATACAGGGTGAATCACAAATATATTTCTTTATTTTGTTATGGTCAAAAAAGTTATATTCTGAATAATTTTTTGATTTCTTTAGATTTCAAATTAAGTTTTCTGTGAAAGTTAAACTATAGAGTCAAATATATATACAGGGTGAATCAAAAATGTATTTCTTTATTTTGTTATGGTCAAAAAAGTTATATTTTGAATAATATTTTGATTTCTTTAGATTTCAAATTAAGTTTTCTGTGAAAGTTAAACTATAAGGTAGAATATATATACAGGGTGAATCAAAAATGTATTTCTTTATTTTGTTATGGTCAAAAAAGTTATATTTTGAATAATTTTTTGATTTCTTTAGATTTCAAATTAAGTTTTCTGTGAAAGTTAAACTATAAGGTAGAATATATATACAGGGTGAATCACAAATGTATTTCTTTATTTTGTTATGGTCAAAAAAGTTATATTTTGAATAATTTTTTGATTTCTTTAGATTTCAAATTAAGTTTTCTGTGAAAGTTAAACTATAGGGTCAAATATATATACAGGGTGAATCAAAAATGTATTTCTTTATTTTGTTATGGTCAAAAAAAGTTATATTTTGAATAATTTTTTGATTTCTTTAGATTTCAAATTAAGTTTTCTGTGAAAGTTAAACTATAGGGTCAAATATATATACAGGGTGAATCACAAATGTATTTCTTTATTTTGTTATGGTCAAAAAAGTTATATTTTGAATAATTTTTTGATTTCTTTAGATTTCAAATTAAGTTTTCTGTGAAAGTTAAACTATAGGGTCAAATATATATACAGGGTCAATCAAAAATGTATTTCTTTATTTTGTTATGGTCAAAAAAGTTATATTTTGAATAATTTTTTGATTTCTTTAGATTTCAAATTAAGTTTTCTGTGAAAGTTAAACTATAGGGTCAAATATATATACAGGGTGAATCACAAATGTATTTCATTATTTTGTTATGGTCAAAAAAGTTATATTTTGAATAATATTTTGATTTCTTTAGATTTCAAATTAAGTTTTCTGTGAAAGTTAAACTATAAGGTAGAATATATATACAGGGTCAATCAAAAATGTATTTCTTTATTTTGTTATGGTCAAAAAAGTTATATTTTGAATAATTTTTTGATTTCTTTAGATTTCAAATTAAGTTTTCTGTGAAAGTTAAACTATAGGGTCAAATATATATACAGGGTGAATCAAAAATGTATTTCTTTATTTTGTTATGGTCAAAAAAGTTATATTTTGAATAATTTTTTGATTTCTTTAGATTTCAAATTAAGTTTTCTGTGAAAGTTAAACTATAGAGTCAAATATATATACAGGGTGAATCAAAAATGTATTTCTTTATTTTGTTATGGTCAAAAAAGTTATATTTTGAATAATATTTTGATTTCTTTAGATTTCAAATTAAGTTTTCTGTGAAAGTTAAACTATAAGGTAGAATATATATACAGGGTGAATCAAAAATGTATTTCTTTATTTTGTTATGGTCAAAAAAGTTATATTTTGAATAATTGTTTGATTTCTTTAGATTTCAAATTAAGTTTTCTGTGAAAGTTAAACTATAAGGTAGAATATATATACAGGGTGAATCAAAAATGTATTTCTTTATTTTGTTATGGTCAAAAAAGTTATATTTTGAATAATTGTTTGATTTCTTTAGATTTCAAATTAAGTTTTCTGTGAAAGTTAAACTATAAGGTAGAATATATATACAGGGTGAATCACAAATGTATTTCTTTATTTTGTTAAGGTGAAATAGTATTGTTTTGAATAACTTTTTGATTTCTTTGGGTTTCAATTCAAGATTTCTTTGAAAGTTAAACTATATGCTCCTAGAGGTTTTCTACGGGGTAACTCAAAAATGTTTCTATTTATTTTCAATAATAGATAGAAACATTTTCAGATTTTCAGCTCTGGCAATACTTTTTTTTAATTAATTTTTGAATTATTTTTTTTTTAAATTTTTTTTTTTAAATTTTTTTTTTTTTAATTTTTTTTTTTTAATTTTTTTTTAATAATAGAAACATTTTTTTCCTTGAAATTTTTTTTTTTGATTTTTTTTTTCATTTTTTTAGCCACCCTCAATGACTTTTTTTATAGATAAAACTACCACACAACGACTGGGAAATCCCGAAGGGATTTCTTGTTAATATATACTAACGAGCGTACAGTCCGTTTCTTTCTAAAATGGGGAAAAAAAGGGGCCACTTAAAGCCACTAAGGCTGCAGTTTCGCCGAAGGCGAAACTGCAGCGCTGCCTATTATAGAAAATTTCCTTTTTGCACACGGGAAAGGTGTACTTTACAAAGGTGATTCAGTGCATTAAAATTATGTATTTTATTCATTTATTTACCTGTGCAGAAACGATATTTTAGCGTGACAAGGAGGTGAATACGATTTTCTACGAGGAAATTCAAGAAAAAAGCATTATAAAGTACTGCTATTACTTTGAAATAAATACCTGTTTTGGTGCTGTGTTTAGGTACAAAAACAATTTTAAAGTTACGTACAAGCATATTTGGGACGCCACTGTGCCTTTTCCATATCCTATATTTTCAATTATTGCATTTTTCGTTCATTTTTATTAATCTATCAAACCTTAAATGCGACTGGTATATTCCTTAAAATTGACAAATCTAATTTAGTTCAGCTGTCACACATAACGTTCTTTTACATTTTTCCAAATAAATATACAATGACACTCTTTAAAAACACATGTTAAATATAAAGAACAAAATTTAAAAGACACTGATATACGCAGCATTTGCAATATTACTTACAAAATGTGCGAAAAACCACATAAAATCATACCGATGACACCCATTTTTGCCTTCAATATAGAGGCGACACTAACGACCACCACACAGGAAATGAACATTATGTTTCATTTGGCTATGATGCCTATCCTTTTCACAAACAAACACATTCAAATTTTTTCATCCATTGCAATTGAAAATAATACATACATACATAACCTATAAAATACTGCCATGAACAGTGAAGGCTTATCTAATTTTTTAACAACTGCTTTAATTCCAAATCTAATTATCCCAGAGAGTGATTTTGCAGAATGTGGCCCAATATGGCAACAATGGCGCACATCGTTTTCGATTCGACTTATTTCGTGATCAGTCACTCCAATTTTGCAAATGGCCACTCATCATAAACTTCCGCAAAGAACAACAACAACAATAAACACAAATTATCGAAATGAGTAAACAACAGTAGTAAATATAGCAAAAAACACTTGCACAGTAAGTAATTTAATACAAATACATAATATTCCATATTTCAGACAAATAGGTATATCATGCCGTCTATACCTAAAATGTAGTACATTCGTTGTTGTTAGCTACCTACTAGGTATATTATGATCAAAACAAACAGGCTAACATTCTTAAAATTAAAACATTATACCTACCACATCACAACCGTAAGTAACAAATACAAACAACATATTATTGTTATTCCAAAGTGATAGATACAGAAATATACAAAAACAATGCAAGTAAGTAAGTACCTACTTACTTATTCTCTATCTGAAAATACCAACAATTACAATTAAGGTTCGCCATTTATCAGGAAGAATTTGTTTGAAATACCTTATTATGTCGTTTATATTGTACTTATTAATGAAGTTTATAAAAAGGAAGGTAGGTACATTATTATTATTATTATTTAGATTTGTTTGAAACTAAACTAAAGGTTACTAGGTCAATTTCATCTTATTGATCTCGGTCAGGGTTGTTTCCAAATAACTAATGACGTACGTACTTAGCTGACTAATTTTATTATAGATTTACAATTTTCGTTTTAAACCTAACTTTATCTGTTTAATTAACTAAATTTAGTATTTTATATTAATAATAGGTACTTATTTTTCTGGTAATTATCTATTTCTTATAATCTTGATCATATATACATTAGTAGTTTTTATAACAGGTTCTCCATTCGTCAAGAAAGTAGATATTCATACGTACGTCGCTACTAGACTCCTATAATACATCAGGTGTTGAACGGCAGCAACCAACTACGTACATTAGGACAGTGTTGCCTACGTTATCTGTTATAAAAAGGGCAAAGCAATAAATTTCAGAGTTTTTTAGATTAGTTGATGAAATTTTTTGATTTCTTTAGATTTCAAATTAAGTTTTCTGTGAAAGTTAAACTATAGGGTCAAATATATATACAGGGTGAATCAAAAATGTATTTCTTTATTTTGTTATGGTCAAAAAAGTTATATTTTGAATAATTTTTTGATTTCTTTAGATTTCAAATTAAGTTTTCTGTGAAAGTTAAACTATAGGGTCAAATATATATACAGGGTGAATCACAAATATATTTCTTTATTTTGTTATGGTCAAAAAAGTTATATTCTGAATAATTTTTTGATTTCTTTAGATTTCAAATTAAGTTTTCTGTGAAAGTTAAACTATAGAGTCAAATATATATACAGGGTGAATCAAAAATGTATTTCTTTATTTTGTTATGGTCAAAAAAGTTATATTTTGAATAATATTTTGATTTCTTTAGATTTCAAATTAAGTTTTCTGTGAAAGTTAAACTATAAGGTAGAATATATATACAGGGTGAATCAAAAATGTATTTCTTTATTTTGTTATGGTCAAAAAAGTTATATTTTGAATAATTTTTTGATTTCTTTAGATTTCAAATTAAGTTTTCTGTGAAAGTTAAACTATAAGGTAGAATATATATACAGGGTGAATCACAAATGTATTTCTTTATTTTGTTATGGTCAAAAAAGTTATATTTTGAATAATTTTTTGATTTCTTTAGATTTCAAATTAAGTTTTCTGTGAAAGTTAAACTATAGGGTCAAATATATATACAGGGTGAATCAAAAATGTATTTCTTTATTTTGTTATGGTCAAAAAAGTTATATTTTGAATAATTTTTTGATTTCTTTAGATTTCAAATTAAGTTTTCTGTGAAAGTTAAACTATAGGGTCAAATATATATACAGGGTGAATCACAAATGTATTTCTTTATTTTGTTATGGTCAAAAAAGTTATATTTTGAATAATTTTTTGATTTCTTTAGATTTCAAATTAAGTTTTCTGTGAAAGTTAAACTATAGGGTCAAATATATATACAGGGTGAATCAAAAATGTATTTCTTTATTTTGTTATGGTCAAAAAAGTTATATTTTGAATAATTTTTTGATTTCTTTAGATTTCAAATTAAGTTTTCTGTGAAAGTTAAACTATAGGGTCAAATATATATACAGGGTGAATCACAAATGTATTTCATTATTTTGTTATGGTCAAAAAAGTTATATTTTGAATAATATTTTGATTTCTTTAGATTTCAAATTAAGTTTTCTGTGAAAGTTAAACTATAAGGTAGAATATATATACAGGGTCAATCAAAAATGTATTTCTTTATTTTGTTATGGTCAAAAAAGTTATATTTTGAATAATTTTTTGATTTCTTTAGATTTCAAATTAAGTTTTCTGTGAAAGTTAAACTATAGGGTCAAATATATATACAGGGTGAATCAAAAATGTATTTCTTTATTTTGTTATGGTCAAAAAAGTTATATTTTGAATAATTTTTTGATTTCTTTAGATTTCAAATTAAGTTTTCTGTGAAAGTTAAACTATAGAGTCAAATATATATACAGGGTGAATCAAAAATGTATTTCTTTATTTTGTTATGGTCAAAAAAGTTATATTTTGAATAATATTTTGATTTCTTTAGATTTCAAATTAAGTTTTCTGTGAAAGTTAAACTATAAGGTAGAATATATATACAGGGTGAATCAAAAATGTATTTCTTTATTTTGTTATGGTCAAAAAAGTTATATTTTGAATAATTGTTTGATTTCTTTAGATTTCAAATTAAGTTTTCTGTGAAAGTTAAACTATAAGGTAGAATATATATACAGGGTGAATCAAAAATGTATTTCTTTATTTTGTTATGGTCAAAAAAGTTATATTTTGAATAATTGTTTGATTTCTTTAGATTTCAAATTAAGTTTTCTGTGAAAGTTAAACTATAAGGTAGAATATATATACAGGGTGAATCACAAATGTATTTCTTTATTTTGTTAAGGTGAAATAGTATTGTTTTGAATAACTTTTTGATTTCTTTGGGTTTCAATTCAAGATTTCTTTGAAAGTTAAACTATATGCTCCTAGAGGTTTTCTACGGGGTAACTCAAAAATGTTTCTATTTATTTTCAATAATAGATAGAAACATTTTCAGATTTTCAGCTCTGGCAATACTTTTTTTTAATTAATTTTTGAATTATTTTTTTTTTAAATTTTTTTTTTTTAATTTTTTTTTTTTTAATTTTTTTTTTTTAATTTTTTTTTAATAATAGAAACATTTTTTTCCTTGAAATTTTTTTTTTTGATTTTTTTTTTCATTTTTTTAGCCACCCTCAATGACTTTTTTTATAGATAAAACTACCACACAACGACTGGGAAATCCCGAAGGGATTTCTTGTTAATATATAATAACGAGTGATCTTCGCGTTTCTTTCTAAAATGAGGAAAAAAAGCACAAAGTTGTGTGCGAATAAACGCAAAGGAACGCCGGAGGCGTTCCAACAGTGTTTCCTATATGGCAACTTTATTTTTTGCATCACCCGATAGGCTATATATCAAAGCTGATTCAATGCATTAAAATTATGTATTTTATTAATATATTTAGATCTACAAAACCGAAATTAAAGTGTGAGAAGGAGGTGAATAACTTTTTCTACGAGGAAATTCAAGAAAATAACAGTACAAAACTGCAAAAAATGCTACTACTAAATCAATAAATTTACCTTTTTGCAGCATCCACACATACTATAAAAGCATTTTGATTTATACTAGGCACTGTTCTAAACACGGGAGTGCACTTTTACGGTATGATACGGCCGTTTATTACATTTTTAATTGTAAACTAAAAATGTTGGAAAATCTCCGAGACTTTGTACATCAATAACCTAGAAAAATTGCGAAAATCGCGGTTGCCACACTTTATTTGAACACTTTCATCATAAACATATTCCTCATAGTTTCACGCAATATATTTACACATGGAATATGATTAGATACTTAATTTTACAACAAATTTAATTTACGCAACTCCCACAATAATATAACAAATATTAAAACATTATTTTATGTTAAAAAACTAATAATTTATACTTATTTTTATTTTACTGCTATTCACATGAACTAAATCTGGCAGAGTAGTAAAATTTATTCCCACCAGAAAGGTTACAATTTCAATTAATAATGCAAAAAAGTTCAATGACCCGTGAAGTGGGAGGAGTTGAGTATGTGCAGACGGGCTACTAATTACAACCAATCAATGACCTTTATTTAATATCTTATGCTTATGCAACCTCCAACACATCATTATGGTATTTACGGTTGCATAACCTCATCTATGGAATAAGACACTTTTCGATGCTCTTTAATTTTGTCTAAAGTAGATTGCAATCGAAAAACTTTTAAATCTTTAGAAATTTTTAACGTACACTTTAAATTTATATAC
The DNA here is from genome assembly GCA_911728435.2 of Apoderus coryli. Classification (NCBI taxonomy): domain Eukaryota; kingdom Metazoa; phylum Arthropoda; class Insecta; order Coleoptera; family Attelabidae; genus Apoderus; species Apoderus coryli. The sequence continues at coordinate 3,074,355 of OU452204.1, read as the reverse complement.
AGGGTGAATCAAAAATGTATTTCTTTATTTTGTTAAGGTGAAATAGTATTGTTTTGAATAACTTTTTGATTTCTTTAGATTTCAAATCAAGATTTTTTGAAAGTTAAACTATAAGCTCAAATTTATATACAGGGTGAATCAAAAATGTATTTCTTTATTTTGTTAAGGTGAAATAGTATTGTTTTGAATAACTTTTTGATTTCTTTAGATTTCAAATCAAGATTTTTTGAAAGTTAAACTATAAGCTCAAATTTATATACAGGGTGAATCAAAAATGTATTTCTATATTTTGTTAAGGTGAAATAGTATTGTTTTGAATAACTTTTTGATTTCTTTAGATTTCAAATCAAGATTTTTTTAAAAGTTAAACTATAAGCTCAAATTTATATACGGGGTGAACCAAAAATGTATTTCTTTATTTTGTTATGGTCAAAAAAGTTATATTTTGAATAATATTTTGATTTCTTTAGATTTGAAATTAAGTTTTCTGTGAAAGTTAAACTATAAGCTCAAATTTATATACAGGGTGAATCAAAAATGTATTTCTTTATTTTGTTAAGGTGAAATATTTTGAATAACTTTTTGATTTCTTTAGATTTCAAATCAAGATTTTTTGAAAGTTAAACTATAAGCTCAAATTTATATACAGGGTGAATCAAAAATGTATTTCTTTATTTTGTTAAGGTGAAATAGTATTGTTTTGAATAACTTTTTGATTTCTTTAGATTTCAAATCAAGATTTTTTGAAAGTTAAACTATAAGCTCAAATTTATATACAGGGTGAATCAAAAATGTATTTCTTTATTTTGTTAAGGTGAAATATTTTGAATAATTTTTTGATTTCTTTAGATTTCAAATCAAGATTTTTTTAAAAGTTAAACTATAAGCTCAAATTTATATACAGGGTGAATCAAAAATGTATTTCTTTAGTTTGTTAAGGCGAAATAGTAATATTTTGAATAATTTTTTGATTTCTTTAGATTTCAAATCAAGATTTTTTGAAAGTTAAACTATAAGCTCAAATTTATATACAGGGTGAATCAAAAATGTATTTCTTTATTTTGTTAAGGTGAAATATTTTGAATAATTTTTTGATTTCTTTAGATTTCAAATCAAGATTTTTTTAAAAGTTAAACTATAAGCTCAAATTTATATACAGGGTGAATCAAAAATATATTTCTTTATTTTGTTAAGGCGAAATAGTAATACTTGGAATAATTTTTTGATATCTTTAGATTTCAAATCAAGATTTTTTGAAAGTTAAACTATAAGCTCAAATTTATATACAGGGTGAATCAAAAATGTATTTCTTTATTTTGTTAAGGTGAAATAGTAATATTTTGAATAATTTTTTGATTTCTTTAGATTTCAAATCAAGATTTTTTGAAAGTTAAACTATAAGCTCAAATTTATATACAGGGTGAATCAAAAATGTATTTCTTTATTTTGTTAAGGTGAAATATTTTGAATAATTTTTTGATTTCTTTAGATTTCAAATCAAGATTTTTTTAAAAGTTAAACTATAAGCTCAAATTTATATACAGGGTGAATCAAAAATATATTTCTTTATTTTGGTAAGGCGAAATAGTAATACTTGGAATAATTTTTTCATATCTTTAGATTTCAAATCAAGATTTTTTGAAAGTTAAACTATAAGCTCAAATTTATATACAGGGTGAATCAAAAATGTATTTCTTTATTTTGTTAAGGTGAAATAGTATTGTTTTGAATAACTTTTTGATTTCTTTAGATTTCAAATCAAGATTTTTTTAAAAGTTAAACTATAAGCTCAAATTTATATACAGGGTGAATCAAAAATATATTTCTTTATTTTGTTAAGGCGAAATAGTAATACTTGGAATAATTTTTTGATATCTTTAGATTTCAAATCAAGATTTTTTGAAAGTTAAACTATAAGCTCAAATTTATATACAGGGTGAATCAAAAATGTATTTCTTTATTTTGTTAAGGTGAAATAGTATTGTTTTGAATAACTTTTTGATTTCTTTAGATTTCAAAACAAGATTTCTTTGAAAGTTAAACTATAAGCTCAAATTTATATACAGGGTGAATCAAAAATGTATTTCTTTATTTTGTTAAGGTGAAATATTTTGAATAACTTTTTGATTTCTTTAGATATCAAATCAAGATTTTTTGAAAGTTAAACTATAAGCTCAAATTTATATACAGGGTGAATCAAAAATGTATTTCTTTATTTTGTTAAGGTGAAATAGTATTGTTTTGAATAACTTTTTGATTTCTTTAGATTTCAAAACAAGATTTCTTTGAAAGTTGAACTATAAGCTCAAATTTATATACAGGGTGAATCAAAAATGTATTTCTTTATTTTGTTAAGGTGAAATAGTAATATTTTGAATAATTTTTTGATTTCTTTGGGTTTCAATTCAAGATTTCTTTGAAAGTTAAACTATATGCTACTAGAGGTTTTCTACGGGGTAACTCAAAAATGTTTCTATTTATTTTCAATAATAGATAGAAACATTTTCAGATTTTCAGCTCTGGCAATACTTTTTTTTAATTAATTTTTGAATTATTTTTTTTTTAAATTTTTTTTTTAAATTTTTTTTTTTTGAAATTTTTTTTTTTGAATTTTTTTTTTTTAAATTTTTTTTTTTTAATTTTTTTTTAATAATAGAAACATTTTTTTCCTTGAAATTTTTTTTTTTTGATTTTTTTTTTAATTTTTTTTGCCACCCTCAATGACTTTTTTTATAGATAAAACTACCACACAACGACTGGGAAATCCCGAAGGGATTTCTTGTTATATATACTAACGAGCGTACAGTCCGTTTCTTTCTAAAATGGGGAAAAAAAGGGGCCACTTAAAGCCACTAAGGCTGCAGTTTCGCCGAAGGCGAAACTGCAGCGCTGCCTATTATAGAAAATTTCCTTTTTGCACACGGGAAAGGTGTACTTTACAAAGGTGATTCAGTGCATTAAAATTATGTATTTTATTCATTTATTTACCTGTGCAGAAACGATATTTTAGCGTGACAAGGAGGTGAATACGATTTTCTACGAGGAAATTCAAGAAAAAAGCATTATAAAGTACTGCTATTACTTTGAAATAAATACCTGTTTTGGTGCTGTGTTTAGGTACAAAAACAATTTTAAAGTTACGTACAAGCATATTTGGTACGCCACTGTGCCTTTTCCATATCCTATATTTTCAATTATTGCGTTTTTCGTTCATTTTTATTAATCTATCAAACCTTAAATGCGACTGGTATATTCCTTAAAATTGACAAATCTAATTTAGTTCAGCTGTCACACATAACGTTCTTTTACATTTTTCCAAATAAATATACAATGACACTCTTTAAAAACACATGTTAAATATAAAGAACAAAATTTAAAAGACACTGATATACGCAGCATTTGCAATATTACTTACAAAATGTGCGAAAAACCACATAAAATCATACCGATGACACCCATTTTTGCCTTCAATATAGAGGCGACACTAACGACCACCACACAGGAAATGAACATTATGTTTCATTTGGCTATGATGCCTATCCTTTTCACAAACAAACACATTCAAATTCTTTCATCCATTGCAATTGAAAATAATACATACATACATAACCTATAAAATACTGCCATGAACAGTGAAGGCTTATCTAATTTTTTAACAACTGCTTTAATTCCAAATCTAATTATCCCAGAAAGTGATTTTGTAGAATGTGGCCCAATATGGCAACAATGGCGCACATCGTTTTCGACTCGACTAATTCCGTGACCAGTCACTCCAATTTTGCAAATGGCCACTCATCATAAACTTCCGCAAAGAACAACAACAATAAACACAAATTATCGAAATGAGTAAACAACAGTAGTAAATATAGCAAAAAACACTTGCACAGTAAGTAGTTTAATACAAACACATAATAGGTATTCAATATTTCAGGCAAACATTTGTTGTTAGCTACCTACTAGGTATATTACGATCAAAACAAACAGGTTAATATTTTTAAAATTAAAACATTATACCTACCACATCACAACCGTAAGTAACAAATACAAACAACATAATATTGTTATTCCAAAGTGATAGATACAGAAATATACAAAAACAATGCAAGTAAGGAAGTACCTACTTTTACCCGAGATCTATCACTGGCAACAAACAATTACAAGTAGAGTTATTTTTTTATTAATGAAGTCTATAAAAAGGTCACAATACAGACAACATTTTTTGCATCCAGCTACATAAATATGCTTTTAACAACGTGAGTACTTTGTAAAACTAAGTATCTACTATTTACTGAAACTTATTCTCGATCAGAAAATACCAACAATTACAATTTACAGTTTTTATAATCCATTTATCAGGAAGAATTTGAGATACCTAGGTAGGTATGTCGTATATGTTGTACTTATTAATGAAGTTTATAAAAAGGAAGGTAGGTACATTATTATTATTATTTAGATTTGTTTGAAACTAAACTAAAGGTTACTAGGTCAATTTCATCTTATTGATCTCGGTCAGGGTTGTTTCCAAATAACTAATGACGTACGTACTTAGCTGACTAATTTTATTATAGATTTACAATTTTCGTATTATACCTAACTTTACCTGTTTAATTAATTAATTAAATTTAGTATATTATATTAATAAAATAAATGTTGTACTATTTTAAGACAGCTAAAATAAAGGTTACTAGGTCAATTTCATCCGGTCAGGGTCAGGATAGTTTCCAAATAACTAACGACGTACGGTACTTAGCTGGCTAATTTTATACCAAAGACCTTACTAACACAGTATTATTATTATGTATGTATGTATTATTAAGGTCTTTGTTTTATACAAAGGTTCTCCATTCGTCAAGAAAGTAGATATTCATACGTACGTCGTTACTACATTCCTATAATAGATCAGGTGGTGAAGGGTAGCATAACCAACTACGTACATTAGGACAGTGTTGCCTACGTTATCTGTTATATAAACGGATTTCACAATATCTGTAGGTGCATACTTACGTTGGCTGCATGTGAATTAAAGCAGTATTATTTGTCTTTGTTTATCTCATTGCGTGACAAATTTTGCTTCACTTTATCACAAATATTCGCAGCTTGATATAAGTGGACTTATTGTCATCTGTGGAACAATGCTATTATTTAAAATGACGTCATACGTACGACGTACGTATCTAAGCTAAGACCGAGAGAATTTGATCATATGTTTTGGATGACGACATATTGTTTATCTTACGATTTATTTACCAAAAAATTAGGGTTTCTTTTTTAATTTACAAATTCCACTACTAAATTAAATTAAAATGCCTACATTTAGTTTTAATTTCCTGATACCGAATTTATTCTTACGTTACAAATAACTGGATAAAATACAAGTCTCATTACCTACCTACCTACCTGTTTTTGTCCAAAAACTAATTACAGATGATAACCTAGATCAAAAACATTCAATGAAACAAAATAGGTACGTAATTTTGTTAAGTTTAAGTCTTAAAGTAAGTATAGCCATTATATATATTCATATAAATAGCACAGAATAAATAATATTCTGTGTAAATAGTACTTATCATGTTTTTATACAAAAATTATAAACCGTAAACACAACAAATCAATATAGAATTAACTACACTTTTTATTTTATACACCACGTATTATTATTATTAGCGGATGCTGACGACCAAATTTCCATTTCCAAATTGATTTCTGTCTCTTGCCTGTAGGTCCATATTTTGAATGCTTCAAGTTATTTCGTTTTTTTTTTAAGTTACCGCCTAAGCGAGTACTAACTATTATTGGCCTCTTGCCCTTTCACAGTAGGATACAGCCAGCACAGTTTATTTTTATCAAATATAGTTACAATGCATACTACTACTGTTTACTTTTAACCTCCAAGCCCCATAATATAACCTATTTATTTATGACGTGAAATAGAAGTGTCAACCAAACAAAAATAAGGGACACCAACGTCAGAACAAAATTCTGCCAAATTATGACAAACCAACGAAGCCAAAATAGATAGACAGATAGTCCTAAAATCAACGTCCGCCGCTATTAACGTTAACGTTAATTGAACACCAACGATTTTCAAATAGAAAGATGTGGTAGGTTTATAAAATGATGATCGGCAGCCATTTTTAGGCTAGCAGATTTAAAATACCAAACTAATATATTTATAGTAGGTATTTACCATTTTTTTTAACACGATAGGTGACTTTATTTTCTTTAAAAGAGAAATTTTTAGCATAGGTTTTAAATTTATATACGGGGTGAATCAAAAATGTATTTCTCTATTTTTTTACCATTTTTTTTAACACGATAGGTGACTTTATTTTCTTTACAAGAGAAATTTTTAGCATAGGCTTTAAATTTATATACAGGGTGAATCAAAAATGTATTTCTCTATTTTTTTACCATTTTTTTTAACACGATAGGTGACTTTATTTTCTTTAAAAGAGAAATTTTTAGCATAGGTTTTAAATTTATATACGGGGTGAATCAAAAATGTATTTCTCTATTTTTTTACCATTTTTTTTAACACGATAGGTGACTTTATTTTCTTTAAAAGAGAAATTTTTAGCATAGGTTTTAAATTTATATACGGGGTGAATCAAAAATGTATTTCTCTATTTTTTTACAATTTTTTTTAACACGATAGGTGACTTTATTTTCTTTAAAAGAGAAATTTTTAGCATAGGTTTTAAATTTATATACGGGGTGAATCAAAAATGTATTTCTCTATTTTTTTACCATTTTTTTTAACACGATAGGTGACTTTATTTTCTTTAAAAGAGAAATTTTTAGCATAGGTTTTAAATTTATATACGGGGTGAATCAAAAATGTATTTCTCTATTTTTTTACCATTTTTTTTAACACGATAGGTGACTTTATTTTCTTTAAAAGAGAAATTTTTAGCATAGGTTTTAAATTTATATACGGGGTGAATCAAAAATGTATTTCTCTATTTTTTTACCATTTTTTTTAACACGATAGGTGACTTTATTTTCTTTAAAAGAGAAATTTTTAGCATAGGTTTTAAATTTATATACAGGGTGAATCAAAAATGTATTTCTTTATTTTGTTAAGGTGAAATAGTATTGTTTTGAATAACTTTTTGATTTCTTTAGATTTCAAATCAAGATTTTTTTAAAAGTTAAACTATAAGCTCAAATTTATATACAGGGTGAATCAAAAATGTATTTCTTTATTTTGTTAAGGTGAAATAGTATTGTTTTGAATAACTTTTTGATTTCTTTAGATTTCAAATCAAGATTTTTTTAAAAGTTAAACTATAAGCTCAAATTTATATACAGGGTGAATCAAAAATGTATTTCTTTATTTTGTTAATGTGAAATATTTTGAATAATTTTTTGATTTCTTTAGATTTCAAATCAAGATTTTTTGAAAGTTAAACTATAAGCTCAAATTTATATACAGGGTGAATCAAAAATGTATTTCTTTATTTTGTTAAGGTGAAATAGTATTGTTTTGAATAACTTTTTGATTTCTTTAGATTTCAAATCAAGATTTTTTGAAAGTTAAACTATAAGCTCAAATTTATATACAGGGTGAATCAAAAATGTATTTCTTTATTTTGTTAAGGTGAAATAGTATTGTTTTGAATAACTTTTTGATTTCTTTAGATTTCAAATCAAGATTTTTTGAAAGTTAAACTATAAGCTCAAATTTATATACAGGGTGAATCAAAAATGTATTTCTTTATTTTGTTAAGGTGAAATATTTTGAATAACTTTTTGATTTCTTTAGATTTCAAATCAAGATTTTTTGAAAGTTAAACTATAAGCTCAAATTTATATACAGGGTGAATCAAAAATGTATTTCTTTATTTTGTTAAGGTGAAATATTTTGAATAACTTTTTGATTTCTTTAGATTTCAAATCAAGATTTTTTTAAAAGTTAAACTATAAGCTCAAATTTATATACAGGGTGAATCAAAAATGTATTTCTTTATTTTGTTTAGATGAAATAGTAATATTTTGAATAACTTTTTGATTTCTTTAGATTTCAAATCAAGATTTTTTTAAAAGTTAAACTATAAGCTCAAATTTATATACAGGGTGAATCAAAAATGTATTTCTTTATTTTGTTAAGGTGAAATAGTAATATTTTGAATAATTTTTTGATTTCTTTGGGTTTCAATTCAAGATTTCTTTGAAAGTTAAACTATATGCTCCTAGAGGTTTTCTACGGGGTAACTCAAAAATGTTTCTATTTATTTTCAATAATAGATAGAAACATTTTCAGATTTTCAGCTCTGGCAATACTTTTTTTTAATTAATTTTTGAATTATTTTTTTTTTAAATTTTTTTTTTTTAATTTTTTTTTTTTTTTAAATTTTTTTTTTTGAAATTTTTTTTTTTAAATTTTTTTTTTTAATTTTTTTTTAATAATAGAAACATTTTTTTCCTTGAAATTTTTTTTTTTTTATTTTTTTTTTCATTTTTTTTGCCACCCTCAATGACTTTTTTCATAGATAAAACTACCACAAACCAACTGGGAAATCCCGCAAGGGATTTCTTGTTAATATATACTAACGAGCGTACAGTCCGTTTCTTTCTAAAATGGGGAAAAAAAGGGGCCACTTAAAGCCACTAAGGCTGCAGTTTCGCCGAAGGCGAAACTGCAGCGCTGCCTATTATAGAAAATTTCCTTTTTGCACACGGGAAAGGTGTACTTTACAAAGGTGATTCAGTGCATTAAAATTATGTATTTTATTCATTTATTTACCTGTGCAGAAACGATATTTTAGCGTGACAAGGAGGTGAATACGATTTTCTACGAGGAAATTCAAGAAAAAAGCATTATAAAGTACTGCTATTACTTTGAAATAAATACCTGTTTTGGTGCTGTGTTTAGGTACAAAAACAATTTTAAAGTTACGTACAAGCATATTTGGGACGCCACTGTGCCTTTTCCATATCCTATATTTTCAATTATTGCATTTTTCGTTCATTTTTATTAATCTATCAAACCTTAAATGCGACTGGTATATTCCTTAAAATTGACAAATCTAATTTAGTTCAGCTGTCACACATAACGTTCTTTTACATTTTTCCAAATAAATATACAATGACACTCTTTAAAAACACATGTTAAATATAAAGAACAAAATTTAAAAGACACTGATATACGCAGCATTTGCAATATTACTTACAAAATGTGCGAAAAACCACATAAAATCATACCGATGACACCCATTTTTGCCTTCAATATAGAGGCGACACTAACGACCACCACACAGGAAATGAACATTATGTTTCATTTGGCTATGATGCCTATCCTTTTCACAAACAAACACATTCAAATTTTTTCATCCATTGCAATTGAAAATAATACATACATACATAACCTATAAAATACTGCCATGAACAGTGAAGGCTTATCTAATTTTTTAACAACTGCTTTAATTCCAAATCTAATTATCCCAGAGAGTGATTTTGCAGAATGTGGCCCAATATGGCAACAATGGCGCACATCGTTTTCGATTCGACTTATTTCGTGATCAGTCACTCCAATTTTGCAAATGGCCACTCATCATAAACTTCCGCAAAGAACAACAACAACAATAAACACAAATTATCGAAATGAGTAAACAACAGTAGTAAATATAGCAAAAAACACTTGCACAGTAAGTAATTTAATACAAATACATAATATTCCATATTTCAGACAAATAGGTATATCATGCCGTCTATACCTAAAATGTAGTACATTCGTTGTTGTTAGCTACCTACTAGGTATATTATGATCAAAACAAACAGGCTAACATTCTTAAAATTAAAACATTATACCTACCACATCACAACCGTAAGTAACAAATACAAACAACATATTATTGTTATTCCAAAGTGATAGATACAGAAATATACAAAAACAATGCAAGTAAGTAAGTACCTACTTACTTATTCTCTATCTGAAAATACCAACAATTACAATTAAGGTTCGCCATTTATCAGGAAGAATTTGTTTGAAATACCTTATTATGTCGTTTATATTGTACTTATTAATGAAGTTTATAAAAAGGAAGGTAGGTACATTATTATTATTATTTAGATTTGTTTGAAACTAAACTAAAGGTTACTAGGTCAATTTCATCTTATTGATCTCGGTCAGGGTTGTTTCCAAATAACTAATGACGTACGTACTTAGCTGACTAATTTTATTATAGATTTACAATTTTCGTTTTAAACCTAACTTTATCTGTTTAATTAACTAAATTTAGTATTTTATATTAATAATAGGTACTTATTTTTCTGGTAATTATCTATTTCTTATAATCTTGATCATATATACATTAGTAGTTTTTATAACAGGTTCTCCATTCGTCAAGAAAGTAGATATTCATACGTACGTCGCTACTAGACTCCTATAATACATCAGGTGTTGAACGGCAGCAACCAACTACGTACATTAGGACAGTGTTGCCTACGTTATCTGTTATAAAAAGGGCAAAGCAATAAATTTCAGAGTTTTTTAGATTAGTTGATGAAATTTTTTGATTTCTTTAGATTTCAAATTAAGTTTTCTGTGAAAGTTAAACTATAGGGTCAAATATATATACAGGGTGAATCAAAAATGTATTTCTTTATTTTGTTATGGTCAAAAAAGTTATATTTTGAATAATTTTTTGATTTCTTTAGATTTCAAATTAAGTTTTCTGTGAAAGTTAAACTATAGGGTCAAATATATATACAGGGTGAATCACAAATATATTTCTTTATTTTGTTATGGTCAAAAAAGTTATATTCTGAATAATTTTTTGATTTCTTTAGATTTCAAATTAAGTTTTCTGTGAAAGTTAAACTATAGAGTCAAATATATATACAGGGTGAATCAAAAATGTATTTCTTTATTTTGTTATGGTCAAAAAAGTTATATTTTGAATAATATTTTGATTTCTTTAGATTTCAAATTAAGTTTTCTGTGAAAGTTAAACTATAAGGTAGAATATATATACAGGGTGAATCAAAAATGTATTTCTTTATTTTGTTATGGTCAAAAAAGTTATATTTTGAATAATTTTTTGATTTCTTTAGATTTCAAATTAAGTTTTCTGTGAAAGTTAAACTATAAGGTAGAATATATATACAGGGTGAATCACAAATGTATTTCTTTATTTTGTTATGGTCAAAAAAGTTATATTTTGAATAATTTTTTGATTTCTTTAGATTTCAAATTAAGTTTTCTGTGAAAGTTAAACTATAGGGTCAAATATATATACAGGGTGAATCAAAAATGTATTTCTTTATTTTGTTATGGTCAAAAAAGTTATATTTTGAATAATTTTTTGATTTCTTTAGATTTCAAATTAAGTTTTCTGTGAAAGTTAAACTATAGGGTCAAATATATATACAGGGTGAATCACAAATGTATTTCTTTATTTTGTTATGGTCAAAAAAGTTATATTTTGAATAATTTTTTGATTTCTTTAGATTTCAAATTAAGTTTTCTGTGAAAGTTAAACTATAGGGTCAAATATATATACAGGGTGAATCAAAAATGTATTTCTTTATTTTGTTATGGTCAAAAAAGTTATATTTTGAATAATTTTTTGATTTCTTTAGATTTCAAATTAAGTTTTCTGTGAAAGTTAAACTATAGGGTCAAATATATATACAGGGTGAATCACAAATGTATTTCATTATTTTGTTATGGTCAAAAAAGTTATATTTTGAATAATATTTTGATTTCTTTAGATTTCAAATTAAGTTTTCTGTGAAAGTTAAACTATAAGGTAGAATATATATACAGGGTCAATCAAAAATGTATTTCTTTATTTTGTTATGGTCAAAAAAGTTATATTTTGAATAATTTTTTGATTTCTTTAGATTTCAAATTAAGTTTTCTGTGAAAGTTAAACTATAGGGTCAAATATATATACAGGGTGAATCAAAAATGTATTTCTTTATTTTGTTATGGTCAAAAAAGTTATATTTTGAATAATTTTTTGATTTCTTTAGATTTCAAATTAAGTTTTCTGTGAAAGTTAAACTATAGAGTCAAATATATATACGGGGTGAATCAAAAATGTATTTCTTTATTTTGTTATGGTCAAAAAAGTTATATTTTGAATAATATTTTGATTTCTTTAGATTTCAAATTAAGTTTTCTGTGAAAGTTAAACTATAAGGTAGAATATATATACAGGGTGAATCAAAAATGTATTTCTTTATTTTGTTATGGTCAAAAAAGTTATATTTTGAATAATTGTTTGATTTCTTTAGATTTCAAATTAAGTTTTCTGTGAAAGTTAAACTATAAGGTAGAATATATATACAGGGTGAATCAAAAATGTATTTCTTTATTTTGTTATGGTCAAAAAAGTTATATTTTGAATAATTGTTTGATTTCTTTAGATTTCAAATTAAGTTTTCTGTGAAAGTTAAACTATAAGGTAGAATATATATACAGGGTGAATCACAAATGTATTTCTTTATTTTGTTAAGGTGAAATAGTATTGTTTTGAATAACTTTTTGATTTCTTTGGGTTTCAATTCAAGATTTCTTTGAAAGTTAAACTATATGCTCCTAGAGGTTTTCTACGGGGTAACTCAAAAATGTTTCTATTTATTTTCAATAATAGATAGAAACATTTTCAGATTTTCAGCTCTGGCAATACTTTTTTTTAATTAATTTTTGAATTATTTTTTTTTTAAATTTTTTTTTTTAAATTTTTTTTTTTTTTATTTTTTTTTTTTTTTTTTTTTTTAATAATAGAAACATTTTTTTCCTTGAAATTTTTTTTTTTGATTTTTTTTTTCATTTTTTTAGCCACCCTCAATGACTTTTTTTATAGATAAAACTACCACACAACGACTGGGAAATCCCGAAGGGATTTCTTGTTAATATATAATAACGAGTGATCTTCGCGTTTCTTTCTAAAATGAGGAAAAAAAGCACAAAGTTGTGTGCGAATAAACGCAAAGGAACGCCGGAGGCGTTCCAACAGTGTTTCCTATATGGCAACTTTATTTTTTGCATCACCCGATAGGCTATATATCAAAGCTGATTCAATGCATTAAAATTATGTATTTTATTAATATATTTAGATCTACAAAACCGAAATTAAAGTGTGAGAAGGAGGTGAATAACTTTTTCTACGAGGAAATTCAAGAAAATAACAGTACAAAACTGCAAAAAATGCTACTACTAAATCAATAAATTTACCTTTTTGCAGCATCCACACATACTATAAAAGCATTTTGATTTATACTAGGCACTGTTCTAAACACGGGAGTGCACTTTTACGGTATGATACGGCCGTTTATTACATTTTTAATTGTAAACTAAAAATGTTGGAAAATCTCCGAGACTTTGTACATCAATAACCTAGAAAAATTGCGAAAATCGCGGTTGCCACACTTTATTTGAACACTTTCATCATAAACATATTCCTCATAGTTTCACGCAATATATTTACACATGCAATATGATTAGATACTTAATTTTACAACAAATTTAATTTACGCAACTCCCACAATAATATAACAAATATTAAAACATTATTTTATGTTAAAAAACTAATAATTTATACTTATTTTTATTTTACTGCTATTCACATGAACTAAATCTGGCAGAGTAGTAAAATTTATTCCCACCAGAAAGGTTACAATTTCAATTAATAATGCAAAAAAGTTCAATGACCCGTGAAGTGGGAGGAGTTGAGTATGTGCAGACGGGCTACTAATTACAACCAATCAATGACCTTTATTTAATATCTTATGCTTATGCAACCTCCAACACATCATTATGGTATTTACGGTTGCATAACCTCATCTATGGAATAAGACACTTTTCGATGCTCTTTAATTTTGTCTAAAGTAGATTGCAATCGAAAAACTTTTAAATCTTTAGAAATTTTTAACGTACACTTTAAATTTATATACAGGGTGAATCAAAAATGTATTTCTTTATTTTGTTAAGGTGAAATAGTATTGTTTTGAATAACTTTTTGATTTCTTTAGATTTCAAATCAAGATTTTTTGAAAGTTAAACTATAAGCTCAAATTTATATACAGGGTGAATCAAAAATGTATTTCTTTATTTTGTTAAGGTGAAATAGTATTGTTTTGAATAACTTTTTGATTTCTTTAGATTTCAAATCAAGATTTTTTGAAAGTTAAACTATAAGCTCAAATTTATATACAGGGTGAATCAAAAATGTATTTCTATATTTTGTTAAGGTGAAATAGTATTGTTTTGAATAACTTTTTGATTTCTTTAGATTTCAAATCAAGATTTTTTTAAAAGTTAAACTATAAGCTCAAATTTATATACGGGGTGAACCAAAAATGTATTTCTTTATTTTGTTATGGTCAAAAAAGTTATATTTTGAATAATATTTTGATTTCTTTAGATTTGAAATTAAGTTTTCTGTGAAAGTTAAACTATAAGCTCAAATTTATATACAGGGTGAATCAAAAATGTATTTCTTTATTTTGTTAAGGTGAAATATTTTGAATAACTTTTTGATTTCTTTAGATTTCAAATCAAGATTTTTTGAAAGTTAAACTATAAGCTCAAATTTATATACAGGGTGAATCAAAAATGTATTTCTTTATTTTGTTAAGGTGAAATAGTATTGTTTTGAATAACTTTTTGATTTCTTTAGATTTCAAATCAAGATTTTTTGAAAGTTAAACTATAAGCTCAAATTTATATACAGGGTGAATCAAAAATGTATTTCTTTATTTTGTTAAGGTGAAATATTTTGAATAATTTTTTGATTTCTTTAGATTTCAAATCAAGATTTTTTTAAAAGTTAAACTATAAGCTCAAATTTATATACAGGGTGAATCAAAAATGTATTTCTTTAGTTTGTTAAGGCGAAATAGTAATATTTTGAATAATTTTTTGATTTCTTTAGATTTCAAATCAAGATTTTTTGAAAGTTAAACTATAAGCTCAAATTTATATACAGGGTGAATCAAAAATGTATTTCTTTATTTTGTTAAGGTGAAATATTTTGAATAATTTTTTGATTTCTTTAGATTTCAAATCAAGATTTTTTTAAAAGTTAAACTATAAGCTCAAATTTATATACAGGGTGAATCAAAAATATATTTCTTTATTTTGTTAAGGCGAAATAGTAATACTTGGAATAATTTTTTGATATCTTTAGATTTCAAATCAAGATTTTTTGAAAGTTAAACTATAAGCTCAAATTTATATACAGGGTGAATCAAAAATGTATTTCTTTATTTTGTTAAGGTGAAATAGTAATATTTTGAATAATTTTTTGATTTCTTTAGATTTCAAATCAAGATTTTTTGAAAGTTAAACTATAAGCTCAAATTTATATACAGGGTGAATCAAAAATGTATTTCTTTATTTTGTTAAGGTGAAATATTTTGAATAATTTTTTGATTTCTTTAGATTTCAAATCAAGATTTTTTTAAAAGTTAAACTATAAGCTCAAATTTATATACAGGGTGAATCAAAAATATATTTCTTTATTTTGGTAAGGCGAAATAGTAATACTTGGAATAATTTTTTCATATCTTTAGATTTCAAATCAAGATTTTTTGAAAGTTAAACTATAAGCTCAAATTTATATACAGGGTGAATCAAAAATGTATTTCTTTATTTTGTTAAGGTGAAATAGTATTGTTTTGAATAACTTTTTGATTTCTTTAGATTTCAAATCAAGATTTTTTTAAAAGTTAAACTATAAGCTCAAATTTATATACAGGGTGAATCAAAAATATATTTCTTTATTTTGTTAAGGCGAAATAGTAATACTTGGAATAATTTTTTGATATCTTTAGATTTCAAATCAAGATTTTTTGAAAGTTAAACTATAAGCTCAAATTTATATACAGGGTGAATCAAAAATGTATTTCTTTATTTTGTTAAGGTGAAATAGTATTGTTTTGAATAACTTTTTGATTTCTTTAGATTTCAAAACAAGATTTCTTTGAAAGTTAAACTATAAGCTCAAATTTATATACAGGGTGAATCAAAAATGTATTTCTTTATTTTGTTAAGGTGAAATATTTTGAATAACTTTTTGATTTCTTTAGATATCAAATCAAGATTTTTTGAAAGTTAAACTATAAGCTCAAATTTATATACAGGGTGAATCAAAAATGTATTTCTTTATTTTGTTAAGGTGAAATAGTATTGTTTTGAATAACTTTTTGATTTCTTTAGATTTCAAAACAAGATTTCTTTGAAAGTTGAACTATAAGCTCAAATTTATATACAGGGTGAATCAAAAATGTATTTCTTTATTTTGTTAAGGTGAAATAGTAATATTTTGAATAATTTTTTGATTTCTTTGGGTTTCAATTCAAGATTTCTTTGAAAGTTAAACTATATGCTACTAGAGGTTTTCTACGGGGTAACTCAAAAATGTTTCTATTTATTTTCAATAATAGATAGAAACATTTTCAGATTTTCAGCTCTGGCAATACTTTTTTTTAATTAATTTTTGAATTATTTTTTTTTTAAATTTTTTTTTTAAATTTTTTTTTTTTTAATTTTTTTTTTTTTAATTTTTTTTTTTTAAATTTTTTTTTTTTAATTTTTTTTTAATAATAGAAACATTTTTTTCCTTGAAATTTTTTTTTTTTGATTTTTTTTTTAATTTTTTTTGCCACCCTCAATGACTTTTTTTATAGATAAAACTACCACACAACGACTGGGAAATCCCGAAGGGATTTCTTGTTATATATACTAACGAGCGTACAGTCCGTTTCTTTCTAAAATGGGGAAAAAAAGGGGCCACTTAAAGCCACTAAGGCTGCAGTTTCGCCGAAGGCGAAACTGCAGCGCTGCCTATTATAGAAAATTTCCTTTTTGCACACGGGAAAGGTGTACTTTACAAAGGTGATTCAGTGCATTAAAATTATGTATTTTATTCATTTATTTACCTGTGCAGAAACGATATTTTAGCGTGACAAGGAGGTGAATACGATTTTCTACGAGGAAATTCAAGAAAAAAGCATTATAAAGTACTGCTATTACTTTGAAATAAATACCTGTTTTGGTGCTGTGTTTAGGTACAAAAACAATTTTAAAGTTACGTACAAGCATATTTGGTACGCCACTGTGCCTTTTCCATATCCTATATTTTCAATTATTGCGTTTTTCGTTCATTTTTATTAATCTATCAAACCTTAAATGCGACTGGTATATTCCTTAAAATTGACAAATCTAATTTAGTTCAGCTGTCACACATAACGTTCTTTTACATTTTTCCAAATAAATATACAATGACACTCTTTAAAAACACATGTTAAATATAAAGAACAAAATTTAAAAGACACTGATATACGCAGCATTTGCAATATTACTTACAAAATGTGCGAAAAACCACATAAAATCATACCGATGACACCCATTTTTGCCTTCAATATAGAGGCGACACTAACGACCACCACACAGGAAATGAACATTATGTTTCATTTGGCTATGATGCCTATCCTTTTCACAAACAAACACATTCAAATTCTTTCATCCATTGCAATTGAAAATAATACATACATACATAACCTATAAAATACTGCCATGAACAGTGAAGGCTTATCTAATTTTTTAACAACTGCTTTAATTCCAAATCTAATTATCCCAGAAAGTGATTTTGTAGAATGTGGCCCAATATGGCAACAATGGCGCACATCGTTTTCGACTCGACTAATTCCGTGACCAGTCACTCCAATTTTGCAAATGGCCACTCATCATAAACTTCCGCAAAGAACAACAACAATAAACACAAATTATCGAAATGAGTAAACAACAGTAGTAAATATAGCAAAAAACACTTGCACAGTAAGTAGTTTAATACAAACACATAATAGGTATTCAATATTTCAGGCAAACATTTGTTGTTAGCTACCTACTAGGTATATTACGATCAAAACAAACAGGTTAATATTTTTAAAATTAAAACATTATACCTACCACATCACAACCGTAAGTAACAAATACAAACAACATAATATTGTTATTCCAAAGTGATAGATACAGAAATATACAAAAACAATGCAAGTAAGGAAGTACCTACTTTTACCCGAGATCTATCACTGGCAACAAACAATTACAAGTAGAGTTATTTTTTTATTAATGAAGTCTATAAAAAGGTCACAATACAGACAACATTTTTTGCATCCAGCTACATAAATATGCTTTTAACAACGTGAGTACTTTGTAAAACTAAGTATCTACTATTTACTGAAACTTATTCTCGATCAGAAAATACCAACAATTACAATTTACAGTTTTTATAATCCATTTATCAGGAAGAATTTGAGATACCTAGGTAGGTATGTCGTATATGTTGTACTTATTAATGAAGTTTATAAAAAGGAAGGTAGGTACATTATTATTATTATTTAGATTTGTTTGAAACTAAACTAAAGGTTACTAGGTCAATTTCATCTTATTGATCTCGGTCAGGGTTGTTTCCAAATAACTAATGACGTACGTACTTAGCTGACTAATTTTATTATAGATTTACAATTTTCGTATTATACCTAACTTTACCTGTTTAATTAATTAATTAAATTTAGTATATTATATTAATAAAATAAATGTTGTACTATTTTAAGACAGCTAAAATAAAGGTTACTAGGTCAATTTCATCCGGTCAGGGTCAGGATAGTTTCCAAATAACTAACGACGTACGGTACTTAGCTGGCTAATTTTATACCAAAGACCTTACTAACACAGTATTATTATTATGTATGTATGTATTATTAAGGTCTTTGTTTTATACAAAGGTTCTCCATTCGTCAAGAAAGTAGATATTCATACGTACGTCGTTACTACATTCCTATAATAGATCAGGTGGTGAAGGGTAGCATAACCAACTACGTACATTAGGACAGTGTTGCCTACGTTATCTGTTATATAAACGGATTTCACAATATCTGTAGGTGCATACTTACGTTGGCTGCATGTGAATTAAAGCAGTATTATTTGTCTTTGTTTATCTCATTGCGTGACAAATTTTGCTTCACTTTATCACAAATATTCGCAGCTTGATATAAGTGGACTTATTGTCATCTGTGGAACAATGCTATTATTTAAAATGACGTCATACGTACGACGTACGTATCTAAGCTAAGACCGAGAGAATTTGATCATATGTTTTGGATGACGACATATTGTTTATCTTACGATTTATTTACCAAAAAATTAGGGTTTCTTTTTTAATTTACAAATTCCACTACTAAATTAAATTAAAATGCCTACATTTAGTTTTAATTTCCTGATACCGAATTTATTCTTACGTTACAAATAACTGGATAAAATACAAGTCTCATTACCTACCTACCTACCTGTTTTTGTCCAAAAACTAATTACAGATGATAACCTAGATCAAAAACATTCAATGAAACAAAATAGGTACGTAATTTTGTTAAGTTTAAGTCTTAAAGTAAGTATAGCCATTATATATATTCATATAAATAGCACAGAATAAATAATATTCTGTGTAAATAGTACTTATCATGTTTTTATACAAAAATTATAAACCGTAAACACAACAAATCAATATAGAATTAACTACACTTTTTATTTTATACACCACGTATTATTATTATTAGCGGATGCTGACGACCAAATTTCCATTTCCAAATTGATTTCTGTCTCTTGCCTGTAGGTCCATATTTTGAATGCTTCAAGTTATTTCGTTTTTTTTTTAAGTTACCGCCTAAGCGAGTACTAACTATTATTGGCCTCTTGCCCTTTCACAGTAGGATACAGCCAGCACAGTTTATTTTTATCAAATATAGTTACAATGCATACTACTACTGTTTACTTTTAACCTCCAAGCCCCATAATATAACCTATTTATTTATGACGTGAAATAGAAGTGTCAACCAAACAAAAATAAGGGACACCAACGTCAGAACAAAATTCTGCCAAATTATGACAAACCAACGAAGCCAAAATAGATAGACAGATAGTCCTAAAATCAACGTCCGCCGCTATTAACGTTAACGTTAATTGAACACCAACGATTTTCAAATAGAAAGATGTGGTAGGTTTATAAAATGATGATCGGCAGCCATTTTTAGGCTAGCAGATTTAAAATACCAAACTAATATATTTATAGTAGGTATTTACCATTTTTTTTAACACGATAGGTGACTTTATTTTCTTTAAAAGAGAAATTTTTAGCATAGGTTTTAAATTTATATACGGGGTGAATCAAAAATGTATTTCTCTATTTTTTTACCATTTTTTTTAACACGATAGGTGACTTTATTTTCTTTACAAGAGAAATTTTTAGCATAGGCTTTAAATTTATATACAGGGTGAATCAAAAATGTATTTCTCTATTTTTTTACCATTTTTTTTAACACGATAGGTGACTTTATTTTCTTTAAAAGAGAAATTTTTAGCATAGGTTTTAAATTTATATACGGGGTGAATCAAAAATGTATTTCTCTATTTTTTTACCATTTTTTTTAACACGATAGGTGACTTTATTTTCTTTAAAAGAGAAATTTTTAGCATAGGTTTTAAATTTATATACGGGGTGAATCAAAAATGTATTTCTCTATTTTTTTACAATTTTTTTTAACACGATAGGTGACTTTATTTTCTTTAAAAGAGAAATTTTTAGCATAGGTTTTAAATTTATATACGGGGTGAATCAAAAATGTATTTCTCTATTTTTTTACCATTTTTTTTAACACGATAGGTGACTTTATTTTCTTTAAAAGAGAAATTTTTAGCATAGGTTTTAAATTTATATACGGGGTGAATCAAAAATGTATTTCTCTATTTTTTTACCATTTTTTTTAACACGATAGGTGACTTTATTTTCTTTAAAAGAGAAATTTTTAGCATAGGTTTTAAATTTATATACGGGGTGAATCAAAAATGTATTTCTCTATTTTTTTACCATTTTTTTTAACACGATAGGTGACTTTATTTTCTTTAAAAGAGAAATTTTTAGCATAGGTTTTAAATTTATATACAGGGTGAATCAAAAATGTATTTCTTTATTTTGTTAAGGTGAAATAGTATTGTTTTGAATAACTTTTTGATTTCTTTAGATTTCAAATCAAGATTTTTTTAAAAGTTAAACTATAAGCTCAAATTTATATACAGGGTGAATCAAAAATGTATTTCTTTATTTTGTTAAGGTGAAATAGTATTGTTTTGAATAACTTTTTGATTTCTTTAGATTTCAAATCAAGATTTTTTTAAAAGTTAAACTATAAGCTCAAATTTATATACAGGGTGAATCAAAAATGTATTTCTTTATTTTGTTAATGTGAAATATTTTGAATAATTTTTTGATTTCTTTAGATTTCAAATCAAGATTTTTTGAAAGTTAAACTATAAGCTCAAATTTATATACAGGGTGAATCAAAAATGTATTTCTTTATTTTGTTAAGGTGAAATAGTATTGTTTTGAATAACTTTTTGATTTCTTTAGATTTCAAATCAAGATTTTTTGAAAGTTAAACTATAAGCTCAAATTTATATACAGGGTGAATCAAAAATGTATTTCTTTATTTTGTTAAGGTGAAATAGTATTGTTTTGAATAACTTTTTGATTTCTTTAGATTTCAAATCAAGATTTTTTGAAAGTTAAACTATAAGCTCAAATTTATATACAGGGTGAATCAAAAATGTATTTCTTTATTTTGTTAAGGTGAAATATTTTGAATAACTTTTTGATTTCTTTAGATTTCAAATCAAGATTTTTTGAAAGTTAAACTATAAGCTCAAATTTATATACAGGGTGAATCAAAAATGTATTTCTTTATTTTGTTAAGGTGAAATATTTTGAATAACTTTTTGATTTCTTTAGATTTCAAATCAAGATTTTTTTAAAAGTTAAACTATAAGCTCAAATTTATATACAGGGTGAATCAAAAATGTATTTCTTTATTTTGTTTAGATGAAATAGTAATATTTTGAATAACTTTTTGATTTCTTTAGATTTCAAATCAAGATTTTTTTAAAAGTTAAACTATAAGCTCAAATTTATATACAGGGTGAATCAAAAATGTATTTCTTTATTTTGTTAAGGTGAAATAGTAATATTTTGAATAATTTTTTGATTTCTTTGGGTTTCAATTCAAGATTTCTTTGAAAGTTAAACTATATGCTCCTAGAGGTTTTCTACGGGGTAACTCAAAAATGTTTCTATTTATTTTCAATAATAGATAGAAACATTTTCAGATTTTCAGCTCTGGCAATACTTTTTTTTAATTAATTTTTGAATTATTTTTTTTTTAAATTTTTTTTTTTTAATTTTTTTTTTTTTTTAAATTTTTTTTTTTGAAATTTTTTTTTTTAAATTTTTTTTTTTAATTTTTTTTTAATAATAGAAACATTTTTTTCCTTGAAATTTTTTTTTTTTTATTTTTTTTTTCATTTTTTTTGCCACCCTCAATGACTTTTTTCATAGATAAAACTACCACAAACCAACTGGGAAATCCCGCAAGGGATTTCTTGTTAATATATACTAACGAGCGTACAGTCCGTTTCTTTCTAAAATGGGGAAAAAAAGGGGCCACTTAAAGCCACTAAGGCTGCAGTTTCGCCGAAGGCGAAACTGCAGCGCTGCCTATTATAGAAAATTTCCTTTTTGCACACGGGAAAGGTGTACTTTACAAAGGTGATTCAGTGCATTAAAATTATGTATTTTATTCATTTATTTACCTGTGCAGAAACGATATTTTAGCGTGACAAGGAGGTGAATACGATTTTCTACGAGGAAATTCAAGAAAAAAGCATTATAAAGTACTGCTATTACTTTGAAATAAATACCTGTTTTGGTGCTGTGTTTAGGTACAAAAACAATTTTAAAGTTACGTACAAGCATATTTGGTACGCCACTGTGCCTTTTCCATATCCTATATTTTCAATTATTGCATTTTTCGTTCATTTTTATTAATCTATCAAACCTTAAATGCGACTGGTATATTCCTTAAAATTGACAAATCTAATTTAGTTCAGCTGTCACACATAACGTTCTTTTACATTTTTCCAAATAAATATACAATGACACTCTTCAAAAACACATGTTAAATATAAAGAACAAAATTTAAAAGACACTGATATACGCAGCATTTGCAATATTACTTACAAAATGTGCGAAAAACCACATAAAATCATACCGATGACACCCATTTTTGCCTTCAATATAGAGGCGACACTAACGACCACCACACAGGAAATGAACATTATGTTTCATTTGGCTATGATGCCTATCCTTTTCACAAACAAACACATTCAAATTTTTTCATCCATTGCAATTGAAAATAATACATACATACATAACCTATAAAATACTGCCATGAACAGTGAAGGCTTATCTAATTTTTTAACAACTGCTTTAATTCCAAATATAATTATCCCAGAGAGTGATTTTTTAGAATGTGGCCCAATATGGCAACAATGGCGCACATCGTTTTCGACTCGACTAATTCCGTGACCAGTCACTCCAATTTTGCAAATGGCCACTCATCATAAACTTCCGCAAAGAACAACAACAATAAACACAAATTATCGAAATTAATAAACATTAGTAAATATAGCATACACACTTGCACAGTAAGTAGTTTAATACAAATACATAATAGGTATTCAATATTTCAGGCAAACATTTGTTGTTGTTAGCTACCTACTAGGTACCTATATTATGATCAAAACAAACAGGCTAATATTCTTAAAATTAAAACATTATACCTACCTACCACATCAACGGTAAGTAACAAATACAAACAACATATTATTGTTATTCCAAAGTGATAGATACAGAAATATACAAAAACAATGCGAGTAAGGAAGTACCTACTTTTACCCGAGATCTATCACTAGCAACAATTACAAGTAGAGTTATTTTTTTATTAATAAAGTCTATAAAAAGGCCACAATACAGACAACATTTTTTGCATCCAGCTACATAAATATGCTTTTAACAACGTGAGTACTTTGTAAAACTAAGTAACTACTATTTACTGAAACTTATTCTCGATCAGAAAATACCAACAATTACAATTTACAGTTTTTAAAGGTTCGCCATTTATCAGGAAGAATTTGTTTGAGGTACCTAGGTAGGTATGTCGTTTATTTTGTACTTATTAATGAAGTTTATAAAAAGGAAGGTAGGTACCTTACAATATTTAGATTTGTTTGAAACTAAACTAAAGGTTACTAGGTCAATTTCATCTTATTAATCTCGGTCAAGGTTGTTTCCAAATAACTAATGACGTACGTACTTAGCTGACTAATTTTATTATAGATATACAATTTTCGTATTAAACCTAACTTTACCTGTTAGTATATTATATTAATAATAGGTTAATAATAAATGTTGTACTAAATTAGGACAGCTAAAATAAAGGTTACTAGGTCAATTTCATCCGGTCAGGGTCAGGATAGTTTCCAAATAACTAACGACGTACGGTACTTAGCTGGCTAATTTTATACAAAGGTTCTCCATTCGTCAAGAAAGTAGATATTCATACGTACGTCGTTACTACATTCCTATAATAGATCAGGTGGTGAAGGGTAGCATAACCAACTACGTACATTAGGACAGTGTTGCCTACGTTATCTGTTATATAAAGGCCAAAGCAATAAATTTAAGATTTTTTTTAGATTAGTTGATGAAATTATTGCATAGGGTGGTGATCTACGGGGTAACTCAAAAATGTTTCTAATTATTTTCAATATTTTTGTAATAACAATTTTACCAAAACCAAATTATGACGTGAAACTAGAGATGCAACTATATTGGAATTTGTCGATTTATTTTGAAAGCCATTTTCATGATTATATTCTTAGAAAAGCATATGGGACATGCAATTTCGTATATTTTTAATCACAATCCCATCAAAAAATAACGTAAATTGTATTGAACAAGTTACGTACAAGCATATTTGGGACGCCGCTGTGCCTTTTTCATATCCTATACTCCCAATTATTGCGTTTTTCGTTAATTTTTATTAATCTATCATACCTTAAATCCGACTGGTATATTCCTTAAAATTGACATATCTAATTTAGTTCAGCTGTCACACATAACGTTCTTTTACATTTTTCCAAATAAATATACAATGACACTCTTTAAAAACACATGTAATTATTAGCGCACATAATTTTAAACACTTTCATACCAAACACATTTGTAGGATTAGTTGAAAAATGTGAGAAAAATCGAAAAAAATCTTAAGAATGACAAACACTTTTTTTTAAGATGTCGCCCTGTTCACGGAAATTAACTGTGTTATTTTACTGTGTTGCCATGCCCCCACATAAACCATTATTAAATAATTTTACTATTTATTATTATTTATAAATATTACAAAATTTTTCCACAGGTGTATCGATAAAAAGGGGTTAGGTTACAATATTCTTATTCTGCATTACGACATCTAATAGGTTATTTTATAGAGTTAGAAATTGAAGTGAGTTAGGTGATAATATGCAAATTTAGCTCAGCTGAATTGAGTTGTAGTAGTGAGTTCTGACGGATTTCACAATATCTGGAGGTACATACTTACGCTGGCTGCATGTGAATTAAAGCAGTATTATTTGTCTTTGTTTATCTCATTGCGTGACAAATTTTGCTTCACTTTATCACAAATATTCGCAGCTTGATATAAGTGGACTTATTGTCATCTGTGGAACAATACTATTATTTAAAATGACGTCATACGTACGACGTACGTATCTGGAACCGAGGGAATTTGATCATATGTTTTGGATGACGTCATATTGTTTATCTTACGATTTATTTACCAAAAAATTAGGGTTTCTTTTTTAATTTACAAATTCCACTACTAAATTAAATTAAAATGCCTACATTTAGTTTTAATTTCCTGATACCGAATTTATTCTTACGTTACAAAGAACTGGATAAAATACAAGTCTCATTACCTACCTACCTGTTTTTGTCCAAAAAGTAAGTACAGATGATGACCTAGATCAAAAACATTCAATGAAACAAAATAGGTACGTAATTTTGTTAAGTTTAAGTCTTAAAGTAAGTATAGCCATTATATATATTCCTATAAATAGCACAGAATAAGTAAAATTCTGTGTAAATAGTACTTATCATGTTTTTATACAAAAATTATAAACCGTAAACACAACAAATCAATATAGAATTAACTACACTTTTTATTTTATACACCACGTATTATTATTATTAGCGGATGCTGACGACCAAATTTCCATTTCCAAATTGATTTCTGTCTCTTGCCTATAGGTCCATATTTTGAATGCTTCAAGTTATTTCGTTTTTTTTTAAGTTACCGCCTATGCGAGTACTAACTATTATTGGCCTCTTGCCCTGTCTCACTAGGATACAGCCAGCACAGTTTATTTTTATCAAATATAGTTACAAGTTAAAATGCATACTACTACTGTTTACTTTTAACCTCCAAGCCCCATAATATAACCTATTTATTTATGACGTGAAACTAGAAGTGTCAACTCAGATCAGCTAAACAGCTGCAGCATGATTACCTACAGTGTATCCTACCTGCTTATGCAACATATTCAGATTAATTTCTTGGTTAACTGTTAATAGAATGAAAAGAATCACGACTCAGAAATCCAACAAATCCTGATTAATAAATCCTGATTAATAAATCCGGATCAAAAAAACTAGCGAAAAAAAGCAGCTATGTTCACCTACTTACTTATGCATTAGATAATTTCGTGGTTAACTGTCAAGAATTTATACAAGAAAGATGTATGAGAGACAATTGAACAAAAAATGCAGACATTTCACTAATAAATATTCACATTACTATTTCGTTTTTCTCAAGAGTTTTTCTGATCCAAAAATCTCATTCACAGCCAGTAAAATAAAATTCTTTCATACACGTGAAGCTGGCTAAATACCCATTGGTGAAGGCCATTAACGAACAAACGAATGGACGAACGATAACCAATGATACTTTAGATATACCGTGGATAGAAAATAAAGTGAAATGAGTGGTAGTTGATCATCGGCTCAGTTGAACTGAGTAGGTACAAGGCAAAATCTATTAATAAATCCAGTTCACAAAATCGATATATTTAAAATCGATATGTTAAATTGTAAAAACGATTATTGGCAAAAATAATCGATACATCGCTGCGCAGTTAGACGAGTTTTGGGAGTTCAGATTGTAATCGAAGTGTGGTGTTGCCAGATTTAAAACGCACATATTATGTTGAAACGGTTAAATATTTAGCGCTTAATTTTTGACCGTTAAATGTAAATGATACTCTAGGTTATACACCTATCATCATTACCTAACGATGAAAGCTATCGAACTAATCCACACAAATATTGCAGGAGCTTGAGGGTAAAATGCTGAATATGGAAGGTTAGGCAACGGCGCAATCAGATGCCTGATATGGTATATTCCGCTTTTTAAGCACAATCTCAATTGTCAGAGGCGCTGTATTCATTTTTTAGGTGCAAAATGTGATATTTTTATACCTTTATATGTGCACGCGAACAATATTTTGTTTTTTTTTTATTTTTAAATGATATATTAGATAAATAACATAAAATAATTATAGGCATAAATGCGCATGCGCTAAGTAGCTACCTACTTCGAATATTTAATGAAGGTTATATTAAACATGGGTTCAAATATCTGCAAAATTTTGATATTACATTCAGCTACATACATACATGCATTGTTAAATAATAAAAACAGACAGCACTGTAGGCAGCCAGGCATACACCATATACAAAATGATTTTTTTTTTATTCTGGCACCATTGTCGGAAAACTGGCACTATTGGAACGTTGACAAAAGCTCACTCCAAAAATCTCTAGGAACAACACTAACTTAAACATAACCTGAATAATGTACATAAACAAAATTATTATTAAAACTTCTTGCATACTCGTTTTTCAAAAAAAAACTATAAAAAAACCAGAGTAAATTATTAAAATATTTCGAAATTTTAGTGGTAATGAAGAAAATACGACTTTAAAATTACAGAAAATGACAAACATAGTTATAGAAAGAAACCAAATATGCACAGACATATACCTAATATGTAACAAAAAAGGGCAAGATTATAGAAATATAGCACTATTTAAATATTCACAAATATAGTAAAAAACATGTTGGTAACATTTAGAGTAAGTATTGTAGCAACCAATCACAATAACTTCCTCTTCCAATAAACAATCAAATTACCTATGAAAATTCTAATATCAACAATAAATTGATGCTTTTTTGTTTTTGGTAAGTATACAAACAACGGTAGGTATTTTAGGCATTTTTATGTATCTACCTGATGCTAGAAGATGTAAGTATATTTACTACTATTTCCTAAAAAAAAAACATTTTACAAACGTTAAATCTTTCAGATTATACAAAAAAACATGAACATGGAGACATCCGTAGACGTGGGCCATATTGAGGTGAGTATTTTAACTATAAGTATTATATTTTTTCAAATCTTTTAACTTTATTTAACAAATATTTCACAAAAAAAAAATGGACGCCATCTAAATATCAAAATGAACCATTCAAACAAATATCTCTTCTCCTAAGTACTAATTTTACAATAAAATTGCTTGAATTTTATTAATATAATAAATAAAATGAATATCCTGCTTAATTATACTATTCCATTTAAATATTTTATTAGTATAAAACCATAAAATAGTACTTACTAAGGAGACATACTGCAATTTGTTTCACCGATAAAAGTACAACATATGATTGGTATCCCCTTCAACATTGTCCCAGATAAAAAATGAATCCATCACACATACAGTTTTTCTACCACAACTCAACCACAATTAAATAATAACAATTCTCATATATTATTTTGCATATTGTGGGTATAACACTTTTCAAGGAAAACCACAATCTTTCAAATATCGAAATAATCATTTTCTCCTCAAAATTTCTCATACACACTAACCCAATATATATTATCTGTTTGTAGCCAGCATACTCAGACATGTGGTTCTACACCGACATACTTAATACATAGTTATAGTAGTAATATAATTAATAGCTACAAAAGTTTAATCAACATTTTATGGCCGCAAAATAAGTTGGTCTGAATTAAGCCTAAATATTACAATTGCGGAATCCAAATACCTATTGTTCCTGTTAATAATAATAACTATATCAACTTCATTTCAGCATATTCCAAACGAGAATCAGCCGTCTGAGGTAGATGGCAAAAAAAATGTGAGTTACTTTAAATATTACGTTTGCTGGATACGAATACCTATTATTCCTATTAATAATAATAACTATATCAACTTCATTTCAGGATATTCCAACAAAGCCACTGCCGTCTGAGGTAGATGGCAAAAAAAATGTGAGTTACTTTAAATATTACGTTTGCTGGATACGAATACCTATTATTCCTATTAATAATAATAACTATATCAACTTCATTTCAGGATATTCCAACAAAGCCACTGCCATCTGAGGTAGATGGCAAAAAAAATGTGAGTTACTTTAAATATTACGATTGCTGAATACGAATACCTATTATTCCTATTAATAATAAACACTAAATTAACTTCATTTCAGTCTATTCTTCCTGTTAAACAAGGAGAAAATCCTAAAGGCAACAATAAGGTGAGTTACTTTATAGTTAATATAAATGAAACTCCAATTTCTATAATTACAGGGTGTTTAAAAGTTTAGTCACAATAAATTATCTACCCATATTTTTTGTAACCCTCGTATAATCAATACCAGTTTTTTCCTTGATTAGTGCATTTTATTTAGAAACTATTTACTCTCTTACAAAATTTTAGTTTGTGAAGCAGTTTAGAGATAATTTTTTTTTATGATATGCTGTTAATAATAAAATAAATTTGTGTCCGTAAATAAAATAAAAAATAAGTTTATGGCGTAACGGACAAAATAACATATTTTACCTACACAGGAAATTTTTCTTAATTTAGCAAGGCCTCAGTCTAATTCAGTAGAATCAAACCGAGGCATGGGTCGACAGATACTGACGAATTCGTTTCGCTCTTATTACGAACTCGTCAGAGTACCATAGTCGTTGATTTTTTTTCGAAATATCAACGAAACGGTTTTAGATATATCAATAAAATTTTACTAATGTATTTTATTTTTAGTTCTTAATAAGCCAAATTAAAATTAATTCCAAAATTACAATAATGAGCGTATCAAACTAAACGCGACGGGGGGAAACCACGTCTTAAATTTTTTGTCGTCGAAATATTTCACTTTTTGAGTTCATATTAATAAAAAAAATTGTATTTGTTTAAAAAAGGTACCTTCTTTTATTTTGTTAAAATACTTACATTGAGTTTACAAATTTACTTAATAATCCACAAAAAAAACAATAACATTACATATTACAAAATTTCCGTATCCCATCGTGGATTACCATGAAAATGCATTATTTAGCAAAAACAAACAACAGTTTTTAAGTAAACTAATATAATTAATAATACAAACTACATTAAACAAAAAACATCATCAGGAAATAATTTTGAAAAGCCTGTACCTCGGTTACAATACGTTTGAGGACCTACGTTTATATGAACTTTTTTTTCTTCAAATTCATTTTTCTATCGCCTGTATTAATTTAGTAAAACCAGCCTTACAACAATAAAACTAAAAACTCAAAATTTACTTTAAATATCTATTTCAAACACAATTTGGCATTCTAATTGATAAATTATAAATTTTAGAACAAAACCAGACAAAGGAACCACCACCGCCGCCGCCGCCTTCAATATATTGTAAGTAAATAGAAAAATACTTTACATATACCATTGTCTAAATTATATTTCGTTAAAATTACATCCAACATAGTCTATTACCACATATAAAAATGCATTTTTATATACTAATGTATACTTTTTATTTCCATAACGATCAAAATCAACATTTTAGAGGAGTAAGTTTATAATAATTTTTTTCGCCTGCCTGCACTTAAACAGAGTTTTACCGCCCAATTAGCGTCCGCTCTTTTTATTTTTTTTTTATAGATGGCGCTACTGTTAGATTTCCAATAATAACGTTAACATCAGTAGTTTTCACTCACTTAACTTATTGTGCATTCCATCTAGAGAATAAGTTGACAATTAATTGAGAAAATTTACTTAGGTAGTCGTCTGCCATTCCGCTAAACTCATTTAATTATTTAAAATTGTCCATTATTAATTAGTAATCACTTTTTAATTATTATTGTAATACCGAAATAAAGCTAAGATTCTAAAATCAAATTTCTATAGCGTACACGCTCAGATAATAATTTGACAGTTTCTTTCTACATTTAAAATACTCAACATTGACATGAGCCTGTCACATAAGTTTATCTGATCTGAGTTTGTCAAAGGATAACGCCTATTATCATGTACGTCAAAAAATACTCCCATTAATTACTGTCAAAAACTGTCAGTTCATAACAGTAATAAATAATTATTAAAATAAAGTTCTTTTGGTTTAATATTGTAGTATGAAGCGGCAGGCGAAAAACAGTTGTAAGCACCACTGGCGGTAAAGCCGCTGCAGCCCTTCCCTGTATAGCTGCCCTCGCTCACTCGTGCATCTATATAGCGGCGGGCTGCAACGAATGCTTTACCGCCTTTTATACTTAATATACTATTAATTTTAATTAGTTTTCATTACTTAGCAATACTTCACCACTACATCCCACCTACCACTTACATCAAATGACATTAATTTGAATATTTTAAAAATACAAATTAACAAATTTTTAAAATTACTCCATTTTAAATATCCCCTAATTTATTCAATACCAAATACAACATTTAAATAACAACATAAAATTTATTTACAAATTATTTCAATATAGGTACGCAACTCACATAGGTATTCACACAGCATATATCAATAAATTTGTTTATAATTTTTTTTCTAGCCAGCACGACGGGCCGATGAGGAGACGGTAAACATTCATAATATTTCTAATACCTAGATTATTAACATAATATTTAACATATCAACTACAAAAACACAAATATTTTCCACAAAATTAATTAAATTGAAAAAACATTTATTATACAACAAAATATTAGGATTATAATCAAAACAATTACAAAAGTTATCATAATAATATTACCACCAAAATAGTTCATTCTAACAATATCTATATTACCCCAAACTTCAACGTCGCCTCCACAAAATGCATTTATAAATAACACATTAGCAGCACATCACAAACATGTTTCGAAAATATAAACCCCCCAACATCAACCAAAAGAAATCAACTACAAATAAAACGATTTACCACAATCAACAATTAACTAGAATTCTCATGTCCCCATCGACATTTTCCAGATGTGAGCTATTTAAAATTCTTCTCCCTATTTTTCTTCTAAATTAACACATAATTTTGTCAACAAAATTAAATTAAACTAAAAATGTTTGTTGTTGCATACCATTGTCCTCTTTTAGTTAATGTGATTTTACTGATTATGTAAATTTATACATCCGAAACATATTTCTAACGTGCTGCTAATATAATACTAATAATTAATCTTTATTAAGGTAACTTTGTAGTTTCTTTCTTTTTTTTTTTATTAATTCATTTCAAAATGATATTTTACTAGCAAAGTATCTATTTAAAACTAATTTCTAATCATACACTAGGTACAATCACTTTTTTCTTACTAAATCACTACAAAAAAACCATTACATACATACATAAAATATCATTTAATTTTAAATTACCATAATAGCTGCTTTCTTTCGCTACTGATTTCAGAATCCAAACGCGTTTGAATTCACTGATCATGTTCTTTCGTTAAAAACGCATTTTCTGATTCATCCCCAAATGAACACCCATCGCAATCTCGATCCGTAATTCTTTTGACTCTTTTAGGCAAACTTATCGAGCGTTCTTTCATTTCTTCTCTAAAATCACGATTCAAAAATCCAACAAATCCGGATCAAAAAAACTAGCAAAAAAAAGCAACTATTATGTACAAAGAAAAAAATATCAATAAACTAATCTTTTAATGTTCTCCACAAAAATTTGAATCCACATATATCCACATTTTTAATTAAGGTACCCAAAACGTACAATTACTATATTCACTAAACAATACTTTTTTTTTTTTTACAGATTTTAAAATACAATATTTTAAATAGAATTATAGATTCTCTGAATAAAAAATAGTTATGCGTTTGTTTTATAACTACGGACGACTTTAGGGACAGTAATTTTGTCACATTTTCCATAACAATTAAATAAAAATATAATATTTCAACAATACTTTATCAACTATAACATTGCCTTTAAAAACAATAGCTGTAGGTGTGGCATTATTAATACAAATTTATTTATCTCCTAAATTTGACAGAAACCACGTAATTGCCATGTTTTATAAAATTTAAATTTCAATTTTTGTTTGAAATAATGCTTTTTACCGCTAAATTTTAAATGTACTATTATAAATGCTGGCTTTCTAATAAAAAAAAAACCAGAAAAATTCACTGTCTCTAAAGTCGTCCGTACCTACCTGTTTTTTATTATTTTTCCTATTTAAAACAAAATAAAAATTAAAAAAAAAAACCAAATTAATGTTTTATTTATGTACAAAACTATTATTCACTATAAGATCAACATAAATATGAAACTAAAAAAAATAATACTCATATCATTTAATAACAACACATTTATACTTTTCAAAATATCTACTGAACTAATTTTCACCAAATATCTTCAATAACTAAACTAATAATATATTCTATTTCTATACAATACCTCTATTGTACTGCATCGAACAATGAAGGTATACCTAATTTATTAATTAATGATACAAAATCTAAAATCCCAGAAAATGACAACAAAATCTGGCTCAATAATATGGCAACGCTGCTATACTTACATCTACATGATTAATTCTGCAAAAATCCGCACATCAGAATCATAAACATCCATAATCTATACTGATCACATCATCCATATTATGAAAACAGAAGTAAGACACACAAGCAAATATTCATTGAAGTTTATAAAAAGGCCATAATACAGACAAACATTTTTTGCATCCAGCTACATATGCTTTTAACAAAGTATTTTGTGAAACTATGTATCTACTATTTACTGAAATTTATTAGATATCTGAAAATACCAACAATTACAATTTACAATTTTTATAAGGTTCGCCATTTATCAGGAACAATTTGTTTGAGATACCTTATTATGTCGTTTATGTTGTACTTATTAATGAAGTTTATAAAAAGGAAGGTAGGTACATTACAATATTTAGATTTGTTTGAAACTAAACTAAAGGTTACTAGGTCAATTTCATCTTATTAATCTCGGTCAAGGTTGTTTCCAAATAACTAATGACGTACGTACTTAGCTGACTAATTTTATTATAGATATACAATTTTCGTATTAAACCTAACTTTACCTGTTTAATTAATTAAATTTAGTATTTTATATTAATAATAGGCACTTATTTTTCTGGTAATTATATATTTCTTATAATCGTCACAAAATGCAGAAAATCAATAATTTCAAATGTCTATTTTAGTTCATCGTGTCACAACGAACATTAATTTACATTTTTATAAACAAATAGACAATGTCACACTTTAAAACAACATGTAATTATTAGCGCACATAATTTAAAAGACTTTGATACCGGAAACATTTGTACTATTACTTGCAAAATGCAAGAAATATCAACAAAAATCTTAAGAATGACAAACATTTTTTCTTAAAGATGTTGCACCGTACTGTTCACTGAAACAGGAAATTAAATGTGTTATTTTACTGTGTTGCCAAACTCCCACATAAACCATTATTATATCACTTAACTATTATTTATTATTATTTATAAATATTATATAATTTTTGAAGGAGGTTAGAATCTATATCATGTCAATAACACACTACTAATCAGTGTTGGTAATATCATTGCCTACAATATCAGATCAGCTAAAATATGATCACCTACTTACTTATGCAACATATTGAAATTAGGTAATTTCTTGGTTAACTGTCAATAGAATTTATACAAGAACGATGTATGAGAGATAGTTGAACAAAACATGCTGATATTTTACCAATAAATATTTACATTACCAAGTCGTTTTTCTCAAGAGTTTCTCTGATCCAAAAATCTCATTTACAGACATTAAAATAAAATTCTTTCATACGTACGTGAAACTGGCTAAATACCCATTGGTGAAGGCCATTAACGAACGAATGATCGAACGAAACCAATGATAATTTTGTCGTTTCGTGTATAAAAAATAAAGTGAGATGAGTGGTAGGTGATCATGTCACAGCGGTTCAGTTAAACTCCTCATAATGCTTTATAGTCAATGATATTGTGGTTGAAGCTAGGCACAGCCTATTTAAATAGCATATCATCGGTTCCAATCTCTCTCAAAATGACAAGTTATAATGCAAGTGATATGAGCGGTAGGTGACATCACACCAGCGGATCTGAGGTAGTAAAAAGGTATCGACAATTATCTTCAATTGTACATACATTCAAATTATAAGCTGTTTAATTATGTCAATTAATTTTATAGTAAAGTGAAAATAGTCAATTAGGCCAAAAATTGGAAAAAAAAATGGCGCCATCTTTCGCAGTATAGACGAACTATACAGTGAGTTTTTATAGATTGCCTTCATATTAGTTCTTTTAAAAGCTTCACAGAACAGACTATCTCGGAAACCTGTTCTTAAGAACCTTTCCGTTCTTTTCTTAACAACTCTAATTTAAAATCATTGCCTTTACAAACAATGATGAAATTTATAAATATGCATAAAAGACATGTGAAGGGAAATTGCTGATATTTCGTGCAGACGGATAAAGCCTGATAATATGATACATCAGTTCAGTTGTAGAAAAATAATAGATAAAAACCTATAGAGGAACTATTATCCCCACCAAGTTCCTTATACTCCATACATTTTTATGTCGATATTGTCAAATTGTATGAAGATTTTTTAAAATCATATTGGAGATTTTATTAATTAAAATCGTATAAAATATTCCTATAGTATTTCGATTCTGGCTCACTTTTCAAGCATATTCGCATTTTGATATAGGTAAGTGATTTTATTGTCATCTGTCAATCTGTCGAAACATACTATTATTGGTTTTAAAAATTAATGTACAATTACCATTTAAATTTTTGTTAAAGTAGATAGATAGAAAACATAAAACATATTACTTGATTTCAACTGTAACGAATTTTTTAAAATTATGATACCTATAGCAGTTATTGTATTCCTTATGAACAGGACTTAATCTTAGGCACATATTTATTTTATTATCAAGATACCTAGAAAAACAAATGAATATCATGATGCTTAAAAAAAGAAGCCAAGCCAAGCCAAGCCAAACCTTTGTCAAACGTCAAACCTATTCCTATTTCAAGTAAATAGAAAATTTGTGCAGTTTCGTTAATATATTTTGTTAAATTATAGTTTTATTGTGAACATGCCGCGCAGAAAGAAGTCGAATCTTTCTTCTAAAAAGGGACGCGATAGCCGGGGTAGAAATACCAGAAAGGAAAATGTAATATCCAATACCCAAGCCACAGGTAAGTAATTAATATTTTATATAGGTACTTCAGTACATTTCAAATAACAATTAACTACTAATAATTCCATATTCTGTTCCACTCTTCTCGATTTCAATTTACACATTTCTTAGATCTTTGAAATATTCCAATTTTGAACTATGAAAACTTTTTGCCTTTATAAGGATAAGTTTTGCCAATAAAAGTTACTTTGTATGTGACTTCGGAACATCATTTTAGTTTTGTATTTATCTATAATACTACCTAATTTCCAAATGTACCTATATGTTTTAGTATCGACTGACACTGATTTAAATACACAATTGACCGAAACACAGTTACTTGAAGAACAAGTAGGTACTCCCAGCGAAAGCCAAGTGCCTGGTTGTAGTACTACAGAACCACATCATGAAGTAACTATAGTTGTGGGAAGTGCACAGTCAGATGGAGATGGTGCTACTATTGCGAATAATGCCGTTGTTAAATGTAGCAGTAATACATGTAGCAATAGTACAGGCACCACAGTTGGTACTCGTGGACATAATTTTTATAATGCGAATGGTATGTTATAACATTATTTATTAGTAGTTTTTATCAGTATTAATCTGTAGGTATCTTACATTCTAAAAATATTGTCCAAAAACTACTTTGATAAACATTCAAAATACGGCAACGCTCCTCGCATAGAGGCAGAATACTCAGCGCCTCGTATAATATCCTTTTATCTTCGACTCACACATTGTATTCGAGCTTAGTTTCATACACAAACATTTAGTAATATACTGTGTTCAAGATAAGAATGGTATAGCATTGGATTCTTGGAATCTGTAGAAGTTACAATGCCGGTTAAATTATTGTTACTTTTTGAGGAGAATAAGATAACTTTTACACATTTTCACTACGACGTTTCATTTTTTGAAAAACCATCATCAGCTTGGTGTTTTTAAATACGGTCCTAGATTTTTTATTGTTAATTTTAAAGCCATTTTCAATTCTACAATAGTTGGTATATCACACGGCTTTAAAATTTAACAGTAAAAAATTCAAGTTGATAATGGTTTTTGGAAAGCGAAGCTATGCCATTCTTATTTTGGACACAGTGTTATACTAAAATTCACGAAAAACAAAAGACCAAAATAATATGTTTTTTCTTTTATAGCTATTTCCAATTTAAATGGAAATCAACGGCAGAAAAGAAATGGTGAACATTTTAGCCAACGTCCAGGTCCGAGTAGAGTAGCAGTTACCGATAATACAAATGGTAAATATAATTTTTAATGAAATTATTGATATACAGGGTGTTAGTAAATAAGTGCGACAAACTCCAGGAGATAATTCTGCATGAAAAATAATGACAGTTTGCTATATAAACACATGTCCGCAAATGCTTCGTTTTCTGAAATAAAAGATGTTAAAGTTGTTCTTAAAAACTGCAGGTTTATTGATTCCTTGAAACCGGTGGAGAGATGCAAATGAAATTTAGTGGGTTTTAAGAGGTAGTTATTGCGCATTTTTCGGCATGCAATTAAAAATTTTATGTTCATCAGTGGCGCGCATACAGGTACCTAATAATCTCAATTTTTTAAAGAAAAAAATGGTACGCCACTGAAATTTTTCAAATTAAAAATCATTTTGGAATTCCTCGTTCAATT
This sequence comes from Apoderus coryli, assembly GCA_911728435.2. Taxonomy (NCBI): domain Eukaryota; kingdom Metazoa; phylum Arthropoda; class Insecta; order Coleoptera; family Attelabidae; genus Apoderus; species Apoderus coryli. The sequence continues at coordinate 3,036,220 of OU452204.1, read as the reverse complement.
TGTGATAAAAAACCTCTCTTGCCTTATTATCGTAGGGGGCACCGTTTTTATGCAAAAGAAATTAAACATCTTACCCCATATTTTTCATTTCTTTAATACATTATCAAGTACTATCTAATACAATAAACATTAAACCAAAACAATAAGAGAAAATAACACTAATAATAAAGAAACGCGAATTTGACATTTCGTTAATATATTCGTGTTTAACAGAATGTTGACAGTAGTCTACTAGCGTCGCCGCAAGATGTTTTATTCTTTTGCACAAATGCCCTCTACGATGAAAAAGCAAGAGATTTTTTATCACAAATTGAACGAGGAATTCCAAAATGATTTTTAATTTGAAAAATTCCATTAGCGTACCATTTTTTTTCTTTAAAAAAATTGAGATTATTAGGTACCCGTATGCGCGCCACTGATAAACATAATTCTTAATTGCAAGTCAAAAAATGCGCAATAACTATACCTCTTAAAACCCACTAAATTTCATTTGTATATCTCCACCGGTTTTAGAGCAATCAATAAATCTTCTTCAGTGTTTAAGAAAAACTTTAACATCCCGTATCTAAAAAAACAAAGAATTTGCGGACATGTGTTTATATAGGAAACTGTCATTATTTTTTCATACAGAATTACCTCCTGAAGTTTGTCGCACTTATTTACTAACACCCTGTATACACTGTATCCAAGATAAGCGGAGGGATAGCATTGAAATCTTGAAAAGGGTAGGAGTTACAATGTCGGTTAAATTTGAGAAAAGTTGTAGGTACAATTCATTCACCTTTTAAATAGTGTTTTAAAAAATAAACTAACTTTAGCCGGTTTCCAGAATTTTTGAAACAATTTTTGCGATTTTAGTTTTTATTTATTTTTGATATTATTTTTACAAATATTAAAAATATGCAAAGCACTTTCTCATTGTTACTTTTTGAGGAGAATAAGATAGCGTTTACAAGTTTTCACTACGACTTTTTGTTTTTGGAAAACTATCATCAACTTGGTTTTTTTAAATACGACCCTGGAATTTTTATTGTTAATTTTAAAGCCATTTTCAATTACAAAATAGGTAGCATCACACGTAATGGTTTAAAAAAGTTTTCAGTGTTTTTAGCGGGTATTAAGAATTATTCAAGAAAAAATCGTTATAGTTTGGCACTTATTTTGCGTAAAACATGTGAAGTAAATGGAGGCAGATTCGAACATCTTTTGTAGATATTTTGTTTTTTTTTTCTCAGTTTTGTGTAAATAACTTTTAAATATTTCGCCACTATTTACAATGCTAAATGTTTAACAAACAAAAATAATCCTTTCGGATTAATAATACAAATCACTACCTGATTGAAATGTAAATTTGTCAGTGGCTCTTATGTTAAAAAATTTTGATAAAACTTAATATAAACAAAAATGTAAATTAAAAAACTTATCTTTATGGAGTCCTAACATTTCACGAACCAATCTGTTCCCGTCGTCAGAGGATAAAAAACAGTAATATTTAATTTGTATTTTCACTAAATATTAGTAAGAACCATTTTCACATATTGACATTTTTCAACTAATCAATTTGACGTTGGTGATAAATAAAGTAATCTAAACTATACTTGGTGTTTGAACTATACAATATTGAACCAAATTCTATCAATACCTATCTATAAATTTTTATTGAGCCCTTTAGTATATACCAACCAAATTTGGTAATTTCCGAACAAGGAGAAAAAAAAATATTTAATACCAAAATGGAATATACAGGGTATTTCATGAAATATAAAACTGCGATATCTAAAACGATACTGGAACACCCTATACACATGATAATATATGCTGGAAATAGTTTACATTAAGCTCTAAAACTTTCGTATTTAACATTTCCTTCTACAGGGTGAAACAACACCGTTAAAAGGGGGTGTACGTTTATAAATGAACACCCAGTACATACAATGATTTTCAACTTACTTATCTTACATGTAAATGATAGGAAATAATTTAGATTGGCATATGGATGAACATAGCAGAAATAAACATGTAATTTCAACCCCCCAAATAAACAAAATTTCAACAATTTCTTTAAAATAAATTACCATATCGATATATCTACATTTTTAATTTAATTTGTTATGTTATACGGAAATATGTTATGATTGAAAAAAATGTTCATTTCATTTTTAGCTAATCCTCTACCTGGGAACAAACGGCTCCGTAGAGTCTCTTCGTCACAAAATATTGTTTTGGAACAGCAATCGCAATCCGTTGAACACATTGAAGTAGATGATGCTATAATTAATTTATCACTAACTGAGTTAGCATCATCCCAACCAGGTAATTATTATTCAACTAAAAAATACCCGCTTCGTTTTCTTTATTTATCATTTAGGTATACTAAAATAATTGTGTGTATTGATTTTTTCGGAGAATTACCAATATTACAGAGTGTTTCTATATTCGACCGACAACACTCTACCACCAAACATATACCTTTAAAGGAATTAGTTGTCCAGTTATAAAGTCTCAAAGGTTCAGCTCCAAAATGTTCCATAATTCAAAAACACCTCTAAATATTTGTTTTTTTATTTCTTAACTGATAAGTTTTTTTACAAAAGTCATATTTTGACATAAACAATCTTTTTAAAAAATTAACCAGTGGCATGCTATAGGAATTAGTGATACTTTTTATACCCCTATTTTTTACACCACTGGAAAGAAATATATATCTTTGTAATTTTCTTTAATTCCCTATTTATTTTTGTTTATAAAAATAATAACTATTTATGGGTCTAAACTGAACTGTTTTGCAGGAATTTGACTCTAAAGTAAAGTTTTCGAAATAGAGCCAGTGTCCTTTCTTATCTGTACACCCGGTACATATACTCCCTTTACTTGCAGATTTTTGTTCGAAGCAAATCCTACAAAACTGTTCACTTTAGACCCATAAACAGTTTTTACTTTTTTAAGGGAATTAAGAAATAAGTAAAATAATATATTTATCCAATGGCGTATCACATAAAGAGATAAAAAATGTTACTAACCCTTATAGCATGCCACTGGTTAATTTTTTAAAAAGTTTGTTGATGTCCAAATATGACATTTCAGTCACTAAATTTGAAAAAAAAAACGGCATTTTCCAATTATGGCAAATTTTCGATTTAAATTTGAACCTTTGCCATCCTGTTTCTAAACAACTAATCCCTTTAAGAGTATTTCTAAATTCGACCGACAATGCTCTACCACAAAAAACTCTGGCTAACTCATGTATTTTGATATAAGGACATATACCAGGGACATGCACACACAGTTGAAAGTAGGAACCTTTACTTGCAAACTTTTGTTTACAGGCAAATTCCTACAAAGCTGCTCACTTTAAATACATAAAAAGTTTTTTTTTTATCTTCTGTTAAATATTTAAGTAAGTTTTCTTTATTTAGGTTGTAGGTCGTAAACAATAAAACTCAGTTTTAAATATCACTAACGTTTTGATCTATATTAGATCATCCTCAGAGTGAATTTTTTTTGAGTTTCTTTTGTCTTATTAAAATGTCAGCCATAGAAACAATTAGGGTTACTCTAAATATCTTTTGATGCAATTAGTAATTCCTATATTATATGAAATAATATATGTATTCATCTAATAATATAATTTAAATATGGTTTATTAGTCGTTATAGGAACCAAGAAGAATGCTGACTAATAAACCACGTGTGACTAATAAACCATATTTAAATTATATTATTAGATGAATACATATATTATTTCATATAATATAGGAATTACTAATTGCATCAAAAGATATTTAACTCTATTATTATTATTATTAACTCTAATTGTTAATTAACTCTAATTGTTAATTGTTTCTATGACTGACATTTTAATAAGACAAAAGAAACTCAAAAAAAAATTCACTCTGAGGATGATCTAATATAAATCGAAACGTTAGTGATATTTAAAACTAAGTTTTATTGTTTACGACCTACAACCCAAATAAAGAAAACTTACAGAAATATATTTATTCCAGGGACGTAAAAAATAGGGGTATAAAAAGTTTCGCTAACTCCTATACCCTGCCACTGGTTAATTTTTTAAACAGATTATTTATGTCAAAATATAACTTTTTGAAAGAACATATCGGTCACTAAATTTGAAAAAATATATTTAAAGGAGTTTTTGAATTATAGCAAATTTTTGATTTTAAATTTGAACCTTTAACATCGTGTATCTAGACAACTAATCCATTTAAGGATGTTTCTAAATTCGACCGACAACGCTCTACCACACAAAGCTTTCGCTAATTCATATATTTTAATATAAGGACATATACCCTTAAAAAGCTTAGTTGTCAAAGTTAATTTAAAATCGAAAATTTGCCAAAATTCAAAAAGTCTTTTAAATATTTCTTTGAAATTTAGTAACTAACTTTACTTTACTTTAAAGAAATCTTATTTTGACATAAATAATCTTTTTAAAAAATTTACCAGTGGCATGCTCTAGAGGTCAGTAACACTCTTTATCTTTCTATTTTTTACGCCACTGAAATAAATTTATCTTTCTTTTTTTGTTCCCTGTTAATTTTTTCTGAAAAAAGCAATAACTTTTTATGGGTCTAAAATGAACAGTTTTGCAGGAATTTGCCTCTACACAAATGTCTGCAAGCAAAAAATGCTTATTAATAAAGTACACACAGTTGAAAGTAGCAACCTTTACTTGCAAACTTTCGTTTAGAGGCAAATTCCTGCAAAGCAGCACTTTAAAGATAAAAATTTATTCGTTTTTAAGCAAAAATTAACAGAAAATTAACAAGAAAAAAAATTATAAAATATATTGAAGTATTCCAATGGCATAAAAATATTGCATGCCAATGATTAATTTTTAAACATATTATTTATGTCAAAATGACTTTTTTAAAGAACATATCGTCACTAAATTTGAAAAAAATATTTAAACGAGTTTTAGAATTATGGCTAATTTTTGATTATAAATTTGAACCTTTGACATCCTATTTCTAAACAACTAATCCCTTTTTTGGACCCTGTCTAACTGTAGACAAATTTCCCTGAAAAATTTATATTTTATTATAGGTACAGGGGTTTTCTAAAGTCGACCGACAATACTCTACCACAAAAAACTCACGCTAATTCATGTATTTTGATATAGCGACATATTATACCCTTAATGAGCTTAATTGTCTAGATACAAGGTGTCAAAAATTTTAATTTAAAATCGAAAATTTGGCCATAATTCAAAAAGTTTTTTTAAATATTTTTTCCAAATTTAAGAACCGATATGTTTTTTAAAAAAGTCATATTTTCACATAAATCATCTTTTTAAAAAGTTAGCCAATGACATATTATTAGAGTTCGTGACACTTTTACCTACCTCCAATTTTTTTACGCCGCTGAATTAAATATATTTTTTTTATTCCCTGTTCATTTTTGCTTAAAAAAGTAATGACTTTTTGTATCTCTAAAGTGAACAGTTTTGCAGACATTTGCCTCTAAACAAATGTTTACAAGTAAGTAAGAATGCGTATTAATTAACACATAGTTGAAAGTAGAAACCTTTACTTGCAAACTTTTGTTTACAGGCAAATTCCTACAAAACTATTCAACTTAGGTCCATAATAAATGATTAGTTTTTAAAGCAGAAATTAACAAGAAATTTAATGAAATTAAAAAAATGATTAATATTTCAATGTTGTGTTGTTTTACGTATATCTAACACTGCTGCATTAGCGAAAATATTCCTCAAATTAATTTTTTTTCCTATTACATCCGTGTACTAATTTAAAAAAAAAACAATTTGTTAATTCTCTATATTTTTTAAATATCAAACATTCAACATCAATTGCATCATACACATTTTCATAGTATAACAATTTTTATACTAAAAATCGAAAGAAAAAACAATTTAAAATACTACATGTTTATTTTTTGTACATATTTTTAATATTATTTTATTTCAGTTCACGGTAATGACGAAGAGATTCAAAGTCAACAAATAATTCCTATGGAAATTGAGGAATTACACAATGCCAATGACGACAACCTTCAAATTCAAAATGTTCCACTGGAAGATGTTGTCGACATGGAAATTGAACAATTGGAGATTGTCAACAACGACAATTTACCTAATGTTCCATTAGAAGTTGTTGCTGATTTGCAAATTGTCAATAACGACAATCCTCACAACCCAAATCAAAATAATTTGGCTGACAGATTGGCTGAATTTCAAGAAGAAGTGGATGTTCTTATGGCTGACCTGGGTCGCCTGAGAAATTTAAGACAACTTCATCCAGGTTATTTGCGTGGTTTTGAAAGGAATGCAGAACCTCTACATCTTGGGGCTATGGATAGAGAATGCATCTTTTGTGGTGCTTTGTATTTCTCCATGGAGCGTACCGCTCGACTAGATTATAATAAATGTTGTAAAGGTGGTAAAGTTCATGTTGATAATCTGCCAACCCTACAGCCTTTTCCACCAGTCTTGCAACAGTTATTTACAGGTCGTCATCCATTATCTAGAGAATTTAAAAGAAATTCCATTCGCTATAACAATGCGTTTCAATTTGCTAGCATGATGGCAAATCTTAGGGAATTTCGAAACCCAGGCCCATTCACATATTCTGTGCAAGGGAAAGTATATTATCATTATTCAAATGTTAATATAGCTAATCCACAGCCCAATCGTGGTCCAATTTATTATTTGGATGCTAATGCCGCAATAAATCAGCGCATAGCCAATCAACCACGTTATAATCTCAATATCAATTTGATTCAAATCTTGGAAAATGTCATGCGTACATTTAATCCATATGCTAATGCATATATGATGCTACGTGAAGTTTTCGATCGAGAACAACAACGCAATAACGAAATTCCAAATGTAGTGTTAGAATTGTTAGCTGTTAGAGGAGACAGACGTTTCGATTTACCTACTGTAAACGAAGTAGCCGCTGTATATCCGTTTAACAATGAACTTCCTCCTACATCAAATCTCAGAATTTTCGTTCGTAATCAAATTGAAGGTCCAGGTAGGCGTGAATTATTTCACCAGCTCTCTTACTTGGATTCGAGAGTAGATCCTTTATCATTTCCATTATTATTTCCAAATGGTGAATTTGGGTGGTCTCTTCAACTTACCCACAGAAATACCAATACAAAAGTGACATTGTGTCAGTATTATGCATTTCGATTAGCATACAGGCGTGAAAATGACGAAAATCCATTTGACCGATTTAAACACGCTGCTCAGTTGACCCAACAATTCATTGTTTCTGCATTTATTCGCATAGAAGCAAATAATATTGAATACATCAAACAAAATCAGGGTCGCCTTCGGGCTGAATATTATCAGGGACTCATGGACTATCTCCATCAAGTAGCTGTTGAAAACGAAGCGGAACAAGTCGGCCGAATGACGATTTTGCCTTCCACGTACGTGGGTAGTCCCAGATACATGCATCAATTGTTTCAGGACAGTCTCTGTCTAAATAGTAAATTTGGAACTCCAACATTATTCATTACAGTCACTTGCAATCCTAATTGGCGAGAGATTGTGGAGAACATTCCTCCAAATGATGATCCTAATAATCATCCTATGTTGGTAGCAAGGGTCTTCAATACCAAATTAAATCAGTTACTGAAAGAAATTTTAGATGACTGTATTTTCGGCGTACCAGTATGTCAGTTCTATACTATAGAATTTCAAAAGCGTGGCTTACCCCATGCCCACATCGTTTTGACTCTAAGAGCAGAAGACAAAATGATGGATACAAATCGAATAGACCAAGCTGTTTCTGCTGAACTTCCAGATCGTGACTTAGAACCAGAACTATTTAGCTTGGTTGTAAAACACATGATACACTCTCCATGTGGCCCTGAAAATCCTAATGCTTCTTGCATGGAGGACGGCCGCTGCAAACGAAAGTATCCCCACAACTTTTGTGATGAAACTACTATTGATCCTCATGGTAGAGTGACTTTCAAAAGACCAAACAATGGTAGGGAAACGTTCATTAGGAACACTCATGTTGTTGATAACAAATGGATTGTTCCGTATAATCGATATCTTTTACTTAGGTATCAAACACATATTAATATTGATGTTTGTGCTAATACTAGGGTCGTGAAATATCTCCACAAATATGTTTTCAAAGGCGTTGACCGTGCTCTCCTTCATTTAGAAGTACGCAACGTACTAAATTATGACGAGACTGAAACATATTTAGCTGGCAGATACCTAACTGCACCTGAGGCTGCATATCATATTAATCAATTTAAAATTCATGATATAACACATACTGTTTATCGTCTTCCAGTGCACTTACCACACAGGAATATTGTTCATTTTGAAAGGGGCAATGAACGTCAAGCTGTTGAGAGAAATCAAACAACACAGCTTACAGATTGGTTTAGACTGAATCGAGAAGATGTTGGCGCTCGCCAACACCGTTACCCAGACATTCCCCAACATTATGTCTGGAAAACGCCTCAAAAACGTTGGCAACAACGTCAACGAGGCGTTGAAAAAATGATTGCTAGAATGTACAATGTGTCCATTCGCAACACAGAACAATACTATCTCCGAGTATTGTTATTACATGTTAGAGGAGCCACATCATACGAAGATCTTCGCACTGTTGATGGTAAGGAATTATTTCTTTCAAGTATTTCATTCTGCTAAACTTTTTTTATGCATACTTGCAGACACTTTGTACGATACTTTCCTGGATGCGTGCCGTGCACGTTTACTTCTTGACGATGATCAAGAATGGAACCGAGCATTACAAGAAGCTCGAGAGCACCAAGTACCTAAAGTTATTAGAAGACTTTTTGCTCACATCTTAATCTTCGGAGAAGTAACTAATCCATTGGAATTGTGGGAAGTGTTTCGTGACTGTATGATGGAAGATTACATTCATCGCGGTTACAATAACAACAGAGCGGAACAACAAACGCTTGCATTTATACAGAGCATTATGTTGAGAAACAACAAACGTTTGTCTGATTTCAATCTTCCAGAACCACAGGAAAGATTGGAATTAAATGAGGTGCCTATAAATCCTCAAGATGAACTCCTTGCAGGAATTCAAATGCGAGATCAATTAAATGAAGATCAGCGCAACGTTTTCGACAGGTAAATTTCTTTAATTTACGTTTTTTTGAATGTTATAAATAATTGAATGCTACCGAATACAGTTTCAACAAATTACATTACATTTTCATTTATTTTCAACTTTTGTATTATTGCTTCATACTGTATTATAAATTACATGCATTAACATATCCATAACAACAGTGGATATTCTTTACAAGCATTATATACTGTGTCCAAAATAAGAATGGCATAGCATTGATATCTTAGAACCGGTGAAATTTACAATGTCGGTTAAATTAAAAAAAAGTTGTACAATGTAAATACCTTTCAAATGAAATTTTCAAAAGTAAAGTAACTTTAGCCGTTTTCAAGAATGTTTTAAAATACAATTTTTGGCAATTTTAGTTTTTATTTATTTCTGACTCTGACATTATTTTTACAAACATAGAAAAATTACAAACACGGTATACACCACGGGCATTACTAGATTATAATTGCCTTGGTAGATAAATAGCTACTCTGTACTTTTGCAATTACACTTTACATTCAGTCACCTAACAGTTATGCAACAACAACCTTTTACATATACTTTTTTTTTTCAGAGTTATAGCTGCTGTTGAAAATGACAATGTAGAACCACGCTTATTCGCTGTCACTGGTTGCGCTGGAGCGGGAAAAACTTTTGTTTTTAACGCTTTAATTACGTATTTGAATGGTAGAGAACTTCCCGTAATACCTGTATCTTGGACTGGCATTAGCGCCAGCTTAATGAAACAAGGTAGGACTTTACACTCTCGCTTTAAACTTCCAGTTCCCCTTACAGATACGTCTGTCTCAGAACTGCGAGCTAATAGTCAAGACGGTCGTTCTATCAAAAATGCCAAACTTATCATTTTTGATGAAATGTCAATGATACCTCGATTAGCGTTAGAACTCATCAACAGAGTTTTAAAAGATCTATGCGGCAACGACAAATTATTCGGCGGAAAAGTTATCCTACTTTCTGGTGACTTTCGTCAAACATTACCTGTCATGCCTAACGCATATCGGTCACAGATTGTTGCCGAAACTCTGCAATACAGCTTTCTGTGGCAATCATTTACCAAATTGCAATTAGTTACTAACGTGCGAGCACGTCCAGAAGAACGAGAATTTTCCGAATGGTTGCTACACTTGGGAAACAACACTTTACCTTCTGTCAATATTCCTTCCTTACCAAGTCTATTTGTGGTTCCAGCACAATGTTTAGTGGCTTCCAAAGAGGAACTTTTGACAATTTGTTTTCCAAATTTGCAACCAGGAACTGTTCCTAAGTGTGCCATTCTAGCACCCCTAAACGAACATTGCAATGCCATAAATTTTGGAATCGTTCAAAATATGGAAGGTCCTGCGACTACCTATTATAGTGCGGACAAAATTTTATATGAAAACGATGAAGAAATTGAGGCAGCCAATTATCCTGTTGAATCGCTTAACTCACTCCAACCAAATGGCATGCCAGAACATAAATTGATTTTAAAGGTTGGAGTTGTAGTTATGCTTTTACGGAACATGAATTGCGATCTGAGTTTATGCAATGGCACTCGGTTGCTAATTACTCGATTGTACCAACATAGCATTGAAGCGAGACGAATCGATATGACAGGAACGTTAACTGATCATACTGTCTTGATTCCGCGTATTGATTTAACTGAGACTGTCGCCTCTCTTCCTTTCAAGTTGCGACGTCGACAATTTCCAGTTAAAGTTGCATACGCTATGACAATTAATAAATCCCAAGGTCAAACATTTGACAAGATAGGTATTTATTTACCTTATCCTGTATTTTGGGATGATGTACACTGCCTTCAGTCGTACGAAAGGTTTCGATTGTGTACATGTTTGTGTAGAGAACACCAGCTCACAAGGTAAATTACACCCTACTTCTGATGAGGTCTACACTAAAAACATTGTTTTTACAGAAATTGTACGTTAAGTATATATTTCCATTCATATCACATTAATAACATGCAATCTCGCTGTTGATATTTAGAAATACTCTTTGTATCATTATTTCAGCTTGAGAATTACATAAATTTAGCTAATAATTGAGATTTTTTAGTCTCTTATTGGCAACATTAATATGTTTGCACGTCTATTGATATGTTTACATTTGGTTGTCAATACTGACTTAACCATTTGAATAAATGAAACAGTAAAAATTTGAGTTGAGGATACTTTTTCCATAAAATCTGAGTTGAGGATACCTTAAACTTGCTAATAATTGAGATTTTTCTACAATCTCTATTAAAAAAAAATAATAAGCACCTCTTTTGGCATATTGACATTTTGATATCAATATTGAGTTGAGCATTAAGTTGGGCCTCTATTGATTAATTTACATTATGTTGCCATTATTGAGTGAGCTCTTACATTAATCCTCCTCAGATAATTTTCTGCTAATAATTGAAATTTTTTACAGTCTCTTACTAACAGAAAATAATACTTAGCGCCTCTTCTGACATTTGACATTTTGATATCAATATTGAGTTGAGCATTAAGTTGGGCCTCTATTGATTAATATACATTATGTTGTCATTATTGAGTTGTGCTTTTGTGTCCTCCTCAAATAATTGTTTCATATTATTATTATAAACTTCGAAATTATAATTCTATGGTTGAATGACGATCCTAATTAAAAATATTTATTTTGAAAAAATAAAATCTACAAAATGACAAAACCAAATGGATGTATTTTTGTGTTTCAATATAATGTTCCAAGCATAATTATTTCAAATTTGTATTTGTTTTTTATAACTGTTTTGGCGCTTCAAAGTACCAAAAAATCAACATTGATAATGTTCCCATCCAACCATAGAATTATAATTTTTATTTTTTTCTTCTATTTCAATAATAAATTAATTGAAATGCAAAAAAGTTAATAAAAAAATTCTTATATCTTTGTAAAACTATTTTTAACTTTCACATGATTCTTAAATTTTCAATATTTGTTAATTAAATTATTCTGTAACATTAGAGTTAGTTTTAAATTTTATTATATTGTAAAAAACCATCTAAATACAATTATATTCAACAAACGAAATTTACATTCACATACGAATAATATAGTATGGTTCTTTCAAAATATATTCATTAATTTCACTCAACTTATTCAATCACATATTTGTAAAATGGACTTCAAAGGATAGTACATAATAATATATGGTAATAATATTTTACTAAATATACACAATTTTTCCAACATACATATAATATAGCTTTTTAATAGTATTCGGCAATTTTTCCAAAACTTGATCAATACCTATACAAAGCAAATTCAATGAAGAAGATATCCTCAACATCATACATCATCATAGAAATAATACAATAAGTTATTCCATGTAGATAATACATCTTTCCAAAATGTATGAACAGTTGAAATTCCAAGGTAATAAATTTCTTAATTTTTTTTTTCAACATATTCATAATATATTTTGTTTTTTAGTACTATTCAACAATTTTTCCCAAAATTAACCATACCACACAAAGCAAATTCAATGAAGAAAATATTGACTACAAATACATGTCGTCATAGAAATAATACAATATGTTATTCTGTATAAATATTATACTATGGCAAAATTTATCAGCAGTTAAAATTCCAAGGTAAACAGATTCGTTGATTTTTCACAACATACTCACAATATTTGTTTTTAGTTAACTCGTAGTACAGAAAACATATTCAATGAAAAAGATATCCACAACAAAACACAATATATCATCACAGATATAATACAAAAATTCTTCTCTGTGCATGCTACACAATTCAAAAATGTATGTACAGTTAAAATTCCAGAGTTCCTCGAATAATTCTGTATAACTTAAAATTAATTCATTTATGTATTTTCAGCTACCAAACAAACATTAATGAAACAACATTTAATAAGGTACAACACATTATACATGTTGATGAATGCTACATTCAAAATTTTTGGCAACACTAAACATACAATTGTTTTGAAAATTTAAATACTTACTCAAAGCAATCCAATTTTTATCAATCTATGATATTATGATACTTCAGCCACCTCCAGTCATACCGGAAATTAATACCTACTTTCTCATTTCAATTATACCACGTTACATAAAATTATATTTTATGATTAAAAAATCACATATAAATATACAGATATAAACCAATTTTTCTAAACACTTGCTATTATTTAAGAATTTGCCTTATGCCTATTTTAGTAGTAGTAGTAGTAGTAATCATTTAAATTTTCAAAACAATCACTACGTTCTGTACGATATTAAATTTTACCAATTGACATACTTCTGAATTTTAGAATGCCAAACATTGAATGACTATGGCAATTATAGCACAACAATTCTATGATTATTCTGTTATTTATATATTTTGCATTTAAATACCAAACAAATTGAACCCAATTCCAACAACAAATTCTAAGGTATACCATTAATTTTATTGCTTTACATATACTGCAAACCTTCAAAATTTAATATAATTACAAAAAAAAAAAACACAACTTCAATGATCTCATTAATATTTTAAAAATTGTTGTATTGATTTTCACTAATTTTATATTTACATATACACTATGTCCAAAATAAACATAACATTGAAATATTGGAAACTGTAGGAGTTACAAACTAGCAAAAAGTTTTACAATTTAATCACCTTTTAAATGGTGTTTGCAAAAATGAAATAAAAATAACAATTTTAGTTATTTCTAACATTATTTTTACAGATATAAAAAAAATAATTTTTGAAGAGAATAATATAGTGTTTACAAAATTTTACTATGACGTTTCGTTTTTGAAAAACCATCATCAAATTTGTTTTTTTTAAATACGGCCATGGATTTTTTATTCTTAAATTTAAAGTTATTTTCATTTCGAAAATAGGTAGTATATCACATGTAATGATTTAAACAAGTTTTCAGTATTTTTAGCTGTTATTTTAAATTATTCAAGAAAAATCGCCATAGTTAGGCACTATTTTGTCTCAAAATAAAAATGGGAAGTTGCTTCTCAATTTTTGTATCTGTAATGTCACAAATAAATGAAAGTTATAATCGCAAAAAAATTGTTTTCCCAAAATTTATCAAAAACGGCTAAAATTAGTTTACTTTTGAAAACATCATTTAATAGGTGATTCAATTGTACAACTTTTCTTTAATTTATTCGACATTTAATTTCTACCGTTTCCAAGACTCCAATACTATAATATAATAATTTATCTGAAACACACTGTAAATGTTTAATAAATTCTTTCAGAAATGTATGGATCAACAATTTTTCCTGAAATTACTACTGTCCAGAAATTCGTTGAGTGAAATATTTTATTTTAATTACATACACTATTATTATTATTTGGTTTTGTTTGTATTAAATATTATATTTTAATTAATAACAACCATTTCAGTTTAGTATAATCTAAGTTCCAATTTTTTTCTTAATTACGATATTAGTTTTAAATTGTTCAATATAAATTATTTTAATGTATTAATTATTTCAAAAATCAAATGATTTTTTTTTTTAAATATGTATATCTCAACACTTTTTTGCATTAATCAACTAATATAGTATATATATTTCATTTCATATTCATTTATTATTGTTTCGTAAAAATTCATTTCAATAATGTATATATTTTATAATTAAAATTTTTAAAAAAAGCTATATTTGATTTATTCCCACCTACATATACCTAAAAATTGAGGTAATTTAAATAAAATACATCACTTAAATTATAAAGAAATTTCTATTTCAAACGTTTCTATTTATTAGCTAAGAATTTTAAATATTTTTTCCAAAACGCAACTTAAATTTCTCTTTTAGAACATTAGAATTTCTATATATTTCTAGAATAACTAAAATTAATACACCATATTTTAATCAATATATATTTAAAGCAAATCAAACTTTCAAAATTAATTTGAGGTGTTTTGTATATTTTTTAAATTTCACAGTATTTTTAGGTAGAATGAGGTCATAAAATTTTTAATTTATTTTTATACAAAGTGTATGTATAAATAAAATAGAAAAAAAAAATAAAAAAAAAGAAAAAAAATAAAAAAAAATTATAGAAAAAAATTAAATAAAATTAAAAAAATAAAATTAAAAAATAAAATCCAAAAAAAAAATTCAAAAAATAAAATAAAAAAAAAATAAAATAAGAAAAAAAATCAAAAAAAAAATTAAACAAATAAAATTCAAATAAAATTAATTTTTAAAATTCAAAAAATTAAATTAAATAAAAAACTAATCAAAAAAATCACAATTTTTTTTTATAACCCTCAATGACTTTTTTCATAGATAAAACTACCACAAACCAACTGGGAAATCCCGCAAGGGATTTCTTGTTACATATAATAACGAGCGTACAGTCCGTTTCTTTCTAAAATGGGGAAAAAAAGCACAAAGTTGTGTGCGAATAAACGCAAAGGAACGCCGGAGGCGTTCCAACAGTGTTTCCTATATGGCAACTTTATTTTTTGCATCACCCGATAGGCTATATATCAAAGCTGATTCAATGCATTAAAATTATGTATTTTATTCATTTATTTACCTGTGCAGAAACGATATTTTAGCGTGACAAGGAGGTAAATACGATTTTCTACGAGGAAATTCAAGAAAAAAGCATTATAAAGTACTGCTATTACTTTGAAATAAATACCTGTTTTGGTGCTGTGTTTAGGTACAAAAACAATTTTAAAGTTACGTACAAGCATATTTGGTACGCCACTGTGCCTTTTCCATATCCTATATTTTCAATTATTGCGTTTTTCGTTCATTTTTATTAATCTATCAAACCTTAAATGCGACTGGTATATTCCTTAAAATTGACAAATCTAATTTAGTTCAGCTGTCACACATAACGTTCTTTTACATTTTTCCAAATAAATATACAATGACACTCTTTAAAAACACATGTTAAATATAAAGAACAAAATTTAAAAGACACTGATATACGCAGCATTTGCAATATTACTTACAAAATGTGCGAAAAACCACATAAAATCATACCGATGACACCCATTTTTGCCTTCAATATAGAGGCGACACTAACGACCACCACACAGGAAATGAACATTATGTTTCATTTGGCTATGATGCCTATCCTTTTCACAAACAAACACATTCAAATTCTTTCATCCATTGCAATTGAAAATAATACATACATACATAACCTATAAAATACTGCCATGAACAGTGAAGGCTTATCTAATTTTTTAACAACTGCTTTAATTCCAAATCTAATTATCCCAGAGAGTGATTTTGCAGAATGTGGCCCAATATGGCAACAATGGCGCACATCGTTTTCGATTCGACTTATTTCGTGATCAGTCACTCCAATTTTGCAAATGGCCACTCATCATAAACTTCCGCAAAGAACAACAACAATAAACACAAATTATCGAAATTAATAAACATTAGTAAATATAGCATACACACTTGCACAGTAAGTAGTTTAATACAAATACATAATAGGTATTCAATATTTCAGGCAAACATTTGTTGTTGTTAGCTACCTACTAGGTATATTATGATCAAAACAAACAGGCTAATATTTTTAAAATTAAAACATTATACCTACCACATCACAACCGTAAGTAACAAATACAAACAACATAATATTGTTATTCCAAAGTGATAGATACAGAAATATACAAAAACAATGCAAGTAAGGAAGTACCTACTTTTACCCGAGATCTATCACTGGCAACAAACAATTACAAGTAGAGTTATTTTTTTTATTAATGAAGTCTATAAAAAGGCCACAATCCAGCTACATAAATATGCTTTTAACAACGTGAGTACTTTGTAAAACTAAGTATCTACTATTTACTGAAACTTATTCTCGATCAGAAAATACCAACAATTACAATTTACAGTTTTTATAATCCATTTATCAGGAAGAATTTGTTTGAGGTATGTCGTATATGTTGTACTTATTAATGAAGTTTATAAAAAGGAAGGTAGGTACATTATTATTATTATTTAGATTTGTTTGAAACTAAACTAAAGGTTACTAGGTCAATTTCATCTTATTGATCTCGGTCAGGGTTGTTTCCAAATAACTAATGACGTACGTACTTAGCTGACTAATTTTATTATAGATTTACAATTTTCGTATTATACCTAACTTTACCTGTTTAATTAATTAATTAAATTTAGTATATTATATTAATAAAATAAATGTTGTACTATTTTAGGACAGCTAAAATAAAGGTTACTAGGTCAATTTCATCCGGTCAGGGTCAGGATAGTTTCCAAATAACTAACGACATACGGTACTTAGCTGGCTAATTTTATACAAAGGTTCTCCATTCGTCAAGAAAGTAGATATTCATACGTACGTCGTTACTACATTCCTATAATAGATCAGGTGGTGAAGGGTAGCATAACCAACTACGTACATTAGGACAGTGTTGCCTACGTTATCTGTTATATAAACGGATTTCACAATATCTGTAGGTGCATACTTACGCTGGCTGCATGTGAATTAAAGCAGTATTATTTGTCTTTGTTTATCTCATTGCGTGACAAATTTTGCTTCACTTTATCACAAATATTCGCAGCTTGATATAAGTGGACTTATTGTCATCTGTGGAACAATGCTATTATTTAAAATGACGTCATACGTACGACGTACGTATCTAAGCTAAGACCGAGAGAATTTGATCATATGTTTTGGATGACGTCATATTGTTTATCTTACGATTTATTTACCAAAAAATTAGGGTTTCTTTTTTAATTTACAAATTCCACTACTAAATTAAATTAAAATGCCTACATTTAGTTTTAATTTCCTGATACCGAATTTATTCTTACGTTACAAATAACTGGATAAAATACAAGTCTCATTACCTACCTACCTACCTGTTTTTGTCCAAAAACTAATTACAGATGATGACCTAGATTAAAAACATTCAATGAAACAAAATAGGTACGTAATTTTGTTAAGTTTAAGTCTTAAAGTAAGTATAGCCATTATATATATTCATATAAATAGCACAGAATAAATAATATTCTGTGTAAATAGTACTTATCATGGTTTTATACAAAAATTATAAACCGTAAACACAACAAATCAATATAGAATTAACTACACTTTTTATTTTATACACCACGTATTATTATTATTAGCGGATGCTGACGACCAAATTTCCATTTCCAAATTGATTTCTGTCTCTTGCCTGTAGGTCCATATTTTGAATGCTTCAAGTTATTTCGTTTTTTTTTTAAGTTACCGCCTAAGCGAGTACTAACTCTTGCCCTTTCTCAGTAGGATACAGCCAGCACAGTTTATTATTATCAAATATAGTTACAATGCATACTACTACTGTTTACTTTTAACCTCCAAGCCCCATAATATAACCTATTAATTTATGACGTGAAACTAGAAGTGTCAACAAAACAAAAATAAGTGCCACCAACCTCAGAAGAAAATTCTGCCAAATTATGACAAACCAACGAAGCCAAAATAGATAGACAGATAGTCCTAAAATTAACGTCCGCCGCTATTAACGTTAACGTTAATTGAACACCAACGATTTTCAAATAGACAGATGTGGTAGGTTTATAAAATGATGATAATCATATTATCGGCAGCCATTTTTAGGCTAGCAGATTTAAAATACCTAACTAATATATTTATAGTAGGTATTTAGTATAAAATTTTTTAAGCACAAAAAAGGAATATTTTCTTTAAAAGAGAAATTTTTAGCATAGGCTTTAAATTTATATACAGGGTGAATCAAAAATGTATTTCCTTATTTTAATAGAAACATTTTCAGATTTTCAGCTCTGGCAATACTTTTTTTTTAATTAATATAAATTTTTTTTTCTTGATTTTTTTTTGAGTTACAAAAACATTTTTAATTAATAAGCACCATGTACAGGGTGATACAAAAAACAACATTAATTATCCCACATTTAAGAAATTCTAAATGTATAGAAATGTATATACGGGGTGAATCAAAAATGTATTTCTCTATTTTTTTAAGACTTTTAGACATGCGCCAGAATCTTATCAGCGATAAGTGACTTTTTATTTTCTTTAAAAGAGATATTTTTAGCATAGGCTTTAAATTTATATACAGGGTGAATCAAAAATGTATTTCTCTATTTTTTTACCATTTTTTTTAACACGATAGGTGACTTTATTTTCTTTAAAAGAGAAATTTTTAGCATAGGTTTTAAATTTATATACGGGGTGAATCAAAAATGTATTTCTCTATTTTTTTAAGACTTTTAGACATGCTGCATAACATTATCAGCGATAAGTGACTTTTTATTTTCTTTAAAAGAGAAATTTTTAGCATAGGTTTTAAATTTATATACAGGGTGAATCAAAAATTTATTTCCTATCGTCAAAAAAGTTATATTTTGAATAATTGTTTGATTTCTTTAGATTTCAAATCAAGATTTTTTTGAAAGTTAAACTATAAGCTCAAATTTATATACAGGGTGAATCAAAAATGTATTTCTCAATTTTTTTAAGACTTTTAGACATGCGCCAGAACCTTATCAGCGATAAGTGACTTTTTATTTTCTTTAAAAGAGAAATTTTTAGCATAGGCTTTAAATTTATATACAGGGTGAATCAAAAATGTATTTCTCTATTTTTTTACCATTTTTTTTAACACGATAGGTGACTTTATTTTCTTTAAAAGAGAAATTTTTAGCATAGGTTTTAAATTTATATACGGGGTGAATCAAAAATGTATTTCTCTATTTTTTTTAAGACTTTTAGACATGCTGCATAACATTATCAGCGATAAGTGACTTTTTATTTTCTTTAAAAGAGAAATTTTTAGCATAGGCTTTAAATTTATATACAGGGTGAATCAAAAATGTATTTCTCTATTTTTTTACCATTTTTTTTAACACGATAGGTGACTTTATTTTCTTTAAAAGAAAAATTTTTAGCATAGGTTTTAAATTTATATACGGGGTGAATCAAAAATGTATTTCTCTATTTTTTTTAAGACTTTTAGACATGCTGCATAACATTATCAGCGATAAGTGACTTTTTATTTTCTTTAAAAGAGAAATTTTTAGCATAGGTTTTAAATTTATATACAGGGTGAATCAAAAATTTATTTCCTATCGTCAAAAAAGTAATATTTTGAATAATTGTTTGATTTCTTTAGATTTCAAATCAAGATTTTTTTTAAAAGTTAAACTATAAGCTCAAATTTATATACAGGGTGAATCAAAAATGTATTTCTTTATTTTGTTATGGTCAAAAAAGTAATATTTTGAATAATATTTTGATTTCTTTAGATTTCAAATTAAGTTTTCTGTGAAAGTTAAACTGTAAGGTCAAATATATATACGGGGTGAACCAAAAATGTATTTCTTTAATTTGTTACGGTCAAAAAAGTTATATTTTGCATAATATTTTGATTTCTTTAGATTTGAAATTAAGTTTTCTGTGAAAGTTAAACTATAAGGTCAAATATATATACAGGGTGAATCAAAAATGTATTTCTTTATTTTGTTATGGTCAAAAAAGTTATATTTTGAAGAATTTTTTGATTTCTTTAGATTTCAATTTAAGTTTTCTGTGAAAGTTTAACTATAAGCTCAAATTTATATACAGGGTGAATCAAAAATGTATTTCTTTATTTTGTTATGGTCAAAAAAGTTATATTTTGAATAATTTTTTGATTTCTTTAGATTTCAAATTAAGTTTTCTGTGAAAGTTAAACTATAAGCTCAAATTTATATACGGGGTGAATCAAAAATGTATTTCTTTAATTTGTTACGGTCAAAAAAGTTATATTTTGCATAATATTTTGATTTCTTTAGATTTGAAATTAAGTTTTCTGTGAAAGTTAAACTATAAGCTCAAATTTATATACGGGGTAAATCAAAAATGTATTTCTTTATTTTGTTATGGTCAAAAAAGTTATATTTTGAATAATTTTTTGATTTCTTTAGATTTCAAATTAAGTTTTCTGTGAAAGTTAAACTATAAGGTCAAATATATATACAGGGTGAATCAAAAATGTATTTCTTTATTTTGTTATGGTCAAAAAAGTTATATTTTGAATAATTTTTTGATTTCTTTAGATTTCAAATTAAGTTTTCTGTGAAAGTTAAACTATAAGCTCAAATTTATATACAGGGTGAATCAAAAATGTATTTCTTTATTTTGTTATGGTCAAAAAAGTAATATTTTGAATAATTTTTTGATTTCTTTGGGTTTCAATTGAAGATTTCTTTGAAAGTTAAACTGTATGCTCCTAGAGGTTATCTACGGGGTAACTCAAAAATGTTTCTATTTATTTTCAATAATAGATAGAAACATTTTCAGATTTTCAGCTCTGGCAATACTTTTTTTTAATTAATTTTTTGAATTATTTTTTTTGAAAATTTTTTTTTTTTAATTTTTTTTTTTTGAAATTTTTTTTTTGAAATTTTTTTTTTTAATTTTTTTTTTAATAATAGAAACATTTTTTTCCTTGAAATTTTTTTTTTTTTATTTTTTTTTTAATTTTTTTTATAACCCTCAATGACTTTTTTCATAGATAAAACTACCACAAACCAACTGGGAAATCCCGCAAGGGATTTCTTGTTAATATATAATAACGAGTGATCTTCGCGTTTCTTTCTAAAATGGGGAAAAAAAGCACAAAGTTGTGTGCGAATAAACGCAAAGGAACGCCGGAGGCGTTCCAACAGTGATTCCTATATGGCAACTTTATTTTTTGCATCACCCGATAGGCTATATATCAAAGCTGATTCAATGCATTAAAATTATGTATTTTGTTCATTTATTTACCTGTGCAGAAACGATATTTTAGCGTGACAAGGAGGTGAATACGATTTTCTACGAGGAAATTCAAGAAAAAAGCATTATAAAGTACTGCTATTACTTTGAAATAAATACCTGTTTTGGTGCTGTGTTTAGGTACAAAAACAATTTTAAAGTTACGTACAAGCATATTTGGTACGCCACTGTGCCTTTTCCATATCCTATATTTTCAATTATTGCGTTTTTCGTTCATTTTTATTAATCTATCAAACCTTAAATGCGACTGGTATATTCCTTAAAATTGACAAATCTAATTTAGTTCAGCTGTCACACATAACGTTCTTTTACATTTTTCCAAATAAATATACAATGACACTCTTCAAAAACACATGTTAAATATAAAGAACAAAATTTAAAAGACACTGATATACGCAGCATTTGCAATATTACTTACAAAATGTGCGAAAAACCACATAAAATCATACCGATGACACCCATTTTTGCCTTCAATATAGAGGCGACACTAACGACCACCACACAGGAAATGAACATTATGTTTCATTTGGCTATGATGCCTATCCTTTTCACAAACAAACACATTCAAATTCTTTCATCCATTGCAATTGAAAATAATACATACATACATAACCTATAAAATACTGCCATGAACAGTGAAGGCTTATCTAATTTTTTAACAACTGCTTTAATTCCAAATCTAATTATCCCAGAGAGTGATTTTGCAGAATGTGGCCCAATATGGCAACAATGGCGCACATCGTTTTCGATTCGACTTATTTCGTGATCAGTCACTCCAATTTTGCAAATGGCCACTCATCATAAACTTCCGCAAAGAACAACAACAATAAACACAAATTATCGAAATTAATAAACATTAGTAAATATAGCATACACACTTGCACAGTAAGTAGTTTAATACAAATACATAATAGGTATTCAATATTTCAGGCAAACATTTGTTGTTGTTAGCTACCTACTAGGTATATTATGATCAAAACAAACAGGCTAATATTTTTAAAATTAAAACATTATACCTACCACATCACAACCGTAAGTAACAAATACAAACAACATAATATTGTTATTCCAAAGTGATAGATACAGAAATATACAAAAACAATGCAAGTAAGGAAGTACCTACTTTTACCCGAGATCTATCACTGGCAACAAACAATTACAAGTAGAGTTATTTTTTTTATTAATGAAGTCTATAAAAAGGCCACAATACAGACAACATTTTTTGCATCCAGCTACATAAATATGCTTTTAACAACGTGAGTACTTTGTAAAACTAAGTATCTACTATTTACTGAAACTTATTCTCGATCAGAAAATACCAACAATTACAATTTACAGTTTTTATAATCCATTTATCAGGAAGAATTTGAGATACCTAGGTAGGTATGTCGTATATGTTGTACTTATTAATGAAGTTTATAAAAAGGAAGGTAGGTACATTATTATTATTATTTAGATTTGTTTGAAACTAAACTAAAGGTTACTAGGTCAATTTCATCTTATTGATCTCGGTCAGGGTTGTTTCCAAATAACTAATGACGTACGTACCTACTTAGCTGACTATTATTATATTTACAATTTTCGTTTTAAACCTAACTTTATCTGTTTAATTAATTAAATTTAGTATATTATATTAAATAAATGTTGTACTATTTTAGGACAGCTAAAATAAAGGTTACTAGGTCAATTTCATCCGGTCAGGGTCAGGATAGTTTCCAAATAACTAACGACGTACGGTACTTAGCTGGCTAATTTTATACAAAGGTTCTCCATTCGTCAAGAAAGTAGATATTCATACGTACGTCGTTACTACATTCCTATAATAGATCAGGTGGTGAAGGGTAGCATAACCAACTACGTACATTAGGACAGTGTTGCCTACGTTATCTGTTATATAAACGGATTTCACAATATCTGTAGGTGCATACTTACGCTGGCTGCATGTGAATTAAAGCAGTATTATTTGTCTTTGTTTATCTCATTGCGTGACAAATTTTGCTTCACTTTATCACAAATATTCGCAGCTTGATATAAGTGGACTTATTGTCATCTGTGGAACAATGCTATTATTTAAAATGACGTCATACGTACGACGTACGTATCTAAGCTAAGACCGAGAGAATTTGATCATATGTTTTGGATGACGTCATATTGTTTATCTTACGATTTATTTACCAAAAAATTAGGGTTTCTTTTTTAATTTACAAATTCCACTACTAAATTAAATTAAAATGCCTACATTTAGTTTTAATTTCCTGATACCGAATTTATTCTTACGTTACAAATAACTGGATAAAATACAAGTCTCATTACCTACCTACCTACCTGTTTTTGTCCAAAAACTAATTACAGATGATGACCTAGATCAAAAACATTCAATGAAACAAAATAGGTACGTAATTTTGTTAAGTTTAAGTCTTAAAGTAAGTATAGCCATTATATATATTCATATAAATAGCACAGAATAAATAATATTCTGTGTAAATAGTACTTATCATGTTTTTATACAAAAATTATAAACCGTAAACACAACAAATCAATATAGAATTAACTACACTTTTTATTTTATACACCACGTATTATTATTATTAGCGGATGCTGACGACCAAATTTCCATTTCCAAATTGATTTCTGTCTCTTGCCTGTAGGTCCATATTTTGAATGCTTCAAGTTATTTCGTTTTTTTTTTAAGTTACCGCCTAAGCGAGTAATAACTATTATTGGCCTCTTGCCCTTTCACAGTAGGATACAGCCAGCACAGTTTATTTTTATCAAATATAGTTACAATGCATACTACTACTGTTTACTTTTAACCTCCAAGCCCCATAATATAACCTATTTATTTATGACGTGAAACTAGAAGTGTCAACCAAACAAAAATAAAGGACACCAACGTCAGAACAAAATTCTGCCAAATTATGACAAACCAACGAAGCCAAAATAGATAGACAGATAGTCCTAAAATCAACGTCCGCCGCTATTAACGTTAATTGAACACCAACGATTTTCAAATAGACAGATGTGGTAGGTTTATAAAATGATGATCGGCAGCCATTTTTAGGCTAGCAGATTTAAAATACCAAACTAATATATTTATAGTAGGTATTTAGTATAAAATTTTTTAAGGACAAAAAAGGAATATTTTCTTTAAAAGAGAAATTTTTAGCATAGGCTTTAAATTTATATACAGGGTGAATCAAAAATGTATTTCTCTATTTTTTTACCATTTTTTTTAACACGATAGGTGACTTTATTTTCTTTAAAAGAGAAATTTTTAGCATAGGTTTTAAATTTATATACGGGGTGAATCAAAAATGTATTTCTCTATTTTTTTACCATTTTTTTTAACACGATAGGTGACTTTATTTTCTTTAAAAGAGAAATTTTTAGCATAGGTTTTAAATTTATATACGGGGTGAATCAAAAATGTATTTCTCTATTTTTTTACCATTTTTTTTTAACACGATAGGTGACTTTATTTTCTTTAAAAGAGAAATTTTTAGCATAGGTTTTAAATTTATATACGGGGTGAATCAAAAATGTATTTCTCTATTTTTTTACCATTTTTTTTAACACGATAGGTGACTTTATTTTCTTTACAAGAGAAATTTTTAGCATAGGCTTTAAATTTATATACAGGGTGAATCAAAAATGTATTTCTCTATTTTTTTACCATTTTTTTTAACACGATAGGTGACTTTATTTTCTTTAAAAGAGAAATTTTTAGCATAGGTTTTAAATTTATATACGGGGTGAATCAAAAATGTATTTCTTTATTTTGTTAAGGTGAAATAGTATTGTTTTGAATAACTTTTTGATTTCTTTAGATTTCAAATCAAGATTTTCTGAAAGTTAAACTATAAGCTCAAATTTATATACAGGGTGAATCAAAAATGTATTTCTTTATTTTGTTAAGGTGAAATATTTTGAATAACTTTTTGATTTCTTTAGATTTCAAATCAAGATTTTTTGAAAGTTAAACTATAAGCTCAAATTTATATACAGGGTGAATCAAAAATGTATTTCTTTATTTTGTTAAGGTGAAATAGTATTGTTTTGAATAACTTTTTGATTTCTTTAGATTTCAAATCAAGATTTTTTTAAAAGTTAAACTATAAGCTCAAATTTATATACAGGGTGAATCAAAAATGTATTTCTTTATTTTGTTTAGGTGAAATAGTAATATTTTGAATAACTTTTTGATTTCTTTAGATTTCAAATCAAGATTTTTTGAAAGTTAAACTATAAGCTCAAATTTATATACAGGGTGAATCAAAAATGTATTTCTTTATTTTGTTAAGGTGAAATATTTTGAATAACTTTTTGATTTCTTTAGATTTCAAATCAAGATTTTTTGAAAGTTAAACTATAAGCTCAAATTTATATACAGGGTGAATCAAAAATGTATTTCTTTATTTTGTTAAGGTGAAATAGTTATATTTTGATTAATTTTTTGATTTCTTTGGGTTTCAATTCAAGATTTCTTTGAAAGTTAAACTATAAGCTCAAATTTATATACAGAGTGAATCAAAAATGTATTTCTTTATTTTGTTAAGGTGAAATAGTATTGTTTTGAATAACTTTTTGATTTCTTTAGATTTCAAATCAAGATTTTTTTAAAAGTTAAACTATAAGCTCAAATTTATATACAGGGTGAATCAAAAATGTATTTCTTTATTTTGTTAAGGTGAAATATTTTGAATAACTTTTTGATTTCTTTAGATTTCAAATCAAGATTTTTTGAAAGTTAAACTATAAGCTCAAATTTATATACAGGGTGAATCAAAAATGTATTTCTTTATTTTGTTAAGGTGAAATAGTATTGTTTTGAATAACTTTTTGATTTCTTTAGATTTCAAATCAAGATTTTTTGAAAGTTAAACTATAAGCTCAAATTTATATACAGGGTGAATCAAAAATCTATTTCTTTATTTTGTTAAGGTGAAATATTTTGAATAATTTTTTGATTTCTTTAGATTTCAAATCAAGATTTTTTGAAAGTTAAACTATAAGCTCAAATTTATATACAGGGTGAATCAAAAATGTATTTCTTTATTTTGTTAAGGTGAAATATTTTGAATAATTTTTTGATTTCTTTAGATTTCAAATCAAGATTTTTTGAAAGTTAAACTATAAGCTCAAATTTATATACAGGGTGAATCAAAAATGTATTTCTTTATTTTGTTATGGTCAAAAAAGTTATATTTTGAATAATTTTTTGATTTCTTTAGATTTCAAATTAAGTTTTCTGTGAAAGTTAAACTATAAGCTCAAATTTATATACGGGGTGAACCAAAAATGTATTTCTTTAATTTGTTACGGTCAAAAAAGTAATATTTTGCATAATATTTTGATTTCTTTAGATTTCAAATTAGGTTTTCTGTGAAAGTTAAACTATAGGATCAAATATATATACAGGGTGAATCACAAATGTATTTCTTTATTTTGTTATGGTCAAAAAAGTAATATTTTGAATAATATTTTGATTTCTTTAGATTTGAAATTAAGTTTTCTGTGAAAGTTAAACTATAAGCTCAAATATATATACGGGGTGAACCAAAAATGTATTTCTTTATTTTGTTATGGTCAAAAAAGTTATATTTTGAATAATTGTTTGATTTCTTTAGATTTCAAATTAAGTTTTCTGTGAAAGTTAAACTATAAGGTAGAATATATATACAGGGTGAATCAAAAATGTATTTCTTTATTTTGTTATGGTCAAAAAAGTTATATTTTGAATAATTTTTTGATTTCTTTAGATTTCAAATTAAGTTTTCTGTGAAAGTTAAACTATAAGCTCAAATTTATATACGGGGTGAACCAAAAATGTATTTCTTTAGTTTGTTACGGTCAAAAAAGTAATATTTTGCATAATATTTTGATTTCTTTAGATTTGAAATTAAGTTTTCTGTGAAAGTTAAACTATAAGGTCAAATATATATACAGGGTGAATCAAAAATGTATTTCTTTATTTTGTTATGGTCAAAAAAGTAATATTTTAACTAATTTTTTGATTTCTTTGGGTTTCAATTGAAGATTTCTTTGAAAGTTAAACTATATGCTCCTAGAGGTTATCTACGAGGTGACTCAAAAATGTTTCTATTTATTTTCAATAATAGATAGAAACATTTTCAGATTTTCAGCTCTGGCAATACTTTTTTTTAATTATTTTTTTTGTAATTTTTTTTTTTGAAAATTTTTTTTTTTCGAAATTTTTTTTTTTAATTTTTTTTTTTGAAAATTTTTTTTTTTTTAATTTTTTTTTTACTTTTTTTTTTTAATAGAAACATTTTTTTCCTTGAAATTTTTTTTTTAATTTTTTTTATAACCCTCAATGACTTTTTTTATAGATAAAACTACCACAAACCAACTGGGAAATCCCGCAAGGGATTTCTTGTTAATATATAATAACGAGTGATCTTCGCGTTTCTTTCTAAAATGAGGAAAAAAAGCACAAAGTTGTGTGCGAATAAACGCAAAGGAACGCCGGAGGCGTTCCAACAGTGTTTCCTATATGGCAACTTTATTTTTTGCATCACCCGATAGGCTATATATCAAAGCTGATTCAATGCATTAAAATTATGTATTTTATTAATATATTTAGATCTACAAAACCGAAATTAAAGTGTGAGAAGGAGGTGAATAACTTTTTCTACGAGGAAATTCAAGAAAATAACAGTACAAAACTGCAAAAAATGCTACTACTAAATCAATAAATTTACCTTTTTGCAGCATCCACACATACTATAAAAGCATTTTGATTTATACTAGGCACTGTTCTAAACACGGGAGTGCACTTTTACGGTATGATACGGCCCTTTATTACATTTTTAATTGTAAACTAAAAATGTTGGAAATTCTTCCGAGACTTTGTACATCAATAACCTAGAAAAATTGCGAAAATCGCGGTTGCCACACTTTATTTGAACACTTTCATCATAAACATATTCCTCATAGTTTCACGCAATATATTTACACATGGAATATGATTAGATACTTAATTTTACAACAAATTTAATTTACGCAACTCCCACAATAATATAACAAATATTAAAACATTATTTTATGTTAAAAAACTAATAATTTATACTTATTTTTATTTTACTGCTATTCACATGAACTAAATCTGGCAGAGTAGTAAAATTTATTCCCACCAGAAAGGTTACAATTTCAATTAATAATGCAAAAAAGTTCAATGACCCGTGAAGTGGGAGGAGTTGAGTATGTGCAGACGGGCTACTAATTACAACCAATCAATGACCTTTATTTAATGCTTATGCTTATGCAACCTCCAACACATCATTATGGTATTTACGGTTGCATAACCTCAGCGATAGGTGACTTTATTTTCTTTAAAAGAGAAATTTTTAGCATAGGTTTTAAATTTATATAAAGGGTGAATCAAAAATTTATTTCCTATCGTCAAAAAAGCAATATTTTGAATAATTGTTTGATTTCTATAGATTTCAAATCAAGATTTTTTTAAAAGTTAAACTATAAGCTCAAATTTATATACGGGGTGAACCAAAAATGTATTTCTTTATTTTGTTATGGTCAAAAAAGTTATATTTTGAATAATATTTTGATTTCTTTAGATTTGAAATTAAGTTTTCTGTAAAAGTTAAACTATAAGCTCAAATTTATATACAGGGTGAATCAAAAATGTATTTCTTTATTTTGTTAAGGTGAAATAGTATTGTTTTGAATAACTTTTTGATTTCTTTAGATTTCAAATCAAGATTTTTTGAAAGTTAAACTATAAGCTCAAATTTATATACAGGGTGAATCAAAAATGTATTTCTTTATTTTGTTAAGGTGAAATAGTATTGTTTTGAATAACTTTTTGATTTCTTTAGATTTCAAATCAAGATTTTTTTAAAAGTTAAACTATAAGCTCAAATTTATATACGGGGTGAACCAAAAATGTATTTCTTTATTTTGTTATGGTCAAAAAAGTTATATTTTGAATAATATTTTGATTTCTTTAGATTTGAAATTAAGTTTTCTGTGACAGTTAAACTATAAGCTCAAATTTATATACAGGGTGAATCAAAAATGTATTTCTTTATTTTGTTAAGGTGAAATAGTATTGTTTTGAATAACTTTTTGATTTCTTTAGATTTCAAATCAAGATTTTTTGAAAGTTAAACTATAAGCTCAAATTTATATACAGGGTGAATCAAAAATGTATTTCTTTATTTTGTTAAGGTGAAATAATATTGTTTTGAATAACTTTTTGATTTCTTTAGATTTCAAATCAAGATTTTTTTAAAAGTTAAACTATAAGCTCAAATTTATATACGGGGTGAACCAAAAATGTATTTCTTTATTTTGTTATGGTCAAAAAAGTTATATTTTGAATAATATTTTGATTTCTTTAGATTTGAAATTAAGTTTTCTGTGAAAGTTAAACTATAAGCTCAAATTTATATACAGGGTGAATCAAAAATGTATTTCTTTATTTTGTTAAGGTGAAATAGTATTGTTTTGAATAACTTTTTGATTTCTTTAGATTTCAAATCAAGATTTTTTTAAAAGTTAAACTATAAGCTCAAATTTATATACGGGGTGAACCAAAAATGTATTTCTTTATTTTGTTATGGTCAAAAAAGTTATATTTTGAATAATATTTTGATTTCTTTAGATTTGAAATTAAGTTTTCTGTGACAGTTAAACTATAAGCTCAAATTTATATACAGGGTGAATCAAAAATGTATTTCTTTATTTTGTTAAGGTGAAATAGTATTGTTTTGAATAACTTTTTGATTTCTTTAGATTTCAAATCAAGATTTTTTGAAAGTTAAACTATAAGCTCAAATTTATATACAGGGTGAATCAAAAATGTATTTCTTTATTTTGTTAAGGTGAAATAATATTGTTTTGAATAACTTTTTGATTTCTTTAGATTTCAAATCAAGATTTTTTTAAAAGTTAAACTATAAGCTCAAATTTATATACGGGGTGAACCAAAAATGTATTTCTTTATTTTGTTATGGTCAAAAAAGTTATATTTTGAATAATATTTTGATTTCTTTAGATTTGAAATTAAGTTTTCTGTGAAAGTTAAACTATAAGCTCAAATTTATATACAGGGTGAATCAAAAATGTATTTCTTTATTTTGTTAAGGTGAAATAGTATTGTTTTGAATAACTTTTTGATTTCTTTAGATTTCAAATCAAGATTTCTTTGAAAGTTAAACTATAAGCTCAAATTTATATACAGGGTGAATCAAAAATGTATTTCTTTATTTTGTTAAGGTGAAATAGTATTGTTTTGAATAACTTTTTGATTTCTTTGGGTTTCAATTCAAGATTTCTTTGAAAGTTAAACTATAAGCTCAAATTTATATACAGGGTGAATCAAAAATGTATTTCCTTATTTTGTTAAGGTGAAATATTTTGAATAACTTTTTGATTTCTTTAGATTTCAAATCAAGATTTTTTGAAAGTTAAACTATAAGCTCAAATTTATATACAGGGTGAATCAAAAATGTATTTCTTTATTTTGTTAAGCTGAAATAGTATTGTTTTGAATAACTTTTTGATTTCTTTAGATTTCAAATCAAGAGTTTTTTAAAAGTTAAACTATAAGCTCAAATTTATATACAGGGTGAATCAAAAATGTATTTCTTTATTTTGTTAAGGTGAAATAGTAATATTTTGAATAATTTTTTGATTTCTTTGGGTTTCAATTCAAGATTTCTTTGAAAGTTAAACTATATGCTCCTAGAGGTTTTCTACGGGGTAACTCAAAAATGTTTCTATTTATTTTCAATAATAGATAGAAACATTTTCAGATTTTCAGCTCTGGCAATACTTTTTTTTAATTAATTTTTGAATTATTTTTTTTTTAAATTTTTTTTTTTTAATTTTTTTTTTTTTAAATTTTTTTTTTTGAAATTTTTTTTTTAAAATTTTTTTTTTTTAATTTTTTTTTAATAATAGAAACATTTTTTTCCTTGAAATGTTTTTTTTTTGATTTTTTTTTTGATTTTTTTTTGCCACTCTCAATGACTTTTTTTATAGATAAAACTACCACACAACGACTGGGAAATCCCGAAGGGATTTCTTGTTTAATATTAATAACGGGTGATGTTCGCGTTTCTTTCTAAAATTGGCAAAAAAAGACCCATTTTGGAGCCACTAAGGCTCCAGTTTCGCCGAAGGCGAAACCGCAGCGCTGCCTATAATAGAAAATTTCCTTTTTGCACAACTGCAACAGCTACTTTTCAAAGCTGATTGAATGCATTAAAATTATGTATTCTATTAATATATTTAGATCTACAAAACCGAAATTAAAGTGCGAGAAGGAGGTGAATAACTTTTTCTACGAGAAAATTCAAGAAAACAACAAGCACAAAACTGCAAAAAATGCTACTACTAAATCAATAAATTTACCTTTTTGTAACATTCACAAATACAATAAAAGCATTTTGATTTATACTAGGCACTGTTCTAAATACGGGAGTGCACTTTTACGGTATGGTACGGCCCTTTATTACATTTTTAATTGTAAACTAAAAATGTTGAAAAATCTTCCGAGACTTCGTACATTCATCAATCTGACATAAGTTATTGTTATGTATTGTTGTAACCTGACGTCTTCTGGTACCGATTCAGTTCTGTCATTACTGTTTTTGAGTTCTGTCATTACTGTTTTTGTTACAAAAACTTTCAATGAAACTAAATATAGATATGTGATTATAATAAGAAGCCATATACACCTATAATAAGTATCCATATAAATAGAAGGAATAAAAAACTACCTATAGTAAAATTAAACTGCCACTCATAAACTTTCGCATAGAATAACAACAATGAACACAAATTATGAGTAAACATTGCACAGTAAGTATTGTACATAAATTCTTTATTTTAGGCTACTAACTAGGTACCTACTACCATCGAAAATATACTACGACTACGATTTTTATATCTACGGTGCTACTACTACACAATGTAATACATTCGTTGTTGCTATTACCTACCTATATTATGATCAAAACAACAACATCTAATTACAGTGAAATCGTACCTTTTGCAAACACAGACATAGGTAGAATACCTAATAAATGTAACTACCTACTTCAAATACGTAATGAAGGTTATATTAAACAACAAAGTGATAGAAACAGAAATATACCTATGCAAGTAAGTACCGATTCAGTTCTGTCATTACTGTTTTTGTTAATTCCAAGTAGTAGGTATACTAAAAACTTTCAATGAAACTAAATATAGATATGTGATTTTGTAGCGATATTAAATAAGTATTAATAGGTATCCATTATAAATAGAAGTAAGGAATAAAAAACTACCTATAGTAAAATTAAACTGCTACTTATTTATCTTATACCTAGAAAATCACGTACCTATAACTACACTTACTTGCTGAATGTTTTTATTTCAAAATACACAATAATTAAAATTTCTTAAACTACAAATACAACACAGTTTTGTGTTAGGTGCATAGATAATTTAACTATATAAATAAACTAAATTTGGACTACGCGCGACATCATCACACACATTTTAAAAACATTGGTATATTAATAGGTATAACCTACACACACTGAAAATATTATAATAAACCGAACGAAATTTCATAATTTTTAAACACCAAATCATGATTTTGTTTATGTCGCCTGAGCAGAGCTTCGTTGGTCACTTTATAGTCCACATAATTTTAACAAACGGCTGTATGTCCACATTTTGAACGCCTATTTTGTTGATAGTGTCAGTTTGGGTTAGGTATTAACAATTTCTCACTAAAATTACTTCAAATATACAATGGCATATTCTAAATTTACTACAAATACTTTTAATAACCATTTTATAACAATACAATTTAACAACATGTTGATAGGAATTGAAAACTGTTAGGCAATTAATGTACACAAATAAAACCAAATTATGACGTGACCTAGAAATGTCAACCAAACAAAAATAAGTGACACTAACGTCAGAAAAAAATTCTGCCAAATTATGACGTGAAACTAGAGGTGCAACTATATTGGAATTTGTCGATTTATTTTGAAAGCCATTTTCATGACTATATTCTTAGAAAAGCATATAGGACATGCAATTTCGTATATTTTTAATAACAATCCTATAAAAAGACTAACGTAAATTGCATTGAACAAGTATTAATCTTTAAATCTCATTTCAATCAATGACCTTTATTTAATATCTTATGCTTATGCAACCTCCAACACATCATTATGGTATTTACGGTTGCATAACCTCTTCTATGGAATAAGACACTTTTCGATGCTCTTCAATTTTGTCTAAAGTAGATTGCAATCGAAAAACTTTTAAATCTTTAGAAATTTTTAACGTACACTTTAAATTTATATACAGGGTGAATCAAAAATGTATTTCTTTATTTTGTTAAGGTGAAATAGTATTGTTTTGAATAACTTTTTGATTTCTTTAGATTTCAAATCAAGATTTTTTTTAAAGTTAAACTATAAGCTCAAATTTATATACAGGGTGAATCAAAAATGTATTTCTTTATTTTGTTAAGGTGAAATAGTATTGTTTTGAATAACTTTTTGATTTCTTTAGATTTCAAATCAAGATTTTTTTAAAAGTTAAACTATAAGCTCAAATTTATATACAGGGTGAATCAAAAATGTATTTCTTTATTTTGTTAAGGTGAAATAGTATTGTTTTGAATAACTTTTTGATTTCTTTAGATTTCAAATCAAGATTTTTTGAAAGTTAAACTATAAGCTCAAATTTATATACAGGGTGAATCAAAAATGTATTTCTTTATTTTGTTAAGGTGAAATATTTTGAATAATTTTTTGATTTCTTTAGATTTCAAATCAAGATTTTTTTAAAAGTTAAACTATAAGCTCAAATTTATATACGGGGTGAACCAAAAATGTATTTCTTTATTTTGTTATGGTCAAAAAAGTTATATTTTGAATAATATTTTGATTTCTTTAGATTTGAAATTAAGTTTTCTGTGAAAGTTAAACTATAAGCTCAAATTTATATACAGGGTGAATCAAAAATGTATTTCTTTATTTTGTTAAGGTGAAATAGTATTGTTTTGAATAACTTTTTGATTTCTTTAGATTTCAAATCAAGATTTTTTTAAAAGTTAAACTATAAGCTCAAATTTATATACAGGGTGAATCAAAAATGTATTTCTTTATTTTGTTAAGGTGAAATAGTATTGTTTTGAATAACTTTTTGATTTCTTTAGATTTCAAATCAAGATTTTTTTAAAAGTTAAACTATAAGCTCAAATTTATATACAGGGTGAATCAAAAATGTATTTCTTTATTTTGTTAAGGTGAAATATTTTGAATAATTTTTTGATTTCTTTAGATTTCAAATCAAGATTTTTTTAAAAGTTAAACTATAAGCTCAAATTTATATACAGGGTGAATCAAAAATGTATTTCTTTATTTTGTTAAGGTGAAATAGTATTGTTTTGAATAACTTTTTGATTTCTTTAGATTTCAAATCAAGATTTTTTTAAAAGTTAAACTATAAGCTCAAATTTATATACAGGGTGAATCAAAAATGTATTTCTTTATTTTGTTAAGGCGAAATAGTAATATTTGGAATAATTTTTTGATATCTTTAGATTTCAAATCAAGATTTTTTGAAAGTTAAACTATAAGCTCAAATTTATATACAGGGTGAATCAAAAATGTATTTCTTTATTTTGTTAAGGTGAAATAGTATTGTTTTGAATAACTTTTTGATTTCTTTAGATTTCAAATCAAGATTTTTTTAAAAGTTAAACTATAAGCTCAAATTTATATACAGGGTGAATCAAAAATGTATTTCTTTATTTTGTTAAGGTGAAATATTTTGAATAACTTTTTGATTTCTTTAGATTTCAAATCAAGATTTTTTGAAAGTTAAACTATAAGCTCAAATTTATATACAGGGTGAATCAAAAATGTATTTCTTTATTTTGTTAAGGTGAAATAGTATTATTTTGAATAACTTTTTGATTTCTTTAGATTTCAAATCAAGATTTCTTTGAAAGTTAAACTATAAGCTCAAATTTATATACAGGGTGAATCAAAAATGTATTTCTTTATTTTGTTAAGGTGAAATATTTTGAATAACTTTTTGATTGCTTTGATTTCTCACTAAAATTACTTCAAATATACAATGGCATATTCTAAATTTACTACAAATACTTTTAATAACCATTTTATAACAATACAATTTAACAACATGTTGATAGGAATTGAAAACTGTTAGGCTATTAATGTACACAAATAAAACCAAATTATGACGTGACCTAGAAGTGTCAACCAAACAAAAATAAGTGACACTAACGTCAGAAAAAAATTCTGCCAAATTATGACGTGAAACTAGAGGTGCAACTATATTGGAATTTGTCGATTTATTTTGAAAGCCATTTTCATGACTATATTCTTAGAAAAGCATATGGGACATGCAATTTCGTATATTTTTAATAACAATCCTATAAAAAGAATTACGTAAATTGCATTGAACAAGTATTAATCTTTAAATCTCATTTCACAACAACGAGGAGTAGCAATTTTCACTCACCTATTTTAAACGCACGTTCCTTTTACAGAACAAAAGTGTGAAGTTAGCGTCGAACAATATGTGCCTGAGTTGTAACCTATGGATAGGATGACGTCTTTGGGTACCGATTGAAGATTGAACAAAATCAGGAGCAATAATATGGCAACGCCGCTATACTCCGTCATCAGTCACCCGACCTGAATAGTTTTGCAAAAATCCGCACAACATATCATAACCATAAACATCCATAATCCAAAGAAGTAGAGAATGTCCATAGTGTCAAATTATAACATAAATCCATCTGTCATTATAATTATGGTCTACTAAACTGTCTATAGTACAACAACGTAAATACAATAATTTCCAAAAATATTACTGTAAAAGACAGAATGGAAATTGAAAAAGAATATATACCGGCACGTAAGTGTACAATTATATAAAATAGGGTTATCAGCGTACACTTTGATGAAATTATTTGTTGACATTACGCAACGACTTAACTTACCATTATTTGTAGGAAAAACTCAAAATACGATACCAAAAGAGAGAGGATACAAAAAATAAATAACATGGCTCATTTTCCACATTAGTTTTACAACATATATGCAAACATTGGGTTCATAAAAGGAGAGGTTTTAGTTCATGTGTTACCAGTTACGAATGACGTGAATCTTTCACCTACATGCTAGGTAAAATATTTACAACATATTATCACAATTAAATCCTACCATATACACCTTTTCAGCAGACGAAGGCACTCCTCAAACTACCAGATAGACGTCTGAATCTCTAACCACCACTGAAAAGCAACTCAATAAAAACTTTACAAGAACCATAACAAGAATTTAATACCTATCGACTTTAAACTATTCTTACTCAATGGACATTAGATTTATTTCAATAACAATATCTAAGTGTTTTATTTCTTACTTTAGAGCAAACTTGAATCAATTTTTCAAGTTATACCTACTGTACCGAGGAAAAGCTATCTAATTAAATTTTCTATTGAGGGCAACATCGGTAGGTAGGTACATTATTATTATTACCTATTATTATTATTTAGATTTGCTTGAAACTAAATTAAACGTTACTTCAGGTGAACCTATTGGTTGTAGGTACCTACTTTCACATATTACTAGGTGCCGAATACCTACTTATGTCTGTTTTTGTTCAAAAAGTAATTACAGACATCCTGGATGTACCAAAAACATTCAATGAAACAAAATAGGTACGTAATTTTGTTAAGTTTAAGTCTTTAAGTAAGTATAGCCATTATGTATATTCATATAAATAGCACAGAATAAGTAATATTCTGTGTAAATAGTAAGTAATTAACTAACTAAAATTAAGTTACTATACTTATTTTTCGATAGAAAACCAGCTGCATATACTTATCATGTTTTTATTTAAATACACAAAAATTATAAATCGTAAAAACAACAAATTAATATAGACTTAACTACACTTTTTATTTTATACACCACGTATTATTATTATTATTAGCGGATGTTGGCCACCAAATTTCCATTTCCAAATTGATTTCTGTCTCTTGCCTGTAGGTCCATATTTTGAATGCTTCAAGTTATTTCGTTTTTTTTTTAAGTTACCGCCTAAGCGAGTACTAACTATTATTGGCCTCTTGCCCTTTCACAGTAGGATACAGTCAGCACAGTTTATTTTTATCAAATATAGTTACAATGCATACTACTACTGTTTACTTTTAACCTCCAAGCCCCATAATATAACCTATTTATTTATGACGTGAAATAGAAGTGTCAACCAAACAAAAATAAGGGACACCAACGTCAGAACAAAATTCTGCCAAATTATGACAAACCAACGAAGCCAAAATAGATAGACAGATAGTCCTAAAATCAACGTCCGCCGCTATTAACGTTAACGTTAATTGAACACCAACGATTTTCAAATAGACAGATGTGGTAGGTTTATAAAATGATGATCGGCAGCCATTTTTAGGCTAGCAGATTTAAAATACCTAACTAATATATTTATAGTAGGTATTTAGTATAAAATTTTTTAAGGACAAAAAAGGAATATTTTCTTTAAAAGAGAAATTTTTAGCATAGGCTTTAAATTTATATACAGGGTGAATCAAAAATGTATTTCTCTATTTTTTTACCATTTTTTTTAACACGATAGGTGACTTTATTTTCTTTAAAAGAGAAATTTTTAGCATAGGTTTTAAATTTATATACAGGGCGAATCAAAAATTTATTTCCTATCGTCAAAAAAGTTATATTTTGAATAATTGTTTGATTTCTTTAGATTTCAAATCAAGATTTTTTGAAAGTTAAACTATAAGCTCAAATTTATATACAGGGTGAATCAAAAATGTATTTCTTTATTTTGTTAAAGCGAAATAGTATTGTTTTGAATAACTTTTTGATTTCTTTAGATTTCAAATCAAGATTTCTTTGAAAGTTAAACTATAAGCTCAAATTTATATACAGGGTGAATCAAAAATGTATTTCTTTATTTTGTTAAAGCGAAATAGTATTGTTTTGAATAACTTTTTGATTTCTTTAGATTTCAATTCAAGATTTCTTTGAAAGTTAAACTATATGCTCCTAGAGGTTTTCTACGGGGTAACTCAAAAATGTTTCTATTTATTTTCAATAATAGATAGAAACATTTTCAGATTTTCAGCTCTGGCAATACTTTTTTTTAATTAATTTTTGAATTATTTTTTTTTTTAATTTTTTTTTTTTAATTTTTTTTTTTGAAATTTTTTTTTTTGAAATTTTTTTTTTTAAAATTTTTTTTTTAATTTTTTTTTAATAATAGAAACATTTTTTTCCTTGAAATTTTTTTTTTTTTTGATTTTTTTTTTCATTTTTTTTGCCACCCTCAATGACTTTTTTTATAGATAAAACTACCACACAACGACTGGGAAATCCCGCAGGGATTTCTTGTTAATATATACTAAAACCCGTACAGTCCGTCTCTGTCTAAAATTGGCAAAAAAACACCCATTTTGGAGCCACTAAGGCTCCAGTTTCGCCGAAGGCGAAACCGCAGCGCTGCCTATAATAGAAAATTTCCTTTTTGCACAATAGAATAGGGTACTTTTCAAAGCTGATTGAATGCATTAAAATTATGTATTTTAATCATTTATATACCTCTGCACAAACGAAATTAAAGTGTGAGAAGGAGGTGAATAACTTTTTCTACGAGAAAATTCAAGAAAACAACAACATAAAACTGCCAAAAATGCTACTACTAAAGCAATAAATTTACCTTTGTGCAACATCCACACATACAATAAAAGCCTTTTGATTTATACTAGGCACTGTTCTAAACACGGCAGTGCACTTTTACGGTATGGTACGGCCCTTTATTACATTTTTAATTGTAAACTAAAAATGTTGAAAAATCTTCCGAGACTTCGTACATTCATCAATCTGACATAAGTTATTGTTATGTATTGTTGTAACCTGACGTCTTCTGGTACCGATTCAGTTCTGTCATTACTGTTTTTGAGTTCTGTCATTACTGTTTTTGTTACAAAAACTTTCAATGAAACTAAATATAGATATGTGATTATAATAAGAAGCCATATACACCTATAATAAGTATCCATATAAATAGAAGGAATAAAAAACTACCTATAGTAAAATTAAACTGCCACTCATAAACTTTCGCAGAGAATAACAACAATGAACACAAATTATGAGTAAACATTGCACAGTAAGTATTGTACATAAATTCTTTATTTTAGGCTACTAACTAGGTACCTACTACCATCGAAAATATACTACGACCACGATTTTTATATCTACGGTGCTACTACTACACAATGTAATACATTCGTTGTTGCTATTACCTACGTATATTATGATCAAAACAACAACAATATCTAATTACAGTGAAATCGTACCTTTTGCAAACACAGACAGAGGTAGAATACCTAATAAATGTAACTACCTACTTCAAATACGTAATGAAGGTTATATTAAACAACAAAGTGATAGAAACAGAAATATAC
This sequence comes from Apoderus coryli, assembly GCA_911728435.2. Taxonomy (NCBI): domain Eukaryota; kingdom Metazoa; phylum Arthropoda; class Insecta; order Coleoptera; family Attelabidae; genus Apoderus; species Apoderus coryli. Next base: position 2,995,799 of record OU452204.1, on the reverse strand, counting down.
CTATGCAAGTAAGTACCGATTCAGTTCTGTCATTACTGTTTTTGTTAATTCCAAGTAGTAGGTATACTAAAAACTTTCAATGAAACTAAATATAGATATGTGATTTTGTAGCGATATTAAATAAGTAGTATAGTATAGTAGTATAATAGGTATCCATTATAAATAGAAGTAAGGAATAAAAAACTACCTATAGTAAAATTAAACTGCTACTTATTTATCTTATACCTAGAAAATCACGTACCTATAACTACACTTACTTGCTGAATGTTTTTATTTCAAAATACACAATAATTAAAATTCCTTAAACTACAAATACAACACAGTTTTGTGTTAGGTGCATAGGTAATTTAACTATATAAATAAACTAAATTTGGACTACGCGCGACATCATCACCCACATTTTAAAAACATTGGTATATTAATAGGTATAACCTACACACACTGAAAATATTATAATAAACCGAACGAAATTTCATAATTTTTAAACACCAAATCATGATTTTGTTTATGTCGCCTGAGCAGAGCTTCGTTGGTCACTTTATAGTCCACATAATTTTAACAAACAGCTGTATGTCCACATTTTGAACGCCTATTTTGTTAATAGTGTCAGTTTGGGTTAGGTATTAACAATTTCTCACTAAAATTACTTCAAATATACAATGGCATATTCTAAATTTACTACAAATACTTTTAATAACCATTTTATAACAATACAATTTAACAACATGTTGATAGGAATTGAAAACTGTTAGGCTATTAATGTACACAAATAAAACCAAATTATGACGTGACCTAGAAGTGTCAACCAAACAAAAATAAGTGACACTAACGTCAGAAAAAAATTCTGCCAAATTATGACGTGAAACTAGAGGTGCAACTATATTGGAATTTGTCGATTTATTTTGAAAGCCATTTTCATGACTATATTCTTAGAAAAGCATATGGGACATGCAATTTCGTATATTTTTAATAACAATCCTATAAAAAGAATTACGTAAATTGCATTGAACAAGTATTAATCTTTAAATCTCATTTCACAACAACGAGGAGTAGCAATTTTCACTCACCTATTTTAAACGCACGTTCCTTTTACAGAACAAAAGTGCGAAGTTAGCGTCGAACAATATGTGCCTGAGTTGTAACCTATGGATAGGATGACGTCTTTGGGTACCGATTGAAGATTGAACAAAATCAGGAGCAATAATATGGCAACGCCGCTATACTCCGTCATCAGTCACCCGACCTGAATAGTTTTGCAAAAATCCGCACAACATATCATAACCATAAACATCCATAATCCAAAGAAGTAGAGAATGTCCATAGTGTCAAATTATAACATAAATCCATCAGTCATTATAATTATGGTCTACTAAACTGTCTATAGTACAACAACGTAAATACAATAATTTCCAAAAATATTACTGTAAAAGACAGAATGGAAATTGAAAAAGAATATATACCGGCACGTAAGTGTACAATTATATAAAATAGGGTTATCAGCGTACACTTTGATGAAATTATTTGTTGACATTACGCAACGACTTAACTTACCATTATTTGTAGGAAAAACTCAAAATACGATACCAAAAGAGAGAGGATACAAAAAATAAATAACATGGCTCATTTTCCACATTAGTTTTACAACATATATGCAAACATTGGGTTCATAAAAGGAGAGGTTTTAGTTCATGTGTTACCAGTTACGAATGACGTGAATCTTTCACCTACATGCTAGGTAAAATATTTACAACATATTATCACAATTAAATCCTACCATATACACCTTTTCAGCAGACGAAGGCACTCCTCAAACTACCAGATAGACGTCTGAATCTCTAACCACCACTGAAAAGCAACTCAATAAAAACTTTACAAGAACCATAACAAGAATTTAATACCTATCGACTTTAAACTATTCTTACTCAATGGACATTAGATTTATTTCAATAACAATATCTAAGTGTTTTATTTCTTACTTTAGAGCAAACTTGAATCAATTTTTCAAGTTATACCTACTGTACCGAGGAAAAGCTATCTAATTAAATTTTCTATTATGAGGGCAACATCGGTAGGTAGGTACATTATTATTATTACCTATTATTATTATTTAGATTTGCTTGAAACTAAATTAAACGTTACTTCAGGTGAACCTATTGGTTGTAGGTACCTACTTTCACATATTACTAGGTGCCGAATACCTACTTATGTCTGTTTTTGTTCAAAAAGTAATTACAGACATCCTGGATGTACCAAAAACATTCAATGAAACAAAATAGGTACGTAATTTTGTTAAGTTTAAGTCTTTAAGTAAGTATAGCCATTATGTATATTCATATAAATAGCACAGAATAAGTAATATTCTGTGTAAATAGTAAGTAATTAACTAACTAAAATTAAGTTACTATACTTATTTTTCGATAGAAAACCAGCTGCATATACTTATCATGTTTTTATTTAAATACACAAAAATTATAAATCGTAAAAACAACAAATTAATATAGACTTAACTACACTTTTTATTTTATACACCACGTATTATTATTATTATTAGCGGATGTTGGCCACCAAATTTCCATTTCCAAATTGATTTCTGTCTCTTGCCTGTAGGTCCATATTTTGAATGCTTCAAGTTATTTCGTTTTTTTTTTAAGTTACCGCCTAAGCGAGTACTAACTATTATTGGCCTCTTGCCCTTTCACAGTAGGATACAGTCAGCACAGTTTATTTTTATCAAATATAGTTACAATGCATACTACTACTGTTTACTTTTAACCTCCAAGCCCCATAATATAACCTATTTATTTATGACGTGAAATAGAAGTGTCAACCAAACAAAAATAAGGGACACCAACGTCAGAACAAAATTCTGCCAAATTATGACAAACCAACGAAGCCAAAATAGATAGACAGATAGTCCTAAAATCAACGTCCGCCGCTATTAACGTTAACGTTAATTGAACACCAACGATTTTCAAATAGACAGATGTGGTAGGTTTATAAAATGATGATCGGCAGCCATTTTTAGGCTAGCAGATTTAAAATACCTAACTAATATATTTATAGTAGGTATTTAGTATAAAATTTTTTAAGGACAAAAAAGGAATATTTTCTTTAAAAGAGAAATTTTTAGCATAGGCTTTAAATTTATATACAGGGTGAATCAAAAATGTATTTCTCTATTTTTTTACCATTTTTTTTAACACGATAGGTGACTTTATTTTCTTTAAAAGAGAAATTTTTAGCATAGGTTTTAAATTTATATACAGGGCGAATCAAAAATTTATTTCCTATCGTCAAAAAAGTTATATTTTGAATAATTGTTTGATTTCTTTAGATTTCAAATCAAGATTTTTTGAAAGTTAAACTATAAGCTCAAATTTATATACAGGGTGAATCAAAAATGTATTTCTTTATTTTGTTAAAGCGAAATAGTAATATTTGGAATAATTTTTTGATTTCTTTAGATTTCAAATCAAGATTTCTTTGAAAGTTAAACTATAAGCTCAAATTTATATACAGGGTGAATCAAAAATGTATTTCTTTATTTTGTTAAGGTGAAATAGTAATATTTTGAATAATTTTTTGATTTCTTTGGGTTTCAATTCAAGATTTCTTTGAAAGTTAAACTATATGCTCCTAGAGGTTTTCTACGGGGTAACTCAAAAATGTTTCTATTTATTTTCAATAATAGATAGAAACATTTTCAGATTTTCAGCTCTGGCAATACTTTTTTTTAATTAATTTTTGAATTATTTTTTTTTGAAATTTTTTTTTTTAAATTTTTTTTTTTTAAATTTTTTTTTTTGAAATTTTTTTTTTAAAATTTTTTTTTTTAATTTTTTTTTAATAATAGAAACATTTTTTTCCTTGAAATTTTTTTTTTTTTGATTTTTTTTTCATTTTTTTTGCCACCCTCAATGACTTTTTTTATAGATAAAACTACCACACAACGACTGGGAAATCCCGCAGGGATTTCTTGTTAATAATACTAACGAGCGTACAGTCCGTTTCTTTCTAAAATGGGGAAAAAAAGGGGCCACTTAAAGCCACTAAGGCTGCAGTTTCGCCGAAGGCGAAACTGCAGCGCTGCCTATTATAGAAAATTTCCTTTTTGCACACGGGAAAGGTGTACTTTACAAAGGTGATTCAGTGCATTAAAATTATGTATTTTATTCATTTATTTACCTGTGCAGAAACGATATTTTAGCGTGACAAGGAGGTGAATACGATTTTCTACGAGGAAATTCAAGAAAAAAGCATTATAAAGTACTCCTATTACTTTGAAATAAATACCTGTTTTGGTGCTGTGTTTAGGTACAAAAACAATTTTAAAGTTACGTACAAGCATATTTGGTACGCCACTGTGCCTTTTCCATATCCTATATTTTCAATTATTGCGTTTTTCGTTCATTTTTATTAATCTATCAAACCTTAAATGCGACTGGTATATTCCTTAAAATTGACAAATCTAATTTAGTTCAGCTGTCACACATAACGTTCTTTTACATTTTTCCAAATAAATATACAATGACACTCTTTAAAAACACATGTTAAATATAAAGAACAAAATTTAAAAGACACTGATATACGCAGCATTTGCAATATTACTTACAAAATGTGCGAAAAACCACATAAAATCATACCGATGACACCCATTTTTGCCTTCAATATAGAGGCGACACTAACGACCACCACACAGGAAATGAACATTATGTTTCATTTGGCTATGATGCCTATCCTTTTCACAAACAAACACATTCAAATTCTTTCATCCATTGCAATTGAAAATAATACATACATACATAACCTATAAAATACTGCCATGAACAGTGAAGGCTTATCTAATTTTTTAACAACTGCTTTAATTCCAAATATAATTATCCCAGAGAGTGATTTTTTAGAATGTGGCCCAATATGGCAACAATGGCGCACATCGTTTTCGACTCGACTAATTCCGTGACCAGTCACTCCAATTTTGCAAATGGCCACTCATCATAAACTTCCGCAAAGAACAACAACAATAAACACAAATTATCATTAGTAAATATAGCATACACACTTGCACAGTAAGTAGTTTAATACAAATACATAATAGGTATTCAATATTTCAGGCAAACATTTGTTGTTGTTAGCTACCCACTAGGTACCTATATTATGATCAAAACAAACAGGCTAATATTCTTAAAATTAAAACATTATACCTACCTACCACATCAACGGTAAGTAACAAATACAAACAACATATTATTGTTATTCCAAAGTGATAGGTACAGAAATATACAAAAACAATGCGAGTAAGGAAGTACCTACTTTTACCCGAGATCTATCACTAGCAACAATTACAAGTAGAGTTATTTTTTTATTAATAAAGTCTATAAAAAGGCCACAATACAGACAACATTTTTTGCATCCAGCTACATAAATATGCTTTTAATAACGTGAGTACTTTGTAAAACTAAGTATCTACTATTTACTGAAACTTATTCTCAATCAGAAAATACCAACAATTACAATTTACAGTTTTTATAATCCATTTATCAGGAAGAATTTGAGATACCTAGGTAGGTATGTCGTATATGTTGTACTTATTAATGAAGTTTATAAAAAGGAAGGTAGGTACATTATTATTATTATTTAGATTTGTTTGAAACTAAACTAAAGGTTACTAGGTCAATTTCATCTTATTGATCTCGGTCAGGGTTGTTTCCAAATAACTAATGACGTACGTACTTAGCTAACTAATTTTATTATAGATTTACAATTTTCGTATTATACCTAACTTTACCTGTTTAATTAATTAATTAAATTTAGTATATTATATTAATAAAATAAATGTTGTACTATTTTAAGACAGCTAAAATAAAGGTTACTAGGTCAATTTCATCCGGTCAGGGTCAGGATAGTTTCCAAATAACTAACGACGTACGGTACTTAGCTGGCTAATTTTATACCAAAGACCTTACTAACACAGTATTATTATTATGTATGTATGTATTATTAAGGTCTTTGTTTTATACAAAGGTTCTCCATTCGTCAAGAAAGTAGATATTCATACGTACGTCGTTACTACATTCCTATAATAGATCAGGTGGTGAAGGGTAGCATAACCAACTACGTACATTAGGACAGTGTTGCCTACGTTATCTGTTATATAAACGGATTTCACAATATCTGTAGGTGCATACTTACGTTGGCTGCATGTGAATTAAAGCAGTATTATTTGTCTTTGTTTATCTCATTGCGTGACAAATTTTGCTTCACTTTATCACAAATATTCGCAGCTTGATATAAGTGGACTTATTGTCATCTGTGGAACAATGCTATTATTTAAAATGACGTCATACGTACGACGTACGTATCTAAGCTAAGACCGAGAGAATTTGATCATATGTTTTGGATGACGACATATTGTTTATCTTACGATTTATTTACCAAAAAATTAGGGTTTCTTTTTTAATTTACAAATTCCACTACTAAATTAAATTAAAATGCCTACATTTAGTTTTAATTTCCTGATACCGAATTTATTCTTACGTTACAAATAACTGGATAAAATACAAGTCTCATTACCTACCTAACTACCTGTTTTTGTCCAAAAACTAATTACAGATGATGACCTAGATCAAAAACATTCAATGAAACAAAATAGGTACGTAATTTTGTTAAGTTTAAGTCTTAAAGTAAGTATAGCCATTATATATATTCATATAAATAGCACAGAATAAATAATATTCTGTGTAAATAGTACTTATCATGTTTTTATACAAAAATTATAAACCGTAAACACAACAAATCAATATAGAATTAACTACACTTTTTATTTTATACACCACGTATTATTATTATTAGCGGATGCTGACGACCAAATTTCCATTTCCAAATTGATTTCTGTCTCTTGCCGGTAGGTCCATATTTTGAATGCTTCAAGTTATTTCGTTTTTTTTTTAAGTTACCGCCTAAGCGAGTACTAACTATTATTGGCCTCTTGCCCTTTCACAGTAGGATACAGCCAGCACAGTTTATTTTTATCAAATATAGTTACAATGCATACTACTACTGTTTACTTTTAACCTCCAAGCCCCATAATATAACCTATTTATTTATGACGTGAAATAGAAGTGTCAACCAAACAAAAATAAGGGACACCAACGTCAGAACAAAATTCTGCCAAATTATGACAAACCAACGAAGCCAAAATAGATAGACAGATAGTCCTAAAATCAACGTCCGCCGCTATTAACGTTAACGTTAATTGAACACCAACGATTTTCAAATAGAAAGATGTGGTAGGTTTATAAAATGATGATCGGCAGCCATTTTTAGGCTAGCAGATTTAAAATACCAAACTAATATATTTATAGTAGGTATTTACCATTTTTTTTAACACGATAGGTGACTTTATTTTCTTTAAAAGAGAAATTTTTAGCATAGGTTTTAAATTTATATACGGGGTGAATCAAAAATGTATTTCTCTATTTTTTTACCATTTTTTTTAACACGATAGGTGACTTTATTTTCTTTACAAGAGAAATTTTTAGCATAGGCTTTAAATTTATATACAGGGTGAATCAAAAATGTATTTCTCTATTTTTTTACCATTTTTTTTAACACGATAGGTGACTTTATTTTCTTTAAAAGAGAAATTTTTAGCATAGGTTTTAAATTTATATACGGGGTGAATCAAAAATGTATTTCTCTATTTTTTTACCATTTTTTTTAACACGATAGGTGACTTTATTTTCTTTAAAAGAGAAATTTTTAGCATAGGTTTTAAATTTATATACGGGGTGAATCAAAAATGTATTTCTCTATTTTTTTACAATTTTTTTTAACACGATAGGTGACTTTATTTTCTTTAAAAGAGAAATTTTTAGCATAGGTTTTAAATTTATATACGGGGTGAATCAAAAATGTATTTCTCTATTTTTTTACCATTTTTTTTAACACGATAGGTGACTTTATTTTCTTTAAAAGAGAAATTTTTAGCATAGGTTTTAAATTTATATACGGGGTGAATCAAAAATGTATTTCTCTATTTTTTTACCATTTTTTTTAACACGATAGGTGACTTTATTTTCTTTAAAAGAGAAATTTTTAGCATAGGTTTTAAATTTATATACGGGGTGAATCAAAAATGTATTTCTCTATTTTTTTACCATTTTTTTTAACACGATAGGTGACTTTATTTTCTTTAAAAGAGAAATTTTTAGCATAGGTTTTAAATTTATATACAGGGTGAATCAAAAATGTATTTCTTTATTTTGTTAAGGTGAAATAGTATTGTTTTGAATAACTTTTTGATTTCTTTAGATTTCAAATCAAGATTTTTTTAAAAGTTAAACTATAAGCTCAAATTTATATACAGGGTGAATCAAAAATGTATTTCTTTATTTTGTTAAGGTGAAATAGTATTGTTTTGAATAACTTTTTGATTTCTTTAGATTTCAAATCAAGATTTTTTTAAAAGTTAAACTATAAGCTCAAATTTATATACAGGGTGAATCAAAAATGTATTTCTTTATTTTGTTAATGTGAAATATTTTGAATAATTTTTTGATTTCTTTAGATTTCAAATCAAGATTTTTTGAAAGTTAAACTATAAGCTCAAATTTATATACAGGGTGAATCAAAAATGTATTTCTTTATTTTGTTAAGGTGAAATAGTATTGTTTTGAATAACTTTTTGATTTCTTTAGATTTCAAATCAAGATTTTTTGAAAGTTAAACTATAAGCTCAAATTTATATACAGGGTGAATCAAAAATGTATTTCTTTATTTTGTTAAGCTGAAATAGTATTGTTTTGAATAACTTTTTGATTTCTTTAGATTTCAAATCAAGATTTTTTTAAAAGTTAAACTATAAGCTCAAATTTATATACAGGGTGAATCAAAAATGTATTTCTTTATTTTGTTAAGGCGAAATAGTAATACTTGGAATAATTTTTTGATATCTTTAGATTTCAAGTCAAGATTTTTTGAAAGTTAAACTATAAGCTCAAATTTATATACAGGGTGAATCAAAAATGTATTTCTTTATTTTGTTAAGGTGAAATATTTTGAATAACTTTTTGATTTCTTTAGATTTCAAATCAAGATTTTTTGAAAGTTAAACTATAAGCTCAAATTTATATACAGGGTGAATCAAAAATGTATTTCTTTATTTTGTTAAGGTGAAATAGTATTGTTTTGAATAACTTTTTGATTTCTTTAGATTTCAAATCAAGATTTTTTTAAAAGTTAAACTATAAGCTCAAATTTATATACAGGGTGAATCAAAAATGTATTTCTTTATTTTGTTTAGATGAAATAGTAATATTTTGAATAACTTTTTGATTTCTTTAGATTTCAAATCAAGATTTTTTTAAAAGTTAAACTATAAGCTCAAATTTATATACAGGGTGAATCAAAAATGTATTTCTTTATTTTGTTAAGGTGAAATAGTAATATTTTGAATAATTTTTTGATTTCTTTGGGTTTCAATTCAAGATTTCTTTGAAAGTTAAACTATATGCTCCTAGAGGTTTTCTACGGGGTAACTCAAAAATGTTTCTATTTATTTTCAATAATAGATAGAAACATTTTCAGATTTTCAGCTCTGGCAATACTTTTTTTTAATTAATTTTTGAATTATTTTTTTTTTAAATTTTTTTTTTTTAATTTTTTTTTTTTTTTAAATTTTTTTTTTTGAAATTTTTTTTTTTAAATTTTTTTTTTTAATTTTTTTTTAATAATAGAAACATTTTTTTCCTTGAAATTTTTTTTTTTTTATTTTTTTTTTCATTTTTTTTGCCACCCTCAATGACTTTTTTCATAGATAAAACTACCACAAACCAACTGGGAAATCCCGCAAGGGATTTCTTGTTTAATATTAATAACGGGTGATGTTCGCGTTTCTTTCTAAAATTGGCAAAAAAAGACCCATTTTGGAGCCACTAAGGCTCCAGTTTCGCCGAAGGCGAAACCGCAGCGCTGCCTATAATAGAAAATTTCCTTTTTGCACAACTGCAACAGCTACTTTTCAAAGCTGATTGAATGCATTAAAATTATGTATTCTATTAATATATTTAGATCTACAAAACCGAAATTAAAGTGCGAGAAGGAGGTGAATAACTTTTTCTACGAGAAAATTCAAGAAAACAACAAGCACAAAACTGCAAAAAATGCTACTACTAAATCAATAAATTTACCTTTTTGTAACATCCACACATACAACAAAAGCATTTTGATTTATACTAGGCACTGTTCTAAACACGGCAGTGCACTTTTACGGTATGGTACGGCCCTTTATTACATTTTTAATTGTAAACTAAAAATGTTGAAAAATCTTCCGAGACTTCGTACATTCATCAATCTGACATAAGTTATTGTTATGTATTGTTGTAACCTGACGTCTTCTGGTACCGATTCAGTTCTGTCATTACTGTTTTTGAGTTCTGTCATTACTGTTTTTGTTACAAAAACTTTCAATGAAACTAAATATAGATATGTGATTATAATAAGAAGCCATATACACCTATAATAAGTATCCATATAAATAGAAGGAATAAAAAACTACCTATAGTAAAATTAAACTGCCACTCATAAACTTTCGCAGAGAATAACAACAATGAACACAAATTATGAGTAAACATTGCACAGTAAGTATTGTACATAAATTCTTTATTTTAGGCTACTAACTAGGTACCTACTACCATCGAAAATATACTACGACTACGATTTTTATATCTACGGTGCTACTACTACACAATGTAATACATTCGTTGTTGCTATTACCTACCTATATTATGATCAAAACAACAACATCTAATTACAGTGAAATCGTACCTTTTGCAAACACAGACATAGGTAGAATACCTAATAAATGTAACTACCTACTTCAAATACGTAATGAAGGTTATATTAAACAACAAAGTGATAGAAACAGAAATATACCTATGCAAGTAAGTACCGATTCAGTTCTGTCATTACTGTTTTTGTTAATTCCAAGTAGTAGGTATACTAAAAACTTTCAATGAAACTAAATATAGATATGTGATTTTGTAGCGATATTAAATAAGTATTAATAGGTATCCATTATAAATAGAAGTAAGGAATAAAAAACTACCTATAGTAAAATTAAACTGCTACTTATTTATCTTATACCTAGAAAATCACGTACCTATAACTACACTTACTTGCTGAATGTTTTTATTTCAAAATACACAATAATTAAAATTTCTTAAACTACAAATACAACACAGTTTTGTGTTAGGTGCATAGATAATTTAACTATATAAATAAACTAAATTTGGACTACGCGCGACATCATCACACACATTTTAAAAACATTGGTATATTAATAGGTATAACCTACACACACTGAAAATATTATAATAAACCGAACGAAATTTCATAATTTTTAAACACCAAATCATGATTTTGTTTATGTCGCCTGAGCAGAGCTTCGTTGGTCACTTTATAGTCCACATAATTTTAACAAACGGCTGTATGTCCACATTTTGAACGCCTATTTTGTTGATAGTGTCAGTTTGGGTTAGGTATTAACAATTTCTCACTAAAATTACTTCAAATATACAATGGCATATTCTAAATTTACTACAAATACTTTTAATAACCATTTTATAACAATACAATTTAACATGTTGATAGGAATTGAAAACTGTTAGGCTATTAATGTACACAAATAAAACCAAATTATGACGTGACCTAGAAGTGTCAACCAAACAAAAATAAGTGACACTAACGTCAGAAAAAAATTCTGCCAAATTATGACGTGAAACTAGAGGTGCAACTATATTGGAATTTGTCGATTTATTTTGAAAGCCATTTTCATGACTATATTCTTAGAAAAGCATATAGGACATGCAATTTCGTATATTTTTAATAACAATCCTATAAAAAGACTAACGTAAATTGCATTGAACAAGTATTAATCTTTAAATCTCATTTCAATCAATGACCTTTATTTAATATCTTATGCTTATGCAACCTCCAACACATCATTATGGTATTTACGGTTGCATAACCTCTTCTATGGAATAAGACACTTTTCGATGCTCTTCAATTTTGTCTAAAGTAGATTGCAATCGAAAAACTTTTAAATCTTTAGAAATTTTTAACGTACACTTTAAATTTATATACAGGGTGAATCAAAAATGTATTTCTTTATTTTGTTAAGGTGAAATAGTATTGTTTTGAATAACTTTTTGATTTCTTTAGATTTCAAATCAAGATTTTTTTTAAAGTTAAACTATAAGCTCAAATTTATATACAGGGTGAATCAAAAATGTATTTCTTTATTTTGTTAAGCTGAAATAGTATTGTTTTGAATAACTTTTTGATTTCTTTAGATTTCAAATCAAGATTTTTTTAAAAGTTAAACTATAAGCTCAAATTTATATACAGGGTGAATCAAAAATGTATTTCTTTATTTTGTTAAGGTGAAATATTTTGAATAACTTTTTGATTTCTTTAGATTTCAAATCAAGATTTTTTGAAAGTTAAACTATAAGCTCAAATTTATATACAGGGTGAATCAAAAATATATTTCTTTATTTTGTTAAGGTGAAATAGTATTGTTTTGAATAACTTTTTGATTTCTTTAGATTTCAAATCAAGATTTCTTTGAAAGTTAAACTATAAGCTCAAATTTATATACAGGGTGAATCAAAAATGTATTTCTTTATTTTGTTAAGGTGAAATATTTTGAATAACTTTTTGATTTCTTTAGATTTCCAATCAAGATTTTTTGAAAGTTAAACTACAAGCTCAAATTTATATACAGGGTGAATCAAAAATGTATTTCTTTATTTTGTTAAGCTGAAATATTTTGAATAACTTTTTGATTTCTTTAGATTTCAAATCAAGATTTTTTGAAAGTTAAACTATAAGCTCAAATTTATATACAGGGTGAATCAAAAATGTATTTCTTTATTTTGTTAAGCTGAAATAGTATTGTTTTGAATAACTTTTTGATTTCTTTAGATTTCAAATCAAGATTTTTTTAAAAGTTAAACTATAAGCTCAAATTTATATACAGGGTGAATCAAAAATGTATTTCCTATCGTCAAAAAAGCAATATTTTGAATAATTGTTTGATTTCTTTAGATTTCAAATCAAGATTTTTTTTAAAAGTTAAACTATAAGCTCAAATTTATATACAGGGTGAATCAAAAATGTATTTCTTTATTTTGTTAAGGTGAAATAGTATTGTTTTGAATAACTTTTTGATTTCTTTAGATTTCAAATCAAGATTTTTTTAAAAGTTAAACTATAAGCTCAAATTTATATACAGGGTGAATCAAAAATGTATTTCTTTATTTTGTTAAGGTGAAATAGTATTGTTTTGAATAACTTTTTGATTTCTTTAGATTTCAAATCAAGATTTTTTTAAAAGTTAAACTATAAGCTCAAATTTATATACAGGGTGAATCAAAAATGTATTTCTTTATTTTGTTAAGGCGAAATAGTAATATTTGGAATAATTTTTTGATATCTTTAGATTTCAAATCAAGATTTTTTGAAAGTTAAACTATAAGCTCAAATTTATATACAGGGTGAATCAAAAATGTATTTCTTTATTTTGTTAAGGTGAAATAGTATTGTTTTGAATAACTTTTTGATTTCTTTAGATTTCAAATCAAGATTTTTTTAAAAGTTAAACTATAAGCTCAAATGTATATACAGGGTGAATCAAAAATGTATTTCTTTATTTTGTTAAGGTGAAATATTTTGAATAATTTTTTGATTTCTTTAGATTTCAAATCAAGATTTTTTTAAAAGTTAAACTATAAGCTCAAATTTATATACAGGGTGAATCAAAAATGTATTTCTTTATTTTGTTAAGGTGAAATAGTATTGTTTTGAATAACTTTTTGATTTCTTTAGATTTCAAATCAAGATTTTTTTAAAAGTTAAACTATAAGCTCAAATTTATATACAGGGTGAATCAAAAATGTATTTCTTTATTTTGTTAAGCTGAAATATTTTGAATAACTTTTTGATTTCTTTAGATTTCAAATCAAGATTTTTTGAAAGTTAAACTATAAGCTCAAATTTATATACAGGGTGAATCAAAAATGTATTTCTTTATTTTGTTAAGCTGAAATAGTATTGTTTTGAATAACTTTTTGATTTCTTTAGATTTCAAATCAAGATTTTTTTAAAAGTTAAACTATAAGCTCAAATTTATATACAGGGTGAATCAAAAATGTATTTCTTTATTTTGTTAAGGCGAAATAGTAATACTTGGAATAATTTTTTGATTTCTTTAGATTTAAAATCAAGATTTTTTGAAATTTAAACTATAAGCTCAAATTTATATACAGGGTGAATCAAAAATGTATTTCTTTATTTTGTTAAGGTGAAATATTTTGAATAACTTTTTGATTTCTTTAGATTTCAAATCAAGATTTTTTGAAAGTTAAACTATAAGCTCAAATTTATATACAGGGTGAATCAAAAATGTATTTCTTTATTTTGTTAAGGTGAAATAGTAATATTTTGAATAATTTTTTGATTTCTTTGGGTTTCAATTCAAGATTTCTTTGAAAGTTAAACTATATGCTCCTAGAGGTTTTCTACGGGGTAACTCAAAAATGTTTCTATTTATTTTCAATAATAGATAGAAACATTTTCAGATTTTCAGCTCTGGCAATACTTTTTTTTAATTAATTTTTGAATTATTTTTTTTTGAAATTTTTTTTTTTTAATTTTTTTTTTTTAAAATTTTTTTTTTTGAAATTTTTTTTTTTAAATTTTTTTTTTTTAATTTTTTTTTAATAATAGAAACATTTTTTTCCTTGAAATTTTTTTTTTTTGATTTTTTTTTTGATTTTTTTTTGCCACCCTCAATGACTTTTTTTATAGATAAAACTACCACACAACGACTGGGAAATCCCGAAGGGATTTCTTGTTAATATATACTAACGAGCGTACAGTCCGTCTTTGTCGAAAAGTGGGAAAAAAAGGCCAAAAGTGTGGCCGATTTGGCATCTAGCCACGCCGAAGGCGTGGCCCCAGCTTTATTGATATAGAAACTTTATTTTTTCCACAATAGAATAGGCTATATATCAAAGCTGATTCAATGCATTAAAATTATGTATTTTAATCATTTATTCACCTCTGTAGAAACGTAATTAAAGTGTGAGAAGGAGGTGAATAACTTTTTCTACGAGGAAATTCAAGAAAACAACAGTAGAAAACTGCAAAAAATGCTACTACTAAATCAATAAATTTACCTTATTGTAACATCCACAAATACAATAAAAGCATTTTGATTTATACTAGGCACTGTTCTAAATACGGGAGTGCACTTTTACGGTATGATACGGCCCTTTATTACATTTTTAATTGTAAACTAAAAATGTTGGAAATTCTTCCGAGACTTTGTACATCAATAACCTAGAAAAATTGCGAAAATCGCGGTTGCCACACTTTATTTGAACACTTTCATCATACACATATTCCTCATAGTTTCACGCAATATATTTACACATGGAATATGATTAGATACTTAATTTTACAACAAATTTAATTTACGCAACTCCCACAATAATATAACAAATATTAAAACATTATTTTATGTAAAAAAACTAATAATTTATACTTATTTTTATTTTACTGCTATTCACATGAACTAAATCTGGCAGAGTAGTAAAATTTATTCCCACCAGAAAGGTTACAATTTCAATTAATAATGCAAAAAAGTTCAATGACCCGTGAAGTGGGAGGAGTTGAGTATGTGCAGACGGGCTACAACCCAAACCAATCAATGACCTTTATTTAATATCTTATGCTTATGCAACCTCCAACACATCATTATGGTATTTACGGTTGCATAACCTCAGCGATAGGTGACTTTATTTTCTTTAAAAGAGCAATTTTTAGCATAGGTTTTAAATTTATATACAGGGTGAATCAAAAATTTATTTCCTATCGTCAAAAAAGCAATATTTTGAATAATTGTTTGATTTCTTTAGATTTCAAATCAAGATTTTTTTAAAAGTTAAACTATAAGCTCAAATTTATATACAGGGTGAATCAAAAATGTATTTCTTTATTTTGTTAAGGTGAAATATTTTGAATAATTTTTTGATTTCTTTAGATTTCAAATCAAGATTTTTTTAAAAGTTAAACTATAAGCTCAAATTTATATACAGGGTGAATCAAAAATATATTTCTTTATTTTGTTAAGGTGAAATAGTATTGTTTTGAATAACTTTTTGATATCTTTAGATTTCAAATCAAGATTTTTTTAAAAGTTAAACTATAAGCTCAAATTTATATACAGGGTGAATCAAAAAGGTATTTCTTTATTTTGTTAAGGTGAAATAGTAATATTTTGAATTTGATTTCTTTGGGTTTCAATTCAAGATTTCTTTGAAAGTTAAACTATAAGCTCAAATTTATATACAGGGGGAATCAAAAATTTATTTCTTTATTTTGTTAAGGTGAAGTAGTAATATTTTGAATAACTTTTTGATTTCTTTAGATTTCAAATCAAGATTTTTTGAAAGTTAAACTATAAGCTCAAATTTATATACAGGGTGAATCAAAAATGTATTTCTTTATTTTGTTAAGCTGAAATAGTATTGTTTTGAATAACTTTTTGATTTCTTTAGATTTCAAATCAAGATTTTTTTAAAAGTTAAACTATAAGCTCAAATTTATATACAGGGTGAATCAAAAATGTATTTCTTTATTTTGTTAAGGTGAAATATTTTGAATAACTTTTTGATTTCTTTAGATTTCAAATCAAGATTTTTTAAAAGTTAAACTATAAGCTCAAATTTATATACAGGGTGAATCAAAAATATATTTCTTTATTTTGTTAAGGTGAAATAGTATTGTTTTGAATAACTTTTTGATTTCTTTAGATTTCAAATCAAGATTTCTTTGAAAGTTAAACTATAAGCTCAAATTTATATACAGGGTGAATCAAAAATGTATTTCTTTATTTTGTTAAGGCGAAATAGTAATATTTGGAATAATTTTTTGATATCTTTAGATTTCAAATCAAGATTTTTTGAAAGTTAAACTATAAGCTCAAATTTATATACAGGGTGAATCAAAAATGTATTTCTTTATTTTGTTAAGGCGAAATAGTAATATTTGGAATAATTTTTTGATATCTTTAGATTTCAAATCAAGATTTTTTGAAAGTTAAACTATAAGCTCAAATTTATATACAGGGTGAATCAAAAATGTATTTCTTTATTTTGTTAAGGCGAAATAGTAATATTTGGAATAACTTTTTGATTTCTTTAGATTTCAAATCAAGATTTTTTTAAAAGTTAAACTATAAGCTCAAATTTATATACAGGGTGAATCAAAAATGTATTTCTTTATTTTGTTAAGGTGAAATATTTTGAATGAGGTTTTCTACGGGGTAACTCAAAAATGTTTCTATTTATTTTCAATAATAGATAGAAACATTTTCAGATTTTCAGCTCTGGCAATACTTTTTTTTAATTAATTTTTTAATTATTTTTTTTTTTAATTTTTTTTTTTAAATTTTTTTTTTTTAAATTTTTTTTTTTTGAAATTTTTTTTTTTAAATTTTTTTTTTTTAATTTTTTTTTAATAATAGAAAAATTTTTTTCCTTGAAATTTTTTTTTTTTTATTGTTTTTTTCATTTTTTTTGCCACCCTCAATGACTTTTTTTATAGATAAAACTACCACACAACGACTGGGAAATCCCGAAGGGATTTCTTGTTAATATTAATAAAACCCGTACAGTCCGTCTCTGTCTAAAATTGGAAAAAAAACGCATGATTTGCGTGCAAGTTGGCATCTCGCCACGCCGGAGGCGTGGCCCCAGCTGTATTTATATCGAAACTTTACTTTTTTAAGACTGGTATAGGCTATATATGAAAGCGGATTGGATGCATTAAAATTATGTATTTTAATCATTTATATACCTCTGCACAAACGGAATTAAAGTGTGAGAAGGAGGTGAATAACTTTTTCTACGAGAAAATTCAAGAAAACAACAAGCACAAAACTGCAAAAAATGCTACTACTAAATCAATAAATTTACCTTTTTGTAACATCCACACATACAACAAAAGCATTTTGATTTATACTAGGCACTGTTCTAAACACGGCAGTGCACTTTTACGGTATGGTACGGCCCTTTATTACATTTTTAATTGTAAACTAAAAATGTTGAAAAATCTTCCGAGACTTCGTACATTCATCAATCTGACATAAGTTATTGTTATGTATTGTTGTAACCTGACGTTTTTTGGTACCGATTCAGTTCTGTCATTACTGTTTTGCAGTTCTGTCATTACTGTTTTTGTTTACAAAAACTTTCAATGAAACTAAATATAGATATGTGATTATAATAAGAAGCCATATACACCTATAATAAGTATCCATATAAATAGAAGGAATAAAAAACTACCTATAGTAAAATTAAACTGCCACTCATAAACTTTCGCAGAGAATAACAACAATGAACACAAATTATGAGTAAACATTGCACAGTAAGTATTGTACATAAATTCTATATTTTAGGCTACTAACTAGGTACCTACTACCATCGAAAATATACTACGACCACGATTTTTATATCTACGGTGCTACTACTACACATTATTATGATCAAAACAACAACATCTAATTACAGTGAAATCGTACCTTTTGCAAACACAGACATAGGTAGAATACCTAATAAATGTAACTACCTACTTCAAATACGTAATGAAGGTTATATTAAACAACAAAGTGATAGAAACAGAAATATACCTATGCAAGTAAGTACCGATTCAGTTCTGTCATTACTGTTTTTGTTAATTCCAAGTAGTAGGTATACTAAAAACTTTCAATGAAACTAAATATAGATATGTGATTTTGTAGCGATATTAAATAAGTATCCATTATAAATAGAAGTAAGGAATAAAAAAACTACCTATAGTAAAATTAAACTGCTACTTATTTATCTTATACCTAGAAAATCACGTACCTATAACTACACTTACTTGCTGAATGTTTTTATTTCAAAATACACAATAATTAAAATTTCTTAAACTACAAATACAACACAGTTTTGTGTTAGGTGCATAGATAATTTAACTATATAAATAAACTAAATTTGGACTACGCGCGACATCATCACACACATTTTAAAAACATTGGTATATTAATAGGTATAACCTACACACACTGAAAATATTATAATAAACCGAACGAAATTTCATAATTTTTAAACACCAAATCATGATTTTGTTTATGTCGCCTGAGCAGAGCTTCGTTGGTCACTTTATAGTCCACATAATTTTAACAAACGGCTGTATGTCCACATTTTGAACGCCTATTTTGTTGATAGTGTCAGTTTGGGTTAGGTATTAACAATTTCTCACTAAAATTACTTCAAATATACAATGGCATATTCTAAATTTACTACAAATACTTTTAATAACCATTTTATAACAATACAATTTAACAACATGTTGATAGGAATTGAAAACTGTTAGGCAATTAATGTACACAAATAAAACCAAATTATGACGTGACCTAGAAATGTCAACCAAACAAAAATAAGTGACACTAACGTCAGAAAAAAATTCTGCCAAATTATGACGTGAAACTAGAGGTGCAACTATATTGGAATTTGTCGATTTATTTTGAAAGCCATTTTCATGACTATATTCTTAGAAAAGCATATAGGACATGCAATTTCGTATATTTTTAATAACAATCCTATAAAAAGACTAACGTAAATTGCATTGAACAAGTATTAATCTTTAAATCTCATTTCAATCAATGACCTTTATTTAATATCTTATGCTTATGCAACCTCCAACACATCATTATGGTATTTACGGTTGCATAACCTCTTCTATGGAATAAGACACTTTTCGATGCTCTTCAATTTTGTCTAAAGTAGATTGCAATCGAAAAACTTTTAAATCTTTAGAAATTTTTAACGAACACTTTAAATTTATATACAGGGTGAATCAAAAATGTATTTCTTTATTTTGTTAAGGTGAAATAGTATTGTTTTGAATAACTTTTTGATTTCTTTAGATTTCAAATCAAGATTTTTTTTAAAGTTAAACTATAAGCTCAAATTTATATACAGGGTGAATCAAAAATGTATTTCTTTATTTTGTTAAGCTGAAATAGTATTGTTTTGAATAACTTTTTGATTTCTTTAGATTTCAAATCAAGATTTTTTGAAAGTTAAACTATAAGCTCAAATTTATATACAGGGTGAATCAAAAATGTATTTCTTTATTTTGTTAAGGTGAAATAGTATTGTTTTGAATAACTTTTTGATTTCTTTAGATTTCAAATCAAGATTTTTTGAAAGTTAAACTATAAGCTCAAATTTATATACAGGGTGAATCAAAAATGTATTTCTTTATTTTGTTAAGGTGAAATATTTTGAATAACTTTTTGATTTCTTTAGATTTCAAATCAAGATTTTTTGAAAGTTAAACTATAAGCTCAAATTTATATACAGGGTGAATCAAAAATGTATTTCTTTATTTTGTTAAGGTGAAATAGTATTGTTTTGAATAACTTTTTGATTTCTTTAGATTTCAAATCAAGATTTTTTGAAAGTTAAACTATAAGCTCAAATTTATATACAGGGTGAATCAAAAATGTATTTCTTTATTTTGTTAAGGTGAAATAGTATTGTTTTGAATAACTTTTTGATTTCTTTAGATTTCAAATCAAGATTTTTTGAAAGTTAAACTATAAGCTCAAATTTATATACAGGGTGAATCAAAAATGTATTTCTTTATTTTGTTAAGGTGAAATATTTTGAATAACTTTTTGATTTCTTTAGATTTCAAATCAAGATTTTTTGAAAGTTAAACTATAAGCTCAAATTTATATACAGGGTGAATCAAAAATGTATTTCTTTATTTTGTTAAGGTGAAATATTTTGAATAACTTTTTGATTTCTTTAGATTTCAAATCAAGATTTTTTGAAAGTTAAACTATAAGCTCAAATTTATATACAGGGTGAATCAAAAATGTATTTCTTTATTTTGTTAAGGTGAAATAGTATTGTTTTGAATAACTTTTTGATTTCTTTAGATTTCAAATCAAGATTTCTTTGAAAGTTAAACTATAAGCTCAAATTTATATACAGGGTGAATCAAAAATGTATTTCTTTATTTTGTTAAGGCGAAATAGTAATATTTGGAATAATTTTTTGATTTCTTTGGGTTTCAATTCAATATTTCTTTGAAAGTTAAACTATATGCTCCTAGAGGTTTTCTACGGGGTAACTCAAAAATGTTTCTATTTATTTTCAATAATAGATAGAAACATTTTCAGATTTTCAGCTCTGGCAATACTTTTTTTTAATTAATTTTT
Source organism: Apoderus coryli (assembly GCA_911728435.2). Taxonomy (NCBI): domain Eukaryota; kingdom Metazoa; phylum Arthropoda; class Insecta; order Coleoptera; family Attelabidae; genus Apoderus; species Apoderus coryli. Next base: position 2,974,459 of record OU452204.1, on the reverse strand, counting down.
GAATTATTTTTTTTTTTAATTTTTTTTTTTTAATTTTTTTTTTTGAAATTTTTTTTTTTGAAATTTTTTTTTTTGAAATTTTTTTTTTTATTTTTTTTTAATAATAGAAACATTTTTTTCCTTGAAATTTTTTTTTTTGATTTTTTTTTTGATTTTTTTTGCCACCCTCAATGACTTTTTTTATAGATAAAACTACCACACAACGACTGGGAAATCCCGCAGGGATTTCTTGTTAATATTAATAAAACCCGTACAGTCCGTCTCTGTCTAAAATTGGCAAAAAAAGACCAAAAGTGTGGCGGATTTGGCATCTAGCCACGCCGAAGGCGTGGCCCCCGCTTTATTGATATAGAAACTTTATTTTTTGCACAATAGAATAGGCTATATATTAAAGCGGATTGGGTGCATTAAAATTATGTATTTTAATCATTTATATACCTCTGCACAAACAGAATTAAAGTGTGAGAAGGAGGTGAATAACTTTTTCTACGAGAAAATTCAAGAAAAGAACAACACAAAACTGCAAAAAATGCTACTACTAAATCAATAAATTTACCTTTTTGCAGCATCCCCACATACAATAAAAGCCTTTTGATTTATTCTAGGCACTGTTCTAAACAGGGGAGTGCACTTTTACGGTATGGTACGGCCCTTTATTACATTTTTAATTGTAAACTAAAAATGTTGAAAAATCTTCCGAGACTTCGTACATTCATCAATCTGACATAAGTTATTGTTATGTATTGTTGTAACCTGACGTCTTCTGGTACCGATTCAGTTCTGTCATTACTGTTTTTGAGTTCTGTCATTACTGTTTTTGTTACAAAAACTTTCAATGAAACTAAATATAGATATGTGATTATAATAAGAAGCCATATACACCTATAATAAGTATCCATATAAATAGAAGGAATAAAAAACTACCTATAGTAAAATTAAACTGCCACTCATAAACTTTCGCAGAGAATAACAACAATGAACACAAATTATGAGTAAACATTGCACAGTAAGTATTGTACATAAATTCTTTATTTTAGGCTACTAACTAGGTACCTACTACCATCGAAAATATACTACGACTACGATTTTTATATCTACGGTGCTACTACTACACAATGTAATACATTCGTTGTTGCTATTACCTACCTATATTATGATCAAAACAACAACATCTAATTACAGTGAAATCGTACCTTTTGCAAACACAGACATAGGTAGAATACCTAATAAATGTAACTACCTACTTCAAATACGTAATGAAGGTTATATTAAACAACAAAGTGATAGAAACAGAAATATACCTATGCAAGTAAGTACCGATTCAGTTCTGTCATTACTGTTTTTGTTAATTCCAAGTAGTAGGTATACTAAAAACTTTCAATGAAACTAAATATAGATATGTGATTTTGTAGCGATATTAAATAAGTAGTATAGTATAGTAGTATAATAGGTATCCATTATAAATAGAATTATAAATAGAAGTAAGGAATAAAAAACTACCTATAGTAAAATTAAACTGCTACTTATTTATCTTATACCTAGAAAATCACGTACCTATAACTACACTTACTTGCTGAATGTTTTTATTTCAAAATACACAATTATTAAAATTCCTTAAACTACAAATACAACACAGTTTTGTGTTAGGTGCATAGGTAATTTAACTATATAAATAAACTAAATTTGGACACATTTTAAAAACATTGGTATATTAATAGGTATAACCTACACACACTGAAAATATTATAATAAACCGAACGAAATTTCATAATTTTTAAACACCAAATCATGATTTTGTTTATGTCGCCTGAGCAGAGCTTCGTTGGTCACTTTATAGTCCACATAATTTTAAACAAACGTCTGTATGTTCACATTTTGAACGCCTATTTTGTTGATAGTGTCAGTTTGGGTTAGGTATTAACAATTTCTCACTAAAATTACTTCAAATATACAATGGCAGCTTCTAAATTTACTACAAATACTTTTAATAACCATTTTATAACAATACAATTTAACAACATGTTGATAGGAATTGAAAACTGTTAGGCTATTAATGTACACAAATAAAACCAAATTATGACGTGACCTAGAAATGTCAACCAAACAAAAATAAGTGACACTAACGTCAGAAAAAAATTCTGCAAAATTATGACGTGAAACTAGAGGTGCAACTATATTGGAATTTGTCGATTTATTTTGAAAGCCATTTTCATGACTATATTCTTAGAAAAGCATATGGGACATGCAATTTCGGATATTTTTATTAACAATCCTATAAAAAGAATTACGTAAATTGCATTGAACAAGTATTAATCTTTAAATCTCATTTCACAACAACGAGGAGTAGCAATTTTCACTCACCTATTTTAAACGCACGTTCCTTTTACAGAACAAAAGTGTGAAGTTAGCGTCGAACAATATGTGCCTGAGTTGTAACCTATGGATAGGATGACGTCTTTGGGTACCGATTGAAGATTGAACAAAATCAGGAGCAATAATATGGCAACGCCGCTATACTCCGTCATCAGTCACCCGACCTGAATAGTTTTGCAAAAATCCGCACAACATATCATAACCATAAACATCCATAATCCAAAGAAGTAGAGAATGTCCATAGTGTCAAATTATAACATAAATCCATCTGTCATTATAATTATGGTCTACTAAACTGTCTATAGTACAACAACGTAAATACAATAATTTCCAAAAATATTACTGTAAAAGACAGAATGGAAATTGAAAAAGAATATATACCGGCACGTAAGTGTACAATTATATAAAATAGGGTTATCAGCGTACACTTTGATGAAATTATTTGTTGACATTCCGCAACGACTTAACTTACCATTATTTGTAGGAAAAACTCAAAATACGATACCAAAAGAGAGAGGATACAGAAAATAAATAACATGGCTCATTTTCCACATTAGTTTTACAACATATATGCAAACATTGGGTTCATAAAAGAAGAGGTTTTAGTTCATGTGTTACCAGTTACGAATGACGTGAATCTTTCACCTACATGCTAGGTAAAATATTTACAACATATTATCACAATTAAATCCTACCATATACACCTTTTCAGCAGACGAAGGCACTCCTCAAACTACCAGATAGACGTCTGAATCTCTAACCACCACTGAAAAGCATCTCAATAAAAACTTTACAAGAACCATAACAAGAATTTAATACCTATCGACTTTAAACTATTCTTACTCAATGGACATTAGATTTATTTCAATAACAATATCTAAGTGTTTTATTTCTTACTTTAGAGCAAACTTGAATCCATTTTTCAAGTTATACCTACTGTACCGAGGAAAAGCTATCTAATTAAATTTTCTATTTTCATTTTTTGCATCCAGCTACATAAATATGCTTTTAACAACGTGAGTACTTTGTAAAACTAAGTATCTACTATTTACTGAAACTTATTCTCGATCAGAAAATACCAACAATTACAATTTACAGTTTTTATAATCCATTTATCAGGAAGAATTTGTTTGAGATACCTAGGTAGGTATGTCGTTTATGTTGTACATATTAATGAAGTTTATAAAAAGGAAGGTAGGTACATTATTATTATTATTTAGATTTGTTTGAAACTAAACTAAAGGTTACTAGGTCAATTTCATCTTATTGATCTCGGTCAGGGTTGTTTCCAAATAACTAATGACGTACGTACTTAGCTGACTAATTTTATTATAGATTTCCAATTTTCGTATCAAACCTAACTTTACCTGTTTAATTAATTAAATTTAGTATATTATATTAATAAAATAAATGTTGTACTATTTTAGGACAGCTAAAATAAAGGTTACTAGGTCAATTTCATCCGGTCAGGGTCAGGATAGTTTCCAAATAACTAACGACGTACGGTACTTAGCTGGCTAATTTTATACAAAGGTTCTCCATTCGTCAAGAAAGTAGATATTCATACGTACGTCGTTACTACATTCCTATAATAGATCAGGTGGTGAAGGGTAGCATAACCAACTACGTACATTAGGACAGTGTTGCCTACGTTATCTGTTATATAAACGGATTTCACAATATCTGTAGGTGCATACTTACGCTGGCTGCATGTGATTTAAAGCAGTATTATTTGTCTTTGTTTATCTCATTGCGTGACAAATTTTGCTTCACTTTATCACAAATATTCGCAGCTTGATATAAGTGGACTTATTGTCATCTGTGGAACAATGCTATTATTTAAAATGACGTCATACGTACGACGTACGTATCTAAGAGCCAGAGAATTTGATCATATGTTTTGGATGACGTCATATTGTTTATCTTACGATTTATTTACCAAAAAATTAGGGTTTCTTTTTTAATTTACAAATTCCACTACTAAATTAAATTAAAATGCCTACATTTAGTTTTAATTTCCTGATACCGAATTTATTCTTACGTTACAAAGAACTGGATAAAATACAAGTCTCATTACCTACCTACCTACCTGTTTTTGTCCAAAAACTAATTACAGATGATGACCTAGATCAAAAACATTCAATGAAACAAAATAGGTACGTAATTTTGTTAAGTTTAAGTCTTAAAGTAAGTATAGCCATTATATATATTCATATAAATAGCACAGAATAAATAATATTCTGTGTAAATAGTACTTATCATGTTTTTATACAAAAATTATAAACCGTAAACACAACAAATCAATATAGAATTAACTACACTTTTTATTTTATACACCACGTATTATTATTATTAGCGGATGCTGACGACCAAATTTCCATTTCCAAATTGATTTCTGTCTCTTGCCTGTAGGTCCATATTTTGAATGCTTCAAGTTATTTCGTTTTTTTTTTAAGTTACCGCCTAAGCGAGTACTAACTATTATTGGCCTCTTGCTCTTTCTCAGTAGGATACAGCCAGCACAGTTTATTTTTATCAAATATAGTTACAATGCATACTACTACTGTTTACTTTTAACCTCCAAGCCCCATAATATAACCTATTTATTTATGACGTGAAACTAGAAGTGTCAACAAAACAAAAATAAGTGACACCAACGTCAGAAGAAAATTCTGCCAAATTATGACAAACCAACGAAGCCAAAATAGATAGACAGATAGTCCTAAAATTAACGTCCGCCGCTATTAACGTTAACGTTAATTGAACACCAACGATTTTCAAATAGACAGATGTGGTAGGTTTATAAAATGATGATCGGCAGCCATTTTTAGGCTAGCAGATTTAAAATACCTAACTAATATATTTATAGTAGGTATTTTTTAACGACAAAAAAGGAATATTTTCTTTAAAAGAGAAATTTTTAGCATAGGCTTTAAATTTATATACAGGGTGAAATGTATTTCATTATTTTAATAGAAACATTTTCAGATTTTCAGCTCTGGCAATACTTTTTTTTAATTAATATAATTTTTTTTTCTTGATTTTTTTTTAGGTACAAAAACATTTTTCATTAATAAGCACCATGTACAGGGTGATACAAAAACAACATTAATTATCCCACATTTAAGAAATTTTAAATGTATAGAAATGTATATACGGGGTGAATCAAAAATGTATTTCTTTATTTTGTTAAGGTGAAATATTTTGAATAATTTTTTGATTTCTTTAGATTTCAAATCAAGATTTTTTGAAAGTTAAACTATAAGCTCAAATTTATATACAGGGTGAATCAAAAATGTATTTCTTTATTTTGTTAAGGTGAAATATTTTGAATAACTTTTTGATTTCTTTAGATTTCAAATCAAGATTTTTTGAAAGTTAAACTATAAGCTCAAATTTATATACAGGGTGAATCAAAAATGTATTTCTTTATTTTGTTAAGGTGAAATAGTAATATTTTGAAAAATTTTTTGATTTCTTTGGGTTTCAATTCAAGATTTCTTTGAAAGTTAAACTATATGCTCCTAGAGGTTTTCTACGGGGTAACTCAAAAATGTTTCTATTTATTTTCAATAATAGATAGAAACATTTTCAGATTTTCAGCTCTGGCAATACTTTTTTTTAATTAATTTTTGAATTATTTTTTTTTTAAATTTTTTTTTTTTAAATTTTTTTTTTTGAAATTTTTTTTTTTAAATTTTTTTTTTTAAATTTTTTTTTTTAAATTTTTTTTTAATAATAGAAACATTTTTTTCCTTGAAATTTTTTTTTTTGATTTTTTTTTTGATTTTTTTTGCCACCCTCAATGACTTTTTTTATAGATAAAACTACCACACAACGACTGGGAAATCCCGCAGGGATTTCTTGTTAATATATACTAACGAGCGTACAGTCCGTCTTTGTCGAAAAGTGGGAAAAAAAGGCCAAAAGTGTGGCCGATTTGGCATCTAGCCACGCCGAAGGCGTGGCCCCAGCTTTATTGATATAGAAACTTTATTTTTTCCACAATAGAATAGGCTATATATCAAAGCTGATTCAATGCATTAAAATTATGTATTTTAATCATTCATTTACCTCTGCAGAAACGATATTTTAGCGTGACAAGGAGGTGAATACGATTTTCTACGAGGAAATTCAAGAAAGCAACAACAAAAAACTGCAAAAAATGCTACTACTAAATCAATAAATTTACCTTATTGTAACATCCACAAATACAATAAAAGCATTTTGATTTATACTAGGCACTGTTCTAAATACGGGAGTGCACTTTTACGGTATGATACGGCCCTTTATTACATTTTTAATTGTAAACTAAAAATGTTGGAAATTCTTCCGAGACTTTGTACATCAATAACCTAGAAAAATTGCGAAAATCGCGGTTGCCACACTTTATTTGAACACTTTCATCATACACATATTCCTCATAGTTTCACGCAATATATTTACACATGGAATATGATTAGATACTTAATTTTACAACAAATTTAATTTACGCAACTCCCACAATAATATAACAAATATTAAAACATTATTTTATGTAAAAAAACTAATAATTTATACTTATTTTTATTTTACTGCTATTCACATGAACTAAATCTGGCAGAGTAGTAAAATTTATTCCCACCAGAAAGGTTACAATTTCAATTAATAATGCAAAAAAGTTCAATGAACCCGTTATATGGGCAGAGTGGGAAGAGTTGAGTTATGTGCAGACGAGCTACAATTTCAACCAATCAATGACCTTTATTTAATATCTTATGCTTATGCAACCTCCAACACATCATTATGGTATTTACGGTTGCATAACCTCAGCGATAGGTGACTTTATTTTCTTTAAAAGAGAAATTTTTAGCATAGGTTTTAAATTTATATACAGGGTGAATCAAAAATTTATTTCCTATCGTCAAAAAAGCAATATTTTGAATAATTGTTTGATTTCTTTAGATTTCAAATCAAGATTTTTTTAAAAGTTAAACTATAAGCTCAAATTTATATACAGGGTGAATAAAAAATGTATTTCTTTATTTTGTTAAGGTGAAATAGTATTGTTTTGAATAACTTTTTGATTTCTTTAGATTTCAAATCAAGATTTTTTGAAAGTTAAACTATAAGCTCAAATTTATATACAAGGTGAATCAAAAATGTATTTCTTTATTTTGTTAAGGTGAAATAGTATTGTTTTGAATAACTTTTTGATTTCTTTAGATTTCAAATCAAGATTTTTTTAAAAGTTAAACTATAAGCTCAAATTTATATACAGGGTGAATCAAAAATGTATTTATTTATTTTGTTAAGGCGAAATAGTAATATTTGGAATAATTTTTTGATTTCTTTAGATTTCAAATCAAGATTTTTTGAAAGTTAAACTATAAGCTCAAATTTATATACAGGGTGAATCAAAAATGTATTTATTTATTTTGTTAAGGCGAAATAGTAATATTTGGAATAATTTTTTGATATCTTTAGATTTCAAATCAAGATTTTTTTAAAAGTTAAACTATAAGCTCAAATTTATATACAGGGTGAATAAAAAATGTATTTCTTTATTTTGTTAAGGTGAAATAGTATTGTTTTGAATAACTTTTTGATTTCTTTAGATTTCAAATCAAGATTTTTTGAAAGTTAAACTATAAGCTCAAATTTATATACAAGGTGAATCAAAAATGTATTTCTTTATTTTGTTAAGGTGAAATAGTATTGTTTTGAATAACTTTTTGATTTCTTTAGATTTCAAATCAAGATTTTTTTAAAAGTTAAACTATAAGCTCAAATTTATATACAGGGTGAATCAAAAATGTATTTATTTATTTTGTTAAGGCGAAATAGTAATATTTGGAATAATTTTTTGATTTCTTTAGATTTCAAATCAAGATTTTTTGAAAGTTAAACTATAAGCTCAAATTTATATACAGGGTGAATCAAAAATGTATTTATTTATTTTGTTAAGGCGAAATAGTAATATTTGGAATAATTTTTTGATATCTTTAGATTTCAAATCAAGATTTTTTTAAAGTTAAACTATAAGCTCAAATTTATATACAGGGTGAATCAAAAATTTATTTCTTTATTTTGTTAAGGCGAAATAGTAATATTTGGAATAATTTTTTGATTTCTTTAGATTTCAAATCAAGATTTTTTGAAAGTTAAACTATAAGCTCAAATTTATATACAGGGTGAATCAAAAATTTATTTCTTTATTTTGTTAAGGCGAAATAGTAATATTTGGAATAATTTTTTGATTTCTTTAGATTTCAAATCAAGATTTTTTGAAAGTTAAACTATAAGCTCAAATTTATATACAGGGTGAATCAAAAATGTATTTCTTTATTTTGTTAAGGCGAAATAGTAATATTTGGAATAATTTTTTGATTTCTTTAGATTTCAAATCAAGATTTTTTGAAAGTTAAACTATAAGCTCAAATTTATATACAGGGTGAATCAAAAATGTATTTCTTTCTTTTGTTAAGGTGAAATAGTAATATTTTGAATAATTTTTTGATTTCTTTAGATTTCAAATCAAGATTTTTTAAAAGTTAAACTATAAGCTCAAATTTATATACAGGGTGAATCAAAAATGTATTTCTTTATTTTGTTAAGGCGAAATAGTAATATTTGGAATAATTTTTTGATTTCTTTAGATTTCAAATCAAGATTTTTTGAAAGTTAAACTATAAGCTCAAATTTATATACAGGGTGAATCAAAAATGTATTTCTTTATTTTGTTAAGGCGAAATAGTATTATTGGGAATAATTTTTTGATTTCTTTAGATTTCAAATCAAGATTTTTTGAAAGTTAAACTATAAGCTCAAATTTATATACAGGGTGAATCAAAAATGTATTTCTTTATTTTGTTAAGGCGAAATAATAATATTTGGAATAATTTTTTGATTTCTTTGGGTTTCAATTCAAGATTTCTTTGAAAGTTAAACTATATGCTCCTAGAGGTTTTCTACGGGGTAACTCAAAAATGTTTCTATTTATTTTCAATAATAGATAGAAACATTTTCAGATTTTCAGCTCTGGCAATACTTTTTTTTAATTAATTTTTGAATTATTTTTTTTTTAAATTTTTTTTTTTGAAATTTTTTTTTTTTAAATTTTTTTTTTTAATTTTTTTTTAATAATAGAAACATTTTTTTCCTTGAAATTTTTTTTTTTCATTTTTTTTTTCATTTTTTTTGCCACCCTCAATGACTTTTTTTATAGATAAAACTACCACACAACGACTGGGAAATCCCGAAGGGATTTCTTGTTAATATTAATAAAACCCGTACAGTCCGTCTCTGTCTAAAATTGGCAAAAAAATACCAAAAGTGTGGCGGATTTGGCATCTAGCCACGCCGAAGGCGTGGCCCCCGCTTTATTGATATAGAAACTTTATTTTTTGCACAATAGAATAGGCTATATATCAAAGCGGATTGGGTGCATTAAAATTATGTATTTTAATCATTTATATACCTCTGCACAAACGGAATTAAAGTGTGAGAAGGAGGTGAATAACTTTTTCTACGAGAAAATTCAAGAAAAGAACAACACAATACTGCAAAAAATGCTACTACTAAATCAATAAATTTACCTTTTTGCAGCATCCCCACATACAATAAAAGCCTTTTGATTTATTCTAGGCACTGTTCTAAACAGGGGAGTGCACTTTTACGGTATGGTACGGCCCTTTATTACATTTTTAATTGTAAACTAAAAATGTTGAAAAATCTTCCGAGACTTCGTACATTCATCAATCTGACATAAATGATTGTTATGTATTGTTGTAACCTGACGTTTTTTGGTACCGATTCAGTTCTGTCATTACTGTTAATTTGTCACAAAAACTTTCAATGAAACTAAATATGGATATGTGATTATAATAAGAAGCCATATACACCTATAATAAGTATCCATATAAATAGAAGGAATAAAAAACTACCTATAGTAAAATTAAACTGCCACTCATAAACTTTCGCAGAGAATAACAACAATGAACACAAATTATGAGTAAACATTGCACAGTAAGTATTGTACATAAATTCTTTATTTTAGGCTACTAACTAGGTACCTACTACCATCGAAAATATACTACGACTACGATTTTTATATCTACGGTGCTACTACTACACAATGTAATACATTCGTTGTTGTTCTTACCTACCTATATTATATTAAACACAGACATAGGTAGAATACCTAATAAATGTAACTACCTACTTCAAATACGTAATGAAGGTTATATTAAACAACAAAGTGATAGAAACAGAAATATACCTATGCAAGTAAGTACCGATTCAGTTCTGTCATTACTGTTTTTGTTAATTCCAAGTAGTAGGTATACTAAAAACTTTCAATGAAACTAAATATAGATATGTGATTTTGTAGCGATATTAAATAAGTATCCATTATAAATAGAAGTAAGGAATAAAAAAACTACCTATAGTAAAATTAAACTGCTACTTATTTATCTTATACCTAGAAAATCACGTACCTATAACTACACTTACTTGCTGAATGTTTTTATTTCAAAATACACAATAATTAAAATTTCTTAAACTACAAATACAACACAGTTTTGTGTTAGGTGCATAGATAATTTAACTATATAAATAAACTAAATTTGGACTACGCGCGACATCATCACACACATTTTAAAAACATTGGTATATTAATAGGTATAACCTACACACACTGAAAATATTATAATAAACCGAACGAAATTTCATAATTTTTAAACACCAAATCATGATTTTGTTTATGTCGCCTGAGCAGAGCTTCGTTGGTCACTTTATAGTCCACATAATTTTAACAAACGGCTGTATGTCCACATTTTGAACGCCTATTTTGTTGATAGTGTCAGTTTGGGTTAGGTATTAACAATTTCTCACTAAAATTACTTCAAATATACAATGGCATATTCTAAATTTACTACAAATACTTTTAATAACCATTTTATAACAATACAATTTAACAACATGTTGATAGGAATTGAAAACTGTTAGGCAATTAATGTACACAAATAAAACCAAATTATGACGTGACCTAGAAATGTCAACCAAACAAAAATAAGTGACACTAACGTCAGAAAAAAATTCTGCCAAATTATGACGTGAAACTAGAGGTGCAACTATATTGGAATTTGTCGATTTATTTTGAAAGCCATTTTCATGACTATATTCTTAGAAAAGCATATAGGACATGCAATTTCGTATATTTTTAATAACAATCCTATAAAAAGACTAACGTAAATTGCATTGAACAAGTATTAATCTTTAAATCTCATTTCAATCAATGACCTTTATTTAATATCTTATGCTTATGCAACCTCCAACACATCATTATGGTATTTACGGTTGCATAACCTCTTCTATGGAATAAGACACTTTTCGATGCTCTTCAATTTTGTCTAAAGTAGATTGCAATCGAAAAACTTTTAAATCTTTAGAAATTTTTAACGAACACTTTAAATTTATATACAGGGTGAATCAAAAATGTATTTCTTTATTTTGTTAAGGTGAAATAGTATTGTTTTGAATAACTTTTTGATTTCTTTAGATTTCAAATCAAGATTTTTTTTAAAGTTAAACTATAAGCTCAAATTTATATACAGGGTGAATCAAAAATGTATTTCTTTATTTTGTTAAGCTGAAATAGTATTGTTTTGAATAACTTTTTGATTTCTTTAGATTTCAAATCAAGATTTTTTGAAAGTTAAACTATAAGCTCAAATTTATATACAGGGTGAATCAAAAATGTATTTCTTTATTTTGTTAAGGTGAAATAGTATTGTTTTGAATAACTTTTTGATTTCTTTAGATTTCAAATCAAGATTTTTTGAAAGTTAAACTATAAGCTCAAATTTATATACAGGGTGAATCAAAAATGTATTTCTTTATTTTGTTAAGGTGAAATAGTATTGTTTTGAATAACTTTTTGATTTCTTTAGATTTCAAATCAAGATTTTTTGAAAGTTAAACTATAAGCTCAAATTTATATACAGGGTGAATCAAAAATGTATTTCTTTATTTTGTTAAGGTGAAATATTTTGAATAACTTTTTGATTTCTTTAGATTTCAAATCAAGATTTTTTGAAAGTTAAACTATAAGCTCAAATTTATATACAGGGTGAATCAAAAATGTATTTCTTTATTTTGTTAAGGTGAAATAGTATTGTTTTGAATAACTTTTTGATTTCTTTAGATTTCAAATCAAGATTTCTTTGAAAGTTAAACTATAAGCTCAAATTTATATACAGGGTGAATCAAAAATGTATTTCTTTATTTTGTTAAGGCGAAATAGTAATATTTGGAATAATTTTTTGATTTCTTTGGGTTTCAATTCAATATTTCTTTGAAAGTTAAACTATATGCTCCTAGAGGTTTTCTACGGGGTAACTCAAAAATGTTTCTATTTATTTTCAATAATAGATAGAAACATTTTCAGATTTTCAGCTCTGGCAATACTTTTTTTTAATTAATTTTTGAATTATTTTTTTTTTTAATTTTTTTTTTTTAATTTTTTTTTTTGAAATTTTTTTTTTTGAAATTTTTTTTTTTGAAATTTTTTTTTTTATTTTTTTTTAATAATAGAAACATTTTTTTCCTTGAAATTTTTTTTTTTTTTGATTTTTTTTTTCATTTTTTTTGCCACCCTCAATGACTTTTTTTATAGATAAAACTACCACACAACGACTGGGAAATCCCGCAGGGATTTCTTGTTAATAATAATAAATTGTGATAGTGCTGTCTTTGTCGTCGAAAACCTGCAAAAAAAGGACCGCTATCTATGTGACTTACCTTAAAGCTGCACCGAAGGTGCAGCCGCAGGTATGTCTATATGGAAAATTTGTTTTTTGCAGCATCCCAACGGGCACTTTTCAAGGGGATTTAATGCGGCCACACTATTTTAATTAATTCATTTAATTACATCTACACAGTTAATTGAAATGTGCGACGCAGAGGGAGATATCATCCAGTAGTTATTGAAAAATATGATCACATCCACCCATCTGACGGCTCTCATGACACTGTCACTTTAGGTTATTATCACTTTTTCAGTAATATTACTTCAAATACACAATGACAACTTCTAAATTGACTACAATTATATGGAATAAGCATTTTCTAACACTACAATATACAACATGTTGATAGAAATTGATCTTAAACATAAAAATAATGCCGAAAACTCTTAAGCTATGAATGTAAACAAAGAAAATAATAATAACCTATTTGACACAAGCGTTAGAAAAAACATTTTGACCAAAACCAAATTATGACGTGAAACTAGAGGTGTCAACTATATTGGAATTTGTCGATTTATTTTGAAAGCCATTTTCATGAATATATTCTTAGAAAAGCATATGGGACATGCAATTTCGTATATTTTTAATAACAATCCTATAAAAAGAATAACGTAAATTGCATTGAACAAGTATTAATCTTTAAATCTCATTTCACAACAACGAGGAGTAGCAATTTTCACTCACCTATTTTAAACGCACGTTCCTTTTACAGAACAAAAAAGTGCATGAAGTTAGAGTCGAACAATATGTGCCTGAGTTGTAACCTATGGATAGGATGACTTCTTTTGGTACCGATTCAGTTCTTTCATTACTGTTTTTGTTACAAAAATTCCAAGTAGTAGGTATATTAAAAACTTTCAATGAAACTAAATATAGATATGTGATTTTGTACCGAAATTAAACAAGTAGCCATATACCTATAATAGGTATCCATTATAAATTGAAGTAAGGAATAAAAAACTGCTACTTATTTATCTTATACCTAGAAAATCACGTACCTATAACTACGCTTACTTGCTGAATGTTTTTATTTCAAAATACACAATAATTAAAATTCCTTAAACTACAAATACAAACAATAAACTTTAGAGTTTTGTGTTAGGTGCATAGGTAATTTAACTATATTAATAAACTAAATTTGGGCTACGGGCGACTTTATCACACACATTTTAAAAACATTGGTATATTAATAGGTATAACCTACACACACTGAAAATATTATAATAAACCGAACGAAATTTCATAATTTCTAAACACCAAATCATGATTTAGTTTATGTCGCCTGAGCAGAGCTTCGTTGTTGATCACTTTATAGTCGACAAAATTTTAAACAAACGGCTGTATGTCCACATTTTGAACGCCTATTTTGTTGATAGTGTCAGTTTGGGTTAGGTATTAACAATTTCTCACTAAAATTTACTACAAATACTTTTAATAACCATTTTATAACAATACAATTTAACAACAATTTGATCTTAAACATGAAAATAATGCCGAAAACTGTTAGGCTGTCAATGTACACAAATAAAACCAAATTATGACGTGAACTAGAAGTGTCAACCAAACAAAAATAAGTGACACTAACGTCAGAAAAAAATTCTGCCAAATTATGACAAACCAACGAAGCCAAAATAGATAGACAGATAGTCCTAAAATTAACGTCCGCCGCTATTAACGTTAACGTTAATTTAACACCAACGATTTTCAAATAGACAGATGTGGTAGGTTTATAAAATGATGATAATCATATTATAGGCAGCCATTTTTAGGCTAGCAGATTTAAAATACCTAACAAATATATTTATAGTAGGTATTTAGTATAAAATTTTATAAGGTTATTGAATTTGACAAGTGGATTTATTATTTAAATTAGGTATGTATCAGATTATAACAAAATTAATTAATAAGCGCATGTACAGGGTGATGCAAAAAAAAAAACATTAATTAGCCAACATTTTACAAATTTTCCAGATTGTAATCAAATAAATTTTAAATGTTTAGAAATTTTTAGCATACACTTAAATTTATATACGGGGTGAGTCAAAAATGTATTTCATCACTTTGTTAAGGACAAAAAAGTAATATTTTGAATAATTTTTATATTTCTTTAGATTTCAAATCAAGATTTTTTTGAAAGCTAAACTATAGCCTCCTAGAGGTTATCTACGGGGTCACTCAAAAATGTTTATGAATGTAATTTATTATTTAAGACTTTTAGAGAACTTTATCAGCGATAGGTGACTTTTTATTTTCTTTGAAAGAGAAACTTTTAGCATAGGCTTTAAATTTATATACGGGGTGAGTCAAAAATGTATTTCATTATTTTGGACAAAAAAGTAATATTTTAAAGAATTTTTTGATTTCTTTAGATTTCAATTCAAGTTTTCTGTGAAAGTTAAACTATAAGCTCAAATTTATATACAGGGTGAATCAAAAATGTATTTCTTTATTTTGTTAAGGTCAAATAGTAATATTTTGAATAATTTTTTGATATCTTTAGATTTCAATTCAAGATTTCTTTGAAAGTTAAACTACATGCTCCTAGAGGTTATCTACGGGGTAACTCAAAAATGTTTCTATTTATTTTCAATAATAGATAGAAACATTTTCAGATTTTCAGCTCTGGCAATACTTTTTTTTAATTAATTTTTGAATTATTTTTTTTGAAAATTTTTTTTTCTTATTTTTTTTTTTAAATTTTTTTTGAAAATTTTTTTTTTGAACATTTTTTTTTATTATTTTTTTTTTTTTATTTTTTTTTTTTGAAATTTTTTTTTTAATAATAGAAACATTTTTTTCCTTGAAATTTTTTTTCTTGATTTTTTTTTTCCTTTTTTTTTATAACCCTCAATGACTTTTTTCATAGACAAAACTACCACACAACGACTGGGAAATCCCAAAGGGATTTCTTGTTCCATATATAAACCTGATACATGAATTTTGAACTCGTTGTCAGTGCTGCCGCGGCTTGTTTTCAAAACGTACTGAGTCTCTGACAGAAAACGTACTGAATTCGTAAAAAACGTACTGAATGGTGGGAAATTCAAAAATCTACCAAGAGTTTTTATTGAAAATAGCGTTTTGTGCATTTCAAAACTATTGATAAATGAAAATTTTTTATTATAACAAAGAAAAACCAAAATAAATTTAACTCACAACAACAGAATACATAAATTGGTTCATATTAATTATTAGTTACATTCTAAATAAAATCAAGTAATTAATTCATCGGGGACCACCCATGAAAAACAAGTATTATTTTTTAATATTTCTTTAGAATGAAGTAAGTTTTCCACTGTAGCTACATTTAAACTGTTTCTATATTTGTTTTTTATTATGCTCAGAATAGAAAATATTTTTTCAGCTGCAGTACTACCATGATCAATTTTTTAAATATACATTCTTCCCTATGATTTTTACATTTTCTTAGAAAAGCAATTACATGTTCCACATTTTTTAAATCTTCATCTGCTTTATGTTCAGAAAGCAGTCGCCATTCCAGATTCAAATCTTCAATGAAATCAACTTTTATTATATTTGGAAATATCCCCACTAACCGCGATAAACTAGACTTATCATCATTAAACATATTCCTGATGTCTAATACATTTGTAATTTCATTAAAGACTTCATTGGAAAAATCGACCCTTGTTCTAATTTCTGAACACAACGTCACATAAAAGTTTAAACAATTTACCCGAACTTGATCGACCTCTGGCTTGGATAATTTATGTAAATTATTGGCAAGTGTCAGTTGAAAACTAGCACCGAGGTAAATATTTTCAAGCTTTTTAAAATAATCAGGATTTCGAGGATTAATATTATTAATTGGAACAGTATTAACTATTTCATTCTTTAAATAAAATTTTGAAATCATTTTGAAGTTCATGGATATAGTGGGAATTATTTTGTCTATTCTAGGCGATTCGCTTTGGAATTCATTTTACAAATAATTTTTAAAATAGGATTCAAAAATTGAAAATATAATTTAAAAATTGGGTTATTTAAAGTTTCCAATATTTCCCTGGCTCCATAAACATTTTCAACTAGCGATTCATTTTGAAAGTAGAGCGATAAAGCGTTCCACTGTTCCAATATTCGACTGACAACAGCCTCCAAAGAAAGCCACCTTGTCTGCGCCGGTCTCAACATTTTGTGCGGTTCAGCTTCAACAAAGTTGTAAAGAGTGACTACGTCACAGGGAAAATACCTAGACCAGAAGTTGAAAATGAAATAGGTATACAAAGTAAATGGGACACCGATGATTTAAATGCAAAATCGGAACTGATATTAATAATTTCATAAATGAGAAAGCATGTTTATTAAAGAAAGCGTTATATGGGCTAAAACAAGCTGGACGCCAATGGTACAAGAAGCTTGACGAAACTTTAAAAAAATTAGGTTTTAAATCTTCAACAGCAGATCCTTGTATGTACTTATATACGAAAGGAGGAGCAAAAATAATACTCGCTGTATATGTTGATGATATATTAATTGCTTCGAAATCTATGAATGCAATTCGAGATATTAAAGAAAAATTAACTTCAACATTCAAAATGCGAGATTTGGGCGAAATTAAATATTGTTTAGGAATAGAATTCAAAAAGGAAAGTAATGGAATTTCAATAAATCAGCGAAAGTACATTGACGAAATTTTAGAAAAATTCAATATGACAAATTGTAAAATAGCAAGTACACCAATTATACCTGGAATAAAATTAACAAAAAATTCAAATAGTGGGCAAGATTTACCATATCAAAATTTAATTGGTGCACTCATGTATTTATCTGTAGGGACCAGGCCGGATATAAG
Organism: Apoderus coryli; assembly: GCA_911728435.2. Taxonomy (NCBI): domain Eukaryota; kingdom Metazoa; phylum Arthropoda; class Insecta; order Coleoptera; family Attelabidae; genus Apoderus; species Apoderus coryli. The sequence goes on along the minus strand of OU452204.1, from coordinate 2,956,483 downwards.
TTTTGCAGTTAGCTATTTAAGTCAATTTAATTCATGTTACGGTAGTGAACATTGGATTGCTGCAAAAAGAGTTCTTCGATATTTACAAGGAACAAAAGATATTAGTTTATATTATTCAAGATGTAATGATGAAATTTATGGTTTAACTGATGCGGATTGGGCAAATTGTACAATCGACAGAAGATCATATACTGGCTATGTATTTAAGTATGCCAACGCAGCAATTAGTTGGGAAGCACGAAAGCAACGAACAGTCGCACTCTCAACCGCAGAAAGTGAATATATGGCATTAACTGATTCTGCAAAAGAAGCCCTTCATCTGAAAAAATTAGCGAATGATTTGGGTATTAATCAAGAAAAGATTATTATCTATAACGATAATCAAGCTGCAAAAATATTAGCTGTTAATCCAACAGTTAATTCAAAATCCAAACACATCGATATAAGACAACATTTTATCCGAGAAACTGTTGAAAGTGGTAGTATAGAAATTATGTATCGGAGAACCGAAGATATGGAAGCTGATATATTTACTAAAGCTCTATCTGGACCGAAACATAAGTATTTAAGTTCGCTGTTAGGACTTCATCCACAGTGACGTTCGTGAGGAGGAGTGTTGGAATATGGAATCACCCAATCCACTCACGTCACATTGTTAAAAATACAATAATAGATTGTCAAATAAATTAATAGATTGTCAAGTTAATTTTTAAATAGTTCTCGTTAATAAAAGTTAATATCTAGTTTTATAGTTGTATATAATTTGTAAAATATCCATAAACAAGTCTCTGCTGCATCACTACGCGCAAAATCTTCTATTTGATTTGGCAAAGTGGCACATGCCTTAGAGGCACATAAATCTAGTGAATGTGAAAGGCAACCTATGACAAATATATTGGGCAAAATCCCCTGAAATTTAGCCTTTACTTTATAGAGTTTATCCACAAGCCACTAGAGGGCAGCAGTAAGAAAGTTTAATTTTTAATTTAAGAGTAGATCCCCTATTTTTCAATTTTTATTAATTTTTTGCAGATTGTGTTTGACTTTACTGCCTTTTTGGGATTTCGTACTAAAAATGAGGGTTTTTTCAAAACGTAGTACTGACGTACCGAATTTGTTAATTTTGTACTGTATTCAGTACAATTGTACTGAAACGGCAGCACTGCTCGTTGTATTCTCATGAAAGTGTCATTATCTAGACATGGACCATACACTGGAAAGCAATACTGGGAGAGCACCAACGAGTCACATAACATTTTTTAGTTTTATGATTTAGGCAATGGCGGTGAGGATAAAGAAGCTTCAGGGCAATATAAGCTTTTTGAATGTTTTTTGAAACCTGCTCTCTGAAACGTAAAGTTTTATCAAAAATAAGGCCCAAGTTCTTTGCACTATCACTAGGTTGTAGTTTGACATTATCAATCACGATATTTAGTTGTTGAGTTATAGTGGTCATGTTTGTTGCCAAACACTAGGACAGCCGACTTTTCAGGATTAATAATCAATGAATGCTCAACTGACTTACGGTTCAAACTATCAAGATCTTCATTAATTCGATCAGCAGCCTGATGAGATTCATGTGCAGCAAAAGAATAAAGCAATTGCATGTCATCAGCATACATACACATTTGTACTCCATTTATAAATTTGGGAAACTGCGACGTGCATAATGTAAATAACAATGGTCCCAAAATAGATCCCTGAGGGACACCACAGCGAGCTATCCTTGGTGAAGATATAGAAACTCCAACCCTCACCCGCTGTACTCTGTTGCTTAGATATGAGTCAAAGAGTTTAAGAGAAGTGACGTTCAAACCACAGGACTTCAGTATCGATCTCAGAATTTGGTAGTTTGTAGTATCATAAATATCCTAAACTAGTTAGGATATCGACCAATCAAATTATGTGTTTTAGTTGGCAATGGCACCTTTGATTAATTATTCTAATTGTCTTTTATATTATTTCTAAACGTCAAATAGTTTATGAAACTCTCAAACAATTTAATATAAAGTAAATTCTTATTTATGATACTACAAACTACCAAATTCTGAGATCGATACTGAAGTCCTGTGGTTTGAACGTCACTTCTCTTAAACTCTTTGACTCATATCTAAGCAACAGAGTACAGCGGGTGAGGGTTGGAGGTTCTATATCTTCACCAAGGATAGCTCGCTGTGGTGTCCCTGGATATGATATAAGTATTCGTTCAGTTCACTGGAATGGCATACATGCTTAAAAAAAAAGCAAATATCCATGTAGGAGTAGAAAAAATAAATAAACTAAATATTTGTGTTTTACGTAAAAGGGACTATGTTAAGTATCTAGGCATTATGATTGATCAACAATTGAAATGGGATATTCAGATACAAACGTTGGTTAAAAAATACGATCTTTTCTATACATTTTTAAAAACACAACGAAAATTTTATCACCAAAGAAAATGTATGTCTTTATTATGGTTTGCTACAATCGTTGTTATCTTATGGAATTGAGGGTTGGGGTGGAGCATACAGAAGCAATCTTGAACCTCTACTTATCATACAAAAAAGAATCTTAAAAATAATTTTTCATTTGGATATTCGTTATCCACCAGAAGAGCTGTTTAAGGTTGCTAATGTGTTAACTATTCGACAGATGTTTTATAAGAGTGCTGTAGTCCATCTTAATAAATCAAATCAGTTTTTAGGAAAGCTTGATCATAATTATTTAACGCGTGATAAAAAAAGTGATATTATTAGGGAACCTGTATGTAAAAAAGGAATCGGCCAGCATGCATATATTGGCCATAAGGTGTATAATCAAATGCCATTGGAATTAAAGGATAAAATTAATTTCAAGAATTTTAAATTCAAACTAGCAACTTGGTTGAAGTCTGAATATATAGAAATTTTACAATGATGTTACTGCTGGGTGTCTGTTTTTAAAGCTTTTATATTGATACGTGAGATTTTTATTTGTGTATAACCTTCGATTTACTCCTACGGATGGATGAAGGGGGAGAACGAGAGAAAAACATGTTCATCTATAATTTTTTGTGTTCATTTCTAATTTTTAAGAATAACTAAATGTTCATGTAAGTTATAAAACATTATTGGGTACAATGGGATAGATTATTTGAGGGTCTGATAGTGCGTGAGCAACCGTTTGGTGTCTGGTGGTGTTTGGAGGAAGCGGAGAAACTTTACCAAGTTTTTGCATCCTCTATGCACCGCTTAGTAAAATCAGGGCGGTGCACATATAAGATTATATTTGTTTCTTTATTATTATTTATTTTATTTATTTCAACTTAGAGCAAAATAACATGTATATATTTTAAGTGGATATTTGAAATAAATAAATTTGAATTTGAATACTATTATATTTATTTTCCTAATTATTAATATTTTTTATTTATTTTATTTTTATTAATCGGCATTGTTATTATGTACATTTTTACAATAATTAAGCATTCAAAGTTTAATATAACATAAGCACATAAGGATTCTTTAATAATTTAGTAATAACAATATTGCAATCAATGTAACCAACCATGATATGGAATTGGATGATGTATTGGAGCAGCCACAATGGTCTTTGTTATTATTGGAGTTGCAATAATTGGGGCATGTATCACTTTCGGATATATAGGTGCAGGATAAGCTACAATTGAAGGATAACCATGCAGAAAACCTGAAAATAAATGTGAAATATTTCTTACAATTTTGTAGACAGCAAACATATTTGTACTTTACTAGTGCACTGGTACTCTAGGATTGGTCAGCTGGTGCGGAGTTAAACGGGGGTGCCGCTGCACCCGGGCGCCCCCGGCAGGAATACGTGAAGCGAAAGGTAATATATTACACTAAATGTAACATGTACAGCCATTACATACTCTTGTAAGGAACGTTTAGGAAGGGTAGGGGGTAGATAATTTATTTACATTAAACTCGTTAATTAAGATACATTTGCGTTTACAAGGAAGGAAACTTTTTAGTATATTCATAGATTTTATACGACCCTTCGACTCTATTAATCATAATTTACTGTGGCTTAAACATTTTGCCTTGGGCATCAGTGCTAAATTCGTCAGAGTTTTAAAGTTGTTAGTTGGGGCGGGAGATGTCCAAGCACATGTCGATGCGATCATGGTATTCAAGTACCTGGTCGCCGTGCTTCCGGCCGAGTCGGTAGACTTGCCTATGCCAAGTAGTTATTGACTACATAGTCGTGGCTGCTGGCGTATGGCAGTCGAGGACCGTGGTTCTTCGGATTCCACGCTAAACTATAGGTCCATACTTACGCTGCCTGGATGTAAATTCCATGACAAGATGCCAACAATTGGAGAAAAAAAAATTGTTAGTTGTCATTTGACAGACGGATAATGCAGGTCAAAGAAGATGGTAAACTATGTAATGAAATTGATGTATGTGAGGAGGTATCATAAGGCCAGTCGCTAAGTCCATTGTTATTTGCTATATTTATCTCTGATGTTGAAAAATTATTTCGTGATAACGGAATAGTGGGAATTAACTGGAATAATCTGGAGTTAAATGCAAAAAAAAATAAATATAATTTGCTTTCGAAAAGGAATTTAGACAGAGATTTTACTAGTATGATGAAAATATAGAAGTCGTTAATAAATATACGAATTTGAGAGTTCAATTCACGTATAAGTATAGGACTATTTAACGAAATGGCTGAGATAGCTATATCCAAATTGCTATGGGTAGTGTTATTTGCTTTCGGGATCAAAACCCAACTGGAAAGCAAGGATTAAATTGTATGAACCTATAATTTTGAGTTCTTTATTGTACAACACAATTTGGGGCATACGCTATGATTATCATTTGAAACGAGCTCAGGTCAGTTTCTTTAAAAGACTACTTTCATTACCTGAAATACACCCGATTATTATGGTTTGTTTTGTGGATTTTTGGGACCTCTGGAATAATATTGATTATATTAACCTGTGAGCAAATACAAATCGTTTACTGCTTTATTTTAGAGAGAAACTGTTATCTGAAGATTTAATCTCTTTATCACGATCACAGTACTCTAATTTTTCAGATTTTTTAACTTAAAAAGTTTAGGCACAAAGTCCATAATATACATTACATTATAAATATGCTCTTTCGACAAAACATTGGTGTTACGCGCCTTTTGTGTCAAATACGTAAAAATAACATTTATCAGTTCATAGCTATTATAGAGAATATATGTTTCTCAGATTCCAAGATCATTACTAATTATTTAATAGGAGTACAGAAGCTTCGGTCATTTCTTCTAAATGAGTGATATATTGTTTTTGTTTTAGTATAATAATGACTGTATCTTTTTGTTTTTTTTTTGTTAATAATAATTCTTCTTAAATAATTATTTTAATACTAGTATTTAAGGACCATATTATACCTCTTGTAATAGAATTGTTATAAAAATTCTGAGATACAATAAATTTAATGATAATAACACTTCTCAAAGGAAGTTAGTCAAAAATTAAATTATCTTGGTCACGTATGAATAATAAGGTGTTTTTTTTTTTTTAATTGGGCGAGCTTCACTAAAATTGAAATTTTTGTATACTGCCCAAAATTGTCTGTTCAGCGCCTAAACGCTTGAGCTGAATTTTGGTATGTGAGTTTGGGACAGTCCTAGGATGAAGCCATTATATTTTGGGTGGACACAACCGCTAAATTTTCATATATCAGTAGGGGTCGAGTAATACATGGCTTTTAAGCATTTTAGTAGATTTAAAAAAAAAATCTAACTATTCAGGAGATCGACACAACCGAAATTTCTATATATATATATATATATATATATATATATATATGCAAAACGTTAAAGTGGCCTCCAAAATATATATACGCTAAGCGCACTGGGCTCCAAAACGGAGGCGACTGCGTTTTTTCGGAGGCCACTACGTACCCCCGTGTATATAGTGTTTTTTCAGGTCTACAGGGTATACCCACCCCTCTGGCAAATTTTAGGGTGGAGCCCACTGGGTAGTATACACACATACAGATATACAACCGGGTTTGAAAAAATTCCACCACGTGGCGCGTTAGACATACACAGATATACACACTTACTTGTGCACTAGTTGCACTGGGCTCCACGTGTAAGTACACATATTAGCCTCCTAAATTTGGCAACGTTACTGGTGGCTAATGATACCAGCTAACATATATCGTAAACCTTCATGTGTATATTTCGTCGGTAGAATTATCTATTTTAGGTATTGTAAAGTATATTTGATTTCTCAACCTGTCATAGCAACACACGTACTTGTCCGCTAGTTGCACTGGGCTCCGCACGTACTAGTTGGCCAATAATAAACACATTGTTTATTTATTTTTCTTTGGGTTTGCGTTCATTACAAAAATACTTTTTTTTTTAAATCAATGCCACATCTATTATAACTAAATAAATAACTTCAAATTGATCACTCCTATAATACAAAAATTTTGAGTATATTGTTTCAGTTTAAAACTACTACTACTTCTGAAAATAATTTTAAGGAAAGAGCAATTGCGTTAAAAGGTGTGCAGGATTTAATATATTCTTTTACTTTGACATGACTTTGACTTAAATTAAGTTATATTAATAAAGGCTCTCATAAGCAGCTGAAATGGACTTAGTAAGTCTCGGGTCAATTTTGTAAGATGTACTAATGTTAACCGTAACTATTTGGCTTTAAAAGAATAAAATAAAAAAACAACAAAAGTAAAAACACCGTAAACACGTAAATGTAACATATGGTAAGAGAGAATACATGAAGTTAGAGTCAACCATTTAAACTTTTATAATTCGACCGAATGAACTGACCACTGCTTCCGTTGATCTTCTGTCACGATGTTGGTTGACTCTAGTAAACAAGGATTCCTTATAATAGAGTACATACCTTACAATAGATTATTGTCAAATAAAATTATCAGCGAGGAAAATATTCGAGTAGTTACCGTGTTATTTCAATGTTTAATATTTGTACTAATTGAGTAATATGAATATGAATATTAATTTTATATTGTGTTGAATTTCCAAATTTAAAATTTGCTTGTTTTCAATCATTTTTTAATTACTAATAACTAAGAAATCAATACTTTATTTTTTATGTAAAAACAAAGGCCAATAAGTTAAATGCACATAAATTATCTATATACAAAGCGCCTGCGAATAATAAAATCAATGAAGAAGAATTTCAGTATAAAAAAAGCGAGAGATTGTAAAAAATGGAGACCAATAAGATGAATTTAATTCATTGATATACAACTCGTCGACAAAACAATTGCAATAATGGAGTCGTATTTAGTTATAAAAATATGACAGCGGAGGCGATTAAAACGTCTGTTTGTATAAATAATATACACAGCGGAGGCTAGTAAGTTTGTTGTGTATATGTTCTGATTGTATACACTAAATGTAAATTTTGCTATTAACAAAAAGTAGATGCCACTAAGATAGATGTATATAAATAGTTTATATATATAGAACACGTGTTCCGGCAATGGAGGCCTATAATATAGATGCACATATATTGTTTAGATATACAGCTAGTGTAAATTTGACGCACGACTTATCCATAAGTATTGATTCAATTATTTAAACAAAGATCTACAAAGATTTTAAGCCTAAGGAATAATGTAGTATCATCATTCATCGCACCCGTCAGACTTCAATTTCAGTTAAAGTATTACCTACCACTTGAAACATTTTAACAAACCCAACAAATTTAAGTAACTTAAACAGTATTTGTTAGTTTGTTTCTTTCGTTATCTATTATACAGGGTGTCCATGAAATTACTGTACAACGCTTAACCACCAATTTCTCAACTAAAAATATCTAGGCGAATATACCAAATATCCAAAGTCCAGAGGCGTTAAGTTGGGTGACCTTGCTGGCCGATTTCCGATCCATCTATTAGGATATGTTTCATTTGAAAATCTGCGAACGCTGGTACTAAAGAAGGATGGCGCTCCGTCGTGCACAAACCACATTTCAGCACGAATGTGTGGTATTCTCATTGGCTTGATAAGATGGTAAAACGTCAGCCGACTTTTAGGGTCCTTTGGTAAAACATTTCGCACCTGTTAGACATGATACGGATGGAGTAACTGCTCTCGTAGAATGTTATTAATTGTACTTCTGGAAATCTCCAATCCGAACCCCTAGCGTATACGACTTAACTTGGGATCATCTTCAATTCTGTTTAAAACTACCACTTCAAACTCAGCAGTCCTAATTGTAAGTTGGCGTCCTGGCTTAACATTATTTCCATGAAAACTACCCCTTTCTCTATGTTACTTACTTCTTAATAATTCGTGGAAGTTTGATCGATAGGAATTCTGGATATTTTTCACGATCGACTCTGACACTCATACGTCCATTTCTCTCACATAATCCATATACCAGAAGCATGTCGACCTTCTCAGCGATAGAATATTGGTACATTTTAAAGAACCAATAATTATTTACGTAAAAGAAATAAAAACTATCGTTATGCCAGATTATTTATTTTATTGTTGCCTAGTAAACAAACATAACAATTATTTTAAACATTGTTCAGAATTAAAACTTTCGACATATATTTTTTCGTGTCGAATAAATAGGCAATGATCAATTTCAAGGTATTGTAAATAATCTTTTTGTAGATAAACTGTATGTCTAGCGCAAATTTTATGTCAGAGAGAAAGAAACTTTTCTTTGCGAATCACGCACCATTTTTAAATTCCTAGGCATTAACAAAAAATCGGTTAGTTTCAAAATTAGTGAAAATTGATAAAGGCGTTTAGAAAATAATTATTCTGAAAAAACCATATTAATTTAAGAACTTTAGCGCCCTGTAGGCAAAACGGCTAGAGCGGCATATTTTTAGTTGAGGAATTTGTAGTTCAGCGTTTTACAGTCATTTCATGGATATATTATACCTACTGTATTATGTCTTATTTTATTCTTTTAAGTAGCTATTATTTATCTATAACTTGAATTTGTTTTTGATTTTATTTAACGTTATTTTATTGTATATAGTATAGAGTATATTTTATATTTCTTTCAAAATAAGTTTTAAAATTACACGATACATTTTTTTAATCCATTCATTTCGTTCTGTTCTTGCATACAATGTTCTTATTTATTTATCTTTCTTTGGGTTTTGGTTCATTACAAAAATACTGTTTTTTTTTAATCAATATACCTAACTAGATAAAAACTTCATAAATAAGTTCAAATTTACTGGAGGGTTAATATCTGGCATTTTAACTTAAATTAATTTGTATTAATAAAGACTCTCATAAGCCTAGCCTCGGAGCAATTTTGTTAGATGTACTAATATTAACCATAAATGTGGCTTTAAAACCAGAAGGCATAAATAAAATAAAAAAGTACCAAAAGTAAACACAACGTAGATATGTGGTAAGAATACATTTGAATTTTTACAATTCGATCGAAAGAAATGAACACTGTTTCCGCTGATCTTCTGATGTTGGTTGCCTCTGGTGAAGGAATAAATAAGGATTCCTTATAATATAGTACCTACCTTATAAGAACAAAATATTCAGCAAAAGAATCTCACTAGTTACCGTGTTATTTCAATGTTTCATACTTGTACTAATTGAGTAAGTTGTAAGTTGAAATTCCAAATATAAATTTTCTCAATTTGCTTGGTTTAGTCATTTTTTGTCTACCAGTAACGAAGGAGACAATACTTTCTTTGTATGAAAAAAATGGAGGCTGATCAGTTATATGCACATAACATTATTTATATACAACCCGTCTGCAAAACCAGAAAACCAATCAAGAGGAATTTAGGTCAGAAAACGATCGCGAAGTTCATTATAAAAAATGGAGCCCAATAAGATGAATGTAAGTAATTGATATACAACTCCTCAACAAAACAAGTTCAATAACGAAGTGGAATTTAGTTATAAAAAGACGGAGGCGATTAAAACGTGCCTGCGTTTATATAAATGATATACACAGCGGAGGCTAGTCAAAGTAGAGGCCATAAAGATACATTTACATATATTGTTTAGATATACAATATGCCTCGATATGGCAACATCGTCGGTGACCATTAGGTCGAGATAACATATCCAATTATATGCACCGGAGGAGAGTTTGTCATGTCATATGCGGAGCCCGGTTTCTATCTTGAGTCTATACTTTTTTCGTATATATTTTTTTTACGAAATCTCTTCCCCTCTCAAGTTGCCTTTGTTTATTTTTTTCCGGGGAATTCAAATATGCAATGTATACACGCGTAAATAACGTGGTTCTGGTGGAGGCCAGGGCGCCTTATCCACGTATGGAGCCCACTAAGATAGATGTGCACGTATATATATATATATATATATATATGGGATATAGAAACTTTGCGTCACGGTCTAGGCCGCATTTTTTGACCAATCGAAACAAAATTTGGTTAGAAAATCGGCTAGGTCATGGAATCGCGTGAGTTCGTAGGCGATTGAAATCGGAGAGCTAATTTCAGAATGGCGGCCTGTCAAAGTTTTAAAAAAATCATATTTTTTTCATTGTTAATAGAAAATACCGATGTTACATATCAAATGATAGAGCACTTAAATCTCTACAATGTTTATTTGGAGAGTTTTTTCATCGCTGGCATATTTAAGTAAATGTAAGTCAATATAAAGTAACAAAAAATAAAAAAAATATCATCACCCGCTATACCTGTAATTATTTTGACAAATAAACACCTGTGAAATAACAATTAGACCGTACTTACGTATGTATTATAGTATAATGGGTATTTCAGTTAAAATAACTGTCAATATGACACTTTGTTATATTTGGCGACTGTCAGAATATTCCATTATTTGTTTATTAATAGTGGGTGTCAGTGGTAGACTAAGTATAAATAAAAAATACATAAATCAAAAATCTACTTTTCCGACTGGCTGCCATCGGGATTTTTTTTTTTCCGTGTCAGCGATATTTGCCCCCATAATTCACGAAAAAATTGCCTTTAAAGCAGTTAGGTAGTTGCAACGTATATATATTACATTTAAAACATAATACGAGTATATACGACAGTTGACAGCATCTTCGATTAGTATGCGGAAGTTAGGGGTTCGAATCCCAGCTCTGGTAATACTTTTTTCTTTTCTAATTTTTAAATAAAGTAGTTTGTTACGTTAGTTTATTGGTAATAATGCAAATAATACAATTATTATTCTGTTTCGATAAACAGGTCATATATTTTTAATTATATTATATCTTGTCGGGAAAGTTTTGGGGCGACACAACCGATTTTTTTTTATATCAGAACGACTATTTTATTCTCATTATCCAAATAAGGAACGAATTATATTTAGATTAGGCAATATGCAGGATGCTCAAAAATAATGTATTAATGGTCACAAAATGAACAAGTTATATCTATGATAGGTATGTATAAATTGTTAAAATGATATATACAATTCAAACATATTATTTTATTATTAAAGAAATAATTTGATGATGTTGAAAATCTGCAAGTGATTCTGAATCAATCGGGTATTTGGTCGGCATTTAGATTGAATTTGACTAATTACCTGGAGCTGCATACACCACAGCAAGCAAAGCAAAACACAAAATAACTTTAAAGCTGATCATTTTGAATTCTATTATTTCAAAGTTCACTACAATTACACTTAATAGAGATTCAGCTACTACTGTTTTCTGAAGAGTCCACAATCTATTATGATGAATGAATTGTTTGGTGCACTATTTATACCAGAGAATTTCCACAATCGTTAAAATGAAGATTCAATAGAAAATATCCTAGGGTATAGAAAAAAAAAGTATATAAATGTTTCAAGCAGGGCAATAAATAATGTATATCTCTCGATGCATGTTTAAACGGTATATTTATCCTTGATTGTATAGATGATAGACCTAAAGAGAATTGTTATTATTTAATCTGAAAAAATGCATAACGTTTGTGAATGGTTTTGTTATATTTATATGTACATTACCGTATAAACATCAATATTCCTTCCAATAAATCACAGCAGTAACAGTTAATTAAGAATAATACATGGAAAAAAATATCTGAGTTAATTTAATTTGCTATAATATTATTGAAATTAGTATAATGTTTATCTAGTACCCAGGAGTAATAGCGAAGCAATATTTTATTAGAAATTATAGTTTTGCACACACTCTACGGGAGTTTATCTGGGAGTTTGGGAAATTAACCTTTTTTTTTACTTTGCTGTGCAGCTGCAACAGTGTTATTAAGAGAACAAGGTAGATGTGCATATATCTAACGTAGTGCTCTCTCAATAAGTAAGACTAAAATATCTTAGTAAGGCCTTAATAAATTAAATGAACCTCAAAAAATAAAACAATTTTAATGGTTACTTCAATCTTCAAAGTATTAAGTTGGTCACCAAAAAAAAAATAAATGTTCAAATTTAAAATGGAAAATTTGGCATAATTCAAATACGCCTTTAAATATTTTTTGCAAATTTAACGACCGATATGTTCATTAAGAAAGTCATATTTTGAAATTTTAAAAAAATTAACCAGTGACATGCTATAGGGGTCAGTGACATTTTTATCCCCCTATTTTTTACGCCACTGAAATAAATATATTCTTTATTTCTATTTTATTCCCTGTTCATTTTTCCTTAAAAAAGTCAAACTTTTTGTGGGTCTAAAGTGGTTAACGGTTTTTCAGGAATTGGCTTCTAAACAGAAGTCTGCAAGTAACTGATGCAGCAGAGACTTGTTTATGGATATTTTACAAATTATATACAACTATAAAACTAGATATTAACTTTTATTAACGAGAACTATTTAAAAAACTAACTTGACAATCTATTAATTTATTTGACAATCTATTATTGTATTTGTAACAATGTGACGTGAGTGGATTGGGTGATTCCATATTCCAACACTCCTCCTCACGAACGTCACTGTGGATGAAGTCCTAACAGCGAACTTAAATACTTATGTTTCGGTCCAGATAGAGCTTTAGTAAATATATCAGCTTCCATATCTTCGGTTCTCCGATACATAATTTCTATACTACCACTTTCAACAGTTTCTCGGATAAAATGTTGTCTTATATCGATGTGTTTGGATTTTGAATTAACTGTTGGATTAACAGCTAATATTTTTGCAGCTTGATTATCGTTATAGATAATAATCTTTTCTTGATTAATACCCAAATCATTCGCTAATTTTTTCAGATGAAGGGCTTCTTTTGCAGAATCAGTTAATGCCATATATTCACTTTCTGCAGTTGAGAGTGCGACTGTTCGTTGCTTTCGTGCTTCCCAACTAATTGCTGCGTTGGCATACTTAAATACATAGCCAGTATATGATCTTCTGTCGATTGTACAATTTGCCCAATCCGCATCAGTTAAACCATAAATTTCATCATTACATCTTGAATAATATAAACTAATATCTTTTGTTCCTTGTAAATATCGAAGAACTCTTTTTGCAGCAATCCAATGTTCACTACCGTAACATGAATTAAATTGACTTAAATAGCTTACTGCAAAACTTATATCCGGCCTGGTCCCTACAGATAAATGCATGAGTGCACCAATTAAATTTTGATATGGTAAATCTTGCCCACTATTTGAATTTTTTGTTAATTTTATTCCAGGTATAATTGGTGTACTTGCTATTTTACAATTTGTCATATTGAATTTTTCTAAAATTTCGTCAATGTACTTTCGCTGATTTATTGAAATTCCATTACTTTCCTTTTTGAATTCTATTCCTAAACAATATTTAATTTCGCCTAAATCTCGCATTTTGAATGTTGAAGTTAATTTTTCTTTAATATCTCGAATTGCATTCAAAGATTTCGAAGCAATTAATATATCATCAACATATACAGCGAGTATTATCTTTGCTCCTCCTTTCGTATATAAGTACATACAAGGATCTGCTGTTGAAGATTTAAAACCTAATTTTTTTAAAGTTTCGTCAAGCTTCTTGTACTATTGGCGTCCAGCTTGTTTTAGCCCATATAACGCTTTCTTTAATAAACATGCTTTCTCATTTCTCCCTCTTTTTAAATCTTCTAACATTTTTCTTGTTTTTTCGAACAATTCTTTGTCTTCATTTAGACTCTCTTCTAACAGAATTTCATGTAAATAATTTTCTAATTTATAAGGTATTTCCATAAATATTTCTTCTTCTAATTCTCCATTTAAATATGCTGTCGTTACGTCCATTTGATGAATTTTCATGTCTTCTTCAACAGACATTGCGACTAAAAATCTAATCGAACTAAGTTTTACAACAGGTGCAAATGTTTCTGTGAAATCAATGTTTGGTTTCTGGGCAAAACCTCGAGCTACTAATCTAGCTTTCTTTCGTTCGATACTTCCATCAACTGCTAATTTATTCTTTAAAACCATTCTACAGCCTATTGGTTTTTTATTGTTATTTTTATTAACAATAATCCAGGTATCGTTACGTATATTACGGAATTTTCTTCATCAGAAAAACATACGTTTGAGAATTCTGCACACAAATAAGACATATCGTAATCTTCTGTCCAAATTGGAGCTTTTCTGTTACGATTAGGTCTGCTTTCTTCAACACTGATGTTTTCAATTTCTTCGTTTGTAATTTCATTTTCTTCGAATTCTTCATCGCCTTGTATATTACTTTGATCAACTGTTTTAGAAGTTGAAGGTAAAATTACAATTTTATCATTATTTTCTATATTTGAATTCTCTAAAAATATTTCATAACTTTCGTGTTCTCTTCTATATTTTCCGTCAAACTTGTTTAATATTTTAACATCACGACTGACTATCAGTTTTCTCATTTCTGGCATCCAAATTCGATATCCTTTTGAAATTTCTGAATAGCCCATGAATATACCTTGTTTAGTTTTAGAATTAAATTTTCCTTTTTGAGGATTTTTATTCATAATAAATGCTTTTGCTCCAAATTCATGAAGGTGTCTTACAGAAGGAATTTTTCCTGTCCAACGATAATATGGTAGTTCGCCTTGTATTGATCGGGATGGTGACCGATTAACTAAATAATTCGCTGTATTAACAGCTTCAGCCCAAAACATTTGAGGTAGTTTTGAGGCTATTAATAGACATCTGGCTTTTTCAACTAGCGTTCTGTTTTTCCTTTCAGCCAAACCATTTTGTTGTGGAGTTCGAACGGTTGAAAGTTGACGTTGAATACCACAATCCATTAAAAATCTATCAAATTCTTTATTGCAGTATTCAGTACCATTATCTGATTGAAGAAATTTTATTTTCTTGTCTGTTAAATTTTCAACCTCATTTTTGTATGTTTTGAAAATTTCCAGCACTTGATTTTTATGATTTATAAAATATATTTTGGCATAACGAGAATATTCATCAATGAATGAAACAAAATATCGAGCTCCTCCTGGAGTTTGTACTCGAAATGGTCCGCAAATGTCAGAATGTATTATATGTAACAAATCTATGTTTTTATCTTCATTTCGATTTTTGAATAGTAACCGTGAGAATTTTCCTTGTATACAAATTTCACAATCTTCTAATTTGGAATTTTTATTGAACTGTAGACCCTTTAGAAGTTGTTTGTTTAAAGCAAGCTTTAAATCTGCTTCATTTAAATGACCCATTTTTCTATGCCATGACATAATTTCGTCATTTTGTAAACATTGATTTGATACGTCTTGAAATTCTTTCGATTTGAAATAATAAAGACCATTTTCTGCTTTATTTGCTTTCAAAATTGTGTATCCATATTTATTTTTAATAGTTGCGTTTTCATTTTTAAAAATTACGGTATGTCCATTATTTACAATTTTGCTCACGGAAAGTAAATTTGTATTTAGATTTGGAACATATAGTGTATTAGCCAAATTTAATATATGATTATTTTTATTATTTGTTAATTTGATATTTCCTATACCTTCTATTTCAGCTGTACTATCATTTGAGGCTAATTTTAATTTTCCATTATGATTTTCGTTTAATTCGATAAAATTTTCTTTTATACTACTCATATGTGAAGTGCATCCACTGTCCAAACACCAAGAATTGTTATTTTGGAAATTTATATTTGTTGATAAACATTCTTCCATTTTAAATAATGATTCTTTTGTATTAGAATTCAAAATTTTAGATCTGCAGTCTTTTTGAAAATGTCCGAAACGATTACAGCGTGTACATTTTGGCTTTGTTTCATATGAATTTTTATTTTTGTTTGGAAATTTATTATATTTAAATTTTTGTTGATTACCCCAAAATGCTCCCTCTTTCGAAGTTGAAGGTTCACACTTGTTTCTTGCATCTCCTTCTTCTATTATTTTAATTTTTAAATTTTCTGGGCTTGGTAAATTATCTCTAGTTTCTATAGCAATTCGAAAATTTTCATATGATGGTGGTAAGGAATATAACATCATTATACTTAACAAATCGGCATTGATTGTTACCTCCATATCTGCTAATTTGTCAACAGTATCCATAAATTTTCCAAGATGATCGCGAATGTCGTCATGATCATTCATTTTCTGAAGTATTAACTGTTTTAAAAGAGTTGCTTTTCTAGCAGGACCTTTACTTTGGTAATTTTTACTTAAATCATCCCATACATCCTTGGATCGTTTACAGTTTTTTACTTGTTTTAATTCAGAAGGTGAAATTATTAATATCAGTTCCGATTTTGCATTTAAATCATCGGTGTCCCATTTACTTTGTATACCTATTTCATTTTCAACTTCTGGTCTAGGTATTTTACCTGTGACGTAGTCCCATAAACCCAATTTTGCTAACAAAGCTTCAGCTTGTAATTTCCATGTGTCATAATTGTTCCTCTTTAGAGGTTCTATTCTGTATGCGTTCATTTTATGATTGATTTCTTTGGAAATTCAAAAATTTATACACTTACAGTCTTTTGATTTATAAACACTTGAAACAATTTTTTGCTGATATTTTGCTTGTCGAATTTATACTTATATTGGTTCTGGGCCCATAACCTGATGCAGCAGAGACTTGTTTATGGATATTTTACAAATTATATACAACTATAAAACTAGATATTAACTTTTATTAACGAGAACTATTTAAAAACTAACTTGACAATCTATTAATTTATTTGACAATCTATTATTGTATTTGTAACAATGTGACGTGAGTGGATTGGGTGATTCCATATTCCAACAGTAACCATTTCATACATACGTCATTTTTTAAAAATAGTTGATACTTTTAACTTCTGTGTACCGAGTGGCCCGTTTAAGAGGGGGACCACTACCTTATCTGAGAAACTATAAACGGTACTACAAAAAGTTAAATAAAAACTATTGTTGAGTTACCTTAAAGTTTTTATTTATTTAATTTTTGTATATACAGGGTGGCTCATATTGCAGTGACGGCATTCAACTTCCTTATTTCAAATAGCACACCTATATTTTGATACACATTTAGATAGAGCCCTAAAAGGCAAACTCAACGATATATAATAGTATGGGGTTTACATGCACCGTTTCGAATTTATTCTCGTTTACCTTCAATATTCAGCCTACAGTTCAACTAGCGTACGTAAGTTATTTGAGTGATTTTTTAGATTGTGTTTGGATAGAAAAAAAATAAATAAATGCTGTACTTCTACCAAAAGAACTGTTACTATAATTTGAAAAGTCACACAGTGTTGCCATATTTGTCATTTAATTAATTTTCTCGTTTTTCGTATATTATGTCAGATATGAATGGGCCATTCAAATACAAATTCATCGATATATATCATGCGATGCCCCCGAGTCACTGTTTCTAAAATATCAGTGGTGAAACCAGGACTAACCTGCCAACATTTTTATTTTATTATTTCCGTATAAAACCGATATCTTGACAGAATCTTCTGCAGAGTCATATCGTAAGTACTATATTCTTTTCACATTGAGACAACTCTTTTCCAAACACACTCTTGCTAAAATATAAAATTGACTTGTTGGTGAAACGGTTTCATCACTGATATTTTAGAAACAGTGACTCGAGGGCACCGTATGATATATATCGTTGAATTTGTCTTTGAATGGTTCATGTATATCTGACATAATATACAGGGGTGTGCATTGAAAAAAAACGAGAAAATGGCAAATATGGCAACACTGTGTGTTTTTTCAAATTACAGTACCAGTTCTTTTAGCAGAAGTATAGCATTTATGTATATTTTTGCTATCCAAACAGAATCTAAAAAATCATTCAAATAACTGACGTACGCTAGTTGAAATGTAGGGTATATATTGAAGGTAAACGAGAATAAATTCGAAACGGTGCATGTAAACCGTATACTATATATCGTTGACTTTGCATTTTAGGGCACTATATAATATCTATCAATATATAGGGTGTGCTATTTAAAATAAGGAAGTTGAATGCCGTAACTGAAATATGAGCCACCCTGTACCTATATGTAAAAATTAAATAAGTAAAAACTTCAAGTTAACCTAACAAAAGTTGTACTGTTTATAGTTGCTCAGATAAGGTAGTGGTCCCTCTTAAACGGGCCGCCCGGTACCTCATTATAACGGACATGCAGACTATTGTTTAGAGGTAAATTTCTGCAAAACGTTTAGACCCACAAAAAGTTAAGACTTTTTAAGCAAAAATGAACAGGGAATTTAAAAAAAAAATAAAAATAGTATATTAAGTATAAAGGGCGGTAAAGCATTCGTTGCAGCCCGCCGCTGTATAGACGCACGAGTGAGAGAAGCGAGCGAGGGCAGCTATACAGCGAAGGGCTGCAGCGGCTTTACCGCCAGTGGTGCGTACAACTGTTTTGCGCGTGCCTCTTGAGACTACAGTATTAAACCAAAAGAACTTTATTTTAATAATTAATTGTTACTGTTATGAACTGACAGTTTTTGACAGTAATTAATGGGAGTATTTTTTGACGTACATGATAATAGGCGTTATCCTTTTGTTATAATATTGTTTAGAAGAAGCACAAAAGAATTCTGAAACCTACATATTATCAAATCATAATAAATTCGTCACAAATGCAACTTCCAATAACGAACATTTCAAAAATTTTGAGGCTACGACGTCAGCTGTTTCTCAATTATGTTTCTTTTGTGGAAATCCGAAGCATTCACGGTCTGTTTGCCCTGCAAAAGACCAAATTTATGTATATTGTAGGAAAATTGGCGATTTTGCTAAAGCATGCCTTAAAGCAAAATCAAACAAGAGCAAGTCCACATCTGCTTCAATAATTGCATCACTTTCAACATTGTTTCCTCAATGTTTATCCAACGCATTAGTCAAAGCTAAAATAAATGGAATACCTGTCAACGCGCTTATAGATACAGGAAGTTATCTTAACTGGGAATTTGCTGACAAGAATAATCTGAAAATATATCCTGATTCCGGTTCTGTTGCAATGGCGTCTACGTCTTTTTCTAGTACAATAAAAGGATTTTGTTGTGTTAAATTAGAAATGCTTTCTAATGTTTATGACAATACCAAAATTAAGATTTTATCCGATTTATGTACAGATATAATAATAGGTCATAATTTACTGAAGCAGCACAGCCGAATTGATATGACGTTTGGAGGTACTAAACCACCT
Source organism: Apoderus coryli (assembly GCA_911728435.2). NCBI lineage: Eukaryota > Metazoa > Arthropoda > Insecta > Coleoptera > Attelabidae > Apoderus > Apoderus coryli. Next base: position 2,936,952 of record OU452204.1, on the reverse strand, counting down.
TTGTCTATATGCTCATTAACTGCTGCAAAAGTCGAGCCATACGCATTATTTAAAAATTTGACCCCTGACTGTAAACCAATTGCAACAAAGTCAAGAAGATATAGCCCTGAAGATGAAAAATTCATTCAAGATGAAGTAACAAAATTATTAAAAGAAAATGTAATTGAAGAAAGCTGCTCTCCTTGGCGGGCTCAAGTACTGGTCACTAAAAATGAATCACATCGCAAAAGAATGGTAATAGACTACTCTCAAACTATTAATAAGTTTACTTTGTTGGACGCCTATCCATTACCAAACATTGAACAATTAATTTTCAAAATTTCAAAATATGATGTGGCGCAAGTAATGATAAACTTTTCGAACTTCATCAATCACTTTGTCATCCAGGAATAACTAGAATGTTTCACTTCGTTCGTTCTCGAAATTTACCTTATTCAGTAGAAGACGTAAGGACAATGACATCCCATTGTTCTGTGTGTTCCGAAATTAAACCGAAATTCTACAAAAATGACAGTTTTCATCTTATAAAAGCAACTTCTCCCTTAGAAAGACTGAATATAGATTTTAAAGGACCTTTGCCGAGTTCAACTACTAATAAATATTTACTAAGAATAGTTGAATATTCGAGATTTCCGTTTGCATACCCGTGTTCAAATATGAGCTCTTCAACGGTTATCGGTTATTGAGTGTTTAAATAATCTCTTTTCAACTTTTGGAATGCCTGCATACATTCATTCTGACAGAGGATCATCTTTCATTTCTGGAGAAACCCTTAATTATCTTCATTCACGTGGCATTGCAACTAGTAGAACAACTCCATACAATCCTCAAGGAAATGGACAAGCAGAACGCTATAATGGCATAATTTGGAAATCTATTAGCTTAGCTCTAAAATCTAGAAATCTTAAACCTTCAGATTGGGAACTAGTTCTCCCAGATGCATTGCATTCTATTCGATCCTTATTGTGCACGTCCACAAACGCAACACCACATGAATTATTATTCACTTACCAAAGAAAATCTACCAATGGAACAGCAATTCCTTGATGGCTCACCCAGGAAAAGTGCTGTTAAGGAATAATGCTCGTCAAAGTAAATACGACCCGCTTGTGGAAGAAGTTGAATTAATTGATGCAAATCCAGAGTACGCGTTAGTACGTCACGCAAATGGCCGGGAGTCAACTGTATCTCTTAGAAACATTTGTAAGAAAATTTGACATATTTCGCAGAATTGTCGCTATAGAATCAAATGTTGAAGAAAAACCAAAAAAATCTATTTCACAACATGGACTCCTTGCTCACGAACAAAATGATAATTGTTACGATAGAAGTTGACTTGGATTCTGGCGCAATCTCTCATATGAGTCCGCAAAAATCAATTTTTAAAGAAATTAAAGAGACTAAAAAAAATTTAACATAGAAACTGTAAATGGCCAACGAATTTCACCACAAGGTATGGGCGATATTGACGTTAAAAATGTTTTTCGCCTGCCTGCACTTAAACAGAGTTTTACCGCCCGCATATGCGGGCGGTAAATGACCAGTTAGCGCCCGCTCATTTTAATTTTTTTTCATAGATGGCGCTATGTTAGATTTCCAATAATAACGTTAACATCAGTAGTTTTCACTCACTTAACTTAATGTGCATTTCATCTAGATGATAAGTTGACAATTAATTGAGAAAGTTTACTTAGGTAGTCGTCTGCCATTCCGCTAAACTCATTTAATTATTTAAATTTGTCCATTATTAATTAGTAATCACTTTTTAATTATTATTGTATTACCGAAATATACCTAAGATTCTAAAATCAAATTTCTATAGCGTACACGCTCAGATAATAATTTGACAGTTTCTTTCTACATTTAAAATACCTACTCAACACTGACATGTGAGCCTGTCACATAAGTTTCTCTGATCTGAGTTTGTCAAAGGATAACGCCTATTATCATGTACGTCAAAAAATACTTCCATTAATTTCTGTCAAAAACTGTCAGTTCATAACAGTAATAATTAATTATTAAAATAAAGGTCTTTGGATTTAATATTGTAGTATGAAGAGGCAGGCGAAAAACAGTTGTAAGCACCACTGGCGGTAAAGCCGCTGCAGCCCTTCACTGTATAGCTGCCCTCGCTCGCTTCGCTCACTCGTGCGTCTATACAGCGGCGGGCTGCAACGAATGCTTTACCGCCCTTTATACTTAATATACTATTACTATTTACCAGAGTTAAAAATGAATTTGTTATCTGTTAGTCAAATAACGGTTATCGGTTTCATTGCCATTATGGGCAATGAAATTTTATCCAATGAAAAACAATTTACAATCAGAAGTCAAATGACAAAAGAAATTATTGCGATAGGTTGAAACACTGCAATGGGTTATACATGCTTAATTTGGTTCAGATGGATTACGAAAAATTTTTCAAATTACGATCTTTGGCATAGGAGATTTGCGCACAAAAAGTTACAAACATTAGTAACTGGTTTTCCTCAAAATTTATCACACCCGAACAAACTTTGTGAGAATTGTGAATTTTTCATGAATAACAAAATATACCAAAACCCAGAAGAAAATGAAATAATAATAAGTTATACTACTGAACATAGACCAGCAAGTGCTCAAAAGAATAATGAAGACGATATTAGAGAACAAGAAAGTTATACTGTTGAAGATAGTCTAGCAAGTGCGCAAAAGAATAATGAAGAAGAAAGTGGAGAACAAGAAGTTGATGAAGAACCAAAAAGAAATAGAAGAAAACCTGGATATCTGCATGATTTTATTTGTTTGGCGAAAGAAAATAATTATTCAGACCCACAAAATCTAGAAGATGCATTGACAAGAGAAGATTGAGGAAAATGGAAAGAAGCTATAAGCGATGAAATACAGTCACATGTTAAAAATAATACATGGACAATTGTTGATAAAATACCACAGGGAAGAAGTCCCGTAAGAAGGAAATTGGTGCTAAAAAATAAAAATAGTGCTGATGAAAAATTAGAGAAATATAAAGCCAGGTTACTTACCAAAGGCTATAACCAAAGATCATTAATCTTTGCTATAACCAACAAGAGGGTATTGATTATAACGAGATATTTCCACCAGTTGTTAAACAAAATACAATAAAAGCAATGCTAGCTATTGCAGTCGAACTAAATTTGGAAATTGAGTTAATGGATAGAATTACCAATATTGGATATGACCGAAAATATTAAAACATATTGTAAATTAAATAAAGCAAAATATGGGTTAAAACCGAGGTTAAAACAGTCTGGTAGAGCATGGAATAAGCAATTACACAGTGAGCTAATTAAAAATAAATTATCTCAATCTAAAGTAGATTCATGCTTATGTTATAAATTGGAAAAAGACGAAATTCTTTTGGTTACTGTTTACGTTGATGATTTGTTAATAATAAACAGAAATTAAAAATTTTCAAAGATAAGTTAAAAACTACACTTAAAATGAAAGATTTGGGTCCTGTCAAATAAATGAAATAATAAAGGAGCAATTGATTTATCTGCAGTTGTACATAGTTTCAACCTTTTGTAGGATATACTTTTTAAGCTTGTTAATTTTCCTATTGTGGACCACTTTCAGAGTCTGCAGGCCTCTACCACCAATATATCTGGGTGGGTAAAGTCACTCGATGCTCGATCTAGGATGGTGAATTCCATTCTCTGTCATAGTTGTTTAGATATGGCGGTTTAAGTTTTCTAAATCGGTCGAAGACCATTTTAGGATGCGGAATGTATAGGTTATAACAGGTATAGCCCATGTATTTAGGGCTTTAATCATGTTTCCTACATTCAATTTTGTTTTAACTATTTTTCTTACGCGCTCAATAACTTGAATATAATATAATGAATATTCAAATTCTGTTCATAGCCCAAATATTTGAACAAGTCTGTGTGATCTTCCATATCATCGAATGTTTGTAGTTTACCCTTAAGCGCCACTAGCTTGGCACATTTGTCAGATCCGAAGATCAGACCTATGTCATCAGAAAATTTGTCTTTTGTTTTTATCAGTCGATCGAGTTCTTTTTCTGATCCAACATAGAATTTTGATTCTGCCGTTCATATTTTAATTTATATCCAAGGTTAGATGTTTTAAGCGTCCACGAAAGTGGGATCAAACTAATTATAAACCATATCGGGCTAAGTCCCTTGAAAGATGCCACTCCTTATTGGTATTGTGGATGTTTTAATAGTTGTCTTGCCAATATTTACCAACAATTCTGTGGTCCAGGTCTTCATAGCTTGTAAGAAATGGACGATGTATTTGTCAATTTTATAAATGTTTAAACAGTCAATAAACCATGAGTGAGGCACTGAATCAAATGCCTTTTGATAATCGTTCCATGCCAGTGCAATATTTCGTTTTCGGAGTCTGGCATTTTGGGTTGCAACGCTGTCTATTATAATTTCTTCTTTACAACCCATTGTTTTCATGTAACAGCCTTTTTGTTCTTCTGTGCAGCATGTTGTTGGTTTCTAGGCAATTTTTTGGACAGTCTGCGTTTTTATTCTTCGGTATCATGTGTGTAATTCCCTGAGTCATAAATACTGGCATCTTAATTTTATTGACAATAATTTTATTTAAAATGTTCACTACTGGCCACATATTGTTCCACCAATAACTCTGTGTATATGGTCGGAACCCGTTTTTAGTGAAACGACTATATGGTATTTTCTTCTATAGCTTACGTTATATCTTCTAATTCTTTTCCCTATGGGTCGGGAAAGCGAAAATTGCTAAGAATTATGGATACAATACACATTTTACATTTTTGACAATAAAAATTAATCAATTTCAGATCTAAATGTACGTCGTGTTCTGCTATACACCTAACCAGAAAGGAAAATAATGAGATATATTTATAGGCAAGGTCACATGTGCAACACCACTACTGTCAAGGATATTGGGTATTGAAAGAAATAAAAATTAATTATTGTAAAAATATGCGGATTAAAGGCAGCATTTATTTTTATATCGTTTTACTTATGAATATTTATTAAACTCTAAATGTCGAGAAGTGACAAATTAGAGATTTTTTCTGTTTATAAGGAAAATGGTTATTATTTCAAACTAAATCGAAATAACTGCTCTCGTTTTCAAATACAATTATAATATGTAAATGATTGTAATATTTATGTTCAAAAGTTATGTTTATATGTTTCTCATTCATTGTAAGTAAATGTTTATATTTCATTTCAAATTCATTATATAATTAACATGGATTTAGATTTGCTGGGCAACTAGTGGGAAATATTTAAAAATGAATGGGTAGATTTCCTGGTAATGACAAACGTAGCATCGGTTATGAAAAATCATCATAGCAACGCCGACAATACAATTAAACCAAATGGACATTTTAAATTATTTCGGAAATTTCGAAAGTTTCAAAGCTATTTATATAATGAACAATAGTGATAGTGAATATAGTTTAACACCACCTAGTCAATTTAATACTTTTAACTCATCGTGTTTAGGCTTACGCCAACAGGGCGAGTATAGGTAAGTTTCGAAAAACAAATATTTTCCTAAAAATTATGATGTTTAATTTATTCAAAGGCATTAAAACAGTCGTAGAAAACGTAAGGTGTGAAACTCACATGAAATGACCATTTCCAACTCGTATCATGAGAAACGTCTTTTAAGGCAACCGCAACTCTATGATCAGTATAAGGATTTTATGCGTGAATATTTGGAGCTTGGGCACATGTCTTGTGTTTCAATCTCAACTTCTCTAACGACATATTACATTCCTCATCACGCTATTCAACGCCCCGATAGTTTAACTACGAAACTTCGGGTGGTTTTTAATACTTCCGCTAAATGCGTAAATGGTTCTTCGCTTAACGATCATTTGCATATCGGTCTTAAGCTTCAGAAGGATATTGTAGCCCTGTTGCTTAGATTTCGTCTTTGTAATTATGTCTTCACAGCTGATATTCGTATGATGTATCGCCAAATTCTTACTTCTCCAAAGCATCGCGATTTCCAACGCATTTTGTGGCGTTTTTCTCCAAACGACCCCATTCAAGACTTTCGTCTTAATACAGTTACTTATGGCGTATCATCTGCTCCATTCCTTGCCTTGCGCACTCTTCAGTTTCTTGCTGACAAATATAGCGATAATTTTCCCTTAGCCGCCGAAGCGCTTCGCTCATCTACTTACGTTGATGACATTATTGTATCATGTTCCACTCAATCGGAAGCCTTAATTTTACGAAATCAGTTGATGGATCTTCTTAAAAAAGGTCAATTCGAATTGCGGAAATGGTCCAGTAATGACCTGAACCTTTTGTGCGACTTACCACCTTCTCATGTTTGTGTGGACCCTTTAAATTTTGATCATTTCGATTCTTATTCCTTAAAAGTACTTGGACTTCGTTGGAATCCTTCTACTGATCGCTTCCTTTTTCAGATTCAAGAGTTTGAGTCTTCATGCACTAAAAGAAATATTTTGTCTACCCTTGCTCGGATTTTTGATCCTTTGGGTATGCTATCGCCACTTACTTTTCTCGTAAAGCATCTCATTCAGCAAATTTGGGCTTTAAAGCTTAGCTGGGATGCGACGCCTCCTGATTACCTTGTTCGACTTTGGCAACAATACAAGCTCGAATTTTTGTGCTTAGGCGATTTTTCCTCGACAAATTGTAGTTGATAATTCTCGCGCATGCGAATTGCATTGCTTTGGTGACGCCAGTGAAAGAGGCTACTGCGCGGTTGTTTATTTTGCAGTTCCTATTTCTGGTGGACGCTATTCAACTCATCTTGTTTGTGCAAAATCCAAAGTTGCGCCTTTAAAAAGAATTTCTATCCCCAAGTTGGAATTATGTGCATCTGTCCTTTGTGCCCGTCTTACATCATTTGTAACTCACGCTTTTGAGAGCAAGCTCACTTTTTCCAAAATATGTTGTTGGGCGGATTCTCAAATCAGTTTATATTGGATCAAGGGTGAACCGCATCGCTGGAAAACCTTTGTGTCTAATAGAGCCGCGTATATTCAAGAACGTATCTCGCCACAACATTGGTTCTATGTTCCGTCTCATAAAAACCCAGCAGACATTGGCTCGCGAGGAGTACTTCCCTCTGAGCTTGTTAACATGGTTATGGTGGGCGGGGCCATCGTTTCTGGCTGAAAGTTCTCGCCAATGGTTTGATCAGTCTCTGACTCTGCCGAAATTCTTGAAGAGGAACGCAAGTTAACTTTTACTCTCACTGAAACCGCTTTACCGTTGCTTGATTCGCTAATTTCATACCATTCAAATTTAAGTACTCTCATTCGCCTAGTATCTTTTATGCTCCGCTATATTAAGAATGTCCGCAATCCCTTAAAACGAACTATTTCTCAGTTCCTGACTGCACAAGAAAAACATGATGCTTTGCTCGTTTTCGTTAAATTTGTGCAGCAAGATTGTTTCGATGAAATTATTTCATATTTAAAGAATCCTCCAAACCGCTCTCTAAATAAGAGATTTTTACGCTTAAATCCCTTCATAGACGAAAAAGGGATGCTTCGTGTTGGGAGTCGTCTTCGTCACGCTGATCTTCCTTATCCAAATTTCCACTACTGCTACCAAGTAAGCATCATTTAACTGATTTAATTATTACTGCGTAAAATAAAACAACTTTAGTTTTAAATATTTCCAAACTTTTATTTAATTATTTATTTTTATCATAGAGTTTACCTACACGCCGGTGTTCAAACGATGCAATTTTTGTTAGCCCAACAATTTTGGATTGTATCCTCCAAACGTGCTATTCGTCGTAGACTTTACAAATGTCTGACTTGCTGGCGTACCAATCCTAAGCCGGTACAACCTCCAATGGGCGATTTACCATCTATTCGCGCCTGTAAGTCTGTCAATTGTTTTCTACACACTGGTTTAGATTTTGCTGTCCCATTTAGCGTTACCGCCTCAAGGCTTCGTGGTGTCAAAGCTATCAAAGCGTATTTATGCTTGTTCGTGTGTTTGAACACAAAGGCCCTTCACTTAGAGCTTGTCTCTGATTTGTCGACTGACGCTTTCTTGGTAGACGGGGACGTTGCTCACATTTATATAGTGATTGTGGTTCCAATTTTATCGGTGCTAATAAAGAGATTCAAACATATATTACGCAAACCGCTTCTAGAGAATCCATCAGCTGGCACTTCAATCCACCATCAGCACCTCACTTTGGAGGAATTTGCGAGGCCGGAGTAAAGTCTGTGAAAACCCATTTGTCTCGAATAATAGGCGAACAATTTCTCACCTACGAAGAGCTCAACACAGTTTTTATCCAGATTGAAGCTGTTCTTAACTCACGTCCGCTTATTCCATTTAGCCATGACCCGCTAGATTTTCGTGCTCTAACGCCAGGACATTTCCTTGTCACTGAACCGTTAGTTGCTCCGCCTGAACCGCACTTGGAACAAATTCCGTTGTCTCGCTTACATCGTTGGCAACTTCTACAAAGGATGCACCAGGACTTTTGGTCGAGGTGATCAAAGGAATATTTACATACCTTGCACACTCGTGGTAAGTGGCACAAGCCAGCATGTAATATACAGCAGGGTACATTAGTCGTAATCAAGGATGAGTCACTTCCACCTTTGCAGTGGAATTTGGGCCGCATTGTCGATGTTCATTCTGGATCTGATCAGGTTGTGAGAGTGGCCACTATCCGCACCGCTAAAGGAACCTTCAAACGTCCTGTTGTCAAGCTCTGCCCGTTACCTGTTAATCAGGAGGAGCTATCAATGTTTTAAAAATACTGCGTATTTTTGGTGGGCGGCATGTTATGTCCCCATGTCATAATATTATTATTTGTTTATGTTTTTTTGTGTAAATTCAATTAATTCATTCATTCAATCATTCATATAAAGTATTATAATGTTTAAACACTTCCTTTAACTTAATCTGTTCTTTTCTCACTCTGTATTTCTAATCAGTACAACTTCTGAGTTTTTTGTTGCTGTTTTCATACTTTATCGCGTATATACACCTTAAAAGGACAACACACGTCGTATATCCGTCGAGCTACGGTGTGTGATCAAAACCGCTCTCTAGTAGATACGTTCTAATCAGTGTCGCAAGTGCCTGAAGAGACTGCTGATATGATAGTGCTGGCCAGCCAACGAACGGTGAAGACTAACACATTCGGTAAGTCTTTTTAAAGGTGTCGTTTAAAGCAAAAAAAAGAATAATACAGTCCACTTATATCAAACCGAAACATTGGGAGATTTTCCTTATTAATAGTTAACCAATTTTTTGCTAGAGCAATGTTTGTTTTTAGGGGTGAAATTGGTGCTCCTGTATCAATGAGGTAAGTTGTATTTTGTTTATCTTTAATATAGAAATATTTTATGTTTCCTAAAAGAGGTGAGAATTGAATTGATCGATTTCGAATTCGTTCGTTTCTGAGTGATTGTTGTTGGGCATTTGATTGTTGGTCATCGGAGTTTGATCGCCCGAAGTAGTCAACTCCTTGTTGAAGTTTAAAGTATGAACTCTTTGATTTGTTGAGTTATTATTATTATTCAGAAAACTTTGAGGATTTCTTTGGATTACAGAGGGTCTTTGTTGAACGTTCTGATTATGAATATTAGAGTTTGGAAGATTACGAGAGTTATGTGGGTAGGAAGGTGTTCCTCCTCCTGAACTTCTCGATGGATGTCTATAACAGGTTTCTATTAAATGTCCTTGTTTTTTACAATAATTACAATATTTAGAATCTTTGTTATTAAATCTTGGATTTTTATTAAAATTATGATTATTAGAATTATTATTATTTCTTTGATGATAATTATTTCCATAATTTTCTTTAGGAAATATTCGGTTCATTGATTGTTTAGTGTCAGACGATTTCGATACTCGAAAATTTTTAAGATAAGCTACGTTTTCCTCTTCAATAAGAAGTTGTTCAGCTTCATCTAAGTTTTTAGGTTTTTGAGCTCTAATAAGTGATCCAAATGGGTCATTTAGTCCTGCTAAGAATGTTTTTAAGGCTATTTTTTCATGTGAAGTATTTAAAGCTTTTTTAGATTCTAGAGTTAATGAAGAGTCTAAAGCTACGCTGTTTCTAAGCTTTGTAAGTAAATCTTCGATACGTTGAACAAATAATCTAGGAGTTTCATGAGATTTTTGGAATGCTGAGGTTAAATCTCTAAGTAAAGCTTCGGTGTCTCTACAATCTCCATAGTGTCCTACTAAAAGTTCTCTTATTTCTTGCCATGTATTGAGTTGTCTACTAGAAATGAATCTTTTGACTTTTCCACTAAGTTTACTTTTAATCATAAAAACTAAAGCATCCGCAACATCATCATCAATATTATGAAGAGCAAAATTACAGGCTTCGATAAAATCGTTAAGGGTTGCTTGCTGCATATTCAGGAATCATATCTCTTAATTCTCTAAGTGAGAAGTTACTAGCATCACCGTTTTGAGACATTTTGTATTATTATTTTGTTTTGTAGGTTTAGGATAAATTCTAGGAATTATAGGAAAATATGTGCAATTTAAATAAAGAGATTAAAACAATAACTTACAGAGCTGCTAGGAAGACTGGTAGCTTCATCCAGTTGCAAGTCGAATACGTTTGATCAGGAAAGGAGCCGCTGAACCAGAATCGTATTTTCAGTTACTAATCCACTTTATTGTTGAAGCTTCTCTTCAGAAAAGGGGTCGCTGAATTGAAGTCTTCTTTTGTACACTATATTTTTTAAATTACAGAGTTTATTGTTCGTCGATAAACCGGAAACTTTAAACCCTAGAGTATCGCGAAGCACTTTGTAACGCCACAGAACTTAACTTCTTCGATATTTCGGAAACTACTTTTTAAAAAACCCTAAAATATCGCGAGTATCCTTCCGTGGATCCTACAGCCAACTGCGCCAATGTTAGGACGGCGATGGTAGTTACTTGTTTTTAAAAAAAATTATTTATTGCATAAAAATCTTAATTAAAATTAAACAGTCGTTTTAATCATAGCCAAGTTTATAATGATGTTTCTTCGTTGGAAGATTTAATTATTATTATTTACAATGCAGTTTTATATTATTGAAATAAAGGTAATGCAATTTGAGTAAGCATAATTCTTATGATAAGGTGTCTAGACATAATAACCAATATGAGAAACAAAGCTGTAAAAGAAGTGCATATTATAATTATTAATATTATATAGGGTTTTAGTATGTAACATATATATAAGCACAGATCTAGAAACTTCCTAGATCTGTGTATATAACTCAATATGTTAGGCACCCAACAAAAGTCGTTTATAATAACATTTGAAGGCGGGTGACTTCAGAAACCTCAAATCACACGGCAAGTTATTATGAAAAATATAAATATTGTAAGAATAAGATCTGCAGAATATGGTAGTATGGTGTAGAGGTGGCGATATAAGTCCGCGAAACCTCAAGCCCAGAGTAGGAACGTCAGATCTAAATTTTATTTTATTGTACAGATATGGAGGTGATTTAGTTACAATAATTGAATAAAACAGACATCCGGAATGTAATTTACGCCTATTTTCCATGTTAAGCCATCCAGCATCGATGAGTTTATAACTGATTGGTTGATATTTGCGTATTCCGTATACATATCTCAGACAAGATTTCTGCATACGTTGAATTCTGAGTTTATCGACGCTGGATAGACACGGTCCATAGATAACATCCCCATAATTAAAGTGTGATAGTACTAGACTATCGGTTAACTTTAGTTTTAATTTTTGATTTAGAAGATGTCTGTGGAGATATAAAGATTATAAAACGTAGTAACCCATTTCTAGCATCTTACTCACATGCTCACAGAATCTTAGATCACTGTCCAGATGAATGCCAAGATTTTTAGCTGTAGTTACAATACTTAAATGCTCGTTATTTATATTCACTGATAGATTTTGACTAACTAATTCTTTATGTTTACCGAAAATAAGGATGTTGGATTTAGACGAGTTTATAAAAAGTTGATGACGACTTGAAAGCTTTGCCAAGGTCTGCAAGTCGTCGTTGATTCTATAGTTAGCCAGATTTAAATTTTCTATATTAAATGAATATTTTAACTGGGTATCATCCGCGTATGCGTATGAAGTACAGTGCCTCAGGCAGTCTGTAATATTTGAGGAGTATAAACAATAGAGTAGTTAGTGGAGCTAGTACTGATCCTTGAGGTACACCGCATTTAATTTGTCCCATCCTGGACTTGCCCATACTAGTCTGCACAAACTGGCTTCTATTTGTAAAATAAGATCTGAGTAAGTCTACCGAGGAGTGTGAGAATCCAGAAAAATGCAAAATGGAGAATAAGATGCCATACTTAGTTAATTTTGTCAAACGCTTTAGAGTAATCGAGTAGGATCAATGCAGTTGTTTTACCTGAATCAATGTCATGAATGATATTTCCTACGAGTTTCAAACACCCTGTATATGCTCATATTGGAAAGAATATATTGGAGAACCAGATAGAAAACTCGACTGATTATAATATCGAAAATTCCAAATTCAACGTACAATCAGACAGTAAATAGAAATGATCAAAAACCAATCAAATTTCATTTTACCCGCGTTTACGCAAAGTTGCTCTGAAGAAACTGACAGGATAATCTGCGAAAAGTTCGATAATGTAGTACATATGACGCAGGATTTATCCAGAATAATGGTTTCGATATTATATGGATGTTCATGAGTCATATCTCTGGTAAAATCTGTTATTTGTCATATTTCCTTAAAAAATATGCATTTGACTAGCATTAAAAGCTGTAAGCGATTGTGGATCTAATTTAAAATTGGATAGGCTGAAGGACTTCGGTCAATGGCCTTTTGGGATTTTGTACCAATAAAGTACGATTTATTATTATTATTATTAAAACTGGGTATGGTGGAAAATCCATGACTGGCAAATCATGATGGATAGTGAATGACGAAGATACTGAGCTCCTGATCAGATTTAAGAGGACTGAGTTCGTTATGTGGCTTGCTTCGAGCGACTCAAATATGTCCGAATAGCTGAAAAGGGAAAGAGGAAATGCGGAATGCATCGTGAAGGCAGATCTTTCGATTCCTATGCATTGCATCCGAATGCTGGTGAGCATATTTACTGGTAAATGTTTTTAGCAAGCATGCACTGAACCGAAAAGGTACGTAATATTAATAAAAAAGTGCTTCAAATCAATGAACGTCAACATTAAATTTGAGCCGATGATGGGTGACATTAATATAATGAACGTTCGTACATAAATTCGGTAGCGAATTCTGTACGTTGAATTAATAAATAAAGAACATAAATTTATGCTCGCCGGTTATTGATCTTACGAATGATGGACATTAATTTATAACTCCTGTACGTTAAAACGATGTTACCAGGTTGTTGATGTTACGAACGATGAAGATTAGTTTATGTCTCCAATACGTAAAACCGTTATTAATGTTACGAACGATGAACATTAATCTATGACTTTTGTACATTAAACCGATGTCTGAAGGTTATTAATGTTACGAACGAGAAACATGAATCTATGCCTTTTGTACGTTAAACCAATGTTAGCTGATTATTACATTGGGTTATAATAATTGTTTTACGTAATTGTGTTCGCCGGAAATTATTTTTACGAAAGATTGAGATTATTGTATTCAATCAATAATCGCGAGCATATAGGTACATATGTATTATGTGTACTGCAAAGTGCAGTATGGTTCAAATATACTAGTACCAATGGTTAGAGAATTTAAAAGCCTAAATAAGACTCAAAATTATCTTGCTGTACGTCCATTGATTTGATGCACCTGCTTTGTAAATAAATTAAATCATATTTGTACGACACTCGAAATCTAAAGGCTTTATTTTTAATTTAGTTAATATTAAATGCTAAACATGTCAGATTCGTCTGTCGTCTGAGGTGAAAAGAGAGAAAAAACTATATTTGGAAACTAAAGTCTGCGGAAATTCTTCTAAACAAAATTAGAAATTATTACGAGATCTAAACATTTATGCAAGGGAAAATATCACAATACCGTCTTTTATTCATGATGTTGATAATATTAATGATTTTTTTGTTGCCACTTCTACCAACAATCCGGACCCAGGAACGATCACTTTTTACTTAGGTAATAAAATTAGGCCTGATATTAACTTTGAATTTACAATGGTGGATCATGGGGAGATACTTGATGCATTGCTTGGGATTAAGTCAAATGCTGTAGGCAGTGACATGATCACTATTGATATGCTAGTAGCAGTAGTTGTCCGTTTATAATGCCCTTTATACATCATCTAGTTAATTACTATATAGAAACGAGGAACTTCCCAACATGTTGGAAAGAAGCCAATGTCATTCCAATCCCAAAACTAAAACTCCATCAACGTTCAAGGATCTTATAGACCGATTAATATACTCCCAGCGATCTCCAAGGTTATTGAGAGAGTGATCTGCAATCAAATGAAAACATATGTTGATGGGCATGGGTTGTTGTCGGAGGTCCAGTCTGTGTTCCGTCAGGGTCACAGTTGCTCCACGACATGACTTAAAATACTGGATGATGCATTGAGGGCAGTAGATCAGGGTCGATTGACGGCAATGCTGCTGTTGGACTCCGCAAGGGGCATTTGACCGCATTGGTCATGGTTTGTTGCTGGCCATTGTGGGTTACCTGGCCTTTGGGGAGTCTGCTGTGTCTCTACTCGGAACATATGTGAATGATAGAAGTCAGGTTGTCATTTTGGGAACGGCAGTGTCTGGGCTCAGGACATTGCGTAGTGCCGCAGGGCATCCAGGAATCATTGCCTTTTTTATGTATCAGGGTTTTTGTTGTTGTTATTATTATGCAGTTATCTTTAGTATTGCTAATATGTTAAGCTAGGAGGCTGTGCATCGACTTCGCCTTTTGTGTAACTTTTCTAAGTTCTCAATAAAGTAATTTATTATATTATTATTATTAATCAAAATAACAGGTTTTTAAGTAAACAGTGTGCGCCTTTAGAATTGACTTATAGAACCCATAAGTAAGGTTGAATTGCAGATTTTCTTCCTTTAAGGTTTATTATATGTTCTTCTATTTCTTGAACTGTTTTAGCACAAAATAAAAAAGATTCTTGAGAGTCTGTTATTGTGTACTTTAAATGGCTTATCTTTCCACTGGCACCTTTGGAACATATCTTAGCGGATAGCACTAAATATCCATGAAGAGCCCATAAAATTTCTCCCCTCGTATCGGCGGGTGTTCAACATTACAAAGGAATACCGCACTGTGTTTTTTTTCGTTTTAAACTGACTTTAGTTTTGTACTTTACTAAATGGTACTTATATAAAAGGATTACTACGTACCTTATATTTCTACATTTGTTGTATTATTTGGGAACAAATTTTAAAAATAGATTTAGGAACACACTTCACTTTTCAACTGTATACATTTAACTAAACAAAATAAAAAGGACGCGTAAACAAAAAGTCTATGAGAATGTCATAATGTGAATGTTTTGAGTATTCAGTCTATGGTCCTGGTGCATTGATTTGCGCGCGTTATTCAGAATTGAATGGTTAGGTTCGTAAAATTAATGCTTAGCATCCATTGAATCAACGATGATCGTTTATTAGTTTTTATGTTCGCTGTTCATAGGTGTATGATTTACAAATTATTGTGTTAAAGGCGAAGAGCATAAATTAATAAATTTAAAACATTGAAGCAATAAATAGTGACATATTGATGAAAAAAAAAACATAAATTTTCGATGTCTTGCATTTATTGATTAATGTTTCATCGTACATTGTTTCTATGTATGAAATTATTAATTTATGATCAAAATTCATTGTAACAGTGACCAATTGATAATATTAATGTTCAAAATATTGATGACAACCATTCATTGGTTTTACGTACAATATTTTTTTCAGTCTGTCGCCACAGTTGGGTTGGATTTTAAAGGAGAAGGACTATGTGCGGGATGGAAAAAAAACAATTTTGTACATCCTAGTTAAGTGCAAAATCACTTTGGATTGGAACTTATAACTAGCTTCAGATTAGGAGCTTAGGGATTTTCACGTGGACAGCTGTTCTAGAGATTCCTAAGGTAGTGAATCGAAATACGAGCAATAGAAAATATTTGTATTTTATTGTATTTGCACACCCTGTTTTTAATAATTTGATATGTTTCGCAATTTAAATAGGTATAGCTAGACCATGCTGTTATAAGTATTAGTTTACATTTTTAACCATTCCGACCAAAGACCTTATAAACGAGGTCATTATTTGCCAACACGCAACCACTAGTAGCTATTTAATTACAGGATTTGATGAAGATGCACTGTTGTAAACAGCTCTTAGACTATACGTACAAAATATCATTCGTGTAACTAATCTACATTTTATACACAGATAACATAAATCTGTATTAATGTTACAGCCTAATCAAATATTATCTAACAAAAAGTTTTATTAAACAAATAAAATAAACGGGTAATATTCTAATCGAAGGTTAACCAATATTATGTTATTATGAACTAGTGTATTCAGGCCAGTTTTATTTGATAAATGGTTAATTGTGTGTGTAGAATATGGCGAAAATTAGTGTGGATTTGCCAGATATTGAGGTAAAACCTATAATATAATATACGATATTGCACATGAATAATAAGTTAGTTTCGCCTTTTAAGAATATTCTTTTTTATTATTAAGTTTGACACTTAGTGTCATTTAAAAGTTTATAACCAGGAAATTATAAGTAAAAACAGAACTCACGGAAGTTTAAATAATAATTTGGCTTATTATGACTTAATGGCTTGCTTACTAGAATAAGATTCTCAGTCGCGTACAATACCTACATGACAGATTAATTCATGTAGAGAAGTTTGATAAGCAAAATTAATATAAAAGGCTATGATAAATTTGAGAAAATACAATAGACTCTTTTTCTACGACTGTCTTTAAATGCCTTTATTATACAGGGTGGTCCAACGAAAAGTTTGCACCTAGCTTTTCTCTTTTTTTTGTAGTCGAATGCGAAAATGCTCGGACACGTCGATTTTGCTTTTGAGGGGGACACATTTTAAACATATTTTTCGATCTGCGCCTTTAACCCCCTAGCGGGGGTGAGTAACAACCCTAAAATTTTAAATGGAAAGAGGGGTCTAATGACATATCATTTGAAAGGACACAAAATTGTCTTTCTAATGATACCCTATTTGTCGAATTTTACTAAAACAGTTAATACGAAAACGACTTTAAAGACATTAAGCCGATAATTTTGGTATTAATGAGAAATACAAATAAGTTTTAATTATTACGACTGAAAACAACTACAATCATTTCTAAATGATTTACTTTGAAGAAAAACGGGATTTCAAAAACACTATCTTATTTATCAGAACTAAATTCCTCACTAATCGTACTTTTACCGTACAAAATGATTTATTCCATTCTAGAACGAGTTGAAATTGTTAAACTTTATTTTCAAAATAATAGTAGTGCTAGACTTACGGCTCGCTTATTTAATGAGAGACATCCCGATAAAAATGTGAATGATGTGTACGTTGGCAAGTTAGTTAAAAAGTTTGTAGATACCGGATCTGTCTGTAATGTAAAACACCAGCCGCAGAAACCGATCAGAAATGAAGCTGTGGAAGTCGCTGTTTTAGGGCATGTTGAAATGGATCATAGTCAAAGTACCCGTCAACTAGCTGAAGCCTCAGGTGTCTCCCGTTCGTCCATAATACGAATTTTAAAAGCGTACAAATTTCATCCGTACAAAATCAAATTAGTACAGGAACTAAATGAGGATGATCCTGATAGAAGGCTGCAATTTTGTGAAGCAATGAGCCAGCGTTTAATTGAAGATCCGCAATTATTATTTAACATTTGTTTTTCCGACGAATGCACATTTTATTTGAATGGAGCTGTAAATAGGCACAATTGCCGTTACTGGGATGACAGTAACCCACATTTATTCCGTGAGGTTCATACCCAGTATCCTCAAAAAATAAACGTCTGGTGTGGCATATTAGGAAATCATATTATAGGACCACTTTTTATTCCTGGAAATTTAACTGGTGAAGTGTACCTAAACATGCTTGAAGACACAATTGATCCTTTAATAACACAAATAATAGAAGATGACCAAAATCATACTGCTGATCGGCTTTATTTCCAGCAAGATGGAGCACCTCCGCACTATGTGGCTCCTGTAAGACAGTTCTTAGATGACCGGTTCCCTGGACGGTGGATTGGAAGGAGGGGCCCAATTGAATGGCCTGCCAGGTCACCGGATTTATCGCCTTTAGACTTTTTTCTTTGGGGGCACTTAAAAAATAAATGTTTTGCCACGAAGCCCGAGTCCATAGAAGATCTTCGCCAACGCATTACAGAAGAGTGCAGAAACATAACACCTGATATGCTACAAAATGTTAGAAATAGATTTGAACAAAATCTGTATTATTGTATGGAATCAAATGGGTCACATTTTCAACATTTGTTAATGTAACGTTTTAATAAATCAATTTAACAGCTTGTTTACTTTTTTTACAAAGCAATGTTAAAACTAACAAACATTGGAATGTACTAACGATTGCAGGTGTTTTCACTCGCAATAAGTAAAACTTATTTGTATTTCTCATTAATACCAAAATTATCGGCTTAATGTCTTTAAAGTCGTTTTCGTATTAACTGTTTTAGTAAAATTCGACAAATAGGGTATCATTAGAAAGACAATTTTGTGTCCTTTCAAATGATATGTCATTAGACCCCTCTTTCCATTTAAAATTTTAGGGTTGTTACTCACCCCCGCTAGGGGGTTAAAGGCGCAGATCGAAAAATATGTTTAAAATGTGTCCCCCTCAAAAGCAAAATCGACGTGTCCGAGCATTTTCGCATTCGACTACAAAAAAAAGAGAAAAGCTAGGTGCAAACTTTTCGTTGGACCACCCTGTATATTATGTTCAATCATAATTTAAAAATGTAGTACATTGTAGTGCTGTTTTTCATTTAAATAAATATTTAAAATTGCACGGGTAAACTTCCTGGTAATGACAAATGAGGCATCGGTTATGAAAAATCACCATAGCAGCGCCGACAATACAATTAAACTAAATTGACAGTTTAAATTATTTCGCTAATTTTGAAAGTTTTAAAGCTATTTATATAATGAAAAACAGTGATAGTAATAGTGAATATAATAGTGAATATAAGTTAACACTACCGAGTCAATTTGATACGTTTAACGCATCGTACTTAGGCTTACGCCAACAGGCGAGTATAGATAAGTTTCGAAAAACAAATATTTCCTTAAAAATTATGATGTTTTAGTTTATTCAAAAGCATTAAAACAGTCGTAGAAAAAGTATTGTGCGAAACTCACATGAACTGACCATTTCCAACTCGTATGATTTGCAGCACTGGCCTGCGGCTCATGCTGCAAACAATCATACTCGTAGGAAATATATGTCATTTCATGTTCGATGCACAATATACTATTTTAACTGTGGCGACAACACTGGAAAATGGTACATGTGGTCTGAATAACTAGAAGGCTCACGTGGCCCATGCGAAAGTCCAAAAAAAATACACACTTTTGAAATACAATTTTTTAGTTGAGAAATCATGAAGCACTTAAAATAATATCTACTATATATGGTGTTTCATAATATATGCACAGGATGTGAGAGCTCGTCCAAAAATATTTAAAAAAATTCCTGACCCTCTAAAATGATGCACCATTTCCGAGATACAGGGTTGAAATTGAAAAAAAAAATCCGTTTTTTGAGAATATCTCTGGAACCGTTTATCGTACAGAAAACAGCTTTGGTAAGCGTTTTCTACTCATAATAAGCTATGTTTTGTTTTAAATTAAACTGGGAGAGTCATGTTCGAGAGCTTGGGTGCTTGTTTCAATCGCCAGTCTGTTGACGGTATATATCACGGTTATTTTGTTTCCCGTATGTCGTATGGTATTTTGAACTGGGGACATAGTTCCCATGCTATGAAACTCTTTAAGTTACAGAGGCGATGTTTACGTACAATGTTGGGGCTCGGTTGGCGTGACTGCTGTAAAAAATATTTTGTTGAACATGGACTACTTACTTTGCCTTCCTTGTACATCTGGAACTGTCTCGGCTACATTCGATAACCATAATTATAGTACGCGAAATCAAAATGACATATTGCCTGAATTTCAGCGACTATTGAGGACTCGGAAAGGTTCTAACTATTATTGTGTTAAATTTTATAATAAGCTGCCGTCGCACATAAAAAACCTTGGTGAAGTCCAGTTCAACAAAAGTATTAAATCATTTTTGATATCTCAAGCTTTTTATGCCTTTGAGGACTATTTCAGAGGTGACATTCTAAGATTTTTCTAGATTTTAGTTTGTTTTATTTTGTTACTATTTTAATTTGTTTGTAAGCCTTTCTTTGTTGCTGTAACTTTGATTGATTATTTTTTTTGACGTACTATACTTACATGTTTTGTAACATAAAATGGTGAATAAATATATAAATCATAATTGGTGAAGATTTTGAAGAGGTAGTGGGTTTCTTTCTCTCCAATTTATACGACACTGGAAAAAGTACGGTAAAAAAGTACTCCTGGTCATAAGCTCTAAAGTTGAGCGTTTTCGAGGAAAATCAACTTGCTGAAAAACATGGTCAATTTTTTGAAATAAATTTAATTTTTTCTACTAATTACACTTCATAATTGCAAAATTAAAAAAAAATTAAAAAACGATAGAAAAGTTGTCTTTTCAAAATTCTCCAAACCGTAAAAAAAGTAACGCATTTCGCACATTTCAGCTTTGTGTAAAATAATGTTATATTTTTTTTTTTAATTTTCAAACAAAAGTTACCTCCTATCAAAAAAACAATTAGTGTGTTTATTAAAAATAAAAAAATACCATAAAGTTTGTAGCTGAAAAAAGTAAATTTGTATTACAAAATTAAAAATGAATAATGACACAAACGCTGAAATGTGCGAAATGCATTACCTCTACGGAATGGTGAGCGGTAATTCGGCAGAAGCAAGGCGGTTGTATCAAGAAATACATCCTGATCCCGAAGTACCACACCATAACTTGTTTCAACGCATTCACCAACGCCTATGGGAAAATGGAAGTTTTAAAAATAATACTGCTGATAATGGGCGGCCTATGAAAGTTACAATTCCCTTATAAGAGGCTGTCCTCAACGAAGTTGAAGAAAATCCGACCACAAGTACCAGGAAAAATGCTTACAACTTAAACCAACCTCACTCGACGGTTTGGAAAATTCTGAAAAGACAACTTTTGTATCCTTACCATATCCAAAGAGTACAAGCCTTATTGCCAAAAGATATTCCCCTAAGATTGGCTTTTTGTAGAGGATGCAAGACAAAATAGCTCAAAATCCTCAGTTTGGAGTCAAAGTTCTGTTTACCGATGAAGCATGTTTCTTGAGAGATCGTATTTTCAATTTTAACAATAACTGAAGAAAATCCAAATGAAATTGCAGAAGGCCATCATCAGCAACGAGTTTTTGTGAATGTTGGGGCTGGCTTCGTCGGTGATCATTTGTTAGGCCCACATTTTTTACCGAACAGATTAAACGGTGCAGATTTTCGACAATTTCTAGACGAAGTACTGCCGGAACTGCTGGAAGATGTACCGCTTCAAATAAGACAAAACATGTACTTTATTTATTTATGTATTCCAGAATTATATAAAATTACATTGGTTTGGTTGCTCGTACTACTTGGACGACAAATACCAAGACTGTTGGATCGGTCGAGGAGGTCCTCACCCTTGGCCCCCGCGATCTCCCGAACTTAATTGTATGGATTTTTTCTTTTGGGGCGATCTCAAACCTCTATAGTCTACGCTACTCCAGATGAAAATGTTGTCCAAGTAAGAGAGAGCATTGTTGCATTATTTGGTGACATTATTCGGAACACTCCGGAAATTTTCCTGCGTGTTCGACAGTCGATGAGTCGAAGAATTATTGCTGCGTGCATTGAAGCTAACGGCGGACATTTCCAACATTTAATAATTTAACTGTATATGATTTGTTATTGTTTTTTTTTAATTTTGCAATTATGAAGTTATCGTTTGATTTTGTTACTTGTTCTAACGTTTAAATAAATTTAAATTTTTAATTAATAGAAAAAATTAAATTTATTTCAAAAAATTGACCCTGTTTTTCAATAAGTTGATTTTCCTCGAAAACGGTCAACTTTAGAGCTTATAACCAAGAGTACTTTTTTTTGTGTAGAAAACATTGGTGGTTCAAATGGGTATCTTAAAACCGTCCTTTTCCAATGGCGTAGAACCCTTCAAAATCTTCACCAATTATCAATTTAAAAAAAAACTTGCAGAACACGTAGCTTATTATGAGTAGAAAATGCTTACAAAAGCTGTTCTCTGTACAATAAACGGCTCCGGAGATATTTGCAAAAAATGGATTTTTTCTTCAATTTCAACACCATCTAGAGGATAAGTTAATACAAACTTTTTTTCATATTTTGGACGACCTCTCACATCCTAAATTCCTGCGCATATATTATGAAACACCCTGGATAATAAGCATTACTATTTTTGAGATACCGGATATTATTCATGTTTGTAAATATTTTAGGGGAAAATATTTACAGTTCAACCAAAGAATCACATTTACTAAACATGTTTTCAAAGTCTTTATAACATGATAACCAATAACAATATAAGACAACAATACAAGTTTGATTTGTCTCCGTAAATAAATAGATTAGTACTAGTAGAATAATTAGATATATGTTGCTGGTATTTTGAAGGTACCACACTGTTAAAACAGAATAGTAAATTTACGTAAAATATAACTGTAATATTTATTCAACCATTTTTCCACCTTGACTGTACAACTACAATATTAATCGAAATATTACAATTTAAAATTACGCCACATTTAGTGTAAAAATACAATATTAAGGTAAAATTACAAATTAAAGTTACACTTAATTTGGTGTACAATTACACAATATCGTAAAATTACAAATGAAAATTACGCTGCATGTCATGTAAAAATACACTTATAAGATTAAGATTACAACATAAAAGTAGGCTTAGTTACGTGTACTTTTACACAATCGCTGTCTAAATAATACCAATATTTTTACGTATTTTTGCGATAAGGCCCGGAAATGTACAATGCTCGTAAAACAATAGTGGAATATTCTTAAAATTTACAGTGTTCTTACATAAAAAATGGGGGAAAAATACCATTTCTGTACAATAAGAACGTAATTATACGTAATTTTTTTGTACTTTCATGAATATTTATGTGAATTTACAGAAACTTTATCTGAATATTTCATTATACTTACCGTATTTGTACAACATTTTTAGGTGATCTATGTACCCAGATAGTTTCTGTAGACGTGAAAAATTGTCCATACTGAAATGGAGTCAGATCTTTTGTGTGTGAAATGAAAGTCAACACCACCAAATAAATTTAATAATCGCTCTATGCGTCAATAGTAAAACCAGACATGTTTCAAGGCTCCAAGCCTCATCATCAGTGGTTATTACAACATCAATTATTATATGACAAAGAGGAATATGTTAAAGTCTAGAAACAAGGAAGCACTGTTATACCAAACTATATACTTAGTAGTATAACTCACCATTTCATGTAAAAAAAAAAAATGCATTAAAATATTAAAGTTTAAAATTACATAATTAAAGTTGAAAACTTATTACTTTATTGTATTTCTTTTATAAATCATTTCATAATGAAAATTTAGAAAAACCACCAATTATTCAAACGGCTGCCAATTCGGTAAATTAAAATGGCGAACATCTATACCGAAGGGCACTCTGTACTTCTCGTGGAAAAATTGAGTGGAAAATCTGGAAGTTTGTTGTGGCGGAAGATGATTAACGTCCATTTATTGGATTTTTCACCACTTTTTAAACCAAATGTAAACTGGAAAAAGTAAAGAAAAATTAAAAACTTTTTAAGTTTTATATAAAAATCACTGCAGCCTAAAAAATATGTCTCCTTTTAGGTTACAGTGGTTTTCACAACTTAAAAATTTTTCTTTACTTTCCCAGTTTATATTTGGTTTAAAGAGTGGCGAAAAACTCAATAAATGCATGTTAATTCTTTACCCTATATGTTGAATATAAACACAGAATTACTAGTTTTCCCGATTTTTAATATTTAACGAAAATATAAATGCTATAAACATGCTAAACTAAAAACTAAAATTTCTTGCCATATTTTCCTAATAATAGGTACCACATACTTAACAAACAAACACGTAAATTCAGTCTTAGATGTTTCTTATATTAGGCTGGAAAACATATCAAATGCGAATTTTAACAAAAATACTAGAAACGTCATACAAAAAAATGCAATTAAAAATTAAGGAAGAAATGCTTTACATAATTTTTGAACTTTCCCAAGTTTTATGCAGTTACAATTTAAAATTTGTTGATTTTGAGCTGCCATATTTTCCTAATGTTATGTATCTACTATATTATACTTTGCAAACAAAAACATAAATATGCAGTCTTAGAAGTTTCTTACATTAGGCACGAAAACACATACAATGTGAATTTTAACAAATGTACTAGAAATGTCATACAAAAAAAAATTAAATTTAAAATTAAGGAAGAAATTATTTAACATAATTTTTTAACATTTTCTAGATTTAGGTTAGAATTTAAAATTTGTTCATTTTGAGCTGCCATATTTAGCTAATAATAGGTACCTACTATACTATACTTAACAAACAAAAAGAAGTTTCTTAAATTACAAAAAAAAAATCAATTAAAAATTAAGGAACAAATGCCTAAAACACTAACCTGGTAAGTGCAGTTTGTCCGGGCGCATATAAAATTCTATCTGGGTGTATTGCTATGTAGATATTGATGGTACCTAATTATATTTTTTTAACAGTATTACACTTTATGCTACAACATGAACAAATCATTTTTACTTAGCACAGCTAATGTATGTAGAGCCGCTTATTATTCGAACCTCAAAAGAAAGCCATTCACTATTTCTCTGCAACCGTACACACCGCTAATATTTTGTTAACTTTTTGGGCACAGCTTATTGTATTTAATTTGTGTTTTAGGTTTATTAAATCAGTTGTTAAATAATAAATGTGCATTGTTTGTTTGATAACGCTGAATTGTAAAGGGTAAATAGCTGCTGTATATACTCGCATGCCTGTTACGCTTGCGCTGTGCGAAAGTGTCGCAAAATTACTAGGAGCCACGGAATAGTACTAAAAGTAATGTGTAGATTTGCAGGGAAAACGAAAATTTTCGATACGATTTGAATACACACAAATTATATCGTGAAAACACATTTCGGTAATGCGTTTTTACGATATTCCTAAGGAAAAATACGTGATTTGGGTAAATTATCGGCAATATTCGCGAATATTTAAGATTCACCTAATATTACATAAAAAAACATGTATGTTTACTACAAATCTTACGTATTTCTCACCCAATTTTTAACAGTGGCACCCTTGAATGCAACCACTTTTCGAACAAAAAGTTTGTTTGCCAATAGTATTAAATAAAAATATTATATTTAGGTACAATTTAATATAAATGTTTATTTCTTTAAATTCACAGAATTTACTCACATTAAATCCACGAGTCAGAAACTATTCCAATTTGGTGCCGTCTGTTAGCACCAAAAAGAATAAAGAGCAATGGAAAAGGAATTCTACAAAAAATTGCGAAGTAAGTAACAAAGCCCTTATAAAATAACTCATATCTGGTACTACCAATTTACTCTGGAATGGTTTAAGCAAAGTCTATATGTGCACTGGATAAACTTTGGGTTTGAGGTAGATATTTGAAATTGGGAACAAGTATGGATCATAGAGAAAATACACTCCTATAAACTCCTATTTGAGGTCAAGTGATGTATTGTTTGAAACTATGTCTTCTGGACCTCAGTAATATCTTCTAGAAATCTTAACCAAACAAAAATTAAATTAAAACTTTTTATTGTCTAAACGAAAATATTGACTTGCGCAGCGTTATATCTTCCTTAAAGCATATTCATCTTTGTTTTTTTTCTTATGATCGCCATATTGGATTTCCAGATTCGATGAAGCTCGTCTTTCTAATTTCCAGAATGTATAACACTACCCAATTTTAAAAAAAACTAGCTGTTGCCCTCGAGGCACGAATAGCTCTCCATATTTAAGTGTAAAAGTAATAATTTTATGACCTTTTTGTCATTTATCTAAATTTTTGTTTTGTTTTGGACATCAGCTATTTTTTTTTTGTATCGGGTTTTGTGCCTTTTTCTTCTCTTTGGAGGCACTATTTATACGCAGATATTTTATATTTCAGATCTAGGCCAAATTCTTGTACGCAAAATAATTGATTTTTTTTTAGTTTTATTATAAAATTTATTTTGCCCCCTTTTCTACTATTTACGAACGCCTATGTAAACAAAATTGTTGTGCTGCATGTTGTAGGTTATCCGTTAAGTGGTTTTTGAGTTATCACGGATACAATTTTTGCCTGACCCTTTTATAGAATTTTCACGGACGCCTATGGAACATTAATTTTTGTCGTGTATTTTTAACACCAATTCAACTAGTTAAATATAAAATTTTTTACATTTTAATTTTTTTTTCATTTTACCCCTTTTTTTTTACTATTTACGAACGCCTATGTAAATAAAAATTTTATGCTGCATTTTTTAGCTTATCTTATATGAAAGCTATATATAATTAGCCAATTTTTCTGGTATATTTGGGAAACATTTTTTTTTCGTTTTTGACTCTTTTTTTAAGACTATTTTCGAACGCCTGTGTGAACTAATTCTTTTATGTAACATTTTTTAGGTTATATTCTATCACACCTATAAAAAATTATTCAATATTTCGGATAAGTTTAAGAACTATAATTTTTTTAATTTTTGAACCCTCTTTTAAACCCCTTGCCTACGCTCAATGTTAATCACCACCTATAAATAGCCTGTAGTATTTTCGTACCAAATGTGGTTAAAATCCGTTAAGTGGTTTTTGAGTTATCACGGATACAAATTTTTTCTGACCCTTTTATAGAATTTTCACGGACGCCTATGGAACATTAATTTTTGTCGTGTATTTTTAACACCAACTCAACTAGTTAAATATAAAAATTTTTACATTTTAATTTTTTTTATTTTACCCCTTTTGCTACTATTTACGAACGCCTATGTAAATAAAAATTTTATGCTGCATTTTTTAGGTTATCTTATATCAAAGCTATATATAATTAGCCAATTTTTCTGGTATATTTGGGAAACATTTTTTTTTTGTTTTGACCCTTTTTTAACACTATTTTCGAATGCCTGTGTGAACTAATTCTTTTATGTAACATTTTTTAGGTTATATTCTATCACAACTATAAAAAATTATTCAATATTTCGGATAAGTTTAAGAACTATGACTTTTTAAATTTTTGAAACCTCTTTTAAACCCGTTGCCTACGCTCAATGTTAATCACCACCTATAATTATCCTGTAGTATTTTCGTACCAAATGTGGTTAAAATCCGGTAAGTGGTTTTTGAGTTATCACGGATACAATTTTTTTCTGACCCTTTTATAGAATTTTTACGGACGCCTATGGTACATTAATTTTTGTCGTGTATTTTAAACACCAATTCATCTAGTTAAATATAAAATTTTTTACATTTTAATTTTTTTTTATTTTACCCTTTTTTCTACTATTTACGAACGCCTATGTGAATAAAAATTTTATGCTGCATTTTTTAGGTTATCTTATATCAAAGCTATATATAATTAGCCAATTTTTCTGGTATATTTGGGAAACGTTTTTTTTTTCGTTTTTGACCCTTTTTTTAAACTATTTTCGAACGCCTTTGTGAACCAATTCTTTTATGGAATATTTTTTAGCTTATATTGTATCACAACTATGAAAAATTATTCCATATTTCGAATAAGTTTAGGAAATATATATTTTTTATGTTTTGACCCCTTTTCCACTATTTACGAACGCCTATGAAAGTAAGTTATTCATGACACATTTTATAGGTTATATTCTATCAAAACTATCAATAACTAGTTAATATTTCTGCTATTTTTAAGAAATACGTTTTTTTTAATCTTTTTTACCCCATTTTACACTATTTTCGAACGCCAATGTGGTCTAATATTTTATGTTCAATATTTTAGGTTATATTCAATTAAATGCGTAAAAAATTATGCAGTATTTCGGATAAGTTTAAGAACTATGAATTTTTTTAATTTTTGAACCCTCTTTTAAACCCTTTGCCTACGCTCAATGTTTCCCAAAATCTAATCAGCACCTTGCCATGTCCAATAGTATTTTTGTACCAAATTTGGTTAAAATCTGTTAAGCGGTTTTTGCGTTATCGTGCATACAGACAGACAGACAGACAGACATTTTTTTAAAACTACTTATTTATGTATAAAATGACCAAAAAGAAGTATTTCCGGTGAAATTAAAAAAAAATTTTTTTTCATGAAACTAATGGTCTCCATATATACATATATTACATATATGATATGGAGAGCTAAAAACTTGTTTGAAATATTTGTTCCGGATAAATGACAATTATATTGCATATAATTAATTACTAGTCGAAAACCAATCACAATTAAAATATGTTATTATGATAGCTTATCGCAGATGAGACGTTGCACAAGTTATTATTTTCACGTCAAGAATAAAGTTTCTTTGATACACTTTTTGTTTAATAGTACGATTTGAAATAATTACTTAGAAAATAAAATAGGAAAACAAAGTTTCATTCAAAAAAATATGAAGACTTGTTACGGCGTTTGGCATATTACATATTATGAAATTACACTTTGTATTTTTTTAATATAAATTTCTAAATGATTGTTTGTCGTTTTTCTTATGTTCAAATGCTTTTTATAAAAATCACATGATGGAAATTAAAAAAAATTAAATCTAATGAAAGAATTTTTATTGTACTGTTATTTTTAAGGCATGTGTATCATTGGAAAATAATTTCTCGGATATCAAACCAACAACGCTAAGTGAAAGAGGAGCATTGAGGGAAGCTGCAAGATGCTTAAAATGTGCAGATGCTCCATGTCAGAAGTCATGTCCAACTCAACTAGATGTTAAATCTTTCATCACAAGTATTGCAAATAAGGTAACTAAGTGTTTGATTATTTTATAATAATAATAATAATTTCAGCAAGTTTGTTGTCCATTAATCTTCAATCTAAACAATCCTACATCTTGGGTTTTTAAGACTAAGGCAAGTCAAACTCTATATCATCAAAAATGCGACGTTTCGTTGGCTATATTACAGCTTTTATTAAAGTAGCAGATTTAGTAATCACACATAATAAAAACATTATTCAATTCTTATTTTTTAAACAATTAGAGTTTATAGCACATTAAGATGGTAAAATATTCATTAAAAACAACATTAGCTTAATTCTATGTATAGTCATTAGAATTAAGAGATATATCAAATAAAATTACTATAAACAACCGTTTTTCGAGAAAGTTTTGGGATAACACAACCGAGTTGTGTTTACTGTCTTAAAACTATTGAATTGATTTCTAACCTATGGCGCATTTCACATTAACAGATCTCAAAATTTGCAGTGTATTTTAGGACCCTCCTCGTATCTCGGTTATCCGGTAACTTATCAAGAATCTGTATATTGGGTTTATTTGATTGTTTTAAGTAGAATAATTTGACAGAGGCAGTTTTTCCCTACACCCAATTGTTTTTGTGTAATAATCCAAATTTGAATTTTTTGTAATGGAACGCCCTATATATTTTTGGTTAAAACAATTTGGTGTGTCATAAGCATTCCAAAAATATATAACACTCTATAGAATTTTCAAATATCAAAAAAATCCGTCACTGATGAGGCAGGCGATCTCGGTGGCGACCTTATAGGTCAATCTGCTCCAATTCAATGTCTAGGAAAATTCTCGTAAGATCTTACAATTTGGGCATTATGTGCCGGAGCTCCGATTTGTTGTATGTATAAATTGGGACGTTCAGCCAAATTCACATGTTATAGATTTGGTAATAAATCACTGATTATTTCTAAATACCTATGAGCCCTAACATTTCCTTCAAAAATGGTAAATGCAATTTTTGTGCCCAATATAAAACACGAGACATTGAGACCGAACCAGCCCTGTCGTTCATGTGGAAATATCGATACCTCTTCGCCAAACTATCGTAAGCTACCAAAGTGAAAGTTTACAGGAGGGCGATGTTTTTGTTACAACTGGAAAATATACACATCGATAACCCAGTTCTTTATATCCATTTAGGTGTATTACGTTTTTCACTAAAATACTATTTTTTTGTCATTATTTTAAAAATGTCTCGTTTATTTGACACTTACAATATTTTGGTAGAGTATAACCTGCATAGTAAAACATCGTAAGCAACACAGTTACGATACTTTGGTTGTAACTATTGTGCATTTACGATACTTTATACTGTTTATAAATATTAAAGATATTGGGAAGATCGATGCCAATTCTTGAAATAAAGTTTAGTAAAATAATTAATTTTATATCATTAACAAAGTTATCTATATATAGATATCTTTTAATTTCATATTACTAAAAATGGGCTAAATAGGGCTTGTCCTCTTAAAAATAACTGACACTCTGCTTTACAAGGAATACTTTTGACAGTTCCGTTTTTGCCAAATATATTGGGTTAGCTGAACAGGCGGCTACCTAGAAGTCGGCACTGAATCTCGCCCTTTGGGGATATAAAGTTGTTCTTGGGAAAATGAAAAAAAAAATCACACACTAGTTTTTCTTATATTATATTTATAATTGTTTTTTTTATACTTTGTATCCTCAATAAAGGCCTTTATTATTATTCTCAGCTTTTTGTGTAGTATTTTTGTCAAGCTTTCTTCTTTTTCTTAAGTCGCTGTTTCCTACCACTTTGTCTTCATTATTATCCTCATTATAATGATCACTGCTGCCTTGAAATTCGGAATAACCGATCTCAATTAAATCTTATAAGCATACTTTTTTTCTTTAGAGGAACTTTATATGTTACTACTGGTAGATCTTCTTCTTCTGATGAGCTTTCATAATCCACAAGTCTAGTGAAATCAGAGTGAAGTGAGTTATTATCAATATAAGTAATTTTTGACTCAGCGTTGAACCTATTACTTTCATCAATACTTTGCAATTCTTGGTTCGAAATGCCATCATTGGTAGTTGTACTGGTTTCTAGGATATGAATTGGCATATTAATAAAATCATCTACATTGAAAAGTACATTACTATAACGCACGGAAGCCTGTTCGGGAACTGTATAATTTTCATTGTCATTGCAATAAAATCTTGTTTGCTAAAAATTTGGTCACATAATATCAAAGCGTGTCATTTGGGAACTATTTGTAATTAATGGCTTCTCTGAGTATTGGGGTACAAATAATATTACCAATAAGTTCCTGTTTGCTAAATAAGTAGTTGTTTACTTGTTCGGAAACAGTATTATTATTAGTAGTTTCTTCTGCCACATTAGATTCAGTTATATGGATATCATTAGATTTTATGTTTGACCAATTATTCGGATCAATATTTTCTTTTAAATTTGTCAGAACCATCGTATTTAAATATACTGTGTCAGAACATACAAAAACTATAAGTACCTATCCTATTACTATTTTCTAATAAATAATAAAAAAAATAAATAAATTCAGGAAAATATCGGGTTCTGAAATATTTTTTTACCGTTTTAAGGTATTTAATAATATAATTTATTATTATCATGAGGTTTCCCTTTCCTGATGGAATCATTCTGATTGTAATCGCTTTATGTTAGGTTAGGTTTATATGCTAGTAAGCTTAATAGACGTTTAAATAAAAAGTGAAAGTATAACATACAAACTTTGGGTTACTAAGGATTCTATACTTAATACTGAATACTTCAAATAGCAACAATTATATTTTTTTAGCTCAAATAGGTAATAAAAATGAAAAAAACCACTTACCGTTGTCACTGTTCTGCAAAATACTTTGACAGATAAGTAACTTAACCAACAATACAGATATCGTAAGCCACATCATGTGATGTCACTTACGATATTCTCGACGTGGCCAAAATAAAATGGAATGCAGGTTACCATATATTTGCGGGTCATTAAATATATTTTGTCACTTACGATAAAATAAAAACCGTTTTTTATTAAAAACGGTGTATATTTGACTTTCTATACTATGTCAGATTGTTAATTTAATAAAAACACTTACGATGGTCAGAAAATCTCAATTTGAACCAAATTGAGGCTTACGATAGTTTGGCAAAAAACGATCGATATTATACGTACTGGTTATTTTCACTCCAATACCTGCTATTAATTATGTCGATTTAAGATACCGCCACTAGTAAAATCGACCTCATCAGACCAAATAAGGAAATTTTCCACGCTGTACAGTTGATTTAAAAACTCGCAAAAAATTACTCGACGCTACGCATCATCCGGATGCAAATTGTGTGTGACTATTTGTAGGGTTTGAATTTATGTTTTTTCAAAATCCTGTCAACGTTTGTTTTGCTTACTCCTACAAAACTTGCTTAAGTTGGAATAATTGTTTGGGTTGTTATGGACAGAAGCCAAGGCATTAATTTCGTTCGTTTCCAGATTTTCTTTATGTAATTATTATATAGCTGTCATGGCCTAAATATTTGAAAATTATATAGAGTGTTATATATTTTTGCAATGCTTATGACAAACGAAATAATTGTTTTAACCAAAAACATATAGAGTGTTCCATTACAAAAAATGCCTCTCTCAAAATATTTTACTTAAAACAATTTACAGCTTTTTTATAAGTTACGGCAAAGATTAATCTACACAATAGATAGTCAGCCCAATGCATTAAAATCAGAACATCTCTAAGTATGCCTGCCACTACGTGGCGTAGACTAGCGTGTAAAGCATAGAGCAGTATTGTCACAGCCAGAAACCGTTTTGTAGTTTATTAATATCAAAAACAAAACGCAACGTATAACAATTATTTAGATCATTTGCAACAGATATGCACCGGCAATGCTGTATTGTCAGAGAGAGAAATTGATGAAATTCTGTATTAATCTGGAGGGGATACGCAGGGAGGGTAGAAAAAAAAACAAGCGAATGTGGTGTGTGTCGTGCTGTTGCCAATTCGTCGGTAAAAGAAACACACAGGGTGATTTATTACAAGTAGAGTATTGAAATAAAAGCCTAATCTCTATGAATTAAATTTAATATAATAATATTTAATCCATGTCATACATGTTTCAAGACTAGACCAGTCCCATGATCAGTGGCGAACAATCGTTAAATGAAAAGCTTTTAGATAGAAACATACTTTTGACTAAATATTTCACGTAGACAATGTGGCAAAGATGTAACAAGATTGTTGTAGATCTTATAATACCTATAATAAAAAAATTATCAGTGCTACCTATATTATATTAGGTATACCTATTATAATAGTCTGTCTCTTCATCAGGTATAAGTTCCACTTTATCGGTTTAGGTACTTAAATTTTACTTCTTTTTAATGTTTCTTCGGGTAAATAATAAGTTCGGTAGGAATAGGGCTTTGGGTTTATACCCAAAGCCCTATTGTTCATATGTTTCATAACAAAAAAGATAGAAAATAGAAATTTGATATAGGGGTAGTTCTAAGCATTTACAAGTTTGTGACGTGTAGCGATTTTCGATGCCGCCCCCGGAGGTATACATGAGGGCGGCGCAATGCCGTTTTAAATATCTCGTTTCGCTTTCTTGGAAAATAAAATATTATAACTGATAACTGAAACTTAGTACTTAATACGTGGGCGTAAGAGGTAAGCTCACTTCACAGGTCTCTATTAATGAAAGAAAGTTAACATTTTGAGCATCTGCGTAAAATTAAATGTATCCGTTTGGTGGGTAGTTTTGATTACAATAAGTCGGTGCCAAGCCCAAGCCCGAAACAAAATAAATCTATATTTACCTACTACCTATTTGGCTTGGTACCGACTATTATGTGCATTGTTGTCTTTTGAATGATATTTGTATTTTGTTATTTTTCGTATTTTTTATTAGTTCTTTTGACAGCTCTGGTGTCATCAATACACCTGTATCCCGAATTGCACCAAATTGCGATGCTATTGAACAAGCATATAATCCTAAATATAATATTCTTTTTGAACTACCTGTATCTCGAAAACCAAGCCGTAGCGGACCCATGTACATATGAAATTTGTATCTTAAAATTAGTCAAAGGATCACCCTTTAAAGTTTGTACAAGTACTTATGCAACACCCTGTATACATAGATACTTTGATTTGCAATTTGCAAATCTGTCAAACTAGGTAATGCTGTTTTTTTTTATTTACTTTCAAATATGGTGTTATGTAATTGTATTCAAATTAAATGTTTGGGGATGATATTTACGAGTTTTATTTTTTTATATAGAGAAACTGTTATTCAGTTTTTAAGGATCAATCTGAAGCAGACGATTGTACTTGTTAAAACATGAAAAAAGTTATTGTCGTGATACTTTTAACACCCTGTTGGTGGGTTTTTAAAGCTTTTTACGAAACGTGTTAACAATACAATCTACATAAACCGTTAGTTTTTTAAAGTTTTATGATCATTGCACAAAAACCAATATTAGGGAGACTGTAAGTTTTTTTTCAATTCGGCGTTGCAGAATTTGAACCTAATTGTGATAATTGTGTTATTTTACTAGTATAGATATTTTTGAGTAAATTAATTCGGTTATAATCGATGAGTAGAATCTTTGGAGTAAAATACATTTCACAAAAACCCTGAACCATATTTCTCAATAGATTTAAATTTTCATTAAAAACAGATTAAAAATTCTAATTTTTTACATCCTGCATTTCGAAACCGTATTTTTTTAAATAATTATTGTCATGCTGGAAATTTCAAACCTTATTTACTTCAGCAACTTGTAAAAAGCACAGCCTTTTTAATATTAACATTTCTTAAAATCGATATTACGCGATAACGATGACTTTCTATCAATATCACAGAAGGATACATTTATTACGTATATAATTTGTTAGATTTTACATCTCCGAATTGAAACACACGCAAAAAATGTGCATAAAAAAGTTAGGGTAGCAATTCACGCGTGTATGCCCCTTTAATTTACCCGCCTCTGAGATTTATTTTTTCATAATGTTAACGACAAGTTGAATCTGCTGTTTGAGTTTGATCCTTAAAACTGAATCAGGTAATAACCGGAAGTCCTATCTATAACGCCAAATTTCGTTAATTTAAATATAACTTTTTGATGCATCCTTATATCCGAAATTTAAAATTAAATTAATACATTTAATAAACCAGCCCTGTATATTTATACTATTATAGTAATTTCTTTTATTTTCGTCCATACACATTAATCTTTGCGTAGATAGGTATACGTATACCATATAATTTTAAACAAAAAACACTGCTGCACAGTAGTACATATATGATACCTATAATATAAAAACAAACTCCCACCTCGTAGGGGAAAGTATACTCGTCCTTGTCTAACATTGCCCATATGATTATTTTATTCCAACACAATACATATAACGCCATCTACAATTTCCATGGTTGCATGTTTTTCTAATAGATGTAGCTCGTGTCGAGACAGTTTCAATTTTTGTTTTATTTCCCATATACGCTGACTATCTATTGTGTAGATTAATCTTTGGTTACGGGATAACCAAAATACGAGAAGGGTCCCAAAATGCAAAGTTTTCGAAAAGTAAAAGTGTCATCTTAATTATGATTGTGCAATCTTAAGTTTGATAAAAAAAAGTAGCACAGTGCACTGAATACCGTTTCCTTCTATCTTTACTAACAACCGAGATAACCCACAAAACCATCGAATTTGGGACACTTGTACAATCTAGTGTTCGTTTTCTACAAATATAAAAGTAGACCCTTGTATAATAGGATAGTTAAACGAAAACTAAGTAGGTGTATTTTGCATTTTCTTATAATTCCAGAACTATTATGGTGCTGCTAAAGCTATATTTAGTGATAATCCGCTTGGAATTACATGTGGGATGGTTTGTCCTACTAGTGATCTGTGTGTTGGTGGATGCAATTTGCAAGCATCTGAAGAAGGACCAATAAACATAGGAGGCCTACAACACTTCGCAACTGAGGTAATATACAGGGTGTTTCGTAATGAAACGGTGAAACCAACATAATATGATACCAGTGAGAGGGTACCCAGCAGGTTCAAAATATACCTAAAATTCTTAGTGGATTTACCCATCTTTATTAAAAAGATACAGGGTGTTTTCTCATTTTTGCAATTGCTTTGATATTTGGCATGTATTTTGCACTAAATATCTCTAAGCAACTGATTGAAAATTACTAGTTTTTTGTGTCGACCCCTAAACAACACCCTATATAGCCATAAATTTCTAATGCGTTTACAGATTTAACACCTACTTTAAAATCTGAAGTAAATAGTGTAGGTATACATATATGTATAAAATTTAATTGCAAACTATTTTCTTGGAATTTGTTTGATTAATCGCCAGTATACCTAATAATTGTTGATATGCGAACCAGGAACATTTTCTCAAATAAAACTACAGCAGTTTTATTACATTAAGTATTTCATTCATAATTTTATAACTTTAAAGATAGTAACATTGCTAATGCAGGTCCGGATCTGAAGATATTTTGCAACAATCACTGAACCGAAAAGGTACGTGATATTAATAAAAAAGTGCTTCAAATCAATGAACGTCAACATTAAATTTGAGCCGATGATGGGTGACATTAATACAATGAACGTTCGTACATAAATTCGGTAGCGAATTCTGTACGTTGAATTAATAAATAAAGAACATAAATTTATGCTCGCCGGTTATTGATCTTACGAATAATGGACATTAATTTATAACTCCTGTACGTTAAAACGATGTTACCAGGTTGTTAATGTTACGAACGATGAAGATTAGTTTATGTCTCCAATACGTAAAACCGATGTTAGATGGTTATTAATGTTACGAACAATGAACATTAATCTGACTTTTGTACATTAGACCGATTATAACTCCTGTACGTTAAAACGATGTTACCAGGTTGTTAATGTTACGAACGATGAAGATTAGTTTATGTCTCCAATACGTAAAACCGATGTTAGATGGTTATTAATGTTACGAACAATGAACATTAATCTGACTTTTGTACATTAGACCGATGTCTGAAGGTTATTAATGTTACGAACAATAAAAATTAGTCTATGACTTTTGTCCGTTAAACCAATGTTAGCTGATTATTACATTGAGTTATAATAATTTTTTTACGTAATTATGTTCGCCGGAAATTATAATTACGAAAGATTGAGATTATTGTTCTGTATTCAATCAATAACCGCGAGCATACACATATGTACTATGTGTACTGCAAAGTGCAGTATGGTTCAAATATACTAGTACAAATGGTTAGTGTCGTATAACCGGGTGTTGTTGGGTTACCGAGTGGGAAGGGTTCTCGGTTGCATAAATAAACGATCGACGATATCATTGAACACTTTTAATAAACATAAGGAATAGTTATAATAACCTAAATCTACTAATTATTAAAATAAGAATTATACAACATAAATGTAACATAACCGGAGCTAATATAAGTCCGCCAAAATATAGTTTTTCTCTAACCTCTATATATGTCACTCTCAGTAGAACGCGCTTTGTTGTCTTCTTCTGTTTACATAGAATACGCGCGTTAGTAGAGATGAAAGCTAAAGATACTACATTTCCCCCCCGTTAAGCTGAAACTAATCGGTGAATCGAACTGGGCGTCGTCGTTCTCTTGGTGGATTTCTTCTAAACATAGTTGAAGGTTCGTCAGTCGTCGACTGTTGACTCGTACCAGGTTCTGGTGATGCAGTAGAATCTAACATTTTATCACCACCTGGAACGATCATGTGTGACGGTACCTCTATATCATCTGGTGTACTTGTTACTATGTTGTCATTTTGCGCTCTAGGTCGCAGTTGATCCCCGTGTTTTCTTTTTGGGGTACCATTAACGTCTACTACGTAAGAGTAAGGAGCTTTTTCTTCCAAAATAGTTCCGGGCAGGGAACCTTTTCCTAGAGGATTGTACTGGCTGGTTTAACTTGTAAGATATATTCTTCGTATTCTTGTCATAATAATTTTTCTGGATGAACTGCGATTTCTGGATATTTCTATGCACATCAGGTTTCATTTGATCGAAGATTGTTCTTAATGGTCGCCCAAACATTAGTTCGCTTGGCATTCTTCCTGTGGATCGTTGTATAGTGTTCCGAAAATTAAACAAAAAGGCTTGTAATCGAACATCTTGACTTAACGTTTTATCACTCGCGTTCATCCGTTCTTTAAAAGTTTTAATTACGCGCTCTGCTAACCCGTTTGTTTGAGGATGGTATGGTGTTGATGTAACATGCGTTATACCGAGAGAATCACAAAAGTTTTTTTTTTTTTCATGTTTTGATCTATCCGACAATTGAAATTTTCAACTATTTTGTTCGATGAATTTGGATGTGTCATAGTAACCATTGACCAACTTCCAATCCCGACTCTTCTTCAAAAAGTGTTTGACTACATCAAAGACGGTGACCTCCCAATTATTCCATAGGTGATTGAACAATTCATCTTCATTTGTCTTTAATGTCTTAAAATTTATACGGAAGAATTTATTTGGATTGCCTCTTTTACGTATTTTACATCCCTGATTGAATAAAGCAGACATTTCTCTGAACTTCTTGTTGACATTTCTCTTCCATAGGTCATATCCCTGAGCCTGATCACCATCATTTTCTGAATCTGAGGTTTCTTCTTTATCTACTTCCAATCCTTTAGGCTCAGTTGTATCCTCTTGATCCACCGGAGGACCTATAACCTCTTCTTGCCCTGGTATCCCGATAAGAAGTTCATCTGCGTCATTGTTGAGAAGCTTATACCTAGCTCCACTGGTTTGATACACTCAATTTAAGAAAGAACTCATCATAGTGGCGGGATCAGCTTTGATATCATAAGAGAATGTTTTGACTTTTGATGAGTCGTCTATTCTGATCTCTTCTAATATAACTTTGGCTTTAGACGATATATCACCTACTACCAGACTCGTTAGGGGACAATATTCTTTGTTCGCATGACGTTTATTACCGCACTGCAGACAATCGCTGCCTGCCTCTAAATTTAGAGGTTTTTGTTCGTTATTATTATTGTAAGAACGCGCGTTTGTTTTTGACGACCGTTGGATGTCTCTGTTTTTAACTCTATTCGTTATTTTATCACTTTTGTTAAAGGATAGCGCTGCTAGTCGCCGTGACTGTAATGTAGCTTGCTCTAACATCAACGCAGACGTTTCCACCATCTCCAAAGTTACATTATAGTCGGGATGTGCTCTAATAAGTTCTTGTTGCCACACAGAATTATTAATCCCGATAACCAGTTGGTCACGTAAACGTTCGTTTAAGCTCGCACCAAAATCACAGTTTCCGGCCAACCCCCGTAACGCGGATACAAATTGTGTTATGGTTTCATCATCTGTGCGGGTACGTAACGCGAAAGCTACACGTTCCAAAAGTATGTACGTCTTTTTACCATAGTATCTGTTTAACACACTTAAAATTTCATCAAAAGTCTTTGTTGTAACATTTTGTGGCTTAAAATGATCTACTAAAATCTTAAAAGGTTCTGGACCTACCTTACTAAGAAGTAAGTTTCGTTTCTTAATTAAATTGTCGCCCGTATCCAGTCCATGGATTTGTATTTCCATCTGGAATCTTTGTATGTAATACTCCCATTCCTCTTTATCAGGTGAAAATCTCTCAAATTGAAAGTACTTCACATAATCGTTGTTCGATTCCTGTGCCATTTTAGATTACTTAGTTACTTGTTATAACTAATGTACACTTTCAATTGTCCACTTAATTGTTTTAAGTAGTTCACGATAGAATAATGTTTATAGTTCACTAACTGTTAAGATTCACTTATTTGTTATAAGTTTACAATGTTTTTTTTTTATGCAAAAAACCAATCCCTTTTTCGTCGCCAGATTTATAGTTTTTCTGTAACCTCTATATATGTCACTCTCAGTAGAACGCGCTTTGTTGTCTTCTTCTGTTTACATAGAATACGCGCGTTAGTAGAGATGAAAGCTAAAGATACTACAGTTAGAGAACTTAAAAGCCCAAATAAGACTCAAAATTATCTTGCTGTACCTACGTCCATTGATTTGATGCACCTGCTTTGTAAAGAAATTAAATTACATTTGTACGATACTGGAAATCTAAAGGCTTTATTATTAATTTAGTTAATATTAAATGCTAAACATGTCAGATTCGTCTGTCGTCTGAGGTGAATAGGGAGAAAAAACTATATTTGGAAACTAAAGTCCTCGGAAATTCTTCTAAACAAAATTGGAAATTTTTACGAGATTTAAACATTTATGCAAGGGAAAATATCACAATACCGTCTTCTATTCATGATGTTGATAATATTAATGAATTTTTTGTGGCCACTCCTTCCAACAATCTGGACCCATGAACGATCAATTTTTACTTAGGTAATAAAATTAGGCTTGATATTAACTTTGTATTTACAATGGTGGATCATCGGGAGATACTTGATGCATTGCTTGGGATTAAGTCAAATGCTGTAGGCAGTGACAATATCAGTAGTGATATGCTAGTACGTAGTTGTCCGTTTATAATGCGCTTTATACAGCATCTAGTTAATTGCTGTATAGAAACGAGGAACTTCCCAACATGTTGGAAAGAAGCAAATGTCATTCCAATCCCCAAAACTAAAACTCCACTAACATTTAAGGATCTTAGACCGATTAGTATACTCCCAGCGATCTCCAAGGTTATTGAGAGAGTGATGTGCAATCAAATGAAAAAATACCTTGATGGGCATGGGTTGTTGTCGGAGGTCCAGTCTGGGTTCCGTCAGGGTCACAGTTGCTTCACGACATTACTTTTATTTATATGCCGATGACACCCACCTGTATAATATGTCGTTTAAACCCGTTGATATGGACAAGACCATGCGTCGGTTTGATGATGATTTGGAGCGTTTGGTGAGAGAGCATCCAGGAATCATTGCCTCGAAATAAAGCCGCGAAAGTCGCAATTGTTATTACTGGGCCCTCCCAGGGCTCGGACTACATACTACGGGGCTTTATTATATTTTATTTTAGCACAAAATAAAAAAGGTTCTTGAGAGTGTTTTATTGTACTTTAAATGGATTATCTTTCCACTGGCACTTTTGAACATAGCTAGCGGATGGCACTAAATATCCATGAATAGCCCATAAAATTTCTCCCCTCGTATTGGCGGGTTTTCAACATTACAAAGGAATACCACACTGTGGTTATTTTTTCGTTTTAAATTGACTTTGGTTTTATACTTTACTTATTTGTGTGTATATAAAAGGATTTCTACTTACCTTATATTTCTATATTTGTTGTATTATTTGGGAACAAATTTTAAAAATAGATTTAGGAACACACTTCACTTTTCAACAGTATAAATTTAACTCAACAAAACAAAAAGGACGCGAAAACAAAAAGTCTATGAGAATGTCATAATGTCAATGTTTTGAGTATTCAGTCTATGGTCCGGGTGCATTGATTTGCGCGCGTTATTCAGAATTTAACGGTTAGGTTCGTAAAATTATTGCTTAGCATCCATTGAATCAACGATGATCGTTTATTAGTTTTTATGTTCGCTGTTCGTAGGTAAGAATAGTATATTTTGAACCGGCTTGATAACCTCTATCCACTGTTAACATATGTCGGTTTCACTATGTACGAAACACCCTGTCTAAATTTTACGATAAAAATGTACTAATAGAAAAATTTTAGTACCCACAGAATGTTTCTTCGAGTTATAAAAACGAATCAAACGATTAGAGATTATTTCATTTGTACGTTATAGGTAACCACATCAAATGGTTAGAAAATCTTACAAAACCAACTTAAAACTTATCTAACTAAGCATGAGAAAAAGAAAGAAAAAAAACCGAGATTTACTAATCAGATATAATTATGGTTTAAGTTTTATTTCAATTACTTTTATTTTTTATTGAATTCACATTAACAATTAACCTAATTTTCGACAAGGTGATGTGTATAAATGTTTAAATCCTAAACAAACATAAACACACAACCCTCACATTTATGTAATTAAACTAAGGTTCTTTAAGTAACTGATGATGCACTTATGATCCGAAACATGTCTGGCTAATATTAGACGATTTCAGCCCATATATATAAATAATTTTGTGGAGTAGACGTGTTTTATTCAAATCAAATTAGAGATTAGCTTATGCAGTTTGCATTCTAATTTCATTTAAATTTAGGATAATTAATGATTGCTGCCAGTGGTTTCAGTAATTTAAATCGACATATCATATTTCCAATAGGTATTTAGCAAGATGGGTGTTAAACAAATCCGTGATCCAAGAACACCATGTCCAAAAAATAATAATGCCAAAATAAGTCTATTAGGTGGCGGTCCTGCATCCCTGTCCTGTGCCACGTTCTTAGGCAGATTAGGTTACAAAAATGTAACCATCTATGAGAAGGAACATGTTTTGGGTGGTTTAAGGTAAGAAAGTCCAATGTGTGTTTATGTTATTCGTTATGACATGTTGCAGTTCATGGGAGATTCCGCAATACAGATTACCGATCGAAAGTGTAGATTTTGAAATTAATCTCGTTAAGGATTTAGGCATCAAATTTGAAACGGGAAGAATATTATCGACAAAGGATTTGACCATATCAAAACTTTTGCAAGATTCCGGCGCAATATTTGTTGGAATTGGTTTACCGCAACCAAAAATAAATTCGTTATTTACGAATCTAACATCCGAAATGGGATTTTATTCTTCTAAAAGTTTCTTACCTCAAGTCTCTGGTGCAAGCAAGAAAATTGGCAACACATGTAGATGTAAATCATCCGTGAGCACTTTACCGAAACTCAATGGAAATGTTGTGGTTTTGGGTGCAGGTGATACAGCGTTTGATTGTGCGACATCAGCATTAAGATGTGGAGCAAGAAAAGTTTTTGTAGTGTTTAGAAGAGGTTTTACAAACATTAGAGCTGTTCCTGAAGAGGTAGGTAAACTATTTTGTATTTGTATATGAATAATGCTCAGCAATTTTATTTTTAAAAACATCCCTTAAACAAGCAGGAATACCAAGTGATAATGTTTAAAGTATGCAAGCCACAAAATTGTTCGTTCGTGTACATAAAAGGTGTCTGCCACACAAAATATTGTTTATAAATTTTTATGTAAATTAGGCAAACATGTTTCGGAACTACAGTTCGATCTTCAGTGGCATTAATAAATCTTACATAGAAGTAAAAATAAAACATACGGTGATTC
This sequence comes from Apoderus coryli, assembly GCA_911728435.2. Classification (NCBI taxonomy): domain Eukaryota; kingdom Metazoa; phylum Arthropoda; class Insecta; order Coleoptera; family Attelabidae; genus Apoderus; species Apoderus coryli. The sequence goes on along the minus strand of OU452204.1, from coordinate 2,893,583 downwards.
GTTAATATTTTTTGAAATATTATACTGTAAAGGTTAGGGGGTGTGGATTAATACCCGTTGTCTAATATTTACCAAAATAAAGCACTTTTATTAATTATTATAACAACAAAACAAATATTAATATTTAACTAACAAAATTGACATATATTGACATGTTATAAAAATGTAACTGCAACCACAGTATAATAAATAATACAGTATTCTGTCTTTCACCATTTCACGTTTGCAAGCCGTCCTGCGCATATCGTCGCGCATGCCGCTATTATGGGTTACAACGTCAAAATAATCGCATTGACGTACATAAATACAGTTCACTACTGTGTTCAATATATAGTTCATTGTCGGCGTGTACGAGATAAATAAATATTGTGTTTAAATCTAAATCTGTGTTTTGTGTTTTTGGTATAGTGTTCGTGAGAATTAAAAGGATTTTATTTTTATTAACGTGTCTTGGGATTCATACAATGAATAATCACGGAGGACATGTGTGTGTTGCAAAATGTTGTCCCAATAAGCGGTACACTTGCTCTAAACATTTTTTTCGCTTCCCCAAAGATCCTGTTAGGTGAGTAATAAGTAAAAATTAAGATAATTTTACGTTTATAACAACTATTTGTATAACCGTAAAATTTATATTACGAAATGACAGTATCTAATATGTTTTTAAACTAAATACAAGTGAAACATAAACACACGTTGTCGCGTGGCTAGTTGTTATTTTATTGACAATATCATTATAAAGTTAAAGAAATCTTTGCCAAAATTTGCCTTTAAAGTTGCTGTTGTTGTAATTTGTGAATTAAACTACCCGTTTAACTCACTACAACGATATTTAAGCGAGTAGATTCCATAAGAGTAACACACAAATCTATTTTCTTTTCTACTGACTTTACTTTAATGAAAAATGTGACGATTTGGGAACTATTTTAAAAATGTTTCCCTTCAAAGCAGTCTCACCAAAAGTAGCCTACCGCCTATTCTCAATATTTAACTGTATGTTAAAACACATATTTTACAATTGCTTATCATCGGAGAAGATACGTACGAACTTTTACTCATTTTCGTTGAAGATTACAGTGAATAAGGGCTATCACGTTTTATATTAGTTAAAAATAGCCACTCTAATTGACTTAAAAAATATTAAATATTAAATAAAGCGTTTACTATAACTTAACAAAATTAAAAAAAAATTGTTATATTAAAAAAAACAATAACCCATGGAGACTTCAGCTTTTCGAATTATCGACCATTACAGAAAAAAAAATAGATATATCAATTCAAACAAAATAAAAGTTAAATTTAGGTTAAGTTAGGAAGCACTGCTTCAACTTTAAAGAATGGTCGGTCATATGGAGGGACATGTTCAGACAAAAAGGAGTATGGTATCATAAAATACAAAATGATTTTCCAAAGAAACCATGGTTCCTCAGTGCAACATATAGTAATAGAAGACACCTCACAACGATAATACGCATGAGAACTGGCCATTGTTTGACAGGCAGTCATTTACACAGAATTGGAATCAAAGATACAGCAGAGTGTGAATGCCAGAATGGAATTGCAGACTTACATCATATCCTATTTAACTGCTCACTATATGAAGGCAACCTTTACCAAAAATTAATTGATCAGAGAATTCAAACACCAATAAACTAATGCCATCAAAGAAATCACAAATTTTCTTGACAATAATAAAATATCTCTTTAATTAAAAGAAAAAAAAATTACATCTCTATCTATCTAACATAACAGCTATAAACAAAAAAAAAAAAACCTGCTCATTTACAAGCTATAACTGTCCTATATTTCATTCTATAAATTCTTTCTAGACCTGGGTTCTTCAGACTGAGGCAACATTTCTGGTGTGTGCAAGGCTCTGCCGTTGCCCCGGAGCGAGAAGAGTTTTAATCCTTATGTGTTATTTACCCTATCTCCTCAATAAAAAAAATAAAAATAAAAAATATATATTATAAAAAAAAAAGTGATAACCTAATTAAAAAAAATAAATAAACAAATAAGGGAACCGAACCGAATAATAAAAACAAATCTTAAAAGAGCGATAACAGTGTTAAAAAAAAGGGACTATGAGTACAACTCAGACACACTTAATTGTGTAGTTCCGTCAAAGAAAATCACTAAACAATTGGCTGCATCACCGTAAGGTGGAGGCCACACCGAGGAAGAAGAAGAAGAAGAACTTTTGTAAAAATGTCTTTTTTTCACTAATAAAATCTTTATTATTGTTGTGTTTATTATTATTATTATTAAAAATCACCCAATCATGTCAACATTTAACTGATCCAAGGTTGTTTTCAATCGCTATGACACACCACAAATATTTCTGAAATTGACAGCGATATTATTATGTACTTAAATATTTTTACAAAAATAAAAATACAGTACTGTGATTAGAAACCAAAAACTATAATTATTCTTAGTCAGGACCTGTTTTGTAACCCAAAATGGCGGCATCTTACGTCACACTTTTTTTCAAAGTGCGAACGTGGAGACGGAATGCTGTACTTATTAATGCTGTGCTGCAACTCGGCGCTTTGTTAGGCAGCATACAGTCAGGTCGCTAGGCAACACCTGCATTGCTTGCCAGTGGCGTAGCTGAACTATTTAGGTTGTTATAATACTAATTTAGGTACATCATTATGTAGACAACACAATTTATTTTGATAATTAATGGGAAAAGAAACGAGTTTTTGATATTGATTCGAGGCAAACAACAAACGTCATTTCTATCAATTTCTCTTCAATTTTTGAAATGATTTACAAAAAGAAAACTTTGCCCATTAATTATCATAATAAATTGTGTTGTCTACATAATGATGTAAATTAGTATAAGATTTCAAAAATTTTAACAATTAAACGTATGTCTTATTGCTGAAACAAAATTTTTCACAAGGTGTAAACATGTTTAAATCTATGTTTAAAACTTATAACAATTGTAAGACTTCTATGTAAGATTTATGAATGCCACTGAAGATGGAACTGTAGTTCCGAAACATGTTTGGCTAATTTTAACATTTATATTAAGATATTTTGTGGAGCAGATTGAGTTACAAATAAATAATTCGTTCTCTACTGTGTGGCAATCGGATCTGTAACAGCGCGGCGTCGGTAAGGGGAATGCAGATGTAATAAAACATGGCTGATTTCATTCATAAAATTTCCAGCGGCATGGGTTGTAAAAGTTTAGTAATAATTAATATACATTTATGTGTTACTAAAAAATTTAAATTAATGAAAAGTTCTTCATGTGTCTGGTAAAAGCAACTACTGCTGTTAAATTATAACACCCAAGAAATGTTCTATTTATTTGTGTATTTTATTTTAAATATGTACTAAAGGTTGCATACCAAAAATAAAAACAAAAAATTAACGTTCTTATGAAAAACAAAAACATTCTTTGGTAAATTTGCTTGATTTAAACAAAAAAAATCTAAAACAACTTAACACTTATCGAAAATAATTAATAATCTTTTTGTTGCTTTGAGTCACGTTTAGGAACTATAATTAACTGTTTTAAATATAACGATCATAATTAGTATTATTTTCTAGAATGTGGCAATCTGTTAGATTTCGTCAACTTAACCATCATCATTATCATCAGTCTCGCTGCCGTCATCTTGTTCTAAAATTATTATAATGTGCTAAATTTCCTCCAAAACTTAGTCACTTTTCCAAATAAACAATATTTCGCCCCTCTTGACGATATCTCCGTATTTCACGGAAAAAACAACATATAAAACAGGTAGGTAAGTAAAAGACTGTGTCAATGTCAATGATGCAGTTTCCCAATTTTATTACAAAATATTTGAGTTGTTTGATGAGTCCGTGCCAACTTTCAGACATCGCAAACAACGCTTTACATATCCCTGTTGGTACACGCCATGTATCATTCAGCAAATAAAAGCTAAAGCCACATTTTTTAAAAAATGGAGAACTTCAGGCTCCATACAATACTATGATATGTATAAAATATTAAGATCAGACATTAAACGAGGTGTCGAGCGGGAATATTCCAACTATCTAGAAAGCATTCAAAATTCAATCAAAACGAATACCAGACAGCTATGGAGATTCTTACAGAATAAAAAACGAAAGTCACGTATACCGGGTGCAATGATTGATGTCGATGGAAGTACCATGACAGATGCGCAGGTTATAGTGGATGCCTTCGCGGGGTTCTTCGAGGGCGTTTTCATGCCTTCTCAGTCATATGACGGTGGCAGCAAAGACTTGGGGTCTAATAGTGCGATTAGTACTGGATGTTTTGATTATGAGGATATTTTAAGCGCACTCAAGAAATTAAAGCCCAAAAATACCGCTGGATTTGACGGCATACCTTCATTCCTAATTAGGGATTGCGCATATATATTTGCTAAACCATTACAATTCCTATTCAATAAATCAATAAACGCTCAAACCTTTCCCGACGTTTGGAAGAAGGCTCGTATATGTCCAGTGCACAAGGCCAATGATATCAACGAAATAGTGAACTATCGTCCGATATCCATTTTGTCTAACTTCTCGAAGGTCTTTGAGATAGCCATACATGACAAATTATTTAGTCAAATAAAAAATTTAATAATAGTTCAACAACATGGCTTCTATCAGAAGCGCTCAACCGTCACTAACTTATCCGAGTTCCTGCAGTATGTTTATCCCACCATGAGCAGAGGTGATCAGGTTGATGCTATCTACACAGACTTCTCGAAGGCTTTTGACAGGTTGGACCATGGTATTATATTACGTAAAATGAGGGCACTAGGATTCGGTGATTCCCTTGTTGGATTCTTTGAGTCTTATCTTACGGGACGTACCTTGTTTGTCGAGTACAATGGTTTTAAATCTAGGCATTTTGTAGCTACAAGTGGTGCACCGCAGGGGAGCAACTTGGCTCCACTTATATTTTCGATATACGTCAACGATATCACTGCGAATGTATTTAGTTCCTGTCTCCTGTTTGCTGATGATTTGAAGCTCTTCAGGATAATACGTAATCCCTTGGACTGTGAGCTGCTTCAGACGGACTTGGTGGCGCTGGAGCGTTGGTGTGCAGATAACAGGCTTCCACTTAACACAAAAAAATGCAAATGTATGTCGTTCGCCAGGAGTGCTGATATCGTCCGGTATGAGTACAGCATTGGCGACGACATTCTTCAGAGATGCAGGGAAGTTAGGGATCTGAGTGTCCTTGTTGACAATGAATTGTCATTCAATCCTCACCTTCACAGTATTTGCCAAGAGGCGACTAGAGCACTTGGGTTTATTATAAGGTCAACAAGGGAATTTCAGAATATAGACACTCTTATAGCCCTTTACCAGTCGCTGGTGCGGTCAAAGTTGGAGTACGCATCTGTCGTGTGGTCACCGATTTACCAGGTATATATCAATAAACTTGAGCAGGTTCAGCGTAAGTTTTTAAAGTACATTTCGTACAAGATTGATGGACGATATCCGGACAGGGGGGTTGATCATAGCGAACTCTTAAACCGTTTTGGTTTTCAGTCGTTGCAGTGTCGAAGAGTGTCTGCATCTCAAATATTTCTTTTTAAATTAATCAACTCCATGCTGGATTGCCCTCACCTCTTGCGGGAAGTGAACCTCAACGTACCACTGGCATATACAAGGAACATGCACTTGTTTAGGGTTCCCCAAGCTCATACGAATTATGAGACAAGGGCTCCCGTGATTGGTGCATGCAATCTGTGTAATAAGCATAAAATATCTGTTCATACCAATTTTTTTAGTAATAATTTAGTGGCATTTAAACATAGTTTGCAGGCTCATTTAGTTAATTTAAGAATTTGATATTAAGTTTTAGTTATAGTTTTAGTGTAGATTAAGTTCAATTGTTTATATTATGGAATCAAAGAATTGTCTTGTAATTGGGTGTAACCTGTTAGACAATAAATAAATAAATAAATAAAAAGAATGCCGTCAAACGAGGCGACTTGGACACTATATGCTCATTTTTTTGTGTTTTTTGATTATTTTTTTCTGTTTTCATATGAATGCAATTATTGTATATTATTATACCTATAAACATCCATCTGCGAGTAACTTTGTTCATTTTAAAAAATAAATAATAAAACTAATAAGAACCAATAAACAATGAAACAAAGTTGCAAAACAGCAAATTGTTCAAAATCACAAAACTCTAAATTAACAGAACACTAAATATACAATAATAATTTGATATAATATTTGATAATATTGCAACTCATCCACGACAACAAAGGTATAAAAAACACCACTCTGCCACTGGATGATTCAATATTACTCGATATTCCAAGAGGAGCGGCACAAAAAAGCACCAATTGCGACTTGAACACCCGCATGGCGACAAAACGTGCGAGGGTCTACGCACCAATTAGGATCGTTCAGGCGGCAAACACCCATTTCGCGTGGTATTGCCGATTATAACTTTTCCCTATTTTAATATTCAGCGGTAAAAATTTTAGTTATTAAATAAAAATAAAACTAACAACCACTTAAAAATGGTGAGTTTTATTCATTATTACTATTTGTAATTGTAAAACATCGATTTTCCAATTAATACTACTTCTTGCCTAGAACTAGTGCTTTTTTGTAGTTAAATTTGGCAATATCGGATTTTTTTGTCCGAATTCCTTTCGCTGTTAAAGATTCGTTTGCCACACAGTATAATAATATTTAAAAATATTATGAAGTCCTTATATGATTTGGTCTCTTGATTACCTATATTTTTAAGGTTAACGTTGCCGTAGAAGAGAAGTGTGAACTAATGGGATTTTTAGCCCCACACAGGGTAAATCTTAAAGATGGAAAAGTCGTTTCTATAACTTTTAGTCGTACTGAACAAACGGAAGACGGTAATTGGATTCAAGATACCGATCAGCTTACAACAATCAAAGCGAATTTTATAATTTCGGCGTTCGGTTCTAGCTTAGAGGACAAAGAAGGTAAAAATGAGACAATTCTTCCTAATATATAACAAAAAGCTAGATAACATTTATTGTTAAAAATCAAAGTAACAAAAATCACAAATTACAGGTCGAAGTTCATATAAATTAGGTGGGTAGGTACTAGGTCCCCGACTAGTTTTTATGAAGTTAAAATTTTTTGTTGTACTAATTTTCATGTATTTTTAACTTTGTAAGAATTTTAGAACCGTTTAGTATTATTTAAGTCTTTCTAAATGTATTGGAGTGCTATAACATCAACAATACCTATCAATGTTTTATTTGGCTATAGTCCTTATCCCGCAACATGAAAGCCCATTATATCATTTTACTGCCTATATTGGAAAACATACAGGGTGTTCGTAAGATAACGGAACGGGCGATTATTTTCAAAATCGTACATTTTTAAAAGAAGGGAAAACAATAATAGTTTACAAGTGACATGGGCTTTTTAAGCACGGTAGGGAGTTACTCAAAAACGATCCCGGAATGTTTTTAGAAGTAGGTATAAAGTTTTGCTATTATCTTTCAATTTTAGTGTTAAATAAAATAACAATTTAAAGGTTATCCTTTAATCCGCAATTTTTTACCAAATTACAATCGAATATTGTTTTGCTAATTTTAACACGCTGCACACTAAGTATAGCATGGTAAGGACATTATTTATTTAATGTCAATCTGTGGTTAGCGGATTGGCCTAATTTGTAACATCCTATTACATTATTTCAATTAATCTTTTTACAACTTTATTTCAATTAAACAAAACTGATTTTATTATATTATACATTTCATGATTATCTTAAAAAGACGAGTATTATATGCATGTATTCAAAAATTAGGACATACCAACCCACATGTTTCAACTGATATTTATCATGACTGGCATACAATGTGTGTAAGGTTTTGTAAAGATAGATATATTATATTAAATTTTAATGAATCCTATAGTAACTTTATGAAAAAGATAATAAATACACGCTTTTCAATCTAAAAAAATTTCTTCACGAAACCATGTGCATTTGAAACATGGGTGTCTAATTTTCTCGATAAATGCAGATATTTTGTGGAATTTGCGATATTAATCATCGTCTCTTCAAAATTGCACTAATTTAATTTTTACACCTGCAAATTACAGTTATTGACGCACTTGAGCCGATAAAATTAAACAATCAAAATTTGCCAATAGTAAACACATCTACTATGCAGACGTCTCATCCTAAGGTTTGGTGTGGTGGCGACCTTGCTGGTGTTGCTGAAACTACTGTTGAGGCAGTAAATGACGGAAAAACTGCAGCATGGTTTATGCACTGTTACCTTCAGGTATAATAATATAATATGTATTACTCTTTTGTTTTCATGAAAACTCTATCTGTTTGATTGGGAAAGCTTCATGACAAATATGATTTCCTTAATCACTTAATTAGGATAAAATTAATGAGTCAATCTCAATAAATAATTAAGAAGACACATTTTTACTACGAATGTTTATTTTTTCTAGGGTTTGCCGCAAGATACCCCACCTGAACTTCCCCTTTTTTATACTGAAATTGACAACGTGGATATATCAGTGGATATATGTGGTATTCATTTTGAAAATCCCTTTGGATTAGCTAGTGCTCCTCCGGTGACATCTCCAGCTATGATACGTAGAGCATTTGAACAAGGGTGGGGATTCGTAGTGACCAAAACGTTTTCACTAGAAAAAGTAATATAGCAAACGAATAACGCCCTATGAACTGCGGCGTAGTAACTAATCAAAACTTTTTGAGATATTTCGATTTATATATTTTGATATAATAGTTATTTATTATACAAGGGAAAAAAGTACTAGATTTTAGCTCGAGGTTGTGTTGTCTCCCGACGCGCAGCGGAGGGAGACAAAAAACCGAGAGCTAAAATCTAACTTTTTTCCCGTGTATGATACACTATTTTTTTCTGAGACGGGAAAAACTTCGATTTAATATTGAAAAAAGTCAGAAAATTATCCAAGTGAAATTTGAAGTTTTAAAAAAGTCATCAAATATCTGTCAATTTCATTCTGTAATTTAATTTAAAATTGCGAACACGCCACCGGAGTCAGTAGAAGCAGCAAAAGTAGCGTCACAAATTATTGCCAGTTTTGATATATAAAGAAAATGTAACTTTTGTATAATAAAATTTCCTAAAATTAAATATCTGCTGTTACTTATGTGTCCGGGAAAAACGTGGTCACTTTTTTCCCGGGGACAAAAAGTGACATTTTTATTACCTGTCAAGAGAGTAAATATGTCAAACTTTTTTCCCGTCTCAGAAAAAACGTCATTTTTGAATGATATATACAGGATGTCCCGTGACGCCGTGACTCGATGGACATAGCTTAAGGTCGCATTTCTTGGACAATTATTGAAAGTCGAAAGTGCCTTTTACACTTTGTCCAATTAAGTTTAACAATAAATAAATCTGGTAGGGCATGTAATTTTTTCTCATACTTTGGTATGGTGACATTGTTTATTCTTTCACGATGTAATTTTAAGATTAATTTGTCATCTCTACGTTTTTAAATCTAAAATACACCGATATTCACTTTATTTTCTGGGTGGGTGGAGGTTTCTTGATCGAGTTAGAACTCTTACACTTTGTTCACTCTTCATTTGTTTACCTCTGGACGGCGTGTAACATCAAACCTAACAAGTCAGTAATGACGTGGTTTACGCGGAATTTGATGTACGACGATGTTCTGTATTTGGAGCAGCCTGATGGCGTTACATGGATAGCTTACGCTGATGACCTTGTTCTTGTGGTCACGAGCCACAGCAAAGATGAACTCATCTGTAGAGCTAATGAAGCCGCTGCGCGGATTGGGGGATGGTGCAGAAAAGAATGAAGCTGTTATGCTGACGCATCGCAGGTCGACGGATATCGTCTTTGGTAGAGAGCACTACAATTCGGCCAAAAAATGCGATGAAATACCTTAGAGTGTGGATAGGCAGAAGTTTTGGTCGAAACGACGGAAGAGCTATGAGGACAAACGCAATGCTCACAAGGCTTATGACAAATATTGATCGCCTGTCAACAATGAAGAGAAGAATACTGGCCACCGTCTGCCAGAATATTCTACTCCATACGGCTCCGATTTGGTGTCTTTTCGGTCCTTGCATGGGTCTTGCGAATGGCTCGATCATATTTTAGATTATGTTAGTGTGTTTGAGTTACTGTGTAAATTATTATTGAATTGTTGTTTATATGTTACATTGTAGTTGTTTGTTTATTTTTTCTTGTACTTTAACATTTTATAATTTTCTGGGTATTTTTTTTCTGTGGTGTGAAAATACAAGTTTTTAGTTTGATGTCATATACTTTTTTCTCTTTCGAAGTTTCGACAAATTTTTCCTTGTCTTCTTTAACGTTGTAGACTAAAAACAAGGAGAATCCAGAAGAAGACAACGAAAAATTTGGCGAAACGTCGAAAGTGAAGAAAAACATATGACATAAAATAAAAAACTATTAAATTGAAAAAGTAGTCAATTCTTAAGTGGAGTTATAATTTCACTGGTGCAAAATAAGCAGCCAGACATGTTTCGAGACTAGGCCAGTCTCATCATCAGTGGCAAACATTTAAAATTTGAGAAAACTTTATGAATTTTTTTTTTTTTTTTGGCTATCACAGTTCGAAGAGTCTACAAACACATTCTCTTTGCTAGTCAGCCAATGGTTATTTAGATGTATACAGTTGAACATACCATTTAGTGGAAAAAAAATTAATTAACATTTTAAAAGATATATAATAGTATATTAAGTATTGAGAACAGTAAGTGTAGTTTACCGATCGACGACAATGTTTGGCGACTGAGCGAAGCGAAGTCGCCAAAATTGGAGGAGATCGGTAAACTACTTACTGTTTGAGATGCTTATACTATTTTTTGTACGATCGAAATAGCTGAAATTGCAATTTTATTATTTTTAATAATTAATATTTTCAATTAAATACAAATTCAAGTTAGCTGAATACCCTCTACAAAGTTGCAGTTGAACGTTGTCATGGAACTAATTGTTATTGTTATGATTGTTATCGTATTTTTTATGTCATGTATTTGTCAAAACTTATTTAAATAAGTATTATTATTGAAAATGAGTGACTTTGAATGTAAATCTCTTGATGAAGCATGGAATGTTGGAATAGCCGCTATAATTCCAGAGAACGGTATGAAAATGCTTATAAAAGTTCATACTTAATGCCGTTTAATATACAATTTAAAAATCAAAATAATGACGTCAGCATAAATGCGCAATGATATACCGTCGTGAATTTACTTACCGTTCTCTGAACGGTAAGTGAATTACTTACCGTCGTGTTTGGGTTGTCAGCCAGTAAATGTCACTTACTGTCATAAAGACAGACACGGTAAACAATCAAAAAAGGTCGGTCGTACAAAAAATCATATTAGATTTTATTTTAAAATTGTTTTATTTTTATATATCAATGTCAATAAAAAAGTTTTTGAAACTAAATTAACTACGCATATTGTACAGGAAGGTGTGTGAAGCCTGAAAAAAGTTAATTTAAGTAGTTATGCAGGTAACTGTGACAACAAAAAATAAAAATATATCATAAAGTTTTCTTAAATTTTAAATGTTTGCCACCAGACACATATCTGGCTGCAAAAATAACTATTGACGATTTTCTATTAAATTTATTTTGTGGAGATTTGATTTTTATTTTTCAACACTGAAAAAACTTTTATTTATTTGAGAGAGAGAGAGATGTTTTTGGCGACATCTAGCGTGAACAGGCAATATGCCGGGTGAAACACAGTTCTCTCAATCAATTCTCGTGCTAGTATAAGCTCTTTGTAAATGTTGGAAATTTTGGTCACACTGCCTGCCGATCACCACTGATGAGTCGTGGATCGACGAAACGGCCGTCTGGTGAAAGCATAGTAGTGTGAAACAAATTTCCAACATAACTTAAAGTCTTGTTGCTTTATGTAACAAGCAATTCTTAAATAAAGCCTCCCTGCTAGGGGATTCGGGCGCATCTAGTGTTGGCAATAGGATGTAATGGAGTTGTTGCTTCTTGTCCGGCCATCGTTGTGAAGTGTGTTTCACCCGGCATATTGCCTGTTCACGCTAGATGTCGCCAAAAACATCTCACTCTCAATCAATTCTCGTGCTAGTATAAGCTCTTTGTAAATGTTGGAAATTTGGGTCAGACTGCCTGCCGATCACCACTGATAAGTCGTGGATCGATGAAACGGCCGTCTGGTGAAAGCATAGTAGTGTGAAACTAATTTCCAACATAACTTAAAGTTTTGTTGCTTTATGTAACAAGCAATTCTTTTATTTAATTTCTTGTTGTTTAAAAATTAACCAAAACTCAAGGAACAAATATCCAGAAAGTTATATTGTATGTACGACGTAATAATGGACTTCTGTCCGTAGATTAATACATAAAAAAATATGTATGAATGTGTTATGTGTCCATGCCACCTTCTTCCATTATTTTATTACGAAATAATGTAACATAGCCCCTTCATTCAATGTTAACATAGCACTGATGTTACAAATGATACAGTTTAATGGTGTGTTATGAATATTGGGTACATAATACCTTTATCCAGGCGAAAAAAGGATTTAATTTGAAGAAAAACAAAACTACGGTAGAACGGCCCGTGCACCAAGAACTTACCGAAGAAGAAGTTATTTTTAACATGATAGAAAATAGTATACGAAGAGTATCTAATGAGAACGTTCTACTACAGAATAGTGGTTTCAGGATGATGGCACAACACTGTATTTAGGTGAAAATGTGAGAGAATATTTACATAACAACTTTGCTAACAGTGGATTGGAAGAAGAAGTACATTTCCCTCGGCGCGAGACCTAACGCTTCTTGCCTATTATCTTTAGGACACATGAAAAATCTAGTGTATTCAAATCAACCACAAACCAGAGATGAGATAACTCAAAATATTATGGCTGCAGCTGCATTCATACGTGATGACCCAGCTACGTCTTCAATTATTAGAAGAGCAAAAATAAGTTGTGAGGCAACGGGGGGACAAACCTCAAATTATTTTTTTTTTACTTTACCAGATTTATTTACTCTTAAATTTAATATGGCCCGCAACTCTTTAACAATTGAGTTTTATACAACTTAAAATTGTCCAAGGAATACGACCTTAAGCTATGGCCATCGAGTCACGGTACACCCTGTATAACAAATACAAATAATTAAGTATAAATTATTAATAATACATGGTGACCAACAAACATTTAAAAAAATAAAAAAACTTTAAAACTCAATTTCTTCAAGTGGAAATGGGTAGTTCCCATATTTTGAAATTTGTAGTTTTTGAAATATTATCAATTTATTTAATTAGGAGAATGTTTGATTGCCCAAATTTTAACAATTACAATATATAAAAAATAAGCTTATACAAAATTAACTTTAGTTTTAATGTTAAATGCATTATTACACTTAGCAATTTGGTGGTTTCCGTTACTTTAATGATATTTTTTTATTCATATTTTTAATCACTGTATAATAAATAATATATTAATCAAATGTTACCAACAAAAATACATTCTCCAGTATTTTTCTCGGGAAATCGATAGCCGCAGTTCATCGTGGGGCACCCTGTTTATTATACTGACTTTTTTGACATTGTTTTATATAGGACATAGTAACCAATGTTTCACCTAGAATAGTTAGAGGTTCAACATCAGGATATAATTACGGGCCACAGCAGGGATCTTTTTTAAATATTGAATTAATATCTGAAAAGTATTGTGATTACTGGTGTCAGGGAATACGCGAATTGAAGCAAGACTTTCCTTCAAAGGTTTGTGTTTGGTTTACTCATGGTGAGAAGTTTTATATGGAAGTATATCTAGTTTTCAAAACTCAACATCTACAAAGCCTATTCAAAAAAATCTAATCAAATAACCACCCTACAAGGTGTTATTTTCTGTGAGTGTAATGGGTTCTAATTTTATAAAATTTTCCTGGCTACAGGTACCACCACTTCAATTGTTAGATAATTGTTCCTTGAATGCACCTTGCACAAATGAAAAAAATCGGTTTTGTCGCCCCAAAACTTTCCCGACAAGTAACAGAAGCATAGTCTAATAAATAATATAATAGTCCCCGCACTGTAAGTAAATCCTTTGTTATATTGCGATCTAAAGCGTGCCGCCCATTTTACGACTTGTAAGGCCAGCACAAATAAACTGTACGAATACGGGTGAGAGAAAAGTGAAAAGGAGAGTAGCGAACGAGTGAAAACTTGCTTTGCTGTTGTTTAAATCCCCCGTTTACTTGGTCGACTGTGTATTGTAGAGAACGAAGAGAAATTCTAGGCGACCGGTGCACCAGAATTCTAGACGAGAGAGGGTCGAGGAAAGGGCTAAATACCAACGGCAAAACGGATGCATATGTTCAAGTGCGGGGACTAGTATATTATTTATTAGACTATGACAGATTTTCCTTTGAAGACATCGAAATTATCTAAGTGACTGGAATTTAAAATATCGAAAAGCCTATTCATTTTGTCAATCAAATTTGCAGTGCCCTGTGTATCAGATGATAATAATTTAAAGTCTACGAACCAATTTAAGGCTACTGAAGTGCTGTGACTAAGTGCTTGAGAAGCATATATAACCTTCATTTTTTGAGAACTCTTGGGATAAATCTGCTCATCTGTTAATTTAGGGCCTAACCTGTGTTGTGAGGAAGTCAGTCGCCGTTGACTTAAAAATAGGCTTCATCTTTAAGCAATTTGGAAGGAATTTTGAATCATGCCCAAATACTCGAAACTCAAGTTTTCGGAATTCCAGGATGACTTTCTAACTCATAGTCAAAGAACCAAATAAGTAAATGTATTTTGCCTGTGAAAAAATAAGTTTGATAAAATTAGAACGTATTACGCAGTTTTTGCAGACATGTCACTGATGATAACAGCCTTTCATGTAGAAATATGTAGGTATGGTATAATAAGTAATTGATTTAATGAAATATATTTTGAAGAAGTTGAGTTTACTTAGTATGTTACTTCATTGACATATCAATTCATTTAATATCGACAATATCTTCAAAAAAAAATTACCATCAAATGTATGTTCTCAATTTTAGATAGTAATTGCAAGTATTATGTGTGCTTATATTGAAGACGATTGGAAAGTACTTTCCAGAAGAGTCGAAGAGGCAGGCGCCGATGCTTTGGAACTCAATTTAAGTTGTCCACATGGAATGGGAGAATCCGGTATGGGATTAGCATGCGGTCAGGTATAACTGGTTTTCCTGCTTTTAAAAGTACATCCAGTATTTTAATCAAATTTTATAGCAAGCAGAGCTGGTCAAAGGAATATCACAATGGGTCAAAGAAACTGTCAAAATACCGTTTTTTATTAAGCTTACGCCTAATATTACCGATATACTAACAATTGCCAAAGCTGCATATGAAGGTAATATTTATTAAGTATTTATAAAAATGTTTATAACCTCTAAATGTTTCTCTTTTCTCTGTTTTTGACCTATTGCCTCACGGCATACGCTGCTGATCGTGATTTATGTTTTTGTACTACACTCTCGGGTCATCGAATATTAACTATAGACAAGAAGGTCTACCAAACGCTGAAAACGGCATCGACTCGTCGCATTCCCAGCTACATTCCTGGCCCGCTACTATATTATACTATATCTATATATACTATAATTTTTTTTAATTATTTTCTTGATTTTAGGTCAATTTGCAAATAATACTGCGATTTTACGAAAGACACATTGTATTTTATAAGAAAAGTCGAATAAATCTTGACGTTTCGATCATTTTTTTTGATCTTTCTCAAAATAGTCTAAAAGTAAACAATGGAATAAGTTAAAAATTTCGTTACAATTAAAAACCTTTAAGTGAATATACCTGTATGGCATGAATATTGCTCAAGCACACATCAACAACACACTATTACACAAAAATCCAACATATATTTTCCAAAAATCATAATGATATTTGGTTGTCGTTAAACTTAGGTACCTATATATTTTATTTATTTTAAGATAAACATTGTTTTGTCCAAGTGTACAGCAGGAGAATGCACGTATATTCACAAAATACCAGTATAAATTTTGCTCAAACTATTTAGATCTTTTTTGTCGTTAATTGCTGATTGGTTTTTATGGATATATACCATTTCTAGAAATTCTCTCCTTTTTTTGTTATTTTCAGTTTTCAGAATTTTGGTGTTATTGAAATCAAATTTATGGTTAGTTGTAATTTCATGATTCGTTAATGCAGTTTTATTTTTTTTGTCGTATTTGTGACCTTTTATTCTATTTTCCAAATATTGGGATGTTTGGTCGATATATACTCCCTCACAATCAACACATGGTATTTCGTAAATAATATTGCTTTTTTTCCATTTAGATGTTTTCGTTTTTAATGAGCTGAAGTATTTGGAACATAGATTATAACTTTTATGACATACATTAATCTTATATTTCTTCAAGAAATTTGAGAGTTGTTGGGACAAACCATCTATGTACGGTACAGAGAGATATTTGTTCGAAACTGTATTTTGTTGATTGTTCCTGGATGCATCATTATACATTCGATGTATTCGGTCTTTAAAAATGTTGTTGATCAAGTTTGAGGGGTATTTATTTTTAATTAACGCATTTTTCGCTTTTTTTATGGCTGTGGATCTAAATTCAGGATCAGATAGTTGGATTGCTCTATCGGCTAAGCCAATTATAACGGATCTCTTTTGTGACGAAGGATGACTAGAATGGTAGTTAAGATATCGAGACGACCAGGTGGGCTTGGTATACCATTCGGTCTTGATTTCATTGTGAATTTTATGTAAGGTTACATCCAGAAAATTAATTTTATTGTTATTTTGTGTTTCAATTGTAAATTGTAACCGTTCATTATACGAATTGAAACTATTTAGTACGTCGTTGACTCGGTCTTTTGGGATCGCTGTAATACAGTCATCGACGTATCGATAGAAGAAAGGTATGTTTATATTAAGGCTTTCAATGATTGTTTCTTCCAAATCCTCCATAACCATTTGAGCAATTACACTCGAAATGGCAGCTCCCATTGCACATCCGTTTATTTGTTTAAATAACTTATCTTCATAGACAAAATAAGATGACTGTAATGTCATTTCCAGAGCATTGATAAATTCTTGCTGAGGAATATCAGTGTGTAGACTAATTTCGCTCCATTTTTTTTGGATAATAGTGTGGACAATCGGGATCGGGATGCTGGTGTATAACGACACTACATCCAAAGAAACAAGTATATAGTCGTCAGGAATTTTTATGTTTTTCATTTTCTCTTTGAAGTCCCATGTATTTTTAATGTAATATTTGTTTTTGTAAAGAATGTTCTTTAAAATATCTTTTAAGAAATTTGAAACCGGGGTAAATGGTGTTTGTATAGAAGAAACAATTGGTCGTAGTGGAGTATTTAATTTATGTAATTTAGGGAGACCATAAATCTTTGGTGGTATAGCGTTTAGTATTTTTAGTGATCTACTAGTATTTGGAGAAATATACATTTTATTTTCCCATGAGTCAATTAATTTATTAGTTTGTTTTTGATACGTATTTGTTGGGTCACGTTTAATTTCTTTATAGGTAGTATCGTCATTTAATAAATCAAACATTTTTTTGTTGTATTCTGATGCATCCATAACAACAGTCTTGTTAATTTTATCTGCTCTCAGAATTTTGAGTTGTTTATTATTTCTTATTTTTTTATTTTCTTATATACTATAAGATACTATAGTAGCGGCGAATTTCTTTATAGACATGAAGATCAGACGTACCGACACGATGAGAACCAACTGTATATTATTTTAACTGTGCTCGGGTTGTTTACCAGGTTCGTTGCCCATATCATTGAGTTGGATTTAAAGAAACGGATAATGCTTTTTCCCTCTCACAAGCGTATTACCTAGTCATTTTTAGGATAAAACGCCTGGGTTGAGGATAGGATATTTTTTCTTGATTTCTGGAAAAAATTAGATTTTTAATCAATGAATGAATGAATATTGTCACGAGTACAGATTCCAAAATTATTAATAAATAAATATAAATTATAAATCAATAACAAACCCCAGATATTCGATGGAAAAATACAAACATATTATTTTCCTGTTTATTCTAGTTTATCTTGTAGATGAGTCACTATTTCTCGATAATCAGGAGCCCTGCCTCTTACCCTCCGCTTTCAAGGGTCGTCATATTGAAAAATACAGCATCAGCTATTCTGACCACCACATCTAAATAAACGCGATGTAGGGATGGTGGCGCAATATAATTATTACGTTAATAACCAATTAGCATAGAGAAATCAGGAATCCATCTTTGATTCAATCCAACCTCCCTCATTATCATTGGTCAAGAGAGGGAGGATTTAGGCGCAAGATTGTTTCCTGATTTCTCTATGCTAATTGGTTATTAACGTAATAATTATATTGCGCCACCATCCCTACATCGCGTTTATTTAGATGTGGTGGTCAGAATAGCTGATGCTGTATTTTTCAATATGACGACCCTTGAAAGCGGAGGGTAAGAGGCGCCTCCACCAATTGTCACGTTCAGGTTTAACGTGAACTACGAGGGCATTGAAAATAAGGACCTTATCTAAAAGATGAAACACCGAATACCAAGTTTAAATACATTAAGTTTATTAACAGTTAAAGTTGAGAAAGTTGAGAAGAATTTACAAAATGATGAAACTTAAATTAGAGACTATAGAGTTATAATAATAGAATACAAATAATATTACTTACATTAAAATATAAGACCACATACGGTCAAGATGTACTATGGTTCACATTGTTACTGCCTTCAGGATTTCTTACTATGAGTTTAAAATTAGGACACAACTAAACTTATTTCTCTGGAGAGGAGAATTTATAATGAAAGGGTTATCCCTCTCTTAAACAATCTTGCGCCTAAATCCTCCCTCTCTTGACCAATGATAATGAGGGAAGTTGGATTGAATCAAAGATGGTTTCCTGATTTCTCTATGCTAATTGGTTATTAACGTAATAATTATATTGCGCCACCATCTCTACATCGCGTTTATTTAGATGTGGTGGTCAGAATAGCTGATGCTGTATTTTTCAATATGACGACCCTTGAAAGCGGAGGGTAAGAGGCAGGGCTCCTGATTATCGAGAAATAGTGACTCATCTAGATAAACTAGAATAAACAGGAAAATAATATGTTTGTATTTTTCCATCGAATATCTGGGGTTTGTTATTGATTTATAATTCATATTTATTTATTAATAATTTTGGAATCTGTACTCGTGACAATATGAACAACTACAATAATTTATTTCATGCGTGATCCAAGCTGCAGGCCATGCATTCGGCAGATGGTTGTGATATGGGTTTTCTGTCTCAATATTATCTATCCCAAAACCAAATTTTAGGAGGTTCCCTTGTAATACGAGTTAATTTTGGCCTTTAAATTGTGGCAATTTTTGGTATACGTTTTTCGATTTTTCATAAGTTCTTTTTTGATTATAAATAGGATTGTCGTATAGTGAAGGTTTGGTCTAGTAACTGTTTTGTTTTTACCCGTTTCCGCCAATTCGTTTGTTTTTCATTACTTACCTACATAATTTTTGTGTTGTACAAAATTAACGGGAAATCAAGTTGCTGTATAAAGTTGTTCCAATTGTTAAGTATGTCTGTCGGAATATAAAGATTTAGGTACCTATTGTACGTCTTTCAGTTTTATTATGATTGTATGCTTTCTATCTAGATTGGCTATCTCTCCTCTCCCATCATTGCTGTCTTGACGTAACAATTTTGTACGTTCCATGTGTATTCTGCTTTAAGGTAGGTGTGCACCTACAATTTGAAGCAGCACCAGTTGTTGGAGAAAGAATAACTGCAAACGAAATACAAGTTTGGCATTTTTTCTTTGTCGAAATTCCTTGACTCATTCTGGGTTGTGTCGGCAATCTGCTAGGAGATGGGAAAATCATACATTAAATGTAACCTGGTGGTGTTAGTGGGGAAGAAGGTTTTCTCTTTTTAATATGTGTGTAGTAATTATACTATACAAGTAGTTGTATTTCTGGTAAGGATGTTGATGTTCATGATGCGAGATATTCCTCAGCTCGATGTTGGTGTTGTGTCTTATTAGTAGCTTCATGAGTATTGTATTGTATTGTATTGTATTTATTGACCTTTATAAGTACATTGTAGTACATAGGTAAGTCATTGTAGATATTGTTTACATGATAATAAGAACACACTTAAAACACTTTAATATACGAGTACATACAAATTCTGGCTACATAAGTAAATCATTTAAAACTTATATAATTAAGGTACATATTTCATATTTCGCACTAGCCTCGAGTTTCACAATTTTCACAAAACTCCTGAAGCGTATAATAAACACCATCAATTAGAAAACATTTCAGTCGGGCTTTGAAAGAAGATAGTGTTGATGAATTTTTAATTGTTGGTGGTAACAAATTAAAATAATACTTACTCGAGTATGCCGGGCTTTTTTTAAAAAATTCATGGTTGGCCCGTGGGAGGTATAATCTGTTAGCCCCTCGAGTATTATATGCGTGTAACATCCCGTTGGTCTGGAGATTCTGTATATTTTTGAATATGTAGACTAACAGTTTATAAAGATAAATACTTGTTATTGTCATCATGCCTTGATCTTTAAAGGTACCTCTACATGAGAAATTATACGGTAAGTCAAAAATTATCCGTATAATTCGCTTCTGAAAAATGAACACCCTTGATATGTCACATGATCTCCCCCAAGCCACAATATCATATGATAATGCAGAGTACACAAGACCATAGTAGATGCTGACCAGAGAAGAAAGATCAAGCCTCGCTTTTAAAGAGCATATCAGAAAGAAACTCTGGTTTAGTCGGCCACAAACCGCATCCACCTGATTCGACCACCGCAGTCGAGAATCCAAAACCAATCCCAAAACTCTAGAGCTATCCGCCCAGGGCAACTCAATGTTCTTGAAGTTAATAGCAAAGCGCAGGACCGGCCTGTAAATAGGGAACTGCATGACGACGGTTTTACTGTGATTTATCATTAGCCGATTCTTAAAGCACCACTGATCAAACTGCTCCAATACCACGTCTATCCTCAACCGTAGTGCGCTCTCATCGCTGGCCGAAACAACAATAGACGTATCATCCACATACATGAACAATTTACCAAAGGTCACATATAAGGGCAGATCGTTGATGTACAACAAGAACAGCAGGGGTCCCAGAACACTACCCTGCGGAGTCCCAATATTCAGTGCACTCTGGCCCGAAATACAATGATTCAATTTCACAGATATTTTACGGTCACTGAGGTATGAATATAGCCATCTGTCGATCGGGTACCGGAAGCCTAAAGCCTCGAGTTTACTAATTACAAACGACCTATCAATAGTGTCAAAGGCTTTGGATAAATCAAAAAACAGTGCCACAACAAACTGACCCTGATCAGTCAATTCGTGGATGAGCTGCACCATCTCCGCAGTACACGTTTCAGTAGATAACCCCCGTCGACAACCATGCTGACACTCAGTGATCATTCTCGAAGACGCTAAGAACTGCTCCATTCTCTGTGCGACAGCCTTCTCAAAAATTTTAGAAATGACGCTTAGCAAAGATATGGGTCTGTAGTTCTCCACATTCGACTGCTCACCCTTCTTGTAGACCGGAACTATAATCGCCTGCTTAAGTACAGCCGGGAAAATGCCAGTCATGACCGATTCATTAATAAGGTGACACAGTTGGGCAGAAAACATTCCAGAACAATGCTTCACCAATCGCACTGGAATCCCGTCAAAGCCCGCAGAATTTTTATTTTTAAGGTCCATAATTATTGACTTTATTTCTTGTTCGTGTAAAGGTATGAAATAAAAACTAGACGGGTTAACAAGGCCAACGGTACAATCCACCGAGAGTTGACGTGAAAAATGTGTTTGCAATTTGTTAGATACATTAGAAGCATAAAAATTACAGAACGCTGATGCTATCTCCGATGGTTCCACAATATTCCTTTCCCCAAGTTTAACACATTCCACATAGAACCCTCTCCTTTCACCACCCGCAATTTTTCTGTACTCGGACCACAAAAACCTTGCTTTATTAGAGGAGTTATTTAAATTTGAATTAAATTCATTGATTCGTTCTTGCGAAATCCTATTCCGAACTTCTCTTCTTAGATTCTTGTGAGTCATATGCAATGCAGGCGCATTAATATTCTGCCTAAGCCAATTGAGATTCTGCAGTTCTTCATACATATTTCTCAATTCCGCAGAGAACTCGATCCTCCTGCCATAAAACTTGCCACGATCAATCTTGGCTTTCCTTAAGGGAAATGCCACCTCGAAACACCATCTCAGACGGGACCAGAAGCATTCAAACGCTAAGTCAACAGCGTCCGATATAATCGGCATGGAGTTATTAAAATGAAAATGAAAGGCAAACTCCTGACACGAAGCATCGTCAAATTTTCGGAAATTGAAACACTCCGTCATATGGTTCGCAGGGACCAGAGGCAGCAGTTTTAGGTGAGACAGCTGCCCCAGGTGATCGGAAAATCCCAGATTAACATTTCTCGTCTCCACCAAATGGGGACAGTTAGTAATCACATAGTCAATTGTGGACGAAGCTATGACACCATTGAGCATTATAACCGTTCTTGTTGGGCTTGCTACCAGTGACGAAAGCTCAAACGAGGTCAATAAATCACGAAGGGATTTATCTTTAATTGATCCATCACCCCAATCAACATTAAGGTCTCCACAGATCATCACCTCCCGAAAAGACTCTGATGCCTTTATTATTAGGTTAGACAGTTGGTTAAGGAAATGATCAAAAACCCCTGAAGGGGATCTATAAATTGACACAATGCAGAGGCGCTTATCATACGCAACAGCAGCGCACTCGAAATCTATTTCTATAGCATACTCATTTAAAAATTGAACAGGTTTAAAAAACTTAATAATATCCTTTTTAATATAAACAGCAGAGCCACCATGAATATGCTGGCTTCTACAAAAACTCGACACTAGCTCATAATTTTCTATGTATGTGGATTTAATCCCATCCTTAGACAACCAATGCTCAGTCAGTAGTTATAGGTTCTTGGCAATTTTTCTCTACCTTCAAAGTAGGATATATTTTCGTGCGTCATTAGTTCTTTGATAGTTTTTTGTCTAATATATTCAGGACATGTTCGATCTGTGCTCGGATGTGTATTTTGGCAGTGTATACACTTTGGGTTTGTTGCGTTACATGTTATCTCGTCATTTTCTTCATTACATTGCATACCTTTTTATTACTCCTGCATCACTAAATTTCACGTGGATATTTACTTCACTATCGTGCCTTTCTGTCACTTCCCATCTAAATGTATTCCATCATGGTACAATAAAAGAGTTATTGTACCATGGTATTCTGCAAGACAGCGCAACAATCAATCAATAGAACTGATTTTCGTGTACATATCATACCTACGGAAAGATTAAAGAAATTAGAGAGTCTGGGACTTATTTATTCATTTGCAAAATCAATAAAAAGTGCTTTGCAATAATTATAACTATTGTGTCTACAGGAGGTGCTTGGGGAGTATCCGCAATTAATACCGTATCTGGGCTTATGCACATCAAGCCAAATGGTTTAGCTTGGCCTATGGTTGGTCTTGATAAAAGGACTACATATGGGGGTGTCAGTGGAAACGCAACAAGACCTATAGGACTGAAAGCTGTATCAGCTATAGCTAATGAGTTACCTGAATTTCCTATTTTAGGTAACTATGCCACTGATTTTTTTTTTCTTTAGATCAAAGAGTGAAGAAAATAGGTTATAACTAACTTGATACATCAATAATTTATAGTGCCTATACTTCATGAAAATCTCAAACCATTTATGTAAAATATTAGTCATTACCTACTGGATGTGGATCTAGAATTTGTCGACGATATCTTACAAAGTAACTTCGCCGTTTCTGCTTTTGAATATCATTCGAGGAACAACGAAGATTTTGTTATGCCCAGCACAATTCAGTGAAAAACACAAAGATGATATCTGGGGGAGCCACCGTTACTAAATCCAGGGTTGGCCACCATTATCTTAGAATGGATTCTGGTACGGAGGTAACGAGATGCTGGATATGTTTCTTTAATTGCACATATCTACAATACGTCAAAGGTTGTTTCTTTGAATAGCTTTCGGCGGTCGATCAGTTACTATGTTATATATAAATATATTGTACTACAGGGTTAGAAAATTGGTGAAGAATTTTTAGCTAATTTGAAAAAAAT
The DNA here is from genome assembly GCA_911728435.2 of Apoderus coryli. Lineage (NCBI taxonomy): Eukaryota > Metazoa > Arthropoda > Insecta > Coleoptera > Attelabidae > Apoderus > Apoderus coryli. The sequence goes on along the minus strand of OU452204.1, from coordinate 2,869,309 downwards.
CATGAAATCGTTCCTATTAGTTCTTTAATACGTACAAAATGGAATTTAGTTATTTAATATTAAAAAATCGTCCTCAGGCAGTCATCTTTAAGACCTTGATCTTTGTAAATAAGGATAAGGATAAGATCAAGGTCTTAAAGATGACTGCCTGAGGACGATTTTTTTGAAATATTTTTGAAACGAGTAAATAGGAATTAATCAAATGTAGCATATTTATTCACCTAGTTAAATGTAAACTGACGTGAAATTGAATAAAAAAGGATGACTCTGTACTATGAACGAGTTTTGTCCTAAAATTTTCAAACTGGAATTTCTCGAAAATCTTTACGTTTTTCGAGAAAAACTAAGTATGCCTTTTTTATGTAGAAAACTATATTTTATCACATTTTTGACACAAATGGAATAAAAGTCACAAGAAAAAAAGTTAGGTTATAATTAAGGCAAGGGTCCCCCCCGTTTACCCGCCTATGGTCATCCTTTTTTATTCAATTTCATGTAAGGGTACGACATTTATCCAGGTGAATAAATATGGTACATTTGATTAATTCATCTTTACTCGTTTCGAAAATATTTCAAAAAAATCGTCCTCGGGCAGTCATCTTTAACAACCGTAGGTATCTTTGGAAATAAGGACTTTTCGAAAAATTACAATATAGAGTTTTTTCATGATTAGACGTCCTCAATTCGCTCACAAATTTTGACCACCTATTTTAGAAACACTTTGTAGAAGGACATTCCATTTAATTAATTTCTCAAAATAAATTATAGGCATTGGAGGAATTGACTCAGCTGATGTAGCTTTCCAATTCATTCAATGTGGAGCATCAGCTGTTCAAATTTGTAGTGCCGTACAAAATCAGGATTTCACTTTAATTGATGACTATTGTACGGGTTTAAAGACCCTATTATATTTAGATGGCAAATTTGAAGATTGGGAGGGTCAAAGTCCACCGACCATTAAACACCAAAAAGGAAAACCTGTTCAAGCAATATACGATGCTAAAGGCATGGTGAGAGCTTATTTTAAATAAAATTATTGTGTTCATTTGCTCTATGCTTAACAAAAAATTCATATCTTCGTACAAAACCAATTCTAGAAACTACCACATTTTGGAAAGTATCAAAAACAAAGAGAATTACACCAAGCTAAACTCCTCCGTAATAATGAGGTACAAATGGAGCAAGTGGTTCTACATCATAATGGTAAAAGTTGTGGATATCAAACAGTAGAAAAATCAAACCCGTCTTTAAAAATACAGGACTTTATTGGACGATCTTTGTCTAAAATTGGGCCATATAAAAAGCTAGACAACTCTAAGCAAGTAGTTGCCCTTATTGATGATGTAAGTTAAAGTTAATAATTTTGTTACAGTGGCAGCGAAAAGGTAGTATTCAATGACTGCATTAGGGAGATTTTCATGTAAAAATTGATTTTAAAAGCACTTTTATACACCCCTTGGGGGTCTATTCTCGAATCAGGATTATAGAATTTCGCATGCGAAATCAAATGACACAAATATGAAAATGTCAATTCTTGATTCTCGCATAATATGAAATTTTTCGGTCCACATAATGTCTAGTGGTCCAAATGAGGTGACATTTCAATGTCGCACAAAAAAAACTGCCAGAATCTAACGTCAATATAACTTTGATTTGCAAATAGGTATTTAAAATTTTCAATTTATTTTTGTTATCATTTTAAAATAGGAGAATACGTAGAAATATCCTTGCAGCAATAGAAAACTTGGAAATGCAACATTTCATCGCAAATTATATTCCTATCGAAATGCATTTAATATTTAAAATTGTATGGTACAATGTGAGCTATTCATAATGAAGTTGGAACCAATAAAAGTCTAATTTTCCTCACAGATTATTTATTTTTGTGTTACCCATCTTCAATAACAGCTTAAAATTAAGCAGGAAAAATACATCGGTCAACTAAGTTTACTATCGAATATCAGCAAAACAACTCAATAACGTTTCAAGATTTGCGAATCTCTCTTATTGATCAGAAGCTGACATTTGAAATTTTTAAGAAGTCATCTCATACAGGTGCAATAATAGATAATAATCCTAGGAGCCACAAGATGGCAGCATTACAAAGTTCCGTCTACAGCTTTTTCATATCCCGTTATACCAGCAGCTAGAATAAATAAAGGCCATCAAACTAACAGCATCCACCTATAATTACCACGTAAGTGTGGTGGATAAAGTGGTTCGAAGAAGAATTCATCATATGCAACAGAATTTAGTTTATAGTGTTGGTACTGTTAACAACAGCCCACAGGTTACTATATTTCGTTACCATTTATCAACCAATTCTCGTATAAAGTAGCTAAGATATTTCGGGATGAGGGTTGTCGAGTAGGTAGCCTTCAAGATTTTTAACACATTGGGCACTTCACTGTTGAACAAAAACAAGATACCGGAAGTATTGGATCGAACGGGAGTTTATAAGTCGGTTTGTTCTTGTCAAAAGTTTTATATTGTTAGAACCTATTTTAAGACTATATTTAAGCCTATATTTAAAGAACATAAAAGAGGAATCAGGTTTAATTCGAATGAGTCTCGGTTTGCTGGACATGAATTAGATAGTGGTCGTAATTTTAATGACAATAGTTTTTGCATTTTGCAAGTAAGGATTATACCTTAAATAATTTAGAAGTATTTGAGAGTTTTAAGCATCACCCCTTTCTCCTGATTTAATCCTCAACTACAAGTAGACAATATCCCGATTTATTGTGTTTTTGAGAGAGTTTCTGTGAAGATTAATTTAATATTGGTGGGATTGAACTTATTTGGTAACGCTACTGAACTTTGTCCTAAATCGACAACTGAATGTCTTGGTTTTTTCAATATATCTACATATTTTCTTTAGTTTGGAACTGTATGTTGAATTATTTTAATTTGTTCTAGTAAATATTGAATGTTGTTTATGTATTATTTAATATGCCCCATGCGAGAAAAAGAATTTGATAATTTGAAAAAATAGTCCATTCTTAAGTGGAGTTGTATATTTTAAATCATAATAATAAAAGTCAATCTCCACAGAAATAAATTTAATAGAAATTCATAACCATTATCCAAACATGTTTCGGAACTCACACTAGTTCCATCATCAGTGGCAAAAGGAGAAACTTACAAAATCAATGTTAAGTGAATTTCCATTGATACCTTTATGGAAAACTTTTTTGTTTTTGTTGTATGTATAATAAAAGTTTAATCCAAATAAATAACGAATAGTGTTAGTTATTTGAATTAATATTTTATTATAAATACAACAAAAACAAAAAAGTTTTCCATAAAGGTGACCTCATAGATTTTGTAAGTTTCTCCTTTTGCCACTGATGACGGAACTAGTGTAGTTCCGAAATATGTTTGGACAATGGTTATGAATTTCTATTAAATTTATTTTTGTGGAGCGATTGACTTTTATTTATCATTTAAAAAAAAATACGGTTTTCGCTAATCGTTGGTCATAATATGTCGCATGCGAGATTTTCATGCGTGATTCAAGAATAGAATTAGAACATATTATAGAAAAATTCAAGGGATCATATTCTTGTTCATAGTTATCGTTTTAGGATATGTGTATCAACTGTGGTAAATGCTATATGGCTTGCAACGATTCTGGATATCAAGCCATTGAATTTCATCCTGAAACTCACATACCCAAAGTAAATGATGACTGTACTGGTTGCACAATGTGTTTGTCAGTATGTCCAATTCTTGATTGCATTATGTAAGTAAATCTAGATAATTAAGGAAAATAAATTGAACTAGCAGCCACATAATTGTAAATCGAAGTAATACAATACACCTCGTAACTACCAGCAATAAACAACACTAGTTTACAGACTTTATTTGCGGGTGTGGCTAAAAATATCGAAATTATTGTAAACCCCTTCTGATTGAAAACCAAACCCCTTCTGATTGATGGAAGTCTTCTGTGAGCATTTCATAACGTGTGCGCTCTTTTTTCATAGAGTTGGTAAAAATGTTGTATAAAAGGTTGGCCTTCTGGAATCGAATGAAAACCTACGACCCCACAAAAGTCGAAAAACCAATCATCATTTGAGTTGAATATTTGTTCATTCGAGATATTTTATCACTCAGTGACATTGGGTCCTTCCAATGCATAGATTGGCACTTACCTTCAGAGCCATGTTTAATTTTTTCCAAGAGTTTTAGGTAATCTTCATTGAAAGGGTCAGTATACATACATTTTCGCGATTAATTTTTGTTCAATTGAAAGAAATTTATGAGCAATTTTCGTCGCACACACTCCTGGCATGTTAAAATGTAAAATTACTTACTTTATGACTTATATTTTGTGATGTCATGTGTGAACTTTTACGACAAATCGTTGATCTAATATAAAGTCTATAATTTTTTTCGGAAAAGGCGAACTGTTCCTTTACAGGTCAGTACAAATGGATGTTGGAGACAGATTATCGTATTTAAAAAAACAATAATAGAAACGATGCCAAACTATTTTCTTCTTATTAAGTTTCTTTTTCATTTAAAGTTTCGATTTTAAGTTATGATAATATTTGTTGGCGATACATTTCTACTAGAGTAGTATAATTCATCAAATGTGAATATTTTTGATGCTTTTGTTAAATTAAATACATCTGCGATGTACTGTTTCTGTAATTTCTCTCTCTTTCAATTCAGAAGGCAGAAATAAATTGAAATAATCTACATCAAAGTAAGTAAGATACTAGAATGTTTATACTATATATTTTTGTTCTTTATTTTAGAATGGTGCCTAAAACAATTCCTCACGTTATTAAGCGTGGTGAGGGTTACACAATACATGGCGTTCATCCATTAAATACTATGGTACAATAGTGCACAATAAAATATATATAATATAAAATAGCCTACAAGAATATTCGTATTGTTACGTCAAATAAAATGTATAAGGTAATAGAATTTTTTAATTAGACGATTTCCAATAAAAATAATTGCTATAAAACTTATACAAGGTGTCCCAGAAGTATTGGCAGAAATTTCAAGAACGGTTAGTTGGATCGAAAATAAGACAAAATGTTGTGCAATTTTTTATAGCTATAATTTCATATTTGCCGTCCTTATACTATACTGGGTACTGTCCAAGTTTGATGAAAATTGATATCACCGTTTCGGAGGTATTATGGAAAAACCATCTTCAGGGTGTAACTTTACAGCACGAATAGTTCTGAAAGGAAAGGGCCTTACGAAAAAACTTTATAGAACATTTAGTTTTATGTATAAATCAAACGGCGTCTGCTCCACAAAAACAAATATATTTATATTTTAAAAGTCAAGGCACATTGCCTATGTCAGTCAGACATGTTTCGAGAAATCAAATATTCTCATCATCAGTGACTTTCTGGTACAAGATTAACAAACTTTAGTGTTATCAATATAACATATTCATTTTGTGAATATTTCTTGCAAATCAAAACATTGTTTTATATAAAAATTTAAAATGAAAATTAAAATATATCCAAAATCAAAATTACTTTATGGCATTATGCCTATTTCTATGTTTTCTTTTTATTTATCATCACAGATGTTTTAAATATTTCAAGGAAATTTTAAAAGTTTTTACATTGTAACATGGACAGTCTTATTTTTGATCGAACTATCCTTTCTTGAAATTTCTCCCAATACTTCTGGAACACCCTGTAAATACTATTTCCAAAGAAATTGTGCCCCTAAAAAAGTTTGATGCATTTATGACTTTTTTGAACGAAATTCTGTTTATGGAAAGTCAATCAATTAATTATTTCTGCCTCAGTACATAGTGAATGCTTTTATGGAAAGTTAGTTACACATGGTGTTGTCACTTTTTCTAAATGTGATGCCTTTGAGTGAATTATGACTAACCGCGCGATTCTACAAATCAATGTTTAGTTCCCCATCTTTGCTGAACTTTACAGTTTTAAATATTTTCTACATTTCTACTGGCCTTTCATACACATATGTATCTAGACTAAACATATTTAGTCTAGATGTTTATTGAAAAGATAAATACGATAATAACAAAAGCATTAGTTAAGTAAGCTTAATTTACGTGTCTGACATTTCTGGTACGATGTACCAAAATAATCGAAATATAAATGTGTCCACTTCCCGATAATGTATTTTCCTCGTCAAATGATTTTCTCTGTATGTTTCAGCACGCAGCGCGCGCAAAAAAAAAGTTTGTCTAGTGCCCAAATACATCAAATAATAATGTATAATCTACATAAAGACTACTACTTCCTGAATATAAATGTATACAAGTACATGTAATAAAGGAAAGCAATCCTTCCACTGAAATTATATAACGAAATTCATACAAATTTGAATACCTATTATTAGTTTAAAAGAAAATGACTTACTTCACGTTCACTGCTACAATATAATATGGTTACCGACACCACCAGGCTAACAGTTTTTTTCTTGTTAAATAATGATTAAAAAGAGCATTGATTTTGAAGAACACACAAACCTACATGTGCACTGTATTGACGTCTATAGACGTCATCAGCCTCTGGCACCTAGCGGCTGATGACGTCGAAAAAAGTCATGTCATTTAACACAGTAAATACATTCTTATATACATATAATAATCAGCACGTTTACAAATTTTTCTGCGGGCTTTCCAGGACGTATAGGGCAAACGTAGACGGTCTCTTCGTACTATATTTTTATGGCAAAAATTATATCTTCGATGAGCATGTTTTTTGTTTACACCTGCAGATGGATGTTTTTCACGAATGTGAATTGTGGCGGTAGTTCTTTCTTTTTCTGTAGGATTAGGAAGAAGATTTTTTAAGATTTGAATCCTAAAATCGTATAAGGAAATTCTTGAATTTTTGTAGAAAATAAAAGGCATTCCTATATAAGTAATACAAATTCCGACTTTTCTTATACCACCGTAAAGTCTTTCTATCGCAGGGACAATATGACATCATTTGATCTTTCTTATCAACCCATAAATTTGTTCTAGTGGCAAATCGGTTCAGGTTTTTCCGTCTCTTGGTGTAGTATTTGTTTAGGTTATTACCTAACTCCGTCGAGATATACAAAACGTCTCTTGTATTTAGCGATCATCACTCGCTTGGAATAACGCGCAAGATTTCACCTTCATCCAACTTTGCATTTTTCACATCAATTGGATTTTGTTTTCGATCAACTCTTGATAGTTCCAGTGCAAGTAAGTCTTCGTGGCCAGCAATTTACACGCAAGGTCATAGCTGTAATAGTTATCTAAATATAGTGAATGTCTAACTCTTCTTCTGGTAAATGCAAGACTACATTCGCCGCATCCCCTTTACCACTATAATCGTCTAAGAGTCCAGTGTAAACAGCAAATTCCAAAACTATGCCATCTGGCTCTGTGAGCAAATACAATTTTACACCATATCTATGCCGTTTATTTTTTATCTATTGCCTAAATACCAATCTGCCACGCCATAATATTATTGACTCATCCAGAGATAGATTTTTGTCTGGATTTCATTAATATTTGAATTAAAGTAATCAATTATCGGTCTAGTTTTGAATAATATATCGGCTAATTTTGGTTCACCTCGTAAAGAATGTGGACTGAAATGGAGACATCTCCAAATTATCATAAGACGGTCTCTGCTAATAAAAGTGGAAAATCCAGGTAAGTTGAATAGGCGAAGTTTTTTCCAATAGTCTTGTAACCTATTCAGTCTAATAGAACCCATAAAGCACTAACCCAATAAATATTCTTAATTTTTCTTCCGTTAACGGAGACCAACGTGTTATGCGGGATTTGAAAGTGAAACTTCCTCAGCATATCTGTTGCGTTCCTAAACTATCATTTCTAACAAGCTTTTTCCGATCAATAAATTAAAATAATCAATAGGCCCTTTACCTGTAGGAATAAAACCATTAATAGAAATTTGAAAAGGTATAGGCCACAAAACAACTTACGATTAGACTGAATCAATAATTCTATTTTGTGAAAGAAAATTTCATAGGATCAGCTGCCACTTGGTCCCATAACACATCTGAAAGGTTTTGGCGGAACCGTTTAGGTTGTGCTATTTAAGATGTTACCGTTGAGTATCGATTTGAGCTGTCCACATCACTACAATGATCAGGTTCCAGATCGTCAAATACTGCAATATCAATTTCCGCAGCATCACTATTATTATCGGAACGCTCAGACTCCGCCTCGGATTGTGAATCTTCAAAGTCCGGGTACGCAATTTCATCGTCTGAGTTAATTAAACATACTTCTAACTCTTTTTGCGTTAAAGGAATTCCACGTATTTTTACATTTTTGACGCCGCTTTGTTCCCGAAGGACCTGCTTTGCTATCGTCCATAGCGAAATCGAACGAAAACAATTTTACATCAAAATAATACATACACAACAGTCTGAGGCACGCGCGACTACACCACTCCCATGCTAAGAACGTACAAAGCATTAACCGTGCTGATAGTGATGACGTCATGCGGCCTACACCAAAGGCTGGTATGACGTCGGAATACGTCATTAGCAGTGAACGTGTCAATTACAGCACCAGCAGTAAGCAAGCCCATTATTGCATAAATTGCGTAGAATTAAAAAATATAGACCCCATAAAGTTTACATTTAAGCATTTATTTTCAACAAACAACAAATCCAATAAACGCTTAGGCGCCCAAATTAATTATTATTTATAAAACCTAAATTACTTTAGATATTATTGTTTATTTTTAGTTAAAAAATAATCTGATATTTTACTTTTTCTAATGTTTATAGTACTATTTTTATGTGTTGCAACACTAGTATTCTCCTCTTTATCAATCAACATATCATTACTAAATTCACTAGATTTTGATGGTACGACTTTATTGTTATCACTTATAACTTGCTCACTATCATACAATTGAAACAACTCTATCACATCGGTTTTCGGTAACTTATTTTTCCGAATTTCATCATTCACTGGTGGCAGCTTGATTTCACAGGAACGTTTCGATTTTAAATCATCACTCTCAACAATATCAGACATGTCACTATTACAACAGTCATCAACTACTAACGACATTTGAGGCTCGTCATCAACACAATTGCTATTAACACTAGTTCCGGTTGCTGTTACTGTAGTGCCAGTTGCTTCATCTGACATTTCTACTTCGTTGTTATTGGTTTTATTTTGATGTCGGATTTGTTGAACTGGTTCGCTTGTAGCTGGATTTTGGGTTTTTATTACATTAATAGCATCAAAGTAGGCCTGCTGAATGAAAGCATATAACTGTGGTTCGGATTTGATTGTGTTGTTGTTGGCGTTTGTCCATGTGAATTTTTTCAAAAATGACCACAATTGTGCTGCAATACATAATTATAGTAAAAAAATGAGCACAAATAAATAGCCAATCCATGAAAAATATATATTCCGTGATTCATAATAATGAAACCAACTTACCAATAGTAATTTGATGTGTGGCTATAAACAAATGCATGTTGTAAAAGTCATCCCGAATGTCAACTTCTCCAAACGAGTAGTATACTAAATGTCTGCGGTTAGCGCTGCACGCCATTAGTTGCAGTAATGCCTTTAAATATTTGCTACCTCTGAATGCGCCGCAACCCCAATTCCCAGTTGCCACAGGCGCCAGATTCTCGTATTTACCATTGTAAGAGGAAAATCCAATAAATGCCTAAAGGTGATAAAGTAAGAAACCATTATATTTAAACTGAAATGGAAAATTTTTAGACTTGATATACATTACATTAAGTTTGTTGGTTTATATTATGTACTATAAAGATTTTTGTAAATTGCATATTGCGTTAAATAAATAAGTAAAAATAAATATCTCTATTAGATATCAAAATAATGACTGTATAAAGTTTGAGTTTTAAAAATGTAACTAGAATCAATTTGAAAAAACTGAGCTATTGAAAATGTATGCCACATAATTTAGTATATATATACACTATTGAACAAAAGTAGAGCAACACTTTTGAAAAATTAGACAAATCTCGATTTTATAATATTAAATGCATGATATCGTATTTAAATACGTCGTGTCCTAAATATCAACGTAGGCTGCTATTATCGACGGCAACAGCTTTTTCCAACAATCAAAACAAATGAACTGATATTGACGTAAACTTTTAATACAATATTGTAATGCGTCAAAAGTAAAGCAACATTTTAATATTTGTCTAAAAAAGAAAGGTTTTAGTGACACTAAAGGTTAAAATATTTTTGCTGAGTTTATTTTATGTTTAATTAATATTTCTGTGCTGGATTAATCATGCCAAGAGGTATTCCAATTTCGAAAGAATTAAAACAGAGAGTAGTGATTGCACACTTGTAAGGTACAATACAAGCCCAATTGAAAAACGGTTTGTTTTTACCCAGAGACAGCGTATCCCAAATAATTTCAAATTACAATGAAAGGGGACATTTAAAGAGTATGCCGAAATCGGCAAGCTCGAGAAAAACAACAACTAGGACAGACGCCTTAAAAGAATTTCCCAAAACGATCCTTGGATGTCTGCACCTAGAATAATTGCTGAAATTTCCGAAATTGAGGATAGTCCACGGACAGTTCAAAGAAGGTTGGTAGACGCAAAGTTATTTAGTAGACGCCCGGCTAAAAAGCCGCTTATTTCGGCAAGAAATGGAGTGGCTAGGCTTGAATTTGCACGTGGACATTTAAATTGGACAGTAGACGATTGGGAAAAAGTGTTATTTAGCGATGAAACGTGTTATAAAATTTTCATTTATGATAGAATGAAGCATATAAGACGGTCAATCAATCCAAAATTTCATCCCAAATACGTTACACCCACAGGTTAAAGCAGTGTTTTCCATGGGGTTGTTTCTCATGGAATGGGGTGGGGTGGGTCCTTTAAACTTCATTAATGACACCATGGATCGATTTGTCTATAGAGATCTAATGCAAAATGAAATGTTGTCTGCAGAGTGGGAAATGCCGTTGCATTTTATTTTTTAATAGGATAACGATCCAAAACACTTCCGAATTGTTTAAGAGTGGTTTCAAGAAAATAACGTTCTGGTTTTGGAGTGGGCGGCATTATATCCTCAGACCTTTGATTTCATTTAAAATCTATGAGAAGAAGTTCAGCGTGGAATTCGTACACAAGTTTTCACAAATAAACCATCATTGATAAATAAAATCAATGGAGTTTGGAAAATACTGCCCAAAAATTGATTGCTTCAATGCTGCGAAGTTGCTGGCAAATAATAAATAATAATGGATGTTCTATTAATTATTAACATAATACTTCGAGCTATTTTAATTAATAAATGTGTTTAATGTTTTTTTATCGTAATATGTAAAATAAAATACTGTTGACACAATTTGTTGCTTTACTTTTGTCGCACTTCATTTCGTCGATCTTTATAATTATAAATATTTCTGTACCTGCATTTCGTTTAAAGTGTACCAAAATATTGTGAAATATTACTAATATTGGGGATAATATTTCATTAAAATTAACTGGGGATTACAATAATATTTAATTAGTTTTTCAAATTCAAAAAAATAAAAGCACCTTGTGGCTCTACTTTTGTCCAATAGTGTATATGTTATTTGGTAAATTGACCTTATTCAATTCTCTCATAATGGACTTGTGAGTAAATTGATCACCGATTCGATTGAATTTTGTAGCATCAATAATGGAAATCGATGTACGTCTCCGTCGAAACTCATCCAATGGTGTTTCATCTATATAATTTCCACCCCATTTGAAATCATCACTATAGCCGTGGTAACTGTTGAACTGTTCTGTACCTATTAACAAAATAATAAGCGTCAGATTTTAAATTTTAGACAGGCTAAAAGATGCTCTTAGACATTATTTGTCTTCGTGGGGATATCACATCTGCTCAATGAATTAATTCACTCCAACGGCAACGCTATGTCCTAGGTAAAGACGGTGGGTGCGTTGCGTGTTGCGTTGCGACAACCGCATTGAATAAAACGTACAGAAAATATTGATGTTGTCCTAATCGGTAAATAAATTTCTGCGGTAGTCACGATTATGCGTTGCTGCAGCGCACGCAGTGTTTATAAAATCAAATTGTTTGATTCCGCCCGCAGTTATCGTTAATCTCGCATGATGGAAGTACTGATTGTGGAGATCCAAAAACGGAATGTTTTGAGGAATAATCAGAATTGGCGGAAAGATATTTGTGTCTACTCGCAATAATTGTGGATACAGATGATGACATTCTCCGAAATTTAATCGGTCTCTGTAAATTTTATGTTTGTGTTGCCTCCTTCTTTGTCGTCAATCGCAATTGCCACATCCGTTTGGCGTTGCGTGCAATTTCTGCAACGCACGCACCGTACATATCGTCTTTACCTAGGACATAGCGTTAGTCACGTGGATAATTATGACTTATGACCATTATTATATAGGTTGATAAGTTCCCCCGAAAGAATTGTCTTTTAGTCGTGTATAGTATTCTTTAAAACCTGCCTTTTAAGGATTGCAAAAATACGACTTACCAAAATAAACTGTTGCTCTCAAGGCACGAATAGCTCTCAATATTTCAGTGTAAAATTAATATTTCTGTGACCTTTTTGTCATTTACCTTTTTCGTAAGACTCTTGATGAAAAGCTATATTTCCAAATATTTTATTTTTATCATAATATATATTTGTGTCCGTAAATATAATAAAAGAAAAATCATTTTGTCGGATAGCAAAAGAAACAGCTGGTTTTACCTACACTTTAATTTAGCAGGGCCTCAGTCTAATTCAGTACAACCAGACCGAGGAAAGAGTTGACAGATATTTTTGCTCATATTATGAGCTCGGCAGAGTACCATAGTCGTTACTCATCTACAATATCGGCCTGCATTTAAGCACAGCGAGATATACACCAGCAGATATATGTAAACCGTACCATCTACGTACACATAGTAATGCATAGTATAGTGTTGGTGGTGTCGCACTAAGGAAGACCTAGGTGTTTTAGTGAGCAAGGACTTAAAGTGGGCGAATCATATCGCAAAAATAATTAAGAAGACTAATGCTGTGTCGTATGTTTAGTTAATATTATTTAAATTAAGTTATATTATATTATATGTTTTAGTTATTATAATTCTTGACATCCTGTAAATATTTTTGCATTGTTAAAACAAATTTAAGTCAAGTGACAATTAATAATTTTTTGAATGTCAATGATGTAAGAATTTATGTTAATAAAAAAGTAAAAAGTATAATATACAGTCCACACATAATCAATACAAAACATCGTACATGATGTGTAAAGCTTTTAAAAACCCATCCATAGAACTTTTTGAAAAACTGTATAAAACTTATGTGCGTCCGCATCTGGAATATGCGTCCACGGTGTGGAATCCATATTTCGCGAGGGACATTCATGCTCTTGAGCAAACTCAAAGGAGGATTACTAAACTCTATCCAGCAATCCGTGAAATGGAGTACGAGGAGAGATTGGATAGGTTGCAGGTTCGTGGAGACCTAATAGAAACTTATAAGATTTTGCACGGGGATTACAGTGTCCATTTTTGTTCGCAGTACGAATTTGAGACTTCGTGATCATGATTTTAAACTATGTCCTGAACGATTTCGTAAATTGTGTCGTCGTTACTTTTTAACTAATAGGATAGTAAGAATGTGGAACTCACTTCCTAGTGAGTGTGTTTGTGCAGTGTCAAAGAACTCTTTTAAAAACAAGTACGATGCTTTAAACAAATAATACGGACAATTGTTTTTAATGAACGCAACGGTTTTAACGGCAGTGCCGCCTAACCATAATAATAATAATAATAATAACCCACCATACAAAGACCTCCGTTTGATCCGGATTTAGATAATCATTATCAGTCTAATTAAAAGTAGGTATCTGCATGTTTATGAAGAACAATACCTATTAAATATTATGTATTATTAATTAAAATAAAATATTTATTAATTGGTGAGACTTTTTTATTTTAATATTAATATTACGTACATAACGTGATTATAACACGCCCAACTAACAATTTAATTTTTTTAATTGCTGTAAGAACGTTTATAAAATATATTTTATAAAACACCCATTGTTTTATAAACATTTTCACAACGTTCTTACGCGCCTTATAAACACGAAAAAGGCGCAGATTTATAAAACAAATCGACTCGTTAACGGTTCTATAAATGTTGCTGGTTGCTATTATACAATAGTTTTTAGAACGTTTATAAATATCTAATAAAAATCAAATAAAACTGTTATAAACATATTTTATAACTCTTCTATAAGAGCCTCAATTGCAACATTTTTGCTATCAACAGCAACAGTTAAAGGATATAAACGTTGTTCTAAAATACATTTTTACACAAAATTGTTTTATAATTATTATGCATTGTTGTTGGTACACATTAATAAAATCTGAACAATCATGGAGGCAAAAATAATATAAAACGCTATAATACCCAATAATGAATAATAAAATAAGTCAGATAAAATTCACCCATGAGCAGATTTGGCTGCGAAACAAAATTTACTGTTAAATATATTGTATATTATTACTAAAATTTTAATGCGCCTCGTGAATTATGTAAATTAATGGATTTAGATTTTATAAATTATATAAAATATTTTTTTTATTGTCACTTATTGTTGAAAATAATCTTTTGGTATATCCTTCATTATGTAATGACTGATTCTGTATACCTTACTAGCTAAGATAATTTTACAAATTATAAAAAATATTAATTTTAAAAGTTTGGTCAACATGGCTAACAATTTAAAGAAACCAAAAATGGCTTCTTCCTTATACGATGCTTATAAAACAAAATTATCTCAACACAGACGAGTATGCTCTTTAGATAGCTATTATAAATTAACTGCAGAATTGTTTTATACAGGGGTGTGTAAAAACATAAATCTCATTATATTTTAAGGGTAATATAAAATTAATATTACCTGAAACCCCTTTGATAGCATAAGAATGATATGATTCTTTTATATCTATCATATGGACACTAGCCAAAATATAAGTAGATACCTATGTTGTTTTATGTAAACGTGAAGAATTTTTTATAAACCAGTTATGGTGTAAAAAAGTATATATTTCACTAAGCTTGATGATGATGAATAATGAAGCTAATTACAAGTATTTTTCTTGAAGTTTTATGTATTTAGTTATCCTTTGCCGTTATTTAAAATAAATTAATAGTGAAACATACTAAAACAAGCTTTTATATAAATGCTGTAAAAAATCAAAATTTAATTAAAAGGTGCTGCAAAAAATATATAAGATAAAATGTATACAAATTAATCAAGTCTACTCCTGTCTACTTGAAGTATTCGTGCTTGATACTTTGATGTTTGTGTGAGTCGCCGCCGTGTGTCGCATCGTCGCAATATTGGAATAATAATAAAATAGTAAACAGAGTTTTACAAAACAAACTTTAATATAATATGTTTTATAAAAGCTTTTAATGTGTTCTTATAAAACAAAATGCTTTTATAATTACTCTCTTATTAGCTTTTACGGGAGTAATTTAAACATAACCTAAATTGAGCTCTTTGTTTATGTTATGTAGGTATGTATGTTATAACTGCCGTTATTAAAACGGTTTGTTGAGTGTCTTTAAGAGAGTTCGAGGATCTTGAGGTAGAAAATTTGGCATGCGTTTATTGAGTATTATAGTTTATTGAGTATAGCAAAAAGCTTCTTCTGGAAAAATGCGGAACATGATTTGATACTGCCCATGTTTTCTCTTAGTCTTGCATTTTTTTCTAGCTCACTTGTTGTGCTTGAAGCATGATATTGATCACCAATTCTCTATTTCAGCTACCCGCTCACCATCTAGTAATAATTCCTCCTGAGAATTTATCAGTCTCCAAAATATTTGGTGTCTTATAAATTGTCATTAATTTGATTAGATTCCATTACAGTTTCCTACTCATTATTATAGTCACTAATGCTTTCCCTTTGATAATTTATAATATTGTAATTAATTTTCTATTAAATGCATAACTGCTTTTCGTTTGGACATTTTAAACCTGTGTATGATATAACAATAAATATCAGTTGAAAATAAATAAGACTAAGTTATATATTAGTTCTAGGTAATGTTTATGACAGCATTTTAATTTTATAAAATAGGCATTGGCAACATATTTATTTTTTTATTGTTTTTAATAAAATAACTAAAAAACAATTTTGTAATTATTAATTTGCGCACAAATTTGCTGCAGCAAACAAATCGCTCTTAATAACGACAATAAAAAAACCATTTTATTATTACGAAACGTACTTTAACAGAATAATTTTATAATTGTTTTTAAAGGAACAAGTTAATCCAGACTAGTACTTTTACAAAATGCTTTTAAAACCAATTATCATTCGGAACAAATTCGTCCTAAAAAAAATATTTTATAAACGTTTATAAAACTGTTACGATATCATATTTTATAACTATTTTATTATTTTGCTGTAAAAACGTTCTTAAAACAGTTTTTCTCACAGAAAAGTTTAACACAGGAGTTTTATCACCAAACGAACCTTTAAAGAACAAAAAAGTTTTTACTAAGCGGCAATAAAATAATTATAAAATATATTAGTTCTTTAAGAATGTCGAATTGCTAGTTGGGCGCGCGTATTCTAAAATTTATACCATAGCAATATCACAGCATTAATAAGTACAGCATTCCGACTCCCCGTTCGCACTTTGAAAAAAACTGTGACGTAAGATGCCGCCATTTTGGGTTACAAGTCAGGTCCTGACTAAGAATAATTATGGTTTTTGGTTTCTAACCACAGTACTGTATTTTTATTTTTGTAAAAATATTTAAGTACATAATAATATCGCTGTCAATTTCAGAAATATTTGTGGTGTGTCATAGTGATGGAAAACAACCTTCAGTGGTGTTATCAGATAAATGTTGACATGATTAGGTGATTTTTATTAACAATAATAATAACTATTGGAAAAAGTTGTTATTGTCAAAAAAGAATTAAGATTGTCAGATTTTTGATTAGTTTTCAATTTCTATATTATATTGGTCAGTTAAAATCGTTTCAGTTTTGTATTTAGTTAGTAGTGTTATTTTTCTTTATTAATAAATCGCGTTTATTTCAATTTTCGTGGTTTATTATGAATATCGTTGTAGTGAGTTAAACGGGTAGTTTAATTCACAAATTACAACAACAGCAACTTTAAAGGCAAATTTTGGCAAAGACTTCTTGAAACTTTATAATGATATTGTCAATAAAATAACAACTAGCCACGCGTGTTTAGTTTAAAAACATATTAGATTAGATGTTTCACTTGTATTTAGTTTAAAAACATATTAGATACTGTCATTTCGTAATATAAATTTTACGGTTATACAAATAGTTGTTATAAACGTAAAATTATCTAGTATTTATCTTAATTTTTACTTATTACTCACCTAACAGGATCTTTGGGGAAGCGAAAAAAATGTTTAGAGCAAGTGTACCGCTTATTGGGACAACATTTTGCATCACACACATGTCCTCCGTGATTAATCATTGTATGAATCCCAAGACACGTTAATAAAAATAAAATCCTTTTAATTCTCACGAACACTATACCAAAAACACAAAACACAGATTTAGATTTAAACACAATATTTATTTATCTCGCACACGCCGACAATGAACTATATATTGAACACAGGAGTGAACTGTATCTATCTACGTCTATGCGATTATTTTGACGTTGTAACCCATAATGGCGGCATGCGCGACGATATGCGCAGGACGGCTTGCAAATGTGAAAGACAGAATACTGTATTATTTATTATACTGTGGCAATATCAACAACACGGGAAAAAATATGAAGTCTAAATGTCAACATTTTAACACGTTAACTGCCGTGCAGGTCCCATGGGACCAACACAGACGTTGCTGTACCCAGCCGCGTTGGTCCCATGGGGCCAACACAGTTATCGATAGCTGACGGGCCGTTGGTTTGTATTTATATGAATTTTACTACGGAAAGGGACCAACATGGCTCAGAAGATTTATGAAATAACGTTGGTTTGTTATTTTGTTTAAAATTGCGCTGTGTGGTCCCGGTTAGCTTATAATAAGGCAACAATATAGAGCGACAAATTGCTGGTTTTCTTTAAACCTTTAAAAGAACAACTAAACAAAAATAAACAATTGATCAGAATACAAAACTATTTAATTGTGTAGTTCATTAAAACATGGTAGGCATAAAAATGGTTGTTTCTCACAATTTTCGCAATAAGTGTCCACTTTCTTGGTTTTATTCATGGCGTATTTACGTCCTTCTTGTTCTGCGTTTTTCTTGTAACAATTCTTGCACATTTTTCTTCTGCAGTGCTTATTTCCCTTGTCCACTGCTTGAAGCAATATATGACTGACCTTAATTTTTTTCGCCTGTACCGATTCATCTTCCGTATCTTTTGCACTAACCAGATGCTTCACCACTTCTTTCTTGAAATCAGTTACTGATATGTTGTCGCCAGTCACAAGCTTATGTAAAATAAGTGAGTTTACCAAACTTGTCGTTAACAGAAGCTCAAAAGCCACTTTTCGAAACCATTTTAAGCTTTTTCGAAGTGGATTGGAATAAGCTCCCATTTGGTCAGATATATCAACTGATCCTTTACCTTTATTGTAATCTAAAATGACTGCAGGTTTCAGTTTTGTCCGACGATTACACGAAACCTCGACCATTTGACTTCCGTGTTTCGTAGAGAGCATAAAAATATTTCGTTGATCTTTCCAATTCGTAATTGTAATGCCATCTTCGTTTTCCAAGGAAAAAATTTCTCCCTTTTTCAATTTTGCATTAACTACTTCTTTAGGAAGACCTTTTCGCGTTTTTCTAATAGTTCCAATCAAATGAGTATTCATATTCAGCATTTTGTAAGCTAGAGGCAAACTTGTGTACCAGTTATCTGTAACAAGAGTTCGTCCTTGATTGAGTAGATCGTCAACGAGATATAGGACAACTTTTTCAGGAGTGACATTGGAATCTTCTTTACCTGCGTATATTTTTAAGTTAAATGTGTACCCGAGCCCAGAACATACCTTGAATAACTTTACTCCGTATCTATGTCTTTTTGTTTTTATATACTGGCGAAATCCTAGCCTTCCCCTGAATGGTAATAGTGTCTCATCGACGCAAATATATTCTTCTGGAACGTACAATGATTTAAAATTTTCTGTGAGCATATTTACTAGAGGTGTTAATTTATATAATTTGTCTGTTTTGTCTGCCACTTCATTGTCGGCAAAATGGATCATCCTCAACAAAAGTTCAAACCTATTTCTAGGCATAACACTTTTAGCAAAACTATTGTTGAAGACTTCATCGTTACTCCAATAGTCTGCAATGGCTGGCATTTTAACTAAGCCCATCCATGCTACTAGACCCAAAAATTTTCTAATTTCACTATTTGTTGTGGGAATCCAATCATGTAGACGAGAGCCTGGTGTTGTATCTTGATCCAAAAGACATTGTGTGGCATAAAGATTTGTTTGTGTGCAGATAAGAGTAATTATTCTATCGTCAACAATAGCATCAAAGAAATCACCCGGTTTACCATTCGCCAGCATTGCCGCTACATCTGGGTTCACTCCTAATGGGACAGAAAATGGAGGTATATGCTTATAGTTACCAACAGTTGGACCCCATGTTTGCCCTAATGAGGACTCTACATTTAATTTTTCATTCGGTGTTGGATGTGTTTCTGATAATATTTCAGTGTCCAAAGATTGCGGCTCTATATTGGGTTGTGAATTTGTTTCCGGTAAATCTGTAGGTTCTAAAGGTTGCAACGTTACATACGATATTGTGGCAGAACTAGAAGGTAACCTTGGAATATTTGGATCAGGTTTTTGCTGTTTGGTCAAAAAGGATCTTATTTTGTCGACGGTTTCTGACGATGATGACGATGAATTATCCATATCCGAGTCATACTCGAATGATGGATCACCGCTATCCGAGCCCGGAAAAGGCTCTGAAAAAGAATCACATTCGTCCGACATACGCCCGAAATTCTCGGCTAACAGCTCTAGTTCATTTTGTGTGAGGTATTTAGCTTTACGTTTGGACATCTGAAAAAAAGCAAAACAATACTTACTATTCATTTCATATTTGTTTTTTACGGTATGCATAAACCACTACGAGTGTTTGGCTTATTTTATAGGTATCCCTGTAAAATTTCTATATCGCCTGAACCCACCTTCTATAGTTTATACAAAAATGTGTATATAAGTCTAAACTAATTTATACTTACAGCTATTCAGTTGTATAAACCGGCAAATGAGTCAGCGAAAGAATAACAAAAATACACAACACTTATTACTCTTCGTCAATGTTTACGATGAAATGAAATCAAGGTTATTGTGGCGTGCTTTTCTGGGACCAACGGCGCAGAAGCATACAAAAGTACCTCAGTGGGCCGCGTTGGTCCCATGGGGCCAGCACATATTTTTCAGTTTTTTTGCCAAATCTGTTAGTATAAATTAATATGATATAAATCATAGCGTTTTTATGCAAAAAACACAAGATAAAACAATGTTGGCCGGTAGGGACATTTTAAAAAAATATGCATGGCAGTTAACGTGTTAATCATAATATACAGAGTTGAACAAAAAATTATTTTTTGTCGTAATCTTGAGACAGTCTTCTGTAGAAAAAATTCGAGTTTTTTACAGAAAAAAGGCAGAATGATCAAAATATCAGAGTTTTATTACAAAATTCTGTAAAAAAAAGTGAAAATTGTAAAATAAATAAAAAAAAGTCAGAATTGTAAAATTCTGAGTTTTTACAGAATTCTGTAGGGAACCCTTACGAAGGTTTATCATACTTCATTCAAAAATGTGGTAAAAATATAGGCCATCCCATTCAAAAAATCGGTTGTGTCACCCCAAAACATTCCCGACAAGATAATATAATATAATCTAAAATATATGCCCTGCGTAACGAAACAGAATTTTAATAATAATCATGATTGTCTTATTTTTATTATTTCCAATAAACTAACCTAACAAACTAACTACTTTATTCAAAAATGAGAAATAAAAAAAATGCAAGAGGTAGGATTTGAACTCACGACCTTCCGCATGCAAAGCGCGCCCTCTACCAATGACGACACCGACGCATATACATATTACCTTATTATAATATGAGGTATTGGAACTACTTCACTGGTGCAATTCCCTCGAGAACTATGGAGGCAAATATTAAAAGGGAAGTCGGACAGAATAGATATCGGGCGATAATTTGTTATTCTATCAAATGGACCCGCCTTATGAACAGGGCATATTCGAACAAGTTTCCAGGAAACCACTTTGATCTTTGATTTTGGATAGGTACGTCTGTACGTGTGTCATTAAATTAGCTTATGCACATGTTAAAGGGCTATAACTTATTTAATTTACTT
Source organism: Apoderus coryli (assembly GCA_911728435.2). Taxonomy (NCBI): domain Eukaryota; kingdom Metazoa; phylum Arthropoda; class Insecta; order Coleoptera; family Attelabidae; genus Apoderus; species Apoderus coryli. The sequence continues at coordinate 2,847,922 of OU452204.1, read as the reverse complement.
TGCTGACCCAGGAAAAGTATTGTGAACGCGCTAAAAAATGAGATAAAGACGGATATAACCATTTTGGAGTCCTCTGAGACGATTAAGACCATTTCCACATGGAAGTGTGTGTGTGTGTATGTATTTTTCCACGATAGCGCCTAAACGCTTCAACCAATTGAGCTAAATTCTGGTATAGGAGATTAGGGGAGTCCTAGGATGAACCCATTAGTTTTTGGTTGAAATCGCTTCACCCCTATGATAGTCGGTCTATACATATAGAACTTAATTTGCATAAGTGTCGGCAAAGATTAATCTACACAATAGATAGTCAGCCCAATGCATTAAAATCAGAACATCTCTAAGTATGCCTGCCACTACGTGGCGTAGACTAGCGTGTAAAGCATAGAGCAGTATTGTCACAGCCAGAAACCGTTTTGTAGTTTATTAATATCAAAAACAAAACGCAACGTATAACAATTATTTAGATCATTTGCAACAGATATGCACCGGCAATGCTGTATTGTCAGAGAGAGAAATTGATGAAATTCTGTATTAATCTGGAGGGGATACGCAGGGAGGGTAGAAAAAAAAACAAGCGAATGTGGTGTGTGTCGTGCTGTTGCCAATTCGTCGGTAAAAGAAACACACAGGGTGATTTATTACAAGTACAGTATTGAAATAAAAGCCTAATCTCTATGAATTAAATTTAATATAATAATATTTAATCCATGTCATACATGTTTCAAGACTAGACCAGTCCCATGATCAGTGGCGAACAATCGTTAAATGAAAAGCTTTTAGATAGAAACATACTTTTGACTAAATATTTCACGTAGACAATGTGGCAAAGATGTAACAAGATTGTTGTAGATCTTATAATACCTATAATAAAAAAATTATCAGTGCTACCTATATTATATTAGGTATACCTATTATAATAGTATAGGTACTTAAATTTTACTTCTTTTTAATGTTTCTTCGGGTAAATAATAAGTTCGGTAGGAATAGGGCTTTGGGTATGAAACAAAAAAGATAGAAAATAGAAATTTGATATAGGGGTAGTTCTAAGCATTTACAAGTTTGTGACGTGTAGCGATTTTCGATGCCGCCCCCGGAGGTATACATGAGGGCGGCGCAATGCCGTTTTAAATATCTCGTTTCGCTTCCTTGGAAAATAAAAAATTATAACTGATAACTGAAACTTAGTACTTAATACGTGGGCGTAAGAGGTAAGCTCACTTCACAGGTCTCTATTAATGAAAGAAAGTTAACATTTTGAGCATCTGCGTAAAATTAAATGTATCCGTTTGGTGGGTAGTTTTGATTACAATAAGTCGGTGCCAAGCCCAAGCCCGAAACAAAATAAATCTATATTTACCTACTACCTATTTGGCTTGGTACCGACTATTATGTGCATTGTTGTCTTTTGAATGATATTTGTATTTTGTTATTTTTCGTATTTTTTATTAGTTCTTTTGACAGCTCTGGTGTCATCAATACACCTGTATCCCGAATTGCACCAAATTGCGATGCTATTGAACAAGCATATAATCCTAAATATAATATTCTTTTTGAACTACCTGTATCTCGAAAACCAAGCCGTAGCGGACCCATGTACATATGAAATTTGCATCTTAAAATTAGTCAAAGAATCACCCTTTAAAGTTTGTACAAGTACTTATGCAACACCCTGTATACATAGATACTTTGATTTGCAATTTGCAAATCTGTCAAACTAGGTAATGCTGTTTTTTTTTATTTACTTTCAAATATGGTGTTATGTAATTGTAATCAAATTAAATGTTTGGGGATGATATTTACGAGTTTTATTTTTTTATATAGAGAAACTGTTATTCAGTTTTTAAGGATCAATCTGAAGCAGACGATTGTACTTGTTAAAACATGAAAAAAGTTATTGTCGTGATACTTTTAACACCCTGTGGTGGGTTTTTAAAGCTTTTTACGAAACGTGTTAACAATACAATCTACATAAATCGTTAGTTTTTTAAAGTTTTATGATCATTGCACAAAAACCAATATTAGGGAGACTGTAAGTTTTTTTTCAATTCGGCGTTGCAGAATTTGAACCTAATTGTGATAATTGTGTTATTTTACTAGTATAGATATTTTTGAGTAAATTAATTCGGTTATAATCGATGAGTAGAATCTTTGGAGTAAAATACATTTCACAAAAACCCTGAACCATATTTCTCAATAGATTTAAATTTTCATTAAAAACAGATTAAAAATTCTAATTTTTTACATCTTGCATTTCGAAACCGTATTTTTTTAAATAATTATTGTCATGCTGGAAATTTCAAACCTTATTTACTTCAGCAACTTGTAAAAAGCACAGCCTTTTTAATATTAACATTTCTTAAAATCGATATTACGCGATAACGATGACTTTCTATCAATATCACAGAAGGATACATTTATTACGTATATAATTTGTTAGATTTTACATCTCCGAATTGAAACACACGCAAAAAATGTGCATAAAAAAGTTAGGGTAGCATTTCACGCCTGTATGCCCCTTTAATTTACCCGCCTCTGATATTTATTTTTTCATAATGTTAACGACAAGTTGAATCTGCTGTTTGAGTTTGATCCTTAAAACTGAATCAGGTAATAACCGGAAGTCCTATCTATAACGCCAAATTTCGTTAATTTAAATATAACTTTTTGATGCATCCTTATATCCGAAATTTAAAATTAAATGACTAAAATAATATTATTTTAGTCATTTAAAATTATTGTCTAAAACATTTAATAAACCAGCCCTGTATATTTATACTATTATAGTAATTTCATTTATTTTCGTCCATACACATTAATCTTTGCGTAGATAGGTATACGTATACCATATAATTTTAAACAAAAACCACTGCTGCACAGTAGTACATATATGATACCTATAATATAAAAACAAACTCCCACCTCGTAGGGGAAAGTATACTCGTCCTTGTCTAACATTGCCCATATGATTATTTTATTTCAACACAATACATATAACGCCATCTACAATTTCCATAATTTCCATGGTTGCATGTTTTTCTAATAGATGTAGCTCGTGTCGAGACAGTTTCAATTTTTGTTTTACTTCCCATATACGCTGACTATCTATTGTGTAGATTAATCTTTGGTGTCGGTGTCGTCAGTATTAGAGCGGGTTTGCATGCGGAAGGTCCTGGGTTCAAATCCCATCAATCGCAATTTTTTTTTATTTCTAATTTTTAAATAAAGTAATTAGTTTGTTAGGTTAGTTTATTGGTAATAATAAAAATATTATAATTATAATAATAATTATTAAAATGCTGTTTCGTTACGCATGTCATATTTATATTTTAGATTCTATTATATCTTCTAGGGAAAATTTTGGGGCGACACAACCGATTTTTTTAGCAAGTTACGGATATATATCATAGTTCAATTTTTTTTTAATCCCATTTACCAATTACAAAGATATATCTGCAGTTGTGGTTTCAAAGATAGGGCAGCTCCTCATAACGTTAGATTACCTATTACCTACTTACAAAATAACCTCTATGGCCAGTTTGATTACCGGTCCTAGTCATTTCGACCACCGGAGTAAAACTTTATTAAATACAAAAAATCATTTAATTAAAGGCAGTTATTCAAATCATAATTATTCCACGCACCTGTTACAACAACAGCCTCGGTATCACCCAATTGTTCCAGAAATAATCGGCCAACAATAAGTTCAGGATTAATAACAAACCGAATCTCTTCTTGTACACAACCATATGATAAAACTCCACCACCTACATTCCTAAAATCACAATAATTTCACACATTTTCATTATATTTAAATTTAAATTCGTACTTGTTGGCGAAATCCACTTGCAAACACCCATTGCCGTTAGCCTCAATGGTACCCTCACTGTTAATGTGTATTTTTGTATTACCCAAATTTCTGTTTAGCTCCGACCAATTGGGTATTTTGTCAGGTGGTAGGAATTTTCTTTCAAAAGTAACTACGCCTGTAGGCACTACAAAACGAAACGTAGGTATATCGGTGTATATTTCAACATATTGTTGATTAACATGCACACACTTGAGAGACATTGGTGCATATCCTACAGAAATTAAGTGTTCAATTTGAACTAGTGATTAAAATTTGATTTCGTGAAAAATCAAATTCAAGCTGGTGAAAATTTTATTCTCGCGTATTTGGTGGTTTAACTATGCTCGAGGATTAATCATTTATCAATGGCAAGAACGCGTCAACTATATTTTCACTTCTACTGGCCCAAATGTTCTACTTTATTAAATTCATTACTTTAAAGTACTCACTTTGTTGTGTTATACGTGTGAAATAATTGAAAAGACATTTCAGTTTTTCAGCAACGGAGGCTCGTCTTTTTTCTCGCTTGTCGGCGGCAAAAAGTCTAGAATACCACAAAATTACTTTATACAGGGTGTCTCTGAAAGGTCTGTACAAAATCATACCACAGATTTGTGGAGTCAAAATAAGCCGAATAAACGTAACTTACCGGAAATAGGGTGATAAAGTTGGAACATAAAAACTGAAAATATTTTATAATATGAACATTTTTCAACGAATTAAAAATTGATATACATGGGTTTTTGGGAGTGCGAAACCCGAATATGGACACCATTTCACTGTGGCCGCAATTCTGATCCAATAAAATAACTTTTTTCTCGGTGTAGTTGTTTACTTTTTTTGTTCACGAAATGATCCATCCATTTCCAAGCAATAAAGGTACTCTTGTTCAAATTCTAAGTCCATTTCGAGATATTTCGGTTTTTAGTGTCTGGTGTCACACTGGAATATTTTAATTATTTTGAACAATAATACCTAATTTGTTATTACGTTAATGATGAAATATGGACAGTTGCTTCTTATTGTCAAATATTTTTATTGCCGTTAAGGTACGGTCTCCTTTGTGCGACTAGTCGCTGGGCCTGTCAATAATAATCTTTATTATGTCTAACAGGCTTACGCCCAATTACAAGACAAAACATATTATGCATAAATTATCCAGAAATATCAAAAAAAAAACACAAAAATACAAAAAATATATGTGACAATGGTATAAATTAATTATTATAAATTAAATTAAATACACGTGAAAGATTAGAACCGTCATCAACAGCAATGATACAGAAAAACATCTACAAATGGACTGACCTTAAATACTCTCCTAGTTCCCGTTTAAAGGAGGAAACACTTCCGCCGAAATAATTTACATGTCTATTTAAGAACCAACCGTTACATAGCGTGCAAGCCCTTGTCAGTGGTGATTTCCCTTCATAATTGTGGCGAAATCGGGGTGGTTGAAATAAATAGGGGTTACGAGAATGGTATTGAGGGGCGTTAAAATTTAATTGCGAAAGAAGTCGGGGGCAGTCAATCAGAGAATTGATCAGTTTAAATAAAAATAGTTGATAACTGAACACTCGCCGGAATTCGAGAGAATCGACTTTAAATCTGTCGAGCAGCTGTCTATGTTCGATACCTCGTGAAGGAAAATGACCATCAATTCTATAACAAAGATGCTTTAAAAATTTGCGTTGTATTTTCTCAAGTTTTAGAATATGGGTCTGGTATAAAGGAGACCATACAATTGAGGCATATTCAAGCTTGCTTCTAACTAGTGCATAGTAAAGGGTGATAAGACAATCGATGTTCTCAAATCCCGAAGTAACTCTCAGTATAAACCCCAAACTACGCAGAGCACAGCCACATATATCCGTTATATGATCATTGAACGATAGATCAGAATCCACTGTGATCCCAAGATCCCTGGTACGCACACATCTAGCTAAGGAAGCACCGTATATCCGATAATCGAATGCATGTGGACTACGGCATTTAGACATTGATAAACATTTGCATTTGCCGATATTCAGTGGCAGATTGTTTTCCACACACCATTCTGCCAAAACATTCAGATCGCTCTGCAGAGCGTTACAATCGGAAGGTTCTGAGATAGTCCGAAATACCTTCAAATCATCCGCGAATAAGAGACATTGACTCGTGAACTCGTGAACGATGTCGTTAATGTACACGGCAAAAATCAGTGGAGCCAGGTTACTTCCCTGTGGAGCACCGCTAGTGACCACGAACTCAGGAGATCTAAAGCCACCATACTCAACAAACTGGCGTCTATTTGATAAATATGAGTCAAAGAGAGTTATAAGGCTCTCATGGAACCCAATCCCGTTCATTTTATTTTTTATTATATTGTGGTTAAGCTTGTCAAAAGCCTTCGAAAAATCTGTATAGACAACATCGACCTGTTAGCCCAAACCAACAGCAGGAATTGCCGCCTGTAGGAATTCAACTAGATTTGTCGTAGTAGATCGCCTATGAAAAAATCCATGTTGTTCCAAAATAATCCGATTTTTTATTTGTTGAAATATTTTATCATGAAGAATTGATTCGAAGACCTTTGAGAAGTTGGACAGAATAGATATCGGGCGATAATTTGTTACTCTATCAATTGGACCCGCCTTATGAACAGGGCATATTCGAGCAAGTTTCCAGGAGGAAGGAAACCTACTGGATGTAATAATTTTGTTGAAAATAGTGAGCAGGGGTGCAGCCAGAACACCAGCACAGTCCCTCAGGATAAACGCAGGAACACCATCACAGCCCGAAGTCATTTTGGGCTTGAGCCCCCTCAAAGCTCCGAGTACATCCCCCATCTCAAAGGCGTCCACAAGGATGGCACCATCGCCCATGCTAGCGCCAACAGGACCATGTGTCCCATGCGGTACGAAGACACTTTTAAAAAAATCAGCGAAGGCATCCACAATACTCTGAGGGTTGGATGTTTCCGCGTCCGTAGCATCGTACATAAGACCCGGTATACGAGATGTGCGTTTTTTATCCTGCACGAATTTCCACAGTTGCTTAGGTTCACTTCGTATGGAGGTTTGTATTTGAACTAGGTAAGAATTATAGGCGATATTCATCTTACTCTTAACAGTTTGTCTTAATAGTTTAAAATTGTCCAAGTAGTAAATAAGACCAGTTTTCTTCCATTTATGAAAGTATTTAGATTTGTGCTTAATATCCCGAATCAGGTCGCGCGGATACCATGCAGGATATGAGGTTCGCTTACTAGTGACTGGCAGCACGGGTACACACAGATCAAATATAGTTACCAAAACTTGGTTAAAACGAGACACAGCAACATCAACATCCACAATGTCAACCAAAAAATCCCAATTAGTTAAAAGTAACTGATCATATAGTTGATTAAAATTTGCTTTACGAAAGTTATATTTTTTGGCTTGTGGCTTCAAAGTAAAATTTTTGTGATGATTGGTTTCAAGACAAAAACTAATATTCAAACTGGGGTGGTGCAAATCCTCATGAACCAATGATTCCGGAGAGGATATAACCTCGCATGAAAAGGTAGACAGGACCAAATCCAAGACTCTATTATTAATGTTAGCAATACCATTATATTGATCAAGATTGAGTAGTGTCATAAAATCAAGTAAAGATGCCGATTGCGAGGTAATCAAATTAGTGTCAGCTCCCTGAGGGATATTAAAATCACCAACAATCATGAAGGGTCCGCTATAGAGATAGATTAACGACTCAAAATACTCAAAGAGATCATCATAGTCTTGCACACTTGAGCCCGGTCTCACATACACACAAAACAAATATAAACACAAACTGCTCTGAAGAATCTTGCATCCAACCAGATCGACTGATGGTGGTATATCAGAGATGATAGTAATACCCTCGGATTGAATTGAGGATCGCACAGCCAAAACCACACCACCTCCTCTTGTAACATTCAGAGCCTTCAAGTTGCGGTCCCTGCGATAAATTGTAAAGTTGTCGTCAAATAGCTCAGCTTTATATATATTAGGTTGTAGCCATGATTCTGTCACCGCGACCACATCGTAAACACAGGAACCTATAGATTTGTAGAATTCATGAGTCTTGGTACCGAGGCCTCTGACATTCTGGTATATAATGTTGACGCTCATCTTCTGCCTGTTAGACAACGATTCTAGTTTAAATTAGATTGCGAATAATTACTCACGATTTTAGGGACACCCTGTACATATTTCAACTTAATATTGGTTTCCCCAGCAGCTCTTCGTTCAGCTAATGTATGCCGAACTCTTTTATATTCCGATAATTGCTGGGGGGTTTTATCGGAGCTCACTGAAATATGACTCAGGCTCGGATGGTTCTTCAACTTGTGTGTGCTCTTCAAAATCCTTGAAACCATAGCACTATCAGTAAGCGTTACCCGCAAAGGGCGAGGTTTAACCCTGACCCCTGCCGAGTTAGCATCTGTTCGTCTTCCCAAACGATATACACCTGCGATGCATATTTTTTTGTCAAACAGGTATTAAAAACCAGAATCCATTACCCTTGTTCATTTAAAATGTAATATTTTGGACTGTTTGAAAGAAAATGTGCTTGACAGACGTCGCTACTAGTCGCTCACAGAAACATATGAAATTACTTACCAAATTAAAAGTATTCAACATTTTACTTTCCCGCACAGGGAAAGTATTGTGAATGCGCTAAAAAAAAATTGAGATAAAGACGGATAAAACCATTTTGAAGTTCCCTGAGACGATTAAGACCATTGATGGATGGATGGAAGTCTGTCTGTCTGTGTCTGTGTGTGTGTGTGTGTGTCTGTATGTATTCGACCACGATAGCGCCCAAACGTTTTAACCAAAAAAGATAAAGGGGCGAGAATAGCGAAACGCACGTGAATTAAAGTGAATTTAAATATTGAGATTTTCTCTGTGAATTTTTGGCCATTTAAATCGCTGTTTTCGCGCAAATTGAGTCATAGAACTAGTCCTTGATTTGGTGTCATAAATAAATAACAGTTTCCAACGATCATACTTAAAAATTAATTTAAATTAATAAATTAATAAAGCAAATTGTATTCAGATAAAATATTTTATCAACGATAGTACGACCTACTGAGTACCTACTACGGTTCTTTTTTGCGGTACGTGCATAGACTAACACCAGTGCGGGAGAGTGTAAATTGCTACAAAATAATTGTTGTTGATTTATTCTTCACAATGTCTTGTAAATTGTGCAATCAAAAATTGGGAAAGGCCAATTATAGAATACAATGCGCCGGCATTTGTCAATTGTGGGCGCATTTAACATGTGCAGGATTTAAAAAGGAAGACATAACTGGTCCCCAAAGACACACGGTGAACTGGATATGCGTGCAATGTCAGCCAAAGACTGGGACTATCAATGATTCAGAGACCTCCGACGAGGAAGAGCAACAAGTTATAAGCGTGAGACAGACCAAGGCTGCTGTAGATCGAAGGAGATCGAATGTTTTGCTTCCCAAGGGGAAGTCACCTATTGCTACACATCATGAAGTCCAAAAGAATGCATCTTTTAACATGCAACAGAAACCACAACACAGCACACTAGAGAACATTGCAGAGATGGTGAACAGATTGACAAAAAAATTGACGACTTTGAAGAATCCTTGGTATTTCAAAATCACGGAATAGACAAAATTCAGAGTACACTGAGAGATATACTGTCTGAAAACAAACTACTTAAGAAAGAAAATGATAATCTGAAGCGTACTGTTGGTGAGTTACAGAAGGAAGTAACTATAACCAAGAAAACAATATCAGAACAAAAAGATACTGAAGTAAGGAGCAAAAATCTGGTAATAAAAGGACTGCAGCGACAGGGGGCTTCTGCGATGGAGGATGTGTCCAAATTATTTGTTGGGTTGGGAATCGGAGTGGCAGAGCAGGGAAGACTGGTTGTTAGGGAGCTACAGAGTCATTCTAATAGTAAACCGTTACTTGTTGCTTTTAGTGAAAACAAAGTAAGAAATACTGTTCTCGATAAGCGTAAGCAGATGGGTGTCCTCAGCTCAACGGCTTTGGGAATATCCGGTAACGAAAGGCAGATTTTTATTATTGAAGATATGCCCAAAGACTTAAGGGACCTGTTCTACAAGGCTAGACAACTAAAACAGTGTGGGTATAAGTTTATATGGTGTAAGAACGGTAAGATATTTTGTAGAAAGAGCGAAGCCGATCGAATTCTTAGAATTGACTCTGTTGAGCACATCGGTGTTCTCAGAGATGCTACTAATAATTCATAAGCAAATTTTAGAATTATGTGTATAGAGATTTTGAGTTAAGCTGTTTAAATTTTGGTTTTTAATGTTTTGTTTAAAAGTTTATAATGAATTCTCTTGTAATTATACAAATTAATGTAAGATCTTTAGTACCTAAATTTACTAGATTTAAGGAGTATGTCTTGAAGTGCCAACCAGACGTGGTTGGTGTATCTGAAACCTGGTTATCATACAATATTACAAACGATATGCTAATTATTCCGGGCTATAATCTAGTTAGACAGGATCGGGTTGGCAGTCGTGGTGGTGGGGTCGCTCTCTATTTGAAGAATACAATAAATTTTGCAATCCTTCAAGGATTTACAGCAAACTTCGCTGAGCAATTCTGGCTGTCATTTAAGATAGCTGGTGTGTCTACTATACTGGGGATGCTTTACAGACCTCCAACATTTACTAACTATTTAGATTTTGTCTTAGAATTTGAGGAGAATGTCTCGAGAGGTCTGTTGATTCGTGATAATGTTATATGCATCGGTGATTTCAATATTAACATGAGAAATTTACAATGTAAGTACGCCCAGCGTTTTTTGTCTCTGCTTCAGGACTATAGTTTGGTACAATTGGTCGATGAGCCTACAAGATTGGGGAGCGACAGTGCATCGACTCTGGACTTAGTGATATGCTCGGAGTCCGGATTCGTGGGTGACGTACAGGTGGACCCCTCTTTGGACATTTCTGATCATCTTCCAGTGAAATGCTCATTGCAAATAAATAATGCAAAACGTATCCATTTTACATATACATATAGAGATTTTAAAAGGTTCGATCAAGAACAATTCTACATGGAACTTACTGGTATGCCATTTTACGATATCTTTTATCTGAATGATATCGATGCGAAAGTTCGAATGTTTAATCAGTATATGCTGCAAGCATTTGACAGACATGCCCCTATAAAAACTATTCTGGTTACAAAAAAGAGAGCGCCATGGCTTACCGAACAAATAAAGGTCTTAAAAAAGCAGAGACAAAAAGCCTTGTCAAAATATAAAAAAAATAAAAATTTGGAAAATTTGACATCTTATCGGCAAATTCGAAATTTTGTTTCATCTGAAGTTGCAAGAGCAAAAAAAAGTTATCTGGAGAACACTATTCATTCAAATTCCACAAAGGAAAATTGGAAACTTCTGCGCGATCTCAATATGTTTACTAAAGATAAAACTGATATCCCACCGAACTTAAACAACCCTGATCATATTAACGATTATTTCATTAACATTCCTAAATGTAATCCCGATCCCGCAACTGTGAATTACTACTTTTCAAACAAAAAGAGAGACCACATCAATTTTCATTTTAGAATGGTGGACTATGAGGACATATCGGTGGCAATTGGTGCAATTAAAACTAACGCAACAGGCTGCGATAAAATTAGTGCGAATATGTTGCAACGCGGTTGTCCGTTTATTGTACCCATAATTCAACATATAGTAAATTTCTGCATAGAGACGAGTACCTATCCTTCTGACTGGAAGCACGCTAATGTAATTCCCATACCTAAATGTTCGTCGGTAGCTGAATATAAGGATTTGCGACCAATAAGTATACTTCCGGCTGTATCCAAGGTGATGGAACGAATTTTATATAACCAAATTAATGGTTTTTTGAAGGAGAACGATCTTCTCCCCGAGAATCAATCAGGGTTTCGTCGTGGCCACAGTTGTTCGACGGCCTTATTGAAGGTTCTGGATGATGTATTGGGTGCGGCCGATAAAGGTCAATTGACCGCCCTTGTACTTTTGGACTATTCGAAGGCCTTTGATCGCATTGACCATGACTTGCTTCTCGCAGTTCTAAAATTTCTTGGATTTGAAGAGGCCGCTTTAAATATTATTCGAAGCTATTTAACAAATAGGAGTCAGTCCGTTATTCTGGGTAAGCAAACGTCTAAAAGAAATATATTGACCAGTGGTGTGCCTCAGGGCTCCATCCTCGCCCCAATTCTTTTTTGTCTTTATACATCTCAAATAACTGAGAGCCTAGATCACTGCAATGCGCATATGTATGCGGATGACACACAAATATATTTTTCATTTGAATCTAGGAATATAAATAACGCCAGAGAAAAAATAAATGCAGATCTTCGAAAATTAGCACTAATATCAAAAAACCATGCTCTTGAGATTAACCCACATAAGTCTCAGTTGCTGTTGTTGGGTCCTCAAAACTCGCGCCACATTGCTACTGATCTGTTTTCAGTGACAATAGAAGGAGTTGATCTGCCCTGTTCAAAAAGTACAAGAAACTTGGGTGTTCTCATTGATAGCGACTTGAGATTCGAAAGCCATGTAAGTATGTGCATAAAAAAAGCATTCGTGAATTTAAAACTAATATTTGGCCAACGAAATCTTCTGAGCTTATCGATGAGAAAGATGCTTTGTGACAGCTTAGTGTTGTCTCAGTTTAACTTTGCGGATATGGTTTATGGTCCTTGTCTTGTGGGCTCAGACAAAAGGCGCATTCAGTTAATGCAAAACTCGTGTGTGCGTTTGGTTGCGGGAATGAGGGGCAGGGAGCGTGGGGTGAGTGCAAAGATTAGGGAAATTGACTGGTTGCGGATGGATGAACGTAGGCAGCTGCATATGCTGGTTCTTTTTAATAGAATTATTAAAACTGGCTCTCCTTGTTACTTATACAGCAAAATAACGTTTCGGCGTATGATTCACAGCTTAAATACGCGAAATGGAGAGATGATTACACCACCAATGCACAGCACAGCTTTATATGAAAGGTCCTTCACCTATAACATTTCAAAAATATACAACTCTCTGCCTGACGAGGTCAAGAAAATGACAGGTTTCAGATTCAAATTAGCTGTAAGGACTTGTTTAGTAAGGGGACATGGCAACGCGTAGTGATTTGTGAGTGTTTATTGCTATTTTTTGTGAGAAATTATAGTAGTATATGGTCGGACATACTATATGTTTTTGTGCGTTTTTCTTTTTTCTTTTTCTTTTACTAGGTAGTAATTAAGTGGTTAAGATAGGAGGCTTGCCTCAACTTCGCCATTTGTAAAATGCTTTTTTTTACAATAAAGTTATTATTATTATTATTAATTGAGCTAAATTTTGGCGTATGAGTTTGGGGCAGTCCTAGGAAGAAGCCATTAAATTTTGGTCGCTCTGGCAAAATTTCTTTTTTATCTTTGAATACAGTTAGTTTGTTACGTTAGTTTATTGGAAATAATGTAAATAATACAATTATAAAAATAATTATTATTAAAATTCTGTTTCGTTACGCAGGTCATATATTTTTGATTATATTATAACTTGTCGTGAAAGTTTTGGGGTGACACAACCGTGTTTTTTTATTCATTGAGGAAGAATTTATTTTTATAATAGCAAATATGTATTTTAATTATGAACTTTTAATAATTGTTCAAAATGGCCTCTGTTAACATAGGTACAAAGATTAATACGACGTTAAAAATTTACATGAACTCTTTGCATCAATTCGGCATCGTTCGTCAACACATTAACTACATTTTGTATTCTGCCCCAGTTCTTCTTCACTATCGATTTGTCTGGAGTATACCCTCGTTTTTAAAGATCCCCTTAAAAAATAATTCAACAGAATCATATCCGGTGAGCGTGGCGGCTAGTTTATATCTGTTTTTATACTGCTCTTGGAAATACTTTCGAACATTTAAAGGAAAATTTGGTGGAGCACCGTAATGCATAAACCACTGTCCTGTCGGAGTTGTAATGGCAAATCTCCTAACAAACCTGGCAACGTATTTTGTAAATGTTCCAAATAATCAACACGATTTAGTCTTGGCGATAAAACAACAGAGCCGATAATAAAATTGTCAATTATTCCTGTCCATACGTGAACCCCAAACTTGTTGATAATGAGTTACTTTGGTGGCATTTGGATTTTCTTCATCAGCATAGACGTGTTCGTTGTGCAAGTTTGTTATACCACTACACACTAGCAAAATTCATATTGTGTTCTCGTTGCGCAGTAATCACTCGACAGAAGTGTAACCCTTGGTCCAAATCCGAAGGCAAAAGTTGTACCTTTTGGATATGGTATGGGTGAAGTAATCTTTCTTTAAAAATTCTATGAACACATCCTACCTCTAAAGCTAAGCGCCTGGTGCTCAATTTGGGATCATCAGCGATTATTTCCAATATTTGTTCTTCCACATCAGGAGTCCTTATAATAATAATAATAATAATAAAGTGGCTTTATTAAACACATATTACATCGATATTACATATTATTGTGTTTATAAAGGCGAAGTCTAGCATAAATGCTACTCAACTCAACCTTAGAAAAAATTAAACAGTAAATTCTAAAAATTAATACAAAAATATTATTGTATAACATAACAAAATTGACCAAATGAAATTTAGGCATTAATTAAATGTTAACACGTAATTATATTTTAATTACATTGAAAAATTGACACAATTAACTAATCCAGAGTAATTAGTATTATTGCGAAGCAAGAAAAAAATCACGACATTTTCTACGGAAAACATACAAACTTAGATGTTTGAAATCGTTAGGCACAGAGTTATATACAGTTGAAGCATTATAACTAAAAGATCTCTTAAACATGGCGGTACGGAATCTCGGAAGACATAATTTAGTGCTATCTCTGATATTAACATCATGCAAATTGTACCTGAATCGCAGTTTATTTCGAAGATATGGAGGATTAGAAGAACCAAGAAGACGAAAAATGAAAACTGAGTAATGGTATTTAACACTTGTTTCGATACGCAACCATTTCAGTTCGTTAATCTTGCAGGAAACACGATCAAACTTTCTGAGACCAAAAACATACCTACAACACGTATTTTGAATTTTTTGAAGTCGATTTTGCGTGAACTTGTCTAGGCAAGGGAAGTAGCAAATGTTGGCGTAGTTTATTATTGATAGTACTAGAGATTCACACAATTTTTTTCTTAATTTAAAGTTTATCAAACTAATATTAGAGTACAGTAGTCTTAATACCATATAGCTTTCTTAACAATCATTGACACATGTTCATGAAACCTCAGCTTCACATCATAAATAATGCCCAAGTTTCTCGCTTTACTTACCATATTCAAAGACATACCATTCAAGTTTGGTCTCAATTTTGAATCAATCAGGCTTTGAAAATTTTTCGGACAAAAACATAACACATGGGTCTTATCAAGATTTAAGCGCAAATTATGATTGTGTGCGTAAAGACTTATTCGCGACAAATCTTCATTTAACACACTACTAGCCTCTGCCACTCTAGATGGATCAACTTGAAAAGAGACCTGCGAGCCATCAGCAAAGCAATTTATCTCGGAATACTTGACACAATCAAAAAAATCTGCAGTATAAAGTAGGAAAAGAATAGGTCCCAAGATGCTACCTTGTGGTACTCCAGATGTAACAAGTCCAGTGTGAGATGCATTGTTTTTGACAACGGTAAACTGTTGACGATTTATTAAATAAGAATTTAGGAATTTCGATGACTGTTCATCGAAACCGTAATATCGCGCTTTTGAGACAAGTAACTCATGATCAATTGTGTCAAAAGCCTTGGGAGAAATCCAGTAAAGTAAGAGCTGTAGCCTGCTTTTCATCAAGAGACCTAAATATATTATCAGTAACATTAAGTAATAAAGAAGTAGTGCTATAACTTTTCCTAAAACCTGACTGATGCGATGAAATAATTTTATTGTCAAATAGAAATTGCGACATTTGCAAATTTACAATTTTTTCCAAAACCTTGGATAAAGTTGGGAGTAGACTTATCGGGCGAAAGTCAGAATAAGAAACAGGATTAGTGGTTTTTGATAGAGGACGTATTAAGGACAATTTCCAAATATCTGGATAACAACCCGATTCAATGCAACAATTCATTATGTGAGTAATGTGAGGACAAATATGAGGAAGACACATCCTTAACATAAAGGCATTAATATCGTCATGACCATATGAATCGGATTTCAAAGACAGTACTATATCAGAAACTTCTTGCATTGTAGAAAATTTTATGGAGAATTTCAAATCTGGATTAAAACTTCCATATGAGTAGTCAGAGCTAGTCATTGCACAACTACCACCGGGACTAAAGACTGATAAAAAGTAATCGTTAAAGTTATCTGCATTGTTCAAGTGTCCTGGGATATCAGTAACACTCTTATTACGAATATTCAATTTGTATAATGCATTCCATATGTATTTTTTGTTCGTACTTCTTTGACAATAATTTAGGTAGGCAATTTTTTCACGCCTGATAGCACCAACAATGAAATTCCTTATGGTTTTATAATCTAAGCAGTCAGCCGGTCGTCTGGATTTTTTAAACTTTGTTAACGCCTTATTCCTAATATGAATCATTTGCTTAATATTACTTGTTATCCACGGTGCTGATGGCTTTGTTATAAGGGATGTTTTGATTGGCGCATGTTTATCGAAGAGTGCAATAATCAGATAATTTATCATACTAATTTTATCGTTAATATCATTTATATAATAAACTCTGTCAAACTCCAATGAAATTAAATCTAACTCAAAAGACTGTGGACAAATATTTTTAAAATCTCGGTAAGTTACATACTTAGGTTGCCTTTTTGGTATGGAAATATTTAGTGTGCAGAACACCGCTTTATGATCTGATATAAGGTCGGCATCAAGCGTACCAGATTCAATTAAAATATTAATGTTATTTAAAAAGATTACATATATTAGTCTCAGTGAAAATTCAGTAACACGAGTGGGTTCCTGTATAACTTGTGAAAAATTATAGAACTCAGTGCAATCAGTTACTAAATTAGGGGATGTAACATCAATGTTTATGTCTCCCACGAAAACAACTTCATCGAATTGAGGTGTAATGAAAGAAAGAATATTATCAAGATAATCAACAAAAATCCCCGAACTACTAGATGGCACTCGGTATATAACTCCAAGCAAAAAATTATGTTTATTACATTTTATAGAACACCACATATTCTCTATGCCTTCAGGACAACCAAAGTCATTTAAAACAATATTATGTTCAAACTCAGAACGCAAATAAATTCCCACCCCACCGCCTCTGCCGTCACGATCTCTTCGCAATAACTTGTACCCTGGAATGTGAACTAAGTCCGAGGACAAGTCTTTATTTAACCATGTTTCGGTGACGCAAAAAATATCAAACTGATTTTCACAGACCAACCGGACCAGATGATTCTTATCGTATATTGTCGTCCATAATTCGCAGTTGCGCGAGTGAAACTCCCGGTTTCACGAATAGCAGAAAATGTTTGATGATTTGGTATGTGCGTACTTGGAAATCTTTCGCTGTATACTCTAACACTTTCGCGTCCATTTCCTTTACAATAACCAAAAAATTATAACATATCCGTCATTTCGGCAGAACTGTATCCTTCAGCCATTTCAAAAACACACAATAATACTTCAAACAATGTTGGGAAGAGGATCGTCTGTTAAGGGGACTGTATTTTTGGTTGATTCTTTTTATTGAATTAGATATATTAAATAAGGAAAGATGGAAAAAATATTAAAGATGGTGAAAAGCACTCACACTGATAACGTTTGCAGATTCCGGAGGGCCCTCCACGTCGTTTTCCAATGATCAATCTTCTAGTGTCTTCATAACTATCACACACCATATATTGTAACACATTGTTTATGTAATTAATTAACGTTTTTTTTTTCAAAATTTTATATCCCACGCACGCTTCCACTATAACTATTAAAATGGTACTGAATTTAAAATAATGCGCACATAGCACCAAAAAAGTTAATGCGCATGTATTCGTTCTTTTCCATGCAGGAGAACAAGGACAAGCAGGAAAAGGAGGAAAGTTATTAAAGTTACGAAAAATTAATAAAAATTAGAAAATTATACAGGGAGAACCGTTCAAACAACTTAAAATAATTGTAAAAATAGTCCATCTTCTTACAAAGAGTTGTACTTTAAGGAACAATAAATAACGTCTACTCCGCAAATGAATATGTTATATTTTCTTTTTCTTCATAAAATATGGTTAATTACAATCACCACACATGTTTCGGGAACTCAGTTCCCATCATGAGTGGTATACAAATTTCTATATTCCCCCCATTTGTATACCACTGATGATGGGAACTAAGTTCCCGAAACATGTATGGTGATTGTAATTGACGATAGTTTATGAAGTGTTACGTTTAAAATTTGTATATATTTCTATTTTCAGAAAAAAGGGAAATTATTTGTTGCCATGGAAACATTCACTGTTCTGTTATTAATGTGTTTGGATTAAATAATGTGTTTAATTGATTTTTGTAGGTACATAATTTTTGACTATCCCTGTATGTGCTCTCGTAACCATCGGGTTTATACTTACCTGCACCATAACACAACTGATTACGTGATTCAAATTTTAAATTGTTTTAATTAAAAAGGTAATAATACATCTCGCTCCATCTATTGTTAAATAGGCATAAAATATTTAAATTTATAAATAAACAAAATTTGTTGATAAGGGTACCTACAGTAGTAGAAGTACATATTTATTGATTTTTCCTGTGCGCTATGTTAACTTCCCAGATTTAAATGAAAGAGGGCATTCTTTCTTTGATTTAGAATTCATAATTGTTGTTTGGAGAATTATTTGAATTATGAAATAATTATTCATATTTATTTTTCTATAGCATATTGTGTTCTTAGTATATTAATTATCGTTTTTTTATTAATCATAATAAAATATATTTGTGTTAGTTCTCTTAACAATCGTTGGCGTGCTATCATCGAGGAATAATGTTAATTCTCTAGGTGTGAAATTTTGATTGGTCGAAACTCTTAAGTTGACATTGCGTTTTGTGAAATTTTTCATTGTCATTCTTCATTGTAAGTCGAGTGCTACAAGAGTATATTAGTGGTTAAAGTGGATATTTTCTCAAATTTTTCTAAGCTTGATTAGAAACCATTTTTCTGTGGGATTTATGAGAATTGTTATCCAAAATTATTGTTTGATTTCTGGATGGTTTGGAAGTTATATATTGTGTGCATTGTGCGATCAAACAATCAGCTTTGTCTGGATTTGTATTAACTACTTCAATTCTTGTTGGGTGAGTGTTCTTGACTATTTTAGCTTCTACAGTTTTTTTCCTTCATCGATCAAAATTTAATTGTACCTTTTTTTTTTTCAATTTTTATGCAGACTCAACTTTGTAACCGATTTCTGTTTGGCCATGTGAAAAGTGTCACTGGATTACAATTAAGCCACACAACATCAAGGTGAGGGAACTACACTTTCCTTTAATTTTTTTTTGTGCTTCCTTTTTATTAAACCTCGTACCCGTACTTAGGACTTGATTTTATATTTTTAGGGCTTCATTCATGCATTAATTCATTCATTCATTCATCTTCTTCATCTTTCTTCTTCGGATATTATTCCGTTTGTCCGTTACAATCAAGTAATAAATAAAAATTGGTTTGAACAATTTAGACTCCAATTTTTGGCAATCATCGATTTATGACTGCTGTTGTATGGTGACAAAAAAATTTCATGGTTCTGGTCGAATGTTTGTGTAAAAATGGATGGTTGATCATCAGAACGAGACCAGGTTTTTATTGTAAAATTTATTTGTTGAATTCGTCATTTTATTAATTTTTTGTTTCTATTAACTTATTTGCAAAGTGAATTTCTCATATCTCGTATATAACAGAGTTGCAATGAAATAAATTATTTTTCCTTCTGTATGTTCATATAATTGTTTTTGTGATAAATAGCACCATTTGGTTCTTCTTTCAATTATTAAATAGTAAATATTTCTTTATTTTAAATATCAAAAAAGAAATATATCAAGGGTTTATATATTTTGTTATTTCGTATAAATAATTAATAATAATAAATAATTTAAACCGTAGCAGAAGAAAGAGAAAATATGACATATTCATTTGTGGAGTTGACGTTATTTATTGTTCCGTTAACTTAAAATAACTAACAATTTTTTTTTCATTTAGTAAATTCTCATATTAGTGTAAACCAAAAGAAATAAGTTTGACTGCCGAAAAATGACTGATAGCACAAATTTTCAAAATGGGATTTTTTAACATTTAAATAGTGTGTCCGCAAAATAAGTCTAAGCCTGTGCGATAAACAGGTAGAGCATACGAGGAATTGTGGAAAACAAATTAAACATGCAGTGGACGATGCGGAATGTTAACGCAGGTCAGTTTGTACAATTTGTAATAATAGTCTATGATAATTAAAATGCAGATTTGATTTTGTAAAAATAAATTGTTATTCAATGAAGAAACAAAAAATATGTGATACTAATATTCAACCATATTTCATCCTTAATGCAATAGCAAATTATTATTGTTCAAAATAATTAAAATATTCGAGTACGACACTAAAAACCGAAATATCTCAAATTCAGCGAATTTGAACTTTTATTGCTTGGTAATGTCCACTGGATTATTTCGTGAACAAAAAAAGTCAAAAATTACACTGAGAAAAAAGTTACGGTTATTTTATTGGATCACAATTGCAGTGTGGAGCGCCCTCTAAAAGCCACAGTGAAATGGTGTCCATATTCGGGTTTCGCACACTAAAAAACCCAATTTTTAAGATAATTCGTTGAAAAATGTCCATAATAATTTATTTATTTATTCATTTCTTGCCTAACAGGTTTAACACCCAATTACAAGGCAAACTCTTAAAAATATTGTACATATTTAGGAAATTACTTTACATTATCCAAGAAACAATAACACTAAAAATTGTTACCAATACTAAGATAGCAAACATAAACATTATTGAGTTAAAACTAACGACATCGAAATTAATTTAGGAAAAGAATATGTGTATATAATAAATAAGATCTCACAGTAAGCTAATCTTCGGAGCGATATAGGAGGCGAGACAACTGGGCCCTAACCCACGCAGTGTTTGGTCAAAGTAATCGACCTCACTGCTGATCCCTCGCGCATTGCACTCTTGTAATGCTCTAAATAGAGGTGCCCTATACTCATAGTTGGTACGAAGTGTATGGATATGGAATAACCTAGCGTTTCTGGAATAAAACCGTGGAATGTTGAAACCAATCCGCACAAGCAGCTGAGGACAGTCAATCATACCATTAATTATTTTAAAGAGGAACACCTGTCCAGCATATAATCTACGTGTAGCCAAAGAGTTCATGTTAAATCTGTCAAGGAGCATGCGATGATCATATCCGCGGGATGGAAAATGTCCATCAATTTTGAACGCTAAGTACTTGAGAAATCTACGCTGAACACTCTCAACCTGTCTTATATGTACTTGATATATGGGAGACCATATATTGGAAGCATACTCAAGCTTAGATCTGATCAACGCATTGAACAAATTGGCCAGACACTCAACGTTGTTAAATTCTTTAGTTATTCGAAACAAAAAACCAAGCATACGAAAAGAGTCACATAGTAGGTGCTGTGCATGTGTTGTAAATTGTAAGTTGGTGTCCACATAGACTCCCAAATCCTTGACGACCTAATACGAGTCAAGAATGGTATTACATAACCGGTAGGGAAACAGAAGTGTGCTCTGCGACCTGGAGAATACAGCAAGTTTGCATTTTCCTACATTCAAAGGCAGTTTGTTAGTATGGCACCACAGCTCGAGCCTCGACAGATCAGCCTGCAACAATTCGCAATCAGCAAGAGATCGAACAGCCCTGTAAATCTTGAAGTCATCAGCAAAAATCAAGTAACTGCTCAAAAAGCCTTCCGATATGTCATTAATGAAAATGGAGAAAATAAGGGGAGCAAGACAACTGCCCTGTGGGGCACCACTGGTGGGTATGAAATAATCAGACCTATGTCCATTATATTCAACGAATTGTTTACGATTAGTTAGATAAGTATAAAAAAACACCAGGAGATCCTCATCAAAGCCAATATTGCACATCTTCTGCAGTATCAGGGAGTGATCAAGTTTATCGAACGCTTTCGAAAAGTCGGTGTAGATAGCATCCAGTTGCATGCCTCCACCGACAGCGGAAAACACGTCCTGAAAAAAACACGTTAGATTAGTGACTGTGGATCGTCAAACCATGCTGCTTAGAGTCTATGTCGTGCTTTACTTGGTTAAATATTTTTCTGTGAAGTGTAGTTTCAAATACTTTAGCGAAATTGGGTAAAATGGAAATAGGACGATAGTTTCTGATTTGATCGATTTCAGCCGACTTATGAATAGGACAGATGCGAGCAAATTTCCATGCTTCAGGAAATGTTTTACAATTAAGTGATTTGTTAAACAGAATTTGTAAAGGATGAGCAAAAGCATAAGCACAGTCTCGTATAATAAAGGCTGGGACATTGTCGGGGCCCGACGTCATCCTTGGCTTCAAGCGCTTCAGCGAAGCGAGCACGTCACTGTTATCCAACCGACCCACCGATATCTGAGACGCAGCGTCCCTCGAGTCACCACGCACATAGGGGCTGGAGGGCACATAAACACTGTTAAAGTATGACGCAAAAGCATTGACTATATCTCCAGGCTCGCAAACCTCATCATCATCAATGTCATGCACAACGCCCGGTATTCGTGACTTTCTTTTTTTATTATGAACAAACTCCCAGAGTTTTTTTGGGTCGGTCTTTATTGAATCCTGAATATGAACAAGATAGTTTCGATATGAATTATTGATCTGGCTTTTGATTAATGATCTTAAATGTCTGAAGGCTTGTAGATCGTTTAAATCCCGTGAGGATCTCCATTTCTTGAAAAGTCGCATTTTCATCCTAATATTACTTATGATATCATGTGTATACCAGCATGGGTATGAATGCTTCCTGCAGCGAGTTCTCACAGCGGGTACGCACACATCAAATATTGCGTTTAAGATGTCATAGAAGGTGGAGACCGCGATATCCACATCATCCACAGAGTCAAGAATCGACCAGTCCTGTTCGAGAATTAGTTGGTATAACCGGGGGAAGTCTGCCCTTTTATAGTTATACCGTTTATTCTGCTGATTTATTGTAAAGTTTTTTTGAAGAGGGGGTATTTTGGCATCAAAACAGATCTGCAAGGCAGGGTGATGATCGTCCTCATCCACCAGCGCCGGCACAGACCTCACCACGCCACAGTGAAAGTTCGATAACACGAGATCCAGAATTCTGTTATTAGAGTTACGAATGTTATTGAATTGCCTTAATTCAAACGAAGACATGAACTCATTAATTAATTTTAAAGGTGAGCAATTATTTGAAATCACACCTTCCTCAAAATGAATGTTAAAGTCACCAACAATCAATATTTGTAGACCATAAACGCAAGTCAGGTGTTAAAAAAATTCGAAAAGATTGATGTATTCCTCAATGTCAAGATTTGGTTGCACATAAACGCAAAAAATATAATAATAATAAATATTTTCAGTTTTTATTTTTCAACTTTATCACCATGTTTTTCCGAAACGTAGCAATTTTGGCCTAAGGTAAGTTACATTGATTTGGTTTATTTTGTCCCCACAAATCTGTGGTATGATTTTGTACAGACCTTTTAGAGACATCCTGTATAATACTTAGTAGGGATATAGCAAAATTATTATTTTTTGTTAGCTTGTCAAAGTAATGAGCAAATAAATATATTCGATATGATTAAATACTCACCGCACAAAATTGACACCAGGATAGGTGGCTGCTTGGCTCTGTTTCCATGGAAATGTACAGAAAAATGCGTTGGCTAGCAGTGACGCAATTTGTTGTTGAGACAAGCTCAGCGAGCGATTGTGGTGACGTTTTAATAGACGGATTGCCTGACACGGTAATATTTCAGGTAAATCTAATGCCAGCTTTACCATACGAGGTAGCAGAGTTTGAAAAAAGTACTGTCGCTCATTCTCATCCATACACTGAGTAACACAAAAAAGAAAAATGACAGGTGCATATGTTATAATTTTGGGAGTACATACCTCATCAAAAAATCGATGTAACGCCTCAAACTTGGGTAAAGTATTATTGTTGTAAGAATTTATATTTTTTTCCAGTTGTCCTATTGATATTATCTTTTGAGAGGTTAATGCTTGTCGAATTACACTCCATCGCTGTACTATAACTTCTTCATCATTCTAAAATTAAAACCTTAAATATGTGTGTGGAATTGTAATTAAAACATATTTTTAATACATAAATAATACACAGGCATGTAATCGCCTATACCAGCAATTCTCAACTTGGAATAAAAACCTATCAACTTTAACAATCAATTTGCATTTGTCGAATTAAATTGTGGTGCCAGACATGTTTCGGAAAACTTATATTTCCATCATCAGTGGCTTACTTTACATAGTTACGCAATCATGTTTACAAGTCAAAACTTTATGGCATGGATTATTTAAACATCTACAGGGTGACATAGAAAAAAGTACATTGCATAGTGCCACACAATAGAACACACTAAAATAAGAAAAAAAGTTCCCATTAACACGGGTCCGCAAGGGCTTCGGTTAAAAGTTACGGGGTGTTGAATTTTTATTTTTTTTTTAATATCTTTAGGCAGAGACGCAAGAAATGGATAAAATGTGGTATACAGGGGTTTTTTATCATGCTAAATTCAAATATGATCTTAGTTTTGTGATTATTAATAGAGGGCGCTACATACAGGGTTCCATCCTTATTGAATCGGTCGTAACTTTTTTGCTATACACTGTATGTCATTTTCGACTGCAAAAATTTGTTATCCCATTTTTTATACTTAAGAGAGGTATACCTTGTCCAAGTCGCTAGAAGCAATGGTTGCAGTACAAATGCATCTAAAAGCCGACAATGCACGCAAATTATTCAAAAAGCGCCAAAGAAACCTTTGCAAAAACAATGATTAATACTTCAACAATTACATTTTAATGGTATGATGAAATATATGATTAATTAAAACAAAACATTAAGTTTTTAGAAGATGTTCAAATTATTGCCCTTGTACTTCAATACATTTTTCCATTCTCCTTCTTAATGATTGACGGCATCTTTGAAATTTTCGAATTACAGTAATCACAAAACTAAGATCATATTTGAATTTAGCATGATAAAAAACCCCTGTATACCACATTTTATCCATTTCTTGCGTCTCTGGCTAAAGATATTGAAAAAAACCCAAAAAAAAAATAAAATTCAACACCCCGTATCTTTTAACCGAAGGCCTTGCGGACCCGTGTTCATGGGAACTTTTTTTCTTATTTTGGTGTCCTCTATTGTGTGGCACTATGCAATGTACTTTTTTCTATGTCACCCTGTATATAGAAAATGAAATGAAAATGTTATAGCATTTAGACATGGGAGTATAAGTGTTTATGTAAGAAGCTCATCATTTTGTAGTAACTATTTAAATATAAAATAAATTGGTATAAAATTAAAAACATTTTCTTATTAATGAGATTAACAGTTCAAGATTACTTGCAGATCTAAACATTATAAATACAAAATAATTAAATCCAACATGTTTCCTTCCCCCTGGCATTTTCCTCGAATATGCCCTGTTCACAATGCAGGTTTACTTGATAGAATAACACATTATCGGCCGATATCTATTCTGTCCTACTTCTCAAAGTCATCGAATCAATTCCTCACGACAAAATAGTTCAGCAAATTAAAAATCGGATTGTTTTAGAACAACATGGATTCTGTCACAGATGATCAATTACGACAAATCTAGTTAAATACCTGCCGTTAGTTGGGGCAAACAAGTCGATGTTATTTACACAGATTTTTCCACAAACTCACCACAATATAATAATAAATAAAATGTACGAGATCGGATTCCAAGCGAGCTTAACATCCCTCTTTGACCCATATCTATCAAATAGACGAGTTTGTTGAGTATAGTGGCTTTAGGTTTCCTGACTTCGTGGTGGCTATTGTTGCTCCGCAAGGAAGTCACCTGGCTCCATTGATTTTAGCTGTATACATCAATGACATTGTTCACGGGTTCGCGAGTAGGTGTCTATTGTTGTGTAATAATAATAATTTTAATTCTACTAGATTTTTTTTTAATTTTAAATAAATATATATATAATTCTTATAACATGGATTCAATCAGCTATTATAATTTGTTATTACCGCATCGATTACTTTTATTAATGGTGTGTTTTATTTCATACAAAAGTTGTTAGGCGAGGGCGATGCGAGGCTGGGTCAGGTTAGGCTGGGCTTGGCTCGGCTAGGCCAGGCTAAACTCTCTCGCTAATATTTAATATTTTTTTTTACAATATTTGCCATGTGTGTCTGTTTTATTTCTTACACAACTGGTGTGTGTAGGGCCAAGCTAATATTTCTTAATTTGGATGTGTCCGCATTTTTTTTTGTGTCTAACTGTATATAAATTTAAAATACACTTTCATTCAAGGTCAAATAAATATTAGATTATCTCTCTGGACGATGACGCTGAAACGTACATATACAGAATAACCAAACTTATACAATACGATGTACGTGAAATCAGATATACTTAATAAATGTGTTTTCATTGGCATCCCCACGGAGTCACTTTAAGTTGCACACAGATCAAATTTGGAGCTATCATATCGTTCTCACTTTGTTATCTCTCTTTTTCTATATACCTACCGGTTATGGTCGACATAGTATTTGATTAATAAATACGCTAAATGGGCTTGTCTCAACGCAGCACTGAAGCTTCCTCCCAACTGTATATTACACAGCAAATTTGGGGCTACTCTAGGTCTTAGGTACGGTTTTGGCTGCAACGTATACATTGATACATCTTTTAAAGAATATTTTTCATAAAGTACCTATACTGTGGTTGTACAGTCGTTTAACATTAGAATTGAGTTCGATTCCATATAAAGTCACCCCTCCACTTTGGCACCGTTTTCGTGGTTGTGGGACCTTAGCGATTTCCCATGTTATTTTCCATAAGAAATGGCCCCGAACTCCACACAGCCTATCTACTGCCATTCCATAAATAACCCTATCCTATGTACTTTATGATTCAATAAAAAACTTACAATCAAAAGACTAAAAACTGTGTTTTCTATTTAAATCAAATCTTGCGTTAATCTTCTGAATGCGTTAACTTTGGGACACCCTTTACAACCAGAATCCTTAAAGCATCTTTGTTTTAAAATTGATGACCATTTTTTAATGCGAGGCATTGACCATAGACAGCTTCTTGACAGATTTAATGTCGATTGTCTCGAGTTCTGGGGAGTCTTCAGCTGTCAATTGTTTCTATTCCGGTTGAATAATTCCCTGATTGACTGCCTCCGACTTCTTACCCAACTATACTTTAACCCTCCTCAATACCATTCTCGTAATCCCTACCTGATTCAACCATCCCAGATTCGCCACAAATATGAAGGGAAAACACCACTCATAAAGGCTTGCACGCTGTGAAACGGTGAGCTCTTCAATAGACATGTGAATTATTTCAGCGGAGCGAGGTGGACCGATTTATGAGCCTTTTTCTGTATCATTACTGTACTGTATGTACTATTAGTTTTAAACTTTCCTGTACGCGATTAAATTATATATTTTATTGTTAGGTTATTGGTAGGTAGGTTATGTCTAGATTTTTTTTTTTTTTTTTTTTTTTTTGGCCTTTGCATCTATTAGGCAATTCAGCCATATTCTAATTGATTTTTCAATTTTCATTCAGTCTTCTTTTATCTAAATAATTTTTCAATTTGCTTTGCAATGAGCAACTACATGTAGCTGATCCGGGGTTCGAACCAACTACATACCGGGACAGTCTGCTCAAGTCTAGCGTGCTTAACCACTAGACCACCCGCCCCGGCGTTATGTCTAGATAATTTATGCTTAGGTTTTGTTTTGTAATTGGGCGCAAGCCTGTTACACATAATAAAGATTCTTATTATTATAAAGGATGTAATCTCGCCACAAATTATCTAATTTTAAATTGAGTGTACTTAATACCTACACAAATTTTTACTAGCCAGAATGTGACAGTTACAGAAAAGTTTTCCTAATACGATTAATTATGGTTTTGACTAAAAGCCAATAATACATGAAGGCGGGTTTACGTTTAGTAGAGATGAAAACTTTAAAGAAGCCGAGAAAAAGTGAAATACAAATACATACCTCAATCGTAGGATACAGATTATGCTTAGAATATGGCATCCGGACATGATCATCATTCCATTGAGGCTGCTTCGAACCTTTTCTAGGTCTGGGGATATTATGTTCATTACAATCTAACGGAAATTCATACAAAACTTGGTGATAATATGAAGGTGTTATTGGAGTTACGTTATACGACCAAGGTCCTTGGTTACTGTAAATGTCTGGGAGACTGCTACCTACAAATACATTCAACGAAACTCTGGATGTCACATATTTATATCAAAATGATCGTTTTACCAAGCCAAGTTTTTGCAGAGGGAACACTAGTCTCTGCCATTCTAATAGTAACAACGTAGTAACCAAATTTACAGGGCAATCTAAGTATGGCAATTTGAGAATAGTTTAACAGACGCCAGCGTTTCTCTTCCTTTTCCTACTTAATTACTAAAATTGATTAAAATATTAATATTTTCAACTATTAAATTTAGGGTCATAGAATAATGTTTATATACTTTTAGGGTTAGAAAAATTAGTTGACGTTTAACTGGTTTCCTTTTACCGCTTCGCTCACTTACACAGTTGGATTGACGTGTAAGCAGTAAGCTGAAAACACTGTGGTTGTCAAAAGTCAAAATGCCTGCTTGCTGTTTATAAACAGTATTATAAACATTATTCTATGTTTATAAAAACGTAGACCATCTGGAAAACTCTTAGATTATATATACGTAATACGTAAAATGCAGCATCTCATTCAGGGAGTTGCACCCAACAATAGGCGTTTCATACTACAGCTCAGATCAGCTGGGTTGATGTGATATGTGTCGTAATCGCCTTCCACTCATCTCACTTGCATATTTTTATATCACAAACCAATAACGTGTCAAAATTAGCATTTACAATACCTACCCTTCAACCATAGCAATTACATTGTCTTTTGTTTATGAAGACAATGGCAATTATATCGCTCAAAACCTTTGACTACGAAACTTAGTCAAAGCTCAAAACCGTATGCGCATCCAATTGAGCAACGGAATAAAGGGAGATAGAGAAACCGCCATTTTTATTTAGTTTTGTTGCCAAGTTATTTCATTGCGTTCTAATTTTTATACTATAACTTGATCAAAGGACACATAAAATTAATATATGGTGGTGTAAAAATATTAGAATAATCTAACATTTTTCTATATCATTATGGAAGAGATATGATAAAATTGTTGATTATATTACTGTCAAATTATGTGTAATTCTAATGCTCAATATATTTCTTATATCTTAAATGTGGCAATATTAGCTTTTCCCACATAAGATTTGACATATGTACCAGGTTACATCCATGTATTATAAGCTTTATATTTTATATTATTATAACAATAAGCTATAAGCTGTGTTATTATATTATACGTAGAGTTTATATTATATTATACAATACAATGACGTGTGTTATACCAATTATATTAGTATTATAATTTTTCCAAAGTAAGCTCATTAAGTACTTTTTAAAACTCCCCTGTTGTAGAATATTGAAATGGCCGCGCCCTATATTCCACCTTTTTTATCTCTCTATTGAGCGATATAGTTCTCTATATCTTAGACAAGGAACCTAATCTAAGCTCTATATATTATATGGTTGAAATACGTTATGTCTATTGACATTATCTTTGTTTAGCTGCTTTCTTTCGCTATTTCAGGATCCAAACACGTTTGGATTCACTTCTCTCCGGAACATTTAAAATATATGATTCGTTTGAATCGAACATAAAATTCTAACCTGAACCATTTGCCTGAACCTTTCGAAAATGTCATATTTCACAATTATAAACAAAACACGTTATATTATTATCATAGAAATCTTATATTATATATGTACTCTAGAATGCTAATTAAATCCAGCCGAATACCAAAAAGTGTAACGGGTATGCAGAGTTTTCTCGAACTACGCATGCTCCTCAGTCACTTATTTTCAGTACAGAGCTGCCATATTTAAAACTATTTTGTCGTTCGCCTTACAGAATTTATGCGACATATCTGTTTTATAAATAAATCCATATGTTGCGTCATACGAAACTGCTTGACAAAATCAAATAATTCAATGTTATCGGTAAAATTGTAATACTGTTTAGTTTTCAGCAATATGAACGAAACATTTTTTTCCAAATCTTATTAAATTTAGGAGATTTCGCAACAGCGTCTATTTTCGCAAATGACATTTCTCGTAGTGGGAATATCTGTCAGAGTCGGCTTCACAACAATTCAGATAGGTTTTATAATTGAATTATGGGTTTATGCGTGGTATATTTTAATTGTTGATAGATATACCTATTTGTGATTAAAATTGTTTTTAATATTTGTTATTTTGGTTTGGTAGTTTGTTTATTTAACAAACAATGAGGTGTATAGTGTTGTGGTGTAAAAATGAAAGTATCATTCCTGGTATTAAATATTTTCAGTAAGTTATTGTTTCGGGTTTCTAACAGTCTCAGTTTGAGTCAATATGATACCATTGACATGATACTCATTTTTAGCTTGACAAAAAAAAGACATGATGTTTGGATGCGGGCATTGGGATCCTAGTACAGAAAATGTATGTGATGGGAATGTCATAGCAGTAAGCATTTCGCTGCAGAAGATATCATTTGTAGAGAAGACGGCAAGAGGATCACCCTCGTACCCGATGCAGTTCCCAAACTTTTGTTGAAAAGAAGAGATTATGTAAATGAGAGTGGAAGTTAAATTCTTAATCGTTTGATATCAAGACACTGTTTACTTAAAAGCAGTCAGTCAAAAATGCATGATATGTATGTCAAGAATATATTTCCTACGTTGTGTAGGTATACAAAGTTCGTTTGAATTCTGTTGTTAAACTGGAATATACTTAATTATAGAATCCTCCATGATATTGCTGAGAATAAAAGTTCTACCAACCATGTTTTGTCACAAAATACTATTGCGAGTAGTACGGATGATATGGAAGTGGTTTACATGGACACGGAAAATATTCGTGAAATCACTGTTTCTTGCACCCCTTCTTTGAAGGCTGTAGAGAGGTAAGAGGCCTAAGGTGGTTGTATAAACAAAAAAATATTATATAATAATAAAATAAATAATTAGAATGCTCAAGTCCTTACGATATTTTCCAATATTAGAATTTTTACTTATTTCTCGTTTCTGCTTAGATTTATTATTATTGGGTTGTACCTGTTAGACAATAAAGTATTTATATATTTAATGTAATTTTTTATTTCTTAAATTCCTTTATTCCATTTTTTTATTTGAATTACCAAATGGTAAAATTTAATTTTAAATATACCTATAACAGTAATATAACATTTAATCAAAGCCGGTCCTGTTGAAAAATAAGTGACTGGTGATCATGCGCATTATGGACAGCTCTACACTTTTGGTTACATTTTTGTACTACGGGATTATCATTCTAGAGTATATATATATATATAATATAAGATTTCTGTGATTATTATACCTATTTGTCTTTGCTAGAAGGATACCTATAAGTTTGGGGCGGGAGATGCCCACATGTGCAAGCACGCATCGACGTGATTATGGTATTAAAGTACCTGGTCGCGTGGATGGAGGTTGGGTGGACGGTGCTCCCGGCCGGTTCGGTAGCAAGTCTACCGAGTCGGTAGACTTGCTTATGCCATTGTCGTTATAAACTTTATTTAAAGACAATGCCTATGCCATAATGTTTATAAAGACAATGCCTATGCCAAGTAGTTATTGACTACACAGTCGTGGGTGCTGGCATCTGGCGCTGTATTACCTAGATGTAGAGGCCAAAAAGAAAAAAAAAACTTCTAGATTCAAGAAAACTATTGAAAGAAAGCAGCTTTTATGAAGACAATGCCATTGTCTTGTTTATAAAGACTGACAATGCTATTGGTAACGTCAATAAAGTGTAACGGGTATGCAGAATTTTCGCCATCTACGCATGTTCCATAGTAGCTTATTATTTTGTTTTTTGGTTAAATAGGTTTTACAGAGTTTTAGCGACATATCTGTCTTATACATAAATCCATACGTTGCGTCATAGGAAAGTGTGTGAGAAAATTAAATAATTAAATGTTATCAGTAAAATTGCACAGCGTTCAGTTCTCAGAAAAATAAATTATTTTGCTGAGGTTCAGTTTTAAGCAGCAATATGACAAAAGTGTTGAATATTTTGAGAGATTCAAACACAGTGTAAACGTTTTAATTATAATATTAGGGTTATTCTTTCGTACTGAACTAAGTGAACAAACTGAAAATTGTCAGTTCATTCACGATTGTGCGTATTCTTTCGACTTCGGTCACTTCTACCAAACTGATTAAAATACCTACCCCCCTTGCCCCTTACTGATCAACCTCTGGGTACCGGTTAGTTCGTTCAGTTCACAGTTAACCTCTAAAAGTATTGAATATTGAGAGATAATAATTGGAATATGATTTCGAATCAAACCAATAAATTGTAAAAGTTTAAAACATGGATAATAATATCATGGAAGAAATAATTTTCCAGTTTTAAGAGCAGATTTGGTTGTTTTCACAAGTTTTCGAGGTTAAGTGAAAGACAATCACAAAAAAGATGATCTTTCGGTTTCGTCAAATATTCAGTTCAGTATAATCACATTCAGTTTAATCACATTCACTTGTTCAGATCAATCACTACGAAAGAATAACCCTATAATAACCACTTATTGTATACATGTGTGAACTGTACCGTAAAACTATAATAACTATACTATATATCAGAACATACGTTATAATCTTATATCCAATCAACTGTCTTAGCAACTACATTTTGAACTCTTATCCTAGACATACGTATAGTTCCCAAAACATGATATATGGGTTGCATACCCAGAGATAAACATAGATAGCACCATAAATATTGTAAATTCTATCAAAAAGCATTTTGTTCCAAATCTTATGAAATTTAGGCGATTTCGCAACTGCATCTGTTACATAGAAATCTTATATTATATATGTACTGAGATGTACTCTACAATGCTAATTAATTCCCGCCTAATACCAAAAAGTGTAACGGGTATGTAGAGTTCTCACGATCTACGCATGCTCCTAAATATCTTATGTTAAGTACAAAGCTGTCATATTTAAAAGTATTTTGTCGTTCGCCTTACTGAATTTATATCTGTTTTATAAATAAATCCATATGTTGCGTCATACGAAACTGCTTGACAAAATCAAATAATTAAATGATATCGGTAAAATTGCATACTGTTTAGTTTTAAGCAATATATACGAAACAATTTTATCTAAATCTTATTAAATTTAGGAGATTTTGCAACAGCGTCTGTTCTCGCAAATGATGTTTCTCGTAGTGGAAATAGTCAGAGTCGGCTTCACCACAAATCAGTTAGGTTTTATTCGTGGTATATTTTGATTGTTAAGAATTCAGATATATTATTTGTGATTAAAATTGTAACGGAGGTGGGTGTTTCCTGCTAAGAATCTAGAGGTCTCTCCACTATATAATTATTTAAATCTCAATTGTCAATATAGTAGATAGATTTCTAGGAACAGGCGTAAGTCGATTAAAGCTTTTTCTTTTAAACCAACACTTTAAGTAATTTTAATATTAATTTATAAGTAATTTTATATTTTAATTTAATTTAGGTTTGTTTTTGGCTGTAAGTTTTGATTCTGTGCAATTACATATTTAGATTGTGCTTGTGGGCTAAAAATGAAAATTTTATATTTCCAAAGTTAAAAATAATATTATTTGTCTGCCAATTAGTTAAGAGAAATGGAGATCTAATATCATATTACATGATTTTGAGCTTGTTTTTACATTACTAAAAGTACATTTCTTGTGTGTTTAATAACAGTTTATTTCATTGTATATACACATTTATAATATGAAGGAGGTTTGATAAGTCTGCGACTTTTAAAGGAAACAATTTTTGTCGTTACAAAATTATTTCATTTTTCTACATAATCCTCTTTTAGATCCATACGTTCCTTGTTCAATGTTCTAAATAATTAGATTCCCCAAGGCCCTCAAAATAAGCGTTTGGTTCAACGATGATCCCCTCATCCGACTCGAATCTCCTACCCCCCATTTATTTCTTCAGGTTTGGAATAATATTCGGCGAGGCCTACATCTTTGACTAATATTCGCCGGTAACCGTTTTACCCTTTTCAAGATAATCGATATGAATTACATCGCGGCGCGAGTCCTAGAAAACTGTGGCCATGACTTTGTTGGCCGATTGACTCATCTTAGCCTTCTTCGGTGCACGTTCGCCCGTAGAAACCCACTGTTTCGATTGTTGCTTGCTCATCTACGGTACCGATACGGCGCACAAACTCGTTTTGATTGCGGTAGAATATCGCCAAATACTCATGGTCACACAGTTATTTTTGTTGTAGATTGTGAGCAATCGCGGCTTCCATTGAGCGAACAGCTTTTCCATATCGAAATATTCATGAAAAATGTAATGCATCCGCTCAGTTGAAATGTCTACAGCTTTATCCAGCTCACGCACTTTCAATCTTCTGGCGTAACGATTTCTTTTGGAAGACCTGAACGTTCAGCGGCACTTGTACTAATAAACCACTTTCAAGAGACCCTAAAGTTACTGCGCGGGACATTCAAAAAGTCACGGACTTATCAGACCACCCTCGTAGTATATTCTTGTGAATATGTAAATTAGTTTGAATTTAAATTCAATGTTTATATAATTTTAAATAAATAATTAGAATGCTCATGTCCTTAAGATATTTTCCAGTATTAGAATTTTTACTTATTTCTCGTTTCTGCTTAGATTTATTATTATTGGGTTGTACCTGTTAGACAATAAAGTACTTAGATATTTAATGTAATTTTTTATTTCTTAAATTCCTTTTTCTACGACTGTCTTTAAATGCCTTTATTTTATTTATTATTCAATCATGATTTGACAATTTAGTACCACAGTATAATAAATAATACTTTCCGCGTGCAAGCCGTCCTGCGCATATCGTCGCGCATGCCGCCATTATGGGTTACAACGTCAAAATAATCGCATAGACGTAGATAGATACCGTTCACTCCTGTGTTCAATATATAGTTCATTGTCGGCGTGTACGAGATAAATAAATATTGTGTTTGTAATCTAAAGGCTGGTTTAGCCAACGAATAAGCATAAGAATATGATTAGTGTATAGTTATAGTCTCAAGCACAACTAGTTAAAATACATTATATCAAATGGTATCGTTTATACAACGTTTAGTTTACAAGTCGTTATGATTTGTAATTGTCATAACTTTCAATGTTGTAGTAAGAATAGCGACAGCCTCGGCTATAGTCGTCGGCATTCGGAAACATGTTATTGCGAGAAAATTCAAACTATTGATATAATCGCATATTATATATATGATAATTGAAATTTCATTAACTTTATGATATAAAATTATGAAAATATTATTATTATATCTCTGCTATCAACAAAATTATGCCGTAGTTTGAATTTTCCGCAATGACGTTTCCGAACGTCGACGACTACGGCCGAGTTTTAGTGACAAAAACACTTTTTTGTGAAAGTTCAATTATTTCAACTTTTATGGATTATGAATTACGACAAATGGCAATGTAATGTGCGCAGGTCCGCAGGCGAGCTTAAAAAACCAATATAACTTATAAAAAAATATAAACAGCTTGAATGTATATTATTTCATGGACGTTCCGATTCCTTTTACCATCAGTTTTCATCCATACATTCCTGTACCCCCCTAGCTACTTCATCCAAAAAAAAAAAAAATAAACATTATTTTTCTGAGGTTCAGGCCATATAATTGAAGAAGAGGAACTAGAGATGAAATAGTAAAAAGTATCGATTCCGATACCCGTAATTTTTGCCAAGTATGGATTCTACCGATACTTGTCAAAAAGTATCGATATCTTAGGTATCGGCATTTCTTTAAAGACAATGGTATCGGTATCGAAAGTACACAACACGTTTAAAAATAAACCTGCTGAATGTATATTACATTTTGTGTTACATAACATAGGAGATCTATGAAGTATGATGCAAAATTGTGGACAAATTTACAAAATTGTTTTAAATGTTTGGTAACATAGAATAATGTTTATTGTTTGGTATGGCCCGAACAAAAATAAAAATAATCATGTTGCGTATTATTGCCCGCATCCCGCATGCGTATCTTATGATTAATACAATGAACAATCAGAGAGGACATGTGTGTGCTGCAAAATGTTGTCCCAACAAGTGGTACACTTGCTCTAAACATTTTTTTCGCTTCCCCACAGATCCTGTTAGGTGAGTAATAAGTAAAAATAAAGATGAATATTAGATAATTTTACGTTTATAACAACTATTTGTATAACCGTAAAATTTATATTACAAAATGGCAGTATCTAATATGTTTTTAAACTAAATGAAAGTAAAACATAAACACAAGTTGTCTCGTGGGGAGAGAGCATGATAACGCAATCAGCTAGGGGTTATATTATTGACAATATATATATGGCCCTTGTTTGAGTAAAATTGCTGAGAACAGGATTCAGTTGATGCAAAATTCAGGCACACGGCTTGTATGTGGAATTCGTAGGGGTGAAAGAGGCTAGCAATAATATTAAGGAAATCAGCTGGTTAAGAATGAAACAACGTCGGATTTTCATTCACTAATTTTGATTAATAAAAATCAGATGGAAATAGGCGGAATACTGATATGAAAGTTTCAAGTTCCGGGGATCGGTGTATGATGTGAATATTCCTCATAAAACTGTCATTACGCCACCGCTAGACACAACATCAATCTTTGAGCGGTCATTTTTCCTATACGGTTTCAAAATATGACAACGCTCTACCGGATAATATAAAAAGTTTAAAGGGTTTTCGTTTAAGAGCGCTGTCTGACACGTAATAGAACAAATTAATTTTTAAGCATAAGCTACCTACTTAATTTGGCCAGCGATGTAAAACTATTTTCAGATAGGTTTAAGCTAAAATATAAATTACGTTTAGGTTAAGTTAGGAAGCACTGATTCAACTTGTATAAAAAATGTCTTTTTTACTAATAAAGTCTTTATTATTGTTGTGTTTATTATTATTAAAAATCACCCTATCATGTCAACATTTAACTGATACCACCACTCAAGGCTGTTTTCAATCACTATGACACACCACAAATATTTCCGAAATTGACAGCGATATTATTATGTACTTAAATATTTTTACAAAAATGAAAATACAGTACTGTGGTTAGAAACCGAAAACTATAATTATTCTTAGTCATGACCTGATTTGTAACCCAAAATGGCGGCGTCATACGTCACAGTTTATTTCAAAGTGCTAACGTGGAGTCGGAATGCTGTACTTATTAATGCTGTGGTAGTACATTGTAATGCTGTTTATCATTTATATAAGTTGCTAGGCGGATAAAATTTCCTGGTAATGACAAAAGTAGCGGCGGGCATGAAAAATCACCATAGCAACGCCGAAACAGCAACACCAAATTGACAGTTTTGGTCTTTATAATTAATAATAATTATAACTAAGTATTTCGCTAATTTCAAAACACATAAACAGTGATAGTGAATATAGTTTAACACCACCTAGTCAATTTAATACTTCTAATTTATCCTATTTAGGCTTATACGCTAACAAGGGTAAGTTTCGAAAAACAAATATTTTCCTAGAAATTATGTTAAATTTATTCAAAAGCATTAAAACAGTCGTAGAAAAAAGTATAGTGTGAAACTCACATGAAATGACCATTTCCTACTAGTATGATATCATTTCATGTTCGTTGCACAATATACTATTACTCCATTTCTTATTTGAATGTTACCAAATGGTAAAATTTAATTTTAAATATACCTATAACAGTAATATTACATTTAATCAAAGCCGGTCCTGTTGAAAAATAATATATTTGTGATCATGCGCATTATGGACAGCTTTACACTTTTGGTTACATTTTTGTACTACGGGATTATCATTCTAGCGTATATATAATATAAGATTTCTGTGGTCTGTTCTCGCAAATGACATTTCTCGTAGTGGAGTGGGTATTTGTCGGCGTCACAAAACCACAAAACTTTCCCCCTTATTTTGTGCACAAACCACAAACAAATTAGTTAGGTTAGGTTTTATCCGTGTGATTAAAATTGTTAGTATTTATTACTTTGGTTATATTTCGTTTATTTCTCAAACAATGAATTGTATAGTGTTGTGGTGTAAAAATAAAGGTCCCATTCCTGGTATTAATTATTTTCAGTAAGTTACTGCTTCGGATTTCTAACAGTCGGTTGTAGTCAATAAGATACCATTGACATAATACTCATTTTTAGCTTGACAAAAAAAAGACATGATGTTTGGATGCGGGCATTGGGAAGGGATCCTAGTACAGAAAATTTATGTGATCAGAATGTCATATGCAGTAAGCATTTCGCTGCAGAAGATATCATTTCTAGAGAAGGCGGCAAGAGGATCACACTCCTGCCCGCTGCAGTTCCCAAACTCTTTTTGAAAAGAAGAGATTATGCAGATGAGAGTGGAAGGTAAATACTTAATCGCTTGATATCAATACACTGTTTACTTACTAGCAGTCTTTCAAAAATGCATGATAATATGTATGTCAAGAATATTTTTCCTACGATGTGTAATAGTGCGTTTGAATTTTGTCGTTAAACTGGGATATACTTAATTATAGAATCCTGCATAAAATTGCTGAGAATAGAGGTTCTGCCAACCATGTTTTGCCACAAAATACTGTTGCGAGTGGTACGGATGATATGGAAGTGGTTTTCATGGACATGGAAAATATTTGTGAAGTCATTATAGAGAGGTAAGACGCCTATAAATAGATCCTAAGGTGGCTGTATAAACAAACATACCTATTATATAGTTAATTAACTTTTAGAAATAGTCCATTCTTAAGTTGAGGTATATTTTCAGAAATAAAAGTAAAGTCTACGAAATAACCAGACCAGTTCTGTCATCAGTAGCAAAAAATAGTTAAAAAGATTCCTACACGCTAAGTGAGTGTTCTATTTAAGTCATTTTATAGAAAAAAGGGCGTTTTTTTATTTATATTTATATGTACTTAATTTAACATATTGGGTTATACTTAATTTAAGTTTATAAAAATATAAATAAAAAAAAAACCATTTTTCCATAGAATGACTTCAATAGAACACTCATTTAGCGTGTAAGAATCTCTAGGAAGCTAATTATTGTTTGCCTCCAATGATGGAAGTGGTCTCATTCCGAAACATGTCTGGCTAGAATTATTACAGATTGACGATTGTTGGATTGAACTTATTTCGTGGACATTTTACTTTTATTTCTGCATTACTGATATTATACAGGGTGTTTCGTAAAATGCGGCAAAAATGCAAGGGGATATTCCTTGGACTATTATTCTAAAAATATTTTGTTATTTGATGATTTGTAAAATCCTGCTTTGTTTCGAAGATACAAGGTGAAACAAATTTCGACAATAACTGTAACATTTTAATATGTGAAACGTATTAATCACGGAGTTCTTCGAGAGCGTTTTCATGCCTTCTCAGTCATATGACGATAGCAGCAAAGGATTGCTACTGGATCATATTGAGTAAAATGAAGGCACTAGGATTTAGTGTTGCCCTTGTTCGATTCTTCGAGTCTTATCTTGTTTGTTGAGTACACTGGCTTTAAATCTAGGGATTTTATAGCTACAAGTGGTGCACCGCAGGGGAGCAACTTGGCTCCACTTATCTTTTCGATATACGTCAATGATATCACTGAGTATCTATCTAGTTCCTGTCTCCTGTTTGCTGATGATCTGAAGCTGTTCAGGATAATACGAAATCCCTTGGATTGTGAGCTGCTTCGGATGGACTTGATGGCGCTGGAGCGTTGGTGTGCAGGTAACAGGTTTCCACTTAACACAAAGAAATGCAAATTTATGCCGTTCACCAGGAGTGCTGATGTCGTCCGGATTGAGTACATCTTTGGCGACGACATTCATCAGAGATGCAAGGAAGTTAGGGATCTGAGTGTCTTTGTTGACAATAAATTATCATTCAATCAACACATTCATGGTATTTGCCAAGAGGCGACTAGAGCACTTGGGTATATTATAAGATCAACAAGGGAATTTCAGAATATAGACTCTCTTATAGCCCTTTGATTGGTTGGTGCGGTCAAAGTTGCACTACGCGTCTGTCGTGTGGTCAGCAATTTACCAAATATGTCAATAAACTTGGATGGACGATATCCAGACAGGGAGTTTGACCATAACGAACTCTTAAACCGGTATGGTTTTCAATCGTTGCTGTGTCGAAGAGTGTGTGCGTCTCAAATATTTCTTTTTAAATTAATCAACTCTATGCTGGATTACCCTCACATCTTACAGGAAGTGAACCTCAATGTACCACTGACATATACAATGAACATACACTTATTTAAGGTTCCCCAGGCTCATACGAATTATTTATTTATTTATTCAGACACTACAAACACCTGCTAGGTAATAACAAGTAATGCTTAACAACAAAATTAAACATAAAAAGACAACACACATAACACATTACGATACAAACTAATACAAGTACCCAAACTAGTTTATCACCTATGAAGACCTCAACTATTGAAAATACATCTTATCTGCTTAACGCTAGTATTAAATATATCTAGATCCATATCGCAAATCACTTTGTTACATTGCATACACATTATATTTATCGGAGAAATACTAAATACATTTACATGAAATATATCTTTAAAATTATTTCTTAAGTGTACTTTAGGAACTTTGAAATATATATAATTAATTAGATCACAGTCAAGTTTATTTATATTATTAACAATATAGTATAAGTATATCACACATTGCATTTTGCGTCTATCACAGAGCGTTTGAACATTGTAACGGGTGAACATAAATTTATAAGATATTTTAAAATGGATACACACCATGTTCCGCACATATAAAAATCTTAAGAATATCTTCTGAACTCTTTCGATGTGATCGCCATGAGTATATGCTGTTGGCATCCAAATAAGAGATGCATACTCAAGATGAGAACGCACTAAAGTATTGTACAATCTGATAATAGTAGAAATATTGAAGGTTTTACTGTTTCTCATTATGAATCCCAATGATCTATAAGCCTTGTTAGTTATGTACTGATAGTGCTCATTAAATCTAAAATTAGACTGAAATATTACTCCTAGATCCTTAGTCTTATCTTTCCTTACTACTGGTATAGAATCTATATGATAATCGTACGGAATAAAGTTAACTTTCCTAGTAAATGCCACGACGGAACATTTCATAACA
This sequence comes from Apoderus coryli, assembly GCA_911728435.2. NCBI lineage: Eukaryota > Metazoa > Arthropoda > Insecta > Coleoptera > Attelabidae > Apoderus > Apoderus coryli. The sequence continues at coordinate 2,806,470 of OU452204.1, read as the reverse complement.
TTCAATGACATTCTATTCCGTTTGAACCAATTGGCCGCCATGGATAAGTCATCTTGCAACAATTCGCAGTCCCCAATACTGTCAATGACCCTAAACAGCTTAAAGTCATCCGCAAAGAGCAAACCAATTGACGAACGTGCAGCACTTGGGAGATCATTTATAAATATATTGAAAAGTAGTGGACCCAAAATACCACCTTGGGGCACCCCAGAAGGAGTGCCGAATTTTTTCCGGATATTTTAACGGTACATTTTCTATTGCATAAATATGACCTCATGAACCCAACTGAATCAACAGAAAACCCCAGCTTCCCCAACTTTGTGAGCAGTAGTCCATGGTCGACCTTATCGAATGCCTTGGCACAATCCGTATAAATGACATCGAGCTGCTCACCCCGCTGAATAGCCATAGAAGCGTACTCAGAGAATGCCAGCAGATTGGTGGTCGTTGATCTATGAGACGAGGGCTCCCGTTGTCAATGCATGCAATATGTGTGATAAGCATAAAATATCTGTTCATATAAATTTTTTAGTGAGAATTTATTTGCAGTTAAACATAGTTTGCATGCTCATTTAGTTAATTTAAGAATTTAATATTAAGTTTTTCATTAAAGTTGTAGTGTAGTAATATAAACAAATGAACTTATTGTTTATATTATGGAATCAAAGAGTTGTCTTGTAATTGGGTGTTAGACAATAAATAAATAAATGGAGAAGAAGAAGAATATAAGTGTAAACAATAGTGTAGAATGTTGTGCACAATTTGTTCCGGTAATCTCGGAAAATCAGGGTATAGAATTCAGTGTGCTGGTACATGTGGTGCCTGGGCACATTTATCATGTGCTGGTTATAACAAGCAAGACATTAAAGAGCTCAAGAAGCTTAATATCGTATGGTTGTGTAAGTCATGTGAGAGGAAGGTTAGAAATAGAAATGAAAACTCTTCTGATAGTGATGGGTCTGTCTCCGATACCAATATAGAAAAGGAAGAAGAGAAGACCACTCACGCGACATCAAATAAACGGTTGTCGCTAGTTTTACCACCTAAAAAGAAGAGCCCCATCGCTAACCTATCAACGGATAAGCAAGAAATGCGTCTGGGACTCGAAGCGTTGGTGACGAGGTTATCAAATAAAATTGATAATTTTGAAGAATCACTAGCCTTTATTAATTCAAATATGGAAGAATCTCGAACATCAATACGAGATATAGTGGCGGAAAATAGGAGTCTGAAGAAAGAGACCGAATTGCTGAAAACCAAAGTCAGCAAATTGGAATGTGAAGTCGACGACTTAAAAAAAGCTGCTAATAACCAGCGAGAGGCAGAAAAACGCTCTCATAATCTAATAATTATGGGTCTGCATCAAGACGAATCCAATAATTTAGAAAATGACATAAAAAATGTATTGGTGGGCATTGGCATACAACCCTCTGAACAGGGCATCTCAAAAATCCAAAAACTGCCCAGCAAAAGTCAATCTAAGCCTATTCTCGTGAGTTTCAAATCAACCGCCGCTCGGAATAAAGTTCTAGCGAATCGCAAACAAAAGGGTATCATAAAATCTGATGAAATGAGGTTGTCTGGTCCGATCCGACATATTTACATAAATGAAGATACAAGCAAGGAAGTGAAACATCTCTTTAATATGGCTAGAGACCTTAAAAACCATGGTTATAAATATGTATGGTACCGTGATAACCAAGTCTTTTCTAGAAAAACAGAGAACTCTAGATCGATAAAATTAAGAAATATAGAACATGTAAACCAACTTAAAGCTGCAAATTTACATTAATATTTGTATAGTTGCATATATAATGTTTATTACGATTGAATCATTTATAAATGGAGGCTTTAAAGATTATCAATTTGAACATTCGATCTATTGTGCCTAAATTTAATAGTTTTAAGACATATGTTTTAGAGAATAAGTTCGATATTATAGGTCTAACCGAAACGTGGTTGAATTCCGGTATTGTGGATGAGCTGATTAGTATTCCGGGCTATTGTTTGGTGAGGAGAGATAGAGAGGGTGAGCGGGGAGGAGGAGTCTTATTTTATATTAGAAACAATATAACTTTTTTTCAAATTGAAGATATTCAATCCGCTTTTGCAGAACAAATCTGGTTATCATTTAAACTTGGCAAAATTAACAATGTTATAGGACTCATATACAGGAGACCTGGTTATGTTTCAATAGAGGATTTTCTTCTGGAATTTGAGGAGAACCTCAGCAGAAATCTGATCAGTTCTGGGAACCTGAATTGCATTGGTGATATTAATATTAATCTTTTGAATGTTAACGGCCAGTACTGCCAGCGGTTTTTGCGAATTCTTGATGATTACAATTTAAAACAAATAGTGGATGAGCCTACTAGGCATGGGCAGGGGTGTATGTCTCTTCTCGATCCGGTCATATGTTCGGATATTAAGCTTTTGTCGTCCGTTGAGGTTGATCACGCAGTAGGCTTTTCCGATCATTTACCAGTTATTGTTAATCTAAGGATCAGTATCAATAAGCCCAAACCTTTCCTATATACCTTTAGAGACTTTCGACATTTTAACCAACATTCTTTTTATTCAGAACTCGTGCGAATGCCATTTCATAACATTTATTACTTACCGCATATTGAGGATAAGGTTCAGTTGTTTAATAATTACTTAATACAAATATACGACAGACATGCTCCGATCAGAACAGTCCGCATATCTAAAAAAAAAGCACCTTGGGTTACTGATGAATTAAAACACTTTCAAAAGCTTAGACAAAAAGCGCTAACCAAATATAAAAAAAATAAGACTGATGCGAACTGGTCGGCATACAAACTACTCAGGAATTTTGTAACATCCGAAACCAATACTCGAAAGAAAGAATTTCTTAATAATAGTATTGAGAATGGAACTTCCCGGGACAACTGGAGGCTGTTACGTGACATGAGCATTTATGGAAAAGACAAAGAAAGTCTCCCGCATAACCTGAATATCCCCGATAACATAAATAATCATTTTGTTAACCTTTCACATGTCCCTTATGACCAGGATCTCTTTGATTTTTATGCTAATAATCGCAGACACAATGCTGGCAGCTTTAAGTTTGAATTGGTTGCCTTGGATCAGGTAGAAATTGCCCTTTCTAGAATCAGAACCAATGCTGTTGGTAGCGATCGTATCTCTGTAGAAATGTTAAAGAGATCATGTCCTTTCTTATTGCCGATTTTGACTAACTTGGTTAATTCATGTATTGAGTCGTCTGTATTTCCTGATGGATGGAAACTTGCTCATGTAATTCCAGTTCCTAAAAAACCTTGCCCAAAAGCGGTGGGGGATTTGCGACCAATTAGTATTCTGCCTGCCATCTCCAAGATCGTCGAGCGTATCTTATTTGACCAGATAAAAGTGTATGTTGAAAATCATTGTCTTCTGCCTAGTACTCAGTCCGGTTTTCGATTTCGATAATGGACAGTTGGCGGCTCTGGTGCTTCTGGATTATTCGAAGGCATTCGATCGCCTTAACCATGATTTGTTGATGGTGATCCTGGAGTACTTGGGCTTTGGCGGATGTGCTAGGGGATTGATTCAGTGCTATATATCGGGTAGGAGGCAGGTTGTGGTCCTCGAGGGCGGAAGAGTATCACAAGAAAAAAGTCTCTTAGCAGGGGTGCCTCAATGCTCTATACTTGCCCCAATTTTATACTGCCTCTATACATCACAACTTATCTGCAGTGTTAAGCATTCTTCAGCTCATTTATATGCAGATGATACTCAATTGTATGCGTGTTTCGATCCTCAACAACTGCAGCGGGCCGTTAACCTGTTTAATGGTGATATTAATAATCTGGTTAAGGCTTCGAATGGGCACTGTTTAGAGATTAACAAGGACAAGACCAAGGTCTTGGTCTTTGGTCCGAATCAAATAAGAAGCCGTTACAGAGACCTAGTTTCAATAAGGGTCGATAATATGCGGATGGAGAATGTGCCTATGGCTCGGAACTTGGGCATGATAATGGACACGGACCTGAGATTCAGGGAGCATGTGAGTGCCTGTATAAAAAAAGCGTTTTACAATTTAAAACTCTTGTACAGTAATAGAAAAACTCTTACAACGGCTTTAAGAAAACAATTATGTGACTCCTTGGTCTTGTCGCACTTTAACTTTTGTGACGCTGTCTATGGTCCTTGTCTTGTTGGATTTGATCAGCGTCGAATTCAGCTGATGCAAAACTCTTGTATTCGATTAATCGCGGGATTGAGAGGCAGGGAACGTGGGGTCAGCGCTAAGTTGAGGGAGCTTCAATGGCTAAATATGAATGAAAGACGGTTGTTGCATGCATTGGTTTTATATAACAAAGTAATAAATAAGAAGATACCGGATTACCTTTACAATAAAATGCAATTCAGGGGTGACAATATTGTTATAAACTTGAGACATAGAATGGCGAAAACTCCACCTGCTCACCGCACTGCTTTGTTTGAACGCTCATTTTCCTATAATGTCGCAAAACTATACAATAAGTTACCAAATAATTATAAAATTCTGAAAGGACTTGAATTTAAGGTAAATGTTCGAGAACTTATTCTTCACTCTCAATACTAATTGTTCTCTTATGTATTGTATTTCATCTTAATTTTATGGAACACTCTGTAGTCTATGATATGGAACTGTTAGCAACGTGTATTGCGTTGCTTTTCTTCTTTCTTTTTTTTTTTGTTACAGTAAGGTAATATAAGCTTTATAATTAAAGTAGGTTAAGCTAGGAGTCATAATGCCTCAACTTCGCCTGTTGTAAATTTTTTAATTTGCAATAAAGACATTATTATTATTATTATTATTATTAAATATCAAAAAGTACATGTAAAGTTGCTTAATCTACAAGAAATGTTCAAAATGACTCCCTCCAGGGTCGTTTCTAATTCGATAGTTCCGTAAACTAATGATTTTAGATAACCCGATACGAAATAATGCAGAGGGCTTACGTCTGGGGATGGAGCAGGCCATATAGTGTTGTACTCCTCGACCAACCCAGCTATCTCCGTATGTGGAAATTATAAAATTACGAGCAACTCAACTCAAAAGAGTTGCTATACACCTCGCCATTAAGTTTTCCTGGTAGAAATACCGGTCGAATTAGATTGTCAGCCATAATTCCAACCCAAACATCCAACGAGAACTGCTGTTGAAAACGATCCTCAATTACGTTATACAGATTTTCGGCTACCCACACAAGGTTATTGTGGAAATATTTATTATTGCATTTCTTGAGAAATGCACTTCATCGGTAAAAATAATCTGTGTATGTAATTAATAATAATAATAATGATTTATTGTGAAAATGTAGAATATATACAATTGCACAAAAAGGATAGAGATTTGGCCAATGCCACTCTTTCTACTCTTCCTTAAAAAAGCATATACAAATAAAGAAAGAATGTACAAAACAAAAACTCTTAAAACTAGAATAAACAAATTTTCATTTTAAATTAATGTAAAAAGTTAATCACACTATGAATAAATTCTGAGCTTCAATTGTCGCTGAAATAATTCCAATGGCAAATCAATTATATCAATACATTTATTTAGCAGTAGTGAGGCCATATACGAGAAACTGCCCTCAAATTTTGCTGTCATATGCTTAGGGATAGTAAAGGAATCAATACGTACATTAACATCATGAACATTAGAACGTCTACACAACAACTTATACAAATATTGAGGGTCACGAGCATGGTATATGTTATGTAGCAATGAAGTATATAAATACTCATATCTCACATCCAACTTTGGCTCACCCAATCTCTCAAAAAAAGGAGTGACATGTGCAGCAAAAGGAACCGTGCAAACAAACCTTATACAAGAATTCTGCACTCTCTGCAACTTCATTTTATTGTAATGAAACAAAAAATAAAAATATACCGGAAAACAATAATCCAAATGCGGATAAATAAGAGCTTTAACCAATTTAAGTTTAGTAGGCTCATCAACCAGGTGTTTAAGATGGTATATCGAACGCAATTTAAAAAGTGAATTCCTGCATACATTGCCACAATGCTCGTTAAAATTTAGCTCAGAATCCACGATTACTCCTAGATCTCGAGCTTTATGCATCCAGGGGATAACATCATTGTTAATCTTAACATTAAACTATTGAGTAACAAAACTACCGTGGCGCTCGTTGCCAATGCACATTGCCACCGTCTTCCTAGAGTTCAGGAGCATACCATTGTTTACACACCAACAAGAAAACTGAGACAGCTCTCCATTTATTACATCAATTGCAGTCTCAGCACTGGCTAGGGGAAAAGACAAATATACCTGGATATCGTCCGCATAGAGGTGTATGGTAGAGAGCTGGAATGATCCCACAATGTCAAATACATAAACAGAAAACAACAATGGTCCAAGAATACTCCCTTGTGGAACACCACTATTGGTCACCAAAAAATCTGAACATTTGCCATGCAATTTCACCCGCTGTCTTCGACCACACAGATAACTTCTGAACCATGTCAACGACACACCATCAAATCCAAGGTATTTAAGCTTGGCAAGCAATAATTCAAAATTAACACGATCGAAAGCTTTACTTTGATCCAGCAGAACAAGTATCGTTAACATGGATCCGTCCATGGCGGTAGCCAGGTCACTCATGACGCTCAGAAGCGCGGTGGTCGTGCTGTGCTTCTCCCGAAAGCCTGATTGAATAGACGGCAAAATGCTATTCTCACGTATATAGTCTAAAACTTGACGACCAATTATTCGCTCAAATATCTTCGACATTGCGGGAAGTATGCTAATTGGTCGCAAATCATTACAAGTTACAGGAGACCGAACTTTAGGTAGTGGAATCACATCCGCCATCTTCCAAACATTAGGAAATGTCCCTGAACTGACAGAGTCATTGAAAATATTGCAAATTATATCCGCACAATGTGGTATAACTAAGCGTATCATTTTTATGTTAATACCATCAACACCATAACACTCAGATTTAATTCTGCTAACACATCTCATAATATCCTGACAGTCGATCTCCTTAATCTGAAAAGCTAAGCCGTTCCGAAATTGATTATTATTAAAAAAATTTAAAACTTCATCACTCGCCTGTGACTGACCGACAACATTTAAAAAATAGTTGTTAATTTGATCCGGGTCCTGAAACTCATCCGGTAAGTCATTTGAGTTTTGATTACTACAAACACCCCAACGAGAAAAATTTTTCCACATAGCTTTAGAGTTAGATTTACAAGCTTTGATTGTTTCGCGAACATAAGCCTTTTTTTCTGCTTTAATGGCCTGCTTTAAAAAATTTCTAATGTCAATATAATACTGTCTAGATGTATCAGTTCTGTATTTAAGATATCTTTTATGAGCCTTTTGTTTTAAACGAATCATTTTTCTAATAGTGTAGGTTATGTAAGGCTTATATTGACGCTTGGTTTTGAATACCCTCAGCGGAGCATGTGCATCAAACAAGGCCAAAGCAGCATCATTCAAGGCATCCACCCTCTGATCAACATTGTCGAACCAGTCAATACTCTCCCATGGAAATCTAACAGCATCACGCGAGAATAGGTTGATGTCAAACTTGCTGAAATCGCGATATACGATTGTTCTTGATTCTCTAACGGGTACTTCAAAATCAAGCGTACAGATAACAAACATGTGATCACTATTACACAACAGATCAGCAGTTGAAGAAGATTGCAGGTGAAGATCTCTGCTTACACATATCACGTCAATGAGAGACTGGCCGCGCTCTGTAATTCTAGTAGGCTCACCTATAACTTGATCCATGTTGAACTGATCAATGAAAGCATTAAACCTATAAGAATCGACCGAGGTGTCATTTAATAAATTTATATTAACATCTCCCATTAAAATGAGAGATTGAGTTTCAAAATATAACTGCTCAAGACCCTCAGACAATCCATACATGGCCCCAACGCTAATGTTGGGTGGCCGATATACTACACACAACCCTAAATTTTTATTATTAAAATTAAGAACAGTAAAAATTTGCTCTAAACCAATTTCACTGATATACGATACTACATTCTTAAATTTAACAAACTTCTTAGCATATATATAATTGAGGGATTTGAACCAATGTTTGCATAATCCATTGACAGAATGCAGGTGTAGGAGGAAAATCCAGGTAGTAGTGCCTGAATACGTTTTATGTAGTATGGATACATCAAATTATCCTTGAATTTTCCACACTGATCAATTACTTACATTCAAAGTATTTGCAATTTGTCGCTTAGAAGTAGCCGGATCTTACTCTATCGTGTCCAGGACAGTCTGTTTTAGTTATACCGTTCTGAACTGTCATTGATTTTCTTGACCCTCAACCTCCTCTCAATGTCCCTGTTTCATGAAGACGTCAATGAATGTTATGGAAGATTTTTTCGGTTGGGGCCATTACGGTCAGGAAACCGCTCAATGTACAACCGCCTAGCTTGTGATGACTTGCCATCAGCAAGTCCATACATGAAACGCATGTTAGTCATCTCGGCGTTCGTATGGGAATTCATGATAGAGGACTTCACTAACTATTGAAGCCACTTCAAACAGCCAAACGTCACCCAATCTAAACAAATGCGAACGCCATACTTTTATTAACATTATAATTTAAACAAATATCGAAAATGGCGCGTTTTCAAAAATCATGAAAGAACAAAAAGTCAAGGGGTTATTCCTTGGACTATTCTAAGAATATTGAGTTTTTGCCGCATCTTTACGACACACCTTGTATTATGTAAAAATTCTTTTATGGGGTTCAGTTAATTTTAAAACTACCAATTCTTGAGGCATCTAACAATTATTTTATGTTGATATAATAATGGTTTTTATATTGCGGGAAGACAGTAATTGACAGAATCAAAAATTTGTTTGTCCCTTTTTCTTTGTCCTTTAACTTTAACTGAAATATATGAAATACATTTCAAAAATTACTAAAATACGAACATAAATCAAAAGTCAAACAAAACAACAACATATAAGTTTTTTTGGTGTCATTAATTTTATATAATAAAATTTTTTGTATAATATAAAGGGTGTCCCAAAATTAACGCAATATTTAAATTAAATAGAAAACACAGTTTTTGGTCTTTTTTTATTGAATCATAAAGTACATAGGATAGGGTTATTTATGGAATCACATCGGGCAAATGGCCTCCACGGCTTTGCATACACATACACACTCGTTTGTCGTAAATGTGGCTGAATTTCGTTGATGCAGCGTTGAATCTCCTCCTTTAATGCACGCGTGGTTGTGGGCTTGTTGACATAGTCCTGTGATTTTAAATAACCCCATAAAAAGAAATTTAATGGTGTTAAATCACACGATCTCGGGGGCCAATTCTGATCACCGCAACGAGAGAGGAAATATCTCATACAGTAATTGAGGTGTTTCATGGCATGTGGCACCGTCTTGTTGAAACCACATATTGGCCACATCAATATCATCCAATTTCCGTAAAAAGAACTGTGTTATCATGTCCGCGATATCAAGAACCAGTAACAGTCACTGATTCACCAACCTCATTTTGAAAAAGGTATGGTCCAATTATGCCTCCAGCCCAAAATCCACACCAAACAGTAACACGTTGTGGATGCATTTGTTTTTCAACAATCACATGTGGGTTCACAGAACCGAAAAGCGGCAGTTTTCGCGATTAACAAACCCATGAAGGTGAAAATGTGCTCCGACGCTTAGGTTGATTTTGAAAATTCAGCATCCATTTGTTGATGCTGAATAATCCATTCTGCAAACTCTCTTCGCTGTGCATGGTCATAAGGCTTCAGTTGTTGTGTTAATTACATTTTGTAAGCATGGAGACACAGATCTTTAGTGAGTATACGCTGTAGAGCTTCTTGCAATTCTTGTCCACGACGCCGAATTGAGGTTCCTGGATTGTCACCGATACTCTCACGCACTGCCTCGATATTGACATTTGAACGCCTTGTTTTTGGACCACCAGTGTGCGTCTCCAACGGATCCTGCCTAGCGGAATTTTTCAATTAATCTTCACAGTTGACGAAGTAAAACACTATTCCGACTATATTTTGTATGAAATCTTCGAATTGCGGCCCCCAAGCTTTCATTATTTTTGAAATGTTGTTCTATAATGAAGACACGTTGTTCATTTTTACTAACCGTAAACTGTCAGCTGTCGATTTGTTTTGTTTTTAGGGTTGCCAACACTTTACTGCATAAATGGCGGCAAATTCAAATTTTGCGTTAATTTAGAGACACCCTTTATAATAAGTTGGAAAATGTCAATATTAATAATGGTGTTTCTTTATTGCAGCTCTTCATTCGGTAGTAGCAGCCTTTCTTCTACAGATTCCCCTGGAAGTTTGAAAAGAGGCGTACATGAAATGTCAGATAATAGCGATTTAGAAAGAGCTAGACAAGATATTAAAATCCGACATAACTATTGGTTAGTAATTTTAATTAATCCATTTCAAGCATTAAACAAGGTATTGGATAGGCACTTAATCACCCCCAAGAATTAAAAATAAATATCATATGATCAAAGAATAAGGTTATTCATTAATAATAAACACTTTTCACACATTATTTGAATCAAATTAGCACAAAATCACAAACAAATTAACAGTAACTGTCCGCACTATTAGGGTAAGTCGGGGAGAGTTCGACCACTTTTATTTTTAATCCATTTTTTTTTATTTTTATTGGAGGTTTGCCTCTAAAACTAAACTAATGAAGCGCCCATAAGTTCAGGATTGTAATTTACTACCAACAAGTGAGAAAAATAAGTAGTGAGTTCAGCTTTTATTTAATATCACGAAACATTGCAAATGGTTGGTCTACGATGTATCCGGGTTAAATCGTCCATCCAATACGAGTAAGACCGACAATAGAAAAATAGCATTATATTCTAATAAACAAAATAGGAAAATTAAAAAAATAATAACGTTAGAGAATTTTGTTTTGTAGTTTACCACATAAATCACAAAAAGCGTTATATTTGGAACAATCACAATGAAACCAACATCTGCATTTCACCCAGTCGAAGGTTCTAAATGTTTTGAAATAGTTTTCACCACAACCCATTTTCATCCCATTCTTCCGCTGCCATATCACTTCCTTGGAAAACTATAGGACAACTTTGCGGTTCCGGATCGCTTGCGGGGCAGGAAATGTGATTCCAGCCAATGTTTAAAAATTGCTGCATTGCCATATGCCGATTTCTCAGACATAGCAATCTGAGAACCAGGCGGCATTTCATCAGCAAACTCCTCTTTCTTGTTTTTTCCTTTGAATATCGAGTACGGCGGGAGAAACATTTCCTTGGCGTTGCAGCACGCTATTACGGAAATCGTTTCGCCTTTCTCGCCTGACGTCAATGATGGAACTTTTAGCAGCTAAAACTTGCATTGGTTTATTATTTAATTGTAAACTCCTCTCGTCCATATTGAAAACATTAGATGGTTTGCCAAGTAGATCATTTTCACGAAGCACTTTCCCCAAAAGTTAAAGATATTCTCTTACGGTCTCGCGGTTCAACCGCTAGCACGATTGATAGAGATTCCCTCAGCCTTTCGGACTGAAAGGTCTGGATGACGTCGTAAAAACAAGTGCAGCCAATCGTATCCAGCTTTGCCAGTATCTTTATTGAATTTGTGTGATATTTTCACCTGTTCAGCAAGTGTATGTCCTTACAGAATCTCTATCAGGGACAAACCCGTATTTTGTGAGGGTTTTAATATGACGCATTAGTTTGAAAACATTAGATGGTTTGTCAAGTAGATCATTTTCACGAAGCACTTTCCCCAAAAGTTAAAAATATTCTCTTGCGGTCTCGCGGTTCATACCGCTAGCAGGATTGATAGAGATTCCCTCTGTCTTTCGGACTGAAAGGTCTGGATGACGTCGTAAAAACGAGTGCAACCAATCGTATCCAGCTTTGCCAGTATCTTTATTGAATTTGTGTGATATTTTCACCTGTTCAGCAAGTGTATGTCCTTACAGAATCTCTATCAGGGACAAACCCGTATTTTGTGAGGGTTTTAATATGACGCATTAGTTTGAAAACATTAGATGGTTTGTCAAGTAGATCATTTTCACGAAGCACTTTCCCCAAAAGTTAAAAATATTCTCTTGCGGTCTCGCGGTTCATACCGCTAGCAGGATTGATAGAGATTCCCTCTGTCTTTCGGACTGAAAGGTCTGGATGACGTCGTAAAAACGAGTGCAACCAATCGTATCCAGCTTTGCCAGTATCTTTATTGAATTTGTGTGATATTTTCACCTGTTCAGCAAGTGTATGTCCTTACAGAATCTCTATCAGGGACAAACCCGTATTTTGTGAGGGTTTTAATATGACGCATTAGTTTGAAAACATTAGATGGTTTGTCAAGTAGATCATTTTCACGAAGCACTTTCCCCAAAAGTTAAAAATATTCTCTTGCGGTCTCGCGGTTCATACCGCTAGCAGGATTGATAGAGATTCCCTCAGCCTTTCGGACTGAAAGGTCTGGATGACGTCGTAAAAACAAGTGCAGCCAATCGTATCCAGCTTTGCCAGTATCTTTATTGAATTTGTGTGATATTTTCACCTGTTCAGCAAGTGTATGTCCTTACAGAATCTCTATCAGGGACAAACCCGTATTTTGTGAGGGTTTTAATATGACGCATTAGTTTGAAAACATTAGATGGTTTGCCAAGTAGATCATTTTCACGAAGCACTTTCCCCAAAAGTTAAAAATATTCTCTTGCGGTCTCGCGGTTCATACCGCTAGCAGGATTGATAGAGATTCCCTCAGTCTTTCGGACTGAAAGGTCTGGATGACGTCGTAAAAACGAGTGCAACCAATCGTATCCAGCTTTGCCAGTATCTTTATTGAATTTGTGTGATATTTTCACCTGTTCAGCAAGTGTATGTCCTTACAGAATCTCTATCAGGGACAAACCCGTATTTTGTGAGGGTTTTAATATGACGCATTAGTTTGAAAACATTAGATGGTTTGTCAAGTAGATCATTTTCACGAAGCACTTTCCCCAAAAGTTAAAAATATTCTCTTGCGGTCTCGCGGTTCATACCGCTAGCAGGATTGATAGAGATTCCCTCAGTCTTTCGGACTGAAAGGTCTGGATGACGTCGTAAAAACGAGTGCAACCAATCGTATCCAGCTTTGCCAGTATCTTTATTGAATTTGTGTGATATTTTCACCTGTTCAGCAAGTGTATGTCCTTACAGAATCTCTATCAGGGACAAACCCGTATTTTGTGAGGGTTTGAATATGACGCATTAGTTTGAAAACATTAGCTGGTTTGTCAAGTAGATCATTTTCACGAAGCACCTTCCCCAAAAGTTAAAAATATTCTCTTATGGTCTCGCGGTTCAACCGCTAGCACGATTGATAGAGATTCCCTCAGCCTTTCGGATTGAAAGGTCTGGATGACGTCGTAAAAACGAGTGCAGCCAATCGTATCCAGCTTTGCCAGTATCTTTATTGAATTTGTGTGATATTTTCACCTGTTCAGCAAGTGTATGTCCTTACAGAATCTCTATCAGGGACAAACCCGTATTTTGTGAGGGTTTTAATATGACGCATTAGTTTGAAAACATTAGATGGTTTGTCAAGTAGATCATTTTCACGAAGCACTTTCCCCAAAAGTTAAAAATATTCTCTTGCGGTCTCGCGGGTCATACCGCTAGCACGATTGATAGAGATTCCCTCAGTCTTTCGGACTGAAAGGTCTGGATGACGTCGTAAAAACGAGTGCAGCCAATCGTATCCAGCTTTGCCAGTATCTTTATTGAATTTGTGTGATATTTTCACCTGTTCAGCAAGTTTATGTCCTTATATAATCTCTATCAGGGACAAACCCGTATTTTGTGAGGGTTTCAATATGCCGCATTAGTTTATTTCCGCATGAAAACCCAAGCATGATGACGGTCCAAGTCCATGTTTTTCTGCATCGGATTTTCTTTAACGAATCGCCGCTCGAACTATCTCTTCTTGTATTTTCTATTTTATATTCGGTCGGCATTCTTATTCTGCTGTAACAAGAGCACGAAATAACGAAATTACTGCAGGTTCCTATAGTCGTTCTCTTCCAAATACAGGTGGTCGGACTCTACCAAAGTTACGGGAGATACCGACCACATGCTTAGCCGCAGACTGCAGTGAATAACACACTTAATTTTGAGGTTAAGTGTCTTTTCTGTCCCCATTTTATCATAAAACACTGGTAGTTTTGGATTAAACTTACCTAATTCGGTTTTATCGTTTTTAAATATTTTCGGTAGTTACGATTTTTTTATAATTATTTATTGGGTATAAACAACAGAAACACATGCTACGAGGTGATATATATATCATACACGATGCAAGTGCTAACCGGTGTGACCTACAGATCCATTCGTAGTGTGCATGATGAAGTATTAGTCGTCGACGGTCTCTACCGGTGGTCGATCTCTCCCGGGTTTACTTTACAGTAAATTATTGGTCAAAATTCCTTGTTACGCACTATGCATAACATAAGTTTCAGTTCCAGCGCCAAGAAATCACTGAAGATTCAAATTACCTAGCGCCAATTTGTTGGAAATTCATTCATTACTAGTTTTGCCATAAGGCTTTTTTTATTCACCTCTTAGTATAAAAGTGCAAATGGGTTATAATAAATCAAAAACTATTCCGTTTATCCTATTTCGTTAAAGCAATTTATAGGAAACTACCTGGTTCAATGAGAATAACCAGGATTTATTCTTATACTGTAGAAAATACTTGTAAAATGAAAAAGTGTTTTTCTTCAAACTAAACAACAAGTAACATGAAATAATTCATTTTCCAGTGCTTCACCTTCAAAGCTGAAGGACATTGACTATAAGAGGATTGAAAAGCAAAAGAACCTGGGAAGATTGAAACTGACTGTTCGTCGTTTAAAAAAGAGGGTTTCCAATTTAAAACAAGCTTTATGGAATATTAGAAAGAAAAAAAAACTTTCTGAAAATGGTATGGACTTTCTTGAAAAATCTGTTTCTGTGGTACCGTTATCTATGTTGAGAAGCTCTGTTGCGAAGAAACAATACAAGGGAACAACAACCTTTCGCGGACGACATAATAACATTTGATATATGATATTGCAATTTCTGCCTTAAGGTATATTTGTATGTGAGAAAAACGTTTTATCCTTGCTCCTCCAGCACCATCAACTATAAGAAAGTGACTAAACAAAGTTAATTGTGAACCCGGACTCTGTAAAAATTCTTTAAAAAGTCTAAGAATCCTAGTCTTAGAAAATAAAAATAACACATTATGTTGGATGGAATGTCAATCAAAAAGCAAATTGAATTAAGAGACCTGAAAACATGGGGATATGCAGATTATGGAACAGGAGTTAAAGATGATTATCTCCATTGTGCCACTGAAGCTTTAGTTCTCATGGTTATTTAATTAAATGCTAACTGGAAATTACCTATCGCATATTTTCTTATAAATTCTATGTCTGGATCTGAAAAGGCAAACGTGGTAAAGGAAGCGTTGAAAAAATTGTATGAAGTTGGAGTAAATGTTGTATCGGTTACATGTGATGGGCCGTCTGATGATGTTTCGTAATTTAAACCAACTTAAAATACATTTTAAGCATCCAATGACGGTTAACAAAGTATTTACAATGATTGATGCATGGAATATGCTGAAGTTAATGAGAAACAACTGGGCCAGTTGTAAAATATTCCTAAACAGCAAAGGGAACAAATTCACTTTGGTCTAATAACCAAATTGCACGAAAACGTTTGCCGTTTTGGCAATAAACTTTGAACAAGTCATATCAATTGGACATCCAAAAAATGAAGGTAAGCCTTTATTTTCTTAAGTTGTATTACGCTCATTATAAATTCTCATTTTAGATAAATTTAGCTAGCAGCGCAGACTTTAAGTGGAAGTGTTGCAAGCGCACTGGAATTTTTATCATTAGATATGCAACATCCAGAAATTTTACATGGAGCTCCGGCTATTGAGTCCATCAGAATAGTGGATAGATTGTTCGACTAATTGAACTCACGACATCCTTTTGCAAAAGGATACAAAGCGCCTCTCAAACAATCAAATAAAACCTTTTGGAGGGCATTGTTAAATTTGCTATCTTTGAGACATGTGGATGGAAAAATTTTGCATGTATCAAGAAATATGACTCCCATAATTGGATTTTCCACAACGATAAGATCAATATAGGGGGTTCACGATGAACATGTGGTAAAAGAAAACTCCACGTTACAATATCTGCTGACCTACAAGTTCAGTCAAGATCATCTAGAATTATTTTTCTGCAGTGTGCGTTAAGGAAATTAATAAAATCAATCCAAAAATATTGTTTATTGTCATGGGCATAATAATGCCGTCTACCAATTGCACATTACTCATTCTGTATTTTTATAATTAATTACTGATATGTTCTAAATTGATTATTTTTAGTGGAAGAAATGGCTGGAATAACAATCCTACTGTTTATTGGGAGACTGCTAAGGTTTGTCTGGTGTTCAAATGTGGCAATAGGTCACAGAGAACTGCAGGCCGATCTCTATTCATTCCAATTTCTCAAAGTTGCTGGAGGTGGGTTTGTATAATCGAATTTATACAGGTGTTGGAGAACATATGGTTTCCTACCAGCACGGATTCGTAACAGGAAGATCGACTGTTACAAACATAGCCGTTTTCACGCAGTATGTCTCCGAAGCGTTGGATTCTCGAGGTCAGGTTGACGTCATATATACCGACTTCAGTAAAGCGTTCGATAGGATCGATCAATCGGTTTTGGTTTGGCGTTCAGGTTAAGCTACTGTGCTGTTCTTTTGAGAAATTCTTACATTAGCGGCAGAAATCAGTTTGTTCCTTATAACGGTTTTAAATCAAGAAGCTACCATGCAACATCAGGAGTACCTCAAGGTTCGATTCTGGGTCCACTACTGTTCAATCTTTTTATTAATGACTTGGGAAATAATTTAAAATCTGAAAGTTTGATTTTTGCTAATGATCTGAAGATTTACTCCACTGTGGACTCTATTGACGACTGTCACGTTTTGCAAAATAGTCTGAATTTGGTCGGGGATTGGTGTGATGTCAATAATCTTATGCTGAACCCGGTAAAGTGCACATTTGTATCATATACTAGGAGAACGTTCGCTATTGATTTTGAATATAGAATTCATGACTGTATTGTCACGTGTGGAAAATACCAGGGATCTTGGTGTTATGTTTGATTCGCGCTTTACCTTCAGCGAACACATAATGACGATGATAGCTAATGCATCATTAGAAATGGTAGATCTTTTCGCTATGTCAATACCCTTAAAAAATTGTACTTCGCGTACGACAGGTCCAATCTCGAATATTGTTCTCTGATCTGGTATCTCTGCTATGGTTGTTACAAGCAAAACATTGAAGGAGTATAACGCAAATTTTTAAAGTATCTCTGTTTTAAATCCGATGGTAGTTATCCTGAGCGTGGTGTGCCATATGGCTATTTAACGGGCAGATTTGGTGTGAAATCATTGCAATTAAGTCGGGATCTTTTATGCATAAGCACTGTTTGTAAAGTGTTTAACAGCGTTATTAATTGTCCTGGGCTGCTTGAGGGATTCCATCTGACTGTTCCGCGAATAAACTCGAGAAGTCATCAATTATTTCATTGTGAAAGAGCTAGAACCAATATGTTGAGGTCCCCATTGTCCACTATGTCTCGCACGTTCAATGTGTGCCGGAATTGTGATTTATTTCATGACACATTGAAACATATTTTGACTGTCGCAGAACTTGGTTGTGATGATTGAATTTCATTATATCTGTATATTTTTTATGTTTCTTTCTTTACTTATATTTCTATTAATTTAGTTTTGTTATGTAAAGTTATCATGTTATTTATTGTGTTATATATATTTATATTCTTTGTATTGATACTTTTGTGTAATTGCTCTGTAAATGGGAATTTTCTGTTGAGCAATAAAGCATTTATTATTATTATTATCTGTTCTTCTACACTTTCCTGAGACTCTGCATGAAGATTGATTTAAGTTGTGACGTGCTCGATAACACTAAGATGCTATCCTTTTCCAATCCTGAGAAACAAACTGTATCCCCGAACCTTGATGTGGATGATATAACCATTATAAAAAAATATAATATTGACTACAAGGATATACTTTTATGATGGCAACATCCAACATAAATTTAGCGCCAAAACGCTGCTAACGTCGCAATATTCTATTCTATCTACACCGACTTTTCGAAAGCGTTCGATAAACTTGATCACTCCCTGATACTGCAGAAGATGTGCAATATTGGCTTTGATGAGGATCTCCTGGTGTTTTTTTATACTTATCTAACTAATCGTAAACAATTCGTTGAGTACAATGGACATAGGTCTGATTATTTCATACCCACCAGTGGTGCCCCACAGGGCAGTTGTCTTGCTCCCCTTATTTTATCCATTTTCATTAATGACATATCGGAAGGCTTCTTGAGCAGTTACTTGATTTTTGCTGATGACTTCAAGATTTACAGGGCTGTTCGATCTCTTGCTGATTGCGAATTGTTGCAGGCTGATCTGTCGAGGCTCGAGCTGTGGTGCCATACTAACAAACTGCCTTTGAATGTAGGAAAATGCAAACTTGCTGTATTCTCCAGGTCGCAGAGCACACTTATGTTTCCCTACCGGTTATGTAATACCATTCTTGACTCGTATGAGGTCGTCAAGGATTTGGGAGTCTATGTGGACACCAACTTACAATTTACAACACATGCACAGCACCTACTATGTGACTCTTTTCGTATGCTTGGTTTTTTGTTTCGAATAACTAAAGAATTTAACAACGTTGAGTGTCTGACCAATTTGTTCAATGCGTTGATCAGATCTAAGCTTGAGTATGCTTCCAATATATGGTCTCCCATATATCAAGTACATATAAGACAGGTTGAGAGTGTTCAGCGTAGATTTCTCAAGTACTTAGCGTTCAAAATTGATGGACATTTTCCATCCCGCGGATATGATCATCACATGCTCCTTGACAGATTTAACATGAACTCTTTGGCTACACGTAGATTATATGCTGGACAGGTGTTCCTCTTTAAAATAATTAATGGTATGATTGACTGTCCTCAGCTGCTGCAGCGGATTGGTTTCAACATTCCACGGTTTTATTCCAGAAACGCTAGGTTATTCCATATCCATACACTTCGTACCAACTATGAGTATAGGGCACCTCTATTTAGAGCATTACTTATTTATTTATAAAAGACAGATACAGGTGTTATCCCAATTACACTGCTTTGTTTAATTTAACTTAACTTAACTTAAGCTCTACCTAACTTTAACTAGACTAAAAACTAACTTAACATTAAACTTAAACAACATTAACTAATTTATGTTTCCAGACTTTAAACTTAAGGTTATATTTACTACATTAATTCTATAATTCACTAGATTATTTTTTAAGTTTCATTAAGGTGTTTTATTATCTGTAATTTAAAGTTCCTGTATCTAGTTCCGAAGATATCGCAAACTTGTTGGAGTTGGTTGTAATTTCTAACCATCATGTTGATAGGGGACTTAGATTGGTAATTTGTTCTTGGTGTAATTAGTTGAAATGTTTGATGGTTTTTGAGACGTGTTTTCCTTAATGGAACAGCTAACTTGACATTGACTAGAGATCGACAGTCGTATGCCAGATTATTTACAATTTTGTAAAGGTACAAAACACTTGACAATGTTCTTCTATTATTTAAGGAAATTTGTTCATAATATTTTAAATTTAATCTGTAGTTAGATGTGTGTTCCCTGTTCATTAGGAAGTCAGCTAATCGGAAAATTTTTTTTTGAACTCGCTCAATCATTATTGCATATTTAGTATACATTGGTGACCATACAATGCAGCAATATTCTAGTTTCGAGCGTATATTTGCGGAGAGGGTTTTTTTGTTTTTAAAAGTTTTTGAATTTCGGATGATAAATCCTAGGTTCCTGTAGCATTGATTGGTTATATGCATAATATGTTCTGAAAATGAAAGTTTAGAATCAAATATAACTCCTAGGTCTTTTACAGATGTTACATTTTGGAGAGGCACTCTATTCAAACTATATTGGCAATCTATTTTTCGTCTTGAATATGTGTAGGACATGCTTTTACATTTATCCACATTAAAGAGAAGTAGGTTTTCTTTGGACCATCTATAGATATTATCCAAATCTGCCTGAAGGGCAACGGCATCAAGGTGGTTACGTATAATTCTAAATAGTTTAAGATCGTCAGCAAACAATGAACATTCACTAAATCTTATAACATGTGTTATATCGTCAATGAACATTAGAAATAGAATGGGTCCTAGTGCGCTTCCTTGTGGTACGCCCGACTTTGCAAAAAATGGTTCCGAATTACAACCCAGAATTGAAACGTATTGTGGTCTGTTTGTTAGATATGATTTCAAAAATTTACTGAGTTTAACAGATACTGAGAAATTCTTTAGTTTTTGAATTAGAATATTGTGATTTACTTTATCAAACGCTTTAGCAAAGTCTGTGTAGATAGCGTCCACTTGGTCACCTTTTGCCAGAACGTCCGTTGTGAAGTTTACAAAGTCAGTTAAGTTGCCTGTTGTTGATCTATTTAAACGGAAACCATGTTGAGCATCACTTAGTCGATTTTTAAGATGATAATTTAGTTTTTTACATATTACCATTTCAAATATTGTGGCTATGTTAGATAGTATAGCTATTGGTCTATAATTAGTAACATCAGCTCTGTTGCCATTTTTATATATTGGTGTTATTTTTGATATTTTGAGGGAATGAGGGAAAATTTGATTTTTTAGAGAAAGATTGAAGATTATTGAAAGTGGTTCTGATAATATATCCTTGCAACCTTTCAAAACAAATCTAGGTATAAGATCATGACCAAGAGATTTTTTATTTTTTAATTGTGAAATAGCCAATATTACATCATTTTCTGTAATCGAATTTATATTAAAATATGATTCGTGGTTTGTCATATTCTGATGCTGCTCAGGTTGTTCAGAATCTACACAAACACTCTGAAAGTAGGTAGCGAAAGCTGTGGAGATCTCATGCATTCCAAAATATTGATTGTTTTCAGAAAACATTTGTATTGGTATGTCTGTGCAGTTTTTTTTCTTTGATTTAATAAAATTCCAAAATTTGGTAGGACATTCTTGTATTGACCGTTCGAAACTAGAAGTGTACTCAGAGTATGCTTTCTTAATATCTTTTTTTATTTTGGATCTTAAAGATTTGAATGTTTCTAGACATTGAGATAGTTTAGTTTTTTTGTATAGTTTTAAATTTCTTTCCTTTGATCTAATATCATTTTTTATCTCCGGAGTAAACCAAGGGGGATATTTCATTTTTTTTTGTATTTTAATAAGGGAATACATTTGTTAAATGTGGCGTATATTTTCTCGTAAAATACCCCTAATGCCTCGTTTGCATCTGTATGTACGTTAAGAAATTCCCAATTCTCATGTTTTAGGTAGTTGTACAGTTCAAAATAATTGGCTCTCTTGAAATTATAGCAAGGTGTTCCATTTGGCTGACAGTAGGTAATATTTCTGTTTACTAAAAGTTCAATATTTAATGCTGGGTGGTATTCATCTTCAGAAATAAAGGGGTCTAAGTGCTTGTTTACGATAACTTCAGAGCCAGAGATAACTAAGTCTAGAATTGAGTTTCTATTATTAGTAACGTTATTTAACTGATTTGCTTGAATCAAATTAAAAAAATTTGTAAGTCTATTGTTTACAGCTATGTTCGAGGAATTTATGTTAAAATCTCCTACGATAATATAGTTACTCTTAGTGTTATTAAGTCTTAGTTCTAGAAAATCAAAAAACTCTTCATAATGGATAATATTAGTTGCAGGGGGTACATAAACTACAAATATTTCTAGCGAGTCGGGGTGAAGATTAATTTTTACGCTGACTACTTCAGTACAAGTATTTGGTGAGATAACATTAGTATTAACTGCATGCAATTTTTTATTAACCGCACATAATACTCCACCTCCTCTGGATTTTCCTGTTGCTATTTGATTTCGGTCAGTTCGGAAAACAAAGTTTTCGTTGAAGAGTTCACTATCGTATATGCCGTCGTGTAACCATGTTTCTGTTAGTGTTATTATGTCGTGGTTTGAGCCTGCTACATTTGTGTACAAATCTGAGGTTTTCGTTCTTAAGCCTCTAACGTTTTGATAATAAATGCTTATATGGTTCTTACCTATTTTGTTAGCCATTGTAGTTTATGTGGTGCCGATGTTGCTCTACTTTTCTAAGATATACCGGGCATGCAGGATCAGTTGCGCGGTGGTTACGATTTTGGAGTCTTAGTTTTCTGCAATTGGGACAGTCTAGATTTTCTTTATTGGGACACTTTTCAACAGCATGACTTTCGCCACAGTAGTAACAAGTTTGTTGATTGGTGCAATATTTACTTACATGACCATACTGGCAACAATTATAGCAAAGAGCTACAGTACAATGTTCTTTCACATAGAGTTTTGTGAGGTCGAAATATAAGTTTTCCGTTTTAACAAAAAACTTGAACACTTCTGGATTTGCTTGAAAAATCCAGTTTTCGCGGAAGGGATTGCGACATTTCTTTTTGGTTATAAGTTTTAATTTTGAAAATAAAGTTGTTCCATAGGTGTACACATATTATTACAAGAGTGCAATGCGCGAGGGATCAGCAGTGAGGTCGATTACTTTGACCAAACACTGCGTGGGTTCAGGGCCCAGTTGTCTCGCCTCCTATATCGCTCCGAAGATTAGCTTACTGTGAGATCTTATTTATTATATACGCATATTCTTATTTATTATATACGCATACTCTGTCTCAATAATGTTTATGTTTGCTATCTTAGTATTGGTAACAATTTTTAGTGTTATGGTTTCTTAGATGATGTAAAGTAATTACCTAAATATGTACAATAATTTTTAAGAGTTTGCCTTATAATTGGGTGTTAAACCTGTTAGGCAAGAAATGAATAAATAAATATATGTTAAAATAAATATTGAAGTGAATAAAAAAGCGGTAAAAAAGTTCATTTCTCAACAAGCTTTCGAATCGAGTACTGACAATTTAATTTAGACACACATAACCAATGTGCTCATCCTTGTGGAATCAATTTACTAAAGTTTATTTCTGTTTAGTTTTAAGTTGTTATTGTTACGTTAAATAAAAACCATCAAAAAAAAAACAATACTTCGTCGAGCACGTATTACGCGCCTACATATGGATTGGGGGATTGAGCAATGGACTTAAGACTTTAACGGATGTGTCGCGGTTTTGCCTGCGATCCCCTGGTCGGGAGCGAGTTTGGAGACGTCGGAATGAAAGATTTGTGTACTGTACAATTTCAGAAAGCGTAAGTGTATCCAACAAAAATAGAGATAATGTCGTGATTACAAAAACAAAATGCTCAGAAAAAATCAGGGTTCAATGTGATTCCAGTTGACAATAGCTGCTATAGCTATTGCGCTCCACAGGGTGTTCCAAATTTCGGGACAGAAAGGAAAAAATTTAACAAGTTAATTTTGTTTTATAATCGATAGAAAAGTCCTGTTTATTCAATTATACGTGATGTTGCGAAAATGTTTAATAGATGATTCTTTGGCTTATATCTTAATGAATAATATCCATAAAAAAACTACAACATTAAAAATTAAAAGTCTTGTTGAAAGTGACCTCTTCCAATGCTTTTATGAATTGCAGTACAAAATACCTTTATCGTTCATTTTAATAAAGTCATGTCGTTTTGTATTTTCGAATCCACCAGCGGCGTACCGGAAAAAAAAAATCAGAGGTACAAAAGGGCATGCCCCTGAAAAATATCACGTTTTAGATTCTCATAATCATTTGATATGTCTAATGATGGGAGTACTATAACTTGCATTATAGGTCCCCGTTATACAGGCCCATCTTATTTAGGTGGTTTCTCATGCAGTCTTGATTAAGAACTTCTCCATAATATGCACCTCGAAGTTTATGTCGAATTTTCGTCTGTTGTGGTCCATGGACTTATCTATGATGACATCCCCAATACATGCCCCAATTGTATGTCCCCGATGAGTGGCGGGCGCAGCCGAATGACTGCCGCCCCCGCCTCCATCCGTATCATGATGTGCAAGGGTGGGAGGTTCAACAATGTTATGTTAACTATAATAACTAACTATATATTATAATATACCCACTATAGTGGGTACAGTCGTTGATTGAAATATTTAATAAGATTCGGAATGCTGGTATCATTTTCGTGCTTTGCTGAACTGCACTAGCGCATCTGTGAACGGGCAAACTAAGTTCTTATTCAAGACAATACAATAGCAACAGATGGCATAGCGGCGTTCTGCCCCATTCGTTAATGAGACGTTGCCGTGAGTAGATTTTTTTCTTTTATTCTCTAGATTCGTTGACTGAAATATTTTCTTTTAATAAATGACATAATATAACATGTAAGATCCCTAATATATTTAATATACAATTTCATGCTTATTTTATAAACGATATGATATTTAATAATATACAAGCGTTTTAAAAGAAATAAATGACTAGGGAAGTAGGGTTCAAGTCATAAAAAATGTTTACTAACATTTATCGTTGAATGATTGATTGCAGTTCAGAACGATTCTGGAACTAATTTATTATTTGGTCGGTGAAATCGTTGATTGAAATATTTAATTTCAGTCAACGGTGAAATGCAGAAATATATTTATTACGCCTGCGCGGAGTAACTTATTATAAAGCTAAAGCTTATTATTATAAAATATTATTTATTTTGTGCGAGGAAGATTTGGAGATTCGAGTATTGAGAGATTTGATGGTGGGGGAGTAGCAATGTCATGAGACCCTTTTACTGCGTTGGGTATTTGGAGATTCGGTCCTAAGAGTTTTAAAACTTCGAAAAGCATACACTAATAAACACTTTATTATTTAAGGTTAGTAAAGGTTTATTAGGTTATTTTTGTTGTTATTTATTTTAGAGTTCACAAAGGAGCGTATCATAACGCATGCGCAAAGTGCAAATATGCGAGAAAACAAACTTAAACCAACTTTTGGGTATTTGGAGAATTTACCTCTACGCGCTGACGTCACGTGATTGTCATCCACCAATAGGGGAATACCCAAGTACCTATATCTCTCTATATATATATATATATATATATATATATATATATATATAAATAAACAAACAAAGATATTCAACTAAGTTGACAGAGTATAGTATATCACCGATATACAAAGAAAAATGAAATAAACTAACTTGTACGAATCAAAAAAAAATCTCGTGACACAAGCTGGATTTGAACCAACATCTCCCAATTGCCGGTCAGGTGTTTTAACCAATTAAACTATCGTGGCACATGAATGAAACTTCTTTAATTCGTACATGCCTTGCTTCCTATGTGCTGTGCTACGCCTCGACCTTTTAATTCAAAGGCAACATAGACTACACACTGCCATAATGCAATGTTATTTCTCTTTTGCTCATCGCAAATAAATATAAATATAAATAAACAAACAAAGATATTCAACTAAGTTGACAGAGTATAGTATATCACCGATATACAAAGAAAAATGAAATAAACTAACTTGTACGAATCAAAAAAATCTCGTGACACAAGCTGGATTTGAACCAACATCTCCCAATTGCCGGTCAGGTGTTTTAACCAATTAAACTATCGTGGCACATGAATGAAACTTCTTTAATTCGTACATGCCTTGCTTCCTATGTGCTGTGCTACGCCTCGACCTTTTAATTCAAAGGCAACATAGACTACACACTGCCATAATGCAATGTTATTTCTCTTTTGCTCATCGCAAATAAATATAAATATAAATAAACAAACAAAGATATTCAACTAAGTTGACAGAGTATAGTATATCACCGATATACAAAGAAAAATGAAATAAACTAACTTGTACGAATCAAAAAAATCTCGTGACACAAGCTGGATTTGAACCAACATCTCCCAATTGCCGGTCAGGTGTTTTAACCAATTAAACTATCGTGGCACATGAATGAAACTTCTTTAATTCGTACATGCCTTGCTTCCTATGTGCTGTGCTACGCCTCGACCTTTTAATTCAAAGGCAACATAGACTACACACTGCCATAATGCAATGTTATTTCTCTTTTGCTCATCGCAAATAAATATAAATATAAATAAACAAACAAAGATATTCAACTAAGTTGACAGAGTATAGTATATCACCGATATACAAAGAAAAATGAAATAAACTAACTTGTACGAATCAAAAAAATCTCGTGACACAAGCTGGATTTGAACCAACATCTCCCAATTGCCGGTCAGGTGTTTTAACCAATTAAACTATCGTGGCACATGAATGAAACTTCTTTAATTCGTACATGCCTTGCTTCCTATGTGCTGTGCTACGCCTCGACCTTTTAATTCAAAGGCAACATAGACTACACACTGCCATAATGCAATGTTATTTCTCTTTTGCTCATCGCAAATAAATATAAATATAAATAAACAAACAAAGATATTCAACTAAGTTGACAGAGTATAGTATATCACCGATATACAAAGAAAAATGAAATAAACTAACTTGTACGAATCAAAAAAATCTCGTGACACAAGCTGGATTTGAACCAACATCTCCCAATTGCCGGTCAGGTGTTTTAACCAATTAAACTATCGTGGCACATGAATGAAACTTCTTTAATTCGTACATGCCTTGCTTCCTATGTGCTGTGCTACGCCTCGACCTTTTAATTCAAAGGCAACATAGACTACACACTGCCATAATGCAATGTTATTTCTCTTTTGCTCATCGCAAATAAATATAAATATAAATAAACAAACAAAGATATTCAACTAAGTTGACAGAGTATAGTATATCACCGATATACAAAGAAAAATGAAATAAACTAACTTGTACGAATCAAAAAAATCTCGTGACACAAGCTGGATTTGAACCAACATCTCCCAATTGCCGGTCAGGTGTTTTAACCAATTAAACTATCGTGGCACATGAATGAAACTTCTTTAATTCGTACATGCCTTGCTTCCTATGTGCTGTGCTACGCCTCGACCTTTTAATTCAAAGGCAACATAGACTACACACTGCCATAATGCAATGTTATTTCTCTTTTGCTCATCGCAAATAAATATAAATATAAATAAACAAACAAAGATATTCAACTAAGTTGACAGAGTATAGTATATCACCGATATACAAAGAAAAATGAAATAAACTAACTTGTACGAATCAAAAAAATCTCGTGACACAAGCTGGATTTGAACCAACATCTCCCAATTGCCGGTCAGGTGTTTTAACCAATTAAACTATCGTGGCACATGAATGAAACTTCTTTAATTCGTACATGCCTTGCTTCCTATGTGCTGTGCTACGCCTCGACCTTTTAATTCAAAGGCAACATAGACTACACACTGCCATAATGCAATGTTATTTCTCTTTTGCTCATCGCAAATAAATATAAATATAAATAAACAAACAAAGATATTCAACTAAGTTGACAGAGTATAGTATATCACCGATATACAAAGAAAAATGAAATAAACTAACTTGTACGAATCAAAAAAATCTCGTGACACAAGCTGGATTTGAACCAACATCTCCCAATTGCCGGTCAGGTGTTTTAACCAATTAAACTATCGTGGCACATGAATGAAACTTCTTTAATTCGTACATGCCTTGCTTCCTATGTGCTGTGCTACGCCTCGACCTTTTAATTCAAAGGCAACATAGACTACACACTGCCATAATGCAATGTTATTTCTCTTTTGCTCATCGCAAATAAATATAAATATAAATAAACAAACAAAGATATTCAACTAAGTTGACAGAGTATAGTATATCACCGATATACAAAGAAAAATGAAATAAACTAACTTGTACGAATCAAAAAAATCTCGTGACACAAGCTGGATTTGAACCAACATCTCCCAATTGCCGGTCAGGTGTTTTAACCAATTAAACTATCGTGGCACATGAATGAAACTTCTTTAATTCGTACATGCCTTGCTTCCTATGTGCTGTGCTACGCCTCGACCTTTTAATTCAAAGGCAACATAGACTACACACTGCCATAATGCAATGTTATTTCTCTTTTGCTCATCGCAAATAAATATAAATATAAATAAACAAACAAAGATATTCAACTAAGTTGACAGAGTATAGTATATCACCGATATACAAAGAAAAATGAAATAAACTAACTTGTACGAATCAAAAAAATCTCGTGACACAAGCTGGATTTGAACCAACATCTCCCAATTGCCGGTCAGGTGTTTTAACCAATTAAACTATCGTGGCACATGAATGAAACTTCTTTAATTCGTACATGCCTTGCTTCCTATGTGCTGTGCTACGCCTCGACCTTTTAATTCAAAGGCAACATAGACTACACACTGCCATAATGCAATGTTATTTCTCTTTTGCTCATCGCAAATAAATATAAATATAAATAAACAAACAAAGATATTCAACTAAGTTGACAGAGTATAGTATATCACCGATATACAAAGAAAAATGAAATAAACTAACTTGTACGAATCAAAAAAATCTCGTGACACAAGCTGGATTTGAACCAACATCTCCCAATTGCCGGTCAGGTGTTTTAACCAATTAAACTATCGTGGCACATGAATGAAACTTCTTTAATTCGTACATGCCTTGCTTCCTATGTGCTGTGCTACGCCTCGACCTTTTAATTCAAAGGCAACATAGACTACACACTGCCATAATGCAATGTTATTTCTCTTTTGCTCATCGCAAATAAATATAAATATAAATAAACAAACAAAGATATTCAACTAAGTTGACAGAGTATAGTATATCACCGATATACAAAGAAAAATGAAATAAACTAACTTGTACGAATTTGCGATGAGCAAAAGAGAAATAACATTGCATTATGGCAGTGTGTAGTCTATGTTGCCTTTGAATTAAAAGGTCGAGGCGTAGCACAGCACATAGGAAGCAAGGCATGTACGAATTAAAGAAGTTTCATTCATGTGCCACGATAGTTTAATTGGTTAAAACACCTGACCGGCAATTGGGAGATGTTGGTTCAAATCCAGCTTGTGTCACGAGATTTTTTTGATTCGTACAAGTTAGTTTATTTCATTTTTCTTTGTATATCGGTGATATACTATACTCTGTCAACTTAGTTGAATATCTTTGTTTGTTTATTTATATTTATATTTATTTGCGATGAGCAAAAGAGAAATAACATTGCATTATGGCAGTGTGTAGTCTATGTTGCCTTTGAATTAAAAGGTCGAGGCGTAGCACAGCACATAGGAAGCAAGGCATGTACGAATTAAAGAAGTTTCATTCATGTGCCACGATAGTTTAATTGGTTAAAACACCTGACCGGCAATTGGGAGATGTTGGTTCAAATCCAGCTTGTGTCACGAGATTTTTTTGATTCGTACAAGTTAGTTTATTTCATTTTTCTTTGTATATCGGTGATATACTATACTCTGTCAACTTAGTTGAATATCTTTGTTTGTTTATTTATATTTATATTTATTTGCGATGAGCAAAAGAGAAATAACATTGCATTATGGCAGTGTGTAGTCTATGTTGCCTTTGAATTAAAAGGTCGAGGCGTAGCACAGCACATAGGAAGCAAGGCATGTACGAATTAAAGAAGTTTCATTCATGTGCCACGATAGTTTAATTGGTTAAAACACCTGACCGGCAATTGGGAGATGTTGGTTCAAATCCAGCTTGTGTCACGAGATTTTTTTGATTCGTACAAGTTAGTTTATTTCATTTTTCTTTGTATATCGGTGATATACTATACTCTGTCAACTTAGTTGAATATCTTTGTTTGTTTATTTATATTTATATTTATTTGCGATGAGCAAAAGAGAAATAACATTGCATTATGGCAGTGTGTAGTCTATGTTGCCTTTGAATTAAAAGGTCGAGGCGTAGCACAGCACATAGGAAGCAAGGCATGTACGAATTAAAGAAGTTTCATTCATGTGCCACGATAGTTTAATTGGTTAAAACACCTGACCGGCAATTGGGAGATGTTGGTTCAAATCCAGCTTGTGTCACGAGATTTTTTTTTTGATTCGTACAAGTTAGTTTATTTCATTTTTCTTTGTATATCGGTGATATACTATACTCTGTCAACTTAGTTGAATATCTTTGTTTGTTTATTTATATTTATATTTATTTGCGATGAGCAAAAGAGAAATAACATTGCATTATGGCAGTGTGTAGTCTATGTTGCCTTTGAATTAAAAGGTCGAGGCGTAGCACAGCACATAGGAAGCAAGGCATGTACGAATTAAAGAAGTTTCATTCATGTGCCACGATAGTTTAATTGGTTAAAACACCTGACCGGCAATTGGGAGATGTTGGTTCAAATCCAGCTTGTGTCACGAGATTTTTTTGATTCGTACAAGTTAGTTTATTTCATTTTTCTTTGTATATCGGTGATATACTATACTCTGTCAACTTAGTTGAATATCTTTGTTTGTTTATTTATATTTATATTTATTTGCGATGAGCAAAAGAGAAATAACATTGCATTATGGCAGTGTGTAGTCTATGTTGCCTTTGAATTAAAAGGTCGAGGCGTAGCACAGCACATAGGAAGCAAGGCATGTACGAATTAAAGAAGTTTCATTCATGTGCCACGATAGTTTAATTGGTTAAAACACCTGACCGGCAATTGGGAGATGTTGGTTCAAATCCAGCTTGTGTCACGAGATTTTTTTGATTCGTACAAGTTAGTTTATTTCATTTTTCTTTGTATATCGGTGATATACTATACTCTGTCAACTTAGTTGAATATCTTTGTTTGTTTATTTATATTTATATTTATTTGCGATGAGCAAAAGAGAAATAACATTGCATTATGGCAGTGTGTAGTCTATGTTGCCTTTGAATTAAAAGGTCGAGGCGTAGCACAGCACATAGGAAGCAAGGCATGTACGAATTAAAGAAGTTTCATTCATGTGCCACGATAGTTTAATTGGTTAAAACACCTGACCGGCAATTGGGAGATGTTGGTTCAAATCCAGCTTGTGTCACGAGATTTTTTTGATTCGTACAAGTTAGTTTATTTCATTTTTCTTTGTATATCGGTGATATACTATACTCTGTCAACTTAGTTGAATATCTTTGTTTGTTTATTTATATTTATATTTATTTGCGATGAGCAAAAGAGAAATAACATTGCATTATGGCAGTGTGTAGTCTATGTTGCCTTTGAATTAAAAGGTCGAGGCGTAGCACAGCACATAGGAAGCAAGGCATGTACGAATTAAAGAAGTTTCATTCATGTGCCACGATAGTTTAATTGGTTAAAACACCTGACCGGCAATTGGGAGATGTTGGTTCAAATCCAGCTTGTGTCACGAGATTTTTTTGATTCGTACAAGTTAGTTTATTTCATTTTTCTTTGTATATCGGTGATATACTATACTCTGTCAACTTAGTTGAATATCTTTGTTTGTTTATTTATATTTATATTTATTTGCGATGAGCAAAAGAGAAATAACATTGCATTATGGCAGTGTGTAGTCTATGTTGCCTTTGAATTAAAAGGTCGAGGCGTAGCACAGCACATAGGAAGCAAGGCATGTACGAATTAAAGAAGTTTCATTCATGTGCCACGATAGTTTAATTGGTTAAAACACCTGACCGGCAATTGGGAGATGTTGGTTCAAATCCAGCTTGTGTCACGAGATTTTTTTGATTCGTACAAGTTAGTTTATTTCATTTTTCTTTGTATATCGGTGATATACTATACTCTGTCAACTTAGTTGAATATCTTTGTTTGTTTATTTATATTTATATTTATTTGCGATGAGCAAAAGAGAAATAACATTGCATTATGGCAGTGTGTAGTCTATGTTGCCTTTGAATTAAAAGGTCGAGGCGTAGCACAGCACATAGGAAGCAAGGCATGTACGAATTAAAGAAGTTTCATTCATGTGCCACGATAGTTTAATTGGTTAAAACACCTGACCGGCAATTGGGAGATGTTGGTTCAAATCCAGCTTGTGTCACGAGATTTTTTTGATTCGTACAAGTTAGTTTATTTCATTTTTCTTTGTATATCGGTGATATACTATACTCTGTCAACTTAGTTGAATATCTTTGTTTGTTTATTTATATTTATATTTATTTGCGATGAGCAAAAGAGAAATAACATTGCATTATGGCAGTGTGTAGTCTATGTTGCCTTTGAATTAAAAGGTCGAGGCGTAGCACAGCACATAGGAAGCAAGGCATGTACGAATTAAAGAAGTTTCATTCATGTGCCACGATAGTTTAATTGGTTAAAACACCTGACCGGCAATTGGGAGATGTTGGTTCAAATCCAGCTTGTGTCACGAGATTTTTTTGATTCGTACAAGTTAGTTTATTTCATTTTTCTTTGTATATCGGTGATATACTATACTCTGTCAACTTAGTTGAATATCTTTGTTTGTTTATTTATATTTATATTTATTTGCGATGAGCAAAAGAGAAATAACATTGCATTATGGCAGTGTGTAGTCTATGTTGCCTTTGAATTAAAAGGTCGAGGCGTAGCACAGCACATAGGAAGCAAGGCATGTACGAATTAAAGAAGTTTCATTCATGTGCCACGATAGTTTAATTGGTTAAAACACCTGACCGGCAATTGGGAGATGTTGGTTCAAATCCAGCTTGTGTCACGAGATTTTTTTGATTCGTACAAGTTAGTTTATTTCATTTTTCTTTGTATATATATATATATATATATATTTGTGTTGTTAATGTGCTTAGAATCGTTGTGTTGTTACTGTGCTTAGAATCGCTGTGTGTGTGATAATGGATTTTGCCACCAAATATAAATGTGTATATTTTGACTGTGGAAATACCGCAAACAACAAAGTGTCGCTTTTTCGATTTCCCCTGAAGGATCCAATGAGAATCCGCAAATGGTTGGAAAATTGCGGCAATTTATTTTTGCTTCAATTTATCGATCAACTTGACGAACTTGAGGGATATAAAGTATGCGAGAAACATTTTGACTCCAATGCGTTTACGGACAAGAATCACAGAACCAGACTACTGAAAAGTGCTATTCCCCTACCACACCATCAAGTCTCTCATAAAATACATGAAGGTAAGTCTGTCAATATTGAAGTTATTCTTGATAGGTTACATACATAAATACTATAAAAATATATAAAATTCGACGCAGGACGCAAACTACCACCCTTTTATTTTTAAAAATAATTTTTAATATTTTGGGAGAAAAAGCGTTGATAAAAATATTTAATACTCTTAATAATTAATAAATTAGTATTTCTGATGGTCGAAATTAGGATATAGCACTTACTCCATTTTTGCAGGGGTTTGTCATGCAATTAGGCTGAAAAATTTGTATATATATTTTGGAATATATGATATCATTAATCGTTTTAGAGATTTTAAAGTTTTTTGGATTTGATATCATCAAACACAATTTTTAATTTTGGGGTCTAGTTAGCGATGGTCATGTTTTTATTACGAATAGTCTGCTATAAGACATTAATTCAGTCAGTCGATCAATCAGTATATCACTTTTCAGATAACGAATGCTTAGTGGTCACCAAAACCGCCAACTCGGAAAACATATTGCAAAAGAAGCATAGAGTTTTCTGACGATTTTTCTGACAACGATATTAAAATAATTACGTCAAGTGTCTCAGCCGTCGAGCTTCCTGGAGAACATCAATCCCAATCGCGCGAAGTAAAGACGTTCACGCAATTTCAGATACCCAGTTCTAAAATTAAAAAAGCGAAATGCGACGGTCCCAAGATCTCTCCCGGTGATGCACATAATATAAAAAAGAAATATAAATCAATATTACAACAAAATCTGAGGTTGCGTCGTAAATGTTCACGTTTGAAAGCTCAGAGCGACCCAAAATTTGTCTTGAGATTATTATTAAATAAGCGTAGCAAAGCAGTCCAAGTATTTACTAAAATGCAGGTTTTTCACAAAAAATCGCAAAAATGGAACCAGGACGAAAAAGATTTGGCCCTATCTTTGTATTATAAATCTCCGGGACTGTACAACAATTTGTTGGCTCGTGGATTTATATTACCATCTGTGTCCACTATTACAACTTGGTTGAAGTCGTTCAACTTAAGGACTGGCGTCAATACCAACTTAGTCAACTTGTTGGAAAAGAAAGTGGAGGTAATGGAGGACGTGGAAAGGAAGTGTGTTATTATGGTAGATGAAATTAAACTAGAAAAAGGTAGCACAATTTGTTTTATTCCTAATGTTAGATATTTACAAAATCGTTTTTTTTTTGTAGAAAATATATAATAATAATAATAATAATAATAATCGATACCTACGTATCGATTATAACGCTTACCATGATTTATTGGAAGGATTTGAAGATTTTGGAGATCTGGGAAGATCAGAGAAACTGGCAACACAAGGCGTTGTTTTCTATTTAAGAGGGCTTTATTACTCTTGGAAAATTCCTTTCTGTTATTTTAGTTCAG
This sequence comes from Apoderus coryli, assembly GCA_911728435.2. NCBI lineage: Eukaryota > Metazoa > Arthropoda > Insecta > Coleoptera > Attelabidae > Apoderus > Apoderus coryli. The sequence continues at coordinate 2,771,944 of OU452204.1, read as the reverse complement.
CCTCTTCCGTAAAAGCCGAAATTTTGGTCAAATTAATAAAAATGGTGGTTTCCAAAGTAATTGCTATTGGATTATCTCCTAAAGTTCTTGTTGCCGATCAAGGTTCCACCGATAGGTTAGCCTTTAAAAAACTTACGGCAGCTGAGAAGACACCTTATTTTGATATGAATGGGCATCGCATTACAATTTTATTTGACACTCCACATTTACTTAAGTCGTTAAGGAATAACCTAATGAACAATAAATTGGAAACGTTTGTAGGCGGAGACAAAGTTAGTTGGTCAGATTTTACAAAAACTTACGACTTAGATAAAGCAAGTAACGTTGCTAGATCTATGTTGCGGATTTCAGAAAAGCACGTGAATCCGACTAACTTTCAAAAAATGCGTGTTAAATACGCAGCACAAGTATTTAGCAGTAGCGTCTCTGCCGCAATATTAACTGCCCATCAAATAAAACAGCTTAATAGTCCAAGTGCCAAGAACACTGCGACATTTTTTCAAAAAGTAAATAATATTTTTGACGTTCTCAATGCAAAATGTCTGTCAGATCCCAATCCGTTCAAGAGAGGTTTAAGTACGAAAAATAACTTACCCATGAAAACGCTTCATGAAGGTTTGGAATTGTTTTCTAACATCCGGTTTGTCGAAAATGGCAAAGAACGCAATCATATCTATTGCCTAGAGGGATTCAGGTGGACTATCACCGGGATACTTCAACTGTGGGATAACGCCGTGGCAGAGGGAATGGTGTATCTGCTCACATCTCGATTAAACCAGGATCCGTTAGAGAATTTCTTTTCTGTCGTTAGAACCCGGGTTGGATATAATCCATATCCCAAAGTAAAAGGATTAAGAATTGGATTACAACAAAATATCCACATTCGCCTACAAGCAACAGCTGGTGCAAATTGTGAATGTGATGACGATGAACCATTGCCTTTAGTAAAGGACACATCTGTAACTCCATATTCACAAACTAAAACAGCTCTTATTGAAGCCAAGTCTTCAATATTACGAACATCAACTGAATAAGTTGATATAAGCCATGGATCCACAGATGACCAAATCGACGTCGAGCCAACCATAGAAGATTGCCCGATTACTTACGTTGCTGGATATTTGGCACATTTTATGTTAAAAAAAATTAAATGCCTTGAATGTAAAAAGTGCTTCATTCTAGACGAGGACGTAGTCGTGCGGCCCCCACGAATCCTTGGTTTTCAATAAAAATTATGGAGCGGATGGAATCATGAGTGTTTTGACTCGCTAGCTCAGCGATTTATTTTGTGTTTTGTTTGGAAAAGAAACTGGATTGTTTTGTGTTTTTAATTAAACTTATTTTATTATGTAACAAATTAACTAGTAAGTTCAACAAACAACATATTATTATTAATTATTAAAGATTATTTACATAGCCAAACCAAATACATTTCTTTGCTTGTACCAAGAAAATGGCAGTGATCTGATCTTGGCTATTACCTACAGTGGACTGTGAAAAATATAAAAATTTTACTTTGCGTCGCAACGCCGTTCAAAAACAAAAGAATATAAAACGCAGACAGGCGGCTCGCGTTAAAGGAATTATAAGGAATATTTGGCCACCTGCATTACGAGAACAGGGTCGAACTCAGTATTAGCATATTAGTGATTAAAGAAAAGAAAGAAAATAAAATACATGTAAACTAAATTAATCTGAACAATGAGTTTAAAGAGACCAACACACAAATTTTGTTTATTAATTAGTTGCCTACTAAAAAAATTTGAAGATTTATTTGACAGATATAAATTAAAAAATGGGTTGGTAGAAAATATAAAACATGACTTAATTTTAGTTACGGGAACATGACCAGTTTTGGTTTGATCAGTGTGGTGACCATCGCAATATTATTATTAAACAATTAATAAAAATAAAATTATTTAGGGCTGTTAAGTGGGTTAGTTCTAGTACTAATAAAATTAAAGATAACGAATCAGGTAAACCACATAGGAAAATAAGAATATTACATTAGAGTTTGGACTTATAGGTATATTAGTCATCGGACAAACTGTTTCTTATATTATGTTATGCCGTTGATTGAAATAATTAAATATTTCAATATGCAAATATAGTTGCATTCACGGTTAGATGGAATGGGTTTATTTTTTATTTATTTTCTCAAGTTGCTGTTAAATTTTGGTGTATTGTTTAATTATTAATAAAAACATACTGAAACTAACAAATAAAAACATAAAAAAAAAACTTTCTAAATTACGAGTTTAATTTTTTTTAGTCGGACACTGGAGTCCACAGGGGTTTACCAACTCAAGTGTAAAGATTGTCCAAAAGTTTATATTGGTCAAAATGGACGCAATTTCAAAACACATTTGAAAGAACATAAAAATTCATACATCACTAATAATACAAATTCTACTTATTCCAATCATTTTATAGCAGATAACCATAGTTTTAATAGCAAAAAATTGACTTTACTAGAAGCACTAGAAATTAACAAATTAAGAAATACAGAAAATCTTCTAAACGACAAAACCAATATAAATAATTCTCCTCTTTTGAAATTGTTTGCCTGTCTTGTACCTTTAAATTTTATTTCAATGTAAAAAACTGTTATGTTGGTATTTACCACTTGAGTTCATTTCTGGGGTTTCCATATATTTTTTTTATACCTTACACTATATTACTTTACTTACCTGTTTTTACCTAATAGTATAGAAAACCAACTCCAGGTAAACAAAGTAATATTGTGTAAGGTATAAAAAAATATATATGGAAAAACCCAGAAATGAGCTTATGTCAGATATTCTTTTACCATTTTAGAAGAAGCTACTGTGTAGCGAAACACGTGTAATGTACATAAATTAAAAATAAAATTAGTGGAAATTAATAACTTTAATTTAATATGAATATCCATGGACAGTTACATAATATCAAGTTTACAGGTTGGGTAGATGGGGGATAGATACTAGATAGTTTGTAGGTTACTAAAATAACGTCCCATATTTCAAAAACCATAAGTTATTCAACCTATGTTTTTAGAGGTAAACCACCCAAAAATTAGTTATGCCACATTTTGTTAAAGTTCTGATGGTAAAACCACGAACTCCCTGTATAGCATACATTTTTTTTTCACATTGGTACAGACCATTATAAATCGATCTTTGCCATTGTCATTTAGAAAACTAAGTTATGTCAAACAATTAGTTATATAAAAAATTTATTATCTTTTTGCCTTTTAGTAGCCTTCAAGAACACAAAATCACAAAAATTTCCCTGCAGAAATGTGTCATTTTCTTTTCCCTGCCTTTAGAATAGCCGAAATCTGTTACATTAAAACCCATTTTTGGCCTTGTATTTTAGACATTTTTCCGAAAATAGAAAAAAATTCATATATATAACCTTCAACTTTTTAAGGTTCGGGTTAATTTCTTTTTAATCTCTTCAGATCGCCCATGAGGTTCAATAGGTATATCCTTAGCGAGTCGAAATCAATATAAAAAAAATTCTTGTGCATTTCCTATGGTACCATTTCCACAGTCAACAATTAACTGAAAATTGAGATCTATCAATTAGCTCCAAACATGCCGTACAGTACAGAAATCAAAAATAATATTGTAAGGACAACCTGTATATACGCAAATGTATAAGTATATTATTTGTTTTATGTATTTAAAATTCTTTTATTTGCTATCCTAAACAATTTTTTTTTATAACTTGAACGTTGAATTTAACCGTTGATTGAATATTTAATTTAACATAGGTAATGTATGATTTATATTTAAATAATTTATCGAGGATAAGTAATATATTTATTAAAGCAAATTATATATTTAGAGACAATAAATTTCTGGAAACAGTTCCATACAAGAAACGAAAAATTCAAAGACATAACCACTTGATTAAATTCATGCTCTCCTACGTTAAAACACTTTTACAATGAATAAGCGAACAAAACCGTTGATTGAAATATTAAATATTTCAATCAACGACAAAACTACCTCCGGTTATTACTACCACTACTGTTGAATCGGCAACATCTAGTTTTTCGACGGCGTTTCAATTGATACGACGAAAATATTCATAGGTATTAATTCGTATAGTCGCCGCAACATATGGGATGACGCCTGTTACCGGGTAGGTTTTCTCTGGGAGAGGGGTAAGGCGAGCATAGCGGGGCGCATTGTCCTTACCCCGCAAGCGACGACCCCCTCTCGTCCGGCGTTGCGTATCTTATTAAATATTTCAATCAACGGTATAAACCATAACGTTGACTTGGCTATATATTTAAAATTACGGGCATTTTTAAAACAACAGTCAAATGACTTCAAAGCAAAAAAATCTCGTGTGTTACAACGATATGAAAACGAGAAATTTCTACTAGAGGCTCCAGATATTAGGAATTGTTATGATTCAATAAAAAACATACACTCAAAAGACGAAAAACTGTGTTTTCTATTTAATTCAAATCTTGCGTTAATTTTGGGACACCCTATATACTATTTCAGTGTTTCTAAATCAATTACTTCTTAAAAACTACCTGGAAGTAGGGTAATGCTTCCTATGTTCAGATATAATTATAAGGAAATATAATATGTAAACACCCTAACTTAGGTATTCACAAAAATGAAATAATTATATTTTAGAACACAAAATGGAATAGTTTTTCATTGATTTAATAGAATATAACCTAAAGCATTTAAAATAAAAAATTAGATTACATAGGCGTTCGAAAAGAGTGTAAAAACGGCTTCAAAACTTAAAACATATTTCCTAAACATAGCAGAAATATTGCAATGATTTTTTTTATTATTGTTGGTGAAAACGACTCATTACTACGTAAAATTTATTTATTTTTTCACTGTGAGAATACCATGCCTGAAAATCATAAAGACATTTAAATTAAAGCCAAACGCATCTTTATTATTTTAAGTAACAAAACAGTTGATTATAATCACAAATTACCCTAAAATAAAATTTAAAAATACAAAAAAAAAATATTAACAAAAGGTCTTAATTACAAAACAAAAATATACAATCTAAATACATTGAATTTATAAAATATAAAATTAAATAACAAACTAATTTACATACCTAAAAACTAACATAACTTATGATTTTCACAAATAAAAAAACTTAGCGCGCCAAATAGACTTCCAGCTGCGGTTGCTCTATTTCAATTTCTAGAAGTCTCTTTACCGCATTGCGCATAGCCTTGACCTGTCTCCTTAACCAGGCCAAGAAGATCCGACGCTTATGTCTACACGGGACGACATTCGCGGATATTATTCGTATATTATGTGGATTATGTTCTCCTCTGTACATGAAGATTTCCTCTCCACTAAGATACCGTCTGAACAGTAAATCCCGTTCGAACTCAATAAAGTCTTCGTCGCTTTCGTGTAGATACAGCGTTCCTTCCTTTTCAAAAGGCAACGGACTGCTCGTACGCATTGGAGCTTCTAACAACGCACTAACTTCTAAGTTTTTAGCCATGGTAAAAATGTTTTTAGAACACAAATACAATTTCAAACCACAATTTAATATTACTGTATAATCTTCAACATACAACTTCAGAATGAATCTCATTTCAGAAATTGCTCTCCTTAAATACTAATCTGTAAACAACCATGTACCTGAAGTATGTTTTTAAATAGGTAATAAATAAATAAAAATAATCCCTTTACCTGTATTTTAAAAGAGGCTATGATAATAACATGCTAATTGGTTCCACAATAACTCGTCGAGTTCTTAAGCCAATAAAGCCTGCCGTATGATTTATTTTATACATAAAATCAGCTCATTATAGATCACATATCTTTATTATCTTTAAACTCCTCGATGTTCTGTGTATTATTTTAGATAAAGTCCTTTAAATTAATAGCAAAGATTAATGTACACAATACATTAATCTTTATTAATATTATTGAGTATAATTTAACAATATCTAAAGCTTCGAGTTATTTCGTATACAGTAGATAGGTGTACATACATTATCATACATGAAATTAAATTTTAGTAGTTTTACCGTTTTTTGTTGACATACCTACCGTTAAGGAGTTGTTCTATTATATATGTCTTTAATGTTATCGCTGTCTCTATTTATTCTTTATAACTGTCAAAAAATAACAACATTATTTGAATAAAACGACGTCTACTCCACAAAATGATTTATATATATATATACGTTAAAATTCTTGATTTTAGCTGCCAGACATGTTTCGGACTACACGTCCATCATCAGTGGCTTAAGGAACCTTGTACAATGTTGTTAGATGTGAGGGTCATACTTCATACAAAATTAACAGAGAGATTTTTTATTTCAATCTAAATTGTTTTTCCTTGAAGATGAGAAAAAGAAAAAAACTAAAAATACAAGCAACAAAAATCGACAAATGTTCAACAATTTAATTATATTTTAATTTTAATTTTATTAATTTAATATGTATAGACGTTTAAATCAAAAATCCATGTAAAAAATCTCTCTGTTAATTTTGTATGAAGTATGACCCTCACATCTAACAACATTGTACAAGGTTCCTTAAGCCACTGATGATGGACGTGTAGTCCGAAACATGTCTGGCAGCTAAAATCAAGAATTTTAACGTATATATATATATATAAATCATTTTGTAGAGTACACGTCGTTTTATTCAAATAATAATATTCAATCCTCGATAGATGGATTACTTCAGAAAAAAAAAATAACAACATGCTCGCCCAACGACCTGTCATTTTTTTATTACAATAGTTATTAGTTTTACTAGGCAGAAAAGTGCCAGATTTAATGCCGCGGCTGCTGTTTTATAGACGAGAGGCGTAGCCGAGGCTAGAAAAGCAGCCAAGGCATTAAATCTGCTTTTCTGCTGTTTGAAACACATATTTTTTTTTCGAATGACTTCATTTCCCACAAAAAAAGTCATTCAGTATTATATAAATTCTAAAAAAAAAATGACTGTATATATTTGTATAAAACCCAGTACAAAACTGTAATTGTTATTTACCCACAATTACTATGGAAATGATAGTATCAATAATCGTGTTAATATTTCAAACATTTAGTTGTCAATTTTCATTGAATAACTATTTGAAATGGATGTAAATGAAAGTGATATGAATTGTTCACATCGACACCACCTGAAATAAGAAACTTGGCGGAAAATATGGAATTAAATATATTGCCAGAGAAGTCTAAGTCTTTGAGCTCACATATATAGAAGATTCATGGAATATTTTTAGACAAAAGAAATGTTTAGACTCTTTTTCGTAAAATGTGTCAGTAGCGAAGGTTTTTGAACTATCGATATCGTAGAAAAGTCATCGACGTTATGGTCCATTTACTCAATGTTAGAAACTACACTGAGTATAAACCATAACGTTGACTTGGCTATATACTTAAAATTACGGGCATTTTTAAAACAACAGTCAAATGACTTCAAAGCAAAAAAATCTCGTGTGTTACAACGATATGAAATCGAGAAATTTCTACTAGAGGCTCCAGATATTAGGAATTGTTATGACTCAATAAAAAACATACACTCAAAAGACGAAAAACTGTGTTTTCTATTTAATTCAAATCTTGCGTTAATTTTGGGACACCCTATATAATATTTCAGTGTTTCTAAATCAATTACTTCTTAACAACTACCTGGAAGTAGGGTAATGCTTCCTATGTTCAGATATAATTATAAGGAAATATAATATGTGTTTTGTATTGTGCCGTAATGGCTTTAAGTGGACTGTATATTATGCAAATTAAATTACAAAAGTTCGACTTACCCAAAATGAAGATGATATTGGTAGGTGTATATAGTATATACGTTTTACTTGTAGCTCTTTCTCGTGCGCGCACTAATTTCGTACTGTCCATGAATTAATTTGGGAAAAAATAGGTAGGTGCAAAAGGATAAGGATATAGGTACAGGACCCAGCCAAACTTTGCATATATATTAAAAAGAGAATATATATAAATATGTATAATAAAGCAAAATATAAACTTAAAATTTTGAACCATTGTACCTACTTACTTGCTAACCAAATAAAATCAAAGAAAAGTTTAATTAAAAAAAAAAAAAAATAATAATAATAATTTAATGGGAACGAAACATTCCCACCCACCCTAAAAATGCTGAGGACATTTTTAGCAACAATTAGGTAAGGGACATAATTTTGTAAGAGGCCGCTTTAGCAACCCCTGACTGGTTCGAACAGTCGCAACACGATTAATTTTATCCGAACCTGGATGCAAATCAACAATGCGTCCTAAACACCACTTAAGTGGTGGTAAATTTTCATTCTTAATAAGCACAAGTGTATCAAGTTTTATATTACTTGTATTATTATTATGCCATTTGGCTCTTTGCTGCAATGTATGCAAATACTCGTTGTGCCAACGGACCCAAAAATCTTGGTGTAATCGCATTAAAAGTTGCCATCTGTTCAATCTGTTCACTCTTAATTCAGTTAAGTCATATTCAGGTAAAAAAGACAAAGGTTCCAGAGTTAAAAAATGTCCTGGAGTTAAAACAGATAAATCATTTGGATCGGTACTGATTTGACACATAGGTCTCGAATTTAATATTGACTCTATTTGAATAAGCACTGTATTAAATTCTTCATACGTAAGAACCTGTTCTCCGATTACTCTAGAAAGATGGTACTTTAGGCTCTTAAACCAGCCTCCCAGAGTCCCCCAAAGTGCGGCGCAGATGGAGGATTAAAATGCCAATTAATCATTTCACTGCTTGCAACGGATTGCATAACTTGGCACAAGTATTTGTTCGCACCTATAAAGTTAGTGCCACAATCAGAATAAATGTCCGTACAACGTCCACGACGGGCTATGAAACGACGTAAACCTGCCAGAAAAGCATCGCTAGTCAATTCTGACACAAGCTCTAAATGAAGCGCCTTTGTAGCACAACATACAAAAAGGCAAATGTATGCCTTATATGTTTTAGCACCTCGAAATTTGCTTAATTTTATATGAAACGGACCTCCAAAGTCAATACCAACTTTGGAAAAAGGTTTTATTTGCGAAATTCGGACACTAGGTAAATTGTCCATGTAGGGCTGATAAGGTTGAGGATTAAGTTTCCAACATTTATGACATTTGGCCAGGACTTTTCGAATTACCCTTTTAGCAGACAATATCCAGAAATTTTGTGAGAGTAAAAAGAGAGTAGATTGAACACCTGTATGTAAATAATTATTATGAATTTCAGAAATCAATAATTCTGTGAATTTTGATGAACTAGGAAGTAAAATAGGAAATTTTTTATCGTAATGCAAGGTACAATGACACAATCTACCTCCAACTCTAAGCACATTGTTAGAGTCCACAAAAGGATTTAATTTTTTGAAAGCTTTAGAACGCAACGTACCATTTCTCACATCGGAAATTTCTGTTTGAAAATGAGACTGTTGTATATATTTAATTAACACAAATAAAGCATTTCTACTTTCATTTAGAGTAATAGGAGCTTGAAAATTAATTTTAAAATGAGTAGTTTTGATTCTATTAATAAAACGCAATGCATACACTAGAATTCGTTTTATCTTTGTAAGAGAAGAATGTTTTTGAAGTAAAGAATCAATACAATTTTCTGATTTCTCGACAGAAATAGTAAGAACGATTTTCTTCTCTTCAACTGAACTTTCAAAGAAACTATCATGAAAATTACAGTCCGGTAAATTCCATACAGCTTCTGGCTCAAGTAAAAATGGGGGACCCACCCACCAAAATGAATTGTTTATGAGCTCAGATGGAAACAAACCACGTGACCCTATATCCGCAGGGTTCTGCATTGAGGGTACATATTTCCAACAGTTGGGAGATATTTTATCTTGTATATATGTTACCCTATTGCTCACAAAAGTTTTCCACTTATGTGGTGCTGATTTAACCCAGGTAAGAGCCACAGAAGAATCTAACCATGCGTACATTTTATCAAACTTAATATTTTGGAAAACTTGCAAAATATAAAACAATATCTTAGATAGCAAAACTGCAGCGCATAACTCTAAACGGGGTATAGTTATATGTTTTAAAGGCGAAACTTTCGATTTTGACAAAATAAAATAAGTTTTTATGTCAGTATGAGTTAACACTCGTAAATAAACAACGGCGCAATAAGCCTTGGATGACGCATCCGCAAAACCATGTAATTCATATCCGATCGCCTCTTGAATATTTATATAACGCGGTAATCCCAAATTTGATAAATAAGTAAATTCACCTTTCAATTTATTCCATTTGTTAGAAATATTAATGGGTGCTGTCTCATCCCATGACAATTTTAAACTCCAAATAGTTTGAATTAATATTTTTGCAAGTATTGTAACAGGTGTAAGAAAACCCAAAGGATCAAAGATTCTGGCTAAATATGACAAAATAATTCTTTTTGTGCAAACCGAATCACAAATATTAAATGTATAACAAAAATTATCTGAACTAGGCTGCCATTTCAAACCTAGAATTTTAATTGAGTAATCCTCCTTTGTATCAAAATTTAAACATTGATTTTGAATATGAGTTTCAGGCATATTTTCTAATATTTGTGACTCGTTGCTTGCCCATTTTCTAAGTTCAAAACCAGCACTATGTAAAAGATCCATTAATTGAGATTTCATAAATAAAACTTCAGATACCGTAGAACCTCCTGACACAATGTCATCAATATATGTATCATTTAATAATATGTTTGATGCAAGCGGGAAGTTAGTTTCATCTTTTGTTAATTGAATAAGTGTTCGCAAAGCTAGATAAGGCGATGAAACTACTCCGTAGGTGACTGTATTTAAGAGGGGAATCCGAAATGGTTACTTACAAAAATGTCCGATGGTGGCGCTAGTGAATATCATTGCATTTCAAATTATTCATTTCTTAACTTAGAGTAATTTTCTAGAATATTTTAATACATTCTTCTCCTCAATAGGTGTCGCCAAAAATTAATACATAGTGGCACAAAATGTCATATTTCTATTTTGCGTAAATTATTTTCACATTCTTTTTTGTGCTAGCATTCTTATACGTTTGATGCTTATCTTCGCTTAGACTAGTTATAGTTATATACTATTATATATAAAAAGGATGAATGTAAAAAAAACTGGTTTTATTTACGATAAATAGTCAAGATTTTTAAATATTTTCACAAATTGATGATTTTTGTGAAAACCGTAAAACATAGGTAAATGACACCTTAAAACGAATCCCAGTTATTTTTGAGGGACTATTAAAATACTCCAATACAGGATGTTCTATTTAAAAAACCAGAACTATGATAATACATACTTATCTCTTCTTTGGACCGCCCTGTATACTTGCAGTGTTTTTCCAAATGTATTAGGTTAGCCCTGTTGTTTTAGTTTGTCAGTTTCAAAACCATGAGATGTTTTTTCATGCATCAAAGAGTGTCTTTCCTAACTATGATAATACATACTTATGTATTCTTTGAACCGCCCTGTATGCTTGCAGTGTTTTTCAAAATGTATTAGGTTAGCCCTGTTGTTTTAGTTTGCCAGTTTCAAAACCATGAGATGCTTATTTCATGCATCAAAAAGTGTCTTTCCTAATAGTATACAATGTGTCCAGAAACTAATGGACCAAGCGAAAGCCACAAATTCTAGAGCAGATTTCATGGCAATTCAACGCCAAACTTCTAATGCGAAATTGCTTCCAAAAGAAGTTATAGTTTTTAAAAGATGGCGGCTTAGCATAGGTTTTTTAAAGGTCTCGCGAAAGCGCCTTTAGCCATTGGAGTGAAAGGTGACAAAGATATTTCCCTAAATAGAAGCATTCGTTAGCCATACACTGCTGAATTAAATTGCGAACTTAGGCGTCTAAACGGGTATCAACGGACATTTTTAATAAAAACTTCTTTTTCACTAACTTTTGGAGAATTCTGACATCATTCTTAGTAAATATGAGGTATTTTTATCTCAATATGATAGAATGCTGCAATTTCGAGAAAAATTAAGTTTTGGTTTAATATGCGGTTTAACATAGTACCTATCTATTTGATTTACGATTGGTACAGTGATTATTTTAACAGTAAAAATTTTAAAAATTAAGTAGGTTATTAGGTATTGTGAGTCTATACAGGGTGTCCCAAATATAAGAAATGAACCATAGTTGTGTTTTTTTAAATGGAATGCCCTGTATATGAATATATTTTTAGATTCACCGTTCAAAATAAACCTAACTTTCATTAAAGTACATCTCACCTAAACCTGACAGTTTTTTAAATATTTAAATTTTTATAAAAATATAGACATAATATGAATGAACAAATCACTTGTTACGCCAAATATAAAAAACTCGCAATACTAAATACAGGGTGTCCAATAATATAATTTATATGAACATAAAGTTCAATTCTAAATAACTTGTTTATTTCAAATGGAACACCCAGTATATGAGGTCAAAATTAGATGCATAAAGTAATTATCTGTCAAATATTATAATATTTCCTATGGATAACTTTTGACGTTTTTGTGGAAAATGCACATATTCATGATATTAGGGGAATTTGAAATTGAATCTCTTATGATGCAAAAATTAAAGTTAAATTAAAGTTTTCTTATATATATGTATACTTATCTTTAATTTTGCATGGAAGAGGCACACATATTGGCAATAAGAGGAAGAATTTACAAAAATATAATATTTATCAAGTCAGCCATGAGAATTTGAGAAGATAGAATACATTTTTTTTAATTTGATATTTACTGTCAAATAGTTTGTTGAAAATTCTTACTTAAGAGTTGAGAATTTTTCATAAAACAGTTTTTTATCTGTGACATTTGATTTAATTCAATTCAAAAATGCGAACCTATTCCAAAGGAGAAAGAATAGACATGATTTTTATTCTGGGAGAATGGTCCAAAAACGCTTTGCTGGCATCGCGAGTTTACGCTCAAAGGTTCCTGGCGCAAAATCACCCCAAAAAAGCGGTCTTCGAGAGACTGTTAAGGCAGTTTAACGAAAGATACCACCCAAACACCAACTGCATCAAGAACTTTTCAATATTGATTTTAGCTCGTGTTGAATTTTGTACATGGGCCAGGAACAAAATCATCGCAAATGAAAACTGTTTTTAATAGAGGAGATGAAGAACCAAATAAATGAAGCGTTTAGAAGCGTTACACCAGGTTAAAGTTGTTGAAGGATTTAAGAAAAGGATTCATATGTGCCTAGAGTCCAATCATTTTGAACATTTATTATAAAATTTATCAGTTTTTATGTAGGTATATCTTGTTATTTAATTTAAGTGAAAAATGTATTTATTTATTATGTTATTGTTTAAATTATGGTTTGTCAAATTCTCATGGCCGACAATGACAAATATAATTTTAAAAAATTCTTCCTATTACTACCAATATTGTCACGTTCAGGTTTAACGTGAACTACGAGGGCATTGAAAATAAGGACCTTATCTAAAAGATGAAACACCGAATACCAAGTTTAAATAGATAAAGTTTATTAACAGTTAAAGTTGAGAAAGTTGAGAAGAGTTTACAAAATGATGAAACTTAAATTAGAGACTATAGAGTTATAATAATAGAATACAAATAATATTACTTACATTAAAATATAAGACCACATACGGTCAAGGTACACTATGGTTCACATTGTTACTGCCTTCAGGTTTTCTTACTATGAGTTTAAAATCAGGACACAACTAAACTTATTTCTCTGGAGAGGAGAATTTATAATAAAAGAGTTATCCCTCTCTTAAACAATCTTGCACTTAAATCCTCCCTGTGTGACCAATGATAATGAGGGAGGTTGGATTGAATCAAAGATGGTTTTCTGATTTCTCTTTGCTAATTGGTTATTAATATAATAATTGTATTGCGCCACCACCCCTACGTCGCGTTTATTTAGATGGTGGTGGTCAGAATAGCTGACGCTGCATTTTTCCGTATAACTACCCTTGAAAGCGGAGGGTAAGAGGCAGGGCTCCTGATTCTCGAGAAATAGTGACTCATCTAGATAAACTAGAATAAACAGGAAAATAATATGTTTGTATTTTTCCATCGAATATCTGGGGTTTGTTATTGATTTATAATTTATATTTATTTATTAATAATTTTGGAATCTGTACTCGTGACAATATGTGCTTTTTCCATACATTAAAAAATATACATATCTATAGGAAAACCTTATAGATAATTAATTTCATCATCATCAAATACAGGGTGGTCTACATGAAATTAACAGGTTCAATTAAAAATTCGCATAATATTATGAATATGTGTATTTTCCACGAAAACGTCAAGAGTTATCCATAGGAAAGTATTATAATATTTGACAGAGAATTACTCTGTGCATCTAATTTTTACCTCATATACCGGGTGTTCCATTTGAAATAAACAAGTTATTTAGAATTAAACTTTACGTTCATATAAGTTATATTATTGGACATCCTGTATTTAGTATTGGAGATTTTTTTATATTTGGCGTAACAAGTGATGATGCCTAGAGTGGCTTAAAAAGAATAAACAAATAGGTGTGAATTTTTTCATTCAAATTATGTCTATATTTTTATTAAAATTTAAATATTTAAAAAACTGTCAGGTTTAGGTAAGATGTGCTTTAATGAAAGTTAGGTTTATTTTGAACGGGGAATCTAAAAATTTATTCATATACAGGGCATTCCATTTAAAAAACACAACTATGGTTAAGTTCTTATATTTGGGACACCCTGTATAGACTCGCAATATTTTTAAAATGTAGCCCTAAATCATTTTTATCGAACCCATGAATAAAGCTTTAAGGAAATTAAATAGTTTAGCCACAGTATTTCGTGTAGTATGGCGTGAATAACCCTATATATACGTTCCAACTACATAACTGGTGAAATTTTAAACGCTATTTAAACCCCCAGTAAGGGTATCTTATTTTTTTATAATAACTACCAGCCGGGAGTTTTTGTAATCTCTCTATAGATCATAAAAAATCAGTTGTGTCACCCCAAAACTTTCCCGATTAGTTATAATATAATCAAAAATATATGACCTGCGTAACGAAACAGAATTTTAATAATTATTATAATTGTATTATTTCCAATAAACTAACGTAACAAACTACTCGTAACTACTTTATTCCTTATTATATTTATCCTCTAACAGTAGGTATGCCTACATACCTAATATTACCATAGATGTTTATTCTTTGATATTACTGTACAGGGCTAAAGTTAGTAATCCCTACTCCTAGTACACACGCATATACATATAACACACCACATACAACTATATATTAATAATATAAGTACGACAAAACCATTAGATTTTTGTGTCACTGTGTATAAACAGCGCCATCTCTTCAATGCTGTCCCAACTACGCTAGAATTGTTCCTAGCCTAAATTTATAATAAAATGGCGGATATTTGAAGGGAAATTTAAGGTTTTTTATATATGGATATTGTCTAATACAGAAAGTTTTCACGTACAATTTTAATTACAAGTGATTGTTAAATATATAAATTAGGTAATAAAGTAATATTCTCATTATTAAATATTAGAATCATAGCACAAAATGAGGAAAACGTTGCTGACTTTGAACTCAATTTATTAAGTAATTATTTATTGTTGTAGCCTCAAAATACCTTATTACCTAATCCAAACCTTAGTCTTTAAAACCCTATTAAAATTTTTGCTACCAGATACGTATTAGTGGAGATTTCCATCCACAAAAATATATCTGTAAATTTGAAAAAGTTACCTATGTTTGAACTCAATTTATGAGTTAACTATTTAATCTTTCCGCTTAAAAATACTTCATTACCTAATCCCATCTTTTGTCTTTAAAACCCTATGAAAATTTTTGCTAGCAGATACGTCTTAGTGGCGACTACCATGCGCAAAATTACGCCTGCAAAGCGAAATATGATGATTTTCTAACTCTGTTTTTGAACTAACTATCCAATATTTCAACTTCAAAATACTTCAATACCTAATCCCATCTTTACTCTTTAACTCCCTATCAAAATTTTTGTTACCAGATACGTATTAGTGGAGTCTACCATGCGCAAAAATAGGTCTGCAAACGATTGTATTCAAACGCCCCTCTTAACTCATAATCTTTGACAGGCTCTGAAGGAGCAAAACGCCAAACTATTCTTTGAAATTTACGTTGTGATGGCGAAATGAAAATTTGTCTATACATTTGCCTAATGTCGGCTGTAAAGACTATTGGATGTAACCGAAAACGAATTAAAATGCTTACAATATCTTGTTGTAACTTAGGTCCGGTAAACAACGCCTCGTTTAATGACATATGATTATTTACTGAGTTAGATGCATCGAACACAACTCTAAGAGGAGTACTTGACGACTCCTTTTTAATAACGCAGTGATGAGGTATGTAGTAACCTGTATTAAAATCCGAATGTGCAGATATTAAACTCATATGACCACTATCTAAGTAATCGCGCATAAAATCAGAATACGCAGTATACATCTCCTTATTTTGTAAAATTTTACGTTCCAAATTATAAAAACGTCGTAGTGCAGAAGTACGAGTATCTCCAAAATCTGGAATCTCATTTTTAAATGGCAATGAAACGACAAAACGCCCTTCCGAGTTTCTAATTGTAGTTTTATTAAAATAATTTTCGCAATAAATATCATATGGCGATTGTATTTTAACATCCGGTATCTCTTCAAGTTTCCAAAATTTCTGTAACTGCAAGTCTAAACTTGAAGATGTGGATGTAAAAAATGTATGTATATAGTTGTAGGTATAGAAGAAGGCAATTTCCCAAGAAGAATCCAACCAAATTTAGTTTTAATAGCAATTGGTTGTTCACAATCTCCTTTAATACAGTTATCTTCTAAAATATTTGAATATACATCGGCACCTAACAATAAATCTATTGTACCGGGTGTATTGAAATTGGGGTCGGCTAAATTTAAATTAGAAATATGTTTCCAATTTTTAGTAGGTATAAATGAAGATGGCATATTTGCGCAAATTTTGTCTAAAATGACAGCATCTATATTTAATAACGGAGTAAAATTATTTAGGGGACGTATGGTACAAGAAACACTTGCTTTAGCGGAAGTAATCATTTTATCTAACCCCTGTATATTAATGTAAGTTTGAGATTTGGACAGCCCTAACTTATTAGCACATGATTTTGTAATTAAATTAATTTGGCTACCTGAATCAAGTAAAGCACGAACAGTATGAAAATTACCACACGCATCTTTAATATTTAATTTTACAGTAGATAATAAAATATTTGTATTATGTGATAATCCAGTAAGTGAAGACATATTATTGTTATTTGTAAATATATTATTTTCAGCAGAACTAGTAGATGGTTCCATATTAGGTGCAATTGTATCATTATTTGAATTTAAAGTTGATGAAGTACCAGGAAAATCGAAATGTAATAAAGTGTGGTGTAATTTATTACATTTTTTACACCTCTTTTTAGAGTTACACTTAGCAGTTGCATGCGATGAAGCAAGACAATTAACGCAACATCTATGTTGTTTAATAAAGTCAAATCTTTGATAAGCAGTTTTATTTAAAAACGTGGGACATTGAAAAAGTATATGATTCCCTTTGCAACTAACGCATTAATTTTGTTTAACACTATTATCCGCGCCTGTGCTCATGTTAGTAAAAAATGTTGAAGTATTTTTAATTCTTTTATATTGTGATTCTTTATTACGAGGATAATTTGATGAGTTTAGCTTTGAATCATTTGGTTTAACTCTATTCAAACTTTCACTAAGTGATTCTAAACCAGTACAGTGTTTTATTAAAAAATCGTTAACATCGTCATAATATGGCGTAGTATTAGAACCATATTGAACTCAAAAGTCTTGAGAGTAATAGGATCCAAACGATCCAGCACCATATGCATAAGTATAAAATCCCAATGTTCTGTTGGAAACTCTAGATTATTTAAAGCAGCAATGTTATCGTTAAAAACATCTAAAAGCTCTCGAAGACTATGAGCATCTTCAGAGGTTAGGCGCGGAAATTGAGAAATTTCTTTCCAGTATGTATCTGGTAAGCGTCTTTTATTAGAATATTTGGATACAAGAGAATCGTAAGCGGCTTGGTATTGTTCTTCTGATAATTTAAATCTCTGAACAATACGTAAAGGACGCCCTTCAAGGGTTGAAATAAGGTAAGTAAATTTGTCAACGTCAGAATATGAATCATCTGTATGCACTATAGAGTTAAATACGGCTAAATACGAAGGAAAATCTTTAAAGTCACCAGAGAATTTGCGCAATGCTAGTTCAGGAAGTTTAGCCTTTTTCCTAGGTGTAATAACAGTCGTATTATTTGTGTTATCCAGTATGGATTGCTGTTCTCGTTGAGCCGGAACATCAATGAGATCATAATAAGTAGCCTCTACTTTATTGTATTTTACCATGAAATCTCTACGCACTACCTCTTCAGCAGCTAAGTCCGGTTCGTCAAGAAGAGCAACAATATTCAAAATGGAAACGTGATTTCGTTCAAATTCTTCGTAAATTTCTTTAAGTTGTCGAGATCCGACACGAAAATTTGTAAGAAATGCCTTATCTGCTACAGCTTTATTTGCCAATTCAACCAAATCGTTAATTTTTTGCAAATATAAATCTCTTTTAGCTTTACAACGTTTAATTTTATCGGACATTTTAAAAGGAAATTAGGTACCTATTAGAGCAAAATGTAATAATAATTTCAATTGTAATTATTAAAGTCTGAATAAATCTAGGTAGAAATACCCAATATGTCTAAATTTCCAATATTTTAAAAATTATTTATTTATTAAAAATATTTATTTATTTACTAGTAAATAGGTACCTATTATAATGATATTTAAAGTGAACAAATTGAACGCAGGTATGTATCTGATAAGAAGAATTGTAGATATGTATATCATATACCAAAGTTAATTTTAAGTATATATAACGCAATATGTATTTGCATACATTAAATAATTATTTCAATAATAATTAATAATCAATGATATTGCCCTGGAAAGACATTAAAAATTTTTTAAAGCAAGTAAATAACGCACGAGAAATAATTTTATATAGCAAGTAGGTAAAATGTCTGCAAGTAAATATAAAAGTACTTTTTAAATTCAACGAAAATGAAGATCCTTCGCTCGTGAGGACCAAAATATGTTTTGTATTGTGCCGTAATGGCTTTAAGTGGACTGTATATTATGCAAATTAAATTACAAAAGTTCGACTTACCCAAAATGAAGATGATATTGGTAGGTGTATATAATATATACGTTTTACTTGTAGCTCTTTCTCGTGCGCGCACTAATTTCGTACTGTCCATGAATTAATTTGGGAAAAAATAGGTAGGTGCAAAAGGATAAGGATATAGGTACAGGACCCAGCCAAACTTTGCATATATATTAGGAATTGTTATGACTCAATAAAAAACATACACTCAAAAGACGAAAAACTGTGTTTTCTATTTAATTCAAATCTTGCGTTAATTTTGGGACACCCTATATAATATTTCAGTGTTTCTAAATCAATTACTTCTTAAAAACTACCTGCAAGTAGGGTAATGCTTCCTATGTTCAGATATAATTATAAGGAAATATAATATGTAAACACCCTAACTTAGGTATTCACAAAAATGAAATAATTATATTTTAGAACACAAAATGGAATAGTTTTTCATTGATTTAATAGAATATAACCTAAAGCATTTAAAATAAAAAATTAGATTACATAGGCGTTCGAAAAGAGTGTAAAAACGGCTTCAAAACTTAAAACATATTTCCTAAACATAGCAGAAATATTGCAATGATTTTTTTTATTATTGTTGGTGAAAACGACTCATTACTACGTAAAATTTATTTATTTTTTCACTGTGAGAATACCATGCCTGAAAATCATAAAGACATTTAAATTAAAGCCAAACGTGTCTTTATTATATTAAACAGCAAAATAATTAATTAATTGTAAATTAACCTAAAATAAAAAACTTATTTTTATTTAATAATAATATTATATTTATTGCAAAGAAAACAACAAAAATATACAATAACAATAAATTGAAATTACAAAAATTAAATTAAAGCCAAACGCATCTTTATTATATTAAGTAACAAGGGAATTGATTATAATCATAAATTACTGTAAAATACAATTTAAATAAGCAAAAAAAAGTTAATTTTATTTAATAATAATAAATGGGCTTTATTGCAAAGAGAACAACAAAAATATACAAAAACAATAAATTGAATTTACAAATTACAAAATTAAATTAAAGCCAAACGCATCTTTATTATTTTAAGTAACAAAACAATTGATTATAATCACAAATTACCCTAAAATAAAATTTAAAAATACAAAAAAAATAATATTAACAAAAGGCCTTAATTACAAAACAAAAATATACAATCTAAATACATTGAATTTACAAAATATAAAATTAAATAACAAACTAATTTACATACCTAAAAACTAACATAATTTCTGATTTTCACAAATAAAAAAACTTAGCGCGCCAAATAGACTTCCAGCTGCGGTTGCTCTATTTCAATTTCTAGAAGTCTCTTTACCCCATTGCGCATAGCCTTGACCTGTCTCCTTAACCAGGCCAAGAAGATCCGACGCTTATGTCTACACGGGACGACATTCGCGGATATTATTCGAATATCATGTGGATTATGTTCTCCTCTGTACATGAAGATTTCCTCTCCACTAAGATACCGTCTGAACAGTAAATCCCGTTCGAACTCAATAAAGTCTTCGTCGCTTTCGTGTAGATACAGCGTTCCTTCCTTTTCAAAAGGCAACGGACTGCTCGTACGCATTGGAGCTTCTAACAACGCACTAACTTCTAAGTTTTTAGCCATGGTAAAAATGTTTTTAGAACACAAATACAATTTCAAACCACAATTTAATATTACTGTATAAACTTCAACATACAACTTCAGAATGAATCTCATTTCAGAAATTGCTCTCCTTAAATACTAATCTGTAAACAACCATGTACCTGAAGTATGTTTTTAAATAGGTAATAAATAAATAAAAATAATCCCTTTACCTGTATTTTAAAAGAGGCTATGATCATAACATGCTAATTGGTTCCACAATAACTCGTCGAGTTCTTAAGCCAATAAAGCCTGCCGTATGATTTATTTTATACATAAAATCAGCTCATTATAGATCACATATCTTTATTTATTATCTTTAAACTCCTCAATGTTCTGTGTCTTATTTTAGATAAAGTCCTTTAAATTAATAGCAAAGATTAATGTACACAATACATTAATCTTTATTAATAGTATTGAGTATTATTTAACAATATCTAAAGCTTCGAGTTATTTCGTATACCAGTAGATAGGTGTACATACATTATCATACATGAAATTAAATTTTAGTAGTTTTACCGTTTTTTTGTTGACATACCTACCGTTAAGGAGTTGTTCTATTATATATGTCTTTAATGTTATCGCTGTCTCTATTTATTCTTTATAACTGTCAAAAAATAACAACATTATTTGAATAAAACGACGTCTACTCCACAAAATGATTTATATATATACGTTAAAATTCTTGATTTTAGCTGCCACACATGTTTCGGACTACACGTCCATCATCAGTGGCTTAAGGAACCTTGTACAATGTTGTTAGATGTGAGGGTCATACTTCATACTAAATTAACAGAGAGATTTTTTATTTCAATCTAAATTTTTTTTCCTTGAAGATGAGAAAAAGGAAAAAACTAAAAATACAAGCAACAAAAATCGACAAATGTTCAACAATTTAATTATATTTTAATTTTTATTTTATTAGTTTAACAACCAAATTTTTCCAACAAAATGGTAAGATTCCTACACGTATAATAATATTACATCACATCCTAAATAAGTGATTATTTTACAGATATGTATATACGTTTAAATCAAAAATCCATGTTAAAAATCTCTCTGTTAATTTTGTATGAAGTATGACCCTCACATCTAACAACATTGTACAAGGTTCCTTAAGCCACTGATGATGGACGTGTAGTCCGAAACATGTCTGGCAGCTAAAATCAAGAATTTTAACGTATATATATAAATCATTTTGTGGAGTAGACGTCGTTTTATTCAAATAATGTTGTTATTTTTTGACAGTTATAAAGAATAAATAGAGACAGCGATAACATTAAAGACATATATAATAGAACAACTCCTTAACGGTAGGTATGTCAACAAAAAAACGGTAAAACTACTAAAATTTAATTTCATGTATGATAATGTATGTACACCTATCTACTGGTATACGAAATAACTCGAAGCTTTAGATATTGTTAAATAATACTCAATACTATTAATAAAGATTAATGTATTGTGTACATTAATCTTTGCTATTAATTTAAAGGACTTTATCTAAAATAAGACACAGAACATCGAGGAGTTTAAAGATAATAAATAAAGATATGTGATCTATAATGAGCTGATTTTATGTATAAAATAAATCATACGGCAGGCTTTATTGGCTTAAGAACTCGACGAGTTATTGTGGAACCAATTAGCATGTTATGATCATAGCCTCTTTTAAAATACAGGTAAAGGGATTATTTTTATTTATTTATTACCTATTTAAAAACATACTTCAGGTACATGGTTGTTTACAGATTAGTATTTAAGGAGAGCAATTTCTGAAATGAGATTCATTCTGAAGTTGTATGTTGAAGTTTATACAGTAATATTAAATTGTGGTTTGAAATTGTATTTGTGTTCTAAAAACATTTTTACCATGGCTAAAAACTTAGAAGTTAGTGCGTTGTTAGAAGCTCCAATGCGTACGAGCAGTCCGTTGCCTTTTGAAAAGGAAGGAACGCTGTATCTACACGAAAGCGACGAAGACTTTATTGACTTCGAACGGGATTTACTGTTCAGACGGTATCTTAGTGGAGAGGAAATCTTCATGTACAGAGGAGAACATAATCCACATGATATTCGAATAATATCCGCGAATGTCGTCCCGTGTAGACATAAGCGTCGGATCTTCTTGGCCTGGTTAAGGAGACAGGTCAAGGCTGTGCGCAATGGGGTAAAGAGACTTCTAGAAATTGAAATAGAGCAACCGCAGCTGGAAGTCTATTTGGCGCGCTAAGTTTTTTTATTTGTGAAAATCAGAAATTATGTTAGTTTTTAGGTATGTAAATTAGTTTGTTATTTAATTTTATATTTTGTAAATTCAATGTATTTAGATTGTATATTTTTGTTTTGTAATTAAGGCCTTTTGTTAATATTATTTTTTTTGTATTTTTAAATTTTATTTTAGGGTAATTTGTGATTATAATCAATTGTTTTGTTACTTAAAATAATAAAGATGCGTTTGGCTTTAATTTAATTTTGTAATTTGTAAATTCAATTTATTGTTTTTGTATATTTTTGTTGTTCTCTTTGCAATAAAGCCCATTTATTATTATTAAATAAAATTAACTTTTTTTTGCTTATTTAAATTGTATTTTACAGTAATTTATGATTATAATCAATTCCCTTGTTACTTAATATAATAAAGATGCGTTTGGCTTTAATTTAATTTTGTAATTTCAATTTATTGTTATTGTATATTTTTGTTGTTTTCTTTGCAATAAATATAATATTATTATTAAATAAAAATAAGTTTTTTATTTTAGGTTAATTTACGATTAATTAATTATTTTGCTGTTTAATATAATAAAGACACGTTTGGCTTTAATTTAAATGTCTTTATGATTTTTAGGCATGGTATTCTCACAGTGAAAAAATAAATGAATTTTACGTAGTAATGAGTCGTCTTCACCAACAATAATAAAAAAAATCATTGCAATATTTCTGCTATGTTTAGGAAATATGTTTTAAGTTTTGAAGCCGTTTTTACACTCTTTTCGAACGCCTATGTAATCTAATTTTTTATTTTAAATGCTTTAGGTTATATTCTATTAAATCAATGAAAAACTATTCCATTTTGTGTTCTAAAATATAATTATTTCATTTTTGTGAATACCTAAGTTAGGGTGTTTACATATTATATTTCCTTATAATTATATCTGAACATACCCTACTTCCAGGTAGTTGTTAAGAAGTAATTGATTTAGAAACACTTAAATATTATATAGGGTGTCCCAAGATTAACGCAAGATTTGAATTAAATAGAAAACACAGTTTTTCGTCTTTTGAGTGTATGTTTTTTATTGAATCATAACACTTCCCAATATCTGGAGCCTCTAGTAGAAATTTCTCGATTTCATATCTTTGTAACACACGAGATTTTTTTGCTTTGAAGTCATTTGACTGTTGTTTTAAAAATGCCCGTAATTTTAAATATATAGCCAAGTCAACGCTATGGTTTATACTCAGTGTAGTTTCTAACATTGAGTAAATGGACCATAACGTCGATGACTTTACTACGATATCGATAGTTCAAAAACCTTCGCTACTGACACAATTTACGAAAAAGATTCTAAACATTTCTTTTGTCTAAAAATATTCCATGAATCTTCTATATATGTGAGCTCAAAGACTTAGACTTCTCTGGCAATATATTTAATTCTATATTTTCCGCCAAGTTTCTTATTTCAGGTGGTGTCGATGTGAACAATTCATCATCACTTTCATTTACATCCATTTCAAATAGTTATTCAATGAAAATTGACAACTAAATGTTTGAAATATTAACACGATTATTGATACTATCATTTCCATAGTAATTGTGGGTAAATAACAATTACAGTTTTGTACTGGGTTTTATACAAATATATACGGTCATTTTTTTTTAGAATTTATATAATACTGAATGACTTTTTTTGTGGGAAATGAAGTCATTCGAAAAAAAAAATATGTGTTTCAAACGGCAGAAAAGCAGATTTAATGCCTTGGCTGCTTTTCTAGCCTCGGCTACGCCTCTCGTCTATAAAACAGCAGCCGCGGCATTAAATCTGGCACTTTTCTGCCTAGTAAAACTAATAACTATTGTAATAAAAAAATGACAGGTCGTTGGGCGAACATGTTGTTATTTTTTTTTTCTGAAGTAATCCATCTATCGAGGATTGAATATTATTATTTGAATAAAACGACGTGTACTCTACAAAATGATTTATATATATACAGGGTGTCCTACGGTGGCAACCCATTAGATTATTTCAGAAACTACTTCGAATTGAATTTTGAAAATTTCAGTGTCTATATTGTTAAATATGCTCTACTCAAATAATATAATAGCAACGGCATAGCACTTCCGGTTATACCGGAAGTTGAGGGCAACTTTGTTATTTTAAATGGCACACCCTATATATTATTACATTTTTGGATTCTAAATAAGAATTCAGACATATTTCATGTATCATGTCCTATACCTAACCTCAGTCGTTTTTGACTTATATCAAGGTTTATGTCAAAATTGACAGTTTAGTGCTCCATAAGAATTCCGTTTTTTCCTTGTAAATCAGTATTTATTAATTATTTTGCAGGTATTTTCTTGTCAGGTGGGATCTTCTTTTTCGAATTGACAAGACATTTTCTGATTAGTTTATACAGGGTGGTCAAAAAATTATATTGAAAACGGTTCAAGAAAAACAGTTGAAAGTCAATTTTTTCAAATGGAATGGGTATATTATTATTATTTTATCTTCCTTAGCATTAAAAAATAATACAATTTTGTAATAGGTCATCATTTTCTAAAATGCATAGTTTTCGAAATTTCGTCAATTTAAATTTTTCTGCAGCGCCTACCGTTGTCTCTCTGGAAGCTATCTAATTAATTTAGTTAACCATGAAAATAATGACATTTCTCTGAATTAGTATAAACGTCACACTAACTGGTACCAACAACTTCTTAATTCATTTAATGGTAGATCATCCAAAAAATGCGCCACAACATTTTGCAAAAGATAACCTTCCGTATTTAAATTATGCTCGTAAATAAAATATTCAACATGTGTGTCTTTCACCATACAAAAAACGTTCACACTAAATTTATTTTGAAAATTTCGTTCTCGAATAGCGTGCGGATTGTCAGAAGCCCAAAAATGACTATTTTGTCTATTAACGATTCCATCTCTCGAAAATTTCGACTCATCTGTCCAAATCACTTTTTGCAGAAACCCAGGATCTTCTTGCGTTCGTGTTAAAATGGTTTCGCAGAACCGTACTCGTCGTTCGGCATCACCTGCTTCCAGACCACAAAAATATTTGAATTTAAATGGATGTAAACCACTACTTTTTAATATTTTTTGGGCAGAGGATTTTGAAATTTCTAGATCTTGTTCAGCAGCACGCACTGATGATTCAGGATATGTATTAAAATATGCCAAAACATTTACCACATTATCCTCATTTGTAGTTACAGGTATTTGTAGTCCTCGATTTTGATGACACTGCCCCCACCGTATTTGATTTCTCAAAATTCCTCTTAATTTTTCTCTAGTCATTGTTGGCAAATGCGGGTTTCTCTCGTTAAATACTCTACGCAGGTTCTATTAATCACTTTGTTACATTATCCATGGATTACTAATACATTTACAATATCAGCATATTAATAAATATTTTCCATTTTGCAATAGTTATTGTAAAATATAATGGTCACAAATATTGATAAATAACGACTGGTTGGATAGCAACAACTAATTTCATATTTAGTTTGACGTTTATGCTAATTCAGAGAAATGTCATTATTTTCATGGTTAACTAAATTAATTAGATAGCTTCCAGAGAGACAACGGTAGGCGCTGCAGAAAAATTTAAAATGACGATATTTCGAAAACTATGCATTTTAGAAAATGATGACCTATTACAAAATTGCATTATTTTTTAATGCTAAGGAAGATAAAATAATAATAATATACCCATTCCATTTGAAAAAATTGACTTTTAACTGTTTTTCTTGAACTGTTTTCAATAGAATTTTTTGACCACCCTGTATAAACTAATCAGAAAATGTCTTGTCAATTCGAAAAAGAAGGTCCCACCTGACAAGAAAATACCTGCAAAATAATTATTAAATACTGATTTACAAGGAAAAAACGGAATTCTTATGGAGCCCTAAACTGTCAATTTTGACATAAATCTTGATATAAGTCAAAAACGACTGAGGTTAGGTATAGGACATGATACATGAAATATGTCTGAATTCTTATTTAGAATCCAAAAATGTAATAATATATAGGATATTCCATTTAAAATAACAAAGTTGCCATCAACTTCCGGTATAACCGGAAGTGCTATGCCGTTGCTATTATATTATTTGAGTAGAGCATATTTGACAATATAGACACTGAAATTTTCAAAATTCAATTCGAAGTAGTTTCTGAAATAATCTAATGGGTTGCCACCGTAGGACACCCTGTATATATACGTTACAATTCTTGATTTTAGCTGCCAGACATGTTTCGGACTACACGTCCATCATCAGTGGCTTAAGGAACCTTGTACAATGTTGTTAGATGTGAGGGTCATACTTCATACAAAATTAACAGAGAGATTTTTACATGGATTTTTGATTTAAACGTCTACACATATTAAATTAATAAAATAAAAATTAAAAAATAATTAAATTGTTGAACATTTGTCGATTTTTGTTGCTTGTATTTTTAGTTTTTTTCTTTTTCTCATCTTCAAGGAAAAACAATTTAGATTGAAATAAAAAATCTCTCTGTTAATTTTGTATGAAGTATGACCCTCACATCTAACAACATTGTACAAGGTTCCTTAAGCCACTGATGATGGACGTGTAGTCCGAAACATGTCTGGCAGCTAAAATCAAGAATTTTAACGTATATATATAAATCATTTTGTGGAGTAGACGTCGTTTTATTCAAATAATGTTGTTATTTTTTGACAGTTATAAAGAATAAATAGAGACAGCGATAACATTAAAGACATATATAATAGAACAACTCCTTAACGGTAGGTATGTCAACAAAAAAACGGTAAAACTACTAAAATTTAATTTCATGTATGATAATGTATGTACACCTATCTACTGGTATACGAAATAACTCGAAGCTTTAGATATTGTTAAATAATACTCAATACTATTAATAAAGATTAATGTATTGTGTACATTAATCTTTGCTATTAATTTAAAGGACTTTATCTAAAATAAGACACAGAACTTCGAGGAGTTTAAAGATAATAAATAAAGATATGTGATCTATAATGAGCTGATTTTATGTATAAAATAAATCATACGGCAGGCTTTATTGGCTTAAGAACTCGACGAATTATTGTGGAACCAATTAGCATGTTATGATCATAGCCTCTTTTAAAATACAGGTAAAGGGTTTATTTTTATTTATTTATTACTTACTGGGGGTTTAAATAGCGTTTAAAATTTCACCAGTTAGGTAGTTGGAACGTATATATAGGGTTATTCACGCCATACTACACGGAATACTGTCGCTAAACTATTTAATTTCCTTAAAGTTTTATTCATGGGTTCGATAAAAATGATTTAGGGCTACATTTTAAAAATATTGCGAGTCTATACAGGGTGTCCCAAATATAAGAACTCAACCATAGTTGTGTTTTTTAAATGGAATGCCCTGTATATGAATAAATTTTTAGATTCCCCGTTCAAAATAAACCTAACTTTCATTAAAGCACATCTTAACTAAACCTGACAGTTTTTTAAATATTTAAATTCTAATAAAAATATAGACATAATTTGAATGAAAAATTCACACCTATTTGTTTATTCTTTTTAAGCCAGTCTAGGCATCATCACTTGTTACGCCAAATATAAAAAAATCTCCAATACTAAATACAGGATGTCCAATAATATAACTTATATGAACGTAAAGTTTAATTCTAAATAACTTGTTTTTATTTCAAATGGAACACCCGGTATATGAGGTAAAAATTAGATGCACAGAGTAATTCTCTTTCAAATATTATAATACTTTCCTATGGATAACTCTTGACGTTTTCGTGGAAAATACACATATTCATAATATTATGCGAATTTTTAATTGAACCTGTTAATTTCATGTAGACCACCCTGTATTTGATGATGATGAAATTAATTATCTATTGATCACTATAAGGTTTTCCTATAGATATGCATATTTTTTAATGTATGGAAAAAGCACATATTGGTAGTAATAGGAAGAATTTTTTAAAATTATATTTGTCATTGTCGGCCATGAGAATTTGACAAACCATAATTTAAACAATAACATAATAAATAAGTACATTTTTCACTTAAATTAAATAATAAGATATACCTACATAAAAATTTTATAATAAATGTTCAAAATGATTGGACTCTAGGCACATATGAATCCTTTTCTTAAATCCTTCAACAACTTTAACCTGGTGTAACGCTTCATTTATTTGGTTCTTCATCTCCTCTATTAAAAAAGTTTTCATTTGCGATGATTTTGTTCCTGGCCCATGTACAAAATTCAACACGAGTTAAAATCAATATTGAAAAGTTCTTGATGCAGTTGGTGTTTGGGTGGTATCTTTCGTTAAACTGCCTTAACAGTCTCGCGAAGACCGCTTTTTTGGGGTGATTTTGCGCCAGGAACCTTTGAGCGTAAACTCGCGATACCAGCAAAGCGTTTTTGGACCATTCTCCCAGAATAAAAATCATGTCTGTTCTTTCTCCTTTGGAATAGGTTCGCATTTTTGAATTGAATTAAATCAAATGTCACAGATAAAAAACTGTTTTATGAAAAATTCTCAACTCTTAAGTAAGAATTTTCAACAAACTATTTGACAGTAAATATCAAATTAAAAAAAATGTATTCTATCTTCTCAAATTCTCATGGCTGACTTGATAAATATTATATTTTTGAAAATTCTTCCTCTTATTGCCAATATGTGTGCCTCTTCCATGCAAAATTAAAGATAAGTATACATATCTATAAGAAAACTTTAATTTAACTTTAATTTTTGCATCATAAAATACATGGTGGTCTACATGAAACTAAGAGATTCAATTTCAAATTCCCCTAATATCATGAATATGTACATTTTCCACAAAAACGTCAAAAGTTATCCATAGGAAAGTATTATAATATTTGACAGATAATTACTTTATGCATCTAATTTTGACCTCATATACTGGGTGTTCCATTTGAAATAAACAAGTTATTTAGAATTGAACTTTACGTTCATATAAATTATATTATTGGACACCCTGTATTTAGTATTGCGAGTTTTTTATATTTGGCGTAACAAGTGATGAGTGGGTATATTTATCAGCCCAGACTGGCTTAAAAAGAACAAACAAATAGGTGTGAATTTGTTCATTCATATTATGTCTATATTTTTATAAAAATTTAAATATTTAAAAAACTGTCAGGTTTAGGTGAGATGTACTTTAATGAAAGTTAGGTTTATTTTGAACGGTGAATCTAAAAATATATTCATATACAGGGCATTCCATTTAAAAAAACACAACTATGGTTCATTTGTTATATTTGGGACACCCTGTATAGACTCACAATACCTAATAACCTACGTAATTTTTAAAATTTTTACTGTTAAAATAATGACTGTACCAATCGCAAATCAAATAGATAGGTACTATGTTAAACCGCATATTAAACTAAAACTTAATTTTTCTCGAAATTGCAGCATTCTATCATATTGAGATAAAAATACCTCATATTTCCTAAGAATGATGTCAGAATTCTCCAAAAGTTAGTGAAAAAGAAGTTTTTATTAAAAATGTCCGTTGATACCCGTTTAGACGCCTAAGTTCGCAATTTAATTCAGCAGTGTATGGCTAACGAATGCTTCTATTTAGGGAAATATCTTTATCACCTTTCACTCCAATGGCTAAAGGCGCTTTCGCGATACCTTTAAAAAACCTATGCTAAGCCGCCATCTTTTAAAAACTATAACTTCTTTTGGAAGCAATTTCGCATTAGAAGTTTGGCGTTGAATTGCCATGAAATCTGCTCTAGAATTTGTGGCTTTCGCTTGGTCCATTAGTTTCTGGACACATTGTATATTATTAGGAAAGACACTCTTTGATGCATGAAATAAGCATCTCATGGTTTTGAAACTGACAAACTAAAACAACAGGGCTAACCTAATACATTTTGAAAAACACTGCAAGCATACAGGGCGGTTCAAAGAATACATAAGTATGTATTATCATAGTTAGGAAAGACACTCTTTGATGCATGAAATAAGCATCTCATGGTTTTGAAACTGACAAACTAAAACAACAGGGCTAACCTAATACATTTTGAAAAACACTGCAAGTATACAGGGCGGTCCAAAGAAGAGATAAGTATGTATTATCAGAGTTCTGGTTTTTTAAATAGAACACCCTGTATTGGAGTATTTTAATAGTCCCTCAAAAATAACTGGGATTCGTTTGAAGGTGTCATTTACCTATGTTTTACGATTTTCACAAAAATCATCAATTTGTGAAAATATTTAAAAATCTTGACTATTTATCGTAAATAAAACCAGTTTTTTTACATTCATCCTTTTTATGTATAATAGTATATAACTATAACTAGTCTAAGCGAAGATAAGCATCAAACGTATAAGAATGCTAGCACAAAAAAGAATGTGAAAATAATTTACGCAAAATAGAAATATGACATTTTGTGCCACTATGTATTAATTTTTGGCGACACCTATTGAGGAGAAGAATGTATTAAAATATTCTAGAAAATTACTCTAAGTTAAGAAATGAATAATTTGAAATGCAATGATATTCACTAGCGCCACCATCGGACATTTTTGTAAGTAACCATTTCGGATTCCCCTCTTAATATATATGCAAAGTTTGGCTGGGTCCTGTACCTATATCCTTATCCTTTTGCACCTACCTATTTTTTCCCAAATTAATTCATGGACAGTACGAAATTAGTGCGCGAACGAGAAAGAGCTACAAGTAAAACGTATATACTATATACACCTACCAATATCATCTTCATTTTGGGTAAGTCGAACTTTTGTAATTTAATTTGCATAATATACAGTCCACTTAAAGCCATTACGGCACAATACAAAAGATATTTTGGTCCTCACGAGCGAAGGATCTTCATTTTCGTTGAATTTAAAAAGTACTTTTATATTTACTTGCAGACATTTTACCTACTTGCTATATAAAATTATTTCTCGTGGTTTTACCAGGGCAATATCATTGATTATTAATTACACAGGCCAACACACATTTTGGTGCCTGCGATTTTTTAACTGTTCCTGAGTAATTTTTGGATGCAGAATGTAAAAAGGTTCTCAGATTTTGTCTATCAGATCTAGTTTTTGAGATTTTTTAAAAAATTGTGTATATAATTTACGTTATAACTGTTATAATATATAATATTACTATTGACAGTTAAAAAAAACAAAGACACATGGATTTAAGTATTTATTGCAAAAACTTAATTTACATAATTACATTAGTCACTAATCACATAAAAATTTTCTTTTATACGATTTTCTAGAATGGAGTTTACTAGGGCAGTCTCGCTGAAGGCTCCAGCAGTAGTCCGCCATCATGTGGCTATCCCATCGTCCTTGATAACGATCTTCCATAGTTTTAATATCCTGGTGGAATCTTTCCCCCTGTTCTTCACTACAATCACCTAAGTTTTCTGGAAAACGATCTAGGTGGCTGTGGAGGTAGTGAACTTTTATACTCATGTTACAGCCGAGAATATTAAAATTTGAAAGCATAGTTTCCACTAATTCTACGTAATTGTCTGCTTTATGATTGCCAAGAAAATTTTGTACTACTTGAACAAATGAACTCCAAGCGTTAGATTCAGTCTCGTTCATTGATGTGGTGAATTGTGGATCTTTAACAAGTTGCCTTATTTGAGGACCATCAAATATACCAGCTTTTAGTTTTTCCGTGCTAATGCCAGGAAATTTACGTGACAAATACCCAAAACAATTTCCATCTCGATTTAAGGCCTTCACAAATTGCTTCATTAGGCCTAGCTTGATATGCAAGGGCGGAAGTAAGATTTTTTCTCTTGAAACCAAAGGTTCGTTGATCACGTTTTGTATTCCTTGAATCATGACATCTCTTGAAGGCCAATTTTTGTTAACCCAGTGCTCATTTTTAGCTCTGCTGTCCCAAAGGCACAAAAAACAAGGATATTTTGTATAACCACTCTGCTGTCCAAGGAGGAAGTTAATCATTTTTAAATCAACACAAATTGACCACTGATGTTCTTCGTATTTAATTTTTCTCAAAACTAATGCTATTGTTTCATATTCTTCCTTCATGGTAGTAGAATGACCAATAGGAATTGAGCCATATTTGTTACCGTTATGTAAAAGAACACATTTTAAACTACGTTTTGAACTGTCAATAAAAAGGCGCCAATCATCTAGAGTGTATTCAGGCAAACCCATTTTTTCTAAGAGCCCTTTTATATTGTTACAGAATACCAAGTCATTTTCCTGAGTGAAAAAAGGCAGCAGATCCTTATCTCTTTTACGATAAAATGTAATATTAGTACCTCGACAAAGTAGATTTTTTTCTTTTAATCTGGATGCAAGTAATTCAGCGGATTCCTTTGAGAGATTCAGGTCTCTTATAAGATCGTTTAGTTCTTCTTGATTGAAACACTGCGGAGTTGCTAAATCTGCTTCAAAATCGCTGTCGTTTTCTGATTGAATTCTTTTAACTTCGTCAGACGTTGATGTTTCTGTATCATCTTCTGTCAGTTTGGGTAGACTGCTGAATGATGGAACGGGTATTTCTTCCGAATGCACTACAGGCCTTCTTGCAGAATCTAGATCAGGATATGTCCATTTGTGTCTATTGTTTCTATTTATGCCTTTAATATTAACGAGACAAAAATAGCAGTCGTCATGATGGTTCCGCGGTTCTCTCCAAACCATTGGTACACCAAACTTTAGGCACTTCCTCTTTCCAGTTGTCCACTGTCGCAAATGTTCAACACATGTTTTACATATGAAATGTGGGGCCCAAGATTTATCTTGATCTCCTAAATGAACGCCAAAATAGGCAAGATAAGCTCTTTTCACAAAGTCAGAAATCCTTTTTCTGCTCTCTTTCAAAGTGTATTCACCACACACATAACAAAAAACATCGGGATGATTTGCACAGGTACGTCTGCTTGTGGATGCCATTGTTTCAGTTTAGTGTCTTGATACTACAAAACGACCAAAATTTACACAAAATGATAGCACAACTTTACTTGGGAAAACTCAGTAATATACTAAATCAAGTACAGCCAAGCAGGTATAGAAGGATCGGGTCATAGGCAATTACAGGTATAAAAGTAAGTAAGAGCATTGTATTGAGTAGTTCCTAGTATAGGAACATTGGGTCAGGGACAATTCCAGGTATCCATTTGGCTAATTAGATTCTGGGAAATTCCTATTTTGACGATTAAGTACATATTTATCTCTTTATTTGTTGTCCTTTATCAGAAAAAAATATATCATTTAACCTGTAACGTGTATCTCAAAAACTAGAGCTGATAGAAAAAATCTGGTGGCATTTTTGGAATCAGCACATTAAAAACATCTAAAATCAGATGTTAGATTTCTGGCACCAAATTTTTTTTTTCATTTTGTTGGCCTGTGTTATTATTGAAATAATTATTTAATGTATGCAAATACATATTGCGTTATATATACTTAAAATTAACTTTGGTATATGATATACATATCTACAATTCTTCTTATCAGATACATACCTGCGTTCAATTTGTTCACTTTAAATATCATTATAATAGGTACCTATTTACTAGTAAATAAATAAATATTTTTAATAAATAAATAATTTTTAAAATATTGGAAATTTAGACACATTGGGTATTTCTACCTAGATTTATTCAGACTTTAATAATTACAATTGAAATTATTATTACATTTTGCTCTAATAGGTACCTAATTTCCTTTTAAAATGTCCGATAAAATTAAACGTTGTAAAGCTATAAGAGATTTATATTTGCAAAAAATTAACGATTTGGTTGAATTGGCAAATAAAGCTGTAGCAGATAAGGCATTTCTTACAAATTTTCGTGTCGGATCTCGACAACTTAAAGAAATTTCCGAAGAATTTGAACGAAATCACGTTTCCATTTTGAATATTGTTGCTCTTCTTGACGAACCGGACTTAGCTGCTGAAGAGGTAGTGCGTAGAGATTTCATGGTAAAATACAATAAAGTAGAGGCTACTTATTATGATCTCATTGATGTTCCGGCTCAACGAGAACAGCAATCCATACTGGATAACACAAATAATACGACTGTTATTACACCTAGGAAAAAGGCTAAACTTCCTGAACTAGCATTGCGCAAATTCTCTGGTGACTTTAAAGATTTTCCTTCGTATTTAGCCGTATTTAACTCTATAGTGCATACAGATGATTCATATTCTGACGTTGACAAATTTACTTACCTTATTTCAACCCTTGAAGGGCGTCCTTTACGTATTGTTCAGAGATTTAAATTATCAGAAGAACAATACCAAGCCGCTTACGATTCTCTTGTATCGAAATATTCTAATAAAAGACGCTTAGCAGATACATACTGGAAAGAAATTTCTCAATTTCCGCGCCTAACCTCTGAAGACGCTCATAGTCTTCGAGAGCTTTTAGATGTTTTTAACGATAACATTGCTGCTTTAAATAATCTAGAGTTTCCAACAGAACATTGGGATTTTATACTTATGCATATGGTGCTGGATCGTTTGGATCCTATTACTCTCAAGGCTTTTGAGTTACAATATGGTTCTAATACTACGCCATATTATGACGATGTTAACGATTTTTTAATAAAACACTGTACTGGTTTAGAATCACTTAGTGAAAGTTTGAATAGAGTTAAACCAAATGATTCAAAGCTAAACTCATCAAATTATCCTCGTAATAAAGAATCACAATATAAAAGAATTAAAAATACTTCAACATTTTTTACTAACATGAGCACAGGCGCGGATAATAGTGTTAAACAAAATTAATGCGTTAGTTGCAAAGGGAATCATATACTTTTTCAATGTCCCACGTTTTTAAATAAAACTGCTTATCAAAGATTTGACTTTATTAAACAACATAGATGTTGCGTTAATTGTCTTGCTTCATCGCATGCAACTGCTAAGTGTAACTCTAAAAAGAGGTGTAAAAAATGTAATTAATTACACCACACTTTATTACATTTCGATTTTCCTGGTACTTCATCAACTTTAAATTCAAATAATGATACAATTGCACCTAATATGGAACCATCTACTAGTTCTGCTGAAAATAATATATTTACAAATAACAATAATATGTCTTCACTTACTGGATTATCACATAATACAAATATTTTATTATCTACTGTAAAATTAAATATTAAAGATGCGTGTGGTAATTTTCATACTGTTCGTGCTTTACTTGATTCAGGTAGCCAAATTAATTTAATTACAAAATCATGTGCTAATAAGTTAGGGCTGTCCAAATCTCAAACTTACATTAATATACAGGGGTTAGATAAAATGATTACTTCCGCTAAAGCAAGTGTTTCTTGTACCATACGTCCCCTAAATAATTTTACTCCGTTATTAAATATAGATGCTGTCATTTTAGACAAAATTTGCGCAAATATGCCATCTTCATTTATACCTACTAAAAATTGGAAACATATTTCTAATTTAAATTTAGCCGACCCCAATTTCAATACACCCGGTACAATAGATTTATTGTTAGGTGCCGATGTATATTCAAATATTTTAGAAGATAACTGTATTAAAGGAGATTGTGAACAACCAATTGCTATTAAAACTAAATTTGGTTGGATTCTTCTTGGGAAATTGCCTTCTTCTATACCTACAACTATACATACATTTTTTACATCCACATCTTCAAGTTTAGACTTGCAGTTACAGAAATTTTGGAAACTTGAAGAGATACCGGATGTTAAAATACAATCGCCATATGATATTTATTGCGAAAATTATTTTAATAAAACTACAATTAGAAACTCGGAAGGGCGTTTTGTCGTTTCATTGCCATTTAAAAATGAGATTCCAGATTTTGGAGATACTCGTACTTCTGCATTACGACGTTTTTATAATTTGGAACGTAAAATTTTACAAAATAAGGAGATGTATACTGCGTATTCTGATTTTATGCGCGATTACTTAGATAGTGGTCATATGAGTTTAATATCTGCACATTCGGATTTTAATACAGGTTACTACATACCTCATCACTGCGTTATTAAAAAGGAGTCGTCAAGTACTCCTCTTAGAGTTGTGTTCGATGCATCTAACTCAGTAAATAATCATATGTCATTAAACGAGGCGTTGTTTACCGGACCTAAGTTACAACAAGATATTGTAAGCATTTTAATTCGTTTTCGGTTACATCCAATAGTCTTTACAGCCGACATTAGGCAAATGTATAGACAAATTTTCATTTCGCCATCACAACGTAAATTTCAAAGAATAGTTTGGCGTTTTGCTCCTTCAGAGCCTGTCAAAGATTATGAGTTAAATACAGTCACCTACGGAGTAGTTTCATCGCCTTATCTAGCTTTGCGAACACTTATTCAATTAACAAAAGATGAAACTAACTTCCCGCTTGCATCAAACATATTATTAAATGATACATATATTGATGACATTGTGTCAGGAGGTTCTACGGTATCTGAAGTTTTATTTATGAAATCTCAATTAATGGATCTTTTACATAGTGCTGGTTTTGAACTTAGAAAATGGGCAAGCAACGAGTCACAAATATTAGAAAATATGCCTGAAACTCATATTCAAAATCAATGTTTAAATTTTGATACAAAGGAGGATTACTCAATTAAAATTCTAGGTTTGAAATGGCAGCCTAGTTCAGATAATTTTTGTTATACATTTAATATTTGTGATTCGGTTTGCACAAAAAGAATTATTTTGTCATATTTAGCCAGAATCTTTGATCCTTTGGGTTTTCTTACACCTGTTACAATACTTGCAAAAATATTAATTCAAACTATTTGGAGTTTAAAATTGTCATGAATTATCTCACAACGCCGAGGATCTTTGTTTTTAAAAACTTTATTTTATTTAAACAATTACAATTTAAGTTTCAAAATTATATCTTATACATTCAAAAGCTTCTTTCTGACTGACTGTCCTAAGTGAAAAATAGTATTAAGCAAAGTAATGAAAAAATAACTACATAAACAATTATTAACTTATGCGAGGTAAACAATATTTATCATATACATTTCATATACTTCATATGAAGATTAATTATATAATTCCTCCCCTCGAAGATTCAGCGAAGGAGGGTAACTGAGGTAGCTGAACATCTAACTCCTGGGGTGGTTGCGACTTGATTCGTTTGGGTCGAAGTTTCTTGTAGCACATATATAAAACTCCGATGGTGACGAATACGTAGATTAGAATTGTCCATACACTTGGATATTTGGTGACCTTTTGAAACGTTAAATCGGCTTCATTGTTCAGAAATTGGGTTTTGATATCTTGAAGTTCATCGAGTTTAACTTCTTTTAGAGTTAAGCTCAGGTTAGGTTGAGGTGTGAACTGTACATCAACGTCTAACTCAGGAAACATAATTGCTTAGGCTTAGTGATAACAATTGATGTTTGTTGGCATGTGGAGGTGTTCTTTGAATTTAACAACTGGATTTCGCAAGGGTTGGCTTCGCTGGAAATCTCGCTCAAATTTATATTGTCGCAAATGAAGAGTTTGGGTTGCATCTTCTTACAGGGGGTACCCATAAATGCGTAGTACAACTGATTTATTATTAAATATTTGTTTTGAGGTATAATAGCCTTAAACTGACCCTTCGAAAATATTGGTATTGAAAACAAATGATACATTTCGAAATTAGATGGAAACATTAAAGGAATATGTAAAATATAAGTTATTCTGTTATTAAATATATAGCTGTCGATTTTAATTATTTGTTCAATTACAGGGGTATTTTGTAAAGTTAATTCGACTGGAAATTGTTCTTCTTTAAAATGTTTTTGTAAAACCAGTAATTCTTGATAAAGATCCGAAGTTTTGATTATACTAGGATGCATAATTTGAAGTCTTACAAATAGAATGGAATTTTCGATATCCTGCAGAATTGAATTGATTATTTCGTACATATTTATTATTTGATTTAGAACTTCTTTCATATACATAGAATTTTCTTTATCATGTTGCCTTTGTACGTAACTTGCAAATTCTTTCACTTTCTTTTCCAATAGCTCTTCGTTATGATTTATTTGTTGAATAGTATTATTGAATTTTTCTATGAGAGTAATTGCTAAAGATCCTTGCTTATTTAATTTTGAAGATAATTCTTTTTGATTTTCTTGTAACTGTTTTATTAAACTTTCGTATCGTTCTGCATCATAGGCATCTAAGTTTCCTGTGATGGCTTTAAAGATTGAACCTATTCCATTAATAAGACCTCTTTTTGTTCGAGTTCTTTCTTGAGGAATAATTTCATTAATTTTTGTCTCCACTTTTTCTTCTATAAATCTTAAAACTTTGTAATAATTTGAAACATCAGAATAATAGTCACCATGTGTATTAATTATTTTAATTATTGAATGAGTTTGAGATTTGAGTTTTTTAACTTGTTCGACTATCGGTGATAAATCGTAATAATGTATTAAAGTGTGCGAATATTCTTCTACTTTTGTCGTTCCTAGTTTCAGTGGTATAAGTCCAGTATTTTTATCCAAGTTTCGTACAGTTATTTTTGTCTGTCCCAAAATCAGGGGCAATCTGAAAAGTTCAAATTGTTTACTTTAACTTTTATTAGGAAATTTATAAGTATGCTTTAAAGGGCGTTTTAAATTATCCATGTGGATTTTTTCTCTATTTTCAGTAGACACAGTTTTATTTTGTTCATTTGCATCAGTTAAGGTAGTAGATTTACTAAATTTATTCGCATTCTTTTGTCTAATATGTTTTTTAATATGAACTGTTTGTTGTTGAGGTTGAAAGATACCGGGGTGGTCTCTATCTTTGTTTAGATTTTCAATAAGTTTTTCTTTATTGTGCATAAGATCGGAATTTAGTTTAGAATAAATGAGTTTAGACTTTTCTTTGTGTTCATTGATATAGTCATTAATTAGTATCTGATCGATTTCCATATCAAATGGATCATTACTAGTGATATGTCCATTGATGACATCTATTGGTTTTAATTTTGTTGCAGAGTGAATCGAATGATTATAGGCAAGAATTGCATATATCATTTTCATTTTTATATTTGTTTTTGAAAATCCCTTTGTATTTAACAAACGTATATGTTCTATAATAGTGGAATGGAATCGTTCGATAATTCCATTAGATTGAGGATGGTTAGGTGAACAAAAATGTACATTGACTTTGTGTAATTTGAAAAGTTCTTGTACTACAGTATTCTTAAATTCAGTACATACCATTATCTACTGTAATATGTTTAGGAATACCGTGGTGGGTGAAAAAGGTTAATAAATTATTAACTATTTCTGTACCTGCTAATGTGGGAATGCTATATGCTTGAGCATATTTCGAAAAACTATCTATAATTGTTAAAAACTTCGTTTGTTCTAAAGTAAATGTATCTAAATGGATTATTTGGAAAGGTTGTGTAGGAGTAGGTGTAAGGTTCATCTGGATATTTACAGGGTGTCTCTCATACTTAGATTGTTGACACACTTCACAATCATTAATAAATGTCTGTATAGATTGCTTTATGAAAGGCCAATAGTATTTGGTTTTTATTCTACTTGTTGTTTCGTCAATACCTCGGTGATTAGTCTTACCTTCATGATAATTTTTAATAATGTCATGGATGTTGTCCTTATTTGTGACATCTATTAATTTTGAATTACATTTTTTTAATTTTATAGACGGCCATTTGAAATGTTTTTGTAACGCTGCTGAAAACTTTTCATATATACCAGGTTTTTCATTTTCAAAATAAATGTAATATTGAAAGTTTGGAGATATATAATCTTTTACAAAGTTAACAACATCTTGTTCAAAATTATTTTCGGATATTTGTACATTAATTCTTTTCTTTTTCTCAAATAATATAGTAATATTTGGTTTACTAGGTGAATGTAATACGGAAGTAATAATTATTTGATTTTGTCCAAAATTTAAAGGATTTTCCGTAATTGGTATGTCCACTACAGGGTTTTGTTCTGCGTTTGAATGTATGGTATTGTCGTTATTATGTATGTCATGTTCATCCTGTATATCGTTCTCTGTTTCGTCTAAGTTAACTTGTAAAGATACATTGTCGAGTTGTGGTATTTTATCAGGTAAAATTACATTTGCAACTTCGTTTATAAATTCATCTAAATTAAAACTTTCTGGGGTATTATCTGCGTTTTGAACGTTATCAGTTTCTTTAGTGTGGATTTCGACGCGCGATAATGCATCTGCATTTGTGTTGAGTTTGCCTTTTTTATATGTAATTGTGTAATCATACTCTTCTAGTTTAATACGCCAACGCATTAACTTTGAATTTGGATCTTTTAATGAGAATAGCCATTGTAGGGGCATATGGTCAGTAATTATATTAAATTTCCTGCCATAAAGATATGGTCGGAAATACTTGGTGGACCAAACAATTGCTAATAATTCCTTTTCAATTGTGGAATACTTTTTCTCAGATTCATTTAGGGTTCTGGAGGCATACGCAACGGGAAGGTCACTGCCTATAGGGCCTTGGGACAAGATGGCACCTATCGAAACATTACTAGCATCTGTTGTAAGGTTGAATAATTTGGAAAAATCTGGATATTGAAGTATCGGTTCATTAATAAGAAGATTTTTACAGGTTTCGAAACAAGAAATATATTCATCGTTTAAATCTATTTTTGCACCTTTTTTCAAACACTTTGTTAACGGTTTTGTTATCTTTGCAAAGTTATCGATGAATCTTCGATAATAACCTAAAAGTCCTAAGAATCCTTTTATTTGTTTTGTTGATCTAGGTATGGGGAAATTTTTTATAGCTTTAATTTTTTGAGGATCGGGTTTAACACCTTCGGGGGTTACTATATGTCCTAGATAACCTACTTCTTTTTGTAAGAATTTTGACTTCTCTATTTGAATTTTGAAATTTGAATCGCGTAGTCTCTGTGTAATATGGTACGTACACCCTGTAGAGTAAGTATTTGTTTAAATTTTATATGTTTATAAATATTTAAATAAATGTTATTAGTTGTAAGCAAAATATGTTTTGGACAAAAATTAGGACAAGGGACGATGACCGAAGAACAGAACAGAACGACAGACGATACGAACTACACGTAATTAATTAATAAAGAAAATATAAATGAAGTAGTCTGTCTTTAATTTATAAAGTAACGTTATGGAACAACAAGTTCCCAAATCAAATATAAATTTATTACATGGCGATCCTGCCAGCCCTTTTTCATTATTTTAGTTAAAAATATAATATCAGATACGGCATAATGGGCACTAAGCAATCAAAAGACCAAGTTGTGATAGCACAAACTGCAAGTGGAGATGCAGCAGCAAATTTAAATCATGGATTGACATTGGCAGAATGGTTGTTAATAATTTTAGTAGTAATGGTATTGTTAGGTTTGGTATATGTATTGATGCAAAGGTATAAAAAGGGTATGAAACGAACAATAAGACGAGAAATTAATAATCACGAATTAAGAAAATCCCTAAACGTATTAAATCAAGAAGATCAGGTATGAAAATTTAAATCAATGTACATACAATAAAGTTGATGACCTATGGAATGTGCAACGTGTGCATCGACCCAGTGTTTTAATTTATGTGGACTATTATAGGTATACGTGTAATTTGTTTATGTAATCATATTTTATTACATTTAGTAACAATTTTAAATATTTAAGTAGATATTTTAAATTTAATTTTTGGTATATAAATATAATACATTTTTTTTTAACATACTAAATAAGCTTCAATACCTTGGATGGCTATTAATAAAATTTCGGAAATTTACCAATCTTTATTACAAATTAGATCAAAAGTAAGTAAATATAATATAGATAGGAGACCGAAAAAAAGTTGACGAAGCAAGAGCTATATATTCTAATTTATCTAAAGAAATACAAATTATTAATAAACAAGCTGAAAAATCTGAAATAGGAAGTTCTGAAATAACTGAAATAAAAGACTTAATTTCAAAAATTAAATCCCTTTATAACGAAATTTTACAATTTGATAGAAACGAGGAAGTTAACATTTCTGAACCGAAAATGACTTATTTTGATATAAAAACTGCTGTTAGTCTTTTACCTAGCATGGACCATTATGAAGAAACCACGAAAAAATTAATTGATGCTGTAGAGTTGTATGATTCTATGTTAGATCCTGAAGGTAAGCAATTGTTAATCAATTTTATTTTAAAAACACGCTTATCCAGTGGTGCAAAATTAAGACTAAATCAGAATTACACTACTATCGCGGCTTTAATTAACGACATGAAATCATATCTTCTTACACGTCAATCAGATACAGCACTTCAAGCTAAATTATATCGCGCAAAACAAGGCGAAAAATCTATTGAAGAATTTGGAAAGGAATTGGAAGACCTGTTTGTAAATTTAACAATATCTCAAGCGAATGGTAACGCCGACTCTTATTCTGTTTTAAAACCCATAAATGAAAAGGTAGCTATTAAAAGGTTTGCTGATGGTTTGAGAAATCAGAGGCTAAGTACAATAGTGGCATCTAGAAATTTTTTGTTCCTGAAGGATGCAATCAGATCTGCAGTAGATGAGGAAACAACCACAATACGAAGTTCACCGCAAATGTTTAGAGTTTCCGCAAGAGGTAGGCAACGTGTTCCGCGTGGAAATTTTCGCCCTAGAACCGGTGGCCGTAATATTTCACAAAACAATATCCAAAATCGACATTTCTCTAATCAAAATAACACCCGTACAACAAATCATAATAATCAGCATTATAATAATAATAATAATAGAAATTTTAGACAAGTTTATAGAGGTAATAGGAGAGGTTCAAGGTCAGCGTCACATAATGTACGACTTGCACAACAAAATAACATTACTCTAGATCAAGATTCCTTATTTCAGGAAACAACAGAATTAGTTCCAAGTAATTCTAGTGATTTTTTTCGTGCCTAAAGGCAAGAAGTTAAATCATGTTTTTACATATTCCAATAACAATTCCATTTCTGTTACATTTTCAGTAGAGAATGCTAATTTTCAATTTTTAATAGATACAGGTGCAACTTTATGTGCAATCAAAGCTGAACAATTAAGATCTAAATTTACTTTACATAAAGAAGAAATAGAAATCAAAGGTATAGGTCGAACTTTACGTGCAGAAGGATTTACATTTTTAAAATTAAAGATAGGAAACACTAGTTTTAACCAAAAATTTTATGTTTTTAAGCCATTACCCTGCGCAACAGAAGGCATTATTGGAGATAATTTTATTAGAAAATTTAACGGAGTTATAAATTAAACAATATGACCTAAAAATGCAGAGGAAGTGAAAAGATTTGTGGCATTTTCGAATTACTATAGGAAATTTATTCCAAATTTTTCTGAAAAAACGGTTGTCCTTAATAAGTTGTGTAGAAAGTATGCTAGATTTGAATGGACGGATGAATGTGAAATATCTTTTAATTTTCTGAAAAAGGCTCTTTCAAAACCTCCAATATTAGATTATCCAGATTTTTCTAAGGAAAATGAATTTATAGTACAAACTGATGCTTCAAATATTGCAATAGGTGCAGTTTTACTAAATAAAAATAGAAAACCCGTAGCTTATACAAGTAGACCTTTAAACAAGGCGGAAGTTAATTATCCGACCATCGAAAAAGAACTTTTAGCTATATACTGGAGCGTGAGATATTTCCGACCATACTTATTTGGTCGCCACTTTAAAATTTTAACAGACCATAAACCATTGTTATATTTATTTAATTTAAAGGATCCATCAAGCAGGTT
This sequence comes from Apoderus coryli, assembly GCA_911728435.2. NCBI lineage: Eukaryota > Metazoa > Arthropoda > Insecta > Coleoptera > Attelabidae > Apoderus > Apoderus coryli. The sequence goes on along the minus strand of OU452204.1, from coordinate 2,727,098 downwards.
AATTAAATTTCGACTAGGATTAGAAGAGTACGATTTTCATGTAGAGTATGTAAAAGGTAAGGAAAATGTCATAGCGGACGCATTATCTAGAATAGTTATAACATCTGATGAATTAAAAGGTATGAGCCAGAATGTAATGAATGTTATGACAAGGGCACAGAGTAAAGTATCGAATGACGAAGAGTGTGAGTTGGATGAAAGAACTACTACAAATGTTAGGCCTGATCAACCCAATGTTGTGGAAATTCTTAAAACTCCAAAAAACATCACTGAACTTAGACTTTTGTCAACTAAAGAACTCTCCAAATTTAGTGAAAAAATAACTGAAAAATCGGGTAACTTTTATTATGTACCACTACATTCTATGATTTATTTTGCACAATTAAATTTTCGATCAGCGTTGGCGCGAGACGAAATGTTGAGAAACTTAATTGATTTATGCAAAAAGATTAATATTCGCGAATTAGTTATTTTAAAGAATGAAAATAATGTACATTTTATTAAATGGCTAGCTGAAGGTATAAAAAGTAACTCTAATTGGACCGGTCCCCGAATTTGTATAGTACAAGGAGTTAAAAAAGTAGTGGATCCCGAACAAAAAAGAGTAATTATAAACGATTTCCATCTGCTTCCTACAAGTGGTCACGCAGGTATCAATCGAATGTTCAACACTATCAAAAAATACTATTTTTGGTCAGGTATGCAACAAGACATTAAGAATTTTGTAAGTAAGTGTACTACATGTCAAAAGCAAAAACATTCTAATAAATATACCAAGGAACCAATGGTTATAACATCTACAGCGCATACCTCATTCCAAAAAATATTTTTAGATATAGTTGGACCTCTACCAATAGATGATAATGAATTTTCTTATATACTGACTCTTCAATGTGAATTAACGAAGTTTGTCGAAGCTTATCCTTTAAAATCCAAAGACGCAAAAACTGTATCAAAAAGTTTCGTAGAAAATTTTATTCTAAGATACGGAATTCCTTTAGAAATAGCAACAGATAGGGGCGCTGAATTTATTTCCGCAACTATGGATGAAATTTGTAAATTACTTAAAATTAAAAATATTCAGTCAACCGCTTACCACCATGAAAGTATAGGAGCTTTGGAAAATTCTCATAAAGTTTTAGGTGCATATTTGAGAACTCAAAGTGTGGAATATGATGCAGCTTGGAGTACTTGGGTGCCGTATTGGTGTTTTACATATAATACCACAGTACATACGGAAACCAAATACACACCATTTGAGTTAGTTTTCGGAAAGAAATGTTATCTTCCAAGTAACTTAAAAAATACGTTAGATCCAGTCTACAACTTTGACAGCTATCCTATTGAACTTAAATATAGGATGCAACATGCTCAAAATGATGCTCGGAAAAATTTAATACAATCTAAATTAAAAAGGAAAGAAAATTACGACAAAAATCAAAACCCTGCAATCTATCAAAAAGGAGATTTCATTCTATTAAAAAATGAAACTGCTAATAAATTTTCAGACCCCTGTTTTTTAGGGCCATATAGGGTTATTGAAGACTTATCTCCAAACGTTAAAATCTCTAAAGATAAAAAAGAAATAATTGTACATAAAAATAGAACTAAACTCTTTAAAGAATGATCGTAACTTATATTTTAATTGTATAAATAATTCCTAACATTATGTATCTAATTAGTTAAAATTAAATTATTAATAGAATTATAGTTTACCCATTTATATTATGGTTATAAAATGTAACTAAGATAGGTATTATCTAAAACTAGTTTTGTAAATTTTGGTGAATATATATATTTTAGCATTTAGGTACTTATGCATATTGCAACTCCTGAATAAAAATAATTTACTATTTTTTCGGAAACAGTAAATTCTTTTAAAAATTCCGGGGAGGTGTAATATGGTACGTACACCCTGTAGAGTAAGTATTTGTTTAAATTTTATATGTTTATAAATATTTAAATAAATGTTATTAGTTGTAAGCAAAATATGTTTTGGACAAAAATTAGGACAAGGGACGATGACCGAAGAACAGAACAGAACGACAGACGATACGAACTACACGTAATTAATTAATAAAGAAAATATAAATGAAGTAGTCTGTCTTTAATTTATAAAGTAACGTTATGGAACAACAAGTTCCCAAATCAAATATAAATTTATTACATCTGAAATACTGATCTTAAGTTTTCGATATGTTCTTGTAAGGAAGTCGAGAAAATTATTATGTCGTCAAGATATACCAGACATTTTTCGTTCTGAATACCACGTAGTATGTTGTCCATTGCTCTTTGGAATGTTGCGGGGGCATTTTTCAGTCCAAAGGGCATTCGCAGAAATTCATAGTGCCCATGTTCCGTATTAAAAGCTGTTTTTTCAATGTCCTTGTCATTCATCTCGATCTGGTGGAATCCGCTGGCTAGGTCCAAAATGGTAAAATATTGACATTTTCCGAGTTTATCCAGTAAGTCAGTTATGTTTGGTAGAGGATAACGGTCATCTATAGTTTTAGCGTTGAGTTTCCTATAGTCAACGACAACTCGCCACTTTTGCTTGCCACTGGCATCGATCTTCTTTGGGACTACCCAAATGGGAGAGCTCCAGGGTGAAAGACTAGGTTTAATAATATTTTGATCTAGCATTTTTTTAATTTGATTTTGTACCTCTTTCTTATGAACAAAAGGATACCTATACGATTTTGTGTAAGCTGGTATTTCATCCGTTGTTTTTATATTATGTTTTATTTTACTTGTAAAAGTTAAGGGTTCATTTTCGTTATAAAATATATCAGCAAATTCTCTGCAAATATTAATTATTTTTGCTTTTTCCTCTTCGTTTAAATTATCGATACAAATTTTAGAAATGTCTAATTTATGTTTTTTACTGTCGTCAAAATTGTTAAAATTAAATTTTTCAATATTTTTCCTATCAAAATTTTCTACTTCAAAAGTATTTGATAGATCTAAGGTTATATCATCAGAATTACTGTTTAAAATACTTGTTAGAGCATAGCCATTTGAAGATATTGTTAAACTTTCTGGAATTTCGCAATTTTGAATTTTTTGATAAGGTACTATAATTTCTCCATTATTAATTGATGTTTTAATTTTTATAATTTGTTTGTGTCTTCCAGGTATAGTAATCACATTATTATTGTCAACCTCATTTTTTGTTTTATGAAATAAAAGTTTTATTTTGGTATAAGGTGTGATCAAAAATCCTTTCTCGAAATTAAGAGTTGATTGTAATATTTTCAGATTGTCTAATCCTATCAATCCGTTAAAAGTATCATGAAATTTAAAAACATAAAATTTCAAATTTTTCAATCTAGGTAGTTTAAAAATTTTCGAAGATGGCATTAAAATACTATATTTATGTGTAGATTGTTGAAAAACAGTTGATACAATAAATGGATCATTTTGTATTAATTTTGGAAAAATTTTAAATGCTATATCAGGATCAATAAAAGATTTTGTTGACCCAGAATCGATTAATAATTTTAAGTTATGCTCAGGTAAAATTATATCAGGCAATTCGTTTGAATTTGTTGCATTAAGAGATATAATTTCGGTGTCTATGTCGGGTTTAAATTCAGAGGCGTTTCCTGAAAATTTTCATTTTCAGTTTCAGATGGATTTTCCTCATCAGTAATAATACATGTATTTTCGGTTGGTTGCTGTTGATAATCATATTGACAGTCACCATAATTATTTTCATAGGTAGAATTATCGTAATTTTCAGTTTCATTTTCCATACAGTTTTCATCTGATATGAAATGGAAGTTATTGTGATGTTGGCCAGAAGTTGAAGGTCCAAATCTGTTTGAAACGCTCATCGGTGTGGGTCCTGCTGAATGTCTTGTTTGAACACTCATTGGTGTAGGTTTTGGTAAATTAATATTTGGATTGGGTTTAAAAACGTTTTGATTGTGTTGCTGGTTTGGTTTTTGAAGATTTTGATTATTGTTTACAAATCTATTTGGTTGATTAAACTGATTGTATCTTTGTTGGGGATGTGAAAATTGTCTAAAATGATTATTAAATCCGTTAGATTGGGGTTGGAAATTATTTGATATGGGTTTAGGAAGTGCATTCTGGAATTTTTGTGGTGGATTTGGTTTGAGAAAAGTTTTATTTTGAAAATTTTGAAAGTATTGTATATTATCTTCTTCCGTTACATATTGTAAAGCTTCAGTTAAAGTTACAGGCTTCATGCAACGAATAGTGGTACCTAAAGGTTCCCTAAGTCCTGCTACAAAAGTTTTTAATGCTAAGCTATTATATAGTCCTCGTTTAAGAGTTCTAGCTTCTTGGGTTTCTTCATGTATATCTACATAACTACAGAGTAAATTTAATATGTTTAAACATCTATCGTAAAATGTTTGTGGTTTTTCATTAGGCATTTGCCTAAGCATTACGAGGTCCCTATTAAGACAAGCTTCGTCACGTTGGTCGGCAAAGTTCCTATATAAAACATTTTTTAATTCCAACCAGGTTTTTACATCCTGTATATTAACAACTAGTTTAGCATTACCTTGTAATTTTGATATTAAAGAATTCAACAAATAAATATTTAAAAAGCTATTTGGATTTGTTCTATCCGCAAAAGCATTTATTAGTGATTCACAAATATTTAAAAATCTATTCAATTCATTCGGATTTCCATCGAATGTAGGTATACAGTTAAGGTATTCTGGTTTAAATGTTTGTGCCATTTCTGTTTCTTGGATATTAGCTGTATTATTATTTAAATTATTTTGAGAATTTTCTGAGTCAGTTTGAGAGCTTATATTTTCAGTTTTTACGTTAAATGTATTAAGCATCAGTTGTACTTACATTAATAACGCTTGGGCGACCCGTAGCATTGTTCGATCTTCTTAACTCTAAGGTGGATGGCTGGATCTGCGATTTTTGTCTTCACCAGTTATCTGCCTTGCGAAAGTGGACAAGTTTGTTCCAATTTCCCAGTGATTCACAGTGGAAAGTTCAATTAGGTCAACGATTGACTGGGCGTCTTGATTTTCAAAGAACCACTCTATTTATCACCTCCACAGCGATTATCACTTTGTTCGGATTTTCCGGTTAAACGTTAAAACGAAAAATTGTTCCGTCGATTCGAAAACAATCCCGAAATATATCCTACCGACTGCGCCAATTATCTCACAACGCCGAGGATCTTTGTTTTTAAAAACTTTATTTTATTTAAACAATTACAATTTAAGTTTCAAAATTATATCTTATACATTCAAAAGCTTCTTTCTGACTGACTGTCCTAAGTGAAAAATAGTATTAAGCAAAGTAATGAAAAAATAACTACATAAACAATTATTAACTTATGCGAGGTAAACAATATTTATCATATACATTTCATATACTTCATATGAAGATTAATTATATAATTCATGGGATGAGACAGCACCCATTAATATTTGTAACAAATGGAATAAATTGAAAGGTGAATTTACTTATTTATCAAATTTGGGATTACCGCGTTATATAAATATTCAAGAGGCGATCGGATATGAATTACATGGTTTTGCGGATGCGTCATCCAAGGCTTATTGCGCCGTTGTTTATTTACGAGTGTTAACTCATACTGACATAAAAACTTATTTTATTTTGTCAAAATCGAAAGTTTCGCCTTTAAAACATATAACTATACCCCGTTTAGAGTTATGCGCTGCAGTTTTGCTATCTAAGATATTGTTTTATATTTTGCAAGTTTTCCAAAATATTAAGTTTGATAAAATGTACGCATGGTTAGATTCTTCGGTGGCTCTTACCTGGGTTAAATCAGCACCACATAAGTGGAAAACTTTTGTGAGCAATAGGGTAACATATATACAAGATAAAATATCTCCCAACTGTTGGAAATATGTACCCTCAATGCAGAACCCTGCGGATATAGGGTCACGTGGTTTGTTTCCATCTGAGCTCATAAACAATTCATTTTGGTGGGTGGGTCCCCCATTTTTACGTGAGCCAGAAGCTGTATGGAATTTACCGGACTGTAATTTTCATGATAGTTTCTTTGAAAGTTCAGTTGAAGAGAAGAAAATCGTTCTTACTATTTCTGTCGAGAAATCAGAAAATTGTATTGATTCTTTACTTCAAAAACATTCTTCTCTTACAAAGATAAAACGAATTCTAGTGTATGCATTGCGTTTTATTAATAGAATCAAAACTACTCATTTTAAAATTAATTTTCAAGCTCCTATTACTCTAAATGAAAGTAGAAATGCTTTATTTGTGTTAATTAAATATATACAACAGTCTCATTTTCAAACAGAAATTTCCGATGTGAGAAATGGTACGTTGCGTTCTAAAGCTTTCAAAAAATTAAATCCTTTTGTGGACTCTAACAATGTGCTTAGAGTTGGAGGTAGATTGTGTCATTCTACCTTGCATTACGATAAAAAATTTCCTATTTTACTTCCTAGTTCATCAAAATTCACAGAATTATTGATTTCTGAAATTCATAATAATTATTTACATACAGGTGTTCAATCTACTCTCTTTTTACTCTCACAAAATTTCTGGATATTGTCTGCTAAAAGGGTAATTCGAAAAGTCCTGGCCAAATGTCATAAATGTTGGAAACTTAATCCTCAACCTTATCAGCCCTACATGGGCAATTTACCTAGTGTCCGAATTTCGCAAATAAAACCTTTTTCCAAAGTTGGTATTGACTTTGGAGGTCCGTTTCATATAAAATTAAGCAAATTTCGAGGTGCTAAAACATATAAGGCATACATTTGCCTTTTTGTATGTTGTGCTACAAAGGCGCTTCATTTAGAGCTTGTGTCAGAATTGACTAGCGATGCTTTTCTGGCAGGTTTACGTCGTTTCATAGCCCGTCGTGGACGTTGTACGGACATTTATTCTGATTGTGGCACTAACTTTATAGGTGCGAACAAATACTTGTGCCAAGTTATGCAATCCGTTGCAAGCAGTGAAATGATTAATTGGCATTTTAATCCTCCATCTGCGCCGCACTTTGGGAGACTCTGGGAGGCTGGTATTAAGAGCCTAAAGTACCATCTTTCTAGAGTAATCGGAGAACAGGTTCTTACGTATGAAGAATTTAATACAGTGCTTATTCAAATAGAGTCAATATTAAATTCGAGACCTATGTGTCAAATCAGTACCGATCCAAATGATTTATCTGTTTTAACTCCAGGACATTTTTTAACTCTGGAACCTTTGTCTTTTTTACCTGAATATGACTTAACTGAATTAAGAGTGAACAGATGGCAACTTTTAATGCGATTACACCAAGATTTTTGGGTCCGTTGGCACAACGAGTATTTGCATACATTGCAGCAAAGAGCCAAATGGCATAATAATAATACAAGTAATATAAAACTTGATACACTTGTGCTTATTAAGAATGAAAATTTACCACCACTTAAGTGGTGTTTAGGACGCATTGTTGATTTGCATCCAGGTTCGGATAAAATTAATCGTGTTGCGACTGTTCGAACCAGTCACGGGTTGCTAAAGCGGCCTCTTACAAAATTATGTCCCTTACCTAATTGTTGCTAAAAATGTCCTCAGCATTTTTAGGGTGGGTGTGAATGTTTCGTTCCCATTAAATTATTATTATTATTTTTTTTTTTTTTTAATTAAACTTTTCTTTGATTTTATTTGGTTAGCAAGTAAGTAGGTACAATGGTTCAAAATTTTAAGTTTATATTTTGCTTTATTATACATATTTATATATATTCTCTTTTTAATATATATGCAAAGTTTGGCTGGGTCCTGTACCTATATCCTTATCCTTTTGCACCTACCTATTTTTTCCCAAATTAATTCATGGACAGTAGGAAATTAGTGCGCGCACGAGAAAGAGCTACAAGTAAAACGTATATACTATATACACCTACCAATATCATCTTCATTTTGGGTAAGTCGAACTTTTGTAATTTAATTTGCATAATATACAGTCCACTTAAAGCCATTACGGCACAATACAAAACACATATTATATTTCCTTATAATTATATCTGAACATAGGAAGCATTACCCTACTTCCAGGTAGTTGTTAAGAAGTAATTGATTTAGAAACACTGAAATATTATATAGGGTGTCCCAAAATTAACGCAAGATTTGAATTATAATAATAATAATAATAATTTTTTATTGGCCTTTTTTAAATACATAATTTTGTACATAGGCAAGTCAAATTATACACACAATACATACATAAAATTTACATACTAATAAAAACAGTAAACAAACGAATGGTGTATAAATGGACAAAAATTAACATAATATAATAATAAATACAAATAACAAATATACAAAAAAAATAAAATACCTATAGCTAAAAATCAGTCCGTTCACAGTAATTGAGAAATTCATCACAGCTATAGAATGCATTATCCATAAGCAATACTTTCAATTTCTTTTTGAAAACATTAATGTTTGTACAATTTTTGACGTATTCCGGCAAGGCATTAAAATAAACAATCCCAGAGTATAGTGGCGATCTTTTAAAAAATTCCCTTTTTGGTCGCGGAGGATATAATCTGTCTCTACCCCTTGTTAAATAGGTATGATGCGAGCCATTCGTCTGTATAGCGTTAATAGATTTATATACAAATTGTAACAGTTTATACAAATAGATACAAGGAAAGGTCAACATTTTTTCCCTTATAAATATATGTCGACAAGTTTCACGACTTGAGAGATTAAAAATGAGACGAACAGCTCGCTTCTGCGATAGAAACAAACGGTGCAGATCCGCTGAACGCCCGCGTCCCCATGAAATAATGTTGTAGGAGAGAGTAGCATATATCAATGCATAATATATACAAAGAAGCGCCTGTCGATTAAACGTGGATTTCAGGGAATAAAGTACAAAGCATTGCCTGTTTACCTTGGCACAAACACTGTCTATCTGCTCAGCCCACGTGAGATCGTGATCAACAAAGACTCCCAGTAATTTAGTCGCTTCAGACCATGGAAGATTCTGTCCACAAAAATTAATAGTAAATGGCAGACGTCTTTGAAAACAGTCAAACTGAATGGCAACAGTCTTATCAAAATTTATGATTAATCTATTATTTTTACACCAGATATGAAATTCATCCAGTACAGTGTTTATCTTCCGCAGAAGCGCATCCGGGTCGGTATCCGCAACCACAATGGTTGTATCGTCAGCGTACAAAAATATTTTTCCAAAGCTTATATGTGTGGGCAGGTCATTTACATACAATAAAAACAAGAGAGGTTCCAAGACACTTCCCTGTGGCGTACCCATATTAAGTACCATATCTTCGGGAATTAAATAGAAAACACAGTTTTGGTCTTTTGAGTGTATGTTTTTTATTGAATCATAACAATTCCTAATATCTGGAGCCTCTAGTAGAAATTTCTCGATTTCATATCGTTGTAACACACGAGATTTTTTTGCTTTGAAGTCATTTGACTGTTGTTTTAAAAATGCCCGTAATTTTAAATATATAGCCAAGTCAACGTTATGGTTTATACTCAGTGTAGTTTCTAACATTGAGTAAATGGACCATAACGTCGATGACTTTTCTACGATATCGATAGTTCAAAAACCTTCGCTACTGACACATTTTACGAAAAAGAGTCTAAACATTTCTTTTGTCTAAAAATATTCCATGAATCTTCTATATATGTGAGCTCAAAGACTTAGACTTCTCTGGCAATATATTTAATTCCATATTTTCCGCCAAGTTTCTTATTTCAGGTGGTGTCGATGTGAACAATTCATCATCACTTTCATTTACATCCATTTCAAATAGTTATTCAATGAAAATTGACAACTAAATGTTTGAAATATTAACACGATTATTGATACTATCATTTCCATAGTAATTGTGGGTAAATAACAATTACAGTTTTGTACTGGGTTTTATACAAATATATACGGTCATTTTTTTTTAGAATTTATATAATACTGAATGACTTTTTTTGTGGGAAATGAAGTCATTCGAAAAAAAAAATATGTGTTTCAAACGGCCGAAAAACAGATTTAATGCCTTGGCTGCTTTTCTAGCCTCGGCTACGCCTCTCGTCTATAAAACAGCAGCCGCGGCATTAAATCTGGCACTTTTCTGCCTAGTAAAACTAATAACTATTGTAATAAAAAAATGACAGGTCGTTGGACGAACATGTTGTTATTTTTTTTTTCTGAAGTAATCCATCTATCGAGGATTGAATATTATTATTTGAATAAAACGACGTGTACTCTACAAAATGATTTATATATATATACGTTAAACTTCTTGATTTTAGCTGCCAGACATGTTTCGGACTACACGTCCATCATCAGTGGCTTAAGGAACCTTGTACAATGTTGTTAGATGTGAGGGTCATACTTCATACAAAATTAACAGAGAGATTTTTTACATGGATTTTTGATTTAAACGTCTATAGATATTAAATTAATAAAATAAAAATTAAAATATAATTAAATTGTTGAACATTTGTCGATTTTTGTTGCTTGTATTTTTAGTTTTTTTCTTTTTCTCATCTTCAAGGAAAAACAATTTAGATTGAAATAAAAAATCTCTCTGTTAATTTTGTATGAAGTATGACCCTCACATCTAACAACATTGTACAAGGTTCCTTAAGCCACTGATGATGGACGTGTAGTCCGAAACATGTCTGGCAGCTAAAATCAAGAATTTTAACGTATATATATAAATCATTTTGTGGAGTAGACGTCGTTTTATTCAAATAATGTTGTTATTTTTTGACAGTTATAAAGAATAAATAGAGACAGCGATAACATTAAAGACATATATAATAGAACAACTCCTTAACGGTAGGTATGTCAACAAAAAAACGGTAAAACTACTAAAATTTAATTTCATGTATGATAATGTATGTACACCTATCTACTGGTATACGAAATAACTCGAAGCTTTAGATATTGTTAAATAATACTCAATACTATTAATAAAGATTAATGTATTGTGTACATTAATCTTTGCTATTAATTTAAAGGACTTTATCTAAAATAAGACACAGAACATCGAGGAGTTTAAAGATAATAAATAAAGATATGTGATCTATAATGAGCTGATTTTATGTATAAAATAAATCATACGGCAGGCTTTATTGGCTTAAGAACTCGACGAGTTATTGTGGAACCAATTAGCATGCATGTTATGATCATAGCCTCTTTTAAAATACAGGTAAAGGGATTTTTTTTATTTATTTATTACCTATTTAAAACATACTTCAGGTACATGGTTGTTTACAGATTAGTATTTAAGGAGAGCAATTTCTGAAATGAGATTCATTCTGAAGTTGTATGTTGAAGTTTATACAGTAATATTAAATTGTGGTTTGAAATTGTATTTGTGTTCTAAAAACATTTTTACCATGGCTAAAAACTTAGAAGTTAGTGCGTTGTTAGAAGCTCCAATGCGTACGAGCAGTCCGTTGCCTTTTGAAAAGGAAGGAACGCTGTATCTACACGAAAGCGACGAAGACTTTATTGAGTTCGAACGGGATTTACTGTTCAGACGGTATCTTAGTGGAGAGGAAATCTTCATGTACAGAGGAGAACATAATCCACATGATATTCGAATAATATCCGCGAATGTCGTCCCGTGTAGACATAAGCGTCGGATCTTCTTGGCCTGGTTAAGGAGACAGGTCAATGCTATGCGCAATGGGGTAAAGAGACTTCTAGAAATTGAAATAGAGCAACCGCAGCTGGAAGTCTATTTGGCGCGCTAAGTTTTTTTATTTGTGAAAATCAGAAATTATGTTAGTTTTTAGGTATGTAAATTAGTTTGTTATTTAATTTTATATTTTGTAAATTCAATGTATTTAGATTGTATATTTTTGTTTTGTAATTAAGGCCTTTTGTTAATATTATTTTTTTTGTATTTTTAAATTTTATTTTAGGGTAATTTGTGATTATAATCAATTGTTTTGTTACTTAAAATAATAAAGATGCGTTTGGCTTGAATTTAATTTTGTAATTTGTAAATTCAATTTATTGTTTTTGTATATTTTTGTTGTTTTCTTTGCAATAAAGGCCATTTATTATTATTAAATAAAATTAACTTTATCTACGACTATTTATTAATAGACGTATGTTGCTTATGATACTAAGTATAAAATGTAACTCATATTACACAGGTGTGGAATATGAGTTTCATATTCCACACCCGTGGAATATAAATTTTTATACGTATTAGAGCTTGCTTAGACTATTGTTACTATGACAACTAGAGCATTTGCATTTGACACAAATAAAAAATATTTGACGTTTGCAATAATGTTACAGTTTAGTGTAGAAATTAAATTGTGTTAAACGTGAATTTTAATGGAGTCTGACAGTGAAAATGAAATTTCATGTATACTCTTCCAGAACTGAATAGTCGTAGATAAAGTATAGTATTTGACTCGCGCATAATGGCTATATTACACTCGCCTATGGCTCGTGTAATATAGCATCTGCCAGGTAGTTTTTAAGAAGTAATTGATTTAGAAACACTGAAATATTATATAGGGTGTCCCAAAATTAACGCAAGATTTGAATTAAATAGAAAACACAGTTTTTCGTCTTTTGAGTGTATGTTTTTTATTGAGTCATAACAATTCCTAATATCTGGAGCCTCTAGTAGAAATTTCTCGATTTCATATCGTTGTAACACACGAGATTTTTTTGCGTTGAAGTCATTTGACTGTTGTTTTAAAAATGCCCGTAATTTTAAATATATAGCCAAGTCAACGTTATGGTTTATACTCAGTGTAGTTTCTAACATTGAGTAAATGGACCATAACGTCGATGACTTTTCTACGATATCGAGAGTTCAAAAATCTTCGCTACTGACACAATTTACGAAAAAGATTCTAAACATTTCTTTTGTCTAAAAATATTCCATGAATCTTCTATATATGTGAGCTCAAAGACTTAGACTTCTCTGGCAATATATTTAATTCCATATTTTCCGCCAAGTTTCTTATTTCAGGTGGTGTCGATGTGAACAATTCATCATCAGTTTCATTTACATCCATTTCAAATAGTTATTCAATGAAAATTGACAACTAAATGTTTGAAATATTAACACGATTATTGATACTATCATTTCCATAGTAATTGTGGGTAAATAACAATTACAGTTTTGTACTGGGTTTTATACAAATATATACGGTCATTTTTTTTTTAGAATTTATATAATACTGAATGACTTTTTTTGTGGGAAATGAAGTCATTCGAAAAAAAAAATATGTGTTTCAAACGGCAGAAAAGCAGATTTAATGCCTTGGCTGCTTTTCTAGCCTCGGCTACGCCTCTCGTCTATAAAACAGCAGCCGCGGCATTAAATCTGGCACTTTTCTGCCTAGTAAAACTAATAACGATTGTAATAAAAAAATGACAGGTCGTTGGGCGAACATGTTGTTATGTTTTTTTTTTCTGAAGTAATCCATCTATCGAGGAGTGAATATTATTATTTGAATAAAACGACGTGTACTCTACAAAATGATTTATATATATATATAATGTATTTATTTTTTTTTCTTGATTTTAGGTCGATTTTTACGAAATAATTAATATACTCTTTCTTTTTTAATTTTTATTTAACGTTTCGATCATTTTTTGATCTTTTTCAAAAATGTCTACAATCATAAAAAAAAACCATCATTAGAAGTTTGTATAATTTGCTTAAATATAATGGTCTTACCAGTACATCCTGAAATGATTTAAAACTATATATTGACGAGTAACAACAAATTGACGATACATATTTACGTTCTACATTACACTTTAAAATGTTAACTAATTACATACAAAATCATGTCACTGAAGATTACATTGGTTTTCTTATTTTTCTAATCAAAGTAATATTTTAAAATTAATGCTTCAAAAATGTACATTCACAGAATGGCAGTATAAAATTTGTTTAAGTTTTGTGTATCTTTTTTTTCGTTTATAGCAGATTGGTTTTTATGTATATATACCATTTCCAAGAATTCACGCTTTCTTTGATTTGTCTCAGATCTTAAAATTTTCGTTTTATTATAATCAAATGTATGTTGGTTAGCAATTTCATGGTTAGTTAAGGCTGTCTTGTTTTTTTTTTGTCGTACTTATGGCTTTTTATCCTGTTTTCTAAATATTGAGAAGTCTGACCTATATATACAGATCCACAATTTATACATGGTATTTCATATATTAAGTTGCTTTTTTTATTTTTTGGTGTTTTTGTTTTTATTGAGCTGAAGTACTTTGAAAGTAAGTTATGACCTTTATGGCAAACAACTACGTTAAATTTTTTTAAGAAGGTAGATAGTTGTTGGGATAAACCATCTATGTATGGCAAGGAAATATATCTATCACAGTTTTTGTTCTGATTGCAATTTCTGGAAGATTCATTATACATTTTGTATGTTCTTTTTTTAAAAATTTTATTAATTAAGTTGATGGGATATTGGTTCTTTAGTAATGCCATTTTTGCTTTCTTGATAGAGGCGGGTCTGAATTCTGGATCAGAGAGTTGGAGAGCTCTGTCTGCTAGTCCGATAATTACAGATTGTTTTTGGGAGGAAGGATGGTTTGAATTAAAATTTAAATATCTACAAGACCAGGTAGGTTTTGTGTACCATTCCGTCTTTATTTCGTTTTTCATTTTATGTAAGGTGACATCTAGAAAATTGATTTTATTATTATTTTCAGTTTCAATTGTAAATTGCAGCCTTTTATTGTATGAATTAAAACTGTTAAGTATATAGTCGACCTTATTTTTAGGTATTGCTGTAATACAGTCGTCAACGTATCGGAAAAAGAAAGGTATATTTATATTTAGATTGGTTATAATTGTTTCTTCTAGATCCTCCATAACCATTTGTGCGACTGACATACCAAAAGATGTAGCAGAGGTTCTAAGTTTAGGTCCAAACTTTGCTCATAAAATAAGCACTGAGAAGGAACTTCCAGTAACTGATATTGTGTGTAACATCGAATGTGGGACGGGTCATCTTGTCGGTAAGGAAAAAGATAAAATAAGAACACAAACATGTAACATCATTACAAATTTTAAGAATAAATTAAAAAATAAAAAACAAAATAACAATATAGCTCCCCAAAAATTAAAAAAAACTAATATGTTTTTAAAAAATAATAAACACCTTAAAATATTGCGAGCAGATAAAACAAATAAAACGGTTATTATGGATGAACAAGATTACAACAAAAAAATGTTAGATCTATTAAATGACAAAACGACATACAAAGAAATTAAACGCGATCCAACAAATTTATACCAAAAAAAAACAAACCAACTTATTGAATCATGGGAAAATAAACTATATATTTCTCCAAATACCTGCAAATCTTTAAAAATACTCAATGCCATTCCACCAAAAATCTATGGACTACCCAAACTACACAAGCCTAATGTCCCCCTTCGTCCCATTGTATCTTGTTTACAAACACCATTCACTCCATTATCAAACTTTTTAAAGGGCATATTACAGAATATATTATACAAAAATCAATATTACATCAAGAACACATGGGATTTCAAACAAAAAATTAAAAATATAAAGATTCCAGATGATTACATTTTTGTCTCGTTAGATGTAATATCCTTATACACAAGCATTCCAAATTCTATTGTCAACACTATTATAAAGAAAAAATGGAATGAAATAAAAAAATATACTGATATATCCCAAGAGGAATTCATTACAGCTGTAGAAATCACATTAGATTCTACATATTTTGCATATAGTGACAAATTATATAAGCAAATAAATGGATGTGCAATGGGTGCGGCGATATCAAGCGTGATCGCACAAATGGTTATGGAGGATCTAGAAGAAACAATTATAACCAATCTAAATATAAATATACCTTTCTTTTTCCGATACGTTGACGACTGTATTACAGCAATACCTAAAAATAAGGTCGACTATATACTTAACAGTTTTAATTCATACAATAAAAGGCTGCAATTTACAATTGAAACTGAAAATAATAATAAAATCAATTTTCTAGATGTCACCTTACATAAAATGAATAACGAAATAAAGACGGAATGGTACACAAAACCTACCTGGTCTTGTAGATATTTAAATTTTAATTCAAACCATCCTTCCTCCCAAAAACAATCTGTAATTATCGGACTAGCAGACAGAGCTCTCCAACTCTCTGATCCAGAATTCAGACCCGCCTCTATCAAGAAAGCAAAAATGGCATTACTAAAGAACCAATATCCCATCAACTTAATTAATAAAATTTTTAAAAAAAGAACATACAAAATGTATAATGAATCTTCCAGAAATTGCAATCAGAACAAAAACTGTGATAGATATATTTCCTTGCCATACATAGATGGTTTATCCCAACAACTATCTACCTTCTTAAAAAAATTTAACGTAGTTGTTTGCCATAAAGGTCATAACTTACTTTCAAAGTACTTCAGCTCAATAAAAACAAAAACACCAAAAAATAAAAAAAGCAACTTAATATATGAAATACCATGTATAAATTGTGGATCTGTATATATAGGTCAGACTTTTCAATATTTAGAAAACAGGATAAAAAGCCATAAGTACGACAAAAAAAACAAGACAGCCTTAACTAACCATGAAATTGCTAACCAACATACATTTGATTATAATAAAACGAAAATTTTAAGATCTGAGACAAATCAAAGAAAGCGTGAATTCTTGGAAATGGTATATATACATAAAAACCAATCTGCTATAAACGAAAAAAAAGATACACAAAACTTAAACAAATTTTATACTGCCATTCTGTGAATGTACATTTTTGAAGCATTAATTTTAAAATATTACTTTGATTAGAAAAATAAGAAAACCAATGTAATCTTCAGTGACATGATTTTGTATGTAATTAGTTAACATTTTAAAGTGTAATGTAGAACGTAAATATGTATCGTCAATTTGTTGTTACTCGTCAATATATAGTTTTAAATCATTTCAGGATGTACTGGTAAGACCATTATATTTAAGCAAATTATACAAACTTCTAATGATGGTTTTTTTTTATGATTGTAGATATTTTTGAAAAAGATCAAAAAATGATCGAAACGTTAAATAAAAATTAAAAAAGAAAGAGTATATTAATTATTTCGTAAAAATCGACCTAAAATCAAGAAAAAAAAATAAATACATTATTTATAAGAAAAAGGTCAAAGAAAATAAAAAAAATAAAATAAATATATATATATATAAGTTGAGTGGTAGTCTTTGCTGACTAGTTAATAGATAACTTTGTGTCTTGGGTTGATCAGCAATATTTTTGATTAAAACTCTTTTACGTTATGCCAAGCTTTCGATATATTTTTATATCTTCCTCGGGGCTACAAATATAAGTGTAAGCTAAGTATAAATATATATAAAATTTAAAAATATGTTTACCTTAGTATACGTGGCAAGTTTTACATTGGTAAAAATAATATAAATTGTAAATTAAAGAACAATAATATAAATTTTTTTTTCAACTTTGCAAAATAATGATTAACATTAAACATTTTTAAGTTAATTGAATTTTTTTTTTGTGATTGACACTGACATGTTTATTCAAAAATATATATATAAAAGACTTTTCATTGAAATGTTTGAAACGTATAATACCGAAAATACGTTAAACAAAAAGAAAGACTCGAATGAAATCAGTAATATATATTCATATTTATTTACTATTAATAATAACACCCATGATGACAGTAATATTTTGAATCTACTTTCTAACCTAATTAAAAAACTTGACATTTCACTTAAAAAACAATTTACCACAAATAAACTAAACAAAATATTTTTGAATAAACATGTCAGTGTCAATCACAAAAAAAAAATCAATTAACTTAAAAATTCAATTAACTTAAAAATGTTTAATATTTTGCAAAGTTGAAAAAAATTTTTATATTAATGTTCTTTAATTTACAATTTATATTATTTTTACCAATGTAAAACTTGCCGCGTATACTAAGGTAAACATATTTTTAAATTTTATATATATTTATACTTAGCTTACACTTATATTTGTAGCCCCGAGGAAGATATAAAAATATATCGAAAGCTTGGCATAACGTAAAAGAGTTTTAATCAAAAATATTGCTGATCAACCCAAGACACAAAGTTATCTATATATATATATATATATATATATATATATATACGTTAAAATTCTTGATTTTAGCTGCCAGACATGTTTCGGACTACACGTCCATCATCAGTGGCTTAAGGAACCTTGTACAATGTTGTTAGATGTGAGGGTCATACTTCATACAAAATTAACAGAGAGATTTTTAACATGGATTTTTGATTTAAACGTATATACATATCTGTAAAATAATCACTTATTTAGGATGTGATGTAATATTATTATACGTGTAGGAATCTTACCATTTTGTTGGAAAAATTTGGTTGTTAAATTAATAAAATAAAAATTAAAATATAATTAAATTGTTGAACATTTGTCGATTTTTGTTGCTTGTATTTTTAGTTTTTTCCTTTTTCTCATCTTCAAGGAAAAAAAATTTAGATTGAAATAAAAAATCTCTCTGTTAATTTAGTATGAAGTATGACCCTCACATCTAACAACATTGTACAAGGTTCCTTAAGCCACTGATGATGGACGTGTAGTCCGAAACATGTCTGGCAGCTAAAATCAAGAATTTTAACGTATATATATAAATCATTTTGTGGAGTAGACGTCGTTTTATTCAAATAATGTTATTTTTTGACAGTTATAAAGAATAAATAGAGACAGCGATAACATTAAAGACATATATAATAGAACAACTCCTTAACGGTAGGTATGTCAACAAAAAACGGTAAAACTACTAAAATTTAATTTCATGTATGATAATGTATGTACACCTATCTACTGGTATACGAAATAACTCGAAGCTTTAGATATTGTTAAATAATACTCAATACTATTAATAAAGATTAATGTATTGTGTACATTAATCTTTGCTATTAATTTAAAGGACTTTATCTAAAATAAGACACAGAACATCGAGGAGTTTAAAGATAATAAATAAAGATATGTGATCTATAATGAGCTGATTTTATAATAAAATAAATCATACGGCAGGCTTTATTGGCTTAAGAACTCGACGAATTATTGTGGAACCAATTAGCATGTTATGATCATAGCCTCTTTTAAAATACAGGTAAAGGGATTATTTTTATTTATTTATTACCTATTTAAAAACATACTTCAGGTACATGGTTGTTTACAGATTAGTATTTAAGGAGAGCAATTTCTGAAATGAGATTCATTCTGAAGTTGTTTGTTGAAGTTTATACAGTAATATTAAATTGTGGTTTGAAATTGTATTTGTGTTCTAAAAACATTATTACCATGGCTAAAAACTTAGAAGTTAGTGCGTTGTTAGAAGCTCCAATGCGTACGAGCAGTCCGTTGCCTTTTGAAAAGGAAGGAACGCTGTATCTACACGAAAGCGACGAAGACTTTATTGAGTTCGAACGGGATTTACTGTTCAGACGGTATCTTAGTGGAGAGGAAATCTTCATGTACAGAGGAGAACATAATCCACATGATATTCGAATAATATCCGCGAATGTCGTCCCGTGTAGACATAAGCGTCGGATCTTCTTGGCCTGGTTAAGGAGACAGGTCAAGGCTATGCGCAATGCGGTAAAGAGACTTCTAGAAATTGAAATAGAGCAACCGCAGCTGGAAGTCTATTTGGCGCGCTAAGTTTTTTTATTTGTGAAAATCAGAAATTATGTTAGTTTTTAGGTATGTAAATTAGTTTGTTATTTAATTTTATATTTTGTAAATTCAATGTATTTAGATTGTATATTTTTGTTTTGTAATTAAGGCCTTTTGTTAATATTTTTTTTTTTTTGTATTTTTAAATTTTATTTTAGGGTAATTTGTGATTATAATTAATTGTTTTGTTACTTAAAATAATAAAGATGCGTTTGGCTTTAATTTAATTTTGTAATTTGTAAATTCAATTTATTGTTTTTGTATATTTTTGTTGTTCTCTTTGCAATAAAGCCCATTTATTATTATTAAATAAAATTAACTTTTTTTTGCTTATTTAAATTGTATTTTACAGTAATTTATGATTATAATCAATTCCCTTGTTACTTAATATAATAAAGATGCGTTTGGCTTTAATTTAATTTTGTAATTTCAATTTATTGTTATTGTATATTTTTGTTGTTTTCTTTGCAATAAATATAATATTATTATTAAATAAAAATAAGTTTTTTATTTTAGGTTAATTTACGATTAATTAATTATTTTGCTGTTTAATATAATAAAGACACGTTTGGCTTTAATTTAAATGTCTTTATGATTTTCAGGCATGGTATTCTCACAGTGAAAAAATAAATGAATTTTACGTAGTAATGAGTCGTCTTCACCAACAATAATAAAAAAAATCATTGCAATATTTCTGCTATGTTTAGGAAATATGTTTTAAGTTTTGAAGCCGTTTTTACACTCTTTTCGAACGCCTATGTAATCTAATTTTTTATTTTAAATGCTTTAGGTTATATTCTATTAAATCAATGAAAAACTATTCCATTTTGTGTTCTAAAATATAATTATTTAGAAAAGCAGATTTAATGCCTTGGCTGCTTTTCTAGCCTCGGCTACGCCTCTCGTCTATAAAACAGCAGCCGCGGCATTAAATCTGGCACTTTTCTGCCTAGTAAAACTAATAACTATTGTAATAAAAAAATGACAGGTCGTTGGGCGAACATGTTGTTATTTTTTTTTCTGAAGTAATCCATCTATCGAGGATTGAATATTATTATTTGAATAAAACGACGTGTACTCTACAAAATGATTTATATATATATACGTTAAAATTCTTGATTTTAGCTGCCAGACATGTTTCGGACTACACGTCCATCATCAGTGGCTTAAGGAACCTTGTACAATGTTGTTAGATGTGAGGGTCATACTTCATACAAAATTAACAGAGAGATTTTTTACATGGATTTTTGATTTAAACGTCTATACATATTAAATTAATAAAATAAAAATTAAAATATAATTAAATTGTTGAACATTTGTCGATTTTTGTTGCTTGTATTTTTAGTTTTTTTCTTTTTCTCATCTTCAAGGAAAAACAATTTAGATTGAAATAAAAAATCTCTCTGTTAATTTTGTATGAAGTATGACCCTCACATCTAACAACATTGTACAACGTTCCTTAAGCCACTGATGATGGACGTGTAGTCCGAAACATGTCTGGCAGCTAAAATCAAGAATTTTAACGTATATATATAAATCATTTTGTGGAGTAGACGTCGTTTTATTCAAATAATGTTGTTATTTTTTGACAGTTATAAAGAATAAATAGAGACAGCGATAACATTAAAGCAAAGATTAATCTACACAATAGATAGTCAGCGTATATGGGAAATAAAACAAAAATTGAAACTGTCTCGACACGAGCTACATCTATTAGAAAAACATGCAACCATGGAAATTGTAGATGGCCGTTATATGTATTGTGTTGAAATAAAATAATCATATGGGCAATGTTAGACAAGGACGAGTATACTTTCCCCTACGAGGTGGGAGTTTGTTTTTATATTATAGGTATCATATATGTACTACTGTGCAGCAGTGTTTTTTGTTTAAAATTATATGGTATACGTATACCTATCTACGCAAAGATTAATGTGTATGGACGAAAATAAAAGAAATTACTATAATAGTATAAATATACAGGGCTGGTTTATTAAATGTTTTAGACAATAATTTTAAATGACTAAAATAATATTATTTTAGTCATTTAATTTTAAATTTCGGATATAAGGATGCATCAAAAAGTTATATTTAAATTAACGAAATTTGGCGTTATAGATAGGACTTCCGGTTATTACCTGATTCAGTTTTAAGGATCAAACTCAAACAGCAGATTCAACTTGTCGTTAACATTATGAAAAAATAAATCTCAGAGGTGGGTAAATTAAAGGGGCATACAGGCGTGAAATGCCACCCTAACTTTTTTATGCACATTTTTTGCGTGTGTTTCAATTCGGAGATGTAAAATCTAACAAATTATATACGTAATAAATGTAACCTTCTGTGATATTGATAGAAAGTCATCGTTATCGCGTAATATCGATTTTAAGAAATGTTAATATTAAAAAGGCTGTGCTTTTTACAAGTTGCTGAAGTAAATAAGGTTTGAAATTTCCAGCATGACAATAATTATTTAAAAAAATACGGTTTCGAAATGCAGGATGTAAAAAATTAGAATTTTTAATCTGTTTTTAATGAAAATTTAAATCTATTGAGAAATATGGTTCAGGGTTTTTGTGAAATGTATTTTACTCCAAAGATTCTACTCATCGATTATAACCGAATTAATTTACTCAAAAATATCTATACTAGTAAAATAACACAATTATCACAATTAGGTTCAAATTCTGCAACGCCGAATTGAAAAAAAACTTACAGTCTCCCTAATATTGGTTTTTGTGCAATGATCATAAAACTTTAAAAAACTAACGATTTATGTAGATTGTATTGTTAACACGTTTCGTAAAAAGCTTTAAAAACCCACCAACAGGGTGTTAAAAGTATCACGACAATAACTTTTTTCATGTTTTAACAAGTACAATCGTCTGCTTCAGATTGATCCTTAAAAACTGAATAACAGTTTCTCTATATAAAAAAATAAAACTCGTAAATATCATCCCCAAACATTTAATTTGAATACAATTACATAACACCATATTTGAAAGTAAATAAAAAAAAACAGCATTACCTAGTTTGACAGATTTGCAAATTGCAAATCAAAGTATCTATGTATACAGGGTGTTGCATAAGTACTTGTACAAACTTTAAAGGGTGATTCTTTGACTAATTTTAAGATACAAATTTCATATGTACATGGGTCCGCTACGGCTTGGTTTTCGAGATACAGGTAGTTCAAAAAGAATATTATATTTAGGATTATATGCTTGTTCAATAGTATCGCAATTTGGTGCAATTCGGGATACAGGTGTATTGATGACACCAGAGCTGTCAAAAGAACTAATAAAAAATACGAAAAATAACAAAATACAAATATCATTCAAAAGACAACAATGCACATAATAGTCGGTACCAAGCCAAATAGGTAGTAGGTAAATATAGATTTATTTTGTTTCGGGCTTGGGCTGGGCACCGACTTATTGTAATCAAAACTACCCACCAAACGGATACATTTAATTTTACGCAGATGCTCAAAATGTTAACTTTCTTTCATTAATAGAGACCTGTGAAGTGAGCTTACCTCTTACGCCCACGTATTAAGTACTAAGTTTCAGTTATCAGTTATAATTTTTTATTTTCCAAGAAAGCGAAACGAGATATTTAAAACGGCATTGCGCCGCCCTCATGTATACCTCCGGGGGCGGCATCGAAAATCGCTACACGTCACAAACTTGTAAATGCTTAGAACTACCCCTATATCAAATTTCTATTTTCTATCTTTTTTGTTTCGTACCCAAAGCCCTATTCCTACCGAACTTATTATTTACCGGAAGAAACATTAAAAAGAAGTAAAATTTAAGTACCTAAACCGATAAAGTGGAACTTATACCTGAAGAAGAGACAGCCTATTATAATAGGTATACCTAATATAATATAGGTAGCACTGATAATTTTTTTATTATAGGTATTATAAGATCTACAACAATCTTGTTACATCTTTGCCACATTGTCTACGTGAAATATTTAGTCAAAAGTATGTTTCTATCTAAAAGCTTTTCATTTAACGATTGTTCGCCACTGATCATGGGACTGGTCTAGTCTTGAAACATGTATGACATGGTATGTCAACAAAAAAACGGTACAACTACTAAAATTTAATTTCATGTATGATAATGTATGTACACCTATCTACTGGTATACGAAATAACTCGAAGCTTTAGATATTGTTAAATAATACTCAATACTATTAATAAAGATTAATGTATTGTGTACATTAATCTTTGCTATTAATTTAAAGGACTTTATCTAAAATAAGACACAGAACATCGAGGAGTTTAAAGATAATAAATAAAGATATGTGATCTATAATGAGCTGATTTTATGTATAAAATAAATCATACGGCAGGCTTTATTGGCTTAAGAACTCGACGAGTTATTGTGGAACCAATTAGCATGTTATGATCATAGCCTCTTTTAAAATACAGGTAAAGGGATTATTTTTATTTATTTATTACCTATTTAAAAACATACTTCAGGTACATGGTTGTTTACAGATTAGTATTTAAGGAGAGCAATTTCTGAAATGAGATTCATTCTGAAGTTGTATGTTGAAGGTTATACAGTAATATTAAATTGTGGTTTGAAATTGTATTTGTGTTCTAAAAACATTTTTACCATGGCTAAAAACTTAGAAGTTAGTGCGTTGTTAGAAGCTCCAATGCGTACAAGCAGTCCGTTGCCTTTTGAAAAGGAAGGAACGCTGTATCTACACGAAAGCGACGAAGACTTTATTGAGTTCGAACGGGATTTACTGTTCAGATGGTATCTTAGTGGAGAGGAAATCTTCATGTACAGAGGAGAACATAATCCACATGATATTCGAATAATATCCGCGAATGTCGTCCCGTGTAGACATAAGCGTCGGATCTTCTTGGCCTGGTTAAGGAGACAGGTCAAGGCTATGCGCAATGCGGTAAAGAGACTTCTAGAAATTGAAATAGAGCAACCGCAGCTGGAAGTCTATTTGGCGCGCTAAGTTTTTTTATTTGTGAAAATCAGAAATTATGTTAGTTTTTAGGTATGTAAATTAGTTTGTTATTTAATTTTATATTTTGCAAATTCAATGTATTTAGATTGTATATTTTTGTTTTGTAATTAAGGCCTTTTGTTAATATTATTTTTTTTGTATTTTTAAATTTTATTTTAGGGTAATTTGTGATTATAATCAATTGTTTTGTTACTTAAGATAATAAAGATGCGTTTGGCTTTAATTTAATTTTGTAATTTGTAAATTCAATTTATTGTTTTTGTATATTTTTGTTGTTTTCTTTGCAATAAAGGCCATTTATTATTATTAAATAAAATTAACTTTTTTTTTGCTTATTTAAATTGTATTTTACAGTAATTTATGATTATAATCAATTCCCTTGTTACTTAATATAATAAAGATGCGTTTGGCTTTAATTTAATTTTTGTAATTTCAATTTATTGTTATTGTATATTTTTGTTGTTTTCTTTGCAATAAATATAATATTATTATTAAATAAAAATAAGTTTTTTATTTTAGGTTAATTTACAATTAATTAATTATTTTGCTGTTTAATATAATACAGACACGTTTGGCTTTAATTTAAATGTCTTTATGATTTTCAGGCATGGTATTCTCACAGTGAAAAAATAAATAAATTTTACGTAGTAATGTGTCGTTTTCACCAACAATAATAAAAAAAATCATTGCAATATTTCTGCTATGTTTAGGAAATATGTTTTAAGTTTTGAAGCCGTTTTTACACTCTTTTCGAACGCCTATGTAATCGAATTTTTTATTTTAAATGCTTTAGGTTATATTCTATTAGATCAATGAAAAACTATTCCATTTTGTGTTCTAAAATATAATTATTTCATTTTTGTGAATACCTAAGTTAGGGTGTTTACATATTATATTTCCTTATAATTATATCTGAACATAGGAAGCATTACCCTACTTGCGGGTAGTTTTTAAGAAGTAATTGATTTAGAAACACTGAAATATTATATAGGGTGTCCCAAAATTAACGCAAGATTTGAATTAAATAGAAAACACAGTTTTTCGTCTTTTGAGTGTATGTTTTTTATTGAGTCATAACAATTCCTAATATCTGGAGCCCCTAGTAGAAATTTCTCGATTTCATATCGTTGTAACACACGAGATTTTTTTGCGTTAAAGTCATTTGACTGTTGTTTTAAAAATGCCCGTAATTTTAAATATTTCTTTTCTCTAAAAATATTCCATGAATCTTCTATATATGTGAGCTCAAAGACTTAGACTTCTCTGGCAATATATTTAATTCCATATTTTCCGCCAAGTTTCTTATTTCAGATGGTGTCGATGTGAACAATTCATCATCAGTTTCATTTACATCCATTTCAAATAGTTATTCAATGAAAATTGACAACTAAATGTTTGAAATATTAACACGATTATTGATACTATCATTTCCATAGTAATTGTGGGTAAATAACAATTACAGTTTTGTAGTGGGTTTTATACAAATATATACGGTCATTTTTTTTTTAGAATTTATATAATACTGAATGACTTTTTTTGTGGGAAATGAAGTCATTCGAAAAAAAAAATATGTGTTTCAAACGGCAGAAAAGCAGATTTAATGCCTTGGCTGCTTTTCTCCCCTCGGCTACGCCTCTCGTCTATAAAACAGCAGCCGCGGCATTAAATCTGGCACTTTTCTGCCTAGTAAAACTAATAACGATTGTAATAAAAAAATGACAGGTCGTTGGGCGAACATGTTGTTATGTTTTTTTTTCTGAAGTTTTATATATATATATATATATATATAAATCATTTTGTAGAGTACACGTCGTTTTATTCAAATAGTAAGAAAACCTGAAGGCAGTAACAATGTGAACCATAGTGCATCTTGACCGTATGTGGTCTTATATTTTAATGTAAGTAATATTATTTGTATTCTATTATTATAACTCTATAGTCTCTAATTTAATTTTCATCATTTTGTAAACTCTTCTCAACTTTAACTGTTAATAAACTTAATATATTTAAACTTGGTATTCGGTGTTTCAGCTTTTAGATAAGGTCCTTATTTTCAATGCCCTCGTAGTTCACGTTAAACCTAAACGTGACAATTGGTGGAGGCGCCGCTCTGAAAGTTCGAGCACCGATATCAATTGTTTCATTAAAAACAAATTCTCTATAAAGAAATATTTTACTCCTTCCAACGTTGTTGATAGGACTGAACTGCAGCAGTCTTGTCTAAAATGGGCACAACTCGGTGTAACTATATATCAATATCTAATAATTCTGGTTATACCTAAAATAGAAGTTTCCGGAAAGTAAAGTTTGTCTAAAAGATTTTTTTTAAAAAGAAGATAATTAAGTATCCTATCGTATATTTACTAGCTAAATTGGTCAAATAAATTAAATAGATTTGTTTAAAGAATAGTAGACCAAACTGTATTAAAATAACACTATAGCTGGTTAAAACCCATAAGATTAAAAAATAAAATAAAAAGGAAAACAGGTTGAAATTTGAACATGATTCCAATGAATTCAAAAGACTACAAGAGAGTATGTAATTTATTTTTAATTAAAAAACAAAAATAACACATTAAAGTTACAGCAGAAAGCTGCTCTAATTGCTAAATTTTAGGTTGTTTTTGAATTGAAAACATTAACAAAAACCAAAAACATAAAATACTTAAAGGAAAAACAAATATTCTGTAAGTTCGGCCATCAAACTAAAGAATTAACTCGAAGTACCTACGTAAATTTAAAATATATCTAGCCCATAAAAATAGGTATGAACATTGGATTTTTTAAATTTTAAAAAATTAAAACATATAAGAACTCATATAAGCTTTACTTATTATAGCCGAAAGCACTATTGTAATCATGAAAGTATCTATGAAAAATATGGTTTGATTTGAACTAAGAAAAAACCTACTAAATTAATGGTAAAAAGTAATTAAAAGTTTTAAGGAAATAACTATAATACATATATAAATTATCTCTCAGTAAGATCTTGCGTCATAATAAGTAGGTACATCAAAAAGTTTAGATCATAAAAAAGTTAAACATTGAATCTAATTATTAATTTTTTACCTTCTCAAGCAATCGTGAGCCAGAAATCATTAATATCTTATTTATTGGAGTGTTGTCAACTAATTTTTATATATTTTTTAACACCCACTAAATTTGCACTAACTCAAAATTAAAACTATCATAATTATCACTGGCAAAAACTCTTTTTCACAAAATATAATCAAATCTATAATTACGGGGTAACTTATCCATATTTACAAGAATCTAGTTTAACACCTCGATACAAGAAAATAATTTCACGACGCACTCATTTATTTAGTATTAAAAAATATACAGATAATTAAATACTGGTTGTAAAATTGAAAATGAAAACTTTATTGTGAATTATCTTAAAAAAAAAAAAAAAATTGTATGTGCATATTACAATAGTGGCTTTAATAATAAAAATGCATCAACAAAATGAGCAAGCAAAT
Source organism: Apoderus coryli (assembly GCA_911728435.2). Classification (NCBI taxonomy): domain Eukaryota; kingdom Metazoa; phylum Arthropoda; class Insecta; order Coleoptera; family Attelabidae; genus Apoderus; species Apoderus coryli. The sequence goes on along the minus strand of OU452204.1, from coordinate 2,698,897 downwards.
TTTTTAAATTATGATAATAAAGTCTTTAAATGGCCTTGATAATGAATCGAGTAATGAATTTATCTTAATTTATCCATTTTCGCATCCACAGCATAATATAGAGATACGGGTTTGTAGGACAGAATTAAATAATTATTAATACACTTATGTCAAAGATTAATCTACACAATAGATAGTCAGCGTATATGGGAAATAAAACAAAAATTGAAACTGTCTTGACACGAGCTACATCTATTAGAAAAACATGCAACCATGGAAATTGTAGATGGCGTTATATGTATTGTGTTGAAATAAAATAATCATATGGGCAATGTTAGACAAGGACGAGTATACTTTCCCCTACGAGGTGGGAGTTTGTTTTTATATTATAGGTATCATATATTATGTACTACTGTGCAGCAGTGTTTTTTGTCGGGTAATATAAAATTATATGGTATACGTATACCTATCTACGCAAAGATTAATGTGTATGGACGAAAATAAAAGAAATTACTATAATAGTATAAATAAACATGTATGACATGGATTAAATATTATTATATTAAATTTAATTCATAGAGATTAGGCTTTTATTTCAATACTGTACTTGTAATAAATCACCCTGTGTGTTTCTTTTACCGACGAATCGGCAACAGCACGACACACACCACATTCGCTTGTTTTTTATCTACCCTCCCTGCGTATCCCCTCCAGATTAATACAGAATTTCATCAATTTCTCTCTCTGACAATACAGCATTGCCGGTGCATATCTGTTGCAAATGATGTAAATAATTGTTATACGTTGCGTTTTGTTTCTGATATTAATAAACTACAAAACGGTTTCTGGCTGTGACAATACTGCTCTATGCTGTACACGCTAGTATACGCCACGTAGTGGCAGGCATACTTAGACATGTTCTGATTTTAATGCATTGGGCTGAATATCTATTGTGTAGATTAATCTTTGCTTAGGTGAAGTTAGCGCCAGCGTTCAGCTCCAGTCCTCCCCCACTATTCAATTTCCCCTACGACCGCTTCGCGTCACAAATATACGGTGCGATGCGCACAGCGACACGCGCATGTAGGCGGAGCTCGAAGCTGGCTGCTGAAATAGGCAAATAATTTAAATTTTTAATAACTAATGGTAGTATTTTATTAACAATGAAAATAATAGTTTTGATTCAATCGATTTTATACCTATTTAGTTCCTCCTGAGCGGGACGTCTGTGAACGGCTCACCGCCTCTTCAATATAACGTGTACCCCTTCTATTTAAAAAATCATATCTCCGAAAAGTGTGTTTTTAGCTCCCTAGATTTTCTAGAATCCTAATCTTGTTAGCCATAGATACTTACACTTACAAGCACATCTGAGCACGAGGCCTGGGAACGGAGCTACCGCCCCTTAAATATACCATCTATCCATATAGAAAAAAAATCATATCTCCGAAAAGTGTGTTTTCAGCTCTCAAAATTTTAAAGAATCCTTATCTTGTTAGCCATAAGTACTTACACTTACAAGCATAACTGAGCACGAAGCCTGGGAACGCCGCTACCGCCCCTTAAATATAGCATGTACCACGTATAGAAAAAAAATCATATCTCCGAAAAGTGTGTTTTTAGCTTTCAAAATTTTAAAGAATCCTTATCTTATTAGCCATAAGTACTTACACTTACAAGCACATCTGAGCACGAGGCCTGGGAACGGCGCTACCGCCCCTTAAATATTGTCACACCCGGTATATTGTAATAAAAATATTGCATCCGGTCGAACTAACTATTTTACGCTGATTAATAATTTATAAAAGTTCATCAAAGTTTATACAAGTCATGACTTTAGCATCGGTATTGTACCTAATAGACAAATTGCAAAGTCAACAAAGTAAAGTTATAAATATTGTTGTAACAGGAAGTTACAGGGGATTTTGATTTCCACTTCGGTGTAGTAAAGATTGAAGAGAGTGGTTGGAGACTTGGCGGCTCGGACCATGAAGTCTCCCCGCGTTGGAGCATATATGTGTCCGAATGCTCCGCCAGGTTCTCTAACCACAAAACTCTCTTTTTGGGGGTTTTTGAGTAGTCTTTTAAATTTATTTAACGTGTACCTATTTAGAATTAATTTTAATTATAAATTTTAAATATTCTTTGAAAGTGAAATTACCGAAAAAGATCAGTGTCGTCAAAGATATTTGTAATGTAAGTACCAAGTTTTTAATTATTAGAATTATTGTGGTTTTTTTGAAACTTATTCTTTTTCCATTAAATTGATTTTTTTTTATTCTTAAAAGTTTATTATTTTTGTGTGACATGGTGGAGGCGCTAAACCACTACATTTTATGACGGCTTGTTGGACGTTAAGTTTCTCAGTTTGGTAGTTATTATTTATTAATTTTTTGGAAAAAGGACATGTTGTGTAATAATAAGATTTGTTTTATTTTTTTTATTAGTTATTGAGTATTTAATTTATAAAATGTTTTCTGATATTTACCTGTGCGGTTTAAAGTTTAATTTGTACTAAGGTATTTTTTTTACTTTGTTAGTATCAATTTATTTTTGTCTTTCATGCGAGGTGATTCAATATTTTGAGATTTTAAAAGAAAATATATATATTTTTTTACATTACGATGTTTAAGGAAGTTGACGACCCGAGCATAGGCTCAAATTAACCAATAAACGACAATAAAATAGTTAATACTTATGACATGAGACATGAAGGAATATTTACAAATTGCGATGAGAGGTAGTTTAAAATATTTAAAAATATAGACAGTGGAATTGTAGGAACGCGTGATGTCGCGTTAAATAAGCTTAGTTTGCTGTAAAATTGTTTACAAAATGTAGGTCAGGATCTATAAGTCAAGTAACTATAAGGTCAAGGACAATAATTGTAGACGTTTTATTGCAGCTAATGACCGTTAAATATGGTATAGATTTTTTTTTTATGTTATTTAGAAGGATGGGACGGATAGTTCCCTGATAGAATACGTACGTAGGTAGTACGAAAATATAAAAAGGCAGTGAATGTGTAGGTTTAAAATGAAAATAAAAGTGAGATTTTCATGAGGAATACCAATATGACGACACGTTGGTCGGGCATAGAATGTGGCAATAGTGAATAATTGTCTATAAATAAGGAACTAGAAAAATACATTTAAATTACGTCTATTAATCTGATCGTGAGCTACAAAAAGTTACTTTTTAATGATTTTTAAAAATTTATGTAAAATTAATATTGAATTACCTTGTATAGAGAGATATATAGAGTCGAATATAGCGTATTTATATAGTGATACTTAGTAGCTAAGATAAGTTAGTATAGAAAAATACTATTATTCCGATACATAATTTTCGAACTTTTAGAACAAAGCAGGTCACACATACACAACCCCTTAATTAACAGGATACCATTGAGGAAATTTTAAAGGCAGTTGATAATATCCCGTCGTTTGCAAGTTATGGGGACGCCTATGGCTTCCACAGCGACTCGATATTAATCATTTGGAAGACAGTGATATCAATAGTACTATTTTTGTTAAACGTTCTCCTTTTGATAGTATATTTGGAATATAGGAATTAAAATTCTGAACTTTAGTTACTCAACACAGAATATTTAGAGGATATGTTCTAGTAATAGATAGCGAAGAAGACATTATTAACCTTCAAGACCGAAGACGCGTGCACTATTCACTTACAGATGTGAACGCATAATAATTTAGGAATAATAACACTGATAATAAAAAATATGTGTGGAAAAAATATTCAAAATGATTAGATTTTTTTTTTTTTTTTTTTTTTTAGTTTTTAAAGTAAAAGGGTAGGTTATGTAATAGTTTTAATAGGGAATTAATTTTAGGTGTACAGTACGAATTAAGATTAATATTTAAGACATTTTTATAAAAATAATTTGAATACGAAGGACAGTTAGATATTAAGCTATTCAAACAAAAAACAGATGAATATCAGAAAAATTACTTTGATAATTTCAGAGCAGAGTACAACGTTATTAATATTTTTTTTCTTTTTACTAGGAATTATGAGAAAATATAATTTTAAAAAACAAAATGTATTATCAATAAAAGAGTTGCTCAGTTCCAGAATAATATATTATATTATTATAATGAAACATAATATAATATATATTTATTTACTTACTTTTAACTTAAAACAAATTTTAATTTGACAAACTTTAATTTTACAACTCTGGAGTTGAGTAATATACTACCATTGATAATATATGCAAGAATATGAAGTTCAAAAAATATGCTGTCGACCAAGACAACGACTTTTCGGACAGCATTTCCAAAACAATCTAAAAAATATAATATTTCAAAACTTATCTTTAAAAAAGGGAATCCTGATCTCAGCTATATCCTAAAATGGCTTCACAATTTCCACGCTAAACTACAACTTCAAGACTTAATAATTCCACACCATTTTTTTTAAACAACTAATAACTTTTATTTTTCACAAAACCCTCGTCAACATAATGTTGAGAGAGAATACCGAATTATCAGGACCAAAGTTAAATCCAAGATTCAAAATGTCAATTGAAACTAACGTCTTATTCCTTAAGATATTCATTATCCGACAGACCGACAAAAACTGAGGTTTTAGTTCCAAAAACCGTTAAATTCATAAAACTGCAAATGCAACAAAACAAGAAAAATCGTTAATTCTAGAAGACAAACTAAGAATGCTGAGGAATCCCGATAATTTTCCAAAGAAAATTGTAGCAAAAAGTATAATAACAAACGTGGGAACTGGCCAAACGCTAAAGCGAAATTTAATACTTAATACCATTAAGATAAGAATTAAGTCTTATTTTTCTTTACATTGTTATACTCATAACATACTAGTACATATACGTGCCAAAAATGGGCACGCGGGAGTTCTACAAATAATTAATTTAATATGAAAATGAAAATCATTTAATTTTAACAGTTTTTAATTTGTTTTTTTTTTTATTTTTAATCAGATATTTAAATAAGAGCATATATTGATACTTTTCTTTTTCTTTTTTGCATGATCTACTGTATCAAACGCCCATTACGACACGAGCCGTAAGCAAACCAGCAACCATCACTAAATCACTGAGGAAAGCGGAGACGGGAGTTACGAAATGAGAACAAAAGTCATGACGATTGATGCGAAAAAGTTTGCTCAAGCAACGATGAGACAATTCCACATCTCCAGAACACTCAAATTGCAACCAGACAACAACCACGAGGAACGAAAATCTCGTATAATGATGTTCCTCCTTCAGTCGACCTGAATAGATGCAAGTGAAAATCGAACGATTAGGTGTACACACTACACATCTAAACGAGTCGATACAAATTTATCAACCAATGCGATGCAATAAAGAGGACGCCTATGGTCAAGCATAACGAGTAAGCAGAACCATCCAATTTGGCGCCTTACAACAACAATTGGAGATGTCAGCAACTTCCAACCCAACGATGGCAAACTCCCTCCCCGCAAGTACCAGTGATATGATGGTAGAATTTCTAGCTACAACGAACAAAAAGCATAAGATGGTTCAAGGACAACCAACTCCAGGGCAAACATTGTATTTTATATTTAACAATTTTTGTAAAGACATGCAAAAACAGTAATAATTTATTTTAACTAATATAATTTTTTTTCTCTTTACAACTTTTTACAACTTTATACAATTTTTAAAGATATTTTAATTTATATATATACATAAGATATACTATTGTATGCGGCACAGTTGATCTTTACGAATACATTTTTTATTTTTTTTAAACTTTAAACATTAGCGTCCCAGCAAAGGCAAAAATGGGGGCCATTTTTTCGTGAGTCCGGGGATGTCACACCCGGTATATTGTAATAAAAATATTGCATCCGGTCGAACTAACTATTTTACGCTGATTAATAATTTATAAAAGTTCATCAAAGTTTATACAAGTCATGACTTTAGCATCGGTATTGTACCTAATAGACAAATTGCAAAGTCAACAAAGTAAAGTTATAAATATTGTTGTAACAGGAAGTTACAGGGGATTTTGATTTCCACTTCGGTGTAGTAAAGATTGAAGAGAGTGGTTGGAGACTTGGCGGCTCGGACCATGAAGTCTCCCCGCGTTGGAGCATATATGTGTCCGAATGCTCCGCCAGGTTCTCTAACCACAAAACTCTCTTTTTTGGGGTTCTTGGGTAGTGTCATTTAAGTTTTACGGTTTATCAACGCGAAGTTATAATTTAATATTAATATTAATAATTCTGAACGTTTCTTTTTAAACTAAAAAAAAGATCAGCTGTGTCGAGGATGATGTTTGAAATGTAAGTACCAATTTTTATATATTGTAATTGCTGAATTTATTTGTTCTTTTTCCATTGAATTGATTTTCTTATATTTTAAATAGTTGATTTAATAAATAATAGTAAAATATATTTGACTTTCCTTTTTATTTTAATATAGTTTTCTATATCAAATTAAGTAACTATTAACTGAAAGACGCCGCTCTAATACAGACCGTCACTCGTTTACGAGGGAGAATCAATAAGATCCTCTTTCGTGAGCGTGATGTAAGTGGGCGATTCCCGAGTAGCTAAACATGCCAAGCGAGTTAATTTTTAATTATTAATAGTTTTTAATACTTATTCTTTTTCCATTAAATTGATTTTTTTTATTCTTAAAAGTTTATTATTTTTTGTGTGACAATATACCATCTACCCCGTATAGAAAAAAAATCATATCTCCGAAAAGTGTGTTTTTAGCTCTCAAATTTTTCAAGAATCCTAATCTTGATAGCCATAGATACTTACACTAACAAGCACATCTGAGCACGAGGCCTGAAAACGGCGCTACCGCCCCTTAAATATAACATGTACCACGTATAGAAAAAAAAATCATATCTCCAAAAAGCGTGTTTTTAGCTCTCAAAATTTTCAAGAATCCTTATCTTGTTAGCCATAGATACTTACACTTACAAGCACATCTGAGCACGAAGCCTGGGAACGCCGCTACCGCCCCTTAAATATACCATGTACCCCGTATAGAAATAAATCCCGATGGCAGCCAGTCGGAAAAGTAGATTTTTGATTTATGTATTTTTTATTTATACTTAGTCTACCACTGACACCCACTATTAATAAACAAATAGTGGAATATTCTGACATTCGCCAACTATAACCAAAGTGTCATATTGACAGTTATTTTAACTGAAATACCCATTATACTATAATACATACGTAAGTACGGTCTTATTGTTATTTCACAGGTGTTTATTTGTCAAAATAATTACAGGTATAGCGGGTGATATTTTTTTTATTTTTTGTTACTTTACATTTACTTAAATATGCCAGCGATGTAAAAACTCTCCAAATAAATATTGTAGAGATTTAAGTGCTCTATCATTTGATATGTAACATCGGTATTTTCTATTAACAACGAAAAAAATATGATTTTTTTAAAATTTTGACAGGCCGCCATTATGAAATTAGCTCTCCGATTTCAATCGCCAACGAACTCACGCGATTCCATGACCTAGCCGATTTTTTAACCAAATTTTGTTTCGATTGGTCAAAAAATGCGGCCTAGAGCGTGACGCAAAGTTTCTATATCCCATATATATATATATATATATATATATAGATATATAAACTTTTGAACTGAGGTCATTTTTAGGATCCAGGGGTCATAAAATGAAGTACTGCATAAAAATTTTTCAAAATTTCGGTTGTGTCGATCTCCTGAATAGTTAGATTTTTTTTAAAAATCTACTAAAAATCATATCTCCGAAAAGTGTGTTTTTAGCTCCCTAGATTTTCTAGAATCCTAATCTTGTTAGCCATAAGTACTTACACTTATAAGCACATCTGAGCACGGGGCCTGAAAACGGCGCTACCGCCCCTTAAATATAACATGTGAAAAAAAATCATATCTCCGAAAAGTGTGTTTTTAGCTCCCTAGATTTTCTAGAATCCTAATCTTGTTAGCCGTAGGTACTTACACTTACAAGCACATCTCACGGGGTAGTTGGTATATTTAAGGGGCGGTAGCGCCGTTCCCAGACCTCGTGCTCAGATGTGCTTGTAAGTGTAAGTATCTATGGCTAACAAGATTAGGATTCTACAAAATCTAGGGAGCTAAAGACACACTTTTCGGAGATATGATTTTTTTTCTATACGGGGTAGATGTTATATTTAAGGGGCGGTAGCGCCGTTCCCAGGCCTCGTGGTCAGATGTGCTTGTAAGTGTAAGTATCTATGGCTAACAAGATTAGGATTCTACAAAATCTAGGGAGCTAAAAACACACTTTTCGGAGATATGATTTTTTTTCTATACGGGGTAGATGGTATATTTAAGGGGCGGTAGCGCCGTTCCCAGGCCTCGTGCTCAGATGTGCTTGTAAGTGTAAGTACCTACGGCTAACAAGATTAGGATTCTAGAAAAACTAAGGAGCTAAAAACACACTTTTCGGAGATATTATTTTTTTTTCTATACGTGGTACATGTTATATTTAAGGGGCGGTAGCGGCGTTTCCAGGCTTCGTGCTTAGATGTGATTGTACGTGTAAGTACTTATGGCTAACAAGATAAGGATTCTTTAAAATTTTGGGAGCTAAAAACACACTTTTTGGAGATATGATTTTTTTTTCTATACGTGGTACATGTTATATTTAAGGGGCGGTAGCGCCGTTTTCAGGCCTCGTGCTCAGATGTGCTTGTTAGTGTAAGTATCTATGGCTATCAAGATTAGGATTCTTGAAAAATTTGAGAGCTAAAAACACACTTTTCGGAGATATGATTTTTTTTCTATACGGGGTAGATGGTATATTTAAGGGGCGGTAGCGCCGTTCCCAGGCCTCGTGCTCAGATGTGCTTGTAAGTGTAAGTATCTATGGCTAACAAGATTAGGATTCTACAAAATCTAGGGAGCTAAAAACACACTTTTTGGAGATATGATTTTTTTTTCTATACGCGGTACATGTTATATTTAAGGGGTGGTAGCGCCGTTTTCAGGCCTCGTGCTCAGATGTGCTTGTTAGTGTAAGTATCTATGGCTATCAAGATTAGGATTCTTGAAAAATTTGAGAGCTAAAAACACACTTTTCGGAGATATGATTTTTTTTCTATACGGGGTAGATGGTATATTTAAGGGGCGGTAGCGCCGTTCCCAGGCCTCGTGCTCAGATGTGCTTGTAAGTGTAAGTATCTATGGCTAACAAGATTAGGATTCTACAAAATCTAGGGAGCTAAAAACACACTTTTTGGAGATATGATTTTTTTTTCTATACGCGGTACATGTTATATTTAAGGGGTGGTAGCGCCGTTTTCAGGCCTCGTGCTCAGATGTGCTTGTTAGTGTAAGTATCTATGGCTATCAAGATTAGGATTCTTGAAAAATTTGAGAGCTAAAAACACACTTTTCGGAGATATGATTTTTTTTCTATACGGGGTAGATGGTATATTTAAGGGGCGTTAGCTCCGTTCCCAGGCCTCGTGCTCAGATGTGCTTGTAAGTGTAAGTATCTATGGCTAACAAGATTAGGATTCTAGAAAATCTAAGGAGCTAAAAACACACTTTTCGGAGATATTATTTTTTTTCTATACGTGGTACATGTGATATTTAAGGGGCGGTAGCGGCGTTCCCAGGCTTCGTGCTCAGTTGTGCTTGTAAGTGTAAGTACTTATGGCTAACAAGATAAGGATTCTTTAAAATTTTGAGAGCTAAAAACACACTTTTCTGAGATATGATTTTTTTTCTATATGGGTAGATGGTATATTTAAGGGGCGGTAGCTCCGTTCCCAGGCCTCGTGCTCAGATGTGCTTGTAAGTGTAAGTATCTATGGCTAACAAGATTAGGATTCTAGAAAATCTAGGGAGCTAAAAACACACTTTTCTGAGATATGATTTTTTAAATAGAAGGGGTACACGTTATATTGATGAGGCGGTAGAGCCGTTCACAGACGTCCCGCTCAGGAGGAACTAAATAGGTATAAAATCGATTGAATCAAAACTATTATTTTTATTGTTAATAAAATACTACCATTAGTTATTAAAAATTTAAATTATTTGCCTATTTCAACAGCCAGCTTCGAGCTCCGCCTACATGCGCGTGTCGCTGTGCGCATCGCACCGTATATTTGTGATGCGAAGCGGTCGTAGGGGAAATTGAGTAGTGGGGGAGGACTGGAGCTGAACGCTGGCGCTAACTTCACATAAGTCCATGTGGAGCAGTATCATACTCCCCAGGATTTTCCTGTACGCCTGGAATTCAATTAAAATAAAACAGCAGGATTTTTGAATGTGTTTTTTAATTAATATGGCTCTTTTTACAAATTATAAAAATACAAAATTTGTACTATCTACATTAAATCCTTAATTCTCTAACATTAAAGGCATATCGAACAAAGTTACTATGAAAATTTGGCTATTTATAGAAAAAATAAATATAGCGATTAGGTATATAATTTAGGTAAGTATTGCGTGTAAGTCTCAAACTCTATTATTTGCAAATATCAGGAACATTTTAAATTACCTACTAAGAAAATTGTTAGTGATGTTTTTGTAATCACAAGCATGACAGGTTGACCAACTATTATTCCTGGAAAACCTACCATATTTTAGATAAATGCTAAAAAAGTTTAGGGGGTTGTAAAATAATACCAACACAATATTTCAAAGCGAATAAATATGTTCGAAATTCCGGATACACACTTTAAAGTAAAACTGTTGTTGGATATGATAAGACAGGTTGCAGAAGATACTCAAAACCCTGTCATAAAAGCTAAAAAGGATCATAGAGCAGCGTCCTATCAGACTTTAAGTAAATATGAGGTGAGATGAGAGAGACAACTGTATTTATTTAATCTAAGAAAATAAGAGTTCAATGAGGCTTACTGTATCAGCGCCTATAGAGAAATAATCTGTATCCTTTTCCTTCTATAATAGAAACGCGCAGTGGACAATTTGTAGCCTATTGTGTATTAAAGTATAGCCCGATGAGTGATTTAAAACAACATAATTGGCAAAAAACCACGAAAGAAAATATTACTATATATAATATATTAGTGTTGTTTATAATCATCATTATTATATTATAGTGCTCTGTGATCCTTATATTATATACTAAATATATATTTTTTATTCAAATGAACTCCAAATTTCACACATTTTAAGTGAAAAGGGGGTGTCACAATTTGGTCCAATTATCGACCGATAATAGGTAAGAGGTATTTTTTACACATATCTAAATTAGTTATTTGCTTTAATTAATACCTGCAAAATATGAAAAATACTGCTACCTATTATGGCCCCCCCTCTTTAAACTAAACTAAATTAATTTTCTGTAGGTAATTAGACCAATTGAAACAGAGAAGAAAATACTGCATTATCGTCTAGAAAATTTAGAACAAGCTCTTAAAACTATACATTCTGGACTACCTATAAAATCTGCAGCTAGAAAATACGGAGGTGCCAGATCAACCGCACAGGACAAAATTAAAGCAGTCTATTGGTAAAAAGAGTGCTCTGGAGGCAGTTTTAACTAAAGCAGAGGAAAACTTGCTTATAAAGTGTATCTTTTAGATTTCAAACTGTGGTTCTCTGGCAACAAAATCTCAATTAATAGACAGCGTATAAATCCTTATAAAAACTTTGAATAGGTCTAATAAATTGACAAACAGAAAACCAGGAGGAAAGTGAACAAATATCCAAAAGAAACTCCCAAAATCCAGCAACCTCTAGAGCAATATTGACTGAGCGTAGGATACGAAAATAGTACCTCACTAGTACTGGAAATTTTTAAATAACAAGAAATCAATCTAGGGTCGTTAATTGCGATGACACTGCGTTTTTCCTCAGTCTTAAAGGAGCAAAAAGGTGTTGGTGAAGAGAAGAGAAAAGGCTATCTATTCATTTCTAAATATTGATGAAAAACAATCTCATCACCTTAATTACCTGCAATGCTTTTCGTGAACATCCACCTCCTATGATGGTATATAGTTACAAAAGAATTCCAAAAGTAGTGATTGATACAATCTCTTATCAGAGGGGAGTTCAGCCAATGATGAGCTGTGAAAATGTGTTTTGAGTGTATAGCCTATTATATCCATGGGTTGTCCATAATAAAATAGAGTTACCCATTATACACACCTCTCACCACACATTGGCTTTGAGCGAGTTTTGCACAAAAATAGCATCGTTTTAATATCTGTGTCCAAATGCTACACGTTCTGAGATGTCTTGATGTGGCTGTTTTTAGAGCACTAAAATTACATAGGAAGACATGTGTGAACCAATGGCGGATGCAAAATAATGGCGAAAACCTGGCAAGACATGTGTTTGCTCCCATATTTTAAATTACGTTAAATAAGATGGGTAATTTTCCTGACATAATAAAACACTTAGCTTATTGTAACTAACCTTTTATTTACGGGGAAATTTTAACGAAAAGCTGGGAAAACTGAACATCCAGTGGGATCGGTGTACCTAACAATATCTGTTTTTTTATTTTTTTAATAGTCCTGTTTAGTTTTTTTCTTGCATTAATATATAGTATAATAATTTTCAATATATTGTAGGTATATTTACAATGACTTATAAACATTTGTTTTATTGTTTTTTCTTTTTCGCGCACCAGTGCTCAAATTCGAATACCAAAACTGAGAAACCTGCGTTAAATGCATTTTTTTAAACGAAAATCAGTTTATTGCTGATTAGTGGTAGGTACGTTGACTAAGGTGTTCATGTAACCACATAACAGCTGATAACAGTAAAATAAAGGCAACTACAATGCGTTTGAAATTACTATCTTCGGAAATTAGCAACTAATCTGGTATCTGTTGTTCAGTTAATTAAAAACGGTAACAAAGTAATATTCATGGCTGATTGTTGTAATGGCCAATTAGTATGTGTTTCTGAATTAGTGAAAAGGGGCTGATATTTTTTTACAACACGACACGGGGTACATTGATTGTATATCAAAGTGCCCTTAAACTTATTTTTTTAGAAAATGGTGAGCTTACAAACCCAAGACTGATAGGACAAGTATCAATGAGGAGAACGTCAACTTACTTATCCATACTGGCAACTAACACATAGGTACGTTATGAAACCTGCAACTTTACAACATCGCATCGAAAAGTTCAGAAAAACTTCTGAAGGAAACGAAGCATCCTCTTCTAATGTATACAGTTCCAATTATAATGTAGTGCAGGTTTTTTCAACTGAACACTTCATTTATAGTAAAATGCATTACGGGCTGTCATTGCAATAAGGCACGATTTAGAAAAAAGAATCAAGATATAGGTCTTAGAAAGCCAGATAGAAAAAATGGCGCCCGCTACAACAACCGATCAGTTAACAAAACACGCGTTCAGCAGAAAATTGATGATCGCTCCAGTAGCGCTATGTTGTGATGAACGCGACCAATCAGTTATTGTTATTGAAGTGTAATGCAGAAGGCAAAACCCAGCAATATTTTCAAAGAACCAAATAATTAGACAACAACCAGTAAGTTAGCTACTTATTTATAGTCATACAATTATGTATTCGTTGTACTTAAAATTATGAAATATTAAACAACACCCTTAAGTTTACAAGAAATAAGTTAACAATTAAATTATTATATACCAATTAAATTAGTTCGGTAACGAATTCCGGTTGATTTTCATGATTAATTGTCAACTCGGAACCTTCATATCTGGCACGCATTACATTCGGCGTTGGACTATCCCCAAGTTTTCCTGGCACTTGAAATGTTGAACCTTGAAAGCCCATAGTTGCTTCGTAATACTATAACAAATAAAAAATAACTATAGTTAACAAAACTTCACTTTACCTAAACGTTTCAGAAAGTTTCTAGTTGAGAATAATCAATATAGATATCGGACAAACCATTACTAAGAAAGAGATCGTTGGTCGGAATCAACTAAATAGCCTATTATGAGAGTATTTATTTATACATGGACGTTTATTATGTTATGAATGAATGAAATGAACTAATTCATATAATCGTGACAGCAGGTAACAAAGACCAGAAACAAAAGGCTTGAGACTAAAATGGAGAATAGATAATTCAATCAAACATGCATATCCTATTTACACAAATATTAAATTAAAAAACTTTCTGAACAATCCAATAATAAACATCCATGAAATGACTGTACAACACTTAACTTAATTTTGCCCTATAAAGTCCTCAAATTATTATCGTTTTTCCGGTATAACTTCTAGACGCCTTTATCGATTTTTAAGTTTGAAACTAAGAATGACTACTATTATTGGCGGGGTTTCACGCAAGTGCGATATTTTGTTAATGCCAAGAAATTTAAAAATGGCGCGTGATTCGTAATTGTATTTTTGTTCCCCCTGTACAAATGACTTTAATTATTTCTGACACTAGCTGATTTCATTTTAAGACATTTCTGTGCTTTGTAAAATCTGCGCTAGACATACTGTTTCTCTACAAAAAAAATACCTTGAAATTGAAAATTCTGTAAAGCCTGTAAATACCATCTACCTTAAACTAAAGTTATTTCAAGAACTTTCTTTGAATTTTTTCGATATATGGGGAATAATTCTATAAATTTAAATTAGAATGAGAGAAGAATACGCATTTTAAGAACTTGGACTACAGGAGAATCTAGATTTCAATATTCAATAATTTGCTTACATGCTCAGTAGGTATCCGCAAAAGTTTTTTCCAACGTTTTAAAGTTTAAAACGATTTGCGAATCGATTAGTTAGGTGACATTATAGTATTTATTATAATAATTACTTACATTTGGAGCGCCTTTAAGTGAACTATTATTACTTCCAGCTTGATGTCGTTGAACACCTGACAATGTAGCATAATCAGCTAAATCATCAGCCATAGACATGTTAACTATATGAGAACCTCTTCTATGTGGTTGTTGAATGGTAGCATAAGTATTGTCAACCTTTTACATACAATAAAAGAAATCTCCTTTAGTTCATTTTTTAAATAATCTATGTAGATTCAACTGATAAAATGTCTTTGATTTTCTAGAACTATAACTTAGACCAATTAAATCAGCTGATCTATTTATTTATTATATTATGTATATAATAATGCCACAATGATAGTGATATTTAGAGGAATAAAATTTAAGAATAAAATTTGTTTTTTAAGGTTTTTGTAAACCGTGGTGTTATCATAGGGGATGAGAAATGAATCTCTAAAATATCAGAACTTTATAATAGTTCTAAATTTTCCTACCTAAAAAAAAAAACGATTCGCATCTCTTTGAATTTTTCTTGTATAACTGTTAATTAAATCACACAAAAATAATACTCATCGATTTCGCATAAATGTACAAACGGATTACAATCTGTTAAAAAAATCAAGAACGCTGATGTCACATGAGGTAATAATGACAAATACTTTTATTTATCGATTTTTTTAAAATTTGTACAGCGCAGAATTTTATATCTAAGAACTTGCACGAAAACTTAATAATAGATTGGCTTTTGGGTGAAATATATTATAAATAAGAAATATGAAAATAACAATTTGAATTTTAATATGTGTAAGTACTCATAAAAAAATATATAACGAAAGTTGAAAATGGTGTCCTTCAGAAAAATGCAGCCTTATATTCAGCGAGCATTATATTTATTAATTTCGTGTAGATTCAGCTCATAATGTAGTGATGCTTATGGTGATTTCTGATTCTCATGGAAATCTAGCTTTATCAGTAAACCAAATACGAGATAAATACTGTTAAGCGAGCTAAACATCTGAAGGGCGCTTTAACTCGTTAAATATGATAGTGATACAGTTATTAGTTAATCTAACACTTGAGCAATTTTTCTCGTAGTTATTGCGGGAGCTTCTTCAATTAAGTTTACAACAGGTTCCTCAACTGCTTCTTACTTCTCTAGGACGTCCACACTCGACTGTTCTTGAAATTGTTTCTTCTTATTGAAGACCTTGATGAATTCTTGCGAATATTCAAGGTTATGTATGTTCTGGATATAATTCAGCGTAAAGTTGCTGAGCTATTAATACATGTCCATTCGTACGGCCATAGACAAAATGCATTCCGACATATTTGTCATTATTACAGCTGCGTACTAGATTTTCTTAACAAATAATAATCTCTTTGTGAATTGTGTAAGAAGGGTTTAAGCATTATTTTACTGCTTTGTTAATAAACATGAAACGAGAAATTATCAAGATATAAAAAAGTTGCAGATTGAATAGTTTTAAATTTATCAGCATTAGTTAAATGCCAAATTTCGGCTGTACCTTGGAGCGAAAGGCGTTTGACCAAAACTTTATATCAAACCCCCCTTTAATGTTATAATAATAATAATCTTTATTGTCTAACAGGCATTGCTGCCCAATTACAATACAATTATATATAACGAAACTAAGCATATGTATATTCACAAAATAGGAATTAATTAAAAAGAAAAATGAAAAAATCAAACAAAAATGCATTAAAGGAAAACAATTTCATGGCGAATAATTAATTAATTAAACAATATCCATTTCGTTCGCTTGCAGACACAGACGCAAATGTGTGTGAGCCATTGAAGTAATTAACATTATCGTGCAAATTCAGACGATTGCAGTAGGTGCAAGCCCGAAAAAGGGGGGCTCTGCCTTCATAATTTGTATGAATGTGAGGCACCCAAAACATATGTGAATTTCTTGCCTGCAAGCGAGGAACACGAAACCATATCTGCCGCAGCAACTGAGGACAGTCCAGCAAATTGTTTATTAATTTAAAAATAAAAATCTGAGATGCAAAAATACGTCGTTCTGCTAGCAGTCTAAGATTAAATCTATCTAATAAAATACAATGATCGTAGCCACGAGGTGGAAAATATCCATCAATTTTAAATGACATATACTTTAAAAATTTGCGTTGGATACTCTCGAGTCTTTGTATTTGAACATGATATATAGGTGACCAAACAAAAGTCCCCTTTTAAAACAGAGAAATAATCTGTAGGTATATACAATATTAGAATCTAAGATACATACTGGTATGTAATCATCACTATCTCTTCTGGCTATAACGGTTTGTTCTGGTTCAGTAAATACTTGCATAGTCAGTTCTTGTTCTTCATAAATTTTTAACTTTCTGTAATAATAGAAAAATAAGCGTAGGTACCCAAACAGTTATTGTTATTATTATTACTACTTACTGTTCTATCCATAGGGGGTTCTCAGTTGTATTCAAATCATCAATAATTGCTTTTTTAATTAAGGCATCTTTTTTCTTGAGATCACTAGGCGTTAAAACCCAGTGACGTAAACAGCAACAAACAGTTATAAACGCAACAACACCCACAAATAATACTATGAGAAGTGCTACCAAAGCTACCAATGCAGGATCGAAGGTCTCTGAGTTTTCCTAAAAACACAAAAATGGAAATCATAATAGCGGTTTTCATAGAAAAACGAATGAATTCCATTATGAGAACAATGTAATCTATTAATTTAGTTCGAGTTCGACAGTATTTTGACGAATATTTTAACAGACTTGTTTGTGTTTCTTCTTGTTTGAGAATATAAATTAATTTGATACTCTACAAATACTCGTACGTATTTTACGTTTTAATTGTGATATAGCTAATTAACTATTAAATTTAGCGGACAATTACAATATACCTATTTCCGGTGGCACTAAAAAAAATCATGAAACTAATTGCCTCCATATACCTACATAATTATGTTACATATATGATATGGAGAGCTAAAAAATGGTTCCGACTATTATAAAAGCACTCATTTTATACTTACTTGCACAAATGCTGGAATTACATTTTCTATTGCAAACCCTGCATAATAATCTTTCAAAAAGTCATATTTTAAATCAACAACTTTCAAAACATCAGGTACCGGTATGATTGTATTTGTTTTTGGATTTATGGCTAGTATATACATATCAGTCCTAAAAACATAACAAATACATAATCTATAAGTTGTTTGCTAGATGACTAGACAAACTCTGGGTCGTGTAGGTAAATCTACTCGGTCCAATTTATTTTTTCAACGTTTTAACAAATTTTAGATAAATGATAAATAATTAAATTATTGGTTGCAAGCTTTGCAAGTTTAACAAATGACAATAAAAACTCAAAGGTAAACAAAAATAAACGCGTAAATAAAATATCTTCCGTTTGCTCTTTACAAAGATGTGACCAAGTATGAAGGTACGTAGTCCAAAGCTCCCGAAACATGGGCAAGGACATTGAAAAACAAATTTATTTATAAATTACACATATAGCATTCACTTATATTTTTAATATTCGAAAAGATCTCAAACTTAATAAAATGACTACTTGCTTAAATGTTGAGATTCTGTCACTTTCTGACTTGAAATAAGACCCCCAAATTTACAGCCTGTGGGTCGAAATAATAATCATATCCATTGCTATACATTGTACACGCTCATCAAGGACATCTGTCATTTTTACTGGATGATTACCTTATCTATTAGTAGTTTCATTTATTATTTCAGTATGTAATTTAAGTTGGTGTTATTTGGTATCATTTGTTTGTCTTGTAATTGGGCGTAACCTGTTAGGCAATAAAGGATTATTATTATTATCTCGAACCTATTACTTCAATGATCTTTTAAAGAGTTTAAATCGTTGTTCCATTAAATTATGATATGTTTCGAAAGCATTGTACCTACTTTCCGAATAAACCCTTCTAAGAAAAACTAGAGAAACTTTTTATATTTAAACTCTTTCATGGCTTTTATTTTTTTAAACTAGGTTAAGTTGAACTTCTAGACCTTTTCTTACTTGCTGGAAAAATATAAGATCCTATGGGGCAATCTTACGTGTTGCACATTTCTCCCACACTAACTCACATTACAAATAATCATTTTACCAAGACATATTATAAAACCTAAATTAACAAGACTCAAGGTAAAGTAAATAATTTAATTAACTAAATAATTTAATTTTTTAAATAAGTAAATATATTTATATGACCATACCATTCATCATTTCTTCTTCCTTCGTTGCCAACATGAAAACGTATATCATCTGCTATTATTAAGCTTTGAGTAGCATTACTAAGCTCTGCAATAATTTCGTCTCTCTCCATAATAACTTCATCTTTAGGTCTTGATAGTATCAAGCGTATTAAATGCTCAAATTCAAAAATCCACACCTATTAAGACATAATATATGAATTAGGTATATTCTCACCTAATATAATAAATTCACTTAATCGGACTACTTTCTCATGATCACAATGATCTAGAATGTTATATAAAAATCATGAACTTGATACCATTGCTTGGCAAGCAAACATGACTTTGACATTCTATTCGAAATGCTCATTAAGGACCACGAAGCGTGGAAAGATGGCCTACAGAGACCACATCCGTATCCGAAAGAGGCTTCATGTTAAACCTGGGATGCAACAGTCCCTGAAGTAACTGGCAGTTAACAGAACATAATTACTCTGACTTGGGTGCTTGGGAGACGACACGGCTGATCAAGTTGCAAAAGAAAATGTCAATGCTTCATTTCCGGAACTCATATTTGACATTATAGAATTTGTTTACATTCTCAGGCCCATTAGTTGATTTGATTTACGTGTATCTAAAAACTAGTTGAAAATTTCAGGAGACATATTAGGTATTGATTTTTAAAACTAGACAATAATTTTATACATTCCAAAACCTTTTGGCCGACTAAAATAAATCCTGATATTACAATTTCCCTGGTTTAAAATATCCTCGCAGGAGTCCTCAACCACTCAAATTGGATAAATACGTAAGATAGTTTACTTACATAAACTTGGGTCTGTACTTCCCGCTCTGGAGAAGCTCTTTCTTTAGCAATAACGTCTATAACAAATCGATGATGGTTATATTCCGATAACTGTGTGGCTATAAAAATTTCTCCATTGTCACTAATATTAAACGGCGAAGGTATAATTGAGCCTGAGCTCCTATTCGAACCAAATTTGTATAAGTGTGAATTTTTTATATAATACATCAACGTTCCATTCTCACCTAAAAATTAAATTAAAAAGTTTTTGAGTGCTACAATATCAGATTTCTAGAGGTTTATACTAGACACATGTGTTATTAGGTAAGATAAATCTATCAAACGCTTTGGCGAAATGTAAAATACTTAAAATGGGGAGTTTTAATTACCCATGAAATTAACATGAAAAGATTAATGAGGTGACGTTTTCCGAAGTTCAATGCGTTTAAGAATGGTGAGTTTTGTTTATATTATTGAGTTGGTCGATTGTCAAAATAGATGGACAAAAAATTTATTTAATTTATAATGTAATATATAATTTATTTATTTAACATAATATACTTTAAAATTCTTACCTAAGTCTGGATCAGAAGCAGTGACATTTGTAACGAACTCGTTCACATCTGCTATGGTATTAACAGCAGTGTAGTATACTTTTTCTTCGAATGTCGGTGCATTATCGTTATCATCAGTAATTGTTATTACTATACTCGCTATACTTCGGTTATTCAGTAATCCCTAAAAAAAGTTTAGCATTTCTTTTAAGATGTTACTTTTTGCAAAAGAGTAATATTGATTTTATTATGATATGACACCTAACCGTTTTATTATTAATATAATTTAATTTCTATATTTAGACTAAGTGCATGCTTCTAATTATTATTATTATTTGTATCTGGGTAGTTCAATTTAATGTATGTCAAAAAATCTTTTACTTTTACGATAATATTCTTTATTTATATTTCATGAGGTCTTTACGCAATAATCATTTCAAAATAATGTTACAAATTATTAGCGATATTTTTCCTACCTGAATATCTAGTGAACTGATTTCTTCAGGACTCAAGTAGAAATCTAATTCATTACTAGCGTGGATGAGTAACATGTATTCATCACGTATTTCTCTATCAAGTGATTTGTTTGCATACAAATTTCCAGTTGCTTTATCCAAATAAAATGAACTATCTTCATTTCCACTTATTATATAATAATAAACTTTAGCATATTTTCCTTCGTCTCTATCAGATGCTTTTATTTGCCCTAAAATGTGAAATAGTATGTTTGGTAATAAATTCAGTCCCATACTCAATACATCCATAGCAATAATAAAAGGAACGTACAAGGGGGGAAGATCATATGCACGAAAGATATTTCTTTTATTCTTGCTTTTTAGGGAAAAGATGTATTTTGTACTTACCTATTCTTATGTTTTTTGCATTATTTTCTTGTATATAAAAGTGGTACGGATTTGCAGACTCCGGAAATTCAGGTCGATTATCATTTTCGTCCAAGAGGATAACTGTCAGATAATGAAGTGTTTCTAACCATTTCAGTGAACCATGGTCTCGTGCTACTAAAATTACCTATAACAAAGTTTAATGAGAAGACCATCGGGAATGCATAACTATACCAATTTTAGTATGTTATCATGCACAAACGCGGCCGCCAATTGTAAAAACTTTAAGGTGGTTGGAATAAGCATCACGGTTATATAAACACACACAAAATTTTCCGACAAAGAATTTGAAACTGACGAACTTGTAGTTAATGAATATAGAAAGAATGGGGTCACATTTGGATGAAAAAATAAAATACAATAATGCAACAAATCTGGTCGTTTAATAATTGAAGAGAATGAAGAATTGAAACAATTCTATTGAAATGTATATACGTATCTAATAATAATAACATAATTTAGTTTTTTATTCCATTTATTGCTGAAAAAGGTTTACTCTGTATAAATACGAAAATAGTTGAACGTGAAGATTTGATTCTTTTTGGATTTCCAATAATACTTCCTGCTAATCACCCAGTTACAAGCCGTTTAATTTGTAACACGTAAGTTCATTTCACGTTAAAACACAAGGTATTGTGCTGTGTCTCCAACGATTGCGATGTTGTAGTTAGTATCAGAGGACGGAATCGGACAAAGAGAAAATTAATTTTAAAGCAAGAAAAGGACAGGCCACAAAAAATGGACTACAAATGACTCATTCAAATGAAGAACGCTGTATAAGAATATTAATAGAGATGATGATCCAACATACAAATTTTCCATTTTTTATATACTCAATCAAAAGCCCACGAAAGCCAGATGAAAAACTTTTGGGAAATTTACTTGGAATACATAAGTAATATTTTTTTACCATTTTCATTCTTTCTTTAAGATATTTGATGTAAACTTTTTAAAGTACACTATTTTGAAAAACACATCTTTTTCTCTGTAAAATGTTTTTTATTTTTAAGAAGTTTAATTTCTTGTAGTCTCCCCAATCCCTATCAACTCAATTTTTTAAAAAGCGTCACAACCACTCAGTAGGTCTCAATTGACACATTGAGAAAGTGAATAACCCATGGATTCCTGCGTAAAAGCGAAAATATATGTAAAAAAAATCACTTTTAAAAACTTGACGCAAACAAAACTGCAAACTACTCTTGTCACTTTAATAAATAAATAAATGATTTATTATGCAAAAAAAAAAATGAAATGAAACCATACAATGCAAATTACAATCAATCTTAATCAAACTTAATAATTAGTACAGAAACCAACAGAAGAATAATTTTTTTTTTCTTGTATAAAAGGTGAGAGTTTGGCTAAATGCCATTCTACCACTCTACCCGTAAATAAATGAATTAATTATTTATGCGCATAAAAGAGAAAGAAAGAAAGATGAAAAAAAAAATAAATTAAATACAAAATTAAATTAAAAAAAAATTAAAACTTAAATGTAAATGTTTTTAACAATCTATATTAAAATAAAGTAAAGTAAAAGAACTGTTGGTGTTGTTGCTTGAATTTGTGTGTGTATACATTGGTGAAAAATTTTGAATTTTGCATCATTAAAATCGGCAAAAAATTTCGAATCTGATCATAGTATTTTCAAAACCTGAACGATTGTGTAACAAAGTTATTGAACGCGAATAACTATATCGTTCTTTTCCGAATTACTACAAAAAATATACAAATATATCTAACGTACTATCAGATAAGGATAAATTGATAAATAAATAAATAAAGCGAGCGGCTACATATTTAATGGACAGGGTCGGACTTGTGATATAGATACTTATTGAGTGTTTGTGGGTTTTTCATTCAAGTATTGTGCGATTGCGATTTATCAAGTTTTAAAATGTCTCAACGTGAGATTGGTGGGTTATGTATGGCATGTACGCAAACTATTACCAAAAAACAATATTCCATCTTATGTTTCGCTTGCGATAAATGGTACCATATAAAATGTGTTGAGCTATCAGTTACTCAAGTCAAACAATATGACATTTTTTTTTTTATGATTATGTATATATTTCTTAGCAATCAGAATACAATATATTCTATAAGCTAGTAGGATGACAGGGAGCTGTGGTAGCTCTCAAATGGCGTTACGAAGACTTCTCCAGTGACAAGTCCTCTTTAATCCTCTCAGATCTGCAGGCCAATTGCGTTTGAGTCTTCTGTCCAAGAAACGCTCCAGTAGTGGACGCATGAGGCCATTTGTATGATTTACGAGTTTTTCGTGATGTTTTATGCTTTTCTCCTTTATGACATCTTTAACATAAGGTATTTTTAGGTCTTCGTGTAGTGTCAGATTGCTAACATACCATGGAGCATCTGTTATCATTCTAAGAATTTTAGACTGACTTCTCTGGATAATTGATATGTTCGATTTGCTTGTACATCCCCATAGTTCTATTCCGTAAACCCATATAGGTTTGATGATACTTCTATATATTAAAACTTTATTTTCCAGTGGTAATTTCGATTTTCTACCTATTAACCAGTATAATTCTTTGATTTTCAAATCGATTTGCTTACGCTTTTTGATTATATGCTCCTTCCAAGTCAGTCTTTTGTCAAGATGCAATCCTAAATATTTTGTCACAGCTGATGTGGGTATTTGTATGTTGTTTATAAATGCTGGTGGACATTCTTCCTTCCGCAGCGCAAAGTTAACTTGAACAGATTTACTTTCATTAATTTTAATTCTCCACTGTCGCAGCCAGTTTTCTATTTGATTTAAATGGTTTTGCAATGTAGTACTTGCCACAGCTGGATCTTCGTGACTTGCTAGAACTACCGTGTCGTCAGCAAATGTTCCCATGATTGTGTCTCTGTTTACAGGTAGATCCGCAGTGAATAGTATGTATAGGAGTGGACCTATAGCGCTCCCTTGAGGTACTCCAGAATTGATATCAAATACTCGTGAAACTTTGTTGTTGACATGGGTTCTGTACTGCCTGTTACTTAGATATGATCTCAGTAGCTCGAAGTAAGTCGCAGGCAAATATTTTTTGATTTTAACCAGTAAACCTGTATGCCAGACTTTATCAAATGCTTGGCTTACATCTAAGAACGCAGATGTGGTGTATTGTTTACGTTCCAAGGCTCGGTTGATTTCGTGACATATTCGGTGAGTTTGTTGTATTGTTGAATGATTGGTACGGAATCCGAATTGATGTTGTGGTATCCATTCTTCTGTGTTAGGGTCGCTGTTTATCCTTTGTATTATGAGCCTTTCGAGAATTTTAGATATGACAGGCAGCAAGCTAATTGGACGGTATGACGTGACTTTAGTTAGATCTTTTCCTGGTTTTGGAATTAGTATTATTTCAGCTATTTTCAATGATTCTGGCCAGTAGTTTTGCTTTATTATGGCATTAAATATGTATGTCAATAATACTATTTCCTTTCTTGGTAGCTCTCTGATCATTTTCGGTGTTATTTGGTCTATTCCTGGAGATTTTCGAAGATTGAGATGCTTAATTTGATGATCCACTTCACCAAATGTAAATTTTTTATTCTTGGAACATCTAAATTAGTTTCCCGTAAGTGTCTTTCGAGTTCAGGATCTCTATCATTATTGTTAGGTGTAAACACATTGGCTAAGTGTTTTGCAAACAAGTCGGCCTTATCTTCATCGCTTCTTGCCCATTGTACGTCAGCGTCTACTTCATTACGTATAGGTGATTCATGGTTTTGTGGTTTTTTCGAGTGTTTTATTGGTTTCCAGATTGTGTTGTCAAACCGACTGAGATTAGATATGTAATCATGGAATGATCTTTCTTTGGATTCTTTTATTTTTGATTTTAAGTGATTGGTGATTCTGTTCAATATATTTCTGTCTGATGGAGCATGAGTGCGCTGCCATTTTGACCTAGCTTTTCTTTTCTGTGCAATTAGTTGTTTAATTTCGACTGGAATATTATGAACTTTTATTGTTGTTTGTGGAGTGGCTCGTTCTACAGCTTCAATTATAACGTTGTTAAATGTGGATATAGCTTGGTATATATCACCGGAACTTTGAAGATTTATATTCAGGTTTAATGTGTTTTCAATATTCGTTCGATATTTATCCCAGTTTGTTTTGATATTATGTAGTTTTGGTTTTCCATTTTTGTAAATTATGATGCTACTTAAAGTTGCTATTATAGGAGAGTGGTCTGAAGAAAGATCGTAGCTTGGTTTAACGTCCATATATTCTGAAGAGATGCCATTCGTAATGAAGATGTCTAGCAGATCAGGAATTTTATTAGGGTCCGTTGGCCAGTAAGTCGGAGTTCCAGTAGACATGTATGAATAATGTTGATCTTGTACAGTACTAAGCAGTTCTTTGCCTTTTGTTGTTGTTAAACGTGAACCAAACATAGTATGTTTGCTGTTGTAATCGCCACCAGCTATGAATTTGGAACCCAATGTTTGAAAGAACCTGTTAAAATGCTCTCTTTTGATATTATGTCTAGGTGGACAGTAGACAGCAGCAACTACTACCTCATATAACTGCAATTCTATTTTTATGGTTGTTGCTTGCAAATATTCTTCTTCGTATTTTGGTAATTCGTAATGACTAATGGTGTTTTTTATAATGATTGCAGTACCAGCATGAGCGGTGTTGTCGGGATGATTTGTATAATAAGTGGTGTAATTTGGTACCTTAAAATACGATCTGTTAGTGAAATGGGTTTCACTTATTAGTAGAATATCTATTGAGTTGTTTTTGAGAAATATTTCGACTTCATTTTTATGCTGTAGAAGCCCATTGGCATTCCATTCTGCAATTTTGACGAATTTAGCGAATTTTGTTTATGAGCGTGGATAGCATGTTTAAAATCATGCTGTTCTGTTGTACAAGTTGTTGAAACATGGTTCTGAATTCTTCTAAGAACTTACTCATTATATTGGTATTATCCTGTGATTCTGTTACGGTTGGTACGCTCTTGGTTGCCTCCGAATAGCTTCTAGTATGTTGCTGATATGGAAATTGGTTATGATTAACTTGTGTTGTTGAATTAATTTGAGAAGTTGTTATGTTTTGATTGTTGGGAAGAAGTTGTGCTGATGTTGAATTAACGTTGACGTTGGATGTATTAGCTTGTATATTTAATCTGTTGTTGGCATTATTGGATTTTAAGAGTTTATGGTAAAATTCACATCCCTTATAGTTTGCTGGATGATCCCCATCGCATAAAGCACATTTAGCGGGGGTGTCTTTACTTTTTGTGTCTTTACTTTTTGTACATGCAGTTGTATTATGAGATCCTCCACATTTCACACATACATATACATTACAGTAACTTTTTGAAAGCCCGTATTGTTGACATCTCATGCATTGAGTAATTCCTTAGATGTTTCTGGGCGGTTCAATTTGTATGGCTTTGTTTTGTAGAAATTGTATCTTGTAAATATCCTTATTATTGTCGGCTGGTTCTAAATCCACGAAGAACAGGTTTAGCGGTTGTTTGGAAATTCTACTCCTGCCGTTGATTATGTTTCGCACTTGGTGTCCCTTACTTGCTAGTTCATCCTTAATTTCATTGGCGTCCGTTGAGTAATGTAACTGTTTGATTACAATTCTGTAAGCACGTTCTTCTTTTAGTTGATATGTGTGATGTATTATATTATTTTCTCGCATATATTTTATTAAATGCCTATATGACTCTGCTGTTTCACAATTTATTTTGACAGTATTGTCAGACAAACATTTTGTTGTGTATTGACTATCTTTCAGCACTCTTCTAATCTGGGTTACCATTTCTCCATAGTTTGTGACTCCGTATATGAAAATCGGTGGGGCTTTAGTTGTTTTAACTTGAGATGTAGGATCCTCACTGGGGACGTTAGTTTCACTTAAAACATTAAATCGATTAGTCACTGTTGTCGGCGGTAGTGACTGGTTTTTATTTGAATTCACTTTTCTTCGTTTGGTGTTTCTGGTTTTAATAACTTGCCAAGAGTTTGGTCTCTCTTCATAGAACCCTAAGACATCTTCATCACTTGTTGATGTCATTCTGTAATAGGAGGTTTGTTGAAGCGTGTTGTTTGTTGAGTCACCCTGTATCACCGATTTCATTAGTTCATCCTGTATATTACTTGAATTTGCACTGCTAGTCCCTGGCCCGTTAAAGGCAGGCGTTGAAATCATTTTATTATTATAATTGTATTATTATTATCTTGCTGATGGTCAGTAGATTTATTTTATTTATCTTTAATTGATATGATTTTTTAATCACTGGCTATATCTTTTCTGTATACTTATCGTAGTGCGACTGATAACAGAGCGATTAATAATACGTCTGTACACCACGAATTCCAAAAGGATACTGAATATGACATTAAGCTTAAAAAAGAGAATGGAGACCGTTGGAAATGTCCCACATGCCTAAGGCAAACTGTACAACGTTCACAAATCACCAGAAAATCAATGTCTCTTCCTCAACCCAATATAAGTAATGCACCTGACTTACCATCAACTACCAGCCGTGTTACCCTTGAAGATATAATGCAGAAATTGAACCACATGGAACTGGGATACGAGGCTATACTTGAGAAACTTAACAACCAGATTGAAATCAACAACCACCTCCGATTCAAAATTCTAAAATCGCGTATTCACACCATAGAAAACAACGACTCTAAATCAATGTCCAATGAATACCTAGAGACTGAAGTATTCCAAGAGATACACGAACGTGAAATACGTAAAAAGAACATTATCATATATGGACATCCTGAGACACCTGGAGATCGTGACGAAATGGATAATATAAAAACAATATTACACACATTGAATGGAAATTTGGATCCCACATGTATTGTGTCTGTCGCCCGTCTTGGAAAACAAAGAACAACTCAAAAGCCACGTCCCATAAAAGTCAGGCTGAGCGACTCCAGTGTGGTATCAGAGATCCTCAAGCACACTCCAAGGATTAAATCGAGTCATAGATTAAAGCACATCTCCATCACCAATGACAAAACTCCGAAACAGACTCAACTATACAGAGCAGTGAGGCAGACTCTTGATGATCGTAAGAATTCTGGAGAAACAAACATCAAAATCAAATTTATTAGAGGCGTTCCGCGGATTGTTCGGGCAGAGGACTTGAATCAGAATCATTTAAACTAGCAGATACGTCTAACAGGGGTCGATCCACCTATGATGTCAACATGGTTTACCAAAACGTCAGAGGTTTAAACACCAAAACTGAAACTTTTTATAAATCGTTAAGTGACGGTGAGTACCACATTGTTGCTATAACTGAAACATGGCTCCAACCTGACATTAACTCATCTGAACTAGTGGATGACAGATATATCGTCTACCGTAAGGATCGAGATCTCGAGGCACTAAATGTGACCAGGGGTGGAGGCGTGCTTCTTGCTGTGAGATCTGACCTCAAATCTGAACTTCTCGTCAATCCCAACGCAGCGCAACTGCCCCCTACAGCTGATATTGTTGCATGTAAGATTAGTTTAGGTAGCACTATAGTTTTAATTTTTTGTGTATATATACAGCCTAATTGTAATACTGAGCAGTACTTGGAGATCTTTGAGTTTTTTGAAACTTTGCCAAACATGTATAATTCTGAAATTATTATTGTTGGTGATTTTAATGTCCATTTTATCTCAGATTCGTCTATTTCAGGCTCTAAGTTAGCGGCGGTAAATGAGTTTATGTCACTAATTAACTTATCTCAATATAATGCCGAGTCTGATCTGTGATGTTCAGCCTGCGCTGGCTCTGGTAAATGAGGATGCAAGTGTCTTTTCTAACTGCGGCGGATGTACCACGTATGAACTTTAAATTAAATCATGGATATAAAGAGTATAATTTCAGAAAGGCAAACTATGTTCTGTTATATGATGAAATTCTGTCATGTGATTGGTCATTTTTAAACAACATCAATGATATAAACGAGGCCGTGTGTCGATTTCATGATGAATTGGAATCCATATTTGATAGATGTGTGCCCACTTTCGCAGGTCGTGTGAGAAAATATTCGTATCCGTTTTGGTATCCGCAGCATCTCATTCAAGATATTAAAAATAAGTCAAAATATCTGCAAAAATGGAAAGAAACAGAATCTCAGTACTATCTTAATATGTTTAAGCAGCTAAGAATACAAGTGAAACAAAAAATTAATATCGCATATGGTGAATATCTGAGTGAGGTTCAAAATTCAATTAAAAATGATCCACAGCACCTGTGGAAGTACATTCAAAACAAAAAACGCAAGTCCAGAATACCGGGTTCAATGAGGGTTGCAACGGAGGCTTACATTTCTGAGCCACAAGAAATAGTCAATGCTTTTGCAACTTTTTTCGAAAGTGTTTATATGTCATCAAATGCTGACGTCACTATAGAATCACAGGATGGTGGTGACTTGGTTTCTCTTGGATTGATTAGTGAGGACGAGGTTAGACGAGCACTACAAAAACTAAAACCGAAAATGACATCTGGTGTCGATAGAATCCCCGCTTGTATACTAAAAGACTGTGCGTATGTTTTGGCACAGCCTTTACACATTATTTTCAATATATCCCTACAAGGTCAAACGTTTCCAGACCTCTGGAACACGGCACGTGTATGTCCTGTGCATAAATCCGGGGACATTAATAGGATAGAAAACTATCGACCCATTTCAATTTTATCAAATTTCTCAAAGGTGTTTGAATCGATTATTTATGACAAGATCTTTAACCAAATAAAGAATCGTATAATACCTCAGCAGCACGGGTTTTTCCACAAGAGATCAACTGTCACAAATCTTGTCGCTTTCCTACAACAAGTGTATCCTATAATGGGCAAGGGTATTCAGGTCGATACAATCTATACAGACTTCTCTAAAGCATTCGATAAAATAGACCATAATATACTACTACGAAACCTGCTTCACTTTGGCTTCCAGGAGTCTTTAATTTCATTTTTTGAATCATATTTGAATCGACATATGCACTTCGTGCAATACAGTGGTTTTAAGTCTCATTCTTACTTGGCCACAAGTGGCGCTCCCCAAGGTAGTAACCTAGCCCCCTGTTATTTGCAATATTCGTTAATGACATAGGAACGCACCTTTCTAGCAATTATTTACTTTTCGCAGATGATCTTAAACTATTCAGAGCTGTTCATTCCGAAGATGACAGTGATGTACTACAGAGAGATCTGAATATGCTTGAGGATTGGTGTACTGTCAATAAGCTTTATTTAAACGTCGATAAATGCAAATATATAACATACACGAGAAGACGCCGCATTGTTTCTTACAATTACAGACTCTCTGGCGCTGCTCTTGATAAATGCACTGTTATTAAAGATCTTGGTGTGTTCATTGATAGCGAATTCCGAAACAAAGAAAAGGGCGCTCAAATGTCTGGGATTCATTTTTAGAACCACGAACTCATTTAACAATACTGATTGTCTTATAGTGTTGTACAACGCAATGGTAAGATCAAGGCTGGAATATGCTGCCATTGCTTGGTCTCCAATATATGGAGTTTATGTTAACTCTCTCGAAAATGTTCAACGAAAATTCCTCAAACGACTAGCCTTCAAGATTGATGGTCGGTTTCCTGTCCGGGGATACGACCATCGTTTGCTATTGGAGAGATTTGATTTTCAATCGCTGGAGATGCGTAGGCATTTTTCCTCTCAGTGTTTTATATTTGGTCTGATTAATGGTCTTATAGACTGTTCGCAATTGTTGGAGATGTTGCGGTTTAATATGCCGCAGTTCAATTCGAGAAGTGCCTATCTCTTCAGAGTACCTCCGGTGCACGCAAATTATGAAACACGAGCTCCCATCTTCAAAGCATGTAATTTCTGTAATACTTATTCTATCTATACTAGCATTAATTACTTCAATGAGCATCCCAACAGATTTAAGCGTGATTTGAGGAATGTTCTGAGGGAAATGATTCAATAGATTCCATGTACTTGCTCAGTGAAATGTATCCATACGATCCTATATGTTTGTATTGTATTTTGGCTACTGTCACCTTCAGTTTATTACTTTTGCAAATTTATTATTATTTGTATTTACTATATAATGTTATATTCATAGCAGTTTGTCTTGTAATTGGGTTGTCACCTGTTAGACAATAAAGAGTTATTATTATTATTATATTATTATTAAATGTAAACTATACAAATGTGACATCACATATCACGCCATCAATAATCACATCACTCCACCCTATGATTTAAATAGTTATATACAAAAAAGAAGAAATTAAATATAAATATAAACTATTCAAATGTGACAGGTCATATCGCGCCACAGAATGTAATTATACCACTCCACCCACATATGTATTATTCGAACATATACAGAAAAAAAAATTATATAAAAAATAAGATTATATGTATATAATAATACGAACATATATATTATATGCAAAAAAAAAAACAAATAAGTACAATCTACAGTTGTGACAGCACGTATCGCGCCACAAAATTAATTTATACCACTCACCCGCAAATGTAGCATTTAAACATATACCCAAGAAAAGGTATAATAAATGTATGTATATAAAAATAAACACAATTTTATAATTGAAATATTTCAATGTTGAATGCGTGGGAATTGTGAAAGAATCAGCTCGTAAATTCACCCTATGTACAGCAAACCGTCTGTCAAACAACTCAACCAGATATCCTGGAGTTTGAGATTTGTATACTTTGTAAAGTAACACCGAATACAAATACTGCAGTCTACAAGCGATCTTAGGTTCTCCAAGTATTCTTAAGTAAGGTGTAATATGTGCGCGATGAGGCACCTGAGACACGAAGCGCATACAAGCGTTCTGTACTCTCTGCAACTTGTTCTTGTTGTAACCAGGTAGGAAGTTATAGTAAACTGCCGAACAGTACTCGATGTGGGGATAGATAAGTGACTTTACCAATTTTAACTTAGTTGACTCATCCAAAAGGTTTTTTAGATAGTATATAGAACTTAGCCTAAAGAAGCAGCTCTTATATACGTGTTGGCAGTGTCCATTAAAATTTAACTTGTCGTCCATAAACACTCCCAGAGTTCTAGCTTTGTTAACCCAGTCGATAGTTACACCGTCAAGAAAAATGTTATACCCATCTGTTAGATCTTGTCCATACCTGTGATTAATTTTTAAACCGTTAGAAGTACACCAGTTTGACAAACAACCCAAATCCCTATTTATGGCTGCAACAGCATAATCGGAGTTCTTAATTGAAAAAGATTTATACAGTTGTATATCATCAGCGTACATGTGAAAATTCAAGCTATTAATGGATAGTCCCATGTCAAACGTAAACAAGGAAAAGATGAGGGGCCCTAGTATACTACCTTGGGGTACTCCATTTGTAGTAGTTCCGAAATCTGAGAAGTTCGACCCATTTATCTTGACCCTTTGTTTCCTCCGGAAGAGATAGCTCTCAAACCAACTCAGCACAGAATCAACAAAACCCAAGTACTTCAATTTTGCCAAAAGCAATCCAAAATCCACCGAGTCAAACGCTTTACTTTGATCAAGCAAGATTAGTACACTAATCTCTGATCTATCAAGAGCCTCCGAGAGATCGTTCGCCACCTTCAGCAACGCGGTACACGTGCCGTGTTTCTTTCTAAAACCCGACTGCATAACAGGGAGTAGACTATGCTGGTCTATGTAGTTTTGAATCTGGTTGCTAACGATCCTCTCGAAAACCTTAGACAAGGCTGGCAAAATGCTGATCGACCGAAGGGAGAGGTATAATATTTGCCGTCTTCCATATACCTGGGAACACACCCTGCATTAAAGAATCATTAAATAATTTACAAATAGTCTCAGCACAAAAAGGAGCAATTAATTTTAGCATTTTGATATTAATGTTATCAGTACCGTATGATTCGGATTTTACAGACTTTATCGCTTAGTAAATATCCTCTAAAGCTATGTCACAAAATTGGAAAGATATATCGTCATTAATTTTGTTAGTATTAAAAAAATGAATTGTCCTGGGGCTAGTCGTCGGCCTACCCACCACATTCAGAAAGTAATCATTCAATTCATTGGGGTTTTGCAAAAAATCAGGCAACTCGCCACCGATACCAAGTCCAGTAGAAACTCCCCAATTAGATACGCTCCTCCATAAATGTTTTGAATCCGTTTGCCTTTGCAAGATCCATTTAAAATAGGTTTTTTTCTCGGCCTGTAGAGCATTTTTAATAAGATTTCTGAGTGTTACATAATACAGTCTGGTCTCGGGTGTTTTTTGCTGGCAATATCTTTTATAAGCTTGTTTCCTTAATTTTATCATTTCCCTAATAGTATATGTGATATATGGCCTGAAGGGCTTTCTCGTAACCAATGTTTTTACAGGGGCATGGAAGGCAAATACACTTAAAATTTTATGGTTCAAAGAAGCAACCCTATCATTCAAATCAGAGAGCGAGCCAACCTCACGCCAATGAATCAATTGTGCGTCACGGGAAAATGATTCGAAATCAAACCCTCGATAATCACGATATGTGAAAGTCTTTGCCTGTTTTTTATTGCAATCGAATAGTAGAGTACAGAACACCAGTAAGTGGTCAGAGTTACAATTGATGTTTTTAAAATTTCTTATCCCCTATTTTCCACATTTTAATGTTAAAATAAAAATACAACAGCGTGTTCAATAAATCGTTCGTTATATTGTGATATTTGCGTCTGATATACTTCACCGAATATTTTGAAAGTTATATCAGTGTGCGCGTAAAATTTTTGTGAATCTAATCATATAAATATCATAAAAAAGAAGAAGAAAATGGCGCGGGGCAAACATGTTTGTCCAGTGTGTGTGAAAAATGTAACAAAATCGCAAGTTAGTATCAAGTGTTTTGGTGGTTGTGGTAGATATTTCCATAAATATTGTTCTCAACTCAGGCCTGAGGAATTTGCAGTGTTTGAAAGGTGTGCCAATGCTGAAAACTGGGTATGCTTTATGTGTAAAAAGAAAAGTGTGGTTAAGAGCAACTCAGCTGAAGATAGCTGCTCTTCTGTGTCTGATTTGTCGGATGATGATGGCCGTCGTGACGACACACATGAGGTTGGAGCTGGTCGAAAGTCCAATATCTGTGGGGCTGGCGCGCAGGCCAGACGCAGTGGGGTCCGTGCGTCAGACTCACCGCTTCACAAGAAAGAAGATTCTAACCTAATTTATAAAACAAACATAAACAGTCCGAGTAGTGTGTTTGATATGATGGAAATCCTAAACAAAACGAACCCATCGAATAAAGACATCATTCTGATGTTAAAACACCAGTTTAGAGAATTTCAAAACCAATTTAGTGAGCTAGAAAAGTCACTGAATTATCAAGCAAATGTAATAATTGATGTCTCAAATGCGATAAAAATCATAAAAAAGGATAATGTAAGACTACGGCAGGACAATGACAAGCTTGCCACTGCTGTTCAAAAGTTGCAACGTGAACTAGATACAGTGAAACGCAAAAGTGAGCTGGTCGAAAAGGAGAATAATCTTATCATAATGGGAATGGATACGAACCAGGAAAATAGTGTAAATGATACACAAAAGGTGTTAAAAAGGATTGGTGTTGAGATAAATAGCAGTGACATTGGGGTCAGATTGTTAAATTCAAAAAATAATGGAAAGTCTGTACTCATCACACTTAAAAATACAGATACTGTGAAAAAAATATTGCAGCAGAGAAGAGTTAATTATAGACTACTCACAGCACAGCAGTGCGAACTGAGTGGCGAACCCGGTAGAAGGATATTTATTAATGAAGATCTGCCGAAAAGTGTGAGGGAGCTGTTTGCTTCAGCCAGAAAATTAAAATTAAGAGGATTTAAGTACATTTGGTGTAAAAACAAACAAGTGTTTGCACGAAAATTAGATAATGAGGAAGTAAACTTACGAGTGAGGAGCAAATAAAAGAGTTATATGAAAATGTGTTATAAATATAAGTGTTAGCAAATCATAAACATAGCAATATATTGGAATATAACACGTGCAACACGTGTAAGTGTAATGGACCTCTCACGCTTAATATACTGTATCTGAATGCTCGGTCTCTCAAAAATAAAACAGATAACTTGGAATTGATTTTAAGTCAACTTAAGTGTGTTATTCATATTCTAATGATAACAGAAACTTGGCTATACCCTGAGGAGGAGGACTACTGCAATGTGTCTGGTTACAAATCTTGCTTTGCAAGTCGTAGAAAGCGCGGTGGGGGAGTAGGAATACTGGTAAAGAGTGACATTGTATGTGAAGTGATTGATAAGAACGTTGATTTGATAAATTATCTTAGCATATATTTAAACAAACAAAAATTAAATATTAGTATTGTGTATAGACCACCCGACACTGAAATAGATCACTTTAATAATGTTTTGTCGCAGTTACTGCAAGCAATAAAAAGGAAACGCAACATTATCGTAGGTGATATGAACTTGAACATATTAAAAGCGTCCAATGTTACTAATAATTATAGGCATCTACTAAACTCTTATGGCTATAGTATTTTAAATGATACGCACCCAAGCCGAATAGCAAATAGTTCAACATTGATTGACCATGCTTTGACAAATTTTTCAAATGCACGAGTACAAATTTCTATTATAGATAACTCTATAAGTGATCATCAGTTGCAGCTAATCTCTGTACCCACAGAGATAAAATTAGCGGAATCCGGTACACCTATATATAAAGTAATTTCTAAAATAAATCGTACGTATGCAGAAGGTCAATTGGACAGAATGATTGAGCGGATTGAAGATTATGGTCATATTGATGACCTGTACAACGACCTGGAAGATGTTTTTGCAAAAGATCGGTTAGTGGAAGTTAAAACAATTATAAGTCGCCAAAAACCTTGGATATCTGATAAATTAATACACCTAATAAAAAAACGTGACTATTATCACAAAAAAAAAAAGAAAACATTACTAAGTGCCATATTATAAAAATAAATACATAAAGTATAATAGACTTGTAACCAAAGTCATAAAAAAGAGTAAAAAAATTTATTATAATAATTTATTATTTCGTGCACGTAATAATGCAAGAGACACTTGGCGAGTACTGAATTCTATTGTTTCCAATCGACATCAGAAAGAGGAACCATTTGTAGGACAGATTCTTTTCAACAACCGAATAACTACAGACTCCAAGGAAGTGGTGAATTGTTTTAACAAATATTTCGTCAATGTGGGGCAAGGTTTGGCTCAAAGTATCCAGAATGTGTCATTTGAGAAACCTGTCAGCAACATACAAGGATCATTCTACTTCACGCCTACTACACCCGAAGAAATTGTAAATATTATTAACACTCTAAACCCAAATAAAGCAAGTGGTCATGACACAGTCCAGGTGAGAGATGTTAAACTTCTTAAAAATAAATGTGCTATCGTACTATGTTTTATAATAAATAAGTCATTTGGGAGTGGTGTTGTTCCGGGTCGAATGAAGATTGCTAAAGTCAAACCACTGTATAAGGCTGGCAATTCTAATGATGTCTCGAATTACAGACCTGTGTCTGTGCTGCCGGTGTTCTCGAAGATCATTGAGGTATGTGTTAAAAAAAGATTGATAAACTTTCTTGATAAACATGGTGTCGTGAGCTCGGCTCAATACGGTTTTGTCAGTTCGAGTGATACGGAGATTGCAGCTATTGATCTAGTCACTGATATACAGAAAAGGGTTGATGGCGGAGCGCTTTGTGCTCTAGTTGCACTAGATCTGAGGAAGGCATTCGATACAGTGAACCATGACATATTGATTAGGAAATTGGAAAACATTGGGGTAAGGGGGGTGTCAGTTCGATGGTTTCGGGACTACCTGCGGCACAGACAACAGTTCGTGTACACAAATTTTGCCAAAAGTAGTATGGAGCAGGTAACTTGTGGCGTGCCCCAAGGATCAGTTCTTGGACCCATTCTATTTGTTTTATATGTAAACTCTATTTTTTATCAAAAGTTAATGGGATATGTAAGGCTTTATGCTGATGATACTACAATTATATATTTTGGTAAACATGAATTTGAAATTCAAAAAAAAATAAAACATGATTTTAAGATACTAAAGAAATTGTTAGGGATGCACAAACTAACACTAAATGTAGATAAATCATCGTATATGTATATCACAAAAATAAGAATGTCGCTGGACTGTAGTAGTCTTGATCTTGGTGGGGAGCATTTGAGGTATAGCAAAATGATCAAATATCTAGGCCTGTGCATTGATGAAACTCTCTCCTGGAAAGATCACATAGAGAAATAGAATATCGCCATTCATAGGATGTTTGTACAGAATTTCTCATTTAATATATGAACAACTCAGGAGGCAATTGTACTTTGCACATGTATACTGCCACTTGCACTATCTTATTACAGTCTGGGGAACTGCTGGAAATGTATATCTAAATAGCATAGAGGTGTTACAAAATAAATGTTTAAAGATTGTGTTTTCTTTGCCTCGAATGTTTCCTACAAGGGAATTGTACAGAAGAAATAACATGTTAAATTTAAGGTGTATTTATGGGTATAAAGTTTGTTTGTATATATATTACATCTTGAAAAAGCATAAACATTCATCCATAGCATTAATCAGTAATAATGAAATACACAATTATCGGAGTAGATATGGCAGTCATATTCATCTGACAGCGATTCACTCGGAGTTTGGTGCAAGATCTGTAATACATAATGGTGTTAAGATTTTTAATAACTTGCCCTACTCGCTTAGAAATGTGGTAAATGTAAATAAATTCAAATTGGAGTTAAAGAAATTTGTACTTATTGAATTTTCTCAGGACTTATAGTTCCTCCTCAGTACTCATGATTGATTTATTGTTCTTGTGTGTATGATTGCATAAGGCCGTAAATTTTCTTCTTCTCAATGTGTGTAAGTTAGTATAAGTTTAAATTTAATTTAATTTTAAGTGTTTGATTCCTGTTATAAGATTTTTTGTATCTTCTTGGAGTTAATAAACAATTATTGAGGAAAAAAAAATATTGGAACTGGTCGAATTTATATAATTACAATAAATCATTAAATCCTATATATCGTATTTTCAGAAATTGATATAGGATATTATAATATTGATAAACAAATAGATAAACTAATAGGTACCGCCGTAGTGATAAAATTTAATCAGTACTGTTTTCTTTGTTTTTTCTTTTTATTCGACGAGTGCCGCAAAAATTCCCAAAGATCATTTAATACAGTGTTGGACTCTTTATATTTACTGTGAAGTTGAGCTATGTCGCAGAAAGTTATATGCGCTGCTTGTAGCCAACCTGTTACAAAAAAGCATTATTCCATACTGTGTTACATATGCGAAAAATGGAATCATATAAAATGTGTAGGTGTAAGTGTGGCATAGCTGACCTCCTATGAAGTTGAACTCAAGAGAGCGAGTAGTGAAGGTTGGAAATGTGCCTCCTGCTTGAGAGACTCTGTTAGATCATCTCAAGTATCACGCAAGTCTTTTTATCTACCACAAACCAGTAGAAGATCTTTTGATGAAGCTGACAGGCCGAAGCCAGGCACAGTGACATTGGAAGATGTCATGGTATAATTGAATAATATGGAGGACATGTATACTCAATTAATGTTCAAGTATGACCAGCAAATTAAAATAAATGACAATCTCCAGGCACAGATAGCTGATATGAACGTGTCTAACGATAAACTGAAGTCCGAAGTAACGGCATTGGGTACCCGCCTGCAGAACATTGAAAACAACAACCTTACATCAGCAGGATCATATTGGTGATGGAATAAACATATTTAAAGAAATTCATGACCGTGACGCAAGAAGAAACAACGTTGTAATCTATGGACAACGTGAAAGCAATCGGAATCAAAATGATGACGAAACAGCTGTAATAAGTATGATCAAAGCGGTTATTCCAACATTCGAAACGGCTAATGTTAAACGTATTAATCGCATAGGTCGTCTTACTGAGGAACAGTTAAGACCCAGGCCTATAAGAGTTAACCTCACGAGTTATCAGATGGCTAATGATCTTCTTCGAATGGCAAACAGGCATAGGTTGATTCCACAGCATAGCAGTATCGGCATATCCACAGATAAAACTCCATACCAATTGAAAGAATATCGCGCTGTCCGGGAACAATTAAATGAGCGAAAGCGAGCAGGTGAGACCGGTATCCGTATAAAATATATGAAGGAGTTCCCACAATTGTCAATAATACGGAAGCTTCTTTAAACTAATATCATCGTCTAGCTGGAACTATAAACACCTAAAAATGATATACCAGAACGTAAGAGGTTTAAACACAAAAATAAGTGAATTTTATAGCAATGTGGTTGAGGGGGAACTCATATCGTGGCAGTTACGGAAACTTGGCTTCAGCCTCATGTGAACAACTCGGAACTGCTCGGAACCAACTATGTTGTTTACCGTAAATATAGAAATTTATCAGCACTCAACGTGAGAAGAGGTGGAGGAGTGCTATTGGCGATCAGATCGGATGTCGCGTCACAACCTATTATCTTCCCTAATGAAATTAGTTTGCCTGCCTCTATTGATGTAGTCGGATGTAGGATATTAATAAAAAACTTTAAATGTTACGTGCTTTGTGTTTATGTTCAGCCGGGGGCTAATATGTCGGTATATGTTCAGCTATGTGAATTTTTTGAATCATTGACGTTTTTGTTTGGGTGTAATTTAATTATATTGGGGTCATTTTAACTTACATTTTGATTATACTAATACGAGTAGTCACTTATCAACTGTACGTAATACTATGCATTTATTTAACTTGAATCAATGTAAACAAATTGTTAATTTTCAGAATAACATTCTAGAAGTATAGACTTAGTATTATCATCAATGAGAATTGTTCATTGTGTTCCGCCGCTGGTGAGGGAGGATGTATATCATCCAGCTCTGCACATATTCTTTGACACTGCAAGTGACTCGGCAAGTACCAACTTTGGAACCAATCCACTGGCTAAACGGTACAATTTTCGAAAAGCTAATTTTTTTCAGTTATATGACAACATTTTCAGTCAAAATTGGTCCTTTATCAACGAAGTAGGTGATGTCAATGATGCAGTTTCCCAATTTTATTACAAAATATTTGAGTTGTTTGATAAGTCCGTGCCAACTTTCAGACATCGCAAACAACGCTTTACATATCCCTGTTGGTACACGCCATGTATCATTCAGCAAATAAAAGCTAAAGCCACATTTTTTAAAAAATGGAGAACTTCAGGCTCCTATATTATGATATGTATAAAATATTAAGATCAGACATTAAACGAGGTGTCGAACGGGAATATTCCAACTATCTAGAAAGCATTCAAAATTCAATCAAAACGGATACCAGACAGCTATGGAGATTCATACAGAATAAAAAACGAAAGTCACGCATACCTGGTGCAATGATTGATATCCATGGAAGTACCATGACAGATGCGCAGGTTATAGTGGATGCCTTCGCGGGGTTCTTCGAGGGCGTTTTCATGCCTTCTCAGTCATATGACGGTGGCAGCAAAGACTTGGGGTCTAATAGTGCGATTAGTACTGGATGTTTTGATTATGAGGATATTTTAAGCGCACTCAAGAAATTAAAGCCCAAAAATACCGCTGGATTTGACGGCATACCTTCATTCCTAATTAGGGATTGCGCATATATATTTGCTAAACCATTACAAGTCCTATTCAATAAATCAATAAACGCTCAAACCTTTCCCGACGTTTGGAAGGAGGCTCGTATATGTCCAGTGCACAAGGCCAATGATGTCAACGAAATAGTGAACTATCGTCCGATATCCATTTTGTCTAACTTCTCGAAGGTCTTTGTGATGACAAATTATTTAGTCAAATAAAAAATTTAATAATAGTTCAACAACATGGCTTCTATCAGAAGTGCTCAACCGTCACTAACTTATCCGAGTTCCTGCAGTATGTTTATCCCACCATGAGCAGAGGTGATCAGGTTGATACTATCTACACAGACTTCTCGAAGGCTTTTGACAGGTTGGACCATGGTATTATATTACGTAAAATGAGGGCACTAGGATTCGGTGTTGCCCTTGTTGGATTCTTCGAGTCTTATCTTACGGGACGTACCTTGTTTGTTGAGTACAATGGCTTTAAATCTAGGGATTTTGTAGCTACAAGTGGTGCACCGCAGGGGAGCAACTTGGCTCCACTTATATTTTCGATATACGTCAACGATATCACTGCGAATGTATTTAGTTCCTGTCTCCTGTTTGCTGATGATCTGAAGCTCTTCAGGATAATACGTAATCCCTTGGACTGTGAGCTGCTTCAGACGGACTTGGTGGCGCTGGAGCGTTGGTGTGCAGATAACAGGCTTCCACTTAACACAAAAAAAATGCAAATGTATGTCGTTCGCCAGGAGTGCTGATATCGTCCGGTATGAGTACAGCATTGGCGACGACATTCTTCAGAGATGCAAGGAAGTTAGGGATCTGGGTGTCCTTGTTGACAATGAATTG
Source organism: Apoderus coryli (assembly GCA_911728435.2). Classification (NCBI taxonomy): domain Eukaryota; kingdom Metazoa; phylum Arthropoda; class Insecta; order Coleoptera; family Attelabidae; genus Apoderus; species Apoderus coryli. The sequence goes on along the minus strand of OU452204.1, from coordinate 2,657,217 downwards.
TCATTCAATCCTCACCTTCACAGTATTTGCCAAGAGGCGACTAGAGCACTTGGGTTTATTATAAGGTCAACAAAGGAATTTCAGAATATAGACCCTCTTATAGCCCTTTACCAGTCGCTGGTGCGGTCAAAGTTGGAATACGCATCTGTCGTGTGGTCACCGATTTACCAGGTATATATCAATAAACTTGAGCAGGTTCAGCGTAAGTTTTTAAAGTACATTTCGTACAAGATTGATGGACGATATCCAGACAGGGGGGTTGATCATAGCGAACTCTTAAACCGTTTTGGTTTTCAGTCGTTTCAGTGTCGAAGAGTGTCTGCATCTCAAATATTTATTTTTAAATTAATCAACTCCATGCTGGATTGCCCTCACCTCTTAGAGGAAGTGAACCTCAATGTACCACTGGCATATACAAGGAACATGCACTTATTTAGAGTTCCCCAAGCTCATACGAATTATAAGATGAGGGCTCCCGTAATCAGTGCATGCAATCTATGTAATAAGCATAAAATATCTGTTCATACCAATTTTTTTAGTAATAATTTAGTGGCATTTAAACATAGTTTGCAGGCTCATTTAGTTAATTTAAGAATTTGATATTAAGTTTTTGTTATAGTTTTAGTGTAGATTAAGTTCAATTGTTTATATTATGGAATCAAAGAATTGTCTTGTAATTGGGTGTAACCTGTTAGACAATAAATAAATAAATAAATAAAATAATTGCCATATTTGATTCATTGATTGTTATACGTTGAGCCGGTCAGTGTTGAGTGTGTTACAGAGAATGGAATTTCTGCTGATAGTAAAAAGCTAAAAACCAAGTTAACTGCTAGGCCTTTTTTAGTTAAGGACAGATGGATGTGATCTATACTGACTTTGCGAAAGCATTTGATAGGGTGGATCATGGGGTGTCGTTGCACATGTTAGATCGGTTTGGTTTTGTCACAGACTTACAGATCTTTTTTAAATCATATCTTTGTGAAAGACAGCAGATTGTATCATATGATGGACATGAGTCGCATGCTTATATTATATTTGCAAATAGTGTGGCTAAATTTAAATCTAAATAGTTTTATTTAAATTAACATTCTGCCCTTTTATCCTTAACTTTAATATATTCTTATAAAGTAGGTGACACAACCATAATATCTTCCGAGTCGGTGACTGACCTTGGTGTTGTATTTAATTCAAAGCTTAGTTTTGTGGATCACATTTTGACAAAGACAGCCGAGGCCAGTAAGATGTACGGATTTATAATTATATATACTAGAAACTTTGGGAATGTAGGTATGGCCCATTGGTCTGGTATACCTTGTATGGAGTCCATAAGTCAGCATTAGAGAGAATCCAACGTAGATTTTTGAAATTTCTGATGTTCAAGGAAGACGGAGTGTACCCTGAGAGGGGTGTGGAGTATGACATGCTCTTGCGCCGTTTAAATTTCCAGAGCTTGGAAATGAGGAGAATTGTAAACTCGATTGTATTTCTATCTAAGCTTCTGCATGGGAAAATAGATTGCTCGGACTAGCTCGCAAAAGTATCTATTAATGTTCCAAGGGTGGAAGGTCGATTTATTCGTCAGTTTCATACGATAGGGCAAGAGCAATTGTATTGCTGAATTCTCCTGTAAGCAGAATATAAGATGTGTTGTCATTTCTGGTATTCTATATTAAGTTGTAATTTGGATGTTAGAATAGTTTGCTTAGTAACTTATGATATTTGTCCTGTAAAGGGTTTGTATAAACTGTTAGGCGAATAAATGCTATTATTATTATACGTCTGGATCACGATTAGCATATTTTTTAAGTTGATACGATTTGATTGCAAACCACATCTGGAGGTTATCAAATATAAAAACAGCACAAATCAAGTAATTACTTCGCACTAAACGTGCGACTGGATACATTTCCTAAAAAATTTTTGGAATATAATTAAGATGGAAACGAGTGGTGGATGTTAACACAGACAGAAAATCATTAAAAGCAGTTTGAAAATTATTGTCTGTCTTACCTGATATTTAGCATTGGATTCCCTATCCAGTTTCTTTTTCGTCTTTAATTCTCCAGAAACTGGATTTATAATAAATTCGTCAGTCTCTTGGACGTTTTCGTCATTAACTTTAAAGTGGTAAGTAACTCTCCCATTTTCTCCTTTGTCTTTGTCTGTGGCCTTTACAGTTAATATAAGCCATCCTTCGACTGCATCACTCTGAATTAAAAAACAATCAATTGTATATACCTACATAGTTTTTCTGTTCAAGATAGATACCATACAGGATATTTTTAATATCCGTTTTGCATTGATACCTAATCATCTCTGATAATAAGTATTCGTTGTAGATATGCCCATCACTATTACAACAGTGTAGGTTTTACCGGTTGGCTAAAATGTATGCAAAACAATGTGTTAGGCGCCGATACTCCCTTTAGCGGGACGTCTATATTAGAAACGGGCTATGTGGTTGACAGACAAACTCTCGAAATTATGTCATGTATTGTTAAACAATCCCGTTTCTAATATATGGGGTCTGTGACCGCTCGCGCAATCAATATAGTGAATTATTGTTCACTCGGCATATTACCAACAGAAACTATATGTCGCCAAACACAGTATTTTATATCTCTGTAACCAAAGATTAATGTACACAATAGATAGTCAGCGTATATTATGGGAAATAAAACAAAAATTGAAACTGTCTCGACACGAGCTACATCTATTAGAAAAACATGCAACCATGGAAATTGTAGATGACGTTATATGTATTGTGTTTAAATAAAATAATCATATGGGCAATGTTAGACAAGGACGAGTATACTTTCCCCTACGAGGTGGGAGTTTGTTTTTATATTATAGGTATCATATATGTACTACTGTGCAGCAGTGTTTTTTGTCGGGTAATATAAAATTATATGGTAGGTATACCTATCTACGCAAAGATTAATGTGTATGTACGAAAATAAAAAAAATTACTATAATAGTATAAATATACAGGGCTGGTTCATTAAATGTTTTAGACAATAATATTAAATGACTAAAATAATATTATTTTAGTCATTTAAAATTTCGGATATAAGGATGCATCAAAAAGTTATATTTAAATTAACGAAATTTGCCGTTATAGATAGGACTTCCGGTTATTACCTGATTCAGTTTTAAGGATCAAACTCAAACAGCAGATTCAACTTGTCGTTAACATTATGAAAAAATAAATCTCAGAGGCGGGTAAATTAAAGGAGCATACAGGCGTGAAATGCTACCCTAACTTTTTTATGCACATTTTTTGCGTGTGTTTCAATTCGGAGATGTAAAATCTAACAAATTATATACGTAATAAATGTATCCTTCTGTGATATTGATAGAAAGTCATCGTTATCGCGTAATATCGATTTTAAGAAATATTAATATTAAAAAGGCTGTGCTTTTTACAAGTTGCTCAAGTAAATAAGGTTTTAAATTTCCAGCATGACAATAATTATTTAAAAAAAATACGGTTTCGAAATGCAGGATGTAAAAAATTAGAATTTTTAGTCTGTTTTTAATGAAAATTTAAATCTATTGAGAAATATGGTTCAGGGTTTTTGTGAAATGTATTTTACTCCAAAGATTCTACTCATCGATTATAACCGAATTAATTTACTCAAAAATATCTATACTAGTAAAATAACACAATTATCTACTATTTACGAACGCCTATGTATACAAAATTGTTATGCTACATGTTGCAGGTTATCCGTTAAGTGGTTTTTGAGTTATCACGGATACAAATTTTTTCTGACCCTTTTATAGAATTTTCACGGACGCCTATGGAACATTAATTTTTGTCATGTATTTTTAACACCAATTCAACTAGTTAAATACAAAATTATTTACATTTTAATTTTTTTTATTTTACCCCTTTTTTTACTATTTACGAATGCCTATGTAAATAAAAATTTTATTCTGCATTTTTTAGGTTATCTTATATGAAAGCTATATATAATTAGCCAATTTATCTGGTATATTTGGGAAACATTTTTTTTTTCGTTTTTGACCCTTTTTTAAGACTATTTTCGAACGCCTGTGTGAACTAATTCTTTTATGTAACATTTTTTAGGTTATATTCTATCACAACGATAAAAAATTATTCAATATTTCGGATAAGTTTAAGAACTATGATTTTTTTAAATTTTTGAACCCTCTTTTAAACCCTTTGCCTACGCTCAATGTTTCCCAAAATCTAATCAGCTCCTTGCCATGTCCAATAGTATTTTTGTACCAAATTTGGTTAAAATCTGTTAAGCGGTTTTTGCGTTTTCGTGGATACAGACAGACATTTTTTTAAAACTACTTATTTATGTATAAAATGACCAAAAACAAGTATTTCCGGTGAAATTAAAAAAAAAAAATTTTTCGTGAAACTAATAGTCTCCATATATTACATATATGATATGGAGAGCTAAAAATATTCACAAAAAAATAACTAAGCAGCCAAAGATTAACTTATTAATCTTTGGTAGTATCAAAGATTAAATTAAATTTAATATATTAATTCTCTTCAAAACAAAATCAGTAGGTATGAAAACAATGAAAATCGCAATAACAGAGACAGACTATTATAATAGGTATACCTAATATAATATAGGTAGCAATGATAATTTTTGTATTGTAGGTATTATAAGATCTACAACAATCTTGTTACATCTTTGCCACATTGTCTACGTGAAATATTTAAAATATATGTAATAAATTGAAAAAGTACTTAGTCCATTCTTAAGTGGAGTTATAATTTTGACAAAGAATAATGTACATTAATACATATTTGATTTCGGTATTGGTATAAAAGTCTAATATCCACGAAATAAATTTAATATAATAATCATTAATCCATGCCATACAACATGTTTCAAGACTAGACCAGTCCCATAATCAGTGGCGAGCAATAATTAAATCAAAAGCTTTTAGCTTTTAGATTTTTTTATATTCATCAACAAATTATTACAATGGAGTCAAAAGTATGTTTCTATCTAAAAGCTTTTCATTTAATGATTGTTCGCCACTGATCATGGGACTGGTCTAGTCTTGAAACATGTATGACATGGATTAAATATTATTATATTAAATTTAATTCATAGAGATTAGACTTTTATTTCAATACTGTACTTGTAATAAATCACCCTGTGTGTTTCTTTTACCGACGAATCGGCAACAGCACGACACACCACATTCGCTTGCTTTTTTTTCTACCCTCCCTACGTATCCCCTCCAGATTAATACAGAATTTCATCAATCTCTCTCTCTGACAATACAGCATTGCCGGTGCATATCTGTTGCAAATGATGTAAATAATTGTTATACGTTGCGTTTTGTTTCTGATATTAATAAACTACACAACGGTTTCTGGCTGTGACAATACTGCTCTATGCTGTGCACGCTAGTATACGCCACGTAGTGGCAGGCGTACTTAGAGATGTTCTGATTTTAATGCATTGGGCTGACTATCTATTGTGTAGATTAATCTTTGCTGTAACGTATGGAGTATATACCACAGAATTTAAAGAGAGTGGCTGTCAACTACTGACCGATCACCACTGATGATTCGTGGATCAACAAAACGGCTGTCTGGCGAAAGTATAGTGGTTGACAGACAAACTCTCGAAAGTATGTCTTGTTTTGTTAAACAAGCCCGTTTCCAAAATGTAGGTGTTATTTTCAGGGTGCTATACCAACAGGAATTGCTAACTTGTAGTACCTATACAGAAGTCCATAAAATTACCAGGCAAAACTTATTCATGTTCCAAATATTTAAGTATACAATAAATGGGCAGCCAACATTTCAACCAACGTACTTATATGTTGTGTGTTTAACATAACCGCGCATCGCATAAGTATATACCATATAAATCAGTAAGCAGAGTGCCGCATGAAATTGTCTGAATTGGGAATAGACAAGAAATGACTTGTTTATTATCTTAAATTATAAAAAGGCTGTATTATTACAGAAGCATTAGTAACAAATCATAGAGCAAAAGATTTTGCAACTGTCAATGCTGCTTGGGATTGGTCCTTTGTCATTCCATGATGGTCGTGTAGCACATGTTGCGAGTTTAATAGCAGCCACAGAAACCAAAATAACGTGAACGAATGTCGATCATGAAAAATAGATTAAAAATAGGATGTATACCCATAAGTACCACTTTGAAATAAACAGACACAGCAAAGAAGTCTGTAAATATGGTTTTTTGGCAACATTTGACGAAAGCGAAAATAAGCTTTTGTAAAACAGTGAGATTACTCACACTGATCAAAGAGGATGCGAAACATAAAATAGACCAAGTCGTAAAACATATATCATTTCCAACTTACGAGAGTCATTATTCTCGAAGATATACAAATAAGAATTTTTTGGCATCTTCCCTTAATTTAAGCAAGATGTATAATCTGTATTGCGAAATTCACAAAGATACACCAGTTTTTATTAAAATTTATGCAAGAGAATTTCACAAATTGGGATTGAAATTCAAACCAAAACCCCAAAAATGAGGATGAAAAGTCGAAAACCAAAAAAGATCTGAACGATCACTTATCATTACTGATATGGCTAATCGTGCCAAAGAACTTGATAAGAGAAAGGGTTTTACAGATTCCTGCTACTATGTCACATATTATGCATTTGATTTGCAACATGTGCTACAAACTCCTCTCTATAGTTTCTATGATGGGCACTAGTGAGGAACTCTTAAAATAATGTTCTTAAATATAAATTAACTTTTTTAATTTCCCAGGGACTAAGTGCTGTACCTTAACGCTTAAATTTACTCATAAGAAACATCTAGAAGGTATACAGAAACGTATCCTCAACATGTGGCGTCTCATCACACTTTGTTTACACGGTTTTATCAACGATTAAAATGTGTCGTGTTATACAGTCGCAAATTCATTTCATTACGTATGTTATCAGCTATTATTATCACATTCGAAGTAGTTTGTTTTACAAATGTGTAATAAAATTAAAACCAAACATGTTTAGAAGCAGCTTCAAGTTTCATTATCAGTAGTTCTTGATTATATGACAACTGGTAACTAAAGTTTTCAGCAAAACCCGTGTAATATAAGGAATAGAACTTTTTTTAAAAGAGTAACGTTTTCGTTTAATTAGTTAAAAAATGATAGCAACTCAACCAAATGCATTTTATAGTAGTTTTTTATGTACCTACCTATATACAATATCGACTAATATTATTTGTGAATTGAATACAAAAGTAAGAATCACTCTGGAATAACATTTTGAATGAAACTTAAAATGTTTTCACACTCACCTCTAACACATCAACCGTGGAGTTAAGGGCACCAGGTACTATAAATTCTGGTTTATAGTCGTTCACATTTTGAACATTAATATTAATTATTGCCCTATCATATAATGCTCCGTTTCCTGCACCATCGCGTGCTTCTACGATCAAACGAAAGTTTTTTGTTTGACCCACAAGGGATTTGTGTGGATACAGTATCCCAGTTTCAATGCCTAATAAAAAAATATCTGAAAAAAAAAAAACAATAGTGAGTATAACAAAAACTAATTAAAATAAAATAACATAGTGGGATATCTAAGGAACAATTTAAATCGTGAATTTCATTTCTTATATCGCTAATATGTAGTTCTAATACGACTCTTATCAAGGAGATGTGTCAAAATTCATCTGGATGCGCATGAAAATAACACACCAATTACAAACCGATAAAATTGTAGGGGTAGAGACAATTTATATTTACGATTCCACGTTATTAAGCCAGGAAGATTAATTCCTGGATAGACAATGTGTACAGCACGTGTAGATTATCATCATGAATAAAATGTTGGTTAATTATAAAAATGTCGTCAAGTGATTAACTGCTCCGAAGAAATTGCACAAAGGAAACGGAAAAAGGGTTGATAAATAGGGAGTTGTACGAGGGAGCGTGCGCCGAATGGTGGGGATGGAAGTTAGTGGAGACTTGGCAGCTAGGAGCATGAAGTCTCCCTTGAGTTGGAGCGCAAGTGTTCAAAAGCTCCAACAGGTTTTCTACAAATTAGGTCCTTATATTTCTTAGCCTATGCTTAAACATATTTCACGTCAAAGCAAGCAAATAATTACAATAGTTAAGTAAGTGTGCGGCCATATATGCAAAACACATAAAAATATAGCAGCACCATATATAAATATATTATATAATATTAGTGTTTTAGTAGAGGTCTAGTATAAGAGTAATGTTTTTTTAGCAGTTAATTGTCTTGTAATTGGGTGTATTGCACCTGTTAGACAATAAAGTTATTTATTTATTTAATCCTTCAATCTCCAGGGTAATCTAGGCTCTCCAAGCACTCCTGTATAGATTGTAATATGCGCTCGAAAAGGTACTTTAGACACGAAGCGTTCTGCATTCTCTGTAATCTGTCTTTATTATAACCACGAAGAAAATTGTAGTAAACTATATTCAACGCCAGGGTTCTTATGCATGCTTTCAACAGCAACACCGTCAAGAAATATATTATAGTGGCCTGTTATAAACCCCATAATGCCTGCCACTGCCCAAGCAGAATGTAACCGACTTTCTGGGGTTAATTTTTAAGCCGTTATCACAACACAAATTATGTTTATCTTAATCTTTATCAATAGCTGTCATACCAACATCGAAATTTTCAATTGAAAAAATTGGTAAAGCTGGATATCGTCAGCATACATAATATGATAATTTACATTATCAATAGAAAACTCATATCAAATGTAATTATTCAAAAATGAAGGGAGCCTAGTATACTTCCTTGGGGACGCCACTCGTTGTTACTCCGAAATCAGATAATAATAATATTCAACTTCACCTTTGCTTTCTGAGATAACTTTTAAACCATCGCAAAGAGGAATCAAAAAAATCCAAGTATTTCAGCTTTGCCAGGAGTAATCGTAAATCCACTGATTCAAATCCTCTGATCCAGCAAAACTAATACACTCACCTGTGACATATCGAGAGCATCTGCCAGATGGTTTGTGACTTTAAGCAGGTGCTATGCTTTGTTTCGAAATCCAGATTGTACTACAGGAAGAAGACTTAAATGATTCTGAATCTGGTGTACTGACAGTCATTTGCATTTAAATATTGGTAAATGTAAACTCAGGGGTTTCCCCAGAACCAGCAATGTAAGTAATTTTGACTACAGACTCTATTTTACTTCACTGGAGACTGTAATATCCATTAAAGATCTTGGAATTATTATGGACCCATGTTTCATATTACACTATGATTATAATATAGTCAATAAAGCTTATAAGAAGTTTGTCTGAATTTAGTAATATATTTTGTTTTAAATGTATTGTTTGTTCCGTTGTTCGGCTGATTATAGAATAATATGCTAGTTCGATATGGAACCCATATTATAAATGTCATATTGATCGGAATGAGATGGTTCAAAGAAAGTTTGCTAAATTTATATCTTACAAATTGGGAACATCATCTGAGCATTATTATAGTTGTCACATTTCAACTCTTTTGTTGTTGATAATAGATAATTTATTTATGTGTTAATTGAGTATTGTATGTGATATCTTGTGATGTGAATTTATAACTATGTGTACCTGGTATGATACAGAAAATATATTTACTTTTTTTGAGGAATGTTAATGCTGGAAGTATTTCTAGCTCTCCATATCATATAATATGTAATATATGTGTTAGCAATCATCCACTGTAAAGTACATTCCGACGTGGTTCGCCTACGTCACACCAGACAAACAGGTTTTTGTTTACAATATAACAAGGGTGGCCGAACGAGTAATGAGAGTATTAGAAGATAACAAGAAATAATAGAAGACGGCTGTTAATAAGAGCTGTTAGAAATATGTTGTTTTATGTGATGACAAATAATAAATGATTTTGGGTGTGGTTTTTAGACTTTCATTTAATAATTTTAAAATAATTGAGAATACTTTTTACATCAGAAGTGAGATATTGTTCTAAGTGCTATAATAAACAACTATAAAATTTAAATATTGTGCTACATGCTACAATAAACAATTACAAAATCTGAATAATGTGCTACGTGCTACAATAAACAATAAATTTATTTGTAGAATAAAACAATTGTTAGTTAACTAATAACTAAAAATGTCGGAAGAAATTCGTGATAGTGAATTGTCGGAAGTTGATGAAGCTGATCGGGAAGACGAAATGACTTCACGTAGTGTTAAAAAACGTAAACTAGAGTGGCAAGTAACGCTTATTAATCTTGTTGCCACCCAACAGCAACAACTTGCGGAGTTAACGCGACAGTCGCGAATTGCTGCATGTTCTACTTCAACAACGGGTTTTACGGGGGCGGATATCTCCAAAAACCAGGCACAGAACGTGAATTTCCTTAAATTACTTAGTGAATTTTCGTGTGTTAAGCTCAAAATCCTCTGAATTAACTGCATCTGGACACAAACAAAGTGGTTGGACTAGCGAACATCAGAATTCTGATGCTAGTGCTAGTAGTAGTAACAATAACTTGTTAAATAACTTTAATGGAAATTGTTTCAAGTGCGGTCGCCGTGGTCACAAACAAGACACCTGTCGGACGGTATCTAAAACAGATGTGTTTAAAGAAATTCAGCAAGTAGGTAACTGAAATTCCATCCTGCAGCCACTGCAAAAAAATGGGACATACTGAAGCCAATTGTTGGTACAAACTGGGAAAACCTGACAAGGCTGTAGTTATACAAAAATGACGCCAACTTCATATGTCAGCTCACCAGCAACTTCGACACTGGTCTTACAAAGAATAAAAAAAATGTAAGTAAATTGATGTATGTCCTTTTTGTTAGAAATACATTAAAAAAAAAAGAATGTTTGTATAGTGGCGATCCCACTAATACGTAAAGGCGAGATGGCGATCGCATCTGCATAAAAAAATAGTTTGTATAGTGGCAATCCCACTAATACGTAAAGGCGAGGTGGCAATCCCACCTGCATAAAAAAGAGAGTTTGTATAGTGACGATCTCACTGATACGTAAAGGCGAGGCAATCCCACCTGCATAAAAAAAGAGAGTTTGTATAGTGGCGACCCCACTGATAAGTAAACGCGTGATGGCGATCCCATCTGCGTAAAAAAATATAATTGCATAGTGACGATCTCACTGATACCTGAAGGCGAGGTGGCAATCCCACCTGCATAAAAAAGAGAGTGTTTGTATAGTGGCAATCCCACTAACACGTAAAGGCGAGGTGGCAATCCCATCTGCATAAAAAAAAAAGTTTGTACAGTGACGATCGCACTTGTACGTAAAGGTTAGGTGGCGATCCCACCTAAGTAAAATGATTGAAGAGTGGCAGTACCACTCCATGAAAACCAACATTAAAAGTTTAAAGGCAGTTTGTTTTGTTCGCTTTGTTTTCTTGTTTAAGGATGAATGAGGTGCGAGGACGCCCCAGTTGCAGGACGGCCGTGTTAGCAGTCATCCCCTGGTAAGTACATTCCGACGTGGTTCGCCTACGTCACACCAGACAATCAGGTTTTTGTTTACGATATAACAATTGTGGCCGAACGAGTAATAATAATAATAATAATAATATTTATTGGCCATCATAAGGTATAACAAATGTATACATTGGCAAGTCTACAATATTATGATACAGTCAACTAAAGGTTAAATAAAATAATAAATAATATACAGTACCTATACAGATAAACGGACACGTTAAAAATACAAACAGAAATAACAAACAAAGAAAAACAAAAAGTGTCAACAATTTAAAATAATGTTGTGTTATTGTAGTGCATCTGTAAATTCTTGTACACTATAAAATGTACCGTTAATCAAATATGTCTTTAGTTCGTACTTAAATCTTCTCTCGGTCTGACAGGTCCTTAAGTCCTCAGGAAGTAAATTGTATAAGAAACAGCCCGCATATGATGGTGACCTCTTATAGAACTCAAACCTAGGACGCGGCAAGTACAACCTATCTCTTCCTCTGGTTGGATAATCATGACTACTGCCACAGGTGGGAGTCAGATGTTTGTTTTTAAAAATATCAGACAACAACTTATACAAGTAAATGGATGGGACGGTGAGTAATTTATTGGCTCTAAATGCCTCCCGACAGCTGCCTCTATAGGGAATGCCAAAAATACATCGGATTGCCCGTTTTTGCAGAATAAAAATTCTGAGAGCTTCAGTGCACCTACCCCAGACCACTATATTATATGCAATCGCTGAGTAAATCATAGCATAGTAAACCGAGAGCAACGACTTCACGCACATAAACCTCTTCAAGGAATGTAACACAAATAAGTTTTTATTTAATTTGCCACATAATCTCTCAACATGTTCCGCCCAGCTCAACGTCGGATCCACTATCACTCCCAATAGGCTAGCTGAATCTGAAAAAGCTAACTGATTGTTTTCAAAGTTTATATTAAAATTTTGTGTTATATGTCTACTGAAGTTTAGGGTCTTTGTTTTATTATAGTTTATCATTAGCCGATTTTTCCGACACCATGTGTGAAATTCATTGAGGGTTTGATTAATTTTATGTTTCAGTGCCTCGAGATTTTTGTCAGACAGCAAAATGGGTTTAAAGTTTCAGCAGATCTCTTTATTATCTTAATTGGTATGGAATCTAAACCTGTAGACTTTTTTTGTGGCAGATTTTGAATTGTTTTGGAAACCTCATCCGGTGAAACCGGGCTAAAGAACATGCTTTGAGAGTTAGCCGGACCTACTGTACAAGCCCCAGACAAGTTTCCATTAAAATGACTATTTAATTTATCGGTAATTATGGTAAAATAATATACACAAAAAGCAGACGCAAGATCAGAGGAATTAGTGATAATACGGTTGTCAAGATTAATGTTTATTCTGTTTTCTGTTCTCCTCGCCCCTCCTGTGTGCTCTTTAAAAATAGACCAGATAGTTTTGGTTTTGTTATGAGAATCAGCCAAGTGACGATTAAAAATTTCAATCTTCTCATTTGAGATTTTCTTGGCGATAATTTTTTTGTTCTGCTTGTATAAATACTGTAGGTTTTCGTCTGGAATCCGTTGTCTCAGCCAATTTATATTTTGAAGCTCCAAGTACTCACGGTGTAGTTCGTCGGAAAAAAATATTTTAAATTTATTTGATGTATTAGCTGATTTTACAGTCTTAAGCGGAAAAGCCACATCGAAACTCCACTCCAGTCTCTGCCAGAACCTGTCGAACGCATTTTCAAAGCTCATAGTTTTTATGACATGTAAGTCCAATGCACTAAGTAAAAAAGAAAATTCGCTAATTGCAGCATTGGAAAACTGTCTAATCTTGGAGACAGTGGCATCAATAACAGGAGGTAATGAAGTAATGTAAGCAATTTTGGATAACTGTGCTAATGAGAGTATTAGAAGATAACAAGAAATAATAGAAGACAGATGTTAATAAGAGCTGTTAGAAATACGTTTTTTTATGTGATGACAAATAATAAATGATTTTGGGTGTGGTTTTTAGACTTTTATTTAATAATTTTAAAATAATTGAGAATACTTTTTACATATGTATATGGAGGCTGTTTCATGATTTGTTTTTTTAATTTCACCGCAAATACGTATTGTATTTTCGGTCATTTTATACGTAGAAACATAGTTTAAAAAAATGCCTGCCTGTGTGTCTGCGCGTCCACGCTACCTCAAAAACCACTTAACATATTCTAACTACATTTGGTACAAAAATACTACACGATTTGTCACTTTTAGGAAACATTGAGGGTAGGCAAGGGGTTTATAAAAGGGTTGAAAAAATAGTTTAATAGAGTATAACCTGAAACACTAACCATAAAAAAAATAAATCACATTGGCATTCGAAAAAAGAAGGTAAAAAGAGGATAAAACCTAAAAAAAATCATAAATAGTGGAAGAGGGGTCAATATAAAAAACAAATTCTAATATATCTTGTACTTCGTGGGTATGAGGGCAGCGGTGATTAGTTAAACACTAAATTATAGTTTGCGAAGTTTCGTGAATTTATTTTCACTTCTTCAGGCTACAATGAAATGAACGACCACAGTTATTCCTAATGATGTGAAATCTTTGTTAGCTCTTGGTCCTGGATTCGGTCTCCCGATTAGTAGGTCATAGTTACCTATCCCAACCCTCATAAAAGATATGCAGCATTGCTTAGGTAATTATACCTACACTTATAAATGAGCATGATACTAATAAATACACATAAAGTCTTTATTCGTTAGGTACAATAAAGGTACATAGAATGCGTCATTAAATTACAATACTAATTACCGTCATACCTCATAAAATAAAATAGTCTATCATCGAACAACAATATTAATTAAAGAGACGAACGACATATAATAATAATAATAATAATAATAATAATAATTGCAAAATATTCTTCCAATGAATAGAAACTATGCTGCAGTAGCCAACCTTTAACGCTACTTTTATTTTTTTTGTCTGTTAACGGTTAGTTTCAAATGCTGAGGCAGATGATTATAAATATTTATCGGCATCATATACGACCCCTCGCCGAGAGAGAGAGAGAGAGAGAGAGAGAGAGAGCCTATGGACTCCTTTATATAAATCGCCACAACAGTTAAAATGTTCAATTCCTTAAACAACTCATGACACAGAATCTTACTGGCTTAAAGGACTAGTACTTCTTCTATATGTCTGGAGTTAACCCACAACACAATACAATAGGACAAAGCAGAATTAACATAAGCGAAATAAAAAGCCAACAACACATCCAGAGTTACAAAGCTTCTGAGCTTCCAAATGTGAAACGAAAGCTTGCAGAGTCTCTTAGAAACTGTTTCGATCAGCCGGTACCAGTTCAGATGCGATTCGATTTCCACACTTAAAAACTTTACAGCCGCTTTCTGTTCAAGGCTGCAATCACTACTGTGGATTCTAACGCTAAAGTCATCATCCCTAGGCGAAACATAAATGTGATTAGTCTTCTTAAAATTTAACATCAAACCATTCTTATCACAATAATCCTTCATGTCCTCCAGGCATTTCTTTCCCTTCACACTCAAATCGCGTATGTCACCAGCAGATACCATTGCAGAGGTGTCATCGGCAAAAAGCGTTATATGCTTGACGGACTTTATTTGGGAAGATATGTCCGATATAAGTAGTACGAAAATCAGAGGCCCCAGTGTACTCCTCTGCGGAACGCCAACGCTGACCCCTAGAGTTGATGAATCAAACATTGTGCCCTCATGTTTAAGGTTTACTTTCTGCCTTCTACCGGAAAGAATTGATGATATCCAGTTTAAAGATGTTCCACGAATACCGAAATTGTAAAGTTTAGATGATTTAGTTTTGATGATTCACGGTCTCAAACGCACGCGTGTAATCAAAAAATAAACCCGATCACTTTTGCTTCTCCTCTAGTTGTTTAAGCACATTATTCCCGAACTGAATAACTACATCCTTCGTCGACATACGTCGTCTAAAACCAAATTGGTTGTGTCCAAGTATATTATACTTACCAACAAAACCATTCAGCCGGCCATAAAATGCATTTTCAAAGAGTTTCGAGAATACGGACAAAATTGAAATTCCTCTATAATTTTCACTATTTTTAGGATCTTCCTTTTTAAAAATAGGTACAACCTTGGCCAGTGTTAGTCTTTGGGGAAATTTGCCATACAGAAAAGATTGATTAACCAAATGTGTTAAAACTGGTGCCATATATTCAATCACGTGCTTCAAGAGAGAACAATGGATGCCGTACCGAGGCCGCTTGAATCCTTTCGGGTTATTTTCCGTGAAATATTACATATTTCCGTTTCATGTGCAGGATGTAGAAATAAAGACTTACTATTAATTTGAAAAAATAGTCCACTCTTAAGTGGAGTTGCGTATTTATATGATGAAATAAAAGTCTAATATCCACAAAATAAATTTAATAGAAATCTTAACTATATCCAAACATGTTTCGGAACTTCATACTAGTTCCATCATTAGTGGTAATGATAAGAGGAACTTAAAATAGAGGTTTATAAGCTGATCAATAGTGATCCTACTCTTAAATATCACAAGAAAGCTAATCATTTGATTTCATTGCTAAAAGAACATAATGAATTAAGTAGCACACAAGAAAAACACCTAGAAGTAAATAATTATGTTCCGCCAAAGATATATGGTTTACTGAAAACACATTCCTAAGCCTGGTATGCATTTGAGACCGGTGGAGTTGTGTGAATTCACCATGTTATAACTTGGCTTCTACTTTACACCAAATGTTATTACCATTCTTTATAACATAAAAAATTCATTCGATCTTCTGTCAGATGTGTTACTACCAGAAGATTATATTTTGGATGTCAAATCACTGTTTACAAACATACCTAAAGATATTATTATACGAATAATCAAGAAGAAATAGACATACTTATATTTCTGCGTATACAAACATCCCCAAACATGTCTTAATTGAGGTGGTGCAGTTCTGTTGTAATTCCAGCTATTTTACATTTCAAGGAAAAAATTACTTACAGTTGGACGGCAGTGCAATGGGTAATCTAGTTAGCCCTATTTTAGCAAACATTGTACTGAATGACTTAATTGAAAATGTTTTGCGAACATTGCCTTTCAATATACCATTTATTAAAGTTTATGTAGATGACACTATAGTTGCAATTCCAAAAGATCATTGTTTTATGAAGTCCTTCAATGTTTCAATAGTTACCACACCAAATTGTAATTTACGATGGAGATTGAATCTGATCGATCACTTCCATTTTTGGATACGTTAGTTATCAGAAATGAGGACGGTAGTCTAATGACTAATTGGTAGGTATAGGAAACCCTCGAATTCTGGACGTACACTGAATTACTACTCTAACCATCCCACAAATCAAACAATTGCTACTATTCATAATTTGCTAGATAGATCGTCCCGCCTGAGCAGCGCACAATTTCATAAAGAGAACACCGAAAAAATTAAGAAGATCCTCCAACAGAACAACTATACCATCTCTTTTATAAATAGAACGTTTAATCTTTATTGTTTGAAACGTAATCGAAACATTAATGGATTCAGTCGCCCGAGTGCAGGATATACTTATTACAAATTTCCATTTATTGAGGGTCTTTCTTACAATGTACAAAGATTGTTTAGGAACACAAACATTAAATTAGCATTTTACAACTTAAAGACTACTAAATCATTATTCTCCAAATTGAAAGATCAAACAGAGACTGACAAACAATCAAACTTAGTGTACAAAATTCCTTGTGAGTGTGGGAAATGTTATGTGAGACAGACCAAACAATACCTAGCTAAGAGAGTTAGACAACATCAATTAGATTGCAGGAACCAGAACCAATATAAGGCTAAAAAAACTGCATTGGCAATGCATCATTTTGAATTCGGACATCAGTTTGGATTTAAGGATGTTACAATCGTGGTAGTGGAATTACAATAAAAAAAATATAAGTGAAATGATCCATATTTCACTAAATAACACTGTAAATTTACGTACAGACACTCAGAATTTAAGTAATATGTATGTAATATGTGTAATATGATTAATAAATATAAAGAACGGAACAGGAGCAACAATAAAATGGCCGAATGATAGTTTTTTCAGAGGCAACCGCGTTAGTTTTTCATTTTCTTGTTCGCACTGTATGCACCCTTTACCTTTAATTTTTATTGTCACACAAATTCAAATATGTAGGTATGTACTTGGTCTATGATATTGTTTTTTGTAATATATGGATACAGCAGAAAGAAGATCGATAGTTTTTAATTTTGAATGCAAAAATATGGATAGTCTAACAACTACATTTTAAGGACGACGAACATTATTATTTTAAGTCTGTATTGTTTTCATCATTGTCTACTTGCCTGTGATATTATGACATTTTATTTGTGTATTTTAACATCTGTTATGAATATTGTAACACTAATTAGAGTGAGGTAATTATTTTGCCTTTTTTTATGATTATGAATTGTATAATGAAAAATGCTTCGTTTCATTGTAGCCTGAAGAACTGAAAATAAATTCACGAAACGTCGCAAACTATAATTTAGTGTTTAACTAATCATCGCTGCCCTCATACCCACGAAGTTCAAGATATATTCAAAGATTAAGGGCACGAATAACAAGCATGAAAAATCCTAATCTTATTCGAAATATGGAATAATTTAAATAAAAAATAGCTGATGTCTACAATAAAAACAATAAACAAAATTATTTGAAAATATAGCTTGACACCAAGAGTCGTAGGAGAAAGGTAAATGACAAAAAGGTAACAGAAATATTACTTTTACACTTAAATATTTGTGCCTCGAGGACAGTTTATTAATATTATAAGCATGTCTGATATTTATTTTTAAGGTTTCATATGATGAGGGGTAATTGTAAATATTGGAGATTTCCGTATTCCAGTGGTTTATAAAGCGCACCAAACGGAGCCTTTTTCTAGATGTACCTAGTGGCTATATATCGTATTATACTGTAATTTTGTATATTGTACATACATAAATCAATTTCTATAAATAAAATTATAATTGTTTATGAAACTTACCATCATCATTGCCAGAAACAATATTGTAGCGAATTTCACCATTAATACCCGAATCCGCATCAATGGCTTCTACTTGCACCAACGGCATTGGTGGGTTAAGTCGGACTTCTTCATTAACAGTAACATTATACTCGTTTTGTGTAAACTTCGGCACATTATCGTTGACATCTCGAATTTTTATATTAACAGGAACTGTAACCGACCGCTTAACTAACGAAGGTGCTTTATCTGATGCAACCACTTGAATTACAGTTTCATTGATCTTTTCAAAATCCAAGAAATTCGAATTTGCTACAGTTACAACACCAGTGTTGCGATCAATGTTAAAATTCTCACTATGTTCACCAACTAAAGTGAATTCAACTTCACCATATTCACCCGCATCATCATCAGTCGCTTGTACTTGCGTTAAAAGGGTATTATTTGGTGAATTTTCATCAATACTAACGTTATATGCTGAGTCGGAAAACACTGGATCGTTATCGTTTAAATTTACAATGCTTACGAATACAGAAGCAGAAACATTCAATTGTGGTATACCACTATCAAATGCAATCACAGAAAAGTCTAGTTTTTGTCCTAATAATGTGTCATAATCAATACGTTTATTAATTTGTACGATTCCAGTTCCATTATTAATTGCAAAATATTGACTCGCTGGAAAAATGTGGTATCCAGCAATATCTGAATTTTTATCTAAGGCTTTATACATAGCCACTATAGTGCCTACAGGTTGTTCTTCTTTAAGTTCTAGATAATACACAGGATTCTCTACAGTCCATGGTGGAATAAAGGTAGGCGGGGAGTCATTTACTTCCAACACTGTAATTACCAACAATCCTTCACCTTGTTGGACATTGGAAGCAGTAATATCAACTACCAAAATTGGAATTCGAATTACAGTGGCTATCCTTCTGTTAAGTTTTTTAGAAACTATTACTTTTCCAGTATTTTTATCAATGGTAAAGAAATCTTTGAAATCTTCGTGTGTTATTATTTCGTTTCCATTTTGATCTAGGGCTGTTATGGGTTCTGTTGCCGCAAAGTTGAGAAATTCTTGTGAACTAACGTCTGGATCTAATGCCGTTAATGTATGAACTACAGTTCCGACATTTGTATCTTCCATCACCTAGAAAATTAAAATTATACGTTATAATACTACCTATATAGAAGGGTTCTGACATTACGGGATGCAGATATTTTACAGGCAGAGTTGAATAAATTGTTTTTGTGGTGTGAGGCGAACGGAATGGATCTAAATTTAAATTTTTTTATAAATTTTAATTAGATGAAGGTTCCTATAAATTATAATTACAGTGTTGATGGCTCTGAATTGAGCACTGTTGACACAGTCAGAGATATTGGTGTCCTGCTTGATAGTACCCTGTCGTTTGCTCCTCACATTACTAACATCACTAATAAAGCATGTAGAATGCGGGGATTTCTGAGACGAAGTACTGCCAACTTCAGCGAAACGAATTCGTTTAAGTGTTTGTATTCCACATCTGGAGTACGCGTTCGCATAGTGGAACCCTTTTTAACGCTGCTATATTCACAGTTTAGAAAAAGTACAAAACAGGTTTTTACCCTTTTGATTATAGATCTGTAATGGAGGATTTACATCTCACTACTCTCGAGGCTCGCAGATACAAGAGGGACCATATTATTTATTAAATTACGAAGTTTATTGCTCTGAACGTTTGGCTAAAGTTGGAATTGATATTCCGTCTAGAAACACATGGGCCGTCCGCTTATTTCATTAGCCTTTTCGTAGGACAAATTACGCCTGAAGTTCTTTTATGGTTAGAGTTCCGGCTCTAGAAATCGATTCCACCAGCAGCTCGATATCTTCGGTGACTCGCGTATCTTTATGCGTGAGCTGAGAAGGATATTTGGTTCCAATGACGTGCGGTAGATTTGTGGTGCGCTTCCCTTGGAATTATCGACTGTAATAATTTTAAAGTAATAGTATGTTGTAGTATTATGTAAGAATCTTAAAATTATTTATTTAATTTTCTTCTGTTCATATACGGTTGTGGGACTGTTCTTTCTTTTCTTTTTGAATTGTAAAATTACCTAATTTAAGAGGTTGTATTAATATTTATTTTTGTTAGTGTTGTATATTGTTATTATTATCAAATTTTCACTCTAGCACTATCAATTACGAACTAACTACGTATCGAGTAAACTGGTTAATTGGTTCTATAGATATTTGAAAATGTCTATGATAACCTAAAGAATAAATGATTGGCCGGCAATTTTTTGCAATGTATTTTGTAGTTTAAGTAGATTAATAAGGAATGTTAAGAAGTAAAACAATACCTCTATTGATTGTGTTGCTGGTGTGAAATATGGGAGCTTATCATTCGTGTTGATAACCGTAACAGTAAGCATAGTTGTTCCAGTTAAAGGTGGATCACCGTGGTCGACAGCTACTATTTCTATATTGTACGTATTCCGTCGATCGAAATCAAGCTTATTTCGTAGTACGACAACTCCGGTCTCGTTACTGATTTGAAAGTCATCATAACCGCCCTTTTGTAAAATATATTCAATCTCAGCATTAACTCCAGTATCAGCATCAGTTGCTCTTACTTGGACTATACTTGAACCTGAAACAAAAGTTACCATTTTGTCACTAGCAAAATATATCAATTAGATACTTTCTTCTACCCGTTTCAATTTAGTTTTACAATGGCTAAGAATTCAGGTACTGGTCATATCGAGATACCACATTAAAATTTGTTGTTAAAAATAAATTTGCCGCACTATATTATTATGATCTGAAGTCGCAGTTTAAACCTTTTCATAGTACCTTTAATTTCAGTTCTGTATAAGACCGAAAAAATATCACTACAAACACGAAAGATTATTTGTTTGTATCTGTATCTGGTACGGATTTAGTTTCCATGAATACCTATAATATTAACTGTCTGCCAAAGAGCCAAAAGCGAGCTAATCGATATTAAAACGAAAGACAAGAACAGCAATGGAATGCTATAACAATAATTTCGCCTGTATGAAACTATACAGAAGTTAATGTTTTCAAATTAAACAGTAGGTATATCACATAAGATAAACGCCCCGGTAATCGAGCGTATGCCAGTTGTTGTACTTTTTCATATACACATATTGCCACCTATGATTCTATCTCCCGGCTAAATAAAATTGGCGGGAATACACTTCACACAACCTATTTTGTTCTTTGATGTTCAGTTCGCTTGTCACTTGAAGACATGCGTGCGTAAAACTCTAAAGTTTTAGTTAACACATTGGTTGAGTGATTAGTGCATTTTATTACATCGGTTTCGCTGAACAAATGGTTGGACAATTGAAGGTAGGTAAGAAATAGCATTTAGTTATAACCTCATCTACATCATATACCTATGCATTTTAATTTTGAACTAATGAAATTGTAGGTGAAATGGTATACTGTGATTTTGTATATGAGCGGTCATTGTAGTTTTTTCCGTGCTAAATCCAGATTTCCTACTCCGTATGTAATGGGTGGTGGCCAATTGAAATATGTGTATCGAATTAAAGAGTTTAGGTGGGTGTTATTTTTCAGAGAATGTTAGCTTTAACGATCACATACAACATGCAATATCTCAGAGTGGACATAAAATACTAGGATTTGTACTTCGAAACTGTGGAGATGTCTCTGTCCCCAGCCAGCAGACTATTGTATATGAGTCTTGTCCGTTCCTCGCTGTAATACGCTACCGTGATATGGTCGCCTTATTATCAGAGATGTGTGAGTGTGGTCGAGAAAGTTCAGGATAAGTTTTTGCGATACGCTGCATTCAGACTGGGGATACAAATGACTGACTATCATAGATCGGACATACGGGATATGTTAAATTTGGATACTCTCGCCAAGCGTAGAGTGTTAACAGTATTATGTTTTATTTTTATGACATTAAATGGTACTATTGATTGTGCTGCAATTTTGTAAACGATTTCATTTAATGCTTCAGCGCGTAATTTGTTGTGATGCTTTCGTTTTATCTACAAGTAGGAATAAGTATAGATACATATTTTTCACCGGTGGATAGCACTCTTGGCATTATGAATGAGAATGATTGAATTGATGTTTTTTGTTTAATTAAATATAATATATGTGATTTGTTTTTATTTCAAATTTGGTAATGGGAAATTTTCTGTCATTTAACATTAATTGATTTTTAATCAATAGAACTTGTTTTATTAATTAATAATCATCGCTCCTCTTCGAAACGGATTACTTTATTAAAAATTAATTGATTTGTTGTTAATATAAATAAAAAAATAAAAATAAAATATGGCGATTGGTAAGAAATTTTAAATTGCAACAAAAAATATGACAGTTAACAGGAGTTTATTAATAAAATTATAATTATTAATATATATTTGCGGAGGAAAAAAGTTACTGAAACTGATTGGGTCGAATATCAATTGTGACCTAATGAATATAGTAAGATTTAATACATTGAAAAAATACAAAATTAATCCAACAATTTTTCTATAGCTAACAATATATAAACGATATAAAAAATAATGACTGATATGAAAAATAAATGCTATAATATATATTTATTTGAAAATAATTATAATTAATGTATTTAATTTACAAGCTGTTTGTTTAGTTCTTTTACTAGTTTTTTACCCAAATTATTTCAGTTTACCAAAAAATTTTAAGTTTAGGCAACTACCTTGCATAAAGAATGTTTATAAATTAGTTCGCACATTAGTCTAAACAAATCAAACATTTCTTGCAATCTTCTCTTCTAAAGAGCCTCTGGCATTTGCTATAATTATTCATAAAAAATTAAAATATTCCAATATACTCCTAGAATATTCTCTAGACATTATCATTTTATATTTGTGTACTATCAAAGTAAAAGCCAATTATTTCCTTTCCATAAAAATTCGGGGCCTACACTTTCGACTTGATGCTCATGAATTCAACCAATATGGATTGGCTTTATAGCGCAAACCGGTCAAATTAATTCAGCTCTGACATTAAACTCACCTATTGGAATATCTTCCAAAACAGATACCAAATAACTTTCATCTTCAAACATAGGTGTATTGTTATTCACGTCTAAAACTGTAACGCTAATATCTGCAGTTGCTGTAAATTTTCCATCACTTGCCTGTAATAAACATTTAATTTACCCAAATGGATAAGTATTTTGGTAGAAGTTTAGTATAAGAATATTGTTATTTTTGCAGATTGTCTTGTAATTCGGTGTTTTGCACCTGTTAGACAATAAAGTTAGTTATTTATAATACATACCAATTTTTGACTGAACTTTTAAATGATTTTAAGTTATTAAGAAATATTTAGGTTACTTTTGTCAAAGATGTACAAAATTGGGTATATTAATCTTTGCTTTTGCTATCAAACTGGATACACAAATCGTTATTGTAATTTATATTATTTATTTTTATAAGTACTTAGTTTGTTTATGCCATTATCTAGGATTTTTAAAACTGTGGACCATAGGTTAGTTACAGTTTTTTGGATATTGATAGACTTTGGTGCTGTCAAAAAACCTAATCAAAAAGCTCAAAACATTTATATAGTTGATCAGTACATGACGTTAGAGAATAAGTTTGGCTTTACCTGAATGAAAGTTAAAATTTTGGGAGCAAAAAGAACAGCCCCGCAAGTTAAAACGTGGTGGATAGAGAAAAAAAAACTCATCTAGCACAATAAAAATTGATCAAAGCTGTTTTATTATCCGTATAATGACGCAATTTGATTTTGGATTTAGTTTGAACAGAAAAAGCCCGACAACTTTACTTTAACCCTTAATATTCTAAATTCTTAAGACGTGATTTAATACCTTCATCAAAGATTAATCTACACAATAGATAGTCAGCGTATATGGGAAATAAAACAAAAATTGAAACTGTCTCGACACGAGCTACATCTATTAGAAAAACATGCAACCATGGAAATTGTAGATGGCGTTATATGTATTGTGTTGAAATAAAATAATCATATGGGCAATGTTAGACAAGGACGAGTATACTTTCCCCTACGAGGTGGGAGTTTGTTTTTATATTATAGGTATCATATATGTACTACTGTGCAGCAGTGTTTTTTGTTTAAAATTATATGTATACGTATACCTATCTACGCAAAGATTAATGTGTATGGACGAAAATAAAAGAAATTACTATAATAGTATAAATATACAGGGCTGGTTTATTAAATGTTTTAGACAATAATTTTAAATGACTAAAATAATATTATTTTAGTCATTTAATTTTAAATTTCGGATATAAGGATGCATGAAAAAGTTATATTTAAATTAACGAAATTTGGCGTTATAGATAGGACTTCCGGTTATTACCTGATTCAGTTTTAAGGATCAAACTCAAACAGCAGATTCAACTTGTCGTTAACATTATGAAAAAATAAATCTCAGAGGCGGGTAAATTAAAGGGGCATACAGGCGTGAAATGCTACCCTAACTTTTTTATGTGTTTCAATTCGGAGATGTAAAATCTAACAAATTATATACGTAATAAATGTATCCTTCTGTGATATTGATAGAAAGTCATCGTTATCGCGTAATATCGATTTTAAGAAATGTTAATATTAAAAAGGCTGTGCTTTTTACAAGTTGCTGAAGTAAATAAGGTTTGAAATTTCCAGCATGACAATAATTATTTAAAAAAATACGGTTTCGAAATACAGGATGTAAAAAATTAGAATTTTTAATCTGTTTTTAATGAAAATTTAAATCTATTGAGAAATATGGTTCAGGGTTTTTGTGAAATGTATTTTACTCCAAAGATTCTACTCATCGATTATAACCGAATTAATTTACTCAAAAATATCTATACTAGTAAAATAACACAATTATCACAATTAGGTTCAAATTCTGCAACGCCGAATTGAAAAAAAACTTACAGTCTCCCTAATATTGGTTTTTGTGCAATGATCATAAAACTTTAAAAAACTAACGATTTATGTAGATTGTATTGTTAACACGTTTCGTAAAAAGCTTTAAAAACCCACCAACAGGGTGTTAAAAGTATCACGACAATAACTTTTTTCATGTTTTAACAAGTACAATCGTCTGCTTCAGATTGATCCTTAAAAACTGAATAACAGTTTCTCTATATAAAAAAATAAAACTCGTAAATATCATCCCCAAACATTTAATTTGATTACAATTACATAACACCATATTTGAAAGTAAATAAAAAAAAAACAGCATTACCTAGTTTGACAGATTTGCAAATTGCAAATCAAAGTATCTATGTATACAGGGTGTTGCATAAGTACTTGTACAAACTTTAAAGGGTGATTCTTTGACTAATTTTAAGATACAAATTTCATATGTACATGGGTCCGCTACGGCTTGGTTTTCGAGATACAGGTAGTTCAAAAAGAATATTATATTTAGGATTATATGCTTGTTCAATAGCATCGCAATTTGGTGCAATTCGGGATACAGGTGTATTGATGACACCAGAGCTGTCAAAAGAACTAATAAAAAATACGAAAAATAACAAAATACAAATATCATTCAAAAGACAACAATGCACATAATAGTCGGAACCAAGCCAAATAGGTAGTAGATAAATATAGATTTATTTTGTTTCGGGCTTGGGCTTGGCACCGACTTATTGTAATCAAAACTACCCACCAAACGGATACATTTAATTTTACGCAGATGCTCAAAATGTTAACTTTCTTTCATTAATAGAGACCTGTGAAGTGAGCTTACCTCTTACGCCCACGTATTAAGTACTAAGTTTCAGTTATCAGTTATAATTTTTTATTTTCCAAGAAAGCGAAACGAGATATTTAAAACGGCATTGCGCCGCCCTCATGTATACCTCCGGGGGCGGCATCGAAAATCGCTACACGTCACAAACTTGTAAATGCTTAGAACTACCCCTATATCAAATTTCTATTTTCTATCTTTTTTGTTTCATACCCAAAGCCCTATTCCTACCGAACTTATTATTTACCCGAAGAAACATTAAAAAGAAGTAAAATTTAAGTACCTAAACCGATAAAGTGGAACTTATACCTGATGAAGAGACAGACTATTATAATAGGTATACCTAATATAATATAGGTAGCACTGATAATTTTTTTATTATAGGTATTATAAGATCTACAACAATCTTGTTACATCTTTGCCACATTGTCTACGTGAAATATTTAGTCAAAAGTATGTTTCTATCTAAAAGCTTTTCATTTAACGATTGTTCGCCACTGATCATGGGACTGGTCTAGTCTTGAAACATGTATGACATGGATTAAATATTATTATATTAAATTTAATTCATAGAGATTAGGCTTTTATTTCAATACTGTACTTGGAATAAATCACTCTGTGTGTTTCTTTTACCGACGAATTGGCAACAGCACGACATACACCACATTCGCTTGTTTTTTTTTCTACCCTCCCTGCGTATCCCCTCCAGATTAATACAGAATTTCATCAATTTCTCTCTCTGACAATACAGCATTGCCGGTGCATATCTGTTGCAAATGATCTAAATAATTGTTATACGTTGCGTTTTGTTTTTGATATTAATAAACTACAAAACGGTTTCTGGCTGTGACAATACTGCTCTATGCTTTACACGCTAGTCTACGCCACGTAGTGGCAGGCATACTTAGAGATGTTCTGATTTTAATGCATTGGGCTGACTATCTATTGTGTAGATTAATCTTTGCCTTCATGCACCTATAGCGTAAATTGAAACATTTGTATTGAAAAATGAGGCTAAATAAATAATAGTATCTCGCAGGTTCTCAGTGGATCAAATTATGCTCGGTTCAAATGTAATAATTTTAATATTATTAAATTTATATATCAAAACCCATCTAAAATTATAAATAGAAACAAGGTATTCAACATGCAATCAATACCTAAAGGTATAAAACTACTTAACTGTAAACTAATTAATGTGATTGTAGTGCAACATTGGAAAATATAAACTTTATATTTTCTAATATAAAATGTAGGTAAACACTCAGTTTTAAAACCTTATTTCACAAAGATTCTAGGAATACAAATACTAATAAATGGAAGCAAACATTAATCTAGCATCCAAATTTAGAGAATTCTATACAGATGACTAACAGAAAATTACTGAAATGTCAGTATCATTCAAGTAAAGATAGATATTTGTTTAAAGTATGTAATACCGTAAGGGTAAAGAAACAAGTTCGAAATGTTTCTGTCTTATATAGGTGACCCTGTAAACATTCTAAGTATGTTGAGGGGCTCTAAGGTTGCTCAGTGTCTAATAAAGTAAACTTACCATGACCATTAAGTAATACACATTATCTGAGTTGTTCATAATATCCAGACCTTTGTTTCCAGTTATTCTTATTTTTCCCGTTTGTGAATCAACACTAAAAATATCATTGTCATTTCCAGAAATTATCGAATACGTAACGTGTGAAGTTTCATCTGGATCAATAGCTTCGACATATAAATCAGGATTAAATCTTGTTGCACCTTCGTTGATAAATACTCTGTAAATCGGTTGTGTAAAGACTGGTGGACTATCATTGCTATCAGTTAAGGTAACTTTCAGTGGAACCATCGATGTTTGACCTTTCCCATTGTCATCAGTTGCCTATAAAAAGAATCAGATCATTTAATGGTTAAGGTTTTTTTGAGGGGATTTAATCCATTATGAGTCGGAGTTTCAAAAAATTTCAAAATTTCTATGAGAAAGTTTATTGTTAAGCAGCGTTATTAGGAAATGTTCAAGCCTTTTTGTTGACCCTATTATAATATTTTGCCCTTCAAGTAGAAGGCAAATGAATTTAATTCCTAAATTATTTCATTACCCTAAAACCACAACTCACCGTAAATAACAGCTGATAATCTTTTTTTGTCTCGTAATCCAAACATTGACCTTCACCAATTGTATCACAAAAACCAACGCTAACTGTTCCTGTTCGCTCATTCACTGTAAATTTGTCTGCACCGTTACCCATCAACTTATATACAATTCCATTTTCACCAAATCGAGCACTATCCCTATCTTTTGCCGTAATACTGGCTACCAGAGTGCCAGGAGAAGCCATCTCCGATATAGCTGCCGAATAATTTGGTTGATCAAATGTGGGTGCATTGTCATTAACGTCAGTGACAGTGACTGTGACAGTTGCTGTTGATGATAACTGCTGTTTGGTGTAGAGCTCTTTTGCGACTACCAGAATGATGAATTTTCGCTGATTTGGGTCTTCATAATCAAGTGTTGTGTTGGCCACTTGAATACTGACTGCAGTTGAACCCAAAGCTTTCTTTGGCTTGATGGTGAAAGCACTCGATATATCTATTAGTTCTAGAGAGAACGCTGAATTGTTACCCTGGAATTAAACCATAAATTAGTTTATTACAGTCAGTCTATTGTATGTAAAAAATGTTTTTTGCGGTCTAACCTTACAATTTGGTCTAGAGACAATTAACACCTAATATTAAAACGCATTTCTTTCTAAAAGGAAATACACTTGTATTTCCGTATCAAGAGTATTTGTTCTAGACCTAGAAATACGCGACGTCAAAAAAATTGTATCGCTCGTTTAAAAAATGACATAAGTCACTTTTTACGAAATTCACTTTTTACTATGAAACGCATTCGAAGACTTACGTTCGCAATAAAAATCACACAAGTACCATATAACCTTACAAAGATAACGCAAGTTTTTATCTTATGTTCCTGGCAAAAATAATAATAATAATAACCTTTATTGTCCAACAGGCATTGCTGCCCAATTACAAGACAATTATATATAACTAAACTAAGCACAGGTATATGTAAATTCACAAAATAGGAATTAGTTAAAAGAAAAATGAAAAAATCAAACAAAAATGCATTAAAGGAAAACAATTTCATGGCGAATAATTAATTAATTAAACAATATCCATTTCGTTCGCTTGCAGACACAGACGCAAATGTGTGTGAGCCATTGAAGTAATTAACATTATCGTGCAAATTCAGACGATTGCAATAGGTGCAAGCCCAAAAAAGGGGGGTTCTGCCTTCATAATTTGTATGAATGTGAGGCACCCAAAACATATGTGAATTTCTTGCCTGTAAGCGAGGAACACGAAACCATATCTGCCGCAGCAACTGAGTACAGTCCAGCAAATTGTTTATCAATTTAATAATAAAAATCTGAGATGCAAAAATACGTCGTTCTACTAGCAGTCTAAGATTAAATCTCGCTAATAAAATACAATGATCGTAGCCACGAGGTGGAAAATATCCATCAATTGTAAATGACATATACTTTAAAAATTTTCGTTGGATACTCTCGAGTCTTTGTATTTGAACATGATATATAGGTGACCAAACAATTGAAGCGTACTCCAACTCCGACCTCACACAAGAGAAGTAGAGTGTTTTAAGACATTCAATGCTATTAAAATTCCACGTTTGTCGCAAAATAAATCCCAACATCCTCATAGCGGCCGTCGACACCTGTGAGACATGGTCATTGACGGACAACTCGCTGTCAACATAAATGCCGAGATCCTTAATCACATTGCATCTCTCCAATGTTATCCCATTAAGCACATAGACGTTCAGCACTGGTTTAACACGTTTTGTAAATGTTATTAATTTCCATTTAGCGGCATTCAAAGGAAGTCGGTTTAGAGCACACCATTCAGATAGAATATTCAAATCACGCTGAAGTCGATCACAATCGTCATCGCAATGTACGACCGCGTCATAAGGCGCTGACTTATAGAGTTCTTGCTCCGTTCGATAATATTATGCCATCACCCATACTTCATTTGCTTCGTGTTTGTTTACCGACAACCTTTAATAGCAGATGACATTGTGCATTTTGCAACAAAAATAAACGGTTTTAGTACTAAAGATGAGCAGTATATTTATCTCCTGCAGTTGATGAAAAAAGCAACAGTAAAGAAACATATGCCTCGAAAGAAAGACATTTAAGTACTTTATCGATATACCCTGCAAAAAACACAAGTTGTTTGCAAAAAATATTTATATGAGAAAGAAAAATCGAAACTCAACGAAAAAAATTTAATAAATGACTCTTTGAGTTTTTCTGATTGTTGATTTTGCCACTGATGATGGGACTGGTCTAGTTCCGAAAGATATATGGCTGATAAATTCCGTTAAACGATTGTTCTATGAAACTTATTTTGTGGAGATTCAACTTTTTAGTATTCGAACACTATTATTTATATTTCTTTATTTTTGATAAATTGTTGAAATTTTTTTTGTGAATAATAAAACTCATATTGAGTATTATTAAATTCCATATATCTTTTACATTCATGTAATTTCCGTTTATTAGTTTATTTTGTATGCCAGTTGTGACAGTAACTATAGCAACAGTACTGCTATTTCAATATACAAACATGGTACATGGGAAGACTCAAACTTATCTTTGTTACACAAGGTTGCGAAGCCATATCTATTGTCTATTCCACATCATTAAAAACCAATAAGGCCATAAGAACTATCAAAGTTATTTCTCAAAAGCTAGACGGCCTAGGAATATTCTGATAACATTGTCTCAAATATTTAAATAATATATACCAATTTGGACAACAAATAAATGGACCACTCAAAACAGTAAAAAAATTAAGAAGTGGCGCAGTCATACTTGAATGTAATTCATCTGAACAACAGAAGAAACTGTCAACAGTCTTATCTAAAAGTAAAAATGTTGAAGCAAGAGAACTACTAAACTCAGATCCAATGTTTTTGATAATTGGGATAGAAGCTGGTTATACTGTAGATGAGTTCATAAATCCCAACAGGGAAAACTGGATATTTCAAGCACCTCCTGACATATTTAAGTTTTTTATGAGAGCATAAAATTTATATTTTGATCTGGCAAAAATGTATATACAAGAACACCTAAGTGTTGCTATATGTTTTAAATGATGTTCATTTGGGCATGTTTCAAAATATTGTAAAAACCAAGCTCTTTGTTACTTCTGTGGTGGAAATCATGGAGCTACAGACTGCAAAGAAAAGACTATATACGATTGTCCAAATTGTAAAAAGCTTGGATTACCAGATCGAGAACATTCTGCAATAGACTACTCATGCCAAGCATACCAGAGAAAGCTAGAACAACACAGACGCAAAATAAACTACAATGGCTAATACAAGAAGCAAAACATCTTCACTAGCAGTTTACTACCAGAACGTTAGGGGCCTCCGCACGAAAACAAGTGACTTCTACCTAAACGCGATCCAGTGCAAATTTGATGCTGTTGGCTTAACGGAAACCTGGCTTCATGACGGAATTTACAACGGGGAACTTTTTGACAGCAGGTATGAAATTTTTAGGTCTGACAGAGACGCCAAACAAACACAAAAACAAAGAGGAGGTGGAGTGCTCTGTGCAGTGAATAAAATGTATAGTGCCCAAAAGATTGATGTTAAGTTGCAAAATCCTTCTTCAATTGATTTTATTTGTATAAAAATAGGTCTATATTCCAGATCGCTTTTAGTCTTTTTAGTTTATATCCCTCCAAACACAAACTTCAATAAGTTTGATGAGTTTTTTGAATTGGTAGAGGATACTGTGATTAAATGCAATAACAATTTTCTAATTATGGGTGAATTTAACTTAAATAGTAGTAATAATAATACTAAAAATAGATTTGAAAATTGCATTAGTCTATTACAAAGTAAGCAGTACAATACAATTCTAAATAAAAATAATAATATTATTGACTTGATAGTATCAGACGTGAAATGTAATGTACAAAAAAATCATGACCCTCTAGTGTCAGTACCATCCAGCACTTAGTTTCTATCTGATAAATTATCAAATTCAGTATTGTCAACCCAAAAATGTAACTTCATATAATTTCAAACGGGGAAATTATTAGACGTTTACAATTATATTATGATTGAGGACTGGAGTTGTTTGGCAAGCTGTGACGAGCCTGACCAAGCGTTAAATATTTTCTACCAGAAGATGTATGCTATATTTGATAAATGTATTCCGCGTTTAACGTATAAAAAAAGAAAATATCCACCGTGGTTTTCACCGGAAACCATATTGGACATCAAATCTAAGGAAAGAAAATTAAAAAACTATAAAAGGACCAAACTCCAGCAATGTTTGGATGACTTTAAATTTCTAAGAGCAAAAATAAAAAGGGATATAAAAAAATCATACAGTGAGTTCATTTCTGGATTTGAAACCTCTATACATACAGATCCTAAACAATTTTGGTGTTTTATAAAATCAAAGCAAAACAAAAACTCTGAAATACCTTCGGAAATGTATCAAAATAACAAAAAATTCTGTGGATCTAAACAAATAGCTGAAGCATTCGCAAATTACTTTGAATCTGTATATGAGGAGTCTGGAAATGTATTTAATGAAGATGACTCACACGAAAATTCCGAACCGTGCTTTTTCATAGATAACGTTACTCCTGATGAAGTTGGTAAGGCCATACAAATTCTGAAACCAAAAAAGTGTATAGGGTGCGACCTCATTCCAAGGTATATAATCAAAGGATGTGGACATATATTAAAAGAACCACTAAGTATAATTTTCAATATTGCATTAACTAAACAATTATTTCCAAATTCCCTCAAAATAACGAAACTAAGTCCAATCTTTAAAAATGGAGATCGTAACCAAATTACAAACTACAGGCCTATAGCTATATTGTCAAATATAGCCATTGTATTTGAAATTTTACTGTCAACTAAAATAGAGTTTTACATGAAAAATCGGTTGGTAGATGTTCAGTATGGTTTCCGAAGAAATAGGTCGACAACTGGAAATCTTTTAGACTTCGTAACTATTGCAACGGACACACTGGCAGAGAGTAAGCAACTAGATGTTGTCTACACCGACTTTGAAAAGGCGTTTGACAAAGTTAGCCATACACTTCTTATAAATAAGTTAAAAAATAAGTCCTTCTCTGATAGCTTATGTAAATTTTTTAAATCGTATCTATCAAATAGAAGCCTTTTCGTATCGATACAAAATTCAGACTCTAGAGTTTTCATTTCAAAGTCAGGTGTTCGTCAAGGAAGTACATTGGGTTCGCTTCTATTTCTTATATTCATCGATGACATAACAGCGGTAATCAAGTCTAGTAAATGTTCATTATTCGCTGATGATATGAAGATTTGTAAGGCTGTTGAAAATCATTACCACTCTCGTGAACTTCAACATGATTTAGATAATATCTATCAGTGGTCAATACAAAACATGCTACCTTTCAATATAAACAAATGTAAAGTCATGACATACACCTATTCAAAAACACCAATTAGATTCCCCTACACTTTAAATAACTGCCTGCTCTCTACAACTGATTCAGTAAAAGACCTTGGTATAATATTTGATAATAAATTAAATTTCACAAACCATATAATTCATATCACAAATAGGTCCTATCGAAACCTAGGCTTCATACTGCGAAACAGCAAACAATTTAAAAATAAAAAAACACTAACTTTACTCTATAATACATTCATAAGAGCCAGACTTGAGTACTGCAGTGTGATTTGGTCACCAATGTATACCAAATATATTTTGAGGATGGAGAAGATTCAAAAAAAGTTTGTCAGAAAATCCAATTACTCTCTATATAATAGTCACCAATCCAATTATGAATTAAATCTTAGGAAATATGATCTTATATCCCTTTTTAACAGAAGAAATCTGCAAACTATTTTATACCTCTTTAAAATACTAAACGGTTTAGCAGTGGATTGTAGTACACTATCCTCAATAAATGTAACAGTGCCTTCTTCGAAAACTCGAATAAAAAATAATATAACCTTTTATATACCTACACCCAGAACAAATTATCAATATAAATCACCCATTACAACTATGGCTAGAAATTATAATTCATACCAGAACTATTGTGATATATTTAAAGATAATTTAAAACAATTCAAAAATACTCTATCAAACCAACTTAAATCTGGTTAGTATTGCTAATATAGAAGTTTCCGTCATTTAGGTTTTTAAGTTAGTGTTAAGTCTAGTTTTTAAGTACTTTAATTTAGGTAATTCTAGTTTTAGTTAAATTAAATACAACATGTAATTGGGAATTTATCCTGTGGTTGTTGATTATAAATAAATAAATAAATAAAATCACAGGAGCAGGTACTTCAAAAATAAATTCAAATACAAATTTTGTAATGTCCAGTCCTGTTATAACCATTTAATCATAGTCTAAAAATGAACTCAATAGTTGTAATAAAACTTACCTCATCTGGATCTTGCACTGTCATATCAAGATCTTTTAATTCAGATCCCTCTTCTATATTTTCGGGGATTTCAACAAAATATTCACGTTTATTAAATGTTGGGGGTTCATCATTCACATCCAGTATTTTGACAATGGCCTCTACGGTTCTTGTTGTGAGTGAATCGTTACCTGAAAAATTAAAGAAAATTTAGAATGTATTCGGTAAAAATATAAGCCGATACAATTAAAATAGTTATGTGTGTAAAAGATATGACAAGCGTACCTACATACAAATCAGTATAAAAGTCCTATTCTTCTAACCTATTCCCTATTCCGAACAAACAACTACATACAAATGCCACAGTATCTAAAACTCCGAAATAATCTACTGTAATTTTTGAGCTTAGCTCGTCAGGAGTAAAAAGGCTAGAGTAAGAGTTAGCCATATATAGCAACATTTTGGCATTAACCAAAAAAATGTCACATATTTTTATATCTAGAGACCCACAAATATCATTAGAACACTGACAAAGTTCAAGAGCAAAAGAGTCAATGGTTTTTCTAAAGAAAAGGTCGCAGCCTTTTCAAATTGCTTGAAAGTCTCTTGCCTAAATTAAAAAATGATCCAGTGGCAATCTACAACATAGATTAAATTAAAATAACCACGGCTCATCATAAACATTTCTCTGTAATAAACTGAAAACACGAATGGCAGGTCGCACCTTAGACCGTTTGGGAACGAGATGCTCTTGTAAAAATTGCCATTTGTATGAGTGTTGTTGGTTGTTTTACACGCCCAACATTAGTATGCTATTTTTTATTGGTAAGTATTTATATTTTCTGAAGAATATGGAGCCGGAATTACTTCATGTGGCTTATCCTTAGTAAAAATTTTGTTCATCTGTATTTCCGACTCGCACAACCTTTGGAATAATCACCATTCTTAGGGTAGATTGGGGCAGATTCGGGCACAGGGCAGCTCAGGACGATTTAAAATTATCGCCATCTAAAGCAAAACGTAATTCGGTATTGTAGCTTATTTCATGCGGGGTAGCAAAAGTTTATGCCGGTATTTGAAGCAATCTACATAGTTATAAGTGCGGAAAGGAACTAACAAGTTCGGAAAATAATACTTTTTTTGCATGCGAAGATAGTTGACCGCACGACGCGCAGTGGAGGTCGGTCATTCGTCAAGTGCGGAAAAGATACTTTCCGCATGTGTTTGGTACATTTTTTTTCCTAGGAGCACTTGAAATGTCTAAGTAACATACGGCCTTACCGTGTATTGTTTTGTCAAACTGACAATTCAAGTAACAACAATTCACAAATGTGTCAAATATGCCTTTTGCCATAATAATATCAGTTATTACTATGTCATCAGAGAAAAATTATAAAATTTTCGATTTTAGTTCATTTAACAGGTTATTATTGTTTGCTGTAAGCTATAAGTAATTCCTCGATTAATGTGGATAAATAGTTATTAATATTCATGATTTATAACTATTTCCTTAAAATCTATATATTAAAAACACTGCGGAAAAGTAAATTTACAGCACTGCGTGCGGAAAAGTGCAACTTTCCGCACTAAAAAAATTCGGCAAAGTACACTTTACTGCACGTTCATAAGCAAAGTAATTTTTAATAAATAGTATATAAACAGTGACCTTAAGGAAGTATTATGTTCATCTATTCGTTTGGTTGTAAGGTTTTGAACATACGTAAGAAGTATAATATTTTACAGCACATAATCTATATCTTAAGAAGCAGTAACATCACAATTTTCAGATTTTTTAGATTGTTTCAGTTTTGTGCAACGATGCACATAATATGGACAGTACTTAGAGAGGTACTATCCGTAGTTAGCATTGTCCGGAGTTGCCTCACATATTGATGTGAGAAATTCGGAGATGCCCCACTCATTTATTTAAATGTCGTATGTTATTAAAATTAGTATGTTTATAATAAAATGTTCTTAATAAAATGTACGATTGATAGTATTGACTTCAACTTGATGAAAATTCATATTAAAACTTCTTAATGTAGAAAAACAAACGTTTACAAATTTTCACAAGTTTCTTATTAAGTATTAGTCGACATTTGAAGAAGTCAGTATGTGGCGATACATCTATATTATGCATATTGTAATAAATTCGTGAACTATTTAATCGTTTGTTTTTTAAATATTCTAATTGTAAAATTGTTAATTAAATATTAAGTAATGACGATTATCTTAGAACCGATTATGATTTTTACCAAAACTTTTTTACACATAAAAAATGCATAAATTATTCTCTTAAAAGCTTACCTTTTGCACCATTCTCTAGCAGTTCTCTTGCTTTTATCTCAAATTTCAAAACTCCCTCAGAATTATCAATGGCTTCCTTATCCAAAGGTCGTGCTGTTCGCAATTCACCGGTTAATGGGTCGAGTAGGAAATTATTTAAAGGATCTGGAAAGAAATAAATAAAATTAATAACACCTACAGTGGAATTCTGTTATAACGAATCCTACATATTTATAACGTGTTTCGTCCCTAAATATTCCTTTATTTACTTTTTTTCCTCATTATTATATTTCAAATTTTCAATTTCAATTTCGTTAACTATTTTCTATTTTTTAATTAATTAAATAGTATTCGCATCAAATATGATATAATATATTTTCTTTAAAATTAAACCTTTTTATTATTCCCGTATCAGGAAATAAGTAGGTACTTTTACCTTCTAATAAGTACAATTTCCTTGGCATTGATACACATACTTTGCTCCGGGACACTTCGCTATATGTAGATATATGTTACACGCTTTCTTATGTTACAAAATGACATAATATATACATTCCGCTAGTTATGTGTTTTGTGTACGTTAAATGGGCTAGTGATAAGGCCGGTGGACTTAGCGGGTTTGATGAGTATGAAGAACTTCCACTGGCCAAGTGGATTCTACTAGAAAAAAATGACACTCAATCAATGGGTTTAAACAAACAGCATACAAGATTTCGAACAATCAGACCTGGAATTGATTGACTCACTAAATAAAGAGGATGGGGAAATTGATGAAGATTGTGCTGAAGAAACAGATTCCCGCATCCAATCCACCAAAGAAGCACTATCAGCATTGAAAACTATTACCTGCGATATGCGAGAGAAAAAAATAAATGAAGATATTTTAAGAAAAAGATCAACCCAACAAAAAATATCTGATTATTCTATTTAACCTTTCTTAATTTTATGCGTAAATACATTATAATGTATGAAATTATCGTGTATTTTTTTTCCTTTTTTTCCTCTGTGTTCCCCTTTTTGTATTTTGTTAGTTTTCAATAAAATCAAATTTACGTAAATTTGAAATCTGATATAACGAAACCCCGGATATTATGAACAATTTTGCCGCATTTTATTGTTTTATTAAAACCGAGCTCCACTGTAATATCAAATGTTTTCTAGAAAGTTTTATGTTATGTAAATATGTTTTTTTAATTCGGGTTAGATAATACAAATTAAAATTTAAATGGTATTAGTTATCTTCTGCTACAACTGCAATATGAATACAGGGTGATAACTAAGTATCGCTTAGGCTTAGGTACATAGCTAATGTGAATGTTTCTGCAATCGTCAAACTAACTGGCAAAATAGTATAATAATGTATGGAATATGGTACAAAAAGACAAAAAAAATAAACTGTTTCCCTCGAGGCACGAATAGCTCTCCATATTTAAGTGTAAAAGTAATAATTTTTTGACCTTTTTGTCATTTATTTAAAATTTATAAATATTTTTTTTGTTTTAGACATCAGCTATTTTTTTTTAAGTATCGGGTTTTGTTCCTTCTTCTTTTCTTTGGAGGCACTATTTATACGTAAATATTTTATATTTCAGATCTTCTAGGCCAAGTTCTTGTACGCAAATTAATTGATTTTAGTTTTATTATAAAATTTATTTTTATTATAAAATTTATTTTGCCGCCTTCTCTACTATTTACGAACGCATATGTAAACAGAATTGTTATGCTGCATGTTGTAGGTTATCTTATATCAAAGCTACATATTATAATAATTAGCCAATTTTTCTGTTATATTTGGGAAGACATTTTCTTTTTTCGTTTTTGACCCTTTTTTACACTATTTTCGAACGCCTGTGTGAACCTATTCATTTATGTACCATTTTTTAGTTTATATTATATCACACTTATAAAAAATTATTCCGTATTTCGAATAAGTTTAGGAAGTATATATTTTTTTATTTTGACCCCTTTTACACTATTTACGAACGCCTATGAAAACAAGTTATTTATATCACATTTTATAGGATATATTCTATCAACGCTATAAATAACTAATCAATATTTCTGCTATGTTTAAGAAATACGTTTTTTCTAACCTTTTTACCCCATTTTACACTTTTTTCGAATGTCAATGTGGTCTATTTTTAGGTTAAATAATTTAGGTTATATTTAATTAAACGCACAAAAATTATACAATATTTCGGATAAGTTTAAGAACTATGATTTTTTTAATTTTTGAACCCTCTTTTAAACGTCTTGCCTACACTCATGTTAATCACCACCTATAAATATCCTGTAGTATTTCCGTACCAGATGTGGTTAAAATCCGTTAAGTGGTTTTTGAGTTATCACGGATACAATTTTTTCTGACCCTTTTATAGAATTTTCACGGACGCCTATGGTACATTAATTTTTGTCGTGTATTTTTAACACTAATTCAACTAGTTAAATATACATTACATTTTAAATATTTTTCTTATTTTACCCCCTTTTCTACTATTTGCGAACGCCTATGTAAATACAAATTTTATGCTGCATTTTGTAGGTTATCTTATCTCAAAGCTATATATAATTAGCCAATTTTTCTGGTATATTTGGGAAACATCTTTTTTTCGTTGTTCGCCCTTTTTTAGACTATATTCGAACGCCTGTGTACCAATTCTTTTATGGAATATTTTTTAGCTTATATTGTATAACAACTATGAAAAATTATGCCATATTTCGAATAAGTTTAGGAAATATATATTTTTTATGTTTTGACCCCTTTTCCACTATTTGCGAACGCCTATGAAAGTAAGTTATTTATGACACATTTTACAGGTTATATTCTATCAAAGCTATAAATAACTAGTTAATATTTCTGCTATGTTTAAGAAATACGTTTTTTTTTAATATTTTTTACCCCATTTTACACTATTTTCGAACGCCAATGTGGTCTACTATTTTATGTTCAATATTTTAGGTTATATTCAATTAAATGCGTAAAAAATTATGCAGTATTTCGGATAAGTTTAATTTTTTTAATTTTTGAACCCTCTTTTAAACCCCTTGCATACGCTCAATGTTGCCCAAAATCTAATCAGCTCCTTGCCATGTCCTATAGTATTTTTGTACCAAATTTGGTTAAAATCTGTTAAGTGGTTTTTGCGTTCTCGTACAGACAGACAGACATTTTTTTAAAACTACTTATTATTTATGTATAAAATGACCAAAAACAAGTATTTCCGGTGAAATGAAAAAAAAATTTTTTTCATGGAACTAATAGTCTCCATATATACATATATGATATGGAGAGCTAATAATAATTGTTTATGTAGGAAAAACTGTTGTGCCCAAAGACCTTAATAAGGTCTTTGGGTGTGCCTATAGTGTGACAGGTCCATAGTGGGACAATTTAAATTTCGCGCAACTACTTGTCGTTTTTTATCATAATAATTTATCTTTTTTCTGGTGTTCAGTTTTCTATTTATTTTCGGTTAAAGTGTCAAAAAATATAAGCTAAGCGATGGATATTAATAGAATATTTGCTTCCGAAGTCTTTTCGAATGACGAAAACAATATCGAAAATCTCAATAAATTAAGCATGTAGGTACTGATGTTAATAGTTACACTAAATAAGGAAAGTACTCGTATTCCTAGTACTACTTCTCCAAATATTGATATCACCCATACTTGATATCCAAAAAGTTGACGTCGGCAAAAATTTCTTGAAAATGCTGACGAAAGCAACGAAGAAATTTGTACCGACCACAATTCCTGCAGGCAACCATCTGCGGACGAGAATTCATTATCAGAGAAGGATGGGGACTATGACGCAGAGGAAGGTAAAAAAAGAAAGAGAACACAAGAAAAAGAGGAGGAAGGGAGCGCCTCCAATTACTTTTATGGAAAAGATAAAATGAAGTGATACCAGATCTCCACCCAAAATAAGTAAACAACAAGGGAAAATATTGTAACTATTTTTCCAGGACTGAAAGGGCCTGCTTGCTTGAATCCTCCTTCGATGCGTGGAAGTTTTTGATTAATTATGAAATCATTGAAAAATTGAGCTTATGACAGGTAAATACGCAAAACTCAAAAGGAAGAATACTTGACAAACTTTTGGACCGCCCTTTGTAAATCCGTTGAATAAAATAGAGCCTGAAGATTTTGTATATGCAAGCAGTCTTCAAGTCTGACCATGAAGATATTATGTCCATGTGAGCCACCTATGGGACAGATCGAGATCTTTTTAGATGTACGATGTAAATGGCTAGATTTTCTTTCATTATGTCTTGCTTACGATTTGATGACTATGAAACAAGGGCTGAAAGAAAAAAAGCGGATAAACTTGCCGTCATCTCTATAGTATATTTTCACAATTTATTCATAATTGTAAACCAAACTACTCTCCAGCGCTGTTTCGTACAGCTGATGAAATGTCAGAGGCCGTTGTGGATTCCGTATCTATATTCCGAACAATCCGGCTAGGTACCTAAGGTCCGAAAATTCAGATTTTAGCTAACGCAAAAACATTTTATATCTGCAACGCTCAAGTTTACCTCGGCAAAAATTAAGCTCAGTTTAGAACATCAGAGCCTTCACAGCCTAGCCAAGTAGTTTTGCGTATGACAGAGCCCATGCATGGGCGGCTCAAAGAGTAAGAATGTTAGGAAATGACTATACTGGATATACAGGGTGTCCCGAAATTTACTTAAAATAATTTAAGGGGACATTCTACAAGCAAATATTTATATATATATATATATATATAATTGTTCAAGTTTCTTGGCCTTATGTTTATTATAACTGGAAAAGGATCTTGGGGTATAGGCCTTTTTGTAAAGT
Organism: Apoderus coryli; assembly: GCA_911728435.2. NCBI lineage: Eukaryota > Metazoa > Arthropoda > Insecta > Coleoptera > Attelabidae > Apoderus > Apoderus coryli. Next base: position 2,615,377 of record OU452204.1, on the reverse strand, counting down.
ATTACTCTTTATTCCACACCAAGCTTTCGATAATATTTATTATCTTTATCAAGGCTACAAAAAAGAAGAAGAAAATGATGATTTGGTTATTAAGTATACAAACATAATCACTACCTTCTAAGTGGGTTGGTAGAGTTACTTAAATTTACGGAGTATCATTAATAATTGATTTTACACATAAATTAATTCTGAACAAAGTTTTAACAACTATCTTTTATTTAAAATACCTTAATGCCGAAATGTGAATGCAAACCGACCAACTTCTAAATTAAATTCAATGTCTATGTGTGTGTGGGTGTTTTTTAATGTAAAGCCATTGTCATGATGTTTTTATTTTATGACCCATTGATGCGCCGGAGGTGCATCCAGTTGCCACCCTAGTCGCAACCACCGACTCATCACGCCCCATAAGCCTGTTTATTGTGTTCGTAACATTGTTTCATTACTTATTTATGTGGGATTCTCCACACAGCTCTCACTACTGTGCTTTGAGTCCCACATGATGTAAATTTCAGGTCTTACTGGACGAGGTCCTTTATATATATATATATATATATATAAATTGTTGAATAATTATTTGGCTAGTTTATTAAATATTGCTTGAGATGTTTTTGGGGAATCTGCCTGTATACTATTATGAAATAAAACTCTTGTTTACATGCCAAGCTTTCGGAAATTTATTGATTTGTTTCCTTCTTCAGGGCTGTGGATAAGTAAAAAACACAAATCACAATTGATGTACAATACGAAAACGAAAAAAAAGGAAAACTGTACAATAATCTCTTTAAAACTTCCTTACCTTGCAAGGTGAGTTAACAATTTTGAAGATAGTCTAAGAAGTAGAACATTATTATTGTTGAGAAATTTGACGGTTACATTCACAAACAAACATATAGGTACCAAACAGACATACTAAAGTTATTATTGTTTATACATTTTTTGGTCTTGTAAATAAAACAATATTTCACTGAACGTGATCACAAAAATTGAAACATCCACCCTACAGTATCTATGTATTTTATTGCTTATCATTTCATTTTTATTAAATTCATTTACACCTAGTTTTTGTAAATTTTTAAGTAGTCTAACTTATGCACAACCGTCCCAAAGATTTTAGAAAGAGGCTGTTAGTGTGTATTAGTTTTATGAAAAGTATTTTATAAAATAAAAAACCCGCAATGGGTAGTGCTGTTCATGATCGTTTTTTAGGCTTTTTTACCATGTATGCAAAAACATAATTATTTTATTTTATTATTTATATGCTATTATGGTGGTTGTTGGGAATGGAACCTGTCACTAGTTTCACTACTAACCTCCACGGTGAACCTACAAAGCCTTTTATCTACTAGTTATTTTTGACGATCTGGTTGTTTGATTCTAGGGAGTTACCCAGAGATTGAACCAAGGGTTGCCACATTCCCAGATCCAACCCCACAAGGAGACCCACCAAAACCACATTCTTTCATATTATACCACACTCCCCCATTGCCATTCAAAGGTGGAAGTTGAAATTAATTAATATTGCTAAAGTTGAAAAGATTTGCTATTATAACCAATTAAATGATGCTTGATTGCTCGCTTAAGAGATTGGAGTATATGATGTTAATATCTTCAATGTCTTTTCTTTTATTCATGGCCTTTTTATTTGTGTTGGTTTCTACCATTTCTAGAAAGAGTCTTTTGCGTAAGTTCCTCTCCATAAAAACTATTTCCGAATCTTCGTAGTTTGGTGTGTGACCTGTGTCCAAATAATGTTCAGACAACGCACACGACCGTTTATGAAGTCTGCAGTCACTTCTGTGTGCGGTTATTCTGTCTTTTAGGACTCTAGAAGTTTGTCCTATGTATACTTGTTCACAGGAAGAGCAGGGGATTGAATATACTACCTCCGATGATTTTGAAGGTAGATCTCTATTTTTAGTTTTAGAGAATAGGTTGCCAATTGTTTTTACACTTTTTTGAGCTATTCGTATTGATGGTTCATTTTTCAAAATTTTTATAATTTTTTGTGTAACACCATCAATTGCCGGCAAAGAATAATAAGTGAAGTAGTTAATTGTAGGAGGGTCATTAATATCTCTGTTGATTTGATTAGTGATATGCGGGCGATCTGAGGGGGTGTTAAAGATTAATTTGTTGAGAAGGTGTTTTGGATATGAATTTTCTAACAAGATATTGAAAAGCTTTCTTTTATTAATTTGAATGAGGCTAGATTCTGGTTTTTAGACCCTGTACTAAATTGATTTTGATCTTTTCAGAGTGATGGGACATATAGTTTAAATACCTACCAGAATTCGTAGGTTTTAAATACCAGTCCAAAATTATTTTGTTTCCACTAGTTCTTATTAGTTTTGTGTCTAGAAATGGCACTGAGCAATTGTGTTCTTCTTCTATTGTGAATTTAATGTGATCATTATAGTTATTGAATATTGTAAGGATTTCGTTGCTTTTATCGAATGGAACTGAGCAAATGATGTCGTCAACGTATTTTTTTAAGAAGGGTAATTGAAAGGAAAGCCTGGGGATACAGTCCTCGAGTAAATCGTCCATCACTATTTGGGCAACGATTGGTGAAATGGTTGCTCCCATCGGAGTTCCTAATACCTGTTTATAATATTTGTTATTAAATTTGAAATATGTGTTGTTGAAGATAAAACCTATTATTTCGAGAAATTCTTTTTTTGGTATTTTAGTGTTGTTCGCAATAACAGACCATCTTTTATTTATACTGTTTAAAACTAGTTCTAGGGGTATGTTGCTATATAGAGACACTACATCTAAACTGATCAGTACGTAGTGTTGAGGTAACTGTCTGTCATTTGTTATATTCGCGAATTCAAAAGAGTCGTTAATGTAGAAGTCGTTGTTTTTTGAGTATGTTGCTGTGAGAATATCAGTAATTAATGTGGATAACTTACTTGTAGGTGCGTTTATGGAGGAGATTATTGGACGCAAGTAGAGGGTAGGTTTGTGAATTTTGGGGAGGCCATAGAATTTAGGGGAGGTTTGGTTGTAAATAGTTAAAGACTTCGCTATGTTGTCTTCTATATACCTTTTGTTTTTTAATAGTGCTACAAATTTATTCGCTTTTTGCTGTATGGTGGACGTGGGATCATCTCTAAGAATTTTGTAATAATTGGTGTCAGATAAAATGTCATTACATTTTTCGAGATATAAAGTTCTCGTTAAGATAACAGTGACATTGCCCTTATCTGCTTGTGTTATAATCAAATCTTTGTGTGCATTAATGAACTTTTTTGTTTTTAGGAAGAGTTCGCAAACAAAGATTTGATTATAACACAAGCAGATAAATTTATTTCTCGAAAAATGTAATGACATTTTATCTGACACCAATTATTACAAAATTCTTAGAGATGATCCCACGTCCACCATACAGCAAAAAGCGAATACATTTGTAGCACTATTAAAAAACAAAAGGTATATAGAAGACAACATAGCGAAGTCTTTAACTATTTACAACCAAACCTCCCCTAAATTCTATGGCCTCCCCAAAATTCACAAACCTACCCTCTACTTGCGTCCAATAATCTCCTCCATAAACGCACCTACAAGTAAGTTATCCACATTAATTACTGATATTCTCACAGCAACATACTCAAAAAACAACGACTTCTACATTAACGACTCTTTTGAATTCGCGAATATAACAAATGACAGACAGTTACCTCAACACTACGTACTGATCAGTTTAGATGTAGTGTCTCTATATAGCAACATACCCCTAGAACTAGTTTTAAACAGTATAAATAAAAGATGGTCTGTTATTGCGAACAACACTAAAATACCAAAAAAAGAATTTCTCGAAATAATAGGTTTTATCTTCAACAACACATATTTCAAATTTAATAACAAATATTATAAACAGGTATTAGGAACTCCGATGGGAGCAACCATTTCACCAATCGTTGCCCAAATAGTGATGGACGATTTACTCGAGGACTGTATCCCCAGGGTTTCCTTTCAACTACCCTTCTTAAAAAAATACGTTGACGACATCATTTGCTCAGTTCCATTCGATAAAAGCAACGAAATCCTTACAATATTCAATAACTATAATGATCACATTAAATTCACAATAGAAGAAGAACACAATTGCTCAGTGCCATTTCTAGACACAAAACTAATAAGAACTAGTGGAAACAAAATAATTTTGGACTGGTATTTAAAACCTACGAATTCTGGTAGGTATTTAAACTATATGTCCCATCACTCTGAAAAGATCAAAATCAATTTAGTACAGGGTCTAAAAACCAGAATCGAAGAATCTGTCACTCTAGCCTCATTCAAATTAATAAAAGAAAGCTTTTCAATATCTTGTTAGAAAATTCATACCCAAAACACCTTCTCAACAAATTAATCTTTAACACCCCCTCAGATCGCCCGCATATCACTAATCAAATCAACAGAGATATTAATGACCCTCCTACAATTAACTACTTCACTTATTATTCTTTGCCGGCAATTGATGGTGTTACACAAAAAATTATAAAAATTTTGAAAAATGAACCATCAATACGAATAGCTCAAAAAAGTGTAAAAACAATTGGCAACCTATTCTCTAAAACTAAAGATAGAGACCTACCATCAAAATCATCGGAGGTAGTATATTCAATCCCCTGCTCTTCCGGTGAACAAGTATACATAGGACAAACTTCTAGAGTCCTAAAAGACAGAATAACCGCACACAGAAGTGACTGCAGACTTCATAAACGGTCGTGTGCGTTGTCTGAACATTATTTGGACACAGGTCACACACCAAACTACGAAGATTCGGAAATAGTTTTTATGGAGAGGAACTTACGCAAAAGACTCTTTCTAGAAATGGTAGAAACCAACACAAATAAAAAGGCCATGAATAAAAGAAAAGACATTGAAGATATTAACATCATATACTCCAATCTCTTAAGCGAGCAATCAAGCATCATTTAATTGGTTATAATAGCAAATCTTTTCAACTTTAGCAATATTAATTAATTTCAACTTCCACCTTTGAATGGCAATGGGGGAGTGTGGTATAATATGAAAGAATGTGGTTTTGGTGGGTCTCCTTGTGGGGTTGGATCTGGGAATGTGGCAACCCTTGGTTCAATCTCTGGGTAACTCCCTAGAATCAAACAACCAGATCGTCAAAAATAACTAGTAGATAAAAGGCTTTGTAGGTTCACCGTGGAGGTTAGTAGTGAAACTAGTGACAGGTTCCATTCCCAACAACCACCATAATAGCATATAAATAATAAAATAAAATAATTATGTTTTTGCATACATGGTAAAAAAGCCTAAAAAACGATCATGAACAGCACTACCCATTGCGGGTTTTTTATTTTATAAAATACTTTTCATAAAACTAATACACACTAACAGCCTCTTTCTAAAATCTTTGGGACGGTTGTGCATAAGTTAGACTACTTAAAAATTTACAAAAACTAGGTGTAAATGAATTTAATAAAAATGAAATGATAAGCAATAAAATACATAGATACTGTAGGTTGGATGTTTCAATTTTTGTGATCACGTTCAGTGAAATATTGTTTTATTTACAAGACCAAAAAATGTATAAACAATAATAACTTTAGTATGTCTGTTTGGTACCTATATGTTTGTTTGTGAATGTAACCGTCAAATTTCTCAACAATAATAATGTTCTACTTCTTAGACTATCTTCAAAATTGTTAACTCACCTTGCAAGGTAAGGAAGTTTTAAAGAGATTATTGTACAGTTTTCCTTTTTTTTCGTTTTCGTATTGTACATCAATTGTGATTTGTGTTTTTTACTTATCCACAGCCCTGAAGAAGGAAACAAATCAATAAATTTCCGAAAGCTTGGCATGTAAACAAGAGTTTTATTTCATAATAGTATACAGGCAGATTCCCCAAAAACATCTCAAGCAATATATATATATATATATATATGCTAAGGGAAAATATTCACTTAAAGTGACTTAACTAGTACCTAGTTATATATATATGAACATATATGACGGCATATATTGCCATATATGAACACATATCGAAAAATGCTTCGTTTTTAAGATACGAGGTGTTATTTGTTAATTAAAAAATATGATATCCCATGGTTAGGAAAATGTCAGACATTTCAGAACAAATTTTGTCCCAACTTTTTTTTTCTGCGATTTTTTTTACTAAAAAGAATAATAATTTTGTACATAAAAAATGTTCACTTGTTTAACAACGCTAGAAGAAGCCGTTTTTAAGATAAATGACTGAAAATTTCTATGCAAAGTCTCCAATATTATAATAATAATAATAATCTTTATTCAGTAAGTAACATACATCGCTCATACAATACTCAGTATATATAAACAACATACAGTTACTCCCCGAAAAGGCAGAAGTGAAACTGGCAAACTTGGTCTGCAAGCTCAACCTTATACACAAAAAGACAACACACATAGCTCTCTAATTACAAAAATTTCATACACAAATTATACAAAACAAACATTTATATACTAATTAAGTGAGACTACGCTTAAGGTGCAGAAATTGAACTACCTTTGCATTGAGGGGAGAGGGCATGATATAACTTTACTATATCAAATGTAAAGCTTCTCTCAAATATACCAGTTCGATGAACAGGCGGCGTTAAGCTGCCTCTAAAACGCAAATTCAAGTTGTGCACATCTGTGCGAAACGAAATTCTTCTGTAAAGATATGCAGGCTGTTTAAGTGTAATAATCTTGTGGTATAATGCAGCTCGATGCACATAGCGTCTGGTTCTCATATCCAGCCAGTCTGCACTTTTTAGTTTGTGTGAAACTGGCCGTCCTTTTCTAATGTCATAAATAAAACGTAAGCAATACTTCTGTATCTTTTGTATACGATGTGCTGTACGAGCTGTAAGGCACGGACCATAGACAGTGTCGCAGTGATTGAAATTCGTGCCGTGAATTGTACAACAACTTTAGATTCCCCACAGCTTTCTTTATGCACTCCGACACATGCCCGTCGAACCTCAAGCGACTATCCATAATCAAGCCCAAATTCCTCGCCTCAGACTTAAGCGGCAAGCAATACCGTGCCTTCAATCTTGACCATAACGCTATCACTAATACGGCTACGATAATACAACAAACCGGCTGGAAATGCGGATTAAGGGTATCATACAAAGATACGTAAGTGTGCGAAATGTCATTTTGATATCGAGACGCGTTTCGTAAATATTACTAAAAACCCATCGTCAGGAATGTACAAATATCACCCTGTATCTGAAAAACGAAGCATTTTTAGATAAATGTTCATATGAAAAAAAATCTTATTTTCGCTTGTAGAATGTCCCCTTAAATTATTTTAAGTTAATTTCGGGACACCCTGTATAAGACAAAAAGATATCGTGAAACATGATATTCAACGTCCTGAGCGTAAAATGAAGTCACCTGGTATCTTGAGGTTTTGCGCTATAACACTGTACAGGCGATATATTATCTAAACTAAAAAATCCTGGTAAGACATATCACATATGAGATGACGAAATTACCTCAACAACAAAAAACGCAAAGACACAATGTACCTATACAAACCTTGGGCGGACCATCCGATTCTGTGTGGTGTCCCTTTGAATCGTATCATAATAAATAACGAATTTTCAAATAATATCTGTATTAATATTATATAACTTGAATTATGTTTAAATTGTCTACTTATTGTGTAATTTAAAGTTTCTTAGGTTTTGTAAAATTGTTGAATTTGTGTAGTATTGCATGGAATTATATTTGTTATATTATATTGTATGCTGTATAAATGGACTTTGTCCGTGAATAAATAAATAAATAAATATTACTAAGAATACCTTTATACGTTAGCCGCTTTTTACCTTGAAAACAAAAACTACAATAATTGCATGGCACAAAACGGTAGATGCAAAAAATGTAGAAGAAAAATCAAAATAAATGGATTCACATTTCAATAAATATATCAATATCATATTTTATAATTTCTGGCTCTGTTTGTGATTCCCCTTAATGAGGGAAGTGTCCGCAAAAATCTTTTGCGTACCCCTTATATTTTATCATAGGGACTGATGTGGCACAGTATAAGGCGTTTTTAGGAAATTTAATAATTTATTGCCCTACTTCCGCCACCCAATGTCCTTATTTATAACTCTCGGCACAGGCCTATACTTAGGAAATGCATTTTTTACAGTTGAAACTCTTGGACATTAATTTCCACCAAAAATATGTTGTGTGCTAATGTATATTCCAAAAAAATATATATTGGTTATGTCTATTTAAAATTACACATACTAGTTACGAGGTCATAAGAAATCCTTCTGGGTATTCCTCTGTCACCATCTTCTGCATGCACAGTCATAACCAATGTGTTAATCGGCACATCTTCGTATAGTTCAGCTCTCAAATGACCAATAAAATATGGTGGGGTATCTTGAACATCTCCTACTTTTATTATTACGGTGGCTGTAGTAGTCAGTTCGCCATCCTGTAAATGAATAATGAATCGTTTTAGTATGTTAAAATGGTTATATGCGTCGACGAACAAATGATTCTATTCAAAGGAAGCCTAAATGCAAAACAATATATAAAAAACAAGCATACAAAATGGAGCATAAAACTATTCACCTTATGTGGTCAAAGTGGGTTATGCTAAGATTTTGTCATCTACCAGGGCTCAACAACACAAGTGGTACCAGAACGGGTAGCTGTGTTTGGGTTAGGGGGTACAGTGCTTGCAAAACTTGCAGAACGGGTTGATAAGCCTATATTTAGGCTATATTTTGATAATAACTTTAGTAATAACTATAACGTATTACAATACCTGAGAAACACATATTTTATACTAGATGTACAGCTAGGATAGATTTAATAATCCACCATTTTCCAGCGATAAAACTATGAAAGAAAAATGCCGAGGTATTTTGGAAGAAACTATCAGCAAAGATGGCATAGTTATGATCAGAGTGTTGTCATGGTGTCGAATTATACAGGGAGTGGAAGAATAGACATTTGCAAGCGTTGGGATAAGTCAAAAAAAGAATATGTGCATGTGCAAAGACCTGACGTTATTAAAAATAATAACAATGCTATGGGTGGCGTTAATAAACTCGATTTCCTCATTACACTCTATCGTATTCGACCTCGTAAGTGAACACAACGAATGTTTACTCATGGAATATATTTAGCCTGCAGCTAGGGCTCATAACAAACAACAGTTTAAAAATGAAAAAAAAAACGGCGTCCTTCGATGTCAAACTTGCATTCTCCAAGTAGGACTGTAAGCCCCACCACAACCTCAACAGTGTGCAGAGCACCTAGTGAAATTGAACCAATTGTTGAAGTTCGTTTCCAGCAAGTCCTAATTTTGACGCCAAATCTTTTTCGTCCAGATGCAAAATTGTTGACAGAACTCACTGTTATTGTACAAAATGTAATATACATTTATGTCGAAATAAATCCAATATATAATGTTTTATCATTTTTGTAATGTAGACAAATATAAGTATAAATACGTATTTTAGTTTAGCCGATTTTCCACACTGTACTCATTTAGATACGTGCGATATGTCACAAATTAACAGCTCTATATATTTTTTCTACGACTGTTTTAATGCCTTTGACTAAATTCAACATAATTTTTAGGAAAATATTTGTTTTTCGAAACTTATCCCTGTTAACGTATAAGCCTAAATACGATAAATTAGAAGTATTAAATTGACTAGGTGGTGTTAAACTATATTCACTATCACTGTTTATGTGTTTTGAAATTAGCGAAATACTTAATTATAATTATTATTAATTATAAATACCAAAACTGTCAATTTGGTGTTTGTATTTTCGGCGTTGCTATGGTGATTTTTCATGTCCGCCGCTACTTTTGTCATTACCAGGAAATTTCATCCGTGCGTAATAATATTTCCCACTAGTTGCCTAGCAACGGGTAAATGAAAAACAGCATTACAATGTACTACATTTTCAAATCATGATTTAACATATAATACAGGCATTTAAAGACAGTCGTAGAAAAAATTTATTAGGCACGGGTAAATTTCCTGGTAATTACAAAAGTAGCATCGGCCATGAAAACTCACGATAGCAACGCCGACAATACAAACACACCAAGTTGACAGTTTAACCTATTTCTAAATTTCGAAGCTGTCAAAACTATTTAGCTATACCTATAATGAACAGTGATAGTGAATTTACTTTAACACCACCTAATATTATAGAAGCCGCAAATAACGCAACGTTACATTTGGTACCTGAGAAATCTAAAGCAAAATACACTATTGCGTATAATGTATTCATGGACTGGTGCAAACAAGAGAAAGCTAGTTTGTATTCAGAGAATGTTCTGCTTGCGTACTTTGGTAATATATCTAATAAATTTAAATCTTCTGCTTAGTATAAATAATGACGTGGATGTAAGTAAATACCTAAAATTAAAAGCGTTTCTGAAAGGAAAATCAGATGGATACCGATCAAAAAAATCAAAAGTTTTCACAACAGAGGAGATTGATACGTTCATCAAAGAAGCCCCAGACAACTTCTGCCTTTTATCAAAAGTAAGTTTTGCAATGTCTTTATATTTAATAAGTAATTCAAAAATGCTCAAAAAACTTAGGAAGTCAGTGGCAAATTGTTACAATAAGTTTAGCCACCCAAACCAATATAAAGGGCATTAATGTGGACTTTAATATATTATTTACTTATTAACGAGTGTTTTTTTTTTGATGAAATAAATGTTAATAAACATATCAAATGCTAAGAAAGAAACCTTCTTGGACACTTGGCGAAAGGGCTATACAAAGCTTTTACTACTATTGAAATTTTGATATAAATATTTAATTGAAGTATTATAAATTAATAAACGAACTGTACTTCAATATTATATTATTTTGCAATAAAGACTTTATTATATTATTATTATTATTAAAATCATTTTATAATACAAATTTTGAGTTATTTTTCATAATTGTAATATTATTTTCATTGCAGGTTATCCTTATCATGGGAATTATGGGTGCGTGTAGGAGAGATGAGACGTACAATTTGAAAATCCGCGATTTAGAAGATTTAGGTGCCGCAATTTTGGTTCACATTCCAAACACTAAAACGAAAACATCTCGAAAATTTACTATAACTGGGAAATATTCCACCATTGTAAAAAAATATTGGAACATGCGACCAAGTACTGCCAACAACAGTAGTTTCTTCCTTAATTATCAAAAATAATAAATATAAATAAATAGAAAATATGGGAAAGCAAATTGCATCGTATTTAAAACTTCCAAATCCTGAGTTATATACCGGCCACTGTTTCCGCCGATCTTCGGCTACAATCTTAGTAGATAGTGGCGAAGACATAACGACATTAAAACGTTTTGGTGGCTGGCGCTCTACGACAGTAGCAGAAGGTTATATAGAGGAGTCCCAAACTAATCGAAATAACGTAGCCAACAAAATTTTGGGGTCAATCAATAAGCTGTCAGACCTTTCATCGACAGCAAATACAGATTATGTAAATAATCTAAATGCATTCTTTAAAAAACGGACTCTAGTCCCGGAAAGATTATTTTGAATAATTGTACCAACGTTACTTTAAATATTATTATCAAATAAGATGAATACTTTTTTTGTAATTAACGTATTTTTTTTTAATTTAAAACAATACAGTTGTTATGAGTAAACTTTGTAGTTTTTTCTTGCTTTCATTTTAAAGGTTTTTTATTACGTTGTTTTAGAAATCTCAATTTAATACTGTTAAGCCGTCGTATTTAGGCTTAAACCAACAGGGGAGTTAGGTAAGTTTCGAAAAACAAATATTTTCCTAAAAATTATGAGGTTTAATTTATTCAAAAGGATACTATTGAAGCATCCTGCATATCAAAGCAGTCGTAGAAAAAGTATAGTGTGAAACTCACATGAAATGATCATTTCCTACTCGTATGATTTGCAGCACTCGCCTGCGGCTCATGCTGCAAACGATCATACTCGTAGGAAATGTATGTCATTTCATGTTCGTTGCACAATATACTATTTTTAATTATGTCAAAAAATTAGAAAAAAATAATACTTTTCAACTGCTAAAAATTTGATTTTAGCATCAAAGAAAACAATTCGCTAACTTATTGATGTTTTTAAAAGAAAAATATTCTTTTGGAGTCCATAGGTGTTCTGCAAATTTTTTTTAGCGATTTAAAATTTAACTGTTATAACTTGTAGTTTTATTTTTTACCAGTATTTCTATTAAATATAGTAGTGTTATAATGCTTAAATTTTAAGCATTATAACACTTAGCGGTAGGTACTTAATATTTTTTTTATTAAAAATGATTTTTTATTTTTGTATTAACCAGTTGTTCTTTTCGATTATTATAATAAAATGATAAATAACACCATATAAAAATGCGTCTGCGTTTTATTTTTTTATGAACAAATACATTGTAAGTTTTAAAGAAATAAGAAATAGTCCATATTGAAGTGGAGTAGAATCATATATTCTTGAAATAAAAGCCAACCTCCACGTAATAAATTTAATAGACTTCTCTAAAAATCTTTACATTTACCAAACATGTTTCGGAGCACCATCATCAGTGGTTATCAAAACCATACAAACAAGTTTAAAAAAGTTCAACCCTGAAACCCGAAGATTAACAATAGATTTACAAAAACTTAGATTGCATTGAGTACTGAATTAAGTGCCTTAGAAATTGTATTATACTTTGTTTATTTAGAAGAGTGTAAATGCTTCTTAGAGTCATTGCGGTACACATTTATTTAAATCAGTGGCGTGAATATAATAGAAGCATAAAAGCATTGCCTACCCTAGAAAAATTACTATACGATTACGATACACAGTTATTATATACTTTTTTAATAAAAAAAAAGAAGATCTAATCTAGTCCCCTCATTATAATATAATAAAACTATACACCTCTCGCCCTCGCCGCTTGCGCTCTACTCTGTGTAAGTAAATATTGCAAATAAGCACCCCATTTAAAACGACCTCAAAAGCACTGCTTGTTGATTTGTTTGCCTAACCTACCGTAACTAGCATTGCCCGCCACTGATTCAATTATTGGCTATTATATTGATACTTCCGAACGAGGGCATAGTTTGGTAGATCATGGTAACTAATTTTTACCTATTAAAATGTTTGCCTAACCTACCGTAACTAGCATTGCACGCCAGTGATTCAATTATTAGCTATTGTATTGATACTTCTGAGCGAGGGCATAGTTTGGTGAATCATGTTAAGTAATTTTTACCTATTAAAATGTTTGCCTAACCTACCGTCACTAGTATTGCACGCCACTGATTTAAATACAGCTAGAAATACTATTGTTGGACATGCTAATGTTCATCAACTTATCTCCAAATAAAAAAAACTAATAACCAACTTACTGATGCTTTTAAAAGAAACGCATATTCCGATTGTTGAGTGTAGTTCAGCGATTTGTTCAACACAATGGCACCTTGATATGAAGCTTGTTCTGAAGAAATAGTTTGAATTTCAAATATGTTACAAGCTTTCTCATATGGTGGTATGTTCAAACATGATACTTCTATGCTTTCTCCAGACGTGTCTCGGTCGGTTACAGAGATGTCTGAAAATAGTGTAGATCCCACCGGAGAATCTTCATTCACATAAATAGTGTAAGGTTCCTAAAATAAAAAAAATAATAAAATTAAAATAATATTTCTCTAGATTGAGAGAGAGATGTTTGTGGCGACACCTAGCGTGAACAGGCAATATGCCGGGTGAAACACAGTTCACTACGATGGCCGGACAAGAAGTAACAACTCCATTATATCCTATTGCCAACACTAGATGCGCCCGAATCCCCTAGCAGGGAGGCTTTATTTAAGAATTGCTTGTTACATAAAGCAACAAGACTTTAAGTTATGTTGGAAATTTATTTCACACTACCATGCTTCCACCAGACGGCCGTTTCGTCGATCCACGACTCATCAGTGGTGATCGGCAGGCAGTGTGACTTAAATTTCCAACATTTACAAAGAGCTTATACTAGCACGAGAATTCTCAATTCTCAATTCTCGTGCTAGTATAAGCTCTTTGTAAATGTTGGAAATTTAAGTCACACTGCCTGCCGATCACCACTGATGAGTCGTGGATCGACGAAACGGCCGTCTGGTGGAAGCATGGTAGTGTGAAATAAATTTCCAACATAACTTAAAGTCTTGTTGCTTTATGTAACAAGCAATTCTTAAATTTCTCTAGATACCTATAATAATATTTATTGTCTAACAGGCTTGTGCCCAATTACAAGAAAAGATTTACATTATCATAAATTATTAATATAAATATACATGTCAACAAAACATCAAACAAATATAGCATGACTAATCAAATATCTACAGATCTCAAATATTCCGATACTTTGCATTTTAATAAGGATAGTTTGCAGCTGAAAAAGTCAACATGTCTATGCAAGCACAAACTGTCAGACAATATGCAGGCTCTAGTTACAGGGACTTTATTTTCATAATTGTACCGAAGCTGTGGATATCGAAAGAGTTGTGGGTTCCGATGAAATTGGGGCACATTAAAGTGCATATCCGTGAGAAGACGAGAGCACTCGACACGAAAATTAATCGGCTTGTGAAGAAAATCCTGTGAGTTGACCGCCATCCGGAACTCCAAGGAGTCAAAGTTCAACCTATCCAGCAACTGCCGATGGTTAAATCCTCTCGCAGGGAATCGTCCGTCTATTGGGGAACATAATATGTGTTTTAGGAATTTGCGCTGCACTCTCTCCAATCTGTCAATTGTATGAAGGTCAATCTGTAAACTTTTTTATGTTGTAACAACAAGTGGTTCCCACCAAGGATACTGCCGAACAACATTTTTATACATTTGCTATGATTTGCACATCCTTTTTCACATAAATATACTATGTTATTGTAGTCTAACCCAGGTAAAATCATTAGGGTATTCAAAATATTAACATTATCTAGGCTGAAATTTTTAATACTTTTACTTTACTACAAAATCAGCGCTAAAACCCTATATGTTTCTGTGTGACATCAGAGTAACATACTAAACATAGTTATTAAACCATTTGGTTTCCAATCATAATCTGTTGTAGTCCGTTATGACTTCAAAGTAATAATAACAGCTAAAACGCAACCGCTGCCATCTATGTGAAAAATAATGTAATAAAATAACATTTCTTTCCAATGAGCAGCAAATGGCTGCTATGTGTTTATTGTGGTAAAACCAGTGATATATATACAGAAACTCAGTTAAATTGATTTATAGAAAAATACTTTGTCCCTGAATTAATAATCGTAGCAAATAATTTCATATAAATAAATATATATTTATACATTTTTTTGTGTGATATCACACAAAAAATTGTATGAATTATTGCAGACATAAGGTACCTATGTATCTTCAAAGCCACATTGGTCTATAGGTCTTGTATATGAGAAATATCAATTCGTACATATTATACGTGTAGACATTTATATCAGTCCAGCTAAATTTTTTGGTCATAGTTCACTATCTAAATATCCCGACATGTTGACACGTATATTGGGACAGCCTGCTGATTCGGAAGATTTACAATTAGAAGAAACTGATGATTAGGAGGCAACCGAGATACCGAAGGCAGCAGATCTCATAGCAAAAGAGGAACTTTGGGAATCAGAAGATGAACTACCACTTGCTGATATATCGAATAGGCTCAATCAGACGTCCAATAAAATAATGTGGAATGCATGCAGAGCCTAAAGAATTTGCTCTATTATTCCTTGAAAAGGAACGACGACAAGTATTCTTGAAATACCTGATGGAACGTAATTTGAGTATTTCAGGAAATTTATTGATTGGCCTCAGTAGTTGCTCAAACAAATTTATATGCATGTCACAGTAATCCAAATAAACCTATCTCGCTGACTATTGATGAGCTGGAAATATTCATAGGAATAACATTTATCATGTCTATCTACGGCGCGGCGTGCCGAGGACCAGAATATTTTGGCAAACTGGAACTCAAGTTGATAGAATTGCAGAAACGATCTCACCAAATTGTTAAGACCTCATCAAGAGCAACTTACATTTCAATAATAATGATGACCTACCCAATAGCGTAGATAAACTTTTCAAGATATGTCCGCTTACACAAAAGTTGGTTGAAAAATTCAATGAGATATCAATGACAGAAAAGCTATGTGTTTATGGCACCATCATCTAAAACAATATATGAAAAACAAACCTAGAAAACGGGGTTATAAAGCGTTGGTTCTATGTGGGACAGATGGGGTTGTATATAATTGGGATCTTTATTGTCTAGGAGGCTGCACATTTCCACTGACAAGGATATGAAGAAACGATGGCGAGGGTCTGTGGAAGAGAAAAAAGCTACAGTTGATGGCGTACAACTCGTAGCAATAAAGTAGTATGTTCTGTGGTGTTCATCTAATGACCATAGTGAAAAGATGCGATAATAAGACTATCAGCATGATGTAAAATGTCCCCTGGCAGTTACAACTGAAACAATTCAAGGGGGGTCGTGGACCTCATAGCTCTTTATAGAACCAATATAAGAAGCAAGGAGTGGCATCTTCAAATATATTTTCATCTAATGGATCTATGTGTAGTGACTTTCTTTATAGCCGCGACTGCGACAGAAGATGCGTCATTAGAAAAAATCAGTTGTCTTTGCTGCAATTCAAAACATATCTAAGCTAATACATTATGTACCATATGCCTTCGCACTGACAGAAAACGAGGACGTCCAAGTTCGTCCACAATTGAAAATGATATTCAGATGAAACGAGAAAGAGGCAAAGTTGCAGTTATGCCAACGCAGGATGACAGAAGGGATAGCATATGACACCGGTCTACATTCACTGAAAAGAGAGGCTGATGTAAACACCCATCCTTTAGATAATTGATGATATTAAATTATTTCAACTTACGTTTTTAAATTCGGGAGCATTGTCATTTTCATCCGATATTATAACAGTGACTGGAACTTCCACAATATTGTTCTTGACATTTCCCTCCACCTCATCTTCTATACTGACAATGATGTTCAATGTACTGTTAGTCTGAAAAATAAAAAAAAAACTTTGGTAAACATTCAATTCACACCTACAAAAGTAGCGCCTAAAATCACAAAGAATATTAACACGATTTGATAAACAGTGGCGGCTCGTCGAGGGAGGCTACGCCTCCTCACTAAATTACTCGCGCAAACGGTACTCTTATTGTAAGTAGTTAGTTTGTTGCGCTAGTTTTTTGGAAATAATGCAAATAATGCAATTATAATTATTATTATTAAAATTGTTGTTTCGTTACGCAGGTCATATATATTTTTAATGATATTATATGTTGTCGGGAAAGTTTTGGGGCGACACAACCGATTTTTTTAATATATGTTACATAGAACTTCGGTGCAAAGTTTGTTTTTTTTAAACTAATTTTTAAAATATAAAAAATTTTACTAGATAATCGGTAACTAAATTACGAAGTGTAGAATCGAACAACAACAATACGTCTACTAAACAATCTAAATAAGAAATAAAACCTGCCCAACGCTTTTGTTGCCGCGAAAGTTACATTATTTAATTTGAAAAAGTAGTCCATTCCTAAATGAAGTTGTAATTTCACTGTTTGAATAAAAGTCAAAGCTCCATTCTGAATTTGACTAAAGATTTTTTTTTTTAAATTTAACGTTTTCTTCACCAAGTTCGTGTTAATGTAATAAAATTAGTTTGTGGCTATCAACTTAACATTCTTTTGGACAATATAAAATAACTGTAATAAATAATGGCTTCAATTTTAAGTGTTTGTGTAAGTATTTTCAACAGGGGAAGATAGATATAGTGGATTTTCTACTTAACAACGGTTTTAACAAATTAAATTACGAACAAAAATTGGAAAACAAGACGCGAGGCAGGCCTATGCCGAGTCTAAAATCATTAGTGCAGACTGGGGTAAGGTAAAATAGAGAACTATGAAAAAAAGCCAGGTTAGAAATAAATCGTTTTTTTTTGGTACTTTTTATTATTTTCTATTTGGGGTAAATTGATTTACGACGATATTAAAAATCTAGTAAGAGACATTGCAAGGCATTGAAAAACTCAGGAACATATTTCATCGAATATAAAATTCAAATTTTTTAATTTTTTTCGTAAACAAAATATACAGAGTGCGGTTAACCCTGCGTATAAACAAGAAATTGAGAATTATAATGAAAAAGTTAAATACTCGTATAATCGGAGTAGTACCTACCTTCTGCGTGGTGGGGAAATTTGTCCAGGTACTTACCTAGACAAAGAATGTTCCGAGATTTATGATCTATAAACTTTTAGCGTCCCTAGTTAAATGAGCTGCGAGCCGCCGCTGAAGTTAAGTACACTTGGAATATTCATACTAAGGTCTTATCTAACATTTTAGAACTTCCTATTGAAATATACTTTAATTATACCTACACTGATAATGAGATCATAAATATCGGAACGTGCATATGGCGTTCTAAAGTATATATTTATTTCTAATTATATCGGGGAAAAATATCGCACGCGACGCGCATTTAACAGCTATTTAGACTCGCGTCTTAATGATAGCGATTAAAAAAAAAAGTAGTTATAAAACATTATACTACCTTGACATAATACAGTGTTAGTTTGCTAATTTATCGCGATTCTCATCATATTACATTAGAAATTATTTAAAGTCTCTATTATGGGTATCCGACAAACAACGGCAATTTTTCCATTTTCTTATGTGAGATTCTAAGTTACAAAAAGAACATTTTTGACTAATAATTGACGGAGCTAAAAAAATCAAGGATACCTAAGCTACGCCCCACGTTGACGGCGGCGCCCCCATCTTAGTCTTTTGCCGCTTAAAATACTTTTTATCTCTTAACAATTGCACGTTGGTTTTATATATATATTTAATTAGCACTGCAGCAGTCTTTAAAATATGCCTGTTATTTTGCCTATATGAAAGATAATGACAAAACAACCCAACAGAGCTAAAATTGGTACAAACATACTATATCGAATATAGAAGGAAGTGTTGGAAGACATAGGATGTAGAAAGGGTTATAAAAAGAGGGTCAATTAAAAAATCATACACCAAAATTTTTATACTTTATGGAAGAATTAAGTAATTTTCCGATTTCTAATAAAGATTCACCCTTTCTTAAGCTAATAAATGCCCAAAATTTTCCTGGGTCACTCTTAATATTACGTTAAATGTTATGTGCAGGCAAAGGTGTAACAAAATGGCTCAGGCTTGAAAACCTCCCATTAACGCAACCCATAACACTTATATCCATAACAAACATATCCAGTACATCAAGGATAATACGTGGGATAATATGCAATGAGTTAAGAAGAGAAGAGAAAACATCAACCATAAAATATAAATAAATTCTACTTTATGCTTGATCAGATTGAGCAACTCTATATCATCAACATTCTCAATCTTATTATATCAGTCCCATCAGACTTACGACAATAGACTTGTCCGATTTTACAACATACGTACTTATGTTTATTGAGTTTTCTAACCTTACTAAACAATTCACGTACAGCCTTAGGCAGGTCCCCATCAAAAAATATTCTTCGATCAGGTCCAGACACCCCCAATGTTGCAGAGTTTATCACTCTGGCTATAATGTGTCCCAATGATATTTGATATAAAATTCTTATCCATAGGGCGTATACATAAAGTGAAACAAAATGGGAAAATATCAAAAAAGTTGGAAAACATCAAAAACATAAACCTCTAAATATCGAAGCAGATACAACTTGTTCGCAAAAAAAAAACAATCTTTAAAAAGAAGACTAAAATGTCAAAAATGTGTTTGAATCAAAAATTCACTATAACTTCATTCTACAAATGAAACCGGATCTAAAATATCAAAATCAAATAAACTTATCACTAAAAAACTCAAATTTTATTTCAGTAATGAATATATGAATTTTTTCT
This sequence comes from Apoderus coryli, assembly GCA_911728435.2. Taxonomy (NCBI): domain Eukaryota; kingdom Metazoa; phylum Arthropoda; class Insecta; order Coleoptera; family Attelabidae; genus Apoderus; species Apoderus coryli. The sequence continues at coordinate 2,595,413 of OU452204.1, read as the reverse complement.
TTACCTCGTAATCTAATGGTTTAACTACAGTTACTAGGCCTGTCGTGTGATTAACTTCTAGCACATCTGTTCCTTGTAAGTCATAATAAACTCTGCTATTTTCGGGATCAGAGCCCTGCAACTCATATATCACTGTGCCTACTGGAGTAGTTTCTGGTATAACTACGCCATTCATGTAATCTCGGAATACTGGCGGTAAATTGGCTTGGCATACTGGAATAAAAGTAAAAATCACAACTTAGTACTTGATAAAAATCAAAGACTTAATACAAATGGAGAAACCAAGACTTTCAAGAGTAAAGTGAAGACTTGTTCTTCAGCTCAGATAATCTTTATTTTTATTTCTTTATTCTTTGGGTGTATTATTTTACTTGCAGAAATTTGTATGGTGAATTTGGAAGAGAGAATTAGAGCCTCTACGTATTTTTTCGATGTGGTCTTCTATTTTCGCTATGGGGATAACGTCCCAACTAGCAATTCGACATTCTTAAAGAACTAATATATTTTATAATTATTTTATTGCCGCTTAGTTAAAACTTGTTTGTTCTTTAAAGTTTGGTTTCGTGATTAAACTGCTGTGTTAAACTTTTCTGTGAGAAAAATTGTTTTAAGAACGTTTTTGCAGCAAAATAATAAAATAGTTATAAAATATAATATCGTAACAATTTTATATATTACTTCAGAAAATTTTATAAACGTTTATAAAATACTTTTTGTAGGACGAATTTGTTCCGAATGATAATTGGTTTATAAAATTATTCTGTTAAAGTACATTTCGTAATAATAAAATAGTTTTTTATTGTCGTTATTAAGAGCGATTTGTTTTCTGCAGCAAATTTGTGCGCAAATTAATAATTACAAAATTGTTTTTCAGTTATTTTATTAAAAACAATAAAAAAATAAATATGTTGCCAATTCATATTTTATAAAATTAAAATGCTGTCATAAACATTACCTAGAACTAATATATAACATTTTATTTATTTTCAACTGATATTTATTGGTATATTATACACAGGTTTAAAATATTGTCCAAATGGAAAAAAACGAAAAGCAGTTGTGCATTTAATAGTAAATTAATAACAATATTATAAATTATCAAAGGGAAAACATTAGTGACTATAATAATGAGAAGGGAACTGTAATGGAATCTAATCAAATTAATGGGCAGTATCAAATAATGTTCCGCATTTTTCCCAAAATAAACTTTTTGATATACTCAATGAATGCATGCCAAATTTTCTACCTCAAGATCCTCGAACTCTCTTAAAGATACTCAACAAACCGTTTTAATAACTGCAGTTATAACATACATAACATAAACAAAGGGCTCAATTTAGGATATGTTTAACTTCCTCCCGTAAAAGATAATAAGAGAATAGCTATAGAAGCATTTTGTTTTATAAGAACACATTAAAAGCTTTCATAAAACATATTACGTTCAAGTTTGTTTTGTAAAACTCTGTTTACTATTTTATTATTATTCCAATATTGAGACGATGCGACACACGGCGGCGACTCACACAAATATCAAAGCATCAAGCACGCATACTTCAAGTAGACAGGACTATTATATTTTTGCAGCACCTTTTAATTAAATATTGATTTTTTAGAGCATTTATATAAAAGCTTGTTTTAGTTTGTTTTACTATTAATTTATTTTAAATAACGGCAAACGATAACTAAATACATAAATCTTCAAGAAAAATACTTGTAATTAGCTGCATTATTCATTATCAAGCTTAGTGAAATATATATTTTTTTTCTCTTACACCGTAACTGGTTTATAAAAATTTCTTCATGTTTACATAAAGCATAGGTACCTACTTATATTTTGGCTGGTATCCATATGATAGATATAATAGAATCATATCATCATCATATCATTCTTATGCTATCAAAGGGGTTTCAGGTAATATTAATTTTATATTACATTTTATTTGCACCTAAAATATTATGAGATTTATGATTTTTAACCAATACACCCCTGTATAAAACAATTCTGCAGTTATTTTATAATAGCTATCTAAAGAGCATACTCGTGTGGGTTGAGATAATTTCGTTTTATAAACATTGTATTAGGAAGAAGCCATTTTTGGTTTCTTTAAATTGTTAGCCATGTTGACCAAACTTTTAAAATTAATATTTATTATAATTTATAAAATTTTCTTAGCTAATAAGGTATACAGAATCAGTCATTACATAATGAAGGATATCCCAAAAGATTATTTTCAACAATAAGTGACAATAAAAAAATATTTTATATAGTTTATAAAATCTAAATTCATTAATTTACATAATTCGCGAGGCGCATTAAAATTTTAGTAATAATTATTTAACAGTAAATTTTGTTTCGGAGTCAAATCTGCTCATTGATAAATTTTATCTGACTTATTTTATTATTCATTATTGGGTATTATAGCGTTTTATATTATTTTTACCTCCATGATTCTTCAGATTTTATTAATGTGTACCAACAACAATGGATAATAATTATAAAATAATTTTGTGTAAAAAGGTATTTTAGAAAAACGTTTTTATCCTTTAACTGTTGCCGCTGATAGCAAAAATGTTGCAATTGAGGCTCTTTTAAAAGAGTTATAAAATATGTTTATAACAGTTTTATAGTAGTTCTACAAATATGTCGTTTTGTTCTAGTAACAGAGCTATAATACAACTGTTTTATAACAGTTTTATTTGATTTTTATTAGATATTTATAAACGTTCTAAAAACTATTGTATAATAGCAACAAGCAACATTTATAGAACCGTTAAAGAGTCGATTTGCTTTATAAATCTGCGCCTTGTTCGTGTTTATAAGGCGCGTAAGAACGTTGTGAAAATGTTTATAAAACAATCTGTGTTTTATATAGCATATTTTTATAAACGTTCTTACAGCAATTAAAAAAGTTAAATTGTTAGTTGGGGTAATAATATGTTATAACAGCAACCTCGACAAATTGAGCGAATTTAACGACTACTTGAATGGCATTCATCCACCAATAAATTTCACTAAGGAGCTTGAACATGAGGATTCTATACCGTACTTAGATATTTTGATAACTACATCTACAGGTACTCTCTTTTTCTATATGTATATCGGAAACCAACTACAACCGATACCGTGATTCTATATAACTCATGACATCCATATAATTATAAATAAATGTATAATAAACCTGCAGCATTTAATTCCTTTTTCAACAGATTATTTAACATCCCTATAAACATTACAAATTTTAATAAGGAGTTTAGTATTATTCATCAGATTGGCGAAAATAATGGATACCCTGTTAATTTCATTTAATTATAAACATTATGGAAATTAATAAAGCCCTGAAAAATACCGAAGTTAAGTGCGTTAACCACCAAATACATTTTGATTGTTTCAAAAATTTTAACTCTCTAAATTTTAAATGTTTAACTAGCTGATCGGCTATCATTCTTGCCGTTTCATTGAATTCTTCTAATGAATTTCAATATGTATTATCGCAGACCCAGTAGTTTAAACAAATGAAATTGTTTTATCTTACTTTATTTGATTTTAACGGGTATTTGTGATGTCCCCAATAGTTTATTTTTGTTTTAATTGAATAATTTTCTGATGTTTTAAGACCCGGTTGATGGTAATGTTATATAGCGTACGGTTTTAGATTTTTTACTTTGTTGATTTTATATTTTCTAAACATGTCACCTTATTAAATTTTCATAAAATTTTTGGACAATAAAAGTGAAGAGAGACTGCGTGGTTTTCATACCTACTGAATTATTTTAAACTCCTGAAGAAGGCGAAATTATACATAGGGGGAAGGGTGGAAGTATAAACCACGGGGTAGTTTAAACCAGTCATGTTTTCTTTCAAACTATTTGAATTTCCCACTCTTTTAATGTCTTGGCCGTTTATAAACCCTATTTTGACAGTCTGGAATGAATATTTAGTGGTCTGGATATGTCTAGAGTGTTTATAAAAAAATAAGTTTTTTCATTGGAAAATATGGTTAGAAATTGCGATACCATTCAATTTATATTACATACAGAAGTTTTAATTGTAACAATTGGGATTTATAGTATATATTTTGTACAGAGTATAGCTATATTATCTTATTAGAAATGTAACCTCACAATGTGTTCTAACAAGTTTATTTTAATTATTTATTCTTCTGTGCAGCGGCGTAGATTCAACCATGTCAGTTCGGGTAGATTAACCAGTGGTTGAATGTACCCCACTCTGGTAATTCATTTGAAATAAATATCGTTTTGAGGTGTTTTAGAGAGGATATCAAGAAAAAAAAGCTTACCTACAATTTTGTTCCTCTAAATACAAATCCGACAGTCGTGCATTATGGTCCACCTTAAAAAAACTTGATATTTATAGCACTTCATCAATACCCCAAATCCCTGAACATTTGAATAAACCTTCGAATATCAATGATCATTTTCTCCAAGTCTCAAGCTATAGTCCACCGGACCAAAACATATTATCGTTCTACAATAGCAACAGTAAATGCAATTTTCAAGAGCCGTTAGAATTTTCCACTGCTGATATTGATACAATTAAAGACTTTTTATTGAAAATAAAAACTAATGCACTAGGACCTGATAAGCTTAATACTGAAATGCTATTATTGTGTTGTCCCCGTATTTTGCCTTTTATTACACACATTATAAATGTGTGTTTACTCTCAAATAAATTCCCAACATCGTGGAAAACTTCAAAAGTACTACCTGTTCCCAAGAAATCTCAAATCAACGATCTTAATGACTTGCGGCCTATATCACTTTTGTCCCCTATGTCTAAAATTTTAGAAAAAATTGTATGCGTACAAATTAAGTCCCATTTAAGTCAATACGAAATATTGCCTCTCAAACAATCGGGATTTCGGAAGGGATATAGCTGTGCGACTGCGCTGTTGGATATTACTGACGATATTTTGCGAGATCTTGACAATGGTAGAATGACAGCGTTAATTTTAATTGATTACACCAAAGCATTTGACAAAATCAATCATAAAATTTTACTAGCAATTTTAAAGTATAGTGGATTTTCGTCGAATGCAGTACAACTGATTGATAGCTATTTGAGTGACCGCTACCAGTACGTTGAGACCAACAACGGCATCTCGTCTTCCAGCAGAATTTTCTCAGGAGTACCTCAGGGCTCCATCTTAGGGCCCCTATTGTTCTCATTGTATACTATGACACTTCCTTCGAGTCTTCAATATTGTGACAGTTATATGTATGCTGATGATAGTCAGATAAGATACACTTTTCCAGATTATGACGTGGTCAATGCTAATTATAAAATTAATACTGACTTGAGGTCTTTAGCCTACTGGTCTGAAAAACATCAGTTATTAATTAATGCGTCCAAAACTCAAGTTTTACTTTTCGGCAAAGCCAGGCATTCTATTTTAAATCTTATGCAGATTGAGCTTAATGGTGTTATATTACCAATTACTGACAAAGCCAGAAATTTAGGTCTAGTGCTGGATTCCGAGTTGCGCTTCTGTGAACACATTTCTAAATGTATATCCAAGTCATATGCCGCTCTAAAAATGTTATATCCTCATCGACATGTACTTTCTACTGAGCTGAAAACTAGACTTACTAATGCTCTGGTTCTTAGTACTTTTAATTTTTGCGATGTTGTTTACAGCCTCTGTTTGTTGAGTACTGATAAAAATCGCATACAGCGAGTCCAGAAGTCATGTTTGCGTTATATTTTTGGCATCAGAAAATACGAACCTATAAGTCATAAACTTGCTGATACCAAATGGCTTTCGATGCAGAATAGAAGGCTCCTACACTCAGCCACACTATATCATTCCGTTCTAACCAAAAGACACCCTCCATATCTCTACAACAAGATTAGCTTCCGATCAGACGTTCATAACCTAAATATCAGATTTAGAAATATTCTTTCCCCTCCCTCCCACAGAACTGCAATATTTGAACGATCCTTTTCATTTCAGATCTATAATATTTATAATAACCTACCGCATAACCTAAAACATTTGAATATTGGTTCGTTCAAAAAAAAATTTAATGAACGTTTGTTGAATCCACTTTAGCCGATTTACTCTAAATGTAGTTTTTTAGTTTTATGTTAATCGTTATAAACATGGGTATTTGATAGTGATTATTTCTAGTTATTTTTGGTTATTTTTGATTGCGCTACACGAGACACCCTTTATATTTCCCTAATTATGTGTACAGTGGTATTTTTTTTTTTTAGAATTTGTAATTGATTTTTGGGGTTAGATTTCTATATCAGTTTTTAACTGCCATCTAACCCATTTTGTAGTTCCTTTGTGTTTATGCATTACGAATGTATGTATTGTAGAATTTTATGTTATGTTGAACTACAAATAAATTTATTATTATTATTATTATTATTTATTATATATAATCTAGATGAAACAAGTTTTACAACAGTTATGACATCTATTGAAGAGAAAGGCAAAAAGCAAGTGGACCAGGTAGCGTCTGTAGAACGTGGCGAATTAGTGACCTTGGTCGGAATTATTAACGCAGATGGAGGGAAAGTACCTCCTCTATATATTATCCCAAGAATACGAAATCCAGAAGAAATATAACTGAGCTGCCATCGGCATCTTGTCTAATTATGGAAAACAAATCCGGATGGATGACAAAGGAGTTATTCCCAAAGCATCTTAAATATATTGTCGATTATATCAATTGCTCTATGGAAAATGGCATTTTACTTATGATTGATAATCATGTCGTGGGGAAGTACCTATTACATATTGCAGACAAGTGGGCATAACACTTGTTGGATTATGTAGGTATACTTAAATGGTCATTTTAAGAATGCTTTAGCAGTAGCATTTCATACCTGGTTGTTAAACCATCCAGGAAAAATTATTTTTATACAATATATTGGAGAGCTTTCAAAACTCGCTTATGAGAGGGCCTTTACAGAGATAAACATAAGGAATGCTTTCAAGAAAACGGGGATTTGGCCTGTCGCAATCAACTTGCCTTTTCCGATGACGATTTCGCACCAACTTCAGTGACAAATATTGAACAAGAAAACCAAGATATTTCCTGTGAAAACCAAGGATATGCTTTAATAATCAATCAGACCATCAGAGAAATAACCAATACAAATGATTCGTCAAGGTTAGTGGATCCGTCAACATCTATTGAAGAACTAAGACCTTATCCCAAAATTACTGAGAAAACTTTCTACCAAAAGGAGGCGACAAACGAAATCAAAGATATATAGTTCAACGATGGAGTTTTTGGAAAAGTTTAGAAGATGCGGTCAAAAAGGTGTTTTCAGCAGGAAATAATAATAATTCCGTTTATTTGCAAAAAGAAAAATATAGAAAACAATACAAAATTTTATAATTTATACAATATTTAGTCTTAAACTTATTTGCAAAAAGGGTTAGGAGGCAGATAATCTGGTATTTAATCCTAACCCAAAGGTATACGAATAGAAGAAAAAAAAAACATACATAAATAAAAAGAGCTAATTCTGGCAGTAGCACAACCTGACTACAAAAAAATCCTTCATTATAATTAAGTAAACGAAATAATATAGACATTAATACTTAGTGTAGGTTAGCAAATGAGAAGACTTGTTATATAATTCAGTTTCAATACAAGTGAAACAAAAAATTTCTGTATGCTGCTCTAAATGCATTTAATTTTAAAAATTTTAAATGAGAGGGCAATCCATTATACAAAGCATAGACATTATAAGAAAAACATCTCATAAACAAAGAAGTACGATGTGGAAATGACCCTGCTATTAGTAGCGAATCTGACATGAGTCTGTAAATGACTTTCCTCTCCAAACAGATTTTTCTGTTTATAGCAATGATTTGGTTCTTATCAAATTTTGTACTAAAACAAATATTGTACATTATGTTGGACAGATCTTAGAAAATGATGGTGCAGTATATAGAGTTAAATATTTGAGAAGAAAGAATCAATTTGTTTTTCCTCCTGTGGAGGATGTCTCCAATGTAGAAAGATATAATATTGTTGCTCTTTTGCCTACTCCTTCTGCTCGTGGACCTGCAAGAACTAATTTGATTTACATATTTAAGTTTAACCTAATAGAATGGAATATTCGTTAGAGTCGGCAACATATATATTAACGCGTTGAGGTGCTTAAGTGTAGAATTTTGTGCAATCTTGGCGGGACGTGGCTTGATGCAATAACTTACAAATCTGTAAGACAAGCTTCCTCACTTATGTTTAAGTATTATTGCGACCAAAGAGTAATTTTTGTTAAGTTGTAGTTAAAATAGTCAACTTGGTTGAATGTTACCCATCCCATGGGTTAATGTAGCTCACAGCTGAGGTACATTCAACCAAAGTTACTTTTTTTTTCAAGTCATAGCTGCTATCTTTATTATGAGAATACGTTTTAATTTGTGTTTTATGGTTCTATTTTAGTGCTAATAAAGGTATTTATATAATACATGCCATTTAAATTGTGTTTTCTCCCAATTCCAGACTAATAAAAATAAGTGGTTGAAACATCCACCCTTTCGCCTATATATCTACATTGTGCAGTATGCATTGGTGTTGACACAAATATGCATTACCATTAAGAAAAAGCGTAAAAGAATGGAGTTTTAATTTTGCTTATTCAGTAATCCCACCCAAATAAAAATAAATAAAAAATGAAATAGTAAGGTTCAATATAAAATAAAGCTATTTCGATTATTTCCTTGTTTTTAACCCAGATATGCCTAAGGTACGGTTTATTTCCTAGGAGCGTCGGGCGGCCGAAACCCACCACGACCGAAGTGCGCTGGATGTAGTTGTGTGTTTTTATATGAAGGTGGATTCCTAGACTCCGTCCGTCTCCGCCGATAATTTACGCTCACTCATGTCTGTCTTCCGTTCTATTCAGTGGATGCTTGATTTCAACCGAGAACTGTTTGGTGTTGTTTTAACGAAAAATAACATTATAAAACATCGGTTATAATTAAAATTATTAATATATATATATATATATATATATATATATACAAAGAAAAATGAAATAAACTAACTTGTACGAATCAAAAAAATCTTGTGTCACGAGATTTTTTTGATTTTTTTTTTGATTCGTACAAGTTAGTTTATTTCATTTTTCTTTGTATATCGGTGATATACTATACTCTGTCAACTTAGTTGAAAATCTTTGTTTATATATATATATATATAAACAAACAAACAAAGATATTCAACTAAGTTGACAGAGTATAGTATATCACCGATATACAAAGAAAAATGAAATAAACTAACTTGTACGAATCAAAAAAATCTCGTGACACAAGCTGGATTTGAACCAACATCTCCCAATTGCCGGTCAGGTGTTTTAACCAATTAAACTATCGTGGCACATGAATGAAACTTCTTTAATTCGTACATGCCTTGCTTCCTATGTGCTGTGCTAAGTTAGTTTATTTCATTTTTCTTTGTATATCGGTGATATACTATACTCTGTCAACTTAGTTGAATATCTTTGTTTGTTTGTTTATTTATATTTATTTGCGATGAGCAAAAGAGAAATAACATTGCATTATGGCAGTGTGTAGTCTATGTTGCCTTTGAATTAAAAGGTCGAGGCGTAGCACAGCACATAGGAAGCAAGGCATGTACGAATTAAAGAAGTTTCATTAATGTGCCACGATAGTTTAATTGGTTAAAACACCCGACCGGCAATTGGGAGATGTTGGTTCAAATCCAGCTTGTGTCACGAGATTTTTTTGATTCGTACAAGTTAGTTTATTTCATTTTTCTTTATATATATATATATATATATATATATATATAGTCCATGTTTTCCTCGTTAACCCAGGCATTTTATTGCTATTTCAAAAGCATGCCAAACGATATAAGCCGCAAATGCTTTATTTTACTCTAATTTTAAAATAAATCATCACAATACTTGTTTAACTGAAAAAATTTAATAACATTTTTTAAATCCGGCTCTGTCTTTTGCACGTTTTCTTATTGGTATTTTATGAATAACATACAGTGTAAAATGCGCCTGTCCGGAATATGAGGACCAGTATGTTTGGCTTCAAAAACACGACGCCAAGTTGAATAACTGTTTGTTAAACTATGTTCCTTGACCTCACATATTATATATTTGTTGAACGCGAATTTCCAGTTGCAATATACAAGACCATTATTTTCTTCTTTCTGTCCAAGTATTTGGCCAAATAGAGAGGATTGTAAGAGTTGTAATTAAACAGGACAGGTAGGTACATTAATATAATTATAGATTATGGTACAGATTGATGCAAATGGGGAAATATTTTCACTATTAAACTGAAAAAGTCCGAAACATATTATTACAACAACATTTCTCTAATATGTGCAGCTGTGGAAAGTAAGAAATAAATTTATTCTAATAGGTACTTACATGTTATGCTCCAAAAAACTAAATTAAAACCAAGCAGATGAAACATATTTCTGAAAAAAAAAAGACAAAAAATGTGCTTAGTTAAAACTAGAAATAATAAATCGATAAAAAATAAATATTTCTTGAAGTAAACCATATCAAAAAGAGTGGGACATATCCAGAAATCGTGTCTGCTCCATAACAGATGTGTTATTTTTGTGACATAGACAAAATGACTTTACCTATACGGAGAGTTTTCTTTAAATTATCAAAGCCCCAATATAACTGTAGTGCAAACTGAGTTGACGAATTTTGCATTACACTCGTCAGAATACATACATAACCCCAAATATGCCGGGGCGGGTGGTCTAGTGGCTATGCGCGCTGGACTTGAGCAGACGTCCCGGTATGTAGTTGGTTCGAACCCCGGACCCGCTGCATGTAGCTGCTCACGTGTGTACAAAATAATAATAAAAATTCACTGGATGATGGCTAAATTGCCAAGATACAGAAGGCCAATATAAAAAAAAATAACCCCAAATATTGACCCGTATAGTGAGACGCATACCAGCGGAACACCAGACCATAGTCTTACATACATATCAACGCAGACCGATGGATACATCCATCCAATGTAAAGTTAACGCCAGCACTAATTCACAAATAAAAAAATCTGTTGTGTCCCCCAAAACTTTCCTGACATGATATACATAATATAATCAAAAATATATGACCTGCGTAACGAAACTGAATTTTAATATTTATTGTAATTGTATGATTTTCATTAATTCCAATAAACTAACGTAACAAGTTAGAATATTCGATATGCGATTCGAACCCATAACCTTCCGCATGTGAAGCAAATTCAAATATTTCAATCAACAAGTTTTATTCATAGTCACATAATACATCACTTAACTATATAATTTTTTTTAAGGGTCCGTTCGGCCTAAGACCCCGGTTTCACTGCAGCCTCATGGGCTTATTGTGAAAAGTCCCTGTACATTATGCCACCCAATCCAGCAGCCCTGTACCCTCCACTAACTTGTGGAGTTCAGTTATGTGTTGGGTCTCAATTTCTGCTGGTGCAATCAGCGCATGCCCGAAAATAGCGTGTCGTATATAGATAAACATATAAACAATATTTTCCAATGATAATGTATATAAGCATGCGGAGCGAACGCTCTATCGATGTGTAATAAAGTAGGTACTCAAGTACCTACATATAATATTCTTATAAGAATATTTGATTTCAACACTGATGAAATTTTAAACGCAATGGCAAATATCAAAAGTGCTGTAAAGCAGATAAAAAATGCTTTAAAATGATATATCACTAGACCCCTACTGATGTATGAAAATTTAGTGGTTGTGTCCACACCTATCACAGGGCATAAGCGATTTCAACCAAACTCTAATGGCTTCATCCTAGGACTGCCTCAAACTCATATACCAAAGTTTAGCTCAATTGGTTAAAGCGTTTGGGCGCTATCGTGGAAGAATACATATACACATAGATACACACAGGCAGACAGACTTCCATCTGGAAATGGTCTTAATCGTCTCAGGGAACTTCAAAATGGTTATATCCACCGTTATCTCAAATTTTTTTTTTTTGCGCGTTCACAATACTTTCGCTGTGCGGGAAAGTAAAACAAAATTATTTTAATTTTAATATATTTAAGAACACAATTGTATGTAAATATAACAGGACGCATCAAAATAAACATTATATATTAAAGAATTCCATGAAAGTTTTCCACAACTGAAGCGTGTTATAATATTAAGGGTTAGTTTAGAAATTGTTACGTATAGTTTTATTAAGATGGTAAATTATTGCAATCATTAAAAAATTACAGAAGATAACTAGATAAATGACCATCTCATAACTTTTACCCCCAAATACAGGAAAAATTGACTTATCAAAAACCCCTTATAACTCCTGACTAAGCGTGTAGAATTTTTTATATAGTTCCACATAACACTGCCCATCGGGGTGGGCTGTTCAACTGTGAATTGTTTGAATGTAATTCCTCCCACGTTCAAGTTCTTGATTGTCAACATATTATTTGTTAGGACCAGCGGATCCTGTATCGAGGAACACACGATTCTGATTTCAAAGGTGTAAGGAGGTCTACATCTGTTGATGGCATTTCCCCCAAGTAATTGCGTTGTAGCCAAATTTAATATTATTCGCACTTGGTAGGTAATTAAAATGTTGCTTCGTTGAAAAAACGCAACCTGTAATTCGTTGATTTAATATTGGGTTCGATATAGGCTACTCATTAGCATTTCTTTGGATGAATGTAAATTGGAACTGGCCAGATACATATCCACCACATTATTCGTCTGGACAACAAACTTATATAAGGGGTCTACCAATAGGAGTGGTACAACTTTCGAAGGTCATATGACCATAGTATTAGTCGTAACGCGAATCTAACGTTATTTGTCTCTAGCCCTTAAACACGGAGGTCGGGTCCCATGGACCCGAGTCGCCCTATAATTCGCGATTTCGTGGTGCGTATGAGGGGGTTCCCGTCTACCGGCCGTCTAGCCTTCTATTAGTAGGTGTGCTGTATTGATATGGTATGGATTTTTTTCTCGGGCTTTGATTTTGCATAATCGAGGCCCGATTCGGGTCCCGGGGACCCAACGTCTGTGGTTCTGTACAATGGATAGAATGAAGAAGATTAAGGTAACTGATGTTAATTTTGAAGCAGCAAGAGATGGTAATGTGGCTTAAGAAGTAGAACGTTCTAAGAGAAAAAGGTGCCACTTCTGCCCATCAGGAAAAGACAGAAAGACACAAAGAAGATGCCAAAAATGTAAACGGCCCATTTGTCTACAATGTGCTAATAAAGTATGCAATATCTGTTCAGCATAAGTTGAAAAAATTGTTTTTTTATACCTATATATTTTTATAAAGTTACATGCGTTTATGCAATCTAAGGAAATGTTTTTTGACGACTAATAATTAGGACCAGTTTTTGTTTTTAGCAATTTATATTTCTAGAGATGTTTTATTATTACGTATTAATTTTTTTAGGTGCGAAACATATTATTATATATGTTTTTTTTTTGTATTATTTTATTTAAAAAAAAGTGTATTTTTTTAATATACAGGGTGACATAGAAAAAAGTACATTGCATAGTGCCACACAATAGAGGCCACTAAAATAAGATTAAAAGTTCCCATGAACACGGGTCCGCAAGGTCCTCGGTTAAAAGTTACGGGGTGTTGAATTTTAATTTTATATTTTTTTGAATATCTTTAGCCAGAGACGCAAGAAATGGATAAAATGTGGTATACAGGGGTTTTTTATCATGCTAAATTCAAATATGATCTTAGTTTTGTGATTACTGATAGAGGGCGCTACATACAGGGTTCCATCCCTATTGAATCGTTCGTAACTTTTTATACCTTTAACAATTATTACATTAGTTTGACAAGTGTCATTATGACACATTATTTAATTTTTATTTATCATTGTTTTTGCAAAGGTTACTTTGGTGCTTTTTGAATAATTTGCGTGCATTGTCGACTTTTAGATGCATTTGTACTGGAACCATTGCTTCTAGCGACTTGGACAAGGTATACCTTTCTTAAGTATAAAAGAAGGGATAACAATTTTTTTCAGTCGAAAATGACATACAGTGTATAGCAAAAAAATTACGACCAATTCAATAGGGTTGGAACCTTGTATGTAGCGCCCTCTATCAGTAATCACTAAACTAAGATCATATTTGAATTTAGCGTGATAAAAACCCCTGTATACCACATTTTATCCATTTCTTGCGTCTCTGGCAAAAGATATTCAAAAAAACCCAAAAAAAAAATTAAAATTCAACACCCCGTATCTTTTAACCGAAGGCCTTGCGGACCCGTGTTCATGGGAACTTTTTTTCTTATTTTAGTGTCCTCTATTGTGTGGCAGTATGCAATGTACTTTTTTCTATGTCACCCTGTATATATTTTTAAATCTTAATAAAACGCTGTCTTCCGGTAATCCGCAACTGAAGAGGCGAATTGAAGTCGAAAGACTAGAATTATGTCTTCTCCAAACAGAAAGTGCAAAACTTTGACTGATTGGATATTAACAGTTAGTGTATAGAAAACGAACTAGACAAAGTGCCTAGAACAAATTTTCTGTTTGATGTGACTAAGGTGCCACACACTGGGGATGGAAATTCTATCTGCTTTCGAACTCTAACAGTACTCATCAGTATGGCTAAGCCATATAGCATAGATGTGCCTACTAACGACGGTCTTGTGTATGTAAATATACAAGAAGTAGTGGTTGCTTCGAACATGTGCGAAAACACACGTCGAAAGACGTCCTTTGATTCCTGATTTGGATGATTATAAAGAAGTAGCGGAGAAGTATACTGCGAAAACATGCGTTGTTCTTGCACCGAAGTGCTAGGCTATTCACAAGGTCGGTTGAGTAAGTCTTGCGACTATACTCCCTTGCAATACTATATCAAAATTCCAATATGTTTGTGATCTTTGCATTATACGCAAAACACAAATTATAGTGTGTTCGAGAGTCATTGATCACGATTGAAATCTTAATAAAACGCTGTCTTGCGGTAATCCGCAACTGAAGAGACGAATTGAAGTCGAAACAGTAGAATTATGTCTTCTCCAAACAGAAAGTGCAAAACTTTGACTGACTGGATATTAACAGTTAGTGTATAGGAAACGAACTAGACAACGTGCCTAGAAATTTTCTGTTTGATGTGACTAGGGACACTGGGGATGGAATTTCTATCTGCTTATATTTTTAAAGTTACATATGTTCTTGTAATCTAAGGAAATGTTTTTTGACGACTAGTTAGGACCAGTTTTTGTTTTTAGCAATTTATATTTCTAAAGTTGTTTTATTATTTTCGTATTCATTTATTTAGGTGCCAAACATATTCTATATGTTTTTTTTGTATTATTTTATTTAGAAAATGACTAAAAAACGGTTTCAAGGTTAAACTAAATTTTGGATTATTACATTATCGTATAAATAAATAAAAAAATTTGTGGGTCCCAGGGACCCATGGCCGTAAATATGGATATTTAACGCACCTCCGTGTATAAGGGCTAGTATACTCCGACATTTCATCATGAATCGTTTAACAAAAAAACAACGTGTAGTTATCGTACAAAGATAACACGAAAATGTGCCATCGGTTTCATCGTGCTTATATTCGAGGAGATTTTGGCCAGCATCGAAATCTTTTTGAGCTCGCTATCAGGCGCACAAAAATTGACACATTTGAACGGGATTACATTCTCAGAAAGTTTGGGATTTACATCTGTATAAATTGCTTCTAACCCAAGAACTCAAGCCTGCCGACCATGGTTTGCGGAGAACGTTTATCGATATTTTCAGATGCAAGCAGCAACTAGTCGAGAGGTGTGGTTGGCATGCCGGCTGAATTATCGATCTTTACGTTTTTGGGGACGCAAATGGCCATGCTGTAACTGTCAACTCAGAGCGCTATCGCGACATGATAAGGAACTTTCGTTGACCTACAATTGATGCTGCAGACTTGCAACAAAAGTGGTTTCAACGGGACGGTGCCATATCGCACACTGTTCGAGACACACGTACGATCTTACGCCGCTGGACTTTTTCCTTAACATCACCCGAATTATTACGAAATTCAGCCCAACTTGTTGGAAAAAGTTCCTGCAAATTGGGTTGATGGTCAAAACGTCTGCGGCTGCAGCCGCAGCCGAGGTGACCATCTTTATGACGCGTTATTGAAAACATGCTGTTACGTAATATACTAC
The DNA here is from genome assembly GCA_911728435.2 of Apoderus coryli. Taxonomy (NCBI): domain Eukaryota; kingdom Metazoa; phylum Arthropoda; class Insecta; order Coleoptera; family Attelabidae; genus Apoderus; species Apoderus coryli. The sequence goes on along the minus strand of OU452204.1, from coordinate 2,579,244 downwards.
AAAATAAGAAATGAATCATAAAATAGTTATTTATGTAATAAGTGTGCGAAGGATAATTTCGCGCATTGAGACAGAAATTTCTGTTGAATGCGCGAATTTCTTCGCACACATATTACATAGGTACAACATTTTTTCTACAGCTGCAGATATATTGCATTTCATCAATAATGATTAACATATAAATGCGTTTTCATTGTATAGCAATTTGAAGTTATATCGTTCTTATTGGTAGACTCTACACTATAACAAGAAATATTAAAATTCGATTAGGTTATCGCAAGTTTTAAAGTAAAATTAAATGTTTTTTTTTCTCGGAAACATACAGATGCAGGTTTAATATTCCACTAATATCTAAAGTACTAAAACTTTGGTATATAAGTAATGATTGTAATATATTTCTAAACTTTTGTAAATAGAATCTATATTTGTTTTAATAATATCTTAAACACAGACAACACAGTACGTAAAATGCGAATTGAAGATTTTATTCAGCCGTTCTCAGTTAATGAAGGTATTGAAAAAATGTATATTTAGTGGCTAGTGTGAACTTTATATTAAGTATTTGGTATTATATTAGAATATGCGAGAAAAATACATAACGAGTCATAAGCACATAGAGGCCAGAATAGCCATAATGTACATGGTGAGTCTGTTTGAACCTGGCAAACTTTAACGATTGATGGAGCTATCAAAATAATAGTAGTTTGTCTTATAAAGATAATTGTAATAGGAAATAAAAGTCTGACTCCACAAAATCAATTTAATACGTTACACTCAATGTGTTACATCCAAACATGTTTCGAAGCTCACTAGCCTCATCATCAGTGGTAAATTTCGAGAGAAAATTGTATTACATATGACTAGGTTGAGAGTAATGTGTTGAAGTTGAAGTCTGAAAAAGGAGGAGGAGGAAAAATTTTTTGTTAATATTATTAAAATAAAATTATGTTAATACATATTATATTTGGTTTTTCTTTTTTGTGATCATTCTTTTTTTTTTTTTTTTTTTTTTTTTTTTTTTTTTTTTGTGTGATCATTTTCAAGAATAGAATTTTTACAAAGTTAGGGTCTGTATTTCTACGCAGTACCTGATAGACAAAATGGTTGATATTTTGATTGTTAATAATAATAATAATATTCAAAACCAAATATAATATGTATTAACATAATTTTATTTTAATAATATTAACAAAAAATTTTTCAGACTTCAACACATTACTCTCAACCTAGTCATATGTAATATTTGCAAATACAATTTTCTCTCGAAATTTACCACTGATGATGAGGCTAGTGAGCTTCGAAACATGTTTGGACGTAACACATTGAGTGTAACGTATTAAATTGATTTTGTGGAGTCAGACTTTTATTTCCTATTACAATACATTCACTCCACTTCAGAATGGACTACTTCTTTAAAAAAATTATAAAGATAATACCAAATACCTATAAAACCAATATAATAATAATAATAAATAACTTTATTGTAATTATATATATAAATACAATAGGCGAAGTTGAAGCTTATTGCATCCTAACTTAACCACTTAAAAGTAATCGTCCATGGAAGAAAAAAAAGACAGACAAAAGGAAACCTTATTTGAATAAATAGAAAACATACCTTATTAAAACAACAACTTAATCTAGAGGACTATCCAAATTTTAAATTAAGTCCAATACAAAATACAACTTGTTGAAATAAAAAATACAATAAAAAGCTTACTCTAACCCACCTTGTTAATTTACTTAACCCAAAACAGATACCAATTACATTACTGACTTTAACAATTTCAAATTATAGATTGGACACTATATCAAAATTAAATGTTCGCCGCCACGACAATGGTTTAAGGGGCCAGCTACTATTATTTTGATTAGGTCTATTAACTCTTAAGTTAGTCAGGTTTAAACTGACTCACCCTGTAGTGACTAAAAAGCTGTGATGAGATATTAATAATTTGTTCTAATTAATGCTGTGTGTTTATCTGCAACAGGCGGAAACTTCAGTGAATAATTTCATTTTGAGCTGGGCAGTTTATTTAATAATTTAAATGAATTTTTCATCAATCAAGAACTCATCATGTTAGAAAAATACACAAATACTTCCTGATGTACTTCAGTGCTGAAGTTTATAAACTTTGCAAGAAAATGACTTTTTTGTCTAATATATAATGTAAAACAATTGTCATCAATAACTTTTTTAGTTATTATAAATTTTTTTCAATAATGGTTAGTAAATACTTAATGTTTACATCACTTTACGGAACCTAAAAATAATAATTTGGAACCTGTCAAATTTGTTTTGATCATTTATTTTCTCTAAATAACTTCACTGATGTGAATTTTGAAAGAATTGTAATTTCAGTTGTGAAGTTGACTAATTTTATTCACATAATCTATATGTACTCCACGACAAGATGGACTATTTTCAAATATATATATATATATATAGATAACTTTGTGTCTTGGGTTGATCAGCAAATATTTTTGATTAAAACTCTTTTACGTTATGCCAAGCTTTCGATATATTTTTATATCTTCCTCGGGGCTACAAATATAAAAGTAAGCTAAGTATAAATATATATAAAATTTAAAAATATGTTTACCTTAGTATACGCGGCAAGTTTTACATTGGTAAAAATAATATAAATTGTAAATTAAAGAACATTAATATAAAATTTTTTTTCAACTTTGCAAAATAATGATTAACATTTAACATTTTTGAGTTAATTGAATTTTTTTGTGATTGACACTGACATGTTTATTCAAAAATATTTTGTTTAGTTAATTTGTGGTAAATTGTTTTTTAAGTGAAATGTCAAGTTTTTTAATTAGGTTAGAAAGTAGATTCAAAAGAAAAGACTTTTCATTGAAATGTTTGAAACGTATAATACCGAAAATACGTTAAACAAAAAGAAAGACTCGAATGAAATCAGTAATATATATTCATATTTATTTACTATTAATAATAACACCCATGATGACAGTAATATTTCTTTTTGTACGATCGACCTTTTTTGATTGTTTACCGTGTCTGTCTTTATGACAGTAAGTGACATTTACTGGCTGACAACCCAAACACGACGGTAAGTAATTCACTTACCGTTCAGAGAACGGTAAGTAAATTCACGACGGTATATCATTGCGCATTTATGCTGACGTCATTATTTTGATTTTTAAATTGTATATTAAACGGCATGAGGTATGAACTTTTATAAGCATTTTCATACCGTTCTCTGGAATTATAGCGGCTATTCCAACATTCCATGCTTCATCAAGAGATTCACATTCAAAGTCACTCATTTTCAATAATAATACTTATTTAAATAAGTTTTGACAAATACATGACATAAAAAATACGATAACAATCATAACAATAACAATTAGTTCCATGACAACGTTCAACTGCAACTTTGTAGCGGGTATTCAGCTAACCTGAATTTGTATTTAATTGAAAATATTAATTATTAAAAATAATAAAATTGCAATTTCAGCTATTTCGATCGTACAAAAAATAGTATAAGCATCTCAAACAGTAAGTAGTTTACCGATCTCCTCCAATTTTGGCGACTTCGCTTCGCTCAGTCGCCAAACATTGTCGTCGATCGGTAAACTACACTTACTGTTCTCAATACTTAATATACTATTTGAATCTACTTTCTAACCTAATTAAAAAACTTGACATTTCACTTAAAAAACAATTTACCACAAATTAACTAAACAAAATATTTTTGAATAAACATGTCAGTGTCAATCACAAAACAATTCAATTAACTCAAAAATGTTAAATGTTAATCATTATTTTGCAAAGTTGAAAATTTTTTTTATATTAATGTTCTTTAATTTACAATTTATATTATTTTTACCAATGTAAAACTTGCCGCGTATACTAAGGTAAACATATTTTTAAATTTTATATATATTTATACTTAGCTTACTTTTATATTTGTAGCCCCGAGGAAGATATAAAAATATATCGAAAGCTTGGCATAACGTAAAAGAGTTTTAATCAAAAATATTTGCTGATCAACCCAAGACACAAAGTTATCTATTAACTAGTCAGCAAAGACTACCACTCAACTTATATATATATATATATATCGGCTACGAATGTTAACCTGCTAACTCCAATTTTGAGCAATTTTGACTTTGTTCAAATATTTAAATGTAGAGATTGCTCAGCATCGGTCGAAACTACTGCTAACCACAAAATATAAAAATAAATGCTGGAAAATCCTTTCTGTGTAAAACATTTCACTCCACAGTAGCTATTTTAACCCCGTAAGACTGCTATCTCCAGTGTTGTGCTGTGCATATTTTTCGCTGGTACAACATAATAAAGGTAAGTTTTATTTCTAATTTGTGGTACAGCTTTTATCAAAACTTTTGTTGAGTTAAAATTTACAATTTCAATACTATTATAAACAATACAGTACCATAATGTAGCAAAGTAACTTTTATATAGATCATGAGTTTCCATCTACTTATAATGCTGATTTTCCAAAACAGAACACAATTACCGATCATGACTGCCACATGGTACCTTACTCTGTGCATTCAGATTCCGTTAAGTGACCTTCCTAGAAAAAGCATGAAGCGTTTTCAGGTGAAAAAAGATACCAAACAGTGGAACTCTGTAAGCCATATAGTGATGATAGATCACTTTCTTTATGCTATTTTGTACTCTTATAACGACATTCGGCGAAATATGTCCAGAAAAACTTTTTGAACATATTTAGCTCGTTTATATTTCGCCGATTTTCGTTATAGAGTACAAAATAGCATAAACAAAAGTGATTGTTATATGGCTTACAGACTTCCGCTGCTGTTTCAGTGAAAAAAAATAAGCTCCGAAGAGGGAGGGGCAAAGTTCCTTAAAAAGAAAGTAAAATGAAGGAAATTTGAGGTACAATATTGAAAAAATATACATAAAACAAAAACATATTGCTGAAGCTTAATTAATTAATTAGTTAACATTTCATAATTCCAATAAATTAAACGTGCTTAATAGTAAAATTGTAATTTTATATTATTGTAAGTAAATCCTAGAGAAAACGCGAGCAAATCGCATTTAATAGCTAGTAAATGCTCTTTGCATAATATAACCACAGTATAATAAATAATACAGTATTCTGTCTTTCACCATTTCACGTTTGCAAGCCGTCCTGCGCATATCGTCGCGCATGCCGCCATTATGGGTTACAACGTCAAAATAATCGCATTGACGTAGATAGATACAGTTCACTACTGTGTTCAATATATAGTTCATTGTCGGCGTGTACGAGATAAATAAATGTTGTGTTTAAATCTAAATCTGTGTTTTGTGTTTTTGGTATAGTGTTCGTGAGAATTAAAAGGATTTTATTTTTATTAACGTGTCTTGGGATTCATACAATGAATAATCACGGAGGACATGTGTGTGTTGCAAAATGTTGTCCCAATAAGCGGTACACTTGCTCTAAACATTTTTTTCGCTTCCCCAAAGATCCTGTTAGGTGAGTAATAAGTAAAAATTAAGATAAATACTAGATAATTTTACGTTTATAACAACTATTTGTATAACCGTAAAATTTATATTACGAAATGACAGTATCTAATATGTTTTTAAACTAAATACAAGTGAAACATAAACACAAGTTGTCGCGTGGCTAGTTGTTATTTTATTGACAATATCATTATAAAGTTTCAAGAAGTTTTTGCCAAAATTTGCCTTTAAAGTTGCTGTTGTTGTAATTTGTGAATTAAACTACCCGTTTAACTCACTACAACGATATTCATAATAAACCACGAAAATTGAAATAAACGCGATTTATTAATAAAGAAAAATAACAAACTAAATACAAAACTGAAACGATTTTAACTGACCAATATAATATAGAAATTGAAAACTAATCAAAAATCTGACAATCTTAATTCTCTTTTGACAATAACAACTTTTTCCAATAGTTATTATTATTGTTATTAAAAATCACCCAATCATGTCAACATTTAACTGATAACACCACTCAAGGTTGTTTTCAATCACTATGACACACCACAAATATTTCTGAAATTGACAGCGATATTATTATGTACTTAAATATTTTTACAAAAATAAAAATACAGTACTGTGGTTAGAAACCAAAAACTATAATTATTCTTACTCAGGACCTGTTTTGTAACCCAAAATGGCGGCATCTTACGTCACACTTTTTTTCAAAGTGCGAACGTGGAGACGGAATGCTGTACTTATTAATGCTGTGATATAACTATACACTTTTCTTAATTACTTCCCTGACAAACACACTATAGCTGAAATATCAGTATGTCACTCAAGTATCACATCAGACATACAGGGAGTTGTATTTTCCAAACACAAAGAGTAGGTATATAATATAAAGGTGGATATTTTTTTACTGATTCATGTTCATTATGGTCTTAAACAGTTTTCAATTAAAATAGTCGTGAAAGATAGAACCCCGAAAATTTGAGGAAAATAGAAACCTTGTGTTGTGAATAGTTTGCGTCTGCTGTAATTATATTAACAAAATTTATTTAATATCATTTTAGATGAGGTTCTCAAGCCAATAGCATTATGTTTCAACATAACACAACACAGATTCTTCTTACCTCTATCATGGTGTATTGGTCTAATCCACCTATTGGCGGTACTGAACGAAACTATTTCCATGCTAGCACGTTTTGAGATGAACTATTTTGTAAATAATTGTGCGTTGTATTTTCTGATGGTTCATGTAAGTATTATAATAGTATTCGTGTTTTATTTAACAAATGTTATAAATAATTTTTCAACGTTCATTCACATGTTTAAGACATTATAAAAACGATATGTTCAGCGTGAATACATTTTGCCTACCCAAGATCCAAAAAACCTTATGGCGGCTACCTAGTTCTTCAATATAATAATTTAAACCGTCTTTGCAAAAACAATGACGCCCCCAACAAGAAGGCATGTTAGCTTTTGTTTATATTTTATTACTTTCTCCTTAAATACTTGTACTAATTAGACCCTATGGATGATGGTTTATATTTGATTTATGTGTATAATACCTATATGTTGCCATTGCTATTAATAGTTTTTATTCTCTTATTTAATTCTAAGCATGGCATATGCTTATTTTTAATTTTAATTAATATTGTATTACTTAATAGTTATCTAATATTAATTCTTACTATGGCGCATCTCTTATATTTTTAACCCATCGCACACTATACTAGTATAGTATAGGGTGTCAATTTAAAAACAATGACTATATCTGATGAACCAAACAAAATTTCAAAAATCGCTCGAAACAAGTTCCCTAATACAGAGGGTGAACCAACATTAGTAGTTATCTAACTTATTTCTGACTTTTTGGCAACCATCTGCTTGTGATACCTCATCTTAAAGCAATTAAAATGCTTTCCGATGATACCATGCAAACTATGTTTAACGTAATAATAATCAGTTTATTAAACAAAATTTATTAAATTTGTAACGTTTTTCTGGGTTCTTTGTGCGCTTTGTGCGCTGCCCCGGACGAGGTACAGCATACTAAATTTGTACAGAGTCCAACCGTTGATTGAAATATTTAATAAGATTCGGAACGCTGGTATCATTTTCGTGCTTTGCTGAACTGCACTAGCGCATCTGTGAACGGGCAAACTAAGTTCTTATTCAAGATGCCTGATATTGCGGTACAATAGCAACAGATGGCATAGCGGCGTTCTGCCCCATTCGTTCATTTCGTTAATGAGACGTTGCCGTGAGTAGATTTTTTTCTTTTATTCTCTAAAGATTCTCTATATTCCTTGACTACTTTTATTAAAAATATCGTTGACTGAAATATTTTCCTTTAAGAAATGAGATAATATAACATGTAAGATCCCTAATATATTTAATATACAATTTCATGCTTAATTTATAAACGATTAAATAATATACAAGGGTTTTAAAAGAAATAAATGACTAGGGAAGTAGGGTTCAAGTCATTCTAGACGAGGAAGAAGTCGTGCGGCCCAACGAATCCTTATTTGACACATATAAATTAAAAAATGGGTTGGTAGAAAATATAAAACATGACTTAATTTTAGTTATACGGGAACATGACCAGATTTGGTTTGATCAGTGTGGTGACCATCGCAATATTATTATTAAACAATTAATAAAAATAACATTATTTAGGGCTGTTAAGTGGGTTAGTTCTAGTAATAATAAAATTAAAGAATCAGGTAAACCACATAGGAAAATAAGAATATTACATTAGAGTTTGGACTTATAGGTATATTAGTCATCGGCCAACCTGTTTCTTATATTATGTTATGCAAATATAGTTGTATTCACGGTTAGATGGAATGGGTTGATTTTTTATTTATTTTCTCAAGTTGCTGTTAAATTTTGGTGTATTGTTTAATTATTAATAAAAACATACTGAGACTAACGAATAAAAATATATAAAAAAAACTTTCTAAATTACGAGTTTCATTTTTTTTGTCGGACACTGGAGTCCACAGGGGTTTACCAACTCAAGTGTAAAGATTGTCCAAAAGTTTATATAAAATTCATAGTTCTTAAACTTATCCAAAATACTGCATAATTTTTTACGCATTTAATTGAATATAACCTAAAATATTGAACATAAAATATTAGACCACATTGGCACATAGTGTAAAAAGGGGTAAAAAAGATTTAAAAAAAACGTATTTCTTAAAAATAGCAGAAATATTAACTAGTTATTTATAGTTTTGATAGAATATAACCTATAAAATGTGTCATGAATAACTTACTTTCATAGGCGTTCGTAAATAGTGGAAAAAGGGTCAAAACATAAAAAATATATATTTCCTAAACTTATTCGAAATATGGAATAATTTTTCATACTTGTGATACAATATAAGCTAAAAAATATTCCATAAAAGATTTGGTTCACACAGGCGTTCGAAAATAGTTTAAAAAAAGGGTCAAAAACGAAAAAAAAATGTTTCTCAAATATACCAGAAAAATTGGCTAATTATATATAGCTTTGATATAAGATAACCTAAAAAATGCAGCATAAAATTTTTATTTACATAGGCGTTCGTAAATAGCAGAAAAAGGGAATCAAAAAAAATTAAAATGTAAAAATTTTTATATTTACCTAACTAGATGAATTGGTGTTAAAAATACACGACAAAAATTAATGTACCATAGGCGTCCGTGAAAATTCTATAAAAGGGTCAGAAAAAATTTGTATCCGTGATAGCTCAAAAACCACTTAACGGATTTTAACCACATTTGGTACGAAAATACTATAGGATATTTATAGGTGGTGATTAACATTGAGCATAGGCAAGGGGTTTAAAAGAGGGTTCAAAAATTTAAAAAATCATAGTTCTTAAACTTATTCGAAATATTGAATAATTTTTTATAGTTGTGATAGAATATAACCTAAAAAATGTTACATAAAAGAATTAGTTCACACAGGCGTTCGAAAATAGTCTTAAAAAGGGTCAAAAACGAAAAAAAAAATGTTTCCCAAATATACCAGAAAAATTGGCTAATTATATATAGCTTTCACATAAGATAACCTAAAAAATGCAGCATAAAATTTTTATTTACATAGGCGTTCGTAAATAGTAAAAAAAGGGGTAAAATAAAAAAAAATTAAAATGTAAAAAGTTTTATATTTAACTAGTTGAATTGGTGTTACGCGACAAAATGTTCCATAGGCGTCCGTGAAAATTCTATAAAAGGGTCAGAAAAAATTTGTATCCGTGATAACAATTTTGTTTACATAGGTGTTCGTAAATAGTAGAAAAGGGGGCAAAATAAATTTTATAATAAAACTAAAAAAAATCAATTAATTTGCGTTCAAGAACTTGGCCTAGATCTGAAATATAAAATATCTGCGTATAAATAGTGCCTCCAAAGAGAAGAAAAAGGCACAAAACCCGATACTTAAAAAAAAAATAGCTGATGTCTAAAACAAAACAAAAATTTATTAAATTTAGATAAATGACAAAAAGGTCATAAAATTATTACTTTTACACTTAAATATGGAGAGCTATTCGTGCCTCGAGGGCAACAGTTTATTTCCGGTGAAATTTTTTTCATGAAACTAATAGTTTCCATATATACATATATTACATATATGATATGGAGAGCTAATAATTCTCCTGTTTTGAAATTGTTTGCCTGTCTTGTACCTTTAAATTTTATTTGAATGTAAAAAACTGTTATGTTGGTATTTACCACTTGAGTTCATTTCTGGGGTTTCCATATATTCTTTTATACCTTACACTATATTACTTTACTTTACCTGTTTTTATTTAATAGTATAGAAACCAAACTCCAGGTAAACAAAGTAATATTGTGTAAGCTATAAAAAAATATATATGGAAAAACCCAGAAATGAGCTTATGTCAGATATTCTTTTACCATTTTAGAAGAAGTGAAACACGTGTAATGTACATAAATTAAAAATAAAATTAGTGGAAATTAATAACTTTAATTTAATATGAATGTCCATGGACAGTTACATAATATCAAGTTTACAGGTTGGGTAGATGGGGGATAGATACTACATAGTTTGTAGGATAACGTCCCATATTCCAAAAACCATAAGTTTTTCAACCTATGTTTTTAGAGGTAAACCACCCAAAAATTAGTTATTCCACATTCTGTTAAAGTTCTGATGGTAAAACCACGAACTCCCTGTATAGCATACATTTTTTTTCACATTGTTACAGACCATTATAAATCGATCTTTGCCATTTATTAAGAAAACTAAGATATGTCAAACAATTAGTTATATAAAAAAATTATTATCTTTTTGACTTTTAGTAGCCTTCAAGAACACAGAATCACAAACATTTCCCTGCGGAAATGTATCATTAACACAACATTAAAACCCATTTTTGCCTTGTATTTTAGACGTTTTTCCGAAAATAGAAAAAAATTTATATATAACCTTCAACTTTTTAAGGTTCGGGTTAAAATCTTTTTATTCTCTTCAGATCGCCCATGAGGTTCAATAGGTATATCCTTAGCGAGTCGAAATCAATATAAAAAAAATTCTTGTGCATTTCCTATGGTACCATTTCCACAGTCAACAATTAACTGAATATTGAGATCTATCAATTACCTCCAAACATGCCGTACAATTATGTTTACTCTGTGACATACTTGGGAGATAATGCTAACGAGCAAACTTCAGAAATCAAAAATAATATTGTAAGGACAACCTGTATATACGCAAATATATAAGTATATTATTTGTTTTATGTATTTAAAATTCTTTTACTTGCTATCCTAAACAATTTTTTTTATAACTTGATTAATTTCATGCTCTCCTACGTTAAAACACTTTTACAATGAATAAGCGAACAAAACTAAAAACTACCTCCGTTTATTACTACCACTACTGTTGAATCGGCAACATCTAGTTTTTCGACGGCGTTTCAATCGGTGTTCGATGCTACGACGAAGGTATTAATTCGTATAGTCGCCGCAACATATGGGATGACGCCTGTTACCGGGTAGGTTTTCTCTAGGAGAGGGGTAAGGCGAGCATAGCGGGGCGCATTGTCCTTACCCCGCAAGCGACGACCCCCTCTTGCCCGGCGTTGTGTATCTTATTAAATATTTCAATCAACGGTCCAACCCAACCCAACGCGGTGTTGCCGGATGTATTTATTTATCGCTAAGTGTAGGGGACATTTTAATATTCGTCACAAATTGAACTACAATTTCATTTTTCAATATTGATTGCAAAAGTGGCAAAACCACGTATCAATTTTGGCATTTTTCATATTTTTAGGGATTTTTAATCTTGATGGGCCTACACAACGGTGTACAAAACGTTTAGCCCTCGAGCGAATATAAATATAGTATTCTAAGTGTACTGTAGAAAGTCGTCTTGCTAAAAATGTCGTCTACAACGGAACAGCACAAATTCGTTGGCCGAAAATATGATGATTTAGGTCAACTTAACTATATACAAAATTGCTTGGTTTTGGCGCTCCAAAAGCGAATATTTTTTTACGTTTTTCCAAATAAATCGAAAAATATTTGATAGATTTTATTAATTTTTTAGATACAAGTTTGCACTTTTGCAATAAATTACAGTTTTTTATTGAAGAAACCCTAATTTCGAAAATTAAAGAGTGTAAACAACCCTCGTATAATCAATACCACTTTTTTCTGTGAATAGTTAATTTCATTTAGAAACTATTTACTCTCTTACAAAATTTTAGTTTGTCAAACAGTTTAGACATAAACATATTTTCTATATCCGTACAAGCATGAATCAGTACTTAATTATTGTAACTTAACACAAAGTATTTATTAAAAGGTGGCTATGATTTAGGCATCTAACTGAAGTGTAATGAACAAATAATTAATTATCTACTGTTACAACAAATGTTCAAAGTGGCCACCATTTTCTTGTATACACGCGTTAATTCTACGTTGAAAATTAAAGTGTAATCTTTGTAGTGTAGCGTGATTCCGAAGGGTGTTGGTGGCATTTAAAATTCTGCAGTACAAATCTTGATCGCTTTCAATACGAGAGGATTAAACCTCTGTTTTCATTGCATCCCATAAAAAATAATCACAGGGTGTTAGGTCCGGTGATCTTGCTGGCCATCTTACAGGAGCGTCATTCCCTCTTCTAATCCACCGATTTCGATAAACCGTGCGTAAATACACTTGATTTTAAATCCACGATTAGAGAAAACTGGGTTGGAAATAATTCCCACTTTCTCATTCCTCAACTCTAAAAAGAAAAATCGAGGGGTCTTTAAGTCTTTAATCATAAGTCCACTTAATATTAACAGCCCGCCTTACAGCGGCGGCGTCCAAAAATTAGGTAGGTATGTGTGTATTAACCAAATGTATCTCATGAACAGCAGAGATATCGCGCATCCGCATTTATTGATCATGCATGGGACAGACAACGAATTTTTGTCACAATCATATCCAAACACCTGTAAAACATATCAATCGTATATTATAATATAATATTCTTTTGCAGCGAACAGTAAGTGTTTTCTCGGTTGCAGTATACTCACAGATCCAATTCAGATCCAAAGAAAAATTATACACGGATTCATGGAGTATAACAAACACTGATCCAGTCGTAAAAGCACGTATACTCAAATACAGCAGATTTTCGAACAATATGTTCCTCATGTTTTCGATACTATTCCAAGTTTTAATCATCACTTTTTATGTAAATACTGATCAGTTAAGAAATATCAGTATTACATGCAATACATTAAGAAATTATTTTCACCACAGCGTAACAGTTGATTTATTGTATATTGGCATTGCTCAATTAGCGGCATTATATACGGTGTTCTGTCCTTATTTGGTAATGTACTTTGTGCTGCATACAAGTTTTCAAATCATGATTCTAGTGAAATTTATCGAAAACTTACAAAACATATGGATGAAAGGACCTAATACCAAAGAATTTAATGCAGCATTGCGAATTTTATATGAAAAGCATTTATCAATAATTAGGTAAATAAGTTGTCCTTTAATTACTTTCCGTTATATAAGTAAGTGTCAGTATACGTAAAGAAATGTTATATAGGTACAGATAGGTCATATATTAAGTTTCAGTGATAGAAGTTAACACGTTAAGCGCCACCATGTAATCTGAATTTTTGGTACGACGGAAAATCTTTTTTTTTTATTTTCTACTGAAAATTTATTTATTTTATACGGGCTTGTTTAACAGAACAAGATAATTTCGAGAGTTTTTCTCGCAACCACTAGGTATACTTTCACCAGAGGACAGATATACTCATCAGCAGTGAACGGTTTGTAGTTGACAGCCAAAGTTTCTACTACCGTGGTACCTAGATGCTTCACACGGTACAGAAATGTAAATGAATGTGTTTGGCGACATCTAGTTAACGTTGGTAATACGCCGAGTGAACAGGAATTCACTATATCGACTGCGCGAGAGTCCACTGACCCCATCATGCACAATTATCAATACATAGATGCGCCGATACTCCTGTAGCGGGCGCCTATATAAGATATGGGCTTGTTTAACAAAACAAGACTTAATTTCGAGAGTTTGTCTGTCAACCACTATACTTTCAGCAGCAGACGGTCGATTCGTCGAACCACGACTCATCATAATCATCATCGATCACACTGATGAGTCGTGGATCAACGAAACGACCGGGAGTATCGGTGCATCTATGTGTTAGTAATTGTGCATGAGACGTTCAGTGGACCATCGCGCAGTCGATATAGTGAATTGATGTTCACTCGGCATTTACCAACGTAAACTAGATGTCACCAAACACATTCATTTACAATAATTCTTTACTTGATAGATTACTTCTGGAACAATTTTCGTTTTGTGAAGTTTTACGTTTTTCTATAAGGTACCTACCTTCGAAAGCCCAGTATAGCCATATTTGAAATCACGGGCTTCTTTCGTAAGATCTGGCACCACCGAGTTTCTTCTAATTATGTAGTTGTCTAAGGTCACCGGCCATTACAATATTGCGATATCTGAATACCCTTTAAAAAATCAGTTGCAATTTGAAGGACGCGCTGTGCAGATGACTTATTATTAAAATTGACTTGGAATATTTACGTAAATAATTCCTTTGTGTAAAAATAATAAATTCCAGGACATAGAACCCTGTGTTGTATGCGGTATGGACTGTATTTTGATGTGAACAAAAAAGGTAAGACACACGAAGGTTTTTTTTATATGGTTTTCCCAACAAAAATGCCACCAAAAGTAATGAAGCGAGCAAATAGGACTGCAGAAGAACTTCAAGCTTGCAATTAAAGCAGTAGGAGACAACACATTGTCGCACAGAGAAGCGGCTCTGCGTAATAATATACAATAATATACCTAGGAGAACTATCAGAAACCATCTAAAATCTGGTGTTCTAAATAAAAAAATCTTTTAAATTCTGTGCTCATGAACATTTAGCAAACACTGATTGGGAGATGAAAATGGAATAACAAAGTCACGGATACAATACTATTCGCGACGGTACAGAGCCGCCGATGACGCTTCTATCTAGACATAAGAGAGCTAAAAACAAAATAATATACAGGGTGTCCCACCGGGACCAAGGCGATCTCTATAGAAAACTATACATAGGAGTTTGAAAATGTGTCAGTCTAATCATGTCGACTGGGCTAGAAGAGGTAAAATAACTTACTGACACTTCCAGTTATACCGGAAGTAGGTGTCAACTTGCTTATTTCAAATAGAACACCGTATATATTATTACATTGTTGCAATTTTTGGATTCTACGTAAGATTTCAAGTAGAATTTGTGTATCATATCCTATATACCTAAGTCTTATCATTTCTGACTTAAGAATACCTTATCCTTATACCTTACCTTATACGTTATCGAGAAAACTTGGCTTCATCTACCAATACCTATATAAATATTTTTTTTTTAATTGGGTGTTCTTGAATGTGTACCAGAATATTTTCACAAAATCGGATTCGACGTTGGTATTCCTCGGGTTTCAAATCCTGAAATTTTGATAATTTAAAAGGATGCATATTATGATGATCACTCAAAATCATTTGCACACCATCATATGATAACCCAAAATCGTATACAGCACTGTGAAGTAAAGACTGAGGATTTGCAAAAAAATAAGCCAAAACATTCACAATATTGTTTTCATCGGTGGTTACTGGTTTTAGTAACTTTCGATCTTCACTGTTGGTGTGCTAGCTCTAAAATTAGGTGTACTAGGTGTCCATTATGTGTGCTAGCATTTTGCCAAAAAAAAAGACCAACTAGTGGTGGGCTAGCCTGAACCTGCCCCTAAGCTGTTGGTAAAATTATGATACAGATTGTTAATCAATATAAATCCATTAATCAAGCATAAATATTGTGCATTTGAGGTTTGTCAATAGAAATATAATATTTATAGTTCTCCATTATCTATCAGGTGTAGAAAAACTAGCGTATGCAACTCTCATGTAATGGTTGTTAATACATTCGCATAAACCATACGAAACTCTACTTCGGCTCGTTTCGTATCCCGGTTAATGCTCATTAGTTATCATCATTAGATGATCGTTGTTGCATAATATACTATTATTTGACAGTTTTTATTAATTTTACATACATTTTCATGAAATGGTAGATAAGTACGCATATTGTAAGACTTAATAGTGTGAGAAGTACAATGTCGCGTTCTTGTTTTCATACCTGAAAACATTCCTTTACTAATTCTAAGTTTTTCTGCACATTGCAATGTAGCTTTTCGTAAATAATTATTAAGCAACTGATGATGGAGCTTGAAGCCCCGAAAAATGTTTGGTAGATTAATATATTTGATTTATTTCGTAGAGGATTGACTTTTATTCCCATTAAATAAAATTAATGAAAGATTCCTTATATAGGAAAGTTGACACCTACTTCCGGTATAACCGTGTCATTAACATAACTATTTTACCTCATATGTCCCGGTCGATATAGTTACACTGCCAACTTTTCGAAATTCTCCTATACAGATCGTTTAGTTTCCGGTGGGACACCTTGTATAGTTAAGCATGCCAAATAAATTAGCGAAATATAATGCAAATATGGGGGACGTGGACTTGAACGAGTATATTGCCTAAATACCAAATTAAAAAGTGATGATGGACGCAAAATTTAACATTCCATTGCGAAGCATGCTTCATCAGCTTCGTCTTCCGCTGCTTTGTACGACAAAACAATAGAGTAAAAGGACACGCTACTGTCCTTAAGAAAAAATCAAAATATACAATATGGTGTCAAAATATTGTAAGGATACTACTATGATACTACTTATTTGTTTACAATATCTAACGTTCCATTTTAGCCAAAACGTCTTAAAATTTTAAGTATGATGACTAAAAAAATTTATTGTTATATTTAGTAGTTTTGTTATCCCCTAAACCTTACTGACAATAAATTAATGGCATTCGACACACATTATTTTCCTGTAAATGTTTTCCTAAATGTGTTTTTTTTTTATATTATTATTTTGTAAATTGTATGTATTTTACAGAAATTTTATAAGTCTAAGCACTAGAGAGTGAGGATATTTTTTCGGATATACAGCATAGTGATTTATTTACATTTGACCTCTTTTTCTATCACTAATTACTTTATTAATTTGTAGACAATATGAAACAATCTTGGATATTAGTACCAATCACGCAACATTAGTATACCTGATTAGCAGTGTTTTAGCTTCGTATGCGTCTTTATTCTTCATATATTCGGTAAGAGATGATTAGAAATAGAAAAACATTTTAGTAACTTCCTGTTTTTCAGACACTTTAACATTTGACACTTTCCGTAAATTTCTTTAGTAAATCTATTTGCCGCGAATTAATAGGTTTGCTTCATCATTCAGTTCAGAACGGTTCTGTAACTAACACGCAAGCGCAATAAAAAACAATTGTTCCAACATGTAATAGAACTGAACTAATTAGTCCTAGTTACTAACAATTATGTGTATCATCATTAATAGAACTTGATAGTTTCTGATGAATTGAATCTTGGTTCATAGCAAGAACCTTAGACTTGAACTAACAGTAACGTTACGTATGATTTTAACCGAATTTTGTCGAGGAATTTGTTTTTGTGTGTTATTCATAGTTTGATTTGATTTAAACGTGAATTAGTAAGTAAAAAATAGAGAAAAGGACAAAAAATTGCATATTTTTGTTCCTTTCAAATGGTATATGACACTTAATAGTTTTATTTTTTTAAATCAATCATTTTTTTAAATCAATCAATCAAAAATCGAGAGCGTATAGTGGTAAGCTTTGGCGCGATTTTGGCTAGTCTTTAAAATACCAAAATTCTAAGTAGATTCAATAAACATCGCCATTATTTGATGTCTTAATAAACAACAAACAAACAATGTGTAAACTCATATTTCTACAAGACCAAAGAATTTTTTTTAACCTATATAGATAGATAATCGACAGAATTTAACACTATACCAAAATTACAGGGTGTCCAAAAAACCTCATTACAATGAGTTTTTCTATAACGCTCTCGATTTTTGATATTTCTAAAAATAAAACTGATATAATATAGTGTTACATATAAATTGAAAGGAAGAAAATATGCAATTTAAATGGTTAAAAAAATCAGGGTGGTGCTATTTAAAAATCATAGGTTTGGCTCATATTTCGAAACTGAGACCAAACAAAAAAACTTCTATCACATACCGTTTATATACTTCCAATATCGGTTATAGTTTCCGAGATACGAGAGGGATCTGAAAAGTGATTTTTTTTAAATCGGCCCTATATGTCGAAAACTACATGTGTTACCCAAAATATGATCAGCGCATCGTGAGTTTCACAAAAAAAGTAGTAGGTAATAGTCGCAGTAGTAGTAGTTCACAATAACGGAGCTAACCCGCAATGACAACGAAATCTGGACACCCTTTACTTATTTTTGCTTATATTTCATTGCTGTTGACGACGACGCGAGAGACGAAGGATCCTATTAAAGACAATTTTCAGTACTACTTTTAACTTAATATTAAGAAACCCTACTATAAGCATATTTAATATATGCATATTATGCAAAAGTTATATTAATCATTTCATAATAATAAACCTTTATTGCCTAACAGCAGGCTTACGCCCAATTACATTACAAGACAAACAAAAAATGATACCCCATAACACCAACTTAAATTACATACTAAAATAATAAATGAAACTCTACTTACTACGAGTATAAGCAGGAAATGGTCATTTTATGTGAATTTCACACTATGCTTTTTCTACGACTGTTTTAATGCTTTTGAATAAATTAAACATCATAATTTTGGGGAAATATTTGTTTTTCGGAACTTACCTATACTCGCCCTGTTGGCGTAAGCCTAGATAGGATGAGTTAAAAGTATTAAATTGACTAGGTGCTGTTAAAATATAGTCACTATCACTGCATTTCATTATATAAATAGCTTTGAAACCTTTGAAATTAGCTAAATAATTTAATAAAAATAATAAACGAGTTTCTGGGCAATAAAAAACAGAATTACAATGTACTACATTTTCAAATTATGATTGAACATATAATAAAGGCATTTAAAGATAGTCGTAGAAAAAATGTATAAAGCCATGGGCTTTTGAACTATAGCGTCAAATAAGCAGCACCCGCATATTGATGGCATGTTTTTAATTTAATTAGTTCTCTGTGTTAAGTGTACTTATATAAAATTTTATTTATATTGCAGGGTACCAATAATTTTAGTTATCTTCAAATGATGATAATGGCACTTATTGTAATAGTTGTGATAATTCCATTAAATGATTATGGACAACTTTTTCAAAATCAAGTAAGCCATTTCAACTAAAATTCCCACATCTATGTAGGTATGTCAAAGAATTTAAACATTTTTTAGCTCTTCATATCATATAATATGTAATATATTATGTAAATGGAGTAGTTTTATAAATTTTTCACTTTCCCGTACATGGAAAGTATTGTGAGCGCGCTAAAAAAAAATGAGATATGACGATTATAATCATTTTGAGGTTCCTTGAGACGATTAAGACCATTTCCAGATGGAAGTCTGTCTGTCTCTGTGTGTGTGTGTGTGTCTGTATATATTCTACCACGATAGCGCCCAAACGCTTTAACCAATTGATCTAAATATTGGCATATGAGTTTGGGTCAGTCCTAGGATGAATGAATGGTTGAAATCGCTTAAGCCCTGTGATAGGGGTGGACACAACCGCTAAATTATAATAAAATTTATTGGCTACGTTTTGTTTAAGTATAACAATTGAAGCACGTCAGAAATATTTACAGTTAATTATGTAAAATAATATGTATAATATCAGTTACAGAAATCTGTCAACAATATCTAAGTATCCTATTTCTGAAAGTTACTAACGAAAAATTAAGTTACAGAAAACTATATAAAACATACATAACCAACAATATAAAACAAACAAAATACCATTTACAGGCATGCATGCACACAATGGCGTCCACATATCCACCCACGGAGTAAAAACACTCGGCTAATAAATATCTTTTTATTATAAATTTAAACTTGTACAGCTCAGTGTTTAAGGTATTCTTGGCAGAAATATCAATGCGATGTCTTGGCAGTCTTATATTATTAGCAGATCTGCTCTGGTACCCATGAAAATCCGTGTTTGTAGAGAAGCTATGCTTACTAGTGTGACTCTGCAATGCTGTTGATAAATCAAAATGGTGGGGATTGGCATGATGCCAAACCTTATGAACAGAGGCTGACAGTGGTCAATGCGTCCCGCCACAGCCAGTACTCTCACTGCCTTTTTCTGCTATCGAACAGCCGAGACAGCGGACGTGGAATTACCCCACAAAAGAGTCCTATATGTAAGGTGGGAATGATATAATGCAAAATAAGCATTTAACAAATGAGACTGTACAGGCAAAAAGCAAGTCCGAGAATCACATACAGATTCACCGATAATATAACAATATAAATTATACTCGTATGAACGAAAAGTTTTTTTTCATTGGGTTTTAGGTTCTTGAAACATTTTTTTTAATTTTTGGCGAAAAGGTATATTTCGTTTGTCTAACTTTATTACGACATTTCGGCGATGATTTATCGCCTTCTTCAAGTCATTCTAGAAAATTACAAACATTATGTATTTACATTCAAACATCGCATAAAACTGATTTACCTATTTCCTAATTTTATTATAGATGTATAGTAGATCGACATACCACCACATTTATCAATTTCAATAAAAAATAAATAAATAGTAAATATAAAAAAACTCTAAATAGTACAGCATATAATATTTTGGTTTAAGACAATTTCAGGGAATTTATCAACGTACCTATATTAGCAAAATTTTTTAAACTATATTGTGTTTGTAAACGTGATGTTCTGCGAAATATATGTATTTTAATGTAAATAAACTGTTGCCCTCGAGGCACGAATAGCTCTCCATATTTAAGTATAAAAGTAATAATTTTATGACCTTTTTGTCACTTATCTAAATTTAATAAATTTTTGTTTTGTTTTAGACATCGGCTATTTTTTTTAAGTATCGGGTTTTGTTCATTTTTCTTCTCTTTGGAGGCACTATTTATACGTACATATTTTATATTTCAGATCTTCTAGGCCAAGTTCTTGTACGCAAAATAATGAACTTTTTTTAGTTTTATTATAAAATTTATGTTGCCCCCTTTTCTACCATTTACGAACCCCTATGTAGACAAAATTGTTATGCTACATGTTGTAGGTTATCTTGTATCAAAGCTATATATAAGTAGCCAATTTTTCTGTTATATTTGGAAAAACATTTTTTTTTCGTTTTTGACCCTTTTTCGAACGCCTGTGTAAACCAATTCTTTTAGGGAACATTTTTTAGGCTATAATCTATCACAACTATGAAAAATTATTCAATATTTCGCAAAGTTTAAGAACTATGATTTTTTAAATTTTTGAACCCTCTTTGAAACCCCTTGCCTACGCTCAATGTTAATCACCACCTATAAATATCCTGTAGTATTTCCGTACCAAATGTGGTTAAAATCCTTAGAAATGGTTTTTGAACTATCACGGATACAAATTTTTTCTGACCCTTTTATATAATTTTCACGGACGCCTATGGAACATTAACTTTTGTCGTGTATTTTTAACACCAATTCAACTAGTTAAATATAAAATTTTTTACATTTTATTTTTTTTTATTTTACCCCTTTTTCTAATATTTACGAACGCCTATGTAAATAAAAATTCAAAAAAATCAAAGCTATATATAATTAGCCAATTTTTCTGGTATATTTGAAAAACATGTTTTTTTTCGTTTTTGACCCTTTTTTTAAGACTATTTTCGAACGCCTGTGCGAACCAATTCTTTTATGTAACATTTTTTAGGTTATATTCTATCACAACTATGAAAAATTATTCAATATTTCGCAAAGTTTAAAAACTATGATTTTTTAAATTTTTGAACCCTCTTTGAAACCCCTTGCCTACGCTCAATGTTAATCACCACCTATAAATATCCTGTAGTATTTTCGTACCAAATGTGGTTAAAATCCTTAAAAATGGTTTTTGAACTATCACGGATACAAATTTTTTCTGACCCTTTTATAGAATTTTCACGGACGCCTATGGAACATTAATTTTTGTCGTGTATTTTTAACACCAATTCAACTAGTTAAATATAAATTTTTTTACATTTTAATTTTTTTTTATTTTACCCCTTTTTCTACTATTTACGAACGCCTATTTAAATAAAAATTCAAAAAAATCAAAGCTATATATAAATAGCCAATTTTTCTGGTATATTTGGGAAACATTATTTTTTTCGTTTTGACCCTTTTTTTAAGACTATTTTCGAACGCCTGTGTGAACCAATTCTTTTATGTAACATTTTTTAGGTTATATTCTATCACAACTGAAAAATTATTCAATATTTCGCAAAGTTTAAGAACTATGATTTTTTAAATTTTTGAACCCTCTTTGAAACCCCTTGCCTACGCTCAATGTTAATCACCACCTATAAATATCCTGTAGTATTTCCGTACCAAATGTGGTTAAAATCCTTAAAAATGGTTTTTGAGCTATCACGGATACAAATTTTTTCTGACCCTTTTATAGAATTTTCACGGACGCCTATGGTACATTAATTTTTGTCGTGTATTTTTAAAACCAATTCAACTAGTTAAATATAAAAAAATTTACATTTTAATTATTTTTTATTTTACCCCTTTTTCTACTATTGACGAACGCCTATGTCAATAAAAATTTTATGCTGCATTTTTTAGGTTATCTTATATCAAAGCTATATATAATTAGCCAATTTTTCTGGTATATTTGAGAAACATTTTTTTTTTCGTTTTTGACCCTTTTTTTATACTATTTTCGAACGCCTGTGTGAACCAATTCTTTTATGTAACATTTTCTAGGTTATATTCTATCACAACTATGAAAAATTATTCCATATTTCGAATAAGTTTAGAAAATATATATTTTTTATGTTTTGACCCCTTTTCTACCATTTACGAACGCCTATGAAAGTAAGTTATTTATGACACATTTTATAGGTTATATTCTATTAATGCTATAAATAATTAGTTAATATTTCTGCTATGTTTAAGAAGTACGGTTTTTTAAAATATTTTTTACCCCATTTTACACTATTTTCGTACGCCCATGTGGTCTAATATTTTATGTTCAATATTTTATGTTATATTCAATTAAATGCGTCAAAAATTATGCAGTATTTCGGATAAGTTTAAGAACTATGAATTTTTTTAATTTTTGAACCCTCTTTTAAACCTCTTGCCTACGCTCAATGTTTCCCAAAATCTAATCAGCTCCTTGCCATGTCCTATAGTATTTTTGTACCAAATTTGGTTAAAATCTGTTAAGTGGTTTTTGCGTTTTCGTGCATACAGACAGACATACAGATAGACAGACAGACAGACAGACAGAGATTTTTTATAAAACTACTTATTTATGTATAAAATGACCAATAACAAGTATTTCCGGTGAAATTAAAAATTTTTTTTTTTTCATGAAACTAATAGTCTCCATATATACATATATTACATATATGATATGGAGAGCTAAAAAAAAGATATTTTATACAATGTCATTTTTAGAATCTGTAATTTGTGTTCTAAATTTTAATAACGAAATGTAAAAAAATAGGTAAATCAGTTTTATGCGATGTTTGTAATGTTCTACAATGACCTGAAGAAGGCAATAAACCATCGCCGAAATGTCGTAATAAAGTTAGACAAGTGAAATGCAACTTTTCGCTAAAAATTTAAAAAAAAATGTTTTCAAGAACCTAAATCCCAAAGAGAAAAAAAAATTAAAAGGAAAAATGATACAAGAACATAAAAACGGAAATAGGTAAATCAGTTTTATGCAATGTTTGAATGTATATACATGTTTGTAATTTTCTATAATGACCTGAAAAAGGCAAAATGCAACCAACCCCACCTACATCAGACGTACGGACACGAAGTAAAGTATAATAACTGTCTATTATTTTAACTGTGTTTATGGTATTACGATGCCTACGAATGTGATACTTCATTTATTTAACGCTAAATGTATTGTCACACCCGGTATATAGTAATAAAAATATTGCATCCGGTCGAACTAGCTATTTTACGCTGATTTAATAATTTATAAAAGTTCATCAAAGTTTATACAAGTTCATGACTCTAACATCGTATTGTACCTAATAGACAAATTGCAAACTCAGCAAAAAACGGTACGACCGACGCTAAGAATAGACAATTTGGTTGGTCTATATTCGTAAGAGTGGTAAAAAGTAAAGTTATAAATATTGTTGTAACAGGAAGTTACGGAGGATTTTGATTTGCACTTCGGTGTAATAAAGTTTGAAGAGAGTGGTCGGAGATTTGGCGGCTCGGACCATGAAGTCTCCCCGCGTTGGAGCATATATGTGTCCGAATGCTCCTCCAGGTTATCTAACCACAAAACTCTCTTTTTTAGGGTTCTTGAGTAGTGTCTTAAAGTTTTACGGTTTGTCAACGCGAGTTTATAGTACTAGTATAATTATTATAATTCTGAACGTTTCTTTTTAAACTAAAAAAAAGATCAGCTGTGTCGAGGATGATGTTTGAAATGTAAGTACCAATTTTTAATAATTAGAATTGTTGATTTTTTAATACTTCTCCGTTTTCCCTTAAATTGATACTTCTTATCTGATTTAAATATATTTTTTGTGACATGGTGGAGCCGCTAAAACCACTACATTTTATGACGGCTAGTGGGACGTAAAGTTTCTCAGTTTGGTAGTTATTATTTATTATTTTTTTTTTGGAAAAAGGACATGTAGTGTAATTATAAGATTTGTTTTATTTTTTTTTTATTAGTTATTGAGTATTTAATTTATAAAGTGTTTTATGATATTTACCTGTGCGGTTTAAAATTTTAATTTGTACTAGGGTATTATTACTTTTTTTACTTTGCTAGTATTGACTTTTTTTTTGTCTTTCATGCGAGGTGATTCAATATTTTGAGATTTTAAAAGAAAATGTATATTTTTTTTTACATTGCGATATTTAATTGAGTTGACGCCCCGAGCATAGGCTCAAATTTACCAATAAACGACAATAAGATATAAATATATGACATGAGAAATTAAAGCACTATAATATTTATGAATTGCGATGAGAGGTAGTTCAAAATATTTAAAAATATAGACAGTGAAATTGTAGGAACGCGTGATGTCGCGATAAATAAGCTTAGTTAGCTGTAAAATTGTTTACAAAATGAGATTTTAATAAAGAATACCAATATGACGACATGTTAGTCAAGCATGGAATGTGAATAGAGAAACTTTATCTAAGGAGATAATAGAAAATAAAGGTCTTATGAATCTGATCGTGAGCTACAAAAATTAGACTTTTTAACGATATTTTAAAAATAAATATTGAATTACCTTGTATATAGAGATATATAAAGTCGAGTATAGCGTATTTATATAGTGATACTTAGTATACATAATTTTCGAAATTTTAGAACAAAGTAGGTCACACATACAATATCGATACGATATCAATAGTACTAATTTACCTACTACTACACAGAAATAGAGCCTGGGCCCTATTGCCACCTATGATACAAGGAGTACCTAAGAGGACAATAAACTAACATTACGGTTCACCACGATATTTTAATTTCATTATATTATGGAATATTCACATTAATTGTAATGTATATAATTATTAGAGTTGGAATAATAATTTATCAAAAATAAAAGAAAACTAAGGCAAAATAAAAATAGCAATGATAAAGAGGAATGTAATAACGAAGCGCCTAACGAAAGTGTAAATAGACCTAAATCATATGTTCTAGAATAGATAATGAAGAGGACATTATAAATCTTCAAGATAGAAGACGCGACATAGTAATATACGGATAATAACCCTAATAATAAGAAATATGTAAGGAAACAATATTCTAAACACTTAGATTTTTTTTTTTAATTTTTAAAGTAAAAGGGTAGGTTATATAATAGTTTTAATTGGGAAATAATGTTAAGTGTACAGTACGAATTAAGTCAGTGATTAAGATACTTATATAAAAATACTTTAATACGAGGGACAGTTACATATTTAGTTATTCAAACAAAAAACAGATGAATATCAGAAAAATTACTTTGATAATTTTAGCAGAGTACAACGTTATTAATATTTTTTTTTCCTATTAATAGGAATTGTATCAAATTACAATTTTAAAAAACAATAATGTATTATCAATGAAAGAGTTGCTTAGTTCCAGAATAATGAATTATTATAATGAAACATATATAATATATATTTATTTACTTTTAACTTAAAACAATCTTTAATTTTAATTTGACAAACTTTAAATTTGCAACTCTGGAGTTGACGTCAACATAATGTTGCGAGGGAATACCGAATTATCACGACCAAAGTTAAATCCAAGATTCAAAATGTCAATTGAAACTAAAGTCTTATTCCTTAAGATAATCATTACCCGACAGGCTAACAAAAACTGAGGTTTTATTTCCAAAAAACCGTTACATTCATGAAACTGCAAATGCAGCAAAACAAGAAAAATCGTTAACTCCAGACGACGGATGCTGAGGGATCCCGATAATATTCCAAAGAAAATTGTAGCAAATAATGTGGGAAACAAGCCATTTTAACAAAATTACTCTAAAAATGAAATTTAATACTTTATACCGATAAGATAAAAAATGTGTCTTATTTTTCTTAATATGTTATACTCATCATAACATATTTGTACATATACGTGCCAAAAAGGGGCACGCGGAAGCTCTACAAATAATTAATTTAATATGAAAATGAAAATCATTTAATTTTAACAGTTTTTTATTTTGAATCAGATATTTAAATAAGAGCATATATTAATACTTTTCTTTCTCTTTTTTTTGCATGATCTACTGTGTCAAACGCTAATTACGACATGAGCCGCAAGCAAACCAGCAACCATCAATAAATCACTAAGGAAAGCGGAGACGGGAGTTAAGAAATGAAAACAAAGACCATGATGATTGATACGAAAAAGTTTGCTCAAGCAACGATGAGACAATTCCACATCTCCATAACACTCAAATTGCAACCAGACAACAACCACGGGGAACGAAAATCTCGTATAATGATGTTCCTCTTTCAGTCGAGCTGAAGAGATGCAAGTGAAAAACGAACGATTAGGTGTACACACTACACACCTAAACGATTCGATACAAATTCATCAATCAATGCGATGCAATAAAGTGGACGCCTATGGTCAAGCAAAACGAGTAAGCAGAACCATCCAATTTGGGGCCTTACAACAAAAATTGGAGATGTCAGTAACTTCCAACCAAACGATGGCAAACTCCCTCCCCGCAAGTACCAGTGATATGATGGCAGAATTTCCAGCTACAACGAACAAAAGCATAACAAGGTTCAACAACAAGAAACCATGGGAAACATTGTATTTAATATTTAACAATTTTTGTAAAGACATGCAAAAAACAGTAATAATTTATTTTAACTAATATAATTTTTTTTCTCTTTACAACTTTATACACTTTTGAAAAATATTTTAATTATATATATATAAGATGGCACAGTTGATCTTTACAAATACATTTTTTATTTTTTTTTTATTATTTTTTAAACTTCGACACATTAGCGTCCCAGCAAAGACAAAAATGGCGGACATTTTTTCGTGAGTCCGGGGATGTCACACCCGGTATATTGTAATAAAAATATTGCATCCGGTCGAAAAGTTCATCAAAGTTTATACAAATTCACGGCTGTAACATCGGTATTGTACCTAATAGACAAATTGCAAACTCAGCAAAAAACGGTACGACCGACGCTAAGAATAGACAATTGCATTGGTCGATACTTGGAAGAGTGGAGAAAATCAAAGGTTATAAATTTTTACGTAACAGGAAGTTACAGGGGATTTTGATTTACACTTCGGTGTAATAAAGATTGAAGAGAGTGGTTGGAGATTTGCCGGCTCGGACCATGAAGTCTCCCTGCGTTGGAGCACATATGTGTCCGAATGCTCCGCCAGGTTCTCTAACCACAAACTCTCTGGGTTTTTTTTATTGGGGTTTTCTCTCCAAACTTCGGGTCCTAGAAGCGCTAATCCCGCTGTTGGGTGGTGTCTTAAGATTTATAGTTTATTTAACGCGATTAGAGTTTTAATTTTAACCATTATAAATATTAAATATTATATTAACGCGAACGAAATATCAACTGTGTCGGCAATGATAATTGTAATGTAAGTACGAACTTTTGATTATTATAATTGTTGATTTTTAAACTTGTCCTTTTTTATTAAATTGATTTTTGTACATTTTTAAATAATTAAATAATAGTAATATTCATCTGACTTTCCTATATATTTTAATATAGATTTCTATATCATATTAAGTAACTATTAACTAAGAGACGCCGCTCAAATACAGACCGTCACTCGTTTACGAGGGAGAATCAATAAGATCCTCTTTCGTGAGCGTGATGTAAGTGGGCGATTCTCGAGTAGCTCAACAAGCCAAGCGAGTTAATTTTTAATTATTATAATTATTAATAGGTTTTAATACTTATTCATTTTCCATTACATTGATTTTCATTATTCTTAAAAGTTTATTCTTATTTGGGACAGTATGTTTTGAAGTTTTTTTAAGTTTTGTTGTGTATTATAGGTATTGTTTTTTTCGGAATAAAATAGTATAAAAAAATAATATCGTCTCTTATTAAGATCTTGGGGCAAGAAACAGTTAAGTCCACATTCTTGTAATTATTTTTTTGAAAAACTGCTAATTAAAATTATAATATTGTATGGCTTGAATATTCCATAACATATCCATAAACATTAGTATTAATTTGAGCTTATTCTGAATTGTCATTCAGAAAATAAACACTTTTTTTTTACATTTCTCCGAAACTTCAAAAGTGGACTTATCTGGTTCTTGCACCGAAGTCTTCAATTGTAACTGTTAATTTCAAGAAGATAACAAACAATTAATGATTCGTCTTTAAAATGGACTACTTCTTTCAACTAAGTTGTATGTTATGTAAAATGTTCATTTCCATACTCTGCACAAGATATGCTAAAAATATGTATTTCGGTTATTTTCTACAACATACTCAGGTACCATCTAGAGTTAAGCTCTAAACTCTTTAGTAAGATTCTCAAGTAAATGCATTTTGG
The DNA here is from genome assembly GCA_911728435.2 of Apoderus coryli. Classification (NCBI taxonomy): domain Eukaryota; kingdom Metazoa; phylum Arthropoda; class Insecta; order Coleoptera; family Attelabidae; genus Apoderus; species Apoderus coryli. The sequence continues at coordinate 2,550,067 of OU452204.1, read as the reverse complement.
TTTGTTTCAGTTTGAAAATATAACTCAAGCGCTATATTTTACAAATTGGTATGAATGGGATTACAATAGTCAAAAAGTGTTGTTACTTATACTAACAGTGTCACGTAAACCATATGAGCTTCTACTGGTTGGATGTATTCCAGTTAATTATGAACTGGGAAAAAAGGTTAGTCAGCTTCGACCATAGTTTTGTTAAAGCAGAGATTAGTTGACAGTTACTTATGGATATTATAAGAACTAATGTAATATGTGCATGTACACAAATACATATGCTGTTAAATTCACTACGGTAATAGAGTTAAAAATCCACTTCCTATATAAGGTTCGACCTCAATAACTAAATTTAGTACTTAGCCAATCGATAATTTCTGTGTATTTCTTTGATATTACAGATATCAGAGAAATTAAAAAACCAAAATGTTTAGAAAACATGAGGCTACAGTATGATTTTACCATGCCATCCAGGGTGTCTCAAATTTAACGTAAAAAACTATTCTTATTTTTGCACCCTGTATAAACCTAAAACTGAAGTCTGAATAAAAGATCCTATCACAGTGCAAGTACCAAAGAAAAAAGCTACAGTTCAAAAAAAATTATCAAAATCGATTTATTGGTTCGCGAGAAAATCAACTTTGAAATTGAACGTACTTTTTGGTTGTGCGTTATTTATGCGGCTAAAACATAAAATCTAATGTTGTAAATAAATGTTTTTCTTGAAAACGGTTAATTTTTTCGTAGAAGAGTACCTTTTTTGTTATGAATTAGGTGGCGAACTTATATAAATAATTGAAAGTAAAAAAAACGTATATTTAAGGGGTGGTCCGCCCCTAGTTTCCAAGACGAAATTGAAATGTTGCTATAATTTTTTATGCCAAATTTGAGGAGGCAAGTCTTCGTGGACTGGGTATACTGTCCAAGTTTCATGAAAATTGATTTCACCATTTCGGGCTATTACGGGAAAAAATTTATAGAACATTTTAGTCTCATTTTTGATCGAACTAACCGTCCTTGGAGTTTACTTCTGTGCCCAAATTTTGCTTCGAGCATCTTCGATAAGTTTGATGCCTTCACGTGTAAGAAATTTGATAATTCATTGCACAACATTGCTATTCAAATTAAAATATGAAAATATTATACATAAATGAATGTCTAATGGAAGGTTAATATCAATTTTAATTAGACTACTGTATATATATTCTGCTCTATTTCAGGTCGTCAAGAGCATATACTATGTTGCAAATATACTTCTAAGTGGTGTAAAATAACGTCACTGAAGACAAGAAGGACCGGATTTCCATAATGATTGATAATAAGTAGTACCTATTATAGTCTAATTACTATCACATCTATGTATTGTCACCAAATCTTAAACACATTAAGCATTCAAAAAAATAAATTATCACGCTTTTGCAAGAACATGACACTAATAATTGTTTTCGTGTACCTATCCTATGACTTCATATGAATTCCAGTATGATGATAATGATACTAATAATAATAAAGACTTTATTGTAAAAAAAAGACATTTTTACAAAAGGCGAAGTTGAATCAGTGCTTCGAACTTAACCTAAATGTAACTTATATTTTAGATTAAACCAAATTGAAAATTGTGTTATATAGCTGGCCAAAATAAGTAGCTTTTGTTTACAAATTAATATCTTCTATTACGTGGCTGAAAGCGCTCTTAAACGAAAAGCTCTGTAAACTTTTTATATTCTCCGGTAGGGCGTTGTAATATTTTCTAGAAACCGTATGACCGCTCAAACATTGATGTGGCTTAATGACAGGTTTATGACGAATATTCACATCATGATCATAATATGTGATGACTTGGATAAATGTTATGTTCCAAACAAATCTATCCAAATAGAAGAACCACACGGGATAAAATTATGTAATAGGAGCATCAGAGGTGAGACATGAGACTATAATATAAATAAATCTTTACGTTGTCTTTTTGTAGCATTTGTTCTCAATAATAATAGCCATAATAATCATAATAATATGTCCCTAAAACAACTTTTCATAAAAGTTTCATGAAAAATATCCAAAAAAAATATACATGGATCCATTTTCAGATATTACACCATCGATTAGGTACACACAGTTTAGTTTTCATTTTTATTTCTTAAATGTATTTTTAGGTATATGGTCGTGGTAATTATTAGTTATTGTAATTACTGGCGTTAGTTTAAGTAGATATTTATCACGGAAATAATTATCGTATCGAATTCTACCTGAAATATATTGTTAGGAATTTTATAGTCAACGCAATCAGTTTTTCTGTTATCACGGCAAGGCCTACAGATTTCACATCGTTATGAAATCATAATGTACATAGTCAACTTGATTACAGTTAGCACAGCATACATGCAGCAAATAGGCTATATTGTCGGCACTTAGAAGTGTGAAATCTTGAGCTCCGTGACCTTGATTACAGCTAGAGTGCGTATGTACCCCATATACAGGGTGGTCCAACTTTTACCTGCATAAATTTTAGCATCGATAGATAATCGACAAATAATGTGAGTTTGGTTAATAAACTATGTGCCAAAAATGCTTCGTTACAAAGTTACAGGATGTTGAAATTTAACACTTTCACTACTGCATGTTCTCTTGCTAAGTGGACAAAAATAACGGAAACAGATTTTTTTCAAAAAAACTATATTTTATTCTAGTAATCATACAAATAAGATAGAAAAATAAAATTTTTAGAAAAACAAATTTAGTTTTTGAGTGTGTCAAGATATGGTACATGCAGTTTAGGTACAAAAATTTCTACTTATTTACTTCAAACTATGTGTACCATATCTTGTCACGCTTTTTATTTCTGCAAATTGCAGTTGTGGGTATCAAAAAAACATTTCATACACAAAAATTTGTCTTCACACCCTTGACAATTCAATGTTAGCCATTGCCTAGGCCCGACCATTTTTTTCACTGTTTCCTTTATAGCATCTGGTACATCTACCCCTTGATGGTACTTCAACTAGTTTATGACTTCTAGAAATTATGTGAGTGGGAATATTCACCACACTATTTCTATCACAAAAAATTTTGTTTGCAATCGCCTCTCTAAACTTCGTTATGAAGATAGTTTTCTTCGTAATAATGCATTCACCAGAGCAGTATTTGTAAGTACTTCTATGGCAACCTTTCTATATCATTTTATACCGCGTCGTACACCAGTGGAGTAGGTAATTAAACCAACGTCGATTTCACTTCTAGATCTTTCCGATGAAGTTGAATTTTCATAATCCGGGTCTCGTAGAGAGTCATCGGTGTCCCACTCATATTCAATATCACTCATATTGTCCGCAATTTCTTCCAACTCGTTACAGTTTAAAAACTTTCGACTCATTTTTCCATTCAACCTACGACTCATACAAGGTACGAAACACAAATAATGGCAGAAAATAATAAAAATAAATATGTAAGCAAAATGACAATAAACAAGTCTGAATAGTGCTTCCATCCTTGAATTGGTAGCGAAATTATTTAGCCAAACTTTAGTCATAAACTAGAGCAAACGAAATGTACATATATTTTAATAGATAGCGTGACCGCCTAGTGTACACATCGGATTCAATGTAACCAGTGCTTGTGGTCATATATGGCCACACAGTTTATTCATAAAATATAGTTGTGTACCATATTGGGTACACATGGTAGTTAAAGTGTTAAGAACCAAATTCTAATTTTATTAATATCTTGATAACCAATTGAGATATTTTAATGAAATTTGGCTAGTGTGGAAAGGTAATCTGGCTTCATTTTTTCGTGTAATAATATTATTTTTATTTCCATCAGTGGCGTGCGTACGGCTACCGATTGCGATAATTTTAATGAAAAAACCGATACGCCACTGGTTTATCTCAAAATAAAAATGCAATTCCTATTCAATTTAAAAGAAAAAAATACTCTTGGCTTTTTTTCGTATGACGCAACATTTTCGAGTAAAAAAATAAAAATCGTCTAAACCAAATGTATTGAAAATCAACATAAAAATAACATATCATTACACGTTTTAACAGATTTTACAGTTTTTTTTTACAGAAACTGTTCAAAATGACTATTGTCATTGTCAATACACAATTGGCATCTTATGGTGATGTTGTTAATTGCTGCCGATAGAATGTGATTGTTACGATGCAATTCATCAAAAGCTTCTTGAATTTTTAAGACTAATTCTTTGCGTTTTCTGACCGGCATCCTATACACTTTTTCTTTTAGGTAGCCGCAAATAAAGAAATCAAGTGGAGTCAAGTCAAGCGATCATAATCATGATTATTTTCGACTTCTCCAGGGAAACGGCTAATCCATTGATTTCCGTAATGCTCTTGTATCTACTTTGTTACATTCCGCCCGAAATGTGTTGGTGCTCTAACCATTCGCACGTAAATGAAGTGGCACGTCATCCATTAAATCATTTAAATTATTTTGTAAAAAGTCTAAAAATAATTGTGCTGAGAGCCTAGCTGGTAAAAAGAATGGTCCGAGGAGATTATTGGATATTACTCGTAGTCAAACGTTCACAGTGAATTGGTGTTTAAACTTTCTCGCTCGCAGTTCGTTGGGATTGTGTTATGACCAAATATGAAAGTTGTGGTAATTCGTTATAACAGTACCAGTAAATGAAGCTTCATCAGTCCAGCAAACCTTATCCAGGAAAGCTCTATCTACTTGACTTTATTCAATAACCATTGGCAATAGTTATGCCTTTTAACATAGTCCTCAAACAATAAATCTTGCACAGCCCTAAAATGGTAAGCCTTTCTACCATATTTATGAAGTGACTTAAGAATGGTTGACCTTGATATGTTAAGCATGACAGCAGTTCTTCGTGAACTTAGGTTTGGATTTCGATCAAACGTTCTTAAAATATGCCTTTCATTGGCCAAATTGTTTCTTCTAGGGCGCTGTCTATTGTTTTTTATGTTAAAAGTAGTATTTAAACCTCGTTCTCGAAATGCCCGATGAACTTGAGAGAAAACTTCTCTCTTTGGATGACGTCTATTAGGGAATCTGCGTGCATACTCCCTTGCGGCTGCTACTGTATTTTCTTCGCAAAAACCGTATTCTTGGTTACTAAATAGCCGCGGCATTATTATTGACACTAAAAAGAACACTTAAATGCAACACAAATTTGTGGTGACAAAATGATTGACATTTCTGTTTTGTAACCAAGTGAAAGCTAATGTGGTAATTATGCGCCTTTTACCAATTATGTATTGACAATGACGGTAGTCATTTTGAACAGTTTCTGCAAGAAAAAAATCTGTTAAATATGTGTAAAGCGTGTAATGATATGTTATTTTTATGTTGGTTTTCAATACATTTAATTTAGACGATTTTTATTTTTTTACTCGAAAATGTTGCGTCATATGAAAAAAAGCCAAGACTACTTTTTTCTTTTAAATTGAACAAGAATTGCAGATATAATTTTCATTTTGAGATAAACCAGTGGCGTTTCTGTTTTTTCATTAAAAATGTCGCAATCGGTAGCCGTACGCACGCCACTGGTGGAAATAAAAATAATATTATTACATGGAAAAATGAAGCTAGATTACCTCTCCACACGTGCCAAATTTCATTGAAATATCTCATTTGGTTATAAAGATATTAATCAAATTCGAATTTTTTTCTTAAATTTCAACACCCTGTAACTGTGTAACGAAGCATTTTTCGCACATAGTTTATTAAACAAACTCACATTATTAGTCGATTATCTATCGATTGTGAAATTTATGCAGGTAAAAGTTGGACCACCCTGTATATAGAGAAATATATTCGCTCAAGTGAGAGGTAAAAAAGGTGGAATATAGGGAGCGGCCACTTTGATGTTCTACCACACGGGAGTCTTAAAAAATACTTAATGAGCTTACTTTGGACAAGTTATAATATATACAGGGTGATTCGTTATGGTTGCAACAAACGAAAACTGGAGATTGCTGAAAGTGATTTAAGTATTTTTTGCCATTGAACCCATGTCCGTAAATGCTTCGTTATCGAGATACAGTGTGTCCAAATTTAGTAGTCAAATTAACTTTCTTGTTCATTTCTCAAAAACTAGCTAACCGATTTCGACAAAATTTTACATGCATTTGGGGACCGATCACCTAAAAAAATCTGCATTATTTTGGCTTTCATTAACTGTTCAATGGCGTAGATATAGGGGGCATTTGGGTAAATTTTACACATAAATTAATTAAAGACAGCTTTGACAAGCTTCATTATTTTAAATTATTACTTTTTTAAAAAGTGCAACTTATAAGCTACCAAAAAGTTAATTACGTCAATGTTGTGATTTCTACCATTTTTATGGAAACCGATAAATTGCAAGTTAATGGTAGATTTAAATCAAAATAACGTTTACCAGAAAACAAACAAAAAAAGTTGCCGTGGAAAACGATTTAATAATAACAAATTACTTAACAACAAATTTTAAGGCGTATCAGTACAATTAAAAATTTAACAATAAAAAAATTAAACTCGATATTAAAATAAGAAAATTAATAACAACTGTTCAAACTGCCCTCCATTGATTTAAACTCAAATCAATACACTCTTTTCCTACACAACCGCTTACCCGAATTTATTGAGGATGTACCTCTGAATATTGTTCAAAACATGTGGTATCAACATGACGGAGCCCCTGCGCACCGTGGTAGACAAGTAACTAAAGTTTTAAATCAACTGTTTGGAAACAATTTGATTGGTTTGGGAGGTTCCATTGAGTGGCCTCCAAGATCACCGGATCTGAATCCGCTCGACTTCTTTTTATGGGGGTACATGAAACAATTGGTTTACAGTGTACCAATTATAAATGAAAACCAACTACTGGAGATAGTTCATGAAGCTGCTAGGAAAATAAGAAACAATCATCATATCCTTATTAGAGCTACAAATTCATTAGTTGAAAGATGTAAAATGTGCATTACTGTCAATGGAGGGCAGTTTGAACAGTTGTTATTAATTTTCTTATTTTAATATCGAGTTTAATTTTTTTATTGTTAAATTTTTAATTGTACTGATACGCCTTAAAATTTGTTGTTAAGTAATTTGTTATTATTAAATCGTTTTCCACGGCAACTTTTTTTGTTTGTTTTCTGGTAAACGTTATTTTGATTTAAATCTACCATTAACTTGCAATTTATCGGTTTCCATAAAAATGGTAGAAACCACAACATCGACGTAATTAAATTTTTTGTAGCTTATAAGTTGCTCTTTTCAAAAAAGTAATAATTTAAAGTAATGAAGCTTGTCAAAGCTGTGTTTAACTAATTTATGTGTAAAATTTATCCAAAGAACAGTTAATGAAAGCCAAAAGAATTCAGAATATTTTAGGTTATCTGTCCTCAAATGCATGTAAAATTTTGTCAAAATCGGTTAGCTAGTTTTTGAGAAATGAACAAAAAAGTTAATTTGACCACTAAATTTGGACACCCTGTATCTCGATAACGAAGCTTTTGCGGACATGGGTTCAATGGCAAAAAATGCTTGAATTGTTTTCACGAATCCCCAGTTTTCGTTTGTTGCAACCATAATGAATCACCCTGTATAGGTAAACCGTATTCCAAGCTCTTCTTGCATATTCAGATGATATTCAAGACGCGTTTCTACAAAGACTTAAAATCCATTGAATAGAATCCAGAGATAAAAACCATTAAAAACAGTAGAAAAAAAACTAAATATTCCTCGTAAAGTGTTTGTGTTATATTTGACGATAATTCTTCAAACGACGTCGACTTTGACGAGCTTGTTAAAGAGCAGGCAAAAAAAAGAACTTCTTGCGCCATATAGAGGGAAAGTCAACCAGCGGTAATACCATCCAATTGAAAAACGCAGTTCAAGAAATAGGAAGTTTCGTTGTTTCTTCCTCCCAAGGTTTGTAATATCCAGGGAAAATTTTGAAAACCAATTCATCATTTGCTCAATCGGACGAAATATATTACTCTTGCCCAAGAAAGTTACTAAAACAGGCATACTTATTTGTAGTTCAAAAAGCAATTTAAAAAGTTACTTGTTTATTTTTTCATGTTCTCAAGACCAAAAGATAGTGTTTGCAATTTTATACTTTGTTGTTAGTTTCAAAAGTAGCATTTTTCTACTCTTCTATGAACTTATTTGCGCCAAGATACGTTTATTGTCGTTTTTTTGAATGCAGATTAATAATTATGTTATTTCCTTTCGTTATTTCTAAAGGTTCAATCGTGAAAATGTCGTTTTTTGCAATTGTAGCATGTATATTTCTACGTTTACATAAAACATTTTAAAAAACGACTTTTTTACTATTTTTTCGTACACAAATATTATTTGGAACAAAGTCAAACTGCGCGGAGTAACTTTTGCTCAAATAACGTAGAACCCACATCACAGTGCAATAATAATTACAATTAACTTGTTGCTGAATTGCTCAAAAAGTAATCATCAACTTATTTGTGCCAAGATACGCCTATTGTCGATTTTTTGGAATGCTAATTAATAACCATCTTATTTCCTTTAGTTATTTGTAGAAGTACAAGCGTGAAATGTAATTTTTTGCAATTGCAGCATGTATTTCTACGTTTCCTGGAATAAAGCATATTGAAAAAAAAACGGAATAAAGCATATTGAAAAAAAAACGGCTTTTTTACTATGTTTTCGTACAAAAATATTATTTGGAACAAAGTCAATCAAACTGCGCGGGGTGACTTTGGCTCAAATAATGTAGAGCACACATCACAGTACAATAATAGTTACAATTAACTTGTTGCTGAATTGACCAAAATGCTCACTAATCTCCCTTTTACTTACCCTCAATTTAGTTTTCATATTTGTGCAATAAAATGGTTTACGGTAACAAAAAAATAATTTGATTTTTTTACTGAAAATTGGCGACGGGGTTAGAAAACACCTTAAAGAGATCGTATTAAACTAGGAAAAAACTAATCAAAGGGACAAGCAAAACACCCCAAAGAAGAATAAATGTTACTGAAAAACAGATTAGAATTTGATTCCAATAGAAGAGATTACTCTCTCCATTCATCTGATCGTAGATGGCCACTCATCAAATGTTCTTATTGCTCTCTTGCTGGCTGCTGCACATTTGCTTAAATGCCTAGGCGTTTTAAAAATGTATAACGTAAGTAAACTTTCCTGAGACGAAAATCTAAAGGCATGCTCAATTTTGAAAGTTTCCAAAAATCAGTTGTTGATCAAATGCAAAATTGAATTTACACAAAAGTCTTGTTTCAATTTCTGGTATAAAATCGAATATAAATTTGTATAAAATTTTAGCAAGCAAAACCCAGCTAAATTTCAAGGATACTTCTTTAAGGGCATGAAAGCTTCTATTTGCAACTATGACAGTTAAAAGCTACATTTCTTTAAATTCTGCTGAACATAAAATATAATAACTAATAGATAGAACAAATCTAGTTTAGATAGACTAATCCATTAAAAAATGTCCTGGAAAAACCGAGAGAATTAAGTCTTTACGTAATCTATACCAACAAATGAATTAATTTTTTATTTGTATGGAAAAGAAAAAGTAAGTTTGTAGAACTCCGTATAAGTTTAAATATATATTAAGAAAATAAACATCTGCAATTAACTTTTACTTTCTCAATTCCATTGTTAATTACGTTACAGTTATCTCAGTAATAGTTAAACGTGTAAACATAATAGTAATGTATTTTATTATATATAAGCAAAGATTAATCTTTGATATAAGTATACAATTCTGCATTTAAAATATTTCTCGAAATAGCTTGCTTCGATCTAGGTATAAGGAATTAATTTATAAAGTTAATACGAGATGCGTCAGGTTCCTGCAAAATTCAAGGTATAGGTCTCGGTGTAGGTATATCTTAGTATTATTAAAACATATTTTAATTAAATAAATATAAAACAAATCATGTTCTAAACAGGATATAATCACCCTGTATAGGTAAACCGTATTCCAAGCTCTTCTTGCATATTCAGATGATATTCAAGACGCGTTTCTACAAAGACTTAAAATCCATTGAATAGAATCCAGAGATAAAAACCATTAAAAACAGTAGAAAAAAAACTAAATATTCCTCGTAAAGTGTTTGTGTTATATTTGACGATAATTCTTCAAACGACGTCGACTTTGACGAGCTTGTTAAAGAGCAGGCAAAAAAAAGAACTTCTTGCGCCATATAGAGGGAAAGTCAACCAGCGGTAATACCATCCAATTGAAAAACGCAGTTCAAGAAATAGGAAGTTTCGTTGTTTCTTCCTCCCAAGGTTTGTAATATCCAGGGAAAATTTTGAAAACCAATTCATCATTTGCTCAATCGGACGAAATATATTACTCTTGCCCAAGAAAGTTACTAAAACAGGCATACTTATTTGTAGTTCAAAAAGCAATTTAAAAAGTTACTTGTTTATTTTTTCATGTTCTCAAGACCAAAAGATAGTGTTTGCAATTTTATACTTTGTTGTTAGTTTCAAAAGTAGCATTTTTCTACTCTTCTATGAACTTATTTGCGCCAAGATACGTTTATTGTCGTTTTTTTGAATGCAGATTAATAATTATGTTATTTCCTTTCGTTATTTCTAAAGGTTCAATCGTGAAAATGTCGTTTTTTGCAATTGTAGCATGTATATTTCTACGTTTACATAAAACATTTTAAAAAACGACTTTTTTACTATTTTTTCGTACACAAATATTATTTGGAACAAAGTCAAACTGCGCGGAGTAACTTTTGCTCAAATAACGTAGAACCCACATCACAGTGCAATAATAATTACAATTAACTTGTTGCTGAATTGCTCAAAAAGTAATCATCAACTTATTTGTGCCAAGATACGCCTATTGTCGATTTTTTGGAATGCTAATTAATAACCATCTTATTTCCTTTAGTTATTTGTAGAAGTACAAGCGTGAAATGTAATTTTTTGCAATTGCAGCATGTATTTCTACGTTTCCTGGAATAAAGCATATTGAAAAAAAAACGGAATAAAGCATATTGAAAAAAAAACGGCTTTTTTACTATGTTTTCGTACAAAAATATTATTTGGAACAAAGTCAATCAAACTGCGCGGGGTGACTTTGGCTCAAATAATGTAGAGCACACATCACAGTACAATAATAGTTACAATTAACTTGTTGCTGAATTGACCAAAATGCTCACTAATCTCCCTTTTACTTACCCTCAATTTAGTTTTCATATTTGTGCAATAAAATGGTTTACGGTAACAAAAAAATAATTTGATTTTTTTACTGAAAATTGGCGACGGGGTTAGAAAACACCTTAAAGAGATCGTATTAAACTAGGAAAAAACTAATCAAAGGGACAAGCAAAACACCCCAAAGAAGAATAAATGTTACTGAAAAACAGATTAGAATTTGATTCCAATAGAAGAGATTACTCTCTCCATTCATCTGATCGTAGATGGCCACTCATCAAATGTTCTTATTGCTCTCTTGCTGGCTGCTGCACATTTGCTTAAATGCCTAGGCGTTTTAAAAATGTATAACGTAAGTAAACTTTCCTGAGACGAAAATCTAAAGGCATGCTCAATTTTGAAAGTTTCCAAAAATCAGTTGTTGATCAAATGCAAAATTGAATTTACACAAAAGTCTTGTTTCAATTTCTGGTATAAAATCGAATATAAATTTGTATAAAATTTTAGCAAGCAAAACCCAGCTAAATTTCAAGGATACTTCTTTAAGGGCATGAAAGCTTCTATTTGCAACTATGACAGTTAAAAGCTACATTTCTTTAAATTCTGCTGAACATAAAATATAATAACTAATAGATAGAACAAATCTAGTTTAGATAGACTAATCCATTAAAAAATGTCCTGGAAAAACCGAGAGAATTAAGTCTTTACGTAATCTATACCAACAAATGAATTAATTTTTTATTTGTATGGAAAAGAAAAAGTAAGTTTGTAGAACTCCGTATAAGTTTAAATATATATTAAGAAAATAAACATCTGCAATTAACTTTTACTTTCTCAATTCCATTGTTAATTACGTTACAGTTATCTCAGTAATAGTTAAACGTGTAAACATAATAGTAATGTATTTTATTATATATAAGCAAAGATTAATCTTTGATATAAGTATACAATTCTGCATTTAAAATATTTCTCGAAATAGCTTGCTTCGATCTAGGTATAAGGAATTAATTTATAAAGTTAATACGAGATGCGTCAGGTTCCTGCAAAATTCAAGGTATAGGTCTCGGTGTAGGTATATCTTAGTATTATTAAAACATATTTTAATTAAATAAATATAAAACAAATCATGTTCTAAACAGGATATAGACACTGATTTAATCTGTTATATTTTTCCGAATAAAAACGTAAAAATTACATAATTTTATCTGTTATGCGTACGCATTTTTCCGTTTCCTCCCTTCCGGTTACGACTACTTGGTTGCCAAACTCGCATAGGAAATGGAAAGCTACCTCATCTATTCCGTTCTCTAAGCGGTTCTAGGTACCCGCCTTTTTTAAGGTCGAGTGATAGATCATTTGAAAGCATTTTACTTTCCCGCATAGGGAAAGTCGAGGGGAAAGTATTGTGAACGCGCTAAAAAAAAAATTGAGATAAAGACGGATATAACCATTTTCATTGAATATTAACTATAGACAAGAAGGTCCAGTAGACGCTGAAAACAGCATCGAGTCGTCGCATTCCCAGCTGCATTTCTGGCCCGTTACTATATTATACTATATCTCTATATGCTATAAGATACTATACTATAACTATAATCACACGCCTTAACAAATTGAGCTAAGTTTTGGCATATGCATTTAAGGGCGTCCTAGGATGAAACGAATAGTTTTTGTTTGAATAAAAGACGTCTACTCCACAAAAAATCCCTATATACACGTTGAAACCGTTTATAATTTGCCAGACATGTTTCGGACTACAACGTCCATCATCAGTGGCTAAGGAACCTTATATAATGCGGTTAGATGAGGGGGTTAAACTTCATATGAACTTAAAGTAGGGTATTTTCACATTGATTTTCAATTTAAACGTTTATATAATGTCATCTTGTGGAAAGTTGTTTTTTAAAAATTAAGCATAATAAAAATAAAAATAAATTGGTTTTTAAACATTAAATTTGTGTATTATTTTAACTTGTGTTTGTTTGTATTTTTCTTTTCTCTTCATGTTTAATTTTGACATCTTGTCCAATTTGTAGACATTAAAACCACACTGGTGGAATCTTACCAGCTTTTCAAAAATCTTACAAAAAGGGATTTTTTGTGGAGTAGACGTCTTTTATTCAAACAATAACATTCACTCCTCGATTGATGGATTACTTCAGAAAAAAAAAAAAAAAAAAAAAGGATAGTTTTTGGTTGACATCGCTGATCGTGATACATCATTTTAAAGCATTTTTTATCTGCTTTACAACGGTAAGTCACTTTTGATATTTGCCCCCATAATTCTCGAGAAAATTTCGTTTAAAATTTCACCAGGTACGTAGTTGAAACGTATCTTATTACAATTAAAATACAATATTCTCAAAGAGGGTACTGTAGCGTCATTGATAGAGCGTTGGCTTCGCATGCGGAAGGTTATGTGTTCGAAGCCCAGCTCTGGCAATACTTTTTTTTTCTAATTTTTGAACTTGTTAGTTTTTGACGTTAGTTTATTCGAAATAATGAAAATAATACAATAATAATTGATATTTAACTCCATATATCTCGAGCAAATTGCGTTTAAAATTTAACCAGTTAGGTAGTTGGTATATATAGAGAGTTTTAGAACTTAACTTACATAAAAGCGTTGGTCGCGTCGGTGGTAGAGTGCGTGCTGTGCATGCGGAATTTCCTGGGTTCAAATCCCAGCTCTGGTAATATTTTTTAATTACTTTTTTTTGAATAAAATAGTTAGTTTGCTAGGTTGGTTTATTGGAAATAATAAAAAATTGGTTGTGTCGCCCCAAAACTTTCCCGACAAGATATAATATAATTAAAAATATTTGACCTGCGTGACGAAACAGAATTTTAATAATAATTATTATTATTATAATTGTATTATTTGCATTATTTCCAATAAACTAACGTAACAAACTAACTATTTTACTCAAAAATTTGAAGAAGAAAATTATTACCTGAGCTGGGATTCGAACCCCTAACCACCCGCATACGAATCGAAGGCTCTATCAATGAGGCCAACGGTACCACCTGTGGTATATACTCGTATTGTATTTTAAATGTACCTAGCTACCTAACTGCTTTAAATTTTCTCGAGAATTATATGGGCAAATATCAAAAGTAACCTATCGCTGTGAAGCAGATAAAACATGCTTTAAAATGATGTATCACTCGACCCCTCCTGCTATTTGAAAATTTAACGATTGTGTCCACCCCTATCACAGGGCTGACGTGATTTCAAACAAAAACCAATGGGTTGATCCTAAGACCCCTTTAAACGCATATTTACCAACATTTATAACTGTATTGTATACAATTCAGCTTTATATTGATGTTTCTGTTATTTTCTGTACACTGTACAACTGTAAAACGGAAAATCCAATCTGACGTTGCAAATTTAGTACAAAAAATTCCTTCCACGAAAGAATGAAATTTCCAAGAAAAAGGAAGAAACTAATGCGATTAAAAAAATGATGGGTATCAATGCCAAAAATAGATCAGGATTTTTATAGGGCACTATTAAACTTATAACTTAATATTAAAAATTGTAATTATTAGTTTAGGCGAGTCTGACCAGGCAAGAATGAAATTTCGAAGACAAAGGAAAAAATTAATGCGATTAAAAAAATGGTGGTATTAATGCCAAATATAGATAGATCATCAGCTTGAATCGTTGTCTCGATTTAGTGATTTCAAATTTATCTGTTTCAGAGATTGTTAGGGCGGAGATCCCTTTGGTAGCTGAGGATGCATATCATCCGTCTCTTTATTTTACAGTATATTTAAATAAAAACAGACATGAGCCAAGTTATGAAAAAATGCAGATGTACGATTATGCGAGGGGAGATTTTCAATTGTTGTACAGGTTGATGTCTGAGTGTGATTGGTCGGAGCTATTGCAGGAGAACAACGCGAATAAATGCTTAGATCTCTTTTACAATAAAGTTTACGACTGTATAAATCATGCAGTCCCTACTAAAAATATAACTACTAACTTGCAGCCGAGAGGTAAATATCCGATTTGGTTTTCAAACGATCTACTTAGGAAAATACAACACAAAAACCGCATGCATAATAAGATGAAAAAACTTAGTGGTGGGTCTTTGCGCGATCGGTATTCGGCATTAAGGAAAATGATTAAGAGTCAAACTAAAATTGAGTTTAGGAACTATCATGTCAAAATGGAAGCTGAGATTAACGTAAATCCTCAGAGTTTTTGGTCTTTTGTCAACAGTAGGCGTGGTCAGAGTGGAATTCCCCGAGAAATGATTTATAAGGGTGAACTGTTTGGAGATCCTGAGGCAGTCGCTAATGCTTTTGCGCACTACTTTAGTTCGGTGTATGATACAGATAACACTGCAGCAAGCTCTCATGTGGCAGAAGGTAATATCGATTTTCAACCTATTGATGAACATATGGTGAAGGAGGCTATTAAGTGTTTAAAACCCAAAAAAAGTACGGGTCCAGACAATATACCCAACTATATTTACAAGGGCTGCGTGGAATGGTTGACCTTGCCAATGTCACATATTTTTAATATTTGTTTAAATAACAACACTTTCCCTGATAAACTAAAAAGTTCCATTATTACCCCCGTTTTTAAGAATGGCAAGCGAAATGAGGTAATGAATTATAGACCAATAAGTCTACTCAATAACTTAGCTAAAATCTTCGAGAATATTCTTTACAACAATATATACAGCTGGGTCAAACCTAAACTTAGCACATTCCAGCATGGCTTCATGAGGAATCGTTAAACATCTAGTAACCTCTGCATATTTTCTGAATATGCCTCACTAGCTCTTGAAGCTGGAGAGCAGCTGGATGTTATTTATACCGATTGTGCCAAGGCTTTTGACAGGGTTAACCATCGGATCCTGCTTTGTAAACTGAGTGGGCTGGGGTTTTCATACAATTCCTTAAACTTACTAAAATCTTACTTGTGTGATCGATGTCAAAGAGTTAAGATGGCCAATAGATTTTCTTATAATTTCACGAGCACATCAGGGGTTCCCCAGGGGAGTATCCTCGGACCATTACTATTCTTAATTTATATCAATGATTTACCTCAGATCGGACGTTTTTCGACTGGCCTTTTATTCGCTGACGACTTTAAGATTTTCAAATTAATTAAATCTCAGAGGGATTGTGATGAATTACAGGACGATATCAACCTTGTTACTGCATGGTTTCAGAAGAACAACATTAAAGTAAATTCGGAAAAATGCTCGGTGATTACATATACCAGAAAACTGAACTTTATACAAAGAACCTATTCGATAAATGAGATTACTTTGGAACGAAAAACTAGTATCAGGGACTTGGGGGTTGTTTTCCGCTCAGACCTAAGGTTTAATGATCATTATCAGGCTCTGACTGCAAAGGCCTACAAGGCATTGGGATTTGTTATCAGAAACAGCAGATACTTTAAAGTTTCTACGATCAAGAGATTATATTTTGCACTTGTAAGACCGCATCTTGAATACGCATCGGTTGTGTGGATGCCGACAGCTGTTACGCATATAGATTCTATAGAGAAAGTGCAAAAACGATTTTTAAGATATGTCTATCTGCGTGATAAACAAACTTACCCATTTAAGATTTCATACAATAAGATGTTAAATGAATATGAACTTGATACTTTAAGTGATAGACGTAAATACTTTGCAGTAGCCTTTATCTATTGTATCTTGAACAACTTAAAATATCATGAATGTGATTTACTTAGGTTCATATATTTCCAAGTACCGAAGATTAATCTAAGAATATCCTGTAAGAGTATTTTCTGGACTGAGCCGCATAGTACATCTGCGTTAAATAGCATGCTCATCGGATGCAATAATATAACGCACTCCAATGAAGAGTTTGATCTTTTCTCCTCAGATTTTAGGCAAGTGAGAAAATTAATTTTGAATTGTCGCAGTCAGATACACTTATTGGATAGGTGATATCTCCGACAAAATTATTGTTTTGAATTTGTTACTTTTTAGATTATAGTTTGTCTATTTGTTTTTGTTGTATGTTATTTAGTGTATAAGTATATTATTAATTAGTAATTGTTAACTTTGCATTGCTTGTAATTACCATTTCTTGGTGTCTGTAATGTATTGGTAAATAAATAAATAAATAAATTGGTAAATAAATAAATAAATAAATTATATACTATAAGGCACTATTAAACATATAACTTAATTTAATATTAAAAATAGTACCTAATTATGAGTTTAGGCGAGTCTGACCAGGAGGGGTGACTGTCACAAAGTAAAAGAAACCCCCTCGGAAACCCCTTTACGGTACCTATATTGAAATTATAATTTAGTGAAATGGTATATGGAAAAGTAAAGTAAAAAGGAAATGGGTTGACAAACGTGATGTTACGTTTCTAACAACAAAATCATGTCGATATTTTCCTATAGTAATCCAGTAAAGGGTATAAAAACAGTAAAATGGAAAATCCAACCTGACGTTGCAAATTTAGTACCAAAAATTCCTTCACGCAAGATAGAAATTTCGCAGGAAAAAGGAAATAATTAATGCGATTAAAAAAAAAAAATGATGGTATCAATGCCAAAAATAGATCCGGATTTTTATAGGGCACTATTAAACTTATAACTTAATTTAATACTAAAAATAGTAATTATTAGTCTGGCCGGGCCGGGTAGCCTAGACGGGATCATATAGTGACGACCGTCGAAGTGCAGCTCTGTGGAGCGCGGTTACAAGTTGGATGGGTGACCGTCTGGGGGTTTATTAAAAACGGACCTGGCGGTGACTCATCTAGGTTGTAGAATGAATGTCGCGTGGTGGGTGACCGTTTAGGGGGTTCATTATAGACGGTACCTGACGGTGGCCCATCTAAGCGAAGAATGAATGTTGTGTGATAGTAGAATCAAAGATTAATCTACACAATAGATAGTCAGCGTATATGGGAAAGAAAACAAAAATTGAAACTGTCTCGACACGAGCTACATCTATTAGAAAAACATGTAACCATGGAAATTATGGAAATTGTAGATGGTGTTATATGTATTGTGTTGAAATAAAATAATCAATCATATGGGCAATGTTAGACAAGGACGAGTATACTTTCCCCTACGAGGTGGGAGTTTGTTTTTATTATTATAGGTATCATATATGTACTACTGTGCAGCAGTGTTTTTTGTCGGTTAATATAAAATTATATGGTATACGTACACCTATCTACGCAAAGATTAATGTGTATGGACGAAAATAAAAGAAATTACTATAATAGTATAAATATACAGGGCTGGTTCATTAAATGTTTTAGACAATAATTTTAAATGACTAAAATAATATTATTTTAGTCATTTAATTTTAAATTTCGGATATAAGGATGCATCAAAAAGTTATATTTAAATTAACGAAATTTGGCGTTATAGATAGGACTTCCGCTTATTATCTGATTCAGTTTTAAGGATCAAACTCAAACAGCAGATTCAACTTGTTAACATTATGAAAAAATAAATCTCAGACTCATACAGGCGTGAAATGCTACCCTAACTTTTTTATGCACATTTTTTGCGTGTGTTTCAATTCGGAGATGTAAAATCTAACAAATTATATACGTAATAAATGTATCCTTCTGTGATATTGATAGAAAGTCATCGTTATCGCGTATTATCGATTTTAAGAAATGTTAATATTAAAAAGGCTGTGCTTTTTACAAGTTGCTGAAGTAAATAAGGTTTGAAATTTCCAGCATGACAATAATTATTTAAAAAAATACGGTTTCGAAATGCAGGATGTAAAAAATTAGAATTTTTAATCTGTTTTTAATGAAAATTTAAATCTATTGAGAAACATGGTTCAGGGTTTTTGTGAAATGTATTTTACTCCAAAGATTCTACTCATCGATTATAACCGAATTAATTTACTCAAAAATATCTATACTAGTAAAATAACACAATTATCACAATTAGGTTCAAATTCTGCAACGCCGAATTGAAAAAAAACTTACAGTCTCCCTAATATTGGTTTTTGTGCAATGATCATAAAACTTTAAAAAAATAACGATTTATGTAGATTGTATTGTTAACACGTTTCGTAAAAAGCTTTAAAAACCCACCAACAGGGTGTTAAAAGTATCACGACAATAACTTTTTTCATGTTTTAACAAGTACAATCGTCTGCTTCAGATTGATCCTTAAAAACTGAATAACAGTTTCTCTATATAAAAAAATAAAACTCGTAAATATCATCCCCAAACATTTAATTTGAATACAATTACATAACACCATATTTGAAAGTAAATAAAAAAAAACAGCATTACCTAGTTTAACAGATTTGCAAATTGCAAATCAAAGTATCTATGTATACAGGGTGTTGCATAAGTACTTGTACAAACTTTAAAGGGTGATTCTTTGACTAATTTTAAGATACAAATTTCATATGTACATTCAAAGTTCAAAAATAATATTATATTTAGGATTATATGCTTGTTCAATAGCATCGCAATTTGGTGCAATTCGGGATACAGGTGTATTGATGACACCAGAGCTGTCAAAAGAACTAATAAAAAATACGAAAAATAACAAAATACAAATATCATTCAAAAGACAACAATGCACATAATAGTCGGTACCAAGCCAAATAGGTAGTAGGTAAATATAGATTTATTTTGTTTCGAGCTTGGGCTTGGCACCGACTTATTGTAATCAAAACTACCCACCAAACGGATACATTTAATTTTACGCAGACATCTAGTGTGAGCAGGCAATATGCCCGGTGAGAGAAAGTTGATAGACGATGGCCGGACGAGAAGTAACAACTGATTATATCCTATTGCCAACACAAGTATTTTTTTTACTGGCACATTGGAAAAAAAAATTTAAAAAATGTTTCGTTTACGCAACGTTGGGGATTAATGGGTTAAGTACTAAGTGTCAGTTATCAGTTATAATTTTTTATTTTCCAAGAAAGCGAAACGAGATATTTAAAACGGCATTGCGCCGCCCTCATGTATACCTCCGGGGGCGGCATCGAAAATCGCTACACGTCACAAACTTGTAAATGCTTAGAACTACCCCTATGTCAAATTTCTATTTTCTATCTTTTTTGTTTGATACCCAAAGCCCTATTCCTACCGAACTTATTATTTACCCGAAGAAACATTAAAAAGAAGTAAAATTTAAGTACCTAAACCTATAAAGTGGAACTTATACCTGAATTTATAACCCATTTTCTGCATCGATCTTCTTCTTTAGGAAATCGAAAGAAATGTACCTCTCGATTGTTTCTGTAACTGTTGTTACAATTTCGAAAAGCACATTGGTTACGACTTAATTTCGAATTGTTTCTTTCCATTTTCACAAAACACAAAAATTATTTAGTCACTAACTAGGAAGTTTCTCAAATAAAAAAAAAACACAACACAAAATAATATAATTAGTCTAAAATTAGAAAAACACAAAATAAGTTAAAAAATATTCACAAAAAAAATAACTACGCAGCCAAAGATTAAATTTAATTTAATATATTAGGTAATTCTCTTCAAAACAAAATCAGTAGGTATGAAAACAACCATAATATGTATACCTAATATAATATAGGTAGCACTGATAATTTTTTTATTATAGGTATTATACGATCTACAACAATCTTGTTACATCTTTGCCACATTGTCTACGTGAAATATTTAAAATATATGTAATAAATTGAAAAAGTATCTAGTCAATTCTTAAGTGGAGTTATAATTTTGACAAAGAATAATGTACATTAATACCTACTTGATTTCGGTATTGGTATAAAAGTCTAATATCCACGAAATAAATTTAATATACCTAATAATCATTAATCCATGCCATACAACATGTTTCAAGACTAGACCAGTCCCATAAACAGTGGCGAGCAATAATTAAATCAAAAGCTTTTAGCTTTTAGATATTTAGATTTTTTTATATACATCAACAAATTATTACAATGGAGCCAGAAGTATGTTTCTATCTAAAAGCTTTTCATTTAATGATTGTTCGCCACTGATCATGGGACTGATCTAGTCTTGAAACATGTATGACATGGATTAAATATTATTATATTAAATTTAATTCATAGAGATAAGGCTTTTATTTCAATACTGTACTTGTAATAAATCACCCTGTGTGTTTCTTTTACCGACGAATCGGCAACAGCACGACACACACCACATTCGCTTGTTTTTTTTTCTACCCTCCCTACGTATCCCCTCCAGATTAATACAGAATTTCATCAATCTCTCTCTCTGACAATACAGCATTGTCGGTGCATAACTGTTGCAAATGATGTAAATAATTGTTATACGTTGCGTTTTGTTTCTGATATTAATAAACTACAAAACGGTTTCTGGCTGTGACAATACTGCTCTATGCTTTACACGCTAGTCTACGCCACGTAGTGGCTGGCATACTTAGAGATGTTCTCATTTTAATGCATTGGGCTGACTATCTATTGTGTAGATTAATCTTTGGTAGAATGATAGTGAGTGCAGTATGGTCCTGAAAAGGCACAATAAGCCCAAGGCTGAAGTACGCCATTCGTACACGCCGGGGGCTTAAGTGCGTACCGAGGTGTGCGAGTGGAGGACCAGAAGGATGTTAAAAAAAAAAAAAAAAAAAAAAAAAATATTAGTCTGAGAATAAAATATCTAAGTACTACAATTACACGATTTGTATACCTACTAAGTAGTTTTAAAAAGTTATTAAAGCCTTTTTATATTCACACCCGTTTATATACCTATATTATAATATCTTATTAGCACTTAGCACTTTTGCTAATTATGATCTAGCAAATATCCAAAATACAGTTAGAACCGAGGTCAGAACCCTATTTGATTCATACTTCTTCAAATATTTCTTGAAATTTAATTAACATTGTTCTAGTGGTATAGTTCCAACCATGTTCGAATAAATATTTCACAAAAGTTTCGAGGACAATAGGTTCTACCTGCATTTTAATAATTGAAAATATAAATACTAGGTATCAACCATTTAAAGAACCGTTATTCGTCGTGTAAACTTTAACCGTTGATTTTCTCAAAATAGCTAAGTTACCACATAACACATTGTTATTCTGACTGGACGATATCTAGACGAAAACCTTAAGTGCCTTATTAATTTATTAAATTAATTATTTAAGAAAACATTACAAAATATAACTAACTACTTAGACTTAAGGATTTTTGTACGAAGACTGATGATGGAATATGCCTATCGAAACATATGCCTATGGCTTAAGTGATTATTAGTTTTATTAAACATTTATTTTGAACAGTTAGACTTTAATTTCATAACTAATACCTATTTCTTCAAATAATAACACAATTACATTATGAAATTACTACTTAAATAATCATTTTGTAAGGTATCTCTACCTACGTATTGAATATTTTGAAAATACCTAACACAATGTTCATCCAACCGACTCGGCTAAAAATTATTGGTAGGTAAGTAAACCTGGAATTTGTCACAGCTTTAATAAACCATCTGTTAGGTAGGTACCTACATACCTTGTTAATGTTTAGTATACAACTAAATTATACAAAAAAAATAAACTTACCGTTACAATAGATTAGCAATATCCGTACACCTAAAGAAGACAATATTCTCCGGTAATCAGGTTAGGTAGTTGTTTGTGTTCCTCTTATTATGTGGTATGTAATCCGTATTTTTTGTTATTGTTTATTGTACACACTAGGAAAAAAATCACACATAATTTAAACAAACTCACTGTATTGTTATACTACACTTTTACCCATAATAGGTACAACACATTATTTTAAACTAGGTAAGTACTTGTATAAGCAACATGTCTTTCAGTTAGTACCTATCTACCGTTATTTAACATTGCAAAATACCACTATGTCACACATTATTTTAATGAATACCGTATACTTAAATACATTATTAATTGAGTAAATTAATATATCTTCACAAAAAGATGTATAATAGAAATTTCGACATAACAGAATACTAAAAGTGGAAAAGCAGAGTTGAATAGGTTAACAACTATTGTAAGTGCCGGAGTACCACACAATAACAAAACACAACACTCACTAGTTTTATGTATATGTATGCATTATGCATCTAACCTTATGTTATAAAATTAATAAAAATAACCAAACGTGAAAGAAACCAGAAATACCAAGTACAGACCGATGCCGACAATCTAAGAAGGGGGAATTGAAAAGATCGTTGTTGAATAACCGTTTCAAGGTTGATTTGTTATGAGCTGGGTGGGTACTGGTATCTGGTATGTAGACAATACGGTGTGTCCAAATTACGCCAGATATCGCATTGAGATCTTGGAAATCTTAAATGAACCAAATAGCGAATTTTTAGTAATTTTACTAATGGCCGTTCGCATCCACAGTAAGGAACAAACCTTGTATTTTGTTTGCACTTATTATTTCCCTAACGTTAGGGGCTGCCTAAAATTGTTGGTGCACACGGCCATGAGGTATTTCGTGATATAGGTACCTATTATGTTAAACCAAAGATTAATATTAATCTGTGGTGTGGTGGTTATTTTGTAGTTAAGAAAATTTGGCAACATTAAATTAATGGTTGGTTGGTATATGGCGGAACGAATATTTATTTGTGAGAAATTAATTATTTGTTTAAATGATATTAATTATTAATTAATTAATATATACCAAATGTATTTATACTTAAAAAACTTATTTTAAAAACTTGTAAACTGAGTTTATTAAAAACAAATGCATATAGGTAACTGGCAAACAAATCATTAGATATTTACCAGTGTGAAGACAGCAGTTAAAATTCTAGCAGTTAATTCCGAACATTGCCGAATGGGGTATACGGGGGCGATTGATAATTCATAATAATATACACTTTAAACGTATATTACACGAGCACAAATGTGTTACAAATATATAATAATTAATATCAATAAAACAAATTTATTAAATATTAATATTGCAATTTTTTTTTCAATAAATAGGTAAATCGACATAACATATTTGAAATTAGTAGGTATATGTAGTCAAATAAAAGATTTAGATTCAATATGGTTATATACCCTTACAGACAAATAACATAAATATTTCATTGATTGATCCAGGGCCGTACTCTATGCTATATGTTGCTGGCGGGGGAAAAAATAAATAGTACGGCTCTGACGGGGTGTTAGTGATTCTGACATATATTTTTAATAAGGACATAGGGTTGACTATTTACACTATTAATTTCAAGAATGCACGCTTTGCCAGTTTTTAGATATGAGGTCAGCAGTTAAAAGTTGCAGCCGAAAGAAAAAAATATATAGTACGGCTCTGACGGGGTGTTAGTGATTCTGATATATATTTTTAATAAGGACATAGGGTTGACTACTTACACTATTAATTTCAAGAATGCACGCTTTGCCAGTTTTTAGATATGAGTCCAGCAGTTAAAACTCGCGTGTACATATAGCATAGAGTACGGCACTGGATCAATCAATGAAATATTTATGTTATTTGTCTGTAAGGGTATATAACCATATTGAATCTAAATCTTTTATTTGACTATGTTCGGAATTAACTGCTAGAATTTTAACTGCTGTCTTCACACTGGTAGATATTTTGTGTTGTTTTGAGAGCAAGAGATTTTTTGCGAAGAAAAGGCTACACCTACGCACAAATCATTTTATGATTTCAGTGGGTTTTCTTTTATATAAAAGATTAATTGTTGTCTTTATTTGTTACCTTTTTTTTACTTATTTATATTTACGGAAACATTTTCTTAAAGATGTTCTATGTATTTGTTTTTCTTTGGGAAATAAATTATTATTATTATATTATGTTTTTAAAGTGCGTACGGGACGGTTCTCATATCCGGCATGGTTTTCGCGGGACATCATTCAGTCAATCAAGGCTAAGCATAGAGTCTTACAAAAATGGAGGGCTACTGGTTCGGTTCTCTATTTAAATGAATTTAGGGTTTTGAGGTGTAGGATTAAGCGGGCAATTGAAACGTCATATAGCAATTATCTGCTTGAAATCCAGAATTGTGTTAAATCGGACCCTAAACAATTGTGGAGGTTCGTGCGAAGCAAATCTAGAAGAACGCGCATTCCCGGTAGTATGATTAGTGACAGCGAGGTCCTGCTGGAGAAGCCTGAGAATATAGTGACCGCTTTTGCCGATTTTTTTCAAAGTGCTTTTCTGCCATCGCAACAGGTGGACTATTATACTCCAGATGGAAATGCCGATATTCCGGTTAGTATTGGGGAGTTAAATGTGACAGACATTCTCGATTCATTGAAAAAGTTAAAACCCAAGATGACGGCAGGACCAGATAATATTCCCGCATTCGTTGTGAGGGATTGTGCCTATGCTCTGGCGGAGCCTTTGTGTATATTGTTTAATAAATCCATCTCATCACATGTATTTCCTGACGCCTGGAAAATAGCGCGAATATGCCCTTTACATAAAGCGGGCGATAACGATAGAATAACAAACTATCGCCCAATTTCAATAATATCGAATTTTTCAAAGATTTTCGAAACGGTATTGCAGAACAAATTATTAAATCAAGTTAAAAACCTCATATTGTGGGAACAGCACGGGTTTTTTCAAAAGAGATCGACGGTATCTAACATCGCAGAATTTCTGCAGGCTACCTATCCCGCCCTTGGAAAAGGACTACAGATTGACGCCATATATACTGACTTTTCAAAAGCATTTGATAGGATGGATCATATACAATAATGCAACTTAAAATGAAAAATGTCGGCTTCACCCATAATCTAATAAAGTTTTTCCAATCATATTTATGCTCACGCAGGCTGTATGTCGAATATAACAGGTTCAGATCACATGATTTCACTGCGACCAGCGGAGCGCCCCAGGGAAGTAATCTCGCGCCCTTATTGTTCGCCATATACATAAATGACATTACACAAAATATTGGGAGTGAATGTCTGTTGTTTGCCGATGACTTGAAGTTGTTTCGTGTTATTGAAAACTTGCAGGACTGTCGGGATCTACAGACCGATTTGAACCGCCTCGTAATATGGTGTACAGAAAATAGAATTCCACTAAACATAGACAAATGTAAGTATATGAGATTTTGCAAGGGGAGGAATATTCTTGAGATGAATTATAGTGTGGATGGAGCGGCCTTGGGGAGATGCGAGGTTGTCAGAGATCTTGGAGTTTGGGTTGATAGTGATTTGTCCTTTAACCATCATGTGGAGCGAATTGTGAATGATGCTATTCGAATTTTGGGTTTTATTGTTCGCTCTACTGTGGGTTTCCAAAGCGTGCCTTGTCTTGTGTCACTATACAACTCACTAATTAGACCTAAATTGGAATATGCGTCGGTTGTTTGGTCCCCTATATATCAGGTGCATATAAATAAAATAGAAGCTGTCCAACGAAAATTTTTAAAACATATTTATTTTAAAGTTAATGGCCAGTTTCCCTACAGATGATATAGCCATGAAACGTTCTAAAAACATTCGGATTTCAATCTCTAAACTATCGCAGAATTTATTCGTATCAGGTCTTCTTATTTAAGATTATTCATGCCATGAATGACTGTCCTCGTCTTTTGCAACATATCAATATAAATGCTCTCCAACATAATGCAAGAAATAGCAACATATTTCGAGTACCTCAAGCACACACTAACTATGAGGGTAGAGCGCCGGTTGACAGAGCTTGCAGTTTGTCCAATTATCATAAAATACACAGATTTGTTGACTTTTTCAATGAAAATTTTAACACTTTCAAGCGTCAGTTGCACGAATATCTAATTAGTTTAAACTTATAATTCTTATATTTTTTAGATTCATGTTGAGAAGGGAATGATTTTTTTTTACTCAAGATATTGGGTGGCGTGGCTTGTCAGCTTAGCGTACTCTTGGTTTTGTATTAATAATAATGAGTGTATTTTTATTTTGTTCTTATTCGTAGTGTAGTCAGTATTTGGTGTTATATTTAAGTCTATAAATTGCATAGAATTATTATTTTTAAGTTGAAACATTGTAATTGTCTTATAATTGGGTGTAAACCTGTTAGACATTAAAGATTTATTTATTTATTATTATATTGCTAGTATATAATTATCTAATGTAAATATGATTCAACACTCTTTTTATATGTGAATCATTCCAACTATTGCAATCGATAGTGGTTTTCGAATAATATAAATTGTATTTTATTAATCTCGTATTTTTATTTTAAGAAATATTTGTATAGTAACAGTTACACCCATTTTTTTCCTTTTTACTCTCCCGCACAGGGAATGTATTGTGAACGCGCAAAAATTTTTATTGAGATAAAGACGGATATAATCACTTTGAAGTTCCCTGAGACGATTAAGACCATTTCCAGATGGAAGTCTGTCTGTCTGTGTATGTGTCTGTATGTATTCTGTCACGATAGCGGCCAAACGCTTTAACCAATGGAGCTAAATGTTGGTATATGAGTTTGGGGGAGTCCTAGGATGGTTAGTCTTTGGATGAAATCGCTTAAGTCTTGTGATAGGGGTGGAAACAATCGCCAAATTTTTTTTGTTTGGAATACTAGGTAGGTATGTATTAAGAGAAAATATTTTAGGAAGTTTGACAATATTTACTTACAATTTATTTTTTGTTCAGTGCCTATGTTTCTATTACTTGACTTTTGTCAGCTAGTTTGTTTGTAGTAGCAAATATTATAATCTTTGCTATAAGAAATCGAAAATGGTTTTGAATGGACCAAGTATAATTTTAACCGTTGATCGAATTCATTGTATATTTGCCTTATACCTAGATATATAAAGTTAATAATACATCAATTTTTTATACATATTATTTCCAACTTTAAATATCGTCAATGATTTAATAACCGATGAAAAAGAATTAATTATATGGTTGTTATTATTTAGAGGTTAATAGGTATGTAGGTACAGCTATTTTTGGCAATAATTATTTAGGTATATTTCTTAATCTCAATTACTAGTGATAAAACAGTTAAACAGCTTGAGTGTTACAAAGCTGTTAAAAGTGAATTTAATGAGAGGTTATCGCAGGGTGAGAAGAATATAAAAATTAAACATGGTCAAAATGGTCAATTTAGAATAATTAGGGTAAATAATTCGGAAAACTGAGGTCGTTGTCCAATGGTAGTAATTATGATCAGCATGTTTATTGTATATATCAAAATGTTAGATACTAAAATAGATACAGTGGTGGCCGCTTTGAGTGAATCGGAGTATGACATTGTGATGCTCACAGAGACATGGTTACATGACAGTGTAAAAAATTCTGAACTTTTTTCCGATAATTATCAGGTGTTTCGGAAGGACAGAAACTTTGGGGTGGTTGATCTGGAAAGGGGTGGAGGGGTATTATTGGGAGTTAAAAATAGCATTAGTACTCGAAAAATTGATTCATCTTCATTTGACACAAATTTTCCTGAAATAGATTTTCTAGTTTGTAAATGCTCTATACAATTTGTGGTCTATTATATTCTGCTAGTTTATATTCCTCCATCATTACCGAGTAATATTCTGGAATCATTTTTGGAATCGATTGAGCATTTCGATGTATTGCATAATAATAATATATTATTTGTAGGAGATTTTAATATAAGTACATATGTTGATAACAATGTGAACAATAGGGATGTATACACGATGGTGAACTTCCAGAGCTTTTATAATTTAGTACAGCACAATACTATACTAAATACAAATAATCGAATATTGGATTTAGTTCTGTCAAACAGCACATGTGCTGTCAAACATGAAGAATGCCCTCTTAGTCCCGGAAGATAGTCATCACCCTAGTCTTAATATTAGTTTTTCTAAATTATTTAAAAAAAACTGTAAATTTAAAGCAAACAAGGAACTAAAGACTTATAATTATAAGAGGGCCGATTTTCTGTCATTGTATAGCTCGGTCCTTGATGCTGACTGGTCAAAACTGTATAGAATGGATGATGTCAACTTGGCTCTCGATGAATTCTACTCAAACTTATATTCTGTGATTGATCAACATGTCCCACCATATAAAAATTTTTCTCGTAATTTTCCATCATGGTACACATCTTCCATCATAAAAAATATTAAACAAAAAGAAAAATTTCTTAAAAAATATAAAAAGAAAGGTGATCAATATTATTTAGAAAAATTTAGATCACTTCGATTACAAATCAAAAGTGATACTCGAACTGCTTATAAAAACTATATTGAAAGAATCCAAAACAATATCAAAAATGAACCAAGGGAATTCTGGAAATATTTTCATTCAAAAACTAACTCGTCGAGGGTACCAGGAGTAATGACGTATAATGATATGGAATACAACAATCCTCAGGATATAGTTGATAATTTCGCAAAGTTTTTTGAAAGTGTGTATATCCATTCGTCAGAAAGTCTGGATGAACCGCGATTTTCATCTTGTGTGGACCCAGTCAGCATTGAAACTATAACTGAGAATGAAATTTTAATAGCGGGTAAAAATCTCAAGAATAAACTGACTTCTGAACCTGATGGTATACCATCGTTTTTGGTTAGGGATTGTGTTCCGGTTTTAGTTAGCCCCTTATGTTTTATTTTTAATTTGGCTATAAATAGTGGTGTGTTTCCAACTGAGTGGAAAAAGTCGAGGATTGTACCGGTGTTCAAGTCGGCGGATAAATCAAATATTGGCAACTACAGGCCTATATCAATTCTGTCAAATTTTTGTAAGATCTTTGAAACTGTATTGTTTGGTCGCATCTATCCCTCTGTCCGAAACATGATCACACCAATTCAGCACGGATTCATGTCAAAGAAATCCACAATAAGTAATTTAACTTTAATATCACAAAGTATCTCGGAGGTGATTGACAGTGGTGGTCGGATGGATGTGATCTACACGGACTTCGCGAAGGCGTTTGACAGGGTGGATCATGGCAGATTGATAATGAAATTGGACAAGTTCGGCTTTGTTAAGGACTTGCAAATCTTTTTGAAATCTTATCTGTTAAAAAGAGAACAGATTGTGTCACATAACGGTTACAGATCAGTTCCCTTCCATGCAGTTTCTGGAGTTCCTCAAGGTTAAAACCTTGGGCCCTTATTGTTTTTATTGTTTGTTAATGATTTGGAGGAAAGACTGACCTGTGGCAAGTTAATGTTTGCTGACGACTTAAAAATTTTTCTTGAAATAAAAAATATTAATAATTGTAATGAGCTTCAAGCAAATTTGAATCATGTATCGGAATGGTGTCAAACTAACCATTTACCTCTTAATCCAGCAAAATGTAAAATCGTGATGTATACAAAGAAAAAACAAAATATTCAATATAACTACAGCATAAATGACACAGCCATAACATCCTCTGAGACAGTGACTGACCTGGGAATCATCTTTGACTCTAAACTTAGTTTTGCTGAGCATGTATTAACTAAGACAGCGGAAGCCAATAAAACCTATGGTTTCATTATGAGAAATACAAAAGGCTTCAATAATATTCTTGCTTTACAAATTCTTTTTTCTACATACATTCGGCCTAAGCTTGAATACGGTTCGTTAGTCTGGTACCCTATATATAATGTTCATAAAGTTGCAATTGAAAAAATGCAGCGTAAATTTCTTAAACATCTTGTGTATAAGGAAGATGGAATATATCCTGAAAGGGGAGTTGACTATAATATATTGTTGACTAGATTTGATACGCGGAGCTTGGAAAAAAGAAGAATTTTGAATTCAATTGAGTATTTGTATAAGCTTCTACATGGAAAGGTTGACTGTTCTGAAATGTTAATGAATGTAAATATTAATGTTCCGAGATTTGAAACTAGATACAGTTCAACTTTTCACATTGCGAGAGCTAGAACCAATGTGTTGCTGCGTTCTCCTGTCAATATTATGTGTGGTAATTATAACTTGATTTGTGCAGACTGTGACATTTTCAATTCTGAGATGAGAGAGGTTCTGGAAGTTGCCATCCAACACTTCGGTAATTAGATATGGGTACTCATTTTAGTTTTATTTATTTTGTGCATTAGTGAATTATGATTTGGGTTTAAAATTATTAAAGTATTTGTCCTGTAAAGGGTTTTGTACTGTTGGGCAAATAAAGGCTATTATTATTATTAATATTATCATTTTATTTAATAAGAAATCAAAAACAGTTCAAATGATTAAAATGCATTTAATATACCTAATTGAAACGAATTCATTGCGTATTTGCAATTTAGACAACACAGCAATTTTATACACATCATAACAAGATTACGACAAAACACTCTGGCCAAGCGCACTGACGCATTATTGATCGTTACAAATACAGGGCGCAGAATACCTTGGAAACTACTACGTTTTCAGCATATTATTTTCCATATGAAATCTAAAATTTTCAAATGAGACTATTGTTTCTCTTAACTGTTTATTAAATTGTACTCTATTTCTGATTTTTTAAAATAATAAGAAAGTATTGGTGGATAAAATTAAAAAAAAACCTACTAAATTGAGAGTGAAGAAAGAATGTAAGGATAAACTGGTTGTAACAACAAGATCGGTGCAAAAAATATTGGTGAGAATTGTTTACGTGTAATGAAATAATAAAAACATTTTCATTAATTTTTCTGATTATATTTTATTGATGTTGTTTAAATTTATAATATCTAAATTAATTTAATTTAATTTTGAACAATAAGGAAGACATATGATAGGATATTGATTTGTTGTGTAGTAAAATAGATACCTAAATTGGTAGCAAAGGTTAAATTTATTAAATTCAAAATGTGAACATAGAGGTGGTGTTAACATCTGACAGGGCGTAGTAAATTGTAAGTCAAGCATCGAGTTTAAGTTTGTTTTATGAAATAATGAATAATTATGAAATAGTAGGTATACAAATATTTCTCAGTTTAATATTTTGGAGTAAGGTTATATGAGTACATCTTCAAAATTGAATTTCAATCAACTTAATATTTGGAAATGACAATTTTGCTGCGGATTGTAAGTTCAGTTGAATCAATTAAATGCTAAAGTGTTTTATTAAAATTCTATCAGGACGTTTAAGTATTAAGAGTATTTAAACTACGAATAACCACCTAACGTTAAATGAGGAGTCTACCACATTTAAAATAAAGTTTTCAAACTTTCTTGAACTTTTAGAAGTTTTTCGCATCATGGTTTTCTTATCAACTCAGATCTTCCTCTCTCGTTGCATGTCATCTTCCATAATTCGCGTACTTTATAACTAGATTTTATTGGTTTCATAAAAAGAAAAATAGGGCACCTATAGTTTGACCAAAGCTTAGGAGAATTATTGATAACACATCGCCCATCAAAAGCATTTTGTAAAAAATGAACGCTGAGTTAGCTACCATGTACAATGTCTGGGTTCCTACGCTACGATATTTTTGGCACAATTTCTAGCTATTAATCTGAAAGCTCAGGAGCTCGAGCAGCAACACCGCGCGAAAGTCAGTTAAAATTTTCTCTGATAGCCAAGCGGACATAAAGGCTGTATGCTCATCAAGATCAACCTGAAGAACATTGTCAAATCAGACTCTCTAATTTCGGGAAAAACAATGATCTGAATTCCAGGCCACTCTGGTTTAAATGGGAATGAAATGACCGACTCTCTGGCAAGAGAATGGATTAAAAGGGAATTTATCGGTCCAGAACCCATAACTGGCATAGCTTTTAGCTTAATACCTGGATGGTGACAAAAATTCAGAACTTTTGGCAAAATCCACCAGGTTTGGCACATTCGAAGGAGCTTATTAATCCATACAAATCAAGAGCCAGGCAGTTGTTGGGTATGAGTAGATCTAATCTGCATTGCATGGTGCGACTATACTTACACTGGTCACTGTCGATTGAATCATACTCTCTAGAGGTTGGGCCTTTTGGAAAATTCCGAATGCCTGGCGATCAAAAATTTCGATTTAAAGCACCACGCCTGGCCTGCGTGTTATGATGTTTTCGTATCGCATAGTCCGTTCATACATAATATACAGGGTGTCCGGAAAAAGGAGGTCAATCCATTAACGACAACGTTTTAAGATGTCATTTTTCATTTTAGCCCTCCATGTTCGATATACAGGGCGTCAAAGTTGAAAATTTAAAACCAATATTTCTAAATAATTCTAGTATTTATTGAGATATTGGATTCAAATTTAGTCTGTTGCTTCAGCATAAAGAGGTACTTCTTTCCAAAAAAGCACACAAAAAAAAATTCCTTAATAGCCGAAATACGGGATGATCAGTACCTATTGACCCCCCCCAAGTTTTTATCACCTAAGCCAATGACTTTTGAACTAAGTTTTTATAGGTTACTATGTATTTTTGATTATTTTTTAACTCTTATAAAATTTGGATAAAATCATTTGTTTTTGAGATATTTTGAAAAGTATTGGATCTTGTTGTCTACGCGGCTCGCGGTATTTTCACTACTAAATCAAGCATATTTAACTCAAATTACCATTACCGTGCATCAAACTAAGTACAGTTTTCGAAAAGATAATAAAACTAAACACTACGAACACGAAATTGTTTATTATTTTTAACTTAATTTGAAGCATCATAGTCAAATATTAATTATTTAAACATATTATTTTAAAAACATGAAAAAGTAACTAAATAAACATTAGATAAACTACCAGTCTAAAGAAATTGCTCGATATGACCCCCAATCTTTTCAATGCATATGCGAGCTCTTTTTAGTAAAGAAAATCTTAGTCTTTGAAAAATATGAGGCTTCAACCTAAAGTCTTCCCCAGCTTGTAAGATTCACTCTATTAAATGATTTTCACTCAAAATCGGAACCTTATAAACAAAATCTTTCATACAACCCCAGACTGAATAGTCCAAGGGAGTAAGATCTGGAGATCGGGGTGGCCATTTCACAGGAGCATCTTGGCCTCGCCCAATCCAGCGTTGGGGAAAGTTTTCATGTAAGTATCTCCTTACATTCCTAGCAAAATGCGCTGGTGCACCATCAAGTTGAAACCAAATATTTTGTCTAATTAAGAGAGGCAAATCGTCAATAAATCGGGCAGTATGTTTTGAAGAAATGCTAAAAATGAATCACCCGTCAAATTCCCTGGTAAAATTACAGGACCCAAAAATAAATTATCCACGACACCAACCCACACGTTGACTTTAAAGTTTACTTGATGATGTGTCTCTACTACGGCATGAGGATTTTCTTCTGCCGAGATATGTGTATTATGAATATTTGTGACCCCGTTTCTAGTAAAGGTAGCTTCGTCCGTAAACAAAATATTTTTAATGAAGTGTATATCTCTGTCGTGCATTTCGCATATCTACCTACATAGCCTAGATCTCATCTCAAGGTCTTGAGGCAGCAGATATTGTACTTCTTGAATGTGGTAGGGGTAAAGCTGCTGTCTTTTTAAAATCTGGTGTACTTCAGATTTCCCAATATTTTCAACCTGTTGGGCAAGAACTCTGGTACTAATATTTGTTGGTTCCTCGATGCTTGTTAAAATACTCTCCTTCTTTTCCGGTTGAATTAGACGGGGTCGACCGCAATTCCCTTTACGGTCTTCCCTAAAACTTCCACTGTGCCTTAGTCGCCTAACTAAATTTGAAAAATACCTTCGTCTTGAATGAATTCGATTAGGGAACTTTTCTGCGTACCGCCTAGCGGCTAAACTAGCGTTAGAGTTACATTTTCCTAGTAAATAAACAAAAATAAAATTTAACTGATTATAATCAATCAAATGCCTTTAAATCTTACCCATGATTAAAATCATATCCGTCATTTCCGAATAACATATAAAATTGTTTCGTCTACGATCCATTTTCGTTGTGTTTACTTATAAAATTACCGATAATTAAAAAATTATTAACTTTTAAACCTTAAACTACTGTCAAATTATGATAACTAATTTGACAACAATAAAACATTGCTTAAGTAGGTATCCAAGGTAACACCAGAGTTGCTTGATATTTCAACATTATAAGAATAGCCAGAGCCGCCGAGGCATCAAACAAGAGCCAATACTTTTCCAAATATCTCAAAAACAAATGATTTTATCCAAATTTTATAACAGTTAAAAATAATCGAAAATACATAGTAACCTATAAATAATTAGTTTAAAAGTCATTGGCGTACGTAATAAAAACTTGGGAGGGTCAATAGGTACTGAACATTCCGTATTTTGGCTATTAAGACATTGTTTTTTGAAAAGAAGTAGCTCTTTATGCTGAAGCAATACACTAAATTTGAATCCAATATCTCAATAAATACTAGAATTATTTAAAAATATTGGTTTTAAATTTTCAACTTTGACGCCCTGTATATCGAACATGGAGGGCTAAAATGAAAAATGACATCTTAAAACTCATATTATTTTTGCTCAAGGAATCTGTGGTTAACGGATTGACCTCCTTTTTCCGGATACCCTGTATAATACTCATAATAATAATTATTATAATTGCATTATTTGTATTATTTCCAATAAACTAACCTAACAAACTAACTACTTTATTAAAAAATTAGAAATAAAAAAAGTAGCAAGAATAGCTGGGATTTATATATATATACCAAATACCTAACTGGTGAAATTTTAAACGCAATTTTCTTGTGTATGCACATTTCAAAAGTAAGATATTGCTGTAAAGAGAATAAAAATTGCTTTCAAATGATGTACCACTCAACCCCTACTGCTACCTACTAACGCGTTCATCCTAGAACTCCCCCAAACTCATATACCAAATTGTACCTCAATTGCTTGAAGCGTTTAGGAGCTATCGTGGAAGAAAAAACATATAGACTTCCATCTGGTAATGGTGTTAGTCATCTCAGGGTACTTCCAATATTTGTCTTTATCTCAATTTTTTTTAGCGTGTTCACAATACTTTTCCTGGGTCGGGAAAGTAAAATGCTAGAATTATAAATAAATACGGCAACTCGTAATACACTGACGTACTTAGAAATTTGTTGACGCCTAGTTCAGAACATAATATGATATAAATTGTTGTTTTTTTTGATTTATTTTTAACTTTTTAACTAGTACATATCATGCATCTCTTTCTTACAGTTTCTGCTACCAAATGAAATATCATGTGCATCAAAATTGTGTTTGGAACACCCTGTATGTTCATATAAAATTGTAAAAATGGAAAGTTGATTGATTATTGCTTATTAGTATGGAATAAGATATTGATTCAATTGAAAATAAATTAAGAACTTATAAATAGATATATTAAAAAATATTACAATTTCAAAATAGTAACTTTGTTTATTTAAATTTTCGAGATACTCTGCAAAATATCG
The DNA here is from genome assembly GCA_911728435.2 of Apoderus coryli. NCBI lineage: Eukaryota > Metazoa > Arthropoda > Insecta > Coleoptera > Attelabidae > Apoderus > Apoderus coryli. Next base: position 2,513,703 of record OU452204.1, on the reverse strand, counting down.
AATTTGAGTCACCTGGTAAAACAGGTTTCCATGAAGAGCAATTGTATAAATATTCGATTTCCAAATTATTTAAAATGTTCAACTTGCGTTTCCTACAAATTATATATAATAATTGCTCTTTATGGAAACCTGTTTTACCAGCATGATATCTTTTTTAAAATCTGCTCTAATTTTTGTGTTTTTTTTTTCTAAATTAAACAATGCAATGATATTTTGAATAAATTCCGTGTTTTTAAAATTTTCTACAATTTTCTTAACACTACAGGGTGACTCAAATTCGATATTTTGCAGAGTATCTGGAAAACTTAAATAAATACTTAGTTAAATTTAAAGTTACTATTTTGAAATTGTAATATTTTTTATATCCAGGACAATTCAAAAATATTTAACTTACCATTTAAATTTTCTTGATAAAATTTAGTGCCACGATGCCACTATTTCTTATTGCAATAAACATTGAAATGTCAGGTTTCTTAATTAAAAAAACGCTGAACTTAGCTATATGATATTATACAAAAATTACATCTAGAATTATATACGTTATCATTATCATTTTTTAATGAATTTGAAAATATTATTTGTAAACTCATTGTTACGGATAGCATACTAATATGTGGCGGAGACCTGAATATCGATATGTTGGATGTTTACGGTAGGTTGCCGATGGATTTTTTTAATTTGATCGAGTCTTTAAATTTGAAGCAAGTTATTGGTATACCCACAAGGGTTTCTGGTTTTTCTTCAACATTGTTAGACGTGATACTAATTCCATCGGATGTGGATGATTTTGATTCTGGTATCTTTGATTTATCAGACATTTCTGATCATTTTCTCACGTTCATTAATTTGAGGATCGTTAGGTTACAACATAAATCAAGAACTTTTAGGACGAGAAATTTGAAATCCCTCGATCGGCGGCTTTTGAGTGATTTACTAGCGGTGACTCCCTTTGAGGACATTTTGCAGCTTAATGACACAAATGAAAAGGTTATACATTTTTCAAACTTGCTTCTTAATTTGTTTAATACAGTGGCACCTGAAAAAATATATAAAACCAAAAAAATGAATAAGCCATGGTGTACCGATACAATTAAACGAATGATTAAATTGAAAAATAAGGCATTTAATAAATACAAACGCACGAAACTTATACGGGACTGGAATTATTATAAACTCTTGAAAAATATGACAACATCTGCAATTAGTCAAGAAAAAAAATGCTATTTGGAATACTGCACAAACATTTATAAATCTAACCCCAAAGCCCTCTGGAAAAATCTCAGAAATCTCGATATTTATAGTAAGAAACCTATAAATAATATTCCTCAGGAATTGAATCATCCCCAAAATATCAACAATTACTTTTTACAACATTTAAATTATACACTCCCAGATATTGAACTGGTAAATTATTATAATAACAAAAAGTGCAATTTTGAGCAGTTGTTTGAGTTTTCATTAGTTGATGAGTATGCAGTTAAGGATTTTCTTTTGCAGATTAAAACAAATCCAATTGGCCCTGATCGGATAAATGTTGACATGCTGTTGTTCTGTTGTCCTCGTATACTTCCTTTTATCACACATATAGTTAATTCTTGTTTATTGTCTGGTGTCTTCCCCGATCTCTGGAAGATCAGTAAAGTTATTCCGCTGGTCAAGATTAAGGATGCCATTGATTTTGGTAACCTTCGCTCAATATCTATAATGTCACCTCTTTCGAAAATTTTGGAAAAGGTCATGGCCACACAAATTAAATTTCATTTAACAACACATAATATACTACCGTCAACACAGTCCGGGTTTCGTAAGGGCTTTAGTTGTACGACTGCACTTCTTGATATTGTAGACGACATTTTGCGTGACCTGGATGGTGGTAAATCTTCTACTCTACTTCTAATTGATTACTCTAAAGCATTTGATACTATCAGTCACGATATTCTATTAGCGATCCTCAATTTCTCAGGTTTCTCTTCAGGTGCTATAGATTTTCTCTACAGTTATCTACATGGTCGTAGTCAGTTCGTGGAAACTCAAAATGGTTGTTCTGACATAGGAGGCATATATTGCGGTGTTCCACAAGGATCGATTCTGGGTCCCTTACTTTTTTGCTTATATACATCTAATCTTCCATCTTGTCTAAATTTTTGTAGCCCCTATATGTACGCGGACGATAGTCAACTTAGATTTTCATTTTATACAGAGGATATCGTCAACGCATGTGAACAAATACAACGAGATTTGACGTCACTTTTGTCTTGGTCAGATAGACATAATTTAAAAATAAATCCATCCAAGACAAAGATGTTGGCGTTTGGTAGGAACAAGACGTTGGTTCATCAGGGTCTTATAGTTAGCATTGGCGACACACCTATAACCTATTTTAATTCAGCTAGGAATTTGGGAGTTGAGATGGATTCGGATCTCCGTTTTACAGGCCATGTCACAAAATGTATCAGTAAGGCCTATTCTGCTTTGAAAATGCTGTACCCACACAGACATAGTCTCACTAAGCATTTGAAAATCAAACTCACAGATGCACTTGTTTTAAGTAGCTTTAATTACTGTGATATTGTCTACGGCCCTTGTTTACTTCAGTCTGATAAGGATCGTATTCAAAGGGTGCAAAAGTCTTGCTTGAGATACATATACGGTATTAGGAAGTATGATCCAATAAGTCACAAATTGATCTGCGCAAAATGGCTGTCAATGAAAGATAGAAGATTTCATCATGCTGCCTGTTTTTATCATTCATTGATACTTCACGAACATCCTCCATATTTATATCGGAAAATTGGCTTTAGATCTGACGTGCATAACCTCAACCTCAGGTTTAGAGGACTTTTATCGCCAACTCCTCACCGTACATTGTTGTTCGAGCGCTCATTTACTTACAACATTTATTGCACGTATAACGGAATTCCGCATAATTATAAGACTTATAAGCCTTCGACGTTTCGATTAGTACTACGAAAAAGTCTATTGAATTTGGTATAGATATTGTTTGATAATTTTGTTTTTGGTGTTTATTATATATATATATAATCTGTCTTTTTGGGTTATAAATAATTATATTTCATTTTCTGGGTTAGGATACACATATCAGTTTTACTGCCTCCTAACCCTTTTTGCAGATATTTTTTTTTTCTTGTGTATGTTATAATTTTTTGTATATTATGTTGTATATTATGTCTGCAAATAAACTGTTTATTATTATTATTATTATATGTAGAAAAATGTAACAATTATATAGGATGTTTCATTCCAGCCCAAATTTTCATAGCTTTCCGATTTGTACCCTTCAATACTGATCTCGGCCTTTCCCATAGGAACGCCGTTTATATGTTTCAATAGTTTCAAAGCAAAATGAATAGTTTGTCAACATCTTCAAATGCTTTGCTACATTGGTCATTTGGATCGACAGTCTTAATGGGTCTGCTGTCATCGCAATTCAATGGACTTGAAGCAATTTCAGCTGTAAGTTTGGCCGGACTAGCATCGACTTTATCAGGTAATAATTTAGTAATAAATAATTGATAAATTATTTAAAAAATAACGAGCTCTATTGAAAAAATCACAAAAGATAGACGGAAATAATACAAGACTGAAAAAATACAACCACTAAACGCGGCAAACCATTATGTCCTTATGATAGCATCACTCACATAATATTATATAGGGGCATTAAACTGCAATTAATGCATTAGGTCTGAGAAAGGGTGCTAGACCGGATAAGTTACGAGCAATTATCATAATAAACTGTAAGGACAATTTATTGAACCCCTTGTTTTTTAATTTATAATACGAGTAAATCTTCTTTTATGATTCCCTTAGATAAAAATGGTGATCGGGTTAATATAAATAATTGAAATCCTATATCTATGGCCATTTTTGGTAAAATTTTTGTGAAAGTTGTTTATGAATTCACAATTAGACAATCCAAAGCCATAATAATAATCGAACAGCTTGGATTTGTACAGAAACGATCAGTTGGAACAAATTTAGTTGATTTTATGAAGTACATAGTAAATAGGATAGATGAGCGAGTACAGGTTGACACTGTGTATTTGTGTATACTTACCGTTTCAGCAAGGCTTTTGATAAAATAGGTCATGCCATTCTTGTTCACCGTCTGGTTGATGCCAGTCTGTCTTATTTGTAAAGTGCATATGGTCGTACATTTTACATCTTTTCGGGTGTACCTCAGGGAAGTTACCTCTGACCGCTCCTGTTTGTACTCTATATGTATAAATGACATAAAATACTGTTTTAAACACTCCAATTTTAAACTATTAGCGATGATCTGAAGATGTATTATCTAATAAAATTAGGTACTGAGTGACTGCCAATTGTCGCAAGGCGATTTGAATAATATTGTTCTGGGAGAAGTTTATTTCTGAATTTCGACAAGTGTTTACTTTTACTCGAAAGAAGCGCATTATGAATTATGAATAAAAGATTGAGGATTCTGTGTTTCAGAAACAAAGGGTCATGATGGATTCTAAAATGATAATTAAGAGCCATATTGAAAAATCAATTAACAACGCAAATAAAACGCTTGGTTTTGTGGTGCGAAATACTAAATCTATTAGACACCTTCAAACATTATTACAATTTTATTATGCATTTATGTTCAGTAAGGTGAATTTCGCTTTAACTGTCCGGAGCCCTGTTATTTGATTTGTAAATAAAGACTGGAGAGTATTCAACATAATTGCTTAAAACATTAATTATTATGCTCCGAAGCTCTTTAGTGCTTTGCTTAGACATATGAGAGAGCTCCCACCTAAGTCATTTGTGGTTGGGATTAAATATTTTCTTATTCGTAGCTCATTTTATTCTTTTGATGAGTACTAATTTTAACTTTTGTTGTAATTGTTTGTTTAAAAATAATGCTTGTTAAATTCTATCTATGTTTTGTTTGTTGTGTCTGATAAACACAATCTCAAACTCAAACCGATGACTGGGTTAATTTATAACAATAATTCTGATTTGTTGCAAGTTTGTGTTTGTAATTAGTGTTTTTGTTTTATTCATCTTCTTAATTGATGTGTAGGTATATATTTGTAGATTATATTGTGACAAGTGTAATGATCTACGTACTAGCACAAAATGAATAAATAAATGATTGGATTTTAATTTAATTATAAAATTAATCCTAATTAATCCCAAAAAAAATTCCTATCTAAACAATACAAATTACAAACTCTCAATATACGACATAAAGATGAATTTTTACATAGTCCATTATGATGTTATTATTTGAAAATTTTCATTTTTTTTTCTCGTAAGAACCTGTTATCATAATATTGTTTTATACAGGGTTAGCAAAAAGTATGATAACCCTTCAATATATCACGAACGGTAACTGACATGTAAAAGTTTCATACAAAACTTGTAGGTTTTTTTTAGGAGCATTTACTGGCTGTACTTTAAAATATACTGGGTGGCCCAACAAAGCGCAGTTGATCAAAGTTGTGATTGTTTAAATGGAACACCCTATATTTGGCATCAATTTTGAATTGTTTGGGGAATTTAAAAATTATCTTAATAAAGAACTTCTTATCTCTAAACACACTATCTACCGAGTTATCGACACTTGAAATCACAGAAATAGAAACAAAAAACACCGCAGATACCTTGTTTGATTTCAAATGTCGATAACTCAGTAGCGAGTGAGTTTATTGATAGGATGTTCTTCATAAAGTTAGTTTCAAATTCTTCCAGCAATTCAAACATGATGTCAAATATAGGGTGTTCCATTTAAAAAATCAAAACTTTGATCAACTGCGCTTTGTTGAGTCACCCAGTCTATTTTAATGTACTGCCATTAAATGCCCCTAAAAAAACCGACAAGTTTTGTATGAAACTTTTTTACACATCATTTACCGTTCGTGATATATTGAGGGGTTTCCATACTCTTTGCTAACCCGGTATATAAACAAATTAGTTAATACGAGTAGATTTCTCTAATATACCCCAACTTAATTCTGAATAATGTTAGAGATCTAAGGGTGTATATGTTTTAAAGATTTTGGTATTAATTAGGAATTAACTGATTCAATGAATGATTTACAGCACTATGTGGTTGTACTTCTCATCCAAACGATGAAAACCAGTTCAAAAAACGACGTTTCAGTGACATATTAGATTTCCTCATAATTTGGCTTGATATTTTGACGAATCTAGTCGCATTATCTACATGTGCCCGATTGGCTAGTGCTACAATAGACTACATAAGTCAGGAACATTTTAGAGATTTTCTATTCGGATTGGAACAGCATTCTTTGGGCGAACCATGGCCAGATGTTTTAGGTGTGACTATTGTTATTGCTGTAACTGCTATGTTTATGTTGGGATTAGAAGTACGCTAATTATGATAATGAAGAAATTGTCTATGCGTTTATACTTTGATTTTTATTGTAGCAATCATCTACAACAGCTGGTTTATTATTTCTTGCAGCAGTTTGTAATTTTACCTTTTTCACTGCAATCGGAAGTTGTCATACTATAACGGGATTTTCCGATTGGAGACGTAATGTCCAGTTCCATTCTTTGAAAAGAGTAAGTAATTTTGCAGTATTTTTTGAATTTATATCAACATTTAAAATGTTCTTTTAGGTTCTTAAGGCATCTTCGATATGTTATTTTGCGTTTGTTCACAAAATATCTCCTACTCAAAAATGTAAACGAAGTGTACTGTATGCACTTCTGGCATTACCGCTTTGTTTCTACGTAATCATAATTTATGTGTTTTCATTGATGACTAATAACAGGTACCTAAGTAATTTTAAATATGTAGATGTTTTATCGTAAAATAAAAGAAAAAATGGCTTATTTTAAAATAAAAATAAATTTCTATATGCGATTTGTAATTTTCCGGTAGATTTTTGAGTAACTTTTAAAACAAACAAAATTATAGATAATATCCAAGGTGTCCATCGAGAAGCAAATCGATCTGTATATAGAAAACTATAAATAGGAGAATTTTGAAAACTAGGCAGTGTAACTATGTCGACGAAGGCAGATGAGATAAAATAGTTAAGTTGTTGACACTTCCAGTTATACCGGAAGTAGGTGTCAAATTCCTAATTTCAAATAGAACACCGTATATATTATTATAGTTTTGTGTATTCTGCCCTATACCTAATTCTTACCATTTCTGACTTATTTAAGGTCAAAAATTACTTTTGTGGGCTCTAAAATAATTATAAAATTTGCATATAAAGAAACCTGCATTAATTCATTTAAATACTATTTCTATCTCAAAAATAGTCATTTTATGAGAGCTTTGAGCTGTTTTGGTAAATATTAATACAGTGTGTGCAAAATATCATATCAATCATGAAAATGAGAAAACTGCCAAAAGTCAATATTTTTAAATAGAAACCTCAATATTTTATAGTTTTATCTTATCAAGCAATAAAAATAAGGGTAAATTTGTAAAAGACTGTATATCTGTAAAATGTTTAGTTTTTGAAATATTGCCAAATGAATTGCAGTTGCAAATTATACACATGAAGATTATTTAAATTTGTTTATTATTTATGGACAATGTGATAAAGTAATATCAAGAGCATGTGACACATTTGCTAATCGCTTTCCACAGAAACAGAAGCTATTACAATCTGCTGTTAAACAAATTATTGAAAATTTTAAGAACTTTGGACACTTCAAGATACCAATGTAATATTTAATTTAAAAAAGGAAAACACTAAATGTAGAACAATTCAAAGAAACATTATTTTTTAAAGTAAATGTTCGAATTGACGACTTTGAACTTCGAGACATTTTACGTATCTGAGCAATAATTGTTCATTAGTCGCTCTTCTTATTGACACACGTCTTAAATTTACAAATTAATTTCGCACTCGCTGCTACAATCTTCCATAGTTGTTGCGGGCGTAATATATGCTGGAGTTTTCATGAGTTCAAATGAGTAAATTGCAGTTGCAAATTATACACATGAAGATTATTTAAATTTGTTTATTATTTATGGACAATGTGATAAAGTGATATCAAGAGCATGTGACACATTTGCTAATCGCTTTCCACAGAAACAGAAGCTATCACAATCTGCTGTTAAACAAATTATTGAAAATTTTAAGAACTTTGGACACCTCAAGATACCAATGTAATATTTAATTTAAAAAAGGAAAACACTAAATGTAGAACAATTCAAAGAAATATTATTTTTTAAAGTAAATGTTCGAATTGACGACTTTGAACTTCGAGACATTTTACGTATCTGAGCAATAATTGTTCATTAGTCGCTCTTCTTATTGACACACGTCTTAAATTTACAAATTCATTTCGCACTCGCTGCTACAATCTTCCATAGTTGTTGCGGGCGTAATATATGCTGGAGTTTCCATTGTGCCTTAAATAAAATAATAATAATAATAATAGTCTTTATTGACAACCATAAATTAACATACATTGTTTACCTACAAAAAAAAAAAACATCTGGAGGTCAAAAGGTGAGGTTTGGATTCAATTTCATAAGCTGTCTTATGAAAAGGATCCACTCTCGAGTGATGATTCACTCTGTACACCTAACCTAAACTCAACGAGATTCTATAAAATAGTTATAAACTAAGCGTAAATATACATATTTGCATACAAACAAAAATAAGAGAAAAAAAAAACAACAAAATAAATAATAATAAATAAATAAATAAACGATTTATTGTGTGATAATATTTTACAAATAACATTTACAAAATAATAATACATTATAATAATCGTACATATTATACATCAAATATTAAATATACATCTGGTACGACAATCATCACACAAAAGGAAAAGAGATTTGGCTTTAAGCCATTCTTCCACTCTACCCATTCCTAAATTAATATACATATCAGAAAGTAAATTGTAAGAAAATAAAACCAAAACTCAAAACAAAAACAAAAACTTACTGTGCCAAACGCAACCATAATTGTGTTTTAAATCGTGGCAAAGGCAAGTCCAACAAATCATTTACTTTGTTCAGAAGTTGAGGCGCCACATAAGAGAAGCAGCCCTCAAACTTCGAAGTTACATGCTGTGGAATCGTGAAAGTATTATGCCGTATATTCACACTATGAATTTTAAAGATCAAAAATAGACATTAAAACCAGTATTCACAATATTAATCCAGATCAAAGAATGGGTATGAATGGGTATGATGGGTATGACGCAACATGATTTAATGATGTTAGTTCTTGTGGGAGGGAATTGTAAATTTTGAAAACTGAATATGAAAAGGATCTTTTGAAGAAAGTATACTTATGTTTTGGTGCCGAAATGTGAGAACGGAAGCGAGTATTTCTATTATGTATGTCACTAAGAAATTCAATTTTACTAAATAAGTATTTGGGTTTTTTTTAATTAATAACTGAGTGAAACAATGTGCAACTTCTATCTTTCATATTAAGCCAATCAGCTGTCTTCAATTTGTGTGATATAGGGTGACGCTTCCGAATTCCATATATTAATCTTAAGCAGCTGTTTTGCATTTTTTGAATTCTCATTGAATCGGTTTGTGTTAAGCAAGGATTATACAAAACATCCGCGTAATTTAAATGGCTTAAAACAAGTAAATCACAAAGATATTTTTTTAAATCCACGGTTAGAAGGCGTCGAATAGGATATAGAGTTTTCAGGTACATAAACGCACATTTTAATTTCTTTGTTATATATGTAGTAAACCTCAGTTCACAATCCAAAGTAACTTCAAGGTTTTTAACCTCACCACAGAGTTCTAACCCTCGGTTATTAATTTTAAGTTTAAAGTTCGTTTGTACATTTTTCCGAGTTTTGGCTGGACCAAATAATATAAATTGGGATTAATTAATAGAGCTCGATCGACCGAATGTTCGTATAGTAACTGTAAATCCTCATTAGTTCTATCTATTGCGGTATTTATATTTGACGCGTTGAAGGAGTAATAGAGTTGTATCGTCGGCATAGAAATGTGAGTGGCAGCCTTTTAAACATGTATATAAATCTGATGTATACAGTGTGAACAATGTGGGTGATAATATAGAACCTTGTGGTACCCCACAAATCAAAGGAAGTTCTTTGGAACACGCCTGTCTAATCAAGCACAGAAAGATCTGGGGGGCGTCGTGGCCAAAGAAAAGAACCATTGTTGGCTATCCATCGATCGAGAAAAGCGTTTTGCAAAAAGTCATCGATTACATATGCACCATGTGGAGGTTCCCCTTTATGTTGATAAAAAATGTTTCTATAATCAGCGAGGCCAAATTTTATAAATAGTTGGCTTCCAAATCACGCAATATGTTCAAACAGCTGTCACCTGCAAAAATAATAAGATTCTTGTGCGTTAAGAATAATTTAGCTCACCATGTAAATTTTCTTGACAAAATTTCAATGTCACATCGCCGTCGTTTCTGATTGCGCAGTAAACATTGAAATGCCAAGATTCTTGAAAATTCTCATTTCTATACATATGCGGCTTCTCAATACTCAATTCAAGGAACAATTTTTTGTAAATTTTGCTTCTGTCGGCGTCGTTCCAAATAATATTGTCTAAAAAATTATTGTTTTCTTGAACCCCCGCTAAAATAAATTCACAGAATGCCACTCGTCTCGTAAAGTCCACCTCTTTTAGATGCTGGACTATTGAAAACGCGTTTTTATGTTCTTGATATTACTTTATCACATTGTCCATAATTAATAAATAAATATATAGAAAATTATCATCATCCATCAGTAAACTTAAATAATCTTCATGTGTATACTTTAAACGCTCCGGTATTGTTAATAATAATAATAATAATAATAATAATAATAATAATAACTATGGCTAACCCCAATTGGCTGGCGGTAGCCATAAAACGCACACCATTTTCTATGAAAGATGAGTCAAAGGAGAAATGAAAGAATGCGGCAGCCTGGAATGCCCCAGGGCACGTCTGGAGCCAACGCTGGACGTGGCAGTATGCGATCCGTTGGTGGTAGGTTGCTGAATAGGCGGGCACCTATCGCTCAAGAAACTACAGCCAACAGCAATAATGTGGAAATACCACCAGCTGACCCACAACCAGCAGCCAATGTTAGGGAGGATAATCCTCCCCCCATAGCTCCTGGACGCAGTAGACGCATGAGATGGAGTACTAACTTGAATAAGGATGTCATGCGCTACTACTTCATAGCCACAAGCCTCGAAACGGATTTTACTGATTATAGGGATAGACTAAAGAATATGTTTGCTGCTGAACATCCAGAACACAATGATATTACAGCACAACGCCTATCCGATCAGCGTAGAGCAATACAGAGAAACAATCTATTAACCCAAATTGAAATTCAGTATATTTTAGACAGAGTGAGGGAGGAACTAAATATACCTCATACGCCCAATCAGTCTTTTGAGGATGACAATGTTTATGGTACCCATACACCCTCAGATTCGCCACGTGGTTCACCATTCAATAACATAGATATAGAGATTCCTCAAGAGCCCCACCAAGAGGACGAAATACTTAATACTTACCATGCTAACTTACTGAAATACCTTGGAATGGACCCTAACGTTAGACCTCCCATACAAAAACTTAGATTTAACAAGAACACAGGAACACTTATAAATAGAGCCAATTCCATCCTAGAACAAACGCTAAACGATGGTATGAATCTTGAAGAGGTACATTCCACGATATATTGCGCGGCAATTACCGTAGTGAGCCTTAATCAAAAATATACATCACCTAACAAAAAAAATACAGATGGGTATTTACCATCATGGCAACGCCGCCTCACCAATAAAATTAATGGCCTACGAAGGAGTATCGGTAAAACTCAACAGTACCACGACGGAAATAGAAACAACAGATTGCTTAGAACACTGCCGACAGACTTAAAAGACATTATACAAACAATCAATGCCGAAACGGAAAATAAAGTGCGTACATACCTTGATACACTTAAACAAAAGTTAGCAGCATACTCAGCTCGATTAAAGAGATACAGAGAAAGTTACTCAAGACGCAGAGACAACAGCCTATTTTCGAACAATGAAAAGGCGTTTTACTCATCACTATCAAAAAAATATGATAACCTTAACCCCCCAGATCTTGAAAGTCAGACCAACTACTGGACGAGTATATGGTCACAGAGCAATAACCATACAAAAAATACTTGGATAAACCAAGAAATGAAAGCACAGAACTCTCTACAACCAATGAATGAAATTGTAATAACCCAAGCAGATCTAACAGCTGCTTTAAAGAAAATTGCAAATTGGAAAGCGCCCGGACGCGATGGCTTGCATAGCTTTTGGTATAAACGATTCACAGCTTGTCATGAACTCTTAGTTAACAATTTCAACGATGTCATTAGATTTCCTAACAACTTTCCAACATTTTTAACTGAAGGACTTACTTATTTAATTCCAAAGACTGATAACCCGGATCACCCTTCGTTGTTTCGTCCCATTACATGCTTGCCGACCCTTTATAAGATCCTTACGTCGATATTATGTGCTAAACTTGAAGACCACCTGGAACTGGCTCAAGTGATGACAGATGAGCAGAAAGGTGCTAGACGCAACGTTATGGGATGCAAGGAGCAGCTGGTTGTCGATTCCGTAGTTATGCAGCAGTTGAGGGTGGGGCAGAGAAATGCACACATTGCATACATCGACTATAAAAAAGCATTTGACTCTGTCCCTCACTCTTGGCTCAAATTTGTATTGACACTGTATAAAGTACATCCTACGCTTATACTTTTTCTTGAGACAACTATGAGGGCCTGGCGAACCACACTGTCTCAAAAAATAAATAACGAACTAGTATTTAGCGGGAGCATACCTCTGCGCAGAGGTATCTTTCAGGGGGATTCGCTCAGTGCCCTATGGTTTTGTCTGTCTCTAAACCCAATTTCAAACACTCTTAAGAAAACAGAGTATGGAGTAAAATTAAAAAATAATGTACAGGATCTCTTAGTAAGTCACCTTTTCTATGTTGATGACCTAAAAGTATATGCAGCAAATGACAGACAGCTGAGAGCCATGCTAAAGCTGGTGCATGATATGAGTTCGGACATAGGTATGACTTTTGGACTGGAGAAGTGCCGCACGATCAAAATGGTCAAAGGGGTACTTAAAGAGTCACAACCTATAGAAATTAATAACGAGGTCGTCATACAAGGTATTGAAGAACCCTATAAATACCTGGGTATAGATCAGACCCATAAAATAGAACATACAACGATGAAATCGAAACTGTCTACTGAATTTGAAAAGCGAGTTAAGCTAATTATCAAAACAAAACTAAACTCAAAAAATATCGTTAAGGCTATAAACACATATGCAATATCTGCCTTAACCCATTCCTTTGGCATAATCAGATGGTCTGATACAGATCTTGATGCACTAAATAGACGAATCAGAACACTTCTAACGCACAAAAGAATGCATCACCCAAATGCATGCACTGAGAGAGTCACATTGCCTAGATGCCTGGGAGGTAGAGGTTTAAAAGATGTTAAAGCAATGTACTATGAACAGCTGGATAATATTAGAAAATATTTTTACAAAAACTCGGATAAACCGATGTACCGTGCAGTGATCGAGGCAGATAAAAATTTGACCACACTTAATTTAAAATCCCGAGAATATAACCCAAAAACACACATTACTACCAACGAGGATAAAATTAGGATGTGGTCAGGAAAGCAACTCCATGGAAGATTTTACAACTCCGTTCAAAACAATTACGTTGACAAATCCCTCTCTTTTATGTGGGCTACAAAAGGTTACCTCCATCCTGAAACTGAAGGATTCTTAATGGCCACGCAGGACCAAGTTATAAAAACACGAAATTACGCCAAATACATACTGGGAGAAGACCTGAGTTCTGATAAATGCCGCAAGTGCGGAGCTGTTTCCGAAACTATAGATCATATTTTGGGATCCTGTAACACACTAGCAAATACGAAGTACTTGACTCGACACAATCAAGTAGCACATATAATCCATCAGAAAATACTGATAGACAGAAAAATGAAAACCGAAATTGTCCCCTACTACAAATATGTGCCAAACGAAGTTGAGGAAAACGATCAATTTAAAATATATTGGGACAAAACAATTTACACCGATCATACAATAGAACACAACCGTCCTGATATTACATTAATAGACAAGAAAAAACACACAACATATCTAATTGATGTTTCTATACCAGGAACACACAATCTGCAACAAAAACATACGGAAAAATTAAACAAATATCAAGCGCTTCAACATGAAATAAAGCGCATCTGGAATATGAGGGAAGTGTACATAATACCTATAATACTATCGTCGATAGGAGTAATACCGAAAAATTTGGAAAAGAACCTAAAAATGATTCAAATCCCTATTACCGTAATTGAGGAGATGCAGAAAGCTGCGATACTGCAATCTCTCAACATTGTGAGATCTTTCTTGGCTGTTGGCAATGCTCATGAATCTTGAAACCTTGTTTTCCGATTCTAAAGCAAAATATACCCTTATGGTGAAAAAAAAAAAAAAAAAAAAAAAAAAAAAAAAAAAAAAAAAAAAAAAAAAAAAAAAAAAAAAAAAAAAATAATAATAAGATCCTTACGTCGATATTATGTGCTAAACTTGAAGACCACCTGGAACTGGCTCAAGTGATGACAGATGAGCAGAAAGGTGCTAGACGCAACGTTATGGGATGCAAGGAGCAGCTGGTTGTCGATTCCGTAGTTATGCAGCAGTTGAGGGTGGGGCAGAGAAATGCACACATTGCATACATCGACTATAAAAAAGCATTTGACTCTGTCCCTCACTCTTGGCTCAAATTTGTATTGACACTGTATAAAGTACATCCTACGCTTATACTTTTTCTTGAGACAACTATGAGGGCCTGGCGAACCACACTGTCTCAAAAAATAAATAACGAACTAGTATTTAGCGGGAGCATACCTCTGCGCAGAGGTATCTTTCAGGGGGATTCGCTCAGTGCCCTATGGTTTTGTCTGTCTCTAAACCCAATTTCAAACACTCTTAAGAAAACAGAGTATGGAGTAAAATTAAAAAATAATGTACAGGATCTCTTAGTAAGTCACCTTTTCTATGTTGATGACCTAAAAGTATATGCAGCAAATGACAGACAGCTGAGAGCCATGCTAAAGCTGGTGCATGATATGAGTTCGGACATAGGTATGACTTTTGGACTGGAGAAGTGCCGCACGATCAAAATGGTCAAAGGGGTACTTAAAGAGTCACAACCTATAGAAATTAATAACGAGGTCGTCATACAAGGTATTGAAGAACCCTATAAATACCTGGGTATAGATCAGACCCATAAAATAGAACATACAACGATGAAATCGAAACTGTCTACTGAATTTGAAAAGCGAGTTAAGCTAATTATCAAAACAAAACTAAACTCAAAAAATATCGTTAAGGCTATAAACACATATGCAATATCTGCCTTAACCCATTCCTTTGGCATAATCAGATGGTCTGATACAGATCTTGATGCACTAAATAGACGAATCAGAACACTTCTAACGCACAAAAGAATGCATCACCCAAATGCATGCACTGAGAGAGTCACATTGCCTAGATGCCTGGGAGGTAGAGGTTTAAAAGATGTTAAAGCAATGTACTATGAACAGCTGGATAATATTAGAAAATATTTTTACAAAAACTCGGATAAACCGATGTACCGTGCAGTGATCGAGGCAGATAAAAATTTGACCACACTTAATTTAAAATCCCGAGAATATAACCCAAAAACACACATTACTACCAACGAGGATAAAATTAGGATGTGGTCAGGAAAGCAACTCCATGGAAGATTTTACAACTCCGTTCAAAACAATTACGTTGACAAATCCCTCTCTTTTATGTGGGCTACAAAAGGTTACCTCCATCCTGAAACTGAAGGATTCTTAATGGCCACGCAGGACCAAGTTATAAAAACACGAAATTACGCCAAATACATACTGGGAGAAGACCTGAGTTCTGATAAATGCCGCAAGTGCGGAGCTGTTTCCGAAACTATAGATCATATTTTGGGATCCTGTAACACACTAGCAAATACGAAGTACTTGACTCGACACAATCAAGTAGCACATATAATCCATCAGAAAATACTGATAGACAGAAAAATGAAAACCGAAATTGTCCCCTACTACAAATATGTGCCAAACGAAGTTGAGGAAAACGATCAATTTAAAATATATTGGGACAAAACAATTTACACCGATCATACAATAGAACACAACCGTCCTGATATTACATTAATAGACAAGAAAAAACACACAACATATCTAATTGATGTTTCTATACCAGGAACACACAATCTGCAACAAAAACATACGGAAAAATTAAACAAATATCAAGCGCTTCAACATGAAATAAAGCGCATCTGGAATATGAGGGAAGTGTACATAATACCTATAATACTATCGTCGATAGGAGTAATACCGAAAAATTTGGAAAAGAACCTAAAAATGATTCAAATCCCTATTACCGTAATTGAGGAGATGCAGAAAGCTGCGATACTGCAATCTCTCAACATTGTGAGATCTTTCTTGGCTGTTGGCAATGCTCATGAATCTTGAAACCTTGTTTTCCGATTCTAAAGCAAAATATACCCTTATGGTGAAAAAAAAAAAAAAAAAAAAAAAAAAAAAAAAAAAAAAAAAAAAATAATAATAAGATCCTTACGTCGATATTATGTGCTAAACTTGAAGACCACCTGGAACTGGCTCAAGTGATGACAGATGAGCAGAAAGGTGCTAGACGCAACGTTATGGGATGCAAGGAGCAGCTGGTTGTCGATTCCGTAGTTATGCAGCAGTTGAGGGTGGGGCAGAGAAATGCACACATTGCATACATCGACTATAAAAAAGCATTTGACTCTGTCCCTCACTCTTGGCTCAAATTTGTATTGACACTGTATAAAGTACATCCTACGCTTATACTTTTTCTTGAGACAACTATGAGGGCCTGGCGAACCACACTGTCTCAAAAAATAAATAACGAACTAGTATTTAGCGGGAGCATACCTCTGCGCAGAGGTATCTTTCAGGGGGATTCGCTCAGTGCCCTATGGTTTTGTCTGTCTCTAAACCCAATTTCAAACACTCTTAAGAAAACAGAGTATGGAGTAAAATTAAAAAATAATGTACAGGATCTCTTAGTAAGTCACCTTTTCTATGTTGATGACCTAAAAGTATATGCAGCAAATGACAGACAGCTGAGAGCCATGCTAAAGCTGGTGCATGATATGAGTTCGGACATAGGTATGACTTTTGGACTGGAGAAGTGCCGCACGATCAAAATGGTCAAAGGGGTACTTAAAGAGTCACAACCTATAGAAATTAATAACGAGGTCGTCATACAAGGTATTGAAGAACCCTATAAATACCTGGGTATAGATCAGACCCATAAAATAGAACATACAACGATGAAATCGAAACTGTCTACTGAATTTGAAAAGCGAGTTAAGCTAATTATCAAAACAAAACTAAACTCAAAAAATATCGTTAAGGCTATAAACACATATGCAATATCTGCCTTAACCCATTCCTTTGGCATAATCAGATGGTCTGATACAGATCTTGATGCACTAAATAGACGAATCAGAACACTTCTAACGCACAAAAGAATGCATCACCCAAATGCATGCACTGAGAGAGTCACATTGCCTAGATGCCTGGGAGGTAGAGGTTTAAAAGATGTTAAAGCAATGTACTATGAACAGCTGGATAATATTAGAAAATATTTTTACAAAAACTCGGATAAACCGATGTACCGTGCAGTGATCGAGGCAGATAAAAATTTGACCACACTTAATTTAAAATCCCGAGAATATAACCCAAAAACACACATTACTACCAACGAGGATAAAATTAGGATGTGGTCAGGAAAGCAACTCCATGGAAGATTTTACAACTCCGTTCAAAACAATTACGTTGACAAATCCCTCTCTTTTATGTGGGCTACAAAAGGTTACCTCCATCCTGAAACTGAAGGATTCTTAATGGCCACGCAGGACCAAGTTATAAAAACACGAAATTACGCCAAATACATACTGGGAGAAGACCTGAGTTCTGATAAATGCCGCAAGTGCGGAGCTGTTTCCGAAACTATAGATCATATTTTGGGATCCTGTAACACACTAGCAAATACGAAGTACTTGACTCGACACAATCAAGTAGCACATATAATCCATCAGAAAATACTGATAGACAGAAAAATGAAAACCGAAATTGTCCCCTACTACAAATATGTGCCAAACGAAGTTGAGGAAAACGATCAATTTAAAATATATTGGGACAAAACAATTTACACCGATCATACAATAGAACACAACCGTCCTGATATTACATTAATAGACAAGAAAAAACACACAACATATCTAATTGATGTTTCTATACCAGGAACACACAATCTGCAACAAAAACATACGAAAAAATTAAACAAATATCAAGCGCTTCAACATGAAATAAAGCGCATCTGGAATATGAGGGAAGTGTACATAATACCTATAATACTATCGTCGATAGGAGTAATACCGAAAAATTTGGAAAAGAACCTAAAAATGATTCAAATCCCTATTACCGTAATTGAGGAGATGCAGAAAGCTGCGATACTGCAATCTCTCAACATTGTGAGATCTTTCTTGGCTGTTGGCAATGCTCATGAATCTTGAAACCTTGTTTTCCGATTCTAAAGCAAAATATACCCTTATGGTGAAAAAAAAAAAAAAAAAAAAAAAAAAAAAAAAAAAAAAAAAAAAAAAAAAAAAATAATAATAATAATAATAATAATAAAAACTTACTAGCTCTCACGAACATTTGACAAGAGTGTACAATAACCTTACAGAGAATCATAACTTAATACCGGACTGGCTGACCTCGGGAAAGACTATATTGATCCCCAAAAACGAAGACACAGAAAATGCGAAAAACTACAGACCGGTAACATGTCTTAACACGATGTACAAAAACCTAACGTCAATAATAACAAAGAGATTATATAAACATATTGAGAACAACAAACTGTTACCTCCTGAACAAAAAGGATGTCGTCAGAGAGTTCAGGGATGTAAGGACCAAATACTTCTTTCAAATATGATTTCTCTCGACTGTAAAACGAAGAAAAAGAATCTAAGTGTGGCCTGGATCGATTACCAAAAGGCATTTGATTCAGTGCCTCACAGCTGGATAATCGAGGCTCTGGATATGATAGGAATACATCCCATTGCACGAGAATTACTAATACAAACAATGAAAATGTGGAAAACAAAAATAGTTATAAACACACCACTAAAAACGATTGAGACACGAACAATACATATAAAAAAAGGAATCTATCAGGGAGACTCCTTGTCACCCCTGCTGTTTTGTGTTGCGCTGATACCGTTATCTAACGAAATAAGAGAGTCCAAGTTGGGGTACCAATTGCAAGGGGAAACGAACAAAGTCCATCACCTTCTCTTTATGGACGATTTAAAACTTTTTGGAAAGAACGAAACTGAACTTAATAGTCTTTTAAAAATTGTCGAGAAATTTAGCAGAGATATCAATATGCAGTTTGGCTTGGAAAAATGTGCTAGAATTCAATTCCAGCGTGGCAAAATAACAAAAACTACCAATCAAACACCAATGCTGATTCGCTCATTAGAAGAGAGTGATACGTACAAATATTTAGGTATGAACGAAAGAGAAGGTATAGATCAAGAGCTAATGAAAGAAAAAGTGTCGAAGGAATATTTCAAAAGGTTAAGGAAAATATTAGAAACGCATTTATCTTCAAAGAACAAGGCTGAAACTATCAACAGCCTTGCAATTCCTTTGCTGCAATATGGGTTTGGATTGATTACATGGAAAGTAGAAGAACTTCGCAATCTGGATAGGAAAACTAGAAAACTACTGACCAAGTTCAATTATCACCATCCAAGATCAGACGTTGATAGAGTATACATCCCCAGAAATGAAGGAGGGAGAGGACTAACCCAGATAGAAGGTGCATGGAAAACAGCCATTGTGTCCCTTAATAAATACTTGCACAACGAAAACTTAGACAAATATCAGAAAATGATACAAAAGTTTGATGAAGCTCAGCCCACAGGAAAATCAATATCAAAAACAGCGGAAAAGATTATGAAGGAACTACAGCTAGAGAATGAGCCCACGATCGCAACACAACTGATTAAAAATAAATTACAACAAATAGGAATTGAAAAGTGGAAATCTAAAAATATGCATGGACAACACAAACGAGAAACAGAAAAAGATTACGTAAATAAAAGAATAACATGGGAATGGCTACGAAGGGGACAACTTAAGGGAGAAACCGAGGGGCTGCTTGTTGCTGCACAAGATCAATCGCTAGCTACAAACTATATCAAAAGAAATATATTCAGAAGCACGCAGGACGCTACTTGTAGATTGTGCAAAGAATTCGATGAAACGGTAGAACATATAACATCAGGATGTCCAATATTAGCAGCTCGAGAATATATTAACAGGCACAATAAAGTAGCAACGCAATTACACTACAATATTTGCAAAAGTCTAAACGTGCCCATGGAGACAAATTTATGGTATAAACATATTCCAAAAGCGGTTATGACATCTACCGATGAACAAACAACAATATTATGGGATCAACCTATAACAACTGACAGAACAATTAGCAGCAACAGACCGGATATTATAATCAAAACAAAACATTTGTGCCAAATCATAGACGTGTCCATACCGGCTGACAGAAATATAGTAAAAAAAGAAGCGGAAAAAATCAATAAATACAGGGATCTTGAAATTGAGATTAAAAGAATGTGGAAGCTAAAAACTAGAATTGTGCCTGTTGTTGTGGGAGCCACTGGATCGGTCTCCTCTTCATTTGCGAAACACCTATCGGAAATACCTGGCAATCATTCAACCTACGACTTGCAAAAAACGACAGTATTGGGAACTGCTCATATATTACGTAAAGTACTTACCTAACGGCTACTTACCCTTGGAAGTTGGATAATTTCCCGGTAAATAGTTTTACACCAGTGTGAAACACTGAGAAAAAAAAAAAAAAAAAAAAAAAAAAAAAAAAATAATAATAATAATAATAATAATAATAATAAAGACCTGCGCTGCGCAGAGGAGATATGTTGGGTGACAGCAGCAATATCTACGGGTGTGACGATCCCGCGCACCTCAGTTGTCGCAGGAGCTCGGCGCAACAGCTCCAACCGAATTTTTCGGTTTTTCTGTCCCATCCGGGTTGGGATCCACAGTAAATAAAAATAAACCTGAGGTTGACAATACTTACCAGTGACAGGGGTACGTAAAAGTCAGCTTAGTCCGTGTGGGGTCCGGACCAAATAAGAATAGCCCCATGTGGTTGTCCGATACCCTTTACTACCCACATTCCATTACCTACTTACCTTACCCCACTACCACCATACTTACCTCACCTCCCTTCTATATTCAAACTTACCTTCAGTATATGGAACATCCCTGTACATACTTCCTGCCGTCCTACCAATTTTATATCCGTCTAAACCCGGATAAGAATAGGTTTAGGGTTCCCTTTAACCTGCAGTAGAAGCCTGCATTTAAGGAGAAAACAAATAATGATGAGCTCAAATAAAAATGGCCCTGAGTCCCCGGCAGACCTTCAATGGTCACAGGGTGCGAAGAATCCCCGGGAGGAAACAATAAATACTAGAAATACAAACCAAACGCAAGAAACCATAATCTCCAAAGAACAATTGGAATCCCAGGAATGGAATCTGTCTCAAAACAATAAGAGAATGACCCGACAAAATGTTGAAGTCCCTCACGAGGCTGATCGCGGCGCTAGAAGAACATGGTCCAGAAATGATAATCTGGACGTTTTCAGAGCGTACTTTCTGGGGACCCAATTTGAAACACAAAAACGAGGATTTAGAAAAAATATGCTATTAGAATGGAGAAAAATAAGACCGGATTTAATTTTAAACGAAAACCAACTAGCAAATCAACTATATGCAATAAAAACTCATAATTTGCTTACTGCTGTTGATATAGAGGAATTGAAACAGAATATGTCTGAGACGGATCAAGGTATAGAAACTGATAACACAATAATTTATGAACAAACAAATGAGAGCAATACGCAAACAATAAACATACAAAATAACCTTGCACTGAATGTGGATCTGGATGCGGGTGAGAATGTAAATGATGTTGTAGTGAGATTCCAGGAGAACATCGCGGTTTTTAAGAACTCTGATCCAGAAAAACGGCTTAGCTTACCAAAAATAAAACCAACAAAAAAAACAAAACAGCTAATATCAATAGTAAACCAGGAAATCCTTAAATATATGCCAACTAGCAATCTGGAGGAAACACAGACACTTGTCTACACCGCTGCAAAAACAGTTATTGAATCTATGGGAGTTAAATTGGGAAAAAAGCAAAAGGCCAAGAAGGAACCCAAATGGAGAGAACGTATAGAACAAAAAATAAAAACGTTAAGAAGTTGGCTAACAAAGATACGAGATTGGGAGAGAGGTAACATGAGCACCAAATTATCTAACGATATACATTACTATTTTAGGAAAAACAATATTCAGCACTCAAATTACCAAGAGAAGGAAACATTTAAAGAAAAAATAAAACAACAAATAGCAGCACTGGGAAACCGGCTGAGACGATACAATAAAAGTTACAAACGAAAAAATGACAACAAACTGTTTAAGAATAACGAGAAAGAGTTCTACAAAAAACTTAATAATGAACCACCAATTGAACAGGGACCAGACAAGGAACAACTACAAACATTTTGGAAAAACGTATGGGCATCCAAACAACAATACAATCAAAAGGCATCATGGCTTAAAACGGAAAAAAAGAAATACGACACATTAATAGACATGGAGATTAGTCCAATAACTGAGACTGAAGTTAAGAACGCTTTAAATAGATCACACAACTGGAAAGCACCGGGGGTGGATCATGTTCATAACTATTGGTGGAAAAATATAAATATCACAAAGTTGCTTACAAAACAAATTAATGAACTACTAACAAACAACACATATCATCCTAAATTTTTAACGAAAGGAATTACCTCAATGATACCTAAAAAAGGAGATACAACTAACCCAAAAAACTATCGACCCATAACGTGTCTACCCACTTTGTATAAAATAATCACCTCAATTCTAAGTCAAAAAATAATCAAGCACATTGAAGACTCTGGAATCTTAACTGAAGAGCAAAAGGGTTGTCGGCATGGTACATTAGGAAGCAAGGAACAATTGGTGATCGACTCTATAGTTACACAAGATGCTAAAAAGAGAAACAAAAATATGGCAGTGGCATGGATCGATTATCAGAAAGCCTTTGATAGTGTTCCACATTCTTGGTTAATAGATGTACTAAAACTTTACAAAATCAGCCCAAATATAATAAATTTTTTAGCCACAGCAATGAAAACCTGGAGAACGAAACTCGTAGTTAAAACGGAAAAAACAAATATAGTAACGGATGAAATACCGATCCAGAGTGGCATATTTCAGGGAGATTCCCTAAGCCCTTTTTGGTTTGTGTTGTGCCTGAACCCACTCTCAAATATGTTAAAAGACACTAGAATAGGATATACACTGAGGTATGAGGATAGTGATTATACAATAAATCATTTATTTTATGTAGATGACCTCAAACTCTATGCATCAACAGAGAAACAATTAGACAGACTTATTGAGACGACACAAAAGTTCAGTCTTGACATCAAAATGAGGTTGGGTTTTGATAAATGTGCAAAATTAGTAGCTCAAAAGGGAAAGTTACAAACTTACGAAAATTTAGAAAATAGCGAAACATTCAGATACCTAAACAATGATTACTACAAATACCTCGGCTATAACCAAAAATTGGTTTTAGATCAAAAAAATATAATAGAAAACACGGAACAAAAAATGGTTGATAGAATAAGAAAAATCCTAAGATCAGAACTAACTGGTAAAAACAAAATCAAAGCCATAAATACGTATGCATTGCCAGTGTTATCTTATTCCTTTGGAATAATCAGGTGGTCTAAGACAAGCATTGAAGCAATGAATAGAAAAATTAGAGTTTTGCTAACAGAATATAGGTGCCACCATCCCCATGCATGTACTGAACGTTTATACTTACCAAGAAATGTGGGCGGAAGAGGACTACTAGACCTACACCGACTATGCGATAGACAAATTAATCTACTAAAAACCTACTGTAACAGAAAATCTCTCCTATCGCCATTACACCGTCAAGTCAAGCGACTGGATTATTATTCACCTCTACAGCTCAGCAATAACACCATGCGCGAAACACTTACTAATGACCACATAAGAGAACAATGGCTAGAAAAATCGTTGCATGGAAAATATCCGTATGCCCTGTCTCAGGCAGATGCAGAGTTGTCAACCATGTGGCTTAAACATGGACTATTGTTCGCGGAAACCGAGGGTTTTCTGGTATCAATACAGGACGGAGTAACGCCCACCAGAAACTACCAAAAATACATACAGAAAATTCCAATTGAAAATGATAAGTGTAGAATGTGTTTCGCCAAATCAGAAACAACGGAACATATCCTCTCAGCGTGCAGCAGCTTAGCGCCCACAGAATATACAAAAAGGCATAATTTAACAGCAGGAATAATTCATCAGGAAATAGCCGTACAATGCAAACTTATAGAGAAAAAAGAAAAATATTTTCTATACAACCCATTCCCGTTTTTACAAAACGATAATTATAAACTTTATTGGGATTTCCCAATAATCACAGATAGACCTATCGCAAGTAATCGTCCTGACATAACCCTGGTAGACCGGAAAAATAAGACTGCTTACTTCGTCGATATTTCTCACCCGGCTGACCACAACCTCCTAAATAAAGAGAAAGAAAAAATAAATAAGTATCAAGACCTTTGTACGGAATTTAAGAATATTTATAAACTGGACAAGGTACTTACTGTTCCTATTATAATATCAGTGACGGGACTGATTGGGAAAAACCTGCCACGCTTTCTGAAACAAATAGACATTGATCAGCGAAACATAACATTGATGCAAAGATCGGTGATCCTTGAGTCATGTAGAATCATGAGAAAAACCCTAAACCTGCCTGAATAGAGTATAAAGGCAGCGGATAAAAAGTTGGACATCTGAAAAAAAAAAAAAAAGAAAAAAGTAAATGAATGATAAATAAATATAAGTTTTAAATACGTACCTTGATTCCCTCCCCTATTTAAAGAAAAAGTATATACTTATTAATAATATCTGAAGCATACTTAATGAAATCCTAGAAGTACTTACCGTGTTAAAACAAATCTGTAGTGATTGGTTATCAAACCCCACTGCAGAATTTCTCCTATCTGGAAGAAAGTAGAAGGATGTAAAAAAAAAAAAAAAAAAATAAAGACCAAATAATAACAATACGCAACAAACAACGCGTAGCAGGGGTAGGCGCTGGACAAGAACGAAACAACTTGATCTACTACGCACCTACTTTAAAGCAACAGAGATTGAGACGAACTTTATAGGTTTCCGCCAAAAAGTGTTTGAAGACTGGAAAATAATGTATCCAGAACACGAAACATCTGCGCAGGCCCTATCTGACTATATCAGATACTTGATAAATAAGAAAATAATCTCAGATGCAGAATTGGATGAAATTAAAAACTTAATACGTACCGAACAAAATCTGTTCCACGGAGTGCAGATTACGGTGAATATGGAACAAGCACAAATACATGAGGGAGAACTAAATACACACACAAACACAGAGGAATACCAAGAAACTAACCCCAGAACAGACATTGTTGACAAAATAAAGTACGAACATTCGAGCCCAAATCATAAACATCACCTACCAATCCTACCAAAAGCGAAAAAGCAATCAGAAATCATTACACAAGTTAACTGGACACTAAAGTATTTTGTTGAGCCGAATATGAACCTCGAAGATTTAACTCTGCTAGCATATATTGGAGCATTGGTCACTGTTGAAATATTAGATATAAAAATGTATGAAGAAAATAAAGAGACTATTCATTCAAAAAGATTGCCACCATGGAAACAACGCTTGCAGGACAAGATAGATAGTATGCGTGCCGATATTGGAATATTACAAAATTATTCCACCACTAACTATTCATCTTATAAAGTCCTTAGGAAAGTTAAAATAATATCAAAAAAATACCGAACACCGGGGATCTTAAATCAACGTGAAACGCTCCTGCAGTTGCTAGACACTCTAAAGCAAAAGATAAAAATATTTGCTTTACGAATAAAAAGATATACGATAAGGTCTGAAAGATACCAGCAAAATAGAATGTTTTATGAAAACCAGAGATCTTTTTACCAGAATCTAGCGTCTAACACTAAACATCAAAAAACATCGGTTCCGTCAGAACGGGATATGACCCAATTTTGGTCGAACATATGGGAAAAACCAGCACAACATAATAAGACACCCTACTGGCTTCCCCAAATAGAAGAAAAGCTACACCAAGTGCAACCCATGACGCACACACAAGTTGACAGAAGCGATATATCAGCGGCCCTTAAATATATGAATGACTGGAAGGCTCCTGGTAAAGATCGCATTCACGTGTTTTGGTGGAAACGATTTACATCGTTACACCAACAAATGGCAAGTTGCTTCCAAGACATCCTCGTGAACCCAACCACCATTCCAAGTTTCGTCACAGAAGGAATAACATACATGCTGCCTAAAACATACGAGAACCCAGAGCCTAAAGATTTTAGACCAATCACATGCCTGTGTGCAATATACAAAATATTAACTAAAGTAATAGAAACAAAACTTACAGGTCACCTAAATCAGAACAAAATTTTAGCCCCGGAACAAACAGGCTGTAAACCTAAAACAAGGGGAACAAAGGAGGCTCTCGTTGTCGACTCAGTGATAACGCACCATGCAAAAACAAAACACCGTTATTTATCAACTGCTTGGATCGACTACAAGAAAGCATTCGACTCTGTTCCCCACTCTTGGATCCTGCAAGTACTTAAGCTGTATAAAGTTCACAACGAAATAATCAAACTCATACACCATTTAATGAATTCATGGAGAACACGTATCCAAATAAAAACAGCTGCTGTTGGATATACAACTGAGGAGATCCATATACGCAGAGGCATATTCCAAGGAGATAGCCTCAGCCCCACACTGTTCTGCCTGTCTCTGAACCCATTGAGCACGATACTTAACGACTCACCTTACGGGTATATTATAAGTAAAAACCCAGTTATTAAAGTCACACATCAGTTCTACGTAGATGACTTAAAGCTTTACGCGACAAGTTCTAAGCAACTAATTAGCCAGCTTGAACTAGTCGCCAAATTTTCAAGAGACATCGGCATGGAGTTTGGCACAGACAAGTGTGCAACGTTGCATTTGCACAAAGGAAAACTAACGCAAGAGCAGGCAATTGATCTCATCGACGGCACCACAATACAAACTCTCCCTGATGGTAGCAACTACAAATATTTGGGTATACTTCAAGCTGCTGAGATTGACACAAATGCCGTAAGAGAGGGAGTTAGGAGAGAGGTGCGAGTAAGGCTCCATAGAGTCCTACACACGAAACTGAATTCTAGAAATAAAATAGATGCCATAAATGCATGGGTCTTACCAGTGGCAGCATATACGTTCGGTGTTGTCAAGTGGTCCACAACAGCTATACGAGAGCTTGATTGCGAGATTCGAAAATCACTATCAAAATCAGGGTTACACCACCCACAATCAAATACAAACCGCCTATATATACCGCGAGGAAACGGAGGCAGGGGTCTCCAGTTGTTGGAAAATGTATTAGCGGACTCAATGTCAAATATTAGACAATACTTCCTTAATTCCGAGATTCTAGTTCACAAACAAGTATGTCGAATTGGGCAAGAAAGTCACCCTGTTTTCGACCAACATCTGGTATCAAAAACAACAAGGGTCATGTTAGATGAATGGAGTTTAAAGCCATTGCATGGCAGATTTATTAACAACGTAAACAAAGATTATGTCGATAAAGCAAGTACATTTACTTACCTGAAAAGGGGGTATCTCTTCCCTGAGACAGAAGGAGCCATTCACGCTATCCAGGACCAATGCGTTAAAACAAGAGCCTATCGTAAAAGGATTCTCAATGAATCACTGGACATAGAAACATGCCGTATGTGTGGAGCTGCGTCAGAATCGATACAACACCTAACATCAGGATGTACCACATTGGCACCAAAAGATTATTTGGAAAGACATAATGCAGTAGCGAAAGTGATACACCAAGGTATCTGCCATCAGCAGAAACTAATAAAATCAATAGTCGCCCCATATAAATACATGCCGGAGTTTAAGCTCGAATCAGACACGATGCTTGTTTATTGGGATACGCCAATATTAACTGAACGACACATCGTTCATAATCGTCCGGACATTGTAGTCATAGACAAAAAAGGAAAGTTAGGATATATTGTCGACATCGCAAACCCTGGTGATGAAAATCTACAGAAAACTTACGTAGAAAAACTCTCAAAATACGAATCTTTAAAATATGAGATTTCTCACCTGTACAAATCTACAATCAGTGTTGATAGTTCCATTCATCTTGTCGGCTAACGGCTTGGTTCATAAAAGTTTTGTGGAAAATCTTAAAATATTTAATCTAAACTATGGATACTTACATGAAGCCCAAAAAGCGGTCATCTTGGGTACGTGTCGAATTGTCAGACGTGTGTTGCAAATATCTTAAGAAAAAAAAAAAAAAAAAAAAAAAAAAAAAAAAAAAAAAAATACCTGTCTCGCGGACGAGGGGGCAGAGGGCTTACCCATATAGAGAGTTCTTGTAAAAAAGAAATCTTTAATTTACGGAAATATTTTAAAACTAATAATAATGCCATCCACAAATGCCTAATGCGTACAGATGATCGATACTCACCTTTAAATCTTAGAGCTAATGTTGAACACCAACTAACTATGCCTACGCAAAATGAACGGTTGAATAATATCAAAGAGAAAAAATTGTTTGGTAAATACGCAGCGGATCTTGCTGCAGATCATATAAATAAACAAAAATCGAATAGTTACCTATCCACAGCTCATCTCACATGGGAGACAGAGGGATTCATATGCGCGATACAGGATCAGATCGTGCCAACAAGATCCTACCTAAAACATATCATAGGAAAAGATTTGAGCGATGTCTGTCGACTGTGTAACATTCAACAAGAAACTAGACAGCACTTGACTACGGGATGCAACTCATTGGCCCCAACAATGTATCTGGAGAGACACAACAATGTTGCAAAGATCATACATCTTAGTATTTGCCAACAAGCCCAACTTATTGACCACAATAAAAAATACTACAACCATACTCCACAACCAGTAATTGAAAACGATAAAGTTAAAATATATTGGGACACACAGCTTATTACTGACAGAGCAGTTTCTCATAACAAACCAGATATACTATTCATCAACAAAGTGAGCAACGAGTGTTTCATAGTCGACATTGCGGTACCAGCAGACCATAACATACAAAAAACCGTCACGGAAAAGATCCTTAAGTATCAGGATCTGGCCCACGAGCTGAAAAGAATACACAACTTCAGAAAGATAACTGTTAAACCATTCGTGGTATCGTCTAACGGGTTAATACCAAACTCTTTCACAGAAAACCTAAAGGAACTGCAATTAAGTTCGCACTTAGCCGATTTGAGTTGCAAGGCTGCCATACTTGGTACGGTTCGAATTGTCCGTAAAGTTTTTAATAATTAATAAGTCTTGAATATACAAGTAAAACATACCGAGATAATCGAGTTAAAAAAAAAAAAAAATAATAATAATAACCTAACAAAAAAAATACAGATGGGTATTTACCATCATGGCAACGCCGCCTCACCAATAAAATTAATGGCCTACGAAGGAGTATCGGTAAAACTCAACAGTACCACGACGGAAATAGAAACAACAGATTGCTTAGAACACTGCCGACAGACTTAAAAGACATTATACAAACAATCAATGCCGAAACGGAAAATAAAGTACGTACATACCTTGATACACTTAAACAAAAGTTAGCAGCATACTCAGCTCGATTAAAGAGATACAGAGAGAGTTACTCAAGACGCAGAGACAACAGCCTATTTTCGAACAATGAAAAGGCATTTTACTCATCACTATCAAAAAAACCTTAACCCCCCAGATCTTGAAAGTCAGACCAACTACTGGACGAGTATATGGTCACAGAGCAATAACCATACAAAAAATACTTGGATAAACCAAGAAATGAAAGCACAGAACTCCCTACAACCAATGAATGAAATTGTAATAACCCAAGCAGATCTAACAGCTGCTTTAAAGAAAATTGCAAATTGGAAAGCGCCCGGACGCGATGGCTTGCATAGCTTTTGGTATAAACGATTCACAGCTTGTCATGAACTCTTAGTTAACAACTTCAACGATGTCATTAGATTTCCTAACAACTTTCCAACATTTTTAACTGAAGGACTTACTTATTTAATTCCAAAGACTGATAACCCGGATCACCCTTCGTTGTTTCGTCCCATTACATGCTTGCCGACCCTTTATAAGATCCTTACGTCGATATTATGTGCTAAACTTGAAGACCACCTGGAACTGGCTCAAGTGATGACAGATGAGCAGAAAGGTGCTAGACGCAACGTTATGGGATGCAAGGAGCAGCTGGTTGTCGATTCTGTAGTTATGCAGCAGTTGAGGGGGGGGGGGGGGGGGGGCAGAGAAATGCACACATTGCATACATCGACTATAAAAAAGCATTTGACTCTGTCCCTCACTCTTGGCTCAAATTTGTATTGACACTGTATAAAGTACATCCTACGCTTATACTTTTTCTTGAGACAACTATGAGGGCCTGGCGAACCACACTGTCTCAAAAAATAAATAACGAACTAGTATTTAGCGGGAGCATACCTCTGCGCAGAGGTATCTTTCAGGGGGATTCGCTCAGTGCCCTATGGTTTTGTCTGTCTCTAAACCCAATTTCAAACACTCTTAAGAGAACAGAATATGGAGTAAAATTAAAAAATAATGTACAGGATCTCTTAGTAAGTCACCTTTTCTATGTTGATGACCTAAAAGTGTATGCAGCAAATGACAGACAGCTGAGAGCCATGCTAAAGCTGGTGCATGATATAAGTTCGGACATAGGTATGACTTTTGGACTGGAGAAGTGCCGTACGATCAAAATGGTCAAAGGGATACTTAAAGAGTCACAACCCATAGAAATTAATAACGAGGTCGTCATACAAGGTCTTGAAGAACCCTATAAATACCTGGGTATAGATCAGACCCATAAAATAGAACATACAACGATGAAATCGAAACTGTCTACTGAATTTGAAAAACGAGTTAAGCTAATTATCAAAACAAAATTAAACTCAAAAAATCCCGATGGCAGCCAGTCGGAAAAGTAGATTTTTGATTTATGTATTTTTTATTTATACTTAGTCTACCACTGACACCCACTATTAATAAACAAATAATGGAATATTCTGACATTCGCCAAATATAACCAAAGTGTCATATTGACAGTTATTTTAACTGAAATCCCCATTATACTATAACACATACGTAAGTACGGTCTTATTGTTATTTCACAGGTGTTTATTTGTCAAAATAATTAGAGGTATAGCGGGTGATGATATTGTTTTTATTTTTTGTTACTTTATATTGACTTACATTTACTTAAATATGCCAGCGATGAAAAAACTCTCCAAATAAATACTGTAGAGATTTAAGTGCTCTATCATTTGATATGTAACATCGGTATTTTCTATTAACAACGAAAAAAATATGATTTTTTTAAAACTTTGACAGGCCGCCATTCTGAAATTAGCTCTCCGATTTCAATCGCCAACGAACTCACGCGATTCCATGACCTAGCCGATTTTTTACCAAATTTTGTTTCGATTGGTCAAAAAATGCGGCCTAGAACGTGACGCAAAGTTTCTATATCCCATATATATATATATATATACAAAGAAAAATGAAATAAACTAACTTGTACGAATCAAAAAAATCTCGTGACACAAGCTGGATTTGAACCAACATCTCCCAATTGCCGGTCAGGTGTTTTAACCAATTAAACTATCGTGGCACATGAATGAAACTTCTTTAATTCGTACATGCCCTGCTTCCTATGTGCTGTGCTACGCCTCGACCTTTTAATTCAAAGGCAACATAGACTACACACTGCCATAATGCAATGTTATTTCTCTTTTGCTCATCGCAAATAAATATAAATAAACAAACATACAAAGATATTCAACTAAGTTGACAGAGTATAGTATATCACCGATATACAAAGAAAAATGAAATAAACTAACTTGTACGAATCAAAAAAATCTCGTGACACAAGCTGGATTTGAACCAACATCTCCCAATTGCCGGTCAGGTGTTTTAACCAATTAAACTATCGTGGCACATGAATGAAACTTCTTTAATTCGTACATGCCCTGCTTCCTATGTATATACTATACTCTGTCAACTTAGTTGAATATCTTTGTATGTTTGTTTATTTATATTTATTTGCGATGAGCAAAAGAGAAATAACATTGCATTATGGCAGTGTGTAGTCTATGTTGCCTTTGAATTAAAAGGTCGAGGCGTAGCACAGCACATAGGAAGCAGGGCATGTACGAATTAAAGAAGTTTCATTCATGTGCCACGATAGTTTAATTGGTTAAAACACCTGACCGGCAATTGGGAGATGTTGGTTCAAATCCAGCTTGTGTCACGAGATTTTTTTGATTCGTACAAGTTAGTTTATTTCATTTTTCTTTGTATATCGGTGATATACTATACTCTGTCAACTTAGTTGAATATCTTTGTATGTTTGTTTATTTATATTTATTTGCGATGAGCAAAAGAGAAATAACATTGCATTATGGCAGTGTGTAGTCTATGTTGCCTTTGAATTAAAAGGTCGAGGCGTAGCACAGCACATAGGAAGCAGGGCATGTACGAATTAAAGAAGTTTCATTCATGTGCCACGATAGTTTAATTGGTTAAAACACCTGACCGGCAATTGGGAGATGTTGGTTCAAATCCAGCTTGTGTCACGAGATTTTTTTGATTCGTACAAGTTAGTTTATTTCATTTTTCTTTGTATATCGGTGATATACTATACTCTGTCAACTTAGTTGAATATCTTTGTATGTTTGTTTATTTATATTTATTTGCGATGAGCAAAAGAGAAATAACATTGCATTATGGCAGTGTGTAGTCTATGTTGCCTTTGAATTAAAAGGTCGAGGCGTAGCACAGCACATAGGAAGCAGGGCATGTACGAATTAAAGAAGTTTCATTCATGTGCCACGATAGTTTAATTGGTTAAAACACCTGACCGGCAATTGGGAGATGTTGGTTCAAATCCAGCTTGTGTCACGAGATTTTTTTGATTCGTACAAGTTAGTTTATTTCATTTTTCTTTGTATATCGGTGATATACTATACTCTGTCAACTTAGTTGAATATCTTTGTATGTTTGTTTATTTATATTTATTTGCGATGAGCAAAAGAGAAATAACATTGCATTATGGCAGTGTGTAGTCTATGTTGCCTTTGAATTAAAAGGTCGAGGCGTAGCACAGCACATAGGAAGCAGGGCATGTACGAATTAAAGAAGTTTCATTCATGTGCCACGATAGTTTAATTGGTTAAAACACCTGACCGGCAATTGGGAGATGTTGGTTCAAATCCAGCTTGTGTCACGAGATTTTTTTGATTCGTACAAGTTAGTTTATTTCATTTTTCTTTGTATATCGGTGATATACTATACTCTGTCAACTTAGTTGAATATCTTTGTATGTTTGTTTATATATATATATATATATATATATATATATATATATATATATAAACAAAGATATTCAACTAAGTTGACAGAGTATAGTATATCACCGATATACAAATGAAAAATGAAATAAACTAACTTGTACGAATCAAAAAAATCTCGTGACACAAGCTGGATTTGAACCAACATCTCCCAATTGCCGGTCAGGTGTTTTAACCAATTAAACTATCGTGGCACATGAATGAAACTTCTTTAATTCGTACATGCCTTGCTTCCTATGTGCTGTGCTACGCCTCGACCTTTTAATTCAAAGGCACGAGATTTTTTTGATTCGTACAAGTTAGTTTATTTCATTTTTCTTTGTATATCGATGATATACTATACTCTGTCAACTTAGTTGAATATCTTTGTTTGTTTATTTATATTTATTTGCGATGAGCAAAAGAGAAATAACATTGCAGTATGGCAGTGTGTAGTCTATGTTGCCTTTGAATTAAAAGGTCGAGGCGTAGCACAGCACATAGGAAGCAAGGCATGTACGAATTAAAGAAGTTTCATTCATGTGCCACGATAGTTTAATTGGTTAAAACACCTGACCGGCAATTGGGAGATGTTGGTTCAAATCCAGCTTGTGTCACGAGATTTTTTTGATACGTACAAGTTAGTTTATTTCATTTTTCTTTGTATATCGATGATATACTATACTCTGTCAACTTAGTTGAATATCTTTGTTTGTTTATTTATATTTATTTGCGATGAGCAAAAGAGAAATAACATTGCAGTATGGCAGTGTGTAGTCTATGTTGCCTTTGAATTAAAAGGTCGAGGCGTAGCACAGCACATAGGAAGCAAGGCATGTACGAATTAAAGAAGTTTCATTCATGTGCCACGATAGTTTAATTGGTTAAAACACCTGACCGGCAATTGGGAGATGTTGGTTCAAATCCAGCTTGTGTCACGAGATTTTTTTGATTCGTACAAGTTAGTTTATTTCATTTTTCTTTGTATATATATATATATATATATATATATATATATAGATATATAAACTTTTGAACTGAGGTCATTTTTAGGATCCAGGGGTCATAAAATGAAGTACTGCATAAAAATTTTTTAAAATTTCGGTTGTGTCGATCTCCTGAATAGTTAGATTTTTTTTAAAAATCTACTAAAAATATCGTTAAGGCTATAAACACATATGCAATATCTGCCTTAACCCATTCCTTTGGCATAATCAGATGGTCTGATACAGATCTTGATGCACTAAATGGACGAATCAGAACACTTCTAACGCACAAAAGAATGCATCACCCAAATGCATGCACTGAGAGAGTCACATTGCCTAGATGCCTGGGAGGTAGAGGTTTAAAAGATGTTAAAACAATGTACTATGAACAGCTGGATAATATTAGAAAATATTTTTACAAAAACTCGGATAAACCGATGTACCGTGCAGTGATCGATGCAGATAAAAATTTGACCACACTTAATTTAAAATCCCGAGAATATAACCCAAAAACACACATTACTACCAACGAGGATAAAATTAGGATGTGGTCAGGAAAGCAACTCCATGGAAGATTTTACAACTCCGTTCAAAACAATTACGTTGACAAATCCCTCTCTTTTATTTGGGCTACAAAAGGCTACCTCCATCCTGAAACTGAAGGATTCTTAATGGCCACGCAGGACCAAGTTATAAAAACACGAAATTACGCCAAATACATACTGGGAGAAGGCCTGAATTCTGATAAATGCCGCAAGTGCGGAGCTGTTTCCGAAACTATAGATCATATTTTGGGATCCTGTAACACACTAGCAAATACGAAGTACTTGACTCGACACAATCAAGTAGCACATATAATCCATCAGAAAATACTGATAGACAGAAAAATGAAAACCGAAATTGTCCCGTACTACAAATATGTGCCAAACGAAGTTGAGGAAAACGATCACTTTAAAATATATTGGGACAAAACAATTTACACCGATCATACAATAGAACACAACCGTCCTGATATTACATTAATAGACAAGAAAAAACACACAACATATCTAATTGATGTCTCCATACCAGGAACACACAATCTGCAACAAAAACATACGGAAAAATTAAACAAATACCAAGCGCTTCAACATGAAATAAAGCGCATCTGGAATATGAGGGAAGTGTACATAATACCTATAATACTATCCTCGATGGGAGTAATACCGAAAAATTTGGAAAAGAACCTAAAAATGATTCAAATCCCTATTACCGTAATTGAGGAGATGCAGAAAGCTGCGATACTACAATCTCTCAACATTGTGAGATCTTTCTTGGCTGTTGGCAATGCTCATGAATCTTGAAACCTTGTTTTCCGATTCTAAAGCAAAATATACCCTTATGGTGGAAAAAAAAATAATAATAATAATGCCTTTATTTTTTGACAAAATATTGGGGTTTCTATTTAAAAATATTGACTTTTGACAGTTTTATCATTTTCATGTTTGATGTAATATTTTGCACACCCTGTATTAATATTTAAGACACGAGTTAAAAGTTCTTAGAAAATTAGTATTTTTGAGATAGAAATAGTATCTAAATCAATTAATTCCTTATAGGAAAATTTTATAAGATATAAGATTTGAGAGTCCGCAAATGTTATTTTTCACATAAAACCTTAAATAAGTCTGAAACGGTAAGACTTACGTATTGGACATGATACACAAGGTCTAGTTGAAATGTTACGTAGAATCCAAAACTGTAATAATATATACGGTGTTCCATGTCAAATAAGCAAGTTGATACCTGATTCCGGTATAACTTATATACCTCTTTAACTTAGCGATTAATCTAATAGTATCCAATAATATATTCGCAGATTTTATATTCTCAGTTAAATTATTTATATTAAAAGTTTGTTCTCTTAAAAATATTTACTGTGGAAGAAAAAGCAGAATTATAAATTTGAAAAGCTTTGCTCTGGCGCCATCAAAAGTATATGTATAATATCGTTGCAATAGTCGTTAGTTTCTATATGTATGGTGTCTCTCCGGGAAAGACTGCGATAAATATTGAAAATAGTACACAGTGAAAAGCTATGAAAATGTGGGAGATGACAAGACTAACATGGTTTTAAGATGCAATTCAAGAAATATCAATATGCCTATTTTAAATGAAATGTCTTAGATATTGTTACATTTTTTGAATTTCTCGATTTAGATGAAATTCTAAATGTCTGTATCGGTGACAACATCCGATATACCACACAACACAAATGTTAGGAAATAGAATTTTTAATGTTTTAGAGTTTTAGTTAATGTACAAGGGATGTTAAATTGGTTTAATACACAATATTTTCTAGCAATGAAAATTTCAATATCTGATTTTGTAAATATTAAATTTAATTTTATTGATTGAAACATTATTGTGATTTTAGGAGAATGGTCACTAAAGCAATACCACTGATCCAAGTGTTTGAAAGTCGCGATGTAGACTGGGCTAGACCTTTAATCTCAGTGTTCACTATTTGTGTAGTGTGTCTACTTTTAACTGAATTCATACCGAGAGTATATCGTTCATTTGTTATATTAGCGAGCAAACAATGGCAGGTTTTCATATCCTCAATTCAATATCAAAGCAGTGCTACAGGTGCTCCTGTACTTGCAATTTTCACAGCAGGTAAAAAGTGTAAATAATATTAAAAGACCTCTAATTTTGGTAATTTCATAATAAATTTTTTAAAATTGTATTATAATTGCAGGAAGTCTAGCTGCTATTCTAGCATTTGCCTGTCCACTATCGCATCTAATTAAACTGATCAATACCGCATGCTTAATAAAGTGTGCCCTATCTTCCTGTCAAATTATTTGCTCCAGATATAAACCGGAAATTATTTCAACTGTAAACGAATGTTCTGGTAATATATAATGATTATTTGTTTTTGTTAAATTATACCTGAGTTGTAATTTATTTGTGCTTATGTAAGGAAACATTTAATTTTAGTTCATAATGGAGATGTTCGATATAAACAACTAAAACAGAATCCGCCAATTACTACAACACCTCGTTCAAGATTTACTGCAACTATCAGGGAACTAATAATGGGATTCTTTGGGAGACAATCGATGTACATTCATAGATTGAGCTCCCCAAAACACGCTGACGATTCGACTGGGAACAAAGGTAACAACATTCTTCTCACCGGGCGGGTTCTTATCGACTGTAAACGTGTTTTCAATGATTTAGTTCCTTAATAGGATTTTTTTTTTTCGTTATTTACTCATCCTTTGTTTTAGTTTTTATGTTCATTATGGGTAATTAGACAGAAAACAGATATAATTTTATACACAACTTTATTTTCTTTATCGATTCTTAAGATTAATTTTTCGCAAAATGTTTGACCCTGAACAATTTTTGTAAGTGCACTGAACATTTCCATACTTATTTTAGAAACAGAACGCGAGTGTTTACTCTTGGATGATTACAATAGCAAAAAATCAAATACAAACACTATTACATCGGCATTAGATGAAAATAGTGATTCTGATAATGAATTGGAAGTTTTATCTTGTAGTGACGACTCGGAATGTTCTACTGATATCGACATTGTTGTGGAAGAATATAGGGAAGGATTGAAGGTACGGAAATGTTTAACATATTTATGGTTCTTACTTTACTTGTTTAATTATGGAAATACAGAAACAAAGAAAAATATACATTACACTTACTGTACTCTCAAAAAAATTTATATTTGCTAAATAATATTTTTTTTACGAATTGCTTGTTACATAAAGTAACAAGACTTTTAGTTATGTTGGACATTTGTTTAACACTACCATGCTTTGACCAGACGGGCCGTTTCGCTGATCCACAACTCATCAGTGGTGGTCGGCAGGCAGTGTGAACCAAATTTCCAACATTTACGAAGAGCTTATACTAGTACGAGAGATGACTGACAATTTTTTTTCCTGCATACATTCTTCTAAAACCAGCTCATTTAACTACTTCAGTTACAAACCAATTAAGTAATTTCATATAATAAACAGAAGATCAAACAATATTATGGTCTTCAATATGGAGGAGCGCAACTCTGACGCCGAGGATGTGTCCAAGTTGCTCGGTGAGCTGGTTCAACAACAGATCAAAATAGATAATGTATCTCGCATAGGTAAGCCCAACAAACGTGGCTTTAAGGGCACTGAAGGTTACGCTCCAGAATCCTGCTGTAGCGAATCAAATTATAAAGTCCCGATCAAAACTTCGAAATAAAAACGTCTTTATCAACCTCGATCTTACTTCGAAGCAGCGAATATTACGAAAGACAAATTAAGGAAGAGTTTAAGGCTCGTTTGGAAAATGGTGAAAAGAACATCACTCTCAGGTACTTAGGTGGAGTTCCTAAAATACTACCACGAAAAAACTAGCTTCGAAGTTCCGAGATTTATCCATATACTACCAAAATGTTCGTGGTATGAGAACGAAACTCACGCAATTTTTATGTAATGTTTCTGTCTGCACGTTTGATGTTCTTGTTCTCACGGAAACGTGGTTGAATGACGAGATTCTTGACGTTGAGCTGGGACTGACCGATTTTGATATTTATAGAAAGGACAGATCCTTACAGACTAGTCAATGCAAGCGTGGTGGAGGTGTGTTGATAGCAGTTCGTAAATCTATAAAGAGCATGTCCTTGAATTGTGCAGCTTACGTTGAACAACTGTTCGTGCGCATTGGTAGCGGAAGCGACGCCGTTGTTTTGGGTGCTGTGTACATCCCTCCGCGGTCATCAGAGTTGGCGTATGCGGCTGTGAGTGGGTCCTTGGAGGCCATTTGCGATGGACAGTGTTGTGAATTGTGTGTCTTTGGTGATTTTAATTTGCCGAGCGCTTTGTGGAGGACTGACGAGTTCAGTTCGACTGCAGTGCCATCAAACCCGTGTACCGCCCAGGAAATGGACTGTATTGAAACATTATCAAATGTGTGTTCGTATTTAAATTTATTTCAAAGAAATTATGTTTTTAATCCCAGAGATGTTTTACTCGACCTCATTCTGAGCACGAGGGCGAATCTTTTAGTTCATCGCTCTTATACTTCTTTATTACCAGAGGATGATCATCACCCCACTCTGTGTCAATTTGGGGTATTTTGATGAGCGCGGCGCTAATCTTGCCGGAGATGGATACTATTACGACTTTAAATCTGCAAACTACAGCCAAATAAATGAATACATAGGTGCGGTCGACTTTGATGCATTATTTTATGGCAAGTCCCTGGATTCGATGCTAAATGATTTTTACTCCGTGGTCCACAGCGTGATTGAATTATGTGTGCCACTCAAGAGGGTGTCTAGTGGAAGATTTCCTAAATGGTATAGTCCATATCTGAAAAGTTGTATTATACACAAAAAGTACGAACACAAATTGTTTAAGAGTACAGGTTCAAACCATCATTACATGGAATTTGTACGGCTTCGCGCACTCTGTAAGACCCTCTCTCGAGAATGCTATGATCAGTTTGTCACGACAACTGAGAATGGAATTGGTGACGATATTAGATCCTTTTGGAGCTTTGTTAATTCCACTCGTAGAAATGTGAAACTGCCTTCTGAGATGTTTCTCAACGCAGATAGAGCGAACACTGGACAGTCCGTGGTTAACCTCTTTTCTAGACACTTTTCATCTGTCTATACTACCAACAATACGTGTATTCCCGAACGTCTCAGTGTTAACGACATCAATTTTACAAACTTAAATATTTCTATCAGCATTCTTAGTGTGATTCCCAAGGTGTTTGAGAAGATTATAATTCAGTACATCCAACCTCTTCTGAATAATTCAATTATAGACCAGCAGTACGGATTTCTGCCCGGAAAATCAGCGCAACTTAACCTTGTCAAATACGTGAATTTTATTCTCGAGTCTTTGGAGGGTGGATCGGAGGTGCATTCCATATATACGGACTTTTCTAAGGCGTTCGATCGGGTTAACCACAATATTCTATTGGTAAAATTGGCCGAGGTTGGCATCAGTGGGAATCTTCTCAAATGGGTCGGTAGCTATCTCACTGATAGAGTCCAGTACGTGAAAGTTAACGGCTTTGTGTCCAACGAAGTTCATGTCTCATCGGGAGTTCCCCAGGGATCTCACTTGGGACCGCTATTTTTTAATATTTTTGTTAATGACATCGCCAACTGCTTCACCTCTAGCGATTTCCTCTTATTTGCTGATGACCTCAAGCTATTTAAAAAAGTGAACAATAGTGAAAACTGTGATCAATTACAATCCGATCTCAACGCATTTCATGCATGGTGTGTTCGAAATGATATGCACCTCAATATTGACAAGTGCTGTGTGATTTCCTTCACAAGATCAAGACATACCATTCCTTTCAACTACACCTTAAATCAGTCATCACTGAAATCGGTTGATATGGTTAAGGATCTTGGAGTCTTGCTTGATAGCAGATTGACCTTCGCTCCTCACATCTCCTCTATGGTTTCTAGATCACTGAAGGTTCTCGGATTTATAAAGCGATGTTCACGAGAGTTCACGAGCGTTGTTTCACTCAAGCTGCTGTATACAAGTTTGGTGAGGCCTTGTCTTGAGTACGCCTCTGCTGTATGGTCACCGAATTATTCCGTTTATAGGCAGAAAATCGAACAGGTACAGCATAAATTTCTAAGGTACATGGCCTACAAATTACATATTCATTTTACTCTGGAGGACCGTGTGGAACTGTATGCCGATTTGCAGAAATATCTTAACATTGGTTCGCTTACCGATCGACGTCTGAAACACGATTTAGTCTTGCTGTATGATATTATCAACAGCAACGTGAGATGTCCTGATCTGTTGAGTGCCATAGGAATTCACATTCCGTTTCAGTCCACCCGCACAAGACGTTTATTTTATCAACCGTTCACCAGAACAAATTACGGCTATAACTCGTTTTTGGCCCGTTCGGTGAGAATGGCGAATGATAATCAGGATTCCCTCGATTTTTTCACCATCAGAAGTGCTTTCTTGAGGTCGGTAAAACAGCTCTTTTAGTTCTTTAAATCTTAAATTGTAAACTTATCATTTGTAAACATTTATATATATTTTATTCTGTTTGTGTGCTTTTATGTATTGTTATTTTTAAAATTTAATGGGTGTATGCCCGTAAATAAATAAAAAAAAAAAAATAATAATATATATACTTTTAAGGTATTTTGATAATTTTTAAAGAAACTTGTTTTCAAAGATACAGATTTTAATATCAGTCTACTTCTAAAATACGAGTATCTGTAAAAAGTAGTAGGATCTAAGTGTAATGTAGATATATTCTTGAGAAATGTACCGGGTTTACAGATAGATAGAAGGACGCCGGCTCTATCTCGAAAACTAATCATGTTAGGATTTTTTTTTTGTTTTAGTAAAAGTGGACAAAATAGTTTTAGTTTCCTAGTTTCCTAAAATGTCCGCCAGAGGGCGTAAATCTAATTCCAGATTGAAAGACACTGTTTACTTAAAATATACTTATATTACGTAGGTGTTAAACTTAATGAGGATGATCTAAGTACAATTCTATAACTTTTTCATATAAACCTTTTTTCTCTATCTTCTTAAATAAATTGTGGAGGAGCCGGAGAATAAAATTAATAAAATTAGGCTCAGTATAAAGGTATTGTTTGGGAGTATCAAAAAAAGTATTGCTGCTTTTCTTTATTTTAATATATGGCCGCTAGATGGAGATATACAGGGTTACTTGTAAGTAGACTTGAATATTTCACGACGTGATAGCAGGAGGCATAAGAAGCCAATTTGACGATATAGTACCCTAGTCCAAAGTGGACTCTTTTCGAGATATTCGAATTTTTAAGAATTTTTGGGACGTGAAGTGTCACCTTGAAGTCGAATATCTATAATATTTATTTAATTTGGTCTCGTTTTGAAAATTTGTTGGTGTTTGTTGTTGAAAATAAGACACTTAATTAAAGGTAAAATTTAAAGTCCAAGAAATCTGGTAATTACTAGAGCTGTAGCCCCTTTAAATCTACATTAAATGTAAAATATTAACATCACTTTAATTTAAATCGACGGGTTGTTAAAAATATTCACAAACATATGGTACAGATTGTTGAAAAAACATCTACCTGTTTTTAGCTAATTAAAAAGATAAAATAGTTAGCTTTTCCGTGTACGAAGTCTTACAAAATAAATATAAATGGACTTGCGCAGTCAAATCTTTAGTAAAGATATTTTGGGGAAAGGGTGAAAAAAAGACAGACATTGAGTTCAAACGAATTATTTATTAATTCTTTTATAATTTTACAATTCATGCTCTAATTTCGATACCTAAAAACATGAAGATATTTTTTAAATAATCTCCACAAAAAATGTACCTAAATATTTTTGAGAAACCGTCTATTTAAATAAAAATGTTGTTAATATTTTACATTTAATGTAGATTTAAAGGGCTACCGCTCCAGTAATTACCAGATTTCTTGTACTTCAAAACGAGACCAAATTAAAAAAGTATTATAAATATTGGACTTCAAGGTGACACTTTCCCAAAAAATCTTAAAAATTCGAATATCTCGAAAAGGGTCCACTTTGGACCAGAGTCCTATATAGGCCAAATTGGCTTCTTATGTCTCCTGCTATCACGTCCTAAAATATTCAGGTCTACTTACAAGTAACCCTGTATAACAATGTTTCCGATTTT
This sequence comes from Apoderus coryli, assembly GCA_911728435.2. Lineage (NCBI taxonomy): Eukaryota > Metazoa > Arthropoda > Insecta > Coleoptera > Attelabidae > Apoderus > Apoderus coryli. The sequence goes on along the minus strand of OU452204.1, from coordinate 2,470,154 downwards.
GTCAATTTTCTTAGAAAATTCAAATGGAATGGTAGGTACCTACCTACTAGTCTTCATTAGATAGAAAGAGCACATAAAAATAAAGAAAACAGTGAAAACCGGAAGTCACTATCTTTTCATCTCCATCTAAATGATAATTTAATAGTGGGCTGTGATGAAGAAATACTCATGTTATATCATATAATATAATTAATATATTTGTCACTTTAGTCTGTGGATTAGTTTCTTTTGGGTTACATTTGATTTTTTTAATCAAAAATGCCTATTACCAACGAAGAAGAATTTGATTTGTTGGCGGTTATTTCGAGTGCATCAAAATTGCTTTGCCGCGTTACAAGGATCTACGCGCTTAGATATCCGCAAAGAGTATTTGTTTTCACGAGGTGACACCAATACGTTTCTCGTTGATCGTTCATGTACTGTGCCCCTTAGTTTTTTAAGATTATTCGACCACTGATAATGGGGATTGATGCCCCGAAACATGTATGGTTCGATATCCGCACTTAGAGCAATATATTGGTTTTATTCCATGGAGGTTGACTTTTTGTTTTTTCCTCAATCCTCATTAAGTTTAACACTCACGTAATATAAGTATATTTTTAAGTAAACAGTGTTTTTCAAATTAGAGTTAGATTTACGCCATCTAGCGGACATTTTAAATCTTTAATGTCTAACAGGTTTACACCCAATTACAAGACAATTACAATGTATCAACTTAAAAATAATAATTCTATGCAATTTATAGACTTAAATATAACACCAAATACTGACTACACTACGAATAAGAACGAAATAAAAAATACACTAATTATTATTAATACAAAACCAAGAGTACGCTAAGCTGACAAGCCACGCCACCCCATATCTTGAGTAAAAAAAAAAATCATTCCCTTCTCAACATGAATCTAAAAAATATAAGAATTATAAGTTTAAACTAGTTAGATATTCGCGCAACTGACGCTTGAAAGTGTTAAAATTTTCATTGAAAAAGTCCACAAATCTGTGTATTTTATGGTAATTGGACAAACTGCAAGCTCTGTAAACCGGCGCTCTACCCTCATAGTTAGAGTGTGCTTGAGGTACTCGAAATATGTTGCTATTTCATGCATTATGTTGGGGAGCATTTATATTGATATGTTGCAAAAGACGAGGACAGTCAATCATGGCATGAATAATCTTAAATAAGAAGACCTGATACGAATAAATTCTGCGATAGTTTAGAGATTGAAATCCGAATGTTTTTAGCAACGTCTCATGACTATATCCTCTGTAAGGAAAGTGGCCATTAACTTTAAAATAAATATGTTTTAAAAATTTTCGTTGGACAGCTTCTATTTTATTTATATGTAACTGATATATAGGGGACCAAACAACCGACGCATATTCCAATTTAGGTCTAATTAGTGAGTTGTATAGTGACACAAGACAAGGCACGCTTTGGAAACCCACAGTAGAGCGAACAATAAAACCCAAAATTCGAATAGCATCATTCACAATTCGCTCCACATGATGGTTAAAGGACAAATCACTATCAACCCAAACTCCAAGATCTCTGACAACCTCGCATCTCCCCAAGGCCGCCCCATCCACACTATAATTCATCTCAAGAATATTCCTCCCCTTGCAAAAGCTCACATACTTACATTTGTCTATGTTTAGTGGAATTCTATTTTCTGTACACCATATTACGAGGCGGTTCAAATCGGTCTGTAGATCTTGACAGTCCTGCAAGTTTTCAATAACACGAAACAACTTCAAGTCATCGGCAAACAACAGACATTCACTCCCAATATTTTGTGTAATGTCATTTATGTATATGGCGAACAATAAGGGCGCGAGATTACTTCCCTGGGGCGCTCCGCTGGTCGCAGTGAAATCATGCGATCTGAACCCGTTATATTCGACATACAGCCTGCGTGAACATAAATATGATTGGAAAAACTTTATTAGATTATGGGTGAAGCCGACATTTTTCATTTTAAGTTGCATTATTGTATGATCCATCCTATCAAATGCTTTTGAAAAGTCAGTATATATGGCGTCAATCTGTAGCCCTGTTCCAAGGGCGGGGTAGGTAGCCTGCAGAAATTCTGCGATGTTAGATACTGTCGATCTCTTTTGAAAAAACCCGTGTTGTTAATAATAATTGTGACCCATACAAATAAATAAGGGATTCAAAAAGTTCACAGAGCTCTGCAAAAATATACAAAGAGGCATCATTTAACTTGATTCGGCAGCCGATGACGTCAATAGAAGGGGAAAGCCTCTGATCGACTCTCACATTAACAGGTTGAGACAGTAGATCTGTCCTGACCGCCAAGAGCACTCCCCCGCCCCTAGTAACGCCAAGGGCCCCCAAATCCCGATCCCTGCGATACACGTTATAAGAATTTTCAAAAAGTTCAGCATTATTTACATTTGACTGTAACCAAGTTTCTGTAATGGCGACAATGTGATGATCGCTTTCTGCTACATATGTACAAAAATCTCTAACTTTAGTATTGAGACCCCTAACATTTTGATACAATAAACTCAAGCAAACATTCTGCCTGGTAGACACAGCAATTAGTTTTTTGGGTTGGTACCGTTATCCATTTTAACAATTGTGGGGATTCCTCTAACATACTTCATGCGTATATCACTCTCACCATTTCTCAGACGTTCGTTTAATGTGTGCTTAGCCCTTCTATACTCCTGTAGCTGTGTAAGAGTCTTATCCGAGGTTATGCTGAGATGACGCAGTCGTTGATGTCCCTTAATTCTTGCAGTTTGTTTAAGAACACTTAAAGCTGCACTCCTATCCCTAAATATAACCCGCAATGGTCGAGGCCTGGATTGTCCCTCGCGAGGCTGGTTTTGTCGGCCCAATCTTCCAACTCTATTGACACTCGAGGCATCAAAATCAGGAACAATTGTCCGAAAAGCATCCATTGCAGTGTTAAGGTCTTCTTCGACAGATCCTTCCGGCTGGCCGAATATTATCACGTTTCGACTTCGAACCTCACGATCGCGAAACTCCGCGTAGACGTTCACAGTATCTTCGTTATCTGAACATGGAGAGCGGGCAGCCGCTTGTGCTTCCTCACAGTTGGATATACGGACCTTCAGAGAAGTCAACTCAGATAGAATATTATCATTAACCGAATTTTGATGAATATATTTTTCAATTAATAACCCGTACAATTGTTCTATGTGATTTAATTTTAGCATTATGTCGTTAAGAGTTACTGATTCCGGATTTCCCGCCGATAATGGCGATTTATTTACTACAGGTGAGTTACCCCTACTTGATATGCCACTTATGGATTTTCGAGACACTTGCGAGCGCCTCACAGTATCCCGCAGACATGATGGGCACTTCCAATGATCACCATTTTCCTTCTTTAGTTCTTTATCAAAATATTTCACCTGCGTCATCGTTAGGTCAACACACTTGATATGGTACCAGCTTTCGCATTCGTAACAGAGGATCGAGTACTGTTTTTTAGTGAATTGTTGATTGCAAGCACCACAAGTTTCCCTGTGTGTCGATGACATGTCTCGTTGGTGCCGATAAGTTACCAATTTAACCAACGCAACCAGTAGTGACACTAGTATACGATTTGTTTTTTCAGAAAAGCATAAATGTTCAAAAACGACACAAAACAAAAGTAATCAGTCCCGACACACTCACAAAATCAATGCGAACGAACTATATATTCAAAATATAGTAATCAGTCCCGACACACTCACAAAATCAAAGCGAACGAACTATATATTCAAAATATAGTAATCAGTCCCGACACACTCACAAAATCAAAGCGAACGAACTATATATTCAAAATACAGCGCACTTTTATTTTATATTTTATTTTAGGAGACTAAAACTATTTTCCAGCGATTTCCCTTGTCAGCTTTTACTAAAACAAGAAAATCCTAAAACCCTAATATGATTAGTTTTCGAGATATAGCCGGCGTCCTCTCTTAACTGTACACCTATATAATATACTCCAACAAAATTTTTTTTATAGGTTGCAACGATTGGTAATTTCCAGAACCCTTCGAGATGTTCCACAAGACTTACAGCCAGTATGGTCATTCTGGCAATGATAATTATTGTTTTTGCGTCCATAAATATTTCGTTATTTATTGCGCAAATAATTCCTATTTATTGGCCTAATGTTATCGGTAAGATTTTTGGTGAAATACTTAAGTAGGTAGGTATAAATTCATTTTTTGTCTTCATGTCGCAGTCAAAGCAAAAATGACCGTACTATCACAATAGTCAGTACTACACAGCCGTGCGAATGAAAATCAGCCAATGTGCATTTTTTTTTTTGATATTGAATTTTTAGCATTTCCAGATCCTTTTCCACATTATATTCTGCGTATTTTTTCCTACAATTTTTCAATAATTATTATTTTTAAAATAGCAAATGTGCTCCTGAATCAATTGTTAAACCTGAAAAACTTAGGAAGTAGTAAATGTTACTTACTAATGATGAATATGTCAATCAGACGTGCATATATTATACTAGCAAAAAAGATAATGTTTCGTGAGAATGCTCATTCGCGTTTCTTTATCAGCATTATTTATTATGACCACTATAGACACCACATTCGCTTCCGTTTGAATTTAATATGCACATTCGCTATTTATTCTTAGTATGTTCCGCCTCCCACGCATTTCTGCGAGAAACGAATGTAACCTCGTAACGATTTCTGAGATAGTCCATTTATTTTGTGCTCTGCGTTTTGTGGAAAGAAGTGTAACAATAATCACAAAAAAACTAAGGTAAACACAAAATCCCAACAAATACAGTTAGTACCAGTCCACAAAAAACCATAAGGGAACACTTGTTTTTCTTAACCACAAACCATGAAACTATTTTTTAACTGCAGTTTTGTAGCATTCGCTTATTTTTATTAGCATGTTGGTCTGAAGCGATCGGTCTCTATGTAATTAATTAAAAACAGCGAATGTCTCAAAATTGTTACATTCGCTTTTTCTCTTGGGACATTCGTGTTTATTTTAATGAGCCAGCCCATTCGCTTTTTTTACGAATGAATCAGTTTTTTCGCTGTGTAGAGGCTTATTTCTTAAAAAATACAGATTAAGCTTTAATAAACCTGTTACAAAAATCAAAATGACAAATAACAACTCGCAAAAAGCTTTAATAGAGAAAAATCCAAAAATATATTTCCAAACACCGATTTCTCAAAACTTTTCAACCACGAATCGAACAAAAATATGTTATACCTATATTTAATTTTCTAAGCCAACCTCTCTTAAACAATATTTCATTTCGTTTAAACTCTCTTTGAATAAAAAGTTGAATACACGTTTAGTTGCTCATTTAAGTATAGCTTTCAATTATTTACTAATTGTGTAATGAAAATTATTATCGTCAAAATTGTTGCCTCTATAAATGTATTTGTTTCACAGGATGTTACAAATTAGTAGGCCAATCCGCTAACAAGAAGTTCATTGTGTCAAAATGTGGAAGTTTCTTATTTATTTAATACAAGCGGCCAATATAGACTCAGACATTAAAAATATGTGGCATGGCTTGTAATATTATTATTTTCTACTAAAATATGGGGGATAAATTCCATTGAATCGAATTTATCCATACATTTCTTGCATCTCTATTAGTGAAGAAAGTTGACATTTTTAACATCCGCGTCAAATTAAATGTATTTCCCAGTAGAATATCTCACCAAAAATAGGAAAAATTGAAGCATGGCCGAAAAAAGTTTTAGTTAAAATCTATTAATCATTATGTATATTATTAAGGTATTTTCCATAAGATGCTCTATAAGTGGTAGGAGTATGTACAGTTCCTCATGACTCACTCACACTCATCTATCAAGACTGTAACATAGAACTTGAATTCTTGAAGTATTATAGTGTTTCTATAAATATAGCTTGAATTTCTTAATCCTTTCTGGACAAAGTTTTCTATAAGGGGTAATCGAAATTAAGTGTAACTTAATAGTATATTAAGTATAAAGGGCGGTAAAGCATTCGTTGCAGCCCGCCGCTGTATAGACGCACGAGTGAGCGAAGCGAGCGAGGGCAGCTATACAGCGAAGGGCTACAGCGGCTTTACCGCCAGTGGTGCTTACAACTGTTTTTCGCCTGCCTCTTCATACTACAATATTAAACCAAAAGAACTTTATTTTAATAATTATTACTGTTATGAACTGACAGTTTTTGACAGTAATTAATGGGAATATTTTTTGACGTACATGATAATAGGCGTTATCCTTTGACAAACTCAGATCAGATAAACTTATGTGACAGGCTCACATGTCAATGTTGAGTATTTTAAATGTAGAAAGAAACTGTCAAATTATTATCTGAGCGTGTACGCTATAGAAATTTGATTCTGGATTCTTAGGTATATTTCGGTACAACAATAATAATTAAAAAGCAATTACTAATTAATAATGGACAATTTTAAATAATTAAATGAATTTAGCGGAATGGCAGACGACTACCTAAGTAAACTTTCTCAATTAATCGTCAACTTATCCTCTTGATGGAATGGACATTAAGTTAAGTGAGTGAAAACTACTGATGTGAACGTTATTATTGGAAATCTAACAGTAGCGCCATATGCGGGCCTAAATGGTCATTTACCGCCCGCATATGCGGGCGGTAAAACTCTGTTTAAGTGCAGGCAGGCGAAAAAAGATATAAAATAGTCTAAATTAGCAAACATTTAGTCAAATAAAGCGATGATACTTCAGTTTCTTAATATTCATAATAAAAATAGTAAGAAAGTTATGAAAGCCACATTACCATAATATGCCTCTTAGAAGAATTCCTAGGATTAAATGGCAGGAGCGACGAACAAACAGCGTTCTGGAGGAATCTGAAACAACTAGCATTGATTGTCAAGCAGCAGCTGCGATGGACTGGCCGCATAATCCGCATGACAACCAAAACCCTTCCAAAGAGCATCCTTCCTCAACAGCTTAAGGTCGGCTCACGAAATCAGAGAGGGAATCAACAGAGGTACAAGGATGTTCTTAAGACCAACATGAAGAAGTGTGGCTTAGGTGTGAAGACCAACTGGGCGCAGATCGCGAACGACCGACCGAGATGGAGGCGTACCATTTATGAGGGTCATCAAGTTTTTGAAGAGGATGCGAAGAGACAGCATCTACAGGAGAGAGAACGCATCGATGGAGAAGCGCACCTACAACAGCCGGTAATGGTAGTGATTGGGTGGGTCAATTTTGTGACAAAATTTGCAGCTCGAAGATCTGTCTGTTAAGCCATCTTAGGGTTCACAACAGAAATTCCTGAGTTGGAGTAATTTATACTCGTTAGCGAGTGAATGATGTTGATGACGACCATACACCTCCGTTTTACTTTGTAAGTTACCATTATCAATCCACTGAAAGTTTCGATGTGTGACAGCAATTAGCTTTTGTAAACACTGTTCATATAACATATTTGTGGAGCAGACGTCCATTATTTCCAATAACATCTTTGCTACCTGTTACTATGGACTACTTTAGAAAAAAATAAATAAATCCCCTGTATTTTCATCACTTGATTCACTTTCAGATTGTTCATAGTCACTGTCACCAAATGTCCACTCAATTTCACTATTTGTCTCGCTAGAATCGTTATAATTTGCCGAATTATCGGTCTCGCTCGTTTCGGCGATTTTGTGTGGCTATCATTGTAGAGTAAAAACCAGAACAATACAGACATTAGCAATAGTATGACAATAGGCTTGTGCCGTAACGAGCAATGAAAATAAATTTATAGTGGCTTGTCATACTATTGCCACAGGTCTATTAAATCTGTGCTATTGCTGTAAACCAGGATAGGAGTAGCCCTTTTGTAGCAGGTAGGCTTATTGCCTATGTAACAGGTCATTCAGAAAGTCTGTAGATTAAGTAATAAAAACAAAATTTTGACAAAACTCGATTTTATTATTCCTGCCTTAGAGGGCAATACAACGAGTATAGCAATTTTACAACTTTTCGATACCAATTTATACTACGATGTATCTCTCTCGTCCACAATAGGCCTCAGTTTCAGCGATTATTTAATAATAATAATAATAAAAGACTTTATTGTAAAAATAAAATATTTTACAAAAGGCGAAGTTGAAGCTGCAGCTTCCTCACTTAACCTAACTAAAACTATAAAGAAACATTTATAAATCAATCATTAACACCCAAATGAAGACAATTTTGATATGCAAATAAATATCATTCAACACAATACCACTCAAATGCTCAGTAATACAATAACTACAGAAAAATAAATAGAAAAAAAAAATAAATATATGTCAGTATGACATTAACAACTTATACTCCAAATCATAAACCTCTTTAAGTAAGCAAGTCGGTTATATTATTTTTTACAAAGGTCTTAAACCGTTCACCAGACATGCTTTTAGAATGCAACGGCAACTTATTGTAAGCTTTACAAACATTGTAAGAAAATGATCTTTCGAACATTGCTGAAGAATGAGGCGGCATTGAAACATTCATTGTATGTCGTATATTCACATCATGTAAACATCCCCGGAATTTTAACTTTTCATACAAATACCCAGGCTTCTTAGCATGTATGACTTTGTTATATAGCACCAAACAATGTAGAGTCCTCCTTTCATTCATTCTCATCCATCCAAGCTGTTGAAGCCGTTCACTCACTCCATGTTCCCTCCCCCTAATCCCACACACAAGACGAACACAAGAGTTCTGCATTCGCTACACTCTGTTCTCGTCCACCCTTGTAAGACAAGCACCATATACAACGTCTCCAAAGTTAAAGTGAGAGAGAACAAGTGCATCACACAACATTTTCTTAGTAGAAATGTTCAATAATTTGCGATTACTATAAATGAGTTTCAGATTCATAAATGCTCGCTTAACACATTGACTAATATGATCTGAAAAACGCAAAGTCGTATCTAGCAACAAACCTAAATTTTTAGCACAATTTTTATTGACTAGCGGTATATTGTCAACGCGAACTTCCATAATATCCAAGTAATCATTTTTATGGGAGTTTCCAAACCATAAAAGCACTGATTTTTGAGGATTGATCTCAAGACCATGCTTACGAGTTGTTTCAGCCAATGATGTTAAATCCTGGTTTAGTTTTGTTATTGTTTCTAAGGTTTTACTTGATGGGAAGGACACATATACTTGTGTATCATCGGCATAAACATGCGCATCACAGTGTTTAATGTGTTTTAATAATTGTGACGTGTATAAGCAGAACAAAACTGGCCCTAAAATTGACCCTTGCGGTACCCCATTTTCCAATTGCTTCAAACCCGAATTTTTTCCAGATAGTGAAACACTTTCACTTCTTTCAAGCAAATAACTGCGAATCAGAGTTTTAGCAGACCCACTTAATCCCAGGTAACCGAGAATTGAGAGAAGAAGGTTATGATTTATGCGATCGCATGCCTTAGTATAGTCCAGGAGGACCAAAGCAGTAAGCTGTCCTTTATCTATAGCTTTAAAAATATCATCTGTAACTTTAAGTAAAGCTGTATTACAACTGTGATTCGATCGAAAGCCAGATTGGGTTTCTGGAAGTAAACTGTGATTATCTATGTATCCCTTTATTTGATCATTTAAAATACGCTCTATAATTTTGCTAATAGCAGGTAATATACTTATCGGTCGGAGTTCTTTATAGTGAGACGGAGATCTAACTTTTGGTAGGGGAATTACTTTACTGGTTTTCCAGGGTGTTGGATATTTATTCGTCTCTATGCAATAATTAACCAAGTGAAGAATCACTGGCAATATATGTGGACAACTGCGACGTAGCATATCTATGCTAATCCGATCGTTACCCACTGCATCTGATTTTATTGAGTTTAGAGCTATAAGTATTTCATCCATGTCAACCATTTGAAAGCAGAAATCATCAGCATTATTTTGAATGCGATTGTTCTTGTAAAAATTTTGTGTATTACAATCTGGTGGAATAATGGGTATATTTGCAAAATATTCGTTAATTTTGTCTACATCCTGCAATTGTTCAGGTATTACATTTTTATTTCCTTGGTATACCCCCATATCCCTTAAAAGCTTCCAATTGTGCCGAGAGTTATTGAATAGTATTTGATTTGCAAGGTATTCTTTTTTTAGTCGAACAATTTCCGACGAACAGAGATTTCGAAGTTGCCTATATATTTCCCAATTTTCAGCAGTTCGTTGTTTTTTATATTTCCTTAAACATTTATTTCTATACCTCTGAAGTTCCTTTAATTCATTTGACAACCACGGGGATTTCGGTTTAGTTATTCGAACAGTTCTAACAGGCGCATGACGATCAAACAATTCTAGTACGTATTTATTAAACAGCAGTACTTTTTCGTCAATATCATTTAGATAAAAAATATTAAAAAAAGGTGTATTAACCAAATCATTATAGAATAAATCCTGATTAAAATATCGAAAACTTCTATATGTATAAAAAAATGGTTTTGGTTTTTTGCGCATTAAAAGTCTAAATTTACAGTGGACTGGCAAATGATCGGAAAATACATTTAACCGGTCTACATTTGCCTCAATAAAACAATTCGAATCTGAACATATAATAAGGTCGATGAGCGTAGCACTGCCAGATCCGTATCTGGTGGGTTCGTCGACAACCTGTTTTAAGTTAAAATTTTCTATAATAGATAAAAATCTTTTTGTGTTGCTGCACGTTAAATTTAAAACATTAATATTGAAATCCCCGATACATACGAAATTATCACATTCAACCAAAGCTCTACATATGTTTGATTCGAATTCATTGTTAAAATCAACAATATCTGTAAAACCCGGAGTTCTGTACACAACTCCGAGAATGTTTTTTACATTGTTTATTTTGAACTTAATCCAAATTTGTTCTGAAAAATTTGTTTCAAAATCTAATATTTCTTTATATGTGATTGAAGACCTTATGTATATCAGAACGCCGCCCCCTCTACCATGTTGCCGATCATGTCTTACTATTCGATAACCCGCGATGTGTATGCCAGAATCTGGAACAACGTTTGTTAGCCAAGTCTCAGAGACGCCGACAATATCAATATTATTTTAAGTAACATATGTCTTAAAATCAATAAATTTAGGTAACAGTGATCTGATATTAAGATGTACAATTTGTAAATTATCCATTTTAAAAGAAATTCAATTAATAACTAAATTATAATGATAAACTTAAAAAACAAAAAGAAGAAGAATGGTATATTACATACTTGATTCAATCAAAGATTCTACCTGAGAGGCTGATCTAATACGAACAATATTGTCACCATCATTCTTTCTTGCAAACACTTGCACACCTTTGCACGAAACGTACTTAAAACCAGCTTGCTTAAGTCTCCTCGCATCCTTGAACAGCACTCGAACAAACCTTGGCAAGTCTTCGTTAATAAAAATGTTCCTCTTAGTGTCAGACTGAATTCCACATAAGTGAGTATCCAGGCGCTTTCGTTTTTTTTGCAACAAAACATTGTTCCGTTTTTCGCTGTCTGTAAACGTTACCAATACATTTTTTCTCGGGTATCTACCCGGCAAAGCCCGAACATGATACTCTTCTTCCTTTATTTCAACATCCAGTTGTGTAAGTATTTTCTTAACGTCCGATTTCGGGTTTTTATCCCCATCCAAACCAACTACCACAATATTGCCGTTCCTGACTTCCGTATCCGCAGTCGCAGCCACCTGTTGCAATTCATGCCCTTGCTTTTCCAGATCTGAAACACGACCAGTCAAGGCCAGCTGCTCTTTCTTAAGTTTCTTATTATCCTTAACAATGTGCTGTATCGTCGATTTCAAGTCCTCAACCATTGATCCAGTATAGGTTATCGAGTTCTTAAGCTCTTCAAACATACTTCTCATTCCTTTCAAAAGTTCTCTGTTACTAGGACTTTTTATTGTAAATATACTCTCAAAGTTTTGAGTCATTCTATGAGAAGTTCTTGGTGTTTGTCGTTCAGAGATTTCGTCCGCTGATTGCTGTTCTTCTGACTCGGATTCCTCCACACATTCACTGCAGACCCAACTTCTCAAATTTTTGGCCTTTTCAAGTAGTCTGAATTCAGCATCAGTAATTCCAGAGCAAGATTTATGATACCAACGTTTGCATTGTCCGTTGCATTGAATTTTAATATTAGTCTTAATTACCTGGCTGCATGCGGCACAAAGAAGCGAAATCTTTTTTCCAGCCATCGTACGCACAAAACTTTACAGACCGGCCCTGCTCAATTTCACCCACGCGCTTTATCTTATCATTTAAAATATATCAGCCTTTATTTATGTGGACAAATTTAATTTCGATTTATTTATATTAATATTTATTGAGTTTAGGACAGTTTCGCAATCCGACTATAATAGTGAGAATATTCAAGAGAATCACTGTTTTTAACACTATCGATGAGCACAAAAATCAAAATTTTTGGTTACAATTTACCGGACTTATTTTTAAATTCATTTGGAGCGTCAACAAACGTATTTCTATGTACTAATATACAGTATGTCCACGGATGCGGTTAACAAGAGGACAAATGGACCAAAAATTGAAAGATACGAAAAAAAGTTATTCTTGATAAAAATGTTTGCTTGTCGAAAAAATAAGAACTACCATGAAAAAAATTATTTTTCTTAAACAGGGCGTCTCAAAAAGGCATAAATATATAATTAAACAAGAGCAAACAGTCATATTTTGGTGTCTTAGCGTAAAATGCGTGCGTTCGAAAGTTGCTGTGAAAAAATTTGAAAGAACAGGATCAGTTTTTGATATTAAAAAAGAAAAGAAATAATGTAATGACGATGCCAGTACAGTTTTGATATTGGAATCAGTAAATGAAAATCCATTGCTTTCTTTAAGAAACAGGGCTAAGAATTTAGAGGTGGTGGGAAAATCTACTATTCAAAAAGTTTTAAAAGAAAATAAAATGTATCCTTACAAGCCTCATTTCAACCAAACTTTGGAGGCTGGGGATGAAGCAAAAAGGCTAGATTTTTGTTTGTGGGTTGGAAATCAGATTTTAAATGGCAATAGAAATTTTCACAAGCTTATAATATTTTTTGATGAATCAACATTTTCAACCAACGGAAGTGTAGCTTCTCAACATGTGAGATATTGGAGTTAAGAGAATCCCGAATTTAGAACTCCCGCAAGACGTCAGTACTGAAAAAAAATCAATGTGTGGTGTGCTATTTCATATTACGGTATCATTGGGCCTTATTTTTTCGATGGTACTTGTAACAGAGCAAGCTATTTGCAACTATTAGATACATTCTTTTGCGATCATCTCGAAGAGCTGCCCCTGGATGATCGCAACGCAATATATTTTCAACGCGATGGATGCCCTGCACATTACGCGGGAGAAGTTAGAGAATGGCTGAACCAGAAATTCGGTGTCAGATGGATAGGAAGAAATGGACCAATTTTTTGGCTCCCAAGAAGTCCCGACCTGACATTAGCCGATTTTTTCTTTTGGGGCCGTCTAAAGCAGTTTACCTATGCGCAACCAATGAATTCCAATATTGAACCTTTAAAATTAAGAATCAGGAGAGCCGTGGAATCATTGACAAATCAAGAGAATCGAGCCAGTTTTGATCACATTAGGAAGCAGTGGGAAAAGTGTGTTAAATATGGTTGATTGTGATTGCGTTATGATTATTCCTGTTTATTAAATTTAAGTATTAAATAGCGGACATGTACACATGAAAAAAAAATATATTTTCATAAATTTAAATATTCCTCTGTAACTCTGGAATCAGGGTCAGGATTAAATTTGGAACATATTTTCTATTTATCATTTTACGCTAAGACACCAAAATATGATTGTTTGCTCTTGTTTAATTTTATATTTATGCCTGTTTGAGACGCTCTGTTTAATAAAAATAATTTGTTTCATGGTAGTTCTCATTTTTTTGACAAGCAAAAATTTTTATCAAGAATAACTTTTTTTCGTATCTTTCAATTTTTGGTGCATTTGTCCTCTTGTTAACCGCATCCGTGGACATACTGTATATATATATATATATATATATATATATATATATAATATAGCTATATTATATTATATAATATATATATATTAGTAATATAATTTCATCATTGGGATTAAATTTCTTTCCAGCAAGCATTCTCTTGAGATCTTAAAACAGCAAGAAGTCTAAATCTGGAGAATACGGTGGGTGGGTAAGCAATTCGAAGCCTAATTCATTCAATTTTGCCATAGTTTTATCGATTTGTGACACGGTGAATTGTCTTGGTGAAACAACACTTTTTTCTTTTGCATATCTGGCCGTTTCTTTGCGATTTCAGCCTTCAATCGATCCAAAAATGGACAGTAATAGTCGCTGTTTATGGTAGTTCCTTTTTGGAGGTAGTCGATGACTATTATTCCGTTCGCATCCCAAAATACAGACGCCATCAACTTACCGGCAGACTGTTGCGTCTTTGCTCGCTTTGGATTCGGTTCGTCGATTCCTGTCCACTCAGCTGACTGTCTTGTGTATTCAGGCGTGTAATAGTGAAGCCATGTTTCATCCATTGTCACATATCGACGATAGAATTCCATTTTATTGCGGTTTAACACTCCTCTGAAGCAATTCGTTGTTGTTTTTGTTCGACTCTGAGCTCACGCGGCACCCACTTTGCACAGAGCTTTCGCATACCCAAATGTTCAGCTAAAATGGTAAAAACATTATCTGATATCTTTATCTTTAATAGCAGTTAGCTCGTGCCTCTTCAATTTGCGATCGTTCATAACCAATTTTTTTTTTAATAATAATAATATTCTTTATTGTCTAACAGGTTACAGACCCAATTAGAAGACAATATAACTAAATAAATAAGCTAATATAATAATAAACTAATTTATAATCCTACAAAACAAAATACGCACACACATCAGATGGCCAGATTTTGCAGGAACCGAGACAATTGAGCGCAGAAAGATCTTACAGGCTCATTGAAATAGTCAATTTCTTGACTAAATCCATCTATGTTACATGTTTGGCATGCTCAAAGTAGTGGTGCTTTGGATTTATAATTAGTACGAAAAACAGGAACGTGAAATAGTCAGCTAGTCCTCGCAGAGGGGCGCGGTATGTTAAAATTTAACGATCGGAGTAGATTTGAACAGTCCACCAAGCTATTTATAATCTTAAACAGAAAGAGTTGTCCGGCATACACTCTGCGAGCAGCCAGCGAAACCATTTGAAAGCGATCGAGCAGTGCTCTATAATCGAATCCTCTACATGGGAATCTACAGTCAATTTTAAACGCTAAATATTTAAGGAATTTGCGCTGTATGTATTCAATGTGTCCTGCATGAGATTGGTATATGGGAGACCATATTATAGATGCGTACTCAAGCTTAGATCTTACCAGAGCAATACAAATTGGTTACACATTCAATATCACTAAAATCTTTGGTAACACGAAACAAAAAGCCAACCATGCGTAGTGCATCTCGGGTAATACTTTGAATATGATAATTAAATGACAATTCAGTGTCGACGTAAACTCCAAGATCCCTGACAACATCACAAGACTCAAGCGCAGTGTCACTCAGCTGATAGCGATATTCAAAAACAGTTTGCGATTTCGAAAATATAACAAACTTACATTTATTAATATTTAAAGGCAATTTATTATAGTTACACCAATCGTCAAGCTTAGATAAGTCGCGCTGCAATAATACGGAATCCGAAGTGTCTCGAATAACACTATACAACTTCAGATCGTCTGCAAACATCAAATGGTTGCTTGTAAGTTCCTGGGATATGTCATTAATGAAAAGTGAAAATATTTATGGTGCCAAACAGCTGCCCTGAGGCGCTTCGCTGGTGGGTGTCAAAGTTTCCGATTTATGACCATTGTATTCGACATAGTGTTGTCGATCAGACAAGTAGGAGGCAAAAAACGTTAAAAGATCCTCATGAAAACCCAACCTCGACATTTTCCGTAGGACAAGCGAATGATCCAGTTTATCGAAAGCGTTCGAAAAATCTGTATAAATCGCATCGATCCGCAGACCCTCCCCGAGGGTACGAAATACATCCTCTAGAAAACAGGTTAGGTTGGTTACTGTAGAGCGGCCTGGGAAAAAACCGTGCTGCTGTGGATCAATCTGATGCTTAATTTGAGTAAATATTTTTCGGTGTAATGCCGCTTCAAAAACCTTCGAGAAGTTGGGCAGGAGCGAGACGGGTCTATAATTTTAAATAAATAAATAAATAAAGCGTTTATTGCCCAACAGTTTCCCATTTAAAGGACAATATTACAAACTAAAAAAATAAATGCTTAAATAAACTAAAATACTAATTTATAAATCCTAATTAATTCCGCACACATACACACACCTAAACCACAAATGTCTCTGCAGCTACCATTTTCAAGTGATTGACTGTAGTTGTAAAAATGTCACACCTATCAGACACTCTATTAAAATTAGAACACATGACATGAACAGGCGATCTTAACAGTACATTGGTCCTAGCTCTGTGTAAGTGAAATATCAAATAGGACCTTGTATTTAACCTAGGAACTAACAAATTTAAGCAAGACAGCAGAAAAGAGCAGTCGATTTTTTCTCTAAGCAATTTATATAAGATGGTTAATGAGCTCTGAATTCTTCGGTACTCCAGACTCTGAACGTCAAAACGTGACAGTAACAATTCATGATCGAAACCTCTTACTGGATAAGCACCATCGGTTCTAAAAACTAAATATTTCAAAAATCTACGATGAATTTGCTCGACCTCTAGTTTATGAATATTATACTGAGGATACCAGATGATGGAAGAATACTCCAATTTTGACCTCACATAGGCATTGAATAAGGTGATAAGGGCAGAGGTATTATTGAAGCCTTTGCAGTTACGCATTATAAAGCCATACATGCGAGATGCCTCACCAACCATTCTTTCCATATGCTCCAAAAACTGGAACCTCTGGTCGAAGGTAACACCAAGATCCGTGAATACCCGACATCGTTCAAGTTTATTTGTGGAGATTGCATACGGATAGTCAATAAACGTTGTTTTACGTGTAAAACTCAGACATGTGCATTTACGAATGTTAAGAGACAATTTGTTACTGTCGCACCACCTTTCTAGAGCACACAGATCATGCTGCAGGTTTATGCAATCTGCTACTGAATCTATGGAGGAGAAGATTTTTAAGTCATCTGCGAAAAATAGAGTACGCTGAAGTAAACACGGGTCCAGGTCATTGATGAAAAGAAGGAACAACAATGGACCTAAGTTAGAACCCTGGGGTACTCCTGACGTGGCCGAGTAAAAACAAGATTTAAAGCCGTTGTAAAAGACATATTGTTTCCGATCATGCAAGTATGAGTTGCATAAAGATATCAAGCCGGAAGGAAATCCATCATACGTATGCAGTTTACTCAGCAATATGCCATGGTCCAGCCTATCAAAGGCTTTGGTGAAATCAGTATAGATTACATCCAGTTGACCGCCGTGATCAAGAGTTTCAGAGATACAGTGGGTAATAACTGACAGATTGGTGACAGTGGACCGGCCACACATAAAGCCATGCTGGTTAGGTGAAATCTGACGTCTCACAGCTGTATAGATCCGGTCATATAAAATTGATTCAAATAATTTAGAAAAATTGCACAATAGAGAAATTGGTCGATAATTATTAATGTGAGACTTTTCGCCGGATTTAAAGACTGGAACAACTTTAGATACCTTCCAAAGATCCGGATACATTCCCGACTTCAAAATTAGATTGAAAATTGACCGTAATGGAAGAGCCAAGACAGAAATGCAATCTCGGACAAAAAAAGAGGGAATATTATCATATCCAGAGGTAAATTTATTTTTAAGGCGTTTAGAAGCTGCAAATATGTCTGACAGCTCAATCTGGCCGATATTGGCAGTATTAGAGCTTCCAGGAACATTTGGCGCAAGATAACTAGATGATTTAAGAAAAACACTATGGAAGAAGTTAGCAAACGAGTCGACAATGGCTTGAGGATCAGAATAAGATTGATCGTCCCTCCACATAGTGGCTGGGATACGCGAGGTTCCAGTTTTGTTATGGAAAAAAGACCAAAAATTCCGAGGATCGTCATTGAGAGAACTCTGCACTCTAGAGATATACTCACTAAACGCAACCTTCTGCTCTTCCTTACACAAACGTCTCGCATTTTTAAATTGAATTAGAACTTTATTGTCTCTAGTGATTTTGTATTTTTTAAAGAATTTTGCTTTGAGTTTAATATTTTTAATTAGGCTGCTGGTGTACCAACATGGAAATTTTCTTTTATAATTTTTATACGACGGAACATATATATCTAAAATGGAATATAATTTATTGTAAAAATGATCTAGTGCAGTGTTCACATCATTAATAGCATCCAAATATGACCAATCAATTAAACACACAGCGTCATACAACATTACAAAATCTGCCTTTTTAAAGTTATAGGTTCTGTGTAACGCGTTATGTGTAAACTGAGTTCGGTCCTTGCTAACAAAGTTATCGATGCTGATTATTAATTTTCAACATGATCATTCTCAGCAGATTTATGGATTGGGCACATGCGGGAAATTTTCCAAGTTTTTGGGAATATATTGGATCTCAGAGACCTATTAAACAGAGTCTGCAGTGGAACGGCAAAAACAGACGCACAATCTCGCAAAATGAAAGCCGGGATGTCATCCGGTCCCGAAGTCATTTTGGGCTTTAATTGTTTGAGTGACATGAGAACATTCTCGATATCAAGCTGACCCACCGATATGAGGGAAGAAGAAGAATGCACCTCCTGAGGGTGGGCACCATCACCATATACGCTATTGAAGTATTTGGCGAAAGCGTTTATTATGCCTTGGGGTGTTGAGTATTCGGCACCATGCGCACCATACATGACACCCGTGATTCTGGATTTGCGCTTCTTATTCTGTACATAGCTCCAGAGCCGTTTTGGATCTGTTTTCAATGAATTGTGAACTTCCACCAAGTAATTGTTATATGCAGCAGTTATCTTATGTTTGATCCTGACTCTTAAATCCCTAAAGATGTTAAAACTGTTCAAACACTGCGTAGATTTCCATCTTTTCAGATGTTTTGACTTTTCCCGTATGTCGCAGATTAAGTTCCATGTGTACCAACATGGATATTTGTATTTTTTAGAGTGAATTTTTTTGTTGGAACACACATACTAAATATGCCATCAAGGATCCTGTAGAACGCCGACACGGCATCATTCACATCACCGATGCCATTAATAGAGGACCAATCCTGAAGCAACAGTTGCTGATATAACAAGGGGGTAGTTTGCCTTTCTAAAGTTGTACATTTTATTGTTGGTGTTGTTCTAAGTGACTCAACTTTGGCCCAAAAAGAAATATGCAGTGCAGGATGATGCTAATCCTCATCCACTAATGGAGGGGAACAGGGTGCGACGGTACATTTAAAATTGGACAGAACAAGGTCAAGTATATGATCACTCTGATTACGAGTTGTATTATATTGATCCAATTCAAACACAGACATGAAATTCTGCATTTTGTGCATTTTTTTTTGACGTTTTCTGGAGTAGCAGCATAATTTGGGTGTCCACGGTGCTCTGCGTCATAGGTGCTGGTACGACCACGTTAAAATTCAGCAATCCACTTCTCTACCATCTCGATAGAGCAGACTTCGGATAATGTTTATCAAGCCATTGTTTGGTTTTCACTGTATTTTTTTCATCAAAAATCAATGCTTTCTCAATACTCGAAATTCACTTTTCCCATTTTTTTTCAGTAACAAAAGTTACTTCACACAAAATGCTATAACTAACGAATCAATAATCAGATTGCTGTCAAATTT
The DNA here is from genome assembly GCA_911728435.2 of Apoderus coryli. NCBI lineage: Eukaryota > Metazoa > Arthropoda > Insecta > Coleoptera > Attelabidae > Apoderus > Apoderus coryli. The sequence continues at coordinate 2,450,317 of OU452204.1, read as the reverse complement.
ATACACGTATTATTTGAAGGTTAGTACTAAATAAAATTCATATGGAAGAAATCCTAGTAACGCCATCTATGTGTCATACTACGGACTTATTGAATGACCTAATATGTATTATGTATGGACGGACAATGTGATACGAAAACATCAATCGATATTTGGAGTCTGTACCTATAGACCATCTAGCTAGTAAGTTGTACGGGTTGCCTAAAACCAAAAAGATTACATACACAATTTTGTCGCTTCGTTGCCGTTCCAGATTATGTTAACATACTGCTACCATGCAAAGTCATGTCTTTAAATGCCTTTATTATATGTTCAATCATGATTTGAAAATGTAGTACATTGTAATGCTGTTTTTCATTTACCCGTGCGTAATAATATTTCCCACTAGTTGCGCTAGCCATAAAATTTCCTGGTAGTGACAAAAGTAGCGGCGGGCATGAAAATTCACCATAGCAACGCCGAAAATACAAACACCAAATTGACAGTTTTGGTATTTATAATTAATAATAATTATAAAAGTATTTCGTTAATTTCAAAACACATAAACAGTGAATATTGTTTAACACCACCTAGTCAATTTAATACTTCTAATTTATCGTATTTAGGCTTATACGCTAACAGGGGCAAGTTTCGAAAAACAAATATTTTCCTAAAAATTATGTTAAATTTACTCAAAGGCATTAAAACAGTCGTAGAAAAAGTATAGTGTGAAACTCACATGAAATGACCATTTCCTACTTGTATGATTTGCAGCACTCGCCTGCGGCTCATGCTGCAAACGATCATACTCGTAGGAAATATATGGCATTTCATGTTCGTTGCACAATATACTAATATTATATTTCGCTGGAAAAGTTTTGGGGTGACACAACCGATTTTTTTCATTACATTTCAATTATTGATTTGGTTTTTTATTGTACTTATATGTATAGTCAGTTATTTTGCCTTGGTCTCTAAATTTATAAGTATCCATGTATATAACATTTTCGGTAACGGGGAGAGATTGGCCTCACATCGAAAAAATCTAAATTCGCTTTTAAAAAGCAAAAAAGTATATTTTTTTATTATCAATAAAATACACATATTACTTTCATGCTAGTATAAGCTCTACTTACAAATGTTAAATCTGAATTACATCAACACCTTGTATACTGACCACAAAGCACATACATAAGGAAAGTGTATTTATTTATGCACTCACGCAATCATTGTTTATTGGACTGGCTTACTAATTTGTAACACCTTGTATATGTATACAAAACCTTTACTAATTGACCAAGGCAACTCCATAACAATATTAACACAATTTAAATTTCATCCTGAGTTTCAAATATATATACAGACAAGTGTTTTGGTGAGGGTGTACAAAACTTCTCCTGAAAGATTAAACACAACCTTAGGCAGCTTGGCATACTCTTCTGGCATATCCGCGTGTTACGGCACTCTAAATGATTGAACTATGTCAACATCCTGTTCAGTAGTTTATGCCCAAATTTGATATGTATTTTAAAAAATATTATACGTGTTTTAATTTTGTATTAAAAACCTGTATTTGTAGGTATTTGTGTCTGTGTCACTCTAATCACTACAATGCCGGTCAATTCAAATTCATATCAGCACCCAAGTGCGCTTCCCAATTGTATGTTGCCACTTATACACACAATTTCAATTATACTTAACATTCAATTGGCATCAATGATTGTAATGGACGTTTGGCAGGGAATTGTTTTTTGGACAATCGCTGGTAAGTGCAACATTTTTTGCAGTGAATCCCCGTTTTATATTATAATATGTCTATTATGTCACCACCTACTATACACACGAGAATGTTTTCATTTTACCAATGGCTGAGGAATATAATTGTCACGTTTATAAGTGAAAAAAACTATACATAAAAAAGTGCCCCTCTGGCGTTAAATACAGTCGCATAAGTTGTTTAATAGTTATACATAAAAACTTCAAAGTCCTACAGCTCGTTCACATTTCTAGATAATCTAGTCTATCTAATTCTAGGAAGTCTAGAACATTTCTAGATGGAAGTCTGTCGGTCTAGCTGTGTGTCTGTATGTATGTATTCTTCCCCAAATGCTTTAACCAATAATTGACCTATATTTTTCATCGTCCCGTCTTCAAAAGTCATTTTTTTAAGGTGAGATACAACACACAATCAGAAAAAAAATATTATTGTATTGTTGACTCAGCCAGCAGCTGCGATTACACTGCTTTCCAGCAAGTCGATTCGCGACGTTCACCTAGGTCAGTTATAGTCGCTAAACATAGCCGTGCGGAGGAAAGCGTTTATATTGATTTCCTTATAAGCAGTGGTGCGTGGTGATTGCAGCTCTCAGTCGTCCCGAGGAACCCGTACCTTTGCAGCAATACGTTGATATTTGCCTCCATAATTCTCGAGAAAATTAGGTTTAAAACTTACAAATATCTAACGCGGCGATGGCTGACTATAACGTAGTTTCGTATTACATTTTCTACCGTATAGGCTCTAGCTCAGTGGTAAATTGCAGTCCTCGAGGCAATACTTGAACAAACGCAGGAAATTCAAACACCCTTAAATTTTTTAAGTTAATTTTAGAGCCTGTCCACAATTCTTCTGGCGTAGCACCTTTTATCTTTTTTAGTTAGTGAACGGTTTAGTAGATATACAGCGGTGTTTGCAGCTTCTGCCCACATTTCTTTACGGCTGTTTGATTCAACGAACTTTCTCGAATATTGAATGGTTGTATCGTTCAGCCACCCCATTTTGTTGTTTGTGGACTGTAGATAAATATTTGATTCCTCGTTGTATCATGCGATGATTACAATATTCGTACGAGGTACTTTTATTTTTCGTTCCGTTTGATTTTCTACGTATGTACAAAATTCCTTAAAAACTTCAGTAGTTTCGTTGATAATAATACAATTGTAACTAAGAAACTGCTATTCTATTTTTAGTATACTAGTTATAGTCCATTATTGAACTGGAGTTGCAGATACCTATTTGGTTAAATAAGAGTCCAGCCACCACACAAAATTTATTTTAATCGACTTCAGTTAGAAATCGCCAACTTATATAATCTTTGATCTTTGGAAGAAACTTGATAACTCCAAAAATAGGGTTTCCTAGTTTAATCAACTAATAGACCTCATAAGCCTTTCATTTTCATTTGGTGTGATAAGTCAAATCGTTCTAGACGACACTGTAAAATTTTGGTAAAATAATGAGTAATCATTTTAAAAATTTTTGTTTAGTAATTTTGGACCCGTAGCGGTATACAAGTTGCTAAAACTATGTTCTTCTCTTTCTTCTACCCAAATATTCAAATTGGTTTAGAGAAGACAAACTTATCTTCTGAACAAAATTAAAGTCTTGAAATTACAAATAATAAATAAACAATGTCGTTATTAAAAACTTAATGCTTATTTTCTTAAAGGTTTGCTGTTATTCTGGAGGTGTGATTGCTGCACCATCTTCGCCGGTTTTGGCCACATAATCCATACATCAGGCAGTCCAAAACCAACACTGATAAATGTCCGCAACAACAGTGGAATTATGAATAAAACTGATAGTTTTATCAGTAACAGTGTACCTGATCATGACATATTTATAACCAGATGACAAAATAACATTGAAATAATTGATGAAGAAAATATAATTATTGATTCTGAAGAAGATATATATTATGAATAATAGTTCCTAGTTTTAAACTACTTTGATGTTATATTGGGTGATGACGATTGTTTGAATTTGCTAAATTTGTTGAAAACACATAACTAGGCAATTAAAATATTGAACAGATTAGTATGGACACTGACTTCTATTCTCATAATTACTCTGTCTATCGAAATTTAATATTTTATTTTTTAAGGGAAGTAAAAACAATTCTCGTCAAATATAATAACTAGAACTGCTTCTTGCTTCTTGAGATTTAAAGTTTATCAGACCCAATTGAATTTTGAGCAGATATTTATATTTTCTTCAAATATTTAACATAATTCACAAAATTTTCTCGCTAGACTCACTTTAGATAATAGTTTTTCTTAAACTAAAAATACGTGGAACTCAAAATAAACATTTGGATATTTTTTTAAAACTAGAATAGTAATTTGCTAAATCGGAACATATGTAAGTCAATTTAACAAGAGTTAAAAATATAAACGTTTTTCAAAGCTTACTGCCTACTATTTTCTGATAACTACATTGGAAACAGTTGGCGAATTAAAAGTCCCGATGGAAGCCCGTCTCACGACATTATGTCTAGAGCTGCACCTGAAAACATATTCACAGCCTTCTCTAGACAAGCCGCCAACAACAGGTAATGGCAACACCACAATACGGTTAGGAAACCAGTCTACTGTACATAGGTACTCGGCCGGTGAGGAGTCCACTGAAAAAAATATTGTACGTAAAACCAATGAATGGTTGTCATCAATATTTTGAACATTAATATTATGAATTGGTCACTGTTACAATGAATTTTGATCATAAATTAATAATTTCATACATAGAAACAATGTACGATGAAACATTAATCAATAAATGCAAGACATCGAAAATTTATGTTTTTTTTTCATGAATATAATGTCATTATTTATTGCTTCAATGTTTTAAATTTATTAATTTATGCTCTTCGCCTTTAACACAATAATTTGTAAATCATACACCTATGAACAGCGAACATAAAAACTAATAAACGATCATCGTTGATTCAATGGATGCTAAGCATTAATTTTACGAACCTAACCATTAAATTCTGAATAACGCGCGCAAATCAATGCACCCGGACCATAGACTGAATACTCAAAACATTGACATTATGACACTCTCATAGACTTTTTGTTTACGCGTCCTTTTTGTTTTGTTTAGTTAAATGTATACAGTTGAAAAGTGAAGTGTGTTCCTAAATCTATTTTTACAATTTGTTCCCAAATAATACAACAAATGTAGAAATATAAGGTAAGTAGTAATCCTTTTATATAAGTAGCATTTAGTAAAGTACAAAACTAAAGTCAGTTTAAAACGAAAAAAAACACAGTGCGGTATTCCTTTGTAATGTTGAAAACCCGCCGATACGAGGGGAGAAAATTTATGGGCTCTTCATGGATATTTAGTGTTTTCCACTAAGCTATGTTCCAAAGGCGCCAGTGGAAAGATAAGCCATTTAAAGTACACAATAAAAGACTCTCAAGAATCTTTTTTATTTTGTGCTAAACAGTTCAAGAAATAGAAGAACATATAATAAACCTTAAAGGAAGAAAATCTGCAATTCAACCGTACTTATGGGTTCTATAAGTCTATTCTAAAGGCGCACACTGTTTACTTAAAAACCTGTTATTTTGATTAATAATAATAATATAATAAATGACTTTATTGAGAACTTAGAAAATTTACACAAAAGGCGAAGTCGATGCACAGCCTCCTAGCTTAACAAATATGTGGTTGAATTGCAGATTTTCTTCCTTTAAGGATTATTATATGTTCTTCTATTTCTTGAACTATTTTAGCACAAAATAAAAAAGATTCTTAAGAGTCCTTTATTGTGTACTTTAAATGGCTTATCTTTCCACTGGCACCTTTGGAACATAGCTTAGCGGATAGCACTAAATATCCATGAAGAGCCCATAAAATTTCTCCCCTCGTATCGGCGGGTTTTCAACATTACAAAGGAATACCGCACTGTGTTTTTTTTCGTTTTAAACTGACTTTGCTAATAAGCAATACTAAAGATAACTACATAATAATAACAACAACAAAAACCCTGATACATAAAAAAAGGCAATGATTCCTGGATGCCCTGCGGCACTACGCAATGTCCTGGGCCCAGACACTGCCGTTCCCAAAATGACAACCTGACTTCTATCATTCACATATGTTCCGAGTACAGACACAGCAGACTCCCCAAAGCCCAAGTAACCCACAATAGCCAGCAACAAACCATGACCAATGCGGTCAAATGCCCCTTGCGTAGTCCAACAGCAGCAATGCCGTCAATCGACCCTGATCTACCGCCTCCAATGCATCATCCAGTATTTTAAGTCATGTCGTGGAGCAACTGTGACCCTGACGGAACCCAGACTGGACCTCCGACAACAACCCATGCCCATCAAGATATGTTTTCATTTGATTGCAGATCACTCTCTCAATAACCTTGGAGATCGCTGGGAGTATATTAATCGGTCTATAAGATCCTTAAATGTTGATGGAGTTTTAGTTTTGGGATTGGAATGACATTGGCTTCTTTCCAACATGTTGGGAAGTTCCTCGTTTCTATATAGTAATTAACTAGATGCTGTATAAAGGGCATTATAAAAGGACAACTACTACTACTACTACTAGCATATCAATACTGATCATGTCACTGCCTACAGCATTTGACTTAATCCCAAGCAATGCATCAAGTACCTCCCCATGATCCACCATTGTAAATCAAAGTTAATATCAGGCCTAATTTTATTACCTAAGTAAAATTGATCGTTCCTGGGTCCGGATTGTTGGTAGAAGTGGCCATAAAAAAATCATTAATATTATCAACATCATGAATAAAAGACGGTATTGTGATATTTTCCCTTGCATAAATGTTTAATCGTAATAATTTCCAATTTTGTTTAGAAGAATTTCCGCGGACTTAAGTTTCCAAATATAGTTTTTTCTCCCTTTTCACCTCAGACGACAGACGATTCTGACATGTTTAGCATTTAATATTAACTAAATTAAAAATAAAGCCTTTAGATTTCGAGTGTCGTACAAATATGATTTAATTTATTTACAAAGCAGGTGTATCAAATTAATGGACGTACTGCAAGATAATTTTGAGTCTTATTTGGGCTTTTAAATTCTCTAACCATTGGTACTAGTATATTTGAACCATACTGCACTTTGCAGTACACAATACATATGTACCTATATGCTCGCGATTATTGATTGAATACAGAACAATAATCTCAATCTTTCGTAATAATAATTTCCGGCGAACACAATTACGTAAAACAATTATTATAACCCAATGTAATAATCAGCTAACATTGGTTTAACGTACAAAAGTCATAAATTCATGTTCCTCGTTCGTAACATTAATAACCTTCAGACATCGGTTTAATGTACAAAAGTTATAGATTAATGTTCATCGTTCGTAACATTAACAACCTGGTAACATCGTTTTAACGTACAGGAGTTATAAATTAATGTCCATCATTCGTAAGATCAATAACCGGCGAGCATAAATTTATGTTCTTTATTTATTAATTCAACGTACAGAATTCGCTACCGAATTTATGTACGAACGTTCATTGTATTAATGTCACCCATCATCGGCTCAAATTTAATGTTGACGTTCATTGATTTGAAGCACTTTTTTATTAATATCACGTACCTTATCGGTTCAGTGTCGCAACGAAAATATTTGGAAACTATTTTGTATGTACCTAATCGTATTTTGTAACATAAACTTCTAAATTTTATTTCTTTTTTAATTTTCCAGTTATTAGAAGCATTAATTTTCGTTAAATTTAATAGTAGATCTTCGAAACTTACAACAATTTAAATCGGTCTTTATGAATAATTAATTTTTTTCCTTGGAACGTTCGATTTGTTCACATTTTCGTTCTTCGGGTGCTTTTCTAGGGATTGGAATTGTTTCTCACAAATATTTAGGCAAATTTGGGAAAATAGAAGGACACGCATGAGGTTTCAGTTCAGGTTCATAGGGATTTTTTCTTAAAGTTCCATCCGGTTGAAGGTAATTATCCTCCCTCATAATTTGGCTTTCAGGAAAGTGTTTAGAACAAACTGCTGTTAAAATTAGATCTAGGAATAGCCTGTAACCATTGATGATTTAAATTATCATCTTTAGAAAAAAGATAAACTGATATTGGTATGCTATGTTTCTCTTGTTTTCATGCCTTATTATAATTGTATTTACATCCAGGTATACAGCACACTGAAGGCATATTCAAATCGACTAAGAACCAAGAATCAGAAATTAAATACCGTGTGACTGCTGTATGTACCGCTACAAATAATAAATCACTTTATATTATATAGTATCCCTATAGGAATCCCGCCCGATCCGAGTCCAAACAAATCACTTTATTTCATTAACCAACATTTTAACCGGTATTGTAACAAACACAAAATTTAGACGATATATTCATACACAATCAATAAGCACTGAGTTAATTAGACCGCGTGTTAGAAATGTTCCAAGGGAAACACAAACAATCAACTTGTATACCACGTTGCAAAATTTTAGTACTTGTTCATGGCTTGTCTAAAGAAGGATGTGACATTAGATATTACTAAGTTTTAATGCGAACATCTTTGGCCATAGAGAAAAAGAAAAGAATAATGAGAAAATTATAAACTCCTCAGGAAGGAAGAATCTCAAAATTTATCTTGAACAAAAATATAGACAACTGACAAAAAAAAATAACAATCACTTCTATAATTATCAATATCTATATTTAAAAGTTTTAGAGAGACCCATAGCCCGCCTTGAAAAGTATGCAGAATTGTTGGTTGTAATTTCCATAACAGCAATTACATTAAATACACAGTTGCGTACTGATTCAAATTGTACAAATTCATTAAAAAATATCAAGACCTATTTTATACAAACATATTAATTGCTGGATTTTGTTGTTTTGTCTGATACTTAACCTGATTATTGATTCAACTGATTAAAGAAATTATATTTGAATATAGGAAACTTCACGAGGCGACGTACCTTATTTGGTAACATCATACTAATGCGGAAATTACGTAATAAAACGCTTAATCGATTTCGAAGAACGAAAAGACCTGAGCATTACGATTACTACAAACAATTACACTATTGTAGCAATTAGATCTGGGCAAAGTAAATTGTGGCTCGCCGATCCCGGCTCAGTTTGAGGCAAAGGATCATCAACCTCTCATTTTGCCAGATGGTAGTTCGTCCAAATAACTAATTAGGTCGTCGTTAATGGCAAATCCGACACCATGGACACAAGGTCGATTGCCATTTTTATTTTCCAAAAGAAAATATAGCCCCCACCATGTTCTGTCAATTGATCTGCACCTGATCTTCTGGTTTCTCTTAATGCAGCAATGTCAATGCTGAATCGTTTTAGTTATAATTATAATTGCCGTACTTCGTTCTGGTCTAATACTGGTGTATTCATGAATGTCCGGTCATTCCGCAGGGCTTTTGATGGTTTTAGTATGATGTTGAAATCCTATGAACTACGGGAATGGTAAGACTGAACAACTTATTATTCTTTTGTTTATCACTAGACAGGTTATAAATCCCTTATATAGCAACTATTTGAAGGCAAGGTTGTTTTCCAGGTTTCTTCTATATTTATTATGGTCGTTTGCACTAACAATTTTAAGCAGCTCCTAACGTTAGGGAAAGATCAAGTGGAAACAAAATAAAAAGTTTATTCTTTCCCTAATATTTGGTGCCAACGGCCATTAGATGCTCCAATCGACGCAAATTAGGTTTCTGTACTCGTGGTAATTTGAAGAAATCGGTCAGGTTTATTCTGCTGCCATTACTAATACCTACTTAATTATGCTAACATGGTCGTGAGCTACATTTATACTATTGTATAAAATCTACTGAAAGTGTGGGTCATTTCCAATGTGAATATTTTTAAATTAGCCCAAGAGCAGTTATTTCAGTAGAGCAGATACGGGGTCGTCTACAAGCGATATCCTACCATGAAACTTGGCTGTAAAAGAGTAACCGCTAGTCTTTCTTTTCTTACAAAAGTACTTTATGCCGCGAAGTCCACGTTCCACCATTTTTCCTCCATAAGTTTTTTGATCGCTGGCAGTTTTAAGCCTATTAAGTCCACATATTATATTATAGGTATATAATAACTCGACACATTTAATAAGTATTTTTTACAGGATAACTACCATAATTTATTTCAATTCTTCAATTAAGATTTAAATTATATAAATAATAATAATAATAGTTTGTATCACAATAAAAAATCACTTAATTATAATTAAAAATAAATAAATTAACATTGCACTAGGTTTTGAGAAAATATATTATTTATCAAGTATTTCGTAAAATTACCACATGGTTTCGTCGCTGGGTTTTGGCACATTGGGATACCTGGAAAATTTTTTCAATTTAGCGAGAAATAATAGGAATAGGAATTATATTATAGTTAAGTAAAATTACACTGGACTAGCGGAGCCAACATTTAAGGGGAGGCTAATATTTTCCAAAATATAAACGAATTCATAGTTGGTTACAAAATACAAGATGCTAAAACTTGAAAATAATTTTAGTTTTTGATAATCGACCAGAAATTTGCTGTCTTTAAGTTTTTTTGTTGCTACGAAAAACAGTATGCAGTTTAGTAATTTGTAAGTGGTTTCATGGATAGCGCGACTTACTTATTTGTTAGGATAAATAATATAAACTTTTTGACCCGTTCTTCCAATGAAAACATGGTGCCAAAATTTGATAGAACAGACGTTCTACATGAAATTCTTGTCTTTTATTAATATAGGTCACAATTTAATACACATTAGGTTTTAATATTAGCTACAAATAAAATGCCTACTAATTACTGCAAACAGAACAAATTGTAATTCTTAAAAAAAATTCGCGCTATTCTTGAACTTTATCATGCATTTAATTTGTTCCACAGATATCTGGGGAATGAAGTTCAAAATACTTTTGTTTTTATGTTGTTGAATTTTATATTTCTTGTCGTTTTTTTTTCTTTTTGTCAATGTTTCGCAATCAAAGAAAAGCATAAATCTACACAGTTATCTATTTTAAATATGGAAACATAAACTAATATTGTATACGAACTGAAAAAAAATGCAGTGTCACAAAAACTATTTAGTTTGTTTTTAAATCCAGAGTTCTAATGTAAAATAAGTTTGCTGAGAGTTTTTAAAGTGAAAACAATGTAAAATTTAGGTCATATATCAGCTAGAATAAAAATAGCATTTTTAAACGATTTTATGTACCTTCACTGCCTGGGCTGGTCTAGATGGCTGTCAAATCTTTTAATGCATTTTTCAGAAACTTCCCGTGAACCGATTTTGATCAAAATTTGGCACGTTAATGTAGGTTCGGTGGCAATATTATAAAAAATATATAAAAAAAGGGTAAATTCATAACTGCAAAACCAAAGCAGATACGAACATGCGGGTTTCACTTTTATCACCACAGATCAAAATCTGTGGTCATGATACAAATTAATACAAAAAATGAGATTAGGGGGTCGGGTCGGTGAACGGTATGAAAGGAGTATTTTCATAAATATAAAAAATCTAAAGCAGATTAGACGAACATGATATTTTCAGATAGTAAAGTAGTAGTAAAGGTTTGTAATCTTGGAACCAAAGCAGATATAAGCGAACTTAAACATATTAGATAATATCCCACTAAGGCTATCGTTTATTAGCTAGATTTTAATAAATAGAAATCTGCCAAAGAATTATTTACTTTTTATTTATTCTTTTTTTATTAAAATTGTTTAGCCTAAAAAGTTAGCTATTTTTAATTTATTTTTTTCTAGGTCTGACACTTTTCTACGTTTGCTTCTTTTTGAACTTTCCTCAATCGTTTTAGTCGGTCTACCCGCCGAATTCGCTACATTTAAAGAATGTTTAATTTCTTTGATGACAAATCTGTTAAGCCATGTATCAAAGTATTTATAAAAGCGATCTTTGGTGCGGCTCACTTGATTCCACTTATTTTTAAACTGAGGCAACTATGTCTTTTGAGTTGTTTCACTATTTTGAAGTCGTCGTCGGATACTTTAAGCTGCTGCTTCAAATTACGTAAAAATCTATGCTCATCACCTTTTAAATCGATAACACTATCAGAAAGACACTTTCTACTGCTTTTTGACATTAACTTTTAACTGATCTTTGACATTTGTAAAACTATTTTGACATCCATCAAATAAGTTGACGTTTACAAAAAACTGATGCATTATGGACATGCACGGTCTGCTTTAAAAATTCATATTGTCTGAATAGGCAAACTCGGGCAGATAACAGTAAATGTTTATGAAACACGGTATATTAAAGTTTATTCTTAGTGGTGAATCTAATCTTCGGCAGACTTCGCAAATTATTTATTTTCTAACAGAAAATGGAAAATTCCATAAAAAAAATATGTGTGTATTAACTTGCAAATTTATTTTATTGAACTTAAAGAAAGATATTTTAGAAAACCAAATATTACAGATTAAATTTAAAAAACATATTATATTATATTGTATTACCTTACTAAAATACATAAAGGTTAAATTTTAAAACAGGAAATGCAGAAAAATACTTTAACTTTATTGATATTTTATTCACTTTATTAAAGTATCTAGATACCTTGGAAAACTTCTGAGATTGAAATTATTCTTTTGACCCAGTAGTTTTTTTAAGGTAGGTGCTAATTATATGATCTTTATTATGCTAAATGTAATTAAAACATAACATAAAACATGGAATATTCTATATATACTTTATTTTTTTTAATCAATTTTCGGCGCGAAATTACATTAGAGGTCACCACTGTGCGGCGCAGCGTTCATGCAAAATTGCTATTCGATGTAAATAAATAATTTTAAGAAAATATTTTCAACCTCATTCCCAAGACACCTCTAGAATAAATAACGTTCTCTAGAATGCCCCTAGAACCATCACTACAAAATAAGGAATTTTTAAGTAGAAATGTAATTCACTTGGTTACATTTTGCAATACATGAGATCAAAATAATATTATTATTTTTTTGATTTCACTGGCTATTTTTTGGCATAGGTATCTCCTCGGGCGAATCACCAATGGAAATAGTTGCGCACCAGCTCGACTGGGCGAAATGTTCAGGTTTACTTACATAAACTACATAATATTATCCCTTAAATTATTTAGGACCTATTTAGGCAATCCTTATAATTTATTGTTGAAAAAAATTCAAACAAAGTGTGCCATTTAGAGATGGGAATTCAAACACAAACATTTTGAAAAGGCCGCATGAGCCATTAATTTTAAATTCAGCATCACCGTTGTCAGAATTCCACTGCTCCTATTGCCCTCCTCTTCCTGCGATAGTATTTGGAGCGCTGTTCAATTTTTGAAAGACTATTTTTCACACAAGCGATTGTGTAGATTAGGAAATAATTTATGCCACTACCTTCGGACTGCAACGAGGCTATTCAAATTAGTGTGGGCAAATACAATCCATATCTCTCGGTGTTTTAGGAACACCATTATGATACGGAAGTTTTTAATGGGTAATAATAACAACCGTCAGTAAAATATGCAATATCAAAAATGAACAATAATCACTTTCCAAAAATATTGATCTTTTTGTAAACCGATTTCATGGAAGATGTACATGGTAAAAATTATAACACTAAGGGTTATAACTAGTGCTCTCTAATAATCTAGAAAAGGTAAACATAATGTTTTTCGAAACACAAATAAAAACATAAAGCTACCAAGTTTCAAGCTAAATTTAACTTTTAACAGCCTGTATTTTTTAGTTTGAACTATTCTTGTATTTTTTATTGTGTTATTTTATTGTATCAACATTCAGCTGAAATATTTCTGGCTCAATTATCACTATTTTATCATTAGTTATTTCAGAAGTGATGGATATGTTGGTGAGAATACACAAACATCTGTGTTGAGAAGAATTTTTTTTGGAAAAATCCCGACAGCGAACCTGGGGAGGGGTATTTTGTACAGAAATCTGATATAGTGGTATTTTTGAGTAGAATTCACGGAAAACTCAAAAGTACACTTTCGTAAAAATAGTAAAATAATATACCTGTTTTTATAACAAAATATTGTCAGGTTCATAGGTGTAGTGGATGTACCACTACAATAGGTTTTGACATAGTTTAGTTTAATGATATATTAATAATTGCTAATAATAATAATAATACATGCAACATACAGAAGCCTATATCGAATATGGTATATTTGTGAATTTTGGTGTCCAGAAAATGCATCTGATTGTCTAAGATAATATTATAATATAGTTTATAACAGTCCGTATACAAGATGACCAGTTATTTAATATTTAAATTTTTCTCATTTGACCACGTTCTAAGAATATAATTATTATTCTTTAGATTTGAATTTAATATTTAAGGCTAACCGGGGAAAATTAATTTTCTAAATTATAACATAAAAGACAATAAGCAGAACATGAAATTGGAGTTAATGTTATGGTCTATGCGATGATTAGCACTTAGGCAGTGAGCCAAGTGGAGAAAAGCATTTGGAAACGCTGAGCATTAAGGTGCTTACAAACTTGAAACAAATAGCTTCTATATGTTTGTTGTGGTACGATTAGATCAAAGCTCATTATATGGGTATTTCGCCACTATTTAAAATTCTGAATGTTAAATAATCAAAAATAATCCTTTCGGATTAACAATAAAAGCCACTGCGTGATTCAAAAAATGTAAATTTCTCAAAGGCTCTTATGTTAAAAAATGTTGGATAAAACTTAATATAAACAAAAACTTCACTTATCTATATGGAGTCCTAACGTTTCAGGAACCAATCTGTTTCCGTCGCGTCGTTAGAGTATAAAAAACAATAATATTTAATCTGCGAAAACTATTCATAATAACATTTAATTACTACTACTAATTTTATTATAATACCTGGGATGTTTTGCATCCCACAAAAGTTGTTTTTCAAATACGTCTCAATGAGATATAAAATTATCTCTTGTGACCAGTCCATAGCTGCGCGTCAGAATAAACAACGTAATTGTAACACGAAATATACCTAGTTTTTCAAGCGACAAAACAAAAAAGAGCCAATTGCCAAACACGTGCTAAACACCCGGAACGCGAGGGATGAGCGTCCACACTTGCAATTAAGCAGGCTAAAGAGATCGCGCAATATTTCTTTTGAAATAACGGCAGAAAATGCGATGTTCGCGAAACTGTTTGCGGTATTGCATTGCCCGTCCACATGGAACTACGATGATGTTCGCGAGGACGACCGACGTTTGGTTCGTGGTCTTGTCGCAAGTTTGTACGCACCTTAGAGCATTCCACTTTTTATTATATTATTTATTTGTGTCAAAGTAGATTGTCAACAAAATCAGAAATAAAAACAATGAGTTTATTATTTTTAAATATGTAGGTAGTTTTCAAACAATTTCATAGAAGGCTGGTACAAATGTTCACAGCCATCACAAAATTTTTATGAGTAAGTTTGTAAAAACAATCAATACTTTGAAATAACAACTAATTTTGTCTATTTAGAGAGCAACCTAAAACATGAAATGTAGTGGAAAGCACGAGTAAAATTTATAATCCTACATATTTTTCGATCAAAAGGCTACACCTATATAGTAAGATGCTCATACACCTAGCCCTTTGAACTAAAAATTGGTCAAAATCAACCCAATAATCATAGAATCGGCAAGCATAATGTAAAGGTAACCATACTATTTTCATTGCCCACAATTTGCGACATAAAGATCTGAAGTTGCTGTTACCTATATTTCTCTTTGCTATGCACTGGAGGTATTTCCCGCGAATATGGTGAAATTATTGAATTTTGTGAAGATGGCGATCTGGATCGAGATCTTGATTGACTCCCTGATAACTTATTGTCATCATACGAAGGATACTTCCATGGATGTGGTGACACCATTTCAAAATTATGCGAATCATGGCTGTGGTGATGGTGATGACGAGATTTTCTATTAGGAGAAACTTCCCTTTTGCTACTGTCATCTTTGGATCGCGAATTTAATCTTCTATAATAAAAATATTTAAATGGTAAAATACAAATACTTATATAAAATAAATAATTCTAAATTTCAATTTGTATGATTTGCAGAGCTTAACAAACCTTCAATATCTATTTTATTAATATGAATTAATTGTGCTTCCTAAACAAACCAAAAAATATACTCCAAACACTGTGTAATGTATAAGTTACCTTAATATTCTTGTTCCTATGCCGGCACTCTCAGGCTCCTCTAGTTTCCCACTATTGCTTTTCCGTTTTTCATACCGTTTTACTTTACTTTCCTCTATAATTACATGACGGTCATACGGTGTATCATAATCAACTTCGAGAATAGTGGAAAAGCTGTGTGGATTCAAAATTTCTATTGTTGTTATTATCACACCAGTTAACAGAGAAACTCCACCTATAAACATTAAAAAAATTCGCTATTGTAATATTTCTTAGAAATGTAATGATTAATAAAAATTAACAAACAAAATTTAAAAACCAGTTCTGGACAAAACTCACCCTTATAGCACAGCTAACTGTGTATCTTAGCTGTGCTTATAGTTTAACTACATTAAATTCATACAACGGGTTTTTCTGTTTTTTACATGCATTAGGAGCTTACACAGTACCAACAATTTTTGCATTTCCAGGAAGTCTCAACCAAAAAGAATCTGATAGAACTCTCAATATTTCAATGACCACTAGAAGGTTTTAATTTTACAGTTACTTGTTTAGCTATACTTATTATTTTATACTATGATATTTTTCTCAATTTGAGATAAACATAATACATCCAACGAGGCGTGAACAGGAACTAATTCTAATATTTAATACAGTTGATTCATTCATGTTCAGGCCTTGAACTAGAATCATTCTCTCGTACGCCATTTAAAAACGCACTCCTATCATCAAATGACATTAAATTTGAATTTCTACCTTTAAATAAATTGCCTAGAAACATTTTAAATATTATAGTCATAACACACTTATTTTCATAAATTTGACTAAAATAGCGCGGGTCAACAATTAAATCTTTAGCCTCCTGCATACTCCTATCAGAATTTCTTAGCTGCCAAACTTATTTGTCTTCTAGAAGTTCATAAAAATGACTCCGATCCATCAAATTTTCTGACCGAATCAAATTTTAGGAGTCGAACTTAACAAACCTGTCAGCTTGGCGTTATCAAAATGCCAACATTTCTCTGGCATCTATTAGCAGGGATTTGAAATATCATACCTTGATACTCCCGATAAGAGTAGTTTCCAGATTCAAATCTTTATTCAATCTTGCGACTGGATAGAGTCGTCATACATTTTTATTGCATAAGATTGCCGGATAGTGTATTATTTTAATATTTATTATTACTAGGTTTAATGTTACGTTTAATTTTAGGAAAAGATATAATTCGAGAATATAATAATTGAACTTCTCCCAAAACAACTTAAAATACCTATCCAATCGAAATTTAAATTCCTGTTTTGTGTAGTTATTTATAATCCTATCATTTTCGTTTGAACCGTATGGTTTGTGCAGCGTGATCAGATATACCTGAACACAGCCATGGAACAGTATATTTGGCAACGTCGAGTTCCCGTCGGTTTGTGTGTGTTTACATTATTACATTGTAACACGCGGTCTAATTGAATCAGTGCTTATTAAACTGAATTAAAACAGTTTTTTATAAAATTATTAGTGATAAGTGTGTATAAATATATCTTCTCAATTTTGTGTAAGTTACAATACCGGATAAAATGCTGTTAATTAAATAAAGTGATTTGTTTCGACTCTGAACGGAGGTAAAAATGGCGGGATTCCTATGGGGATACTAATTCGTTCTATTTTTGGATCGTGAACAGCCTTCTTTTTATAAAATTAGTAGTGACAAATATATCGTCTAAATTTTCTGTAAGTTACAACACCGGTTAAACTGTTTGTTATTAAAATAAAGTGATTGTTGGTACTGGTACGGCATAGTCACCTGGTATAAGCTGCGACATAATGTTTGTCGTATACCTAACTAAGCTGTTGAGGGTTTGTATTTATATTTGAGCATTATTATTATCTATTAATAAATTCAGCTGGATTTTTAGGTAATTTTGGTAAATTCAATACAATCGGAAACAATGCAATAATTGACGTACATAATTCATTCAGTTTTTATAGAAATTGACATTATTAAATAATAATTTCTTTAAAATTGCCACGCCTAACTCAAAAAGACTTCTTCGCGAAGGGCTATCCGCGAGAAGAGTAGCTCATTTGTACGGTGTTAATAAAACCACTATAATTCGCTTAAGACAACGATTTCAGACTTGAAGGGGACAGTGCTTACACTTTTGTTGGGGGTCCACCGACAAAAATTTCGATTGGTACCCAGTGGATAATGCTTCGGGAAACTATATACTTTGTATCAGAAAAATTACAACTCCAGATTAAGTAAAATTACTCCGTTTTATTAAAATCTCGATATCTCCCAAAATTGAAGAGATATCAAAAATTTCTTCAAATTGTTTTTTTTTTTCTATAAAATACAGCGGTCATTAACATCGAAAAATCTAGCCCTGTGGCCCTAATCCCAATAATGTGTCTTTAATATCCCAAAAACGCATGACTGTATCTCTTCTGGTTATTAAATTATTTGAAAAGATACTCCGGTGCACTTCATTTGTCCAGGAGTTTAGAAGATATAATCTTCTATTTTAAATAAAACTACGTCTACTTCACAAAGTATTCATATATATGTTCAAATTATGATAAATATGAATAATTTGTGGAGTAGACGTAGTTAAAATATACACTCAACTCCTCTCCGTAATGGATTATTTCAAAAAATATAATCTTCTGTTGAAAGATTAATTTTTTTAGTATACTTACTCAAAATATACTGTCTATATGTTATTATCGATTTTGAAATCTAGAAATAGTTTCGAATAATAGGTTTTAGTTAAGCAGTGCGTATATTTACCTGCTATCATAACCAACCAAAAACACCAGCCTAAGGCAAATTCTAGTTTGTCGCCTTCAATGTAAATGACTAATGGATTTTCAGGCAACATACTAAAATACCCAGTTAAAGTAGCTAACAACAAGAAACCACAAGTGGTCATTAAAAGAGCCCCATATCGGGGCACTACTATTAGCATCAAATTCATGAGCATCCATGTGGCAAATGACGCCCTGAAATTAAAAAAATGCATTAGTGGTTAAGACTATCGATAATATATTTTATTGATAGACTTGAAAAATCAGTTTAAAAGTTCAGCACTAAGGTTGAAGTTCATGGATACAAAACATTATTCTTGCTTATTGTAAAATGAAGCATCCAGTTCTGCCGATCTAAGGTCTAAAATTCGAAGAAAATGAGTACTTCTTTTCTCGAAAATTTCATGCATTAAGTATTTTGATATAAACATTTAGATAGTTATATCATTTGAATAAACGCATTATTGTGTGTCTCTGGCTAAATAAATATATGTGTAATTAACTGAAAATATTTGCATTCATACAAAATTAAATAAATTATTGATTTTAGAATTATGAATCTGGTCCTTCTAATAGTACATAACTGCTAAGATTCGTTTTCCAAAGTATATTTGCAAATCTCTACAGGCTTACCACAACATGATTATGGCAAAATACCCAGCAGCCCTATACTGACTACCCCACGCAAGTCCATCTTCGCCAGTCGTGAAATATTCAGCCACTATGAGCACTGGAAATGGTAGTCCCTTTTGGATTGCTTCTCGGAAGCTATCACCCATTTGGTAGAAATCCAACCAGTAGAATCGTTCATTGAAGTCAACGTCAGTGGTCCAATTTTGATGAAAAGCTAAAAATAATAATAATAATAATAAATCTTGATTGTATAACAGGTTTGCACACAATTAGAAGACAATTACAATGTTTAACTCAAAAATAATGTTAAAGAATTTAAGTTTTTTATGTTGTAATTTATTACACTTTGTATGTTTATTTAGTTAAAAAATATCGAGTATGTTAAAAAAAAAATGTTTTTGATTTTGACATTGTCAATTACAATTAAAAAGAAAAATCAATTCATGTCATTTATATTTTATAACAGTCCACAATAAAATATTATAAACTTGGTAATTTTTTCATTCATTTACGTACAAACGTAACATTGGTCCTTCGAGCCGGATGTTACGTTTGTACGTAAATGAATGAAAAAATTACCAAGTTTATAATATTTTATTGTGGACTGTTATAAAATATAAATGACATGAATTGATTTTTCTTTTTAATTGTAATTGACAATGTCAAAATCAAAAACATTTTTTTTTTAACATGCTCGATATTTTTTAACTAAATAAACATACAAAGTGTAATAAATTACAACATAAAAAACTTAAATTCTTTAACATATGCCGCCCGCCTGGTCCTTCGAGCCGGATTATTCCCTGATCGTCAAGAAAAGGATTTAATGATAATAATTTACTATTCTGTGCAATTTGTTTATTGTTTTTTAAATTATGAATTTCATTATAAAACTCCTTCAATTGTACCAACTTTATCGCCCATACCAAGGAATTGTTAATTTCAGTATTAGTTAAAATGCCAATCATTTTTTGTTTATTGTGTTTGGATAATTTACAATTTTCGATAAAGCGAAAACAATATGCTAAAACACGTTTTAACTTATGCAAGCTAGAATATCCATTTATAATATTAAATGCAGAATCATACAAAACAGGACAGGAAATTAAAAATGTGCGTTCATCGGGAATCTTTTTAGGTATTTCAAATAAAGGAGCAGGCCAAAAGGATTCATCTTTGTATAACCAATCAGGTCCCTGTCACCAACGTTTAATATCTTTTAAATTCTCGGGTTCGACTCCTCGCGAAATGATGTCAGCGGGATTACATTTGCCACTGATGTGTCTCCACTGAGCATTACAAGTAAGGCTTTCGATTTTAGAAACACGATTTGCCACAAATATCTCCCACCTACTTGCATCTGAAGATAACCAACTTAAACAATTGACGAATCGCACCAAAAATACCTCTTATTAAACTGGATTTTTAAGGTAGCATTTATTTTATCAGAGAGCTCTGCAGCCAACAAGGCCCCACAAAGTTCCAATCGTGGCATAGTAAGTGTTTTTAATGGCGCTACTTTTGATTTGGCACACAGTAATTGAATGCAGTTGTTTCCCAATTTATCGAAACTCTTTAAGTATATACAGGTACCAAATGCCTTTTGGGAAGCATCTGAAAAACTATGCATTTCAATGGAAATTGGATTTTCTAGTAAAGCATGCCTGGGTACCTGTATCTCTGCTAAGGAATGTAACTTTTCGCAAAAATGAGTCCACTGATTTTGTAAATTAATAGGAACTGTTTCATCCCAACCTAATCGATTTTGCCACAATTGCTGCAAAATTATTTTTGCTCTGACTACGACCGGCCCTATTAAACCTAAAGGATCGAATAACTGAGCTATGATAGACAATATGGATCTTTTAGTAATTTGTTTTTCTTGCTCAAGCGCAACTGTAAAATGAAATGTATCGGATTTTGCATTCCACATTACACCAAGGGTTTTATGACAATCATTATCATCTGCTATATAATATTGAAGAGAGCTACAGTCTTTGTCCATAGACTCTTCCAACACTTGTTTGTTGTTAGATATCCACTGTCGCAAAAGAAAACCATAATTTTCAAGTATATGAGAAATTTCACGCTTTAATTGAATTGTGCCTTCAATAGAATCTGAGCCAGTAAGAAGATCGTCAACATAAAAGTCGGACAATATGGTCTGCGAAGCAATCGGAAATGCTTCAGCATTATCTACAGCACACTGATGCAAACTACGTATGGCTAAAAATGCTGCTGAAGCCGTACCATAAGTTACAGTATTAAGTCTGAAATGTGACAAAGGCTCATCTGGATTAGAACGCCATAAAATTCTTTGAAGGTCACGAAATTGTTCAGCGACTTCAACCTGTCGATACATTTTAACATGCTCGATATTTTTTAACTAAATAAACATACAAAGTGTAATAAATTACAACATAAAAAACTTAAATTCTTTAACATATGCCGCCCGCCTTGGAAAGGCGACTTTCCAAAATTCAGTCTATTGGCAATGGACACACTTTATTTATTGCACGCTTAAATGGTGTCGAACTATAAGCTGTCTTGATGCTGACGACTCGCACTCTTCCATCCATTCCAGGGAATGCGGCAACAATTCTTCCCATTGGCCAGGATAGAGGTGGTGTATTTTCATCCTTAATCAACACAATACTTCCAGGTGAAAACAAATCATTGACATCACCTTTCTTCCATTTTTTTCGTTGTTGTAATGTCGTTAAATATTCAGATTTCCAACGTTTCCAGAAATGTTGAATCATTTGCTGCAGCCGGTAATACTGTTTGAGACGATTACCCTCTATTTCACTTAGATCAGATTGAGGCAATGACAGAAGTGAGTCACCAATAAGAAAATGACCAGGTGTCAGTATTGAAAAATCGTTAGGATCATTAGATAAAGGTGTAATAGGTCTAGAGTTAAGAACAGATTCAACTTGTGCTATGACAGTCGATAATTCCTCATATGTTAAATGCGCAAAAATTTATTCGGATAATGGTTCCAATTTTGTTGGGGCAAGTAACGAATTAAAGAATGTCTCAGCTCTGTTATCAAATGTTCATAAATATGAAAAATTTAATCATTTTCTTTCACAAAATTCCATAGAATGGAAATTTCAACCCGCAAGATCCCCTCATTTTGGTGGTTTGCATGAAGCAGCTGTGAAATCAGCAAAATTCCATTTGAAGCGTATTGTAGGCAATGCGCATTTAACATATGAGGAATTATCGACTGTCATAGCACAAGTTGAATCTGTTCTTAACTCTAGACCTATTACACCTTTATCTAATGATCCTAACGATTTTTCAATACTGACACCTGGTCATTTTCTTATTGGTGACTCACTTCTGTCATTGCCTCAATCTGATTTAAGTGAAATAGAGGGTAATCGTCTCAAACAGTATTACCGGCTGCAGCAAATGATTCAACATTTCTGGAAACGTTGGAAATCTGAATATTTAACGACATTACAACAACGAAAAAAATGGAAGAAAGGTGATGTCAATGATTTGTTTTCACCTGGAAGTATTGTGTTGATTAAGGATGAAAATACACCACCTCTATCCTGGCCAATGGGAAGAATTGTTGCCGCATTCCCTGGAATGGATGGAAGAGTGCGAGTCGTCAGCATCAAGACAGCTTATAGTTCGACACCATTTAAGCGTGCAATAAATAAAGTGTGTCCATTGCCAATAGACTGAATTTTGGAAAGTCGCCTTTCCAAGGCGGGCGGCATATGTTAAAGAATTTAAGTTTTTTATGTTGTAATTTATTACACTTTGTATGTTTATTTAGTTAAAAAATATCGAGCATGTTAAAAAAAAAATGTTTTTGATTTTGACATTGTCAATTACAATTAAAAAGAAAAATCAATTCATGTCATTTATATTTTATAACAGTCCACAATAAAATATTATAAACTTGGTAATTTTTTCATTCATTTACGTACAAACGTAACAAATAATTCTATGTAGGTTATAAATATACAACAATATCAAACACCAACCAATCATCAACACAAAAACAAAAGTACGTCAGGGTGACAACCCACATTACCCTATTAACAATAATAATAACAAAGCCCTACTTGCCTAAGACGGACTAACCCACTTACAAAACAAATTACACATTTACATAAACTTACAACTAAAATATATTAAGATTGAATATTCAACAAGACGATACAACATGTTCTTAAATGTATTCAAGTTCTCACCAAAATAATTTATGTTCCTGTGAAAATTATAGTGATTACACAAACTCGAGGCTTTCAATACATGTGCTCTACCCTCGTAGTTAGATTGTACTTGAGAATTTCTAAATCAATATGAATACCTTGCATTATACTGTGGGACATGTAAATTAATCTGTTCCAACCAGTAGGGACAATCAAGCAAGCCGTTAATCAGTTTAAAAAGAAGAAGCTGATATGCTACAATTCTGCGAGATTCCAGTGATGTAAAGTGAAATCTATTCAATAAAAGTAAATTATCAGTACCACGCGGTGGAAAGCGACCATCGATTTTAAAGGCTAAATATTTAAGAAATTTGCGTTGCACTCCTTCCAATTTGTTGATATGGGTTTGATATATCGGAGACCAAATAACT
This sequence comes from Apoderus coryli, assembly GCA_911728435.2. Lineage (NCBI taxonomy): Eukaryota > Metazoa > Arthropoda > Insecta > Coleoptera > Attelabidae > Apoderus > Apoderus coryli. Next base: position 2,426,370 of record OU452204.1, on the reverse strand, counting down.
CATGCGTACTCTAGCTTAGATCGAACCAATGCATGATATAATGCAATGAGACAATCTGAATTTTCAAAACCGCTAGTAGATCGAAAGATAAAGCCAAGTGTACGAAGAGAGCTTTGAGTTATATTGTGAGTATGCTGATTAAACGACAACAAACAGTCAATAGTCACACGAAGGTCCCTAGAAACAGTGCATCTGTCAAGAATTAATTATTTATAGCATATTCATATACTATCGTTCTCGTCTCCTTGTTATTATCATACGCTTACATTTACTGGAATTCAGAGGCAACTTATTGTGCAAACACCAGTTCTCCAATATCAATAAATCTGACTGTAACTGCACATAATCATTGTAGGTGTTAACTATGGAGAAGATCTTCAGGTCGTCCGCAAAGAGCAAACAAACTGCCTTGTGGAGCACCACTGGTAACAACTATCTCGTTGGACCTGAATCCATTGTATTCGACAAATTGTTTACGACCAGAAAGATAAGACTCAAAAAACAAAACTAAGTTATTTTCGAATCCAAATTCATTTAGTTTCCGTTTTAAAATAATAATATTAAAATACATTAAAAAAAACTGTTCTCGAATAAATTAATCAGTTTTACGAAATTTTATACGTATTTCTTTACATGATCTAGCTTATTTTATATCCAGAGGACTCAAAATATAGCTAAAGCTTTAAAAGTATCTCTTTACGTCGTTTTTTAAGTACCTAGGTAACTGAGATTTCTCAGGTTGTTAGACCGTGATCCTCCTCTTGTATAGATTTTTCTCGATGTTTTGCCAATCAATATTAGGTACTTAACTGTACTTTGGAAATATGCTTCGTCTGGCTGCATAACTCTGGTACGCCCCGGAGTTGACCCACATGGTTTTGAATCTGAGATCCACGGTTAATTTTAAATATTTCTCCGACTGCATTCATATTTTTTTTATCAATTCTGACGTTTCGTCTATCCCTGGTAAGTAGTCCTTAATTGTTCTTGCTTTGAATTTGCTCTTGTACAAGTGTAGGTCTTGATCTCTTGGTCTTGCATTTTCAAAATACTATGCTACAGTGAAGGTGCCAGTAAATTGAATAAGCATAAAGCACAGTCAATCCTGGGAAGCAGAAATCATGAAAGCAGCAATAAACGAAAAGCTTTCGGGAAAAATGTGCTATAACTCCTAATAATGCAAGAGGTAGTAGTACCGTTGAAATTACTTCAATGAAACAGTTTAACATCTCAGGCAAAGCCATAGTATTTAATATAAAGTCTACTTATTACAAATATAATTGGTATGAGCGGCACTAACCCCACCCATACTCATATTTCCAAGTCTAAGAGCTAAACCTCAACCTATGGATGAAGGTATATTTCGCAGAATATCATCTTGCAAGGTAGGTTTGAAAAGATATCTATTTAAGCTGATTTAAAAGTTTGTCTAATTTGCAAATCTCACTCCAAAAGTTGACAAACTATTTGAAGTAGTCTTTTGAGTAAATTGAAAAAAAAAATGAAATGGACTCAATAGATCTGAATTAATCAACGATTTCTACTCTTCCGAATTTAACCAGTGATCCAAGAGCAATAAATAAATAATCAATTATCAAACTATCATCCCTCTTTGTTTCAATTTATCAAGTTTTCTTGGGTATTGGGACTAAATGAAACTCAGTAATTCTGAATTTTAAATTCTATTGCAACGTTTTGTGCAATATGTGCACATCATCAGGCTAAAAAACATAAAACCTCAATAAACTAAAAGTTGTATAAATAAAGATAAACATTCAACAAAAGGACGATGACCAAACAGACTAACATAACATTTTAAAAAAATTAGATTACAGTGACACAGAGTCTAATACCTACCATAGAAAATCTGGTCAAATTCCCTAAAAATATTTTTAACATTGTTTGCGAACGTATAACAAACAGCTAAATAAAACAAAATATAAATCTACAGTGTCGATGATGAATAAATAAATAGGTTGAGGCACTACTTTCTACTATCGAACAAAAGCTTTGGCAGATAGCGAAAAGTTAGATGTCCCATGTGTGATCATAAATCCTGTAACGTCTTGTATCCAGAAGCATATTAATTAATCAGTTCGTGGAGTATGAGATACAAACTTTTCTCTCCTCAAAAGGGCTAATGGAATTCCACAAACAATAAAGAAGCTAGTGATCACAAATGTTCGATATAAGAAAACTGATATTACTATCGGTAAGTCCGTATAAGCCAGAACTAGAAGAATCAATTTCAATATAAAATATGCATTTGGTTAAACGAAAGAGATGTTTCCCATCAAAGAAAATAAAGATGTTGTCCGATATATTGACTAGAATTCAAGGTCGTGTTTGAATTGCAACTATTTATTTTCCAACTGTAAATCTTCTGCTCGTGCAAAAATTGGAGTCATAAGTTAATGTCCTCAACTGTTCTCTGATTTGTGTGATTTTGCAAAACCTGCCTCTACCGCAGCTTGCTATACATTGTTGGATCTGCGGCAAAATATCCCAAAATAGCAATTTCAATATTCTATTGCTAACGAGAGGTTTATTTCTTTCCACCAATGCTTTAACAGATCCAATCGTTGATTATTTTTGACAAGTGTCATATTTATTTGCTTTCTAAAACCATCATGGCCAACTTCTTCTTAAAGCGCCATGCAAATTCCTGCGTAAGCGTCCATCGCTTCTCTCATCATATGATTGTATTAACTGCAGCATTTTGCAGTGCCTGGAAGTCCCGTATTCCTGTCCATTATCGTATGTTTTGTAGCCATGATAGTTTTTTTTCTACCTATTCCTATTTTTCCTCCTTCTATTTTACCCTGGAAGATAAGATGTTGGAAATGATAACGTTCTCCACGTAGTATGTGTCCCAGATAGCCAGTTTTTCTTCTTTTGATATTTTCAAAAAGTTCACGGTCTACTAAACTAGCTTTTCTCAGTATGTCCTCGTTCGTCACATGATCAACCCATGAGACTCTCAGCATTCGTCGCAGGGTCCACATGTCGAAGGCCTCAAGTTTGTTGATAATTGCTGTTTTCAACGTCCATGCCTAGCCTCCGTGCAAGAGAAAGGACCAGACGTAGCACTTTACCATCCTATATCTGAGACTGAGACGTAAGTTTTTATATGTCAAAAATTTGTCTTAAGTTTTAAGAATGTTGTTTGAGGTTGCTCGATTCTGCATTTTATTTCCTGATCTATCTATTTTTAGTTGATCATGCATACCAAGTATTTAAATTGAGTGACTTGTTGAATGCTCTCTCCATTTATGGATATTGAGGTATTCGAAGTATCGTTTCTACTAATGGCCATACATTTGGTTTTACGGATGTTAGGTAATTTTCAGAACCAATCTTTGACATTCTTCATTGACCTTATCTAGTAGAGTTTTCGATCATTTGCAGTATCTGCTAATACCACGGTATCATCGGCATATCGAATATTGTTGATGGGAATTCGGTTTACTTTAATCTCTATGGGACTGTCGGAGATTGACTCGGTGAATGATCTTTCTACATACAAGTTAAATAACATCGGAGACAAGATGCACCTCTAGCGGACGCCCTTTTTCATTTCAAAATCCTAGGTAGGATTTCCCCTCTTTGGTTCCAGTACAAATTACCTATAAGTCTGATATCTTCTCCATCCAGTCGCAAGGGGATTGTGTTTTACATTGTCAAATGCTTTTTTGTGCAAAAAGACGTCCTTTCTCTGATCCTGGCAATTATGCACTAATGTTTAGAGACTGAATATGGCTTCTCTTGTTCCAAAACCGCTCTTAAATCCAAATTGACTAGGACCATTTACTTCCTCACACCTCCTATATAGTCTCGTGTGTAGAACTCGAAGCAATAGTTTAAGGGAATGGCTCATTAGGCTAATGAGACGACAGTCTTTACATACGGTTGCGTTGTTTGATTTCGGAAGTGTGACAAATGCAAAACGAAGCCAGTCCTCGGAAATATGTCCAGTGTCATAAATATTTTTAAAAGAGTCGGACAATGATATCAAGATTTTGTTCGCTAACCAAATGAAACGTTTCTGAGGACATATCGTCAGGGCCTGGAGCTTTGTTATTGTTCATTAGAGTTATGGCATATTTAATTTCACTCTTTAATATTCTTGGTTCTGATAGCGTTATTATTTCATTTTCGGGGTTCCCTGGTCTGTCATCTTGGAAAAGATTAATGGTGTATTTTCTCCATGTAATTTTTTCGTCGGTGTCCAATATTACTTTATTGTCTTCGTCCTTAATTAAACTTATATTTTTATTGTTATATATTTCAGCGATTTCTTTGACTTTTTAAGGAGATGGAAACCTAGTTTGCTTAGATTTTCTGCCTCCAAACATCTCTCAGTCAGCCAGTTTTCTTTTGCTGTTCTTATTTCATTTCGAATTCTTCTTTGAAAACTTTTATAGTCTGTATAGTTTTTGTTGATTTTACACTGCCTTCGGTATTCCATTAAATCTAGAATATCATTAGTCATCCATTTGTTTCTCGTATGCTCTTTGGTGGTTGTGAGGAAGGTTTCATTTGTTATTTTTTTAATTCAGTTCAAGCCAGTGTTTGTTCGTATCATTTGTATACTGTCCAACCATTTTGTTCGACTCTCCCCTATAAACTGTGTAGGTACAAATTGTTTTTCATTTTCTACAAGGATTCATCCTTTAATATGTATCGCATTTCATTTGAAACATCCTGTAAACATGCACATATGAACCTCTAATCACAGATTACTATTATTTGGATAAATTGCAAATAACTAATATTTTAAGATAGCATTAAAAATATATGCAAGTTAAAATAGTACCCATGACATACATTACCTTGCAAAGTGATATTCACATGATTCAGTCCTACATAAACGCCGATGTCGGCAGATAGCTTTTCTGTTGAGAATGCCCTGTATGTACTTTTTATTGCAGCTTTCGAGACATGCCATGTAGACCCGAATATGGATACTGAAACCCAAACATATAGCTATAAAACATCAAAAAAACATACTTAGTTATACCAAACACGAAATTTAGGTGTATAATTGATCACGTTCATCACAACATAGCGCTACCGAAGCTGAACGCGTGTTTTGTTAAATGATAAGTTGTGAGCGATTTAGTAGCGGTCGCCATTTTCCATCAGATTTGAAATACGATACGTTACCAATCTATCGATAGAATCTGTAATTTCTGTCAACATTGTCATGGCGCCAAATGTATAAAATCCAGAAAACAAACCGGTGCAATAAATAAACAAGTTTGATAGAACAATTTTAGGGTACTTATTCTCTGTGGACTGTGGTCATGAATTGACTAATCGTGAATTTTTCTTTGTGATGACTAAAATTAATATAAAATAAATTAGGTTATGCTATGTTCTTGACCTCTTGTTGTATCATGTCCAAAAAGCGCGTTCAGCAGGATTATGGAATGATGGATCTCTCTAAAAATCGCTACATGATCAACTTTGTTCATTCATGTTTTATATTAAAAGGGGAGGTGGACGCCCACAGCTTGTACACTCGGAAAAATCGAGACAGTCAATTGAGCGCTTGTTAAGTCGTCTGAACGCTCTGCAGGCAGACATGCTGCCAATCTTCGCCTCTCCCAACGCACTGTGTACGAAGAATTCTTATCAGGCTTTTCATTTTCATCCTTAAAAAATGCTTGTAACACAGGAAATATCAGAACGTCATGGAATAATCGATTTGCTGTTACTGTCAATTAAGGAGTGTAGAGAGCGCAGATTAAAAAAGTATGCACCCAAAGCTTGCAGAACTTAATGTGGAGAATGCCTAGTATCAACAGGATGGGACTTTATTATACTTTAAAAATAAGGAGACAGTTATGCCACACCCTGTATAGGTATTAAAGATTCAGTGTATCAATGTCTTAGTATTTTATTCGTGCTGCAATTTTGAAAATATTAAATTAAAATTAACAAAGAGTGAGTAAAGTCAATTTAAATTTCACTTAGTTCAGTTCTCTTTACGGACGAAGCTAACAAACTAAATGTACCATAATTTTATTTCAAGGATTTTATCTAGTATTTAGATTATTGAAAATAATAGATTAAATTACATAATGTATTTTAAGTTATTTAAAAACGATTTTCCAGTAGGTATGCACCTCCATATAGGAGATAATCAATTTCTGAATCTGGGACATGACCCACATATTATCAAACACTCTGTATATGAAATGGGTGTAAGTGTGCGAGGCATATCATTTCTGACCAATTACAGATACACCTTCGCTATCTGCAATGCCTTAAAAAGTATATTATTTTCATCAACTTCTGACATCGTACAAAGATGAGGCAGTCCCTCTAACCATTCTCTTGTCTTGTCTTGTCTTAAACACCTGTTGCTGACCACTTGATTGCAATGTTTGTAATATAATCAAAGTGAACGATATTTATCAATTTTCAATCGATACCTACCAATCATAGTAAATGCTATAGTGAATTTACATCCTTGCTTTCACTCAGAACATTCAACGATCCAAAGCATGTCGTCCCCATACAGACAAGATTAAGTCAGTTAATAATTAAAATTTCAAAAAACTCCTTCTGTCGAGTTTCATTATAATGTAAATATGACCGAGCCAAGTACTCGCATTTCCCAAACGTCGCGTCGTCTGTGGTTTGCCTATCATATTTTCCAGAGAATTTCAGATGTTAACGATAACATCAAAATTAAAACAAGTCTATAGACTTGTACGATGTCAGAAGTTGATGAAAATAATATACTTTTTAAGGCATTGCAGATAGCGAAGGTGTATCTGTAATTGGTCAGAAATGCTATGCCTCTCACACTTACACCTATTCCATATACAGAGTGTTTGATAATATGTGGGTCATGTCCCAGATTCAGAAATTGATTATCTCCTATACGGAGGTGCATACCTACTGGAAAATCGTTTTTAAATAACTTAAAATACATTATGTAATTTAATATATTATTTTTAATAATAAATATACTAGATAAAATCCTTGAAATAAAATTATGGTACATTTAGTTTGTTAGTTTCGCCCGTAAAGAGAACTGAACTAAGTATAGTCAGATAATTTCTACAAATTAGCAGATGAAGAATTTTCATATATAAGGATCTTTTTATACTTTAAGATTACTGTCCTTAGGAATATGTAGCCGCATTAAAATTCTGCCAAAAATACAATAATTGAAAAAATAAATAAATAAGTTATACTGTAGAAGGTTCTTAGTACTTACTTAAAATTGTCGCTCCAACAAAAAGACTTAAACTCACAGCCCAAAATGTGCTGAACCTCTACAAATAAAAAAAAATCATTTCTAAATATTTACAAGATGATCCAAGTTAGAGGGTCAACGTTAGAAGCTCGTAAATGGTATTTTAAATATGTCAAAATTTAGTAATTTTATGAAGAACAGTATAGTAGGTATGCCTTAAAAAGAATTACAATACCTTCCACGAAAATCATTGATTAAGCTTTTCTTACTAGAACGTTTTATGTTGCATAAACCATTACCATAAGCATAACGGATTTTTATTGTGATTATTTACCTGACATAATAACTCGGTTTTTGACTAGTAATTAAATGCAACATTAATGTCACTTATCTGTGTAAAATAATTTAAACTGGTAACAATTTAAACACTGTAAATTTACACGTCCTTTGTTTTTTGCAATATTAGGTGTACCTACTTTTAAGATTTTAACAATAAAGTCGTAATTTTATAGACTTTCGATATTATAAATGAAAGCTTTATCGACTAGTGCTGTGTTGCCCATAAAAAAAACAAAATTGATGAAGACGAAACGTGGCATATTTCGCGTCATTTTTGCATAAATATTAAAAAGTGGTTTTGCAAATGATTTAGTTTTGAAAAACGTTTTTAAACAAATGCAATAAAAATAAAGCGGAAATTAAAGATTTCATGATATTTATAAAATCTAAAATCAATTCTTATTTTAGTACCATCTCGGTTACAAAATTAAGTTTTTAGTTGGCGATAAATTAAATTCGTAATATTTTCAACCGTACTGTTAACAAATACAAACGCTTTAATAATTCAAGAAAATAACAATATAGAAGTGTAATTTCGTTGTTAATTAACTTAAACGAAAAAAATAATTATAAAACATACCTACCTACCTACCTTTTAATAATTATTTTATTATAAAATATTATGTGGCAATTCTTATTTAAACTACCAAGCGTTAATTATAGCACAATATGTATGAAAACAAAAGAGGATATTTTGTAATTCTTTTAGACGGTTTTTTCATTAATTAAATTAATATTATTTTATACAATTAACAAATTTGATACTTTATGATTTAAATTGGTCAAGGATTTAGTTATAATTTAATTTTGCTCATCTTTTATCATCGAATAATCTAGTTAAAAAAAAAGTTAAAATTAACGGGACCAAATACTCTGTGAAAATAACTTTTTTGGAAAATAAATAACAGAAGGATGTGTCTTAAAATATATTAGAAAAGATTTGGTGACAATGTTAAAGTATATTATGTTCAATGAAATATTAACGACAACCATTAATAAAATAAAAACTCCGATAAATTAATAAACCTAAATATCCAAGAGAAATCTAAATTAGTGAGTATATAGGGAATATTTAGTATAGAAAATATTGCACAAGGTATTCAAAATCGTGAGGGAAAGTTTAAAGGGGATTAAGATTATTGCGAGAGTTATTCAAATTCAAGTACAGAATTTTGTAGTAAAGGATGAATAATGAATCATAAATGGACAAGTAGGTATCATCCATACTGTACTACTAACGCATATTCAAAAGTAGATTTTGCAGCCCAACATGGAAATAGTTTGTTTTAGAAACCAAACTTAGCTTATTACCTCCTATTCGAACTGGCCTTTTAATTAACGCTGTTTTGTTAACCATTGTGCTCTCCATTTATGTAATTTAAAACTGGAATTAAGTTACAATTATCTGAAGTAATCCAGTTATCGAGGAGTGAATGGTATATGTAGTGAATAAAACACGTCTCCTCCACAAAATGGTTTATATATACAGGGTGTCCCATAATAACGTGCACATTGAGCAACCACTGGTTGGTGCCATAAAAAGAAGTTGATTTAACTACATTTAACTTAGGACCGACTCTTTAGCTATTACTGAAAATATATTCAATATTTCACTAAAGAAATCAAACAATTTTTAATTTTAAATATTGACAATTTATTTTTATAATACCTAACACAGTACCTACACCATGTTGGCGAAACATGTCGTAAAATATTACCTATAAAAATAAATTGGAAATAATTAACTTAAAAATTATTTGATTTCATAGGTGAAAATATCATAAGTTTACCTTTCCTATGCTAACCTTTTAAAATAATAAAGTTATCTGGCGTTTTCGAGATATCGACCATGACAAATAAAGCAAGCCCAAATTTCATAGTAAAATTATTTCACAATACACCATTTATATTATTTAGATTTTATTCAAACTACCTAAAATAACAAAAATCCAAACCACCAAACAAAAAAAAAACTAGGATTTGTAAATAATAATGCAAAACAAAATTTAATAAAAATATATAGATAATAAACGTAGAGAAACACTGAAACTCAGGCACGCACAAGTTAATATTTGTATATTTTTTTATAAATCATATTTTTCTAAAATCGTATTCCACAGGTGTTACTCACGTAAGATTTGTTCTTCATATACTAGATGGTTGTAGTGGACACCGTGCAGGGCACATGATAGGTAAACATAATTTCCTATCCAACAACATCGTTGAGCAAGCTTTTCGTTAAGATGACCCATACACGGAAAATCTTCGACATGCATATACCACATTTCTGCTTGTTTTATTGTGAACCTCGGTTTAAATTAAAGTTTAGCAAGAAAATTTGTTTATTTAGAAAGGTTAGGAGAGTTAAAAACAACTCTAAAATATGCAATGTTTCCAGTAGCGTAACAGTTTTGGACTATTGTAAGGTCTTTTATACTCTATTCGCAAACCACGGATTAATAAAATTAATGTTCTTACTGTGGAATTACTGCTATATAACTAAAAACCTTCAACATAAAATATTTAGAAAAAAAAATGTAATAGTTTTCAGTAATACCTAAAACTACATTTATTTGAACTTTGAACGTCATTTACTAGCTAACAAAGGTAATTTTAATTTCAGCAATTTGGGCTTGCTCTGTATCAAAGTTATTCTGGGACACCCTGTATATATATATATAATGGTATAAGAAAATCCGAGACACGTCTGTTTTGTCTTATGTTTAGCAATTTTGTAGTCTACGTATTTTATCCGAAATCTGCCGCATGGCGCTCTAAGTCATGTTTGTTTCAAATTGCAACCCCTATTTTTAGGGCACTCTTGATGTGGAACATGTGGGCGGTAATATAAGAAAATTTTTGAGAATTGGCAGGTTTTACTAACGAAGTCAATTTTAGTATTTTGACCTGCGTTAGTGGCTATAACTGTATGGTACTAAACAAATACGCGTCAGGCCCATTCGTCCTTGAATCGGACTATACCTTGTTATGGTTCAGCAACCTAGACTTTTTCTATAGCGACATCTCAAAAACCGTGTTTAGCTAAATAGGCCACATTAATTTAGATGAATTCAAAACGAGATGCAATTCATCGCTCCCGAGATCATAGAAAACGTGCATCTAAATGTTAGCCCATTGCCAAACGGTTCACGGTGCCCACTTTGAGCAACGTCTCTAGATAGTTCAAACAAAATTAATTAGTTTTTCTTATTTATTATTCTTGAACCTTGATCTTCAATTTCATTTATTTTTCTTTTATTGGGATGAGGTTCACAATTATACACAAAATTTTTTTTTTTGAAACTATTTCTTTAATGGTTTCATGTCATCTTTTTTTTCCAACGTTTTGACTAGACTCAACTTGTCTTTTTCAAGAAATTTTTTTTTTAATTCACAAACATTTTTTTTCCTTTTCTTTTTTTATTATTACATTTTCGTTTCAAGTACGTATGAAGGAACTTGTTCTACCAAAACAAAAAAAAAAATTTGTGTATAATTGTGAACTTCATCCCAATAAAAGAAAAATAAAAAAAATTAATTAGGTATTTTCAATATTTCATTAATCACAAAGGGTCACATCCGAAAGGAGGCAAAAATCTGCATTTTCTCAAATGTGCTCTAAAACATTGGGGTTGCAATTTGAAAGAAACATGACTTAGATGGTGCGCCATGCGGCAGATTTCGGATCAAATACGGCTACAAAATTGCTAAACATAAATCAAAACTGTCGTGCCTCGGCACTCTTATAAATAGAATAAAATCAATATCAACATACATGTAAATCATTTTGTGGAGTAGACGTGTCTGGCTCTGCACCCTTTTTAGAAAAAAAAAAGGCTATTAAAAATCATATAACACACGGTAAAGAATACTGCCACTGATTTAAAGAATATTTTAAGAAACGTTCTATATAGAGACAATCAATTGTATATGAATGAAAACAGAATCATTATTATGATTGAAATTACTAAGATTTCTTTGTTATGCTAATTATGTGTTGAATGTGAATAACTATAATAAATTCGAAAAGTACAATATTTTCATTCTTACATTACCTATGTGTTAATTACTTGTATTATTCTAGCTTACCTCTTTCCTAATTCCTGGAAAAATAATCAGGAATGCAACATAAATTGTGATGAATACAGTCAAAATGGTGATTAATGCAACATCACCAGTTACCGCTGTGCGATTTGAGAAATTGTACAATGTTGGACCACCATCATTTCTGAAGGCATCGAACCAACCCTTCATATCTTTAGGCTGACACCTCTGAAAGAAATCAGTTACAAAATCAACTATAAACAAAACTATACATAATGGAAATAAATCTATTTACGTTTTATGACGTATATTTGGAGCCTTTCCTGATCATGAAGAAACTAATAATATTAATTTATAAATTGGATGATATTATTTTAAACTTCAGCTTAAGCTTAAACATAGAGTAGAGATTTCAGTAAAAACATCCGCATCCACTCAATTCTAATATAAAACTCTTCGATAGTGGATTGACAAATATTACTTGAATGCATACGTAGAAAATTTATACAACTTACGAATTGCTTGTTATACAAAGTAACAAGACAATCAAGTTATGTTATGTTGGAAGTTTTTTTTCACACTACCGCATGCTTTCACCAGAAGGGTCGTTTCGTTGATCCACAACTCATCAGTGGTGATAGGCAGTCAATGTGACCCAAATTTCCAACATTTACGAAGAGCTTATACTACCACGAGAGATGACTGACAAAGAGAGGTAGTTTGAAACAAATTTCCAACATAACTGAAAGTCTTGTTACTTTGTGTAACAAGCAATTCTTAAATAAAACCTCCCGCTAGGGAATTCGGACGCATCTAGTGTTGGCAATAGGATATAATGGAGTTGTTACTTCTTGTCCGGCCATCGTTTGTGAACTGTGGTTCACCGGGCATATTGCCTATAACATCTCTTTGTCATTTATACAACTTTATTTATTAATTTATGAGCTACACCTTGTTAGTTTGGAAAAGCGTAATGTTTTACAAGTTATTCATTCCATGGTAGACTGTCTGGCTCTACTTGACCAAATATCACTGGTTATTCCACAGAAGTTCACTCGCTATGGAGAATTATTTGGGGTAATATGTCATAGAACAAGTTATGTAACATTTGCACCACTTAACCGAATACGTAAATTTTCAAATGATCGCGATGTATTCTACTCGCCTCTTAATAAATTAAGAATGTTATATTTGTTGAGAACTTTGTGAATTGTTAATCCTGTTTTGTAATTTGATGTAATAATTATGATGTATTTTGTGAACATAGCTATTTCTTTTAATAATAGTTATTTATTATACAAGGGAAAAATACGGCTCGAGAGCTAAAATCTAACATTTTTCCCGTGTATAATACACTATTTTTTACTGTGACCAGAAAAACTTCGATTTAATATTGAAAAAATATTACAAGTCAGAAAATTATCCAAGCGAAATTTGAAGTTTTAAAAACATTTCAGTAATCAAATATCTGTCATTTCATTCTGTGATTTAATTTCAAAATTGCGAACACTCCACCAAAGTCAGTAGAAGCAGCAAAAGTAGCGGCACAAATTATTGCCAGTTTTGATGTATAAAGAAAATGTAACTTTTGTATAATAAAATTTCCTAAAATTAAATATCTACCGTTACAAAGTAAGTTACAAAAGTACTCACTTTTTTCCCGGGGAGAAAAAGTGACATTTTATTACCTGTCAAGAGAGTAAATATGTCAAACTTTTTTCCCGTCACAGACTAAAACTATTGTTATTATTCTTATTAAATATAAAGACACTGAAAGTGACACTCATCTATAACTGACGTTTTAATAAATAGAAATAATTGAAATCAAACCCATCTTTTCAACAATTTAATTTATAATAATCCGCAGTGCCTAATAGATATTGGTTATTTCATTAAAAAAATCGGTTGTGTCCCCCAAAACTTTTTCGAGAATATATACTTACCTAATATAATCAAAAATATATGACCTGCGTAACGAAACAGAATTTTAATATTATTATTATTATAATGGTATTATTTTCATTATTTCCAATAAACTACCGTAACTACTTTACTCGAAAATTAGAAGGAGAAAAATGTCTTACCAGAGCTGGGATTCCAACCCGTAACCTTCCGCATACGAAGCGAAGGCTCTATCACTGAGGCCACAGTGCCATCTGTGGTATATAGTGTATTTTAAATGTAATATACAGGGTGGTCCAACGAAAAGTTTGCACCTAGCTTTTCTCTTTTTTTTGTAGTCGAATGCGAAAATGCTCGGACACGTCGATTTTGCTTTTGAGGGGGACACATTTTAAACATATTTTTCGATCTGCGCCTTTAACCCCCTAGCGGGGGTGAGTAACAACCCTAAAATTTTAAATGGAAAGAGGGGTCTAATGACATATCATTTGAAAGGACACAAAATTGTCTTTCTAATGATACCCTATTTGTCGAATTTTACTAAAACAGTTAATACGAAAACGACTTTAAAGACATTAAGCCGATAATTTTGGTATTAATGAGAAATACAAATAAGTTTTAATTATTACGACTGAAAACAACTACAATCATTTCTAAATTATTTACTTTGAAGAAAAACGGGATTTCAAAAACACTATCTTATTTATCAGAACTAAATTCCTCACTAATCGTTTGCGTTTTTTGTTGAAATAAAAACTGCAGATACGTGTAGGAAAAGAATTTACACCGTTTATTTTAGTCTTTTCATTGATTCAGTTTGGTTGCTTCTCAAGTTATTTTACTTTTACCGTACAAAATGATTTATTCCATTCTAGAACGAGTTGAAATTGTTAAACTTTATTTTCAAAATAATAGTAGTGCTAGACTTACGGCTCGCTTATTTAATGAGAGACATCCCGATAAAAATGTGAATGATGTGTACGTTGGCAAGTTAGTTAAAAAGTTTGTAGATACCGGATCTGTCTGTAATGTAAAACACCAGCCGCAGAAACCGATCAGAAATGAAGCTGTGGAAGTCGCTGTTTTAGGGCATGTTGAAATGGATCATAGTCAAAGTACCCGTCAACTAGCTGAAGCCTCAGGTGTCTCCCGTTCGTCCATAATACGAATTTTAAAAGCGTACAAATTTCATCCGTACAAAATCAAATTAGTACAGGAACTAAATGAGGATGATCCTGATAGAAGGCTGCAATTTTGTGAAGCAATGAGCCAGCGTTTAATTGAAGATCCGCAATTATTATTTAACATTTGTTTTTCCGACGAATGCACATTTTATTTGAATGGAGCTGTAAATAGGCACAATTGCCGTTACTGGGATGACAGTAACCCACATTTATTCCGTGAGGTTCATACCCAGTATCCTCAAAAAATAAACGTCTGGTGTGGCATATTAGGAAATCATATTATAGGACCACTTTTTATTCCTGGAAATTTAACTGGTGAAGTGTACCTAAACATGCTTGAAGACACAATTGATCCTTTAATAACACAAATAATAGAAGATGACCAAAATCATACTGCTGATCGGCTTTATTTCCAGCAAGATGGAGCACCTCCGCACTATGTGGCTCCTGTAAGACAGTTCTTAGATGACCGGTTCCCTGGACGGTGGATTGGAAGGAGGGGCCCAATTGAATGGCCTGCCAGGTCACCGGATTTATCGCCTTTAGACTTTTTTCTTTGGGGGCACTTAAAAAATAAATGTTTTGCCACGAAGCCCGAGTCCATAGAAGATCTTCGCCAACGCATTACAGAAGAGTGCAGAAACATAACACCTGATATGCTACAAAATGTTAGAAATAGATTTGAACAAAATCTGTATTATTGTATGGAATCAAATGGGTCACATTTTCAACATTTGTTAATGTAACGTTTTAATAAATCAATTTAACAGCTTGTTTACTTTTTTTACAAAGCAATGTTAAAACTAACAAACATTGGAATGTACTAACGATTGCAGGTGTTTTCACTCGCAATAATTAAAACTTATTTGTATTTCTCATTAATACCAAAATTATCGGCTTAATGTCTTTAAAGTCGTTTTCGTATTAACTGTTTTAGTAAAATTCGACAAATAGGGTATCATTAGAAAGACAATTTTGTGTCCTTTCAAATGATATGTCATTAGACCCCTCTTTCCATTTAAAATTTTAGGGTTGTTACTCACCCCCGCTAGGGGGTTAAAGGCGCAGATCGAAAAATATGTTTAAAATGTGTCCCCCTCAAAAGCAAAATCGACGTGTCCGAGCATTTTCGCATTCGACTACAAAAAAAAGAGAAAAGTTAGGTGCAAACTTTTCGTTGGACCACCCTGTATATACGTTCCAACTACCTGGTGAAATTTTAAACAGAATTTTCTCGAAAATTAGGGGGGGCAAATATCAAAGCTGTAAAATGCTTTAAAATGATGTATCACTCGACCCCTACTACTTTCGTTCCGCAGGTCATATATTTTTGATTATATTATATCTTGTCGGGAAAGTTTTGGGCCGACACAACCAATTTTTTTAATGAAATAATCAATATTGGGTACTGCGGATTATTGTTAATTAGAATTGTTGAAAAGATAAGTTTGTTTTCAATTATTTGTTATATCCGTCTTTAACTCAAAAATTTTTTTGGCGCGTCACAATACTTTCCTTGTACGGGAAAGTAATAAGACATAAATTACCATTAAATATCCACTATTGTGAACAGGGAAGGATACCTTACAATTATTGTAAACAAATATCACTATTTAGTCCTTCTTGTAAACGACTGAAGGGAATACAAAAATCTTTTTCTACGACTGTCTTTAAATGCCTTTATTATATGTTCAATAGTGATTTAAAATGTAGTACATTACATTGTAATGCTGTTTTTCATTTACCCGTGCGTAATAAATATTTCCCACTAGTTGCCTAGCAACTAGTATGAAATATTTGTTGCTAGGCAACTAGTGGGAAATATTTATTACGCACGGGTAAATTTCCTGGTAATGACCATGAAAAATCACCATAGCAACGCCGGGAATACAAACACACCAAATTGACAGTTTAGGTATTTATAATTAATAATAATTAAGTCTTTCGCTAACTCAAAACACAAAAACAGTTAAGAGTGAATATATTTTAACTCCACCTAGTCAATTGAATACTTTTAACTTATCTTATTTAGGCTTACGCCAATAGGGGTAAGTTTCGAAAAACAAATATTGTCCTGAAAATTATGTTTAATTTATTCGAAAGCATTAAAACAGTCGTAGAAAAAGTATAGTGTGAAACTCACATGAAATAACCATTTCCTACTCGTATGATTTGCAGCACGCGCCTGCGTCATCCAATATTAACTATAGACAAGAAGATCGACTAGACGCTGAAAACGGCATCGACTCGTCGCATTGCCAGCTACATTTCTGGCCCGCTACTATATCTATATATACTATAAGATACTATACTATAACCAAAGACACAATATGTATTTGTCTTTGCTATAACCATAAGCGCGGCGAATTGCTTTGAACCCACCTACATCAGACGTACCGACACGAGGTGAAGTAACTGTCTATATTTTAACTGTGCCTGCGGCTCATGCTGCAAATGATCATACTCGTAGGAAATATATGTCATTTCATGTTCGTTGCACAATATACTATTGTGGTCCAACGGAATTCATATTCATTCATGAATAAACAAACACCAACGGCATCGTCAAGTCTTGACGTCGTGTTGCGTCGGTGTGAAATCATAATTATTATAATACACCTAAAAGAAATAGCAAATTATGTAAAATGAAGTTAATGAAACGGCAGACACCAAAACAATAAAATATCACACACAGGTCTGTGTGACATTGAGAACCAAAGTCAATGTCTTTCCTTCTGTAACGAGTTTCAGGTATTTTAATCAGTCTTTCAGATTTTAGCGCATAAACATTAATAAACAATAATTGAAAGGTATGTTTAGATACCTATCAATTAGGTATGTTTATATATCAATTCATTTCATTCAATTTTCATTTTAAACATATTTGTTTGTTAGTTGACTATTTCAAACAAGGTTCATTCAAATTTAATATAGCTTTGACGTTATTTCAATAGTTTAATGTATTTTTAATTTTTTTTCATTCGCGTTTGTTATTGGGTTTGTAGGTTCTACTTCTAATAGTCATACTAATTTTGAAAAACGTATATTTTCTAAAAAAGATAATGAATGAAAAAAATATAAGTTATATTTTGTTTTCTTTTTTTTACGTACAATAGTTACTATACAGATTGTCCCAAATCGATCTGTATATACAAAACTATACATAGGCGAATTTTGAAAATTTGGCAGTGTAACCATGTCGACGGGGGCAGATGAGGAAATATAATATGTGTCAATTTTATCTTATTAAGTAATAAAAAGAAGGGTAAATTTGTATAAGGTTATATATCTAACAAAGGTTTAGTTATTATGATTTGCCAAATGAGTAAATTTCATACGCGGTAATTTTATTACAAGTTTTAAGTTTAAATACATCTAGTTAGCTATGACGGCAATGAAAAAACTGTCACTTACCAGTTTTTTTTAAAGAAAACTTTATTGATTCCAAGAAGAATTACAAACTTATAGTAGGAATCAAAGTATAATTACTTATTCTATACAACGTAACAAAGTATTACAGAAGAAATGGCTATCTCTAAAACAGTGAACAAAGCAACATAAATAAAAACAGCTTCCAAATAGGTATAAACTTGAGTCCAATTTCAACCACAGCAACCATATAAATTAGGTACATATTTCGTAACATAAATTACATATTTCGTAACAAAAATTACATATTTCGTAATATAAATTGTTTTAGCGCGACTGGATGGAATCAAAGAAGTTGAGGATTTTCTTTCCCTTGTTAAGATATAATAAAAATACACTATACACTATATAATCTTTTTGTTGAATGAAGTCGTGGTAGTTCAAATACAATTTTTAAGCACTTAAAGTTTAAAATTATTAATTCCAAAACTAAACATTTTTGCAATATAGAGTAAATTTTATAATGATTTTAGAGCCCACAAACGTCATTTTCGACATAAAACCTTAAATATGTCAGAAATGGTAAGACTTAGGTGCAGGACATAATACCCAAAGTCTAGTTGAAATTTTACGTAGAACCAAAAATAATATATACCTACCTACGGTGTTCCATTTGGAAAAAGCAAGTTGCTACCTACTACCAATACCAGCATACAACCGGTCTTAATCGTCTCTATTTCTAGCAACAACGCTGCCAAATTTCAAAGAAATTAGTGAGGAGATATTTGACTTAATTAAAGAAAAACCGTTATTCACAAAAAAACTTAACACTTGGTAACAACGCACTTCCAGACGTACTTATGTTTATGTGAATTTTTTTTTCATAAAATGACCTGAGAAACCACCCCCTTAAATATTGCCGCGTCTTTTTGAAACACCCTATATAGTTTCTGTTTTATAATTGAGCTTAAACTTAACATTATCTTTCCTAAAGGTATTTTCATTCTAAATATTTAAAAAATTGTGTTTTAAGCTTTATTAAAAAATACTTTTGTGCTTTTTCCATTTTAACTTGAAATATAATTTTGTTGGTGGTGGTTTTGTATTTTTGACATAAAAAATTAAATTTTTTAAAAGAAATTATTGGCCACAGTTATTAATATATGACTGTTAAATTTTAACACCGCATTTATTTTATCTGTCGCATGCCCCTTTAAGGATCGATTGATCCATAAAAATCATTCAAAATACTTCAATTGGAATTTATACCTCGTTTCCTTTGCAACACGTATTTCTACAGTGTCTTTGTTATAAGGGTATTTGCATTGAATGAAATATTTTAACGTTGAATAATTCTAGTATTTATTTTTTTACACAAAAAAAAAAACACAACAGACAGAATAATTTTGATTAACAATACTATGAAAGTAAATGCTTTATATTCCATTAAAAAAACAGGTTGCATTAAAATATTTTACGGCGACGAATCCCATATTTTGGAAATTAGTTAACTGTAACCTGTATTCTTCAACAGATATTGCTATGTCATGTAAAAGAAAAGACCATTCGGTAACCATGGACTCTGTTGTCACCGATGAGATGGATGCAATGCTAGTCAAAAGCCCCCTTCCCCCTTGTATCTTTGTATCGGTTATTATTAAAACAATGAAATTAAAATAAGTTCGCCTCTGCTGATGTATGTATTTTATTTATTTTTTCACGAGACGTTTAAATATTCACAGCAAACTGGTACGTACTGTAGCCGACAAAGTAGCAGCTATCTTAATAATTGGTCAATGTAGAAACAATTTCCATACAGCGGAACGTCTTTTTAATGACAGGTACCCTGAGCGCCATATTTCGATGACCTATTTGAGGGAGGTTCTTCAGAATTTTGAAGCAACCGGTAGTGTTCAAGATGCCAAACGATCAGGTCGACCAACAATTAGCGGTGACAAAAATATTGACAAACCAAGTTGCGTCTATCGGTAAAGTCACTCAAAGGACAGTAGGTGTTGGCTAAAAACCATTTTCATCCATACAAATTAAAAATTTTGCACCAACTTTCAGATGATGATCCCGACTCAAGACTAGAATTCTGTGAAAATATGTCCAATGAAATTAATCGATCAGACTACATAAAAACAATTTGCTTCAGTGACGAAAGCAATTTGATCCTCAATGGAAATGTCAACACACAAAATCTCATACCTAATACCTTTAGATTTTTTGTGAGGTACTTGAAATCTAAGGTTTACGCTACAGCACCTGACAGTATTGACCTTTTGAAACAACGAATTGTTGAAGAATGTAGGTTTATTTCCGCTGAAACATTTGCACGTATACGACAAGAGTTTAGCAATTGGATGCATTACTGTTAGGAAGTAGATGGAGCACATTTTGAACACTTAATTTAAAAACGGATTCTTAAATCTTTATTAACTAAATGCGAAACTATAATATTAGTACATATTTAATTCATCCATCAAAATCAGCCTGAACCCAAGCAACGTTAATATGACTGAATAGGTATTTTCCATCCCATTTAAAATTATTGGTCATAGTGGCCCTGTACCGTCATCTATGACTATTACGTCGCCTGCTACGAGTATTTAAGAAGCCTGCATCCGTTTATTATCACTCTCCAAATTTTATTATTTTAAATATAACCGTTTAAAAGATACGAGGGCGAGGGGACTTTTGACTAGCACTGTATAATAGCCATCTCATCGGTCACCACTTTTGAGAGTCCATTGTCTTTTCTTTTACATGAATTAGCAATATCTGTTGTAGAATACAGTTTACAGTTAACAAATTTCCAAAATAGCGGAATATGTATTGATTTCAATTCTTGGAATGAAGTTTATTTGTACAGCAAATTATGTGGATCTGGACTGTACGTTAATTTAAATAGTATTTTCCTCATTATTCTAAATTTTATCGAGACCAATACTTGACTTACTGACGCAACAATTAAATAATTAACAAACAAATAAAAAGTACGAGTAGGTATAAATAAAATAAGGAGAGAACGGTGAGAGAGACTGTCGGTTGAAGACGTGTTTTTTTTATTGTGAAGTGGAAATTTTAGTGGAGAGAACTTAATAATATAATATATACTATCCCTAATCTATCCTAATCTCCATAATAAGGTAAAACTTTTCACTACATTTAACAACTAATCATTGTAAATTTCTATTGTTATTTGATATTAATTCTAATAATAACTATAAAATAACTTAATCCTTGGAAGAAAAAATGGCGGAAAACACGGAGGGGCTCGAACCCCCCGTATCGCAACAACAAGAAAAACAAAATAAACTAAATCTAAAATATAAGATTACCGGATTAGGACCTTACATAGTTATAGTGGAATCCAACTCTATAGGGAAAAACGTTGGAAACATGGCGATTGCAAGGGATATACTTAACCTAAAACTTTATAACGTTAGACAAATAAAAAGAAAAGGAAAAAGCAAAATATCTGTTGAATTTGATACCTCTGAGGCCGCAAATACCTTTACAACAAATGAAGAATTTAAATCCAAAGGGTATGATATCTATATTCCTGCTTACAATGTTACTACCAAGGGCGTAATCAAGGGTGTCTTAAAGGACATAGAACACCTTGAAGTTATGGAAAATATAGAATCTTCTTGTAAAATAATAAATTTAAAACGATTTAATTAGAGGAAAATAAATGAGGAAGGTCTCGTTCAATATTTACCCAGTTCCACGTGCGTAATTACGTTTGAAGGAAAATTCCTACCAAAAACCATTAACATATTTGGGCTAGCAACTCTAGTTGAACCATATATATTACCTGTTACTCAATGTAAAAATTGCCTATTGTATGGGCACACACAAAAACAGTGCAGAGGGAAAAAAAATGTCAAATTTGCGGAGAAATCCATGAAGGTGAGTGTTCTTCTGAAAATAAATGTTTTTTTTATAAAAATACAAATCATCTTACATTGTCAAGAGAATGTCCGGAATACAATAGACAGAAAGAGATACGGAGACAAATGGCATTAAATCATATGTCTTTTTATGACGCTAATTTAATTATACCACAAATAAATAAATATCAAGTACTTTCAAATCTAAACACAGAATTCCCGAGTATGCCAAATAAACATCCACAAACACAAAACAAAAATTATACCCGTAGCGAAACCCAAGACTATCTAAGACAGAAACAACTACAATCACAACCGTCTTACAGTTCGGTGGCACAAAAAAAACGAAAACTACCTGCATCTCCCCTGACATTAGGATATGATAAGAAAAAACACGAAGCCTGTTTATTCCCCAGCACCAGCAGATATCAAACTAACAACAAAGCCCCTATATCGACTCTGTCTAGGTTAATAAATTCAAACGAAAATGTAATGGATACTAACAATCCTGATGATGCTGGCTACAGAGACGAAATAGATAATAGTGTGTTCTATACACAATTCTCAATGCTTGATACAAACAAAAGAAGATTAGTTACCGAATATCTAAACTATATAGTATAGTATAGTATAGTTTATTTTAGTTATATAACTAAAATAAACGATGACGAGGAATGGTAAAGATAAAATTATAATCAAGTACTTTCAGTGGAATATAAGAAGTTATAATTCCAATTTAACTAACTTTAAAACATTCATAAACGAAGTCTCACCGGATATTATTCTGTTAACGGAAACATGGCTCAAACCAAACGATCGAATTAAACTGCACAACTATGACATCATAAGAAAAGATCGTCAGGATGGAAAAGGAGGGATAGCGATAGCCATTAATAATCGTTATGAATATCATCAATTGAATTTAGATGTTAGTTATCTCCCAAACAACTATCAAGTTATGGCAATTAATATCCCAAGCATTAATTTGAACTTCATAAATATATATATATATATATATCCCACCCAATGTGCATAACAGCCATGAAGCATGGAGCAGAGTAATAGAATCGGTTAATCACCCCAAAATAATAACAGGAGACATAAATGCACACCATGAAATGTGGAGCAGCACAAGATCTAATAGATCTGGCCAAATTATATCTGTATCATTGGATCATCTTGACCTGGTGATAATGAACGATGGATCTCCAACACGGTTAACCCTTCCGGGACAGAATATATCTGCATTGGACCTAACATTAGTATCTACAGAAGTTGCCATGAAAAACATTAGTTGGAGTACCTACGAGGACTGTGGTTTCAGTGATCCTATCCTATAATCGGTGAGCTAATGATAGGGACCACTATGGCAACATATAATAGAAGACCACGTATTAGTAAACAGGCGAATTGGAATGAATACACTTCCCGAATAAGCGACATAATTGATATAAACATCCCACAAAATTACGAAAATTTAAATAAAATTATAGAAGACATTTCAAAAATAGTTAAACAAAATCCAAACAATAAAAAAACAAACAGAAAACCAACCCCTTGGTGGGATGAAGAGTGTACAGCTACTGTAAAGGAGAGAGCAGAAGCAATTAAGGAATTCTCGCAGCAGCCAACAATGCAAAACTGTTTAAAAGCAAAAAATAGCATAGCAAAATCCCGTCGAATATTAAAACTTAGGAAAAAATTTAACTTTAGAAACTTTTGTGAAAACTTAAAACAGGAAATCGGGCCTAACAAAACATTTAGAAAATTCTGTGGATATTACGATGATGATAAAAGCTACAAGATGCCATCGGACAGAATAGCAGAAGAAATTCTCAAAAACCTATGCCCTTCAAGTGCTACTGAAAGAATCAACACCCTATATAGCATGGGGAAAAAATCAGATGATTTCACGTTAAATGAGCTTAACAGAGCATTGTCGGAAAAAAAGATTCGGCATGCGGTCTTGATGAAATTAGCTACTCAATGATAAAACATTTGCCGGATAAAGCCAAACAATTGCTACTGGATGAATACAATAAATCTTTACAAGGAGGGTCAATACCAGCATCATGGAAAACAACCTTTATACATCCAGTATTAAAGACAGGGAAAGATAAAGATAACCCGGTATGTTATAGAGCAATAGCTCTAAACTCATGTGTTGGTAAGCTCTTGGAAGACATGATAAAGAATAGAATAGAATGGACAGTAGAGAAATACAAGCTCCTTCCTGATTATCAAATTGGATTTAGAAAGAGAAAAGATTGTTTGGAATGTTTAGCTACACTTACTTCAATTGTACAATTAAACTTTTCTAAAGGTTACAATACTTTAGCAGTATTCCTGGATATCACTGCTGCTTATGACAGTGTTATTCCCAGCCTACTACACAAATACATAATAGACTTGGGAGTATCTCACGATATTAGCCGATTAATTGCATCCTTCCTACAGGAACGAGAAATATGTATAAGCAGTAATGGCGAAAATAATTTTGGACCACAGATAACATCAATTGGAATAGCACAAGGATCACCCTTAAGTGCGCTATTATTTAACATTTATACAAAACAACTGGGTGCGCAGTTAGATCGGAATATAATAATGATACAGTATGCTGATGACTTGTTGTTTCTCGTGAGTGGGAACAATACAGACCAAATAATAGAAACGATGAATAACAACTTGGCAAAGGTAAGTAAATGGCTGGATAATCATAATTTTGCAATTTCGACGCAAAAATCTAAGGCAATGATGTTCAGAAAAGGTAATTCGAATAGAATCCTCCCACCAGTTAGGTATAACGATACACACTTAACATGGACGAAAGAAATCAAATATCTAGGAATGATATTCACCTTCAATATTTCATGGGCTAAACATATAGAAGCCATTGCTGTAAAAACCCAAAAAGGTTTAAACGTAATGAGAGCTGTGACAAGAGTCTGGTGGGGGCTGTGACCCATTAACACTTCTAAATATCTACAAAGGATTAATACGATCCCATTTTGATTATGGTTGTCAATTAATAATACCTTGTCCAAAAAAACACACACAAAAGCTTGACAGAATACAATACCAAGCCCTCAGAATAATTACAGGTTGCATGAGGTCAACGCCAATAAATGCGTTATTGGGAGAAACTAGTGAGGAATCTTTGGAAAGTAGGAGAAACTGGCTGTCAGAAAAATTTATTCTCAAAATCATATCAATAAAGAACCATTCACTAATCACAATATTAACACAATTGTACCAACATACAACAGAAAAGCGAGGATATTGGGCGAGACGTGACACACCTACGTTAATACAAGCTCTACTAAAGCTTCACACGTTAAGAAACACTATGTACATCGACGACACTATAGCATTCTTCCAGGGCGAATACGAACATGTCAATAATAGCATATCCGAAACAAAGCTAGGAATCAGTAAATCAGATCAAAACCTAAATCAAGAATTCCTTACCATTGCCCAAAAAAACTACCATAACTACATATGGGCATTCACTGACGCATCGTATAATATACGAAATCATCGAGCTGGAGCAGGAATATATTTCCCTCAACTTAATATTAAATTCTATACTCGACTTCCAAATGAAACTCAAATATGTACTGGAGAAACTATAGCCATTAATACAGCGTTAGGAATAGCAATGCAGAGAAATATCCAGCGACTCATTATTCAAAAAGCGCGGTAGAGAAAATATGCAATCAAACCAAACCTAAAAACTGTGATAGAACATCGTATCTCACTAAGCAATTTATATTAGAGACAAATCGAAACGGGTATGATTATAAATTATCATGGATACCGGGACATTCGGGAATTAGTGGTAATACGGAGGCAGACATATTAGCAAAGGTAGGAAGTAGCTTAAACATACCATTAAATATAAAGTTGGATAAGCAAAATTTCATCCCAAAAATCAAAAGTGAACACTTTGAACAATGGTCTCAACTTTGGAAAAATACATTCTCCCTAAAAGGAAGATGGGACTCTAACATTCAACAAGAATTTACAAAAAAACCATGGTATTATGACTCCACATATACCAACCGGAGACATTTAACAACAATCATATTCGCATAAGAACAGGACATTGTTTAACAGGAAACCACCTGTATAAAATTAATCTCAGAGAAACACCAGATTGTGAATGTGGGACTGGAATCGCAGACTTGAACCACATTCTATTCAACTGCCCTACAAATCGAGGTAATCTATACGATACAATAGTTTCTCATGGCATACAAACCCCTATAAACATCCAACAAATACTGCATGAGCATGGAAGAGAAATAATAAACGAAATAATAAACTTTTTATATATCAGTAAAATCAAACTCTAATATCGTCCTCGACATCATTACAATAAAATCAAATCAAATAACACTAAACATTCTAACAGTATGAAACTTCTCCCTTCTTTCTAATCTTTAAGTCTTGCTAATCTCCCATTCTTTTTTAGACCAGGGTGCTGTAATCCGAGGCAACATTTTCGGGATTTATGTAATGCTCTGCCGTTGCCCCGGAGCGAGAAGAGTTTATTCCTTTGTTTTTTGTTATACCTGTATACATTCAACCCTCATTTAATAATGAAACTCTTAATAATGAAATACATATGGTAGTGATAAGTGAATGAAGTGAAAAAAGAAAGAATAAATAGTAAAGAATAGCATAATAAATCGAAATGATAAGCTAAAGTAACAAAATAAAAGTAACTGAAGAACTTATGAAAAAGTGAACTGAATCAGAATATAAAAGTGCTAATAACGGACATAAAAGGGATTTTGAGAACCTCTCAGGCGTCCTTAATTGGACAATCCCGATAAGGCAATTCCACTAAAAAATTGGCTAAATCACTGAAAGGTGGAGGCCACACCAGTTGAAGAAGAAGAAAAGTACGAGTAGATCTAAAGCTGTTCAGGACATCACATAATATACATTCAAATCAAAGAAACGAAATTCCCAAATTCAGCACTTTTTTGGGCTGAATTCGAGTGCTCTAACGACCAGATCAACTTGTCTTAAGTATTTCAATTGTCTTAATTTTCATCATTTTCAGCTGTATCGTACCTTATTTTTTTCTGTTTATTTTATTAGAATCGTTTTTCATATACACCTAAATATGTACTACGAGGGTTGCTATTTATGTATTGAGAATAGAAAGAACAAACGAATTAATTTTATCAAAACTATTTTTATTGCTTTTCAAAATAGTCTCCTTTAAGATCTATACAGTTTTGCATGTGCTGAAACCACCCTTCAAAGCACTTTGCCCAGTCAGACGATGATAGCTCTAAAACATGGTTTTTGAAGGCCTCAACCGCTTCTTATTTGGGCGATGAAAAAAGTAGTCCACGTGGTTTATTTTTAACTAGTGACAATAAGAAGAAATAATTGGATGCCAAGTCGGGGTTGTAAGGTGGATGACCCATCAATTCGATTTTTTGCGTGTCTAAACACTCGTTTGTTGCAAGTGATGTGTGTGAGCACCCATTGTCGTGATGCAACACGATTCGTCGTTTTGGATTGGTTTCTCTCAATTTACCGAAAACTTTGGAGAAAGAAATGGTCGTATACCACGCTGAATTAACGGTCTTCTGGTTTCCTAGGACCACAGTTGCGACTGGCCGGTTTTCGTGAAAAAACACGCCGCCATTTGCCTTTTAACGCTTCGAAAACGAACAACTTTTGCTGGCTTTTATTGACACTGAAACACCTAAACTGTCGATTGGCCTTTTCCTTCTCGCTCATAGGCATAAAACTCTGACGATGCTGTGTACGGCTTTGGATGTACCAATCAACTCGAGTCTTTTTTTAAGCACCTTTTAACAAATGTGGAATCCAACGCGAACAGAGCTTGCGAATATCCAAATGTTCGTTCAAAATTACTTATTCAAAAACAGTTGAAGTGTTAAACTAAAATACTCCAAAATTGATGGCGAACCCAAAAGTATAATAATTTATAGGGTGTTCCATTTGAAATAAGAAATTTGGTATCAACTTCCGGTATAACCGGAAGTCGTACTGATATGACAATATTATAGACTGATAGACCGGGTTGACCTAATCAAGCACTTAAATTTTCAAAACAATGGTACCTATACCTTTACCTATACCTATATATTTTTTTTTCGGGTACAAACCCGAACCAGTTCTTTGAACCTTTTTTCATCACTTTGCAGATTACCATCCGCGTAATAGGGATACTTTAAAAGATTTTGTTTAATGGCTCTATGACGTAGGTAACGGTATAATAATTGATCCAATCTATAATACTGTACATACTACATATTATCTACCGATCTAACAGTAATTTCTAAAAATTTAATTACTAACAATTAGGACTACATAATTCTTGACATTTATACATTAAATAAATACTGAATGAGAAGGTGCGTGAAAAAATACACGTAATTTTTCGGATGGCATTGAATAATATAATCGTCAACAGTTTTCTAAGTTGGAATCATGAAATGGTGTAATCTTGAAATAATTTGAGTCATAGGTAGGAATGTTTTCAAGAAAAATATTTTGTGAAAAAAAGAAAGTTCTTTCGTGTAAATAACTAGCTACTTCTTAAAGGTATACATAATGACTAACTCAGTGCTAAAGTTAAAATAACAAGTTTTAAACAAAAACAAACAATAGTAAATTGGAATGTAATATAATTCAGGTCTACCTAATAATTTTTCGTATGAATTTTAATATTATACCTATTTATTCATTATTACAAAATACATCGTCAGCTTATAATTAAATTAAAATAACAGGCATACACAAGTGAAGGAGAAAGGATCACATGAAAATTATTAGAGCATTTCAAAATAGTAAACAAAACTGTTTTTTTTCTGTCAGACAAACACCTATTGCACATATTCCGTATATTTCAAAAATAGGTATTTAGGGGGGTACCCACATAGGGTTATTTAAAATATTGCACTGTAACACTGATGTGCAACTGATTAGTATAATATCTGTATTAATTACGAGTTTTTTTTTCATCAAAGAAAACTATGAATTTAGATGTGTTTAGCAGTTTCTTCTCATGTTCCTACATGAAACAACCTTTATTGTGATATATATTTTCATTGTTTCAAGTTTTGTACAGGGTGGTCCAGTTTCGAAAGCGGAAACTTCAGAGGAAGACCCAGAACCACAAAATACTATCAGTTTGTATTATAAATTATATTCGAAAAATGCTTTGTTAGAAGACTTCAGGGTGTCAAAGTTTTTATTACAAATTTTAAAATTAATCATGTTTTTAAAACGGCAACTACTTTAGCTATTTAAATGAAAATTGGCACGGTTCGATAGATAATTTAGATACATATTTTTGTGTAAAATATATTATTTTAGTTCCACCAGTGGCGTGCGTACGGAGACATCTTCACATTATTTTAATGAAAAATATAGTACGCCACTGATTTTTAAGAATATTCTAAAAACAGGTCCCAGTTGCACCTTGGGGGTAGGAAATCTAGACAACAAATATTACCATCAATAACGCCCAACCAAACATTCACGGAAAATTCACTTTAGAATGATCTTGGCTGAATTTCTCGAGAATTTGATGTGCCCAAATATGGATACACCAGGTCTGGTATCAGAGGACTCATCCGTCCAGAAATTCTTATGTAAAAATCAGGATTTTCTTCCATCTAGTTTAAAAACCACTGGCAAAATCTTCATCTTCTTCAGCATCACCAGGGAGCAAATTAAGAACAGGCTGTAGGTGATATGCATGTCTGTGGTGATCGTGTAGTGTTCGTAATATTTTAGACTTAGGTATGTGAAGGTTCTCAGCTGCCTTCGGAGAGCTCAGCCTCGGATTGTTATCAAAAGTACGAAGTATACGATTATTCTGAATATTATATAGACGGTTTCTGTTCCGTTCGTTTCTATCGTGCAGGCCAAAATTACGAAAACTCTGATGTGTTCTAATGAAAACGCGAGTATCTGCGGAACTGTTCTATTTGGATAGCGTCTACGATATTCACGAACAGCCGCTTTTGCATTTCTTTATCAAAATACGTAGCAACTAAGTACGTACCTATTCGTTGTCCAAAAAAGAAAAAAAGCATTTTTCAGATTAATACTTCCGCAGACAATGTTAACAGTATCTCGAAAATAAATTTCCTGACACAATTCAATTAACTATCATAATAAAATCAAAAAAACTGACAATAGTAGTCTTTTTTTTTTCATGGCCTACTACGACAGCAAATATTTGTTTCAATTCCAGTTGTTAAAGAAATTTAATTTTTTACTCGCAAACGATGTGTCGAATAAAAAAAAGTGGGGAGGATTGCAGAAATAATTTTACAGTGGCGTAACATTTTTTCCATTAAAATTGCTCGAAAATGTGTCAGTACGCACGCTCCTGGTGGAAGTAAAATATAATTGTTTGGGTAGAAAGATGTATATAAATTATCTATTCAAACGTGACAACTGCTAATTAAATATCTAAAGTAGTTTTAAAAATATTAATACATTTGAATTTTTTTATAAAAATTTGGCCTCTGAGGATGTTGGGTGAAATTCATGAAATAAGTGTGGATTTTCATCAGAATAATAATGACAGTTATGACGCTTAACAGTCTCATTCATGAAAATTGAACACTCATCTAAAAAATCAATTTGTTATTTTTATTATCCGTTCATGATTTAACTTACACTACTAATTGCAAACATCTCCAAAGTCATTTTTATTCGTGCATAAGAATAATTTTCTACGCGTAGAATTAGTAGGCTTTTACAATGCTTCACTTTTTTTCTTCGTTACCGACCTTTTCTCCCTAAATTTTGCTAAAATCTCAACTACGTATTTGCGGTGAATATGCTTATATCCAGATTGTTCGGTAATGTTAGCACACCTACCGTTTTCACAATAAATTTCATTTTTCTACGGCTGTCGTTAAAGGCCTTTACTATATGTTCAATCATAATTTATAAAAAAGTGTCTTTTTTTCAGACTTCAGCACATTACTCTTAATATACTCCTAATAATGTAATACTTTCAAAATAGAATTTCTCTACAAAAAAAAATAAAAAAATTGCCACTGATGATGAGGCTAGTGAGCTTCGAAACATGTTTGGTAATTTAATCGACCTAACACATTAAGTGTAGTGTATTAAATTGATTTCGTGGAGTTTGACGTTTTATTTCCTATTACAATACATTCACTCCACTTCAGAATGGACTACTTCTTTAAAATCATTTGACAATGTAGTAGGTAGGTACATTTCCCATTAGTTGTCTGGGCAATTTAAAAATGCACGTGAAATTTTCTGGTAATGACAAAACTAGCATCGGTTATGAAAAATCACCATAGCAACGCCGACAATACAAACAAACCAAATCGACAGTTTAAATTATTTCGCTAATTTCGAAGGTTTCAAATCTATGTATATAATGTAAAACAGTGATAGTGAATATAGCTTAACACCACCTAATCAATTTAATACTTTTAACTAATCATATTTAGGCTTACGCCAACAGAGCGAGTATAGGTAAGTTTCGAAAAACAAATATTTTCCTAAAAATTAACGAACATGAAATACATGACATTTCATTTTGGTTACACAATATCCTATTTCGATGCTCTTTACGTATTTATAATGATAAAACATTTTGAACAAAACAATAACCCGAAACAATACCGTTCAAATTACTGTGAGATAAATTATATTATTTGTCAATTCTACCCTCAAGATATGAAAACTGTGATAATTTTTTATTGGAATCATCGAATTCTGTAGAAGAAGAAGTACTAAACTGTAAAACGTAAGTTAAGTTTGTTTGGGTTTGTGGCAAGAGAATCCAAATACATTTAAAATAACGTATTTCTCGACCTAATTTTCCTATTTATATTCTCGGTTTCACACTTATCCCTCGAAGACGGTACTTACGTAGGTATTACAAAAATTGACAAAAAATGTCTTCCTCGTAAAAATGGACGTGTCCAAGAATTTATTCAAAAATTTATATTAGATACTCGAAAACGCATCTGTTTCGTTTTCACTAGTTATATAAGCTATTTTTCTGAAACTAAAACTCATTTTATTTATCGGGTTGTTCGTTTATTATTGGTTACAAAAAATCATTATCAATCATATATTATCGAAGATTCTTCCCAATCTATATGCCTACGTATCTTTAAAACGAAAAACTATACTTATAAAACGTTTGTACTAGTAGGAACTACGTACTAAATATAGATATTTTACCACAGTTAATGATACACATTTCATAACAAAGATTGTATCTAATTTTGGATATAAAATTTTGTGATATTTTATATAAAAAAGCAAATTTATAAAAAAAAAGAACAATACCGTTACATGTGGAAAAAAATTGCAGGAGACCACACAAATTAAAGAGGAAGGACTAGATTGGCTAGGTACACAAATTATATCATAATTTTATAAATTGTTTTGGAAAGTACCTATAGTAATATTTGTGCCCACTTTCACCGTATTTTTTCTTTTTAATATTTGACGTGACGAAGGTTTGTAACAAAGCTAATGGCTCTTATATGATTCGAATTTGTTTGTTTTTTTGTTTTTGTAAATTAGGCTGTTTAGGTGATATACGAGTATTTCCATAATATTATAATTAAAATAAATGCAGTTGTGAATTTTTTAAAAAGGACAAAAATTGTGGATTGGTAAAAAAACGATATTTTGAGTATATAATTACAGTAGTAATTTTTTAAAAATTCACAACTGCATTTATTTTAATTATAATATGGAAATACTCGTATAGCACCTAAACAGCCTAATTTACAAAAACAAACAAAATCGAATCATATAAGAGCCATCAGCTTTGTTAAAAACTTTCGTCACGTCAAATAATAAGAAGAATAAATACGGTGAAAGTGGGCACAAATATTACTTTTTTGCCAGAGACACCGTGTAACTAAAACTGAACTTGCCAGAGAAATAAACTGCATTAAAAGTAATTATACCGTTAAATTTAAAAAAATATATACTTAGGTATATGTATGAGAGCTTCTTGACATAACACAATAATTTCCAAATTAAATATGTTCATGTATGCTGATGAAACACCAGAAAAGTACGACATTTATGTTAAAAAAGTTACCATATAAACGACAACTAAATATTCAATTAATAAGCCATTGTCAACTAAAACACGTAATGTGTTTGTTCCATTTCCATAAAAATATATGGCTCAATTTTCGTTTAACTGAAATCAGTTGTGTAAGAAATATTTCTTTATTTAGTATTTGGAGCCTTCCCAAACAGAAAGTCACAAAAAATTTTCTGCGGAAATTTTGATTTTGCCGACTTTACATTCTCAACATTTTTCTAAACATAAACATGCAAAAAACTTTTTGCGGAAATATAACGTTTTTGACGTTTATTGGTATAGCAGCTCCTGGCTCCTGTATAGGAACAGCAACACTATTTGAAACTCTAATCTTTTGCGAGGCTTCGCGCCTATTTAGTTGGCAATTGTATGTCTGTGGTGGATACTTGCTTTGCGAACAGAACATCGTGCAATTTTTTTTATTTCTAATTTTTGAATAAAGTAGTTATATAGATAGTTGGTTAGTTTAGGACGTTAATAATATTAGTATATCCTCACTATAGATTTTAAATATTTGACGAAAACATATGAAAACCACCAGATAACGATCAACGCATTATCATTGCGCCAACGCAAAGCCTCGCAATCGATTTAAGTTAAGTTTAGCTATATTCAGAATATCTTCTATGGCCAATTGCATCGATGTTTTTAAGACAGGTTTAGGTTTAAGCTCTCCTTATGTCTTTGCACCGCACGTCGAAATGTATTTAAGTGAGACTTAAATTAAGCCACTGACTTAAAATATTTAAGGAACCATTACTAACCTTAACCCAGCTGTCCGGAAAAGAATTTGACACGTGAAGTAGACCATTATCGAACAAGGAACGAACTAACCTTACTTTTTGTTTTTTCCACTATAGCGCTTGAAAAATTTATAAATACCTCATGGATATTTTTCATGACAACTTAGATACCCTAAAAATAATTGCATATATCCCTAGAAGGGTAAATATTCCAGACCAAAAACAGTTTTCTCGTTAACAATGGCTAACAAAAACATATGTTTCCAGACTACTTTTTTTCTATAATCGATTTTTTTTAGAGAATTGGTGGATCGAAGAATCAATTCCGAACATTAATAAATTCTCTTCAATTTTTTCCACATGTATGGTAGGACCATTGGTCTTCTTATTTTCAATAACATTTTTATATTTAAACTAGTAGTAGTAAATATTTTCCTGTTCTGTAAAGTTTGAACCTCTACGTCCTTTATTTATATTATTTTCGGTTGTCTCCATGTTTCTATATATATTTATTTATTTTTTTTTGGTTGGAAAAACGAATACATTTTTATTTCCATTTTATTTCCATACGCCAATCAAATTAAAATTTTGGTAAAATGAAGTTAGAAATTATATAATTTTCACAAAGTTGCAATGCTGCCCAGATTATTCCAAAATTAACTAAGTAAAGTGTGGTCCGAGGCAAAATTAAAGACAGACTTAAAATTTAAGTCGACCTTAGTTAGACATTATACTTATAGAGTCGGTGCAATAGGCTAATAGAATATAAAGTGAAACAAAATTTTAGTACTACATCTAGGAAATTTGAGTTAGTCTAAAGTTCACATTATTTTATCAATAAATGAAAATTACATATTTCCGCAAGAAGTTTTTGGCGTGTTTGTGTTTAGAAAAGTGTCTAGAATGTAAAGCAGAAACATGTTTTCATGTAACTGGTTTCAGTTATTCTAAAGTTTACATTATTTTACCAAAAAATGAAAATGACATTTCCGAAAGAAGTTTTTGATGGGTTTGTGTAAAGAAAATTTTCTAGAATGAAAAGCAGAAACATGTTTTTTTGTGTTTTTGTTTTTGGGGAGGCTTCTATAGACTGAAAAAAATAATATATAAAAGTGATTGCACCAAAAAAAAATTACCCAAATATATAAATATAGGAGTAGGTAGAACAAAATATTTATCAAAAATTTTATAAAATTAGTCAAGCATTTTCATGATTCATTTCCTTGCTATAAACCTAAAAATATCTACCGCAAACTAGTGTTTGTTGTTTTAAGGTACGGATCTCGAAAACGTAGTGCTAAATTTACTCTCTCAATCGTATTTTCCGAAATTACTCTCAGATCATTATTCTTAACTTTTTTTTCTGTGAATTAACCCACTTTGTAGGCTTTAAGTTCAAAAGATACTTAGTTAACTCTCAGTAGCAAGATTCTCTTAGAAACTAACTTTATTATAAAAATGATTTATTAGTTATAGCAATTTGTTTGACTGTCAGAGTTTATAGAACTAATTAACTAACGAATTAACTATAATATTAAATAAAAACTTAAATAATATACTTCTTACTTAATCATAGGCAGTTACAAACAAAAATTCCAATATTTCTTAAACTTCTATATAATTTTAAAGAAATCTTTTATTCATTTATCAGATTGCACTTTAAAACTTATTTTCACTATTCACTACATCCGTTAAAACAAATGAGGAAATCGCATTATCACTTGTATTGATTTAAAAACAAACAACCAAAACAACAATAAGACATTAAATAAAGTATTAGCGAAACAGGATTTGACTTCAGGCACCAAGAGAGACTTCTCAATACTATTTAAAATGTTGGCCATGAAGATTTAAAAGCGATGTTGTCATACATTTAAATAATAGCACTGGTTAATTTATTAAACTAAATTAAGATATTTTGGACACAACAGAAATCTAGCTAGAAAAACTAATTTATTGAGTTATAATACAGAAAATACCCCAAATTTGATTTTAGATCGTTTATTCACTCATGAATATATTAAAATACAGAGACAAATATATTTCTACTAAATGGAAGATATTGCTCAATAATATAATCAAAGATTAATGTAGAATTAATCTTTGGTACAACTAACTTTAAAATATACTTTTGAAAGAAACTTCTGACAGGTTAAGTTATTTTAGATTTTGGATAACGCAAAAAATGACTTAAATAGATTATTTTAAAATTTTACTTTTCAGGTATATCGAAATTGCTTGTTTAAAATTAATTTCAAAAAGTTTTTTATTTTGAATGATACAGTTTTTGAGTTTTCGGATTATTATATGCACCAAACGCCTATTTACTAACATTTTTGAAAAGGTCCATCTTTCAGGTTCTGTTTTAGTACGAGGCATGTTTTTTAAGTAAGTACCGTTTTGGAATTAAAAAAAAGACGTGCAAAGATATCGCAATAATTTTATTTTTACATGAAAGCCTGTACCTTAATCTACTTTTCTACATAATTTCCGTGAATATTGAGGCACTTGTCATAACGTGGCACCAGTTTTTGAATACCCTCCTCATAAAATTCTGCCGCCTGATGCTGCATTGATTGTCTCATTACGAGGCAGAAACTCCACTAGCAATACTCCTTTTGTGTCCCAAAAAACTGTGCACATGATTTTCCGGGCAGAAATTGTTTGCTTAAACTTCACTCTTTTGGGTGATGATGAATGTCGCCATTCCATGGATTGTTGTTTCGATTCTGGTGTGACGTAGGCCACCCATGTTTCGTCACCAGTAACAATTTGGTCTAAAAAATCTTCACCTTCATTGTGGTACCGCTCAAGGAACGTCAATGCGTATATCTCGTAGCCTATAGATACTCGTATTATAACTACTACTCGGTTTCGGCTTAAAGACTAAGTGCTAGATTTTCTTCTAAACAATTTTCCAAAATCAGTGCCAACAAATATTAGTTATTCTATTATTTTTCAGGCACAATCAGACCTCTGTATTTTTGAATACTATATACAGGTGACCATGTCCAGTTAACTGATTTATTTTCTCTGCATTGTGACAACACTGCCTCGAATAAATACGTACCAAAGTAGTAGTAGTGTACTTTACTTAAGTTATCCGTTGTGTATATGGAATAATATGAAAAGATATTCGCTTAATGCATTGAGCAGGAAGGGGATACGACGACACATCAAGGTCGTTCTTTCGGGTACTTTCCGCATGTGACCTTGATTATTACTATTGGTATTATTATAGCATGTACGTGTTTCGTACAGTTTTTATATTCCAATTTTAATGTTTGTTGTTAT
This sequence comes from Apoderus coryli, assembly GCA_911728435.2. NCBI lineage: Eukaryota > Metazoa > Arthropoda > Insecta > Coleoptera > Attelabidae > Apoderus > Apoderus coryli. The sequence continues at coordinate 2,389,255 of OU452204.1, read as the reverse complement.
TGTTATTACTATTATTATTATGGTTTTGGTTTCATTTGGAAAATGAAAATGGTACTTAAATGAGTAGGTATAATAATTATTTTAAGTGGACCGTGATGGAATGTGATCATGAATAAATGGAACCCGGTAACTCGATACTGAATAGTGCATAATATTCAGTATCGAGTTATTGGGTTCTATAAATTCATTATCACGGTCCACTTAAAATAATTATTAACTCATCTCTTACCCTTTTCATTCAGGATAAATAAAAAGAAAAACCATTAATAAAATTAAATAAGTCTCTGTTACAACAGAAGCTTACCTTTAATTACAAAAATGTTTATCTTAAAGAACGAAGTAAATTAAATACCTTTTATCTACTTTAACAGTTTATATTTGTTTACGAATGTTTCTGCTATAATGGTTGCCATAAACTATGAAGCTGTGACTCGGATGTTCCTAACATGAAGGACAGCCTATAAAATAATATTTCTTTCAAACAATATATTAGTTGGAACATCAGAGTTTTCCGACATAAGGACTCCTAATTTCCTAAAGCTGGCAGATTTGCAGGACTCACAGCAACAATGGCAAGGTTCATAAAATACACATGAGATTTTTCGTTCAGATACTATTAAAATGACGGAATAAACGGACGAAATCACCAACTCCTGATAAAAAATTTTCAGATTGTTAAACTGCTTAGCAGTCTGCTACGTATATATTTTATATTCACCAAACCGACCTATCGTTTAACAGCTAAATTTTATGGAACTGATAATTATTTTTTCTACAACTGTCTTTAAATGCCTTTATTATATGTTCAATCATGATTTGGAAATGTAGTATATTGTAATGCTGTTTTTCATTTACTCGTGCATTTAATAGGTACTTCTAATTATCGTATTTAGGTTGAACCCAACAGGGGTAAGTTCGAAAAACAAATATTTTCCTAAAAATTATGTTAAATTTATTCAAAAGCATTAAAACAGTCGTAGAAAAAGTATAGTGTGAAACTCACATGAAATTCCTACTCGTATGATTTGCAGCATGAGCCGCAGGCGAGTGCTGCAAACGATCATACTCGTAGGAAATATATGTCATTTCATGTTCGTTGCACAATATACTATTTTGAATATAAAGTTAGGGTTTTGTATAAAATTGCAAAACTAAAGGAATGGTTTCTCTCGGATATACTTAAGTAGTAATAATAATGATTATGCCAATTAACTGAAAACAAATATGCACAGATTAGATGTTCCAAATATTTTTTCGGACACCAGTAAAGTTAGGTGATCTTCAGGCTCCGTTATATACTAGAATTTTTCCCAACACTCTATATAATTATGAACAGTCTCACAAGTCACAGTTTGGAGTATACGGCCGTATAATTCATTTCGAGCATTTACCGAAGTAAATTAAGTTATTTTTGTAAATTAAAGGCGTCTGCTCCACAAAATATCTTTAGACAGGGTGGCCCGTTAGTGTGTGGGCGGAAGATATATCTAGATCTATAAGCGATAGACAAACAATCCTTTACAAGACCTTTAGGCACTGAAGAGATCTACAACCCCAAAATATTTTCAGTTATATGGGGTAGTTCACAAACGCGCAGCAGACCAAACTGGCTTTTTCTTAATGCGACACCCTGTATATTTTACCATAAATAAATGCCGCTCTAAAAGACAAGAAACATGTCATAAGGGTTGGCATGCCTAGGTCCTTTTTCTCCGTTTTACTAGATTTTATTAGCATGTGGTTTGCAATTTTTCAAGGTGGTCATATTTTCTAAATTGTATTTTTATAGCAAAATGTTAAATTGGACACCCTGTAATAAGTCCCTTTCCTGTACTTTCTATTGATATAATTTCATGAGCTTAAAGCTAACCGTTTTTTCAAAAAAAAAAATTATTAAAAAAAAACGACAAAATGAGCTAAAAATTGAGGTTGTAGACATTTTGAGCATTTGTTAAAATCAATTGATAGCTTATAGTTTAGTTTAATGTAGTTCGTGTGTACCTACTTGTTTAGTTCTTATCAAAAGAAATAGGAATTTTCGTATTTAATTTCAGATTTTACTCTATTTAAACTTAAATTCTTGAAAAAAAAATAATTTTTACTATTTTTAAATTATTAAAATAAAGCTGTAATTTAACTTTTTTGTTTTTAAATAAATAGAAAAAATTAAAATGACAAAAAATTGCAATTTTTGTTGCCAATTTTCTCTTTTGGAATATTTTTTTTATCAAAAATCGGTTAGCTCATGAAATATGATATCAATAAAAAGTATAGGAAAGGGATTTCTCAAATTTAAGCAGACTTATAGGGTGTCCTATTGCACATTTCCCGATAAAAATACAATTTAGAAAATATGACCACCCTGAAAAATTACAAATCAGATGTTAATAAAATCCAGTAAAACGGATAAAAGAAGGGAATTCAAATTGACCTGACACGAAAAATTGATATATTTTTTGTTTCTGTAGTTACCACAATGCCTTATTTACAAATACTTAAAACACTACTGGACCTAGGCATATCAAACCTTATGTCATTTGTCTTGTCAATTACAGCGTCATTTATATATGTGAAAATATACAGGGTGTCGCATTAAGAAAAAGCAAGTTGGGTCTGCTGTGCGTTTGTGAATCCTGTATAATTGAAAACATTTTTGGTTGTACATCTCTTGAGTGCCTAAAAGTTTTGTAAAGGATTTTTTTGTCTATCGCTTATATATCTTGAGATATCTTCCGACCACACACTACTGGACCACTCGTACATATTCAAATTAGCCAAACATATTTCGGAACTACAGTTCCATCTTCAGTGGCATTACTAAATCTTACATAGAAGTCTTACAATCGTTATTATGTTCCTACCTACACTACACGTATCAACTTAGGAGGTTATTATTTGCAAAAAAGAATCCGATATGTTACATACACACGCTTGGATCTAGTTTATGTTTTAACAATATTTTTTACCAAAACGAAATAAAAGAATATTTTTTTTACATTTCAATTAATGCATTAAAAAATATTTCCGTACAGCAAATAATAGAGTTTGTGAAACCGTATTTAATAAAAAAAAATGCAAACATTCTAAATTTTCAAAATATACAAAAATTATAATCCGAGAAATCAAACGTCGCAATTCATCGTTCCACACCCTGCATAATATACTTTAGATCTGGCATTACAAGCATAAAGCTCAATGTCTTAACAAATTTTTTTCTAATTCAATGGGATATACGTGTATGAATATATCAACATACCGCTATTATAAATAATAAATACGATGTGTTTTTATTTATTTGTTTACTGTAAGGTCAATTAAGTTAGTACTCGTTTAAGTCAGTATAAATAGTTATTTTATTTATTCACTTATCCTTGATTACAATTATATGAATACTTAAACAAGAACAAACACATCAGAAATTAGGAGACAAGGTACACACTAAAATTGAATAGAAGATGTTTAATTATTTAATTAAATGCTAATTTATATTTATCCATAAAGCTCTTTGTTAAATAATTCTTGAAAATCATTACCTAGTATAATTACATGAATTGTAATCGACATTAGACAAATAAGAAAATTCAATGAATAAACAAACCATAATTAGTATTTTAATATATTTTATTGGGTAATTTTCATGTAGATATGTGATTTCATGTCGGCTTCCAACCATTTTGTTTTTTTTTTTTTTTTAATTTGATAATTACATAATATTCGGAACTGATGACGTATACATTGACAAACAGAATATTATATTGTAACGTGAACGGCAAACGTCTAATTCTGCAAGATATTGCAAAGTAATAGCGGTTCAATTTGATGTAAGTTAAGTTAGACGAAAAAGATAGCTTCAAAAATTGAAATACGTACTTAAATTGTGAGCAAAAACCAAAATAGGTATAAGTTATTTTGAAAAACTATTTACAATAAGTCTCAAAAGTTTAAGTGTAAACTGTAACTGTCCTGGATGCCTTCGAATTTAATTTTCTTAGTATAAAAGATTATGTTATTATATAATATTTAACTCGAAAACAGATAACAAAATTCGTAATTTGTAAACTATTAGGTATAAAAAAAATATCTGCAGTCAATTATTCAAAATCGTGCAAGTATTTATAAATTATGGACTTAAGTACTTTAGAATCGCATTTTAAAATACAAGGAAACAATCCAGTTATGAAATTTTGAGAGCGTATATCCCTTAGGGCCGGTTTAATAATGTCCTGATAAAGCTTCCGATAAAGTTATCTTGATGATAGTGTTAAAACTGCGTTTATCAATATACTGATTAGACTATCTGAAGGATAAATTGGACATATCAACAGGATAAGTTATCAGCACAAAATAGGTCCAGATAAGCGAGTTGCCAGCCACTTAACCTATATTTCTTTGGTATTTTGTTGTTTGATTACTGTGTTTTCAAGGGTTTTTGTTCTCTTTGGCTTCCAGATTGTTTAAGTAGGAAATAAATTATGGCCGTTTTCTTTGATGTTAATATTTTCTCTGATGACTCTTCTGATGAAGAAATTGAAGATTATATCAATATTGTTCACACACGGCCTAGGGTATTTCAAGAGCGTCCAAATCATATGAACTATTGGGATGATTATGATTTTTTTAATCGGTTTCGTCTAACAAAAGAATCTGTTCAACTTGTTCTTGAGCAAATTCAGGAACGAATTAGGCATGCAACAGTAAGGTAAATAATACCTAGGTTCTTACCTACCTCCACACGGCAAAATAATCTAGACAACCAAAATCGTTCTTAGAATATAATATAAAAAACATTACAATTACTTTAGAAGTTATATCTTTTTTTTTTATTTATTTAAGGAATTTTTCAGTAAGCCCACTACAACAGTTTTGCTTTGTCTACGATTTTACGCCTCGGGGGATTTCATGATATCTGTAGGAGATCACGCAGGAGTGCATAAATCGACAGTGTCAAATATTGTGAGAAGAGTTACTAGAGTAATTTGTGGCATTAAAAATAATTTTGTTTCTTTGCCAATTGAAAAGGAAGATATACTATCTATCCAGCAAGGGCTTTTTGGTATTGCTGGGTTTCCGAGAGCTTTATTACTTTTAGATGGCACACATGTCAAAATTCAAAGCCCTGGAGGAAATCACGCTGAATATTTCCGAAATAGAAAAGGTTTCTTTTCATTAAATGTGATGGTTGCTTGCGACCACAATTTAAATATTAGTAGATCTGTATCGGAGGCCGTAAAATTTGCAGACCGCTTTTTCCTTTTTCAGGGTCTTTGTTCATGGTTCACTTAAAAGGGGCCACAAGGGCAAAACAAATCAAACTAAAAATAAGGTTCACAAGACTAAGAACAAGATATAAACAAAAATACAAAACATAACCTACAAATTTTCTTCTTCTTAATGGTGACCTCTACAATGCGCCGTTGCCAAGTTGTGTTTCGGCTGATTGCTATCAGAAGGATAAATTTCGTTTAATAAACCGATATAAATTTATCAATACCTTTACCCGAGAGATAAAAGTTATCCTCCTGGTAGCTATTAGAGAGTTTATCAGCACATTATTAAACCGGCCCTTATTGAATTACTACGTACCTACTACTACTATACCCACATAATATCGTTACTTTTCACAGTTTGATTAAAATTTGTTACTATTACTCTACATTGACCGATGTAGATGTATATATAATATGAGGATTAACCCGAACTTTAAATTGATAGTGCTCCTCTTAGATAAAAGAATTTACTGGATTATTATTTCCACGCAAGTGAACTAAGAGATTGAATCATCATTTTTTCGGGGTATACTTCCACGATACCGCCTAAACGCTTCAACCAATTGAGCTAAATTTACCTTATTATCTTTGGACGGCATTGGCCTTTTAAACTTTTAATGTTTAATTTGTATTGTCTTGTTGTTGTAATTGGTTGTTGTTATTTATTGTGTTTTATTTTGTAAATTACAATTCATGAATCTACTTAACTGCCTGTTAGGTAAAAAATATTGAATCAAATGTTTTCAAAATTGGAGAATGCTTTGAGCATAAAAAGACTTTCCATTAAAAAAACTTCCAAAGCGCCTCCTGCTGTCATTATGACATTTAAAGCTATCATTGATATGTCAAATAATGCACAACTTATTCTTGTAGTACTGTTCCAAACTACGTCACATTATAACAAACGGTTCAGAAGTTAGGGGGGAACGATCTTTTGGTCCTCACTGTATAAAACAAACAAAACGACGGGCGATACAGTATTTTAGTTCTTGTTTAGTTTTTGAGAGATATTTGAAAATCATCCAATTTAGTGTATCAAATTAGTTCATTATTTAAAAAAAAAAGCTAAAAGAGCTTTTAGTATATACAGGAAATACTAATTCAGTGACCTACTGATCTGATGTTTGCAAAATAAATTAAATAGTAGAATTAAACTTTTAATAAAATTTGGGAAATTTGAAAAATACGCCATGTTTGTTATTTGCAGCATATGTTGGGTGCAAAAGTTACGTGATGCTATAGCGGAATTATATATTGAAAGATATCCTGAACGAAATCAGTTGAAAAAACAAGCATTTAAAGCTAAAGAGCTGGATAAAAATCACTTGGAACATGGAAGTTTCAAAATATCTAAATATGAGAACAATAGGTGAAGGTGGTCAATATAGTAAGCTAATCTGTCATCATCATGAGGGAAATTGAGAAGAAAATTTGTGCTGAAAGACCTACAGCCGCAAAAATGTTAAAAAACACAATTATTGAACATCTCCTCAACAAGCGAGTGAATAATTTAGTTTGCGCAGTGGTATTTAGAAAAATAATATTAATCCAACTTTTTATTCTTCCACAAATAGGACTGATGATGCCCGCATCACTAGCGCAAGAGACATAATGAATTGTATGGGAATGATTGAGTGCATAATAAAAGAATTCAAGGGAAATTTTGATTTAATATTAGTTGTTTCGTAAAACATATCCAACTAGTTTATTACAAATTTGAAGATACTTTGAAGGCTGTTGGATACATAAATATTTTAGAAAAAATTTTATCTTAACTGGCCTTAGGCTAGACTTTGCCCATTTAAAAATAAAGGCTATTATTATTATTATTAAATTTCAGAGGCGGTGCCATTAGCTGACAGACTCATTTTTAATTCAATTAGCCACAATGCAAAAATTGTAAAAGGTTACTTCAAACCTTCGGACTAATTGATAGGAACTGATGGTTTAGTAAAGTAGCCTCCATGTTCTCCAGATGTAACTCTTTTGACTTTGACTTTTGAAATGGACATTTATTTTAGGTTTTTTTTTGCACTTAATTTTTAGCTCTCCATATCATATATGTAATATATATACAGGGTGGTCCAACGAAAAGTTTGCACCTAGCTTTTCTCTTTTTTTTTGTAGTCGAATGCGAAAATGCTCGGACACGTCGATTTTGCTTTTGAGGGGGACACATTTTAAACATATTTTTCGATCTGCGCCTTTAACCCCCTAGCGGGGGTGAGTAACAACCCTAAAATTTTAAATGGAAAGAGGGGTCTAATGACATATCATTTGAAAGGACACAAAATTGTCTTTCTAATGATACCCTATTTGTCGAATTTTACTAAAACAGTTAATACGAAAACGACTTTAAAGACATTAAGCCGATAATTTTGGTATTAATGAGAAATACAAATAAGTTTTAATTATTGCGAGTGAAAACACCTGCAATCGTTAGTACATTCCAATGTTTGTTAGTTTTAACATTGCTTTGTAAAAAAAGTAAACAAGCTGTTAAATTGATTTATTAAAACGTTACATTAACAAATGTTGAAAATGTGACCCATTTGATTCCATACAATAATACAGATTTTGTTCAAATCTATTTCTAACATTTTGTAGCATATCAGGTGTTATGTTTCTGCACTCTTCTGTAATGCGTTGGCGAAGATCTTCTATGGACTCGGGCTTCGTGGCAAAACATTTATTTTTTAAGTGCCCCCAAAGAAAAAAGTCTAAAGGCGATAAATCCGGTGACCTGGCAGGCCATTCAATTGGGCCCCTCCTTCCAATCCACCGTCCAGGGAACCGGTCATCTAAGAACTGTCTTACAGGAGCCACATAGTGCGGAGGTGCTCCATCTTGCTGGAAATAAAGCCGATCAGCAGTATGATTTTGGTCATCTTCTATTATTTGTGTTATTAAAGGATCAATTGTGTCTTCAAGCATGTTTAGGTACACTTCACCAGTTAAATTTCCAGGAATAAAAAGTGGTCCTATAATATGATTTCCTAATATGCCACACCAGACGTTTATTTTTTGAGGATACTGGGTATGAACCTCACGGAATAAATGTGGGTTACTGTCATCCCAGTAACGGCAATTGTGCCTATTTACAGCTCCATTCAAATAAAATGTGCATTCGTCGGAAAAACAAATGTTAAATAATAATTGCGGATCTTCAATTAAACGCTGGCTCATTGCTTCACAAAATTGCAGCCTTCTATCAGGATCATCCTCATTTAGTTCCTGTACTAATTTGATTTTGTACGGATGAAATTTGTACGCTTTTAAAATTCGTATTATGGACGAACGGGAGACACCTGAGGCTTCAGCTAGTTGACGGGTACTTTGACTATGATCCATTTCAACATGCCCTAAAACAGCGACTTCCACAGCTTCATTTCTGATCGGTTTCTGCGGCTGGTGTTTTACATTACAGACAGATCCGGTATCTACAAACTTTTTAACTAACTTGCCAACGTACACATCATTCACATTTTTATCGGGATGTCTCTCATTAAATAAGCGAGCCGTAAGTCTAGCACTACTATTATTTTGAAAATAAAGTTTAACAATTTCAACTCGTTCTAGAATGGAATAAATCATTTTGTACGGTAAAAGTAAAATAACTTGAGAAGCAACCAAACTGAATCAATGAAAAGACTAAAATAAACGGTGTAAATTCTTTTCCTACACGTATCTGCAGTTTTTATTTCAACAAAAAACGCAAACGATTAGTGAGGAATTTAGTTCTGATAAATAAGATAGTGTTTTTGAAATCCCGTTTTTCTTCAAAGTAAATAATTTAGAAATGATTGTAGTTGTTTTCAGTCGTAATAATTAAAACTTATTTGTATTTCTCATTAATACCAAAATTATCGGCTTAATGTCTTTAAAGTCGTTTTCGTATTAACTGTTTTAGTAAAATTCGACAAATAGGGTATCATTAGAAAGACAATTTTGTGTCCTTTCAAATGATATGTCATTAGACCCCTCTTTCCATTTAAAATTTTAGGGTTGTTACTCACCCCCGCTAGGGGGTTAAAGGCGCAGATCGAAAAATATGTTTAAAATGTGTCCCCCTCAAAAGCAAAATCGACGTGTCCGAGCATTTTCGCATTCGACTACAAAAAAAAGAGAAAAGCTAGGTGCAAACTTTTCGTTGGACCACCCTGTATATATATGGAGACTATTAGTTTCATGAAAAAAAAAATTTTTTTAATTTCACCGGAAATACTTCTTTTTGGTCATTTTATACATAAATAAGTAGTTTTAAAAAAATGTCTGTCTGTCTGTCTGTCTGTCTGTATCCACGAAAACGCAAAAACGGCTTAACAGATTTTAACCAAATTTGGTACAAAAATACTATAGGCAAGGAGCTGATTAGATTTTGAGAAACATTGAGCGTAGGCAAAGGGTTTAAAAGAGGGTTCAAAAATTAAAAAAATTCATAGTTCTTAAACTTATTCGAAATACTGCATAATTTTTTACGCATGTAATTGAATATAACCTAAAATATTGAGCATAAAATATTAGACCACATTGGCGTTCGAAAATAGTGTAAAATGGGGTAAAAAATATTTAAAAAAAATCGTACTTCTTAAACAGAGCAGAAATATTAACTAATTATTTATAGCTTTAATAGAATATAACCTATAAAATATGTCATAAATAACTTACTTTCATAGGCGTTCGTAAATAGTGGAAAAGGGGTCAAAACATAAAAAATATAATTTCCTAAACTTATTCGAAATGTGGAATAATTTTTCATAGTTGTGATAGAATATAACCTAAAAAATGTTACATAAAAGAATTGGTTCACACAGGCGTTCGAAAATAGTGTAAAAAAAGGGTCAAAAACGAAAAAAAAATGTTTCCCAAATATAACAGAAAAATTGGCTAATTATATATAGCTTTGATATAAGGTAACCTAAAAAATGCAGCATAAAATTTTTATTTACATAGGCGTTCGTAAAAAGTAGAAAAAGGGGTAAAATAAAAAAAAAAATAAAAAATGTAAAATGTAAAATTTTTTATATTTAATAGTTGAATTGGTGTTAAAAATACACGACAAAAATTAATGTACCATAGGCGTTCGTGAAAATTCTATAAAAGGGTCAGAAGAAATTTGTATCCGTGATAACTCCAAAACCACTTAACGAATTTTAACCACATTTGGTACGAAAATACTACAGGATATTTATAGGTGGTGATTAACATTGAGCGTAGGCAAGGGGTTTAAAAGAGGGTTCAAAATTTAAAAAAATCATAGTTTTTAAACTTATGCGAAATATTGAATAATTTTTCATAGTTGTGATAGAATATAATCTAAAAAATGATACATAAAAGAATTGGTTCACACAGGCGTACGAAAATAGTCTAAAAAAAGGGTAAAAAATGAAAAAAAAGTGTTTCCCAAATATACCAGAAAAATTGGCTAATTATATATAGCTTTGATATAAGATAACCTAAAAAATGCAGCATAAAATTTTTATTTACATAGGCGTTCGTAAATAGTAGAAAAAGGGGTAAAATTAAAAAAAAAATGAAATGAAATGTAAAAATTTTTATATTTAACTAGTTGAATTGGTGTTAAAAATACACGACAAAAATTAATGCACCGTAGACGTCCGTGAAAATTTTATAAAAGGGTCAGAAAAAATTTGTATCCGTGATAACTCACAAACCACTTAACGTATCTTAACCACATTTGGTACGAAAATACTACAGGATATTTATAGGTGGTGATTAACATTGAACGTAGACAAGGGGTTTAAAAGAGGGTTCAAAAATCATAGTTCTTAAACTTATCCCAAATATTGAATAATTTTTTGTGCGTTTGATTAAATATAACCCAAAATATTTTAACTCAACAATTAGACCACATAGACATTCGAACAAAGTGTAAAATGGGGTAAAAAGGTTAGAAAAAACGAATTTCTTAAACATAGCAGAAATATTCACTAGTTATTTATAGCTTTGATAGAAAATAACCTAAAAAATGTGTTATAAATAACTTGTTTTCATAAGCGTTCGTAAATAGTGTAAAAGGGGTCAAAATAAAAACATATATACTTCCTAAACTTATTCGGAATACGGAATAATTTTTCGTAGTTGTGATAGAATATAACCTAATAAATGTTACATAAATGAACTGGTTCACACAGGCGTTCGAAAAAGGGTCAAAAACGAAAAAAAAAAAATGGTTTTCCAAAGATAACAGAAAAATTAGCTACTTATATATAGCTTTGATATAAGATAACCTACAACATGCAGCATAACAATTTTGTTTACATAGGCGTTCGTAAATAGTAGAAAAGGGGACAAAATAAATTTTATAATAAAACTAAAAAAAATCAATTATTTTGCGTACAAGAACTTGGCCTAGAAAATTTGAAATATAAAATATGTACGTATAAATAGTGCCTCCAAAGAGAAGAAAAATGAACAAAACCCGATACTTAAAAAAAATAGCTGATGTCTAAAACAAAACAAAAATGTATTAAATTTAGATAAATGACAAAAAAGTCATAAAATTATTACTTTTACACTTAAATATGGAGCGCTATTCGTGCCTCGATGGCAACAGTTTATTTATTGTTACATTGTTGTTTCCAAGATTTATAGATTTTAATTGAAATATTTTTATTGTGTCTATTTGTAAGTTGATTTATTTCTTATTGTGTCGGGATTTTATTCCAGACATATTAACTTTATACTCTATCAGATACACTCGATCAAATTTTGTACCACCTTTTACTTTCCGGATCCATAGAAATATTGTGAACGCGCTAAAAAAATTGAGATAAAGACGGATTTAATTATTTTGAAGTCCCCTGAGACGATTAAGGCCATTTCCAGATGGAAGTTTGTCTGTCTGTGTGTGTGTATGTATTCTTCCATGATAGTGCCTAAACGCTTCAACCAGTTGAGCTAAATTTTGGTACATGAGTTTGGCGGAGGATGAACCCATTAGTTTTTGGTTGAAATCGCTTTAGTGATAGGGGTGGAGACAACCCGCAAATTTTAAAATAGCAGTAGGCGTGGGTATCATTTGAAAGCATTTTGTATCTGCTCTTCAGCAATATGTTACTTTTGCGAGAAAATTGCGTTTGATATTACAAATTAGGTACGTACAGCGACCGCAGACTTTTATGGAATTTGGTTTCGTTTCTTTTACCGTCGGCCGTAGAGTGGTAATCGGCGTGGCTTTGGCTGCGGCATGCCCTGGCTTCGCATTTATTTTTATTTATAATTGTTGAGTTACGTAGGTAGTTGGGATAGTTTAGAATGTTACAATAATTATTATTTTACGAATTCCTCGTTACATAATATAACAAGACTTTAAGTTTTGTTAGAAATTTGTTTCACACTACCATGCTTTCACCAGACAGGATTGATCCACAACTCATCAGTGGTGATCGGCAGGCAGTGTGACCCAAATTCCCAACATTTACGAAGAGCTTATACTAGCACGACAGTTGAAAGACATTATTGTTACTTTTGTATTTCTAATTTTTAGCTCTCCATATCATATATGTAATATATGTATATATGGAGACTATTAGTTTCATGAAAAAAAAAAATTTTAATTTCACCGAAAATACTTGTTTTTGGTCATTTTATACATAAATAAATAGTTTTTAAAAAATGTCTGTCTGTCTGTCTGTCTGTCTGTCTGTCTGTCTGTCTGTCTGTATGCACGGTAACGCAAAAACCGCTTAACAGATTTTAACCAAATTTGGTACAAAAATACTATTGGACATGGCAAGGAGCTGATTAGATTTTGGGAAACATTGAGCGTAGGCAAAGGGTTTAAAAGAGGGTTCAAAAATTAAAAAAATTCATAGTTCTTAAACTTATCCGAAATACTGCAAAATTTTTTACGCATTTAATTGAATATAGCCTAAAATATTGAACATAAAATATTAGACCACATTGGCGTTCGAAAATAGTGTAAAATGGGGTAAAAAAGATTTAAAAAAAAAACGTATTTCTTAAAAATAGCAGAAATATTAACTAGTTATTTATAGTTTTGATAGAATATAACCTATAAAATGTGTCATCAATAACTTACTTTCATAGGCGTTCGTAAATAGTGGAAAAGGGGTCAAAACATAAAAAAATATATATTTCCTAAACTTATTCGAAATATGGAATAATTTTTCATAATTGTGATACAATATAAGCTAAAAATATTCCATAAAAGAATAGGTTCACACAGGCGTTCGAAAATAGTTTAAAAAAAGGGTCAAAAACGAAAAAAAAATGTTTCTCAAATATACCAGAAAAATTGGCTAATTATATATAGCTTTGATATAAGATAACCTAAAAAATGCAGCATAAAATTTTTATTTACATAGGCGTTCGTAAATAGTAGAAAAAGGGGTAAAATAAAAAAAAATTAAAATGTAAAAATTTTTATATTTAACTAGATGAATTGGTGTTAAAAATACACGACAAAAATTAATGTACCATAGGCGTCCGTAAAAATTCTATAAAAGGGTCAGAAAAAATTTGTATCCGTGATAACTCAAAAACCACTTAACGGATTTTAACCACATTTGGTACGAAAATACTACAGGATATTTATAGGTGGTGATTAACATTGAGCGTAGGCAAGGGGTTTAAAAGAGGGTTCAAAAATTTAAAAAACCATAGTTCTTAAACTTATCCGAAATATTGAATAATTTTTTATAGTTGTGATAGAATATAACCTAGAAAATGTTACATAAAAGAATTAGTTCACACAGGCGTTCGAAAATAGTCTTAAAAAAGGGTCAAAAACGAAAAAAAAATGTTTCCCAAATATACCAGAAAAATTGGCTAATTATATATAGCTTTCATATAAGATAACCTAAAAAATGCAGCATAAAATTTTTATTTACATAGGCGTTCGTAAATAGTAAAAAAAGGGGTAAAATAAAAAAAAATTAAAATGTAAAAAATCTTATATTTAACTAGTTGAATTGGTGTTAAAAATACACGACAAAAATTAATGTTCCATAGGCGTCCGTGAAAATTCTATAAAAGGGTCAGAAAAAATTTGTATCCGTGATAACTCAAAAATCACTTAACGGATAACCTACAACATGCAGCATAACAATTTTTTTTACATAGGCGTTCGTAAATAGTAGAAAAGGGGGCAAACTAAATTTTATAATAAAACTAAAATCAATTAATTTGCGTTCAAGAACTTGGCCTAGATCTGAAATATAGAATATCTGCGTATAAATAGTGCCTCCAAAGAGAAGAAAAAGGCACAAAACCCGATACTTAAAAAAAATAGCTGATGTCTAAAACAAAAGAAAAATTTATTAAATTTAGATAAATGACAAAAAGTGTCATAAAATTATTACTTTTACACTTAAATATGGAGAGCTATTCGTGCCTCGAGGGCAACAGTTTATTGAATAAAGTAGTTAGGTAGTTGGGTTAGTTTAGAATGTTATTATTATTTTAATAATTATAATAATATAAATTCACCGCTCCTCTCTGAAAATGGATTATTTTAGAAAAAAAAAATTTATTTTTTAGATTTAAAATCTTTCATAAAAGCATTTTGTTACCCAGGTAAATTATAATGTACAGCATCCGCAATAAACTCCACTATAAATTATTGAGGCGATATGGATAGTTCAACCTTTGGGAAAGTTTTGGAGTGACACAACCAATTTTTTTTGTACATCTCTGAAGGACGGTGGAATTATATTTAAAACACCAAAATAAAAATGACTAACGTAAAGGTATGCCGGTTTAGTTACTCTTTTCCCTACATAAAATGCACTTATAAGGTACCTATATAGCGAAGAAATCCTCGCACCAAGTGAAGTTTGGGTTATTCAGATATTTGATATAATTTTGGCGCGTTGTTAATGCTATCAAAATATTAGATTATATCAAAACTTTAAATTAAAAACTATTGTCATATTAATAATAACAATAATGATAATAAAACGTAATTTATTGGTACAAAACCCCAAAAGGCCTTGACCGAAGTCCTTCAGCCTAATCATAATAATAATAAGCAATCAACTACTTTCATTTTTATTATTTTATATAAACTTACTAGGTATTCTAAACAACACTTTTGATGCAATTTGTTTTGTCATTTTATGTGACCCTTTAACCCTTTAGCAAAAATTGTAAGAAAGGGATGCATAATAAGTTACTTTTGGAATAAGAGAATGAAAGAGGGAATAAAAATAGTCTAAAATACACCGGGTCTTCGATAAAAATAAGAAAATATGTATTATATATCCTGAACTGGGCTTTCAGAATAACTTCTGAGTACTCCACTGTATTCCTTTTTGTCGTGTCTATTAAAACTTCATTTAGCATTTTTTTATGTTTTTTAAAAGCAGAAAGTTTTTTGATGAAATACATTCGATCATTTACGAAAATGACACTGTATCTCGAAAACTAAACATATTTTGATAAAAAAATTATCGCTCATCGTCAGTTTTATGCAAAAATAGGTCATGAAATCCTGACTACTTTTCCATCTCGTCTGGTTTTTTAGGTACTTTTCTAAGTCAGCGAATCTGGGACACCCTGTAGTTCAAAAAACGCAAAAGTGACTGTATTTTAAAGATTTTTATAAAAAAGAACATCTCGCTTCTCTCACAATTTTATTCTGACACTAAACATTAATATTGCATTTTTATCTTACCTTACCAATTCATGTATATCCTAAAATATATTAATCTCACTGAGTCATATTATTACTTTAATTGTTTTAAATATATCTCAGTGTCTTCTTTCACTTTATCAATAAATTATTTATATAAAGAACAGGAAACTACACTATACACATACACTGATTAAACTTTCCTATTCAACAGGAACACTATCGTTAAAATTTAATTATACATTGAAGATGTATTTTTTTTAGACAAGACCGACGCGCATATTAATATAATATAAATAAATTATAATCCACTGGTTCAATATAAAAATCAGACTAATTAAAGTGGTAGAAATGCTGTATTCTAGTGACAAAAATAGCATCCTATTAGGTAGATTCATAGACGTGGTGTTACTTGTTACTGTGTATGGAAATAGTATTAAAAATGAAAATAATTAAAATAAATTAAACATAGATGCAGGCAGAAGCATACTATCATACACTTTCTTCTTTCCATTGGCGCGCATTTATTGCCGTCATGTCCCACTTTTTCAATATTAATAATAGGTACATTGTGTTTGATTTATAACATTTTTATTTTCTCTTATTAGATGTAATTAGTGTTCAAGTCAAACAATAATAAATTGAATTATGTCCAGTGTAATGTAATTTGTTTAAATATTAAAGTGTGTTAAATTCTCATGATTCTAAAGATGTCGTAGGTATCAAAAGAAATGCAGTTTACAAATCCGTGATATTTTGATAGGACTGATGCTTGTGGAACTTCATCTAAAGGGTGTCTGATTTTTTGATTAAAGAACATGTAGTATATACAGGGTGAGTCACGAGGTACTGTACATACTTCTACCATAAGTAAAGGCACGTTAGGGGATTATCAAATGACCATTAAAAAATGTCTTCTTGTTTTGATTATTAATATACAGGGTGAATTATGGATCTTCACCAAAACAATGTTTCGTTATATCTTTTCAATGATTAAGTCGATTTATCTCATTTTTTTTATAAAAGTGTGTATTGGTGTCTGGCAACTAACTGACATACTCAGAATTGAAAAAATCCAGGTCCGTCTTCGAGAAAATTTGTGGGACTACTTCATATTCAACACTTCACCCTGTAAATGATTTTTCAAAAATCTGATATAATTTTTTCAGAGAGCATAAATAGACAGTTAGACCTGGGTATTTGAATTTTTTGTTACACTCACCTCACATTTCCAATTAAAGATTCATTTTAGAGCCAAATTGAAAATTGGCAATAATGAAATATCTTACTGTATAATAATGTTTAGTTATTAAAAAGAAATCTTCAAAATAGACAGAAACGACACACACTCTCCTCCAGTATGGTAAATACCATAATTTGAATTGATTTACAGGGCCGAATTTAAAAATCTGACATATTTGGTTCATCCCAATAATTCACCCTGTATGTAACTTTTTCCATCCGTAATAGACAGAAAATAGATAAAAATTGATTGTAATAACCTAGAACCTAGTTTTCTTATTTGTTTGAGGAAAACTCATTTGTCTAATTATTTTAATCGGAATGAAATGAACAAGCCAGGGAAATGTTTATTCATAAATTAAGAAATAAAATAAAAAACAATGAAACAGTTCTAATAATGTGGAACAAAGTAAAAAACAATTTAATTAACATTACTATTATAAAACACAACAGCTCATTAACAGAATTATTCACTGTTGCAATATTATCAGAAATGACCCACTGACAATCAGAAAATCCATTACACATTTAAACATTCGTCAAGAAAAGTGTATTAAGGCAAATGGATTTCATTTTGAACATCTTTTATAATTGTAATGTTTATTAAATTGTTTTTTACTTTGTTCCACATTGTTAAAACTGTTTTATTGTTTGCTTATTGTTTTTTTATATTGTTTCTTAATTTATGAATAAACATTTCCCTGGCTTGTTCATTTCATTCCGATTAAAATAATTAGACACATGAGTTTTCCTCAAACAAATAAGAAAACTAGGTTACTAAAATCATTTTTTATCTGTTTTCTGGGGTGGAAAAAGTTACATACAGGGTGAATTATTGGGATGAACCAGATATGCCAGATTTTTAAATCCGGCCCTGTAAATCAATTCAAATTATGGTATTTACCATACTGGAGCACAGTGTGTGTCGTTTGTATCTATTTTGAAGATTTATTTTTAATAACTAAACATTATTGTACAGTAAGATACTTCATTATTGCCAATTTTCAATTTGGCTCTAAAATGAATCTTTAATTGGAAATGTTAGGTGAGTGTAACAAAATTCAAATACCCAGGTCTAACTGTCTATTTATGCTCTCTGGAAAAATTATATCATATTTTTGAAAAATCATATACAGGGTGAAGTGTTGAATATGAAGCAGTCCGACAAATTTTCTCGAAGACGGACCTGGATTTTTTCAATTCTAAGTATGTCAGTTAGTTGCCAGACACCAATACAAACTTTTGTAAAAAAATGAGATAAATCGACTTAATCATTGAAAAGATATATCGAAACATTGTTTTGGTGAAGATCCATAATTCACCCTGTATATTATTAATCAAAACAAGTAGACATTTTCTAATGGTCATTTGATAATCCCCTAACGTGCCTCTACTTATGAGAGAAGTATGTACAGTTCCTCGTGACTCACCCTGTATATGAATAGTTGAAAACAAGGTTCGGGTACCCTAAATTATGCTTTGACGCCACAATGAAATTCTAACGGTACTGTTCATAGCATATAAAAGTTTATTTAATGTATGTAACGTTAGTTTTTTATTTTCGCGCAATTTAAAAGTAAATGATTTGGGCTAAGATCTTTAACAAAATGCATGGATCCTACGCATTTAAGAATTCAGATTCAGATTATACCATAAAGACTCCTAGAAACTTTATCTCTCACATCACCGAATTGACTAATGCAGCAATTACAACAAAATATCTTAAATAATATAAAATAATTTGTTGCCCTCTAGACATCTATAGTCCTGCCGATTCCAGTGTAAAATTAATATTACTGTGACCTTTTTGTTATTTACTTTTCTCGTAAGACTCTTGGTGGCAAGCTAAACATCAAATTAAATTATTCCACATTTCAAATGAGATTATAATTTTAATGTTTGAATGAAAGTCAAATCTCCACAAAATAAGTTTAATAGAATTTATCAGCCATACATGTTTCGGGACTAGACCAGTCTCATCATCAGTGGCACGTCAACAATCGAAAAAACTTTTCACCGAGACACGGAATGATACTTAGATCGAAAATTCTATTGGAGTCTGGAAAACACACCCCAATTTTAGTTCCCTATTGATATGTAAATTTAAGGTTCAACTTAACATTACTATTTTTCTTTTTGTATATCATTTTTTTAAACACAAATTTTTAGACAAGTTTAAATAGAATAAAATACCTATTTTAATTAACTTATTTTAAAACTGCCAAGAAGGTGGTTTTGAGCATTTTTTGTTTAAATAAATTTTCTAACACTTGATAGTTGTTTATAGTTTAGTTTAATTTAGTTCGTGTGTACTTGTTTAGTTCTTATCAAAAGAAATAGGAATTTTCGTATATAATTTAAGCTAAGATGTTATTCTATTTAAATTTAAATTGGACAAAAAAAAAATTATTTTTATTTTTTAAGAGCGTCGATTTGTAAATTATTAAAATAAAGCTGTAATTTAACTTTTTTGTTTTTAAATAAAATGGCAAAAAATTGCGGTTTTCGTTGAAATATTTTTTTATGAAAAATATGATATCTTTAAAAAGTACGGGAAAGGGACTTGTCAAATTTACCCAGATTTACAGGGTGTCCAATTTAAGATTTCCCGATAAAAATACAATTTAGAAAATGTGAAAAATTACAAATCACATATCAATGAAATCCAGTATAAATGAGAAAATAAGGAAATTCAAATAGACCTGATACGAAAAATTGATATATTTTTTGTTTCTGTAGCCTTAAAAATTTAAGGCGTTGTTTCAGAAACTATTGGACCTAGGCATGACAACCCTTATGTCATTTTTTGGTTCTAGATATCTTCAGTTCCTAAAAGATTTTTTAACGATTTTTTTGTCTATCGCTTATAGATCTTGAGATATTTTCCGCCCACACGCTAATGGGCCACCTTGTATATATTACTTATATGATATGGAGAGTTAAAAATATCAGATCTGCAAGAAAAAAATTGAAAAACTGCTATTTCACTTGACTGCTCCACTGTAAAGATTTTATGTGTGTTTAAATCTGACTGAGGAATCTGAACTAGACAAATTTTAGTTTCAGTTTTTTAGTAAAACAGAAAAATATGATGAAATTTCCATTTTCTGTAGAAGATAATATTTAAATGTTTATAATTTATAAACTTTGATTTTAAATATATTTACTGCTCAACAAAAATCAAAACGAAACCTACTTTTACTGGATATTTAAAAATGTGACTTATATCGTTTTACCCCAAAGATTGCGATTTTAAATGCCGATAAAGTAGTTTCTCAGAATATGCAGTAAGAAATAAATTTGCAATGAAATAGTATATTGTGCAACGAACATGAAATGAAATATATTTCCTACGAGTATGATCGTTTCGAACATGAGCCGCAGGCGACTGCTGCAAATCATACGAGTAGGAAATGGTCATTTCATATGTGAGTTTCACACTATACGTTTTCTACAACTATTCTAATGCTTTTGAATATGTTTAAAAATTTTGCAACCCTTTTTTGAATTAAAATATAAAACATCTTATCCCAAGATATCTGTACATTTTAATTCTACCGAGTAACAAAATATTTGTTTTATTCGGGTTTATCGATAAATTATGTTCACTTGACCAGTCTATTAGAGTCCTTAGATCCTCATTAATATGGTTAGTAGCATCAGCTAAATCATTTTGAAAGGAGGAATAGCTCATTTGAGTATCGTCGGCGTACATATAGAGGAACAATATCGAAGGCAATATTAGAGGTATATAAGCAAAAGAGCAGAGGCCCAAGTATAGAACCTTGAGATACCCCACAATGAATATTACTGGTTTGTGAAACACATGCGTCAGTTTTGGCATATTGTGAACGACCCTGTAAATAAGTTTTTCTTCAAAGCATTCGACGAGAAACCACAGTAGTTTAATATTGCTAATAGAATGTTATGACTAATTGTGTCAAAAGCCTGATTAGAGTAGTCAATCAGTATTAAAGTCTGTAATTTTCCCAGATCTACGTCAAGCAAGATGTCATCGGTAATATGTAATATCTTCTTTTATGCTCATGATTTTGGATTTCAATTGACAATATGTTTTATATTTAAAAAAAAAAATAAATAAATGATTTTGATTTGGTTGTAATTTAACTCGTTTTTTTATCATTCCAGGTAATCCAGGGGGAGGGCAATTGCCCAATTTGGGGAAAGTTACTAAGGAGACACGAATTAACAATGTGGGTAATAAAATGAGGATACGAGGACAACATATCAGCAACATTTCATATTCAAACCTCCAACAGCATTAGTCTTTATCTGCAGTAGCAACTATTCAACAAGATTTTCAGCTATCACGGAAAACTCGAACAATTCATTAAACAGGCGCTTTTTGTTTTGGTTATAAAAGTTTATTAAGCCTATATCTGTTGAAGTATGATTAGAGAATTGTAAAAAATGTTTATTAATGTCTAGGGGTTTATTTAGATTTTGTGGTATTGGCGTACCTAGATGTTTTTTTTTTAGTGCGAATGTTGCGTTGGTGCAGAGTCTTCCAAAGAGCACATCCATTACTCCTATGCATATTTGCCCTAAATTCAAGATACGACTTTTTCTCTTTAATTGCATTTCTCTTAAAATTTTTAAGATTTTTGTAACTACACCAATCTTGAGGCAAGCGTGTTCGTTTGTATTTTTGAAAAGCTTTATTTTTCAAAGATATCATTTTTTTTTGTTTTCTCTTCAGATATTAACAAACAATTTTGACTAGTGTCAATGTATTATATATATTTAAAACCAAATCTGTAAAATACGTAGCTTTATCATTTACATCGTTAATAAATATTAAATCCTCAAAAGGCGAACTATTTAGCAATTCATTTAATAAATCTCTATCAAGTGATCCTAATTTTCTTGTATTGTATGAGAGAAAAGCAAAACTATGTCAAAAAATTATCTGAGATAGATTGTCTTCTAGCAGGATAATTTAAAAGTATTTTAATGTAGAGCCTAATTAAAAGATCTGATACATACCTACTTACATACCAAGTAAGTACTCCATCTGAAACTTACACTTAAAATTTGTAGTTATACTAAGAATTCTCTGTAGTGTTGATGAAAGTTATTTGTTTACATCTTTGTAATGAATACGTACCAAAGGTTTCTGGTCTGATTGCACCATTAGGTTACGGCCATATACAAATTGATGAAATGTATTCAAACAAAAACGAATTAGATATACAGGGTGTCTCAAATTTGGCTTACATGTAGGGCCATCTCGGAAACAGTTGGAGCTACAAGGTCGGTTAAATTATTAACGTTTTAGAGAATTTTATTACACATTCAAATCTGCTTTAAGGTTTGCGTTATCTTTTGTGGTATTTGAGATAATCCGGGCAAACCGAAATGCTGCATTTTGAATTTTTGCCTGAGGCTTGTAAACGACTGGTAATATGGTTTTATGGTTAATTCATGATTAGAGCACTTTTATTAGAAGAATTTAATGGAGGTAAAAATCATTTTCTAGGTTCATTTGTTTTCGAGATATTTACATGAATTTGGTATTTTCTTACGAACGCCATATTGTTCTTTTGTATTATTTTTTAACAGAGTTTTCCAAGAGCTTTTCATTGATGTAGCACAAGCTTAGCTTAAAGTCCTGAGTTCATACTCTGGAATAGATTATATTTATATACTCTTGTTTATTTTCTGAATGATGTGGATGTACAATATTAGTCATGAGACGTCAGCACACGCATACTCTTTTAACGTTTGTGACCGCCCCTGGTATTTAGCTGGAGTTTGTGTACACTCCTCGTATATTGGCACATGAGAACCTGCATTGACATATGACGTTGACATATGGTGTTGACGTATGGCGTTGCTATATGGCGTTGGCATATGGTGCTGACATAACTATAGTTACAATGAATCTCGTTCAGCCAAAGGAACTAGTACATTGTACTAGTACTGTAGTACATTTAATAGAACTGTAAAATTTGTGTTTCAAGGGTATTCTCTTTATAGTACATGATGAATTCGGTAGTTTACGTGATTATTTTTCGTACTTGCTTAGAGAAGAATAACTTTAATGATAAAATCATGGAAAATAGAGTAAAGCAGAAAGCAGATAATACTAGAATCAAAGAATATTATAATCTTTGCTATAAGTGTTCGCATTGCATTTATTTATTAAATCAAACAAAAACAAGTTGTATTTATCTACAAAAACGGAACGGAAAGCTCGAATTTTATTACAGCATTAAACATACTTTAGAGTAACGGTACAAAGGATGAAACATACATTAGAAATAAATTGTTGACACATTACTGTGTAGAATTTATAGTGTATAACAAAATTTAATCTAGATCTTCTTTCCTTGATTATTTGCCCTGCTTTACTAAATATCCTTTCACAAGGAACCGAATTCGCAGTAATGCACAACATTTACTTACCATCGGCATCGTATAAAGTCATGCTTTCTCTCGTACCACCCTTTTAAGGAATTTTTATTTCTGCTTATCGGAGGTTTAGATTTTGGTAATTGCCGATTCTCGGTCGGGTGAATCCAATCGAAAAAGTAATGCGTTCATTAACTTTATAGTAGGTATATCCCAAGTAACATTTATTTAAGGAGGAAGACTTTAAAATTGCCTTAAGGTTCTAAATGGGTAATGTGTACCTTTTTCTTAAGCTTAAAAACTATACATAGGTAATATATTGTGCTTGTTGGTCTTAGAACTATGAAATCATACATACAGCTTGAAACATGTTTGAAAAACGTTAAATCAACTATATATATGATGAGTTTTAGGACCTAGTAGTTCTAAAACCTTAAGGTTTTGGAATAGTTATAAATAAGGCATTTTTTAGTCACTTAAATGCCGAAATAAGACTTATAAGTTTTTTTTGCTGCTAGTTTAGAACCTAATTATAACTTCGCAGTTTTTGTGCCTTTAGGTCATTTAAACAACTTCTCCATAACCATGTAGCCCATTTTAAAACTAATTAAAGACTATTTAGTTGAAGCGCTGCGTTATAGGTTCCTAAATAAGCTTTCTGGCATAACACAATACTACTTCCCTTATTTAAAAACTATTTGGTCACTAAAATTATCTTTTAGTCTCGTTTTCGACTAGACAGAAGGTAACATCAACGTCTCCTGAATCTATACAGAATGTCTCACGAAAAGCTAGTTCGTAGTGGAAATTTTAAAAGAAAGGTGCGACAGAACTTTCAACGAATTGCTAATGCAAAAAATCAAGCGCATTTTTTCGTTGGTACTATCATATTGATTATCTTTGAAATTCATCTTACATATAAATAAACATTGTAAAACAACAACGGAACATCCTTATTTAACGGATGATGTAAATGATCCGAGCACATCCAGAAATATTGATTCAATACTGAGAATTCACCAGAACTTGTATCTATCTCTGAATCATCAGATGACTGTGACTATGATGCTGAACCTAAAAATATTAGGCAGGAATAAAAAGAATGGGCTATAAAACATCAAATAACGCATGTTGCCTCTCTCTGATTTTAAATAAAAACAGTAATTTCGGGCTGCCTAATGACCCATAATACAAACCGATTGGTTTGTATTATGGTACAAACAACAAAATTGAAGAAACATCTATACAAATTTTAAAAATTCAGCTTCCAAAAGAAATTCACAGAGCTGTGAGAGGCTTGGACTGTCATTTTGGAAAGGTCTTGAGTATAGGAATTTTCTACTTTACTATGGAATAGTTGTGTTAAAAAATGTCCTTGAGTGTGATTTATACAAACATTTTCAAATTTTTATTATACCTATTTATGAAATACAAAAGTTTGATTTTTTGTTGTTTGAACATTTTAAAAATACGTTTAACATTCCTGAAACACCAATACAAGAAAAATCCCGTTTAGTAAAAACTAAAAACGAACTATAAAAATTAATACTTTATTAGATATTATTAGCGTTCAATTTGCATTTATTTGGCACAAACCAATTCCTAATGTCATCTTATTAGAACAAGAAAACTATATGAACGTTTTCAGCTTATCAGCGATTATTACTTTGTACTTACCGTTTCAATTAAAAGACATACTGTATAATAAATATGAATAAAAGCTGGCATGTGTTCACAACTACACATCCAAAACAATACTAAACAGGTCGTTAGAAAGTTGCGATGGTGCGACTTTTAAGCTTGAGTTGTATAAAGGCAATTATTAGTTCTGAAAAGTGTTATTTAGGATTATTTAGGTTACGAATTTGATCTTAAGGTTATATTTTAGCATATTTTCAGACTTTCAAGCAACTTAGGTTATATTTTGGTTATTTCAAAAGCTTAAAAGCATTTGTTTCCTATCGGCCATTTTAAGATTATGACATAGTTAAATAACAAAACATTTTTGAAAATATATGTAAGTCTGCGAAGTTTTAGGTTCGGGAAACACATTTTTTCAGAATTTTATATTCATAGGTTGCCGTATATTAGAATTTCGACTACTTTTAAAAACAAAATATTTCCCTTGTATTTTAAATATAACTAAAAAAAATATTTATACTAATAATATCGTTAGCCCGTGAATTTTATGCTACTTTTATATAATATTTTGACAGTAAAATAGAAGGTGCATTAAAATCAGCAATTTGTGTCCGCTATTTTATGCAGTTTTATATCACGTATATTGAGTGATAAATAATTATCATAATTTACCATTACAATACTTTCACTACCTACCAAGAGTTATTTAAATACTAGAAATAATACCGTATATTAACCAACTAATCTAAAAATTGGAAGCAGTCTGTAATATATTTTACTTAATAGTTTTAAGACTGCTTTCGGCAGATCAACTATTTACTGATAGGTTGTAGTTGATAATTCGCAAGGAGCTAGTTAGAACCTTTTAGTGGCTAAGTTAGAACTTTAAACCCGTGATTCATAGGTTATAATTCAGTTATATATTGGCTAGTAAGGATATATAAAGGTTATATTATAGCTGCACAAATATTCAATATTTAATCTTAAGGTTCTGAAATGTCGACAACTTTTAGGTTAGCAGGAGGTTCTGTAGCGTGGGCCCTTTTGGTCACCAGGAGTTTGTGTAGCCGGCTAGAGGAGGTTGTTTTATACCTAATGGCATATGTAAACAAAATCCATAAAGTGGTTCTAGAACCAATATACAACCTTCCTAGAACTATATTTTGTTACTTGGGATGATATTTACTATACTGTTGAACTAGTACCTACATCTAACAACGCTCTACTAGTACATATAGTACATTTACATGATTGGACCTTAGCAATTCCCCATGTTATTTTCCATAAGAAATGGTCCAGAAGCCTATCTACTTATATTTAACCACTAGGTAGGTATGTACCAAATTTCGTCAAAATCAGTTCAGCCATTTTAGTAATTGTTCTCATAAACCAAAACGCATATAAATTTATGTCTGACTGAAAACATATATTTGTGGTGAAAAAACAAAAATAATGATAATAGGATAATTTTTTTTTTTTAGGTATTAAAGATCAAACAAGCCACATCCACTAATAGTTTTAATATATTATGGTATATATTATACAAATACTATACTTATATAATATATTAATAACACCAAAATGAAGAGAATACAAGAAAATACAAACACAAACCTGAACAATAAGGAATTTTGTCTTAAATGTTCCTACTTGAGCAAAACAAATATTAACGAACTTAATAATTGCTTAATTTCATATTAATTAAATTTTACTTTAATTCTAATTGTCCTGAATTATACATTGGCTCTAGTAAATAAATAATTAATTATTGGTAGGTGCTGTAAAATATCAAAAATACAATCGTATAAAAATTTCACTGGAGTAAAATATAAACTAAGGAAATAGAAAATGTAGTAGTACATTGTGAAAACGAACAGTTTGTGTAGCACGTACAGTCTGAAATCAAAAATTAATATAATTAAATCAAGAAATAATTTAAATTCTAAAATGTTTAAATTGTTCACATTATTCGCATACGGTACGACATAATTTCGCCAAATGAGACAAACTGGATAATTTAATAATTTGCAATATTTATGTGCTTCAACTCTGACAATCTTTCAGTTATAAAATCAATCTAATTGTAATTGATTAACACATCGCTTCTTTAATAAAAAGTCCCGTAACAGCTGGAAGCATAGAGAGAAGTAGCTCGCGAAACATACGTAGTGAAACAAAAAACTGGAAAATAGAATCGAGATATTATATTCAGTAGGTGTTTCAATTCCCCCTTTAGCGGAAAATGTCACCTCCTTGCAACTTTCGCCCCTAACTCTTCATCTCACTAATAACAAAACTTTCAGCTCATTATTCATACAACTCAATTCGCAAAATGACCTTAACCAGCCACCAGGTCTACCGTCTGTTGATTGCTCGATGCCTATTACAGGGTGTGCCAGAAGTCGAGGTTGTTAAGCTATAAAAAATAATTACCGGTAGTCAACGGTTCAATTTTTAGTTGTGTGATTCTTGAGGGTGTCTTATTAATAAATAAAACATTTTTTTAAACTCTGTTACCTTGTAGCAAACAAAAAAGTGGTCTTAATAATAATAATGTATGTACATATTCAAAAAGTTTTAGTTAATTTTTCTAATAAAATACCGTCACAATGAATTTTACCTTGAAAAACTGACACGCCGTTCTAACAAATTTGTTGAAAAAAGTAATAGTTATTAAGACCACTTTTTTCATTGCTATAACATAACAGGGGTTTTGAAAATATTTTATTAATCAAACAACCAAAAAAAAATAGAATATGGCCAATTATTTTTTTATAGGTTTATTAGTAAACGCAATGTTATATTAGTTGGAAAAATACAAAAACTAAAATAACTTTTTAACCGTCAACAATTGGATAACAACATATAATATGGTTATTTTGATTCCAAATGACCTTCCCCTTCCCCCTTAGAGAGCCATAAACTATTCAAATATCGTTACATTTTGTGTTTTTTTTTTTAGTATTGACGTTTTATAGTTTTTTTTTTTGTCAAAATTAAAGAAAACGTACGTATTTTCTACTTTCCATCGTAAAGAAAATGATATACAAAGTACAGTCGACACTGTTTATAGTGAAACACATTATAGTGCAATTTTTTCAAGACCTACAATATTTTAACGATATTTAATGTAAAAAGCCCTGCATCTAGTGAATCTTAAAAATAAATAAAAAACAAAATACTCTACAACTTGCTAAAGAATTTAACTGCGTTAATTTCCAAGCTATAGTGAAGGGTGGTTGAGTGCCTGGAAGACTCGCAATGCGATTGTTTTCAAAACGGTTCAAAATGTATTGAAAAAATACAAGCCAAAACACGTTTGCAATTGTGATGAAACCGGTTTATTTTGTAAATGTTTTCCAAATAAAACTTTCGCTTTTAAAAGTGATAAATGTTTTACTGTTAAAACAAGTAAAGAAAGGGTAACACTTATGGTTGAAGCAAACATGGATGGCTCGGAAAAACTGAAATTACTACTCATAGGTAAAAGCAAAAATTCCCGTTGTATAAAAAGAGTTAAATCTCTGGAGTTAAATTACGCCAATAATAAAACGGCATTAAAGAACTGAACACGAAAATGAAAAGAAAGATTGTGATGTTTATAGACAATTATTGTCCTGCACATCCAGTTAGTGTAAGTATACAATTAACAAATATGGAATTGACCTTTTTTCCACCAAACAAGATCTCCAAATTGCAACCTATGGACCAGGATATTATAAAAAACATAAAACATCATTACCGAAACAGAATTGTTCACAAAATTGTTAACAACCTTCCAGTCCAAAAAATTGATTACCCTTAAAGACTGTATAACCGAAGTCGTTAAAGTATGGAGTGAAAATGTTTCTCAGAAAACTATCACAAACTGCTTTTCTGAATGGGAGGAAGAATACGAAATCGATCTCGCTACCTTATAAAACAATGGAGTATTCTACAAACTGCTACCATCGACTCCGATTTTCTACTTGAAGATTTCTTAGAAATCGACAATGATGTTGGCACGACAGATGTCCCAACTGACGAAGACATAATTGATGACATAAAAAGTATAGACGATCATGAAGAAGAAACTGAAACCTCTTGCTACATTTAGTAAAAATGAAATAAGAAATGCATTTGACATTGATATTCAACGTCGCCTACCGGACAGTTGATAAAAATTAATGAAGTTTTGTTTACACTTTAAATGAAAGGTATCAATTGTCTTTTCAATGAGCTTAAGTAGACTTAAATCGGATAAAGAGCGCGGAGTATCGCATATTTTCTAAAACATCATTCTTTTACCCTCCCTCCCTTGATTTTAGGAGATATCATTATGTCAAAATATTAACAAATAAAGTTGTAGATTAGTAAAAGTAAGATTCGAAAATGTATCATAATACCTACCTGTCCATTTTGGGATTTTTAATATTGCAGTTTTTAGTTTTTCTTTTTAAAAATACGGCCTCTAGTGGTAGGTATTGAAAGTTAAAAACTATTTTGGTCAATTTGTCCTCAAGGCCGCTTTTGCTAATATTTTTTTCCGAAAGCTGTATGACCAATACTTTCGGAGATACAACCGGTCGATAGCTTTGACGCCCGGCGCCCGGTATAAGGAAACTAATTCCGATTCAATTGAAGATTGTCAGAGTGCAAATACGAAAGGGAGAAAAGAAAACAGCCAGTAATATACCTATTATCCCAACAGTTTCCAAGGATGTGGAACAGGCTATTGATATTAAACATCTCAACACGTCCCACAAAACCTTTAGTCTGAAGCTGAATAGCTTGCTATTATTTCGATATTTTAAAAAAGTGCTATTCCTTAGGTATTTGAATACCTTCGAAGACAAACTATTGAACACTGAATGAAAAAAATTTTCACGGAAAATCATATGCGTTTGGATCGTATCCTCTTACATCTAATTTTACTATACAGAAGTATTATAGTAGGTAAGTAAAAACACTCACAGTTTCTGTTTTCGTCTGCATCTTGGCAAAGATGACAACGGTTCCTTCATGCAATACTGTCTAGTACCCAATAAGGAATTTAACATGTAAGTTTTTATAGGAAGAGCATTGAAATCCATGGGAAATACTTTGCGATCCGCTTCATCCATTTCATCCCATAAGCTAAGGAATTTCTGACTTTCAAAAATCCATTCGCGTGTTGTGAAGAATTGCAACAGTTCCAAACCGTCGTGGATTCTCCGCTGGATTCGTATCATACTTAAAAAAAGAATAGAATCTTATCAATATATCAAACTAAAAGAACCTCATCGTATAGAAAGTAAAGGTTTAATTGAAATATACATTGAGGAGTTTCCAAAGCAGGCACTGTGAGTCGACTATTCAATTTTACGGTTTCTCTTATTTTCGCTAAATTCAGTCTTATTTCCCATTTTTCAATTTTGCTATTTTTTTAATTATGTTTATTTACAAAAAGATGATTCGTAAATAAAAATATTTACCACAAAAAGTTAGGTAACCGCTTTTACAAATTCGCATCGCAATCAAATTTTATACGCAGTCTTAATCAGAAACCTATCTAGTCAATTTAAAAAAAAAAGCTTGAATACAACCCTGTCAGGTAGGAAAATAATTTCAAATCAATTTACAAATATCATGTACAAAAAGGCAAAATTTTCAACTGCTTAATTATTTATTATTAATATTTATACTACAATTTTGCAGATTACTTATTAAAGTTATTAGTTTAGTAGAATAATTATCAGCAGCAGAACCAGCAACGAAACTTATATCAACACTATCACAATTATCCATAGTAGCAACTTCAAAGGTAGTATTATCACTAGTCAATAATTTAATTTCCAGTTTTTTGAAATAAAATCCACTAGATATCCCTCAGCTGGTGGTCGATCGCCAGCCCCCGTGTCGTTTATCCCAATTTGCATCAACCAGGAGTGACCCCGAAGTACGTCGAATATTAGGGCTTGTTCGTTACATCTTCTAATCTAATATGCTCGACAATTTTCGCCATAGTGTTTTTCCCAATAACTTGTGTTAACGTAGTTCACGATAAGCTATAAGACATTGTTGCAGGTTGCAGGTCGTAGTGCCATGTAGGTATTCACTGTCCGTTTCAGTTACATTAACTTCTCCCGTGGCCTTATTCGTAACAGTAAATAACGCTGCTTGTTTGTTTTAGATTCCGAGATCTTCACAATTAAAATATCTATCTTATCCTCAATATCGTTAACAGTCATTTTTATTAGCTCGTCACCACAACAGGCCTCCTCCACTCGCATAATTAAAACAATTTATATAAAAGAATGAACAAGATAAGCCGGTAGAAATGTAGTTAAATTTGTTTACATATCTTCATAAGCATAACCACCTAATGATCATTATTTAATGATCATTAAGTGCCTCTGATATAAATGTAACAAGCGTGGAACGTATCATGACACGGTGCTTGTAAAGTCTTCAGTAAACTCGAAAAGTATGCCAAAATGACATCCTCGTTAATTTTCTTTACACTTCTCTGATGCATCTAGTTTTTGAATGCGAAGTACATATCGTTGCCGAGATTTTTCTGGAAACAGAAGCAATTCAGCTTCCTTTGCCTCATGTATTACATCTTGTGGTACAGTATTTTCTTCGTCAGATGACGTTATATCTTATTATTTAGCACTTATATTCGTTGGCACGAGAAAAACACTGGTTTTGTAATAATTTACTCGACGTCTCTGGTTACATAACACCGCCTCTGGTATCAACACAGTTTAATATACAGTTACTTCACTTCGTGTCGGAACGTTTTATCTCTTTGTCGCCTCACTTATAATAGTATCTTATGGTATATATATAGATATAGTATAACATAGTAGCGGGCCAGAAATGTAGCTGGGATTGCAACGGGTCGATGCTTTTTTTAGCGTCTACTGACCCTTCTTATCTATAGTTATTATTCTATGATATCAACGCCGAAAATTGAAATTCGGGACTTCACGATTCACATAAGATTTATTACAGCGGCAGCGCAGAACGCACAGTGCAGAGGCGTAATGTAATATACCTGTTAAGAATTTCAACTTTTACGTTAATATTATTTTCATAAAAAATATCTTCCAAAGGCATATTAATAATCATTATTATCATTATAAAATTCCTGATAACTGAAAGCTTTAAAATATGGATATAATATACAATAAAATGGTTGAAAATTAGTTGTTTTGAACTTAGTAATATATATTGAATAACGATTCTTTCGTGTGAATTTCCAATTTTTTTTGTGTATCACTTTGCCATAAATTTCCGAATTGTAGTACTTACAATGTCTTTTGTCTAAACAGGAACATCAACAGATCAATAAACAAAGCAGGTAGCCAATGTAAAAATATACAGAAGATATCGTGTACAAGTTTCGATGACCTAATATCTCCATCAGGATACCAGATTTGCATCTCAAACGGGTTGTCATAGGCGATACTACGACCCATGCTTATTATCTCACCCATACTGATACGAATGACTCCATCTTGCGTTAGATTGTAGACTGGCACTTCTTTTGATCTAAAAAATATTTATGTCATAGTGAAATTAGTTTTTGATCGAACATATAAGTATTGTATTTTTAAATTAATATAATTCTTACCTAAATTTGGCTGATCCCAATTTGTAAGCAATTACAATGGCTGCATTAATTGCATAATCCACGGGTATGACTTGAGCTCTATTTTCAGCAATAGCATGCATAGATCTGATTACACCTTTGCCAGCTCCTACTAATAGTCCCATAGGACCATTTAAGGTGTCTACCCATCCTGTTAAAGGTTCTAAGGCGGCAGGACCCACTGCAAAATATATATAATAATAGTAGTTGTAAATAAACTAAACAATATTATTGAGGATATTATTTTGCATATATTTCTCTTACCCACTGAAGGCCTAATAATGCACACTGGCATATTGTCTTTTTCATTTGCCACTAAAGTCTCGGCCAGTCTTTTGCTATACGTATATGTGTTTGGATGCGGTTTAATAATGGCTTTCGTGGCAATTTCTAAAGCTTCTGGATTCATCCACTGCGTTACATCAATCACGTCCCGAGGGTTATCTTTGCACTCGTAGACCTAAAAGTATGTCAAAAGGTGTATTCTGTAGATCAGTAATTTTCAAAGTCTTACGCCTGCAAGTAGTAACTATTTAGAGATTCCAAAGGGTCCTTGAATACGGGTGGTTATTAACAATCGACTGAACAAAAACAAGGATATATATTGAGTCAGTAGGATTGCGTCTCACTTCTGTTGATCGTTCTACTCTTTTGTTCAAGAATTAACACCCTGGGGGTAGAAAGTAGAATAATCAAGGAAAGCGAGCCTCGGCCTTTATGTTAAAATTTTCCTGATAGCTCGTCGGCAGTTAGATTTAAACAAACGTCTCCTGCGAGAGGAAAAATATATACACACATGCTATCTGCGTCAGAGGAGGTGGCAGGTGTCTAAGTCTCCCAGTTCAAAATAGGCAAACTGTTTATATAATATAACGTCCCATAAAAATTTTAAAATAGTCTCTCTCTTTAAGTAAAATATTATATTAATTACAATCTCACATTGTAATTAATATAATATTTTCTGAAGTAATCCATCAATCGAGGAGTGAATGTTATTGTTTGAATAAAAGACGTCTACTCCACAAAAATCTTTATATACACGTTGAAACCGTTATAATTTGCCAGACATGTTTCAGACTACAACGTCCATCATCAGTGGCTAAGGAACCTTATATAATGCGGTTAGATGAGGGGGTTAAACTTCATATGAACTTAATGTAGGGTATTTTCACATTGATTTTCAATTTAAACGTTTATATAATGTCTGTAAAATAATGACTTAAATTAGAATATGATGTAATATTATTAAATTAGTTGGAGTCTTACCATTTTATGGAAAGTGGTTTTTTTAAAAATTAAGCATAATGAAAATAAATTGGTTTTTAAAAATTAACACCTTTTCATCGAACATCAAATTAAATAAATTAATATACCCTTAAACAACAAATGTAGAGACATTAAACATAGACTTCACATACAACAAATTACCCTTCTCAACACCTTACCAAACCTCCCAATTAATCCATTTAAATTAAACCTCCTTTATATACTCACCTCATATGACTTCCTCACCTCACTTCACTTCACCTAAAACACCAAATGTGTAACTTTGGCTGAAACCTAATAACAGATATACAACTATCTTCATCTCGCCACTCGACATTTTGTCGTCTTGTCCAATTTGTAGACATTAAAACCACACTGGTGGAATCTTACCAGCTTTTCAAAATATTATAATTAAACATGAAGAAAAAAGAAAAGTACAAAGAAACACAAGTTGAAATAATACACAAATGTTAATTTTTAAAAACCAATTTATTTTCATTATGCTTAATTTTTAAAAAAACCACTTTCCATAAAATGGTAAGACTCCAACTAATTTAATAATATTACATCATATTCTAATTTAAGTCATTATTTTACAGACATTATATAAACGTTTAAATTGAAAATCAATGTGAAAATACCCTACATTAAGTTCATATGAAGTTTAACCCCCTCAACTAACCGCATTATATAAGGTTCCTTAGCCACTGATGATGGACGTTGTAGTCCGAAACATGTCTGGCAAATTATAACGGTTTCAACGTGTATATAAAGATTTTTTGTGGAGTAGACGTCTTTTATTCAAACAATAATATAATATTTTTGACCGAAATTTAAATGAGAACTGATGTACAGGGTGTCCCAAACTCGGCGCCCCATGCCTATTGTATGAAAACCAGATAAGATAATAAAAATCTTTTTTAAAGGGCTAAATTGAGTTATGCTAAGGTCCATTTTGGGAAAGCAAAATATTTTTTTCCACTTTCGCAAAATGGAGAAAATGACGTCATCAATGTTATTTACATACCTGTATTTTGCTACAATCGAAAAGATCTATTTTTTTCCAAACACTTTTCGAAAAAAAAATGTCTATCTCTTTTCTGTAAAAAGTTAGCGCCCCACACAAAAAAAAATACTTAAATATTATTTAATTTAGCTATGTTACCAATCAAGTGCTCCATGGAAAACAATTATCCTGTTTGATTATTAGTGACAGCTATTGTCACAATAATTATTATTTAATTGTAATAATAATGAATATTATATACGGAAGGTAATTATTTACAAAGTCTATACCAAAAAAATGTTCTCGACAAACGAAAATATATGATTTTATGAACAAAAAAATGTTTTTCAAGATATTTGACTTAATCATGTAAATCATCAAATGCTACCTGGAAAGCAATTTTAAACTTATTATTGTATCACACTTTTTGGTTTATTATCTAATTTTTGGAAAAATAATACTGATGACGTCATATTCTCCATTTTGCAAAATCGGAAAAAATATTTTTTTAGCGTAAAATATACCTGAATGCAACACAATTTATACCACTTCAAAAGATTTTTAATATCTTATCTCGTTTTCATACAATAGGCCTGGGGCGCCGAGTTTGGGACACCCGGTACATACGTGTTTAGTGATGTACTTACCCTTTCTTCAAAAACTTCAATATCAGCTGAACAATAAGCCGTACTAAAGTGGCAAAATGCAACTAAATGTTTAATTTGCTTTGCTATGTCGATGACCCTAGCTGTACCGGCAGTGTTTTGTTCAACAGCATCTTTGAGTTTTGCTTCAAGTCTAAGTGTGGCGGCAACATGAAATACCTATAACAAAAAAAAAACATAAATTCAAATTTAAAAATCAGGACATGATAGTGTTTTTTTTCTAAACATACAATTGAAGGCGATGGGTCGGTGTATAGAGAAAACTAGTAGAGAAGGCAGTTGTTTTCTGAATAAGGTGAAGACTATAGAATAAAGTATTTGGATTTGAAATTATTAAATATTCTAAACTCAACCTTAACAACATTTTGTTTTGTTTTGTCTTTGAAACAGACAGTGAAAATAATTTTTCTTAGTCTTAGTCTTTCAAAAAAATCAAAGCTATATATAATTAGCCAATTTTTCGGGTATATTTCGGAAACATTTTTTTTTTCGTTTTTGACCCTTTTTTTAAGACTATTTTCGAACGCCTGTGTGAACCAATTCTTTTATCTAACATTTTTTAGGTTATATTCTATCAAAACTATGAAAAATTATTCAATATTTCGGATAAGTTTAAGAACTATGATTTTTTAAATTTTTGAACCCTCTTTTAAACCCCGTGCCTACGCTCAATGTTAATCACCACCTATAAATATCCTGTAGTATTTTCGTACCAAATGTGGTTAAAATCCGTTATATGGTTTTTGAGTTATCACGGATACAAATTTTTTCTGACCCTTTTATAGAATTTTCACGGGCGCCTATGGTACATTAATTTTTGTCGTGTATTTTTAACACCAATTCAACTAGTTCAATATAAAAATTTTTACATTTTATTTTGTTTTTATTTTACCCCTTTTTCTACTATTTACGAACGCCTATGTAAATAAAAATTTTATGCTGCATTTTTTAGGTTATCTTATATCAAAGCTGTATATAATTAGCCAATTTTTCTGGTTCTTTTGAGAAACATTTTTTTTTCGTTTTTGACCCTTTTTTAGACTATTTTCGAACGCCTGTGTGAACCAATTCTTTTATGTAACGTTTTTTAGGTTATATTCTATCACAACTATGAAAAATTATTCCATATTTCGAATAAGTTTCGAAAATATATATTTTTTATGTTTTGACCCCTTTTCCACTATTTACGAACGCCTACGAAAGTAAGTTATTTATGACACATTTTATAGGTTATATTCTATTTAAGCTATAAATAATTAGTTAATATTTCTGCTGTGATATTTTTTACCCCATTGTACACTATTTTCGAACGCCAATGTGGTCTGATATTTTATGTTCAATATTTTAGGTTATATTCAATTAAATGCGTAAAAAATTATGCAGTATTTCGGGTAAGTTTAAAAAATATGAATTTTTTTAATTTTTGAACCCTCTTTTAAACCCCTCGCCTACGCTAATTGTTTCCTAAAATCTAATCAGCTCCTTGCCATGTCCCATAGTATTTTTGTACCAAATTTGGTTAAAATCTGTTAAGTGGTTTTTGCGTTTTCGTGCATACAGACAGACAGACATTTTTTTAAAACGACTTATTTATGTATAAAATGACCAAAAACAAGTATTTCCGGTGAAATTAAAAAAAAATAAACTGTTGCCCTCGAGGCACGAATAGCTCTCCATATTTAAGTGTAAAAGTAATAATTTTATAACCTTTTTGTTATTTATCTAAATTTAATAAATTTTTGTTTTGTTTTAGACATCAGCTATTTTTTTAAGTATCGGGTTTTGCTCATTTTTCTTCTCTTTGGAGGCACGATTTATACGTACATATTTTATATTTCAGATCTTCTAGGCCAAGTTCTTGTACGCAAAATAATTGATTTTTTTTTTTAGTTTTATTATAAAATTTATTTTGCCCCCTTTTCTACTATTTACGAACCCCTAAGTAAACAAAATTGTTATGCTGCATGTTGTAGGTTATCTTATATCAAAGCTATATATAAGTAGCCAATTTTTCTGTTATATTTGGGAAAACATTTTTTTTTTCGTTTTTGACCCTTTTTCGAACGCCTGTGTGAACCAGTTCATTTATGTAACATTTTTTAGGCTATATTCTATCACAACTACGAAAAATTATTCCGTATTCCGAATAAGTTTAGGAAGGAAGATTTTTATTTTGACCCCTTTTACAGTATTTACGAGCGCCTATGAAAACAAGTTATTTATAACACATTTTTTAGGTTACAATCTATCAAAGCTATAAATAAGTAGTCAATATTTCTGCTATGTTTAAGAAATTCGATTTTCTAACCTTTTTACCCCATTTTACACTTTTTTCGAATGTCAATGTGGTCTAATTGTTTAGGTTAAATATTTTACGTTATGTTTAATTAAACGCACAAAAAATTATTCAATATTTCGGATAAGTTTAAGAACTATGATTTTTTACATTTTTGACCCTCTTTTAAACTTCTTGCCTACGCTTAATGTTAATCACCACCTATAGATATCCTGTAGTATTTTCGTACCAAATGTGGTTAAAATGCTTTAAGTGGTTTTTGAGTTATCACGGATACAAATTTTTTCTGACACTTTTATAGAATTTTCACGGACGCCTATGGTACATTAATTTTTGTCGTGTATTTTTAACACCAATTCAACTAGTTCAATATAAAAAAAAATACATTTTAATTTTTTTTTATTTTACCCTTTTTCTACTATTTACGAACGCCTATGTAAATAAAAATTTTATGCTGCATTTTTTAGGTTATCTTATATCAAAGCTATATATAATTAGCCAATTTTTCTGGTATATCTGGGAAACATTTTTTTTTCGTTTTTGACCCTTTTTTTAGACTATTTTCGAACGCCTGTGTGAACCAATTCTTTTATGTAACATTTTTTAGGTTATTCTATCACAATTATGAAAAATTAATCAATATTTCGGATAAGTTTAAGAACTATGATTTTTAAATTTTTGAACTCTCTTTTAAACCCGTTGCCTACGCTCAATGTTAATCACCACCTATAAATATGCTGTAGTATTTTCGTACCAAATGTGCGTAAAATTCGTTAAGTTGTTTTTGAGTTATCACGGATACAAATTTTTTCTGGCCTTTTTATAGAATTTTCACGGACGCCTATGGTACATTAATTTTTGTCGTGTATTTTTAACACCAATTCAACTAGTTCAATATAAAAAAATTTACATTTTAATTTTTTTTTATTTTACCCTTTTTCTACTATTTACGAACGGCTATGTAAATACAAATTTTATGCTGCATTTTTTAGGTTATCTTATATCAAAGCTATATATAATTAGCCAATTTTTCTGGTATATCTGGGAAACATTTTTTTTTCGTTTTTGACCCTTTTTTCAGACTATTTTCGAACGCCTGTGTGAACCAATTCTTTTATGTAACATTTTTTAGGTTATATTCTATCACAACTATGAAAAATTATTCCATATTTCGAATACGTTTAGGAAATATATATTTTTTATGTTTTGACCCCTTTTCCACTATTTACGAACGCCTATGAAAGTAAGTTATTTATGACACATTTTTTAGGTTATATTGTATTAAAGCTATAAATAATTAGTTAATATTTCTGCTGTGATATTTTTTACCCCATTGTACACTATTTTCGAACGCCAATGTGGTCTGATATTTTATGTTCAATATTTTAGGTTATATTCAATTAAATGCGTAAAAAATTATGCAGTATTTCGGATAAGTTTAAGAACTATGATTTTTTTTAATTTTTGAACTCTCTTTTAAACCTCTTGCCTACGCTCAATGTTTCCCAAAATGTCAGGTATTGATCCACCCCGGTAATTACTTTATTCATACCAAAACAGTTGCCTTTATTCGGTGTCTACTTAAAACATGAATTATGTAACTACTTTGTCAAAATTCGTTTTTTTAAAAATTATTTTTATTTATTATAAATTACAATTTACTGGATTTATGTTAATTATACAAAGGTTTGACTCTAACTAACTACAATACATAACAAAAACACTTTTTATAAACTATGGTAACTTAAGTAAGCAGAATAAATGCAAGTTCATCAATTTATCTGTTAGAGGATGACATAACACCTTCCCCCTTAGCTTCAACTCCACGATGACGGGGTAGTTGAACCTGTTGGAGTTCCAAATCTTCACTCTTTGTCTCTCTTCTTTCTTCTTTGTTTGAATTCGACTTTCTTGGACATAATAAGCGGTATATATACGTAGCAGCAATGACGAGAAGTATTACGTATATAATGGTAGTCCATATACTGGGTGGTTCAAATATATTCTCGTAAAACATTTTTGGCTGATTTGATTTAATTTCATCTTCAATTTCGTAAAGTCCATCTAGCTTCACTTGGTTCATATGAATTGTTAAATTGAGTGTAGGCAGCATTTTAGTATTTTCTTCGAGATCCGGAAATAGAATTGGCGGTATGTTTATTATTGATTTTCGTTTATTTAGTATTGATTGATGATCGGTTGCTATTTGACAATTATTTGGCAGGTCAAATATGAATGTTCCATATAGTCGTTGAGTTTCGTATTGGTTGTTGCAGTTCAGTGTGATTGTTTCTTCCTTTGGTAAAATAATAACATATTGATTGGATTCGGCCAATTGTTCGGTTATTGGTTGATTGATTTTGGTGTCTATTTGCTGACAGCTGGTAAGATTTTTATTGGCTTTTAGAAGTTGTACTGCGCAAGGGCTTTTATCGTTGATTGATTGGATTTCTATGTTGTTACAGATGTACAATTGGGGCCGGACTTCTTGGCATTTTTCACCTCGATAAGCATAGTGCATTTCGTTTATTAAAAGAAATTTATTTCGAGGAATTATTAGTTTAAATTGGCTCTTTTTCAAAACTGGTACAGAATAAAGATGAAAATATTTAAAAGAAACTACATGTGTAATGGGTACCTTTAGTAGGTATACAATTTTATAATTTTGAATAAAACAGTCAATGTTTATTAATTTTTCATAAGCTAAAATATTTTGAATTTCGACGGGTATTGGCATTTGATTTTCTCCGGAAATATTTTGAATTTTTAGTAATTCGAAATATAGATCTTCAGTTCTAATGATACTTGGATGAAGCGTGTTTAGTTTACAAAAGGAGATTGATGTCTCAATATCCTGCAAAATAGAGTCTAAAACCTCATATAAATTTATAATCTGCGTTAAGACGTCTTTAATAAAATCGGAATTTTGTCTCAGTGTAGTTTTTTTGCACAATTAGTCCTATGTGATTTAACTTGTGTTCCAATAACTGTTCATTTTGGCTGACTTGTTCTATAGAAAAATTAAACTTTTTTATTAACTTGAGAGAGATTGTGTTTTCTTTCAAAATGCTATCCGATAATTTATTTTGATTGTTTTGTAGATTTTTTATTAAGTTTTCGTATCTTTCGCCATCGGCGGCATCTAAATTTCCAGTGATACTTTTAAAAACTGAACCAATAATATTTGCTAGTCCTCTTTTTGAACGTTTATTTAAATATTGCGGTATAATTTCGAAAATTTTTTGATCCACCCTATCTGCGAGGAGGCTGAGAACTTTAATATAATTTGATGCTTCGTAATTGTATTCTGTATGACCATTTATACCTTTCAATAATTTTTTAGATTTGAGGTGCAATTTATTAGCTTCAAAAATTATTTGTTCAACATCATAGTAGTGAATTAAAGTGTATGTGTACTGCTCTATTTTTGCTGATCCGAGTTTAAAGGGTATTAAACCAGGATTATCATCTAGTTGTTTGTATGTTATTTTATCGCAACGTGAGACTGACATTGTGATATATAAGATTCTGAAAACAAGAAAAAGGACGTGTTAAAATTTAAGTTTTAT
This sequence comes from Apoderus coryli, assembly GCA_911728435.2. Classification (NCBI taxonomy): domain Eukaryota; kingdom Metazoa; phylum Arthropoda; class Insecta; order Coleoptera; family Attelabidae; genus Apoderus; species Apoderus coryli. Next base: position 2,347,692 of record OU452204.1, on the reverse strand, counting down.
TATTTAATTACATATTTATATTATTATATATATATTTTTTTTCAAAGAAATATTTAGTCAAAACTGTATTTATTTCTCAGGGGTCTTTTTATGTTGTCGAGGTGTACTTTTTCATGAGAAGATGTCTTTGCTGTTTTACGGTTTTTATTTACAGATATGAGCTTAGTAGATTTTGAGAATTTATCAGCAAGTTTACGGCGTGCATGCTTTTTTATGTAACACTTTTTGTTCAGTTGAAAAATCTCAGGGTCGTCTCGAGTTTCATTCTTTTTAGTAATAATCTTTTCTTTGTTAGATGATATTTTTTCATTAATACCAGAATATAATATTTTGGATTTCTCTTTATGGTCGTTGATATAGTCAGTCAATAATATGTGGTCTATGTTAATGTCAAAAGGATCATCATTAGTAATATGTCCGTTTATAATATCAATAGGCTTTAGTTTGGTGACCGAATGAATGGTTTGATTATATGCCAATATAGCATAAATCATTTTTTGGGTAATAGGAGTTTTTTCAAAGTTTTGGTTATTTAAAAGGGTTATATGTTCAGCTAGGGTGGAATGTAATCTTTCGATTAAACTATTAGACTGTGGGTGTTCTGGAGAACAGAAGTGAATTTTCACTTTATGTAGCTGTAAGAGTTCGGTTACGATTGAATTTTTGAATTCCGTGCCATTGTCTACTACAATTTGTTTTGGGATATTATGATGCGAAAAATAAATTAAAAGGTTATCGACAATTTCAGTAGAAGTAGTTGATTTTATTGGGTATGCTTGAGCGTATTTAGAGAAACTGTCAATAATAGTCAAGAATTTCTGTTTTTCTAGAGTATAGGTATCCATGTGAACAATATCAAAAGGTCGGGTTGCCGTAGGAGTGATATTCATTTTAATTTTTATAGGGTTACGTTCGTATTTGCTAATCTGACAGGTTTCACAGTCATTAATAAACGTTTGAATAGAGTCTTTTAAATTGGGCCAATAATATTTAGTTTTGATTTTTTGTTCTGTCTCATCTATTCCTCGGTGGTTTGATTTTCCTTCATGATAATTACGGATGATGTTCTGTATCTCTTCTTTGTCGGTGACGTCTACAAGTTTAAATTTGCATCTTTTAAAAATTAATGAAGGCCATTTGAAATTTTTCCTAATGATTTCGCAAAATGGTTCGTAGGTGTCTGGATTTTCAAAATATAAATAATATGGTTTGCCGGGGATAACAAATTCTTTTACAAAATTTATAATATCATGTTCAAAATTATGTTTTGAGATTTGTACTATAAATCGGCGTTTCTTTTCGAATAAAATTTTAATTCTTGTTTTAGCGGGAGAATGAAATACATCTTCAATAAAGATCTGGTTCGCACCGTAGTTAACATGTGATTCAATAATAGGTATACTTATTATTGGATCTTGTGTGCGTTTGAGTGTATCGTACCGTCGTCTTCAACTGGTAGGTCAAAATTGTTTGTTTGATCCAGGTCAGGGTATGCACTATTGGATGCTAGGTCATTGAGGTTATTATCAGGATTAACAAAGGTTGAAATGTTGTCAATATTGTCCTGTTTATTTGGGATTTCGTTAGAAGGGTCATTGTGTAAATTTTCGTAAGTGTCTTGTATAAATTTATCTAAGTCAAATGTTTCTTCGGCATCTTTCGTGTGTAATTCTATCCGTGAGAGGGCGTCAGCGTTCGTGTTAAGGCGGTTTGTTCTAATTATTGAGGGATCAAATTGTAGATTAGTTGTTTCGTCAAAGTTATTTAAGTTTATATTTTCAATGTCTTGTCTACAAAATTTTTCAACTTCCAATGGTTCTGAAAAATCTAAGGTAATCGATTCACAAGTGTTATTTAATATTGTTGTTAGAGCGGTGCCATTTTTGGCAATAGTTAATGATTCAGGTATTTCACAATTTTGTATTTTTGTATAAGGCACGATTACTTCTCCATTTTTGATATTAGTTTTAATTTTGATAACTTTTTCACAGCGTGGTTCTATTGTTATATTATTTAAGTTTAATTGTTTAGTTTGATGAAAAGAAATTTTTATTTTAGCATAAGGTGTAATTAAGAAACCTTTATTAAAATCTACATTTGCTTGGAGCTTTTTTAAATTGTCTATGCCTATTAAACCATCAAACACATCATGAAACTTGAAAAGGTAGAATTTTAAATCTGTAGGTTGAGGTAGATTAAAAATTGTCGAGCAAGGTATCATTGCACTGTATTTATGAGCTGATTCTTGGAACACAGTAGATACAATAAAAGGATCATTAGATACACAACGAGGAAAATGTTTAAAGATAAAATTTGGGTTAATAAAAGATTTTGTGGATCCAGAATCAATTAAAAATTTAAGATTATATTCGGGAAATGTTATAAAAGGAAGTTCACTTTTACTGAATAAATTTAAAGATATTATATTTTTTGTTAAGGTCGGGGTTTTGTTTTGAATGGCATCTTGAAAATTTTCATTGTCAACATGCAATTCAGTATTATTTACATTAGGTGCATCGCCATAATAATTACTGTTATCGTACTCTGGCTGATCATTGTACTCTACATAGTCTGTGTAGTATTCGCTAAGGTCGTTGTTTTGTTGTTGTGTATGGTCAGTGTAATAGTCATTGTTTTGTGAATCTATCTCGGTGTTATAAACTTCTTCGATCATATAATTATTTCTCTGTTGAGAAGGTCCAGGATTTTTAGGGGTAAATGTTTGTGAGGTCTGTACGCTCATAGGTGTTGGAGTAGGTTGAGGTTTAAATGGGTTAGGTTTAAAAACATTCGATTGGTTAGTTGGTCGGTTAAATATTTGTGAATTTTGGGGTCTGAAATTTGGATTAGGTCTTATTTGTTGTGATTGAAAATTTGGGTATGGTTTAAATGGTGAATTATTTGGGAATCGAGGTGCATAGTTAAATGGTGTAGGTTGTCTTGTAAATTGTGGTCTTTGGAAAGTAAAGTTTGGTCTGAAATTATTATGGTAAGTTGGGCGTATTAATTTTGGGAGTTGTGGCCTACTAGCTACAGATTGATTTTGAAAATATTTAACGTTTTCTTCTTGAATAACTAATTGTATAGCTTCGCTTAAACTTTGAGGACGCATGCATCTAATATTAGTCCCTAAAGGTTCTCTGAGACCGGAAAGAAATGTTTTTAATGCTAGATTTTGGTATAATTGTCGTTTTATTTGAGCGGTATTTGGTTCTTCGTGACCATCTACATATGAGCATAATAAATTAAGAAGTTCAAGACATTTATCGTAGAAACTTTGGGCGTTTTCGTTCGGAAGTTGTCTTAGCATTACAAGATCTCTGTTTAGGCAGCTTTCGTCACGTCTATCTGCGAAATTTCTTAGAAGGGTTTCTTTTACTTCTGTCCAGTTTGTCGAATTTTGAATATTAATAACTAAACGAGCATTGCCAGAAAGTTTTCCAATCAGTGAGTTTAGTAGGTAAACATTTTGAAAGTTGTTTGGATTTGTTCGATCATAAAATTGATTTATAATTGATTCGCAAGTAGCCAAATATCTGTTTAATTCGGTGGGGTTTCCATCGAAAGTTGGAACACAATTTAAATATTCAGGTTTAAAGTTTGCCATTGTATCTTCGTTAATAAAATTATCTAATGCTAACCTAAGATCTATATTCGTATCACTAAATGTATTTTCTAAATTAAAAGTATTTCTTTCTAATTCAGTAGATTGATTATTACTAATTAAGATTTCTTGTGAACTTTGAGAAGCAGAGTTAGAGCCAACTAAACTAATATTTAATTTACTTAAAGAGCTTGACAAATCTTCTATAGACATGAAATTCAAAATGCACTTACACTAATATGAGGACTTTGATCATTCTATAAGAAGTCTTGAAGGTTTCAGCGATTTTGTCCAATACCAATCAATAACTCCTTGCAAAAAGGACAATTTTGTTCCTTTTCCGTGAATCCGGTAGCTGGATGTTGCCTACAGTCCACAATGGATTGGGTTTTCTGATGTCTGAGAAGCCACTCTGCACAACACCACCACAGTTCCGAAAATCACTAAGTTCGTTTGATTGATTAACGATTAAAACCGATATTGTCCTACGCGATGTAGCGAACAACTCAATCAATCCTATACTGACTGCGCCAATTATGTAACTACTTTGTCAAAATTCGTTTTTTTAAAAATTATTTTTATTTATTAAAAATTACAATTTACTGGATTTATGTTAATTATACAAAGGTTTGACTCGAACTAACTACAATACATAACAAAAACACTTTTTATAAACTATGGTAACTTAAGTAAGCAGAATAAATGCAAGTTCATCAATTTATCTGTTAGAGGATGACATAACACATGATTAATCTTCTTCTCTTAACATTGATTATAATATCGAACTCTATAAACAAATAGTTTTGCTTTTTGTTGGTTTTGGGCATACTGCAGTAGGTGACAGTGCTGTAGTGATAGTCTTTTCCTATGGTTTATTAATGTTGAGTGACGAGGATATAGGATAGATGGCAGGTCTATTATTTGTATATTTCTTTCAATAATATTTGGGGACCAAGTGAATATTTATACAGAAGTATTTGTGTTTAAATGTAGCACCTTTTAATATCTATTAAGATCCGTTTGAGATCGATGCTATTTTTTCTAAATTGTAAGATACTCACTTTGCACACTAGGTAATTATGATTTGTATAACTTTATAAAGATTATTGTGAGTATTAAAAATGTACATTTGTTTGTGTTAATTTTGTAGCCTTTGAAGAAGGGAATAAAGTTAGACCCGAAAGCTTGGCGTAGCGAAAAAAGAGTTTTCTCTTTATCAAAAGCCCTATGACCGACGTCCCAATAATTTCGAAGATTCTATATATATATATATATATATATATATATATATATATATATGTTTGTTAAAAGTTTTGGGGAGTCTGCCTTGGTTCTTCTGCGAAATAAAACTCTTATTTACGTGCCAAGCTTTCGGAAATTTTTATTTGTTTCCTTCTTCAGGGCTGTGGAAAATACAGTTACAAAACAATCACATACTGTTCAAAAATCTCTAAATACTTAAGTTATACAATTTTTTATTTATTTACTTATTTTTTCTATTACCTTGCAAAGTGAGTTAAATTAATTGAAAATTCAAGCGAACATAGAACATCGTTAATTACAACTTTTCTAAAATATGTTGTGTTACATCGATCTTTGTTTTATTTATTTGTTAAGTATATTGTTAGTTTAAAAGACAGAAAAATGTTTAGTTGGTGGTTCTCAGTATTGGAATATCCAACTAAGTGTATTTATTTATCAGTTAACAATTTTTTAAATTTCAATAAAACGAAATATTTTTTATTATTATACCTGTGAGGTCCAACGAATACATTTGCGTGCATTAAATTTTTGAAAGAGTTGCAGAAATATTTCTATATAAATATTGGCAGTGATAAATATTGTTGTGTGAGAGGAAGGAGAAGCCAAATGCCACTTTTGGAAAAACCAACCCCTCAGAACACTAAGGCTCAAATTAGACAGCGCTTATACAGTTTTTTTTTTTTTCCCTGTGTATATGGTAGTTGCTAGGAACAGAAGCTGTCACTACTTATGTTCCCAACCTCTACGATAGTAAAGCCTGAAAAAACACTGCCATATTCAAACAGTATACTTAACAAATAAATAAAACAAAGATCGATGTAACACAACATATTTTAGAAAAGTTGTAATTAACGATGTTCTATGTTCGCTTGAATTTTCAATTAATTTAACTCACTTTGCAAGGTAATAGAAAAAATAAGTAAATAAATAAAAAATTGTATAACTTAAGTATTTAGAGATTTTTGAACAGTATGTGATTGTTTTGTAACTGTAACTGTATTTTCCACAGCCCTGAAGAAGGAAACAAATAAAAATTTCCGAAAGCTTGGCACGTAAATAAGAGTTTTATTTCGCAGAAGAACCAAGGCAGACTCCCCAAAACTTTTAACAAACATTTAAATATACTAGCCACAAGATTGTTCAGCCTTTTGTATCGGAATGGGGTTTTACCAGAACATCACCGAGGAGTATGGACTAAGTACAACACAGCTATTGAAAGGTTGGTCAAGCATTAACTATAAATTAGCATCTCTAAGAAATCGTAGAATATTCTTGCTACAAAACAAAATGCAAGGCCTTGTACCTAAACACATACAACACTCAATTAAAAACATCACAGCAATTCTAACAACAGAAAATAAAGGATCTCAACTCAAAGTGCAAAGTTTCAACAATAAGTTAGTGTAAAAAATTTCTCAATTTTGAAATATCCAACACCATTAGCTCTATAAAGATTTTCGAAAAGCAGCAGTCAGAAATATCTCAAAAATTAACATTAATAATTCCTGAAACTATTTTCAATACTTTTAAAGAAAAACAATCCAAGCATTACAACAACAATTTCAAAAAAGACAAGAATAACAACATAAAAAAACTAAATAAATTAAAAGAAGAAGTCTCAAATAATTTATTACAAACCAGTGAAAATTGGTTGAAAAATCTAACGGACATTTCAATTCCTACAGACATAAAGAGTTTCTTAGCATTAGGCTATAAATTTTCGATTAATCCAAGCTCAAAAGACGTCTCAATAAAAAAACTGTTATCAGACATTGAAAACATAATCTTTAATGTGAGTGATGAAAAGAAAAACCAATACCGAGCGAAAATAACCAATGTTCTCACAAATTATTATAAAAACCCAGTAACTTCAAGCTTCTTTCGCCAGCTTTTCCTTAAAATAAAAAAATTTATTAAGGCACACAATGATCTGATTATTACTCAAGCGGATAAGGGTAGTGTAACAGTAATTCTAACAAAAAATATGTACATAGAAAAATGTAATAGTATCCTACTAGATGAAAAATACTATAAAATTCTTAAGGATGATCCTACATCAACTATACAACAAAAATCCAACAAATATATATCACAATTAAAAAACAAAAAATACATAGAAGAAAACCTTGCTAAAACCTTGACAATATACAATCAAACCTCCCCAAAATTTTACGGCCTTCCCAAGATACATAAACCCACCCTATCATTTAGACCCATAATATCCTCGATTAATGCACCCACCAGTAAACTAGCTACATTAATAACAGATATACTAACGACGACATACTCAAAAAATAATGACTACTACATCAATGACTCATTTGAATTAGCATCTATAATGAACAACAAACAGTTACCTCCCGATTTTGTTCTCATTAGTTTAGATGTAGTATCTTTGTACAGTAACATCCCACTTCAATTAGTTATTGACAGCATAAACAAAAGATGGACCTCTATTTCTAACAACACCAAGATTCCAAATAAAAAATTTTTAGAAATAATAAGTTTTATATTCATTAATACATATTTTAAATTTAATAATCAGTATTACAAACAAATTTTTGGGACACCCATGGGTGCGACATTATCTCCTATTACCGCACAAATAGTAATGGATGACTTACTAGATAATTGCATTCCCAAACTTTCCTTTAAATTACCATTTTTGAAAAAATATGTAGACGACATCATATGCTCCGTACCACACGACAAAACCGACGAAATTTTAAGAATATTTAATAGTTATAATCAAAACATACAATTTACAATAGAACACGAAACCAATTTTGCAGTACCATTTTTGGACACTAGCCTAATGAGAACGAATGAAAACAAAATAAAGTTAGACTGGTATCTAAAACCAACGAATTCGGGAAGATATTTGAATTATATGTCACATCATACATTGAAAACTAAAATTAACTTAGTGCTAGGCCTAAAAACTAGAATAGAGAAAATTTGTCACTCCAGTTTAATTCAAAATAACAAAAAAAAGCTTTTCAACATGCTGTTGCAAAACTCTTATCCCAAATCCCTGTTGAACAAATTAATTTTTAACACCACGTCAGTACACTTACCCAACCCAAATCAAGAAAATACTAACAGGACCATTGTTTCTACAAACCACAGTGAGTTCAAATATTTTTCTCTACCAGCAATTGACAGTGTAACTCAGAAAATTATCAAAATCTTAAAAAATGAACCTTCTATAAAAATAGCTCAAAAAAGTGTTATCACTGTTGGTAACCTTTTCTCAAAAACCAAAGATAAAGACCCTCCCAATAAATCGTCAGACGTTGTATACGCCATTCCATGTTCATCCTGTGACCAAATCTATATAGGACAAACATCGAGAGTCCTAAAAGACAGGATAACATCGCACAAAAGTGACTGTAGACTTCAAAAGCGGTCATGCGCACTATCCGAACATCACTTAGATTCGGGACATTCACCCAATTATGAGGAAGTTAAAGTTGTTTTCACGGAAAGAAGTTTGCGAAAGAGGTTATTTTTAGAAATGGTTGAAACAAACCTTAATAATAAAGCCATGAACAAACGAAGAGATATGGAGGATATTAATATCATATATTCAAATCTTTTGAGCTCTCAGTAAAACACCTACTGTTTGAATATGGCAGTGTTTTTTCAGGCTTTACTATCGTAGAGGTTGGGAACATAAGTAGTGACAGCTTCTGTTCCTAGCAACTACCATATACACAAGGAAAACAAAAAAAAAAAACTGTATAAGCGCTGTCTAATTTGAGCCTTAGTGTTCTGAGGGGTTGGTTTTTCCAAAAGTGGCATTTGGCTTCTCCTTCATCTCACACAACAATATTTATCACTGCCAATATTTATATAGAAATATTTCTGCAACTCTTTCAAAAATTTAATGCACGCAAATGTATTCGTTGGACCTCACAGGTATAATAATAAAAAATATTTCGTTTTATTGAAATTTAAAAAATTGTTAACTGATAAATAAATACACTTAGTTGGATATTCCAATACTGAGAACCACCAACTAAACATTTTTCTGTCTTTTAAACTAACAATATACTTAACAAATAAATAAAACAAAGATCGATGTAACACAACATATTTTAGAAAAGTTGTAATTAACGATGTTCTATGTTCGCTTGAATTTTCAATTAATGTAACTCACTTTGCAAGGTAATAGAAAAAATAAGTAAATAAATAAAAAATTGTATAACTTAAGTATTTAGAGATTTTTGAACAGTATGTGATTGTTTTGTAACTGTAACTGTATTTTCCACAGCCCTGAAGAACGTAAATAAGAGTTTTATTTCATATGTATATAAAATAAGTATCAGCTAACTATAGCATCCCTAGACTACGCCTATGGATAGTCTATTCGAATTGTGTTCTCTCATTTGAATTTTATTACGCATTCAAAACTGTTAGGTCTCTGGGTTACATAGGATCGAACAGTATTTAACTTTGTTAGAGAAATACATTGATAACACTATCCTACTGTAGTAATTTTTTTTGGTTCATCCTGTTTAGGCTTGGTTTACCCTGCTTAGGCTTGGTTTTCATCTGAGAAATATAGACTATACTATACACAAATTTTTGTGAATATATTTGTTAATAAAAAGCTTCGTGTTTTCAAATTATTTAACTTATTTAAAAAGGAAAGAATTAGGCATTCTTTGAACTTAATAAAATGAGATTCGCAGTTAGATGCAGATTTTTTTTTTTTTCAAATAAATTTGTAAACATTGGTAAGGAGCTCAATTATATATTATCAGTGACTTACAATAGATACATTTTCTGATAGAAGTTGAATATCGGACGTCTTTAAACCCAATCCTTCTGTGTACAAATCTCCAGGTATCGGAATGATTTTCTTAATTGCACCGGGTTGAGCTTGCCGCAGTCTTTCAAACATCTGTAAAATTACAACTTAAGATTTATTTTCAATTATCGTATAACATTCATTACAGTATGATAACAAGATGTATATGGCGATATCTAGTGTGAGCAGGCAATTTGGCCGGTGAAACAAAGCGAGGCTCCTTTTGTCAACACTAGATACACCCGAATTGCCTTGTTACATAATGTAACAAGACTAGTGTGAAGCAAATTTTCAACATAACTTGAAGTCTTGGTACATTATGTAACAAGCAATTCTTAAATTTATTATACTGTTACACATATTCAATTCATGATACTTAATTGTACAGGGTGGGCACTACTGACTTTAGAAGAAAAAAATGTTGATACAGAAGTTTATTGATTTTAAATACATTTTCAAATTATCAGAGCTTTAATAATACAGGGCCTCCTAAAACTGCGGCACTGACATTAACTCCAGAATTTCAAATGGTCAACCCTGTATATTTCTACATTACTTGCAATAATTAAAGGTAAGTTTCATAACAACTCCATAATTGAATTTTGTGTAATTTAGACAGAAATTAAGATTACCTATGTATTTTTTTTAACAAATTTATGATTTCAACAAAAAATGTCTTGTGCTGTCGCTATCTAAGATTTGTAGGAAATATATGTATGACCCTATACAATATATATGATTATTATAAAATATAGAGGTATGATTGTTATGAAAATATAGTTGTCAGTTGAAATAAAATAAATAATAAAGAAGTTGTCAGAACCACTGCTCAAGTTATTTAAATATAATAGTTATAAATTACAAAAGGTTATGGGCTATTGCACTGTTTAAATAATTAAGAAGACTAACGGAAATATAACACTTAAAGAAGATATTGCAAAGAAAATATATATACAGAAAAAAAAATGAATAGTAATCAGAATCTGCCATTATTGACAAGTACGAATTTCTCAAATTGGAAATTTAGAGTTTATATATTATTAGAAGAAAAAGGAGTAAAGAATGTTGTAAAGGATGGTTTACCTGTAAATTTAACCCAAGAAATTAAGGTAATGGACGCAAAAGCAAAATCCATAATTATTCAATGTTTGACAGATAAACATTTAGAATATGTCAAAAATTCAAAATGTGACAAAGAAATGATGCAATCGTTAGAAAGTATTTTTGAAAGAAAAAGTACATTTTCAAAAATATATTTGAAACGTAAATTACTCTCTATGAAATTTAATGGAAATGTGGATTTGGAAGAACATTTTGTTAAATTTGACAGTTTAATTAGGGATATAGAAGCAAATGGCAAAAATAAAATGGAAGAAAGTGATAGAATTTGTTATTTATTATTAACAATGCCAGATGAATATAATACAGTTATTACAGCAATAGAAACAATATCTACAGATATTAGTTTAGAATTTGTAAAATCCAGGCTTCTAGATACTGAATTAAAATTGAAAACCCAGGACGAAAAGTTATCAAATACAGAAGCATCATTCCAAGTTCATTTCCCATACCAATGTTATGGTTGCGGGGAAAAAGGACACAGAAAGGAATACTGTCAAAAATTAAAAAATCAACGATACGAACGAGGAACAAATTTTAGAGGAAAACACGTAAGAGGTAACGTTAGAGGAAATTTTTCAAGAAAAACTTATGGATATAAAAATGAGAATGCACACCAAATAGAAACAGAAATGAACGAAACTAATGTAGAAGAAGATACAAGTTTTGTAGCAGCAGAATCAGCATATTTAGGTATTGATGAAAATGAAGAAACAATAACATTTGTAGTTGACTCCGGTGCCACAGAACATATGGTTGGAAGTATTTTTGAAAATTATATAACAGAAATAAGATATTTAGATAATGACGTAGTTATTCACGTAGCAGATGGCAAAGAACTGAAAGCTAGGAAGAAGGGTAAATTAAAACTTATTTATGACAACATTAAACTGAATATTGATGTTTTGATTGTTCCAAAATTAACACATAATTTATTGTCTGTAGCAAAATTAACACAAAATGGTAAAGATGTTTATTTCAATAAAGATGGACTTGAAATTATCAGTAATAGTCATATATTTAAATGTAAAAATTATGGAAATCTTTATTTAATGATATTTCTAATTCAAAAAGCTACTTGCATGTTAGCAGAAAATGATATTTGGCATAAAAGACTTGGTCACTTAAATAGAAATAGTTTGAAAATTTTAAATTTACCTTTTAGTTTGAACAAATGTGATTCCTGTATGAAGGGAAAAGCAACTAGAGAACCGTTTAAACCTGTTATGCACAAAAGATCAAATCGAATTGGAGAATTAATTCACACGGATATATGTGGGCCATTTACACCACTAACAATTACTGGAGAAAAATATTTTTTAACAATTATCGATGATTTTTCACACTTCACTGAAGTTTATTTATTGAAAAATAAAAATGAGGTTGAGGAGTACATCATGAATTATATCAGAAATTTGAATAGTCAATATAATATTAAAACTGCGAGAATCCGATGTGACAATGGTGGAGAATACAGTTCCAATAATTTCAAAAATTTTTGTTGGAACAAAGGAATTAATATTGAATACACTAGACCATACAGTCCCCAACAAAATGGAGTAGCTGAACGCTTGAATCGAACGTTATTAGATAAAGCAAGAACTATGTTATTTGAATCGAATTTACCAAAAACTTTATGGGGAGAAGCAATCAGATGTGCTGCATATCAATTAAATAGGTCACCATCAAAAGCGATATTCAATAAAATACCAGCGCAAGAAAAATTCGGATTTTTAGATTTAACAAAATTAAAAATATTTGGATCTAAGGTTTGGGTATACAATTTACCGAGAAAAGGAAAATTAGAACCAAGAGCAACAGAAATGAGATTTGTGGCATATGGTAAAAATTCTTACAGATTATGGAATCCAGAAACTAACAAAGTAGAATGTTCAAGGGATGTAAAATTTGACGAAACTGATGTATTTTTTAAAGAAAAAAAGGTTGAAGAAATATTTAAAGAAAATGATGGATTGAAACTAGTAAGTGATGATGAAGGAATGAATAATGATTTTCAAGAAGTAATAAATGAAGAAATAAACAGTGAAAATCAAGAAAATATAAATGAAGAAGTATATAACGAAAATGACGAAATGGTTAATGAAGATAAAGAAAATGAAAGTAATGAAACTAGAAGGTCCCGAAGAGAAGTCAGAATTCCACAAAAATTTGAAGATTACGAATTATATATGACATATTGTTTACTAACGGCTACAAAAGATCCAAATTCTTTTACAGAAGCAAATGGAAGCCAAGAATGGAAAGAAGCAATACATAAAGAATTAAATGTACATAAAAAATTAGGAACATGGATACCTGCAGATTTACCAAAAGGTAAAAAGGCTATTGATACCAAATGGATTTTTTAAAACAAAAGAAAATGGAATTAAGAAAGCCAGATTGGTAGCTAAGGGTTTTCAAGAACAATGTTATTCGAATGTATATTCACCAGTAGCAAAATTATCAACTGTGAGAATGCTTTTAGCTTTTGCAATACAGAAAAATTGGAACGTACGACAATTAGATATACCAACTGCATTTTTAAATGGAATATTAAAATCAGATGTATATATTAAAGTACCGGAGAGCTTATATGCAGAAGAAGGAAAAGTATTGAAATTAATCAGAGCTTTGTATGGACTAAAAGAATCACCAAAATGTTGGAATGAAAAATTTGACAGTGTTGAAGAGATCTGGAAATGATTTTTGTTTATATTATAGTGAGAAAGTTTGGTTAATTGTATATGTGGATGATATTTTGTTAACTGGGGAGGATAAAGATATTGAAGACTTCGTTAAAATATTGATCAGAGAATTTAATGCGAAAGACCTGGGAGAAATCAAAAATTTCCTCGGAATGGAAATTACAAGAAAATATAATACATTATATATTGATCAGAAGAAAATGATATTAAAAATTTTGGACAAATTCAGTATGTCTGAATGCAAGGGAATTAAAACACCTATGGAACCCAATTTTCAAATAATTGAAGAACCAGTAAATCAAAGTATACCATACCGAGAACTAATAGGGAGTTTAATGTACCTTTGTACAGCTACCAGACCGGATATATCATTTTGTACGTCATTTTTAAGTCAGTTTATGGAGAAACCTACAAACCAATTATGGACAGCCGCAAAAAGAATTTTACGTTACCTAAATGAAACTAAAGAATTCGGATTACAATATAAGAAATGTACAGATAAAAATTTGCAACATTTAGTAGCATATTCAGATTCAGATTGGGGAAGCAATAAAGTAGATAGAAAGAGTTTTAGTGGGACCACTATTTTTATTTTGGAAACTTGGTCTCATGGTTTTCCAGAAAACAACAGATTGTAGCATTGTCAACAGCAGAAGCAGAATATGTCGCAGCAGCATCAACAACAACCGAACTTCTACACGTCAAAGGTATTGCAGAAAATTTTTATAATGGACCAAAAATAATTTTATACGTTGATAACCAGAGTGCAATCAAGATGATGGAAAGTTATGAAAATGGTAAAAGAAGTAAGCACATCGACATAAAATACCATTTCATGAAAGATCAGGTATCGAATGGAAATGTTGTTGTAGAATATGTGTCCACTGCAGAAAACGTCGCAGATTTGCTAACCAAACCATTACAGAAAAACAAACATAAATGGTTCTTTAATAAACTAGGGTTTAAAATTTTTTAATGTAGAAAATTAAAATTGAGGGGGAGTGTAGGAAATATATGTATGACCCTATACAATATATATGATTATTATAAAATATAGAGGTATGATTGTTATGAAAATATAGTTGTCAGTTGAAATAAAATAAATAATAAAGAAGTTGTCAGAACCACTGCTCAAGTTATTTAAATATAATAGTTATAAATTACAAAAAGATTAGGTATATCATAAAATTTCACCTATAACTTAACAAAGCGACGCTCTAACGATCTGTGCTAGGTAGGTGTTGTAAATTTAATCAGAGTGTCGCAGATCGTCGGAAAATTTTCGCAAATTGTGATGTGCCATATCCAAGTTTTTTTTTAATGTATTTGATACTTTTTTGATGATTGATACATATAATGTCCTATATCCTGAGTCTAATAGTTTGAAATAATCTGAGTCTAATAGTTCATGAAATAATTAGAAATATATGCCATAGAGCATGACATATATCTATATAAATATGAATTATATCACGCGATATATTTAAAGGAACGTTAAAAGATATTGTATATAAACAAAGGCCTACCACAGTAAATGACATTCAGAGATAAATCAGAGAAGCTGTAGTCTACCTAAATGAAACAAAATTTGTGTCCCATGCTGTGCAACATTTAGACGCTGTTTATAATACTGCATGCAAAATAGGGAATATAAATATTGAAAACTTGTTTAGGTTGTTAACTTCTAACGTTTCATTTAGGCGTTGCTGTATCATTTATTACTATAGTCATCTATTATTATTATTGTTTTTAATTTTAATTAAATTAAATCGTATGATTTTTTTTTGTTTGGGTTTCAGGTTCTCACATTTTTATGCTTTCCTTGAATTAAACTTTTCTTATGCAGCACTGCCTTTTATGTCACTGTCAAAAATAAAAAAATGGTTCAAGAACATTAAAAATAAATTAAATCTTATGGTTTTCTCTTATTAAAATAAATTCTAGCGCTGAAATGGTCTTTAATTTATTTAAATATATCGCATGATCTAATATACAGGGTGGTCCAACGAAAAGTTTGCACCTAGCTTTTCTCTTTTTTTTGTAGTCGAATGCGAAAATGCTCGGACACGTCGATTTTGCTTTTGAGGGGGACACATTTTAAACATATTTTTCGATCTGCGCCTTTAACCCCCTAGCGGGGGTGAGTAACAACCCTAAAATTTTAAATGGAAAGAGGGGTCTAATGACATATCATTTGAAAGGACACAAAATTGTCTTTCTAATGATACCCTATTTGTCGAATTTTACTAAAACAGTTAATACGAAAACGACTTTAAAGACATTAAGCCGATAATTTTGGTATTAATGAGAAATACAAATAAGTTTTAATTATTGCGAGTGAAAACACCTGCAATCGTTAGTACATTCCAATGTTTGTTAGTTTTAACATTGCTTTGTAAAAAAAGTAAACAAGCTGTTAAATTGATTTATTAAAACGTTACATTAACAAATGTTGAAAATGTGACCCATTTGATTCCATACAATAATACAGATTTTGTTCAAATCTATTTCTAACATTTTGTAGCATATCAGGTGTTATGTTTCTGCACTCTTCTGTAATGCGTTGGCGAAGATCTTCTATGGACTCGGGCTTCGTGGCAAAACATTTATTTTTTAAGTGCCCCCAAAGAAAAAAGTCTAAAGGCGATAAATCCGGTGACCTGGCAGGCCATTCAATTGGGCCCCTCCTTCCAATCCACCGTCCAGGGAACCGGTCATCTAAGAACTGTCTTACAGGAGCCACATAGTGCGGAGGTGCTCCATCTTGCTGGAAATAAAGCCGATCAGCAGTATGATTTTGGTCATCTTTTATTATTTGTGTTATTAAAGGATCAATTGTGTCTTCAAGCATGTTTAGGTACACTTCACCAGTTAAATTTCCAGGAATAAAAAGTGGTCCTATAATATGATTTCCTAATATGCCACACCAGACGTTTATTTTTTGAGGATACTGGGTATGAACCTCACGGAATAAATGTGGGTTACTGTCATCCCAGTAACGGCAATTGTGCCTATTTACAGCTCCATTCAAATAAAATGTGCATTCGTCGGAAAAACAAATGTTAAATAATAATTGCGGATCTTCAATTAAACGCTGGCTCATTGCTTCACAAAATTGCAGCCTTCTATCAGGATCATCCTCATTTAGTTCCTGTACTAATTTGATTTTGTACGGATGAAATTTGTACGCTTTTAAAATTCGTATTATGGACGAACGGGAGACACCTGAGGCTTCAGCTAGTTGACGGGTACTTTGACTATGATCCATTTCAACATGCCCTAAAACAGCGACTTCCACAGCTTCATTTCTGATCGGTTTCTGCGGCTGGTGTTTTACATTACAGACAGATCCGGTATCTACAAACTTTTTAACTAACTTGCCAACGTACACATCATTCACATTTTTATCGGGATGTCTCTCATTAAATAAGCGAGCCGTAAGTCTAGCACTACTATTATTTTGAAAATAAAGTTTAACAATTTCAACTCGTTCTAGAATGGAATAAATCATTTTGTACGGTAAAAGTAAAATAACTTGAGAAGCAACCAAACTGAATCAATGAAAAGACTAAAATAAACGGTGTAAATTCTTTTCCTACACGTATCTGCAGTTTTTATTTCAACAAAAAACGCAAACGATTAGTGAGGAATTTAGTTCTGATAAATAAGATCGTGTTTTTGAAATCCCGTTTTTCTTCAAAGTAAATAATTTAGAAATGATTGTAGTTGTTTTCAGTCGTAATAATTAAAACTTATTTGTATTTCTCATTAATACCAAAATTATCGGCTTAATGTCTTTAAAGTCGTTTTCGTATTAACTGTTTTAGTAAAATTCGACAAATAGGGTATCATTAGAAAGACAATTTTGTGTCCTTTCAAATGATATGTCATTAGACCCCTCTTTCCATTTAAAATTTTAGGGTTGTTACTCACCCCCGCTAGGGGGTTAAAGGCGCAGATCGAAAAATATGTTTAAAATGTGTCCCCCTCAAAAGCAAAATCGACGTGTCCGAGCATTTTCGCATTCGACTACAAAAAAAAGAGAAAAGCTAGGTGCAAACTTTTCGTTGGACCACCCTGTATAGATATATATCATGCAATATAAATTATAAATTCTAATGATAACCGACATTCCTCTGAATTTGTTTTTTCAATTGTATGAAGAATTCAGATTTAAATTCAGAAGAAAAAAACATCCACTAATTGTAAAATAGTTAATTTGGTATTTTTAATCAAATTGACATTATATGGAATACTCTAACGTCTCAACTAAATATCACTATATGTTTATTGGGAAAAAATCGAACTCATAGTTTTTGTATTTTAGAACTGACCTGCAGATACAAAAGAAAACCTGGTGTTTTCGAATACTATATATTGTACAGAGTCTTAAAGAAAATAAAATATTTTACATTACATAATTGATTTGAATATTTTAATACAATTACAATATAGATTTACCTATTGGTTTTAAAAATGAATTGTCCTAAAGTTTGAAGAAGTACCTATGTTTTTTTTATTTCATTACAAGCTGATACTCAATCAAATTATAATAAAAGAACGCATTGAAATCTGATAAGCAAATTAAGAAGTTTATCTCTAGCACATTTTTAAATCTTACTGGTAATTCCCACATATCATCTATTCTTTGCTGTGGTGTCCTGCCACGTTTATTCCTTAATAGCAAATAGATTGCCTTCACACCACTACAGGAATATAACAACTTTTCCACGAGAACTTTTCCCATAAAGCCGCTTCCTCCAGTTATAAAAATACTTCTCCCATTGTACCATTCTGCTATTTTGCTCTTGTCCTTTATCATATTGGAAACAATTTATCCTAGAAAAAAGATCACCAATTGAAATAAACATGTAAGTATATTATAAAGTTTGTTTATATGTTTATATTACTTTTACCTTAGAACTAAACTACATGATTTCTAAAACATAATTACATAAGTCATTGAAAGATTACAAAGTCAAAGGTTTTCAGACCTTATCCAGGGTCTTCATAAATGTTGTTAGATGTCTTACTATAACCTCAAATGATTAAGGGGAACATTAAATGTTCACATTTGTATAATATTGTCAAATTCATCAGATCATATACCTATATTTCCAACAGCTTGTTCATTCAGTTACTTTCAGTAAAACATCTACAAACTAAACGTATTTATATCTGTTCGTTCAAACAATAAATGACACAATAATTTATTTGTGCATAAAATTTATAGAGTGCTAATTGATCACTTAGTTTTTAACATTGGCATACTCATAAGAGAATCTAAATACCCATTAAAATAACGTTGCAATTATAGTTATAAACTAGAGGTATTTCTTTTAATAGATAAAAGATAAAACTTAATTAGCTATAGACAATTGAGGGATTAGGACTCATAATTAAATTAGAATTAAAAAGATTCATCATAACTTGACCTTCAAAAAATAATGCGACTTTTAGTGAAGGGAATACAACTTTGACGTTGCAAAATCTTCATATCCCGAGTTGAATTCTTATTAGCTTCGCAACCAGCCACCACCTACGACTATGTAGTCCATAACTACATGGCATTGCCAAGTCTACCGACTCGGCCGGGAGGCACCGTCCACCCATCCAACCACTATCCACACGACCAGGTACTTAAATACCATGATCGCATCTACACGCGCTTGCACATGTGGGCATCTCCCACCCCTAAAAGTCTTGTTACTTTATGTAATAAGTAATTTGTAAATAAAGCCTCCGCTAGGGAATTCGGGCGTATCTAGTGTTGGCAATAGGATTTAATCAAGTTGTTAGTTCTTGTCCGGCCATCATTTGTGAACTGTGTTTCACCGGGCATATTGCCTGCTGACACTAGATGTCGCCAAAAACATCTTGTTGTCAGTCATCTCTCGTGCTAGTACAAGCTCTTATAAATAGCTATGACTTTTAGTTTATAGGTTATACAATTATTAGTTAAACATATTTTTGCCACAAAGTGACTCCAGTAAAATAGTCTCGAAACATGTAGGTATACGTAACTACTTTGATTGACGATTATTATATTAAATTTATTTCGCGGAGATTGGACTTTTATTTGATATTATTGGGATTTCTTATTTATATGATTGTAATAGTAATTGAACCGTTCTACAGAAACATAGTGAGTACATTTTCCTATATTTCATCCTTCACGAGGTATAACAATGCTTACAAAAGCCTTTTTTTTAAGCAAATTGAGAATTGATCACTTTTGATAATTTGCTAAACTCATAATATTGAAAATACTATGATTGTTTTAGTGTTTGGAAACTATTGTATGTTTTTGTCAAAAAAAAAATCTCAAATTTATTAAAAGTTTGACTATAACCAAAGAGAACTGTGTCATAGACCTAATCAGATATTGCTACATTCTCATATCAAGATGTACCTATTATTTTTTAACAAAAAATGCATGTAATAATAATAATAAGCTTTATTGTCTAACGGAGAAATCTCCAATAATAAGACAATACAATACAATTCTAATGTATAATAAACAGAAATAATATAAAAAAACATAATACATTCAGTAACCCAAAGAAAGAGATGAAAAAAAAAGAAAAAAAAAAGAGTCAATACAAAAAAAAAAACAAATTGAACAACTTCGACATTTCAATTTTAATGAGCCTGAATTGCACTAGCGATGAAAATACAAAATCTTTGATACTTAATACAATTCAAATCAGCATCAGAACAGTGTATATTGAAAAGCTCAGAGGCAGCATATATTGGGGTTCGTCTAAGGTAATTGGAATTAGGAATGGGATTCGAAAAAGGATGCGCATTTCTGGTTGTACGGATTGGTGCTGTAAACGGAACCTGAGAAAGAAGCTCAGGGCAATCAATCAAGGAATTGCAGATTTTATACAAGAACTGAAGAAAAGATATTTTCCTTCGATTCAATAGCGAATCAAATTGAAATCTGTCCAGCAAAAGTTGCTGGTCAATACCTCTACATGGATAACGACCATCAATTCGAAATGCCATACATTTCAAAAACTTTCTCTGAACACCCTCCAGCAGAGTCTCATATTTCCTGTAAACCGGATTCCATATAATACAACCATACTCATGTTTAGACCTGACAAGACTTGAAAAAAGTGCAGTTAGAGTGTTCGGATCATTCATATTTCTCGAGTTCCGGATAACAAAGCCCAATCTCTTAAATGCAGCGTTAACCGTTTCATTGATATGTTCAGCAAATGAATATTTTGCATCAATGATAATACCTAAATCCTTCACTGACTCCACCCTGCCCAATGACAAGTCATTAATTTTATAATCGTATATAATTTTATTAAATTTATTAGTTATGGACATTATGATGCACTTGCCGATGTTTAAATCTAATTTATTTATCGCACACCAGCTCGACAGTTGTTCCACATCTCTCTGCAACTCCTGACAATCGTCAACTGTTCTTATAATACGAAATATTTTACAATCGTCTGCAAATAATAATTTGTTACTAGTAATGTTAGAACCTATATCGTTTACAAATAGAGAGAATAAAAGAGGGGCAAGAGATGTGCCCTGTGGCACTCCGCTTGTAACTCGGAAATTACTCGATTTAAACCCTCTCACTTCGACGTACTGATGACGATCGTTCAGATAGGACAAAACAAATTCAGCCAGAGCTTGACTGAACCCGATTCCCAACAATTTAGATATAAGCAAGTTATGATCTACTCTATCGAAATCAGTATAAATAGCATCGTCAGTGTGAAGACAGCAGTTAAAATTCTAGCAGTTAATTCCGAACATTGCCGAATGGGGTATACGGGGGCGATTGATAATTCATAATAATATACACTTTAAACGTATATTACACAAGCACAAATGTGTTACAAATATATAATAATTAATATCAATAAAACAAATTTATTAAATATTAATATTGCAATATTTTTTTTTCAATAAATAGGTAAATCGACATAACATATTTGAAATTAGTGGGTATATGTAGTCAAATAAAAGATTTAGATTCAATATGGTTATATACCCTTACAGACAAATAACATAGATATTTCATTGATTGATCCAGGGCCGTACTCTATGCTATATGTTCACGCGAGTTTTAACTGCTGGCCTCATATCTAAAAACTGGCAAAGCGTGCATTCTTGAAATTAATAGTGTAAGTAGCCAACCAAATGTCCTTATTAAAAATATATGTCAGAATCACTAACACCCCGTCAGAGCCGTACTATATATTTTTTTCTTTCGGCTGCAACTTTTAACTGCTGAGCTCATATCTAAAAACTGGCAAAGCGTGCATTCTTGAAATTAATAGTGTAAGTAGCCAACCATATGTCCTTATCAAAAATATATATCAGAATCACTAACACCCCGTCAGAGCCGTACTATTTATTTTTTCCCCCGCCAGCAACATTTAACTGCTGGCCTCATATCTAAAAACTGGCAAAGCGTGCATTCTTGAAATTAATAGTGTAAATAGTCAACACTATGTCCATATTAAAAATATACGTCAGAATCACTAACACCCCGTCAGAGCCGTACTATTTATTTTTTTCTTTCGGCTGCAACTTTTAACTGCTGACCTCATATCTAAAAACTGGCAAAGCGTGCATTCTTGAAATTAATAGTGTAAGTAGTCAACCCTATAACCTTATTAAAAATATATGTCAGAATCACTAACACCCCGTCAGAGCCGTACTATATATTTTTTTCTTTCGGCTGCAACTGCTGACCTCATATCTAAAAACTGGCAAAGCGTGCATTCTTGAAATTAATACTGTAAGTAGTCAACACTATGTCCTTATCAAAAATATATGTCAGAATCACTAACACCCCGTCAGAGCCGTACTATTTATTTTTTCCCCCGCCATCAACATTTAACTGCTGGCCTCATATCTAAAAACTGGCAAAGCGTGCATTCTTGAAATTAATAGTGTAAATAGCCAACACTATGTCCATATTAAAAATATACGTCAGAATCACTAACACCCCGTCAGAGCCGTACTATTTATTTTTTTCTTTCGGCTGCAACTTTTAACTGCTGACCTCATATCTAAAAACTGGCAAAGCGTGCATTCTTGAAATTAATAGTGTAAGTAGTCAACCCTATGTCCTTATTAAAAATATATGTCAGAATCACTAACACCCCGTCAGAGCAGTACTATATATTTTTTTCTTTCGGCTGCAACTGCTGACCTCATATCTAAAAACTGGCAAAGCGTGCATTCTTGAAATTAATACTGTAAGTAGTCAACACCATGTCCTTATCAAAAATATATGTCAGAATCACTAACACCCCGTCAGAGCCGTACTATTTATTTTTTTCCCCGCCAGCAACATTTAACTGCTGGCCTCATATCTAAAAACTGGCAAAGCGTGCATTCTTGAAATTAATAGTGTAAGTAGCCAACCATATGTCCTTATCAAAAATATATATCAGAATCACTAACACCCCGTCAGAGCCGTACTATTTATTTTTTTCCCCGCCAGCAACATTTAACTGCTGGCCTCATATCTAAAAACTGGCAAAGCGTGCATTCTTGAAATTAATAGTGTAAATAGTCAACACTATGTCCATATTAAAAATATACGTCAGAATCACTAACACCCCGTCAGAGCCGTACTATTTATTTTTTTCTTTCGGCTGCAACTTTTAACTGCTGACCTCATATCTAAAAACTGGCAAAGCGTGCATTCTTGAAATTAATAGTGTAAGTAGTCAACCCTATAACCTTATTAAAAATATATGTCAGAATCACTAACACCCCGTCAGAGCCGTACTATATATTTTTTTCTTTCGGCTGCAACTGCTGACCTCATATCTAAAAACTGGCAAAGCGTGCATTCTTGAAATTAATACTGTAAGTAGTCAACACTATGTCCTTATCAAAAATATATGTCAGAATCACTAACACCCCGTCAGAGCCGTACTATTTATTTTTTCCCCCGCCAGCAACATTTAACTGCTGGCCTCATATCTAAAAACTGGCAAAGCGTGCATTCTTGAAATTAATAGTGTAAGTAGTCAACCCTATGTCCTTATTAAAAATATATGTCAGAATCACTAACACCCCGTCAGAGCCGTACTATTAATTTTTTCTTTCGGCTGCAACTGCTGACCTCATATCTAAAAACTGGCAAAGCGTGCATTCTTGAAATTAATACTGTAAGTAGTCAACACCATGTCCTTATCAAAAATATATGTCAGAATCACTAACACCCCGTCAGAGCCGTACTATTTATTTTTTTCCCCGCCAGCAACATTTAACTGCTGGCCTCATATCTAAAAACTGGCAAAGCGTGCATTCTTGAAATTAATAGTGTAAGTAGTCAACCCTATGTCCTTATCAAAAATATATGTCAGAATCACTAACACCCCGTCAGAGCCGTACTATTTATTTTTTTCTTTCGGCTGCAACTTTTAACTGCTGACCTCATATCTAAAAACTGGCAAAGCGTGCATTCTTGAAATTAATAGTGTAAGTAGTCAACCCTATAACCTTATTAAAAATATATGTCAGAATCACTAACACCCCGTCAGAGCCGTACTATATATTTTTTTCTTTCGGCTGCAACTGCTGACCTCATATCTAAAAACTGGCAAAGCGTGCATTCTTGAAATTAATACTGTAAGTAGTCAACACTATGTCCTTATCAAAAATATATGTCAGAATCACTAACACCCCGTCAGAGCCGTACTATTTATTTTTTCCCCCGCCAGCAACATTTAACTGCTGGCCTCATATCTAAAAACTGGCAAAGCGTGCATTCTTGAAATTAATAGTGTAAATAGCCAACACTATGTCCATATTAAAAATATACGTCAGAATCACTAACACCCCGTCAGAGCCGTACTATTTATTTTTTTCTTTCGGCTGCAACTTTTAACTGCTGACCTCATATCTAAAAACTGGCAAAGCGTGCATTCTTGAAATTAATAGTGTAAGTAGTCAACCCTATGTCCTTATTAAAAATATATGTCAGAATCACTAACACCCCGTCAGAGCCGTACTATATATTTTTTTCTTTCGGCTGCAACTGCTGACCTCATATCTAAAAACTGGCAAAGCGTGCATTCTTGAAATTAATACTGTAAGTAGTCAACACCATGTCCTTATCAAAAATATATGTCAGAATCACTAACACCCCGTCAGAGCCGTACTATTTATTTTTTTCCCCGCCAGCAACATTTAACTGCTGGCCTCATATCTAAAAACTGGCAAAGCGTGCATTCTTGAAATTAATAGTGTAAGTAGTCAACCCTATGTCCTTATCAAAAATATATGTCAGAATCACTAACACCCCGTCAGAGCCGTACTATATATTTTTTTCTTTCGGCTGCAACTGCTGACCTCATATCTAAAAACTGGCAAAGCGTGCATTCTTGAAATTAATAGTGTAAGTAGTCAACCCTATGTCCTTATTAAAAATATATGTCAGAATCACTAACACCCCGTCAGAGCCGTACTATTTATTTTTTTCCCCGCCAGCAACATTTAACTGCTGGCCTCATATCTAAAAACTGGCAAAGCGTGCATTCTTGAAATTAATAGTGTAAGTAGTCAACCCTATGTCCTTATCAAAAATATATGTCAGAATCACTAACACCCCGTCAGAGCCGTACTATTTATTTTTTCCCCCGCCAGCAACTTTTAACTGCTGACCTCATATCAAAAAACTGGCAAAGCGTGCATTCTTGAAATTAATAGTGTAAGTAGTCAACCCTATGTCCTTATTAAAAATATATGTCAGAATCACTAACACCCCGTCAGAGCCGTACTATATATTTTTTTCTTTCGGCTGCAACTGCTGACCTCATATCTAAAAACTGGCAAAGCGTGCATTCTTGAAATTAATAGTGTTAGTAGTCAACCCTATGTCCTTATCAAAAATATATGTCAGAATCACTAACACCCCGTCAGAGCCGTACTATTTATTTTTTTCTTTCGGCTGCAACTTTTAACTGCTGACCTCATATCTAAAAACTGGCAAAGCGTGCATTCTTGAAATTAATAGTGTAAGTAGTCAACCCTATAACCTTATTAAAAATATATGTCAGAATCACTAACACCCCGTCAGAGCCGTACTATATATTTTTTTCTTTCGGCTGCAACTGCTGACCTCATATCTAAAAACTGGCAAAGCGTGCATTCTTGAAATTAATACTGTAAGTAGTCAACACTATGTCCTTATCAAAAATATATGTCAGAATCACTAACACCCCGTCAGAGCCGTACTATTTATTTTTTCCCCCGCCAGCAACATTTAACTGCTGGCCTCATATCTAAAAACTGGCAAAGCGTGCATTCTTGAAATTAATAGTGTAAATAGCCAACACTATGTCCATATTAAAAATATACGTCAGAATCACTAACACCCCGTCAGAGCCGTACTATTTATTTTTTTCTTTCGGCTGCAACTTTTAACTGCTGACCTCATATCTAAAAACTGGCAAAGCGTGCATTCTTGAAATTAATAGTGTAAGTAGTCAACCCTATGTCCTTATTAAAAATATATGTCAGAATCACTAACACCCCGTCAGAGCCGTACTATATATTTTTTTCTTTCGGCTGCAACTGCTGACCTCATATCTAAAAACTGGCAAAGCGTGCATTCTTGAAATTAATACTGTAAGTAGTCAACACCATGTCCTTATCAAAAATATATGTCAGAATCACTAACACCCCGTCAGAGCCGTACTATTTATTTTTTTCCCCGCCAGCAACATTTAACTGCTGGCCTCATATCTAAAAACTGGCAAAGCGTGCATTCTTGAAATTAATAGTGTAAGTAGTCAACCCTATGTCCTTATCAAAAATATATGTCAGAATCACTAACACCCCGTCAGAGCCGTACTATATATTTTTTTCTTTCGGCTGCAACTGCTGACCTCATATCTAAAAACTGGCAAAGCGTGCATTCTTGAAATTAATACTGTAAGTAGTCAACACTATGTCCTTATCAAAAATATATGTCAGAATCACTAACACCCCGTCAGAGCCGTACTATTTATTTTTTTCCCCGCCAGCAACATTTAACTGCTGGCCTCATATCTAAAAACTGGCAAAGCGTGCATTCTTGAAATTAATAGTGTAAATAGCCAACACTATGTCCATATTAAAAATATACGTCAGAATCACTAACACCCCGTCAGAGCCGTACTATTTATTTTTTTCTTTCGGCTGCAACTTTTAACTGCTGACCTCATATCTAAAAACTGGCAAAGCGTGCATTCTTGAAATTAATAGTGTAAGTAGTCAACCCTATGTCCTTATTAAAAATATATGTCAGAATCACTAACACCCCGTCAGAGCCGTACTATATATTTTTTTCTTTCGGCTGCAACTGCTGACCTCATATCTAAAAACTGGCAAAGCGTGCATTCTTGAAATTAATACTGTAAGTAGTCAACACCATGTCCTTATCAAAAATATATGTCAGAATCACTAACACCCCGTCAGAGCCGTACTATTTATTTTTTTCCCCGCCAGCAACATTTAACTGCTGGCCTCATATCTAAAAACTGGCAAAGCGTGCATTCTTGAAATTAATAGTGTAAGTAGTCAACCCTATGTCCTTATCAAAAATATATGTCAGAATCACTAACACCCCGTCAGAGCCGTACTATATATTTTTTTCTTTCGGCTGCAACTGCTGACCTCATATCTAAAAACTGGCAAAGCGTGCATTCTTGAAATTAATAGTGTAAGTAGTCAACCCTATGTCCTTATTAAAAATATATGTCAGAATCACTAACACCCCGTCAGAGCCGTACTATATATTTTTTTCTTTCGGCTGCAACTGCTGACCTCATATCTAAAAACTGGCAAAGCGTGCATTCTTGAAATTAATAGTGTTAGTAGTCAACCCTATGTCCTTATCAAAAATATATGTCAGAATCACTAACACCCCGTCAGAGCCGTACTATTTATTTTTTCCCCCGCCAGCAACTTTTAACTGCTGACCTCATATCTAAAAACTGGCAAAGCGTGCATTCTTGAAATTAATAGTGTTAGTAGTCAACCCTATGTCCTTATCAAAAATATATGTCAGAATCACTAACACCCCGTCAGAGCCGTACTATTTATTTTTTCCCCCGCCAGCAACTTTTAACTGCTGACCTCATATCTAAAAACTGGCAAAGCGTGCATTCTTGAAATTAATAGTGTTAGTAGTCAACCCTATGTCCTTATCAAAAATATATGTCGGAATCACTAACACCCCGTCAGAGCCGTACTATATATTTTTCCCCCGCCGGCAACATTTAACTGCTGGCCTCATATCTAAAAACTGGCAAAGCGTGCATTCTTGAAATTAATAGTGTTAGTAGTCAACCCTATGTCCTTATCAAAAATATATGTCAGAATCACTAACACCCCGTCAGAGCCGTACTATTAATTTTTTCCCCCGCGAGCAACATTTAACTGCTGGCCTCATATCTAAAAACTGGCAAAGCGTGCATTCTTGAAATTAATAGTGTAAGTAGTCAACCCTATGTCCTTATCAAAAATATATGTCAGAATCACTAACACCCCGTCAGAGCCGTACTATATATTTTTTTCTTTCGGCTGCAACTGCTGACCTCATATCTAAAAACTGGCAAAGCGTGCATTCTTGAAATTAATAGTGTAAGTAGTCAACCCTATGTCCTTATTAAAAATATATGTCAGAATCACTAACACCCCGTCAGAGCCGTACTATTTATTTTTTTCCCCGCCAGCAACATTTAACTGCTGGCCTCATATCTAAAAACTGGCAAAGCGTGCATTCTTGAAATTAATAGTGTAAGTAGTCAACCCTATGTCCTTATCAAAAATATATGTCAGAATCACTAACACCCCGTCAGAGCCGTACTATTTATTTTTTCCCCCGCCAGCAACTTTTAACTGCTGACCTCATATCAAAAAACTGGCAAAGCGTGCATTCTTGAAATTAATAGTGTAAGTAGTCAACCCTATGTCCTTATTAAAAATATATGTCAGAATCACTAACACCCCGTCAGAGCCGTACTATATATTTTTTTCTTTCGGCTGCAACTGCTGACCTCATATCTAAAAACTGGCAAAGCGTGCATTCTTGAAATTAATAGTGTTAGTAGTCAACCCTATGTCCTTATCAAAAATATATGTCAGAATCACTAACACCCCGTCAGAGCCGTACTATTTATTTTTTCCCCCGCCAGCAACTTTTAACTGCTGACCTCATATCTAAAAACTGGCAAAGCGTGCATTCTTGAAATTAATAGTGTTAGTAGTCAACCCTATGTCCTTATCAAAAATATATGTCAGAATCACTAACACCCCGTCAGAGCCGTACTATTTATTTTTTCCCCCGCCAGCAACTTTTAACTGCTGACCTCATATCTAAAAACTGGCAAAGCGTGCATTCTTGAAATTAATAGTGTTAGTAGTCAACCCTATGTCCTTATCAAAAATATATGTCGGAATCACTAACACCCCGTCAGAGCCGTACTATATATTTTTCCCCCGCCGGCAACATTTAACTGCTGGCCTCATATCTAAAAACTGGCAAAGCGTGCATTCTTGAAATTAATAGTGTTAGTAGTCAACCCTATGTCCTTATCAAAAATATATGTCAGAATCACTAACACCCCGTCAGAGCCGTACTATTAATTTTTTCCCCCGCGAGCAACATTTAACTGCTGGCCTCATATCTAAAAACTGGCAAAGCGTGCATTCTTGAAATTAATAGTGTAAGTAGTCAACCCTATGTCCTTATCAAAAATATATGTCAGAATCACTAACACCCCGTCAGAGCCGTACTATTTATTTTTTCCCCCGCGAGCAACATTTAACTGCTGGCCTCATATCTAAAAACTGGCAAAGCGTGCATTCTTGAAATTAATACTGTAAGTAGTCAACCCTATGTCCTCTATAAAAATATATGTTTTGCTACGCCATGAAAATATAATTTAGCACTAAAAATGTATCGTTCGAATGTATTCAAATATTTGCTGATGTTATAATTCATCAATTCAAAGAACTTTATTTGAAATAAAAATGACATTTTTAGTGCTAAAATGTATTAAAAAAACTCAATCAGATTATTAAATTATTATCTTTATTTCATACTTCTTTTCCTACAGGGCACGCTCTACAATTATTCAAACTCATATCATGTTAACTTTTGGTTGACACTAATAAACCTTTTTTTAATTAAATTTAACATTTCGCCCACATACCCCGAATTTCAATAAGCTAAAATTAATATGTTTTTTTTTGTTGGACTGTATTGTATAATTACTTAGTATCTTCTGCACAAAGCACACATGCTGCATTCAATAAAATTTAACTTTTCATTTAACGAATTGTTGCATATAGTATGAACAATTCTGTGGCAAAATTGACAATTTAGAGAAATTGATTTATCGACAACGTTACGTCCACATAATAAACATTTACATTTCATATCCGATGATGTATCTAAAATAATCTGTTTTATTCTATCCCTGTAAGAATCAATATCACATGACTGATCAAGAGGCTTCTGTTCTAAAATGTTATTAAAAAAATATATAATATACGGACCGCAATTATATTGATCCATTTGAATTAGATGGGGGCGGGAAATAATTGAAAACTCGTTGTAATCGAACGGATCGTCGAAAATTGCCTCATATTGATTCATAAAATGTTTAAATTTTTCATAATAGATTTCTGCAGTTTTACGTGATGAACCCATGGGATCCAAATAAACAAAAGTTTTTAATTGAAAATCTATTAATATTAAACAAAAATGATTACCACCGACAACTATAGGCATTGCAATAGGCTTATTAAAAAATTTTACTTTTTTTAAAAAATCAGTGGAAAATGAACTGAAGTTTTTGAATATTTCTGTGCCGATAAAATCCTCGATAATTGTGAATGTGCGAAATTTATCCAAAGCTATCATTGCCAAAGTAACTGTAGTTCCCGTTAGCCACGACTTGCCAGACAATGAGTTAAAATCCGAAAATAAAAGCTCCTTTATGGTGATATCCCTGACATCAAAAGTGGCAACAACATATTCACGATCTACGTTTTGATAAAAATTAATGTTATTAACCAAGCCATTGGGAAGACAAATTATATCATGTAGTGTTGTCCATTTTCTCATAGTAAATAATGGAAATTCACGAGATGGTAGTAACAAAGCTGGCATATAATAGAAATAATAAAAACTTTTTAATCGGGGAAACATAATGTTCCAGAATTTGGGGTCCCTACGAATTCTTTCAATTTTCATGTCCAACTTAGTGTAAATAACGAAATCACACCAAGGTCGATTAGTTATTTCTAGAAGTCCTTGAATTTGGCAATAATATTCATGTTTAGTTTTCAAGTTCCCACAAGAATCTAAGTAAGACAGGCTATTTACTTCAATTTTGGAGTTTCTAATGCTATAAGGGCACTTGACTTCAATCAATCCATCATCATCAATGAAACCATCGGGAGATCCTGCTAAATAAATATATTGCTTATGAATAACAAGGCCCGCTTTTTTGAAATGAGATTTGGTTCGAGACACATATAATTTAATGGCATTATTTTCATTACAAACTCCGTAATTTACTGAAGGAATATTATACAAATTGCTGTTCTTCAATATTTGTTTAGCTAAATTTTCACTAGAAGCTGTGAAAACTTTGCCAAAATTTGAAGCGGTTAGGCGAACTTGTCGTTCCTTAACCCAGACATTAGAGCTCCTTTGTGCTAAGGTTTCTTCTTGAAGCAAATTCATCGATCGAGGGGACAGTTTCAATGTTTGTAAATGTTCCGAACACTTGTCACGAAGGATAACTGATATATCATCCTCTCGGTGTATATTGTTCACATCGACATTTGGATTGCTTAAACAAAGGCGGCACATGAATTCGCCAGAATAAGATTTTTCTAGCGTAGAAGAATCACAATTCTGATGAATCCAACCATTACACATATCGCATTGCACCCAGTCGGCAGTTGCATCTAGCCTTCCGCGTAAGCAATACAAGCATTTATCGTCTACAGTATCATTGTGACCAACGTTCTGGAAACATTTTAAATAATTTCCAGAAAAGTGTGTGGAAATTGATGTCTTCGGTCTTTTACACCAATTTTCTTGAGAAGTATGCTCATTTGCATTGAAATCTTCACTGAAAAGCCTTTTTCTCGCAAGTCCTTTTTTTGGGATATTTAGCTGAATTTCTTTATAAATGGAAAGCACATTTACCCTACTTTTTCTAATAAATCGAGATGCTTTTAGATTTTTTTGACCCTCCAATAAAATATTTTTTAATTGTCCAAAATAATTTTCCACAACCGAGTTACTTAACCTGTCAATATTGTATTTTTTTCTGATTAAAATTCCCGCCCACAATGGGCAAAATGGCATATATTTAATTAAAATTAAGTTTAAAAATTCAGGGTTATAAAATACATTGTTTTCTAAGTTACTTCCTTCACTAGACACCACTACATGTTTATCGAACAAGGTTTTGAAAAATTTATAAAAGGGACTGCGTTTATATAGGGCAGTTTCACTTTCATCGACAGAGGCAACAGAAATATCAATATTAATATTGTCAGTATTTTCAGTATTATTATGCATGGCAAATAAACGAGTTTTAGCGAGAATAACGTGCTCATTGATATTGACGGATAACAAAAGTGTTGCTAAATCAACAAACCAATCAGAAATTACATTAATATCACTTTGAAGAATACAAACAGCCAACAAGTTTTTTAAAATTCCTTGAGTCTGTTTTTCGTCCTTAAAATACAGAGCAACATCTTTGGACACCATTTTCATAAAGTGGGCGCAACACATATGTATAGTAATTACATTAGAATCCAAATGTTTTCTATTAAACGCGACTTCAAAAGCTAATTCCAAATATTCGTCAAGTATTAGACGATTGCATGCTCTGGTAATCGCGTGAATGTTTGCAAATGAAAAGTCTGTAACAACAGCGCCAAAAGCTGGCCATTTATTATTCTCTTCACAGAGAGTTCGAAAGTCGTTGAAAATTTTAAATATTGTTTTAGAGTTATGATTAGATGACAACATTTCAAAAATAGGCACAATTCTCCTATTCTGTAAATGATTTATGACTCCGGAATATAAATAAACTCTATTATCCATTGAATTTATTTTTCGTACGATACTCCCAGTTGCGTCAAAATGAATAATGGGAGGAATGCCAATAAGATTTTGTTGGTTTTTCAAAATGGTTAGTTGTTCCATACTGTACGTCTTGACACAAAATGGAATACTTACTTCTTGTAAGTACTCTGGATGATCACGCTGCATTTTTATTAAGTCTAGAATATCATCTTTATCTCTATCCAATTGCGCTAATGCTTCCGATCTGATTTTGCGAACAGTTGCGTCTGATTTAATTTCACCAAGGTTTTTAGTTTTTAAAATGAATTGTGAGTTACAATTTATAATATCATTAGCTTTAGTTACAGATGGTTTTTTACTTAAACAATCTTGCATTTTCAAAACACGATTTATACCCTTTGAGTATGATGTCAAAAATTCATGATGAGAAAAGTTCAATCCTGAACTGTATACATTAACAACTAAATTGGGATGAATAATAATTTTGAATTTTTTGCATTTATATGTATTATGTTTACAGACAGCAAAAATTGTTGTATTTCGTTTAGCGTAATTCGTATATTTAAAAACTATATTACACGTATTATTGGCTGATTGAAAAATTTCTTGTTTCAAATATGAGGGAGCAAAAAAAGAATTTAATTTAGATTTTTGTGATATTAACTGCCATGCTTTTTCTGAAATTGAAAATGTTCCTTCTAAATAATGACAATCTGTATAAGTACAATTTGGAAGACTAGAAACATTTTCAGTACCACGAGGTAAAAGTTCATCAGTTTCATGCTTTGCATTAATTAATTCAAGAGGTACTATTTTTTTTTCAGGAGTGGGTACAACAATTATTGGCTTCTTAGGGTCATCACTGTTATTAATATTTATTTGAAAATTACTCGAAGACGCTGAAGTTACACATTCAAATTCCTGCAGTGAATTGTTGCTGCTATGATAATTTTGAATTGGCGATAAAGGTTTCCAGATATCGTTAATTATTTCTGCATTATCTAATATTGGAGTTGAGCAAACTATAACTTGAGAAACACCGATTGTTTTACAATATTTCGAACATATTGTATGAATTAACTTTCTATTCGCAAGAGAGTTTTTTCTATTTAAAATTTTACATAGGTTTCCATAAAAAGATTTGACATCTCCCCAATACCCACCTGCATCATGAAAATCGCGCGGTGAAAATTTACTATTGGTCAAATACTTAAAAGTTGTTGTTTTTAAAGTTTGTTTTGTATAATGGTTATTATGTTCAAGTACCTGTTTAAATTTGTCGGTGTTTCGTTTAATATAAAGAAAAATTGTATTTGGAAATACTTTTTTCTTAGTTGTACTTAATTCGTTAGATATTTGACGCAATATAGGGTCATTACTTTTTAACGCAGAAAGTGTATCAAAACTTATTTCGGGACATAATTTTAAAGTTGCATTGAGAATTTTTTCTAAATAACTTTTCCTCGTAGTGTCACTCATTGTATAATTTATTGAAATAACAATTTCCTTCCAAATAAATTACCTACGTAAATATTACAAAATATACCGTATCAAAAAAAAAGCAAGTACCTACCTACCAGTAATATACCTACTAATTTTATTTGCTAAACGATTCTATAGTCAAAATACCTTCTTTAAATCACTATTCAATTAACTAAATATAGCAATAAATTTTTACGAGAAATTTTAAAATATCTTACCTATAAACAATAAAATAACACCTAATCAGTATATTATAATATACATTACTCTGTCGCGTATGCGGTTGTTTACATTACTTTGTGCCGCGTGCCGAAAACAATAGGTTTAAAATGTGAAAAAAAATGAAAAAGGTGCCAAGACAATGAATATACCCTTAGATAATTGGGATATAATAGCTATATTTTGTATTGTAGTTATTAAGTATTGTTGGACAACTAAGATAATACTTTAATTTTGTTGTAGGTACCTATATTATAATAGTTATAAATTAAAGCTATAGTGCGTATTATGTTATTAGGAATTCTCTATTTTCAACTCACCTCAGTTGAACTGATCCGATATGGGCAACTCCCATCCATTAATAATAAAAATAATAAAGGCGCGACTATCTATTGAGCTAAACCAAAATGCAATGTGAAAAAAATATTTGCTTTCGAAAATACACTAGAGAAATATTGAGGTGTTTGAAAATACCTGATATTATTTGCTAATATTTGACAGAAAAGGAATTCTCAATCTTAGTTTGGTTTGCAGATAAAATATTTTTAAAGACATCACATTTAAAATTAACTTTATTAAAGGAAATGGTTAATATATATAACAAAGGAGAGATTTAATTAAATAAAACGCCCTCACAAAGCAGGATGAATTTTGACATTAGACGACTACGGCTAATAATAGGTTCGTTGCAACAACCCTCTAAAGCATTATTCCTTATTAACAAGAACACATAATCTGATAAATACAACAATAATTTTAAACGTGCAAAGAGTGCTAATCATCCTGATTTAAAATTTTTAGTAAGGACATAATATGGTTGAATCTTACAGTATTAATGTCAAAAATGCACGCTTTGCCAGTTTTTAGATATGAGGTCAGCAGTTGCAGCCGAAAGAAAAAAATATATAGTACGGCTCTGACGGGGTGTTAGTGATTCTGACATATATTTTTGATAAGGACATAGGGTTGACTACTTACACTATCAATTTCAAGAATGCACGCTTTGCCAGTTTTTAGATATGAGGTCAGCAGTTAAAAGTTTGCTGGCGGGGGAAAAAATAAATAGTACGGCTCTGACGGGGTGTTAGTGATTCTGACATATATTTTTGATAAGGACATAGGGTTGACTACTAACACTATTAATTTCAAGAATGCACGCTTTGCCAGTTTTTAGATATGAGGCCAGCAGTTAAATGTTGCTGGCGGGGGAAAAAATATATAGTACGGCTCTGACGGGGTGTTAGTGATTCTGACATATATTTTTGATATGGACATAGGGTTGACTACTTACACTATTAATTTCAAGAATGCACGCTTTGCCAGTTTTTTGATATGAGGTCAGCAGTTGCAGCCGAAAGAAAAAAATATATAGTACGGCTCTGACGGGGTGTTAGTGATTCTGACATATATTTTTGATAAGGACATAGGGTTGACTACTAACACTATTAATTTCAAGAATGCACGCTTTGCCAGTTTTTTGATATGAGGTCAGCAGTTAAAAGTTGCTGGCGGGGGAAAAAATAAATAGTACGGCTCTGACGGGGTGTTAGTGATTCTGACATATATTTTTGATAAGGACATAGTGTTGACTACTTACAGTATTAATTTCAAGAATAAGTAAGTAAGTAAGTAAGTAAGTAACTTTATTCATGTTAATGCATTACAGTAATGCTTACAATCGTCAGTGGTAACAAACACAATGTATAAAGCGTACAAGTAAACAACACAACTTATACTATTTACATGAGTCTTTCATAAACATATAACATCACAGTTATAAAGTGTACACACAATAAAACATTTTACACGATAACAGTACTGTTAAAATAGTCATTCACGCTAAAAAAGGCTTTTGATAGAAGCCACGATTTAATCTTAGTTTTAAACAATTTGTCCGACAGGGACTTGACTTCAGTAGGAAGTTTATTATATAGCTTGGGAGCCAAATAGTTTGGTCCGTTCTGACATCTTTGAAGTCTTTGATATTCGACAATAAAGTGATCCCTATATCTGGTTTCATATCCGTGCAGATCCTGAGACCTGCTGTATGCACCACAATTTTTTTTTACATAGATCAGGCTCTCGAGGATGAACAACGATGGGAGTGTCAGAATATTATTATCTATAAAAGCCTGTCTGCAATCCTCTCCATATTTGAGGCCCTCCAGAACCCTAACTGCTTTCCTTTGCATACCAAATACCCTCGACGCACCAGCTGCGTGGCCCCACATCAAAATCGCATACGCAATGTGACTGTGAACCAGAGCAAAATAAGCAGTGCGCACTACACTCTTTGAAGCACACTGAGACAAGTTGCGCAAGGCAAACACACCCGACCTCAACCGTCTTGAGATAATCTCCGTGTGTTCATCCCATTTCAGTTTAGGATCCAACCACACGCCCAGGAACCTTACCACACCATCGCTACCACAGTAATTGTCGTTGGACTTGAGTGAAAACAGCATTCGCACTGTCTTATTGGTATTCAGAAAGAGCTTATTAGATTCGAACCAGTTCGCAACAGCAGATTCTGCCTGAGAAGACTCAGCAAGAACGATATCCAGATTATTATTTCTGTATGTGAAAGCAGTGTCATCCGCAAACTGTTCGAACGTAAGATTTTCTTGATTTTGTATCGGTAAGTCATTCACAAAGATTAAAAACAACAGTGGGCCCAACACAGAACCTTGAGGCACACCAATTGTAATTGGCAGACTTTCCGATATTCCTTTGTTAGTGCGTACTTTCTGAATACGTTCACTCAAGAAACTCGCCAACAGACTAACGCTTGAAGTATCAAACTTATAATATTTGAGCTTCCGCAGCAAGATATCGTGGGGAACGCAGTCAAATGCCTTACTCAAGTCACAGAAAACCGTGAGAGCACTTTGCCTTTTATTGAATGCATCAAGTATGCCCGAAATTAGATCATGGATGGCGGACACAGTGTTGCGACCACCACGAAAACCAAACTGGGAGTCCGCGAACAACCCATGCCGCTCAAAGTGCCACATTATTCGAGAAGCCATCGCCCTCTCAACAATCTTAGAAAATATTGGTAATAGCGATATTGGGCGATAATTTTCGGGCTCATTCTTATCGCCTTTCTTGAATATAGGAACCACTACGGCCCGCTTTAGGACTTCAGGGAATATTCCTTCCCTGAAGCATAAGT
The DNA here is from genome assembly GCA_911728435.2 of Apoderus coryli. Lineage (NCBI taxonomy): Eukaryota > Metazoa > Arthropoda > Insecta > Coleoptera > Attelabidae > Apoderus > Apoderus coryli. The sequence continues at coordinate 2,310,201 of OU452204.1, read as the reverse complement.
TTATCAATTGTGTGAGTGGCACAAGAATTAGTTCTCTAATTGATTTAACACTTTTGACATTCAAGCCGTAAACATCACGACTCGGTTTGTTTTTTAAATTAGATATTATATCACGCACCTCTATATACCCAATCCCATCAAAAGAGAACTCTCCGTCAGGAACCCTCAATTTCTGTAGATATTGCATAGGATCCCTGCGTGCATTGACCGGAACTTTGCTAGATAGATCATGGGCTATATTCACAAAAAAATTATTTAAAGCTTCCGGTTCAATATTACAGAGGTCCTCATCTCTATTTATAGCACCTCTGTGTTCATTAATTACTTTCCAGATTGTTCTTGTAGGATTTGAGGACCTCTGTATTACATTATTATTGAAAACAATTTTGGCACGTTTAATATCTGTCCTATATTGGCTCCTCATTTGATTTCTTTCATGGCGGAGAGCCTCCGACGGAGAACAGCAATAAAATTCATTCAAGGCATGCAGACGGTCTCTCATATCTCTCAAATGATCACTAAACCAGCCTGCAGATGAACCGGTGTTCCTTTTACATGTAATTTTCCTCTCAGGAAATGATCTGACAAAGCACTCCTCCAAGACACACACAAACGTCTGAAACTTCCCATTCACATCCACCCCCGATTCACACACAAAATCCCATGAGAGATCTCTCACCATATTGTGATAGCCAAACTGTCCCCGCTGAGTGATAGGCCTGCACACCCTAGTCACAGATCCAGAAAGCCCCTCACAACCATTCACCTCGAACCGAATGTGCTGAGCCTCGGAATGATCCGATAAATTCAAATTTATATTCTCAGACCTGCACGTGTCCAGGGAAAAGTTAATGAATACATTATCTAAGCAGTTATTTCCACGGGTGGCACCATGAATCTGCTGTTCTAATCCGAAAGACTCCATTAGGTCACACAGTTGAACACATTTTGTGTCTTTGGTGTCAAAACGGACATTAAAATCGCCAGTAATAATAATTTGTTTACCAAAACCAATTTTGTCAATTACAGCGTGCAAGATTCCCAAGAATTCATCAAAATTCCCTGCCGGACTTCTGTAAATACAAGCAATATATACATTACAACTCTTTATACAGACACAACAAACTTCTATACATTTCTCTATACTGTACAATGATATAAAATCACAATTTGTTACTTCTATAGAAGATCTCACCAAAATGACAGAGCCACCGCACTTGGAGAGCGATCTACAAAAGTAGGCACCAACCTTAAAACCACTAACATTTAGAAGTTCCATTTCTTGAGCACATAGATGATGTTCGCTCAAACATATGATCGACAATGTCAAATCAGACAATACCACTTCCAGTTCACCAATTTTATTACGCAATGATCTAATATTGGAGTGCATAAGCGTTAGGAATTGTTTATCACCGGTGCCTCCACATCTTACGTTATTTTTGTCATCTATTGGTTTCCGCCATTGGCCTGATAACCGAGGCTTCTGAGATTCAGAAAATTATTCAATACAACACCCTCCGGCCAGAATTCAGGTGCGAACACTTTGTTTTTGTGATCCGTAGGGACACCCAATTTAAAAGAATTTACATATCGATCTTTTTTTGTTTTTAACTTTTCGCAAATACAATTCGCAGTGTTGTTAAGTTTTAAATAATTCAAAATATGGTTTGATGTCGTGTCTATGGTAAATCCAGAAATAAACAGCCAAGAATATCGCTTCGCGATTTGTAAGCTTCCGGTAGTGTTCTGATTATTTCCGCGTATTGGAGGAGGTCTTAAAGCTGTATTAAGTGTATTTTTGTTTTTATTTTTATTTCCGGAACCTTTCCTAGTAACGTTGACCCACGCTTCACCAGACTTTTCGTTAACTTTATTCTTACTATAGCGTTCTTCACTATTATTACATCCCGAAAGGCCGATGATTTCCTCACACGTTATATCGGTGTTCACTTTCAGTAGTGCTGATGCTACCTGCTGTTCAGTGATCATGTTTCGATTTGCATGCTTTGTTACCTTTGCACCTCTTGCGTGTGTCTTCAAAGATATATTTTTATGGTGTACTTCATGTGTCGAGGAGGGATTTGCCTCATGTTTGTTAGCCTTCGATGTGTTTGGCTGCTGTGCATTGTGAACCTGAGAGGGCGATGGCGCATCCCGAGGAGCATCCCCAGCTCGGCCGCTCATATGACACAACATTTCGGCACCATCATTCGTTCTATCTAGTACCAATAATAATTGATCTTCAATTCTCTTGAACCTGTCATCAAAGTGATGCAGCAATTGTTGCTTCATTGATGTCACAATCTCCATTTTCAGGTCGTTATTCTGGACAGTTTGAGCCGAAACCACAATTGATTCTGCAGCCGGTATATCCTTGCCGACAGTTCTACTCTCATTAGTTTGAGTTGTAGTATCCAGCTTCTCACTCCGATTCTCTCTCACTGACAATTGTTTAAGCTTTTCATTTAGTTTCTCTATTTGTTCGTCTTTCATCTTAATTTCATTACAGTAGCTCTGTTCAATATCAGTTACGTCAGCTTCAAATATCACAGATCTTCTTTTAATACGCTCGATGTGTTGATCCCGTTCCTGTATTTCTTGCTTCAACTCATTAACAAATTCGTTTAGTAGAGTTACTTCATCTTCAAGTTTTTTAACATTGTCTTCCCTAGAACACTTCTTAGAACAATAGATCTTGTGCTTATTCACTATCATTACGTCTCTCTTTTTTTCTGAACAATTCATGTGTAAAATAGCGTCACATGATAGGCAGAATAATGCATCTACTTTATCTTTTTTACAACATTTATAGCGAATATCCATCTTACCAAGTTTATATTTATTCTCTAACAAATAATCGACCACTGGTGGAAAGAAACCACAGCTTATCACAAGCAATTGTATACTCGTGTTATCAACAAACACCAGCACAAAAAAACAACAATAGCACAATGTTGATGTCGAGATGCTTAGTGTATTTTGTTGATGTTTTTTGGTTTACACACAATTTCACATTTGCATACTGTTTTTACTAAATAGATATCAACGTATTTTTTTATTTATTCATTTGTTCACTTATTTATTCATTCATTTATCATTCAATTCAATTCGGAATTATACACACACACACAGTCAATCGGTTTGTATAAAAATAAAACTCCTGCACGCTTTGCCAGTTTTTAGAAATGAGGTCAGCAGTTGCAGCCGAAAGAAAAAAATATATAGTACGGCTCTGACGGGGTGTTAGTGATTCTGACATATATTTTTGATAAGGACATAGGGTTGACTACTTACACTATTAATTTCAAGAATGCACGCTTTGCCAGTTTTTTGATATGAGGTCAGCAGTTAAAAGTTGCTGGCGGGGGAAAAAAATAAATAGTACGGCTCTGACGGGGTGTTAGTGATTCTGACATATATTTTTGATAAGGACATAGGGTTGACTACTTACACTATTAATTTCAAGAATGCACGCTTTGCCAGTTTTTTGATATGAGGTCAGCAGTTAAAAGTTGCTGGCGGGGGAAAAAATAAATAGTACGGCTCTGACGGGGTGTTAGTGATTCTGACGTATATTTTTAATATGGACATAGTGTTGACTATTTACAGTAATAATTTCAAGAATGCACGCTTTGCCAGTTTTTGGATATGAGGTCAGCAGTTAAAAGTTGCTGGCGGGGGAAAAAATAAATAGTACGGCTCTGACGGGGTGTTAGTGATTCTGACATATATTTTTGATAAGGACATAGGGTTGACTACTTACACTATTAATTTCAAGAATGCACGCTTTGCCAGTTTTTTGATATGAGGTCAGCAGTTAAAAGTTGCTGGCGGGGGAAAAAATAAATAGTACGGCTCTGACGGGGTGTTAGTGATTCTGACATATATTTTTGATAAGGACATAGGGTTGACTACTAACACTATTAATTTCAAGAATGCACGCTTTGCCAGTTTTTAGATATGAGGTCAGCAGTTAAAAGTTGCAGCCGAAAGAAAAAAATATATAGTACGGCTCTGACGGGGTGTTAGTGATTTTGACATATATTTTTGATAAGGACATAGTGTTGACTACTTACAGTATTAATTTCAAGAATGCACGCTTTGCCAGTTTTTAGAAATGAGGTCAGCAGTTGCAGCCGAAAGAAAAAAATATATAGTACGGCTCTGACGGGGTGTTAGTGATTCTGACATATATTTTTGATAAGGACATAGGGTTGACTACTTACACTATTAATTTCAAGAATGCACGCTTTGCCAGTTTTTAGATATGAGGTCAGCAGTTAAAAGTTTGCTGGCGGGGGAAAAAATAAATAGTACGGCTCTGACGGGGTGTTAGTGATTCTGACATATATTTTTGATAAGGACATAGGGTTGACTACTAACACTATTAATTTCAAGAATGCACGCTTTGCCAGTTTTTAGATATGAGGCCAGCAGTTAAATGTTGCTGGCGGGGGAAAAAATATATAGTACGGCTCTGACGGGGTGTTAGTGATTCTGACATATATTTTTGATATGGACATAGGGTTGACTACTTACACTATTAATTTCAAGAATGCACGCTTTGCCAGTTTTTAGATATGAGGTCAGCAGTTAAAAGTTGCTGGCGGGGGAAAAAATAAATAGTACGGCTCTGACGGGGTGTTAGTGATTCTGACATATATTTTTGATAAGGACATAGGGTTGACTACTAACACTATTAATTTCAAGAATGCACGCTTTGCCAGTTTTTAGATATGAGGTCAGCAGTTAAAAGTTGCAGCCGAAAGAAAAAAATATATAGTACGGCTCTGACGGGGTGTTAGTGATTTTGACATATATTTTTGATAAGGACATAGTGTTGACTACTTACAGTATTAATTTCAAGAATGCACGCTTTGCCAGTTTTTAGAAATGAGGTCAGCAGTTGCAGCCGAAAGAAAAAAATATATAGTACGGCTCTGACGGGGTGTTAGTGATTCTGACATATATTTTTGATAAGGACATAGGGTTGACTGCTTACACTATTAATTTCAAGAATGCACGCTTTGCCAGTTTTTAGATATGAGGTCAGCAGTTAAAAGTTTGCTGGCGGGGGAAAAAATAAATAGTACGGCTCTGACGGGGTGTTAGTGATTCTGACATATATTTTTGATAAGGACATAGGGTTGACTACTAACACTATTAATTTCAAGAATGCACGCTTTGCCAGTTTTTAGATATGAGGCCAGCAGTTAAATGTTGCTGGCGGGGGAAAAAATATATAGTACGGCTCTGACGGGGTGTTAGTGATTCTGACATATATTTTTGATATGGACATAGGGTTGACTACTTACACTATTAATTTCAAGAATGCACGCTTTGCCAGTTTTTAGATATGAGGCCAGCAGTTAAATGTTGCTCGCGGGGGAAAAATTAATAGTACGGCTCTGACGGGGTGTTAGTGATTCTGACATATATTTTTGATAAGGACATAGGGTTGACTACTTATACTATTAATTTCAAGAATGCACGCTTTGCCAGTTTTTAGATATGAGGTCAGCAGTTAAAAGTTGCAGCCGAAAGAAAAAAATATATAGTACGGCTCTGACGGGGTGTTAGTGATTTTGACATATATTTTTGATAAGGACATAGTGTTGACTACTTACAGTATTAATTTCAAGAATGCACGCTTTGCCAGTTTTTAGAAATGAGGTCAGCAGTTGCAGCCGAAAGAAAAAAATATATAGTACGGCTCTGACGGGGTGTTAGTGATTCTGACATATATTTTTGATAAGGACATAGGGTTGACTACTTACACTATTAATTTCAAGAATGCACGCTTTGCCAGTTTTTAGATATGAGGTCAGCAGTTAAAAGTTTGCTGGCGGGGGAAAAAATAAATAGTACGGCTCTGACGGGGTGTTAGTGATTCTGACATATATTTTTGATAAGGACATAGGGTTGACTACTAACACTATTAATTTCAAGAATGCACGCTTTGCCAGTTTTTAGATATGAGGCCAGCAGTTAAATGTTGCTGGCGGGGGAAAAAATATATAGTACGGCTCTGACGGGGTGTTAGTGATTCTGACATATATTTTTGATATGGACATAGGGTTGACTACTTACACTATTAATTTCAAGAATGCACGCTTTGCCAGTTTTTAGATATGAGGCCAGCAGTTAAATGTTGCTCGCGGGGGAAAAATTAATAGTACGGCTCTGACGGGGTGTTAGTGATTCTGACATATATTTTTGATAAGGACATAGGGTTGACTACTTATACTATTAATTTCAAGAATGCACGCTTTGCCAGTTTTTAGAAATGAGGTCAGTAGTTGCAACCGAAAGAAAAAAATATATAGTACGGCTCTGACGGGGTGTTAGTGATTCTGACATATATTTTTGATAAGGACATAGGGTTGACTACTTACACTATTAATTTCAAGAATGCACGCTTTGCCAGTTTTTTGATATGAGGTCAGCAGTTAAAAGTTGCTGGCGGGGGAAAAAATAAATAGTACGGCTCTGACGGGGTGTTAGTGATTCTGACATATATTTTTGATAAGGACATAGGGTTGACTACTAACACTATTAATTTCAAGAATGCACGCTTTGCCAGTTTTTTGATATGAGGTCAGCAGTTGCAGCCGAAAGAAAAAAATATATAGTACGGCTCTGACGGGGTGTTAGTGATTCTGACATATATTTTTGATAAGGACATAGGGTTGACTACTAACACTATTAATTTCAAGAATGCACGCTTTGCCAGTTTTTTGATATGAGGTCAGCAGTTAAAAGTTGCTGGCGGGGGAAAAAATAAATAGTACGGCTCTGACGGGGTGTTAGTGATTCTGACATATATTTTTGATAAGGACATAGGGTTGACTACTAACACTATTAATTTCAAGAATGCACGCTTTGCCAGTTTTTAGATATGAGGTCAGCAGTTAAAAGTTGCAGCCGAAAGAAAAAAATATATAGTACGGCTCTGACGGGGTGTTAGTGATTTTGACATATATTTTTGATAAGGACATAGTGTTGACTACTTACAGTATTAATTTCAAGAATGCACGCTTTGCCAGTTTTTAGAAATGAGGTCAGCAGTTGCAGCCGAAAGAAAAAAATATATAGTACGGCTCTGACGGGGTGTTAGTGATTCTGACATATATTTTTGATAAGGACATTGGGTTGACTACTTACACTATTAATTTCAAGAATGCACGCTTTGCCAGTTTTTTGATATAAGGTCAGCAGTTAAAAGTTGCAGCCGAAAGAAAAAAATAAATAGTACGGCTCTGACGGGGTGTTAGTGATTCTGACGTATATTTTTAATATGGACATAGTGTTGACTATTTACAGTAATAATTTCAAGAATGCACGCTTTGCCAGTTTTTGGATATGAGGTCAGCAGTTAAAAGTTGCTGGCGGGGGAAAAAATAAATAGTACGGCTCTGACGGGGTGTTAGTGATTCTGACATATATTTTTGATAAGGAGATAGGGTTGACTACTAACACTATTAATTTCAAGAATGCACGCTTTGCCAGTTTTTAGATATGAGGTCAGCAGTTAAAAGTTGCAGCCGAAAGAAAAAAATATATAGTACGGCTCTGACGGGGTGTTAGTGATTCTGACATATATTTTTGATAAGGACATAGGGTTGACTACTTACACTATTAATTTCAAGAATGCACGCTTTGCCAGTTTTTAGATATGAGGCCAGCAGTTAAATGTTGCTGGCGGGGAAAAAAATAAATAGTACGGCTCTGACGGGGTGTTAGTGATTCTGGCATATATTTTTGATAAGGACATAGGGTTGACTACTAACACTATTAATTTCAAGAATGCACGCTTTGCCAGTTTTTAGATATGAGGTCAGCAGTTAAAAGTTGCAGCCGAAAGAAAAAAATATATAGTACGGCTCTGACGGGGTGTTAGTGATTTTGACATATATTTTTGATAAGGACATAGTGTTGACTACTTACAGTATTAATTTCAAGAATGCACGCTTTGCCAGTTTTTAGAAATGAGGTCAGCAGTTGCAGCCGAAAGAAAAAAATATATAGTACGGCTCTGACGGGGTGTTAGTGATTCTGACATATATTTTTGATAAGGACATAGGGTTGACTACTTACACTATTAATTTGAAGAATGCACGCTTTGCCAGTTTTTTGATATGAGGTCAGCAGTTAAAAGCTGCTGGCAGGGGAAAAAATAAATAGTACGGCTCTGACGGGGTGTTAGTGATTCTGACATATATTTTTGATAAGGACATAGGGTTGACTACTTACACTATTAATTTCAAGAATGCACGCTTTGCCAGTTTTTAGATATGAGGCCAGCAGTTAAATGTTGCTGGCGGGGGAAAAAATAAATAGTACGGCTCTGACGGGGTGTTAGTGATTCTGACATATATTTTTGATAAGGACATAGGGTTGACTACTTACACTATTAATTTCAAGAATGCACGCTTTGCCAGTTTTTAGATATGAGGTCAGCAGTTAAAAGTTGCAGCCGAAAGAAAAAAATATATAGTACGGCTCTGACGGGGTGTTAGTGATTTTGACATATATTTTTGATAAGGACATAGTGTTGACTACTTACAGTATTAATTTCAAGAATGCACGCTTTGCCAGTTTTTAGAAATGAGGTCAGCAGTTGCAGCCGAAAGAAAAAAATATATAGTACGGCTCTGACGGGGTGTTAGTGATTCTGACATATATTTTTGATAAGGACATAGGGTTGACTACTTGCACTATTAATTTCAAGAATGCACGCTTTGCCAGTTTTTTGATATGAGGTCAGCAGTTAAAAGCTGCTGGCAGGGGAAAAAATAAATAGTACGGCTCTGACGGGGTGTTAGTGATTCTGACATATATTTTTGATAAGGACATAGGGTTGACTACTTACACTATTAATTTCAAGAATGCACGCTTTGCCAGTTTTTAGATATGAGGCCAGCAGTTAAATGTTGCTGGCGGGGGAAAAAATAAATAGTACGGCTCTGACGGGGTGTTAGTGATTCTGACATATATTTTTGATAAGGACATAGGGTTGACTACTTACACTATTAATTTCAAGAATGCACGCTTTGCCAGTTTTTAGATATGAGGCCAGCAGTTAAATGTTGCTGGCGGGGAAAAAAATAAATAGTACGGCTCTGACGGGGTGTTAGTGATTCTGACATATATTTTTGATAAGGACATAGTGTTGACTACTTACAGTATTAATTTCAAGAATGCACGCTTTGCCAGTTTTTAGAAATGAGGTCAGCAGTTGCAGCCGAAAGAAAAAAATATATAGTACGGCTCTGACGGGGTGTTAGTGATTCTGACATATATTTTTGATAAGGACATAGGGTTGACTACTTACACTATTAATTTCAAGAATGCACGCTTTGCCAGTTTTTTGATATAAGGTCAGCAGTTAAAAGTTGCAGCCGAAAGAAAAAAATAAATAGTACGGCTCTGACGGGGTGTTAGTGATTCTGACGTATATTTTTAATATGGACATAGTGTTGACTATTTACAGTAATAATTTCAAGAATGCACGCTTTGCCAGTTTTTGGATATGAGGTCAGCAGTTAAAAGTTGCTGGCGGGGGAAAAAATAAATAGTACGGCTCTGACGGGGTGTTAGTGATTCTGACATATATTTTTGATAAGGAGATAGGGTTGACTACTAACACTATTAATTTCAAGAATGCACGCTTTGCCAGTTTTTAGATATGAGGTCAGCAGTTAAAAGTTGCAGCCGAAAGAAAAAAATATATAGTACGGCTCTGACGGGGTGTTAGTGATTCTGACATATATTTTTGATAAGGACATAGGGTTGACTACTTACACTATTAATTTCAAGAATGCACGCTTTGCCAGTTTTTAGATATGAGGCCAGCAGTTAAATGTTGCTGGCGGGGAAAAAAATAAATAGTACGGCTCTGACGGGGTGTTAGTGATTCTGACATATATTTTTGATAAGGACATAGGGTTGACTACTAACACTATTAATTTCAAGAATGCACGCTTTGCCAGTTTTTAGATATGAGGTCAGCAGTTAAAAGTTGCAGCCGAAAGAAAAAAATATATAGTACGGCTCTGACGGGGTGTTAGTGATTTTGACATATATTTTTGATAAGGACATAGTGTTGACTACTTACAGTATTAATTTCAAGAATGCACGCTTTGCCAGTTTTTAGAAATGAGGTCAGCAGTTGCAGCCGAAAGAAAAAAATATATAGTACGGCTCTGACGGGGTGTTAGTGATTCTGACATATATTTTTGATAAGGACATAGGGTTGACTACTTACACTATTAATTTCAAGAATGCACGCTTTGCCAGTTTTTTGATATGAGGTCAGCAGTTAAAAGCTGCTGGCAGGGGAAAAAATAAATAGTACGGCTCTGACGGGGTGTTAGTGATTCTGACATATATTTTTGATAAGGACATAGGGTTGACTACTTACACTATTAATTTCAAGAATGCACGCTTTGCCAGTTTTTAGATATGAGGCCAGCAGTTAAATGTTGCTGGCGGGGGAAAAAATAAATAGTACGGCTCTGACGGGGTGTTAGTGATTCTGACATATATTTTTGATAAGGACATAGGGTTGACTACTTACACTATTAATTTCAAGAATGCACGCTTTGCCAGTTTTTAGATATGAGGCCAGCAGTTAAATGTTGCTGGCGGGGGAAAAAATAAATAGTACGGCTCTGACGGGGTGTTAGTGATTCTGACATATATTTTTGATAAGGACATAGGGTTGACTACTTACACTATTAATTTCAAGAATGCACGCTTTGCCAGTTTTTAGATATGAGGCCAGCAGTTAAATGTTGCTGGCGGGGAAAAAAAATAAATAGTACGGCTCTGACGGGGTGTTAGTGATTCTGACATATATTTTTGATAAGGACATAGTGTTGACTACTTACAGTATTAATTTCAAGAATGCACGCTTTGCCAGTTTTTAGATATGAGGTCAGCAGTTGCAGTCGAAAGAAAAAAATATATAGTACGGCTCTGACGGGGTGTTAGTGATTCTGACATATATTTTTAATAAGGACATAGGGTTGACTACTTACACTATTAATTTCAAGAATGCACGCTTTGCCAGTTTTTAGATATGAGGTCAGCAGTTAAAAGTTGCAGCCGAAAGAAAAAAATAAATAGTACGGCTCTGACGGGGTGTTAGTGATTCTGACGTATATTTTTAATATGGACATAGTGTTGACTATTTACACTATTAATTTCAAGAATGCACGCTTTGCCAGTTTTTAGATATGAGGCCAGCAGTTAAATGTTGCTGGCGGGGGAAAAAATAAATAGTACGACTCTGACGGGGTGTTAGTGATTCTGACATATATTTTTGATAAGGACATAGTGTTGACTACTTACAGTATTAATTTCAAGAATGCACGCTTTGCCAGTTTTTAGATATGAGGTCAGCAGTTGCAGCCGAAAGAAAAAAATATATAGTACGGCTCTGACGGGGTGTTAGTGATTCTGACATATATTTTTAATAAGGACATAGGGTTGACTACTTACACTATTAATTTCAAGAATGCACGCTTTGCCAGTTTTTAGATATGAGGTCAGCAGTTAAAAGTTGCAGCCGAAAGAAAAAAATAAATAGTACGGCTCTGACGGGGTGTTAGTGATTCTGACGTATATTTTTAATATGGACATAGTGTTGACTATTTACACTATTAATTTCAAGAATGCACGCTTTGCCAGTTTTTAGATATGAGGCCAGCAGTTAAATGTTGCTGGCGGGGGAAAAAATAAATAGTACGGCTCTGACGGGGTGTTAGTGATTCTCATATATATTTTTGATAAGGACATATGGTTGGCTACTTACACTATTAATTTCAAGAATGCACGCTTTGCCAGTTTTTAGATATGAGCTCAGCAGTTAAAAGTTGCAGCCGAAAGAAAAAAATATATAGTACGGCTCTGACGGGGTGTTAGTGATTCTGACATATATTTTTAATAAGGACATTTGGTTGGCTACTTACACTATTAATTTCAAGAATGCACGCTTTGCCAGTTTTTAGATATGAGGCCAGCAGTTAAAACTCGCGTGAACATATAGCATAGAGTACGGCCCTGGATCAATCAATGAAATATCTATGTTATTTGTCTGTAAGGGTATATAACCATATTGAATCTAAATCTTTTATTTGACTACATATACCTACTAATTTCAAATATGTTATGTCGATTTACCTATTTATTGAAAAAAAAATATTGCAATATTAATATTTAATAAATTTGTTTTATTGATATTAATTATTATATATTTGTAACACATTTGTGCTTGTGTAATATACGTTTAAAGTGTATATTATTATGAATTATCAATCGCCCCCGTATACCCCATTCGGCAATGTTCGGAATTAACTGCTAGAATTTTAACTGCTGTCTTCACACTGGTAATAGCATCAACTTGATATTTTTTATCCAGTGCACGACCAACAAACTGTGAAAAACATGACAGGTTTGAAATAGTGCTCCTTTTAGGATAGAAACCATGTTGTTCAGGAATCAATACGTGTTTTAACTGGAAGAAAAGAGCTTCACACAACGACATCTCAAAAACCCTCGAAAATGCCGATGTGATAGACACTGGTCTATAATTGTGTATCTGCGATTTGTCACCTTTTTTGAATATCGGCGAAACCCTCGCACTCTTTCACACTTCTGGGTAAGATCTTCTTTTTAATGATAAATTAAATATATAGGACAAAGGTTTAATAAACACTGTAGCACAGTCTCTAACAATAAATTGTGTAAATGGGCCTTGGCACATTTTCGGTTTCAATTTCTTTAATGATGCTAATATCACAGTGTCACTAAGATTGTCGACACATATAATATCATTGCCTAACAATTCAATATCATTCTTTAGTATATAGGCGTCAGCAGCTGTATACACAGAGCTGAAATATGCTGCAAAAGACTCCACTACATCCTTAGGATTACCAACTTCTTGATCATTGAAATAAAGAGTTTCGGGAATCGACGTGGAATTGCCTTTTGATCTAATAAATGACCAAAAACGTTTGGGATCAGAAACAAGTTGTCTCTCAACAGTACGAGTGTAACTAGTATACGCACTTTCAATTTTAGCCTTAATCGTGCCTCTTAATGATTTAAACAACTGCTGCTGATAAGTAGATCCTGTTCTCCTAAATTTTACATAATGAAAAAAAAATACAATTTTACAGCACGTGATTATCGGGTTTAAGTAGAGAAACTAAAGTTATATTTATTAAACATTATTATTATTACTAGGTAGTATAACATAACTAATTAAATATGTAAAAAAATGGTAACATAAAAAACAACAAACAATTTCTGTATCACCGTTGATTGAATATTTCAATCAACGGTATCACCCTTTTTATGAACCATAGAGATTATACCACTGAGAAGGTAAAACAAGTGATTAATTAATTTTCGAGAATAATAAACATAATAATATAAATGCCAATTTTTTGGTTTTTGATAAACTCTTATAACACCCCATCCAAAGCCGAAACCTCAAAAGCATTACGCGCATTCGCATATTAGGTTTAATATTTTACTGTCAAAAGCGTTCCGTTTGCTTTAGTATCTTCAGTACATATTTAATTTTAGAATTTAGAACACATTTCTCAGTACTTTCAGTTAGGGTTGCTAGGCGTCCTAATTTAGGTGATATTTATTGTTTCGCTTTGTCCCGCACCCCACGCGTACGATATATTGTCCCGCTTTTTATGAAAATCCCGTTTGCCACCTTAAAACGCGAAAAAATATGTACCCAAATATAATAATAAAACAAACCCTGTTAATTTTTTTTTATTGCTTTTTTCCGGCCGATTTGCAATCTAACACATGTTATTTAAAATTTCCTCGTATTTCACTTACGTGGGTAGACATTAGGAAAAAGAATTGTTGACATACTATAAAATTTTGTCTTCAGTCCCAACGAATTTATGATGAGAAAATTAAAAATTTAGCTAAGAGCTGTATTTTTAAGATTTATTTTTTACTTTTCATATAAGGGCATTGACCTTGAAACCTAAAACTAATTTTCGTCTGCGACACATTATTTTCCCCCTACAATCCACTTTGTCCCGCTTTTATAAAGTCCAAGATGATCAGTAAAATCATTGAGTTCAGTAAGTTTTGGAACATAGCCATAATCGAAGAAAAATTTGACAACTTCTGTCATTTAAAAACAATTCTGCCAGAATTAGTTCAAGTGAATAGTATTAAAATAAATATAATATAATGTTTTTATATTTGTATATTATTGTGAAAGTTGAATAATTTAAATTTGTTGGAAGCAAGTATCTAATCATATTCTAGGTGTAAATATATTGTGTAGTGTGTGGGTTTGTTGAGGAAAATGTGCTGGAATATGTATGTGGTGAAATTAAAAAAAAATAGCATGTTGTTTTCTTATGGAAACCTATAAGAAAAGCACACACATCTTTTTGACTTTACTTTGATGAAAAGATTGACGATTTGCGATTTTAAAAATATGTCCTTTTAAAGGAGCTTCAACAAAGTAAACGTTGCACTGCGCTGAACATTTAAATGTAGGTAAAAACACATGGCATATTTTACACTTATTTTGGTTTTCAGAAAATCTTCACGGCCTTGAACCCTGCTTTCTTAGGGGATTAACCATGGTTGTTATTTATTATTTTAACTAAAAGTCTACTAAATATACCAATCAATATATTTATTATAAGCAACTTAAAAAAAGAGGAACGAACACTTTAAAGTATTATTATATGGTTCGAGATGTCATATTTTGGAAAGTTTGTTGTGAAATCCAGGGATTGGACCAAAAATTATAAATATTACTTTCAACAGGAAGATACTTTTTTTAGTAGAGAAAAAAGATAGTCGAAAGAAAAATATACATTCCTCCTACTAACTGCGGGCAAAAAGATGAACTTTCCTCCCATGCAACTATTACGTGTTTTGCACCTTACCATTTTCTATAAGAGAGATATGGTGAAAGGAGATTATACAATACCATATATCATGGCTTATCTTATAACATAATATGTAGACGTACAGTAGTTTTAATAGTAAAGAATTAAGAACAAAATTAGGTTTAACTAGTCATGGTTCGGTGTGTAATACTATTTGATAACTATGTTATACTTTGTGTTTATCGTGACATGAAGGTAGAAAGTTTTCACCAGCAGAAATATACTTGTAAATAAAATCTGCAATCAGGTCGATTAAATTAAATTGATTTTGTGAACGCATAATATATGCCTTTAGTTCTTGTCGATGAATTTTTAGCAACCTGCCAACATTTTTTTTTGTAAATTACCTACGAATAAATAAAGGATATAAAGGAAACACCAAGCACTGTCAAATAAATCGCCATACATTCATATTTTAAAACAGTTGAATTCACACAGAAAACAGAAATGTTGAAAATGATTTGCATACCTAAAAAAGAAAAATACAAGGTTGTTTTATCACCCAGCTTTGGTACACTCGAAGGAGTTCATTGACCCATCGAATTCAAGGGCCAGGGAGTTGTTGGATATGAGTAGATCTCATCTGATTGAACTATATACTGGACACTGTCGTTTGAATCATCATCTCTCGAGATTGGGTCTGGAGGATGATGAAACGGCAGAACATGGACTGTGTTCTTGCCCAGCTGTAGCTAGAACCAGATTCGCAATATTTGGTGAAGTAACCCTTCTACCAGCGAGTCTAAAAAAAAGCTCACGCAGAAAAATAATCGACTTCATTAAGAAAATTGAGCTGCTGGGTGAAATATGAATAGGTATGCGCCACAACAGACCCTCGGTGATCGCAGTGGAGGGTCCGGCGCAGACCCCACTCATTTTGAACCTACCTACCTACCTACAGAATTATAATGAAAAACTCCATTAACTATATAAGAGAATAATCTTTTGAATATTGCAGTTTTATGCTTGGTCATGGTAAAGATATTTAGTTTCCTAATGTTCACAGAGTGGGTATCATGTCGACAAACCAACTTCGCTGTTAAGTGATGAATTTTGCAAGAACGTATTTAAGAAAACTGAGTACCTGTTAGCTCTGTGCTACGCCAATGAACAATATTATATTCCGTCAATGCATGTCCAAGTGGTGATTCAGAGCGTTATCTTTAGTCTAGGAGAAGAGTGTTGGATAACAGAAAGATAACAGAAAGATAAAGATGAGCGATAGAATAACATACGGACGTATATTATTACTTCTTCTTTTTGTGGTTCTATTTATAGATATACCTAAATATATGCAACGTGTTGTAACAAGTTTGAAATATATGTGTTTTGTTTAAGCTTTTGTTTTCGTTAATAACTAAAAGCTAATATCAGAAGTGGGATTTTAAACGTGTACTTAGTGTATTCAGCGTGGCTGTTTGTGTAATTAAAAGTTGGATAATTAAAAGACAAATAAAAATGAGTGAAGTACCATCAAATGTCGATGTCGGTTCGACTTTAGAAACATTATTGCGGGGATTCTTGAATCGAATAGATTCTCGTGCAAACCCAATACCAAATTTACCTTTAAATGATTCTGTAAATTTACCACATTTTGTACCGGGAAGAGATGATCCGCACCAATGGATAGATGAAATTTCAAAATTAAGTAGTGATTTGGGTTGGAATGATGGAATTACTATAACGAGAATTTCAAAATGTTTTGACGGTGAGGCAGGTGAGTGGTTTAGTAACTGGAGTCCTATAGACGGCCGTTCTTGGAATACTTTAAAGAGATATATATGCGAAAGCTTTGCAGGTAGTACTAACTTCGGTCAATTATTTCATGAAGCTATAACTTATACGTCTGATGGATGTCCTTCATATGGTTTCTATGGCCGTATGAAGCTTCAAAAATTAAATTTGTTGCGCGTTACATTTTCGCAAGAACAGCTTGTCAGCCTGATTTGCTTTGGAATTAAAGACGCTGCTTTGCAAGCTCAATTGACACAAATAGGTCATATATCTGTTTCTTCTTTAATAACTCAGTTGTCTCGTATACAAATTAAACCAACTTTAAATCGAAATGATCATCGAACTAAACCTAGTTCTTCAACTGTCAATGTTCCATTGAAACTTGAACATTTTTCTTGTAATAAATTTGGACATCGAAAAACGTCGTGTCCTGAGAGAGGTATTAAACGTGAGCGGGATGCAACACCCGGACCCAGTCATTATTCGCAAAATATTAATAACATTTGCAATTTTTGTAAAAAAACCGGACACACAGTTGATAAATGTTTTAAAAAAATGCGCTTGGAGAAAAGTAGAGACACTTTTAAGCAAGTTAACATGTGTGGTTCTTCTAAACAAGTTACTAGTGATCATTTTACTTTATTTTCACTTAAAATATGCGGTACATCTTGGAAAGTCTTGTTGGACACAGGTGCTCAAGTTTCTTTGATGCGTCAAAGCATAGCTTGTAATTTTCCAACGCCACCTATTCCACAAGATAAGTTAATAAGAGGTGTAGGTAACACTTCTTTTTATTCGAAATCTTTCATAAATGTATATATCTGTCTAGATGAGCATAATTTTCCATTAAATATTAATTTGATGCCCGACAAGGCAATAGGATGTAATATCATAATTGGTTTAGATTTCCTAAACACTCCCGGAGTAGTACTTACACACGATCAATCAATACCTCATTTGAAATTTAACTCTACTGTTTCTAAATGCAATGAAGTTGATTCATTGTTACAAGAGTTTCAAGATATTACAACTTGATTGACGATCATATTGCTCGTTTGAGTTGTAGTAAGTATTTTACAACGCTTGATATGGCAGCTGGTTTTCACCAAATTAAAGTTCATTCTGATTCAGTAGAAAAACTGGCATTCGTAACCCCTGTTGGTCAGTATGAGTTTTTACGAATGCCTTTTGGTCTAGCGAATGCTCCGTCAATTTTTCAGCGAGCTATAAATATTGCACTAAAGGAGGAAATCGAAAAGGATATAGTGCTTGTTTATATGGACGATATCCTTATCCCTTCTCAAACTATTGAGGAGAGTTTCCAGAACTTACGTGTGGTTTTCTCAACATTAAAGTTACATGGATTTTCTGTAAACATAAAGAAATGTAAGTTTTTACAGGAGGAGGTTGAATATTTAGGTCGTTTAATCTCAAATGGAAGCGTCAAACCTAGTCCCTCTAAAGTGCAAGCTTTAAAATCCATTCTTCCCCCTTCCAATATTAAAGAAGTTAGCCAATTTTTAGGACTTGCAGGTTACCTCCGGAAATTTGTACCCGAATTCTCTGTGAAGACCCCAATTATCTCAAACCTTTTGCGAAAAGATGAACCCTGGATATGGAATGATGAGCATACGAGATCATTTCGTTATATTGTAGATATTCTAACAAATCAACCAGTCTTAGCTATTTTTAATCCTTTGCTTCCAACTGAGCTCCATACCGATGCCAGTACTCTGGGTTTCGGAGCAATTGTTTTTCAAATTCATGATGGGGTTAAAAAAGTAGTAGCTTATTTCAGTAAAGCAACTTCGGATGTGGAATCACGGTACCACTCGTACGAGTTGGAAACTTTAGCAGTAGTTTATGCTTTAAAACTTTTCCGACATTATTTTGTAGGTATTTCATTTACTCTTTTTACCGATTGCAACTCGCTAAAAAGTTCACAATACAAGCGCGATCTGATTCTACGCGTTAGCCGCTGGTGGATGTTTTTGCAGGATTTTGATTTCAATATTACTCATAAACCTGGAAATCAAATGGCTTATGTCGATTATTTAAGTCGCAATCCACCAAAACAGTTAAATATTTCTGAAAAAGAAAATACTAATGAGCAACAATTAAATTTGTTGCATGTATATCACATTAAGTTTCAATTGAGTTATTCTGGTGTGATGCTTGGGCATATACATTGCTTTCTGGCGGATGTCACATTAAGTTTTAATTAAGTTATTCTGCTGTGATGCTTGGGCATATACATTGCTTTCTGGCGGAT
This sequence comes from Apoderus coryli, assembly GCA_911728435.2. NCBI lineage: Eukaryota > Metazoa > Arthropoda > Insecta > Coleoptera > Attelabidae > Apoderus > Apoderus coryli. The sequence continues at coordinate 2,291,241 of OU452204.1, read as the reverse complement.
ATCACATTAAGTTTCAATTAAGTTATTCTGGTGTCATGTTTGGGCATTTACATTGCTTTCTGGCATATATCACGCAGATTTTAAGGTAATTTATCTGTGTGATGCTTGGGCATATGCATTGCCTTCTGGTAGATAAAGCACAGTATTTTAATTGATTTTAAGTTACTCATAACTTACAAAATGTCTTCTTACATTCAGAATGCAAATGAGTCAGTAGATCCAGTCTCTGAGACGATCTCTGTGAGTCAGGATGGAACCGAACAAATTGGGCCGAGAACGTCCCTGCGTCAGGTTGGCCGTGTTAGCTCTGTGCTACGCCAATGAATAATATTATATTCCGTCAATGCATGTCCAAGTGGTGATTCAGAGCGTTATCTTTAGTCTAGGAGAAGAGTGTTGGATAACAGAAAGATAAAGATGAGCGATAGAATAACTGCGTGCCTTGTAGTGAACGGACGTATATTATTACTTCTTCTTTTTGTGGTTCTATTTATAGATATACCTAAATATATGCAACGTGTTGTAACAAGTTTGAAATATATGTGTTTTGTTTAAGCTTTTGTTTTCGTTAATAACTAAAAGCTAATAGTACCTAATGAAGCTTAACTACATTTGCCTCGAGTGTGAGCCATTTTAAAGTTGTTAACGGATATGTAATTTAATGTGATCAAATTTGCACAAACCACACACAAAGTGACAGCAATTATTAAAAAAACAAAGTATGATGCAGACGTTTCTTTGTGATCCAATCGCAATATGAGGGCACCGGTAATACAAGCATTTCAGATAATTTTTTTACGAAATTTAAAGTTGCTCGCATATAGCAGCTTAAGGCGATAATAGCAGGATTTTATAAGCTTGTTGACGTGATTAGAAATATTTCATATCCTCATCTACTGTGACCTCTAATATTTGTATTGTTCTGTCAAACGATATAACCGAATTATCAATTTCTATACGCATATTGTCAATAACACCTCTCTAGGTTTCATGCGATAAAAGCAAGTATGTCTAATATTATGATATATTGAGTTTATGTTAGAAAACATAGACGAAAGTGAGAAAGATTTAAACAGAAAGTTAACAGAAGAACAGCGAGCTATCGCAAATTTTATACACGAGCAAGTGTTTTTTATTATTTTTTCTAGGTTTACAATGATTTCTACTTCAAGATAAAGAAGAAGAAGAAATTGTTAGACCAATGAAATATTTCTGAAAGTTTAGTAACTATAATTATATTGTGTTTGAGCCATCAACAAAGATATATTCGTTTAAATTAGGCAGAAGTTGCGCAATTGCATTTTTTTAAATGTTGGATCAAATGAAAAATGTCTGCATGATTTATAAAATATAGCTCTAAGGCTGTCATCTTCAGCCACACAAAACCAACTAAGTTTTCAAGTTGATAACATAATCAAGCAAAAATCAAGTTAAGAATTTTAAACATTTAAAACAAACATTCAAAGCAAAATGTAAACAAAATACGATTGCGCAACTTTTGCCTAATTGAGCCGAACTTTTTGTATGTTCAGGTTGTGGAGGTTACCTGTTTCTTTTACTGCAATTGCCTTTGCAGTCCACAGCTCCACAGACATAGATGGATTATTTCTTTAATTTAAATTATATTTTAAGCTTCATAACTTTTCTTTATTCATTATTGGAACATTATGAAATTTGATTCACTTGCATAAGTTGATATTCCGATTTCAAAAATACCATACAAATAATATTTATTCCGGCGACAAAGGGCCATCAAATTGCCATGAGTTTGCAGAGCATTTCACGTTGTTGAGCTTTAGCATACTAATTAAGGTAGACAACTATAATATTGATGTTTTTCTGTTACAGTTGTCACAAGGTTCTCAATGTGAGTGTTGACGAATTGAAACGTGAAATACTTACCATTATACAATGAAACGCTTGTTAGTGGAGTTCTATAAGCTCTGTCTAGCTGATATCATGAAGAGAACGCAGGATCTACAAGCGAAAATGGCAGTGACTCAAACAGAGAAGGAACTGTTTAAACGTAAGCGAACGATCAGCGTATTACGTGGACAACTTAGAGTAACCGAAATGACTCATGTGTACGTTACGTCGATGGTGAAATTTTTGAAGACTAAATTGCAGGTTGTTGTGGATGAGGACAAATTAAAAGAGGACTTTCGAGATATGGGATATATCAAGGAGGGCTCTAAGATGAAATTTGGACCTGTCAATTCCAGATAGATTGATTGTAACCTTTGTATAAACCAGTAACCGAATTTATGTTGAATTAAATTAATAAATTTTATAATTAGTATTTTATAGTTAGGTTTTATTTATATTGATATGTTTAAGAATAATGATTCTCCCACTAAGCAGGGATTTATGTTTGTGAACGTGACGCTCAGCGTATAATTTCGCCTTCTTCAGGTGTATTTTAATTTATGAATAAATAAACACTTAAAAAACATTTAAAAAATAGAGGAGTACCTACAAATAAAAAAAATTCTTAGGCTTTACACTTTTCCTTCCCAAAGCTTAATATGACATACAATTCCATTGCTAACTTCACTCTACTCCCAGAAACTTGTATCTACATTCGGGCAGAACCTCTCAATAATAATTAAACATTAGTTTATTTATAAAAGCTAGAGAAAAAAACAGATGATACTATTTAATAGTAACTATTTTTACCACAGAATTCAATAAAGCATACTATAGGTTACAACTAATTAATTATAGGAAATCAATCACTACAACAAATTTTCAATGTGACCACCTCCTACTTTAAATGTTCCAAGTTATGGGTTAGCTTTGTATATTGTATACACTTTATTTTTCAATGTGCCCCAATGAGACATTTTAGAGAAGCACAGGTAGTTGCTCTTGATGAAATTGTTCACCGCATAAAACACCTTCATAAAAGTATGGCCCATTAATAATACAACACCAATCGTTAATGCCAATATATCGTTGGTTTTCTATCGGATTGACAAAATGCGGATTTTCAGTAGCCCAATAGTGTTCATTTTTATTATTTGGCTTACCCTAACTAACAAAACGGCTTTCGTCTGTCCACAAGGCATGCTGAAAGAATCGATTGTCGTTAATCTCAAAGTTTACCATCACTTGGGCAACATAATTAATTCCTCGTTGTTGATGTTGATCTGACAAGTGTTTTAAGTGGTGAAGTTTATAATCGCGATAACCATTTTCCATATTTTAAATTTAACTCATGACAAGCTTGACGAATCGAAAACAATGGCACCAGTATTTACTCTTTTAGCAATTTTTCTTCCCGTTCGAGAAGAAGATGTCTCGATATTTGCACGTAAATTCCGTTCCAATCTTGCAAATATTCTTGAGTTCAGCTATTTTTGCGTGTATAACTGAACTGCTGTTCTAGGGTTCTTCTGATAAACTAATAACATGATGTCAACTTTTTCGTTATGCGTAAACATTTTCTTTAACATAAAACGCATACATCAAATGACAATAAAACTATTTGTTAACCATTAGTTTAATTATTGACAGATATAATTGCAGTTTGTTTCCAAAGCCTATACATATTTAAAAGTTGTGCTTATAATTTTTTAACGAATAAAGATAGCAAATTTTGTTTCTTTACAAAATTAAGGTGGGTTAAAATGGACTTTACTTATTTCTATTTAAGAACCACTTTTCAGAATTTTTCTATCGTTTTTCATTTTCTCATAACAGGGCTTAAGAGTTCAACTCTGCAACGTTGCGCGATTTACGTCTAATTCGAAAACAGTTGGTGCTGTGCGTCTCTGTTGAAGTTTACACTGTATATATTCAAGTATTGTTATTGTCATATATATTGTTGATAAAAATATTGTCAGAATAGATTTATTGAGTTTAGTCACAAGAAGTTTATGTTTCTTTTTATTCAAATATAATTTCAGATTATTTAAGTATTAGGGTGGTTTATCGAACGTTAACAGTCTCAGATCAGATGTGCCTGACGACGGAAGATTAAACAAGTTTTTTTTCATAATTGCACATAATTAATTACAGTATTTCACAATAATCAGTAGACAGTAAATAGTAGATTATTATGTATTTACCAAATAGAAAAGTGCAAATATTTCTACGTCTGTAGGTATAAATATGTTCAATATGCCATTTTATGATAGAAGATTCAATAACATTAACGTAAAATCTATGTTATAATATCTGCTTATTGGTACACTATTTGACTAATAAGTAGAAGTGAAATTGTTTCATTGCGAAACAGTTATGAGATGATATGTGATAAAATTGAAACATACTTGAATACCTACATTTAATTTGTGTTAATTTGTAGAAATTGTAGATACAGTATGTTCGTAAACCATCTGTCCATGAGATAGCGCTTTTCTGCAACCATTGCTGATAATATCGACAATCGACATTACAATATTGATAAACCTTTTTTGGAAACAAAATGCATTGAAACACCTGGATTTTATAGATAATATGTACATTATATTCGCGGACATATTGTACAAGAAGGTATCTTTAAGATGATTTTCAATAGTCATGTATATTACTTCATAATAGCGTTGACTGAATTATTCCCAGTCAACGATATTATCTATAATATCTAATTGTTATTTCGCGTGTTATTAAAATATTAGAACAAAACAACTTTAAAAAATATAGATGCATACTGGGATATGTGAAAAGAGGGATAAACTTTGCCGATACCATGTCTCAATGTTAAATTAAAGGAAGTAGGTATACATTTTGATTCTGCATTCAGCAAAACAAAAAAAAAATCGGTTGTGTCACCGGAAAACTTTCCCGGCGAAAACGCCCCGTTGTGGGTACTGCAGGCCTAAACGCCCCCCTTTATCGTAAGAGACCCAGAAAAGAAATGGGGGCTTGTGTAGAGGCTTGTGGGGTGATTTGTAATTTTATCTAGCTGGGAGGACTTTTAGACACCGACTGCGATGGCAATTTTTTCTTTGTTTTAATAATACAGGGTTATTCACGATTTATGGCGCGGAATATTGTGGACAAACTACGTGACTTTTAAAAAGTTTCATTTGTTGGACATGTGGGCATCTACTATGGCTACTTTTTAAAATTGGTTTAGTATTATACAGGGTGTCCCAAATAACCTAAAAGTATCAAAGTTATGTTTTTTTAAATGGAATGCCCTGTAATGTTTCATTAAGGTTTATAATACCTAAACCTTAAGGTTTTTTAAATAAATTGAATTTTCTCAAGATCTAGCCTCATATTCATCTTTCAAATACTTAGGAACTATTAAAGTCATGTTGACGAAATGAACACTAAAGTGTAAAAATAGATCATATTTGATATTCCATTTGCAATAAACTTGCAATGTTATACAGGGTGTCCAAAAATTAAAACTACGCAAATAAGAACTTTAAGTTGCTATAACTTCATTAATGTAAATGGAACGTCATATTTCTGAGCTCACCTATCAATGTACTTACTAATTACCTGTCGAATGGTATTAGAGTGTACTATAGCTAAGTCTGCGCGTTTTGGAAGAAAACTCCAAATAATTGTTTGGTGGTTTTTAAATAAACGTTTTAATATATCTTAGTAGGCTATGGAATCAGAAATGTCAAATGATCTACAATTATTATAAAAGTCATTATGAATTATTCTTAATTATGCATAAACAGCATTAATGGAAATAAAATAGCACTGATAAATATTCATAACATGTGTTCGAAATGTTGACCGTCCATTTCCAGACACTTCGATATTCTTTTTTGAAAACTACGGCTAACTCTGGTCAACATTTGTGGGGTAACAGTTTGAAATGCATCTCTTATGCGTATTTTCATATCGTGTGGTGTTGTTGGAGGCGTCTTGTAGACAATTCCTTTCACGTATCCCCATAAAAAGAAATCCGGAGGAGTTAAATCGGGAGATCTCGGAGGACAATTTTTAAATCCACTTCTTCCAATCCACCTGTTTTGAAAATTGGTATTCAAAAATTGCCGAACCTCGTGATGATAATGAGGCGGAGATCCATCTAATTGAAACCACATGGTTTTTCTCCTGTTTAAAGGAATTTCTTCTAATAATACAGGAAGTTGGTGTAGAAGAAAATCGACAAACATCATACCATTTAAAGATCCCTCAAAAAAATAGGGTCCTATTAAATATGGACCGAATGTTCCACCCCACACATTAATGGACCACCTATTTTGATTGCTGATGATTCTGTATTCATGGGGATTCGAGTCAGAATAATAATAATAGTTGTGTCTGTTCACGAGGCCATTGTTGTGAAATGTACATTCGTCACTAAATAACACATTATAAAAAATGTTTCATTTGCTGCCACTTTATCTAACACCCACATGCAAAATTCAATTCTATTGTCAAAATCATTTCCATAAAGCTCTTGACAAAGCTGAATTTTATAAGCATGAAATCTATGTTTTTTAAGCACTTGTGAAATACTTGCCCGACTAATATTGGTGTTTTCGGATATGTGATTTTGACTAATATTAGGATTTTCGATAACTGAACCAACTATAGCAAAAATAGTTTCTTCATTTTCGGTGACAGGTTTTCTTTTCACGTATTTCTTGTAGCTAACACTTCCAGTTTCCTTAAACTGATTTAATAGCCTCTCAAAAGCAGCTGGTCTTGGATGATTTCGTATGGGAAACCTTTGAGCATAAACTCGAGAAGCCAATAAAGAATTTTGATGACATTCTCCAAGGATCAATATCATATCAATACGTTCTTCTTTTGAATAAATAATCTTCATTTTAACAAAACAACACCAAAACTAAAAATTGTACATCAATAATAACACTAGTAAAGCATGACCAGTAAATTAAATTAACAGATAAAATAATTTATTTGAGATTTCTGATTCCATAGGCGACTAGATACATTAAAACATTTATTGAAAAACACCAAATGGTGTACAAATCAATTATTTGGCGTTTTCTGCCAAAACCCACAAACTTAGCTATAGTACACCCTAATACCATTCGACAGGTAATTAGTAAGTACATTGCTAGGTAAGTTCAGAAATATGACGTTCCATTTACATTAACGAAGTTATAGCAACTTAAAGTTCTTATTTGCGTAGTTTTAATTTTTGGACACCCTGTATAACATTGCAAGTTTATTGCAAATGGAATATCAAATATGATCTATTTTTACACTTTAGTGTTCATTTCGTCAACATGACTTTAATAGTTCCTAAGTATTTGAAATATGAAAATGAGGCTAAATTTTGAGAAAATTCAATTTATTTAAAAAACCTTAAGGTTTAGGTATTATAAACCTTAATGAAACAGACACTTAATTTGATCAGAGGATCTAAAAGTGCAATAATATACACAAGGCATTCCATTTAAAAAAACATAACTTTGATACTTTTAGGTTATTTGGGACACCCTGTACAATACTAAACCAATTTTAAAAAGTAGCCATAGTAGAGGCCCACATGTCCAACAAATGAAACTTTTTAAAAGTCACGTAGTTTGTCCACAATATTCCGTGCCATAAATCGTGAATAACCCTGTATATCAAAAACACATATCATGTCTTTTAATTTTGAATTAGGTAATTTAGTTGTGGAAATTAATAGTATTAAGTAATTGCGTAAAATTTCTTCGCGTCGATATAGATTTGAAACTCTAGTTCGACGAGCATGTAATGCAATTAAGTATTATATTACATGTATTATGTAAATAACACATAATTCATTTTGTGGGGTTTGGGGGAAACGTAGGATGAACCCAGTAGTTTTTGGCTAAAATCTTTTAACCGTATGATAAGAATTCCATTTTAAAGCAGTTTTTTTGGCAATTGTCAAGTGTGTGCCCGCTTTGCATGCAAGGTCCGAATAAACAATACTCTCTCCCGTCCCGAAATGTCTAAGCGGATGTTCTTCAGGGAACAGTTCTTGCCCCAAAGTTATATTCCCTATCCACTTGAGACATTCCCAAACATCAGAAACACAAAGCTTGCCCTTTATGCCGACGACACAGCCTTATCATATGCGCAGAGTTATTACGCTAACCTAGCAAATAAACATCTGCGCATGCATATGCTACTGGAAAATTACTACACTATTACTGACCAAAAAACGTAACAATGGCAGACTTAAACGCGATAATTAAACCACAAGGTACGACTTCGGGAGTGAAATTGGATAAAAATCTGAATTTCTTCTTTAATACGACTCACAATATACAAAAGACTTACGATGCAATACAATCGAATCAGTGTTTTGTCTGTGACAACTATTTTTTTATTCAACTGTCTAACACCCTATATATGACCTATGACTTTTGAATTTGCTTTGCATGCACGCAGGAAGAACTGGGTTCAAATCTCTGCTCTTGCTTTTTTATTTGTAATTTGTGAATATAGTAGTTAGTTTGTTAGGTTAGTTTATTGGAAATAATAAAAATAATGCAATTATATTAACTGTTTTATTATGTATATTTGTGTTATTTTGGTATATTTGGGGTCTGTATCTAGTCGCTTGTAAGTTGTACGAGTTGCCATAAAGTTTAAATGATAAAATCAGTGATTTTGAACAATCCCTGTAAAATGCAGTGTTTCAATTCATAATAAAAATACTTTAGCCATTCACATTTATTTATTTTTTTGTAATAACAACACAAGTAAAACGCGATTTGAAAGTGTATTTAAATTATTATTATTTATACGAATACCAAATATTAATGTGTACATTAATATTTGCCAGAACTTATATAAAACTAAATAGTGCATATGTATGATTAGATATATATATTTGTCTAAGACCTATAATCATTGGATATCCGTGACCCGCACAAAGTATGTAAAACGGTAAATTAAATAAACACTTATCTTCCGATATTAAAATTTATTGATTACTAAGTTAATATTATATCAAATGCACATTGATCTGTTTTTATATATCTAAAGTATATAGGTACCTACGTCCTTTGTATTGTTATAAACTATACCTAATGAGTATAATCAACAGCTAGAGAAACATTTTGAAATTCTAAAAGTAAAATAAACTTTGATATTTTGCATAAAACAAGTTATACTAGTCCAACTAGAAATATATATATATATATATATATATATATACATACTGAAATTGAAGAATTAGGCAAAATTATGAATTCCGATTACTTTTGCCATAATATATGTAAAATTCATAGGAGGTGCTTTGAAAAAATAATTAAAATTCATGGAAACTATAAATAATACCGAAAATGTTAATGTACCTATGCTTTTTTTTTCATTTTACGAGTATTTTGTGAAGCGAGTTTACACACACTACAAAAGTGTTTTGGTAAACTGGTAAAACGAGTCTTTCAATATTAGTTACTCTACGCCAAAGGTTCTACTAATCAATTAGGTAGGTACCTATATTAGTTAGTTGAAAAAATGTCTCATAAGAAAACTACCATTACCGAATAAAAAAAATGATATCTTAATATTTTTTATATATTTTGTATGACTATTAATATTTTATTTATTATAAAAAACATGTATTTTTTTTTTGTTGAAGAGAAGCAAAAGTTCAAGGGAGCAAAAAACGGAACCTAAAAATACTGCAATTAATCCCTGCCGCTACAATCGCCAGGAGCTTTTATTTCACTATATGCCTCTGAGAATAGATGCGAGATTATTTGTTGTTTTCCAATATTAATTGTTAACAATTAATAGATAATTTACATAATTTTCCATTATTACAGAAGATATGGATTCCCTAATAATATCTTTTAATGGTAAGATTTTCTCTTGGGTTTCTATCACAAATGTACTTTTTTATTTCAGCTCAGACCATCTCAATTGGGCTTATGCAAAAGTATGCGTATGATAAAGATTAGTTTCGTTACAGTTGCATTGCACTTTTTAAGGCTTTTTTAGATATGATTTTGTTAGGATGCTATTTTCTAAATCAGTATGATAAGCATTACCTAGGACAATGAAAAATTCGTGAAGATTTTCTATAAGAATTTTTCTTTTATTCCGATACCTTTTCCAGTAAAAGCCATTAAAAATGTTCTCAATGTTTCTTTACTCTAAAGAAATAACATCCATTATGGCGCAATCTGAATAGTACTTTATGATTTCAGATCTTTTTGATGATCTTTTTGACAGTTTTATTTAGCGAGGCTCTTTCGGTATTTTGCTTCACCACGCATTTTAATACAACCATTGTCTTTTTTTTACACACATTCTTTCAAAGTTTGACAGTTTGGACCCTGAATGATTTATTGCAGTATTGCTTGCTTGACGAATTTTCAAAAGGTAGATTATCTGTTCAATAGTAATAATAATTACATGTTAAAATGATGTTTATTGATATCAAAAGAGTTTATCAATGATGAACTCAGCTCAACTGTTTTTAACCAATTATTTCGTTGGGAATATTGAGAACTGAATTCAATTATCCAACGACCACATGCTTAGAGTAGAATAGTATATATTCTTAACATAGGCCAGCATTGTAAACGTTAGCACGTGAGACGTGATCAATCACAATTCGGGTCGATTAATGTCTCAAAAATTCTGTGATATCAAAGTTATGTTTGTTATTTTTTACCGTGCACAAGCGTGGCTATTTGAAAAATGTATTGATCTATACGCTTCATCAAAGTCAAAATGCTATAGCTAATTAAATACACATTATTTTAGTACCTACATAAAACATTTCACGTTTAAGCGAAAGATGGTCTGGAGTTCCGTAGAAAGATTCTATTGGATATATATTTAATTAATAGAAGGTAGGTAATTAAACTTGTATACAAAATGTTATTATGAACATATTTAATAAAATATTGAGTACACCTTCAATCAATTATTAATTAACTATTATCAAAATAGGCATATAAAGTCATTACTTGTGATGTAATATACCTATCAATAAAAATAATAATGAAACTAGCACATGTAAATAGGTAACAATTAATTTCATTATTAAATAGATATATATTTTATAATTAATTACTACTCAATATATACCAATAGATCTTTGATCGATAATAATTATTATTATTCATAACGTTATTTTTTTTTTCAAGTGGGTTACACATAAAAAAAGGTTGTAAAAATTTCGTTTGCTTGAAAACTGTCAAACACAATACACCGGGTGGTCCATTTATCTTGAGACAGCCTTATATCTTAAAAACAGCACATTTTTCGGAAAAAAAGTTGTTTGCTATTGTGGGAGAAAAACAATGATTGCACCCATTGGCGAGTTTGTCAACCTTTTCAAGGATATCTCAAGGTTGATTTTATTACCGAATCGGATTCTACATAAAAAGCAAATAACTTTTGTTAATACATTTTTTAATTCCGATAATAATTTGGGTTAATTTCTATGTTTTTTGTTCTTGGAACTGAGGTTCAACAATTTAAAAATCATCGACTGATTATTTGGTTTTAGATAATTATTTAAATGCCATTATTTATCTTTTCTTTGTTTCAACGTTTCGACAAGACCAACTGTCTTCATCAGCAATTTAGTAATATACGTTCTCGTAAACTTCTTCGCAACACAGTAATAAAATGCATGGGGTATAGCATTTTTATCTGCAAAACCACAGGTAATTTCAACAAAACTTTTTCATTTTGTTAAAAATAGCAAAATTGATAACAAACCAACGAAGATACCCTACTGATCGTCATTCAGAAGTAAAAGTTAATAATTCCTCATACGAAATATTTCATTTTTATTTTATGTTTTCGTGTAATCGCAAATAAATGTTATTATTTCAATCGGAATAATAAAATGTTAACACAAGTTATTTGTTTTTTTTTTCTGTAGAATACGATTCTATAATAAAAAAATCTATGTTTTTATTTAAAAAACCAATAAATTTTAAATCTTGTTGCTTGGATGCTGCGACTTGCTACAAGTTGCAAAGATAAGAAAAATTGAAAAATATATAGATAAAGTTCTCTCTACAGATATCAAACTCAAAATAAGTCAAACACATTTGACAACTGACGAAGTTGAGAAAGCTGAACAATGCATCATAAGGATGATTCAAAGAGAAGCGTTTTTAAGTAGTAATGAAGATACCTGCAATATTTTCAAACTGATGATCAGGGCATATTAAGACTCAAACTCGAATTGTTGAGCGAGAAGATTCAGAATATTTCAGATTTCCCATGATACTTCCATCTAATCACCCTGTGGTCAGAAGATTAATTATGCATTACCATAGGAAATGTTGTCATATTGGTACACAAAGTCTACTATTTGTATATTAGAAATAATGTGAAGGTATGAGTCTGCATTTTTATCTGCGCTGTGTACAGAGCAGTCCATTTGGAGCTGGTGTGTAACTTATCAACAGGTAGTTTTTTACAAGCTTTGCAAAAGCTTATCAGTAGAAGAGGAAGACCAAGAATAATCTACAGCGACAATGGAACAAATTTTGTTGGAAGTGAAAACGGATTTAAAAATTTAGAATGGAATAGAATTAAAGAGTTCAGCAACATCGAGAAAATTTCATGGATATTTAATCCTCCTACTGGAGCAAAGTGGGGAGGATGGTGGGAGCGCCTAATACGGGTGCTCAAACAGTTATTAAAGAAGACATTGCGTAAAATATCTTTCAGCTATGAAGAACTACAAACGACTTTATGTGAGTGTGAGGCTCTTATGAATTCGAGACCTCTGACATATGTTTCTGAAGAAGCCACTGATCTCATACCTCTTACTCCAGCTATGTTTCTACAAGACATTCAGACAGTTGATACGAAAGATCTAGATGAAATTGACAATGAAACACTCAATAGACATTTTTCAAATATAGGCTAAGATTAAACGAAGATTTGAAGAAAATATTTAGATCTGAATACCTACCTAAGCCAATTAAGACGAAAATCTAAAGAAACTCAGGCAATCCAGACGGGAGATTGTATTGATTGGATCGGAGCAAAAGAGGCTGCATTGGCCATTAGGTCTTGTGATTGGAACTTATCCCGCAAGAGATAAAAAGATACTTGTTCAAAAACTAAAAACTACAAATGGTACGATTTTAAGACGTAAGACCAGTACAAAAGATTTACCCTTTGGAGGATAGGGAAGAATTGCAACAGAAGATTGGAAAACTCAAGGAACCTAACCGGATGGTCAAAGTCGAAAGTCAAAGTAAGGATATTGTCACAAGAAGTGGAAGAAACGTTGTTGCTCCAAGAAGATTTGACAACGATGTGATTTGATGGGTTGCAAAAATGTGAAATGCGGTGGGAGGATGTTAGAAATACACTTCGTATATTTTGAAAATATTATATTGTTAATTTTGAAGTTGTCAAGTTTTTATAGGTATATATATTTGAGAAAATATACTTAGTAGAATTTAGTTTGATTAATTGAATTAAAACTTAACTTTTTGATGTTGTCAAGTTGCATTTAATTCCGTATATCTGCGTTAAGAAAATAGAAGCTGGTTAAGGGCTCATTTCTTTCAACTGTAAAATTCGGTTCAATCATTTATCAGTGTTATCCGTCGTTTAGAAAGTTTATAAATTTAGTAAATTACTAGTTGCCTAGCAACTAGTGGGAAAAATTATTACGCACGGGTAAATGAAAAACAGCATTAAATTGTACTACATTTTCAAATCATGATTGAACATATAATAAAGGCATTTAAAGACAGTCGTAGAAAAATATTATTGTATTACTGACAAAATTATCCATGGTACGTATATATGACTCTGTCATTGTGTTATATCAGAAATTTGTTATATTGTCTTTTTGATAGTCTTATTATAAATTTATAATTTATTTAAAAATCTTTTTACATCAACTATTTTACATTAAAGTTTTATGTTTTTTTCTAACCTGATGATGTGCACGTATATTAGAGTTTAAAACCAAAAATTTCTGAAATTTTGTTTAATCCCCATAGTCAAGAATATTTCCGCGATTATAATATTTAAATTACTTTCCGATTTATATTGTTTTTTTTTATTTAAAAATTGTCGGACAGAATCAATTCTACCATGTTGTAATTATTATAATTATCATCTGGAAATAATCTTTGGTAGTCGGCAAAACTCTCGCACACGGATGTTATGAAGTTTTGTAAGTTGTTTGTTATAGTAGCTACTACATTTTAAATTACAACATTTAAAAAATAAATAATAAAAATTGACTTACATAAAACAACAATCTATAAATTTCCAAATATTGTAGTCAACTATTACAATGGTAATTTTAAAGTTTTTTTTTAATAAAATTTATGAAATTAGAATAAACACGATCTAAATAAACCGATTTTCATCACAACAACAAATTATTAAAAATCAGATTATATAACAACACATACTATAGTTGGTAAAGTTTATTCGCAACTGAAAATAAAACAAGAACAACATAATATAAATATATCAACGGTGTTCAAACCAGTAACAAAAAGAATCTCCCAAGATCGGCAAGTCAGTCAGTCGTACCAAAATAGTCGTTGGAATGGTAGTACTAGTGTAAGTAGGTACAACTTACCTAAGTGTTGTTAAAATGAAAGCGGATTTACAACTTTTAGCAGTAGTACTGCCGCATTATTATTTATGCAATACCTATATATTTTCTGTAAAATAAACAAAACAATTGACATTGTTGTTTGAGAATTTAAATTAGAGGTACAAATTATCATAATGTTGAAAGTATTTCATTTTTCTATCAATAGAAGAATCATTTTTGTATTAGTTATTGTAGTAGATCATTTGCAAATTGGCATGGACAGTATGCAGTAGACCATGGCGTTTCTGGTATCTATCTATGTGTACATTATTTTGACAGTTCAAACTGTACTTTATGTGTTGTTAGTCAGTCCACTTTCGCATCAGCTAGGGCCAGAGCTGTGAGGTATTCCGACCAAAATACTTGCACACATTGACTGTAGGTACTGTAAGTAAATCTTAAATATGTACCTATTTAAGTATTCAAATGTATATGAACTTTTCCGACAAGATATAATATAATGATTATAACATGTTCGAAACATATAAAAATGACATTACCGGATAGATTTTTTCTATATAACAATATAATCCACACGGTACAGAGATGGAAAAGCATTTAAACTAGATGTCGCCAAATAGACGCTTTTATATTTAACATTACATGTTCTTTGCTATCTAGGAATGAGTAAAGGACTAGAAAAAAAATTCACAACATAGAGATGCAGAATGGAAATGGAGACACAAAACGAAAAACTAAGTGATTGTCTAACATTATTTCTTTTCTATTCTCCTCCAAAGCCATCCACATCAAATGTAGAGCTTGTTCCAGAGATAAAACTTATCGATAATCAATAACCACTTCTGAGAGGCATATTTCATCTACTTGAGACATAAGCAACTCTGTACGAAATTATAGAGAAGTTACTGCATCTACTATCTATATAGATTTTGTTCATCATCCGATAATACATTCAGCCACCATCTGATTGATTTTTCACATAAGCACGGAATATGTACAGTGGGTAAGCGTGGGTTGGAATAAATTCATTTAAAATTCAGGGATTAATTTCTTGGGAAAACTCTTGCACACGTCGATTTAGTTTTTGACCGTGAGTTTTCTTGTTGTAAATTCATGAAAACAGGTTAGTCGAAAAATAAATCAAATCCACCAGACGTATTGTTTTAAATGGAAACACCAATTTTTTATTTAATTTTTGGAATGCGTATTAAATTCTAAGTAGGGGAAAGGGGGGCACATTCAACCATTTTGTAAGTTTTGTTGAATAAAAAACTCCCAGTAAGGATTTTTATGTTATACTTATTAGAATAATGTTAAGTGTGGTTTTAGCTACCTTTTTTGTAAAAAACGTTTAATTTTAAAACATTTTATAAAGTTAAAACCAAGGTTTAAATAAAACTGTACAAACTGTTTAAAGTGCCCCCCGGTGGGGTAGATTCAACCATCACAAGGGGCAGTTTAAACCATAACAAGCATTTGTAAAAAAAAAACTTATTTTCGCCTATAACTTTTATTTGTGAGTTTTTAACATTGCTGATAATGTTAAATCAAGACTAAACGTATGGAGAGAAGAAGGTCTAGCTGTTTTAGCTGTGTTTGGTTTAGGTAACTTTAACCTTAGATCATACCGCTCAGCTGTAGCTATGTCATCAACTGCCGGATAAAAAAACTTTAAGCTAGGTCTTTTACGTCGTAAATATTTAATCTGAAATTCATTTTTTAATATACTGAACTATTCTCAGTTCTTGAGATTTTGTAAACACTTGGGAAACACTATATTTGCTAGAAAAAACCAGCTCGTTTTCAACAAAATCGCTATTTTCGTTACCCGAGTCATTATTATATAAATTTTGTAACTCTGCCGGTGAGTATTTTTTCCGTAGTTTTTTAATTCTAGAATGCAGTGTATCTCGTTTTACAATGAAGCTTCTGCTGGATTCTCTTTCTGACATATTCTTACTTATATCTTCTCTAATAGCATTCTTCATATCGGTTTCAACTAGGTTGGCCCGGTTTGTCTTTTTTTTTTGTAATTACGCACCATTTAAAATGAAGAGAATATTTACTTTTTAAAATCATATGACATATACCGTACAGTAAAGAGGCTTGGGGCTGGTTGAATATACCCCACCTCTATGTGGTTGAATGTGCCCCATCCTTTAGTTCGCAATAAAATCTCCTGATATCCGTACATTTTATATTTTAAGGTTAAAACAATAATAAAACAGTAATCTCTAATAACAAAGTAAATCAGTGATAATTATGTTACAGGTATAATTTATAACTCATTAAAATAATATTACAAAATGTAGTAAACAAAGTCTTCTCCCGTAAATTTACAAAAATCACACTTTATTTTTTTCACCAAGCAACTGACCACATACAACTTTCTTACTACACAGGAAGTAGTTATAGCTGACTGTCAGTCGACACGAATTTTTTTGGCGCTTAACTTAAACTGGAAAAATATTTAGGAGTGGTGGTTGAATCTGCCCCTTGGTTGAATGTGCCTCCTTTTCATCTATGTGCATGTACTATGTGATATACCTAAATTTAACAGTTATTTAACCTATATTATTATACAAAGATATAACAAATAACGTGCAACCAGAGAAAAATACTATTACAGACAAATTATAACACAAAATTATGAGCAATCGGTTCCCAAAAAAGTGTAAGTTCGATTTAGCGTTTAAAAGACGTTGAAGTTCATTCAAAATATCCAATTTTTATTTAAAAAACCGATGCATGTATGAGAAACAACCCTCGAATTTAGATTTTATATGGAGAGAGATTGGGATACAAACTATTCTGATATAAATATTATGCACCTACGATCGTGGATGATATTATACATGTGCCGGTTCGCGGTACCTGTGAATTTTGTACAGCAATAAAGTGTAAAAGTATTCAATACACGAATCAATTTTAGATTCAACAAGCTACTCCAAACATCCCAACAAGTGGGGCAGTTGCATCTCAAAATAAATAAACAAAAAAAAAAGAATACAATCATTTTGAATGCAGAAATTTTATAACAAGCTACACTTATTTTGAGCAGTTCTATCACCTCTAGCAATATGGCCATGTCTTTCTGAAACACCCTGTATATAAATTTGCTAAGTAAATGATCTCTTGAATAATGAGGTTTTGTGAGGCGGAGGGAATATGCCTGCAAAAACGTAAGTTCAACGTATGAACATCAGTCATATATATTTAATTTTATTGGAGAGGTATGGGTTATTTATTATATGATGAAAAAATCGGTTGTGTCACCCCAAAACTTTCCCAACAAGTTATAATATAATCAAAAATATATGACCTGCGTGACGAAACAGAATTTTAATAATAATTATTGTATTATTTTCATTATTTCCAATAAACTAACGTAACAAACTAACTAAAAAAAAAAAGTATTGCCAGAGCCAGAGCCCTACCAATGACGCAACAGAAACCTGGTAACAAATATTGTATTTTATATGTAATAATATAGATTCCAACTACCTAGCTGCTGAAATTTTTAAACGCAATTTTCTCTAGAATTATGGGGGGAAATATCAAAAGTAGATAACCTATCGCTGTAAAGCAGATAAAAAATGCTTTGAAATGATGCATCACTCGACCCCTACTGCTGTTTGAAAATTTGGCGGTTGTGTGCACCCCTATCACAGAACCAAAGCGATTTCAACCAAAAATTAATCATCATCCTAGGACTCCCCCAAACTCATACACCAAAATTTAGCTCAATTGGGTAAAGCGTTTAGGCGCTATCGTGGAAGAATACACACACACCATCACACACCACGCACACACAGATAGACAGAGTTCCATCTGGAAATGGCCTTAATCGTCTCCCTTGAGTTCCTTAACTTCAAAATTGTTTAAAAATTTAAATTTAAAATTAAGTTCCTTAACTTCAAAATTGTTATATCCGTCTTTATCTCAATTTTTTTAGCGCGTTCACAATACTTTTACATAATTTTTGCTAAAACTTTTGAAAGTACTCAAAGGACGCTATGGTGCTTGTCTTAGCGAAAGGAATTATTTTTGAAACCTTCCATTCATCTGAAAATCAATATACATTAAAATTAAGCATAGAGTCCACCATCAGTCCCGAATTCCTCACACTATCAGCTTACTCAATCGACACACCAACGAGAGTAACATTAAAATTCTCATTAATTTAATTACGACTTCGCTTATTACCCACAGAGGGTGCAACAGAATAAGTTAATAGAGACTGATTAGCATATTCTATAATAATTATTAAGTTATAAGAAAACACAGAATGATATTTACTCGGTTTTACTTACTTGCAAGGTAAAACTTAACGACAGAAATGATGACGCAGAAAACTTCCCGGGGAAAAAAGTAATTTGATGAAAACTGACATTTTATTACATGTCAACAGAGATAATATGTCAACCTTTTTTCCCGTCACCGAAAAAAAAAATACAATTTGCCTACCTATAACCTAATATTTTCCACTTTTCCGCCAATTAGTAAAATAATTTTAATTTATCATTTAAAATTTTGTTGACTATATCCAAAATCCAAAACAAATTTTCTGTCTATTAGTAATAACTATGTAATAACATTAAATAAATAGTGAGTAGGTAAACAACAAATATAATACTTTAATTATATTTTGGAATTTTCTGTCAAAACAACAAAACAAAAATAAATAGAGACTAATTAAGCCACTCCCCGAAAAAGAAATATAGAAAAATCTTCCTTTCTTCTCGGTGCTACGTGTATGCGCAGAAACACTATCTCAAATCCACCCATCACCCATTAAACAAAATACTTTTTTTTACAGGATCGGTGGCAGGGCTATAGAGTAGTTCTCCAGCATTGTGGCTGACTTGGGAATTGTCTTCGACTGAAAGCTTAGTTTTGCGGATGGCATATCAATCAAAACCGCACAAGCGAATAAAACGTATGGGTTCATTATGAGAAATACGTACTACATTCGTCCAAAACTTGAGTACGGTTCCTTAATATGGTATGCCTTTGATGATATGATATTGACAAAAATGCAGTTGATAAAATACAAAGAAAATTTCTTAAACATCTTGTGTATAAGGAAGAGGATTTATTATAACTAGATGTGATGTACAGAGCTTGGAAACAAGGAGAATTATAAATTCTATTGAGTTCTTATACAAACTTCTTCATGGTCAGGTTGAGTGTTCGGAATTACTTATGAAAATAAATATTAACGTTCCTAAACCAGAAGCTAGTTTCAACTCAACTTTTCAAATTGTGAGAGCTAGGACGAATGTACTGCTACGTTCTCCTGTGAACTTAAGGTGCAGTAATTACAACTCGGTTTGCGCAGACTGTGTCATTTTTGCTTGTGAAATGATAGAGATTCTGGGGGTTGCCGACCGGCACTTTCGTAATTGAACCTTTATGTTTTTTCTTTTGTAATTGTGTATTCATTTAAATTAATGTAATTAAATTATTGAATTATTATTTATTTGAAAATATATATTGTATTTGTCCTGTAATGTGTTTTATACTTACTATAGGGCAAATAAAGGTTATTATCATTAGTAATTAGTTTATTGTCAAAACATATTTAATCAAGAAATTTTAACCTTAGAACAGAAGCATATTCTCCAATAATTTAAGATAAAGCTCCCGAGCAGCTGTTTTCGCTTCGTTAATTGTTGTCCTTTTCATTCTGTCGATTTTTTTTGTTTACTAATCGATCTCGAAACAGCAATAGCATTAAATACAAATACAGTAAGTTTGTTTGATCAGCTAGGCTGTGCTCTATATCCAAATAATTCTTACTATAAATACTAAACATAGGAACATTGTGTGTGTGAATAATGAATGTTAGTGTGAATTTAAATCCTAAAAGATAGGGATCCCCAAAGAAATTACTGGCAGCTGTTCTAAAATAGCAAAAGTTGTTATGTTTTTCCAAATTTAGTTGATTAATACAAAACATAAGTTTATAAATATATTTTTTAGATTTTAATTTATATCGTTTTATTTTCGGTAAATACAGAATTATTATATACATCAATAATATTAATAATATCCTGAATTCCTTATTTAAGCAAATAAAAAAGGTAAAAATGAATACTTGCTTATTAATAACTGTAAAATATATAACAAAGTAAATAATATAATAGAAAAAATACACACCCGAAAGAATGTATCTATAATTACAACTAGAAATGCATTATTGTAAAAAAAAAATTGATATAATTAGTATTAGAATACAATAAAACAATAAATTTAAAAATTACTAAATGTACCTTGTGCTATTAGTATGTAATAATAATTTTTTACATTAAAAATAATTATTCAGTCATTTGTATAGAAATTTGTTTAGGTATAATTATTAGTACCTACTATATTAACTATAATTGTATACAAATTGGTTTAAATTATTTATTGGCCTCATTTACTAATGAATATATTTTTGTCTATAAAATAATGTTACTCCTGTTTCTCGTTACTTGTAGCAGTTGGTGCAGTATCAGTCTGAAATAGTAGAAAGACAAACAGGTTGAAATTGTTTTTCATTTAAAAATGTACCAAAATTAGAAAATAAAATAAACTCAGCATACCAAATAATTGCAGGTTCTGAAAATTCTATTTCAAACGAAATATAATCGATATAATATGCTTGTTTTCTAAAAATTTATTGCTTATAAAACACTGTTTATAGTAAGAGTCGAAGCGACAATTGACAAATGATTTCGACATATGATGCTAAAACGACGAGCACAGAAGCATGATCCTGTCCCGAAAAGATACAAAATACTCCTCAAGAATGCTTCGCAAACTTAGCCAAGACCGTCAGAACCGAATAAAAGATGTTATCAGCACATAAAGTTGTAGTAATCGCCACTGTTTCCACACAAAATCAGGAAGAGAATGGCTGAACCCCCAATTCTTGTCTTGCGCAAAAAGACAATTTTACCGGGAACCAGAGGGCAAATTGTATTCCAATTTAGTTATTGATTATTCATTGAGACTATAAGAGATGTCAGTAACAGTGAAGTCGTAGATTAACACCAACAATAACAGTAGGACACCGATCTGAATTAACAACAATATGCAAAAAGGGTACTTAGTGGGAAGAAGCACCAAGAATAGGTTTGTTAGAATAAACCTACCTATAAATTAACCTAAAACTTTATTTACATTTACAACTTTTAAAGGTAAACAAAGACCAACCACGGGAGCTCCAGTAGTGACTACCGTAGTCAATTGAGACAGTATTGTGTTGGTAAACGAATAACTAGCCAAAAGAATCATAGGCATGTTCCAACAATCTGATTTTTTTGTTAGGTAAGGAAAAAAAAGGATATCTGTAAAGAATAAATTAAATTAGCTTTTAAATAATTTATAACTTCGCTATATAATTATTATTTATTTATATTTTCAGAGAATACAATTAGTCAATACAAAAGTCTGGAATAAATTATATACATAAATAATTTTGGCAAAAATAACACATCAAGTCATTTAACAAATGCCGCATTTTTGACAGACACGCCATTTATACGGATGTCCCATTTAAGAGATATGAAGACTTACATATTTTTTTCTTGGAATATCATGTATATTATTACATTCTAGGCATATTTTATGTAGCATGTCGTATGTCTAAAATGAAAGGTTAACGAGAAATTTTCGATTAAATAATAGTATTTTTTGTTTAATGATTGAAATACGTTAGACAAGTCTTTGACATTTCTTGTCCTTAGTTGTCATTTTACGGGTGATAATTATTAAACAACACTTTTTTTACATTAACTAAAGTGAATACTCCAAAAACAAAATGGTTAAATTGGCAATGTATGTGTTAATAATGATAGGATACGGGCATCGTGTAAAATCTCAAAGAAATATCCCGCCATTCAAATATCTCATACCGCCGTAAGCAAAAGTGAAAAAAAATTGAGAGAGATGGGACACATACAACATCTTCCTAGCCTTTGACGTTGAAAAAATCCTCATAGACCCACTCAGGAGCGCATTAGATTAGGAAATGGGAAAATCATATATTAAAAAAATTTTGAAAAATAGAAATATCACCCACACAAAATAAAGTTAATTAATGAGCTAAACGAAGATGACACAGATCGCCCCGTTGCTTAGATTTTTTTTTTGAAACCTTAATGAATATTTGCTATAATCATCGTTTTTCCCGTAGAATATTTTCTCACGAATCGACCATCTGTCTGAACGGGATAGTGAATAGACAAAATGATCGCTACTGATCGTCCACCAATGTTGAAAGCTCCACCCAATATAAACAGTGTATTACTGTTTGGGTCGGTGCACAGAGGGGTAAATGTCTGATTTAGGCGGCCAAAAGTCTATGTAATAAAATTTGTAGCAGGTAAATGAAAATCATTGGCTACCTAGCTAAAATGTTGGCCGATCTAAAACCAGTACTTTCCCTCGCTTGCGGTGATTACCTGCCCCTTAGCACCAGTCAGTATAAAGACCTTGAGTGAGGGCTACGTGTTAGTGTTTATATAGTGATAAAATTGTGTTATTTCAAAGTGAAACTATTTTGTTACGGCTTGAACTATAAAAAAGCGAATTATGGATCCGAGTACTTCAGGTAAGAGATTATGTATTTGAATTTGTTTTAATTTATTATAACGTGTCTATGATAATTAAATCGTTAATTTAAAATAATAGGTAATTTTGATTATTTTTTTTTTACTACTTTGATGTATCGAAGGTACTATGTCATATATCAGGGTTCGTCCCTGCAAAAATTTTGATTGTAGAGTAATAATAAGAGTGTCTTTTAAAAAATTTAACCGAAATTAGCCGCCGAAACTCGCCTATTTGACATATATAACACAAAATCCAATATACGGCGAATGTTTAATTCCTTAGTTGTTGGAACACGTATAAAGTATACAATATTTAAAACTCATGTTTTACGACAAATTCTGTTTGTAGCATATTGCTAACCTTTACAAACAATCCCAGGAGCCTTAAAATGTTAATTTAATTATTATGGACAGTATGCAGCGTTGTCAAATTTTCTAAATTTCTTCAGCTTACAAAACTTTTTCCATTTTGTTTTAGAAACAGCAAGTGGTTCAGGCTTCCGCACCTTTACTAGGAGAGAGTTGTATGAGAAAATGCAACGACAAGAATTGCCAAATATAGACAAAAAACTGGAGTATTTGGAAAGTTTCATTCTATCTTACGACAACTTTTCAGAAGACCAAACGAAAGTCATAAAGAAAGAATATTTCTATTTAAAATCGCAATTTAAACAAAGATGGAACAAATCACATAAAACGGGAGATGTGTTTATAAAAAACAATGAAAAGTGGTTACAAGAAACATTTCAAATCCCCAAAGTTACCGAAAAATCGGGTCGCGCAGCAAAACCATTTGAGGATTTAAGCGACCGAAGCAAAAGGAGGAAAACCGAAGAAATTCGTACTAGCATAAGCCCCGAAGTATTATTAAGCGCAGCTCAATCACAATTACATACCTCAGGAAAGAGAGCTGCTTCTCATGTGTTAAAAGAAATAACCCAAAGTTCACCAGACCGGGCTGCAAAATACAAAAGAGCTTATCAAGACTCTTCACAAAGTAAGGATATTAGGTTGCCACCTTTGCAGGCTCTGTGTATGTTTGTAGAAGCCGACCTTTCAAGAAGACAATACGAGGTAATCAGAAGTACAAACAAACAAATTTATCCCAGTTACAGTATACTTCAAAAATCCAAAAGTGAATGCTATCCAGCAAACGAGGCGATAACAGTAACAGAAACATGTGCCGAAGTAAGACTACAGGATCTGTTGGACCATACCGTCACACGATTGCTTATGTATTTAGAAGACGCTTTATTGAATTTAACTGAAGTTGAATGCGTCTCTTTGCAACTTAGATGTAAATGGGGTAGCGATGGATCCCAACAAGCTCAGTTTAAGCAAAAAATGCAAAACGATGATACAGATTGCAACATATTTCAAAGTAGTTTTGTGATCCTTCAGCTAGTATGTGGTTCCAATAAAAAAATATTGTGGCAGAATCCTACACCTTCCTCGCCACGATATTGCCGCCCTATACGTTTACGGTTCGTAAAAGAATCTGTCGCTATTACAAATTCTATTGAAATTATATTGAAGACCAAATAGGTGCATTAAGAGCAACCCAATTAATTTTACATGGAGGAACTAGTTTCTAGTTTACGACCAATCCCAAAAAAGAGAACAGCGCCTTTTTCAAGAGAAACTATAGATATGCTAATTCCTGCTGATCCTGAAGAAGATGATCAATCTAATGATGACTTGGAAGATACAGAACAAGAAGACGAATCATGTGATTCACCATAATAATGTCAATAGGCTGTTTACCTTACACACACGCCTCTGTATATTTTACTTTATTCAATTTTATTTACTTATTATTATTTGGTAATTGGTTAAATTGGATTTTAATTTAGATTAGATTAATTAGTTTTATTTTATTATTTATTTTATTATATTATTATCATTATTCTTATATGTATTGCATACTTAATTATTTCATTATATTTTAATAATTGTTATAGGTTTATATATAGTAGTAGTAGTAAATAATCTAATATGCTAATAAAACATAACATGAACGAACGGCACTGCCTGGAATTTATCGGGAAGATAGGTTTTTGTGTGTATTTGTGTTCTGAAGTATGTTTTTGACAATAATTTACCTATATTTATTACTTAATACTAACTAAAATGCTATTCATAATTTTGTCCGCCTAAATCAGACATTTACCCCTATGTGCGGTGTTGTGAGGGAGAGAGTCGTATGACCCCATTTTTTTGATGGTACGGAACAGGTCAACGCTACATGGATTTTTTAAGAATTGAATTGATCCCTGCCTCATGCCGTTTGTTTCCAAATACTTGACGTGTCTCAGTATTTTTACCAAAATTAATTACCTGAATTTTAATTGAATTTAGTGCAGGCTTCTAGGCCTCAGTATATACAGGGTGAACTATCACTTTTTTGCAAACAACAAACTCCTAAAACGATATTTTCGCATACTTATTGAATACACTAAAAACGCTGATGCCGGTTTATTTTAAATTTAACGAAATATTAAACTATGTGGCTTTGTCTTATAATACTTGATCAATAACAATTAATCTGGAATACTCCATCTTGTAGATAATTTCTTCGTTTTTGCAAACTTGTAAAACGATATTTTCGCATTTTGAACACACACACACTAACTAAACATTACCGGAAGCACACTAAAACCCAGATAAGTAAAACTACTACTTAGGTACTTATCTGGGAATAAAATGTAAAATGCCGGTTTAATTTTAATTTACTCTAATCGTGCATTCCAATAAGGACGAAAATGTAAACACAAACATAATTAAATATCCAAGGTTAATAACCTCC
The DNA here is from genome assembly GCA_911728435.2 of Apoderus coryli. Taxonomy (NCBI): domain Eukaryota; kingdom Metazoa; phylum Arthropoda; class Insecta; order Coleoptera; family Attelabidae; genus Apoderus; species Apoderus coryli. The sequence continues at coordinate 2,265,389 of OU452204.1, read as the reverse complement.
CGGGACACCTAGGTAATCTATTGTGCAGACAAATTTTACGTTAATCATCTGTTAACCAGCAGCCTAACGTGTTGCCAAGTTTATAACACACATACCTATTACGCTTTTTATTTTGAGTGAAAATAACTTATTCTTATTAATTCTTATGTATCGAGCATCTAGCCATATTATGCTACTTTTAATCCTTGACCTCCGCATGCGCTTTGCATGTGTATACCACGTTCGCAAGTGTCAGAATTCCTCACAAATTTCTCAGATCAGATTGGCTGATGTGGCATAATCACCTACCACTCTCGCCCTCACTTAAAATTGTTTATAAAAGGAGCGTGAAACTGTCAAAATTATCATTAGCTACGAAATAATTTGAACTTAATTTCTTACGTAACTATGTTTGTTTTTACATTACATTAGACGTTAGAAATTGCGCATTGGATACTTTACACATTAGGCAGAATAAAACACACATATGATAAAACGGGTTGCCTACGTACACTACACAAAAATTTTGTCGGAAATATTATAATCATTATTATGAAATAACGTAAATATTAATGATGTGATGAATAGTAAATTAGATTTGGAAGCCAAGAGCTAACTAAGAATATTTAGCGCCTATTGACTATCGCTTTTTTGGCCAAATCTGGCAAGCCTGCATTCTCGAATAATTATTATGCAGATTTTGTCACTATCGATCGAGTTTGTTATTGAAATTTGAACAATCGATATCGTACATTTGCAACTGATAAAATGGGAATATTTTTAATATAAATACAACAATAACTAGAAACTACACTAATGTTAATAAATAGCGATGTTTGATGCGATACATTGGCACCATCGTTGGCAAAGCCCAGCGGTATATCCAATGAAATATATTGATATATCTGCTAAACGAAATTATCGGCAATATACTCTTTAAATTTTAAGGTAATAAATCGTTATAATGAGGCGTAAATTGTCGATGTGACTATGGATATTTTTTATTCCGATATATCGATATTTTGATCATATCGATATGGCGATGTTACCTTTGTCATTTGTCATCGCGTTTTTGACGTCGAATTATTATATTACTTTATTGAATCGTGAATGTTTGAAAATTGGATTGAATTATTGAAAAACGCGGAATTAACAGACATGGTAATAATATTATATGGGAAAAGCAAAGAAAGAGCAAATCAGGCGGCAGTGGAATTCCGGAGACGTTTTCCAAATAGGAAAGACATGCCTAATCTAATCCTCGCACATTTGTAAATGTTGTAAGTACAACGTTTGTGAGATACTGGTACATTGCAATCTCAAACGGGTGGACAAGGGGACAAAATAATTTAGAACATGTAGTGACTGTACTAAATTTAATAGAGAAGGAACCCCCCATAAGTACTACGGAGATTGCAAAAAGATTGGGAATATCTCAGAACAAGGAGAACGGGTTTCAACCGTATCACATACAAAAGGTACAGGCACTAGAAGCAGTTCAGTCATTAAGCGCATAAACAAGTGTGGTGAAGTTAACGGTGGCCTCTTTGAACATTTGCTGTTGTAGTGCTTGAAGTGCTAGTGTTATTTGCATTTGTGTGTTTTTTGTTGCCCTTTGGGGTTTTCCTAACGGATGGCATCCACCTTGTGATCGTCGGGCTGAGTACCTGACATTGAACAAGAAGAGTGGACGAGGTAAATCAAGCGGTCCCCAGGAAGTTCAAAAATCATTCTATGGCATGTTAGACCTATCCGCAAGGTAGGAGCTTACATAATATTTAATATTTTGCATGATTGAAGTCACATAATCATCTACAATTTCTAAATAAATTTTTTACTTTAAATGCTCGGTAAATCGATACATTGGCACCATCGTTGGCAAAGCCCAGCGGTATATCCAATGAAATATATTGATATATCTGCTAAACGAAATTATCGGCAATATACTCTTTAAATTTTAAGGTAATAAATCGTTATAATGAGGCGTAAATTGTCGATGTGACTATGGATATTTTTTATTCCGATATATCGATATTTTGATAATATCGATATGGCGATGTTACCTTTGTCATCGCGTTTTTGACGTCGGATTATTATATTATTTTATTGATTTGTGAATGTTTGAAAATTGGATTGAATTATTGAAAAACGCGGAATTAACAGACATGGTAATAATATTATATGGGAAAAGCAAAGAAAGAGCAAATCAGGCGGCAGTGGAATACCGGAGACGTTTTCCAACTAGGAAAGACATGCCTAATCTAATCCTCGCACATTTGTAAATGTTGTAAGTACAACGTTTGTGAGATACTGGTACATTGCAATCTCAAACGGGTGGACAAGGGGACAAAATAATTTAGAACATGTAGTGACTGTACTAAATTTAATAGAGAAGGAACCCTCCATAAGTACTACGGAGATTGCAAAAAGATTGGGAATATCTCAGAACAAGGAGGATTCTGAAGGAGAACGGGTTTCAACCGTATCACATACAAAAGGTACAGGCACTAGAAGTAGTTCAGTCATTAAGCGCATAAACAAGTGTGGTGAAGTTAACGGTGGCCTCTTTGAACATTTGCTGTTGTAGTGCTTGAAGTGCTAGTGTTATTTGCATTTGTGTGTTTTTTGTTGCCCTTTGGGGTTTTCCTAACGGATGGCATCCACCTTGTGATCGTCGGGCTGAGTACCTGACATTGAACAAGAAGAGTGGACGAGGTAAATCAAGCGGTCCCCAGGAACTTCAAAAATCATTCTATGGCATGTTAGACCTATCCACATAATATTTAATATTTTGCATGATTGAAGTCACATAATCATCTACAATTTCTAAATAAATTTTTTACTTTAAATGCTCGGTAAATCGATACACTTGGCAACATGGCGCTGTATCATAACCTTTAAGCTAATGTCTAATTTAAACTTCAGTTGGGCAGGCGTTCATAGGCGTCGTAAAAAGGGAGTTTAATATGATTTAATAAAAATGTTGGAAATTTGTTGAAAGGCGATTCTGTTAAATCTTATTTTTCTCTACCTCTAGTTAAAATTATTGTACTGAGTGATAGTTCAACCTGTATATACATACCTGTGACAACATATAACAATAATTGAAACAAAACTAATAATAATTTAAACTAATATTTCCTCCATATAAAACTAATCATAATTTGTAAGTCAATGGTGTCTGCTCCACAAAATGTCTTCAAATAAAAAAAAAAATCGCAATGTGTATGTATACATGTTTGAATCCATGTTAAAACTTAAAAAAAGTAGTAAGATTTCTATGTAAGATTTAATGCCACTGAAGATGGAACTATAGTTCCGAAACATGTTTGGCTGATTTAAGCATGTATATAAAGATATTTTGTGGAGCCGACGTCTTTGATTTACAAATACATCCCGCTCCCCGACATAATAGATTACTTCAAAAAATAAAATGTATCTCAAATGTTAATTCCAAAATGAATAGCAAAACCACCAAGTACTATAATGAACATAAAAACAAAACTATCTCACCTCTCTATTCAGCAACTGATTGCTCAAACTCTGACTCATCAATCTATACTGTAATTTAACTTTTTCTTGAATTTTAGTTGGAATTACCATTAATGTCGTCAACGTGTTTCCAAAAAATAAACCCAAAAACAATAGGCACAATACTGGCACCTAAACACACATAAAGAAACTAAAAATTTAAATGTTGATTTCTATAAGAAAAAAAAATGACGTAGGATTATAAATAATGCATGTAGCATAATATAACAGTTTGCAAATGACTGCTTTTCGTTGTTCGTTTGTACTCCTCTCGCATTGCCTATCAACCACTCAGGACCCAATAGGCTGTCACAGTATTCAAAAAACATGGGCCTATTCTTCAGTTATACGGGTTATAAAAAGTGTAAGTTGTGCATGACTAATGTTGCTGCTGGAAATCTTTGTAACTCTAAACGTCATAGCAGCTTTTCCATTCTTTTCTAATGGATTTATATTCTATTTTGTAATATTTTAGACATTTTTCAAAATTTTATACCGTGATCATTGTTAAGATATCCTGTCAGTGTATTTTCTCATTTTTACATCAGACTTACTTTTCCCATGAGTCGTTCGTAATACTAAAATTACCGAGGTAATCCTAAATTTACCGGTTCACATAACTTTATCCCTAACATGTAGCCGTTAGAAACAATAAAATACAAGTGTTTACAAAATATGGAACTGTACAACAATGCACATGTAATAGTATAGCTTTTTTAAATCAGAAGAAAATAACATAGAAAAACTACCACAGGCAGCAAAAACTTATAGAAAGAATACTTTTGGATAAACCCTGTGTCAAATTTACACTACCTGGTTTCGCTGTGATCATCCTGTTAGCTTCTTCGGAGCAACAGTTAAACTAAGTTTCAGTTTAACCGCGTTCACGTTAACTAGTGTTAATTTGAGGCGGGATTGATCCAGAAGTATTGTTTCTTTAATACAATTTGGTTATTATAATAAAATTGTATGTATTAATTTTTAAGTTATTAAATCTATAAACCCAAAGATATTACTCAATTAGGTAGGGTGAGTGGAATGAACACGGTCAAGTAGAGTCTAGACAGTCACCATTGACGACATGGAGATTTACGACGACACTGGATATGTAGGTTCATTATAAAGCCACATCACAAAAATATGTTCAAATATACGAAGAGTGCATAAATGAGGAACAAAGTTATGTGTTATGTTATAATAAAAGGAATGGCCTATACTTTATTGCTTTATGGAATAATTTATGAAAAATCAGACTTTCATGTTCCCGATACCAAAATGGAGGATATATCACCTACCACACCTATACAGGGTTATTCACGATTTATGGCGCGGAATATTGTGGACAAACTACGTGACTTTTAAAAAGTTTCATTTGTTGGACATGTGGGCATCTACTATGGCTACTTTTTAAAATTGATTTAGTATTATACAGGGTGTCCCAAATAACCTAAAAGTATCAAAGTTATGTTTTTTAAATGGAATGCCCGGTATATTATTGCACTTTTAGATCCTCTGATCAAATTAAGTATCTGTCTCATCAAGGTTTATAATACCTAAACCTTAAGGTTCTTTAAATAAATTGAATTTTCTCAAAATCTAGCCTCATTTTCATCTTTCAAATACTTAGGAACTATTAAAGTCATGTTGACGAAATGAACACTAAAGTGTAAAAATAGATCATATTTGATATTCCATTTGCAATAAACTTGCAATCTTATACAGGGTGTCCAAAAATTAAAACTACTCAAATAAGAACTTTAAGTTGCTATAACTTCATTAATGTAAATGGAACGTCATATTTCTGAACTTACCTAGCAATGTACTTACTAATTAGCTGTCGAATGATATTAGGGTGTACTATAGCTAAGTCTGTGGGTTTTGGCAGAAAACGCCAAATAATTGATTTCTACACCATTTGGTATTTTTAAATAAATGTTTTAATGTATCTAGTCGCCTATGGAATCAGAAATGTCAAATAAATTATTTTATCTGTCAATTTAATTTACTGTTCATGCTTTACTAGTGTTATTATTGATGTACCATTGTTAGTTTTTGTGTTGTTTTGTTAAAATGAAGATTATTTATTCAAAAGAAGAACGTATTGATATGATATTGATCCTTGGAGAATGTCATCAAAATTCTTTATTGGCTTCTCGAGTTTATGCTGAAAGGTTTCCCATACGAAATCATCCAAGACCAGCTGCTTTTGAGAGACTATTAAATCAGTTTAAGGAAACTGGAAGTGTTAGCTACAAGAAATACGTGAAAAGAAAACCTGTCACCGAAAATGAAGAAACTATTTTTGCTATAGTTGGTTCAGTTATCGAAAATCCGAATATTAGTCAAAATCACATATCCGAAAACACCAGGCAAGTATTTCACGAGTGCTTAAAAAACATAGATTTCATGCTTATAAAATTCAGCTTTGTCAAGAGCTTTATGGAAATGATTTTGACAATAGAATTGAATTTTGCATGTGGATGTTAGATAAAGTGGCAGCAAATGAAACATTTTTTGATAATGTGTTATTTAATGACGAATGTACATTTCACAACAATAGCCTCGTAAACAGACACAACTACCATTATTATTCTGACTCGAATCCCCATGAATACAGAATCATCAGCAATCAAAATAGGTGGTCCATTAATGTGTGGGGTTGAACATTCGGCCCATATTTAATAGGACCCTATTTTTTTGAGGGATCTTTAAATGGTATGATGTTTCTCGATTTTCTTCTACACCAACTTCCTGTAGTATTAGAAGAAATTCCTTTAAACAGGAGAAAAACCATGTGGTTTCAATTAGATGGAGCTCCGCCTCATTATCATCACGAGGGTCGGCAATTTTTGGATACCAATTTTCAAAACAGGTGGATTGGAAGAGATGGATTTAAAAATTGGCCTCCCAGATCTCCCGATTTAACTCCTCCGGATTTCTTTTTATGGGGATACGTGAAAGGAATTGTCTACAAGACGCCTCCAACAACACCACACGATATGAAAATACGCATAAGAAATGCATTTCAAACTGTTACCCCACAAATGTTGACGAGAGTGAGCCGTAGTTTTCAAAAAAGAATATCGAAGTTTCTGGAAATGGACGGTCAACATTTCGAACACATGTTATGAATATTTTGGTAGAGATTTATCAGTGCTATTTTATTTCCATTAATGCTGTTTATGCATAATTAAGAATAATTCATAATGACTTTTATAATAATTGTAGATCATTTGACATTTCTGATTCCATAGCCTACTAAGATATGTTAAAACGTTTATTTAAAAAACACCAAATGGTGTACAAAACAATTATTTGGAGTTTTCTTCCAAAACGCGCAGACTTAGCTATAGTACACCCTAATACCATTCGACAGGTAATTAGTAAGTACATTGATAGGTAAGCTCAGAGATATGACGTTCCATTTACATTAATGAAGTTATAGCAACTTAAAGTTCTTATTTGAGTAGATTTAATTTTTGGACACCCTGTATAAGTTTGCAAGTTTATTGCAAATGGAATATCAAATATGATCTATTTTTACACTTTAGTGTTCATTTCGTCAAGATGACTTTAATAGTTCCTAAGTATTTGAAAGATGAAAATGAGGCTAGATTTTGAGAAAATTCAATTTATTTAAAAAACCTTAAGGTTTAGGTATTATAAACCTTAATGAAACAGACACTTAATTTGATCAGAGGATCTAAAAGTGCAATAATATACAGGGCATTCCATTTAAAAAAGCATAACTTTGATAGTTTTAGGCTATTTGGGACACCCTGTATAATACTAAACCAATTTAAAAAAGTACCCATAGTAGATGCCCACGCGTCCAACAAATGAAACTTTTTGAAACTCACGTAGTTTGTCCACAATATTCCGCGCCATAAATCGTGAATAACCCTGTACAATAAGAGAGTCTGACAAATTGTGTAGTTTGGTAACTTCATTAATAAATTAGTCCTTGGTCTATCATTATAAAATTATATACAGGGTGTACCGAATTGCATCTGCTAAAATTGAGCAGGAGGTAGAACTCAAAAATATGAAAAAAGGTCATATATAATTATATATTTCTGAAAAGGCTTGGTTTTCAAGTTACAGAGTGTTAAAAGTTACATCCAGTTGGTGGTCTTTAAGGAGACTTTTTCAATAAAAAAATTTACAGATTCAACTTACGTGCCAGGTTGCCGCTTCATGAAAGCCAATTTTGTACAATGAATACACATTGTATAATTGAAAAAAATAACCTCCAAACAGGAACGGCAGTAGAAAACTCAATCCACGCCACATCCACGAATGGAATCCCTCAATGGTTATGTCCATTTTATGGCGTTCACCTAACGCCTTTAATCGATAAAGTGCGCCACGTTGGTACCTGAATTGTAGATATTGTACTAAGCCTAAGACAAAAGAAAAAGTAATAGTAATATACAGTAATATACATAGTATTTCCAGTTTACAGATATAAAATTAAAGAACACTAAATAATAATAATATAATAATAATAATAACTCTTTATTGTCTAACAGGTGACAACCCAATTACAAGACAAATTGCTATGAATATAATATTATATATTAAATACAAATAATAATAATAAATTTACAAAAGTAATTATCTGAAGGTGACAGTAGCAAAAATACAATACAAACAAATCAATATAATAGCGAAAATGTAATGGTGTTCCAATAAGAACGCTGGTTTGAAGTGTTAAATAAACCATATACACTGTGTCCAAGATAAGAATGTGATAGCATTGGAATCTTGGAAACGGTACGAGTTACAATGTATACAAAAAGATATCGTTTACAAATATTCACTACGACGTTTCGTTTTTGAAAAACCATCATCAACTTGTTTTTTTTTTCAATACGGCCCTGGATTTTTTTATTGTAAATTTAAAGCCATTTTCAATCCACAACATGTAATGTTTTAAACAAATTTTCGGTGTTTTTAGCCGTTATTTAAAATTATTCAAGGAAAATCGCCATAGTTTGGCACTTAGCTGACTGAATGCAGAGCAGTAGGTTTTGCAAAAACATTTTTCCGTCATTGCTCACAATTATTTATTATTATTTGCAAATTTATTTTTGTCACAGTACAACATTTTAATCTGTACGCGGTTTTTTAAATTTAGTTGAAATTTTTGTGCTTTTTGAAGTTATTAAAAAAACGCCTTTCTCAGATGAATCTTTTAAGCAAAATAAATGCCAAACTATGGCGATTTTTCTTGAATAATTTTAAATGACAGCTAAAACACTGAAAACTTATTTAAACCATTACGTTTGATACACCACCTATTTTTGAATTGAAAATGGTTTTAAATTTAACAATAAAAAATCCAGGGCCGTATTTAAAAAAACCAAGTTAATGATGGTTTTTCAAAAACGAAACGTCGTAGTGAAAATTTGTAAACTCTATCTTATTATCCTCAAAAAGTAACAATGAGAAAGTGCTTTTAATTTTTTTATATCTCAAAATAATGTCAAAAATAAACAAAAACTAAAATCGAAAATATCGTTTTTTCAAAAATTCTCGAAAATTTTGAAAACACAATTTAAAATGTGTAAATTGTACAACGTTTCTCTAAATTAACCGATTGTATAACTCCTTTATAAGATTCCCATGCTATCCCATTTTTATCTCAGACTCATTGTATATTTGTGGCATACGTAGCATTTATTGAATAATAACTACACATTATGATGTTATGAATAGAATAAGACATCGGACAAATGACCGCCGGTGGGTTTTCATGAAAATATGACTGTTGCGCATAAATTTTGCGGTATTTCAGTGATACAGCGTTGATTTTGTTTTTTAATGCATTAATCGTTGAGTTTTTCACATAAACTTGTGACTTTTTTAAATAACCCCACAGAAAAAGATCCAAAGGCATTAAATCGCAAAATCTGGGCGGCCAATTCTACGACCAGGTAATGCATAATAGTTGTGGATACACCAATTTCCTGAGCTCTATGCCGAATTCATGTGGTTGGGCTTTACTTAACATTTGCACGCACTGCTGTAATATTTTTAGTCAAACAACCAAGACGCACGCGTTTTTCTGTTTTCAGGTCATTAACAGACAAAGTTTGCTCAAACTTGTCATTAATCTTCTCACAGTGGCTTAATTTAAAGCATTCCGATGGCCCATAATTTTACGAATTTTACGAACTGTGGCTGCAAAACATTTACCACTATGATACTAATATTTCATAATGAGAATTCGTTGTGAACACTAGCGCTCTATTTAACTTAACCTCCTGCTGTCTACTAACGAACAGCCATTTTTTTTAATCATGAAACTACAAATGACGCGCAATTGAAAACCGACGTTCTTATTACAACACGCTTTAAAACTATGAGAAAAGGATATTAGCAGAAAATCAATCATGCTATCAAGTTTTTTTAAGATACTTTTAAGAATTAAACATCATCAAAGTGGTCTAAGCGCTGACTTGACTTCAACAATGTGGATAATACACACACCGTCAAAATTTGCCGAACGGTCAAATTTTACTCTTAGTTTAACATAGATTTTCTCTTAAACCCTGTAACATATTGGGATAAATTTTTTTTAGAAAAGTGGCTTGTTCTTGGACAAATAGTTGACCTATAGTTGATTTTAAGCAATTGGTTCTGATGTCATATATAGAGCTAAACAGACAGTAATGGTTTTTTGTTAATTTTTTGAGCAATCTGTGGAGTGAACCAATGAAAGTAGAAAGTATTCGATAATGGCAAATTAAAAATTGATCTTTTCTGAGCAATTTGGTTTATTCACTCTGAAAACTCACTTATTGGAAGTTACAAGGTTTTGTTAAAAAACTGGATATTGTCACGCATTTTATGGGGATCCCATGGGGACGACGATATTGCTTAGATGCCATTTAAATTAATTTTTAATATAGTGTTCTCTGGACATGAATCCGATTCAATATGTCTGGGGCATACTTGGCAAAAGTTTACGATCAAGAATTCCGGATGTCCAAGGCTTAGAAGAGGTTAGAATGGCATTCATTGAGTTCTGGGAGAATTTGCCTCAGGAATTTATTGATAACCTGATGAGGTATGGGAAGAAGAATGCCAGCAATCATAAGACCAGGGGGGGAAGACCCAGAAGTACAAAATAATTATGTAATTCAAGTTGAATACTAAATAATGCTTTAAACTGTCAAAATGCGCCATTAATTTGTATTTTTAACCAATTTTGTTATGGTACTCTTTATAATAATAAATTTATACGGTTAACTCAAGAATAAAATCTTTAATTTTGAATGGTATCCAAGCAATACACCTTTTTAACAAAACCTGTAACATCCTTAGTAGGTGAGTTTTCAGAGTGAATAAAAAGCCAAATTGCTCAGAAAAGATCAATTATCGAATAATATCTCCTTTCATTCATTACAGATTGCTCCAAAAATTAACAAAAAATCATTACTTTCTTTTTACTTCTATATATGGCATAAGAACCAATTGCTTAAAATCAACCTTTTGTCCAAGAGTCAAGCTACACTTCCAAAAAAAAACGTCTCAATATGTTACAGGGTTCAAGAGGAAACCGATGTTAAACTTAGAGTAAATTGTGATAGCTCGGCCAATTTTCCCGGTGTGCGGTATGTTGGAGTCATATTACACCTGATATACAACTAAGTCATATCTTTCTCAAACATTAATCAATACATAAAACTTCAACTTACTAATGTAAATGTTGAACAACATAAACTGATGCCTAAACATTAACCACGGTTCATTGTCTGGCCAAATCAATAGAATACCAGCTGCCACTGTCGATAAAAAATGATGTAACCGCCACCAGCCTTTAATCCGACTCCCATTTACTTTTAAAATACTCTCCCTAATTGTTAATGTACAGTAATACCACACGAGCAGAAACATATAACTCAGTTCTAACGGCCGAAAACGGACGAGGTAGTTAAGCACAGCCATTACAAAACCAATTATACTGAGAATTAATTTAAATTTCTCATACTCATCCTTGTATTTGAATCTAAAACAAAAACATAGTATATCAAAAATAAAACAAAAGCACATAAGATTGTTAACTTAACGTTATATGAACAAAATTCTAGACAAAACAAAAATAATATTAACCCATTAATTCCCAAGCTTGGAAAATCAAACAATTTCGGTGATTTTAGTTTATTTTATTATTAAACCTATGTCCAAATAACTGTTTATCAAGTTAAAAAAAAATACAAGGTTTTAGTTTTCTTACAAAAAAATGTTGCGTATACGCAACATTGGGATTTACGGTAAACAGAAACTACTACTACTTAGTGTGAAATATTTCAAAACAGTTTGTGTGAAGATGCACCTTACATTTAGCACACATGTATATTGTGTTGTTTTTACACTGTCGGCATCTTCTTTTTGCTTTGTTGTCTTTTGACCAATAGAGTTTTGTAGCTGGTAACGTATGGTATCCCGAAAAAATGGGTATGCCGAAAAATCGCTTTAGGCTTGTTTTATCAATATCAAATGAATGCCGATTATTGTCGTGAGCATATTTTCTTGTATAAGATATTATTTTTTCCCAAACTTCGTCACTGAAGTACAAGGGCTTTTACCGCAAACTCTGTTTTCAATTTGTTCCAAGTTATTATTATCTTCATTATATGGTCCTGTTGTATGTATTGGGGTCTCTTTTCTCCACTTCGGTAGAGTTTTCTTCGACTTCATTTTTACATTTTTTGCACATAGTTTTGCTTTTTTTGGAATTTGACGGTAAAGATTCATCATCTAAGGCTTCAGAAGTATCAGACAAATTTGCGTGTATTTCGTAGGTCCCCGCAACATCTGGTAAATCTTCAACGTTCTCACATATATCTTCGTCAAGCTCCTCTTCGTCTGTAAGTGCATCTACGGGTGGCGGAATATATACTGCATCAACGGTATCAGTCTGCAGTAAATCCTCATCCTCCTCCAATGTAGCTAAAAGCTCAGCAGATGACAAAGGCATTCTGTTTTTCCAAGACATCACTATAACCAAACAAATTATTTTAGAAAAAAATTTAACAAACAGAACCTTAATTATAACTTACTTCAAGTCAATATTTTCCAGAGCTTCACTTTATATTTTATATATAATATAATTTTAAATCACAATAATTATAACTTAGTATCTTTGTTGACACTCACTAAGAAGAATCACACACAAATAATGTAAGAAACAAAATAAATGCTACCTAATTGTGGGTCAGCGAAGGGCGCGACATTATGGCGCCTTCTTACCGGAATTCCCAACGTTGCGTATACGCAACATTAGGAAAAATGATCCAATATGCAAAAACTATACATGTTTTGTAAAATATCATATAACGCCCTTTTTACTAAAGGTCATGGGAATCTAAATCCATAATTTGAAATATCTCAGCCGTTTCTGTGTCAGACGAATAGATTGACGAATATATGAAATGATAAATCTCAAAATGTTGCGAGTTCATAAATTCGCACAAAATAAATATCTTGACTCTGTCGACTTATTTCTTAAAACGTAAAGTCTTTGTTCTATTTTGAAAAAATTGTAGCAACAAAAAAGTATTTTTTTTTTACTGGCACATTGAAAAAAAAATATTTAAAAAATTTTTCGTTTACGCAACGTTGGGGATTAATGGGTTAATTATAAAGTTAATGATGGAAACGCTAAGCTAAGGAGTAAATAAGCAAAAAAACGGTGTCCTAGATGCACGAATAGCTTTCCTACTTTGGTTGAACTTTTTGTCTGTTTTTGTTAACCCATTAGTGCCCGTAATTTTTGTCTGTTTTAATTAGAACAAAAACACGTTAGTTGCTGTTTATATATGTGAAATAACATTGTATACGCAAAATTTAAAATTTATTTATAATAAAAGTACCAAAAAAATACTGGCACATAAATGTGCCACCAGGCACATACAGTAACATAAGAGAAACATTACATAAATATTTAAAACTAAATATTTTTTGAATAATTACATCAGTTATTGATAAATATAATAAAAAGGTATGTTCTATGGAAATTTCTAAAGTATGTTTTTGGGTGCAGGGCTACTTTGCAGGTATTACACTCGAAACTGGTGCGGTTAGAACATGTTTTACATTTTGTCTATGTTTCACTACTTTGGACTATCAAGTAATTTTGTTCATTCAAACGTAACTAATTGACAATTGGTGATAATGCGCTTGATGATGGCCCTGGTTTCATTGAAGGGTGCCCATAAATATAAAGCTAGAGCTATAGCTAGACAGACCTGATCATTCAAAATCGACGCCTCCCATATTTTTGTTATAAGCGGCATTTGAATATGAATTTTACTTTTTTTAGTTATAGAATATCTCTACATTTTTCAAAGGAAGCATATGATTACAGCAGTTTGATAATACAGTTACAATGGAATTATCATTCCCCCGCACAAGTACTAACTTTCCATCGGCATCGGTTTTGAGTTCCATTGTTCCTCGGCTTGTTTTAGCAACAAATTATAGGTACTCAGACATATTTGATTCTTTTGAAACTCTATTTTTCCGTAAAGTACCAGTAATAATTTCTAAATTGCGTACTGAACGTAATAAATACCTACTGGTGCGTGTATGACAGTTCAAATACTAAAAATAGAACAAGGCCAACTGCGCATGCATATCTTTGAAATAGACATCATGTCTGCCCACTGGCACGTTTATGTGCCAATGGTTTTTTTCCTTCATAATAAAATTTATGTTATAAAAAAACTTATATGGTTTTGTTGAATATCGTTACAATGAATATTCATCAATAACAAAATGAAAAATGTAACAACTAGTAAAGTAATTAAAAGTAGAAAAAAAATGTATATTTACATCAGTGCAGACAGGTGTAGTAAGATGCTTCAGAGTGGGTTAGGTTTTCATTAATTTCTCAAAAATCAAGCACTGTAAAATCTAAAAAAAAATTATAACCTGTAAATAACTACGCAAGGAACAGTTCAGTATGTATCTAGAACAGCTCAGTTTGGGGAGTTTTGAAAAAATAAAAGAAAATAACGCGCGCACATTTATGTGCCAATGGGCTTTATTAACATGACTCCTAGAATTCAACGGATACATAAACACGGGTGTTTTTAGAAGTTATTTTAGCTACAGTTTCATTGACTTGAACACATTTTTTATATGTCTGCCTCAAACACCTTTTGGACACTCATTTTACTTTCCCGACCCATGGGCAAAGTATTGTGAACGCGCTAAAAAAAATTGAGTGCAAGACGGATATAACCATTTTGAAGTCCCCTGGGACGATTAAGAGCATTTCCAGATGAAAGTCTGTCTGTATGCCTGTATGTATTCTTCCATGACAGTGCCTATACACTTCAACCAATTTGTTATATGAGTTCGGGGAGTCCTAAGATGAAGCCATTAGTTTTTCATTGAAATCGCTTTAGCCTTTTAATGGGGGGTGACCACAATCCCCAAATTCTATAATAGCAGTAGCGGTCGACTGATACATCGTTTTAAAGCATTTTTTATCTGCTTTACAGCAATGGGTTACTTTTGATATTTGCCTCCATAGTTCTCGAGAAAATTGCGTTTAAAATTTTACCAGTTAGGTAGTTGTTAACTATATCTCTTATTATATTATAATAAAGTAATTTGTATATGCCTCGATGTCGTCATTGGTACAGAGCGCGCTTTGCGTGCGGAAGGTCGTGTGTTCAAATCCCACATCTTATTTTTTCTTTACTTCCAATTTTTGAATAAAGTAGTTAGTTTGTTAAAAATTAGATATTCTATACAATCAATGAATATTTAGCAACAATAATGATATGGCAAGTCAGTAATTGAAATGTTAATTAAGTAAAGTGTTAAGCAGCAATAAGAAAAACGTAAAAAACCCATAAAGAACAATAATAACTTATTTTGTCTCAAAAAAAGAGGAAAAAAATTACTGAGCCAACATTGTCCGGGTTACAGAGACGCGGAGAGTGAAAATGTAAAGAATTCATTTTGCGTATTTAACAAGTACGTTTTATACTTTTGTTTAAAGGCAGGGAATGATAGAGTTCTAAATTGTCTTGAAACGGAATTAGTATATCACAAAAACATTATCTCACCCCACTAACTTTTTTTATATTTTGACCCATTTTAACCCGTTTATGGACACCCTATGAATACTGATGATATATCGGATATCCTTGGAGCCAAATGTTACCTTTATATTCAAAGATTTCAGTTCCTTTTTGAAATTATTGGCGTATGCCCTGCATACACTGCATACATGAGTTGTATATCACAATTTGAAATAAAAGTCAATCTTCCCAAAACGAATTTAATAGATCTCTCTATAAACTTTTCCTCAACCCTACATGTTTTGGAGCACCAGTCTCCATCTTCAGTGGTTAGTAAGGTTACAAAAAGCTATCTTTCGTTGTGTATAAAGTTATGTTAATATGATAAATGTAGTAATTTCATGACGTGGAAAAAATTTTAAAAATGTTTTTACTGTATGACAAAATTACATATATCTAATTAATTATGTTGTGTTTTTAAAAATTTGTCAAAATAAACTAAATTCCTCATAAATCGAGTTTATTGTGTTTTCTCTTTCTATAAATCATTCAAATTCAGAAAATGTTACGAGGGTGAAGTCGAACGTCTTCAAGTTGTAACAATATTGTATTGTAACCTTACTAACCACTGAAGATGCTCCGAAACATGTATGGTTGACGAAAAGTTTATAGACAGATCTATTAAATTCGTTTTGTGGAAATTGACTTTTACTTCAAATTATACAGGGTGGTCCAACTTTTACCTGCATAAATTTTAGAATCGATAGATAATCGACAAATAATGTGAGTTTGGTTAATAAACTATGTGCCAAAAATGCTTCGTTACAAAGTTACAGGGTGTTGAAATTTAAGAAACAAATTCGAATTTTATTAATATCTTTATAACCAATTGAGATATTTCAATGAAATTTGGCTCGTGTGGAGAGGCAATCTAGCTTAATTTTTTCATGTAATAATATTATTTTTATTTCCACCAGTGGCGTGCGTACGGCTTCCCATTGCGACATTTTTAATGAAAAAAACAGATACGCCACTGGTTTATCTCAAAATGAAAATCATAATTGCAATTCTTGTTCAATTTAAAAGAAAGAAGTACTCTTGCCTTTTTTTCGTATGACGCAACATTTTCGAGTACAAAAATAAAAATCGTCTAAATTAAATGTATTGAAAACCAACATAAAAATAACATATAATAATGCCGCGGCTATTTAGTAACCAAGAATACGGTTTTTGCGAAGAAAATGCAGTAGTATCCGCAAGGGAGTATTCCCTAATAGACGTCATCCAACGAGAGAAGTTTTCTCTCAAGGTCATCGGGCATTTCGAGAACGAGGTTTAAATACTACTTTTAACATAAAAAACAATAGACAGTACCCTAGAAGAAACAATTTGGCGGATGAAAGGAGTATTTTAAGAACGTTTGATCGAAATTAAAACCTAAATTCACGAAGAACTGCTGTCATGCTTAACATATCAAGGTCAACCATTCTTAAGTCACTTCATAAAGATGGTAGAAAGGCTTACCATTTTAGGGCTGTGCAAGATTTATTGCCTGAGGACTATGTTAAAAGGCATAACTATTGCAAATGGTTATTGAATAAAGTTCAAGTAGATAGAGATTTCCTGCATAAGGTTTGCTAGACTGATAAAGCTTCATTTACAAGAACTGATATAACGAATTACCACAACTTTCATATTTGGTCACAACACACTCCATACCAAGTGCGAGCGAAAAAGTTTCAACACCAATTCAGTGTGAACGTGTGGCTAGGAGTAATATCCAATAATCTCCTCGGACTATTCTTTTTACCAGCTAGGCTCTCAGCACAATTATTTTTAGACTTTACAGAATAATTTAAATGATTTAATGCATGACGTGCCACTTCATTTACGTGCGAATGGTTGGTTTCAAATGGATGGAGCACCAGCACATTTCGGGCGGAATGTGAGAAACTAGATAACAGAGCATTACGGAAATCAATGGATTAGCCGTTTTCTTGGAGAAGTCGAAAATAACCATGAGGGACCTATATCTTGACCCCCAAGGTCGCTTGAGTTGACTCCACTTGATTTCTTTATTTGCGGCTACCTAAAAGAAAAAGCTACCTAAAAAAAAAAAGGTGCCGGTCAGAAAACGCGAAGAATTAGTCTTAAAAATTCAAGAAGCTTGTGATGAGTTGCATCGTAACAATTACATTAATAACCTCACCAGAAGATGCCAATTGTGTATTGGCAATGACGATAGTCATTTTGAACAGTTTCTGTAAAAAAAAAAACTGGAAAATCTGTTAAAACGTGTAATGATATGTTATTTTTATGTTGATTTTCAATACATTTGGTTTAGACGATTCTTATTTTTTTACTCGAAAATGTTGCGTCATACGAAAAAAAGCCAGGAGTACTATTTTCTTTTAAATTGAATAGGGATTGCAGATATAATTTTTATTTTGAGATAAACCAGTGGCGTATTGGTTTTTTCATTAAAAATATCGCAATCGGTAGCCGTACGCACGCCACTGCTGGAAATAAAAATAATATTATTACATGAAAAAATGAAGCTAGATTACCTTTCCACACGTGCCAAATTTCATTGAAATATCTCAATTGGTTATAAAGATGTTAATAAAATTCGAATTTGTTTCTTAAATTTCAACACCCTGTAACTTTGTAACGAAGCATTTTTGGCACATAGTTTATTAACCAAACTCACATTATTTGTCGATAATCTATCGATTCTAAAATTTATGCAGGTAAAAGTTGGACCACCCTGTATATCATTCTACTCCACGTAAATTTATATTTTGACCCATTTGGACTACTTCTTTAAAATATTTATTTTTTTCATTTCGTTTAATATGATTTTATTAGTTTTTCTAAAACTGGATCTATGTATCCTAAAATCTCCTCAATTTCCACTAAAAAATAATTGTTATATTGTTATATTTTTGCATGAAACCAATGGCATCTCCATACACTATACAGGGTTATTCACGCCATATGACACGCAATAGTGTGACTAAACTATTTAATTTCCTAAAAGTTTTATTCATGAGTTCGATAAAATTGATTTATGGCTACATTTTAAAAATATTGTTAATCTATACAGGGTGTCCCAAATGTAAGAAATGAATCATAGTTGTGTATTTTTAAATGGAATGCCCTGTATATGAATATATTTTTAGATTCCCTGTTCAAAATAAACCAAACTTTCATTAAAGTACATCTCACCCAAACCGGACAGTTTTTTAAATATTATAATTTTTATAACAATAGAGACATAATTGGAATGAAAAAATTCACACCTATTCATTTATTATTATTATTTTATTATTATTATTATTATTATTATTAGTTCAGACAGTTAGCGGTGAAACCGATGAGACTGTCGCCCGATTTGTAAAAGATAAAACTCGGCTCAGTGCATAAAAACACGACGATTCACTATAACGAGTAGTGGATCATGCAGCTGCCCCGATCCTTAAGCGTAATGTCCAGTCTGTTCTTAAAACTATTCACTGTTGGCGCTGATACAACCTCCTCCGACATATCATTCCACGCATATACCACTCTATTTGATAGAAAGTTTCTTCGAGAGAGCTTGGCGCATCTTTCTTTGCACAATTTCTTGCTGTTACCACGTAGGCTCGGATTTCTATTAAGATGAAAGAGATCCAAGTTTATTGTGTAATGTCCGCTAAGAACCTTATACGTCTGTATCAAGTCGCCACGACGACGCCTTTCTTGAAGCGTTGTTAAGTTCAAAGCTCTTAGCCGATCTTCATATGGCAGGTGGCACAGCGCTTGTGGAAGCTTGGTAAATCTTCTCTGAACTCTCTCCAAAGCCTCAATATCCTTAACAAAATAAGGAGACCATACACTATTGGCATATTCCAGACCCGGCCTACAAACGATTTGTACAGCTTCAGAACCATGTCATTGGACCTTGATCTAAATGCTTTCCGGATCAAATACAACAATTTGTTGGCCTTCTTCACTACGGCCGAGACATGGATTTCCCATTTTAAATCATGGGTAATAATCACGCCGAGATTCTTTTGCTGGAGAGTTGGTCTTAATTCGTGTCCACCAAGGGTGTAGGATATTTCGGGGTTATTTGGTCCCAAATGGAGGACTGTACATTTATCCAAATTCAAACTCATCAGCCAAGTTGACGACCAAGTCATCACTCTGTCGAGATCGGTCTGGAACACCTCAGCACTCTGCAGCGGATCACAAAACAGCTTAGAGTCATCAGCAAAGAAACTTGTATTTGCATTTATATTTCCCGTCAGATCCGATATGTAAACCAGGAACAACAGCGGGCCCAACACCGAACCCTGAGGCACCCCGCTGTAGACCGGCAGTCTACGGGAAATCGAACCATTCGCCCTAACCTGGAAACTTCTTCCTCCAAGGAAACCCTCAATACATCGCAGGAGTTCTCCGCGAATACCATAATGTTCCAGCTTCAATAGCAGACGAGCGAATGGCACCTTATCAAATGCCTTCTCGAAGTCCAGGTACACCACATCAGTAGGCTGACCATCATCGTTCTGTTTGGTCCACAAGTTAAGACATTCCAGCAGATTTGACTCCACTGATCTTCCCGGCATAAATCCGTGCTGTTGGTTAGGAATAACGTTTGACTGCAGTAAAAATGGAGTCATTGCCTTCGTAATAATTTTCTCCATGCATTTGCACAGGGCACAAGTCAAACTAATTGGTCTATAATTTTCAGCATTGTATTTGTTCCCTTTCTTATAAATTGGTATGACTATTGCATTCGACCACCCATCTGGCAGGGTTCCGGTGTTAAAACAATTCTGCATTGCTCTTGTTAAAGGTTGCAACAGTGGTTCAATGCATCTCTGGAGGAAAACCGGTGGGATCTCGTCCGGACCCGGGCTGGAGTCAGTTTTCAGTGCTGTGATAGCCTCCCTCACGTCGTTGTTTGTAAAATTGACAGTTGTCATTGATTGTGGGTTCCGGGTGTTTTGCGGTAGTGTAGGCATGTTACCGGTCACTTCCCTGGTGAAAACACTGCTAAACTGATCGGCGAACGTATCAGCGATTTCCATTGAACTTGTTATCATTTCGCTGGTAACGTTACTTCTCAGTGAAAAGGTTGCAACATTTGAGTTCAACGATCTTCGTATGTATGCATAAAATTTTTTGTCCGAACCACTTGCCAGCCCATTTTCATATTTAGTTCTGGCATCTGCTATCATTGTTTTGAGTTTGTTGTTTTGTGTTCTATACAGCACGTAGTTTTCATTAGTTCTCAATTTTGAGTACTTTTCCCACAAATTTCTCTTCCTTCGTATTTCCCTAAAAATACCACTGGAGATCAATGGCTTCCGTGTGTTGACTTTTCGACGACAAATTGGTATATATTTTTGAGTTGCGTCGCTAATTATTAGGCGGCATGCTTCAATGTCGTGAACACCACACAAATTGTCCGACAAGAAAGAATTTATAGGTGTGTAGTCAGCCACCCAGAAGTTTACCATGAATAAAACTTTTAGGAAATTAAATAGTCTAGTCACACTATTGCGTGTAATATGGCGTGAATAACCCTGTATAGTGTATGGAGATGCCATTGGTTTCATGCAAAAATATAACAATATAACAATTATTTTTTAGTGGAAATTGAGATTTTAGGATACATAGATCCAGTTTAGGAAATTAAATAGTTTAGCCACATTATTCCGTGTCGTATGGCGTGAATAACCCTGTATATGCCAGTGGGTCATTTCATTATATCGTACCTTGGAACTTGTGTATCCTGCCACGGACCGCCAAGTGGTATGATATTCTTTCCATACAAAAAACTCAACACAACATAAACATTATCTATTAAAAAATATAGTAGCATTTTGTGAATGTAGTTGTTTTCCATGAACTGCTGGTTACTTGGTTCATTGCAGCAAACGCAAATCGGGTCTGGCATTTAAACGATTTCGATTTTTTTTCTATCGAAACTTTGTTCACATACTTAAGTATGTTCTCGAAAAGCAAATCAGGTAACGCAGAACAATTCTTGAATATTAAGAAATGGAATTGCTTTTTGACTCCAAAAAAAAACACGATTAGTACCTTTTTCCTACGAATCTCTGCAATTACTGGCATTTTTACTATGAAAGGGTTACGCAGAAATAACTTTTTTCTATAAACCAGGACGCATTTTTTTTATTTCCTAACACAGCGGACAAAATGACTGGCTTTACCTATACAAGGGATTTTGTTTAATTAGCAGGATCGCAGTATAATTTTGTATAACGAAAATCAGGCATGGGTCAACAGATGGATTGTTTGAAATTAAAACATTAATAAAAAAATAATTAAAATAAAAAAAACAAATTAAAATAAAATGAAAACAATCCACAACGAAATGCTAGAAGAGATAAACAATGAGAGGAGTTTGTCTCCAAGTGGAAGTTGGTCGATATCAGGAGGCTTTAGAAACAATTTATTTTCTATTAAAAAAATATAAGTATTTTATGATTTCGATATCATTAAGTACCTATGTAAAAGTGACACATATTCTGAAGTTCATTGACTAACAATTGAAATAAGTAAATATCTGATGGAATCGCAATATTTAAAGTTCACAATCTAATTATCCAATAAGTAATTTTGTGTTGAAAAGTCGGACGTCGTGTAACTCTAGTCTGCTATATAATTCACTTAAAATACCTAATTACATGTTATTTTTAGAATAAACGTGATAAAAGATATTACAAATTTGAATTATGATGTCCTATTACCTATTACCCACAATAAAATTTGGGATTACAATTTTATTATCTACTATCGGTCCCACAACTAACTGTAACTACCTTACACTCAGTTAGATAATACCGTAAAACTACTTACAGTGGAAAAAACCAAATATATAATATATTTAATAAACATATTATCTACTTACGATTTTCGAGCATACAAAATAAAAACTTACTTATCTTCCCTATTTAATATAGACACATTAACATTGCCTAAAATAATCTTCAAATACATGCCATTTTGCTTTGGTAATGTCTGTTCGATTTCACTTAATTGTGCCTCACGTTTTAGTATATTGTTCTTTAATTCGTCTAATTTTGTATCTTTCTGGGTCTTATTGTTCAACCTTAAAGAAACAACAATAAAGATAATAGGTAATAATCAAAAAATAACAAAGAAACTAAGTATTGAACAAAGAACTTCTCTTACTCTTTTAAACCTTTCGATATCACCCCTATACGATACCGCTGATGCTGTATATGACTTAAACATTTCTTCTGATGATTAGTTAACTCTTCTAACTGTTTCAGGTAATTCCTATTTGCAACCTTTAAAATTTCTTTAAATTAATTTTCAACAATAACATCAACAATAAAATTTCTAACCTCTAATTCTTTAAAATCTGCATTCAACTCGTTCCATTCGTCGAATATTTCACTCATAATTTTTCCAGATGGTGGACTAATTTAAAACTGGGTAATAATTGTTTTAACTAAGTGTACAGCTGCAATGGATTTTGTATAATTAAAATTTTTAACTGATATCTTCGAGAAACGACATTGACCGTCGATCAAATTTCAAAATTAAAGCAAATCAGATGTTAATTCATTGTTAAATGAATATTCAGATGAGAGATCAGTTGTCAGTTGTAGGTGTTTGCAGTGTTGCCAGGTCCCACAGCCACAGAAATACCGATCATTTATAGATGGGCAACTCAACCTATTTATTTCGAAAACGGACTACTGACTACAGCGCTTCAGATGATGTGTTGCGTAACTAAATGTACAAAACCGCGAAATTTAAATTCTTTTTTTATAGAAATATGGCATGAGAAATATTTCTGAGATTTAAAAGATAAAACATGAGCAGATGGCGCGATACTCGCTATAGCCTGTAGCCTCAGAAAAATAATTGTTTATTTTTCTGAGCCTGTAGCAAGGTCCTTAGATATTACAGGATTTTGTCAAATATGAGGATTATTCGGGTTTGGAAATTAGAACCGGTCTAGGACAGTTCTCGGACTGTTTGAGAACTGCGGACTGTTCGAGAACTGCGCCGAACTGATTGCGCCTTGAATAAAATTCTCGAACCGTTCTATTACTGTTCGAAATTGTAAAAAACCGGAACGCATCATCTTCATCTATACCAAACATAAATAATAACTACCTATCTTTAATTTACAAATAAAATAAGACCGTGGACAGTCTTGAATTCTACTTGATGAAAATTCATATTAAACTTTTTGAAAAAAACAACAAAGTTGAAACGCCAATTTAGAAACAAGATGCTAATATATTTTGTATTTGGATGAAGATAAAATAAATTTAACACTCTAATTTAATAGTTTTTTTACCCATATTTATTCACTGAGCAAAACGACCAAATCAGAAATAAAATATAGAAAGGCATGTAAATGATAAAGTGATATTCTTTCGTACTGATTAAATTGAGCATTCAGTTTAACCTGAATGTGATGGGGGTTTATGTGTTCTTTCGAGTCCGATATCAATATAACTACCACAAGTTTTCTTGTGAACAAACTGAACAAAACAGGCAGTCTTGCCGATTGGCGCATAATTATGCGATTTGCGCATATTTTCACTATAATCGCATAAAAAGCGCATAATTTGAAGCCCCTAGGTGTTTACACACATTGCACGTAACATATATCTACAGAAATGCATATTCGCTATATAAATAGAAGAAGACAGTATGAAATTTCGGCTGTATTCAGTATTATTTATTATTACGGCAATTTTTTTTTTTAGATATTTTAGAACCTTTTTCACAAATCTTTTTAGATGTTTTACAGTTATAGAGCCTTTTTCAGAAATCGCACAATGTTGGATACAATCGCATAATTACGGACACGGTGCGCATAATTTATTTAGATCATAGCCATTGGCAGCACAAAACAGTTTCCCTCTTGCCTCAACCGCCTGCAGCACAACTTCAAGAGTTGGAGCACTTCGTTTAGTTAAATAAATAGAAAGTATATTGCTATCTCAGAAAAATAAACAAATTTAACAATATTTTTGAGATTACTATTCACTTATGATAATTAAATAAACAACTTGTTTAGTATGTAAGCAATGATGCTATTTTTGTTAATAGCAAAGATTAGAATCTTTGCTTATAGATATTTATTTTCTTGTTATTTAGCTTGCGTCCAAACCAACCAAAATATTCAGTTCAGTTCATTCACTTTCAGTTTGTTCATTGTTCATTGTTGTATTCAATATAATCAGTACGAAAGAATATCACTTAAAATTCATTCAAGCTTAAAGAGCATGAGATGTTGCAACTAAATAATAAAAGCATGAGATTGGTGCGAATAACATGAGATCTCATTGCATGACATATTTAGGAGAAGAAAATACGATGCATTGCAAAATGCAAGGCATGTTTATTCCTAATATAATCAAGAATGCAACAGTGAACTGTAGATGAGTGGTAAATCTGGTCACATTGACCAGTTGTCAGAATAACGCTTTTGCTTTTGAACTTTTGAAACTCAGTCGCCTGTTGTATGCTACATTTATACGTACCTACCATACGTTACGGTGAAATTTAGACTCATTTTTTTTATCTTATGCAAAATATCAGCTATTTTACCGTTGCATTCAGTCAACGCTTACTAGAGAGTTTTTTGAAACACATATTTATTTTCCCGTAATTAGCGTTTGTGTTATTACGCAGCATGCGCATGAGGAATAAAAGTGAATTACGTAACAACGGCCATAGTTTTTGTCTTCTCTCTCTCTCTCTCTTTTTATTATTGGCCTCTACAACTAAGGTAACTTAGCCATTTATGTTAGTTAAATTAATTCAGTGAGTTTGGACCTACAGTTTAGCGTGGAATCATCCATAACTACATGGGATTGGCACGTCTACCGACTCGGCCGGGAGCACCATCCAACCACCATCTACGCGACCAGGTCCTTTAATACCATGATCACGTCGACACGCGCTTGTACATGTGGGCATCTCCCGCCCCTTTTTCCTCTTCTTCCTTTCTTGACCTCGTTTAGCTCTTTGTTATTTCCAACGTTAACCGAGGAGCACAAAGTATATTCTGTGCCGGGGAGTAGATAGTGATATCAATGGGTACAGCATAATAAATTGGCACAGCGTTGCCTCCATTCAACTCGCCCATACAGAAAAAGGTAGGTTATCTCTGGACTCGCCAGTTTTCAAGAACATATCGGAGGGAGATGGATCTAGTTCGTATCAGAGTTATCCATATGTCTGGTGCGCATACGGACTTCGAAGGATGAAACGGGCGCCGCCATGTTTCTCTATTGTTGTACCAACTGTGGGAAAACAAATCGGGTTTCAAACTCACAGTTATAAATCTCTGGTTAAACCACGATTCGTTTATTAAAGTGTGAATTTTACGTTAATAAGAAGCCGCTCTTTTATGTTGGCAGCTGCAAAATGTTTTTATTTTTAATTATTTAGTTTTAAGGTGGGTTTAGCCAACTAATAATGCATAATGCATAATTTTAGTGCATAATGGATAATTTTTAAAACATGACATTTACATGTACCTGTTTATACAACGAATAGTGTATAATTCATAATTTTCGTTCATAATGCATAATGCATAAGGTTGGGAACTTTCAACTTTATGCACTAAATTATGCAAAAAATATCACTACGCATGCGCCGCAAATAAATTATAAACACTTACATAACCTCAATTTACAAAATAAACTAAATAATAATTGAAAATGTGATAATTAACAGAATTTTTAATTTGAAAGCTATTAAAACATAAATAAGTCCAACACAAAGTAAAAGCATTATCTTTAAAGACAATGGTAATAGGTTAACCTGCTGTCTAGTCAATTGTCACTTTTCGCTTTATGCATAAAAGTTATGAGTTGGATAAACACCTATATTTTGTTGTGAATTATCGATTATGCACTATGTATTGAGCATTATTCTTTATGCATTATGCACTATCCATTATTAGTTGGCTAAACCCGCCTTTAGTGTTTGTTTAAGTTTTATAAACAATGGAATGTGTTGTAAAATCATACAAAAAAAAAAACGTAGGCAAGAACGATTTCATTTCATCGCTAAGTAATAATGTGAGCATGTCATAAAAATGCAGTGTCGTATTCAATTCTGGGGGGATAGGTATTATACTTTAACACTGAATAATAAATACTACGTAGGTATTCCAACTGCTAAGGATTGTATATTGATATGAAATGAGGCATTTATACATTTTATAATAAATTTGTAGAATTCCAAAAGATGAAAATTGACAATATATTATAGTATAATGTGGCTGAATCTGCTGAATACGTTGGGAATCCAGCCAGAGAATTGGGTGTGGCAAGAAAGGCAGAAATATCTGAATTTTCCTGGAAGGCAACACAACAAGGGCCATTAAAACATCTGATTCCAGCTGATACAACCTCATCGATCACCAGCTTTACAAACTGAAGAAGGAATAGTAATTGGAAAACAACGGTTTATTAATACATTTAGTTTAAGCTACCATTGTTGTAATTGCTTTTTTTAAAGAATGCTTCATCAAAGCTCTGGTCCCCGATAGCAGGATAAAACGTAGAATTCAACAAAACTAAACATTTTCATAAAAATAACGTTAAATTGATTGTTAATTTTTGAAATGAAAGTGCCCAAAATAAATTTAATAAAATAATCAATATTTGATTATAAATAAAACAAAATGCATATTGAAAAAATTTATATAGACTTATTTTTCCTACTTAATTTGCACCCCTTAAGATGATTCGCCAATGTCAATGGTGGAACATGGCGGCCTACTATATTATCACTTCGCGCATGTGTCAAGATCATTCTTAATCGTCTATATCTCTGAATAGACCCCATGGGCCCAGATAAACTTTATCTGGGCCATGGGTGCATGTCACACGGGGTAACATTTAAAATTATAAGTTGCTGGGGGTCGAACCAATAACACCAAGTTTTTTATTTTGTAAAACAGTGCTTGCATTTTAATGTAGGCAAATATACAACCAAATTTTCTATTAATATTAAAGTTTTGTGCAACAAATTCTCGTACGTATGCCATAATGCATAAGATATGTATGTTCATATCAGGATTCATATTTTAATAACAATTTAAGTCCATGGTCAAATTTCCTGCTACTTAAAATAATCGTCTGCTTTAAATGTTATTAAAGGAGACTGATTTGTTTGAACTGCATACGATTTTTTGGTATCTGGTTTCTTATTTTGCTTTATCTAAAACCAATAAAAAAAATAGTACCTATAACAAATAATGTAATGAACAGTAAATATGAAATAAATTCGTTTGCATAAACTACAACTTGTTAAGTCGAATTTAGAACAAAACGGGAAAAACTAAAATATTAATAATTTTATTAAACGTACGAAAAAGGGTGTCAGAATAGTGGTGACCGTACTGTTATCACTATAGCCACATTTTTTTTCAGCACATTCAAGATTTTCCTCAAGAATATCTAAATTGTTTTTAATGTGTGCTATTACGAATTCCACGCTATCAATTTTCTCACATAATTCATCAATTTCTAGCTTATAGTTTGAAGTGGAATTTAAAATATCTTTTGCATCTTTTACATCCGGTTCTATTAACTCCAACATGGTATCAAGTTCTTCAAATCGTGTTAGTAAATCATCTACTGAGTTAGCGATGGGTTTTAACTACAATTAGAGATATTGTAGAGTAATATCTTGGCAAATAGTCATATTATGCAATTTTAAGAATGTTTACTTTTGTGGCCACATCGCACGAGTGGAACAATTTCGCGAAATCTGTTGCTGTTTTCTCAGTTATTAAAACCATATTTTTTGTAAAATATGTCACACCAATATTCCCAAAATTTTATATAGCGAACACAAATTAATTGTTTTTATTTTTTATTGTTGATAAAACTAATATTTTTTTTGAAAGTAGTGTCAAATATCAGATGATTCCTTTCAACCACACTATCGCAAACTCCAATAGGGTTATTCTTTCGTAGTGATTGATCTGAACAAGTGAATGTGATTAAACTGAATCTGTTTATACTGAACTGAATATTTGGCGAAACAGAAAGATCATCTTTTTTGTGATTGTATTTCACTTAACCTCGAAAACTTGTGAAAACAACCAAATCTGCTCTGAAAACTGGAAAATTATTTCTTCCATGATATTATTATCCATGTTTTAAACTTTTACAATTTATTGGTTTGATTCGAAATCATATACCAATTATTATCTCTCAATATTCAATACTTTTAGAGGTTAATTGTTAACTGAACGAACTAACCGGTACCAAGAGGTTGATCAGTAAGCGGGAAGGGGGGTAGGAATTTTAATCAGTTTGGTAGAAGTGACCGATGTCGAAAGAATACACACAATCGTGAATGAACAGACAATTTCCAGATTGTTCACTTAGTTCAGTACGAAAGAATAACCCTAATAACACCCTAACGCACATAGACTAAATGTTTGCATCTAATATTTGTGTGATGTGTGACGTCATATCCCAGCGGCCAAAGTCTATAGCTTCGTTCGCAGCCACGATTCTGAATTGGTTCTAGTTCTCTACGCTTGCGCAGTTTCGATTTCGGCGTTCGCGGTGAAAAAATTATCGGACTACTAGTAATAGAATCAAACAGTTTGGCGTTCGCGGTGAAAAAATAATCAGTTCATAACCGGTTCTGAATCGATTTTTCAGTTCTACGGATTGAGGAAGAACTGTTGGTTCTGACATGCGCAGTCTAGCTAACCAACAATTATACACTGGTTATATTTATTTATTGTTTATATGTTTTATCCTTGTAGGTATATAAGGGCATTGTCTTTATAAAGAGAATGATAAGGGTTTTAGACAGTGTCAGTGACAACAAAGAAGACATCCAAGAAAGAGTAGAATAGGTGATGAAGGATTTTATTTTTTCAGGTAGATAGACCTGAGTATTATAAATAAAAGCAGAAATGTTTTGTTTCTGTTATTTTTGAGGTCTTACTTTTTATTTCTTATGCAATATTTAGTGACAGTGACGTCCTGAAAAAATTGAAAACAACAAAAATAAAATAAGTTTTCAATTAAACAACGTTAATTGTTTCCACTACTTTATTAAAATGTTATTAAAAATTAAAATGGGCTGCAAATCGCTGCGCAAGGTCTTCTGTCATTATTTCAATGTTCACGATATTCTTCTTCACTAAATTGCGGGACAGTATCTTCATAATTGGGATAATTTTTGAATGAACTGGACTGAACAGTGATTAAAGATTGAACACGTCAACATAAAAATCGAAAATATAACTCAAATTTCTTCAAATGTCTAACTTTTATTAACAACTGTTGCACGACAACAACAGAACATACAACGTAAAATTAAAATATTCCGGCATCCAGCTATGCGATTCTATTTTGGTTCTATTTAGCGTTCGCGGTGATTACAGGTATGAACGCATTTCGAACCGCGCCTGCGCTTTAAAACCAGTTCTGTGACGTCACGATTCAGTTCAGACTCAATTCAGAATCGTGGCCGCGAACGGAGCTAATGTACACCGGCTCTTCTCTACCCTCTATGCCTACTTATTAGCTTTATTCAGATTCGTACTTCCGTACAAGAACCAAGAACTGTTCTAGAACTGTCAGGAGTGTGCGCAGTTCAAATTTACATGTTGGTTAGAACAGTTTTAGAACCAGCAGTTTGCTGTTCGGGATTGAAAAAAGTTCGAGAACGGTTCTAGAACTGCCAGAATCGATCGCTGCTGCTGAACTGATCTCGAACTGTTTGTGGATTATTTGCTACACATGCATATATCAATAAATGTGATATTTATGTTTTGAGTTTAATTTTAACCTATACTAAAAACGAACATCTTATCACATAATCAAATATTAATGTAAGGG
This sequence comes from Apoderus coryli, assembly GCA_911728435.2. Lineage (NCBI taxonomy): Eukaryota > Metazoa > Arthropoda > Insecta > Coleoptera > Attelabidae > Apoderus > Apoderus coryli. Next base: position 2,234,935 of record OU452204.1, on the reverse strand, counting down.
CCGGGAGATGCCCACATGTGCAAGCGCGCGTCGACGTGATTATGGTATTACAGTCACAGATCTAGATCTGTGATTACAGTACCTAGTCGCGTGGATGGTGGTTGGATGGGTGGACTGCGCTCCCGGTCGAGTCGGTAGATTTGCCTATGCTAAGTAGTTATTGAATTTATATATCTATATTTAAAAAGGTTTATTAAAAAAAAACAATATATATATTACTGGTAAAGTTAGATAAGCGAGTAAACCTAAGTTTACCCGGGTAAACTGCTTAATACCCAAGACTCTTGGGTAAAGTCCGAAATATATTTGGAATTATACACGTTTCGGGCTTTACCCGGGCAAACCGCGTTTTATCTACTTTCGCTTGGCTAAAGTTGGATGTACCATAAATGACAAGGCCAAAGATTAATGTGTACATTAATCTTTGACAAGGCCATTAATGTTTGAAAAACATATTTAATTCAAAAAACACATTTTACAAATAAAAATTATAATTTTAAAACTGCATTATCTACTCACGAGTGCTTATTTGTTCAAACCAGACAAGCTGCTGTAACATTTCGAGTTGCAAAGATTTCCAACAGCTTTACATTTACATTTATTGGTCATGCATTTAGTTTTATAGTTACATCGTTTATAACCTTGACCTCCTAAAAGTGATTGTTCGTTTGCAAGCTGACGTAAGCTCTTCTTTTCTGGTGATACACTTTCCAGATCTACAAGTTTCTCACTGCACACAGAAAATTGGTTCCTGGAAAACATTTCCTCTATTTTTCCTTTCTCGTTTGCTAGCTTTTTTCTCGAAAACCGTCCTGAGAATGTTTCTAAAATCGCCCCTCCCTCGATCAACGTCTTGAATTTTCACTCTCACTGTATCTCCAACGGAACATGGAGGGAACTTCGAATTAGATAAAGCTTTCATCTTCTTTGCTTGATTTTCTAAATTTATTTTTGCGTCTCTTCTGTTTGACTGAATATTTGGTTGGCACAAGCAAAGTTCACACCCTATATTACCTTATGTACTTGGCTCATCACATTCTGCACATTTGGTATGATTTTCTGAAGTTTCTATATTATTGGCGTTTTCTTTATAATTATTGTCGACGTCTTCCATATTGTCACCTTCAGTAATATCTTCTTTCGGATTGCCTATTTCTGGGGCACTATCCATAGACTGGTCTTCGTTTTGTTCTTGCTCACGCTGTTCTTCTACACCAAATTCCCTGACGACTTTCTCAAGCTCTTCTTCTGTTCGTAGATTCTCAATAGTTTCTTTTGGAAAAGCTGATGTGGATAGGCCGACTTTAATATCATGCCCAAACATGGCGGCGTAAGGAGCTCGTTTTATTCCATCGTGGTATGCCCTGTTTTTCATTAATTGGACAAATCGCAGACCTTGTGACCATCGCCCACAGGTTTCATCGTCCATCCACGTCATGAGCATATTTTGTATATCTTGATTTGCTCTTTCCACGCTGCCTTGTGACTGACTATGACGTGGTTTGCCATATACTATTTTAAGGCCATTCCACATGGAACATAACTCTTCCATTGAAGTGTCATTACACGGTTCGCGAACTCACGCCCGTTGTCCGATTGTAGTATAGCTGGCGCGCCAAAAATACACAATATATGTTTATCAGGATCTTAGCAACTTCCTCACCCTTTTTCGATTTTAATGCACGTATCTGAACAAATTTCGTTAAGTGGTCCTGATATACCAAGATAATTTGTATTCTCCATCTGAATGGGATTGCATGTATATAAGATCCACTTGACAACGGCTGTTCATCTCCGAAAACACCATTGGCTTAACCACAAGTTCTTTTTTGACAGATTTCAGTTTTTTTACACCCTTCACACAAGCGCAGATATAGCTTAATAACATCTTGAGTTATATTCTTGTACTTTTTCTTACATTCACTTTCCATACGATGTTTACCACCATGTCCAATGGCCAAATGTGCATCATGCAAAATATCAAACATTTCGTCGTTTGTAACGTAATATTTTATGCTGGAGTCACCCGATGATACACGAGCAATAAGCTTTTCGATGCCTCGAACAGAACATATTCTGTCGAACCTCTTCAAACGTCGATATTTTAGAGTGGACTTGGTTTTAGCATTTTTTGCTAACTTAACTGATTCCAACATTTCTTGGTATTGTTCATTATTAAAATGAAAACTGTTTGCACTTTTAGAAGACACCAACTCATCGAAAACTTCATAGAAACGCTGTTTTAAACGAGCGCGTCCACTCTCTTCGTTTTTCATTTTCAAACGGCACGCGGCGGCGGCGGCGTGGTAAAAGATGACGCAATAATAAATTCCTACACCCCTTTAGCCAAGGGAAAACGGATAGAACGCGGCGAGATCTAGTGTGAGCAGGCAATATGCCCGGTGAAACACAGTTCACAATCGATGGCCGGACAAGAAGTAACAACTCCATTACATACTATTGCCAACACTACATAAGCCCGAATTTCCTGGCGGGAGGCTTTATTTACGAATTGCTTGTTACATAAAGTAACAAGACTTTTAGTTATGCGGGAAATTTGTATCACACTACCATGCTTTCACCAGATGGGCCGTTTCGTTGATCCACAACTCATCAGTGGAGATCGGCAGGCAGTGTGACCCAAATTTCCAACATTTACGAAGCGCTTATACTAGTACGAGAGATGACTGACAACAAGATGTTTTTGGCGACATCTAGTGTGAGCAGGCAATATGCCTGGTGGAACACAGTTCACAAACGATGGCCGGATAAGAAGTATCAACATTAAATCCTATTGCCAACACTAGGTCTGCCCCTATTCCCTGGCCACTGATGAGTTGTGGATCAACGAAAAGGCCAGCATGGTAGTGTGAAACAAATTTCCAACATAACTTAAAGTCTTGTTACTTTATGTAACAAGCAATTCGTAAATAAGGCTTTATTTCTATTGTATACTGTGTTATTAGTGAGTTTTGACCTCTCGTTCGTGACGTCATAAATTAAGCACGTTGTCCTATGTAGAGGTGTTATTGCAACTCGCGCCTAGCGACAGGTCGGACACTCTGGCATGAAGCATACATTAAAATGCCAACGTGCCGAGCCAATCAGAGCATTTGAGGCGGGGCTTTCCTTGGCGCGCATTTGAGTTTGAATTTAACCGCTATTCAACTTATTTTATTATACCTAGCTGAAAAACCTTCATTTCGTATATCGGAAAAACGTTACTCAAATATATTTATGTATAATTTGAAGATGCCTATCTAATTTGAAAATCATTTTATGACATAGGAAGTATGAGATAGGAAGTCAGGAAATAAAAAAGGCACACTATTCTCAATAGTTTATTTTTAGCTATATATATTAAATTATACACAATGATAATAAATAATAATTACAATGAACATACAAATTAATACAAATACACAACTACCATACATACATATACAGGGTGTCCTACGGTGGTAACCCATTAGATTATTTCAGAAACTACTTCGAATTGAATTTTGAAAATTTCAGTGTCTATATTGTTAAATATGCTCTACTCAAATAATGTAATAGCAACGGCATAGCACTTCCGGTTATACCGGAAGTTGATGGCAACTTTGTTATTTTAAATGAAACACCCTATATATTATTACACTTTTGGATTCTAAATAAGATTTCAGACATATTTCATGTATCATGTCCTATACCTAACGTCAGTCATTTTTGACTTATATCAAGATTTATGTCAAAATTGACAGTTTAGGACTCCATAAGAATTCCGTTTTTTCCTTGTAAATCAGTATTTAATAATTATTTTGCAGGTATTTTCTTATCAGGTGGGATCTTCTTTTTCGAATTGACAAGACATTTTGTGATTAGTTTATACAGGGTGGTCAAAAAATTATATTGAAAACGGTTCAAGAAAAACAGTTGAAAGTCAATTTTTTCCAATGGCATGTGTATATTATTATTATTTTATCTTCCGTAGCATTAAAAAATAATGCAATTTTGTAATAGGTTATCATTTTCTAAAATGCATAGTTTTCGAAATATCGTCATTTTAAATTTTTCTGCAGCACCTACCGTTGTCTCTCTCTGGAAGCTAGCTAATTAATTTAGTTAGCCATGAAATTATGGTCATTTTAACGTCAAATTAATAAAAATGAAAAATACTTATTGATATTATAAATTTATTATTAATTCATGGAGAATAAAATAAAGTGATTAATATCACCTGTAGAGTATGAAACGAGAGAAACCCCCATTTGGTAACGATGACTAGAGAAATTAGGAAGAATTTTGAGAAATCATTTAGAGCAGGTTGGGAGGTATACAAATCAAGTATTACAACGAACTAAGACTAAAATTTAAAATAATACAGCAGAAATGAACAGAAGATTAAACTAAATAAATTTTCAACTAAAAAAGTTAATCAACTAACGATACAAAAATAATTTAATTGTTCGATATGACCCCCATTTAAAATGACGATATTTCGAAAACTATACATTTTAGAAAATGATAACCTATTACAAAATTGCATTATTTTTTAATGCTACGGAAGATAAAATAATAATAATATACCCATGCCATTGGAAAAAATTGACTTTCAACTGTTTTTCTTGAACCGTTTTCAATATAATTTTTTGACCACCCTGTATAAACTAATCAGAAAATGTCTTGTCAATTCGAAAAAGAAGATCCCACCTGATAAGAAAATACCTGCAAGATAATTATTAAATACTGATTTACAAGGAAAAAACGGAATTCTTATGGAGCCCTAAACTGTCAATTTTGACATAAATCTTGATATAAGTCAAAAATGACTGACGTTAGGTATAGGACATGATACATGAAATATGTCTGAAATCTTATTTAGAATCCAAAAATGTAATAATATATAGGGTGTTTCATTTAAATTAACAAAGTTGCCATCAACTTCCGGTACAACCGGAAGTGCTATGCCGTTGCTATTATATTATTTGAGTAGAGCATATTTAACAATATAGACACTGAAATTTTCAAAATTCAATTCGAAGTAGTTTCTGAAATAATCTAATGGGTTACCACCGTAGGACACCCTGTATATGTATGTATGGTAGTGGTGTATTTGTATTAATTTGTATGTTCATTGTAATTATTATTTATTATCATTGTGTATAATTCAATATATATAGCTAAAAATAAACTATTGAGAATAATGTGCCTTTTTTATTTCCTGACTTCCTATCTGTAATGCATAAAATGATTTTCAAATTAGATAGGTATCTTCAAATTATACATAAATATATATTTGAGTATCGTTTTTCCGATATACGAAATGAAGGTTTTTCAGCTAGGTATAATAAAATAAGTTGAATAGCGGTTAAATTCAAACTCAAATGCGCGCCAAGGAAAGCCCCGCCCCAAATGCTCTGATTGGCTCACACGTATGCTAGCATACATTAAAATGCCAACGTGCCGAGCCAATCAGAGCATTTGAGGCGGGGCTTTCCTTGGCGCGCATTTGAATTTAACCGCTATTCAACTTATTTTGAAACTGAAATTTAGTTGATATTTAATTGGAATGAGTTTTTCAGTAAAATAATTTAAATATTAATATGTATAAGGTATTCACTAAGAAAGTCTGTTGAACTTTCCTTTGTAGTAGGTATTTCTTAATATACCTAGCTGAAAAACCTTCATTTCGTATATCGGAAAAACGATATTCAAATATATTTATGTATAATTTGAAGATACCTATCTAATTTTAAAATAATTTCATGCATTACAGGTAGGAAGTCAGTAAATAAAAAAAAGGCACATTCTCAATAGTTTATTTTTAGCTATATATATTAAATTATACACAATGATAATAATTACTATGAACATACAATAGTATATTAAGTATTGAGAACAGTAAGTGTAGTTTACCGATCGACGACAATGTTTGGCGACTGAGCGAAGCGAAGTCGCCAAAATTGGAGGAGATCGGTAAACTACTTACTGTTTGAGATGCTTATACTATTTTTTGTACGATCGAAATGGCTGAAATTGCAATTTCATTATTTTTAATAATTAATATTTTCAATTAAATACAAATTCAGGTTAGCTGAATACCCTCTACAAAGTTGCAGTTGAACGTTGTCATTGAACTAATTGTAATTGTTATGATTGTTATCGTATTTTTTATGTCATGTATTTGTCAAAACTTATTTAAATAAGTATTATTATTGAAAATGAGTGACTTTGAATGTGAATCTCTTGATGAAGCATGGAATGTTGGAATAGCCGCTATAATTCCAGAGAACGGTATGAAAATGCTTATAAAAGTTCATAACTAATGCCGTTTAATATACAATTTAAAAATCAAAATAATGACGTCTGCATAAATGCGCAATGATATACCGTCGTGAATTTACTTACCGTTCCCTGAACGGTAAGTGAATTACTTACCATCGTGTTTGGGTTGTCAGCCAGTAAATGTCACTTACTGTCATAAAGACAGACACGGTAAACAATCAAAAAAGGTCGGTCGTACAAAAATTAATACAAATACACCACTACCATATATACATATATATATTATAAGGTACAACACCAAATAAATCTAATATAATATTATACAAGTCACAATAAGAAAAAATAGTATGTAATGTGAAAAAGTAATAATAAATTAAAAACGTTAACTAGCAAATGCACACTTATAAAAAACCCACCAAACCAAATAATCGATGTAACAATTTAAATGATATATGTAGGTATATTATTAAATAAATATCAGGAAAGTGTTACCAAATTTATTCTTTCTAACTGATTATTAGAATCGTTCTAGCATCCTAAATAATTCTGCTGTTAGATACTCCTGCCATTAATTGGGAAACAATAGTCTGTTGCTGTGCATTTGATAAACTTTTTGTTCTTAACTCGTCGCTGTGTCCCATATGTTTAAGCAAGTTTTACTTGTACGTAACCTGTTAAAAAATTAATATAAACCTATAGCAGTAAAATTACATTCATTTGTTACCTTCTGTTGCTACATTGACTGAAATTCGTGAGGGGCACATTCCACCTATACGAATAGAACCTCCAGTCTTTATGCTGCGTTTTGTACATGAACTTACAAAACCTAAAAGCAAGATTTCCACAAACACCCATATTATTAAGTAGATAAATAAATGCCCAACCTCTAGAACCGCTTCTATTGCAGTTATATAATATAATTTCTTCTCCATTATGCCATTTTGGAAAACTTCTCTGTTTGTGCATATTAGCCATATGAAGTGGTTTAGGTTAAGAGTTCCAATCTCAACATAGATGTACTTTCCTACCGTAGCGTTGCTTCCTTGATTCCTTATTCTATGCTATAACCACAGCTAATATTAGCTGTGCTATAACTATAACCAACGGTAGAACCCAAGTTTATCCAATATAAATATATAGACTTTGCTAGAATTAAACACAAAATATTAAATAACAAATAATGTCTGCATATCTACACAACAATGGAATTTCTGTTTAAAAGAAAACAAACTCGACACAGATAGAATATTAGCAATAAAAATTGCTCTTTTACACAAAATAAACAATAATATGATTGGTATATGAAGAAAATTGAGCATAAATTTGCAAAATTATTTTCAATGTTTGTTTTTTTTAGTATTGCGCCAAACAGACGAAAATAATATCAGGTGAATTGCCCCCATCCCGCATGCGCATAATATACAGATTTTGATTGGCTCGGCACGTTGGAATTTTAATGTATGCTCTCTGAGCATGACGTAAAAGCCGGTGCCATGTTGCCAGATGTCCTAAATTGTAATAATAATAATTTTAACATGTTAGCTAACGTAAGGTTAGTTTTACCGTATTTATAAGGATAGTCTGTCAGCGCTTGGCTAGGACCTAGCAACTAACACCAGACTGCGTTAGCGACTTCAGTCGTTCATTCGTAAATTTTTGGTTTATATAGTGCCTAAATGTGGAGTAATTAGTAATCTTGATGGAATAGTGGGGAACCATGTTTTTACAGCAATCAGGTCACGACTAGAACATACCGACCGTGATAAACGAGTGGATCATCGCAGTAAAAACATTTAAGCGTAATGTGGCTTTTGCGTCAAGGACGTCACGTTCCATGGGTGGGAGGTGGTATGGATTCCGTTATTCGTATTCTTCTTAAATCTTAGGTTATGTTACGCATACAAAATAATAGGAGTAGGGGTCTCCAACTTCGATAAAATTCCATCGAAATTCCTATGCATAAGAATGTCCCGCATTGACTTTTCAAAGAGTTGGCCGCCTTAGCTAAATTAAATTTTGGTAGTTAATTGAACTAAGGTATCTCAAATTGTTGAATCAAAATTTCGCAGGAAATAACGACTATTGTATTAAACGTAATTTATTAAAATAACGTATTACTTATATCGCACTGTCTGTAGTGAGTTCGCTCTTTTGTTGCGCGCCGTCACAAAATGGTGACGAAAGGTTTTTACCACAGAATAAGGAAGCTATGCTAACCGTAGCTTTCTTTTTCTGTGTTTTTACTACGATGATCCAATCGTATTTTTTATATGGTCGTCTTTTTCTTTCGCTTCCAGCTATAGACAATGTTGTTGTGAGCATACGTTGATTTCCTTTTATAACGAGCCATTGGGAACGTTCGCCCTTGGGTCGTGTTTCCCTGGGTGGCCGCCGCGGATCGGTGGCGTGCATTGCGCTTTCTTTTTGCTGTTTGAATATTTTGGTGCCATAAGCTAGTGCTCTGAATAATATAAACAACTGAATCTGTTACTAGATAAAAAGCAAAAACAAACTCGTTTATAACAGCAATTTTTATTGATACATATAAAATAATAATTTCTAAGTTATAGTTGCGAATATTTTTTTACGCACGAGCTCCACAGTAAAAAGTTGCGAATATTATTGCATTATGGAATCGAAAACTAAAAGGTAGGTATATGTATATTAAGCATTAATAGCATTTTTTGTACGACCGACTTTTTTGATTGTTTACCGTGTCTGTCTTTATGACAGTAAGTGACATTTACTGGCTGACAACCCAAACACGACGGTAAGTAATTCACTTACCGTTCAGAGAACGGTAAGTAAATTCACGACGGTATATCATTGCGCATTTATGCTGACGTCATTATTTTGATTTTTAAAATTGTATATTAAACGGCATTAGGTATGAACTTTTATAAGTATTTTCATACCGTTCTCTGGAATTATAGCTGCTATTCCAACATTCCATGCTTCATCAAGAGATTCACATTCAAAGTCACTCATTTTCAATAATAATACTTTTTGTACGACCGACCTTTTTTGATTGTTTACCGTGTCTGTCTTTATGACAGTAAGTGACATTTACTGGCTGACAACCCAAACACGACGGTAAGTAATTCACTTACCGTTCAGAGAACGGTAAGTAAATTCACGACGGTATATCATTGCGCATTTATGCTGACGTCATTATTTTGATTTTTAAATTGTATATTAACCGGCATTAGGTATGAACTTTTATAAGCATTTTCATACCGTTCTCTGGAATTATAGCTGCTATTCCAACATTCCATGCTTCATCAAGAGATTCACATTCAAAGTCACTCATTTTCAATAATAATACTTTTTGTACGACCGACCTTTTTTGATTGTTTACCGTGTCTGTCTTTATGACAGTAAGTGACATTTACTGGCTGACAACCCAAACACGACGGTAAGTAATTCACTTACCGTTCAGAGAACGGTAAGTAAATTCACGACGGTATATCATTGCGCATTTATGCTGACGTCATTATTTTGATTTTTAAAATTGTATATTAAACGGCATTAGGTATGAACTTTTATAAGTATTTTCATACCGTTCTCTGGAATTATAGCTGCTATTCCAACATTCCATGCTTCATCAAGAGATTCACATTCAAAGTCACTCATTTTCAATAATAATACTTTTTGTACGACCGACCTTTTTTGATTGTTTACCGTGTCTGTCTTTATGACAGTAAGTGACATTTCCTGGCTGACAACCCAAACACGACGGTAAGTAATTCACTTACCGTTCAGAGAACGGTAAGTAAATGCACGACGGTATATCATTGCGCATTTATGCTGACGTCATTATTTTGATTTTTAAATTGTATATTAAACGGCATTAGGTATGAACTTTTATAAGCATTTTCATACAGTTCTCTGGAATTCTAGCGGCTATTCCAACATTTCATGCTTCATCAAGAGATTCACATTCAAAGTCACTCATTTTCAATAATAAAATTTATTTAAATAAGTTTTGACAAATAAATGACATAAAAAATACGATAAAAATCATAACAATAACAATTAGTTCCATGACAACGTTCAACTGCAACTTTGTAGAGGGTATTAGCTAACCTGAATTTATATTTAATTGAAAATATTAATTATTAAAAAGAATAAAATTGCAATTTCAGCCATTTCGATCGTACAAAAAATAGTATAAGCATCTCAAACAGTAAGTAGTTTAACGATCTCCTCTAATTTTGGCGACTTCGCTTTGCTCAGTCGCCAAACAATGTCATCGATCGGTAAACTACACTTACTGTTCTCAATTTAATATACTAGGGAGTTAAGGCAAAACCAAGGACGTATACGTATCTCCATACGTAAACGTGAGATTTTGGTTATGTTTACACTAGATAAGCAGTCATTCAAAATAGAGTTAAGGTGCCATCCAATACGTATCGTATATGCGGAAGGAAAAGATAACACTTTACTTGAGAAAAAGACTCTTTTAGATTTTTCTACTACCGTTTACTATAATGTTAATATTATTATTTTTTTAATTACTAACCAAATATCTATATATTTTATTATGTATACCTATAAACAAGAACAGAAAAATGTTTATCATTGTTACAAAATAAACTACTACTACTAATAATAATAAAGTATTTATTGCAAAATAGCTTAGCTTAATTTTTAATATAGATTCACAGTTTTTGGTGTTCTATTCTAGATATTCGTACAACTTCATGTAATTCCGACAACAATCGGTTCAATACGTTTAAGTATACGATACGCGTAGAGGTACATATGTTTACGGCCTTCATATCGTTAAACGTATCAAAAATTTAAAGAGCGCATGCGTAGATGTAAAAAGATACGTTTACGTATACGTCACTGGCTTTGCCTTAACCTAAGAATAAAAAGTGACAGGAAGGACTATACTAGCAAGAAATGCTGATCAGAATGGATGTTGCATATGGCGGACCAGTATATCCGGTTTCACAGTGGCGCAGGTCCATAAAATATTATTAATAAGCAACGACAAATATTTCTTGAATTCATTACTATTTTATACAAAATGTTTTCAATCTGATGTAAGTAGGGAAAAGGATAAATAATAAACAAAACTGAGAAAAACAATAACTTATTTATTGACCTTTAAATAAAATTAATTTTGTATATATACGAGTACTTCTTATTTTTTCGTCATTTACTGTATTTTTACAAACATAATTTTATAGTTATATTATATTATATAAGTTATATTTTTAAGGATAAGTATCTACGAATTAATAACTTAAGTATTTACATATGTTTGTGTAGATTTCATTTATCCATTGTTTGATTATTTTTTTTGGAAATACCTATTATTTATCATGCAAAATCTAAAATGAATCCAAACCCTTTAAATATAAAACATCACTGTCTGTTTTATTTACAAAGCAAATGCTCCTAATTTTAACGTGTTCTACGCCAATGACCAAGTCATATTTTGATTGTTAACCTTTAAATGTCATTGAAAAAATATTACTTTTTATTTCCAAATTTTACGGATATATTACAAAACCTCTTGATTAAAATTACTTACCAGTGAAACGTAACTCCAGAATTTGTATTTTTAGGTGTCCGGGAACAACCACAGGCTGCACAACTAACCATGTTTATTATTGTCTTTGAATTAGATTATTACTGTCTTTAAATAGCACTATTTTAAATATTTACATTAATGATATTATTAATACTAGTAGTATAATAATTGTTCACTCATAAATACACAAATCACTAACTAAAGCATTCAAAACTGTAAAAAAGTGTAAAACATACAACTTTGCACAACGAACAACCAAAACAATGAATCTAAAAGTGGATGTCCAATATGGCCGTTTCCGGCAGAAATTTTATTTACCACAGTCAGCGCAAAGCTCCTTCCTGTCATTTTTTATTCAAAGGCCTTAACTCCCTACTATTCGTGAATAAGAACGTAATATAATTTTTGTATTAACGTTTTGTAGGATGGCTAATGATAAATTACTTTGCCGGATTTGTAAAATAAGTTTTGCTACCAGTGGCACAAGAAATATGCACTTGAGGAATTTACACGGTGAATTAGTTCAGGACAAGGAGCTAATGAAACACACCATGTGTCCCATCTGTACAAATCAAAAAAAATTTCCCGGCACGCTAATTTAATTACACATTTGGACAATATTCATAGCGTAAGTATTAAAGAAACAATATTAAATTTTAGGAAATCGGAAGAAATTAAGTAGATTATGCTTGTCATACGAGAAGGAAACTTGCTAATGGTGATGATATTATAGTCTACAATTGTAACAGAACTAATTCTAAAGGTTTTTATGCCTATGTGCTAAATAATTGATAACACAATGCCATTAATTGTTTTATGTTAGGCTATACCACAGAAATCTTATATTATATATATATATATACTGTAGAATGATAATCCCGTAGTACAAAAATGTAACCAAAAGTGTAGAGCTGTCCATAATGCGCATGATCACCAGTAACTTATTTTTCAACAGGACCGGCTTTGATTAAATGTAATATTACTGTTATAGGTATATTTAAAATTAAATTTTACCATTTGGTAATTCAAATAAAAAAATGGAATAAAGGAATTTAAGAAATAAAAAAATTACATTAAATATCTAAATACTTTATTGTCTAACAGGTACAACCCAATAATAATAAATCTAAGCAGAAACGAGAAATAAGTAAAAATTCTAATACTGGAAAATATCTTAAGGACTTGAGCATTCTAATTATTTATTTTATTATTATATAATATTTGTTTGTTTATACAACCACCTTAGGCGTCTTACCTCTCTACAGCCTTCAAAGAAGGGGTGCAAGAAACAGTGACTTCACAAATATTTTCCGTGTCCATATAAACCACTTCCATATCATCCGTAGTACTCGCAATAGTATTTTGTGACAAAACATGGTTGGTAGAACTTTTATTCTCAGCAATTTCATGGAGGATTCTATAATTAAGTATATTCCAGTTTAACAACAGAATTCAAACGAACTTTGTATACCTACACAACGTAGGAAATATATTCTTGACATACATATCATGCATTTTTGACAGACTGCTTTTAAGTAAACAGTGTCTTGATATCAAACGATTAAGAATTTAACTTCCACTCTCATTTACATAATCTCTTCTTTTCAACAAAAGTTTGGGAACTGCATCGGGTACGAGGGTGATCCTCTTGCCGTCTTCTCTACAAATGATATCTTCTCCAGCGAAATGCTTACTGCATATGACATTCCCATCACATAAATTTTCTGTACTAGGATCCCAATGCCCGCATCCAAACATCATGTCTTTTTTTTGTCAAGCTAAAAATGAGTATCATGTCAATGGTATCATATTGACTCAAACTGAAACTGTTAGAAACCCGAAACAATAACTTACTGAAAATATTTAATACCAGGAATGAGACCTTCATTTTTACACCACAACACTATACACCTCATTGTTTGTTAAATAAACGAACTGAAACCAAAATAACAAATATTAAAAACAACTTTAATCACAAATAGGTATATCTATCAACAATTAAAATATACCACGAATAAAACCAGAACTCAATTATAAAACCTATCTGAATTGTTGTGAAGCCGACTCTGACAGATATTCCCACTACGAGAAATGTCATTTGCGAAAACAGACGCTGTTGCGAAATCTCCTAAATTTAATAAGATTTGGAAAAAAATGTTTCGTTCATATTGCTGAAAACTAAACCGTATGCAATTTTACCGATAACATTTAATTATTTGCTTTTGTCAAGCAGTTTCGTATGACGCAACATATGGATTTATTTATAAAACAGATATGTCGCATAAATTCTGTAAGGCGAACGACAAAATAGTTTTAAATATGGCAGCTCTGTACTGAAAATAAGTTACTGAGGAGCATGCGTAGTTCGTGAAAACTCTGCATACTCGTTACACTTTTTGGTATTCGGCTGGATTTAATTAGCATTCTAGAGTACATATATAATATAAGATTTCTATGTTATTATGCATATATTTATGATTATGCTGTATAAACCCGGCTTACAACAAGCAGACGCGCGCACGATGATTCTCATTGGCTCGGTATAAAAGGAAATTAACGTATGCTGTTGAATACAGACAATAAAATTGAATTGTAAATAGAAGAATGAATATTTCTCTACTGTAGGTATAAATATTGTTAATGAAATAAAGTCACAGGGTAGTATTAAGAAAAATAATATTAATTTTGATACAGTCTTTTGTGAAAACACAATTTTTTTAAATATGGCGATCGAGCGTGAAATCATTGAAATTGTGAGGGGGTTGAGGTGCAATTCAGCTCCGGGTCATGATCGAATATCGGTAAAGGACATTCATAGCCTGGGTGATCCTCACACACACAATTAGCTAACGATATACTTCAAACGGGTATTTTCCCGGACGTGCTTAAGATCTCTAAAATTAGCCCAATTTTTAAAACAGGTTCTAAAGAGGAAATGGGGAATTATCGGCCGATAAGTGTTGTCAGTGTTTTTTCCAAAATAATTGAGAAATTATTTAAATTAAGGATTTTATCGTTTGTAAATAAATATAATCAGATCGACGACTATCAATACGGGTTTTTAAAGAACAGTAACACACTGAGTGCTACCATGGATTTGATGAGTAGGATATACGATGAACTTGATAAAGGCAAATTAGTGATTGCAGTTTTTGTAGATCTCCAGAAGGCATTTGATGTTGTCAGCATTGACGGCGTACAAGCTAATACAGTCGTATTTACTTGAAAGGCGACATTATGTGTGTGTGGATGGTGTGGTCAGTGAATCATTGCACGCTGAGTGTGGTGTCCCTCAGGGATCAATCTTGGTCCCTTATTGTATTCTTTATACGTCCTCAATCTAAGATTAGCCAATTTGGAGGCTAGGTATTATACTTTTGCGGACGATACGGTTCTGCTTTATAGTGGCGATGATATCTCTGACTTGGAGACTGTGGTAAACCGTGATATTGATAGGTATTTTAATTGGCTCGTATTTAACAAATTAAAAATAAACATCAAAAAATCCAAATATATGTTATTTAGGCAAAAAAATAAATTCGTTCGCAATCCTTTGCTAATTGTGAATAATACTCCAATGGAGTTGGTTTCTTCGATAAAGTATTTGGGGTTAATCATAGATGAAAATTTACTGTGGAAACAACATATTGAATATATTGTAAGTAAAATAGGTCCGATGATAGGAGCAATATATAGGTGTCGAGATTATTTAACAGAAAAAACTAAATTGAATATTTATAACGCTTATTTCTTGTCACACTTAAGATATCTATTGGCGGTGTGGGGCACATGTAGCAGTGTTGCCTTCCATAAAGTTGAGGTTTTGCAAAATAAAATAGTAAGAATATTGTTTAATTTTGACAGATTGTCCCATACAGATCTGATATATCGGTCAACAAATTTATATAAACTTGAGGATATTTACCGTGTGGAGCAATGTAAATTTATTTTTAAAATAATTCACCAAGCACAAAAGTCAAATGCGCGTCTGCTCTTTTCTCACGATGTTCACGGTCACATGACGAGATTCCGTCACAATATATATCAGCCCAATGTAAGAACCAATAGGGGTTTGAATAGTCCGATAACTCAAGCATCTAATACGTATAACAACTTGCCGCCTGAGGTTAGGTCAGCTGTTTCTCCTCCAATTTTTAATAAATTATTGAAAAGCTGTGTTTACAAACACTGATTAAAGAACTTATATGTATTTGATTATTGTAAATTGTGTGTTAAATAAAGATTAAAAAAAAATAAAATGCAATACTCTATATATTATGATATTTTTGGATTCCACATAAGATTCTAGACATGTTTCATGTATCATGTCCTATAACCACAGTATAATAAATAATACAGTATTCTGACATTCACGTTTGCAAGCCGTCCTGCGCATATCGTCGCGCATGCCGCCATTATGGGTTACAACGTCAAAATAATCGCATAGACGTAGATAGATACAGTTCACTCCTGTGTTCAATATATAGTTCATTGTCGGCGTGTACGAGATAAATAAATATTGTGTTTAAATCTAAATCTGTGTTTTTGGTATAGTGTTCGTGAGAATTAAAAGGATTTTATTTTTATTAACGTGTCTTGGGATTCATACAATGAATAATCACGGAGGACATGTGTGTTGCAAAATGTTGTCCCAATAAGCGGTACACTTGCTCTAAACATTTTTTTCGCTTCCCCAAAGATCGTGTTAGGTGAGTAATAAGTAAAAATTAAGATAAATACTAGATAATTTTACGTTTATAACAACTATTTGTATAACCGTAAAATTTATATTACGAAATGACAGTATCTAATATGTTTTTAAACTAAATACAAGTGAAACATAAACACAAGTTGTCGCGTGGCTAGTTGTTATTTTATTGACAATATCATTATAAAGTTTCAAGAAGTCTTTGCCAAAATTTGCCTTTAAAGTTGCTGTTGTTGTAATTTGTGAATTAAACTACCCGTTTAACTCACTACAACGATATTCATAATAAACCACGAAAATTGAAATAAACGCGATTTATTAATAAAGAAAAATAAACTAAATACAAAACTGAAACGATTTTAACTGACGAATATAATATAGAAATTGAAAACTAATCAAAAATCTGACAATCTTAATTCTTTTTTGACAATAACAACTTTTTCCAATAGTTATTATTATTGTTATTAAAAATCACCCAATTATGTCAACATTTAACTGATAACACCACTCAAGGTTGTTTTCAATCACTATGACACACCACAAATATTTCTGAAATTGACAGCGATATTATTATGTACTTAAATATTTTTACAAAAATAAAAATACATTACTGTGGTTAGAAACCAAAAACTATAATTATTCTTAGTCAGGACCTGACTTGTAACCCAAAATGGCGGCATCTTACGTCACAGTTTTTTTCAAAGTGCGAACGTGGAGTCGGAATGCTGTACTTATTAATGCTGTGCTATAACTAAATCCTGCCGTTTTTGACGTATATCAAGATTTATGTCAAAACTGACATTTTAGGGCTCAATAATAATCACATTTTTAGCTCTCCATATCATATATGTATATATGGAGACTAGTTTCATGAAAAAAAATGTTTTTTTAATTTCACCGGAAATACTTGTTTTTGGTCATTTTAGACATAAATAAGTAGTTTTAAAAAAATGTCTGTCTGTATCCACGAAAACGCAAAAACCGCTTAACAGATTTTAACCAAATTTGGTACAAAAATACTATTGGACATGGCAAGGAGCTGATTAGATTTTGGGAAACATTGAGCGTAGGCAAAGGGTTTAAAAGAGGGTTCAAAAATTAAAAAAATTCATAGTTCTTAAACTTATCCGAAATACTGCATAATTTTTTACGCATTTAATCGAATATAACCTAAAATATTGAACATAAAATATTAGACCACATTGGCGTTCGAAAATAGTGTAAAATGGGGTAAAAAAGATTAAAAAAAAACTTATTTCTTAAAAATAGCAGAAATATTAACTAGTTATTTATAGTTTTGATAGAATATAACCTATAAAATGTGTCATGAATAACTTACTTTCATAGGCGTTCGTAAATAGTGGAAAAGGGGTCAAAACATAAAAAATATATATTTCCTAAACTTATTCGAAATATGGAATAATTTCTCATAGTTGTGATACAATATAAGCTAAAAAATATTCCATAAAAGAATTGGTTCACACAGGCGTTCGAAAATAGTTTAAAAAAAGGGTCAAAAACGCAAAAAAAAAACGTTTCCCAAATATACCAGAAAAATTCGCTAATTATATATAGCTTTCATATAAGATAACCTACAAAATGCAACATAAAATTTTTATTTACATAGGCGTTCGTAAATAGTAGAAAATAGGGTAAAATAAAAAAAATAATTAAAATGTAATTTTTTTTATATTTAATTAACTAGTTGAATTGGTGTTAAAAATACACGACAAAAATTAATGTACCATAGGCGTCCGTGAAAATTCTATAGAAGGGCCAGAAAAAACTTGTATCCGTGATAACTCAAAAACCACTTAACGGATTTTAACCATATTTGGTACGAAAACACTACAGGATATTTATAGGTGGTGATTAACATTGAGCGTAGGCAAGGGGAATAAAAGAAGGTTCAAAAATTTAAAAAAATCATAGTTCTTAAACTTATCCGAAATACTGCATAATTTTTTACGCATTTAATTGAATATAACCTAAAATATTGAACATAAAATATTAGAGCACATTGGCGTTCGAAAATAATGTAAAATGGGGTAAAAAATATTTAAAAAAAACGTATTTCTTAAACATAGCAAAAATATTAACTAGTAATTTATAGCTTTGATAGAATATAACCTATAAAATGTGTCATAGATAACTTTCATAGGCGTTCGTAAATAGTGGAAAAAGGGTCAAAACATAAAAAATATATATTTCCTAAACTTATTCGAAATCTGGCATAATTTTTCATAGTTGTGATACAATATAAGCTAAAAAATATTCCATAAAAGAATTGGTACACACAGGCGTTCGAAAATATTTTAAAAAAAGGGTCAAAAACGAAAAAAAATGTTTTCCCAAATATACCAGAAAAATTGGCTAATTATATATAGCTTTGATATAAGATAATCTACAAAATGCAGCATAAAATCTGTATTTATATAGGCGTTCGCAAATAGTAGAAAAGGGGGTAAAATAAAAAACTAATTCTAAATGTAATATATATTTAAAAATACCTCCCCCAAACATACTAGAGAAAATGGCTACATATCTCTGATATATGACACCCTAAAAAATGCAGAATAAAAAAACTAAACTTGTTTACATATATGCGTTCGTAAATAGTAGAATCAAGTCAAAATAAAAAAATATTTGGACTGTAAAAATGATATTTAACATTTTAAGTAGTTGAATTGGTTAAAAATACACGACAAAAAGTTAATGTACCATAGACGTCTTTCAAAAGTATAAAAAATAGCTGAGATATGTAATCACGATAACTCCAATAATATTTAATAGAATTTTTAGCAAAATTTAACACAAATATACTACAGAAAATTTGTATGTGCTGTTAATGATTTTCACACATAGGCATCCATTTAAGGGTGTACCTAGTAAAAAATAGTTTCTTTTTACTGGTCACACATACGTCGTGAAAAGCTTGATAGATAAAATAAAATAATAAAACTAAAAAAAAATCAACTATTTTGCGTACAAGAACTTGGCCTAGAAGATCTGAAATATAAAATATGTACGTATAAATAGTGCCTCCAAAGAGAAGAACAAGGAACCAAACCCGATACTTAACAAAAATAGCTGATGTCTAAAACAAAAAAAAATTATAAATTAAATAAATAAATAGAGAAAAGGTCATAAAATTATTACTTTTATACTTAAATATGGAGAGCTATTCGTGCCTCGAGGGCAACAGTTTATTGTTTTTATAAAGAAGTCTTTCGTAATCATTTTGCAGGCGTTTTCTTATTAAGTAAGGTCCCCTTGTTCCGATACGTACGACATTTTCTGATTTATTCATACAGGGTGGTCAAAAAATTATACTGAAAACGATGTTATAAAAACAGTAGAAAGTCAGTTTTTTCAAATATATAATTTGCATTTAAAACATTATCAGTAAATATGATAAGAATGACAAATTGACTTAGTCACCCTAATTGTACAGTACAGTACATTATGATCAGATCCTGTATATATAAAAATCAAGAGACATTCATTTTATTTATATATTATTTATTATGCTTAAACAACGCAAACGAGCGCGTTTCATTCCATGTTGCGACTTTCTCTTTTGGCCAACACACGACTAACGGACGGACGACTTGGATGTATGTTTTCAGTATGAAACATTGAACAATATTAAGAAACTTAAATATTTATATTCGTCTGCTTTACTCAGTTACCATCCAACACTACACATACAACATGATAAATTTATAATAATCCTCCCCAACTTAATTCTAGATACCTAATCGCGAAAAAATAAATAAATAAAACGTTAGATGTCCTAATTCACACATTTTAAAATAAATTTACAGTAGGTACCTACTTAATATTTAAGTTTAATATTTGTTTATCATATCGTTTAATTTTTTAATAATGCCTTTAAAAATGTCTCCATAAAATCGCAAAAATAAAGTGAAAAAAGCCTGTTGAATTTCTATTTTGTCAGTTTTTGTTTTGTGAATTTATTTACATTGTCTTAATAATTATACCTAGTTAAAATTGAAACTGAAATTGTGTTAGTGATATCTCATGTGCTAAGTGTATAATTATTCTGATTTGAGAGCGCTTGGTTTGGATGAATGGATTGCCACAGGAGTGTTACAACATCATACCAGCAATAATTGTTAAAAATGTCAAGGAATCTTATGCGTTCTTCAACAATAGCTGCTGCTTGTATTCGTCATCGGCATCATTATAATAATTTTGTATTTCTTTTTGGTGTCGGTGTCATCGTCCTTGTTGTCTCGGAAATTATTAATGCAGGTCAGTATATAGGAAAAAATTGCTACTAAACCCAATTTGTAATAATTTAGAATGCTATCTGATTTGAGTAGGTATCTAGGTACATACATTTAAAATCTATTTATTGTATAATAAATAAACTGTTGCCCTCGAGGCACGAATAGCTCTCCATGTTTAAGTGTAAAGTTATAATTTTATGACCTTTTTGTCATTTATCTAAAATTTATATATATTTTTTTTTGTTTTAGACATCAGCTATTTTTTTTAGGTATCGAGTTTTGTTCCTGTTTCTTCTCTTTGGAGGCACTATTTATACGTACATATTTTATATTTCAGATCTTCTAGGCCAAGTTCTTGTACGCAATATAGTTGATTTTTTTTTTAGTTTTATTATAAAATTTATTTTGCCCCATTTTCTACTATTTACGAACGCCTATGTAAACAAAATTGTTATGCTGCATGTTGTAGGTTATCTTTTATCAAAGCTATATATAATTAGCCAATTTTTCGTTTTTGACCCTTTTTTACACTATTTTCGAGCGCCTGTGTCAACCAGTTCACTTATGTAACATTTTTTATGTTATATTCTATCACAACTATGAAAAATTATTCCGTATTTCGAATAACTTTAGGAAGTAGGTATATATTTTTTTAGTTTAACCCCTTTTACACTATTTACGAACGCCTTTGAAAACAAGTATTTATAACACATAGCTTATATTCTATCAAAGCTATATAAATAACTAGTCAATATTCCTGCTATTTTTAAAAAATACGTTTTTTTCTAACCTTTTTACCCGATTTTACACTCTTTTCAAATGTCAATGTGGTCTAATTGTTTAGGTTATACTTAAGGTTATATTTAATTAAACACACAAAAAATTATTCAATATTTCGGATAAAGAACTATGATTTTTTAAATTTTTGAACCCTCTTTTAAACCCCTTGCCTACGCTCAATGCTAATCACCACCTATAAATATCCTGTAGTATTTTCGTACCAAATGTCGTTAAAATCCGTTAAGTGGTTTTTGAGTTATCACGGATACAAATTTTTTCCGACCCTTTTATAAAATTTTCACGGACGCCTATGGTACATTAATTTTTGTAGTGTATTTTTAACCCCAATTCAACTATTTAAATATAAAAATTTTTACATTTTAAATATTTTTTTAATTTACCCCCTTTTCTACTATTACGAACGTCTATGTAAATAAAAATTTTATGCTGCATTTTGTAGGTTATCTTATTTTAAAGCTATATATAATTAGCCAATTTTTCTGGTATATTTGGGAAACTTTTTTTTTCCTTTTTGACCCTTTTTTTAGACTATTTTCGAACTCCTGTGTGAACCAATTCTTTTATGGAATATTTTTTAGCTTATATTGTATCACAATTATGAAAAAATATTTCATATTTCGAATAAGTTGAGGAAATATATATATTTATGTTTTGATCCTTTTTCCACTATTTACGAATGCCTATGAAAGTAAGTTATTTATAAAACATTTTATAGGTTATATTCTATCAAAGCTATAAATAACTAGTTAATATTGCTGCTATGTTTAAGAAATACGATTTATTAAAATCTTTTTTACCCCATTTTACACTATTTTCGAAAGCCAATGTGGTCTAATATTTTATGTTCAATACATTAAGTTATATTCAATCAAAAGCGTAAAAAATTATGCAGTATTTCGGATAACTTTAAGAACTATGAATTTGTTTAATTGTTGAACCCTCTTTTAAACCCATTGCCTACGCTCAATGTTTCCCAAAATCTAATCAGGTCCTTGCCATTTCCAATAGTATTTTTGTACCAAATTTGGTTAAAATCTGTTAAGTGGTTTTTGCGTTTTCGTGGATACAGACAGACAGATAGACAGACAGACAGAGAGACAGACAGACATTTTTTTAAAAGTACTTATACCCACAGATCTAGAACTAGATCTGTGCTTATACCTGTATAAAATGACGAAAAACAAGTATTCCCGGTGAAATTAAAAAAAAAATCATGAAACTAATAGTCTCCATATACTTACTCGTATATATTAAATATACATATGGAGAGCTAAAAAACTAAATTGACGAAATAACCAATTTAAGAGTACTGAAGTTAGTTGATTTGGATATATGAAACTAAACTTTTAATTCTAGAAACTAAATTTGAATCAAAACTTAACCATAGAAACCATACATGTTTCGGAATGAGTCTATATCATCATGAATAATTAATACACATAGAATTGTTGTATGACTTGGACTGGATTTGATTGAAACTTTTTTATTTTTATACTTACCTATATTTCGTGTATCATAAAGACCATAATTTTAAATGTTGGTACCTATAATGATAATCCAGTCAATTCTTAAATATTTTTTCTTGTTGAATGTGAAAAAAAAAATATGTGGAGTTCAATCTCATCAAATTTCCATATCCAAAAAAACTAAAGTAAAGTAATCTTAATATGTTCTTACATAATATTAGTAGGAGGCAAATTAGCAGTCAAGTTACAACATTTAACAGGATATTCTACTTTCAAAACATAAAAAAAATTCGTACCTATTAACATGAAATATATTGTTATCAAGATATAGGGTGTTAGAAGTAGCACCGTGAAGGTATTCGATTTAAAACACCGATTAAATCCAAAGATAGTTCCTATCTAGCCATTTTGTTACTGCTCTGCCATTCAGATGATGCCACCTATCATATCTAATATTTTTAATGGTATTTCTTCGTTGTTAAAAGTCTATATTTAAAAACTACTTTCTCGTAGAATTTGAAGCCCGCAGAAATGTTTACTTCATTTTAAAAGTTACGTGGGCAAATTTTATGACCTATACGTGTAGGTACACGGTGTAACAAACTGGAAGCGTTCTTATGGGAACACCCCTTATTTGAAGAGATAGAAAAAAACTAATCAAGGTGTCCGGAGTTCAAATTTAATGAGAAAACCACTTCCGCAAACAAACCTTTGCTATCTCTTATCGTTTCTCAAATATCGTCGATTTCTTTTATGTCCTATAACTTTTTTCTTAATAAAGATGATTAAAATTGGTAAAAATTTTCTTTAGACACTTTTTTCCGCAGAATCCATTGCAATAGGTAGTTTTTTTACAGGGCGTTTAGAATTTTGTTCACCACCCCAAACTATTTTTTTTTTTGATATAGACCACCTTATATGTTATGATATTTTTTAAAAGCTCGTTGAATGTCCTAAATTTTGATGTTTCACTTGTCATGTTTATCTGACAAGCCATTATCAACAATACGATTTAAAAATTAAAATATTGTGCCTATATACCTACATACATACATACATATAGGTATTGTCTGAGATTAAGACCCTTAAGGATGAGAAAACAAACAAACTGGCTGAACTTGACCATAGAATTGCTGAATTGGCGACTGAGATTGATGACATCCGTAGATCGGGCACAGTTGTTGCTGGTGGTGGCTCTGCGGCGACAAATTCTGATAACTGGTATGAGGAGATTCAGGATAGATTCGAAAGGTCCAGAAATATTATGGTTTTTCAGTTGAAGGAGAGTCGCGATGCCAATGTCTCGGATAGGCGTGATCATGATAGATCTAAACTGGCCGAGGTTTTCAATGCTATGGAGTTTAATGTAGATGTAAACAATCTTAAAATGTTTCGAATTGGCAAATTGTCTTCGGATGACCGTGATCGTCCACTAAAGGTGATTCTCGGCAGTGATGGGTTGGTGATTGAGTGTCTTAAGAAGAAGAGAGCGCTTCGTGACAGTGGTATTGATGTGCGTATATCTTCTGATCGCACGCCGGATCAACGACGACATTTCAGGGAATTACTCGAGGAGCAGCGACGGCGTAACTCTGAAGGTGAGGATCTGGTAATCAGATATAGCCGAGGTGTGCCACAATTGATTAAGTCAAAAAACGATCGGGAGCGTCTGAGGCAACATCCAGCGGCTTAACTTGTTATTACCAAAATGTTCGAGGGATTCGTACTAAAACACATGAACTTTATCTTTTTGCTTCTGTTGGTGATTTTGATGTTATTGCATTAACTGAGACTTTCCTAAATAATAATATCTGTGACAGTGAGCTCTTCCCTGATGGCGTATATCAGATCTTTCGCAGAGACAGAAATCTGAATGTAGTAGATAAAAAGGATGGTGGTGGAGTTCTACTGGCCATCAAAAGTTCCATTCAGGCTCAAGCAATTGACTTTAATGAACTATTTTCTATTTTTCCACAGATTGATATTGTTGGTTTAAAATGCAGTTTAGATTTTAGAGCTTTTTATATATTAGTTGTATACATACCACCATATATATCTCTTGACATTTTTGAAATGTTTTTTGAGTATCTTGAAAGAGTTTGTATTTTGTTTGACAGCAAAATGTTGTTAATGGGAGATTTCAATGTTAGTAACTACATATACAGTGATAACGCTGGTAGTAAAACATATTCCCTAAATAATTTTATTAATTCTTTTGGACTAATTCAGTGTAATAATATATTAAATAGTCAAGGTAAATTACTAGATCTGGTTTTCGCTCCATGTGATTGTGAGGTGATTAGAGATAGAGTTTCATTTGTGGCGGAGGATGCGCAATATCATCCTGCTCTTAATGTATATATAAAAGAATTTTATTGTAGGGAGGCACAATTCAAAACAAATATTAGTCAAGGAAATTACAACTTCAAAAAGGCAAATTATCCTGCTCTGTATGAGGCGTTACTGAATCATGATTGGTCATACTTGGAAGAGTCTAATAACGTCGATGTAGCACTTGATTCTTTCTACAACGATATTTATGGTAAATTTGATAATTTCGTGCCGCTGTTTAGGAATTTTAGTCATCAGTATCCACCGTGGTACACTTCCCTTATTATTCGAAATATTAAACTTAAAGCCAAATTGCATAATAAATACAAAAAAACCAAATTGTTATCAGATTACAATAAGTTTAGCGATATTAGGAAAACTATAAAATTCCAGATTGCGTCTGCGTACAGGGACTACATACTAAATACAGAGAATAATATTGAGCGTAATCCTAAGGCATTCTGGTCTTTCATCAATAGCAAACGGCAGCAAACTCGTATCCCAGGCATAATGAACTTTGAAGGAAACACTTTTGATGAACCACAGTCTATAATTAGCATGTTTGGAGTATATTTTGAAAGTGTGTTTGTTAAATGTAATGATGACAGTGATTTTGGCGATGTGTCTTGGGATGGCGTTTGTGGTAACGATATAACTTTTGATTCTATAGATGAGAGTGAGGTTATCGAGGCTGCTAAGAAACTCAAAAATAAACTTACCTCTGGGCCAGACGGGATACCATCTTTTTTTGTAAGAGATACTATTGTAATTCTGTCCTCGCCATTGTGTCTTATATTTAATTTAATTGTTAAGAACCATACATTTCCAAAAGTATGGAAATTCGCTAAGGTTTGTCCAGTATTTAAGAAGGGAGATCGCGCAGATGTGAGCAACTATCGGCCAATATCGATTTTGTCGAATTTCTCAAAGATACTTGAAATAGTCCTATATAACCGTATATACAAAATTGTCAGGTCACAGTTGGCCGATTATCAACATGGTTTTATTACACAGAGATCTTGTCTTACTAATTTAGCAATATTTACGCAGATTACATCTGAGATATTGGATGAGCATGGACAAGTTGACGTTATTTATACTGATTTCTGCAAAGCATTTGACACTATAGATCATCAAACTTTAATTAGAAAACTTCCAAAATTTGGCTTTGATTTCGGTGCTGTCCTTCTGATTCAGTCTTATCTGCATGATAGACATCAGTTCATATCTTATAATGGTTTTAATTCCATCGATTATTTGGCCACATCTGGGGTTCCACAAGGATCAAACTTGGGACCTCTACTTTTTCTTCTCTTTATTAACGACCTTGGCGAGTCCTTGATTTGTTCTAAATTGATTTTTGCCGATGACCTTAAGATATTTAATTCTGTGGATGGTATCAGTGATTGTGATGCGTTGCAGATGTGCCTTGATTCCATAGGGGAGTGGTGTACACTCAATAGGATCGCTCTTAATCCGGCCAAATGTAGTGTTGTTACATATACGAAGAAACAGTGTCCCATTACTTACAACTATAATATTGATAAAATACAATTACAACGTTCTGACTCCATCAATGATTTGGGAGTGCTCTTTGATTCTGCCTTAAGTTTTAAGAGTCATATTTTGAAAAAGATATCAGAGGCGTCTAGGGCATATGGTTTTATTGTCAGAAATGGGAAACACTTTAAAAATATTAATACATTGAAAATGCTTTATTTTTCCTACGTTCGGCCAAGGCTGGAATATTGTTCCTTGGTATGGAATCCATACTATGATAGTCATAGTGTATTGATCGAGAAAGTTCAACGTAAATTTTTGAAGTATCTTTGTTTTAAAACGGATGGCATATATCCCACGCGAGGACTCCCTTATGATTATTATATTGACAGGTTTGATGTACAGAGTTTGTTAGTTAGAAGGAGCTTAGCATCTGTAAGCTTTTTGCATAAAATGCTTCACAATCGCATCGATTGCCCGGATCTGCTTAAAAGGTTAAATTTTATGGTGCCAAGAGCGACTGCAAGGCGTATGCATACTTTTCATTGTGATAGAGCCAATACTAATGTTTTGTTGAAATCTCCCATTCATACTATGTGTTTAACTTTTAACTTGATCGACCAGCACTGTGATATTTATAATGATTCTTTAAGTCATGTGTTGTCATCTGTTGAATTGCCCTTGAGAATTGCGGGGAACTATAATGTGTGACTAGTTGGATCGTTCTGCGGATAGTTTATATTGATTTTATATTGATGTTGGAACGAGTTGTATATTGCTGTATGATTATTATTACTATTATTATTTTGACGTGTGTATATTACACTTTTTTGTACATTGTTCTGTAAATGGTTATTATACTGTAGAACAATAAAGCAATTATTATTATTATTATTATTATTATTATTACAGAAATCAAGATTGCCATATAATAAAGTGATGCTAACATGTTATAAGTTTTGTGTTGTCATTTTTTGACAGCTTCTGAGTAGGCAAGGATTGACAGTAGTACTCGATATTTATATTATTTTTGGTAGAAAAGGAGTAATTTTAATATTATTTTTGAAAAGTTATAAAAAATGTCTGAAAATTTTTAAAAGTTTAACATGCTTGAATGTTACATTGAAAGTAACAGAAATACTCAGGTGGCAAGAAACTTGTATTTTGAAAGATATCGCAAACGGCGGCAACCATCCAGGGATGTTTTTGGTAGATTTGCTCATAATCTTCAACATTTTGGCTCTTTCAACAAACCCAAAGCAAATTATGCTCAAAATGAAGAAATTCAAAACGAAAATGGAGTAAAAACTGTAAGCGTATTGGGAACTTTATATGAAATTAATGGTAAAACTTCCACAAGAGAACTTGAAGGAGAAATTAGCATATGCAGAAGCAAAAAATAAATAAATATAAGCCTACTCGCACCCGCAAAATCTATCATATTCTCCCTGGAGATTTGGATTGAGGAACTCGTTTTTTTAAGTAGTTTTATATAAAATGAACCAAATTTCGCTTCAAATTTATTTTGGACCGACGAGGCTTCGATTAGTAGTGCGGGCATATTAAATCAGTTTATTGCTTGTGACAGTCCAAAACAAACAACAAGGAAGATTTAGCTTCAATGTGTGGATAGGAATTCATTGGACCCTACATTTTCGATGAACCGCTGAATTCTAGAATATATTTGGATATGTTAGGGACCAGGTTCAGCCGTTCTTGGAAGATATTCCTATAAATGTGATACCCAGAGTGTTCTTCCAGCATGATGGTGCCACTGCACATTGTGCGCCTTAATGTCCAGTTTGGTGAAAATTGGTTGGGAAATCAATCCCAGGCACCCGCCCTGCTTAGTCACCCGATCTGACGCCCTTAGATTTTTTTCTCTGTGGAAGAATTAGAGACTTATCATATAAAGACAACAATTTTAATAGCCGCGAAGAATAATTAGAAAGGGCGTTGCGAGGTGCATTTAACCGAGTTCCAAATATAGAACTAATGCTGTTACCAAAAGATTTAGAATTTTCCTAGAAGAAAATGCCAGACAATTTCGACATTTGCTGGTAAATGTTTATTTTGTATTTTTTTATTTAGTAATATTGTTGGTTTGTTGTTGTTGTCGTTTGTGTTTTAAAGAATTATTAATTTAATATAATAACTATGAGTAAACTAATCATGAAACTCTAATCATATGTTAGCATCCTATGTCATTTTATTAGTCATGGCAATCTTGATTATATAGGCACAATATTTTAATTTTTAAATCGTATTGTTGCTAATAGTTTGTAAGATAAACATGGCAAGTGATACATTATTATAATATATAGGGTGGGCCATATAAAAAAATGAGTTTGGGGTGGTGCACGAAAATCTAAACGCCCTGTAAAAAAACTACCTATTGCAATAAATTCTACGGAAATGTGTGTTTTTACCAAAATGATTCATATTTATTAATAAAAAAGTTACAGGATATAAAAGAAATCGACGAAATTTGAAAATGGCCCTCTAGCGACCAAACGATAAGAGATAGCAAAGTTTTGTTTGTGCCAGTTGTTTTCTCATTACATTAGAGCTCCGGACACCTTGGTTAATTTTTTCTATGTCTTCAAATAAGGGGTGTTCCCATAAGACACCGTGTACATTATAAATTTTAACAACCCCGTTCCTTGTAGAAAGGGCTTCATCTGTCCATACCATTATTATAAAAACTGATTGTCATTATCAACTGCTTTTATAAACTATTTACATTTTTTTTCGGGTTATATAGTATCTGCTTTTGACTGCTTTTAAAGTACTCCGTACAGTATACCTAGCTTGTGTCACTTGAAGTTTTTATGCAGCACTGTATGCAATTTGAATATTATGTCATTGTTTTCACGGACTCTAAATTGTGAAAACTTCGTATAGGTATTTGATAACAAATATTTAACCACCTTAAATATTCTCGAAGAGCATTACCTTAATCGATACCAATATCTTATCAGTATTCTTGAATTACAAAAATTCTTGACATTCTTATTACCTAAATTTGTTGATTACATAATAATAATAAATAATAACTTTATTGGCTACGTTTTGTTATATAACAATTGAAGCACGTCCGAAGTATCTACAGTAATTCCTAGAATCTAAAAGTACAAAAAATTGCATAGAACACTAATGAAACATATAGAATTATTAACATCACCAAGAAAAGAGTAAAATTTACATACTCCAGGACAAGAACACAGCGGCGTAGAAACACTTTGACAAAAAATATCTTTTTATTAGAATTTTGATTTTATCCAAGTTATGTGCCTTAATGGACTCTGGCAGTCTGTTATACATCCGGAATATTCGCCATTGTTACTGCTGCTAATAAGCACATCGAACATTATGATCTATTTAATAATTTTAATCCGATGATTTATATAAAGAAAAATGCATGTTATAATCCTTAATCATAATACTTAACGGGACGAGTAGTACAATGTCACAATCTTGTTTTTCTACGGCTGTCTTTAAATGCCTTTATTATACTCGTATGTTCAATCATGATTTGAAAATGTAGTACATTGTAATGCTGTTTTTCATTTACCCGTGCGTAATAATATTTCCCACTAGTTGCCTAGCAACTAGTTTGCCTAGCAACTAGTGGGAAATATTATTACGCACGGATAAAATTTCCTGGTAATGACAAAAGTAGCGGCGGGCATGAAAAATCACCATAGCAACGCCGAAAATATAAACACCAAATTGACAGTTTTGGTATTTATAATTAACAATAATTATAATTAAGTATTTCGCTAATTTCAAAACACATAAACAGTGATAGTGAATATAGTTTAACACCTCCTAGTCAATTTAATACTTCTAATTTATCGTATTTAGGCTTATACGTTAACAGGGGTAAGTTTCGACAAACAAATATTTTCCTAAAAATTATGTTAAATTTATTTAAAAGCATTAAAACAGTCGTAGAAAAAGTATAGTGTGAAACTCACATGAAATGACCATTTCCTACTCGTATGATTTACAGCACTCGCCTGCGGTTCATACTGCAAACGATCATACTCGTAGGAAATATATGTCATTTCATGTTCGTTGCGCAATATACTATTTCAGACCTGAATGTATTCCTTTATTAATTATTGCAATGTAGTTTTTTGTAAACATAATATACAGGGTGGTCCAACGAAAAGTTTGCACCTAGCTTTTCTCTTTTTTTTGTAGTCGAATGCGAAAATGCTCGGACACGTCGATTTTGCTTTTGAGGGGGACACATTTTAAACATATTTTTCGATCTGCGCCTTTAACCCCCTAGCGGGGGTGAGTAACAACCCTAAAATTTTAAATGGAAAGAGGGGTCTAATGACATATCATTTGAAAGGACACAAAATTGTCTTTCTAATGATACCCTATTTGTCGAATTTTACTAAAACAGTTAATACGAAAACGACTTTAAAGACATTAAGCCGATAATTTTGGTATTAATGAGAAATACAAATAAGTTTTAATTATTACGACTGAAAACAACTACAATCATTTCTAAATTATTTACTTTGAAGAAAAACGGGATTTCAAAAACACTATCTTATTTATCAGAACTAAATTCCTCACTAATCGTTTGCGTTTTTTGTTGAAATAAAAACTGCAGATACGTGTAGGAAAAGAATTTACACCGTTTATTTTAGTCTTTTCATTGATTCAGTTTGGTTGCTTCTCAAGTTATTTTACTTTTACCGTACAAAATGATTTATTCCATTCTAGAACGAGTTGAAATTGTTAAACTTTATTTTCAAAATAATAGTAGTGCTAGACTTACGGCTCGCTTATTTAATGAGAGACATCCCGATAAAAATGTGAATGATGTGTACGTTGGCAAGTTAGTTAAAAAGTTTGTAGATACCGGATCTGTCTGTAATGTAAAACACCAGCCGCAGAAACCGATCAGAAATGAAGCTGTGGAAGTCGCTGTTTTAGGGCATGTTGAAATGGATCATAGTCAAAGTACCCGTCAACTAGCTGAAGCCTCAGGTGTCTCCCGTTCGTCCATAATACGAATTTTAAAAGCGTACAAATTTCATCCGTACAAAATCAAATTAGTACAGGAACTAAATGAGGATGATCCTGATAGAAGGCTGCAATTTTGTGAAGCAATGAGCCAGCGTTTAATTGAAGATCCGCAATTATTATTTAACATTTGTTTTTCCGACGAATGCACATTTTATTTGAATTGAGCTGTAAATAGGCACAATTGCCGTAACTGGGATGACAGTAACCCACATTTATTCCGTGAGGTTCATACCCAGTATCCTCAAAAAATAAACGTCTGGTGTGGCATATTAGGAAATCATATTATAGGACCACTTTTTATTCCTGGAAATTTAACTGGTGAAGTGTACCTAAACATGCTTGAAGACACAATTGATCCTTTAATAACACAAATAATAGAAGATGACCAAAATCATACTGCTGATCGGCTTTATTTCCAGCAAGATGGAGCACCTCCGCACTATGTGGCTCCTGTAAGACAGTTCTTAGATGACCGGTTCCCTGGACGGTGGATTGGAAGGAGGGGCCCAATTGAATGGCCTGCCAGGTCACCGGATTTATCGCCTTTAGACTTTTTTCTTTGGGGGCACTTAAAAAATAAATGTTTTGCCACGAAGCCCGAGTCCATAGAAGATCTTCGCCAACGCATTACAGAAGAGTGCAGAAACATAACACCTGATATGCTACAAAATGTTAGAAATAGATTTGAACAAAATCTGTATTATTGTATGGAATCAAATGGGTCACATTTTCAACATTTGTTAATGTAACGTTTTAATAAATCAATTTAACAGCTTGTTTACTTTTTTTACAAAGCAATGTT
The DNA here is from genome assembly GCA_911728435.2 of Apoderus coryli. Classification (NCBI taxonomy): domain Eukaryota; kingdom Metazoa; phylum Arthropoda; class Insecta; order Coleoptera; family Attelabidae; genus Apoderus; species Apoderus coryli. Next base: position 2,202,204 of record OU452204.1, on the reverse strand, counting down.
AAAACTAACAAACATTGGAATGTACTAACGATTGCAGGTGTTTTCACTCGCAATAATTAAAACTTATTTGTATTTCTCATTAATACCAAAATTATCGGCTTAATGTCTTTAAAGTCGTTTTCGTATTAACTGTTTTAGTAAAATTCGACAAATAGGGTATCATTAGAAAGACAATTTTGTGTCCTTTCAAATGATATGTCATTAGACCCCTCTTTCCATTTAAAATTTTAGGGTTGTTACTCACCCCCGCTAGGGGGTTAAAGGCGCAGATCGAAAAATATGTTTAAAATGTGTCCCCCTCAAAAGCAAAATCGACGTGTCCGAGCATTTTCGCATTCGACTACAAAAAAAAGAGAAAAGCTAGGTGCAAACTTTTCGTTGGACCACCCTGTATATAGTTCCGTAACCATTGATGATGGAGCTTGAAGCCCCGAAACATTTTTGGTAGATAGAGTAATATATGGAATTTATTTCGTGGTAGATCGACTTTTATTCCTATTACATATAATTTACTCCACTTTTGAAGAGACAATTTGTTTAAACATTTTCAATTTTATTTTACGCCCCTTTCTTAAATGTAATGCTTTGCAATTAGTAGAGTGTCTCAATAGAGCATTGTTTTGCCTTTAAAATAATATCAATATGTCTACCCTTATCTTTGCAAGTTTTCTTTTAAATTGCAATTGAAGAAGTTTTGCTGAACAAGCCCGTAGATAAGTATATTTGACATGTTAAAAATCACTTTTGTTGCCTCTGAAATAAATATGATAACACCATTATTTCGAAAACTACACATTTTGGGAATAGACACAAAGTTTCCATCATACGGCGGGTGCAATTTTTTTAATTTTAAAACTATTAACATATGAATATCCTGATAATACAATTTAAAATTAAAATTGTTAAGACTATGAAGAAGTTGCTTAGTAATGAGTAACATAATAATATAAAAATATACAAATAAAAATTTATTATAATGAACCAATATTGTTATAATATAACTTTACAACGAAAGAAAAACATAATAAAATTGAAACAATCATTAAAATCTGATGATGAGTGTTTTACTCAATTATAAAAATAAATGTAACTTATATATTATGTAATTACAATTATTTTGAATGTATAAACTAATTGAGTACTTATAATGAATGTAATAGTAAAAACCATGCTTTGAATGTTAATTATTCAAATGATAATTTGATCATGTTCAAATAATAACATTTAATGTTATTAGTTTATAGTTCTGTTAACTTAATTTTGGGTCATTTTGGAAAATCCCATTTTGATATTGCTTTTTACATAAGTAGTACCTAATTTGAGCAACACGGATCTAATAGACGTGGAATATTAATACTTTAAAATATCCGTTATTGAAAAAATGTATTGTGTAACTCCTATTAAATTAACCATCAGAAATGTAGAAATCTAATAATACCTACTTCTTATAATAATGCATTTATTTCCAAATGCCCTAAACACAATTACAGGAAATTCATAAAATTTTGTGAGTGAAGTACCTAGTATAGGTTACAAATAATCCATAAGTACCAGAGAAAATGTGGTGGAAGTTAGCATCAAACTCAGATTCAAGATTCACGTTTTTACAGTCAACCAGATAAGTAGTGAATATGTTAAAATAAATTTATTAAATATTAATATCTCACACATCATTTCATACTAAGCTTTTATTCTTCGACTATTTAGTTTGTTTTTAATCAAAATTTGTCAAAATCAAGCTAAATTTGCCAAATCTAGAAACGTTGCGTTCATTTTACCCCAAAAGGATAATTATATATATAAAAAATAATTTCTACCAAACCAAGCTTTGTCCCACTTTTATATTGGGTGAAATTTATATCCCAACAACAAATATGTGGTTAAAAGTAAATTTCCTAATTCAAAAGTCTATAGGAGTTAAACTCACCCCTTATTATCTAAAAAAAAATCATTTCTAAAACCAAGCTTTGTCCCACTTTTATATTTTGTGCCTAAATTTATATTCAAACAGCAAATATGTGGTTAAAAGTAAATTTCCAAATTCAAAGGTCTAGGGGTTGAACTCACCTCTTCTTTAATTAAAAAAATCATTTCTACCAAACCAAGCTTTGTACCACTTTTATATTTTACGAGTAAATTTATATTCAAACAGCAAATATGTGGTTAAAAGTGAATTTCCAAATTCAAAGATCTAGGGGTAGAACTCACCCCCTTTTATGTAAAAAAATCATTTCTACTAAACCAAGCTTTGTCCCACTTTTATATTGTGTGAGTAAATTTATATACAAACAGCAAATATGTCGTTAAAAGTAAATTTCCAAATTCACTGGTACCACCGTATGAAAGAATGATTTTTTTAAATAAAGAAGTGGTGAGTTCAACCCCTAGACCTATGGATTTGGAAATTTACTTTTAACCACATATTTGCTATTTGAATATAAATTTACTCACACAATATAAAAGTGGGACAAAGCTTGGTTTGGCTGAAATTATTTTTTTAAATAAAGAAGTGGTGAGTTCAACCCCTAAACCTTTGAATTTGGAAATTTACTTTTAACCACATATTTGCTGTGAATATAAATTTACTCGTAAAATATAATAGTGGGATATACTTGGTTTGGTAGAAATGATTTTTTTAAATAAAGAAGGGGTGAGTTCAACCCCTAGACCTTTGAATTTGGAAATTTACTTGTAACTACATATTTGCTGTTTGAATATAAATTTAGTCACAAAATATGAAAGTGGGACAAAGCTTGGTTTAGTAGAAATTATTTTTTTTTACATAAAAAGGGGTGAGTTCAACCCCTATATCTTTGAATTTGGAAATTTACTTTTAACCACATATTTGCTGTTTGAATATAAATTTAGTCACACAATATGAAAGTGGGACAAAGCTTGGTTTGGTAGAAATTATTTTTTATATATACGGGGTGTTAATTAAGTATCTGGCCAAACTTCAGGGGGTGATTCTTTGAGTGATTTTAAGGTAAAAAGTTCATATAAGCAGGTGTCCGGAAATGCATAGTTTTCAAGATACAGGGTGTCAAAAAAAAATTTTTTTACATTTATTTATTAATATCTCAAACACCTGTTGACTGATTTTGTTGAAATTTGGCAGTATTATGGACTATGATAAGACGCTAAGTTAGCCCCAATTGATTGTTGATTATGACTTCCAGTGGCGTCGTAAGGGGCAGTTTCACGAATAAAAATAACAAAAAAAATTTGCGCCACTCACTTTTTTAAATTAAAAAAATAATTTTTGCAATAAGCCCTTAAAAATACAACTTTTTGTCTCTTGATATTTTTTGGTATCTTGCATCGTTTTCAAGAAAAAAAATTAAAACCACTTAAATGCATGTCCCTGAATAATTTTAAAAATCACTTTTACAGATCCAGGGACATGCATTTAAGTGGCTTTAATTTTTTTTCTGGAATACGATGCAAGATACGAAAAATTATCAAGAGACAAAAAAGTTGTATTTTTAACGGCTTGATCCAAAAATTATTTTTTTAATTTTAAAAAAGTCAGTGGCGCACATTTTTTTTGTTATTTTTATTCGTGAAACTGCCCCTTACGACGCCACTGGAAGTCATAATCAACAATCAATTGATGCTAACTTAGCGTCTTATCATAGTCCATAATACTGCCAAATTTCAACAAAATCGGTCAACAGGTGTTTGAGATATTAATAAATAAATGTAAAAAAAAATTTTTTTTGACACCCTGTAACTTGAAAACTATGCATTTCCGGACACCTGCTTATATGAACTTTTTACCTTAAAATCAGTCAAAGAATCACCCCCTGAAGTTTGGCCAGATACTTAATTAACACCCTGTATAATTATCCTTTTGGGGTAAAATGAATGCAATGTGTCTTGATTTGGCAAATTTTGTTTGATTTTGACAAATTTTGATTAAAAACAAACTTAATAGTCGAAAAATAAAAGCTTAGTCTGAACTGATGTGTGAGATATTAATATTTGATAAATTTATTTTAACATATTTACTACTTATCTGGTTGACTGTAAAAACGTGAACCTTGAATTTGAGTTTGATGCTAACTTCCACCACATCCAGAGAGAACGTAGAACAGACAAAAGGTTCCTATCCCAAACCACAGTACCTATATTTAAATATAGATTTACGATGCCTAAACCGAATATATGTATAACGGTTCCCTTTTATTTTTAGCTCTCCATATCATATATGTAATATACAGGGTGTCCTACGGTGGCAACCCATTAGATTATTTCAGAAACTACTTCGAATTGAATTTTGAAAATTTCAGTGTCTATATTGTCAAATATGCTCTACTCAAATAATATAATAGCAACGGCATAGCACTTCCGGTTATACCGGAAGTTGATGACAACTTTGTTATTTTAAATGGAATACCCTATATATTATTACATTTTTGGATTCTAAATAAGATTTCAGACATATTTCATGTATCATGTCCTATACCTAACGTCAGTCGTTTTTGGCTTATATCCAGATTTATGTCAAAATTGACAGTTTAGGGCTCCATAAGAATTCCGTTTTTTTCCTTGTAAATCAGTATTTAATAATTATTTTGCAGGTATTTTCTTATCAGGTGGGATCTTCTTTTTTGAATTGACAAGACATTTTCTAATTAGTTTATACAGGGTGGTCAAAAAATTATATTGAAAACGGTTCAAGAAAAACAGTTGAAAGTCAATTTTTTCAAATGGAATGCGTATATTATTATTATTTTATCTTCCTTAGCATTAAAAAATAATGCAATTTTGTACTATTACAAAATTGCATTATTTTTTAATAATAACCTATGTTATCATTTTCTAAAATGCATAGTTTTCGAAATATCGTCATTTTAAATTTTTCTGCAGCGTCTACCGTTATAATAAAAATGAAAAATACTTATTGATATTATAAATTTATTATTAATTCATGGAGAATAAAATAAAGTGATAGTTTGTGCATCCTGTAGAGTATTTAACGAGATAAACCCCCATTTGCTAACGATGACTAGATAAATTAGGAAGAATTTTGAGAAATCATTTCGAGCAGGTTGGGAGGTATACAAATCAAGTATTACAACGAACTAAGACTAAAATTTAAAATAATACAGCAGAAATGAACAGAAGATCAAACTAAATAAATTTTCAACTAAAAAAAGTTAATCTGCTGCTATTTTTTTGTGAGAAATTATAGTAGTATATGGTCGGACATACTATATGTTTTTGTGCGTTTTTCTGTTTTCTTTTTCTTTTACTAGGTAGTAATTAAGTGGTTAAGATAGGAGGCTTGCCTCAACTTCGCCATTTGTAAAATGCTTTTTTTACAATAAAGTTATTATTATTATTATTATTATTAATCAACTAACGATAACAAAACTAATTTAATTGTTCGATATGACCCCCATTTAGTCTTAAACACTTATTTACCTGTTCAATAAATTCACTCGTGACAGCTCGTGCAATTTGGACTCCAGGTAAGGCTTCGAATGAAGTTCGGATGCGTCCTACTAATTCTTCTTGTCAGACAAATTTAAAATGACGATATTTCGAAAACTATGCATTTTAGAAAATGATAACCTATTACAAAATTGCATTCTTTTTTAATGCTAAGGAAGATAAAATAATAATAATATACCCATTCCATTTGAAAAAATTGACTTTCAACTGTTTTTCTTGAACCGTTTTCAATATAATTTTTTGACCACCCTGTATAAACTAATCAGAAAATGTCTTGTCAATTCGAAAAAGAAGATCCCACCTGATAAGAAAATACCTGCAAAATAATTATTAAATACTGATTTACAAGGAAAAAACGGAATTCTTATGGAGCCCTAAACTGTCAATTTTGACATAAATCTAGATATAAGTCAAAAACGACTGACGTTAGGTATAGGACATGATACATGAAATATGTCTGAAATCTTATTTAGAATCCAAAAATGTAATAATATATAGGGTGTTCCATTTAAAATAACAAAGTTGCCATCAACTTCCGGTATAACAGGAAGCGCTATGCCGTTGCTATTATATTATTTGAGTAGAGCATATTTGACAATATAAACACTGAAATTTTCAAAATTCAATTCGAAGTAGTTTCTGAAATAATCTAATGGGTTGCCACCGTAGGACACCATATATGGAGACTATTAGTTTCATGAAAAAAAAAATTTTTTTAATTTCACCGGAAATACTTGTTTTTGGTCATTTTATACATAAACTAGCTGTTGCCCTCGAGGCACGAATAGCTCTCCATATTTAAGTGTAAAAGTAATAATTTTATGACCTTTTTGTCATTTATCTAAATTTTGGTTTTGTTTTAGACATCAGCTATTTTTTTTTTTTTGTATCGGGTTTTGTGCATTTTTCTTCTCTTTGGAGGGACTATTTATACGCAGACATTTTATATTTCAGATCTAGGCCAAATTCTTGTACGCAAAATAATTGATTTTTTTTTAGTTTTATTATAAAATTTATTTTGCCCCCTTTTCTACTATTTACGAACGCCTATGTAAACAAAATTGTTATGCTGCATGTTGTAGGTTATCCGTTAAGTGGTTTTTGAGTTATCACGGATACAATTTTTTCCTGACCCTTTTATAGAATTTTCACGGACGCCTATGGAACATTAATTTTTGTCGTGTATTTTTAACACCAATTCAACTAGTTAAATATAAAAATTTTTACATTTTAATTTTTTTTTCATTTTACCCCTTTTTTTACTATTTACGAACGCCTATGTAAATAAAAATTTTATGCTGCATTTTTTAGGTTATCTTATATGAAAGCTATATATAATTAGCCAATTTTTCTGGTATATTTAGGAAACATTTTTTTTTCGTTTTTGACTCTTTTTTAAGGACTATTTTCGAACGCCTGTGTGAACTAATTCTTTTATGTAACATTTTTTAGGTTATATTCTATCACACCTATAAAAAATTATTCAATATTTCGGATAAGTTTAAGAACTATAATTTTTTTAATTTTTGAACCCTCTTTTAAACCCCTTGCCTACGCTCAATGTTAATCACCACCTATAAATAGCCTGTAGTATTTTCGTACCAAATGTGGTTAAAATCCGTTAAGTGGTTTTTGAGTTATCACGGATACAAATTTTTTCTGACCCTTTTATAGAATTTTCACGGACGCCTATGGAACATTAATTTTTGTCCTGTATTTTTAACACCAACTCAACTAGTTAAATATAAAAATTTTTACATTTTAATTTTTTTTATTTTACCCCTTTTTCTACTATTTACGAACGCCTATGTAAATAAAAATTTTATGCTGCATTTTTTAGGTTATCTTATATCAAAGCTATATATAATCAGCCAATTTTTCTGGTATATTTGGGAAACATTTTTTTTTCGTTTTGACCCTTTTTAACACTACTTTCGAACGCCTGTGTGAACTTATTCTTTTATGTAACATTTTTTAGGTTATATTCTATCACTACTATAAAAAATTATTCAATATTTCGGATAAGTTTAAGAACTATGATTTTTTAAATTTTTGAAACCTCTTTTAAACCCGTTGCCTACGCTCAATGTTAATCACCACCTATAATTATCCTGTAGTATTTTCGTACCAAATGTGGTTAAAATCCGTTAAATGGTTTTTGAGTTATCACGGATACAAATTTTTTCTGACCCTTTTATAGAATTTTTACGGACGCCTATGATACATTAATTTTTGTCGTGTATTTTTAACACCAATTCATCTAGTTAAATATAAAATTTTTTACATTTTAATTTTTTTTTATTTTACCCTTTTTTCTACTATTTACGAACGCCTATGTGAATAAAAATTTTATGCTGCATTTTTTAGGTTATCTTACATCAAAGCTATATATAATTAGCCAATTTTTCTGGTATATTTGGGAAACGTTTTTTTTTTCGTTTTTGACCCTTTTTTTTAAACTATTTTCGAACGCCTTTGTGAACCAATTCTTTTATGGAATATTTTTTAGCTTATATTGTATCACAACTATGAAAAATTATTCCATATTTCGAATAAGTTTAGGAAATATATATTTTTTATGTTTTGACCCCTTTTCCACTATTTACGAACGCCTATGAAAGTAAGTTATTCATAACACATTTTATAGGTTATATTCTATCAAAACTATCAATAACTAGTTAATATTTCTGCTATTTTTAAGAAATACGTTTTTTTTTAATCTTTTTTACCCCATTTTGCACTATTTTCGAACGCCAATGTGATCTAATATTTTATGTTCAATATTTTAGGTTATATTCAATTAAATGCGTAAAAAATTATGCAGTATTTCGGATAAGTTTAAGAACTATGAATTTTTTTAATTTTTGAACCCTCTTTTAAACCCTTTGCCTACGCTCAATGTTTCCCAAAATCTAATCAGCTCCTTGCCATGTCCAATAGTATTTTTGTACCAAATTTGGTTAAAATCTGTTAAGCGGTTCTTGCGTTTTCGTGGATACAGACAGACAGACAGACAGACAGACATTTTTTTAAAACTACTTATTTATGTATAAAATGACCAAAAAGAAGTATTTCCGGTGAAATTAAAAAAAATTTTTTTTTCATGAAACTAATAGTCTCCATATATACATACAGGGTGGTCCAACGAAAAGTTTGCACCTAGCTTTTCTCTTTTTTTTGTAGTCGAATGCGAAAATGCTCGGACACGTCGATTTTGCTTTTGAGGGGGACACATTTTAAACATATTTTTCGATCTGCGCCTTTAACCCCCTAGCGGGGGTGAGTAACAACCCTAAAATTTTAAATGGAAAGAGGGGTCTAATGACATATCATTTGAAAGGACACAAAATTGTCTTTCTAATGATACCCTATTTGTCGAATTTTACTAAAACAGTTAATACGAAAACGACTTTAAAGACATTAAGCCGATAATTTTGGTATTAATGAGAAATACAAATAAGTTTTAATTATTACGACTGAAAACAACTACAATCATTTCTAAATTATTTACTTTGAAGAAAAACGGGATTTCAAAAACACTATCTTATTTATCAGAACTAAATTCCTCACTAATCGTTTGCGTTTTTTGTTGAAATAAAAACTGCAGATACGTGTAGGAAAAGAATTTACACCGTTTATTTTAGTCTTTTCATTGATTCAGTTTGGTTGCTTCTCAAGTTATTTTACTTTTACCGTACAAAATGATTTATTCCATTCTAGAACGAGTTGAAATTGTTAAACTTTATTTTCAAAATAATAGTAGTGCTAGACTTACGGCACGCTTATTTAATGAGAGACATCCCGATAAAAATGTGAATGATGTGTACGTTGGCAAGTTAGTTAAAAAGTTTGTAGATACCGGATCTGTCTGTAATGTAAAACACCAGCCGCAGAAACCGATCAGAAATGAAGCTGTGGAAGTCGCTGTTTTAGGGCATGTTGAAATGGATCATAGTCAAAGTACCCGTCAACTAGCTGAAGCCTCAGGTGTCTCCCGTTCGTCCATAATACGAATTTTAAAAGCGTACAAATTTCATCCGTACAAAATCAAATTAGTACAGGAACTAAATGAGGATGATCCTGATAGAAGGCTGCAATTTTGTGAAGCAATGAGCCAGCGTTTAATTGAAGATCCGCAATTATTATTTAACATTTGTTTTTCCGACGAATGCACATTTTATTTGAATGGAGCTGTAAATAGGCACAATTGCCGTTACTGGGATGACAGTAACCCACATTTATTCCGTGAGGTTCATACCCAGTATCCTCAAAAAATAAACGTCTGGTGTGGCATATTAGGAAATCATATTATAGGACCACTTTTTATTCCTGGAAATTTAACTGGTGAAGTGTACCTAAACATGCTTGAAGACACAATTGATCCTTTAATAACACAAATAATAGAAGATGACCAAAATCATACTGCTGATCGGCTTTATTTCCAGCAAGATGGAGCACCTCCGCACTATGTGGCTCCTGTAAGACAGTTCTTAGATGACCGGTTCCCTGGACGGTGGATTGGAAGGAGGGGCCCAATTGAATGGCCTGCCAGGTCACCGGATTTATCGCCTTTAGACTTTTTTCTTTGGGGGCACTTAAAAAATAAATGTTTTGCCACGAAGCCCGAGTCCATAGAAGATCTTCGCCAACGCATTACAGAAGAGTGCAGAAACATAACACCTGATATGCTACAAAATGTTAGAAATAGATTTGAACAAAATCTGTATTATTGTATGGAATCAAATGGGTCACATTTTCAACATTTGTTAATGTAACGTTTTAATAAATCAATTTAACAGCTTGTTTACTTTTTTTACAAAGCAATGTTAAAACTAACAAACATTGGAATGTACTAACGATTGCAGGTGTTTTCACTCGCAATAATTAAAACTTATTTGTATTTCTCATTAATACCAAAATTATCGGCTTAATGTCTTTAAAGTCGTTTTCGTATTAACTGTTTTAGTAAAATTCGACAAATAGGGTATCATTAGAAAGACAATTTTGTGTCCTTTCAAATGATATGTCATTAGACCCCTCTTTCCATTTAAAATTTTAGGGTTGTTACTCACCCCCGCTAGGGGGTTAAAGGCGCAGATCGAAAAATATGTTTAAAATGTGTCCCCCTCAAAAGCAAAATCGACGTGTCCGAGCATTTTCGCATTCGACTACAAAAAAAAGAGAAAAGCTAGGTGCAAACTTTTCGTTGGACCACCCTGTATATTACATATATGATATGGAGAGCTAAAAATATCTGATGTCTAAAACAAAACAAAAATTTATTAAATTTAGATAAATGACAAAAAGGTCATAAAATTATTACTTTTACACTTAAATATGGAGAGCTATTCGTGCCTCGAGGGCAACAGTTTATTTTTTTTAACAGCGGAAGCTAAAAATTACAACAAGAAATCATTCGAAACTAGGTACTATACGATCTGTGAATTGTTACACCTATAAAATCCATCATATCCGGATACCTACAACATTTTAAAACTCCTTAAGTCCTTTGTTTCTTTCTGACGTTATTAGCTCTCCATATCATATATGTAATATATGTATATATGGAGACTATTAGTTTCATGAAAAAAAAATTTTTTTTAATTTCACCGGAAATACTTCTTTTTGGTCATTTTATACATAAATAAGTAGTTTTAAAAAAATGTCTGTCTGTCTGTCTGTCTGTCTGTCTGTCTGTCTGTATGTCTGTCTGTCTGTCTGTCTGTCTGTCTGTCTGTCTGTCTGTCTGTCTGTCTGTCTGTATCCACGAAAACGCAAAAACCGCTTAACAGATTTTAACCAAATTTGGTACAAAAATACTATTGGACATGGCAAGGAGCTGATTAGATTTTGGGAAACATTGAGCGTAGGCAAAGGGTTTAAAAGAGGGTTCAAAAATTAAAAAAATTCATAGTTCTTAAACTTATCCGAAATACTGCATAATTTTTTACGCATTTAATTGAATATAACCTAAAATATTGAACATAAAATATTAGACCACATTGGCGTTCGAAAATAGTGTAAAATGGGGTAAAAAAGATTAAAAAAAAACGTATTTCTTAAAAATAGCAGAAATATTAACTAGTTATTGATAGTTTTGATAGAATATAACCTATAAAATGTGTTATGAATAACTTACTTTCATAGGCGTTCGTAAATAGTGGAAAAGGGGTCAAAACATAAAAAATATATATTTCCTAAACTTATTCGAAATATGGAATAATTTTTCATAGTTGTGATACAATATAAGCTAAAAAATATTCCATAAAAGAATTGGTTCACACAGGCGTTCGAAAATAGTTTAAAAAAAGGGTCAAAAACGAAAAAAAAAACGTTTCCCAAATATACCAGAAAAATTGGCTAATTATATATGCTTTGATATAAGATAACCTAAAAAATGCAGCATAAAATTTTTATTCACATAGGCGTTCGTAAATAGTAGAAAAAGGGGTAAAATAAAAAAAAATTAAAATGTAAAAAATTTTATATTTAACTAGATGAATTGGTGTTAAAAATACACGACAAAAATTAATGTACCATAGGCGTCCGTAAAAATTCTATAAAAGGGTCAGAAAAAATTTGTATCCGTGATAACTCAAAAACCATATAACGGATTTTAACCACATTTGGTACGAAAATACTACAGGATAATTATAGGTGGTGATTAACATTGAGCGTAGGCAACGGGTTTAAAAGAGGTTTCAAAAATTTAAAAAATCATAGTTCTTAAACTTATCCGAAATATTGAATAATTTTTTATAGTTGTGATAGAATATAACCTAAAAAATGTTACATAAAAGAATTAGTTCACACAGGCGTTCGAAAATAGTGTTAAAAAAGGGTCAAAAACGAAAAAAAAATGTTTCCCAAATATACCAGAAAAATTGGCTAATTATATATAGCTTTGATATAAGATAACCTAAAAAATGCAGCATAAAATTTTTATTTACATAGGCGTTCGTAAATAGTAGAAAAAGGGGTAAAATAAAAAAAATTAAAATGTAAAAATTTTTATATTTAACTAGTTGAGTTGGTGTTAAAAATACACGACAAAAATTAATGTTCCATAGGCGTTCGTGAAAATTCTATAAAAGGGTCAGAAAAAATTTGTATCCGTGATAACTCAAAAACCACTTAACGGATTTTAATCACATTTGGTACGAAAATACTACAGGCTATTTATAGGTGGTGATTAACATTGAGCGTAGGCAAGGGGTTTAAAAGAGGGTTCAAAAATTTAAAAAAATTTTAGTTCTTAAACTTATCCGAAATGTTGAATAATTTTTTATAGGTGTGATAGAATATAACCTAAAAAATGTTACATAAAAGAATTAGTTCACACAGGCGTTCGAAAATAGTCTTAAAAAAAGAGTCAAAAACGAAAAAAAAATGTTTCCCAAATATACCAGAAAAATTGGCTAATTATATATAGCTTTCATATAAGATAACCTAAAAAATGCAGCATAAAATTTTTATTTACATAGGCGTTCGTAAATAGTAAAAAAAAGGGGTAAAATGAAAAAAAAATTAAAATCTAAAAATTTTTATATTTAACTAGTTGAATTGGTGTTAAAAATACACGACAAAAATTAATGTTCCATAGGCGTCCGTGAAAATTCTATAAAAGGGTCAGGAAAAAATTGTATCCGTGATAACTCAAAAACCACTTAACGGATAACCTACAACATGCAGCATAACAATTTTGTTTACATAGGCGTTCGTAAATAGTAGAAAAGGGGGCAAAATAAATTTTATAATAAAACTAAAAAAAAATCAATTATTTTGCGTACAAGAATTTGGCCTAGATCTGGAATATAAAATATCTGCGTATAAATAGTGCCTCCAAAGAGAAGAAAAAGGCACAAAACCCGATACAAAAAAAAAAAAAAATAGCTGATGTCTAAAACAAAACAAAAATTTAGATAAATGACAAAAAGGTCATAAAATTATGACTTTTACACTTAAATATGGAGAGCTATTCGTGCCTCGAGGGCAACAGCTAGTCTCATGAATAAGATTCTTTATATTTTATGTATCATCCTCATATAAAAGGCATAATAACATTTTCTAAGGCGCCTTAAAGAGAATAAATAAAGTAATTTACCAGATGTTTTTATTTCTCTCAGTTCCTGTTTTGTTTTATTATGTCTACTGTGTTGTTTTTATAATAGAGACGTGGTTGAATTTCTGAAAATTCAATAATCATTGTATTGCACATTTATGTACTATACCTATGTACTAATTTATATAAAATTAATGACAGATTACTTCCTAAAATAAAATAATTATAATAGCAATTACAAAAAAAAGTAGGTTCCACCGAGATTTGAACTCGGATCGCTGGATTCAAAGTCCAGAGTGCTAACCATTACACCATGGAACCAGTTACTTATATTACGTATAAATTCTATGATTTAGGACATGAATATAATATTGTAAACTATTTTTGATATTATTTTACAGAAATTCTTTATCATCGACTAGAAAAACAACGATACGATGGATGGTTTAACAACTTAGCACATCCGGAATGGGGATCAGTAAGTAAGTATTTCCTATTAGTTTTTTTTTTATTTTCGTAAATATTTAGATACAGGGACTGAGTAGGTATAACATTGAAACATACTGAATTGATATGATAATAATACAGGGTGATTCATTATGGTTGCAACAAACGAAAACTGGAGATTGCTGAAAGTGATTTAAGCATTTTTTGCCATTGAACTCATGTCCGCAAATGCTTCGTTATCGAGATACAGGGTGTCCAAATTTAGTAGTCAAATTAACTTTCTTGTTCATTTCTCAAAAACTAGCTAACCTTAAAATTTGTTGTTAAGTAATTTGTTAATATTAAATCGTTTTCCACGGCAACTTTGATTTTTCATTTTGATTTCTGGTAAACGTTATTTTGATTTAAATCTACCATTAACTGGCAATTTATCGGTTTCCATAAAAATGGTAGAAACCACAACATCGACGTAATTAACTTTTTTGTAGCTTATAAGTTGCTCTTTTTAAGAAAGTAATAACTTAAAATAATGAAGCTTGTCAAAGCTGTGTTTAACTAATTTATGTGTAAAATTTATCCAAATGCCCCCTATATCTACGCCAATGAACAGTTAATGAAAGCCAAAATAATACAGAATATTTTAGGTTATCTGTCCTCAAATGCATGTAAAATTTTGTCAAAACCGGTTAGCTAGTTTTTGATAAATGAACAAAAAAGTTAATTTGAACACTAAATTTGGACACCCTGTATCTCGGTAACGAAGCATTTGCGGACATGGGTTTAATGGCAAAAAATGCTTGAATTGTTTTCAGGAATCTCCAGTTTTCGTATGTTGCAACCATAATGAATCACCCTGTATAAGGAAATTACAAAAATATTGGCATTTTTGGTGACCATTTAACGCTATGTTAAAAATAAAATGACTCACTTCATACAGACCTTCGAGACTTAAGCTATTTTAGCTTATCCACGCAAAAATAGTGACCTACTTAACACCCAACTAACAATTTAACTTTTTTAATTGCTGTAAGAACGTTTATAAAATATATTTTATAAAACACCCATTGTTTTATAAACATTTTCACAACGTTCTTACGCGCCTTATAAACACGAAAAAGGCGCAGATTTATAAAACAAATCGACTCGTTAACGGTTCTATAAATGTTGCTTGTTGCTATTATACAATAGTTTTTAGAACGTTTATAAATATCTAATAAAAGTCAAATAAAACTGTTATAAAACTGTTATAAAACAGTTTTATTATAGCTCTGTTACATATTTGTAGAACTACTATAAAACTGTTAAAGGATATAAACGTTTTTTAAAATACCTTTTTACACAAAATTATTTTATAATTATTACACAGGCCAACACACATTTTGGTGCCTGCGATTTTTTAACTGTTCCTGAGTAATTTTTGGATGCAGAATGTAAAAAGGTTCTCAGATTTTGTCTATCAGATC
Source organism: Apoderus coryli (assembly GCA_911728435.2). NCBI lineage: Eukaryota > Metazoa > Arthropoda > Insecta > Coleoptera > Attelabidae > Apoderus > Apoderus coryli. Next base: position 2,186,772 of record OU452204.1, on the reverse strand, counting down.
TAGTTTTTGAGATTTTTTAAAAAATTGTGTATATAATTTACGTTATAACTGTTATAATATATAATATTACTATTGACAGTTAAAAAAAACAAAGACACATGGATTTAAGTATTTATTGCAAAAACTTAATTTACATAATTACATTAGTCACTAATCACATAAAAATTTTCTTTTATACGATTTTCTAGAATGGAGTTTACTAGGGCAGTCTCGCTGAAGGCTCCAGCAGTAGTCCGCCATCATGTGGCTATCCCATCGTCCTTGATAACGATCTTCCATAGTTTTAATATCCTGGTGGAATCTTTCCCCCTGTTCTTCACTACAATCACCTAAGTTTTCTGGAAAACGATCTAGGTGGCTGTGGAGGTAGTGAACTTTTATACTCATGTTACAGCCGAGAATATTAAAATTTGAAAGCATAGTTTCCACTAATTCTACGTAATTGTCTGCTTTATGATTGCCAATAAAATTTTGTACTACTTGAACAAATGAACTCCAAGCGTTAGATTCAGTCTCGTTCATTGATGTGGTGAATTGTGGATCTTTAACAAGTTGCCTTATTTGAGGACCATCAAATATACCAGCTTTTAGTTTTTCCGTGCTAATGCCAGGAAATTTACGTGACAAATACCCAAAACAATTTCCATCTCGATTTAAGGCCTTCACAAATTGCTTCATTAGGCCTAGCTTGATATGCAAGGGCGGAAGTAAGATTTTTTCTCTTGAAACCAAAGGTTCGTTGATCACGTTTTGTATTCCTTGAATCATGACATCTCTTGAAGGCCAATTTTTGTTAACCCAGTGCTCATTTTTAGCTCTGCTGTCCCAAAGGCACAAAAAACAAGGATATTTTGTATAACCACTCTGCTGTCCAAGGAGGAAGTTAATCATTTTTAAATCAACACAAATTGACCACTGATGTTCTTCGTATTTAATTTTTCTCAAAACTAATGCTATTGTTTCATATTCTTCCTTCATGGTAGTAGAATGACCAATAGGAATTGAGCCATATTTGTTACCGTTATGTAAAAGAACACATTTTAAACTACGTTTTGAACTGTCAATAAAAAGGCGCCAATCATCTGGAGTGTATTCAGGCAAACCCATTTTTTCTAAGAGCCCTTTTATATTGTTACAGAATACCAAGTCATTTTCCTGAGTGAAAAAAGGCAGCAGATCCTTATCTCTTTTACGATAAAATGTAATATTAGTACCTCGACAAAGTAGATTTTTTTCTTTTAATCTGGATGCAAGTAATTCAGCGGATTCCTTTGAGAGATTCAGGTCTCTTATAAGATCGTTTAGTTCTTCTTGATTGAAACACTGCGGAGTTGCTAAATCTGCTTCAAAATCGCTGTCGTTTTCTGATTGAATTCTTTTAACTTCGTCAGACGTTGATGTTTCTGTATCATCTTCTGTCAGTTTGGGTAGACTGCTGAATGATGGAACGGGTATTTCTTCCGAATGCACTACAGGCCTTCTTGCAGAATCTAGATCAGGATATGTCCATTTGTGTCTATTGTTTCTATTTATGCCTTTAATATTAACGAGACAAAAATAGCAGTCGTCATGATGGTTCCGCGGTTCTCTCCAAACCATTGGTACACCAAACTTTAGGCACTTCCTCTTTCCAGTTGTCCACTGTCGCAAATGTTCAACACATGTTTTACATATGAAATGTGGGGCCCAAGATTTATCTTGATCTCCTAAATGAACGCCAAAATAGGCAAGATAAGCTCTTTTCACAAAGTCAGAAATCCTTTTTCTGCTCTCTTTCAAAGTGTATTCACCACACACATAACAAAAAACATCGGGATGATTTGCACAGGTACGTCTGCTTGTGGATGCCATTGTTTCAGTTTAGTGTCTTGATACTACAAAACGACCAAAATTTACACAAAATGATAGCACAACTTTACTTGGGAAAACTCAGTAATATACTAAATCAAGTACAGCCAAGCAGGTATAGAAGGATCGGGTCATAGGCAATTACAGGTATAAAAGTAAGTAAGAGCATTGTATTGAGTAGTTCCTAGTATAGGAACATTGGGTCAGGGACAATTCCAGGTATCCATTTGGCTAATTAGATTCTGGGAAATTCCTATTTTGACGATTAAGTACATATTTATCTCTTTATTTGTTGTCCTTTATCAGAAAAAAATATATCATTTAACCTGTAACGTGTATCTCAAAAACTAGAGCTGATAGAAAAAATCTGGTGGCATTTTTGGAATCAGCACATTAAAAACATCTAAAATCAGATGTTAGATTTCTGGCACCAAATTTTTTTTTTCATTTTGTTGGCCTGTGTTATGCATTGTTGTTGGTACACATTAATAAAATCTGAACAATCATGGAGGTAAAAATAATATAAAACGCTATAATACCTACCCAATAATGAATAATAAAATAAGTCAGATAAAATTCATCCATGAGCAGATTTGGCTGCGAAACAAAATTTACTGTTAAATATATTGTATATTATTACTAAAATTTTAATGCGCCTCGCGAATTATGTAAATTAATGAATTTAGATTTTATAAATTATAAAAAAATTTTTTTTTATTGTCACTTATTGTTGAAAATAATCTTTTGGGAGATCCTTCATTATGTAATGACTGATTCTGTATACCTTATTAGCTAAGATAATTTTACAAATTATAAAAAATATTAATTTTAAAAGTTTGGTCAACATGGCTAACAATTTAAAGAAACCAAAAATGGCTTCTTCCTTATACGATGCTTATAAAACAAAATTATCTCAACCCAGACGAGTATGCTCTTTAGATAGCTATTACAAAATAACTGCAGAATTGTTTTATACAGGGGCGTATTCGTTAAAAAAACATAAATCTCATAATATTTTAAGTGCAAATAAAATGTAATATAAAATTAATATTACCTGAAACCCCTTTGATAGCAGAAGAATGATATGATTCTTTTATATCTATCATAATATGGATACTAGCCAAAATATAAGTTGGTATAGTACGACACAGTTAAGAATGATACACTTTTATATGGATAGCCCATTTAAAAGCGTATATTAACTGTGTCGTACTATAGGTACCTATGTTTTATGTAAACGTGAAGAATTTTTTATAAACCAGTTATGGAGTAAAAAAAATATATTTCACTAAGCTTGATAATGAATAATGAAGCTAATTACAAGTATTTTTCTTGAAGTTTTATGTATTTAGTAATCGTTTGCCGTTAATTTAAAATAAATTAATAGTAAAACAAACTAAAACAAGCTTGGAGATAAATGCTCTAAAAAATCAAAATTTAATTAAAAGGTGCTGCAAAAAATATATAAGATAAAATGTATAGAAATTAATCAAGTCTAGTCCTGTCTACTTGAAGTATTCGTGCTTGATACTTTGATGCTTGTCTGAGTCGCCGCCGTGTGTCGCATCGTCTCAATATTGGAATAATAATAAAATAGTAAACAGAGTTTTACAAAACAAACTTTAACATATGTTTTATAAAAGGTTTTGATGGATTCTTATAAAACAAAATGCTTTTATAGTTACTCTCTTATTAGCTTTTACGGGAGTAATTTAAACATAACCTAAATTGAGCCCTTTGTTTATGTTATGTATGTTATAACTTATAACTGCCGTTATTAAAACGGTTTGTTGAGTGTCTTTAAGAGAGTTCGAGGATCTTGAGGTAGAAAATTTGGCATGTGTTTATTGAGTATAGCAAAAAGCTTCTTTTGGGAAAAATGCGGAACATTATTTGATACTGCCCATGTTCGCATGTTTTCTCTTAGTTTTGCATTTTTTTCTAGCTCACTTGTGCTTGAAGCATGATATTGATCACCAATTCTCTATTTCGGCTACCCGCTCACCATCTAGTAATAATTCCTCCTGAGAATTTATCAGTCTTCAAAATATTTGATGTCTTATAAATTGTCATTAATTTGATTAGATTCCATTACAGTTTGCTACTCTTTATTATAGTCACTAATGTTTTCCCTTTGATAATTTATAATATTGTAATTAATTTTCTATTAAATGCACAACTGCTTTTCGTTTGGACATTTTAAACCTGTGTATGATATAACAATAAATATCAGTTGAAAATAAATAAGACTATGTTAGATATTAGTTCTAGGTAATGTTTATGACAGCATTTTAATTTTATAAAATTTGCATTGGCAACATATTTATTTTTTTATTGTTTTTAATAAAATAACTAAAAAACAATTTTGTAATTATTAATTTGCGCACAAATTTGCTGCAGCAAACAAATCGCTCTTAATAACGACAATAAAAAAACTATTTTATTATTACGAAACGTACTTTAACCGAATAATTTTATAATTGTTTTTAAAGGAACAAGTTAATCCAGACTAGTACTTTTACAAAATGCTTTTAAAACCAATTATCATTCGGAACAAATTCGTCCTATAAAAAATATTTTATAAACGTTTATAAAACTGTTACGATATCATATTTTATAACTATTTTATTATTTTGCTGTAAAAACGTTCTTAAAACAGTTTTTCTCACAGAAAAGTTTAACACAGCAGTTTTATCACCAAACGAACCTTTAAAAAACAAAAAAGTTTTTACTAAGCGGCAATAAAATAATTATAAAATATATTAGTTCTTTAAGAATGTCGAATTGCTAGTTGGGCAGTGGCGTATCCAATCTTATGGGCACGAGGGGTAAACTTTTAAGGAAGCAGCTAAGTAATTGAGACAGTGTTTAATATTAGGTATTCGTATTTAAATAAATTTCAAAGGAAATAACGGAATCAAAGAAACATTTAATTCCTTGGCACAAAAAACTAAAGATCTATCCTAATTTCCTAAATAGGTAGATAAACACAAAATTTTCAGCTCTAAAAAATAGTAGGTACTTAAACTAGTTTTGTTATAATATAGAAGTTGGATCTTGTGCGTCTTGCAAGTCCTAAGAGGGGTTATTGACATAAAACCTTTAGAAAAGTATATTTTCATATGCAGACTTTCTGGGGCAAACAGTTTACCAGCATTGTAAATTTGTGACTTAACACCCATATCAGCAAGATCGATAACACACAATTGCGATACATGGCACTGTTTTACAAGACGATTAATTTAAGAACACGGTATTTAACATACAGGGTGTACCAAGATTAACTTAAACTACTTTAAGAACAAAATAAATATTTTCGAATCAATCAAATCAAATTCATAGATACAGGTAACCCCATCGTTTTCAAGCTACGATTTTCTAAAGTCGCAGTTAAAAATCATCAGAAATGTCAATAATTTCTAAGCAAATGTACAAAATTTGTCAATGTTTTTTAGAGGCATGTATTTTTAGACGCTGAGTTCATTTTTCATATTTCTGTGAATTGGTCAAAAAAGGGCCTACCTATCTACCAAAATCAAGTTTGGAGATAATCTAGCATTTGTAAATTTTTACAAAACAGTCCTTAAATAAAAACGCTTTATCCGAATTAAATAAAATTTGGCCAGCATGTTATTAGAAATGTAATAATTGTAATGATATTTATAATTAGTGGGTGGTTTTATTTTTATTAACATATTTTTGTTTGTCAGGCTCCTACACTTTGGCCTAACTCACATATGCCATAAATCTGACATTCACATAAGCCCTCAAAATCGTTACTTAAGCCCCATTTTTAGAAAGCGCAAAACTTAGGCCCTTTTTGACTATCAAACATTTTGATTATTATTATTAGTATTGGTTTAAGTATCGACTGGACCAAATAGTATAAGGTATTATTTTTCTGTGTTGCAATTGAGCCTTTTTCAAGTGTATTTATTGAATAATAACATGGCCGAAGTTCACATAGCAGACCCATAAATTTAGATATACTTTTAATAAGTGGCAGTTGGGCTCAAAAAATCAAAATAGAAGGTAATATTAAAAAGACCTAAGATCACATAGGCCCATATTCTTTAGGCCTATTAGGCCGTTCTATGCTATAAATTTCAATCTGTCTGGTACATAGGACCATATAAACAGGCCTAACACGTACATGGCCCTTTTCAAATCGGCTAAATCGACAGTTATTAGACTTATTCACTTGGGACCATTTTTATTGAAAAGAGAATGTTTTATTTAGGCCCACTAACTAACTTTTTGCAATTTTGTACATAGGCCTAAGGGCTAGTCGCGGCGTGTTGGAAAATAACGAGGAACCGGTGCAGAGCAAACACTACAGCATCGGTTATTAAATAAATCGATTAATAAAATCTCAAATGTATGAAATAAAATTTTTAATTCGGCTCGAGAATTCGTTGCAAACCAAATAACCACCTGCTATGACGAATCGATTAATTTTTGGAACCTTTTGCTCAAATCTTTCCCTCATGTTTTTTAGATCCAGCAACCAAAGTTTGCAGCCGCAAAAATCTGTGGCTGGTCGAATAAATTCTGTATAAAAAATAAGATGCTTTGATGTCTAAAATATATTCGTCTATTAAGTAATTTTTTTCTTACATCCGCTATGTACAATACAATACTAATTTCCTCCAACTGTATCTAATTAATAATTAAATTAATTGACATTATAAAAAACCTAAAGTAATAAAATAAATATGGTTACAATCTATCTGACAACACACATTACAACAATCTGATGGGTATCTGATACTCTATCGAGTACATTATTATATCATAATTCTTGCTACATATTCCTAGGTAGGTGCCTACACAAGATCAAACATCCTTTTCACAGCGCGAATAGGATATGAAATAATTTGTAAGAAATTTGTTATAAGGTCAGAATATCGAATCTAGATTACATATGACGATTATTTGCTCACTTATGTGATGTGGGATTTCTACAATGTATGACATAATAATTGTTATAAAAATTTTAATTTCAAATAGAATTTTTTTAAAATGCTTTGTATAGGTTCCCTTACATCTTATATTTGAAAGGAATATATGAATGAATATACACATACAGGGTGTCCTATGGCGACGATCCATTAGAATATTTGAGAGACTATCTTGAATTGAATTTCGAAAATTACGGTCTCTGTTGTTGCTAGCATAACCGCAAGTATTCTTGGTATGTTTAAAATGTTTTAAATTTTTATCGCGTAAACGAAATGTGAAAAAAATACAAGAGATAAAAAAGTTGTATTAATTTAGATCTAGTTCGGGTCATTTCTAGCAAGTACCTACGCTGCCAAATTTCAAAGAAATCGGTAAAGAGATATTTGACTGTCCTGTGTATCTTTGAGCATAGATAATGTTTGTTTATCTATGCTTTGAGTATACACAGTAGCCTAGACCAGATTGCCACGTGAATATACATTCTGGTATACATATGTGTGTATGCCACAGATCTAGAAACTCCTAGATCTTAGGTGTATGCCGTGTATGCTAAAGCATAGCACGCTTTACGTACATTTATTGTGGGATATTAGGGAGTTAAGGCAAAGCCAGTGACGTATACGTAAACGTATCTTTTGACATCTACGCATGCGCTCTTTAAATTTATGATACGTTTAACGATACGAAGGCCGTAAACATATGTACCTCTACGCGTATCGTATACTTAAACGTATTGAACCGATTGTTGTCGGAATTACATGAACTTGTACGAATATCTAGAATAGAACATTAAAAACTCAATCTAAATTGAAAATTAAGCTAAGCTATTTTGCAATAAATATTTTATTATTATTAGTAGTAGTTTATTTTGTAACAATTATAAACATTTTTCTGTTATTGTTTATAGGTATACATAATAAAATATATAGGTATTTGGTTATTAATTAAAAAAACAATAATATTAACAACATAGTAAATGGAAGTAGAAAAATCTAAAATAGTCTTTTTCTCATGTAAAGTGTTATCTCTACCTTCCGCATATACGATACGTATTGGATGGCACCTTAACTCTATTTTGTATGACTGCTTATCTAGTGTAAACATAACCAAAATCTCACGTTTACGTATGGAGATACGTATACGTCCTTGGTTTTGCCTTAACTCCCTATTGTTTTGCGAGGCGTTGGGCTATTATAAAATAATTTTAGCACCGACTTTAGATGAAAGTTAAATATTTATTAGTAATTTAAGCATTATTTTGTGTCAAATGAAATACATTTGGTAGATTAGAACTGATATGCTACCTCAATATAAATACAACGTATCCTAATTTTATATGAATACAACAAATAATTCTAATTAGTATTTAATGTTTTATTTTAGGGAAAATATTGTCTGGAAAATTTTCTCAATACACACTTGGCATTTAGTGGTAACTTGTATGGTTTTAGATATAGCATATAATGGGTCATGCGTGTTTTTATTACGTTGAGAGCAGATAACACAACAGCTTTTTTGCTACTTGAATAAATTTGTGTACTTATGATGGTGGGCAATTGGTGGAGGAATATTTTTTTGCCCATGAACAGCAGCTCCAAACACAATTTCTCCTTGTAATCGATAATACTAACTTTTTTCGATTCGTTTTTGTTGTATACATAACATGCGTTTACTACACTTGCGCCCGTAAGTAGGGAGTTAAGGCAAAGCCAGTGACGTATACGTAAACGTATCTTTTGACATCTCCGCATGCGCTCTTTAAATTTATGATACGTTTAACGATACGAAGGCCGTAAACATATGTACCTCTACGCGTATCGTATACTTAAACGTATTGAACTGATTGTTGTCGGAATTACATGAACTTGTACGAATATCTAGAATAGAACAACAAAAACTGTGAATCTATATTAAAAATTAAGCTAAGCTATTTTGCAATAAATACTTTATTATTATTAGTAGTAGTAGTTTATTTTGTAACAATTATAAACATTTTTCTGTTATTGTTTATAGGTATACATAATAGGATATATAGGTATTTGGTTAATGATTAAAAAAACAATACCTAATATTAACAACATAGTAAATGGAAGTAGAAAAATCTAAAAGAGTCTTTTTCTCAAGTAAAGTGTTATCTCTACCTTCCGCATATACGATACGAATTGGATGGCACCTTAACTCTATTTTGAATGACTGCTTATCTAGTGTAAACATAACCAAAATCTCAAGTTTACGTATGGAGATACGTATACGTCCTTGGTTTTGCCTTAACTCCCTAGTAATTCGACACTTCACGCTGCACCTTACCGAGGAAGAATATGACGGTAACTGGTCCGAGAAAATAAATCCTTGTGCTTTATTATATTCAACCACGGCTTCCGGTTTTGTTTTGCCTTAGAACCTTTACCAGATTTGATCCATGCTTGGTGATAAGCATAATCACTTCGCCTTGGAAGCAAAATTTTGAGTATTGCCAACCACTGTTCACCAATCATTTACTATTTTGATCGTTCTCATTGCCAGACATATTTTCACTTTCTACTTCAGATGTTGATGGAATCAGATCATCTAAAAATATAAGAAAAAAGTGAAGATACATACCTATCGCAAATATTATTAGGTACAACTAAAGACCTTTGGTGTTTTCCGAGCTCGTTGAGGCAAAACATATATTATATTGCCGTTTTCATCATCAGAATACGGAAACATATTATCTAATAATCAAAACAGTGTCCTAAAAACATCGTAAATAGTATTCTACCTTTACGAAATTTTGAGAGGTGTGCAAAGTAATAAAAATTTAGTCAACCCGGAAACGAATGTGTAACAGGCAATTCTTGACATCGATACTGTCACATATACGGGGCTTTCAAAGAATAAAACACTCTTTGTTGAATTTGATAAGTGTGTAATATGACGCTCTTCAAATCAAAGTGTGTTATAAGTGCTGTGGTTTGAATAAATATTCCAAGCAATGTAAGTCTAGTGAGGTATTGTCCTAAATGCTTGTTGAACCCCCACCTTGCTGACTGTCCCTCATCAACAAATAAATGTATTAACTCTCTGCACTCGAAGCTTACGGATATAAATCACGCTGCATGGGACTCATAGACAAACATACCCTGTTTTGTGTCAAAATGTTCGTAGTTTAACTGAGAATTCTAAGGATTTTAGAACGGATCGCAATTTTGAAAAGACTCACACTACGAGGGGTGATGTCGTTTTTATTGCGATCAAAGATAACTTGGTACATAAATTGGATACTCAGAGTACTGTGACTTGGTATCGGCTGTGTTTTGGTCGTGCTCTTATTTAGATATTTGTAGTCTATATTCCCCCGAACCAAACTATTCAGATATGTGATACTTTATTTGAAGAAATTGTTAATTCTGGTAATTTTGATAATGATGATAATCTCATAATTTTAATAATAATAAATAATGTTATTAAAGTGACATACGTAAAAATCGTTAATAATTAAAATTTCATGTATAAAAATACTACAATTTTGCAAAAATTTTCAGAATTTTTAAGTATAAATCAGTATAATTTTGTACTAAATAGTAATAACAGAATACATACTGTATCTGGTTTTGGGGCGAGCGTCCTCAATTTCCCGTGCAGAGAATTTCATGCTGCTGATAGACTCTCATCATCCACCCTTGGTATGTGGTAATAACTTTATCTGATGAACATGGTAAACTCGATTCGCTATATAATGAAATGTTGAATACCAGCTTTTCAGAGTTGGAGGTCAGTGGAGACATTGTTTTATGAAAAACTTATCTCCAGTCATGTCCCGCTTTATTTTTAGAGAAATAATCAATATCCTCCCTGGTTTACTCCTACAATTATACAGTGGGTCTAGGGTCTATTTAATTTGGAACCATAAGGAAAACTTTTTTATTGTTGGTTTCGTGAAAAAATTTATTATTGATAAAAAGTTCTGCATGGTCCAGGTTTGGCAAAAAATATGATTACACAAGAGTAAAGTACAGGTACCTTTATTTTTTACAATACAGAAAAATATGTTATAAAGTAAAGTTATTTTGAATTAAAAATTATATTCAAGTATGATTAGTTACTAATCATTCGATGATTTGATGCAATATTTAACGTAATGTAGGATGCACTGACATGGAATATTTGATAGTGAATGTCAGATTGAGTTGGTATTTGTTAAAATACAGTAAAATGGATAAAATTACAAGCGCCAATTATTTTTGATAATGGACATCCGCATAGAAACATTGAGCATTTAAAGTGCAAGGTTGCTTAAAAACATTAACAAATGGGAAGGATATCATATTTTTAATAGATAAGAGAGATACATTCAAAATTGAAATTTATAACTACATTTTTTATTAAATATTGTGCCTATGTTTTTGTTTAATTTAAGCTTCCGCTCTTTAACTTTTCCCGAAATATGGAAAGCGTCGAGGATTTGTCCTGTTCTTAAAAAGAGAGATAGGTCTAATATAGAAAACTATCGTCCTATTGCTTTAATTTGAAACTTTGGAAAATGGTTTGAAATAATAATTCATGAAAAACTCCTATCACAGAGCAACTCACTTATAAGCCACATCGTTTTCTTCACGGTCGATCTACAACAACAAATCTTATTCAGATATCACAATGTCTTTCCCAACAACTTGATAAGGGTGTCCAGGTTGATGTTGCTTACACAGATTTTTCAAAAGCATTCGATCACTTGGATTCTATTTACTTCAGTCTCCTATAATAGATGTCACCTCTGGTGTCCTTCAAGGTTCTGTTTTGGGACCTCTGCTTTTATTAATGATATTGTCTCTAATTTGAAATGAGGATGCTTACTATATATGTGGAATCCGAAATATTTGACCTATGTTTAGAATGTTCAAATAAGATTTTATAAATATTTGTGGTACAGTTGGCTTTCCCCATGACGTGTTATTGCGAAGGTATAACGCATTGCCTCTTTCCATTCGTCCTGATTATTTTTCATTCCTGTTTATATTCAAGTTGATTAATAACAAATTGAGTTATTTAGTAGTTTGAATTTTCACGTCCCAAACTTTACTAACTGCTCGCACTAACGTTCTATTACACTCTCCCATGTGTGTCATGTGTTCGGTTTGTTCTTCTGTGTCTGACAGCGTTGACATATTCAGCTGCACTACTGCTCAAATACGACACTATTTTTTCAATTCTATATACCATAAATTGGTAAACATGATATATAATAATTAGTTAAGATAAGTTAAATTGTTAAGTACGATTGTAAATTTGATATTTTTATAATATTGTTCATACAACTGATTGTTATATTCCTGGTCAGTAAGTGGAGGATTATACCACCGTTCGATGGTATTAGTCTGCACGAGCAGTGTATTTTCAATTAAATAAAAAATATATGTTGATAACTAAAATACAATAAATCTCCTTTTCATTTTTTACAAAAATTTACCGATTCTGCTGTTCTAAAACAGATGTTGGCAAATGAATATTGCAATTCGGTCTGACAAGCGAGTCGTGATCTCACGTTTAATTACAGAATTCCAGGAATATAGAAATCTTTAAACTATTAATTGCACAACTTTTACCATTTACTGTATAATTAATACACTTACATATTATACCACTTAGGATAAAATGTTATTGTGCTTTAATTTCATCATGAAATTTTTTGCGTTCACATAGCGCAATCTTTTATATTGTATTAAAACAAGTTTCTCTTAAAATTAATTGGGTAAATAGGTGGATAATGTAACATTTAACACATTATGACACATTGCGTACGTACCTGGTATTAAATACCTAAGTAACTACTGCACCTTAATATAATTAGAGGTTTATCGGATCTAACGAAGTAAATAACCTTAAATAAGTCAGGTAATTTATGAATATTCTATTTTTCTTACAATTTTAAAATTAATTAAATTCATATTCTACCTTTCGTAATCTTAGAAGCGTCGTCCTTTTAATTTGATGGGCAAAAGAAACTGTCAAAAGATTTTTACTTTTCCAAACTCCGACAGAGAGTTAAGTGTACCTACCTATTGGCCTATTAGAAATATTACATAGTGGTAGAATACGAACATTCTAAATCATAATGAAAGTTTCTCCACTTGCTTAATTTTTGTGAAACTACCTGTAGCATTATCATCACTAACGCCTTCGTCCATATCATTTTTGCATTTAGATAATCCATATTCTTGCGAAAAAGCACCATGGATGTATAATCTAAAATATTAATTGAAGGACATAATAATTATTCGTAGTTAATCCAAATTAGACAATTTTCAGTATACCGGGTGGTCCAGTTTCGAAGGCAGAAACTTTAGAGGCAAATTCCAAATTTATTAATATTTTTAAGACTACTTTAGATATTTAAATGAAATTTGGCACGTTTGGATAGATAATTTAGATACATCTTTTTCTGTAAAAAATAAGATTTTACTTCCACCAGTGGAGTGCGTACGGACACATGCAATTTTAATGAATTTAAAAGGTATGTTTTTTTAAGTAAAAATTATTGCTGGATTCTTTGCTCAATTTACAACAAAATAAACTGTTGCCCTCGAGGCACGAATAACTCTCCATATTTAAGTGTAAAAGTAATAATTGTATGACCTTTTTGTCATTTATCTAAATTTAATAAATTTTTGTTTTGTTTTAGACATCAGCTATTTGTTTTAAGTATCGGGTTTTGTGCCTTTTTCTTCTCTTTGGAGGCACTATTTATACGTACATATTTTTACGGACGCCTATGGAACATTAATTTTTAACACCAATTCAACTAGTTAGATATAAAATTTTTTACATTTTAATTTTTTTTTTAATTTTTTTATTTTACCCCTTTTTCTACTATTTACGAACGCCTATATAAATAAAAATTCAAAAAAATCAAAGCTATATATAATTAGCCAATTTTTCTGGTATATTTGGGAAACATTTGTTTTTTCGTTTTTGACCCCTTTTTTTAAGACTATTTTCGAACGCCTGTGTGAACCAATTCTTTTATGTAACATTTTTTAGGTTATATTCTATCACAACTATGAAAAATTATTCAATATTTCGGATAAGTTTAAGAACTGTGATTTTTTAAATTTTTGAACCCTCTTTTAAACCCCTTGCCTACGCTCAATGTTAATCACCACCTATAAATATCCTGTAGTATTTTCGTGCCAAATGTGGTTAAAATCCGTTAAATGGTTTTTGAGTTATCACGGATACAAATTTTTTCTGACCTTTTTATAGAATTTTCACGGACGCCTATGGTACATTAATTTTTGTCGTGTATTTTTAACATCAATTCAACTAGTTAAATATAAAAAAAATTACATTTTAATTATTATTTATTTTACCCCTTTTTCTACTATTTACGAACGCCCATGTAAATAAAAATTTTATGCTACATTTTTTAAGATTTCTTATATCAAAGCTATATATAATTAGCCAATTTTTCTGGTATATTTGAGAAACATTTTTTTTCGTTTTTGACCCTTTTTTTATACTATTTTCGAACGCCTGTGAGAAATTTAATATTTTAACGATATACGCTCTATACATTTATGAAGTATGTATTTTTATTCAAAAAAATTTAAAGAATTTTCCACAAACCCGTGATATACACACTGTAAATACAAGGAGTCGAAACGACTTACACATAAACAAGTTTAAATACAATTTGACTCAGAGGTCAATTTATTGCCGGGGGATCATGATCTATAATAAACTGCCAGATAACTTGAAGTCTATAAACGAAATTAAGAAGTTCTCAGTGTTACTAAAATCGTTTCTTGTATCTGAGGCGATATATTCTGTTAACGAGTATTTTTCTCGGGATGCCCGAGTAACTGTTATTTAGAAACTGTTGTGTTTTGACATGTGTCTTATACATTAAATGTTTAATAGTCTTTATGAATTTACAATTATGTGTTATTTTATATGTGAAGATTGTAAATATTGTATGTACCTATATATTTAAAATTTCAGTTTTTTTTTTTACGTTGACGATTTCTATACATTTTGTAATGTCATTTGGAGAATAAATAAATAAATAAATAAATAAAAACCAATTCTTTTATGTAGCATTTTTAGCTCTCCATATCATATATGTAATATATGTATATATGGAGACCATTAGTTTCATGAAAAAAATTTTTTTTTAATTTCACCGGAAATACTTGTTTTTGGTCATTTTATACATAAATAAGTAGTTTTAAAAAAATGTCTGTCAGTCTGTCTGTCTGTCTGTCTGTCTGTATGCACGAAAACGCAAAAACCGCTTAACAGATTTTAACCAAATTTGGTACAAAAATACTATTGGACATGGCAAGGAGCTGATTAGATTTTGGGAAACATTGAGCGTAGGCAAGGGGTTTAAAAGAGGGTTCAAAAATTAAAAAAATTCATAGTTCTTAAACTTATTCGAAATACTGCATAATTTTTTACGCATTTAATTGAATATAACCTAAAGTATTTAACATAAAATATTAGACCACATTGGCGTTCGAAAATAGTGTAAAATGGGGTAAAAAATATTTTAAAAAAACGTACTTCTTAAACATAGCAGAAATATTAACTGATTATTTATAGCTTTAATAGAATATAACCTATAAAATGGCGTTCATAAATAGTAGAAAAAGGGGTAAAATAAAAAAAAATTAAAATGTAAAAATTTTTATATTTAACTAGTTGAATTGGTGTTAAAAATACACGACAAAAATCAATGTACCATAGGCGTCCGTGAAAATTCTATAAAAGGGTCAGAAAAAATTTGAATCCGTGATAACTCAAAAACCACTTAACGGATTTTAACCACATTTGGTACGAAAATACTACAGGATATTTATAGGTGGTGATTAACATTGAGCGTACGCAAGGGGTTTAAAAGAGGGTAATCCTCTTGCCGTCTTCTCTACAAATGATATCTTCTGCAGCGAAATGCTTACTGCATTATGACATTCCCATCACATACATTTTCTGTACTAGGATCCCAATGCCCGCATCCAAACATCATGTCTTTTTTTTGTCAAGCTAAAAATGAGTATCATGTCAATGGTATCATATTGACTCAAACTGAGACTGTTAGAAACCCGAAACAATAACTTACTGAAAATATTTAATACCAGGAACGAGACCTTCATTTTTACACCACACCACTATACACCTCATTGTTTGTTAAATAAACGAACTAAAACCAAAATAACAAATATTAAAAACAATTTTAATCACAAATAGGTATATCTATCAACAATTAAAATATACCACGAATAAAACCATAACTCAATTATAAAACCTATCTGAATTGTTGTGAAGCCGACTCTGACAGATATTCCCACTACGAGAAACGTCATTTGCGAAAACAGACGCTGTTGCGAAATCTCCTAAATTTAATAAGATTTGGAAAAAAATGTTTCGTTCATATTGCTGAAAACTAAACAGTATGCAATTTTACCGATAACATTTAATTATTTGATTTTGTCAAGCAGTTTCGTATGGCGCAAGATATGGATTTATTTATAAAACAGATATGTCGCATAAATTCTGTAAGGCGAACGACAAAATAGTTTTAAATATGGCAGCTCTGTACTGAAAATAAGTTACTGAGGAGCATGCGTAGTTCGTGAAAACTCTGCATACCCGTTACACTTTTTGGTATTCGGCTGGATTTAATTAGCATCCTAGAGTACATATATAATATAAGATTTCTATGATCTGAACAATGCTTTTTTATTACAACCAATACGCAGATATTCATTTTTGCTACGGATTTTGTGATGCAAATGCAGGAAGCGGTAGTTTGTGAATATCGTAGGCGCTATCTAAATAGAAGAATTCCAGATGCTCGCGTTTTCATCACATCAGAATTTTAGTAACTTTGGCCTGCGTCTTAATAACAAACGGAAGATTAACCGTCGATATACTATTCAGAATAATGGTATACTACCTACTTCGTACTTTGATAACAATCCGAGGCCGAGCTCTCGGAAGGCAGCTCACAACCTTCATATACCTAAGTCTAAAATATTACGAACACTAGACGATGACCACAGAGATGCATATCACCTACAGCCTGTTAAGAATTTCCTTCCTGGTGATGCTGAAAAAAGAATAATATTTTGCAAATTGCTTTTAAACTCGAAGGAAGAAAAATCCTCACTTTTTACCTAAGATTCTTTAGACGGGTGAGTCCTTTTTTAACAGACGTGGGGTAACAGATTACCATAATATGTTGATGATGTTGGTACATCAGAATCCTCGAGAAATTCGGCCAATATCATTTCAAAATGAAAATGTTTGTTTGGGCGTTATTAATGGTAAAGTTTGTGGTCCACAGTTCTTACCCCCCATGACATGGTTAATGGTGTAGAACCAGTGACCTGTCCAGACAGGTCACCGGATCTTAATACGCTACGCTAATCCCGTATTAACAAGGAAATAATTAATTTTAAGAATTCTGCAAGAATGCGGCGAAATCCGCATGAAGTATGTGCTGCAATAAATGCGTTAGTGAGCACATGTCGAGTAGGGTGGACTAAATTTTGAGCAATTTTTGTGATTTTAGCTTTAATTTTCTTTCATTTTGGTATTGTGGTTGAAAGCTATTAATTATTAAATAAGTTCTTATTTTCGTTTTGGTTTAATTTTCTCTTTCAGAAATCAGTAGGTATTTTAAGTTTTACTAGCAGTGTGTCAACAGAAATCAAACTAAAGAACCTCTTTTTGTTGTACATAGAACAAGGATTCTAGAAATAATCTTTGGTTCTAAAAAAATCAGTAGCGTACCATATTTTTCATTAAAATTGTATTTTTGTTTAAAATCGTACGCACGGCACTGGTGGAAGTAAATAATATTTTTTACGTAAAAAGATGTACGTATCTAAATTATCTATTCCAACATACCAAATTTCAGTTAAATATCTAAAGTAGTTTTAAAAATATTATTAGAATTTGAATTTTTTATAAAAATTTTGACAACTTGTATCGAAGCATTTTTCGAATAAAGTTTATAATACAAACTGATATTATTTTGTGGTTCTCTGTCTACCCTTATACACCTATCAGTATACTAAGAACACTACCACCTTTAAAAGATGTTTCTCTTATAATGTAGCAAAAATTTTTAATGATATACCTTCGGAGATAAGAAATTGATCATTATTTTCATTCAGAAGACGATTAAAAGAACATTTCCTTCATCGCAATGTTAAGTTTGTCTTTTTATTTGTATCTTTTATCTAGTATTCCTACATCTTTTTCCATACTTTTAGTTTACTAATGTTATAATTTGTTATTATTATTTGTCGAAAAATTTTAAGTTTATTGTTGTAACATTTAGCATGGTCGGTAAAGCAAACAGCTTTGCTGACCTTCGCCGAGCTTAAAATACAGGCCTTTGTTATTATTATTACATAAGTAAACGCAAGTTTCAATATTTTAATAAAAGTAGCTATTTAGATATTATACCTACACCTACCTACCTATACTTTATACTTATTAAAAGTATCTTCTAACTTCTAAGTAGTTTGTTCCCCAATGGACAATGAAAATGTTTTATTTTTATTCTTGAAGCGCTGTATTTGTAACGATTATTTTCCTTATTAGGTATTGGGAATGTAGGTTTATTGATTTAAGTATACAAAATTCAAACAGTCTTGAAAATTAAAATCTAATCTTTTTATTTTTTCGACGCATTTACAGATTAAAGTCGACTTTCGATAGTTAAGTAACCTAGTTAGACAAATCTCTCGAAATTATAATAATCATTTTAAAGATGACAAGGAATTAGTATAATTCAAAAACAAGATGGGATTGAGAGGAACATGTAATATACAAACCTGGCAAAATATTTAAAAGATTTAAAATTTAAATTTAATTTAATTCAAGAAGTAGTCCATTCTGAAGTGGAGTGAATGTATTTTAATAGGAAATAAAACGTCAAACTCCACGAAATAAATTTAATACACTACACTTAATGTGTTAGGTCGACTATATTACCAAACATGTTTCGAAGCTCACTAGCTTCAGCATCAGTGGCAAAATTTGTAGAGAAATTGTATTTTGAAAGTATTACATTATTAGGAGTATATTAAGAGTAATGCGTCGAAGTCACCTCGAGGAAAAATTATTATTACATTATTAATACTAGTGAAATTAAATTATATTACTACATTTTGTTGTTTTTCTTTTTGGTAATCATGTTAAACAGTAATTTTTTAAAAATTAATTAATTTTTCCTCGAGGTGACTTCGACGCATTACTCTTAATATACTCCTAATAATGTAATACTTTCAAAATACAACTTCTCTACAAATTTTGCCACTGATGATGAAGCTAGTGAGCTTCGAAACATGTTTGTTAATTTGATCGACCTAACACATTAAGTGTAGTGTATTAAATTGATTTCGTGGAGTTTGACGTTTTATTTCCTATTACAATTAATTTAATTGATTTATTTATTAATTTCTTTTAAATATACTTATATTTTAACTATATCTGTGAGAGGTTACTGTCTAAAGACACCCGTGGAAGAGATTAACGTTAAATATCGAAACGTCGAGTGATTTGTAAATATGTTACACAACTAAATACTTTTAATATTTGAAGGAGTAGTCTATGATAATAGAAGAGTGTAAAAACTATTAATTATTACGCAATAATAGTAAACTTTACAAATCTAACACAGCTTTAATTATGCAATCTGCCAGACTTGTTTCGGACATACAATGTCTATCTTCAGCGGATTAACATATCTCAATTTCGGTACACAAAATCGTTGACAAATTTGAAATAATTCAACTAGTCATATTCACCAAAATTCTGTTTTTTAATAAGTAACTTAAAATTGAATTTCTATACATGTTTGATTTGGAGGGGTCTACAACTTTTTTAAGTGTTGTGCCTGATAGCTACCATCCCAAAGTAATCTAAAATAATTTTGATTTCAATTTTGAATATCGGTATAGAAAAGGCGGAAAGGATCGAATATTTCAAAAAATTTAAATAAAAAAATGGAAGAGCAGGGTTTTGAACACAGGACTTCCCTTTGAAGAATACAGACTGATAGACTTCCATTCGAAAATCGTCTTAGTCGTCTCAGGCGACTTCATAAAGGTTTCTCATTTTTTTTTAGCGCGTTTTAATACTTTTTCTGAGTCGGGAAAGTAAAAATTTCGCAAAGAGTTTGTGTATAATATTCGGTTTATGTATCAAAAGGGTCAATATTATAGACCAAACTATTCTGATGAAAAATATATGTATCACTGTACATTCGATATATAACATTTAAATCAATTGAAAATAAACGACAGCTCTCATTATTGACTGTAGTGAATGATAAGTATAATCATGCTTTTAGAATGAGTCGTATATATTTAGTGTATTATTTATCATTTGAGGACAAAAAATAAGTTTGTCCCTGGGGAAAGCTTATCGACCTTATTAAATATGTGCTTATGTTAGGGATTTCTTATATTGTTATTTTTTATGTTTAGATAGTCCTCTAATCCGACGAGCTCCTCCAGCATATGCTGATGGCGTATACATGATGTCAGGTAATAATCGGCCTAGTCCTCGAAAATTAAGTCGGTTGTTTATGCGTGGTCCAGACGGGTTACCGTCAATAGTAAACCGAACAGCATTGTTAGCGTTTTTTGGACAGCTAGTCACCAACGAGGTATTAGCATTTAACAGCATAAAATTTATTTAGGTAGTAATAGTTGTATGTTATTTTCACTATAGATTATAATGGCTAGCGAAAGTGGTTGTCCCATCGAAATGCACCATATAGAAATTGAGAAATGCGATGAAATGTATGATAGAGAATGCAAGGGAGACAAATATATTCCGTTTCATAGGGCAAAGTATGATAGGCGGACTGGGCAAAGTCCTAACAGTCCTAGGAAACAGGTAAGTCGAAATATTTCCCAATTTGTAAATGAATTTACACAAGCAATATTGCAATAAAAACTCCATTTTGACGATGTTTCTGTCAGTTTCCCAAATGCAATATTTATTTATGAAATGTATGAATGACTAAATTCCGAATTCAAAAATAAAATATATAATTGTGTAGGTAAATCAAGTCACTAGCTGGATAGACGGCAGTTTCATCTACAGCACCGGTGAACCATGGGTAAATTCAATGCGATCATTTCGGAATGGTACTTTTCTTACAGATCACACTGGTCAAATGCCCATCAAAAATTCAGTTCGCGTGCCGATGTTTAATAGTCCGATACCGCATATGATGAAAACCATGAGTACTGAACGGTTATTTTGTAAGAATACCAAAAGTACATATTTAGGTAAATTGTTTCATAAAATATTCATAATATTTCAGTACTTGGTGATCCAAGAACCAACCAGAACCCAGCACTTTTAACTTTAAGCATATTGTTTTTCCGATGGCACAATGTTGTAGCGACTCGCATACAGAAATTGAATCCCACATGGTCGGATGAGGACATATTCCAGAAAGCCAGACGCATTGTTGTGGCTACTCTGCAAGTATATGAATTTTATGATATTTATTCATAGTTAAGCATACTATCAAGTATTTACCGGTGGCAGTGGTGTAGATTTGGGCAATCATACTCACTATATGTAAAGGAGTTAAACAGTCCTGATCAAAATCAATTCATCAATTAATTATTTTCCTACGTCTCGTGTATACGTTATTGTTGCACATGAACAAGGTAATATGGAACGGGAGTTTTTAGAGGGTGTTCCAAAAAGGTCACAGCACCTAAGCCCCTTTGTGCATCCTCCGCGGCCCAACCAAAACCCTATGCCTAATTCCATAAAAAAAGGCAGCGAGAATGCCTGGCGTGCCGCCGTAATCTATTGCATGAATTAGGTAATCATATTTCTATTGTTTTTAAAAATCCATTTATATAAAACTGCAAAATTGTTATAAAAAAAATTAAGGCGTATTTACTTTATCTGGAAAAAAACTACCTCCGAAAATGAAAAATATGTCCCTATTAACTTGGGGCTGGAAATAATTCTTAATTTTGTACCTCCAATGATTTACAAATTGGGATCATCTGTGATTGTTGGCCAATGGATAACTGGCGTGCACAGTTGAAAATGTCTGTTACTTTATTTAAAAAAAAAGGTACTGAAGTCCAAAAACCTCAATCGCTATGACAACTCGATATGGAAATCAAAAAACCTCAATTAAAGAACTTGGACAAGACTTACAATGGGCTAGAAGTGTTAAAGAAAAGGCATCACTCATAATGATCCTGACCATGAGTTAGAAAGGGATTTACAACAGATTGCTCCAGTTGTTCCGTCAATAATGAGGTCCAAAACGAAATCAAATTCCTAAATCTGCGAAAAGCTCCTGGGATAGACAAAATAACCCCAAAATTGATAAATGAATTACCAAGAAAAGCCATAGCACTAATAACATACTTACATATACAATAAAACAAAAGCATTGGCCTAAAATACTAAGAGTTGTTGAAATAATACTAATATCCAAATCCGGAAAATAACTAAACAAAGTTACTTCATACCGACCTCTCCAAAGAATTTGGATTTCGCACAAATCACTCAACTATACAACACAGAATATGTCAAACGATCAATCGATCCTTAGAATTGAAACAGTAAAGCCTGCGGTATTCTTAGATGTAATTCAAGCATTTGATAAGGTATGACACACAAGTCTACTATACAAAGTCATGCACCGCACCGGGCATCAATTTCCGTGCCACTCACGTGACTGGGCATGAGCGTGAGGACTCAACTCCCGATATCTTGAAATGTTCAGTATCGATGGGAAAACATTCTTCGACCGAATCTGCTCGTTCCCCCTAGATATTGAATGTTTTGATCTGAATTGAGGTGTGTGATGTGGAAACTGTATATATTTCAATATCTCCTCTAGAATGAGTGGTTGGGTACGACTGTGGTATTCTGGCTCATGTGAAACGAAGTCGTTAATATCTGTTATATGCATGCGTCAGATTGACTGCATTACAGTTAGATTAGCACTTCGCTAATTTAAACAAAACACCTTGTTAATGTACAACGTAAAACCAGTAATTTAGTGTGCCAGGCCAAAATTTTTTAACTTATTTAGACAAATTATTATTTTTGTTATGTAGTAAGTATGTTTTTTATTCATTTTGCGAAACTTCTCCATTAATCTTATTAATTTTCTTTGTTCAGAATATTATAGTCTACGAGTATCTTCCTGCATTTCTCGGTGAACCACTCCCAACTTACACCGGTTACAAACAGGATGTCCATCCAGGTGTGACCCACGTCTTTCAAAGTGCCGCCTTCCGATTCGGACACTCTCTAATACCACCGGGGATTTACAGAAGAGATGGTAAATGTAATTACAGAAAGACGTCGATGGGTCATATGGGTTTAAGGTTGTGCACCACTTGGTGGGACTCAAATGTAAGTCGATCATGATATTTTTTTCTTTGGCATTTTTGCTAGCAAAATTACGAAGAAAACACATATTTTAAACACACACATGTGTTATTTATGATCCTTTAATTGAGTAAATTAATTCAAACTCAATCACCACAGATAAGTGATGTATTTAAATTATAATACAACTTCTTTTCTTAGGATATACTCACAACCCATACCATTGAGGAACTCCTGATGGGCATGTCTTCCCAATTGGCTGAACGTGAAGACAGTTTTCTTTGCAGTGATGTCAGAGACAAACTTTTTGGTCCAATGGAGTTTTCTAGACGTGACTTGGGCGCATTGAATATTATGCGCGGACGGGACAATGGCTTACCAGATTTTAACACAGTTAGGTTTGTTATAAACTCATGGTTCTGCCTCTCATTTTGTCAATTATATTTTTTATAATTTGAGAACTATTACGTTGCTTTGTAGAACTGCGTATAATCTACCGAAGTATACGAATTGGACGGATATTAATCCAGCTTTGTTTAAAGAACATCCTGAACTATTGAGAATTTTAGTAGCCGCGTATTCGAATGATATTAATAATGTGGATGTTTTTGTTGGAGGCATGTTGGAGAGTATGGGGGGACCTGGTGAGCTGTTTAAAGAAGTTATTAGGGAACAGTTTGTAAGATTACGTGAAGCAGATCGCTTTTGGTTTGAAAATGAGGCTAGTGAGTAAGTAAACTTAAATTTTATAGAATATTCCACTTTTTAGCTCTCCATATCATATATGTAATATATGTATATATGGAGACTATTAGTTTCATGAAAAAAAATTTTTTTTTAATTTCACCGGAAATACTTCTTTTTGGTCATTTTATACATAAATAAGTAGTTTTAAAAAAATTGTCTGTCTGTCTGTCTGTCTGTCTGTCTGTATCCACGAAAACGCAAAAACCGCTTAACAGATTTTAACCAAATTTGGTACAAAAATACTATTGGACATGGCAAGGAGCTGATTAGATTTTGGGAAACATTGAGCGTAGGCAAAGGGTTTAAAAGAGGGTTCAAAAATTAAAAAAATTCATAGTTCTTAAACTTATCCGAAATACTGCATAATTTTTTACGCATTTAATTGAATATAACCTAAAATATTGAACATAAAATATTAGACCACATTGGCGTTCGAAAATAGTGTAAAATGGGGTAAAAAAGATTAAAAAAAAACGTATTTCTTAAAAATAGCAGAAATATTAACTAGTTATTGATAGTTTTGATAGAATATAACCTATAAAATGTGTCATGAATAACTTACTTTCATAGGCGTTCGTAAATAGTGGAAAAGGGGTCAAAACATAAAGAATATATATTTCCTAAACTTATTCGAAATATGGAATAATTTTTCATAGTTGTGATACAATATAAGCTAAAAAATGTTCCATAAAAGAATTGGTTCACACAGGCGTTCGAAAATAGTTTAAAAAAAGGGTCAAAAACGAAAAAAAAAACGTTTCCCAAATATACCAGAAAAATTGGCTAATTATATATAGCTTTGATATAAGATAACCTAAAAAATGCAGCATAAAATTTTTATTCACATAGGCGTTCGTAAATAGTAGAAAAAGGGGTAAAATAAAAAAAAATTAAAATGTAAAAAATTTTATATTTAACTAGATGAATTGGTGTTAAAAATACACGACAAAAATTAATGTTCCATAGGCGTCCGTGAAAATTCTATAAAAGGGTCAGAAAAAATTTGTATCCGTGATAACTCAAAAACCACTTAACGGATTTTAACCACATTTGGTACGAAAATACTACAGGCTATTTATAGGTGGTGATTAACATTGAGCGTAGGCAAGGGGTTTAAAAGAGGGTTCAAAAATTTAAAAAAATTATAGTTCTTAAACTTATCCGAAATATTGAATAATTTTTTATAGGTGTGATAGAATATAACCTAAAAAATGTTACATAAAAGAATTAGTTCACACAGGCGTTCGAAAATAGTCTTAAAAAAAGAGTCAAAAAAAAAATGTTTCCCAAATATACCAGAAAAATTGGCTAATTATATATAGCTTTCATATAAGATAACCTAAAAAATGCAGCATAAAATTTTTATTTACATAGGCGTTCGTAAATAGTAAAAAAAGGGGTAAAATGAAAAAAAAATTAAAATGTAAAAAATTTTATATTTAACTAGTTTAATTGGTGTTAAAAATACACGACAAAAATTAATGTTCCATAGGCGTCCGTGAAAATTCTTTAAAAGGGTCAGGAAAAAATTGTATCCGTGATAACTCAAAAACCACTTAACGGATAACCTACAACATGCAGCATAACAATTTTGTTTACATAGGCGTTCGTAAATAGTAGAAAGGGGGGCAAAATAAATTTTATAATAAAACTAAAAAAAAATCAATTATTTTGCGTACAAGAATTTGGCCTAGATCTGAAATATAAAATATCTGCGTATAAA
The DNA here is from genome assembly GCA_911728435.2 of Apoderus coryli. NCBI lineage: Eukaryota > Metazoa > Arthropoda > Insecta > Coleoptera > Attelabidae > Apoderus > Apoderus coryli. The sequence goes on along the minus strand of OU452204.1, from coordinate 2,161,109 downwards.
TAGTGCCTCCAAAGAGAAGAAAAAGGCCCAAAACCCGATACAAAAAAAAAAAATAGCTGATGTCTAAAACAAAACAAAAATTTAGATAAATGACAAAAAGGTCGTAAAATTATTACTTTTACACTTAAATATGGAGAGCTATTCGTGCCTCGAGGGCAACAGCTAGTTGTATTTTATTCATTATAGAAAAAATACAAATTTGTATTGTTTTAGTATTTTCACCAAAGACGAAATAGCAGAAATCAAATCAATAAGCTTATGGGATGTAATTGTAAACAGTACAAACATCGAACCAAGTGCAATACAAAGAAATCCATTTTTCTGGATAATAGGCGATCCTTGTCCTCAACCAACGCAACTAAATGCGTCGCTTATGGAACCCTGTAAAGTTATTGATGGTTATGATTATTTCGAGGTAAATATGTATTATTATTCTTAATTTTTTTACAATTATTTTAAAGTTTGTTTAATATTTTAGGGAAATGAATTAGTATTTATATACGCGTGTCTGTTACTAGCGTTCATTCCAATTTTATGTTCGGCGGCTGGATATGGTGTCGTCAAATTACAAAACAGGCGCCGCAGACGGCTTAAGATTCATCAAACAGCACTCTTACATCGATCACTAACTGACAAATGTATGTACGAGGATATTATAGTTTAAACATTTAATTATCAGAATTGGTCATTTATAAAATATGATCATTTTTACCCATAAATGAAGAAAAAAATTTATTCATTTATTTAGCTACGGGAGAATGGAGAATGCCTATTTAATTATGTTAGTCATTTATTTTGAAAACAAGAAAGTAATAAACCGACTTTAATATAATGATCGCCTTAAGAACAATTGTAGGTATATATACGAATTGCTTGTTACATAAAGTACTACACTATTTTAGACAATCTGTAAAATGCCTGAAGCAATATTCAAAACGTGTGTTAAGGGTGTTTACTCTTCACATTGACAAGGCCGTGTGCGCAATACGTGATTCTATAGTGGATGTAGCCAACAGGCCCGTTCCTGGGGTACCTGGCGCCTACGTGCAGGTTTCTTTGGTGCGCCCCTAGTCATATTTTTTTTTGTAATATGTTTCGCGATGACTTAAAATGTAAAAAACTGAACAAAAAAACAAAATATATATTTATTAAATAAAGAAACAAAATCACAAAACTACTTGGTAAGTATATCAAAAAAACCGTTATAGACAGGATACCTACTAATTATTTTATTTATTTATGAAATATAATAAATAGTAGGAACTAAAAGCAGTACATTCAGAATAAACCTAAAAGAGAATAAAATTAACGTAAATAAAGTAAACAATAACAAAAACACAAAGTAATATTTTACCTAGTAGGTACTTATATGGTACGAAGTACAACGAGCACGAAGTCAACACCACTACTTTATTATAAAGTCAGGGACTAGTTTCGGTCAATGACCATCATCAGCCTATTATAAAACCATTAACAATTACACAAAGTTGTATAATAAATTGATTTGAATCAAGTTTTACGTTGCCAAATTTCATGTAAATGACTCCATACTTTAATACTCACTCTGCACATCATTGTCGGAGATAACTCTTAAGTTTGTTAAACAACGAAACCTAGGTTGATGATGGTCATTGACCGAAACTAGTCCCTGACTTTATAATAAAGTAGTGGTGTTGACTTCGTGCTCGTTTTACTTCGTAATACAACCACACCACTTTGGGAAAACATGGATAACCTTCTCCACTTACTTATATGGTAGGTAATATTTTAATAAAAAAATAAACGTTTCAAAAATACTGTTTTTGTAACAAACAAAACAAAAAAAGGAACGATACATTTATACCTAAAACAAAACGCGTCTGGCTTTCACGGATGCAAGCTCGTTGATCATCTGATTATGATCAAGAGCCTCAGAAATATTATTTTCAATCGAAATAATGGCCAACTCTGAAAGACGTTCTTGACTCATAGATGTCCTTAAAAAATTCTTTATTAGTTTTAATTTAGAAAAACTTCTTTCACCTGAAGCTACTGATATAGGTAATGTAAGGTATATCCTTAAGACTATAAATAAATTTGGAAAGAGAGCCTGTAGATTTTTTTTAGTTATATAATTTAAAATGTCTATGGGAAAGGTTGAATCAGTAGTATTTTTAGGATTAAGAATGTTATATGTGGAAATTTCATTATGTAAATCTAAGCCTTCAATGTCTTTAGATATCACTCCATTAAGCTCAACTTGCAATGCGGTATCTAGATTTACACATGATTCTTTAATTAAGTCCGATTCTAAATTTTCAAAATTACATAAGAACCCAAATAAATTTTGAAATTTGTTTATACCCTCAAACCGCCTTTGCAAAGACTGAATGGTTGTATCTAAAATTAGAAAATAAAAATCGATTTTAAATTTTTGCTCTGGATCTGCTACAGATTCATCCCTACTTTCATATGAAAATTGTTGCTTCATTTTTCGTTGTCGTACTATTGGGAATAATTGCTCTACGTCGTTTTTTTTTGCTTCTCCTTTAGCTTCATTGATGAGCAAATTAAAATTTTTATCTGACCGTTTTTCGTTCAAATAAAGATTTAGATTTTCAATTTCTTTATGACAGTCATTTAAGTTTCTATTCGGATCTTGTAGCATATTACTTACTATATTAATTGTTCCTAAAATATCGTGCCAGTTTAAAATCGAACAAATATATTTAAAAGTCTTAATTTTATCCAATAAAGATTGTGCACTATGTTTTGTATTTATGTCTCGAGATGTATCTTCTGTCAAAAATTTTAGGCTATTGCAAATTTCTACTAATTGATATCTAAGAGGACGAATTGCTTTAATTCTGCTTTCCCACCTAGTTTCACTTATTGATTTCAATGTTAAAATATTCTTTTTTTAAATATCCCATCTGTAAGGAGAAACAGAAAAAAAGTTGTACAGTTCTTGAATGATTGAAAAAAAACGAACAGTCTCAAAAGAAATTTTGGCAGCGTCATTAACAGTCAGGTTTAATGTGTGTGCTGAACAGGGCACAAACATTGCTCTAGGATTTACATTTTAAATTTGAGCTTGAAGACCTATATGCTTGTCAGACATATTTGCGCCGTTGTCATATCCCTGCCCTCTCATATCACTTAAATCGATTTCAAATTTTGACAAAATTTCATTTTTTAAATAATGAAAAAGCCCTTCCCCTGTAGTATTTAAAACTTTAAAAAAGCCTAAAAAATGTTCTCTTATTTCTACTGCTCCAGGAGCGCAATCAACAAATCGTATTATAACAGTGAGCTGTTCAGTATGACTATAGCATCGGGAGTTTCATCTAAAATTATTGAGAAATATTTTGCCTTTTTAAGGCACAATAAAATGTCTTGTTGAATATTTTTCGACAATAAACTTATTAATTCGTTTTGAAAATGATTACCTAAATACTGAGGCATATGTTGATTTAAGGTTTTAGATTTCTGAATATTATTTATATGCTCCATTATAATTGGATCAAATTTCGCAATCATTTCAACTAATTTTAAAAAATTGCCATTATTTGGTTGATAAAGGGTTTGGCTTTCTCCCCTGAATGCTAGATTTTGGCCAGCTTAATATTGCACTCTGCAAATCATCCTTTTAATTATTGCACGCCACCGTTTTTTCTCAATCTCGTATTGTTTCTGTTGCTCTTTATCAATAGTACAACCTTTATCCAACCGTAATTTTAACTCGCACCATTTTTGAGCGCTTCTCATATGCGCTATACTAGTTTCGTGACGGGAAATATTGGTCGATAGATGTCTCCAATCGGAGTAACCAGAAATTAATTGATGGGACATCGAGCTGAATATCTTACAAAAGATACAAAATACAACGTTACATGTTTTAGAATATACTAGCCAATCCCTATGAACTTTTTCACCGTTTGGTAATTTTCTTGTATATTGGATGGATGAAAATTTTCTTCCCATTTTATCAACTGGAAAATTTTCAGAATTTGTTGTAATCTGCACAGCGTGACAATTGATTCAACTAAATTGTTGCTTAGTGAATTAGGCCACGTAGATGGGTCGGTAATATCAACATTCATATTATCTGTGGCAGGTGATAAAGTAACTATCGTTTCTCGATCATTGCTTACTGGAATATTGCTGATGTCTGGCTGCTGATTATCAATTATCGCTGCTTGACCGTTGCTTAGCGAAATGCTGCTACATGGCTGCTGATTAATATGAAGGAAGCGGTTGTGGAGTAGAAGAGTTAGATTTGAGAAATTTGCTTAAAGCCCCACTTAACTTTTCCCTTTCTGCATCTAATTCCATCCGCCGTTTTTTAAATTGAGCTCCAGATAATTTCTTTTTAGAACTATTACTCATATCTAAAAATGAAAACGTTAATTAATATTTATACATATACTATAATACTTAGGTGTTGAAAAAAGAAAAAATCTTCTTCTGTCTTTAATTTGTTTGGCGAATGTTAACTCAATTTTTGTAATGCACACTTACCTACAATTTTACATAAACACCTTTTAACGAAATAAAAACAATCGAAACTCGTAATGAAACGAACGAAAACAACTTGCAATTCATGCACTGTGCGGAGATTTCCTTTAACCTGCTTTAACCACCTTTAACTGTAACTACCAAACAAATACTGACATACCAAAAATAAAAATATTATGCCTGAGCCTGAAAATTTAATTTCATCCCTTTTGTTTAAGCCGGCAGCGAAAAAAGGCATAATAAATAACGGGCTAAATAAACCGCCGCCGTCACGCCGGACCGACGCAAGAGAGGCGGTATCCTTTATTCTATATACGGCTTCCACCAAAGAAATTGCGCATAGAACACATTAATTTGTGCTAAGGCAAACGCTTCGTAAAATGTTTAGACCTACTTATTGAAATGATAAAATCGAGAAATTTTTATTTTGATTTTGAATTAGTAATAACGAATATCTTGAATGACCGTCGATTTTGCGCCCCTAAAATTTTGCGCCTGCGTGCATGCACGTCCTGCACGCTCGCCAGGAACGGCCCTGGTAGCCAAAGAATCACAAATACTAATGTCGCAGTGTGTATGTACTGTGTGAAAAGGAGGACAATAGCGCAAGAACTCAAACAAAAGTATGTCAAGATCTCCAAGCGAATAAAATGCTTGGAAATTTTGCAAAGACACTAAAGGATTGTAGTATAGGCCATAAAGTAATCATCATTAGAGTAAGGTTAAACAGACAACAGAAATATTTTAGGTGTTGTACTTAGCGATGAGAATGGTTTGTATAAATCAGGAACTAAAGCAGGGAAACTTGCACAGTTTTATAATAGAAATGCATTAGACACAGTGAAGGAGAGTTTTGTGACAGTAACTGAAGTTCCTGAAAGTGAAACGAGGGAATGAATGATGAAATGCAACTGTACAAAAAGTGTTGCAATAAATCGTGCAGATGCGTTAAAAATAAAGTATTGTGCAATAGTCGTTGCCACTTTTCTAATCCCTGCAGAAATAAATAACGAGTGTTTGTTATTGTAGGTTTCTTAAAAAATGTTTTGTTGTATCATACTTATATTTTTTACTTGTGAATGTATTTTTCATTTACTGCAGTAAAATCATTTCTGGCGATACATAGCAAATGTTTTTTTCAGTTCAGTTGTTAATTATCCTCAAATTGTCTAGTTAATGTTTATTTTTTTTTTATTTATTTATTTCTTAGTTCCACCCAATGAATGAATGAACATGTTACATTATGGGATTGTCAAACATAATAACTAATAGATACATATTAATCCTTTGTATAGTTCAAAAATTCATCCACAGAATAAAAACATTTATCCACAAAATAATTTCTCAACTCCAGCTTAAATCTCCTAAATGTTAGGTTCTTAAATTTGTTAATTTTCAGAATCTTATTATAACACTTTACGCCGATATAGTTAGGATTTTTCTGACCAATACTTAGTCTAGAAAATGGCAAAACCACGTTATTTTTGTTTCTAGTGCCATAATTGTGAACATCTTCTCTTTTAAGCAACGATTCACTTTGTTTTTTTTTATATGAATTATGAGTGCGTACATGTAGAGGCAAGAAAAAGTCATTATTTTCAAATTCACAAAATGTTCCCTACATGATGCTGTCTGAGGAATTTTTTGTATTGCTCTTATAACCTTTAGTTCGGCCCTGAATACTCTAGTCGATCCACCGGCTCCTCCCCAAAATATGATTCCATATGCCAAGGTAGACTGGACTAAGCCGAAGTATATTAATTTCAGAATGCTGGTTGATACAGTACCTCTAATATTCTTTATCAGAAACACACAGCTACTGACTTTTGGTAGTATGGTGTCAATATGTAAGTCCAATACACACATATACATCGCCCCAGTCACCACGTTGGCAGCCTGTACTAACCCTGCTTCATCCTTGGCTGAAACAAAAACACTAGTATCGTCTGCATAAAGAATGGGATATCCAAAAATACCCAGAACTTCAGAGATATCGTCAATAAAAACATTAAACAAGGTAGGTGAGAGACAGGAGCCCTGCGGCCCCACTTCTCACGATCTCGGACCTCGAACGGACACCCGCAATTTCAACCACCTGTGTACGCTGTGTAAGATAGCTACGTATCCATGTGGCCGCTGTTCCTCTTATACCAACAGCATTCAATTTCAGAAACAAAAGATCATGGCTTATGAAATCAAACGCCTTGCTTAAATCAAAGAAAAGGCCAAGAGCTATTTCCTTATTATTGAGTGACTGGTATAGGTTGTCCAAAGCCTGATTAAGAGCTGTTTCTGTTGATCGACCGATCCTGAATCCATTCTGGTTGCAAGAGAGGATCTTAAATTTTTCGAGATAATTATTAAGTCTCATGTTATATAAGCACTCAAATATTTTACTAAATTGACTTTGTAGTATGTGACGAGTAAACATCTTTAACCACCGGATTGACTACCGCATCAGACTTTTTGCAGATTGTCTAAAATAGCGTAGTAAAGTCGCAGATTACCCAAGTAGTCATTTTGCATAATGTTCCGGTGAATTGGTCAGTTTGCAGAATACCTAGACAGTTCGCACATTGCCGCATTTTGGACATTGCTGGTAACAGATATAGGAATATTTCTTCTAATCTATTTCTTTAGTTTTGTACTTTTTCTACTACTTAGTAAAGATAAGAATAGAAATATTTGCAGTCCAAGTAGGGTTTACTACCATTTCTGCAATGATGTCAATTTTTTTGTAATAGCTAACTGAGTGAAAGTAAAAAGTAACATATGACGATCGTTAACTGGTAACTCATTCGTACGATATGTCACAATTAGCACCGAACATATAACGCCATAGAAGGATTACTTGGCGCGGCCCTTTATTTTCGGTCGATCAAAGCCTTGCCGGCTGCAGCTGCAAGCAGTAAACGGATTTGAAATTACGAGGCTTACGCCCGGACCAGTGGCTGCCCGCAACTCATTGAACTAGGGAGGCTAAACCACAGAAATCTTATATTATATATATATATATATATACTCTAGAATGATAATCCCGTAGTACAAAAATGTAACCAAAAGTGTAGAGCTGTCCATAATGCGCATGATCACCAGTAACTTATTTTTCAACAGGACCGGCTTTGATTAAATGTAATATTACTGTTATAGGTACCTATATTTAAAATTAAATTTTACCATTTGGTAACATTCAAATAAAAAAATGGAATAAAGGAATTTAATAAATAAAAAATTACATTAAATATCTAAATACTTTATTGTCTAACAGGTACAACCCAATAATAATAAATCTAAGCAGAAACGAGAAATAAGTAAAAATTCTAATACTGGAAAATATCTTAAGGACTTGAGCATTCTAATTATGTATTTTATTATTATATAATATTTGTTTGTTTATACAACCACCTTAGGCGTCTTACCTCTCTACAGCCTTCAAAGAAGGGGTGCAAGAAACAGTGACTTCACAAATATTTTCCGTGTCCATGTAAACCACTGTAAACAGTGTCTTGATATCAAACGATTAAGAATTTAACTTCCACTCTCATTTACATAATCTCTTCTTTTCAACAAAAGTTTGGGAACTGCATCGGGTACGAGGGTCATCCTCTTGCCGTCTTGTCTACAAATGATATCTTCTGCAGCAAAATGCTTACTGCATATGACATTCCCATCACATAAATTTTCTGTACTAGGATCCCAATGCCCGCATTATGTCTTTTTTTTGTCAAGCTAAAAATGAGTATCATGTCAATGGTATCATATTGACTCAAACTGAGACTGTTAGAAACCCGAAACAATAACTTACTGAAAATATTTAATACCAGGAATGAGACCTTCATTTTTACACCACAACACTATACACCTCATTGTTTGTTAAATAAACGAACTAAAACCAAAATAACAAATATTAAAAACAATTTTAATCACAAATAGGTATATCTATCAACAATTAAAATATACCACGAATAAAACCATAACTCAATTATAAAACCTATCTGAATTGTTGTGAAGCCGACTCTGACAGATATTCCCACTACGAGAAACGTCATTTGCGAAAACAGACGCTGTTGCGAAATCTCCTAAATTTAATAAGATTTGGAAAAAAATGTTTCGTTCATATTGCTGAAAACTAAACAGTATGCAATTTTACCGATAACATTTAATTATTTGATTTTGTCAAGCGGTTTCGTATGACGCCACATATGGATTTATTTATAAAACAGATATGTCGCATAAATTCTGTAAGGCGAACGACAAAATAGTTTTAAATATGGCAGCTCTGTACTGAAAATAAGTTACTGAGGAGCATGCGTAGTTCGTGAAAACTCTGCATACCCGTTACACTTCTTGGCATTCGGCTGGATTTAATTAGCATTCTAGAGTACATATATAATATAAGATTTCTATGGGCTAAACTTACCTAGACGAATTTCCCCACCACCCCGGAGGTACTAGGTTTCGATTATATTTATCTTTTTCATTATAAATCTCAATTTCTTGTTTATTTAACCGCACTCTGGATATTTTTTTGCCAAAAATTTTAATTTTAAATTCGATGATATATGTAGGTACCTCACTTTTTGAATACCTTTCAATGCCTCCTACTAGATTTTAAATATCGTCGTAACCCACTTTACCCCAAACAGAAGAAGTTTCAGTGGAAAATAATAATCAGTAGGTATCAATAAAACAATTTATTTCTCCCGTTAACCATGTATTCTTTCATAGTGAGTTATTTATATATATTTGGCCTTACCCCGCTCTGCACTAATGATGTTAGAGTCGGTGTAGGTCTGCCGCGCGTCTTGATTTCCAATTTTTGTTCGTAATTTATTTGTTAAAGCCGTTTTAAAGAAGAAACTCCACGATATCTTCCCCCGGTTGAAAATCACACAAACACATTAATTATTACACTTATTGGTAAACATGCAGTATAGTTGTACTAAATTATAGTCGCTGCGCAGTCAGACGAGTTTTGGGAGTTCAGATTGTAATCGAAGTGTGGTGTTTGCCAGGTTTAAAACACACATATTATGTTGAAACGGTTAAATATTTGGCGCTTAATTTTTGACCGTTAAATGTAAATGCTACTCTAGGTTATACACCTATTTGTTATATTTACGTGGATTAGTTCGATAGCAGTCATCGTTAGGTAATCATTGCAGGAGGTTAAGGGTAAAATGCTGAGTATGGAAGGTTAGGTAGCAGGCAGGGATGTGTTGTAAGGGTGTAATAGTAATTATTAGGAAGAGTTAGTAAAGGAGGGTCTACACCCAGCTGGATTGAGATGAGATGTAGTAGGCAGACAGTTGTTATATTAGTTCCATAGCAGTCATTCTTAGGACAACACATCCCTGCCTGCTACCTAACCTTCCATTCTCAGCATTTTACCCTTAACCTCCTGCAATGATTACCTAACGATGACTGCTCTCGAACTAATCCACACAAATATTGCAGGAGATTGAGGGTAAAATGCTGAGTATGGAAGGTTAGGTAGCAGGCAGGGATGTGTTGTCCTAATAATGACTGCTATCGAACTATTATATAACAACTACGTGCCTACTACATGTCATCTCAATCCTGCATTCTACACTCACCCTCCTTTACTAACTCTTCCTGATCATCACTATTACACCCTTACAACACATCCCTGCCTGCTACCTAACCTTCCATACTCAGCATTTTACCCCCAGCAATGATATAATAATTACATCCAGTGTATAAATTTATAATATCATAAAATTGTATTATTCATTCTATCAGTCGATATAGTGAATAGATACCAACCTGGCAACATCGTTAGAGTAGTGACACTTTTTCACATAAAATTCGTCTGACTGCGCAGCGGCGCGGTCAGACCATAATTTAGTACAACTATACTGCATGTTTACCCACTTATTTTTATTTTAATAATGTAACTTTCACACAGGATGCTTCAATGGTGTGCTTTTGAATCAATTAAACATCATATTTTTTAACCTAAATACGATGAGTTAAAAGTATTAAATTGATTAGATGGTGATAAACTATATTCACTATCACTGTATATCATTATGTAATAAATAGTTTTGAAACCTTCGAAATTAGCGAAATAATTTAAACTGTCCATTTTGGTTTGTTTGTATTGTTTTGCTATGGTGAACTGATGCTACTTGGTACTTTTCTCATTACCAGGAAATTTACCCGTGCATTTTTAAATATTTCCCACTAGTTGCCCAGCCACAACTAGTGGGAAATGAAAAACAGCGTTACAATGTACGACAATGTACTACATTTCCAAAATTTGATTGAACATATTATAAATGTATTTAAAGACTGTCGTAGAAAAAGTAATTTTCATATGTTTTAGCCAAACATAATAATAACATCAATGCACGAGTCAAGCCTACCCTAACCGAATTCATCCCAGTGAATGAGTGGATGCATGCGAACCACAAACGAACAGTAAAACTAGGTTTAGGTCCAGACGAAACGATTAGCTTGATCGATCGTAAAGGGGAAGTACTAAGGCGGATGCAATTGAAAGGTGTGGACACAGTCATAGTGGAGGAGAGCGTTGAGGCTGTAGTTATTGCTGGTGCTGGAAAACGACGACCAATGCTGTTGGTACGTGTTGGACGTGATTACGATTTGGTGTTGGAAATGGAGAATGAAGGTGCCAGGAAAAGGTTGCTGTTAAGATTGGAAGAGTTTTTGGCTGAACGTGGGAAAAGGATGATTTGTACACAGGTACGTGGTTATTTCAACTGCAAATTCAAATTGATCATTTTCTGAAGTAATCCATTGCAAAGAGGAGTGGGTTATTAGAAATCAAACGACGTCTAGTCCACAAACTTTATCTTATATATGTTCAAGTCGTACGTGAGGTAAGAGTACCAGACATGTTTCGGAACTTCCATCATCAGTGGCATAACATTTATAATTTAGTCAATATTTGAAAACTATAAATTTTGGGAATAGGCGTCCTTTCATAAACTTACCTTTATTTTTGCTGCAAAAAAATATAAAAATAGAGGGTTGCCATTTAAAAATCTTGAATTTTGACACTTTATTCAATTTTATTTTATTAAAAAATATACATTGGCGCCTAAAGTCTATAACTACTATTACATAATATCCCAACAAATTCAATTATTAAAGCTTTCTTATAATAAAAAATTTTAATTATTTTTTAATCTGCAAACGTCATTTTTGACATAAAATTTCAAATATTTCGAAAACGGCTGGACATAAACTATCTGTAAAATTAGAAGTAGAACACAAAAAAATATATAATTTATATGGGGTCGTATATAAAATAAGGAAGTTGATACCCACTTCCGGTACAACCGGAAGTACTAGATTATTGAAATCATTTTGCCTTAATTGGTACCGTTGACCTAAGTACTACCCCAGATTTTCAAATTGTTCCAAAGTGTACTTTCTCCATAATTGATCGAAACCCTTCCCGATGGGACACCTGGTATAATTAGAATTAATCCACGTAGATCTAAATGTATTAGCAGTGAAAGATCCAGTTATTGTTAACTGGGCTACCAAGTCTTTTGTTTTTCGGATGGTAGTAGACCAGCGACATTAATTAATAACCAAACATATTCAATATATAATGATATATTTAATTATAATTATCAGGTTGTAAGAGAAATAATGCTAGCCAAAGCAGAAACAAAAGAACGACGTGAAAAGAAATTGGAACATTTCTTCCGCGAAGCATATGCACTGGCGTTTGGTCTGAGACCCAGCGAAAGGCGAAGAAGAAGTGATACTAATAATGTAAGTTGGGCAATTTAACTATTATTTTGTCACACCAGTCCCAGATAAGTACTGGGCAGCAGTTATTAGGGAGTTAAGGCAAAACCAAGGACGTATACGTATCTCCATACGAAACGTGAGATTTTGGTTATGTTTACACTAGATAAGCAGTCATTCAAAATAGAGTTAAGGGGCCATCCAATACGTATCGTATATGCGGAAGGTAGAGATAACACTTTCCTTGAGAAAAAGACTATTTTAGATTTTTCTACTACCATTTACCATGTTGTTAATATTATTGTTTTTTTAATTATTAACCAAATACCTATATATTTTATTATGTATACCTATAAACAATAACAGAAAAATGTTTATAATTGTTATAAAATAAACTACTACTACTAATAATATAGTATTTATTGCAAAATAGCTTAGCTTAATTTTCAATTTAGATTGAGTTTTTAATGTTCTATTCTAGATATTCGTACAAGTTCATGTAATTCCGACAACAATCGGTTCAATACGTTTAAGTTTACGATACGCGTAGAGGTACATATGTTTACGGCCTTCGTATCGTTAAACGTATCATAAATTTAAAGAGCGCATGCGTAGATGTCAAAAGATACGTTTACGTATACGTCACTGGCTTTGCCTTAACTCCCTATTAATAAAACTGCGCACTATTAGACAAGCTTACGGTTGATCGGAAAAATGGTTTACCGTTGATCTTTATCATTTCATATTTATAGAAAAAATATGAAACGATAAAAAAAACAAACGATGGTGTTTGTTTTGCTCTCACGGTAGATTGGTCCAATAAGAGCGTTATGGATAGTAGTAGTAGTATAATACAATAACAATCAGTTACAAATTTTTTGAAACGGGCCCGAAGAAGACTCACCTAAATTTGCTAAAAGACGTAATGTATTTTGTTCAGGCGTATATCGCGTACCGGGTGATCCACCATAATGTCGCCCCTTTAAAAAAATGTATTTTAAGTGCCCCAAAAATTTGTGAAGTATGGTTATGTATTTAATGAAATATACTTTTTTTCTACGTATAAAAAATGGAAACATGTTCAGTATACAGGGAAAAACAAAAAGTTTATTTATTTATATGTTATATGAATTTATTTTTCCATTCCTCGTAAATTTCTGAAATATTCGCATTTGAAACGTTATTTATTACTAAAATAATATAAGCAAATATTTTATTAAACAACTTTCAGATCAAAAAGTGAATAAAGAAGAATAGATTAAAAAACAATAACAATATCAAAAACAATTTTCAATGAGTAATTAAACATAAAGATGCTCTATCGGGCTTCCATTTTCTTCAATACATCGTACCTACCTATATAAGAGTTCTTCGCAGTTTCTCTAATGAATCTGTTATGAATGCTGGGTTATTATGTAAAATATTTGTTTCATTCGGTATTAAATCTTTGCGATGATTGAGATTTTCAATTTGGTGGCTATATACATAGAAGGTTCTTTATACAGGGTGTTCGGAAATAACAACGGAATAAAACAAAATCTTTGGCCGAAAATATGATGATTTAGCTCAACTTATCCATAAACAGAATTGCTTGGTTTGGGCGCTAGAGGCCTTTAAAAGGGAATATTTTTTTACGTTTTTTTTTTCAAATAAATCGATATAGTAAATCGGGTGTTTGCAAGCCATTTAGTTGGAACATTTCTTCGACGCATTCAGGAAACATCTCATTTAGGTTATTACGCACATCATGAATATTGTGCGGGGGTGTCCCATCCTGTTGAAAAATTATATTTTCTCACATATTCAAAGGCAAATAGTCTAATTAAACTTCTAACTCGTTTTTCAAGAAATCTAAATAGCGGACTCCATGTAAGCAGTATCAAAAAATTAGGGATCTATAACTCGATCACACAGGATACACCACACATTCACGGATTGTCGCCCTTGGAACTTAAATTCCCTATCAGAATGTGGTTTCTCTCATGCCCATTGTCTCGTATTGTTTCGGTTAAACAGGCCACTTGTAGACTCGTCAAAAGTTATTTACTTTCAATAAAGATTTTGTTATCTGCATGGGCTTTTTGATTTGGTGAGAACTTTTTAAATGCAAATATTTCAGAAACGGTTGAATTTAGGTAAATCGAAAAATAAACTAATTTGAAAAAATAGTCCATTCTTAAGTGGAGTTGTATATTATCAATGACGAAATAAAAGTCAAATCTCCACAAAAATAAATCCAACAGAAATCTCTAATTAGTGTCCAAACATGTTTTGGAACTCACACTAGTCATCATCAATGGCGAAAAGATAAACTTAAAATCAATGTTCCAGAAAATTTCCATTGAGGTCATTCTTATGGAAAAACTTTTTGTTATTTGTCACAATAAAATATTACATTAAAATTATGCGAAAATCAACATTATTCTGTAATTTCTTTGTTTATCTTTATAGATCATAATGAATAGGTAATATTATTCAAACGATATTTCGAAGTAATTCAATAAGATAAAAAAATTCTAGGGTTTGGAACTTTTTTTGACAAATATTTAGGCATATTTGGAAAAATAGACCGACCCGCATGGGGTTTGTTTAGGTTTATAGGGAAGTTTAGTTAAAGTTCTATCCAGTTAAAGGTAATTATCCTCCAGTATAGTTTGGCTTTCAGGAAAGTGTTTACAACAAACTACCGCGGTCTTTGACGTGTTAACATTAGATCTAGGAATAGCTTGTAACCATTTCTCTTTTAAATTATCATTTTTGGGAAAAATAAAAAGTGTTATTAGTTTGCCATTTTGCTCTTGTTTTAATGGGCTACTCGAATTGGATTTACATATAGGTATACAGCACGCTGAAGGCATATTGAACTCGACTATACGAACTTAAATATATACACAAACCCTCGTACAAAAAACCGTTCCACCACTTAGGTATACGACAAACACTATGCCGCAGCTTATACCGTGTGACTATGCCGGTACAAAAAAAAACACTTTATTTTATTCAAACAGTTGACCCTATGTTTTAACTTACAGAAAATTTAGACGATATATTTACTGCTAGTTTTATAAGAAAAAACCGTTTTAATTAAGCACTATAAGCACTGATTTAATTAGACCGCGTGTTACAATGTAATAATGTAAACACATACAAATCGACTGGAACTGAACGTTGCCAAATATACTGTTTCATGCTTTGCTCCGGTATTCTACTAATCTTTCATTTCTTGTATTTAAAGAGTGTTGTAGGTTCGAGTATTTGGAACAAAACACTTGTATATTTCATAGAACTAACTTTAATAATAATACTATTCTAATTTTTAAAAATGAACATGAATACATGGTTAAAACATCACGTGGCGTCTATAGTTATCTTTTTCTAAGGTCAATCCTTTCGCACATACCGGCGTTTCTGAAAGCGCTGTTGCCAAAGCAATATATATAAGATTAATCACAACAGCTCCTCCCTTAGTGAAAACTATAAGTCCAATTTAATCGGGGGTTTTCGAACTCTTGTAGATCGCCTTACAAATGTTTCTGCTGCAGGATCTACATTTGTTTTATTGTTTACCGGTAGTTCACTACTTTCACTTGAATCACTTATCACTTTATTATCACTACTTAACCTAGGTACATTTTTATTAATTTCTACAGGTTCAGCAGTTTCAGAATGTGTATTTTGCGAGTTATCAATATTCGGAACTTGAATATTGGAACTAGTATCTATGGGTGTGTTAATATCAATTTCTTTTAACTGATTAATATGGCGTTTCTAGTATCTACTGTCTTCTAATTTAACTGTGTAATGAAGTTTCCCTAACTTTTCTACAATATAACCAAACATCCACTTGTCATTGTGAATATAGTCACGCGCAGCTACTCTGTCGCCGACGTGTAAATCCCTACATTTTATTTTTGTATTTATATATTCTGAATTTTTATTTTTAGAAGAATCTATAGGTTTAATTAAATCAATCCTGGATCTAATTTCCCTACCGAACATTAAGACTGATGGAGACTGTTTAGTAATGCTATGTGGCATTTTTCTGTATTGTAATAGTAATTTACAAAGCTCCCTTTCTCTATCGACGGAAGTTGGATTTATAGCTCTTAGAGATTGTTTTAAAGTTTGCACATATCTTTCGGCTAAACCGTTTGTAGCGGGATGATATGGTGCTGTTAAAATATGTTTAACACCATTTTGATTTAGAAAAGATTTGAATTAGTACGAAATAAATTGTCTTCCATTATCGCTTACAAGAGATGTTGGTATGCCAAATCGTGAGAAAATTTGTCTGCAAAGTTTTATTGTAGTCGAAGTTGTCATATCTTTAGTAACATAAATTTCAGGCCAACGCGAGTATGCGTCCACTAAAATAAAATAAAAACAACCGTAAAACGGCCCTGCATAGTCTACATGCACGCGTTCAAATGGTTTATCAACACTCTCCCATGCATGAATTGGTACTAGCCTCGGGTTATTCATGATTTTATTGCAAGAAGTACAACTTTTAGTAATTTGTTCTAAGTCCCTATCTATAGTGTTCCACCAACAATAGCTTCTAGCTAATCCTTTCATCTTCGATATGCCAAAATGCGCAGTGTGTAACTCTGCTAAAATTTGTGATTGTAAAGTAGCAGGAATAACTACTCTTATGCCACGAAAAATCAATCCTTGTTGTATTGAAAATTCTAACTGATCGATGTTGAACCGTAAATGACTTGGAACTATTTTTCCGGTATTTAGACCCTCTAATAAAAATTTTAATTGTGGATCTTTGGATGTTTCTAAACTTAATTGTGAAACTGTCACGGTAAAGTTTCAATCTGACTTATTTCGAATAAATCTGGTTCATCACATGTAGCAAAAGTTTCAGATTTTAATGGTAGTCGCGAGAGAAAATCCGCATTACCATGCAAATCCGTACCCTTGTACTTAATATCATAATTGAAAGCTTGTAAAAATATAGCGTAATGTTGCATTCTAGTTGCTGATAATATCGGCAAACTTTTCTTCGGATTAAAAATTTGTATTAGCGGTTTGTGATCTGTATAAAGTGTAAAACGTCTTGCGTATAAAAATTGGTAAAACTTTTTTATTCAAAAAATGATACTATATGCTTCCTTATCTATTTGAGGGTATTTTTGTTGCGTAGCTGATAAAGTTTGAGATGCAAATTGAATAGGTCTTTCCTGTCCATCAGGACATAAATGCGAAATCACTGCTCCCACCCCGTAAGGTGATGCATCAGTAGCTAGTATAATTGGTAAAGTAGGATCGAAATGTATGAGAAAATTTGAAGAAATAATTTTCTTTTTAACTAAATCAAAAGATTTTTGACATTCCAAATTCCAAATAAATTTTCTATCTTTATGTAGAAGTAAGTTTAAAGGATATAATAATGTACTTAAATTCGGAAAAAATCGCCCGTAATAATTAACTAGCCCCAAAAATGATCTTAATTGAGTTTTATCAGTAGGTTGTGGTGCACTTTGTATAGCTTCCACCTTATTTTTCATTTTATGTATACCGTGTTTATCTATCAAGTAACCACAATATTCAATTTTGTCAGACATAAATTCACATTTTTCAGAGTTCACTTTGATGTTATATTTTTGTAATCGAGAAAATACTTCTTCTAATCTTTGTAAATGAATATCGTCCGTATTACCTGTGACCTTAATATCGTCAAGAAATACAGTTACTCCCGGTATACCCTGTAGTATATTTTCCATTTCGCGTTGCCAAATAGCTGGAGCGGATGCTACCCCGTACATTAATCTATTGCACTGATATAAGCCTTTATGCGTATTCAAGGTTAACAAGTGCCTATTCTCCTGACGTATTTCTAATTGTAAGTAAGCTTGCTTGAAATCCAGTTTACTAAACTTTTGTCCGCCTGCCATACTTGAAAAGAGTTCATCAATAGTAGGTAATGGATGTTCGTCCACTAAAAGATTTGAGTTTAGCGTGACTTTAAAATCGCCACAGATTCTAATCTTTTTGCCCTTTACAACCGGTACAATCGGAGTTGCCCAGTCTGAATGATCGACTTTAGTTAGAATGTTTTGACTAACTAGGTTTTCTAATTCTTCTTCTACTTTAGATAAAAGAGAAAATGGTACTGTACGTGCTTTCATAAAAATAGGTTTTGTATTCGGTTTTAAATGTAATGAAGCTTGTATTCCGTCAATTTTGCCTATTTCACTGGAAAATAACGAACTATATTTATCCTTTAACAATTTTAATCTGTCAGAAACAATTACATTATGTATTTGACCATCCCAAAGATTTAGTTTTATTTGACGAATCCATTCGCGCCCTAGCAATGGCATTCTGTCAACTGAGACAATGTAAAGGTTCAAAATATAGGTTGAATTTCTATACTGCACATCACAGGGAAAATACCCTACCACATCTAGCTTAGTTTTACAGTAAGTAATTAATTTCAAATCAGTATTAACGATGGTAGATTCTGGAAAGCTATCAAGAAATTGTTTCTTACCCATGATACTAACCGAAGCTCCACTGTCTACTTCGAATTCAACATTTGCTCCATTTACCTGGATTGTAGTCAGAAATTTTTCACGAAACTCTGCATGTTCCGCCTCCAAAGCTACAATTTCTTCCACTTGCTCAACCTGCTCTACAGATTTTATATTATTTTGCCTTGTTTTTGTACACACTTTTTGTAAATGACCTTTTATATTACAATTTTTACAAATGACATGCTTTCTATTACAATTATTTGCATAATGATCCTTACTACCACACCTGTAACATTGATTACTAAGTTTTACATTTGAATTTGTACTTGTATTGGTATTTTTATTAGGAAATTTGTTTATTGTAGGATTAACATTATGTTTCTTATTTTTATAATTAACAAAATTAACGTTACCTTTGTTATTATGTAATAAATTAACATCTTTTGTAGAAATTTCCATACTTACAGCTATCTCTAAAGCCCTTTCTAATGTTAGGTCTTTTGTTTCTAATAGTCTATGTAAACTTTTATCACTGCGTAAACCAAATACGAATTGATTCCTTAAAGCTGTTTTAAGATAATTACCAAAGTTGCAGTTAATTGCCAACTTCTGTAATGCTGTCAAGTATTCTTGTACGCTTTCGCCTTCTTGCTGCCTTCTTTTATTAAATCTAAAATTCTCAGCAATTTCTAGCGGTGCTGGATTGTAATATTGTTGCATTAAATCTGTTAGGAATGCAAACGTTTTCTCCCACGGATCTTCGGGTGCTAATTTATCGCTTATTGTATCAAATGCTTCAGATCCCATATAATGAAGTAGGTATCCAACTTTCTTCTCTTCTGGTACATTGAAAATTTTAAAAGCGCCTTCTAACCTTTTTACCCATCTATTCCATTGTGATTTTGTATTATCAAATTGTTCTATTGTGAAAATATTATTTTCCGCCATTGTAGATTGTACTTGTATTTGTACACTTGTAAATACTATTATAATCCTATCGTCGTCGCCAATTTGTTGTAGGTTCGAGTATTTGGAACAAAACACTTGTATATTTCATAGAACTAACTTTAATAATAATACTATTCTAATTTTTAAAAATGAACATGAATACATGGTTAAAACATCACGTGGCGTCTATAGTTATCTTTTTCTAAGGTCAATCCTTTCGCACATACCGGCGTTTCTGAAAGCGCTGTTGCCAAAGCAATATATATAAGATTAATCACAACAAAGAGTAAACACAGAACATTTTGCTAAAATTTTCTTTTAAATTTAGGAAATATTTAATTTACCTCACACAAATATCTACATGCTGAGATCTAACATAGCCTTAGTTCGTGAATACTGTTTTGGAAAAAGCTTTGCTTGTTTTGAGCGCAACACACTCTTCTAAATTTATGTATGTTTTTCGATTTCACCAAAACACGAATCTCGACGCGTATATCGCAAACATTGATTCTGAGTATACTGACAGTAAACAAAACGCGAATTGAGTTAAACATCTGTTTTGGTGAAGTGGTAAAACGTGTTTCGTAATAATTATATTCAATGCCTACTTATCGATTATTATAAATCTACTATCGGCTCTGAATACAACTTATCAGAGCATAATGCTGTCATCCATGGCAAACAAAAAATATGTTTAATTTTATATAAGCACATAATGTTTGTGTTACTTTTTTAAAACAGATCGATGGTGAAGTTGTGACAGTAATGAGAATGTCGTTAACAAAAAGAGAATTTGCTAGTGCTTTAGGCATGAAATCAGAAGCTGTGTTTGTAAGGAAAATGTTCAATATCGTTGATAAAGATGGCGATGGTAGAATATCATTTCAAGTAAGAATGATATTGGCTCTTATATATTTGTTTAATTACTTCACTTAATATGTTTTTAGGAGTTTCTGGATACTGTTGTCTTATTCTCCCAAGGTAAAACCGAAGATAAACTTCGCATAATCTTCGATATGTGTGACAATGACAGAAATGGCGTTATCGATAAAGAAGAATTCTCGGAAATGCTACGATCATTGGTGGAAATTGCACGAACCACAAGTCTCTCAGATGACCATGTGACTGAATTGATCGACGGAATGTTCCAGGTACAATAGCTCACGTATTCTTGGACTATAAAAATCCTCAATACTTCAAATTGAATATTATATTATAGGATGCAGGATTGGAGCACAAAGACTTTCTCACCTACAGCGATTTCAAAGAGATGATGAAAGAGTACAAAGGTGATTTTGTAGCTATAGGATTGGACTGCAAAGGAGCGAAACAGAACTTCCTCGACACATCGACGAATGTGGCGCGTATGACCAGTTTCCAATTGGAGCCAATATCCGAAGAGCAGAAGAACTACTTAAGATTAAAATGGGATAGTTTAACGACATTTTTGGAGGAGCATCGACAAAATATTTTCTATTTATTCATATTCTATGTGATCACAATTGCTTTGTTTGTCGAACGATTTATATGTGAGTATATATAATACAAATTGGTAATTTTTTGCGGAACCTTATCACCTCATTTTAACGCATGTCACAAGTTCGATGTGATAAAAGTATTAAACTTGTGCAGTATTGACGGTACAATATATACGAGTATTATGTGTTAATCAAAAATTGTGATAACTATATCACAATAAATATTAAAACAACATATTTAACAGAATGTCTTCTGGTGGCTAGCTAGTGCCGTCATCATTATTTCAACACCCCACTTGATTAAGCACAGTACATCGATTTCTCGGTTCATTGTTGCTTCTCGTACAAAATGCTGTTTTTATTTCTAAAGGAGTAGATACAGGATTTGAGTCGCTCCTGTTGAATCGTCGAAGCATTTTTTTAATATAACTTTCTTCATCCAAACTAATGATTCCATTTCTTCTTTCTCTTTTTATTTGAATACCCAAACAGTAAATTGCCTCTCCTATATTTTTAATTTAAATTTTCTTCTTCAGTTCGTTTTTCGACCAAGACAATATTAGTATCTATATCATCAACATAAACAGCTACAATAATAAGTATTTCTTTCGTTAAAACAATAATAAACACAAACATCAAATTTTGCTTGAAATAAGCCGGTTTTCTTTAATTTGCTATCAAGTGTTTGACTCCATAACGTACTGGATTATTTGAGACCATTAAGAGCTTTCTTTAACTCACAATTCACGAGATGTATTTCCATACCATACTTCCACTCCATATAGTTGAAACTTTTACAGAATACCGTTCTCCACAAGACACAGAAACAGTAACTAGTTTTAAATTTACAGCTCTGGGCCCATAACCTGATAAAAGTGTTAAACTTACCCAGTATTTATGGTAAAATATATATTACGTGATTGATTAGGCACTTCTATTTTGAAAATATATGTAAGCCCATTTGTTCTCGACACCATTCGTGTTTTTCTCGACAAACCTATTAAAGAATCGGCTATCATATTCTCCGTAGAAAGTGTCATTACATCGTGTTCGCGATTGTTTGTTGCTTCTCGAACAAGATGATGTTGAAAATCTATGTGTTTTGTTCTGGTGTGGTAAGATGTATTCTCCGACAAGTCGATGGCACTTCTATTATCACGATACATCCATATTATTGAATTTTCAAATATTTTCAACTCAGTAGTCATCATTCTGAGCCAAAGAGCTTCTTGTGTTGCATGTGCTAATGCGATGTACTATGCATCTGTAGTAGAACGTGCATCTGTTGGTTGCTTCTTGCTTGACCAACTGATTGCGCCATTTGACAACTTGAATACGTATCCACTGATTGATTTTCTATCGTCTAAATCATCAGCATAATCTGAATCAGTGTAACCAAATAATTGCAAATCTACAGTTTTCTCATAGATAAGATCGATGTTTGCTGTAGCACGTAAATTTGCATTGAATTTTCTCAAACTGCAAATGCGATATCATGCCTTGTTGTTTTAGCGTAAACTACCTTCTGCCATTTGATATGGAACGGTTTTCATTTCCTCCCAACACAAACGTCAAATTTTGTTTGAAATAAGCCAATTTTCTTTAATTCGCTATCAAGCTTTTGATTCCATAAACTACTGGATTGCTTGAGACCATAAAGAGCTTTCTTTAACTCACAATCACCAAATGACATTTTCTCAGATTTTACAAACTTAGAACACCGTTCTTCGCAAGACACAGAAACAGTAACTAGTTTTGAATTTACAGCTCTGGGTACATAACCTGATAAAAGTATTAAACTTACGCAGTATTTACGGTAAAATATATATTTATTACGTGTTAATCAAAAATTGTGACAACTATATGACAATAAATATGACAACATATTTAATAGAATGTCTTCTGTAGCGCTATTCTGTACACTGTATCGACAATCGTCGGTATCGGTATGTTACCGACATCCAACGGTTGCGCGACCGATTTAATCAAAACGACGCTATTCTGTATACCACGGTTACCGACAGTCGGAAATGCAACCGTCAAGTGTCGGCTTGCAAGTGACATCAATCGAATCGGTACGTTCAGCCAATGAACGGTGAGATATTTGTAAACAAATAACAAATATTTTGTTGTACGTCATTTGTAATTTGTGCGACGTTTTAAGTTTGAATGTAAGATGTCTGCAAGAAAATGGTGCAAAGTGCATTGGTTTGTAAATTAGAATGTGTTTTAAACAATAAGGCAATAAAGCAATGTCAATTAAAATACCTAACATGTAATGGCGTTTTAAGAAGAATCAAAAAAATATTATAATATATTGACACCGAAACTTCATAGGTTCTAATAATTCTTATCTAGACACTACACTGTAAAACCACCCTATAGTCCAAATATACTTAAATAATAATCCGCAATTCCAACCAAAACATCAATAATGATCCGATAATCGCTCAACAAATATCGGTAACGTCCACCGTGAGGTGAACGAGGGCACGGTGAGATACCGATCTTTGTCGACTCAAATTACCGATATCGGTCGGTATTAGAGCATACAGAATGCCGCACGAAGCGACTTGCCGATGGCTGTCGGTAAGTGAGAATTACCGATACCGACGGCTCTCGGAAACGTGTACAGAATAGCGCTACTGGTGGCTAGCAGGTGCCGACATCATTATTTCAACACGATGTCTGATTTGCAGCCGTTTCCTCAAAGATCAACCATGGTAAAGTGGGTGTCAATTTTAGATTCACATTTTTTTACACACTACCTTTTTTATTCCGGCATTATTACTTTTATAACACTCCTGAATACCTCAATCGCACCTGTTAACTCGCTGAACATTTTTGTCAAGATAAGGTACTAAATTTATAGTCGGTGTAGTCCTAGATGTAATTGAATGGAAAAGAGTTGCAAGAGATGTAGGTAAAATATCTATTTTTATATGTTGGAGCAATGAACCCAAAAACATTTTAATAAAAATTTCCAATTTTCATCTGTTCGTACAAAAAATATAATCAATGAGGAATCATGGATTCTGTACAAAAGACATTTTACAAAACAGAAAGAAACTCCTAGATAATTTATTGTTGCACATTCATTTTATTTAGCTCGTCTCGTCAAATAATGGAACACAGCACACACACGTTCTTTCTAAAAAAAACAAATAGTTCAAGAGACGTTTTGGGAGTGATGCAACAACCCAACTCGTCAGTGACGTTCGAAATACTTGGCGTCAGCGCTTATGTGTTGCCGAGCAACGAATACATGTCATATAAACCCAAAATATGTTTATATTGAGCTGTTCCTCACATTTTGTGTATCTTTGTTTAGATTATTCCTTTATGTCGGAACACACTGACCTGCGGCACATTATGGGCGTCGGCATTGCAATTACACGCGGTTCTGCAGCATCACTGTCGTTCTGCTATAGTGTCCTACTGTTAACAATGTGTCGAAATCTCATTACGAAATTAAAAGAGTACCCCATCCAACAATACATTCCACTGGACGCCCACATACAGTTCCACAAAATAGCCGCATGCACTGCATTGTTTTTCTCGCTATTGCACACTGTAGGGCACATTGTCAATTTTTATCACGTGTCTACGCAACCTTTGGAGAATTTACGGTGTCTGACAAGCGAAATCCGATTCAGGAGTGATTACAAGCCGGGTATTTCATTCTGGCTGTTTCAAACTATTACGGGTAAGTAGCGCATTTGTATGCAAATGATTAAATATTTTTTTAAAATAATTCTTCTGTATTTATTGGTCATTGTAACGCAATTTAAATAATTGAAATTCGTTCAGAATAACCCCTATTCATTAAAAACGAAGCACTAATACCTGCACGAAAGAATTTGATGGACGGGAAATAGACACGTAAAAAGTAATCCACAAATCTAAGGAGTGGATTGTTTCGAACGAGAACTATTGCCAAAAATAGCAACATCTTGTCTCAAGGACGATATTTCAATTTGAAGCAGTGAAATTCATTTAAATTGTTCTACAAGAATGTTCTCGTTAGATTTAGATGAAATATCGACACGAAACTACGCGATGGTAGCAATTCGGCGATGTATCTATACTAAATCTGCAGCAATATCCAAAGCACGTTCTTTTGGGTAAACATTACTGGTTGCAATGTAATTGGATGTTTCACCCAAATAGTCCGTAATAAACTTCTGGGATACCTTTGCCGGCAAGTCCTCGTAGTTTTCATCACCCAATTAGGTATTCGTTTTGCAGCAGAAGTTGTGTTCTTTGTTTTTCTCTCCCTAACAATTTAACAATCATAAAATTAGTAACATTCAACAACCAAAAATGAAAATATACAAAGTTTAAAATAATACAATTAGTCGGCACGCCACATAATATTAAACAAGATGACAAACATATCGAGCAACTGCTTTATATTATGATATTGTTGCTTATTTTCTGTTGTATTTGATTTGCATTAGAAAATGTTGATAGTCGCTTACTGTTGTTTAGTAGGACTTGTAAAATTATTTCAGATATTGCTTTTCAAAACCAAGTATCAAAGTTCAGTTGTTTAAAATATGAAATGAAGTTATAGAATGAATAAATTGCAGGGTGCTGAAATGCATTAATGTAATCTTGGATTTTTAGATATTCCTGGATTATGTAAAAACGAAGCCTGTTATACCAATAGTTACAGGGTGTCCTTACGAAAGGTTAGCTACCCCCAATAATTTCTTTATTAGGTATTTCATGTATCAAAAAAATTTAAACAGAAAAGTCATAGGATATCTTCAAGAGAGTAAAGAAAAATTTTTGAAGTTATGTCACAAAGTAGAAATGTTTTTAAATTGGAGACCGTAGATCTTATTACACCATTAAATAGTGAGAGAGCGAATATTGTGTTGTGAATTATTATTCATTTTATGAATGTATAAGTTTTTTTTATTAACTTTATAAACAAACTGATCAATTCAAAATTACGAAAAAACTAGCTGTTGCCCTCGAGGCACGAATAGCTCTCCATATTTAAGTGTAAAAGTAATAATTTTATGACCTTTTTGTCATTTATCTAAATTTAATAAATTTTTGTTTTGTTTTAGACATCAGCTATTTTTTTTCAGTATCGGGTTTTGTGCCTTTTTCTTCTCTTTGGAGGCACTATTTATACGCAGATATTTTATATTTCAGATCTAGGCCAAGTTCTTGAACGCAAATTAATTGATTTTTTTTAGTTTTATTATAAAATTTATTTTGCCCCCTTTTCTACTATTTACGAACGCCTATGTAAACAAAATTGTTAAGCTGCATGTTGTAGGTTATCTGTTAAGTGGTTTTTGAGTTATCACGGATACAAATTTTTTCTGACCCTTTTATAGAATTTTCACGGACGCCTATGGAACATTAATTTTTGTCGTGTATTTTTAACACCAATTCAACTAGTTAAATATAAAATTTTTTACATTTTAATTTTTTTTATTTTACCCCTTTTTTACTATTTACGAACGCCTATGTAAATAAAAATTTTATGCTGCATTTTTTAGGTTATCTTATATGAAAGCTATATATAATTAGCCAATTTGTCTGGTATATTTGGGAAACATTTTTTTTTTCGTTTTTGACCCTTTTTAAGACTATTTTCGAACGCCTGTGTGAACTAATTCTTTTATGTAACATTTTTTAGGTTATATTCTATCACAACTATAAAAAATTATTCGGATTATTTCGGATAAGTTTAGGAACTATGATTTTTTAAATTTTTGAACCCTCTTTTAAACCTCTTGCCTACGCTCAATGTTCATCACCACCTATAAATATCCTGTAGTATTTTCGTACCAAATGTGGTTAAAATCCGTTAAGTGGTTTTTGAGTTATCACGGATACAAATTCTGACCCTTTTATAGAATTTTCACGGACGCCTATGGAACATTAATTTTTGTCGTGTATTTTTAACACCAATTCAACTAGTTAAATATAAAATTTTTTACATTTTATTTTTTTTTTATTTTACCCCTTTTTTTTACTATTTACGAACGCCTATGTAACTAAAAATTTTATGCTGCATATTTTAGATTATCTTCTATCAAAGCTGTATATAATTAGCCAATTTTTCTGGTGTATTTGAAAAACATTTTTTTTTCGTTTTTGACCCTTTTTTAAGACAATTTTCGAACGCCTGTGTGAACCAATTCTTTTATGGAATATTTTTTAGCTTATATTCTATCACAACTATAAAAAATTATTCAATATTTCGGATAAGTTTAGGAACTATGATTTTTTAAATTTTTGAACCCTCTTTTAAACCCGTTGCCTACGCTTAATGTTAATCACCACCTATAATTATCCTGTAGTATTTTCGTACCAAATGTGGTTAAAATCCGTTAAGTGGTTTTTGAGTTATCACGGATACAAATTCTGACCCTTTTATAGAATTTTCACGGACGCCTATGGAACATTAATTTTTGTCGTGTATTTTTAACACCAATTCAACTAGTTAAATATAAAATTTTTTACATTTTAATTTTTTTTTATTTTACCCCTTTTTTTTACTATTTACGAACGCCTATGTAACTAAAAATTTTATGCTGCATATTTTAGATTATCTTCTATCAAAGCTGTATATAATTAGCCAATTTTTCTGGTGTATTTGAAAAACATTTTTTTTTCGTTTTTGACCCTTTTTTAAGACTATTTTCGAACGCCTGTGTGAACTAATTCTTTTATGTAACATTTTTTAGGTTATATTCTATCACAACTATAAAAAATTATTCAGTATTTCGGATAAGTTTAGGAACTATGATTTTTTAAATTTTTGAACCCTCTTTTAAACCTCTTGCCTACGCTCAATGTTCATCACCACCTATAAATATCCTGTAGTATTTTCGTACCAAATGTGGTTAAAATCCGTTAAGTGGTTTTTGAGTTATCACGGATACAAATTCTGACCCTTTTATAGAATTTTCACGGACGCCTATGGAACATTAATTTTTGTCGTGTATTTTTAACACCAATTCAACTAGTTAAATATAAAATTTTTTACATTTTAATTTTTTTTTATTTTACCCCTTTTTTTTACTATTTACGAACGCCTATGTAACTAAAAATTTTATGCTGCATATTTTAGATTATCTTCTATCAAAGCTGTATATAATTAGCCAATTTTTCTGGTGTATTTGAAAAACATTTTTTTTTCGTTTTTGACCCTTTTTTAAGACAATTTTCGAACGCCTGTGTGAACCAATTCTTTTATGGAATATTTTTTAGCTTATATTCTATCACAACTATAAAAAATTATTCAATATTTCGGATAAGTTTAGGAACTATGATTTTTTAAATTTTTGAACCCTCTTTTAAACCCGTTGCCTACGCTTAATGTTAATCACCACCTATAATTATCCTGTAGTATTTTCGTACCAAATGTGGTTAAAATCCGTTAAGTGGTTTTTGAGTTATCACGGATACAAATTCTGACCCTTTTATAGAATTTTCACGGACGCCTATGGAACATTAATTTTTGTCGTGTATTTTTAACACCAATTCAACTAGTTAAATATAAAATTTTTTACATTTTAATTTTTTTTTATTTTACCCCTTTTTTTTACTATTTACGAACGCCTATGTAACTAAAAATTTTATGCTGCATATTTTAGATTATCTTCTATCAAAGCTGTATATAATTAGCCAATTTTTCTGGTGTATTTGAAAAACATTTTTTTTTCGTTTTTGACCCTTTTTTAAGACAATTTTCGAACGCCTGTTTGAACTAATTCTTTTATGTAACATTTTTTAGGTTATATTCTATCACAACTATAAAAAATTATTCAATATTTCGGATAAGTTTAGGAACTATGATTTTTTAAATTTTTGAACCCTCTTTTAAACCTCTTGCCTACGCTCAATGTTCATCACCACCTATAAATATCCTGTAGTATTTTCGTACCAAATGTGGTTAAAATCCGTTAAGTGGTTTTTGAGTTAACACGGATACAAATTCTGACCCTTTTATAGAATTTTCACGGACGCCTATGGAACATTAATTTTTGTCGTGTATTTTTAACACCAATTCAACTAGTTAAATATAAATTTTTTTACATTTTAATTTTTTTTTTATTTTACCCCTTTTTTTTACTATTTACGAACGCCTATGTAACTAAAAATTTTATGCTGCATATTTTAGGTTATCTTCTATCAAAGCTATATATAATTAGCCAATTTTTCTGGTGTATTTGAAAAACATTTTTTTTTTTCGTTTTTGACCCTTTTTTAAGACTATTTTCGAACGCCGGTGTGAACTAATTCTTTTATGTAACATTTTTTAGGTTATATTCTATCACAACTATAAAAAATTATTCCATAATTCGAATAAGTTTAGGAAATATGTATTTTTTATATTTTGACCCCTTTTCCACTATTTACGAACGCCTATGAAAGTAAGTTATTTATGACACATTTTATAGGTTATATTCTATTAAAGCTATAAATAATTAGTTAATATTTCTGCTATGTTTAAGAAGTACGTTTTTTTTAAATATTTTTTACCCCATTTTACACTATTTTCGAACGCCAATGTGGTCTAATATTTCATCTTAAATATTTTAGGTTATATTCAATTAAATGCGTAAAAAATTATGCAGTATTTCGGATAAGTTTAAGAACTATGAATTTTTTTAATTTTTGAACCCTATTTTAAACCCCTTGCCTACGCTCAATGTTTCCCAAAATCTAATCAGCTCCTTGCCATGTCCAATAGTATTTTTGTACCAAATTTGGTAAAAATCTGTTAAGCGGTTTTTGCGTTTTCGTGCATACAGACAGACAGACAGACAGACTGACAGACAGACAGACAGACATTTTTTTAAAACTACTTATTTATGTATAAAATGACCAAAAACAAGTATTTCCGGTGAAATTAAAAAAAAATTTTTTTTCATGAAACTAATAGTCTCCATATATACATTATATGATATGGAGAGCTAAAAATTTCTAAAATATTAAAATTAGTTAAATTTCACACCTGCTTATTTTTTTATCAATCTATTTTTATTGACGCCTATGATTAATAAATGTTTTTTGTACTATGCTTAATGACGATTTCTCTTTCTAGGTGTAACTGGCGTACTTCTTTTCATCATCATGTGTATCATCATTGTGTTTGCACATCCTGCGATCAGAAAACGCGCCTACAACTTCTTTTGGTACACACATAGCCTCTACATTCTGTTATACGGACTGTGTTTGATACATGGACTAGCCCGGATGACAGGCGCTCCCAGGTTTTGGATGTTCTTTCTTGGGCCGGGTGTACTCTTTGCTATCGACAAAGTAGGTACGATCAGATTATTCTCAACTAACTATTTTAAATGAACTTTTTTGGTTTTCAGGTGGTTAGTCTTCGTACCAAATACATTCCATTAGATGTTTTGGAGACCGAATTATTGCCCTCTGATGTGATTAAAATAAGATTCTACCGCCCTCCGAATTTAAAATATTTATCTGGACAATGGGTTCGATTGGCCTGCACCGCTTTTAAAGTGCATGAATTCCATTCATTTACTTTAACTTCAGCTCCGCATGAAAACTTTTTATCATGCCATATTAAAGCTCAAGGTATAAGATTTATTTAAATAATAATATTTGTAAGGTGTATTTGCTTTATATTATCTTCATGATTCAAGGACCCTGGACGTGGAAGTTGCGCAATTACTTTGACCCCAGCAATGATGTCCTGCAACAAGCCGACGAGGATCGTCCGAAAATTTTACTTGAAGGTCCCTTTGGCGGTGGCAATCAAGATTGGTATAAGTTCGAGGTAGCGGTAATGGTTGGTGGCGGCATTGGCGTTACACCATATGCTTCAATATTAAACGATCTAGTTTTTGGAACATCTACGAACCGTTACTCTGGAGTTGCTTGTAAGAAGGTAGGAAGTTGACTTCATAATTCGACACGTTTTGAACCATTTTACTGATATCAAAATTTGTTTTTTCCGATTTCAGGTTTATTTTCTATGGATTTGTCCATCACACAAACATTTTGAATGGTTTATTGATGTGCTCAGAGATGTAGAGAAGAAAGATGTTACGAATGTGTTAGAAATACATATTTTTATTACACAGTTTTTCCATAAATTCGATCTAAGAACTACAATGCTGGTAAATTGTTTTATAGTTATTTTACTTGACAAATATCTAATTATTCTATATTTTAGTATATTTGTGAAAATCACTTTCAACGCTTAGCAAAAACCTCAATTTTTACCGGACTAAAGGCGGTGAATCATTTTGGTCGACCGGATATGACGTCATTTTTAAAGTTTGTACAGAAACGTCACAGTTATGTAAGTTTCGAAAATGTTAACATCATTTTTATGAATTTCGTTTTACATAATTACAATTAATATTTGACATTAATATTCTTTCTAGGTTAGTAAAATTGGTGTGTTTAGCTGTGGGCCAAGACCGCTAACGAAAAGCGCCATGTCTGCCTGTGATGAAGTGAATAAAGGCAGAAAACTGCCGTATTTCATACATCATTTCGAAAATTTCGGTTAATTTTGTTAAAGATTAAACTGATTGAAATCCATACGTTTATTAAATTATTAAAAACTTTTAAATTTAAAAAAGAAAATAATTATATTTATGTTTGTATAAAATGTATTATAGCGAGTTAAATAAATTTTATTTATTTTTTTACTAAGATTAATGATTTTAGCACGTAGGTAATAAATAGGTACAATATTATTGTCAACCAAAACTTTTAATAAACAAATTGAGAATAATTTCATAATAAAAGATATTTATAAAACTATATTATATCTATTTATTTAAAAGAAAAGAATTAGTTACTTGACGTACAGTATTTTTAATGTATTTTGGTTATGACTTAATGCCGTATAAGGTTAATAGTTTTCGAAATACTCACCCGCTATCTCAGAAACTGGCAGGAATTTGTCAACACGGTAAACAGACCTGGAATATCCATCAAAAACGGCAGTCTTTCTCTAATTTAGAATTTAACACTATTTGAGACACCCTGTATAGGCAAGTCTGGTTAAGGCTGTTTGATCAGTTCCCAAATGTGAGCTTTGTCTCCAAAAACAATTATCTCCAAAAAATCGTAAAATCAGTTAAAGGTGGAGTCAAATAGGAGTGTTTCGCAGTAATCTGAGAAAGATATTGTTTTTTCCAAAATACAGCTATTCCCTCCTATTTCACCCTGCTGAAACTTAAACCTTTCTACCAAAAATAATTATTTTCATCGCCATTTTGTTTTGACTAATTTCATTTCACTATTTCCTTTACGTATTTGATCAAAACTCACTCTTTCGTTTACATGTTAACCTGATAATTTTTATTTTGTTTCCAAAACTTAGGTACTAAAAATGCGGTTTTACTGTGGTGAAAAGAGACCGTACGTGTATCACAAGCTTACTCTGCAACCCCGTGAGGGTAACTGTATCATAAAAGGATGAATCTGATTCCAATAATTCAAATCTTAACGCACACCCCAAAACTAATCATGTAAAAGCAGAATGTGCCTATATTCTAATGTATTTTTAGCAAAACTTGACTAAATCCTGGAAATAGTTTTAACGATATGTCTTAATATCATCCAAAGCGACTTTTATAGTAATTGTAAGCAGTGAAAGCAAAACATCTTTAAATATACCTACACAATAACCATTTTTCGCGATTTCCCACAATTTCACTAAACGGGGATTTTGGAAAGAAAGCTTATAAATGCAAAGCCAATATATATAAATATTTGTGCTATATAGTTATAGCACAGCTAATTAGCTGTGGTTATAGACCAGACTTACTATATTATATTGGGTATAACATTGTTGAACCTCCCACCCTTGCACATCATGATAAGGATGGAGGCGGGGAAGGCAATCATTAGACTGTACCGTTGATTGAAAATTAAATATTTCAATCAACGGTATAATTCAATCTAATGTACCTACTATCTTTGTTCTATTCTACCTTCATTCTGCTGGGATGGAAAAGTTCTTTAATTAAAAGAACTGGAAAATTATGACCATATGGCAGTGCCAGTGGTGCACATATTCTAAATAAACAGACACGATAATGTAGACATATATTGTTGCTAAAGATGTGCAGTCTAGCGAAATAATGGTCTATTTGAGATATTGTTGGGATAAAATTATCTAAAGCAACATTACAACTTTAAAGGAGTTGTAACTTTGTAAGACAATAGAAGATACTGTACGCCTAAATAAACATATTATAGAGTTTGTTTCTGAAGTTTAATGAAATAGGTCTCTATACAGGTTAATTAAATCATAATGAATTTTAAAATTGGTAACAGATATAAGTTCAATATAGTAGTTGAATAGAAGAACATATGAGAAATTCTGCTAGACTTGTTTTAATAATAAACAAATCAAAGCCTTAATTGTAATATTCCAGGTGCAAATTTTAATAACCAAAATTAACGCAACAAAATGTAGTTACTGAAAAATTAACTATTAATGGTATTTTAAAATTTATCTTCATTTCCCTCCGCAAATCCCTATACAGGTTGATGCTAAATATTACAAATAATATATCAAAGAATAGGTAGGTACCTAGATATAATTTGTATTCCAGTTTTGTAATATTAGTAGCAGGAATAGTAAAATAAACTATATTTAATATGTTTTGTACCTTTTGTTAAATTGTAGGTATTAATGTGAAAAATATTTTTCGTACCTGAAAAAATAGTTATTTTTTCGAACGTCATTAAAAGTGGATTCATACTGGCAAATGATAGGCAAAAAAGTTGTACATTTACTTCCGCCGCGCTGGAGTGAAACTAGCTCACTCGACATACAATGTTAGAAAAACAAAAACAATATTTTATTATTTATTTTAAAAGTTTATTTTTGGAAAAATATAAATATAGCGAGATGGGCTGATCTTGATAAATACTTAAGGCAATTGATTTATTCTGACAAAATAAAGATATGTGATCTATAATGAGCTGATTTTATGTATAAAATAAATCATACGGCAGGCTTTATTGGCTTAAGAACTGGACGAATTATTGTGGAACCAATTAGCATGTTATGATCATAGCCTCTTTTAAAATACAGGTAAAGGGATTATTTTTATTTATTTATTACCTATTTAAAAACATACTTCAGGTACATGGTTGTTTACAGATTAGTATTTAAGGAGAGCAATTTCTGAAATGAGATTCATTCTGAAGTTGTATGTTGAAGTTTATACAGTAATATTAAATTGTGGTTTGAAATTGTATTTGTGTTCTAAAAACATTTTTACCATGGCTAAAAACTTAGAAGTTAGTGCGTTGTTAGAAGCTCCAATGCGTACGAGCAGTCCGTTGCCTTTTGAAAAGGAAGGAACGCTGTATCTACACGAAAGCGACGAAGACTTTATTGAGTTCGAACGGGATTTACTGTTCAGACGGTATCTTAGTGGAGAGGAAATCTTCATGTACAGAGGAGAACATAATCCACATGATATACGAATAATATCCGCGAATGTCGTCCCGTGTAGACATAAGCGTCGGATCTTCTTGGCCTGGTTAAGGAGACAGGTCAAGGCTATGCGCAATGCGGTAAAGAGCCTTCTAGAAATTGAAATAGAGCAACCGCAGCTGGAAGTCTATTTGGCGCGCTAAGTTTTTTTATTTGTGAAAATCAGAAATTATGTTAGTTTTTAGGTATGTAAATTAGTTTGTTATTTAATTTTATATTTTGTAAATTCAATGTATTTAGATTGTATATTTTTGTTTCGTAATTAAGGCCTTTTGTTAATATTATTTTTTTTTGTATTTTTAAATTTTATTTTAGGGTAATTTGTGATTATAATCAATTGTTTTGTTACTTAAAATAATAAAGATGCGTTTGACTTTAATTTAATTTTGTAATTTGTAAATTCAATTTATTGTTTTTGTATATTTTTGTTGTTTTCTTTGCAATAAAGGCCATTTATTATTATTAAATAAAATTAACTTTTTTTTGCTTATTTAAATTGTATTTTACAGTAATTTATGATTATAATCAATTCCCTTGTTACTTAATATAATAAAGATGCGTTTGGCTTTAATTTAATTTTGTAATTTCAATTTATTGTTATTGTATATTTTTGTTGTTTTCTTTGCAATAAATATAATATTATTATTAAATAAAAATAAGTTTTTTATTTTAGGTTAATTTACAATTAATTAATTATTTTGCTGTTTAATATAATAAAGACACGCTTGGCTTTAATTTAAATGTCTTTATGATTTTCAGGCATGGTATTCTCACAGTGAAAAAATAAATAAATTTTACGTAGATTACTACGTATCATTACTCTCATTAGAGTCGTTTTCACCAACAATAATAAAAAAAATCATTGCAATATTTCTGCTATGTTTAGGAAATATGTTTTAAGTTTTGAAGCCGTTTTTACACTCTTTTCGAACGCCTATGTAATCTAATTTTTTATTTTAAATGCTTTAGGTTATATTCTACTAAATCAATGAAAAACTATTCCATTTTGTGTTCTAAAATATAATTATTTCATTTTTGTGAATACCTAAGTTAGGGTGTTTACATATTATATTTCCTTATAATTATATCTGAACATAGGAAGCATTACCCTACTTCCAGGTAGTTTTTAAGAAGTAATTGATTTAGAAACACTGAAATATTATATAGGGTGTCCCAAAATTAACGCAAGATTTGAATTAAATAGAAAACACAGTTTTTCGTCTTTTGAGTGTATGTTTTTTATTGAATCATAACAATTCCTAATATCTGGAGCATCTAGTAGAAATTTCTCGATTTCATATCGTTGTAACACACGAGATTTATGTTATGCCCTTGATTGAAATAATTAAATATTTCAATCAACGGTTATGCAAATATAGTTGCATTCACGGTTAGATGGAATGGGTTTATTTTTTATTTATTTTCTCAAGTTGCTGTTAAATTTTGGTGTATTGTTTAATTATTAATAAAAACATACTGATACTAACAAATAAAAACATATAAAATAAAAACTTTCTAAATTACGAGTTTCATTTTTTTTAGTCGGACACTGGAGTCCACAGGGGTTTACCAACTCAAGTGTAAGGATTGTCCAAAAGTTTATATTGGTCAAACTGGACGCAATTTCAAAACACATTTGAAAGAACATAAAAATTCATATATCGCTAATAATACAAATTCTACTTATTCCAATCATTTCATAGCAGATAACCATAGTTTTAATAGCAAAAAATTGACTTTACTAGAAGCACTAGAAATTAACAAATTAAGAAATACAGAAAATCTTCTAAACGACAAAACCAATATAAATAATTCTCCTCTTTTGAAATTGTTTGCCTGTCTTGTACCTTTAAATTTTATTTCAATGTAAAAAACTGTTATGTTGGTATTTACCACTTGAGTTCATTTCCGGGGTTTCCATATATTTTTTTATACCTTACACTATATTACTTTACTTACCTGTTTTTACCTAATAGTATAGAAAACAAACTCCAGGTAAACAAAGTAATATTGTGTAACGTATAAAAAAATATATATGGAAAAACCCAGAAATGAGCAGATATTCTTTTACCATTTTAGAAGAAGCTACTGTGTAGCCAAATACGTGTAATGTACATAAATTAAAAATAAAATTAGTGGAAATTAATAGCTTTAATTTAATATGAATGTCCATGGACAGTTACATAATATCAAGTTTACAGGTTGGGTAGATGGGGGATAGATACTACATAGTTTGTAGGTTACTAAAATAACGTCCCATATTTCAAAAACCATAAGTTATTCAACCTATGTTTTTAGAGGTAAACCACCCAAAAATTAGTTATGCCACATTTTGTTAAAGTTCTGATGGTAAAACCACGAACTCCCTGTATAGCATACATTTTTTTTCACATTGTTACAGACCATTATAAATCGATCTTTGCCATTGTCATTTAGAAAACTAAGTTATGTCAAACAATTAGTTATATAAAAAATTTATTATCTTTTTGCCTTTTAGTAAGCCTTCAAGAACACAAAATCACAAAAATTTCCCTGCAGAAATGTGTCATTTTCTTTTCCTTGCCTTTAGAATAGCCGAAATCTGTTACATTAAAACACATTTTTGCCTTGTATTTTAGACATTTTTCCGAAAATAGAAAAAAATTCATATATATAACCTTCAACTTTTTAAGGTTCGGGTTAATTTCTTTTTATTCTCTTCAGATCGCCCATGAGGTTCAATAGGTATATCCTTAGCGAGTCGAAATCAATATAAAAAAAATTCTTGTGCATTTCCTATGGTACCATTTCCACAGTCAACAATTAACTGAAAATTGAGATCTATCAATTAGCTCCAAACATGCCGTACAGTACAGAAATCAAAAATAATATTGTAAGGACAACCTGTATATACGCAAATGTATAAGTAAGTATATTATTTGTTTTATGTATTTAAAATTCTTTTATTTGCTATCCTAAACAATTTTTTTTATAACTTGTACGTTGAATTTAACCGTTGATTGAATATTTAATTTAACATAGGTAATGTATGATTTATATTTAAATAATTTATCGAGGATAAGTAATATATTTATTAAAGCAAATTATATATTTAGAGACAATAAATTTCTGGAAACAGTTCCATACAAGAAACGAAAAATTCAAAGACATAACCACTTGATTAAATTCATGCTCTCCTACGTTAAAACACTTTTACAATGAATAAGCGAACAAAACCGTTGATTGAAATATTAAATATTTCAATCAACGACAAAACTACCTTTGGTTATTACTACCACTACTGTTGAATCGGCAACATCTAGTTTTTCGACGGCGTTTCAATTGATACGACGAAAATATTCATAGGTATTAATTCGTATAGTCGCCGCAACATATGGGATGACGCCTGTTACCGGGTAGGTTTTCTCTGGGAGAGGGGTAAGGCGAGCATAGAGGGGCGCATTGTCCTTACCCCGCAAGCGACGACCCCCTCTCGCCCGTTTTATATTTTCTACCAACCCATTTTTTAATTTATATCTGTCAAATAAATCTCCAAATTTTTTTAGTAGGCAACTAATTAATAAACAAAATTTGTGTGTTGGTCTCTTTAAACTCATGATTCCATCGGCTCCATAATTTTTATTGAAAACCAAGGATTCGTGGGGCCGCACGACTACGTCCTCGTCTAGAATGAAGCACTTTTTACATTCATGGCATTTAGTTTTTTTTAACATAAAATGTGCCAAATATCCAGCAACGTAAGTAATCGTGCAATCTTCTATGGTTGGCTCGACGTCGATTTGGTCATCTGTGGATCCATGGCTTATATCAACTTCTTCAGTTGATGTTCGTAATATTGAAGACTTGGCTTCAATAAGAGCTGTTTTAGTTTGTGAATATGGAGTTACAGATGTGTCCTTTACTAAGGGCAATGGTTCATCGTCATCACATTCACAATTTGCACCAGCTGTTGCTTGTAGGCGAATGTGGATATTTTGTTGTAATCCAATTCTTAATCCTTTTACTTTGGGATATGGATTATATCCACCCCGGGTTCTAACGACAGAAAAGAAATTCTCTAACGGATCCTGGTTTAATCGAGATGTGAGCAGATACACCATTCCCTCTGCCACGGCGTTATCCCACAGTTGAAGTATCCCGGTGATAGTCCACCTGAATCCCTCTAGGCAATAGATATTATTGCGTTCTTTGCCATTTTCGACAAACCGGATGTTAGAAAACAATTCCAAACCTTCATGAAGCGTTTTCATGGGTAAGTTATTTTTCGTACTTAAACCTCTCTTGAACGGATTGGGATCTGACAGACATTTTGCATTGAGAACGTCAAAAATATTATTTACTTTTTGAAAAAATGTCGCAGTGTTCTTGGCACTTGGACTATTAAGCTGTTTTATTTGATGGGCAGTTAATATTGCGGCAGAGACGCTACTGCTAAATACTTGTGCTGCGTATTTAACACGCATTTTTTGAAAGTTAGTCGGATTCACGTGCTTTTCTGAAATCCGCAACATAGATCTAGCAACGTTACTTGCTTTATCTAAGTCGTAAGTTTTTGTAAAATCTGACCAACTAACTTTGTCTCCGCCTACAAACGTTTCCAATTTATTGTTCATAAGATTATTCCTTAACGACTTAAGTAAATGTGGAGTGTCAAATAAAATTGTAATGCGATGCCCATTCATATCAAAATAAGGTGTCTTCTCAGCTGCCGTAAGTTTTTTAAAGGTTAACCTATTGTTGGAACCTTGATCGGCAACAAGAACTTTAGGAGATAATCCAATAGCAATTACTTTGGAAACCACCATTTTTATTAATTTAACCAAAATTTCGGCTTTTACGGAAGAGGCTGAACTAAAATAACAGAAAGGAATTTTCCAAGAGTAATAAAGCCCTCTTAAATAGAAAACAACGCCTTGTGTTGCCAGTTTCTCTGATCTTCCCAGATCTCCAAAATCTTCAAATCCTTCCAATAAATCATGGTAAGCGTTATAATCGATACCTACAAAAAAAAAAAACGATTTTGTAAATATCTAACATTAGGAATAAAACAAATTGTGCTACCTTTTTCTAGTTTAATTTCATCTACCATAATAACACACTTCCTTTCCACGTCCTCCATTACCTCCACTTTCTTTTCCAACAAGTTGACTAAGTTGGTATTGACGCCAGTCCTTAAGTTGAACGACTTCAACCAAGTTGTAATAGTGGACACAGATGGTAATATAAATCCACGAGCCAACAAATTGTTGTACAGTCCCGGAGATTTATAATACAAAGATAGGGCCAAATCTTTTTCGTCCTGGTTCCATTTTTGCGATTTTTTGTGAAAAACCTGCATTTTAGTAAATACTTGGACTGCTTTGCTACGCTTATTTAATAATAATCTCAAGACAAATTTTGGGTCGCTCTGAGCTTTCAAACGTGAACATTTACGACGCAACCTCAGATTTTGTTGTAATATTGATTTATATTTCTTTTTTATATTATGTGCATCACCGGGAGAGATCTTGGGACCGTCGCATTTCGCTTTTTTAATTTTAGAACTGGGTATCTGAAATTGCGTGAACGTCTTTACTTCGCGCGATTGGGATTGATGTTCTCCAGGAAGCTCGACGGCTGAGACACTTGACGTAATTATTTTAATATCGTTGTCAGAAAACTCTATGCTTCTTTTGCAATATGTTTTCGAGTTGGCGGTTTTGGTGACCACTAAGCATTCGTTATCTGAAAAGTGATAAATATACTGATTGATCGACTGACTGAATTAATGTCTTATAGCAGACTATTCGTAATAAAAACATGACCATCGCTAACTAGACCCCAAAATTAAAAATTGTGTTTGATGATATCAAATCCAAAAAACTTTAAAATCTCTAAAACGATTAATGATATCATATATTCCAAAATATATATACAAATTTTTCAGCCTAATTGCATGACAAACCCCTGCAAAAATGGAGTAAGTGCTATATCCTAATTTCGACCATCAGAAATACTAATTTATTAATTATTAAGAGTATTAAATATTTTTATCAACGCTTTTTCTCCCAAAATATTAAAAATTATTTTTAAAAATAAAAGGGTGGTAGTTTGCGTCCTGCGTCGAATTTTATATATTTTTAAAGTATTTATGTATGTAACCTATCAAGAATAACTTCAATATTGACAGACTTACCTTCATGTATTTTATGAGAGACTTGATGGTGTGGTAGGGGAATAGCACTTTTCAGTAGTCTGGTTCTGTGATTCTTGTCCGTAAACGCATTGGAGTCAAAATGTTTCTCGCATACTTTATATCCCTCAAGTTCGTCAAGTTGAACGATAAATTGAAGCAAAAATAAATTGCCGCAATTTTCCAACCATTTGCGGGTTCTCATTGGATCCTTCAGGGGAAATCGAAAAAGCGACACTTTGTTGTTTGCGGCATTTCCACAGTCAAAATATACACATTTATATTTGGTGGCAAAATCCATTATCACTTTTAGAAAAATACTAAAACACGCACAGTAACGACACAGCGATTCTAAGCACAGTAACAACACAACGATTCTAAGCACATTAACAACACAAATATATATATGTATAGAGAGATTTAGGTACTTGGGTATTCCCCTATTGGTGGATGACAATCACGTGACGCCAGCGCGTAGAGGTAAATTCTCCAAATACCCAAAAGTTGGTTTAAGTTTTCTCGCATATTTGCACTTTGCGCATGCTCCTTTGTGAACTCTAAAATAAATAACAACAAAAATAACCTAATAAACCTTTACTAACCTTAAATAATAAAGTGTTTATTAGTGTATGCTTTTCGAAGTTTTAAAACTCTTAGGACCGAATCTCCAAATACCCAACGCAGTAAAAGGGTCTCATGACATTGCTACTCCCCCACCATCAAATCTCTCAATACTCGAATCTCCAAATCTTCCTCGCACAAAATAAATAATATTTTATAATAATAAGCTTTAGCTTTATAATAAGTTACTCCGCGCAGGCGTAATAAATATATTTCTGCATTTCACCGTTGACTGAAATTAAATATTTCAATCAACGATTTCACCGACCAAATAATAAATTAGTTCCAGAATCGTTCTGAACTGCAATCAATCATTCAACGATAAATGTTAGTAAACATTTTTTATGACTTGAACCCTACTTCCCTAGTCATTTATTTCTTTTAAAACGCTTGTATATTATTAAATATCATATCGTTTATAAAATAAGCATGAAATTGTATATTAAATATATTAGGGATCTTACATGTTATATTATGTCATTTATTAAAAGAAAATATTTCAGTCAACGAATCTAGAGAATAAAAGAAAAAAATCTACTCACGGCAACGTCTCATTAACGAATGGGGCAGAACGCCGCTATTCCATCTGTTGCTATTGTACCGCAATATCAGGCATCTTGAATAAGAACTTAGTTTGCCCGTTCACAGATGCGCTAGTGCAGTTCA
Organism: Apoderus coryli; assembly: GCA_911728435.2. Taxonomy (NCBI): domain Eukaryota; kingdom Metazoa; phylum Arthropoda; class Insecta; order Coleoptera; family Attelabidae; genus Apoderus; species Apoderus coryli. The sequence continues at coordinate 2,119,010 of OU452204.1, read as the reverse complement.
GCAAAGCACGAAAATGATACCAGCGTTCCGAATCTTATTAAATATTTCAATCAACGGTATAATTCAATCTAATGTACCTATTATCTTTGTTCTATTCTACCTTCATCATATATCAAAGAATAGGTACCTAGATATAATTTGTATTCCAGTTTTGTAATATTAGTAGTAGGAATAGTAAAATAAACTATATTTAATATGTTTTGTACCTTTTGTTAAATTGTAGGTATTAATGTGAAAAATATTTTTCGTACCTGAAAAAATAGTTATTTTTTCGAACGTCATTAAAAGTGGATTCATACTGGCAAATGATAGGCAAAAAAGTTGTAGATTTACTTCCGCCGCGCTGGAGTGAAACTAGCTCACTCGACATACAATGTTAGAAAAACAAAAACAATATTTTATTATTTATTTTAAAAGTTTATTTTTGGAAAAATATAAATATAGCGAGATGGGCTGATCTTGATAAATACTTAAGGCAATTGATTTATTCTGACAAAATAAAGATATGTGATCTATAATGAGCTGATTTTATGTATAAAATAAATCATACGGCAGGCTTTATTGGCTTAAGAACTCGACGAATTATTATGGAACCAATTAGCATGTTATGATCATAGCCTTTTTTTGAAAATGCAGGTAAAGGGATTATTTTTATTTATTTATTACCTATTTAAAAACATACTTCAGGTACATGGTTGTTTACAGATTAGTATTTAAGGAGAGCAATTTCTGAAATGAGATTCATTCTGAAGTTGCATGTTGAAGTTTATACAGTAATATTAAATTGTGGTTTGAAATTGTATTTGTGTTCTAAAAACATTTTTACCATGGCTAAAAACTTAGAAGTTAGTGCGTTGTTGGAAGCTCCAATGCGTACGAGCAGTCCGTTGCCTTTTGAAAAGGAAGGAACGCTGTATCTACACGAAAGCGACGAAGACTTTATTGAGTTCGAACGGGATTTACTGTTCAGACGGTATCTTAGTGGAGAGGAAATCTTCATGTACAGAGGAGAACATAATCCACATGATATACGAATAATATCCGCGAATGTCGTCCCGTGTAGACATAAGCGTCGGATCTTCTTGGCCTGGTTAAGGAGACAGGTCAAGGCTATGCGCAATGCGGTAAAGAGACTTCTAGAAATTGAAATAGAGCAACCGCATCTGGAAGTCTATTTGGCGCGGTAAGTTTTTTTATTTGTGAAAATCAGAAATTATGTTAGTTTTTAGGTATGTAGATTAGTTTGTTATTTAATTTTATATTTTGTAAATTCAATGTATTTAGATTGTATATTTTTGTTTTGTAATTAAGGCCTTTTGTTAATGTTATTTTTTTTTTGTATTTTTAAATTTTATTTTAGGGTAATTTGTGATTATAATCAATTGTTTTGTTACTTAAAATAATAAATATGCGTTTGGCTTTAATTTAATTTTGTAATTTGTAAATTCAATTTATTGTTTTTGTATATTTTTGTTGTTTTCTTTGCAATAAAGGCCATTTATTATTATTAAATAAAATTAACTTTTTTTTGCTTATTTAAATTGTATTTTACAGTAATTTATGATTATAATCAATTCCCTTGTTACTTAATATAATAAAGATGCGTTTGGCTTTAATTTAATTTTTGTAATTTCAATTTATTGTTATTGTATATTTTTGTTGTTTTCTTTGCAATAAATATAATATTATTATTAAATAAAAATAAGTTTTTTATTTTAGGTTAATTTACAATTAATTAATTATTTTGCTGTTTAATATAATAAAGACACGTGTGGCTTTAATTTAAATGTCTTTATGATTTTCAGGCATGTTATTCTCACAGTGAAAAAATAAATAAATTTTACGTAGTAATGCGTCGTTTTCACCAACAATAATAAAAAAAATCATTGCAATATTTCTGCTATGTTTAGGAAATATGTTTTAAGTTTTAAAGCCGTTTTTACACTCTTTTCGAACGCCTATGTAATCTAATTTTTTATTTTAAATGCTTTAGGTTATATTCTATTAAATCAATGAAAAACTATTCCATTTTGTGTTCTAAAATATAATTATTTCATTTTTGTGAATACCTAAGTTAGGGTGTTTACATATTATATTTCCTTATAATTATATCTGAACATAGGAAGCATTACCCTACTTCCAGGTAGTTTTTAAGAAGTAATTGATTTAGAAACACTGAAATATTATATAGGGTGTCCTAAAATTAACGCAAGATTTGAATTAAATAGAAAACACAGTTTTTCGTCTTTTGAGTGTATGTTTTTTATTGAATCATAACAATTCCTAATATCTGGAGCCTCTAGTAGAAATTTCTCGATTACATATCGTTGTAACACACGAGATTTTTTTGCTTTGAAGTCATTTGACTGTTGTTTTAAAAATGCCCGTAATTTTAAATATATAGCCAAGTCAACGTTATGGTTTATACTCAGTGTAGTTTCTATAAAACAGCAGCCGCGGCATTAAATCTGGCACTTTTCTGCCTAGTAAAACTAATAACTATTGTAATAAAAAAATGGCAGGTCGTTGGGCGAACATGTTGTTTTTTTTTTTCTGAAGTAATCCATCTATCGAGGATTGAATATTATTATTTGAATAAAACGACGTGTACTCTACAAAATGATTTATATATATATACGTTAAAATTCTTGATTTTAGCTGCCAGACATGTTTCGGACTACACGTCCATCATCAGTGGCTTAAGGAACATTGTACAATGTTGTTAGTTGTGAGGGTCATACTTCATACAAAATTAACAGAGAGATTTTTTACATGGATTTTTGATTTAAACGTCTATACATATCTGTAAAATAATCACTTATTTAGGATGTGATGTAATATTATACGTGTAGGAATCTTACCATTTTGTTGGAAAAATTTGGTTGTTAAATTAATAAAATAAAAATTAAAATATAATTAAATTGTTGAACATTTGTCGATTTTTGTTGCTTGTATTTTTAGTTTTTTCCTTTTTCTCATCTTCAAGGAAAAACAATTTAGATTGAAATAAAAAATCTCTCTGTTAATTTAGTATGAAGTATGACCCTCACATCTAACAACATTGTACAAGGTTCCTTAAGATACTGATGATGGACGTGTAGTCCGAAACATGTCTGGCAGCTAAAATCAAGAATTTTAACGTATATATATAAATCGTTTTGTGGACTAGACGTCGTTTTATTCAAATAATGTTGTTATTTTTTGACAGTTATAAAGAATAAATAGAGACAGCGATAACATTAAAGACATATATAATAGAACAACTCCTTAACGGTAGGTATGTCAATAAAAAACGGTAAAACTACTAAAATTTAATTTCATGTATGATAATGTATGTACACCTATCTACTGGTATACAAAATAACTCGAAGCTTTAGATATTGTTAAATAATACTCAATACTATTAATAAAGATTAATGTATTGTGTACATTAATCTTTGCTATTAATTTAAAGGACTTTATCTAAAATAAGACACAGAACATCGAGGAGTTTAAAGATAATAAATAAAGATATGTGATCTATAATGAGCTGATTTTATGTATAAAATAAATCATACGGCAGGCTTTATTGGCTTAAGAACTCGACGAATTATTGTGGAACCAATTAGCATGTTATGATCATAGCCTCTTTTAAAATACAGGTAAAGGGATTATTTTTATTTATTTATTACCTATTTAAAAACATACTTCAGGTACATGGTTGTTTACAGATTAGTATTTAAGGAGAGCAATTTCTGAAATGAGATTCATTCTGAAGTTGTATGTTGAAGTTTATACAGTAATATTAAATTGTGGTTTGAAATTGTATTTGTGTTCTAAAAACATTTTTACCATGGCTAAAAACTTAGAAGTTAGTGCGTTGTTAGAAGCTCCAATGCGTACGAGCAGTCCGTTGCCTTTTGAAAAGGAAGGAACGCTGTATCTACACGAAAGCGACGAAGACTTTATTGAGTTCGAACGGGATTTACTGTTCAGACGGTATCTTAGTGGAGAGGAAATCTTCATGTACAGAGGAGAACATAATCCACATGATATACGAATAATATCCGCGAATGTCGTCCCGTGTAGACATAAGCGTCGGATCTTCTTGGCCTGGTTAAGGAGACAGGTCAAGGCTATGCGCAATGCGGTAAAGAGACTTCTAGAAATTGAAATAGAGCAACCGCAGCTGGAAGTCTATTTGGCGCGCTAAGTTTTTTTATTTGTGAAAATCAGAAATTATGTTAGTTTTTAGGTATGTAAATTAGTTTGTTATTTAATTTTATATTTTGTAAATTCTATGTATTTAGATTGTATATTTTTGTTTTGTAATTAAGACCTTTTGTTAATATTATTTTTTTTTTGTATTTTTAAATTTTATTTTAGGGTAATTTGTGATTATAATCAATTGTTTTGTTACTTAAAATAATAAAGATGCGTTTGGCTTTAATTTAATTTTGTAATTTTTAAATTCAATTTATTGTTTTTGTATATTTTTGTTGTTTTCTTTGCAATAAATGTAATATTATTATTAAATAAAAATAAGTTTTTTATTTTAGGTTAATTTACAATTAATTAATTATTTTGCTGAACAAAACCGTTGATTGAAATATTTAATATTTCAATCAACGGTTTTGTTCGCTTATTCATTGTAAAAGTGTTTTAACGTAGGAGAGCATGAATTTAATCAAGTGGTTATGTCTTTGAATTTTTCGTTTCTTGTATGGAACTGTTTCCAGAAATTTATTGTCTCTAAATATATAATTTGCTTTAATAAATATATTACTTATCCTCGATAAATTATTTAAATATAAATCATACATTACCTATGTTAAATTAAATATTCAATCAACGGTTAAATTCAACGTACAAGTTATAAAAAAAATTGTTTAGGATAGCAAATAAAAGAATTTTAAATACATAAAACAAATAATATACTTACTTATACATTTGCGTATATACAGGTTGTCCTTACAATATTATTTTTGATTTCTGTACTGTACGGCATGTTTGGAGCTAATTGATAGATCTCAATTTTCAGTTAATTGTTGACTGTGGAAATGGTACCATAGGAAATGCACAAGAATTTTTTTTATATTGATTTCGACTCGCTAAGGATATACCTATTGAACCTCATGGGCGATCTGAAGAGAATAAAAAGAAATTAACCCGAACCTTAAAAAGTTGAAGGTTATATATATGAATTTTTTCTATTTTCGGAAAAATGTCTAAAATACAAGGCAAAAATGGGTTTTAATGTAACAGATTTCGGCTATTCTAAAGGCAGGGAAAAGAAAATGACACATTTCTGCAGGGAAATTTTTGTGATTTTGTGTTCTTGAAGGCTACTAAAAGGCAAAAAGATAATAAAATTTTATATAACTAATTGTTTGACATAACTTAGTTTTCTAAATGACAATGGCAAAGATCGATTTATAATGGTCTGTAACAATGTGAAAAAAAAATGTATGCTATACAGGGAGTTCGTGGTTTTACCATCAGAACTTTAACAAAATGTGGCATAACTAATTTTTGGGTGGTTTACCTCTAAAAACATAGGTTGAACAACTTATGGTTTTTGAAATATGGGACGTTATTTTAGTAACCTACAATCTATGTAGTATCTATCCCCCATCTACCCAACCTGTAAACTTGATATTATGTAACTGTCCATGGACATTCATATTAAATTAAAGTTATTAATTTCCACTAATTTTATTTTTAATTTATGTACATTACACGTATTTGGCTACACAGTAGCTTCTTCTAAAATGGTAAAAGAATATCTGACATAAGCTCATTTCTGGGTTTTTCCATACATATTTTTTTATACGTTACACAATATTACTTTGTTTACCTGGAGTTTGTTTTCTATACTATTAGGTAAAAACAGGTAAGTAAAGTAATATAGTGTAAGGTATAAAAAAAATATATGGAAACCCCGGAAATGAACTCAAGTGGTAAATACCAACATAACAGTTTTTTACATTGAAATAAAATTTAAAGGTACAAGACAGGCAAACAATTTCAAAAGAGGAGAATTATTTATATTGGTTTTGTCGTTTAGAAGATTTTCTGTATTTCTTAATTTGTTAATTTCTAGTGCTTCTAGTAAAGTCAATTTTTTGCTATTAAAACTACGGTTATCTGCTATGAAATGATTGGAATAAGTAGAATTTGTATTATTAGCGATATATGAATTTTTATGTTCTTTCAAATGTGTTTTGAAATTGCGTCCAGTTTGACCAATATAAACTTTTGGACAATCTTTACACTTGAGTTGGTAAACCCCTGTGGACTCCAGTGTCCGACTAAAAAAAATGAAACTCGTAATTTAGAAAGTTTTTATTTTATATGTTTTTATTTGTTAGTATCAGTATATTTTTATTAATAATTAAACAATACACCAAAATTTAACAGCAAGTTGAGAAAATAAATAAAAAATAAACCCATTCCATCTAACCGTGAATGCAACTATATTTGCATAACCGTTGATTGAAATATTTAATTATTTCAATCAAGGGCATAACATAAATCTCGTGTGTTACAACGATATGAAATCGAGAAATTTCTACTAGAGGCTCCAGATATTAGGAATTGTTATGATTCAATAAAAAACATACACTCAAAAGACGAAAAACTGTGTTTTCTATTTAATTCAAATCTTGCGTTAATTTTGGGACACCCTATATAATATTTCAGTGTTTCTAAATCAATTACTTCTTAAAAACTACCTGGAAGTAGGGTAATGCTTCCTATGTTCAGATATAATTATAAGGAAATATAATATGTAAACACCCTAACTTAGGTATTCACAAAAATGAAATAATTATATTTTAGAACACAAAATGGAATAGTTTTTCATTGATTTAATAGAATATAACCTAAAGCATTTAAAATAAAAAATTAGATTACATAGGCGTTCGAAAAGAGTGTAAAAACGGCTTCAAAACTTAAAACATATTTCCTAAACATAGCAGAAATATTGTAATGATTTTTTTTATTATTGTTGGTGAAAACGACTCATTACTACGTAAAATTTGTTTATTTTTTCACTGTGAGAATACCATGCCTGAAAATCATAAAGACATTTAAATTAATGCCAAACGTGTCTTTATTATATTAAACAGCAAAATAATTAATTAATTGTAAATTAACCTAAAATAAAAAACTTATTTTTATTTAATAATAATATTATATTTATTGCAAAGAAAACAACAAAAATATACAATAACAATAAATTGAAATTACAAAAATTAAATTAAAGCCAAACGCATCTTTATTATATTAAGTAACAAGGGAATTGATTATAATCATAAATTACTGTAAAATACAATTTAAATAAGCAAAAAAAAGTTAATTTTATTTAATAATAATAAATGGCCTTTATTGCAAAGAAAACAACAAAAATATACAAAAACAATAAATTGAATTTAAAAATTACAAAACTAAATTAAAGCCAAACGCATCTTTATTATTTTAAGTAACAAAACAATTGATTATAATCACAAATTACCCTAAAATAAAATTTAAAAATACAAAAAAAATAATATTAACAAAAGGTCTTAATTACAAAACAAAAATATACAATCTAAATACATTGAATTTACAAAATATAAAATTAAATAACAAACTAATTTACATACCTAAAAACTAACATAATTTCTGATTTTCATAAATAAAAAAACTTAGCGCGCCAAATAGACTTCCAGCTGCGGTTGCTCTATTTCAATTTCTAGAAGTCTCTTTACCGCATTGCGCATAGCCTTGACCTGTCTCCTTAACCAGGCCAAGAAGATCCGACGCTTATGTCTACACGGGACGACATTCGCGGATATTATTCGTACATCATGTGGATTATGTTCTCCTCTGTACATGAAGATTTCCTCTCCACTAAGATACCGTCTGAACAGTAAATCCCGTTCGAACTCAATAAAGTCTTCGTCGCTTTCGTGTAGATACAGCGTTCCTTCCTTTTCAAAAGGCAACGGACTGCTCGTACGCATGGGAGCTTCTAACAACGCACTAACTTCTAAGTTTTTAGCCATGGTAAAAATGTTTTTAGAACACAAATACAATTTCAAACCACAATTTAATATTACTGTATAAACTTCAACATACAACTTCAGAATGAATCTCATTTCAGAAATTGCTCTCCTTAAATACTAATCTGTAAACAACCATGTACCTGAAGTATGTTTTTAAATAGGTAATAAATAAATAAAAATAATCCCTTTACCTGCATTTTCAAAAAAAGGCTATGATCATAACATGCTAATTGGTTCCACAATAATTCGTCGAGTTCTTAAGCCAATAAAGCCTGCCGTATGATTTATTTTATACATAAAATTTTATTTTCCCTGCCTTTAGAATAGCCGAAATCTGTTACATTAAAACCCATTTTTGCCTTGTATTTTAGACATTTTTCCGAAAATAGAAAAAAATTCATATATATAACCTTCAACTTTTTAAGGTTCGGGTTAATTTCTTTTTATTCTCTTCAGATCGCCCATGAGGTTCAATAGGTATATCCTTAGCGAGTCGAAATCAATATAAAAAAAATTCTTGTGCATTTCCTATGGTACCATTTCCACAGTCAACAATTAACTGAAAATTGAGATCTATCAATTAGCTCCAAACATGCCGTACAGTACAGAAATCAAAAATAATATTGTAAGGACAACCTGTATATACGCAAATGTATAAGTATATTATTTGTCTTATGTATTTAAAATTCTTTTATTTGCTATCCTAAACCATTTTTTTATAACTTGTACGTTGAATTTAACCGTTGATTGAATATTTAATTTAACATAGGTAATGTATGATTTATATTTAAATAATTTATCGAGGATAAGTAATATATTTATTAAAGCAAATTATATATTTAGAGACAATAAATTTCTGGAAACAGTTCCATACAAGAAACGAAAAATTCAAAGACATAACCACTTGATTAAATTCATGCTCTCCTACGTTAAAACACTTTTACAATGAATAAGCGAACAAAACCGTTGATTGAAATATTAAATATTTCAATCAACGACAAAACTACCTTTGGTTATTACTACCACTACTGTTGAATCGGCAACATCTAGTTTTTCGACGGCGTTTCAATTGATACGACGAAAATATTCAAAGGTATTAATTCGTATAGTCGCCGCAACATATGGGATGACGCCTGTTACCGGGTAGGTTTTCTCTGGGAGAGGGGTAAGGCGAGCATAGAGGGGCGCATTGTCCTTACCCCGCAAGCGACGACCCCCTCTCGCCCGGCGTTGCGTATCTTATTAAATATTTCAATCAACGCTTATAGGTATATTAGTCATCGGCCAAACTGTTTCTTATATTATGTTATGCCGTTTATTGAAATAATTAAATATTTCAATCAACGGTTATGCAAATATAGTTGCATTCACGGTTAGATGGAATGGGTTTATTTTTTATTTATTTTCTCAAGTTGCTGTTAAATTTTGGTGTATTGTTTAATTATTAATAAAAACATACTGATACTAACAAATAAAAACATATAAAAAAAAAAACTTTCTAAATTACGAGCTGTTAAGTGGGTTAGTTCTAGTAACTAACCCACTTAACAGCCCTAAATAATTGTATTTTTATTAATTGTTTAATAATAATATTGCGATGGTCACCACACTGATCAAACCAAAACTGGTCATGTTCCCGTATAACTAAAATTAAGTCATGTTTTATATTTTCTACCAACCCATTTTTTAATTTATATCTGTCACATAAATCTCCAAATTTTTTTAGTAGGCAACTAACTAATAAACAAAATTTGTGTGTTGGTCTCTTTAAACTCATGATTCCATCCGCTCCATAATTTTTATTGAAAACCAAGGATTCGTGGGGCCGCACGACTACGTCCTCGTCTAGAATGAAGCACTTTTTACATTCAAGGCATTTAGTTTTTTTTAACATAAAATGTGCCAAATATCCAGCAACGTAAGTAATCGTGCAATCTTCTATGGTTGGCTCGACGTCGATTTGGTGATCTGTGGATCAACTATATATCAACTTCTTCAGTTGATGTTCGTAATATTGAAGACTTGGCTTTAATAAAAACTGTTTTAGTTTGTGAATATGGAGTTACAGATGTGTCCTTTACATCGTCATCTCATTCACAATTTGCACCAGCTGTTGCTTGTAGGCGAATGTGGATATTTTGTTGTAATCCAATTCTTAATCCTTTTACTTTGGGATATGGATTATATCCACCCCGGGTTCTAACGACAGAAAAGAAATTCTCTAACGGATCCTGGTTTAATCGAGATGTGAGCAGATACACCATTCCCTCTGCCACGGCGTTATCCCACAGTTGAAGTATCCCGGTGATAGTCCACCTGAATCCCTCTAGGCAATAGATATTATTGCGTTCTTTGCCATTTTCGACAAACCGGATGTTAGAAAACAATTCCAAACCTTCATGAAGCGTTTTCATGGGTAAGTTATTTTTCGTACTTAAACCTCTCTTGAACGGATTGGGATCTGACAGACATTTCGCATTGAGAACGTCAAAAATATTATTTACTTTTTGAGCCAACAAATTGTTGTACAGTCCCGGAGATTTATAATACAAAGATAGGGCCAAATCTTTTTCGTCCTGGTTCCATTTTTGCGATTTTTTGTGAAAAACTTGCATTTTAGTAAATACTTGGACTGCTTTGCTACGCTTATTTAATAATAATCTCAAGACAAATTTTGGGTCGCTCTGAGCTCTCAAACGTGAACATTTACGACGCAACCTCAGATTTTTTTGATTCGTACAAGTTAGTTTATTTCATTTTTCTTTGTATATATATATATATATATATATATATATATATATAGAGATTTAGGTACTTGGGTATTCCCCTATTGGTGGATGACAATCACGTGACGCCAGCGCGTAGAGGTAACATGTTGTTATACAGAACTAAGCAACTATTGATACATCGCACTTTTGCTATTTTACTGGAAATGATGGATCAGCAACTTGTCGTCGTGGGAATATCTTATTATATTTATACAGGATGAACCATACATAACTCGGTCAGATAGAAAGTGACCCTTGTCCTTTCTTCCGGACGGATCTGCAACTCCCTTAGTTAGTGAATTCTCTAGGAACGCCCACGCCAGTGATATATTTTGTATTGTACAATTTTATCAGATTCACTTGCTTAATAACTTTATGTTATTTGAATAACCTTTATACAACCCCATCTTGAACAATTAGTAGAACACTAGCCCCTTCACTCTAATGAGTTATTTATAATGCCTATAATCCTAATACGTCTACCGTAATCTTTATACATTTTTAACTGCGGAAATTTTATATGAAAATGTTAAATATTAAAATCAATATTCTTACCAGTTACGTCAATTAGATGCTATTTACATATTTTACAATGTTTATATAAATATAACAACATTAAAATACCTAGATACTACAAAATACAATCAGACCAACAATTTAAACATTAATATCTTCGTCATCAGGTTTTTTCGTTGACCTACGTGCTCGTTGTGATGTGAACTTTACAGATGGTGCGACCGAAAAAGCTGTTCGGATGTTAACGTTGTTGCGGAAGTCAATGATGATGTTTCTGATGTTGGTGATGATGCTTCGCTGCTGATGTTGATGATGCTGACTGTGATATTGTCACACCCGGTATATTGTAATAAAAATATTGCATCCGGTCGAACTAGCTATTTTACGCTGATTTAATAATTTATAAAAGTTCATCAAAGTTTATACTATGACTTTAGCATCGGTACTGTACCTAATAAACAAATTGCAAAGTCAACAAAGTAAAGTTATAAATATTATTGTAACAGGAAGTTACGGGGGATTTTGATTTGCACTTCGGTGTAGTAAAGATTGAAGAGAGTGGTTGGAGACTTGGCGGCACGGACCATGAAGTCTCCTCACGTTGGAGCATATATGTGTCCGAATGCTCCGCCAGGTTCTCTAACCACAAAACTCTCTATTTTTGGGTTCTTGAGTAGTGTCTTTTAAATTTATTTAACGTGTACCTATATAGCATTAATTTTAATTATAAATTTTAAATATTCTTTGAAAGTGAAATTACGGAAAAAAGATCAGCTGTGTCGTCAAAGATATTTGAAATGTAAGTGCCAATTTTTATATATTGTAACTTTGATGAATTTATTTTGAAACATGTCCTTTTTTCCATTGAATTGATTCTCTTATATTTTAAATAGTTGATTTAATAAATAATAGTAAAATATATTTGACTTTCCTTTTATTTTTAATATAGTTTCTTTCAATTTAATCAAATAACTATTAACTGAGAGACGCCGCTCAAATACAGACCGTCACTCGTTTACGAGGGAGAATCAATAAGATCCTCTTTCGTGAGCGTGATGTAAGTGGGCGATTCTCGAGTAGCTAAACAAGCCAAGCGAGTAACTAAATTAATTAACATAACTTAATGAAACGCAAACCCTTCTTTAAACTCTTTTATAAATATTTAACTCAGTAGAGCACGCTTACCTGAATCTTTAAATACTAAAAACATAAGGGAGGCTCTACCCTTATTTTCTAACTCTCAAATTGGGACTAGGTGAAGGCACCGTTCCTATAAAATCCATATTCTTATATTTATCTCTTTCTTATTTGTGACAATATTACCTAGTGATCCTGAAGCTGGTGACACCAAAGGCGTATCTTATTCTTCAGCAGTCAACCTGTTATCAGATATATTTATTTTAGTATTCAAATAGGTATTATTAAATACCTTTTTTCTTAACCGTCTCCACCAAACAATCAACCACCGGCCCGATTTCAGCAGACGGCTGAGAACCGCACTGACAAAAAAATCAGTTACGGAATTAGTTTTGGCTTTTATGCACTCAATTTTATACTGAAAATTTGCTAAATAAAGAGCCCAGAGTAGTAAACGATTAGCGTATGTTTGGGGTATACCTTTATATTCTCCAAGAATATGCACGAAATGTTTATGATCAGTTCTGAGAATAAATTTAGTTCCCCATAAATATTGTTCAAACATTCTTACCCCATATACGATTCCCAATGCTTCCTTGGATGCATGCGTACTTCTTTTCAGCTGGCATTAATGTTCGTGAGACACACGCAATCAGTCTCTCATTTTCCACGTGCCATAGCGTTGCTGTGATAGCATTCTGGATGCCTTTATTGTTAATACTAAAAGTAACGATGGATTGAAATGAATCAATGCAATACCGCTGGCTATTTCTTTCTTGATACTTGATCACAACAACAACATTCAATTTTACGTTATTTTTATGTAAATATTTCCAGTTTTGTTGAATTTTTCACGGTCCTTGTGGTTTAAGCTTTATATTTTATAACAATCTAACCTGTAACTGTGGATAGTTTTAATTCTTTGTACAATTCTACGTCTTGTACTGCTATCCGTGCTGGTACCAGAGCTCTGACGAGGCATTAGAGGGCTGTAACAGAAAAAAAAAAGATAATAAAATTTGAAGAAAAAAACTATAAATAAATTACCTATAACTTCAGGCAATTCTTCGACGCTTTGTTGTCCTGTCCGTGATTGTTTTCGAGTTGTCCAGTTGGTTTTCTGAACTAAAATGAAGAACGCGGTGCGTTAATTAATTACGTATAATTCTTTAAATAAAGCAACTACTACAATGTTAGCTTAAACAAATTATACCTATTAACAAAACCTTTCCAATTCTTATTACTTCTTCAGCCGAACGTAAGCTGGTGCTCGATGAGGATGTATCAGATGGAATCGGAGTTTTTAGTTGCCTTGGTTGCGTTCACAGGAACAGAGTTTTTCTTCAACAGACGCTTTCCAGGAAAATTTAAAAAATCCTCAGTTTTAAAATGGTTGGAGCACACTAACTTAAATGGTTTCCATACCCAATTTTCTGGCTGAATTCCCAAGGTAGTAAGTCATATAATATGTCGTAAATTTTCATCTTCTGGAATTCTACAAAATGTATAATAGTATTTGTATAGATGCCTCATATTCATATCAAAATACAAGCCTTAGCAATTGAAATAATTAGTATTTTGTCTTTAGGTATTAAAGTTTACTACCAATCAACCTAGATTTGAATACACGACACTGCATTTTTGGTTATGCTCACATTATTACTTACTGATGAAATGAAATTCCTTCTGGGCTACGTTTTCTATAGTTTTTGCACGATTTTACAACACAAGCCATTGTTTATAGAACTTACACAAACACTAAAACGATCAAAACCAACAAATCACAAGAAATTAACACGAAAATCGTAACGAATATAATATTAAAGAAACATAAACCGTTTTCATGTTCAAACTAAAGACAGACGGTCTACAATTTGCAGCAGCCAACATAAAACACCGGACTCTGATTGGCCGGAATTGAAAATTCCCGCTTTAATAGACGAATCATAGTTTAACAGCAAATTTGTTTTCCGACAGTTGGTACGACAACAAGGAGCATGGCGGCACCCGTACCGTCCTCGGAAAATCGTATGCGCACTCGTCGAAGCGCGTTCTCCACCCTCTATATCTCTGGTAAAGCTGCTTTAAATTATACGTTTTTCTTCTACACATCAGCTCACTTCTATTTTGGTTGAAAAAGGAACGACAAACTGTGAGAATTATACCTAGTTGATCAAGAAGTGTTTCTACACGTTACAGGAGTATGTTGTGGCTTGCTCTAACGTGTCATGACTTGCTCTGTAGGCTGCGATAAGTATTTCAACCAGTGTGTCATATTACTCTATAGTGTAATTATGTGTATTTCTTGTCTTTTATATTATACATCTTTTTGTATTTTATTTATACACTTGTATTGTTTAGATTTATTTTTGTTTAATTACCTATGTAAATGTAAAGTAGTCGTTTATATTTTTGGACTTGCCAATGTATACCCAATACTGGCCAATTATTATTATTATGCCAACACTCAGGCGTGAGGCCTCGCATCGAATTAAGTTATTAGCTTCTAGGGCACAGCGGACAGATTTCTTAATCTGGTTAGGTAGTCCTGTTATTGACAATGCGTTTTACCATTTTCAAAATATTAACAGTTTGTTTCTCCATAATAGATGCGTGCAGTTTATCAGCGTTGCTCTGAAGAAGCTGACATGCTCAGCGCAACGTTAGGTAGTATAAATTGATGAAGGATTTATTCATTCTTTCTGAGCATAATGCACTTAAGAATTTGTAAGTGCTTCTTTTACACCTAGTTGTCGGCGAAAGAATCTAAATTGACCTCGAAAAGTTATTGGTAATCTTTAAAATCCATATTAATATGTAAAATTGTAGACAAGGAAATAAGTACGATAATCACAAACACCAAGGAAAGTTGATTAATTAAATGTATTGTTTAGATTAAATAGCTGATTACTAAGACTAAAGTTTTCCTAAACTAAGTAAGTTTTTTGAACACGAAAAAGTAACTGTAACTTGAATACATCTCAAAAGTAACTTGTACATTTGCAGAGTTACTAGTTACGTATAAAGTAAAGTCTACTTCAGGAGTAACTAGTTGTTACCCCTTAAAGTAACTGCAACTTCAAAATAACCGTTACTTAAAGTAACGACTACATTAAAAGTAACTCTGACTTTAGCGAGCGACACGTAAAACTTCAGTAAAGTGAAAGGTTAGGATATGTTGCTACAGACAAAGCTCTGAGCTAGCTATTCTATTTTTTTTCTAATACTAACTGTATTATTTAATATTTTCTTAATTTTAAATAGGTTACGTAATTATGTGCTGTAATTTAAGTAATAAAAACGTTTGATCTTAATATTGTTTATATTATTAATTTGGATTGTAATCCAAAAATACACGTAGCTGCTGCTAAAGACACATAACAACAATTAAAATTTAAGGAATAAGGCTTAAGAATTCTAACCAATCAGAATGAAGTACGGCATTTGTTTATATGCCTTCATTCTGATTGGTTAGAATTCTTACATTTTATTTTTTCTTATGTGTCTCTACCATGACAAAAAAAGTTATATTTTAATTCTCTAGGAGTGCAAATAGGCTTCTGTACATTCAACAAGATTCTAGATAGATTTTAATTTTATTATGTATTGAGGACACACAATGCGTAGTTTTTAACTTAAATACCTACGTGTAACGTTGAAATATAACAATTTACACTAAATTTGGGTCCTCCGAAATACATAACAAAAGTGAAATCTGTCTAGATTCTTGTTTAATGTACAGAAGCTATTTTCACTTCTAGAAAGTGAAAATATAACTTTTTTTTCTATAAAATAAATAAATATAATGTAAAACCATTATTATGGGATACGCCACTGGTATTAATATTTCCATGTAGCATCTTGTCAAAATCAAAACAGCGACGTTGCCGCAACGGTGGAAGAAACATCCGGAGTGACAAGAAAGTCCGATGTTTTTCCTCGCTTTCTCCCATGTAGTTGTTTGTTATTGTCTGCGCCCAACGCCCAAACAAACTATAATTTATGAATGAAATGTGATATCTCTCACAGATCTAGGAAGGGGGAGATAAAACTGTTTACTTTTCCAAGCGATCAAACATCATTATTTGCAGATATCGATAATGCCAAACTTCCGCTGTGTGTAGATTAATCTTTGGTATAGTTTAACCATAGTCTAATAAATAATATATTATTTATTAGACTATGGTTTAACAGCCGTTCAATCCTGATCATATAAAAAACGTTCATTAAATGTATATATTTTATTTAAATTAATTATATTAAATTTAAAAGTTATTTGATGGTGTGTTTCAATGTTATTTATTTATGAAAATACTCGCAAACCAGCAAAACCGTACGCCACTGGTACATAAAACGAACTCGAAACGACGAAATTGGTACAACGTTGCCATTTTTTCTATCTGTCCTTTTCTATCTTATGTATTATCTGCCAACTTATGTCTGATTGTAAACAAATGTGAATTATGAATGAAATTTCAGATAATGTCATATCTCTCGAGTTTCTAGATCGAGTTTCTAGATCTGTGATATCTCTCTATTAGAGTTAATACATCGATGCACCAAATACAGGCGAACTAATTGGCCCAAGATATGCAAACAGCGGATTAATACAGGGTTCACCTTTGAGTCCCATCCTGTTTAACATTTATACAAAGGATATGGAAGCAACAATGGAGCAAGGAGGCACATTGCTACAATATGCAGATCACATAGCCATCATAACCAAAGGGAAGAACTATGGAACAAAGCAGAAAGATGATTGATTCATCAGTAACTAGATTAAACGAATGGATGACACACCATGGGAAAAACAAAAACCAACTTATGAACTATCAAAATCAACAATTCTAGTATTGAATGGACAGAGGAATATAAATATGGAGGAGTTTGGTTGGATAAACTTATGAAATGGACCAAACATGTAGATACTTGTGTTGGCAAGGCAACTATATAAGCAACGATTAATGTACACAATAGATAGTCAGCGTATATGGGAAATAAAACAAAAATTGAAACTGTCTCGACACGAGCTACATCTATTAGAAAAACATGCAACCATGGAAATTGTAGATGGCGTTATATGTATTGTGTTGAAATAAAATAATCATATGGGCAATGTTAGACAAGGACGAGTATACTTTCCCCTACGAGGTGGGAGTTTGTTTTTATATTATAGGTATCATATATGTACTACTGTGCAGCAGTGTTTTTTGTCGGGTAATATAATCTATTGAGAAATATGGTATACCTATCTACGCAAAGATTAATGTGTATGTACGAAAATAAAAAAAAATACTATAATAGTATAAATATACAGGGCTGGTTCATTAAATGTTTTAGACAATAATTTTAAATGACTAAAATAATATTATTTTAGTCATTTAAAATTTCGGATATAAGGATGCATCAAAAAGTTATACTCGTATTTAAATTAACGAAATTTGGCGTTATAGATAGGACTTCCGGTTATTACCTGATTCAGTTTTAAGGATCAAACTCAAACAGCAGATTCAACTTGTCGTTAACATTATGAAAAAATAAATCATAGAGGCGGGTAATTTAATTAAAGGGACATACAGGCGTGAAATGCTACCCTAACTTTTTTATGCACATTTTTTGCGTGTGTTTCAATTCGGAGATGTAAAATCTAACAAATTATATACGTAATAAATGTATCCTTCTGTGATATTGATAGAAAGTCATCGTTATCGCGTAATATCGATTTTAAGAAATATTAATATTAAAAAGGCTGTGCTTTTGACAAGTTGCTGAAGTAAATAAGGTTTGAAATTTCCAGCATGACAATAATTATTTAATAAAATACGGTTTCGAAATGCAGGATGTAAAAAATTAGAATTTTTAATTTGTTTTTAATGAAAATTTAAATCTATTGAGAAATATGGTCCAGGGTTTTTGTGAAATGTATTTTACTCCAAAGATTCTACTCATCGATTATAACCGAATGAATTTATTCAAAAATATCTATACTAGTAAAATAACACAATTATCTACCATTTACGAACGCCTATGTAAACAAAATTGTTATGCTGCATGTTGTAGGTTATCCGTTAAGTGGTTTTTGAGTTATCACGGATACAAATTTTTTCTGACCCTTTTATAGAATTTTCACGGACGCCTATGGAACATTAATTTTTGTCGTGTATTTTTAACACCAATTCAACTAGTTAAATATAAAATTTTTACATTTTAATTTTTTTTTGTTTTACCCCTTTTTTACTATTTACGAACGCCTATGTAAATAAAAATTTTATTCTGCATTTTTTAGGTTATCTTATATGAAAGCTATATATAATTCGCCAATTTTTCTGGTATATTTGGAAAACATTTTTTTTTCGTTTTTGACCCTTTTTTAAGACTATTTTCGAACGCCTGTGTGAACTAATTCTTTTATTTAACATTTTTTAGGTTATATTCTATCACAACTATAAAAAATTATTCAATATTTCGGATAAGTTTAAGAACTATGATTTTTTAAATTTTTGAACCCTCTTTTAAACCTTTTGCCTACGCTCAATGGTAATCGCCACCTATAAATATCCTGTAGTATTTTCGTACCAAATGTGGTTAAAATCCTGTTACCTATCACGGATACAAATTTTTTCTGACCCTTTTATAGAATTTTCACGGACGCCTATGGTACATTAATTTTTGTCGTGTATTTTTAACACCATTCATCTAGTTAAATATAAAATTTTTTACATTTTAATTTTTTTTTTATTTTACCCCTTTTTCTACTATTTACGAACGCCTATGTAAACAAAAATTTTATACTGCATTTTTTAGGTTATCCTATATCAAAGCTATATATAATTAGCCAATTTTTCTGGTATATTTGAGAAACATTTTTTTTTTTCGTTTTTCACCCTCTTTTTAAACTATTTTCGAACGCCTGTGTGAACCAATTCTTTTATGGAATATTTTTTTAGCTTATATTGTATCACATCTATGAAAAATTATTCCATATTTCGAATAAGATTAGGAAATATATATTTTTTATGTTTTGACCCCTTTTCCACTATTTACGGACGCCTATGAAAGTAAGTTATTCATGACACATTTTATAGGTTATATTCTATCAAAACTATAAATAACTAGTTAATGTTTCTGCTATTTTTAAGAAATACGTTTTTTTTTTAAATCTTTTTTACCCCATTTTACACTATTTTCGAACGCCAATGTGGTCTAATATTTTATGTTCAATATTTTAGGTTATATTCAATTAAATGCGTAAAAAATTATGCAGTATTTCGGATAAGTTTAAGAACTATGGTTTTGCCTACGCTCAATGTTTCCCAAAATCTAATCAGCTCCTTGCCATGTCCAATAGTATTTTTGTACCAAATTTGGTTAAGCGGTTTTTGCGTTTTCGTGGATACAGACAGACAGACATTTTTTTAAAACTACTTATTAGCTCTCCATATCATATAGGTATGTAATATATGAACATATTATGGAGACTATTAGTTTCATGAAAAAAATATTTTTTTTAATTTCACCGGAAATACTTGTTTATGTATAAAATAACCAAAAACAAGTATTTCCGGTGAAATTAAAAAAATTTTTTTTTCATGAAACTAATAGTCGCCATATATACATATATGATATGGAGAGCTAAAAATATTCACAAAAAAATAACTACGCAGCCAAAGATTAACTTATTAATCTTTGGTAGTATCAAAGATTAAATTAAATTTAATATATTAATTCTCTTCAAAACATAATCAGTAGGTATGAAAACAATGAAAATCACAATAACAGAGACAGACTAATATAATAGGTATACCTAATATAATATAGGTAGCAATGATAATTTTTTTATTATAGGTATTATAAGATCCACAACAATCTTGTTACATCTTTGCCACATTGTCTACGTGAAATATTTAAAATATATGTAATAAATTGAAACCTAGTCCATTCTTAAGTGGAGTTATAATTTTGACAAAGAATAATGTACATTAATAAATACCCAGGTATTTCGATTTCGGTATTGGTATAAAAGTCCAATATCCACGAAATAAATTTAATATAATAATCATTAATCCATGCCATACAACATGTTTCAAGACTAGACCAGTCCCATAATCAGTGGCGAGCAATAATTAAATCAAAAGCTTTTAGCTTTTAGATATTTAGATTTTTTTATATACATCAACAAATTATTACAATGGAGTCAAAAGTATGTTTCTATCTACGCTTTTCATTTAATGATTGTTCGCCACTGTTCATGGGACTGGTCTAGTCTTGAAACATGTATGACATGGATTAAATATTATTATATTAAATTTAATTCATAGAGATTAGGCTTTTATTTCAATACTGTACTTGTAATAAATCACCCTGTGTGTTTCTTTTACCGACGAATCGGCAACAGCACGACACACACCACATTCGCTTGTTTTTTTTCTACCCTCCCTACGTATCCCCTCCAGATTAATACAGAATTTCATCAATCTCTCTCTCTGACAATACAGCATTGCCGGTGCATATCTGTTGCAAATGATGTAAATAATTGTTATACGTTGCGTTTTGTTTCTGATATTAATAAACTACAAAACGGTTTCTGGCTGTGACAATACTGCTCTATGCTGTGTACGCTAGTATACGCCACGTAGTGGCTGGCATACTTAGAGATATTCTGATTTTAATGCATTGGGCTGACTATCTATTGTGCAGATTAATCTTTGATATAAGGGTGTGAATAGGGTTGCCAGATATATTATTTCAAAAATATATACAATTATATGAGATTGAATTAAAATATATGAGAATTTTATGTCCTGCAAAATACCTACATTTTTGAATGAATACAAATTGAAAAATAAACTCTTTATTCTATTGTAGGTATAATTAAGTTAAACATAAATTTCATTCAGTAGCACATAACTACAAATTAAAGAAAAAATACACGCACTGCGGCATTATTTCAATTTTACATGAATCATGTACCTAAACCTTGAAATATGTATCTACACAAGATAATATGATTATTAAACCAAACTAAAACTGAAATATTAAATTCTATAATACAAAGAAACGATGACATAGGAGGACAGTTTAAAACCTCTTAACAATTAATTTGTTTTTTGGTATTTCAAACAACTGCGGCATTCTGGTAATAATTTAAGGTCTGTTAAAGCTTAATCATAAAAATCATTACAGCAGGAAATACCAAAATTTAGTGTTACCGTTGTACGTGCAACTAGGGTTGCCACATGCTACTGGCCACCTGGCCTGGCACGGGCGTATCTATTAATGAAAATATATGAGAAATAGTCTCATATTGAGCATGTTAATAGGAGATATGAGAAAGAATTAATATATATGAGTCTCATATTAAAAATAGGAGGTCTGGTAACCCTAGGTGTGAATATAATGAGATCTCTGACAAAAACATGGTATGGTGGGACGCAGGTCCCAAAATATTACTAATATTGCTATTGTAACGAGTCATCTCGATTATGGAACAACATACTTAAGACTTCCAAATATAATTCGAATAAATTGGATAGGATACAGTAACAAGCACTCAGAACTTTTACAGGGTATATGAAATCAACGCCAATAAATGCTTTATTAAATGAAACTGCAGAACAACCTTTATATTTGAGAAGAATTTGGATATGCACAAAATTAGCAGCTAAGAGCATGCTGTATAATAAAAATATTCTTGCAGGACAATTTTTGGAACTGTACGCCAATTACAATCAGAACCACACTAACTGGAGAACAGTGCCGTCACCAGCCTTACTGGGAGGAATAGATCACATACTTCAATACTCACATGTCTGTAATACATCAAACGGAGGATATATTGTGTTACAAATTCGATTATCATGTACAATTGCACCATATAGAATACATAAATAGTAAACTAAACAAGGCTGATAAAAACAATGATCAATTACTTAATGAGATGCTGGATAAAAGTTTGACTAATTAACACAGAATTTTTGCAGACGCATCAAAAGACCCGAATAGTAGAAAATGTGGTATCGGTATATATTGTGACTCACAGCAAATATCTAATATTAACTCTATTATTTTAACTGTGGTGATAGAGACTAGTATTGCGAGGAAAGGTACCTATCGATTCACAAAATGACTACGCAACATTAAGTACAAAAGGGGAGATATATTCATGTGAGGTAGAGGGAGCTCTCATAGAATTGGTTTGGGCACCTGGGCATTGCGATATCAAGGGAAATGAAGCAACCGATCGCTTAGCAGCACTGGGAAGGAACAAATTGGTTGTCAGTCGTCCAAATTTACTACACTTCTCAGAGATATTGAATGTTACTAGAGCTGAGTTGGATGAGGTTTGGTTTGGGACAATAGATACAAGCAGTGGTCAAAAACAAACGGAAGAAGATTTGAAGTTGAACAGCAAGTACGGAAAGAAAGAAGGTTTTCGGATATGGAATACGAAGAGAGAAAACTGATAACCACAATATGTTGTATGAGGACACAACATTGGCACACGCCGCAACACTTACATAGAAAAGGAATTAAAGAAAATTCGAATTGTGAGTGTGGAGAATTGGGCGATTTGAATCACATTATATTAGGATGCGGTCAACAAGATAGTCACAGGAAAAAATTATTGAAAACTATTGTAAAGCACTATCAACAGCCAACCCAAATTAGTTAGGGTCACTGCACCTGCTATATAGAAGTCCGCATAGATCATTGACATTTGCATTTATTTCCAGAATCTAAAATATCATCAAATTACTTTCCCTAAAACATTCCCATAGCAGTCATCCAATAAGTTTACCTTATCCTACAATCAACCAAAAGGTATGGGCGAGAAGAACCCAGGCGTACAGGTGATGTGCTCCTTTTGGTGAAGAACGAAACGAAGACAGAGGAAGACAGCGGCCTGAATGCATACAGATGCAAGTGACCATAACTGATAAAGAAAATACTTTATAAATTTGTTTCATTAATATTAATTATTATATATTAAGATTAAGAAGAAGAAGAATATAAGTGTAAATAATAGTGTAGAATGTTGTGCACAATTTGTTCCGCTAATCTCGGAAAATCAGGGTATAGAATTCAGTGTGCCGGTACATGTGGTGCCTGGGCACATTTATCATGTGCTGGTTATAACCAACAAGACATTAAAGAACTCAAGAAGCTTAATATCGTATGGTTGTGTAAGTCCTGTGAGAGGAAGGTTAGAAATAGAAATGAAAACTCTCTGATAGTGATGGTTCTGTCTCCGATACCAATATAGAAAAGGAAGAAGAGGAGACCAGTCACGGGACATCATCTAAACGGTTGTCGCTAGTTTTACCACCTAAAAAGAAGAGCCCCATCGCTAACCTGCTATCAACGGATAAGCAAGAAATGCGTCTGGGACTCGAAGCGTTGGTGATGAGGTTATCAAATAAAATTGATAATTTTGAAGAATCACTAGCCTTTATTAATTCATATATGGAAGAATTTCGAACATCAATACGAGAGATGGTGGCGGAAAATAGGAGTCTGAAGAAGGAGACCGATTTGCTGAAAACCAAATTCAGCAAATTGGAATGTGAAGTCGACGACTTAAAAAAAGCTGCTTATAACCAGCGAGAAGCAGAAACACGCTCTCATAATTTAATAATTATGGGTCTGCATCAAGACGAATGCAATAATTTAGAAAATGACATAAAAAATGTATTGGTGGGCATTGGCATACCACTTAAAGCTTCAAATTTACATTAATATCTGTATAGTGGCAAAACAAAGCATATATAATATTTATTACGATTGATTCATTTATAAATGGAGGCTTTAAACATTCGCAATTTGAATATTCGATCTATTGTGCCTAAATTTAATAGTTTTAAGACATATGTTTTAGAGAATAAGTTCGATATTATAGGTCTACCCGAAACGTGGTTGAATTCCGGTATTATGGATGAGCTGATTAATATTCCGTGCTATTCTTTGGTGAGGAGAGATAGAGAGGGTGAGCGGGGAGGAGGAGTCTTATTTTATATTAGAAACAATATAACTGTTTTTCAAATTGAAGATATGCAATTCACTTTTGCGGAACAAATATGGTTATCATTTAAACTTGGCAAAGTTAACAATATTATAGGACCCATATACAGGAGACCTGCTTATGTTTCAATAGAGGATTTTCTTCTGGAATTTGAGGAGAACCTCAGCAGAAATCTGATCAGTTCTGGGAACCTGAATTGCATTGGTGATATTAATATTAATCTTTTAAATGTTAACGACCAGTACTGCCAGCGGTTTTTGCTAATTCTTGATGATTACAATTTAAAACAGATAGTGGATGAGCCTACCAGGCATGGGCAGGGGTGTATGTCTCTTCTCGATCCAGTCATGTGTTCGAATATTAAGCTTTGTCATCCGTTAAGGTTGATCACGCAGTAGACTTTTCCGATCATTTACCAGTTATTGTTAATCTAAGGATCAGTATCAATAAGCTCAAACCTTTCCTATATACCTTTAGATACTTTCGACAATTTAACCAACATTCTTTTTATTCAGAACTCGTGCGAATGCCATTTCATAACATTTATTACTTACCGCATATTGAGGATAAGGTTCAGTTATTTAATAATTACTTAATACAAATATACGACACACATGCTCCGATCAGAACAGTCCGCATATCTAAAAAAAAAGCACCTTGGGTTACTGATGAATTAAAGCACTTTCAAAAGCTTAGACAAAAAGCGCTAACCAAATATAAAAAAATAAGACTGATGCGAACTGGTCGGCATACAAACTACTCAGGAATTTTGTAACATCCGAAACCAATACTCGAAAGAAAGAATTTCTTAAGAATAGTATTCAGAATGGAACTTCCCGGGACAACTGGACATGAGCCTTTATGGAAAAAACAAAGAAAATCTCCCCCATAACCCGAATAACCTCGATAATAGGGAGTTAAGGCAAAGCCAGTGACGTATACGTATACGTAAACGTATCTTTTGACATCTACGCATGCGCTCTTTAACTTTATGATACGTTTAACGATACGAAGGCCATATACATATGTACCTACCTCTACGCGTATCGTATACTTAAACGTATTGAACCGATTGTTGTCGGAATTACCTACATGAACTTGTACGAATATCTAGAATAGAACAAGAAAAACTGTGGTGAATCTATATTAAAAATTAAGCTAAGCTATTTTGCAATAAATACTTTATTATTATTAGTAGTAGTAGTTTATTTTGTAACAATTATAAACATTTTTCGGTTATTGTTTATGGGTATACATAATAATAAAATATATAAGTATTTGGTTAATATTAACAACATAGTAAATAGAAAAATCTAAAAGAGTATTTTTCTCAAGTAAAGTGTGATCTCTCCCTTCCGCATATACGATACGTATTGGATGGCACCTTAACTCTATTTTGAATGAGTGCTTATCTAGTGTAAACATAGCCAAAATCTCACGTTTACGTATGGAGATACGTATACGTCCTTAGTTTTGCCTTAACTCCCTATTATAAATAATCATTTTGTTAACCTTTCACATGTCCCTTATGACCAGGATCTCTTTGATTTTTATGCTAATAATCGCAGACACAATGCTGGCAGCTTTAAGTTTGAATTGGTTGCCTTGGATCAGGTAGAAATTGCTCTTTCTAGAATCAGAACCAATGCTGTTGGTAGCGATCGTATCTCTGTAGAAATGTTAAAGAGAGCATGTCCTTTCTTATTGCCGATTTTGACTAACATGGTTAATTTATGTATTGAATCGTCTGTATTTCCTGATGGATGGAAACTTGCTCATGTAATTCCAATTCCTAAAAAACCTTGCCCAAAGGCGGTGGGGGATTTGCGACCAATTAGTGTTCTGCCTGCCATCTCCAAGATCGTCGAGCGTATCTTATTTGACCAGATAAAAGTGTATGTTGAAAACCATCGTCTTCTGCTAAGTACTCAGTCCGGTTTTCGATCTAACTATAGCTGTTATACGGCCTTGCTTAAGATAACATATGCCATTTTTAGGGCGGTGGATAATGGACAGTTGGCGGCTCTGGTGCTTTTGGATTATTCGAAGGCATTCGACTTGGGCTTCGGCGGATGTGCTAGGGGATTGATTCAGTGCTATATATGGGGTAGGAGGCAGGTTGTGGTCCTCCAGGGGGGAAAAGAGTATCACAAGAAAAAAGTCTCTAGCAGGGGTCCTCAAGGCTCTATACTTGCCCCAAGTTTATACTGCCTCTATACATCACAACTTATCTGCAGTGTTAAGCATTCTTCAGCTCATTTATATGCAGATGATACTCAATTGTATGCGTGTTTCGATCCTCAATAACTGCAGCCGGCCGTTAACCTGTTTAATAATGATATTAGTTGAGTGATATCAATAATCTGGTTAAAGATTCGAAACTTCGCCTCTTGTAAATTTTTAATTTGCAATAAAGACATATTATTATTATTATTTTCAACACAAATTATTATGAATCATCAATCGCCCTGGTCGGTATACCAGATTCGGCAATGTTCGGAATTAACTGCTAGAATTTTAATTGCTGTCTTAACACTGGTTTTAGGTTTGGTTTTGAGATTGTTAACTAGAAGTTGATAAATGAAACTTTGATGTCCGTTTTGAGAGAGGTGTTAGTACACTTAAAGATCAGAAGACTCTTTTTAATTAATATGCACAACAAAAGGTTTCGTTAGTCTTTAAGAATACCTAATAGCAAAGATTAATCTACACAATAGATAGTCAGCGTATATGGGAAGTAAAACAAAAATTGAAACTGTCTCGACACGAGCTACATCTATTAGAAAAACATGCAACCATGGAAATTATGGAAATTGTAGATGGCGTTATATGTATTGTGTTGAAATAAAATAATCATATGGGCAATGTTAGACAAGGACGAGTATACTTTCCCCTACGAGGTGGGAGTTTGTTTTTATATTATAGGTATCATATATGTACTACTGTGCAGCAGTGTTTTTTGTTTAAAATTATATGGTATACGTATACCTATCTACGCAAAGATTAATGTGTATGGACGAAAATAAAAGAAATTACTATAATAGTATATATATACAGGGCTGGTTTATTAAATGTTTTAGACAATAATTTTAAATGACTAAAATAATATTATTTTAGTCATTTAATTTTAAATTTCGGATATAAGGATGCATCAAAAAGTTATATTTAAATTAACGAAATTTGGCGTTATAGATAGGACTTCCGGTTATTACCTGATTCAGTTTTAAGGATCAAACTCAAACAGCAGATTCAACTTGTCGTTAACATTATGAAAAAATAAATATCAGAGGCGGGTAAATTAAAGGGGCATACAGGCGTGAAATGCTACCCTAACTTTTTTATGCACATTTTTTGCGTGTGTTTCAATTCGGAGATGTAAAATCTAACAAATTATATACGTAATAAATGTATCCTTCTGTGATATTGATAGAAAGTCATCGTTATCGCGTAATATCGATTTTAAGAAATGTTAATATTAAAAAGGCTGTGCTTTTTACAAGTTGCTGAAGTAAATAAGGTTTGAAATTTCCAGCATGACAATAATTATTTAAAAAAATACGGTTTCGAAATGCAAGATGTAAAAAATTAGAATTTTTAATCTGTTTTTAATGAAAATTTAAATCTATTGAGAAATATGGTTCAGGGTTTTTGTGAAATGTATTTTACTCCAAAGATTCTACTCATCGATTATAACCGAATTAATTTACTCAAAAATATCTATACTAGTAAAATAACACAATTATCACAATTAGGTTCAAATTCTGCAACGCCGAATTGAAAAAAAACTTACAGTCTCCCTAATATTGGTTTTTGTGCAATGATCATAAAACTTTAAAAAACTAACGATTTATGTAGATTGTATTGTTAACACGTTTCGTAAAAAGCTTTAAAAACCCACCAACAGGGTGTTAAAAGTATCACGACAATAACTTTTTTCATGTTTTAACAAGTACAATCGTCTGCTTCAGATTGATCCTTAAAAACTGAATAACAGTTTCTCTATATAAAAAAATAAAACTCGTAAATATCATTCCCAAACATTTAATTTGATTACAATTACATAACACCATATTTGAAAGTAAATAAAAAAAAAACAGCATTACCTAGTTTGACAGATTTGCAAATTGCAAATCAAAGTATCTATGTATACAGGGTGTTGCATAAGTACTTGTACAAACTTTAAAGGGTGATTCTTTGACTAATTTTAAGATACAAATTTCATATGTACATGGGTCCGCTACGGCTTGGTTTTCGAGATACAGGTAGTTCAAAAAGAATATTATATTTAGGATTATATGCTTGTTCAATAGCATCGCAATTTGGTGCAATTCGGGATACAGGTGTATTGATGACACCAGAGCTGTCAAAAGAACTAATAAAAAATACGAAAAATAACAAAATACAAATATCATTCAAAAGACAACAATGCACATAATAGTCGGTACCAAGCCAAATAGGTAGTAGGTAAATATAGATTTATTTTGTTTCGAGCTTGGG
Organism: Apoderus coryli; assembly: GCA_911728435.2. Lineage (NCBI taxonomy): Eukaryota > Metazoa > Arthropoda > Insecta > Coleoptera > Attelabidae > Apoderus > Apoderus coryli. The sequence goes on along the minus strand of OU452204.1, from coordinate 2,090,046 downwards.
CTTGGCACCGACTTATTGTAATCAAAACTACCCACCAAACGGATACATTTAATTTTACGCAGATGCTCAAAATGTTAACTTTCTTTCATTAATAGAGACCTGTGAAGTGAGCTTACCTCTTACGCCCACGTATTAAGTACTAAGTTTCAGTTATCAGTTATAATTTTTTATTTTCCAAGGAAGCGAAACGAGATATTTAAAACGGCATTGCGCCGCCCTCATGTATACCTCCGGGGGCGGCATCGAAAATCGCTACACGTCACAAACTTGTAAATGCTTAGAACTACCCCTATATCAAATTTCTATTTTCTATCTTTTTTGTTTCATACCCAAAGCCCTATTCCTACCGAACTTATTATTTACCCGAAGAAACATTAAAAAGAAGTAAAATTTAAGTACCTATACTATTATAATAGGTATACCTAATATAATATAGGTAGCACTGACAATTTTTTTATTATAGGTATTATAAGATCTACAACAATCTTGTTACATCTTTGCCACATTGTCTACGTGAAATATTTAGTCAAAAGTATGTTTCTATCTAAAAGCTTTTCATTTAACGATTGTTCGCCACTGATCATGGGACTGGTCTAGTCTTGAAACATGTATGACATGGATTAAATATTATTATATTAAGACACAAATAAAACAACGTCTACTCCACCAAAATATTTTTGGTGGAGTAGACGTTGTTTTATTTGTGTCTTACACATTCAACTCCTCTCGAAGATGGATTACTTCAGAAAATATTATTATATTAAATTTAATTCATAGAGATTAGGCTTTTATTTCAATACTGTACTTGTAATAAATCACCCTGTGTGTTTCTTTTACCGACGAATTGGCAACAGCACGACACACACCACATTCGCTTGTTTTTTTTTCTACCCTCCCTGCGTATCCCCTCCAGATTAATACAGAATTTCATCAATTTCTCTCTCTGACAATACAGCATTGCCGGTGCATATCTGTTGCAAATGATCTAAATAATTGTTATACGTTGCGTTTTGTTTTTGATATTAATAAACTACAAAACGGTTTCTGGCTGTGACAATACTGCTCTATGCTTTACACGCTAGTCTACGCCACGTAGTGGCAGGCATACTTAGAGATGTTCTGATTTTAATGCATTGGGCTGACTATCTATTGTGTAGATTAATCTTTGCTAATAGTATACCTAATATAAAAATATCTGTAATGTCGCAACATTGCATGACAGGACGAACACGCCCGATCATAATACGAAGACTAGCCGACGAAGCATTGGCACCACGGCCGGTAGTCTACAGTTAGCCAAGCTCAAGTACGCACGTACGATTCATGAATAGCTTTACTGTAAATATAATACAGAATATTAATTGTGACATAATATATTCAGCTGTGATCCATAATAAATGTATTTCTTGTTTTGAGCGTTAATTTATTACCACTCGACTAACCTCAAACATAACAAGTGGCGACTAGGATAAAAATATAAAATAATTTCAATAAAAATTATTAAGGAAAAGTACTGTGCGCGAAGTTAAAATGGCGACCAATGTATTGGGTCACTTTAGTGAATTTTGCCCCGGGAAGGACGATTGGACAATTTATAGTGAGCAATTGTTAGAATATTTCAAAGCTAATAAAATTGATGAAGAACAACGAATTTCACACCTGTTGAGCCTTGTGGGGACGACAACCTATTTATTAATTAGAGATTTATGCTTCCCAGACGCGCCAAACACCAAAACATTTCAATTTCTCGATGATTTGTTAAAACAATACTATGGAAAAATACCAATTGTTTGGCGAGAAAGGCGAAAATTTCATGAGGCCAAGCAAGAAAAAATGGAGGCGACAACAGAATGGTATGCACGTGTGTGCAAATTGGCGATTGATTGCAAATTTGGTGCCAGTTTAAAGACATTTTTACGTGAAAAATTTGTTACCGGATTATGTGCTGGGCCAGTTTTCGATCGTCTATGTGAGGAAAGTGAAAACTCGGAATTATCAAATCTGCTGGAAATAGCTAGAAAAAAGGAAAATGTGCTTCAGACGGGAACGGGGGATGTGAATTTTGTGCGCAGACAGCAAAATCAAAGATCACACCATGGTCAATCAACCAATCAGAGGACAGAACGAATTGCAAAAGCGGGAACCAATGGAAAACCAAGATTTTGGGCTGGCCAACATTCAACCAATGGTGAGACACCACGATACCAAAGCAAATTCCAGAATAAAATGAACCAGGATGGAGGTAGAAATGACAGAAAAACAAATCGACAATGTCAAATTTGTGGTAAAAACCATTTCGGTGAGTGTATTTATTCTGATTTTAAATGTGCCAAATGTAAACAAAAGGGACACCTTGCTAAGGTTTGTAAAAGGAACACACAATTTAATTTTTTAGAAGACAGTATTAATGTAAACACGGACGTTGCTCAAAATCTTTGGACAGTTAATGCTACTGTAGACTCAAATAATTTTAATGTATATAGGGATAGTTCACAATGTTTTAATGAAATTTTAAATGTGAATGTAAATAATGATGTATGTATAGGAAATAGTAAATATAATGACGGGAAGGTTACCGAGGACGATTTCTTAGTCAAATTAAATATTGACAAGTATCAAATACAATGTCAAATCGACTCAGGGGCGTCAGTGTCAGCACTGACTAGAAATATTTTTGATAAATATTTTTCGCACTATAATATTAAACAAGATGACATAATTTTAAAATCATATAACAATGCTATTTTTAAACCAGAAGGTTTTATTAATTTAAATGTCAAATACAAGAAAAAACAAGCCCCGATTAAATTTTATATAGTTAATAATGCTGGTATTCCAATTTTAGGTCGTGACTGGCTGAGCGCGTTTGACGTGAGATTTTGGATGGTCGGTGGAGTGTCGGCGGCTGGAGTTGCTGAGGTGTTGGCCGAAGAATTTAAGGAGGTTTTCAGCGAAAAGATCGGTAGGTACCGGCATGCTGAGGTAGCACTCCATTTAAGAGAGGACGCTACGCCTGTTTTTTGCAAACCGCGACCGATTCCACTAGCATATAGAGCCTTGATGGAAAAAGAATTGGATAGACTTGAAGAAAACGACATAATTACGCCTGTAGAGACTAGTGAATGGGCAACACCGCTTGTACCGGTGCAAAAGGAAGACGGTAGTTTAAGGTTATGTGGAGACTACTCCGTTACGGTCAATAAATATTTGAAAGATATGCAATACCCACTACCAAGAATAGAGGAAATATTCGCTAAGCTACATAAAGGAGGCAAGTATTCTAAATTAGATATGGCATCGGCATATAACCAGTTCGTTTTATGTCCAAAATCACGAGATATAGCAACCGTGAGCACTTTGAGAGGCTTATACAGGGTAAACAGACTCCAGTTTGGTTTAACGGTTGCAAGTTTTATTTTTCAGAGATCAATGGAAGCATTATTTAAAGGGATGGACTATGTTATTTGTTTTTTGGATGATATTTTGGTAACTGGAACTAATGATGAGGAACATATTAAGAACCTTAAGAAGGTCTGTCAAATTTTACAGGATGCTGGTTTAACCCTGAAGATTGGAAAGTGTCAGTTTTTTAAGGAATCTGTAGAGTATCTTGGGTTTAAAATTTCAGCTGATGGTTTAAGAAAGTCCGAAAATAAATGTAAAGCAATAGCAGACGCACCTAGGCCAACAACAATTAAAGGTGTTAGACAGTTTTTGGGAGTAGTAAACTATTATAATAAGTTTATTCCAAATGCAGCAAGTATTATGAGGCCTATTTACGATCTTTTGAAAAGAGAAAATATGTTTCAGTGGACAGAAGCATGTGAAAGAGCATTTAAACAGGTAAAAAATATAATAGCATCGGATCTTGTTTTAGTGCACTTCAACCCAGATCTTCCACTTATTTTGACAACGGATGCAAGTAATGCTGGTATTTCGGCAGTAATATCGCATAGAATGAAAAACGGCGATGAACGACCGATAGCCTGTGCTTCAAGAACGCTTATGGAAAGCGAAGAAAAATACCCAACAATTCAGAAAGAGGCTTTAGCAGTTATTTATGGATGTACGAAGTTTTACCAATATTTGTATGGTAAGCGATTTATACTTAGAACAGATCATCGACCGCTTGTAAGTATTTTTGGTGAGCACAAAGGCATTCCACAAATGTACGCCAGTAGGTTACAACGCTGGGCGGCATTTTTGTCAAGTTTTTCATATGAAATTCAGTACATAAAAGGTACAGATAATAAAATTGCAGATTATTTATCACGGTTTCCTATAAAAACTAACTTTATATCAGACGAACTAACAGAAAAAGGACAATATTTACATTTTACAACTAAAGTAGAAAATTGGCCAGTTGATAATGATGAAATTAGAGAGTTTTCTGAAAAAGATAAAGAAATAAGTTCGATAATAGAATACGTTGAATCAGGGACTTGGCCGAACAATTTGAGTAAAAATTTATTACCGTATGGTCATAGACGAAAAGAATTACATGTTGAAAATAATATTTTAATGCGAGGTTATCGTTTAGTGATTCCGCAGCTCTTGAGACATGGATTATTGCAGGAACTTCATTCACACCATTTTGGCATGGTCAAAACCAAATCATTGGCTAGATCATATATGTATTGGCCAGACATGGATTCACAAATTGAAGATATGTGCAGGTCGTGTATTCAATGCTTGGAAAACAGACCAAATCCGCCCAAATGTGACTTAACACCGTGGGAAATACCTTCAAGACCATGGGAGAGAGTGCATATGGACTACCTTGGGCCAATAGAGAAGACTATGTTCTTAGTGGCTGTCGACGCATACTCCAAATGGATGGAAATTTACCCAATGAAGGACATGACGTCACAGTTGTTGGAAGAAAAAATCAAAGACATGTTTGCGAGGTTTGGTTTGCCGAAGGTTGTGGTGAGTGATAACGGTAGATCGTTTGTAGCTGATAACATCCAACAATTTTTCAACAGAAATGCTATTAGACATATTACTTCACCTCCAGGTAACCCAAGTTCGAATGGGTTCGCTGAAAACGCCGTAAAAACCTTTAAAACGAACATAAAATCTAGACTTGCCGACCCTCAAAATAAAGGTAAAAGTTTGAACATGTTGGTATCTGAATTTTTATTTTCCTATAGAATCATGCCTCACTGTTCTACGAAAGAGATGCCCAGCAAGTTAATGTTGGGACGACAGCTGAGAACGAGATTAGATGTGTTGAAAGAGAACAACGACGATGCCAACAATAAACCACCATTGAACCACCAGCTAGCGCAGGAAAATCAAGTTAAATATTATGGTGGCCGAAGACGAGAATTTGAGGTGGGAGAGAGAGTTATGGTAAGAGATTATAGAACAACTAATACTAGAAAGTGGATTCCGGCGATTATATCGAAAATAATTGGTCGTACGGTCTATTTATGTAAAAATCGAGAAGGAGACACTTGGAAACGTCATGCAAATCAGATGCTGAAGACAAGCGAAGATTTCCAAGAAGAAATTACACATCAGCGCGATCCGGGTATCGGTAATCGAAGATCCGACGATGTCCGACGTCTTAGCGTGCCGGTGACTGCCGATCTAACTTGTAGTCAGGGGGGGCCTGCGATGCCGACTGTCGACGCTCCTGGCGGCAATAATGAAGGTGAGAACAACGCCGGACGACGCCGGTCAGAGTCAGACGTGGTCAGGCCGGGACGACAATCAGGTAACAATTTATCTAATCTATTAGATAATAAAGTATGTAAGGACATTGACAGTTCGAATAGTTCGAACGAAGATATTATTTATACTTATAGGGACGAGACAGGGAAGACTCCTGGTAACTTTTCTGTCATAGACGATACAGCCGAATGTGAGAAACAGAGTGACATGGGGAGCAAACCTGGAAGCTCCAAAAGAAATGATTATAGTAGGTTAGACATAACCAGTGTAAGTACAGATACAGGTTACAACCCAAGTCGATCTGTTAATAGAAATCATGTAAGTAAAAGGCGTACAAAAACGCCCGCAAAATTTAAAGATTATGTTCTCGATTGTGAATCTGATTGTTAAAATGAATTTGTATAAAAATGCATCTTAGTGCGAAAAATATGTTGAGTGCGTCAAGTTTATAAAATGTTATTGGATCGGAAGCTGCAATTTTGGTTAAACGTTTGTTACATAACTTTGTATATTTGTTAACACAGATAACCGCAGTTTCCAACTTAGTAGTTGATATTAATAAACTACAAAACGGTTTCTGGCTGTGACAATACTGCTCTATGCTTTACACGCTAGTCTACGCCACGTAGTGGCAGGCATACTTAGAGATGTTCTGATTTTAATGCATTGGGCTGACTATCTATTGTGTAGATTAATCTTTGCTAATAGTATACCTAATATAAAAATATCTGTAATGTCGCAACATTGCATGACAGGACGAACACGCCCGATCATAATACGAAGACTAGCCGACGAAGCATTGGCACCACGGCCGGTAGTCTACAGTTAGCCAAGCTCAAGTACGCACGTACGATTCATGAATAGCTTTACTGTAAATATAATACAGAATATTAATTGTGACATAATATATTCAGCTGTGATCCATAATAAATGTATTTCTTGTTTTGAGCGTTAATTTATTACCACTCGACTAACCTCAAACATAACAATATCCCTAAATAATATGTATAATAGGTATGTAGGCACCTACATATTTGAATATAGTATAATGTATCCCTTTATTTGTTTCCTAAAAGTATTTAGGAATACTGTACATACATATTGTACATATACCTATATTATTATATAATATGTTATATATTTGAATACAGGTTCAATAAATCTGCACCTGGCAACATTGGTGCCACAGTCATGCTCATACAAATACCCGGATAGCGAACATACATAGAGACAGAGATATATATCCATGAAGGGAATCTGTTGTCTAGACAGAGATATAAACAAAAATAAATAAAATGAAGTGCATAATGCAAAAATCGGGGCTTTGTGTTTAGAGAACGCAGATATAACAAACACAAAATGTGATTCCCGGCTCGTTCAAAGGAATAAAAGTTTGAATTGTCGATTAAAATATTTCCGTGTAATAATTAAACATGTTGGAATATAAAATATAACTTCTAACTAAAACTGCATCATAGATACATCAAATACAAACAAAATTTTGATGTGAGTAAATATTTATCTAGATGTTCTTAAAATTAATCTGAATTTTAATTTTGAATTTATTTAGAAGCTTATTATTTTGTTTACTAACTATATATACATTTGTTATGCTTGCGTATGCGTAGCTATAGGTTATTGATGCCATAATAGAAGGTGATTTTTGTTTGTGTTCCTCTCATTAGTTACTCATGTGATGTGAGGATATGCTTTAGACTCACTTTTATGAGCTTATGATCGGAACATGAGGTTGATGTGAAAATATACTTTATTGGCATAAAAGGAAATCTCGGGAATTCTGCTCTAATCTTTCGATCTAAAAAGTTCTTGCGTAGTATTTAAAATTAAAGTATATATGTTGGTATTAATTTTTATTCAATAAGCATGGGAAATGCAATGAAATAGGACACCGTTAGGGCTCCAGCGGTTGATCAATAAAATGTTTTGTTTTATTCCCGCTGCTCGAGATAGATTTAAAATAAAATAATATTCATTTATTTTGAGGAAACAATTAGCACAAATATTTTTATAGGATAAGTACCTACAGGATTTTCCATGTAATTGGACGCGGAAAATTAAATACAGTGCTACTTGAAACGCACCAATCAAATTTTTTCCAGCGGTTGATCAATAAAATGTTTTGTTTTATTCCCGCTGCTCGAGATAGATTTAAAATAAAAAATAATATTCATCTAACGACTTACAGAGGTACAGGGTGGAATATAACGGTTTGAAAACTTTACTAATTTTAATAGCTGTGTTTTATCCAGTTGATATTTTTCAATTTTACCGACCTTAACCATTTTTAGTACAAACTTAATAATAATAATAAATAATTTATTTGCATAATAACATATCAGTTGTCACAAATATTTAGTACATGTTTAAGGTGTGGTATACACAAATAAATAAATACAGCGAGGAATAACTACCTGCAAGTTACTTAAGGAAAACTTGTCTGTAGCCTTGCAGATAGGCTCCGGATTCAATCATTTGCGCAACATAGTGGGATACATTAGTTATGTTAAATCATATTAATTAATCTTATTGACTTACTTATCCTAAATTTTAAAACTAGAATAGTTTGATTATAAACCATATAATACATAACAATACAGATGACACTTAGAGATCAATACTCGACTGTCAGCCGTTGAACAGCACTATACACAAATATACACAAAGCAAGAACAAAGATAGAGACACAGTCGGTTTTGTTTATAACAATCGCGCAATTTAATTCAGAGGATGCTGGGATTCTGCTTCATTAACCAATGTGTGATAATTTTTTTAAAATAAGAGCATTTCATTTTATTTCTCAGATCAAGGCTCATTTCATTGAATAACTTGGGCACAATAAAAACAAAACATCTTTGCCCAATCGATTTATTCATTTTAGGCACCACAGCATCTAGGTTAGTACGTGTATTATGCCCGTGACCACAGAAGTTCAGAGAACATTTAGCCTGTGATATGTATGTCAAACATGACTTGTAGAAAAGGTTCCTAGTATTTAAAATATTACAGGACTGAAATAATAAATTAGTTGGAAATTTTACGTCTAAATCATATATGATCTTTAGGATCCGTTTTTGAACCATTTGAAGAGGTACGAGAGTAGACGAGTAAACTCCACCCCATCCAATTATGCCGTATGATAGCAACGACTGAACAAGTGCAAAATACGTGCTCCTTAGTTGAGGCTTAGATAATATAGTTTTTAGCCTAACAAACATATAAATTAATGATCTCAATTTTTGGGTAAGGTTTCTAATTTGCGGTTCCCATCGAAGGCAAGAGTCAATGATAATCCCCAAGTATTTAATGGTATCTGTACTTTGTAATGTCCACGTTGCACCTCTGTGATGTAGTTCTACCCTAAGAGAATTGTTAGCCGGTAAACCCGTTCTGTAGCAAGAGAATGGAACATACTTAGTTTTTTCCAGGTTTATCGTAAGAAGATTCGCATCCAGCCAGTTAACCATCCTTCCCAGATCCCTTCCTAGGTTGCCTTCCACCTCCTCCCACGAAGTTCCCTGTGCTGTACTTCAAATACTAATTTTAATTATCTTGCCTTTTTCTACCGGATGATTTCTATTTTTTCGTCAATATTCTGAGACTGTGATTTTCGAGTGACATGTCTGTGACGTACTGGAATTAGTAATTAGAGGCTAATCGGATTTTTACAGTTAAGTTATACAGGGGTTCTCAATTGGTGATTTATTCTTAAATAAACAAAGCAAATATTTTTCGATTTTGTATTGAATTTTGTGTATACTAAAAGATATTATATCCATAACAAATATTTGCACCGGTTACACTTAAGCTAGTATAGATAGTAGGTGTTGCGACTGGTTCGAAAATTGTGGACTGTATGATATAATTTGGATAAGATCTTTTAGAAAAATGGATAAAATAATAAAATCGGATATAAGCAGGGGACTTACCACATGCTTTCGCGTGGCTGTACCTGGTCTTCTGCACCTTTCACGTCAGCGTCGTACTGAGAAACTGCCGGAGGGCCCTCCACTTATGTCACACTTATTATCTATGATAACTGTATTTTTATTATAGGTTTTAATTAAGTATATGCACTTCACACTCTGTCTCAAATTCTTTCTTCCGCCATTCGACAAATCCAAAGTCGTACTACCACACGCATGCTCTGCCCCATTCGGGATTAAAAAGGAAGAACAGGATCCGGTGGGGGGTGTCGAAACACGCGTACTGAGATTAATTAATCAATTACCATTTCCAACAAAACAAAAAAAATGAAAAGAATGGAAAAACAGGCAAAACCGCTACAGTAGGTATACTGACTTTAGCAAGTAACTGCCACCATGTTACACCTATTCAAAAGGTAAACAGAGTCGGTTCTGTGGTAATATCAAATAACAACGTTCATTACTCCGTTCGGTAGATAATATTTTAAGAGATTACCCGAAAAATTCCGGTACCCAACAATAAAACGGAGCTTTTAAGACTTTTAGGTATGATCAATTTGGTGCAAAATATATTCGAAATAAATCAGATTATTAGAACCTCTTACGTCTTTATTAAAAAACGATTCACATTTCACATGGAAAGTATCTCAACAAAAATCTTTCGATCTTATTAAAAAACTGTTAGAGGATGCGCCTAATTTAGCATATTTTGATTTTAACAAAACAATAATTGTTCAGATGCTTGTTCATATTATGGTATTGTTGCTTGTTTGATGCAAGAAAATGACGGATCCCGAAATCGTTTCTTTTTTATCCAGACTTTTAAGTGAAGCAGAAAAGAGATATGCGTAAATCGAGAAGGAAGCTCTGGCGATGACGTGGGCCGAAAAGTTCGCAAATTATATTACAGGCGTAAAAACGTTAATTTTAGGAACAGACCATAACCTCTCGTACAAATTTTAAAAACTAAAAATCTGGACGACTTAACTCCTCGTCTGCAAAGCTTTAGAATGCGACTTGTGCGAGTTATTTTTTTGGGTGTGCTAGTGCTGTTTTTAAAAAATCAAAACTTTTACGCAGGAACTGTATTACAATACTTAACTGAAAAGTACTTGTACAATGTCGATTACAGTAAATTTGGAAATAATAATAATAACACATATATTTATAAGTTTAAAATGCTAACTAAGAATAAAAGTGTATAATAGATTGATTCACTGTGTAAAATTATATTACTTACCTATTACCTACTAAAAATACCTAACTAAAAATCTAACTTCAAATATGGTGAAAATTATAAAATTCTTAAAATTAGGAAATTGGATAATAAAAAGGAGAGGAAATTGACTTACAATAATATTATCTTCATTTGGCTTTTCGTTTTTGATTCTTTGCTTCTCTTCTTTTTCTTCTTACGTCTAACTTTGGCGATTTTTGTCCTCTGTGTCCGTGTGAAAAATGTTGGCGATTTTTGTCCTCGATTCTTCTTACTGTGTTGTTTGTTTTTCTTCAGCGCACTGTGCCCTAACTGAAACTGTTCGATATTCGTTCGAAATTTTTAAGTTTTTTGGTTCTGATTTTTGATTAATCGTTGAGACGAAAATTTCTGCACGATGCAAAACTTTCAAAAATCTTACCGACTGCGCCAGTTATTTTTTTGGGTGTGCTAGTGCTGTCTTTAAAAAACAAAACTTTTATGTACACAGGAACTTACATTACAATAATTGAAAAGTACTTGTACAATGTCGATTACAGTAAAAAGCTGGATATAATTCTAAACACATATATTTATAAGTTTAAAAATGCTAACTAAGAATAAAAGTATATAATAGATAAAATAGTGCACGCTAATGCTAAACATAACCCCTCCGCCCTTAGATGGAAATCCGAGGGTTAAACGCTGGAAATACAGGTCCTTCTTTCTGCTTTCTTGAAGCTTTTAATATTTTTTAAATATTATTATTATGAATAGTATCAGTATTATATATATCTTTGTGTCCAGAAATTTATTGAATGTACATAGGCCAAAGGGTTTAAGTTTATTCTTTTTAATTGTTGTTTCTGGAGTTCAATAGCACCCTATAAATTATTAAGTTCGTTAAGATTTATTTGATCCAATTTTAATGGTTTCATAGTTATTGTTATCAGTATTTGAGGATTCAAAATTAATTTTTGGTAGTTCAATATTTTTAAATTGAGTTTTTATATTTTGAAAGGTCTTTATTTCGGTATTTCCAATATGCATTTCACAGTTATTACTATTTTCAATTAGAAATGTTCCTTGGAGAAGATAATTACTGATAATTATCCTCCTCAAGGAACATTTAAAATGTGGTTTGATTTGAATGTCAGAAATTATATTAATTTTGGGTTTTGGTTTTTCTTTACTTGTAGAGGGTTGTGGTGATTGATTATTTTGTCTAGATATGGTATTAAGTTCTCTTATATTTTCTATAACGCTTTCAACTTGTTCTCTTAAAAATTCGACAGATAGATTAATTTTCTAAAGCATTAATTTCTATTCGCGATAATACGTCTGCATTTGTGTTGAATTTACCTATTTATAAATTACATTGTAATCAAATTCTTCAAGTTTTAGACGCCAGCATATTAATTTTGAGTTAGGGTCTTTAAGATTAAACAACCATAAAGGTCAGTATACAATATTGTGAATTTTCGTCCATTCAGGTACGGCCTAAAAGAGTTACACGCCCATACGCTAACAAGTTTTTTTCAATAGTCGAATATTTAGTTTAGGGTGTGTGGGTGGATTGATGTGTGTATTAGATCTGCGTGTATAGTTTTCAAAAGTTTGTTGTTTCAAAGGAATCTTAATTTAATAACAAGTGGACATAGTTATGCTTTGAAAAATTCTGCATCGAATGATGTTATATACAAGTCGCAGTACTAAACACAAGGCAAGAAAAACCCATAAATATATATACTTAATTAAATATATTAAAAACTTAAATTCGGACATTTTCGTGAAATATTCTAACCAGTTAAACTACATTTTATTTATTTATGTTTTTTGCATAAGAATATCGGTGGTAGAGCTTGTGCACAAATAAAATATTATTATTGTGGAAAAATGTCAAATGAAGTTATCCTTAGTGTTGAACTGAAAAATGAACTATTCAACCTGATCACGCAGGCAAACAAAGCGCAATCGGTAGAATTAAAACAAAATATCAAATCAGCGATCGCTCCATTAACTGCAAGTATTGCTAAGTGTTCTGAGGAGGTAGATTATCTTAAAAGTAAATCCACTTTCCACGAAAGAAAAATTCGTAAGAACAATATTATTATATTTGGTTTGGAAGTGAACAAATAGTCACTAATTACTGATACTCTTACAAAATTAAATGCGCTATTAGAAACAAATATTACCATAGCGGACGTGAACAATATATATACCGTTGGTCAAAAAGACAATCCTCCCATAATCGTGGAATTTCTCTCTTTCATCAAAAAATCTACATTGTCTAGCAGTTTTAAAAAATTGAAGGGAACAGGAGTTTCTATCTCAAACGATCTATCTACTGAGGATAGACAGGAAAGAAAGTTATTGCAAAACTATTTAAACAACGCTAGAGCTCAAAATTATAATGCACGCATCAAAGGTCACGGGCTAGTCGTAAATGACATATTCTACACGCTAAACCAATTAAAGCACCTTGAAATATATACCGAAAACACTAGTGACACGGAAGAGTCAATAGACGATAATGACAGAACTGAGATACGAAATAAAATCGAGTCGACTGGCAATATGAATACAAGGGTAGCCAATAGTGAGAAGAAAAGAAAACGTAGGAAAATCCAATTCAGCCCCAAACCATCGAATGCAGCTAATCAAATAAAAACTCGTAGTTATTCAAGCCGGTCAGAAAAGTAAAAATTAAAAAGTGCATTTTTTTTTTGTCTTAATGTTTTATTGCCATTGATTTTGCGTTTCCTAATAATAGTATTATAGTATTAACATTTAATTTTCAATTCTTCTTTGTATTATCACTGTTAATTTGTACGTTATCAATAAAATTAATATGTATAATCTTTCCATAGCTCATTTAAACGTTAGATCGTTGTTTCCAAGCTTGAATATCATTACGCCTATAGTAAATAATCATGATATTTTTATTACTACAGAAACTTGGCTTACAGATTCAATTCCAACCAATTCTTTGAATATCACTGACTACAAGTTTTACCGTACGGATCGTGGAGATCAAAGGCGAGGTGGAGGTATAGGTATATACATAAAAAATAATCTCATAAGTGAAATCCAGAATACTTTATTTGATAATTTGATGAGTTGGAGTGTCTCTGGTTGAGGGTTAAATTAAACAGAAGCTACTTGATTGTTGGCGCAATATACCGACCCCCAGGAGTAAATGTACTTGCTTCTATCGAGATGATAGAGAATAATATATCGGCATTGCTGCCGGAATGTGACAATTTTCTTGTTTTGGGAGACTTTAATGTGGATATGTTTTTAGATAATGCGATTGTTCGCTGCTTTATTAAGTCTTATAATTTTGATCAAATAATAAATGATGCAACACGCATTGCCCAACATAGTGCGACATTACTTGACCCCATTTTTCTTAATAATAAAAATATAATATCACAATCTGGTACAATAAATGCTGACCATATCTCCGATCATCAGGCGGTATTTTGCGACATAGATATTAGGATAAAGAAATTTAAGCAGAAACTGATAACTTTTAGGGATTTCAAACAGTTTGATGAGATTTCATTCAAAAGGGACTTGGATTTGCTACCATGGGATGATATATACTACGTAAATGATATAGATTTAAAAGTTTGTTTGTTTTCATGTTATCACACAGAATTATTTAATGTCCATGCACCTCTTCGTACTGTTAGAGTAAGCAAGCCTCCAGCCCCATGGCTAACCTCTAATTTGAAGCAAATATTTAAAGAAAGAGACAAGGCGCTAAAAAAATTCAATATTTCTAAATCAGTAACTCATTGGATACATTATAAAAGACTGCGTAATTTTGCAGTTACGGCAATTAGGCAGGAAAAAATGGCATATTTACAGTTTCTTGAGAGGCAAGGAAGTCAGAAAGATATTTGGGCAGGTCTGAAATCACTCAATATTAAAACACAAAACAAAACTAGTTTACCTTCGTTTCTGAGTGATGTCGAAAGAATTAATGATTTCTTTGTAAAAGTTTTTAATAAAAGCAATAACTGTGATGTTGCCATACACTATTTTAACTCGCATAAATTTGAGGATTCTCTGAATTTCAACTTGAAATTGGCATCTATTACGGATATCGAGAAAGCAATAAGATCGATAAAATCTAATGCTTGTGGCATAGATGGGATATCTTTACAAATGATAAAATTATGCCTTCCAAAATTATTGAATCATATTGTCCATATAATCAACTGCTGCCTCGAATGTAAATATTTCCCAAAATCGTGGCGACAGGCAAAGATTTATCCCTTGCCGAAAGTCAAAGATCCTCAAAGTGTCAGCGATTTACGACCAATTAGTTTGCTGCCTGTTATTTCAAAAATTCTTGAAAAAGTTGTCGCTACTCAAGTAACTGAATACCTAGATGCTCACACCATTATTCCTAAACTTCAGTCGGGCTTTAGAAGGTGCCACAGTACAACTACCGCGTTGTTAAATCTGCTGGATGATATTTTTCGAGCTATTGACAATGGACGGGCAGCACTATTGATTTCGCTAGATTTTTCGAAAGCCTTTGACACTATCGATCACGATCTATTATGTTCGAAGTTGTCTTATTATGGCTTTGCGGAGGATTGTGTCTTGTTCTTTCGCAATTATTTGAGTGATCGTACACAAAGTGTTTGCATCAATAACTTGTCATCGGTTGCAAAGCCTGTCATTTCTGGCGTTCCGCAAGGATCAATTTTGGGTCCGCTACTCTTTATAATATACACAGCAAGTATTTTTGATCAAGTTAATTTTAGCAATGTCAGTGCTTTTGCGGACGATACCCAATTATTATATGTCATTGATCAAACCAAAACGGAATATGTCAACGAACAGGTATCAGAGGATTTGATTGCAATATCTGAATTTTCTGAAATGCATAATTTAAAATTAAATGCAAATAAAACCAAAATGATGTTATTCTGTCGAGAAACCACTCGTACTGCTCTTAAAGAACGAATAAGTTTGCGATTAGCAAATGACACCTTACTGTTCGCGGAAAACATGAGAGTTCTTGGGGTGATCTTGGATGAAAAACTTAGTTTTGATGGCCATGTACATCAGATTCTCAAATCGACGTATGTGCGCTTGAAGCTATTATATGCAAACAAATATTTGCTGAATTTCAAAATGAGAAAAAAGTTGTGTGAGTCATTAGTGTTATCTGTTTTAAATTACTGCAATTTTGTTTATTATCCCTGTATTGACTTAGCTAAAAAGCGAAGATTGCAATATGTTCAGAATACTTGCTGCAGATTGATCTTTGATTTGCGTAAATTTGACCACATAACACAGTACATAAAACGGCTTGAGTGGCTCAAGTTTGAATTTGTTGTTAAGTTCCATTTTGCAACCTTCATAAACCGATTAATGATATGCTCCAAACCTACGTATTTAAAAGAGAAATTAATATTTAGACACCATATTTATTCTGTAAATATCCGTTGCCAGAGTTTATTGACTATGCCTCGTTTTCATACCGCGATTTTCAAAAAATCTTTTACTTGGAATGCTGTTAAACTATACAATAATTTGAATTCTGAAAATAAAGTATTAATTGTAAGCCAGTTTCGTAAAAAAATAAGAAAAGAGCTAATGATGGAATGCTATTTCTCACTTTAGTTTATTTTGTGTTTACTGTATGCTGATTTTTCTTTTTTATGGAAAATGGTTCGCCGCAAATTTTGTATTATGTAATTTGATGGATTTGTTAGTTTTTGTTTTCTATGTATAATTATACTCTGCTATCATTTACTTAGTTTTGTTTTTTCTATATAATGTGAATCTGTACACATCACGGGCTCATTGTTTTTATATATTTTTTTATTTTTTTTTCTAGTACTGTTATATTATGGTTAAGTGGAAGAATAGCTTAATGCTAAACTTCGCCATAATTACATGACTAATCTTGTTAACTTTATTTTACTTTGTTAACTTTATTATTTTTTTTTAATTTACTTTATTCTTTTTTATATTTTTTTTTTGCATCAATAAAGACGATTATTATTATTATTATTAAATATTAAAGGATTCTATAAATTCTTTGTCATGAATAATTTTAGCATTCTTTTTTAAGGATTTAGTCATGGGTTTAGTAATTTTTGCAAAATCTTTAATAAAACGATAGTATCCTAATAGTCCTAGAAAACTTTCGTGCGTAATTTCATTACTAAAACTCAAAGGAATATTTTCACAATAAAATATACCTCTGTAATCCAAACAAAGCTTTCGAATAACGTCTTTATTACAATGAGCTAAGTTTATGTTTTTGAGATTTTCTTTAAGAAAGTTATCTTAGTTTTGAGTTAAATTGATCTCTGTGTCCATTTTTTCGATAAAGTTTACGTTTAAAGAGTCTAAAAGTTCAACTTCGAGAGGTTCATTAATATATAGATTTATTGAATCTTCAGTAGAATTTGTAATTGGGGTTATAGCAAAATTATTTGCAATGCGAGAGTTTCGAGACCATAGGGGGCGGGAGATGCCCACATGTTCAAGCGCGGGTTGACGTGTTCATAGTATTAAAGTACCTGGTCGCGTGGATAGTGGTTGGATGGGTGGACAGTGCTCCCGGCCGAGTCGGTAGATTTGCCAATGTCATGTAGTTATGGACTACATAGTCGTAAGTGCTGGCATCGGGCAGTCGATGACCGTGGTTCGGATTCCACGGTAAACTGTAGATCCAATAACTCACTCCATTAAATTAACTGACATAAATTACCTTAGTTATAAAGGCCAATAATAAAGAGAGAGAGAGAGAGAGAGAGAGACCATTAAAAAACTCTGTATAATTTAAAATACCAATACTTTGTTTTTGACTGACAGGTATTTTAACTGTTTTAGGGGGAATAGTTATCTTATGCGATATTTTTGATTTGTCCGGCTTAAGAATTTCAAAAATTTTTTCAGATCCATATACCTATATAATAGAAATATTTACATAATTAAACCATCAAATTTTTGACTGTGTTTCATTAATATTGAAAATATCAAAAATTGGAATTTCAGCCACTTTGTCATTGAATGAACATGTGCTGTTTGTATATTAAAAATTTCTTTACGAAAACAATTTGGATAAATTCTATTTGCTAATTTTGGATTCATTAAACTTTTAATACTACTTGTATCTATTAAAAAATAATAATAATTTTATTTTCAAATTTTAACAATGTAACATTAGTACAGAAAAAACAATATACAAATATTGAAAATAAATGCGGAAAAACCATTGAAACCAATAATCTGTGGTTTGTGCGTGGCTGGATCCGAAGGTTTATTTTCAATATCACTAACATTCAAATAAACAATTCTAGTATCAAAAAAATCAATCAATCAATATTAAAAATAGATTGTATCAACACATCACAAAATATAATACATACTTAAATTATGTATGCAGAATTTAGGTAGTTCATTAGAGGTTAAAAGTCAATTAAGTTATGAATTAATGGCCTAGATGATAATATCCAACTTTTAGTTTTCTTTTTAAAATGAATATGCATAGAACTGTTCATTTTCCTAAGATCGTCCGGCACACAGGAATAAGCATTAATATTTGGAATAAAAATGGATGGTAAATTAAGTTTCATATGATTAATAGATAGTAGATATTCATAGATGTTATACATATTATCCACAACAACTCCAAGTGAATCCGTAATTTATTTTAAAATAAAACACGTAAAGCTCCAAGTCAAATCCACATATAATTAAAAACAAACGTAGGAACTAGTTTCGGCTACACAGCCATCATCAGCCTACAAAACATAAAAATAAAAATTTGAAAGATCTAAAAGATCTAAAAATAAAACACCTAAACGTTAGCTCGAAAGCAGAAGAGAAAAAGCAAAGCAAAGAGGGTACCAAGGAAAAATGGCAAAAACTCACCCAGGTCAGCAAAAAACCACAAACAAATTGTAACAATAAAATCACCTACATAATTAAAATAAAAAACAATCAATTAACAATTACACAAGTCAAACAAATTATTATAATAGTGGAAGACAGCCCCAAGTATCATGTTTAATATGAACAAAAAAACAAAATCGTATTACGTGGTTAAACTGAAAATGAAGACGATAATTTTTAAGGGAAGAAAATAATCAGATGGTGTGTTTTATGTTTTACAATTTTTTTTATAAATTTATCTGGATAGATAAGGAGAATAGATATATCGAGGCAAGCTAAAAGAAATTCAATAACTAGAACCAAAAATCTTTCACTGCACTTCACTACATTAGACTAACTAAAAACAAATTGGAATATGTAGGTAAAAAATAAGCGGGGGAAAGTAATAAAGTAAAATCAACGAAAGTTAAATTGAATTAAAAGTTAAATATCATAATTAAAATTAAGCACAGAATTGTATATTTCTGGTAGTTTGATTGATCGTTAAGGACTGTGACATGAGGATCATTCTTTAATCTCAAAATTTCCAAAATCTCCAATAACGAGACATAAACTTTTATTACATCTATGTAGCAATTTAGAGTTCTGCTCGATATCAAAACTGTGTGAAGAGGAGATCAAATGGTCAGCAAATGAAGAAAGGAGTATTATCAATATCAGTTCCAGAATATCGGTTAAAATAACACAAGTGTTCCCTTATTCTAGTAGAAATCCTCCGTCCAGACTGTCCAACATAGGCACTATCACAATCTCGGAAAAAAATCACATAAACACCTTGTCTTTTGTGTTATCTAAATGGGAGATAATATTATTATTGGTCTTAAAGCCAATATTTATATAAACCTGAACTTCTCAGAAGCTTCGCAATTCTAAGACAAAAACTTCCCGTATATGTCAAAGAGAAATATCTAGTTCTATCAGGAGGAGATCTGACAATATTGAATGAAAGTCTAAACTTAACATAGTATCTAAAATATAATTTTCTAATAATGGATAGCGGAAAACCGTTGTTATGGGCTAACTGTTTAATAATATTAATCTCCCTATCAAAAGCAAAAGTAGACATAGGAACCGAGAAAGCCCTATAAAAAAGAGAATGAAAGGCTGATCCAAAGAGAATAAGGGTGTCAGTTGTGGTTGGTTTACGATATATTTCAAAGTTGAAATTCCCGGAAACCAAATTTTTATGAATTAAAAGATCTAAAAAGAGGATGCTACCATTTTTCTCAAACTCAATGATGAAACAAATATTGGTATGTGAGAGTTAACAAAATTTAAGAACTCAAAAATACAATCAGGTTTGGTGTCCGTCAATACAAGAGAGCCATCAACATATCTTGCGTAAAAAAGAATCTTCTCCACCCATCCACGTAATACGATTTTGTTGTTTTGTTTATATTAAACATGATACTTGGGGCTATGCTGTCTCCCACTATTATAATAATCTGTTTGACTTGTGTAATTGTCAATTTATTGTTTTTTATTTTAATTATGTAATTGAGTTTATTGTTACAATTTGTTTGTGGTTTGTTGCTGACCTGGGTGAGTTTTTGCCATTTTTCCTTGGTACCCTTTTTTCTTTGCTTTTTCTCTTCTGCTTTCGAGCTAACGTTTAGGTGTTTTATGTTTAGATCTTTTAGATCATTCAAGTTTTTATTTTTATGTTTTGTAGGCTGATGATGGCTATGTAGCCGAAACTAGTTCCTACGTTTGTTTTTAATTATATGTGTATTTGACTTGGAGTTTTACGTGTTTTATATTAAAATAAATATTATGGTATCTGGGTTTTGGTTTCGACATCTGGAAAAATGTACAGATTTGTTTCCTTCGGTAGTTTTTATATCATTTATTTCCACATTCTTTTGTTGAACATTTGGTTGTTCAAAACAATAAGGTGTTGTTTGGTCATCATAATAATAATTATGTTCGTGGACATCTGGATGATAACTATAATATTCAGGATCATAAAAATGCTGATCATTATATAATAATTTTAATAATCTGAATCATAAGTATAATCTTCATATACAGGGTGATTATTAATATTTTGAGAAAATAATTCAGTAGAAGTAAATTGTTTTTTAGGGTTTAAAAATGTCTTGCCAGATGAGGTATCGGTATTGGTTCTGGTTTATAAGGGGTAGATGTGTTTGATTTTGGTTTGGAAATCTGTTATTAGGTTACCATAATGGCTGACTTGCTCTAGGAATGTTTGTCATAAACTAAGGTCTTTGAAAATTATTTGGAAACTGTGTTCTTGGGAAATTTGAAGTTAGAGGCCTTGGAAAATTATTTGAAAATTGTGGTATTGGGAAATTGGTTGGATATTGTGGTTTTACAAAATTACTTGGAATCTGAGGTTTTTGTATAAAGGTTTTGATGTATTGGGTAAAATTCTTTGTGGAAGTTTAAAATCTGAATTGAATTGTAAACTACTAGATTTATTTTGTGAGTATAGAAAATTTTCTTCTTCTATTAGTAATGCCATTGCTTTTTCTAAACTTTCAGGATTCCTTAATCTAATATTATTTTGTATATGTCCAGAAAGACCGCTAATAAAAGTTTTTAAAGCTAATTGGTCATAATTATTCAAATAGATTATTTTTTCTTCAGGTTTTAAATCAGATGCATTCCATTTTGATGCGATTAAAATCCTGTATTCTCATGCCAAAATTATATGGAGATTCATTTTTGTGTATATATTAAAATTAGTTATATCTTGTACTAAGCAATCGAGATTTCTCTGATCACCAAAAGCTAATGTTATTAATGTTTTAATATCAACATAGGTAGTAAGTTCTGTTCTTGAACCAACAAGCATAAGAGCTCGACCAGAAAGTTTTCCAACAATTGCTCTAAAAATAAAAGAATTTAATTAATTGATAGGAGTTGTGTTAGGCATTTTTTGCAATTTTTCAGAATATGTAGCAGTTGATTGAGGAGTTAAAGAGTAGTTTGAGAAAGATTAGTTAATTCAACTAATCTTTCTCAAAATACTCTTAACTCTTTAACTCCTCAATCAACCGCTACATATTCTCAAAAATTACAAAAAATGCCTAACACAACTCAATCAATTATCAATTTTGAAAATTATATATAGATACAATTGCAAATTATGATGGTAATCCACACACTTTAAATATATTTTTAGAAAATTGCGATCATTTAATTAATACATTCTGTAGACAAGACGATGTGGCCTTAAATTCTTTTATTTTAAGAGCAATTGTTGGAAAACTTTCTGGTCGAGCTCTTATGCTTGTTGCTTCAAGATATAGACGAATTGTCTATATCTGAATCAATATTAGACATTAAATGTTAAAACTTTGGAAAATAGTACTTTTTGATTCACTGTGTAAAATTATATTACTTATTACCTACTAAAAATAACTAAAAATCTAACTTTAAATATGGTGAAAATTATATGTATTCTTAAAATTAGGAAATTGGATAATAAAAAGGAGAGAAAATTGAATTACAATAATATTATCTTCATTTGGGTTTTTGTTTTTGATTCTTTGCTTTTCTTCTTTTTCTTCTTACGTCTAACTTATCCTAGGGTGGAACTTTAGCGATTTTTGTCCTCTGTGTCCGTGTGAAGAATGTTGGCGAATTTTGTCCTCGATTCTTCTGATGAATGTTCGCGATTTTTGTCCTCGATTCTTCTTACTGTGTTGTTTGTTTTCCTTCAAGCTTACTTAAACTGTTCTGTATTCGTTCGAGAGTTTTAAGTTTTTCGGTTCTGATTTTTGGTTAATCGTTGAGACGAAAATTTCTGCACGATGCAAAATTTACAAAAATCTTACCGACTGCGCCAGTTATTTTTTGGGGTGTGCTAGTGCTGTTTTTAAAAAAACAAAACTTTTAGGTACACAGTAACTTTATTACAATAATTGAAAAGTACTTGTACAATTGTAACCATTTTGAACTTAGCGAGTGTTATATACATTCAGAAAGAATACTAATGTTATAGCTCAATCCGAATAAACCCCAATATGCTATTCAAATTGTTACGGTTCGTTTCAAGTTTTACGAGCGGTTTTAAATAAAGAAGAACAAACAAAGAATATCAACTTGAATAATAACAGAATCAAATTATTATATGAAAGAAACAAACAACTAAAATAAGCTTTATTAGTCTGTATTAAGTAATGCAAAATTACTTACCATTATAACCTTGTATCACTTCCGGTCACCGACTTTAATTAAAAGGAAATATTTAATTGGATGACCCTTTTATCAATAATTTATCGAAAACTTTATTAGAAATAAAACGCATAGTTCGGGCTAAAATCAACTAATTTAATAATTAAAACTAATTAAAGAAAATGAATAACAACAAGAAATAAATATGTATAAATAAAAGAAAGAGAATAAAACAATTAAGCGTTAATGAAAATTTAAAAGAAAATCTTAGTTATTACTTGTACTACTTAAAAATAGGAAAATTAATATAATTCGAATAATTATTATATTAATTCCTGTATGAAAGTTTAATTACTATTGAAAACTGAATTTATTTCAATTATTAAAAGAAATAACTTTAAACTTTATATAAAAAAAAACTGATTAAACAAAAAGGCCTTCAATAAAAAGAATATCAAAACTTACTGAACTTTATACAATTCACTACTTCAGAATAAAATGAAATGGACTTAATCTTTAAACAAAAACTAGAAAATAAATCTTAACTGAAAAATATACCAAGACCAAAAAACAAATTAAAATATTTAATTTAACTTTATACAATTTAGAAAACACTTCTTTACTCAATCAAGGCTAGAACGATTCTAAATCGAAAAAGACCGATTGTCTTTCCTAAACACTTAACATACATGAGAAGTAGGTACCTAGATGGAAAATAGCCAACCAGAAAAAAGGCATATTTACGATACAGGTACCCTTATACATCTACAGAGTGAGACATTCACAAAATAAGATACATTTTTATTTGTATGTCGACTTTAATAAAGATTATTGATTTTGGAGTTCGCGACTGGACAAAAACCCATTATTTTTTTATGCGCCCGTTATATAGATTATTTTGATATGGGAAACCGTGACGCCTTCCAACTAGCTTTTCTTATATAAGAAAAAATGTTCGACATTTAATTTACATGAAGTTATATCGAAAGTTTTGAGTAATCACAATGTAACTATAACATCTGGTTATCTTTTCAATACATGCTTTTATCTTTGGGCTCACCCATAAACATAAACTGTATATTCTCGATTAGAAAAAAGGTTGTTCTTTCAGTTACGTCACAATTCCTTTAGGCGAAGATCAAATTTGTATTACTTGCAGATGTTGTAAAACCTATATCAATAGAAGACAAGATAAATAGAAAACATACCCTTGAACTTTATGACTCAAAAGGAGAGGTTAGAACATTTGTATACAATCTACTAAAATAATATTCCCAAACTAATATAAACTATAAAACTCAGACAAAAATACAGGGTAGGACAAAAGTAAATTGCATTGCCCGTCCGTCTTATTACACAATGTCGATTACAGTAAAAAGCTGGAAATAATTCTAAACACATATTTATAAGTGTAAAAATGCTAACTAAGAATAAAAGTATATAATAGATAAAATAGTGCAAGCTAATGTATAGGGTGAACATAATTTGCGTATAATTAGGTATAGTGTAATGTATACTCCAGGGAAAAAGCTGATTGTGGCGGATACATTAAGTCGTGGACCAGCAGAAACAATATTGCAAATGACGATGAATTAAATGATATTGATATAGATCTACATAATGTAATGACAAACTTACCTGTTAAAGATTACTTTGTAAGTAAAATTATCACGCAACAAAATACAGATCCTATTTTACGTAAAATTAAAGAATATCCCTTGACAGAATGGCCTGATAAATCTAATTTACCAATTGAGATATTACCCTACTATGATAAATAAAAAGAAAACATTGAAATAGGCATAATGCCATAAAATAATTTTGAATTTGGATACATTTTTTAATTTCATTTTAAAAATTTTTTATATAAAACAATGTTTTGATTTACAAGAAATATTCACAAAATTTTTCACAAAATGGTAAAAACATTTACTGTTCAAATTGTTGTACTCATTATAAAACTTGTTTATCTCTAATTTTAGAATATGTTATATTGATAACACTAATGTTTGTTAATCTTGTACTGAAAGTCACTGATGATGAGAATATTTGATTTCTCGAAACATGTCTGACTGACATAGGCAATGTGCCTTGACTTATAAAATATAAATATATTTGTTTTGTGGAGCAGACGCCGTTTGATTTATACATTAATCATCGCTCCTCTTTGAATGGATTATTTCATAAAAAATTATATAATAAACATTTTGTTTTCTTTTTTTTTATTGTAACACAATTGTCAACAAATTGTTCCACTATCCATTTATATCAAACATAAATCAAGATTGGGTGTATTGTTGGCACAATTTCGCTGTCCTAAATAGCTCAAAATATACCTTTCTGATTAACACATCTGCTTCAGATTATGATCACTCAATTGTTCCACACATCGTTTATGCAGCCACACCTTCACCCAAGAATTCTCAATATAATGAAAAATGATTGCCGATATCGCCTCACCGTATTTAGTATGCGACTTTCTTTTCTTTATTGTATACCGTTTATTTATTTCCAACGCTGTCAACATTTTCAATGGAGTTTGTGTGTTTAGCAATGCATATATACTTTAATTACTTAAACAAAATTTCATATCACTTAATATTATTAAACAAATTAAAAATATTTGATAATCTAATATTTTCTTCCAACTTGAGAATAATCAAGAGAGACCAAACCCACGTTGTTTTATATCACAACATATGCATAGATGTTAGCAATCATCCCCTGTAAAGTACATTCCGATGGAGTTCGCCTACGTCATTCCAGACAAACAGGTTTTTGTTTACGATATAACAAGGGTGGCCGAACGAGTAATGAGAAATCAGAAGATAAGAAGATAGAATACAAGGGAGATGTTAATAAGAGCTGTAGAAATACGTTGTTTTATGTGATGACAAATTATAAATGATTTTGGGTGTGGTTTTGAGAGTTTTATTAAATAATTTAATAATAAAGAAGAATACCTACTTTTTACATACATATATATGTTATTAAAAAAGAAGGCGAGAATTTTGGATAAATTAACTTTGAAACGATTTTTAAAAATTATAAAATCTTGATTTACAGTAAAAACTTCAAATCTTTACTTTACTATTAATTAATTTTAATTAGCAAAACAGTTTTATATGAAGTAAGATATAAACGTAAGCGAAACGTAATATTAAAGATAACAATAATTCTTAAATACTAAGTACTTTATTGGCTGGTAACTCGGGTTATGGAATCAGGGTTAGCATACGGCACCTTTCTTTTTTGTAGAGTTGGGCTAATGACCTAAAAAGAAAGGGAGTTATTTGGTATTCAGCATTAGAAAACAGGATCCATTAGCTTTAGTGATGGATTGATTGGATTGACCTGTCAAACCATCAATAAACGGAGGGGGAAAATTTCGAATCGGCTTATACACTCTACTACTGTCATTTCGTTTATTATATACATTTGTTCCACATGTTTTGTGATTGTATTTTCATTATAAGTCTTTATTGCGTCGTATTTCTCTGTTCTTCCTCGCTTGGAAGTACTATCAGTTTCTGGACCAACGTCCATAAACGAACGTCGAGAAACTGATCCAGAGTTCTTTTAAACCCTTGCTCATGACCACTAGAAAATCTAGTAGGTGTATTTGTATTGTGCAAGCTTATATTTTGATCCCTATTTCGGCTTTTAGCACAAGGTAAATAGAATTTGTTACGCTCCGAAGGTTTATTAGTTTTTTTTGCACAATTGGTGTAATAAATCACGGTTTTGAAAATATTTTCATAAAATTAAAAAAAAAACAAAAAAATCAAAATCATTAAAATTGTTATTTTTAATATACCCTGTATAGTAATCGTAAATTTGGTATTTGAAATTGTAGTTTCAATACAAGCAGACGTTTTTATAAAGAATGACTTTTTCTTCTAAATCTACAAATAAAAAAGTTTTTCCTCTTCCAAACTGTATCCGTGGAGACATTGTATAATTATTAATCTCTTTGGACCAAAATGATTTAGGCATTCCGTTTTTTGCTCAATATATGTTTTACTACATGGCAATGATAGCGACAATATATCCTTTGTCTTATCAGCTGTCGGTCCAATAAGCGCTAAAGACATTTTTTTTCTTCTGCGTTTATCTCGTTACATTGAAACAATTGATCCATTCCGTCCATATGCGAATTTATATCAAACGGACCTGAAAACTGCTCAATATATTACCAATAAAAGATATTTTTCGACGGCTTTGCGATTAATTAGACCACTGGACTAACTTTTGTCTAACAATAGACCTTTTCTTCATGGAATCGAAATCCGACGTCGCCAATTAATGCTGTGTTTTTAATCAAACTCACGCATTCTTAAGGACATATTTATTAGATAATCAACACAATTTATTATAAGATAATATTAGTAATGAAATGCTGTGAAAGTAAAATTACGGATTGGCTAGGTTATGCTGTTTTTTATTGATGATATCTTACATTGTCACTATAGCGTTAAGTTAGTTATAAAAACGGTGAACCTTGTAGCTGTAGGACAAACACTACAACTAATTATTGTTAATTATTTAATGGAAAAAATAATACTTCCAGTCAGTACTTATGAAATGACAAGCCAATCTCCACAAACCAGCCCCATGCCGCCACCACAAGTACCGAGTCCGATGGGTCCGCCAAATCAAAGCCCAGGACCTCCACCACAATCACACAGTCCTTACAAACCACAACCGATGAGTCACAATGGTCCTCAACATGTAATGCCTCCACATCCGTCACCTGGACATCAGCCTATAGGTCCTTCCAGTCATAACGTACATTCTCATGGACCTCAAGGGCATGCAAATATGCAACATGGAGGTCATGGACCACCGCATCTTGGCCATGGAGGGCCAATGCATCATCAACAAGGGCATCATCCCGTACAGGGACATCATATGAGTGGTAAGCATTATCCATAAGATTATTTATTTACATACATACATGTGATTTTGTTCTCCGTTATAGATAGGAAGTTTTGTTGGTTTTTGTGGATTAATAATTTTGAATTTTATATCACTAAATAGTGCAAAAAAAGTTCTCTCGATGTAAACTATTTCAATAGAAACTGATTGTGTGATAATTGTTTAATATTGATTGTTCGTGTATCGAGTACAATAAAGAAAAAATAATCAAAATTTAAAAAAACTATAATTCCGGTGTATAGGTAGTACTTTATCGTTTGGTGACTACTGAACTGATATACAATACCACAATTTAAACAGAGCTGTATTTGGAAATTTTGTGAAATAATTTCGCATAATTTTAAAACATGGCACCTACGGATTTGTGCAATGCTTACAATCGAAATATTACACGTGGACAGTATGCTATACTATGTTATTCATGCGAAGCTTGGAATCATACAAAGTGTGTCGGTATTACAATCTCCCAAGTTAACTACTACGACAGTGAATTAAAAAAGGTTAATGGTGAACGATGGAATTGTCCCACATGTTTACGACAGGCTGTTCGACGTTCACAGGATCGCAGGAAATCATTTTACGTGGACCAAACCGATGGTTCTGCTTCATCAACTGCAAATTTAAGCATTGCTAATTCAATGACCCCCCAAGTCACTTTGGATGATATAATGTCGAAGCTGGATCGCTTGGAGAGGCTGCATACTAGTCTCTTACAGAGATTCAACGAACAGCAATCCGTCAATGAAGCACTTACCTTGGAGGTGAAAAATCTGCATTCACGTATTGATGATCTTGAAAGATCTCAGAGAGGTGATACTTCAATTTTGTCAGTCTCGGGAACTGGCAACACCCTGGAACTCTTCAAGTAGTACCAGGATAGAGAAAGGCGCAGAAAAAATATAATAATTTTTGGTCAGCCAGAGTCTGTTTCGCAGGATAACAACGACGATCAAGAAGCCACGTGCAAATTCATTCAGGCGCTTATTCCTACATTTGATGTATCCAAAGTTGATAAAGTGATTAGACTGGGACGGCTTGATTCTTCCTCAGCGAGAATTGGGGTAAAACCACGTCTCCTGAAGGTGATGTTTCACAACAATGGCGATGCTCTAAGGGTTCTCAGGTCGACTAGCAAGATAAAATCCTTCCCCCAATTTCGGCACATCACAGTTTCGTCAGACAAAACGCCACACCAACAACAGGAATATAGAGCTTTACGACAGGAGCTCAATACGCGTATAGCTGCAGGAGAATCAAACATTCGGATCAAATATATTAAAGGAACTCCTAAAATAGTTTCTAATAATTTAAACTAGATTGCTTGCCTAACCACGGAAACAGAAACTTTATTCTAAATTTTATATACCAGAATGTGCGAGGATTAAATACAAAAACAGATGAATTTTACAGTGCGATAAGTGATGGTGAGCATCATATTGTTGCTGTTACTGAATCATGGTTACGTAGTGGATTTATCAGTTCCGAACTATTTGACGACTCTTACGTGGTGTATAGAAAGGACAGAGATATTGGTGCGTTGAGCGTATCGAGGGGTGGGGGTGTTCTATTGGCATCAAAACTAGTTTATTTAGCGAACCACTTAGGTACAACAGATAATGCTGTGAATCTTCCTGTCACGACCGACATTGTGGGATGCAAATTTATCATGGATGGACATGTGGTGTACATATTTTGTGTATATATTCAACCTAACTCTAATATTGATACTTATATTACTGTTTGTGAATATTTTAAACTCCTTACTTCTATTTATATGAAACATATAATAGTTCTTGGCGATTTCAACGTGAGTCGAACCGATAACGTGATGATCCACGTCTCACAGCCATAGTTGAATTTATGAACTTTTTTAATTTATCTCAATATAATGACATAACCAACTATCGCGGTGATAAACTGGATCTCGTCCTGTCTAATTTGATGTGCCAGGTGACACATATATCACCACCACTGGTTCCTGAGGATCCATACCACCCAGCGTTACAGATATTCGTCCGATTTAATTACGATTCAAATAAGGAGAATTTTGATGTCAACCATAATTAAAAAAATATAATTTTCGAAAAACTAATTTTGTGCTTCTCTATGAGCAACTGTCTCTTTTAGACTGCTCTCCCTTGCTCCATGTAAGAGACATAAATGAGGCTGTCGATATTTTTTATCAAAAAATTTATAATGTATTTGATATGTGTGTTCCTACCTTTAGTAATAAAAAGCATAAGTATTCATATCCACCTTGGTTTAATCGTGGAGTTATAAACGGTATCAAAGACAAATCAAAAGCTTTTAATAGGTGGAAGAGATATGGTCATGTGGGTTTTTTAGAGCAGTACAGGTCCCTGAGAGCGTATGTCAAACGAGAAATCGATTTGGCATACGCACGTTATATTTCTCATATTCAGGAAGAAATGACATCAGATCCAAAGCAATTCTGGAATTTTGTGCAGAGTAAAAAACGCAAATAACGAATACCTGGTTCTATGTCAGATAGCACCAATACAACAATCTCTAACCCGTTGGAAGTTGTTAATGCATTTGCGTCTTATTTTCAAAATGTATACGTACCATCCTCTTCTGTATTTCAGTGTAGCGACGATAATTCCAGTCATAACGTAATTTCTGCAGGTTCTGTTGACTCAAATGACGTGTTAAAGGCATTAAAATAATTAAAACCAAAACTGACGTCCGGTTTGGACAATGCGCCAGCATTTTTACTAAAGGATTGTGCTCATGTATTTACTGAGCCTTTAGTTATTTTATATAACAAATCCTTGGAGTCCTGCACTTTCCCCCGGGTATGGAAATCCGCACGGATATGCCCGGTACATAAGTCGGGTGACACCAGTAAAGTGGTCAATTACAGGCCTATATCAATATTGTCCAACTTTTCGAAGGTTTTTGATAAAATACTCCATGAGAAAATATTTGGAGAAATTAAAAACTGTATAGTCACACAACAGCATGGATTTTTTAGAAAACGGTCAACGATATCGAATCTTGCAGAATTTTTCCAAACTGTTTACCCCATTGTAGGACAAGGACTACAAGTTGACACAATCTATACAGATTTCACGAAGGCCTTTGACAAGCTGGATCACACGATTGTTCTGCAAAAGATGAACAACATTGGCTTTCACACAGATTTTGAATAGATTGAATAGAATCGAACATGTCCAAAGAAAATTCTTAAAATATCTATTTTTCAAGGATCGGGGCTACTTTCCGGTACGGGGGTATGATCATACTATATTGCTCCAGAATTATGAATTCCAATCACTCTCACAGCGTAGGATATTCGCGTATCAGTTGTTTATCTTCAAAATAATCAATTCTTTTATTGACAGTCCTCAACTACTGAGCCAGGTAAATTTCCGTGTCCCCCAATACAACTCGCGCCTCATTAACATATTTAATGTTCCACATCACCGAACAAATTATGAGACTAGAGCTCCAGTGTCAAGAGCTTGCACATTGACCAATAAATACAACTTCCATAGGGAACTAGATTTTTTCAATAATAATGTTCCCCAGTTTGTGGCCAACCTGCATAGATGTATGGCCAATCTAAATACCACATAAGTTGTGTATGT
Organism: Apoderus coryli; assembly: GCA_911728435.2. Taxonomy (NCBI): domain Eukaryota; kingdom Metazoa; phylum Arthropoda; class Insecta; order Coleoptera; family Attelabidae; genus Apoderus; species Apoderus coryli. Next base: position 2,058,598 of record OU452204.1, on the reverse strand, counting down.
TGATCCTAATTTATTGAAGGGTGGGCATTCTGGTGTTAGAATAGGTTTAGTTTTAGTTAGTAGTGTATCATTTATTGTATAAGTGCATAGTAATTTAAATTTGTATTATTTGGTATCATATTTGTTAATTGTCTTGTAATTGGGCGTAAGCCTGTTAGGCAATAAAGGATTATTATTATTATGAACATGACTGCCGCCTTCTAATTAAAAATCACAAAAAAATCAGATTTTGCGGCTGAATCAGTTATTATTACATACAGGGTGTCCCAAACTCGGCGCCCCAGGCCTATTGTATGAAAACCAGATAAGATAATTTTTTTAAAGGGCTAAATTGAGTTGCGCGAAGGTCCAGTTATGTTTTTCTCTTAATTTTCTTGAACCATATATTTATAATTTTTTGGATATCATTCTTGGGGTTTTGGTTCGTAGTAACAAACGATAGTGAGATAGAAAAACTTTGATTTCATGTCAACCTTCTTTTTACGAACGTTTCGACAAACAATTTTTGTCTTCTCAGGATTTTTTTTCCTTCTTCCAAAATCTCATTAATGTTCTCCTTTCCTTTTTTTTTTATTATTTCCATTATTGGTATTGTCATAATAGTAAGAGAATTTTTTTTTACCTTTTGTTACTTTCTGTATCGTATTTATTGTTTTGACAATTAATTCGTTATTATTTTGACAAGAACTGTAACTAGTAATGTGACAGAATAATTGTTTTTCATGGAGCAGTTGATTCGACATGGCTATGTTAAATTATATTTTAATACTATTTTTTTGTCAGTTTTGGCACTCCAGCTTTTTAGCGCATGAAGATAGAAAAAAAATTATTAGTGGAAAAGTATTTAGGAAAATTAGGGCTTTCGGAATGTGGCAAAATATAGGTATGTTCGTGAGAAAATAATACTGATGACGTCATATTCACCATTTTGCAAAATCGGAAAAAATATTTTTTTGGCGTAAAATATACCTGAATACAACACAATTTATACTACATCAAAAGATTTTTAATATCCAATCCCGTTTTCATACAATAAGGCTGGGGCGCCGAGTTTGGGACACCCGGTACACTTCTTAAGATACAATACATTACTGAAATTTCTGCATTTGGGAACCTCACTTATATCAGTTACTCACTCACTTATTGCTGAAATAGGGAAATTTTGAGTTTATTATATACACGGTGTTCCATCGAGAAGCCTCTCCTCTTTTTATGAAAATTGAAGTAATACCTCGACATTTTCTGAATTCTGCAATTATTTCAAAATTTTCATTACGTTCCATACTAATTTTTGGGCTAAAGCAATCATCTTGAAACTGAAGAGGATGTTTTGAGGATTCGGTTGGTGAATGTTCTACAGTTTCGGGTATTTGTTGTCAATTTTGGACTGCCTCAACAGCTATTTCCACTAGTACATCATCATCATTTAAGTAAGATATTAATTCCGGAAAACCGTCATTGAATAATATTCATAAAGATGCACCCGCAAGGAACAACATTTTGTAGTCTTTCGAGTGAGAATCCATTCTGCAAACGAAATCCAAGGAGCCAATACCGATGGATGCACATTAAAACTAGAATTTAAAAGAATAGGTACTATTTCTTTTTCTCCCGAAAAATATTTAATATTAATAGCAACATTCCATATATTGCAAGAATCAATAAAGAGTTGTTCAAGTAGAGTCATATATAAAAATAAAAAAAAGAAATGTGAATGGATTAGCAGTGGGCTACTGCGATCAATTAGCATTAGGGACAAACTTTATAAGACGTATGGAAGGACAGGAAATCAAGAAACGTTAGAAGAATTTAAAAAGTACAGAAATAAAATAATAAGTTTGATACCTAAACTTAAGAATAACTATTATAAAAGTAAAATTGAAAAAAAATAAGGGTAATACTAAAAAAATATGGGAAACAGTGAACGAATACGTGGCAAAAGACAAACGTGAAAAAAACGATATAAATGGAATTCGAGATCACAATGACAAAATTGTTACGGACACTCACTTGATTGTTGATATTTTTAATGATCATTATGCTACAATAGGTTTAAAAATGGCAGACAGAATTAATCATACTGTAGATAGGGAAAGGCTAACGTTCGACGAAAATCGTAAAAATATTTGCAATTCATTTTATATATCCGAAACAGACGAGATGGAAATAATTAGTATAATAAAAGATTTAAAACTCAATTCTTCACCGGGAGCTGATAAAATTAACGCAGAAGTCTTGAAAATACTGGCTCCAGAAATAGCTAAACCCCTGACATACATATTCAACAAAATTATTTCGAACGGCGTTTTTCCACACAGATTTAAACAAGCATTGCTTATACCGATTTATAAATCGGGGGAGAAAACATTAGTGGAAAATTACCGCCCCATAAGCCTGATTTCTAATTTTTCCAAAATCATAGAAAAAATTATTAAAAAAAGATTATTGTGCTTCTTAACAAAAAATAATTATTTCTCTGAAAATCAATTTGGCTTTTTGGAAGGTAAATCTACAGGAGATGCTATTGCATTGATAACGGACAAAGTATATAGTGCACTGGATAAGGGTATTCCTTGTGCTGGGGTTTTATAGACTTGGCTAAAGCATTTGACACCGTTGACCACAACTTGCTATTGGAGAAGTTGGAAAGAGCGGGTGTCAGGGGACTGCCACTGAAATTGTTCCAGAGTTATTTGACTGGAAGAACTCAAAAAGTTAAACTACACACTGTTGTGAGTAACGCACAAAAAATAGAATGCGGAATCCCTCAGGGGACAGTTCTGGGCCCAATTTTGTTCAATGCGTATTTAAATGATTTGCTCTCTTTGAATTACAGTGGCACTTTGGTCTCGTTTGCAGATGACACGGCTCTTTTTGTTGAGGGGGGAAACTGGACTGAAGTTAAGGAGCAAGTAGTTCGTGATCTGCAGATAATCACTAAATGGTTTGATAAATATAAATTAACGATAAATCTAAACAAAACGGTATCTTTGCCTTTTACAAATAATGTTAAAACGCTGCCCCTGGATACTAATTTGAATGTGTTCCTGCCTCAGAGAAATCGGCCGTGGGAGATAGAGAGACGAGACTCAGTTAAATACTTAGGAATAATTCTAGACAAACATTTAAAATGGGATCTTCATAAAAACTCTTTAGTCTCAAAAATACGATCGCTGATGTTTATTTTTAAACAAACAAGAAAAATACTTACGATCAAGGAAAATATGACCCTCTATTACTCGTTGGTCCAATCTTTGCTAAGTTACGGAATAGTCGGTTGGGGAGGGGCTTATAATTCCAATTTAAAGCCACTATTTATTATTCAAAAGAGGATTCTAAAAATAATATTTCATCTGAATGTTCGATTTCCATCAGTCTCTCTATTTCATAAGTGCAAAGTTCTAAATATCCGAAACTTGTTTTATAAAGCAGCCTTATTGCAGTTGCATAAGGATAAAATGTTGATTAGTCCGATTGAGCATAAACACAATACGCGACAAAAATATAATAAAAAAATACGACAACCAAAAACAGCAAGAACTATCGGACAAAGGTCTTTTTTTTATATAGGCCATAAATTTTATAATGTTCTACCAGAAAATATAAAAGCAAAAATGTACTTGGCGTGTTTTAAAAGGACGGTGAGCTGTTGGCTTGGGGAGTATAATCCCACATTAATGACATAGGTAATTTAGATATTATGCATATTGCTTTAAATTTATTTTTAGAGGACTGTGTCTGTTCTATGTGGGATCGTACGCAGAAGAAATTGTGTTTCTCTTTTTTTCTGTTTTTCTGTTTATCTGTATTTTAATGTTTTAAGTTTATGGTTATCGGTATTATTATTATATCTGTATAGCATCGGGGAACCATATTATATTGTTTTGAAATTTTGTGTTTGGGGGGATTTATGTTATGGGATTTCAGATTGTTCAGTTCAGGGTCAGGATGGAGCTGTGAACAAAGAAAGTATAGAGTATCGGCCGTTGAGCGGGAGCGGACAAGTTTTACTAAAAAACTTTTGCTCCTTGCTCAGGGGTTTGAGTATTATATATTTAAATCGTATAGCATAATATTATTTTTCTTTCTTATATTTATTTCTGGCTTTATATGTATTATAAATAAGTTTATATTTTGTGGATTTTTTTTTTTTTTGAATGGAAATAAATATATTATTATTATTATTAAGTGATGAAAATAATAACGAAAAAGTATGCACAATAAACTTTCAAATAATAATATGTATTTTTTCTGACGTTAATATCACATTATTTGTAAAATATTTATAAGGTACTGTCCTGTGTATTCATCTCCATACGAGAAATTACTATGCTAGAAATTTGCCTTACTCCAGGGCAGCCTCACAACTTTGCAGATTAAAACTTCTCGAAAATTTCAAGATAAATATAATACTATAACTACTAAGGCATTATGCAAATAAGTACTGTTGTGTTTGATAATTCAAATGTGTTTTACTTACCTTCTTGATTTAAAATCACGTTATTTTGAGACCACGTGCTGGTTACATGCGACCGTTTTATTTCAAAAGTGAGACTTAGACAAAATGCGTATTTATTTTTAAGCACTGCGGACATAGACAAAATTCGTTTAGTGTAATTATGGCCTGAATATTTATATTAGATTATTTATTATAATTATTTCATAAAAATATCTACATTAAACTGTATCAATATATTTTTAAATTGCTTTCTCTAGGACCTCCGCAAAGTAACATACCAATGCAAATACCACCTGGAATGCCATCACCTCAAAGCCATTTGTCCCATCCATCTCATAATATGCCACCTTTAGGGCATCCTGATATGGGGTCACCTCATCCAACGCAATCATATTCGGGACATAGTAATTTACCGCCCCCTCAAATACAGGTAGGTAGTCCATTTCGCTTAAAATTTCCAGAACAATTTAAATTTAACATACTAATCGAAGTGCCAGGAATAGTAATTTCAAGATTTTCAATATACACTAACTAAAATGACAAGAACATCCACTTTCGCAAAGTGTAGAACAGTATTTGGCTTTGCTTTAAAATCAGCACATATTTTTGGAATTTAATATAAATCTCTATTTAGAGTTTTATTTAAAACAGAAATTTGTAAAAATGCTCCAAGGATAAAAAAAACAACCCAATGGTTTCGATCGTCGGCATTACAAATTTCGTAGGAAGGTGGTTCGTTCAAAATATAATATTTTATGTATTCTAATGGTTGTGTTTCTTCAAGCACTGCCAAAGTGGGTCTCAGATATGTTTAATCTGAACACACCTGTAATAAGCGCCTAAAATGTTGTGTTGATGTATCTATGTGTAGCTATAGCATAGCATACATACAGCAAAATCACTGTGTACAAAAGCATAGGTACGAGTGTAAGCTGCTACGCATCGGGCGGCCATATTATAGTAATAATAACACAGCCCAACAAACTTTTTGGTGCCTGTTGTTTTTCAACTGTTGTTAGATGATTTTTGGATGTAGAATTCAGAACTACTATCAGATTTCCGCTATCAGATCTACTTTTTTTAGATACGCTATACTGGCTTCTTTGGAAGAAAATCATTTGGTTTCTTAAAGTACATGTATTTCCAGTCACCAAAATTAGTATTTCGTACAACTGCTCATTTAAAGCAAAGAATACAAAGTAAAGTATTTAATTATGAAGTAAATAAACATACATTCAAGGCGTATCAGTTAAAGATTCTCGTTTGAAAGACTTTCTAACATAATGTTTATTACTACATTCTCGCTGCAGACTCCAACAGTAGTCGGCCATCATATGGGTATCCCATCTTCCCTGATACCGTTCTTACATCGCCTTAATGTCCTGATGAAACCTTTCTCCCTGTTCTTCACTATATAGTCAACTAAGTTGTGTGGGAATCGATCTAAGTGGTTGTGGAGATAGTGAACTTGTATGTTCATGTTGCAACCATTTTGTTGGGCTGTGTAATAATAAATTGACTTTATTGTACAAAATATAAAAGTACCAACGGCGAAGTTGAGGTTTAAGCCTCCTGTCTTAACCTATATTTATTTATTAAACAGTGAGGCAACACAAGTATGACTGTAAGAATCACAATCAATACAAAACTGAAAAGACAGCTTTGGCAATTCACCATTTTGAGAATGGGCGTCATTTTAGTTTTGACTCTGTCAAGGTTTTGGATAGGGAGTTCAACTATAAAAGGCGTAATGTCGGTGAAATGCTTCAGATCAAATTACATGACACCGTTAACTTGAGAACTGATACTCAGGCTCTGAGCGTCCTGTATGTTGATTTATTAAGTAAGTACAAATTGCGGTCGTCGTTTTGAATTGTGACTGTCCCTGTGTATTGTATATTATGTGTGCGCCTCGTATTTATTCTGTATTGCATTTCACGTGTTTTATACAATTTTTTATGTTATACCTAATCGTTTTTATTTACTGATAATATGCTCTGTATTTTATGTACAAACGAATTTTTAATACATTTTAGACCATATTTATTTTATTCATATTTGAAAAATTTTAAACGTTAGAACTGACCAGCTAAAAATTTACATTATACATCTGTATCTTAATTTCATCTCGAGAATGTTAACATCATTTATTATGTATGTATACACAACACTTTAAAAATAAAAGAAAGGTACTATGATTTAAATTAATACTTTGTATATTTGTTTGAGTTTGATTTGTTATAGTTGTAATTTAAAATAATACTCTGTAGATAGTTTGATTTGATGTAATCAAAGACCTTACTAACACAGGATACAAAATATTTCATTGATAACGTGCTTTCAAACACGAGCCAACATTACTTGTAAACAAGTAATGTGTAAGAGAGAGAAAGACTTATCCTTGTCGCCTTCAAGTTGCTCATTGGCAACGTTGTGATCTCCGGTATGCGTTCTGCAGCCAGTGGCGTACTGATCGCTGACAGTTTTTGAACTAGGTATACATTACATAATATATAATTAATAGCATACATTAAAAAGCCAACGTGCCGAGAATTTAACCGCTATTCAACTTATTTTGAAACTGAAATTAGTCGGTATTCGCTAAGAAAGTCTGTTAATCTTTCTTTGTAGTAGGTATTTCTTGATATAGCTGAAAAACCTTCATTTCGTATATCGAAAAAAAAAACGATACTTAAATTAATATATTTAATTGGAATGAGTTTTTCAGTAAAATAATTTAAATATTAATATGTATAAGGTATTCGCTAAGAAAGTCTGTTAATCTTTCTTTGTAGTAGGTATTTCTTGATATAGCTGAAAAACCTTCATTTCGTATATCGAAAAAAAAAAACGATACTTAAATTAATATATTTATGTATAATTTGAAGATAATCTAATTTTAAAATCATTTTACGCATTACAAATAGGAAGTCAGGAAATAAAAAAAGGCACATAATACTCAATAGTTTATTTTTAGCTACATATATTAAATTATACACAATGATAATACATAATAATTACTATGAACATACAAATTAATTATGTTTTTGCAGACTTTATGCAGTTTCTGTATCGCTTTTTAATAAGTATGAAGTCTATTTGATTGCGAATAATTCTTTCAGGGGTATGGGCGCTAGAGGTCCACGTATAGAGCCTTCTATTTGGAAGTTTAAAAAAGGTGTTTGAGACAATGAAATCATGTTCCTGGCAGAACTGAACTAGCCGGTCTCCTCTATCGTTTGCTGTACCTAATCCGTATATACCGGTAATATCCTCTCATGGTGTACTTCCTACTTTGGCATTAAAATCGCCCATGATAAAAGTCACCTCTGATTTTTTCGCCATCTTCACGGTATCTGTGATTTGTTCCTTAAAGCTATCAATAGATCTTTTAATGATTTTACGCGGATATTAAGTCGTCTAACTTGATTTTGTAAGGTGTGTATTCTTTTCCTTTGGCACGTTATTTTATTTTTTAAAATTCCTATATTTTTTCTTCTCTTAGTAGGGGTTGAAAAGTCACTACTATCCATATCACCAGGATAACGCCTTTTCCTAAAAAATATCAAGCCCCTGGTAAATTATACTAAAAAAAGAGCTTTTTATGAACAAATATCAAAATTTCATAACGGTAAAATGTAAATTTGAATAATGTACCAAATAACAACATTTAGCTTCAGCCCCTTTATATCACCCGCTTCTGAAACATGTTGGTGTAATACCTACCTCTTTTTACTTCCAATTTTTCCACTAGCTACAGGGGCCTCAATTATATCAGAATGGGATTCTCCTGCTTCTGATGCAGTTTCTGTCACAGAACTGGTTGAACCCTTGTTGGCTTCTAATGAAACTGGACCCCATATTAGCGGTTGAAACAGTGGACTCCATAATAGTTTTTTCTAAGAATAGCTGAGCAATCCTAAAAATGGATATAAATGCGGTTAATGCACATACCTACTTAGCTAGTTTAATTTCATCCAAAAAATAATAATAACAGAACTTACTTAGGATATTCTTTCGGTATTGGAAGTGTTCCAAAAACAGATGAGTCCACAGACTGTGGTTGAGTCAGAGCTAGAAGAATATAAATTATTATTATAATATAATAAATATAATTATAAATATTTTTTACCTAGTGGATGCATCATCCAAAAATAAAACACCTTCACACCGTCGAGGATTTGCACCCTTTCTAACGAATCTTGCTCCCTTAGATTTCGTTACCAGATCCTCTGGGAAAAAATGATCCGAGCATAACCATGGATTTTTTGGCAAAAGTGGTCCTTTAGCAATGCCAACTAAAGAAAACCAGAGTTTTCGTTTTTCCGGTTCCTGAGGAAACCTAATTTAAAAAATACAATATAAGTACCTAATGTAAAAAGGCTATAATCAGCCTTATACTCCAGAGCTAGGGAGGTAATATCCTACGTAGATTTACCACTTACTTCTTTAATGCTGCTTTGAATTACTGAGCGGTTACATTGTTGGGCGTAAATGAACCAACATTATTTTCAGAAAGTATCTGTTTGCTTTTGTTACGAATAATTTAATAGAAATAAAAATTCAAAATGTAACAAATTTATCATATCAAACAAACCCCGCCACTGTGTAAACTAACACCAAACACAAACAAATTTCCAAACATAACCACACTTAGGTACCTGTGAAAAGATAAATCTGGAAATAAAGTATCCACTTTTCCACAAACTACACAACCACGAACCATAGTTATTCAATAAATATTTAAAGTTTAAAAAAACACACACAAGAATATCGCAAAACAGGAAAATACTTCAAAAAACGATGAAAAGCGATAATGACATGAGTGTTTCTCAACGTCAACGTCGCAAATTATAATTTCATTCATAACGCCGTCACAGCATTAATAAGTACAGCATTCCGACTCCACGTTTGCACTTTGAAAAAAACTGTGACGTAAGATGCCGCCATTTTGGGTTACAAGTCAGGTCCTGACTAAGAATAATTATAGTTTTTGGTTTCTAACCACAGTACTGTATTTTTATTTTTGTAAAAATATTTAAGTACATAATAATATCGCTGTCAATTTCAAAAATATTTGTGGTTTGTCATAGTGATTGAAAACAACCTTGAGTGGTGTTATCAGTTAAATGTTGACATGATTGGGTGATTTTTAATAACAATAATAATAAACACAACAATAATAAAGATTTTATTAGTAAAAAAAAATACATTTTTATAAAAGTTGAAGCAGTGCTTCCTAACTTAACCTAAATTTAACTTTTATTTTGTTTGTTGAATTGATATATCTAATTTTTTTTCTGTAATGGTCGATAATTCGAAAAGCTGAAGTCTCCATGGGTTATTGTTTTTTTTTTAATATAACAATTTTTTTTTTATTTTGTTAAGTTATAGTAAACGCTTTATTTAATATTTAATATTTTTTAAGTCAATTAGAGTGGCTATTTTTAACTAATATAAAACGTGATAGCCCTTATTCACTGTAATCTTCAACGATAATGAGTAAAAGTTCGTACGTATCAGTTGCTCATGGTAACTATTGGAAAAAGTTGTTATTGTCAAAAAAGAATTAAGATTGTCAGATTTTTGATTAGTTTTCAATTTCTATATTATATTGGTCAGTTAAAATCGTTTCAGTTTTGTATTTAGTTTGTTATTTTTCTTTATTAATAAATCGCGTTTATTTCAATTTTCGTGGTTTATTATGAATATCGCTGTAGTGAGTTAAACGGAAAGTTTAATTCACAAATTACAATAACAGCAACTTTAAAGGCAAATTTTGGCAAAGACTTCTTGAAACTTTATAATGATATTGTCAATAAAATAACAACTAGCCACGCGACAACTTGTGTTTATGTTTCACTTGTATTTAGTTCAAAAACATATTAGATACTGTCATTTCGTAATATAAATTTTACGGTTATACAAATAGTTGTTATAAACGTAAAATTATCTAGTATTTATCTTAATTTTTACTTATTACTCACCTAACAGGATCTTTGGGGAAGCGAAAAAAATGTTTAGAGCAAGTGTACCGCTTATTGGGACAACATTTTGCAACACATACATGTCCTCCGTGATTATTCATTGTATGAATCCCAAGACACGTTAATAAAAATAAAATCCTTTTAATTCTCACGAACACTATACAAAAACACAAAACACAGATTTAGATTTAAACACAATATTTATTTATCTCGTACACGCCGACAATGAACTATATATTGAACACAGGAGTGAACTGTATCTATCTACGTCTATGCGATTATTTTGACGTTGTAACCCATAATGGCGGCATGCGCGACGATATGCGCAGGACGGCTTGCAAACGTGAAAGTCAGAATACTGTATTATTTATTATACTGTGACGCCGTCTTCTGTCGTACAAGAAGCGTAAAGTTGTAAACGATGTTGCCGTAGTGCGCTTTTATTTTACTATGAGAATAATTCCTAAAATAAAATAATTATCCCGTTTTGTACAATTTAATCTTAAAATGAACTAATTTATAACCTAAGTATAGTAATAAAAATTTTTATTAACATCCTAATTACAAATAATTATTTACATGGCTCATTTTTTATTTGTTGTGACAAAAATTTAAAGATATTCCAAATACATTTGTAAGTATGGCAATGCTTGTATTAGGATAAATAAAGGAAGGGACGATGTTTGCTAACCCTGAAAACGTAAACAATGTGGTCTCCTGTATTATTAAGGTCTTTGGATGTAATGATTGTTGATAGTTTGAATAGTGAGATTGTCAAAATAAAATAGCTTGACAAAAGTAGTAAAAAAACGGCAGTATTTAATAGAAAATATCACAGTTTCAATACAGCCACAACATTTGGTCCTTGAGCATTAGAAACAGTACTTGAAAAAGCAGTTTATTAGTTGTTTTATAGTGAAAATTTAAAAAATTATAAAAAAAGTGACAAATATGTCAGATAAAAATATTCAAGATAAAACTTTACAAAAAATTAATAGTTTCAATAATATAGAAGAATTAAAAGGATTTTCGAATAGAACAGAAGAATGTGAAGCATTGAAGCCAGAAGTGCTACGAAATCAAACAGCAAACGATCTGAAATGTCTTCACGACAAGTACAACTATTAAAATTGGAAGCAAAAAAAAGCTAGCAGTTTTGGAAAAAGAACGTATAGAACGAGAAAAACAACAAGAAAAAGAAAGTATAGAACGTGAAAAGCTACAACAAAAGGCACTTTATGAAAAGGAAAAAGAAATTATAGAATTAGAACTACAAATGCAGCTAAGTCACATAGGATCATCGGTATGTACAGAATTAGATAGAAATATAGTAGAATTAGATAACGATTATCCAATATTACAAGACAAAAGACAAGATATCAATAAATGGTTAACAAATAATGATCGTGAACCTAAGAATAGGGCTGACACACGTGCAGATTATAATACAGTAGATATTAGAAATAGAAATTAAAAAAATATAGAGAAAATATTATTACGACAGACTATTAGTATAGATTTACCGTATTTTAGTGGAAATGTAAAAGACTGGCCCAATTTTTATAACCAATTTAATTATACAACGGAAATAGTAAAATTGAGAGATGAAGAAAATGTCAGTCGGCTCAGGAAATGTTTAAAAGCGGAAGCTAGAAGATGCGTAGAAGGTTTGTTGGTTTCAATAGGTACCTCAGCCACATCAATTATGGAAGTATTACGGGATAAATATGGTCGACCCGATGTAATAGTTAGATCCCTAGTACACGAAGCAAAATGTATGGCTCCGGTAAGAAATAATGATTTCAACGCGTTAACACACTTCTCAGAAACGATCACAAATCTTGTATTAACTTTAGAATCATTTGAAATGCAAAATTATCTGTCATGTCCACAATTTTTGGATGAAATGTTACAGAAATTACCATTTAATATGCAAATCTCCTGGGGAGAAAATGTAGAAAAACAAAATGGTCATGGAAAGATTTTAAAAATTGGATTACACGAAAAGCGCGTGCAGTCTCTTATGTACAGGGTGTCAATATTCATAAACAATTTAGTTCAGCAAACGATAGATACAAACGAACATTAGTAGTTTCAAAAAGAGAAACAAATCAAAAAGAATATACGAAAAGTTCGTTTGTACAGATAACCACGACTTGGAAAAATGCAAACAATTTTTAGAAATGAATATCACTGAAAAATGGAATTTTGTTAAGAACAAAAAGTAATGCATTTGTTGTTTAAAACCATCACACATTATAGTAAACTGTAGAGGAAAGACATCCTGTGATAAAATGCATCACAAATTGCTACATTTTGGAAATAAGCATGAATCAACACAACATGAAAATTTGGGTTCGAAAAATAACGACAGATACGAAGATCAAGAACATCAACCAACTCAAACCAGATTCATAGATAATCCAATACCCAGCACTTCAAATGAAATGATCGGACATACAGCAAGAAAATTAGAAAATTATTATTAGAACCGATACGTCACAAATGAAGATATACGCTTTATTTGATGAAGGTTCTACTATAAGTTTATTAGATGAAGATATTGCAAATGATTTAGGACTAGATGGTGTTCATACAACATTAAATTTAAGATGGACAGACAAAAATACATGTAAACAAACATCAACTCGCAAAATAAGTTTCCAAATATCTGGAGAGTCAGAAGATATATTTTACGAAATGTCAAATGTTTATACTATGAAAGATATGGACTTACCTGTTCAATTCGTCAATATTAAAAATATGAAATTGAAATGGAATCACTTGGAAAATATTAATATACCTGATATAAACAATGCAACACCGAAATTATTAATAGGGCAGTATTATTGGAATTTAATTGCAACAAGAAAGCTAATAGAAGGTCCCAAAAATTCACCAGCTGTATCTTACACAAACCTTGGTGTTGTGTTACACGGAAATGTTGCGCAGTTTAAAGGAAGAATGGATAATTTCGAATTGTTGTAGATGAAGAACTCCACAATTTGGTAAAATATTTTTTTAGCATAGAGTCATTAGGAATTAAATATCAAACACACAAAATTCAAGTTAAAGAAGATGAAAGAGCAGAGGTATTGATGAAAAAATATTCATGCAGAAAATATGATAGATGGCAGACTGGATTATTGTGGAAAAATGAATATGATGTACTCCCAGATAATAGAATTGTAGCTCAAGATAGATTTAAGTATATAGAAAAGAAGATGTCTAAAGATCCAGAATTTCATAAAATTTACCATCAGAAAATTATTGAGTATAAAGAAAAACACTATATTCGAAAATTAACAAATGAAGAGATACAAAAACATAATGAGGAGATTTGGTACTTACCTCATTTTGGGGTAACAAATCCTAACAAACCTGGTAAATTAAGATTTGTAATGGATGCAGCCTCAAAATACAATGGAAAAAGCCTAAATGATTTTTTACTAAAAGGTCCAGACTTGTACAATTGACTAGTTGGTACGAGTATTATATGTAAATTTCGGGAAAGACCCATTGCATTTTCTGGAGACATCCGTGAGATGTTTCACATGATTTTAATAAGCGAGGACGAAGGATCAGCAAGCACAAAGAATTTTGTGGAGAAATTCCCCTGAAGAAAAATTTGATATTTACGTAATGCAAGTGATGATTTTTGGAGCAATATCGTCACCGTATAGTGCACAATATATCAAGAATGCGAACGCTTTAGAATATTCACATGTAGTAGAAGCAATTTTACACCGTCATTATATTGATAATGCAGCGACAGTTGAAGAAGCGAAACAAATATTAGAACAAGTAATTTACATACATAAAAAAGGTGGATTTGATTTACGTGGATGTATTAGCAATTCCAAAGAAATATATGAAAGTATTCCAGAAGATTTAAGAGGTTCTCATAAAATGTTTGAAGAGTCCGATTTAACACAGAGGGTTCTTGGTTTAAAATGGGAACCTAAAAAAGACATTTTAACTTTTCCGATAAATTTGTTTAAAGTAGATACAGATATTTTATCTGGAAGGAAAATTCCAACTAAAAGAGATATGCTAAAACTCATAATGTCGATTTTTGATCCATTAGGCTTGCTTGGACATTACATTGTAAAAGCTAAAATATTGATGCAAGAAGTCTGGAAAAGTGGACTAAATTGGGATGATGAAATTTCAAACAAGCAATACAAATATACAACTAAATATTTTTTGTGATGCCAGTGAGCAAGCTTTTGCAACCGCTGCATACTTTCGTTTTGAAGCAGAAAATGAAGTTGAAGTTAGTTTAATTATGTTACGTAATCAAGTTAGTCCTTTAAAATCTACAACAATTCCTAGATTGGAACTTCAAGCTGCTGTAATAGCAAGTAGACTTGCACAAACCATTCAACTTGAACATAGATTTAAAATTAACCGAACAGTTTTTTGGACAGATTCGAAGACCAGTGACGAAGATATGCCCCATACGCTTCTTAGAAGATAGTAATTACGATGAGATTACGAGGGGGAGAATGTTATGATTTATATGAATAATTTCTATATTTGTTTGAGTTTGATTTGTTATCGTTGTAATTTAAAATAATACTCTGTAGATAGTTTGATTTGATATCATCATGCTGCGTGTTTCTATCAGGGTCTGATGTCTACCAGGTGCTCACCTTATCTTTATAATAAAATAAGTTTTAGGTCAGATATACACAACATAAACCTCAGATTCATGGGTCGCATATCTCCACCACCACATAGGACTTCATCATTCGAGCGAGCTTTTACCTACGATATCTATAGAATTTATAACAGTATACCAAGCAATTTCAAAAATCATAAACTCTTGACATTTCGGTTCCTCCACAAACGTTACGTATATCAGTTAGATAACGACTAGTTTCCCTCATCTACATATACTTCCTAATTATTGTTATTTTTTATATTTTGTTATATTACTTACATCTATTATTATTTTATTGATGTGATGTTATGCTTTTTATTTTTATTTTTTTGTTATTAGGGTTGGAATATATATATCAGTATCTACTGCCTTCTAACCCTTTTTGTAGTGCTCATAATTATATGTATATAAGTTTTTAGGAACGCTATGGTTAGTTTTACTTTTTTTTTTTAATTTATAATTGTTATCTGTATTATGAGTATCTGCAAATAAACTGCTTATTATTATTACTAGTTTGAATAGTGAGATTGTCAAAATAAAATAGCTTGACAAAAATAGTAAAAAAACGGCAGTATTTAATAGAAAATATCACAGTTTCAATACAGCCACAACAGATACTACACATTTACGTATTTAGTTATTTAATTTTTGTGATGTATAAAGAAAAAAAAAATGAAGTGCCATGTTTTATAGTGTATTCTTGTTTTTGTAGCTTGAAAAAGAGGAAATTAAACCTCGAAACGTTGCTGACTTTGACATAAAGTGTTGTAACTTTATTTCGTCCTTTTACCCACGAGCGCCGCAGTAAAAAAGTTAATTTAAATGTTAACACCTAACACTACCCACTATTGCAAGTTTAATAATTGAAGAAAAATAAACAAAGGGTGATGAATGATCAATGTCACAAACACTACATAAGATTTGGTATATTTGCCATTGAAAAATTTCGAAATTTGTTTCCTGTGCAAAGATTCAGGTCATATCATTTTGTTGTACAATCGCGCTACGATGAATGAAAACCCCCTTTCAAACAGTTTGCTTTTATGTTGGGGTGGTGTTATCGTTAACCCGTGCCTCAAATCAAGGTTGTGCTGGTCACATCTGAATTTAATTTTTTGGAATAAGTACGCCGGCGTTTTAGTAACTATAATTTTATTAAACAAAATAAGGCTGTGAACACTCTACGCCCCCTCATGTCAAACCATCCAATCTGTCGAAGTTTTGCAGAAATGCCCCTCTCAAACTTGCGGATACTCCTGATCAAACGCACACAGCTATTCAGAATAAGATGAATTCTATTAGCGTCAAGGCAAGGACCATACACGGAATCACCATAATTGCAAAGCGACAACACCAAGGAATCACAGAGCATCTTCCTCAATCCTTCATTCAATAAGTGACGTTGACTATAGATTAATTTCAAATTTAAAAATACCTTCTGAATACTGTTGGTCACATGTTTTACAAAACGCAAATCGGTGTCAAGAATGAAACCAAGGTTTTTAGCCTGTTTTACAAAAGCAATTCTTATATATTCTTAGCAACCTGAGCATCAGTTCTCATCTAGCCGTTGAGGAGTGTGGACAGAGGGGTACTAGATATATTCTTTAATTCGTTTTGTTATACTTGTGTATTGTGATTTTAAAAAGATGAGTATAAGTGGTAGCGTAATAAATCGCTCTTCCGCAGCAAAGTGGTTTAAAATTTCCACAAACACATCAGTGATTTTTTTTAGATTTCCTAAAGACAATAATAGGTAAATAAAACATATTTTGTTTTGCTATATAAAACAAAATACACAAATATTGTGACCGTGATTATATTAAAAAATAAATTCTGTTGTTCATTAAATTTTTAGAGCGCGAATTTGGTTGGCGGCTTTTAATCGAGAAGATTTAATGGACAAGTTAGAAAAAATCTACAATACTTCTAATAGACTCTGTGAAATGCATTTTGAAAACAGCATGTTTCTAAATAATTCACGCAACCGGATAAAGATGCGGTACCAATTACTCATATTTCCTGCCCTAAAAGGGTCATCTTCGCATTCCATTTCCTCGTCCCTATAAGAATTTTCCACATCAATTTGTTATTAAATTAAACCTATGCCTAAATTAGGATCTATTACACTTTATAACGCATTTATAATAATTTTAAACTACTTCATGCTAATAGAAAAACAACAATTTGGAAACATAATTAAATAAGTTTTATTTGAGCACATAGTTGAAAATGTTTACAAAAATACAAAATATATTTTAGTGTTTAAATGAAAGTCAAATCTCCACAAGATAAATTTAATAGAAATCAGAATCTGTCTGCCATACATGTTTCGGAAATAGACCAGTCCTATCATCAGTGGCATGTCAAAAATCTTATAAAAGAGAGAGAGATGTTTTTAGCGACATCTAGCGTGATCAGGAAATATGCCCGGTGAAACACAGTTCACAAACGATGGCTGGACAAGAATCATTTCTCGTGCTAGTATAAGCTCTTCGTAAATGTTGGAAATTTGGGTCACACTGCCTGCCGATCACCACTGATGAGTCGTGGATCGACGAAACGGCCGTCTGGTGAAAGCATGGGAGTGTGAAACAAATTTGCAACATAACTGAAAGTCTTGTTTCTTTATGTAACAAGCAATTCGTAAATAAAGCCTCCCCGCTAGGGGATTCGGGCGCATCTAGTGTTGGCAATAGGATATAATGGAGTTGTTACTTCTTGTCCGGCCATCGTTTGTGAACTGTGTTTCACCGGGCATATTGCCTGCTCACGCTAGATGTCGCCAAAAACATCTCTCTCTCTCTCTCTCTCAATCATTTCTCGTGCTAGTAAGCTCTTCGTAAATGTTGGAAATTTGGGTCACACTGCCTGCCGATCACCACTGATGAGTCGTGGATCGACGAAACGGCCGTCTGGTGAAAGCATGGGAGTGTGAAACAAATTTCCAACATAACTGAAAGTCTTGTTGCTTTATGTAACAAGCAATTCTTAAATAATCTATGAGTAGAACCTTTGGCGTAGAACACTAAACTGACAATCGTTTTACCACTTCACCAAAAACACTTCTTTTAAATCTCGACGCGCGTTTCGCTAACAATGTTAGCATCCTCAGGAGAGAATTAAAACTTAACTACTACTAAATATATTACAGCTTATATACTATTCACATACCACAGATACGCGCTCTGATTGGTCGCCGCGCAACCAATGAGAGGGCGGCACATACGTCAACATATATTAATTACTTACATACTAAAGAATACAAAATACTATTAGGGATTGGACCCTTATCTTTGTTTAGTGCTTTTGAATTATTCTTAATAATTTCCAAACTTTCATAAGCGTCCAAATATTTCCAATTGCTAACAGATTTCAACAATCTTAAGTTACTACAATCTACTCTATGATTATTTTCAAACATATGTTTTGCTACACTAGACTTATCTAACCTACCATATCTTAAATGAGCAATATGCTCCTTAAATCTAACATTAAGTTTTCTTCTGGTTTGTCCTATATAAACTTTGTCACAATCCTTACAACTGATTTCATAAATGCCAGATTTTTCCGTCATCTCTACTTTATCTTTTGGATTGCCCAACAGATTGCCTAGACGTGTACTAGATTGAAAAACAGTTTTAAAGCCAATGTCACTAAAAATCTTATTTAAACCGCGTGTAAATTTTGGAAGATAAGGGATCGAAATAAATTTAGAACTATCTTGACTTTCTCGGAAAATTGTGGCATTATGAAGTGCATTTTTAAACTTATATTTTCTAATTAATTTATCAACTAAATTGTCATCATAACCATTAACTCTAGCCACCATTTTTATTGTGTTTTTCTCTGTATCGAAACGGTTTTTATTAAGGGGAAATTTCATTAATCTATGTACAAGAAAATTTAGGCTGGCCATTTTGTGTTGGAAACAATGATTAGAGTCATTGGTTATATACCTGAATGTATTCGTACTTTTTCTATATATGTCACATTCCAATTTATTTTCACTGTTTTTGAGTCCAGGAATGGAAGTCTACGATCTTTTTCTAATTCATAAGTGAATTTGATAGATGAGAAGCAATTATTAAGTTGGGCAATAAAGTTATCAATTGTATCAACACTTGTATCAAAAACAGCAAACACATCGTCCACATATCTGATCCAAACTCTGGGAAAATATGAAAAATTGGTTTTCGCGGAGGCTTCAAAATAATTCATAAATAATTCAGCTAAAAAGGGGGATAAACAGCTACCCATAGCAGTGCCTTCATGTTGTTCATAGAATTCATTATTATATTGGAAAATATTTTGGGACATACAAAGATTTGTAAGTGAAAGATATTCTTCTATTAATTCGGATGCGACATTATTCTTTGTAAGATAATCTTGAAGATATTCGAGAGTTTTTGGAATAGGGACACTCGGAAACAGAGAAGATACGTCAAAAGAAACAAGAACTTCATTGGGATTTAGAATAATGTTTTTGACTCTCTCAATAAATTCATATGAATTTTGGACGGAGTAAGATTCTAATGGATTGGATAATTTTTTGAAAAAAATTATCCAATCCATACTTCTTATCCGGCCATCGTTAGTGAACTGTGTTTCACCCGGCATATTGCCTGATCACGCTAGGTGTCGCCAAAAACATCTCTCTCTCTCAATCAATTCTCGTGCTAGTATAAGCTCTTTGTAAATGTTGGAAATTTAGGTCACACTGCCTGCCGATCACCACTGATGAGTCGTGGATCGACGAAACGGCCGTCTGGTGGAAGCATGGTAGTGTGAAATAAATTTCCAACATAACTTAAAGTCTTGTTGCTTTATGTAACAAGCAATTCGTAATCTGATAAAACACAACGCCAAGACATACAATATTCTAGTCAAATTTCTATTGAAGCCATCTTATGGAAAATATTTGATTTATTAAAATTACAATTACATATTTAGATGTAATTTCTTTATGTATATCATATTTCGTTTTTCAATAAAAGTTTTTAAAATTATTTAACGGTTTTCAATGTTCATTCAATCAAAAATATCCACTAAAAGTGGTGTACACCAAAATATTGGTCTATATAAAAAATGCGATGTTGGTAAGAAAAGAAATGTACCTGAAGAAGGCGTATAAGACGAAACGTAGTCCGTACGCGAAAGAAAAAATATTTCAAATAAAAAATTTCCCTTTTAAAACAGAACCTTACATCTCAAGAAAAAGAAGGAATTTAAAAAAATTGTAACAAGGTTCAAGAGAAATACTACAAGATAAATGTAAAACCTAAAATTGTTTTATTCTAGAATTTATAAGTACTGCCCATGTCTATGAATGCGTTCGCCCGAGTGGTTTTTCGAATAGCTGTGGTCAAGGTCACGGAGCTCAAGCTTTTGTACTTCTAAGTGCCGACAATATAGTCGTTTTGCTGTATTGTATGCTGTGGTTATAGCTCTACTTTTTTTGTTCAGCTTATATAAAGTACTGGATAATTGCTTTCGTGCTACGAAAATTTCACCTAACTTTCAAGCTCGATATTTTCGAAACCAGGCCAAATATCGACCTTTTATAGAAATAAAATTTAAAAACGCATAGAAAGGCGCCTTTTTAATCAATGAACTTCTCCAAAAAAGTAATTTCTCAAACTTTTTATTTAGTAGAGTGGCATCATTAAAATTATTATTATTATTATTATAAAAATATGTCAAATACGCTCTATTTTCTATCTCCTCATACAGCAACTGATAAAAGTCATGCTTAAACTCAATTTGTTGCTATTTCTAACGTGAATAAAGCATAATCAGTAGAAACAAGGATTTTTACTTTTTTTTGTAGAACCAATCAACATCTCCTGGGCCTCAAGGCCCTTCTACGCAAAATCATCCTCCTGCGAATCAATCACAGGTTCATCCACAAAATCATCCACAACCGCAAGGTCATGCTTCACCTCAAAATCACCCTCCACCATCACATAATCATCCACCTCCACAACAAAATCATCCTATTCAGCAGAATCACCCTCCATTATCACAAAATCACCCCCCGCCACATCAAGCACATTCCATGCTCCAAGAACATCTGCCCCCACAGGGTCAAGAGAATCTGAATGCATTACAACGAGCAATTGACTCCATGGAAGAAAAAGGGATGCAGGAGGATCCTAGATACTCACAACTCTTAGCTTTGCGAGCAAGATCTAATGGACCAAATTCAGCGTTCAGTCAAATACAAATGACACAACTGAGGTATGCTTATCGAAATATGTTATTTAGTTTTATGTATTCTTGAAACGAATTTAATAAATCTCTCTAAAATTGTATATCAACCAAACATGATTCGGAGCACCAGGCTCCATCATCAGTGGTTAGAAAATTACAAAAGCTATTTCATCATTATTTCATAATATTATGTTGTTTTAGAAGAAATGTATTAGAGCATTACGTGAAAATTTTTTTTCTTATGTTCTGTGTTAAAATAACTCACATATTCTTAATTAATTATGTTTACAAGTTTAGTTAAGATAGATCTTAAGTTCATTCTCTTCTCCTAACACAACATAATATTATAAAAATAATGATGAATTAGCTTTTGTAATTTTCTGACCACTGATGATGGAGCCTGGTGCTCCGAAACATGTTTGGTGGATATAGAATTTTCGAGAGATCTATTAAATTCGTTTCGTGGAAATACCAGCCTTATAGTCTATTACGGCCACTTGCCTCTTTATATTAATACCAGAATAAATAAAGTTTTTTTAATGTTAGTTGCAAATGAAGCTTGTATCAGTACCAGGTTCTGATCAAAATCAAGGCATTTCATATTAATAGCATGATGTTATTGAGCGTTCACTTGATGAGGGTACTGACATATTTGTCAGACATATAGGTCATCAAGTAGTTGCTTAATATTTTATTATTATACTATCTCTTGGATTGTGGTCGTTGTCGAGAGATATATTTATTTCCAGTTTCGCAGTTTGTAGTAAAATACTGTGATACGCCCATGCCTCCAAACTAATAGATATATGCCGTCGAAGTTTTTTTTTTGTGATGTCAACTAACGCTACAAATTCTATACTTTTTGACAACAGAAATACACATTTTTAAAAAAGTTAAAAAATAAAAAAAAATATTTTCTAGATTTTGTGTTTTCCTTAAGGTACTTACAAGCAACTGAAATGTGCAAAAAATAACTAACTTGCGCAAGTGTTCTAGCAAGAATTTTTTAAAAGCCTTTTCTGCCTATGGCTTTGTTATTTTTATAACATCCATGTAAAACATGTGCCATATATTCAGTATTGTAAAGAAATTGGTTATCGCCTAGTTCGCCGATTCGTAGAATATGCAGTACATTTTGTATCTAGCTCATCCACAGCGCCTTTTGCTTGGTTATAGAATGAAATAATTTCAGGTTTACCAGATTGTTTGTACGTACTGTCGGTGTGGTGCATCGACTTTGTTAGTACAACTGACTTTCCTTTGTTTTGCACGTAGGAAGTCATAGTGTAGTAGTTCGTCAAACTACAAATGAAAGATTTTTCTGCTCTTTTTTGATCTAACTATTTTAGAATTGCTTCCCTTCAAAGAAGCCTCATCAAAAGTAACACACGACAGGCTCTGAATATTTAACTGTATGGAAAAACACATGGCATATTTTACACTTGTTTAGCTTTGAAGGAGATCTACACGGCCTGGAACGCGTTATGATTGAATATTAGAGTGAATAAGTCCTCTACACGTTTTATTATAGTTAACGAGCCGCCCATGGTTTACCCCAAAAAATTATTGAGGGTTTTACCCCAAGAATATATAGCAATCAAAATCATAATCCCCATCGACATTGGCCAAAATTTCAAATACCGGATTGAATGTTTGAATCAGTCCATTTAGAGCGCTGGTGCAATGTATGCAGATATACATCACAACGTTTCGAAAAATCTGCATCAACAACTGCCAGCGAGTCAAGAGGTTCAATTTTAAATGCGAAAGATCAGTATCGGGTAAGACAGAAAGCGGATCAATCGTTAAAAAGTGTCCATGCGTTAATACGGAAAAATTATGAGGGTCAGAGCTTACTGAACAGAGCGGTCTGGAATTTAGAAGCGCTTCAATTTGCGTAAGCGTATAGCTCGTGCTGAGAATGTGATCACCTATTGTCGGAAACAAACGCGTTTTCACTAATTTTATTCCAGCCTCCCACAAGACGCCGAAATGATGAGTGGAAGCTGGATTAAACTTCCAGATGATTTTTTCATTCTCAGCTGCAGTTTTCATTATATATATAAGCTAAGGGAAAATATTCACTTAAAGTGACTAAACTAGTAGTTGAATAAATTCTATATATATTATATAGAAAAGCTAAATGAAGAAAACGAACGTTTGTAAGTTGGAAAAAACATTCGCTTCAGGTTATAATCGTTAGTTTTATCCAAAAATAGGTCATGACATCCTGACTACTTCTTTTGCATCTCGACTGGTTTTCGAGATACTCTGCACAATCATCGAATTTAGGACCCCTGTGTAATCTTATAATTTTCTGTTATTTAGTGCTATAGTATTATGTATTATATGCTTACTTCCATATTAAATTTCGCATTTACCATTAATTTCTAATCTCGCAGAAACCAAATTATGGCGTACCGATATTTGGCAAGAAATCAATCTGTTCCTCATCAAATACTAATGTCCATACAAGGAAAGAAATCGGATGGGACCCCGCAATCCTCAACTCCGCCTCCAGGACAACCGGTTAGTAATTAATATATTTTTACATATTCTTTATTCGGCTAGGCTAAATGTAAACGATAATAATAGTGTCACAAAATAAAGTCGCATCATATGAAATATTCAACGCACGTGTGGTAGCATGGATGACTTGCGCTTAGTCCCTAAATTTTACATCCAAACTATTTTCATAAATTAGCATTCGCCATGGGCTGAATTTGGTGCTTTTAGGCATCGCAATATCAATAATGTGATGAGCAAGTTGTTATATTGGAAAGTCTCTACGATAATATACTTTAGTAGTACAAGAAGCAAGGTGAATTTAACGCAGCGGTAAAATCTGAGATCACTGACAGAGATGTTCTCTGTCACTGATGTCAAAGGGGTGGGGACGGGGCGCTAGCGGTTATACCCAATTGTGAGTGCTGCGAAGTCGCCGGATAACATTCTTTAGGAGCTGCATAATAATCAGAGGAAGAGCAGAAATATTGTTTTATGTATTGTTTTATTTGGCATGCCAGAGGGTGACTCTGGCAATGATACTATCGCTAAAAAATGAATGATTGAAATGCTTAACAAATTTTGTATGGATGGTTCACTTAATTATGTGGTGTTGAAAACATACCGTATAACCGAAAGTCTCCAATAATAAGATACGACCAATAGGAGCTATACTTAAATGTCCTGAGGATGTCAATGGTTTGGGAAATGCGTATAAATTGAAAAATACAACGGTACAATCTCCAATTAAATGCCGAAAAGACAACACTCATACTTAACTACTAAGTACTTACAACTTACTCTTGCTAAATGAGAATCTTGGTTATTGTTTTGGATGAAACTTTGAGATTTGTAAAACATGTTAAATAAATTTTAAATTTAGAAGAAACTTTGTGAAAGTTTTGTGTTGTCAACCCTAAATTATTGTGTAGGTAAGTAGATTCAAAATGTGTGGGTCTGCACCGGTCCCTCCACTGCGACCACCGAGGGTCTATTGTGGCTCATACCTATTCATATTTCACCCAACAGCTCAATCTTCTTAATGAAGTCGATTAATTTCCTAGTTCTAGCTAAAGCTGGGCAAGAAGACAGTACATGTTCCGCCGTCTCATCATCCTCCAGGCACAATCGGCACCCGGAAAGAGACCCAACCTCGAGAGAGAAAATACCACCCCATACGTTGAGCGTCTGTCTTCTCTAACAAAGTTTGGGTTGTCAGTGTAAAAAAATCTATGGTTTGCTTATTTGGCTGTGTTGTTGGCATCTTATAGGGTCTGTAAGAAT
Source organism: Apoderus coryli (assembly GCA_911728435.2). Lineage (NCBI taxonomy): Eukaryota > Metazoa > Arthropoda > Insecta > Coleoptera > Attelabidae > Apoderus > Apoderus coryli. The sequence continues at coordinate 2,033,484 of OU452204.1, read as the reverse complement.
GTTTTATGAGTTCCTTTCTTACCTTTCCGGAAAAGCATCTATTTTGAATGCCTCTTTGTCGTAAAGTTTGAGATACTTGACGAATCGATGTTCGTGGGTTTTCTTCAAAATAAAGCAAAATGTTTAAATCAATTTCTTCGTTTGTAGGAACTGTTCGTTGTTGTCACACTTGAGGTTTCTCTAAATTTTCAGTACAGACGTGTAATTTATTTATTTATTTATTTATTTATTTAGATTACATCTACCCAGACAGAAACACATCCAATTACAGGGCAGGTACATTACAAAACGATAAAATTAACATAAATACACGTTTCAAAATTATAAAAAATACAAATATTACAATCGCAAAAAATAGTCAGAATGGTTTAACAATAAATATTTATCTAAAAAACACTTTTTTAATATAAGATATGGTATTAAAAAACACATCAATATCGGTACTCACCGAGTCACAAACAGAACACATCTCAAACAATGGCGAAAAAAGCAACAAGTTGGTACGTGCGGTAGGCAAGTAAAAGCTAGAACCATAATTACGCCTTCTCGTATGTGGAGCATGAAAAGGTACCATTGAAAGTAGGTCCGGAGAGTCAATGATGCCATTGACGATCTTGAATAGGAACAGGAGTGAGGCATATTGTCTACGCTTATCAAGAGGTACAAAATTAAAACGACCCAGAAGTTCATCATCGGGAAATCCCATGGTTGGATACACTCCGTCACACTTAAACCACAAGTATTTCACAAATCTTCGCTGAATCCTCTCTAAGCTATTCGAGTGCAACGCATAACCAGGACTCCACACAACAGACGCATATTCCAATTTCGATCTAACGAAGGAATTATACAGTAAAATAAGAGTTTTAGGTGACACAAAATGCTTTGTATTTCTCATAACAAAACCCAGACTCTTATAGGAAGACGAAACCACATCAATCACATGCCCCACAAAACTAAGTTTAGCGTCAAAGAGCACACCCAGATCCTTAACCTCATCGCATATTTTAAGTGGAACAGAGTCAATGTTATACACAAATTTTATTGGATTTACCTTACGAGTAAAAGTTACAGAACAACACTTATCCAAATTAATGGCAAGCCCGTTCTGAATGCACCAGTCAAGCAGGACATTCAGATCATTCTGCAATCGAAGACAGTCAGAAGCCGAGGTAATCAGTGAATAAACCTTAAAATCATCAGCAAAGAGTAGGGAGCGGCATTTCACGCCATTAACAATGTCATTAATAAAACACATAAATAAGAGGGGACCCAACACAGAACCCTGCGGCACTCCAGATGTTGCACGGATAATACCGGACTTGAAACCACGGTACTCCACATACAATTTACGTTCATGGAGATAAGTAGACAGAAATTTTAAAAGATCCACAGATAAACCAAATTCCGAAAGCTTTTGCAGCAGAATTCCGTGGTCAAGCCTGTCAAAGGCTTTGGTAAAATCCGTATAAATAACGTCAACCTGACCCCCGCTATCCAAGCTTTCTGCCAAAAACTGGGTCAAAATAACGAGATTAGTAGCAGTGGATCGGCCAGGAAAAAATCCGTGCTGAATAGGCGTGATGAGCCGCTTGACATGATTAAACAAAACTTCATGCAACACGATCTCAAAACACTTGGCAAAATTCGATTGTATAGCAATAGGCCGGTAGTTTCTAATATCCTGCCTATCACCTTTTTTGAAGATGGGGCTCATCCTAGACAGTTTCCAAAAATTAGGAAACTCATTATATTTCAATGACAGATTAAATATAGTTGAAATCGGTTTAGCGAAGACTGAGGCACAGTCCTTGACGACAAAGGCAGGCACACTATCCGGACCCGAAGTATGTCTAGCTTTAAACGATTTAAGTGCTCTGAAAACATCATCTTCACCAATCTCTCTAATTTGAAGCTGCTGTAAATCGCAGTTTCTTGCGGAAGCCCAACAAAATGGAGCCGACCGCATATATGATCTTTGAAAATAATCGGCAAAAGAATTAACCATTTCTAGAGGATCGGCGAGTTCAATGTTATTATATGTCATTTTATTAGGTAAGCGGCCAGTATGTCTATGATTGCTTATAAAAGACCAAAATTTATTTGGGTTCAACTGAATCTGAGCCTCTGTCTCCCTCAAATAATCAACATACGATTTATCAATTGCAGACTTCACATAATGCCTAATAGTCCTAAACTCATCCAGACAACTATCCAGTCCTGTCCGTCTGTCTATACCTTTTCCAAACTTTAGATTTCAGCTTAATGTTATATATAATATCATTTGTAAACCAAGGAGGATATGTACAATGTCTTGCGTATATTATAGGAACAGTTTCATTGAATATATTATTAAGAATTGTCGCTCTAGACGGATACTGTCTTTCTGGATATTGTTGTCTATACTCCCGTACTGTAGAGGACACGCTATAATTATTTTTTGCATACACTAACAACATATTTTGTTGTTGTTGTTGTCGTTCTTCATTTTTTGAAAAAATCATTTTAAATAAACAATCTTTACATATATTATTTACAAAATGACAGTTATTATTAATTATAGTAACTGACATTATTTACTTTTCATTAGGCCGGTGTTGGAGGTGATGTACCGGAAACAAGTGCAATGGAGCCAATATCTATAATGCAACCTCAACCGATGCCTCCTCAACATAATATGCGACCTCCAGGACCACCGACGCAACAAGCACTACCGTATCCAACAATTCCACCTCAGGCAAATTTCCTTTACATTGCATCATTTTTTATGCTTTGTATGATTTTTACTTTTATGTTTAATCTCAATTCTTCTAAAAATTAAATTTGTTGGCATGTTGTAAGTTTTTACTTGAATTGAATAAGTTGGAAAAACCAAAATTTGCATTTTGATGATGTAAATTTAATGATATTACTATTACCTATATTAAATATATTGTTGTTCCGTTTAAGTTTACCGTACCGTCGGCCGAAAATTGTGATTTTTGTACCAGTGTATAGTGTAAAAAATAGCAAATCTTGTGAGAGTTCTTATTATTTGTGGTGGGTTATGTATGGCATGTACGCAAACTATTACCAAAAAACAATATTCCATCTTATGTTTCGCTTGCGATAAATGGTACCATATAAAATGTGTTGAGCTATCAGTTACTCAAGTCAAACAATATGACATTGAGCTTAAAAAAAAGAATGGAGACCGTTGGAAATATCCCACATGCCTAAGGCAAACTGTACAACGTTCACAAATCACCAGAAAATCAATGTCTCTTCCCAAACCCAATATAAGTAATGCACTTGACTTACCATCAACTGCCAGCCGTGTTACCTTTGAAGATATAATGCAGAAATTGAACCACATGGAACTGGGATACGAGGCTATACTTGAGAAACTTAGCAACCAGATTGAAATCAACAACCACCTCCGGCTCGAAATTCATGATCTAAAATCGCGTATTCACACCATAGAAAACAACGACTCTAAATCAATGTCCGATGAATACCTAGAGACTGAAGTATTCCAAGAGATCCACGAACGGGAAATACGTAAAAAGAACATTATCATATATGGACATCCTGAGACACCTGGAGATCGCGACGAAATGGATAATATAAAAACAATATTACACACATTGAATGAAAATTTGGATCCCACATGTATTGTTTCTGTCGCCCGTCTTGGCAAACAAAGAACAGCTCAAAAGCCACGTCCCATAAAAGTCAGGCTGAGCGACTCCAGTGTGGTATCAGAGATCCTCAAGCTCACTCCAAGGATTAAATCGAGTCATAGATTAAAGCACATCTCCATCACCAATGACAAAACTCCGAAACAGACTCAACTATACAGAGCAGTGAGACAGACTCTTGATGATCGTAAGAATTCTGGAGAAACAAACATCAAAATCAAATTTATTAGAGGCGTTCCGCGGATTGTTCGGGCAGAGGACTTGAATCAGAATCATTTAAACTAGCAAATACGTCTAACAGGGGTCGATCCACCTATGATGTCAACATGGTTTACCAAAACGTCAGAGGTTTAAACACCAAAACCGAAACTTTTTATAAATCGTTAAGTGACGGTGAGTACCACATTGTTGCTATCACTGAAACATGGCTGCAACCTGACATTAACTCATCTGAACTAGTGGATGACAGATATATCGTCTACCGTAAGGATCGAGATCTCGAGGCACGAAATGTAACCAGGGGTGGAGGCATGCTTCTTGCTATGAGATCTAAACTTCTCGTCAATCCCAACGCAGCGCAACTGCCCCCTACAGCTGATATTGTTGCATGTAAGATTAGTTTAGGTAGCACTATAGTTTTAATTTTTTGTGTATATATACAGCCTAATTGTAATACTGAGCAGTACTTGGAGATCTTTGAGTTTTTTGAGTCTTTGCCAAACATGACATGTATAATTCTGAAATTATTATTGTTGGTGATTTTAATGTCCATTTTGTCTCAGATTCGTCTATTTCAGGCTCTAAGTTAGCGGCGGTAAATGAGTTTATGTCACTATTTAACTTATCTCAATATAATGTCGAGTCTGATCTGTGATGTTGCCACCTACTTATTGAAAACTAAGGGAGTGGTTTATAATATACCTAACTTAACCTACCTGAAGATCAACCCTTCGCCGAGTGAGAACTATAATATGAGACTCTTATACTACAGGGGATAATTAAATAATGGTGACATTAAAAGTACTCACTCCCGGCAGCTCAGAGTATACAGGGTTACTCCAAAATCTAATAAGATGGATAGCGCCACGCAGTTTTGTGGTTGACCCTGTATATTCGCCAGCTATGATCACTTAAACTGCGAAACCTATCAAAGCTATTTCGACAAGAATATTAAAACGAACTGAAACGAATGGTTGAGTTGTAGAAATATTATTTAATAAATAAGTAGGCAATCACAAACCATGCAATATATTATAATCTTGACAACAACAAAAAAACTCAAAATTATCACAATAATTACAGTCTACAAAAGTGGTTACAAATAAATGTAGGCAGTTCTAAGGCTAGTGCCAATTAGGGATCCTTGTGGGCAACCCCCGCACACGCAGTCAATATAGATAAGTTGAAACAACCGACAACCGTTGATATTACAGGTATATTATCACACGTATAAAAAAAGAAAAGGATAAATGTACACTGTATACTGGCCTCGACTTGTCCAGCGGTGATTGGGACGATCCTGGTGACACCCCGTGAGGGTTTAAAAGTTGAGGGTTGACGACGCCAGTGAGTCCAGCATCAATAATCCAGGGTTCGACTCGGATATTACATATAAAATTTGGTGCTGGTCAGGTGTTTCGTGATACGGATCTCAAAATTGTTATTTTAGGTGGTTTTCTTAGATGGAAAAAAAACCCCTAAAAAGGAACCGTCACCGTTAGGTACTTCCAGATATTAGGGATTAATTAATATTGAATCAATTGCAATTAATGAAATAAATTATAAAATATTGACATCTTTTTAATTAACCAATGATTATGGAAAGGGAATATAGATTTGTTTATTTAAAGAAAAATTCATGAGAAAAAAAATAATTACAAATCTTACTATTAGCATACCTCTTAGTGAAGGGTTTTTTTCTCCTTAATTGACGTGGAAAATATTATACAACCTGTAGACACAGGTACAAACAATTACGACACTTGTATTGCCAGATCTGGAAAATTCCCAATTATTCGGAGATTGGTTTAATAGGGAAAAACCGAAATCACTTACGTGTTTTGAGAGTGGTCAAATTCAAAATGAGTTGGTTATTGTGGGTCGGGTACAAAATTTTCATCCACTACCCTAAACCACAACTATCAACGGATATCCCGATAAAATCCAACACTGATTTTACATAAGTTGTTCACTTAACGAAAATTATCTGAATCAGGAATCCACCCACATATCAAAACTACAAGTGATCGAATGTTCTCCAAATCACGAGAAAGAACCTCGCAGGTACCTAAATTAGCAATAAAAAGAGCCGATATGTGTCCAGCTAAACAATCGCCAATATGACCCTTATTTCGTCTTACATTTGGAATCCAATAGTAAGTAGTATAAAAATATTTAAATTACAGGCATGTAGGGTTTTAATAGTGACCAACGATCTACACCCCCGCGCATCGGTTGCCGCCCACGCTAAACATTAAAAATAATTAACAGTAGGTACTCTGTCACTCAGTTAACAAAAATGTGTAGAGTAGTACATAGACTTTGCTATTACCTATTTGATATACTAAATAGAAAAATAGTACAGTTAAAATCGTTATTAAAATAATTCTAGAAGCCTGCCTCTGTAAAGTAAAATTGAACTGTCACAATGTTCAGCCTGCGCTGGCTCTGGTAAATGAGGATGCATACCACCCTACCCTCCAAGTGTCTTTTTTGACTGCTGCGGATGTACCACGTATGAACTTTAAATTAAATCATAGATATAAAGAGTATAATTTCAGAAAGGCAAACTATGTTCTGTTATATGATGAAATTCTGTCTGTGATTGGTCATTTTTAAACAACATCAATGATATAAACGAGGCCGTGTGTCGATTTCATGATGAATTGGAATCCATATTTGATAGATGTGTGCCCACTTTCGCAGGTCGTGTGAGAAAATATTCGTACCCGTTTTGGTATCCGCAGCATCTCATTCAAGATATTAAAAATAAGTCAAAACATCTACAAAAATGGAAAGAAACAGAATCTCAGTACTATCTTAACACGAGTATGTTTAAGCAGCTAAAATTACAAGTGAAACAAAAAATTAATATCGCATTTGGTGAATATCTGAGTGAGGTTCAAAATTCAATTAAAAATGACCCACAGAACCTGTGGAAATACATTCCCCCCGCATATGCGGGCGGTAAAACTCTGTTTAAGTGCAGGCAGGTGAAAAACATTATTTTTAATATATCCCTACAAGGTCAAACGTTTCCTGACCTCTGGAAGACGGCACGTGTATGTCCTGTGGATAAATCCGGGGACATTAATAGAATAGAAAACTATCGACCCAATTCAATTTTATCAAATTTCTCAAAGGTGTTTGAATCGATTATTTATGACAAGATCTTTAAGCAAATAAAGAATCGTATAATACCTCAGCAGCACGGGTTTTTCCACAAGAGATCAACTGTCACAAATCTTGTCGCTTTCCTACAACAAGTGTATCCTATAATGGGCAAGGATCTTCAGGTCGATACAATCTATACAGACTTCTCTAAAGCATTCGATAAAATAGACCATAATATACTACTACGAAAGATGCTTCACTTTGGCTTCCAGGAGTCTTTAATTTCATTTTTTGAATCATATTTGAATCGACGTATGCACTTCGTGCAATACAGTGGTTTTAAGTCTCACTTACTTACTTACTTGGCCACAAGTAGCGCTCCCCAAGGTAGTAACCTAGCCCCCCTGTTATTTGCAATATTCGTTAATGACATAGGAACGCACCTTTCTAGCAATTATTTACTTTTCGCAGATGATCTTAAACTATTCAGAGCTGTTCACTCCGAAGATGACTGTGATGTACTACAGAGAGATCTGAATATGCTTGAGGATTGGTGTACTGTGAATAAGCTTTATTTAAACGTCGATAAATGCAAACATATAACATACACAAGAAGACGCCGCACTGTTTCTTTCAATTACAGACTCTCTGGCGCTGCTCTTGATAAATGCACTGTTATTCTTGGTGTGTTCATTGATAGCGAATTAACTTTTAATTATCATGTTTCCGAAACAAAGAAAAGGGCGCTCAAATGTCTGGGATTCATTTTTAGAACCACGAACTCATTTAGCAATACTGATTGTCTTATAGTGTTGTACAACGCAATGGTAAGATCTAGGCTTGAATATGCTGCCATTGCTTGGTCTCCAATATATGGAGTTTATGTTAACTCTCTCGAAAATGTTCAACGAAAATTCCTCAAACGACTAGCCTTCAAGATTGATGGTCGGTTTCCTGCCCGGGGATACGACCATCGTTTGCTATTGGAGAGATTTGATTTTCAATCGCTGGAGATGCGTAGGCATTTTTCCTCTCAGTGTTTTATATTTGGTCTGATTAATGGTCTTATAGACTGTTCGCAATTGTTGGAGACGTTGCGGTTTAATATTCCGCAGTTCAATTCGAGAAGTGCCTATATCTCTTCAGAGTACCTCCGGTGCACGCAAATTATGAAACAAGAGCTACCATCTTCAAAGCATGTAATTCCTGTAATACTTATTCTATCTATACTAGCATTAATTACTTCAATGAGAATCCCAACAGATTAAATCGTGATTTGAGGAATGTTCTGGGGGAAATGATTCAATAGATTCCATGTACTTGCTCAGTGAAATACTCGTATATCCATACGATCCTATATGTTTGTATTGTATTTTTGCTACTGTCACCTTCAGTTTATTACTTTTGTAAATTTACTATTATTATTTGTATTTACTATATAATATTATATTCATAGCAGTTGTCTTGTAATTGGGTTGTCACCTGTTAGACAATAAAGAGTTATTATTATTATTTCATTTGTTATTGCTTAATAGCTGTAAACTGTCGTTAAACATAGTGTTTGTTTGGAACAAATAATAATAAAGCAAATTTTATTCAACAAAACACGATAGATATCGGCTTGGACTGATAGGATAGAAGTTTGGCCATACTTTAACACCGGTCTTGAATATTTCTTATGTGGTACTACGACTGGACAAAATAATGCACTTACTTGTGTTTCTTGTAAACAAATTATTACCAATACGCACCTCAAATTACAGTGTGACGGACATTGGAAACGTTGGTAACATAAGTCTTGTGCTGCATTTACTGACGATCAGTTCAGATTGTTTGAGAGGTCCAGGACAACTGGGAGATGGATATTTTCTGGACGTACTGAAGACTCCTCCGAAGACGAGCAATTGGTATATGAATTGAGCATCACCAGACCTCATCAACCTCTCATAGATTGTCACAAAATGTTGACGTTGTTATTATTGGTTTAAATGGTGATAAAAATGCGTCAGACATAAAGAAGTTACTCACACAACTTGATGTGATATAAGAATATAGTACACGGTTACAACCGAAAAAGCCTGCTCTAGAGCAGGCAACTAGTTACGCGGAATGTGCAAAGAAGAATGCTGTCTTGGTTCGGAAAAAGGAAGCCCTCTGGATACTCAATCGTGTGGTATCCAGTCTGCTCAAACTATTAGAAACATATTCGTCAACGACGACTTTGTTAGAGAACTGTTCAAAGAAGCAAAACGACTTAAGCAGAGTGTGTCCCTAAGAAAGGAAAGACTTCGGAATTTAACATATCTCTTAATAGTACTGATTGTGCGAGAAATTTGGGCTTATTTCTAGGAACAATAACTTTAGGATTTTCGTTTCACATTAGTCAATGCATTAAACGAGTCTTTATAAACCTAAAGCTTATTTATAGTAGTCGAAAACTGCTCAACAAACCTATTAAGAGAATGTTGTGTGATATTCTTCTACTCTCCCATTTGAACTTCTAGGGTTCATGGGTAACAAAAATGGATGATAACAGACTCAAAATTCTTGTGTTTGTCTAGTTAATCGAATCCGAGGTCGAGAACAGATTGTTAGTGCAAAGCTTGGAGGGCTTGGATGGATGCGAATTAATGAAAGAAGGACTCTACATTCATTGGTTCTATATAAAAACAAAATCAATCTCAAACTTCCCAATTATGTTTTTGATAAAATCAAATTTCGAGGACATTTACATAATGTAGATATTCAACATAAAATGACAATTTCACTACTTATTCATTCTACCGCTATGTTCGAAAGATGTGCCAGGTTTAAAAATGTTCTTAAAAATATTGTAGCCGAGCTACTTTAGTGTCAATAGGCTTTTATTGAATTGTTTAATTTTGTTAAGCTTAGTTAGGTTAAGTGAAAAAACATTGGCTTCAACTTCGCCATTTGTCAGATTTATAATTTACAATAAAGCCTTTATTATTATTATTATTATGTATGTCTCTTCGTTTTTTAATGTACCAAAAACAAAATTTTCCATATTATATATCAATTTGAATGGAAAATAAATTTCCAAAGAAAACTACAGGTATCACTTTTCTTTCAAATATCAACTGAATCAACACTAACTTTTTGTGATTGTGAAAGTAATGCTCTGCATAGGTACTCACGTAGGTAGTCGTATATTTCTCCAGAGAGTCAACAAGAGATTTTTTATGTAGTACTCGTTTGGAAAAAAAGTTGCTGATATTTCTTGGAGACCCGGTAAATGTATAAAAACATTGTGTGGTCTAGTTATTGTCATTTTACATTTTTTGTTTTTTTGTTGTTCTTTGACCGTTCTAGTTTAATAGTTTTATGCTTTAAATTTTCTTGGTTTTCGGTCATAAAAACTACTTTTATGTTCAAAATATTTAATTTTACATTTTTATAACGTTTTTTCTGGTCTTTCTCAAATTTCTATAATACTCGTATAAATAGTCAAAATACATTACTAAAAACTATGAACATTTTGTTGGTGTTAGGCGTGTATATTATTCCTGACTTTACATCATCAACCAATATTTCATAAACATTTTCGTCATAATTTTGAATAAAATAAAATATCAAAATTATGACGAATAGTTTTTATGACCGAAAAGAAAATTTAAAGCATAAAACTATTATTCTCATATTTCATGGTTGACATCTTTAGCCATTAGTGCTCATAATCTTTATCTATAAAAAATCATGTTTATTATCTTTAATATTGTCTTCAGATCTTGTCTTATGAGAAAAATAATGCTGACTGCAATTTTATGAATACTAAGGTAAACGTAATTAGTGATGGGGAAGAAACTGCTCTTGAATTTCAAGATGGACCGGTGCACTTTATTTCATAATAATTATGATTTGTACTGTTATTTGTGTAGCATAATCCTGTTGTCAGTATAATATTCAAACACTTGAATAGACCCATTTTACTTACAAGTAAGTCCAAGTTTTCAACAGTTTTGGTATTTTTTCACACTCTTCAAAATCATCATGAAATAAATTTCTGCACACCTTTTGCCTCTTCTCGAGGAATGTACTGCGTTTCTGAGTTTTTCGGGAGCCATTAGTCTGATTTTTTTGTAAATCTTTTTTAGTCTCATTCGTTTCTAATGTTTCGAGTTTTCATTTCTTACTTTTCTGTTCTTTCTATTTGATTCGCTGGTCTTTCCTTCCAACATTTGTTTTTTCTTTCGGATATTTTAAGTAATTTTTCTTGTTTTTCCTTTCTTTTCTGGTCCCTCTAAACTGTCCCAGTTATTACAAAATATTTTATTTGAATTTTTCTTACCGGTTCTTAGTGGACTATTTGGGCATTAGGTATCAACAGTTCTGTTAAGCTATTGTCCAAGTCATTTTTCTGCTTTTTAATGTTAGCTACTGGAGTCTACTGAGTTTCTTTATGGTCAGTGTGAGTCATATTTTCTAGTAGGGTAGCTGTTTCTTCCAACAAAATATTATTACCTAACAATGTGTCATTATCACTCAATTTTCATAGTTCACCTAGTGCTTCTTGATGTAAACTAGTTGGATCTCAATTAAATTATCCGCTAAAATATCGCTAGTGATTTTCGCATTTAATAATAATAATAATAAAGGACTTTTATTACAACAAATTTCTTACATTTGCAACAGGGCGAGTTTTAGCTCTGGGTCACATATGCTAATATGCAACCCAGTCTGTTCAGCTAACCCTGAGAAACTTAACACTAAGGTTCCATATAACAATTATATATACATAATACAAATTAACTAATTTCTAATGTGAAACTGTAGCACATATTAAAAATCTTTCATATACATTGGAATATCAATAAATTACTGTTTCTGTTTGATGAACTTTTGCTTTGGTGATATTTGGCGTTTCCATTTATTTGAACTGTTTCCACTTACAACTTATACAACGTGATAACACATGAGTCTTTATCTAGTTTTTTTAATCAAATTGGTATATTTCTTCATTGCCAATAATATCTTTAAAAGTTTTATACGTTATTAAATAATATTGTGGTCTTCATTGGGATGCGTTTTTTTATTCTGAGCTGGCTGCCGACCTAAACATGTAGAAAAATAATCGACTGCATTGTAATTAAAAGGGTACAATCCCGTTGCCTTAAATCCGTTTTGAATGATTATCGACTTGGCATATTCTGAAATCACTGACTCTAATATCAAAATCAGTCAAATTATTTCTTCTCCAAATCAGAACACCTTTATCGGTTTAAATGCTGTTACATCAGCAGATTGTAAAATCCGAGTTGCATTTGCATATACGAAAAATTAAAATAATATGTATTTTTTTGCACAGTTCACTAATTCAAATAAGTGATATGCTCGTCTACGAATAATATGACTGGAAATTCAACGTTTACGAAGAACTGTAAATGAGGATAAAAAACATAAAATCTCTAAATACTTCGGCTTTCATCCACCCATTGTCTGCTTTACACATTTCTTTTGTTAACAGCTAAACAAGTAGGCACACACAAACTATAACATACTAAAAATATATCTTAAACTAAACTATAAACAATCTAACACTGAACCGAAAAGGTACGTGATATTCATAAAAAAGTGCTTCAAATCAATGAACGTCAACATTAAATTTGAGCCGATGATGGGTGACATTAATACAATGAACGTTCGTACATAAATTCGGTAGCGAATTCTGTACGTTGAATTAATAAATAAAGAACATAAATTTATGCTCGCCGGTTATTGATCTTACGAATGGACATTAATTTATAACTTCTGTACGTTAAAACGATGTTACGAAAGATTGAGATTATTGTTCTGTATTCAATCAATAATCGCGAGCATATAGGTACATATGTATTATGCAAAGTGCAGTATGGTTCAAATATACTAGTACCAATGGTTAGAGAACTTAAAAGCCCAAATAAGACTCAAAATTATCTTGCTGTACGTCCATTGATTTGATGCACCTGCTTTGTAAATAAATTAAATCATATTTGTACGACACTCGAAATCTAAAGGCTTTATTTTTAATTTAGTTAATATTAAATGCTAAACATGTCAGATTCGTCTGTCGTCTCAGGTGAAAAGGGAGAAAAAACTATATTTGGAAACTAAAGTCCGCGGAAATTCTTCTAAACAAAATTGGAAATTATGCAAGGGAAAATATCACAATACCGTCTTTTATTCATGATGTTGATAATATTAATGATTTTTTTGTGGCCACTTCTACCAACAATCCGGACCCAGGAACGATCAATTTTTACTTAGGTAATAAAATTAGGCCTGATATTAACTTTGAATTTACAATGGTGGATCATGGGGAGATACTCGTACTTGATGCATTGCTTGGGATTAAGTCAAATGCTGTAGGCAGTGACATGATCAGTATTTATATGCTAGTAGTAGTAGTTGTCCGTTTATAATGCCCTTTATACAGCATCTAGTTAATTACTATATAGAAACGAGGAACTTCCCAACATGTTGGAAAGAAGTCAATGTCATTCGAATCCCAAAACTAAAACTCCATCAACATTTAAGGAACTTATAGACCGATAATATACTCCCAGCGATCTCCAAGGTTATTGAGAGAGTGATCTGCAATCAAATGAAAACATATCTTGATGGGCATGGGTTGTTGTCGGAGGTCCAGTCTGGGTTCCGTCAGGGTCACAGTTGCTCCACGACATGACTTAAAATACTGGATGATGCATTGGGGGTGGTAGATCAGGGTCGATTGACGGCATTGCTGCTGTTGGACTACGCAAGGGGCATTTGACCGCATTGGTCATGGTTTGTGGCTGGCCATTGTGAGTTACCTGGGCTTTGAGGAGTCTGCTGTGTCTCTACTCGGAACATATGTGAATGATAGAAGTCAGGTTGTCATTTTGGGAACGGCAGTGTCTGGGCCCAGGACATTGCGTAGTGCCACAGGGCATCCAGGAATCATTGCCTTTTTTATGTATCAGGGTTTTTGTTGTTGTTATTATTATGCAGTTATCTTTAGTATTGCTAATATGTTAAGCTAGGAGGCTGTGCATCGACTTCGCCTTTTGTGTAACTTTTCTAAGTTCTCAATAAAGTCATTTATTATATTATTATTATTAATCAAAATAACAGGTTTTTAAGTAAACAGTGTGCGCCGTTAGAATAGACTTATAGAACCCATAAGTACGGTTGAATTGCAGATTTTCTTCCTTTAAGGTTTATCATATGTTCTTCTATTTCTTGAACTGTTTTAGCACAAAATAAAAAAGATTCTTGAGAGTCTTTTATTGTGTACTTTAAATGGCTTATCTTTCCACTGGCACCTTTGGAACATAGCTTAGCGGATAGCACTAAATATCCATGAAGAGCCCATAAAATGTCTCCCCTCGTATCGGCGGGTTTTCAACATTACAAAGGAATACCGCACTGTGTTTTTTTTTTCGTTTTAAACTGACTTTAGTTTTGTACTTTACTAAATGGTACTTATATAAAAGGATTACTACTTACCTTATATTTCTACATTTGATGTATTATTTGGGAACAAAATTTAAAAATAGATTTAGGAACACACTTCACTTTTCAACTGTATACATTTAACTAAACAAAACAAAAAGGACGCGTAAACAAAAAGTCTATAAGAATGTCATAATGTCAATGTTTTGAGTATTCAGTCTATGGTCCGGGTGCATTGATTTGCGCGCGTTATTCAGAATTTAACGGTTAGGTTCGTAAAATTAATGCTTAGCATCCATTGAATCAACGATGAGCGTTTATTAGTTTTTATGTTCGCTGTTCATAGGTGTATGATTTACAAATTATTGTGTTAAAGGCGAAGAGCATAAATTAATAAATTTAAAACATTGAAGCAATAAATAGTGACATTATATTGATGATAAAAAACATAAATTTTCGATGTCTTGCATTTATTGATTAATGTTTCATCGTACATTGTTTCTATGTATGAAATTATTAATTTATGATCAAAATTAATTGTAACAGTGACCAAATCATAATATTAATGTTCAAAATATTGATGACAACCATTCATTGGTTTTACGTACAATATTTTTTTCAGTGAAGTGTTAGAAAATTTATTTTCGCAAATGCTCAAAATGTCGACCACCTTGTTCGCGGCACATGCAGTCTTAAAATACATGAATTTTTAGCTCGTTGGAGCAGTTGGGGACTAATGGATGCAAATGAATTTCGAATTCTAATTTTCATGTCTTCTATGGTGGTTGGTGGCTCACGGTAAACTATTTCTTTAATATACTCCCCATAGAATTTGTGGTTCCTTTACGTCCTATCAATCTTCAAGGGAAATTTTGGTTTAACCAATTTTTATTCTATTTAAAGTTAAATTGTCCAAAAATATGTGTTAAAACCATTTTATTTTTTAAGAGGTTCTATTTGCAAACTATTAAAATAAAACTGGAATTTAACATTCTGGTTTTTAAATAGAAAAAAAAAATAATTACAATGACAAAAAATTGCAACTTTTATTTTTTTTTTTCACTAATTTTTTATAAAAAAGCGGTTAGCCTTAAGCTTATGAAATATGATATCAATAAAAAGTATGGGAAAGGAACTTCTCGAATTTACGCAAATATACCCCATTTAAGATTTTCCCATAAAAATACAATTTAGATAATGTGAACACCCTGAAAATTACAAATTAGAGGTCAATGAAATCCAGTAAAACGAAGACCAGAAGGGAATTCAAATGGATCTGACATGAAAAATTGGGATGTATTTTGTTTTTGTAGTAACGACAACGCCTTAAATTTATGTCGAAATTAACAATTATTTACAAATATTTTAAAAACTACTGGACCTAGGCTTATCAACCCTTATGTCATTGTTCTTGTATTGTAGAGTATTAATTTATGTTAAAATATACAGGGTGTCGCATTAAGAAGAAGTGCGTTTGTGAACTATAATTGAAAACATTTTAGGGTTGTACATCACTTCAGTGCCTAGAAGTTTTGTAAAGGATTTCTTTGTCTATCGCTTATAGATCTTGAGATATCTTCTGTCCACACACTAATGGGCCAACCTGTATATCACGGTTCCAATACAATACCTACATTCACTTCGACCACATAGAGCTACTAAAACTGCCAACGCTGCATTGCCAAATAAACATGTCCGTGTAGTAAAGAGACAACAGAACATAAATTGAAAAAACATTTTTGTCATTTTAGTAACCAGTTTGCTTGTTATAAGTAAATAAATAAATAATAGCCAATAACTAGGTGGAGGCCCCTTTCGTTATTTTATTTTCCAATTTATTTAATAAATTACTTATCATTATTAGAGGTTATAATTATTATTATTAATACAGTGATAATTATTTTTTCGTTCTTAGAGCTATAAACCTGGACCACAACAAACTCCACCTCCGTGCATAAGAGCTGGAAACCAAACTCAGCAACCGCATCAACCACAACATACATCTAAACAAAATCGAATAACGAATGTACCAAAACCAGCTGGTTTGGATCCTATTATACTTCTGCAAGAAAGAGAGAACAGGTATAATTTTGACACTTGCCAAAAGTTCATTAGTTATACGGGGTGTCCGGAAGTTAACACTTTCAGGGATGATTTTTGGACCCAGAAGAGGAACGCAGTCGTCTATGAAGAAAGATTTTTGATTCACTGTTTAGGGGTTAAGCTCTTTATCAAAAACACGACGAAATATCAATTTTTTGAAAACTTCTTGAACAAGGATAGCAATTTTTTACACAGTATCTGTTGTGTTATGTTCTATTTTGGAAATAAATAACACTCTACTTGAATATTAGTTATTAAAGTATTTATTAACTATATAAACTAAGGTATAATATAAACGACATGTTGCACGAAGTATGAGGTTAAAAAGTGTGTTTATCGTCTGCTTACGTCACATTCTACTAGAGATGTCAAGTCGATATTCGATTACACAACATCCCCCTTTTCAAGAAAATGATAATACTTAATGAAAACACTTAATCTATAACGTAATCAGACATCCAGGCAGGTATTTTAGAAATTCTCTTAGGCGGTATATTACATGAACTAGACGGCTGATTTGATCAGCTGGTACCTGTATGTCAGATTGACGAGGAAACACATTAGTTGATAAAGAATCACTTGGTTTATTTTGGAGCACTTGTTTCTCGCGCACTTCACTACTAGGTTCACTACACTTACTATTACTAATCGTGCTACTACTACTAGGTATGTTTGGAACATTTGATTCAATAGGTAACTCGGTCTGAGGCATATCTGCTTCATCATAAAATGGTGCTTCAACTAACATCCATCTGTTTCGCCTATATGAGCCTTTAGCTGTTTTAACAATGTAAGATCTAGGTTCAGCACATTTTTGTACTATTATTCCATAAGAACGTATATCGGTTACCCATACCGAAGTACCTACCGATAACTCATTGAGATCTTTCGACCTATGACTGGCATTATAATTCTCACTCTGACGCTCTACTCTACTCTTCTCCGTTTTTAAAAAGCTTTCTTTTGGATTAAGATCTTCTTCCAATTTTTGAGGTAAGAGTGGTAATAGAGTTTTAATTGTTCTGTTCATTAAAAGTTCAGAAGGACTGAAGCCACACTCTAAAGGAGTAGATCTATACGACATTAAAGCGAGAAATATATCATCATTCTTTTTGATAATATTTTTAGCGATCTTAACTGCCGCTTCCGCAGCACCGTTGGATTGTGGGTAATAACGACTACTTGTTACATGCTTAAAATTGTATGCATATGAAAACATCTTAAAATTGGATTGGAATTGGGGTCCATTGTCGGTACGACAAATATCCGGTATTCCAAATCTGGCAAATATAGATTTCATTTGAATGATAATATCTTGTTCGGTTAATTTTGTTAAAGGAACTATTTCGAGAAATCGAGAATAATAATCTGTTACGACTAAATACCAGATTTTGTGTTTGAAAAGATCGGCTGCAATTACTTGCCATGGCCTTGTTGGAATTGTTTCTTTCAAAAATGTTTCTTTGATATTTACTCGTTCTTGAATACAATTCGGACAATTCTTAATCATATTTTCGATTTGAGTAGATAAGCCTATCCACCACACCGATATCTTTGCACGTTCCCTGCATTTGACAATTCCCTGATGGCAAGAATGTATGAAATTTAATACTTCTAATTGTAGACTAGGAGGTATTATTATTCTGGAAGCCTTTAAGAGAATGTTGTCTGCAAAGGTAATATCATTCCTGTATTGAAAATACGGAATTAACTCAGAGACTATTTCATTTTTGTCGGGCCAACCGACAGAGAAAATTGTTTTAATTTTTGACAGATCGTATCAGATGACTGGGCCTTAATTATTTTTTGTAAAAAATAATCTTTGACTGGAAATGATTTAACAATGAGCTTTACATGAGCTTCTACCTCACTACATAATTCTTCACTATCGGAGTGATAATTTGAAGGGTTTCTGGATAAAGCATCAGCTACAACTAAATCTTTTCCTGGTGTGTAGATGACTTGATAATCATAACGCATCAATCTAATTCGAAATCTTTGAAGCCTTGGACTAAGTTCATCCAAATGTTTCGATTGTAAGATCTGTAGAAGTGGTTTATGATCCGTTTCTAGAATTATGTGAATTCCTATCAAATATTCCTTGAAATGTTCACATGCCCACGTAAGAGCCAACGCTTCTTTCTTTATTTGAGCATATCGAACCTCTGTTGGAGTCAAAGTTCTTGAACCAAATGCTACCAATTCACGTTCATTATTACTTTCTTGCATTAGTGCACAACCAAGACCGTAAGATGAAGAGTCTGCGCTAACAATTATTTTCTTGCTAACATCGAAAAACGAGAGACACGGTGCTTGAGTGAGTAATTGTTTTATTTTTGAAAATGCAGCTTTTTGTGGTTCATCCCACAAGAACATTACATCATTTCTTAGAAGACTGGAAATTGGTTCTAGAATATTTCATTTACTAGGAATGAATCTGGAAGCGAAATTAATCATCCCAAGAACTTGTTGAACACACCTTTTTGAAGTTGGTTCTGGAAAATTCCGTATTGCATCAATACGATCTAGTTCAAAACCTGAACCTGATACAATATGACCTAAGAAATTTCTCTTTAATTTTATTTTATTTATTTTTTCCACGCCTATTAGACATTTTGATTTATTTAGGGTTATTCCTTCCTTTTCCAAACGACTAAGTACTTCGCGAAGAATTTTATCATGTTTCTCCGAAGTAGGAGCATGAATCAAAATATCGTCTATGTGTAATATAACACCATTTAAATCTGTGAATATTTTTGAAAATTTCGCGGAAAACTACTCAGGAGCACAGGATATTCCGAATGGAAGTCTTTTAAATAAAAATCTACCAAATGGACAGATAAATGTGGTTAGAGGTTGAGATTCTTTATCCAATCGAATTTGATAAAATCCAGAGTTTGTATATAACTTGGAAAAAACTTTAGAACCACTGAGTTTATTTAAAGATGTCTCAACTTTTGGAATAGGGAAATGTGATCGAAGAACAGATTTATTCAATTGAGTATAGTCACAGCACAATCTGACACCATCGCCTTTTTGTACTACCACTATTGGAGCGGTCCACTCTGTATGAAAATCTACTTGTTCAATAATATCTAGTTTTTTCAGTCTATACAACTCACTTTCAAGTTTAGGTAACAGAGGAAGGGGAACTATGCGAGGAGTTGTTTGAGCAAATGGCTTCGCATCAGTTTTGATTTTGATAGAAATCGTATCCCTGAATTCACCTAAGTCTCGAAATAAGCTAGGAAATTCTTTGTCAATATCAACTGTAGAAATCGGAGAGACTGAACTGACATTCGTTATTTCTTTAAATCTCAAAATGTCTAGACTTATAATGCCTGGTCTACCTAAGATAGGAGTTTTCAAATCTTCCAAGACATAAACAAAATGTGTACATTTTCTATTATTATAACTTAAAGATAATTTTGTTTTGCCTAAAACAACAAGTTGCTTACCATCTGGGCCTGATACTATTTCCGTTGAGGGAGTCAAAACCTTTATTTTATGCTCCGGTACAATGCTACGAGGAACACAAATAATATCAGCTCCAGTGTCTACTAAGAATGATACGGTTTTATTTAAATCTTACATATACAATTTTATCGTCCAATGACTAAAATTATTCGTTTCGATTTGACTTAAATTAATGCTAACTTGTCCTAAAAATTGTTCATTATTTTGATTTATTTCAAGTGCATTTACATTACTTTTAGAGTCAATATTTTTAAGAGTTTTACTACGACATACCTTGTCCCAATGTCCACGTTTCGAACACTTACGACATTTTCCATTCTTGGCTGGACATACATCTCGCTCGTGATACTTTAAACCACAATATGGACATGTTTTGATGTCTGTGTTCTTGTCCTTAGGCTGCTTAGAATACTGAGATTTATTTTGCTTGGACTTGTTGAGTACATTGAGTTGCGTACGTTCCTGACGCAATATATTATTTTGTTGCGACTGACCTCGGCTTGCTTTGCTGCTACAACCGCTTGATCAAGCGAATTATGTATCGAGGATGGAATACTTTATTTTTAAAAAATATTAAAAATACTACTTTAACAATCTTTAATGTTTAAGTCTAGAAGTTACAAACAAGAATGAATTTTATATTATTATAATTACAAAGGTAAATTATTTTATGCATATGTAAGTAAAACATGATATTACAGTATATTAAGTATCTTACAATATAGTTGCTTAGTTTACTAGATTCTGGGAATGTGGGTACATAACTCCTCCCTCCTTAAGCTGAGAAAATAATATCGTTATTTTCGATATTTTCGTGGGTTGATTTTTCTTCTTTCTTCTTTCTAATAATTTGTTTGCAGATTTGGTCTTTCTTCCAAATGAACATTAGTATTGTAATTATTACCAATGTTACGATTGTAGTGATTAATGGAATTCGACTGGTTTTAGTTGTTTTGAAATTTCACTAAGTTCTTGGATTTCTTGTAGGTTTATTTTATTAAACTTTGCAGGTGGATAAATGTCGATAGTTTGTAATTGATTTATATTAATTTCAGGTAGTATTATAGGTTTTCCATCACGAATTTCAGCATTGTTGATGAATTTTAAATCACCAATTTTGATTAGGCATGATTTTGGAATTTTTATTAGAGTTGGATCACTGAAGTCTATAAATTGATTTGTTCTGCATTCAGAGTATAACCGAACAGTTTTTAAAGGGATTATCACAACTAAGTTTTTGGTAACCTGTTCAATCACTGTTTCTCTTACACTAATTTTTAAAGTTTCACAATTGTCTTTTGGTTCACCTTTCATGAACTGAAGAGTACAGTTGTCTTCTGAGATGAAACGTTCGTTACAGTAATGTATATCTTCTAATAGTGGGCATTCTTCTTTTTCAAACTGAATTTGTTGATCCTTCTGTGCCAAATAAGGATATTTGGGGGAGAACACATGGTTATTTAGGATAATAGGATAAAGGCGAAAGAATTCAAGAACTACAGGTCTTACAATTGGTATGTGAATAGCAAATATCAACTTTTCATTTGAAAAGGTTACTTGAGTACCTAATAATTGATAATAAGTTAGAGGGTTTTTGAATTTAGGTACTTCATTTTCAGAATAAATTTTGTTTAAGTATTCTATCATTTCTTCTAATTCGAAAGTAGATATAATTGAATTGTGTAAGGTATTCAAATTGGCAAAGGAAATAGCATTTTCGATATTATCTACAAAAGATATGACATTTTGACAATCTAAATTAATTTGAGAAATAGTGCCTTGGAAGCTAATATATTCGTTAAGATCACTGATATGATTTTGTACACTACCTTTGAATTTTAATAAATCTTTTTCTAAGTTTTCCTGATTGGTATTTAGAATACTTATGGTTTTATTATAATTATTTATCAATCTTTTTGAAAGTGAAATTTGTAAATTAATTTCGTGAGTCTGTTCTTTTTGATTTTGTAATAAAATATTAATAGCTTTATTGTATCGGTCTTCGTCGTCTGAGTCTAAAGTTCCAAAGAGCCATTTATTTACTTTACCTACAATATTTATTAAGCCTCTTTTATTTCTTTGATAATTGAATGAAGAAGGGAATAAATTTTCTAGTTTCTTTTGGGTGGTATTAATTAAGAATTCTGTTCTAAGCATCATGTTTTCTGCTAATCCGTGAAACGATAATGGATTAGTAAAATTTACTTTGTCAATGTTATTTCTAATACTTCTAAAATTATTTCTTAAACTATCTATTTGTTCAATAAGGTCACTTAAATCTAAATAATGTAAAAACGTATGTTTGGTATAAACTAATCTACTATTCTCTAATTGTATAGGAAGTATAGGGTTATTTAGTTTTATTAACGATATATCTTCGTCATTCCCGTATACTTGTATCTGAAGAATGAGAATTATCGTCAGGTGTATCGTTATCAGTTTCATTGTCAGTGGTGTCCTGCAACAATTTATTTTTGTTAGTTTTTCGTCTTTTCCTGGGTTTTTTGATTATGCTTTTATGGTAAACACGACCAGTTTGTGTTTTGATTTTATCACCTAAGTCCTCTTTTACTTCGATTTTCGAAAATTTAGGGTGTTGTTTATTTCGAGATTTGGTTTTTATGTATGCTACATTTTCGTTAGAATAATCCAATGGATTATCTCTTTTTTCATTATTTTTTGATATTATATATTCCTTTTGCTTTTCGTTAGTGTTATGAATTTTCTCGTATAATCGCTTAGTGGTTTCTTTATGATTTTGTACGTAATTAGAAATGATCGCATTGTCATTTGAATCGAAAGGATCTAAGTTGTTGATATGTCCTTTAATAATTTGAAATGGTGTGAATTTGGTTACACTGTGTATAGAGTTATTATAACTAAGTACAGCATATTTAATTATCTGATCAGCAATTAGGTGTTTATTTTCTTCTTTTATTGATCTAAAATGTTCGATTAATGTTGAATGAAATCGTTCTACAGGGGAATTTGAATTGCTATTCTTTGCTGTAGTAAAGTGAATTTCTATATGATGTAATTTGCAAAAATTTATTAAGTCGTTGTTTTTAAACTCTGTTCCGCTATCAGTTGTTATTTTATTAGGAATACCATGGTGAGTTATAAAGTTTAAAAGGGTGTCGACAACGCATATACCGGTTACCGATTTTAGGGGGTATGCTTGTCCATAACGTGAAAATGAGTCTAAAAGTGTTAGATATGATTGATTAGCTATTCGAAAAATATCTATATGTATATGATCAAAAGGTTTTGATGAAGTCGGTGTTAAGTTAAATTTTAATACAGGGGGATTTCTATCATATTTGTTCTTTTGACATACTTCACAGTTATTTATATAATCTTCGATGTCTTCGGACATTTTCGGCCAATAATATTTTGCATTAAGAGATTTTTTAACTTCATTAATTCCTCTGTGACCTGTTTTAAAATTGTGATGATATTCAAGCTTTTCTTTTTGCTCTTCTGTGCTTTCTACGTCATTTAGAAATGTCGAACATTGTGTTAATTTTATAAATGAGTTTTTAAAATACGTCTGAATGACTACTGCAAATTTTTCGGGCAAAAGTGGTTTTTGAAAATATAAAGCATAATTTTGTTTTGGTTTTATAAAATCTTTTATGAACTGAACTATATGTGAATCTATACATTGTTTTGGAAAAGTTACGTATAAACGATTATTTTGGAAAACTTTTTCTCGCCTATGTTTTATAACATTAATATCTCCTACGGTTATTATTACTTGATTTTTATATTGATTTATAGGTTTTTCAGAGATAGGAATAGTAAATATTGGATGTTCTAAAGCTGTGTGAACAGTTTCGGAGTCTGTACAATCATTTTTATTTGTATCTTTAACAGGTGGTCTAATTTGAATGTCGCTAATAATATTAATTTTAGATGAAGAATGTTTTAAGAGATTAAGAATATCAGGATCGTTATGACTTGCATTTTCTTTAGATATTTTCTTTATTTCGTTTTCTATTATGTCGTCTATATCATCTACGTTAACGTCAACTGAAGCAGTTTCTAAGGGATGTAAATCTAGATCAGGGGGATTTCTTGATAAAGCGTCGGCTGCTTGGTTTGTGGTGCCTTTTTTGTATTTTATATTATAGTCATATTCCTCGAGTTTTAGTCTCCATCGTACTAAACGAGAGTTTGGTTCTTTTAGTGAAAATAGCCATTCTAAGGGTTTATGATCGGTAAAAATTGTAAACTTGTATCCAAAAAGGTAAGGTCGGAAGTATTTACAACTCCAAACTATTGCAAGTAACTCTTTTTCTATGGTTGAATAATTTGTTTCGGCGGGGTTGAGTGTTCTTGAAGCATGAGAAATTGAGTGACCATTTTGTGACAATATTGCACCTATAGCATACTGCGATGCGTCTGTAGTTACTTCGAAAGGTTTTTCAAAATCGGGGTATGCCAGGACGGGCTCAGATATTAATAAGTTTTTACATGTATTAAAGCATTCAACAAACTCTGGTGTATGCTCAACTTTCTCATATTTTTTCAGACATTGTGTCATTGGTTTTGTGATTTTGGCAAAATTTTTAATAAACTTGCGATAATAGCCTAATAAACCTAAGAATGATTTAATATCACGTTGTGTTTTGGGGATTGGAAATTTTTGTATTGCTTCTATCTTTTTCTTGTTGGGTTTGATTCCTTCGGGTGTTATAACATGTCCTAGAAATTCAACTTCTTTGCGTAAAAACTCACATTTGTCTAACTGTATTTTTAAACATGCTTCTTTTAATTTGCTAAATACTAATTTTAAGTTTTGGATGTGTTCTTGGAGACCTGTACTAAATATAATGATATCATCCATATATACCATACAGATTTTGTGTTGTAAATCTTTCAAAACTTCGTCCATTACACGTTGGAATGTTGATGGGGCGTTTTTTAGTCCAAAGGGCATTCTGAGGTATTCAAAATGTCCGTTTTCTACAGAGAATGCTGTTTTTTCTATAGAGTCTTTCTCCATTTCAATTTGGTGAAATCCACTTGCGAGATCAAGCGTTGAAAAATATTGTGCTCTGCCTAATTTATCCAGGATGTCATTGATATTCGGAATAGGGTATCTATCGTCTATCGTTTTTTCGTTGATTTTGCGATAATCAACAACTACTCTCCATTTTTGTTTATTGGAAGCATCCAGTTTTTTGGGGACGATCCAAATTGGGGATGACCATGGGCTACTAGAGGGTCGTATAATACCTTTGTCTAACATATCTGTAATTTGGTTCTGGACCTCTACTTTATGTACATATGGGTACCTATATGATTTAGTGTGTACGGGAATATCGTCTGTTGTCTTAATTTTGTGTTTTATTTTTGACGTAAAAGTTAACTTATCTCCGGGCTTGAAAAATATGTTTGAAAATGATTTACACAATTTAAAAATTTCAGTTTTTTCTTCACTGTTCATGTGATCAGTACGTATAAGATTTTCAATATTAGGTTTATCCCAATTTTGAAAATTTTGATTTTTAAAATTTTCCATCGTAAATATTTCGAAAAATTCGTTGTCAAAGTTCCTAGATGGAATAGGTTCGCATAAAGTTCTTGTAATTATTTGATCAGTTTTATTTTGTATTTCGACATAAGCAAAACCGTTTCTTGCTACTGTTAATAAACTAGGTACAATTAATTCTCCAATTTTACAGGGGTTTATAAGTATTTCTCCATCATAAGATGTTACTGGTAGATTTTTAACTATAATTTCAAAAGGATTTACTGATATAGTAAAATTTTGTTCAGTGTTTTCTCGATATTTAAAGGGTACTTCTACATTTCTACCAACTAGTTTTTTGTTTATTATGTCAATATTTAATTTCATATTTTTTAGGTCTGTGATTCCTATTATACCATCAAAGTATTCATGGAAATCAAATAAGATAAAATCTATGTTATAATCTGTGTTAAATTCAGGGAATACTGGTATTGTTGCCTGAAACATTGCATTCTGACTACCTACAGCTGTTTTTATTACGTTGTTAACATGATACATACAGTGTGGATAAAATTTTTCTATAACACAAGGTCGTATTATTGACCTACTGCTACCTGTATCTATTAATAATTTTAATTTTGGATTAGAAATTTCTACATAAGGGAGTGCGTTAATTGAAGAACTATTTAATTCAACTATGTTTGACCTTTCTTTGAGGCTACTTTCTGAAAATTTGCATTTGTGTTATTTTCGTCTGTTGTTATTGTTTCGTCTTGTATGTAAGTTTCAGTGTCGTTATTGTACATGTTATGTACTTCGTTATCATCGTTCATAGGAATGTAATTATTATACTCTTCCATGTTATATATGAATAATGCTGTTGTTGCGGAAACATTTGTGAACCATGGGTGAACTGATTTCGTATTACCGGTGTAGGTAAACGTGCTGGATTAGGTTTATTATCGGATATATTTCCACATAATTTCTCAAAATTTTCATATTCGCAGACATATGCCATTGCATCTTCTAAGGACGCTGGTTTTTTAAGATACATGTTGTTTCTTATGTTTCCTGTGCATGCTGCAATGAAAGTGTTAAGGGCGATTTTGTCATAATGATTAGTTTGCCAAATTTTTTCCTCAGGTCTTAATGTTGAGTCGTCGCTTGTCCTTTGTACAACACTACTACGTAATAATTGTAAACGACTACCGAAATTAATTAAATCTTCGCCTCTTTGTGGACGAGTTCTAGTTAATTCTTGAATTAAGCAGTCTAAATCTCTACGATCAGAAAAGCATTGTATTAAAGCTTATTTTAAGCTATTCCAATCGGTTAATTCGACACGATTGCCTACCATTACTTCTGCTCTTCCTACAAGTTTTTCTTGAATACATTCAAGAATGTGCTGGTTTAAGGCCGCATCTTGAATGCCTACATAAGATGTTATTAAACTTCACATCTTGTGATAAATTTACTTAAATTATTACTATTTCCATCAAAGGGTTTTATGTTATCAACCCTGGATTTAAAAAGATTCCAGTTGATTTGTTGTGGTGGTTGTCCGTTTGGCATTTTGTTACCGTTTTTATTTTCGACTTTATTTAAATTTTGATTTTCAGAAACTGAAAGAGTGCTAAACCTTACTAAAATGTCGTCCAATTCAGACATAAAATTATTATTATTATATTACTAAACTTATTTATCCTACTTGAAAAAGAAAAGAAATGTTTTTTTTGTTTTTCTGTGATTTTCCTAACCTAATCTTAAAATCCTTCAACAGAGGTTTTAAGAGTCCTACCTATCTCTCCTGTAGTCCTTAAACATAGGGTATAAGAGAGGTAAAAGGAATTTGGCACTTACCGTTCTTCCTTTCCAGTTGATTCTTGCTGTCTTCCTTGCGCACTCCAGGCCCCAGATTCTTTTGTGATAAGCACTTAAGAGTTGAAACTCAAAGTTCTGATTTTCGACTTTTCGAACGATTCGACACTACCGAAATTTCACAACCGTACTTATCCTACCGACTGCGCCAATTATGTATCGAGGATGGAATACTTTATTTTTAAAAAATATTAAAAATACTACTTTAACAATCTTTAATGTTTAAGTCTAGAAGTTACAAGCAAGAATGAATTTTATATTATTATAATTACAAAGGTAAATTATATATATTACAGTATATTAAGTATCTTACAATATAGTTGCTTAGTTTACTAGATTCTGGGAATGTGGGTACATAACTAGCGTTAACTGACTCTGTAGTTGCAAACGTTCACTGGTAGTTTTGTCGGACATACCTACGACTATTCTGTCTCTAATGAGTTCTTTTTTAAGTATCCCAAATTCGCAGTTTTCGGCTAGGTTATGTAGTGCTGTGATAAAATTATCGACAGATTCCCCTGCTCGTTGAATACGTGAATTAAACTGATAACGTTCGAATATTACGTTTTTTCGGGGAATAAAATGATCAGCGGAAGCTTTCTTCATAGCCTCAAAAGTGTTGGGCTTTACCGGGAACTGGAGTAAAATTTCTTCACTTTCCTCTCCCATTAAATATAAGAATAAATCTATTTTATTATCTTCAGACTTACTTGCTAGTCCCGAAACTGACATGTATCTTTCGTACCGTTTAATCCAGTGCAACCAACCAGTTGGGTTACTAAAGTTGAACTGTTCTGGCGGAGCTACCATTGTAATTGCTTCTGCCATGGTAATGCTAGTTTGTAAATTGTGCTATACTTGTACTTGAAAAAGTATGAACCACGTGCAAAACAAACTTGCCGATTATTCCGTATCAGAACTTAATATTTTTATCATTTTTACCGCTGCCACCATGTTGTGTTATGTTCTATTTTGGAAATAAATAACACTTTACTTGAATATTAGTTATTAAAGTATTTATTAACTATATAAACTAAGGTATAATATAAACGACATGTTGCACGAAGTATGAGGTTAAAAAGTGTGTTTATCGTCTGCTTACGTCACATTCTACTAGAGATGTCAAGTCGATATTCGATTACACAACAGTATCTAGTCTCTAAGGCTTACGTCGTCACTCCATATACGACATATATCTTGAGAACGCGAGGGTGAAATGCATATTTGATGTGATTTTGGACATACGAATTCCTTTTGAGTAAATGGGAGTGCGAAAAAATAGCTTTTCACACATCGCTGGTGATAAAATCCGAGAGTTCATGAGGAAAATTAATTATTGTTATTAACACATTTTCTACCAGCTAATTTTGATATGTTCTTTTTAATGGTTTATGCTATCATCGTAAGAGAAAAGGTTAACAATATGACTAAGTTTGCTGACTTGCCTTGCTAACTCATCCGCTGCATTGTTGCCGATATTCCAGAACAGCGCTTAGACCAAATTACTATTACAGGATACATCCTACAGTACCAAGGAAATAAGAAAGAAAGCATTCCCCATATTTATGTATATAACCGTGGAGATATTATTACTATAGGTACATATTATATTAAAAATACATTTTATTATTACTTTTTATCTTTTTAATTCTATGGGTGTGGACTGTTGAATTATGCACTTGCTCATGTGCTCCTATGGAGAAACCGCCACTGTTCCTAGATATATTCCGATGCGTAAGCTTATATTGAAATTTACTTAACAAAAATTATTCTTTTTCTCTTAGGGTAGCTGCCCGTATTGCAGCCAGAATGGAACAATTGAATAACTTACCAACGAATATGTCGGAAGAATTACACATGCAGGCCCAAATTGAGTTGCGAGCATTACGTTGTCTTAATTTCCAAAGACAATTACGTAACGAAATGATTGCATGTACTAGAAAGGATACTACACTGGAAACAGCAGTAAACGTTAAAGCCTACAAAAGAACTAAACGCCAAGGTAATATTTATTTGTAATTGTATCCTAACGTAGTTAACGTGCTGGTCATTTAAATTTACGAAAAATTGATGGATATAATTTAAAACGATTCAAGGATGCCTACTGCCTTCTTCTTTCAAAACTAAAATTATAAATTTGACCTCACAATTCAACTGAATTTTCAAAAATTAATTTGAGGAAAATTGCTGTAGTAACGGGGCTGGTTAGTTTGGGGAACCCAACAGTTTTGAAAGAAATTAAAATAATACAAAACTAGACAAAACGACTAGACGCTAAAATTGAACCGGAAAATAAGAAGATCGATGTAGAAAATACACAGTGTCAAGTTTTATAACAGTAACAAAATATTAGACGTGTAATATAAGCTATGTTCTAAGATATTTACAATTATTCTCACTTTTTTGGAATATACGTGTATTTAATAACATTTACTAAACACTGATTTCAGAAATAAACAATAAAAAGGTATTAACGGTATACCTAATATAAAACAAAGGAATAAAAAGGTGAAATGCAGGTATTTACTTGTTGACAGTTTCTAAGCACTATCCCTTATTTGGGAATTTTTCTAATTCCGCTTATGTTATCACGTTTAGTTTAAATTGCGCACTTCGCGAATATGTCACCCGCATTGAAAAACCCTATTTTCAACACAAAAGATTAAACAGACTTTTCGAAATGCTCTTTTAATAACGCCACTACTAGTCTGTATGGATATCGTCGAAATCCTTTTGCTGTTCGAACACTTTTCCTAATTTCAAGCCACATACTTCATTAAAATCAGATAGGTGTCCTACGTGTTATTCCCTGAAGCTGGGGTAGATTGTAGATTGTTTTTCGGAGTCGTTTAGGCGGTTTGGCCTCCCCTCACTTCGACCTGCAGAAGATCTTTTGTGAATGATTCTAATCTATGAATTGCCCAGCTGTCCCACACTTTTCATAAAGTTGATGATTTCTCTGGGGGCTAAATTCCTTGCCTCGTCGTGTATTAGGGTAGGTACATTTTAGACCACTGCCGCCAGAAATCTTGCTCAATTTTTCATATCATTGAAACCTCGTAAGTCGTTTGTTAGTAACGTCCGCAACATCTCATCTCGAGCTGAGACCATTGGTTTCCCAATTTAAAAATGATCTGGAGTATGTAGGCTAGGATCTTCAAGATTACCGGATAAAGCACATAGAGGACGAGAATTTAGTATAGACTCAATTTGTTTCTGACAGCTGCCTTTCACAATCTCACAATCCACCGAAATGCGTTGTGTATGGTGACACAAAATGATATTGGATTTGCTGGGCAGCGCAAGAAATGATTATGTATGATTTATTTGACTTTAGAAAGTTATGTTGTGGCACCTACAACATTCATATTCATTCATATTTAAGCTTGCAAATATTTATAACTCAAAAGAAAACACTCGATTAGAAATGATTAAAAAATATATGTCAAGATAGTGTAAGTAGGTATATGTATCTACTTACGTATCTGAAATATTAACAACTTTAATTAGGTCTTCGTGAAGCTCGAGCTACAGAAAAACTTGAAAAACAACAAAAGCTGGAAGCTGAGCG
This sequence comes from Apoderus coryli, assembly GCA_911728435.2. Lineage (NCBI taxonomy): Eukaryota > Metazoa > Arthropoda > Insecta > Coleoptera > Attelabidae > Apoderus > Apoderus coryli. The sequence goes on along the minus strand of OU452204.1, from coordinate 2,002,532 downwards.
TAAACGTAGACAAAAACATCAAGAATTTCTGGCATCTGTGTTACAGCATAGCAAGGAATTCAAAGAATTTCATCGAAATAATCAGGTAATTATTAAGAATAACTAAGATAATAATAATAATAATTCGTAAAAATATTAAATAACATGCCAAATTTTCCTCGTATATCATATTATGTTAAATCAAGATTAACACTTTCCATTTAAAATCGTGCAAGCAAAGATTTTGACCGTGTAAATAAGTACTGTAACAAATTTATGGGTCCATCCCTGAACCAACGCATGTAGTACGACGCTGGATAGACCGCGGCAACCCGTAATGCATATCTGGCGTCAGTACACACAACAACAAGCAAGTGACACCTGCGCTTCGTTCTTCGTTCGTCAATAATAACTTTTTTTTCATACAAATACCTAAGTTCAGATAATAATTATTAGTTTGTTAAGTTAAGAATATATTTTAGTATAAATAAACCGTTGATTTAATTTTCGCGAGAACCAATAGCACCCCCCTTACAGTACTTATTTAGACTTCATCTTGAACTTTCGTGCCTTCTTGGACTTGGAAACTCTAAATCGTATAACAAACGACATAGTTCAATTCGAGAAAATTGCAGTAAAATAACGCCAATTCGTAAATTGGTACAACTCGTAACCGCAAAAAGCCCCCAATATCGTGCCTCTAGCAGGTACACACTGTTAAAACAGAATAGTAAATTTACGTAAAATATAACTGTAATTTTTATTCAACCATTCCCTCACGTAATTTTCCACCTTGACTGTACAAATACAATATTAGTCGAAATATTACAATTTAAAATTACGCCACATTTAGTGTAAAAATACAATATTAAGGTAAAATTACAAATTAAAGTTACCCTTAATTTGGTGTACAATTAGACAATATCGTAAAATTACAAATGAACATTACGCTGCATGTCATGTAAAAATACACTTATAAGATTAAAATTACAACATAAAAGTACGCTTAGTTACGTGTACTTTTACACAAACGCTGTCTAAATAATACCAATATTTTAACGTATTTTTGCGGTAAGACCCGGAAATGTACAATGCTCGTAAAACAATAGTGGAATTTACTTAAAATTTACAGTGTTCTTACATAAAAAATAGGGGAAAAATACCATTTTTGTACAGTAAGAACGTAATTATACGTATTTTTTTTGTACTTTCATGAATATTTATGTGAATTTACTGAAACTTTACCTGAATATTTCATTATACTTACCGTATTTGTACAACATTTTTAGGTGATCTATGTATCCAGATAGTTTCTGTAGACCTGAAAAATTGTCCATACTGATCTCAGATCTTTTGTGTGTGAAATGAAACTCAACACCACGAAAGAAATTTAATAACCGCTCTATGCGTCAATAGCAAAACCAGACATGTTTCAAGGCTCCAAGCCTCATCATCAGTGGTTATTACATCAATTATTATATGACAAAGAGGAATATATAATCGATGAGTAGAACCTTTGGCGTAGAACACTAAACTAACAGTCGTTTTACCACTTCACCAAAACACTTCTTTTTAAATCTCGACGCGCGTTTCGCTAACAATGTTAGCATCCTCAGGAGAGAATTAAAACTAATTAATTCTCTCCTGAGGATGCTAACATTGTTAGCGAAACGCGCGTCGAGATTTAAAAAGAAGTGTTTTGGTGAAGTGGTAAAACGACTGTTAGTTTAAAGAGGAATATGTTAAAGTCTAGAAACAAGAAAGCACTAATATACCAAACGATATACTTAGTATATACCAAACGATATACTTAGTATATACCAAACGATATACTCAGTAGTATAACTCACCATTTCATGTAAAAAAAATGCATGAAAATATTGAAGTTTAAAATTACATAATTAAAGTTAAAAACTTATTATTCTATTGTTATTGTATTTCTTTTATAAATCATTTCATATTGAAAATTTAGAAAAATCACCAATGATTCAAACGGCTGCCAATTCGGTAAACTAAAATGGCGAACATCTACCGAAGGGCACTCTGTACTTCTGGTGGCAAAAATTGAGTGGAAAATCTGGAAGTTTGTTGTGGCGGAAGATGATTAACGTCCATTTATTGGATTTTTCACCACTTTTTAAACTAAAAGTAAAGAAAAATTAAAAACAACTTTTTAAGTTTTATATAAAAACCACTGCAGCCTAAGAAATATTTCTCCGTTTAGGTTAAAATTTTTCTTCACTTTCCTAGTTTATATTTGATTAAAGAATGGTGAAAAAAATAAATGCATGTTAATTCTTTACCCTATATGTTGAATATAAACACAGAATTACTAGTTTTCCCGATTTTTAATATTTAACGAAAATATAAATGCTATAAACATGCTTATCTAAAAACTAAAATTTCTTGCCATATTTTCCTAACAATAGGTACCGCATAGGTACTTAACAAACAAACACGTAAATTCAGTCTTAGAAGTTTCTTACATTAGGCCCGAAAACATATACAGTGCGGATTTTAACAAATGTACTAGAAATGTTATACAAAAAAAAAATCAATTTAAAATTAAGGAAGAAATTATTTAACATAATTTTTTAACATTTTTCAGATTTAGGTTAGAATTTAAAATTTGTTGATTTTGAGCTGCCATATTTGGCTAATAATAGGTACCTACTATAATACTATACTTAACAAACAAAATGAAGTTTCTTAAATTACAAAAAAAATGAATTAAAAATTAAGGAACAAATGCCTATAAACATGCATTGCATAGGTTCTATAAACACTAACCTGGTAAGTGCAGTTTGGCCGGGCGCATATAAAAATCTCTCTGGGTGTATTTATATGTAGAAATTGATGGTACCTAATCATATTTTTTAACAGTATTACACTTTATCCTACAACATGAACAAATTATTTTTACTTACCTCGTGACTATAAGCACAGCTAATGTATGTAGACGCGCTTATTATTAGAACCTCAAAAGAAAGCCATTCACTATTTCTCTGCAACCGTACCTACACACCGCTAATATTTTGTTAACTTTTTGGGCACAGCTTATTGTATTTAATTAGTGTTTTAGGTTTATTAAATCAGTTGTTAAATGATAAATGTGCATTGTTTGTTTGATAACGCTGATTTGTAAAGGGTAAATGGCTGCAGTATATACTCGCATGCCTGCTGCGCTTGCGCTGTAGGGATGTTTTTACGAAAGTGTCGTAAAAGCCCGGAATAGTACTAAAAGTAATGTGTAGATTTGCAGGGAAATAGAAAATTTTCGATACGATTTGAATCCACACAAATTATATCGTGAAAACACATTTCGGTAATGCGTTTTTACGATATTACTAAGGAAAAATACGTGATCTGGGTAAATTATCGGCACTATTCGCGAATATTTAAGATTTACCTAATATTACATAAAAAAACATGTATGTTTACTACAAACCTTACGTATTTCTCACCCAATTTTTAACAGTGCAGTCGCAAAATTTGTCTAACCATTCTTTAACTGACACAGAAAAAGCTATACTCTCTCGTGGTTCCAATTTCGTTCTTGCTCTAAGATATATGTTATTATAAGATATCATCGTAAAGGTAAAAAGTGTCGTTAGTTACCAAGAATTATAGCCAACGAATTTCGTTGGCTGTAATTCGTTTTGAACCCGTTACAATTCCTCGTAAAGCCAAAATACCACAAAGTAATTGCACAAAATCAGAATTACAACCAATAACGTCATTAAAATCCCATCCGAATGTCACTATACCTAAAGCAGATAAAGTAAATGCAATAGTGGTGATGAATACGCAACATTATCAAGAAAAGGCTAATATTTTAACAGACCGCTCCTATCGAAATAAATGACCTTCCGAGGATTGATAAACCGAATGTTCTACTTCGCCCAATAATAAACACAATTGAATCTCAAAAATGTAATCTAGCAAAATATCTGAGATTCATTTGCACACTCAAGTTTTTTACTTCGTTCACCCAGTACAAAAAATATTATAAGAAACTCAACTTAAAGACAATGATGTGTCAGTTTTGATGTCAAGTCTCTTTTCACAAAAGTTCCAATCCCAGACACATTAAACATCATAAATTATTTATAATCTAGGCGCAGACTTATTACATATTCTCATAGAAAAATGGCTTTCCTCAACTTATTTCATATTTATCGGCCAAATATTCGAGCAATGGGATCTACATTATCTCCAGTCATAGCAAACATATACAGGGTGAGTCACGAGGAACTGTACATACTTCTACCATAAGTAGAGGCAAATTAGGGGATCATCAAATGACCATTAAAAACTGTCTCCTTGTTTTCATTATTAATATACAGGGTGAATTATGGATATTCACCAAAACAATGTTTCGTCATATCTTTTCAACGATTAAGTCGATTTATCTCATTTTTTTATAGAAGTGTGTATTGGTGCCTGGCAACTAACTGACATATTCAGAATTGAGAAAATCCAGGTCCGTCTTCGAGAAAATTTGTGGGACTGCTTCATATTCAACACTTCACCCTGTATATCATTTTTCAAAAATCTGATATAATTTTTTCAGAGGGCATAAATAGACAGTTAGACCTGGGTATTTGAATTTTTTGTTACACTCACCTCACATTTCCAATTAAAGATTCATTTTAGAGCCAAATTGAAAATTGGTAATAATAGAGTATCTTACTGTACAATAATGCTTAGTTATTAAAAAGAAATCGTCAAAATAGACAGAAACGACACACACTGTGCTCCAGTATGGTAAATACGATAATTTGAATTGATTTACAGGGCCGGATTTAAAAATCTGGCATATCTGGTTCATCCCAAAAATTCACCCTGTACGTAACTTTTTCCCCCGTAACAGACAGAAAACAGATAAAAAATGTTTGTAATAACCTAGTTTTCATATTTGTTTGAGGAAAACTCATGTGTCTAATTATTTTAATCAGAATGAAATGATCAAGCCAGAGACGTGTTTATTCATAAATTAAGAAATAAAATAAAAAACAATAACCAAACAATAAAACAGTTTTAACAATGTGGAACAAAGTAAAAAACAATTTATCAAACATTACGATTATAAAATACAACAGCTCACTAACGGAGAATTATTCACTGTAAATATTATCAGAAATGACCCATTGACAATCAGAAAATCCATTACACATTTAAACATTCGTCAAGAAAAGTGTATTAAGGCAGATGGATTTCATTTTGAACATCTTTTATAATCTTAATGTTTATTAAATTGTTTTTCACTTTGTTCCACATTGTTAAAATTGTTTTATTGTTTAGTTATTGTTTTTTATTTTATTTCTGAATTTATGAATAAACATTTCCCTGGCATGTTCATTTCATTCCGATTAAAATAATTAGACACATGAGTTTTCCTCAAACAAATAATAAAACTAGGTTAATACAAACATATTTTATCTGTTTTCTGTCTATTACGGGTAGAAAAAGTTACATACAGGGTGAATTATTGGGATGAAACAGATATGCGAGATTTTTAAATCCGGCCCTGTAATTCAATTAAAATTATGATATTTACCATACTGGAGCACAGTGTGTGTCGTTTCTGTCTATTTTGAAGATTTTTTTTAATAACTAAACATTATTATACAGTAAGATACTTCATTATTGCCAGTTTTCAATTTGGCTCTAAAATGAATCTTTAATTGGAAATGTGGGGTGAGTGTAACAAAAAATTCAAATACCCAGGTCTAACTGTCTATTTATGCCCTCTGAAAAAATTATATCAGATTTTTGAAAAATCATATACAGGGTGAAGTGTTGAATATGAAGCAGTCCCACAAATTTTCTCGAAGACGGAGCTGGATTTTCTCAATTCTGAATATGTCAGTTAGTTGCCAGGCACCAATACACACTTTTATAAAAAAATGAGATAAATCGACTTAATCATTGAAAAGATATGACGAAACATTGTTTTGGTGAATAATTCACCCTGTATATTAATAATGAAAACAAGGAGACAGTTTTTAATGGTCATTTGATGATCCCCTACTGTGCCTCTACTTATGGTAGAAGTATGTACAGTTCCTCGTGAATCACCCTGTATACGGACAATTTCGAAGATCAATCCATAAGGTCTTACCCAGTGAAACCAAAAATATAGAGGATATCTATATTATGATGACAATTTCATAGTCGGGCCTCATATGGACGTGATACTATTCAGGATTTTCTTAACCATTTAAACTCTATCCATTCTAATATCTGGGTATCAATATAAATTGAAGAAAACAACAAGTTGCGATTCCTAGACCTTCTTAATAGTCGTAAATCAAATATGTCGTTAGGACATTCAGTACCTATATAGGATGTCCCACCGGGAATCTAATCGATCTGTATATAAAAAACTATACATAGGAGAATTTTGAAAATTTGGCAACTATGTATGTCGACGAGGGCAGATGAGGTAAAATAGTTATAAGTTATTGACACTTACGGTTATACCGGAAGTAGGTGTGAACTTGCTTATTTCAAAGGGAATACTGTATATATTATTACAATTTTGGATTCTACGTAAAATTTTTACTAGACTTTGTGTATCATGTCATATACCTAAGTTTTACTGTTTCTGACTTATTTAAGGTTTTATGTCAAACATATCGTTTGCGGGCTATAAAATCGTTATAAAATTTTCTCAAGAACTATATCGGTAAATTTCAAAAGTAACCTATTGCTGTAAAGCAAATAAACAATGCTTTCAAATGATGAATTACTCGACCCTGTATCAGAGGTTTAAAGCGATTTCAAGAAAAAAATTATGGGTTTATCCTAGGACTCCCACAAACTCATATACCAAAAATTTAGGTCGATTGGTTGAAGCGTATAGGCGCTATCGTGGAAGAATACATACAGACACACTTACAGAGTTCCATCTGGAAATGGCTTCATGCGTGTAGGCGAATTCAAAATGGTTATATCCGTCTTTATCTCAATTTTTTTTTAGTGTGTTCACAATACTTTCCCTGGGTCGGGAACGTAAAATTTTATAATATGATGGTCAACTATTTCACTCTCGGTTTTTAAAAATAAGGTTCTAGCTCCCTCCGCGCCTTAAGCACTACAGGTCTTCAGCCTGCCTTATGATCCATAATCGCTAATCATGTTTTATTTTGGCTGTAGGTTCATGTTTATTATGAATGGTAGGTATATAATAAGTATGTTAAAAGTATTCTTCTTTATTTTTAAATTATTTAATAAAAGTCTAAAAACCACACCCAAAATCATTTATTATTTGTCATCACATAATACAACGTATTTCTAACAGCTCTTATTAACATCTGTCTTCTATTATATCTTGTTATCTTCTGATACTCTCATTACTCGTTCGGCCACCCTTGTTATATCGTAAACAAAATCCTGTTTGTCTGGTGTGACGTAGGCGAACCACGTCGGAATGTACTTTACGGGGGATGATTGCTAACACGGCCGTCCTGCAACTGGGTCGTCCTCGCACCTCATTCATCCTTAAACAAGAAAACAAAGCGAACAAAATCTGGTTTTACATTACACAAGGCAAACTGCCTTTAAACTTTTAATTTTGGTTTTCATGGTACTCTTCAATCATTTTACTTAGATGGGATTGCCACCTAACCAGTGAGATCGTCACTGTACAAACTTTTTTTTATGCAAATAGGATTGCCACCTCGCCTTTACGTATTAGTGGGATTGCCACTATACAAATTCTCTTTTTTATGCAGGTGGGATTGCCACCTCGCCTTTACGTATCAGTGAGATTGTCCTATACAAACTCTTTTTTTATTTTTTATGCAGATGAGATCGCCATCTCGCCTTTACGTATTAGTGGGATCGCCACTATACAAACTCCCTTTTTTATGCAGGTGGGATTGCCACCTCGCCTTTACGTATCAGTGAGATCGTCACTATACAATTTTTTTTTTATGCAGATGGGATCGCCATCTCGCCTTTACGTATCAGTGGGATCGCCACTATACAGACTCTCTTTGTTTTGCAGGTGGGATTGCCACCTCGCCGTTACGTATCAGTGAGATCGTCACTATACAAACATTCTTCTTTTTTTTTAATGTATTTCTAACAAAAAGGACAATCAATTTACTTACATTTTTTTTTACTCTTTGCAAGACCAGTGCCGAAGTTGCTGCCACTGTTGTTCGCCCTCCTCGTTTATGTAGAGCATACCTTTCGTTTGGAACGGTGTACGGTCCTTTATATTACGGTTTTATACGGTTGCATGCCTGGTATTTCACGATGATTTTTTAACGCATCACTAGCTTGTACTATCATTAAATAACCATTTAAATTCAATTCTGCTTAAAGTTTATTTGCGTCGTCCAACCATTCTTCTATAGAATAGGCAGTCTTATCAGGATCATAACTAGTTAACTTACACGATGACATTTGCGCGGATGCCGATAAGAAAGCTTGGGTATTGGAGATATTAGCATATCTCCAATACCCAAGCTTTCTTACCCGTTGTCGGAGTAGAACACGCAGCAATTCGTGACTGTCGCATTAACTCTGCAAGTTGTTGATGTTGGGTGGCAACAAGATTAATAAGCGTTTCTTGCCACTATAGTTTACGTTTTTAACACTACGTGAAGTCATCTTGGCTTCCCGATCAGCTTCATCAACTTCCGACAATTCACTATCACATACTTTACAGGGGATGGTTGCTAACAAGTATAAGAATGTATTACACTTATATTATGGATGTGCTATATTTTGCTAACATTGCCTTGTAATTGGATGTTAACCTGTTAGACAATAGAGATTATTATTATAATTAATTTGTTTATTATTCATAGGTAATGTGACAAAATTATAGAAAAAACATGCAGCAAGTTTAATGAAACATATGTTAATTAACAACTAGCCTTAAACGGATCAATATCGCTTTTTGCTCTCCGTTTTGACCATTAACCCTTCAGTCTCATTGACCGACTCTATATGTTTCCTTATTGCTTGAGCACATCTTTGATGGTGGAGGTTTGAGGGACATTGTACCTTTCTGTAACATATTGACGAACATTAGTATGAAATATTAGGTAAAAGTCTGCCCGTGTTGTCAAATTAAACTCAATTACGGTGTACGAGACCGACGTTATCACTCGATGAAATGGACAGCGATTAATAAATAGTGAAAATTTTGTGTAATATTTTCAGTTTGTTACTTTATTTATTACTAGAAATAGTTTGCTGACTACGTATAATAAAATACGTAGTCATCAAACTATAACAACATAATAAAATATTTTTATTTTATTATGTTATATTTTTCTACTTCAGTTTTAATTTTAGTGTGTAATATTTTAAACGGTGTATTTCCTAAATAAAAAAGCTTTGTAAAATGTTTCTTGTCTTACTTTCTTCAATATTTTATATCTTTAATGTTTAAACATACTTAGAGAACGATTTATAGAGTTAAAAATACTATCGGTCTGTCAGACCGACGTTATAACTCATGTATGTTATCACTGAAGGGTTAATCCTGAAATTATTGTGTATTCGTGCAAACTTCCTGAACTAAAACTTTCTGAATGTTTTTATATCGGTAGGTACGTAATATTGTCACATTGACAATGAAGAATAAATAAATTAATTAAAACTTCATTTGATTAATTATCTTTTTCCATTTTATTTATTTTGACACGAAACAACAGATAGAATTTCAAGGTTTAATGGCGTTTCATAGCTACTTAATAATTAAGATATACCGAAATAATCTAATAATAATGCTAAATACTAATTAGTTATTCTAGAAACTTGCTTTTATTTCGAAAACCTTACCCTTTAGGCAAAGATTAATCTACACAATAGATAGTCAGCGTATATGGGAAATAAAACAAAAATTGAAACTGTCTCGACACGAGCTACATCTATTAGAAAAACATGCAACCATGGAAATTATGGAAATTGTAGATGGCGTTATATGTATTGTGTTGAAATAAAATAATCATATGGGCAATGTTAGACAAGGACGAGTATACTTTCCCCTACGAGGTGGGAGTTTGTTTTTATATTATAGGTATCATATATGTACTACTGTGCAGCAGTGTTTTTTGTTTAAAATTATATGGTATACGTATACCTATCTACGCAAAGATTAATGTGTATGGACGAAAATAAAAGAAATTACTATAATAGTATAAATATACAGGGCTGGTTTATTAAATGTTTTAGACAATAATTTTAAATGACTAAAATAATATTATTTTAGTCATTTAATTTTAAATTTCGGATATAAGGATGCATCAAAAAGTTATATTTAAATTAACGAAATTTGGCGTTATAGATAGGACTTCCGGTTATTACCTGATTCAGTTTTAAGGATCAAACTCAAACAGCAGATTCAACTTGTCGTTAACATTATGAAAAAATAAATCTCAGAGGCGGGTAAATTAAAGGGGCATACAGGCGTGAAATGCTACCCTAACTTTTTTATGCACATTTTTTGCGTGTGTTTCAATTCGGAGATGTAAAATCTAACAAATTATATACGTAATAAATGTATCCTTCTGTGATATTGATAGAAAGTCATCGTTATCGCGTAATATCGATTTTAAGAAATGTTAATATTAAAAAGGCTGTGCTTTTTACAAGTTGCTGAAGTAAATAAGGTTTGAAATTTCCAGCATGACAATAATTATTTAAAAAAATACGGTTTCGAAATGCAGGATGTAAAAAATTAGAATTTTTAATCTGTTTTTAATGAAAATTTAAATCTATTGAGAAATATGGTTCAGGGTTTTTGTGAAATGTATTTTACTCCAAAGATTCTACTCATCGATTATAACCGAATTAATTTACTCAAAAATATCTATACTAGTAAAATAACACAATTATCACAATTAGGTTCAAATTCTGCAACGCCGAATTGAAAAAAAACTTACAGTCTCCCTAATATTGGTTTTTGTGCAATGATCATAAAACTTTAAAAAACTAACGATTTATGTAGATTGTATTGTTAACACGTTTCGTAAAAAGCTTTAAAAACCCACCAACAGGGTGTTAAAAGTATCACGACAATAACTTTTTTCATGTTTTAACAAGTACAATCGTCTGCTTCAGATTGATCCTTAAAAACTGAATAACAGTTTCTCTATATAAAAAAATAAAACTCGTAAATATCATCCCCAAACATTTAATTTGAATACAATTACATAACACCATATTTGAAAGTAAATAAAAAAAAAACAGCATTACCTAGTTTGACAGATTTGCAAATCAAAGTATCTATGTATACAGGGTGTTGCATAAGTACTTGTACAAACTTTAAAGGGTGATTCTTTGACTAATTTTAAGATACAAATTTCATATGTACATGGGTCCGCTACGGCTTGGTTTTCGAGATACAGGTAGTTCAAAAAGAATATTATATTTAGGATTATATGCTTGTTCAATAGCATCGCAATTTGGTGCAATTCGGGATACAGGTGTATTGATGACACCAGAGCTGTCAAAAGAACTAATAAAAAATACGAAAAATAACAAAATACAAATATCATTCAAAAGACAACAATGCACATAATAGTCGGTACCAAGCCAAATAGGTAGTAGGTAAATATAGATTTATTTTGTTTCGGGCTTGGGCTTGGCACCGACTTATTGTAATCAAAACTACCCACCAAACGGATACATTTAATTTTACGCAGATGCTCAAAATGTTAACTTTCTTTCATTAATAGAGACGTGTGAAGTGAGCTTACCTCTTACGCCCACGTATTAAGTACTAAGTTTCAGTTATCAGTTATAATTTTTTATTTTCCAAGAAAGCGAAACGAGATATTTAAAACGGCATTGCGCCGCCCTCATGTATACCTCCGGGGGCGGCATCGAAAATCGCTACACGTCACAAACTTGTAAATGCTTAGAACTACCCCTATATCAAATTTCTATTTTCTATCTTTTTTGTTTCATACCCAAAGCCCTATTCCTACCGAACTTATTATTTACCCGAAGAAACATTAAAAAGAAGTAAAATTTAAGTACCTAAACCGATAAAGTGGAACTTATACCTGAAGAAGAGACTATTATAATAGGTATACCTAATATAATATAGGTAGCACTGATAATTTTTTTATTATAGGTATTATAAGATCTACAACAATCTTGTTACATCTTTGCCACATTGTCTACGTGAAATATTTAGTCAAAAGTATGTTTCTATCTAAAAGCTTTTCATTTAACGATTGTTCGCCACTGATCATGGGACTGGTCTAGTCTTGAAACATGTATGACATGGATTAAATATTATTATATTAAATTTAATTCATAGAGATTAGGCTTTTATTTCAATACTGTACTTGTAATAAATCACCCTGTGTGTTTCTTTTACCGACGAATTGGCAACAGCACGACACACACCACATTCGCTTGTTTTTTTTTCTACCCTCCCTGCGTATCCCCGCCAGATTAATACAGAATTTCATCAATTTCTCTCTCTGACAATACAGCATTGCCGGTGCATATCTGTTGCAAATGATCTAAATAATTGTTATACGTTGCGTTTTGTTTTTGATATTAATAAACTACAAAACGGTTTCTGGCTGTGACAATACTGCTCTATGCTTTACACGCTAGTCTACGCCACGTAGTGGCAGGCATACTTAGAGATGTTCTGATTTTAATGCATTGGGCTGACTATCTATTGTGTAGATTAATCTTTGCTTTAGGCATACGAAGATCATTTGAAAGGGAATTTGATTTTCCGTCAGAATATTTGACAATATATAGGGTGTTCCATTTGAGAAAATTGACTTAGCCTTAATAATTGTTCACGCTACAGCAGTTTACATTACATATGCATAACATTATCTGATAAGAGAATTAACGTTTCTAAGATATAAATATAATATATTCAACTACCGCCAAAATTAAGCGAGTCTGTCTATTCAGGTCACCAAATAGCGAATATTTATCGGAAACCTGTTTTTGACCAAAACAATTCAAAATAAATTATTTATTTTCAGAAGTAATTCATTACGACGAGGGGGGGATCAATTAATAATAATAATTTTTGATAGTATTATACTAATTTAACATTATTAATGTATAATTGATTATCACAATAATTTGCAATTTCTACATTAATAATCTTAAACTAGTATAGATTGTCAAAAATGTTAATGATTAATTTTGAGTTTTTTGCTGTAAAATAAAATTTTCACACGGTGTATGTAAACATGTTTAAATATATGTTTAAACATTATATCAACTGTGAGCCTTCTATATAATAATAATAATAATAATAATCTTTATTTCAGTATTATGCAATTACATAAAATGAAACAAGTCAAAACACAAAAACAAATATTCAGAGAGGTGTACACTATTGCCAAAATCTTATATCACTATTTTACAAGTGTAATATATCCAAAGTTTATAGTATTAAATACAAATCTACAAAACAGCAAACAAATAATCATTAATAGAATAGGGTTCCAAATTCAGAAGTAGAGTTTTAACTTCATTTTTGAACTTTCTTATTGTCTGTATTTGCTTAATATTATTAGGCAACTTGTTAAAAAACTTTACACACATGTATATATTAGTGCCACTGAAGATGTCACTGTAGTTCCGAAACATGTCTGGCTAATCTGAACATTTATATAAAGATATTTTGTGGAGCAGACTCCTTTGAGTTACAATTAAATTATTTATTCAAAAACAGTTAAAGATAGCTATAGAAATAGAGAAGGAATCCAAAAATTTAATTACATAGAGAGTGTTACATTTCAAATAAGAAAGTTGGTATCAACTTCCAGTATAAGTGGAGTTTCCACAAATATCTCAATATTATAGAGTGATAGATTGTATTGACCTGCCTAGTAATCATTTAAATTTTCACACACAATCGTACGCTTAGTTTTCCCATGTTTAATATTTCCATCTTGCACATCTTTTTTGTCAAGTAGCATCTTAATATACCAGCTTTTTACTTGATTGCAGGCTAGGCTAGTTAGACTAAATAAAGCGGTAATGAACTATCACGCAAATGCAGAAAGAGAACAGAAAAAGGAACAGGAACGTATAGAAAAAGAACGTATGAGACGGTTAATGGCTGAAGATGAAGAAGGCTACAGAAAGTTGATTGATCAGAAAAAGGACAAAAGATTAGCATTTTTATTGTCGCAGACTGACGAATACATTAGCAATTTAACTGAGATGGTTAAGCAACATAAGTTGGAACAGAAACGAAAACAACAGGAGGAAGAAAAACGCAAAAAGGTAAACAAAGCTGGTATCTAGTATTTCATTTTATGCTTAACAGACGCTAATAAAAAAGGTGCTAGCTTCATTGACCAGCTAGCTATTATGTTCAAATTTTGACAACAGTTCTATTTTCAAAATATCTATAAAATATGATCTTGCGAGTCCGCTAAATTTATATTTTCCTTTTTTACTCATAGCGGCTTTTGATGAGATATTTTACCGACGAAATTTAAGTTCACATCTTCTCCACGAGTTTTGACAATGGCTAATTGTTTATTGAGTGTTTATTCAAGTATTATATATTATTAAATTTTTCACAATTTGTGGTAGGTACATCTACGGAAACATTTATTTATTTTTTATCTCTCTATCTGTATTTTTTAACATGCTTGTACATTGTACATGTCATGTAGCTTATTTATCTATTTTAGAGAAAGAAAAAACGATTAACGGCTGAAGGCCTAGAATTTGACGACGATTGTTCACAAGAATCCGACAAACCCGTCACAGTCATCGAAACAGCTACTGGCAAAAAATTGAGTGGTGATGATGCCCCTCTGCTTAGTCAGCTGCATGAATGGCTGCAACAAAATGCTGGTTGGGAAATGGTGGATACAGATGATGAAGATGAGGAAGAAGAAGATGAAATTGGCAAGTATTGAACTATATATTTAAAAAACTTAAAAATATTTATGTGAGTTCATTAAAATTATGGTTCTAATCGATTTTTGATACTAAAGCGTTATTAAAATGGGTTCGACAACAAGATTAATAGTCGACAGCAAGATGTATGTGGCGACATCTAGTGTTTGAGCACGCATATGACCAGTGAAACCAAGTTCATAAACGATAGCTATTATAAAATCAAAAAACTGAATTTCAAAGTTGGACATATTAATATTAGATCATTAATAAATAATTTTTCTGTTGTACATACTTTTTTGTTGACTCAGGATTATGATGTTTTAGCGTTATCAGAAACATGGGTCAAGTGCCAATATCCTAATAAATATCTATCGATCATAAGTTACAATTTGCACAGAGCAGACCGACCTACACGGGGAGGTGGCCTCGCCGCTTATGTAAAATCATATATAAAAGTGAAGCTTGTGTTTTCTGTTACAGCTGAGGGTCTTCTTGAGCAATTATGGTTGACGCTGGGTATTCAGCGCAATAAGATAGGTTTAGGAATAATATACAGACCACATAGCTTAAGTATAAATTCTGTATACGAGCTGTATGATCCCTTAGAGAAAGTGTTTCTGGAGACTCTCTCATTGATTGTTTTGGGCGATTTTAACATTGATTTTATGACTCCTATGTCGTGGGAAACCACAAAATTGTGCTCAGTTGTAAACAATTATAATCTTAGTCAGATCATCGATGTGCCCACGCGAGTTACCGACAACACGGAAACACTGATCGACCTTATTTTTCTTAATAACTATTTGAATATTTCTTCCTCAGGTGTTGCTGATCTATATTGTAACACAGATCAGATTTTACCAACTTTGGTACCAATTTTTTCCAGATTTGATTACCTTTTTTTGATGTTATTGTATAAGATCTACCATTCGCGGACTCCAACCTACTTGTATGAGTTAATTAATAGAAGGTCTGCTGTTCACACTGTAAACATAAGGCACAATACAATTCCGCAACATATATGGCCCCTCAACTTCTAAATAGAATGATCGATTTGTTGCACTTGCCCTTAGGAAATTTTAAAGCTCAACTAAAATCCAGATTGTAATGTTTTTGAGAGGTTTCGCAATTGACTTGTATTAATAATTATTTTGTTTTTGATTTCGATTTAAAATTTTTATTTTCACAGGTAGTGTGGTAGAATGGCTTAAAGCCAAATCTCTTACATTTTGTGCAAACTGTATAGCTGTAGGTATTGATAAGTTTTATATAAATTATTATACTACATACTTATTACTAGGACTGTATAAAGGAAAATGTAAGCCAATTTGTTTTCAGCAACAGTATTGCACAATAAATTATTTTATTATTGTTTTTTTCCACCATAAGGGTATATTTTGCTTTAGAATCGGAAAACAAGGTTTCAAGATTCATGAGCATTGCCAACAGCCAAGAAAGATCTCACAATGTTGAGAGATTGCAGTATCGCAGCTTTCTGCATCTCCTCAATTACGGTAATAGGGATTTGAATCATTTTTAGGTTCTTTTCCAAATTTTTTGGTATTACTCCCATCGAGGATAGTATTATAGGTATTATGTACACTTCCCTCATATTCCAGATGCGCTTTATTTCATGTTGAAGCGCTTGGTATTTGTTTAATTTTTCCGAATGTTTTTGTTGCAGATTGTGTGTTCCTGGTATAGAGACATCAATTAGATATGTTGTGTGTTTTTTCTTGTCTATTAATGTAATATCAGGACGGTTGTGTTCTATTGTATGATCGGTGTAAATTGTTTTGTCCCAATATATTTTAAAGTGATCGTTTTCCTCAACTTCGTTTGGCACATATTTGTAGTAGGGGACAATTTCGGTTTTCATTTTTCTGTCTATCAGTATTTTCTGATGGATTATATGTGCTACTTGATTGTGTCGAGTCAAGTACTTCGTATTTGCTAGTGTGTTACAGGATCCCAAAATATGATCTATAGTTCCGGAAACAGCTCCGCACTTGCGGCATTTATCAGAACTCAGGTCTTCTCCCAGTATGTATTTGGCGTAATTTCGTGTTTTTATAACTTGGTCCTGCGTGGCCATTAAGAATCCTTCAGTTTCAGGATGGAGGTAACCTTTTGTAGCCCAAATAAAAGAGAGGGATTTGTCAACGTAATTGTTTTGAACGGAGTTGTAAAATCTTCCATGGAGTTGCTTTCCTGACCACATCCTAATTTTATCCTCGTTGGTAGTAATGTGTGTTTTTGGGTTATATTCTCGGGATTTTAAATTAAGTGTGGTCAAATTTTTATCTGCCTCGATCACGGCACGGTACATCGGTTTATCCGAGTTTTTGTAAAAATATTTTCTAATATTATCCAGCTGTTCATAGTACATTGCTTTAACATCTTTTAAACCTCTACCTCCCAGGCATCTAGGCAATGTGACTCTCTCAGTGCATGCATTTGGGTGATGCATTCTTTTGTGCGTTAGAAGTGTTCTGATTCGTCTATTTAGTGCATCAAGATCTGTATCAGACCATCTGATTATGCCAAAGGAATGGGTTAAGGCAGATATTGCATATGTGTTTATAGCCTTAACGATATTTTTTGAGTTTAATTTTGTTTTGATAATTAGCTTAACTCGTTTTTCAAATTCAGTAGACAGTTTCGATTTCATCGTTGTATGTTCTGTTTTATAGGTCTGATCTATACCCAGGTATTTATAGGGTTCTTCAAGACCTTGTATGACGACCTCGTTATTAATTTCTATGGGTTGTGACTCTTTAAGTATCCCTTTGACCATTTTGATCGTGCGGCACTTCTCCAGTCCAAAAGTCATACCTATGTCCGAACTCATATCATGCACCAGCTTTAGCATGGCTCTCAGCTGTCTGTCATTTGCTGCATATACTTTTAGGTCATCAACATAGAAAAGGTGACTTACTAAGAGATCCTGTACATAATTTTTTTAATTTTACTCCATACTCTGTTTTCTCAAGAGTGTTTGAAATTGGGTTTAGAGACAGACAAAACCATAGGGCACTGAGCGAATCCCCCTGAAAGATACCTCTGCGCAGAGGTATGCTCCCGCTAAATACTAGTTCGTTATTTATTTTTTGAGACAGTGTGGTTCGCCAGGCCCTCATAGTTGTCTCAAGAAAAAGTATAAGCGTATAGGATGTACTTTATACAGTGTCAATACAAATTTGAGCCAAGAGTGAGGAACAGAGTCAAATGCTTTTTTATAGTCGATGTATGCAATGTGTGCATTTCTCTGACCCCCCCCCCCCCCTCAACTGCTTATTATTATTATTACTAAACCGAACAAGAAGTAGAACTTCATTATATCGTATTGCCAACACTAGACACGCCCAAATTCCCTAAGCAGGAGGCTTTATATAAAAATTGCTTGTTACATAATGTTACAAGACTTTAATTATATTGAAAATTTGACTCACGCTACCATCCTTTGACCAAACGGGCCGCTTCGTTGATCATCTCTGAGATCTTGTTACATTGCCCATGTAACAAGCAATTTGTAAATAAAACCTTCTGCTTAGGGAATTCGGGCGTGTCTAGTGTTGATGGCAATAGGATATACCTAATGGGGTTCTACTTTTTGTCTGGTCATTGTTTGTGAACTTTGTTTCACCGGGCATATTTTGTGCTCAAACACTAGATGTTACCACATACATCTTGTTGCCATATAATAGTTCGTAGAACTATAAGCTCTATTCACATAAATATTGGAAATTTGATTCACATAGCACATAGCCTGCCGATCACCACTGATGAGTGGTGAATCTGGTGAAAGCATGCCATGATAGTGTGAGTCAAATTTATAATATGAATAAAGTCTTGTTACATTATGTAACAAGCAGTTTGTAAAGATTAATAGTTATTAAAAATGAGAACCTTTTATTCCTTTTAATAGGTTAAATATGACTTTTAAATAAATTTTAATTTAAAAATCAAACCAGAGTATCATCTCATTGTTTCGCTAAATTTAGTAAGAGTTTTTCTATCAGTAATTTTCCTTGTCCATTTTTCCATGACCTGATTTAATATCAAGAACGCATTTTCTAAAAAATTTTCAGAACTAGCATAAACCGCTATACAGCGAATAGGGTATTTAAATACATACAAAACCAATACAATTAAAATCGCGTTTTGCAACTTCACCAAAGCACTTTGTAAATCTCTAATATATTTAGTGTTTAATTTAGTTTTGATTATCCTCCAGATGCTAACGGTGTTAGCGAAACGCTCTTCGAGATTTAATAAAAAAAAATGTATTGGTGAAGTGATATTACTACATGCCAAAGGTTTTGCTAATTGATTATACAATTATACAAAACAAATATTTAAGTATACGGGGTATATCAAACTCGATGTCATATTTGAAACATTTTGAGTACGGAACATTTAAACATTGAAAATTTTACTACAGGAATAGCAATAAATAGATATATTTGTTGCTTCTGGAATACTGTTACCCATTACCGGATACGAACAATACCAAGTTGGAAATTTCAAATATAGGTTACTCTGTGTATTATTATATTTTTTGAAAGGGCCAACTCTTAAGTTATTAAGACTTTTAGGCACTACTTACATACAACTTTATTTAAAAAGTAGATCCTTGCATACCTTCAGATGTCAGCCATATGCTATTTCTACAATAGAATCTGAAAACCTAAATGTATGTACCTATAAGACACATTGTATTACAGATATACAGGATATACGAGCATGGGCGCCGGAAGTAATTAAATTAGGGGAGGGCAAGGCAAAAAATACTAAGTAAGCAAAAAGTATTATGTATATAATATGTGGCAAAATACCTATACTTATACAGTCAATCCAACTTCTTTTGAAGTTTAATTTATATATTAAGTACTTAAAATATTATATAATTAAAAAAAAAAACTTAAGATAAACTGATCCTGATCGGTTATAACATAAATTGAACATAAGTCTAATCAGAAAATAGCAGTAGATTATTCCTTCGTTTTTGCGAAAATCGATCTATCACTTTTTTATTAAACACGTCTTTGTTCTTATTTACATATTCTCTGTGTACGCTGAGAGGACATAATCCAGATAGTCTTTCTTCACTCATAGTAGACCTTAACCAAGTTTTCACCCGTCTTAACGTACTAAACGATCTTTCAATAATTGTGGCCGTTGTTGGAGATAAAGCCAAAAAATAGCAATTGCTTTTTTTGTTACTAGGGAAAAACTCCCAATGTTTTTCCAATAAATCGGCGAACTCTAACTGAATATTTTCATTTTTATTTTTCTCTATCCACATTTCATCCCATGTTTCATTCTCAGTCTCTAAATTTTCTAAATCGTATACTTTGGCTATGTTAGGAATTTTTTCTATTAATTTCCTATACTCTTCTGTTACAGTTAACTCTGGATGAAACAGGCACAAAAAATTCAATTTCTGTTTCTTCCGAAAATCTTATCTCAATTGAGCGGATAATTGAATCTAGATATGGAATAAACAAAGAAACACGGTAATATTCCTCGCAAGACTTCGTTTCGTAATTAGCTCTATAAATTTGATTTGATCCCAGTCTAGGAATTCTTAGTGGTATGTCAAATTTATCACCAACTTTTTCAGATTTTTGAAAAAATTTCCTTAAAATATTTTTCAATGTCAGATCTGTGATTTTTTAGTGCAGACAAAAGTGTTTTAATATGGTTTTTTGCCGAAAGAAGATTTATTATTTCTCCTTGTAGTATGTTGCACACCAGTTCCAATTTAGCACTATAATGTGAAATTATGTGGAGACAGAGTATGAATTTACAAGTCGAAACTGCAGCTAAGAATTGATTAGCTTTTGATCGTGTCTCTGTGCTGAATTGTATTGAATAAGCCAAATGTCTCAAAGCCCCTCTTATTTCTTCGAAATTTTCGGAAAATATTCTGATGGATTTGTACTTTGAGGACCATCGTGTCACAAAATAATGGGATTTTAGCGACATATTTTCTTCTATATGGACTGTCACGAAAAAATTTAATAACTTTGTTGATAGAATCTGCAGTATTCTGTATATCTTGGATACGATTTAAATCATTTACCACTAAACTTATGTATGTGATATTTCCTGTATTTACGTGTTCCAGGGGGGGCAAGCGCCCCGTCTTGCCCCCCCCCCTTCCGGCGGCCATGTATACGAATATATAATACTTAAAAAAACTCTTTGGTGCCAAAGATTTTTAGTGAAATGAACTTAATTTTGAAATCTCTATCCAATAATACAACCAGAAATCTCGCGACCTTTAGCGCTAATTCTGTTAATAAAGTCATGTGTTAGTAAAATGGTTTACCAATTAAATAATCACGCTCAACATAAAGAGAGGATCATATATCAGATCATAAAATGTCTAAAATATTGGATGGAACAGTTCTAGCTGTGGCACTTAAATAATTAAATTCTTATAGCAAACGTAAATAAGAAAATAGGAAGGCCTTAACTTTAAGGGGATTTATTTTATGCTCTACTCCCCTTCACTAGTTAGAATTACCTTGGATACCCCACATATATAAAAAATACGACTTATAACATACTTTCTCGAATTTACATAACAATATATGTCTTCTTAGCTCAAAATTTACCGAAAACTGAAGAAGATAAAGCCAAAGCTGTTATCAAGAAAGCCAAAGTTGAAGACGACGAGTATCACAAAAACTCTCTAGAAGAACAGACGTATTATAGCATCGCACATACAGTACATGAAATTGTAACCGAACAACCAAATATTATGATAAATGGACAATTGAAGGAATATCAAACTAAAGGTATAGTAAGTTTGTTTTTGTACGACCGACCTTTTTTGATTGTTTACCGTGTCTGTCTTTATGACAGTAAGTGACATTTACTGGTTGACAACCCAAACACGACGGTAAGTAATTCACTTACCGTTCAGAGAACGGTAAGTAAATTCACGACGGTATGTCATTGCCCATTTATGCTGACGTCATTATTTTGATTTTTAAAATTGCATATTAAACGACCTTAGGTATGAACTTTTATAAGTATTTTCATACCGTTCTCTAGAATTATAGCGGCTATTCCAACATTCCATGCTTCATCAAGAGATTCACATTCAAAGTCACTCATTTTCAATAATAATACTTTTTGTACGACCGACCTTTTTTGATTGTTTACCGTGTCTGTCTTTATGACAGTAAGTGACATTTACTGGCTGACAACCCAAACACGACGGTAAGTAATTCACTTACCGTTCAGAGAACGGTAAGTAAATTCACGATGGTATGTCATTGCCCATTTATGCTGACGTCATTATTTTGATTTTTAAAATTGCATATTAAACGGCCTTAGGTATGAACTTTTATAAGTATTTTCATACCGTTCTCAAGAATTATAGCGGGCTATTCCAACATTCCATGCTTCATCAAGAGATTCACATTCAAAGTCACTCATTTTCAATAATAATACTTTTTGTACGACCGACCTTTTTTGATTGTTTACCGTGTCTGTCTTTACGACAGTAAGCGACATTTACTGGTTGACAACCCAAACACGACGGTAAGTAAATTCACGACGGTATGTCATTGCCCATTTATGCTGACGTCATTAGTTTGATTTTTAAAATTGTACATTAAACGGCATTAGGTATGAACTTTTATAAGTATTTTCATACCGTTCTCAAGAATTATAGCGGCTATTTCAACATTCCATGCTTCATCAAGAGATTCACATTCAAAGTCACTCATTTTCAATAATAATACTTTTTGTACGACCGACCTTTTTTGATTGTTTACCGTGTCTGTCTTTATGACAGTAAGTGACATTTACTGGCTGACAACCCAAACACGACGGTAAGTAATTCACTTACTGTTCAGAGAACGGTAAGTAAATTCACGATGGTATGTCATTGCCCATTTATGCTGACGTCATTATTTTGATTTTTAAAATTGCATATTAAACGGCCTTAGGTATGAACTTTTATAAGTATTTTCATACCGTTCTCAAGAATTATAGCGGCTATTTCAACATTCCATGCTTCATCAAGAGATTCACATTCAAAGTCACTCATTTTCAATAATAATACTTTTTGTACGACCGACCTTTTTTGATTGTTTACCGTGTCTGTCTTTACGACAGTAAGCGACATTTACTGGTTGACAACCCAAACACGACGGTAAGTAAATTCACGACGGTATGTCATTGCCCATTTATGCTGACGTCATTAGTTTGATTTTTAAAATTGTACATTAAACGGCATTAGGTATGAACTTTTATAAGTATTTTCATACCGTTCTCTGGAATTATAGCGGCTATTCCAACATTCCATGCTTCATCAAGAGATTCACATTCAAAGTCACTCATTTTCAATAATAATACTTATTGTAATGTAATAATACTTATTGTAATGTAATGTATTTAATTGAAAACTAGCTGTTGCCCTCGAGACACGAATAGCTCTCCATATTTAAGTGTAAAAGTAATAATTTTATGACCTTTTTGTCATTTATCTAAATTTAATAAATTTTTGTTTTGTTTTTGACATCAGCTATTTTTTTTAAGTATCGGGTTTTGTGCCTTTCTCTTCTCTTTGGAGGCACTATTTATACGCAGATATTTTATATTTCAGATCTAGGCCAAGTTCTTGAACGCAAATTAATTGATTTTTTTTAGTTTTATTATAAAATTTATTTTGCCCCCTTTTCTACTATTTAGGAACGCCTATGTAAACAAAATTGTTATGCTGCATGTTGTAGGTTATCCGTTAAGTGGTTTTTGAGTTATCACGGATACATTTTTTTTCTCACCCTTTTATAGAATTTTCACGGACGCCTATGGAACATTAATTTTTGTCGTGTATTTTTAACACCAATTCAACTAGTTAAATATAAATTTTTTTTTTTTGTATATTACATACAGGGTGTCCTACGGTGGTAACCCATTAGATTATTTCAGAAACTACTTCGAATGGAATTTTGAAAATTTCAGTGTCTATATTGTTAAATATGCTCTACTCAAATAATATAATAGCAACGGCATAGCACTTCCGGTTATACCGGAAGTTGATGGCAACTTTGTTATTTTAAATGAAACACCCTATATATTATTACATTTTTGGATTCTAAATAAGATTTCAGACATATTTCATGTATCATGTCCTATACCTAACGTCAGTCATTTTTGACTTATATCAAGATTTTTGTCAAAATTGACAGTTTAGGGCTCCATAAGAATTCCGTTTTTTTCTTGTAAATCAGTATTTAATAATTATTTTGCAGGTATTTTCTTATCAGGTGGGATCTTCTTTTTCGAATTGACAAGACATTTTCTGATTAGTTTATACAGGGTGGTCAAAAAATTATATTGAAAACGGTTCAAGAAAAACAGTTGAAAGTCAATTTTTTCCAATGGCATGGGTATATTATTATTATTTTATCTTCCGTAGCATTAAAAAATAATGCAATTTTGTAATAGGTTATCATTTTCTAAAATGTATAGTTTTCGAAATATCGTCATTTTAAATGGGGGTCATATCGAACAATTAAATTATTTTTGTATCGTTAGTTGATTAACTTTTTTTAGTTGAAAATTTATTAAGTTTAATCTTCTGTTCATTTCTGCTGTATTATTTTAAATTTTAGTCTTAGTTCGTTGTAATACTTGATTTGTATACCTCCCAACCTGCTCTAAATGATTTCTCAAAATTCTTCCTAATTTCTCTAGTGATCGTTAGCAAATGGGGGTTTCTCTCGTTTAATACTCTACAGGTGATATTAATCACTTTATTTTATTCTCCATGAATTAATAATAAATTTATAATATCAATAACTATTTTTCATTTTTATTAATTTGACGTTTACTTTGACGTTAAAATGACCATAATTTCATAGCTAACTAAATTAATTAGCTAGCTTCCAGAGAGACAACGGTAGGCGCTGCAGAAAGATTTAAAATGACGATATTTCGAAAACTATGCATTTTAGAAAGTGATAACCGATTACAAAATTCCATTATTTTTTAATGTTAAAGAAGATAAAATAATAATAATATACCCATTCCATTTGAAAAAATTGACTTTCAACTGTTTTTCTTGAACCGTTTTCAATATAATTTTTTGACCACCCTGTATAAACTAATCAGAAAATGTCTTGTCAATTCGAAAAAAAAAGATCCCACCTGATAAGAAAATACCTGCAAAATAATTATTAAATACTGATTTACAAGGAAAAACGGAATTCTTATGGAGCCCTAAACTGTCAATTTTGACATAAATCTTGGTATAAGTCAAAAATGACTGACGTTAGGTATAGGACATGATACATGAAATATGTCTGAAATCTTATTTAGAATCCAAAAATGTAATAATATATAGGGTGTTTCATTTAAAATAACAAAGTTGCCATCAACTTCCGGTATAACCGGAAGTGCTATGCCATTGCTATTATATTATTTGAGTAGAGCATATTTAACAATATAGACACTGAAATTTTCAAAATTCAATTCGAAGTAGTTTCTGAAATAATCTAATGGGTTACCACCGTAGGACACCCTGTATATGATATGGAGAGCTAATAATAATTATTAAAAATAATAAAATTGCAATTTCAGCTATTTCGATCGTACAAAAAATAGTATAAGCATCTCAAACAGTAAGTAGTTAACCGATCTCCTCCAATTTTGGCGACTGAGCGAAGCAATCGGTAAACTACACTTACTGTTCTCAATACTTAATATACGATTTTTCTTCAAATATTTTATTTTTATTATTTTTTGCCTACTATGCTTTAATTGTCAAAATCTGATGTGTTACATACACATAACCTCCCGTATTTTTTTAGCTCTCCATATCATATATGTAATATATGTAGGAATTTTTCATGTTAAAAGTATAATTACTTAAGTTATTTAATTAATTTCGTATATGATTAATTTGTGCCGCTCCCTACAGAGCATATGAAGTGCGACGTCATTACAATAATGTAATGCGACGTCATTCGGGTTTTGACGTTTGACCAAGAACGGCACAATTTCAATTTTTCAAATTCAATATACCTAAGTGCGTTAGCTATTTCTTAATTTTATTGTTCGATTAGTTAGTTAAATTATTCTTACCGAGTTGTCATATTTTCACGTTGTATTTTGTATTCGATTAAATCATTTTTTGAGACGTCACGTGTTTTAACCCCTAGACAACGACAAAAAAGCCTACATTTTGGGGGCTCGTCCGGGATAGAGATAGAGATTGTGCGGATAGAAATTGTGAGGGATACAAAATAAAGTTTAGTTTATCAATATGTACGAAAGGAAGAATAATACGTAAGTTAGTAACGCATGAAAACGTGATTAGTAGTACGAGAAGACAAACGAACGAGGTTCAGACGATTCTCAAGCTGTTTCCGAATATACGAGTATATGATCCTATTTGGTAGCTGGTGTGCGGTTGGCGGCAAAGCGTAAACTTCTTTAAGGTAAAGACGAAAATACGTTCAGAAGTTCAAAATCAGCCGGTCGATTGCAAGTAGCTATACGAAAATTAGACGATTATCGGTGCAGTAGCAGAAGAAGACGAGTTTCAATAACAGTTTGTTACCATATAATAAAAGAAGATTATAAGGTAGGAGATCGAATTTTTACTATTTCACGGACGTTTCGACTTATCGCTGACGATTCCATTGGCTATTGTTGCGGATATTTAGTTTTATAAATCTTTAATTTGATTATTTTTAGTATAATTATTGTAAAGCCGCGTGCATAGGTATAATTATTGTTATAATCCAAATTATTTATTTAACTTTTGTCGATTTTGATTTAAATATTATCCAAGATACCTAGGTAATTTTACTTCTACGTCTTAAAGATACCTAACGATGGCCACTTTAGGAAAAATTGATAATATAAATTATCAGATAAACTGTTGCAAATTTAAAGTTGTTAAAGCGTTACACTACATTTGTTTTGGTAATGAAGGTGGGCCTAGAAAAGTAAGAAAGGCGTTGCGTGAATTTTCAGGATTTACTTTTGATTATCAATCTGACGAATATCTAGCAAAAGTTGAAGAGGTAAGTTTGAATTTAGATATTTCTGATTTAATCGCTATATGTCAGGTTCTTGATTTAAATTATACATCTGATAAAAATAAACTAGTGGAGTACATTTGTTCCTTCTTGATATCTTTCACGAAAAATGACGACGATGACGAAAACCCTGAAGATGATGCAGAAAACGGAACAGATAATGACGAGTCAGAGAATGAAGATGAAGAAGAAAACGAAAGACGCGCAGAAGACGAAAGACGAGCAAAAGACGAAAAACAAGCAGAAGACGAAAGACGAAAAAGAAGTAATAGAGCCGAAGAAAGACGAAACAGAAACAAAGAAGACGAGATAAGACGACAAAAAGACGAGGAGAAGCAAAGAAGAGACGAAAAACAAAGGCGACAACAATATGAAAGAAGACGAAAGGACAATGACGACAGTCACATTGGAGGTACATCCAGTGATGAAAGCATAGCAGGTAATGAAGTAAGAAGAAATAAAAAACAAGAAACATTCACATTAAGCTTCAGAGATGTTGAAGATAGCTTAAGAACGTTTGATGGAAAGGATGATTATCCGATCCACTCGTGGATATCCGAATTTGAAGAAGTTGCGGAAATTACGGGCTGGAACGAACTTCAGAAACTGATCTATGCAAAGAAATGTCTAGCAGGACTGGCCAAGTTATTTGTGCAGTCAGAAAGAGGAATCAAATCATGGTCGACACTAAAACAACGTTTAATTGATGAATTTGCCGTACAGGTTAACAGTGCTCAAATACATAAGCTGCTGATGACGAGAAACAAAAAATTTGACGAATCTGTACAGGAATACATGTTGAAAATGCGTGAAATATCAAGCCGTGCATGCATTGAAACCGAAGTTGTAATTCAATACATAATCGACGGAATACAGGACGAAACGTCGAATAAATTGATTTTGTATGGGGCGAGAGATTTTGCAGGATTTCAAGAAAAACTTAAATTGTATGATATCATACAGAAGAAGAAAAATACCTCAACATATATAAAACCAAAGAAAGAAGTCGATTATAAGAAGAAAACAGAAAATGCCAAGAAAGAAAACAACGAAAAACAAGTTAGTTGTTTTAACTGCGGAGCGAAAGGTCATAAATCGCGAGACTGTCCAGATAAGTCCAAAGGCACCAAATGTTTTAGCTGCAACGGTTATGGACATGTTTCATCGAAGTGCACTGTGAAAAATGCGACGCGAAGTACAAGTTCAAATAATGTTAATTGTATTGAAGTTACTCCAAAGAATGCCGTTAAAGTAAAAATAGCCGATGTCGAATTGGTAGCATTGTTTGATACTGGAAGTGATATTTGTACATTAAGAGAGGACGTATATTATAAGCATTTCCAGAATATACCATTGTTACAAGATCGAATAACTCTGAAAGGTTTGGGAGAAAACAAGGTTGAAACGTCGGGAGCATTTAGTACCAATGCAACAGTGAACGATGAAGAATTTGAACTTATATTTCATGTGATACCCAAAGTTTCTACATCATTCCAAATGATAGTAGGAAATAACATCCTAAAAGAAGCTGAAGTAAACATAAGGGATGACGGTATCATTATTCATAAGAAAAAAGATAATTTCATTATGCAGATCGCAGTAGAGGAAAAGTTTGAAGCAGAAGTCAATGTAGATCACATTCTAAATGAAGAAAAGAAGAAAGTCGTTAGGGAACTTATTGAACAATATAAACCAGAGAAAACGAAGACTACAGAGATCGAAATGAAAATAATTTTGAAAAATGAGGAACCAATTTATCAAGGTCCAAGGAGATTGTCAGTATCAGAGAAGTTAGAAGTTGAAACCCAGATTGAAGAGTGGTTACAGGATGGAATAGTAAAACCCAGTTGCTCAGATTTTGCTAGTCCCATAGTCCTTGTAAAGAAGAAAGATGGTCGAACTAGGATATGTTGCGACTATCGCAAATTAAACAAAAACATCATTAAAGACAGGTTTCCCTTGCCACTGATTGAAGATGTGTTGGATAAATTACTAAATGCAAAAGTGTTTAGCACTATAGATTTGAAGAACGGATTTTTCCACGTACCAGTAGAAGATAAGTCAACGAAGTATACGTCGTTTGTGACACATAACGGGCAATATGAATTCATGAGATGTCCGTTTGGACTATGTAACAGTCCTGCAGTGTTTCAAAGGTTCATTAATCACATATTCCGTGAACTAACAAGGTTCAATTTTGTAATGTACTACATGGATGATATCATTATCCTAAGTTCTAACGAAGATGAAGGTATAGAGAGATTGAAAATAGTATTAGAAGTCGCGAAAGATTACGGTTTAGACATTAAAAAGAAGAAGTGTCAGTTTTTAAAAAGAAGAGTTGAATTTTTAGGATTCATCATAGAAGATGGAAAAGTACAACCTAACAAAGAAAAGTCGATAGCTATTCGAAATTTTCCGGAACCAAATAACGTTAAGCAAATTCAATCATACTTAGGCTTAACTGGTTATTTTAGAAAATTCATACCTGGTTACGCTAAAATAGCTAAACCTCTAAGTGACTTATTACGGAAAACTACTGAATTTAAATTTGGTGAGCTTGAAAGAAGTGCGTTTAAGACGTTACAGGAATTGTTAACACAAGAACGAGTTTTACATATATTCCAGCAAGGTTGTGAAACAGAACTACACACTGACGCTAGTCAAAGCGGATACGGCGCATGCTTAATGCAACGATCTAACATAGATTCAAAATTTCATCCACTGTACTACATGAGCAAGAAGACAACACTAGCGGAAGAAAAGTACAGCAGTTACGAGTTAGAAGTACTTGCGATAATTCAAGCAGTCAAAAAATTTCGGATATACCTCTTAGGTACGAAATTTAAGATAGTGACCGACTGTTCTGCATTTCAGAAGACAATGGATAAAAAAGACCTTACTACGAGAGTTGCACGATGGTCGCTACTATTGGAAGAGTATGGCTACCAAATTGAACACCGAAGAGGAACGCAAATGGTACATGTAGATGCCTTAAACCGATACACTGCAGTTATGACGATTTTAGAGGAAAATGGAATAATGGAGCGAATAAAGCTAGCTCAAGATAAAGATGATCATTTGAAAGCGATTAAGGAAATTTTGAAAACAGGAAACTACGAAGATTATTATCTTGATGATGGCATATTATACAAATACGAGAAAAAACAGCAATTGTTAGTGATACCTAAAGCCATGCAGACTGAAGTTATACGGAACGCTCATGAAGTTGGACATTTTGCAGTGAAAAAGACTGAAGAACTAATAAGAAGAGAGTTTTATATTCTGAAGATTAAAGAAAAGATAGAAGCGTATATAAGAAATTGTATACCGTGTATACTAGGAAACAGAAAAAAAGGTAAGAAAAAAAAAATTCTTCACCAATTTAAACAACAACGAGAAGATCTAAGAGCAGTGTGTAAAGAACAGATACTTAAAGTACAGACCGAAAATAATAAGAGTTATAATTTTCGCAGGCGGAAGGCATTTAATTACAAGGAAAATGGCCTCGTTGCTATTAAACGAACTCAATTTGGCACAGGCTTGAAAGTAAAACGAAAATTTTTAGGACCATATCAGATTACTAAAATAAAAGGTAATGGTTGTTATGATGTCATTAAGGTGGGAAATCACGAGGGACCAATGCGTACTACCACTTGTGCTGAATATCTCAAAACGTGGGTTGAGAATCAAAGTGAATCCGAGTCGGATTCTAACTAGGATGGCCGAGTGTAGGAATTTTTCATGTTAAAAGTATAATTACTTAAGTTATTTAATTAATTTCGTATATGATTAATTTGTGCCGCTCCCTACAGAGCATATGAAGTGCGACGTCATTACAATAATGTAATGCGACGTCATTCGGGTTTTGACGTTTGACCAAGAACGGCACAATTTCAATTTTTCAAATTCAATATACCTAAGTGCGTTAGCTATTTCTTAATTTTATTGTTCGATTAGTTAGTTAAATTATTCTTACCGAGTTGTCATATTTTCACGTTGTATTTTGTATTCGATTAAATCATTTTTTGAGACGTCACGTGTTTTAACCCCTAGACAACGACAAAAAAGCCTACATATATGTATATATGGAGACTATTAGTTTCATGAAAAAAAATTTTTTTTTAATTTCACCGGAAATACTTCTTTTTGGTCATTTTATACATAAATAAGTAGTTTTAAAAAAATGTCTGTCTGTCTGTCTGTCTGTCTGTCTGTATCCACGAAAACGCAAAAACCGCTTAACAGATTTTAACCAAATTTGGTACAAAAATACTATTGGACATGGCAAGGAGCTGATTAGATTTTGGGAAACATTGAGCGTAGGCAAAGGGTTTAAAAGAGGGTTCAAAAATTAAAAAAATTCATAGTTCTTAAACTTATCCGAAATACTGCATAATTTTTTACGCATTTAATTGAATATAACCTAAAATATTGTACATAAAATATTAGACCACATTGGCGTTCGAAAATAGTGTAAAATGGGGTAAAAAAGATTTAAAAAAAACGTATTTCTTAAAAATAGCAGAAATATTAACTAGTTATTGATAGTTTTGATAGAATATAACCTATAAAATGTGTCATGAATAACTTACTTTCATAGGCGTTCGTAAATAGTGGAAAAGGGGTCAAAACATAAAAAATATATATTTCCTAAACTTATTCGAAATATGGAATAATTTTTCATAGTTGTGATACAATATCAGCTAAAAAATATTCCATAAAAGAATTGGTTCACACAGGCGTTCGAAAATAGTTTAAAAAAAGGGTTAAAAACGAAAAAAAAAACGTTTCCCAAATATACCAGAAAAATTGGCTAATTATATATAGCTTTGATATAAGATAACCTAAAAAATGCAGCATAAAATTTTTATTCACATAGGCGTCCGTAAATAGTAGAAAAAGGGGTAAAATAAAAAAAAAATTAAAATGTAAAAAATTTTATATTTAACTAGATGAATTGGTGTTAAAAATACACGACAAAAATTAATGTACCATAGGCGTCCGTAAAAATTCTATAAAAGGGTCAGAAAAAATTTGTATCCGTGATAACTCAAAAACCACTTAACGGATTTTAACCACATTTGGTACAAAAAGACTACAGGATAATTATAGGTGGTGATTAACATTGAGCGTAGGCAACGGGTTTAAAAGAGGTTTCAAAAATTTAAAAAATCATAGTTCTTAAACTTATCCGAAATATTGAATAATTTTTTATAGTTGTGATAGAATATAACCTAAAAAATGTTACATAAAAGAATTAGTTCACACAGGCGTTCGAAAATAGTGTTAAAAAAGGGTCAAAAACGAAAAAAAAATGTTTCCCAAATTTACCAGAAAAATTGGCTGATTATATATAGCTTTGATATAAGATAACCTAAAAAATGCAGCATAAAATTTTTATTTACATAGGCGTTCGTAAATAGTAGAAAAAGGGGTAAAATAAAAAAAATTAAAATGTAAAAATTTTTATATTTAACTAGTTGAGTTGGTGTTAAAAATACACGACAAAAATTAATGTTCCATAGGCGTCCGTGAAAATTCTATAAAAGGGTCAGAAAAAATTTGTATCCGTGATAACTCAAAAACCACTTAACGGATTTTAACCACATTTGGTACAAAAATACTACAGGATAATTATAGGTGGTGATTAACATTGAGCGTAGGCAAGGGGTTTAAAAGAGGGTTCAAAAATTTAAAAAAATTATAGTTCTTAAACTTATCCGAAATATTGAGTAATTTTTTATAGGTGTATAGAATATAACCTAAAAAATGTTACATAAAAGAATTAGTTCACACAGGCGTTCGAAAATAGTCTTAAAAAAAGAGTCAAAAACGAAAAAAAAATGTTTCCCAAATATACCAGAAAAATTGGCTAATTATATATAGCTTTCATATAAGATAACCTAAAAAATGCAGCATAAAATTTTTATTTACATAGGCATTCGTAAATAGTAAAAAAAGGGGTAAAATGAAAAAAAAATTAAAATGTAAAAAATTTTATATTTAACTAGTTGAATTGGTGTTAAAAATACACGACAAAAATTAATGTTCCATAGGCGTACGTGAAAATTCTATAAAAGGGTCAGGAAAAAATTGTATCCGTGATAACTCAAAAACCACTTAACGGATAACCTACAACATGCAGCATAACAATTTTGTTTAGATAGGCGTTCGGTTATAGTAGAAAAGGGGGCAAAATAAATTTTATAATAAAACTAAAAAAAAAATCAATTATTTTGCGTACAAGAATTTGGCCTAGATCTGAAATATAAAATATCTGCGTATAAATAGTGCCTCCAAAGAGAAGAAAAATGCACAAAACCCGATACAAAAAAAAAAAAAAAAATAGCTGATGTCTAAAACAAAACAAAAATTTAGATAAATGACAAAAAGGTCATAAAATGATTACTTTTACACTTAAATATGGAGAGCTATTCGTGCCTCGAGGGCAACAGCTAGTTTTACATATTATTTAAAAATCAAATTATTTATTACCCAAAAAAAAAAAATTAATGCAAAATATGAAAGATAGATTTATTCCAACTCAGGGATTTAGACTTCTGCTTCATTGGAATACGCCTGTGCGTGAGATTTTTAACGTGGTAATGGTGCTGCACATCAGCAATCACACGACTCCTAACAGAAACTGAAGTCCGACCCAACTGCCTAGTGTCTAGGACCATTGGAGACCCCAACACTGCTGCAATCTGTTGCTGAATAATTGTATGCTGTACGCTTTAATATATTATCATCTGTTGCAGTCGACGAAGACTTTTTATGGCTTTCAATAGATGGGTTCAGGAGTGAAATATCATTATCGAGTTCAAGATTTCCATCTGCTTGATCATTTAGTTCGATAGAAGTGTTTAGGTTTCCGCATTTCCAACCAAACATATGGAACAGAAAAGTCCCTTCTATTTTGAATTCCCATTCATGATTTCTTCTCTTTGTTTGTTTAAATTATTGTTCTACGAGTACGTCGATTTTTTGTTCCAAATATTTTAAATGGTTGGATCGACTTTCGGGATTTGTTCAGCATTACACGGTCTTAAATTAATTTTGGGGTAGTCAACCGCATCTACCGAGAAAGGATATAGACCTGTAGTTTTAAAACCTGCTACGATACGGGATGCCATTTTTGGGTCTTTTAATAAATCAGAAAGAGCCATGGGTATGCATGAATTGGCTAACTCGTTGTTACTGTTTTCAATCTTATATCTGCTCAACAAATATTTCCATTTTCTGCTACATCTAGTGCTTGAAGTATGTGAGTAGCATTAGGAACTAACGCTACCAATATAATCTCATATTCTCGGTATTGACTGGAATGATATGTCAGGTGAGACTTATATGTCCATCTAAAAATACTATAATTAAGAACTGAATTTTAGATTCTCTAAGGAATATTACGAAAACGTTGGAAATTTATGCGGAAACATATTCTGCTGTCATTCAACCCTTTTCGCTTCTGCGAAGATCCCAGCCTTCAGGAGCTGACTTAGCAACTTCAGCTGCAATTCTTTCATATCTGAAAATTATTAAAAGCGGAGCGAAATTTAGCATCAGAGTGAACAGCGTATAGTTACGTTTTCTTTGTCCGAGGCACTTGTTTCATCATAAACATGTTTTCATTTAAGTCCTATTACACGGCCACTTTTTGGAGCTAAACAGAAACATGTTTCTTCCATATTGAAGTTCCTTTGTAGCTCTTCTAAGATATTTGTGAATTACATTCTTCTAAGGTGGTATTAACTTCTTCGAACCATTTACGAATTTTCTCTTCGGCAAATCAATGCACGATTCACAATTAATTAACCAACTTCAATTTCTTTGCCTGCACAATGTGTGGATTCCCTTGGTAATTTTTCGGACATTTTATTGCAACGGGTTGTCCTAGGTACATTAAACGTCCGTCTTACTGTAGCCACAGCCATCCTTCATAACGTCATATTAACTTTGGCAGGTGAATATTGAAACATTGGTTTAGTAATTTTGGATATTCTTCATTTACCTATTTTACTTGAGTTGGGAGTGTTGGGCAGGGTTTTCGACATTTTTAACTGAAACAAATTACTAATTTGAAAAACAAAACAAATCAAAGGTAATTATCATATATTATATGGCAAAACAAGACTATCTGTTTCCACTAATGGCTAAATCTTAATTAATACCACCTTGAGTACGATCAACTCAGACACTTTCTTAACACTACCGACAAAAGTGGTGACTCTGCCTTACATACTAGTTTTTGATCCATTTATTATTTATTTACACTCAGGATTTTTCATAAAAACATTTTCTTTTAATAAACCGCTGAACATCAAGATGAGTTACTCTTAAATCCACTTAGTGCAACAGATAAAGCTATAAGTAATCGTAACGTAAAATGCCTAACCATACATGCAAATTTGTCAGTATAATCAATACCATATATTTAATTAAACCCATAGGTACCAATCTAGCCCAATAACGTTTGTTAGTATCATTATCAGTTTTGATTTTGAAAATCAAAAATTCTCGAAAGATATTAATTTTGTCTAACACTTAATTCTGCTACAACAACTAACGTTAGTTTGATAAATATTTTACAGCAGTTGTTCTTAAAATTTACGTTATTACTCGCTTACCCACAATATAAGTTTGTAGTGAACTCAGGCACACATCACATAATACTGTTTTAGCTTCTATGTCATAGTGAACTCTTCCGACCACTGTTTTTATGTCAACATTACCTGAACAAGCACCTTCAGAGAGTTTTGTTAGCCACTATAATGATGTGTTTTATTCCAGCTGCATCTAAAGCGTCTTTAGTGCACTCACTATTCGCGGTGAAGTGATTTATAACACCAAATATGTCTACCAGTCGCTTTCATTAAAGTTTCCACTTAAGAGCACTGTCCTAAAAGCATTTGATGAACTGCCATGCACAGAAAAAAAAACCTTGGTTCAGATAGATAAAAAACGTAAGCACCACAGGGACAGCCAAAACCTTGTCTACCCCTTCTAGAAAAATTTACTGGATAGACATTATGTCATTTAGATAATATTCTTGAATAGTTTACATATGCTTCTTGTCTAAAAGAGACAAACACTTTTTGTCATTTAAATAAAAATATATTGTATGCCAGCAAAGTTTATTAGTAATTTTAGTAATGTAGAAAAATTTACTGGATAGACATTATGTCATTTAGATAATATTCTTGAATAGTTTACATATGCTCCTTGTCTGGGAGAGACAAACACTATTTGTCATTTAAATAAAAGTATATTGTATGCTAGCAAAGTTTACTAGTTATTTTAGTGATGATACTCGTTTAATGTCTATCCAGTAAATTTTTCTACATTACTAAAATAACTAATAAACTTTGCTAACATACAATATATTTTTATTTAAATGACAAATAGTGTTTGTCTCTCTTCTAGTAATTTTTTCTAGAAGGGGTAGACAAGATTTGGGGGTCCCTGTGGTGCTTACGTTTTTTTATCTGAACCACCATCAGGTTTTTAGTGCGACTCTTATTTATTTATTTTTTTAAAATAAACTTAAGCCTACTGAAAATCTTGTATTAGGTATAAGTAATATAAGCTAGGTATATATAGTCAAACTTCAATCTACACATGTTAAAGTGGGTAGGTATAATGCGGCTGAATCCTTTGCCGGAATTCCTGAGAATATTGCTCAGCACATAAACAACTAGGGTTGGTTGATCTTGGAAACGGTCGGAGTGACAATGTCGGTTAACTTAGAGAAAAGTTGTACAATTTAAACACCTTTTAAATGGTGTTTTCAAAAGTAAAGTAAATTTAGCAGTTTTCAAGAATTTCTTAAAAATCAATTTTTTGCGATATTAGTTTTTATTGATTTCAGACATTATTTTTACAGATATATAAAAAAAATGAAAAGCACTTTCTCATTGTTGCTTTTTGAGGAGACTCGACGTTTCGTTTTCGAAAAACCATCAAATTCGATTTTTTAAATACGGCCCTTGATTTTCTATTGTTAAATTTAAATCCATTTTCAATTCAAAAAAATGTTGCCCTCGAGGCACGAATAGCTCTCCATATTTAAGTGTAAAAGTAATAATTTTATGACCTTTTTGTCATTTATCTAAATTTAATAAATTTTTGTTTTCTTTTAGACATCAGGTATTTTTTTTAAGTATCGGGTTTTGTTCATTTTTCTTCTCTTTGGAGACACTATTTATACGTACATATTTTATATTTCAGATGTTCTAGGCCAACTTCTTGTACGCAAAATAATTGATTTTTTTTAGTTTTATTATAAAATTTATTTTGCCTCCTTTTCTACTATTTACGAACCTATATATAAGTAGCCAATTTTTCTGTTATATTTGGAAAAACATTTTTTTTATTTACCCTTTTTCGAACGCATGTGTGAACCAATTCATTTATGTAACATTTTTAGGTTATATTCTATTACAACTACGAAAAATTATTCCATATCCGCATAAGTTTAAGAAGTATATATGTTTTTATTTTGACCCCTTTTACACTATTTACGAACGCCTATGAAAACAAGTTATTTATAACAGATTTTTTAGGTTATATTCTATCAAAGCTATAAATAACTAGTCAATATTTCTGCTATGTTGAAGACATAGGTTTTTCTAACCTTTATACCCCGTTTTACACTTTTTTCGAATGTCAATATGGTCTAATTGTTTAGGTTAAATATTTTAGGTTATGTTTCATTAAACGCCCAAAAAATTATTCAGTATTTTGGATAAGTTTAAGAACTATGATTTTTAAAATTTTTGAACCTTCTTGTAAACCCCTTGCCTACGCTCAATGTTAATCACCACCTATAAATATCCTGTAGTATTTTCGTACCAAATGTGGTTAAAATCCGTTAAGTGGTTTTTGAGTTATCACGGATACAAATTTTTTCTGACCCTTTTATAGAATTTTCACGGACGCCTATGGTACATTAATTTGTGTCGTGTATTTTTAACACCAATTCAACTAGTTAAATATAAAAAATGTTACATTTAATTATTTTTTTCATTTTACCCCTTTTTCTACTATTTACGAACGCCTATGTAAATAAAAATTTGATGCTGCATTTTTTAGGTTATCTTATATCAAAGCTATATATAATTCGCCAATTTTCCTGGTATATTTGGGAAACATTTTTTTTTTTCGTTTTTGACCCTTTTTTTAGACTATTTTCGAACGCCTGTGTTAACCAATTCTTTTATGTAACATTTTCTAGGTTATATTCTATCACAACTATGAAAAATTATTCAATATTTCGGATAAGTTTAAGAACTAT
The DNA here is from genome assembly GCA_911728435.2 of Apoderus coryli. Lineage (NCBI taxonomy): Eukaryota > Metazoa > Arthropoda > Insecta > Coleoptera > Attelabidae > Apoderus > Apoderus coryli. The sequence continues at coordinate 1,964,306 of OU452204.1, read as the reverse complement.
GATTTTTTCAATTTTTGAACCCTCTTGTAAGCCCCTTGCCTACGCTCAATGTTAATCACCACCTATAAATATCCTGTAGTATTTTCGTACCAAATGTGGTTAAAATCCGTTCAGTGGTTTTTGAGTTATCACGGATACAAATTTTTTTTGACCCTTTTATAGAATTTTCACGGACGCCTATGGTACATTAATTTGTGTCGTGTATTTTTAACACCAATTCAACTAGTTAAATATAAAAAAAATTTACATTTTATTTTTTTTTATTTTACCCTTTTTTCTACTATTTACGAACGCCTATGTAAATAAAAATTTTATGCTGCATTTTTAGGTTATCTTATATCAAAGCTATATATAATTAGCCAATTTTTTCTGGTATATTTGGGAAACATTTTTTTTTCGTTTTTGACCCTTTTTTTAAACTATTTTCGAACGCCTCTGTGAACTAATTCTTTTATGTAACATTTTTTAGGTTATATTCTATCACAACTATGAAAAATTATTCCATATTTCGAATAAGTTTAGGAAATATATATTTTTTATGTTTTGACCCCTTTTCCACTATTTGCGAACGCCTATGAAAGTAAGTTATTTATGACACATTTTATATGGTATATTCTATTAAACCTATAAATAATTAGTTAATATTTATTCTATGTTTAAGAACTACGATTTTTTTAAATATTTTTTACCCTCTTTTACACTATTTTCGAACGCCAATGTGGTCTAATATTTTATGTTCAATATTTTAGGATATATTCAATTAAATGCGTAAAAAATTATGCAGTATTTCGGATAAGTTTAAGAACTATGAATTTTTTTAAGTTTTGAACCCTCTTTTAAACCCCTTGCCTACGCTCAATGTTTCCCAAAATCTAATCAGCTCCTTGCCATGTCCAGTAGTATTTTTGTACCAAATTTGGTTAAAATCTGTTAAGCGGTTTTTGCGTTTTCGTGCATACAGACAGACAAACAGACAGACAGACAGACAGACAGACAGACAGACAGACAGACTGACAGACAGACAGACATTTTTTTAAAACTACTTATTTCCGGTGAAATTAAAAAAAATTTTTTTTTCATGAAACTAATAGTCTCCATATATACATATATTACATATATGATATGGAGAGCTAATAGGTGGTTTAAACAACTTTTCGTATTTTTAGTTGTTATTTAAACTTATTCAAGAAAAATCGCCATAGTTTGGGACTTAACTGACTGAATGCAGAGTATATACCTAATTAGTAATTTTGGCAATAAAATTCTTTCGACGTTAATCAAAATTATTTATTATTATTTGCCAATTTATTTCTGTCAGCACATTTTATTCTGTACGCAGTTTTTTAAATTTAGTTAAAATTTTTGTGCTTTTTGAAATTATTAAAGAAACGCCTTTCTTTCTTTTACGCAAAATAAGTGCCAAACTATGGCGGTTTTTCTTGAAGTTTAAATAACAGCTAAAAATACTGAAAACTTGTTGAAACCATTCCGATACATCTATTTTTGTTTTGAAAATGGCTTTAAATTTAACAATAAAAATCGAGGGCCGTATTTAAAAAATCGAAGTTGATGGTTTTTCAAAAACGAAACGTCGTAATGAAAATTTGTAAACGCTATATTATTTTCATAAAAAAGTAACAATGAGAGCTTTTAAGTTTTTTATATCAGTAAAAATAATGTCAGAAATCAATAAAAACTAAAATCGCAAAAAAATTGCATTTTCTTAAAAAAATACGGCCTTGTAAAATATAGTTTATACCTAATTCATTTTCTACTATAAATATTATACATTTCAAGATCTACTAACTAGGTACTAGGTAGTTATCTAATTTGGGGACAAATAAACCTAAAATGTAAGTATTGGCTATTTAAAAAAAAATCGAGTTTTTCCGAAAAACAATGACGCTGAAACAAAAAAAAAATATCAAAGAAACTTTAGATTCCTTATGAGGAAACTAAGTAAAATAACAGATTCTACCGGTACGTACGAGGAATGATAAGACAATTCCAATCCACAACTCCTAATTCACAGACATTGGTAAAATGGTAAACAAATCAATACATACCTACCTTTGCAAAAGAAAGAAAAAAGTCATACCTAGCTAAAATATTTATGTAACTTCTTTTGAAAAACTGCATTAATTTGCTAAAAATTAATCCGTCCCTGGCAAATTAAATATATTATCGTGAACCCATCTAAACTATTGTTTACTTGCTGTAAATGGAGGAATACCATATTAAGATTGATTAAATTAGAAAAAGTATTTTAAATTAGGATTAAGTACCTACTAAATAATACGTAACTAGATAGGTATCTATTGCCAAAGATTATATCTGATATTGCCATGAAATAAGATTGTTTGCATTGGTCGTAAAATTATAAAAATAAATAATTAAATAATAATTATTATAATTTACTTACCGAGAAAAGTATCAACGAGCTCCCCCAGATTCCAGCTAATTAATATTTCTTTTGTTTCCTCCATTGTTATTAATAATATATGAATATTTAACAAAACTCAACACACCAAACTAATCACTAAGTACACTTAATTATGTTGGATGCACATTGGTATAATACATATCTGTTACTGTCTGTATACCTAGTCCGTCCTCACCACTTGTAGAAATTGGGATATCAATATCTAGGTATACACTTACTATCAATAAATCAAAATTTAATATATTAAATTAAAATATCTTCAGATTAGAACACCAAATAACTAGATCCTAGTTAGAGCGACGCCAAGACTCTAATCAAAAAATACCAAAATGAAACCCCCTCCCTCTACACCAATTGAGACGCGGTAGGTTCAACGTGGTACACATACAAGATGTTATTGTCGGCACCTGCTTCTACAAAGGGTTTTAGGTACGTGGACTAGCAGCGGGGACAAACACATTAGGTAGAACGGGGAATAACCGTTGGCTGGAATAGAATGACGACTTATGTAGACAACTATAGGTTCCCATCTCTACCAGATAAAATAATTCGATAGGTATTTTGGAGGATAGAAATTTTGTAAATAAGAAGTATTAGGTAAAATAACTATTACACAGATTTAATTAAATCAGTGCCTATTTTAGCTATGTACTTACTTAGTTGTTAAAATCTTATTTATACTTAAATATTATAATGCACATACCTAGGTCCATTAATATACTAAAGCAGATAAATAAAATTTATAGGTAGGTAGGTATATGTTCCTATTAGAACTAATTTAGTTTTGGGTTTCATAAAACGATTTTTGAGAATAGTTAGGTACGTATAGGTACCTACCTAATTACCTCATTAAGTATTTTCTTAATAATAATAGCTACACCTAAGTGGGTACGTATGGAAATCTGTTGGTGTACAATACCTAATTCAAACAGAATACCGAACTCATTTAGCGCAAATAAAATTTTATATAGGTTCACAATTTGAAATCTTATTTAACTAATGCACATACAAGTCTCGTTTAGATGAGAAGATATCAGCTTAGCAGGAAAAATTGTCGTTTTTAGATAATGTAGTTACTCATACTTGATAACTACATTTACTACTTTAACAAAAATTTTGCGAAAACTAGCAAATTCACCTCTAAAGAATATTTTTTATTTGGATAAACCAAGTTTTTTTTTTCTGTGTGTCATTTAGAATTTTCGTGTTTATTACGATTAGGGCACTTGTTTTTGAAATGATCATTTTGCTTACAACAGTACCACCTGAGGGATGTCATATTTCTGTCTCTTGGTATTTCCCTTTTATGCACTGTGGCAAACATTATACGTTTTCCACAAATGCGTTGCCCGCATTGGCAGCATGGGATTCGAGATCTAACAATTTTCTTTTAATGGCGTCAGTAAATATAACAATCCCGGAGTGTTTCAGAGCTATTATCAATGGATACAAAATAATTTTCCGGTAGTCTGGCTAATAATAATGACCCAATCCATTCAACATCGATTTTGAAACCCGTGCCTCTTAACTTCAGTCAGGTTTCTACAGTCTGATTAACATATCGTGCCCGCACCACCACCAATTTACTTCGCTATTTTTGCTTCTGTTACATGAATGAATAGAGCAGGAGCTAATGTGAGTACCAGTTTCATTTTTGCTTTAGCAATTTTGTTGTTGTTTGTTTGTTGGTTTTTTTAAACTGTATTGTGTTTGTAAACGTGAGGTCCTGTAAAATATATGTATTTTTATTGTAAAAAAAGAAAAGTATTTTATAAAATATGATTTTAAAATGTTTAAGTTATATTCTGAATTTTTGAGAAACTGTAAAAGAGAAAAAAACTAGCTGTTGCCCTCGAGGCACGAATAGCTCTCCATATTTAAGTGTAAAAGTAATAATTTTATGACCTTTTTGTCATTTATCTAAATTTTTGTTTTGTTTTAGACATCAGCTATTTTTTTTTTCTTGTATCGGGTTTTGTGCCTTTTTCTTCTCTTTGGAGGCACTATTTATACGCAGATATTTTATATTTCAGATCTAGGCCAAATTCTTGTACGCAAAATAATTGATTTTTTTTTTAGTTTTATTATAAAATTTATTTTGCCCCCTTTTCTACTATTTACGAACGCCTATGTAAACAAAATTGTTATGCTGCATGTTGTAGGTTATCCGTTAAGTGGTTTTTGAGTTATCACGGATACAATTTTTTCCTGACCCTTTTATAGAATTTTCACGGACGCCTATGGAACATTAATTTTTGTCGTGTATTTTTAACACCAATTCAACTAGTGAAATATAAAATTTTTTCCATTTTAATTTTTTTTTCATTTTACCCCTTTTTAGCTCTCCATATCATATATGTAATATATATACATATATGGAGACTATTAGTTTCATGAAAAAAAAATTTTTTTAATTTCACCGGAAATACTTCTTTTTGGTCATTTTATACATAAATAAGTAGTTTTAAAAAAATGTCTGTCTGTCTGTCTGTCTGTCTATCTGTCTGTCTGTATCCACGAAAACGCAAAAACCGCTTAACAGATTTTAACCAAATTTGGTACAAAAATACTATTGGACATGGCAAGGAGCTGATTAGATTTTGGGAAACATTGAGCGTAGGCAAAGGGTTTAAAAGAGGGTTCAAAAATTAAAAAAATTCATAGTTCTTAAACTTATCCGAAATACTGCATAATTTTTTACGCATTTAATTGAATATAACCTAAAATATTGAACATATAATATTAGACCACATTGGCGTTCGAAAATAGTGTAAAATGGGGTAAAAAAGATTAAAAAAAAACGTATTTCTTAAAAATAGCAGAAATATTAACTAGTTATTGATAGTTTTGATAGAATATAACCTATAAAATGTGTCATGAATAACTTACTTTCATAGGCGTTCGTAAATAGTGGAAAAGGGGTCAAAACATAAAAAATATATAACAGGTGATTCAATGAAACGGTACGATTTCAAATAAACAAAAAAAACTGAAATAATATCTTTTTATTAGGTTTAATAAGAAAACCGTATACTACATAGATGGAAATTAATCTTTAAGTGAAGAAATATTCAGTTTTTGAAGATGATATTGGAAAGGTGGCCTCCATTGTGTCGGACACATTCTTGCAGCCGTAGTACAAAGCTGTTTAAGACATTGAGTAACATTTCTTGAGGTATTGCTTCCACTTCCTCGCGTATCCGTTCTTTCAAAGCCTCGATAGTTCTTGGGGGGTTAATTTGAAACACTTTCGACTTAAGATACCCCCAAAGAAAGTAGTCGCATAGGGAGAGGTCCGGACTACGAGGTGGCCAGGGAATATCGCCGTTTTTACTCATAAGACGACCGGGGAACGATCTTCTTAGTAAATCCATTGACACTCGTGATGTGTGGCATGTTGCACCATCCTGTTGAAAGGTCGTGTTTTGATTTCTGTAATTCTCGATTGCCGGAAGAAAAAAATTATTTAACATCTGTCCGTAGCGATCAGAGTTTACTGTTACTGCGTGCCCATCCTCGTCCTCAAAAAAATAAGGTCCGATGATGCCTAACGAAGAAATTGCACACCACACGGTTACCTTTTCTGAATATAAGGGTCTTTCGTGTAATTGCCGCGGTTTATTGTCGGACCAATGGCGGAAATTGTGTTTGCTGACATACCCACTGAGATGAAAGTGAGATTCATCACTCATCCAAAGATTATGCAGCAAGTTGTCGTTTTCATTAATACGCTCCAACATTTGTTCACAAAACCCTAGTCGGGTGGGATAATCTCAAACGTTAAGGGCTTGCACAACCTGGATTTTGTATGGATGGTAATGGAGTTCTTTATGCAAAATTCTGCTCGTAGTGGTATAGCTTAATCCCAGGTTTAAGCTCTGGTGTGCGAGCAGTTTTAACACTGCCACCTCTTTTCTGTAATGTTGAACCACAAATGGTAGTGTAAACGAAACGCTCGTTGTACACGCACAAAACTTTCACCATTTTTGTAATAAGCTTTCACAGCAAATGCGTTGTTCACCCGACCACTTCTCCATGATAACTAAACTTCCCACTCTCTAGATTCCCAACGTTTACGTCGCAAGACCGCGGTTCCTCTATTGTTCCGCCCGCAGCGTTGCCAAATCGTGCCGTTTCACTGAATCACCCGTTATTTCCTAAACTTATTCGAAATATGGAATAATTTTTCATAGTTGTGATACAATATAAGCTAAAAAATATTCCATAAAAGAATTGGTTCACACAGGCGTTCGAAAATAGTTTAAAAAAAGGGTCAAAAACGAAAAAAAAAACGTTTCCCAAATATACCAGAAAAATTGGCTAATTATATATAGCTTTGATATAAGATAACCTAAAAAATGCAGCATAAAATTTTTATTCACATAGGCGTTCGTAAATAGTAGAAAAAGGGGTAAAATAAAAAAAAAATAAAATATAAAAAATTTTATATTTAACTAGATGAATTGGTGTTAAAAATACACGACAAAAATTAATGTACCATAGGCGTCCGTAAAAATTCTATAAAAGGGTCAGAAAAAATTTGTATCCGTGATAACTCAAAAACCACTTAACGGATTTTAACCACATTTGGTACGAAAATACTACAGGCTATTTATAGGTGGTGATTAACATTGAGCGTAGGCAAGGGGTTTAAAAGAGGGTTCAAAAATTTAAAAAAATTATAGTTCTTAAACTTATCCGAAATATTGAATAATTTTTTATAGGTGTGATAGAATATAACCTAAAAAATGTTACATAAAAGAATTAGTTCACACAGGCGTTCGAAAATAGTCTTAAAAAAAGAGTCAAAAACGAAAAAAAAATGTTTCCCAAATATACCAGAAAAATTGGCTAATTATATATAGCTTTCATATAAGATAACCTAAAAAATGCAGCATAAAATTTTTATTTACATAGGCGTTCGTACCAAATGTGGTTAAAATCCGTTAAGTGGTTAGTTATCACGGATACAAATTTTTTCTGACCCTTTTATAGAATTTTTATTTATTTTTAACACCAATTCATCTAGTTAAATATAAAATTTTTTATATTTTAATTTTTTTTTTATTTTACCCCTTTTTCTACTATTTACGAACGCCTATGTGAATAAAAATTTTATGCTGCATTTTTTAGGTTATCTTATATCAAAGCTATATATAATTAGCCAATTTTTCTGGTATATTTGGGAAACGTTTTTTTTTTCGTTTTTGACCCTTTTTTTAAACTATTTTCGAACGCCTGTGTGAACCAATTCTTTTATGGAATATTTTTTAGCTAATATTGTATCACAACTATGAAAAATTATTCCATATTTCGAATAAGTTTAGGAAATATATATTTTTTATGTTTTGACCCCTTTTCCACTATTTACGAACGCCTATGAAAGTAAGTTATTCATGACACATTTTATAGGTTATATTCTATCAAAACTATCAATAACTAGTTAATATTTCTGCTATTTTTAAGAAATACGTTTTTTTTTAATCTTTTTTACCCCATTTTACACTATTTTCGAACGCCAATGTGGTCTAATATTATATGTTCAATATTTTAGGTTATATTCAATTAAATGCGTAAAAAATTATGCAGTATTTCGGATAAGTTTAAGAACTATGAATTTTTTTAATTTTTGAACCCTCTTTTAAACCCTTTGCCTACGCTCAATGTTTCCCAAAATCTAATCAGCTCCTTGCCATGTCCAATAGTATTTTTGTACCAAATTTGGTTAAAATCTGTTAAGCGGTTTTTGCGTTTTCGTGGATACAGACAGACAGACAGACAGACATTTTTTTAAAACTACTTATTTATGTATAAAATGACCAAAAAGAAGTATTTCCGGTGAAATTAAAAAAATTTTTTTTTTCATGAAACTAATAGTCTCCATATATACATATATTACATATATGATATGGAGAGCTAAAAATAGGTAAATCAGGTTTATACGATATTTGTGAATGTATATACATAATGATTGAAATGTTCTAGAATGACTTGAAGAAGGCGACAAACCATCGCCGAAACGTAGTTACTTGTTAATTAATAAAGTTAGACAAGCGAAATTTAATTTTTCGCTAAAAATTAAAAAAAATGTTGTTTTAAAGAACCTGAAACCCAAAGAAAAACAAGAATAATTTTTTTTTGTCAGCGCCTATTTTTCAATCGGAAAAGTCCAATTACTGTAATTTTCCCGACCAAGCAATTTCTATACAAATGGTATATAATTAACTACCATTTTAACCGAGTTTTAGTTATTTAACAAACACATGCTATTTGCGGCATAACCTCTTAAGTTTTTTGACATAAAACACTCTCTTTGAAGGTTGTAATACTAACTTTAATTAACGGACACATAATGGCTATTTAGTAATTTTTCCACAGCTTATTTATTTTATAGAGCAGGGATTAATCACATACATTCGTGTAGTATTACTTTTTTTGCTAATTGAAAACATCAGATAACAAGAAAACACATACATAGGTAGATATTCAAGATTTTTTCCAATGTTACCAAAAGATTTATATTAGGTGTAGAAAATATTGTAAAACTAACAAGGAAAAAATTCGAATACCTACTTACTTTGCTTAAATATTTTTCTGTTGTAGGTCTAGAGTGGCTGGTATCTTTGTACAACAATAATTTGAATGGCATTCTGGCAGATGAGATGGGTTTGGGCAAAACTATTCAAACCATTGCATTAATTACACATCTTATGGAAAAGAAAAAAGTTAATGGTCCATTTTTAATTATTGTGCCACTTTCGTAAGTAATATCTAGGTACTCTACTAAAATGATTTGGTGGTTAAAAATCATAAAAGGTTTCAGATAAAATTAATAGTTTAAATAAAATTGTGTATAACATCTTATTTTAGTTAGTTCTAGAAACACCCTGTAATATTCGTCTGATTTTCTTTAATATCGTGGATAGTCTTGACTTCTACTTGATCAAAATTCATATTAAACTTTTTGAAGAAAACACAAATGTTTTTAAAAATTAATTTTCACTAACTTTATTGTACAAACATGACAATATTGTGGCTTCTTCAGATGTGTACTGATATCTAAACTACAATTTTACAAAACAATTTATACCGAAACCAATATGTTGTAAAATCGGACCTTGGTTTAGGTATAAATTGTTTTGTAAAATTGTAGTTTAGATATCAATATACATCTGAAGAAGCCACAGTGTTGGTGAAACAATTGTCATGTTTGTACAATAAAGTTTGTGACAGTTAATTTCTAAAATCATTTGTTGTTTTCTTCAAAGAGTTTCTTTAATATCTCTCTATACCTACGCAACGAATTTATTGAACTGCAATTACTTTTGTCATAAGATATTCTTGTAAAAAAAGGTATATGTTACTATGGTCACAGAATAATAAACATTCAGAGTTGAATGCTGACACAAAAAACCAATTCTATAACTGGAATAGAAAGGTCAGAGCCGTATTGACATAATCATTTTCGAAAATAAGTACCTATTAACAGGGAAGCCCTATTTAATATATCATTACCAAAATATTTTAAATGTATCTACCCAAATCATAGTTCATTGTAGAGTACATTATTTTCTTTCTATTTGTGTTGCCTGTTGCTTGTCTACAGGGTATACTTATGATCGGTCTTTATTAGACGAACTATGCGCCACCATTGCACCTCAACAGAATACTCTTAACACGTTCCCTGTCCAGTGACCCATATATGGGTCATACCCTCTGTTACTTGTACGTCCTATGCCCCAAATATGGCTCACATTTAATATACCTAACTTTTATGTTAAGATTTGAGGAGGACTTGCAAATAACAATTCGATATATTCATTAGTACTTGTGTTTCGATCTAACCATTATTTGACCCGTATTTGGGACATGGACTTCAAGCCAGCCATTCAAAATAGTAGTGTTAGTAATACGCTACAAAAAAAAAAGATTGTTTTTCATTAGAGATAATTCATATAATAACTCAAGAAAATGATATAAAATATATTTTTAGAAAAACAGCATGTTAGTGAGCTTTATTAAAACATGTTAGACAGTATGCCTGTGAGCATTTGGAGCAATACGTTGCTACTTTTTTTAGCTTTCTTGGCAGCTTCTTTTGAACTTAATCCTTTAGTTTTTAAACTAACATACCAACCATGACACCTTTTACGTAAAGGTTTATCTGTCTCATCTCTATTGTTCTCTAATGTATGGACTGCAACTTTTGGTTTTTTAACTGGTTGACCATCTTCTTTCTTTTCATCAATATGCAGCAAGCCTTTTACGACAGATGCAGTAAATTTCAATAATGGTAATTTATTTTCATTTAGCGAATTATAAATTATGTGAGCATTTATAAGTGTTGTACTGCAAATTAATTCAATAGCTATTTTCTTGTACCATACTATTGACTTACGTAGAGAACTGTAGTAGCTGGACAACTGGTCAGAAATATCTACACCTTGTTTTCCCTTATTGTATTCTTAAATTATTCGTGGTTTCATTTTCGTGTTACCTTTCCTATCAGTTCCAACTTCAATCATGTCGTCTCCAAAGCAAGTATAGATCATATGTACGTCTCGTTGATCTTTCCATTTCATGAAAGTAATATAGTTTTGCTGGACGGTGCACAGTTCTCCTTTTTGAAGTTTTTTTATTAAGCGTTGGCTTATCAAAGCCTTTTCTATGTTTTCGTACAGTTCCAATTAAGTTAGTTTTTCGATCATACAAATATTTTGCTAAATCAAGACTTGTATAATAGTTATCAGTGATAACACAACGACCTTCGCTTAGAAGATCTTCAGCTAATTTGATGACAGTGGATCCTGGAAGAGGAGTCATCTAATTTTATACTCTTTCCTTCATAAATGGACATATTCTATGTAAATCCTTCAGGAGTGCATACTTTATATAATTTAACTCCATAGCGGCTAGCTTTTGAAGGGTTATACTGTTCGAAGTTTAGCCTGCCCCGAAAAGGTACCATTGTTTCATCTACTACAATAGTATCCGCAGGTTTGTAGAGCTTTTGAGTTTTATGCATTACTAGGTCGAGCAGAGGTTTTATTTTATATGTACGTGTACCGTTCCATTCTTCATTATTTGCGAAGTGCCAGCATCTCAATAATAAAACAAATCTGTTGTAGCTCATTGGAATACTATGAAAGAGATTATGATAATATATAGGATCATTTTTCCCGTAAGCTTCAATATATCTCATTGGACTCTATATCAGAAAACTTTATCATAGAGTCCAATGTACCATATGTGGTACATCAGTTTTTCTTATGATGGACTACCGCATTATAGTAATATTATAGCATGTGGACAGCGAACGTGTTAAGTTAGATTCCCACGTACTTCAAATTTACAATCCTAGACGGTTCAATAGTGATTTATTGTTGAATTTAACTGAACTTGCTTCGATAAAATTTGTAGATTAATGCGCTTGCCAAAGATGGAGAATATGAGAAAGAGCCTTGTCACATTGGTTGATATTTGTCTGCGTAAAGGTGAGGCATTCGGGCTACTAAGTTGGGTGGAGATAGCGTCGCGACGTAAAAATTAAAAGGTTGGGAAAAGCGAAGGTTGTGTCCTACTACAGGGAAAAACGACAAGAGGTTGGGTAAAGTTGAAGTAAAACTTTGCTACCCGATTGTTAAACCGGGCGAATAAGATGATGGATAGATGTTTTCCCCTGAGGATCTTTGGTTTGTTATATTAGAGAGATTATGTATGGCGACGTAGGTCTCTGGAGCAGGCTTTTATGTGAAGCGCCTAGAAGTGAACATAAACTTTGTCTGAGATGCATACTTCCCCTGTTTTCAATTCATCTATCGTTAAAGCTCCAAACAAGTCATGGGAGGAAATCAGGGGTTGTAGACAGACTAAAGAATTCATAGTGGGGGGCTAAGATCTCTTCTATATGGTAAAAGTTTTGAATATCAGTCATTGTCATTGGGTTGTATGAATACTTGTAAGTATTGTTCCTACACGGTTGAACACATTTTAGCTAAATGCTTATGGTGGTGGGTCCAGAAGGAGCTCTCCTCTAATATCACTGTTACATTGAATAAAACAAATAATTGTGTATTAAGAAAATAGGTAGGTACATGTTATTATGATTATATACTGACTATAAAGTAAAAAATTTGTTACATACACATAACTTCTACCTATATACTGAAATATTTTAAAATAATTAAATTAATAAATATTTTTTGAAACTCTTAATTCACAGAAATCTTTGCACCAATGAATACCAGACACCAAAGGGACGCTCAAAAAATGCAAAACGAATGTAAAAAAAAATTTGCACCGACCGGGATTCGAAGCCGGGACTTCCCAGCTCAATCTAACCTAAACTCCAAATTCAAAAAAAATATCTACAGGGTCGCCCATTAGATAACGTTTTTGTTTTTAAATTAAAAAAAAAAACATTTAAAATAACAAAAAATTGCTACTTTTGTCGGCAATTTTTTCCTTTTTTTAATATTTTTGTATGAAAAATCAGTTAATCTTAAGCTCATGAAATATGATATCAATAAAAAGTATAGGAAAGTGATTTCTCGAATATAACGGACTAGGTTACTCTGAATCTATTACGAAATTCATTATAGCCCGAGTGCCAGACACCAAAGGGACGCTCAAAAAAATACAAAAAAAATGTAAAAAAAACTTGCACCGACCGGGATTCGAAGCCGGGACTTCCCAGCTCAATCTAACCTAAACTCTGAATTAAAAAAAATTATCTACAGGGTCGCTCATTAGTGTGTGGCCGGAAGATATATCAAGACCTACAACGTTTTTGTTTTTAAATAAAAAAAATATTTAAAATAACACGTTTGTAATAATACGTTTGTCGGCAATTTTGTTCCTTTTTTTTATATTTTTTGAATGAAACCTGAGAGATGATTCAAAATAACGTAAGTAACAGAATTTTGTGAAGATTCAAGTAATATAGAAATTTTACCTTTTAAAAAAGTTTTTTTAAAGTAAGGTACTTAGGTATATATATTTTGTCTATATTATATATACAGGGTGAGTCACGAGGAACTGTACATACTTCTACCATAAGTAGAGACAGATTAGGGGATCATCAAATGACCATTAAAAACTGTCTCCTTGTTTTCATTATTAATATACAGGGTGAATTATGGATCTTCACCAAAAAAATGTTTTGTCATATCTGTTCAATGATTAAGTCGATTTATCTCATTTTTTTTATAAAAGTGTGTATTGGTGCTTGGCAACTAAGTGACATATTCAGAATTGAGAAAATTCAGGTCCGTCTTCGAGAAAATTCGTGGGACTGCTTCATATTCAACACTTCACCCTGTATATGATTTTTCAAAAATCTGATATAATTTTTACAGAGGGCATAAATAGACAGTTAGTCCTGGGTATTTGAATTTTTTGTTACACTCACCTCACATTTCCAATTAAAGATTCATTTTAGAGCCAAATTGAAAATTGGCAATAATGAAGTATCTTACTGTATAATAATGTTTAGTTATTAAAAAGAAATCTTCAAAATAGATAGAAACGACACACACTGTGCTCCAGGATGGTAAATACTATAATTTTAATTGATTTACAGGGCCGGATTTAAAAGTCTGGCATATCTGGTTCATCCAAATAATTCACCCTGTATATAACTTTTTCCTACCCGTAATAGAGAGAAAACAGATACAAAATGTTTGTAATAACCTAGTTTTCTTATTTGTTTGAGGAAAACTCATGTGTCTAATTATTTTAATCGGAATGAAATGAACAAGCCAGAGAAACGTTTATTCATAAATTAAGAAATAAAATAAAAAACAATAACTAAACAATAAAACAGTTTTAACAATATGGAACTAAGTTAAAAACCATTTAATAAACATTACGATTATAAAAGATGTTCAAAATGAAATCCATCTGCATTAATACACTTTTCTTGGCGAATGTTTAAATGTATAATGGACTTTCTGATTGTCAGTGGGTCATTTCTGATAATATTGCAACAGTGAATAATTCTGCGTTAATGAGCTGTTGTGTTCTATAATCGTAATGTTTGATAAATGTTTTTTACTTTGTTCCACATTGTTAAAACTGTTTTATTGTTTGGTTATTGTTGTTTTTATTTTATTTCTTGATTTATGGATAAAAAGTTCCCTGGCTTGTTCATTTCATTCCGATTAAAATAATTTTGACACATGAGTTTTTCTCAAACAAATAAGAAAACTAGGTTATTACAAACATTTTCTATCTGTTTTCTGTCTATTAGGGGGGGGGGGGGGGAAGTTACATACAGGGTGAATTATTGGGATGAACCAGATATGCCAGATTTTTAAATCCGGCCCTGTAAATCAATTAAATTGTGGTCTTTACCATACTGGAGCACAGTGTGTGTCGTTTCTGTCTATTTTGAAGATTTCTTTTTAATAACTAAACATTATTATACAGTAAGATACTTCATTATTGCCAGTTTTCAATTTTGCTCTAAAATGAATCTTGAAATGTGAGGTGAGTGTAACAAAAAATTCAAATACCCAGGTCTAACTGTCAATTTATGCCCTCTGAAAAAATTATATCAGATTTTTGAAAAATCATATACAGGGTGAAGTGTTGAATATGAAGCAGTCCCACGAATTTTCTCGAAGACGGACCTGGATTTTCTCAATTCTGAATATGTCAGTTAGTTGCCAGGCACCAATACACACTTTTATAAAAAAAATGAGATAAATCGACTTAATCATTGAAAAGATATGACGAAACATTGTTTTGGTGAAGATCCATAATTCACCCTGTATATTAATAATCAAAACAATGAGAAATTTTTAATGGTCATTTGATAATCCCCTAACGTGCCTCTACTTATGATAGAAGTATGTACAGTTCCTCGTGACTCACCCTGTATTATAATGACAATAGAAATTCGACGATGGTTTGGGTTTTATGGGTATATTGTGACGAAACACAGTAATATACCTATTATATTTTAAAGAAAACTCTGAGGTTCATAATAATCAACCAAAAACTAAGAGTGAAATAAAAATAATTACAACTACTTAAATTATGCCTTTTGATCAATCCCAGTTTTTAATACCTACACACTTGATTGCTAAATTATTCAACCAATTTTTCTGTATTTGCTATTGGTTTAATTTTTCCATGTATATCATTGGATTTAGGAAAACACACATCAATTTAGGTAATTGAATATTATTGTAGGACACTTTCAAATTGGATGTTAGAATTTGAAAAATGGGCACCGTCGGTGCTTGTTGTTTCATATAAAGGTTCTCCAGCAGGAAGAAGACAAATACAAGGACAAATGCGTGCCACAAAATTTAATGTTTTATTAACAACATATGAATATGTTATTAAAGATAAAGGAGTTTTAGCTAAGGTAAGATATAATATAATATGTGTACTATACACTCTTAAAGTATTTCTATGTTTACGTAAGTTGGTTAGTTAGTAAGTTATATCATTTATACCTATCATTACCTATGAGTTAAAATATGAGTAAAGTAAAATTTGAATTCAACATCAAAATGTATATTTTGAACGAATCGACTAACATTCTAATAATTATTATATATTATATTCAAGATGACATAATATTATAAGAACACGTTCTTTAAGCTCTAGATGTATACTTTTACGGGAATTTATTTTATATATCATTTTTTCATTTTAATGACCTATTCAAGATTTTTTATTTAATATAAAAATATTTGGTAAATTCGTTTTCAGCTACCTTGGAAGTATATGATTATTGATGAAGGTCACCGTATGAAAAACCATCACTGCAAATTAACACAAGTCCTAAATACTCATTATATGGCACCACATCGTCTGCTATTGACTGGTACGCCACTTCAAAATAAACTTCCCGAATTGTGGGCTCTATTAAATTTTTTACTTCCATCTATATTCAAAAGTTGCTCAACGTTCGAGCAATGGTTCAATGCACCCTTTGCTACAACAGGAGAAAAGGTATTAAATAATTTAATAATTAACGCATAGTAGTCTAATATATGATCAGGTATGGTATTTCATTTATCTATTCTGCGGGAAGTTCTAACGTTATACAAACACGATTTTATTTTTAAGTACCTATCTATAAAATCAGAACAAAGTATACTAATATTTTTGTCACTTCTATGTTGACATTCTTTATATACTGATATTTTTGTATAGTTTTGATTTCTGCAAAATTTCTTGTAACATTATTGTTTTATTGGAAATAAATGCTTATTCTATTCTAATATTATTATAAAATGTAGGCTCTCCACCACATACTGTTTACCTGTCTAAAAAATACAAGTTTTATTACTCGATTATTATTATATCCCCTTCAGACCTGATTTTTTTTGTGTTGATTAAAAATTTTTTTTTCTAAGATAAATGAGTTCAAATAGTACAAAAAGGGTGTAAAATTAAAAAAAAAACTTTTTTTTCAAAAAATATTTAATGTACTGTACTGTGTACATATGGTACACAATACGTATGTGTACATATGGTACACAATACCTACTACTACTACCAGTAATTTCCAATTATATGGAGTACAAAGAGTGTTTGAATTTCAGATGCCGTTGTATTTCAAGAATTAATATTTTTCTGCGCCACGTAAATATTGGTATAGTAAGCCATATTCTCAAAATCGTTTTTGGAGATGTAGCGTTCACAATACTGAATTGGATATTGAGATCCGGCTTCTATAAGAGGTTACTGATAATCCATATTCCTTGGCCGTGTATAAACAGTTTTTTTCCCATGCTACTTTAATTTTTTTCTTCTTTTGAACATAAACTATCAATGGCTCATCGTCATCTTCACTGCTTTGTTCTTCACTTGCCTGCCCTTTCGTTATTTGTTTCTCTAGTACTTCGGTTTCGGTTCTAACAATGTCACCACCAGGCCCAAAATCTTTTTGTGGACCTTGATATTATTATTTCGTCCTCCTCTTCATTGAAGTCATTTCCATCTTCACCATCAATAAAACCATTAGTCAGAAAAACAACTCTTTTCAACAATGTCGATAAGTTCTTGAATATGTTGTGGGCCATTCAAATCATATTTTGCTCTTTCCTATCCACTTTGTATTGTTTGCTTCTGTAACTGTATCGAATTGATACTAAATGTACATTTGAATGTACAAGCGTCGACATCGATCGAGACTGTTTGTACATACCCATGTACAAGAGATTTTACTTCAATATAAATAAAAAACTAAGCCAATATTTGAAGTTTCTATATACTAAGCATATTTTTAAGATATATTTCTAATAAATAAACTTACCACAATATAACCAATATAGCAATAATAGTAAAAAACACTATATAAACGTTGGTCGTATTTGTTAGATGCTAACGGCTTGATACTGTTGACAAGCTTCGGACGGTTATTTACCGATCTTGTCGCTAGATGGTTCCCTATGTTTGATTTGCGGGTAAAATAACAATACCTTAGTATGTACAACAGGATTTAATCGCGAGAAAATGGAATATAAACATATAAAAGATATATGAAATCAATGTACATTGTAATGTGCACCAGGTCTGAAGGGGATATTATAGAATTGTTGGATTTATTACTGCCAAATTATGTTATGTAATTTGAATACTCAATTTATTTTTTATATATCTTAAATGGGGCGCCATTAGCCTTTCCCACATAAAATTTGACATTTATATAGACATATATATTAGATATAATCCTTATATTATATAGGTACCTAAGTGTCGAAATTTTAAGCTTTCTGAATACGTATATAGGTTGTTGTTATTGTGCCATGATCACCGTTTATGCCACTTCGGTACGGTATAAACTCTATCATGAGTATATTTTTCAATATCCAAATAAAAACATTAAATATGTAATAACGTACCGTATACTAAATTTTCAATAACCCACTTAATTATTTGAATTATATCTATGCTCTCCTAGGATCTGTAAATCGTCTTTACTTGTGTCAGTAGGGTAGTATCTTTACGCAAAGATAATAAATGAAAACATCAATTAACCAATTTAATTATTCTATTCTGAATTAATTTATACCTGTCTTAAATATAACTCAACAATGAATATCTTTTACCCCACAACTATACAGTTTTATTTATCTACAAATTTTATGTACAAAAACTATTAATACAGATAAACAACATACATTTGCTTATACAGGTCCGTCCACTCGTATGTGTTTTAATATCGTTAATATATTACAAGTGGGGTCCAACAAATCATTGTCTCCGTCGTAACTCATTTTTCTTAAAATTTATTGTCTTATTTCTTTAAAACACTAAATAGTAGCACAACACAAACAATAATTAGTAGAACCCCAAATAAATACAAAAATATACAAGAGCAAAAACGGTAGAGGTAAGAGATTGGTTGTTTAACATAAGACAAACACGGACAAAGTGAAAAAAAATTAAATTGCGCATGTCAGTCGTGGATCAGTCAAAACGGTAATTGCTTTTCACCTGTGATCGAAATGACGGTGCCGAAACCGATTCTTGAACAGTCACAGGTTTGGTTGGAACGTTAACGAAATCGTACAATGAACGATCATCGTTCGGTTGGAACGCATTTAGCGTATTGTGCATGAGCGTGACCGTACATTACACGGTTTTTAGGGGGGTTGGAACGAACCTTATACTATAAGTAGAGTTTATGGTGATATTATACAATAGAATGACGTGTTTTAGACCAATTCACCAATTATATTATAATTATAGGTAACTTTTCCAAAGTAGTCTTACTTTCCCCTGTAGAAGAACATCAAAATTATTATATTTTATAGGTTGAGTTAAATGAGGAGGAAACCATTCTTATTATTCGACGCCTACATAAAGTTTTAAGACCATTCTTACTTAGAAGATTAAAAAAAGAAGTCGAATCTCAGTTGCCGGACAAAGTGGAATATATAATAAAATGTGACATGTCTGGACTACAACGAGTTCTATATAAGTAAGTTCTCTAATTAGTGGTGAAAATATTTCTTCGGTTTCATGGATGAGAAAATTGTTATCTTTTCTAGTTTAAGAGGCTACTGCGCATGTGATGCATGGCTTGCCCACTAGGTTTCATATACAATAACAATAACACTTTATTTGCCCAACAGGTGTACACCCAATTACAAGACAAATGTTACATAATTCTTATATAATTATATCACTAATAAGACGATACAACATGCTTTTAAATTTACTCAAATTCACACCAAAATAGTCAATGTTCATGTGAAAGTTATGAAAATTACACAAGCTCGAGGCTCTCCACACAGGTGCCCTGCCTTCATAGTTAGAATGTATTAGGGCATCTCTAAACAAATACGAGCTTCTCGCACTATATTGAGGGACATTAAAGTTGATCTGTTCCAACAAATAAGGGCAATCTATCAGGCCGTTAATAAGTTTGAAAAGAAAAAGTTGATATGCCATGACTCTACGAGATTCTAATGATGCGAAATTAAATCTGCTTAGTAGTAGGGTGTGATCAACGCCTCGCTCAGGGAAGTGACCATCAATTTTAAAAGCTAAATATTTTAAAAATTTGCGTTGAACACACTCCAGTTTATTGATGTGGACCTGATAGATCGGAGACCCTATAACTGACGCGTATTCTTATTACATATATACAGGGTTTCATAAATACCGTGTGACGCTATGGGTATCCCCGAAACTGCAATAGTTACGTGATCGGTTAGATTAGAGAAATTTTTCCACTTGAGAATCTCAAGTGTAAACATTTTATGTTTATAGGGTTGTCAAATTGTAAATGTTTTTCATGCCCAAAATATTTAATTTTTGCACTTGAGAAGGGGCAACTTTAACTACTCCCTAATTTAACCGACTATTAACTATTACAGTTGTGGAAATACCAATAGTGGCACACACTATTTAAGAAACCCTATAATATAATGTTCCCTTTTGATACACAGGTCCAAATTACAGATACGGTAATTCCAGTAGCCTTTTATCATCATACTATTCTCAGAGGCAATGAATATTTCGAATATGATTGGAGGTTTAAAAACTCGGTATAATTTAATCCATAGAAGACAGTTGCCACTTCTAGGAAAACGCTCATATTAATTAAAAAACAGTTCATATTTATATATTAATCAATTATCAAACTATCATCCCACTTTGTTTCAATTTATCAAGTTTTCTTGGGTATTGGGACAAAATCTAATTTCTGAATTTTAAATTCTATTGCAACGTTTCGTGCAATATGTGGGCTACAAAAAACACAAAACCTCAATAAAGTAAAAGTTATAAAGTTATATAAATAAAAACACTCAACAAAAGGACGATGACCAAACAGACTAACATAACATTTTAAAAAATTAGATTATATTGACACAGAGTCTAATACCTACCATAGAAAATCTGGTCAAATTCCCTAAAAATTAACATTGTTTTCGAACCTATAACAGCTAAATAGAACAAAATATAATAAAATTAATATTCACAGTGTCAATGAGAGATGGGAATTCTCTCACCACACAGATCATAAAAAAGTAAGTAGATAAAATAGATATCATAAAAAGAACTAAAGTAACTCATAGGCGTAGGTCAACCATGTTGTTATGTTTTAATTAAGTTAGTGTAAATGACACTCAAACCGTTAATGTCTCTCTGATTATTAATGGCACTTATTTGATTTTGAAAACTATGTGATATTGGGCATTGAACACAAAGAAAGATCGAGACTCTTCAAGGAAATGGTGTACATCAATAAGGAGCCTGATGCCATTAATAATCAGAGATACATTAACGGTTTGAGTGTCATTTACACTAACTTAATTATAACATAACAAAATGGTTGACCTACGCCTATGAGTTACTTTAGTTCTTTTTATGATATCTATTTTATCTGTGACTCTGTGTCAATATAATCTAATTTTTTAAAATGTTATGTTAGTCTGTTTGGTCATCGTCCTTTTGTTGAGTGTTTTTATTTATATAACTTTATAACTTTTACTTTATTGAGGTTTTGTGTTTTTTGTAGCCTGATGATGTGCACATATTGCACGAAACGTTGCAATAGAATTTAAAATTCAGAAATACTGAGTTTAGATTTTGTCACAATACCCAAGAAAACTTGATAAATTTATATATTAAGATATTTATATATTTTCAGACATATGCAAAGCAAAGGTGTACTTCTAACTGATGGCTCGGAAAAGGGTAATAAGGGAAAAGGTGGAGCAAAGGCACTGATGAATACCATTGTCCAACTACGAAAATTATGCAATCATCCTTTTATGTTTCAACATATTGAGGAAAAATATTGCGATCACGTTGGTATTGCTGGTGGTGTGATTTCAGGGTAAACACATCATTTTAGAACACTTAAGTATTTCTGAAAAAAAAAAGTTTTTTCGACCGATAGGAAAACATGCTATTTTTAGATAATTTTTTCATCACTAAGTATCCCCTTTTCAGGCTAAGCCGGAAAATGGGCTTCATAGATAGGAAAACATTTTTCACATCCCATTTGACACTTTTCCGATCATTAACATGACAAAACTGCCGCCAATTTATTGAATTAGTGGTTTTATTTCTTGCTGTTACGGAAACTATATTAAGTTGATTATGCAAAGAATTGACAAATCTGTCTCCAACATCTATATTTATGTTGGGTACCTATCCTATACATGTATAAGAGTTTTCAGTTTGTATTTCAGTATCGGTCGAAAAAATAGTGTTTCGCAGGCAATACATTTGTTAGCGAATACATAGATTGTTATTAAAATGTGGAGGCATCCCTCCTTAGAAATCCTAAGTTTAAAATACCTGTATGTCTAAAAACTGATTCCCAGACCTGATATTTATCGAGCATCTGGAAAGTTTGAACTTCTCGATCGAATACTGCCTAAACTGAAAGCAACTAATCATCGAGTGCTCCTCTTCTGTCAAATGACGCAATTGATGAGCATTATGGAGGATTACTTATCGTACCGAAGTTTTGGTTATCTACGTTTAGATGGTGCAACTAAAGCGGAAGATAGAGGCGATTTATTGAAAAAGTTTAACGCAAGGCAAAGTGAATATTTTATATTTTTGCTATCAACAAGGGCTGGTGGTTTGGGATTGAATCTTCAGAGTGCTGACACCGTTGTTATTTTCGACTCGGATTGGAACCCTCATCAGGTACATACATGAATTACTTAATTTGTATCTTTTTTGAACCAACACATTGAATCCCTGATAATTTCTTCCATTAATTGTGCATAGTGCAAATTATCTTCTAACCAATATTGCTTGTAATTCTTATTCCTATTCTGTTTTCGGTAGGTATTAATTCAGTGAATGAGGCCAATAGACGAAAGTTTTAAAAGTGCCTAAAACTTTTCTAAAATCCTATATTGTAATGAGATCAAGAAACTGAAGTTGGCCATATGAGCTGAAAAATGTAGATATAATTTAATTAGATACATTGAATTGTTTCTTATTCCCATTTTTCGTTATGTTTATATGTATTCTTTCTAATTGACTACCTCCTAGTCTTTCAAAGTGATGCGATCTGAATACATACATAAAGCTCAAACAAGCCATTACAAACAATAAATCCCATCCCTCCACCATTATTCTGAAAATGGTTTTGAGTAACGAAGCCGTAGCTCTTTTAGACAAGAGAAAATTCAATGTCGGTGATTTTTCTATACTGAGAATTGAGCAGCGATTTATGCAAACTGGCAGCAATAAACGTAGGTCTGTCAATGTAAGATAGATTTGCAGTGCAGATAACAGATTCATTGTTTTGACTGGCTAAAGTCGACTTAACTTAATATATCAGAGCAGACTAAAAATCATCATCTCGCAGTTCGGGGCATAGAAGTAAGTAAGTGGGCAGTACGTCGCTGCTTAAATTAAGTTGGGTTAAACGCTTGTAGACCTGATACTGGCTTAGACGTCACTAGATGGCAAGATTGGTATTTGCTCGTTAACATCTTAATTGCATCGAGAGCACGAATCTTCGTATCTACGTTAATGATATTTTAGGGGATCACGTTGTTCCATTTTCACAATTTATAGGTGATGATCATCCTCTTGCAAGACAATACCAGGCCACATTCCGTTAGGTGTGTTACGGAATATAAGTATAGGTACAACTTCAATTCCATTCGAACTTTGATTAACTAATTGAAGTTGGAATGGAAAAACTAGTTTGGACAACATGCTCCACTGATAGAAATGCTATGGAGCAAGTCTGGGAGATAGATGTATCAGAAATCGCTAAAGACCACCTACGAACAAAAATTCTTCGGACCAAACTACAAGAGGCAATACCCGATATTAACAAATTTGTTTGTTTTTCTATGCAAGCGTTCGATGTTTATGTTATCGTTTAATTGTTAAGTTAACATAATTACTGTCAACATTAAAGAACATGCAAAGAAAAACCCGCAGTGTTTAATACAATAATTCATACATTTTAAACCAATGTTGGTAGGTACCTATAGATAATGAATCAAACTTTCATGTACGCAAGTTGTTTCAATTAAACAGTCAGGTTCAATACAAATATAGCTATTTTTTAAACAATGAAAATTACATTTTCTGTTTAAACATACTTAGAGAACGATTTATATGGCCAACAATACTATCAGTCTGTCAGACGTTATCATTCGTGTAGGTACACAGTAAAAAATTGCGTGTTAAATTTAACACTCAATGGTGGTACATATAGGACCACACGCAATCGGGTATATTAACCAATCATTAAATCTGGTAAAAATGATAATTTTGAGATGTTTATTTTATATCTGATGAGTGTAATTCTTTTAATTCATTGATAGGTACATTTACACTATCGCGTGTAAATTAACTAAATTACAGTGTTAATATTTACACTCAATGGGGTAAAATAAACAATGAGACTTGAAAGTAAACCACCTTTTAATAGTAATTTATGCCTAATTATTGTAAATATCATATTATTATAGTGCGAATTTCATTCCGTTTTGGGTGTGAATTTACTATAGCGGGTGTAACAATTTCTACCCAGGGTTAGTATATACTTTCCACTTTGTTTACGTCAATTATCATTATCTATCAAAATAACCAGACATTTGAAATTTTATGTTAAAATTGTGCAAGATGTTTGTCATTATAAACCTTCGCTTAGTTTGATACATGATTGAATTACTTAATCAAAGCCGAAAGTACCAGCCCCTAATATAATATACTTACATTTTTCAAATCACTTGGGAAAAGGTTTCTGAATGAATAATGACAATGTTGAATATACGATTTATTATTTATAAAACAAATTATAATTCAAATTATTTGGACAAAATGGCAACCTTAATATAGTACATAACCTGCTATGGTTTAACAATGTAGTAACCATAAACACTAAACAAAAATATGCTTTGCAACAACATAAAAGATTGAAAATCTCAAGTATTATCTATCGTTAATTAATACGACTAATATAGATACTACTTATCTAGTTGTTATTATAACTATTTAGTTGAACAAAATGACACCTTAATGGTATATAATACTATAATGGTATAAATAACAATATACTACTATTATTACTAAACATAATTTCATTGATCACCATTGGGATCTCCTAAACTTTAAGAGTATAAGGTAAAAATCTGCAATCTGTTATTATAATTATTTAAAAGTTACAAGGAACATAAATCTGTACCAATCCTATAATACCTAAGTACTTTGTTAAAAATCTACTTACTTACCTAGCTGTTTCTATTAGTTTCAATCTGTAGGTACTTACCCAATTTAACCAGATCCTGATAACACCCACTCTCATTTGGCACTTTGCAGAACTTTGCTTAATTTTTATATTATAGTTTAAATATAACTGACATAATTCTATTCTATTATGCAGTAATTCACAACGTAGAATGTAAGAGCAAAAAGCCGAAAAATCTCCGAATTAAATAAAAATATGAAATGACATGTGACCTGCCGGCATTCAAGATTGAACTCTGTACCTTGTGTGTGTATGTATGTCGTGTAAAAAAAAAAACAATTATAAAGCAAATTTTACACTCGGTGTGTTCAAACAACTTTTTAGAGGGGTTTATTGTACGCTGATATCGTGTTATTAATTGTTATTGTATTTAATTTTTCTCATAGATTGTAAACTTATAATAAAATAACACCCATTCGACAAAATTAACTTTTAAGAGAGTTGAATTCACATGCAACTTTTATACCACAACTTTGGTCCTATATGAGTGTAAAATTGTGGTAAATTATATTGATCCGAGTGTTAAATTTAACACTACTTTTATTTACCACTGCAGAAATGATTTTTATCATGTCGATATTTTTTACTGTGTAGGCTTCTCGTTAGCACTGAAGGGTATAGTTAATTAAATAATTGCTTCTATAATGGATTTTAAGGATTTACAAGCACAAGATCGAGCACATCGAATTGGTCAACAAAATGAAGTGCGCGTTTTGCGTTTGATGACAGTGAACTCAGTGGAGGAACGAATATTAGCTGCAGCTCGATACAAATTAAATATGGATGAAAAAGTCATTCAAGCGGGTATGTTTGATCAAAAATCGACTGGCTCAGAACGGCAACAGTTTCTGCAAACCATTCTACATCAAGATGGAGATGAAGAAGAAGTAAAGTAAACTTTATCTAAATTTTTATAAATATTTTTTATGAATTCGGAAGTGAAAGAATCTGTGTGTGACGTACACATAGCCTCCCGCATCTAGATTAAATCTTAAAAATATATTTTACCAAATAAAATTAAAGTACTTAAATATATTTTTTTATAGTTGAATGCATTGAAAATATTTGTCGACACCAAAGGAATCTTGTGAAACCCCGTTTAAACAAAAAAATGCAAAGAAATTCATCCAAATAGCAAAGCGCAATTTTAGACTAAACTTATTGTGGGACTATACAAACAATATTTCTGGGTGAATCGTGAGTCAAATTTAACAGAATCAACGAGTATTAATAAACTTTTTAAATCCGCATGATTTTCTCTACGATGCATTGTTTACACGATAAAGAGAAATCTGATATTAATGTAATATTATTATTATTATTACATATAGGAACTATTTCCGGACACCTGTTTATAGGAAAAAGTCTTATTTTGTCCTTAATTTGAAGTGTTACATACACATAACCTTCCACATAATAAATACTAAATTTTAACCGAAAAAATCAAATTAATTATTATTTTTTAAATTCAAATCCCTAATAAAATATTTCTGGTATGCCTATGGCGACTTAACGCACAAGGGTCTTTGTGAAACTTAATTGAAAGACAAAAATTTATCAAAAATACAAACAAAAATACTCCTGCCGTGATTCGAACTCGGGCCACCCAGCTGTACCTAACATAAACTCCCAATTAAAACTAGAAAATATCTCAAAAACGAGAAGAGATATAATTCTTTTCTTTCTTTTAATGAGAACTGTGCACTTCTTTAAACTATCTAATTTTAATTTTATATATAATTATCGTACTACGTGTTTTCGTTTAGGAAATATGTTTTTAACTTTTTAAAACGTTTTAAAAAAAATACGTCGGATACGCCAATATCAATCAAAAACAATAGACACAAGTATTTGTGAATTTGTGAAACCTGATTTTTCATAACATCCAAATAGTTTAACGCGTTTTCGACTTATAGTGAATATAGACACATACACACACACTCACACAAACTGGCGCACATACATTTTTCGAAAAATATAATATTCGTAATCAGGGACTATCAAAATCTCCACATCGGATTTTTGACTTGATGGCATTTGTAACATTCTATTTTCTTGAGGAGGAAAACGAGGTGCCTGATGACGAGACAGTGAATCAAATGGTAGCACGTTCAGTGGAGGAGTTTGAATTATTCCAGAAAATGGATCTTGAAAGGCGTAGGGAAGAGGCGAAATTGGGTGCAGCTCGAAAACCAAGACTGATTGAAGAAAAAGAATTACCAGATTGGTTGGTGAAAGAAGATGATGAAGTAGATCCATGGAATTACGATGATAATGAAAGTGTCTTGGGTAGAGGCTCACGGCAGCGGAAAGAAGTTGACTATACTGATAGTTTGACTGAAAAAGAGTGGCTAAAGGTAAAATTGTATGCTCAATATTTTTTCAATGCGCAAGTATGTGGATCAATGGTGGCAACATTATGCAAATACACAGAAAAAAAAACCTTGGTTCAGATAGATAAAAAACGTAAGCACCACAGGGACAGCCAAAACCTTGTCTACCCCTTCTAGAAAAATTTACTGGATAGACATTATGTCATTTAGATAATATTCTTGAATAGTTTACATATGCTTCTTGTCTAAAAGAGACAAACACTTTTTGTCATTTAAATAAAAATATATTGTATGCCAGCAAAGTTTATTAGTAATTTTAGTAATGTAGAAAAATTTACTGGATAGACATTATGTCATTTAGATAATATTCTTGAATAGTTTACATATGCTCCTTGTCTGGGAGAGACAAACACTATTTGTCATTTAAATAAAAGTATATTTTATGCTAGCAAAGTTTACTAGTTATTTTAGTGATGATACTCGTTTAATGTCTATCCAGTAAATTTTTCTACATTACTAAAATAACTAATAAACTTTGTTAACATACAATATATTTTTATTTAAATGACAAATAGTGTTTGTCTCTCTTCTAGTAATTTTTTCTAGAAGGGGTAGACAAGATTTGGGGCTCCCTGTGGTGCTTACGTTTTTTTATCTGAACCACCATCAGGTTTTTAGTGCGACTCTTATTTATTTATTTTTTTAAAATAAATTTAAGCCTACTGAAAATCTTGTATTAGGTATAAGTAATATAAGCTAGGTATATACTCGTATAGTCAAACTTCAATCTACACATGTTAAAGTGGGTAGGTATAATGCGGCTGAATCCTTTGCCGGAATTCCTGAGAATATTGCTCAGCACATAAACAACTAGGGTTGGTTGATCTTGGAAACGGTCGGAGTGACAATGTCGGTTAACTTAGAGAAAAGTTGTACAATTTAAACACCTTTTAAATGGTGTTTTCAAAAGTAAAGTAAATTTAGCAGTTTTCGAGAATTTCTTAAAAATCAATTTTTTGCGATATTAGTTTTTATTGATTTCAGACATTATTTTTACAGATATATAAAAAAAATGAAAAGCACTTTCTCATTGTTGCTTTTTGAGGAGACTCGACGTTTCGTTTTCGAAAAACCATCAACTTCGATTTTTTAAATACGGCCCTTGATTTTCTATTGTTAAATTTAAAGCCATTTTCAATTAAAAAATAGGTGGTTTAAACAACTTTTGAGTATTTTTAGTTGTTATTTAAACTTATTCAAGAAAAATCGCCATAGTTTAGGACTTAACTGACTGAATGCAGAGTATATACCTAATTAGTAATTTTGGCAATAAAATTCTTTCGACGTTAATCAAAATTATTTATTATTATTTGCCAATTTATTTCTGTCAGCACATTTTATTCTGTACGCAGTTTTTTAAATTTAGTTAAAATTTTTGTGCTTTTTGAAATTATTAAAGAAACGCCTTTCTTTCTTTTACGCAAAATAAGTGCCAAACTATGGCGGTTTTTCTTGAAGTTTAAATAACAGCTAAAAATACTGAAAACTTGTTGAAACCATTCCGTTACATCTATTTTTGTTTTGAAAATGGCTTTAAATTTAACAATAAAAATCGAGGGCCATATTTAAAAAATCGAAGTTGATGGTTTTTCAAAAACGAAACGTCGTAATGAAAATTTGTAAACGCTATATTTTTCTCATAAAAAAGTAACAATGAGAGCTTTTAAGTTTTTTATATCTGTAAAAATAATGTCAGAAATCAATAAAAACTAATATCCCAAAAAATTGCATTTTCTTAAAAAAAATACGGCCTTGTAAAATATGGTTTATACCTAATTCATTTTCTACTATAAATATTATACATTTCAAGATCTACTAACTAGGTACTAGGTAGTTATCTAATTTGGGGACAAATAAACCTAAAATGTATTGGTTATTTAAAAAAAAATCGAGTTTTTCCGAAAAACAATGACGCTGAAACAAGAAAAAATATCAAAGAAACTTTAGATTCCTTATGAGGAAACTAAGTAAAGTAACAGATTCTACCGGTACGTACGAGGAATGATAAGATAATTCCAATCCACAAATCCTAATTCACAGACATTGGTAAAATGGTAAACAAATCAATACATACCTACCTTTACAAAAGAAAGAAAAAAGTCATACCTAGCTAAAATATTTATGTAACTTCTTTTGAAAAACTGCATTGATTTGCTAAAAATTAATCCGTCCCTGGCAAATTAAATATATTATCGTGAACACATCTAAACTATTGTTTAGTTGCTGTAAATGGAGGAATACCATATTAAGATTGATTAAATTAGAAAAAGTATTTTAAATTAGGATTAAGTACCTACGAAATAATACGTATCTAGATAGGTATCTATTGCCAAAGATTAGGTATATCTGATATTGCCATGAAATAAGATTGTTTGCATTGCTCGTAAAATTATAAAAATAAATAATTAAATAATAATTATTATAATTTACTTACCGAGAAAAGTATCAACGAGCTCCCCCAGATTCCAGCTAATTAATATTTCTTTTGTTTCCTCCATAGATATTAATAATATATGAATATTTAAGAAAACTCAACACACCAAACTAATCACTACACTTAATTATGTTGGATGCACATTGGGGGTATAATACATATCTGTTACTGTTTGTATAGTCCGTCCTCACCACTTGTAGAAATTGGGATATCAATATCTAGGTATACACTTACTATCAATAAATCAAAATTTAATATATTAAATTAAAATATCTTCAGATTAGAACACCAAATAACTAGATCCTAGTTAGAGCGACGCCAAGACTCTAATCAAAAAATACCAAAATGAAACCCCCTCCCTCTACACCAAGTGAGACGCGCTAGGTACAACGTGGTACACATAGAAGATGTTATTGTCGGCACCTGCTTCTACAAAGGGTTTTAGGTACGTGGACTAGCAGCGGGGACAAACACATTAGGTAGAACGGGGAATAACCGTTGGCTGGAATAGAATGACGACTTATGTAGACAACTATAGGTTCTCATTTCTACCGATAAAATAATTCGATAGGTATTTTGGAGGATAGAAATTTTGTAAATGAGAAGTATTAGGTAAAATAACTATTACACAGATTTAATTAAATCAGTGCCTATTTTAGCTATGTACTTACTTAGTTGTTAAAATCTTATTTATACTTAAATATTATAATGCACATACCTAGGTCCATTAATATACTAAAGCAGATAAATAAAATTTATAGGTAGGTAGGTATATGTTCCTATTAGAACTAATTTAGTTTTGGGTTTCATAAAACGATTTTTGAGAATAGTTAGGTACGTATAGGTACCTACCTAATTACCTCATTAAGTATTTTCTTAATAATAATAGCTACACCTAAGTGGGTACGTATGGAAATCTGTAGGTGTACAATACCTAATTCAAACAGAATACCGAACTCATTTAGCGCAAATAAAATTTTATATAGGTTCACAACTTGAAATCTTATTTAACTAATGCACATACAAGTCTCGTTTAGATGAGAAGATATCAGCTTAGCAGGAAAAATTGTCGTTTTTAGATAATGTAGTTACTCATACTTGATAACTACATTTACTACTTTAACAAAAATTTTGCGAAAACTAGCAAATTCACCTCTAAATAATATTTTTTATTTGGATAAACCAAGTTTTTTTTTCTGTGAAATATCTATTATACAGAGTCTAACAAAAAGTAGGGATCATAATTATGTTTTTATTGAGACACCCTATATTTGACAGCATATTTTTATAGCAGTTAAAGAATAAAAACTTGTAATATTCCATATACCTATTTGGAATACTTTTGGATAAAACAATTATACGTAGGCAGTTTACAAATCAAACAGTACAGGTACTTAATAATATTTGTTCATATCCTACATGGTGTCCTGAATTAAACATAGAATTTGTACCTAATTTAAACACCCGAAACTTCATTTTTACAAATGGCACACCCTTCGTTTTTGCAAATGGAACATGCTATAATAGGTATAGTTTTTGTACTCTAAGTATTTCTAATGAGTATTGGTATACCTATCCATTTTACATATCTAAAATTTCATGATTCGAGATTGATATGTGCTGGCGGATATAGGTTGTCTCATTATAAAACCATAAGTTTGATCTGCCACACTTTTTTTGGTACATCCTGTATAAGATGCCTTATTTTCGCAATGTAGCCACAAGAATCTTTTCGTTTCAAAGTAGACAGATTTTTTTGAAAATTCGGAGGCTGTTTAAAGTCAATCTGTACTATTCAGCAAAACATTTTCAGGGTAATTCGCTCTTGGAATTGTGTAGTTAAAGGCTTCTAGTTTGCCATAGCTGATATACGACTGCCAGAGATTGAAAAAAAGGCAGTTTAAAATTGCTGTGAAAAGGCCTGCGATTAATACAAAACATAAACAATTTCTTCCCTGACTTTTTTCGCATCTACGAAGTAACTGTGCATGCTTTCCTGATTAATTCTGGATTATCAAAAGCAGTTCTGACACTCTGCCTATGCAATCTTCTAGGGTTATTAGCGGAATGCTATACACCAAATTTTTTATTGTAGGGTAGACTGGGTACGGTTGTAACAATTTTTCTTTAAATGCCCACAGCTTGTTGTATTACAGATATAAGCCGCCATGAAAGCCTTTGAGATGAGACCATAGTCATTTGTCTTTAAAATAATATCAAACCAGTAACTCAGGCACCTCAGTTTGGCAGGAATATATACTTTAAATGAGTGTATGCGATTGTTACAACCGACCCCATATCAGGGGCGGTTGTAACACTAATGGGGGACAGTTGTAACACTCAAAAATAATACATACATCAGGAATTGAAAATCAGTTTTATTATTTAAAACAAATTAAGAACATAATTAATAAATTAAAATAATTATTAAAAGAAACCAACAGAAAAAATGTTTTTAGCAGAAGATTAGCAAACAAATATAATCTCTGAATAATAATTAAACAAAGCAATCAATTAATTCTAATAATACAATTTTTAATCAGACTCATCGCAGTTATGGCAAATATAATATCTACTTCCATCAGTGCAAGCTACGTGAGACCATTGTTTGCAGCTACCTTGACACTGAATCCAACGCTCTCTAAATCCACTCGCTGAAGAAAGGCAAATAAGGCAGTAATCGTCTTCTTCAGAGGACTCGGGTGGTGTAATAGTCTTCTTCTTTGCTTTCCCTTTCCCTTTGTTTGTCTTTTCTGTAGATGTTTGGAATACTTTTTTCTTCGTTTGTGTATTTTTCAAACGGTTCTGTCGCTCTTCATACTCTTTTCTAATAGCTTCCTTTTCAGGAGTATCTGTGTAGATCGCAGATTTTTTGGTTTTTCGACCTCTATTTCCTTCTTTCCTAGGAGGAGCTTTAGGGTAGGGGCGTAATGCCTCAGGTGAGAATATTGATTATATGTTTGTCAATATGACCTGCGAAGTAGATTGTTCAGTAGATCTTCTACTTTCGAGGCCAGTTGGGCGTACTGCGCTGAATGCAGGTGAATTATCATTTAATAATAAAGGTGGCAGCGATTGGGTTTCATTATCAGGTGCAAGTCTCATATTATATTGATGTGAAGTGACCACATCTTCAGTACCATTAGGATTAGGTCTATCAGTCACGAACGATGGTGCAAAATCAATTTCTTGGAATATGTCACGGTTGAATGGAAATATCCCTGTCTTTCGCTAATCCGGCTTGGATATTCGCCTGAGTTAATGCAAGTGGCATTGCGGTGGTTATGATACCCGGTATGTCGTAAATAGACATGGTTTTGCCGGAATGGTTTCGCATTCAGGCATCACAGGCAGTATTAATGGCTTTTTTCAAGGGCCCATAAACAGATCTATCCAATGGCTCCAGTTTGTGCGAGCAGTGGGGTGGAAATGATAATAGTACTTGTAACTTATTCAGATTTACCTGTAATAAGATTATTTACAAATTCTGGCTCGAATGACCGTTTTATTACTATTGATTTTCAATCGAGCTTTTAATTAATTTTCTTGAATAATTTTATAACTTTTTTTTTTATATAAAGTCAACTTGACAACTTTATTTTTTTTTTTTTATATATAAAGTCAACTTGACAACTTTTTTTTTTTTTTTTATAATAACATTGGATAACTATATTTTTTTACAATTAAAAATTAATAACGTAAACAATTAAACTAAACATATAGAGTGAACAATAAATATTGAACATTTTATCCCCCGCAGTAATTATTCTGTGTAAGGAATAAATTACTCATTCATGTCTTTGAACATCTAGTACACAAAGCCTCGCTACAGGTCTCTTCAAAATATTCCCATTGCTCAGCTTTACGTCAGCAACACGTATTTTATTGTCCCGTCCTGCATAGCAAGAAACGACTCTTCCTTTTGGCCAAGAGTTTCTAGGTCCATCGGGATCGATGACAATAACCACGTCATTTTCTTTAACAGGTGAAACTTCGTTATACCATTTACTTCTTCTAACAAGAAATGGCATGTATTCTTGCGTCCATCTCTTCCAAAACAAATCAGTTAACTTTTGTGCAGCTCTCCATTTATTTAATAGATTTACATTTATGTGTTCAGTATTACAGCACATAGTTGATCTATAGGAATTACCAATTAGAAAGTGGTTTGGAGTTAATGCGTCAGAGTCATCTGAGTCTAAAGATACATGTGTCAGTGGTCTTGAATTCAAAATATTTTCTGCTTCAGCCAACACGGTTCTAAGCACATATTCTTGTGGAAATTTTGATTTTAGAATTTCACTCATTATCTTTTTCACACTCTTTATTAATCTTTCCCATGCACCGCCCATATGAGGAGAAAGTGGTGGGTTGAAATTCCATTTCATTCTATTTAAACTGCCAAATTTTAATATTTCAGGTTGATTTAACTCTTCTAATGCTCTTTTTAATTCTTTACCAGCACCTTTAAAATTACTACCATTATCACTATACATTTCTTGTGGAAAACCTCTTCTACAGCCAAATTGTCGAAGTACATGTATAAAACTATCAGTGGATAAGTCATGTGCTATTTCTAAATGAACAGCCCTAGTAACCATGCATGTAAATATAACACCATACCGTTTTTCATGACTTCGTTTTACTGAAACAACAAGTGGACCAAAATAATCTACTCCACATTTAATGAATGGTCGTACAGTAAGTTCCAATCTACATGCTGGTAGCTGTCCCATTATTGGAATTTTTGGTGTTACTTTTCTATTTTTACATGTTTGACATTTTGCCCAAATTGTTTTCACTGCTTGTCTCATTCGTAAAATCCAGTAATTTTGTCTTAAATTATTAATTACCGTTTCTTGTCCATGATGGTAAACTTTTTCATGATGGTACTTAATGATTAAAGATGTAATTTTATGTTTAGGATCTAAAATTATAGGATTCTTCAAATTTTCTTCACAATCAAATAGATTATTTAGTCTTCCTGATAGGCGCAATATTCCATTATTATCTAAATAACTTGACATTGACCTTAATCTACTTGACTTGCTAATTTCTTCATTATTTTTTAAACATATTATTTCATGCATAAAACAGTCTTCTTGAATTCTTTTATAAAGTAAATTTTCAGCAATATTAAGTTCATCAACATCTAGCTCTTCTAAATTTGAAATTTTAGAATTTAACTTTAAAACAGATTTTCTTTGAATATTTTGGTTTCGAACGTTTTTAATAAACCTTAACATCCAAGCTGTTGATCGTAACAATTTTGTCCATTTTGAAAAATGTTCGTAATTTGGTATGGGTAGTGTTAACTTTAAATTCTGCGAATTAGTAAAAACGAATTCTTTTCTTTCCTCGAAATCATTTATATTAATATTTTCTAAATTTCTTAATTCTTCTCCCGGCCAGTTTTCTTGTGTAAGATAGAGAAATTTCGGGCCTGATAACCATCGACTTTCATTAGAAAACTTCAAATTATCATGCCTCTTTGTTGCTTCATCTGCGACGTTTTCTTTTGAAGATATGTATCTCCAATCGTTTGAGTTGGTTAAATTTTGAATTTCACCAACACGTTGTGCAACAAATACTTTAAATCTCCGTGCTTCGGCTTTAATCCAATATAAAACTGTTTTTGAATCAGTCCAATAAAAAACTCTTGAAATATTTAGATCTAAATTACGTTTTAAATAGTTACCTAACTGTGCTCCTATTAGACTTGCTTGAAGCTCTAGCCTTGGAATTGAAACTGGTTTTAACGGTGTAACTCTTGCTTTAGCATTGACAAAAGACACTTCAATCTGTTCATTTTCCTCGCATCTCAAATATGCAACTGTTGCGTATGCTCTTTCTGAAGCATCACAGAATATGTGGAGTTGTATATTTGACTTTAATCTATCTAAATTAAAATATATTCTAGGAACTTTAAAATTAAAAATGTGTTTAAGATCAGCTAACCATATTTGCCATTTTTCATTTAAAATCTCAGTTATTTCATCTTCCCATCCTAATTTACTACGCCAAATATCTTGTAGCAGTACTTTTCCTTGAACAATAAAATGAGATAAAAAACCAATAGGATCAAAAATCGACATTATTATTTTTAAAATCTCTCTTTTTGTTGGTCGTTTTTTGTTATTCAAAATATCTTTATTTATCTTATGGAATTTTGTATTGAATATAAAAGTATCATCTTCAGGATTCCAATAGACGCCTAAAATTCTTTCTATAGAATTTTCTGTATTCGAAATTAATGTTTTATTCAATTCATTTGGATGTGCCAATTTTTCTCTATCAATATAGCTTAAAATTTCTGGAGAATTAGAGATCCAATTACAAATGAAAAATCCTCCTTTTAAATGCACATAAATGACATCTTGAATTAATTTTCTTGCTTCCTGAATAGTATCTGCATTACCTAAATAGTCATCCATGTAATGATGTTTAATTATTGCTTTAGCTGCTTCAGGAAATTGTTCTTGAAATTCTGATGCATTTCTATTTTTCGCTTCTTGTGCCAAACAAGGTCCATTTGTGGAGCCGAAAAATACTACACCAATTTCGTATGTGTCAGGTGACCGATTTCTGTCCAATCCTCGATATAAAAATCTTTGTGCCTGACAATCTTCTTCACGTACTCTTACTTGTAAAAACATTTCTTTTATGTCAGCAGTAAATGCAAATCTTTTTATTCGAAAATTTAGTAAAATAATATGTAAAGAGTTATATAAATCTGGGCCTGAAAGTAGGCAATCGTTCAGGCTTACTCCATTTGATTTTGCAGAAGCATCAAATACAATTCTTAATTTAGGTTTATTTGGATTTAAAATACCAAAATGTGGTAAATACCATGTTTTAGGTGAAACGTTTAAAAATTCATTTTCTGAAAGTTTTCTGATATATCCTTTTTCCAACAAATCATTAATTTTGTCACAATAAGCTTTTCCGTAATCTAAATTTTTGTCCATTTTTCTTTCCGTGTGATATAACCTTCTCAAAGCATTATTTTTGCTTTCCGGAAGAACTATTGTTTCATCCTTCCACAAAAGACCTGTTTCAAACCTATCTCCAATTCTTTTCATTGTTTTATCTAATATTATTTTTGCACGTTTGTCTTCTTTTGACATTGGGGTTTCAAATTTTTCTGTAAAGAAGTTATTGATACGCCATTGTTCTTTTACGAGATCATGAAGTAAATCAAGATCGTCTTTTTCTTGGCTATTAATATAACATACGCTATAATTATTGTCACTTCTTTGATTGTAAATGTTACCATGTAAAGTCCATCCTAATAAGGTTTTACTTAAAGCTGGGCCATTCCATGGTCCAGAAATTGTCTTTCTATTGACAAGTAGTGGCCAATTATCCTGCCCTATTAATATTTTAGGAATAGCATTTATCATTGACTTTAATTTGTCATTTTTAAGATAAGGATAAGTTTTTATAATCTCAACTATATCCACAGTTTGACTTGGTAAAGAAAGTCCTCTAATAGTCCTAGCATGTCGAATTTGAAATATTTTTCCTTCATTTTGTTGACCTCGAATACTGAATGATACTGAACGTGAATCCTCTTGTTCCTTTGTTTGATTGTTGGTCCACTGGATACAAAGTGGTTTCTGTGTTCCTTCTAAGTTTAATTCATCTGCGATATCTTGATCAATTAAGGTAACTGTAGATGCATCATCTAGTAAAGCATAGGTTTGTAAAGTTTTTGAATTATATGATATATCTACGGGAACTATTTTTAAAAGAACGTTGTGATTATTAGAAATATGAAAATTGTTATCCATATTTGTACTTTGTGATGTTGATAGTTGATGATTAATTGTTTGTTCCTTTACATGTAACAAATTATGATGAAATTCTTGGCAATGATTAATTCCACAGAGTTTCTTCTTTTTACAATTTTCTTCTGTATGATAAGGAATTAAACAATAACTACAAATCTTCTTTGATTTTAAAAATTTCATTTTTTCTTCGTGAGAATACGATTTAAACATATCACATGTATTTAAATAATGCATATTTTTGTTACAACAAATACATCGTTTTTTGGCGATTGTTGTAAAAGTATTGTTGGGTTTGTTTTGAAATTTACGATACTTGTCATTGTTATCAGCATGATTGTCAAAAAATTTTGGCGTTTGAAACTGACATGCTGTCATTGCTTTATTATTTAACCATTTAGTGAATTCTTTTAATTTATTTACAGGATTTAGATTAGAAATATATTCTGCCCATAGCATTTTATAAGAATTTGGTAATTTATTAATGAGATCATGTAGTAAGGTAGGATTTCTTAAGTGATCTTCATCATTAAGCGATTCAATTGTACCAACGAGATTGTTTATTTCATCTGATAAATTTATTATTAAGTCCAATCGATCTTCTTTTACAATAGGGAAATTCTTTACTTTCTCTAATAGCATAAAAATTATTTGATGTGATTGTCCAAATCTACTCTGTAGTGTTTCAATAATTTTCGGAACATTATTAGGCATTATTAATAGATTTCTAACAGTTTTTAGTGAATATCCTTTTAAACATTTTTGTAGCCTAGAGTGATTTTCTTCTTGAGAATATCCACATATTTTAGACGAATTTTTGTATTGATAAATAAAATTTGGCCAATCCAATGGATTTCCGGTAAAAATTGGAAGTTCTTTTGGAATTGATTGACGAGAAATCATTTTTTCGACAGAATTTAGTTGAGGTTGAGCGTGATCGATGGAATTAATTGATTTATTATACAAATGTTCTCTTACCTTGAAAGACTCTGTGTAATTTGTTAACTCAATATTTTGATTAGTAACATTATTTTCACACCAAGGATTTTTATGATTTATCCAATTCTCCATATTTGGTTGACACACTGACTCACTTTCCTTTGACTCAGACTTTTCAGACTCATCTTCATCTATTTGAGCAAGTTTTAGTGCTAATTGTAAATCTAGTAATTCTTGTTTTTTCTTTAATTCTTCTTGTTCAAGTTCTTTCTTCTTGATTTCTGTTTCTATTTCCAACTGCCGTCGTATTGCTTCACTTTTCTTACTGCTTACTTTAGACTTTTCCTTCGACTTTTTCGAACTCATCTTCACACTGCTACCATGAGAACTCATTGGTATTTGATTATTTGCAGGCTCAGATTTCGAATTTTCTTGAACTTCTTTTTGTTTTAATCTTTCACTACGACGAACGTTGATATTTTCGGACATTTTACCACAGTTAGTTCAGTGGCTAAGAAGGACCATGTAACTTATTCAGATTTACCTGTAATAAGATTATTTACAAATTCTGGCTCGAATGACCATGTAACTTATTCAGATTTACCTGTAATAAGATTATTTACAAATTCTGGCTCGAATGACCGTTTTATTACTATTGATTTTCAATCGAGCTTTTAATTAATTTTCTTGAATAATTTTATAACTTTTTTTTTTATATAAAGTCAACTTGACAACTTTATTTTTTTTTTTTTATATAAAGTCAACTTGACAACTTTTTTTTTTTTTTTTATAATAACATTGGATAACTATATTTTTTTACAATTAAAAATTAATAACGTAAACAATTAAACTAAACATATAGAGTGAACAATAAATATTGAACAGTACTATCCCATTCTCTTTGCAAAAGTCTAATGAGTTGATATGTATATGTGACGAATGGTTGTCTAGAACCAATAATATCTTATGCGATTGAGAAGCATTCGTATGTTTCTGAAAATGTTTAAGAAATATAATAAATGTCTCCTCTTGCATCCATCCTGATGGATTGCCAGCACCGATTGATCCCACCGGCGCATCTCTAATGAAATGCTCCTGGTATCTAATTCGAGGAAATACGAACATAGGTGGAATGACGTTCCCCAATGCATTAGCTGCAAATGCTAGTGTGACCAAAGTGCCCCGTTCAGCAGAGGTAAGTGCGCCCACCTGCCTTGTGCCACGTCTTGCAACAACTCTGTAACGCCTGTTTCATCAACATTATATATGTCTTGTGGTTCAAAGTGGTCACGATCCATAACGATCTGTAGATTATCATAAAACGCACTGACGTTATTTCGATTGAAGCTCGTCGCTCGAGAGAGGCTTGTGGCTTGAGCAGCTCGCACCGATAGTTCGGGATTTCTCTTCATAAATGAACGAAACCACTCCTCTCCAGCCATTCGATTTTCCAGCCAAGTGGAAGGGGTGTTTAAATTGTATTTTACGCTAAGTTCAAAGGCAAACTTTCTCACCTCTTTTGTAGAGAAACCAAAATATATGTCCGCGCAACGCATCAGGTACTTCGATAGTTGCCGCTCTTGGTCTTCATTAAAAACTTTGTTATGAGCTGCATATCCCATACTAACATTTTGTACCTGTTCATGGTCATCTTCATTTGATACATCCCTCTTTCGTTTGTATCTCAAGAGAGAGACATAGTTAACGCCATATTTTTCTGCAGCTCGTCTTAAAGAAGCCCCTAATTTGACTTCATCGTAAGCGTTCTTGTACGACATTATGTCGCTTTTACCTCTGGAAGTCTTCCTTACACGTTTCCTAGGCATCTGGAATAATTTTTTTATATAAATTATTGTTACAACCGTCCCCATGAAAATTGTTACAACCGTCCCCAACCTCCCATTTTGGTAATAAACTGTCACAAATTCGAGGTTGCTTAACCTATCTAAAACGAATCAGCGTATTACAACCTCTAACATACAACGATCACGTAAATACATTTTGAAATACTCTAATTATATTAGTATTTAAGCTATATCATAAATAAATTCGCGAAAAATACTTACTTTTGGTTGATAAAACACAATAGGCTTTCTCATGAGCGCACTTACCGCGCGAAAGGTGATGCAACACTGGAGTCGTGTCGGAACTGGTTGACAGAGTTCCCCTTTCAACGTACCCCTCCCTATCGCGCATAGTTTGAATAATATATTAGTTGTTACAACCGTACCCTGTTACAACCGTACCCAGTCTACCCTACCTACCCTCAAACGAAATAATCCAGAACCGACAGATCAGGGACGGCCCATGGCTATCCACTGGTCATAAAATTCTTCCTGCAGAAAATTGTTAAGTAAGCAGTCATTTTGAGGAGCTGCACCATTATGTTGAAAAACATGTTATGTTCACCCAGAGATAATTGTCTAAGTAATTTCTTTCAAAATTTGGCAAAATATTCGAATTTACCTATGTAGTTAGTTTATGGTCAGTACAATCAATTTACTTTCAACATTTAAATTTTCTTCGAAGAATTGTAGAGCTACTACCAGTTTGTTCCTGATTGAAAAAAATATTACATTGTCAAATTGCCAGCTCTCTTGGAAATTTTAAATCTAAATACATTGGTATTCGAATCGCGCCAGTGAGGCGAATTATGACGGTTTAATAATTTAGTAAATTTGGCTTCATCCGTGCAAGTAAGACACCCTCATAAAAAGATTTGTATTTTAATAAATATGCAG
Organism: Apoderus coryli; assembly: GCA_911728435.2. Lineage (NCBI taxonomy): Eukaryota > Metazoa > Arthropoda > Insecta > Coleoptera > Attelabidae > Apoderus > Apoderus coryli. Next base: position 1,922,852 of record OU452204.1, on the reverse strand, counting down.
GGCAGGCTTATGATTTTTATGCCTAGAACAAGCTAAATGAAAGCTTGATGTTTGAACCTGCTAGAATATCATCACTTTTGCTAGAAAACATCTGGTACCTAGCTGGTGTGAATCTTGCTTTAATGATTTTGCTCGGTTTGTAATGTTTTTTTTTGTATGTTTTTCAACAGGCTATTGATGAAACTGGTGATTTCGAAGAGGATGATGACGAAGATGAAAAATTAAAGAAGAAGAAAAACCGTAAAAGGAAGAAACGAGGAGAGGATTCTGATAGCGATGTACCGACATGCAGTAAAAAGAAAAGTCGAGCTCAAACTGCAGCTGAACTGAAATTGAAAAAACAAATGAAAAAGCTTATGAGTATTGTCACGAAATATACTGACAGGTAAGTACAAACATTTTTCAGTTTTTTTTATAACAATTACTATGCCGTGCAACAATATAATATAATAACAACCGGATAAAAATCAAATCATTAAGATGAAGAGAAAACCACGATCCCGATATCTCGTTAGTGTACTCTTTCTAGTTTTATTTTTTAGTTTTTTGATTTAAAATACATTAATACAACTTTTTCAAATTCTAAAACTGATCATACAACAGAGTGATATTGAATCATCTATGATAGCCTTGGTTTTAACAAATGAAAACTATTATTATTTTGATGAGTTTCATCCACTTTCTCAACAAATTTGTGAAGTTAAAATTGACGCAGCCTGTATAGTAAGACTAATCTTCTCTAAATATTGTCACATCTTTCATTCTTTTAAAGGGCTAGATGTATTCTAATTTTACTCAAAAATGATTCCTACGATCTTTAATATAACAGGACTCGCTTGGCTAGTTCTCGATACGTCCGTCGGTTCCTCCTAGTATCATGTTTTCAGACGGAACCCATTCAAAAGGCTATAGTCCTACCATTGTATTTAAAAGGATAGTCTGTCAGCGCTATGTACCGGCAGGTGCTGGACTCTGGTGGCCAAACTTTGAAGTACGATTTATGAATGAAAATCAAAATTCTCCTCTTTTATATATTTTGGTAGAGGGGAGCAGGCGCGGGTGAACGAACTCTTCAAACACTGAAAAGTTCCCCTCTGTTAGTTTATTTCACTCGAACTAGGGTTGCCAGACCAGATAATTTGATGTAGATGTTTCTCTACAACTGAGGTTGCCAGACCATACAATTTTGAGGAAGAACAACCAAAAATATTCGTACATAAAATTTGTTTGAAAAAGTATTCCATACTTGGTCTACAAAATCTGCTATAAAAAGTTGATGAGCATAATAACGAGGTTACTGTAAAAAATGGGTAGTGAAAAATAATATTTATTTAAGTAGATGTAGATATAGGTACAGGGTGTTCATGAAATGACTACAACGCTTAACCTCAAATTCCTCAACTAAAAATAAGCCAATCGAGGCAAATAGACATGTCATGTTGCTTCGATGTGCCTCTACAGGGCGCTAAAATTCTCAAATTTTCATCGATTTAATTTTGTAATTAAGATTTACTACTATAATTGATGTGTTTTGACGAAAATGTGATATTTTCTTCTTACTTTTGAAAACAAATTTTCGTTTTGAGTTTGGTCTAAAATATCTGCGATATAAAATTAATGTAGTGCACATTTTTTATAAGGCAGTAAAAAGGGCAAAAAAACAAAAATATCTATATTTACATGGAGAGCTATTCTTTTCTCAAGAGGGTCAGTTTTTTAACATTTATTCATTGTTTTATTAAGTATCGGTTTTCACAAAACAAACAACTTTGTAATTACTAAAGAACATTGTTTATTCCATAAACAGTAGAAATTAATAAGGATGTTAGAAAACATACAAAAATAGAGGTATAAATAACAAATAATGTGCATCAGCTAATATATTTTAATGGAGCGGATTACAAAATCTTTCAGCGACTTTTCTTTTCTATTTCCTACCATTATTCATAATCTCCAACCATAGAGCACTATAATTGAAAACAAATTTCCAGACCACTCATGAAGTATTGCTAATGGCGCGTTACCTTTTTTCAGTGGGTGGTTCGCCAGTAGCCCTATTTCCCACAACTTCAACAAAATTCTATAACAGAAAAAAAATATAGTGACAAAGAGTTGTTTTCGGCGACATCTAGCGTTGGAAATTTGCGTCACACTACCTGCCGATCACCACTGGTGAGTTGTGGATTAACGAAATGGCCCGTCTGGTAAAAGCATGGTAGTGTGAAACAAATTTCCAACATAACTAAAAGTCTTGTTACATGTAACAAGCAATTCGGAAAAATAATATAGGTGAAGTATAAATAACAATTACATTTTTTTTTTCAACTATATTTTAGATTATTTTATTGGCCTCTGGTAACGTCACTACAGTATCGCAGATAGCAAGACACAACCTGGTCATTGTCTTTATAAAAATAATGACCTGGTCTATTATTATACTGGTCTTGCGGGGGTGGCTATTCTCGTCTTTATACGTCTCAGTCTCAAACACAATTAGACATAAAAGATTACCTACTTAATCGTTCATTAATTATTTACCTGAATTTATGATCCACTCTTGACATCTGGCAGAGTCCTTGACTGGGAAGAAAAATTGCCGTAGTCCAGGAGTGTTCCATCTAGAATGTGCACAAGCGAAGTACGAACACTTCTGTCCAGACATCTATGTTATAAACTTATGTTGAAGTTTACTTTTTTTAAAAAAAGGTCTTTATTCAATTAACACATAACTTTATTTTTCAATTTTGAAATTACAGAATGAACTTCTACGATCGACAATGTTACAAGTGAATAATAATAATTATTATTATTAAGATTATCAATTATCAAGACCGCCCGAATTATAATAGAATCTCTAGACTGCCGGAATTATTATTATTAAATAATCTCTCAAGAATCTCTTTAATTGAATCTCCTTATACTATTTATACTATTTTAAAGTGCTGAATCAGATAGCTTCTATAATTTGTATTATTTATGAAAATCGTAGATTTTCACATAATTATCAAATTACTTATAAACAATAATTCGTGCTTAATTTGTAAATATTATTGGCTTTGAATTGTCTTTGAAAATGAAAAACAAAGGGTTTGAATTACTGGGAAATTGCGTATTAAAATTAGGAATATAACATGATAAATCAAAAATAAGACGTAATAATACTTATTGATCTAATATAACATCTATAACAATACATGTTTTTAGATACAAACTCCAGAAAATCCTATCGCTCATTGAAAACTCATTCGATTATCATTGTAAATTATTTTTTGTGCTATTAAGTATTTTATAAAAAAATGGATCAGAACTTACCTTTCGGCTTTGTATCTCGTAAAGAGAAATTACCTATAATCAACACAAAAAATTAGCACTATTGTTTTTACTCTTACAATAAGTAACACTGAATTTAAATTCCCACTAAATAATATTTTTTAACTTTAAAATTTAAAATCACGCTAAATATTATTTCATAGAGAAAAAGGATAAATACCTAATAATGATAATATATTTATATAGCTATCTCTGTTAAGTATAAAACTTCGTATATTTTTTTATGTACGAGTAGGACCGTTGATTGAAATATTTAAATCAACGGTAGGACCTACCTTATATATGTATTTATTTCTTATTTTATTATTAATAGATACAGTGTTGCGACTATGATGACTCAATATTATGTGATCGCCTAAATAATGAAGTCAAAGAAACTTCTTTATAATAGATATCGTTAAAACTAAGTTAATAAATGTGGAAAACTCAGATCAAGCAAAATAACATTTAATTATATTTTTGAATTATTCGTCACAAAAAAAATAATGTTGGAACCATTTATAAAATGAAAAATAAGGTAGCATCTGATAATTATGTGACGGCTGGCAACATTGTCTATGGCTGGAAGCGAAAGAAAAATACGTGAACTTATTATACATGTCCGTATGTTCAAATCACGACCTGATTGGTCGAAAAACATGGCTCCCCCACTTTTCAACCAAGATTGCTACACATTTACTATAAACCCAAATTAATGAGTGAACGACATTTTGCGACAACGCCGTCTGGTTTTTTTAGACAGGTACTAATCAAGCGCTGACAGACTATGTTTATAAAGACAATGGTCCTACTAACAAGTGGCCGGGTTTATTTAGGGTTTATTTAAGAATCACAACAGTTTAAAAGCTAACTAGAAATGAAACGAAGTGAATCAAATAAAACTTAATGACTGTTTATTATAAAAATGTACTAACTTTAAATAATGGAAAATGCAAATTAAATCAATGAATTTTATAAAAAATAACAAAAGATACAAAAGAGGTATTTACATACACTAAACGCAATAAAATTTTGTTGGTACTTACATTAAAAATTTTAACATCCTGGGCTCACTCAAATGGATCGTCTTCAAAGGAGTATAAGTTATGTTATGCGCGCGATCAAAAACTCTTATTTCTTTACTCTTAGATGAACGGTCGAGAATCATTTGTCCTAACGTCTAATTCTTACTTAAGAAAAAACTTCCCGAGCTTCGCGCGTATCAGTACGTCAGTTTCCTTTGACTGTCACATCCGAACTCTCCTCTTTTTAGTTTGTGTCAATTTTTCTTTTAATTCTTTCCCCCCTTACATTAATTTGTTCTCTATTTTTCTACTTTTTTATTGGTCCACGCTATTTAGGTACTTTATTCCTACCTAATTACCGATGCTTCCTTTATTTTACTTAGACCGCAAAAACAAAATCCAAGCACCTCGAGTGAAAATAGCGACTGTCAGTAAATTTTGTAAAATGTAAATTATGTATTCCAAAAGGAAGTTTTGTCTAAAATTACTCTCGTTGGAAATAAAAAAACGTAAGGTGATGTAACAGGAAATATCTTCTCTAATATATTCATTCATATGAATGTATAACTTTATTAATAATTAAATTAATTTATAAAATATTTAATAAATCTTGATACTGTGACAATATTTAGTTAACTAAATATTAAGTAATTAAATTATCTTTTAATATGCCTACTTTTAGCGATGGTCGATTATTGAGCGAGCCATTTATTAAACTTCCACCAAGAAAGGAATATCCAGATTATTATGAGATAATCAAAAAACCAATGGATATCACACGTATTCTTAATAGAATAGAAGAGGGAAAGGTAAGTAACCCACTGTTTTATTTATTATATCATTGCTGCTACGCAAATGGTGCAAAACCTTTAAACAGAGAAAATAAAATTTGCTATAATTTTCTAGTTTATATCTAGTTCTTTTTGGGGAGAGAACTTGGCATTGACACTTCTAGTTCAAATAAATACATAAACAAATCATGGGTGAAAATGCAATAATGTGAAACATTTATAAAAAAATAAACAATATAATTGCGATTCAAAACATTTAATTAAACACTAATATTACAATATACATACTTTGTATGGACTAAATTAGATATACATATTTTATATTTCATGTTTTAAAACTTAATTACTCTTCCGAAAAACAAAATAAGACCATCAAATTGGATATAATAGACGAATGGACGATTTGCAATGAAAACTGCTTGATCTTCTAAAATGGATGTAGGCGATATCCCAACTATATAGACAAAATACACATATAGAACTTTATTAATTATTTAATGAATTAATTAATGCTTATTCATACAACATTTAGCTCCAATGACAATGTTTATCGGGTTAGGCCGTCTTGTGTAGAATTTATTTTACAAAAAGGGGATGAAGAAAAAGAAATTCCACAATTCGACAGCCTAAGTACCCTAATGTACTACAGTTATTCAGTGGACGGCCTCGGAACCTTTACAAAATCTATCAATTTTGTGTTTAGATTGAGGTTTAAATAAAAGACCCACACACTACACTATGACTGATCAATAATAGTCAATTATTACATCTCTGCAAACATGTTCTCATAAATAAACCAGGGGGGCTTTATTTGAAATCGGTGCAACTTTGCGTGTACGCAAATGACGTCATTTGCGATTACAAAATGGTGCACGGCTTATTTGAAATGCACTGCGAGCGATATGAATTTGCACCACTCGCAACTTTTGCGCATGGGGGTATACCGATCGCAAGTCAACTTTCGTACACGCAATGCATGACAAGACGTCAGTTTATTTTTGACATTTCACATCAAATAAATTTTAATTATCGCGTGGTGGATCTTTTAATAATGTTGTTAAGCCCGGTTTAGCCAACGTTTTATGTATAACGCAGTGAATATAATTTTGTCACAGTTTTAGTGTATAATGCATAACAAAAGCGAGCGTTTATCCAACATATAGGTAGTCATAAAAATAAGCATAACCAAAGTGCCGAGCCAATCAAAATCTGTATATTATGCGCATGCGGGATGCGGGCAATAATACACAACATGATTAATGATTAATATTAAAAAATCCCGATGGCAGCCAGTCAGAAAAGTAGATTTTTGATTTATGTATTTTTTATTTATACTCGTACTTAGTCTACCACTGACACCCACTATTAATAAACAAATAATGGAATATTCTGACATTCGCCAAATATAACCAAAGTGTCATATTGACAGTTATTTTAACTGAAATACCCATTATACTATAATACATACGTAAGTACGGTCTTATTGTTATTTCACAGGTGTTTATTTGTCAAAATAATTACAGGTATAGCGGGTGATGATATTTTTTTTATTTTTCGTTACTTTATATTGACTTACATTTACTTAAATATGCCAGCGATGAAAACACTCTCTAAATAAATATTGTAGAGATTTAAGTGCGCTATCATTTGATATGTAACATCGGTATTTTCTATTAACAACGAAAAAAATATGATTTTTTTAAAACTTTGACAGGCCGCCATTCTGAAATTAGCTCTCCGATTTCAATCGCCAACGAACTCACGCGATTCCATGACCTAGCCGATTTTTTAACCAAATTTTGTTTCGATTGGTCAAAAAATGCGGCCTAGAACGTGACGCAAAGTTTCTATATCCCATATATATATATATATATATATATAACAATTTTTTCTTGATATTGGTCAACTTGTTGATATATACAACTGATTGAAAGTTATTGGGATGTGTGACCAGGGCTAGTTGAAATTAAACTCTTGTTTACAACGCCAAGCTTTCGAATTACTTTTAATTCTTCCTCAGGGCTAGAAAGTACAAAACAGAGATCAATAAACTACAATCACAATACCCATGAAAGATCCTAACCAACAACATCAACATTAACAAGGTGAGATATTGTTAATGTTGATGTTGTTGGTTAGGATCTTTCATGGGTATTGTGATTGTAGTTTATTGATCTCTGTTTTGTACTTTCTAGCCCTGAGGAAGAATTAAAAGTAATTCGAAAGCTTGGCGTTGTAAACAAGAGTTTAATTTCAACTAGCCCTGGTCACACATCCCAATAACTTTCAATCAGTTGTATATATATATATATATATATATAGAATCTTCGAAATTATTGGGACGTCGGTCATAGGGCTTTTGATAAAAAGAAAACTCTTTTTTCGCTACGCCAAGCTTTCGGGTCTAACTTTATTCCCTTCTTCAAAGGCTACAAAATTAACACAAACAAATGTACACTTTTAATACTCACAATAATCTTTATAAAGTTATACAAATCATAATTACCTAGTGTGCAAAGTGAGTATCTTACAATTTAGAAAAAATAGCATCGATATCAAACGGATCTTAATATATATTAAAAGGTACTACATTTAAACACAAATATTTCTGTATAAATATTCACTTGGTCCCCAAATATTATTGAAAGAAATATACAAATAATAGACCTGCCATCTATCCTATATCCTCGTCACTCAACGTTAATAAACCATAGGAAAAGACTATCACTACAGCACTGTCACCTACTGCAGTATGCCAAAACCAACAAAAAGCAAAACTATTTGTTTATAGAGTTCGATATTATAATCAATGTTTAGAGAAGAAGATTAACCATGTTTTAAGTAGACACCGAATAAGAAGGGAATAAAGTTAGACCCGAAAGCTTGGCGTAGCGAAAAAAGAGTTTTCTTTTTATCAAAAGCCCTATGACCGACGTCCCAATAATTTCGAAGATTCTATAATCTGACCGGTCAAAACAAAAAACAAATAAAAAATTACTATATATATATATATATATATATAAAGAAAAATGAAATAAACTAACTTGTACGAATCAAAAAAATCTCATGACACAAGCTGGATTTGAACCAACATCTCCCAATTGCCGGTCAGGTGTTTTAACCAATTAAACTATCGTGGCACATGAATGAAACTTCTTTAATTCGTACATGCCTTGCTTCCTATGTGCTGTGCTACGCCTCGACCTTTTAATTCAAAGGCAACATAGACTACACACTGACCGGCAATTGGGAGATGTTGGTTCAAATCCAGCTTGTGTCACGAGATTTTTTTGATTCGTACAAGTTAGTTTATTTCATTTTTCTTTGTATATCGGTGATATACTATACTCTGTCAACTTAGTTGAATATCTTTGTTTGTTTGTTTATATATATATATATATATATATATATATAGATAACTTTGTGTCTTGGGTTGATCAGCAATATTTTTGATTAAAACTCTTTTACGTTATGCCAAGCTTTCGATATATTTTTATATCTTCCTCGGGGCTACAAATATAAGTGTAAGCTAAGTATAAATATATATAAAATTTAAAAATATGTTTACCTTAGTATACGCGGCAAGTTTTACATTGGTAAAAATCATATAAATTGTAAATTAAAGAACATTAATATAAAAAATTTTTTCAACTTTGCAAAATAATGATTAACATTAAACATTTTTAAGTTAATTGAATTTTTTTGTGATTGACACTGACATGTTTATTCAAAAATATTTTGTTTAGTTTATTTGTGGTAAATTGTTTTTTAACTGAAATGTCAAGTTTTTTAATTAGGTTAGCAAGTAGATTCAAAAGAAATATTACTGTCATCATGGGTGTTATTATTAATAGTAAATAAATATGAATATGTATTACTGATTTCATTCGAGTCTTTCTTTTTGTTTAACGTATTTTCGGTATTATACGTTTCAAACATTTCAATGAAAAGTCTTTTATTTTGATTTTGTTCACAGGCAAGGATTTTTACATTATTTAAGTCTGGAAAATGATTTGTATTGATACAATGTTCAGCCAATGCACAAGTTTTTTTGTTAAGTCGAATATCACTTTTATGTTGGGTAATTCTATCTTTAAAAACTCGGGAAGTTTGTCCGATATATACTTGGTTACAGTCTGAACATGGTATATTATAAACTACGTTAGATTTTTTTAAAATGGAGTCTTGATCTTTAGTTTTTGTATATAAATTGTTAATCGTTTTTGATGACTTGCTGACAATTTTTAAATTTGGAAGATCTTTTTTTATAATTTTAGTTATTTTTGGGGTTATAAATTTTATATTTGGAAAAGAAATATAAGAAATTTCGTTATTAATATTAGAATCATGGTTGTTTCTAACTTGAACATTTGTATTCTGATTTTCTGGTGTATTATATAATAATTTTTGTAGTAGTTTTCGTGGATATATATATATATATATATATATACAAAGAAAAATGAAATAAACTAACTTGTACGAATCAAAAAAATCTCGTGACACAAGCTGGATTTGAACCAACATCTCCCAATTGTTTGTTTGTTTATTTATATTTATTTGCGATGAGCAAAAGAGAAATAACATTGCATTATGGCAGTGTGTAGTCTATGTTGCCTTTGAATTAAAAGGTCGAGGCGTAGCACAGCACATAGGAAGCAAGGCATGTACGAATTAAAGAAGTTTCATTCATGTGCCACGATAGTTTAATTGGTTAAAACACCTGACCGGCAATTGGGAGATGTTGGTTCAAATCCAGCTTGTGTCACGAGATTTTTTTGATTCGTACAAGTTAGTTTATTTCATTTTTCTTTGTATATCGGTGATATACTATACTCTGTCAACTTAGTTGAATATCTTTGTTTGTTTGTTTATTTATATTTATTTGCGATGAGCAAAAGAGAAATAACATTGCATTATGGCAGTGTGTAGTCTATGTTGCCTTTGAATTAAAAGGTCGAGGCGTAGCACAGCACATAGGAAGCAAGGCATGTACGAATTAAAGAAGTTTCATTCATGTGCCACGATAGTTTAATTGGTTAAAACACCTGACCGGCAATTGGGAGATGTTGGTTTTTGACACAAGCTGGATTTGTCCAGCTTGTGTCACGAGATTTTTTTGATTCGTACAAGTTAGTTTATTTCATTTTTCTTTGTATATCGGTGATATACTATACTCTGTCAACTTAGTTGAATATCTTTGTTTGTTTGTATATATATATATATATAAACTTTTGAACTGAGGTCATTTTTAGGATCCAGGGGTCATAAAATGAAGTACTGCATAAAAATGTGTCAAAATTTCGGTTGTGTCGATCTCCTGAATAGTTAGATTTTTTTTTAAAATCTACTAATAACAAAGAACATCTGTATATCTATACAACAATGGTATTTCTGTTTAGAACACACTTTTAAGCAAAATAAACAATAATATGATTATTTTTGAAAATCGAGTACAAATTTGCAAAATTGTTTAGTAGATTGGTATAGCGCCAAACAACAAACAAAAATAAGAAATCAATGCTTTACACAATACAATAAATTCACATATTAGGGAGTATTAAATAAATTACTAATAAAAACAATCCCAAAAAAATAATATCAATTTAAAAAATTCTAACCTTAAAACATCAAACCAAGAACAAATATATGTCATCGAAGACATAGAATAAGAAAGCTACGTAGTTTTCTTATTCTATGTCGAAATTTCAGAAAATCCAAACACTTGATTGGTTGATCTCTGCAAAGATAACTGGCAACGTATCGAGCACACGTTTAATCGCAATTTCAAATAAAGCTATTCGCCCAAAACAAGTTGCGCATACGAACAAATTAACGCAACTTTGCATGCACGTAAATATTTACGATCGATTCAAATAAAGCCCCCCAGAGTTTTAGCATTTTTCGGGCTTGCTAAATGTTGTGTCTTTTATTTCAATTTTAGAATTTTGATCTTTGAAATGTAAATTTCAACTTGTCATGCCCTACCAGAGACATATTCACATAGGTATATCATTGACACTTCTGCTTAAACTAAAAACACAAACATGGATTTAAAATTTGTTTATTGAATAAACAAACAATAATGTGAAATATTTATAAAAAAATAAACAGAACTGTGGTTCAAAACATTTAATTAAACACAAATATAACAATATACCTACATACCTTGTATGTACTAAATTAGAGATACAAATTTTATATTTCATGTTTCAAAACTTAATTACTCTTCCGAAAAACAAAATAACACTATCAAATTGGATATAGTAGATGAATGGACGATTTGCAATGAAAACTGCTTGGTCTTCTAAAAAGCCTGAACTCGATATCCCAACTATATAAACAACATACACAAGATTATTAATTATTTAATGAATTAATTAATGCTTCATGCAACCATCAGCTCCAGTGGAAATGTTTCTGGTAGCGCAAGCTATATTTTATAGAAAATGCTAGTTTTAACCATATAAAACTGTAGTTTATCGGGTTAGGCCATCATGTGTAGAATTTATTATACAAAAAGACAATGAAGAAGAAGAAATTCCACAATACGACAGCCTAATAACACTAATAAACTACAGATATTCAGTGGACGGCCTCGGAAATCTTCCAAAATGTATCAATTTCGTTGTTAGATTGAAGTTCAAATAAAAGATCCACAGACACAACACTATGACATACTAATACTAGTCAATTATTACATCTCTGCAAATATATGTTTTCATACACCACAGTTTTAGCATTTTCCGCTTGCTAAATGTTGTGTCTTTTATTTGAGTTTTAGAATCTTGATCTTTGAAACAATAAATTTCAACTTGTCTTGCCCTACCAGAAACATATTCATTTATGCAAAAAATTATCAAACTTACAGGAAGGTCATAGATAATTCTAGTTTACTATCAGTTTAACTAAATAATATTTATTTGTAGAGCCTATAAGCGTTACCCTTAATCGTATATTTAAAGGATTAATCAGAAAATCAGTAATTAAATTTTTATACTTATAAGCAACTGCTGACTGCATGGACAAAATGATGATGCCTTTAAATCAGTGTTAGACATCATTCCATTAAAGGCATTGTGGTTGTTTACTCATTAACTGTTTGGTATTATTTTATTTTTCATTGCAAAAAATATAAAATAGACTACCCACCGATGCAGAAGAAAACCAACTAGCGAAAGTGAAGTAAGTTTGTAAACACCATTCACAAACTACTTATTTATTACTCATAAAAGAAACTACGTTGAGTCTACTGGATAGACTTTATACTAAGAAATAGAATAATAAACACGACCATACCCGTAGCGGAGGTTCCTGCTAGCCAAGGGTTGTCCGCAGGGAACCTGGAGATGGACAGGTTGTTATAAGAGCTATGGAATACTCAGATATGCAGATGATCTAGTGAGCAGTGCCCGAGCTAAATTTATCACAATAGTCAGAGAACAAATGCAACAGGCTGTCAATCAAGTTGTGAACTGGACCTACTGAAACAGTCTCGTGATAAGCACCGAAAAAAACGACCCTAGTAGCATTCACCCGCAGCAGGAAGCTAGATCTAGACAAACGTGCGTGAGGCATTTGTCATTGTCAGAGGGATATTCGGTTAGAATCTTTACAACAATTGAGGTGTTATAGTGATTGAAAACTACCCTATAGTAGTTTACAGTTAAATGTTGAAATGAATGAATGAATTGTGCCACATGACAAGGAATACCAACAACAACTCATCCCATTCTCTCATTTGTAAAATTTAATAACCGCTGCTTGTTTGTTTTAGAATCCGCGGTCGTCACAATTAAAGTATCTCCCTTATCCTCAATATCGTTAATAGCTCTCGCTACTGCCATAATTAAAGTAATTTATAAAAAATAAATGAAAAACGATATAAAATTAGTTAAAATTATTAACATACTTTCACAAGCAAATATTGGTTATTAGGTGCCTCTGTTACTTAATATTTTAATAATAATAATAAATGATTTATTGTGAGAATGCAAAAAAAAAATACAAACACACAAAAGGTTAGAGGTTTGGCTAATGCCACTCTTCCACTCTACCTAAAAGATACAAATGTACAAAAAATAGAAAAAAAAAGAATAAATGTTACAATTTAAAAAAAAAAAGAAAAAAAGAACCCATCCACAATTAACAAAACATTGAGCCTATGGGTAAATTCTTAGTTTCACTATCTGAAATAAGTTTAATGGTAAGTCAATTATATCAATCACTTTATTTAAAAGCAGTGAGGCCATATATGAAAAAGAACACTGAAATTTTGATGTGTGATGCTTGGGGATTGTAAATGTATTAACCCGTATATTAACATCATGCACACTCGAACGTCTACACAACAAACTATACAAATACTGAGGCTCTCCGGAATGGTAGATTTTATGCAGAAATGAAGTATATAGGTACTCGAATCTGGCATTCAACTTCGGTACCCCCAATCTCATAAAAAGGAGTGACATGTGCCGCAAAAGGAACTGTGCACACAAATAGAACACATGAGTTCTGCACTCTCTGCAACTTCAACCTATTATACTCAAACAAAAAATAAACAGAAGAACAATAATCAAGTTGTGGGTAAATTAGAGCTTTAATCAATTTGAGCTTATTAGACACATCCACGAGATGTTTTAGATGATATATAGAGCGTAATTTAAAAAAGGAATTCTTGCATACACTGCTGCAATGCTCGTTGAAATTCAAATGAGAATCAATCACAACACCTAAATCGCGAACTTTTTGAACCCAAGAGATAATATCGCTGCCAATTCGAACGCTAAACTGCTGAGTAATCACACTGCTATGACGCGCATTACCAATGCACAAGGCCACGGTCTTTTTAGGATTCAAGCGCAATCCGTTATCAGCGCTCCAACCAGAAAATTGAGTTAGTGCCCTATTGATAATACTCAAGGCAGTCCCTGCGTTAGCGGAAGTGAAGGACGAATATACTTGTATATCATCTGCATACATATGTATATTGGAGTGCTGAAATGATTTTAAAATGTCAAAGATGTAAAGAGAGAACAAAAGCGGTCCAAGAATACTTCCTTGTGGGACACCACTTCTGGTTTGTGACCATTCCGCGAACTCTCGATGTTACTTTACTCTCCGCTTTCGATCATATAAGTATCCTGTAAACCAGCTAAGCGACGATTCATCAAACCCGAGGTACCCAAGTTTGGCGAGTAACAACTCAAAATTGACTAGATCAAACGCCTTACTCTGATCCAGCAAAACAAGTACTGTCAATCTCGAGTCGTCCAGAGCTGTAGCAAGGTCATTGGTGACACTGAAAAGTGCAGTTGCAGTACTATGCTTAGCGCGAAAACCCGACTGTATAGATGGCAAAATATTATGGTCCCGTACGTAATTCATAATTTGATTACCAATGATGCGCTCAAATATCTTGGACACTGCGGGAAGTATGCTAATTGGGCGCAGATCGTTATAACTTGAAGGACACTGAACTTTGGGTAACGGTATAACATTCGCCATTTTCCAAATGTCGGGGACCAGAACAGTGAGGTATGACCAGGCGTAACATTTTCATGTTTATGTTATCAATACCATAAGAATCCGATTTAATTCTCCTCGCACACCCTAAGATATCTCGACAATCGATTTCCCTAATTTGAAAAATCAAGCCATCCCGAAATTGATTGTTGTTGAAAAAACTCAAAGTATCACAACTCACCTGTGTCTGGCCCATAACGTTCAAAAAATAGTCATTAATTTCGTCTGGATTTCGAAATTCATCTGGAAGGTCATTTGAATTTTTATTGTTAGAGACGCCCCAGCGAGAAAAATTTTTCCACATTGCTCTAGCGTCAGAACGACATGATTGAATCGTCTGCCGAACGGACATGAAAATCTCTGCTTACACATATCACATCAATAAGAGACTGGCTCTTTAACGTGACCCTTGTAGGTTCACCTATTATTTGATCCAGGTCGAACTGGTCCATGAACGAAATAAACCTACCACAATCAGCAGAATTTTTATCTATTAAATTGATATTAATATCTTCCATTAACACAAGGGACCGGGTTTGAACATACAACTGCTCGAGACCCTCAGATATTCCATATATAGCCTCAGCACTAACACTAGGTGGCCTGTACACTACACACAATCCTACATTTTTATTATTAATATTAAGAACAGTAAATATTTGCTCTAAACCAGTTCCATTAATATATGACTTTACATTCTTAAATTTAACAAATGTCTTTGCATATATAGCCAATCCACCACCCCGAGTAGGCCTGTCCAGTCGAATAATATTATAATTTTTTATGCTCACAAAACTGCTAGGAAAATCAGTTCTCAACCAAGTTTCCGACACCGCCACTATGTCAAAATCCGACTCGACTACAAAGTCCTTAAGTTCATTAAAATTGGATACCAGAGAACGAATATTAATATGACCAAGTTTCAGCATTAGTTTTTTTATTTGCTTATGGTGGGGGCACCATTGATGAATTTAATAAACAGACTGGTCTCACCAGCAGTTTTTCTCCGCACTAATTCCGCACGAACGCGCTGGTAACATTCCCACTGCATCTGAGTTTGATCGGTTGTTATTGATACACCCCTGTATGACCCAGCAAGTTTTCGCTTATTTTTGAGCATTGCAAAAACGTCATCCCTGCTTGCAAGAGTTACTCGAAGAGGTTATTTTCGCGCCCACGTCCAATGCGCTTTATTTTCATATCATCAGTCCTGATTGTGGGGCAGAGAGAGTTCAACATGGTCTGGACACTGGTAAGATCATCCCGATCATTAGGGTCATTAGGCAACCTGAATATCATAATGTTTTTTTCACGCGCTTGATGCTGAGCAAATTCAGCAACAATGCTCTCATTGCAAGGCGCAGGCTGAGGTGCAGTGCCGACGTTCTTATTGAGCTCTTCCCTCATCACTGATACATCTTCTTCCAGTTGTTCTACCCTTGAATATAGCTCTGCAATAGCCTTGTGGGTGTCTTCATGATGCAACTTTATCTCCGATATGAGGCTTGCGATTTCATTCTTTTGGTCAAGAATAATGTTGTAAAGTTGTTGCATCACACCCAGTAAATCAGATATATCAGCATCCTTTTTGGTTATTAAATCGCATATACGAGCATCAGAAACCGCCGCAAATGATCCTGAGGCACGCGATGGTGCACCCTTACTCTGCCTTCCGGTGCTCTTAGCATTTTTGCAGCTCACACAAAACCATGTATATTGCTTGTTCTTCTTAGCCTTAACAAAAAGATCACCAAATTCTTTGTTCGTTAAGGCAGAGCATCCTTTGTGGTACCACGTGCGACATTCAGTACATTGAACTGATCGAGCAGTAGGTTTTATAATAGAGTCACAATCACCACAAGAATTAATACTCATGTTTAAAAATTACAGGACCAGTTGACTTTTTCCATTTCAAATGGTGGACGTATATCTACTTTATAGGTAGTACTGATAAATTCAAAGTTTTTATATTAACTACACAAATCTTATCGCAGCAAACGATATACTTAATTTAGTCAATTATTTTTAAATATTTTTATTACTATAACATTACGTTAAGAGCTCAAAATTGCATCCCCGAAAATTCACACTGCAATAAACGCATTGTAAAAATTTCATGTAAATACACTATGTAGATCACCAGAAAATTGAAAAAAACTCAGAGATCACAAAATACATGTACATTCAATAATAATATATACATCCTCTTCCATCCAACGGCAAGCGTGTCTAGCAAAAATGTTTATATATTTCTTTGATTTCTTTGATCCATCCATTTTTTGTAATACGAACACTTTTTCATATTATTGCAGAGATTTTTCTGGATGCAATCGTGCTTCCTTTGCCTCATCTATTACATCTTGTAGCGCAGTCTTTTCTTTCTCATAAGACATCGTATCTAGTATTCATTAGTTTTTTCTTATTTATTATTCTTGAACCTTGATCTTCAAATTTCTTTTATTTTGCTTGTCTTGGGCTGAGGTTCACAAACATACACATTTTTTTTTCAAAAATTAGTGACATTCGTTGACACCAGAAAAATAATTATTTGTTATAAACAAAAAGCGCGCAATTACCGTGGACACGGTTGAAACCTATTTGAGTTTTATAACGCATTTGCGATTTGCACATGAAGATCCAGAACTAAATTATATTATGGAAAACTAGTTTCATTACCCCTATTTTTAAATCCGGCAACAGAAATGAAGTAACAAATTACCGACCGGTCTGTATATTGAATTCAATTCCGAAACTATTCGAAAACCTGATCACTCGTTATCTGACGGCCACTCTGGGGCCATTGGTGATCTCCGATCAATTTGGATTTCAGGCAGGTAAATCTACCGAGCTCAATCTACTCGAATTCACAAACTACTTGTCCCGGGCTTTGGAGCACGGATATCAAGTTCATGCCATTTACACCGACTTCTCTAAGGCTTTCGACAGTGTCAACCATCGACTTCTCATTGAGAAGCTTGGGATTGTTGGAGTCTCTGCGCCTATGTTGGACTGGTTGGGGAGCTACTTATGTGGTAGAACTCAGGTTGTCCGGATCAATGAGTTTCATTCCAGGCCCATATTAGTTTCATCTGGTGTTCCTCAGGGGTCTCATTTGGGCCCCTTATTATTTAACTTATTTGTCAATGACATAGCGCAATGTTTCGTTCATAGTGAGATCAAGTTATTTGCTGATGATCTAAAGTGTTATAGGCGTATTGCAGGCCCATCCGATTGCTACCTTTTGCAGGAGGATGTTATTCGGCTTGTGCATTGGTGCGAGGCGAATGGGTTGGATTTGAATATATCGAAGTGCTTTTGCGTTAATTTTAACCGTACTAGGGATCCACTTTTTCACGAATACTTTATTGACCGGGACGCTTTGGATTATAAGACTTTGGTCAAGGATCTGGGTGTCTACTTGGATTCTTCACTGAGCTACACCGACCACATCAGGCGCGCGACATCGCGGTCCATTAAGATGTTGGGCTTCATCAGACGTTGTTCGGGGGATTTCAGTCAGATTGGTACATTCAGGGCCCTGTACACGTCCCTTGTGAGGCCGCATTTGGAGTACGCCTCTGCGGTGTGGTCTCCATCTTATGTTTGTCACACTGTCTGTATCGAGAGGGTTCAGCACCGTTTTCTGAGGTACGTTCATTTTAGACTCGGCCGTGAACGACCCGTTGATTTTAACTTCAACTACGGCGTATTGCTGAGTGAGCTGGAGTCGGCTACATTGGGCGCCCGCAGGGTTGTCAGGGATCTGATTATACTATATAAAATTTTAAACAATACTCTTTTATCTTCTAGTCTTTTATTGGTTTTCGTGTTCCCCCTAGACAAAGCAGAAGTTCTGATCTCTTTCACGTCTCGTTCCACCGCGCGAACTACGCTATGAATACCTTTGTCAGCAGAGTGGCGCGACTGGCGAATCGTTGTTCTAATCATAACATCGATTTCTTCGCACCATTTGGTGAGTTCGCCGGTCGCTTGAGGAGGGGGTCTAGAGATGAATGGTTTCCCTTCTTGTTTTTAAAATTTAAAATGATTTAGCATTCATTAATTCCTTAACATCAGCGAGCGTTGTAGTCTTGCGAGCTGTTGTACGTCGCGCAATTGCTGGTTTTTTGTTTTTTTTATTAAGTTCAATTGTAATGGATAGTCTAGAGTTATGTAAGTTTTATAATTTCTGTATTATGTTGTATGCTATTGTTTTGTACATGTTGTAATAATGGACTTTGTCCGTAGATTAATAAATAAATAAATAAATATTAATTCTTTTGTATGAACAATCATATATAATAATATGTTCTTTTGGGGTAAAGTGCCGTTCCCTCAAACCATCCGCGGGATGGAACGATGGACTTTCCTCCATTGATATACAAAGAACTAGTAATTGAAAATCGTTCTCATTAAAATGCTTTCTTCTGAACAAAGAATAGTTATAGTTCCGTGTTAAAAACCATACCGTATTTTTATTGCCTTTGGATGTTTTGCCCATTTAACCACGACAAAAACCATAATGATATTTATTCAAATTTCCAACCGGGAATCAACCCAGTGTCTCCGAATGCACTGACCCCCTCTAATGCTATGCCAAGAAGAGTAGTCAAGTGTACAAGGGAATTCTATCTTCAATTGATTTAAATTATTAGTTCCTCAATTGAAGACAATGTGACAATATATTTAGCTTAAAACTAGATTAACTTATACTATAGATTAATTAATTAATTAGCCTTACAATCTATACCAAATTAAACCAAAATAAAAATAAAATAAAAACAAATGTTATGCTACAGAAATTTTATACTTTACAATAATAACTTAAATCTTAAATCAAAACAATGCACAATCAGACGTCCAAGGCTCGCAAGTATCGAATTAGAGTCGTCCTATATGATCCCAAAGGGTCAGAAAAATAGTTGACATTATTATTTATTTATTTTATTTATTTATTTAGACTACATCTACCCAGACAGAAACACATCCAATTACAGGGCAGGTACATTACAAAACGATAAAATTAACATAAATACACGTTTCAAAATTATAAAAAATACAAATAATGCAATCGCAAAAAACAGTCAGAACGGTTTAACAACAAATATTTATCTAAAAAACACTTTTTTAATATAAGATATGGTATTAAAAAACACATCAATATCGGTACTCACCGAGTCACAAACAGAACACATCTCAAACAATGGCGAAAAAAGCAACAGGTTGGTACGTGCGGTAGGCAAGTAAAAGCTAGAACCATAATTACGCCTTCTCGTATGTGGAGCATGAAAAGGTACCATTGAAAGTAGGTCCGGAGAGTCAATGACGCCATTCACGATCCTGAATAGGAACAGGGAACATATTGTCTACGCTTATCAAGAGGTACAAAATTAAAACGACCCAGAAGTTCATCATGGGGAAATCCCATGGTTGGATACACTCCGTCACACTTAAACCACAAGTATTTCACAAATCTTCGCTGAATCCTCTCTAAGCTATTCGAGTGCAACGCATAACCAGGACTCCACACAACAGACGCATATTCCAATTTCGATCTAACGAAGGAATTATACAGTAAAATAAGAGTTTTAGGTGACACAAAATGCTTTGTATTTCTCATAACAAAACCCAGACTCTTATAGGAAGACGAAACCACATCAATCACATGCCCCACAAAACTAAGTTTAGCGTCAAAGAGCACCCCCAGATCCTTAACCTCATCGCATATTTTAAGCGGAACAGAGTCAATGTTATACACAAATTTTATTGGATTTACCTTACGAGTAAAAGTTACAGAACAACACTTATCCAAATTAAGGGCAAGCCTGTTCTGAATGCACCAGTCAAGCAGGACATTCAGATCATTCTGCAATTGAAGACAGACAGAAGCTGAGGTAATCAGTGAATAAACCTTAAAATCATCAGCAAAGAGTAGGGAGCGACATTTCACGCCATTAACAATGTCATTAATAAAACACATAAATAAGAGGGGACCCAACACAGAACCCTGCGGCACTCCAGATGTTGCACGGATAATACCGGACTTGAAACCACGGTACTCCACATACAATTTACGTTCATGGAGATAAGTAGACAGAAATTTTAAAAGATCCACAGATAAACCAAATTCCGGAAGCTTTTGCAGCAGAATTCCGTGGTCAAGCCTGTCAAAGGCTTTGGTAAAATCCGTATAAATAACGTCAACCTGACCCCCGCTATCCAAGCTTTCTGCCAAAAACTGGCTCAAAATAACGAGATTAGTAGCAGTGGATCGGCCAGGAAAAAATCCGTGCTGAATAGGCGTGATGAGCCGCTTGACATGATTAAACAAAACTTCATGCAACACGATCTCAAAACACTTGGCAAAATTCGATTGTATAGCAATAGGCCGGTAGTTTCCAATATCCTGCCTATCACCTTTTTTGAAGATGGGGCTCATCCTAGACAGTTTCCAAAAATTAGGAAACTCATTATATTTCAATGACAGATTAAATATAGTTGAAATCGGTTTAGCGAAGACTGAGGCACAGTCCTTGACGACAAAGGCAGGCACACCATCCGGACCCGAAGTATGTCTAGCTTTAAACGATTTAAGTGCTCTGAAAACATCATCTTCACCAATCTCTCTAATTTGAAGCTGCTGTAAATCGCAGTTTCTTGCGGAATCCCAAGAAAATGGAGCCGACCGCATATATGATCTTTGAAAATAATCGGCAAAAGAATTAACCATTTCTAGAGGATCGGCGAGTTCAATGTTATTATATGTCATTTTATTAGGTAAGCGGCCAGTATGTCTATGATTGCTTATAAAAGACCAAAATTTATTTGGGTTCAACTGAATCTGAGCCTCTGTTTCCCTCAAATAATCAACATACGATTTATCAATTGCAGACTTCACATAATGCCTAATAGTCCTAAACTCATCCAGACAACTATCCAGTCCTGTCCGTCTATACCTTTTCCAAACTTTAGATTTCAGCTTAATATTATATATAATATCATTTGTAAACCAAGGAGGATATGTACAATGTCTTGCGTATGTTATAGGAACAGTTTCATTGAATATCTTATTAAGAACTGAATAAAATAGATCACACGCATCATTCACATTGACACAATCATCTAAGCACGTGAAGTCCGCCGCGATGAGCAAATTGTACAAAGAAATAAAGTTAGCTTTTTTGAAATTATAAGATGGCTTCAGACTGTCGGCGTTTAGTCCCCTCACGACGCACTTCGAAGATAATTCAATATAAAGTGGAGGATGATGGGGATCAACAGGCACCACAGGATCTTCAGAACGCGACACATCAAGATCAAATCTACTCAGAACAAGATCTAACAACCTGCCATCAGAATTTAAGACATGGTTAAAATTTTTTATATCCAAAAATTCACAGGCATTATTAAATGCCATAATGTAATTATTCAAAAACTTATTCGATAAGAACTGTACATAAGAGGGAATATTAAAATCACCCAATAATATGAGTTTACCATCATTAAGGATGTGCTCGGAGTTTATGAGGTCATCAAAGAAGAGTTCATATGATGAAATAGGGAGAGCCGGGGGAATATAGACCACCATAATATAAGTAGTCACACCATTGACTGCAACCCTGATAAGCCATGCATCAATGCCCGGAACAGAAGAATGAAAATCACATAAATTAGCGCTAATCCTGTCCGATAATGCAAACAATACGCCACCCCCCCGAGACGTTCCCGTGGCAACAAAATCACGGTCCGCTCTAAAAACCTGAAACTCACCACCAAACATTTCCGCATCTAAAATGGAAGCATCCAACCAAGTCTCACTAAGGGCTAAAATATCATAATTCGAGGCAAAAGTGGAATTATAGACCAAGCCCGTTTTGGTTCTTAATCCCCGCACATTCTGATAATATATTTTAAATACTGTATCATTGGTAGCATCAGAATGAGAAATACCGCCGACAGATGGGCTAATACCGTCCGCACCAACAACTGATTGCTACATGGATGGTAAAAGTGTACGCTTAAATTCGTCAGCCTTTTGCTTGTAAAATGGACAAAGTTTAGTATCAAAAACAGCATGCTCAGAATTCGAATATTTGGCGTTAGTACAATGTATGCATTTAAGGGTTTGAGATGTACATTCAGACATATTGTGACTCAGAGAGCATTTTACACACCGAACAATGTTACTTTTACAATTTTTGGATATGTGATTGAAACCACAGCACTTATAACAAATTTTAAGATCTATTGCATCATACACAATACACTCATCCAAGTTCACATACAAACGCCGCATCCCCATGATGCCCCGATATGTGACCACATCGACATCCAAAACAGCCTGGAACACATTGACTCTATTTTTAGTAGGCCATATCTTAATAACTCTGCAATCTGAGTTCTTCAATAGAGAATTTTGACTCTTGAGCACTCGCGCCAACTCATCATTGGCGTAAGTTGCACTTAGACCAACTATCTTGATTCTAGGATTTCTTGTTTTAACCTCCAGTATGTCATAAGCAGCTGATAATTTCTGAACCGCAACAGACTTCAATGTCTCGGAATCACAAGAATTCCCGCACCCTATCAAAATACCACCATTGCTAATGTTCTTTACTTTAGATATTTGAAGATTCAGTTCCGATGGATTAATATTCTGTGCAATCTCAGCCTTGGTGGCCGCATTAGACTGGTCTCCAATTTTCGGCTTAATAGCAATCATTGAACTTTTCACAGCTGCGGCATATGACCCGGTCAGATGACCAGACGTAGACGCACTGTCGCGCGTCTCAGCCTGATTTTAGCAGCATCAATAATCTCCCGAGCAACACTGTGAACAGCCCCAGTCACTTGGCTTAAAACATTATCGATCTTAGCTTCCAACTTCGTATTAACAACAGCAACAAAGTCATCTCTGTGTTTGGCGCAGATAGTACAGTACCAGTATACACCGGCGATGTTTAGGTACTTCAAGGCATCAATAGGTATCTTCGTACATGAAAAATGATAACTACGGCCGCAAAAACCCGCACAAGAAATTGCGGATTTCAACTGAGAGATAGTTTTACTGCATTGTGCACACTCACCATTCATTGTTTAGAGCACTAGCGATGCAATCCACACAATAAAAAGCGAACAAGCGTCAAGATAACAATTAATCCAGACACACAAAAAAAGTCCGATAAAAATTGGGACTCTCCAACATACACTTAACTAATTAATTAGCCTTACAATCTATACCAAATTAAACCAAAATAAAAACAAATGTTATGCTACAGACACCGAAATTTTATACTTTACAATAATAACTTAAATCTTAACAATGCACAATCAGACGTCCAAGGCTCGCAAGTATCGAATTAGAGTCGTCCTATATGATCCCAAAGGGTCAGAAAAATAGTTGACATTATTATGTATACCAAGACTGTTACTCAACTGACATGCTCGAAGTAACGGTGCCTTTGTTCCATAGTTTGTACGCACTTGGGGTATCCTAAACAAATTACTATTACGAATAAAAAATTGGGGCACGTTTAAGTACACCTGCTCCAGTAAATGTGGACAGTCAAATATATTGTTAATTACTTTAAAAATGATAACCTGGCTTGTAAAAACTCTACGGATTGCTAAAGGACGCCCTGTTCAATCCCTCTAGGTGGAAAGACATCATCAATTTTAAAACAAAGATACCTAAGAAACTTTTTTTGTGATAATGTAATTTTTTAGTTTGAAAGATTGACTTAACCATGTTTCGGAGATTAATGCGACCTCAAATTTCATTTCAGATCAAATCTGAACAAACAACCTTAGTATAATTCGAAGTTATAGTTCTTGCATTCCACTGAATTAGTTTAAGCAAAGATTAATGTACACAATAGATAGTCAGCGTATATGGGAAATAAAACAAAAATTGAAACTGTCTCGACACGAGCTACATCTATTAGAAAAACATGCAACCATGGAAATTGTAGATGGCGTTATATGTATTGTGTTGAAATAAAATAATCATATGGGCAATGTTAGACAAGGACGAGTATACTTTCCCCTACGAGGTGGGAGTTTGTTTTTATATTATAGGTATCATATATGTACTACTGTGCAGCAGTGTTTTTTGTCGGGTAATATAAAATTATATGGTATAGCTATTACGCAAAGATTAATGTGTATGTACGAAAATAAAAAAAATACTATAATAGTATAAATATACAGGGCTGGTTAATTAAATGTTTTAGATAATAATTTTAAATGACTAAAATAATATTATTTTAGTCATTTAAAATTAAATGACTAAAATAATATTATTTTAGTCATTTAAAATTTCGGATATAAGGATGCATCAAAAAGTTATATTTAAATTAACGAAATTTGGCGTTATAGATAGGACTTCCGGTTATTACCTGATTCAGTTTTAAGGATCAAACTCAAACAGCAGATTCAACTTGTCGTTAACATTATGAAAAAATAAATCTCAGAGGCGGGTAAATTAAAGGAGCATACAGGCGTGAAATGCTACCCTAACTTTTTTATGCACATTTTTTGCGTGTGTTTCAATTCGGAGATGTAAAATCTAACAAATTATATACGTAATAAATGTATCCTTCTGTGATATTGATAGAAAGTCATCGTTATCGCGTAATATCGATTTTAAGAAATATTAATATTAAAAAGGCTGTGCTTTTTACAAGTTGCTGAAGTAAATAAGGTTTGAAATTTGCAGCATGACAATAATTATTTAAAAAAACACGGTTTCGAAATGCAGGATGTAAAAAATTACAATTTTTCATCTGTTTTTAATGAAAATTTAAATCTATTGAGAAATATGGTTCAGGGTTTTTGTGAAATGTATTTTACTCCAAAGATTCTACTCATCGATTATAACCGAATTAATTTACTCAAAAATATCTATACTAGTAAAATAACACAATTATCTACTATTTACGAACGCCTATGTATACAAAATTGTTATGCTGCATGTTGCAGGTTATCCGTTAAGTGGTTTTTGAGTTATCACGGATACAATTTTCTTCTGACCCTTTTATAGAATTTTCACGGACGCCTATGGAACATTAATTTTTGTCGTGTATTTTTAACACCAATTTAACTAGTTAAATATAAAATTTTTTACATTTTAATTTTTTTATTTCACCCCTTTTTTTACTATTTACGAATGCCTATGTAAATAAAAATTTTATTCTGCATTTTTTAGGTTATATATGAAAGCTATATATAATTAGCCAATTTTTCTGGTATATTTGGGAAACATTTTTTTTTTGTTTTTGACCCTTTTTTAAGACTATTTTCGAACGCCTGTGTGAACTAATTCTTTTATGTAACATTTTTTAGGTTATATTCTATCACAACGATAAAAAATTATTCAATATTTCGGATAAGTTTAAGAACTATGATTTTTTTTAATTTTTGAACCCTCTTTTAAACCCTTTGCCTACGCTCAATGTTTCCCAAAACCTAATCAGCTCCTTGCCATGTCCAATAGTATTTTTGTACCAAATTTGATTAAAATCTGTTAAGCGGTTTTTGCGTTTTCGTGGATACATACAGACAGACAGACATTTTTTTAAAACTACTTATTTATGTATAAAATGACCAAAAACAAGTATTTCCGGTGAAATTAAAAAAAAAATTTTTTTCATGAAACTAATAGTCTCCATATACTATTACATATATGATATGGAGAGCTAAAAATATTCACAAAAAAATAACTAAGCAGCCAAAGATTAACTTATTAATCTTTGGTAGTATCAAAGATTAAATTAAATTTAATATATTAATTCTCTTCAAAACAAAATCAGTAGGTATGAAAACAATGAAAATCGCAATAACAGAGACAGACTATTATAATAGGTATACCTAATATAATATAGGTAGCAATGATAATTTTTTTTATTATAGGTATTATAAGATCTACAACAATCTTGTTACATCTTTGCCACATTGTCTACGTGAAATATTTAAAATATATGTAATAAATTGAAAAAGTACCTAGTCCATTCTTAAGTGGAGTTATAATTTTGACAAAGAATAATGTACATTAATACCTATTTGATTTCGGTATTGGTATAAAAGTCTAATATCCACGAAATAAATTTAATATAATAATCATTAATCCATGTCATACAACATGTTTCAAGACTAGACCAGTCCCATAATCAGTGGCGAGCAATAATTAAATCAAAAGCTTTTAGCTTTTATATATTTAGATTTTTTTATATTCATCAACAAATTATTACAATGGAGTCAAAAGTATGTTTCTATCTAAAAGCTTTTCATTTAACGATTGTTCGCCACTGATCATGGGACTGGTCTAGTCTTGAAACATGTATGACATGGATTAAATATTATTATATTAAATTTAATTCATAGAGATTAGGCTTTTATTTCAATACTGTACTTGTAATAAATCACCCTGTGTGTTTCTTTTACCGACGAATCGGCAACAGCACGACACACACCACATTCGCTTGTTTTTTTTTCTACCCTCCCTGCGTATCCCCTCCAGATTAATACAGAATTTCATCAATTTCTCTCTCTGACAATACAGCATTGCCGGTGCATATCTGTTGCAAATCATGTAAATAATTGTTATACGTTGCGTTTTGTTTCTGATATTAATAAACTACAAAACGGTTTCTGGCTGTGACAATACTGCTCTATGCTGTACACGCTAGTATACGCCACGTAGTGGCAGGCATACTTAGAGATGTTCTGATTTTAATGCATTGGGCTGACTATCTATTGTGTAGATTAATCTTTGGTTTAAGATTGAATATATTATTATTATATAATATTACTATTGTATGAAATATTATTTATAGATTGCTCTATTGAGGACAGGATTTTCGATAAATCAAAATCTTCTCTATTTCTGTGAAAACGGTTTGAAGTATCTGTCCAATTCCTTTAATAAATTAAATTTTTGCTAAATCGAATTTGGTGACATGAGGGTTGCTTTAGATAGATAGACCACAGAAGGATGAAGGAAATTCTCATTCTATTGGATCAAAGTTTGCTGAAGTCGAAGCTTTCCTTTATATTTTTGTCTGCTGACAGTTAAAAGAAATATTCTTGGTACGACTAGTTTGGAATGGAAGAGACTGGGTAAGGCAGGGAATTCCAAATCATTCACAGCTCGAGGTGTGAATCTGGTTACTGGTACCTACTTTTTTTTTGGGCTTCTTTAAATGAAACATTGTATTGTGCCTTTGACTGGTTTAATATGTTACATACACTGGACATTTTTGAGTTGATGCCTTGGGACTTGCAGTAAATGCATGAGATTAATTGACATCTTCCTTCATGTGCAGTACCACACTTTTAACACATCCTATTTTTGAGCGACATTGCCGAGCAGTATGCCCATACAACAAGCACATGAAATATTCCACTACCGGAGTGAAATCATTATATATAATATAATAAAACTTTGGGATGTGTGTCCCTTCAAATTTTAGATCGGCCGTGTTGCTATGGGAATCCGTGCAGTGGCCATTTTTGTCTAACAATCTTGTTATACGGAAGTTAGCTCTTAAACGAAATTATTTCATTGTAGGTTTTGGCCAGAATTATATATGAATGAACTTTACTAAATTTAAATTAAAAAAAAAGTTGTAATAGCATTCCAAACGATTTAATTCAAGACTAATTCAATAATATATGCAAGTTTTAATGTACAAGTTATTCAAATATGCCACTCTAAAATGTAATGACTCGTCCGAAAAACAAAATAACACCTTCAAATTGGATATAATAGATGAATGGTCGATTCGCAACAAAAATTGCTTGGTCCAGTTGAATCACTAAAGTTTTTATCCCAGTTACTACAACAAAAAAACAAAGAAATACTTGCGAAGTTGAATTGCAATTATTAATTTTCTGAACAATACTCACAGTGACATATTTTATTTTATATTTTTATTTACGATACATTGCTCAGACAGATAAATAATCCAATTAAAGGGCAGGAAAGATTACAGTATTATCTTGACATTCTTTATACAAGATAATGATGTATTAAAAATATAAATTTGCTCGGACGCAGAGTTACAAGTACCTTTTGCACATAAAATATAAAGGGGAACGCACCAACAAATTAGTACGCGGGACAGGAAAGTAAAATACGATTCCTTTATTACGTGTAATTAGATTTGGGCAACAAAAAGGAATGAGTCTTAAAAACTCTGGACATTCAAGAAGTCCACTAATAATTTTAAGAAGTAATACTAGAGCTGAATATTCTCTACGAGTATTTAATGATACTAAATTAAAACGGTTTAGTAGAATATCATGAGGAAACCCAAAGGTTGGATAAACCCTATCAACCCGAAACCACAGCAACTGGGCAAAGCGACGCTGGATGGGTTCAATATTAGTTATATATGGCATACATAGGATTCCATACAACAGATGCATATTATAGTTTAGATCTGACAAATGCGTCAAGAAGAACAATGAGTATCTGAGGTGTCACCAACTCTCAAGTTGCGCATAATGAAACCCAGAGATCTATAAGATGCTGAAATGATATTATTGTAATGATTAGTAAAACTCAGTTTACGATCAAACCAAACCCCTAAATCTTTAAACTCCTCACAAGTTGTTAGTGGGCTATTATTTATAGAATATGAAAATTTAATACTAAAACATTTATCAATATTCAGATGAGCTTACTACGGACACACCACTCATAGACAATATTTAAATCTTCAGTAAACTTTTTTTAATGTTTCTTGAAAATGAGGCTTCTACCAGGTACTGATCAAAACCAGGGCATCTCATATGATAATATTGTTATTGAGCGTTCACTTGATGAGCCTACCTGCATATTTGTAAAACACCGAGAGGTGAACTATAGATGAAAGAGAATAAGACAAATCCAACTAGTCCGATATATATGTGATCAAGTAGTTGCTTAATCACAATTAGTATTTTAAACGTGCCACATTATACACTCTAGGCGTATTAGCATTTTTATTATCCCGGCTTAAGAGGGGAATCCGAAATGGTTACTTACAAAAATGACCGATGGTGGCGCTAGTGAATCTCATTGCATTCCGAATTATTCATTTCTTAACTTAGAGTAATTTTATAGAATATTTTAATACATTCTTCTCCTCAATAGGTGTCGCCAAAAACTAATACATAGTGACCCTAAAATGTCATATTTCTATTTTGCGTAAATTATGTTCACATTCTTTTTTGTGCTCGTATTCTTATACGTTTGATGCTTATCTTCGCTTAGACTAGTTATAGTTATATACTATTATACATAAAAAGGATGAATGTAAAAAAACTGGTTTTATTTGCGATAAATAGTCAAGATTTTTAAATATTTTCACAAATTGATGATTTTTGTGAAAACCGTAAAACATAGGTAAATGACACCTTAAAACGAATCCCAGTTATTTTTGAGGGACTATTAAAATACTCCCATACAGGGTGTTCTATTTAAAAAAACCAGAACTATGATAATACATACTTATCTCTTCTTTGGACCGCCCTGTATGCTTGCAGTGTTTTTCAAAATGTATTAGGGTAGCCCTGTTGTTTTAGTTTGTCAGTTTCAAAACCATGAGACGCTTATTTCATGCATCAAAGAGTGTCTTTCCTAATAGTATACAATGTGTCCAGAAACTAATGGACCAAGCGAAAGCCACAAATTCTAGAGCAGATTTCATGGCAATTCAACGCCAAACTTCTAATGCAAAATTGCTTCTGAAAGGAATTATAGTTTTTAAAAGATGGCGGCTTAGCATAGGTTTTTTAAAGGTATCGCGAAAGCGCCTTTAGCCATTGGAGTGAAAGGTGAAAAAGATATTTCCCTAAATAGAAGCATTCGTTAGCCATACACTGCTGAATTAAATTGCGAACTTAGGGGTCTAAACGGGTATCAACGGACATTTTTAATAAAAAACTTCTTTTTCACTAACTTTTGGAGAATTCTGACATCATTCTTTGGAAATATGAGGTATTCTTATCTCAATATGATAGAATGCTGCATTTTCGAGAAAAATTAAGTTTTAGTTTAATATGCGGTTTAACATAGTACCTATCTATTTGATTTACGATTGGTACAGTGATTATTTTAACAGTAAAAATTTTAAAATTTAAGTAGGGTATTAGGTATTGTGAGTCTATACAGGGTGTCCCAAATATAAGAAATGAACCATAGTTGTGTTTTTTTAAATGGAATTCCCTGTATATGAATATATTTTTGGATTCCCCGTTCAAAATAAACCTAACTTTCATTAAAGTACATCTCACCTAAACCTGACAGTTTTTTAAATATTTAAATTTTTATAAAAATATAGACATAATATGAATGAACAAATTCACACCTATTTGTTTGTTCTTTTTAAGCCAGTCTGGACTGATAAATATACCCACTCATCACTTGTTACGCCAAATATAAAAAACCCGCAATACTAAATACAGGGTGTCCAATAATATAATTTATATGAACGTAAAGTTTAATTCTAAATAACTTGTTTATTTCAAATGGAACACCCAGTATATGAGGTCAAAATTAGATGCATAAAGTAATTATCTGTCAAATATTATAATACTTGGAAAATGCACATATTCATGATATTAGGGAAATTTGAAATTGAATCTCTTAGTTTCATGTCGACCACCATGTATTTGATGATGCAAAAATTAAAGTTAAATTAAAGTTTTCTTATAGATATGTATACTTATCTTTAATTTTGCATGGAAGAGGCACACATATTGGCAATAAGAGGAAGAATTTTCAAAAATATAATATTTATCAAGTCAGCCATGAGAATTTGAGAAGATAGAATACATTTCTTTTAATTTGATATTTACTGTCAAATAGTCTGTTGAAAATTCTTACTTAAGAGTTGAGAATTTTTCAGAAAACAGTTTTTTATCTGTGACATTTGATTTAATTCAATTCAAAAATGCGAACCTATTCCAAAGGAAAAAGAATAGACATGATTTTTATTCTGGGAGAATGGTCCAAAAACGCTTTACTGGCATCGCGAGTTTACGCTCAAAGGCTCCTGGCGCAAAATCACCCCAAAAAAGCGGTCTTCGAGAGACTGTTAAGGCAGTTTAACGAAAGATACCACCCAAACACAGTGCAACTGCATCAATAACTTTTCAATATTGATTTTAAATCGTGTTGAATTTTGTACATGGGCCAGGAACAAAATCATCGCAAATGAAAACTTTTTTAATAGAGGAGATGAAGAACCACATAAATGAAGCGTTTAGAAGCGTTACACCAGGTTAAAGTTGTTGAAGGATTTAAGAAAAGGATTCATATGTGCCTAGAGTCCAATCATTTTGAACATTTATTATAAAATTTATCAGTTTTTATGTAGGTATATCTTGTTATTTAATTTAAGTGAAAAATTTATTTATTTATTATGTTATTGTTTAAATTATGGTTTGTCAAATTCTCATGGCCGACATGACAAATATAATTTTAAAAAATTCTTCCTATTACTACCAATATGTGTTTTTTCCATACATTAAAAAAATATACATATCTATAAGAAAACCTCATAGTGATTAATAGATAATTAATTTCATCATGATCAAATACAGGGTGGTCTACATGAAATTAACAGGTTCAATTAAAAATTCGCATAATATTATGAATATGTGCATTTTCCACGAAAACGTCAAGAGTTATCCATAGGAAAGTATTATAATATTTGACAGAGAATTACTTTGTGCATCTAATTTTTACCTCATATACCGGGTGTTGCATTTGAAACAAACAAGTTATTTAGAATTAAACTTTACGTTCATATAAGTTGTATTTAGTATTGGTGATTTTTTATATTTGGCGTAACAAGTGATGAGATATTTATCAGCCTAGACTGGCTTAAAAAGAACAAACAAATAGGTGTGATTTTTTTCATTCAAATTATGTCTATATTTTTATTAAAACATAAATATTTAAAAAACTATCAGGTTCAGGTTAGATGTGCCTAAATGAAATTTAGGTTTATTTTGAGCGGGGAATCTAAAAATTTATTCATATACAGGGCATTCCATTTAAAAAAATGCAACTATGGTTAATTTCTTATATTTGGGACACCCTGTATAGACTCACAATATTTTTAAAATGTAGCCATAAATCATTTTTATCGAACCCACGAATAAAACTTTAAGGAAATTAAATAGTTTAACCACAGTATTCCGTGTCGTATGGCGTGAATAACCCTGTATATACGTTCCAACTACCTAATTGGTGAAATTTTAACCGCTATTTAAACCCCCACCAAGGGTATCTTATAATTTTATAATAACTACCAGTCGGGAGTTCTTGTAATCTCTCTATATATCATAAAAAATCGGTTGTCACCCTAAAACTTTCCCGACTAGTTATAATATAATCAAAAATATATGACCTGCGTAACGAAACAGAATTTTAATAATTATTATAATTGTATTATTTCCACTAAACTAACGTAACAAACTAACTACTCATACTTTATTCCTTCTTGTATTTATCCTCTAACAGTAGGTATACCTACATTATATTACCATAGATGTTTATTTATTCTCTGATATTACTGTACATGGCTAAAGTTAATAATCCCTACTCCTAGTACATACGCATATACATAATATACTATACCACATACAACTAAATATTAATAATATAAGTAGGACAAAACCATTAGATTTTTGTCTCACTGTGTATAAACAGCGCCATCTCTTCAATACTGTCCCAACTACGCATTATTTGTTTGTTGCCTACATTTATAAAAAAATTATAAGAAAATGGCGGATATTTGAAGGGAAATATGAGGGATTTTTTTAAATATGGATATTGTCTAATACAGAAAGTTTTCACGTACAATTTTAATTACAAGTGATTGTTAAATATGTAAATAAGGTAATAAAGTAATATTATCATTATTAAATATTAGAATCATAGCACAAAATGAGGAAAAAGTTGCTGACTTTGAACTCAATTTATTAAGTAATTATTTATTGTTGTAGCCTCAAAATACCTTATTACCTAATCCAAACCTTAGTCTTTAAAACCCTATTAAAATTTTTGCTACCAGATACGTATTAGTGGAGATTTCCATCCACAAAAATATATCTGTAAATGTGAAAAAATTACCCATGTTTGAACTCAATTTATGAGTTAACTGTTTAATCTTTCCCCTTGAAAATACTTCATTACCTAATCCCATCTTTTGTCTTTAAAATCCTATGAAAATTTTTGCTAGCAGATACGTCTTAGTGGCGACTACCATGCGCAAAATTATGCCTGCAAAGCGAAATATGATGATTTTCTAACTCTGTTTTTGAACTAACTATCCAATATTTCAACTTCAAAATACTTCAATACCTAATCCCATCTTTACTCTTTAACTCCCTATCAAAATTTTTGCTACCAGATACGTATTAGTGGAGTCTACCATGCGCAAAAATAGGTCTGCAAGCGATTTTATTCAAACGCCCCTCTTAATATTTTTTGTTATAATTATCTCTTGGATTGTGATAGTTGTCAAGAGATATATTTTTTAACAAGTATTTTTAGTACTATAATATGATAACTATTACCTATTTTGTTAGTATATTTAATTATTTTTAACTGTTGCAATATGGCGTTTTGGAGACCATTCGAACATGATAATTTAAACTGTAGTGTAGAATTTAAAAATAAAGATTTACATGTGCAGTGCCAACGAATAATTATGTAATAATATGTATGAGTGCCTTAAAAACGAACATGAAGAACAATGTGATTTAAATATCTATAAACAAAATAACAAGCTGACTAAATTATCAGTCTCAACATTTGTTATTAGTTATCGAGTGATTCGAAAGGGAAACGTAATTGACCTAATGTAAAAAGAAATTCATGAGGAAAATTTTGTATCTTTTTTATAACCAAATAAGGTGCCTAGTTTAGATAGGGTTCAAGAATAGCTTAAAAACTACGGAGAATATAATTACAGTTGCATGGCCACACTGAGGGAAATACTAATAGACAGCGGATTTAATTATAAATAAACTGTTGCCCTCGAGGCACGAATAGCTCTCCATATTTAAGTGTAAAAGTAATAATTTTATGACCTTTTTGGCACTTATCTAAATTTAATAAATTTTTGTTTTGTTTGAGACATCGGCTATTTTTTTTAAGTATCGGGTTTTGTTCATTTTTCTTCTCTTTGGAGGCACTATTTATACGTACATATTTTATATTTCAGATCTTCTAGGTCAAGTTCTTGTACGCAAAATAATTGATTTTTTTAGTTTTATTATAAAATTTATGTTGCCCCCTTTTCTACCATTTACGAACCCCTATGTAAACAAAATTGTTATGCTACATGTTGTAGGTTATCTTGTATCAAAGCTATATATAAGTAGCCAATTTTTCTGTTATATTTGGAAAAACATTTTTTTTCATTTTTGACCCTTTTTCGAACGCCTGTGTAAACCAATTCTTTTAGTAGTGATGCAAAATTACCGGTAATTTATTTTTTGGTAAGAACATTGGAAATATTACGTAATATTACGTAATTTTAGGTAATATTAGGTAATATTGCTGAACAACTTAGAAAAAGCTGGTTTTACAATATGCAAAGAAGCTTTAACAAATTAAACAATAATTGCCTCAATTACCTATATGGCTCTAAAAGGTCAATAAAACACAAAATAAACTGAAATCTGAAACTATATAGTTCACACAATTCTTAGATAGGCCAAAGAATAGGTACATATGATAAAAATAGTTTTCAGTCGGCAAAAATAAATATTTAGTCATTATTTGCTAAACCCTCATCCGCAGACGAATCTTCGGATAAATCAGATTCAGTTTCATTAAAAGTATTTGTAACTGTTGATGGGGTCATTAATGCAACATTTTTCATTTCGGTACGGTTATTGTGTAAGAATTTCCGATTAGTAAAAAAATTTCATGAAACTAATAGTCTCCATATATACATATATTACATATATGATATGGAGAGCTAAAAATTGACAATAGAACGACTCTAATGGAATCAAGAAAGATTTGCGGGAAGAATGCTTAAAAAAGATTAAAGATTATCGTCAGTCAGGTAGTTATACAGGGTGAGTCACGAGGAACTGTACATACTTCTACCATAAGTAGAGGCACGTTAGGGGATTATCAAATGACCATTAAAAAATGCCTCCTTGTTTTGATTATTAATATACAGGGCGAATTATGGATCTTCACCAAAACAATGTTTCGTCATATCTTTTCAATGATTAAGTCGATTTATCTCGTTTTTTATAAAAGTGTGTATTGGTGTCTAGCAACTAACTGACATTCAGAATTGAAAAAATCCAGGTCCGTCTTCGAGAAAATTTGTGAGACTGCTTCATATTCAACACTTCACCCTGTATATGATTTTTCAAAAATCTGATATAATTTTTTCAGAAAGCATAAATAGACAGTTAGACCTGGGTATTTGAATTTTTTGTTACACTCACCTCACATTTCCAATTAAAGATTCATTTTAGAACCAAATTTAAAATTGGCAATAATGAAGTATCTTACTGTACAATAATGTTTAGTTATTAAAAAGAAATCTTCAAAATAGACAGAAACGACACACACTGTGCTCCAGTATGGTAAATACCATAATTTGAATTGATTTACAGTGCCGGATTTAAAAATCTGGCATATCTGGTTCATCCCAATAATTTACCCTGTATGTAACTTTTTCCACCCGTAATAGACAGAAAACAGATAAAAAATGATTGTAATAACCTAGTTTTCTTATTTGTTTGAGGAAAACTCATGTGTCTAGTTATTTTAATCGGAATGAAATGAACAAGCCAGGGAAATGTTTATTCATAAATTAAGAAATAAAATAAAAAACAATAACCAAACAATAAAACAGTTTTAACAATGTGGAACAAAGTAAAAAACAATTTAATAAACATTACAATTATAAAAGATGTTCA
The DNA here is from genome assembly GCA_911728435.2 of Apoderus coryli. Taxonomy (NCBI): domain Eukaryota; kingdom Metazoa; phylum Arthropoda; class Insecta; order Coleoptera; family Attelabidae; genus Apoderus; species Apoderus coryli. Next base: position 1,886,257 of record OU452204.1, on the reverse strand, counting down.
AAATGAAATCCATCTGCCTTAATACACTTTCCTTGACAAATGTATAAATGTGTAATGGACTTTCTGATTGTCAGTGTGTCATTTCTGGTAATATTGCAAGAGTGAATAATTCTGTTAATGAGCTGTTGTGTTTTATAATCGTAATGTTTATTCTATTGTTTTTACTTTGTTTTACACTGTTAAAACTGTTTTGTTGTTTGGTTATTGTTTTTTATTTCATTTCTTAATTTATGAGTAAACATTTCCCTGGCTTGTTCATTTCATTCCGATTAAAATAATTAGACACATGAGTTTTCCTCAAACAAATAAGAAAACTGGGTTATTACAAACATTTTTATCTGTTTTCAGTCTATTACGGGTGGAAAAAGTTACATACAGGGTGAATTATTGGGATGAACCAGATTTTTAAATCCGGCCCTGTAATTCAATTCAAATTATGGTATTTACCATACTGGAGCAAAATGTGTGTCGTTTCTGTCTATTTTGAAGATTTATTTTTAATAACTAAACATTATTATACAGTAAGATACTTCATTATTGCCAGTTTTCAATTTGGCTCTAAAATGAATCTTTAATTGGAAATGTGAGGTGAGTGTAACAAAAAATTCAAATACCCAGGTCTAACTGTCTATTTATGCCCTCTGAAAAAATTAATTATTATTATTATTATTAAATTTGACATATGTTAATTATTTCCTCACAAAATGCGTATATTAAAATAATACGGGTTATGCATATCAAACTTCCTGCATAAATACGAATTAACTATAACAATAACAAAAGGCCTTTATTTTAAGCTCGGCGAATCTCAGCAAAGCTTTTCGCTTTACCGAGCATGCCAAATGTTACTACAATAATAAAGTGTACATTTTTTTTACAAAGAATTAAATTAAAATACTGACATATTAGATAATAAATTATAAATATAGTAAACTTTAAAGTATGGAGAAAGATGTAGGAATATAACATAAAAGATACAAATAAAAAGACAAACTTAACATTCAAACAATTGTTCTTGAAATGTTCTTTTAAACGTCTTTTGAATGAAAATAATGATCCATTTTTTTATCTCCAAAGGTAAAAATTTGTTCTACATTATAAGAGAAAGCCTTTTAAAGGTGTAGTGCGGTGTCCAGGTATTGAAAACATATACAGGGTGGTCCAACGAAAAGTTTGCACCTAGCTTTTCTCTTTTTTTTGTAGTCGAATGCGAAAATGCTCGGACACGTCGATTTTGCTTTTGAGGGGGACACATTTTAAACATATTTTTCGATCTGCGCCTTTAACCCCCTAGCGGGGGTGAGTAACAACCCTAAAATTTTAAATGGAAAGAGGGGTCTAATGACATATCATTTGAAAGGACACAAAATTGTCTTTCTAATGATACCCTATTTGTCGAATTTTACTAAAACAGTTAATACGAAAACGACTTTAAAGACATTAAGCCGATAATTTTGGTATTAATGAGAAATACAAATAAGTTTTAATTATTGCGAGTGAAAACACCTGCAATCGTTAGTACATTCCAATGTTTGTTAGTTTTAACATTGCTTTGTAAAAAAAGTAAACAAGCTGTTAAATTGATTTATTAAAACGTTACATTAACAAATGTTGAAAATGTGACCCATTTGATTCCATACAATAATACAGATTTTGTTCAAATCTATTTCTAACATTTTGTAGCATATCAGGTGTTATGTTTCTGCACTCTTCTGTAATGCGTTGGCGAAGATCTTCTATGGACTCGGGCTTCGTGGCAAAACATTTATTTTTTAAGTGCCCCCAAAGAAAAAAGTCTAAAGGCGATAAATCCGGTGACCTGGCAGGCCATTCAATTGGGCCCCTCCTTCCAATCCACCGTCCAGGGAACCGGTCATCTAAGAACTGTCTTACAGGAGCCACATAGTGCGGAGGTGCTCCATCTTGCTGGAAATAAAGCCGATCAGCAGTATGATTTTGGTCATCTTCTATTATTTGTGTTATTAAAGGATCAATTGTGTCTTCAAGCATGTTTAGGTACACTTCACCAGTTAAATTTCCAGGAATAAAAAGTGGTCCTATAATATGATTTCCTAATATGCCACACCAGACGTTTATTTTTTGAGGATACTGGGTATGAACCTCACGGAATAAATGTGGGTTACTGTCATCCCAGTAACGGCAATTGTGCCTATTTACAGCTCCATTCAAATAAAATGTGCATTCGTCGGAAAAACAAATGTTAAATAATAATTGCGGATCTTCAATTAAACGCTGGCTCATTGCTTCACAAAATTGCAGCCTTCTATCAGGATCATCCTCATTTAGTTCCTGTACTAATTTGATTTTGTACGGATGAAATTTGTACGCTTTTAAAATTCGTATTATGGACGAACGGGAGACACCTGAGGCTTCAGCTAGTTGACGGGTACTTTGACTATGATCCATTTCAACATGCCCTAAAACAGCGACTTCCACAGCTTCATTTCTGATCGGTTTCTGCGGCTGGTGTTTTACATTACAGACAGATCCGGTATCTACAAACTTTTTAACTAACTTGCCAACGTACACATCATTCACATTTTTATCGGGATGTCTCTCATTAAATAAGCGAGCCGTAAGTCTAGCACTACTATTATTTTGAAAATAAAGTTTAACAATTTCAACTCGTTCTAGAATGGAATAAATCATTTTGTACGGTAAAAGTAAAATAACTTGAGAAGCAACCAAACTGAATCAATGAAAAGACTAAAATAAACGGTGTAAATTCTTTTCCTACACGTATCTGCAGTTTTTATTTCAACAAAAAACGCAAACGATTAGTGAGGAATTTAGTTCTGATAAATAAGATAGTGTTTTTGAAATCCCGTTTTTCTTCAAAGTAAATAATTTAGAAATGATTGTAGTTGTTTTCAGTCGTAATAATTAAAACTTATTTGTATTTCTCATTAATACCAAAATTATCGGCTTAATGTCTTTAAAGTCGTTTTCGTATTAACTGTTTTAGTAAAATTCGACAAATAGGGTATCATTAGAAAGACAATTTTGTGTCCTTTCAAATGATATGTCATTAGACCCCTCTTTCCATTTAAAATTTTAGGGTTGTTACTCACCCCCGCTAGGGGGTTAAAGGCGCAGATCGAAAAATATGTTTAAAATGTGTCCCCCTCAAAAGCAAAATCGACGTGTCCGAGCATTTTCGCATTCGACTACAAAAAAAAGAGAAAAGCTAGGTGCAAACTTTTCGTTGGACCACCCTGTATGTAATTGTATCGCGTAAGTAAGTTATGTTGTGTATATCTATATGATATTTTTTAAAGAAATATGTGGGCTCTTTCGAAATTAATAATTTTTTCACAAAACATTGTGATATTTAACTCTCATTTTCATATGCATCCATCTCAGCTCACGCAATTTATGGCTTGTATGGTCCCGAAATTTTATATTGAAAATAAAGCGTACACAAACGTTTTTAATTTTTTGAACTGTATCTGAGACTTTGAATCAAGACACATGCCGTATATCCAATCACCAAAATTTGAATGGCTCAACACTAGTGACTCCGAAAGCAGAATTTTAGTTTTTCTATTAATTCATGAAATAAAAGTCTACCTCCACGAAATAAATTTAATAGATTTCTCTTTAAATTATTTTTAACCATACATGTTTCGGAGCACATGCTCCATCATCAGTGGTTAGTCATTTTACGAAAGTTACTACTGGTTATGTAATCTATATCGGAAAAATATATACTGGCAATAGTGACTACATTCTAAATTCCCAATTCGAGAACGCGATAACGTCAAAGGATTTTACATTACACTGCGTCGTTATTACCATGTTTCCAAAATAGTAAACTGAATGTATGTATGAATGTAATAATTGTATTTTTAGCTCTCCATATCATATATGTAATATATGTATATATGGAGACTATTAGTTTCATGAAAAATTTTTTTTTTTTAATTTCACCGGAAATACTTGTTTTTGGTCATTTTATACATAAATAAGTAGTTTTAAAAAAATGTCTGTCTGTCTGTCTGTCTTTATGCACGAAAACGCAAAAATCGCTCAACAGATTTTAACCAAATTTGGTACAAAAATATTATAGGACACGGCAAGGAGCTGATTAGATTTTGGGAAACATTGAGCGTAGGCAAGGGGTTTAAAAGAAGGTTCAAAAATTAAAAAAATTCATAGTTCTTAAACTTATCCGAAATACTGCATAATTTTTTACGCATTTAATTGAATATAACCTAAAATATTGAACATAAAATATTAGACCACATTGGCGTTCGGAAATAGTGTAAAATGGGGTAAAAAATATTTAAAAAAAACGTACTTCTTAAACATAGCAGAAATATTAACTAATTATTTATAGCTTTAATAGAATATAACCTATAAAATGTGTCATAAATAACTTACTTTCATAGGCGTTCGTAAATAGTGGAAAAGGGGTCAAAACATAAAAAATATATATTTCCTAAACTTATTCGAAATATGGAATAATTTTTCATATTTGTGATAGAATATAACCTAAAAAATGTTTGTTATATAAAAGAATTGGTTCACACAGGCGTTCGAAAATAGTCTAAAAAAAGGGTCAAAAACGAACAAAAAAATGTTCCTCAAATATACCAGAAAAATTGGCTAATTATATATAGCTTTGATATAAGATAACCTAAAAAATGCAGCATAAAATTTTCATTTACATAGGCGTTCGTAAATAGTAGAAAAAGGGGTAAAATAAAAAAATTAAAATGTAAATTTTTTTATATTTAACTAGATGAATTGGTGTTAAAAATACACGACAAAAATTAATGTACTATAGGCGTCCGTGAAAATTCTATAAAAGGGTCAGAAAAAATTTGTATCACTCAAAAACCACTTAACGGATTTTAACCACATTTGGTACGAAAATACTACAGGATATTTATAGGTGGTGATTAACATTGAGCGTAGGCAAGGGGTTTAAAAAAGGGTTCAAAATTTTTTAAAATCATAGTTCTTAAACTTATCCGAAATATTCAATAATTTTTTATAGTTGTGATAGAATATAACCTAAAAAATGTTACATAAAAAATTAGTTCACACAGGCGTTCGAAAATAGTCTTAAAAAAGGGTCAAAAACGAAAAAAAAAATAGACCAAAAAAAATTGGCTAATTATATATAGCTTTGATATAAGATATCCTAAAAAATGCAGGATAAAATTTTTATTTACATAGGCGTTCGTAAATAGTAAAAAACAGGGGTAAAATGAAAAAAAAAATAAAATGTGAAAAATGTTATAGGTATTTAACTAGTTGAATTGGTGTTAACAATACACGACAAAAATTAATGTTCCATAGGCGTCCGTGAAAATTCTATTAAAGGGTCAGAAAAAATGTGTGTCCGTGATAACTCAAAAACCACTTAACGTATAACCTACAACATGCAGCATAACAATTTTGTTTACATAGGCGTTCGTAAATAGTAGAAAAGCGGGCAAAATAAATTTTATAATAAAACTAAAAAAAATCAATTATTTTGCGTACAAGAACTTGGCCTAGATCTGAAGTATAAAATATCTGCGTATAAATAGTCCCACCAAAGAGAAGAAAAAGGCACAAAACCCGATACTATAATAATAAAGATATTATTATTATTAATAGTAACATGAATAGTGTTTTTAAATCAGAAATCGTTAATTCGTACGAAGAATAAAATAATATCATTAAACTTAGTAGGTATGTAATACAGACATTCTAGTGTGAAGTATGTTTCTGGGTCAGGATCTATGCATGCTGGTTGTTTGCATAGGAACTTTAGGATAATAAAATTCGTTCACATTCACTGATCAAATACACTTTTCGTTTAAATTCGTCATTAAAAATTAGAAACAATCGCTTAATATAATATATTAAGCGATTGTTTCCAACTTTGGTATATTTGAAAGTAGTTTTTTTACCTCAAAGCCACAAAACTATTTAAACTAAATTCAGTTAAATTACTTTAAATACCAATGTTATCCACAAAAATGTGGATATCATTGATCATTGATTGATATCAACAATATCAGTTTTTTTGCTCTCCTTGAGTTAAATTTAGTTGGGAGAAATTGCTGGCTCACGGACGATATCTCGCAACTTGAACTTAACAGGGTTTGGATACGGTCTGAAAACAAATTTAGTAACATACCTGCAGTTGCAGCTGCCGCCTCAGTTCCATATTTAGTGACGTTAATGAAAGCCTTCTGGACTACTGTATCAATTTTCAAAGGTCTATCGGATATATTACTAAAATCAGCATCTCCTTCAAATGCTTGTTTTAGTCCGAGCTAAAATGAAAATATGACTTGACAACTCATATGTTCCTAAGAAAATAGTATTAGCTTTTGTTGTCGCCAAATTAATAACGGTGTTCCCTTAACTGACAGTTTTCATTTATTTCATTCAGAAATCAAAGGCTATTTCTGATCATGACCAGATAATTTGCATTATCTTCGTTGGAGTATACTAGAAGTTCTCTAGCGAGTTTGTTGCTTCTCTGATATATTAGCAGCTTATTCCTGTCCATTTTTAACTACTGTAGGTATATACTGTTCAGGATCCAGGGATCCTGTTCTAGTGTACTGTGTTAACTCGTATATTAACATCGCTTCAAGGTTTTTCACTGTCTCTACTATACAAGAAACGAAGATTTTTCTCGCAGTCTTACTAATCTTATAAAGGTTTTATTTCCTATAACATATAGCATACCTACTACAAAGACTTAAATAACGTTTAAGCACTTATACGGCAGATGGTAGAAATATATATTTCCGGAGTATAAATGTAGTTGACTGACTGTTGTAGGAGGATATTAACATAATTTTTGATGAAATTGAATTATACATATTACCATTTTATGTGTCGAAATTGTAGAATTTTAAATGCAAATGTTTTTAATTAGTTTGGGTTCTATTTGATCATCCCAACCTATTTTGCAGACAGGGCGATGTTTATTTAAAACATTTTATAAGGTGTCGCTTCATAGGAAAAAATGTACTCAATATAGATTGAAGAATTGAAATATCAAATAAATATAAGAATTACAACTGTGATTCATACTTACATCTTGCAAAATAGGCTTCAGTGGTATGTCAGTTTCAGTGGTAAACTTTGGTATTTGAAGCTGAAGAACTGTCGATTTCAAGTTTTGTGGATCATGAATTAGTGAATAAAGATCCTGTTCAACTTCAGATAATCGAGCTGTAGTATTCGGTAATATAACTACCAGCGAGATACTGTTTTTATTGTCTTCATATTGCAGTTCAACAATTTGCACCCCTTTTTCCTTATTTTCAGCATACTAAAATAATTATAATATATTCGAAAGTAACCCATGTTTAAAGAGGTGTGTTGGGTAAATTATTATAAAATACGTCAGCAATATGCCCGGTGAAAAAAAATTCACAAACAAATTAAAGTTTTGTTACACTATGTAACAATCAATTGGTTTTGTATAATTTTTGTTTGACTCACCAACCACAATAATGTCATATTTTTTATTTTCAATTACTGTAACAATTGCCAAGTCGTGTGATGCACTACAACTAGTTCAATTATTAATTTATAAGACCATATTTCGCTTTTTCGTGGTCTCTATACATGCATTTTTGAATAAAGATCATGTGAGATGTCCAGGCTGGTGACAAACAAACTCTACTGGTGCTAGGGTTTACAGAAGTGGGTATTCCAGGCGGAGATTTTAGCTATTGATATATGTGCACAGGTAATTGGAATGTAGTAATCTACAAGTTAATTAAAACAAATTCTGATACCCAATAGGCCATAATGACTCTAAGCTCACAAAGATCCACGTCAAGAACAGTGTTTCAAAATAGGCTCTAAGCTATTGAGAAAACCAATAATTTTCGTTCGTTCTTGTTTCCTGTCAACGTTGGTTTAGATAGAAAGGGAATTAATCGGATTGCTACCCATAATTGGGATAACACTGATGACGAAATTTCAGAACTTTTGTCATGAAGGTTTAGAAATTCTAAAGAATTTATTAAATATCAAAATTAACAGCTAGACAAATGGAGACTACATCTGTGGCGCCTAACGGGACTGTCCAAGGGTCACTGTTATTTGAATTAATATCTTTAGATGTTAAACCTGTCGAAAAATTGTCTGCCTGGAGGAGGATGAAACGGCGAAACATCCATTATGTTCTTGTCTAACTGTAGCTAGAATTATATTTTCGATATTTATTGAAATAAAACTTCTATCAACTCACCTAAAAGAATGCTCACCCAGAAAATTGTCGACTTTTTTGTTTTGTTTTTAGCATTACATTTTGTAAGCTGTATCTCAAACGGTAGCATTTTGTTAAACTATGTATGTTTGTCAAAATTGCTTTCTAAATCTCAGATTTCACCGCATGCCATAAATTATAATGACCCCTTTAAAAATCAATCAAACGGCACTTTATACGCACGAGTTTTGAAGTTATTTTAGTTTCATATATTAAATAATTTTATTAGTGTACCTACTTATTTCAATTTTAACAAAAAATTTTTATATTTTAGTATGTTTTTACTAAATTTGGATAAAATCCGTTAAGCCGATTTTTAGTTATCATGAAACCAATAGCCTCCCCATATACCATAATATGTAATAATAAATAATATGTCTGTGTATTACCACAAGAATATATAAATACTTTAGACAAAAAACTTCCACAGGCGATTGAACTTACTGAAACTATACTTCTGGATAAATCCTGCGTCAAATTTAAACTAGCTAACGTTTCGCTGATCATCCTGTCAGCTTCTTCAGAGCAACTTCACGTAAACGCGGTTAAACTGAAACTAAATTCTCTTGCTGTGTGCATATCCTTATATATTCAATAGAAAGAGCAGTTGCAAAATTAATAAAAGAGTCGTCTATACCAGAAGACATTCGACGAAAGATTATTCCACGGGACTGTAAAATTCCACGTTTCTACGGCCTTCCTAAGATTCATAAGCCGAATATTCCACTTCGTCCAATAGTAAGTACAATTGGTTCACCAACATATGATCTTGCAAAATATTTAAGTTCAAAATTAAAAAATTATGTAGGCCACACTCCAAGTTTCGTACTCAATTCACAACACCTAGTACAAATATTGCAAGACATTCAATTGGAGGAGAATGATATATTAGTCAGTTTTGATGTTGAGTCTCTGTTCACCAAAGTCCCAATTCCAGACACGCTAACCATCATCAGTGACATCATCGCAGATAACAATATGAGCTCAGACATACTAACACTCATAGAAAAGTGCCTCACCTCAACTTATTTCATGTTCAACGACCAAATATTCGAGCAAATTTCCGGCGCTGCCATGGGATCTCCACTTTCTCCAGTCATCGCGGATATATTCATGGAAAATTTCGAAGACCAAGCAATAAGTTCTTACCCACTTAAACCAAAAATATGGAAAAGATATGTTGACGACATTTTTATAATCTGGCCTCATGGACGAGACACTATTCAGGATTTTCTTACCCATGTAAACTCTATACATTCTAGTATCCGATTAACTATAGAAATTGAAGAAAACAACAAGTTGCCTTTTCTAGACCTTCTTATAAGCCGTAAACCAGACATGACTTTAGGTTATTCAGTATATAGGAAGCCAACACACACTGATAGATATCTCAACGCAGACTCACATCATCATCCAAGGCAGAAATCATCCGTAATAAATTCATTAGTTCATCGGGCATTTTCTGTATCACAACCAGAATCGCTTGAATCAGAACTATCACATCTCACATCTGTTCTACTATCCAATAACTATAAATTAAAAGATATCCAACGATCGATAAGGAAATATAAATCACCTATTTCAAATAAAAATAACAGTAGCGAGTCTCAGCCTCCAGTTGCTCAGGTAGTTCTTCCGTATGTACAAGGCACAACTGACTGCATCTCAAAAATCTTGAAAAACTATAACATTAAATCTAGATTCGCAACATGTTCGAAATTATCTGCTTATTTAAGACCAATAAAGGATCGAATACCTCTAGAGGCATCAGGCGTATATACGGTACCATGCTCATGTGGTAAAGAATATATTGGAGAAACAGGAAGAAAAGTTTCAACACGACTGAAGGAACATGAAAGATCGGTCAGACTTCGAAATATAACTTCATCAGCACTCGCCGAACATTTTGTCGAAACCGGACATAAAATCTTATTTCAGAATTCTAAGTTAATAGTAAATACACCGTTCTACTATTAAAGAAAAATACGGGAGGCAATAGAAATTTTCAAACAACCAATAAACTTAAACCGTGATACGGGTTTATATCTTTCACCCATATGGCACGCAGTCATCAAGAACCCAACCCCACCCCTACCAACACCGACCAACCACGATGCGACAAGTAAGGCACAGACCGATGGCACCACTATATAAGGATATGTACACAGCAAGAGAATTTAGTTTCAGTTTAACCGCGTTTACGTGAAGTTGCTCTGAAGAAGCTGAGAGGATGATCAGCGAAACGTTAGCTAGTTTAAATTTGACGCAGGATTTATCCAGAAGTATAGTTTCAGTATATAAATACTTACTGAGAAATCTACCTAAGACCGGCCCCGATATGTCATAAAGTACAGAGGACTGAGGTTATCTGCTATTCATCTGATATATTTCCTTGTGGTAGGTATTGCATATTATATGGTATGGGGAGCTAAAGGTGGACTTCCCTCCGAGCGACTGTAGCTGGCGATAGTCGCTGTGCGATCGTCGCTATGGGTATGTTTTCCTCCCAGCGTTTGCGACGATTAACTTTCCCGCATGTATCGGTAATTTTATTTCAGTTGTTCGTTCGTTCTGTGGCTGTGTAGTAGTTTTCAGAAATTTTTGGGATGAGTTTAACGCGCAAACTACTTGTGGCCTATATGCTGTACGAGGAGGCCGAAGATGATGGCTTACTTCAAATGTGTATCGCACAATGAAATGGAGTCCATTCGATGTACACCACAAGACGGGAGGAGGGCTTTTTCACAAAATTAATAGAAACCCATTTGAAACCCGACGATAGAAAATTCCGCAAATTTTTTAGATTGAATCCACATCAATTTAATTACGTGTTAAATTTTATCAAGGATGATATCAAATGTAATTCTTTCAATAGAGTTTTGTATCCAATAAGACACTGCCTCGATCAATTTTTCATCTTCTGCGGCGTTGAACAAGATTTTATCTTGTGAACACATAGCGCACTACATTAAAAACAAAACGAAACTAACGAATAGTCGCTGGCCGCAGCGACTATATTTGCTCTGAGAGCAGACGGCTTGCGACGATCGCTAGGCCGAGCGACTATCGCCGGCGGCTGTCGCGTGGAGGACAGTGCTTCCATAAAACAACAACGGTAGCAGTATCATAGCGATAGTCGCAACAGACGCCCGGAGGGAAATCAACCTTAAAGAATGAAAACGCTGGGACGCTAGGTGAAGTCAGGTCTTTACTTACCTTAAATTGTTTGTGGTCTAGACCCAACGTATCCACATCAACTGTCTCCTTTTCAGTAACAAAAAATTTCTCTTTCGTAGTTGTCGTAAAAGGTATGCTCCAATTTCCTCTGAAATATAGAGCATTCACTAACACCAATTTAGTTTGATCTAAAAAAGAAAAAAATTGAAAGATCTATGGAGTGAGGATTATGAGAAGTGCAACTCGGGTAAAAGTCCGAAAACTGTACCCTAAGTATATATTTGGAGTACTTGGACTCCGTCCACAGTACATTTGATATGATGTACCTACTCCTAGTTTTCGGTACTGAGAAAGTCTCAAAATACTCGGGTATTTATATTGCATTTGGGTACATTTAGTGTACTAGTGCACTGTAAGTACATTTTTATTCGAATTTCGAAAAAAAACATAATAAACTTTTTTTTTTTTTTCTGAAGTAATCCATCTATCGAGGAGTGAATAGTATGATTTGAATAAAACGACGGCTACTCCACAAAATGACCTATATATATATATATATATATATATACGTTAAAACCCTGTTTTTAAATGCCAGACATGTTTCGGACTACACGTCCATCATCAGTGGCTTAAGGAACCTTATACAGAATTGTCAGATGTGAGGGTCGTACTTCATACAAATGTTAATAGAGAGTTTTACATTGATTTAAACGTTTATACACATCACTTTGTTGGAAATAAATTAAGTTGTTAAATTAATAAAAAAAATAAAAAATATAGTTAAATGGTTGACAACCCAACCCAACCCAACCATTTAACTATATTTTTTATTAATTTAACAAACTTAATTTATTTCCACCAAAGTGATGTGTATAAACGTTTAAATCAATGTAAAACTCTCTACTAACATTTCCTTAAGCCACTGATGATGGACGTGTAGTCCGAAACATGTCTGGCATTTAAAAACAGGGTTTTAACGTATATATATAGGTCATTTTGTGGAGTAGACGTCGTTTTATTGAAATCATAAAATTAAACATTTCTTACATAAACAAATATTTTTCAAATCAAATTGCTATAGACGTCTAATTCTGCACATGTGCAGAATGAGATGACTGTAGCAATTCTAACGACTATAGTGCGGCATTTTACAAGTGTTGTAGAATTTTATTTTTAGAGTTAATAGTAACTTTGGATTATATTTATAGTAATCTATTTTTTTTTCTCAAAAAGGATTCATTTGATCGAAAGTAAACAAGAAGAACCTTTTTTTAGTTGAAGGTTCACTCAGATTTATTTTTTTATTATATATAAATTATTAATACCTATACAATGTGTTAAAAATTTAAGTATTAAAATCTATAACATAAAATTTCGGTTACTTTAAAAATTATTCCCGTAAGGAAGCCCTGTAGGAAAAAAGATTATATAAACTAGTCATCTTATTCTTTCATGTTCTATCTACATCCGAAAGATGTACCTACTATATTTTCTGGGACACCCTCGTAAAGCTAACTCGGATTACTATTATTTCTAATGATGTAAGAGCTCATTTTCGACCTGTGCATTGTTAATAGAAAATGTTTCTCCACGACTATCTATGTAATAATATTATGTACATTAATATCTTGTTATTGGATATAAGTAGATAGGCTATGCGGATTCGGCCTCATTTCTTGTGGAAATTAACATGGGAAATTAAACGTCCAAAAACGCCATTTTAGGTTATTTTCAAGGCCACACGCTTGATGGCCTCGCGAGGTTATAAACGATGTAAATGACATAACGATGTAATTGACATAAACTACGTAAATGAGATAAACGATGTAAATGACATAACGACGTTTATGTCATTTACATCGTTTATGACAAGTGTTTAGTTACTGAATAGAGTGGGTTTTCGAAGAGACCTACTACTGTCGCTTACTAAATATGTTCTGTGTCAAGATGCCTCAGCATTTAATTTATACTTAGTAACTTTTGTTATTATTTATTAGTTATTTTTTAGCTAGTACGTAGTTACTATGCCATTATTGGCTAAACTTATTTCGCAATTAAAGTCATGGTAACTATTAGATTGTCTATATTGCATCTTAATGCAAGTTTATAAAAATTGGTAAACATTTATTTGGGATTCTTTTTACAAATTTATTTTGACGAAAAAAATCTGAAATATTAAGATAGTCCAAAATAACTGCACTGGCACAATTTTATAGTTTTCTGTATGATTTTGAGAAATATAAAAAAATATGTATTTACCGCTTAGAACGTTTGGGTCAATTAAATTCGTTATTTTGTCATTGGTGTGATCCTCTACCCAATCATTTATAATCTTAGCAGCTTTTTCCTTCTCGGCGAAATCTACATTTTCAACTTCTGCTTCATATATGTCCTTGGCTACATTTTCAAACTCTTTCTTCACAGTAAAGTCTTTTTGGATAAACAGTCCATTTGCGGAATACAGTTTAACATTATCAGTTTCATTGAATTTTGGTAACAATTCTTTTATGGCATTTTGAGTATCTTTCTGTGACTCTGGCAGACTCAGTGCGGTAGTAAATTCTTTGGCAGTCTCACCATTTGCTCCAGCTTGTGTTAGTGCAAGTATTATTTCTGCAGATAGTGGTGAGGCAATAAAATTGGATTGGCTACCCTTTGCTAATTCCTGAAAATTGGCCAAATAAATTGTTTGTTTTGTAATTATACAAAGCAAACAAAGATCGTGACCTTCACAATTTTTTTATAATTAAATTGAATACATGTTTCTTGGTGTTCGGCGACATCTAGGGTGAGCAGGCAATATGCCCGGTAAAACACAGTTCACAAACAATGGCCGGACGAGAAGCAACAACTCCATCATATACTATTGCCAACACTAGATGCGCTCGAAAAGGCTTTATTTGTGAATTGCTTGTTACATAATGCATGGTGGTGCGAACCAAATTTCCAACATAACTAAAAGTCTTGTTACTTTATGTAACAAGCAATTCACAAAAGCATAATTATACCTACACACCGAGTTAATATTGACCCTGAATTTAAAGCTCTCCACATATGCAATAAAGGAGTAAGACTGAACGTTTTGGAGATTATGGAAATAATACAAGTCTGTAAAAGACAAGAACCAAGTTTGCTTAAATGATCAGATCAATTTTGATTCTTTTGTCTTTTTTAACTCATTGCTCTTTTTAAATTCAAATTCATCCTCTTTTTAAACATTTTAATTCACACTATTCTGGTATAACACTTTATTCTCCACTATTCGTCTATTATTCAGTTTTTGACATTTTATCTGAAATAGATATAAAAAACAAATACACCCACACCTACATATTTTGGTTCTTATCTTGAAATTGATAATAAGGATAATAAGTAAAATGAGCATCTACAAGGAAATTGTATATTGCTTGGCAAACGAATCTCTGACAACAAAAGGAACGCGGACAAAAAAATCCTATATTGCCAAATTTAACTACAAAATATCACTAGTTCGCGAAAACAAGTAGTATTAACTTGAAAATCGATTTTTTACAATTACAAATAATATCAATGACATATATGTATTTCCTACGAGTATGATCGTTTGCAGCATGAGCCGTAGGCGAGTGCTGCAAATCATACGAGTAGGAAATGGTCAATTCATGTGAGTTTCACACTATACTTTTTCTACGACTGTTTTAATGCTTATGAATAAATTTAACATAATTTTTAGGAAACTATTTGTTTTTCGAAACTTACCCTTGTTAGCGTATAAGCCTAAATACGATAAATTAGAAGTATTAAATTGACTAGGTGGTGTTAAACTATATTCACTATCACTGTTTATGTGTTTTGAAATTAGCGAAATACGTAATTATAATTATTATTAATTATACATACCAAAACTGTCAATTTGGTGTTTGTATTTTCGGCGTTGCTATGGTGATTTTTCATGACCGCCGCTACTTTTGTCATTACCAGGAAATTTTATCCGTGCGTAATAAACTAAAACTATTAAGTCTCGTATATCATTTAAAAGGAACAAAAATATGCAATTTTAATGGCTAAAAAAATCAGGGTAGTTCGATTTAAAAAACATCCTCCGTATATGTGCGAGTTAAACCCAATAGAGTTAACTTACGCAAAACATAAATTAAATATATAAGAACCCGCAATACAACCGGAAATTTCAACCTATCTACATTAAAAGAAGTTTTTAATATCCAATAATGATTGGAATAGTTTTTGCCGACATGTTAAGGAGTTGGAAGAAGAATTTTGGAGGAAATTGAGCATATTATAATAACTTTAGGACAAGATGACGACAGCGAGACTGATGATAATGATAATGCTCAAGTTGACGAAATCTAACAGATTGCCACCTTCTATAAAGTAATACTAATTATGATCGTTATATTTAATCGAAATATTTAAAACAGTTAATTATAGTTTCTAAACGTGACTTAAAGCAAGAAAAAGATCCAAGATATTTTAATTATTTTCGATAAGTTGTTTTAGATTTTTTCTGTTTAAATCAAGCAAGATTACCAAAGAATTTAATTTATTTCGTTAAGTTGTTTTAGAATGTTTTTGTTTTTTTATAAGAACGGTTTATTTTCATTTTTGGTATGCAAACTTTAGTACACATTTGAAATAAAATAAATAAATAAAATACTTCTTGGGTGTTATAGCTTAATAGCAGTAGGTGCTTTTACGAAACACATGAAGAACTTTTCATTGATTTCAATTTTTTAGTAACACATAAATGCTTATTAATTATTACTAAACTTTTACAACGCACGCCGCTGGAAATTTTATGAATGAAATCAGCCATGTTTTATTACAACTGCATTCCCCTTACCGACGCCGCGCTGTTGCAGATCAATTTGCCAAACAATACAATTATATTAGTTTTAATTTATGCGATGTGTTGTTGAGTGTTGTAACTATAATATCAGTACATTTTTGTTTTTACTTTTTGAATGTCTTGACGCCATTTGATTATTCCTAAATGTTTTCTTTTCTTAACTTTTCAAATATTCACACTCAGTATCAATCTAAAGACGGCTTACCCAGTCTTACCTGAGCTTACCACATTATAACATCCTTTTAGTTATACAAATTTTAGATTGAAAAGAACTGATGAAGGGGTTATAAATCCTCTAAAGATGTAGGTATGCAATGTAATTATAAAAAAATGTGGGGGTGACAATCTTCGTGTGGTTTATAATAACATTGCACTCCACTGAGAGCATAGACTACCTCTTCAAATAAACAACATAATAATCAACTTTTCGCTCATTTGCGCAGTTTTTCTAAAAAGGATTTTGAGAGATTTGTTACACATACTACAAAGAAATTTTCATAATAATAGCAAAAAATAAACTGTTGCCCTCGAGGCACGAATAGCTCTCCATATTTAAGTGTAAAAGTAATAATTTTATAACCTTTTTGTCATTTATCTAAATTTAATAAATTTTTGTTTTGTTTTAGACATCAGCTATTTTTTTAAGTATCGGGTTTTGTTCATTTTTCTTCTCTTTGGAGGCACTATTATTCCGTATTCCGAATAAGTTTAGGAAGGAAGGTTTTTATTGTGACCCCTTTTACACTATTTACGAACGCCTATGAAAACAAGTTATTTATAACACATTTTTTAGGTTATATTCTATCAAAGCTATAAATAACTAGTCAATATTTCTGCTATGTTTAAGAAATTCGTTTTTTCTAACCTTTTTACCCCATTTTACACTTTTTTCGAATGTGAATGTGGTCTAATTGTTTAGGTTATATATTTTAGGTTATGTTTAATTAAACTTACAAAAAATTATTCAATATTTCGGATAAGTTTAAGAACTATGATTTTTTAAATTTTTGACCCTCTTTTAAACACCTTGCCTACGCTCAATGTTAATCACCACCTATAAATAATATCCTGTAGTATTTCCGTACCAAATGTGCTTAAAATAAAATAAAATATATATTTTTTTATGTTTTGACCCCTTTTCCACTATTTACGAACGCCTATGAATGTAAGTTATTTATGACACATTTTATAAAAATTATGCAGTATTTCGGATAAGTTTAAGAACTATGAATTTTTTTAATTTTTGAACCCTCTTTTAAACCCCTTGCCTACGCTCAATGTTTACCAAAATCTAATCAGCTCCTTGCCATGTCCCATAGTATTTTTGTACCAAATTTGGTTAAAATCTGTTAAGTAGTTTTTGCGTTTTCGTGCATACAGACAGACAGACAGACAGACATTTTTTTTAAATTATTTTTTTATGTATAAAATGACCAAAAACAATTATTTCCAATTAAATTAAAAAAAAAAAAAAAATCATGAAACTAATAGTCTCCATATATACATATATCACATATATGATATGGAGAGCTAAAAACAAGAATCTTATCCAAACACCATATTATATATATAATGGCAAGTATAAGTATAAGTTTGAAAGTGTGTACCCTATGTTTTGTGGAATGGATGAGAGTAGAAGTGGATGATATATACTGAATTCAGTTAGGTAGGATGCTCTAAGAGTGCGCGGTCAATAAGAGTTGATTCTCGGAACGGTTCACAAACAACAACAAAATTTTAGTTCGTACCGACTAAGTGGAGTGCATATATGTGTCTAGTGCATTTTAAGCAAATAAATACGGGGAATAACGTTATTAGGTAAGTTTAAATGGTTTAATCTGTTTTGTTAATATATTTTGACATTTTGGATATTGTATACAACTGTAGTTTTCAAACATTTCGCGTCCATATTTTACCATACCTGCAATAAACTACAAGTGATCGTATAAAACATACCGTTGTGTACAATTTCTAACCAAGATAGCGGCAGCACTGACGCATTTTAGAACAAGCTCGTTTTGTAAGAGTGCGCAGTCATTCATTTTGTAAGAGTACGCTCGCACTCTTACAAACCAGTATTTTTTAACAAAAAGAAAGTTTTTTTTTTTGTTTCAACATATCTTGCAGAAAACGAACACTCTTGGAACACCTGCAATCATTTCAACTGTGCAAAAAAAATTGCTGTAACGTCAGAAACCACCACATTATTTGATTTAACGAACAATCCTGGAACATCATCAACATAAGTATATAAAATTAACAACAATTTCTACCCAAATCAATTGCGGTAAGATCAACAAGTCGTAAAAGCAAAAAATCGGAAATTATCACCAGCTCCCCATATAAGGACCAAATGGTTGAAGAAGAAGAGAAGAAAAATCCAAAACGCCTTGTCAAATAAAACGTGGGCGATAATATACCATCACCACAAGCGCTTCTCGGAAAGAATTTAAAAAGGAAATCTTGTGTGAATCTCACTCAAGCAAATAAGATTGCCAAAAGTGGAAAAGCAGTTCCAAAGCAGCCAAAACCTCCGCTTCATATGAAAAAGTGGAACTGTCCAGGGTGCAACGAAACATTTAAAGAACCTGTTACAGAGGACTGGATTGAGTTCATATCGTGTGCTGAATGGTGGCATGAAAAGTGCAGTGCGTATACGGGTATTGGATCTTATACAGGCTGATCCACTAAGCCTGGCCAGCGGCTGTATCTCGGAAACTATTGGTCGTAGAACCTTGGGGAAATTTTTTTTTCAATTAAAGTGGTCATGAAAAAAATTCTAGAAATTATTTTCAAGTTCCGCATTTCGCCACAAGGGGGCGTTATTTCATTTCAAAATTTAAAATGCCTAATTTCTCCGAAAATTTCCAAATATAGATAAAAATGTGGTAACATCATGAAAAAGCCTAGACAATTCTACACCACTTTTGTCTGAGGCTTGTTGATGTACGATCCTTAATAAGAGTGGGGGAAGCCATTCAATGTGTAATTCTTTAAATAACTGTAACTTCTAAACGCCGTAATCGATTTTGAGAAACTTAAGAGTGCTTGGAAGAGAAAACCAAGTATTTTTACCTGTCGCATTCGCTGATGCACAATAGTGTCTAATAAACTTGCCAGAGGGCGCAATTTGTAATCATTAAAGCTTTTTCGATTTTTCTCCAAAAACTTAAATCGCACGGTATAACTAAAATCCCATAATCGCAAACTAGATTACATTTAGAAGGAAAGTATGAAAACCGCAGTTCGATATCATTGTTCGTTTCAAAGTTATTACCAAAACAATAATCTGGGCATATCTAATGCGGCCTTCTAAAAAATAAATCAAGATAGCTTAATAACTATCTTGTTTAATAACAAGTTCGGAAGGTTTCTATGGAGGCAAATAATATTAATTATTAGTCACCTTATTTATAATGGATAAGTCTGTTGACGTTGACGTTATAAAAATCGTGAAATAAGTAATTTTCATTTGCAAATCCGTCCCTTCTTCCGGCCTAATTAATATTTTAGGTATGGTCCAAATTATGTAAGAGGCAGAATAATTTTTTTATTTCAAATGCACAAATAATAGACCAGAACAAAAGCAAAAATAGTTAAATGAAAATCTAAACATTGCGAATAATAAGTAAACATTTATAAAAAAAAAATCACAGGTGTTCAAATTGTTTTCCATCATTTTGAAATACAACTATTTAACCGATTTCTGGTAGAATTCACGGCTGCTTCAATTTCAGCGCGAGGTAAACTACCGATTGCTTTTCTAATTATCATGTCTTCTCTGCTTGTTGGTTGCACTTTGTAAATTTTTTTCCACAAGGAATCTTTGAATTGTGCCGTAACTAAGGTCCCAATCTCTAGCCATTTCTCTTATACTACTATGGGGTTCTGCGTTAACATATGCCAGTACATTAATAACTGCGTCCTCTGTCCTTGCAGGACGGCGTCTTCTTATGGAGGGTACAGGCCGAACACAACCATATTGTCTCAAACAGTGAGCTAAACGTTGAAAAACTCTCCGTGAATGGTGAACTCTATGAGGATAACGCAAAGCGTATTCTCTTGAAGCCACCACTGCATTTTCAAATGATTGAAAATAAATAGCTAACATCTCGTATGCTTCTTCATTTGTAAACGGCATTCTAACTTAAAATATTAGCTATTGCTTCAAATTAAATATTAATAATAATAATAATAATGTCTTTATTGCAAATTAAAAAATTTACAACAGGCGAAGTTGAGGCATTATGCCTCCTAGCTTAACCTACTTTAATTATAAAGCTTATATTACCTTATTGTAACAAAAAAAAAAGAAAGAAGAAAAGCAACGCAATACACGTTGCTAACAGTTCCATATCATAGACTATAGAGTGTTCTATAAAATTAAGATGAAATACAATACATAAGAGAACAATTGAGAGTGAAGAATAAGTTCTCGAACATTTACCTTAAATTCAAGTCCTTTCAGAATTTTATAATTATTTGGTAACTTATTGTATAGTTTTGCGACATTATAGGAAAATGAGCGTTCAAACAAAGCAGTGCGGTGAGCAGGTGGAGTTATCGCCATTCTATGTCTCAAGTTTATAACAATATTGTCACCCCTGAATTGCATTTTATTGTAAAGGTAATCCGGTATCTTCTTATTTATTACTTTGTTATATAAAACCAATGCATGCAACAACCGTCTTTCATTCATATTTAGCCATTGAAGCTCCCTCAACTTAGCTCTGACCCCACGTTCCCTGCCTCTCAATCCCGCGATTAATCGAATACAAGAGTTTTGCATCAGCTGAATTCGACGCTGATCAAATCCAACAAGACAAGGACCATAGACAGCGTCACAAAAGTTAAAGTGCGACAAGACCAAGGAGTCACATAATTGTTTTCTTAAAGCCGTTGTAAGAGTTTTTCTATTACTGTACAAGAGTTTTAAATTGTAAAACGCTTTTTTTATACAGGCACTCACATGCTCCCTGAATCTCAGGTCCGTGTCCATTATCATGCCCAAGTTCCGAGCCATAGGCATATTCTCCATCCGCATATTATCGACCCTTATTGAAACTAGGTCTCTGTAACGGCTTCTTATTTGATTCGGACCAAAGACCAAGACCTTGGTCTTGTCCTTGTTAATCTCTAAACAGTGCCCATTCGAAGCTTTAACCAGATTATTAATATCACCATTAAACAGGTTAACGGCCGGCTGCAGTTGTTGAGGATCGAAACACGCATACAATTGAGTATCATCTGCATATAAATGAGCTGAAGAATGCTTAACACTGCAGATAAGTTGTGATGTATAGAGGCAGTATAAAATTGGGGCAAGTATAGAGCCTTGAGGCACCCCTGCTAAGAGACTTTTTTCTTGTGATACTCTTCCGCCCTCGAGGACCACAACCTGCCTCCTACCCGATATATAGCACTGAATCAATCCCCTAGCACATCCGCCAAAGCCCAAGTACTCCAGGATCACCATCAACAAATCATGGTTAAGGCGATCGAATGCCTTCGAATAATCCAGAAGCACCAGAGCCGCCAACTGTCCATTATCCACCGCCCTAAAAATATCATCCGTTATCTTAAGCAAGGCCGTACAACAGCGATAGTTAGATCGAAAACCGAACTGAGTACTAGGCAGAAGACAATGATTTTCAACATACACTTTTATCTGGTCAAATAAGATACGCACCGCTTTTGGGCAAGGTTTTTTAGGAACTGGAATTACATGATCAAGTTTCCATCCATCAGGAAATACAGACGACTCAATACTTGAATTAACCAAGTTAGTCAAAATCGGCAATAAGAAAGGACATGCTCTCTTTAACATTTCTACAGAGATACGATCGCTACCAACAGCATTGGTTCTGATTCTAGAAAGGGCAATTTCTACCTGATCCAAGGCAACCAATTCAAACTTAAAGCTGCCAGCATTGTGTCTGCGATTATTGGCATAAAAATCAAAGAGATCCTGGTCATAAGGGACATGTGAAAGGTTAACAAAATGATTATTTATGTTATCGGGGTTATTCAGGTTATGCGGGAGACTTTCTTTGTCTTTTCCATAAATGCTCATGTCACGTAGCAGCCTCCAGTTGTCCCGGGAAGTTCCATTCTCAATACTATTCTTAAGAAATTCTTTCTTTCGAGTATTGGTTTCGGATGTTACAAAATTCCTGAGTAGTTTGTATGCCGACCAGTTCGCATCAGTCTTATTTTTTTTATATTTGGTTAGCGCTTTTTGTCTAAGCTTTTGAAAGTGTTTTAATTCATCAGTAACCCAAGGTGCTTTTTTTTAGATATGCGGACTGTTCTGATCGGAGCATGTCTGTCGTATATTTGTATTAAGTAATTATTAAACAACTGAACTTTATCCTCAATATGCGGTAAGTAATAAATGTTATGAAATGGCATTCGCACGAGTTCTGAATAAAAAGAATGTTGGTTAAAATGTCGAAAGTCTCTAAAGGTATATAGGAAAGGTTTGGGCTTATTGATACTGATCCTTAGATTAACAATAACTGGTAAATGATCGGAAAAGCCTACTGCGTGATCAACCTCAACGGATGACAAAAGCTTAATATCCGAACATATGACCGGATCGAGAAGAGACATACACTCCTGCCCATGCCTAGTAGGCTCATCCACTATTTGTTTTAAATTGTAATCATCAAGAATTCGCAAAAACCGCTGGCAGTACTGGCCGTTAACATTCAAAAGATTAATATTAATATCACCAATGCAATTCAGGTTCCCAGAACTGATCAGATTTCTGCTGAGGTTCTCCTCAAATTCTAGAAGAAAATCCTCTATTGAAACATAACCAGGTCTCCTGTATATGAGTCCTATAACATTGTTAATTTTGCCAAGTTTAAATGATAACCAGATTTGTTCCGCAAAAGCGGATTGAATATCTTCAATTTGAAAAAAAGTTATATTGTTTCTAATATAAAATAAGACTCCTCCTCCCCGCTCACCCTCTCTATCTCTCCTCACCAAACAATAGCCCGGAATACTAATCAGCTCATCCACAATACCGGAATTCAACCACGTTTCGGTTAGACCTATAATATCGAACTTATTCTCTAAAACATATGTCTTAAAACTATTAAATTTAGGCACAATAGATCGAATGTTCAAATTGAGAATTTTTAAAGCCTCCATTTATAAATGATTCAGTCGCAATAAACATTATATATGCAACTATACAAATATTAATGTTAATTTGCAGCTTTAAGTTGGTTTACATGTTCTATATCTCTTAATTTTATCGATCTAGAGTTCTCTGTTTTTCTAGAAAAGACTTGGTTATCACGGTACCATACATATTTATAACCATGGTTTTTAAGGTCTCTAGCCATATTAAAGAGATGTTTCACTTCCTTGCTTGTATCTTCATTTATGTAAATATGTCGGATCGGACCAGACAACCTCATTTCATCAGATTTTATGATACCCTTTTGTTTGCGATTCGCTAGAACTTTATTCCGAGCGGCGGTTGATTTGAAAGTCACGAGAATAGGCTTAGATTGACTTTTGCTGGGCAGTTTTTGGATTTTTGAGATGCCCTGTTCAGAGGGTTGTATGCCAATGCCCACCAATACATTTTTTATGTCATTTTCTAAATTATTGGATTCGTCTTGATGCAGACCCATAATTATTAGATTATGAGAGCGTTTTTCTGCCTCTCGCTGGTTATTAGCAGCTTTTTTTAAGTCGTCGACTTCACATTCCAATTTGCTTACTTTGGTTTTCAGCAATTCGGTCTCTTTCTTCAGACTCCTATTTTCCGCCACTATATCTCGTATTGATGTTCGAAATTCTTCCATATATGAATTAATAAAGGCTAGTGATTCTTCAAAATTATCAATTTTATTTGATAACCTCGTCACCAACGCTTCGAGTCCCAGACGCATTTCTTGCTTATCCGTTGATAGGTTAGCGATGGGGCTCTTCTTTTTAGGTGGTAAAACTAGCGACAACCGTTTATTTGATGTCGCGTGAGTGGTCTTCTCTTCTTCCTTTTCTATATTGGTATCGGAGACAGACCCATCACTATCAGAAGAGTTTTCATTTCTATTTCTTTCAAATCAGATACGAATCCAACAATAATAAAATCCCAATTAAGCAACATTCTGAACAATTTCCGAGAATATGACAAATTATATACCGACGCTTCAAAAAGCGAACATGGGGTAGGAGCCGCAATTATATACCCAGACAACACAATAGGAACATATAAACTGCACCCAAAGTCAAGTAATTTCACTGCAGAACTCTTCGCAATTTTACAAGCCGTTCGATACATCATACACTCTAACTCCTCAAATTTCCTTATTCTTACTGACTCACTAAGTTCCATAGATAACATACAACAATTATATCCTAAAAACCCAATTGCAATCCAAATCAGAGAAACGCTTCAAGATTGTGACCGTATAGGAAAGAACGTCATATTTGTTTGGATACCTTCTCATATTGGCATACCAGGCAATGAACAAGCAGACCTTGCTGCAAAGGATGCCATAACAAATGAACAGACAATTACAATCCGGGAGGCCATGTCTACAGATGTAAAATCCTTCATGAAAATAAAAGCATATGAGAAATGGCAGAATCAATGGAACCAATCACAATCTAAATTATCAACAATTAAAAAATCTACAAAACCATGGAATTTTACACCCGAAAATAGAAAACAGCAAGTAACCTTGACAAGGTTAAGAATAGGTCACACAAAACTGACCCACGAATTCTTAATTACCAAAGACGATAAACCAAAATGTGGCCCCTGTGACTCAGAATTAACCATCCAACATATACTCACCGAATGTCAAGAAACCAAACAACATAGAATCACATTAGATCTTCCAGAAAATATAGAAGAACTACTTAGTAAAGAAAAATATCTCTCTAAAATATGTAAATTCTTATCTGTGCTTAATCTAAACCATAAATTGTAAATTTTTATATGTTACCAATATTATTTACGTGTATATATAATGTAAACTGTGCCGTCGCTAATAACCTATAGGGTTGATGCGACATTAAACAAATAAAAAAAAAAAAAAAATTTCTATTTCTAACCTTCCTCTCACATGACTTACACAACCATACGATATTAAGCTTCTTGAGTTCTTTAATGTCTTGCTTGTTTAACCAGCACATGATAAATGTGCCCAGGCACCACATGTACCAGCACACTGAATTCTATACCCTGATTTTCCGAGATTACCGGAACAAATTGTGCACAACATTCTACACTATTGTTTACACTTATATTCTTCTTTCTTTTATTAATTATTTAACACTATTTGAGTAATTGTTAAAACACGTTTAGAAAATGTCACATACAATTTTACATAGAAATGTCAGTAGTGTTGTCTAATAAATAATCTAATTTATCTCCATGGAAACCTGCCAAAATTGTTTGACGGCTAGGTATCTTGATTTATTTTTTAGAAGGCCCAGATTATTGTTTTGGCGATAACTTTGAAACGAATAAAGATTTCAAACTGCGGTTTTCACATTTTTCTTGCAAAGATAATCTAGTTTGCGATTATCGGATTGTAGTTATACCGTGCTATTTAAGTTTTTGGAGAAAAATCGAAAAATCTCTAATGATTACAAATTGCGCCATCTGGCAAGTTTATTAGGAACTATTGTGTATTAGCGGATACTACAGGTAAAAATGCTTGTTTTTTCTTCCAATCAATCTCAAGTTTGTCAAAATCGAATAAGTGGTTTAGAAGTTACAGCAATTTAAATAATTATAATTTGAATGGCTTCCCCCATTCTTATTTAGGATCATACATCAATAAGCCTCAGACAAAAGTGGTGTAAAATTATCTAGCCTTTCTCATCATGTTACCAAATATTTGACTACATTTGAGAATTTTCGCAGAAATCAAGCATTTTAAATTTCTAATGAAATAACGCCCCCTTGTGGAATGCGGAAGTTTAAAATAATTTCTAGAATTTTCTCATGACCACTTTAATTGAAAAAAAATTTTCTCCAAGGTTCTACGACCAATATTTTTCCGAGATACAGCCGCTGGCCACGCTTAGTGGATCAGCCTGTATATGTGACCTATGTGCATAAAATTACATGCGTACTCTTACAGTCCTAAATGCGTACTCTTATAGTTTATTAAGAGTGCGCAAAATCAATTTTTTAAGTTTATTTTTTTTTTTTTTTTGTTAAAGTATTGCCGTTTGGTTTGCAAACTGTACTTGATTTAGTTGTTAAAGTATTAACAAGTTTAAATAAAAATTAATATATTTTTAGCGCAATTTGTTTAGATCTTACACCTGATTAAACCTTAAGTGCGCACTCTTGAAGCACCCTACCTGATAAGGTCAATCATCTTATATTGGTTGAGCGTCTCATGTAAGGCCAGACTGGAAGTTTGTTGGCTACGAATTCTTGTGTCAGTAATACTTATTTTAAACTTTATGCTGATGATTTAATAATTTAATTAATTTTATAAAACTGTGACTAACTATTGTTTGTGTCGTTCTTTATTTTTAAATTATATATAATTATATAGGGAGTCCCACCGGAAACCAAATCGATCTGTATAGAGAAAATTATACATTTGAAAATTTTCAAAATTTGGCAGTGTAACTTGTCGACCGGGGCAGATGAGGAAAAATAGTTATTAGTGACACTTCCAGTTATACCATTAGTGGATGTCAACTTGCTTATTAGCTCTCCATATCATATATGTAATATATGTATATATGGAGACTATTAGTTTCATGAAAAAAAAATTTTTTTTAATTTCACCGGAAATACTTGTTTTTGGTCATTTTATACATAAATAAGTAGTTTTAAAAAAATGTCTGTCTGTCTGTCTGTCTGTCTGTCTGTATGCACGAAAACGCAAAAACCGCTTAACAGATTTTAACCAAATTTGGTACAAAAATACTATTGGACATGGCAAGGAGCTGATTAGATTTTGGGAAACATTGAGCGTAGGCAAGGGGTTTAAAATAGGGTTCAAAAATTAAAAAAATTCATAGTTCTTAAACTTATCCGAAATACTGCATAATTTTTTACGCATTTAATTGAATATAACCTAAAATATTTAACATAAAATATTAGACCACATTGGCGTTCGAAAATAGTGTAAAATGGGGTAAAAAATATTTAAAAAAAACGTACTTCTTAAACATAGCAGAAATATTAACTAATTATTTATAGCTTTAATAGAATATAACCTATAAAATGTGTCATAAATAACTTACTTTCATAGGCGTTCGTAAATAGTGGAAAAGGGGTCAAAATATAAAAAATACATATTTCCTAAACTTATTCGAAATATGGAATAATTTTTTATAGTTGTGATAGAATATAACCTAAAAAATGTTACATAAAAGAATTAGTTCACACAGGCGTTCGAAAATAGTCTTAAAAAAGGGTCAAAAACGAAAAAAAAAATGTTTTTCAAATACACCAGAAAAATTGGCTAATTATATATAGCTTTGATAGAAGATAACCTAAAATATGCAGCATAAAATTTTTAGTTACATAGGCGTTCGTAAATAGTAAAAAAAGGGGTAAAATAAAAAAAAATTAAAATGTAAAAAAATTTATATTTAACTAGTTGAATTGGTGTTAAAAATACACGACAAAAATTAATGTTCCATAGGCGTCCGTGAAAATTCTATAAAAGGGTCAGAATTTGTATCCGTGATAACTCAAAAACCACTTAACGGATTTTAACCACATTTGGTACGAAAATACTACAGGATATTTATAGGTGGTGATTAACATTGAGCGTAGGCAAGGGGTTTAAAAGAGGGTTCAAAAATTTAAAAAATCATAGTTCTTAAACTTATCAGAAATATTGAATAATTTTTTATAGTTGTGAATATAACCTAAAAAATGTTACATAAAAGAATTAGTTCACACAGGCGTTCGAAAATAGTCTTAAAAAAGGGTCAAAAACTGAAAAAAAATGTTTTCCAAATACACCAGAAAAATTGGTTAATTATATATAGCTTTGATAGAAGATAACCTAAAAAATGCAGCATAAAATTTTTAGTTAAATAGGCGTTCGAAAATAGTAAAAAAAAGGGGGTAAAAAAAAATTAAAATGTAAAAAATTTTATATTTAACTAGTTGAATTGGTGTTAAAAATACACGACAAAAATTAATGTTCCATAGGTGTCCGTGAAAATTCTATAAAAAGGTCAGAATTTGTATCCGTGATAACTCAAAAACCACTTAACGGATTTTACCCACATTTGGTACGAAAATACAACAGGATATTTATAGGTGGTGATGAACATTGAGCGTAGGCAAGAGGTTTAAAAGAGGGTTCAAAAATTTAAAAAATCATAGTTCCTAAACTTATCCGAAATATTGAATAATTTTTTATAGTTGTGATAGAATATAACCTAAAAAATGTTACATAAAAGAATTAGTTCACACAGGCGATCTAAAATAGTCTTAAAAAGGGTCAAAAACGAAAAAAAAAATGTTTCCCAAATATACCAGTCAAATTGGCTAATTATATATAGCTTTCATATAAGATAACCTAAAAAATGCAGCATAAAATTTTTATTTACATAGGCGTTCGTAAATAGTAAAAAAGGGGTAAAATAAAAAAAATTAAAATGTAAAAAATTTTATATTTAACTAGTTGAATTGGTGTTAAAAATACACGACAAAAATTAATGTTCCATAGGCGTCCGTGAAAATTCTATAAAAGGGTCAGAAAATTTTTGTATCCGTGATAACTCAAAAACCACTTAACAGATAACCTACAACATGCAGCATAACAATTTTGTTTACATAGGCGTTCGTAAATAGTAGAAAAGGGGGCAAAATAAATTTTATAATAAAACTAAAAAAAATCAATTAATTTGCGTTCAAGAACTTGGCCTAGATCTGAAATATAAAATATCTGCGTATAAATAGTGCCTCCAAAGAGAAGAAAAATGCACAAAACCCGATACTGAAAAAAAAATAGCTGATGTCTAAAACAAAACAAAAATTTATTAAATTTAGATAAATGACAAAAAGGTCATAAAATTATTACTTTTACACTTAAATATGGAGAGCTATTCGTGCCTCGTGGGCAACATTTTTTTTTGAATGGAAAACCGTGAAATTTCAACTAGACTTTGTGTATGAGGTCCTATACCTCCTACTTTACCGTTTCTGATTTATTTAAGGTTTTATGTCAAAAAAAAAATCGTTTCGTTGTATTTTGTAGGTGTATGAAAGTACATTATGAAAATAAAGTTTTGTTAAAAAGCTTTAGACTCAAGATAATCTAATATGTAAAAAGTAGGTACCAACTAATTGACCTGTTATCAACGAAATATATATTATGTAGCTAAAATTTGCATAGTATTCAAAATTTATAATACAGGTTACGGAGTTTTATGATAAAACTGGATACATTTTTTGATTTTTATTGGAGGGACATTGTGTAGGTCATTCAGTGTGAATAATCGTTCCCTATACCTAAATACTGAGCGTTTTCATTTATTTTGATTTTTCTTAATTTGCAAAGTTTTGGAAATAAATTGTTACTTTCGAAACTAATTGTGGCAAAAATGCTTCTGGATCTCGAGAATAGACTGTTTCAAGGAAAATGGAACACCCTGTTGTAGATCTATTATGTGACCAATTCAGTGGTGTTCCAAAAGGTACCGCAAAGATGGCGATAATATGACGCGGAGTATATAATGGCGAAAATAGCGCTCTTTATCGAGCTATATGCCACTTTTATTTGTTGACACCTAATAGTACCTAATGCGCTATGTGGTTATTGCAACATCACTAGAATTCAGAGCAGTATGCCAAAAATTAAAACAAACGGTTTCTGTTTTCCATAAGACACGTAGAAAATTATAATGGAACCTCTACCGCAGCAATTTCGGATACAGCTATACAGATAAATAGTAATTTACGTAAGTCCGGAAAATAGTTTTTTTTGGACGAATAGACAAAATCTCTGTGAGTCCAAAAAAACTATTTTCGGGCGTGTTGCGTACAATATTTTTTCGGCAACCGTGTAGAATAATAAATCAATGGGACGACACATCTCTTTATTTCTTTGGTATACATTTTAATTCTTATTTGAATTAAACAGAACAGAAAATACTACATATCTTTAATAATAATCTTTAATAATATTAACAGAAACATTTTAATTCTTATTTATATTAATATTTGTATTAAAATTCGAGCAATAGCTAATATTGAAGGGATCAATTTGTTTGAAATGACAACAACGACGTGATTCTTCCCGAACTAGGCCGGGAAATGGTAGTTTCTCAAAGAAAAAGCGTCCGGGAAGTGAGTACTCCCGGACGGTTGCCGAAAAAATATATTTTCGCATCGGAACTCTCACGATACGTATTTTTGGGACATTATTCATATCTATAAGTTTATACAATAATACACTCGTACTTTGTACTTTATATTGTTCTCCGAAAAATGAATATTTTTTTAAAGAAGTAGACCATTCTGAAGTGGAGTGAATGTATTGTAATAGGAAATAAAAGAAATCAATTTAATACGTTACACTCAATGTGTTACATCCAAACATGTTTCGAAGCTCACTAGCTTCATCATCAGTGGTAAAATTCGAGAGCAAATTGTATTTGCAAATATTACATATGACTAGGTTGAGAGTAATGCGCTGAAGCCACTTTGAGGAAAAAATTTTTGTTAATATTATTAAAAAATAAAATTTTGTTAATACATATTATATCTGGTTTTTCTTTTTTGTGATCATTTTAAAGAATAGAATTTTTACAAATTAATGGTCTGTCTTTCTACGCAGTACCTGATAGACAAAAATTATTTTTTTAGCTTGTTAATTATTTTTGTCTATCAGGTACTGCGTAGAAAGACAGACCATTAATTTGTAAAAATTCTATTCTTTAAAATGATCACAAAAAAGAAAAACCAGATATAATATGTAAACACTGTAGTGTGTGAAATATTATTTTACCAAATTTAATTTCGTTACTAGGCCGGCTCAATACGAATAATGGTGTAGAATTGTTACACACAAGGCGTTTACCACTCCGTCGTGTATTTATACACGGGATTTTTTTTTACTGTGTACTGTATTTATACTTTCAACTCTGTTAACTTTTCGTAATAATAATGAATACATTTTGGATAGCGTGGTCAGATTGTTTAAGAAAACGCCTAAATTATGTCTAGAAATCAGAAATTCCTAAAAAGCTATTATCCACCATAGCCTGAAAATTAGTATTATTCATAACTAGGATAAAGATCCCATGTATTGCATGCAGGAGCGAGATTTTGGAAAATTATAACACTACTACGTAATTAATATTAATTGTCGAGCTTGAGCTTGAGAGGGAGCGCGGAAATATAGTTTGCGGTTTAAACTTTTTCCAGACGAGGACTGTGTAGGCTTGACAGGTGGTTGGGCACTGCCTTAACTTGCATTTGTACATACCTTGTAAAAATTTGCAGTGAATTTATGATTGCCCAATTTAAATTTCTCCAAAGATGATTCTTGACATTGACAGTATTCATATGCAATGCATATAAAAAATAGAAAAAACATTGAAAAACCCTTCATGATTGTGACACTTTAAACCTTAAAATTATTGTTGCATCGGTTTACGTATGTACTTATATACTTAGGTGTAATCAGCAATAATTGCTTTGTTTTTTTTATAATTAAACGCAATAGATTTAAAAGCCCTTGACGCAATGATAAATTAAATAATATATTGGTGTAGGTTGTGATAAAGTAACTAGTAAGTACTATACAGGATGTTCCCTATGTATTATTACAAATTAATGCAGGTGATAGAACAATGAATTTTAAGAAAAAAAGTTCCTATAAACATAGGCATTGTAGCCGAGACACAGGGCGTTTAAAATAAGCCCCTGATGATGGTTTTTTGTGAATATTAACGAAACGTTTTTAGATACATCAATGAAATTTTATACATGTATTTTACTTTTAATTCTTAACAAGTCAAACCAAAAGGATTTCCAAAATTATAGTCATGAGCGTATCAAATTAGAGGGGCGGGGGAAATAACGGCCCAACTTTTTTTTTCCTGGAATATTTCACTTCTTGAGTTCATAATAATAAAATAATATGTACTTTACTTAAAAAAGGTCATCTTCTTTTATTTTGATATTGATGTTCTGAAGTCTGTTTCCGTTACCTGGAATATGTGGTGGTACAGCCACAGTGTTTGGTGCAGTCTGGTAGAAATCTGTGTTTTCTTTATCTTTAGTTCAAACCCAATACTCCTGTATGCGCTGGTAAATGCATTTAGTTTATATTGAAGATCCTCTTCTGTATCAGCTAGGACAACGTTGTCATCCGCGTATTGAAGCTCAACGACTGATGTGGTTACCACAAAACATACCCTTTTAGAATACGAACTGCAATGTTAACAATTGGAAGTAAAAGAAGCGCCATCTATTGATGTGTCGCATACTCATAAATTAGTTTTGGCGGGAAATTTAAAATAATATTAGTGAGAAATATTTCAAATAAATTTAAATAGTAACATATTATGGTGCAACTATTAATTGTAGTTTTTCAAAAAATTATCCAAACGAGATATTGTTCAAAATATTTTTGAAAAACTACAAAAAATGTTGCACCATTATATGTTACCCGACAAAATATTAATGGGATCGAAAAAAAAACAATTATTATTATAAAACATTTATTATTAAAATAGAAACGCACAATTAGCAATATTAGTTTACATTTTAATTTAGTCAAAAAGTAGATAGTAGGTACACAATAGTTTATAATTTATAATAAATAATCATATTAAAAACATAAATAAAATAACAGGCAGCTTGGACTAGTTACGTTCTTGGAATATTCTTTCGATGTGCTAGGGCTAGGCATGTCATCGATGACCATGGGGTAACTTATACTAGGGTCACCGACGGATTCCTTTGATGTGGTAGGTCCAGTACTTATGTCTATGTCACAAGTAGAGGGTTCCAATTTTCTTCGTTATGGACCAGGTGCCTCCTCTATAAATTCAATTATTTCATAAAAACATGTACCACTTTTAATAGAGGTGCGTGGTTTTCTTACCTGTATTAAGATGTAATATTGGTGTTGCATTCCATTTAAGGTCTCTTCGACACCCAAACTGTAAATCATCCGGAACAAAATGTTTCGCACACACTAGATAACTTTTAAGTAGTTTATCAAAGGGAATGTTAAATAAACGGGGGTTGTTTATATTTGCCAACCACTTTATTAGCATTTCTGGTTCTTTATTAGGGTTCGGAAATCGGAAAAAACTACCATTCTTAGTCTCACAGTTGGGAACACAACATTTTTTTTTGCCGGCCGAACTTCTCGAACAAAAAGAGCCATAATAATTAAAATAGCACACACTGAACGCAATTTTTATGCACAATTTACAACTAAACAAACTTTTAAACAAGACTCGCACTCTTTTTTCAAACTCTTAACGCAAAAAATCATATTAAGACTTGAAATTATGCCACACCCTTTTGTGGAAAATACGACTATAACATATGTTTTGTGGGTATAAAATAGGGGGATGTTTAAAAAAAAAATTTTTTTTGGCGGCACCTAGCGATAGGAAGTCAAACTAAGCGTAGTAGAACAGACAGTTTTCTTCACTTTTCGTTTGCAGCGCCTCTCGTGACTGGCCGCATAGTTAAAAACAGTGTTCCAGTCTCTGCCATTTAAGTTAATCTTCTAAGGGGGTATGTTTTGTGGTGGTTACGATCTTCGTCCCAGCTTGCAGTCTACGAAGGTTGAAGAGTCCGCCGCAATCAAATATGTAGACGATCTCTATTTCCCCCGGTAGATCATCCTTAACAAGTTGAATGACCGTTCCCACAAACATCTAAAACAAAATCGGTGCAATGACCACAACCTTGCTTTACGCCAGTTGTTATTGGAAGGGTTCTCCCGGTCCGCTGCTCTTGAGAACTGCTGCTTTCATATTATCGTGTATTATAATTATTATTATTTCGACCGCAAATGGTGCACCCTCTGGACGCGGTTATCCAAACAGGCGGATGGAAGGACTGACTATGTTTAGGGCACTTTTTATAGCCCCCTCCTCATGCGGGATGAGCAGAGTGGACCCTAAAAAGGACTGCTCATTCAAAAGTGCAGGACACGAACAGCTCCACAGTCCCAAATCCTGAAGCTGAACGGCCATCACACACTCGCCGCCTACGTGCCGGTTTGCCACTAGGAGCTTCCAGATCACACAATCCTGCTCCCGTCGCGACTCCCCGATCGCCGCAGGGCTTTTGATGGTGGTTTCCATCGTTGGAATACGCCTGTGCGTGAGATTTTTTAACGTGGTAATGCTGCTGCACATCAACAATCACACGACCCCTGACAGAACCTCAAGTCCGACCCAATGGCATAGTGACTACGACGATTGGAGACTCCAGCACTGCTGCCATCTGTTGCTGGGGTGTAATGGATGCGTGAGTAAGATGGTGGGTTCGCATCCTAGACGGTGCTTAAGGGCAGAGGATGGAGACCCTCGGTCCGACGAATAACGAGATCGAAGTCGTCCATTTAGTTGTCGCACTGTTGTGGCTACTTTTTTGCGCGTTCACAATACTTTCGCTGTGAAAGTAATAATAACATTCTAAACTAACCCAACTACCTTTTTTTTTTTTTTTAACATCCTTCTGGTCCTCCACTCGCACACCTTGGTACGCACTTAAGCCCCCGGCGTGTACGAATGGCGTACTTCAGCCTTGAAGGCTTATTGTGCCTTTTCAGGACCATACTGCACTCACTATCATTCTACTATCACACACCATTCATTCTACAACCTAGATGAGCCACCGCCAGGTCCGTTTTTAATAAACCCCCCCAGACTGTCACCCATCCAACTTGTAGCCGCGCTCCACAGAGCTGCACTTCGACGGTCGTCACTATATGGTCCCGTCTAGGCTACCCGGCCCAACTACCTAACTACTTCATTCAAAAATTAGAAATAAAAATAATAATTATAACATGCTAACCTAACTACTTTGGTCAAAAATTAGAAATAAAATAAATTGCAAGAGCACGGATCGAACCCAGGCCGTTCCGCACCCAAAGCCACGTGACTTATTACTGAGCTACAGCCGACTGTGAAAAAAATGAAACCAATTGCATTAAAGCCAGCTGTCGCCGTACTAGGTACATATTTGAAACTTTTAAAAGTAATTTTCTCGAGAATGACGGAGTCAAATAAAGAGTAAAGAGGATAAAAATGCTTTCAATTGATATATCACATGACATCACATCACAGCACAATTCGAGGGTTGTGTCCACCAATAATATCACAGTGCTAAAGCGATTTTAACCAAGGACTACCCCAAACTCGTGTATACGAAAATTTGGCTCAATTAGTTGAGGCGTTTAGGCGCTATCGTGGACTTCAAAATCCGTCTTTACCTAATTTTTTTTTAGCGCGTTCACAATAGTTTCCCTATGGGTCGGGAAAGTAAAAGAGCTTTTAATTGACCGTCACATATAATATTTTTATTTTATATAATATTTTTATTTTATACGTACACAGAAAAAAAAACCTTGGTTCAGATAGATAAAAAACGTAAGCACCACAGGGACAGCCAAAACCTTGTCTACCCCTTCTAGAAAAATTTACTGGATAGACATTATGTCATTTAGATAATATTCTTGAATAGTTTACATATGCTTCTTGTCTAAAAGAGACAAACACTTTTTGTCATTTAAATAAAAATATATTGTATGCCAGCAAAGTTTATTAGTAATTTTAGTAATGTAGAAAAATTTACTGGATAGACATTATGTCATTTAGATAATATTCTTGAATAGTTTACATATGCTCCTTGTCTGGGAGAGACAAACACTATTTGTCATTTAAATAAAAGTATATTGTATGCTAGCAAAGTTTACTAGTTATTTTAGTGATGATACTCGTTTAATGTCTATCCAGTAAATTTTTCTACATTACTAAAATAACTAATAAACTTTGCTAACATACAATATATTTTTATTTAAATGACAAATAGTGTTTGGCTCTCTCTTCTACTAATTTTTTCTAGAAGGGGTAGACAAGATTTGGGGGTCCCTGTGGTGCTTACGTTTTTTTTATCTGAACCACCATCAGGTTTTTAGTGCGACTCTTATTTATTTATTTTTTTAAAATAAACTTAAGCCTACTGAAAATCTTGTATTAGGTATAATATAAGCTAGGTATATGTAGTCAAACTTCAATCTACACATGTTAAAGTGGGTAGGTATAATGCGGCTGAATCCTTTGCCGGAATTCCTGAGAATATTGCTCAGCACATAAACAACTAGGGTTGGTTGATCTTGGAAACGGTCGGAGTGACAATGTCGGTTAACTTAGAGAAAAGTTGTACAATTTAAACACCTTTTAAATGGTGTTTTCAAAAGTAAAGTAAATTTAGCAGTTTTCTTAAAAATCATTTTTTTGCGATATTAGTTTTTATTGATTTCAGACATTATTTTTACAGATATATAAAAAAATGAAAAGCACTTTCTCATTGTTGCTTTTTGAGGAGACTCGACGTTTCGTTTTCGAAAAACCATCAACTTCGATTTTTTAAATACGGCCCTTGATTTTCTATTGTTAAATTTAAAGCCATTTTCAATTCAAAAATAGGTGGTTTAAACAACTTTTCAATATTTTTAGTTGATATTTAAACTTATTCAAGAAAAATCGCCATAGTTTGGGACTTAACTGACTGAATGCAGAGTATATACCTAATTAGTAATTTTTGCAATAAAATTATTTCGACGTATCAAAATTATTTATTATTATTTGCCAATTTATTTCTGTCAGCACATTTTATTCTGTACGCAGTTTTTTAAATTTAGTTAAAATTTTTGTGCTTTTTGAAATTATTAAAGAAACGCCTTTCTTTCTTTTACGCAAAATAAGTGCCAAACTATGGCGATTTTTCTTGAAGTTTAAATAACAGCTAAAAATACTGAAAACTTGTTGAAACCATTCCGTTACATCTA
The DNA here is from genome assembly GCA_911728435.2 of Apoderus coryli. Taxonomy (NCBI): domain Eukaryota; kingdom Metazoa; phylum Arthropoda; class Insecta; order Coleoptera; family Attelabidae; genus Apoderus; species Apoderus coryli. Next base: position 1,848,963 of record OU452204.1, on the reverse strand, counting down.
TTTTTGTTTTGAAAATGGCTTTAAATTTAACAATAAAAAATCGAGGGCCGTATTTAAAAAATCGAAGTTGATGGTTTTTCAAAAACGAAACGTCGTAATGAAAATTTGTAAACGCTATATTTGTCTCATAAAAAAGTAACAATGAGAGCTTTTAAGTTTTTTATATCAGTAAAAATAATGTCAGAAATCAATAAAAACTAAAATCGCAAAAAAATTGCATTTTCTTAAAAAAAAATACGGCCTTGTAAAATATAGTTTATACCTAATTCATTTTCTACTATAAATATTATACATTTCAAGATCTACTAACTAGGTACTAGGTAGTTATCTAATTTGGGGACAAATAAACCTAAAATGTAAGTATTGGCTATTTAAAAAAAAATCGAGTTTTTCCGAAAAACAATGACGCTGAAACAAAAAAAAATTATCAAAGAAACTTTAGATTCCTTATGACGAAACTAAGTAAAATAACAGATTCTACCGGTACGTACGAGGAATGATAAGACAATTCCAATCCACAACTCCTAATTCACAGACATTGGTAAAATGGTAAACAAATCAATACACAAAAGAAAGAAAAAAGTCATACCTAGCTAAAATATTTATGTAACTTCTTTTGAAAAACTGCATTAATTTGCTAAAAATTAATCCGTCCCTGGCAAATTAAATATATTATCGTGAACCCATCTAAACTATTGTTTAGTTGCTGTAAATGATAAGGAATTTTGCCTCCACCATATTAAAAATGATTAAATTAGAAAAAGTATTTTAAATTATGATTAAGTAACCACTAAATAATACGTCTGTAGATAGGTATCTATTGCCAAAAGTTATAATATTTGCTATTGCCATGAAATAACAATAATAATTTACTTACCGAGAAAAGTGTCAACGAGCTCCCCCAGATTCCAGCTAATTAATATTTCTTTTGTTTCCTCCATAGATATTAATAATATATATTTAACAAAACTCAACACGCCAAACTAATCACTAATCACTACACTTAATTATGTTGGATGCACATTGGTTAATATCTGTTACTGTATCTGTATAGTCCGTCCTCACCACTTGTAGAAATTGGGAGATCCATACCTAGGTATATACTATCAATAGATCAAATTTTGAAATTGAAATATCTGCAGATTAGAACACAAAACGCAAAATAACTAAAGCCTAGTTAGAGCGACGCCAAGACTCTAATCAAAAAATACCAAAATGAAACCCCCTCCCTCTACACCAAGCGAGACGCGCTAGGTACAAGGCGGTACACATAGAAGATGTTGTTGTCGGCACGCGCTCTACAAAGGGTTTTAGGTACGTCGAGTAGCAGCGGGGACAAACACATTAGGTAGAACGGGGAATAACCGTTGGCTGGAATAGAATGACGACTTATGTAGACAACTATAGGTTCCTATCTCTACCAGATAAAATAATTCGATATTTTGGAGGATAGAAATTTCGTAAATGAGAAGTATTAGGTAAAATAACTATTACACAGATTTAATTCAATCAGTGCCTATTTTAGCTATGTACTTACTTAGTTGTTAAAATCTTATTTATACTTAAATATTATAATGCACATACCTAGGTCCATTAATATACTAAAGCAGATAAATAAAATTTATAGGTAGGTAGGTATATGTTCCTATTAGAACTAATTTAGTTTTGGGTTTCATAAAACCTACCTACCTAATTACCTCATTAAGTATTTTCTTAATAATAATAGCTACACCTAAGTAGGTACGTATGGAAATCTGTAGGTGTACAATACCTAATTCAAGCAGAATACCGAACTCATTTAGCGCAAATAAAATTTTATATAGGTTCAAATTTGAAATCTTATTTAACTAATGCACATACAAGTCTCGTTTAGATGAGAAGATATCAGCTTAGCAGGAAAAATTGTCGTTTTTAGATAATGTAGCTACTTATACTTGATAACTACATTTACTACTTTAACAAAAATTTTGCGAAAACTAGCAAATTCACCTCTAAATAATATTTTTTATTTGGATAAACCAAGTTTTTTTTTCTGTGTATATTGAAACATTTTCAATCCATTAATCAAGACCACTGAAGTTACTGCAACTTGATTTGTTCAATTCAAGAGACATCATTTACAACAATGCCATATTTATATTGCTTTCCCGCGCAGGGAAAGTATTGTGAACGTCCTAAAAAAAAATTTGAGATATATACGGATAACCATTTTGGAGTGCCTTGAGACGAATAAGACCATTTCCAGATGGAACTCTGTTTGTCTGTGTGTATATCTGTTGTCTGTATGTATTCTTCCACGATAGCGCCTAAACGCTTTAACCAATTGAGCTAAATTTTGGTGTATGAGTTGGGTGAGTCCTAGGATGAACCCATTAGTTTTGGTTGAAATCGCTAAAGATAGGGGTGAACACAACCGCTAAATTTTCAAATAGCAGTAGGGGTCGAGTGAAGAATATAATATGTACTTGAGTACTTTAACACATTGATAGCGCGTTCGCTTTGCATGCTTATATAGTATATTATCGTTGTACTATATTGTTTATAAAGGGTGTCCCAAAATTAACTCAAGATTTGAATTTGCCGCCATTTATGCACTAAAGTGTTGGGAACCCTAAAAACAAAACAAATCGACAGCTGACAGTTTAGGGTTAGTAAAAATGGAGCGTTACACGATAGAACAACGTGTCTTCATTATTGAACAATATTTCAAAAATAATGAGCGCTTGGCGGCCGCAGTTTGAAAATTTCATAGAAAATATGGTCGGAATAGTGTTTTACCTTTGTCAACTGTGAAGAGATTAATTGAAAAATTCCGGGAGACAAGAGACGCGAAACACACTGGACGCCAAAAACAAGCCGTTAAAATGTCAATATCGAAGCAGTGCGTGAGAGCGTCGGTGACAATAGAGGAACCTCAATTCGGCGTCGTGGACAAGAATTGCAAATTTCAAGAAGCTGTCTAAGCTTATACTCACTAAAGATCTGTGTCTCCATGCTTACAAAATTCAATTAACACAACAACTGAAGCCATGCACAGCGGTAAAGAAACCGTATAACGTAGGAAAAGCACTCAACCAGGCGGGAGTCGCGAGACCCCAGACCTTACGTTGTGCCAGCTACCTCACACATGTGCAAGAACACACCTGTCTCACAGTTTATATGCACTGTTTTCCTACGTTACATGTTTTCCTTAGCGTACTGATGAGAGCGCCATGAGCTCAAAAACGATGGATGGATGCGTGTGCACGAATCGTGCGCAATCGCACGATACCTACAAGGGTACAATCCGCTCCTCCTGTTTCGACCTCACTTGGTCTCGTCAGCAGCGGTATCTTTTGTATAATATTTTTGATTATATTATATCATGTCGGGAAATTTTTGAGGCGCCACAACCGATTTTTAATCTGCTTTACAGTGATAGGCTACTTTTGATATTTGCCCACATAATTCTCGAAAAAATTGCTTTTAAAATTTCACCAGTTAGGTAGTTGGAGCCTATAACTCTTGTGAAAATATAATATAATAATTTGATAAAGAGTTTTTGGCGTCACTGATAGAGCGTGCGCTTCTCATGTTTCTGGGTTCGAATCCCAGCTCTGGCAATATTTTATTTCTAATTTTTGAATAAAGTAGTTAGTTTGTTACGTTAGTTTATTGGAAATAATGAAAATAATACAATTATAATAATTATTATTAGAATTCTGTTTCCTTACGGAGGTCATATATTTTTGATTAGGTATATTATATCGTGTCGGGAAAGTTTTGGGACGATTTTTTATTAATTGAATTAAATCATTTGCCACAGATAAAAAACTGTTTTATGAAAAATTCTCAACTATTAGGTAAGAATTTTCAAGAGATTATTTGACAGTTAATCTCAATTTAAAATTTTTTTATTCTGAATTGTCAAATTCTCATGGCTGACTTGATAAATATTATAATTTTGAAAAATTCTTCCTATTATTACCAATATGTGAATTTTCCATGCAAAGTATAGATATGGATATATCTTTCGGAAAACTTCACAATGATTAATAGATAATTAATTTTTGCATCATCAAATATAGGGCGGTCTACATGAAACTAACAAATTCACTTAAAAATTCGCCTAATATTATGAATATATGTGCATTTTTTCCGTTTACATCAAATCAAATTAAAGTGTGAATATTTCCATGAAAAGATAAATAAGTAACACAATGTAATATGACGCCATCTAGTGAACCTAATTGGTTATAGTTAGGATGCCGAGCGGGCATTTATATTTCATCAGTAATTATTCACGAATTAATCTCTAGATTTTATAACATTACATTGTTTTGCTCGGTATTTATTTAGTTTATTGCGAACTAACGTTTGTAAAAAAAACTTACAAATTAAGATATTATAATAAGTAATAATATAAAATAAACATATTTGTAGTACACGGATTTCGTGGACCTCGAGAGAGACTTTATGCTGCTTTGCCAAAACGCACAAATCTATAATGAAGAGGCTTCTCTCATACACGAAGACAGTATAGTTCTGCAATCTGTATTTTGTAATGCCAAGCAACGAATTGAAACGGATGGAGATGTAGAGGTAAGATTTAGATATTTATCTTAACTTCTTTAACTTCCCATCATGACTAACCCTCCAAAGATATCCTTTGGACCTTGGTAGCAGTTCTACGAACTGATTTTGTTGATCTTTTAGGCAACTATACAAGCAATACATTTGGTAACACCCAGAAAATGTATCTAGAGACAAAATTCATATCGATTTTTTTGTAATTTTAAATGTACCTAAGTATTAAAATAACATAACTGTAACATGGTGTTTTACTTTTCCCACTTTATTACATATAAATTATTTTTATCTTAAAAATTATTTTATGATTTAGTTTTTGATCAAATTCTTACAATTATTGTTTTTAAAATGAGAACTCTTTATTGTCACTTTTAATGGATTTGAGGCTGTTGCAGTACACCCGAGGGTTTATTCATGCGTCGAGCCCTGTGGATTTGTTTACAACAAGTTTTGTGAGTTCGACGCTTTTTACTTCAAGAAGTTTTGCAGAAACTATTGATGATACAGAGAGCTTTTGTATGGTAATTCATACCACTAATGACATGACGTGCTGCTGTCACGTTCAGATAGTTTTATCACACAGACAGTGTTGTGAGTCTCCGGTTGCGAGGCATGCCGCCATTATAAGAGAAAACATGTCAATGTCGCATAGACGTAGGTAGATACATATATATATATACTGAACACAGGATCACTCCTGTGTTCAGCATAGAGTTCATTGTTGGCGTATGTGTTTGTGTGTGGGTGTATGTGATGATGTACCTGTGTGTGTGTATACCGAGGTCATCTTTCAAAGATTAATTTACAAGTGTTATCCACTGTCCACTTAGTTTTTTCCGACATTGTTTTCACAATAATCACACAAGCAAATGAGCACACGCGAACGATAATTTAATATTTTCTCCGTTCACACTGATTCGACACTGTTCCCGATAAAGCAAACAAAACAGAAATCCTTTGAAATTTACCGCGAAGCGACGGGACTCGAAATTGTTGCGGAATCCGGCGACAAAACAAAGCCGCGACAAAAAAGTCGCTGAAATGTTGCAACTTTGTTGCAGAATTGTTGGAAATCATAAAGTTTCTGTTTTGTTTCTCCTTTGTCGGTTTGATGTGGACCCGGCATTACACTACCAGTTTCGTAAAATTTCCGACATAATTTCGATACATACCCTTTCTGAACTTGTGGCCTGTTAGGGAACAACTCATGAAAAAGTCTGCACACTTCTTCATAACGGCGTTTTCTGTCACCGTAGCCCACCGTCATCAAAATTTCAATTCTTTGTTTTTCCGTTAATTCTGCTATAGCAATCATGAGTGTGAGTGTTAAATTTGAGTTTTTCGATTTTTGTTTGTAGGGAAAACTAACTGAACACAAGCAACTGACAAATAGTATTTTTATTTGACAGCTACAATGTTTTCCTTATAAAAATTTAATTTCAATGAACTGTAAACGAAGAACACGATTGTTTTATAAAACAGTTTTGTGGAGACCTGTCTCTAATATTTAGATTAGAATTTATATTTCTCTTTTAAAGTATTTAATCCTATTAGGTATCATATTTATGCATTTTGTTTCTTTTGTATAACATTTATCTAGTGTGTGATATCATAATATTATGAATTATGATTCATTTTATGGTTAGTTATTTTATACGTAGCAAGTTAGAGTTAGTATTATTTAGGCAGGCGAATAAAGTGGTTGGCTAAACATATATTGGGAATAATATTGAGTTTGTTATATACCTAATAAAGTGTTAATTACATGCCGGTATTATTATTATTATTATTATTATTGTGAAGTAGTGGAAGAGATAGTACGAATCGTATAATTAATAGACGATTGATCTATTTGAATATCCAATTAGAAAATCTGAATAAGTGTATCCCTTAGGGTACCACAAGTTTTTTCTCAATTACTTTCTAATGTAACCCTATAAAAAATTTCTGTTTTTGTATCCAGAAATAAATGGTCTACCTAAAAATGAATAGAATAATATACCATGTCATTAAAAAAAACAAAGTTGGTTGCCATAGCAACAAAGCTGTTAACCGTATAAAAAATTGACAATCGGCAGGTTGTGCCAAAAATGATACCAAACTTTCTTTAATTTTTTTTTTCAAAATAATGATTATTTTCGGAAATATACAGGGGTTTCCACACTTTATACTCATTCTGTGTAGGCATACCATTTATTTATATAATATTTTTTATTTTAATTAAACGTCTGATTAAGGATTATGAAAAATAAAAGTGATACCTAGTGGTTTTTAGGGCTGTAAGAAATGATACACTCAATCCGAAATCAGCGACGTCTCACGGCTTTATTTGAGCCTTTTCAATCAACAAAAATATGAAGGATGTTTCCCAGTACCTATTTACTTGATGATTATAGAAACAAAATATTTTTTTTAAATTAAATATTAAGAACTGTTATAGAATTTATTTTGAATAGGTAGGTAATCAGCTAAAAACTATAATATATTAACATAGGAAGAAACTTGAAAAGGCTGAAATAAAGCCAAGAAACGCCGCTGTCTCTGGGTTATCCCACAGCTCTATAAGCCGAACTAGGTCTTATAAAGTTAAAATCTCAAGGACACGAGTTTATTTATGTAAAATATACCTATATCTATACCTTAAGTATTTACATTTTTGATAATTTCTAGGTAGAAGAAATGGATAAAGAGGAAACCAGTAAATCGGATACAGATTCTACAGTCAAAATGAAAATAAAAATTAAAAGCAAAAAGCAACCAACTCGACGTAAACGAAACACAAAAAAATATGTATCTGAGGATGATGATGACGACGATGACTAATTTTTAACAGTTTTAAATAGACCCAATTTTTCAAATATTATTATATAGTATACCTAGTACGTACCTATGTAAAAACATTAATACAAAAATATGTTATTCGGTGTTATAAGAAAATGTGTCTATGTGTAACGATTGTATTTCCAATAGAGTGGTGAGTGACTTCTTTAGTAAAATTGCGGTAAAGTTGGCGGATTGTGACGAAAATGATCTTAGTTCTGAAGATGATGATGTGCTCAATACAACAGTACTCGAAGACGCTGTATATAGGTCGCGTTGCAATAGGCCGGCTTGTATAAGAAATAAAATTCTGACAAAATCGCTTGATAGTCAGGTAAAATTGCAAACTTCCACCATAACACATATAGAAAAGCGTCTGTCAGATCAGGAGACAATCATTGCTTTGTTAAATGAAAAGATATCTAAGGGTAGGCAGACTGAATTACCCGCCCCCGCGCCGTCGTCCACTGTTGCCGCGGACCTGAGGAGTTGCGTGACTACTGACACTGTTAAGACGCAGGATTCTTTCGCGACGGTGACAGCTCGTCCTCATGATCATGATGGTGGTCAGTTTACCCTTAGTCAGGTGGGTAGGGCAATTGACTCAGCCAAGGTGAACTCTGATCGTAAGCAGCTGACGGGGACACAGGATCAACAGCAACATCAGTCTGACGGTGATAGATACCAGAGACGAAAATCTACGTTTTCACGCAGATATCGCAAACCAATTGTGGGCTCAAATTCAACAAATTCTATTCCCAGTGTACCAAAGTGTGGCTATTTACATGTATATAGACTCGATACATCCGTTACTGCGGAAAAGTTAAGAGATTTTCTAAAGATCTCGGCTCCTAAGATTAATTTTAATTGCTCTGAACTGAAGAAAACTGAACGTGGTGCATCGTTTATGGTGTCTTTTCCCATCCAGGAAGTCGATAAAGTGTACGACCCAAACATATGGCCGAGTGGTGCTTGTGTGAACCGCTTCCGTTTTCCAAACAGCCAGCACAGCCTTGACAGTCAGAATGTTTCTGCAGTAAATTTCAACCAATTAGCCTTGGAGCTCGCTCGACGATAGCGCGAACTGAAGTTCGATCATACATCGGTTGTGAACTTTCAATGTGCCACCTTAACATTAGAAGCCTTAGACAGAAATCTGATAAACTTTATAATCTATTACACTCATTGAACTTTCCTCAAGTTGTGTGTCTCACTGAGACATGGTGTACTGAATTGGAGATTAAACATGTTGTATTACAATGTTATAGCTTGGCTGATTTTTACTGTAGATCTGGTGTAAGAGGCGGTGGTTCCGCAATTTTTGTAAGAAATGATATTTCCTTTACTGCACGAAATGGCTTTGCTTCTAGGGTTGACAGACATTTTGAATACGCATTGTGCGAAATTACACTGTCTGGCAGAATCTTCCTTATAGGAAGTTTCTATAGATCACCCTCCGGTAGCTTTGATTTTTTCCTTGACTACTTGGACTCCCTTTGTGACAAAACAATTAACCAAGAAATCGTATTTTTCTGCGGAGATTACAATGTGAATTTTCATAATCCTTTGTCAAAACAAGCTAATTCTCTAACGAATATTCTTTCAACATATGGTCTAAAAAAAACCATTTATGATTATACCAGAATTAAGAATGATTGCAAATCAACTATTGATAATATATTTTGTAGTTTAGACTTAAACGATGTAAGGCCGCGAGTGGTTTGTGCCGATTTGTCTGATCATTTCTTGCAGACTGTTACAGTGAGCGGCAGGCAGGAAATGTTATCCCCTACTTACAAACAATTATTTTTTAAGGACGTTAATATAAATACGTTTAGGCTTGAACTTGGCAGGGTTGACTGGTCTCCTGTTTACAGTACAATCGGGAGTCTAAATACTAAATTTAATATATTTCACAGAATCTTCTCAAAAATTTTTAATTATTCGTTTCCCTGGCAAAAGGTTAATACACATAAAAATAGATTCAACTGTAAAAGGTGGTTGAATGCGCAGCTTGTTGAGAGCGGTAACCGATTGCGGGATCTGTACAAGTGGTGTAAGTATACAAACGATCAGCAATTATGGGAAGAATATAAGTTGAATAAAAAAGTGCATGAAAAAAATATTAAGCATGCAAAAAAATTGTATAATGATGATCTTTTACTAAACTCCCAAAATAAACAGCGAACAGCCTTTCAAATAATAAAAAATGAAACAGGAGTCACCAAAAATAAAAAACTTCCAGATTATTACATTGATGAAAACGGGCAAAAAATTACGGATAAAGCCATAGCAGTAAATTCATTTAACAATTACTATATTGACTCGATTGCTACCTTGACTCAAAAGAATGTCAATAGGAGCATTGGTTCGGATTCGGGTTTTTCGCAGTATAGTATGTGTCTGTTTCCGTGTTCTGAGGATGATGTGTTGAGAATTTTGGATAGTGTAACGAAAAAGCCTTCCGCTGGTTTCGATGGCATACCTTGTTCGGTGCTGAAAAACGTTGTAGAATATATTCTTGAACCAGTAACTTACCTAATAAATCTGTCATTTAGCTCAGGCTGCTTTCCTGAATCTCTTAAGAGATCGGTGATTATTCCTCTTCATAAGAGAAATGATATCCACGAGATAAAAAACTACCGTGGAATAGCATTATTGTCTGTTTTCTCAAAGATATTTGAACGAGCATTCTATATCAGATTGCTTTCATTTTTGGAAAAAATTTATTTTTTTAATTCTTTGCAATTTGGATTTCGGAAGGGTCTTTCCACGCAGCATGCAGTCATGACTTTGTATAAGGAAATTCTTTTGAATATGGAATGTAAGAGAGAGACAGCGTGTTTATTTTACGATCTTCAACGAGCCTTCGATGTTGTTGACATAAATTTGCTTTTGGAAAAATATTATACCGTTGGGGTTCGTGGGATACCTCTCGACTGGCTTCGGTCTTTTTTAACAGCTCGAGAACAGGTGACAGCCCTTAGGGAGGGATCAAGATTATATAAATCTGACTCCAGGTTTACTAGCACTGGAGTGCCTCAGGGCAGTTTGTTGGGTCCCTTGCTTTTTATAGGTTTTATTCAGGACATTTTCCCCTATTTTGCTGGAAATTTTATGGTCCTGTTTGCCGATGATGCGGCGGCCTTAGCTTCCAGCCACGACTTTGGTGAGTTGAGTAGGAATTCGCATAAGCTTGTCATTGGGATGCAAGATTATTGCAGTCAAAATAATTTAATTTTAAATCAAGATAAAACCGAGTTATTGGTCTTTTCAACACGGGATCTCAATAAAAGTCTTTTAGTTCGTATTAACAATAAAACTATTGAACAGAGTAATGTGGCCAAGTACCTGGGCGTCTACCTGGACCCCCAGCTCACTTGGTCACACCAGGTGGATCATGTTCTGAAGAAGTTATCCGTCTTTTGTTTTGTGATATGGCGCCTGCGGTCTGAAGTTAGTTTCACTTTATTGAAGAATTATTATTTTGCATACGTTCATTCATGTATAAATTATGCTAATATTTGTTGGGCTAATTCTCCTCGAGCACATGAGGTTTTTTTGATGCAGAAGCGTATAGTCAGAACAATGTTGTTCAAGCCTAAAATGTACTCTTGTCGCACACTCTTTCCTGCCTTAAACATTCTAACCCTGCCTTGCCTGTACATTTTTAATAGTATTATGTATTTGAAGAATAATCCCTCTGATTGTGCACTATTTAGTGGTTCACCATATGCTTTGCGTGAGAATTTTAACTTTCGGATTCCCCGACACAGATTATCTTTAGTGGCCAAGAGTCCACTAGTATTGCCGGTTAAATTACATAACCATTTGCCTCGAGCATTTAAGGAAGTATCTACTATTAATACATTTAAATTTACGTTGAAAACTATGTTAACTTCCCACGCCTTTTATAGCCTAAGTGAGTTTCTTGATTGTAGAAATTTGTAAGATCTTTCTATGTTTGTTGTTTATATGTTTGTTTTGTGTATCAATGTTTGGATATTGTATATATCGTAACTGCCTTCATTTGTATATTATTTATTTGTATTGTGGCGGAGATGTGTTTATGTATTTGTACTGTGTATATACTTATACTGTATGACAATTTCTACACTGCAATTGCAGTTTATGGAAAATAAAGATTTTGATTTTGATTTTGATTGATTCACGTTTCCACAAAATGCAATATACAAAGTATTTCAAAAATGTTTCTACGACGTATGGTGCGTAAATTAAAAAAATAAATGTAATTTATTTAATAAAACTATATGTCCGAAATGCCCCAAAAATTGTTTGTTTAATATTTTCTGCGAAACTATTACGATATCTTAAAGTTAGCACAGTAGCGTAGTTAGTTTATACAAATTTTGATAGTTAAAATCTTCATTTTTTATAGATAGGTACGTGACATACGGAGGGGCTCAAATAGTTTATTAACCCCAGTTAGTTTGTGTGTATTTTTTTCTAGTAATATCAGAAATCTAAAAGCTTGAGACACTAAAAAGATATTCTCGTTAAAATTAAAATATTTAAGTATAATATTAATAATTAAAAACATATGATTTTGTTGTGCAAGATATTTAAACTAATTTAACTCAAAAATTTTTAAATATCGACCATATAATTTATTTCATGTACATTTTAATATTAATAATAATAATAAGATCTTTATTACCAACAGGCATAGCCCAATTACAGGAAAAAATTATATTTTAAATACAATTCAAATATAATAATAATAACTTAATTACTAAACAAAACTCAACTAAAAAAAATAATATCTATAAAGGAAATCTTACCACTACAAAAACTAATAAATAAACTAAATAATACCAATGAAAAATAATACAAATGCCAACAATATTGAATAGAAAAAAAAAATAATGATAACAAAAAACTCTGCTTGCATCTACGATAACAGTGTAAGCTCTAATAATTTGATTTAAGGGTGAGTGGTGAATATCGCAAACAGTAGAGATTCTGTCAAAATTCCGTCACATGAATCATACTATACATATAATGGAAACTGTATAATTTCATGGCAAATTTTTTTTTTCAACGTTTCGATAGGCTATGCTATCTTCTCCAGGAACTAAAAAATATTTTTGAAGACAATACAAGACATATTAAAAATCAGTTTCAGAAAAGCTAAAACAAACTCGACGATGTAAAGGGTACTGAAAATGATTTTTAATATGTCTTTTTTTTAGTTCGTGAAGAAAATAGCATAGCCTATCGAAACGTTGAAAAAAATTTTTTTTGACATGAAATTATAAGTTTCAATTAAGTACACGTGTTTAAATGGTTGAACCTCATTCCCAAGAATAAGTCAAAAAGTAATTAAAAAGAAGGTTCTAGAAATCAAAAAAGAAAAATTTATAAAAATGATGAATAAAAGAGGGCCCAGATTCGATCCCTGTGGTACTTCCGATTTAACAACAAAAATATCGGAACAGGTGTTCTCAATTTAAACGAACTGAAGGCGACCTGCAAACGAAGCCCTCGATCAGCTCGGTGGAAAATCCATAGTGCTCCAACTTAGCAAGGAGGATATTGTGATCTACTTGAAAGGTTTTGCTGAAATCTGCATACAAAACATACACGTGTCCACGGTCGTCCAACACCTCGCAAGTAAATTGAGACAATGTGGCTAAATTTTAATATTAATAACTTTATGAAAATGCGCGGTCAAACCTTGTCCCATTACATTACCTACTCACCATAGTATTTACATATACTATACTATATACTTTGATTACTATTTAATTTGATTATATTAAAACAAACGATATGCAATAAGAAACAACGAAAATATATTAAACTTTATATCAAACAATACACTCTTTTCTCATACATCTTTATCAAACAAACAAAGTTTTAATTCTCTCCTGAGGATGCTAACATTGTTAGCGAAACGCGCGTCGAGATTTAAAAGAAGTGTTTTGGTGAAGTGGTAAAACGATTGTCAGTTTAGTGTTCTACGCCAAAGGTTCTACTCATCAATTATAAAACAAACAACCAACAACGAATGTCCCATTATACGTTGATAGTCACGCAAAACCCAAAAAAGTATTACTCATGACTATCAGCAAAGATTAATGTACACAATAGATAGTCAGCGTATATGGGAAATAAAACAAAAATTGAAACTGTCTCGACACGAGCTACATCTATTAGAAAAACATGCAACCATGGAAATTGTAGATGGCGTTATATGTATTGTGTTGAAATAAAATAATCATATGGGCAATGTTAGACAAGGACGAGTATACTTTCCCCTTCGAGGTGGGAGTTTTATATTATAGGTATCATATTTATGTACTACTGTGCAGCAGTGTTTTTTGTCGGGTAGTATAAAATTATATGGTATACCTATCTACGCAAAGATTAATGTGTATGTACGAAAATAAAAAAAATTACTATAATAGTATAAATATACAGGGCTGGTTCATTAAATGTTTTAGACAATAATTTCAAATGACTAAAATAATATTATTTTAGTCATTTAAAATTTCGGATATAAGGATGCATCAAAAAGTTATATTTAAATTAACGAAATTTGGCGTTATAGATAGGACTTCCGGTTATTACCTGATTCAGTTTTAAGGATCAAACTCAAACAGCAGATTCAACTTGTCGTTAACATTATGAAAAAATAAATCTCAGAGGCGGGTAAATTAAAGGAGCATACAGGCGTGAAATGCTACCCTCACTTTTTTATGCACATTTTTTGCGTGTGTTTCAATTCGGAGATGTAAAATCTAACAAATTATACAGGGTGGTCCAACGAAAAGTTTGCACCTAGCTTTTCTCTTTTTTTTGTAGTCGAATGCGAAAATGCTCGGACACGTCGATTTTGCTTTTGAGGGGGACACATTTTAAACATATTTTTCGATCTGCGCCTTTAACCCCCTAGCGGGGGAGAGTAACAACCCTAAAATTTTAAATGGAAAGAGGGGTCTAATGACATATCATTTGAAAGGACACAAAATTGTCTTTCTAATGATACCCTATTTGTCGAATTTTACTAAAACAGTTAATACGAAAACGACTTTAAAGACATTAAGCCGATAATTTTGGTATTAATGAGAAATACAAATAAGTTTTAATTATTACGACTGAAAACAACTACAATCATTTCTAAATTATTTACTTTGAAGAAAAACGGGATTTCAAAAACACTATCTTATTTATCAGAACTAAATTCCTCACTAATCGTTTGCGTTTTTTGTTGAAATAAAAACTGCAGATACGTGTAGGAAAAGAATTTACACCGTTTATTTTAGTCTTTTCATTGATTCAGTTTGGTTGCTTCTCAAGTTATTTTACTTTTACCGTACAAAATGATTTATTCCATTCTAGAACGAGTTGAAATTGTTAAACTTTATTTTCAAAATAATAGTAGTGCTAGACTTACGGCTCGCTTATTTAATGAGAGACATCCCGATAAAAATGTGAATGATGTGTACGTTGGCAAGTTAGTTAAAAAGTTTGTAGATACCGGATCTGTCTGTAATGTAAAACACCAGCCGCAGAAACCGATCAGAAATGAAGCTGTGGAAGTCGCTGTTTTAGGGCATGTTGAAATGGATCATAGTCAAAGTACCCGTCAACTAGCTGAAGCCTCAGGTGTCTCCCGTTCGTCCATAATACGAATTTTAAAAGCGTACAAATTTCATCCGTACAAAATCAAATTAGTACAGGAACTAAATGAGGATGATCCTGATAGAAGGCTGCAATTTTGTGAAGCAATGAGCCAGCGTTTAATTGAAGATCCGCAATTATTATTTAACATTTGTTTTTCCGACGAATGCACATTTTATTTGAATGGAGCTGTAAATAGGCACAATTGCCGTTACTGGGATGACAGTAACCCACATTTATTCCGTGAGGTTCATACCCAGTATCCTCAAAAAATAAACGTCTGGTGTGGCATATTAGGAAATCATATTATAGGACCACTTTTTATTCCTGGAAATTTAACTGGTGAAGTGTACCTAAACATGCTTGAAGACACAATTGATCCTTTAATAACACAAATAATAGAAGATGACCAAAATCATACTGCTGATCGGCTTTATTTCCAGCAAGATGGAGCACCTCCGCACTATGTGGCTCCTGTAAGACAGTTCTTAGATGACCGGTTCCCTGGACGGTGGATTGGAAGGAGGGGCCCAATTGAATGGCCTGCCAGGTCACCGGATTTATCGCCTTTAGACTTTTTTCTTTGGGGGCACTTAAAAAATAAATGTTTTGCCACGAAGCCCGAGTCCATAGAAGATCTTCGCCAACGCATTACAGAAGAGTGCAGAAACATAACACCTGATATGCTACAAAATGTTAGAAATAGATTTGAACAAAATCTGTATTATTGTATGGAATCAAATGGGTCACATTTTCAACATTTGTTAATGTAACGTTTTAATAAATCAATTTAACAGCTTGTTTACTTTTTTTACAAAGCAATGTTAAAACTAACAAACATTGGAATGTACTAACGATTGCAGGTGTTTTCACTCGCAATAATTAAAACTTATTTGTATTTCTCATTAATACCAAAATTATCGGCTTAATGTCTTTAAAGTCGTTTTCGTATTAACTGTTTTAGTAAAATTCGACAAATAGGGTATCATTAGAAAGACAATTTTGTGTCCTTTCAAATGATATGTCATTAGACCCCTCTTTCCATTTAAAATTTTAGGGTTGTTACTCACCCCCGCTAGGGGGTTAAAGGCGCAGATCGAAAAATATGTTTAAAATGTGTCCCCCTCAAAAGCAAAATCGACGTGTCCGAGCATTTTCGCATTCGACTACAAAAAAAAGAGAAAAGCTAGGTGCAAACTTTTCGTTGGACCACCCTGTATACGTAATAAATGTATCCTTCTGTGATATTGATAGAAAGTCATCGTTATCGCGTAATATCGATTTTAAGAAATATTAATATTAAAAAGGCTGTGCTTTTTACAAGTTGCTGAAGTAAATAAGGTTTGAAATTTGCAGCATGACAATAATTATTTAAAAAAATACGGTTTCGAAATGCAGGATGTAAAAAATTAGAATTTTTAATCTGTTTTTAATGAAAATTTAAATCTATTGAGAAATATGGTTCAGGGTTTTTGTGAAATGTATTTTACTCCAAAGATTCTACTCATCGATTATAACCGAATTAATTTACTCAAAAATATCTATACTAGTAAAATAACACAATTATCTACTATTTACGAACGCCTATGTATACAAAATTGTTATGCTGCATGTTGCAGGTTATCCGTTAAGTGGTTTTTGAGTTATCACGGATACAATTTTTTTCTGACCCTTTTATAGAATTTTCACGGACGCCTATGGAACATTAATTTTTGTCGTGTATTTTTAACACCAATTTAACTAGTTAAATATGAAATTTTTTACATTTTAATTTTTTTTTATTTTACCCCTTTTTTTACTATTTACGAATGCCTATGTAAATAAAAATTTTATTCTGCATTTTTTAGGTTATCTTATATGTAAGCTATATATAATTAGCCAATTTTTCTGGTATACTTGGGAAACATTTTTTTTTTCGTTTTTGACCCTTTTTTAAGACTATTTTCGAACGCCTGTGTGAACTAATTCTTTTATGTAACATTTTTTAGGTTATACTCAATCACAACGATAAAAAATTATTCAATCTCTCGGATAAGTTTAAGAACTATGAATTTTTTTAATTTTTGAACCCTCTTTTAAACCCTTTGCCTACGCTCAATGTTTCCCAAAATCTAATCAGCTCCTTGCCATGTCCAATAGTATTTTTGTACCAAATTTGATTAAAATCTGTTAAGCGGTTTTTGCGTTTTCGTGGATACAGACATTTTTTTAAAACTACTTATTTATGTATAAAATGACCAAAAACAAGTATTTCCGGTGAAATTAAAAAAAAAATTTTTTCATGAAACTAATAGTCTCCATATATTACATACCTATATGATATGGAGAGCTAAAAATATTCACAAAAAAATAACAAAGCAGCCAAAGATTAACTTATTAATCTTTGGTAGTATCATAGAATAAGAAAGGTTAGCTAGCTTTCTTATTCTATGGTAGTATCAAAGATTAAATTAAATTTAATATATTAATTCTCTTCAAAACAAAATCAGTAGGTATGAAAACAATGAAAATCGCAATAACAGAGACAGACTATTATAATAGGTATACCTAATATAATATAGGTAGCAATGATAATTTTTTTTATTATAGGTATTATAAGATCTACAACAATCTTGTTACATCTTTGCCACATTGTCTACGTGAAATATTTAAAATATATGTAATAAATTGAAAAAGTACCTAGTCAATTCTTAAGTGGAGTTATAATTTTGACAAAGAATAATGTACATTAATACCTATTTGATTTCGGTATTGGTATAAAAGTCTAATATCCACGAAATAAATTTAATATAATAATCATTAATCCATGTCTTGAAACATGTTTGAAGACTAGACCAGTCCCATAATCAGTGGCGAGCAATAATTAAATCAAAAGCTTTTAGCTTTTATATATTTAGATTTTTTTATATTCATCAACAAATTATTACAATGGAGTCAAAAGTATGTTTCTATCTAAAGCTTTTCATTTAACGATTGTTCGCCTCTGATCATGGGACTGGTCTAGTCTTGAAACATGTATGACATGGATTAAATATTATTATATTAAATTTAATTCATAGAGATTAGGCTTTTATTTCAATACTGTACTTGTAATAAATCACCCTGTGTGTTTCTTTTACCGACGAATCGGCAACAGCACGACACACAACACATTCGCTTGTTTTTTTCTACCCTCCCTGCGTATCCCCTCCAGATTAATACAGAATTTCATCAATTTCTCTCTCTGACAATACAGCATTGCCGGTGCATATCTGTTGCAAATGATGTAAATAATTGTTATACGTTGCGTTTTGTTTCTGATATTAATAAACTACAAAACGGTTTCTGGCTGTGACAATACTGCTCTATGCTGTACACGCTAGTATACGCCACGTAGTGGCAGGCATACTTAGAGATGTTCTGATTTTAATGCATTGGGCTGACTATCTATTGTGTTGATTAATCTTTGCTATCAGTAAAATACAACATATACAAATCTTATTTTATTGAATTTCTTTCTGAACATAAACGCTATTATTATTTATTTCTTATAATATAATTGCTTATAGTCGGCCATAGCTACCAGGATCGCGTCTCGAGAGGCCGTTTAGATAACCGACCCCAAAAGTCCTCTATCCACCAAATAGGTCAGACCTGCAACATTAACATAATAACCAGTGTGAAAACAGCAGTTAAAATTCTAGCAGTTAATTCCGAACATTGCCGAATGAAGTATACCGGGGTGATTGATGATTTACATCAAATTGATGCAATGCAAATGCAGACTATATGTAGTATCATTAATATAAGTTAATTTACTTATATGGTAATAATTATTTGTCAATAAATAAATATTTCGACAGACATATTTGAGGTTAGAATATCAATTAATTCAAATGTTGTGTTCAGAGTGGTTATATACTACTAATATCGAGAAATTCATATATAAATAACATATATATTTCAGTGATATAATTATCAGAGCCGTATTATTAATTTTTAAGCCCCCAACAACATTATAACTGCTGACCTTATAGCTCAAAACTCGCAAGGCGTGCCACTTTGAAATTTATAGCATAGATAGTCCTCAACATACCCTTTGAACTCATATATGTCAGAAGAGTTACACCCCGTCAGAGCCGGACTATCTGATTTTTTTATTCCGCGACAGATTTTAACTGCTGACCCCATATCTCAAAACTGGCAAGGCGTGCCACCTTGGAATTTATAGCATAGAGAGTCCTCAACATACACTTTGAACTCATATATGTCAGAATGACTTACACCCCGTCAGAGCCGGACTATCTGATTTTTTTATTCCCCGACAGGTTTTAACTGCTGACACCATATCTCAAAACTGGCAAGGCGTGCCACCTTGGAATTTATAGCATAGAGAGTCCTCAACATACCCTTTGAACTCATATATGTCAGAATGACTTACACCCCGTCAGAGCCGGACTATCTGATTTTTTTATTCCGCGACAGGTTTTAACTGCTGAACTCATAGCTCAAAACTGGCAAGGCGTGCCACTTTGAAATTTATAGCATAGATACCCTGTTGAAAATACCGTATAGAATCATATTAAAACTTGATCTGGATCTATAAGTATCTATAAGTGAATGTAGGTTTTAATCTGGCTTTGACAAGCTCTATGTTATTTTAATAGTAATCTTATATGATTCAATATGGTTTGGGTTTATTTGGATATACATATAAAACACATCAATGGAATTGTATTGGTCTCTATAAGTTTTAAATATGATTAGATCTAATATGGCATTACAGATTCAAAACAAAGTGGGTTTTATACGGATTTAATAGGTTAAAATGAATAGTGTTTAATATGGAATTACTGAATAAAAATTACCATAAAACGAATTGGTTTCAATATGGATTAATAAGAAATTCTTTATTTGGGAATTGTTGGTTTCAATAAGGCATTCCAAATCAAATGTTTAATTTGGTTTTATCAGTTTGAATTAGTTTTTATGCGGCATAAAACTGCTTATTTCAATTGCGTTTAATATGGAAGTACTGAATAAAAATTACCATGGAACGAATTGGTTTCAATATGGATTAATAAGAAATTCTTTATTTGGAATTTATTGGTTTCAATAAGGTATTCCAAATCAAATGTTTAATTTGGTTTTATCAGTTTGAATTCGTTTTTATGCGGCATAAAACTGCTTATTTCAATTGCGTTTAATATGGAAGTACTGAATAAAAATTACCATGGAACGAATTGGTTTCAATATGGATTAATAAGAAATTCTTTATTTGGAATTTATTAGTTTCAATAAGGTATTCCAAATCAAATGTTTAATTTGGTTTTATCAGTTTGAATTAGTTTTTATGCGGCATAAAACTGCTTATTTCAATTGCGTTTAATATGGAAGTACTGAATAAAAATTACCATGGAACGAATTGGTTTCAATATGGATTAATAAGAAATTCTTTATTTGGAATTTATTGGTTTCAATAAGGCATTCCAAATCAAATGTTTAATTTGGTTTTATCAGTTTGAATTAGTTTTTATGCGGCATAAAACTGCTTATTTCAATTGCGTTTAATATGGAAGTACTGAATAAAAATTACCATGGAACGAATTGGTTTCAATATGGATTAATAAGAAATTCTTTATTTGGAATTTATTGGTTTCAATAAGGTATTCCAAATCAAATGTTTAATTTGGTTTTATCAGTTTGAATTCGTTTTTATGCGGCATAAAACTGCTTATTTCAATTGCGTTTAATATGGAAGTACTGAATAAAAATTACCATGGAACGAATTGGTTTCAATATGGATTAATAAGAAATTCTTTATTTGGAATTTATTGGTTTCAATAAGGTATTCCAAATCAAATGTTTAATTTGGTTTTATCAGTTTGAATTAGTTTTTATGCGGCATAAAACTGCTTATTTCAATTGCGTTTAATATGGAAGTACTAAATTAAAATTACCATGGAACGAATTGGTTTCAATATGGATTAATAAGAAATTCTTTATTTGGAATTTATTAGTTTCAATAAGGTATTCCAAATCAAATGTTTAATTTGGTTTTATCAGTTTGAATTAGTTTTTATGCGGCATAAAACTGCTTATTTCAATTGCGTTTAATATGGAAGTACTGAATAAAAATTACCATGGAACGAATTGGTTTCAATATGGATTAATAAGAAATTCTTTATTGGGAATTTATTGGTTTCAATAAGGTATTCTAAATCAAATGTTTAATTTGGTTTTATCAGTTTGAATTAGCTTTTCTGCGGCATAAAACTGCTTATTTCAATTGCGTTTAATATGGAAGTACTGAATAAAAATTACCATGGAACGAATTGGTTTCAATATGGATTAATAAGAAATTCTTTAATTGGAATTTATTGGTTTCAATAAGGTATTCCAAATCAAATGTTTAATTTGGTTTTATCAGTTTGAATTAGTTTTTATGCGGCATAAAACTGCTTATTTCAATTGCGTTTAATATAGAATTGCTGAATAAGAATTTCCACGATGCGATTGGTTTCAATACGGATTCAATAAAAAATTTCATTCATGTCCGTTATCCTAAATAATGCAGATTTCTTGAGCTCCTTATTTTAAGAAATTATTGCATAAAACAACACGGCGTCTTAAGTTATTAAAATAAAATATATACCTAAACATTAATAATGTAAGGGTTATTCTTTCGTACTGAACTAAGTGAACAATCTGAAAATTGTCAGTTCATTCACGATTGTGCGTATTGTTTCGACATCGGTCACTTCTAACAAACTGATTAAAATTCCTACCCCCGTTGCCGCTTACTGATCAACCTCTAGGTACCGGTTAGTTCGTTCAGTTAACAGTCAACCTCTAAAAGTATTGAGAGATAATAATTGGCATATGATTTCGAATCAAACCAATAAATTGTAAAAGTTTAAAACATGGATAATAATATCATGGAAGAATTAATTTTCCAGTTTTCAGAGCAGATTTGGTTGTTTTCGAGGTTAAGTGAAAGACAATCATAAAAAAGATGATCTTTCGGTTTCGCCAAATATTCAGTTCAGTATAATCACATTCAGTTTAATCACACTCACTTGTTCA
Organism: Apoderus coryli; assembly: GCA_911728435.2. Lineage (NCBI taxonomy): Eukaryota > Metazoa > Arthropoda > Insecta > Coleoptera > Attelabidae > Apoderus > Apoderus coryli. Next base: position 1,826,862 of record OU452204.1, on the reverse strand, counting down.
GACCAATCACTACGAAAGAATAACCCTATAGATAGGTGAGGTCATTGTCTTTATAAAGACAACTACTACTTTGTTTTTTGTGTTTTGAAAAAATAGTTATGATTTTCTTACCGTATCCACTGTTGCCGATAACATGCTTAAACATAATATTATAATGTTATAGCTGCTCAGATTTTACAACATATTATGTTACGTCACCAAGAAAAAAAGGTCAATTGTTGGCCAATTTAGTATATAAAAAATCCTAGTACAGATTCATTAAATTCATCTTACAGTACAAATTTAGTACCAGATTTAGTGCAAAATTGTAATAATAATTATTATGTTACAACCGGCAACGCTGACCATTTACTAATACTCAGTGTTGCCGAGGTATAGTCTTCACTATTACCAAAGACATTAATCTTTGATATTACCTACCTATATACATAATTATATACATAGTAATTTTTACTAACGCACAGATAGGTATTCAAAATTTAATTACATTTTTTACATAAGAAAAGATGGCAAAGTATATCCAAAGAGTCACAATTGCGTTGGCATGAACATACATTTGCTCCTGGTTTTGCCTATGACATGATAACCCAGTTAACACACTAACGTGAAAATGACGTTCTTTTAAGGTCGTAACTCGTCGTCGATGTCATAGACCAAAAAGTGACGTAATTAATCACGTGATATTCATGACGGCATTTTTTGCGTTTAAATAAAACGTGTTTTTCACGTCATTTTTGTGTCATAAAAATCACACATCACATACATCCGCCATTTATGATATGATAATCATAACGAGTATTTATTACTACATTTAGAATTACCGATTCTACTATATTACCTTTCTCTAATATTTGAGTCAAAATTGCTGAAATTTATCATTTCTTTTCTATAGTCCGCATTGTTGCCAATGAGCTACGTTTAGTTTAGATTATCGTATTTTATCAAGAGTTCTGTCATTGTCTTTAAGACAATGGTTCTCTCCACATTTGTTAAAATTTTTTAGAAAATCAGGCTATAATTCGATCTGGCAACACTGGTTGATAAAGTTTTACGTTTCGTCGGCATGCGTTGTTTTGTTCTTGTTTATTCGCAAATTTTGTGGTTAAGTTTCTTATAGAGAATACCTACATTTGTTTTTATATTTTATATTTACTTAATGTATTTTATTTACTGCGGGTTTGGTGGTTGGAGCAATACAATATTATAACATGGTTGGAGGTGCTACGTATTTTCCATTTCTTTTAAATAATGGTGATAAAGCTCTGAAGTGAAATTGCGCGTCTAAATTGTAGAGGTTATCTGAAGCGCTTGAATATAATTCAGCATCAGAACTTCCAAGTGATAACGAAGATGAACTTTTTTATAAACCGATGCAGAGGCGAATAGTGCGTCCCGCAAGATATTTGAACGAATCAGATGAAGAAGTAGAATGTTCGCCCACAATAAGCAAAATAAAAAGACCCAATTTAGATCCAGTAAAAGGTAGGGAGAATTTAATTAGCTACATTTTAAATCTACAGGTATCTATACTTAATGTCAATTATTATTATCTACGACTTATAATTAAAAAATATATATCTACCTAACTACTTATGCTCTATAAGGTTATTGAATTAATTTATTTTTTGCTATACTGTTTTAGCAAAGGTAAAGGAAGTTTTACTGCAGTCTACACCGCGGTCTACACCTAAACTACGATTCAATACTGTTGACGACTCTGAAACCATATGTTCACTTTTTAGTGAAAACCAGAACATAAATGTGAGAAGCGACCAATTAAAAGATAATGGTAAAATGCGTATAATTTTAGATACCTACCTAGGTTGTTTTTATTTATGTATTTTTTTTTTGTACATTAGACATTTTAAAGAAATTGCTTGATACAGTCATTCACATAAAACAACAAAATAAACAAATATTAAGCCTTGTGGAAAATTTAAGCAAGGATCAAAAAATACCCAAGAGAAGCCTTCCTGAAAATTTACCGATCAACTTTCCGTGCACGAACGAAGAAGAAATTTGTCTCTTAGAAGATTTTTTAAAAAACAACGACAATTTCAGTGCATTGGTAAGATTTAAATCTTTATATGCTATCATGAGGTATAGGTTACTTTTTTCAGGCTAGTTACTTAGCAAGTATAGGAGGGAGAGATTTGACGAATAAAACTAACAACGTGTTAAAAACACTGCTTCGTGACGATATTGCCAGCCATTACAGCTTTTATGGAAAACGTCTCAACAAAAAAGTTTTTAACGATAGTCTACTTAAGGACGTAGTTGTTGGTACGTTTTTTTAATTTATTTGAAATTATAAAATGAATTAAATTAAATCATTTATCAACAAGAATTTTACTTCTTAAATATCTAGTGAATTCATTAATTTAGAGAATGTTGACAAATTTCTCAATTTCCCTCTTTTGCAGAAGCTATAAAAATAAACTGCGCTGACTGTTCCCAAAAGGACATAGAAAACATAATAAAAGTCTGGTTAAAACATGCACCGCAAAGACTTAAGAATGCAACCAAACAGTAGTGGAAGAAAAGTTAAAAATGTGGTCGGTCGAAGACAATTGCAGCGAAGAGTGCGGGAGGACATAAATAATATTTTAGCTGAAGTAAGAAATAATAATAATACTGTCTGTAATTTGATAATTCGATCGAATTCTTGCTTGGAATCTCAACATGATATAGAAACTGTTCGAAGCAGCTTTAATAATACTAACAATTGTGTAATAGAAAAAAATGTAATTAATCAGGTAGATACAGATACAATTTATGATGAAGATGAGTTGAGTATAATATCAGGTGTTAGGGATACCATAAATGACTTTAATGAAATAAATACAGATTTTCTTACTGATTTCAAATCTTGGGTTATACCCTGGACTATAAACCATAACATTCCAAAATGTGCTGTTACTGATATGCTAAAGTTTTTATCTAAACATCACCCCAACTTACCCTTAGATAGTAGGACAATATTAAAGACTCCTAGAAATAGAGTTGTAAATGTTTTAAATAATGGAGAATTTTGTTACTTGGGATTAGAATCGAACATAAAAAATCGGTTGTTGGAAACATATATTGGAAATTTGGAAAATCTTATAGAAGTTTCTTTTAACATTGACGGAATTCCGTTGTTTAATAGTTCAAATATTCAGTTTTGGCCCATTCTAGGATTAATTAAAAAATTAAAATGTTAAACCCAGAGGAAATTCTGAAAGAAAATTCACGAAAGCCAATGAGACTAAATAATTTGAGGGAACAACTGAAAGCAACAAATGAGTTATTAAATGTTCAATGGTTGCAAAAAATGTCTTCGACGTTGTTTCAAAACTAAGTAAGAGTGAAATCATATTATTTAGCTTTATCCATCTAGTACTTAGTAGTTTATAAAATGTTTGCTTGCTATTTTTGTAGAAACTGTGTTCTTGGTCCTTACCAAGAACACAGTTTCTCCTTAGAAGGTAGCTTTGGTATTTTGAAAACCGTATAATTTTGAACGTTCAAGTATCATTGATATCATGACTAAAATAGAACTTTTGGGTTCTCACTTGCTACCGTTTTATAGGTTTCATTATGATCATGAGGCAGATTTTCCTTATGACACAAAGTTAAAAAAACCAATTCAGGAAGTTTATTTTATTTCCACACCAATAATTTAATTTATTATTATTTGCAATGTTTTTAAACAAATTTTGTATTCAGTGCGATAAGAAGTCTGCCGTTCTATGATTCTTATACGTTTGCAATTTAAGGTTTTGTTTGTGGACTTATTTGTTGTTCTTTCTATATTTCAATATTAATCTTCAAGTACATTTCTGTCTCATCCACCTAATTATAATATCTTTTATTCAGTCTGGAAAATTAACAAGAACCCTGTCCGAGGACATTACAATGTTTGTATTGTAAATACTTACGTTTTACCATTTAAACTCTGAAATGCTCCCCAGTACAGGTTCTGCATTGAAATGTGAATGTTTAATTGTTAGGTTTTCCAGCATTAGGTTGCTGCAGGCCAATGATGAGTGTATTATACTCTCGAAACGTGTCTCTATAAAGGCGTTAATATAAAACATATTTGTGGTGACATTTGTTTTTTACTTTGCTATTAAAATTGTACACCGCTCGCTGTAAGAATGGCCTATTTATTCAAATTTTATTTCTGTTTGGGCATATTTAGATGGCATATCTGAAGCCAATACATGGAACTGATTCGTTTTGCATTTTCAGATATTACAACATTTTATTTAATTAAAAAAGGGACTGATGAATTCGCCATGCGTACCCAGTTATCAAAAGTAAATACCTGGATTGGGATAAAGGTATCCGATATTAATAGGGCGCCCCGGCAGAGCTGTGGTAAGTACCAATTAAATAAAAGGATTGTTTATGTAATGAACTGCTTAACAGTATTTTCATAACTGATATTTTAATATTCCAATGTCTAACTTTTCCACAAAAAGTTAGTCATGGACTTGAAATTTTTTTTAGATGGGATGAAAAATAATTCAAAGAGAATACGGAAACCTCTGAAGAAATAAACGTAGAGAGTGAAGATATTTTAGACAATAAGACATGAGGAACGGAAAGTTAGTATTATTCAATAACAATTTTATGTTATAATTTTTTCTATAAAAAAAGTCCTAACATCTTTTTTTTTTATTAGTATTTTATAGTCGACAAAAATATTGGGTTTACTTTTTATCCGTTTTATACACTTTTCACGGGATTCTCTAAGGCACTCATTTTATATCGCGTATGTAGACCAAGTTTACTATGTGGCTATGTGGTGTATCTGCTGTCTTCAGGCAAGCCCAGTAAGATTTTTAGGTAGTTATGTTTTTTTTTATTTTGCCAAAAGTTCAGAACTTAGAAATGTTCAGTAGTATGGTTTACCAAATTTGGTTCAACAAGTACTTATTTACGTATAAAATGACCTAAAACACTTATTTATGATAACATTCCAAAAATAATTTTCATTAAACTTAGCCGCGCAATATATTATGGAGCCCTAAAACTTTAATAGCTACTTATTTAGTTCACAATATATATCTTCTAAAACATTTCCATAATCAGATTATTATTGAAACCCAAGACAAGACGTCTTTAAACTTCTTTACGCCTACGCCAGTGTGGTGATTTTAAAAGACTAGACACTTGCCTGATATAAATTAAATAATTAGGTATATTATGATTATTAATTTCGCGTAAAAATTTAGTATTCATCATTTTACATAATATATGTATGACAAAAAATATATGTTAGCTCAAAGAACTATTAATATGTTCTAAATAAAACATAATTGAATTATGATTTTGATATCTTTGGGTTGGTTTCTACTCATCGATTAAGTATTATTAATATTTTATATTTTGTTTTAGGTGAACATTGAGATAAATATTGACATGTAATTTTAAAATAGAAAAAAAGTACATGTAACCGAGTGCAGACTGTTTTTTGCTTCCACAAATCCCAAAGTTATGGTTTTTTAAAACAATAATTCTAGACATATATAAAAAATAATAATAATAAATGAAAATTAATTCGACGAAGAGGTAAGTAATTCTATAATACTATAGACCTTAACGTTTTTCAACAAAATTGAAGAGTTATAATTTATTTATAATAATATACAGGGATTTACATTTAAATCCGTTCTAGATTTAAACAGGTTCTAGTGGGCAATCCTGATTGAATCTGATAACTACAAATGAATCCCAATAGCTTTTGCATTTGGATTTGCTTATAAAACCATATTAAATCCGTTCTAAATGTAAACAGGTTCTATTGGGCAATCCTGATAGAAACTGATAACTACAAATTAATCCCAATAGCTTTTGCATTTGGATTTGCTTATAAAACCATATTAAATCCGTTCTAAATGTAAACAGGTTTTATTTGGCAATCCTGCTAGAATCTGATAAATACAAATTAATCCCAATAGCTTTTGGATTTGCTTATAAAACCATATTAAATCCGTTCTAAATGTAAACAGGTTCTATTGGGCAATCCTGATAGAAACTGATAACTACAACTTAATCCCAATGGCTTTTGTATTTGGATTTGCTTATAAAACCATATTAAATCCGTTCTAAATGTAAACAGGTTCTATTGGGCAATCCTGATAGAATCTGATAAATACAAATTAATCCCAATAGCTTTTGCATTTGGATTTGCTTATAAAACCATATTAAATCCGTTCTAAATGTAAACAGGTTCTATTGGGCAATCCTGATAGAATCTGATAAATACAAATTAATCCCTATAGCTGTTGCATTTGGATTTGCTTATAAAACCATATTAAAACGTTCTAAATGTAAACAGGTTCTAGTGGGCAATCCTGATAGAAACTGATAACTACAAATTAATCCCAATAGCTTTTGCATTTGGATTTGCTTATAAAACCATATTAAATCCGTTCTAAATGTAAACAGGTTCTATTGGGCAATCCTGATAGAAACTGATAAATACAAATTAATCCCAATAGCTTTTGGATTTGCTTATAAAACCATATTAAATACGTTCTAAATGTAAACAGGTTCTATTGGGCAATCCTGATAGAATCTGATAAATACAAATTAATCCCTATAGCTTTTGCATTTGGATTTGCTTATAAAACCATATTAAAACGTTCTAAATGTAAACAGGTTCTATTGGGCAATCCTGATAGAAACTGATAACTACAACTTAATCCCAATGGCTTTTGTATTTGGATTTGCTTATAAAACCATATTAAATCCGTTCTAAATGTAAACAGGTTCTATTGGGCAATCCTGATAGAATCTGATAAATACAAATTAATCCCAATAGCTTTTGCATTTGGATTTGCTTATAAAACCATATTAAATCCGTTCTAAATGTAAACAGGTTCTATTGGGCAATCCTGATAGAATCTGATAAATACAAATTAATCCCTATAGCTTTTGCATTTGGATTTGCTTATAAAACCATATTAAAACGTTCTAAATGTAAACAGGTTCTAGTGGGCAATCCTGATAGAAACTGATAACTACAAATTAATCCCAATAGCTTTTGCATTTGGATTTGCTTATAAAACCATATTAAATCCGTTCTAAATGTAAACAGGTTCTATTGGGCAATCCTGATAGAATCTGATAAATACAAATTAATCCCAATAGCTTTTGCATTTGGATTTGCTTATAAAACCATATTAAATCCGTTCTAAATGTAAATAGGTTCTATTGGGCAATCCTGATAGAAACTGATAACTACAAATTAATCCCAATAGCTTTTGCATTTGGATTTGCTTATAAAACCATATTAAATCCGTTCTAAATGTAAACAGGTTCTATTGGGCAATCCTGATAGAAACTGATAACTACAAATTAATCCCAATAGCTTTTGCATTTGGATTTGCTTATAAAACCATATTAAATCCGTTCTAGATGTAAACAGGTTCTAGTGGGCAATCCTGATTCATACTAATTATTTCAAATATGTTTTTAATTTGGAATTGCTGTTTCAAATACACACTATGAACCGTATTAATCCATATTAATTTTTTTTTTATATGGTTCTATCTGGCATTTTCAACAGGGTAGTCTTCAACATGCCCTTTGAACTCATATATGTCAGAATGACTTACACCCTGTCAGAGCCGTACTATTTCTTTTCTTCATTAAGCGACAATAGTTTAACTATAAATATTTACGTCATAAGCAAAATAATAAATAATGAATGTTTCAATTAAAAATAAAATAGATATAATTTTAAATCAGATTATTAAGTTAACTTGTTTTTTATCATGCTTTTTTTTTTTAAGGAAAGCTCTACCTCGTTGTGGCGCATTTTTTATTATATTTATATTTAATTATAAGTATTAAAGTTCACAATAGTCAGGCAAGATTTGTCATAAATAAATATGAGAGATTCCACGATCTTTTTCCAAACTACGTGTGAGGACGAGTGCGGAGTGCGGTAACTTCAGTGAAGGCCGACCAACTAATCAGTGAAGAAGGGGGGTAGGAAATGTGATGAACAATAGGGGCGCCACACGATTTATTTACTTCACTGGGTCACCAAAAATTACACCGTATCACCTAAACCGTGAAAATGATACAGAGTAGTATCCACCTCACAACCTAAGGGAACTCTACAAATATTCATGGGGTCGTCACTAATCACTCAGTGTGCTGCCACTTCAGTGCCAAATAAAACACTTCATATAAATTTAAACGTAAAATTATTATTGGTGATTTCAAATTAATGCATAAATAGCAGAAGAATTCAACAAGTTAATTACGGTAAGTATTCAACAAGTTAATAACGGTAGCTATTCAACACGTTAATAACGGAAAACATTCAACAAGCTAATAACGGTAAACAATCAACAAGTCAATATCGGTGATCCGTTAATAACGGCAATTCGTTATCAAATAAACACTGCTTAAATACATAGTAAGAGATAAATAATATTCAGTGAAAGAATGCGTAATCGCTTAAATTATACAAACTACTGCGTTCCAGAAATGAACCGTAATATGAAAAGCTTCCTTCTCCGTGAAGAAATAGTAACAATTAACACTAAGTTAGCATTTACATAACTGCTTAACGAAATAGTATAAAACCGTATACAATTACGCAAGTACTATAATAAGTCAGTCAGTTCACAAATAATTTCGGACACCCCTGAATACCCGACGTGCGCACGCAGAGCTCACAGCAGAGTTACAACGCGTCGTTATAACTTAACGTTAAATAATTGGGTACCCAGTACGCAGGTTCAAAATAAACACAAACTGACTCTACGTAAAAGATAGCCAAGAGTTTTCAATATCGTGAACACGCAGGCTGAAGGCCAGATTAAATATTTAACATCATCATAAAGACATCACTGAAAAAGGCTGAAGGCCATCATGGAAATCACCAATATGAAAATCATTTAAAACACTAAGTACTAAATAGCTTTTATAATTTATAACACTCCTACGCTGAAGGCCATGAAATATTCAAACAAAATGACTTACAGTCTGGCAGCACCCTGACAAACCTTCATTAGGCAAATTCTTTGTCTTGTCGGTCCGGAGCCCAAAAACATTATCGGAAGAAAAAAAAAACCATTCTTTAATAATACCATTACCAGTACCATGTCAACAACACAACGGCTCGGTATAACGCAGGAATCACGGTGCAACGTAACGGGGTGGACTGGTAGAGCCAAATGAGCTAGGTACTAGCAAGAAAAACCCTAAAACTGAAACTAAAACCTAAAACCCTAAAAGCAAAAACTTTTAGTGATAAAACCTAAGCTTCTTGACAAATTAAATTACTGACCTCTTCGCGAGGGTTTTCTTGATCGGTAGATCGATCGAAAGTTACTTCCGGTTATTAGTAGAGAGAATTACCATAAAGGGCTAAAAGAAATGTAACGTAAGTAATGAGAAAATTGGTATGAAAATTTGACTACTCACGTGGTGGTGAAGATTTATTTAATCCTGCTCTCTGAGCAGACGGGAACTCCAAACTCACAATCAAAACAATCAACATCAGTTTCTCAAACGTCCCAATACCGAAACGGCTCTAAATATTCCCCAACTTTGGGTTAAAAATTATTACCAAATAATTTTTATAATACTAGCACAAAATGGCCGTCCAGCAAAAATCTTCAACAACACCCAGAATAGAAGTGGTCAAGCACGAAAAATGGCAAATCGGAAAAGAACAGGAAGACGGTTGGACAGTGGTACCCCCTGTCTTGACCAACACCACCAATATCTCGTTCAAGCCGAGATGGATTTCCACCACAGGTCAGAATGTTCGTTCGTCGAACGTGCACGAACTATACCCAAACAATGCGTACGATATAAATTATTACTCAACTCTATTCTCAACCATGTAATTGACAAGTTTTACTAGCTTTTACATATGAATTATGTGGTATAACATTGCAATTCCACAACAACAGTTGGCGACAATGGGCTTAACCCGTTGCAAAATTCGCAATACGTCGCGTCCCCACCGCGCAAATGTCAATTAGGTACGTCAACACAGTGTTGTTATTGCTATTACAATTGTAACAAATCTATTACTTTTTCTATCGTCTATTACGTTATTACGACATTTGTCTAATTTGATAGAATCTATTACTTTTTATGGATTCTATTACTTTTTTATTACTTTCTAATTCAATTAAAATTTGGAAAAAAATGACTTGTCAAAATCTAAAACTTTATACATTTTCCTACTAAATATTATCTCTTTCTAAATTATTAGAATATTAGATATTCCAAATCAGTTAGCTTCAACATGGATTCTTATAATATGGTCGGCATGAACATATTGCAGTGGTCGCATCTCATAACCTTTACATTACGTCATTACACATTACACCTATATTCGGGGAATTACCCATGGCAGGTAAATTGGAACTACGTGTTTTAGTGATATTATATTGATTGCGTTTATTTATTAATATATTGTGTTTTAATTATGGATAAGTAAGTAACACATACTTATTAATAAGTAAAAATTCAAAATTATTATTTAAATAATTTACAGTTAACATTAGAGCCACAGTCTAAAAAAATATGCTCTGTAGTGCTTTAATCTTTGACGGGCATAGCTAATAGAGATGCAAGAGACCAAAAAAACTGTCGTTTTATTTTTTAGGTTTGTGATCAGAAAACAGAGAGCTGCATAACAAATCTTAGTCATTATCGACATTTTTAAAAAAATCTCGATACCAATAAAATAAAACATCGTCGTTTGTATGTATGTCATGCGCCGTAGATCCTACATCTAAACACAGTTTAATACGGTTAGAACTGTGGTTTAAATGTTTGGCTTGTCTGTTGTTTTCCTTTTGTTGTCATATATATTTCTTTCTTTTCTAGGGAAATATTGGTGACGGGTTTACGATATTATCAGAGATATGAACTATCTCTGGATATTATTAATATTAAATTGTTATGACCCTGTTGAAAATACCGTATAGAATCATATTAAAACTTGATCTGGATCTATAAGTATCTATAAGTGAATGTAGGTTTTAATCTGGCTTTGACAAGCTCTATGTTATTTTAATAGTAATCTTATATGATTCAATATGGTTTGGGTTTATTTGGATATACATATAAAACACATCAATGGAATTGTATTGGTCTCTATAAGTTTTAAATATGATTAGATCTAATATGGCATTACAGATTCAAAACAAAGTGGGTTTTATACGGATTTAATAGGTTAAAATGAATAGTGTTTAATATGGAATTACTGAATAAAAATTACCATAAAACGAATTGGTTTCAATATGGATTAATAAGAAATTCTTTATTTGGGAATTGTTGGTTTCAATAAGGCATTCCAAATCAAATGTTTAATTTGGTTTTATCAGTTTGAATTAGTTTTTATGCGGCATAAAACTGCTTATTTCAATTGCGTTTAATATGGAAGTACTGAATAAAAATTACCATGGAACGAATTGGTTTCAATATGGATTAATAAGAAATTCTTTATTTGGAATTTATTGGTTTCAATAAGGTATTCCAAATCAAATGTTTAATTTGGTTTTATCAGTTTGAATTCGTTTTTATGCGGCATAAAACTGCTTATTTCAATTGCGTTTAATATGGAAGTACTGAATAAAAATTACCATGGAACGAATTGGTTTCAATATGGATTAATAAGAAATTCTTTATTTGGAATTTATTAGTTTCAATAAGGTATTCCAAATCAAATGTTTAATTTGGTTTTATCAGTTTGAATTAGCTTTTATGCGGCATAAAACTGCTTATTTCAATTGCGTTTAATATGGAAGTACTGAATAAAAATTACCATGGAACGAATTGGTTTCAATATGGATTAATAAGAAATTCTTTATTTGGAATTTATTGGTTTCAATAAGGTATTCCAAATCAAATGTTTAATTTGGTTTTATCAGTTTGAATTAGTTTTTATGCGGCATAAAACTGCTTATTTCAATTGCGTTTAATATGGAAGTACTGAATAAAAATTACCATGGAACGAATTGGTTTCAATATGGATTAATAAGAAATTCTTTATTTGGAATTTATTGGTTTCAATAAGGTATTCCAAATCAAATGTTTAATTTGGTTTTATCAGTTTGAATTCGTTTTTATGCGGCATAAAACTGCTTATTTCAATTGCGTTTAATATGGAAGTACTGAATAAAAATTACCATGGAACGAATTGGTTTCAATATGGATTAATAAGAAATTCTTTATTTGGAATTTATTGGTTTCAATAAGGTATTCCAAATCAAATGTTTAATTTGGTTTTATCAGTTTGAATTAGTTTTTATGCGGCATAAAACTGCTTATTTCAATTGCGTTTAATATGGAAGTACTAAATTAAAATTACCATGGAACGAATTGGTTTCAATATGGATTAATAAGAAATTCTTTATTTGGAATTTATTAGTTTCAATAAGGTATTCCAAATCAAATGTTTAATTTGGTTTTATCAGTTTGAATTAGTTTTTATGCGGCATAAAACTGCTTATTTCAATTGCGTTTAATATGGAAGTACTGAATAAAAATTACCATGGAACGAATTGGTTTCAATATGGATTAATAAGAAATTCTTTATTGGGAATTTATTGGTTTCAATAAGGTATTCTAAATCAAATGTTTAATTTGGTTTTATCAGTTTGAATTAGCTTTTCTGCGGCATAAAACTGCTTATTTCAATTGCGTTTAATATGGAAGTACTGAATAAAAATTACCATGGAACGAATTGGTTTCAATATGGATTAATAAGAAATTCTTTAATTGGAATTTATTGGTTTCAATAAGGTATTCCAAATCAAATGTTTAATTTGGTTTTATCAGTTTGAATTAGTTTTTATGCGGCATAAAACTGCTTATTTCAATTGCGTTTAATATAGAATTGCTGAATAAGAATTTCCACGATGCGATTGGTTTCAATACGGATTCAATAAAAAATTTCATTCATGTCCGTTATCCTAAATAATGCAGATTTCTTGAGCTCCTTATTTTAAGAAATTATTGCATAAAACAACACGGCGTCTTAAGTTATTAAAATAAAATATATACCTAAACATTAATAATGTAAGGGTTATTCTTTCGTACTGAACTAAGTGAACAATCTGAAAATTGTCAGTTCATTCACGATTGTGCGTATTGTTTCGACATCGGTCACTTCTAACAAACTGATTAAAATTCCTACCCCCGTTGCCGCTTACTGATCAACCTCTAGGTACCGGTTAGTTCGTTCAGTTAACAGTCAACCTCTAAAAGTATTGAGAGATAATAATTGGCATATGATTTCGAATCAAACCAATAAATTGTAAAAGTTTAAAACATGGATAATAATATCATGGAAGAAATAATTTTCCAGTTTTCAGAGCAGATTTGGTTGTTTTCGAGGTTAAGTGAAAGACAATCATAAAAAAGATGATCTTTCGGTTTCGCCAAATATTCAGTTCAGTATAATCACATTCAGTTTAATCACACTCACTTGTTCAGACCAATCACTACGAAAGAATAACCCTATAGATAGGTGAGGTCATTGTCTTTATAAAGACAACTACTACTTTGTTTTTTGTGTTTTGAAAAAATAGTTATGATTTTCTTACCGTATCCACTGTTGCCGATAACATGCTTAAACATAATATTATAATGTTATAGCTGCTCAGATTTTACAACATATTATGTTACGTCACCAAGAAAAAAAGGTCAATTGTTGGCCAATTTAGTATATAAAAAATCCTAGTACAGATTCATTAAATTCATCTTACAGTACAAATTTAGTACCAGATTTAGTGCAAAATTGTAATAATAATTATTATGTTACAACCGGCAACGCTGACCATTTACTAATACTCAGTGTTGCCGAGGTATAGTCTTCACTATTACCAAAGACATTAATCTTTGATATTACCTACCTATATACATAATTATATACATAGTAATTTTTACTAACGCACAGATAGGTATTCAAAATTTAATTACATTTTTTACATAAGAAAAGATGGCAAAGTATATCCAAAGAGTCACAATTGCGTTGGCATGAACATACATTTGCTCCTGGTTTTGCCTATGACATGATAACCCAGTTAACACACTAACGTGAAAATGACGTTCTTTTAAGGTCGTAACTCGTCGTCGACGTCATAGACCAAAAAGTGACGTAATTAATCACGTGATATTCATGACGGCATTTTTTGCGTTTAAATAAAACGTGTTTTTCACGTCATTTTTGTGTCATAAAAATCACACATCACATACATCCGCCATTTATGATATGATAATCATAACGAGTATTTATTACTACATTTAGAATTACCGATTCTACTATATTACCTTTCTCTAATATTTGAGTCAAAATTGCTGAAATTTATCATTTCTTTTCTATAGTCCGCATTGTTGCCAATGAGCTACGTTTAGTTTAGATTATCGTATTTTATCAAGAGTTCTGTCATTGTCTTTAAGACAATGGTTCTCTCCACATTTGTTAAAATTTTTTAGAAAATCAGGCTATAATTCGATCTGGCAACACTGGTTGATAAAGTTTTACGTTTCGTCGGCATGCGTTGTTTTGTTCTTGTTTATTCGCAAATTTTGTGGTTAAGTTTCTTATAGAGAATACCTACATTTGTTTTTATATTTTATATTTACTTAATGTATTTTATTTACTGCGGGTTTGGTGGTTGGAGCAATACAATATTATAACATGGTTGGAGGTGCTACGTATTTTCCATTTCTTTTAAATAATGGTGATAAAGCTCTGAAGTGAAATTGCGCGTCTAAATTGTAGAGGTTATCTGAAGGTTACTCCACTAATTAAAATTAAAGATTTAATTTTTAAGCTAAATGCCTTATATTGGTGTACAATTTAAAATCGACGAAAGCATTGCCGTCATAAGTAAAACATGGTTAACACCACAAAAAACAAGATGTTTTTGGCCGCCGTATAAACATCAATGGGAATTGGATAAGGCGGCCAAAGAATTGTTGTCACCTTCGTATGATTGGAAGACATATGAAATTAATAAATGTTATTTTGAATTCGGTAGGTACCAGCAATTACTACTACTCGTAATAATTTTTCATTACTATACTTGTTGTGTTGTACTAATTTAATTAAGTTTTCCGGGTTTTGAAATAGTAAACTACCTACTAAGTTTAATTTTTTTCTTGTTGTGTTTTTAGATACTTATTTGAAGGCTAAAGAAAAAATAAAAGCGCTTGAATATAATTCAGCATCAGAACTTCCAAGTGATAACGAAGATGAACTTTTTTATAAACCGATGCAGAGGCGAATAGTGCGTCCCGCAAGATATTTGAACGAATCAGATGAAGAAGTAGAATGTTCGCCCACAATAAGCAAAATAAAAAGACCCAATTTAGATCCAGTAAAAGGTAGGGAGAATTTAATTAGCTACATTTTAAATCTACAGGTATCTATACTTAATGTCAATTATTATTATCTACGACTTATAATTAAAAAATATATATCTACCTAACTACTTATGCTCTATAAGGTTATTGAATTAATTTATTTTTTGCTATACTGTTTTAGCAAAGGTAAAGGAAGTTTTACTGCAGTCTACACCGCGGTCTACACCTAAACTACGATTCAATACTGTTGACGACTCTGAAACCATATGTTCACTTTTTAGTGAAAACCAGAACATAAATGTGAGAAGCGACCAATTAAAAGATAATGGTAAAATGCGTATAATTTTAGATACCTACCTAGGTTGTTTTTATTTATGTATTTTTTTTTTGTACATTAGACATTTTAAAGAAATTGCTTGATACAGTCATTCACATAAAACAACAAAATAAACAAATATTAAGCCTTGTGGAAAATTTAAGCAAGGATCAAAAAATACCCAAGAGAAGCCTTCCTGAAAATTTACCGATCAACTTTCCGTGCACGAACGAAGAAGAAATTTGTCTCTTAGAAGATTTTTTAAAAAACAACGACAATTTCAGTGCATTGGTAAGATTTAAATCTTTATATGCTATCATGAGGTATAGGTTACTTTTTTCAGGCTAGTTACTTAGCAAGTATAGGAGGGAGAGATTTGACGAATAAAACTAACAACGTGTTAAAAACACTGCTTCGTGACGATATTGCCAGCCATTACAGCTTTTATGGAAAACGTCTCAACAAAAAAGTTTTTAACGATAGTCTACTTAAGGACGTAGTTGTTGGTACGTTTTTTTAATTTATTTGAAATTATAAAATGAATTAAATTAAATCATTTATCAACAAGAATTTTACTTCTTAAATATCTAGTGAATTCATTAATTTAGAGAATGTTGACAAATTTCTCAATTTCCCTCTTTTGCAGAAGCTATAAAAATAAACTGCGCTGACTGTTCCCAAAAGGACATAATAATAATAATAATAATAATAATAATAGCATTTATTGTCCAACAGCGAAGCCAATTACAGGACAAAACAATAATAATTCCAAAACGGTGAAACCACAAAAAAATAAACTTAAATTAAAATAAAAAATTAAAATAAAAAGAAAACTAGCTCTTAATGGTAATACTAATCAGTAACATGAGACATGGCACAATCCATAATTTCTTTAACACTACAAGAAAAAATATCACAATATTTACACATAAGATTGTAGTTTCTGGTACAAATAGAAATAGGAGATCTCAACATAAGATTCGTCCTAGCATAACCACAATAAAATGTTGTACTGGACCTTATATGCTGCCTTGGAACGTTGAAATTAATTCTTGAAAGCAAGTGGGAACAATCTATATTGGAGTGAACTAAATTGTAAAGAAATCGCAAAGAATTTATTTTCCTTCTAAGTTCAAGACTTGGTATCTCAAATCGATCCGTCATTAATTGGTAGTCAGTACCCCTTGGAGGATAATGACCATCCTCTTTATACATTAAGTACTTCAAAAATCTACGTTGCACTTTTTCGACCGTATTTTGATGTGTCATATAATATGGATACCATATCAGTGACCCATATTCCAGTTTAGAGCGCACGTAGCTAAAGTACAGCGTTTTAAGGGTATCTGTGTTTCTAAATCCCCTGCAATTTCTAACCAGAAAACCGTATGTCCTACCTGCCTCCAGTGTCTTATAATTGATATGCTCAGCAAACGTAAATTTCGAATCAAATATAATTCCTAAATCAGTGATAGATTCACATCGTGAGATTTGCACCTGATCAATGGAATAAACGTAATCAATGATCACCCTCTTGCGCGTAAAACTGATATATTTGCACTTCGACGGATTAAGGGAAAGTTTATTTAGTACGCACCATTGATGCACCAGCCCCAAATTGATCTGTAGGTTAGCACAGTCAACGATACTATCAATAGAACTGTACAATTTAAGATCATCCGCAAACATCAGCCGATCACAATTCATTCCATTCTCCAGGTCATTGATAAATAACATAAAAAAGAGGGGTCCAAGGTTCGATCCCTGAGGCACTCCTGAAGAAGCTGTATATGTATGTGACTGGTAGCCATTGTGAGAAACATACTGAGGTCTATTTTGCAAGTATGACTGAAGAAACAATTTTAGGTTTAAAACAAAACCAAACTGGTCAAATTTTCGCATCAAAATGCCGTGATCCATTCTGTCAAATGCCTTAGTGAAATCTGTATATATTACATCAATTTGGCCTCCACGATCTAAAACCTCAGAAACATTTTCAGAAAGAACTGCTAGATTAGACACAGTAGATCTATGGGAAAAGAAACCATGTTGGACAGTGGAAATCTGATTTCTAACAAAACTATAAATACGATCATATAGTACAGACTCAAAAATTTTTGCAAAATTCGACAGAATGGAAATCGGGCGATAGTTATCAATCACAGATCTGTCACCCGACTTCAGAATAGGAACAACCTTAGACCTCTTCCACTCCTGCGGAAATACCTTATTTTCAAGGGCCAAGTTAAATATTAAGCACAGCGGCCCAACCAGAACCGGCATACAGTCTTTTACAAAGAAAGATGGAAGACCATCCGGACCTGATGTTATCCTGTTACTGAGCCTTCTGCATGCTTTTAATACTTCATCCTCAGTAACCGATTCAATCGAAAACGAATCAACATAAGGACAATCATGACCAGAATCCGCGTTCGAGGAGTTAATAAATACACCCTGGAAAAAGGTTCCGAATGCATCGACAATGCCCTGCGGATCACTATATTCATCGTCCCCAAAAGTCATAACACCCGGCAATCGTGTAGACTTATGTTTACAGTGAAAAAACCTCCAAAACTCTTTAGGATTATGTTTTATACTGTTTTCCACATTACTAATATATGACGTATACGCAGTTTTTATATCTAATTTTAATCTAGATCTAAGAGTTGCAAATTGTTGGTACAAAACCTCACTATGAGTCTTCTTGAACTTATTAAATATTTTTTCTTTTTTCTTGATATTTGCAATTATATTCGATGTGTACCAGGAAGGAAAACTACGCCTGAATACCATACACTTAGGAACATTACACTCATTAATCGCATTCAAGATGCTATAGAACCTAGAAACACATGTATCAACATTAGGAATATGTCGTAACTCCGACCAGTCCGCATCCAACACCGCGTTATACAAAGCATGAAAATTTGCTTTTTTAAAGTTATATGATGGATTATTTGCATTACTAGTAAAACGTTTTTGTCGCTTACCTGAGAGCAATGAAACGCTAACAATCAAACATGGATGAAAATAATCCTCTTCAACTAAAGGACAATTATTACGAATAACATGACATAAAACATTAGAAATAACTAGGTCAAGAAGGCGATCATCAATATTGCAAATAGCATTGTACTGAGACATTTCAAAAAAATCGATAAAATTTCTTAAAATCAACGTTCCTCGATCGCTCATATCATTTCTCGAAAACAAACCTACGTTAAAATCCCCTAAAAATAAAATTTTTTCATTATGAAATACTTCAAATTGAACAAGCGACTCAAGAAACAATTCCAAGACATCGAAATGCACTTTTGGAGGTATATAAACAACTAAAATACAAAAAGATATATGAGATATAAAACACTTACATGCTAAAAAGTCAATATATGGAAATTCAGTAGCTAAAATATTTGTGTTTATGAGTTTAGTCTTTATTTCGTTACGAATTGCCAATAAAACACCCCCACCAGTGGTTAAACCAGTAGTGACAAAGTTTCGGTCTTTTCGGAACACCTGGTAATTACTTGGAAAAATCTCACCATCACCAACGTCGGAATGAAGCCAAGTTTCTGTGAGTG
Source organism: Apoderus coryli (assembly GCA_911728435.2). Lineage (NCBI taxonomy): Eukaryota > Metazoa > Arthropoda > Insecta > Coleoptera > Attelabidae > Apoderus > Apoderus coryli. The sequence goes on along the minus strand of OU452204.1, from coordinate 1,807,620 downwards.
CCACGATATCGAAATGCAGATCACTGACGGATGAAAAAAATATATCAATTTTAGTATTAAGACCCCTAACATTCTGATAAACACACTGCAAGTTTTGAGTCATATAGATTGTTTGATCACTTATAGTTGATATATCCGCGTTGGACGGGCTTAGTTTAAATGTTGCGTAACTGGGACTATTTTGGGCACACCCTGTACATACTTGATCTTGATGTTCGTTTCTCCTGATCTTTTTCGTTCAAAAAGCTGTTCTTTGACAGCTTTATAGATTGTCTGTTGCTTGGGTGTTTTGTCTGAGCTCAAAGCGAAATGTTTAAAGCGTTCATCAGATTTCAGTCTCTGTGCATGTCTCAGCAGCAGCGAAACAGTTTGCACATCCTTCAATCTAATTTTGACGGGACGAGAACGTGCAGCTTCCGGATTTAAACGGCCGAGCCGTACAACGCTATCCACTTTTGAAACATCCATATTGGGACAACACTTCTGCAGGATATCCATGGTCTCCGTCCTATCGACATCGCTATCTACAGCCTCAGGTTTTCCAAAGAGAATTAGATTTGTTTTACGTTTTTCTCTCTCATGGTATTCTTGGAAAATTTCATCTTCACTACTTGCGGTAACATTGGATGTAGAGCGAACTTCGATTTCCAAGGCACAAATTCTATTTCTTAGACCTGAGACCTCCGTCATGAGAGACTGATTAACTTCAATTTGCTCATTAAATCTTTCAATTAGGTTGTCATACGATGATTGCATTTGGTCCAGCTTCAACATAACGTCGTCCAACGTAACTGACGCCCTCACTGACGAAGAGGCCTTCAACCTGTTCTTGTCTATTTGGCCGGATAGGGATTTCCTTGCAACTTGTGAACGTCTTACATTGTCCGTTAAACATGAGGGACATTTCCATACTTCACCATTAGTCTTCTTGAGTTCATTCTCATAATATTTTAGCTGAGACATAGAGAGCTCAACGCACTTTACATGGTTCCAAACTTCACATGAAAAGCACACAATACTGTACTGCTTCTTAGTTATTCGTTCATTACAGGCCCCACACACATTGTTTTGAGATGACATTGTATATATAATGAATTAGAACTTCGTGATGCCGCCTCGTATGTTAAATTTTACCAAAACAAGTGCAGATAAGAAATATCAAATATTGAGATTCAGTGAACACAAAAAAAGAAATAGCACTTTTACTATAGTACCTACACCATTTATCAATAGAATAATTCAATAAAAAAAATCTTAAATTCTCACATTCAGTTTAAATAACTTACAGTTTTTTCAATTATTAATCACGCAAGGAAACTGTTATTGGCACCAATAAAACAAGAAAATTTTCAAGAAGATGTCCATATAAATTCCAAATTTAAATTAACACTAGAACACGCAATAAAGGCAAAAATTAAGGAGCGCAAAATATTTAACTACAAACAAAGCAAAAGATTTAATAATAGAAAACATAATAAAAGTCTGGTTAAAACATGCACCGCAAAGACTTAAGAATGCAACCAAACAGTAGTGGAAGAAAAGTTAAAAATGTGGTCGGTCGAAGACAATTGCAGCGAAGAGTGCGGGAGGACATAAATAATATTTTAGCTGAAGTAAGACATAATAATAATACTGTCTGTAATTTGATAATTCGATCGAATTCTTGCTTGGAATCTCAACATGATATAGAAACTGTTCGAAGCAGCTTTAATAATACTAACAATTGTGTAATAGAAAAAAATGTAATTAATCAGGTAGATACAGATACAATTTATGATGAAGATGAGTTGAGTATAATATCAGGTGTTAGGGATACCATAAATGACTTTAATGAAATAAATACAGATTTTCTTACTGATTTCAAATCTTGGGTTATACCCTGGACTATAAACCATAACATTCCAAAATGTGCTGTTACTGATATGCTAAAGTTTTTATCTAAACATCACCCCAACTTACCCTTAGATAGTAGGACAATATTAAAGACTCCTAGAAATAGAGTTGTAAATGTTTTAAATAATGGAGAATTTTGTTACTTGGGATTAGAATCGAACATAAAAAATCGGTTGTTGGAAACATATATTGGAAATTTGGAAAATCTTATAGAAGTTTCTTTTAACATTGACGGAATTCCGTTGTTTAATAGTTCAAATATTCAGTTTTGGCCCATTCTAGGATTAATTAAAAAATTAAAATGTTAAACCCAGAGGAAATTCTGAAAGAAAATTCACGAAAGCCAATGAGACTAAATAATTTGAGGGAACAACTGAAAGCAACAAATGAGTTATTAAATGTTCAATGGTTGCAAAAAATGTCTTCGACGTTGTTTCAAAACTAAGTAAGAGTGAAATCATATTATTTAGCTTTATCCATCTAGTACTTAGTAGTTTATAAAATGTTTGCTTGCTATTTTTGTAGAAACTGTGTTCTTGGTCCTTACCAAGAACACAGTTTCTCCTTAGAAGGTAGCTTTGGTATTTTGAAAACCGTATAATTTTGAACGTTCAAGTATCATTGATATCATGACTAAAATAGAACTTTTGGGTTCTCACTTGCTACCGTTTTATAGGTTTCATTATGATCATGAGGCAGATTTTCCTTATGACACAAAGTTAAAAAAACCAATTCAGGAAGTTTATTTTATTTCCACACCAATAATTTAATTTATTATTATTTGCAATGTTTTTAAACAAATTTTGTATTCAGTGCGATAAGAAGTCTGCCGTTCTATGATTCTTATACGTTTGCAATTTAAGGTTTTGTTTGTGGACTTATTTGTTGTTCTTTCTATATTTCAATATTAATCTTCAAGTACATTTCTGTCTCATCCACCTAATTATAATATCTTTTATTCAGTCTGGAAAATTAACAAGAACCCTGTCCGAGGACATTACAATGTTTGTATTGTAAATACTTACGTTTTACCATTTAAACTCTGAAATGCTCCCCAGTACAGGTTCTGCATTGAAATGTGAATGTTTAATTGTTAGGTTTTCCAGCATTAGGTTGCTGCAGGCCAATGATGAGTGTATTATACTCTCGAAACGTGTCTCTATAAAGGCGTTAATATAAAACATATTTGTGGTGACATTTGTTTTTTACTTTGCTATTAAAATTGTACACCGCTCGCTGTAAGAATGGCCTATTTATTCAAATTTTATTTCTGTTTGGGCATATTTAGATGGCATATCTGAAGCCAATACATGGAACTGATTCGTTTTGCATTTTCAGATATTACAACATTTTATTTAATTAAAAAAGGGACTGATGAATTCGCCATGCGTACCCAGTTATCAAAAGTAAATACCTGGATTGGGATAAAGGTATCCGATATTAATAGGGCGCCCCGGCAGAGCTGTGGTAAGTACCAATTAAATAAAAGGATTGTTTATGTAATGAACTGCTTAACAGTATTTTCATAACTGATATTTTAATATTCCAATGTCTAACTTTTCCACAAAAAGTTAGTCATGGACTTGAAATTTTTTTTAGATGGGATGAAAAATAATTCAAAGAGAATACGGAAACCTCTGAAGAAATAAACGTAGAGAGTGAAGATATTTTAGACAATAAGACATGAGGAACGGAAAGTTAGTATTATTCAATAACAATTTTATGTTATAATTTTTTCTATAAAAAAAGTCCTAACATCTTTTTTTTTTATTAGTATTTTATAGTCGACAAAAATATTGGGTTTACTTTTTATCCGTTTTATACACTTTTCACGGGATTCTCTAAGGCACTCATTTTATATCGCGTATGTAGACCAAGTTTACTATGTGGCTATGTGGTGTATCTGCTGTCTTCAGGCAAGCCCAGTAAGATTTTTAGGTAGTTATGTTTTTTTTTATTTTGCCAAAAGTTCAGAACTTAGAAATGTTCAGTAGTATGGTTTACCAAATTTGGTTCAACAAGTACTTATTTACGTATAAAATGACCTAAAACACTTATTTATGATAACATTCCAAAAATAATTTTCATTAAACTTAGCCGCGCAATATATTATGGAGCCCTAAAACTTTAATAGCTACTTATTTAGTTCACAATATATATCTTCTAAAACATTTCCATAATCAGATTATTATTGAAACCCAAGACAAGACGTCTTTAAACTTCTTTACGCCTACGCCAGTGTGGTGATTTTAAAAGACTAGACACTTGCCTGATATAAATTAAATAATTAGGTATATTATGATTATTAATTTCGCGTAAAAATTTAGTATTCATCATTTTACATAATATATGTATGACAAAAAATATATGTTAGCTCAAAGAACTATTAATATGTTCTAAATAAAACATAATTGAATTATGATTTTGATATCTTTGGGTTGGTTTCTACTCATCGATTAAGTATTATTAATATTTTATATTTTGTTTTAGGTGAACATTGAGATAAATATTGACATGTAATTTTAAAATAGAAAAAAAGTACATGTAACCGAGTGCAGACTGTTTTTTGCTTCCACAAATCCCAAAGTTATGGTTTTTTAAAACAATAATTCTAGACATATATAAAAAATAATAATAATAAATGAAAATTAATTCGACGAAGAGGTAAGTAATTCTATAATACTATAGACCTTAACGTTTTTCAACAAAATTGAAGAGTTATAATTTATTTATAATAATATACAGGGATTTACATTTAAATCCGTTCTAGATTTAAACAGGTTCTAGTGGGCAATCCTGATTGAATCTGATAACTACAAATGAATCCCAATAGCTTTTGCATTTGGATTTGCTTATAAAACCATATTAAATCCGTTCTAAATGTAAACAGGTTCTATTGGGCAATCCTGATAGAAACTGATAACTACAAATTAATCCCAATAGCTTTTGCATTTGGATTTGCTTATAAAACCATATTAAATCCGTTCTAAATGTAAACAGGTTTTATTTGGCAATCCTGCTAGAATCTGATAAATACAAATTAATCCCAATAGCTTTTGGATTTGCTTATAAAACCATATTAAATCCGTTCTAAATGTAAACAGGTTCTATTGGGCAATCCTGATAGAAACTGATAACTACAACTTAATCCCAATGGCTTTTGTATTTGGATTTGCTTATAAAACCATATTAAATCCGTTCTAAATGTAAACAGGTTCTATTGGGCAATCCTGATAGAATCTGATAAATACAAATTAATCCCAATAGCTTTTGCATTTGGATTTGCTTATAAAACCATATTAAATCCGTTCTAAATGTAAACAGGTTCTATTGGGCAATCCTGATAGAATCTGATAAATACAAATTAATCCCTATAGCTGTTGCATTTGGATTTGCTTATAAAACCATATTAAAACGTTCTAAATGTAAACAGGTTCTAGTGGGCAATCCTGATAGAAACTGATAACTACAAATTAATCCCAATAGCTTTTGCATTTGGATTTGCTTATAAAACCATATTAAATCCGTTCTAAATGTAAACAGGTTCTATTGGGCAATCCTGATAGAAACTGATAAATACAAATTAATCCCAATAGCTTTTGGATTTGCTTATAAAACCATATTAAATACGTTCTAAATGTAAACAGGTTCTATTGGGCAATCCTGATAGAATCTGATAAATACAAATTAATCCCTATAGCTTTTGCATTTGGATTTGCTTATAAAACCATATTAAATCCGTTCTAAATGTAAACAGGTTCTATTGGGCAATCCTGATAGAATCTGATAAATACAAATTAATCCCTATAGCTTTTGCATTTGGATTTGCTTATAAAACCATATTAAAACGTTCTAAATGTAAACAGGTTCTATTGGGCAATCCTGATAGAAACTGATAACTACAACTTAATCCCAATGGCTTTTGTATTTGGATTTGCTTATAAAACCATATTAAATCCGTTCTAAATGTAAACAGGTTCTATTGGGCAATCCTGATAGAATCTGATAAATACAAATTAATCCCAATAGCTTTTGCATTTGGATTTGCTTATAAAACCATATTAAATCCGTTCTAAATGTAAACAGGTTCTATTGGGCAATCCTGATAGAATCTGATAAATACAAATTAATCCCTATAGCTTTTGCATTTGGATTTGCTTATAAAACCATATTAAAACGTTCTAAATGTAAACAGGTTCTAGTGGGCAATCCTGATAGAATCTGATAAATACAAATTAATCCCAATAGCTTTTGCATTTGGATTTGCTTATAAAACCATATTAAATACGTTCTAAATGTAAACAGGTTCTATTGGGCAATCCTGATAGAATCTGATAAATACAAATTAATCCCTATAGCTTTTGCATTTGGATTTGCTTATAAAACCATATTAAAACGTTCTAAATGTAAACAGGTTCTATTGGGCAATCCTGATAGAAACTGATAACTACAACTTAATCCCAATGGCTTTTGTATTTGGATTTGCTTATAAAACCATATTAAATCCGTTCTAAATGTAAACAGGTTCTATTGGGCAATCCTGATAGAATCTGATAAATACAAATTAATCCCAATAGCTTTTGCATTTGGATTTGCTTATAAAACCATATTAAATCCGTTCTAAATGTAAACAGGTTCTATTGGGCAATCCTGATAGAATCTGATAAATACAAATTAATCCCTATAGCTTTTGCATTTGGATTTGCTTATAAAACCATATTAAAACGTTCTAAATGTAAACAGGTTCTAGTGGGCAATCCTGATAGAAACTGATAACTACAAATTAATCCCAATAGCTTTTGCATTTGGATTTGCTTATAAAACCATATTAAATCCGTTCTAAATGTAAACAGGTTCTATTGGGCAATCCTGATAGAATCTGATAAATACAAATTAATCCCAATAGCTTTTGCATTTGGATTTGCTTATAAAACCATATTAAATCCGTTCTAAATGTAAATAGGTTCTATTGGGCAATCCTGATAGAAACTGATAACTACAAATTAATCCCAATAGCTTTTGCATTTGGATTTGCTTATAAAACCATATTAAATCCGTTCTAAATGTAAACAGGTTCTATTGGGCAATCCTGATAGAAACTGATAACTACAAATTAATCCCAATAGCTTTTGCATTTGGATTTGCTTATAAAACCATATTAAATCCGTTCTAGATGTAAACAGGTTCTAGTGGGCAATCCTGATTCATACTAATTATTTCAAATATGTTTTTAATTTGGAATTGCTGTTTCAAATACACACTATGAACCGTATTAATCCATATTAAATTTTTTTTTATATGGTTCTATCTGGCATTTTCAACAGGGGAGGATTGTTCCCACAAGCGTCAGAAACAGTCTGGATTCTGAGCATAACGTTGTTGACGTGCGGTTTAATTGGTTTGCGCAGAATCCTGACGCTTGTGAAAACAAACCTATAATGTATTTCTATTTGTTACATTTCTATTACTTTTTAAACATAAATCTATTACGTTTATTACAATTACACACCAATTTCTGTTACTAAAAATTTTTTGCCAGCAACAACACTGCGTCAACACGACATCGCGTTTGACAGATGTAATATTATTTAATTAAAAATATTAAAGCCGAATTTTCGCCATCCACCGATTATAACCGCGGTTATGATGACAGGTGCCCTTGGTTTTGGCCCTTCATCACAACCGATTCAAACCGCTTCTAGCTCGCGTGAATGAGCGAGAAGTAACCGGTGTGATGTTATCTATTTATTTAACATTTGTATTTTGTGAGGTTATGTCGTTAAGTAAATGATTATAAACAAAATTCGTTCTGTGCGGTCACAAATAATTATTTACGGAACTAGGTATATACAGAAAAGAGCAAAGTTGAAAATGAATGAGGAAGAGGAAGTATTAACGGTCGCATCATCAATGGACTTATTTTTTTCTAATAGTGAAGAGACAATAATTTTAAACTGTTTCGAAAATTTGTATAATCACGAACATGTTGTGTTATTGTTCAAAAGTAATTCAGTTACCAAAATAATAAAGGAAGATTGGGTAATAAATTATGATAATTATCATTTCTTCCAATTATTCCGAATGGAAAAAGAAACATATAATAAGTTGGTGAATGTTCTACAAAGAGCTGACAGCAAAAACATTTTAAATATACAAAACACGGGGGGACACATACCTGTTAATATTCAAATAAAAATACTAGTTTTTTTATGGTATATGGCCACACAAGAATCCTTATTAGCTATTGGTAACAGGTTCCAACTATCACCATCAACGGTAATGAAAATCGTCAATCAAATTTTGTATTTCATATTAAAGTTAAAAAGTACCTACATTGTTTTTACGAAAACTGAAGGAGAGCTCCAGGATGTGTCAAGAGGATTTACTAATTATCCAGGTAGGTAACTATTAATATATTCAACGGATAACAAAAATTGTCGGTATTGGACAAGTATATAGGCCTGAAGAAGTTTACATATAGTGAACGAAACGTTGGCTGAAATTTAGATGGTTTTTTATTTGTTCAATACCCACAATTTCTGTTATCCGTTGAATTACTTTCTTGGACACAATTCAGTATATGATATGAATATGTTTGTTTTTCATTGTTTTTCTGACTATCATTTGCTACAGGTACGTTAGGTGCGCTTGATGGATGCCACATATTTATCAAAGTCGACAAGAACCAACAAGACAGTTATATTGACAGATTTCGAAGACATTCCATTAATCTTATGGCCATTTGTGCTGCGAACCGTATGTTTACTTATATTTTTGTTGGTTTTCCTGGGTCAGCACACGATTCCAGAGTAAGTGTACCTGTTTGTACTGATAAAAGGTTTCTCTATTATAAGTCCCTAAATATTGCATGAAGGTTTCATTCAGCTGAAATTTCGAAATCTTAGAAGAACGGTGTCTGGTAGATATCAATTAATTGATTTTGTGATTGTTATATATTAACTACCTACTGTACTTATGTTATGCTTATGCAAGTTTTTTTTAGGTGTTTGAAAATTCTGTGTTCTACAAAAATATTGAAAGAAATGGCCCAAACTCTATATTTCTTGATGATCAGCAATATCATTTAATCGCAGACAGTGCATTTGGATTAAAAACTTGGCTAATGACTCCATACAAAGGAAATAACTTAAATAGAGTACAAAAAATCCACAATTACAAACTTAGCTCGGATAGGGTTGCAATTGAGCATACTTTTGGGATCCTTAAAGGAAGATGGAGAAGAATTCAGTATATTAATACATATAACATATTTAAAACAATAGAAATAGCCACTGCTGCTTGTATACTGCACAATTTCTGTATAATAAATGATGATCTATGGCATGGAACAGGATCTGACTTCGCTGCGCTAGAGAATAATGAAATTGGTGGGGGTAGTAATGAAAACAGAGATGGGAAAATTAAACGAGACAGAATAGCACATGAATTTAATCACAATGTATAGGTTTTGAAATTATTATTAAATTAAAACGTTTCGTGTATACCATTTTGTTTTTTATTTAATCATTAATAGGGACCTATAAAGATTAAATTATTTAAATATTAAATAAACAAAACTTTTACTACTTTACAAAAAATAAATAAATACATATTATGTAATAACAACAAAACTTAAAAACTAAACTAGTACAGTGTGATGGCATTGGTACATTTATCAGGTAAAAAATATAATATATAGGTATTATACACCCTTATGATCCTTTTTTTAATTTATAAATTCTCTAGACCTTGTAAAAGGACGGGCTCTATTATTAACATGCCTAGTTAACAGATATCTAGTAACAACTATGAATACCCATAACAGTCCTACCTAAAATTGAATGCATTTCATCCAAAAATGCTGGAATTGCATCATGGTTCTCCTCACCACTTCCAGTTCGCTTTTGATGCCTAACGTATGCATAATACGATTTGGAAAGATTGGAAAATTTTTGCCTGCACCTTTCGGCACCATTTGCCCCTACGTGGAATCCATTTAGTTCTAATTCTTTGGATATCTCATTCCATAATTTTGATTTGTTTGTTTTCTTATCATCAAAACATTTCTGCTTTTTTTCTCTTAGCTTCAAAAGAAGCGTCGTTGCTTCCACGTCGTTTTGACTTCCCTTTTTCTTCGACCAGATTAATACATTGTTTTCATTAGAATGTGTTTGTGATTGGTGTTCATTCTGTGATGCCAAATAATTTTCCATATAATGATTTCCAGCTTCGGGATCTAAAATTTGGATTATAAATTACCGCTCTAAATTTCCATCATAATTATAGGTACCTACCATTTCTCTAAGCTAAATTTGGGAACATTACTACAATGTTTATATGTTTACTACATATTTATACCCTACTAAAAAACACAAAAATATCTTAAACTATTACCATTAATGAGAACAGTGGCCAAGTCCAAATCGTCTAATTCAATATTATAATCTCTCCCTTCATAATTAATTGTAACTGCATAAACACACTTTTCTTGTTCCATATTATCCACGTATGATAATTATAAATTAGAATAGGAATAGAGTGTTCGAACAATCACCCGGAATAAGAACAAACAAGCAGAGATTAGTAATTTACCAATTTAACTTTCTTTATTATTTATTTTTTTTGGTATTTAGGTTATGTATAGTGGATGGACCGCTAATAACGCAGCTCATCAGCAAGGTTACTTTTGGTTAAACCGCGAAAGAACTATGACGTAATGAAGGGCTTGTTCGTGACGTAATCATAGTGAAACCGGCAATAACCGGGGTCGCGTGAATGCAAAAAGTTAAACCATTTATAACCGGTTATAATCGGTGAATGGCGAAAATTCGGCTTAAGTATTCACGAATAAATATGCATTAATTAGCTGTAATAAGTATGGAAAACTCAATTAAAGGTAAGTAGAAATACGGTAGGTGTTCGATCATACAGTTGCTACGTATATTTCCATATATTATACTATGATAACAACACGGTGTTCGGGCTGTTGTTTGTTTACATAACAAACTCGATGATCACAGCTATTACAATTAATTTCCAGGTCTAAAAAGGTATCGGTAACATACGATACAAATCATAAAAGCTTCCCAAGGCTACACAACCAAAATATTATGTGGATTAAAGCAGTAAACAGCTCAAAAAGCAAGACTAGTAGAAGGGCTACTCAAGTGTGGAAATACTCAACACAAGCAAAAGGTAGGGTCCAAAATAAGAGTAATATAGGTAAAGTAAACATTCTCCTTTCTCCACAGGTACAATCATGAAGACAAGTTTAGTAATTATTGCACAAAATAAGAGCGAAGTCAAGCGCTATCACAGGTTTGATAAAGGGGCCACAAAAGCCTTGAAGAACACAACCAAGCTACCCAATCGACCAAAACAAACAAGGGCAAAGCCAAGGACATCCTCGCTCTGCAAGTACCTAATAAATATTTACAATTACTATAAAATTACGCTAAAACAGTCTCGCATATTTCAGGATATTGACAGTGACAAATCAGGGCCATAAATTATATCACACAAGTGGCAAATGGAGTAAAATACCGTAACAATGAACTGTGTATAAGTGTTCAATAAAGTTGGGTCAAAACAGATACCAAAATGTGTTTTACTTTGCCAAATACAACGGTAGACACTTGGTAAGGGGTAAGTACTTAATCTTTTCGGTGTAAACGGTGTTCAAACGGTAATAGGTGGTAGGGATTAAGTCAATAGTAACGCTAGCTTAAATTTTAACGTTACATCGTCAATTGAGTAAACCTAAATATGGTCGTTTGCAGTATAAAAATGATGTTGACTCTATTTGAGGATGAATGACATGTTCTCAGAAATTTTCAAAAGTTTGGTCCCACTCTATTAAACGTCTGTACTGTATGGTTCCAACTGTAGCTTTTAGCACGAGATATCAAATGACAACAAGATGTAGGGACGAGATCTAGTGTGAGCAGGCAATATGCCCGATAAAACAAAATTTACAAGCGATGGCCGGTCAAGAAGTAACAACTCCATTAAATCCTATTGCCAACACTAAATACGCCTGAATTCCCTAGCGGGAGGCTTTATTTACGAAATGTTTGTTACACAATCTAACAAGACTTTAAGTATGTTTGAAATGTGTTTCACACTATGGCGCTTTCACTTTGAACATATTATTTCATTATGTAACAAGCATTCGTAAATAAAGTCTTTCGTCAGGGATATCGGGCGCATCTAGTGTTGGAAATAGGATTTATTGGAGATGTTTACTTTTTGTCCGGCCAACGTTTGTAAACTTTTTTCACCAAGCACATTGCCATCTCACACTAGTTGTCGCCACATACATTTTGTTGTCATTTACTATATTTATTTTTTCACCATGCAAAATAGTTTGCTAGAAGGAACACCAAATGAAAACAAAAGATTTTGAAGGCCAATAATTATGTGTTTAATAGTAATTATTATTTAGTCTAATATATTTTTATCTGGTTTACGCAACCGTCCAGCAAGAACCAACGAGGAGGTGTAGAGCGCTCTTGCCTGAAGGGGTAGATATTAAGACATTTTTCGGTAATAAGATAATAATTTTAATTAAAAATCTTTAAAAAAATAGTACAAGTAGAACATACCTTGGCTGACTAAGCGTTACTTGAGTGTTACTACTTATACCGAAAAGTGACCTACTTAAAAGGAATAGGGAGGATTCTTTGGAATGGAATTTGGTTTAGAACAGGTTAGTAAGAAAACAAAAATATTATTTTAAATATAAAAATTAAATATAATAAGAATCAAAATTATAAAACGTAACGTAATAAAAATAACCAAAAATCGCATAACGTTTCTTCATGGACGTTCGACCTGTCAAATAAACTAAACTGATGTCACATCGATCAATCACATCATCGAAAACTAACAAAACGTATATTCTAAAAACAACATAATAAGTATAAATAATATAACAAACAAAATAAAATGGATGTCTCTATGAGTCAACAAAAATAAACTTAAAAACAATCGGTTAATCGATGATCCAAACAGCTGTACTATCGAAGGTCAAAAACAAAACCAAATTAAATATATATATATATATATATATATGGAGTTGTTACTTCTTGTCCGGCCATCGTTAGTGAACTGTGTTTCACCCGGCATATTGCCTGTTCACGCTAGGTGTCGCCAAAAACATCTCTCTCTCAATCAATTCTCGTGCTAGTATAAGCTCTTTGTAAATGTTGGAAATTTAGGTCACACTGCCTGTCGATCACCACTGATGAGTCGTGGATCGACGAAACGGCCGTCTGGTGGAAGCATGGTGGTGTGAAATAAATTTCCAACATAACTTAAAGTCTTGTTGCTTTATGTAACAAGCAATTCTTAAATAAACCCTCCCTGCTAGGGGATTCGGGCGCATCTAGTGTTGGCAATAGGATATAATGTAGTTGTTACTTCTTGTCCGGCCATCGTTAGTGAACTGTGTTTCACCCGGCAAATTGCCTGTTCACGCTAGGTGTCGCCAAAAACATCTCTCTCTCAATCAATTCTCGTGCTAGTATAAGCTCTTTGTAAATGTTGGAAATTTAGGTCACACTGCCTGTCGATCACCACTGATGAGTCGTGGATCGACGAAACGGTCGTCTGGTGGAAGCATGGTGGTGTGAAATAAATTTCCAACATAACTTAAAGTCTTGTTGCTTTATGTAACAAGCAATTCTTAAAAATATATTCTAAAAATTTACAACAATAAATACGTGTTTCATGTCTTTGGCAAAAAATGTAATTTCACTGGTCCTTTTTAGTTAATACTAGCGTTTCGAGAATTATTCACTCATTATTTATTTAATTGAAAATAGCTTTATTGGTGGACAGAAAGAACACAAAATTGTTGTTAGTATTTTCGGCACAAAGAACACATGTTGCATTCAATAAAATTTGAATTATCATTCAGGGATTTATTGCATAAAGAATGAACATTTCTATGGCAAAATTGACATTCTAAGGAAGTTGATTTATCAACAACATTACGTCCACATAATAAACATTTGTCGCCCATGTCCGATGATGTCCCTAAGATAATCCGTTTTATGGTATCTCTATAAGAATCAATACCACACGATTCATCAAGAGGCTTACCTTCTAAAATTTTATTAAAAAAATAAATGATATATGGGCCGCAATTATATTGATCTGTTTGAATAAGATGATTGTGGGAAAGAATTGAAAAATCGGTATAATCGATCGGTTTGTCCAAAATTGCGTGATATTGATTCCAAAAATGTTTGAATTTTTTGTAATATATGTCCGCCATTTTATGATTTGAACCCATGGGATCTAAATATATAAAAGTTTTCAAACGAAAATCTATTAATATTAGACAGAAATGATTGCCACCGACGACTATAGGCATTGCAAGAGGCTTATCAAAAAATTTCACTTTTTTTAAAAAATCAGTTGAAAACGAACTAAAGTTTTTAAATATTTCGGTACCGATTATGTCCTCAACATTAGTGTATTTCGGATATTTATCCAAAGCTATCATTGCTAATATAACAGTAGTACCAGTTAGCCACGATTTGCCAGTTAAGGAATTAAAATCTGAAAATAAAAGTTCGTTTATTGTGATATCAGTGTCATCAAAAGTGGCAACAACATATTCGCGATCTACTTTTTGATAAAAATTAATATTATTTACTAAACCATTGGGAAGTAAAATTATCTCATTTAGGGTTGTCCATTTTCTCGCAGCAAATAGGGGAATTTCATGGGATGGTAGTAATAAAGCTGGCATGTAATAAAAATAATAAAAAAATTTTAATCGGGGAAACATTATATTCCAAAATTTAGTGACCCTACGAATTCTTTCGATTTTTAGATCCACCGTAGTGTAGATAACAAAATCTATGCTATAAATTTCAAAGTGGCACGCCTTGCCAGTTTTGAGATATGGGGTCAGCAGTTAAAACATTATCCCGGAATAAAAAAATCATAGTTTTTTTTTAATATCAGATGATGAGAGATGATAGGGGACAGTGTATATTGTATTGTATGTTTGTGTTCTACATATATTATTTTTGTACTCTCTTTACGTAAGTTTATGGTGGTTAGATAGAATAGCTACAGCTAGATCTCGCCACCGTTATAAGTATTAATTTATGTGTAAGATAATTTTTTTCGTGAACAATAAAGACGCTTATTATTATTATTATTATTATTATATAGTACGGCTCTGACGGGGTGTAAGTCATTCTGACATATATGAGTTCAAAGGGTATGTTAAGGACTCTCTATGCTATAAATTCCAAGGTGGCACGCCTTGCCAGTTTTGAGATATGGGGTCAGCAGTTAAAACCTGTCGCGGAATAAAAAAATCAGATAGTCCGGCTCTGACGGGGTGTAAGTCATTCTGACATATATGAGTTCAAAGGGTATGTTGAGGACTCTCCATGCTATAAATTGCAAGGTGGCACGCCTTGCCAGTTTTGAGATACGGGGTCAGCAGTTAAAACATTATCCCGGAATAAAAAAATCATATAGTACGGCTCTGACGGGGTGTAAGTCATTCTGACATATATGAGTTCAAAGGGTATGTTGAGGACTATCTATGCTATAAATTTCAAAGTGGCACGCCTTGCCAGTTTTGAGCTATGAGTTCAGCAGTTAAAACCTGTCGCGGAATAAAAAAATCAGATAGTCCGGCTCTGACGAGGTGTAAGTCATTCTGACATATATGAGTTCAAAGGGTATATTGAGGACTCTCTATGCTATAAATTCCAAGGTGGCACGCCTTGCCAGTTTTGAGATATGAGGTCAGCAGTTAAAACATTACCCCGGCATAAAAAAATCATATAGTACGGCTCTGACGGGGTGTAAGTCATTCTGACATATATGGGTTCAAAGGACATTTTGAGGACTACATATGCTATAAATTTCAAAGTGGCACGCCTTGCCAGTTTTGAGCTATGAGTTCAGCAGTTAAAACCTGTCGCGGAATAAAAAGTCAGATAGTCCGGCTCTGACGGGGTGTAAGTCATTCTGACATATATGAGTTCAAAGGGTATGTTGAGGACTATCTATGCTATAAATTTCAAAGTGGCACGCCTTGCCAGTTTTGAGATAAGGGGTCAGCAGTTAAAACATTATCCCGGAATAAAAAAATCATATAGTACGGCTCTGACGGGGTGTAAGTCATTCTGACATATATGAGTTCAAAGGGTATGTTAAGGACTCTCTATGCTATAAATTCCAAGGTGGCACGCCTTGCCAGTTTTGAGATATGGGGTCAGCAGTTAAAACCTGTCGCGGAATAAAAAAATCAGATAGTCCGGCTCTGACGGGGTGTAAGTCATTCTGACATATATGAGTTCAAAGGGTATGTTGAGGACCCTCCATGCTATAAATTGCAAGGTGGCACGCCTTGCCAGTTTTGAGATACGGGGTCAGCAGTTAAAACATTATCCCGGAATAAAAAAATCATATAGTACGGCTCTGACGGGGTGTAAGTCATTCTGACATATATGAGTTCAAAGGGCATGTTGAGGACTACATATGCTATAAATTTCAAAGTGGCACGCCTTGCCAGTTTTGAGCTATGAGTTCAGCAGTTAAAACCTGTCGCGGAATAAAAAGTCAGATAGTCCGGCTCTGACGGGGTGTAAGTCATTCTGACATATATGAGTTCAAAGTGTATGTTGAGGACTATCTATGCTATAAATTTCAAAGTGGCACGCCTTGCCAGTTTTGAGCTATGAGTTCAGCAGTTAAAACCTGTCGCGGAATAAAAAAATCAGATAGTCCGGCTCTAACGGGGTGTAAGTCATTCTGACATATATGAGTTCAAAGGGTATATTGAGGACTCTCTATGCTATAAATTCCAAGGTGGCACGCCTTGCCAGTTTTGAGATATGAGGTCAGCAGTTAAAACATTACCCCGGCATAAAAAAATCATATAGTACGGCTCTGACGGGGTGTAAGTCATTCTGACATATATGGGTTCAAAGGACATTTTGAGGACTACATATGCTATAAATTTCAAAGTGGCACGCCTTGCCAGTTTTGAGCTATGAGTTCAGCAGTTAAAACCTGTCGCGGAATAAAAAGTCAGATAGTCCGGCTCTGACGGGGTGTAAGTCATTGTGACATATATGAGTTCAAAGGGTATGTTGAGGACTATCTATGCTATACATTCCAAAGTGGCACGCCTTGCCAGTTTTGAGATATGGGGTCAGCAGTTAAAATATTATCCCGGAATAAAAAAATCATATAGTACGGCTCTGACGGGGTGTAAGTCATTCTGACATATATGGGTTAGAAGTACATGTAATAGACTATATATACTGTAAATTCCAAGGTGGCACGCCTTGCCAGTTTTGAGATATGAGGTGAGCAGTTAAAACATGTTTTGGAAAAAAAATCAGATAGTCCGGCTCTGACGGGGTGTAAGTCATTCTGACATATATGAGTTCAAAGGGTATGTTGAGGACTATCTATGCTATAAATTTCAAAGTGGCACGCCTTGCGAGTTGTGAGCTATAAGGTCAGCAGTTATAATGTTGTTGGGGGCTTAAAAATTAATAATACGGCTCTGATAATTATATCACTGAAATATATATGTTATTTATATATGAATTTCTTGATATTAGTAGTATATAACCACTCAAATATGTCTGTCGAAATATTTATTTATTGACAAATAATTATTACCATATAAGTAAATTAACTTATATTAAGGCGGGTTTAGCCAACTAATAATGGATAGTGCATAATTTATAAAGAATAATGCTCAATACATAGTGCATAATCGATAATTCACAACAAAATATAGGTGTTTATCCAACTCATAACTTTTATGCATAAAGCGAAAAGTGACAATTGACTAGACAGCAGGTTAACCTATTACCATTGTCTTTAAAGGTGCCTACAGACACACAAACATCCTTTGAGATATGTACGCGCGTACAAGTCTGCGCGTGCATATCCGTCAGTCTGTAGACAATATCTGTTTAAAATATCTGTCGAAGATGTCTTCAGTCACAGCTTGAATTTTTGTACGCGCGTACTAAGTTGCACGCACAAATCTCTCTGTGTGTAGGTAAAACACATTTACGATCAAGGATAATATCAGTGCGGTTCGTGTTTATTGTGTTCTTTTTTTATCAACAACCTCCTCCGGGTGTTATATTATTATAACTGTATTTTCTTGGATTTTAATTAAATCATGGCTGATAGCAGAAATTATTCTAAAGAATTTTTAACAGAATTTATTGACATTTATAAATCTCATCCCTGTTTATGGAAAATTAAATCCAAAGACTACATGAATAGGAATAAAAAAAACGATGCGTATAAAATATTGGTCGAAAAGTGGAAAGAAGTAGATAAGACGGCGACAAAAGAATTGATAAAAACCAAAATAAATAGTTTACGTTCTGGATTCCGTAGAGAAACCAAAAAAATTGAAGAGTCAAAAAGATCAGGGGCTGGATTCGAAGACATATATACGCCACATTTGTGGTATTACGATTTGTTACTTTTTTTAAGAGACCAAGAGATGCCGAGGTCGTCTGTATCAAACATACCACACGATGATGTGGAGAATGAAAATTCTGATTTAGATAAAGAAGAGGTAAGTAAATAAACTGTTATTATAGTAATATTTTATTAATAAGATATCTAAAACATACTACAGTCGGTCTATAAAATTAATGAATCATTTTTTCTTGCCACGACAGACTACTCTCATGACAGAAATAATTCGTAAACATTAGTCTAACTTCTTTTGCATCATTGCTACTTCTTCGGTTATAACCGCGTTGCAGTCTTGTCATTCCAGTGGCTTCTAATCCTAAATCTATTGTACCGTCTTGTATATTTTCCTTGTAAACGTTATCTTCTGATACATATGAAGTTCTACACTTTCGGCTTAAGTAGTTATGTAAAATACAGGAAGCCAGGACAGCTTTTTCAATTCCTTCTAAACTAATGGATATGGCTCCATGAAATATTCTAAAACGCGCACTTAACATGCCAAAAGCATTTTCAACTTTACATCTTGCTCGTGAGAGCCGGTAATTAAAAATTTTTCTGTCATGATTAAGTTCTTTCTGACTAAATGGTTTCAGAAACTCGCAGCGCAAGGAAAATGCTTCGTCGCCTATGAAAACGAATGGCAATCTATTTTTACTGTATTTAGGTTTTATTGGATGTGGTAAAGACAACTTCCCATCTTTAAGTTTTTTATAAAATATGGTGTGTTCAATAACTCCTCCATCAGATATCCGACCATTTACCCCAAAATCAACCATAATGAACTCATAATTTGCTTTAACTATAGCCATGAGCACTAAACTGTGTGTTCCTTTATAATTATAGAAATATGAGCCACTTCCAGCAGGAGGAATTATATTAACATGTTTGCCGTCAACGGCACCCAAACAGTTCGGAAAGTCACATTTCATTCAAAATCATCTGCAATTGTTCTCCATTCATTCTCTGTTGTAGGAAACTGAAAAAAATATATAGTAAATTAGAAAATTAGAAAATAACTATTTAATTTACGGTTTTCTAATAAAACCCAGATTACATTGATGTATTGAAAGTTTTACTTTAAAAACCTCGTTCTCGAAATCTCCAAAAATATAAACTATTTCAGACATAATTAGAGTACATCTTTTGTTTTAGGAAATTAGAAATGAACCAGGACCAGACACTGAAGATTCCCGACCAAGTACTAGCAATGGAACCTATAATAGACCAGAGTGCGATACCGAAGCACATAGTAGTTCAATACAGAGCCCACTGGATTCCCGACCAAGAAGTCGGTATGAAACTCATGGAAACCAGTCGTTTACACCTTATTCAAGTCGTTCCACAAAAAAACGCATGGCAGCTAAAAAAGATGACCAGACCGACGAAATTCTTACTCTTGTTTCTGAGAGACTACGTCGTAGTAATGAGGACCAATTCACTATTTTCGGCAATAATGTTGCAGCGAAATTAAGAACACTCCCAAAAGAAACAAGATTATACACTGAAAAGCTCATCAATGACTTATTGTTTGAAGCAGAAATGGGACATGTTACGCAAACAACCAAAATTATTTCCCTACTCGATCCAACACGCAATGATCCCCAAGTTGCCTTAAACAGAGATCCTTCCGTCGGTTCATATTATTATCCCCAGCATAATACCTATCCACTACAGGTTACTCATCTACCGCCCCAGCAACATGCGCCACAAAATGCATTTCATACCTATTCATTTCAAACGCAAGACATGCAACCATTAATACAAGTACCTACTACTCAGCTATGTTCATCTAATAAGAATAATAACGATCGAGCCTCCATACAACAGTCTGACAAAGAAGAAATAACAGAGAATCTTGTAAATTTTTTAACCAATTTTCAGGCCAACTAACATTAATACAAAAAAATCACTGAATGTATTTTAGCTTTTTTTACTTATATCAAACTTTAGGTTGACTTTGAATACCTATGTTTATTTAACTAATAAAAATAATTAAAATCCTTAAAAAAGTAAATTATTTTCGCGAACCCTTAATTAACATATTATTTTCCTTAGTGACATCTACATACCTTCATATACTCATCCTTTAATACTTGATAAATAGCATTGCAAGTCTCCGGAATAATTTTACTTAGCGATTGAGGTGAGATAATACTAGAAAATTTTAAATCTTCGTAATTCCTCCCAGTGGCTAAGTATCGAAGCGTGACTGATAATCTTTCATGTGGTGATATTGCAGATCTCATGCTGGTGTCTTGTTTCTGTATTAATGGTGTTACCAAATTTAAAAGAAATACATAGCTATCTTCATCCATACGGAGATAATTTCGAAAATCATCCGGTTCTAATCGAAGTTCTTCCAAAAGATTTACATGTGAAAATCGATCGCGCTTCAACAACCATTCCTTTACCCATTTACTTCGTGGCTTTCGTTTTTTCAATATTCGGTTTTGTGTCTTCTTTATTATGCACGCGCACGCCACTGCTAATAAATTTAAATCACTGTCACTTACTTCTGCCATCTTGGTTATGAAACTGGATTTAAAATTATCTGCGGTGTGTAGGCAATTCTATTGAAACGTACATGTACGCGCAGACTTGTACGCGCGTACATATCTCAAGGGATGTTTGTGTGTCTGTAGGCACCTTAAAGATAATGCTTTTACTTTGTGTTGAACTTATTTATGTTTTAATAGCTTTCAAATTAAAAATTCTGTTAATTATCACATTTTCAATTATTATTTAGTTTATTTTGTAAATTGAGGTTATGTAAGTGTTTATAATTTATTTGCGGCGCATGCGTAGTGATATTTTTTGCATAATTTAGTGCATAAAGTTGAAAGTTCCCAACCTTATGCATTATGCATTATGAACGAAAATTATGAATTATACACTATTCGTTGTATAAACAGGTACATGTAAATGCCATGTTTTAAAAATTATCCATTATGCACTAAAATTATGCATTATGGATTATTAGTTGGCTAAACCAGCCTTTAATGATACTACATGTAGTTTGCATTTGAATTGCATCAATTTGATGTAAATCATCAATCACCCCGGTATACTCCATTCGGCAATGTTCGGAATTAACTGCTAGAATTTTAACTGCTGTTTTCACACTGGTTTTGATAATAATGGACTGTATGTAACATATTAACTTTTATTCATCAGTAATTTGACATTTTTACAAAATTATTCTGACATTTCTTTCTTATTTTGACAACATGACAAAACAGTAATTATGACTACTAGAAAAATATATTAATAATTTAATTCTAAGAGCTAATTAAGCTTTAACAGTAGCACAGCACATAGGAAGCAAGACATGTACGAATTTAAGAAGTTCCATACATCTGCCACGGTAGTTTAATTGGTCAAAACACCTGATCGGCAATCGGGAGATGTGGTTTCAAATCCCACTTGTGTTGTAACCATTTTGAATTAGCGGGTGTTGTGTACATTCAGAAAGAATAATAGAATTTATAGCTCAACCCAAATAAACCCCTATATACTATTCAAATTGTTACTGGTTCGATTCAAGCTTTACGAGCGGTTTTAATTAAAGAACAAACAAAGAATATCAACTTTATTAATCTGTATTAAAGTAATGCTACCTCCGGGTAGTCTGAACTTCAGTGAATTTTTTATTGAAAATGTAAATAGAAATCTTGTTGAATGCGAAAATTTAAATTGTATTGGTGATTTTAACATCAATATGTCTGATTTGAATTGTATGAATACGCAGCGATTTGTATCTGTTCTGGATGATTATGATCTTCGTCAAATTATTGATGAGCCCACTAGGCATGGACCTGGCTGTTCGTCTATTTTTGACTTGGTTATTTGTTCACACCCTGATTTTGTCGTAAATGTTAAAGTAGATTATTCAGCAGATTTATCAGATCATCCCCCAGTAACTTATAAGTTAAAGTTGAAATTCATAAAGCATATACCGGTTTTTTATACTTTTAGGGACTTTCCGCGGTTTGATCAGGAGCTGTTTTATTCTGATTTGGCGAATGTTCCCTTCCATAATATATTATACCAGGGCAATGTTGATGAGAAATTTGAAATGTTTAACCGTTATATTTTGGATATCTTTAACAAATATGCTCCTGTGAGAACTCGAGGATATCTAAGAAGAAAGCACCTTGCATAACAGACGATATTAAGCAGCTTCAGAGACTCAGACAAAAATGTTTGACCAAATATAAACGTAATAGATCTGTTGAAAACTGAAATGCATATAAGCGTGCTCGCAACTTGTCATCCGTTGAGATTCGAAAAGCTAAAAGAAAACATTTATTGGACCAGTTCAAGAGTAATAGTTCCAAAGATAATTGGAAATTGTTGCGCGATCTGGATGTTTATGGAAGGAAGAGCCCTGGTTTGCCTTCGAGCCTCCAGGTTGTGGATGAAATGAATGAGTATTTTGCAGACATACCCCGACATCTGCCTGATGCTGATTTATTGGATTTTTATTTAAATAATAAAAAAAAACAAATAGTGAGTTGTTTTGTTTCAGGATGGCGTCGTACGAGGAGGTCAGTGAGGATTAAGAATAAAACAAGGGCTGTAGGCACGGATGGTATCAGTGCAGAAATGTTGAAGCGCTGCTGTCCTTATATACTGCCATTTATCCTTCATCTGGTGAACTCTTGCATTGAGCAGGAGTCGTACCCCGAGTGTTGGCGGTGCGCAAGTATTGTCCCGTTGCCAAAGAAGTCGGATCCAAGGGAGCTGAGGGATCTCTGACCTGTAAGCATCTTACCCGCGATGTCTAAAATTCTTGAGACAATACTCTGCAATCAGATGAAAGTCTATATAGAAGAGTTTTTCGTTTTCGATCGTCTTGATGACGGGTTGATGTTGGCGATTCTCAATTACTTGGGTTTTGATGATTCGGCTAGATGTCTTATTGAGAGGTTCTTGGGCGATCGAAGGCAGGCGGTAGTATTGAATGGAAAAACTTCCGAGGTTTGTTCAACAAATGGGGGAGTTCCGTAGGGATCCATTTGGGACCAATTTTGTTTGCATTGTATACGTCACAGCTTGTCACAAAGCTGGAGCCCTGTTCAGTCCATTTATATGCGGATGACACGCAGGTGTACAGGTCATTTTGTCAGAGTTCCCTTGTCCAGGCTGTCAGTGATATTAATGCTGATTTGGCTAGCATGGTTTAGACATCGCGTGACCACTGCTTAGATATTAATCCTGGTAAGTGACAACTGCTGCTTTTACCGCAGCAAATTCGTGATTTGCTTGATATTATGATCGAAAACCAGCGACTTGACTGCGTGAACGACGCTAGGAATCTGGGCGTTACACTTGACACTGGTTTGAGATTTCAGAAACATGTTAGTTGTTGCGTCAAGAGGGAATTTGCTAGCTTAAAGTTGATCTATGGCCAACGAAAATTTTTAACAACTCAGCTGAAGAAACTTTTGTGCGATTCATTGGTGTTGTCACACTTTAATTTCTGCGACGTGGTGTATGGACCTTGTTTATTAACAGTAGATCAATGCCGTATACAACTAATGCAAAACTCGTGTGTTCGTCTTATATCAGGCATTCGGGGGCGTGAGCGCGGTATTGCCGCCAAAACGCGAGAGATATTATAGGATGGCTTAAAATGAACGAAAGGCGAACATTTCACTCCTTAATGCTTTTTAATAAAGTTTTATTGAATATATGTCCTTGGTATTTATTTGATAGAGTTCAGTTTAGAGGAACAGCTCATGATATTAATATTAGACACAAATTAACCATTACGCCCCCTGCTCATCGATCGGTTATGTACGAACGGTCATTTTCATATAGCAGTGCACAAGTATATAATCAGCTGCCGAATGATGTAAAGCTTCTATCAGGACATAGATTTAAAACCGCACTCCATCATATTGTCCATTCTTTAATTTGAAATTGTTAAAGTCAGTAATGTAATTGGTTTCTGTTTAGGGTTAAGTAAATTAACAAGGTGGGTTAGAGTAAGCTTTTTATTGTATTTTTTATTTCAACAAGTTGTATTTTGTATTGGACTTAATTTAAAATTTGGATAGTCGTCTAAATTAAGTTGTTGTTTTAATAAGGTATGTTTTGTATTTATTCAAGTAAGGTTTCCTTTTTTCTGTCTTTTTAGCTCTCCATATCATATATGTAATATGGAGTTTAAGAACTATGATTTTTTAAATTTTTGAACCCTCTTTGAAACCCCTTGCCTACGCTCAATGTTAATCACCACCTATAAATATCCTGTAGTATTTTCGTACCAAATGTGGTTAAAACCCTTAAAAATGGTTTTTGAACTATCACGGATACAAATTTTTTCTGACCCTTTTATAGAATTTTCACGGACGCCTATGGAACATTAATTTTTGTCGTGTATTTTTAACACCAATTCAACTAGTTAAATATAAAATTTTTTACATTTTAATTTTTTTTTATTTACCCCTTTTTCTAATATTTACGAACGTCTATGTAAATAAAAATTCAAAAAAATCAAAGCTATATATAATTAGCCAATTTTTCTGGTATATTTGGAAAAACATTTTTTTTTTCGTTTTTGACCCTTTTTCGAACGCCTGTGTAAACCAATTCTTTTAGGCAACATTTTTTAGACTATAATCTATCACAACTATGAAAAATTATTCAATATTTCGCAAAGTTTAAGAACTATGATTTTTTAAATTTTTGAAACCTCTTTGAAACCCCTTGCCTACGCTCAATGTTAATTACCACCTATAAATATCCTGTAGTATTTTCGTACCAAATGTGGTTAAAATCCTTAAAAATGGTTTTTGAGCTATCACGGATACAAATTTTTTCTGACCCTTTTATAGAATTTTCAGGGACGTCTATGGTACATTAATTTTTGTCGTGTATTTTTAAAACCAATTCAACTAGTTAAATATAAAAAAATGTACATTTTAATTATTTTTTATTTTACCCCTTTTTCTATTGACGAACGCCTATGTCAATAAAAATTTTATGCTGCATTTTTTAGGTTATCTTATATCAAAGCTATATATAATTACCCAATTTTTCTGGTATATTTGAGAAACATTTTTTTTTTCGTTTTTGACCCTTTTTTTATACTATATTCGAACGCCTGTGTGAACCAATTCTTTTATGTTACATTTTTTAGGTTATATTCTATCACAACTATGAAAAATTATTCCATATTTCGAATAAGTTTAGAAAATATATATTTTTTATTTTTTGACCCCTTTTCCACCATTTACGAACGCCTATGAAAGTAAGTTATTTATGACACATTTTATAGGTTATATTCTATTAAAGCTATAAATAATTCTTTTCAGTTTACTTTCTTGGGGTGTTCGGTTCTTATAAAAAATTCTTCTTTATTTTACATAACAATATTCATGTTTATTTTCGTCACGATCATACTGAACATAAATTAAAAATTAAAACGACGTTTCGTTACTAATTAGTAACTTCTTCAGGTTAAAACATTTCCTTCTAACACAAATTCCAATTCGTAAATGTCAAAAAAGGACAAACAATTTTCATTCTATTTACAAACACAAATTTACAAATACCGGACAATAGTCTCCATAAATAAATATGTATTTTATTATATTTAAATGTTATAAATGTGTTTGTAAATAGAATGAAAATTGTTTGTCCTTTTTTGACATTGACGAATTGGAATTTGTGTTAGAAGGAAATGTTTTAACCTGAAGAAGTTACTAATTAGTAACGAAACGTCGTTTTAATTTTTAATTTATGTTCAGTATGATCGTGACGAAAATAAACATGAATATTGTTATGTAAAATAAAGAAGAATTTTTTATAAGAACCGAACACCCCAAGAAAGTAAACTGAAAAGAATTATTTATAGCTTTAATAGAATATAACCTATAAAATGTGTCATAAATAAATTACTTTCATAGGCGTTCGTAAATGGTGGAAAAGGGGTCAAAAAATAAAAAATATATATTTTCTAAACTTATTCGAAATATGGAATAATTTTTCATAGTTGTGATAGAATATAACCTAAAAAATGTAACATAAAAGAATTGGTTCACACAGGCGTTCGAATATAGTATAAAAAAAGGGTCAAAAACGAAAAAAAAAATGTTTCTCAAATATACCAGAAAAATTGGGTAATTATATATAGCTTTGATATAAGATAACCTAAAAAATGCAGCATAAAATTTTTATTGACATAGGCGTTCGTCAATAGAAAAAGGGGTAAAATAAAAAATAATTAAAATGTACATTTTTTTATATTTAACTAGTTGAATTGGTTTTAAAAATACACGACAAAAATTAATGTACCATAGACGTCCCTGAAAATTCTATAAAAGGGTCAGAAAAAATTTGTATCCGTGATAGCTCAAAAACCATTTTTAAGGATTTTAACCACATTTGGTACGAAAATACTACAGGATATTTATAGGTGGTAATTAACATTGAGCGTAGGCAAGGGGTTTCAAAGAGGTTTCAAAAATTTAAAAAATCATAGTTCTTAAACTTTGCGAAATATTGAATAATTTTTCATAGTTGTGATAGATTATAGTCTAAAAAATGTTGCCTAAAAGAATTGGTTTACACAGGCGTTCGAAAAAGGGTCAAAAACGAAAAAAAAAATGTTTTTCCAAATATACCAGAAAAATTGGCTAATTATATATAGCTTTGATTTTTTTGAATTTTTATTTACATAGACGTTCGTAAATATTAGAAAAAGGGGTAAATAAAAAAAAATTAAAATGTAAAAAATTTTATATTTAACTAGTTGAATTGGTGTTAAAAATACACGACAAAAATTAATGTTCCATAGGCGTCCGTGAAAATTCTATAAAAGGGTCAGAAAAAATTTGTATCCGTGATAGTTCAAAAACCATTTTTAAGGGTTTTAACCACATTTGTTACGAAAATACTACAGGATATTTATAGGTGGTGATTAACATTGAGCGTAGGCAAGGGGTTTCAAAGAGGGTTCAAAAATTTAAAAAATCATAGTTCTTAAACTTTGCGAAATATTGAATAATTTTTCATAGTTGTGATAGATTATAGCCTAAAAAATGTTGCCTAAAAGAATTGGTTTACACAGGCGTTCGAAAAAGGGTCAAGAACGAAAAAAAAAATGTTTTTCCAAATATAACAGAAAAATTGGCTACTTATATATAGCTTTGATACAAGATAACCTACAACATGCAGCATAACAATTTTGTTTACATAGGGGTTCGTAAATGTTAGAAAAGGGGGCAACATAAATTTTATAATAAAACTAAAAAAAATCCATTATTTTGCGTACAAGAACTTGGCCTAGAAGATCTGAAATATAAAATATGTACGTATAAATAGTGCCTATTGTATTTATATATATACAGGGTGAGTCACGAGGAACTGTACATACTTCTACCATAAGTAGAGGCACATTAGGGGATCATCAAATGACCATTAAAAACTGTCTCCTTATTTTCATTATTAACATACAGGGTGAATTATAGATATTCACCAAAACAATGTTTCGTCATATCTTTTCAATGATTAAGTCGATTTGTCTCATTTTTTTTATAAAAGTGTGTATTGGTGCCTGGCAACTAACTGACAAATTCAGAATTGAGAAAATCCAGGTCCGTCTTCGAGAAAATTTGTGGAACTGCTTCATATTCAACACTTCACCCTGTATATGATTTTTCAAAAATCTGATATAATTTTTTCAGAGGGCATAAATAGACAATTAGACCTGGGTATTTGAATTTTTTGTTACACTCACCTCACATTTCCAATTAAAGATTTATTTTAGAGCCAAATTGAAAATTGGCAATAATGAAGTATCTTACTATATAATAATGTTTAGTAATTAAAAGGAAATCTTCCAAATACACAGAAACGACACACACTGTGCTCCAGTATGGTAAATACCATAATTTGAATTGATTTACAGGGCCGGATTTAAAAATCTGGTTCATCCCAATAATTCACCCTGTATGTAACTTTTTCCACCCGTAATAGACAGAAAACAGATAAAAAATGTTTGTAATAACCTAGTTTTCTTATTTGTTTGAGGAAAACTCAGGTGTCTAATTATTTTAATCGGAATGAAATGAACAAGCTAGGGAAATGTTTATTCATAAATTAAGAAATAAAATAAAAAACAATAACCAAACAATAAAACAGTTTTAACATTGTGGAACAAAGTAAAAAACAATTTAATAAACATTACGATTATAAAAGATGTTCAAAATGAAATCCATCTGCCTTAATACACTTTTCTAGACGAATGTTTAAATGTGTAATGGATTTTCTGATTGTCAGTGGGTCATTTCTGATAATATTGCAACAGTGAATAATTCTGCGTTAATGAGCTGTTGTGTTTTATAATCGTAATGTTTGATAACTTGTTTTTTACTTTGTTCCACATTGTTAAAACTGTTTTATTGTTTGGTTATAGTTTTTTATTTTATTTCTTAATTTATGAATAAACATTTCCCTGACTTGTTCATTTCATTCCGATTAAAATAATTAGACAAAGGAGTTTTCCTCAAACAAAGAAGAAAACTAGATTATTACAAACATTTTTTATCTGTTTTCTGTCTATTACGGGCGAAAAAGTTACATACAGGGTGAATTATTGGGATGAACCAGATTTTTAAATCCGGCCTTGTTTACCATACTGGAGCACAGTGTGTGGCGTTTCTATCTATTTTGAAGATTTCTTTTTAATAACTAAACATTATTATACAGTAGGATACTTCATTATTGCCAGTTTTCAATTTGGCTCTAAAATGAATCTTTAATTGGAAATGTGAGGTGAGTGTAACAAAAAATTCAAATACCCAGGTCTAACTGTCTATTTATGCCCTCTGAAAAAATTATATCAGATTTTTGAAAAATCATATACAAGGTGAAGTGTTGAATATAAAGCAGTCCCACAAATTTTCTCGAAGACGGACCTGGATTTTTTCAATTCTGAATATGTTAGTCAGTTGCCAGACACCAATACACACTTTTATAAAAAAATGAGATAAATCGACTTAATCATTGAAAAGATATGACGAAACATTGTTTTGGTGAATATCCATAATTCACCCTGTATATTAATAATGAAAATAAGGAGACAGTTTTTAATGGTCATTTGAAGATCCCCCTAATGTGCCTCTACTTATGGTAGAAGTATGTACAGTTCCTCGTGACTCACCCTGTATAATTACAATAAAGTCATTTATTATTATTTTTATTTTTTATTATTATTAATGTAAAATTTACTAACCTTTTATAATTCTGGATCTCTGCTGGTCACGCACAATTTATTTAAAAGAAAATTATTAATTAAACGACCCTTCTGTTCAACAACATAATGAAAACTTTATTTGAAATAAAACACACGATTTGGGCTTTTCAAATCAAGTAAATTTAATAATTAAAATTAATAAGGAAAATGAATAACAAATAAATATGTAAAAAAAATTAAACAATTAAAAGAATGAAAATCTAAAAGAAAATCTTATTCATTAATGTAAAATTTAAAATAGGTAAATTAATCTAATTACGAATAATTATATTAATTCCCATACGAAACTTGAATTACAATTGAAAACTGAATTTATAACAGAGATTAAATTCTACTATTCGAAATATAACTCCTTTACGTTAAGAACAAACTTTATTATCATTATTATCATATCAGTTGTAAGATGATTTACAAAAAGAAAATACAGAACTTTTAATAAAATAAAAATTTTCATGAAATGACCCGAAGGCATTGCTCTGGAAACTGTATTTTCTGTTCTTAGCACATAGCAATGCTTTTGTATTGTTTGTTTGTAATGCCACTGATGATGGAGCTTGAAGCTCCGAAACATGTTTGGTAACAATAGAATTTCATTTTCGTGGAGGTTGACTTTTATTCCCATTAAATTAACTTACTCCACTCCAGGATGGACTACTTTTTTAAGATGAACAAACTTTAATCTTTATTAAAACTTATTAGAAAGCAAAAAGGCCTTCAATTAAAAGAAGAATAACAAAAACTTACGGAAACTTTAACTTTAGAAAAGTTCACTATTTCAGAATGAAAAAGAAATGGACTTACGACTTTATACTGGTATACCTTAAAACAAAAACTAGAAAATAATTCTTAACTGTGAAAAATCTAAGTCCAAAAACAAATTAAAATATTGTAAAGTATGCATTTATTAGATATAGACTGTGAATCACATCCCCCGGCTTATGGCTGATTCAGGAAAAACGTTTGTGATATATGTGGTCATGATTAGCGACATAAGAAACCAGAATACATATAGCTCTTGTACGATACGTTTGATATTTATTTGTTACGATTGTTTGATATTAAAATTTGTTAAATACTTATAAGTTATTATATAACATGGCTTCACGGTCAACGGAACTGAATTTATACTGTAAGTTTAGTACTAAGATTAGGTTAATTAGTGCAGATATTTGGTTTTTGAAATCTTATAAAAAGCACGGTGTTTTTCCTGATTTTATTCAAGTCTCTATTAAAAACTCTGCTATAGCAAAGAAGATTGAATTGTTTGCGAAACAAAAATGGCTGGATTCAGAAATCAAATATTTGTACAGTAAACGAAGTATGCTTGAATTACAAGCATATGAATTATATAAAAAGTTAGCTTGTAAATTAAGTAATATTGAGTTTGAACAATGGATTGAGTTTCAGCGGAAAATGTTTGTTGTGATTGATACAAAATACATCAAGAAATTTTCTTCATTAAACAAGAAACTTAAGAAGCTTACTAATAGAAACACAAAGACAGTTCCCGCCGAGACAATTTCCATTGTTGAAAATCAGTCTTCTCAAACTTTTAATAAGAAGGAATTAGAAATTTTAAACAAAGGTCTAGGTTTTGTTCCAAATCCTAACCGCGGTTTAGATGAAGTAATTGTCAGTGTAGAATCGAATATTCAGCAGTTGCCGGAAGCAACAAAAGGTTTTGTTAGACAAGCAGTTCGAAATCAAATTTCAAAAAATATTATTTTTTCCGATGGTAAAAATAATAACAAAAGTTCTACTTCAGTAGGTATGGCGACACCTGAGCGACCTCCCTCCACTCCCACCAGTTTCGGCAGCGGTCGATTTATTTATTTATTTTGAATATCAAAAAAGATTGTTTTATACCAGGGAGTCGAACTCGGGTTCTTGGTGTATGAGTTAAACGCCTAAACCACTACAGCATAGGCGCTTCGTGATAAATATTCTTTAAAAGCCGTATAAATATGTGGGTCTCTTTTTGGAATATTAAAAGATATCTAACCGGGAGTCGAACCCGGGCTCTTGGTGTATAAGTTAAACGCCTAAACGACTACAGCATAGGCGCTTCGTGATAAATATTCTTTAAAAGCCGGTGGCAGTCTTGCTCAGGCGTGCTTAGGCCCCAGGAAGCTTGAACGTACGAAACCATAGAAAAAGAGAGCTGTACAAACCGTAATATTATCAACCATATATAGAAAAAGAAAGCACCGTCAGCGGTAGTTAGATTTTAGCGTATATAGGGTCTCAAATTTGCTCCTGGCGGAAGCTTTAGCGTATTTTATCAACCATATACCTGCTGCACAGAGTCTATTATAAACCATATATAGAACAGAGAGCAGCCCCCAGCCTTGGTGTACAAGTTTTAGTGTATGCCTCACTCAAGAGAGACTCTGCTCAACCTAACCTTACTTATCCTTAGGTATATGGGTACCAGGGGGAGAGATCTTTAGCGTATATTTTCTAAAGTAATCCATATTCATTTTCATCGTATCAATTCACCTTAGGGTCTCGACGCTAACCGGGCGACGACCATTTTGATTTTAACAATTAAAGAAAAAGATTGTAGTGGGAACTGGAGAGACAATAGCATAGTACATGTTCACGTGACTGTGACGATACCTGCTGCACAGAGTTTATTATAAACCATATATAGAAAAGAGAGCAGCCCCCAGCCTTGGTGTACAAGTTTTAGTGTATGCCTCACTCAAGAGAGACTCTGCTCAACCTAACCTTACTTATCCTTAGGTATATGGGTACCAGGGGGAGAGATCTTTAGCGTATATTTTCTAAAGTAATCCATATTCATTTTCATTGTATCAATTCACCTTAAGGTCTCGACGCTAACCGGGCGACGTGGTTGAACTGGACATACAATGGCATAGTACATGTTCACGTGACTGTGACGTGTACAAAGGCTAATCTAATATTTATTTGACCTCTTTGGCCCCGGGGTGGTGATAACACACATAGTCCAATTTTAAAGTTATATACAGCTAGACACAAAACAGACAAACGGACACATCTAAATTAATAAATATTAGATTAGTTTGGCCCTACACTCACCAATTGTGTATGAAATAAAACACACACACATACACACCAAATATTGTAAAGACTTTTTAAATCAGAGAGAGAGAGTTTAACCTGAACTAACCCAGCCTCCCCTAACCCAATTGGTTTGAACTGGTCTGAACAGCTTTTCAACCGCTTTGAACAGCTTTATCAACAGGTCTGAACAGCTTTTTCAACCGCTTTTCAACCGCTTTCAACTGGTCTGAACAGCTTTTCAACCGCTTTCAACTGGTCTGAACCGCTTTTCAACTGCTTTCAACTGGTCCGAACAGCTTTTCAACTGCTTTCAACTGGTCTGAACAGCTTTTCAACTCCAGACAGAGGACATGATTAGTCCAAAGTGAAATTTTAAAGTTATATACAGTTAGACAGAGCAGGGTTCTGACGCAAGGTATTATGTTGGAGATTAATGCTCATATCTTATGGAAGGAAGGTCTCAAAAAAAAAGAATTTCTTATGGGAAATAACAAAGTGGCGAGGGTAAACATAAAAGTGGTGGGGGTAAATAAACAGGACGCTATACATGGTGGGTCTAAACATGCGAGGTTCTGACGACATATCAATATACAAGGTATTAAGTTGGAGATGAATGCTCATATCTTATGGAAAATTATCACAAGGGAAGGTCTCAAAAAACGAATTTCTTATGGGAAATAACAAAGTGATGAGGGTAAACAAACATCTAGCAGCAGTAGGATGCTATACCAATATACAGGGTGGTGCTAGACATACTTTTATGGGAAAATAAAGGGGGTAAATAAACAGGACGCTATACATGGTGGGTCTAAACCAGTAGGATGCCATACCAATATACAGGGTGGTACTAAACATACTTTTATGGGAGGCGAGGGTAAACATAAAAGTGGTGGGGGTAAATAAACAGGACGCTATACATGGTGGGTCTAAACATGCGAGGTTCTGACGACATATCAATATAGAAGGTATTAAGTTGGAGATGAATGCTCATATCTTATGGGGCCCCATAGTGGAAGAGGGTACCTTAGTCTTAAATTGTT
The DNA here is from genome assembly GCA_911728435.2 of Apoderus coryli. Classification (NCBI taxonomy): domain Eukaryota; kingdom Metazoa; phylum Arthropoda; class Insecta; order Coleoptera; family Attelabidae; genus Apoderus; species Apoderus coryli. The sequence continues at coordinate 1,773,876 of OU452204.1, read as the reverse complement.
ATACGAAGTCTCAGGCTCATTGGTAGGATTTATAGCAAGAAAAAATAAGGCGTCACGTACCAATATATATTATAAGCATCTACTGCAGACTCTGATGTTAGATTTTTAATAACAGCGAAGTCTCAGTCTCCTTTAGCATACTTATATTAAATATTTTCTAACAGGTATATGTGGAGATATAGTAGAGTGGAACTATAAGGTGAAATTATTCTACTGTAGGCTCTGATATTTAATGTTAAGACATGGTAGCGTTGAACTAATGTATAGAACAAGCGGAAGAGGTCGATCTAAAAGATGACCCTATTATACTTCAAAAAACTTGAAACAATATTCTGAGTTGTATTTAAAAACTGATGTTTTGCTATTGTATAGTGGAAGAGGGTACCGTAGTCTTAAATTGTTATACGAAGTCTCAGACTCATTGGTAGGATTTATAGCAAGAAAAAATAAGGGGTCACGTACCAATATATATTATAAGTTGGAGAGTAATACCCATTTCTTATGTCATCAACTGGTCTGAACAGCTTTCAACAGCTCTCTCTCTCTCTCTACAGGGACCCGTACCAATATATACATTAAGTTGGAGAATAATACCCATTTCTGATGGAAAATAACAAAGTGGTGGTATAACTATTTACACCATATACGAACGAATTTATTCTACTGTAGACTCTGATGTTAGATTTTTAATATTGGGCTCCTTTAGCATACTTATATTAAATATTTTCTAACTGACATCTTAACAAGCGGAAGAGGGCGTTCTAAAACAGACATGACCCTATTATACTGCATCTACTGCAGACTCTGATGTTAGATTTTTTTAGTAACAATGTCTGATGGAAAAATAACAAAGAGGTTGTTTAACTAGTTACACCACATACGAATTTATTCTACTGTAGACTCTGATGTTAGATTTTTAATAACAGCGAAGTCTCAGACTCCTTTAGCATACTTATATTAAATATTTTCTAACTGACATCTTAACAAGCGGAAGAATATATTTAATGTTAAGACATGGTAGCGTTGAACATAAGGTCATTGACACCTTTAATGTATAGGGGCTGGCAACAGCAGCAGCAGCAGCCGTGGCACTATCTGAAACTGAATCGTAAAATTAACACGCAACCTCAGGGGTATAGAATCGTTGTTTATACATATGGTACTAAGGGTCGTGACACTATTTTTAAAGGTGTTGGAGAGGGTAAGGCGTTAAACCTCTTGTATCACAACAGCCATTATAACGTCATCACATCACTAACATCAGCGTTTGTATGTAGATATTATTGCGAGAAGTGTAATATTCCTTACGATCATAAGACTAAACACAAATGTGATGGTACGTGCAGTCACCGACGTGTGTTTCTGACACAAAGGTCAAATGCCTCGAGTGTAATAGAAGTTTTCGCGGCCATCAGTGTTTTGACAACCACAAGACTACTGGGTTATGCGATACAGTAAAATCCTGCCCTCTATGTTTTAAAACATGCAAAAATGATAGAATACACACATGTGGTGAGATTTTCTGCAAGATATGTAGAAAACACCAGCCCTCGCCCCATTTCTGTTATATGCAGCCTAATAAACCGACCCCAAAAGACGACTTCATATTCATATTTTACGATCTGGAGACGCGTCAAGAGAAACGACTGACCGACGGTTCATACATTCACGAGCCCAATCTATGTGTTTTTAGGCAGGTGTGTCATAGTTGTTTAAATTCAGATGCCTTTATTTGTAAGAAATGTGGTGTACGATTACAAATTTTAAAATCTAATAAATGTGTTGAGGGGTTCATGCTTCATATACTAGCAATGAGAAAACAATTTAAACATGTCGTTGTTTTAGCCCACTATGGCGGTGGTTACGATAACCAATTTATTTTAAGTCATATTCTCACTAAAACAGACCTGAAACCTGAACTTATTATGAACGGTACCAAATTAATTATTATGCAGTTAGATAATATTAGATTTATAGACTCGTTAAATTATTTTCCTATGGCTTTGGCGAAACTACCTAAAGCTTTTGGTCTTAAGACCTTAAAGAAGGGCTACTTTCCCCACCTATTCAATACGCTTGAAAACCAAAATTATGTTGGGCCTCTACCTGCTTTAGAGTTTTATAATCCCAACAATCTAAAAGCCGAAGAACGTGATGAATTAATAAAATGGTACAATGAGCATAAGAACGACACGTTTGATTTTCAGAAAGAATTTATTGGCTATTGTGTCTCAGACGTAGAGATTCTGACTGCCGCTTGTCTAAAATTTCGACAGCTTATTCTAAACAAAAGCAATGTGTGCCCTTTTCTCGAGGCTTCAACTCTCCCATCGACATGTAACCTGGTGTTTCGTCGTAATTACCTTAAGCCCAATACGATTGGAATCATACCAAAGGGTGGTTACAGGTGTACTGATAACCAATCAAAAATAGCGCTGCAATGGTTATTATGGCAAGAAATAGAACACGGTATTAATATTCAACACGCTGGAAACGGCAAAGAAGCCGTCCTGGGCGGCTTAAAAGTTGATGGTTATTGCAAAGCAACTAATCAGGTCTTTGAATTCCAAGGGTGCTATTTCCATGGCTGTCCCTCGTGTTTTAAGTATAACAGGGACATCAAACTGCCCGATGGTTCAACACCAAATAGCCGCTATGAAAACACAACGGAGAAAATCTCTCGCCTTAAAAGTATGGGTTACAATGTTGTCGAGTTGTGGGGTTGTCAGTTTGACCGGACCCCGGAAATTATCGAGCGTACAGCACCATTGCTGGGGCCTTTACCTTTAGACCCACGAGACGTATTTTATGGGGTAGAACAGGAAACTGTGTTAGCTATTATAAATGTAAAGAGGGTGAAAAAATAAAATATGTTGACGTTTGTTCGCTGTATCCATGGGTCAACAAATATGGAAAGTATCCAGTCGGTCATCCGCGCGTGTATGTTGGCAAAGAGTGTAACGAGCTTGATATATTAAAGGTAGAAGGACTAATCAAATGCAAAATTCTACCCCCGGCTAACTTGTGTCATCCCGTATTACCATTAAAGATAAACGGAAAGCTAATGTTTGTCTTATGTCGTACATGTGGTAAAACTAACAATTATGACGAGTGTTTACATACAGAGGAAGAAAGGGCACTATTTGGAACATGGGTTAGCGATGAAATTACAAAAGCTCTTGAAAAAGGATATCGCATGCTGGAAATTTACGAAATTTGGAAATATGAAATTGAGCAGTACGACCCTGTTACGAAATCCGGGGGTTTATTTACTACCTATATTAACGATTTTCTACAAATTAAACAGCAAGCTTCTGGCTGGCGCCAACATTGTCAAACTAAAGAGGAAAAATATCAGTACCTGGAGGCGTATTTTCAGCAGGAAGGTGTTAGTTTATCGGCTGCAGAAATTGAAAGTAACCCTGCACTCAGGCAGTTGGGAAAATCTGTAATTACTAGTTTCTGGGGCAAATTAGGACAACGCGAAAATCAAAGTAAGACATCTATTGTACATAACTCTGGAGAGTTGTTTTCAATGCTGTATAGTCCAACCATTATTGTAAATACTGTCCTACCTGTCAATGAATATACGGTGTTGGTCAATTGGGAGCTAAAAGAAGAGGTATACGACCCACTACCCACAGTTAATGTCTGCTTAGCAGCGTACACAACAGCATAGGCTAGACTCAAACTCTATAGTTATTTGGAGAAGTTGGAAAATAGGGTGTTGTACTACGATACAGACTCTGTGATTTATGTATCACAACCCGAGCAATACGAGGTGCCGCTGGGCGAATTTTTGGGTGAAATGACTGATGAGTTGGGTGGGTTGTATATTACAGAATTTGTTAGTGGCGGTCCCAAGAATTATGCATATAAAGTAGGGTGTAACGACGACGACTGTAAAATTGTGTGTAAAGTTAAGGGTATCTCTTTAACATACGACACTGGTAAACTAATCAATTTTGATACCATCAAAAACATGGTTTTGGAACCTGATTGTGAGTCGGTATACGTTCATTCAAACCAGATCCGCCGTACAAAGAAACACGAGGTAGTTACCGTCCCGATACAAAAGAGATATAAACCACTATCTCTAAAGCGCCGATTTTTTGATAATCATACTTCTGTGCCCTATGGATATAAGAAGCAGAAATTAGATTAAGTTGTTAGAATAAGTTATCATACCTTAATTATGTAAATGTATATATATATATATATAGAATAAGTTTTTTTTTGTATTTTAAACAGACTTAATAGTATTTGGTAAAAACAAGGAGTGCTCCATTTCATTTGTAGGAATGGTTTTTGGTGTATATTTCTTAATAAATTTTACATAAATGCCCGTTTTTTTAATGTTTGTAACTTACCAGCAACCGTGTGAGTGTGTGTGTGTGTTACCATGGCTGGAAAATTGGCCCCCACATGCGCGGCTATTTAGGGTTTTCACCTGTGTGATAAAATTTATTAGTACAAATTCTTCAAGTAGTACAAGCAAGATTCTGGACCACTTTGGTAACCTGTCCATCAGGTTCTCCGCTGCTGATGGTTATATGGGGGTTACCATGTACTTCTTCGGCGAAGAAGTAATTTTTTGCCAAGGGGGTTCAAAAGGTGAGAAAAAGTGAAATAAAAAATCAGATGTCACGTTTTCCGAAGAAGTGGTGGTGTTGGCCAGCTGAAGTGTTTGAACTGCAGAGACAATGGCATAGTACATGTTCACGTGACTGTGACGTGTACAAAGTGTCAAAAGGCACTCGTATGTGGTTGTAAGATAGAGATTGAGTATTAGGTGTACATAAGTTGTGTCTCCGCTGCTGATAGTTATATGGGGGTTACCATGCACTTCTTCGGCGAAGAAGTAATTTTTTGCCAAGGGGGTTCAAAAGGTGAGAAAAAATGCAATAAAAAATCAGATGTCACCTTTTCCGAAGAAGTGGTGGTGTTGACCAGCTGAAGTGTTCGAAGTGGTTGAACTGCAGAGACAATGGCATAGTACATGTTCACGTGACTGTGACGTGTACAAAGTGTCAAAAAGGCACTCGTATGTGGTTGTAAGAGAGAGATTGAGTATTAGGTGTACATAAGTTGTGTGTAGTATGTATATAATGACAAAAAATTGGTATGGTTATTTTGTATGCACACGCGAGATAATCTAATATTTATTTGACCTCTTTGGCCCCGGGGCGGTGATAACACACATGAATGAACGTGTATTTTAAATTTATATACCGAGTGAGACAGAAAATGTGGACACATCGAAATTTTTAAAGATTAGTTTGGCCCTACACTCACCAGTTGTGTATGAAATAAAACACACACACGCATACACACCAAATATTGTAAAGATTTTTTTAAATATTAGAGAGAGAGTTTAGCCTGACCTAGCCTAACCCATCATCGCCTAGCCCTCGTCTAACACTAATAATACAAGTAATACAATATATTAAGACAAAAAGAAAACAAATTATTACACAAAAAAAATCAACTCCTTTGAGCTGGTACCCTGTTGAAAATGCCAGATAGAACCATATAAAAAAAAATTTAATATGGATTAATACGGTTCATAGTGTGTATTTGAAACAGCAATTCCAAATTAAAAACATATTTGAAATAATTAGTATGAATCAGGATTGCCCACTAGAACCTGTTTACATCTAGAACGGATTTAATATGGTTTTATAAGCAAATCCAAATGCAAAAGCTATTGGGATTAATTTGTAGTTATCAGTTTCTATCAGGATTGCCCAATAGAACCTGTTTACATTTAGAACGGATTTAATATGGTTTTATAAGCAAATCCAAATGCAAAAGCTATTGGGATTAATTTGTAGTTATCAGTTTCTATCAGGATTGCCCAATAGAACCTATTTACATTTAGAACGGATTTAATATGGTTTTATAAGCAAATCCAAATGCAAAAGCTATTGGGATTAATTTGTATTTATCAGATTCTATCAGGATTGCCCAATAGAACCTGTTTACATTTAGAACGGATTTAATATGGTTTTATAAGCAAATCCAAATGCAAAAGCTATTGGGATTAATTTGTAGTTATCAGTTTCTATCAGGATTGCCCAATAGAACCTATTTACATTTAGAACGGATTTAATATGGTTTTATAAGCAAATCCAAATGCAAAAGCTATTGGGATTAATTTGTATTTATCAGATTCTATCAGGATTGCCCAATAGAACCTGTTTACATTTAGAACGGATTTAATATGGTTTTATAAGCAAATCCAAATGCAAAAGCTATTGGGATTAATTTGTAGTTATCAGTTTCTATCAGGATTGCCCAATAGAACCTATTTACATTTAGAACGGATTTAATATGGTTTTATAAGCAAATCCAAATGCAAAAGCTATTGGGATTAATTTGTATTTATCAGATTCTATCAGGATTGCCCAATAGAACCTGTTTACATTTAGAACGGATTTAATATGGTTTTATAAGCAAATCCAAATGCAAAAGCTATTGGGATTAATTTGTAGTTATCAGTTTCTATCAGGATTGCCCAATAGAACCTATTTACATTTAGAACGGATTTAATATGGTTTTATAAGCAAATCCAAATGCAAAAGCTATTGGGATTAATTTGTATTTATCAGATTCTATCAGGATTGCCCAATAGAACCTGTTTACATTTAGAACGGATTTAATATGGTTTTATAAGCAAATCCAAATGCAAAAGCTATTGGGATTAATTTGTAGTTATCAGTTTCTATCAGGATTGCCCACTAGAACCTGTTTACATTTAGAACGTTTTAATATGGTTTTATAAGCAAATCCAAATGCAAAAGCTATAGGGATTAATTTGTATTTATCAGATTCTATCAGGATTGCCCAATAGAACCTGTTTACATTTAGAACGGATTTAATATGGTTTTATAAGCAAATCCAAATGCAAAAGCTATTGGGATTAATTTGTATTTATCAGATTCTATCAGGATTGCCCAATAGAACCTGTTTACATTTAGAACGGATTTAATATGGTTTTATAAGCAAATCCAAATACAAAAGCCATTGGGATTAAGTTGTAGTTATCAGTTTCTATCAGGATTGCCCAATAGAACCTGTTTACATTTAGAACGTTTTAATATGGTTTTATAAGCAAATCCAAATGCAAAAGCTATAGGGATTAATTTGTATTTATCAGATTCTATCAGGATTGCCCAATAGAACCTGTTTACATTTAGAACGGATTTAATATGGTTTTATAAGCAAATCCAAAAGCTATTGGGATTAATTTGTATTTATCAGTTTCTATCAGGATTGCCCAATAGAACCTGTTTACATTTAGAACGGATTTAATATGGTTTTATAAGTAAATCCAAATGCAAAAGCTATTGGGATTAATTTGTAGTTATCAGTTTCTATCAGGATTGCCCACTAGAACCTGTTTACATTTAGAACGTTTTAATATGGTTTTATAAGCAAATCCAAATGCAAAAGCTATAGGGATTAATTTGTATTTATCAGATTCTATCAGGATTGCCCAATAGAACCTGTTTACATTTAGAACGGATTTAATATGGTTTTATAAGCAAATCCAAATGCAAAAGCTATTGGGATTAATTTGTATTTATCAGATTCTATCAGGATTGCCCAATAGAACCTGTTTACATTTAGAACGGATTTAATATGGTTTTATAAGCAAATCCAAATACAAAAGCCATTGGGATTAAGTTGTAGTTATCAGTTTCTATCAGGATTGCCCAATAGAACCTGTTTACATTTAGAACGGATTTAATATGGTTTTATAAGCAAATCCAAAAGCTATTGGGATTAATTTGTATTTATCAGATTCTAGCAGGATTGCCAAATAAAACCTGTTTACATTTAGAACGGATTTAATATGGTTTTATAAGCAAATCCAAATGCAAAAGCTATTGGGATTAATTTGTAGTTATCAGTTTCTATCAGGATTGCCCAATAGAACCTGTTTACATTTAGAACGGATTTAATATGGTTTTATAAGCAAATCCAAATGCAAAAGCTATTGGGATTCATTTGTAGTTATCAGATTCAATCAGGATTGCCCACTAGAACCTGTTTAAATCTAGAACGGATTTAAATGTAAATCCCTGTATATTATTATAAATAAATTATAACTCTTCAATTTTGTTGAAAAACGTTAAGGTCTATAGTATTATAGAATTACTTACCTCTTCGTCAAATTAATTTTCATTTATTATTATTATTTTTTATATATGTCTAGAATTATTGTTTTAAAAAACCATAACTTTGGGATTTGTGGAAGCAAAAAACAGTCTGCACTCGGTTACATGTACTTTTTTTCTATTTTAAAATTACATGTCAATATTTATCTCAATGTTCACCTAAAACAAAATATAAAATATTAATAATACTTAATCGATGAGTAGAAACCAACCCAAAGATATCAAAATCATAATTCAATTATGTTTTATTTAGAACATATTAATAGTTCTTTGAGCTAACATATATTTTTTGTCATACATATATTATGTAAAATGATGAATACTAAATTTTTACGCGAAATTAATAATCATAATATACCTAATTATTTAATTTATATCAGGCAAGTGTCTAGTCTTTTAAAATCACCACACTGGCGTAGGCGTAAAGAAGTTTAAAGACGTCTTGTCTTGGGTTTCAATAATAATCTGATTATGGAAATGTTTTAGAAGATATATATTGTGAACTAAATAAGTAGCTATTAAAGTTTTAGGGCTCCATAATATATTGCGCGGCTAAGTTTAATGAAAATTATTTTTGGAATGTTATCATAAATAAGTGTTTTAGGTCATTTTATACGTAAATAAGTACTTGTTGAACCAAATTTGGTAAACCATACTACTGAACATTTCTAAGTTCTGAACTTTTGGCAAAATAAAAAAAAAACATAACTACCTAAAAATCTTACTGGGCTTGCCTGAAGACAGCAGATACACCACATAGCCACATAGTAAACTTGGTCTACATACGCGATATAAAATGAGTGCCTTAGAGAATCCCGTGAAAAGTGTATAAAACGGATAAAAAGTAAACCCAATATTTTTGTCGACTATAAAATACTAATAAAAAAAAAAGATGTTAGGACTTTTTTTATAGAAAAAATTATAACATAAAATTGTTATTGAATAATACTAACTTTCCGTTCCTCATGTCTTATTGTCTAAAATATCTTCACTCTCTACGTTTATTTCTTCAGAGGTTTCCGTATTCTCTTTGAATTATTTTTCATCCCATCTAAAAAAAATTTCAAGTCCATGACTAACTTTTTGTGGAAAAGTTAGACATTGGAATATTAAAATATCAGTTATGAAAATACTGTTAAGCAGTTCATTACATAAACAATCCTTTTATTTAATTGGTACTTACCACAGCTCTGCCGGGGCGCCCTATTAATATCGGATACCTTTATCCCAATCCAGGTATTTACTTTTGATAACTGGGTACGCATGGCGAATTCATCAGTCCCTTTTTTAATTAAATAAAATGTTGTAATATCTGAAAATGCAAAACGAATCAGTTCCATGTATTGGCTTCAGATATGCCATCTAAATATGCCCAAACAGAAATAAAATTTGAATAAATAGGCCATTCTAAACCTAACAATTAAACATTCACATTTCAATGCAGAACCTGTACTGGGGAGCATTTCAGAGTTTAAATGGTAAAACGTAAGTATTTACAATACAAACATTGTAATGTCCTCGGACAGGGTTCTTGTTAATTTTCCAGACTGAATAAAAGATATTATAATTAGGTGGATGAGACAGAAATGTACTTGAAGATTAATATTGAAATATAGAAAGAACAACAAATAAGTCCACAAACAAAACCTTAAATTGCAAACGTATAAGAATCATAGAACGGCAGACTTCTTATCGCACTGAATACAAAATTTGTTTAAAAACATTGCAAATAATAATAAATTAAATTATTGGTGTGGAAATAAAATAAACTTCCTGAATTGGTTTTTTTAACTTTGTGTCATAAGGAAAATCTGCCTCATGATCATAATGAAACCTATAAAACGGTAGCAAGTGAGAACCCAAAAGTTCTATTTTAGTCATGATATCAATGATACTTGAACGTTCAAAATTATACGGTTTTCAAAATACCAAAGCTACCTTCTAAGGAGAAACTGTGTTCTTGGTAAGGACCAAGAACACAGTTTCTACAAAAATAGCAAGCAAACATTTTATAAACTACTAAGTACTAGATGGATAAAGCTAAATAATATGATTTCACTCTTACTTAGTTTTGAAACAACGTCGAAGACATTTTTTGCAACCATTGAACATTTAATAACTCATTTGTTGCTTTCAGTTGTTCCCTCAAATTATTTAGTCTCATTGGCTTTCGTGAATTTTCTTTCAGAATTTCCTCTGGGTTTAACATTTTAATTCGCTTTTCCCTTATCTGCGTTTTTTTCGCTTATCTGCGTTTTCAGAGCATCAATATCGTCTAAAACAACATGATTTATTTAGATTTACAGACGAATATAAATTTAAAAAGTAATCAATAATAAAACTAGCAAAAATACCTTCAATATATAAAATACAAAGGTTTGTAAATTTTTTATATCTTCGGTGATCCAATCCAATCCAATCTCCTGTACTATATCATCATCAAGGAATCTGAGATAAGCATTTTTATCACAGTCATTAACAAAACACAACACACAACACAAAGTTATTTAGTTATTTTATGCTGTTAGATAGTCATAGATGAAAGATATTATAATATATATTTAGGTTAGCATTTACACTTATTTTATTACACAATTGAGATAGAGTAATTAACATATTATTGATAATGCAAAACAAAACATAAACCGACGCCATAACAAAACACGTGTTGTTTGTGTGTGGCCAGTGTTGTTCGCATCACAAAACAGGGGGTATGTTTTGTGGTTCGCATGCTTTTTTTTTCGTACCAGATTGAAATTGTACCGCAGCAGTGTTGTCATAGGGAATTATCAAATTGTAACATATTTTATTCGACAATTCCAAAATCAAGATTATTACAGACTTTGTTGTCTGATTATTATGCATGAGTTTATTCAGTTGACGATAGTTTTTTATTGTTTTCTGGAATATATATATATAATGACGACATAGAGATTGCAACAGATGTTTTAATTACATTTAGATATTTTGACTTTTTATATAAAGGCAATAACAAAATATGCGCCATAGCAATTAATATAATAATAGATAATAGGTATATAAATATACGCTATTATTGTTATAGATAGAGAATAGTAGGTATTAAATAAGCTACCAAAATTGAGTTATGACGACATACATGTTGTATTCACACACACTTCTGGATGTGATTGTATTAATATTCTTGTCTTCACCCATTCTAGAATAATTTTGAAATATACTATGATATAATTCTATACCGTGTCAGAAGTCAGCTGCAATCGGCAACACTGAACTCTGAACTATTCACAAGCGTCAAGCATAAACCACTATACTTACTAGTTGCCAGATTTACGTCAAATCCGCAGTTTTGTCGCGATTTTCTTAATAAAATATTCATATATATTTGAGATATTTATTATAAACTAAAATATAAATGGTGATATATTTTACAGGTTGTCCATTATTTCAATTTTAGTTTTTTTCTTATTAGTTATTTTTTTATTTATTTAGTTATCATGTCATAGGCAAAACCAGGAGCAAATGTATGTTCATGCCAACGCAATTGTGACTCTTTGGATATACTTTGCCATCTTTTCTTATGTAAAAAATGTAATTAAATTTTGAATACCTATCTGTGCGTTAGTAAAAATTACTATGTATATAATTATGTATATAGGTAGGTAATATCAAAGATTAATGTCTTTGGTAATAGTGAAGACTATACCTCGGCAACACTGAGTATTAGTAAATGGTCAGCGTTGCCGGTTGTAACATAATAATTATTATTACAATTTTGCACTAAATCTGGTACTAAATTTGTACTGTAAGATGAATTTAATGAATCTGTACTAGGATTTTTTATATACTAAATTGGCCAACAATTGACCTTTTTTTCTTGGTGACGTAACATAATATGTTGTAAAATCTGAGCAGCTATAACATTATAATATTATGTTTAAGCATGTTATCGGCAACAGTGGATACGGTAAGAAAATCATAACTATTTTTTCAAAACACAAAAAACAAAGTAGTAGTTGTCTTTATAAAGACAATGACCTCACCTATCTATAGGGTTATTCTTTCGTAGTGATTGGTCTGAACAAGTGAATGTGATTAAACTGAATGTGATTATACTGAACTGAATATTTGGCGAAACCGAAAGATCATCTTTTTTATGATTGTCTTTCACTTAACCTCGAAAACAACCAAATCTGCTCTGAAAACTGGAAAATTATTTCTTCCATGATATTATTATCCATGTTTTAAACTTTTACAATTTATTGGTTTGATTCGAAATCATATGCCAATTATTATCTCTCAATACTTTTAGAGGTTGACTGTTAACTGAACGAACTAACCGGTACCTAGAGGTTGATCAGTAAGCGCAGTGTTGTTCGCATGCTTTTTTTTTTCGTACTAGATGGCGCGTCAATTTCGTACTAGATTACAATTTTCGTACTAGATTTACAATTTCCTTAAAAAATCAAAAAACCTAAGTAATCGAGTAATTGTAACCTTGCTTGTTTAATAATGTAATGAATCACTTTTTCTAAAAAAAAAAAAAAGATTTGACATTGATATGTGAGCATATCACATCACATTATCTGAGTTAGTGTTCGAACCCGAAGAAGCGCGCGAAATTCAATTGTACTGTGGTAAAACCAAAACCGTTTGTTATTATTTGTTAGGTTTAATGCGATCTTTCTTTCTTTGTTCTTCTTATTTGACCTCTTCCTTGCACACAGCAGCCAGCCAAACATGGTTAGATGAGATGACAGATGACAGTAGTTTCACTTCTTCGTTCTATTAGCCATTTCGTCAGAATATTTGATTTTCCTTGAGTTAGGTGATAAATATTGATTTGATTAAAAACGTACTAGAATCTAGTACGTTTTTTACTAGAATATCGTTCCGGCGTATTAACGTATGAAGTCTCTCAAAACGTACTAAATCTAATACGAAAAAGCACCTGGGAACAACACTGAGTAAGCGGCAACGGGGGTAGGAATTTTAATCAGTTTGTTAGAAGTGACCGATGTCGAAACAATACGCACAATCGTGAATGAACTGACAATTTTCAGATTGTTCACTTAGTTCAGTACGAAAGAATAACCCTTACATTATTAATGTTTAGGTATATATTTTATTTTAATAACTTAAGACGCCGTGTTGTTTTATGCAATAATTTCTTAAAATAAGGAGCTCAAGAAATCTGCATTATTTAGGATAACGGACATGAATGAAATTTTTTATTGAATCCGTATTGAAACCAATCGCATCGTGGAAATTCTTATTCAGCAATTCTATATTAAACGCAATTGAAATAAGCAGTTTTATGCCGCATAAAAACTAATTCAAACTGATAAAACCAAATTAAACATTTGATTTGGAATACCTTATTGAAACCAATAAATTCCAATTAAAGAATTTCTTATTAATCCATATTGAAACCAATTCGTTCCATGGTAATTTTTATTCAGTACTTCCATATTAAACGCAATTGAAATAAGCAGTTTTATGCCGCAGAAAAGCTAATTCAATCTGATAAAACCAAATTAAACATTTGATTTAGAATACCTTATTGAAACCAATAAATTCCCAATAAAGAATTTCTTATTAATCCATATTGAAACCAATTCGTTCCATGGTAATTTTTATTCAGTACTTCCATATTAAACGCAATTGAAATAAGCAGTTTTATGCCGCATAAAAACTAATTCAAACTGATAAAACCAAATTAAACATTTGATTTGGAATACCTTATTGAAACCAATAAATTCCAAATAAAGAATTTCTTATTAATCCATATTGAAACCAATTCGTTCCATGGTAATTTTTATTCAGTACTTCCATATTAAACGCAATTGAAATAAGCAGTTTTATGCCGCATAAAAACTAATTCAAACTGATAAAACCAAATTAAACATTTGATTTGGAATACCTTATTGAAACCAATAAATTCCAAATAAAGAATTTCTTATTAATCCATATTGAAACCAATTCGTTCCATGGTAATTTTAATTCAGTACTTCCATATTAAACGCAATTGAAATAAGCAGTTTTATGCCGCATAAAAACTAATTCAAACTGATAAAACCAAATTAAACATTTGATTTGGAATACCTTATTGAAACCAATAAATTCCAAATAAAGAATTTCTTATTAATCCATATTGAAACCAATTCGTTCCATGGTAATTTTTATTCAGTACTTCCATATTAAACGCAATTGAAATAAGCAGTTTTATGCCGCAGAAAAGCTAATTCAATCTGATAAAACCAAATTAAACATTTGATTTAGAATACCTTATTGAAACCAATAAATTCCCAATAAAGAATTTCTTATTAATCCATATTGAAACCAATTCGTTCCATGGTAATTTTTATTCAGTACTTCCATATTAAACGCAATTGAAATAAGCAGTTTTATGCCGCATAAAAACTAATTCAAACTGATAAAACCAAATTAAACATTTGATTTGGAATACCTTATTGAAACCAATAAATTCCAATTAAAGAATTTCTTATTAATCCATATTGAAACCAATTCGTTCCATGGTAATTTTTATTCAGTACTTCCATATTAAACGCAATTGAAATAAGCAGTTTTATGCCGCAGAAAAGCTAATTCAATCTGATAAAACCAAATTAAACATTTGATTTAGAATACCTTATTGAAACCAATAAATTCCCAATAAAGAATTTCTTATTAATCCATATTGAAACCAATTCGTTCCATGGTAATTTTTATTCAGTACTTCCATATTAAACGCAATTGAAATAAGCAGTTTTATGCCGCATAAAAACTAATTCAAACTGATAAAACCAAATTAAACATTTGATTTGGAATACCTTATTGAAACTAATAAATTCCAAATAAAGAATTTCTTATTAATCCATATTGAAACCAATTCGTTCCATGGTAATTTTAATTCAGTACTTCCATATTAAACGCAATTGAAATAAGCAGTTTTATGCCGCATAAAAACTAATTCAAACTGATAAAACCAAATTAAACATTTGATTTGGAATACCTTATTGAAACCAATAAATTCCAAATAAAGAATTTCTTATTAATCCATATTGAAACCAATTCGTTCCATGGTAATTTTTATTCAGTACTTCCATATTAAACCCAATTGAAATAAGCAGTTTTATGCCGCATAAAAACTAATTCAAACTGATAAAACCAAATTAAACATTTGATTTGGAATACCTTATTGAAACCAATAAATTCCAAATAAAGAATTTCTTATTAATCCATATTGAAACCAATTCGTTCCATGGTAATTTTTATTCAGTACTTCCATATTAAACGCAATTGAAATAAGCAGTTTTATGCCGCATAAAAACTAATTCAAACTGATAAAACCAAATTAAACATTTGATTTGGAATACCTTATTGAAACTAATAAATTCCAAATAAAGAATTTCTTATTAATCCATATTGAAACCAATTCGTTCCATGGTAATTTTTATTCAGTACTTCCATATTAAACGCAATTGAAATAAGCAGTTTTATGCCGCATAAAAACGAATTCAAACTGATAAAACCAAATTAAACATTTGATTTGGAAAACCTTATTGAAACCAATAAATTCCAAATAAAGAATTTCTTATTAATCCATATTGAAACCAATTCGTTCCATGGTAATTTTTATTCAGTACTTCCATATTAAACGCAATTGAAATAAGCAGTTTTATGCCGCATAAAAACTAATTCAAACTGATAAAACCAAATTAAACATTTGATTTGGAATGCCTTATTGAAACCAACAATTCCCAAATAAAGAATTTCTTATTAATCCATATTGAAACCAATTCGTTTTATGGTAATTTTTATTCAGTAATTCCATAATAAACACTATTCATTTTAACCTATTAAATCCGTATAAAACCCACTTTGTTTTGAATCTGTAATGCCATATTAGATCTAATCATATTTAAAACTTATAGAGACCAATACAATTCCATTGATGTGTTTTATATGTATATCCAAATAAACCCAAACCATATTGAATCATATAAGATTACTATTAAAATAACATAGAGCTTGTCAAAGCCAGATTAAAACCTACATTCACTTATAGATACTTATAGATCCAGATCAAGTTTTAATATGATTCTATATGGTATTTTCAACAGGGTAACGACTGCTCTGCCAATTGGTTTGAACTGGTCTGAACAGCTTTATCAACTGCTTTCAACTGGTCTCAACAGCTTTTCAACTGGTCTGAACAGCTTTATCAACCGCTTTGAACTGGTCTGATCAACTGCTCTGAACACCTTTATCAACTTGTTAGACTAGGGCTAGCCCTGTTGAAAATACCGTATAGAATCATATTAAAACTTGATCTGGATCTATAAGTATCTATAAGTGAATGTAGGTTTTAATCTGGCTTTGACAAGCTCTATGTTATTTTAATAGTAATCTTATATGATTCAATATGGTTTGGGTTTATTTGGATATACATATAAAACACATCAATGGAATTGTATTGGTCTCTATAAGTTTTAAATATGATTAGATCTAATATGGCATTACAGATTCAAAACAAAGTGGGTTTTATACGGATTTAATAGGTTAAAATGAATAGTGTTTAATATGGAATTACTGAATAAAAATTACCATAAAACGAATTGGTTTCAATATGGATTAATAAGAAATTCTTTATTTGGGAATTGTTGGTTTCAATAAGGCATTCCAAATCAAATGTTTAATTTGGTTTTATCAGTTTGAATTAGTTTTTATGCGGCATAAAACTGCTTATTTCAATTGCGTTTAATATGGAAGTACTGAATAAAAATTACCATGGAACGAATTGGTTTCAATATGGATTAATAAGAAATTCTTTATTTGGAATTTATTGGTTTCAATAAGGTATTCCAAATCAAATGTTTAATTTGGTTTTATCAGTTTGAATTCGTTTTTATGCGGCATAAAACTGCTTATTTCAATTGCGTTTAATATGGAAGTACTGAATAAAAATTACCATGGAACGAATTGGTTTCAATATGGATTAATAAGAAATTCTTTATTTGGAATTTATTAGTTTCAATAAGGTATTCCAAATCAAATGTTTAATTTGGTTTTATCAGTTTGAATTAGTTTTTATGCGGCATAAAACTGCTTATTTCAATTGCGTTTAATATGGAAGTACTGAATAAAAATTACCATGGAACGAATTGGTTTCAATATGGATTAATAAGAAATTCTTTATTTGGAATTTATTGGTTTCAATAAGGTATTCCAAATCAAATGTTTAATTTGGTTTTATCAGTTTGAATTAGTTTTTATGCGGCATAAAACTGCTTATTTCAATTGCGTTTAATATGGAAGTACTGAATAAAAATTACCATGGAACGAATTGGTTTCAATATGGATTAATAAGAAATTCTTTATTTGGAATTTATTGGTTTCAATAAGGTATTCCAAATCAAATGTTTAATTTGGTTTTATCAGTTTGAATTCGTTTTTATGCGGCATAAAACTGCTTATTTCAATTGCGTTTAATATGGAAGTACTGAATAAAAATTACCATGGAACGAATTGGTTTCAATATGGATTAATAAGAAATTCTTTATTTGGAATTTATTGGTTTCAATAAGGTATTCCAAATCAAATGTTTAATTTGGTTTTATCAGTTTGAATTAGTTTTTATGCGGCATAAAACTGCTTATTTCAATTGCGTTTAATATGGAAGTACTAAATTAAAATTACCATGGAACGAATTGGTTTCAATATGGATTAATAAGAAATTCTTTATTTGGAATTTATTAGTTTCAATAAGGTATTCCAAATCAAATGTTTAATTTGGTTTTATCAGTTTGAATTAGTTTTTATGCGGCATAAAACTGCTTATTTCAATTGCGTTTAATATGGAAGTACTGAATAAAAATTACCATGGAACGAATTGGTTTCAATATGGATTAATAAGAAATTCTTTATTGGGAATTTATTGGTTTCAATAAGGTATTCTAAATAAAATGTTTAATTTGGTTTTATCAGTTTGAATTAGCTTTTCTGCGGCATAAAACTGCTTATTTCAATTGCGTTTAATATGGAAGTACTGAATAAAAATTACCATGGAACGAATTGGTTTCAATATGGATTAATAAGAAATTCTTTAATTGGAATTTATTGGTTTCAATAAGGTATTCCAAATCAAATGTTTAATTTGGTTTTATCAGTTTGAATTAGTTTTTATGCGGCATAAAACTGCTTATTTCAATTGCGTTTAATATAGAATTGCTGAATAAGAATTTCCACGATGCGATTGGTTTCAATACGGATTCAATAAAAAATTTCATTCATGTCCGTTATCCTAAATAATGCAGATTTCTTGAGCTCCTTATTTTAAGAAATTATTGCATAAAACAACACGGCGTCTTAAGTTATTAAAATAAAATATATACCTAAACATTAATAATGTAAGGGTTATTCTTTCGTACTGAACTAAGTGAACAATCTGAAAATTGTCAGTTCATTCACGATTGTGCGTATTGTTTCGACATCGGTCACTTCTAACAAACTGATTAAAATTCCTACCCCCGTTGCCGCTTACTGATCAACCTCTAGGTACCGGTTAGTTCGTTCAGTTAACAGTCAACCTCTAAAAGTATTGAGAGATAATAATTGGCATATGATTTCGAATCAAACCAATAAATTGTAAAAGTTTAAAACATGGATAATAATATCATGGAAGAAATAATTTTCCAGTTTTCAGAGCAGATTTGGTTGTTTTCGAGGTTAAGTGAAAGACAATCATAAAAAAGATGATCTTTCGGTTTCGCCAAATATTCAGTTCAGTATAATCACATTCAGTTTAATCACACTCACTTGTTCAGACCAATCACTACGAAAGAATAACCCTATAGATAGGTGAGGTCATTGTCTTTATAAAGACAACTACTACTTTGTTTTTTGTGTTTTGAAAAAATAGTTATGATTTTCTTACCGTATCCACTGTTGCCGATAACATGCTTAAACATAATATTATAATGTTATAGCTGCTCAGATTTTACAACATATTATGTTACGTCACCAAGAAAAAAAGGTCAATTGTTGGCCAATTTAGTATATAAAAAATCCTAGTACAGATTCATTAAATTCATCTTACAGTACAAATTTAGTACCAGATTTAGTGCAAAATTGTAATAATAATTATTATGTTACAACCGGCAACGCTGACCATTTACTAATACTCAGTGTTGCCGAGGTATAGTCTTCACTATTACCAAAGACATTAATCTTTGATATTACCTACCTATATACATAATTATATACATAGTAATTTTTACTAACGCACAGATAGGTATTCAAAATTTAATTACATTTTTTACATAAGAAAAGATGGCAAAGTATATCCAAAGAGTCACAATTGCGTTGGCATGAACATACATTTGCTCCTGGTTTTGCCTATGACATGATAACCCAGTTAACACACTAACGTGAAAATGACGTTCTTTTAAGGTCGTAACTCGTCGTCGACGTCATAGACCAAAAAGTGACGTAATTAATCACGTGATATTCATGACGGCATTTTTTGCGTTTAAATAAAACGTGTTTTTCACGTCATTTTTGTGTCATAAAAATCACACATCACATACATCCGCCATTTATGATATGATAATCATAACGAGTATTTATTACTACATTTAGAATTACCGATTCTACTATATTACCTTTCTCTAATATTTGAGTCAAAATTGCTGAAATTTATCATTTCTTTTCTATAGTCCGCATTGTTGCCAATGAGCTACGTTTAGTTTAGATTATCGTATTTTATCAAGAGTTCTGTCATTGTCTTTAAGACAATGGTTCTCTCCACATTTGTTAAAATTTTTTAGAAAATCAGGCTATAATTCGATCTGGCAACACTGGTTGATAAAGTTTTACGTTTCGTCGGCATGCGTTGTTTTGTTCTTGTTTATTCGCAAATTTTGTGGTTAAGTTTCTTATAGAGAATACCTACATTTGTTTTTATATTTTATATTTACTTAATGTATTTTATTTACTGCGGGTTTGGTGGTTGGAGCAATACAATATTATAACATGGTTGGAGGTGCTACGTATTTTCCATTTCTTTTAAATAATGGTGATAAAGCTCTGAAGTGAAATTGCGCGTCTAAATTGTAGAGGTTATCTGAAGGTTACTCCACTAATTAAAATTAAAGATTTAATTTTTAAGCTAAATGCCTTATATTGGTGTACAATTTAAAATCGACGAAAGCATTGCCGTCATAAGTAAAACATGGTTAACACCACAAAAAACAAGATGTTTTTGGCCGCCGTATAAACATCAATGGGAATTGGATAAGGCGGCCAAAGAATTGTTGTCACCTTCGTATGATTGGAAGACATATGAAATTAATAAATGTTATTTTGAATTCGGTAGGTACCAGCAATTACTACTACTCGTAATAATTTTTCATTACTATACTTGTTGTGTTGTACTAATTTAATTAAGTTTTCCGGGTTTTGAAATAGTAAACTACCTACTAAATTTAATTTTTTTCTTGTTGTGTTTTTAGATACTTATTTGAAGGCTAAAGAAAAAATAAAAGCGCTTGAATATAATTCAGCATCAGAACTTCCAAGTGATAACGAAGATGAACTTTTTTATAAACCGATGCAGAGGCGAATAGTGCGTCCCGCAAGATATTTGAACGAATCAGATGAAGAAGTAGAATGTTCGCCCACAATAAGCAAAATAAAAAGACCCAATTTAGATCCAGTAAAAGGTAGGGAGAATTTAATTAGCTACATTTTAAATCTACAGGTATCTATACTTAATGTCAATTATTATTATCTACGACTTATAATTAAAAAATATATATCTACCTAACTACTTATGCTCTATAAGGTTATTGAATTAATTTATTTTTTGCTATACTGTTTTAGCAAAGGTAAAGGAAGTTTTACTGCAGTCTACACCGCGGTCTACACCTAAACTACGATTCAATACTGTTGACGACTCTGAAACCATATGTTCACTTTTTAGTGAAAACCAGAACATAAATGTGAGAAGCGACCAATTAAAAGATAATGGTAAAATGCGTATAATTTTAGATACCTACCTAGGTTGTTTTTATTTATGTATTTTTTTTTTGTACATTAGACATTTTAAAGAAATTGCTTGATACAGTCATTCACATAAAACAACAAAATAAACAAATATTAAGCCTTGTGGAAAATTTAAGCAAGGATCAAAAAATACCCAAGAGAAGCCTTCCTGAAAATTTACCGATCAACTTTCCGTGCACGAACGAAGAAGAAATTTGTCTCTTAGAAGATTTTTTAAAAAACAACGACAATTTCAGTGCATTGGTAAGATTTAAATCTTTATATGCTATCATGAGGTATAGGTTACTTTTTTCAGGCTAGTTACTTAGCAAGTATAGGAGGGAGAGATTTGACGAATAAAACTAACAACGTGTTAAAAACACTGCTTCGTGACGATATTGCCAGCCATTACAGCTTTTATGGAAAACGTCTCAACAAAAAAGTTTTTAACGATAGTCTACTTAAGGACGTAGTTGTTGGTACGTTTTTTTAATTTATTTGAAATTATAAAATGAATTAAATTAAATCATTTATCAACAAGAATTTTACTTCTTAAATATCTAGTGAATTCATTAATTTAGAGAATGTTGACAAATTTCTCAATTTCCCTCTTTTGCAGAAGCTATAAAAATAAACTGCGCTGACTGTTCCCAAAAGGACATAATAATAATAATAATAATAATAATAATAGCATTTATTGTCCAACAGCGAAGCCAATTACAGGACAAAACAATAATAATTCCAAAACGGTGAAACCACAAAAAAATAAACTTAAATTAAAATAAAAAATTAAAATAAAAAGAAAACTAGCTCTTAATGGTAATACTAATCAGTAACATGAGACATGGCACAATCCATAATTTCTTTAACACTACAAGAAAAAATATCACAATATTTACACATAAGATTGTAGTTTCTGGTACAAATAGAAATAGGAGATCTCAACATAAGATTCGTCCTAGCATAACCACAATAAAATGTTGTACTGGACCTTATATGCTGCCTTGGAACGTTGAAATTAATTCTTGAAAGCAAGTGGGAACAATCTATATTGGAGTGAACTAAATTGTAAAGAAATCGCAAAGAATTTATTTTCCTTCTAAGTTCAAGACTTGGTATCTCAAATCGATCCGTCATTAATTGGTAGTCAGTACCCCTTGGAGGATAATG
The DNA here is from genome assembly GCA_911728435.2 of Apoderus coryli. Classification (NCBI taxonomy): domain Eukaryota; kingdom Metazoa; phylum Arthropoda; class Insecta; order Coleoptera; family Attelabidae; genus Apoderus; species Apoderus coryli. The sequence goes on along the minus strand of OU452204.1, from coordinate 1,751,497 downwards.
ACCATCCTCTTTATACATTAAGTACTTCAAAAATCTACGTTGCACTTTTTCGACCGTATTTTGATGTGTCATATAATATGGATACCATATCAGTGACCCATATTCCAGTTTAGAGCGCACGTAGCTAAAGTACAGCGTTTTAAGGGTATCTGTGTTTCTAAATCCCCTGCAATTTCTAACCAGAAAACCGTATGTCCTACCTGCCTCCAGTGTCTTATAATTGATATGCTCAGCAAACGTAAATTTCGAATCAAATATAATTCCTAAATCAGTGATAGATTCACATCGTGAGATTTGCACCTGATCAATGGAATAAACGTAATCAATGATCACCCTCTTGCGCGTAAAACTGATATATTTGCACTTCGACGGATTAAGGGAAAGTTTATTTAGTACGCACCATTGATGCACCAGCCCCAAATTGATCTGTAGGTTAGCACAGTCAACGATACTATCAATAGAACTGTACAATTTAAGATCATCCGCAAACATCAGCCGATCACAATTCATTCCATTCTCCAGGTCATTGATAAATAACATAAAAAAGAGGGGTCCAAGGTTCGATCCCTGAGGCACTCCTGAAGAAGCTGTATATGTATGTGACTGGTAGCCATTGTGAGAAACATACTGAGGTCTATTTTGCAAGTATGACTGAAGAAACAATTTTAGGTTTAAAACAAAACCAAACTGGTCAAATTTTCGCATCAAAATGCCGTGATCCATTCTGTCAAATGCCTTAGTGAAATCTGTATATATTACATCAATTTGGCCTCCACGATCTAAAACCTCAGAAACATTTTCAGAAAGAACTGCTAGATTAGACACAGTAGATCTATGGGAAAAGAAACCATGTTGGACAGTGGAAATCTGATTTCTAACAAAACTATAAATACGATCATATAGTACAGACTCAAAAATTTTTGCAAAATTCGACAGAATGGAAATCGGGCGATAGTTATCAATCACAGATCTGTCACCCGACTTCAGAATAGGAACAACCTTAGACCTCTTCCACTCCTGCGGAAATACCTTATTTTCAAGGGCCAAGTTAAATATTAAGCACAGCGGCCCAACCAGAACCGGCATACAGTCTTTTACAAAGAAAGATGGAAGACCATCCGGACCTGATGTTATCCTGTTACTGAGCCTTCTGCATGCTTTTAATACTTCATCCTCAGTAACCGATTCAATCGAAAACGAATCAACATAAGGACAATCATGACCAGAATCCGCGTTCGAGGAGTTAATAAATACACCCTGGAAAAAGGTTCCGAATGCATCGACAATGCCCTGCGGATCACTATATTCATCGTCCCCAAAAGTCATAACACCCGGCAATCGTGTAGACTTATGTTTACAGTGAAAAAACCTCCAAAACTCTTTAGGATTATGTTTTATACTGTTTTCCACATTACTAATATATGACGTATACGCAGTTTTTATATCTAATTTTAATCTAGATCTAAGAGTTGCAAATTGTTGGTACAAAACCTCACTATGAGTCTTCTTGAACTTATTAAATATTTTTTCTTTTTTCTTGATATTTGCAATTATATTCGATGTGTACCAGGAAGGAAAACTACGCCTGAATACCATACACTTAGGAACATTACACTCATTAATCGCATTCAAGATGCTATAGAACCTAGAAACACATGTATCAACATTAGGAATATGTCGTAACTCCGACCAGTCCGCATCCAACACCGCGTTATACAAAGCATGAAAATTTGCTTTTTTAAAGTTATATGATGGATTATTTGCATTACTAGTAAAACGTTTTTGTCGCTTACCTGAGAGCAATGAAACGCTAACAATCAAACATGGATGAAAATAATCCTCTTCAACTAAAGGACAATTATTACGAATAACATGACATAAAACATTAGAAATAACTAGGTCAAGAAGGCGATCATCAATATTGCAAATAGCATTGTACTGAGACATTTCAAAAAAATCGATAAAATTTCTTAAAATCAACGTTCCTCGATCGCTCATATCATTTCTCGAAAACAAACCTACGTTAAAATCCCCTAAAAATAAATTTTTTTCATTATGAAATACTTCAAATTGAACAAGCGACTCAAGAAACAATTCCAAGACATCGAAATGCACTTTTGGAGGTATATAAACAACTAAAATACAAAAAGATATATGAGATATAAAACACTTACATGCTAAAAAGTCAATATATGGAAATTCAGTAGCTAAAATATTTGTGTTTATGAGTTTAGTCTTTATTTCGTTACGAATTGCCAATAAAACACCCCCACCAGTGGTTAAACCAGTAGTGACAAAGTTTCGGTCTTTTCGGAACACCTGGTAATTACTTGGAAAAATCTCACCATCACCAACGTCGGAATGAAGCCAAGTTTCTGTGAGTGCCACGATATCGAAATGCAGATCACTGACGGATGAAAAAAATATATCAATTTTAGTATTAAGACCCCTAACATTCTGATAAACACACTGCAAGTTTTGAGTCATATAGATTGTTTGATCACTTATAGTTGATATATCCGCGTTGGACGGGCTTAGTTTAAATGTTGCGTAACTGGGACTATTTTGGGCACACCCTGTACATACTTGATCTTGATGTTCGTTTCTCCTGATCTTTTTCGTTCAAAAAGCTGTTCTTTGACAGCTTTATAGATTGTCTGTTGCTTGGGTGTTTTGTCTGAGCTCAAAGCGAAATGTTTAAAGCGTTCATCAGATTTCAGTCTCTGTGCATGTCTCAGCAGCAGCGAAACAGTTTGCACATCCTTCAATCTAATTTTGACGGGACGAGAACGTGCAGCTTCCGGATTTAAACGGCCGAGCCGTACAACGCTATCCACTTTTGAAACATCCATATTGGGACAACACTTCTGCAGGATATCCATGGTCTCCGTCCTATCGACATCGCTATCTACAGCCTCAGGTTTTCCAAAGAGAATTAGATTTGTTTTACGTTTTTCTCTCTCATGGTATTCTTGGAAAATTTCATCTTCACTACTTGCGGTAACATTGGATGTAGAGCGAACTTCGATTTCCAAGGCACAAATTCTATTTCTTAGACCTGAGACCTCCGTCATGAGAGACTGATTAACTTCAATTTGCTCATTAAATCTTTCAATTAGGTTGTCATACGATGATTGCATTTGGTCCAGCTTCAACATAACGTCGTCCAACGTAACTGACGCCCTCACTGACGAAGAGGCCTTCAACCTGTTCTTGTCTATTTGGCCGGATAGGGATTTCCTTGCAACTTGTGAACGTCTTACATTGTCCGTTAAACATGAGGGACATTTCCATACTTCACCATTAGTCTTCTTGAGTTCATTCTCATAATATTTTAGCTGAGACATAGAGAGCTCAACGCACTTTACATGGTTCCAAACTTCACATGAAAAGCACACAATACTGTACTGCTTCTTAGTTATTCGTTCATTACAGGCCCCACACACATTGTTTTGAGATGACATTGTATATATAATGAATTAGAACTTCGTGATGCCGCCTCGTATGTTAAATTTTACCAAAACAAGTGCAGATAAGCAATATCAAATATTGAGATTCAGTGAACACAAAAAAAGAAATAGCACTTTTACTATAGTACCTACACCATTTATCAATAGAATAATTCAATAAAAAAAATCTTAAATTCTCACATTCAGTTTAAATAACTTACAGTTTTTTCAATTATTAATCACGCAAGGAAACTGTTATTGGCACCAATAAAACAAGAAAATTTTCAAGAAGATGTCCATATAAATTCCAAATTTAAATTAACACTAGAACACGCAATAAAGGCAAAAATTAAGGAGCGCAAAATATTTAACTACAAACAAAGCAAAAGATTTAATAATAGAAAACATAATAAAAGTCTGGTTAAAACATGCACCGCAAAGACTTAAGAATGCAACCAAACAGTAGTGGAAGAAAAGTTAAAAATGTGGTCGGTCGAAGACAATTGCAGCGAAGAGTGCGGGAGGACATAAATAATATTTTAGCTGAAGTAAGACATAATAATAATACTGTCTGTAATTTGATAATTCGATCGAATTCTTGCTTGGAATCTCAACATGATATAGAAACTGTTCGAAGCAGCTTTAATAATACTAACAATTGTGTAATAGAAAAAAATGTAATTAATCAGGTAGATACAGATACAATTTATGATGAAGATGAGTTGAGTATAATATCAGGTGTTAGGGATACCATAAATGACTTTAATGAAATAAATACAGATTTTCTTACTGATTTCAAATCTTGGGTTATACCCTGGACTATAAACCATAACATTCCAAAATGTGCTGTTACTGATATGCTAAAGTTTTTATCTAAACATCACCCCAACTTACCCTTAGATAGTAGGACAATATTAAAGACTCCTAGAAATAGAGTTGTAAATGTTTTAAATAATGGAGAATTTTGTTACTTGGGATTAGAATCGAACATAAAAAATCGGTTGTTGGAAACATATATTGGAAATTTGGAAAATCTTATAGAAGTTTCTTTTAACATTGACGGAATTCCGTTGTTTAATAGTTCAAATATTCAGTTTTGGCCCATTCTAGGATTAATTAAAAAATTAAAATGTTAAACCCAGAGGAAATTCTGAAAGAAAATTCACGAAAGCCAATGAGACTAAATAATTTGAGGGAACAACTGAAAGCAACAAATGAGTTATTAAATGTTCAATGGTTGCAAAAAATGTCTTCGACGTTGTTTCAAAACTAAGTAAGAGTGAAATCATATTATTTAGCTTTATCCATCTAGTACTTAGTAGTTTATAAAATGTTTGCTTGCTATTTTTGTAGAAACTGTGTTCTTGGTCCTTACCAAGAACACAGTTTCTCCTTAGAAGGTAGCTTTGGTATTTTGAAAACCGTATAATTTTGAACGTTCAAGTATCATTGATATCATGACTAAAATAGAACTTTTGGGTTCTCACTTGCTACCGTTTTATAGGTTTCATTATGATCATGAGGCAGATTTTCCTTATGACACAAAGTTAAAAAAACCAATTCAGGAAGTTTATTTTATTTCCACACCAATAATTTAATTTATTATTATTTGCAATGTTTTTAAACAAATTTTGTATTCAGTGCGATAAGAAGTCTGCCGTTCTATGATTCTTATACGTTTGCAATTTAAGGTTTTGTTTGTGGACTTATTTGTTGTTCTTTCTATATTTCAATATTAATCTTCAAGTACATTTCTGTCTCATCCACCTAATTATAATATCTTTTATTCAGTCTGGAAAATTAACAAGAACCCTGTCCGAGGACATTACAATGTTTGTATTGTAAATACTTACGTTTTACCATTTAAACTCTGAAATGCTCCCCAGTACAGGTTCTGCATTGAAATGTGAATGTTTAATTGTTAGGTTTTCCAGCATTAGGTTGCTGCAGGCCAATGATGAGTGTATTATACTCTCGAAACGTGTCTCTATAAAGGCGTTAATATAAAACATATTTGTGGTGACATTTGTTTTTTACTTTGCTATTAAAATTGTACACCGCTCGCTGTAAGAATGGCCTATTTATTCAAATTTTATTTCTGTTTGGGCATATTTAGATGGCATATCTGAAGCCAATACATGGAACTGATTCGTTTTGCATTTTCAGATATTACAACATTTTATTTAATTAAAAAAGGGACTGATGAATTCGCCATGCGTACCCAGTTATCAAAAGTAAATACCTGGATTGGGATAAAGGTATCCGATATTAATAGGGCGCCCCGGCAGAGCTGTGGTAAGTACCAATTAAATAAAAGGATTGTTTATGTAATGAACTGCTTAACAGTATTTTCATAACTGATATTTTAATATTCCAATGTCTAACTTTTCCACAAAAAGTTAGTCATGGACTTGAAATTTTTTTTAGATGGGATGAAAAATAATTCAAAGAGAATACGGAAACCTCTGAAGAAATAAACGTAGAGAGTGAAGATATTTTAGACAATAAGACATGAGGAACGGAAAGTTAGTATTATTCAATAACAATTTTATGTTATAATTTTTTCTATAAAAAAAGTCCTAACATCTTTTTTTTTTATTAGTATTTTATAGTCGACAAAAATATTGGGTTTACTTTTTATCCGTTTTATACACTTTTCACGGGATTCTCTAAGGCACTCATTTTATATCGCGTATGTAGACCAAGTTTACTATGTGGCTATGTGGTGTATCTGCTGTCTTCAGGCAAGCCCAGTAAGATTTTTAGGTAGTTATGTTTTTTTTTATTTTGCCAAAAGTTCAGAACTTAGAAATGTTCAGTAGTATGGTTTACCAAATTTGGTTCAACAAGTACTTATTTACGTATAAAATGACCTAAAACACTTATTTATGATAACATTCCAAAAATAATTTTCATTAAACTTAGCCGCGCAATATATTATGGAGCCCTAAAACTTTAATAGCTACTTATTTAGTTCACAATATATATCTTCTAAAACATTTCCATAATCAGATTATTATTGAAACCCAAGACAAGACGTCTTTAAACTTCTTTACGCCTACGCCAGTGTGGTGATTTTAAAAGACTAGACACTTGCCTGATATAAATTAAATAATTAGGTATATTATGATTATTAATTTCGCGTAAAAATTTAGTATTCATCATTTTACATAATATATGTATGACAAAAAATATATGTTAGCTCAAAGAACTATTAATATGTTCTAAATAAAACATAATTGAATTATGATTTTGATATCTTTGGGTTGGTTTCTACTCATCGATTAAGTATTATTAATATTTTATATTTTGTTTTAGGTGAACATTGAGATAAATATTGACATGTAATTTTAAAATAGAAAAAAAGTACATGTAACCGAGTGCAGACTGTTTTTTGCTTCCACAAATCCCAAAGTTATGGTTTTTTAAAACAATAATTCTAGACATATATAAAAAATAATAATAATAAATGAAAATTAATTCGACGAAGAGGTAAGTAATTCTATAATACTATAGACCTTAACGTTTTTCAACAAAATTGAAGAGTTATAATTTATTTATAATAATATACAGGGATTTACATTTAAATCCGTTCTAGATTTAAACAGGTTCTAGTGGGCAATCCTGATTGAATCTGATAACTACAAATGAATCCCAATAGCTTTTGCATTTGGATTTGCTTATAAAACCATATTAAATCCGTTCTAAATGTAAACAGGTTCTATTGGGCAATCCTGATAGAAACTGATAACTACAAATTAATCCCAATAGCTTTTGCATTTGGATTTGCTTATAAAACCATATTAAATCCGTTCTAAATGTAAACAGGTTTTATTTGGCAATCCTGCTAGAATCTGATAAATACAAATTAATCCCAATAGCTTTTGGATTTGCTTATAAAACCATATTAAATCCGTTCTAAATGTAAACAGGTTCTATTGGGCAATCCTGATAGAAACTGATAACTACAACTTAATCCCAATGGCTTTTGTATTTGGATTTGCTTATAAAACCATATTAAATCCGTTCTAAATGTAAACAGGTTCTATTGGGCAATCCTGATAGAATCTGATAAATACAAATTAATCCCAATAGCTTTTGCATTTGGATTTGCTTATAAAACCATATTAAATCCGTTCTAAATGTAAACAGGTTCTATTGGGCAATCCTGATAGAATCTGATAAATACAAATTAATCCCTATAGCTGTTGCATTTGGATTTGCTTATAAAACCATATTAAAACGTTCTAAATGTAAACAGGTTCTAGTGGGCAATCCTGATAGAAACTGATAACTACAAATTAATCCCAATAGCTTTTGCATTTGGATTTGCTTATAAAACCATATTAAATCCGTTCTAAATGTAAACAGGTTCTATTGGGCAATCCTGATAGAAACTGATAAATACAAATTAATCCCAATAGCTTTTGGATTTGCTTATAAAACCATATTAAATACGTTCTAAATGTAAACAGGTTCTATTGGGCAATCCTGATAGAATCTGATAAATACAAATTAATCCCTATAGCTTTTGCATTTGGATTTGCTTATAAAACCATATTAAATACGTTCTAAATGTAAACAGGTTCTATTGGGCAATCCTGATAGAATCTGATAAATACAAATTAATCCCTATAGCTTTTGCATTTGGATTTGCTTATAAAACCATATTAAATCCGTTCTAAATGTAAACAGGTTCTATTGGGCAATCCTGATAGAATCTGATAAATACAAATTAATCCCTATAGCTTTTGCATTTGGATTTGCTTATAAAACCATATTAAAACGTTCTAAATGTAAACAGGTTCTATTGGGCAATCCTGATAGAAACTGATAACTACAACTTAATCCCAATGGCTTTTGTATTTGGATTTGCTTATAAAACCATATTAAATCCGTTCTAAATGTAAACAGGTTCTATTGGGCAATCCTGATAGAATCTGATAAATACAAATTAATCCCAATAGCTTTTGCATTTGGATTTGCTTATAAAACCATATTAAATCCGTTCTAAATGTAAACAGGTTCTATTGGGCAATCCTGATAGAATCTGATAAATACAAATTAATCCCTATAGCTTTTGCATTTGGATTTGCTTATAAAACCATATTAAAACGTTCTAAATGTAAACAGGTTCTAGTGGGCAATCCTGATAGAATCTGATAAATACAAATTAATCCCAATAGCTTTTGCATTTGGATTTGCTTATAAAACCATATTAAATACGTTCTAAATGTAAACAGGTTCTATTGGGCAATCCTGATAGAATCTGATAAATACAAATTAATCCCTATAGCTTTTGCATTTGGATTTGCTTATAAAACCATATTAAAACGTTCTAAATGTAAACAGGTTCTATTGGGCAATCCTGATAGAAACTGATAACTACAACTTAATCCCAATGGCTTTTGTATTTGGATTTGCTTATAAAACCATATTAAATCCGTTCTAAATGTAAACAGGTTCTATTGGGCAATCCTGATAGAATCTGATAAATACAAATTAATCCCAATAGCTTTTGCATTTGGATTTGCTTATAAAACCATATTAAATCCGTTCTAAATGTAAACAGGTTCTATTGGGCAATCCTGATAGAATCTGATAAATACAAATTAATCCCTATAGCTTTTGCATTTGGATTTGCTTATAAAACCATATTAAAACGTTCTAAATGTAAACAGGTTCTAGTGGGCAATCCTGATAGAAACTGATAACTACAAATTAATCCCAATAGCTTTTGCATTTGGATTTGCTTATAAAACCATATTAAATCCGTTCTAAATGTAAACAGGTTCTATTGGGCAATCCTGATAGAATCTGATAAATACAAATTAATCCCAATAGCTTTTGCATTTGGATTTGCTTATAAAACCATATTAAATCCGTTCTAAATGTAAATAGGTTCTATTGGGCAATCCTGATAGAAACTGATAACTACAAATTAATCCCAATAGCTTTTGCATTTGGATTTGCTTATAAAACCATATTAAATCCGTTCTAAATGTAAACAGGTTCTATTGGGCAATCCTGATAGAAACTGATAACTACAAATTAATCCCAATAGCTTTTGCATTTGGATTTGCTTATAAAACCATATTAAATCCGTTCTAGATGTAAACAGGTTCTAGTGGGCAATCCTGATTCATACTAATTATTTCAAATATGTTTTTAATTTGGAATTGCTGTTTCAAATACACACTATGAACCGTATTAATCCATATTAAATTTTTTTTTATATGGTTCTATCTGGCATTTTCAACAGGGAGGCGATGATGGGTTAGGCTAGGTCAGGCTAAACTCTCTCTCTAATATTTAAAAAAATCTTTACAATATTTGGTGTGTATGCGTGTGTGTGTTTTATTTCATACACAACTGGTGAGTGTAGGGCCAAACTAATCTTTAAAAATTTCGATGTGTCCACATTTTCTGTCTCACTCGGTATATAAATTTAAAATACACGTTCATTCATGTGTGTTATCACCGCCCCGGGGCCAAAGAGGTCAAATAAATATTAGATTATCTCGCGTGTGCATACAAAATAACCATACCAATTTTTTGTCATTATATACATACTACACACAACTTATGTACACCTAATACTCAATCTCTCTCTTACAACCACATACGAGTGCCTTTTTGACACTTTGTACACGTCACAGTCACGTGAACATGTACTATGCCATTGTCTCTGCAGTTCAACCACTTCGAACACTTCAGCTGGTCAACACCACCACTTCTTCGGAAAAGGTGACATCTGATTTTTTATTGCATTTTTTCTCACCTTTTGAACCCCCTTGGCAAAAAATTACTTCTTCGCCGAAGAAGTGCATGGTAACCCCCATATAACTATCAGCAGCGGAGACACAACTTATGTACACCTAATACTCAATCTCTATCTTACAACCACATACGAGTGCCTTTTGACACTTTGTACACGTCACAGTCACGTGAACATGTACTATGCCATTGTCTCTGCAGTTCAAACACTTCAGCTGGCCAACACCACCACTTCTTCGGAAAACGTGACATCTGATTTTTTATTTCACTTTTTCTCACCTTTTGAACCCCCTTGGCAAAAAATTACTTCTTCGCCGAAGAAGTACATGGTAACCCCCATATAACCATCAGCAGCGGAGAACCTGATGGACAGGTTACCAAAGTGGTCCAGAATCTTGCTTGTACTACTTGAAGAATTTGTACTAATAAATTTTATCACACAGGTGAAAACCCTAAATAGCCGCGCATGTGGGGGCCAATTTTCCAGCCATGGTAACACACACACACACTCACACGGTTGCTGGTAAGTTACAAACATTAAAAAAACGGGCATTTATGTAAAATTTATTAAGAAATATACACCAAAAACCATTCCTACAAATGAAATGGAGCACTCCTTGTTTTTACCAAATACTATTAAGTCTGTTTAAAATACAAAAAAAAACTTATTCTATATATATATATATATACATTTACATAATTAAGGTATGATAACTTATTCTAACAACTTAATCTAATTTCTGCTTCTTATATCCATAGGGCACAGAAGTATGATTATCAAAAAATCGGCGCTTTAGAGATAGTGGTTTATATCTCTTTTGTATCGGGACGGTAACTACCTCGTGTTTCTTTGTACGGCGGATCTGGTTTGAATGAACGTATACCGACTCACAATCAGGTTCCAAAACCATGTTTTTGATGGTATCAAAATTGATTAGTTTACCAGTGTCGTATGTTAAAGAGATACCCTTAACTTTACACACAATTTTACAGTCGTCGTCGTTACACCCTACTTTATATGCATAATTCTTGGGACCGCCACTAACAAATTCTGTAATATACAACCCACCCAACTCATCAGTCATTTCACCCAAAAATTCGCCCAGCGGCACCTCGTATTGCTCGGGTTGTGATACATAAATCACAGAGTCTGTATCGTAGTACAACACCCTATTTTCCAACTTCTCCAAATAACTATAGAGTTTGAGTCTAGCCTATGCTGTTGTGTACGCTGCTAAGCAGACATTAACTGTGGGTAGTGGGTCGTATACCTCTTCTTTTAGCTCCCAATTGACCAACACCGTATATTCATTGACAGGTAGGACAGTATTTACAATAATGGTTGGACTATACAGCATTGAAAACAACTCTCCAGAGTTATGTACAATAGATGTCTTACTTTGATTTTCGCGTTGTCCTAATTTGCCCCAGAAACTAGTAATTACAGATTTTCCCAACTGCCTGAGTGCAGGGTTACTTTCAATTTCTGCAGCCGATAAACTAACACCTTCCTGCTGAAAATACGCCTCCAGGTACTGATATTTTTCCTCTTTAGTTTGACAATGTTGGCGCCAGCCAGAAGCTTGCTGTTTAATTTGTAGAAAATCGTTAATATAGGTAGTAAATAAACCCCCGGATTTCGTAACAGGGTCGTACTGCTCAATTTCATATTTCCAAATTTCGTAAATTTCCAGCATGCGATATCCTTTTTCAAGAGCTTTTGTAATTTCATCGCTAACCCATGTTCCAAATAGTGCCCTTTCTTCCTCTGTATGTAAACACTCGTCATAATTGTTAGTTTTACCACATGTACGACATAAGACAAACATTAGCTTTCCGTTTATCTTTAATGGTAATACGGGATGACACAAGTTAGCCGGGGGTAGAATTTTGCATTTGATTAGTCCTTCTACCTTTAATATATCAAGCTCGTTACACTCTTTGCCAACATACACGCGCGGATGACCGACTGGATACTTTCCATATTTGTTGACCCATGGATACAGCGAACAAACGTCAACATATTTTATTTTTTCACCCTCTTTACATTTATAATAGCTAACACAGTTTCCTGTTCTACCCCATAAAATACGTCTCGTGGGTCTAAAGGTAAAGGCCCCAGCAATGGTGCTGTACGCTCGATAATTTCCGGGGTCCGGTCAAACTGACAACCCCACAACTCGACAACATTGTAACCCATACTTTTAAGGCGAGAGATTTTCTCCGTTGTGTTTTCATAGCGGCTATTTGGTGTTGAACCATCGGGCAGTTTGATGTCCCTGTTATACTTAAAACACGAGGGACAGCCATGGAAATAGCACCCTTGGAATTCAAAGACCTGATTAGTTGCTTTGCAATAACCATCAACTTTTAAGCCGCCCAGGACGGCTTCTTTGCCGTTTCCAGCGTGTTGAATATTAATACCGTGTTCTATTTCTTGCCATAATAACCATTGCAGCGCTATTTTTGATTGGTTATCAGTACACCTGTAACCACCCTTTGGTATGATTCCAATCGTATTGGGCTTAAGGTAATTACGACGAAACACCAGGTTACATGTCGATGGGAGAGTTGAAGCCTCGAGAAAAGGGCACACATTGCTTTTGTTTAGAATAAGCTGTCGAAATTTTAGACAAGCGGCAGTCAGAATCTCTACGTCTGAGACACAATAGCCAATAAATTCTTTCTGAAAATCAAACGTGTCGTTCTTATGCTCATTGTACCATTTTATTAATTCATCACGTTCTTCGGCTTTTAGATTGTTGGGATTATAAAACTCTAAAGCAGGTAGAGGCCCAACATAATTTTGGTTTTCAAGCGTATTGAATAGGTGGGGAAAGTAGCCCTTCTTTAAGGTCTTAAGACCAAAAGCTTTAGGTAGTTTCGCCAAAGCCATAGGAAAATAATTTAACGAGTCTATAAATCTAATATTATCTAACTGCATAATAATTAATTTGGTACCGTTCATAATAAGTTCAGGTTTCAGGTCTGTTTTAGTGAGAATATGACTTAAAATAAATTGGTTATCGTAACCACCGCCATAGTGGGCTAAAACAACGACATGTTTAAATTGTTTTCTCATTGCTAGTATATGAAGCATGAACCCCTCAACACATTTATTAGATTTTAAAATTTGTAATCGTACACCACATTTCTTACAAATAAAGGCATCTGAATTTAAACAACTATGACACACCTGCCTAAAAACACATAGATTGGGCTCGTGAATGTATGAACCGTCGGTCAGTCGTTTCTCTTGACGCGTCTCCAGATCGTAAAATATGAATATGAAGTCGTCTTTTGGGGTCGGTTTATTAGGCTGCATATAACAGAAATGGGGCGAGGGCTGGTGTTTTCTACATATCTTGCAGAAAATCTCACCACATGTGTGTATTCTATCATTTTTGCATGTTTTAAAACATAGAGGGCAGGATTTTACTGTATCGCATAACCCAGTAGTCTTGTGGTTGTCAAAACACTGATGGCCGCGAAAACTTCTATTACACTCGAGGCATTTGACCTTTGTGTCAGAAACACACGTCGGTGACTGCACGTATCATCACATTTGTGTTTAGTCTTATGATCGTAAGGAATATTACACTTCTCGCAATAATATCTACATACAAACGCTGATGTTAGTGATGTGATGACGTTATAATGGCTGTTGTGATACAAGAGGTTTAACGCCTTACCCTCTCCAACACCTTTAAAAATAGTGTCACGACCCTTAGTACCATATGTATAAACAACGATTCTATACCCCTGAGGTTGCGTGTTAATTTTACGATTCAGTTTCAGATAGTGCCACGGCTGCTGCTGCTGCTGTTGCCAGCCCCTATACATTAAAGGTGTCAATGACCTTATGTTCAACGCTACCATGTCTTAACATTAAATATATTCTTCCGCTTGTTAAGATGTCAGTTAGAAAATATTTAATATAAGTATGCTAAAGGAGTCTGAGACTTCGCTGTTATTAAAAATCTAACATCAGAGTCTACAGTAGAATAAATTCGTATGTGGTGTAACTAGTTAAACAACCTCTTTGTTATTTTTCCATCAGACATTGTTACTAAAAAAATCTAACATCAGAGTCTGCAGTAGATGCAGTATAATAGGGTCATGTCTGTTTTAGAACGCCCTCTTCCGCTTGTTAAGATGTCAGTTAGAAAATATTTAATATAAGTATGCTAAAGGAGCCCAATATTAAAAATCTAACATCAGAGTCTACAGTAGAATAAATTCGTTCGTATATGGTGTAAATAGTTATACCACCACTTTGTTATTTTCCATCAGAAATGGGTATTATTCTCCAACTTAATGTATATATTGGTACGGGTCCCTGTAGAGAGAGAGAGAGAGCTGTTGAAAGCTGTTCAGACCAGTTGATGACATAAGAAATGGGTATTACTCTCCAACTTATAATATATATTGGTACGTGACCCCTTATTTTTTCTTGCTATAAATCCTACCAATGAGTCTGAGACTTCGTATAACAATTTAAGACTACGGTACCCTCTTCCACTATACAATAGCAAAACATCAGTTTTTAAATACAACTCAGAATATTGTTTCAAGTTTTTTGAAGTATAATAGGGTCATCTTTTAGATCGACCTCTTCCGCTTGTTCTATACATTAGTTCAACGCTACCATGTCTTAACATTAAATATCAGAGCCTACAGTAGAATAATTTCACCTTATAGTTCCACTCTACTATATCTCCACATATACCTGTTAGAAAATATTTAATATAAGTATGCTAAAGGAGACTGAGACTTCGCTGTTATTAAAAATCTAACATCAGAGTCTGCAGTAGATGCTTATAATATATATTGGTACGTGACGCCTTATTTTTTCTTGCTATAAATCCTACCAATGAGCCTGAGACTTCGTATAACAATTTAAGACTAAGGTACCCTCTTCCACTATGGGGCCCCATAAGATATGAGCATTCATCTCCAACTTAATACCTTCTATATTGATATGTCGTCAGAACCTCGCATGTTTAGACCCACCATGTATAGCGTCCTGTTTATTTACCCCCACCACTTTTATGTTTACCCTCGCCTCCCATAAAAGTATGTTTAGTACCACCCTGTATATTGGTATGGCATCCTACTGGTTTAGACCCACCATGTATAGCGTCCTGTTTATTTACCCCCTTTATTTTCCCATAAAAGTATGTCTAGCACCACCCTGTATATTGGTATAGCATCCTACTGCTGCTAGATGTTTGTTTACCCTCATCACTTTGTTATTTCCCATAAGAAATTCGTTTTTTGAGACCTTCCCTTGTGATAATTTTCCATAAGATATGAGCATTCATCTCCAACTTAATACCTTGTATATTGATATGTCGTCAGAACCTCGCATGTTTAGACCCACCATGTATAGCGTCCTGTTTATTTACCCCCACCACTTTTATGTTTACCCTCGCCACTTTGTTATTTCCCATAAGAAATTCTTTTTTTTTGAGACCTTCCTTCCATAAGATATGAGCATTAATCTCCAACATAATACCTTGCGTCAGAACCCTGCTCTGTCTAACTGTATATAACTTTAAAATTTCACTTTGGACTAATCATGTCCTCTGTCTGGAGTTGAAAAGCTGTTCAGACCAGTTGAAAGCAGTTGAAAAGCTGTTCGGACCAGTTGAAAGCAGTTGAAAAGCGGTTCAGACCAGTTGAAAGCGGTTGAAAAGCTGTTCAGACCAGTTGAAAGCGGTTGAAAAGCGGTTGAAAAAGCTGTTCAGACCTGTTGATAAAGCTGTTCAAAGCGGTTGAAAAGCTGTTCAGACCAGTTCAAACCAATTGGGTTAGGGGAGGCTGGGTTAGTTCAGGTTAAACTCTCTCTCTCTGATTTAAAAAGTCTTTACAATATTTGGTGTGTATGTGTGTGTTTTATTTCATACACAATTGGTGAGTGTAGGGCCAAACTAATCTAATATTTATTAATTTAGATGTGTCCGTTTGTCTGTTTTGTGTCTAACTGTATATAACTTTAAAATTGGACTATGTGTGTTATCACCACCCCGGGGCCAAAGAGGTCAAATAAATATTAGATTATCTCGCGTGTGCATACAAAATAACCATACCAATTTTTTGCCATTATATACATACTACACACAACTTATGTACACCTAATACTCAATCTCTATCTTACAACCACATACGAGTGCCTTTTGACACTTTGTACACGTCACAGTCACGTGAACATGTCTGTCCAGTTCAACCACGTCGCCCGGTTAGCGTCGAGACCTTAAGGTGAATTGATACAATGAAAATGAATATGGATTACTTTAGAAAATATACGCTAAAGATCTCTCGGTACCCATATACCTAAGGATAAGTAAGGTTAGGTTGAGCAGAGTCTCTCTCTTGAGTGAGGCATACACTAAAACTTGTACACCAAGGCTGGGGGCTGCTCTCTTTTCTATATATGGTTTATAATAGACTCTGTGCAGCAGGTATATGGTTGATAAAATACGCTAAAGCTTCCGCCAGGAGCAAATTTGAGACCCTATATACGCTAAAATCTAACTACCGCTGACGGTGCTTTCTTTTTCTATATATGGTTGATAATATTACGGTTTGTACAGCTCTCTTTTTCTATGGTTTCGTACGTTCAAGCTTCCTGGGGCCTAAGCACGCCTGAGCAAGACTGCCACCGGCTTTTAAAGAATATTTATCACGAAGCGCCTATGCTGTAGTCGTTTAGGCGTTTAACTTATACACCAAGAGCCCGGGTTCGACTCCCGGTTAGATATCTTTTAATATTCCAAAAAGAGACCCACATATTTATACGGCTTTTAAAGAATATTTATCACGAAGCGCCTATGCTGTAGTGGTTTAGGCGTTTAACTCATACACCAAGAACCCGAGTTCGACTCCCTGGTAACAATCTTTTTTGATATTCAAAATAAATAAATAAATCGACCGCTGCCGAAACTGGTGGGAGTGGAGGGAGGTCGCTCAGGTGTCGCCATACCTACTTACTTCGGTTGTCAAAAGTTTGAGAGAAAAAGATTGTTTCTATCTAAAAGCAGATAAAGGTAACAAGGTTGTGATTTTGGATAAAGTGGACTACTTTGAACGAGTTGATCAGCTCATTGAAAGTGGTCCATATAGAAAACTTAATAAGAATCCCTTGCCAAAGATGACGACACAAGTTAAATCAATTCTTAGTAAATGCAAAAACCTTGTTACTCCTAATCTGAAGCGTAGGTTACAGATATCTAATCCAACTATCTCTAAATTATATTGTCTACCCAAAATCCATAAACCCGGGAAATCGGTTAGACCAATTGTATCTGCTATTTCTTCTCCTACTTATAACATATCAAAATGGTTAGTCGAACAATTCAAAAAATTATCCAATCCGTTAGAATCTTACTCCGTCCACAATTCATATGAATTTATTGAGAGAGTTAAAAACATTATTCTAAATCCCAATGAAGTTCTTGTTTCTTTTGACGTATCTTCTCTGTTTCCGAGTGTCCCTATTCCAAAAACTCTCGAATATCTTCAAGATTATCTTACAAAGAATAATGTCGCATCCGAATTAATAGAAGAATATCTTTCACTTACAAATCTTTGTATGTCCCAAAATATTTTCCAATATAATAATGAATTCTATGAACAACATGAAGGCACTGCTATGGGTAGCTGTTTATCCCCCTTTTTAGCTGAATTATTTATGAATTATTTTGAAGCCTCCGCGAAAACCAATTTTTCCTATTTTCCCAGAGTTTGGATCAGATATGTGGACGATGTGTTTGCTGTTTTTGATACAAGTGTTGATACAATTGATAACTTTGTTGCCCAACTTAATAATTGCTTCTCATCTATCAAATTCACTTATGAATTAGAAAAAGATCGTAGACTTCCATTCCTGGACACACTTGTAATCAAAACCAGTGAAAATAAATTGGAATGTGACATATATAGAAAAAGTACGAATACATTCAGGTATATAACCAATGACTCTAATCATTGTTTCCAACACAAAATGGCCAGCCTAAATTTTCTTGTACATAGATTAATGAAATTTCCCCTTAATAAAAACCGTTTCGATACAGAGAAAAACACAATTAAAATGGTGGCTAGAGTTAATGGTTATGATGACAATTTAGTTGACAAATTAATTAGAAAATATAAGTTTAAAAATGCACTTCATAATGCCACAACTTTCCGAGAAAGTCAAGATAGTTCTAAATTTATTTCGATCCCTTATCTTCCAAAATTTACACGCGGTTTAAATAAGCAGTCTGTTGGGCAATCCAAAAGATAAAATAGAGATGACGGAAAAATCTGGCATTTATGAAATCAGTTGTAAGGATTGTGACAAAGTTTATATAGGACAAACCAAAAGAAAACTTAATGTTAGATTTAAGGAGCATATTGCTCATTTAAGATATGGTAGGTTAGATAAGTCTAGTGTAGCAGAACATATGTTTGAAAATAATCATAGAGTAGATTCTAGTAACTTAAGATTGTTGAAATCTGTTAGCAATTGGAAATATTTGGACGCTTATGAAAGTTTGGAAATTATTAAGAATAATTCAAAAGCACTAAACAAAGATAAGGGTCCAATCCCTAATAGTATTTTGTATTCTTTAGTATGTAAGTAATTAATATATGTTGACGTATGTACCGCCCTCTCATTGGTTGCGCGGCGCGTATCTGTGGTATGTGAATAGTATATAAGCTGTAATATATTTAGTAGTAGTTTAGTTTTAATTCTCTCCTGAGGATGCTAACATTGTTAGCGAAACGCGCGTCGAGATTTAAAAGGAGTGTTTTGGTGAAGTGGTAAAACGATTGTCAGTTTACTTATAAGTTGTTCAGTTTTCATTTTTAAAATTAGGTAGTTTACAATATGTAATTAACATTACAAAATTGGTTCCTCTAGACCCTACCAAGGCTAAAACGAATCTAACTTGACAGTCCTATTGCATTGCAAAAATGACAAGTAGGTACTACAGAATGAAAAATGGCCAATAAGAAAAGAGCATTGAACATACACCCCTATAAAATACAACTACAGGGTGGCAGTAGTTTACGTCTTAGAAATAAAATACATTTTTATGTCGACTGTAATAACGATTGTTGATTACTAAGATGTCTTATGTTGGAGATTTTTCAGAAGATCAACAAGACACTACCGTCTGTAAAGTCAGGAACAATACGATTATATGCTCCTTAATCTCCAGAAAACCTAACTGGATGAAAACCCATATTATAATGGCCCTTTAATATTTATTCTTTGATATGGGAAACCTTGTTAACTCCCCAACTACCTATGCATATATAATAATAATAATAATAATAATAATAATAATAATAAATTTATTTGCAGTTCAAAAAAAAAACAAGTTACAACCCTAATAATTATTACATTACCAAAAAAACTAGAACTACAAAAAGGTCTAGATGGCAGTATAACTACTGATCTTGAAATCTAGGCCCGAGAAAGAAAAAAAAAACATAATTTACGCTAACCTTACGTACCTTAAACTACAAAATTCAACAAGAAAACAATATTACAACAATAATAAATAAACAATAATAAAAAAAATGGAAACAAAATTCTAGTTAATAACAAAGAAATAATGTTGATAATATTTTTTATAAAAGTGAATTTAACAAAAGATCACGCAATTTTCGTCTGAATGTGAAAAGGCTTAACGACTTCAAAGTATCCTGAATCTTATTATACAACTTATATATTTGAAAGGAAAATGATCTCTCGAAACTTGAAGTTCTATGAGCTGGGGGTGAAAGAAGATTACGGTATCTAATATTCACATTGTGAACATCAGAACGGAATGTGATTTTATTGTATAAGTATGGAGGCTGTCCCCGGGTCAGAATAGAGTGGAATAAAACCGCTGAATGAAGATGTCTACGAGCTTCCATGGAGAGCCACTTGACATCAACAAGTTTATGGCTTACTCGGTCGTACTTCCTGATGCCGAATATGTATCGCAAGCAAGATTTTTGTACACGTTCGATGCGGTTTTTATCAACAGTTAATAAACTAGGACTATATACGACATCACAGTAATTAAAATTACTGAGCACCAAGGCATCAGTTAGTTTAGTTTTAAGCTCTATTGAAAGTATATGTCTGTGTGGGTATAACATTTTCAAGGAGGCATATGATTTTGCAATGCATCCCGAAACATGCTCGGAAAAGCGCAAATCACAATCCATCACAAGACCCAAGTTTCTCGCACTCTGAGACACTTTCAAAGAGACATCATTAATTTTAATTTGCATAGAATCTGATATGGTTTGTATATTTTTACCAAAGAGCAATACCTGAGTCTTTGAAGGATTTATTGACAGCTGATGTCCCTGCGACCAGCCCAAAAGTGCTTCCAAATCGAAATTAATTTTCCTACAAGCATCTACGTAATCATGAGCATAAAAAGAGTGCTTTATTTGACTATCATCAGCATACATGAATGTATCGCCAAATGTAACACTTACCGGGAGTGTCACTGTATATATTGAGAATAACAAGGGTCCCAAAATCGATCCTTGTGGGACACCACATAATATACTACCTGAGGTGGAGCAACCTCTGTTAGTTTCCACGTATTGAAATCTTCCGGATAGATATCTTTTAATTAGTTCGATAGCATTTGACGAAAATCCAATGTATTTCAGAATTGCTAGCAAAAGTTCATGGCTAATTTTGTCAAATGCTTTACTATAGTCAACTAAGATCAATGATACTAATTTGCCATTATCAATATCACGAAAAATATCGTCCGTAATATCCAGCAGTGATGTTGCGCAACTATATCCTTTACGGAATCCTGATTGCTTAAAAGGTAAAATATTATATTTTTTAAGATGGTATTTAATTTGGTCACTTAGGATTTTCTCAAAAATTTTTGAAGTTGGCGACAACAATGATATTGGCCGTAAGTCATTATGCTCAGTTATTTGACTCTTTTTAGGGATTGGAAGCACTTTAGAGGTTTTCCAAGGATTAGGAAAGTTACTAGTAAGTAAAGACGAATTTATTATATTGGTTATAAAAGGTAGGATACGGGGGCAACATAATAGCAACATTTCTATGTTTAGTTTGTCTGGTCCAATAGCATTTGTTTTAATATCCATTAAATATTTTTTGACCGTGTCTATGTCTATAGTTGAAAAGGCAAACAAATTTTGAAAAGTGCATTTGGAGTTATTGTTGTAAAAATCAATTAAATTCAGATCAGGAGGAATATATTTAGAAGATTGAAGAAAATAATCATTTATTTTGACCGGGTCATTTAAGTGCAAAGGTATTTCAGATGTTGCCGGTTTTTTGTAGATATCTAATTTGGACAATGTACTCCACAAAGCACGACTATTTTGTTTATATTTATTAGTACAATACTGTAAATAAGCTTTTTTTTTCATGATTTATAGAATTAGTTGTAAAGTTTTTTATTTGTTTATAATGCTCCCAATCTTGAGCAGCGCGTGATTGTTTGTATTTTTTAAAAGCTTTGTTTTTTATTTGAATTAGTTTTTTAATAGAATATGTAAACCAGGGTTTGTTAATTTTTTTTGTTTCATAAACCTTTTCTGGAGCTAGAGTATCGAACAGATTAAGAAGCAAATCATTAAAGTATTTAACTTTTTCATCGACATCATTTATAAAAACAATATTTTCAAAAGGTGTGAGATTGAGTAAATCTGAAAGTAAACCTTTATCAATCTTATTGAGATTTCTTGTCCTAAATGTGTTTGCATGCCGTTCAAATTTTGGTGCCTTTATTGTGCAATAAGTCAAGAAATGATCTGAAATATTTCCAACGTCTGCAACCCCCGAATTGTAGCTATCAAGATCTGAAGAGATTAGAATTACATCAATCAACGTTGAAGACAAATATGTGACTCTAGTTGGAGTATCTACAACTTGCTTTAAGTCAAAACAATTTAAACAATTTAAAAATTCAATAGTATTTTTATTCGATATATCCAACATATCCACAAAAACATCACCGCCACAAACAAGTAGCTCACTACCAATAATATATTTAGAAACTAATTTTTCAAATTCTTCGAGAAAAGTAGTGAAGCTACCAGAGGGCGGTCGATATAAAACTACGCATAAGTACTTTCTACCACCAAGCACCATTCTGACCCACAAACACTCCAGTGAAGCTGAAGAATACCTTTCTATAGTCTCAAACTGACAGGATGATCTTAAATAAAAACACACACCCCCACCTCGAGTGGAACGGTCATTACGTACTAACGTATAGTCTGGAATATTTATTTGTCTGACATTTAATCGGCAGGTATTTCGATAATGTTGAGTGACCACTCTGTATTTAAAACATCTGGTTATTCTTTCTAATATATGCCTTTATCTTTTCGACTAACTCATAAACAAACATAATATTTTCAACTACAAAAAGGTCGTTTTCTGGGTATCAATTCTTTATCATAGGCAACCAAGATAATATTTTTATTACTTACAGATGTTGTATAATATTTACAAAAATATTAGACTTCGAGATATGTTAGGTATAAAACTATAAAATTAAGAGTAAATATCCAAAACTACCCAATTATATATACAGGGTAGGACAAAAGTATATTCTATTGCCAGTGTGTCTTTGTTTTGTTACAGTGTCACGGAATTTTTTTAATTCGTAGAGGTAAGTTTATTTCATTTCTTTGTATATTGATGACATACTATACGCTGTCAACTTAGTTGAATATGTTTGTTTGTTTATTTGTATATAATTTATTGGCGATTAGCAAAAGGGAAATAATATTGTATTGTGGCCGTGTGTAGTCTTTGATGTATTTAAATTAAAAGACCGAGACGTAGCACAGCACATAGAAAGCAAGGCATGTACGAATTAAAGAAATTCCAGACAGGTGCCACGGTAGTTTAATTGGTCAAAACACCTGACCAGCAATCGGGAGATATGGGTTTAAATCCCACTTGTCACATAATTTTTTTAATTCGTACAGGTTAGTTTATTTTTTTGATTTCTGTGTATATCGATGATATACTATACGAAAATACTTAGTTTGACTGGATGCAATACTTGTGTTACAAAATACCGAGTGTGACAATATTTTGCATCAAAATTATATATCTTAAGAAATCCCACTATTTATGAATTAGGGATACTTTAATGAAAAACCTCAACTTCAAAATATACAAGGTAACTTTATTTAAATAAATTTATTACAATATATCACTAATATATAATTTTCTTATTATTAATCACACCACATTCAAATTCTTAAATTTTGATACGTATGTCACTCTCACAACTAGGCCAAGAAGAACATGCAGAGGCTTCGAGATGACCTTGTATAGAAATATGCTATTATTTGGTTCGCTGTTGACATATTGACGAATCCGTTACAATTGTGATTGAAAAAAAAAGGCACGCGTTATAAAGAAACTCAAAAATTCGATGTAAAGATTTTGATATACGTTTTGAGTAGGTTACGAATATCATGTTTTGGGAAATATGTCTGTCTGTATTCAATATAAGTCAAAAACGCGTAAAGCTACTTAGATGTGTTTTTAATAATAATAATAATGACTTTATTGTGATATACTAGATACACAAAAGGCGAAGTTGAGGCACATGCCTCTTAGCTTAACCTTATCTATTACTTACTCTAGACATACACAAGAGAAATATACAAGACAATAAAAAAAAAAACAAAAACAATAAATGTGACCTCAATGAAAGCTTACACATATAAGTAACCCGGTTTAAGACAAAAAAAAAAAAAAATAAACATAAAAACTTTTAACAAGCAAGAGAGTTGCTAACTATTAATTTCCTAACCATAGATTTGAAGCGGTGGCCAGACAACCCGGACACATCGCCGGGTAGTACGTTGTACAATCTCGAAACACTATAGCTAAATGACCGTTCAAATAATGCTGTGTAGTGTAGGGGTGGAGTAATAATATGAGCATTTCTGGTATTTATAGGATGAGCACTTGATCTGAATTCAATTTTATTAAACAAATATGTTGGAATTTTATTATGTATTATTTTATTATAAAAAACAAGTGAATGTAGCAGACGCCTCTGATCCATTCTCAGCCATCCCAGTTCAGAAATCTTGGCACTTACACCACGTTATCTTCCTCGAATACCAGCTATCAGACGAATGCAAGAATTCTGCATAAGCTGTATCCTGCGCTCATCAACACCAAGCAGACAAGGCCCATGGACGACATCGCCAAAATTAAAATGCGACAGGACCAAGCTATCACAAAGCATTTTCTTCATGGACCGACTCAGTAGTCCCCGCTGGCCATAGATCAATTTTAGATTACAAAATGCCTTCTTAATACACGCAATTACATGCTCGCTAAACCTCAAATCTGCATCGATGTGCAGGCCCAGGCTTTTTACAACATTGACACATTTTAGTTAAAAAACCCGCCAAATCGAGTCTCAGTCCAGCGGAGCAGTCCAACCGAGCACGACGCGCACCCAACAGCAACAATTTTAGTTGGATTCATTGTTAAGCAGTGCTTATTAGAGATTTCCACGAGACGTCCCAGAACATCATTGATAAGCCTCGCGACGTCAACCATATTATCCGGCCTGAAGGACATGTACAATTGAGTGTCATCAGCATATAAGTGTGCCGAGCAGTGTCTCAAGACCCCAATGAACTGTGATGTATACAAATAAAACAACATCGGGCCAAGAATTGAGCCTTGTGGCACACCACAGCCCAACACTCTACGCCGCGACATCTTCCCACCCAGCAGCACAGCCTGGCTCCTGTCACTCAAATACATTCCAAGTAAATTTAGCGCACGGTCTCCAAAGCCAAGATAATTCAAGATCGCCAGCAATAAGTCATGATCAACCCGGTCAAATGCCTTGGAATAGTCCAACAGCACCAAAGCCGTTAATCGACCACGATCCGCCTCCAGCAATGCATCATCCAATACACTCGACAGTGCCGTCGAACAGCTGTGACCCCTGCGAAAACCAGATTGAACTTCCGGAAGCAAGCCGTACTCATCAAGGTATTCTCGTATTTGGTTATGTAAAATTCTTTCAAAGATTTTAGAGATTGCAGGCAGTATGCTAATGGGCCTCAGGTCTTTCAAAACTGATGGAGATTTATTCTTAGGGATAGGAATAATGTTTGCCTGCCTCCAACTTAAAGGAAAGCTCCATGTTTCAATAGAGAAATTTACCAGGTGTAATATAATGGGAACTATATATGGACAAGATCTCACCAGCATATCAGCACTAATCCCATCATGCCCCACTGCATTCGATTTAATCTTAAGTAGTGCATCAGATATCTCGTCATAATTCGCCATTCTGAACTCAA
Source organism: Apoderus coryli (assembly GCA_911728435.2). Lineage (NCBI taxonomy): Eukaryota > Metazoa > Arthropoda > Insecta > Coleoptera > Attelabidae > Apoderus > Apoderus coryli. The sequence goes on along the minus strand of OU452204.1, from coordinate 1,725,920 downwards.
ATTTTACCTTGGGTTTAAGGTAGTTGGATAAATAAAATCTCACTGTATCTTTATCAGGGGGGTTGTTATGAATATCGACAAAAAAATCATTAATGACATCTGCATTACCCAGAGTAGGTGGCAGAGATACCCTATCCCCTGAACACACATTCAGTTCACGCAAAAGTTTCCAGTTCTGCCTTGGAGATCCCTCGCGAATGCTATGCTCCAAATTCCTCTTTTTTGCGTTTCTTGTTTCCGATGTTACTAAATTCCTAATTCTTTTGTATTCGTCCCAATCACCAACCGATCTACTCCGCTTATATTTCGTCAAGGCTTTTTGTCTTTGCCTTTGCAGATTCTTTAGAGCAGGAGAAAGCCATGGTGCTCTTTTCTTAGAAATTCTTACCGTTTTTATGGGGGCATAACGATCAAACACTTCCAAAAGATATTGATTGAATAGCGCAACTTTATCATCGATGTTATTAACGTAAAATATATTATAAAAAGGCATATTCATAAGGTCATTGTAAAAGAGATCCTGGTCAAAACGGCGAAAATCTCTGAAGGTATAAAAGAAAGGTTTAGGTTTTACAATTTGCGTTTGAAGAGTACACATAACAGGTAAATGATCAGACAAATCAATACTATGGTCGACCACCACAGAACACACACAGGAAACATCCGAACATATAATTAGATCAAGGGATGCCGTGGAGGGGCCATGCCTCGTAGGCTCATCAATCAACTGAGTCAGACCATAATCACTAAGTATCGAGAGAAAACGCTGAGCAAAGTTACAATGCATGTCCAGAGTGTTAATATTAAAATAACCAATACACATAAGCTGATTAGCATCAACAAGACATCTACTCACATTTTCCTCAAACTCAGATAAAAATTCAGTCGCACCAATTAACCCTGGCGGTCTGTATAACAAGGAAATTATATGGGTAAGTGTGCCCACCCTAAATCTAATCCAGATCTGCTCAGCATGAAGAACATCCAAATTCAAAAATTCTGAAAAATTAATAGTGTTCCTAACATATAACAACACTCCTCCACCACGACTACGGTCATGGCGTATGATACTATAGCCATCAATAATTAATAAGTCATCAGGAGTACGTTCATCCAGCCAGGTTTCGGACAGGCCAATAACGTCAAAACCTTTATCCAATACATATGATTTAAACTGTGCAAGCTTAGGCAACAATGATCTTACATTTAAATGTCCTTCTTCTTAGAAAAACCAGGTTTCACAAATACTCCACCCCTATTGTCATCAGCGTATATTATCGATTCAGATTAGGAATTGCTTGCTTTATCCACGTCTACAAATAACTTGACCGTCTTTTTATGTAACCGTGTGTGTGTACCAAGAGAACGCAAAGACGGAAATTTAACCAAACATATTGGACACACTGATTGAAAGTTCGGTAAATGTGTCCGCATGTGGCGCGTCAAACTTTGTTTGTTCGTCGTGGTAAAACTAGAACATTCGCTACAACTGTAATTGGGTTTATTTTTCTTTGAGATAATTTTACTTTGAACTTCATTATGAACCATCACATGAGATTCATACAGTTCAAGAAGTTTAGTGGTGAAAGAACATATTACACAGTAATACGTCGCTGTTGAATTCACCGACACTGCATCCATAGATTCTGAAGTACTATCTAATTTAGAGTGAAGTTTGGTATCTGGTTCATATACTTTTATATGTTGAGCATCACTTTCAATTTTCTCATGTGTATCATTAATATCTAGAGGGTCAAGTTTAATCTGGTGATCCAGTAATTCATCGCTTCTCTCGGCTGGTACAATTGCGTTACGTGTGTCATTTTTCAAATAGGATTCATCAGCCAAAGTGATAACATGTTCAGGCGATTCTAAACAGCTGAGAAACGTCACTAATGAGTTCAGTATTAAACAGCAATCCTGACAAATTATTGGATTATTTGACACATTGGTATCCTGCAAAATAATGGAATTAATCAACAATGTGGTTTTTCAGCAAAATATACAATTTGCAGAATATATATGCAGTATGTCCCAAAAACATACACATTTAAGAATAGACTGGACATTACGCTTAAGGATCGGGGCAGCTGCATGATCCACTACTCGTTATAGTGAATCGTCGTGTTTTTATGCACTGAGCCGAGTTTTATCTTTTACAAATCGGGCGACAGTCTCATCGGTTTCACCGCTTACTGTCTGAACTAATAATAATAATAATAATAATAATTTTTTAATGGAAATTGAATTGTACAGGGTATCCAGATTTCGTTGTAATTGCAGGGTAGCTCCGTTATTGTGAAAGTTAGCGAAATGCGGTTTTTGCGACACGTTGCTTCTTTTTGTAATTTTGTTGTTTTTATTTAGAATTTAAAAGCAATAAACCATTAGTTAATTGAAAGCAATATTTAGTTTATAATATGTAATTTATACCCGTCAATTAGATTTATCTAATATATCTTCTAGTTACTTTTAATCAGTACTTATACATAGTGTACCTTAAAGAGAAACTAAAATAAAGTATCAGTCAACTGAAAACTGCGTTTAAATTAAGAAACGTAACATACGCCAAATAATTAGAGTTCACAAAGTATATCTGATAAAACTTTAATTTTTATTCGTTTATATAAAAAAAAGGTCTGTTTTTTTAATGTAGCTTCATATTATATAGGTAAAAAACAGTAAAAGGCACGTGTCAACTCGGTACAATTATACTCTGAATGGGTCGGTGTTGGAACTGCACAATGTCGCCAGGGACCTTGGGATTCTCGTTGACAGCGATCTGACTTTTAACCGGCATATATTGGAAGTAACTCAGAGTGCAATTCGCACTTTGGGATTCATTTTTAGAAATACATCTGAATTTCAGAACGTCAAATGTCTTAAGTCTCTGTATACAGCACTGGTAAGATCCAAATTAGAGTATGCTTCAATTTTATGGGCACCAATTTATCGGGTGCATGTCGAGAGAATCGAGAGGGTACAGAGAAAATTTTTAAAATATTTATTCTCCAAGGTTAATGGTCACTTCCCTGTGAGGGGTTTTGATCACAGTATACTTCTCCGAACCTTCGACCTACAATCGCTCCTCACTCGCAGAATTTGCGCGGGTCAGATGTTTGTTTTCAAGTTGCTGAATGCATTAGTTGATTGTCCTCAGCTTCTGGCGGCAATAAATATTCGAGTCCCGCAATATAATTCTCGCAATAGTCCCTTATTCGAGGTTCCATTTCATCGAACCAACTATGAAGGAAGGGCGCCTGTCGACGGAGCATGCCGATGGACCAACTTCTATGAGATACATAGAGAATTGAATTTTTTTGATGAAGATATTAATAATTTTAGGAACGGGTTGCGGACTTTCATGGATCGAGTTGTTGATCACTGATGGCCTTGTTTTGCGTTTCTGTTAAAAGCCTGTTTTAAGCCTGTGTTATGTATGTGTACTAAATTGTCAAATTGGGGGTAAATGTTAACCCATTAATCCCCAACGTTGCGTAAACGAAACATTTTTTAAATATTTTTTTTTCCAATGTGCCAGTAAAAAAAAATACTTTTTTGTTCCTACAATTTATTCAAAATACAACAAAGATTTTATGTTTTAAGAAATAAATCGATAGAGTCAAGATATTTATTTTGTGCGAATTTATGAACTCGCAACATTTTGAGATTTATCATTTCATCTTCGTCAATCTATTCATCTGACACAGAAATGGATGAGATATTTGAAATTATGGATTTAGATTCCCATGACCTTTACTAAAAAGGTTGTTATATGATATTTTACAAAACATGCATAGTTTTTGCATATCGGACCATTTTTCCTAATGTTGCGTATACGCAACGTTGGGAATTCCGGTAAGAAGGCGCCATAATGTCGCGCCCTTCGCCGACCCACAATTAGGTAGCATTTATTTTGTTTCTTACATTATTTGTGTGTGATTCTTCTTAGTGAGTGTCAACAAAGATACTAAGTTATAATTATTGTGATTTAAAATTATATTATATAGAAAATATAAAGTGAAGCTCTGGAAAATATTGACTTGAAGTAAGTTATAATTATGGTTCTGTTTGTTAATTTTTTTTCTAAAATAATTTGTTTGGTTATAGTGATGTCTTGGAAAAACAGAATGCCTTTATCATCTGCTGAGCTTTTAGCTATATTGGAGGAGGATGAGGATTTACTGCAGACTGATACCGTTGATGCAGTATATATTCCGCCACCCGTAGATGCACTTACAGACGAAGAGGAGCTTGACGAAGATATATGTGAGAACGTTGAAGATTTACCAGATGTTGCGGGGACCTACGAAATACACGCAAATTTGCCTGATACTTCTGAAGCCTTAGATGATGAATCTTTACCATCAAATTCAAAAAAAGCAAAACGATGTGCAAAAAATATAAAAATGAAGTCGAAGAAAACTCTACCGAAGTGGAGAAAAGAGACCCCAATATATACAACAGGACCATATAATGAAGAAAGTAATAACTTGGAACAAATTGAAAACAGATTTTGCGGTAAAAGCCCTTTTGAAGTTTTTTCCTTGTACTTCAGTGACGAAGTTTGGGAAAAAATAATATCTTATACAAGAAAATATGCTCACGACAATAATCGGCATTCATTTGATATTGATAAAACAAGCCTCAAGCGATTTTTCGGCATACTCATTTTTTCGGGATACCATACGTTACCAGCTACAAAACTCTATTGGTCAAAAGATGAAGATAAAGGAATAATGTTAGTTAGAAACAGTATGAGTAGAAACAGATTCGATTCTATAAAACAAAACATACATTTGTCCGATAACGATCAACTCGATAAAAACGATAGATTTTCAAAAGTAAGACCTCTATTTGATATAATCAATGAGAAAAACATGCAATTTGGAGTATTTTCTCATAATCTATCAATTGATGAGGAAATGGTGCCATATTTTGGAAGGCACAGTTGCAAGATGTACATAAAGGGAAAACCAATTAGATTTGGCTTCAAACTATGGTGCCTTTGTAGTTCTAGAGGTTACTTATATAAATTTATCCCGTATGGTGGAAAAACATGTACTTATGGAAACGAATTAGGACTGGGAGAAAATGTTGTCCTAGACCTATTGTCAGTTGTTCAGCAACCATCTGGTCACCGCATATTTTTTGACAATTTCTTTTCTTCTTACAAGTTATTCTGTTTGTTGAAAGAAAAAGGTTTTTATGCTACTGGAACCATTCGTGAAAACCGTACATGTAATAATACTATGGAAACAGTGAAAAGTATAAAGAAAAAAGATCGTGGTAGTTACGATTTTTCTTTTGACGATGAAAACAAAATTTTATTAGTTAGATGGAACGACAATTCTATTGTAACAGTTGCAACTAATAACTGTACCATTGAACCTATAGTAGGCGCAAAAAGGTATAACAGAAGGGAAAAGAAAAATGAATCTATTCCACAGCCAAAAGTTATAGCTGAGTATAATCAACATATGGGAGGTGTTGATTTACATGACAATGGAATATCAAACTATAGGATAAACGTGAAAGGTAAAAAATGGTGGTGGCCACTATTTGTCAATTTGATTGACAGTGTTGTAGTAAACTCCTGGAGAATATACAATATAGCCAATAAATCCAAAATGTCACAGCTAGAATTTAAATCAAATATAGCACTCACTCTTATGAAAATTAATGAACCAGAAATAACCGGCAACGTTGAAAGTGAAGGTGTAGCAGGACCAAGTGCACTAAATTCTTCAGGAACAAGTTATGGACGACTATCCAAGAACGCATTACCTATGGATATTCGATTTGATAATTTCGGACACGTGATAATAGAAGAGGAAAACAAAGCAAGAAGAAGATGCCGACAGTGTAAAAACAACACAATATACATGTGTGCTAAATGTAAGGTGCATCTTCACACAAACTGTTTTGAAATATTTCACACTCAGTAGTAGTAGTATTTGTTTACCGTAAATCCCAATGTTGCGTATACGCAACATTTTTTTGTAAGAAAACTAAAAACTTGTATTTTTTTTTAACTTGATAAACAGTTATTTGGACATAGGTTTAATAATAAAATAAACTAAAAGCACCGAAATTGTTTGTTTTTCCAAGCTTGGGAATTAATGGGTTAATAAGTATATATAGTTTATATTTAATTATGAATATATATATAGTCCATTTATTTTTTATTATGAAAATTTATAGTTAAGTTGAATTATGCTTAAGATATCGTCTTGTTATTGGGCGAAAGCCTGTTAGGCAATAAAGAATTATTATTATTATTATATAGGTCCTGTGACAGTTAATAGAATATTTCTTTAATTAAAATAATTTCTGTATAGCACCTTGCATAGAAAAGTGGCGTCTTTCATATAACAAAATAAGTGAATGTGGGCTAGAGATGTGTCTCATTCATTCAATCCGGTTTTTCTTACCTATATGAAAATGAACACATTTTTCTAATCGTTCATTCTTTCTCTTGACTAATACCAAGGCCACTATTTATATTTTGAGCCTAATACATAATCAAAACAAAGACATTTTTCATTGCAAGCATGCGCATATTATACAAATTTTGATTGGCTCGGCACTTTGGAAAATTAATGTATGCTCAATAAGTGTTACCAAGGCTCAAAATATAAATAGTTGCCCTCATATACTTGATGTATACTATCTAATAGAAACCAACTGAATGAAGAGAGATCGAAATAGTTTTCAAAATACTTATGTACTTTTCTCGAGTAATTAGGTAGGTATATTCGCAATTAGTTTATTTCGGAATTTTAGTACTAACTAGTAGTTGTTGTAGTAGTACTGCTACGTTAGGAAAATACTTAAATCGGGGTGTCAGCAGCGCAATGCTCTCATGTTAGGGTTTTTATGTTTAATATCATATTTGCACTATTTTCCTGTTGTATCTTGACTTTGCTTTGCCCATACAATGGGTTCATTGATTTGCATGCTGTTAGATGAGTGCCGCTGGTGGATGTCTCAATATTACGTGCAAAAATTATTTTTACATATTATAACTAAACATAAAAATGTTAATATATTGGTTCTTACCACTTCCGGTAGAGCGCACATTAATGTATCTCTCAAATTTTCACAATACGAATACAACTGATTCTCGAACTGCATCTTCAGACAAAATCGACACACTTGAAAGTTTTTGAGGCCTTCTGATCCGATTACAATCTTTAAATCTAATTGTTCTCTCGATTTATTGAAGTAACGCATTACTATTTTATTAGACCTTAGCCACATTGACTTCTGTTTGAATAGAATGGTAAATGTTTCAACACACTTTTCACAAACTGGTGCTTCTGCATACGCATCTACATTCTGAAAATAATTAGAAATGTATTGAATATTTTTAGAAATACAATTGTTGTTAATTTAAAACAAGTGCCTAACAAGACACATAATATATTACAATAAAAACTGTTTTTTTTTACTACAGATGGATATATATTTGCAAAAAAATACAACATATTGAATCGTGCCTAATAATTTTTTTATTTTTTATTTATTTATTTCTTAGTTCCACCGAATGATAACAATACAACATGTTACATTATGGGATTGTCAAACATAATAACTAATAGATACATATTATTAATCCGTTTCACAGTTCAAAAATTCATCCACAGAATAAAAACATTTATCCACAAAATAGTTTCTCAACTCCAGCTTAAATCTCCTAAATGTTAGGTTTTTAAATTTGTTAATTTTCAGAATCTTATTATAACACTTTACGCCGATATAGTTAGGATTTTTCTGACCAATACTTAATCTAGAAAACGGCAAAACCACGTTATTTTTGTTTCTAGTGTCATAATTGTGAACATCTTCTCTTTTAAGCAACGATTCACTTTGTTTCTTTATATGAATTATGAGTGCGTACATGTAGAGGCAAGGAAAAGTCATTATTTTCAAATTCACAAAATGTTCCCTACATGATGCTGTCTGAGGAATCCTTTGTATTGCTCTTATAACCTTTTTTTGGGCCCTGAATACTCTACTCGATCCACAGGCTCCTCCCCAAAATATGATTCCATATGCCAAGGTAGACTGGACTAAGCCGAAGTATATCATTTTAAGAATGCTAGTTGGTACAGTACCTCTAATATTCTTTATCAGAAACACACAGCTACTGACTTTTGGCAGTATGGTGTCAATATGTATGTCCCAGATCAGTTTGCTGTCTGTATGCACTCCCAGAAACTTGGTATTACTCACATTCCTCACAGACTCACCTCCTATACGTATCAGATAACTCTTATTGCTGGTGTTGTTTGCTATATATATATAGGCAGAGCAACCGTTTTTAATGCATTAAGGGTAAGTCCGTTATGCACACACCACCGAGACATCGCCCCAGTCACCACGTTGGCAGCCTGAACTAACCCTGCTTCATCCTTGGCTGAAACAAAAACACTAGTATCGTCTGCATAAAGAATGGTATATCCAAAAATACCCAGAACTTCAGAGATATCGTCAATAAAAACATTGAACAAGGTAGGTGAGAGACAGGAGCCCTGCGGCACCCCACTGCTCACGATCTCGGACCTCGAACGGACACCCGCAATTTCAACCACCTGTGTACGCTGTGTAAGATAGCTACGTATCCATGCGGCCGCTGTTCCTCTTATACCAACAGCATTCAGCTTCAGAAACAAAAGATCATGGCTTATGGAATCAAACGCCTTGCTTAAATCAAAGAAAAGGCCAAGAGCTATCTCCTTATTATTGAGTGACTGGTATAGGTTGTCTAAAGCCTGATTAAGAGCTGTTTCTGTTGATCGACCGATCCTGAATCCATTCTGGTTGCAAGAGAGGATCCTAAATTTTTCAAGATAATTACTAAGTCTCATGTTATATAAGCACTCAAATATTTTACTAAACTGACTTTGTAGTGCCAACGGTCTGTAATTATTTGTATCTTTTGCATCACCTTTTTGTTTATAAATAGGAACTATTTTTGATGTTTTAAGGCATTCTGGAAAAACACCTTCCTCAAAACTCTTATTAATGATCGCGCATAGAGGTTCTGCAATTATTTCAATAATACTCAATACCACATGACCTGGAATGTTATCTGTACCACTTGATTTTTTCCTACAAACCTTTCTGGCAACTCTAATAACTTCGTCAACCGTAGCAGGGAAAAGATAAAAAGATCTTAAAGTAACATTTATGGGAGTTGCTTTTTTCAAGTCAACCGAATCAGATTTCCTAGAGAAACTAATAAAGTAATCACTAAAAGTATTTGCAATATCGGCGGGTGTTGTCTTTAAATGTTGAGAGGCATCAAAAACTTCTCGAATAATCTTTCTATTAGTACTTTTACCAGGATTTCGCTTTTCGTTAATTATCGTCCAACATTCCCTACTCATGTTATCAGCCCGGGTGATTCGGCCGTCGTTATAGAACTTTTTGGCAATCTTAAATTTGTGGCTGTATATTTTTTTTAGTTCTTTGTATTTCTGTGTATAAAAGTTGTTTTGTATTCTTTTATTTAGCACCGCCATCTCTCTAACAGTCTTAGACAGCTCACGAAGTTCCCTATTTATCCACGGTTTAGTATGTTTAGTGCGTTGTGGCGTCTTAAGCAATAATGGGAAAGCAGAATTGAAAATATCCAAAATTGTTTCGTAAAAATTATTGAACAAATTATTACAATGTAGTGGCGAATTCGTCAATGGTAGCCATTGAACCCTATTTATTTGGTTTTTAAACAACATAATATTGTTCGGTGTAAAAGACCTTTTCAATTCCATTGATTTTCGATGTTCATGGTTGAGGTTGTGAAAGCCCTCCAATGTTATGATCTGGTAGCTATGATCAGAGAGGTCACTCTCAATAACAACTGTGTGGTACTCCTCAATATTAGTAAATATATTGTCAATACATGTAGCACTCAACCGTGTTATTCTCGTGGATTCAAAAATTGTTTGATGTAAATCGTACTCTTGGAGAAGATTGGTCAGACCTTTACTGTTTGAATCGGCCATATTAATTAGATTAACATTAACCATAACTACCCACTCGGACACAGGACAAATGAAAATATGTTCTTCTGTTTCTTTTTGTTTTGTAATTTATCTTGTTTCCTTTGAATAATTTTACATATAATGACGATCGTCGAAGTGCCCCTATGTGTGAAGCAGTGCTATAACATGGTTGAGTCACAGTTTATACAGTTGGTTCTCATCGTGACGGTACGTCTCATCTTCATGTCTTCAAAGCAATTCGCCGCCCGTATAGTTCTAGTATAGTATCTTATAGTATATATAGATATAGTATAACATAGTAGCGGGCCAGAAATGTAGCTGGGAATGCGACTAGTCGATAATAATAATAATAATAATAATAGCTTTATTACTCAACAGAACAAGTTCCATTTACAGAGCAATGCACACAAAAATCAACTATAACTAAAGCTTAACTATATTAAATAACAGTAGGTACATCAATAAACAACGAAAATCAACCAAAGTACACAAGTATTAATGAACATCAAGTTCCCTTAGTATTGATTCCGCAGAAGACAATATTTCATTCAGAGAATCAAAAAATATATCACACTGATCATTAACCAAATTAAATTGCTGGCACATAGTATAAATGGGAGATTTTAATATAACATTTGTTCTGGCTCGCTCATTATAAAATGCAATAGAACTTCTAGCATTGATACGCGGAACCAACAGAGATACCTTTTCCAGTAGCTCAGGGCACACTACATCACCACTGAATATCCTATATAGGAAGCTTATACTAAACAAATTTCTCCTTAAACTTTGAAATTGAAATCGGTCAATAAGATATTTGTAAGGTATTCCGCGATCCGGGTAAGTTCCATCAATCTTAAAGCACAAACATTTTAAAAATTTACGCTGAACTTTCTCAATCATTTGAATATCACAGTCATAGCAGGGGTACCAGACCAAAGAGCAATACTCAAGCTTGGATCTTACATATGCAAAATATAGAGAATTCAGAGTAACGACACTCTCGAAATATTTGCTGTTTCTAACAATAAAGCCATAAGCCTTGGTCGCACCAGCCACCATATCTGTAATATGTTCCTTGAAAGTGAAATGCATGTCAAAAGTAACTCGAAGATCTTTAATAGACTCCTTTCGATTAAGAATTACTCCATTTACATTATAATAAAAGATGGTCGGGGACGTTTTGCGGGTATAAGAAACAACATTACATTTCTTAGGATTGAGGGAAAGTCTGTTTTGTTCACACCAAGCATTGACCAATTGAAGACTGCCCTGTAGCGAAACACAATCCTGCGGCGTACTTATCCTTGTAAAAATCTTTAAGTCATCTGCATAAATCAGTTTACTACAATTCAATAATTCTCCCAAATCATTAATAAACAATAAAAATAATAGAGGTCCCAGATTTGAACCCTGAGGTACTCCAGATAGAGCTGTATAATATGTCGATGTATATCCATTGTATGACACAAACTGAACTCTATCAGTAATATAAGATTGCAGAAGACAGACGGCATCAGCGCTAAAGCCAAAATGCGGAAGCTTTTGTATAAGGATTGTATGATCAATTCTATCAAACGCCTTGCAAAAATCGGTGTATACAACGTCAACCTGACCGCGGTTATCCAACGTCCCAGACACGTATTGTGAAAAAATTGACAAATTTGTAAGTGTGGACTTGTGTGCAATGAAACCATGCTGATACTGGACCAGCCCATGTTGAACAATTGGATAAATACGATTGTAAAGAACTATTTCAAGTAATTTAGAAAAATTAGACAGAATTGATATAGGCCTATAATTGGTTATATCCGCACGATCTCCGCTCTTGAAAACAGGACACACCTTAGCATTCTTCCAGACCATAGGAAAAGTATTACGTCTTGATATCAAGTTATAAATTATACACAGAGGAACGCACATTACTGAAATTGTATCTTTGACCAAGAATGAGGGAATCCCGTCAGGTCCGGAAGTAAACCTGTTCTTTAATTTGCGAGCAGCCACAACGATCTCCCCCTCAGTTATATCTCCAAATGTGATATCATTTCCACACAGTAGCGATAATGCATCAACATTACCACAACCCACAGGTCCCACAAAGACACTTTCAAAGTATTTAGCAAACGTTTCAATAATACTTTGTGGATCCTCAATAACATTGTTGTTGTATTGTAATCGTTAAATTTCAGGAGAATCCGTTTGCTGTTCTCATAATAACAAAAATTATGCAACGAGCGCATTCCTTGCCTTTTTCTAAGGATATTGTATTCACAGATAGTACCTCTTGCTGGGATTCATTGAATCATTCCATCACATTTATGCTTACGGCCTGTGCGATTGGAGCGATTCCTTTAGGCGTTATAATAACTAAGGGACAAACAGAAAACCACTATATAGCTGGATTTCAGCTAATTAAAGATAATGTGTCTAATTTCTTCTGTGGACAAGAATATCCTACAATTCTTATGACAAACGATAGTGACGCCGAAAGAAACGCTCTAAAATACGTTTGGCCGAAATCTAAAACGCTTTTGTGTCGCTTTCATGTTTGTCAATCAATTTGGCGTTGGCTTTAGGAAAATAAAAATAATATACCAAAAGAAAGCCGCCAATCATTTTACAAAGATTTCAAAGCAATATTGCAAGCGTCGACCATTGAGGCGGCACAAACAGCATTTGAAAACGCCATTGACAATAATTGAACGATTATCCAGAATGGGCAAAATACATTACAAATTACTGGAATAGAAAAGAAGTTTGGGCATTAGCTTACAGAAATTCATTAACAGACGGACACCAAACAAACAATTTCAGTGTAATTACAGTAAGGTTGTTCAAAGACATTGTCTTAAATAGGAATGAGGCATATAACGCAATAGCATTATTGGACTTTTCCTGTACAGTTATGGAATATTACCAGCGCGTCGTCTGAGGAATTTCATCAATAACCGAGATAGTTCTAATCGTTTACTTCTAAATAAACAACTAAAAAAAATAGCTATCTACAGAAAGAAGAGATAATAAAAATATCGTCCTTTATGTTGTTCCAACCATTAAAAATAATGGAACATTTTATATTTATATTAACGATCTTAACGAGTGTCTGCAAGTTAACAGGTTGTTTTTCGCTGACAATGTCAAGCTGTTCGCCACTATCGTGTCGTACGAGGACTGCATAGGTCTTCAGAGTGAGCTTGAGGCCATGGAGAGTTGGTGTAACAATAACAAGCTATATGTAAATGCATGTCTTATTCGAGAAGGAAAACTGCTTTTAATTTTCAGTATCGACTTGGACAGACTGTTCTCGCGAGATGTGCAACTTCTACCGATTTGGGTGTTACGTTTGACTCGAGATTGTCCTTCGTTCCGCATATTAACTTAAAGGCGAATGAAGCGATTAGGGCTTATGGTTTCATTGTTAGAAATTGGACAGGCTTTAAAAATATTAACGAAAACATTGTATTCCTCTTACGTTCGTTCGAAACTAGAGTATTGTTCAATCATCTGGTATCCTATTTATGAGGTCCATAAGTACGCCATTGAAAAAATTCAAAGGAAAGTCCTTAAATATCTCATATATAAATCTGATGGCGTTTATCCAGCAAGAGGGGTGGATAGTTCGATGCTCTGGAATAGATTTAACGTCAGTAGCTTGGAGTTCTGTAGAATCCTTGCTTCTTTGAAATTTTTGTACGGTCTTTTAAATGGTAAAATCGATTGCTCTGAGTTGCTGGCTGAGATTGATATAAATGTTCCACGCCTGGGGAGTCGTAACGGATCAATGTTTTACTGCAAACGTCCTGTTACTAATCTATACACGAAATCGCCAGTTTTTGTGATGTGCAATAATTTCAATATGATCTGTAACGATTGCGACATATTTGATTGTTCGTTGCACGAGTTAATGGAAACTGCTCGTAGTTTTTTTAGGGTGTGATGTAATGTTAATATAATAGTAATATAATGTAATGAAAGTAAATGTCTACATCTGAATTTAATTTTGTTCAATATTATTCCGTTTAGTTTCTTGATTGTGATTGATTTTAGTTTGTTTTGCTGTAATTTGATTTATTATCTTTATTATTGTTTATTATTTATAATGTTGTATTATATGTTGCTCTGTAAAGGGATTTATTCTGTTGGGCAATAAACGCTTATTTATGACGTAGATATCCAGGCAGACTTTTGTAGTTGCGAAGAAGGCAGACTAGGAAGGTTCTGCAAACATCAAACTGCTGTTTTAAATTTTTACGGAGTGTCTTGTACCAACGCGCTTCTGCGGAAGCATGCCTATATATGGCTAAGCTAGCGTTTTGTGGTAATGTCCAGCCGATATAATTCTACGAACCCTTCGTCTCAGAACCAGAACCAATCAACGAACTGTGGCATTGTAACTGAAAGTAATGAATTTATATCACCACAAAATAATTTAGTCCCACAAATGCCAGAAGTAGAAAAACTCTCAGATAGAACTGAAATGGCCTCAAGTGCTGGGAATTCCCTCAAATTTCAGAATGTTGTTGATCTATTGCTTTCTCAAAATTGCGAATTTTGCACTTCTACTTCAACCAATCAAATGATTTTTAAACGATTAAAGCAGGTGAAGACAAGCACAGCTTGGGAAAGTTTTTTGTGTACTGCAGGAAGTTCGTGCCCCCAGAGAGGCAAAAGTCCACCATTAAAGTTCAGCCTACAGCTTTAAATAGAAGAAAAGTCGGAATAACAAGAGGAAGCAAAAAAAGGCCGGTCAGTCGTCCAGCAAATGGAGAACCTGCCAAGAAAATACCAAAGAAAAAACATAATGCTTTTGCTCATCCTTTACAAATTCTGTTTAACAAATCACTTAATTGTAAAACATTTCCTGAAGCATGGAAATTTGCTCGCATCTGTCCTATTCATAAGTCGGCTGAAATCGATCAAATCAGAAACTATCGTCCTGTTTCCATTTTACCCAATTTCGCTAAAGTATTTGAAACTACACTTCACAGAAAAATATTTAACCAAGTAAAGCACGACATTGACTCTAAGCAGCATGGTTTCTTCCAGGGACGATCCACAGTCACTAATCTAACGTGTTTTTTTCAGGACGTGTTTTCCGCTGTCGGTGGCGGCATGCAACTGGATGCTATCTACACCGACTTTTCGAAAGCGTTCGATAAACTTGATCACTCCCTGATACTGCAGAAGATGTGCAATGTTGGCTTTGATGAGGATCTCCTGGTGTTTTTTTATACTTATCTAACTAATCGTAAACAATTCGTTGAGTACAGTGGACATAGGTCTGATTATTTCATACCCACCAGTGGTGCCCCACAGGGCAGTTGTCTTGCTCCCCTTATTTTCTCCATTTTCATTAATGACATATCGGAAGGCTTTTTGAGCAGTTACTTGATTTTTGCTGATGACTTCAAGATTTACAGGGCTGTTCGATCTCTTGCTGATTGCGAATTGTTGCAGGCTGATCTGTCGAGGCTCGAGCTGTGGTGCCATACTAACAAACTGCCTTTGAATGTAGGAAAATGCAAACTTGCTGTATTCTCCAGGTCGCAGAGCACACTTATGTTTCCCTACCGGTTATGTAATACCATTCTTGACTCGTATGAGGTCGTCAAGGATTTGGGAGTCTATGTGGACACCAACTTACAATTTACAACACATGCACAGCACCTACTATGTGACTCTTTTCGTATGCTTGGTTTTTTGTTTCGAATAACTAAAGAATTTAACAACGTTGAGTGTCTGACCAATTTGTTCAATGCGTTGATCAGATCTAAGCTTGAGTATGCTTCCAATATATGGTCTCCCATATATCAAGTACATATAAGGCAGGTTGAGAGTGTTCAGCGTAGATTTCTCAAGTACTTAGCGTTGAAAATTGATGGACATTTTCCATCCCGCGGATATGATCATCGCATGCTCCTTGGCAGATTTAACATGAACTCTTTGGCTACACGTAGATTATATGCTGGACAGGTGTTCCTCTTTAAAATAATTAATGGTATGATTGACTGTCCTCAGCTGCTGGAGCGGATTGGTTTCAACATTCCACGGTTTTATTCCAGAAACGCTAGGTTATTCCATATCCATACACTTCGTACCAACTATGAGTATAGGGCACCTCTATTTAGAGCATTACAAGAGTGCAATGCGCGAGGGATCAGCAGTGAGGTCCATTACTTTGACCAAACACTGCGTGGGTTTAGGGCCCAGTTGTCTCGCCTCCTATATCGCTCCGAAGATTAGCTTACTGTGAGATCTTATTTATTATATACGCATATTCTTTTCCTAAATTAATTTCGATGTCGTTAGTTTTAACTCAATAATGTTTATGTTTGCTATCTTAGTATTGGTAACAATTTTTAGTGTTATTGTTTCTTGGATAATGTAAAGTAATTTCCTAAATATGTACAATATTTTTAAGAGTTTGCCTTGTAATTGGGTGTTAAACCTGTTAGGCAAGTTTAAATAAATAAATAAATAAATAATCTTTCCCAAAATGTAAAAACAAATAAACCCAATGCAATTAAACATGGTTCGTCCCACTGAATTAGAATAACCTTTTTTATTTTGTTATTTTATTTAATAAACATATTTATGTTTTTGCTCTAAAATGTATATTTTCTTTGCTCAACAAAACTTGGATTACAGCATATTCGCACCCTTTTCAAAATATGTCAAAATACTGTCACTTAATTTAAAATATAGTTTTAAAAAATAATTGACGCCTAACTCTGCTGCAACAATTATTACATTCCGTAAGTATGCAGGGCACCGACTTACATTCCGTACGCACATATAGCACTTGACGTTTATTGGCTTAAATTTTAAATCGGCCAATGGGATTAAGCTAGGTGCCGTATACATGTACGGAATGTTTAAATGCGTACGGGTTTGACGAGGCAAAGCTTTCATCAGCTCTTGTCTCTTGCATATGACAATTATTGTTATTTCTCATTCAATAATCGATTCTTCAAACAGATTTTCGGTACCCCCATGGGCTCACCGATCCGTCCCTCTTAGCCCAAATTATTATGGATACACTACCGTTCGAAATTCGGTTTCTCTACAAATTTGTAGATGATATAATAACGTCAATTCCGGCAGACAAAATCAATGAAACTCTGCACATATTTAACGCTGTGAACAATCATATACAGTTTACAGGGGAAACTGAAACAAATAATTGTGTGCCCTTTTTGGACACCTTGGTCATAAGATCTTCAAATAACCAAGTGAAACTAGATTTGTACCAGGAACCTACGTCGTCTGGGAGGTTCTTGAACTTTCACTCGAATCATCCAATGAATCAAAAAGTTAATACTGTTTTAGGAATGAGGAATCGAATTCGACACATTGTGCATGATGAATTTATAAATGAAAATCTTCACAAACTTTTCCATATTTTCGCTAACAATGGTTATCCGAAAAGGTTATTGAGGCAGTTGATTTACAACTCCAATATCTTTGATGGTCCTACTGAAGATCAGTACCCCAATGCAATTCAGTATAGAAAAATACCATACATTGAAGGCCTAACGAATCATGTTATAAATAATTTTAAACCGTTTTCGAATATAAAAATTGCGAAATATAATACCTTGAAAATACGAAATATTTTCACTAAAGTGAAGGATAAAACTCCACTATTGCAAAATATCAATGTTGTCTATAAAATTCCGTGCAACAATTGTAATAAATGCTATATAGGACAGACCGCACAAAACCTGCAACAACGGATAACACAACACCAAAAGTGACACCCGAATTGATAAAAAAACCTGTGCACTTGCCATCCATGCGATTGACTTGGATCACATTTTTAACTATATTATGCTTTTAGTGTCCTTCGCAAATACGAATTGTTAGACTGTTTCATAGGGTAGAGGACAAAGAAAAACACCAGAACTATTCAAAAATGCGACGTTTCGCAGCTATATTGCTGCTTCCTCAGGCACTACAATGAAAATACAAAATTACACAATCTTACAACTAAGTACAGCAAAATAAAATTACTATGTTCAAATTACGACACAAAATGAATCCATAAAAATGTAAAAAATGTAAAAAACATCAATAACTAAAATTACCTTAGGCGTAGTCAGGTACAAAAAACAAAAAACAAACAATAATATTGATCTTCAATGAAACTTATCGATACGTACATACTGTGAGAATATTTCATGATCCTAACACAAATAAAATACTCATTTAAATTTTGGTATCGCATAGCAATTATACAAAAAAAAAAAACGATACAAAAAACAGTTCCCTTCTATGTAAAAAAAAAAAAAAAAAAAAAAAAAAAAACCACCAAAATTGATAGATAAATCCATCAACTCAATGTGTACCGAGTGCACGCTATATATTACATGGGTTATCGTAAAAGTACCGAATAGTCAACTAACAAAAGTATGACGATAAACCACAAACATTTCCCCCGTTTTAAACACTCGAAACCCTATACCTTTCTATCACATTGTTATAGATATTGCTCAAGTTCTGTGTATCAGTGCGTAAATTGATTGTGTCATTCAATTGAATATGAATCATTTCAGATATATTTCTCTTTAGCCAGTGGCTTTCCCTATCCAACACCCTCAGGTCGTCAAACAAAAAACTGTGACCAGTCTCAAAATGATGAGCGGACAGAGCGGTCTTATCCCTTTCAGTATTACTATTGCGACAGTCACTCATATGTTGGCTAACTCTCCTCTGAATGTATTGCTTCGTTTGTCCAACGTACATTTTACCACATTCACATGGGATTCCGTACACAACACCTGAGAGTTTATCCTTTGGAGTTTTTTCCTTTAATCTGGTATGGAAAACTCCATTTATAGTCTTTAAGTTGTAGAAAGCCAGGCTTACTGGCGTATCTCTGAAACACGCCCCAATCCTTTGTGACAAGCCCTCAATAAATGGGAATCTAAAATATCGGCGTTCAACCAAAGTACCATCCTCATTTGGGACGGACGAAGTCCTGTGAAACAGATCAATACACCTGTTGACGAAGGATCCCGGATAGTTATTCTGTTTCAAAATCTTCCTAATCACGGACAAATTGCCCTCGTGGAACGAGCAATGACTTAATTTCAAAGCCCGAAATAAGAGATTATGCACGACAGCCATTTTCTGTTTAACAGGATGGTTTGAATAATAGTTCAGGACTCTACCAGAACTAGTAGGCTTCTGATACCAATTTGTCGTCATAGAACCGTCAGGGTCCCGATTAACCATAACATCAAGAAAAGGAATACGGAAATCTTTCTCTGACTCGATAGTAAACCTCAAGCTTGGGTGATAGTCATTAAAATACTGCAACACTATCGAAAAAGAGTTCTTTGGGACTGGTAATCCTGCGAGTCCTATACTGGCTGGTCTGGTGATGAACGATTTAGTAGAAAGCGTTTTAAAAGTGATTCCATTTCATATACCGTTTATTAAAATTTATGTTGATGATACTTTATTGGCAGTCCCAAAGAACTCTTTTTCGATAGTGTTGCAGTATTTTAATGACTATCACCCAAGCTTGAGGTTTACTATCGAGTCAGAGAAAGATTTCCGTATTCCTTTTCTTGATGTTATGGTTAATCGGGACCCTGACGGTTCTATGACGACAAATTGGTATCAGAAGCCTACTAGTTCTGGTAGAGTCCTGAACTATTATTCAAACCATCCTGTTAAACAGAAAATGGCTGTCGTGCATAATCTCTTATTTCGGGCTTTGAAATTAAGTCATTGCTCGTTCCACGAGGGCAATTTGTCCGTGATTAGGAAGATTTTGAAACAGAATAACTATCCGGGATCCTTCGTCAACAGGTGTATTGATCTGTTTCACAGGACTTCGTCCGTCCCAAATGAGGATGGTACTTTGGTTGAACGCCGATATTTTAGATTCCCATTTATTGAGGGCTTGTCACAAAGGATTGGGGCGTGTTTCAGAGATACGCCAGTAAGCCTGGCTTTCTACAACTTAAAGACTATAAATGGAGTTTTCCATACCAGATTAAAGGAAAAAACTCCAAAGGATAAACTCTCAGGTGTTGTGTACGGAATCCCATGTGAATGTGGTAAAATGTACGTTGGACAAACGAAGCAATACATTCAGAGGAGAGTTAGCCAACATATGAGTGACTGTCGCAATAGTAATACTGAAAGGGATAAGACCGCTCTGTCCGCTCATCATTTTGAGACTGGTCACAGTTTTTTGTTTGACGACCTGAGGGTGTTGGATAGGGAAAGCCACTGGCTAAAGAGAAATATATCTGAAATGATTCATATTCAATTGAATGACACAATCAATTTACGCACTGATACACAGAACTTGAGCAATATCTATAACAATGTGATAGAAAGGTATAGGGTTTCGAGTGTTTAAAACGGGGGAAATGTTTGTGGTTTATCGTCATACTTTTGTTAGTTGACTATTCGGTACTTTTACGATAACCCATGTAATATATAGCGTGCACTCGGTACACATTGAGTTGATGGATTTATCTATCAATTTTGGTGGTTTTTTTTTTTTTTTTTTTTTTTTTTTTTACATAGAAGGGAACTGTTTTTTGTATCGTTTTTTTTTTTTGTATAATTGCTATGCGATACCAAAATTTAAATGAGTATTTTATTTGTGTTAGGATCATGAAATATTCTCACAGTATGTACGTATCGATAAGTTTCATTGAAGATCAATATTATTGTTTGTTTTTTGTTTTTTGTACCTGACTACGCCTAAGGTAATTTTAGTTATTGATGTTTTTTACATTTTTTACATTTTTATGGATTCATTTTGTGTCGTAATTTGAACATAGTAATTTTATTTTGCTGTACTTAGTTGTAAGATTGTGTAATTTTGTATTTTCATTGTAGTGCCTGAGGAAGCAGCAATATAGCTGCGAAACGTCGCATTTTTGAATAGTTCTGGTGTTTTTCTTTGTCCTCTACCCTATGAAACAGTCTAACAATTTTTAACTATGCTGAAGCTGGCATTCTTGAGGTTGAGAGAATCTTCCTAAACGTTTCTTTCTTGAAATGGTGCACATTAACGGCACACCTGATACAATTAATTCGAGATCTGACATTGGTCAGTTGAGCGTTATTTATTGTAATATATTAAAATAAGAGGATAAATATTGTATATTAGGGGGACTCTCTTATTCTCACACTGTACCTAGACGAACTATAGTATTATCAAAAGCTTTTAAAAAAATTTCCCAAATGTTGCTTGAAAGAACCAATACATTCCTCAGTTATTCTATGTATGTGTAAAAATTTAAATTAGTTTTATTTGCGTGACGTATCATGTTGTTTAGTCAAATGTTTATGTTTTTAACGTGCATAATGATGTCTAAAGTTATAATTTTTAATTGATTTACTCTCAATGTAAGTGTTAAACTATTTTTATTATGACCATTCAAGACATGTATGCAGTTAGAAGTTTTAAGGAAAATTATAAAAATAAATTGTCTCTTTTTCACTGTATCCTCCTGAAGATGTTGGAAATCCCGACGAAATATAGGGGTTTATATAATTAAATGAGTGTTTATTAATCAACAGTAATTTTTAACAGACCGATAACCCGTAATGAATTGGTTAACCCAGTTTAATCTTAGTTTGATAATTTAAGTACGGTCGAAAAGATATATATATATATATGATGAGCAAAAGAGAAATAACATTGCATTATGGCAGTGTGTAGTCTATGTTGCCTTTGAATTAAAAGGTCGAGGCGTAGCACAGCACATAGGAAGCAAGGCATGTACGAATTAAAGAAGTTTCTTTCATGTGCCACGATAGTTTAATTGGTTAAAACACCTGACCGGCAATTGGGAGATGTTGGTTCAAATCCAGCTTGTGTCACGAGATTTTTTTGATTCGTACAAGTTAGTTTATTTCATTTTTCTTTGTATATCGGTGATATACTATACTCTGTCAACTTAGTTGAATATCTTTGTTTGTTTATTTATATATATATATATATATGTATACTCTATGAATTATCTCGACCGTACTTCAATAATTTGAGAAATTATATTGGGTAAATCGGTCTGTCATGAAATAATGAATACTCATTTATCCTTATACCTCTATATTTCGCCAAAACATTCGTGGCTTTTCCTCTGGCTTTTCCTCCTGATGAAGCCACGAATGTTTTGGCGAAATATAGAGGTATAAGGATAAATGAGTATTCATTATTTCATGACAGACCGATTTACCCAATATAATTTCTCAAATTATATATGTATATATATATATACAAAGAAAAATGAAATAAACTAACTTGTACGAATCAAAAAAATCTCGTGACACAAGCTGGATTTGAACCAACATCTCCCAATTGCCGGGTGACCCAAAATAAACAGCGCAATAGATTTTAACCAACAGAAAAATATATACATACCCATCTTGGTGCTAATATTTTCAACATTTTCTTTATAACTCCTCTGATAGGAACACAATCTTCTTTTGTTTTAACGCACAGTTGACAGAACCCATCTTGTCGCATCCGAATTTGATAAGAATCAGAAGTCTTAATTGTTTTCTGGTTCTAAAAAAGGGTTTTTTTTCTATTTAAAAAAACAATCACCAAAATTCAGTAATATAATAATACAATGATAAGAATGTGGCAAGGATTTTTGGGAATAATATTTACTGAGGACTGTACCAGCTGCATTCGATGATCATACAAAATTAATTAAAATTAGAAAACATGAGAGAATCCAAACAAACCCCTGGTTATGCACGACTGGCAAGTATTAAATAATAGGTACTAAGTATTTAGAATTACTACAAATATTCCACGAAACCATGAAGCTTTTGTGTTCCGTGGTATACTGTGGTATACATGGTTTCGTGGAATATTTGTAGTAATTCTAAATACTTGGTATACATATCATAGACACACAGACTACATTGAAAATATCGGTACTTACTTCTTTATAGTAATCAGTAGCTTCTAGTGAAGGTGGATCAACCCTTTCCTCCGTCCGCATTAAACGACCCTCACGACACAACCGACTTCGTTCAGTCGTAAATCTTGCTGTTTTAGTAAGTTGCATCCTTTTAGCTGCATGTTTTTCTTTTAATCTTCTACGTGCACGGTATCTCTCTTCAAAACTCTGAGGCTTTACAGAAGTGGATATTTGCAGATCCATGGTGCCTACTTTATCTATAACCAAATGTTAGCGTTTACTTATTTGTTAAAATTTGCCTATCGCTAAAGCAAACACAATAGACGCAGCTATATAAGATTAAACAGGACTAAGGAACGAACTAAATGAGTTATGTGGTCCGAGGATATGGAGGTAGTAGGGTAAGTACTGCATTAAATCCTATGGCGAATCAAACCGAATTGTTAAAGTGGTCATAGGTTGTGTATTCAATTAAGTAGGTACAATTAATATTAAATTACTTATTTAAAAATAATCTTCTATTAAAAACTTATACATTTTACGTGCAACATTTGCATAACAATGCGATGTATAGCTCACTTTTTGCTGACGTACCTAATGCCCGTTTGCACCACATACACTTTAAGTAGAGAATAGTTAAGGGTCATCTAAATTTTAAGAACGGAATTGATTCCACCGAATCATGAGTAGATAGCACTTAGTTAAGTATCGGGTAAATTTGTCAACATAGCAAATTTAAGGTAGCCGACAATGAAGAGGAGTTTTTTGGTCGGGCAGTAGGTAATATTTTAACTTTTAACCTCTTCAGTTTTGTTTTCATAATAATTCATAATGTAAACATTAATTTTGATTGTGAATGTGAACGAAAATTATTAAATACTAGAGTTAAATTGTGTCCGTAAATATAATAGAAACAAAATTATTTTGTGGCATAGCGGACAAAATGACTGGGTTTACCTACACAAGGGACTTTGTTTAGACTGAGGCCCTGCTAAATTACACAAAAGTCCCTTGTGTAGGAAAAACCAGTCATTTTGTCCGCTATGCCACAAAATTATTTTCATTTTATTATTTAATACATTTTTTTAATATAACATATAATACGATGGAAGTTAGTGATACATAAAAAAAGAGAAGACCTCCAAACTACACTTCCAACGAGAAAGAAGTTCTTCTATCGATAGTGTTGGATCATAGTTATTGTGGCATCATTCAAATTAATAAAATTAACTTTTTGTTATTATTTTCCATTGTTAAATTTATCTATTCTTATTGTTATATATTTGAAATGTATTTATTACATATACATAGTATTTGATCTGTTTCTATTATAAGATTTAGCTAGATGAGTGCTACTACTACTTACATATTTTATGATTTATATTCAAAAATAGTTTTAGTTTATTATTTACCTGGGAACATAAGTAGAGTTGTTAGCTTATTTATTCTTTTGTGGATTAATAATTAAATAAACTGTAAACGTGAAGTTGTTATGGTTTTAATACATAGGTATATACCTCTATTATTATTTTTTAATATCGACTATTTCCTCAGTACCTCTATATATATATATAATAGGTATGTTAAGCACAAAGACGCTTTTCGGTCTTTCCTACTAAAATATCTTCTATTGAAAGCTGTCATAGCTCATCAAATTCTAGTAAAAATGCTCAATTTGGTCTAGGATAGACCGAATTGTAGTCTTCGTCAGTCGAAATCTTTGAAAAAAATTTAAATTGTCCATATCTAAAAATAATTCGGCCTTTCATAAACCCTCCTTGGAAATCCATGTTCAATTAATTCGAAAACATCAAGATCCTCGTCAAATAATTCCATATTTTTAATTTTTTAATCGCCACACACAGTAAACAACCCAATAATGAAAAATATAAAAGCAATATTGAGGTTAGAATTCCATTTAAGAAGAGATTTCTCGAGTCAACTTATGCCCGTTGGCACCACATACAGTTTAAGTAGAGAATAGTTAAGGGTCACCTAAATTTTAAGAACGGAATTGATTGCATCGAATCATGAGTAGATAGCACTTAGTTAAGTATCGGGTAAATTTGTCAACATAGCAAATTTAAGGTAGCCGACAATGAAGAAGAGTTTTTTGGTCGGGCAGTAGGTAAGCATACGTTAATTTCCTTTTATACCGAGCCAATGGGAACGTTCGCCCTTGGGTCGTGTTTCCGTGGGTGGCCGTCGCGGATCGGTGGCGTGCATTTCGCTTTGTTTTTGCTGTTTGAATATTTTGGCGCCATAAGCTAGTGCTCAGAATAGTATAAACAACTGAATCTGTTACTAGATAAAAAGCAAAAACAAACTCGTTTATAACAGCAATAATTTTTATTGCTACATATAAAATAATAATTTATAAGTATAGTTGCGAATAGTTGTTATGGTTTTAATTTATTGTTGTTGATACCCTAGCTCAATAATTTATACCTCTATATAATAGTAATAGGTATGTTAAGCACAAAGACCCTTTCTGGTCTTTATCTTCTAATGAAAGCTGTCATATCTCATCAAATTCTAGTAAAAATGCTCAATTTGGTCTAGGATAGGCCGAATCGTAGGCTTCGTCAGTCGAAATCTTTGAAAAAAACTTAAATTTTCCATATCTTAAAAATAATTCGGCCTTTCATACACCCTCCTTGGAAATCCATGTTCAATTAATTCGAAAACATCAAGATCATCATCCAATAATCCCATATTTTTAATCGCCACACAATGTAAACAACCCAATAATGAAAAATATAAAAGCAATATTGAGGTTAGAATTCCATTTAAGAAGAGAATTTTCGAGTCTTAACTTAAGGAACACTTAGGCAAATTTAAAGTGACGTTTTAACGTGGTGCAATAAAAAATAGATGCTAAGCGACTCTTAGAACAAATCGTGACTTAAAATATTCTTCAACACTTCACTTAAGTGACACTTAGGCAAATTTAAAGTGACGTTTTAACGCGGTGCAATAAAAAATAGATGCTAAGCGCCTCTTAGAACAAATCGTGACTTAAGCGGTATGTGGTGCAAACGGGCATAAGTAGTTAAAGATGGGTACATCATTTCAGTCAAGTCTCGATAAGATATAATAAGGGTGGTATTATAATAATTACCATTCTCACTCTCCCAATTTATCACGTTATGCAGTGACACAGCATATATACCTGAGATAGTCCCTTCACAACCCAACAGGCCTACACAGTCAGTTTGTTACACTTTTACCCAAAAATCTACTGGTTTCATCCACTTTTTATTTTATTTGTTAGCAAATATTTATTTTAATAACAGATTCTTCTTTTTATAATTAGAATTCACTTACCTACTGATATATAGATATTTAGTTCATCCAGTCACAGTTAGGGATGGCAACGATATATCGATATATTAAAAATATCGATATATTTTTTTAATATATCGATATATTTTAATCGATATATTTCTTTCGATATATCGAAACAAATATCGATATATACAACACGATATATCGGTACATTATCAAAATAAATGTATCTGCTACAGCTGCTTTCTTTCGCTAGTTTTATTGATCCGGATTTATTAATCAGGATTTGTTGGATTTCTGAAGGCTCGATAAGTTTACCTAAAAGAGGCAAGGGGATTACGTATCCGGATCGCGATAGACGCTAAAGTGGGGATGAATCAGAAAATGCGTTTTTAGCGAAAGAACATGTGAATCCAAACACGTTTGGATCCTGAAATCAGTAGCGAAAGAAAGCAGCTTACATACACAGGTTTAAAACTTAAATGTCCTTGTTGTGTTGCCGTAGCAATCGACGCACACAACAAAAAATCGAAATTGTCTAACAGGAAATAGATTATCAAAATTATTATTTCTAAGTTGTGTTCCAGAAAATTTTGAATTAATTGACCTAACCTAATGTAATTATTTCTAACAAATATTCTTACGTTTGCATATGTATTTTCAGGCAAATAAATTTTAATGAATACTATTTTATTTCATTATTAGAATCTTTAAAATTTCAGGTTTATTTACAACTACAATCCACTCTAAAATAAAAATATAGCAAATATATCGATATATATAAAATATCGATATTTTTCATTCGATATATCGAGTATATCGATATATAGTTTCGATATATCATTTGATTCAATATATCGATATATTTATTTATTTTGCCATCCCTAGTCACAGTTTTAGGGTAAGCATGCAGTATAGTTGTACTAAATTATGGTCTGACCGCGCCGCTGCGCAGTCAGACGAGTTTTGGGAGTTCAGATTGTAATCGAAGTGTGGTGTTGCCAGGTTTAAAACACACATATTATGTTGAAACGGTTAAATATTTGGCGCTTAATTTTTGACCGTTAAATGTAAATGCTACTCTAGGTTATACACCTATTTGTTATATTTATGTGGATTAGTTCGCTAGCAGTCATCGTTAGGTAATCATTGCAGGAGGTTAAGGGTAAAATGCTGAGTATGGAAGGTTAGGTAGCAGGCAGGGATGTGTTGTAAGGGTGTAATAGTAATTATCAGGAAGAGTTAGTAAAGGAGGGTGGGTGTAGAAAGCTGGATTGAGATGAGATGTAGTAGGCAGATAGTTGTTATATTAGTTCCATAGCAGTCATTATTAGGACAACACATCCCTGCCTGCTACCTAACCTTCCATACTCAGCATTTTACCCTTAACCTCCTGCAATGATTACCTAACGATGACTGCTATCGAACTAATATAACAACTACGTGCCTACTACATTTCATCTCAATCCTGCTTTCTACACTCACCCTCCTTTACTAACTCTTCCTGATCATCACGATTACACCCTTACAACACATCCCTGCCTGCTACCTAACCTTCCATACTCAGCATTTTACCCCCAGCAATGATATAATAATTACATCCACTGTATAAATTTATAATATCATAAAATTGTATTATTCATTCTATCAGTCGATATAGTGACTAGATACCAACCTGGCAACATCGTTAGAGTAGTGACACTTTTTCACATAAAATTCGTCTGACTGCGCAGCGGCGCGGTCAGACCATAATTTAGTACAACATTAGGGTTATTCTTTCGTAGTGATTGATCTGAACAAGTGAATGTGATTAAACTGAATGTGATTATACTGAACATTTGGCGACACCGAAAGATCAGCTTTTTTGTGATTGTCGTTCACTTAACCTCGAAATATTGTGAAAACAACCAAATCTGCTCTGAAAACTGGAAAATTATTTCTTCCATGATATTATTATCCATGTTTTAAACTATTACAATGTATTGGTTTGATTCGAAATCATATTTCAATTATTATCTCTCAATATTCAATACTTTTAGAGGTTAACTGTTAACGGAACGAACTAACCGGTACCTAGAGGTTGATCAGTAAGCGGAAAGGAAGGTAGGAATTTTAATCAGTTTGGTAGAAGTGACCGATGTCGAAAGAATACGCACAATCGTGAATGAACTGACAATTTTCAGATTGTTCACTTAGTTCAGTACGAAAGAATAACCCTATTATTGCCAATCGCTAATTAAAAAGATTTATGGAATAGGCTAAAAATAACTAAAAAAAAAACGCCGAAATTCCGAAATTGTGGCTGTTTGCTTTTGCATTTTGCCTCATCAAGGCGCATTATGTACCTTGGGCGGTCATGTCTGTCATATCCCCAAAAAAAAAGAAGAGGCAAAAAACAATTTGACAATTGAAATCACTAAAAACATAGTCGGCCAAATTATACCAAATTATCCCAAATAATTTGTTGTTAGAAAATTACACACAGTGACCTCAAAATATCCCAAATTGGAAACACTGCCTATCTGAATTGTTGTGAAGCCGACTCTGACAGATATTCCCACTACGAGAAACGTCATTTGCGAAAACAGACGCTGTTGCGAAATCTCCTAATTTTAAAAAAATGTTTCGTTCATATTGCTGAAAACTAAACAGTATGCAATTTTACCGATAACATTTAATTATTTGATTTTGTCAAGCAGTTTCGTATGATGCAACATATGGATTTATTTATAAAACAGATATGTCGCATAAATTCTGTAAGGCAAACGACAAAATAGTTTTAAATATGGCAGCTCTGTACTGAAAATAAGTTACTGAGGAGCATGTGTAGTTCGTGAAATCTCTGCATACCCGTTACTCTTTTTGGTATTCGGCTGGATTTAATTAGCATTCTAGAGTACATATATAATATAAGATTTCTATGGGAATAGCAATGTCATTTTACTGCGTTGGCTATTTGGAGATTCGGTCCTAATAGTCTTAAAACTTCGAAAAGCATACACTAATATACACGACAGACTAAACACTTTATTATTTAAGGTTAGTAAAGGTTTAATAGGTTATTTTTGTTGTTATTTATTTTATGGTTCACATTCACGGAGCCGATCATAACGCATGCGCAAAGTTCAAATATCCGAGAAAACATAAACTTAAACCAACTTTTGGGTATTTACCCAAATCTCTCTCGCACGAAAGGCAGCTTATAAGGTCTGTCACCTTAGACAAGTAAAGAGAGAGGACACGTAATTGTGCCGGTCGTTGTGTTACCACCTAGCACATATCCCTTAGATTCAGAGGCGTAACATCTTTGAATAAAAAATGACAGGAAGGACTATACTAGCAAAAAATGCTGATCAGACTGGATGTTGCATATGGCGGACCAGTATATCCGGTTTCACAGTGGCGCAGGTCCATAAAATATTATTAATAAGCTATAACAAATATTTCTTGAATTCATTACTATTTTATACAAAATATTTTCAATCTGATGGAAGTAGGGAAAAGGGTAAATAATAAACAAAACTGAGAAAAACAATAACTTATTTATTGACTTTTAAATAAAATTAATTTTGTGTATTATATACTTCTTCTTTTTTCGTCATTTACTGTATTTTTACAAACATAATTTATTCTCGTGGTAAAATAACAATTGGAAATACCTATTATTTCTCATGCAAAATCTAAAATGAATCTACACCCGTTAAATATAAAACATAACTGTCTGTTTTATTTACATAGCAAATATTCTTAATTTTAACCTGTTCTACGCCAGTGACCAAGCCATCTTTTTGTAAATGTCATCGAAAAAATAAGATTTATTTCGAAATTTTAGGGATATATTACAAAACCTCTTGATTAAAATTACTTACTAGTGAAACTTAACTCCAGAATTTGTATTTTTAGGTGTCCGGGAACAACCACAAGCTGCACAACTAACCCTGTTGATTATTGTCTTTGAATTAGATTATTATTGTCTTCAAATAACACTATTTTAAGTATTTACACTGATGCTATTGTTAATATTATTGTAGTATAATAATTATTCACTCATAAATACACAAAATTCGCTTATATTCATTAACTAAAGCATCCAAAACTGCAAAAAACCGTAAAACATACAACTTTGCACAACGAACAACCAAAACAATGAATCTATAATGTGGATGTCCAACATGGCCGTTTCCGGCAGAAATTTTATTTACCACAGTCAGCGCAAAGCTCCTTCCTGTCACTTTTTATTCTTAGCGTAAGATACATAACTTATGTGATATATTTTTGAAATTTTATTTAATTTTGAAGATTAATAGTTTTGATAAAAAAAGATATGGACATGTGGGTATGGATAATTTAATTGATAAATGAAACAACATAATATGTTAATTGTATTTCCTGAACAATACAAACATAAAATTAACAATATAGGTACTGCAGTAGACACAACAAAAATACATAACGTTTTTATTGTCATTTAAATAGAATGAGTGTTGTTAATTGATTGGACGAAACATGTCGTGTGATTTTGAAATATAAATTTGTATATTATAAAAGTTTGGAAATATTTAAAACTAAAATTGTTTTATTTTACGCAGCAATATTTTCTTTGTTTGTCAAGTTTATTAAATAGTATTTTTTATTTTGTCTCGATACAAAAGTTCCTATTTCTAAAAAGTATTTATTTTTTATTTAAAAAAAAATAGGTTGAATGTAGGTAAGTAATTATTTATATATTAAAGAAATTTGACCAGTCTAGTTTTATTTATTTTTTCGCCTTACCTAATTCTGCGCAAGTATTCATTATTCATATTATTTCATAATATTTATCTAAGAAAGCAAATTTTCATTTTGATAAATAAATACTTCTAATTATAATATGGTATAAATTGGGTTTATATTACTCAGATCAGCATTGTTGTTAAAAAAAAAATAAGGTTATTGTAAGTATCTCAAAAATTTAAACTAACTTTTAGCATTGCTAAAAGTGTAATTATTATAAAACTGAAACAAACACGAAAACTAAATAATTAAAAATAAAAACATTTTGCAGCTGCCAACATAAAACAGCGGTCTCTTATTGGCCTGAATTTAATATTCCCGCTTTAATAGACGAATCGTAGTTTAACACCAGATTTGTTTTCCCACAGTTGGCATAACAATAGACGAACATGGCGGCGCCCGTCTCATCTTCCGGAAATCGTATACGCAGCAGAAATATATAATCTATAAGCATCGATACCAAGTCAAGTATCGCATTTCGGTATCTATATTTACTACTTGGTATCGAAAGTCTAGGATCGATACTTCAAATATCGTTACTCGATACTAATTAAAAAAAATATATTTTTGATATAAGAATTAAAGCCATATGGGGCTGAGATGTCCACATGTTCAAGCACATGTCGATGCGATCATGGTATTCAAGTACCTGGTCGCGTGGATAGTGATTGGATGGGTGAGCGGTGCTTCCGGTCGAGTCGGTAGACTTGCCAATGCCAAGTAGTTATTGACTACATAGTCGTGGGTGCTGGCGAATGGCAGTCGAAGACCGTGGTTTGAATTCCACGCTAAATTGTAGGTCCATACTTTCGCTGGCTGGATGTCAATTCCATTTGCAAGGTACCAATTATTGGAAAAAAAATTAAAGCGATTTTTTGAAATCGAAGTAGGTTTTGCACCAATGTTACAAATATAATATATATTATCATTGCTGTTGTTAATATGCCTTTTAATTTTTAGTGAGATTAAAATAAATAATGTAAACATTGCTCCGCTTAGGGGACTGAGGCGTCATGATAATTAAAATTTATACATAAAACAATAATTTAACTTATCAGTTTTACTTTTAAACTTCTAACTCTTTCTATCTAGCTCTAGTGCCAAAATGTCTTCTACAGAGAAATGTATACTACGTAACTGGAATGGCCTCGAATTAAGAATAAGGTGCACACACAGAAATCTTATATTATATATATATATACTCTAGAATCATAATCCCGTAGTACAAAAATGTAACCAAAAGTGTAGAGCTGTCCATAATGCACATGATCACCAGTAACTTATTTTTCAACAGGACCGGCTTTGATTAAATGTAATATTACTGTTCTATATTTAAAATTAAATTTTACCATTTGGTAACATTCAAATAAAAAAATGGAATAAAGGAATTTAAGAAATAAAAAATTACATTAAATATCTAAATACTTTATTGTCTAACAGGTACAACCCAATAATAATAAATCTAAGCAGAAACGAGAAATAAGTAAAAATTCTAATACTGGAAAATATCTTAAGGACTTGAGCATTCTAATTATTTATTTTATTATTATATAATATTTGTTTGTTTATACAACCACCTTAGGCGTCTTACCTCTCTACAGCCTTCAAAGAAGGGGTGCAAGAAACGGTGACTTCACAAATATTTTCCGTGTCCATGTAAACCACTTCCATATCATCTGTACTCCGTACTACTCGTAATAGTATTTTGTGACAAAACATGGTTGGTAGAACTTTTATTCTCAGCAATTTCATGGAGGATTCTATAATTAAGTATATTCCAGTTTAACGACAGAATTCAAACGACCTAGGAAATATATTCTTGACATATATATCATGCATTTTTGACAGACTGCTTTTAAGTAAACAGTGTCTTGATATCAAACGATTAAGAATTTAACTTCCACTCTCATTTACATAATCAAAACAACAAAAGTTTGGGAACTGCATCGGGTACGAGGGTGATCCTCTTGCCGTCTTCTCTACAAATGATATCTTCTGCAGCGAAATGCTTACTGCATATGACATTCCCATCACATACATTTTCTGTACTAGGATCCCAATGCCCGCATCCAAACATCATGTCTTTTTTGTGTCAAGCTAAAAATGAGTATCATGTCAATGGTATCATATTGACTCAAACTGAGACTGTTAGAAACCCGAAACAATAACTTACTGAAAATATTTAATACCAGGAATGAGACCTTCATTTTTACACCACAACACTATACACCTCATTGTTTGTTAAATAAACGAACTAAAACCAAAATAACAAATATTAAAAACAATTTTAATCACAAATAGGTATATCTATCAACAATTAAAATATACCACGAATAAAACCATAACTCAATTATAAAACCTATCTGCAGTGTTTCCAACACTTGAAACCGAAAATATCCCTGAATGAGCATCAAATTACACCACTTTACACACAACATTGTTACCAATGGCTAATTAAAAAGATTTATGGCAAAGGCTAAAAATAACTAAAAAAAAAAACACCGAAATTCCGAAATTGTGTCTGTTTGTTTTTGCATTTTGCTTCTATAGTATAGCCAGTAGCAGGTAGGAAGCCATAAGCCATATTCCTATCTGAATTGTTGTGAAGCCGACTCTGACAGATATTCCCACTACGAGAAACGTCATTTGCGAAAACAGACGCTGTTGCGAAATCTCCTAATTTTAATAAGAATTGGAAAAAAATGTTTCGTTCATATTGCTGAAAACTAAACAGTATGCAATTTTACCGATAACATTTAATTATTTGATTTTGTCAAGCAGTTTCGTATGATGCAACATATGGATTTATTTATAAAACAGATATGTCGCATAAATTCTGTAAGGCGAACGACAAAATAGTTTTAAATATGGCAGCTCTGTACTGAAAATAAGTTACTGAGGAGCATGCGTAGTTCGTGAAAACTCTGCATACCCGTTACACTTTTTGGTATTCGGCTGGATTTAATTAGCATTCTAGAGTACATATATAATATAAGATTTCTATGGGAATAGCAATGTCATTTTACTGCGTTGGCTATTTGGAGATTCGGTCCTAATAGTCTTAAAACTTCGAAAAGCATACACTAATATACACGACAGACTAAACACTTTATTATTTAAGGTTTAATAGGTTATTTTTGTTGTTATTTATTTTATGGTTCACATTCACGGAGCCGATCATAACGCATGCGCAAAGTTCAAATATCCGAGAAAACATAAACTTAAACCAACTTTTGGGTATTTGGAGCAACGCGCTGGCGTCACGTGATTGTCATCCACAAATATGGTGAATACCCAAATACCCAAATCTCTCTCGCACGAAAGACAGCTTATAAGGTCTGTCACCTTAGACAAGTAAAGAGAGAGGACACGTAATTGTGTCGGTCGTTGTGTTACCACCTAGCACATATCCCTTATATTCAGAGGCGTAACATACATAACTTATGTGATGTATTTTTGATAAAAAAAGATATGGACATGTGGGTATGGATAATTTAATTGATAAATGAAACAACATAATATGTTAATTGTATTTCCTGAACAATACAAACATAAAATTAACAATATAGGTACTGCAGTAGACACAACAAAAATACATAACGTTTTTATTGTCATTTAAATAGAATGAGTGTTGTTAATTGATTTGGAATGAGATCTAATTTTTGACAACAACCAAAATCTCACGGATGCGTATGGAGATGCGTATACGTCCTTGGTTTTGCCTTAACTCCCTAATAGCCTAAAGATTACTTTTAATTATTAAAAATTAATAGAAACTAGAAGCGACTTGATACATCATTCTAAGTTTTACCTATGAAATTAAATTCCGGAATCCTTTTGTACACTGCGCATTCAAACGCCACAGATTGTACCATTTTATTAATAAAGAAAATAAATTTCTATTCCCAATTTTCACAAATAAAATCATCAAAAATGCACACGTAGTTTTCTGTTTGGCAATAAAAAATGGCCGCCGCAGTAAAAGCGTAACACTTGCCATGCATTTAGATATACGACCGTGCGGTTCCCCTCTCTTACCTAATCTAAATCTGTCACAATAATTACACTGGCAGGCACTAAGTCGTTCCCATATCTCCCTATTGTCAAATATGGATATTTTTTATTTCTTTGTAAATTTAGAGTTTGATAACAAAATACACAAAAAAAATATAATTTATAATTAGGAAAAACCACGGCAAAGTTAGGTTATAAAATTGACGACTTTAATATTTTCTTTGTTTGTCAAGTTTATTAAATAGTATTTTTTATTTTGTCTCGATACAAAAGTTCCTATTTCTAAAAAGTATTTATTTTTTATTTAAAAAAAAATTAGGTTGAATGTAGGTAAGTAATTATTTACTTATATATTAAAGACATTTGACCAGTCTAGTTTTATTTATTTTTACGCCTTACCTAATTCTGCGCAAGTATTCATTAGTCATATTATTTCATAATATTTATCTAAGAAAGCAAATTTTCATTTTGATAAATAAATACTTCTAATTATAATATGGTATAAATTGGGTTTATATTACTCAGATCAGCATTGTTGTTAAAAAAAAATAAGGTTATTGTAAGTATCTCAAAAATTTAAACTAACTTTTAGCATTGCTAAAAGTATAATTATTATAAAATTGAAACAAACAAACTAAATAATTAAAAATAAAAACATTTTGCAGCTGCCAACATAAAACAGCGGTTTCTTATTGGCCTGAATTTAATATTCCCGCTTTAATAGACGAATCGTCGTCGTTTAACACCAGATTTGTTTTCCCACAGTTGGCATAACGATAGACGAACATGGCGGCGCCCGTTTCATCTTCCGGAAATCGTATACGCAGCAGAGATATATAATCTATACACGGTACATTAACAAGAGTTATTCAATTCAATCAAAAGCATCGATACCAAGTCAAGTATCGCATTTCGGTATCTATATTTACTACTTGGTATCGAAAGTCTAGGATCGATACTTCAAATATCGTTACTCGATACTAATTAAAAAAAATATATTTTTGATATAAGAATTAAAGCCATATGGGGCTGAGATGTCCACATGTTCAAGCACATGTCGATGCGATCATGGTATTCAAGTACCTGGTCGTGTGGATAGTGATTGGATGGGTGAGCGGTGCTTCCGGTCGAGTCGGTAGACTTGCCAATGCCAAGTAGTTATTGACTACATAGTCGTGGGTGCTGGCGAATGGCAGTCGAAGACCGTGGTTTGGATTCCACGCTAAATTGTAGGTCCATACTTTCGCTGGCTGGATGTCAATTCCATTTGCAAGGTACCGCAATTATTGGAAAAAAAATTAAAGCGATTTTTTGAAATTGAAGTAGGTTTTGCACCAATGTTACAAATATAATATATATTATCATTGCTGTTGTTAATATGCCTTTTAATTTTTAGTGAGATTAAAAAAAATAATAAACATTGCACCGCTTAGGGGACTGAGGCGTCATGATAATTAAAGTTTATACATAAAACAATAATTTAACTTATCAGTTTTACTTTTAAACTTCTAACTCTTTCTATCTAGCTCTAGTGCCAAAATGTCTTCTACAGAGAAATGTATAGTACGTAACTGGAATGGGCTCGAATTAAGAATAAGGTGCACAGCATTGCGTCACATTTGTATGATTGCGACACAATCATGTGGGCGGCATTCTGTTGCATATCTGTAAATGGCAGTATTTGTTGGTATGTAAGTATTTGCCAAAGTGAACCATTTATCAAAGATAAGCAATATTAATAATTAATATTGCAAATAGTATGCTTCTTAACAGAAACTTAAATACCTGCTCGATTCTCCGTTTACTCAGTGTGTTAGACAGAGAACGCATACCGTCCATGGTGTTATCTCTACATGCCTCAGTTTTGTTGTGTTGCGGGTCCCTTCCAGTTACGTTTATATACTACATAACTGGGAAGACAGTGTCAAAGGATTTAGGTATGTTAGTATCGATTATCGATAGGCGTGTAAGTATCGATACTGCTCATTGTCGTAAAACCACAGGATAGCAACCATAGAAATCTTATATTATATATGTACTCTAGAATGCTAATTAAATCCAGCCGAATACCAAAAAGTGTAACGGGTATGCAGAGTTTTCTCGAACTACGCATGCTCCTCAGTCACTTATTTTCAGTACAGAGCTGCCATATTTAAAACTATTTTGTCGTTCGCCTTACAGAATTTATGCGACATATCTGTTTTATAAATAAATCCATATGTTGCGTCATACGAAACTGCTTGACAAAATCAAATAATTCAATGTTATCGGTAAAATTGTAATACTGTTTAGTTTTCAGCAATATGAACGAAACATTTTTTTCCAAATCTTATTAAATTTAGGAGATTTCGCAACAACGTCTATTTTCGCAAATGACATTTCTCGTAGTGGGAATATCTGTCAGAGTCGGCTTCACAACAATTCAGATAGGTTTTATAATTGAATTATGTGTTTATGCGTGGTATATTTTAATTGTTGATAGATATACCTATTTGTGATTAAAATTGTTTTTAATATTTGTTATTTTGGTTTGGTAGTTTGTTTATTTAACAAACAATGAGGTGTATAGTGTTGTGGTGTAAAAATGAAAATATCATTCCTGGTATTAAATATTTTCAGTAAGTTATTGTTTCGGGTTTCTAACAGTCTCAGTTTGAGTCAATATGATACCATTGACATGATACTCATTTTTAGCTTGACAAAAAAAAGACATGATGTTTGGATGCGGGCATTGGGATCCTAGTACAGAAAATGTATGTGATGGGAATGTCATATGCAGTAAGCATTTCGCTGCAGAAGATATCATTTGTAGAGAAGACGGCAAGAGGATCACCCTCGTACCCGATGCAGTTCCCAAACTTTTGTTGAAAAGAAGAGATTATGTAAATGAGAGTGGAAGTTAAATTCTTAATCGTTTGATATCAAGACACTGTTTACTTAAAAGCAGTCAGTCAAAAATGCATGATATGTATGTCAAGAATATATTTCCTACGTTGTGTAGGTATACAAAGTTCGTTTGAATTCTGTTGTTAAACTGGAATATACTTAATTATAGAATCCTCCATGAAATTGCTGAGAATAAAAGTTCTACCAACCATGTTTTGTCACAAAATACTATTGCGAGTAGTACGGATGATATGGAAGTGGTTTACATAGACACGGAAAATATTCGTGAAATCACTGTTTCTTGCACCCCTTCTTTGAAGGCTGTAGAGAGGTAAGAGGCCTAAGGTGGTTGTATAAACAAACAAATATTATATAATAATAAAATAAATAATTAGAATGCTCAAGTCCTTACGATATTTTCCAATATTAGAATTTTTACTTATTTCTCGTTTCTGCTTAGATTTATTATTATTGGGTTGTACCTGTTAGACAATAAAGTATTTATATATTTAATGTAATTTTTTATTTCTTAAATTCCTTTATTCCATTTTTTTATTTGAATTACCAAATGGTAAAATTTAATTTTAAATATACCTATAACAGTAATATTACATTTAATCAAAGCCGGTCCTGTTGAAAAATAAGTGACTGGTGATCATGCGCATTATGGACAGCTCTACACTTTTGGTTACATTTTTGTACTACGGGATTATCATTCTAGAGTATATATATATATATAATATAAGATTTCTGTGATAGCAACCTACGTAGCTTCCTTATTCTATGGTGAATAGGGATGGCAAAATAAATAAATATATCGATATATTGAATCAAAAGATATATCGAAACCATATATCGATATACTCGATATATCGAATGAAAAATATTGATATTTTATATATATCGATATATTTGCTATATTTTATTTTAGAGTGGATTGTAGTTGTAAATAAACTTCAAATTTTAAAGATTCAAATAATGAAATAAAATAGTATTCATTAAAATTTATGTGCCTGAAAATACATATGCATTCCAAACAAACGTAAGAATATTTGTTAGAAATAATTACATTAGGTTAGGTCAATTCATTCAAAATTTTCTGGAACAGAACTTAGAAATAATAATTTTGATAATCTATTTCCAGTTAGACGATTTCGGTTTTTGTTGTGGGCGTCGACTGCTACGCCAACATAACAAGGACCTTTTAGTTTTAAACCTGTGTATGTAAGCTGCTTTCTCTCGCTACTGATTTCAGGATCCAAACGCGTTTGGATTCACATGTTCTTTCGCTAAAAACGCATTTTCTGATTCATCCCCACTTTAGCGCCCATCGCGATCCGGATACGTAAACCCCTTGCCTCTTTTAGGTAAACTTATCGAGCCATCAGAAATCTAACAAATCCAGATTAATAAATCCGGATCAAGAAAACTAGCGAAAGAAAGCAGCTGTAGCAGATACATTTATTTTGAAATGTACCGATATATCGTGTTGTATATATCGATATTTGTTTCGATATATCGAAACAAATATATCGATTAAAATATATCGATATATTAAAAAAATATATCGATATTTTTAATATATCGATATATCGTTGGTATCCCTAATGGTGAAACATTAAATCTAACCTCTTTGACTGTGACTACTAGGGATGGCAAAATAAATAAATATATCGATATATTGAATCAAATGATATATCGAAACTATATATCGATATACTCGATATATCGAATGAAAAATATCGATATTTTATATATATCGATATATTTGCTATATTTTTATTTTAGAGTGGATTGTAGCTGTAAATAAACCTGAAATTTTAAAGATTCAAATAATGAAATAAAATAGTATTCATTAAAATTTATTTGCCTGAAAATACATATGCAAACGTAAGAATATTTGTTAGAAATAATTACATTAGGTTAGGTCAATTAATTCAAAATTTTCTGGAACACAACTGAGAAATAATAATTTTGATAATCTATTTCCTGTTAGACGATTTCGATTTTTTGGATTTTTTGTTGTGTCCGTCGACTGCTACGGCAACACAACAAGGACCTTTTAGTTTTAAACCTGTGTATGTAAGCTGCTTTCTTTCGCTACTGATTTCAGGATCCAAACGCGTTTGGATTCACATGTTCTTTTGCTAAAAACGCATTTTCTGATTCATCCCCACTTTAGCGCCTATCGCGATCCGGATACGTAATCCCCTTGCCTCTTTTAGGTAAACTTATCGAGCCTTCAGAAATCCAACAAATCCTGATTAATAAATCCGGATCAATAAAACTAGCGAAAGAAAGCAGCTGTAGCAGATATATTTATTTTGATAATGTACCGATATATCGTGTTGTAATGGGTGTTTTTTTAAGCTAGATAGAACTTTAAATTGTAAAAAGTAACACAAAAAATTAAATTTTGATGAAACATTTTTTTTTTTTTGTTTTAGTATACTCTGACAAATCATCATGAATAGACTCACGCTTGAACAACGCTACGAAATTATCCAAATTTACTTTGAAAATCAGTCGTCGATTCGCGCAACTTATAGACGACTTCGTCATTATTATGGCGTACATAATCGTCCATCTGAACAAGCCATTCGTCGAACTGTGGATAGATTTCGTACCACATACTCTCTAGAGGATGCAATAACACCAACACGTCAAAGGAATGTGCGTACTGAAGAGAATATTGCCGCTGTAAACGAAAGTGTGGAAGAAGATCCAAATTTATCGATTCGTCGTCGGTCGCAGGAATTGGGGTTCTGTCCGTCCACTACGTGGACAATTTTGCGCAAAGATCTCGGCCTACACCCGTATAAGATCCAGCTGGTGCAGGAATTGAAGCCACGAGACCATAATATGCGTCGTTCTTTCGCCGATTGGGCTCTAGAGCAGTTGGCAACTGACCCGTTGTTTTATCCCAAATTGTGTTCAGCGATGAGGCGCATTTTTGGCTTAACGGGTTTGTTAATAAGCAAAATTGCCGCATATGGAGTGAGACCAATCCACAAGAGACCCTACAGACTCCATTACATCCAGAAAAATGCACCGTTTGGTGCGGTTTTCACGCTGGTGGCATCATCGGACCTTATTTCTTCAAAAATGAGGCCGGAGCTCGCGTTACGGTCAATGGAGATCGTTACCGCACCATGATCAATGATTTTTTGTTTGAAAATATGGATGACATTGATCCGGAGGAGATGTGGTTTCAACAGGATGGCGCTACGTGCCATACGGCGAACGCAACCATCGACTTATTGAAATCAAAATTTGGCGATAAGTTGATTTCGAGAAATGGACCTGTCAATTGGCCTCCAAGGTCGTGCGATTTGACACCTCTCGATTATTTCCTGTGGGGCTACTTGAAGTCACTGGTTTATGCTGATAAACCAGCAACAATTGACGCCTTGGAGGCCAGCATTGTTCGTGTTATTCGTGACATAAGGCCAGCAGTGCTCGAAAAGGTGGCCCAAAATTGGACGTCCAGAATGCGCTTCGTCAAGAACAGCCGCGGTGCCCATATGCCCGAAATCATTTTCAAATGTTAATGTCACGTATTGATCTTTCGAATAAAAAAAAATGTTTCATCAAAATTTAATTTTTTGTGTTATTTTTTACAATTTAAAGTTCTATCTAGCTTAAAAAAACACCCTTTATATATCGATATTTGTTTCGATATATCGAAAGAAATATATCGATTAAAATATATCGATATATTAACAAAATATATCGATATTTTTAATATATCGATATATCGTTGCCATCCCTAGTGACTACCACATCGAGTTTCTAGATCTGTGGTGACTACCAATGTTTACATTTTTTTATACATTATTTATTGAAAATTGCCATTAAATTATTTATTTGGTTGCTGGAATTAGATTAGAGCAGTACCGAAGTAAGATGTTTTTGCTAACACAATGGTTTGAAAAAAACAGAACTATGAAATAAAGAGTCCGCCATAAATTCTTCAGATAATTTAGAAATGAAACAATGTAAGTATCCTTTTAATAATAATAATAATCATTTAATGCCTAACAGGCTTACGCCCAATTACAAATTATAATAAATACAAATAGTATAACTAATATACAAATGCAAAACATAATGCACTACTAACTAATTAATCGAGATAACAATATTCAGGCGATTCATTGTATAAATACCAATTAGATTCGAGATATCTTCTTAGATCAGCAACAAATTCACCAACACTGGCAGTATAAAAATGTAATTCTTTATCAATATTAAGTGTATTCGCCAACACACAAGCTCTAGACATACATAATATAGTGAGTAACTTTTTATATTTATAATCAATAATTCTGGTAAATTGGTAATTATGATTAGGGTTGCCAACGGTCCTCTAGGCAGGAGGACAGTCCTCCTTCGAATCACAATTTCCTCCGTCCTTCCCAGGACGCAGTTTGCTTCCTTTACCCTAAAATTAAATCAGATGAAGCATTGTTGGATGCAGCTAAATGCCAAAAAATATATAAGCTTAAGTAAAAGTATTTCTATATTTGAAATATCAAGTGTTTTTTCTTGAGTTTATTTTTTGTTATTTTTTTATTTTATACTTTACTTTATTTATATTTTATTAATATAATGTAGGTATGTTTTGTAAAAAATATTTGATATCAGTGGTGATCGGCAGGCAGTGTGACCTAAATTTCCAACATTTACAAAGAGCTTATACTAGCTAGGTGTCGCCACAAACATCTCTCTCTCTCAATCAATTCTCGTGCTAGTATAAGCTCTTTGTAAATGTTGGAAATTTAGGTCACACTGCCTGCCGATCACCACTGATGAGTCGTGGATCGACGAAACGGCCGTCTGGTGGAAGCATGGTAGTGTGAAATAAATTTCCAACATAACTTAAAGTCTTGTTGCTTTATGTAACAAGCAATTCTTAAATAAAGCCTCCCTGCTAGGGGATTCGGGCGCATCTAGTGTTGGCAATAGGATATAATGGAGTTGTTACTTCTTGTCCGGCCATCGTGGTGAACTGTGGTTCACCCGGCATATTGCCTGTTCACGCTAGGTGTCGCCACAAACATCTCTCTCTCAATCAATTCTCGTGCTAGTATAAGCTCTTTGTAAATGTTGGAAATTTAGGTCACACTGCCTGCCGATCTCCACTGATGAGTCGTGGATCGACGAAACAGCCGTCTGGTGGAAGCATGGTAGTGTGAAATAAATTTCCAACATAACTTAAAGTCTTGTTGCTTTATGTAACAAGCAATTCTTAAAAAATATTTGCTGTTTTTCCTAATTACTGAGAAATTTGTAGATATATGTAGATAAATATTATTACGCGAGCATATATTTTTTAAGCTCTAAAATCATCCTAGTCCTAGTGTCCTTTAGCTCTCTTCCGAGGTGGCA
This sequence comes from Apoderus coryli, assembly GCA_911728435.2. Classification (NCBI taxonomy): domain Eukaryota; kingdom Metazoa; phylum Arthropoda; class Insecta; order Coleoptera; family Attelabidae; genus Apoderus; species Apoderus coryli. The sequence goes on along the minus strand of OU452204.1, from coordinate 1,682,644 downwards.
AACTAATTATAATTCTGATAACATGAGTGGTTGGTATTTTCAGGAGTTATCATGATAATTTTCACTTCAATATTTAGGTAGTTCAGTTTTATAATTTTAACATAGATCCGATTATTACCTACATTGCAGTAATTAGAATTATTAACAGTTAACGGTAAAAACCGATGAGACAATTCAGAATCAATCAGACCACCAAAAAATAAGCCCATCAGTAGAGTTCACTGTCCGCTCTGATTTATCCTCCTCGAATAAATATTTTCAAGCACACTTGGCTCTGATTTATCCTCCTCGAATAAAGATTTCCAAGCACACTTCACCCTATTCGGTATAAAGTTTCTTCGAGCAAGTTTAGCACATTTCCTATGTACAGTTTCTTGTCCAGGTAGGTTTGGATTTCTACTAAGGTGTTCATAGAATAGTACTCGCTAAGAAATGTATATATTTGTACCTATTGAATCTTCGCAACGACGCCTTCTGTAATGCGTTGTTAAATTTAACGCTCTTAGTCGATCTTCGGCTTTTGCAGAGCGCTTGTGGAAGCTTTGTAAATCTCCTTTGAACGCTCTCTAAAACTTGTATATTGTAGCGAATTTACTTAGTACAGTTTTACAGTTTCAGAACAGCTTCGAAAATGGGACGTCATAATATGTAAAATTTGTTAAGGTTACTTATCTATTTTTTCCAATGTTTATTTTTGTCCGATTTTTCTATTTTCGAATAAGCTTGATCATGATCTTACAGATCACAAGGCTTTATTTCATAGAGAAAATAATATTATGGCTTTATTTGGCATTAAATAGTGAATATAAACGATATGATGAGATCAATAGGGTGATACTAAAATTATATAACATTCAGTATCTGAAACGTCTAAATATTTTGGCTTTGGTGTTTTCTGGAAGATCTTCGTGTTTGGGGGAATCCCAAATTTTCAATAAACCCTTAACTGGTATACCTACTCTTTTTTGCGAACGTAACTGGTATAATGGGGTCTTAGTTGACCCCAATTAAAACTCTTATTAAAATAAAATAAAAGTCGACACAGATATTTTGAATGAACAGGTTTATTTTTTTAAACATTATTTACCATATCCATATTGGCGAAGAAAACCAATATTTGCTTAAAATAACAACAATAAAAACTCAAAATTTTTATATATACGCAAAAAAGAAACACAGGTTCCTGCAATATTAGTCCTAAAACTCAAACCGGAGAATGTAATAATCCCAAATTTGCCAATTTTCTTTCCCTTTAGTCTGAATCAAACGCCCTGTAACACAATTTTTTTTTTAGAAAAATCGAAAAAAACTGACAGGGACGTACTCTCTTACATTTCCAATGATGTAGTGCAGGAGTTACAGACAAATCTTTGTTCAGCATGTTGCTTGCAGATAGGTTTTTTACATTTGGAACATTTTGTTGGATACTTTTTATCCTTTGAACATCTCATTCTTTTTTGAGGAGGGTGATGTAATGCAGTGACGTCCGGTTGAGTTTGTTCTTCTATACCAAGTACTCCTCTTATCGTACTTTTCATTTGACCTGAGATATTCCATAAAAGTCGCTCTTGCAGATGTCCTATTATTAGATCTTTTCCCAGTACAACGTTAAATTCTTTTCGGGGCATACTATCTTCTAAATCGCGGCTTTATACAAAATACAGGAATCCACTGTTGAGATATTTAGCATTGCAAAAAAAAAACAGACAATGGCCACCGGCGGCTTCTCCTGTTGCAGGCATAATTCGCACACTTTTGCTCTAAACTTTCGAGACCTGATTTGGAGAGTTATAGAATTCATTTATTTCAATTCCACTGGTTGAACATCTTTGATAATTAAACAAACGCTTATGAGGGGCACCTATAGTTTGTAGCTGTAGCGGGTGTCTGAAATTTGATGATATAGGGTATCACGAAAACCAAAGAAGAAATAAAGTGGTTAGCATGTCAAGGACTATTTTTGGATAAAACTAACGATGAGCGATAACGTGTTTTTTATCTGTTGTTTAGTTTTTCAGATTCCTCGAAATTTACTCTAATAACTTCTTTATTTTAATACATTTTTAATTTTATTCAATACAAAAAAATGCTAAAATCATGTGATAAGGAACCTGAAAAACAAGAAATCCACAGGAATCGAGGAGATGCCTGTACGAGTCGTTAAGGGGTATGCTCTTGAGTTCTCTGACCCTCTTTCATTATTAATAAACAAATCTGCGGGAATGGGAATTTTCCGGAGTCAGTTAAAAACTGCCACAATCATCCCTGCCTTTAAAAAGGAAGATCCGCTGAATACTGACAACTATAGACAATTGCCCTCCTTAGAGTTTTTTTCAAAAATTATGTATTCGCAGAAGGTGTGAGAAGAATGGAGCACTGTCCTCAAGTCAGCATGGCTTTCGGGGTAGTCGTTCCAATGAGTCGAATACTGTCGATTTCATGAACTTTGTATATGAGAGGCTCGATCAGATTGAGTTTGTGATCGCCTTGCTTTTTGATTTGACCATGACCTTTGATTCAGGGGATATTAGGATATTAATTTTGTTGCTCAGAAGCTAGACGCGTTGGGAATCCGTGGTCCTTTAAACCACTGGTTTACATCTTTTCTGAAGGATAGATCCTCTAGGGTTAGAGTATTTGCGCGAGAAATTGCATTTTATACATAATATTCACTACAGAAATATTCGTAATCTGCATCTTTTGACCATGCCTCAGCATTCGCTAGCTTTATTTCAAAGAAGTTTTACTTATCAAGCCATAAGTTTTTATAATGCATATAGTGCTTATTTTGGATTAAGGCCTTTTAATTTTAGAAAAACAATAAAATCTCACGTAATACAGGTCTAATATTAGTATTTTGGAATTAATATTAATTTTGTAAATTATCTACCCCACCAATTTGAAATGAAATGAAATGAAATTTAAATTAAACTTAAAAACTAAAAGAAAAAAAACTTTTACAATTCTTAAATGTCTAAAACCTTACTGTCCACCAAACCTCTCAGTCACAATCCACCAAAGGTCCCATATATGCTTTTCGATTCGGAACTAAAGATGTACATAATATATAAAAAGACAAAGCAAAGCATATTCTAATGCGAAATTATTTAAACAGACACATATTTTAAAAATATTTGGAACATAAGTTAACTGGAATGCTAAAAGCATTCATTAAAAATTAGAAAACAACAAACCCAAATAATGTTTATCAAATAAATCACAAATATTACAGATAATTTAACCGCAATCCAACCGCATATGTAGAAATTTCATAAATTAAGATTTCTAAAGAAACGACCAACACCACTTTTAAACTGAATTAAATTTGTATCGAAAAAATTTATTTCGTTTGACACCCTGTACTTATTACATAACATACACGCTCTGAACAATGGTGTTCTACCTTCGTAGTTGGTATGGAATGCGTCAAGCCTAAATAAATATGAACTACGTACATTAAATTGCGGAACATTAATGTTCACCATTTCCAGCAGATGGGGACAATCGAGGAAGTTATTCATAATTTTAAACAAAAATGTTTGAAAAATTACAATACGTCTGGATAACAATGATTGAAAATTAAAGTTATCTAATAAATTTTGATGGCAATAGCCTCTCTCCGGAAACCGTGCACGCGTCTTGAAATACAAATATTTCAAAAATTTTCTTTGAACGTATTCAAGCTTATCGATATGGATCTGGTAAATCGGTGACCATACTATTGCTGCATATTCCAGCCTAGATCTTACAAGGGAACTGTATAGGGTAGTTAGACATTTTATGTTAGTGGAACTAGCAGTTGATCGAAAAATGAATCCTAGGGTACGTAGACACTTATTAGATACTTCGTGAATATGATCATTAAAAGTTAATTTATTGTCAAAAATTACTCCTAGATCCCGAACGCTCGAGCACACCTGCAAAACAGTGTCATTAATAACATAATCATATTCAATCAAATCATGACCCCTGGCAATCCTTAGACATTTACACTTTCCGATATTTAGCGGTAATCTGTTTGACGTGCACCAATTTTGTAGATGTATTAGGTCCTCCTGCAATTTATTACACTCCCTCACATTCTCAACAACACGAAAAATCTTTAGGTCATCTGCAAACAGTAAATATTTACTAGAAATAGATTGAGCAATATCATTGATAAAAATAGAAAACAGTAGAGGAGCCAAATTACTACCCTGCGGTGCACCGCTAGTAGCTACAAATTCATGTGATCTAAAACCATTGTAATCAACAAATGACTTGCGCTTGTCCAAATATGACGCAAAAAATGAGACCAAATCTGTGTCAAACCCAATAGACCTTAGTTTTAATTTAAGAACGTCGTGATCCAACCTGTCGAAGGCCTTCGAAAAATCAGTATAAATTACATCAATTTGCTTGCCCACGCTCAGTGCAGGATATGCAGTTTGCAAGAATTCACACAAATTGGTCTCCGTAGATCGTTTTTGAAAGAAACCATGTTGCTCAACAATAATACGGTTCTTTACTTGGTGAAATATTTTGTCATATAAGCAGATCTCAAAAACCTTTGAGAAGTTTGACAGTATGGAAATAGGTCTGTAATTTGTTATCATGTTAAGCTCACCAGCCTTGTATACAGGACAAACGCGTGCCACCTTCCACGTTTCGGGGAAAACGTTTGACTGCAAAGACTTATTGAAGAGTAGGCACAGGGGTTCAGCAAAGACGTATGCGCAATCTCTAACAACAAAAGCTGGAATAGCATCTACGCCTGCTGTTAATTTAGATTTTAACTTTTTCAATGATCTAAGAACATCATCGACTATGGTACTCTGACGAGCTCATAACAAGAGCGAAACAAAATCGTCAGTATCTGTCGACCCATGCCTCGGTCTGGTTCTATTGAATTAGACTGGGGCCCTGCTAAATTAAACAAAATTCCTTGTGTAGGTAAAACCAGCACTTTAGTCCGCTTTGCCATTAAATTATTTTTCATTTATTCTGCTTTTATTTCGTCATGTACCGGCTTATTCCATCCCAAATTATTTTTCTACGTTTTCTACAACATAATTTTGGGACACACCGTAATGATACTCGTAAATCCGATCGGGTCGAATATCCTCTGAGTGGCAGATACAATCATCAGTCACAAGTTTACTTCCTCCAAAGTGATGTTGCAACTTTCCAAAGCCAATGAATCTCTACCAGTGTTTCAAACTAGACAGAGGACCGGGACATCACAACCAACGTCGTTAAGTTGCGTCCTCTCCCACCCTCGAAGATTAAACCTTGCCACAGACATTATCTGCGTAAATTCATTCATGAAAGCCATCGACGAACGACTAAAAGGACTTTTGCAATCTAGTCACAGTATATGACTATATTATATACAATTTTCTAAAACATAGTTTGTCAGCGTTAAACTATCGTACTTCTTTTTGTTTCAGAGATTACCTTCGTGGATTTTTACGAACTACAAGAAATGGTTGTTGAGTTGTTGGGCCAGTGTTATTAATTTTGCCATAAGGTATGTTCTGAGTGCTCATAAAAAATATTTCTACTTTAATGCTATTTTATTTAACATATAAATACTTTTGTATTTTGTACATTACAGATATGGCGAATGAATCTGATATTATGGATAGTAAAGCTATTAAATCTGAAGTAAGTTATAATTATGATATTTTATTAATTATTTATTATTAGCACTGTAATATTCTCATTCGCCCGTTTCTCTCCTTCTGAAATGTTTCGCCAAGGTTCATAGCATATCGGAGCTATAGTTCTTTTTCTCTTTGTCGTGTTCACATAAATTTAATCACGTTACCAAAGATTAATCTACACAATAGATAGTCAGCCCAATGCATTAAAATCAGAACATCTCTATGTATGCCTGCCACTACGTGGCGTATACTAGCGTGTACAGCATAGAGCAGTATTGTCACAGCCAGAACCCGTTTTGTAGTTTATTAATTAATTAATCAGAAACAAAACGCAACGTATAACAATTATTTACATCATTTGCAACAGATATGCACCGGCAATGCTGTATTGTCAGAGAGAGAAATTGATGAAATTCTGTATTAATCTGGAGGGGATACGTAGGGAGGGTAGAAAAAAAACAAGCGAATGTGGTGTGTGTCGTGCTGTTGCCGATTCGTCGGTAAAAGAAACACACAGGGTGATTTATTACAAGTACAGTATTGAAATAAAAGCCTAATCTCTATGAATTAAATTTAATATAATAATATTTAATCCATGTCATACATGTTTCAAGACTAGACCAGTCCCATGATCAGTGGCGAACAATCGTTAAATGAAAAGCTTTTAGATAGAAACATACTTTTGACTTCATTGTAATAATTTGTTGATGAATATAAAAAAATCTAAATATCTAAAAGCTAAAAGCTTTTGATTTAATTATTGCTCGCCACTGATTATGAGACTGGTCTAGTCTTGAAACATGTTGTATGGCATGGATTAATGATTATTATATTAAATTTATTTCGTGGATATTAGACTTTTATACCAATACCGAAATCAAATAGGTATTAATGTACATTATTCTTTGTCAAAATTATAACTCCAGTTAAGAATGGACTAGGTACTTTTTCAATTTATTACATATATTTTAAATATTTCACGTAGACAATGTGGCAAAGATGTAACAAGATTGTTGTAGATCTTATAATACCTACCTATAATAAAAAAATTATCATTGCTACCTATATTATATTAGGTATACCTATTATAATAGTCTGTCTCTGTTATTGCGATTTTCATTGTTTTCATACCTACTGATTTTGTTTTGAAGAGAATTAATATATTAAATTTAATTTAATCTTTGATACTACCAAAGATTAATAAGTTAATCTTTGGCTGCTTAGTTATTTTTTTGTGAATATTCTTAGCTCTCCATATCATATATGTAATAGGTATATGGAGACTATTAGTTTCATGAAAAAATTTTTTTTTTAATTTCACCGGAAATACTTGTTTTTGGTCATTTTATACATAAATAAGTAGTTTTAAAAAAATGTCTGTCTGTCTGTATCCACGAAAACGCAAAAACCGATTTTAACCAAATTTGGTACAAAAATACTATTGGACATGGCAAGGAGCTGATTAGATTTTGGGAAACATTGAGCGTAGGCAAAGGGTTTAAAAGAGGGTTCAAAAATTTAAAAAAATCATAGTTCTTAAACTTATCCGAAATATTGAATAATTTTTTATCGTTGTGATAGAATATAACCTAAAAAATGTTACATAAAAGAATTAGTTCACACAGGCGTTCGAAAATAGTCTTAAAAAAGGGTCAAAAACGAGAAAAAAATGTTTTTCAAATACACCAGAAAAATTGGCTAATTATATACAGCTTTGATAGAAGATAATCTAAAATATGCAGCATAAAATTTTTAGTTACATAGGCGTTCGTAAATAGTAAAAAAAGGGGGTAAAAAAAAAATTAAAATGTAAAAAATTTTATATTTAACTAGTTGAATTGGTGTTAAAAATACACGACAAAAATTAATGTTCCATAGGCGTCCGTGAAAATTCTATAAAAAGGTCAGAATTTGTATCCGTGATAACTCAAAAACCACTTAACGGATTTTAACCACATTTGGTACGAAAATTCTACAGGATATTTATAGGTGGTGATGAACATTGAGCGTAGGCAAGAGGTTTAAAAGAGGGTTCAAAAATTTAAAAAATCATAGTTCCTAAACTTATCCGAAATATTGAATAATTTTTTATAGTTGTGATAGAATATAACCTAAAAAATGTTACATAAAAGAATTAGTTCACACAGGCGTTCGAAAATAGTCTTAAAAAAGGGTCAAAAACGAGAAAAAAATGTTTTTCAAATACACCAGAAAAATTGGCTAATTATATACAGCTTTGATAGAAGATAATCTAAAATATGCAGCATAAAATTTTTAGTTACATAGGCGTTCGTAAATAGTAAAAAAAGGGGGTAAAAAAAAATTAAAATGTAAAAAATTTTATATTTAACTAGTTGAATTGGTGTTAAAAATACACGACAAAAATTAATGTTCCATAGGCGTCCGTGAAAATTCTATAAAAAGGTCAGAATTTGTATCCGTGATAACTCAAAAACCACTCAACGGATTTTAACCACATTTGGTACGAAAATTCTACAGGATATTTATAGGTGGTGATGAACATTGAGCGTAGGCAAGAGGTTTAAAAGAGGGTTCAAAAATTTAAAAAATCATAGTTCCTAAACTTATCCGAAATATTGAATAATTTTTTATAGTTGTGATAGAATATAACCTAAAAAATGTTACATAAAAGAATTAGTTCACACAGGCGTTCGAAAATAGTGTTAAAAAAGGGTCAAAACGAAAAAAAAATGTTTCCCAAATATACCAGAAAAATTGGCTAATTATATATAGCTTTGATATAAGATAACCTAAAAAATGCAGCATAACATTTTTATTCACATAGGCGTTCGTAAATAGTAGAAAAAGGGGTAAATATAAAAAAATTAAAATGTAAAAAATTTTGTATTTAACTAGATGAATTGGTGTTAAAAATACACGACAAAAATTAATGTACCATAGGCGTCCGTAAAAATTCTATAAAAGGGTCAGAAAAAATTTGTATCCGTGATAACTCAAAAACCACTTAACGGATTTTAACCACATTTGGTACGAAAATACTACAGGATAATTATAGGTGGTGATTAACATTGAGCGTAGGGAACGGGTTTAAAAGAAGTTTCAAAAATTTTAAAAATCATAGTTCTTAAACTTATCCGAAATATTGAATAATTTTTTATAGTTGTGATAGAATATAACCTAAAAAATGTTACATAAAGGAATTAGTTCACACAGGCGTTCGAAAATAGTCTTAAAAAAAAGAGTCAAAAACGAAAAAAAAAAGGTTTCCCAAATATACCAGAAAAATTGGCTAATTATATATAGCTTTCATATAAGATAACCTAAAAAATGCAGCATAAAATTTTTATTTACATAGGCGTTCGTAAATAGTAAAAAAAGGGGTAAAATGAAAAAAAAATTAAAATGTAAAAAATTTCATATTTAACTAGTTGAATTGGTGTTAAAAATACACGACAAAAATTAATGTTCCATAGGCGTCCGTGAAAATTCTATAAAAGGGTCAGGAAAAAATTGCATCCGTGATAACTCAAAAACCACTTAACGGATAACCTACAACATGCAGCATAACAATTTTGTTTACATAGGCGTTCGTAAATAGTAGAAAAGGGGGCAAAATAAATTTTATAATAAAACTAAAAAAAAATCAATTAGGTATTTTGCGTACAAGAATTTTGCCTAGATCTGAAATATAAAATATCTGCGTATAAATAGTGCCTCCAAAGAGAAGAAAAAGGCACAAAACCCGATACAAAAAAAAAAGAATAGTTGATGTCTAAAACAAAACAAAAATTTAGATAAATGACAAAAAGATCATAAAATTATTACTTTTACACTTAAATATGGAGAGCTATTCGTGCCTCGAGGGCAACAGCTAGTTCTTAATGATTTATAAAAAGACAAGGTACAATAAGGCTCACATAATGAGTATAGTCAAAGTTTCTGACGAAAAATTTTAACGTTCTAAAAAAAAAAATAGGAATATATAGTTTAGTTTAACACAAAACATTTTTGTCGCGTAATTAATTAATGCATTTCTCCTAACAAAACATAAATTATATAACAAAGATGAAATAGCTTTTTGTAATTGGTGATTTCCCCAATTATTATAGGCTGTGCTCTTTATTTTTTGCTGTTTGTAATAAAAAACTAAACCTAGTGTAAACCAGGGGTCTCCAAACTTTGACGCCATAATGATTTGTTCAGTATGTTCCAAGGACCAAAACAATTTTAATTTTTCAGCCCTTAAATATATATTTATCTATGGTTGAAAGAAGTGATATTATATTTTTTGCACCTGTTCGACAATAAAATATATTTATTTATCCGGCATTTACTTGGTATTCTTTCTTAACAATTCTAAAAGTTTGGACATTTTGTCCCTTTTACTTAATTCTTTAATTTTAAATAAGAATTATTACTTAGTTTCATGTGTTGTTTTAATTTCTATTTTTGTTTGTGTTTTAATTTTTAAAGTGTAGAACTAAAAACAACATTACAATTATTTCTGTGTTTCGTTATTAAAAATTAATATAAAGTACCTATTCAAACCTTAATTAGATATTAAAATATTCATTGCTGTGTTAATGTGCAGAAAAAATTACATATATGTACACGGTGTCCAAGATAAAAATGGGATAGCATTGGAATCTTGGAAACGGTTGGAGTTACAATGTCGGTTAAATTAAAGAAAAGTTGTATAATTTGAACACCTTTTAAATGGTGTGTTCAAAAGTAAAGTAACTTTAGCCGTTTTCGAGAATTTTGAAAAAAAAAAAACGATTTTTTTGCGATTTTAGTTTTTATTTATTTCTGAAATTATTTTTACAGATATAAAAAATAAAAAGCACTTTCTCATTCTTACTTTTTGAGGAGAATTACATAGCGTTTACAAATTTTCACTAAGACGGCCGTTTCATTTTTGAAAAACCTTCAACATGATTTTTTTTTTAAATACGGCCCTGGATTTTTTATTTTTAAATTTAAAGCCATTTTCAATTCAAAAATATGTGGTATATCATACGTAATGGTTTAAACAAGTTTTTCAGTGTTTCCAGCTGTTTATTTAAAATCATTCAAGAAAAATCGCCATAGTTTGGCACTTATTTTGCGTAAATATTCATCTGAGAAAGGTGTTTTTTAATAATAAAAAGCACAAAAATTTCAACTAAATTTAAATAACCGCGAACGGAATAAAATGTATACTGAGACATCATATAATAATAAATAATTTAGTAACGCCGAAAGAATGTTTTTGCTAAAGCTACTACTCTGTATTCAGTCAGTGCCAAATTGTGGCGATGTTTCTTGAATATTTTAAATAACAGCTAAAAATACAGACAATTTTTTAAACTATTACATGTGGTATACCACCTATTTTTGAATCGAAAATGACTTTAAATTTAAAAATAAAAAATCCAGAGCCGTATTTCAAACAACCAAGTTGATGATGGTTTTTAAAAAACAAAACGTCGTAGTGAAAATTTGTAAACGTTATCTTATTTTCTTCAAAAAATAAAAATGAGAAAGTGCTTTTAATTTTTCTATATCTGTAAAAATAATGTCAGAAATAAATAAAAACTAAAATCGCAAAATATCGTTTTTTCAAAAATTCTCGAAAATGGCTAAAGTTTAATTTTGAAAACACCATTTTAAACGTGTTTAAATTGTACTAATTTTCTCTAATTTAACCGACATTGTAACTCTTACCGGGCCGTTTCCAAGATTCCAATGCTATCCCATTCTTATGTTTGCAAAGTTCTTCTTTTTATAAAAGTTTCGGCCTAATAAATTATTGTAAATCAAAGGCGTCTTGTACATAAAATATCTTTATATAAATATCCAAACATGTTTCGGAACTACAGTTCCATCTTATATTTTGGCCATATGTTTTTATTACTTCACTAAAATACTCTTTGAATGTCGACGCGGGTTTTGCTGACACTGTTAACATCCTCAGTAGTCCCAAGAAAATTTCAGTGACGCTCTTTATACGCGACGCTACCCGTCTTTTTTTCTGTGGCTGCGTTCGGTATATTTGTGAATATTGAAACAAAGAAAAACAGTAATTGACCTCGCCTTCTTTTGTTTAATGATTAGAAATCCCAATTGTAGCTACACGGATAGGTATATTATCAATGTCATGCTTTTTTACTAGTTTAATTGTTCTTCCCTTCTATTCTTTATGAATATCTTTGTTCATTATATTCTTGTTGCAGGTAAGCGACTTTCATTCGGAAATCAATATCAAAAAAGAGCTTTGTCAAATCTGTTGCAGTAAAGGAGATTGTGAAGTTCTCCAAGGACTGTCAAAAGATATGCTAGAAGTTGTTGCACCGGAGTGGGTAAATATTTAGTTCAATTAATTTTTTTTTTTTTATTTTATTTATTAATCTACGGACAAAGTCCATTATTACAACATGTACAAAACAATAGCATACAACATAATACAGAAATTATAATACTTACATAACTCTAGACTATCTATTACAATTGACCTTAATAAAAAAAAAAACAAAAAACCAGCAATTGCGCGACGTACAACAGCTCGCAGGACTCCAACGCTCGCTGATGTTAAGGAATTAATGAATGCTAAATCATTTTAAATTTTAAAAACAAGAATTAGGGAAACCGTTCATCTCTAGACCCCCTCCTCAAGCGATTGGCGAACTCACCAAATGGTGCGAAGAATTCGATGTTATGATTAGAACAACGATTCGCCAGTCGCGCCACTCTGGTGACAAAGGTATTCATAGCGTAGTTCGCGCGGTGGAACGAGACGTGAAAGAGATCAGAACTTCTGCTTTGTCTAGGGGGAACACGAAAACCAATCTGGGATAAAAGACTAGAAGATAAAAGAGTATTGTTTAAAATTTTATATAGTATAGTCAGATCCCTGACAACCCTGCGGGCGCCCAATGTAGCCAACTCCAGCTCACTCAGCAATATGCCGTAGTTGAAGTTAAAATCAACGGGTCGTTCACGGCCGAGTCTAAAATGAACGTACCTCAGAAAACGGTGCTGAACCCTCTCGATACAGACAGTGTGACAAACATAAGATGGAGACCACACCGCAGAGGCGTACTCCAAATGCGGTCTCACAAGGGACGTGTACAGGGCCCTGAATGTACCAATCTGACTGAAATCCCCCGAACAACGTCTGATGAAGCCCAACATCTTAATGGGCCGCGATGTCGCGCGCCTGATGTGGTCGGTGTAGCTCAGTGAAGAATCCAAGTAGACACCCAGATCCCTGACCAAAGTCTTATAATCCAAAGCGTCCCGGTCAATAAAGTATTCGTGAAAAAGTGGATCCCTAGTACGGTTAAAATTAACGCAAAAGCACTTCGATATATTCAAATCCAACCCATTCGCCTCGCACCAATGCACAAGCCGAATAACATCCTCCTGCAAAAGGTAGCAATCGGATGGGCCTGCAATACGCCTATAACACTTTAGATCATCAGCAAATAACTTGATCTCACTATGAACGAAACATTGCGCTATGTCATTGACAAATAAGTTAAATAATAAGGGGCCCAAATGAGACCCCTGAGGAACACCAGATGAAACTAATATGGGCCTGGAATGAAACTCATTGATCCGGACAACCTGAGTTCTACCACATAAGTAGCTCCCCAACCAGTCCAACATAGGCGGAGAGACTCCAACAATCCCAAGCTTCTCAATGAGAAGTCGATGGTTGACACTGTCGAAAGCCTTAGAGAAGTCGGTGTAAATGGCATGAACTTGATATCCGTGCTCCAAAGCCCGGGACAAGTAGTTTGTGAATTCGAGGAGATTGAGCTCGGTAGATTTACCTGCCTGAAATCCAAATGGATCGGAGATCACCAATGGCCCCAGAGTGGCCGTCAGATAACGAGTGATCAGGTTTTCGAATAGTTTCGGAATTGAATTCAATATACAGACCGGTCGGTAATTTGTTACTTCATTTCTGTTGCCGGATTTAAAAATAGGGGTAATGAAACTAGTTTTCCATAATACAGGGAAAGTGCCAGTGGAGACCGAATGATTGAAAATAATTTGAAGCGGTCTAGCAAGCGAAAAGCTACAATTCCTGAGAAGCAAGGCTGGGATTCCGTCGGGACCGGCCGACTTCCTCACTTCCAAGCCAACAATTGCCTCCAAAATATCTGAGAGAGAGAGATGTGATGATCGGAAACATTCACCAGGGTGTCCCCGACACAGCCAACCGGAGAGTCAAGACATTTGTCGTTATACACTGATTCAAAATACGCAGCAAAGAAATCCGCCCCACACTGATCGGCGTCGCTCGTTCGTTCACCCCATGATAGACGCGAGGGCAGGTCTGAAGATCCTCTTTTAGAATTAATGAACCTCCAAAAAGCTCCAATGTTCTGAGGCAGCTCACTCTCAATTGCATTTGTAAAAGACATATAGCAAACGCGAGAAAGGCGATTACATTCACTTCTGAGTCTGCTAAAGTCCGCATAATGGGTCTGCGAGCCTGTGATTTTGTAACGCTTGTGAGCCCTCTTCTTTTCAAATATGAGCTGTTTCAGCTCCAGTGAATACCACCGCGGAAATCGTTTAGAGGAACACCTCTTCTTGGGCACAAAAACCTCGAACGCATCGAATAAGATGTGGTAAAAGGTGTCGACCATGTCATCCACCGACCGATAGGAGAGAAGAAAATCCCACCGAATGCCACCAAGACGGTCATTCAATGACTCAAAGTCGGCCGACTCAAAATCGTAGTAAAACCTTTCCGCTTGACGAGAAGAAGCCACTTTGTGGGTTCTGAATGTATTTCCTCTACAAATTTGTTTATATCGTAAACATGGTTAATTACCATACTTATCCATAACTTAGAAATAGGGGACGGAGAAACTGTAGTTTAATATAATCTTAAAGTTATCAAAGCTAGAATAAAAAGAATTAAATAGCTGCTGTCAAAGGTTTTTTTTTTAAGGAAAGGTAGAATCATTTTCCTTGTGGCATCCACCCTAGGTGATTCAGCCCTTTAATCTCTGAATTAATATGTCCCAAGATTATTATTACTAATTGCAGCAGAATAAGTAGTGGAGCCGGGTTTCCAACCCACTACACCCGGTCTACTTCCTGATATAGCGCGCTTAGACGCTATCCAACAGCAGCGGCTATTTTTTCAAATTGTACTGCGCATGCATTTAATTTTTTGCCTGACATAACACACAAAATGCGCTGCATCGGTTTCCGCGATGACCTGATTTTATTTTTTCCGTCATACTTGAGTGATAGGCTACAGTACGTGGAGTATAATGGCTACGAGTCTAGTATGTTTGCTGCAACCTTGCTCCTCTGATCTTTTCCGTTTTTATTAATGATATTGGTTATTATATATCGAGCAATCATCTGCTTTTTGCTGATGATCTTAAACTTTACAGGTCTGTCTGGAGTTTTGAGGACTGGCTTGGGTTGCAGGGGGACCTTGATGTTTTACATCGTTGATGTGTTCAGAATGAACTTTCATTAAATATTAAAAAATGGAGAACCATTACCTTCACGAGGCGTACTCGTCCTATAGTTTTCGATTATTATATTGATGGCGCGATCTTGGAAAGGTGTTCTGTGATCAGAGACCTCGGGGTTTTTGTAAACAATGACTTAAACTTTAACTTTCATAGTTCGGAAATCGGAAACTATTGCATCCAAATTGAAACACCAAAATCAAACACAGCTGCCTCGGCTAATTCATCTCATCAAAAATACACCATTGATGACTTAATGAATAAATTACTGCCTGTGGAACACTCATATAAGGATCTATTAAACAAATTTGACAGACCGTTGGAAATAAATAAATCTCCTTCGTCTGAACTGGCAGCGATTAAAGATACGATTCGCGCCGAAAAAGCACGAAGACTGGAACACGACACGTGTGATGATATAATACAAGAACTTAACGATCGTGAAAAACGCAAAAACATCCTGATTGTGTTTGGACATGAAGACTCAGAATTCATCACTAATCTTGTAACATCTCTTTGTTCAAATGTGACAGCAGCGGACATTGTCTGAGTTAACCGCATAGGCAGCGGAAGACGAAGCGCGGATACCGCAGAACGTCCCAGGCCGCTGCGTGTTGTTCTGCGAAAAGCGCGGCTGGTGAGGGAAGTTCTGAGTAAGTCAAAAAGTCTGAAACCGGATCCACAACGTAAACACATCACTGTTTCGTGCGACAGAACGAAGAGACAGCAACACCAATATATCATCATGACTTTAACATTCATTTTGAGGAAGGTGTGATTTCAAATAATTTCTCACCTTTAAAATTAATTAATGAGTTCATGTCTTTGTTTGAATTAAGGCAATTCAATAACATTCGTAACTCTAATAACAGAATTCTGGATCTCGTGTTATCGAACTTTCACTGTGGCGTGGTGAGGTCTGTGCCGGCGCTAGTGGATGAGGACGGTCATCACCCTGCCTTGCAGATCTGTTTTGATGCCAAAATACCCCCTCTTCAAAAAAACTTTACAATAAATCAGCAGAATAAACGGTATAACTATAAAAGGGCAGACTTCCCCCGGTTATACCAACTAATTCTCGAACAGGACTGGTCGATTCTTGACTCTGTGGATGATGTGGATATCGCGGTCTCCACCTTCTATGACATCTTAAACGCAATATTTGATGTGTGCGTACCCGCTGTGAGAACTCGCTCCAGGAAGCATTCATACCCATGCTGGTATACACATGATATCATAAGTAATATTAGGATGAAAATGCGACTTTTCAAGAAATGGAGATCCTCACGGGATTTAAACGACCTACAAGCCTTCAGACATTTAAGATCATTAATCAAAAGCCAGATCAATAATTCATATCGAAACTATCTTGTTCATATTCAGGATTCAATAAAGACCGACCCAAAAAAAACTCTGGGAGTTTGTTCATAATAAAAAAAGAAAGTCACGAATACCGG
This sequence comes from Apoderus coryli, assembly GCA_911728435.2. NCBI lineage: Eukaryota > Metazoa > Arthropoda > Insecta > Coleoptera > Attelabidae > Apoderus > Apoderus coryli. Next base: position 1,666,072 of record OU452204.1, on the reverse strand, counting down.
GCGTTGTGCATGACATTGATGATGATGAGGTTTGCGAGCCTGGAGATATAGTCAATGCTTTTGCGTCATACTTTAACAGTGTTTATGTGCCCTTCAGCCCCTATGTGCGTGGTGACTCGAGGGACGCTGCGTCTCAGATATCGGTGGGTCGGTTGGATAACAGTGACGTGCTCGGTTCGCTGAAGTGCTTGAAGCCAAGGATGACGTCGGGCCCCGACAATGTCCCAGCCTTTATTATACGAGACTGTGCTTATGCTTTTGCTCATCCTTTACAAATTCTGTTTAACAAATCACTTAATTGTAAAACATTTCCTGAAGCATGGAAATTTGCTCGCATCTGTCCTATTCATAAGTCGGCTGAAATCGATCAAATCAGAAACTATCGTCCTATTTCCATTTTACCCAATTTCGCTAAAGTATTTGAAACTACACTTCACAGAAAAATATTTAACCAAGTAAAGCACGACATCGACTCTAAGCAGCATGGTTTCTTCCAGGGACGATCCACAGTCACTAATCTAACGTGTTTTTTTCAGGACGTGTTTTCCGCTGTCGGTGGAGGCATGCAACTGGATGCTATCTACACCGACTTTTCGAAAGCGTTCGATAAACTTGATCACTCCCTGATACTGCAGAAGATGTGCAATATTGGCTTTGATGAGGATCTCCTGGTGTTTTTTTATACTTATCTAACTAATCGTAAACAATTCGTTGAATACAATGGACATAGGTCTGATTATTTCATACCCACCAGTGGTGCCCCACAGGGCAGTTGTCTTGCTCCCCTTATTTTCTCCATTTTCATTAATGAGATATCGGAAGGCTTTTTGAGCAGTTACTTGATTTTTGCTGATGATTTCAAGATTTACAGGGCTGTTCGATCTCTTGCTGATTGCGAATTGTTGCAGGCTGATCTGTCGAGGCTCGAGCTGTGGTGCCATACTAACAAACTGCCTTTGAATGTAGGAAAATGCAAACTTGCTGTATTCTCCAGGTCGCAGAGCACACTTATGTTTCCCTACCGGTTATGTAATACCATTCTTGACTCGTATGAGGTCGTCAAGGATTTGGGAGTCTATGTGGACACCAACTTACAATTTACAACACATGCACAGCACCTACTATGTGACTCTTTTCGAATGCTTGGTTTTTTGTTTCGAATAACTAAAGAATTTAACAACGTTGAGTGTCTGACCAATTTGTTCAATGCGTTGATCAGATCTAAGCTTGAGTATGCTTCCAATATATGGTCTCCCATATATCAAGTACATATAAGACAGGTTGAGTGTTCAGCGTAGATTTCTCAAGTACTTAGCGTTCAAAATTGATGGACATTTTCCATCCCGCGGATATGATCATCGCATGCTCCTTGACAGATTTAACATGAACTCTTTGGCTACACGTAGATTATATGCTGGACAGGTGTTCCTCTTTAAAATAATTAATGGTATGATTGACTGTCCTCAGCTGCTGGAGCGGATTGGTTTCAACATTCCACGGTTTTATTCCAGAAACGCTAGGTTATTCCATATCCATACACTTCGTACCAACTATGAGTATAGGGCACCTCTATTTAGAGCATTACAAGAGTGCAATGCGCGAGGGATCAGCAGTGAGGTCGATTACTTTGACCAAACACTGCGTGGGTTTAGGGCCCAGTTGTCTCGCCTCCTATATCGCTCCGAAGATTAGCTTACTGTGAGATCTTATTTATTATATACGCATATTCTTTTCCTAAATTAATTTCGATGTCGTTAGTTTTAACTCAATAATGTTTATGTTTACTATCTTAGTATTGGTAACAATTTTTAGTGTTATTGTTTCTTGGATAATGTAAAGTAATTTCCTAAATATGTACAATATTTTTAAGAGTTTGCCTTGTAATTGGATGTTAAACCTGTTAGGCAAGTTTAAATCAATAAATAAAATAAATAAAGCAGCAACTGACGGAGCGGAGGAGCAGGGGGGAAAACAATATTCAAATCGCAGATCTGACTTGAACCCAAAAAATTCAAATATCAGACTTTTCTTTACTCATCCCGCATCCATTAATAGATTTGGTTGGATGTAAAATATGTGTGGGTTATTTTTCATTTGTCTGCTTCTGTGTGTATGTCTCCCCAAATCTAAATGTCGATCACTATATTCAGCTGTTTAAATTCTTTGAGCACTTATCATGTTTACATGATGCACACATGCTCATTTTTGGAGATGTCAATGTTCACTACGAGAATCGTCTGCACACTAATAATAATCCTTTAAAAGCGGTACGGAATTTCATGTCGGTGATCGGGTTGGAGCAGTATAATACGACTCAGAATTATAATAATCATATACTTGATCTGGTTCTCAAACTTTCAAGGCGTGGTGACACCGTGTCTTCCGGCGTTGAATATTTGTTTTAAAGCGAAGGCTAACTTACAAAAAATGTTTCCGATCAATACTCACAGTAAAAGATTCAATTTTCGAAAGGCTAACTATCCATTGCTGTATCAGCAACTTCGGCTTCAGGACTGGTCTTCCCTTGATCATATCAGTGATGTGAATCAATTTGTGTCGGCATTCTATGAGATTCTTAATAAAATGTGTTTCCCTAATCTGAGAATTTATTCTAAAAAATATAAATATCCCTCCTGGTACACTCAAGAACTGCTACACGATATACAGGAAAAGACTAAGATTTTAAAAAAGTGTAAGTCCACACATTGTTTAAGATGCCGCAACATGTTTAGGGAATTAAGGACTAGAGTCAAGAACAAAATCAACATGGCATATAATAATTATTTAATAGAAGTCCAGGCTTCGGTAAAAACGGATCCAAAAAGATCATGGAACTTTGTACAAAACAAAAAACGAAAATCAAGGATTCCAGGGGTAATGTATGATGTGGATGGCATTGAGTACTTCACGCCTGATGACATGATCCCGAGATAAACGTCTTTGCAAAATATTTTAACAGTGTGTACGTAAATAGTACACCTCGTCAAGATGAAAGGCCACCTGACAGCATATCTCACATATCGGTGGGTCTCTATGATATTGATGATGTCCTTACGTCACTTAAACAACTAAAACCAAAAATGACATCGGGACCAGAAACAAGCCTTCATCCTAAGAGACTGTGCGACTATCTTTGCATCACCCCTACGAGCTTTCTTCAACAGATCACTGAGCTCCAATGTATTCCCTGATGCTTGGAAAGTTTCCCGTGTTTGTCCAATACATAAATCTGCGGGAAATGATCGTGTTGAGAACTATCGACCCATCTCTCTTCTCGCCAACTTTTCGAAGGTCTTTGAGACAACACTTCATAGAAAAATATATAGCCAGGGAAATTGACTTGCAGCAGCATGGCTTTATTCGGCGGGGCGATCTACAGTAACGAACTTGACATGCTTCTTGGAGGATGTTTATCGCGCACTAGAGGAGGGACTCAGAGTCGTGCTGTCTATACCGATTTCTCGAAGACCTTCGATAAGTTGGATAATGTGGTGATACTTCGGAAAATGTCTCTTAGTGGTTTCGATGACGTCCTTCTATCGTTTTTTGCTTCTTACCTTTGCGATCATCAGAACTACACTCGAATACAACGGTCACAAGCCCTTGACTTTTACGCCGACCAGTGGGGCACCGCAGGGCAGCTGTTAGGCGCCGTTAATATTCTCGGTTTTTATTAACGATATATCAACGGGAATATATAGCAAATATTTATTGTTTTGATGATGACCTGAAAATGTATCGTGTGGTTCAGGATAGGGATTATTGCAATTTGCTACAGGATGACTTGTTTACGCTTGCGAAATGGTGTGAATCTAACAAACTACCTTTGAACCATCAAAAATGTAAGTTTGCCGTGTTCTCTAGATCGCAAAATACATTTGAATTCCATTACCAACTAAATGATACGGCTGTTGAGCGTTGCGAAGTGTTGAGGGATCTTGGAGTCTATGTTGACACAGACTTATCGTTTGGTCATCATATTGAGTGCATCACCCGGGATGCATTGCGCCTGCTTGGATTTATGTTTCGAGTTACCAAGGACTTCACGGATATTCAATATATAATGAATTTGTACTCTCTGTGAGATCCAGGCTTGAATATGCATCAATTATATAATTTCCCATATATCAATTGGTCACATTGAATACATGCAGCGCAGATTCCTCAAATATTTGGCATAAGGTACAAAGTTGATGCTCGTAAAATCATTGATTTACCCACACCTGGACTGTTGTTCGCCAGTGTATTACTATTATCTGGCAAATTATAATAATGATAAAGTGCAGCGAGTACAGAATGCAGGTATAAGATTCGTGTGCAAAGTTCCCTTCGCAGCTCATATTACTCAATTTCTTAATACACTAAAAGAACCTAGGCTGGCCATTTGGTTTGATTACTTGTATTCTGTCTCGTTGTATAAGATTCTTACGTTCCATATACCTCAGTACCTTGCTGACCTGCTCTTGAGGAGGTATAATGTCCACGGACTTGATTTGCGCTTCAACTCCTTTACAATTCCACAACATTCTACTGCTAAATTCGAAGGATGTTTTTCATATAATGGTCCTAAACTTTTGAATAACTTAATAGATATTCTTAATTTATCGTTGTTTAGTTTCAAGAGAGAGTTGGGGCGCAGACTATTTCCTTAAATTATATTCATGAGTGCGTGTTTCTTTTGTGCAGTGTTAAGTTTGGAATAAGTGGAAGAGTGGCTATAGCCAAATCTTATTCCTTTTGTGTAAACTAGCCTAAGTGACTGATTTGATATTTGTAAGCAAATTTTGTATGCTTGAATTGTCATTTGGTTTTTTTTGCACAATAAAACATTTATTGTTATTATTTACGCTTGATGGTAGGTTTCCACACAGAGGATTTGCTCATAAGACACTGCTTGACCGTTTCCATGTGTTTTCACTGGAAACGCGTCGGATTTATGCAGGTCAACTGTTTATTTTTAAAATTATCAAAAATTTCATAGATTGCACAGAACTGCTCCGCCAAATTAATTTTCATCTTCCTCGAATTTTTGCTAGAAATAGTAGGCTTTTTTATGTTCCCTCACTTCGTACGAACTATGAGACCAAGGCACCTCTTTTAAGGTCATGCCAAACTTGTAACATACAAAATAAACAGTAAAGTCAACTATTTCAATCAGCCCATAAGATCGTTTTGCGCTTGCTTGTTCCGGTTCCTCCGAGATCTCCATATCTGATGTGTGTTTTGTATTGATGTGTTATTGCTGTTGGACGTAGTGTTCAGCCTCATTTATTTATTCATTTATTTATTCATTCATTTCTTGCCTAACAGGTTTAACACCCAATTACAAGGCAAACTCTTACAAATTATTGTACATATTTAGGTAATTACTTTACATCATCTAAGAAACCATAACACTAAAAATTGTTACCAATACTAAGATAGCAAACATAAACATTATTGAGACAGAATATGCGTATATAATAAATAAGAATATGCGCATATAATAAATAAGATCTCACAGTAAGCTAATCTTCGGAGCGATATAGGAGGCGAGACAACTGGGCCCTGAACCCACGCAGTGTTTGGTCAAAGTATTCGACCTCACTGCTGATCCCTCGCGCATTGCACTCTTGTAATGCTCTAAATAGAGGTGCCCTATACTCATAGTTGGTACGAAGTGTATGGATATGGAATAACCTAGCGTTTCTGGAATAAAACCGTGGAATGTTGAAACCAATCCGCTCCAGCAGCCGAGGACAGTCAATCATACCATTAATTATTTTAAAGAGGAACACCTGTCCAGCATATAATCTACGTGTAGCCAAAGAGTTCATGTTAAATCTGTCAAGGAGCATGCGATGATCATATCCGCGGGATGGAAAATGTCCATCAATTTTGAACGCTAAGTACTTGAGAAATCTACGCTGAACACTCTCAACCTGTCTTATATGTACTTGATATATGGGAGACCATATATTGGAAGCATACTCAAGCTTAGATCTGATCAACGCATTGAACAAATTGGTCAGACACTCAACGTTGTTAAATTCTTTAGTTATTCGAAACAAAAAACCAAGCATACGAAAAGAGTCACATAGTAGGTGCTGTGCATGTGTTGTAAATTGTAAGTTGGTGTCCACATAGACTCCCAAATCCTTGACGGCCTCATACGAGTCAAGAATGGTATTACATAACCGGTAGGGAAACATAAGTGTGCTCTGCGACCTGGAGAATACAGCAAGTTTGCATTTTCCTACATTCAAAGGCAGTTTGTTAGTATGGCACCACAGCTCGAGCCTCGACAGATCAGCCTGCAACAATTCGCAATCAGCAAGAGATCGAACAGCCCTGTAAATCTTGAAGTCATCAGCAAAAATCAAGTAACTGCTCAAAAAGCCTTCCGATATGTCATTAATGAAAATGGAGAAAATAAGGGGAGCAAGACAACTGCTCTGTGGGGCATCACTGGTGGGTATGAAATAATCAGACCTATGTCCATTGTATTCAACGAATTGTTTACGATTAGTTAGATAAGTATACAAAAACACCAGGAGATCCTCATCAAAGCCAATATTGCACATCTTCTGCAGTATCAGGGAGTGATCAAGTTTATCGAACGCTTTCGAAAAGTCGGTGTAGATAGCATCCAGTTGCATGCCTCCACCGACAGCGGAAAACACGTCCTGAAAAAAACACGTTAGATTAGTGACTGTGGATCGTCCCTGGAAGAAACCATGCTGCTTAGAGTCGATGTCGTGCTTTACTTGGTTAAATATTTTTCTGTGAAGTGTAGTTTCAAATACTTTAGCGAAATTGGGTAAAATGGAAATAGGACGATAGTTTCTGATTTGATCGATTTCAGCCGACTTATGAAGAGGACAGATGCGAGCAAATTTCCATGCTTCAGGAAATGTTTTACAATTAAGTGATTTGTTAAACAGAATTTGTAAAGGATGAGCAAAAGCATAAGCACAGTCTCGTATAATAAAGGCTGGGACATTGTCGGGGCCCGACGTCATCCTTGGCTTCAAGCGCTTCAGCGAAGCGAGCACGTCACTGTTATCCAACCGACCCACCGATATCTGAGACGCAGCGTCCCTCGAGTCACCACGCACATAGGGGCTGGAGGGCACATAAACACTGTTAAAGTATGACGCAAAAGCCTTGACTATATCTCCAGGCTCGCAGACCTCATCATCGTCAATGTCATGCACAACGCCCGGTATTCGTGACTTTCTTTTTTTATTATGAACAAACTCCCAGAGTTTTTTTGGGTCGGTCTTTATTGAATCCTGAATATGAACAAGATAGTTTCGGTATGAATTATTGATCTGGCTTTTGATTAATGATCTTAAATGTCTGAAGGCTTGTAGATCGTTTAAATCCCGTGAGGATCTCCATTTCTTGAAAAGTCGCATTTTCATCCTAATATTACTTATGATATCATGTGTATACCAGCATGGGTATGAATGCTTCCTGGAGCGAGTTCTCACAGCGGGTACGCACACATCAAATATTGCGTTTAAGATGTCATAGAAGGTGGAGACCGCGATATCCACATCATCCACAGAGTCAAGAATCGACCAGTCCTGTTCGAGAATTAGTTGGTATAACCGGGGGAAGTCTGCCCTTTTATAGTTATACCGTTTATTCTGCTGATTTATTGTAAAGTTTTTTTGAAGAGGGGGTATTAGCTTTTAGTTATCAACGAAAACAAAAGCTTAAACAAAACACATATATTTCAAATTTGTTACAACACGTTGCATATATTTAGTTATATCTATAAATAGAACCACAAAAAGAAGAAGTAATAATATACGTCCGTACACTACAAGGCACGCAGTTATTCTATCGCTCATCTTTATCTTTCTGTTATCCAACACTCTTCTCCTAGACTAAAGATAACGCTCTGAATCACCACTTGGACATGCATTGACGGAATATTGTATAATATTGTTCATTGGCGTAGCACATAGCTAACACGGCCAACCTGACGCTGGGACGTTCTCGGCCCAATTTGTTCGGTTTTATCCTGACTCACAGAGATCGTCTCAGAGACTGGATCTACTGACTTGCATTCTGAATGTAAGAAGACATTTTGTAAGTTATGAGTAACTTAAAATCAAATAAAATACTGTGCTTTATCTACCAGAAGGCAATGCATATGCCCAAGCATCGCACAGATAAATTACCTTAAAATCTGCGTGATGTATGCCAGAAAGCAATGTAAATGCCCAAACATGACACCAGAATAACTTAATTAAAACTTAATGTGATAACCGCCAGAAAGCAATGTATATGCCCAAGCATCACACCATAATAACTTAATTAAAACTTAACGTGATATCCGCCAGAAAGCAATGTATATGCCCAAGCATCACACCAAAATAACTCAATTGAAATTTAATGTGATATCCGCCAGAAAGCAATGTATATGCCCAAGCATCACACCAGAATAACTCAATTGATATTTAATGTGATATCCGCCAGAAAGCAATGTATATGCCCAAGCATCACACCAGAATAACTCAATTGAAACTTAATGTGATATCCGCCAGAAAGCAATGTATATGCCCAAGCATCACACCAGAATAACTTAATTGAAATTTAATGTGATATCCGCCAGAAAGCAATGTATATGCCCAAGCATCACACCAGAATAACTCAATTGAAACTTAATGTGATATCCGCCAGAAAGCAATGTATATGCCCAAGCATCACACCAGAATAACTTAATTGAAACTTAATGTGATATCCGCCAGAAAGCAATGTATATGCCCAAGCATCACACCAGAATAACTCAATTGAAACTTAATGTGATATCCGCCAGAAAGCAATGTATATGCCCAAGCATCACACCAGAATAACTCAATTGAAACTTAATGTGATATCCGCCAGAAAGCAATGTATATGCCCAAGCATCACACCAGAATAACTCAATTGAAACTTAATGTGATATCCGCCAGAAAGCAATGTATATGCCCAAGCATCACACCAGAATAACTCAATTGAAACTTAATGTGATATCCGCCAGAAAGCAATGTATATGCCCAAGCATCACACCAGAATAACTCAATTGAAATTTAATGTGGTATCCGCCAGAAAGCAATGTGTATGCCCAAGCATCACACCAGAATAACTCAATTGAAATTTAATGTGATATCCGCCAGAAAGCAATGTATATGCCCAAGCATCACACCAGAATAACTCAATTGAAACTTAATGTGATATCCGCCAGAAAGCAATGTCTATGCCCAAGCATCACACCAGAATAGGTAGAGCTAACACGCTACATGTATTCTACATACCTTAGAGTTGTCCTCAATATTGATATACGAATCAAGGACCTCTGCACAATCCTCAGGAATCCATTCCTTGTTCCAAATTCGCATTTGATAAGCAGCAGCCGATGACACTTTTGTCGACTCTGCAACGTCACCAACCTTTCTTAGTTCGAATCGGTTTGGCGATAATGTGACAATATAAACAAGCACTATACCCTTTTCGATTTCCTCCTTTAGTGCAATACTTATAGCTCGCTAAAAAATTGACGGAGCATTCGCTAGACCAAAAGGCATTCGTAAAAACTCATACTGACCATCAGGGGTTACGAATGCCAGTTTTTCTACTGAATCAGAATGAACTTTAATTTGGTGAAAACCAGCTGCCATATCAAGCGTTGTAAAATACTTACTACAACTCAAACGAGCAATATGATCGTCTATCAAGTTGTAATATCTTGAAACTCCTGTAACAATGAATCAACTTCATTGCATTTAGAAACAGTAGAGTTAAATTTCAAATGAGGTATTGATTGATCGTGTGTAAGTACTACTCCGGGAGTGTTTAGGAAATCTAAACCAATTATGATATTATATCCTATTGCCTTGTCGGGCATCAAATTAATATTTAATGGAAAATTATGCTCATCTAGAGAGATATATACATTTATGAAAGATTTCGAATAAAAAGAAGTGTTACCTACACCTCTTATTAACTTATCTTGTGGAATAGGTGGCGTAGGAAAATTACAAGCTATGCTTTGACGCATCAAAGAAACTTGAGCACCTGTGTCCAACAAGACTTTCCAAGATGTACCGCATATTTTAAGTGAAAATAAAGTAAAATGATCACTAGTAACTTGTTTAGAAGAACCACACATGTTAACTTGCTGTAAAGTGTCTCTACTTTTCTCTAACCGCATTTTTTTAAAACATTTATCAACTGTGTGTCCGGTTTTTTTACAAAAATTGCAAATGTTATTAATATTTTGCGAAGAATGACTGGGTCCGGGTGTTGCATCCCGCTCACGTTTAATACCACTCTCAGGACACGACGTTTTTCGATGTCCAAATTTATTACAAGAAAAACATTTTATATGTTCAAGTTTCAATGGAACATTGACAGTTGAAGAACTAGGTTTAGTTCGATGATCATTTCGATTTAAAGTTGTTTTAATTTGTATACGAGACAACTGAGTTATTAAAGAAGAAACAGATATATGACCTATTTGTGTCAATTGAGCTTGCAAAGCAGCGTCTTTAATTCCAAAGCAAATCAGGCTGACAAGCTGTTCTTGCGAAAATGTAACGCGCAACAAATTTAATTTTTGAAGCTTCATACGGCTATAGAAACCATATGAAGGACATCCATCAGACGTATAAGTTATAGCTTCATGAAATAATTGACCGAAGTTAGTACTACCTGCAAAGCTTTCGCATATATCTCTCTTTAAAGTATTCCAAGAACGGCCGTCTATAGGACTCCAGTTACTAAACCACTCACCTGCCTCACCGTCAAAACATTTTGATTACACAAACAGCCACGCTGAATACACTAAGTACACGTTTAAAATCCCACTTCTGATATTAGCTTTTAGTTATTAACGAAAACAAAAGCTTAAACAAAACACATATATTTCAAACTTGTTACAACACGTTGCATATATTTAGGTATATCTATAAATAGAACCACAAAAAGAAGAAGTAATAATATACGTCCGTACACTACAAGGCACGCAGTTATTCTATCGCTCATCTTTATCTTTCTGTTATCCAACACTCTTCTCCTAGACTAAAGATAACGCTCTGAATCACCACTTGGACATGCATTGACGGAATATTGTATAATATTGTTCATTGGCGTAGCACATAGCTAACAGGGGGTATTTTGGCATCAAAACAGATCTGCAAGGCAGGGTGATGACCGTCCTCATCCACTAGCGCCGGCACAGACCTCACCACGCCACAGTGAAAGTTCGATAACACGAGATCCTGAATTCTGTTATTAGAGTTACGAATGTTATTGAATTGCCTTAATTCAAACGAAGACATGAACTCATTAATTAATTTTAAAGGTGAGAAATTATTTGAAATCACACCTTCCTCAAAATGAATGTTAAAGTCACCAACAATCAATATTTGTAGACCATAAACGCAAGTCAGGTGTTCAAAAATTCGAAAAGATTGATGTATTCCTCAATGTCAAGATTTGATTGCACATAAACGCAAAAACAGCAGAATGAGAAGTGATCGATGTCAATCTTACATCCGATAATGTCAATTGAAGGTGAGAGAGGGGGTGCATTTGATAAATCAATAGATTTTGAGCGTAGGTCAGACCTAACCGCCAACAGCACGCCCCCACCTCTGGTAACGTTCAGGGCCCTATTGTCTCTATCCGCGCGATACACCACATAGCCGTCCCCAAACAACTCAGAGTCCAGCACACCAGATTGAATCCACGTTTCGGTGACACCGACCACATGATACTCATAGGAAGAAGTCGACTTGTAAAAGGCATGTGTTTTCGTATTTAAGCCCCTGACATTCTGATATACCATGTTCAGGTGCAAATCCTCTCTTGTTAGGCAAGCCGGTCAGTTTAAAGATGCTCCCCCCGGCGCTTTCACTATAGTGGGGACACCTTTAATAGTTTTTATATAAATATTCGTTTCGCCGCCGTTTCGACGATCCAAAAGCTGCTGCCTCACACCTCTGTACTCCTGAAGCTGTCTGGGGGTTCTGTCCGAGGATACGGCGATGTTCCTCAGCTCAGCAATCGACCCCAGCTGCGGCGCTCGACGAAGAACATCCGTCACCAGTCTTGATATTGATTTGATATTTAAGCCTATTATCTGAATTGTTGCTCTATTGTATTCTATTTTCTGTCTTGTAGCGATTTGATATATCTAAGTTGATGACCATATTAGTGTTTTACTAAAAGTCTAGTATAAGAATAATTGTTATTTTTGCAGATAATTGTCTTGTAATTGGGTGTGTTGCACCTGTTAAACAATAAAGTTATTTATTTATTTAAATCACTCAGAGTGCATTAAATATTTTAGGTTTTATTTTTAGGTCTACTAATAAGTACCAATACCGATTGCCTTTTAACCCTTTATAACTCTTTAGTTAGATCTAAGCTTGGATATGCGTCTGTAACTTGGCCCCTGATATACAATGTTTATATTAATAAGATTGATCGTGTTCAACGAAAATTTTTAAAATAACTTGCCTTCAAGAATGATGGTCAATTTCCGCCGCGTGGTGCGACCACGGCTTGCTGTTGCGTCGATTTGGCTTGTGCTCACTTTCGAAGCGTTGAATTTTTGCTTCGGAAATGTTCTTGTTTAAGCTAATTAATAGCAATCTCGATTAGGTTTTACTCCAGAGAAACCAAACTTTTTAAGGTTTCACAGATTCGGACTAATTACAGAGCACTCTTATGGCGCGCCTGCAGATATTGCAATTTTTTGGACATCAATGATTCTTTATGAATTTGACCTGTCACATGAAATTATGAACTCAAAACATGGATTCGGAATTTGTATGGATTGGGTTTTCTGTGTATTCTAATTATTTTTTTATTATTATTTGTTTGTTATTAATTATCTAGAATTATTTTTGCATTGTGTTGTCTTGTAATTGGGTGGCCTGTCAGACAATAAAGTGTATTTATTTATTCTCTTTCGATATAACTTTGTATTATTATAATTTTGTATTAATTTATTCATGTTTTTAACAAAAGATATGCATTTCTGAGTATTTAATATATGTTTTCTGGAACCTTCGTCAACAAGTTGATTTTGCTTGCGAGGCGAAGGTTTTTGGCAAAATTGGATGGAATTTTTGTAGTGCTAGGGTTGAGTGTCACACCCAGAGTTTAAATAGAAAAAGTAGGTCGAGTGATACCTTATTTTACATACTCATTACAAATCGTTTGGTTTATCTAAGATTGGTCGATTCGTTCAATAATTTGGGCAATGAAAACAAAACAACGAAAATTAATCTATTTTACTTTTCAACTTTTTTACTTTAACCTTCTGAAGCATTTCTGATGTAATGTCTCGCCACTCATCAATAATCGTTTGGAGATACGTCTAGGTAACGGACTTAAATCTGGTGACTTTGCGGACCACTCCATTGATTCACTTCGATACATCTACCAGGAAAGGTTTAATCGAAATACATCCATCTTGTTGAAATGTCAACTAATTATCATTGTTATGGTCACGAATATATGTGTCTGTGAGGTATCAGTTGCAAGTACATTTATTATGTGAGATTACTTGGTAGGAAAAATAGGCCAACCATACAGTCGCCATAAAATCCTACCCACACGTTTAGCTTTTGAGAATGTTGTGGGCTATTATGACGATTAACAGTCCCGTTCAGTCTGAAAAATAAATGTTGAACAGCATATGGTTATTTATGAACTGTTCACTCTCTAGCAAAATTGCACACTTCTACCTATCAAAGTTATCTTATTTTAATTCCAGCTAATGTTATGTTATGCTATTATTGAGGTGCGACGGTTTTTATTTTGTGAGGACCATAGATATTAGGAGTGTTTACTTTTTTAATGAAAATCGTTAGAGAAGAATAAAATGATTTCATACATTTTTACATTGGTCATAGACCTTGGGACCATGAGATTATGACAGTTATTATTATTTTTAGGATATCAGTGTATACGAGAGTACATCAGTGTGTCAAAATTGTATCAAATCATTGACAACTTTATATAATACGAAGGCGATTTGGCTTGAGAATGAAGATATTCTGTTGGGATATGTAAAACGAAAAGGGGATAAAATAGACCTTAAGACTGTATTGGCATTAGAGCAAAAAGAAGATAATCTGGTGTGTCGTTTATGTTTAAGGATGTGGTCTGGAAAACAGTATTTACAATGTGATAAAATTGAAGACAAATTGAAAAAGGCTATACCTGAAATGGTAAGAAGTTATTAACTTATGCATACACAGGGTTATTGATGGTCGATGGCACCTTTTCCTATACCTATCTCTTACAGGTTTTGAAAAAATAATCTATTTTGATTTTTGTTGTTGCTGAAATAGGGATTTTGGAGAAAAATCGTCATTCGTCTTCTGAATAGATACAATCTTCAAGTTATGTGTAGTGTTATATTCTAGTAAATATAAGGATTAGTCTAGTTTTTTAAATGGAACACCCATAATACAAGGTGTCCATAAAGGGTGGGGGGAGAATTAGAATTTATTTATTTTTGGGACAATTTGTAGAGAAATTTTTGGAAGATTAAAGCAAAGATTATGTTGTTCAAATGTTGACCATCGCGCTGCTGTCACTCCTCTACTGAAAACTAAAATTAGCCGCCACGCGTGTACACATCTCTTTGGAAATGGCGGCCATTTCTATGCGGATGTTGTGCTTGAATTGCTGTAGAGTTCGTGGTTTGTTTGTTTACACTGTCTGTTTAAGGTATATTTATGGAGACCATAAGAAATAATCAAGGGGGACCTCTAGGAGGCCAGTTGATGGTGCCTCGACGACAGACCACTTTTTCTGTTGATTGACAACCGCAAGCAATTGGTTGAAGGTGTGATAAGTACTCGCCCTCACCGGTCTTCAAAAAAATAATGCCCAATGATGCCTTCACCATACATGGCAGCCCACGCAATAACTTTTGGACGCGAATTTTTTAAATGTTAATGGTTGAATAAGTGTGTTGTTTTATTATTAATTTCAAATATTTTCAAACATCAGAAGTGAGATCGTGTTCTAACGCGATTAGTGCAGTTAGTGGACTGTTAACTGTTTATGTTTAACTGCTGTTCGGGGGTTAAAAACATTTTCGGCATCTCGCCCATTATAAAACATTGACTTTGGAAGTCCAATTCCACCCTTCTTAGTATTAATATATATTAATATAGCGCCAAAACTGGCGAGGAGAGAGGAAATTTATATTAAAATTCGAGCAATTGCTATTATTGAAGGGATTCAATTTGTTTAAAATGACAACAACGACGTGATTCTTCACGTCCTAGACCGGGAAATGCTACTTTCTCAAAGAAAAAGCGTCCGGGAAGTGGGTACATCCCCGACGGTTGCCGAAAAATTTTTCTTTGGCAATATCTGCAAATTATTGAAATTAACCACTCCACATGTTCCCCAAACAGGTATTAGGTATCGCAGATGAGACAGAAAACATGCATTATATATGTTCATTTTGGATTTTTGTATGTAATGTCTAACCCTGTATACCGCACTGACGATCGGCAAAATTGTATTTGTTAAATAGCTAATATGTTCATTCCAAATTAGTTTATTATCTATCATTAGTCCTAGATATTTCACATGAGAGACACTTCTTCAATAAAGATGTTATTTATTTTTATATTTGAACCTGGTACAATTTTATTCTGCGTAAACAATATAAATTTTGTCTTATTAATGTTAATTTTAAGTTTGTTACACAACAGCCAATGAGCATACCGACTTGAATCATTATTTACCTTTATTTTTAATGAACATTTTCCGCATCCTAAAGCAAAACAGTATCATCAGCAAATGTGTAATATCGTCCTGCAGATTTTAAACTTAGTACATATAATGAGTACAATAACGGACCGAGAACTGAACCCTGTGGAACTCCGCATATGGTTGTTAGGATTCCACAGTTTTACATACTGTTTTCTATTCTGGAGATATGATTTTAGAATGTTCCCACGAAAACCCATTCTATTCATCATAAGCAAAAGCATATACAGGGTGTCCTACGGTGGCAACCCATTAGATTATATCAAAAACTACTTCGAATTGAATTTTGAAAATTTCAGTGTCTATATTGTCAAATATGCTCTACTCAAATAATATAATGGCAACGGCATAGCACTTCCGGTTATACCGGAAGTTGATAGCAACTTTGTTATTTTAAATTGAACACCCTATATATTATTACATTTTTGGATTCTAAATAAGATTTCAGACATATTTCATGTATCATGTCCTATACCTAACGTCAGTCGTTTTTGACTTATATCAAGATTTATGTCAAAATTGACAGCTTAGGGTTCCATAAGAATTCCGTTTTTTCCTTGTAAATCAGTATTTAATAATTATTTTGCAGGTATTTTCTTATCAGGTGGGATCTTCTTTTTCGAATTGACAAGACATTTTCTGATTAGTTTATACAGGGTGGTCAAAAAATTATATTGAAAACGGTTCAAGAAAAACAGTTGAAAGTCAATTTTTTCAAATGGAATGGGTATATTATTATTATTTTATCTTCCTTAGCATTAAAAAATAATGCAATTTTGTAATAGGTTATCATTTTCTAAAATGCATAGTTTTCGAAATATCGTCATTTTAAATTTTTTTCTGCAGCGCCTACCGTTGTTTCTCTGGAAACTAGCTAATTAATTTAGTTAGCCATGAAAATAATGACGTTTCTCTGAATTAGCATAAACGTCAAACTAAATATGAAATTAGTTGTTGCTATCTAACCAGTCGTTATTTATCAATATTTGTGACCATTATATTTTACAATAATTATTACAAAATGGAAAATATTTATTCATATGCTGATATTGTAAATGTATTATTAATCCATGGAGAATGTAACAAAGTGATTAATAGAACCTGTACAGTATTTAACGAGAGAAACCCGCATTTGCTAACAATGACTAGAGAAAAATTAAGAAGAATTTTGAGAAATCAAATACGGTGGGGGCAGTGTCATGCAAATCGACTACTACAAAAACCTGTAACTACAAATGAGGATAATGTGGTAAATGTTTTGGCATATTTTAATACATATCCTGAATCATCAGTGCGTGCGTGCGTGAACAAGATCTAGGAATTTCAAAATCCTCTGTCCAAAAAATATTTTAAAGCAGTGGTTTACATCCATTTAAATTCAAATTGTGCTCTGGAAGCAGGCGATGCCGAACGACGTGTACGGTTCTGCGAAACCATTTTAACACGAACGCAAGAAGATCCTGGGTTTCTGCAAAAAGTGATTTGGACAGATGAGTCGAAATTTTCGAGAGATGGAATCGTTAATAGACAAAATAGTCATTTTTGGGCTTCTGAGAATCCGCACGCTATTCGTGAACAAAATTTTCAAAATAAACTTAGTGTGAACGTTTTTTATATGGTGAAGGACACACATGTTG
The DNA here is from genome assembly GCA_911728435.2 of Apoderus coryli. NCBI lineage: Eukaryota > Metazoa > Arthropoda > Insecta > Coleoptera > Attelabidae > Apoderus > Apoderus coryli. Next base: position 1,648,652 of record OU452204.1, on the reverse strand, counting down.
AATATTTTATTTACGAGCATAATTTAAATACGGAAGGTTATCTTTATATTTTGCAAAATGTTGTGGCGCATTTTTTGGATAATCTATCATTAAATGAATTAAGAAGTTGTTGGTACCAGTTACATGGAGCACCACCTCACTGTGGAAATAGAATCACACAACAGCTTAATGAAATGTTTGAAGATCGATGGATCAGACGTTTAGGGCCTTGGGATTGGCCAGCGAGATCTCCAGATCTATCACCGCTGAATTTTTATGTTTGGGGTGCAATTAAACAAAAGGTGTATTCCACCCCAATTAATTCAACAGAAGAATTACTAGGACGCATCCGAATTTCATTCCAAGAAATTTATAATATCAATAAGTATTTTTCATTTTTATTAATTTGACGTTTAGTTTGACGTTAAAATGACAATAATTTCATGGCTAACTAAATTAATTGGCTAGCTTCCAGAGAGACAACGGTAGGCGCTGCAGAAAAATTTAAAATGACGATATTTCGAAAACTATGCATTTTAGAAAATGATAACCTATTACAAAATTGCATTATTTTTGAATGCTAAGGAAGATAAAATAATAATAATATACCCATTCCATTTGAAAAAATTGACTTTCAACTGTTTTTCTTGAACCGTTTTCAATATAATTTTTTGACCACCCTGTATAAACTAATCAGAAAATGTCTTGTCAATTCGAAAAAGAAGATCCCACCTGATAAGAAAATACCTGCAAAATAATTATTAAATACTGATTTACAAGGAAAAAACGGAATTCTTATGGAGCCCTAAGCTGTCAATTTTGACATAAATCTTGATATAAGTCAAAAACGACTGACGTTAGGTATAGGACATGATACATGAAATATGTCTGAAATGTTATTTAAAATCCAAAACTGTAATAATATATAGGGTGTTCGATTTAAAATAACAAAGTTGCCATCAACTTCCGGTATAACCGGAAGTGCTATGCCGTTGCTATTAAATTATTTGAGTAGAGCATATTTGACAATATGGACACTGAAATTTTCAAAATTCAATTCGAAGTAGTTTTTGAAATAATCTAATGGGTTGCCACCGTAGGACACCCTGTATATGTTACGGGTAAAGTTAGATAAGCGAGTAAACCTAGGTTTACCCGGGTAAACTGCGTAATACCCAAGACTCTTGGGTAAAGTCCAAAATATATTTGGAATTGTACACGTTTCGGGATTTACCCGGGTAAACCGCGTTTTATCCGCTTTCGCTTGGTTATAGTTGGATGTACCATAAATGACAAGGCCATTAATGTTTGAAAAACATATTTAATTCAAAAAAGGCATTTTAGAAATAAAAATTAGAATTCTAAAACTGTGTTCTCTTAAAGGTCATCTACTACGAGTGCTTATTTGTTCAAACAAGACAAGCTGCTGTGACATTTCGAGTTGCAAAGATTTCCAATAGCTTTACATTTACATTTATTGGTCATGCATTTAGTTTTACAGTTACATCGTTTATAACCTTGACCTCCTAAAAGTGATTGTTCGTTTGCAAGCTGACGTAAGCTCTTCTTTTCTGATGATACACTTTCCAGATCTACAAGTTTCTCACTGCACACAGAAAATTGGTTCCTGGAAAACATTTCCTCTATTGTTCCTTTCTCGTTTGCTAGCTTATAAAAATCGTCATCGGTGTTCTCGATAACCGTCATGAGAATGTTTCTAAAATCGCCCCTCCCTTGATCAACGTCTGGAATTTTCACTCTCACTGTATCTCCAACGGAACATGGAGGGAACTTCGAATTAGATAAAGCTTTCATCTTCTTTGCTTGATTTACTAAATTTATTTTTGCGTCTCTTCTGTTTGACTGAATATTTGTTTGGCACAAGCAAAGTTCACACCTTATATTACCTGATGTACTTGGCTCATCACATTCTGCACATCTGGTGTGATTTTCTGAAGTTTCTATATTATTGGCGTTTTCTTTATAATTATTGTCGACGTCTTCCATATTGTCACCTTCAGTAATATCTTCTTGCGGATTGTCTATTTCTGGGCCACTATCCATAGACTGGTCTTCGTTTTGTTCTTGTTGATGCTGTTCTTCTACATCAAATTCCCTGACGACTTTCTCCAGCTCTTCTTAGGTTCGTAGATTCTCAATAGATTCTTTTGGAAAAGTTGATGTGGATAGGCCGACTCCATCCACGTCATGAGCATATTTTGTATATCTTTATTTGTTCTTTCCACGCTGCCTTGTGACTGACTATGACGTGGTTTGCCATGTACTATTTTAAGGCCATTCCACATGGAACATAACTCTTCAATGACACGTTGTTCGTTTGTAGTGTGTACAAAATATGTCTATCAGGATCTTAGCAACTTCCTCAGCCCTTTTCGATTTTAATGCACGTATCTGAACAAATTTCGTTAAGTGGTCCTGATATACCAAGATAAATTTGTATTCTCCATCTGGATGGGATTGCATGTCTATAAGATCCATTTGGCAACGGCTGTTCATCTCCGAAAACACCATTGGCTTAACCACAAGTCCTTTTTTGACAGATTTCAGTTTTGTTTGACACCCATCACACAAGCGCAGATATAGCTTAATAACATCGTGAGTTATATTCTTGTACTTTTTCTTACATTCACTTTCCATACGATGTTTACCACCATGTCCAATGGCCAAATGTGCATCATGCAAAATATCAAACATTTCGTCGTTTGTAATGTAATATTTTATGCTGGAGTCACCTGATGATACACGGGCAATAAGCTTTTCGATGCCTCGAACTGAACATAATATGTCGAACCTCTTCAAACGTCGATATTGTAGAGTGGACTTGGTTTTAAGAGGGGAATCCGAAATGGTTACTTACAAAAATGTCCGATGGTGGCGCTAGTGAATCTCATTGTATTCCGAATCATTCATTTCTTAACTTAGAGTAATTTTATAGAATATTTTAATACATTCTTCTCCTCAATAGGTGTCGCCAAAAACTAATACATAGTGACCCTAAAATGTCATATTTCTATTTTGCGTAAATTATTTTCACATTCTTTTTTGTGCTCGTATTCTTATACGTTATATACTATACTATATACATAAAAAGGATGAATGTAAAAAAAACTGGTTTTATTTGCGATAAATAGTCAAGATTTTTAAATATTTTCACAAATTGATGATTTTTGTGAAAACCGTAAAACATAGGTAAATGACACCTTAAAACGAATCCCAGTTATTTTTGAGGGACTATTAAAATACTCCCATACAGGGTGTTCTATTTAAAAAAAACAGAACTATGATAATACATACTTATCTCTTCTTTGGACCGCCCTGTATGCTTGCAGTGTTTTTCAAAATGTATTAGGTTAGCCCTGTTGTTTTAGTTTGTCAGTTTCAAAACCATGAGACGCTTATTTCATGCATCAAAGAGTGTCTTTCCTAATAGTATACAATGTGTCCAGAAACTAATGGACCAAGCGAAAGCCACAAATTCTAGAGCAGATTTCATGGCAATTCAACGCCAAACTTCTAATGCAAAATTGCTTCTGAAAGGAGTTATAGTTTTTAAAAGATGGCGGCTTAGCATAGGTTTTTTAAAGGTATCGCGAAAGCGCCTTTAGCCATTGGAGTGAAAGGTGAAAAAGATATTTCCCTAAATAGAAGCATTCGTTAGCCATACACTGCTGAATTAAATTGCGAACTTAGGCGTCTAAACGGGTATCAACGGACATTTTTAATAAAAAACTTCTTTTTCACTAACTTTTGGAGAATTCTGACAACATTCTTAGGAAATATGAGGTATTCTTATCTCAATATGATAGAATGCTGCATTTTCGAGAAAAATTAAGTTTTAGTTTAATATGCGGTTTAACATAGTACCTATCTATTTGATTTACGATTGGTACAGTGATTATTTTAACAGTAAAAATGTTAAAAATTAAGTAGGGTATTAGGTATTGTGAGTCTATACAGGGTGTCCGAAATATAAGAAATGAACCATAGTTGTGTTTTTTTAAATGGAATGCCCTGTATATGAATATATTTTTGGATTCCCCGTTCAAAATAAACCTAACTTTCATTAAAGTACATCTCACCTAAACCTGACAGTTTTTTAAATATTTAAATTTTTATAAAAATATAGACATAATATGAAAGAACAAATTCACACCTATTTGTTTGTTCTTTTTAAGCCAGTCTGGGCTGATAAATATACCCACTCATCACTTGTTACGCCAAATATAAAAAACCCGCAATATTAAATACAGGGTGTCCAATAATATAATTTATATGAACGTAAAGTTTAATTCTAAATAACTTGTTTATTTCAAATGGAACACCCAGTATATGAGGTCAAAATTAGATGCATAAAGTAATTATCTGTCAAATATTATAATACTTGGAAAATGCACATATTCATGATATTAGGGAAATTTGAAATTGAATCTCTTAGTTTCATGTAGACCACCATGTATTTGATGATGCAAAAATTAAAGTTAAATTAAAGTTTTCTTATAGATATGTATACTTATCTTTAATTTTGCATGGAAGAGGCACACATATTGGCAATAAGAGGAAGAATTTTCAAAAATATAATATTTATCAAGTCAGCCATGAGAATTTGAGATGATAGAATACATTTCTTTTAATTTGATATTTACTGTCGAATAGTCTGTTGAAAATTCTTACTTAAGAGTTGAGAATTTTTCAGAAAACAGTTTTTTATCTGTGACATTTGATTTAATTCAATTCAAAAATGCGAACCTATTCCAAAGGAGAAAGAATAGACATGATTTTTATTCTGGGAGAATGGTCCAAAAACGCTTTACTGGCATCGCGAGTTTACGCTCAAAGGCTCCTGGCGCAAAATCACCCCAAAAAAGCGGTCTTCGAGAGACTGTTAAGGCAGTTTAACGAAAGATACCACCCAAACACAGTGCAACTGCATCAAGAACTTTTCAATATTGATTTTAAATTGTGTTGAATTTTGTACATGGGCCAGGAACAAAATCATCGCAAATGAAAACTTTTTTAATAGAGGAGATGAAGAACCAAATAAATGAAGCGTTTAGAAGCGTTACACCAGGTTAAAGTTGTTGAAGGATTTAAGAAAAGGATTCATATGTGCCTAGAGTCCAATCATTTTGAACATTTATTATCAGTTTTTATGAAGGTATATCTTGTTATTTAATTTAAGTGAAAAATTTATTTATTTATTATGTTATTGTATAAATTATGGTTTGTCAAATTCTCATGGCCGACATGACAAATATAATTTTAAAAAATTCTTCCTATTACTACCAATATGTGCTTTTTCCATACATTAAAAAAATATACATATCTATAAGAAAACCTCATAGTGATTAATAGATAATTAATTTCATCATGATCAAATACAGGGTGGTCTACATGAAATTAACAGGTTCAATTAAAAATTCGCATAATATTATGAATATGTGCATTTTCCACGAAAACGTCAAGAGTTACCCATAGGAAAGTATTATATAATATTTGACAGAGAATTACTTTGTGCATCTAATTTTTACCTCATATACCGGGTGTTGCATTTGAAATACACAAGTTATTTAGAATTAAACTTTACGTTCATATAAGTTATATTATTGGACACCCTGTATTTAGTATTGGTGATTTTTTATATTTGGCGTAACAAGTGATGAGATATTTATCAGCCTAGACTGGCTTAAAAAGAACAAACAAATAGGTGTGAATTTTTTCATTCAAATTATGTCTATATTTTTATTAAAACATAAATATTTAAAAAACTATCAGGTTTAGGTTAGATGTGCCTAAATGAAATTTAGGTTTTGTTTTGAACAGGGAATCTAAAAATTTATTCATATACAGGGCATTCCATTTAAAAAAATGCAACTATGGTTAATTTCTTATATTTGGGACACCCTGTATAGACTCACAATATTTTTAAAATGTAGCCATAAATCATTTTTATCGAACCCACGAATAAAACTTTAAGGAAATTAAATAGTTTAACCACAGTATTCCGTGTCGTATGGCGTGAATAACCCTGTATATACGTTCCAACTACCTAACTGGTGAAATCTTAACCGCTATTTAAACCCCCACCAAGGGTATCTTATAATTTTATAAGTTCTTGTAATCTCTCTATAGATCATAAAAAATCGGTTGTCACCCTAAAACTTTCCCGACTAGTTATAATATAATCAAAAATATATGACCTACGTAACCAAACAGAATTTTAATAATTATTATAATTGTATTATTTCCTTACTACTAACGTAACAAACTAACTACTCGTACTTTATTCCTTCTTGTATTTATCCTCTAACAGTAGGTATACCTACATAATATTACCATAGATGTTTATTTATTCTCTGATATTACTGTACATGGCTAAAGTTAATAATCCCTACTCCTAGTACATACGCATATACATAATATACTATACCACATACAACTAAATATTAATAATATAAGTACGACAAAACCATTAGATTTTTGTCTCACTGTGTATAAACAGCGCCATCTCTTCAATACTGTCCCAACTACCCATTATATGTTTGTTGCCTACATTTATAAAAAAATTATAAGAAAATGGCGGATATTTGAAGGGAAATATGAGGGATTTTTTTAAATATGGATATTGTCTAATACAGAAAGTTTTCACGTACAATTTTAATTACAAGTGATTGTTAAATATGTAAATAAGGTAATAAAGTAATATTATCATTATTAAATATTAGAATCATAGCACAAAATGAGGGAAAAGTTGCTGACTTTGAACTCAATTTATTAAGTAATTATTTATTGTTGTAGCGTCAAAATAGCTTATTACCTAATCCAAACCTTAGTCTTTAAAACCCTATTAAAATTTTTGCTACCAGATACGTATTAGTGAAGATTTCCATCCACAAAAATATATCTGTAAATGTGAAAAAATTACCCATGTTTGAACTCAATTTATGAGTTAACTATTTAATCTTTCCGCTTGAAAATACTTCATTACCTAATCCCATCTTTTGTCTTTAAAACCCTATGAAAATTTTTGCTAGCAGATACGTCTTAGTGGCGACTACCATGCGCAAAATTATGCCTGCAAAGCGAAATATGATGATTTTCTAACTCTGTTTTTGAACTAACTATCCAATATTTCAACTTCAAAATACTTCAATACCTAATCCCATCTTTACTCTTTAACTCCCTATCAAAATTTTTGCTACCAGATACGTATTAGTGGAGTCTACCATGCGCAAAAATAGGTCTGCAAGCGATTTTATTCAAACGCCCCTCTTAACATTTTTTGCTAACTTAACTGATTCCAACATTTCTTGGTATTGTTCATTATTAAAATAAAAACTGTTTGAACTTTTAGATGACACCAACTCATCGAAAACTTCATAGAAACGCTGTTTTAAACGAGCGCGTCCACTCTCTTCGGTTGCCATTTTCAAACTGCACGCGGCGGCGGCGTGGTAAAGGATGACGCAATAATAATTTCCTACACCCAACTATAGCCAAGGGAAAACGAATAGAACGCGGTTTACCCGGGTAAAGCCCGAAACGTGAACAATTCCAAATATATTTTGGACATTACCCAAGAGTCTTGGGTATTTCGCAGTTTACCCGGGTAAACCTAGGTTTACTCGCTTATCTAACTTTACCCGTAACATATACAGGGTGTCCTACGGTGGCAACCCATTAGATTATTTCAGAAACTACTTCGAATTGAATTGTGAAAATTTCAGTGTCTATATTGTCAAATATGCTCTACTCAAATAATATAATAGCAACGGCATAGCACGTCCGGTTATACCGGAAGTTGATGGCAACTTTGTTATTTTAAATGGAATACCCTATATATTATTACATTTTTGGATTCTAAATAAGATTTCACAAATATTTCATGTATCATGTCCTATACCTAGCGTCAGTCGTTTTTGATTTATATCAAAATTTATGTCAAAATTGACAGCTTAGGGCTCCATAAGAATTCCGTTTTTTCCTTGTAAATCAGTATTTAATAATTATTTTGCAGGTATTTTCTTATCAGGTGGGATCTTCTTTTTCGAATTGACAAGACATTTTCTGATTAGTTTATACAGGGTGGTCAAAAAATTATATTGAAAACGGTTCAAGAAAAACAGTTGAAAGTCAATTTTTTCAAATGGAATGGGTATATTATTATTAGTTTATCTTCTTTAGCATTAAAAAATAATGCAATTTTGTAATAGGTTATCATTTTCTAAAATGCATAGTTTTCAAAATATCGTCATTTTAAATTTTTCTGCAGCGCCTACCGTTGTCTCTCTGGAAGCTAGCTAATTAATTTAGTTAGCCATGAAATTATTGTCATTTTAACGTCAAACTAAACGTCAAATTAATAAAAATGAAAAATACTTATTGATATTATAAATTTCTTCGAATGAAGTTCGGATGCGTCCTACTAATTCTTCTTTTTAATTAATTGGTGGAATAACCTTTTGTTTAATTGCCCCCAAACATAAAAATTCAGCGGTGATAGATCTGGAGATCTCGCTGGCCAATCCCAACGCCCTAAACGTCTGATCCATCGATCTTCAAACATTTCATTAAGCTGTTGTGTGATTCTATTTCCACAGTGAGGTGGTGCTCCATGTAACTGGTACCAACAACTTCTTAATTCATTTAATGATCGATTATCCAAACAATGCGCCACAACATTTTGCAAAATATAAAGATAACCTTCCGTATTTAAATTATGCTCGTAAATAAAATATTCAACATGTGTGTCTTTCACCATACAAAAAACTAAATTTATTTTGAAAATTTTGTTCACGAATAGCGTGCGGATTCTCAGAAGCCCAAAAATGACTATTTTGTCTATTAACGATTCCATCTCTCGAAAATTTCGACTCATCTGTCCAAATCACTTTTTGCAGAAACCCAGGATCTTCTTGCGTTCGTGTTAAAATGGTTTCGCAGAACCGTACACGTCGTTCGGCATCACCTGCTTCCAGAGCACAAAGATATTTGAATTTAAATGGATGTAAACCACTAGGTACTTTTTAATATTTTTTGGACAGAGGATTTTGAAATTCCTAGATCTTGTTCACGCACGCACGCACTGATGATTCAGGATATGTATTAAAATATGCCAAAACATTTACCACATTATCCTCATTTGTAGTTACAGGTTTTTGTAATGGTCGATTTGCATGACACTGCCCCCACCGTATTTGATTTCTCAAAATTCTTCTTAATTTTTCTCTAGTCATTGTTAGCAAATGCGGGTTTCTCTCGTTAAATACTCTACAGGTTCTTTTAATCACTTTGTTACATTCTCCACGGATTAATAATACATTTACAATATCAGCATATGAATAAATATTTTCCATTTTGTAATAATTATTGTAAAATATAATGGTCACAAATATTGATAAATAACGACTGGTTGGATAGCAACAACTAATTTCATATTTAGTTTGACGTTTATGCTAATTCAGAGAAATGTCATTATTTTCATGGCTAACTAAATTAATTAGCTAGTTTCCAGAGAGAAATTTAAAATGACGATATTTCGAAAACTATGCATTTTAGAAAATGATAACCTATTACAAAATTGCATTATTTTTTAATGCTAAGGAAGATAAAATAATAATAATATACCCATTCTATTTGAAAAAATTGAGTTTCAACTGTTTTTCTTGAACCGTTTTCAATATAATTTTTTGACCACCCTGTAGAAACTAATCAGAAAATGCCTTGTCAAATCGAAAAATAAGATCCCACCTGATAAGAGAATACCTGCAAAATTTTTATTAAATACTGATTTACAAGGAAAAAACGGAATTCTTATAGAGTCCTAAACTGTCAATTTTGACATAAATCTTGATATAAGTCAAAAACGACTGACGTTAGGTATAGGACATGATACATGAAATATGTGTGAAATCTTATTTAGAATCTAAAAATGTAATAATATATAGGGTATTCCATTTAAAATAACAAAGTTGCCATCAACTTCCGGTATAACCGGAAGTGCTATGCCGTTGCTATTATATTATTTGAGTAGAGCATATTTGACAATATAGACACTGAAATTTTCACAATTCAATTCGAAGAAGTTTCTGAAATAATCTAATGGGTTGCCACCGTAGGACACCCTGTATACTAACTACGTCAAATGCTTTGCTCACTAAGGGTACTACTATTTTCAATAAATCCATACTGAAATTCCCGACTAATGAATTTTTCGCTAAATTTTCAATATTTTTTCCAAGATTTTTGACAGCACGCTAATTACACTAATCGGTCTATAATTAATAATAATAATAACTTTATTTCAATACATGTTTACAAAGCATGATATGAAATGACGTCAAAAGGAAAGAATACAGTTCACATACTTAAATAATCATACAGACTATATGGTTCTAATTCCAATAGCATTCTCTTTACACTATGTTTAAAATGTCCTAGGCCCGTGATCCGCTTAAAACTGTCAGGCAGCTTATTATAAAATTTCACGCATGCATATCCTGGACTTTTTTCTGTTAATGTGAGCCGATGCTGCGGGTAGTCCAAGTTGAAAGCTCGTGTACCATAACAATGCTGTCTTGATGTCTCAAAATAGTGCTTGTGTCGAAAGTAGAATAATAAACATTCATATATATACAGTGCATAAATTGTCATGATTCTTTCTGTCTTAAATACCGATCTGCATGATTCACCATATTTCATGTTCTTCACAATGCGAATCACCCTATTTTGAACCACAAACAGCGAACCAATATTGCTACCTGCGCCCCAGAAAATGATGCCATATCTAAGAACCGACTCGAAATTTGCAAAATAAAGAATCCTCAGAGTACAGATATCCATATATTTACGGATCGTCCGGATTGCATAGCACACCGAACTTAACTTATTTACCACGTAGTTTATGTGATGTGACCAATCCAAAAACTCATCCATTACTAATCCCAATACCTTACAATGATCAGTGATTGTAACCGTGCATCCTTGGACACTCATACTTTGCGGCCTATCTACAGATGACTGTTTGGTTCTGAATAACAGAATTTTGGTTTTTCCTTCGTTCAATACTAATCCGTTGTTTAAAAACCAGTTCTTGACATCTAAGAAAAAATGCGTACCGTCAAAAATGAGCTGATGTACATCCTTGCCACCAATCAATAGATTAGTGTCATCGGCATACTGAATAATCAGTTCCTGGTTATTGGATGTTCGATAATGTAGCTCATTAGCAAATACATTAAACAGCATTGGTCCCAGTACACTTCCCTGAGCTATCCCATAATTTGTAGTAACAATACTGGATTTACTTATGGCTCCAAACCTGGAAATTATGACCTGTTGCTCTCTGTTATTAAGGTATGAATCAAACCATTTAATAGCATTTCCGCGTATACCGTACATATCCAATTTTTTCATAAACAAGCTCCTATTTACACAGTCGTAAGCTTTTGACAAATCCAAAAACATTCCAAGTGCCACAGACCCATGTTCCAAATACTTATTGATTGCTTGAATGTACTCATATATAGCTGTTTGTGTAGATTTTCCTTTAAGATACCCATGTTGACGCTTTGAGATAATATCACAGCTCTTAAAAAAATCAGTCAATCTGTTGACCATCGCTAGTTCAAACAGCTTGGAAAAACTCGGTAATAAACTAATTGGCCTATAATTGTCATAACTTTCAGGATCGCCTTTTTTGTATAATGGTCTTATTACCGCTATTTTTAGTCTCTCAGGAAATGTTCCATATCTAAATGAATTACTCATAATATGTGCAAGTGGTGACGCTGTTTCGTTTATTGAGAGCTTTACAATACTAGTGGGTATTTCATCAATTCCGCTACTCTGTTTATTCTTTAAGTTTTTGCTTATTTCTTTTACCTCTTCTACAGTCACTGGTGTTAATTGTAGTGATGTTTCATTTCTAGTAATAAACAAAGGATTATTGTTGTTAATTCTGATGTCATTTTTTTCCAGCAGATTAGGAACTAATGACGATAAATATTGATTAAACTTATTACTCAATAGGTCTGCATCTTCTTCAGTGTGAACGTTAAAAACTTCCTTCACGTTTCCAGTAATCTCTTTGCATATTGTCCACATACATTTAATTTTATTGTCTGAGTTTTTAACACGATAGTTGTAACGTTTAGCTCTGTTTTTGACTAGGAGTGAATCATATTCCATTTTCGCTTCACGATATGCTTCTTTATATTTAGAGTCATGTCTAGAGATATTGAATAACAAATTCAATCTCAATTTACAATTTGCTACGTCCGGATCATTTACGATTTCCACACGATTTCTTCTTTTTGGAGCTAATTTAAGTGGAAAATGGCTGTTAAATGTCATAAAAAACTCGGAGCAAAAAGAATTCCACTGTTTGTTAACATCAGAGGGTTCGATATTGAGTATTGTAGACCAACTTTTACGTTTCAGTGACTCTAAGAATAGCTTTTTGTTTTCCTCTGTGTAAAATCGAACATATTTATGATGTGCTTGTTTAGCTATTTCAAATTCAAAAAGAACTTTTTGTGCTGTGTGATCTGATATGTATGTTTCTAATATTAATGCATCTATGATTCATATTCATGTTAGTAAAAATATTATCAATGCAACTTACTCATACAACACTTATTTCCACTCTTATAAATAGGATTAATTCTAGTAATTTTAAGTTCATCTGGGAAGCAGGCTGTTACAAGAACATTATTAATTAGTTTACATAAAATTCGATCTCTCATATCTATTAAGTTGTTGATATCTTGTACCGTAATTTGATCGTGCGCTGGTGCTCAATTTTTTTTTAATTCTAAAATAATTTCCCTAATTTCTACCTCTAATAAAGCGAACAAATTTCATTGAAGAGTAACTGATATTGAAGACCTATTTCTTTATTTATATCTACAACTATATTTTTATCCACTGAAGCAAAATGTTCGTCTTTGCTTTATCCTTTCCAATTCGAATAACAATGAACTCCTGATTGGTTATGTTTGCCAATTCTTTCATAGGCCCTCCTTGATAATAAATAAATAAATAAATAAATCTTTATTGTCTAACAGGTTTGCACCCAATAACAAGACAAATCACAATGTTTAACTTAAAAATAATCATATGTAAGCCATAAACACACAACAATATCAAACAAGACGACACAACATGTTCTTAAATGTATTCAAATTCTCACCAAAATAATTTATGTTCATGTGAAAATTATAGTGATTACATAAATTCGAGGCTTTCAATATAGGGGCTCTACCCTCGTAGTTAGATTGTACTTGAGGATTTCTAAATAAATATGAGCACCTTGCATTATACTGTGGGACATGTAAATTAATCTGTTCCAACAAGTAGGGACAATCAATCATGCCGTTAATCAATTTAAAAAGAAGGAGCTGATATGCTACAATTCTGCGAGATTCCAGTGATGTAAAGTGAAATCTATTTAATAAAAGTAAATGATCAGTACCACGCGGTGGAAAGTGACCATCGATTTTAAAGGCTAAATATTTAAGAAATCTGCGTTGCACGCCTTCCAATTTGTTGATATGGGTCTGATATATCGGAGACCAAATAACTGATGCGTATTCCAGCTTAGATCGAACCAATGCATGGTATAATGCAATGAGACAATCTGAATTTTCAAAACCGCTAGTGGATCGAAAGATAAAGCCAAGTGTACGAAGAGAGCTTTGAGTTATATTGTGAATATGCTCATTAAACGACAACTCGCAGTCAATAGTCACACCTAGGTCCCTAGAAACAGTGCACCTATCAAGAATTATGCTATTTATAGCATATTCATATACTATCGGTTCTCGTCTCCTCGTTATTATCATACGCTTACATTTACTGGAATTCAGAGGCAATTTATTGTGCAAGCACCAGTTCTCCAATATCAATAAATCTGACTGCAACTGCACACAATCATTGTAGGAGCTAACTGTGGAGAAGATCTTCAGGTCGTCCGCAAAGAGCAAACAGGAACTCGATATATCTTTGATAATATCGTTAATATATATGGCAAATATCAACGGCGCAAGATTACTGCCTTGTGGAGCACCACTGGTAACAACAATCTCGTTGGACCTGAATCCATTGTACTCGACAAATTGTTTACGACCAGATAGATAAGACTCAAAAAACAAAATTAAGTCCTTGTCGAATCCAAACTCATTCAGTTTCCGTTTTAAAATGCCGTGATCAAGCCTATCGAATGCCTTAGAAAAATCCGTAAAAACAACATCGACCTGAAGACCCCTACCGACATCCGGATAAACATGCTGCAAAAACTGCCCCAAGTTGGTGACAGTGGAGCGGCCCCGATAAAAACCATGCTGAGCGGTAACAATGTGAGCCCTTGCCTGACCAAATATTTTATCATGCAATATAGTTTCAAACACTTTCGAGAAGTTGGGCAATGTAGAAATGGGACGATAATTAGATATTTTGTCAGTCTCACCAGATTTGTGAATAGGACAAATTTTGGCTAATTTCCAACCCTCAGGAAAAGTTCTCGACTGAATTGATTTATTGAAAATAATCTGTAGTGGTTTGGCCAGACAATAAGCACAATCTCGCACAATAAATGCGGGAATCGCATCGCAGCCAGACGTCATCTTCGGCCTAATCGCCCTCAGAGCACCATACATCATCGAAATCAAGATATCCGATCGAGATGTCATTACCGGATACGGACTCAGTGTTTCCAATTGGATCTGAAACAACAAAAACGCTCTGGAAAAATTCAGAAAACGCGTTAACTACATCAGTAGGGTTGTCCTTACAATCTCCATTCTCATCAAACATGGCAGCCGGAATACGAGATTTACGACGCTTATTCCGCACAAAATTCCAGAGCTGTTTAGGATCATTTTTGATTGAGCTCTGAACAGAAGTTAGGTAATTACTATAAGCAACATCAATTTTTGTTTTAATCTCCGCTCGCAGCTGCTTGAACAGGTCAAGATAATGCATAGAACCGCAATTCTTCCATTTTTGATGCAGTTTGGATTTTTTTTATATCATTTATGATGTCTTGTGTGTACCAGCAAGCATAGCAAAAATTGCTGTGTTTAGTTCTAAAAACTGGAATACACATATCAAAGATCAGCGTCAATTTCTTATAAAAAAGATCAACAACCATATTCACGTCATCAATATCATTAAGAAAATCCCAATTTTGCAAAAATATCTGCTCATACAAAAGAACATAGTCGGCTTTCCTGAAATTGTACCTTCTGTCTTGTCGGTTAGTCACAAAATTTTTCTGCAAACTTTCAACTTGCATAGTGAGTTGAACTTCCAAAGTAGGGTGGTATCCATCCTCGTCAACCAAAGGTAAATGATGACGCAGAACACTGCAATCAAAATTGGATAAAACCAAATCTAACAAATTATTATGAGAGTTGTATATGTGATTCCGCTGTGTTGAAGTTGAATAATGAAATAAAATCATGTAAGACAGTTATCCGAGGGTTATTGAATTCATTCATAAGTTCGCAATGTAAATTAAAATCACCCACAATCAAAAACCTCGAATCGTACAGATAATGGAGATTTTCAAGAAACTCAAACAGTTCAATATAAATGTCAGTACAAACATTGGGTTGCACGTAAACACAAAACACAAGACATGAGCAAGATACATCAGTAATTCTGCAACCCACAATATCAATTGAGGACGAAATGGTGGTAGTGTCTAGGTTCAATGATCTGGATTTTAAATCGGACCTTACAGCTAACAAAACACCTCCACCTCTTCTGACATTAAGTGCCTGAAGATCACGATCCTTGCGATAAACTGCATAGTTGTCGTTAATAAGTTCAGCATCACCGATGTTCGACTGGATCCATGTTTCCAAAACCGCAACTATATGATGTCCACAATCACTCACTGATTTGTAGAATGTGTCGGTCTTGGTGTTCAAGCCTCGTACATTTTGATATATTATTATAATGTCGGTGCGATCACGTTAGTCAAGTACCTGATGGCGCGTAGGATGATTGTACGGGTGGACAATGCTCACGTCCAAGTCGGTAGACTTGCCACTTGGTTATAGACTACTACATAGTCGTGGGCACTGGCAGACGATGACCGTGGTTCGGATTGCACGCTAAACTATAAGTCCAGATAAAAGCAAATAAAATACTAACGCTGGCTGTGGGTCATCAGTATTGAAAGTCTCGCTACTAAACGGGCTTTCTTCGTACCATCTAAATATCCATCTAGTATCAATAGCAATATGACCTGGTAATTCAGCAAGAGACCATGTTAATATTTCATGACATTGTAGTTCTTAGTTTATTGCCATTTGCCAGTCTTCTGATTTTAAGAAAATGAAAATGACGTCAAACGAAATAGTCAAAGACTCGATATATCACACATCAATTAATTTCGCACTAGAATTACAATATATACATATTAAATATTCTTGAAATAAAAGTCGACCTCCACACAATAAATTTAATAAAAATCCTCAACAAATGTTACCATACATGTTTCGCAGCTCCGGGCTGCATCATCAGTGGTTATAAGATTGACGAAAAGCTATGTTATTTAACTTAATTAGTAGATATTATTTTGGGAATTTTATTTATTAACTCTAGAAATAAGAATGTATATATTATTTTCAATTGCACCAAAATGATTTCAACTTTAAACTTACCATTGTGTGAAAAAATAAAAAAGTTATTGTTAAATTAATTGTCGTTATTAAATAATAATAATAATAATCTTTATTGTCTAACAGGTTAATACCCAATTACAAGACAATGTTACAAAAATATATCTATAAAAATAAGTGTAATACTCACTAATTAGATTAAATTATAATCAACATGGAATTCTATAGCTATAACAATAATATAACAATGATTAATGACGATAACAATTCATCATAAAAAGTAGCAAGGATCACAAATCTTTTCACTATTCATACATACAAAAATACAGTTTATAAGCCGAACGGATCATAAGGTAGGTCGAGGGCCTGTAGCGTTAAAGGCGCGGAGGCAGCTCAGAAGATTATTTTTAAAAGTCGCGAGTGAATCGCCAAAATAGTTGACCATCACATGCAGTTTGTCTTTATTACATTGGTGACAAGATTGATACAGGGGAGCCTTGGTTTCATAATTTGTGCGCACATAAGGCAGTCTGAATAAATTATGATGTCGTGCGGAGTATTGAGGTAGATGAAAATTAATTTGCTCTAACAAAGACGAACAGTCGATCATACCATTCAATAATTTAAACAAAAATGTTTGGCCTGCCAAGATTCTAAACATTTAAAACTAAAAACTAAGGAACTTAAAAAACTCACATCATTACTAATGTAAGCTTTATGATATTTTTCTTCTTATAAATCATCGAAAAATCCAAAAATTTTCTCCACGAAAACAGTATACGCACTTGATTGCAATTTCACACAACAATGGCGTTTCAAATTTCTCAAAAAATAGATTTTGTATATGTAGGATAGATGCAATTGTAATGTTGTCAATCTTATGTATGGTAACATTTGTTGAGGATTTTTATTAAATTTATTGTGTGGAGGTCGACTTTTATTTCAAGAATATTTAACTATTCTACTCCACTTCAGTATGGACTACTTCTTTCGAATATACATATTATTTTACAACTCAAAAGCTATGATTTAAATAATCATTTACACCGTATGGCTCAATTTCCAATAGTAAGTTTTTAACTATTTTTTTAATTTTTTTTATACTGTCAAGTGATTTTACATTTCTTGGTAATTTGTTATATAGCTTTATGCACATAGAATGAGGACTCTTTTCAGTTAAACTCAACCTGTGTGTTGGAGTTTTAGCATTCTCTCTTCTCGTGTTGTACTAATGTTCAAGTTCGATATGAAAAAGATTTCTATTCTTAAAAATAAACAGTATACAGTCGTATACAGGGTGTCCTACGGTGGCAACCCATTAGATTATTTCAGAAACTACTTCGACTTGAATTTTGAAAATTTCAATGTCTATATTGTCAGATATGCTCTACTCAAATAATATAATAGCAACGGCATAGCACTTCCGGTTATACCGGAAGTTGATGGCAACTTTGTTATTTTAAATGGAACACCCTATGTATTATTACATTTTTGGATTCTAAATAACATTTCAGACATATTTCATGTATCATGTCCTATACCTAACGTCAGTGGTTTTTGACTTATATCAAGATTTATGTCAAAATGGACAGTTTAGGGCTCCATAAGAGTTCCGTTTTTTCCTTGTAAATCAGTATTTAATAATTATTTTGCAGGTATTTTCTTATCAGGTGGGATCTTCTTTTTCGAATTGACAAGACATTTTATGATTAGTTTATACAGGGTGGTCAAAAAATTATATTGAAAACGGTTCAAGAAAAACAGTTGAAAGTCAATTTTTTCCAATGGAATGGGTATATTATTATTATTTTATCTTCCGTAGCATTAAAAAATAATGCAATTTTGTAATAGGTTATCATTTTCTAAAATGCATAGTTTTCGAAATATCGTCATTTTAAATGGGGGTCATATCGAACAATTAAATTATTTTAATATAGTTAGTTGATTAACTTTTTTTAGTTGAAAATTTATTTAGTTTAATCTTCTGTTCATTTCTGCTGTATTATTTTAAATTTTAGTCTTAGTTCGTTGTAATACTTGATTTGTATACATCCCAACCTGCTCTAAATGATTTCTCAAAATTCTTCCTAATTTCTCTAGCCATCGTTAGCAAATGGGGGTTTCTCTCGTTAAATACTCTACAGGTGATATTAATCACTTTATTTTATTCTCCATGAATTAATAATAAATTTATAATATCAATAAGTATTTTTCATTTTTATTAATTTGACGTTTAGTTTGACGTTAAAATGACCATAATTTCATGGCTAACTAAATTAATTAGCTAGCTTCCAGAGAGACAACGGTAGGCGCTGCAGAAAAATTTAAAATTACGATATTTCGAAAACTATGCATTTTAGAAAGTGATAACCTATTACAAAATTGCATTATTTTTTAATGTTAAGGAAGATCAAATAATAATAATATACCCTTTCTATTTGAAAAAATTGACTTTCAACTGTTTTTCTTGAACCGTTTTCAATATAATTTTTTGACCACCCTGTATAAACTAATCAGAAAATGTCTTGTCAATTCGAAAAAGAAGATCCCACCTGATAAGAAAATACCTGCAAAATAATTATTAAATACAAGGAAAAACGGAATTCTTATAGAACCCTAAACTGTCAATTTTGACATAAATCTTGATATAAGTCAAAAATGACTGACGTTAGGTATAGGACATGATACATGAAATATGTCTGAAATCTTATTTAGAATCCAAAAATGTAATAATATATAGGGTGTTTCATTTAAAATAACAAAGTTGCCATCAACTTCCGGTATAACCGGAAGTGCTATGCCGTTGCCATTATATTATTTGAGTAGAACATATTTAACAATATAGACACTGAAATTTTCAAAATTCAATTCGAAGTAGTTTCTGAAATAATCTAATGGGTTACCACCGTAGGACACCCTGTATATATACTCCATACACGGTCATAACTTTTAATGATTTAAAAGTTCCTCGACAAGTATCGTCAAATCTCATCTGTTTTATCGCACGAACTACCCGTTTCTTAATAAGAAATACTCTCTGAATATGCGATGCCCCACCCCACAAGATTATTCCATATCTGGTAACAGACTCAAAATTAGCATGATATAAAATCTTTAAAGTTTCAATATTCATATATTTAGCTACTGTTCTTATCCCATAGCAAATGCCACTTAGTTTGGAACACATCTTCGTAACATGAGGGTCCCAATCCAAATATTCAGTAATATAAATACCAAGTATTTTAGTAACGCTGCTAAACTGTAACTCAATATCTCCGATTTTCAATTCTACAGGTGTTTTTACTTTCGTTTGTCTTGTTCTGAATAAAGTGGCACTTGTTTTCGTGTTGTTAACTATTAATCTGTTGCTCGTGAACCAACTGCATACACTATTATAAGTTTTGTTGGTGTTAGCTAATATTTGAGTAAGGTCTCTTCCACCAACAAGAACATTAGTATCATCGGCATAATTTACTAACGTAAAATTGTCCTGGATAGTAGCAATATCGTTGATGTATACTATAAATAAAAACGGCCCCAAAATACTACCCTGTGGAACGCCCACATCGAATAAATTTGCAATATTAGATTTGTAATTTCGGTTATCTCTTTTAATTTGGACTATCTATCGTCTATTCGACAGATAGTTAAGTGCATTGCCCCTAATGCCGTATTTATTTAGCTTCTGAAATAATATGTTATGATCCAAACAGTCATAGGCTTTTGACAATCATAGGCTTTTGGTGCTTCATTTGAAGTAGAAAGTAGACATGCAAAATATAATTCATATTCTTCTAAGTAATTAAGTTTTCTTGAAATTCTTCCTGATCTTGTTGTTTTAATTTCTTCTATTTTGTCTTCAATATCGCTATCATGATTGTCGTCTAGATTCTAGATATTCATTCTGTATCACATGTTCATTATTTCCTTGATTTTCTCCATCGTTTGTATCATTTATGTCTTCTGTAGGATTAGTACACACTTGTGTCGGTAACTATGCTTTAAACTCCATAATATTTTCATCAAATCTAAAATCACGCGATTGTATTATTTTCTCTTCTTCCGGTATCCATAATCTATACCCCCACCACAATATCCAACCAAAACTGCTTTCTTTAATTTAACTTATTTACAAATTATACAACCATTCTTCAAATAAAACATACGTTCAAACGTCATTTATCGTTATTGGATGGCATAAGCTGTGGAAAAACAATTATTATAGGTGATTTTAACTTACCTGAGTATACGTCATATCAAAATTTTGACACACGGTGCTTACTGTTGAACAATTTCGTTGAAGGCTTAGAGTTAATACAATTTAACCAGGTGTTGAATTCACATGACAAGTCGCTTGACCTAGTATTTAGTAATTTTCAGTGTAGAGTGAATTTAAACGAATTTCCCCTGACACCTATTGACTCATACCATCCCGCTTTAAACATTGAAGTTGAAGACAATTCTCCCCGGAGGGCAAACTTTCAGGTGAGCACGTCATATAGCCCAGAATATAATTTTAGGAAAGCAGACTTCCCAACTCTATATCATAGAATTTTAAATGCCAATTGGAACAACGTGCTGTCATCGATAGACGTTCATGCGTCTTGTGAAGCATTATATGCAACATTACAAGACATATTTGAGGTCTGTATTCCTTACAAAACTGCTAGACGTCGCCGTTTTCCAAACTGGTATAACAGCGAATTAATAACAAATATATTTAAAAAAGAAGCTGCTTTTAGGCAATTCAAAATATCTAAAAACAGTTATTATAAATTAAAATTTATTAACATTCGAAGAATAGTCAAACAGCAAATCAGAGATTGTTACAAGTCATTCATTTCAACTACAGAGATGGATATCGGTAACGATCCCTCAAGATTTTGGTCATTCATACAGGCCAAGCAGGGAAACACAAGAATACCCGGAATTGTGAATAACGGAACAGACACGTATGGAAATCCTCGCGATATTGTAAACGCCTTTGCAACATATTTCCACAGCGTATATACCATGTCTGATCAAAATAATGTTCATGATACACAGTCCTTTAACTGTAGCATCCACCCTATCGATATAAAACAAATTTCGGAATGTCAAGTAATCAATGCAAGCAGGAAATTAAAAAATAAACTGACAACTGGTACTGACGGTGTTCCCAGTTTCCTTGTAAAAGATTGCATCTATCCACTTTCATGTCCACTAACACACATTTTCAACTTAATTATTAAAACCAATATTTTTCCTGACATGTGGAAAATAGCTAAGTTATTCCAATTTTTAAAAAAGGTGATCCACATCTCGTTAGTAACTACCGTCCAATTTCCATACTGTGCAATTTTTCAAAGTTATTGGAGATAATATTATTCGAAAATATATTTGCCGATATCAAAACCACTATCGATGTTGCATAGCATGGCTTTATGAAAAACAAATCATGTATTACAAACTTGGCAACATTTTCACAGTACACATGTGAGGCATTGGACCTTCGGGGACAGGTGGACGCTGTGTACACTGATTTTTCCAAAGCGTTCGATCAGATTGGCCATTACATCCTTCTTTCAAAACTTAGGCACATTGGATTCTCACCAGGTCTGTTAGATCTGTTGAAGTCTTATTTGTTCGATCGACGGCAATTTGTAAAATATGAAAATTACTCCTCATACAGTTTTACTCCTGCTTCCGGAGTACCTCAGGGTTCTAACCTAGGACCCTTGCTATTTATAATTTTTATAAATGATATTGTTAATAACATCTCCTGTCAAAAGCTCCTGTTTGCAGACGACTTAAAATTGTTCTTTCAAATAAAATCTGTTAATGACTGCTTATTCCTTCAGCGAAATTTAAGTAAACTTAGCACTTGGTGTGATATAAACAAATTAAATTTAAATATTAATAAATGTCATGTAGTAACGTTTTCTAGAAGGGACACCAGAATCTTGTTTGATTATAGATTAAACAATGTTATATTATCTCGCTTGGATACAATTGGGGATTTGGGTGTGACATTTGATGAGAACTTCACCTTTATACCACATATTAAACAGCTGGCAACTTCTTGTATCAAGACGTTAGGGTTTTTGTTTAGAAACTGTAAACACTTTACAAATGTTCAAACATTTAAATTATTGTACTGCGCGTATGTACGTTCTAAATTGGAATACGCGCAAATTGTATGGCATCCAATATATAACTGCCACTCATACACACTCGATTCCATACACAAACGATTCCTCAAATATTTAGCTTACCGAGAAGATCATATCTATCCTCCTAGAGGCTCGGATATTGGTATACTTTTAAATAGATTCCACGAACACTCATTGAGTTGCAGAAGGGAAGTCTTATCCATAAAATTTTTGATCAATCTGGTAAACAATGACATCGACAGTAGTTATTTACTGTCCAAAATAAACTTTCTTGTGCCACGTCAAGCAACAAGATCCACGTTACTAATCTATGCAAACTCATGCAGAACTAATATTGGAAACCAATCACCTATTAACTTTATGTGCCAAAATTTCAACCGAATATCCCACTTATGTGACACACATTTCACAAAACTAAATGTAATCATCAACACATACTTTTCTATGTATACCTAGCTTAAAGCTGGTTTTTAGTCGTAAATTTGAATTATTTTTGATATTTGTGTATTGTATATTGTTTTCTGTAATTGGGCTCTGCCTGTTGAAAATAAAATGCTTATTATTATTATTATTTTCTTCAAGTATTGTTTCTGAGATTAATGTCATGTAATAAGTCCCATGATCTTTAACTGGCCTCTATTTAATGAATAAAGCTCCGCCACTGTTTGTTGGATCCCATATCAAATTAATCCTAATTTCTCTTTGTCATTACCACACTACTTATATTAATATAGATAAATAAATCGTTTTATGGTTTCCACAACAAAGATGTGTATGTACTCGGAAACATATTGTTTGATTTAGACACGTTGATAATATCTTGTTTTTCTTGTATTACAGGACACTTCAATCTCCACAGATCCAATCATATGCTGTACATGCTTTGGTACTATAGAATTAATTTTGTCATTTATTGGTTGCTCTGATACTACTCCAAGCACAGATAATATCAATTACCAACAACAATATATTAAAGAGGAACCCATTGAACTAACTGACATTAAAATTGAATCAGATTATGAACTAGATGAACCATCATGCAATACTTCGGATCCTCCTGATACAAAATTATTACTCAATAGCAGTGAAAATTCAGCCGTATATAACTGCAAAACATGTTTGTTTACTACAAAATTCCAGTGGGTGTTCGAACATCATCTGACAAGCCATACAGAAAAGAATGTAGAGGTAAAGAGCAAAAAGAGGACGAAAAAAAGACAGGCTTCGCGGACAAAATACCGATGCACCGCATGTTCTTTGTACGCCTTTTCTCCAAGCAGAATCCTCAAACATTTAATGAAAATGCATTCAATCTGCAATGAATGCAAGTTATGTCCCGATACGATGGACCCTGATCGTAAATTTCTTAGACAACATATGGCATCAACTCATGTAACCACAATCAATTCAGATCAAAAGCAAGAAAAAAGTGCTGTAATCGTAGCCTGTCCTGAATGCGACTTTGTAACAAAAACGCAACTTGTTTTAGATAATCATATAGACAAAATCCACAGGTCCGATGTAGTGTATTCCTGTAGCATATGTTCGTTTTATGTAACGAAACATAAAAAATATTTGGTAAAACATATTAAACTAAGACATGAGTGCGAATATGATAACGTTTGTTATATCTGCTGTTGTAAGTTTAAGACGAAACAGGCGCTTCATGTTCATATTGGTATGGAACATAAGAAAAAATCTGTAAAATCTGAGAAAAGTGATGCGAAACCAGTTGAGTTTATCGATGTAGCAATGAAAAATGATTAGTAGCCAATCAGGCAAAGGATTAGTCCTACTTACAAGGACTGCATAAAATGTAGTAGAACAGTATTGAACGGAGGTTTTTAATTCTGGCGGCATAATCATGTTGCTTGCTTTGCGTTGCGAGGCACTGTAGCCGAGCATGCAAAAATTGTAATTCTTAATATTAAATTTGGTGATCTCAACAGTTGTGACATTTTTTTTAATTTATAATGTTAAAAATTGACTCACCCTTAAATTAAAGACATCGTGGGAATATTAATATAACACCAAAATTTGTTTTAATACATTTTATTCAAATATACACCTTTAATTTAACAAGAACTCTTGCACTTTTTAATATTAAGTAGTTCTTGTATTTTATTTACACACCCTGTAATTTTAAAACACTCTAACACTAAACTAACATCACCTTGCCTTGCTCCTTTCTTGTCCTGTATTCTTTCTAGTTTTACGTATTTAGTGGGTTACCTGAAATGAAGAAACACAATAGAAATTAGTATGGTTTGTGTTTTTATTTAGCTCCAAATTTATAATAATATGCAATCATTCGTTCACAGATATTGTAATTTAATACTCACACTAAAATCTTATAATAAATGAAAATAATTTCGTGGCAAAGCGGACTAAAATGTTGGCTTTACCTACACAAGGAATTTTGTTTAATTTAGCAGGGCCCCAGTCTAATTCGATAGAAACCAGACCGAGGCATGGGTCGACAGGTACTGACGAATTCGTTTCGCTCTTGTTATGAGCTCGTCAGAGCACCATAGTCGCTGCCCATCACAAATATCGGCCTGCATTTAAGCACAATAGGATACACAACAGTAGACACATGTAAACATATATCATCTACATGTACATAGTAATGCATATCCCATACCATGCAGAGGCCGAACAAACTCAATGTATAGGTAAAACCAGTCGTATAAATAGAAATAAATATAAATAAAAATAGTATGAACACAAAACGCTAGCAGGAGACCATTTTATCCTTCTGCCGATATTTGTGATGGGCAGCGACTAGGGTGCTCTGACGAGCTCATAACAAGAGCGAAACGAATTCGTCAGTACCTGTCGACCCATGCCTCGGTCTGGTTTCTATCGAATTAGACTGGGGCCCTGCTAAATTAAACAAAATTCCTTGTGTAGGTAAAGCCAACATTTTAGTCCGCTTTGCCACGAAATTATTTTCATTTATTATATTTACGGACATGAAATCCTCTTAATTTTGCATTATTTGGCATTAAACATCGACGGCAGAACGCTTGGAGACCACCGTCCGAGCATTGCTGAAACCCAAATATTTGGGAGATGCTGGCAGAAGGATAAAATGGTCTCCTGCTAGCGTTTTGTGTTCATACTATTTTTATTTATATTTATTTCTATTTATACGACTGGTTTTACCTATACATTGAGTTTGTTCGGCCTCTGCATGGTATGGGATATGCATTACTATGTACATGTAGATGATATATGTTTACATGTGTCTACTGTTGTGTATCCTATTGTGCTTAAATGCAGGCCGATATTTGTGATGGGCAGCGACTATGGTGCTCTGACGAGCTCATAACAAGAGCGAAACGAATTCGTCAGTACCTGTCGACCCATGCCTCGGTCTGGTTTCTATCGAATTAGACTGGGGCCCTGCTAAATTAAACAAAATTCCTTGTGTAGGTAAAGCCAACATTTTAGTCCGCTTTGCCACGAAATTATTTTCATTTATTATATTTACGGACATGAAATCCTCTTAAAATCTTATAATTTTCGTTACTGCTGATATTATTGTGTGTTTTGGTATTTTGTTCTTTACATCTTTTTCTACTGTTTTGTTGTGTAATTGCGGTGATACAAGTTGTTTTCTTTTTCTCGATCAGCTGTTTGTGGTTATTTTTCGTAAGAAGTTTCATTCTGACTTTGTTTCCGCCCTCTATCGGGCAATATGTTGATGCTGAATTTAGCAATTTGGGAATTTCTTTGTTGTTGTTTTGTTTGTTTCAGGAATGTTTTGTTAGATGGCCCCAGTGGTACTAAATTGCCTATAAAAATTGCCACTTGCTAGATTTTTCTGGAAGCTATAAAAAAAGGGATAATTTCAGATAAGAATATTTTGTGGGTATTTTTAATTTTTAAAACTTGCATTTTACGATTGATTTTCTGAGACAAAAGTTGAGAATATTTGAAGTGTTTTACGTGACAAAAAAAGTTTTGTCAGCTTTTATTTCAAGTTTATGTAATAAAAGGATTTGTGGGCACTTCCAAATAAAGTGGAAAATATTTTGAAAAGTTCTGGAAGATTTTATAGTTGGAGAAATTTGCGTTTTTGTTATTTTCAAGTTTTCCATCCACGTGTCGTGGGATTTATTTTCACTTTTCATCAGAAACACTAAAGGTAAAATTTTCTATTTTCATAATTAATTTTCAAAGAAAGTATTAACGGTTCTTTTTCCATTCTTTTTAGAATTTTACCAGTGATTACCAACATTTATCACAGATCGCGGTTAGAAAAGAAAAAAATATCGGATTATTTTTGGCATAACCCTCACTATAAGAGGTGAGTTAAAGCATTTTTATGGCATTTAGATCTACAGGGTCGTTCAGAAATATTAGGGAAATTTCGTTATACGGTCAGGATAGATTTTCCTTGATTTTTTTTTGTAATTGTAGAATAACTTTTCCGTATTAAGATATTCATCTGGTTAGATTTTCTTTTAATTAATTTTTGTTTAAATATTTAACTGCCCTTTCTGTGTCAACCGGGTATATTATGTTTATTTAATTAATATGGAAACTCACGGTAGGGTAGTTGAATGTTTTCTTAAATTATACTTTGTTTTGTGGTAACTTATCATAATTACTGTTTAGCAAGATTTTTAATTAGGTTTGAAAAAGTAGTAGGCCTAATATACTTTTTTTTCAAGGCCGTTGATTATTTTAATTTTATTTTAGGGTTTTTCCGGTTGGAGTTTTTTTGAATGGTATACTTTTTGCAAGTGTTATGACTGGTTTCTTTTGAAGAAAAGAAAAAAAGAAACTGAATTTCCTGTACCGATGTTTTGAGGCGATTGACTTTTGATTTTTATTTATTTTTTTTGGACGCTGTTAGCCAGGTCGTTTTATATATTCACTTCTGCAAAGTATTTACTGTACTTACCTGATCGGTTCCAATTTTCCTGCAGCCGCTCCAGACCAGATAAGTGGAACAAACTTTATTTTCGTTTACTAAATACTTTTACCTTATTTAATTAGAATACTTGGTTCAAACTAAAACAAATTAATTAAATAGTTTTATTCTTAATTAAACATTTTTTTTTAAAGAAAACTCAAAAAAAAATATATAACTTACCTTACAATTTTGGAATAAATAATAGTTTATGTACTTACCTTAAGAAATGAATACTTACCTGAGGTTTTGTATTGGTGTTATGTAAACAAACGTGTACACGATTGTGGCCCATATTTAATTGCATAAAAGTTCTTTTTGATATGTTTTATATGCGATAGCGAATAATTATTATAATATTATAGATCACTATTATTCGCCAAATAATTAGAGACAATTCGCTTGTAATTAATTACCTGATTAATCACTTATTCATATTTTTATATTTTATTAACTACTTACCTATATATTCTGTAAATATATTATTTTTATTTGACAAAAGTTTGTTTTTGGTTAGCTGGAGTGGGGAACGTTCTGATATTTTCAAGATAAAACAGAGGGTTGAATATTTTCTAGAAATTCTTTTCTTAGTTTGGGATATTATTAGCTACTAACAGTGCCAAACTAAGTGGCGCCTGATTATATCATTCGAGAACCCCGCCGTCTCCACTGAAAGCTGGCGGCCACTGTTATTGGCTACTACAGGTGTCTGGAAAATTTCACAGGTATCAGCGTTTTGTTTTTGGGAAACCTTGTTTTAACAAATAAGTACGCCACAGAGTAGGTTTGTTGATTTTTTAGTTGGCCTATGTAAAAGTAACATTTGACTGAAAATAAAATAATGTTCTTTTTCAAATTCCGACAAAAGCATGTTGATTGCTATGTAGTTGCGAGGCGTTATAGGTAATAAATAAAAAACCCTTGCCAACGCTTCGGCCTTATATTAGACGATCTCAAGACACTAAAATTTACATTTAACATAAATCAGTTAGAAAACTGACATACAGAAATATATAAAAAAAAGTCTGTTGTGTCACCCCAAAACTTTCCCGATGGTTGAACCAAAGATTAATCTAAACAATAGATAGTCAGCCCAATGCATTAAAATCAGAACATCTCTAAGTACGCCTGCCACTACGTGGCGTATACTAGTGTGCACAGCATAGAGCAGTATTGCCACAGCCAGAAACTGTTTTGTAGTTTATTAACATCAGAAACAAAACGCAACGTATAACAATTATTTACATCATTTGCAACAGATATGTACCGGCAATGCTGTATTGTCAGAGAGAGAGATTGATGAAATTCTGTATTAATCTGGAGGGGATACGTAGGGAGGGTAGAAAAAAAGCAAGCGAATGTGGTGTGTGTCGTGCTGTTGCCGATTCGTCGGTAAAAGAAACACACAGGGTGATTTATTACAAGTACAGTATTGAAATAAAAGCCTAATCTCTATGAATTAAATTTAATATAATAATATTTAATCCATGTCATACATGTTTCAAAACTAGACCAGTCCCATGATCAGTGGCGAACAATCATTAAATGAAAAGCTTTGAGATAGAAACATACTTTTGACTCCATTGTAATAATTTGTTGATGTATATAAAAAAATCTAAAAGCTAAAAGCTTTTGATTTAATTATTGCTCGCCACTGATTATGGGACTGGTCTAGTCTTGAAACATGTTTTATGGCATGGATTAATGATTAAACTTTTATACCAATACCGAAATCAAATAGGTATTAATGTACATTATTCTTTGTCAAAATTATAACTCCACTTAAGAATGGACTAGGTACTTTTTCAATTTATTACATATATTTTAAATATTTCACGTAGACAATGTGGCAACGATGTAACAAGATTGTTGTAGATCTTATAATACCTCATTGAGGTGGGGGGAGACGCTCTACCGTGGCCAAAAGCGGGTGCAGGTACGCCATATTGGTATACGACCTCTATCATTTGTCGTGCTTTCAAGTTTATAGTGTTATTTACGAGTATTTTACAAGTTTACTTAAGTTTTTCGTGGTTTTTTGGACGCTTATTTGACAATATACTATAATGGTGTCCTGTGCTGTGCGTAGTTGCAGTAGTAGAAGTGAAATCGACCAGAAAATATGAGGAATAACGTTTCATAGGTATGTACCAAATATTGTAAACATTGTACATGGACGTATTTAGGGTTTTTTTAGGCGAACTTATTAAAACACATTATTATAGGAGTCTGGTAGCATTCTTCTTTCTGCACTGAACAATTGACACGTGCATTGTAGTTTATTTTTTTTTACAAATTCTTTTACTTGATTTCTACTCTCAAACTCTCTACTTTTTCATTACTTTCTAGCAAAAAATACCCCTAAATGTGTGTTAAAAACATATTCTGGTTTTTAGATTTCCTAAAGATCCTGCTCGTAGACATATCTGAACAGAATATGTGTCTCGAATTAATTGGATTCCAACGAGGACGAGTGTGCTTTGCTCTAAACATTTTGCACCTGCAACTTTTGACAGAACGTACTTAGCATACGGCAACATTTAAATAAAATTGTTTTGTTTAAGGGGCATTAATATATAATTTATAAAGTACTAACGTCTTTTATTCGTGTATTTAGGTACCAAATATCAATAATTACCTATATTTAAGTATTGTACACTGCTTAACATTTCAAAATAAAGTATAAACCCAAGTTGCAAATTAAAAAACAAAAACGTCAACAAAAATAGTTAGTCCGGCTCTGGAGAATCCGCCATATTGGTATGCGCTTACGCCCCACCCAATGCACCCGTTTCTGTACAATGTAAAATAATGCTTATAGCGTCTCCTTATATCTCAATGTAATACCTATAATAAAAAAATTATCATTTGCTACCTATATTATATTAGGTATACCTATTATAATAGTGTGTCTCTGTTATTGTGATTTTCATTGTTTTCATACCTACTGATTTTGTTTTGATATATTAAATTTAATTTAATCTTTAATACTACCAAAGATTAATAAGTTAATCTTTGGCTGCGTAGTTATTTTTTTGTGAATATTTTTAGCTCTCCATATCATTTATGTAATATATGTATATATGGAGAGTATTAGTTTCATGAAAATTTTTTTTTTTAATTTCACCGGAAATACTTGTTTTTGGTCATTTTATACATAAATAAGTAGTTTTAAAAAAATGTCTGTCTGTCTGTATCCACGAAAACGCAAAAACCGCTTAACAGATTTTAACCAAATTTGTTACAAAAATACTATTGCACATGGCAAGGAGCTGATTAGATTTTGGGAAACATTGAGCGTAGGCAATGGGTTTAAAAGAGGGTTCAAAAATTAAAAAAAATCATAATTCTTAAACTTATCCGAAATACTGCATAATTTTTTACGCATTTAATTGAATATAACCTAAAATATTGAACATAAAATATTAGACCACATTGTCGTTCGAAAATAGTGTAAAATGAGATAAAAAAGATAAAAAAAAACGTATTTCTTAAAAATAGCAGAAATATTAACTAGTTATTTATAGTTTTGATAGAATATAACCTATAAAATGTGTCATGAATAACTCACTTTCATAGGCGTTCGTAAATAGTGGAAAAGGGGTCAAAACATAAAAAATATATATTTCATAATCTTATTCGAAATATGGAATAATTTTTCATAGTTGTAATACAATATAAGCTAAAAAAATATTCCATAAAAGAATTGGTTCACACAGGCGTTCGAAAATAGTTTAAAAAAAGGGTCAAAAACGAAAAAAAAAATGTTTCTCAAATATACCAGAAAAATTGGCTAATTATATATAGCTTTGATATAGGATAACCTAAAAAATGCAGCATAAAATTTTTATTTACATAGGCGTTCGTAAATAGTAGAAAAAGGGGTAAAATAAAAAAAAATTAAAATGTAAAAAATTTTATATTTAACTAGATGAATTGGTGTTAAAAATACACGACAAAAATTAATGTTCAATAGGCGTCCGTGAAAATTCTATAAAAGGGTCAGAAAAAAATTGTATTCGTGATAACTCAAAAACCACTTAACGGATTTTAACCACATTTGGTACGAAAATACTACAGGATATTTATAGGTGGTGATTAACATTGAGCGTAGGCAAGGGGTTTAAAAGAGGGTTCAAAAATTTAAAAAATCATAGTTCTTAAACTTATCCGAAATATTGAATAATTTTTTATCGTTGTGATAGAATATAACCTAAAAAATGTTACATAAAAGAATTAGTTCACACAGGCGTTCGAACACGACAAAAATTAAAATGTTCCATAGGCGTCCGTGAAAATTCTATAAAAGGGTCAGAAAAAATTTGTATCCGTGATAACTCAAAAACCACTTAACGGATAACCTACAACATGCAGCATAACAATTTTGTTTACATAGGCGTTCGTAAATAGTAGATAATTGTGTTATTTTACTAGTACCTATAGATATTTTTGAGTAAATTAATTCGGTTATAATCGATGAGTAGAATCTTTGGAGTAAAATACATTTCACAAAAACCCTGAACCATATTTCTCAATAGATTTAAATTTTCATTAAAAACAGATTAAAAATTCTAATTTTTTACATCTTGCATTTCGAAACCGTATTTTTTTAAATAATTATTGTCATGCTGGAAATTTCAAACCTTATTTACTTCAGCAACTTGTAAAAAGCACAGCCTTTTTAATATTAATATTTCTTAAAATCGATATTACGCGATAACGATGACTTTCTATCAATATCACAGAAGGATACATTTATTACGTATATAATTTGTTAGATTTTACATCTCCGAATTGAAACACACGCAAAAAATGTGCATAAAAAAGTTAGGGTAGCATTTCACGCCTGTATGCCCCTTTAATTTACCCGCCTCTGAGATTTATTTTTTCATAATGTTAACGACAAGTTGAATCTGCTGTTTGAGTTTGATCCTTAAAACTGAATCAGGTAATAACCGGAAGTCCTATCTATAACGCCAAATTTCGTTAATTTAAATATAACTTTTTGATGCATCCTTATATCCGAAATTTTAAATGACTAAAATAATATTATTTTAGTCATTTAAAATTATTGTCTAAAACATTTAATGAACCAGCCCTGTATATTTATACTATTATAGTAATTTTTTTTATTTTCGTACATACACATTAATCTTTGCGTACCATATAATTTTATATTATTCGACAAAAAACACTGCTGCTGCACAGTAGTACATATACGAGTATGATACCTATAATATAAAAACAAACTCCCACCTCGTAGGGCAAAGTATACTCGTCCTTGTCTAACATTGCCCATATGATTATTTTATTTCAACACAATACATATAACGCCATCTACAATTTCCATGGTTGCATGTTTTTCTAATAGATGTAGCTCGTGTCGAGACAGTTTCAATTTTTGTTTTATTTCCCATATACGCTGACTATCTATTGTGTACATTATAATCTTTGGTTGAACTATCGATATCGCCTCAATAATTTATAGTGGGGTTCATTGCGGATGCTGTACATTATAATTTAAAATATATCACCTGGGTAAGGAAATGTTTTCATCAAAGATTTAAAATCTAAAAAATATACTATTATTTATATATTATATTATTTATTTATATTTATAAATATAAAAATAATAATAACATTCTAAACTACCTACCTACTTTATTCAAAAACTAGAAATACAAAAGTAAAAATAATAATTATAGCATGCTAAACTAACCTAACTACTTTGGTCAAAAATAAATAAAATTGCTAGAGCAGGGATCGAACCCAGGACATTCCTCACCCAAAGCCACGCCGATTACCACTGAGCTACAGCCGACGGTAAAAGAAACGAAACCAAATTGCATCACAGACTGCGGTCGCCGTACTACGTATTTGTAACTTTTAAACGCAATTATCTCGAGGAATGATGGAGGCAAATATTAAAAGTAACCTATTGCTGTAAAGCAGATAAAAAATGTTTTCAAATGACACCTACTGCTATTTAAAAATTTGAGGGTTCTGTCGACCCTTAGCACAGGACTAAAGCGATTTGAACTAAAAAACTAATGGGTCCATCCTAGGGCTCCCCCAAACTCATACACTAAAATTTAGCTCAATTGGCTTGGAGCGTTTAGACGCTATCGTGGAAGAATACATACAGACAGACAAACTTCCATTTGGAAATGGTCTTAGGTGTTGTGTTTATATTTTTATTAATTAAACACATATATTAATAATTAAACGATTTATTAATAATCAAAATGAAATAAGGTTATACAGAATACAGACATGGTTTTTATGATAATTATAAGTGTTCCGTCTATGACATATGAAAGACAGACTGACATCAGTCAAACCTTAAATTAGAGATGGGCAAACGATATAACAATATTATAACATCTCCCTCTTTTTTTTTTAAATTTTAACAAACATTATTGTACATAATCATTAAGATATAAAGGTTTTGTAACAGTCCTACCACTTCTCGTCTTAACTCTATAGTCATCACTTTTATCTTCATTATCACTTTTCACTGATACTTTTGGTGGTACATTTGAAACACTGGCATTATTGTTGTTATTGTTAGGTAAGTAACTATCAATAAGTTGATCGAATAAATCGTCCGTAGGAAAGTTATCAGTATTGATTTTTCTTAAGAATTTCCGGTTTCTTATGAAAGTATTGTTACCTCTATTTAGCTTGACTAAATATGACCTTGGTCTATTCGTATCAATACTAACTACCTTCCCTGGTTGCCATATCTTGTTATCAATTTGGATGAGAACATTGTCATTTATCTTTAATTCTGGTAAGTCTTTAGCATTCCTATCAAAATAGTATTTCTGAGAAGTCTGATTTTTCATGTGGTTAGAGTATATATATTCAGTATCATATTTTGGTTTTAAAATATTTTCATTAGTTGGAATAAAACCTTTAATTTTTCTTCCAAATAGTAGTACTGCTGGGGATGGAACATTCCCATCGAATGGAGTATTTCTAAGTTCTAGAAGTGAAATATACATGTCTTTATTATCATATAAAGCCTTTTTTAACGTTTTTTTAATAGTCTGGACATGTCGCTCGATAAACCCGTTAGATTGAGCATATCTGGGTGTGCTTGTTTTATGGGTAATTTCCCATTCACGAAGAAACTGTTGAAACTGAAAGTTTACAAATTGAGGACCGTTGTCCGAATACAAAATATCAGGCTTGCCATGTCGGGCAAACACTGCTTTAAAATTGTGAATGATATTAATATGAGTAGTATCACGATTTAAACAACATACCTCAGGGTATTTAGAGAAACTGTCTACAATTAACAAATATTGCTTTTCATTAAAATAAAATAAATCCGCCGCGACTATTTCCCATGGACGTTTAGGGATTTCTCTATTTATGAGTGTTTCTTTCTGATTAGAATTTTGATATCTCAGGCATGCTGGACAATTTTTAACATCTGTTATTTCCTTACTAATAAATGGCCAATAAACATGGTCTCTAGCTCGTAGAATAGTTTTTTCTATTCCTAAATGATTATAATGTAGTCTACCAAGAATTTCTGATCGCATAATTTTTGGGATCACTATTAAATCGAACTTCAAAATGGTTATATCCGTCTTTGTCTCAATTTTTTTACCGCGTCACAATACACGCCGTATGGGTCGGGAAAGTACAATAAAGTTAACAAATTTGGTAAAACAAGTATAATTACTTAGCGATAATTTCACATTACATAATTTCAAATAAAAACAAATCACATATTTCATTCAATACAATTAAATTGACGCTTAAACTTCAAAATTGAACCACAAAAAACATAATTTCTCATTTTTTGTCAGGGTCGGTTTGACACAAAGACCTTAGTAACACAGGATACAAAATATTTCATTGATAACGTGCTTTCAAACACGAGCCAACATTACTTGTAAACAAGTAATGTGTAAGAGAGAGAAAGACTTGTCCTTGTCGCCTTCAAGTTGCTCATTGGCAACGTTGTAATCTCCGGTATGCGTTCTGCAGCCAGTGGCGTACTGATCGCTGACTGCTTTTGAACTATGTATACAATACATAATATATAATTAATTAATTAATTCTAAGAATAGCTGAGCAATCCTAAAAATGGATATAAATGCGGTTAATGCACATATCTACTTAGCTAGTTTAATTGTATCCAAAAAATAATAATAACAGAACTTACTTAGGATATTCTTTCGGTATTGGAGGTGTTCCAAAAACAGATGAGTCCACAGACCTAACATCTGTGGTTGAGTCAGAGCTAGAAGAATATAAATTATTATTATAATATAATAAATATAATTATAAATATTTTTTACCTAGTGGATGCATCATCCAAAAATAAAACACCTTCACACCGTCGAAGATTTGCACCCTTTCTAACGAATCATGCTCCCTTAGATTTCGTTACCAGATCCTCTGGGAAAAAATGATCCGAGCATAACCATGGATTTTTTGGCAAAAGTGGTCCTTTAGCAATGCCAACTAAAGAAAACCAGAGTTTTTGTTTTTCCGGTTCCTGAGGAAACCTAATTTAAAAAATACAATATAAGTACCTAATGTAAAAAGGCTATAATCAGCCTTATACTCCAGAGCTAGGGAGGTAATATCCTACGTAGATTTACTACTTACTTCTTTAATGCTGCTTTGAATTACTAAGCGGTTACATTGTTGGGCGTAAATGAACCAACATTATTTTCAGAAAGTATCTGTTTGGTTTTGTTACTAATAATTTAATAGAAATAAAAATTCAAAATGTAACAAATTTATCATATCAAACAAACCCCGCCACTGTGTAAACTAACACCAAACACAAACAAATTTCCAAACATAACCACACTTACCTGTGAAAAGTTAAATCTGGAAATCAACTATCCACTTTTCCACAAACTACACAACCACGATCCATAGTTATTCAATAAATATTTAAAGTTTAAAAAAACACACACAAGAATATCGCAAAACAGGAAAATACTTCAAAAAACGATGAAAAGCGCTAATGACATGAGTGTTTCTCAACGTCAACGTCGCAAATTATAATTTCATTCATTACGCCGTGTTCTGTCGTACAAGAAGCGTAAAGTTGTAAACGATGTTGCCGTAGTGCGCTTTTATTTTACTATGAGAATAATTCCTAAAATAAAATAATTATCCCGTTTTGTACAATTTAATCTTAAAATGTACTAATTTATAACCTAAGTATAGTAATAAAATTTTTTATTAACATCTTAGTTACAAGTAATTATTTACATCGCTCATTTTTTATTTGTTGTGACAAAAATTTAAAGATATTCCAAATACATTTGTAAGTCTGGCAATGCTTGTATTAGGATAAATAGAGGAAGGGACGATGTTTGCTAACCCTGAAAACGTAAACAATGTGGTCTCCTGTGTTATTAAGGTCTTTGGTTTGACATGAGTTCCCGGTTTCACTGCAGCCTCATGGGCTTATTGTGACAAGTCTCCGTATTTTATGCCACCCAATCCAACAACCCTGTAATTTCTCATTTAGAATACGAAGAGTTCTATCCACTTGTGAAAAATAAGTATAGTTATTTCTTCTTGTAGGTAAAAAGAAAGTATCTGAGTGTCACAAATTACTCGCTGGAACATTAAATCAGATCCTTTGCAAAATTGCAGCACAATATATTAAAAATAAAACATAAATCTTTTAACACTCTATGCTTGTCAAGAGTATCCAAATTTAACATATCCCTTATGCCGACCTATGATACTCTACTCAGTCATTTGTACCCCCACTCAGGCATCTCTGATAATAAGGCGACCATATATCACGATAGCGTATTCCAGCGAAGAATGGACAAGACCACATACAATCAGTGTTCCCAATTCGGGTGTAATTACACCGTTTTGCGATATTTTGAGGTCACTGTGTGTAATTTTCTAACAACAAATGATTTGGGATACCTAATTTGGTATAATTTGGCCGACTATAGGGTTATTCTTTCGTACTGAACTAAGTGAACAATCTGAAAATTGTCAGTTCATTCACGATTGTGTGTATTCTTTCGACATCGGTCACTTCTACCAAACTGATTAAAATTCCTACCCCCCTTACCGCTTACTGATCAACCTCTTGGTACCGGTTAGTTCGTTCAGTTAAGTTAACAGTTAACCTCTAAAAGTATTGAATATTGAGAGATAAGAATTGGCATATGATTTCGAATCAAACCAATAAATTGTAAAAGTTTAAAACATGGATAATAATATCATGGACGAAATAATTTTCCAGTTTTCAGAGCAGATTTGGTTGTTTTCACAAGTTTTCGAGGTTAAGTGAAATACAATCACAAAAAAGATGATCTTTCGGTTTCGCCAAATATTCAGTTCAGTATAATCAGGGGGGCTTTATTTGAATCGATCGCAAATATTTACGTGCATGCAAAGTTGCGTTAATTTGTTCGTATGCACAACTTGTTTTGGGCGAATACCTAGCTTTATTTGAAATTGCGATTAAAAGAGGGGCGTTTGAATACAATCGTTTGCAGACCTATTTTTGCGCATGGTAGACTCCACTAATACGTATCTGGTAGCAAAAATTTTGATAGTGAGTTAAAGAGTAAAGATGGGATTAGGTATTGAAGTATTTTGAAGTTGAAATATTGGATAGTTAGTTCAAAAACAGAGTTAGAAAATCATCATATTTCGCTTTGCAGGCATAATTTTGCGCATGGTAGTCGCTACTAAGACGTATCTGCTAGCAAAAATTTTTATTGGGTTTTAAAGACAAAAGATGGGATTAGGTAATGAAGTATTTTCAAGCGGAAAGATTAAATAGTTAACTCATAAATTGAGTTCAAACATGGGTAATTTTTTCAAATTTACAGATATATTTTTGTGGATGGAAATCTCCACTAATACGTATCTGGTAGCAAAAATTTTAATAGGGTTTTAAAGACTAAGGTTTGGATTAGGTAATAAGGTATTTTGAGGCTACAACAATAAATAATTACTTAATAAATTGAGTTCAAAGTCAGCAACTTTTTCCTCATTTTGTGCTATGATTCTAATATTTAATAATGATAATATTGCTTTATTACCTAATTTATATATTTAACAATCACTTGTAATTAAAATTGTACGTGAAAACTTTCTGTATTAGACAATATCCATATATAAAAAAATATCTCATATTTCCCTTCAAATATCCGCCATTTTCTTATAATTTCTTTATAAATATAGGCACCGAACATTTTGTTTGTAGTTGGGACAGCATTGAAGAGATGCCGCTATGGGCGCCGCTTACAGTTCACTTTTTTTTCAATTTATACACAGCAAGACAAAAATAATCTGTTGACAATATCTAAAACATTCCGCAATAATCGATATACTTACCACCGAGGACAATAGAACCAGTTTTTCACATACACCATAAATATAATATCTATTTCTATCTTTCATTCATCCCTTTTATGTACGTATACCTAATTATTGTAACTATAACCAGATGATAAGCGAAGACCTAGTTTTGTGTTATTTCGTATTATTTGTAGTATTAGTTTTTTTTTATAAGTAAAATTATTTACGAACCAATTGGGCAGTTTGTTATTTACGTAGAATAACCCAGTACCGATTTACATAATATTTTCGAGTATATAGTAAATTTCAAGAAAAACTGTTTACGTTGGTGATAACCAGTTTACATTTAACTTATTGATACTCTTCTTTTAAGTTATACAGCGTGTTCAGAATTAGTATCCAAGATTTATCGTCATATAAATGAGTGTAACTTGATTTCCTCAAATCAAAAATGTTAGTCAGATGATGTCAATTATTTTAATAACCAAATTAATTACAGTTAAACTCAGATTTAAGAAAATACAATAACATGCCATTAAGAGATACTAATTTTTACGCAAATTAGTTAAGTTGCCTAACATTTTAAAAAAAATATATTGGAAAAGGAATATTTGGGCAATATGACGACACCATTTTTTTTCCTTAGTTTCATATTTAAAAAATTTACAGCGAAACTAATGGAAATAATGTACTTGAAGATTTTTCGGAGGGAAGTCCTATACATTTAAATTCTCAAAGGTAAGTAGGTATATAAAAATGTTTATTTCTATGCGAAATATAGGTTCAATCAGAGACAATTTTTTTTTAATGTCACTGGGTATTTTGTCAAACTCATTTTCTAAAGTTATATACAGAGTGTCCTATGGTGCCGACCCATTAGAATATTTCAGAGATTATACCTTGAATTGAATTTCAAAAATTTAGGCATCTAAATTTGGTCTACTCAAATAACACAATAGCAACTGTATACACCTCCGGTTCTACCAGAAGTTGATGGCGACTTTGTTATTTTAAATAGAACATCCTATATTTTATTACATTTTTGGATTCTACGTAAGATTGTAGACATGTTTCCTGTATCATGTTGTATGCCTAATTTCAGTCGTTTCTGACGTGCTTTTATCAAGATTTATGTCAAAATTTACATTTTAGGACCAAATAATATTAATTTTTTCTCATAAGGACGTCTCTGTTAATTATTTTATATGTGTTTTCTTAGAAAGTAAGGTCTCCGATTCCATAAGATATTTTCAGATTTATTCATACGAGGTCGTCAAAAAAGTATAGATACATACATACAAATGGATGTTAGAAAGTACGTTTGAAAATCAATTTTTTCAAATGGTACATATATTTTTCTAATTTTATCTTACTTATCATCGAACACCTGTTACAAAATTGCCCTCA
Organism: Apoderus coryli; assembly: GCA_911728435.2. Taxonomy (NCBI): domain Eukaryota; kingdom Metazoa; phylum Arthropoda; class Insecta; order Coleoptera; family Attelabidae; genus Apoderus; species Apoderus coryli. The sequence goes on along the minus strand of OU452204.1, from coordinate 1,608,222 downwards.
TTTTTAATGATAAGTAAGATAAACTTTTCAACTGTTTTTCTAACATCCTTTTCATTGGAATTAGGCATACAACATGATACAGGAAACATGTCTACAAACTCACGTAGAATCTAAAAATGTAATAAAATATAGAACGTTCTATTTAAAACAACAAAGTCGCCATCAACTTCTGGCAGAACCGAAGGTGTTATGCAGTTGATATTATGTGATTTGAGTAGACCATATTTAGATGCCGAAATTTTTGAAATTCAATTCAAGGTAGTCTCTGAAATATTCTAATGTGTCGTCACCATAGGAGACCCTGTATATGTTATATAAATAAAATTCATTCTAGACCTGGGCTGAATGAAAATAATATAAATAACAATATTAATGAAACGCAAAAAAAGGTCTGAAAATAATATATATATTATTTTTTTTAGATCTGAAAGTTATGATTTAAGATCTTATGCTTTTACGGATGAAAAGCATGACAAAAAGGAAGCGGGGAGTATTTCATCAGATGAATATGAAAGATTATATATCATGTACTTAATACTGCAATTTCATGTGATTAAAACAACGTATTTTTAATTACATTTTAGCATTAACACTTGTCCACTGACTGTAGAAAAGGAAAGTCAAGATGAGTACATAATTAAAGGCACTCCAAAAAGTGCACTCTAGGAAAATTGCAAATAGCTGGAGAAAAATCACGAGGCAAAGGGCTAACCAGCACGATTGTGTTTTCTTGCAATTCATGCAAAAATATTTACCAGTATGACACCGAAAATCCTGAAAAGGAAAAGTCAGATATAAATATTGGTACAGTGTGGGGTACTATGGCTTCGGGTAGTACGTATTCTCATACGAGTGAACTTTTTAGTTGTATGGATATACCTACAATGACTCCTTCTTTATTTTAGAATATTGAAAATGAGTTGTATACATAAATGATACAATAGACCTCTTTATTGAAGAAATTTTCCGAGATGAGTATTTTTGGAAAGAGGTTGCCAAAATTAAAAACATTTTATGGTGATTGTATAGCTCCTGAGATAGTTAGAGACAGAATTGGAAAAGGGACACGATGTATTGACCCAGAATTTATTTTGATATCAATAGAAGCACAAAGGCAAAAAAAAAGAAGAACTCGCGAAACCTCTCTAACTTTATTGCGAATATAATGTTTTTGGAAAAGTGTTTGTGTGATGGTGTGTGTGTGTCTGTCTGTCTATAAGTCTAAAACAGTTGGATGATTTTTTTAGAAAAATCAGTTTTCACACATAATCGGTTCCTATTTTTCTATTATACTGAAAAAATGTATGTACCATGGGCGTCCGTGAAAAAAAAACATAGCTGAAGTCTGCAATAAAAAAAATAATATTTTATTTAGAAATAAAGCGTGTAGAGAGAACAACTATTGACAAAAAGCTCACAGAAATATTACTTTTACATTGAAATATGGAGAGGTATTCGTGCCTCGAGGGCAACAGTTTGTTTTAATTGAGCTGGTGTTCTTTCGGTTACGACAAAATTATGTTATGTTATGTTATTAAGAAAATTTATTCAAAATGAAAAACTGAGTAACAGTACGAAATTTCAAAGTAAAATTTGAAAGCCGTCTGTCCATATTTTGAATTTGATCCTTTTCTTTTTTCTTGTTTGAAAAAAAATCCTTGAATATTTCATGTTTAATTTAAATACCCATTTATAATAAATAGTGTTTTATTTATTATCTCTTTCTGAACAACTTTCTTCAAAACATTTTGTACTATCTGCTATCAGAAAGGAAAAAAAGAGAAAAAAAGCAAAAATTCAAAGTAGGTCTAAGATGTTCGCACAGTTACTCAGTAGTTTTTCATTCGGAATAATTTTTCTTAATCACATTTTGTCGTAATTTTAACTGATTGTCTTAAATTAGTTTCACACCAAGCAGGGCTAGATCAAAGTTAAACTCTAATTTTTTTCAGTTTACTTTTTTCTTGGGGTGTGTTGTCAACACAACATATCAGGCAATAGTTTCATCTTTTTAAATAAAAATGTATTTTATTATGTTTGAATGTATTAAATGTGTTTGTAAATATAATGAAAATTGTTTGTTATTTTATTGATATTGACGTATTGGAATTTGTGTTAGAAAGGAAAGGGAAAAAAATGTTGTTTCAACCTGAGGAAGTTACTAATTAGTAACGAAACGTCGTATGATTTTAGTTTGATAGTGACGAAAATAAATATGAATATTTTTATGTAGAGAAGTTGTGTAAAGAGGAATTTTTATAAGAACCGAACACCCCAAGAAAAAAGTAACCTGAAAAAAATTAGAATAGCGGTTCAAGAATAATAAAAAAAAAATATGTTAAACTCGTATGATTTTTTGTCTTTTACATGAGCCGTTTCACCGATCCGAGGACACACTGTAGTGTGTTATTTTTCTTAGGGAGAGTGAAAGAATGGCTTCCAGCCAAACTCTTACCTTTTGTTGAGATTGTTACTATCATTATAATTGATTTTATACCTATTTGTAATTGATTGTAGTGAGAATGATTTCATAATAAATGAATTATATAACTATTTGTTTTATTTATCTGATATAGAATAAAATACCTATATTATGTACCTATAAGTAGTGCCTCATGTCTAATATAAAATAAATATTTTATTTGGATATAATAAATACACCTTACCTATAAATATAAACATTTTTAAAAATATAAATTATTTTGAAAAGATTTAAATCTTAATTTTTTAGTAAAAAATCAAAGATACTATTCAAAAAGATTTGAATCATAAATCAAAAATTATTTCCTGAAAACAAAGTTAAAATCAAAGTAGGTGGGTACCTACCTATTGAAATAAAAAAGTACCGAATTAAATAAAAAAAGATCAAAATCCAACTAACAACCTTATAGGTATATCGAACATAACTTGCTTATATCTTGTATATAGATATAATACCTAGGTACCAATAATATATTATACTTACAGTCTGTATTACAAACGAATATATGCACAAAAAAGAATAAAAATAATGATTACCCAAAATAGAAATATTACATTTTAGGGTCACTATGTATTAGTTTTGGCGCCACCTAGTGAGGAGAAGAATATATTAAAATATGTTATAATTTAAGAAATGGATATTTTTAAATGAATACAGCCTTAGGCAACCAAGAATACAACCATACTAGCGGCCATTTTTGTAACTAACCGTTTCAGATTCCCCTCTTAAACGTGTGCATCCCTACTTGCGTGCACGCAAAAGATGCACTCACTCGCTACGTTGCCAGTTATCTTTATAGAGATCAACCAATCAAGTGTTTGGATTTTATGAAATTTCGACATAGAATAAGAAAACTACGTAGCTTTCTTATATCATTGAGATATAAGGAGACGCTATAAGCATTATTTTACATTATACAGAAACGGGTGCATTGGGTGGGGCGTAAGCGCATACCAATATGGCGGATTCTCCAGAGCCGCATTAACTATTTTTGTTGACGTTTTTGCTTTTAATTTGCAGCTTGGGTTTATACTTTATTTTCAAATATTATGCAGTGTACAAAATACTTAAATATAGGTAATTATTGATATTTAATACCTAAATACACGAATAAAAGACCTTAGTACTTTATAAATTATATATTAATACCCCTTAAACATAACAATTTTATTTAAATGTTGCGCTATGCTTATCCACTTTATTTTTACTTAAATAATACATCCTGGTATTAACATATTTAGTCGCAATAGATTTGATCAGTAAATGTATATGGTTATCAAACACTGATTTGATCAAAACCGTGCACAACTAAATTAGGAAAAATATTACTATTTACAAATTCCTTTAAAACAAGGTTTATTATGAATCCTGCGGACAACTTTTCATTAGTAGCTACTACATGATTTTTTATGATCTTTTCGGATTGGAAGCAAACGTCTAAAACATCTTTTGAAGGAATTTGTAAATCCTTTTTTTGCCTTCATTTTAATAAAAGAATAACACTTATTAATGCATCTCGACATTCTCTGCAAATAATTTGCTTCTTTAAACTAAAAACAACAATCCAGCAATATAAACAATAATGAATTTCGAAAATTCAGAAAATGGTCCAGGAAGATAATCATGATCTGGATAAATTATATTTGTGTACATTTCTCGTTGGTATCCAATTAATTCGAGACACATATTCTGTCCAGATATGTCTACCAGGAGGATCTTTAGGAAATCTAAAAACCAGAATATGTTTTTAACACACATTTAGGGGTCTTTTTTGCTAGAAAGTGATGAAAAAGTAGAGAGTTTGAGAGTAGAAATCAAGTAAAAGAATTTGTAAAAAAAAAAAATAAACTACAATGCACGTATCAATTGTTCAGTGCAGAAAGAGAATGCTACCACTCCTATAATAATGTGTTTTAATAAGTTCGCCTAAAAAAACCCTAAATACGTCCATGTACAATGTTTACAATATTTGGTACATACCTATGAAACGTTAATCCTGATATTTTCTGGTCGATTTCACTTCTACTACTGCAACTACGCACAGCACAGGACACCATTATAGTATATTGTCAAATAACCGTCCAAAAAAACACGAAAAACTTAAGTAAACTTGTAAAATACTCGTAAATAACACTATAAACTTGAAAGCACGACAAATGATAGATATCGTATACCAATATGGCGTACCTGCACCCGCTTTTGGCCACGTTAGAGCGTCTCCCCCCACCTCAATGTATTTCTGGTATAGTAGATTTCTAGTAGATTCGATAATCTCATTTAGTAGATCTTCTTTCGGAGGTGTTGGCAACCCTGTATATTATATATAATATAATATAAGATTTCTGTGGTTATGGTTGTGGTTATGGTTAATGCCTGCTGCGGTTAGGGATGCTAAAAAAATAAAAAGTATCGATACCGATACCAATTCCGATACTTTTTGCCAAGTATCGATTCCTACCGATACTTGTCTAAAAAGTATCGATACTCTTAGGTATCGGTATCGAAACTGTACACAACACTTTTAACAATAAAACTGTTGAATGTATTTTAGATTTTGTGTTACATAACATAGGACAGTGGTCGGCAACCTTCTGAATGTATTGTTCACCAAAAAAAAAAAAAAAACACTGAAGAAAATAATTTAGAAATCGTGGTGGCAGTATAATGTACGATAATTATTTTCGATACCGATACTGCTACGAAAGTATCGATACCAACTTCGTATCGTTCTAAAAGTATCGATACCAAAAATACTCGATACTGCAGCAAAAGTATCGATACTTTGAGAGTATCGATACTTTTTTAGCATCCCTAGCTGCGGTCTTGTTTACTATTTACATTCACTCTTTATTTTAGTAGTGTATTTGTGTAAGTAATTTGTGACCATAAAAGTAATATTAAGCAAAATTAGTACCTAGTGGTTTAAGAGTGATTTTTGATTTACCACGACTACGGCAACCCTCATTTTTGTGGGGGACCAGCAACTAGAAGGCAGGTTATGGCTAGCAGAGGGTCGCAATAAGTACGTTGCTAAAGTTGAATTTAAATATTTTTTAATATATATAATATATAACAATAATTAGGTACTTATACAGTCAATTCGATTCGCCCCCCTGTTTGCCACTGATGTATGTTTTTTTTATAGGGCGCTAGAGAGAACGGATTATACTGGTATGCTTTGGACGTTGAGCGTCGCCGAAGCTTAATAAAAAGATAATACTGCCTATATTATAACATTTTTGTTACTTTGTGGTTTTAGTGTGTTTTGTACGTTCTGGTTTAATGGAAGGTTTATGTTTATTTTGTATATTTGCTTTATATTTGTTGTTGGTTTTTCGCAGTAGATTAAAACTAGTAGGTAGGTACCGGAAGTTACAAACCTAAACCTTTTCCTCAAAAAGTATTCTTAGTTAATTACTTTTAAGTCTTCTATCTTAAAAGTGGTATTCATAACAGTTGTGATAGTTAGTTCTATGAAATTCTTCCGAGAGAAATCACTATTGTTGAAGATACATTTGAAAGCAATAAGGAGGACAAGAACAATTTGGTTAATTATACTGATATCAAAAATAATATAGAAGACCATGATGATACAGACAGTAAGTCTGAGGTGACATAATAAGTATTTTTAGCTCTCCATATCATATACAGGGTGTCCTACGGTGGCAACCCATTAGATTATTTCAGAACCTACTTCGAATTGAATTTTGAAAATTTCAGTGTCTATATTGTCAAATATGCTCTACTCAAATAATATAATAGCAACGGCATAGCACCTCCGGTTATACCGGAAGTTGATGGCAACTTTCTTATTTTAAATGTAACACCCTATATATTAGTACATTTTTGGATTCTAAATAAGATTTCAGACATATTTCATGTATCATGTCCTATACCTAACGTCAGTCGTTTTTAACTTATATCAAGATTTATGTCAAAATTGACAGTTTAGGGCTCCATAAGAATTCCGTTTTTTCCTTGTAAATCAGTATTTAATAATTATTTTGCAGGTATTTTCTTATCAGGTGGGATCTTCTTTTTCGAACTGACAAGACATTTTCTGATTCGTTTATACAGGGTGGTGAAAAAATTATATTGAAAACGGTTCAAGAAAAACAGTTGAAAGTCAATTTTTTCAAATGGAATGGGTATATTATTATTTTTTTATCTTCCTTAGCATTAAAAAATAAAGCAATTTTGTTATAGGTTATCATTTTCTAAAATGCATAGTTCTCGAAATATCGTCCTTTTAAATTATTCTGCAGCGCCTACCTTTGTCTCTCTGGAAGCTAGCTAATTAATTTAGTTAAGACTAAATGGGGGTCATATCGAACAATTAAATTAGTTTTGTTATCGTTAGTTGATTAACTTTTTTTAGGTGAAAATTTATTTAGTTTAATCTTCTGTTCATTTCTGCTGTATTATTTTAAATTTTAATCTTAGTTCGTTGTAATACTTGATTTGTATACCACCCAACCTGCTCTAAATGATTTCTCAAAATTCTTCCTAATTTCTCTAGTCATCGTTAGCAAAAGGGGGTTTCTCTCGTTAAATACTCTACAGGTGATATTAATCACTTTATTTTATTCTCCATGAATTAATAATAGATTTATAATATCAATATAGTATATTAAGTATAAAGGGCGGTAAAGCATTCGTTGCAGCCCGCCGCTGTATAGACGCACGAGTGAGCGAAGCGAGCGAGGGCAGCTATACAGCGAAGGGCTGCAGCAGCTTTACCGCCAGTGGTGCTTACAACTGTTTTTCGCCTGCCTCTTCATACTACAATATTAAACCAAAAGAACTTTATTTTAATAATTAATTATTACTGTTATGAACTGAGAGTTTTTGACAGTAATTAATGGGAGTATTTTTTGACGTACATGATAATAGACGTTATCCTTTGACAAACTCAGATCAGATAAACGTATGTGACAGGCTCACATGTCAATATTGAGTATTTCAAATAAAGAAAGAAACTGTCAAATTATTATCTGAGCGTGTAGGCTATAGAAATTTGATTTTAGAATCTTAGGTATATTTCGTTACTACAATAATAATTAAAAAGTGATTACTAATTAATAATGGACAATTTTAAATAATTAAATGAGTTTAGCGGAATGACAGACGACTTCCTAAGTAAACTTTCTCAATTAATTGTCAACTTATCCTCTAGATGGAACGCACATTAAGTTAAGTGAGTGAAAACTACTGATGTTAACGTTATTATTGGAAATCTAACAGAAGCACCATCTATGAAAAAAAATTAAAAAGAGCGGTCGCTAACTGGTCATTTACCGCCCGCATATGCGGGCGGTAAAGCTCTGTTTAAGTGCAGGCAGGCGAAAAAGTATTTTTCATTTTTATTAATTTGACGTTTAGTTTGACGTTAAAATGACAATAATTTCATGGCTAACTAAATTAATTAGCTAGCTTCCAGAGAGACAACGGTAAGCGCTGTAGAAAAATTTAAAATGACGATATTTCGAAAACTATGCATTTTAGAAAATGATAACCTATTACAAAATTGCATTATTTTTTAATGCTACGGAAGATAAAATAATAATAATATACCCATTCCATTTGAAAAAATTGACTTTCAACTGTTTTTCTTAAACCGTTTTCAATATAATTTTTTGACCACCCTGTATAAACGAATCAGAAAATGTCTTGTCAGTTCGAAAAAGAAGATCCCACCTGATAAGAAAATACCTGCAAAATAATTATTAAATACTGATTTACAAGGAAAAAACGGATTTTTTATGGAGCCCTAAACTGTCAATTTTGACATAAATCTTGATATAAGTCAAAAACGACTGACGTTAGGTATAGGACATGACACATAAAATATGTCTGAAATCTTATTTAGAATCCAAAAATGTAATAATATATAGGGTGTTCCGTTTAAAATAACAATGTTGCCATCAACTTCCGGTATAACCGGAAGTGCTATACCGTTGCTATTATATTATTTGAGTAGAGCATATTTGACAATTTAGACACTGAAATTTTCCAAATTCAATTCGAAGTAGTTTCTGAAATAATCTAATGGGTTGCCACCGTAGGACACCCTGTATGTAATATATGTATATATGGAGACTATTAGTTTCATGAAAAAAAAATTTTTTTTAATTTCACCGGAAATACTTGTTTTTGGTCATTTTATACATAAATAAGTAGTTTTAAAAAAATGTCTGTCTGTCTGTCTGTCTGTCTGTCTGTATCCACGAAAACGCAAAAACCGCTTAACAGATTTTAACCAAATTTGGTACAAAAATACTATTGGACATGGCAAGGAGCTGATTAGATTTTGGGAAACATTGAGCGTAGGCAAAGGGTTTAAAAGAGGGTTCAAAAATTAAAAAAATTCATAGTTCTTAAACTTATCCGAAATACTGCATAATTTTTTACGCATTTAATTGAATATAACCTAAAATATTGAACATAAAATATTAAACCACATTGGCGTCCGAAAATAGTGTAAAATGGGGTAAAAAAGATTAAAAAAAAAACGTATTCCTTAAAAATAGCAGAAATATTAACTAGTTATTTATAGTTTTGATAGAATATAACCTATAAAATGTGTCATGAATAACTTACTTTCATAGGCGTTCGTAAATAGTGGAAAAGGGGTCAAAACATAAAAAAAATATATTTCCTAAACTTATTCGAAATATGGAATAATTTTTCATAGCTGTGATACAATATAAGCCAAAAAATATTCCATAAAAGAATTGGTTCACACAGGCGTTCGAAAATAGTTTAAAAAGAGGGTCAAAAACGAAAAAAAAAAACGTTTCCCAAATATAGCAGAAAAATTGGCTAATTATATATAGCTTTGATATAAGATAACCTAAAAAATGCAGCATAAAATTTTTATTCACATAGGCGTTCGTAAATAGTAGAAAAAGGGGTAAAATAAAAAAAAATTAAAATGTAAAAATTTTTATATTTAACTAGATGAATTGGTGTTAAAAATACACGACAAAAATTAATGTATCATAGGCGTCCGTGAAAATTCTATAAAAGGGTCAGAATTTTTTTTTATCCGTGATAACTCAAAAACCACTTAACGGATTTTAACCACATTTGGTACGAAAATACTACAGGATATTTATAGGTGGTGATTAACATTGAGCGTAGGCAAGGGGTTTAAAAGAGGGTTCAAAAATTTAAAAAATCATAGTTCTTAAACTTATCCGAAATATTGAATAATTTTTTATAGTTGTGATAGAATATAACCTAAAAAATGTTACATAAAAAAATTAGTTCACACAGGCGTTCGAAAATAGTGTTAAAAAAAGGGTCAAAAACGAAAAAAAAATGTTTCCCAAATATACCAGAAAAATTGGCTAATTATATATAGCTTTGATATAAGATAACCTAAAAAATGCAGCATAAAATTTTTATTTACATAGGCGTTCGTAAATATTAAAAAAAAGGGGTAAAATGAAAAAAAATTAAAATGTAAAAATTTTTATATTTAACTAGATGAATTGGTGTTAAAAATACACGACAAAAATTAATGTTCCATAGGCGTCCGTGAAAATTCTATAAAAGGGTCAGAAAAAAATTGTATCCGTGATAACTCAAAAACCACTTAACGGATAACCTACAACATGCAGCATAACAATTTTGTTTACATAGGCGTTCGTAAATAGTAGAAAAGGGGACAAAATAAATTTTATAATAAAACTAAAAAAAAATCAATTATTTTGCGTACAAGAATTTGGCCTAGATCTGAAATATAAAATATCTGCGTATAAATAGTGCCTTCAAAGAGAAGAAAAAGGCACAAAACCCGATACAAAAAAAAAAATAGCTGATGTCTAAAACAAAACAAAAATTTATTAAATGTAGATAAATGACAAAAAGGTCATAAAATTATTACTTTTCCACTTAAATATGGAGAGCTATTCGTGCCTCGAGGGCAACAGCTAGTTTCTACTCCTACATGGATATTTTTTGCTCTTTTTTGAACCATATGTAGAATGTATATGTATGCCATCCCAGTGAACTGAACGAATATAATTTCATATCCATACTAGTTAGGATATGAAATCGACCAAGTGCTTAAGTTAATATACAAGTTACTTAAATTAAGTGTCCCAGTACTCCAATTAACTGTTTCATGAAGTGTAATATGTATCATCTCACTGATGTTGCCTTTTTTAAAATTTATATCTTTATCCAGAATTTTGATATCGTGAAAATTGAAACGATGTCCATTGTCAAAGTAGTGCTCATTCAGTTTGAAATTGATTGACATTTCTACAGTCAGACTTATGTTGTTTAATTCTGTTCCTTCCAGACATCAGGCGGTGAACTGTCGAGGAAGTGTTTCGAATTATAAACCATTAGTTAGAGGTGTTCCACAAGGTTCTGTTTTATCACAGCTGCTGCTGTTTATTGCTTACACATCTAATTTTCCGGCTGCCTTTGTTTCATGTAACCAGCATTACTATGCTGACGATACGCAGTTGTGTCTCTCCTTTCAGCCAAGCGATGCCTTACAGGCGGTATCTGCAATCAATGCGGACTTGCAGGCCTTGTCTGATTTTTCCAGGGACCATTGTTTGAAACTTAATCCTAATAAATCGGGTGCTATTGTGTTTGGACGGCGAAATGACAGATCTCAGTTTTTACGTGAATATCGGGCCTCACTTGTCATTGAAGGTACTCCTTTGCACTTTAAGACTACCGTAAAGACCCTCGGATTGCTCTTGGACACAGAATTTAGATTTGTTGATCATGTGAATCGATGCACACGGATGGGATTTATGAATCTGATATTGATTTTTCAACATCGCCACGTTCTCACTAGAAAATTAAAAACAAAGTTATGTGAAACTCTTGTTCTCTCCTACCTAAATTATTGTGATATAGTTTACTCTCCTTGCCTTACAAATGCAATGAAATTGCGGGTGCAGAGACGGCAGAATTCATGCTTGAGACTGATCTTTGGTGTAAGAAGATCTCAAAGAATTATTCACACTCTCTCCTACGTGAACTGGCTCAATATGGAGAACAGAAGATATCTGCACTCAGCCTGCCGTTATTACAGCATACTGCGACACAAAACTCCACCTTACTTATATAGAAAACTGAGATTTAGAACTGACATTCACAGTATTAATATTCGTCGTAGAGATGCAATATCTATTCCTGCCCATTCTACGGAATTGTTTAAAAGGTCGTTCTCCTATCGGATAGCTAAAGGAGGAAGACTTTAAAATTGCCTTAAGGTTATAAATGGGTAATGTGTACCTTTTTCTTAAGCTTAAAAACTATACATAGGTAATATATTGTGCTTGTTGGTCTTAGAACTATGAAATCATACATACAGCTTGAAACATGTTTGAAAAACGTTAAATCAACTATATAAGTATATGAGGAGTTTTAGGACCTAGTAGTTCTAAAACCTTAAGGTTTTGAAATGGTTATAAATAAGGCATTTTTAGTCACTTGAATGCCGAAATAAGACTTATAAGTTTTTTTTGCTGCTATTTTAGAACCTAATTATAACTTCGCATTTTTTGTGCCTTTAAGTCATTTAAACAACTTTTCCCATTTTAAAACTAATTAAAGACTATTTAGTTGAAGCGATGCGTTATAGGTTACTAAATAAGCTTTCTGGCATAACGCACTACTACTTCCCTTATTTAAAATCTATTTGGTCACTAAAATTATCTTTTAGTCTCGTTTTCGACTAGACATAAGGTAACATCAACGTCTCCTGAATCTATACAGAATGTCTCACGAAAAGCTAGTTCGTAGTGGAAATTTTAAAAGAAAGGTGCGACAAAACTTTCAACGAATTGCTAATGAGCAGGTCAGGCAAATTTCAATTTTCAAAATATTTTAAATAAAAACCGTAATTTCGGGCTGCCTAAGGACCCTCGAACCTTATTGGCTACACCGGATACAAAAATTGAAGTTGATGAAATTGCTGGAGGGTGGTACTGGCACAATGGTTTACAAGAATGTATTAAAGAGTGTGACCAAAATACAAAAACAAATTTAAGATTTCGATTAATATATGATCTTCCGATTTTTAAATCTTCCAAGTATGAATTTTGGCCTATTCTCTTCAACATAAATGAACTAAATACTCAACCCATGGTGATTGGTTTGTATTATGGTAAAGGCAAGCCTAATGACATTAATGAATATTTGTCAAAATTTGTTGAAGAGCTTCTGGTAGTTCTGAAAGATTGCGCCTGCATTGGAAAATATAAAGTAAATGTATCCCTTAAAAGTTTTATATGTGATTCACCAGCAATGGCATTTATTAAAGGTGAGAATGTTGGAAGCATACAAAAAATATATATAACATCCTACAGCTAATATGCAGTCCATTGAGGATCTTCTCTTTAGAATAACTTTTCTCTAAGTTTTTGTCGCTAGATTATATACTTGCTTCAATTTAGTAATAAAGTTCACAAAAGCAGTTAAATATTTAAAGAGTCGCTCAAGATTTCTTCTTCTTCATTTAAAGAACATAGTGTCTATTTGACCTAAAGAGAACAAGTACTTAGTTTTTTTTTTACATTCAATTTCAATTTACAGGAGTTGCAAATTATTGAAATCTGCAGGATCGGAGGTAGGTTGGTAACTACCAACACTATCGCTTTCTCCATCCGTATCAGCAAGATCTTGCATTCTTTCCTGCTCTCCACAAGCATCCTTGTACGAAGAAAACATGCTTTTAACTATGCAGGTATATGTTTTCCAACCTTTGCCAGCTACATATAATTCGTCATGGACTTTTCCACATGCTTGAAATAACTGAGAGACAGATTTTTCCCTCTTCAATGGTTTGTACCACTTTGAGGCATATCTTGAAAAAAAAACAACAACAAAATATTAAATAGCACAGTATTATCAAATTTTTATTGTACCTATTTATGAAATACAAAAGTCTGATTTTTTGTTGTTTGAACATTTTAAAAATACGTTTAACATTCCTGAAACACCAATACAAGAAAAATCCCGTTTAGTAAAAACTAAAAAAGAACTATAAAAATTAATACTTTATTAGATATTATTAGCGTTCAATTTGCATTTATTTGGCACAAACCAATCCCTAATGTCATCTTATTGGAACAAGAGAACTAAGAACATTTTCAGCTTCTCAGCAATTATTACTTTGTACTTACCGTTTCAATTAAAAGACACACTGTATAATAAATATGGACAAAAGCTGGCACGTGATCACAACTACACATCCAAAACAATACTAAACAGGTCGTTAGAAAGTTGCGATGATGCCACTTTTAAGCTTGAGTTGTATAAAGGCAATTATTAGTTCTGAAATGTGTTATTTAGCATTATTTAGGTTACGAATTTGATCTTAAGGTTATATTTTAGCATATTTTCAGACTTTCAAGCAACTTAGGTTATATTTTGGTTATTCCAAAAGCTCATAAGCATTTGTTTCCTATCGGCCATTTTAAGATTAGGACATAGTTAAATAACAAAATATTTTTGAAAATATATGTAAATCTGCGTAGTTTTAGGTTCGGGAAACACATTTTTTCATAATTTTATATTCATAGGTTTCCGTATATTAGAGTTTCGACTACTTTTAAAAACAAAATATTTCCCTTGTATTTTAAATATAACTAAAAAAAATATTTATACTATTAATATCGATAGCCGTGAATTTTATGCTACTTTTATATAATATTTTGACAGTAAAATTGAAGGTGCATTAAAATCAGCAATTTGTGTCCGCTATTTCATGCAGTTTTATATCACGTATATTGAATGATAAATAATTATCATAATTTACCATTACAATATTACCTACCAAAGAGTTATTTAAATACTAGAAATAATACCGTATATTAACCAATGAATCCAAAAATTAGAAGCAGTCTATAATATATTTTACTTAATAGTTTTAAGACTGCTTTCCGCAGATCAACTATTTACTAATAGGTTGTAGTTGATAATTCGCAAGGAGCTAGTTAGAACCTTTTAGTGGTTAAAATAGAACTTTAAACCCGTCATTCATAGGTTATAATTCAGTTATATATTGGCTAGTAAGGATATATAAAGGTTAGATTATGGCTGCACAAATATTCAATATTTAACCTTAAGGTTCTGAAATGTCGACAACTTTTAGGTTAGCAGGAGGTTCTGTAGCGTGGCCCTTTTTGTCACCAGGAGTTTGTGTAGCCGGCTAGAGGAGGTTGTTTTGTACCTAATGGCATATGTAAACAAAATCCATAAAGTGGTTCTAGAACCAATATACAACCTTCCTAGAACTATATTTTGTTACTTGGGTGTCTCAATGAGTTGCCTGCTGAGTGTAAGAATTTGTCTAAGTTACAGTTTAAATAAAAACTTTATGGCGGTTTGCTCTCCGTCCAGAACACTGCGAATATATGAATAAGAAACTGCCGTTTTTCTTTTTTTTTATATCAAACCCCGCGATACACTTATTTATTATATTATTATTGTTTATTGTATTTATTTTGTTTGCTACATTTATTGTATCTGATCTGGTAGTAGGTGTTATAAGAATGCTAATGAAGTAAGGATTTTGATAGTGTTGTATGTTTGTAATTTTAGTATTTATTGGGTTAACTAAACAGACAATTATAGCCATTGGCCATGATTGAACTGAGACTCGCCCAATATAAAAAAAAAATAAAGGCCTTTATTATTATTATTATTAAATATTGTTTGGGCTGTCCTCTATAGTACTTTCCACACTCACATGAATTTCTGTACGATGTCAATATTCTGGATAAATAAACCAATTTTAAAACCGTAATATCAGTGAGATGATACATATTACACTTCATGAAACAGTTCATTTGAGGACAGACACGCTTAATTTAGGTAACTTGTATATTAACTTAATCAACAAGTATAAAGAATGTACAACACCATATAGTTTAATAAGAGTTATACGTCCCCTCGTAGTGATAGTTTTTATTATAGTCGATTGTCTTAAGTAACGTTGTAACGGTTCTGGATAAAACTCGTAATCTTACAAATCTTAACTTTATTATTAATATTATTCAACGAAAGAAATTACAAATTTTACAATATCTAATATGCAATCAAAAACCCGGGCCAGGGATATTAACTTAAACATGTAAATATATATATAAATATGACACAATAAATAACAATCATAAACTCTATACTTATTTAAACGAAACCACGCAATTGACTAAGTCTTTAAAAAAAAACACAAAGTTCATGTCACACAACTTAAGTGGAACGGACTCACCAATTTTGAACAAACATTCTTCCACATTTATTTTTCATAAACATCTACGTAATACATTGTATATCCATTTGTCTTATTAACATCCTCGGTTACTTGTGGTATGTGGTATTGCATAATACATACATATATATATAATAACTTCTTGCTACAATTAATTAAAATCAGTTTACTAGCTATCCTTAATAACAATCAGAAATTCTTATTTGATGAGAAATCTTACCCATACAACCGTGACAATGTCCGTTTGGCATAAGTATGGCAAGGGTAAAATTACTTTATTATTAATATCAATAATTATCCCACTATTATCAAATCAGACATACTCGTATATATTATAACTTTATTCTTAAGAAAGTTCTTTATTCCCAAATGAATTAAAATGTGTACTTTCAGTAAATTTTCAAATAATTCCCCTTATCTTATTGAATGTACTTTTTTTCTTTTTAATCCTCAATATTATTTCTTTAATGTAGCCCGTAGAACTCTGAATATCGATGAATACAGGGCAAGCCAACAGTCGTGCAATCATTCAGATTTTATAGTATAAGTCAAAGTGAAACACACTCGTTGCAACGTTAGTTAGTAACGATAAGAGTTTTCGTGTGAGAACACAGTGGCGGCACCCCCATTACCAAGTGCTGAAGAAGCATGAGGTCTCATGACCAAATCGATCTGTACTCGTAAAAATTCATGAAACTAAAATGTTAACATATTAACTAAACTCCTTTTGACAATATTAAATCTCACAAATTTACACGAAAATGGCAAGAGTCAACTTGTACTTATTCGGTCATTAAAGACATAAAACCAGCCTGCTCGATGTTCAGTTGCTACTTTGTTTTCTAAACTTTTTTGTTTGAAATGTATTTTATTTTTATAGACATGTCGAGAAATACGAGAGACGAGTAGAAAAGGAAATGCGAGCTTCAACGGGCAAGAAGGTTGAAATTGCGAAATAAAGTTGAAAAAGAAAAGTCTAAATCAAGAGAAAATTGGGTGAAACGTATCGATAAAGGTAAATATAGAAGATTGATAACTTGTCTCAAGTTTTTGACTTCCGCTGTTTGCTTTGAATGAACCACAAGAATTGTGATTTTGAGCAATCTAAAATGCTTAATAAACAATAAATACTCGACATAATTAATAAATACCTAATCACCAATCACCTGAACTTGATAATATTCAAATATTGAATAACTGTTATAGATTTAATAGAATATCATATAACAAATTTAACAAAAAAAATACACATTGGCGTTCGAAAATAGTGTAAACACACACTAAAAAACATATTTTCTAAACAGCAGAAATATTGACTATTTATTTATAGCTTTTATATACTATAACCTAAGGAATGTATCATAAAAAAATTTGCTTATGTAGGCAGGCGTACGTAAATAGTGGAAAAGGAGCCCCCGGTTTCACTACCACCCCATGGGCTTATTGTGAAATACCAAGACTCTTACGAGGAAGGTAATTGACACAACACAAAGGTCACAAACACTTGCAGACTTCAAATGCTCTTGCCTGTTAAAATACGGGCTCTTATGAATCTGTTTAGCGACTAACTACTTTAAGAATATGGAATGATTTAAAATTGTATTAATATAGATCCAAAGTTTGTAGGTAATAACACTTGCCCACTTTAGACCAGCTAACACTGGCAACATCGCACTACGGTTAGTAATGCCTGTAAATATTTCTGTTTTAAATTATCATTTTTGGGTAATAAAAAATCCTGTTATTAGTTTGCCATTTTGCTCTTGTTTTAATGCGCTATTATAATTGCATTTACATACAGGTATACAGCACGTTGACTACGGATCAAAAATAAAAAACCAGGTACTTACCTAAAGCTGAATTTAAGATTAATAGTAATTCTTAAATATACATACAAACCCTCGTATAAAAGACACTTCCACCGCTTAGTTATACGACACACACTATGCCGTGCCGGTACAAGAGTAATAAACAAATCACTTTATTTTATTAACAAACAGTTTCTCCGGTATTATAACTTACACAATACAATACGTTGTATTTATATACACCACTACTAGTTTTATAAAAAGAAGGCTCTTCACGACCCAAAAATAAACCCAATTAGTATCCCTATAGGAATCCCGCCATTTTTACCGCCGATCAAATTTAACTTCTAGTTTTATAAAAAAAACTGTATTAATTAAGCTCAGTAAGCACTGAGTTAATTAGACTGCGTGCTACAATGTAATAATGTAAACACAAATAAATGACCGGGACCTCGACTTTGCCAAATATACAGTTTCATGGCTTGTCTAAAGAAGGCCGTGGTAATAACAATATTTTCTCAAATTCAAATTCAAATTATTGAATGACCAATTAAATATTTATTTTGTAGTCTTTTGTTATTCCGTATTCTTTGATTTGATATGTGATCGTAAGACCAAAAGAACTTACCTGCAGTGAAGTTGGATCTTGATTATATCCAATGCCTCTTCCGAATGATCATATATGTAGTACCTCTTCTCATCGCTAGATGACGCTACAAAATTTAAAGAAAAAACAAGCATATGCAAGCTACCAGACAACCTGTATTCATCATTAACGTGAACTGCTGGTTGCAACTTACTACGGGAAGCCTTTATAGGGCAGGGAAAGGGTGGGAATGATCATTCGGACGAGGCATTGGATATAATCAAGATCGAACCTTCAGGTACGTTCGTTTGATCTTCTGATCTGAAATATGTAGTTGTTCAAGGCCTAAACTTGCAACATAAAACAACTCTTAATAAATTACAATCTTTATTAAAGTAACACAAACCGTTAAGTACATAATGATAGTGAACTAGAAGTTCAAAACAATGCATCAAGATAAAACTGAACGTCTAATTTATAACTGCATGAGCAAAGCAGATTGATTCTATAATGGTTTACGTATTCGTATTATAATATAAAGCAAACACATTTCGAATAGTATCTAGAGTAATGGCTTTTCTGAAGGCCTTACAAGTCGATGCGTGTCTAGTACTATGTGCTGTAAAAAATGTTGGTATAAATACCACTTTTATTTAAGGATATTTTAACGCAAAGACTTAAAGTTTGAACAGTAGCTTATTTTTGTTGTTGTTTTTTAAGATCCTTAATAATAATAATAATAAGATCTTTATTTCCAACAGGCATAGCCCAATTACAGGAAAAAAATTATAAATTAAATACAAATCAAATGATAAGGAACTTCAAAACTAAACAGAACTTAACTACAAAAAAATAATATTTATACTTAAAGGTGATCTCACCATAACAAAACTAATAAATAAATTAAATAATACCAATCATACCAATAAAAATAGTACAAATGCCAACAATATCAAATAGAAACTAGCTGTTGCCCTCGAGGCACGAATAGCTCTCCATATTTAAGTGTAAAAGTAATAATTTTATGACCTTTTTGTCATTTATCTAAATTTTTGTTTTGTTTTAGACATCAGCTATTTTTTTTTTTTTGTATCGGGTTTTGTGCCTTTTTCTTCTCTTTGGAGGCACTATTTATACGCAGATATTTTATATTTCAGATCTAGGCCAAATTCTTGTACGCAAAATAATTGATTTTTTTTTAGTTTTATTATAAAATTTATTTTGCCCCCTTTTCTACTATTTACGAACGCCTATGTAAACAAAATTATTATGCTGCATGTTGTAGGTTATCCGTTAAGTGGTTTTTGAGTTATCACGGATACAAGTTTTTCCTGACCCTTTTATAGAATTTTCACGGACGCCTATGGAACATTAATTTTTGTCGTGTATTTTTAACACCAATTCAACTAGTTAAATATAAAATTTTTTACATTTTATTTTTTTTTTCATTTTACCCCTTTTTTTTAGTATTTACGAACGCCTATGTAAATAAAAATTTTATGCTGCATTTTTTAGGTTATCTTATATGAAAGCTATATATAATTAGCCAATTTTTCTGGTATATTTGGGAAACATTTTTTTTTCGTTTTTGACTCTTTTTTTAAGACTATTTTCGAACGCCTGTGTGAACTAATTCTTTTATGTAACATTTTTTAGGTTATATTCTATCACACCTATAAAAAATTATTCAATATTTCGGATAAGTTTAAGAACTATAATTTTTGAACCCTCTTTTAAACCCCTTGCCTACGCTCAATGTTAATCACCACCTATAAATAGCCTGTAGTATTTGCGTACCAAATGTGGTTAAAATCCGTTAAGTGGTTTTTGAGTTATCACGGATACAAATTTTTACTGACCCTTTTATAGAATTTTCACGGACGCCTATGGAACATTAATTTGTGTCGTGTATTTTTAACACCAACTCAACTAGTTAAATATAAAAATTTTTACATTTTAATTTTTTTTATTTTACCCCTTTTTCTACTATTTACGAACGCCTATGTAAATAAAAATTTTATGCTGCATTTTTTAGGTTATCTTATATCAAAGCTATATATAATTAGCCAATTTTTCTGGTATATTTGGGAAACATTTTTTTTTCGTTTTTGACCCTTTTTTAACACTATTTTCGAACGCCTGTGTGAACTAATTCTTTTATGTAACATTTTTTAGGTTATATTCTATCACAACTATAAAAAATTATTCAATATTTCGGATAAGTTTAAGAACTATGATTTTTTAAATTTTTGAAACCTCTTTTAAACCCGTTGCCTACGCTCAATGTTAATCACCACCTATAATTATCCTGTAGTATTTTCGTACCAAATGTGGTTAAAATCCGTTAAGTGGTTTTTGAGTTATCACGGATACAAATTTTTTCTGACCCTTTTATAGAATTTTTACGGACGCCTATGGTACATTAATTTTTGTCGTGTATTTTTAACACCAATTCATCTAGTCAAATATAAAATTTTTTACATTTTAATTTTTTTTTATTTTACCCCTTTTTCTACTATTTACGAACGCCTATGTGAATAAAAATTTTATGCTGCATTTTTTAGGTTATCTTATATCAAAGCTATATATAATTAGCCAATTTTTCTGGTATATTTGGGAAACGTTTTTTTTTTTCGTTTTTGACCCTTTTTTAAACTATTTTCGAACGCCTGTGTGAACCAATTCTTTTATGGAATATTTTTTAGCTTATATTGTATCACAACTATGAAAAATTATTCCATATTTCGAATAAGTTTAGGAAATATATATTTTTTATGTTTTGACCCCTTTTCCACTATTTACGAACGCCTATGAAAGTAAGTTATTCATGACACATTTTATAGGTTATATTCTATCAAAACTATCAATAACTAGTTAATATTTCTGCTATTTTTAAGAAAAATTTTTAGGTTATATTCAATTAAATGCGTAAAAAATTATGCAGTATTTCGGATAAGTTTAAGAACTATGAATTTTTTTAATTTTTGAACCCTCTTTTAAACCCTTTGCCTACGCTCAATGTTTCCCAAAATCTAATCAGCTCCTTGCCATGTCCAATAGTATTTTTGTACCAAATTTGGTTAAAATCTGTTAAGCGGTTTTTGCGTTTTCGTGGATACAGATAGACAAACAGACAGACAGACAGACAGACATTTTTTTAAAACTACTTATTTATGTATAAAATGGCCAAAAAGAAGTATTTCCGGTGAAATTAAAAAAATTTTTTTTTTCATGAAACTAATAGTCTCCATAAATTACATATATGATATGGAGAGCTAAAAATTATAATGATAATAACAATAATAATAACAAAAACAATAAAAAAAAAGAAAGGTCTGCTTGCATCGACGATAACAGAGCAGTGTAAGCACTAATAATTTGACTTAGCGGTGAGTGGTGAATATCGCAATCAGTAGAAATTCTGTCAAAATTGCGACACATGAAACATACAGGACTCCTTGCACCGATATTCGTACGCCAAGGCGGGAAATAAATTGTCGGCCGATGACGACTTGACAACCTCGGTACCAAATAATTAATTTTAGATATTAAGTAAGGGCTGTCTATCAGGCCATGTAGTAATTTGAATAAAAATTTGATTGACACTAAAGCCCTTCGACTCTCCAATGAAAGCTCCCCAAACCGTTCCAACATAATTTCAGTCTCAATACCTCGAGGAGGATATGTATGATCTTGCTTAAAACAAAGATATTTGAGGAACTTTCTCTGAACACTATTCAGCGTATGAGAGTGACAGTCATATACCGGGTGCCATATAATTTGACAGTATTCCAGTCTTGAACGAACGAACGCACAATACAACAATTTTAAAGTGCTAAGATTTCCAAACGATCTGCAAGTCCTATATATAAATCCCAACGTCCTAGTACAGGTGAATGATAAACGCTCTACATGAAGACTAAAAGAAAACTTACTATCAAAGATGACCAAGGTTAGTTATTATATCAAGTCTCCCTATATAAGCATCAATCAACCTGTAATTATATGTAATTGGACTGTCCCGCCTAGTATATGACACAACATGACACTTATGAACATTCAAGCACAATACAACAATTTTAAAGTGCTAAGATTTCCAAACGATCTGCAAGTCCTATATATAAATCCCAACGTCCTAGTACAGGTGAATGATAAACGCTCTACATGAAGACTAAAAGAAAACTTACTATCAAAGATGACCAAGGTTAGTTATTATATCAAGTCTCCCTATATAAGCATCAATCAACCTGTAATTATATGTAATTGGACTGTCCCGCCTAGTATATGACACAACATGACACTTATGAACATTCAAGTGGAGCCTGTTATTGTCACACCACTCACACAATTTTATCAAACCGCTCTGCAATAATAGACAATCCTCCGATGTGTGAATACGAGTGTACATTTTAGAGTCATCTGCAAAAAGAAGCCTATGACAGTGCACAGCGTTTGTGATGTCATTTATAAAAATTATTGTTAAAAGAGGGCCCAGATTCGATCCCTGTGGTACTCCCGATTTAACAACAAATTTATCGGAACATGTGTTCTCTTTGAACGAACTGAAGGCGACCTGTGAGGTAGGAAGCAAACAGAGCCCTCAGCTCTGTGGAAAATCCATCGCGCTCCAACTTAGGAAGCAGGATATTGTGATCCACCTGATCAAAGGCTTTGCGGAAATCTGTATACAAAACATCCACCTGTCCACGGTCGTCCAGCACCTCGCAAGTAAATTGAGAAAATGTGGCTAAATTTGTATCACAGCTTCGCTTGGGAAAAAAGCCGTGTTGTTCTTCACAAATGAGTCCCTGTATCTGACTAAAAATCTGTTCATAAACAATTATCTCGAATAACTTCGAAAAATTGCATAAAATAGAAATTGGCCTATAGTTGTTTATAGGATCGGCAGTTCCCTTTTTTAATATAGGAATTATTTTGGCCTTTTTCCAATTCTCCGGAAGTCACTTGATTCTAATATTAAATTAAAAATATAACACAGTGGTTCCGATAAGGGAACAATACAGTCTTTCACGAGGAAACTCGGAATGCCATCAACTCCGGATGTACGTTTATTTTTAGCTCTCCATATCATATATGTAATATATGTATATATGGAGACTATTAGTTTCATGAAAAAAAAATTTTTTTTAATTTCACCGGAAATACTTGTTTTTGGTCATTTTATACATAAATAAGTAGTTTTAAAAAAATGTCTGTCTGTCTGTTAGTCTGTCTGTCTGTCTGTCTGTCTGTCTGTATGCACGAAAACGCAAAAACCACTTAACAGATTTTAACCAAATTTGGTACAAAAATACTATAGGACATGGCAAGGAGCTGATTAGATTTTGGGAAACATTGAGCGTAGGCAAGAGGTTTAAAAGAGGGTTCAAAAATTAAAAAAATTCATAGTTCTTAAACTTATCCGAAATACTGCATAATTTTTTACGCATTTAATAGAATATAACCTAAAATATTGAACATAAAATATTAGACCACATGGGCGTACGAATATAGTGTAAAATGGGGTAAAAAATATTTAAAAAAACCGTACTTCTTAAACATAGCAGAAATATTAACTAATTATTTATAGCTTTAATAGAATATAACCTATAAAATGTGTCATAAATAACTTACTTTCATAGGCGTTCGTAAATGGTGGAAAAGGGGTCAAAACATAAAAAATATATATTTTCTAAACTTATTCGAAATATGGAATAATTTTTCATAGTTGTGATAGAATATAACCTAAAAAATGTTACATAAAAGAATTGGTTCACACAGGCGTTCGAAAATAGTATAAAAAAAGGGTCAAAAACGAAAAAAAAATGTTTCTCAAATATACCAGAAAAATTGGCTAATTATATATAGCTTTGATATAAGATAACCTAAAAAATGCAGCATAAAATTTTTATTGACATAGGCGTTCGTCAATAGTAGAAAAAGGGGTAAAATAAAAAATAATTAAAATGTAAATTTTTTTATATTTAACTAGTTGAATTGGTTTTAAAAATACACGACAAAAATTAATGTACCATAGGCGTCCGTGAAAATTCTATAAAAGGGTCAGAAAAAATTTGTATCCGTGATAGCTCAAAAACCATTTTTAAGGATTCTAACCACATTTGGTACGAAAATACTACAGGATATTTATAGGTGGTGATTAACATTGATCGTAGCCAAGGGGTTTCAAAGAGGGTTTAAAAATTTAAAAAGTCATAGTTCTTAAACTTTGCGAAATATTGAATAATTTTTCATAGTTGTGATAGAATACTCGTATAACCTAAAAAATGTTACATAAAAGAATTGGTTCACACAGGCGTTCGAAAATAGTCTTAAAAAAAGGGTCAAAACGAAAAAAAAAATGTTTCCCAAATATACCAGAAAAATTGGCTAATTATATATAGTTTTGATTTTTTTGAATTTTTATTTAAATAGGCGTTCGTAAATAGTAGAAAAAGGGGTAAAATAAAAAAAATTAAAATGTAAAAAAATTTATATTTAACTAGTTGAATTGGTGTTAAATTATATATAGTTTTGATTTTTTTGAATTTTTATTTAAATAGGCGTTCGTAAATAGTAGAAAAAGGGGTAAAATAAAAAAAAATTAAAATGTAAAAAATTTTATATTGAACTAGTTGAATTGGTGTTAAAAATACACGACAAAAATTAATGTTCCATAGGCGTCCGTGAAAATTCTATAAAAGGGTCAGAAAAAATTTGTATCCGTGATAGCTTAAAAACCATTTTTAAGGATTTTAACCACATTTGGTACGAAAATACTACAGGATATTTATAGGTGGTGATTAACATTGAGCGTAGGCAAGGGGTTTCAAAGAGGGTTCAAAAATTTAAAAAATCATAGTTCTTAAACTTTGCGAAATATTGAATAATTTTTCATAGTTGTGATAGATTATAGCCTAAAAAATGTTGCCTAAAAGAATTGGTTTACACAGGCGTTCGAAAAAGGGTCAAAAACGAAAAAAAAAATGTTTTTCCAAATATAACAGAAAAATTGGCTACTTATATATACTTTGATACAAGATAACCTACAACATGTAGCATAATAATTTTGTTTACATAGGGGTTCGTAAATGGTAGAAAAGGGGGCAACATAAATTTTATAATAAAACTAAAAAAAATTCATTATTTTGCGTACAAGAACTTGGCCTAGAAGATCTGAAATATAAAATATGTACGTATAAATAATAACTCGATACTTAAAAAAAATAGCCGATGTCTAAAACAAAACAAAAATTTATTAAATTTAGATAAGTGACAAAAAGGTCATAAAATTATTACTTTTATATTTAAATATGGAGAGCTATTCGTGCCTCGAGGGCAACAGTTTATTTTATTTTTTACTTGCCCTGATAATCTGTTCCTTCGTTATACAATTGATGGTAATTAAATTATTGTTAGGAAGTAGGCCATCAGTACATATATACGTACGTGGAAGTTAATCACGTAACTTCCACGTACGTACACACTCTCAAAATACTCCGCAAAAGCCGTGACTATTTCTTTATGTCCCCGGAATACCTTATCCCCGTCAGTCATCATTCCGGGGACTTGAGAGGTTCCTTTTTTTGCTTGTATATGGGACCAAAATCTAGTTGGATCGCTCTGAATCTCCCGTTCCACATTCACTAAGTATCGCCGGTAAGCATCCCTAGTCCGCTGCTTAATTAAATGCCTCAAATGGTCGTATCGAGATCTATAATACTCAGAGCGGTATTTTTTATAGCTATAGTAAGCTTTTTCCTTTTTATAAATATTCTGAATTATAGAGTTATCGTATCAACATGGAAATCGCCGCTTTCTCTCTAGCTTAAATGGAATGCATGTTTGAAAGATATTTGACAGTTCGTCATACGAAACCTTACAGGAACTCTCAGCTGTAGTCTCAAGTAAAACACGCCTCCAAGTAGCATTAAGAATTCTCTCATACAATACAGGCTTTCCGGAAATTGAATGTTTCGCGCAAAGATCCGTCAATTTTTAACTGTTTCGAACGGGCATTGGTAGTTAACAGATTCACTTCAATAGCTGGGTGGTAGACATCAATAGGCACAAACGGAAAGGTGTTTTCAGAAACTGTGCAGTCAATATTTGTAAATATTAAGTCCAATTGTCGGCCTAACCTATTCTTAACTTTACTGACCTGTTTTAAACCAGTAACTTCACAAAAGTGATTAATAGTCGTGTTTTTTTTATCCGTATGTGACCCAAGAATAAAACCCGGTGCATTAAAATCTCCCAGCATAATGACTTTATTCTTAAGTATAATATCACATAACATTAAGGCATCAAAAAACACTTCAAATTCATCTATTGATACTGTTGGTGGCATATAAATAGAAAATGCATAAAAAACAAAGTAATCTATAACTAATTTACAACACAATACATCTATAGGTGGAGAAATATATGATGAAAAGGGCAAATTAATGTTTGTACTAAAACAAGAATCACTTTTTGATGCTATCAAAACACCGCCACCCCTGTCACTTCGATGAACATCATATACGTCCGAAAATAGTTCACCGTTCATAACTCCATCATCAAGCCAAGTCTCAGTAAAGACGATAAGATGAAAGTTTCCACTAGGAACAGGATCGTAAGATGTATCAGTTTTCGATTTTAATCCTCGGACATTTTGGTAATAACAACTAAATTGACCTGCGTCAGTGAAGGGATGACTGCAATTGGGCTGATCTAGTTTAACGAAACGATCTTTGTAATTCCACGAACGTGCCTTATACCAATGTTGTTCTCGCCTTTTGATATTCTTTTTTCCAATTCTTGTTTTAAAGATCTATAGTTGGCCAGTTGCCTAGGAGTTCTGTCGGAGGATACGGACAAATGTTTAAAGGAGTCAGAACCCTTCAATTTGGTAGATTTTTTACGAATATCTCTAACACATATGTCATTCTCTAGTCGTACTCTTAACAGGCGCGGCCTATTGTTCTCGACACTGAACTTTCCCAATCTACGAACATCAATGTGCTCAACAGACACTGATGGTGATATATATTCAATAATCTCATGCACCTCCGCCGTCTCACGAAGAACTCGATCACCCGCACCGAGATTGTTCGGCTGTTCTTTTAAGCCGTAAATGATTATGTTAGACTTTCTTCTATCCCGTTCCTGCATCTCTCCAAGCATCTCCTCGAACACATCCTCAGAAATGGCAAGATCAGATTTGCATTGCGACACAGCAGACTTCAACTCCCTGATGTCATTTTGCAAAGACACAATAATAGATTTCAAAGAATTAATGTTATTACCAAGAGCTTCACACTGACGGCAGCTCCAGGATATACTTTTCTTGGAGTTAATAATTCGAACTTCTGATGTTGAAACTCCAACACAGTTATTCGCAAACACCTTAATACAAATAGAGCAAGTGAGAGCAACATGACCATCGACCACCCTGGAGCAACATGAACACAACTTCGTATTCATTGTTTCCAAATTGTCCTCGTATGTAAATAGACGTACCGGCAAAAAAGCTTATCAGTGCACAGTAGGTAGTACCGATATAGATTGATAGAAGTGAAAATAAAAATAAATATCACTAATGTCTTAGACTGATGAATGATTAATTAATTAATATGTCATTCAATTTTGATGTAGGGACAGTCTACATAATCTTACCGGATAGTAGATTTTTTAACGAACAAAACACTATATTCCACGAGGAAAACTGTATGGATTTAGTGGTATAAAATTCGATTTTAAACAGCACATCAACTTAACACATCCACACCCAAGAAATAAATTTAAATACTCGTATATTGAAATTGTTTAATTTAAAGATCCATAAGACAACCCTTTATCATATTTTCCGTTAGAAATTTTGAAATATATATTGAAACAATTTAGTTTATTACTTAAGCAAAATTACACAAAGCCCGCTAAATTGTATTATTTTAAAGTGGTTTGATGATAACAATATTTCTGATGTTGCAGCTGACGTCGACTTTAGTCTGAAACTTTGAAGGATAAGATTCCTGCCTCCAGAGTAAGGGACTTCCATAGCGGATGTGGAGAACTGTTAAAAAAAATTAATAAATTTAAAGTTCTGAACCTAAGAGGCTATTAACAAACGGAAACCATGGTTGGGTAGTCCAATGAGGAACCACCACAATACCCCATCTTTAGCATTTCGAATATTTTGGAGAACTTTTATTGATAATGAAAAAGGCGGAAATGCATAAAAAACATATTCCAAGTAGTAGTAATAGGATGCGCTTGCCTTGAAACCAATGACTGACACTTTGCGTTAATCCGGGATGCAAATAGATCGATAGAAGTGTACCCAATAAAATATTAAGCTTTGTAAAGGAAGAATTTGCTAACTTCCATTCAGTTTCGACTGGCAATCCCCTCACACCACTGCCAAATATTCAGAGAAAAATTATTCAATTTTGGATATTTCATTCCTCCCATACGCCTAATAAACGAGATTGCTGTGGTATTATGAATTCGCAATAACATCTCACAATTAGAGAGATGTCCTGCAAAACAGTTTAATCGAAAGAAGGCTGCCAATTCTAAAAAAATGTATGACATTTACTCTCTAATCTACTTCAAACTCCAATGACCATAAGTTCGTTTTACTCCACAAACAGCCACCCACGCTGTTCGTGATGCATCGGTATGGATTTTTAGAATAAACGAGTACCTATTGTCGAATTGGACAGGCAGAGTTAATATTGCGAGACCACCATTCAAAATCTTTGAGAACTGATGTTGGAATCTTACTTCATCTGTATTCAAATCGTGAAGCATATAAAGCCAAATATTTGGCACGAGCAATTATTATTTTTTGGAGGTAATAACTGAAATAGTTTCTTAAAAAAAGTTATCTTATAACCTTTTACATGAGATAAAACTATTATTTTCTTCATTAAATATCTCGCACGTAATGAGAAATATATTAATTCAGTGATGGTAGTATATTTTATAAGCATTAAATTAAAAGTTATATATAATTTCCTCTTCAATATGAGTAAAGAACAAACTGTATTCAAATCAGACTAAAACTCCTAAAAATTTTGCCAGCGCGCAGACCTATAGAGCATGGTACAATAACTCTCTAGGTAGGATATTGCCTCGGTTCGGTTGTGCGCAAGTCC
The DNA here is from genome assembly GCA_911728435.2 of Apoderus coryli. Lineage (NCBI taxonomy): Eukaryota > Metazoa > Arthropoda > Insecta > Coleoptera > Attelabidae > Apoderus > Apoderus coryli. The sequence continues at coordinate 1,578,953 of OU452204.1, read as the reverse complement.
GTGGGGGAGTGTGACGTCGTCTGTGCCATTGCGTGGTAAAAAGTCATTTATAAGTATAATAACACGTATTATTTTCTGGTGTTATGCCTGTATTTTTAATATTTGTGATTTATTTTCTATAATTTATAGTAGTGTTTCGTATTTATTCTGTGTTAGCGTTTTTATTTTATGAAAATTTTTGTCTCGCTGTCCTCAGTACTCCCTGACGAGGTAATTTATCCGCGTAATGCTGAGGTATTGACGGCGATAAAGGTCTCTGCCCACTACACCGTGCCATAGTATGACCGTAACCGTTCCGGCACCTGAAAAAAAGTATTCTTTATATAGGTAATAATGACACAACGTCCACTAGACCGTTCGGTTACGTACCAACAGCATAGCGTTCTATGAGCGGACCGACAATAAATTCTCGGAGAGAATATTTTGCAGGTGGAAACACGTTCATTCCATGACACACGATGTATTACCAATCCGGTGTACAAACGGAGATGCTCACCGTTTGAAACGTGTTGCTGTATAAGTTGATGTATCATTTATTTTAGTTCTTTGTATCCGAATGCGAATGGGTACACATTGCACATGTTAAAAAAAATGGAAGACGAGTCTTTCCCAACGTTAACGTTGGAAAATAATAATTAAAATAGTTGTTTCTACAACCGGACAACGTGAACTTATGCACCGAGTATGGTCCAGCCATTGAACGCGTTAGATACGGGCACAAAACGGTGTTGATAAATCTAGTGGGCGTTATCAAGGTTTTTGTGCCTGATACGTTTATAGCACGGTCATAGTAGGGCACTGTATAGTGGGCAGAGACCTTACGGGTATCTGTAATTTTCATAATTGGTTTCAGTTGAATCGGATACCTGGCCGTAGTGGCCGTTCGCTCGACTTGTTGCTCACCCATGAGATTAATACCACTGTGGTTGAGGCGGAGGATTTTATTATCCGTCAAGATACTTATCATCCGCCATTGGCCTTCGATACCGAGACGGGCGTTTCGCAGGTATACCCATTGTCCTCAGTCAGAAAGATATGATTTTAAGAACGCCAACTTGAATATTTTGAACGACTATCTGGCGTACATTAACTGGAAATTGATATTTGAAGGGTTACCGGTGAATGATATGGTTGAGCAGTTTTATCAAGTTATTTATGACGCTTTTGAGATATTTGTACCTAAAAAGAAATGTTCTACGAAACTCTTTCCGCGTTGGTATTCATATGAATTTAACTCACTCATCTTTGCAAAAAAGCATTCCCCTAAGCGTTACAAATCTACGGGTGCTTGAGGGTGCCGGGGTGGAGATTCCCTGCTTTCCTGGTTGAGGGGCTACCTGGCAGGTAGGACTCAGGTTGTTCGACTTAATGAGTTTCATTCTCGGTCGGTGAAGGTCACTTTTGGTGTTCCTCAGGGATCCCACTTGGGCCCACTATTGTTCAACCTATTAATTACCGACATAGAGCAATGCTTTCTATATAGTGAGGTCAAGATGTTTTCTGATGATCTCAAGTGTTATAGGATTCGCGGTGTCCTGGGCCACCTGACTCGGGCCTCCCGAGAGGGCGGCTTTTCTTAATAGATTTCACAACTGCTTTGCGATTAGTATTGAGCATTGGTTTGGGCTTGTGATATCATAATATTGTAATTAGTTTAGTTAGATATCTAAACATTTGTCACGCTTTTTTTGTAATTATTTTCGTATTGTAATTATGGACATTGTTCGTAAATAAATAATTAGAATGAGGTGCGCTGTATTTGACAAAGTTCTTTTTTTTTTTCCCCCGCGATAGTGAATTGAGGGATGTTTATTGTCGTACGGATCAATTTAATATTTCTAATTCCCATGTCTGCTCCAAACATTTCGACCGAAGTGATTTTGAAAGAGATTTGGAACATGAATTAATATATTTACCATGTCAAACTCAGGAAGTACTGATCGGAGGAAAAGAGTAAAGAACAGACAAGAATCAAAGGAACGATGTCAATGAAGTTTACTATAAGCAAAGATTAATCTACACAATAGATAGTCAGCCCAATGCATTAAAATCAGAACATCTCTAAGTATGCCTGCCACTACGTGGCGTAGACTAGCGTGTAAAGCATAGAGCAGTATTGTCAATATCAAAAACAAAACGCAACGTATAACAATTATTTAGATCATTTGTAACAGATATGCACCGGCAATGCTGTATTGTCAGAGAGAGAAATTGATGAAATTCTGTATTAATCTGGAGGGGATACGCAGGGAGGGTAGAAAAAAAAACAAGCGAATGTGGTGTGTGTCGTGCTGTTGCCAATTCGTCGGTAAAAGAAACACACAGGGTGATTTATTACAAGTACAGTATTGAAATAAAAGCCTAATCTCTATGAATTAAATTTAATATAATAATATTTAATCCATGTCATACATGTTTCAAGACTAGACCAGTCCCATGATCAGTGGCGAACAATCGTTAAATGAAAAGCTTTTAGATAGAAACATACTTTTGACTAAATATTTCACGTAGACAATGTGGCAAAGATGTAACAAGATTGATGTAGATCTTATAATACCTATAATAATAGTATATTGTATTCCTAGGCGGTAAAGTGTCATTTTTTAAGGCTGAAAGAAGAATTGTACGGGCGAGCTTCAGCGAGCCCGGACACTTCTTGAAGCCTGAAAAAATCACTTTACCGCCATGGTTTACACATTATTTTTCTGCCGGCACCGTACAATTGTAGTTAATACAAAAAAGAAAAGAAAATATGATTGCTTTCCTTTGTCATTAAATGTATTTCATCCGGTACAGTTTCAAGAAATTTTTCAATATCCGGTTGGTCGAAAATTTTTGATTTTTTAGCAATGTGGCCAACAGATTTCTTCTTTAAAAAAGCAGTCACTTTTTTAAAATTTCTAATGTTTACGATATTTTTAACTAATAGCGTAGATTTTAACATGGAATGAATTGACCATAGTGTTGAAGATTGATATTTGTGTGAAAGATCCGATAAATACGTCAATATCACATTTTCACTATAGTTTTTAACGTTTTTAGCACTACACCAACTCATAAACAGTTTATACTGAAGTTCATATGTGGTACTTGATTTTTCCGGCAGCAAATTCATCGAAACTTCGTTCGCTTTCTCGTGAATTTCAGGCGGGGTACAATTTCCTCGTCACTACGATAAATCAGAGATTCCATGCTTATTATACCTATAAATGATGAATCAAATTCAAATTGAATATTTTAAGACGCGCTCGATTTTTGACAACCACTGTCACATTGGACTGTCATCATTGTTAATAGCTTGTATTATTGTGCCGCCATCTATTACAAATACATAAAAATAATTTTCTTGTCTAGCCATTTTTGAGTGTTTTGTAGCGCTAGCCTTAGAAACGCATACTTTCTGTCCCTATGGAAGCAGTAAAATTCAATTTTCTCATAGTGTCGGCAGAAAAAAAATTATCAGTGCTACCTATATTATATTAGGTATACCTATTATAATAGTCTGTCTCTTCATCAGGTATAAGTTCCACTTTATCGGTTTAGGTACTTAAATTTTACTTCTTTTTAATGTTTCTTCGGGTAAATAATAAGTTCGGTAGGAATAGGGCTTTGGGTATGAAACAAAAAATATAGAAAATAGAAATTTGATATAGGGGTAGTTCTAAGCATTTACAAGTTTGTGACGTGTAGCGATTTTCGATGCCGCCCCCGGAGGTATACATGAGGGCGGCGCAATGCCGTTTTAAATATCTCGTATCGCTTTCTTGGAAAATAAAAAATTGTAACTGGTAACTGAAACTTAGTACTTAATACGTGGGCGTAAGAGGTAAGGTCACTTCACAGGTCTCTATTAATGAAAGAAAGTTAACATTTTGAGCATCTGCGTAAAATTAAATGTATCCGTTTGGTGGGTAGTTTTGATTACAATAAGTCGGTGCCAAGCCCAAGCCCGAAACAAAATAAATCTATATTTACCTACTACCTATTTGGCTTGGTACCGACTATTATGTGCATTGTTGTCTTTTGAATGATATTTGTATTTTGTTATTTTTCGTATTTTTTATTAGTTCTTTTGACAGCTCTGGTGTCATCAATACACCTGTATCCCGAATTGCACCAAATTGCGATGCTATTGAACAAGCATATAATCCTAAATATAATATTATTTTTGAACTACCTGTATCTCGAAAACCAAGCCGTAGCGGACCCATGTACATATGAAATTTGTATCTTAAAATTAGTCAAAGAATCACCCTTTAAAGTTTGTACAAGTACTTATGCAACACCCTGTATACATAGATACTTTGATTTGCAATTTGCAAATCTGTCAAACTAGGTAATGCTGTTTTTTTTTATTTACTTTCAAATATGGTGTTATGTAATTGTATTCAAATTAAATGTTTGGGGATGATATTTACGAGTTTTATTTTTTTATATAGAGAAACTGTTATTCAGTTTTTAAGGATCAATCTGAAGCAGACGATTGTACTTGTTAAAACATGAAAAAAGTTATTGTCGTGATACTTTTAACACCCTGTTGGTGGGTTTTTAAAGCTTTTTACGAAACGTGTTAACAATACAATCTACATAAATCGTTAGTTTTTTAAAGTTTTATGATCATTGCACAAAAACCAATATTAGGGAGACTGTAAGTTTTTTTTCAATTCGGCGTTGCAGAATTTGAACCTAATTGTGATAATTGTGTTATTTTACTAGTATAGATATTTTTGAGTAAATTAATTCGGTTATAATCGATGAGTAGAATCTTTGGAGTAAAATACATTTCACAAAAACCCTGAACCATATTTCTCAATAGATTTAAATTTTCATTAAAAACAGATTAAAAATTCTAATTTTTTACATCCTGCATTTCGAAACCGTATTTTTTTAAATAATTATTGTCATGCTGGAAATTTCAAACCTTATTTACTTCAGCAACTTGTAAAAAGCACAGCCTTTTTAATATTAACATTTCTTAAAATCGATATTACGCGATAACGATGACTTTCTATCAATATCACAGAAGGATACATTTATTACGTATATAATTTGTTAGATTTTACATCTCCGAATTGAAACACACGCAAAAAATGTGCATAAAAAAGTTAAGGTAGCATTTCACGCCTGTATGCCCCTTTAATTTACCCGCCTCTGAGATTTATTTTTTCATAATGTTAACGACAAGTTGAATCTGCTGTTTGAGTTTGATCCTTAAAACTGAATCAGGTAATAACCGGAAGTCCTATCTATAACGCCAAATTTCGTTAATTTAAATATAACTTTTTGATGCATCCTTATATCCGAAATTTAAAATTAAATGACTAAAATAATATTATTTTAGTCATTTAAAATTATTGTCTAAAACATTTAATAAACCAGCCCTGTATATTTATACTATTATAGTAATTTCTTTTATTTTCGTCCATACACATTAATCTTTGCGTAGATAGGTATACGTATACCATATAATTTTAAACAAAAAACACTGCTGCACAGTAGTACATATATGATACCAAAGATTAATCTACACGATAGATAGTCAGCGTATATGGGAAATAAAACAAAAATTGAAACTGTCTCGACACGAGCTACATCTATTAGAAAAACATGCAACCATGGAAATTGTAGATGGCGTTATATGTATTGTGTTGAAATAAAATAATCATATGGGCAATGTTAGACAAGGACGAGTATACTTTCCCCTACGAGGTGGGAGTTTGTTTTTATATTATAGGTATCATATATGTACTACTGTGCAGCAGTGTTTTTTGTTTAAAATTATATGGTATACGTATACCTATCTACGCAAAGATTAATGTGTATGGACGAAAATAAAAGAAATTACTATAATAGTATAAATATACAGGGCTGGTTTATTAAATGTTTTAGACAATAATTTTAAATGACTAAAATAATATTATTTTAGTCATTTAATTTTAAATTTCGGATATAAGGATGCATCAAAAAGTTATATTTAAATTAACGAAATTTGGCGTTATAGATAGGACTCCCGGTTACTACCTGATTCAGTTTTAAGGATCAAACTCAAACAGCAGATTCAACTTGTCGTTAACATTATGAAAAAATAAATCTCAGAGGCGGGTAAATTAAAGGGGCATACAGGCGTGAAATGCTACCCTAACTTTTTTATGCACATTTTTTGCGTGTGTTTCAATTCGGAGATGTAAAATCTAACAAATTATATACGTAATAAATGTATCCTTCTGTGATATTGATAGAAAGTCATCGTTATCGCGTAATATCGATTTTAAGAAATGTTAATATTAAAAAGGCTGTGCTTTTTACAAGTTGCTGAAGTAAATAAGGTTTGAAATTTCCAGCATGAATTAACTTTCTTAGCCCGGAGTTTCCCTTTTTAAAAACTTTATTTTCAAAATAGAAAATTACAATATTTCTGGTTTATATTAACAAATAAAATTATTATAACTGAACTTGAAAAATAGCGTCTTCTTCCTATATATAATGTTTACTGCGGTGTCATTTGATCTCGCTTGGTCAGCATTTATACGGAGTGGACCATCATATAACTCCTCCCTCCTTAGAATAAAACTACACCTGGTTTAGGGGTAGTTGGATATGTTGGTATGTCTGAGTTTCCAAGTTGGTCTTCTTTCCATTGAGTTTTCGTCCTATAATGCACTTATATATCATATATGAGCATATTCCAAACACTAACATATAGATCAAAATTGTCCATAGACTCGGAAATTTTGAAATGCTGTCAAAAATTGTATATGGCTGATTTTTCGTGATTTTATTTTGTAACTCGTGTAGACTGTCTAAATTTATCTCTTGCAGATGGATACTTAAATTAAGGAGTGGAAGGTACTCTTTGGTTTCGTTAAAATCTGGGAAAATGATTGGCTGTTGACTGGAATTGGTTTCCTTTTGGTTATTGATTATTATTTTATCTTCGGTCTTTATTTGGCACCCAGTTGGTATTGTCGTTAAGTAACTTCCTAACAACCTTTGGTTTTCTTCTTGAAAATGGCATTTTAATTGTACGATAGTTTCCTTTGGTAGTACTAAAATCCATTTATCTGATTGGTCTAGTTGATTTATGATTGGTTTTGTTGCTGTGATATCTGTTTGTTGACAGGTGGGGGTGTTTTTGGTCGATCCTAGTAGTTGTACTTCACAAGGGCTGTTTTCTTCGATTTCTTTCAGCATTGGTTTGTAGCAGAGGAATGTTTGTGGACGTACGATTGTACAAGGCGTTCCAAAATGTGAATAGTGTAACTGACTTTTTACTAGATATGTATTACGCGGAATGACTACCTTAAACAGACTCTGATGTTTGACTGGTAGAGAATATAAATGGTAATAGTCGAATTTATTTGGATATGTTACAGGAATGTGTAATAAAAAGGTGATTTTATTTTTATAAATAAAGCAATCTATTTCAATGAGTTTTTCGAACAAAAATATGTTTTCTAAGTTAATAGGTAAAGGCAATGAATTAGGACCTACAATGTGTTCCAACTTCTTTAGTTCGGTTAAAAGGTTATTTGTTTTAATTATGCTAGGGTGCATAGTTTTGAGTCTAGCAAAAGTTATTGAATTTTCTAAGTCTTGGAGCATAGAGTCAATTATTTCATAGAAACTGATTATTTGATTGATAATGTCTTTAATAAAATTATAGTTTTCGGGAATTGTAGTTCTTTGCACAATTAGCCCAATTTGATTAATTCTTTTTTCTATTAGCTTTTCATTTTGATTAATTTGTTGAACAGTATTGTTGAAATTCTGGATTATGCTTGTTGAAATTGAATTCTGGTTTTTGATAATTGTTGCCAAGTTATTTTGATTGGTTTCTAAATTATTGATGAGTTTTTCGTAGCGTTCGCCATCCGACGCATCGAGGTTACCAGTTATGAGTTTGAAAACTGAGCCTGCTGCATTAATAAGTCCTCTTTTGGTCCTTTGGGGGTGAGGTATCAAATTTTTGATTTTGGTTTCAACTCTTTCTTGAATTAAATTAAGAATTTTTATATAGTTAGATGTTTCGTTAAAATATTCATTATGTTTATTTAAAGAATTGGTTATGTTTTTGGTTCTGAAATGTAATTTGTTAACCTCCGTTATAATGGGATTTAAGTCGAAGTAATGTATTAGAGTAAAGGTGTATTGTACGAGTTTTGCTTGTCCAAGTTTAAGAGGTAGTATGCCAGGGTTATCGTCCAGTTGCCTAAGTACTATTTTGTCTTCTGCGTAAATTGTGGCGGCGAGCCTGAAATAAAATTTTGGTTTTTAGTCAAAGCTGTATGTTTGCCTGAGGGGGCGTTTTAAATTGTCCATATGAACTTTAGTTTGTGATTCTGTAGAAACGGTTTTACGGTTTTCATTTACTGAGAGGATTTTGGTGGGTTTTAGGAATTTGTCTGTAAGTTTTTGTCTTATGTGTTTCTTAGGGTAGACTTTTTGGTTTTCTGTGAAAATATCGGGTTTATCTCGGTTTTCGTTAATTTTAGAAATAACCTTCTCTTTATTTCCAATTAGTTTTTCATTTATATTAGAGTATAAAAGACGAGCCTTTTCTTTGTGATTATTAATATAGTCAGTTAGTAACATTTGGTCTAATTTTATATCGAATGGATCATTATCAGAAATATGGCCGTTAATAACGTCTATAGGTTTAAATTTCGTAACAGAATGTATTGAGTTATTATATGCTAAAATGGCGTAAACCATTTTTTGACTTATTGGAGATTTTGAAAACTCTTGATTATTAAGGAGGCGAATGTGTTCGCTTAAAGTGGAATGGAGTCTTTCAACTTGCCCGTTAGATTGTGAGTGATACGGAGAGCAAAAATGAATTTTAATTTTATGGAGGTTTAGCATTTCAGTTACAACCGTATTTTTGAATTCAGTTCCATTATCTAATATAATTTGTTCTGGGACACTATGATGAGAAAAGAAAATTAATAGTTTGTCAACAATTTCTGAAGCTGCAAGTGACTGAAGGCCATATGCTTGCGCATATTTTGAAAAGCTGTCGATTATTGTAAGGAATTTGGTTTTTTCTAAAGTGTATACGTCTATATGAATTATTTGAAAAGGACGGGAAGCAGTAGGTGTGACGTTCATTTGCATATTTATAGGGTGACGTTCGTATTTACTTCTTTGACAAATTTCACAATTGTTTATATAGGTTTGTACAGAGTCTTTTTGGTTTGGCCAATAATATTTTTGTTTAATTCTTTCGAGGGTTTCGTCGATGCCTCTATGATTATTTTTTGATTCATGATACATTTTTATGATGTCACAAATTTCAGTTTTATCGGTAACGTCTATTAATTTCTTTAAACAACGTCTTAACTTTAGTGAAGGCCATTTGAATGTTTTTCTTATAACTTCACAAAATGGTTCGTAAATATCTGATTTTTCAAAATAAAGATAATATTGCTTATCAGGCACGATAATTTCTTTAAATGTATTTAAAATATCGACATCAAAATTACTTTTGGAAATTTGGATGATATAGCGGCGTTTCTTTTCAAATAAGATTGTCAATTTTGGTTTTGCAGGGGAATGTAGTACTTGTTGTATAATTATTTGATTCGCACCGTAGTTTACAGGAATATCATGTATTGGAATGTCGACTATGGGGTCTTCGTTTACGTTTGTATGTATAGTCATGTTATCGTTGTTCGCTGCATCATCATTAGGTACTGGGAGTTCTATGTCGTTGTATCGAGTGTTGTCAGTGTCGTCCACTTGGGCAATAGTTGAAATTTGGTCGGTGTTGTGGTCAGCTGTTTCGTTTTCTAGTTGTTTATTAAAGTCTTCGATATAATCTTTTAGGGAAAATTTTTCGTGCGTTTCTTTAGTGTGAATTTCGATGCGTGACAACGCGTCAGCATTAGTATTTAATCTACCTTTTTTGTACTTTATTTCGGGGAAATATTCATCTAGTTTTATGCGCCATCTTAACAATTTCGATCCGAGGTCTTTAGCCGAGAAAAGCCATTGGAGGGGTTTATGGTCGGTAATTAAATTTAATTTCCTTCCAAAAATGTAAGGCCTAAAATATTTGGTTGCCCATACCAAAGCTAAAAGTTCCTTTTCTGTGGTGGAATAGTTTCTTTCTGAGTCGTTGAGTGTACGTGAGGCGTATGCTACCGGGAGGTCTTGTCCTATGGGACCTTGTGAAAGAATTGCGCCTAAAGCTACATTGCTTGCATCTGTTGTAAGGTTGAATGGCTGTGAGAAGTCCGGATATTGTAAGATAGGTTCGTTTGTCAGTAAGTTCTTACAAAGTTCAAAGCACTCCACAAATTCTTTGTCGTGTTTAATTGTTGCTCCCTTTTTTAGACATTTCGTTAGTGGTTTGGTGATCTTAGCAAAGTCCTTAATGAATCTCCTGTAGTATCCGAGCAATCCGAGGAATCCTTTAATTTGTTTGGTAGTTTTTGGAATGGGATATTTCTTTATACTTATTATTTTGTCAGGGTTTGGCCTAACGCCGTCTGGTTTTACAATATGTCCAAAATAGGCAACTTCTTTACGTAAGAATTCGCTTTTGTCCAACTGTATCTTGAAATTGGAGTTTCGAAGTCTTTGGAAAACGTCTTTGAGCGCGTCTAAATGCTCTTGGAGTGAGGTGGAGAACAAAATTATGTCATCCAGGTACACCAGGCATTTCTCATTTTGGATGCCACGAAGGATATTATCCATAATTCTTTGGAAGGTCGCTGGAGCGTTCTTCAGCCCAAATGGCATTCTTAAAAATTCATAATGTCCACGTTCTGTACTAAATGCAGTTTTTTCGATATCTTGTTCGTGCATTTGTATCTGGTGGAAGCCACTAGCCAGATCCAATGTGGTAAAATATTGGCATTTGCCCAATTTGTCCAGTATATCCGTGATATTAGGCAGTGGGTACCTATCGTCTAAGGTTTTAGCATTAAGTCCTCTGAAGTCTACTACAACACGCCATTTTTGTTGGCCGGAAGCGTCTGCCTTTTTGGGTACTACCCAGATTGGTGAACTCCAAGGCGAGGTGCTTGGTTGGATGATTTGTTGGTCTAACATTTTAGTTATTTGTTTTTGGACTTCTTCCTTATGGATAGTTGGGTAACGGTATGATTTGGTATAAACGGGGATTTCGTCCGTAGTTCTTATGCGATGTTTGATTTTACTTGTAAACGTCAGTTGATCATTTTCATTATAAAAAATGTCTGAATAATTTCTAATTAAATTTAAAATTTTTATTTTTTCTTCTTCATTTAGATGGTCTGTACGAAATTTGGAAAGGTCAAGTTTATTTGAAAATTTTGGGGATTCGTCAATATTGTTTAAATTTATTTCCGACATTACCTTAGAATTGAATTGTTCTACGCCTATGGGTTCTGATAGGTCTAACGTAATGGATTCACAGGTATTGTTTAAAATAGTTGTGAGTGCAAAGCCTTTTTTTGCAGTTGATAGTGATTCTGGGATTTCACAGTTATGAAATTTTTGATGTGGTATTATAATATCACCATTTTTTATGGAAGTCCTAATCATAATTACTTGTTCGACACGCGGTGGGATCGTTATATTGTTTAGTTCACATCTTGTTTTCTGGAATTGTAACTTAATATGCGTGTACGGTGTAACTAAATAGTTGTTATTGTAGTCTAAAGTTGCTTGCAATAATTTTAAATTATCTAAACCTAAAAGTCCATCAAAAATATTATGAAATTTAAATAGGTAGAATTTTAAATCTTTATTTTCGGGTAAATTAAATAATTTTGAAGCAGGCATAAGAACACTATGTCTATGAGCTGATTTCTGATATACTGTAGACACAACGAATGGATCGTCTATTATTTTATTCGGAAATAACTTTTTGGCAAGAATCGGGTCCAAAAATGAATTACTTGAACCGGAATCTATCAAAATTTTAAGGTTATTTTCTGGAAATATAATGTATGATAATTCGTTAGGGTTGGACATATTAAAAGATATTGTAGGTGTTTCTAACCGTTCGGGGTTTCCTGGCCGTCCTGTCGAAAATTTGAAGCATTTTCTACAGGCTGATTATTAACTGGTTGTTCTTGTTGAGGTAGGTCATCGCAGGAGTGTTCGTATTGGTTAGGATATGCAGAGTAGAAATCTTGATATTGGTTAGGTTCATTGTACTGGCTCTCATCGTAATAATAGTCTTGTTGAGGTAGGTCATGTGATTCTACATTGTATAGTTCTTCAAAAGTGAATTTAGGTGGGTTATAATTATTATTAGGTTGATTTGTAAAGGGTTTAAATTGAGAAGTTTCTATGCCAGACATGGGTGTGGGTGTAGGTTGTTTTACATTTTGAGGTTTAAAAACATTAGTTCCATTGTTATTTGGTCTGCCAAAAACTTGCGAGTTTGTGGGGAATCTTGTTCCGTTAAAACGAGGTCGAATATTAACCGACTGTGGAGAAAAATTCGTTCGAAAAGCATTGTTTGAAGTTTGATAATTAAAAGGTCTTTGTGAAAAGTTAGTTTGAAAGGGTCGCGTATATAGGTTTTGTTGCATGGGCCTAAAATTTTGAGTATTATTTTTAAAGGATATATTAGGTTTATTTTGGTTTTGAAAATAATGAATATTATCCTCTTGTGAAACAAATTGTAGTGCTTGCATTAGAGTAGCGGGACGCATACATCTGATTGTAGTTCCCAGAGGCTCTTTTAATCCCGATAGGAATGTTTTCAAGGCAAGGTCGTTATACAAATTTCTTTTTAATGTTTTACCAGCAACTGATAATTCGTGCGCATCAACAAAAGAACATAAAAGATTTAGTATGTGTAAAATCCTGTCGTAAAATTGACTAGGTTTTTCATTAGGTGCTTGTCTCATCATAACCAGATCCCTATTTAAACAAGTTTCGTCTCTTTGATCGGCAAAATTACGTCTTAAGGTGTCCTTAAGTTCATTCCAGGTGTTAACATTTTGGATGTTTACAACTAATTTAGCATGACCACTAAGTTTGCCAATTAAAGAATTTAATAGGTATATATTGTGAAAATTATTTGGGTTAGCTATGTCGTAAAAAGAATCAATCAAAGTTTGGCAAGTAGATAAATATCTGTTTAAATCATTAGCGTTACCGTCGAAGGTAGGAACACAGTTTAGATATTCAGGTTTAAAAGTATTTGCCATTTTGCTATTACTATTATCTAAAGCAATAATTTCATTCAAATTATCTTTAATATTGACTTCTAAGTTTTGGTCGTAAATAGCAGAGTCAGTTGAAGGAGTTTGCAATGAGAGATTTTCTAAATTTTCGATAAGATTATTGATTGACATTACATTTATCACTTACACTAATACAATCAGGTTCGCTCTGGCCATTACTATAAGTTCCAAGTCTTGATTAGGCGATGATGGTCCTTCTCAATCACTTAGTCCTTGCGACGATAGACAATATTGATTATATCGACCGATGATCGATTGTTCAAGAGCACTTTATAGTTCTGCGATAGATTGGGATTTTTCGATGTCCAGAAAGTCCCTTCTATAAAACACCCTCGCACCAACGTCACAACAAAGGTTCGTATTTTCGGTAAATCCGTTGACACGAAAAAGCAATACGATTGATTCGCACACTTCCGAAAATCCTACTGACTGCGCCAATTAATTTTCTTAGCCCGGAGTTTCCCTTTTTAAAAAACTTTATTTTCAAAATACAAAATTACAATATTTCTGGTTTATATTAACAAATAAAATTATTATAACTGAACTTGAAAAATAGCGTCTTCTTCCTATATATAATGTTTACTGCGGTGTCATTTGATCTCGCTTGGTCAGCATTTATACGGAGTGGACCATCATATAACTCATGACAATAATTATTTAAAAAAATACGGTTTCGAAATGCAGGATGTAAAAAATTAGAATTTTTAATCTGTTTTTAATGAAAATTTAAATCTATTGAGAAATATGGTTCAGGGTTTTTGTGAAATGTATTTTACTCCAAAGATTCTACTCATCGATTATAACCGAATTAATTTACTCAAAAATATCTATACTAGTAAAATAACACAATTATCACAATTAGGTTCAAATTCTGCAACGCCGAATTGAAAAAAAACTTACAGTCTCCCTAATATTGGTTTTTGTGCAATGATCATAAAACTTTAAAAAACTAACGATTTATGTAGATTGTATTGTTAACACGTTTCGTAAAAAGCTTTAAAAACCCACCAACAGGGTGTTAAAAGTATCACGACAATAACTTTTTTCATGTTTTAACAAGTACAATCGTCTGCTTCAGATTGATCCTTAAAAACTGAATAACAGTTTCTCTATATAAAAAAATAAAACTCGTAAATATCATCCCCAAACATTTAATTTGAATACAATTACATAACACCATATTTGAAAGTAAATAAAAAAAAACAGCATTACCTAGTTTGACAGATTTGCAAATTGCAAATCAAAGTATCTATGTATACAGGGTGTTGCATAAGTACTTGTACAAACTTTAAAGGGTGATTCTTTGACTAATTTTAAGATACAAATTTCATATGTACATGGGTCCGCTACGGCTTGGTTTTCGAGATACAGGTAGTTCAAAAAGAATATTATATTTAGGATTATATGCTTGTTCAATAGCATCGCAATTTGGTGCAATTCGGGATACAGGTGTATTGATGACACCAGAGCTGTCAAAAGAACTAATAAAAAATACGAAAAATAACAAAATACAAATATCATTCAAAAGACAACAATGCACATAATAGTCGGTACCAAGCCAAATAAGTAGTAGGTAAATATAGATTTATTTTGTTTCGGGCTTGGGCTTGGCACCGACTTATTGTAATCAAAACTACCCACCAAACGGATACATTTAATTTTACGCAGATGCTCAAAATGTTAACTTTCTTTCATTAATAGAGACCTGTGAAGTGAGCTTACCTCTTACGCCCACGTATTAAGTACTAAGTTTCAGTTATCAGTTATAATTTTTTATTTTCCAAGAAAGCGAAACGAGATATTTAAAACGGCATTGCGCCGCCCTCATGTATACCTCCGGGGGCGGCATCGAAAATCGCTACACGTCACAAACTTGTAAATGCTTAGAACTACCCCTATATCAAATTTCTATTTTCTATCTTTTTTGTTTCATACCCAAAGCCCTATTCCTACCGAACTTATTATTTACCCGAAGAAACATTAAAAAGAAGTAAAATTTAAACCGATAAAGTGGAACTTATACCTGATGAAGAGACAGACTATTATAATAGGTATACCTAATATAATATAGGTAGCACTGATAATTTTTTTATTATAGGTATTATAAGATTTACAACAATCTTGTTACATCTTTGCCACATTGTCTACGTGAAATATTTAGTCAAAAGTATGTTTCTATCTAAAAGCTTTTCATTTAACGATTGTTCGCCACTGATCATGGGACTGGTCTAGTCTTGAAACATGTATGACATGGATTAAATATTATTATATTAAATTTAATTCATAGAGATTAGGCTTTTATTTCAATACTGTACTTGTAATAAATCACCCTGTGTGTTTCTTTTACCGACGAATTGGCAACAGCACGACACACACCACATTCGCTTGTTTTTTTTCTACCCTCCCTGCGTATCCCCTCCAGATTAATACAGAATTTCATCAATTTCTCTCTCTGACAATACAGCATTGGCGGTGCATATCTGTTGCAAATGATCTAAATAATTGTTATACGTTGCGTTTTGTTTTTGATATTAATAAACTACAAAACGGTTTCTGGCTGTGACAATACTGCTCTATGCTTTACACGCTAGTCTACGCCACGTAGTGGCAGGCATACTTAGAGATGTTCTGATTTTAATGCATTGGGCTGACTATCTATTGTGTAGATTAATCTTTGATGATACCTATAATATAAAAACAAACTCCCACCTCGTAGGGGAAAGTATACTCGTCCTTGTCTAACATTGCCCATATGATTATTTTATTTCAACACAATAAATATAACGCCATCTACAATTTCCATAATTTCCATGGTTGCATGTTTTTCTAATAGATGTAGCTCGTGTCGAGACAGTTTCAATTTTTGTTTTATTTCCCATATACGCTGAATATCTATTGTGTAGATTAATCTTTGCTATAAGTAAATGTATTTTGCACATTTGGTACTAACTACGAATCCAGAACACCCTTATGGCGAGCTTGCAACGATTGCAATTCCTTGGGAGTCGAAAATATTGATTTCTTCGATGTTAAGATCTGTATTTTTAAACATGCTCTATCGCTGCATCTATGCGCTGAGAGTTTTGGCTAATTTTGATTATTTTATTTTTATACAGCTGTATCTGTGTTGTGATCATTGGTTGCGGTAATTCACTTTGTGCATTTTGTTCATACTAATAGATAGTTTGTTTATTGTAATCATTGTTTAATTATTACTTGAATATTGTATTTATTTTTTGTCTTGTCTTGGGTTTCCACCTGTTAGACAATAAAGTGTAGTATTTACATGTTTTTAAATGTTTATTTAATAATAGGATATCGACCGGTTCAAAATAAGTAGAGTTCGCGCAGTGACGTCATCTGTGCCAAGCGAATACTTGCATGACATGCACTGTATTGCATATGAGGCGTGGATTCGATAACCAAACAATTATTTTTAACTTGTAAAGAACCAACAGTGGTGACGGCAATAAGTCTATTCTATTCTTTTTAGTGCTACAAGTTAAAAATAATTATTTGGTTATAGAATCCAAGCCTCATATACCATACTGCGCATGTCATGCAAGTATTCTCTTGGCACAGATGACGTCACTGCGCGAACTCTTACTTATTCTGAACCGGTCTATATCCTACCTAGAGAGTTTGTGTACCATGCCTATAGCACAGATTGGTTATTCTGTGCCTATAGAGTCTAGGGAAATATTACTAAATACTATATGTATTCTGTAGTCTTTGGTAGGGTGGCCCATACTTAAAAAAACATAGAAGAATAATTTTATATATTAAATAGTTATATCTTATTGGTTAATATATCAATGTTTTCGAATTAACCATTTTCAATTTTTTTAATATTATATTTCTATTAAATTTTTGCCAGTGATGATGCGAGCCGAACATATCCAAGTTTGGATTGTTTTATAATATATTTTTATGAAACTACGATTTTTTAAAATTCCTATCTGGAACTCAATCTCTGGAAGTGCGTAAAGTGCTTTTATTGACAAGGAGTCCCAGAATATAGTTTATATGAGATACTAGTAAATTGTAGGAAACCAAGGTAATTTATTTATTTCCGTATTAGTTAAAACCATGTTATAAAAGTTTTGATGAAATTGATGTTTCATGTTCCCGCTACGGTCTCGAAATTTGTGGTAAAAAATTATGGTACAGCAGCGGGACTTCTAGACATGGGGTTTTGCCTAAAAAGTGTATATCTCAAATATCTTCATCTCTTACTCTCGTTTATTAGATTAACTAATTAATCATAATTTACAGCGATGGAAGAAAAAATTAAGTCACGAAACACTAGTACACACCTTTGTTCCTTATGTCGAATGAAAATGAAACATTGTGAAAAAATGCAAGGGTTACAAATGGATATGTTAGAAGTTATTGCGCCAGAGTGGGTATGTTGTATTCTAAATAATTAAATTAATAGACTAATCCGCTAATTTGCGTGGGTTGCTTATGACCAAAAATTAAATTTGTAAAATATTTTATGCTACACTTCTTAGCATATCATATTATCTATTAGGTAGTTAGGAATTGCAGAGGATTTAGAAATATCGATACTCTAAAAGCACTGCATTTCACTTATGTACGCTCCAAGCTGGAATATGGATCACTAATATGGTGTCCTTTTCATACAACACATCAAAACTCAGTTGAAAAAGTACAGTGTAGGTTTCTGAAATATCTAATGTTTAAGATAGATGGGCAGTACCCTCTAGGGGGTACTGATTACAAATTAATGACGGATAGGTTTCAGATACCAAGCTTGGAGTTGAGAAGAAGATTGAATTCTCTGCGATTTCTTTATACTTGTTACACTCAAGTATAGATTGTTCATACTTGCTTTCAAGAGTAAATTTGAATGTGCCACGATTGAATACTAGATCCGGTATCACCTTTTATAATCCGTGTGCGAGAACGAATATTGGGTTGAGGTCTCCAATTTTTGTTTGTACTAAGAACTATAATCAAATTTGTAATGATTGTGACATTTTCTCATGTCAGATTAAGGAATTAATTGTTTCACAATAAGCCCATGAGGCTGCAGTGAAACCGGGGAGTTAGGTCGTACGAACCCTCAAACAAAAAAAAGGAACTAATTGACTATGCATTATCTCATCTAAAGTAGGGAATGTTAAATAAACTAGAATTAATATTTATTTTTTGCATTTGTATATATATATTTTGTTTTTTTTTGTCCTGTAATTGGCTTTGCTGTTGTTATTATTGTTATTTATATTATGGCATATTTATATTTATTTTAAAGAAGTAGTCCATTCTGAAGTGGAGTGAATGTATTGTAATAGGAAATAAAAGTCTGACTCCACAAAATCAATTTAATACGTTACACTCAATGTGTTACATCCAAACATGTTTCGAAGCTCACTAGCTTCATCATCAGTGGTAAAATTCGAGAGAAAATTGTATTTGCAAATATTACATATGACTAGGTTGAGAGTAATGTGTTGAAGTCTGAAAAAGGACCTTTTTGTTATAATGTAGTTACGTTGTTGTAATTAAATAACTCATTGTATATGTTATCTAGAAAACTACAATCCACACAGGAAGCACAAGTTTATATTTGTTATTACAGTTATCCTATATATAAACTTGTGCTTCCTGTGTGGATTGTAGTTTTCTAGATAACATATACAATAATATACATATTGTTAATGTTGAAGTCTGCAAAATGAGACAGCGCTCAAAACAACAAATTCCTATAATTTATCTATTCAATTTAATTATACCTCCACCCACTAGAGGGAACAACATACACACCACCAATTTTGAATATTATTATTAACAATCGAAATATCAACCATTTTGTCTATCAGGTACTGCGTAGAAAGACAGACCATTAATTTGTAAAATTCTATTCTTTAAAATGATCACAAAAAAGAAAACCATAAATAATATGTATTAACATAATTTTATTTTTTAATAATATTAAGAAAAATTTTCCTCAAAATGGTGAGTTATTTAATTACAACAACGTAACTACATTATAACAAAAAGGTCCTTTTTCAGACTTCAACACATTACTCTCAACCTAGTCATATGTAATATTTGCAAATACAATTTTCTCTCGAATTTTACCACTGATGATGAAGCTAGTGAGCTTCGAAACATGTTTGGATGTAACACATTGAGTGTAACGTATTAAATTGATTTTGTGGAGTCAGACTTTTATTTCCTATTACAATATTTATATTTTTTGAGTCAAATAAAGTGTAGTTGCCGCTATAATCCCTATACGTACCTAAAACTAACCGTTTAATGAGAAATATTTAAGTTGGTAAAATTTAAAGCATGTTTAACAAACTGGGTTCGATCAAAAAGGTATGATAAAAAAGTTTAACCAGCCTTTCTGAGAAACCAGAATAGTCAAGCTTGTTGAGTAAAATAAAATAATCAATGCGATTAAACGCCATTTGAAAATCAGTGTCGACCACGTCGACAGCCATCAATAGCGGAGCAGATCTGTTCAGAGAGCACACGATCGACGACTCATAAATCCATGCTGGTCAACAGAAAGGACAATAGGATATATTTTAGCGTAGAGAACAATCTCAAAGACCTTGCGACTCCCTGCGATGAAACCTCTCCAATCATAGAACCAGGAACACTCCTACCCTGCAAGAATGACCAAAACCTACGAGGATCAGTCTTAAATTGATTGCTCACAATCTGCGGCATATCATTTTATGTTTTTTCATACAGAATATCACTAATTAAGTAAGTTATTTTTGTGACTGCTTCTATAATTTGTTTTGTCCGAAACCATCATGTTTGAAAACTTGTATACGAGGGTAGTATTGGTTTTGATTATTTTGTTTTCGAAAATAGCGCCATTATAGGGCGATAAACTTTTCCCAACGTGCCTCCAGAATATCATTAAACCTGCAAAATTCTCATCCGTGGTCAATATGGTTTCTTCAGGCGACGTAAAACGCTTACGCCTTGTTTTCATATGTTTGGGTTTGGAAGAAAGTTGGATGGGGCCAGTTCTAGGGAATATGGAGAGAATCCACATGTCAACATAAATCTGCGTCCTTTCAGCAGAATGTCATGTTGATGGTTTCCTCCGTGGTGACCTTATTTGAGCGTCTTGGATGAACCACATCAAACACAAACAGAACAAAATAAGACCTGATAATTAATGCTCAAGAACAATAACCATAAATCAGCAAGAAAGTTACAAACAGAAGTGAATAAGAAATTCGTATAAATCGAGAAGAAATACGTAAATAAGCAGAGTGGTGAAGTCGAGACATCAGGTATCAGTGTTTGATTAGTTATTGAGTACCTAGTGAAACTTGATACTCGAAAATTTTTTGACAGAAAACCGATGGGAGAAATTGGTTATACATTTTTTTTTTGTGTACGGTAAACTTCTTTATTTTCTAGAATTAATTGTTTATGTATGTTTATTTTTCTTGTAACATTTTGCCGCCTAGTTTATACGAGTATAATACCTCAAATGATAATATGTGGCAACATGAAAATATACCATTTCTTTTCGCACACAGAATCTGTTTATTGGATTGGTCTATTAGTTTGTAACACCTTGTATAGTTTTAACTTAATCTGTGGATTGTTAACTTTTCTGACCAGGATTACGTATCTGCTTCATATTTGTCATAGTAGGTATATTAGCTGTATCATTTTAGGGTTCCGGAGTCTCCTCAGAATTATGGGCATGTAAAAGATGTTCTGCAATGGTGATCAAATTGTTTAATGAAAAATCCAAATGGTTAGAAAATGAGGACAGCCTTTTCAATTATGTGAAAAATGCCAAAGGAAAAATAGATCTTATGTTTGTATTAATACCTGAAGAAATGCAAAAGTTTACGAATTATTTAGTATGTCGTTTGTGTTTGAACATGTCGAATGCGAATGAAGGATATTTAAAATGTGAGGAGTTTTCGGATATTATAAAGAAGATTGTACCTGAGGTGGTAAGTCTATTATTTCATTTAAATGACGATACTTTTCTCTCGGACATATTAAGGAAAAGTTATTTCAAACTCAAAATGTTATATTTGTCTAAACATTTGTTCACCACGATAAAGCTGAGATTGTGTGATGCGTTAGCGCTTTTGGGATTAAGGTATTGTGATATTTTATACTGGTCGTGCTTAACCGTAATAAATAAAAACAGTTTACAAAAGTTTCAAAATTCTTGTTTACGTTTTTCGTATAATTTAAGAAAATATTATTAAAATTCGGTTTCGTTACGCACGTCATATATTTTTGATTATATTATAATTTGTCGGGAAAGTTTTGGGGTGACACCCCGATTTTTTTGTATAATGTTTAGTGTGTTTAGTGGTAAGCCTAAAAAATAAGTAATTTAACAGCGGGTGAGCAGCCATCTAGATTGGAAGATATAATTTTACGATAGTTTTATAATGGTTAATCCAATAATAACGAAATATGATACTATATCTAATTTTAAGGGTTCTTCACACAATCAGTTGTGCAACCTGACGCAGAATATCGATTTTCAACGGAACCGACGCACAGTGGTACAAAATCCCGAAAAGCTGGCCAAAATCTGAATTTCAGCTTGATTTAAACAAGATTTTGTATAATAGGCTTTTATAATTACAGATTACAAAAAAAGTGGTGAATTTAAAACAAACAAAATGGCGGACTTGGCGGAAATGGCTGGAGACTTTTAGAAAACTTGCTTAAACAACTTAAATTTAATTACAAACAAAAATCATTTCAAAACTGAAAAATAATAATAGAGAGGGCAAAATATACAGGGTGATTTATGGTTGATGTTGGGTTCGACGATTATTAAGAGACATATTTACGATCATCCTAAAAATTTGGTTACTTATATATAATATATTACCCAAAGATTTTTATATTTTTGCCTAGTTACAGGGTAGGTAATCGCAATTGACCTTAGTGTGAACTATACTTTTTCAAATGATATATCATGCTCCTATAGGTAAAAGTAATGAGGAAAAAGTTTACAATTCTTTCCACGGCTGGTTTGTCGAACCAATTGATATTGATTTTTAGAAAGTCTTGTTTCAATTAGCAATGAAAAAGCTTCATCCTCAGAAAGTGTTCTCTCTTGAACCGCATTAATTGATTTTCTGTACTTGGACGGTTTAGTAGGTGTAACAAACGTAATTTCATGTAAAACATATGCAGAATCCAATTTTCCCTCAGCTCTTAACTTCATATGTGTTGCATACGTTAGTTCATTGCTACTTCTTACTTTACGAATTTTCTCAGTTTTTCTCCGCATTGTTCTCTCACTAGATTCGGAAAAAGAGCATGAAGGACAACCACTTCTAGGAGTACTCGAAATTGGTTTCTGCTTATCGTCATTGATCACAATAGTCATTTCGTTTAGCCAGTTTTGAAATTTGCCTAACTTATCCTCGGTTCGGTGCACTTCCTGCAAACTTCATGTTTCATTTTTATTGTTTTACGGTATTACGTAAATTAGTTTTATCACTCTGTTAATTCAAAATTGCACTTATATTTTCTATTAATTTCGTTTTGCACAATGTCACATATGTCCTTGATATTTTGATCAAGTGGCCCTTTATTAAAAAAAGAGCGGAAATGCTCCGATATTTCGTGCATTTAGGTTTTAAAAAAAATTCCAAAGGCAGAGTGGCAGCTAGTGGCAGACAAATGTCACTTTTCTTGAATAAGTAGACAACAATAATCAATATCTAACAAGATTTGTTGCGGAATTCCGTGGAATTTCCCCCTTGAAAGGTTTAACTTTTTCTTGTATTTTGTCCTTAAATTATTAATTAGTAATAAATAATTAATTATTATTACTTGCATATTCGAATACTACGTACCTTTCCCTACTTCAGCCATTTTGTTTTATTAAAAATGAATTAAATCTACACTTTTTTACGTACTCGCAAACTAAAGCCTATTTTTAAGCGCGTGCGTATTTAACGATCCCACTTGTTCGAGAGTCACTTTCGTACTGCGTATCGCGGCAGGTCGTTGACCTTGAGACGTATGTTTAACGCTACGCGATACTCTAGTGTGTTGCCGAACTTATGTAATTGTAAAAATTCGCATTTTTAGAAAAACTTTATTAATGGTTTTGGCCAGCTATTTAGACTTTTGTACCACTGTGCGACGCGACGTTTAGTAAAGGTCCTAGTCCGTTGTATATCATTCCCAGACATTTTCCATGTATTTTCCCAAAAGAAAATCTAAGTTCCAATTGGGCCATTTTGCTTCAATGTCACCCGCGTACTGCTGTGGGTGAAGATACCGCTAGGGAGGTATTTTGGTTTATGCTATCAAATTACATAAAAAATATTGAGGAATTTCTGCAATTCTATTTAGCACTTGATCCAAGTCATAATTCGTCAAAAATAATTTGCACTTTGTCAAAATCATTGCGCATGTCAGTCATGGATCAGTCAAAACGGTATTCGCTTTTCACCTGTGATCGAAATGACGGTGCTGAAACCGGTTCTTGAACAGTCACAGGTGTGGTTTAACGTTAACGAAATCGTACAGTGAACTATCAGATTCGTTGGAACACATTTAACGTATTGCACATGAGTGTGACCCTACATTGCACGGTTTTTAAGGGGGTTGGAACGAACCTTTTACAGGCTCTGTGTATCGCTTAATAATTATATTAAAATCTTTATTTTGTTTTTCCATTTTGTGTGCATATACACTGTTGATAATCGTTAGAGAAAAAATATAACATTTGTGGTGGAAAATGTCTTCTTCGACCTTGACAGCTGAACGACTTCGTTACGAATTGTTCAGTCAGCTGTCACCGCATGCGAAAAAGTACCATTCTTTACACTTATTAGATAAACAACTAATTGTCTTTGTTTCAGGACATAACAGTTAGCATAGATCCAGTAATTTGCACAGATTGCTTTGACCACATTAATAGTATGTTAGCTATCATTACCTATAAAACAGTAAGCAGTAATGGCGTAAAAGAAGAGGGACAGAGTTATTCTAGTCTACAACCTACAAATTGTACAATAAAACGGAAAATAGATCAGTGTGTTAATCCAGCTAGTCAATTAGTTAAAAAACATTGTATCAAAATAGTTAACAATTCATCTAATGATTCCACAATTCAAACAAAAAACTCAAAGTATTGTTGTATCCAATGTCACTTGACCACAAAATTCCTGTGGGTATATGAATCACATATAGCAGGTCATAAGCAAGAGATATTAACGTCGAAGCAACAGCGATATAGATACATATGTAAAACGTGTCTTAAGCGTGCTTACTCCCGAAAAGAGGTTCTGAAACATTTAAGGTATAAGTGTCACCATAAATGTGACATATGTCAGAACAAAAAAGCTAGAGATCATGCAAAAATTAAATTAATAGATCATGTACTTGATGAACATTTTAAGATAGAGGGCTACAAGTGCTACGGCAGACATAAGTGTACTTATTGTCCTTACTCTGCTAGCTTGGCTGCTTCTCTTGAGCAACATATTATAAATGAACATGGGGACATTACTGATTTTCCATGTGATCAATGCAGTTGCAGGTTACCAACTAAACCGGATCTTGAAGTACATGGTCGCATCGAATCACGAGAGTATGCTTGCCATGCCTGTTCGTACAAGAGCAAAACAGATGCTGATCTGATGCTGCATATAAGCCGTAAACATACACCCAAACCAAGTAGCGATGAAAAGGTTCCACACAAAGCGTGGCGTGTGGAGCACCTTAGTTGCTTGAAATAAATAAACGAGTTAGAGGTGATAGGATTCTCGACTACTGGAAAAAATCTCTATACTCTGTTCGAACCCAACAAACGCTTGAAGAAGTAATAATTTCAGTGCGTCAAAATCCATCTCAATCAGTTCGCAAACGAACAAGAAGTAACAACTCCATTAAATCCTATTGCCAAAACTAGATACGCCCGAATTCCCTGGCGGGAGGCTTTATTTATGAATTGCTTGTTACATAAAGTAACAAGACTTAGTTATGTTGGAAATTTGTTTCACACTACGATGCTTTCACCAGACGGGCCGTTTCGTTGATCCACAACTCATCAGCGGTGATCGTCAGGCAGTGTGACCCAAATTTCCAACATTTACAAAGAGCTTATACTAGCACGAGAGATGACTGACAACAAGATGTTTGTGGCGACATCTAGTGTGAGTAGGCAATATGCCCGGTGAAACACAGTTCACAAACGATGGCCGGACGAGAAGCAAAAACTCCATCATATCCTATGAGGATTTGTGAATTGCTTGTTACATAAAGTAACAAAACTTTTAGTTATGTTGGAAATTAGGTTCACACCATCATGCATTCACCAGACGGGCCCTTTCGTTGATCCACAACTCATCAGTGGTGATCGGCAGGCATTGTGACCCAATTCACGCCATACTACACGGAATACTGTGGCTAAACTATTTAATTTCCTTAAAGTTTTATTCATGGGTTCGATAAAAATGATTTAGGGCTACATTTTAAAAATATTGTGAGTCTATACAGGGTGTCCCAAATATAAGAACTTAACCATAGTTGTGTTTTTTAAATGGAATGCCCTGTATATGAATAAATTTTTAGATTCCCCGTTCAAAATAAACCTAACTTTCATTAAAGCACATCTACCTGACAGTTTTTTAAATATTTAAATTTTAATAAAAATATAGACATAATTTGAATGAAAAAATTCACACCTATTTGTTTATTCTTTTTAAGCCAGTCTAGGCATCATCACTTGTTACGCCAAATATAAAAACATCCCCAATACTAAATACAGGATGTCCAATAATATAACTTATATGAACGTAAAGTTTAATTCTAAATAACTTGTTTATTTCAAATGGAACACCCGGTATATGAGGTAAAAATTAGATGCACAGAGTAATTCTCTGTCAAATATTATAATACTTTCCTATGGATAACTCTTGACGTTTTCGTGGAAAATGCACGTATTCATAATACTATGCGAATTTTTAATTGAACCTGTTAATTTCATGTAGACCACCCTGTATTTGATGATGATGAAATTAATTATCTATTGATCACTATAAGGTTTTCCTATAGATATGTATATTTTTTAATTTATGAAAAAAGCACATATTGGTAGTAATAGGAAGAATTTTTTAAAATTATATTTGTCAAGTCGGTCATGAGAATTTGACAAACCATAATTTAAACAATAACATAATAAATAAATGCATTTTTCACTTAAATTAAATAACAAGATATACCTACATAAAAACTCATAAATTTTATAATAAATGTTCAAAATGATTGGACATATGAATCCTTTTCTTAAATCCTTCAACAACTTTAACCTGGTGTAACGCTTCTAAACGCTTCATTTATTTGGTTCTTCATCTCCTCTATTAAAAAAGTTTTCATTTGCGATGATTTTGTTCCTGGCCCATGTACAAAATTCAACACGATTTAAAATCAATATTGAAAAGTTCTTGATGCAGTTGCACTGTGTTTGGGTGGTATCTTTCGTTAAACTGCCTTAACAGTCTCTCGAAAACCACTTTTTTGGGGTGATTTTGCGCCAGGAACCTTTGAGCGTAAACTCGCGATGCCAGTAAAGCGTTTTTGGACCATTCTCCCAGAATAAAAATCATGTCTATTCTTTCTCCTTTGGAATAGGTTCGCATGTTTGAATTGAATTAAATCAAATGTCACAGATAAAAAACTGTTTTATGAAAAATTCTCAACCCTTAAGTAAGAATTTTCAACAGACTATTTGACAGTAAATATCAAATTAAAAGAAATGTATTCTATCTTCTCAAATTCTCATGGCTGACTTGATAAATATTATATTTTTGAAAATTCTTCCTCTTATTGCCAATATGTGTGCCTCTTCCATGCAAAATTAAAGATAAGTATACATATTGTCACGTTCAGGTTTAACGTGAACTACGAGGGCATTGAAAATAAGGACCTTATCTAAAAGATGAAACACCGAATACCAAGTTTAAATAGATTGAGTTTATTAACAGTTAAAGTTGAGAAAGTTGAGAAGAGTTTACAAAATGATGAAAGTTAAATTAGAGACTATAGAGTTATAATAATAGAATACAAATAATATTACTTACATTAAAATATAAGACCACATACGGTCAAGATGCACTATGGTTCACATTTTACTGCCTTCAGGTTTTCTTACTATTAGTTTAAAATCAGGACACAACTAAACTTATCTCTCTGGAGAGGAGAATTTATAATAAAAGAGTTATCCCTCTCTTAAACAATTTTGCGCCTAAATCCTCCCTGTGTGACCAATGATAATGAGGGAGGTTGGATTGAATCAAAGATGGTTTCCTGATTTCTCTATGCTAATTGGTTATTAACATAATAATTATATTACGTCGCGTTTATTTAGATGGTGGTGGTCAGAATAGCTGACGCTGCATTTTTCAGTATGACTACCCTTGAAAGCGGAGGGTAAGAGGCAGGGCTCCTGATTATCGAGAAATAGTGACTCATCTAGATAAACTAGAATAAACAGGAAAATAATATGTTTGTATTTTTCCATCGAATATCTGGGGTTTGTTATTGATTTATAATTTATATTTATTTATTAATAATTTTGGAATCTATACTCGTGACAATATCTATAAGAAAACTTTAATTTAACTTTAATTTTTGCATCATCAAATACATGGTGGTCTACATGAAACTAAGAGATTCAATTTCAAATTCCCCTAATATCATGAATATGTGCATTTTCCACAAAAACGTCAAAAGTTATCCATATTATAATATTTGACAGATAATTACTTTATGCATCTAATTTTGACCTCATATACTGGGTGTTCCATTTGAAATAAACAAGTTATTTAGAATTAAACTTTACGTTCATATAAATTATATTATTGGACACCCTGTATTTAGTATTGCGGGTTTTTTATATTTGGCGTAACAAGTGATGAGTGGGTATATTTATCAGCCCAGACTGGCTTAAAAAGAACAAACAAATAGGTGTGAATTTGTTCATTCATATTATGTACATTTTTATAAAAATTTAAATATTTAAAAAACTGTCAGGTTTAGGTGAGATGTACTTTAGTGAAACTTAGGTTTATTTTGAACGGGGAATCTAAAAATATATTCATATACAGGGCATTCCATTTAAAAAAAACACAACTATGGTTCATTACTTATATTTGGGACACCCTGTATAGACTCACAATACCTAATACCCTACTTAATTTCAAAAATTTTTACTGTTAAAATGATCACTGTACCAATCGTAAATCAAATAGATAGGTACTATGTTAAACCGCATATTAAACTAAAACTTAATTTTTCTCGAAAATGCAGCATTCTATCATATTGAGATAAGAATACCTCATATTTCCTAAGAATGATGTCAGAATTCTCCAAAAGTTAGTGAAAAAGAAGTTTTTATTAAAAATGTCCGTTGATACCCGTTTAGACGCCTAAGTTCGCAATTTAATTCAGCAGTGTATGGCTAACGAATGCTTCTATTTAGGGAAATATCTTTGTCACCTTTCACTCCAATGGCTAAAGGCGGTTTCGCGATACCTTTAAAAAACCTATGCTAAGCCACCATCTTTTAAAAACTATAACTTCTTTCGGAAACAATTTCGCATTAGAAGTTTGGCGTTGAATTGCCATGAAATCTGCTCTAGAATTTGTGGCTTTCGCTTAGTCCATTAGTTTCTGGACACATTGTATACTATTAGGAAAGACACTCTTTGATGCATGAAATAAGCGTCTCATGGTTTTGAAACTGACAAACTAAAACAACAGGGCTAACCTAATACATTTTGAAAAATACTGCAAGCATACAGGGCGGTCCAAAGAATAGATAAGTATGTATTATCATAGTTAGGAAAGACACTCTTTGATGCATGAAAAAAACATCTCATGGTTTTGAAACTGACAAACTAAAACAACAGGGCTAACCTAATACATTTTGAAAAACACTGCAAGCATACAGGGCGGTCCAAAGAAAAGATAAGTATGTTTAGACAACACACATGTACATAGTGACCACTGCCTATCTGGAGCGTAATTCATTCATCTCTCGGGGAAATGTATTGTTACCGGGTTTTCTAGAATAGAATTGTTAACTATTATTGTTGTGTTATGTGACTATTTTATATTCAAAATAAAAGTTTTCGACATATTTAATTCACTTATAGTAAAATAATTCATTGCGTTTTGTAATTTTCGATATGTATATTGTAAATGTGAGATATATTATGTAACATAATTCAAAATCATTAAGTACGAATTTTTCTTTTATTGTAAATTGAGCAAGTTATTCGCTTTATTAACTGGTAATACAACATATTTATTAAACCTTATACTTATGTATAAAACTCTTTATTATTATTTTTAATAAACTTGTTAAATTGACCTAACGTTGTGTTATTTCCCCTTCCTGCAATTAAAATTGTAGCGTAAGGACTATAGTTTTTTCTCTTTTTTGGTTTTTATTGCTCATTCATAGTATTTTCTAAATTAAACTAAGGTAATCGTGTAGTGAGGGATTTTATGGTTTGGACGAAGTTTAGGAGTATGGTGTATGGTGCCCTTTTTGAAACACCATTTGAACTCCGGTGCCTCCACTGTTTAAAAACTGGCGGCTACCATTTACAGTAAACAACCTCTTTTATAATAAAATACATCATAAGTAAGTTATATTTTTCTTCTCAAGTGCTGGGCGAAAAGCGAGCAGCAGAGATATTGGCAACATATTCCCAAGCAGGAGCATGGGAAGAGGTTCATACCTGTTGCAGCAACAAAACGCATTGGAAAACTGCTATCATTAAACAGGAGTCAGATGCGAGTAACTATGGGACTCCTTACTGGGCATTGCGCTGTGAGAGATCACCTAAATAAGATGGAGCTGTATAACGGGAACCTGTAATGCAAATTGTGTAATGAAACAGCTTACCATGTAATATGTGAGTGTAGCCCTACAACGAAGGCGACACGCTACTTTTGGGAATGCGCTGATTGCGCGGAAAAACTTTTTTATTTGTAGATTTAGAACAAAAAGTCATTCTTTATAAAAACGTCTGCCTGTGTCGAAACTACAATTTCGGATACCAAATTTATGATTACTATGTTGGTTTATCTACGCCAATATGTATCGTATACCGGGTGTCCCACCGGGAAGGGATTCGTTCGATTATGAAGAAACTACACTGTGGAACAATCTGAAAATCTGGTGTAGTACTTAGGTCGACGGGACCAATTCGGCTAAAATGTTTTCAAGAATCTAGCACTGCCGGTTATACCGGAAACCGGTGTCAACTTCCTTATTTCAAATACGACCCTATATAAATTATATTTTTTTTTTGGATTCTCCTTGTAATTCTAAACATATTTCATACATAATATGTTATACCTATCGCCAGCCGTTTTCGAAATATTTGACTTTTTATGTCAAAAATTATATTTTCAGAATAAAGAATAATAACAATTTTTTATTATATGGAAGCCTACGTATATTTTTTTAGTAAATATTAATATTTTGAAAAAAAGGGTAAAAACTCAAATTGAAAAAAGCGACATAATTCAAAATTTTTAAATGGCAACCCCCCATTTTACATATTTTTTATATTTTTGCATCAAAAGTAAGGGCAAGTTTATGAAAGGATGTCTGTCCCAAAAACTGATAGTTTTCAAAATATTGGCAATTTTACATTTTTCTATTACAATAGTGATTGATATGAATTTGAAATTTAATTGATTTTAGTTGGCCATGATGGCTTTAGATAGCAAATAAATATGACACTTGACAAAAGTAATCAACAACTATGTCAAATTGTAGACATTAATTAGTAGTAATAATCATGGCGGGCGTATAAATTATACTAACGAATACTATCTAAATTTGTTTATTATTTATGGATAATGTGACAGAGTGACGTCACAAACGTATGATACATTTTCTGCCAGGTACCCAGAAAAACACAAGCCATCACCAAAAGTTGTTAAACGAATAATAGATAATTTAAAAAATTTCGGGTCCGTAAAGACAAAAATAAAACGAAGGAAACCTATTTGTGACGATGAAGCTGTACTGGAGTACTTCACGGCATATCCTACGACATCTCTGAGAAAATTTGCAGTGGAGTCTGGATTTTTTAACTTGTGTGAAGTCTGCGCCACACTTCAGCCATTCCATTACCCCTGCATGCGCTTTGGCGCATTTTACATGTTCTGCGCACATACGTGCATAGCAACCCTGCACATTTATAGAAATTAATATATATACTATTGTGGACTGAAAACAATGCAGTAATTTGACATTTATTTAATTTAGCACCAATTGTAATACTTAATAGTTTAATAAACAGGTGAATTCGCATATAACAGTAAACATAACCTCTAGATAAATAATATTTAAATTTATTAGGTTAGAAAAATCCCTTGCGCTCCGAAACTTTTATACAAAATTAGTTGCTGCTTGTGATTTTTTTAGCTATTAAGATATTTTATTCAAATAATTTGAAAACTACCGCCACATGTCTAGAAAAGAAAATATATCATAGCTCCGAAAGCCTTCCATTAAATAGAATGGTGCCTGTGAATTTTCGTAGCTATTAACATATGCCACAATATGTACTAGGGCTAAATAGCTCACAAAGTCTGTGTTACTTAGCCCAAGACCATATTTAGAAGCTAACCTCTTATGTCTACGATCAAACTAAAAAAAAATCGTAGCTCCCAAGCCTTTTCACGAAATACAATGGGACCAACGAATTCTGTTAGCTAATAATATATGCCACAATATGTACTAGGGCTAAATAGCGCACAAAGTCTGTGTCGCTTAGCCCAAGAACATATTTAGAAACTAACCCTATATGTCTACGGTCCAACTAAAAAAATCATAGCTCCCCAAACCCTTTCACGAAATACAATGGGGCCTACGAATTCTGTTAGCTACAAGCATATGCCACAATACGTACTAGGGCTAAATAGCACACAAAGTCTGTGTTGCTTAGCCCAAGTACATATTTAGACGCTAACCTCTTATGTCTACGATCAAACTAAAAAAATCATAGCTCCCAAACCATTTCACGAAATACAATTAGACCTACGAATTCTGTTAGCTAATAATATATGCCACAATATGTACTAGGGCTAACTAGCGCACAAAGTCTATGTTGCTTAGCCCAAGTACATATTTAGAAGCTAACCCCTTATGTCTACGGTCACACTAAAAAAATCGTAGCTCCGAAACCCTTCCACGAAATACAATGGGGTCTACGGATCCTGTTAGCTAATAATATATGCCACAATATGTACTAGGGCTAAATAGCGCACAAAGTCTGCGTTGTTTAGACCAAGAACGTATTTAGAAACTAACCCTATATGTCTACGGTCAAACTAAAAAAATCATAGCTCCCAAACCCTTCTACGAAATACAATGGGGCCTACGAATTCTGTTAGCTACTAATATATGCCACAATATGTACTAGGGCTAAATAGCGCACAAAGTCTGTGTTGCTTAGCCCAAGAACATATTTAGAAGCTAACCCCTTATGTCTACGGTCACACGAAAAAAATCATAGCTCCCAAACCCTTTCACGAAATACAATGGGGCCTACGAATTCTGTTAGCTACTAATATATGCCACAATATGTACTAGGGCTAAATAGCGCACAAAGTCTGTGTTGCTTAGCCCAAGAACATATTTAGAAGCTAACCCCTTATGTCTACACTAAAAAAATCATAGCTCCCAAACCCTTCCACGAAATACAATGGGGCCTACGAATTCTGTTAGCTAATAATATATGCCACAATATGTACTAGAGCCCCAAAAATACGTGACTTTTGATAGGACTACAAGGCATACAACTGAACAATATTGCAACACTGCGGTGCAGCTCGTTGTCTTATAACCCGAGAATAGCCAGATTTTCGTTGTGCATGTGCGAAGTAATTATGGATAACCTTATCAAAGATTAATCTTTGACCTTATGTAAGAGAGGGGATACCGCACCGTCGTATATCTGAATGCATGGCAAGTGTTACGCTTTTAATGCGGCGGCCATTTTTTATGTGCCAAACAATTAGAAAACTATTTGTGCATTTTAGATGATTTTTTTCTTTGTGAAAAATGGGAATAGAAATTTATTTTGTATATTAATAACATGGTACGTTGTGTGGCGTTTGGATGCCCAAGTCGCAGTGAGTAAAAGAAGTCCGGAATTTCATATCATAGGTAAAGCCACAGATCTAGAAACTCGAGAGATATAACATTATCTGAAATTTCATTCATAATTCACATTTGTTTACAATCAGACATAAGTTGGCAGATAATATATAAGATAGAAAAGGACAGATAGAAATAATGGCAACGTTGTACCAATTTCGTCGTTTCGAGTTCGTTTTATGTACCAGTGGCGTACGGTTTTGCTGGTTTGCGAGTATTTTCATAAATAAATAACATTGAAACACACCATCAAACAACTTTTAAATTTAATATAATTAATTTAAATAAAATATATACATTTAATGAACGTTTTTTATATGATCAGGATTGAACGGCTGTTAAACCATAGTCTAATAAATAATATATTATTTATTAGACTATGGTTAAACTATACTAACTAAAAAATACTTAAATAATCCTATTTACACTCAGACGAGACGTGCCAATAAATAATATCTTTGGTCTTTAAGTGTTTTGAAAAAACCACAGATAAAAGCAAGACAGCTAAGGCGCCGATAAGGGTGCAATAAAATTATTAATAATTAGGTAAAAATATATTTACAAAGATAAGGGTTGGCGCCAACAATGGTTATAGGAAATAGGTAGCACCATTATATATTATCTGGGAAACTAGTATATACAAACTAACAATTAATTGTAATGTTAATATTTCAAATATTTTTCCATAGGGTGATTTCAGCGGAAATTTAATGGAATATTGTATGTCTTAGCGTTGTGTTTGTACGATTGTTGACATGCCACTGATGATGGGACTGGTCTAGTCCCGAAACATGTATGGCCGATAGTTTCTATTAAATTTATCTTGTGGAGATTCGACTTTCATTTAAACACTATATAAATACAATAGGTAAATACTACAGATCTAGAATCTAGATGTGTGGTAAATACACCATATGTTTATTACAATATTATTGAACATTATACCTTAAATTTTATATAGACACATTTTATTAAGCATATATATATAAGTACCTGTACGACAGAGGCTCATTAAAAAGAAATGATAATTGAGGTTCAGCATCTGGTCGAATTTGCTTGCGACCAGTAATCTCAGTTATCTTAATGTCGCTCACATCAAAATGGGGTAATCATGCAGTATAGTTGTACTAAATTATGGTCTGACCGCGCAGCTGCGCAGTCAGACGAGTTTTGGGAGTTGATTGTAATTTCGCTACCATAATAGCATAAGGTCGTATGTGAAAATTTCTGCATATTGACATTTTGACAAAAACGTATGTGAGACAGATCATTCTTTAATATGGCAAAACATCGTACGTGAAATTTAACGGCAAATATTTTAAAAATGCGGGAAATAAAAATACGCATGTGCAAAAACACTTTTTCAAATATGAAAGCAGGTCGTATGTGTATACCAGTTACACGAACAGTGTACTATTAGGTAAATTTCATTAATATCAAAATCACAGAAAGTCGCATGTGCACCAGTATAACATAATACCACTCTTAAATTGTAAACATTCGTCAACACAAAGACATATGTGCTTACGTACGATGTTATTTCATAAAGCTTTTTAAAACCAAACTCACATTATTCGAAAGAAGGTCGTATGTACTCACATACGACTTTCTGTTGTAAATATTTTCACTTCGGCTGTTGCTAAACTGCCGCATGTTTCACACATATGACATTGCGTCGTAGAACTTGTTAGAATATACACATTGTTTTTGTTGTCCTCTGTGTTTTTCATAAATATCAAAGAACACTTGTGAATTAATAGTGTGTGTAAAACCCTAAGGTAAGTTAGTTAAAATTTCATAACCTGGAACATAGATTACCGAAATAATATTTTGTTCGCTTTATTCTCCTAACCTGAAAGTATATTAGCGGTTATTTAGTGTTAGCGAGTTTACTTTCATTCATGTATTTACTTATTATTTTCTGTCATGTTCAGGGTATTATTATTATTATTAAGAATAATACTGTAAAAATTAAATTATGTAAACCAATAAACGTTATTTTGTTTTGTGGTTAACCAGTTTATCCAAGCGCAAGAAACTGATAAAACCAAAGCTAAGAACGATGCCACTTATAAATCGTTTACCTTTGACTTGCAAGCTGTTCTTTACAGCCCTTGCTCAAATGTGTCATCCTATTACTACACACACAAGATGTGTACTTACAATTTGACTGTTAATGACCAAGCTGAGAAAAAAGGATGGTGTTTTATCTGGAACGAAACAGATGGTAAAAGAGGTTCCGACGAAATTGGGACTGCAATCTTCACGCTATTGAAATCCCTACCATTAGAAATAAAAAATGTAT
The DNA here is from genome assembly GCA_911728435.2 of Apoderus coryli. Classification (NCBI taxonomy): domain Eukaryota; kingdom Metazoa; phylum Arthropoda; class Insecta; order Coleoptera; family Attelabidae; genus Apoderus; species Apoderus coryli. The sequence goes on along the minus strand of OU452204.1, from coordinate 1,543,264 downwards.
GTCTAACATCTGACTCGTGTGGCGGACAAAACCGTAATAGATACATTGCAGCTCTATTGCACTATGCGGTGAACAATTTACCAATAGAAGAAATCCACCTAAAATTCTTAGAAACCGGTCACACGGAAATGGAAGTAGATTGTATACATAGCCTAATAGAACGAGCCAAGAAAGGAATCTCCATCCATTCGCCACTTGAATGGCCAACAGTTATAAAGTCTGCTAGTAATAAATATCCTTTAATAATCAAGAATTTAAGTTACAAAGATATGATCGATTTGAAAGTTCTTAAGCAGATTTTATTACCATATGGAAATTTGGACGTGGACACTGAGAATAAAAAAATATCATGGTTGAAAATTAAAGCTCTTAAATTTAGGTCCAACAAAATCTATTATAAAACATCTTACCTGGAGGAGTATAAAGAGATTAATTTGTTTCAAAAAGAAACTAGAAACAAGAATAGGAAGCTGCCCACTGTGCTGCCTGATAACATAGTACTAAAAAAAAAAATTAATAAACCTCTAGCAGTTGATGAAAAAAAAAAGAAAAGTATTTTATCCCTATGTAACCAACGAACCATTCCGGATATTTACCATGATTTTTATAAGACCCTTCTCACCACTGGACGCTCGAATAATGAGTTGACTGAAGATGGCATCGTTCAAGAAGAGGAGGAGGAGGAGACCTAATAACTAGCGGCCTAATAACTGTGCTACAACATATTTTTAAAACAATACCCTTAGTTTGTTAAGAGAATATTTTAAATGTTTTAGTTTTATTTTAACAATATAAATTTTGTGTATATTATTCTGCAAATTCGTTACCCAATACTACTAGGTACTTAACAAGTGAATAAGTATGCCAGAACCAAGAACAATTTCCTCATTAAATAACTTAAACTTTTATTTTGAGTATCTATATTGGTTAATACATTTTCCAGGTCTTTTTAGGGAGTTAAAGTCATTTAATTACCACAGAATTGATGTTGCCCTAAAGTCCTATGTATCCTTTTTGATTTTTTTTAAAATAAAAAGGTCGTATGTGCTGTATATTTTCGAAAATATGGAAACATTTCAAAATTTTATAAGCAAGTCTAGTTTTTAGATATATAACCAAGGCATATCAATCTTAATATCAGCCTTTCATTAATTACGACATTAATAATATTACGAAATTAAGTTTCATAATTTGCATCATCGTTTTCTCAAAACTAAAAATTTCTACGTACGACCTTATGTTATTATGGTAGCGATTTGAAGTGCGGTGTTGGAAGGTTTAAAACACACATATTATGTTGAAACGGTTAAATATTTGGCGCTTAATTTTTGACCGTTAAATGTAAATGCTACTCTAGGTTATATACCTATTTGTTGTATTTATGCGATTTATATTTGTGAGAAAACTTGTGTATTTGTGTAAAAAAGTTTATTATTTATAGTTATTTAGCAATTTCATTTAAAATGAATGCTGCAGCAAGACCTCAAGCAATCGTTCGCGATGAAGAAATCCTCAACGAAGACGACGTTAAAAGAGAAAGCCATCGATATATTACCTTACAGTTTATGGACAATATGGACCTATTAAGGTGGCTAGCAAGAAGAAGATTGATAAGAAACACATTAATGTGTGATTTGTGTGAGGTAACCCTTTAAATACATTCAATTATCATGTTATTATCAAATATAACCTTTTAGATTCCAATGAAACTATGGTCGAATACACAGCGATCCGATGGGGCTTGCTGGGCTTGCCCAAATTGTAGAAAGAGGGTATCGCTGAGGAAAAACTCATTTTTTGACACGAGTAGGTTACCCTTACAGAAAAATACTTTTAATTCTGTATGGGTGGTCATTGGATTACCCTCAAACTACAATAGCCTATGAAGCAGGCGTAGAAGTGGGACACACTATTGTCGATTGGTGCAATTTTTGTCGTGATATTTGTGAGCAGGACTTGTTCAATAACCCTTCAGTTATTGGCGGGCTGAACGACGATATGACGGCAAAAGTTGTAGAAATTGATGAAAGTAAGTTTTTCCATCGGAAGTATCATAGAGGTCATTGGAAGGAGGGACACTGGGTTTTTGGTGGAATAGAGAGAGGTACCGGCAAATGTTTCCTTGTGGATGTACCGGACCGAACTGAGGCAACATTAAGTGCTATTATTGAACAGTAAATTGCAAATAATATACATAGGTACATTAAAATGCATGTGAAATTTGGTTGGCTTCTGTAAAAATTTTATCAGAATAATTTAATTTGCAATAATTTTGTAGAGTTCCCCATGGAATGTTGGTGTTTTATTGTGCTATTATTAAACAGTTACAATGTTATTATAGGTATATTATGCCAGGCACAATTATTATGTCTGATGGTTGGAGAGCGTATTCTAACCTCAATAGAATTCATGGAGGTATATACGAAAATCGTGTAATAATTTTTATTTTATTAAAATAATGATTTTTATTTTGCAGCAAATCAACTGAATAATAGAAAACCAGAAATTATTTGTTATTGTATTTATTTTATTATTATTTAGTTCCCGCTATTCTGTAATTTATTAAAAATAAATTTGGTTCAATATAATATACTTTTATTTTCCTCAAATAGATAAATTAGTTCTCCAAACATTTATTTTCTTATAGTTTTGATCCTATTGTCCTATTGAAAACCCAGTTTAAATATGCATTATAAATCTTACAATCGTAATTTCCTTTAATATCATATGTATTTCCAACATCACTTTAAGTGTTCGTTTTACGCACGTAACCTTCAGTAAGTGAGTGAGAGATTACCATGCCACATCACTTCTACTCACATCAGTTTTACTCATCTACTTTAAGAAAAACATTCCAAGTACTGAAACAACCCTATATTTCGCTTCCCATCGATTTATTAGTAATTACATTAAAAAAATAATGATAATAATTACATCCACTGTATAAATATATCATAAAATTGTATTATTCATTCTATCAGTCAATATAGTGAATAGATATCAACCTTGCAACATCGCTAGAGTAGTGACACTTGTTCACATAAAATTCGTCTGACTGCGCAGCTGCGCGGTCAGACCATAATTTAGTACAACTATACTGCATGATTACCCAAAATGTTTTGAGCATATTTGTGCATACTTGCAAACGCTGTAGTCTTTCCGAATTTACTGGACACCTACAATATGAAATTATTTAATTCTTTTGTAACCTACCAATTCAGTATTAACATATTTAGTTATCTAACGAAGTGCAACCTTAGTTTATAATTAAACCTTGATTTGAATAGTCCTATAACATCACAAAAATCAACAATTACAATTTACAGGAATTTATTTTTATTTTGTAGAGCAAGCAAACTACACCACTGATAAACAATAACAAGTCGTAACCTTACTTACCTCCGAAATATCAAATTTGGGTTGGAATTTTCATTATTTTTACACAATATACACTGACGCACCATTGTTAATTGTTTTTTTATAGTTTTTGCACAAGAAAACACTCAAAATTCCTCAAAATCACCAACTAACAACAAATAAAAACGCAAGCAAAGGATAGTTGGCAACAGAGCTCAAACTACCGGCTGTTACACAAATGAATGAAATAGTAAATTCTTCGCGTAATATTCAAGTTGCTCTGCTTTACAGAGTTGCCACGTGTACTTCATAAATAAATTATAATTTGGTGAAATATGTCTTGAATATGTTAAAATTCATAAAAAAGTAACTAAAAAATATCTTGGGTATATCGTTTTATAATACACAAAAATTAGTACCATCACCTAAGTTATATTTTGCTTTAAAACGGTAAAAAATGCCGTATCAAAATAGTGTATTTTAAAACAATGCGAGAATGAAAGCGGAAGTTTGGCATTATCGATATCTGCAAATAATGATGTTTGATCGCTTGGAAATGTAAACAGTTTTATCTCCCCCTTCCTAGATCTGTGGGTAAAACTTAGAATGATGTATTAAATCGCTTCTAGTTTTTAATAATTTTTAATAATTAAACGTAATCTTTAAGCTATTATCTTTTAGTATATAGTATAGCAGGTTTCCGTTTACCTAAAGAAAACTATTTGATACAACAATTCATTTAAATTAAGCATGATAAAGCATTATTTGTTGATAGAAACCTCAACTCTATCAGAGGCGTAGACATTTTATTTTTTCAAGAAATATGTATTTTACATATTTTGTTACATTTTTTGCGTTAAAAGTGAATAATATAATGTCAGCTCAAGACGTCTTTATTTCTTTACCTTTTTAATTATTTCATTATTTAGAACATCATGCACTAGATAGCTCAGCAAATCACATTTACTCTTTAATAAACTCTGTTTGTGTTAAAAATCTTATAATCTTCATAACAAAAATACATTTACAAAACTCATTCTATTTAAAGGACAATAAAAACGTTATGTATTTTTGTTGTGTCTACTGCAGTACCTATATTGTTAATTTTATGTTTGTTTTGTTCAATAAATAGAATGTATTAACATATGTTGTTTCATTAATTTATCAATTAAATTATCCATATTCACATGTCCATATATTTTTTTATGAAAAATATTAATCATCAAAATTAAATAAAATTTCAAAAATATATCACATAAGTTATATGTTACGCCTCTAATCTAAGGGATATGTGCTAGGTGGTAACACAACGACAGGCACAATTACGTGTCCGCTCTCTTTACTTGTCTAAGTGGATAACTCTCAAGCAGAGATAAGTAGAGTGGGGACAATGAGCGTCAACCTGCGCAAATTTTCTAATCACGGGGAACGCCATCTTCTAGCTTAGGCTTTCAGGGTATTGTCCAAATTTCTTTTTACGATACGAGATCTGTTCATAAATTGTAGGTTAATAATTGTAGAAACCACTGATAGCAATAATTGTTGCAATTATTTACATGACAGAAGTATTAAAGAAAACTAGTGTTGTTTCAGGTAGCATTTAATATTGGATATATGCGATATTCATTAGTCTTTACTACTAACGCAATAAAGTAGGTATTGTGTTGTGTAACATTCTCACCCTTTTCAATACTACTTACCCAGAATACACACGACATAGGCAAAGTTAGGGGAATTAGAGGGGCTTAACAGCGAAATTTGTAATATTCTTAATTTATTTATAATAAGTAATCTAAAAAACTCTACAGAGAAATCGTCCTGAATTCCAGAATACGTTATGCTATAAAAATGTATTAAATACTTAACTCAAGAAAACTAGTTGGGTTCGATTTAAAGTATTTAATAACAAATAAAATAATAGTAATTAACATTATACAAGCGTTCTTAGATTATTGCATGTTACTAGTTAGGCGGTTAGGCGCGATCTTCTATCAGTTGACGTTCTGTCGTCTAGCATTGACAGTTCGATTAGAAGTTCGATTACATTGTTGCCACAACTACATAAGTATTATATATATAATACACGTTTTTTTCTTTTTTTTTTAAAAATCTAAAATAACTGCACTTAACTACTAGACAAATACTAAGCTAAATACAATTAACAAAATAAAGTATTATATACTAGTCAGAAACTTCACTATCATTATAAAGATCATAGTCTTTTAAATACGATGGTAGTTTACGAACTCTTTTACCTCGATCAGGTTTGACACTAACACTTTGATTAGTTATATTCAAATTTTGCAAGTCATTGTTATCATTCAAAGTATCACTATCAGAGTTTACATTTTCATCAGTATTTATAATATTATTACGATTAAATTCAGAAACAACAGTGTAATTCAAATCATTATCAGAATTTACAATATCATTAAATTCAAACTCAATGTCATCTAAATAATTATCAGAATTTACAATATCATTAACTTCAGACTCATTAGTGTGATTCAAATCATTATCATTATTTTCATTGAACATGTCGAAATCGTACTCAAATAAAGCAGTAACAGGGTTTTCAATAAACGGCAAATTTGTTTTATTTAAATATTTCCTGTTTCTCCTGTAAACAGTTCCTTTATCATCTTTAACTAAATACGATTTATTAGTTACATTACTTATTACCTTTCCTCTAACCCATTTTTTATTTTTCTGTATTAGTATGTTTTCGTTTTCCTTAAGTTTTCCTAATTCCCTAGCACATTTGTCATAGTAATTCTTTTGTTTCTTCTGATTACAATCAAGTTTATTTTGAATTAAGTTCGAGTCTATAATATTTTGTTCAAGATTTCTTTCGCTAGTGGGAATTTTACTTTTTAATATTCTATTTAAAAATAATTGAGATGGGGAATAATTCATATTTGTCAATGGGGTATTGCGATATTCCATTAAAAGCAGTTGAAGTTGTTTCGTAGAACTAGCTTTACGCAACATTTGTTTAACAATACCTACATATTTTTCGGCTAAAGAATTCGATTGATGATGATGGGGACTACTAAACACAAGATCAAAGTTCCATTCATCAGCAAATTTTTTAAAATTTTTCGAATTATATGGGACATTATCGGCAAGAAACTTTTCTGGCACTCCAAATTGTGTAAATTTTTCTAAGCAAAAGTTTATTACGTCATCGGATGTTTTAGTTTTAGTTTGTTTTACTTCGACCCATTTTGAATACGAATCTACAAGTAGCAAATAGTTTTGCTGTTCAAATTCAAAAAAATCGGAATACACAAACTGCCATGGTCTAGAAGGTAATTCGTGGCAAACTAAAGGTTCTTTTTGGTTAGATCTTTGAAAAGTTTGACATTTTTCACAATTTAATACCATATCTTCAATGTCCTTACTTAGATAAGGCCAATAAAGTATTTGTCGTGCTCTCATTTTACATTTGTTAACACCAAAATGTGATTCGTGAATAAGCTTTAGCATTTCTGAACGCAAAGTTTTCGGGACTATAACTTTAAAATCTAAAAAGAGCAAGTCATTTGACAAATATATTTTTTCTCTAAGTTTATAGTAAAATTTTACCTCTTTATTCAAGTTTTTATCAGTTATCGGCCAAAAAGTATTACAAAAATTTTTAATTTGGGACAAGGTTTCGGCATTTTCTATTGCTTTTTTAAAAACATCTTGTTTTTCTTCAGACATAGGTATATTATTTGATATAGCATGAACTACATATTGCATTTCCGGGTCGTCAAGGACAAAAGTTTTATCATAAGACCTAGAAAGGGTATCTGCTATAACCATTTCTTTACCAGGTAGATAAGTTATTTTTATTTCGTACTTAAGTAATCTTAACAGCATTCGCTGCAACCTAGCACTTACCTTATCAAGATCTTTCGCAAATATTGGAAGTAAAGGCTTATGATGTACTTTTACTTTATAACCGTATACAAAATAATGAAATCTTTCGAATGCAAATACGATTGAAAGTAGTTCTTTCTCAATTTGCGAATATCTCTTTTCCGCTTGTGTTAATGTACGAGATGCAAAAGACACTGGGTGACCATCTTGTAACAAACAACAGCCAAGGCCCTCGGACGATGCATCTGACTGAACAGTTATCTTTTTTTGAAAACAAATCATTTATTCTTTCTAACAAAATTACTACAATACATTTTGAGTCCTCTAAACAGTGCTAAAAACACTGGTACCAAGGATACTAATAATACCATACGCTACGAACTTCATAAGATAAACAATAATGTAATTTAATCCTTACAATAGAAAAACAAACAGGAAGTTGGGACAAAATATAGACAGATACAACACAATGCATGGTTCTAGACTCTAAGGTGAACTCAGCTCAAGGTGCATCTCCACATATTCTTCTTTAAATTTAGCTTTACTAGGAGCTTGCCTTAATAATTCCGGTAATGAATTGAACGCCCGTGCCGCCTCGTAAATTGGATTATGCAAACCCTTATTTGTTCTTATATTAGCCTGATGAATATTATGAGAGGTTCTTGTGAAATGATGATGTAGCTCGTTGGAAAATATAAAAGGAGTGTTACATTTCTGGTTTTTTCTAATGACATCATACATATACTTACACTGTTCTAAATTTTTTATTTGTTTCAAATTAAAGACACCCAACCCCTTGTGCAGATCAACCGTGTGCGTAAACCTACTATATCCAAACATGATTTTTAAAAGTTTGTTTTGTAAAACCTGAATCTTATTAAATTCTGCAACACCACAGGTGCCCCACACTGGAATTAGGTATCTTATGCGACTTAAAAAGTATGCGTTGTAGATATCCCTTTTACTTTTAATAGTTAAATAACTTCTACATCGATACATTGCCGACATCATAGGCAACAATTTATCGCTTATATAACTAACGTGTTCTTTCCAGTTAAGGTTCTCATCTATAATCAACCCTAGATATTTGATTTTCTCTACTCTTTCAATAATACTATTCTTTATTTGTATGAGAGGTTCTCTTATAGTTCGATTTTTTTGTTTGTATAATATATACTTAGTTTTGGCAAAGATTAATCTACACAATAGATAGTCAGCCCAATGCATTAAAATGAGAACATCTCTAAGTATGCCAGCCACTACGTGGCGTAGACTAGCGTGTAAAGCATAGAGCAGTATTGTCACAGCCAGAAACCGTTTTGTAGTTTATTAATATCAGAAACAAAACGCAACGTATAACAATTATTTACATCATTTGCAACAGTTATGCACCGACAATGCTGTATTGTCAGAGAGAGAGATTGATGAAATTCTGTATTAATCTGGAGGGGATACGTAGGGAGGGTAGAAAAAAAAAACAAGCGAATGTGGTGTGTGTCGTGCTGTTGCCGATTCGTCGGTAAAAGAAACACACAGGGTGATTTATTACAAGTACAGTATTGAAATAAAAGCCTTATCTCTATGAATTAAATTTAATATAATAATATTTAATCCATGTCATACATGTTTCAAGACTAGACCAGTCCCATGATCAGTGGCGAACAATCATTAAATGAAAAGCTTTTAGATAGAAACATACTTCTGGCTCCATTGTAATAATTTGTTGATGTATATAAAAAAATCTAAATATCTAAAAGCTAAAAGCTTTTGATTTAATTATTGCTCGCCACTGTTTATGGGACTGGTCTAGTCTTGAAACATGTTGTATGGCATGGATTAATGATTATTAGGTATATTAAATTTATTTCGTGGATATTAGACTTTTATACCAATACCGAAATCAAGTAGGTATTAATGTACATTATTCTTTGTCAAAATTATAACTCCACTTAAGAATTGACTAGATACTTTTTCAATTTATTACATATATTTTAAATATTTCACGTAGACAATGTGGCAAAGATGTAACAAGATTGTTGTAGATCTTATAATACCTATAATAAAAAAATTATCAGTGCTACCTATATTATATTAGGTATACATATTATGGTTGTTTTCATACCTACTGATTTTGTTTTGAAGAGAATTACCTAATATATTAAATTAAATTTAATCTTTGGCTGCGTAGTTATTTTTTTTGTGAATATTTTTTAACTTATTTTGTGTTTTTCTAATTTTAGACTAATTATATTATTTTGTGTTGTGTTTTTTTTTTTTATTTGAGAAACTTCCTAGTTAGTGACTAAATAATTTTTGTGTTTTGTGAAAATGGAAAGAAACAATTCGAAATTAAGTCGTAACCAATGTGCTTTTCGAAATTGTAACAACAGTTACAGAAACAATCGAGAGGTACATTTCTTTCGATTTCCTAAAGAAGAAGATCGATGCAGAAAATGGGTTATAAATTCAGGTATAAGTTCCACTTTATAGGTTTAGGTACTTAAATTTTACTTCTTTTTAATGTTTCTTCGGGTAAATAATAAGTTCGGTAGGAATAGGGCTTTGGGTATCAAACAAAAAAGATAGAAAATAGAAATTTGACATAGGGGTAGTTCTAAGCATTTACAAGTTTGTGACGTGTAGCGATTTTCGATGCCGCCCCCGGAGGTATACATGAGGGCGGCGCAATGCCGTTTTAAATATCTCGTTTCGCTTTCTTGGAAAATAAAAAATTATAACTGATAACTGACACTTAGTACTTAACCCATTAATCCCCAACGTTGCGTAAACGAAACATTTTTTAAATTTTTTTTTCCAATGTGCCAGTAAAAAAAATACTTTTTTGTTGCTACAATTTTTTCAAAATACAACAAAGACTTTACGTTTTAAGAAATATGTCGACAGAGTTAAGATATTTATTTTGTGCGAATTTATGAACTCGCAACATTTTGAGATTTATCATTTCATATATTCGTCAATCTATTTGTCTGACACAGAAACGGATGAGATATTTCAAATTATGGATTTAGATTCCCATGATCTTTAGTAAAAAGGGCGTTATATGATATTTTACAAAACATGTATAGTTTTTGCATATCGGATCATTTTTCCTAATGTTGCGTATACGCAACGTTGGGAATTCCGGTAAGAAGGCGCCATAATGTCGCGCCCTTCGCTGACCCACAATTAGGTAGCATTTATTTTGTTTCTTATATAATTTGTGTGTGATTCTTCTTAGTGAGTGTCAACAAAGATACTAAGTTATAATTATTGTGATTTAAAATTATATTATATATAAAATATAAAGTGAAGCTCTGGAAAATATTGACTTGAAGTAAGTGATAATTATGGTTCTGTTTGTTAATTTTTTTTTAAATAATTTGTTTGGTTATAATGATGTCTTGGAAAAACAGAATGCCTTAGTTATCTGCTGAGCTTTTAGCTATATTGGAGGAGGATGAGGATTTACTGCAGACTGATACCGTGGATGCAGTATATATTCCGCCACCCGTAGATGCACTTACAGACGAAGAGGAGCTTGACGAAAATATATGTGAAAACGTTGAAGATTTATCAGATGTTGCGGGGACCTACGAAATACACGCAAATTTGCCTGATACTTCTGAAGCCTTAGATGATGAATCTTTACCGTCAAATTCAAAAAAAGCAAAACTATGTGCAAAAAATATAAAAATGAAGTCGAAGAAAACTCTACCGAAGTGGAGAAAAGAGACCCCAATATATACAACAGGACCACATAATGAAGAAAATAATATCTTGGAACAAATTGAAAACAGAGTTTGTGGAAAAAGCCCTTTTGAAGTTTTTTCCTTGTACTTCAGTGACGAAGTTTGGGAAAAAATAATATATTATACTCGTAGAAGAAAATATGCTCACGACAATAATAGGCATTCATTTGATATTGATAAAACAAGCCTAAAGCGATTTTTCGGCATACTCATTTTTTCGGGATACCATACGGTTACCAGCTACAAAACTCTATTGGTCAAAAGACAACAAAGCAAGAAGAAGATGCTGACAGTGTAAAAACAACACAATATACATGTGTGCTAAATTTAAGGTGCATCTTCACACAAACTGTTTTGAAATATTTCACACTAAGTAGTAGTAGTATTTGTTTACCGTAAATCCCAATGTTGCGTATACGCAACATTTTTTTGTAAGAAAACTAAAAACTTGTATTTTTTTTTAACCTGATAAACAGTTATTTGGACATAGGTTTAATAATAAAATAAACTAAAATCACCGAAATTGTTTGATTTTCCAAGCTTGGGAATTAATGGGTTAATACGTGGGCGTAAGAGGTAAGCTCACTTCACAGGTTCTCGGCCTTTTAACAGAAAAACTGACTTTTTGGACAAATTAGACATGGAACATCATATCATAACCATATTTTGTGTAACACATGTAGTTTTCGATATACAAGATCGATTTAAACACTTTTTGGACCCCTCTCGAAAAATTATTTTTTTTTGTTTCTGTAGTTAGTCAACGCCTTAAATTTATGTCAAAATTAACCCTTATTTACAAATATTTCAAAAACTACTGCACCTAGGCAACCCGTATGTCATTTTTCTTGTCCTTTAGAGCGGCATTTATATATGTTAAAATATACAGAGTGTCGCATCAAGAAAAAGCAGGTTTGGTCCGCTGCGCGTTTGTGAACTACCCTATGTAATTAAAAACATTTTTGGTTGTAGATCTCTTCAGGTCCTAAAATTTTGTAAAGGATTTTTTTGTCTATCGCTTATAGATTGAGCTAGCTATCTTCCGCCCACACACTAATGGGCCACCCTGTATATTATATAACGCTTAATAGCTGTATATCTAGAAATATCAAATATCGAGAGCGTTATAGAAAGATTTAATGTAATGAGGTTAGTTTTTAAAATGATATAAATCTAAGTATATAGGTTAAAAAAAAAATTTCATAGGTTTACACATTGTTTGTTTTGTTTATTAAGGCATCAAAACGGAAATTTTAATTGAATCTACTTAGAAGTTTGGTATATTAAAGACTAATAACATAATCGCGTAAGTTAACCCTATACCAAAATTACAGGGTGTGCAAAAATCCCCATAACAATAAATTTTTTAATAACGCTCTCGATCTTTGATATTTCTAAAAATAAAACTTTGTAAAAAGATGTACTAGTTTTATCAGAATACTATCGTAAACTTACTAAGTACTTATGTAAATAATATATTATTTTTTTTTCATTAATTGGTCGTGTTGATTTATACATAGGTGAAAGCATTAAGCTATGAAATATGCTAATGTGTTCTTTTGTTATTTAGGAGACGCGGAGCTTCTACATTTATCGCCTGAAAAACTATACGAAAGAAAACGCGTGTGCAGTGTACATTTTGTCGAAAACGATTTTGTAAATCCGCAAAAAAGAAATAGACTTAATTACTTCGCGGTTCCGCAAAACTATAAAGAGACACTAGACTTGACTGAATCTTTAGTAGTTGTCCCACCATTGAAGACATATAGTAATTCAAAAATAAATAATTCGCCACGTGATTCTTCAATGGTAGCTGTTGAGCTAAGTAGTTCAAACCAAACAACACACATGTCGCCACAACGGAACACATACTTGGAAGCCATTTCAGATATGCCTACACCATCTCCAAGAACTAAAATGTTACGACGACGACGTGTTCTTTTTCCGAAAATTTCGACAAATTCCTCTGTATCACAATTTAAAAATCTTCTTTCCATACAAAAACGTCAATTGCGTAAGAAAAATTTGACGATTGCAAAACTGAGGCAACAGTTACGCATGCAAAGCAAAATGCGTGAAAGAAAAACAAGTGTTGATATGTTTAGTCTCAAATCAAAATATGCCGAAGCACTTGTTAATATGCAGATACACCACAAACCTGGTCGTCCCTGGACAGAAACTGAAAAGGACTTGAGTCTTTTGTCCTATTATAAATCCCCAAGCGCCTATAAATATTGGCGAAACAATTTAAAAATCTCTATGCCCAGTGTGTCCACTATTCGAGCCTGGATTAGTGACATTCCGTGCCTAGCTGGTTTTAATGAGGGTATTATTGAAGAACTTAAACGAAAAGTATCTACCATGGAAGAAAATGAAAAATATTGCACTCTAATTTTTGACGAAATTTCTATAAAAAAATACCTTCAATATTCGGCAAAATATGATAAAATCGAAGGTTTTCATGACCACGGTGGGAACACAAGGAAAAACATGTTTGGTAGTCAAACAATGCTTTTTTTGTTACGAGGAATATACAAAAATTGGAAATATCCGCTAGCATATTTTGTTTCTGCAACGGCAATGTCGGGCAAAGATCTTAGGCCTAATTTAGAAAATGCGTTAACAATTCTTTTAGATATTGGCCTAAAAGTTGTAGCCGTCGTTTGCGATCAAGGCAAAAACAACCAATCCGCAATGAAAGCTCTAGGGGTGACCAGAGATAAGCCGTTTTTTTATATTGGCCAATCAAAAATATTTTCAATATACGATGCTTTACATTTGATAAAAAATTTTAGAAATAATTTTCTGCATAACAGGTATTTGTTTAAAAACAATTTAGTAAATTTTGATGACATAAGAAACGCATATAGGATTGACCAAAATAGTACTTCAAGCAGAAGTATGATTAAAATTAGTGAAGCCCATCTTAACCCAGATAATTTCCAAAAAATGAGTTGTAAATTGGCTACTCAAGTATTTAGCAATTCTGTCGCCGCAGCTATAAGAACTGCAGTTAGTACTAATGAATTAGTGTCGCCGACTGCATTGCATACCGCAGATTTTATTCAATTTGTTAATAATTTATTTGACACGTTAAATAGTAAAGAGCTCTTCGCGAAGAACCCATATGCTTCTGCCCTTTATAATGAAAGACCCATAATACAAGAAACTATGGAAGGCGCTATTGAAGTAGTGCTGACGTTAGCAAAAGAAGGCAAAGTTGGAGTGTATAGTAGACCTGATTGCTTCGATGGGATGATACAATCTTTAAAAGCAGTTCTTGGGATTTATGAAGAAAATAAAAAATTTGGGTTTCACTACTTATTGACCAATAGATTAAACCAAGATCCAATAGAAAATAAATTCTCTTCATTTAGGCAACGTGGTGGTTATAATCCTAATCCCACAGTAAGAACGTTTCGAACTACATTTCGTTTATCGCTTAAGGTAAATCTTTTAAAACCTACAAATATTTCATCGAATTGTGAAGACGATGAAGAAAGTACTACTCGTATATGTCCGTCATCTGATGTGATGGCTCCGTTTCAGCTTGCACAAGTTGAAGTCCGTACTATGCCAGATACATCATCACCGGCACCTTCTAGTATTTCAGTGAGTTGTGGCTCTGAAGTACCAAAAAGAACAAAAGTTACTTTACAGGATTGTTCTGACACTTACTTTGCAGGCTATTTAATCAATAAAACATTAAATAAATTTAATAATTGCACAAATTGTGCAACTCACCTAATTGATGCGTCAAACATACTTGGGGATAAAAATCAATTATTAATTTTAAACAAGACATATCGTAATGTGTCAACTGGCTTGAAAAAACCAGTCCCTCGGTTAGTAGTTTTTGTGAAAAAATGTTTAGTTTACATACATAAAGTTTTAAATAATAGTCCACACAGAAATAATCTTTCTCAATATATAAAAGAAAAAATTTTAAGAAATTTTATTGCGATATTTCCCCCAGCATGTGAACATCATACCGCATATTTTATTGATTTAATGATTCGGACAAAAATATATAAGGAATGTATATGGAGAACATCTTTTTCAAAAAAAACTATTAGAAGAAAACGAAAGGTAGATATTCTACAAAATTTGTAATATTTCTGCATTTTGTTTTTAAATTCATTTTTTGTCTTTAACGATCAATACATCTTTTAATGATATTTAGCATTCTCTAAATATTTACAAACGAGTCTTTGTGTTTTTTTCAATTTAGAGTAATATGTATTTTGAACTTTCCGATGGAAATTATTGGTTACTTCCCGGACCCAGGGAAAGTATTTCTAAAATATATGACCCGCGTAACGAAACAGAAATTTAATTTATTCCAATAAACTAACCTAACAAACTAACTACTTTATTCAAAAATTAGAAATTAAAAAAATAGGTCTAGGCAAGTGTCAAAACAAAACACTCCAAAATGTATGGGGAATCTAAAAATATAATAATATAGATAAAATTGGTATCAACTTCCGGTATTACCGGACGTCGCACAATTATAACAATATTTTATAGACTGATAATTAGATGACTAACTAACATTTTGAAAACAATTTTTTCCAAAACTTCTAATGTACCAACGACCAGTAATCACCCTATCTGTCCTATGTAAAATAAAAATTTGTCGTTTATTATTTAAACTATCTGTGTTATCCAATAAATTATTCTTACTGAAAAATTTTTCTTATAATATTTTGGCTATACTTATAGCCTGCAAAATAATTGTCAGCACGCAGTCTTACAAAGTAATCTTAAAAGAATGAGGTTGAATCTCTAAATGGTTCGCACTAAAACTACTACTGCAGTAGGAGTTGAATTTGAGGTTGCAATAATTGATCTGAGTGTTATGAGGTCATTGCTGCTTCACAATTGGAAGATGATAGTGGTTTTAAAAGATTTGCTACTCTTCAAGATATTCGAAATGGTGATCTGAAATGTATAGCAGTTGGATTACCATTGTATCCATCTCTAATATATATAATATATGTAAACTTATTTTCGATTGGATATTGGTTAAGTCATTAAAATTTGTAGCCCAATTTTTCTTAATCCTCATACAAACACAAAATTGATTCCATCTTCCATTTTTTTTAGTAGATTTTCGAAGTAATTGCACAAGTGCATCAAAATTACCGATAATTTTACATGACAGCGTTTGAATGTAGTTTTTCCAAGACAACACGCTCGAATGCAAAATTATCTGGTTATTTTGATGCACGAGTGTAATTCGGGGGAATATTTCCCGAATACTGTCGCCACACGTATTGTCTGTTGTGTTTGGTGTTCTTTGGTTCGCTTTCCATCACTTTATTTTCTATAATTCCCAATGAATCACATCCGAATCGAGACATTTTTAAAAATATTTTTTGACTTTACTTGTCAAACTGATTTTATTATTAATTATCATGGATTCACAATGAGATTACCGTGGATACGTAAACAATGCAATCAAAGATTAATCTTTGATGCAATTATCGCAGTGCTCTTTCGGTTTCTACAGTGCAGTTACCGCTGTAATCAATCGATAATTGCACTGCTCTCATAGGATTTTTTACACATGAGGGAAATATTCAAAAAAATCAGTTGTGTCGCCCCAAAACTTTCTCGACAAGATATAATGTAATCAAAAATATAGGCATGACCTGCGTAACGAAACAGAATTTTAATAATTATTATTATTATAATTGTATTATATTAATTATTTCCAATAAACTAATGTAACAAACTAACTACTTTATTAAAAAATTAGAAAACAAAATATTGGCAGAACTGGGACTCGAACCCATGACGGTGCCTAATAATAATAATAATAATAATAAGGTACACACAGCTTAAAGTAGGAACCGTTACTTGCCGAGTTTTATTTAGAGGCAACTTTCTGCAAAAGTGTTCACTTTAGACCCATAAAATGATATTACTTTTATAAGGAAAAAATTTACAGGGAATAGAACATACGAAAGGATTTTTGCTATATAATTCTTTACTATTTAGGGTATCAAATAAATTATTGATAAATTCCACGTAATTTGCTGTGTCTGATGCAGTTTCCGATTCGAACTCGGAGTATAAAGTGTGGAAACCCCTGTATATCCGAAAATAATCGTTATTTTGAAAAAATGTTTAAAGAAAAGTTATTGGGTATAATTTCTGGCACAACCTCCTGATGTTCAATTTTTTATACCGTTAACAGCTTTGTTGCTATTGCAACCAACTTTGTTTTTTTAAATGACATGGTATATTTTTCTTTTCATTTTTAGGTAGACAATTTATTTCTGGATACGACGATCTTAAATTTTTATAGGGTTACATTGGAAAATAATTGAGGAAAACTGTTTTATAAAACAATCATGTTCTTCGTTTACAGTTCATTAAAACTAAATTTTTATAAGACTTGCCATGGAAAACATTGTAGCTGTCAATTGAAAATACTTGTAAAATAAAATACGAACAAATAAAAATTTAATTCAAAAAACCATTAGAAAGAAAATGGAATCCAACAACCTAATATTAAAAACTAGTCCAACATATGTTGAAAATGTTGTCCGTTGATATTTGCGCACAATTGGAGTCTCCTTTCAAATGAATTTCTTACTTTTACTGACATGACAGGTAATATTCTTCTAGATTCTCCAATAACTTTATACCTATTCTGTTTTTAATAATTTCACCACAGATCTTTGAGAAATATCGAAATTATTATCGGAGTCAAAAAAATTTATTAACAAAATTTATATGTTTTTTATGTTATTCGGTAATGAAAAATATGTTTCCATTAAGAAAAAAACGAGTTGACCTTGAGATAACCTTGAAACGGTTGACAAACTCGCCAATGGGTGCCACCATTGTTTTTCCCCCACAATAGCAAACATCTTTTATTTGAACTTGTATAACATGTATAATATGTAATTTAAATCCATTGATATGCTCTTTGTACAATATATTTTTGAAGAGTTAACATGAAAACATGGCTTTTCCACTGATACACCCAAGTTTTTAAGGCTGATTGGTTTTTCATTGATCGCATATAATAGCAACCATTTTTAATCCGCATTCTATAAGAATTTTTATAGCCGCCTCTAAAATATACTTTAAATAAACATGATTAATAGTAATGAATTGCTTGCTACATAATGTAACAAGACAATAAGTTATGTTGGAAATTTGTTTCACACTACCATGCTTTCACCAGACGGGCAGTTTCGTTGATTCACAATTCATCAGTGGTGATCGGCAGGCAGTGTGACCCAAATATTCAACATTTACGAAGAGCTTATACTAGCATGAGAGATGAATGACATATCATAATTACAGGTAGTGTAAGCTCTTTGTAAATGTTGGAAATTTCGGTCACACTGGGTTGTGGATCAACGAAACTGCCCGCCTGATGAAAGTGTGGTAGTGTGAAACAAATTTCCAACATAACTTAAAAAGTCATGTATGTATGTAACAAGCCATTCATTAATAAAGCTTCCCGTCAGGGAATATCTTGTGTTGGCAATAGGATATAATCAGTTGTTACTTCTCGTCCGGCCATCGTCTATCAACTTTCTCTCACCGGGCATATTGCCTGCTCACACTAGATGTCTGCGTAAAATTAAATGTATCCGTTTGGTGGGTAGTTTTGATTACAATAAGTCGGTGCCAAGCCCAAGCTCGAAACAAAATAAATCTATATTTACCTACTACCTATTTGGCTTGGTACCGACTATTATGTGCATTGTTGTCTTTTGAATGATATTTGTATTTTGTTATTTTTCGTATTTTTTATTAGTTCTTTTGACAGCTCTGGTGTCATCAATACACCTGTATCCCGAATTGCACCAAATTGCGATGCTATTGAACAAGCATATAATCCTAAATATAATATTATTTTTGAACTTTGAATGTACATATGAAATTTGTATCTTAAAATTAGTCAAAGAATCACCCTTTAAAGTTTGTACAAGTACTTATGCAACACCCTGTATACATAGATACTTTGATTTGCAATTTGCAAATCTGTTAAACTAGGTAATGCTGTTTTTTTTTATTTACTTTCAAATATGGTGTTATGTAATTGTATTCAAATTAAATGTTTGGGGATGATATTTACGAGTTTTATTTTTTTATATAGAGAAACTGTTATTCAGTTTTTAAGGATCAATCTGAAGCAGACGATTGTACTTGTTAAAACATGAAAAAAGTTATTGTCGTGATACTTTTAACACCCTGTTGGTGGGTTTTTAAAGCTTTTTACGAAACGTGTTAACAATACAATCTACATAAATCGTAATTTTTTTAAAGTTTTATGATCATTGCACAAAAACCAATATTAGGGAGACTGTAAGTTTTTTTTCAATTCGGCGTTGCAGAATTTGAACCTAATTGTGATAATTGTGTTATTTTACTAGTATAGATATTTTTGAGTAAATTAATTCGGTTATAATCGATGAGTAGAATCTTTGGAGTAAAATACATTTCACAAAAACCCTGAACCATGTTTCTCAATAGATTTAAATTTTCATTAAAAACAGATTAAAAATTCTAATTTTTTACATCCTGCATTTCGAAACCGTATTTTTTTAAATAATTATTGTCATGCTGGAAATTTCAAACCTTATTTACTTCAGCAACTTGTAAAAAGCACAGCCTTTTTAATATTAACATTTCTTAAAATCGATAATACGCGATAACGATGACTTTCTATCAATATCACAGAAGGATACATTTATTACGTATATAATTTGTTAGATTTTACATCTCCGAATTGAAACACACGCAAAAAATGTGCATAAAAAAGTTAGGGTAGCATTTCACGCCTGTATGAGTCTGAGATTTATTTTTTCATAATGTTAACAAGTTGAATCTGCTGTTTGAGTTTGATCCTTAAAACTGAATCAGATAATAAGCGGAAGTCCTATCTATAACGCCAAATTTCGTTAATTTAAATATAACTTTTTGATGCATCCTTATATCCGAAATTTAAAATTAAATGACTAAAATAATATTATTTTAGTCATTTAAAATTATTGTCTAAAACATTTAATGAACCAGCCCTGTATATTTATACTATTATAGTAATTTCTTTTATTTTCGTCCATACACATTAATCTTTGCGTAGATAGGTGTACGTATACCATATAATTTTATATTAACCGACAAAAAACACTGCTGCACAGTAGTACATATATGATACCTATAATATAAAAACAAACTCCCACCTCGTAGGGGAAAGTATACTCGTCCTTGTCTAACATTGCCCATATGATTATTTTATTTCAACACAATACATATAACACCATCTACAATTTCCATAATTTCCATGGTTACATGTTTTTCTAATAGATGTAGCTCGTGTCGAGACAGTTTCAATTTTTGTTTTCTTTCCCATATACGCTGACTATCTATTGTGTAGATTAATCTTTGGTTTTGGTTAAGTTTATCTTTAACTTATTTTGCAATAACCAACTGTAATACCTGACAAGATCCCCATTTACTAGTTGTTCAAGATAATCCAAATTAGCATGGCTATACAACAGGACAGTGTCGTCAGCAAAGGTGAAATATCTGGCACTGAGACCAGCATTTTTTAAAGATAGAACATATAATGAATAAAGCAATGGGCCCAAAACAGAACCCTGTGGAACTCCAAAAGCATTCGTTGCGACCCCGCTGACCACACTGCCAATTCTCACGTATTGTTTTCTACCCCTCAAGTACGACTCAATGAGTCTAAAGATAGTCCCCCGAAAACCCATGCCTCTCAACTTAGCCAACAATACATCGCAACTAACCACATCGAAAGCCTTCCGCAGATCTACAAAAACAGCAATAACGATGTTTCTATTATCTAATTCAACTGAAATTTGATTTAGTAAATCCATTGTCGCACTTAGAGTATTACTTTTCTCAATGAAACCGTATTGATATTCATCCAAATGTATGTATTTGCCAATGAATTCAAGCATTCTTTTTTTAATAACTTTTTCAATAATCTTAGAAAATACGCTTAGAACGCTTATGGGCCGATAATTGCCCATTTCATCCTTCGCTCCCGCTTTAAAAATGGGACTAATCCTACTTAATTTTAGTTCTTCTGGAAAATTGCCTGAGATCAAAACATTATTTATTAGCCTAGTAAGCACTTCCAAAATATCATTTTCCAGATTAATAAGATCATAAACTGTAATTTGGTCATGCCCAGGAGCCGAGTTTTTCCTTAGATTTTTTACAATATTTTTAAGTTCAATGTCATTTGTCAAATCAAGAAAGAAACTGTTAGGACAATATATTTCATTAAATTTCAAAACATTTGGATTATTAAGTAAAAGATTTGTTGCTTCTAAATTAATGTCTTCCACAATATTTTTACCTACAGTAGAAAAATATTCATTTATTCTGTTTACAATTTCAAGCGGTTCCGATACTAAATTTTTATCAATTTTTAGTTCTGTTATACTAGTAGATAAGTTTTTATGTTTAACAAAATTATTGATAAAATTCCACTGCTTTCTTGGATTGTTGCCAGTTTCATTCCATTTGTTATTAAAATAATGATTTTTTAACGACTTTATCTTATTATTTACTTTATTTTTAATCATCCTAAATTCAAGATCCACCTCCCTTCGGTTTTCCATACGTTTTCTTTTAAATAGTCTGTCACGTTCTTTAATTAGGTGTAACAACTCACTGGTTACCCAATGATTACCCTCACGACATTTTATCGTCTTCTCATACTCACATTCAGACTTGCACAGTTGTATTACATGTATAAGATCACCAAATGAATTGACATAACTAGTACCTATACTTTCGTGGAACTTCCTCTTAAACTTATCATGATTTATTTTTTTAATTATATTTTTAATCTTTGGTTTATGAATCTTTACGCTCTCCTCCACAGTAATTATCAACTTTCTATGATCCGACAACGCATTCTCTTGCACCAATAGTTTACACTTATTTTTGTAATTATAGGAAGTGGGGATCAAAAATTTTCAAGGTTGGGGAATTTGAAATCAAAAATTTTAAGTCATTTAATTCAGCTTCATGCTCTGAAGTCCAAGAAAATAATACATCTTTTCTAGTCAAGTTTCTCATTTTAGCAGTAATACTAGACAAGTTTGGGATATATTTAGAAAAGAATTTTACCATACCAAGAATTCTTAAAACTTCTGGCCTGTTTTTAGGTGATATTATACAAGAAATAGCATGAACATTCTTTTTATCTGGTTTTATACCCTCAATAGAAACAATGTGATCCATAAAATTTACTTCTTTTAACTTATATTGAAATTTATCAAAGTTAAACTTAATACTGTTTTCTAACGCAGTCTCAAATAGTCTTTTTAAAGCGATATCATGCTCAATTTCGGTTTTTCCGGATATAATCAGATCATCAAAATAAACATCAACATTATCAATGACACCAAAAATTTCCGTGTTGTTACGTTGAAAAATCTCTGGGGCTGAACAAATTCCAAAAGGTAAACGATTAAATTTATACCTTCCCATAGAGGTGTTAAAAGTACATAATTCAGAACTCTCTTTATCTAGAACATGTTGCCAAAATCCATCCTTCATGTCAACTACACTAAAAACTGATTTACCTGACAATTTACTTAAAATATCATTTGCTGTTGGGATTGCAAAATGTTCTCTGCAGATATATTTATTCAACGGTTTCGGATCTATACATAAACGTAACTTATTTGAAGGCTTTTTCTCGACAATCATTAAGTTATTTACCCATTCTGTTGGATAGTCTACTTTTTCAATAATATTTTTTTCTCTAAGGCTCTCTAATGTTTCTTTTAATTTTTCATGCAACGAAAATGGTACTTTTCTACTATACTGCACAACAGGAATTGCATTAGGTGTAAATTTTATATTAGTAAAACCTGGGATTTTTCCTAAACCTACAAAGATTTCTTCATACAAGGAGAATATTTCGTCTTTGTTCTTTGGCAAACTAGAATCCAACTTATTAATTCTTGAAATTAGTTTAAAAGTTATGCAATCAGAAAGACCTAGTAATGGCTCTACTTTTAGATCAACTATGACAAATTTTACTTGGGCGTTAACATTTCTGTACATACAACTTAAAATTATTTCACCTATTGGCTTAATCTTAAAATTACCGTAAGATACTAATGTTACAAACGATTTACGTAAAATAGACTTACTTGGAAGTTAATCTAAACGGTATTTTGGTAAAATACTAATATCTGAACCAGTATCTAACTTGAAATTAATCAATTGTCCTTCAATCGCAATCTTTTCATACCAAGAGTCTTTTGTTTTGTCGGTCCCTGTAGAATTTACAAACAGCTGATACTCTTCTTCACTTTTACCACACTGTTGGTCAACTAACCTGACTTGAACTTCTTCGTTTCTTGTAGGCAGCTTCTTATCTTCTTTTCGCGTTGTCTGTTCATCTCTCTCGTTCGATAACGTCTCTCTTTCTTCTTTCTTACTTGTACAAGCTTTCGCAAAATGGCCTTTTTTCTGACATACTGCACATGTTTTGTTATAGGCTGGACATCTAAGTGGATAATGTTCATATGTACACTTACTGCATTTTATTTTCTTTCCTTTCACTTCTTTTACAGTATGTACTTCTTCTACTTCTTCAGGATTCAACACTTTTATGTGCTGTTTACTTAACTCCACTGTTTTACAATATTGAACAATCTTATGTACTGTTAGTTTCGGCTCTCTTAACAAACGAAGCTTACTTTCATTACATTGAATTCCAACAATAAGTCGATCTCGTATCATCCTTTCCTCAAATGACCTTTTACAATCATCATTCTCGCAGATGAATTCACAAATATTAGCTTGCTTGTTTAACTCGGTTACATATTGATCAATGGATTGACCTTTATCTTGGACAAGAGTGTTAAATCTAAAAGTCTCCATAGCAATTACTTTCTTTGGTAAAAAATAGCTACTAAATGCTTCCATTAACTTCGCAAGAGTTGCTTTTTCGTCGTCATTGAAGGTATTATATATGTCAAGGCCTTCGTCTCCTATGCAACTGAGCAAGTTTGCAATTTTAACTTCTTCAGATTTTTCATTTTTACCAGAAGCAGTCAAATAAATTTCAAATCGCTGCTTCCATCTGTTCCAATTTTCAGCTGGTTTTTCACATTCAAACAGTGAACTAGGGGGTTTAAAATCCATTTCAAGCCGGACTTAACACGATGTTGAAACTTGAAAACTAACTTTTTCTTCTTAATTTTTTAGACACCATGTATTAAATACTTAACTCAAGAAAACTAGTTGGGTTCGATTTAAAGTATTTAATAACAAATAAAATAATAGTAATTAAAATTAAACAAGCGTTCTTAGATTATAACATGTTACTAGTTAGGCGGTTAGGCGCGATCTTCTATCAGTTGACGTTCTGTCGTCTAGCATTGACAGTTCGATTAGAAGTTCGATTACATTGTTGCCACAACTACATAAATATTAGATATATAATACAGAAATGTTTTGTGTCTGTTATTTTTGAGGTTTTACTTTTTATTTCTTATGAAGTATTTAGTGACAGTGACGTCTTGAAAAAATTGAGAACAACAAAAATAAAATAACTTTTCAATTAAACAACGTTTCTTGTTTCCATTACTTTATTAAAATGTTATTAAAAATTAAAATGTGCTGCAAATCGCTGCGCAAGGCCTTCTGTCATTATTTAGATGTTCACGATATTCTTCTTCACTAAATTGCGGGACAGTATCTTCATAATAGCGATAATATTTGAATGAACTGGACTGAACAGTTATTAAAGATTGAACACGTCAACATAAAAATCTAAAATATAACTCAAATTTCTTCAAATGTCTAACTTTTATTAACAACTGTTGCACGACAACAACAGAACATACAACGTAAAATTAAAATATTCCGGCATCCAGCTATGCGATTCTATTTTGGTTCTATTTTGCGTTCGCGGTGATTACAGTTATGAACGTTCGAACCGCGCCTGCGCTTTAAAACAAGTTCTGTGACGTCACGATTCAGTTCAGAATCAATTCAGAATCGTGGCCGCGAACGAAGCTATTATACGGACCTGCGCCACTGCGAAACCGGATATACTAGTCCACCATATGCAACATCCATTCTGGTCAGCATATGTTGCTAGTATAGTCCTTCCTGTCCCTTTTTATTCAAAGCTCGTTACTGACAAATACATACGGTTTGCTCTCTCTAGTGCATTATTCCCTCACCGCAGTGTTGCCAACTCGTGGGAGGTTTCATGATTCGTGGAAAATTTACAAATTACAATACCTATTCGAGGGAAATTTCTTCTAGTCCATATTATTATTATTATTTCGTTACATAATTTGTCCAATAATGGATAATAGTTGGTCAAACTATAAAATCCCAGACGAGAATAATAATTTATGACGGAGTAGAATAATACTAACATCAACTCCACGAGATGTAACATATTGTGTCATATGAGTAACTTCCCGTTTGATTGAGTTTAGAAATTCGGTAAATGTATGTCGTGTAAGAATAATTTTCAAGGTTAATTATTTATTTTTGCAATAGTACCTTGGAAATACCATTTCCCTATATTTGTGTTATGCAATGAAAATACGTTTTATATGTTGGATCATAATGATTCTTAGCATTCGTCGGGAAAAAGTAGAGTTTTGGCATTCATATGGCGAATTTTGGTTTTCAAATGTTGGCAACACTGCCTCACTATATCTCTGAGAGTCTGGCCTATGGCTGTGACCTGTGACATAACCTCAACATTGTTTTATTTTTGCTACTGTAATAAATTTATTTATTCTGGAGTTAGTTTAAAAGTTATT
This sequence comes from Apoderus coryli, assembly GCA_911728435.2. Classification (NCBI taxonomy): domain Eukaryota; kingdom Metazoa; phylum Arthropoda; class Insecta; order Coleoptera; family Attelabidae; genus Apoderus; species Apoderus coryli. The sequence continues at coordinate 1,517,469 of OU452204.1, read as the reverse complement.
GTAAAGGTAACGTTATTATTTAATACAATACATTTTTAAAGTATATTCTGATTGAATAATAAAAATATTTCTTATATTACTTATATAACAAGACTTTATAACGCGAGAGTTTGTCATATTATTTTACTCTCGATTTTACCTGATAATATGCACATACTAGTCAATTTAGTTGGATATTTGAAAAACTCAAGTCGGCCAGTGGAGTATTACTGAATCCGAAGGTATATTGTTTTAATTACAAATACATAGTCCACGAGCACGTAATTAAAATAATTTCAACTGTCTAAAATGATCGCTAGATGGCGTAATTTGTATGGTACCTCAAAAATTGTGACAGGTAAATTGTGGGTATGTTTTTATGATTTGTGTGAAGTGAAAAGTGAATATAGTAAAACGGCATTCTATTTGGACCACAGAAATCTATATATAATCTATATACTCTATATAATATAAGAATGCTGCGCCGTCAGATGATTTTCGAAAATTGGTTTAAAATATATCTGTGGTCTAGAACACATCTATTTCGTTGAAACCCTTGAATATTTGGCTCTTAAATATAACGTACTTTTTGTGTAAATATTCACTTGTGTTATTGTTAATCAAGTTATGCCACTTATTCAAAATATAAGATTAATAAAAATATGTTTGGAAAGATAGGCAGGGAGAAAATATTTTTTTTTCTATGGGTCCGTTCGACATGAGTCCCCGGTTTCACTGCAGCCTCAATGGGCTTATTGTGAAAAGTCTCCGTATTTTATGCCACCCAATCCAACAACCCTGCACTAACTTGTGGAGGTTCAGTTATGTGATGGTTCTCAATATCTGCTGACGCAAACAGCGCATGCTCAAAATTACCGTGTCGCCTTCGCTGTAAGACTACACACTCACATATCACATGGTAAGCTGTTTCAACTGTCCCATTACGCAATCTACATTTCAGGTCACCGTTATACAGCCCCATCTTATTTAGGTGGCTTCACAGTGCGCAATGCCCAGTGAGGAAGGAGTGCTATAGTTCCCCTATAGTGTCCCGGGACCCACACTAGATTAACCCTATTGTGGTCCGCCAAGGCCCTAAGTTCTTTTTGGCATTCCCATACCAGTTTAGTTGTAACCTTAGGTCTTTTCAGCGCTTGTTTCAGAGAGAAATTACCTTACTCCAATATACATTTGGATTTATAATTTTTTGGATCAATCGTTACTTTTTTCAAGTCTTACCTGAACAATTTTTTGTGAAAACTAATAAATGTTCACAAATATTATGTTCTGTAACAAGTGAGAAATGGGGCATATTCTGCACGAGTGGAATTTCGCGCCGATCGGCTAGGGAAACGGTCTACAACTGCAGAATAGTGTTACGAACTATATGTACTTTTTCTACTACTGCAATCGAAATAGCGATTTAGCTTAATGTGTGCATAGTACAAATTATGTCTTTTCGCTTGATATTTTTTATAACAATTTAACGAGATTTTAATCTCGTTAAATTTTATACAGGGTGAGTCACGAGGAACTGTACATACTTCTACCATAAGTAGAGGCACATTAGGGGATCATCAAATGACCATTAAAAACTGTCTCCTTGTTTTCATTATTAATATACAGGGTGAATTATGGATATTCACCAAAACAATGTTTCGTCATATCTTTTCAATGATTAAGTCGATTTATCTCATTTTTTTATAAAAGTGTGTATTGGTGCCTGGCAACTAACTGACATATTCAGAATTGAGAAAATCCAGGTCCGTCTTCGAGAAAATTTGTGGGACTGCTTCATATTCAACACTTCACCCTGTATATGGTTTTTCAAAAATTTTATATAATTTTTTCAGAGGGCATAAATAGACAGTTAGACCTGGGTATTTGAATTTTTTGTTACATTCACCCAACAGTTCCAATTAAAGATTCATTTTAGAGCCAAATTGAAAATTGGCAATAATGAAGTATCTTACTGTACAATAATGTTTAGTTATTAAAAAGAAATCTTCAAAATAGACACAAACGACACATACAGTGCTCCAGTATGGTAAATACCATAATTTGAATTGATTTACAGGGCCGGATTTAAAAATCTGGCATATCTGGTTCATCCCAATAATTCACCCTGTATGTAACTTTTTCCACCCGTAATAGACAGAAAACAAATAAAAAATGATTGTAATAACCTAGTTTCCTTATTTGTTTGAGGAAAACTCATGTGTCTAATTATTTTAATCGGAATGAAATGAACAAGCCAGGGAAATGTTTATTCATAAATTAAGAAATAAAATAAAAAACAATAATCAAACAATAAAACAGTTTTAACAATGTGGAACAAAGTAAAAAACAATTTAATAAACCTTACGATTATAAAAGATGTTCAAAATGAAATCCATCTGCCTTAATACACTTTTCTTGACGAATGTTTACATGTGTAATAGATTTTCTGATTGTCAATGGGTCATTTCTGATAATATTAACAGTGAATAATTCTGCGTTAATGAGCTGTTGTGTTTTATAATCGTAATGTTTGATAAATTGTTTTTTACTTTATTCCACATTGTTAAAACTGTTTTATTGTTTGGTTATTGTTTTTTATTTTATTTCTTAATTTATGAACAAACATTTCTCTGGCTTGTTCATTTCATTCCGATTAAAATAATTAGACACATGAGTTTTCCTCAAACAAATAAGAAAACTAGGTTATTACAAACATTTTTTATCTGTTTTCTGTCTGTTACGGGGGAGAAAGTTACATACAGGGTGAATTTTTGGGATGAACCAGATATGCCAGATTTTTAAATCCGGCCCTGTAAATCAATGTAAATTATCGTATTTACCATACTGGGGCACAGTGTGTGTCGTTTCTGTCTATTTTGAAGATTTCTTTTTAATAAATAATCATTATTGTACAGTAAGATACTTTATTATTGCCAATTTTCAATTTGGCTCTAAAATGAATCTTTAATTAGAAATGTGAAGTGAGTGTAACAAAAAATTCAAATACCCAGGTCTAACTGTTTATTTATGCCGTCTGAAAAAATTATATCAGATTTTTGAAAAATCATATACAGGGTGAACTGTTGAATATGAAGCAGTCCCACAAATTTTCTCAAAGACGTACCTGGATTTTCTCATTTCTTAATATGTCAGTTAGTTGCCAGGCACGAATACACACTTTCATAAAAAAATGAGATAAATCGACTTAATCATTGAAAAGATATGACGAAACATTGTTTTGGTGAATATCCATAATTCACCCTGTATATTAATAATGAAAACAAGGAGACAGTTTTTAATGGTCATTTGATGATCCCCTAATGTGCCTCTACTTATGGTAGAAGTATGTACAGTTCCTCGTGACTCACCCTGTATACCTTGGCCGCAAAAAGTCTGCATCAAATGAGAATTTTCTTTTATAATTAGCGAAAAGGGAAATTTGTTGACGCAGTTAGTTGTTGCTTGCCTAAAAAAAAATCAGGCATACTATAGTACTATCGCGATCTGCTTTACCTATAAAATTTGACATATTTTATTAAAAATCCCAAAAGTACCCTTATTGATTAAAATATTGAAAAAACTTGTTTGAAAAAGTTTGCTTTTATATTTCCTATCGAGGTCTAACAATGTAGTCAATCTGAAGATTTTCTTTTTTGTCAAATTTTAGAAAACTTTGACCAGACCCTGAATATTAACTTCTACGTAATATGCTGCAACATTATTTGATCTTACATAATCTGACTAATGCCAATTTTTGCAAATAGTTTCATTCATTCAATTTATTCTGCTTCAAAAACTGATATTCGAAGTCCAAAGTACGTATACTCTTTGATACAAAGTATATTTATTTGTAAGAGTTTTACGAATAACGCCATAATATGTTTATTGTTCTTAAGTGCTAAAATGCAATTTAAGCAGATATCACTTATTTGCAAAAATAGGCATTAGCAAAGTTGATATACAGGATCTATTTAAAATTTTCCAAAATTTAGCAAAAGCAATTAGTAGAGTGACTAAGTGTTTGATTTTAATAGAAGTTGCAAAAATGAACAACTTTTTGCTATAATTTTTTTTGAAAGTTTTATTATATACCTAAGGGCGATTTTGGGCACGTTTAGATAATAAACTGTTGCCCTCGAGGCACGAATAGCTCTCCATATTTAAGTGTAAAAGTAATAATTTTATGACCTTTTTGTCATTTATCTAAATTTAATAAATTGTTGTTTTGTTTTAGACATCAACTATTTTTTTTAAGTATCGGGTTTTGTGCCTTTTTCTTCTCTTTGGAGGCACTATTTATACGCAGATATTTTATATTTCAGATCTAGGCCAAATTCTTGTACGCAAAATAATTGATTTTTTTTTAGTTTTATTATAAAATTTATTTTGCCCCATTTTCTACTATTTACGAACGCCTATGTAAACAAAATTGTTATGCTGCATGTTGTAGGTTATCCGTTAAGTGGTTTTTGAGTTATCACGGATACAATTTTTTCCTGACCCTTTTATAGAATTTTCACGGACGCCTATGGAACATTAATTTTTGTCGTGTATTTTTAACACCAATTCAACTAGTTAAATATAAAATTTTTTACATTTTAATTTTTTTTTCATTTTACCCCTTTTTTTTACTATTTACGAACGCCTATGTAAATAAAAATTTTATGCTGCATTTTTTAGGTTATCTTATATAAAAGCTATATATAATTAGCCAATTTTTCTGGTATATTTGGGAAACATTTTTTTTTCGTTTTTGACTCTTTTTTTAAGACTATTTTCGAACGCCTGTGTGAACTAATTCTTTTATGTAACATTTTTTATGTTATATTCTATCACACCTATAAAAAATTATTCAATATTTCGGATAAGTTTAAGAACTATAATTTTTTTAATTTTTGAACCCTCTTTTAAACCCCTTGCCTACGCTCAATGTTAATCGCCACCTATAAATAGCCTGTAGTATTTTCGTACCAAATGTGGTTAAAATCCGTTAAGTGGTTTTTGAGTTATCACGGATACAAATTTTTTCTGACCCTTTTATAGAATTTTCACGGACGCCTATGGAACATTAATTTTTGTCGTGTATTTTTAACACCAACTCAACTAGTTAAATATAAAAATTTTTACATTTTAATTTTTTTTATTTTACCCCTTTTTCTACTATTTACGAACGCCTATGTAAATAAAAATTTTATGCTGCATTTTATAGGTTATCTTATATCAAAGCTATATATAATTAGCCAATTTTTCTGGTATATTTGGGAAACGTTTTTTTTTTTCGTTTTTGACCCTTTTTTTAAACTATTTTCGAACGCCTTTGTGAACCAATTCTTTTATGGAATATTTTTTAGCTTATATTGTATCACAACTATGAAAAATTATTCCATATTTTTTGACCCCATTTCCACTATTTACGAACGCCTATGAAACTAGGTTATTCATGACACATTTTATAGGTTATATTCTATCAAAACTATCAATAACTAGTTAATATTTCTGCTATTTTTAAGAAATACGTTTTTTTTAAATCTTTTTTACCCCATTTTACACTATTTTCGAACGCCAATGTGGTCTAATATTTTATGTTCAATATTTTAGGTTATATTCAATTAAATGCGTAAAAAATTATGCAGTATTTCGGATAAGTTTAAGAACTATGAGTTTTTTTAATTTTTGAACCCTCTTTTAAACCCTTTGCCTACGCTCAATGTTTCCCAAAATCTAATCAGCTCCTTGCCATGTCCAATAGTATTTTTGTACCAAATTTGGTTAAAATCTGTTAAGCGGTTTTTGCGTTTTCGTGGATACAGACAGACAGACATTTTTTTAGCTCTCCATATCATATATGTAATATATGTATATATGGAGACTATTAGTTTCATGAAAAAAAAATTTTTTTTAATTTCACCGGAAATACTTCTTTTTGGTCATTTTATACATAAATAAGTAGTTTTAAAAAATTGTCTGTCTGTCTGTCTGTCTGTCTGTCTGTCTGTCTGTCTGTATCCACGAAAACGCAAAAACCGCTTAACAGATTTTAACCAAATTTGGTACAAAAATACTATTGGACATGGCAAGGAGCTGATTAGATTTTGGGAAACATTGAGCGTAGGCAAAGGGTTTAAAAGAGGGTTCAAAAATTAAAAAAATTCATAGTTCTTAAACTTATCCGAAATACTGCATAATTTTTTACGCATTTAATTGAATATAACCTAAAATATTGAACATAAAATATTAGACCACATTGGCGTTCGAAAATAGTGTAAAATGGGGTAAAAAAGATTAAAAAAAAACGTATTTCTTAAAAATAGCAGAAATATTAACTAGTTATTGATAGTTTTGATAGAATATAACCTATAAAATGTGTCATGAATAACCTACTTTCATAGGCGTTCGTAAATAGTGGAAAAGGGGTCAAAACATAAAAAATATATATTTCCTAAACTTATTCGAAATATGGAATAATTTTTCATAGTTGTGATACAATATAAGCTAAAAAATATTCCATAAAAGAATTGGTTCACAAAGGCGTTCGAAAATAGTTTATAAAAAAAGGGTCAAAAACGAAAAAAAAAAACGTTTCCCAAATATACCAGAAAAATTGGTTAATTATATATAGCTTTGATATAAGATAACCTAAAAAATGCAGCATAAAATTTTTATTCACATAGGCGTTCGTAAATAGTAGAAAAAGGGGTAAAATAAAAAAAAATTAAAATGTAAAAAATTTTATATTTAACTAGATGAATTGGTGTTAAAAATACACGACAAAAAGTAATGTACCATAGGCGTCCGTAAAAATTCTATAAAAGGGTCAGAAAAAATTTGTATCCGTGATAGCTCAAAAACCACTTAACGGATTTTAACCACATTTGGTACGAAAATACTACAGGATAATTATAGGTGGTGATTAACATTGAGCGTAGGCAACGGGTTTAAAAGAGGTTTCAAAAATTTAAAAAATCATAGTTCTTAAACTTATCCGAAATATTGAATAATTTTTTATAGTTGTGATAGAATATAACCTAAAAAATGTTACATTAAAGAATTAGTTCACACAGGCGTTCGAAAATAGTGTTAAAAAAGGGTCAAAAACGAAAAAAAAAATGTTTCCCAAATATACCAGAAAAATTGGCTAATTATATATAGCTTTGATATAAGATAACCTAAAAAATGCAGCATAAAATTTTTATTTACATAGGCGTTCGTAAATAGTAGAAAAAGGGGTAAAATAAAAAAAAATTAAAATGTAAAAATTTTTATATTTAACTAGTTGAGTTGGTGTTAAAAATACACGACAAAAATTAATGTTCCATAGGCGTCCGTGAAAATTCTATAAAAGGGTCAGAAAAAATTTGTATCCGTGATAACTCAAAAACCACTTAACGGATTTTAACCACATTTGGTACGAAAATACTACAGGCTATTTATAGGTGGTGATTAACATTGAGCGTAGGCAAGGGGTTTAAAAGAGGGTTCAAAAATTTAAAAAAATTATAGTTCTTAAACTTATCCGAAATATTGAATAATTTTTTATAGGTGTGATAGAAGTTAACCTAAAAAATGTTACATAAAAGAATTAGTTCACACAGGCGTTCGAAAATAGTCTTAAAAAAAGAGTCAAAAACGAAAAAAAAATGTTTCCCAAATATACCAGAAAAATTGGCTAATTATATATAGCTTTCATATAAGATAACCTAAAAAATGCAGCATAAAATTTTTATTTACATAGGCGTTCGTAAATAGAAAAAAAAAGGGGTAAAATGAAAAAAAAATTAAAATGTAAAAAATTTTATATTTAACTAGTTGAATTGGTGTTAAAAGTACACGACAAAAATTAATGTTCCATAGGCGTCCGTGAAAATTCTATAAAAGGGTCAGGAAAAAATTGTATCCATGATAACTCAAAAACCACTTAACGGATAACCTACAACATGCAGCATAACAATTTTGTTTACATAGGCGTTCGTAAATAGTAGAAAAGGGGGCAAAATAAATTTTATAATAAAACTAAAAAAAAATCAATTATTTTGCGTACAAGAATTTGGCCTAGATCTGAAATATAAAATATCTGCGTATAAATAGTGCCTCCAAAGAGAAGAAAAAGGCACAAAACCCGATACAAAAAAAAAAAAAATAGCTGATGTCTAAAACAAAACAAAAATTTAGATAAATGACAAAAAGGTCATAAAATTATTACTTTTACACTTAAATATGGAGAGCTATTCGTGCCTCGAGGGCAACAGCTAGTTAAAACTACTTATTTATGTATAAAATGACCAAAAAGAAGTATTTCCGGTGAAATTAAAAAAAATTTTTTTTTCATGAAACTAATAGTCTCCATATATACATATATTACATATATGATATGGAGAGCTAAAAATGCCAAACTTAATATATGTAAACCAAGTCGTACAACTATCGTGATATAGGTACCCAATTGGGTTCGATAAAAATGATTTATGGCTACATTTTAAAAATATTGTGAATCTATACAGGCTGTCCCAAATATAAGAAATGAATGTGTTTTTTTAAATGGAATGCCCTGTATATGAATATATTTTTAGATTCCCGGTTCAAAATAAACCTAACTTTCATTAAAGTGCATCTCACCTAAAACTGACAGTTTTTTTAAATATTTTAATTTTTATAAAAATATAGACATAATTTGAATGAAAAAATTCACACCTTAGGTTTTGGAACTAATAATCGCACTTATTGGGTTTTGGAACTGTAATTTAAACCACTCCTATTCATACAATCCATACAAAAATTGCATGTGTTTTCCTTTTGAGTCAAAATGAAAAAAACAAATTTCGTACTTAAAAACCGGTCTATTGAAGTTTTGATAAGGTTATATAGAAAACACAAAATACTTTTAAATTTCGAAATTAAAAAGAAATTATAAATATTCTTCAGCCTATGCTGGAATTTCTTCAAAATCGTCAGCATCAGATTGTCCATTATTAGTCATATCATTACGTATTCTAAAGTAGGTCCTTATAAAACTTCATCAACCTTCGACTGTTTTAAGGGATTTCCTCTTGCGATTCTTTCAGGATTCAAAGATGCTAACGAAAATATCACTTTTAGCGTAAATGATTGACAAAAATGAAAGAAATCAGCTTATTAGAACCGTTAAAATAAACATGCAAATAGGGTGTTATGAACACAGATCTAGTTCTAGATCTGTGGTTCTGAAACTCAGTTTAGCACAGAACATTAGCGTAGTATGTTTTATTTTGGACTACATAATATAGCGAGTTTTGGAACTGTATTACAGTTATACATAGGGGGTTTTTCAGGGAAACGTCTATTTTATGGCTGATTCCTCGCATATTATACAAAAAAATTATATTTTTAGAAAAATGGACTTCGGGGGTTTGGGAAACTCATAATATACAACATATACAGGGTATTAGTAAATAAGTGCGACAAACTTCAGGGGGTATTTCTGCATGAAAAAATAATGACAGTTTGCTATATAAACTTATGTCCGCAAATGCTTCGTTTTCTGAGATACGGGGTGTTAAAATTTTTCTTAAAAACTGAAGATTTATTGATTGCTCTAAAACCGGTGGAGATATGCAAATGAAATTTAGTGAGTTTTAACAGGTAGTTATTGCACATTTTTTGGCAAGCAATTAAGAATTTTATGTTCATCAGTGGCGTGCATACGGGTAATGATCTCAATATTTTTAAAGAAAAAAATGGTACGCCATTGGAATTTTTCAAATAAAAAATCATTTTGCATTTCCTCGTTCAATTTGTGATAAAAAATCTCTCTTGCTTTTTTATCGTAGGGGGCATCGTCTTTGTGCAAAAAATAAAATATCTTACCGCGTATTTTTAATTTCTTTAATACATTATCAAGAACTATCTAATACAATAAACATTAAACCAAAACAATAACAGAAAATACCACTAATAATAAAGAAACGCTAATTTGACATTTCGTTGAAATATTCGTATTTAACAGAATGTTGACAGTAGCCTACTAGCGGCGCCGCGAGATGTTTTATTTTTTTACACAAATGCCCCCTACGATAAAAAAGCAGGAGAGATTTTTTATCACAAATTGAACGAGGAATTCCAATGATTTTTAATTTGAAAAATTCCAGTGGCGTACCTTTTTTTTTTTCTTCAAAAAAATTGAGATCATTACCCGTATGCGCGCCACTAATGAACATAAAATTCTTAATTGCATGTCAAAAAATGCTCTTAAAACCCACTAAATTTCATTTGCATATATCCACCGGTTTCAGAGCAATCAATAAATCTTCAGTTTTTAAGAAAAACTTTAACTGTATCACAGCAGAAAACGAAGCATTTGCGGACATGTGTTTATATAGCAAACTGTCATTATTTTTTCATGCAGAATTACCTCCTGAAGTTTGTCGCACTTATTTACTAACACCCTGTATATATCTATTATAAATATTAATATTAAGAGTGGGTAATTATTATTACAGAAAAGGAGTAGTTTATTACCGATTCTTTTGTCACGCATTGGATGGGAACAACCATAAAACCAATTTTTTCTGTTGCAAATTATAATAAATGTATAATATTAACATAATCAATACATAACCTCTGTCTGCTTCAAATAAAACAAATACAAATATTCCACATACCAAATAATTATTCTGATCACTCTATCAAGACAGTGGTGTCTTTTCATTTTGGAGTAGATTTACAGCAACGGACAAGTGTGTGGCTTCTTGTTTATGTTTCTTAAGCCCGCTTTAGCTAACGTTTTATGTATAACGCAGTGAATATGATTATTCGTAGTTTTTGTCACAGTTTTAGTGTATAATGCATAACAAAAGCGAGCGTTTATCCAACATATAGTCCTAAAAACAAGCATAACCAAAGTGCTGAGCCAATCAAAATCTGTATATTATGCGCATGCGGGCAATAATACACAACATGATTATTTTTATTTGGGCCATACCAAACAATAAACATTATTCTATGTTACCAAACATTTAAAACAATTTTGTAAATTTGTCCACAATTTTGCATCATACTTCATAGATCTCCTATGTTATGTAACACAAAATGTAATATACATTCAGCAGTTTTATTTTTAAAAGTGTTGTGTACACTTTCGATACCGATACCTAAGAGTAAAGATACTTTTTAGACAAGTATCGGTAGAATCCATACTTGGCAAAAATTACGGGTATCGGAATCGATACTTTTTACTATTTTCGCATTCCTAGTTCCTTCCTCTTCTTCTATTATATGTCCTGAACTTCTGGGTTATTCGGCCAGATTAGGGAACACTTGTTACCTCGACAGGTGCGTGTACTAGGAGAAAAAAATAAGTAGAAGTCCTCAGCAAAGTGAATCTGGGTGAGATCCCATAACTTCTACTTTACACATAAATACAACTTTAGGGAGCAATCCTCTAGAAAAGCGCATAAACATCTAACATCTTCTACAGAAAGAAACTCAAGATGCAAGATGGATGAAGTAACTAGGGGGGCACAGGAATGTATGGATGAAAACTGAAGGTAAAAGGAAGCGGAACGTACATGAAATAATCTACATTCAAGCTGTTTATCTTTTTTTATAGGTTACATTTTATATTGTTTTTTTAAGCTCGCCTGCGGACCTGCGCATATTACATTGCCATTTGTCGTAATGCATAATCCATAAAAGTTGAAATAATTGAACTTTCACAAAAAACTGTTTTAGTCACAAGGACTCGGACGTAGTCGTCGGCTTTCGGAAACGTCATTGCGGGAAATTCAAACTACGGCATAATTTTGTTCATAGGAGAGACATAATAATAATATTTTCATAATTTATTTCATAAAGTTAATGAAATTTCAATTATTAATCCTTATAAAATTGTATATACAGGGTTATTCACGATTTATGGCGCGGAATATTGTGGACAAACTACGTGACTTTTAAATAGTTTCATTTGATGGACATGTGGGCATCTACTATGGCTACTTTTTAAAATTGGTTTAGTATTATACAGGGTGTCCCCGATAACCTAAAATTATCAAAGTTATGTTTTTTTAAATGGAATGCCCTGTATATTATTGCACTCTTAGATCCTCTGATCAAATTAAGTGTCTGTTTCATTAACCCTTAGAGGCACAACTAAATAATTTTATTTTTTAGCTATGCTGCACGAAAAAAATAAACTGGTGTTTTTTTACTTTAAATGCGTTTATTTAAAAAATATTACAAATGTTAATATAAATCAACTTTTTTAAACTTAATTGTATACTCGGTAAAGTGGTGGGGGGGTGGTCCCAATTTTGTACCACTATGCCTGAAAGTTTGTATTACTTTTAGTGAAACATAATAGAATAATAGAATTTAGAATAAGATGATATTTATTCTAAATTCTTACCTTTTGATGGTATTGTTGGAAACATGTCCTGGACTTTGACAAGCACAAAGGTACCTTGCACACTGAACAGGTCCACTCTGTTCGTATCTGTACCTCTTTAGTGCTGCATACTGCACAGCGTCTTCTGGTGCTTCTCTCTGGCTGATGGGCTGAACTCTCCAGTCTAATTTCCGAAGATACGGCCAACCGTATTAAAAAACATAAGCCAACTTATGTTTTTTAATACATAGTGGAGAACTATTCCTAATAGTTTTAAGGTTAACCGGCTTCTCAGCAACTAATCCACCGACTACTGCTCTTCTAAAATCTTTATGAGATATCTGTTGCCCATTTAATTTTACAGTATATATGAATTTACTACGCAAATGTCAATGAAATGAAAGAATATACGATGCCACCATTTATGACTACGTCGATCTAGTCCAAAGTTAGATTTAAGTTGGTCCAATTTATCTACGAACCCCATATTCATATTATAGTCCAATAAAATACGAGGACAATTTACATCTTCGATTAGCCCATTTCGCGATTTTCTTCTGACGGTTGAGAAAATTTGAGGATTGTGATAATTAGACAACAGATGCACACTTCTTTTGTCTTTCCACTTGAAAATTGACAAACCCGTGTCACTTATTTTCCAGTCCGTGTCCCCACGTTTTAGGGTTTTATCTGTTCTCATCTCTGGAATATTTTTCCTATTGAAAAGGACTGTACCACATGTCCAGATTGACACGTTTTTCAAATCTAGAAGTAGTTTATAAGAACAGAAATAATTGTCTATAAATAGACGATGATTTTTGTGTTCTAACCCTCTCATTAAGTCTTTGACAACTCTTTCCCCTAAATTTTTCTCCGGTTTATCTCCTACCTTTCCGGTATAAATCTGAAACCTGTACAAATAGCCGGATTGATCGGCGAGACACCAGACTTTGTAACCCCTTTTAATTGGCTTTTTTGGTAGATATTGTTTTATCGAACTCCTACCTTTGAACCGAATCATAGATTCGTCTATTGCTAGTTTTTCTTGTAGATCATAACACCTTTCAATATTTTCAGAAATATTATTCAAAAAAGGTCGCCGCTTGTAAAGCTTGTCATAGTTTGGTTGATTTCTACCAGGCATAAGACTATTGTTATTTAGATGGATATGGCTGATTAGCCATCCAAATCTGTTTACTGACATTAATTTGCTTATATATTGATCATGGAGGTCTGGACTAGAACTCCAGTAGTCTCTGTAGCTGGGCAAAGGTTTTATGCCCATCAACATGTTGATACCCAGAAAGACCTTAATTTCGCTAAAGTTCGTTGGAGTGAACCGCTTTCCTTCCTGCGTGGCATATAAATTAGTCTCAAAAACAATGCGATTGATAATGTCATCGGTAATAAGGCAATTAAAATATTTATATGGCGTTGGATTTTGAATGCCATTGATTACATCTGTTGGGCCTCCTCGGTGAGTGAATTGGGGATCCACATTTACCCAACCATCCTTTTTCCAAACAGGTCGACGAAATTCTTGTTGATGTGGTTGATCTCCAATGATTTGTTGACGTAAAATGGAAAGTGGTATGTCGTCTTCCTCACACTCTTCAGCTTCGTCATTCGGTACATCAGAGTCATCTGAAATTAACATTTGCTCTTGCAATGTTTGCTCTGGATCATCATAATCGGCATCCACAATAGATTCTTGATCAGACGGTATGTTAATTTCTTCGATTTCTTCTAGAAGATTTTTGTAGGACCAATTTTTCAATCTGAATGGCAGTTCGTCCATTGTCACTGGAATAATATTCACAATCCGTAATAAAAATGACCAGTTTACCACAATAGCTATCCCTGTAGCACAGTGGTATAATTAATGTACCACCTCAAAAGTAGCTAAATTAATGATCATCTTATTTAGGTACTCACCAATTAAAAGAACAATAGTTTATTACATCACAATAAACAAGAAATAGCGAATATTACAAACTTATTACAGTTTTTTACTTAAAAAACAGGAGATTTATACGTAGCACACCGTTCACTGAAATCAACAAAGTTATAAACATAATAACATAACCTAAAAGCTACGAGATGTGCACCGTCGATAGAGATTTATTGCCGGCATTGTTTGAATGGTGGAGACGCATGTGGTTCAATTTTTATGCCTTCGTGTGGCCAACAATATAGTATTGAAAATGTGGTACGAATATTGTACCATTGTGCAATATAGGCAGGTGAAATGGTGGTACAATTTTTGTATTAGCAAGCCTCTAAGGGTTAAGGTTAAGGCCAATAAAGAATTTTGATGACATTCTCCAAGGATCAATATCATATCAATACGTTCTTCTTTTGAATAAATAATCTTCATTTTAACAAAATAACACCAAAACTAACAATTGTACGTCAATAATAACACTAGTAAAGCATGAACACTAAATTAAATTGACAGATAAAAGAATTTATTGGACATTTCTGATTCCATAGGCGACTAGATACATTAAAACATTTATTTAAAAACGCCAAATGGTGTACAAAACAATTATTTGGAGTTTTCTTCCACCCTACACCCTAATACCATTCGACAGGTAATTAGTAAGTACATTGATAGGTAAGCTCAGAAATATGACGTTCCATTTACATTAATGAAGTTATAGCAACTTAAAGTTCTTATTTGAGTAGTTTTAATTTTTGGACACCCTGTACAAGATTGCCAAAGGTTTAGGTATTACACACCTTAAAGAAACAGACACTTAATTTGATCAGAGGATCTAAAAGTGCAGTAATATACAGGGCATTCCATTTAAAAAAACATAACTTTGATACTTTTAGGTTATTTGGGACACTCTGTATAATACTAAACCAATTTTAAAAAGTAGCTATAGTAGATGCCCACATGTCCAACAAATGAAACTTTTTAAAAGTCACGTAGTTTGTCCACAATATTCCGCGCCATAAATCGTGAATAACCCTGTATAATATGCGATTATGTCAATAGTTTGAATTTTCTCGAAATAACATGATTCCGAACGCCGACGACCATAGCCGAGGCTGTCGCTATTCTTACTACAACATTCAAAGTTATGACTATTAAGGCTGGTTTACCCAACGAATAAGCATAAGAATATGATTAGTGTATAGTTATAGTCACAAGCACAACAAGTTAAAATACACTATGTCAAATGGTATCGTTTATACAACGTTTAGTTTACAAGTTGTTATGATTTATAATAGTCATAAATTTGAATCTTGTAGTAAGAATAGCGACAGCCTCGGCTATAGTCGTCGGCATTCGGAATCATGTTATTGCGATAAAATTCAAACTATTGACATAATCGCATATTATATATATAATAATTAAACTTTATGATATAAATTATGAAAATATTATTATTATGGCTCTCCTATGAACAAAATTATGCTGTAGTTTGAATTTCCCGCAATGACGTTTCCGAAAGCCGACGACTACGGCCGAGTCCTTGTGACTAAAACAGTTTTTTGTGAAAGTTCAATTATTTCAACTTTTATGGATTATGCATTACGACAAATGGCAATGTAATGTGCGCAGGTCCGCAGGCGAGCTTAAAAAACCAATTTAAAATGTAACCTATAAAAAAAGATAAACAGCTTGAATGTAGATTCATTTCATGGACGTTCCGATTCCTTTTACCATCAGTTTTCATCCATACATTCCTGTGCCCCCCTAGTTACTTCATCCATCTTGCATCTTGATTTTCTTTCTGTAGAAGATGTTAGATGTTTATGCGCTTTTCTAGAGGATTGCTCCCTAAAGTTGTATTTATGTGTAAAGTAGAAGTTATGGGATCTCACCCAGATTCACTTTGCTGAGGACTTCTACTTATTTTTTTCTCCTAGTACACGCATCTGTCGAGGTAACGGGTGTTCCCTAATCTATCCGAATAACCCAGAAGTTCAGGCCATATAATTGAAGCAGAGGAAGTAACTAGGGATGAGAAACTAGTAAAAAGTAACGATTCCGATACCCGTAATTTTTGCCAAGTATGGATTCTACCGATACTTGTCTAAAAAGTAACGATACTCTTAGGTATCGGTATCGAAAGTGTACACAACACTTTTAAAAATAAAACTTCTGAATGTATATTACATTTTGTGTTACATAACATAGGAGATCTATTCAGTATGATGCAAAATTGTGGACAAAATTACAAAATTGTTTTAAATGTTTGGTAACATTGAATAATGTTTATTGTTTGGTATGGCCCAAACAAAAATAAAAAGAATCATGTTGTGTATTATTGCCTACATCCCGCATGCGCATAATATACAGATTTTGATTGGCTGGGCACTTTGGTTATGCTTGTTTTTATGACTATATGTTGGATAAACGCTCCCTTTTGTTATGCATTATACACTAAAACTGTGACAAAAACTACGACTAATCATATTCACTGCGTTATACATAAAACGTTGGCTAAACCGGGCTTTACAAATCATAACAACTTGTAAACTAAACGTTGTATAAACGATACCATTTGACATAATGTATTTTAACTAGTTCTGCTTGTGACTATAACTATACACTAATCATATTCTTATGCTTATTCGTTGGCTAAACCAGCCTTTAGTTGTTCGTTGATTGACGATTACTTAACGGTATTTTGTTTTGTGGTACAGTAAAATTTTGATTATAACTTTTGGTATTAAGTAAATTAATCTTAGAAAATCTGTTAATTGACTTAAAAGAAGTATTAATATTTGTGAAACGTAAATAATATTAATGTTAAATAACAAATCGGTTAATTTTTTAATTTCGCATACAGTACCTACTTATACAGGGTGTATAAGTAGGTAGGTATGTAGGGTAAGTAATTAACTTAAAATAATACAAGGGGACATTCTACAAGCGAAAATAAGATTTTTTGTGTGTGTTATTTGTAAATTCCTGACGATGGGTTTTTAGTAATATTTCCGAAACGCGTGTCGATATCAAAATGACATTTGGCACACTTACGTGCCTTTGTAGGATTATTAAAAAATATGATATCCCATGGTTAGGAAAATGACAAGGGTGGGTTAAGCTGGGGGGTCAGAACAAATTTTGCCCCAACTTTTTTTTGTGCGCTTTTTTTACTTTTTCTAAAAAGAATAATAAATTTGACACTTTTGTACATAAAAAATGCTCACTTGTTTCATAATGCTAGAAGAAGCCGTTTCAAGATAAATGACTAAAAATTTCTATGCGACGTCTCCAATATTATAAGCCGTATTATAATTGATTTGAACATATTATCGAAGCATTTTTCGATATATGTTCATATAAAAAAAAATCTTATTTTCGCTTGTAGAATGAACATATATATAGAAAAATGCTATTTGTAAATTCCTGACGATGGGTTTTTAGTAATATTTCCGAAACGCGTCTCGATATCAAAATGGCACACTTACGTATCTTTGTAGAATAGGGAGAAGTTATTCTGTCAACCCTTAATACGGATTTCCACCCTGTTTCTTGTATTACCGTAGCCGTATTATAATGTTGGAGACGTTGCATAGAAATTTTCAAAGTCATTTATCTTGAAAACGGCTTCGTCTAACGTTATGAAACAAGTGAATATTTTTTATGTACAAAAGTCTCAAATTTATTTTTCTTTTTAGAAAAAGTAAAAAAAAGTTGGGACAAAATTTGTTCTAACCTCCCAGCCTAACCCACCCCCGACATTTTCCTAACCATGGGATATCATATTTTTTAATAATCCTACAAAGAGACTAAGTGAAAATTTTGATATCGAGACGCGTTTTGGAAATAATACTAAAAACCCATCGTCAGGAATTTACAAAATCGAGGAATTTTCCGATATGTTCAAAAAAAAAAAATCTTATTTTTGCTTGTAGAATGTTCCCTTAATTAACTTATTGTAAGTTAATTTCGGGACACCCTGTATATAGCTAGGTATAAATCGTCATTTATAACATGTAAGTATCTAATGTTTGGTGATGATTATTGGTTTGTTCAACGTAACAGTGATATTAAGATTAAGTCAACTAGACCCTGGCTCTCACCTTTTCGATAAATACATTTTTTTGAAACTCATTAATGTCAAACACCTTATTCTATCTATTGCTTTCGCATTCACCTAAAAGCATAGAATAATATTTATATACTCCTAAAAGGTGTTAAATAAACCGTTAAGCTTTAATTTTTGTCCTTTCTCTATTCTCATTATGGTCACATGCTTCTAAGTCACCAGTGCCTAGTAAGTATGCTTACAAGAATTCTTACGGCCCAACGACTGCTTGCGATACAAAAGTGAAATTTTGATGGGTCTGGCACTGTAAATTAGTTGATTTTCCTTAGAAATTATATTAATTAACTGTTATAGTAAAACACGATGGTTCATGTCATAATCTTACTTTTATTCTTCTTCTTAACTGATATTCCTTAGTAGGTCTATACCCTCACAGGCACCACAATGAAATGAAAGAAGAGGTCGTGTGCATCTCAAGCAATGCTCGGCTCTCCTTATGAAATTTTGCGTCAAAAACCTGTTTCGCCATCGTAATCTATCAGTGTAACAAACCATTGTGTGGAGCGAATACTTGCCACCTTGTTAATGATAGATATCAATCTTCTCTAATTATTAGCATAAACATATTTGTTAATAGAGGTGAGTCTCAGTTTTCTCTGAATACTATACCTAAAACAGCCAATTACGTTCGAGGGTATTAATTCATTTGATTGGTCATTCTTACAAGATATTAGTGATGTTAATCTGTTAACCAGTTCTCACTGTATCTCTGGACCGTGGGGGTTAACTCGATGTTCTGTACACCGATTGTAAAAAAAGGATTCCATACCCTGGTTGCCAGCGTATTGCTGAGTAAGTTCCCTATATTTGGATTTCAGTCGACCTTGATAGCTTTGTGTGATCCTTATTTACAAAACAGTAAGCAATATCTCTTTTATAACGGATTCAGTTTGTGTTTATTATAATTTTTAATTCCTGGATCACGTATGGCTTTTTAATACGTAATTGTAGATAAATCAATCAATGAATTTATTTGTGAATTATTGTATTAATTATATCATGCATAAACGGTAATGAAGTTATATTTGAATTGTTTATCAATTTAGCAATATATATTGTACCTTGATGATAATAAATAGAAAATATAAAAAAAAAGAAGCAAAATTAGCGTGGCCGCGCTACCATTAATTTATATCTATTAAAAGCATTTCTCGTAAAAAACTTAAAGCAATTGGATATATAGGTACATTCAGGTTCGTTTACAAGGAACCGATACCTTATTCCAGGAACCATAAACGCTGCAATAAAAGTTCAATACGTCCAAAAGCTGTTGAGACTAATTTAGCTAGCTATTTATATGCTATAAATACATGAAACAGATCTTTATTAAACGAACGAGCGAGCCAGCGATCGAGATCATAAAATAACGAGAAGAAGAAAACTCTAGTATTGAAAGAATAATAGTTTTCGTATATCATAAATTAATTAATTACGATGAAAAAATACCTTCGTTATATCCACTGGTTGGTGTGCGGTATACCGCACAGTGGGGTATTTGCCTAATTTAGCGCGCCAAAATTCAATTTTGTAAATTTGTTAGAAATGGGTAGTAAATGTACCTATCATAAAGCCAGATAGACAAAGAACCATAAAATATTCTTTTTGGACCTCTGTTTTTACCCATAGGTGCATAGGGTTAGTGTATATCTGACTATTTATATAAGAGCATGTGTATCAGTTAGTATTTCGTTATATAAAGTGTGTCTGTGTGATAATTTTTTTGTACTTGGACATTGTTTTAAATAGAATTTATGATGGAATCTAGTCTTTCAGGTAAGTTATGTTATATATAGTACATAAGTACACTTTTATTTACTTTTCTTTTGTTAATAATCATATTTGACAAAAATAGTGTTTTTATTTCTTACTTTTTATAAGGAACTTAAAAAACCGTAAGAAATTTGTTATATCTCCAAGCGAGTCCCAGCTATAATTTTTACTTTAGAATGAAGTATAGTTATCCTGCTTTCAAGCTCAATGAAATTCTCATCCGGTTTTGTCCGGTTTTTTAGTGAATTCGGCATTCTAATAATACGCTGTGTCCAAGAAATCATCACTATTTTTATGCACTATGTTCGAAATAGATAATTAAAAAAATTTTGCAAATCGAAAATTATTTTGATATAAATTGTTTTTAAAACTATTATAGTTTATGTATATTTTAATACAAAAATAGAGGTTGCCATATTTTTTTGTCTCATTGGATTTAATATTCTTTAAAATCTAAAGTTGAAACTTCTCTAATAATAATACCTTATCAATAAAAGTGTTGGATATTTCTATTGCAAATATTCATTTAAAATAAAAAAATGTTTTAACGTTTCGAATAGATTATAACACCATCAATATATCTTTTTTATAGACCCATCACTTGTGACTCTAATCACTAACGGGAATTATTCAACATTATGCGAGAACAAACTGATATGGATATCCACGATTTTATTCTTCATCATCTGCAAAATCGATTCCATTATTCCGAAGAAGATATGAAAGACGTTAAAATAAAATGTTCTTATTTTAAATCCTAGATGAAAAGCAAATGGACAGCTGATCACTATAACGAAAAGACGTTCTTAGATAAAAAATACAAATTGGCTTGACTACCCAAACTACCAAAGCAGGCTGCAGGTCGTCCAATAAAAGCATTTGAGCTTGCAAGTGATCGCACTAAGTTGCGAAAAACAGAACAGTTAAGAAGCAATGTAAGCTGCAGTGAGATTTTATTTGCTACACACAGTCAGCTTCAGTCTACAGGAAAAAGAGATGCCGCACAGGTTTTAAAAAATATTGCTAGCACTCCTACCCGTGGAAAAAATATTAAAAATCTTACACAACATAATCGAACGAAGAAGAAGATAAAGGCCAAATAACTCCCCTAGCGGCTCTGATTATGTTTGCATATTTTTTTTTTTATAACTAAGCTAGTTGTATGTTGGTGTCAGAATTGGAACACCCTGTATATGGATAAATTTGTAAAAAAAAACGTAACTAATTTTCAATTAATATCTTTCCCCTAGAATTTTTCTAAAGTGGTGAAAATGTTTGGTACACTTGTGGCAACAGATCTAGAAACTCGATTTTCTTCTAGATCTGTGCTTGTGGCGACCATCATTGTTCTTGTGCCACACTGTATATATATTTTAATTTAGTCTGCTCGTACTATGGCGACCATTTATCTTGTGCCACACTGTATACATATTTTAAGTTTAGTAATGATTGTAAATAATGTACTTCAATATACGAAATTCATATTAAGTTCTGTAATTAAATATTTAATTTTGTAAATACCGTAACCAGTGTTTTAATCAAGTTACATACAGGAAACACCCCAAATTACAAAACACCCTGTTTGTTTTTTTTTTAATAATCTATTTGACTCATATTTTTGATCATTATAAAACTATTTTGTATTTAATATTTTCTCCTAGATGTTTTCTTGTTATATTTGCCAATGACACCCTGTATATTTACGTTGTGTAAGAAAACTTAGCTAATTTATCAATTTTAGTAATTATACAACCAACCTTACTGTTAGAACCTGTTTTGCACTTAGTGTCTTTCTTGTACAATTTTGTCTTGCTAAATTGGCCAAATACCCCACTGTGCACCGATATGAATACAATGCAGGATTACCGTGAAAACCCTGTCCCAAGTGAATAGTACAGTCATGCGAAAGTTTCATCATTAGACATTTTGCTTTCGTTTTGCAACTAACGGCGGGGCAAGTTGTTCAATAATATGCTTAAATTTTTAAATATTTTGTACCCTTTGTATGTGTTTTTCGTGTTTGAGTGGTATTTAGGTACTTATTTACTTGACGAAATTGATTTGTCAATGTTAGGAGATTCCATGCCTCGCAGGTGGTGCAGTTGGTTAATCATTAAGTTTTTTGCTATTTGCTTACAAAAATTAAAAGGTACGATATTATTTTCACTATCCATACATATTACACAGAATAAATTCTGTTACATTGTGTTAAAAATTGCAATTGCGTGTAAAATCTACTCCTAATGCACCAAATTTGACAGTAAGGATTCTTCTTCTCAGCTTCACAATTTGAGAACTTTTATCAGTAATTTAAATTATCACATGCAATTAGTTCTCGAGAAGCAGATGCATTATATGTCTGTTATTAAAGAGCAAGAGAAACTTTTCCTTTTGTAAAGGTAAGAATGGCGAAATAATAAACCTTTTATGTTACTATTAACTTCATTAGATTCCTTATTGCTTAATAGTAAGCATCTCTTGCAACAAATACATTATTTTCAACATCATCCACTTCCATCACTACACACAATTTTCATAAATTTTCTCAATGTAATCTCTCTCCCAACCATGCTACCAACTTCAGCCGACTTGTTTTACTCTTGGGAACATAGTCCTATTACAAATTTTCAATTTGAATTGAGTTTTTTATATAAATAACCTATTATAATCTATCAATATTTTTTGTAGTGAAAGAACCCTAAGAATTGAAACAAAGCAAAATAAAATATGGATAAGATAGATGTTGCAGGACTAACCAACATTGAAGAAGTGAGTATATGATTTTGCTTCGTTATTATTGTTTTTAATAGTATATACCTGTGAGAGAGAACCATTGTTGATAAATATGGATAATTGACCTACATTACCCAAGAAATCGACTTATTTCGTCCACCAAATTCGATTAAGACTATTGGTAAACAATATAAAAATATTAAATAGTATTACATTTTTTCATTATGTAGTCGTATTTAGATGGTTTGTCACATATCTCGGAAATACCATTCCATAACTATCCGCTTAGAAACGCCGAACATGATCTTTATCTGCCAACTCCATCCCCCGAATTAATCAAATGCTCCATTCTATACAACGCAAAGAAAATGCACAACCGTCTGCCAATACTAATTAAATCCTTATCATCCCTTCCTACGTTCCGTAAAGCTCTAAAACATATAAATTAGAAAAGAGCCTTTTATTCAGTAAATGACTTTTTCACACACTGGGTCATTGCGGATAATTCCCGATAGTTAATTTGTATTGTACCTATGTATTAATTACGTCATTATAATTATTTTTGTTTTGTGTGAGTATATTTGCGGTAAGATGCATAATATTATGTAATTGTTTTGCTTTGTCTCTATTTATTTTACTATGTACCTGTACAATATAGGGTATACTATATTATCATTATCAATTATTGCATTAATTTTTTGACAAATGTATATTTAGCTCTCCATATCATATATGTAATATATGTATATATGGAGACTATTAGTTTCATGAAAAAAAATTTTTTTTTAATTTCACCGGAAATACTTCTTTTTGGTCATTTTATACATAAATAAGTAGTTTTAAAAAAATGTCTGTCTGTCTGTCTGTCTGTCTGTCTGTATCCACGAAAACGCAAAAACCGCTTAACAGATTTTAACCAAATTTGGTACAAAAATACTATTGGACATGGCAAGGAGCTGATTAGATTTTGGGAAACATTGAGCGTAGGCAAAGGGTTTAAAAGAGGGTTCAAAAATTAAAAAAATTCATAGTTCTTAAACTTATCCGAAATACTGCATAATTTTTTACGCATTTAATTGAATATAACCTAAAATATTGAACATAAAATATTAGACCACATTGGCGTTCGAAAATAGTGTAAAATGGGGTAAAAAAGATTAAAAAAAAACGTATTTCTTAAAAATAGCAGAAATATTACCTAGTTATTGATAGTTTTGATAGAATATAACCTATAAAATGTGTCATGAATAACTTACTTTCATAGGCGTTCGTAAATAGTGGAAAAGGGGTCAAAACATAAAAAATATATATTTCCTAAACTTATTCGAAATATGGAATAATTTTTCATAGTTGTGATACAATATAAGCTAAAAAATATTCCATAAAAGAATTGGTTCACAAAGGCGTTCGAAAATAGTTTAAAAAAAGGGTCAAAAACGAAAAAAAAAACGTTTCCCAAATATACCAGAAAAATTGGCTAATTATATATAGCTTTGATATAAGATAACCTAAACAATGCAGCATAAAATTTTTATTCACATAGGCGTTCGTAAATAGTAGAAAAAGGGGTAAAATAAAAAAAAATTAAAATGTAAAAAATTTTATATTTAACTAGATGAATTGGTGTTAAAAATACACGACAAAAATTAATGTACCATAGGCGTCCGTAAAAATTCTATAAAAGGGTCAGAAAAAATTTGTATCCGTGATAACTCAAAAACCACTTAACGGATTTTAACCACATTTGGTACGAAAATACTACAGGATAATTATAGGTGGTGATTAACATTGAGCGTAGGCAACGGGTTTAAAAGAGGTTTAAAAAATTTTAAAAATCATAGTTCTTAAACTTATCCGAAATATTGAATAATTTTTTATAGTTGTGATAGAATATTACCTAAAAAATGTTACTTAAAAGAATTAGTTCACACAGGCGTTCGAAAATAGTGTTAAAAAAGGGTCAAAACGAAAAAAAAATGTTTTCCAAATATACCAGAAAAATTGGCTAATTATATATAGCTTTGATATAAGATAACCTAAAAAATGCAGCATAAAATTTTTATTCACATAGGCGTTCGTAAATAGTAGAAAAAGGGGTAAAATAAAAAAAAATTAAAATGTAAAAAATTTTATATTTAACTAGATGAATTGGTGTTAAAAATACACGACAAAAATTAATGTACCATAGGCGTCCGAAAAATTCTATAAAAGGATCAGAAAAAATTTGTATCCGTGATAACTCAAAAACCACTTAACGGATTTTAACCACATTTGGTACGAAAATACTACAGGCTATTTATAGGCGGTGATTAACATTGAGCGTAGGCAAGGGGTTTAAAAGAGGGTTCAAAAATTAAAAAAATTATAGTTCTTAAACTTATCCGAAATATTGAATAATTTTTTATAGATGTGATAGAATATAACCTAAAAAATGTTACATAAAAGAGTTAGTTCACACAGGCGTTCGAAAATAGTCTTAAAAAAAGAGTCAACAACGAAAAAAAAATGTTTCCCAAATATACCAGAAAAATTGGCTAATTATATATAGCTTTCATATAAGATAACCTAAAAAATGCAGCATAAAATTTTTATTTACATAGGCGTTCGTAAATAGTAAAAAAAGGGGTAAAATGAAAAAAAAATTAAAAAGTAAAAAATTTTATATTTAACTAGTTGAATTGGTGTTAAAAATACACGACAAAAATTAATGTTCCATAGGCGTCCGTGAAAATTCTATAAATGGGTCAGGAAAAAATTGTATCCGTGATAACTCAAAAACCACTTAACGGATAACCTACAACATGCAGTATAACAATTTTGTTTACATAGGCGTTCGTAAATAGTAGAAAAGGGGGCAAAATAAATTTTATAATAAAACTAAAAAAAAAAATCAATTATTTTGCGTACAAGAATTTGGCCTAGATCTGAAATATAAAATATCTGCGTATAAATAGTGCCTCCAAAGAGAAGAAAAAGGCACAAAACCCGATACAAAAAAAAAAAATAGCTGATGTCTAAAACAAAACAAAAATTTAGATAAATGACAAAAAGGTCATAAAATTATTACTTTTACACTTAAATATGGAGAGCTATTCGTGCCTCGAGGGCAACAGCTAGTTTTTAATTGATTTATTTGAAATAATAAATTCAAACCAGATTTAAAGCTAACTATCACCTAATTAGCCACAGAACATATTAAAAATACTACACATATAGAATGCAGGACTCTGCAGAGATATATTAGTTCTCGCGGTACCAAAAGCGAAGGGAACACCGCACCTAGCCCCGAGACGTGGTAGACGGAGCCCGACCCTACTTAGTAAACTAACATTGTCTAACAGTTTATGTAAAAAATTTACTGCTAAAACGTTTCTTCTAAGCACAAGGGACGGCTCCCCAAATCGCGCTAATAAGATTCCGTTATCGACACCCCTCGGAGGATAAACACCGTCACCCGTGTATGCCAGATACTTGAGGAAGCGCCTCTGAACAGACTCCAACAGAACATAGATGAACATTGTACAGAGGATTCCAAATAAATGAGGCCAGCTCGAATTTTGACCTGAGAAAGGCGTAGTATAGAATTTCATGGTATAAATATGATTGAACTGTTGACAGTTTCTAATGATAAATCCTACCATTTTACTAGCACTCGCGACAATGGTGTCGGTGTCAACATTACGAATAAAAGTAAGTTTGGAATCAAATAAAACACCCAAATCCCTGATTTCACCCTCAGGGGATGTAAATGTCTTTTGTTCTCGGTTGGCGGCACTTTTGTCTGATGTTTTTAATAAATATGAAATTCTCTTCATATGTGGTGATTTCAACATTGATGAAATGGGTGGGCGATGTCTTTACAGCCGAAAACTTTTGTGGGATGTTATTGAGTCTTTCGGTCTATCATCGCTTGTTGATTCCTCGACGCGGGTCGCACAGATATCTTCAAAAACGGTTAAGTCTAAGATCGATTATATTATTATAAATATCCAGGATCAACTGAAGTATCAAACTTTAACATCGGGTTTTTGGCAAAGACTTGAATGGAGCTTTGATGTGGCGTTTCCCTTAAGGTCTTCGAAACCCGCTTGTAAGTCCAATAATTTCAAAAAAAATTTCACGGACGGGCTTCAGCATGACTACGAGTATCTCCTAAATCTAAATTGGCTGAAGCAACATGTCTCAAATGATGAATTACCGCGAACTTCGTAGAATCATAGAATATCGTATGAGAAGGGTGCGATTTTTAGTAATCGCTTGGAAAATTCCAGCAACAAATCCAAAACGGTGTAAAAAATTTTCAAAGAATGTACTGGAAAGGTACAAAATCGTAATTAGCAATAGTCCTCACTCACAACAACAATATTATTTCAAACCCATCTGAAGTCGCTACTGTTTTATGTACGTACTTCTCAACTGTAAATCCAATTTGCCTATTTGTGAATAACTTACATCCTCCTTAAAATATTTGTAAATAAAACTCGTAAATATGTTATAAATTTTCGCGTTTGCTACACCCTTAATGGACACCTATGCGTGTAAATTTAAATTAAATTTGGCTAACATATTCTCTGTCTAATAATATTTGAGTTATTACTATTTATTTTTAATTAGCGTCATCTATTCTTCCCGTTTTGTCTCCCTGTCAATTTGGCAGGTGGCAAACACATATACCTACCAATATTTACCTCGATTGGTTGCAGTGTTTAGACGCTATCGTTGAAGAAGACATACGGACAAACACAGACCCTCTGAAAATGGTCTTAATCGTCTAAGAGAACATGAAAATGGTCTGCCTTTATCTCAATTTTTTTTTTGCGCGTTTACAGTACTTTTCGTGGGTCCGGAAAGTAATACGTAATTTATATCTGAGAAGTTCAAAATACATACCTATTTCTTTTAAATGAAAAAAAAAAACAAAGATTCGTTTGTGAATGATTTCATTAAAAGATAAGGCATTTAATAAATTTAAGCGTAGTATATCGTGGTATAATTACAAAAATTTAAAGAACATGACAACGTCTGCAATAAATCAAGAGAAAAAGTCATACTTAGTAATTGAACAAATATTATATTATCTAACAGACACATGTCAGTGTACTTATTAGTTTTTTTTATTGTCATATTAAAAACAATTGAAAATGCCAAAGTAACAATAGTAGGCCAAATAACAATAACTAATATCCTAGTGGCCTTTAAACAATTAACCACAGTACCCAACACACTTTTAACACAAAAATGTAACAAAATGTGTAAAAAACAAATTTTTTAAAAAAATAAAATGTCTACGCCCCTGATAAAGTAAACATCTATAGAGGTTTCTATCAAAAAATAATGCTTTATCATGTTGATTTTAAATGAATTGTTGTATCAAACAGTTTTCATTAGGTAAACTGAAACCTGTTATACTACATACTAAAAGATAATAGCCTAAAGATTACTTTTAATTATTAAAAACTAATAAAAACTAGAAGCGACTTGATACATCATTCTAAGTTTTACCTATGAAACGAAATTCTGGAGTCCTTTTGTTCACTGCGATTTGGGCATCCAAAAGCCACACAACGTACGATTTTATTAATATACAAAATAAATTTCTATTCCTAATTTTCACAAATAAAATCATCAAAAATGCACACGCAGTTTTCTGTTTTTTTGGCACATAAAAAATGGCCGCCGCATTAAAAGCGTAACACTTGCCATGCATTCAGATATACGAACGTGCGGTATCCCCTCTCTTTTCCTAATCTAAGTTCCCATGTTTATCCGGTAAGGTGGTCTTGATAAAAAAAAAAACTTTTAATATAGGATCCTTTTACACAAAAAGTTTGGGGGATAACATGCATACGGCCCGACCTCTGAAAATATGCCATCCTCTAGATTCTAGATATTCACCAATGTTAATTTGCTCTAAATGTTATGGAGCTTGTGATACTTAATAATAACATAACGATAGTAACTTTCAATTTGTTAGGTATTTCAAAAGATCTTGGGAATGCATTGAATAAACCACAAAAATTTAAAAACTTTGATTTCTTGTGATTTTTTCAGCTGTAGAAGCTAAGTCTGAAGTTATTCGGGAAAAATATGGAACACCCTGCATACGGGATGAGCCAGTTTTAATTTGACAAACTTTAAGGATGGATAGAACTGGTCAAAATAATAGTAGTTTGTCTTATAAACATAGTACCAAAATCCTATCGTTTTAATATAGGGCGGCTATCTTTTATATTTTTTTAAAGATTTTATTAAATATCTTTTATGCTTGTGATAATATTGCTTTCAAATTTATCATACATTTGTGCCATAACTGCTGGCAATTTTGTGCTGACATAAGTCCGGATCATCGATCTTCATTATTGACTGCGTGTGCTATCAATTTATCTGGATAATAATTATTAAGACAGTCTTTGACCAGTCGACTGCTGTGTGCTGAAGCACCATCCATTTGGATCCACAGTCTCAAATGCAGAGGACATCATCTAGTTAAACAGGGAAATCATTTTGGAGAAAATTTACAAACATTTCTCAGTTTAGTCAGTATCTGCCTCTAGTGATTTTGTTTTCCTCTGTTGCAGGTTTCCTTAGTATATTATCGATTATGTCTATATACTCAGATACGTATGGGTAATGAAGTTCCTACGACACGCCAGAAGGCGCGTATGAAATATAAATCAAAATGCTATGAAGGACCAAACGTATTGTTGAATTTACTAAAAACTATGTTCATATGCTTGGATGAAATAAAAGAAAAACATATTTGTAAACCGCCACGCATCACCACATTACTGAACTACATTTTACCTACGAAATACTTTGGTTCGACTTCCAATAAGAAAATTTTTTTTCAACTAGTTGAGAGAATTTTAGCACAAGCTCGACACGAATGCGTACACGGTTAGTGTATTGTGCTCTGCACAAACAGATTTTTAATAATTTTGAGAAGTAGTTGATTCAATGAATATTATTTTTTAAAGATTTGTATTTTATATTTTGGTGAATTTTATATGGAAGTTATTTATAATAAATTATATTCACGGTGCTTAAATAATCTCCCAAAATGTCATTAACTTGATATTTCCATTGTTACTAAAATTAAATTCTTTAAAAAATTAAAAAAAAAAGAAAATATATTTAAAATTATAAAACCCAACACACACTACACTGAATTTGATTAAAATCAAAAACAACATAAGTGTATTTCCAAATATCTTTTTATTGATATGATTTACAAGAAGAAACAATTCCACATTGAATCATTTACTATGAAGTTTACTGTTTACAATTAGTATAGTTAATTTGTGTGTTTTCTAAATATTTTATCGAATGACATCATTTCCTTGTTACTTACTATATTGAATAGTTTTTCCACAAAGTGTATGTATTCATGTTTTCGAAACTCCATATTACAACTTAGACACTAGGTAAGATTCTTTGTAAATATTATTAATGCCACTGAGGATGGAACAGCATGTTCCGAAACATGTTTGGCTGAATTGAACATCAATATAAAACTTTTTGTGGAGTAGACGGCTTTGAATTGTAAAAAAATCAATATTTTTATTTTGTTCATCAATCTTCTTCGATTGTGAATTGACTCTAAGTTTCAGTTCATTGAACTTCGTTTGAATATTATTAAAAATTGCCTTAACCCATTAATCCCCAACGTTGCGTAAACGAAACATTTTTTAAATATTTTTTTTTTCAATGTGCCAGTAAAAAAAATACTTTTTTGTTGCTACAATTTTTTCAAAATAGAACAAAGACTTTACGTTTTAAGAAATAAGTCGACAGAGTCAAGATATTTATTTTGTGCGAATTTATGAACTCGCAACATTTTGAGATTTATCATTTCTGACACAGAAACGGCTGAGATATTTCAAATTATGGATTTAGATTCCCATGACCTTTAGTAAAAAGGGCGTTATATGATATTTTACAAAACATGTATAGTTTTTGCATATTGGATCATTTTTCCTAATGTTGCGTATACGCAACGTTGGGAATTCCGGTAAGAAGGCGTCATAATGTCGCGCCCTTCGCTGACCCACAATTAGGTAGCATTTATTTTGTTTCTTACATTATTTGTGTGTGATTCTTCTTAGTGAGTGTCAACAAAGATACTAAGTTATAATTATTGTGATTTAAAATTATATTATATATAAAATATAAAGTGAAGCTCTGGAAAATATTGACTTGAAGTAAGTTATAATTATGGTTCTGTTTGTTAAATTTTTTTCTAAAATAATTTGTTTGGTTATAGTGATGTCTTGGAAAAACAGAATGCCTTTGTCATCTGCTGAGCTTTTAGCTACATTCGAGGAGGATGAGGATTTACTGCAGACTGATACCGTTGATGCAGTATATATTCCGCCACCCGTAGATGCACTTACAGACGAAGAGGAGCTTGACGAAGATATATGTGAGAACGTTGAAGATTTACCAGATGTTGCGGGGACCTACGAAATACACACAAATTTGTCTGATACTTCTGAAGCCTTAGATGATGAATCTTTACCGTCAAATTCCAAAAAAAGCAAAACTATGTGCAAAAAATATAAAAATGAAGTCGAAGAAAACTCTACCGAAGTGGAGAAAAGAGACCCCAATATATACAACAGGACCATATAATGAAGATAATAATAACTTGGAACAAATTGAAAACAGAGTTTGCGGTAAAAGCACTTTGGAAGTTTTTTCCTTGTACTTCAGTGACGAAGTTTGGGAAAAAATAATATCTTATACAAGAAAATATGCTCACGACAATAATCGGCATTCATTTGATATTGATAAAACAAGCCTAAAGCGATTTTTCGGCATATCCATTTTTTCGGGATACTATACGTTACCAGCTACAAAACTCTATTGGTCAAAAGACAACAAAGCAAGAAGAAGATGCCGACAGTGTAAAAACAACACAATATACATGTGTGCTAAATGTAAGGTGCATCTTCACACAAACTGTTTTGAGATATTTCACACTAAGTAGTAGTAGTATCTGTTTACCGTAAATCCCAATGTTGCGTATACGCAACATTTTTTTGTAAGAAAACTAAAAACTTGTATTTGATAAACAGTTATTTGGACATAGGTTTAATAATAAAATAAACTAAAATCACCGAAATTGTTTGATTTTCCAAGCTTGGGAATTAATGGGTTAATCAATATTGTGCTGGCATTGCACGTGTCACAAAACCACTTGATTTTCACACTTTCAGTTAAAAGTTTACTTTCCGTTCTTCCGTGTGGTGAAGTGCTTATGAAATACCATATCACATAGACCACTACATTTAGCATGCACTCACTGCAATTTATTTCAATATTACAGCTGCCACATTTAACTTGCTTGTTTACATCGGTCGCCATCTTGATACATATATGATATAATTGTTGTAGTATGTCATGTTTATAAATATTTTCTAGAGCTTCGGAATTTTTGCTTCATCCTTCTGCGCTATACTAGTATACTTATTACAGTAAGAATATTGTTTAACAAAAAAATCAAAGTACATATTTTTATCTCTCGCTCACTATTCACTAGAATAGGGAACCTCAAGGTGTTTAGTGTAAAGTTTCGCCTTAACACATTGCAGACTTAGCATCTGTTACAGCGTTTATCATCTCATCGCCCCAACGCGGACAAGTGCCCGGTGTAGTGTTCACGTCGACCATCGGCGGAATCAACTCTTGGGTCTACAATTTGAATGTACAGAGTATATGCCCTCAATGATGGTCCAAGTGGCGCTAGTCTCGGATACTAGGAACGTTATTCATCACGTTCTCGACATCTCAAGCGACTGCTCAGCTACATGACCGGCGGGTTACACTGCACATGACATCGTCTGGGATACAAGAATCAGGGTAGTCTGATTCAGACATCTCAAGCGACTTCCTGCTAAAATGCTCTTTCTCAACCGATATGCACATTGAAGCATTTCCCGAACTCCCACTGCCACCCAGGGGTCTCCTGCTAATCGAACCGTTTGTTCCTTCGAGGGTAATACCCGTCGAAAGGGTGGTAGCAGCACTACCTAGCGGGGCTCCCTCTCTCCCGCAGTCCTATTGTTAGGCTGTCAATATACCTTCTGCCAACCTTGAATAGTAACGGTTCGCAGGATCATGTCAGATGCTTGGGGTAATCGCTCGAATACTAGTGCCACATCGTCGTGGTCCGATAAAGGTTGCCCGGCATCTTTGACCGATGCAGACAGACAGTGCATCACTTAGTCTCGGATACTAGCTACTATTATTGATATAATCTTTGAAGAAGTTCACACAAGACTGGCTCAAACCCAAATGACGCAAAACTTGAAGCAAAGTATCATGATGCAGAGTATCGAAAGCCTTAGAATAATCCAGCATCACGAGAATAGTCCATTGATTTTTATCGATTCCTCGAGGCACATCATCTGTGACGTTTAATAAAGCTGAAGAACAGTTATGCCCCGACCTAAAACCAGATTCAGTTCCTGGTAGTATATTATACCTATCAACATGTTTACTTAACTGGACCTTTAAAATAATTTTCCAAAATCAACACACTAATGGGACGCAACTATACGACTTGGGATTGTGGGTTTTTGGTAGAGGATGATATTTGCCACTTTCCACTGTGACGGAAATACTGATTTTCGAATGCAAAAATTTACAATATGACATATATACTTTAAGAGAAATTGACAACAAAATACAATAAAATCAATGTGTAAAGCATCGGATCCTACAGCCTTTGACTTTATTTGGGAAATTGTAAACTTACATCATATTCATCAACCTCACAGAATTCTAGGGTAGATGCAACAGTCTCCCTCACATCGGGATAATATCTCTGCGAATCAACTGCTTGAGAAATCATTGGATCACAATTGGTAACGTACTGATTGATTTCGTTAACATTTTTCAGGTACGGAGGCACATCACCACCATCTGTTCTTCTTACTAACAATGTGCAAACGTCGAAGGGACTTCCATACTTCCTTACTACCTATTCTGGAAAATTGCTCCAAATATACTCTATTTTCCTTTTTTATAGCTGTATTTGTATAATTCCGCAATTGTCGATAATACTCAAATGTCTCAGGTGTCTTTCTTTTTATGTCTTTGCTTCGATCTGTCCCGCAAGATAAAAAATGATGTATCACTCTACTGTTATTTGAAAATTTTGCGGTTGTGTCCACCCGTAACACAGGGCTTAAGCGATTTGAACCAAAAACTAATGGGGGAATTAATAATATTCTGTCTCCTCATTAAATTGAGATTCCACAGAAATATGGACTACTTCATGAATAAAAAACTAATGGGGTCATCTTAGGACTGCCCAAAACTCATATACCAAAATTTAGCCCGGCTAAGCTAGGTTAAAGCGCTATCGTGGAAGAATACATACAGATACACATACATACACCATCACACTCACACACTCACACACCCACACACACACAGCTGTACTAACCGATCAGATACTGCCGCAGGCATTGGCCTCTCAGAGGAATTTGTCGACATAAGGCTGCTGTCGTCATAACTGGGATTTGACGAAGCTGAGAGAATGCTGTTTATGTGTAAGCATAAGTTCTCGCTGTGATAAAGTCACCTTCGTGAAAGCTGAAAAAATCACTAGCTTCTAGAAAATTTTGAATATTGGGTTCTTTTGGGAAAAACTGTGTTAAAAGAAGGATATTAAACGCAATACAACATGTTTAGTGTTTATGGTTTAATCGTGTGGACCAGCAGTATTAGCATAATTTTGGTACATTTATTTAAATATGTAGGTACCTTGATTTAATAGTGACTAGTTTAGATCTTAATCTTTTATATTTACCAATTAATAAGCAAGAAAGTTATTAGTGTCGGCTTATAATAATAAAATAATTTATTTGTGGATCCATTCTTGTAATTCATATTTTACACAAAAAGGATATGTGATTTGGTTTAAGCCATTTTACAACTCATGCTATACTACACTGATACGATTTATGTAACCGTATGTAATTAGCGGATGTTATATACATTCAAAAATGTTCGACATTTAATTTGCATGAAGATCTATCGAGTAATTATGAGTGAACACGCTGTAACCCAACATCTGGTTCTCTTCTCTATCTTTGGCCCACCCATAAAACAAAATTGTATATTCTCGATAACGAACTAAAAGGTTGTTCTCCCAGATACGTCACCATTCTTTCAGGCAAAGATAATACTTGCATTATCTGCAGATGTTAAAAAAAAACCCATATCAATAAACGACAAAACAAACAGAAAAAACATTTCCCTTACATTTTATGACCGAGAGAATATTTATACCCATTCTACCCAAAAACTAATATTCCAAACTAATATATACCATAAAACTTAGACATAACCACAGGGCCGAACAACAGGAAATTCCATTGCTCATTCGTTTTATTACATTGGCCGCCACTCAAAAGTGAAGCCATTTCTTTTACTTAATTAAGTAATGGTCTTCACTCAAAATAATCGAAAGAACTTCCTGAACAAAATAAAACTTAAAACTAAATCATCCTCTTTCGCGATCAACGTCGGTAGGACTCCTGGGGTACGGCGTATTGAAATGCAACAATGATCTGCTTCTAGTGGGATGGCATTGTAAGTTGACCTTGCTGCTATAGTACTGCTACCCTGAAATTAAAACAAAGCAATATCAGTCTTAACGAAAAAAACACAACGATACATCTTACCAAATCTCTTTATTAATACGCGCCATGCGTATCCATTGCTTCTTGTGCTTTGCATCCATTGCTTGTACTTTGCATCCATCCCTCGTATATGCCTTGCCTTGGTTGTTGACTACTGTTGTTCCCGTACTTGGTCTATTCGAACGCCCTCGTATGTGCGTGCTTCTCGAAACTGAACCTCGTCCCGTCTGGTCTTGTGCGTCCCCTGTTGTTGCGTCTACTGCTCGCTCCGCTTGATGACTGCTCCTGGTTGCTGCTGTTGTTGTCACTTGCCCCATACTTTGTGTGCAACCCTCGTAGTCGTATGATGTTGTACCGCTTGCGTGCCTTTGATGTTGAACCGCCCTCGTATCGTATGGTGGTGTACCGTTTGCGTGCCTTGTTGTTGAACCGCCCTCGTATCGTATGGTGGTGTACCGTTTGCGTGCCTTGTTGTTGAACCGCCCTCGTAATCCTATGGTGGTGTACTGTTGCGTGCCTTTGTTGTTGTACCGCCCTCGTATCGTATGGTGTTGTACCTTAAACAAAAATTCAAAAAATATCAGGCCTTATTTAAAAACGATACTCTGGTGCTCACCGGATCTCTTTCGTTCTTAAAAACGTCCCGAGCGAATCCAAGGTTCGTCTTGAGCTGGTCCTTTGCTTCTAGTCCAAACACCTGTGTGTGTTTGTGGTTGGATCTCGGTCGTTTTTCTGTTGAAGTACCTTCCTGAGGGGCTGTGGTCGTGGGGTGGTTGGATATGACTGGGTCGTCCTCAGGCGTTGCTGTAAATTTTGCTCAACGTGACAATGTCGTTGATGGGCGTGACGTTGACTTCTGACTATGCTATGAAACCTATCTAGATCTCAAACTCAGAACAAAAATTAGCATATGGGAATGGGAAATTAGGGTGAAGGTTATTATCATCTGTGTGTGCCAACGTTGAGCCTCGTACAGGGCTCTAAAATCGATACCTAATTCGTAGTCCTTTTACTCGTACTCGCTCTTCTTCTCCAATGATGTGTTTCACAGCTATGCGGATGTTCGTATCATAACATCCTGGAACATATCTTCTTTGAGCCATGGATATCCTATATGATGGCGCTAGCTATTGGCAGGCTATCGCTTCATATATACCTAGGAGTCATCCAAGGGTTCAATTTCTGGTTTAACGGAAATGTCCTAGTATCCCGCTAATAACTTGATTAACTTCTTTTCTCCATGGTCTCTCGCGATGATTCCTACTTTCCTACTTTCATCTCCCTGCTGCCTCCAAGAATCAATTACCCTTGATTTCTTAACTAAATGCAGCTGAGGATGACGATGGAACTGAAATCTGGCTCGCCTCTCTACCCTTTTGCCAATACTTCCCGTCTCCTAGAGCAATTTGAATGATTCTAAGTCCAAGTTGTTGGTCTGCCAACTTCAGCCCCGCTCTATTCGAACTATACACAGAAACCGAAATTAAAATGAATGAGGTGGTTTAATGGTCTGAGGTATTGAAGATTAGTACAAAATCTGGACGACTGAAGTGTTAACTGTTGTTATAAGTGGAATAAGATGAAATTGTAGAGGCTCATTAGAACCATTGTTTAGAGGTATTTGAATGGTCTGCAACTTTAGCCTTGGCCATTAGCCAAAATCGCATCCCAGATTGAAGGTTTCTACTGAATCCTTTGTAGTTGACTATTGTTGAACCAAGTGTTGTCCTAGATTTTGTTTGGGCTATTGTATATCTGTTGAACGAGTTTAATCTCGTTCGAAACGGCTGGTTTCCCGATAGAACTGCTGGACATGTAACTCAGGTTGTAACTGGCGCCTTGTTTTTGAACAAATGTTCCCGTAATTGGGATCTTCTACCTTTTACGTCTAGAATCAATGCTTAAAGAAGATCCCCCGTCTGATCGGTACCAACCTGAATTTCCAGTTCTGGTCGAACCGCTACCATGGACGGTAGAGGTGTGTACAGCATCGGATAGTCACCGCGGAGATTCACAAACTAATTCCCTCGAACTGTAATATGCCTACTTCAAAACTTATCTTTGGAATAGACGCTTCCAAAACAAAACAAAAACCAATCCCATAATTCGATTCGTGGGAAACTTCAATTACCTTCGCATATTACAATTACCTTTACTATATGTACAACTATGTACCCTTTTTAAACTACTTTCTTTGACTTTACTTATTGTGGGAATTAGTGTGATAACTTTTATTCTATTGCCTTATATTGCACTTCTTTTGCTTCTTTTTAACCCTATTCAGCTCCTTTTACTTCTGGATATCCATGCGTACTCGATCTTTAAAATTTGGAAAAAGCGATATAAACTTCTCGCAACACACAGATAATACGGGGGAAGTAAAACATTTCGGAAAATCAAAACATACACAAAACATAAAATAAACATAAGATATCCCAAAACATTACCTTTGTATAATATATACGAGGTTGTTACTTTCGATACTTTCAGACCAACCCTCGTATATACCAAAACATACCTTTACATTTTTACGTCTGAATGGACGGAGAATGGTCCTAGTCTTAGATTATAGATTATAACTTTATTGGTGACACCGATTTTGATCCAAAACTATATGGTACTACACTTATTTCTTTCTTTTCTATCTTTCTCTGGAAATTATCGATCTGATCTAACTTCGGCTTTTACTGTACATTTAGAACTTTATGACCCTAACTTGTATTTACTTTTATTATCCTCTAGTTAAACAAAGCTGTATCTTTCCTGTCGATACTCTATGCCTTTAACTTTTACTTTAACTGGCTTTATGCTAATTACTTTAACTTGCTTTTTCAACTTTTAACTTCTTTAGCCTTATTTAAAGCTTCCTTAGCAACTTCTGTAAGTCGCGCTTTAACATCTATTAGCTTTAACCTTACTTTCTTTAACTTTGGCTTGCTTTTTACTACTTTTGACTTTCTTTAAACTTCTTTAAGAGGATAGAAACTTAGATCTGCTATATCTATTTCCGAAGTTAAAACAAATTAACAAAATGCTTTAAAGAGAAACTTCTTTTTCAAAACATACTTTAATACAGAAAAATCCTTTAAAAAAAACTTTAACAAACAAAAATCCTTTACAATAGAAAACATATGGCTAACAAAAGAAAACGTTAAAAGAGAAGAAAACTTTAACGGAAAAGAAAAACTGAAGACTTTACATACAACTTTTTAGTAGAAAATTTGACAACTTTAAACAAAAACAACAAAACAAAAAAAAAAACTAACTAGGAAAAGAATGGAAGTTCTTCCTACGACAAGAAAAAGAAACTCTAAACGTTCTATCTGACCAAAACAAGAGAGTTATAGTTCTCTTTGTTTCCTTAATTTTTCCTAACACCGTTCAGAAAACACTGGTGAAAAATAACTACCTTTTTAAACATTGGAAAAACATAAGAACCGATAAAATAAAGATATCTTTACAAACTAAACATAACTTTCAAGAAAATCGTCCTTTATAGACTATCGAAAAGTACCTTAATAGTTCAATTTTCAAGAAGGAAATGAAAAGTCGAAGAACAATACACAAAAGTAAAGAAAAACTCGTTATTAAAATACACAATCAAAGAAAACTCTTTACAGAAAGAAAAAATCTGAGAGAAAACATCTAAAAACATGTTGGTTTTACGGTTTAAAACCACATGATCTTAAAAACAAACATTACTAAGAAAACTCAATTAAACTTTAGAAGAATTAAATTCTTAAACAAAACTATACGAAAATTAATCTTGCTATCTATCTGTAGCGAAATTTCTCTGAAATACTAACAATCCGCGACCAAAACTTTTATAACAAGATCTACAAAACATTTACTTTGAACCTAACTTTACGAATAAAAAAAAACTAAACCAAACAGAAACTGTAATCTTCTTTTAATTAACGGGGTTTAAAAGAAATTAGCTATATTAGTATCTATAGCTATTTACACAACAAAAAAAATCACAAAACTACTTTAGTTAATTAATTATCACTGAACAATTAATTAATCGAAACCTATCATGAATAAACAAATCTTGGGTTATTTTTTTATTGGCTATACGGTACTCTTTAATGAAAGAAAACTCCTTCTAATAAAACTGTCCCGTAAAAAGACAACTTTTAAAGAAACATAAAAACAAATAACCTAACCTGCACTGAAAAAAAAGAAAACAACAAAAGAAACAGCAAAATTCTTTATGAACTGAATCATATACTAAAAAAAAACTAGAAAAAACAATTTTATTCGAAAAACAATGCATCATACGAAAATAAATGCATTCTGTCCATAGAAAAACTGATCCTGTCAAAAAAAATACTAATCTTATCAATAAAAAGAACTAATCAATCTAATTCAAAAGAACTGATCCTAATCATAGAAAACTAATTAATCCTATACATAAAAAAAAACTAATCTTGTTCATAAAAACTCATCCTGTCCATAAAAAAAAAACTAATCAATCCCATAAATAAAACATATCCTACCGACTAAACATATCCTGTCCAAAAAACATATCCTACCGACTGCGCCATTAATTTGTAACCGTATGTAATTAGCGGATGTTATATACATTCAAAAATGTTCGACATTTAATTTGCATGAAGATCTATCGAGTAATTATGAGTGAACACGCTGTAACCCAACATCTGGTTCTCTTCTCTATCTTTGGCCCACCCATAAAACAAAATTGTATATTCTAGATAACGAACTAAAAGGTTGTTCTCCCAGATACGTCACCATTCTTTCAGGCAAAGATAATACTTGCATTATCTGCAGATGTTAAAAAAAAACCCATATCAATAAACGACAAAACAAACAGAAAAAACATTTCCCTTACATTTTATGACCGAGAGAATATTTATACCCATTCTACCCAAAAACTAATATTCCAAACTAATATATACCATAAAACTTAGACATAACCACAGGGCCGAACAACAGGAAATTCCATTGCTCATTCGTTTTATTACATTTATAAGCAATACATTCCATCACTTAAAATTAATTGATAAATAATAACATGTCAAAGATAAACTACTGAAAATTAAATAAGAATAAAGTTTGCAACGAAGTCGCTTGAAACTATTAGCATTTCGTATAGAACTAAAAAGACACAGGTTAGTGGTGTTAAGGATTTAATTAAGAACTTCCTATACCCAATAAAACTTTATTAAGTTTTATTGAACAGTGAAATCTGTATATTGGATCTACCCAAATTTCTATTATTAAAATCTTAATAGGAAAGTAACAAAATCAAAATTATGGACCCTTCCATAAAACCATAAAGTTTTCGGTCCAGTTTCTTCCTGTAGCTACTGCTGTAAAAACTCTCAGGGAGCTATGAGCTTTAAAAACAACACCTCATACTTGTAACGCCTATGCTGATGAA
This sequence comes from Apoderus coryli, assembly GCA_911728435.2. Lineage (NCBI taxonomy): Eukaryota > Metazoa > Arthropoda > Insecta > Coleoptera > Attelabidae > Apoderus > Apoderus coryli. Next base: position 1,476,501 of record OU452204.1, on the reverse strand, counting down.
AATATTTGTTTTTGTTGCATTTCTTTATCTTGATTAAAATACGAAAGGAAAACTTAGTATCTAGATTTATTAATATCGCTTGTTCGGACATTCGAAGCTACAAAAAAAAATGTCAATACAAAATCATTTATTTAAAAGATAAAGCTAGTTTAATGTTTAATTACTAAATACTAACAGTTGTATTCTTATTTTCAGCTTCAGTTTTATATAAGTGTTATGATATAGGATGTATAAAGTGGCTAAGAAATGATAACAAATGCCAAAACGAACTATTGTTGCTACAAGCTAATTACCTTATCCTGGAGACTGTTGTAAAACCACTAATCAGATATTTTTACTATCCTGCACGCCATAATAGATCTCACCTAATTCAAATGATACCTAGACGTAAGTATATAGTTTTGACAGCATCTGAAAAATTTTTCTTTGCTATCTCTCGGATTATGGATTTGTTTTATGCCAAAATGACATAGGTGTATTAAAAATTAAGCAGTTTATATTTGTCTTGATGAATAACTAACGTGCTCCACGCCTTCGTAGGTCATTTTTGTAGCGCGAAACTCATAATCGTAATCCACAATCAGCTCACGTCACTTCACAACTGATATTAAACATGTTCTAAATTTTAAACCTGTAATCAGTCGTGGGGAGACCACACTCTTAATAACGGCATATTACAACCATACCATATTTTGAGAATGAGCGAACAAACCACAAATCTATCTGATTCAAAACGTCTTATCTCGTAAAAATTTACTTGTTTAGTTGTGTTAAAATCCCGTAACTATTGTGATGCATTTAATTTTAGAAAAATGGTATAGATTCAAGATGACAGTGTTTTCGCAAATGAAACGAAACGGATATTTACATTGGGTACCACAATCAGAGTATGCCAAACAAGTTACAGGTAACTTGCATCTGGTGCCTAAGTCCGACATAGATTGTTTTGAATACAGGCCATTAATAAGGTTGACTAATAAAGCAAAGTATATTACTATTGAGAAAAAACTGGATGTCCTTATCAACAAAGAAGCTTTAGATAGTAAAGATTTGTTTAGAAAATGGGACGCATTTTGTTACCTAACAAAAGACAAACCAGTTTACGGTAAGTTAAATGTTAAAAATTATAATAAGAATTTTTGTTCGTAAATATTTCAAAATATAAATAATTTTGTGGTACAGAGGACAAAATTGTTTTTTGTTATATGTACCAGCCGTGAATTGTAAAATCACACAATCCTTACAAAGCACACCGCAGAAAAATCCATTCATCTAATGTATTGGTAACGCCAGCAGAAAAATAAAATAATACAAAACATAAAAAGCCAGTATTCGCCAATTCCGTCCACCTGCTCACTACATATTCGGGTATCCCAACGCTTTTATAAGAGACTCACAAATTTTAATTCCATCTTTAAAATACTGTCGTGGGTAGTCCTTCCTCTACTTGATGAAAATTCATATTAAACTTTTTGATGAAATCAACAAATGTTTTAAATAATTTTCACAAAATTTATTACACACATAACAATAATTGTTTCACCAACACAGTGGCTTTTTCAGATGTGTATACTGATATCTAAACTACAATTTACAGACCATTTTATACCTAAACTAAAGACCGTATTTTACAAAATATCTTCTACCTAAGATAAAAGAAAAACTATTTCAAACAGGTGCCAGCAATGGAATTCCCACCTGTGCCCTATTAAGATTATCCAAACATATTTAAAAGAGGCAAATATTTAGTTTCAAATTGATCATTTAATATATATTGCGAATTTGAATTTTTACGTTTATTAATTTCAAGAGATTCTAGACGTGTGAGTTTTTTATTCTTATTTTCGACATGTCGAATTTTGAATTCATCATTAAAACCATGGCGTTCTTCCAACAGATGTTTGGTATAAGTGTGTAACTCCATATTTTTTTCGTAAAACAAATTCGGTAAATCAGTTACCTATGTGTCCGACTGTTGATTAAAATAAGTAAAATTAACTGAATGAGTGGACAGAGATAGCCGCCAGCTTTTCAACAGTGGGGAAGGGCGTGGTCCAATCGAGAAACAAGAGGGCGCCACATGGTTGTATACCTCTGACACTCAAACGAGAAAGTCACTCAACCATGAAATTTGAACTAAGTCGTTTCAAACAGTAACCCCAAAACAAACCTACAGAACTCCAATTCTCCAAGATTTGGTTAAACAGACAAATAATAATTTAAATTACCTAAATAATTATTGTAAAATAAGAATATATTTCCCACCATAACGGGAAAAGCGAAGCCTTGGCAACACGGCACGTGACAGCGGCAACACTGTACCCTAGTTAACTGGCAATAGGTTGCGAACAATAAAACAAATGTAGATTCGGTACGATCAGATTATATTAAATTAACTAAATTATAGTAAACTAAACGTAATAAAACGCCATAGTTTGGTATTGTATTTACAAAAGAAATTATATAAAAAAAAAGTAAAAGGATAAGAGCAAGTAAGAGATGGTCAAGAATGTTTGGAGTCAATTTCACAACAAGATTCTTATAATTTGCTAACTCCGTTGAAATTTAAATAGATGGAAACCTTGCTTAGCCAACAATGAAATAAAATAATAAAATATTAAATATTCTCGAAATAAAAATCGACCTCCACACAATAAATTTTAATAAATATCTCCAACAAATTACATTTGTCACCATACATGTTTCGCAGCTCCGGGCCGCATCATCAGTGGTTATAAGAGATTCTTACGAAAAGCTATGTTATTTAACTTAGTTAGTACATATTATTTTTGGGAAATCTATTTATCAACTCATTGGACTACTTCTTTCGAATAATAAAATATAATTATGACCAAAATATTTTCATATAATAAACAACCATAACTCAAATTATACTTAAATATGGTGACAATTTATTGATTTTTGGTCAATAAATTAAACTTGTTTCTTTATTTTTTTGTTTTAAAAGTCATTTAATAAAACTTTACGTTTCGACAATTTTTTTCAAAAATATTTTTTTTCCCTGCACAGCGTGGGCATTACTAAAAACAACGTCAACTTAGGTACAATCACATCACATAATACAATAAAATAGACCACATAACATAATTAAAATCATTTATTAAAATAATTCTATTTGACTAGTTTTAAGTTAAATCTGTCATACATGTTATACTTAAATAGGTATTATAAATTCTTTATCCAGATTAGAGAAAGCACGATGATTTAAAATACAAAAAAAATGATACAGGTGTTTTCCGAAAGTCGCTTCCCACTTACTAACTCAAAACAATGATCCTCCCACTTTTACCTGAATGTAGGCCGAAGTACGAGTTTTGTTTATATTATACTTAATAGTATATTAAGTATAAAGGGCGGTAAAGCATTCGTTGCAGCCCGCCGCTGTATAGACGCACGAGTGAGCGAAGCGAGCGAGGGCAGCTATATAGCGAAGGGCTGCAGCGGCTTTACCGCCAGTGGTACTTACAACTGTTTTTCGCCTGCCTCATCATACAACAATATTAAACCAAAAGAACTTTATTTTAATAATTGATTATTACTGTTATGAACTGACAGTTTTTGACAGTAATTAATGGGAGTATTTTTTGACGTACATGATAATAGGCGTTATTCTTTGACAAACTCAAATCAGATAAACTTATGTGACAGGCTCACATGTCAATGTTGAGTATTTTAAATGTAGAAAGAAACTGTCAAATTATTATCTGAGCGTGTACGCTATAGAAATTTGATTTTAGAATCTTAGGTATATTTCGGTACTACAATAATAATTAAAAAGTGATTACTAATTAATAATGGACAATTCTAAATAATTAAATGAGTTTAGCGGAATGGCAGACGACTATCTAAGTAAACTTTCTCAATTAATTGTCACCTTATCCTCTAGATGGAATGCACATTAAGTTAAGTCAGTGAAAACTACTGATGTTAACGTTATTATTGGAAATCTAACAGTAGCGCCATCTATGAAAAAAAAAATAAAAAGAGCGGGCGCTAATTGGTCATTCACCGCCAGCATATGCGGGCGGTAAAACTCTGTTTAAGTGCAGGCAGGCGAAAAACCCGAATACACGTAGCTGATTTTTCAGCCCTAGGATTGACTACAATGTTTAACTGTGTGTAAAAATATATATATGTTGTCCAGATAGGTAGTAATAAGGTAACTCAAATTAAATAAATTCTGGCGACTGCCATAGAGATCCTTAACTTAAATGTTATTTTAACAATTTGTCACACCCTGTAACAGGGGGAAAATATAGCTATATTTTGTGGCGCATGTGAAGTGGTAGATGGACTTAAACTACGCAATTCAGTTTGTTTTCAGGCGAAAGTGAAATACAGAAATAGTAATAACAAACCTTAGTCTATCGCTACTTTTCTACTTTATCGCTCTGTATCTATACATGTACGTTATTCATCAATTATAAATGCGCGCCTATAACGATGTTTCGAAGAAAGTATCTTATCACTCGTAACAATCAAATAATAATCCGTCGTTCAAATGTGTGTGTTCCCTGCTATAGAGCATTCAGACATCGGTATCCTCCATGGTATACTGCGGACATAATTAGAAATATTAAAAGAAAGAATGCACAGGAAGTTCAAAAGAACAAAATCAGTGGCATATTACAATGAATTTAGTCATATCAGAGGTACTACCAATTAATACTAGTGGCATATAACAACTATGCGCGTAATATCGAGGATCGAATTGGTACTGATCCTAGAGCTTTTTGGTCATTTACTAACAACGAATTTAAAGTTAAAAGAACAAGTTCACTTCTGGCCCTGATAACATTCCTTCGTTTCTCGTGAAGGACACAATTGGAGTCCTTAGTGGTCCTCTGTCTATAGTTTTTAATTTAATAGTTAAAACCAATCACTTCCCCTCGGTTTGGAAGACTGCTAAGGTTTGTCCTGTGTTCAAGTGTGGCAATAGATCGCAGATAGAGAACTAGAGGCCGATCAGTATTCTTTCCAATTTCTCAAAGGTGTTGGAGGTGGTTTTATATAATCGAATTTATACAGGTGTTGGAGCACAAATGGTCTCTTACCAGCACGGATTCGTAACCGGAAGATCGACAATTACAAACCTGGCTGTTTTGACGCAGTATGTCTCCGAAGCGTTGGACTCTCGAGGTCAGGTTGACGTCATATATACCGACTTCAGTAAAGCGTTCGATAGGATCGATCATTCGGTTTTGGTTAGGAAGCTTCCTGCGTTCGGATTAAGCTACTGTGCTGTTCTATTGATAAAATCTTACATTAGCGGCAGAGATCAGTTTGTTTCTTATAACGGTTATAAATCAAGAAGCTACCATGCAACATCAGGAGTACCTCAAGGTTCGAATCTGGGACCACTACTGTTCAATCTTTTTATTAACGACCTGGGAAAGATATTAAAATCTGAAAGATTGATTTTTGCTGATGATCTGAAGATCTACTCCACTGTGGACTCTGTTGACGACTGTCATGTTTTGCAAAACAGTCTGAACTTGGTCGGGTATTGGTGTGATGCCAATAATCTTATGCTGAACCCGGTAAAGTGTAAAGTTGTGTCATATACTAGGAGAACGTTCCCTATTGATTTTGAATACGCGATTCATGACGCTGCTGGGATCTTGGTGTTGTGTTCGATTCGCGCTTTACCTTCAGCGAACACATAATGACGATGATAGCTAATGCATCCAAGGCATATGGGTACATCGTTAGAAATGGCAGATCTTTTCGCAATATTAATACGCTAAAAAAACTGTACTTCGCGTACGTCAGGTCCAAACTTGAATATTGCTCTCTGATCTGGTATCCCTGCTATGGATGTTACAAGCAAAACATCGAGGGAGTACAGCGCAAATTTTTGAGGTATCTTTGCTTTAAATCGGATGGTAGTTATCCTGAGCGTGGTGTGCCATATGGCTATCTAACGGGCAGATTTGGTGTGCAATCATTGCAATTGAGGCGGGATCTTGCATGCATAAGCAATGGTTGTAAAGTGTTTAATGGCGTTATTGATTGTCCTGAGCTGCTTGAAGGATTCCGTCTGACTGTTCCGCGAATAAACTCAAGAAATTACCAATTATTTCATTGTGATGGAGCTCGAACAAATATTATGTTGAGGTCCCCATTGTCCACTATGTCTCGCACGTTTAATGTGGTGTGCCGGAATTGTGATTTGTTTCATGATACATTGAAACATATTTTGGCGGCCGCAGATCTTGTACTTGGTTGTGATGATTGAATTTGATTGTTTATATATTTTTTTATGTTTATTTCTTTATTTATATCTCTATTAATTTAATTTACTTCTGTTATTTAAAGTTATCAAGTTGTTGATTGTCTTATATATATTTATATTCTTTGTATTGATACTTTTGTGTGGTTGCTCTGTAACTGGAAATTTTCTGTTGAGCAATAAAGCATTTATTTATTTATTTATCAAGAACCAGTTATGTAAAATGAAAAAAAAAAAACAAAATACACTGTTTATCTCTTACCGGTGTGTACTAATACAAAAACCTCATTCGTTTTGGTGTCGTATCGGGCACCTTTCCCTCGGACGTCACTGGCCGAATGCTTCCGCCCAACTCGTTGCGTTCACTGTCAACACCCATGTACATCCATCCTGCTACCCTGGGCTGCACGGGGTATTTTCACGATCCACCAGAAAAACCCTATATATTATACAATTCTGTTAGAATGCACTCTAGCATATTGGGGGTGTTGTTTACATAAATCATCTAATTTAGGTACCTTGCTCAGCTTTACATTTCGAAAATTCAAAAACGACAAGACAACATAATAATAATATCATAAATATTAATTATTGTAAGCTAATATTGATAATAAGTACAAAATGTTTAGAGATGATACAAGATTCTTAATGAAAAATTGTGTATTTTGATACAAAACTAGCTGTTGCCCTCGAGGCACGAATAGCTCTCCATATTTAAGTGTAAAAGTAATAATTTTATGACCTTTTTGTCATTTATCTAAATTTTTGTTTTGTTTTAGACATCAGCTATTTTTTTTTTGTATCGGGTTTTGTGCCTTTTTCTTCTCTTTGGAGGCACTATTTATACGCAGATATTTTATATTTCAGATCTAGGCCAAATTCTTGTACGCAAAATAATTGATTTTTTTTTAGTTTTATTATAAAATTTATTTTGCCCCCTTTTCTACTATTTACGAACGCCTATGTAAACAAAATTGTTATGCTGCATGTTGTAGGTTATCCGTTAAGTGGTTTTTGAGTTATCACGGATACAATTTTTTCCTGACCCTTTTATAGAATTTTCACGGACGCCTATGGAACATTAATTTTTGTCGTGTATTTTTAACACCAATTCAACTAGTTAAATATAAAATTTTTTACATTTTAATTTTTTTTTCATTTTACCCCTTTTTTTTACTATTTACGAACGTCTATGTAAGTAAAAATTTTATGCTGCATTTTTTAGGTTATCTTATATGAAAGCTATATATAATTAGCCAATTTTTCTGGTATATTTGGGAAACATTTTTTTTTCGTTTTTGACTCTTTTTTTAAGACTATTTTCGAACGCCTGTGTGAACTAATTCTTTTATGTAACATTTTTTAGGTTATATTCTATCACACCTATAAAAAATTATTCAATATTTCGGATAAGTTTAAGAACTATAATTTTTTTAAATTTTTGAACCCTCTTTTAAACCCCTTGCCTACGCTCAATGTTAATCACCACCTATAAATAGCCTGTAGTATTTTCGTACCAAATGTGGTTAAAATCCGTTAAGTGGTTTTTGAGTTATCACGGATACAAATTTTTTCTGACCCTTTTATAGAATTTTCACGGACGCCTATGGAACATTAATTTTTGTCGTGTATTTTTAACACCAACTCAACTAGTTAAATATAAAAATTTTTACATTTTAATTTTTTTTATTTTACCCCTTTTTCTACTATTTACGAACGCCTATGCAAATAAAAATTTTATGCTGCATTTTTTAGGTTATCTTATATCAAAGCTATATATAATTAGCCAATTTTTCTGGTATATTTGGGAAACATTTTTTTTTCGTTTTTGACTCTTTTTTTAAGACTATTTTCGAACGCCTGTGTGAACTAATTCTTTTATGTAACATTTTTTAGGTTATATTCTATCACACCTATAAAAAATTATTCAATATTTCGGATAAGTTTAAGAACTATGATTTTTTAAATTTTTGAAACCTCTTTTAAACCCGTTGCCTACGCTCAATGTTAATCACCACCTATAATTATTCTGTAGTATTTTCGTACCAAATGTGGTTAAAATCCGTTAAGTGGTTTTTGAGTTATCACGGATACAAATTTTTTCTGACCCTTTTATAGAATTTTTACGGACGCCTATGGTACATTAATTTTTGTCGTGTATTTTTAACACCAATTCATCTAGTTAAATATAAAATTTTTTACATTTTAATTTTTTTTTATTTTACCCTTTTTTCTACTATTTACGAACGCCTATGTGAATAAAAATTTTATGCTGCATTTTTTAGGTTATCTTATATCAAAGCTATATATAATTAGCCAATTTTTCTGGTATATTTGGTTAAAATCTGTTAAGCGGTTTTTGCGTTTTCGTGGATACAGACAGACAGACATTTTTTTAAAACTACTTATTATTAGCTCTCCATATCATATATGTAATATATGTATATATGGAGACTATTAGTTTCATGAAAAAAATTTTTTTTTTAATTTCACCGGAAATACTTCTTTTTGGTCATTTTATACATAAATAAGTAGTTTTAAAAAAATGTCTGTCTGTCTGTCTGTCTGTCTGTCTGTCTGTATGTCTGTCTGTCTGTCTGTCTGTCTGTCTGTCTGTATCCACGAAAACGCAAAAACCGCTTAACAGATTTTAACCAAATTTGGTACAAAAATACTATTGGACATGGCAAGGAGCTGATTAGATTTTGGGAAACATTGAGCGTAGGCAAAGGGTTTAAAAGAGGGTTCAAAAATTAAAAAAATTCATAGTTCTTAAACTTATCCGAAATACTGCATAATTTTTTACGCATTTAATTGATTATAACCTAAAATATTGAACATAAAATATTAGACCACATTGGCGTTCGAAAATAGTGTAAAATGGGGTAAAAAAGATTAAAAAAAACGTATTTCTTAAAAATAGCAGAAATATTAACTAGTTATTGATAGTTTTGATAGAATATAACCTATAAAATGTGTTATGAATAACTTACTTTCATAGGCGTTCGTAAATAGTGGAAAAGGGGTCAAAACATAAAAAATATATATTTCCTAAACTTATTCGAAATATGGAATAATTTTTCATAGTTGTGATACAATATAAGCTAAAAAATATTCCATAAAAGAATTGGTTCACACAGGCGTTCGAAAATAGTTTAAAAAAAGGGTCAAAAACGAAAAAAAAAAACGTTTCCCAAATATACCAGAAAAATTGGCTAATTATATATAGCTTTGATATAAGATAACCTAAAAAATGCAGCATAAAATTTTTATTCACATAGGCGTTCGTAAATAGTAGAAAAAGGGGTAAAATAAAAAAAATTAAAATGTAAAAAATTTTATATTTAACTAGATGAATTGGTGTTAAAAATACACGACAAAAATTAATGTACCATAGGCGTCCGTAAAAATTCTATAAAAGGGTCAGAAAAAATTTGTATCCGTGATAACTCAAAAACCATTTAACGGATTTTAACCACATTTGGTACGAAAATACTACAGGATAATTATAGGTGGTGATTAACATTGAGCGTAGGCAACGGGTTTAAAAGAGGTTTCAAAAATTTAAAAAATCATAGTTCTTAAACTTATCCGAAATATTGAATAATTTTTTATAGTTGTGATAGAATATAACCTAAAAAATGTTACATAAAAGAATTAGTTCACACAGGCGTTCGAAAATAGTGTTAAAAAAGGGTCAAAAATGAAAAAAAAATGTTTCCCAAGTATACCAGAAAAATTGGCTAATTATATATAGCTTTGATATAAGATAACCTAAAAAATGCAGCATAAAATTTTTATTTACATAGGCGTTCGTAAATAGTAGAAAAAGGGGTAAAATAAAAAAATTAAAATGTAAAAATTTTTATATTTAACTAGTTGAGTTGGTGTTAAAAATACACGACAAAAATTAATGTTCCATAGGCGTTCGTGAAAATTCTATAAAAGGGTCAGAAAAAATTTGTATCCGTGATAACTCAAAAACCACTTAACGGATTTTAACCACATTTGGTACGAAAATACTACAGGCTATTTATAGGTGGTGATTAACATTGAGCGTAGGCAAGGGGTTTAAAAGAGGGTTCAAAAATTTAAAAAAATTATAGTTCTTAAACTTATCCGAAATATTGAATAATTTTTTATAGGTGTGATAGAATATAACCTAAAAAATGTTACATACATAAAAGAATTAGTTCACACAGGCGTTCGAAAATAGTCTTAAAAAAAGAGTCAAAAACGAAAAAAAAATGTTTCCCAAATATACCAGAAAAATTGGCTAATTATATATAGCTTTCATATAAGATAACCTAAAAAATGCAGCATAAAATTTTTATTTACATAGGTGTTCATAAATAGTAAAAAAAAGGGGTAAAATGAAAAAAAAATTAAAATGTAAAAATTTTTATATTTAACTAGTTGAATTGGTGTTAAAAATACACGACAAAAATTAATGTTCCATAGGCGTCCGTGAAAATTCTATAAAAGGGTCAGGAAAAAATTGTATCCGTGATAACTCAAAAACCACTTAACGGATAACCTACAACATGCAGCATAACAATTTTGTTTACATAGGCGTTCGTAAATAGTAGAAAAGGGGGCAAAATAAATTTTATAATAAAACTAAAAAAAAATCAATTATTTTGCGTACAAGAATTTGGCCTAGATCTGGAATATAAAATATCTGCGTATAAATAGTGCCTCCAAAGAGAAGAAAAAGGCACAAAACCCGATACAAAAAAAAAAAAATAGCTGATGTCTAAAACAAAACAAAAATTTAGATAAATGACAAAAAGGTCATAAAATTATGACTTTTACACTTAAATATGGAGAGCTATTCGTGCCTCGAGGGCAACAGCTAGTTTATGTATAAATTGACCAAAAAGAAGTATTTCCGGTGAAATAAAAAAAAAATTTTTTTTCATGAAACTAATAGTCTCCATATATACATATATTACATATATGATATGGAGAGCTAAAAATATTATATTTTAAACAGGTCATAATAAATATATTTTCTTTTTCTTTAAGGCATCAAACTTGACATTCAAGATGCTTTTGGTACCGTGGATATTGATCGTATATGTGGCTTTATTGAATGTACCGAGGGAGTACTATCAAATGAAGAAAAACAATTTATTATTTATAAAATTAAAAATCAGTACGTGTGTTTCGATCACAATATTTATAAATGGACACATGGCCTTCTTCAAGGTGATAGACTATCGCAGCGGCTTTGCGAGCTATATCTGACACATGTAGAAAACCAATACTTTAAGGAATATTGCAGAAAAGATACATTTTTCCACAGAAGTGTGGATGATATATTATTTTGTTCATTGTACGAATTTGAAATTCAGAAATTCGATCTTCTTGCTTTTCAAGTGTATTCCCTCAATGACAAAAAATCTGTTATGTATTTGGACATGGATCAAAATGAAAATATTAATTATCTGGGAAAATTATTCAATTTGAGAACGAGAGAAGTTAAGAGTGTATATGACTTTAAAAGAAGAACCGAATTTAGATACAAATTCAAGTTTTGGAATGTAGAGCGACCAATCAGTTGGAACGATTCAGCAACGTTTATTTTGAATAGTGTGCGGTAAGATTAAAGAGAGTTATAAGCGTTCTATTGCGCTAAATTTAATGCTAGCATATTCAGATTTTATATTAGTTGATTTAGCATTACCACTGAATATTCCCATGTGTGTTCCATAATATTTATAATAATGGTTAAGCAAAATAAACACCCAGCCAAAGATGGCCAGCGTCCAGTTAATAAATTTAATCAGTAAAGTTACAACAGAAAACAGTTAAAGTTTTTTAAACATGCAACAAGTTTCTCAGTCCTTATCTTCCCCGATAGGTGTGGGTGTTATATTAAATAAGCCACAAATAAAACAACGTCTACTCCACCAAAATATTTATATATTACCATGCAATCAGCATGCAGCGCCAGACATGTTTCGGAACATTATGTTTCCATCATCAGTGGCTCAAAATAAACAGTCACGCAGTCATTTCAGTTAAAGTCAAACAGTATGGCATGGACTATATAAACGTATACAAACTGAAAGTGTTATAGCTCTTAGACATGAGAATATTTTAAACTACTATGTAAAAACTTACCATTTAGTGGAAATTATTTGAATAAAATCTTATAAAATTAAAATATAAAACATTTTCTTATTGAAAAAGAAACTCAAAAAAATTTTTGTTGTCATAGTATATAAAATTTAGTCATTTTTATAGTTTCTTTTTGTATATCATGGTTTAGTTTAAATCTTTATGAAAATAGAACTCTCGAGAAATGGCAAACAGATTAACATAAAAAGTTGTGTAAATCAAACTGGACAGTAGGTACATGACAGGATAGCAAAGATTGGACATTGTCATGTACCTACTGTCCAGTTTGATTTACACAACTTTTTATGTTAATCTGTTTGCCATTTCTCGAGAGTTCTATTTTCATAAAGATTTAAACTAAACCATGATATACAAAAAGAAACTATAAAAATGACTAAATTTTATATACTATGACAACAAAAATTTTTTGAGTTTCTTTTTCAATAAGAAAATGTTTTATATTTTAATTTTTATAAGATTTTATTCAAATAATTTCCACTAAATGGTAAGTTTTTACATAGTAGTTTAAAATATTCTCATGTCTAAGAGCTATAACACTTTCAGTTTGTATACGTTTATATAGTCCATGCCATACTGTTTGACTTTAACTGAAATGACTGCGTGACTGTTTATTTTGAGCCACTGATGATGGAAACATAATGTTCCGAAACATGTCTGGCGCTGCATGCTGATTGCATGGTAATATATAAATATTTTGGTGGAGTAGACGTTGTTTTATTTGTGTCTTACACATTCAACTCCTCTCGAAGATGGATTACTACAGAAAAAAAAAAAAAAATTATATTAAATATTAAGAAGAATAAAATGGCAGGAAAGAATGTCTGTCCATGTTGTGGTCTAAGTATCACTAAAAATCATTATAGTGTAAAGTGTTTTGGTGGCTGTAACAAGTGGTTTCATAAGAAATGTGCTAAAAGTTAATGATGAGCAATTCAATGTTCTTGCGCAAAAAGATTCCAGCGTAATATGGTCTTGTACAGTTTGTACTTCTGAAAGTGAGGTTATTGATAACGATGATGTTAACTTCTACAGTCGTAGATCTAGGCGCAGTGTCGGATTTCCAGAAGTGGCTTCGGGGTCCAACAAAGAAGAAGATTGTGTTTCATTGGCCACCTCGAAAGAAGAAGATATATTTAACAGTAATTTAGAAGCATACATTAAAATGCCAACGTGCCGAGCCAATCAGAGCATTTGGGGCGGGGCTTTCCTTGGCGCGCATTTGAGTTTAAATTTAACCGCTATTCAACTTATTTTATTATACCTAGCTGAAAAACCTTCATTTCGTATATCGGAAAAACGATACTCAAATATATTTATGTATAATTTGAAGATACCTATCTAATTTTAAAATCATTTTATGCATTACAGATAGGAAGTCAGGAAATAAAAAAGGCACATTATTCTCAATAGTTTATTTTTAGCTATATTTATATATTAAATTATACACAATGATAATAAATAATAATTACAATGAACATACAAATTAATACAAATACACCACTACCATACATACATATACAGGGTGTCCTACGGTGGTAACCCATTAGATTATTTCAGAAACTACTTCGAATTGAATTTTGAAAATTTCAGTGTCTATATTGTTAAATATGCTCTACTCAAAAAACATAATAGCAACGGCATAGCACTTCCGGTTATACCGGAAGTTGATGGCAACTTTGTTATTTTAAATGAAACACCCTATATATTATTACATTTTTGGATTCTAAATAAGATTTCAGACATATTTCATGTATCATGGCCAATACCTAACGTCAGTCATTTTTGATTTATATCAAGATTTTTGTCAAAATTGACAGTTTAGGGCTCCATAAGAATTCCGTTTTTCCTTGTAAATCAGTATTTAATAATTATTTTGTAGGTATTTTCTTATCAGGTGGGATCTTCTTTTTCGAATTGACAAGACATTTTCTGATTAGTTTATACAGGGTGGTCAAAAAATTATATTGAAAACGGTTCAAGAAAAACAGTTGAAAGTCAATTTTTTCAAATGGAATGGGTATATTATTATTATTTCATCTTCCTTAACATTAAAAAATAATGCAATTTTGTAATAGGTTATCACTTTCTAAAATAGTTTTCGAAATATCGTCATTTTAAATTTTTCTGCAGCGCCTACCGTTGTCTCTCTGGAAGCTAGCTAATTTATTTAGTTAGCCATGAAATTATGGTAATTTTAACGTCAAAGTAAACGTCAAATTAATAAAAATGAAAAATACTTATTGATATTATAAATTTATTATTAATTCATGGATAATAAAATAAAGTGATTAATATCACCTGTAGAGTATTAAACGAGAGAAACCCCCATTTGCTAACGATGACTAGAGAAATTAGGAAGAATTTTGAGAAATCATTTAGAGCAGGTTGGGAGGTATACAAATCAAGTATTACAACGAACTAAGACTAAAATTTAAAATAGTACAGCAGAAATGAACAGAAGATTAAACTAAATAAATTTTCAACTAAAAAAAGTTCACAATCAACTACCGATACAAAAATAATTTAATTGTTCGATATGACCCCCATTTAAAATGACGATATTTCGAAAACTATGCATTTTAGAAAATGATAACCTATTACAAAATTGCATTATTTTTTAATGCTATGGAAGATAAAATAATAATATACCATACCATTGGAAAAAATTGACTTTCAACTGTTTTTCTCGAACCGTTTTCAATATAATTTTTTGACCACCCTGTATAAACTAATCAGAAAATGTCTTGTCAATTCGAAAAAGAAGATCCCACCTGATAAGAAAATACCTGCAAAATAATTATTAAATACTGATTTACAAGGAAAAAACGGAATTCTCATGGAGCCCTAAACTGTCAATTTTGACATAAATCTTGATATAAGTCAAAAACGACTGACGTTAGGTATATCACATGATACATGAAATATGTCTGAAATGTTATTTAGAATCCAAAAATGTAATAATATATAGGGTGTTCCATTTAAAATAACAAAGTTGGCATCAACTTCCGGTATAACCGGAAGTAGAGCATATCTGACAATATAGACACTGAAATTTCAAAATTCAAGTCGAAGTAAATTCTGAAATAATCTAATGGGTTGCCACCGTAGGACACCCTGTATATTATAAGGTTCAACACCAAACAAATCTAATATTACTTTTTCAGATTGGCTACTATTTCAATTTAGATATTTTCCTTTTAATTGTATCACTTTTTCACATTAC
Organism: Apoderus coryli; assembly: GCA_911728435.2. Classification (NCBI taxonomy): domain Eukaryota; kingdom Metazoa; phylum Arthropoda; class Insecta; order Coleoptera; family Attelabidae; genus Apoderus; species Apoderus coryli. The sequence goes on along the minus strand of OU452204.1, from coordinate 1,460,878 downwards.
ATACTATTTTTTTCTTATTGTGACTTGTATAATATTATATTAGATTTGTTTGGTGTCGTACTTAAATTATTTTACTGAAAAACTCATTCCAATTAAATATCGACTAAATTTCAGTTTCAAAATAAGTTGAATAGCGGTTAAATTCAAATTGAAAAGCGTGCCAAGGAAAGCCCCACCCCAAATGCTCTGATTGGCTCGGCACGTTGGCATTTTAATGTATGCTTAATTTAGAGAATAGGCATGCTAGACTTGAGCAGACTTTCCCGGTATGTAGTTGCTCACCTGAAAAGCAAAAATTGAAAATTTATTTAGATAATAGAAGTGTGAATGAAAATTGAAAAATCAATTAGATATGGCTGAATTGCCTAATAGATGCAAAGGCCAAAAAAAATAAAATAATTTTGAGAAAATTAAATCTAAGTTATAAAATGAATTTCTGCTGTAAATATAAATGAAAATAATTTTCTGGCGTAGCGGACAAAATGACTGGTTTTACCTTCACAGGGGATTTTGTTTAATATAGCAGGGCCTCAGTCTAATTCAGTAGAACCAGACCGAGGCATGGGTCGACAGATACTGACGAATTCGTTTCGGTCTTATTATGAGCTCGTCAGAGTACCATAGTCGTTGCCCATCTACAATATCGGCCTGCATTTAATCACAATGAGCTATACAACAATATATATTTATATGCAAACTAGCAACATCTACATATACACATAGTAATGTATATCCCACCATAAAGAGGCCGATCAAATCCAATCTATAGGTAACACCAGCCGTAAAAATAGAAATGAAATGAAGATAGTGTAAACACAAAACGCTAGCAAGAGACCATTTATCCTTCTGCTAGCATCACCCAAAATATTTGGGTATCAGCAACTCTCCGGACGGTGGTCTCCAAGCGTTCGGTCGTCGATGCCACATAATGCAAAATTATAAAATGAATTTGTGTCCGTAAATATAAATGAAAAATAATTTCTTGGCATAGGGGACAAATTGACTGGTTTTACCTACACAAGGGATTTTAATTTAGCGGTCTGGTTCTACTGAATTATACTGAGGTCCTGCTAAATTAAACAAAATCCCTTGTGTAGGTAAAACCAGTCATTTTGTCCGCTATGCCACGAAATTATTTTTCATTTATATTTACGACCACAAATTCATTTTACAATTTTGCATTATTTGGCATCGACGACCGAACGCTTGGATACCACCGTCCGAACCGTTGCTGATACCCAAATATTTGCGTTTTGTGTTTACACTATTTTCATATCATTTCTAGTAAAGAAATACAACTTTTTCAATTTAATTAATATACGTCAGCTCCACAGATGATCAAGTATATTGATCATAGGAACTAAGGTTCCTGAAACATATTTGGTTTGGTTATATTATTTCAAATATTTGATTGTCTCCATTCATCAAATTCTTCTTGATATCTACACTCCTTCAGATTATTTTCTTCCATTTTGTTTGATTATCGTTTGGATCCTCTTTTTTGTGCTAAATTATAATTTCTTAGGAGATCTTTCCTTCTAACCAACGCATTTTAACTTCCTCATGTATTGTTATTGTCACGTTTTCCGGGGTTCGTATTGTGAAATAATAACGCGCTTTAATTAAAACTAATTTAGGTGTTTACATTTAATAAATAAACATTTAACCAAACTAATAACATTAATTAACGAATATGACTGTATTTATTTCACTATTATTTATATGTCACAACACTGTTCTCAAGTATTGACTGCCCCTGCTGTGTGTGTCTCCACATTACGCACGAATATTCTGCCCATTTCTAGTATCTTCCATTTTATTCCATGCGCGGTCTAGACACAACCAGCTCGAGTAAAACTAGGCGCCTGGCGGTGTTGCCAACAGGTGTACATTTTCTCTTGTTCGTTACATTGCCGCCTTCTTAGATGCGTTTCGTCCCGCAATGCGTTATTTGGATCCTGGCGGTATTTGCAATTCGCTCCTTTATTGCATCTTGAGAAGCGATGGAAATAGCAGCTAACAGTTTTCTCTACGGAATTTCTTCCAGGATTCCAGGCACATGCCAAGATTTCGATTTCCATAAATCTGAACAGGATCTCTAACTTATACTTCATTATTGCATTTTGTGATGTGAGTAGGGCTTCTTGTAAATTAGTCAAAGCAGTCCAAACACGATAGTAGGTAGGTTTTTGCATGACTTTTGCTTCGTCACTAGGTAGAAAATCTTCCTTTGCCCTTCAGGTTCCATGTTGAGAATACTCAACACCCAATACATTATATTTAAGTATATTTCAATAATTCTGTGACTGTCAAGTTAACAATAGATTTGTATTGTCAAAATTATTATAGGAAAAAAAGGAGGTACTGTCACTCTCTGTCAAAAAGAATTATAATTCAAATATCCCTCTTTTTCGATTCATGGTAATTATTCAACTCAATGTTAAAGCTTATATAGTTCTCTGACGTTTATATTGTAGACGTTGTTTATTAATACCATTGATGTGTTAACTAAAGAGATATAACTGTTTACTATATAAAATGCCCCATACATTAAAAAACATAGCATATATTCTATAAGTCTGGGCAACTGTAATAGGTACTTTTCACAGATCTAGAAACTCGAGAGATATAACATTATCTGAAATTTCATTCATAATTCACATTTGTTTACAATCAGACATAAGTTGGCAGTTGATATATAAGATAGAAAAGGACAGATAGAAAAAATGGCAACGTTGTACCAGGATCATCGTTTCGATTTCGTTTTATGTACCAGTGGCGTACGGTTTTAAAGGAATTCTTTATACTTTAATCAGGCGATTGATGTTCACTAAAGTGATATAAAGCAATGATAAATTGTAGGTTTTTAAAATAACGTTTTTTTTTTGGTTTATGATTCATTATGATTTAGGATAAAAATATATTTTATCTTATTATTATTACCGTATCTAATTCTAAATATCTTTAGACTATGATGGTTGTTGAAAACAATGTCGAGCCTCGGTAATTTATATACTCGTTCTAACACTGCCTCATGGGTTGGTGTGTATTTGCTGGTTCGCAAGTATTTTCATAAATAAATAACATTGAAACACATCATCAAATAACTTTTAAATTTAATATAATTAATTTAAATAAAATATATACATTTAATGAACGTTTTTTATATGATCAGGATTGAACGGCTGTTAAACCATAGTCTAATAAATAATATATTATTTATTAGACTTTTAGTATTTAGAACTGACAGTTTCATTTATTAAGCTATTAAAAAGCGTATTTTATTATCAAATAATGGATGCAATTCTGAAGATATTTGTTTTATAAATAAAAAAAACAAACCCCACTGTATTTGGTTCAGTTTCAGATGCTGTGTCTGTTGTTTCCGTTATTGGTGACAATGGCGTAACTCTAAAAACACCCTCTTGTTCAATTTTCTGCATTAATCTAAAATAAAGTATACTGGTATTATATTTGGCACCCTACCAACAGCCTATAACCGGTTATAAAAAAAATGTAGGTTTCTCTTGAATTAATGTGTTACTATTACTAATTCCACAATCTTAGTTATTTATATGTTGTAATTTAAAGCTATATACTTACAAATTAGATGGGCCACTTGAGGGGCCAGCAACTGCTTCCTCCGCAACTAGCATTTCTAAAGTTTCTGGATCACAGATCCCTGCTTCATGAACATCTGAAGTTCTAAAAAATTAAAATAAAATGCTTTAGCTTAGTATTTCAGTGAGTGGTACCATTCTAATTTAGTAGCTAAAGGGAAGTTAATTTTAATAAGATCGCATTGCTACAGTTTGTGGATCACATAGGTCCTTGCTTGATCAACATCTGATGCTCTAAATATTCAATATCTACTTACCTACTAGACTTGCTTGGAGAGGATTCGGCCACAGTTGAATCTGAGCTGAAAAGAAAAAGAAATATAAATACACCTCCCAGGCAGGCGATATAGGAACTGTTGTTCACTCGGCGTACTACCAACGAAAACTAGATGTCGCCAAACACATCCTTTTACATAAATACAATAGTTAAATACCACAGATCTAGAATCTAGATGTGTGGTAAATACACCATATGTTTATTACAATATTATTGAACATTATACCGTAAATTTTATATACACAAATTTTATTAAGCATATATATATATATAATTACCTGTACGACAGAGGCTCATTAAAAAGAAATGATAATTGAGGTTCAGCGTCTGGTCGAATTTGCTTTCGACCAGTAATCTCAGTTATCTTAATGTCGCTCATATCAAAATGGTTTGAGCATATTTGTGCACACTTGGGGACATACTGATTTTCCAGACTCAAAAGCTGTAGCCACCTTTCGCGTCTTTCCGAATTTTATTTTTATTTTGTAGAGCAAGCAAACTACACCACTGATAAACAATAACAAGTCGTAACTTTACTTACCTCCGAAATATCAAATTTGGGTTGGAATTTTCATTATTTTTACACACTATACACTGACGCACCATTGTTAATTGTTTTTTTTATAGTTTTTGCACAAGAAAACACTCAAAATCACCAACTAACAACAAATAAATACGCAACCAAAGGATAGTTGGCAACAAAGCTCAAACTACCGGCTGATTACACAAATGAATGAAATAGTAAATTCTTCGCGTACTATTCAAGTTGCTCTGCTTTACAGAGTTGCCACGTGTACTTCATAAATAAATTATAATTTGGTGAAATATGTCTTGAATATGTTAAAATTCATAAAAAAGTAACTAAAAAATATCTTGGGTATATCGTTTTATAATACACAAAAATTAGTACCATCACCTAAGTTATATTTTGCTTTAAAACGGTAAAAAATGCAGTATCAAAATAGTGTATTTTAAAACAATGCGGGAATGAAAGCGGAAGTTTGGCATTATCGATATCTGCAAATAATGATGTTTGATCGCTTGGAAATGTAAACAGTTTTATCTCCCCCTTCCTAGATCTGTGGTACTTTTAGGAGTGGAGGGCATCATCACATGTTGTCAGCTTGTCTGTTGTTAAATTTTTAATACAGTTGTTTACTCACATTATATAATTATTTTTTAATTTAATGCTTATAAAATATACTTTTGTCACTGCATTAATTAATATATTTCTCATTACACGTGAGGATTTGAATGATGAAAATATTAAAAGAAGGAACTAAATTATTTATTAAAGTTTTTGAAAAGACCAAGATGATCGTTATACGGCATCTTCGTAAAATCAGGCGGGGTGATTTGACCAATCAGCGTAAGGAAAATAATATGTTTTGTTTTTTTATAGTAAATGAAGAAACGGTGTTGTCGGGATAGAGGATACATTATCTTGTGTGTTGTTTATGTTTCATTTCCTATATTTATCAAGATTATAAGACTAAAAAGTGTGAATTTGTGTTTTGTGTGAATTTATAAGACTATATTAAGTTTTAAAATGGTTCGTCAGTGTCAACTATGTAAAATATTAGATATCAGAAATCCGGACAAAAGTTTTCACAGGTAAGCCATTATTCTGTTTGTAAATGAAAATTTACAGAACCTTTCCAAATACAAAGATATGTACCTATGCAATTAGCTTTTCACTTCAATGAATAATTAGGTACATTAATTAATAATTATGTTGCAACTTTAACGGTTAGTAAGTAATAATAAAATACCTTCACATGCCTCTTCTTGTAAAGAATGAAATAAATAGCTGCAAATTACGAAAAAATTTGTTTTGTTCACAGTATACTTAAGTATATTATAATTTTTAGGTTTCCAAATGATGTAAGACGGAAAACTTGGTTCTCTGTCCTTGGATGGAATGATGGTAAAAGGCTTCCTAAGTTTTCATATATTTGTTCAGATCATTTTGCGCCGAATGATATTATTACAAAATCAAGTGGTGTAAAAGCATTGAAACCAGAGGCAGCCCCATTACCATGTCATAATTTTTTTGTTTGCAACAGGTAAGTAATGAGGATTTTTAATGTGTACTTATTATGTGTTTGCTTTCGAGATACCTATAGGCTTTAAAAAATACTATTGTTTTATACGTATACGTATTGCGATGAACGATTTGAATTACAGTCAAAGATAGAAATAAGTTTTGAGTATTTTGCGAGGATAATTCACAGTGATTCTGCGATTAAAAAAAAATATTATGTGAAGAAGAAATAAAGTTTTCAAAAAGCTGGACGGTATATCGTTCAGGAGAATTTTCTTTGGATAGTGAGTTTCACAGTTTTGAAGCTCACAAGAAGAATGAGTTTTACAAATTGCATTCATAATATGGTCTGTGTGAATGGCATACCTTATATCATCAGATGATATGGGTCAAGGATGTGGAAGAAATCACCTGCATTTTTTCACAAGATTTACCGTGATAGTATCATTAGAAACAAGATAAATCTCCCACATTTTCTATATATTTGCATGATTACCCGCAACAGGTTAGCGAAACACACAAACAAACAAAATGATAATGGTTTAAGAAGTTACCGGTAAAATATAATAGTTGACAGCAGAAGAACTCGACCATTACTAGGTAAAGGATCAATACCATTTTTCCTTTTTAAGAAAAAATCACAGTCTGTCTTCTAAACATTAATCTGCTTTTCGATCATCGATCAGTAATATTTCAAAATCATAACAATGTTGATATGATTACTGATCCATGATCGAAAAATGTTGTCCAGTTTAATGTTTAGAACACGTAGACTGTGATCTTTTCTTGAAAATATGTGAAATTGTCTTAAATAGAAAAATTGTCTTAGAGGAAACAAGATATTTGAATATCTAATTAACTACTTCTTTATGTAGTACAAATCAAGCTCATTTATTTCTTTTTTTTTTTCAGCTCTGACGCAACAGTTAGTGAAGTCTCCAAAAAAAAATTAGTAAGGCTGCTTTAAATTATACGTTTTTCTTCTACACCTCGGCTCAGCTGACTTGACATAACCACCTGCTTCTCACCTAACTTCTATTTTTCTTGAAAAAGGAACGACAAACTGTCAGAATAATACCTAGTTGATCAAGAAGTGTTTCTACACGTTACAGGAGTATGTTGTGGCTACACCTAGTTGTCGGGGAAAGAATCTAAATTAACCTCGAAAAGTTATTGGTAATCTTTAAAATCCATATTAATATGTAAACTTGTAGACAAGTAAATAAGTACGATAATCACAAACACCAAGGAAAGTTGACTAATTAAATGTTTTGTTTCTATTAAATAACTGCCTACTAAGACTAAAGTTTTCCTAAACTAAGTTAGTTTTTTGAACACGAAAAAGTAACTCTAACTTGAATACATTTCAAAAGTAACTTGTACATTTGCAGAGTTACTAGTTACTTATAAAGTAACGTCTACTTCAGGAGTAACTAGTTGTTACCCCTTCAAGTAACTACAACTTCAAAATAACCGTTAAAGTCACGACTACTTTAAAAGTAACTCTGACTTTAGCGAGCGACACGTAAAACTTCAGTAAAGTGAAAGGTTAGGATATGTTGCTACAGACAAAGCTCTGAGCTAGCTATTCTATTTTTTTTCCTAATACTAACTGTTTTATTTAATTATTTTCTTAATTTTAAATTGGTTACGTAATTATGTGCTGTAATTTAAGTAATAAAAACGTTCATATCCGGAGTGACAAGAAAGTTTTTGTTTTTTCTCCCTTCCTCCCATGTAGTTGTTTGTTATTGTCTGCGCCCAAACAAACTATAATTTATGAATGAAATGTAATATCTCTCTCTTAGAGTTAATACATCGATGATTAATACCTACTGATATAAATAAAGTAACCAGTCACGGAAATACAGTTTTTTTTACAAAGTGATAGCCATTCCTATAGATAAGCGACCTTATAATCCCCTACATTCCTTATTATTTTCAATACATCTACAACTTCCGGGTGCTGCTGATGAAGTTCATAAACTTTACCAAAATTTTTTTTTGAAGGAAGCGGCTATTCCTTTGCACATTCTCAGGTCTTTGACTACGCAATGAGCCAAAGCATACTCCAAATACCCCAAATAGGTCGCGTTTCTCCTCTTGACTAACTCCGTACCTTACTTTATGACCGGACGATTACTGTGTAATAAAATCGTCGAATTCTGAATTCGGGGGCTGAAGACTTCGTATTTCAGCGTCTTGTTCTTCACATTCGTAAGGAGCCAATCTATTGAAGTGAATAACCTTGAGCTTTCCATTACCTCTGTTCTTAATGCGGTAAATGACGTTCATCTTTGTCACGATTATGTAGGGACCCTCTCATGCCTTCTGTACTTTCGGGGCGTGTCCACGTCGTCATTGCGGATTATACGGCCATACCAAATCATCAACCTTGAAGCTGTCTGCAGAAGCGTTTATGTCGTACCTTTCCCTCGGTTGTGGCCGTCATCCATTCTTCTTCGCAAATCCGACACGCAGTCGTCACCGTCAGTGTCGGTGCCTGGAGGGCACCCAAACTTCAGATCGCAGGGCAGGCGTAATTTTCGACCAAACACGATACTTGCCGGCGTTTATCCTATTGTTTCATGAGTGGCTGAGCGGTAAGCCAATAGGAATAGTGGCAAGTGACGATTCCAGTCGTGTTGGTTATCCGCAACAACTTTCGCCGAATGTCGAATAATGGTTTTGTTCATTCTCTCAACCATTTCGTCGGACTTCGGGTGTAGTGCTGTGGTTCTAGTTTTCCGGATCCCCAAACTCTTACATACTTCTTGGAAAGGTGGGACTCGAAGTTGCTTCCCTGATCTGAGTGCATTTCTAATGGTACACCAAATCGACGTATCGATTCTTTAACTAAGGTTTCGGCGACAGTGACATCTCCCTGATTTGGCAACTCATAAGCTTCCACTACTGAAGTAGTCCGCTACAACGCATATGTATTTGTTTCCCTCTTCGGACCGTGGAAATGGGCCTGCTATGTCAATAGATATTCGTTCAAATGGACTACTCACGTTATAATTCCTCCTTGGAGCCGTTTTGCGGCCTTGTGGTCCATTACTAGCCGTGCATGTAACGCATTTCCTACACCAGTCCTTGACGTCATCCTTGAGTGTAGCCCAATAAAAACGTTCCCGAAGTTTTTGCATCGTGTTAGTCATTCCCAGATAACCTCCTGATGTTCCATTATGTATCTTCCATAACTTCTTGTACCCGGTTAGCAGGAATGATTAACTGTCTCTTTTCATCGGTACCATCTGGTTTCAAAATAACACGTTTCAATCGATCATCATCAACAAAGATCGAGTCAAATTAGGCCCAGTGGCACGTCTTTAACACAGGTGAAACCTCAGCTACGTCTTGCCACATTGGTTTCTCGCCAGTTTGCTTCCACTCGAATACTTTCTTTAGTGCGAAGTCCTTACGCTGATCGTCTTGCAGCTTATCTGTTGCCCAAACATCACAATGTACCGTTACTTTCCTCACATTATCTTTTTCTATTGCGCTCGAATAGTGCTTGCAGTTTACTGGGCATGGTCTTCTCGATAATGCATCTGCGTTGACGTGAGTTTTTCCTGCCCTATTTTCCATGTCGAAGGCGAACTCTTGCATCCTCTCTATCCATCTTGCTACTTGTCCTTCTGGGTTCTTGAATTGTAGCAACCACTTCAGAGAAGCATGATCAGGCCTTGGGAGGAAGTTCCTGTCATACAGATATTTATGGAAGTGTTCCACAGCTTTCACCATAGCCAACAGTTCTCACCTTGTATCACAGTAACTTCTCCCGGATTTGGATAAAGTCTTGCTGAAGTATGCAATAATATTTTCTTGACCGTCTTGAATCTGTGATAAGACAGGTCCAATTCCTACGTTGCTGGCATCCGTATCTAGCACAAACTTTCCATTAAGTAACGGATAGCTTAGAACCGGTCAAGACATTCTTTAGCTGATCAAAAGCCTGCTTACACGCATTCCCACAAAAATTTCTACCCTTGATCTTTCCGCCGACGCGACGTCGAAAATATCATGATAGGTGGTGACTAGATTCATCAACTTCTTCTTCTGTTCCGAACTCATTCCTTTAGAACATTCCATTAACAAACTTTGAAGTTTATCAGGAAATTTCTTTGGAGTTTCATACGTCGTTACCAGATTTCCACATACCGATGATACTGGCGAACAACTTCCAATTTCCATCGATTTTTTGAGTGTTACTGAATACCCATGTTCATTATTCTAATCGAAATCGTTCTAGTTGCACGTTCAAGGGTCTTCCCTATTGCTGTTTACGCGAACTATTTCAATATATAATAATTACTGATAATGTTAATCAAATGCCATTTGGCAACATTGCTTTTATATTTTGTCATACGGTGTAGTATATTGGTTAGTAGTACATATTAAACGTTTGTAAGGGTGAGAGCATCTCTGGTGTAATTATTATTGTACTAAATAAATACGTAAAAACAATACAAAAAAAATACAGTCCACATTACTTACACCATAAAATTGGTCCTTCGAGCCGGATATTGCTGGTGAAAAAAAAAAAGAAAAACGATTTAGTTTCGTAGAAACAGGCCGACTTGTTGGATCCTTCGCTGCAAGTAACGAGGCCAGAATCAGTAAGTCCGTTCCTATCTATTCCTATTAATTTATCCTATTTACAATTACAATATCTACAATTTGTGTTCTATAAGCATGACCCAGATAAACAAGCTACGATTTAAACGCGAACAAGTCAAGAACAATTTAAATAAATTTAAAGGCTATCTAGATACAATTCAAGAGCGAAATGACAAGTCTGTAAGACAATTAAGATTAAGGGTAACAAGGGCAAGGCCTTAGGTCTTATTTATCTGAATTTAACGATTTACAATTAGAAATCGAGTTCTCCTATGAGGGAGATGATAAAAAGCTAGAATTAGAACAAGAAATCTTAGAACCTACTAGATTTGAGCAACAATACTACGAATTGATTGCGCTGGCGGAATATTTATTTGGGAAATATGAAATTAGTTTGGTTAATTGTGAAAATGATTCAGAAGTTAGTATTCATGCTCCCCCACAAGATGACATGTTTAAATTACCGAATATTAAACTTCCTATATTTAAAGGTTCGTTTGAGCATTGTTTAGAATTTCGTGACACCTTCTTCGTACTGGTTCATGAAAATATTAAATTCCTTACAGGCGATTCAACATTTCTGGTCCTTTGTCGAGCCGGATTTAGGCAGAGCATTTAGTATTTCATTGTTTTCTTCTACCTAGTTAATATTAATTTCATATATAATTATTATTTTCGCCATTTAAAAGTATTATAAATTCGTATGTGCATAAAAAATCAGCTGTGGATAGATATTTACTATTGCTTATCTCCAACTTTAGTACAACTCAAAATTATTCTATTATCTTGTTAGGTATAATATTTAAATTTCTTTATTTTGAATAGGTACAATAATATATATTAAGGTGTGTAGGGGAGAGTGGGCCACGTTGAGACATTTTTCAGTTTTTGTCACTGAGTAATGCTCTTATATTAAAAAAAGAAAAAGTAGCAATCGCTGGTTATTCATCACTCTATTGCAAACATATTTAGTAGTATTAAGTGGCAATCCCTCCAGTCACAAAGTGATAATTTTTAAATTAAAAAAACATGTTTTTGTCCCATGGTAGCCCTCTTAATGGGCCACTATGAGACATGAAATAAATGATCTAAAATTCATTCAAAAAAATATTGCATATTTATTATAACAACTGCAACAAAAAAAAATATATAAACCAAAAAGAAAATCCTTTTTTTTAACGTAAAAATAATGTGTATTCTGATTGTAACCCAGAATTAAACTTAATACTAGTTAGCGAATATCAATATTATCAAACTTAATACCAAAACTGATAAAAGCTTGCACATGGTGGTAGAACACACCAAATATCTGAAATGCTTACAAAGGCCGTATCTGCAACCGTTGGAAATACAAACGAGTTTTTATTTTAGAACTGTGTCGCAAAAAACTAACATTAAAATCATTATCTTTCTTTTCCAAAACTTTGGCCACATAAAAGACAGATTTTCTATCAGGAAATTCGATCAAAACATATGCGTCTTCGTCAATATTTAGGGCAAAATCAGTGAATGACTCACAGTCTGATGAGTCAGACACACATGAATTTCCTTCGCTGCCCGGTGATGAAATATTTGCTGTTCTTTTTGAATTTAATTCATCCTTTCTTTTTGTTCCTTGCGAGCGTTTAAAAGATTCCTTCCTCTTCTTACTTTTCTGCTCGATTTCCTCCTTTTCTGGAGTGTCCGTTATAATTTTGCTTCGACCTGTATTTCTTCTTCTGGTTTCAATTTTCCGTTTCTTGGCCTTTGGAAATCCAAAAAGTTCCTCGGAAGATTTGAAATCGCCGGAACTGTTACTCTTTTTTTCGGGTGTTATATTATTTCCTACCACTATCACATTTTGTGTATCGCATTCATTTTGTAAGCCACTCGGTTCTTGTTGAGGTTCACTGTCATTTGCTTCTATTGCTTCCGTATAGGCTGGTGGCCGGTCGGTAACACTGTTCATTAAAAAATCGGCTTCATCAAAAATATGTTTATCAAATGGCATTATGCCACATTTTCGAAACCCAGAACTGATCCACATTATACTTATTAAATGAGGTTGCTCTGGACAAACTACATCCTTCTGGCTGTCGCACACTTAAATCTATGTGCCTCTTTTTATAGCCGTGAAGCCAGTCTATCCCAGCAGATCTACATTATTTTGCTATCTACCGGAGAATGTTTGTTTTTTTGAACATATCTAGCAAGTGTCTGATATTTTACGTTGTTTCTCTCCGCAGCAATCCTTAAACTCATTTTATGCGTTATGACATCATCCACAGCTTTCTTCATTGAATCTGGACTAAACATGCCCTTTTGAGATCTTCTCTTTCTACCTCTCGACATCCTAAACATTTAGAGAGTTTAAAAATTGTAAAAAAACTGAAGGGCCACCTTGAGACATAGTCTCAAAGTGGCCCACATCATGTGTCTCAAGGTAGCCCAAAAGCATACCGATCAGTTTTATGAAATTTTCTAAATAAAATCTTATAAGATATGCATTAATATGAACAAAATTCATAAGCTGAATAATTACTTGTTCCAATAAAATTATATAAATGGCACAATGTCACTTGAAAAATGTATATCGATGATTTTTCTATAAATGTATAAAAAACTTACATGTACACTATACTAAATTTTTCGCTCAAAATTTTTATAAGACCACGTGCGTTCCCTCCGAGAACATAAGTAATCCTAACTTTTGGAATGATGCACGCGGTGAAGAAAACTTACGGCTTTGGCGCCAAACTTAAAAATGGCGGCGTTTGTCTCATGGTGAACTAGTCTCAAGGTGGCCCACTCTCCCCTACCCATATATGCTCTTGTTTGCGATTAACGCTTTTGATTTAACGGTTCAATTTAAATTTATATATTATTCTGGCATCGCTATAAATTTAAATTTACCAATTTTTAACTTCTTTAGAAGTTCACCGCAATTTTCAAAATCTATGGTTACCCGCTTCAATTTGAATTTTCTTGATTAATTTTAAATTGTCCCTAGACTCTTCGATTGTTATTTTATGATATTGAACATTTTATGTGTTGTCGCTATTTGATTGATTTAAATTTATAATTTCATTTAATTTCAACCGCATAAATTTGAATTAATATTTACACACTAATTTCCTTGGTTTTTCGTGATTCTGAGGATCGCTGTGTTTTAGTGTGTTACCTTAAACTTTGTTTTACATAGTCTCATACCGCTTTCTTGGTTTTCCTTGTTATTTCTTTATAAATAACTCATATTTAGTATGGCTGAGAAACGTCAGCGATATAGGGGTTATCGTCAGATATGACATTTTCGAGGTGCAATGTATTCTCTCACAATCATTTTGGATTATATTGTCCAAACGTGTAATCCGTCACATAATTGGCAAGTGTTTGCAATGCTGGAAGACTCGTCCCCAGACTCTTGTTCCTCCGGTAATGGGTGATTTGCCTTCTGCTCGTGTAACAGGCGTTAAGTGCTTTCTACATAGCGGAGTTGATTACGCCGGACCCCTCAAGGTCTCAATATCGAAACATCGTGGCTCCAAAAGCTATAAGGCCTATATTTGTCTGTTTGTCTGCATGTCCACTAAGGCCATTCACTTAGAGTTAACCTCGGAGCTAATCATAGAGGCCTTTTTAGCTGCCTTGAAGCGCTTTATTGCTCGTCGCGGTCGTTGTACCGACTTGTACAGCGATCAGGGGAACAATTTTGTAGGGGCCTATAGGCAACTGAATGCTATAATGGCAAATTCGGCATTATGCGAACACATTAAGTGGCATTTTAATTAAAAATTTAAACTCATTTGTTTAGGGTTGTTGGACCAAGTACTATGTTATGAGGAATTTCTCACTGTCTTGGTTCAAATCGAGGCAGTGGTTAACTCACGACCATTAACGCCTCTCAGTAATGATCCTAACGACTTCGGCGCTTTGACTCCTGGTCATTTTTTAACCGGTGAGCCTTTGGTAGTGTTAACAAGCGAGAGCATATCTGATCTACCCCTGAACCGACTATCACGTTGGTAACTGTTAACCCATGCAAGCGGGTTAACAGTTACCAACGTGCATTTTTGGGATCGCTGGTCCAAGGAGTATCTTCACACCTTGAATCAGCGGTCTAAATGGTTCGCTGAACAGCCTCCTATAGAATTGGATACATTAGTTTTGATCAAAGATGATAATCTACCCCCATTACAATGGGCTATGGGTCGTTTGCCTAGAATTTTCACATGTGCGGACGGGCGCGCAAGAGTTGCCTCCATACGCACCGCTAAGGACGAACTGCGACGTCCGATTTCAAAGCTGTGTCCACTCGCTGTTTATTAAAATGCTTCGCATTTTAGGGGAGAATATGTCGCGTCCACAGCTTTTTTTGTGTATTATTATTATTATGTTTCCTTAGTTTTAATTTAATCAGTAATTGATTATTATAGCCATTCTATATTTCGTAATTACTTAAGAATTCCAATTACTGAATGCTCTTGTCATTTAGTTTTAATTAATTCAATTTCTTAATGTGTCGTTGTGCCGTGTAAATATGTCTTAAGAATCTTACTTATCGCGCACGAGCACCGCGAGAGACATTTTTCATATTTTTGCACATTCTTAGAAAAAACGCTGAACCGTTGGCAACCCACTGCTTTGGTTTACCTTAAAGTTTTTAATTGTTCGCTAATTCTTCTTGAATTACATATTTATAATCGCAAACTGTGTTGTATGTATATGTGTATGTGATTTGGACTGTGGTGTTGGAGTGGAGAAAGTGCTGTCCAGCATATAGGAGACAGTAAAGCCGCAACGTGAGTACCCGAAATTCATTATATTAAGTAGGTTTTTAAGGCTTACGTGCTCCCTTATAATTCTATTCTGCCCAGGTCCATTATTGAAATCTCTCACTAGTAGTTATCAAACATAAACATTAAAAAAATAAATACAATTGTGTAATTGCCCAATTTAAGGGTAATTACTCAACATTTCTGCCCGGCTCGAAGGACCACAGAAATGTTGAGTAATTACCCTTAAATGGGGCAATTACACAATTGTATTTATTTTTTTATGTTTATGTTTGATAACTACTAGTGAGAGATTTCAATGATGGACCTGGGCAGATTAGAATTATAAGGGTAGAACGTAAGCCTAAAAAAACCTACTTAATACAATTAGTGTCGGGTACTCACGTTGCGGCTTTATCGTATGGTATGATATGCTGGCCAGCCCTTTCTCTACTTTCTCCACTCCAACACCACAGTCCAAATAACATACACATATACATACAACATAGTTTGCGATTATAAATATGTAATTCAATAAAAATTAGCGAACAATTCAAAACTTTAAGCTAAACGAAAGCAGCGGTTGCCAACGGTTCAGCGGTTTTTCTAAGAATGTGCAAAAATATGAAAAATGTCTCTCGCGGTACGCGTGCGCGATAAGTAAGGTTCTTAAGGCATATTTACACGGCACAACGACACATTAAGAAATTGAATTAATTAAAACTAAATAATAATAATAAATGCTTTATTGTGCAAAATAACCAAATGACAAAACCAAACAATAAATTTTACAATATTTTACAAAATCTAGTACAGTTAAGTTCAGTCCTAAGGCAATCAACACAAAGTAAATGAGATTTGGCATATGCCACTCTTCCACTCATTCCAAAATAAATCATAAACCTAAAAGAAAGAAAGAACACGCCATATACTACTTGTCCAGTGCTACGGAGAAAAATGAGAAGAGCATTCAGTAATTGGAATACTTAAGTAATTACGAAATATAGAATGGTTATAATAATCAAATACTTATTAAATTAAAACTAAGGAAACATAATAATAATAATAATACACAAAAAAAGCTGTGGACGCGACAGAGCATTCAAGAATTCTATTATTTAAAGTCAATGCTTGAGGGTGAGCCTTTACAACTTATGTCCTCGGTAGCTGTAAGTTCCGATAATGAAATAGCGTGGTCAATAATAAGTGAACGTTATGAAAAAAAAATAATTTTTCATAACTAAATAAAATCTTTATTCGATGCTCCGACAATCATAAAAGAATCTCATACAGAACTGTGAAAATTGTATGACAATGTTAGAAAAACTTTACGCTCGTTGAAATCTATGGGCTTTCCTACTGATGAGTGGTATATACTTCTTGTGCATTTAATTAGCAATAAACTAGACAATTCTACAAGAAGAGATTGGGAAGCCTATCACCTTGAAAATGATTTATCTACTATAGTAGAAAGGAAATGTTCAAGTTTTTAAAAGCTAAATGTGTGTTTCTAGAAAGAGTTGAATTAACAAAAAATGAAAGTAATAAAGGCATTGGGAATAGATAACAGTTTAATAAATACCCAAATGAAAAAACTAGAGCTTTCAGCTGTGACAAAGAAGCTGTCATGTTACCTTAGCAAGGCAGAACATACCATATATCGTTGCGAAGGATTTAAAAACTTGGACATTCCTACTAGAATCAAACAAATAAGTATATTAAAATTGTGTAATAATTGCTTTGACTCTTCCCATCCTACCAAACAGTGCACAAAAACAAATTGTCGTATGTGTGCGAAAAAACACAATACCATGATTCATTTAAATTCAGAGCAAGGTACGGTCTCTTGCGACTAGTCAGTAGGCCCAAGCAAACAACCTCTGCCGGCCAACAATATTCATCCGCTGCATCTGACGTCGTAGATATGCGTGCCAGTGGAACAAGTGATGCTAGAAATACACTGGTAGCACATACTAGGGATGCAAAAAGCGATTATACACAATGTCTTCTTATTACAGCGCTTATAAAGGTATACGATAATAAAAACGGACATATCCAATATGCAAAGGCACTATTAGACCCGGGTAGCCAGAGTAGCTTTATTACGTTAAATTTGGCAAATCGATTAGGGATTGAATATTCAGTTTTAGGAGTAGGTAAAAGTGTTTCACCAGCTCGAGTAAGATCGAAATTAAAGTTTAGTTCATGCGTAAATAGTTTTGAAGAAGAAATCTATTGTTTAGTTATTCCAACAATTTCGCAACCTTTACGGGTTTGTTCATTCGATGCTCCCAATATTAGTGTTGGAACAGATCAAGTACTCAAATAAACCTATGTTGCAAAATACGTTGCTAGGTTGGCTTTTAGGTGATGTATTAAAATTAAATCAGGCTAATACAATTAGGAACACAATGTCTTTCAACTGATAATTTCAATATCGAGAAAATCCTTCAAAATTTTTGGCAAATAGAATAATGTAACGAAGCTCGTTCTTTGAATAAATCTGAGGAGTATTGCGAAGAGCACTTTCCAAAAACCTATAAACGAGATCCGATTAATAGTCAAAATCCCATTTAAAGATAACTTGAAAAATTTACGTTTCTCACACAATAATGCAATAACTCGGTTTTGTTCTTTAGAAAAAAGACTTAATAAATATTCAGGGAATATACTAAACAATTAAAGGAATATGTTGACTTGAAACATATGGTTAATATTAAGATTTTCAATATTCTTCACGATATCAATGGTTACTACGTACCACATCATGCGGTTGTTAAGGAGAGCGTTTAACCACTAAATCAAGAATATGTCTAGTAAATGGTTTATCCTTGAACGACGTGCAGTACGTGGGTCCTAGTAGTCAACCAGACTTATATACTATTATTTTACGATTCCGTTGTTATAAATATGTATTAAATGCTGACATCTGGAAGATGTACAGGCAAATACTAATATATCCTGACCAGGCTAAGTATCAAAGGATCTGTTGTAGAGACAATTCCGATGATGAACTAGATTGTTACGAGCTAAAAACCGTTATTTTTGGAGGATCGTCATCCCCCTTCTTAGCTGTGCGTTGTTTAAAACAATTAACAATTAAGTCTATACTTAATTAATCCTATCTATATAACGCAAATTCATTTCCAGTTGCTAGTCGTGTAATCTTAGAGGATTTTTACATGGACGATTTGATTAGTGGTAGCAATTCAGAAACCGAACTAGTGCAAATCCAGAGAGATGTTACTAAAATTCTAGCTAGCGGTGGTTTCGAATTGCGCAAGTGGCTATCGAATAAACCTGAACTAATAAATCAATTCTCCATTAATGAAGGTTTAAATTCTAGTACTCTTTCAATAGGAGAAAGCGAAACTATCCCTGAGGGTCGATATTCAGAAGTATTATTACCGGTCCGATTCAATTATAGCTCTATGCTGGCTCAAGACTTGCCCTAGTCAATGGAAGACCTTTGTAGCTAATAGAGTCACGATAATTCAGAATTTATCCGAACCTTTTCAATGGCTTCATATCAAAGGTCAAGAGAATCCTCCGGATTTAATATCTAGAGGTACCACCGCTGAGCAACTATTTAATTCAAATCTGTGGTGGGAGGGTCTTGAGTTTCTATAAAATCGTAGCCTAATGCATAGAAATATTCCACAACTGGAGGATATTGAAAATATGCCTGAGCAAAGGGTGTCAATTTAACTTGTTAACAAGATTTACACTTCCCTTTTGACCGTTTCTTTTCTATAATGACGTTACAAAGAACTGTAGCATATTGCTACTGGTTTTACAATAATATGAAATGCCTAAATTCTTGTGTTTACGGTCCTATAAATCCTAAAGAGCTAAAGGACTCATTAGAGCGGATAGTACGCTTATCTCAAAGACAATCATTTCCTAAAGGCTATTTAAATCTTAGAAATAAAATATCTTTAAGCAGTAAGAGTAAGATATTGAATTTAAATCCATTTATGGATCAAAATACTTTATTAAGAGTCGGTGGTAGGATACAAAATTCTAGTGTTCCCTACTCTACAAAACATCCCATAATACTCGATACTAAACATCCTATAACAACTATCTTAATTATACGCCATGAGCACATACGATTAATGCACTGTGGCACTCAACAATTGCTATATTATAAATTGTTAATACAAAAATTGATGTACCAAATGAAACCAGTGAATAAATAGTAGAACGTTAAACTTTACGATAAATCCTTTCTCTTTTATTATAATAAATAAAAATAAAAATTCTTAATACAGTCAGTCTCTCCAACAAGTATATTTCAAATACATATTTCAAGGGCGGCAGCATGTTTACGCCAACTATTTCATTACTTAAAAATTACTGATAATGTTAATCGATTGCCATTTGGCAACATTGCTTTTATATTTTGTCATACTGTGTAGTATATTAGTTAGTAGTACATCACATAACACACACAATATAAAGGAAACGAAGGCGTACGACCTTGGACACTGTTTTTAGTTCTGTATACAGACGTTGCATGGCGTTGGAGTCGAAAATTAAAGAACTCTCCCTGCCGGCTGCCGGTAACTGCGTTATGTCAGTCCTGTCAATTGTCAACCAGAAGAAGAAGGTTAAAAAAATTCATTGTTTTGTTTTTGTGGTTAAAAAAGTCTGGCTGTTAGAATATTATAAATCCTCTTTATAATATTATTATTGTGCAATTTTGTGGAAAGCTATTGCTGTACTTGTTATTCACGTGCCTCCTGCTGCAACTTTAAGATAGTTGTAATGGGTGGAATAAGTGTTTAGTGCCTGGGTATGTGGATAGAACCAGTAAACGACATAGATTTCCCGATAAGGATTCAAATCTTATGCGTGAATGACTTACTAATATTAATAATCTAGTTTTAAATGAATTATCACCTGAAATAATACATCTGAAATACCTATTTCGTTTGCGATAAACATATTTCTGATTCTATTTTTGTATTGTTTTACGAGTGGTTCCTGTTATGTATACCTACAATTATTTCGAACCTACACATGATGTAAAAATTCATTAATAGAGCAAATTTCAAAGTTGTTTGTTTTTTTGTTTTCATTATTTAAATCTGTTACATGAACCACTATACTCTGATTTCAATAAAGTAGATACTAAGTTCAAATGTTTAGTTTTAAGAAATGTTTAGTGGAGGTCTTTTAACTGAGATGGTTGCCTTATCTAAAACAGTATTCTCGAAAAAAAGAATCTAGGCAACATGAGTGGGAAGGATCATCCAAACTTTTTTATGACAAAATATTTGGATTTAGAAACTATTTTACTGAAATCGGGGAATAGAGGTAGTACGGTCGTTACAAAAAAAAAACTAGAACATTCAAGGTTTTCACTTCACTGAAATGAGAATGACATAGTTAACAAAAAATTATGCTATATTATTCACATTTCAATCTTATGAAATGGCGCCATCTATCAATTAATACACAAACTTTTTTGTGTCTTTCCAAACTTAATTCACGAATCCTGTACATTCTAAAATTAGTTCTTGTCGACAACCACTGGAACGCTGCAAACAGTTCCCAAACCTTTAGTATGGTCGTTTCCCTTATATTGTGGGTCTTATGTGTAGTACATATTAAACGTTTGTAAGGGTGAGAGCATCTATGGTGCTTCTCACATTAATTATTATTGTACTAAATAAATACGTAAAAACAATACAAAAAGAATACAGTCCATATTATTTATACCATTTGCTACGCCTCGTCCTATTTCCAAATCATGAACCTTGGGTTCTAACATCATAATCATTCCAAAATCGGTCTCCATGTGGGCACTAACTACCATTTCAGTTCTCTCGGGTACAATAATGTCTTCCGCTAAAATTACTCGCACCGTATCTTCGTACTTATGATGCAGAATAATTTCTTCACCATTTATATTTAATGTACCACGTTTAAGTCTTTCGAAGTCGTGCATGACATCCATTCCCAATATCATGTTGTCTTCTGCATCCGCTATGAGAACTCTATGTTTGAAAACTGTATTGCATAACTTAATACTGGTTTCTCATTGTAACGCGAATGGGAGAAAATCAGAACGGTGCCTCGCCAGCGACAATTGATGTCAGAATAAAAACATTTATTAATAGAAATCAAGAACATGAAAATCATGGCGCAATTGATTAAGAACAAAAATAATTACATCGACGACAAGAATCAATAGATCAACAAGAAAGTTGTAAATTACAATAAATTGTCCATATTCGACGTTATCTGAAGAATAATTTATATAATTTGAAATATACAACTACAAAATGGATAAAAGATTAATGATTGATTGGAGAAAAAGATGCTTACGACGAATGGAAGGAAACTTTAAAAACGGAATAACAGTACAAAAAAAAACGGATCTTGGATAATTAAAGAGAAAAGCCAAACAAAAACATGGTAACAACAAAAAAAAAATAACGCAAAGACAAAAAATTCAATGCAGATGGCAATTAAGAAAGAAGAAAAGCAAAATTGGTAGCCAGAGGTTTTACGCAACGTCCAGTAATCGACTTCTCAGAAACTTTTACACCTATCGCTAAATTGAGTTCCATCAGACTTTTATTAGCGTTAACGGCAGAAGAAAATCGAAGAAGAAATTTACACGCAAATTCCTGACAAACTTGAAAAAGGTCTAGAGTATTATTTCAGTATAACATACTAAAATATAACTTAACCATAGCGACGTCCAGCTCAAAAATTTTGACGAATATTAAGCAGAAAATAATCACAGCCGTAATATGAGAGATCTAGGTGTTTCGAATTATTCTCAAGGAATACATCGTAAATAAACCAAAAATACAATCGATCATGAAAAACATATAATAACGTCTTGCAAAAAAATTGGGACGTTAAATGGTAAAAGCACAAAAAGTCCAGTTGTGAGATATTTAGTGAAGACAGCTCAATCTATTCAAGTAGTCCATGAGGAGAAGTTTTGAAACGAAGATGACCTTCTGCTTTGAATAAGTTAATTTGTATTATTAGTTTGACACTTCTTAATTTAATTATTAAAATAAAACAGAATTTTCAAGTTGATTTTATAATTATTTTATGTCATTCACATATTCTTTTAAAAACTACTCTGTTACTTTACGTAAGGAGAAGAAGTTATCCTCTTAAATTGGTTCCAAAATGATAGCCAGTCCTGAATATACTACCACTATATAAAATTAAATCATCGGCAGTGGAATTTTTCACCACGTTTTCTTCACCTCTTTTCAGTAGTCCTGTTACGGTCGCCCAAAATTTTGCGATCGTGATTCTTAACCAGATATTATTATAACTTGTTGAAATGGAAGGTAATGCAGAACTAAATTAATATTTAAATACTAACAATGTTATTCAATATTATTTATATCTAACATTGACAAATCCTTTAAAATATATAAGTCTCACTAGGATAAAACTAATAGTTTGTGTGTTTTTTTGTGATTTTAGGTTCAAATCCAACAACTATCGATTTTCCAAATTTGAATTAAATACAAAATTTAACTCACCCGAAACAGTGTTGATCAACGTGTTTGAAGCTATGTGCTACTTGGCTTTTAAATTAGATAGTACTGTAGATGCAGTTAATTACACATTACTCTCTAGAGAAAAGTTTTACGATGTCATAATAAGTTCACTACTTTATATTGCAAGGGTATATTCTAGAAAAATTTGTAAATTTATTGAAGTGTATCGAGGAGAAAAATTTCAGGACAATGTTATAACCATTAATTTGCTTAAAATGGTTATATATAAAGCATTTTTGGTTGTATTAAATAGAAGACGAGATTTGTATAGTTTAGTTATAGAACACATTAAAAAAAGACTAGTTTGTGGAAGAAAATTAAAGATTCAATGTTTAAATATTGATCCTAAATATTTTCATAAATTACCGAAACCATTCAATAATGTTGTATTTCGTAAGGAGCCTAATTTATAATAATTGTTAATCCAGAACCATTAAGTTGCAAAAATTATGATATTTCTAATAAAATGTTATTAAGGCTAAATTGTTTAATTTTATACTAAGGGTTATACTAGAAAACGCAGAAAGTGTGAAATATTATTCGAACTGTTGACAATATATAAAACTTTGGGTCTTCTAAACTGTTATAATCAATAAGTATCCATTGAACTCCACTGTAATAATCGAGTGCGAATTGTAGGTCAAATAATATTTTAAAGTCAAAGTTGAGATTTTGAGTATCCGCGCCAAATTAAATGTATCCGTTAGGTGGGCAGTCTCAACTACTAATATTTTATCATTTTTTTATATATTTTGGTGGTAATTAAATGTGAATTTTATAAAGCTACTATAAATTACTCACAAATAAACTAAATTGTAAAACTTCCTACCTCGATTAAGATCCGATGTCACTATGGTCTATAATGCAATGGATTAAAAGGAAAGGAGAGGATAAATTAACACTTAATTTAATACTTATTTTCTTCTTCGGTCTCTAACGAGGCGACTACTACTATCAACTGAAAAATTTACACAGTATCAGATAGGTATTGACAAAAAATATAAATGTAAAAATTAAATACCGTTCCTTGTTATCCTAAAATACAAGCCTTTATTAGTTTCGTTGCCCACAGAGTTGAAATTCCAAATTCAAGCAAAGCAAAACAAATATTCCCAAAAACAAAAGTAGTGGACTGTAAATACTAATCCAACATCACTTATCTAACTTAATTTATTCCAAAACAAAAAAAAAACCCTTGGCTAACTTATATTAAAAGCACTAAACAAAACATCGATAATAATATAATAATAAATGTACAAAATATAAAAATTATTGATTCAGAAGTGAACATTTTTAACAACTGGCCGAGTGTAAATTTCATTTTTAGTTTTAATAGTTGCCACCCTAATTATACCATCTTGCCCGGGGTGAATTTTATCTACAACTGCTAAAGGGCACTGTAAAGGATGCAAATTCCATTTTTGACGAGATTGAAGGGTGGATAAATATTCATTGCGCCATCTTTTCCAAAAATGACACACATACAACAACTTATATCTATTAACAGGATGGACATCTTCAGATGAGATGTTTTGCACATGAAAGGAATTCAAAGGTGTACCATACAAGAAATGAACAGGGGTCAGGGCAGCAGGATCTCTAGGGTCATTACTCAACACGCATAAAGGTCGGCTACTCAACAGAGCCCCTATTTGGGTTAGGACGGTTGTAAATTCCTCATAACTTTGTTCATCGATTTTATGTTTCCTTCCCAGAGTTCACCAAAAGGGCAAGCTAATAAGGAGCATTTCTTATCCACTCTATTTTGTTTTGACTAAGCTCCTTGTGAAAGGAATCAATATACTGTTAAGAAAATAATAATGTATCTACTTCATTAATACGAGATTGAGCAACCAACGAAGTTAGTGACATTTTCAAAAAACATCTTAGGTACATTACCACGACGAGATAAGAATCTTTTGAAGGTAGCAAGGAAATAATCAGTTGAAAGAGAAGAAGCTAGTTCCAAATGAATTGTTTTAGTTGCCAAACAAATGAATAAACAAACATAGACCTTCTGGCTTTTAATACCTCTTCGTCTTCCTAAACTAATATTGTATGCTCCCGTGAAATCTACGCCCGTAGACATAAAGGCTTTAGCTTGATTTACTCTTTCTAAAGGTAAATGAGCCATCAACGGAAATGTTGGCTTCGGATTTTGTTTAAAACAATGATTACATTTCCAAATTATATGGCGAATGGCAGATCTGGCAGAAAAATCCAGTATCTTTGGGACAACATGGACTGGCGTAAAAGCGGACCAGTATGAAAATACAATTTTTCATGATAATGCTTAATCAAAAGAATTACAAATGGATCGGACTTATGTAGCAAAATAGGATAACGATGATCGCAATCAATTTCTGAATATTTTAGTCTTCCGCCTACACCAATAATTCAATTTTCTATGAAAGGATTAAGTCGATTTGAATGGCAATTTCTGACAAAGTAGGAGATAATCTTCGTAGAAACGATTCGTTTGGACTGCTCTAATTAAGTATAGTTCGGCTTTATCCCAAGACATGGCATCATTAAAGAATTTTCCGGTAAAATTTTTGCAAATCGCAACACATAAACCATCGACTTTAATATTTTCGTCCACGAGGAAAAATAGTTAATTAATTTGTATACAGGGAGGCTTACTTTATCAAATTCTACTCTAACAAAGCATACACAAGATATATTCTCAAGTTGATTTTGATCCACAATCGGTTTAACTGGTTGAATAGGCCAAAAGGATATATCTTGCTCTAACCAGGAAGTACTTTTATACCAATTAGAATGGTATAATAAGCTTTTAGGAGACAAACCTCTACTGGCACAATTGACAACATTTTCAAAACCAGGCACAAAATATCAGTGGCATGGTGATAAATTCTGATGAATATTAATAACACGGTGTGAGACAAATGATTTCCATTTCTTAGGCTCCGAATGAATCCAATGAAGTGTTATCATTGAATCAGAGAATGCGTAAATATTTTCTACATAACTTTATCAACGACAGGATTCCATTGCAATCCAAGGATTTTCAAGGTTTGATCACCAAGCTCCTTTTTCTCATCTAATCTTAAGTTTTCTGGAATTTTAATTCAGCGGAACTAGACATCCATTTTACTATAGGAAAACCACCAGAACTAAATAAGTCCATAATCTTGGTTGAATAAAACACGTCTACTCCATCTTCAACCAATATTAATTACTCCTCGCTAAAATGGATTACTTCAGAAGAAGTCCATAATCTGTGTACAACAATCAAATGTTCATTATCTGGAAAACTACTAAGAAAATCGTCCATATATATGTCTCTTAATTGGAATAACGGCCTCAGGATAAGTTTTACTTTCATTGTCAACAAGTTGGAGAACAGTTCGAAGACAAATAAGGCGAGGATTTTACTCCAAATGTGACACAGTTCAATTCATAAACAGAAACCGGCTTCTGTGAATTAAATCTCCATAATACTCTTTGATAAGATCGGTGTTGCGGCAACAGTTTTATCTGCCTGTACATTTCCTTAATGTCCGACGTAACCGCCGTAGGAAACAAACGAAAATTTAATAATATGGTAACCAAATTATTATGCAATTTAGGTGTTTAAAATGTCATTCAAAGAATTCCCGTTACTTGTTTTCACACTAGCATCGAAAACAACTCTAGAAGGTGTAGATACACTATCTGCTTTAAATACACAGTGGTGTGGTATATAAGATGCATTCGACGGAGTCAAATCATACACAAGGGACATATGATTTTGGTTTAAATAATCTTTAATTATGGAAGAATAGGTTTTTCGAAGATCCGGATATTTTCTCTCCGACGATAAAAAGCGACTATGCGCAAGAGGAAACGATTCTCCTAATTATTATAATTAATTAATATTATCCTATATTTAGGATCCTCTTAACAAAATATTAACATAACTAAACGCTCTAAATCATTCTAAATTGGTTTTTTATGTTAAATCTAATTCCTTTTCACTAATAAAACTTACATTTAAAATCTGAGAAAACAGCTTTTTGGCAGGCAGTTTAATTTTTAATTCCAAATAACAAAATATTTACTTAACTAAACGCTATAAATCCTTCTAAATTGCTTTTTATCCAGTTTCTTTTCACTGATAAAATTTAGTTTTATGTTCTGAGAAAATAGCTTTTTGGTAGGCAGTTTAATTTATAATTCTAAATAACAAAATAATAACTTAACTAAACGCTCTAAATTGCTTATTTACGCTTAATTTAATTTCTTTTCACTAATAAAATTTACTTTTAAATTCTAAGTGTGAAAACAGCTTCTTGGTAGACACTTTAACGTTTAATTCTAAATAACAAAATATTATTAACTAAACGCTCTAAATCGTTCTAAATTGCTTATTTACGCTTAATCTAATTTCTTTTCACTAATAAAATTTACTATATTATTTACTATACGCGATCTAAATTGCTTATTTACGCCTAATCTAATTTCTTTTCACTAATAAAATTTGTAAAGGTTAGGGGGTGTGGATTAATACCCATTGTCTAATGTTTACTAAAATAAAGCACTTTTATTAATTATTATTGTTGGATACGCCACTGGCCAGGCAATTCATGTTCGTTGATGGTCAAGTATCCGAAGACCTACGAACGAGTAATCAGTCTACACGGGGCCGCCGACACCTACACACACGCCGCTCCTTACCGCCGACCGATTCCGCCTGTGGTAACATTCTAGAATGAGCATAAGTGAATTTTAAATAATACTGGATGTATATAATTGTTTGACAAGTAATTGAGAATCAATGTATTAGTAAAGCCAATTGTTTTAAGCTACGCTTTGTTATTTCCTTACTTGCTTCAAACATAACAATGGCGACGACGGAATAAAGAAATCACGCGATATTTTTTTTTAAGTACTAGTTCAATAGTTAAACGTGTTCAAAATGGCGACTCCAAGTGCGAATCCAATTATCAAATTCCAACAATTCAATGGTGAAGCAGACGATTGGGTGATCTATAAAGAAAGATTAGAAGCATATTTTACAGCAAACAATGTGACAGACGACGAAAAAAAAGTTTCAATATTATTAAGCTTCATATCAACCGAAACGTACGTATTACCAAAGATTAATGTACACAATAGATAGTCAGCGTAAATGGGAAATAAAACAAAAATTGAAACTGTCTCGACACGAGCTACATCTATTAGAAAAACATGCAACCATGGAAATTGTAGATGGCGTTATATGTATTGTGTTGAAATAAAATAATCATATGGGCAATGTTAGACAAGGACGAGTATACTTTCCCCTACGAGGTGGGAGTTTGTTTTTATATTATAGGTATCATATATGTACTACTGTGCAGCAGTGTTTTTTGTCGGGTAATATAAAATTATATGGTATACCTATCTACGCAAAGATTAATGTGTATGTACGAAATTAAAAAAAATTACTATCATAGTATAAATATACAGGGCTGGTTCATTAAATGTTTTAGACAATAATTTTAAATGACTAAAATAATATTATTTTTGTCATTT
Source organism: Apoderus coryli (assembly GCA_911728435.2). Lineage (NCBI taxonomy): Eukaryota > Metazoa > Arthropoda > Insecta > Coleoptera > Attelabidae > Apoderus > Apoderus coryli. The sequence goes on along the minus strand of OU452204.1, from coordinate 1,432,499 downwards.
AAAATTAAATGACTAAAATAATATTATTTTTGTCATTTAAAATTAAATGACTAAAATAATATTATTTTAGTCATTTAAAATTTCGGATATAAGGATGCATCAAAAAGTTATATTTAAATTAACGAAATTTGGCGTTATAGATAGGACTTCCGGTTATTATCTGATTCAGTTTTAAGGATCAAACTCAAACAACAGATTCAACTTGTCGTTAACATTGTGAAAAAATAAATCTCAGAGGCGGGTAAATTAAAGGAGCATACAGGCGTGAAATGCTACCCTAACTTTTTTATGCACATTTTTTGCGTGTGTTTCAATTCGGAGATGTAAAATCTAACAAATTATATACGTAATAAATGTATCCTTCTGTGATATTGATAGAAAGTCATCGTTATCGCATAATATCGACTTTAAGAAATATTAAGCTGTGCTTTTTACAAGTTGCTGAAGTAAATAAGGTTTGAAATTTCCAGCATGACAATAATTATTAAAAATAAACTGTTGCCCACGAGGCACGAATAGCTCTCCATATTTAAGTGTAAAAGTAATAATTTTATGACCTTTTTGTCATTTATCTAGATTTAATAAATTTTTGTATTGTTTTAGACATCAGCTATTTTTTTTAAGTATCGGGTTTTGTGCCTTTTTCTTCTCTTTGGAGGCACTATTTATACGCAGATATTTTATATTTCAGATCTAGGCCAAGTTCTTGACCGCAAATTAATTGATTTTTTAGTTTTATTATAAAATTTATTTTGCCCTCTTTTCTATTATTTACGAACGCCTATGTAACCAAATTGTTATGCTGCATGTTGCAGGTTATCCGTTAAGTGGTTTTTGAGTTATCACGAATACAAATTTTTTCTGACCCTTTTATAGAATTTTCACGAACGCCTATGGTACATTAATTTTTGTCGTGTATTTTTAACACCAATTCATCTAGTTAAATATAAAAATTTTTACATTTTAATTTTTTTTTATTTTACCACTTTTGCTACTATTTACGAACGCCTATGTAAATAAAAACTTTATGCTGCATTTTTTAGGTTCTCTTATATCAAAGCTATATAAATTAGCCAATTTTTCTGGCATATTTGAGAAACATTTTTTTTTCGTTTTTGACCCTTTTTTTAAACTATTTTCGAACGCCTGTGTGAACCAATTCTTTTATGGAATATTTTTTAGCTTATATTGTATCACAACTATGAAAAATTATTCCATATTTCGAATAAGTTTAGGAAATATATATTTTTTATGTTTTGACCCCTTTTCCACTATTTACGAACGCCTATGAAAGTAAGTTATTCATGACACATTTTATAGGTTATAGTCTATCAAAACTATAAATAACTAGTTAATATTTCTGCTATTTTTAAGAAATACGTTTTTTTTAAATCTTTTTTACCCCATTTTACACTATTTTCGAACGCCAATGTGGTCTAATATTTTATGTTCAATATCTTAGGTTATATTCAATTAAATGCGTAAAAAATTATGCAGTATTTCGGATAAGTTTAAGAACTATGAATTTTTTTAATTTTTGAACCCTCTTTTAAACCCTTTGCCTACGCTCAATGTTTCCCAAAATCTAATCAGCTCCTTGCCATGTCCAATAGTATTTTTGTACCAAATTTGGTTAAAATCTGTTAAGCGGTTTTTGCGTTTTCGTGGATACAGACAGACAGACATTTTTTTAAAACTACTTATTAGCTCTCCATATCATATATGTAATATATGTATACAGGGTGTCCTATGGTGGCGACCCATTAGATTATTTCAGAAACTACTTCGAATTGAATTTTGAAAATTTCAGTGTTTATATTGTCAAATATGATCTACTCAAATAATATAATAGCAACGGCATAGCACTTCCGGTTATACCGGAAGTTGATGGCAACTTTGTTATTTTAAATGGAACATCCTATATATTATTACATTTTTGAATTCTAAATAAGATTTCAGACATATTTCATGTATCATGTCCTATACCTAACGTCAGTCGTTTTTGACTTATATCAAGATTTATGTCAAAATTGACAGTTTAGGGCTCCATAAGAATTCCGTTTTTTCCCTGTAAATCAGTATTTAATAATTATTTTGCAGGTATTTTTTTATCAGGTGGGATCTTCTTTTTCGAACTGACAAGACATTTTCTGATTCGTTTATACAGGGTGGTCAAAAAATTATATTGAAAACAGTTTAAGAAAAACAGTTGAAAGTCAATTTTTTCAAATGGAATGGGTATATTATTATTATTTTATCTTCCTTAGCATTAAAAAATAATGCAATTTTGTTATAGGTTATAATTTTCTAAAATACCTAGTTTTCGAAATACCGTGATTTTAAATTTTCCTGCAGCGTCTACCGTTGTCTCTCTGGACGCTAGCTAATTAATTTAGTTAGCCATGAAATTATTGTCATTTTAACGTCAAACTAAACGTCAAATTAATAAAAATGAAAAATACTTATTGATATTATAAATTTATTATTAATTCATAGAGAATAAAATAAAGTGATTAATATCACCTGTAGAGTATTTAACGAGAGAAACCCCCATTTGCTAACGATGACTAGAGAAATTAGGAAGAATTTTGAGAAATCATTTAGAGCAGGTTGGGAGGTATACAAATCAAGTATTACAACGAACTAAGACTAAAATTTGAAATAATACAGCAGAAATGAACAGAAGATTAAACTAAATAAATTTTCAACTAAAAAAAGTTAATCAACTAACGATAACAAAACTAAATTAAAATCTTTCTGTTTCAGTTGGAATTGATCTTAAATTTTTGAGCCACCTATTTTCCATGAATGCCTAACTAGAATGTTTTGTTTTTTGAGAACCTAAAACACCAAGAAATTAAGAAATTCTTAAATAAAACTAATTTAATTGTTCGATATGACCCCCATTTAGTCTTAACTAAATTAAATTAGCTAGCTTCCAGAGGGACAACGGTAGGCGCTGCAGAAAAATTTAAAATGACGATATTTCGAAAACTATGCATTTTAGAAAATGATAACCTATTACAAAATTGCATTATTTTTTAATGCTCAAGAAGATAAAATAATAATAATATACCCATTCCATTTGAAAAAATTGACTTTCAACTGTTTTTTTTGAACCGTTTTCAATATAATTTTTTGACCACTCTGTATAAACTAATCAGAAAACGTCTTGTCAATTCGAAAAAGAAGATCCCACTTGATAAGAAAATACCTGCAAAATAATTATTAAATACTGATTTACAAAGAAAAAACGGAATTCTTTAGGAGCCCTAAACTGTCAATTTTGACATAAATCTTGATATAAGTCAAAAGCAACTGACGTTAGGTATAGGACATGATACATGAAATATGTCTGAAATCTTATTTAGAATCGAAAAATGTAATAATATATAGGGTGTTCCATTAAAAATAACAAAGTTGCCATCAACTTCCGGTATAACCGGAAGTGCTATGCCGTTGCTATTATATTATTTGAGTAGAGCATATTTGACAATATAGACACTGAAATTTTCAAAATTCAATTCGAAGTAGTTTCTGAAATAATCTAATGGGTTGCCACCGTAGGACACCCTGTATATGGAGACTATTAGTTTCATGAAAAAAAAAATTTTTTTAATTTCACCGGAAATACTTCTTTTTGGTCATTTTATACATAAATAAGTAGTTTTAAAAAAATGTCTGTCTGTCTGTCTGTCTGTCTGTCTGTATGTCTGTCTGTCTGTCTGTCTGTCTGTATCCACGAAAACGCAAAAACCGCTTAACAGATTTTAACCAAATTTAGTACAAAAATACTATTGGACATGGCAAGGAGCTGATTAGATTTTGGGAAACATTGAGCGTAGGCAAAGGGTTTAAAAGAGGGTTCAAAAATTAAAAAAATTCATAGTTCTTAAACTTATCCGAAATACTGCATATTTTTTTACGCATTTAATTGAATATAACCTAAAATATTGAACATAAAATATTAGACCACATTGGCGTTCGAAAATAGTGTAAAATGGGGTAAAAAAATTAAAAAAAAACGTATTTCTTAAAAATAGCAGAAATATTAACTAGTTATTGATAGTTTTGATAGAATATAACCTATAAAATGTGTCATGAATAACTTACTTTCATAGGCGTTCGTAAATAGTGGAAAAGGGGTCAAAACATAAAAAATATATATTTCCTAAACTTATTCGAAATATGGAATAATTTTTCATAGTTGTGATACAATATAAGCTAAAAAATATTCCATAAAAGAATTGGTTCACACAGGCGTTCGAAAATAGTTTAAAAAAGGGTCAAAAACGAAAAAAAAAAACGTTTCCCAAATATACCAGAAAAATTGGCTAATTATATATAGCTTGGATATAAGATAACCTAAAAAATGCAGCATAAAATTTTTATTCACATAGGCGTTCGTAAATAGTAGAAAAAGGGGTAAAATAAAAAAAAATTAAAATGTAAAAAATTTTATATTTAACTAGATGAATTGGTGTTAAAAATACACGACAAAAACTAATGTACCATAGGCGTCCGTAAAAATTCTATAAAAGGGTCAGAAAAAATTTGTATCCGTGATAACTCAAAAACCACTTAACGGATTGTAACCACATTTGGTACGAAAATACTACAGGATAATTATAGGTGGTGATTAACATTGAGCGTAGGCAACGGGTTTAAAAGAGGTTTCAAAAATTTAAAAAATCATAGTTCTTAAACTTATCCGAAATATTGAATAATTTTTTATAGTTGTGATAGAATATAACCTAAAAAATGTTACATACAAGAATTAGTTCACACAGGCGTTCGAAAATAGTGTTAAAAAAGGGTCAAAAACGAAAAAAAAATGTTTCCCAAATATACCAGAAAAATTGGCTAATTATATATAGCTTTGATATAAGATAACCTAAAAAATGCAGCATAAAATTTTTATTTACATAGGCGTTCGTAAATAGTAGAAAAAGGGGTAAAATAAAAAAAATTAAAATGTAAAAATTTTTATATTTAACTAGTTGAGTTGGTGTTAAAAATACACGACACAAATTAATGTTCCATAGGCGTCCGTGAAAATTCTATAAAAGGGTCAGAAAAAATTTGTATCCGTGATAACTCAAAAACCACTTAACGGATTTTAACCACATTTGGTACGAAAATACTACAGGCTATTTATAGGTGGTGATTAACATTGAGCGTAGGCAAGGGGTTTAAAAGAGGGTTCAAAAATTAAAAAAATTATAGTTCTTAAACTTATCCGAAATATTGAATAATTTTTTATAGGTGTGATAGAATATAACCTAAAAAATGTTACATAAAAGAATTAGTTCACACAGGCGTTCGAAAATAGTCTTAAAAAAAGAGTCAAAAACGAAAAAAAAATGTTTCCCAAATATACCAGAAAAATTGGCTAATTATATATAGCTTTCATATAAAATAACCTAAAAAATGCAGCATAAAATTTTTATTTACATAGGCGTTCGTAAATAGTAAAAAAAGGGGTAAAATGAAAAAAAAATTAAAATGTAAAAAAATTTATATTTAACTAGTTGAATTGGTGTTAAAAATACACGACAAAAATTAATGTTCCATAGGCGTCCGTGAAAATTCTATAAAAGGGTCAGGAAAAAATTGTATCCGTGATAACTCAAAAACCACTTAACGGATAACCTACAACATGCAGCATAACAATTTTGTTTACATAGGCGTTCGTAAATAGTAGAAAAGGGAGCAAAATAAATTTTATAATAAAACTAAAAAAAAATCAATTATTTTGCGTACAAGAATTTGGCCTAGATCTGAAATATAAAATATCTGCGTATAAATAGTGCCTCCAAAGAGAAGAAAAAGGCTGATGTCTAAAACAAAACAAAAATTTAGATAAATGACAAAAAGGTCATAAAATTATTACTTGTACACTTAAATATGGAGAGCTATTCGTGCCTCGAGGGCAACAGCTAGTTTATGTATAAAATGACCAAAAACAAGTATTTCAGGTGAAATTAAAAAAAAAATTTTTTTCATGAAACTAATAGCAAAGATTAATCTACACAATAGATAGTCAGCCCAATGCATTAAAATCAGAACATCTCTAAGTATGCCTGCCACTACGTGGCGTAGACTAGCGTGTAAATCATAGAGCAGTATTGTCACAGCCATAAACCGTTTTGTAGTTTATTAATATCAAAAACAAAACGCAACGTATAACAATTATTTAGATCATTTGCAACAGATATGCACCGGCAATGCTGTATTGTCAGAGAGAGAAATTGATGAAATTCTGTATTAATCTGGAGGGGATACGCAGGGAGGGTAGAAAAAAAAACAAGCGAATGTGGTGTGTGTCGTGCTGTTGCCAATTCGTCGGTAAAAGAAACACAGAGGGTGATTTATTACAAGTACAGTATTGAAATAAAAGCCTAATCTCTATGAATTAAATTTAATATAATAATATTTAATCCATGTCATACATGTTTCAAGGCTAGACCAGTCCCATGATCAGTGGCGAACAATCGTTAAATGAAAAGCTTTTAGATAGAAACATACTTTTGACTAAATATTTCACGTAGACAATGTGGCAAAGATGTAACAAGATTGTTGTAGATCTTATAATACCTATAATAAAAAAATTATCAGTGCTACCTATATTATATTAGGTATACCTATTATAATAGTACAGACTCTTCATCAGGTATAAGTTCCACTTTATCGGTTTAGGTACTTAAATTTTACTTCTTTTTAATGTTTCTTCGGGTAAATAATAAGTTCGGTAGGAATAGGGCTTTGGGTATGAAACAAAAAAGATAGAAAATAGAAATTTGATATAGGGGTAGTTCTAAGCATTTACAAGTTTGTGACGTGTAGCGATTTTCGATGCCGCCCCCGGAGGTATACATGAGGGCGGCGCAATGCCGTTTTAAATATCTCGTTTCGCTTTCTTGGAAAATAAAAAATTATAACTGATAACTGAAACTTAGTACTTAATACGTGGGCGTAAGAGGTAAGCTCACTTCACAGGTCTCTATTAATGAAAGAAAGTTAACATTTTGAGCATCTGCGTAAAATTAAATGTATCCGTTTGGTGGGTAGTTTTGATTACAATAAGTCGGTGCCAAGCCCAAGCCCGAAACAAAATAAATCTATATTTACCTACTACCTATTTGGCTTGGTACCGACTATTATGTGCATTGTTGTCTTTTGAATGCTATTTGTATTTTGTTATTTTTCGTATTTTTTATTAGTTCTTTTGACAGCTCTGGTGTCATCAATACACCTGTATCCCGAATTGCACCAAATTGCGATGCTATTGAACAAGCATATAATCCTAAATATAATATTCTTTTTGAACTCCCTGTATCTCGAAAACCAAGCCGTAGCGGACCCATGTACATATGAAATTTGTATATTAAAATTAGTCAAAGAATCACCCTTTAAAGTTTGTACAAGTACTTATGCAACACCCTGTATACATAGATACTTTGATTTGCAATTTGCAAATCTGTCAAACTAGGTAATGCTGTTTTTTTTTATTTACTTTCAAATATGGTGTTATGTAATTGTATTCAAATTAAATGTTTGGGGATGATATTTACGAGTTTTATTTTTTTATATAGAGAAACTGTTATTCAGTTTTTAAGGATCAATCTGAAGCAGACGATTGTACTTGTTAAAACATGAAAAAAGTTATTGTCGTGATACTTTTAACACCCTGTTGGTGGGTTTTTAAAGCTTTTTACGAAACGTGTTAACAATACAATCTACATAAATCGTTAGTTTTTTAAAGTTTTATGATCATTGCACAAAAACCAATATTAGGGAGACTGTAAGTTTTTTTTCAATTCGGCGTTGCAGAATTTGAACCTAATTGTGATAATTGTGTTATTTTACTAGTATAGATATTTTTGAGTAAATTAATTCGGTTATAATCGATGAGTAGAATCTTTGGAGTAAAATACATTTCACAAAAACCCTGAACCATATTTCTCAATAGATTTAAATTTTCATTAAAAACAGATTAAAAATTCTAATTTTTTACATCCTGCATTTCGAAACCGTATTTTTTTAAATAATTATTGTCATGCTGGAAATTTCAAACCTTATTTACTTCAGCAACTTGTAAAAAGCACAGCCTTTTTAATATTAACATTTCTTAAAATCGATATTACGCGATAACGATGACTTTCTATCAATATCACAGAAGGATACATTTATTACGTATATAATTTGTTAGATTTTACATCTCCGAATTGAAATACACGCAAAAAATGTGCATAAAAAAGTTAGGGTAGCATTTCACGCCTGTATGCCCCTTTAATTTACCCGCCTCTGAGATTTATTTTTTCATAATGTTAACGACAAGTTGAATCTGCTGTTTGAGTTTGATCCTTAAAACTGAATCAGGTAATAACCGGAAGTCCTATCTATAACGCCAAATTTCGTTAATTTAAATATAACTTTTTGATGCATCCTTATATCCGAAATTTAAAATTAAATGACTAAAATAATATTATTTTAGTCATTTAAAATTATTGTCTAAAACATTTAATAAACCAGCCCTGTATATTTATACTATTATAGTAATTTCTTTTATTTTCGTCCATACACATTAATCTTTGCGTAGATAGGTATACGTATACCATATAATTTTAAACAAAAAACACTGCTGCACAGTAGTACATATATGATACCTATAATATAAAAACAAACTCCCACCTCGTAGGGGAAAGTATACTCGTCCTTGTCTAACATTGCCCATATGATTATTTTATTTCAACACAATACATATAACGCCATCTACAATGTCCATAGTTGCATGTTTTTCTAATAGATGTAGCTCGTGTCGAGACAGTTTCAATTTTTGTTTTATTTCCCATATACGCTGACTATCTATTGTGTAGATTAATCTTTGCTAATAGTCTCCATATATTACATATATGATATGGAGAGCTAAAAATACGGTTTCGAAATGCAGGATGTAAAAAATTAGAATTTTTAATCTGTTTTTAATGAAAATTTAAATCTATTGAGAAATATGGTCCAGGGTTTTTGTGAAATGTATTTTACTCCAAAGATTCTACTTATCGATTATAACCGAATTAATTTACTCAAAAATATCTATACTAGTAAAATAACACAATTATCTACTATTTACGAACGCCTATGTAAACAAAATTGTTATGCTGCATGTTGTAGGTTATCCGTTAAGTGGTTTTTGAGTTATCACGGATACAAATTTTTTCTGACCCTTCTATAGAATTTTCACGGACGCCTATGGAACATTAATTTTTGTCGTGTATTTTTAACACCAATTCAACTAGTTAAATATAAAATTTTTTACATTTTACTTTTTTTTAATTTTACCCCTTTTTTTACTATTTACGAACGCCTATGTAAATAAAAATTTTATGCTGCATTTTTTAGGTTATCCTATATCAAAGCTATATATAATTAGCCAATTTTTCTGGTATATTTGAGAAACATTTTTTTTTCGTTTTTGACCCTTTTTTTTTAACTATTTTCGAACGCCTGTGTGAACCAATTCTTTTATGGAATATTTTTTAGCTTATATTGTATCACATCTATGAAAAATTATTCCATATTTCGAATAAGATTAGGAAATATATATTTTTTATGTTTTGACCCCTTTTCCACTATTTACGGACGCCTATGAAAGTAAGTTATTCATGACACATTTTATAGGTTATATTCTATCAAAACTATAAATAACTAGTTAATATTTCTGCTATTTTTAAGAAATACGTTTTTTTTTTAAATCTTTTTTACCCCATTTTACACTATTTTCGAACGCCCTTGTGGTCTAATATTTTATGTTCAATATTTTAGGTTATATTTAATTAAATGCGTAAAAAATTATGCAGTATTTCGGATAAGTTTAAGAACTACGATTTTTTTTTATTTTTGAACCCTCTTTTAAACCCTTTGCCTACGCTCAATGTTTCCCAAAATCTAATCAGCTCCTTGCCATGTCCAATAGTATTTTTGTACCAAATGTGGTTAAAATCTGTTAAGCGGTTTTTGCGTTTTCGTGTATACAGACAGACAGACAGACAGACATTTTTTTAAAACTACTTATTTATGTATAAAATGACCAAAAACAAGTATTTCCGGTGAAATTAAAAGAATTTTTTTTTTCATGAAACTAATAGTCTCCATATATACATATATGATATGGAGAGCTAAAAATATTCACAAAAAAATAACTACGCAGCCAAAGATTAACTTATTAATTATTTGATTAACTTATTAATCTTTGGTAGTATCAAAGATTAAATCAAATTTAATATTTATATTAATTCTCTTCAAAACAAAATCAGTAGGTATGAAAACAATGAAAATCACAATAACAGAGACAGACTTTTATAATAGGTATACCTAATATAATATAGGTAGCAATGATAATTTTTTTATTATATGTATTATAAGATCTACAACAATCTTGTTACATCTTTGCCACATTGTCTACGTGAAATATTTAAAATATATGTAATAAATTCAAAAAGTACCTAGTCCATTCTTAAGTGGAGTTATAATTTTGACAAAGAATAATGTACTTACATTAATACCTATTTGATTTCGGTATTGGTATAAAAGTCTAATATCCACGAAATAAATTTAATATAATAATCATTAATCCATGCCATACAACATGTTTCAAGACTAGACCAGTCCCATAATCAGTGGCGAGCAATAATTAAATCAAAAGCTTTTAGCTTTTAGATATTTAGATTTTTTTATATACATCAACAAATTATTAATTATTACAATGGAGTCAAAAGTATGTTTCTATCTAAAAGCTTTTCATTTAATGATTGTTCGCCACTGATCATGGGACTGGTCTAGTCTTGAAACATGTATGACATGGATTAAATATTATTATATTAAATTTAATTCATAGAGATTAGCCTTTTATTTCAATACTGTACTTGTAATAAATCACCCTGTGTGTTTTTTTTACCGACGAATCGGCAACAGCACGACACACACCACATTCGCTTGTTTTTTTTTCTACCCTCCCTACGTATCCCCTCCAGATTAATACAGAATTTCATCAATCTCTCTCTCTGACAATACAGCATTGCCGGTGCATATCTGTTGCAAATGATGTAAATAATTGTTATACGTTGCGTTTTGTTTCTGATATTAATAAACTACAAAACGGTTTCTGGTGTGACAATACTGCTCTATGCTGTGCACGCTAGTATACGCCACGTAGTGGCTGGCATACTTAGAGATGTTCTGATTTTAATGCATTGGGCTGACTATCTATTGTGTAGATTAATCTTTGGTATTACTAAGAGATTTATGTTTCCCAGTTTCACCTAGTTCGAAGTCGTTAGAGCAATTAAACCAAATTTTACTAAAGCATTTCGCAAAACAAGCAAATGTCTGGAGAGAACGGCGAAAATTCAGCGAAGCAAGGCAAGAAATACATGAGTCAATAGCTGAATATTATGCAAGAATCTGCAAATTAGCGTGTGATTGTAAATTTGGAGGCGATTTAAAGAAATTTCTGAGTGAAAAATTCGTAACGGGTTTGGAAAAATGTTCGATCGTTTATGCGAAGAAGACGAAAATTGCGAATTGGACAGATTAATCGAGTTCGCTAAGAGGAAAGAAAATATTGAAACCGGAGGAGAGCACGTAAATTTCATAAATCGGAGCAAAAAAACACAGGGAAATTTCCAGAACAGGAGGAGGAATGTGACCGTTGGTGGAACAGGTTTTCAACCGGAACTGCAACAGCGCGTATATCATTCAGCCAATAGGAACGCGACAACAGGTATCCAATCAGCGAACGGCAACTCAACGCATCGTCATCATGACGTGGCTAGAAGAAACAACAACATGGCGTATAATAACTACAGAAATGTAAACAACAAACATGTTGGTAAATATAACGCAAATAATAACAAAATTTGTCGATGTTGCGGCAAAATACATCAAGGTGAGTGTGTCTATGCTAATTTCATTTGTGCAAAGTGTAAAAATAAAGGGCATTTAGCAAAGATGTGTCTTAAAAACAGACAGTGCAACTTTGTTGATGAAATCTCTGATTCGTCCAGCAACGAATATGTTCTGGAGGACGCGGAAAATATTTTTCAAGTAAAAAATTTCAATGTTTTAACGTGTAACCCTGTAGACTCAGATTTTAATTGTTTGTCTTTGAATAGAAAGTGTAATTGTTATATTGATAATCGTATAAATGTATGTAATTGTATAAATGGCAGAACCTCCACAGCAAGCAACAGATTTGTTGTAGAAATTTTAATAAATAATTTGCAATTTAAAGCAGATATAGATAGCGGAGCGAGTATCAGTGCTTTAAGCAAGAAATTTTATGATAAATATTTTTCAAACTGTAAATTAAAAAGAGATCATACATTATTAAGGTCATATAACAGTGAAACATTTTTACCTGTAGGTTATTTTAATGCTAAGGTTTCATATGAAAGGAAGCAACAACTGATAAAATTTTATGTTGTAGATAAAGCAACAACTATTATTTTGGGACGTAATTGGCTTGACGAGTTCGACGTGCGGTTTGAGGTGGTGCACAAAGTGGCAATCGATAACAAAGTGGATGAAATTGTGACAAAGTTTCCGGAAGTTTTCAGTGGCAAAGTGGAGACATTCCGGTATGCAGAAATTTCTCTAGATTTAAAGGAAAACAGCAAGCCTGTCTTTTGCAAACCAAGGCCAGTACCCTTGGCGTTTCGCAGAAAAATGGACTAGGAGCTGGATCGACTGATCGATGAAGGTTTTCTTACACCGACTGAGACAAGTAAATGGACCACACCAGTGGTACCGATATTGAAGAGCAATGATACCATACGATTGTGCGGAGATTACAAGGTAACTGTGAATAGATTTTTAAAGGAAATGCAGTATCCTTTACCTCGCATTGAAGAGGTTTTCTCAAAATTATGTGGTGGAAAAAGGTTCACTAAACTGGATATGGTAAAGGCTTATAACCAAATTAAGGTTTGTCCCGAAAGTCGGGAAATATTAACGTGGAGTACACAAAAAGGATTGTTTCTAGTAAATAAATTACCATTTGGTGTAAACATTGCAACTTTCGTGTTTCAAAAACATATTGAACAATTATTTACAGGAATGAATAACGTTATTAATTTTTAGATGACATATTAGTAAAGGGTGCAAATGACGAGGAGCATTTTGCAACGTTAGAAAAGGTATTAGAGAAGCTGAAGGAAGCTGGTCTTACGTTGAATAAAGACAAATTTCAATTTTTTATGCCGGAAGTAGAGTATCTGGGTCATAAAATCAGTGCAGAAGGTTTACGGAAATCCGAAAATAAGATACAAGCAGTATTAAAGGCAGCGAGACCGACGACTGTAACGGAGGTAAGATCGTTCATTGGTTTGGTTAATTTTTATGGCAGATTCATTAGAAATCAAGCTCATGTGATGAAACCGATATACAATCTTCTTAAGAACGCAACAAATGAGGTAAACATACACTGGACAGACGAATGCGAAGCGGCATTCAAGGAAATCAAAGAAATAATATCTTCAGATCAAGTGCTTGTGCATTTCGATCCCTCATTGCCTTTAGTTTTGAGCTGTGATGCATCAAATAAGGGTATATCAGGCGTACTTGCGCATAAAATGAGCGATGGACAAGAAAAACCGATAGCTTTTGTTTCGAGAACACTGCAAAAGTCAGAAGAAGCTTATCCGACAGTCCATAAAGAGGCGTTGGCATTGTACTATTCGGTGAGTAAGCTTTATCAATATTTGTATGGGCATAAATTTATATTGAAGACGGATCATAAACCGTTAGTGGCACTTTTTGGCGAAAATAGAGGCATCCCATTAATGTACGCATCGAGATTGCAGAGATGGGCAGCTTATTTGTCAACTTTTAAGTATGAAATTCAGTATATTAAAGGCACCGACAATGTTGTATCAGATTATTTTTCACGTAATCCGTTAAAGGTAAATTTTATATCTGATGAATTTACAGGAAAAGGACAATATTTGAACTACACAACAACTTTAGAAACATGGCCTATAGATAACAGCAAGATAAGAGCTGAAACGGAGACAGATCCTGTATTACAACAAGTAATAAGATACGTAAGGCAAGAACGTTGGCCAGAAAACATACCTGAGCACATAAAACCTTATTTTCATAGAAGAAAAGAGCTATGCGTAGAGAATGACGTGCTCATGTGGGGTCATAGATTGGTAATACCACAAAAATTAAGAAAAATCCTATTAGGAGAGCTTCACGAACGTCATGTAGGCATAGTTAAGACCAAAACTTTAGCAAGATCATACATATTTTGGCCTAACATCGACAGCGACATAGAAAGGGTGTGTAAAAGCTGTATATCGTGCCTGGAAAACAAACAGTATCCGCCAAAGCACGAATTGACACCGTGGCAACTAGAATCTGCACCGTGGCAGAGGATACATGTCGATTTCTTGGGTCCTATTAAGGGGAAACAATTTTTAGCGTTGATAGACGCATACTCGAAGTGGACAGAAATATATGTAATGAACACTATGTCAGCCCAAGAAACGGAGGAAAAATTCAAAGATAGTTTTGCTAGATGGGGCTTACCCTGTTGAAAATACCGTATAGAATCATATTAAAACTTGATCTGGATCTATAAGTATCTATAAGTGAATGTAGGTTTTAATCTGGCTTTGACAAGCTCTATGTTATTTTAATAGTAATCTTATATGATTCAATATGGTTTGGGTTTATTTGGATATACATATAAAACACATCAATGGAATTGTATTGGTCTCTATAAGTTTTAAATATGATTAGATCTAATATGCCATTACAGATTCAAAACAAAGTGGGTTTTATACGGATTTAATAGGTTAAAATGAATAGTGTTTAATATGGAATTACTGAATAAAAATTACCATAAAACGAATTGGTTTCAATATGGATTAATAAGAAATTCTTTATTTGGGAATTGTTGGTTTCAATAAGGCATTCCAAATCAAATGTTTAATTTGGTTTTATCAGTTTGAATTAGTTTTTATGCGGCATAAAACTGCTTATTTCAATTGCGTTTAATATGGAAGTACTGAATAAAAATTACCATGGAACGAATTGGTTTCAATATGGATTAATAAGAAATTCTTTATTTGGAATTTATTGGTTTCAATAAGGTATTCCAAATCAAATGTTTAATTTGGTTTTATCAGTTTGAATTCGTTTTTATGCGGCATAAAACTGCTTATTTCAATTGCGTTTAATATGGAAGTACTGAATAAAAATTACCATGGAACGAATTGGTTTCAATATGGATTAATAAGAAATTCTTTATTTGGAATTTATTGGTTTCAATAAGGTATTCCAAATCAAATGTTTAATTTGGTTTTATCAGTTTGAATTAGTTTTTATGCGGCATAAAACTGCTTATTTTAATTGCGTTTAATATGGAAGTACTGAATAAAAATTACCATGGAACGAATTGGTTTCAATATGGATTAATAAGAAATTCTTTATTTGGAATTTATTGGTTTCAATAAGGTATTCCAAATCAAATGTTTAATTTGGTTTTATCAGTTTGAATTAGTTTTTATGCGGCATAAAACTGCTTATTTCAATTGCGTTTAATATAAAAGTACTGAATAAAAATTACCATGGAACGAATTGGTTTCAATATGGATTAATAAGAAATTCTTTATTGGGAATTTATTGGTTTCAATAAGGTATTCCAAATCAAATGTTTAATTTGGTTTTATCAGTTTGAATTAGTTTTTATGCGGCATAAAACTGCTTATTTCAATTGCGTTTAATATGGAAGTACTGAATAAAAATTACCATGGAACGAATTGGTTTCAATATGGATTAATAAGAAATTCTTTATTTGGAATTTATTGGTTTCAATAAGGTATTCCAAATCAAATGTTTAATTTGGTTTTATCAGTTTGAATTAGTTTTTATGCGGCATAAAACTGCTTATTTTAATTGCGTTTAATATGGAAGTACTGAATAAAAATTACCATGGAACGAATTGGTTTCAATATGGATTAATAAGAAATTCTTTATTTGGAATTTATTAGTTTCAATAAGGTATTCCAAATCAAATGTTTAATTTCGTTTTATCAGTTTGAATTAGTTTTTATGCGGCATAAAACTGCTTATTTCAATTGCGTTTAATATGGAAGTACTGAATAAAAATTACCATGGAACGAATTGGTTTCAATATGGATTAATAAGAAATTCTTTATTGGGAATTTATTGGTTTCAATAAGGTATTCCAAATCAAATGTTTAATTTGGTTTTATCAGTTTGAATTAGTTTTTATGCGGCATAAAACTGCTTATTTCAATTGCGTTTAATATGGAAGTACTGAATAAAAATTACCATGGAACGAATTGGTTTCAATATGGATTAATAAGAAATTCTTTATTTGGAATTTATTAGTTTCAATAAGGTATTCCAAATCAAATGTTTAATTTGGTTTTATCAGTTTGAATTAGTTTTTATGCGGCATAAAACTGCTTATTTCAATTGCGTTTAATATGGAAGTACTGAATAAAAATTACCATGGAACGAATTGGTTTCAATATGGATTAATAAGAAATTCTTTATTTGGAATTTATTGGTTTCAATAAGGTATTCCAAATCAAATGTTTAATTTGGTTTTATCAGTTTGAATTAGTTTTTATGCGGCATAAAACTGCTTATTTCAATTGCGTTTAATATGGAAGTACTGAATAAAAATTATCATGAAATGAATTGGTTTCAATATGGATTAATAAGAAATTCTTTAATTGGAATTTATTGGTTTCAATAAGGTATTCCAAATCAAATGTTTAATTTGGTTTTATCAGTTTGAATTAGTTTTTATGCGGCATAAAACTGCTTATTTCAATTGCGTTTAATATAGAATTGCTGAATAAGAATTGCCACGATGCGATTGGTTTCAATACGGCTTCAATAAAAAATTTCATTCATGTCCGTTATCCTAAATAATGCAGATTTCTTGAGCTCCTTATTTTAAGAAATTATTGCATAAAACAACACGGCGTCTTAAGTTATTAAAATAAAATATATACCTAAACATTAATAATGTAAGGGTTATTCTTTCGTACTGAACTAAGTGAACAATCTGAAAATTGTCAGTTCATTCACGATTGTGCGTATTGTTTCGACATCGGTCACTTCCATAGAAATCTTATATTATATATGTACTCTAGAATGCTAATTAAATCCAGCCGAATACCAAAAAGTGTAACGGGTATGCAGAGTTTTCTCGAACTACGCATGCTCCTCAGTCACTTATTTTCAGTACAGAGCTGCCATATTTAAAACTATTTTGTCGTTCGCCTTACAGAATTTATGCGACATATCTGTTTTATAAATAAATCCATATGTTGCGTCATACGAAACTGCTTGACAAAATCAAATAATTCAATGTTATCGGTAAAATTGTAATACTGTTTAGTTTTCAGCAATATGAACGAAACATTTTTTTCCAAATCTTATTAAATTTAGGAGATTTCGCAACAGCGTCTATTTTCGCAAATGACATTTCTCGTAGTGGGAATATCTGTCAGAGTCGGCTTCACAACAATTCAGATAGGTTTTATAATTGAATTATGGGTTTATGCGTGGTATATTTTAATTGTTGATAGATATACCTATTTGTGATTAAAATTGTTTTTAATATTTGTTATTTTGGTTTGGTAGTTTGTTTATTTAACAAACAATGAGGTGTATAGTGTTGTGGTGTAAAAATGAAAGTATCATTCCTGGTATTAAATATTTTCAGTAAGTTATTGTTTCGGGTTTCTAACAGTCTCAGTTTGAGTCAATATGATACCATTGACATGATACTCATTTTTAGCTTGACAAAAAAAAGACATGATGTTTGGATGCGGGCATTGGGATCCTAGTACAGAAAATGTATGTGATGGGAAAGTCATATGCAGTAAGCATTTGCATGATATGTATGTCAAGAATATATTTCCTACGTTGTGTAGGTATACAAAGTTCGTTTGAATTCTGTTGTTAAACTGGAATATACTTAATTATAGAATCCTCCATGAAATTGCTGAGAATAAAAGTTCTACCAACCATGTTTTGTCACAAAATACTATTGCGAGTAGTACGGATGATATGGAAGTGGTTTACATGGACACGGAAAATATTCGTGAAATCACTGTTTCTATCCCCTTCTTTGAAGGCTGTAGAGAGGTAAGAGGCCTAAGGTGGTTGTATAAACAAACAAATATTATATAATAATAAAATAAATAATTAGAATGCTCAAGTCCTTACGATATTTTCCAATATTAGAATTTTTACTTATTTCTCGTTTCTGCTTAGATTTATTATTATTGGGTTGTACCTGTTAGACAATAAAGTATTTATATATTTAATGTAATTTTTTATTTCTTAAATTCCTTTATTCCATTTTTTTATTTGAATTACCAAATGGTAAAATTTAATTTTAAATATACCTATAACAGTAATATTACATTTAATCAAAGCCGGTCCTGTTGAAAAATAAGTGACTGGTGATCATGCGCATTATGGACAGCTCTACACTTTTGGTTACATTTTTGTACTACGGGATTATCATTCTAGAGTATATATATATATAATATAAGATTTCTGTGGTCACTTCTAACAAACTGATTAAAATTCCTACCCCCGTTGCCGCTTACTGATCAACCTCTAGGTACCGGTTAGTTCGTTCAGTTAACAGTTAACCTCTAAAAGTATTGAGAGATAATAATTGGCATATGATTTCGAATCAAACCAATAAATTGTAAAAGTTTAAAACATGGATAATAATATCATGGAAGAAATAATTTTCCAGTTTTCAGAGCAGATTTGGTTGTTTTCGAGGTTAAGTGAAAGACAATCACAAAAAAGATGATCTTTCGGTTTCGCCAAATATTCAGTTCAGTATAATCACATTCAGTTTAATCACATTCACTTGTTCAGACCAATCACTACGAAAGAAAAACGCTATATAGATAGGTGAGGTCATTGTCTTTATAAAGACAACTACTACTTTGTTTTTTGTGTTTTGACAAAATAGTTATGATTTTCTTACCGTATCCACTGTTGCCGATAACATGCTTAAACATAATATTATAATGTTATAGCTGCTCAGATTTTACAACATATTATGTTACGTCACCAAGAAAAAAAGGTCAATTGTTGGCCAATTTAGTATATAAAAAATCCTAGTACAGATTCATTAAATTCATCTTACAGTACAAATTTAGTACCAGATTTAGTGCAAAATTGTAATAATAATTATTATGTTACAACCGGCAACGCTGACCATTTACTAATACTCAGTGTTGCCGAGGTATAGTCTTCACTATTACCAAAGACATTAATCTTTGATATTACCTACCTATATACATAATTATATACATAGTAATTTTTACTAACGCACAGATAGGTATTCAAAATTTAATTACATTTTTTACATAAGAAAAGATAGCAAAGTATATCCAAAGAGTCACAATTGCGTTGGCATGAACATACATTTGCTCCTGGTTTTGCATATGACATGATAACTAAATAAATAAAAAAATAACTAATAAGAAAAAAACTAAAATTGAAATAATGGACAACCTGTAAAATATATCACCATTTATATTTTAGTTTATAATAAATATATCAAATATATATGAATATTTTATTAAGAAAATCGCGACAAAACTGCGGATTTGACGTAAATCTGGCAACTAGTAAGTAGGTATAGTGGTTTATGCTTGACGCTTGTGAATAGTTCAGAGTTCAGTGTTGCCGATTGCAGCTGACTTCTGACACGGTATAGAATTATATCATAGTATATTTCAAAATTATTCTAGAATGGGTGAAGACATGAATATTAATACAATCACATCCAGAAGTGTGTGTGAATACAACATGTATGTCGTCATAACTCAATTTTGGTAGCTTATTTAATACCTACTATTCTCTATCTATAACAATAATAGCGTATATTTATATACCTATTATCTATTATTATATTAATTGCTATGGCGCATATTTTGTTATTGCCTTTATATAAAAAGTCAAAATATCTAAATGTAATTAAAACATCTGTTGCAATCTCTATGTCGTCATTATATATATATTCCAGAAAACAATAAAAAACTATCGTCAACTGAATAAACTCATGCATAATAATCAGACAACAAGGTCTGTAATAATCTTGATTTTGGAATTGTCGAATAAAATATGTTACAATTTGATAATTCCCTATGACAACACTGCTGCGGTACAATTTTTTATTTAATCTAACCTAATACAATACCACAGCCACACACAAACAACACGTGTTTTGTTATGGCGTCGGTTTATGTTTTGTTTTTCATTATCAATAATATGTTAATTACTCTATCTCAATTGTGTAATAAAATAAGTGTAAATGCTAACCTAAATATATATTATAATATCTTTCATCTATGACTATCTAACAGCATAAAATAACTAAATAACTTTGTGTTGTGTGTTGTGATTATTATTATAAGAAGCAGGTAAGCAAATAAATTATTCTTTTTACCAAGGTATATCATTGTCTTTATAAGGAATAAAAAACATAGCACGCAATGTATTAGATACACAGTATAGGGAAATATTAATATAAATAATATATTATGTATTAATCTTTGGTACCTATGGTTACTTGTATAAGATACAGGTTGATTGCTGGTCGATGGTATATTGCAAGTTTTGCGACAAGTAACCATACGATTGTTTTGAAAATGTAAGTGATTATTCAGATCAACCTAATACGACAGCTAATTGTGTGTATTAGCTGTACTAATACCTTATCTATCAGCATACAATAATATTGTCACTATAATATGTAATTTGGGTGAAGTGGTAGAATACATTTATTCTTGTGAACTTTATCAACGTTAATAAAGAAAAAAACGTTTTAATAGTTGTCTACCTAATTAACTATATCGAAAAAATCCAACTTAAGTAATTACTTACATTTTCAAAATATTCGTACTTAGTTACTTTTCCCAAAACAACAAAACAAAGTGTATACCATCAACCAGAATACACCCTGTACATATAGGTACTGTAATAATAGATATTTCACCACAATCAATTAATAAAACAAATGTGTTAAATTTTCCAAAACGGTGAAATATGGAACATTATTCGTAGTTATTTTAACAATTTTTATTTTATTAAATTTTCTTCAATTTATACACACATTTAAGACTTTTGGGAGATGAAAGAAGATCTAAAGAATTAATGATAATTTATTATTATATTAAGAATTGAGAATTAATGACAATATTTAAGAACTTTTTACTCTTTTTAGTATGGGGTATGCTTATCTCAGATTCCTTGATGATGATATAGTACAGGAGATTGGATTGGATTGGATCACCGAAGATATAAAAAACTTACAAACCTTTGTATTTTATATATTGAAGGTATTTTTGCTAGTTTTATTATTGATTACTTTTTAAATTTATATTCGTCTGTAAATCTAAATAAATCATGTTGTTTTAGACGATATTGATGCTCTGAAAACGCAGATAAGCGAAAAAAACGCAGATAAGGGAAAAGCGAATTAAAATGTTAAACCCAGAGGAAATTCTGAAAGAAAATTCACGAAAGCCAATGAGACTAAATAATTTGAGGGAACAACTGAAAGCAACAAATGAGTTATTAAATGTTCAATGGTTGCAAAAAATGTCTTCGACGTTGTTTCAAAACTAAGTAAGAGTGAAATCATATTATTTAGCTTTATCCATCTAGTACTTAGTAGTTTATAAAGTGTTTGCTTGCTATTTTTGTAGAAACTGTGTTCTTGGTCCTTACCAAGAATACAGTTTCTCCTTAGAAGGTAGCTTTGGTATTTTGAAAACCGTATAATTTTGAACGTTCAAGTATCATTGATATCATGACTAAAATAGAACTTTTGGGTTCTCACTTGCTACCGTTTTATAGGTTTCATTATGATCATGAGGCAGATTTTCCTTATGACACAAAGTTAAAAAAACCAATTCAGGAAGTTTATTTTATTTCCACACCAATAATTTAATTTATTATTCTTTGCAATGTTTTTAAACAAATTCTGTATTCAGTGCGATAAGAAGTCTGCCGTTGTTCTATGATTCTTATACGTCTGCAATTTAAGGTTTTGTTTGTGGACAAATTTGTCATCTGGAAGATTCTTTCTATATTTCTATATTTCAATATTAATCTTCAAGTACATTTCTGTCTCATCCACCTAATTATAATATCTCTTATTCAGTCTGGAAAATTAACAAGAACACTGTCCGAGGTCATCTCCAATATTTTTAGCAGCATGATTCTAATAATACTTTAATTATCAATGCAGATATTAGTCGGAATTACTATATAAACATGTTTCCGTGATATATCACTCTCATCATCAGTCTGTAGCAATATAAATACCGTTATTACAATGTTTGTATTGTAAATACTTACGTTTTACCATTTAAACTCTTAAATGCTCCCCAGTACAGGTTCTGCATTGAAATGTGAATGTTTAATTGTTCGGTTTTCCAGCGCTAGGTTGCTGCAGGCTAATGATGAGTGTATTATACTCTCGAAACGTGTCTCTATAAAGGCGTTAATATAAAACATATTTGTGGTGACACTTGTTTTTTACTTTGCTATTAAAATTGCACACCGCTCGCTGTAAGAATGGCCTATTTATTCAAATTTTATTTCTGTTTGGGCATATTTAGATGGCATATCTGAAGCCAATAAATGGAACTGATTCGTTTTGCATTTTCAGATATTACAACATTTTATTTAATTAAAAAGGGACTGATGAATTCGCCATGCGTACCCAGTTATCAAAAGTAAATACCTGGATTGGGATCCGATATTAATAAGGCGCCCCGGCAGAGCTGTGGTAAGTACCAATTAAATAAAAGTATTGTTTATGTAATGAACTGCTTAACAGTATTTTCATAACTGATATTTTAATATTCCAATGTCTAACTTTTCCACAAAAAGTTAGTCATGACTTGAAATTTTTTTTAGATGGGATGAAAAATAATAATTTAAAAGAGAATACGGAAACCTCTGAAGAAATTAACGTAGAGAGTGAAGATATTTTAGACAATAAGACATGAGGAACGGAAAGT
Source organism: Apoderus coryli (assembly GCA_911728435.2). Taxonomy (NCBI): domain Eukaryota; kingdom Metazoa; phylum Arthropoda; class Insecta; order Coleoptera; family Attelabidae; genus Apoderus; species Apoderus coryli. Next base: position 1,409,382 of record OU452204.1, on the reverse strand, counting down.
TAGTATTATTCAATAACAATTTTATGTTATACTTTTTTCTATAAAAAAAGTCCTACCATCTTTATTTTATAGTCGACAAAAATATTGGGTTTACTTTTTATCCGTTTTATACACTTTTCACGGGATTCTCTAAGGCACTCATTTTATATCGCGTATGTAGACCAAGTTTACTATGTGGCTATGTGGTGTATCTGCTGTCTTCAGGCAAGCCCAGAGATTTTTAGGTAGTTATGTTTTTTTTTATTTTGCCAAAAGTTCAGAACTTTGAAGAAATGTTCAGTAGTATGGTTTACCAAATTTGGTTCAACAAGTACTTATTTACGTATAAAATGACCTAAAACACTTATTTATGATAACATTCCAAAAATAATTTTCATTAAACTTAGTCGCTCAATATATTATGGAGCCCTAAAACTTAAATGGCTACTTATTTAGTTCACAATATCTATCTTCTAAAACATTTCCATAATCAGATTATTATTGAAACCCAAGACAAGACGTCTTTAAACTTCTTTACGCCTACGTCAGTGTGGTGATTTTAAAAGACCAGACACTTGCCTGATATAAATTAAATAATTAGGTATATTATGATTATTCATTTCGCGTAAAAATTTAGTATTCATTATTTTACATAATATATGTATGACAAAAAATATATGTTAGTTCAAAGAACTATCAATATGTTTTAAATAAAACATAATTGAGTTATGATTTTGATATCTTTGTTTTCGTATGTACCTAATGTTAATGATTACAGTTTCTACTTACGAAACATGTTTTGCTACCGTTTTTATGTCATTTGATAAAACTGACGTTGTTTGTGTTATTACTATACTACTACTACTATACTGTGAGGATAAACTATTTTATTAATTGTAATTATTAGACAATTAAGCACACGTCTTACCACTTCATTTCAAATCACTTTTATTTTATTTTCAAGTGATGTTGACTAAGCATTTTAGTTCTCCTTTGAAGATGCTAACATTGTTACCAAAACGCGCGTATACACTAAAACATTATGTTTGGTGAAGTGATAAAACGTACTTGTTTCTACTCATCGATTAAGTATTATTAATATTTTGCTATATAAAATATTTTATATTTTGTTTTAGGTGAACATTGAGACAAATATTGACATGTAATTTTAAAATAGAAAAAAAGTACATGTAACCGAGTGCAGACTTTTTTTTGCTTCCACAAATCCCAAAGTTATGGTTTTTTAAAACAATAATTCTAGACATATATAAAAAATAATAATAATAAATGAAAATTAATTCGACGAAGAGGTAAGTAATTCTATAATAATTAATCCCAATAGCTTTTGCATTTGGATTTGCTTATAAAACCATATTAAATCCGTTCTAAATGTAAACAGGTTCTATTGGGCAATCCTGATAGAATCTGATATATACAAATTAATCCCAATAGCTTTTGCATTTGGATTTGCTTATAAAACCATATTAAATCCGTTCTAAATGTAAACAGGTTCTATTGGGCAATCCTGATAGAAACTGATAACTACAAATTAATCCCAATAGCTTTTGCATTTGGATTTGCTCATAAAACCATATTAAATCCGTTCTAAATGTAAACAGGTTCTATTGGGCAATCCTGATAGAAACTGATAACTGCAAATTAATCCCAATAGCTTTTGCATTTGGATTTGCTTATAAAACCATATTAAATCCGTTCTAAATGTAAACAGGTTCTATTGGGCAATCCTGATAGAAACTGATAACTACAAATTAATCCCAATACCTTTTGCATTTGGATTTGCTTATAAAACCATATTAAATCCGTTCTAAATGTAAACAGGTTCTATTGGGCAATCCTGATAGAAACTGATAACTACAAATTAATCCCAATAGCTTTTGCATTTGGATTTGCTTATAAAACCGTATTAAATCCGTTCTAAATGTAAACAGGTTCTATTGGGCAATCCTGATAGAAACTGATAACTACAAATTAATCCCAATAGCTTTTGCATTTGGATTTGCTCATAAAACCATATTAAATCCGTTCTAAATGTAAACAGGTTCTATTGGGCAATCCTGATAGAAACTGATAACTGCAAATTAATCCCAATAGCTTTTGCATTTGGATTTGCTTATAAAACCATATTAAATCCGTTCTAAATGGAAACAGGTTCTATTGGGCAATCCTGATAGAATCTGATATATACAAATTAATCCCAATAGCTTTTGCATTTGGATTTGCTTATAAAACCATATTAAATCCGTTCTAAATGTAAACAGGTTCTATTGGGCAATCCTGATAGAAACTGATAACTACAAATTAATCCCAATAGCTTTTCCATTTGGATTTGCTTGTAAAACCATATTAAATCCGTTCTAAATGTAAACAGGTTCTATTGGGCAATCCTGATAGAAACTGATAACTGCAAATTAATCCCAATAGCTTTTGCATTTGGATTTGCTTATAAAACCATATTAAATCCGTTCTAAATGTAAACAGGTTCTATTGGGCAATCCTGATAGAATCTGATAAATACAAATTAATCCCAATAGCTTTTGCATTTGGATTTGCTTATAAAACCATATTAAATCCGTTCTAAATGTAAACAGGTTCTATTGGGCAATCCTGATAGAAACTGATAACTACAAATTAATCCCAATAGCGTTTGCATTTGGATTTGCTTATAAAACCATATTAAATCCGCTCTAAATGTAAACAGGTTCTATTGGGCAATCCTGATAGAAACTGATAACTGCAAATTAATCCCAATAGCTTTTGCATTTGGATTTGCTTATAAAACCATATTAAATCCATTTAAGATTCTATTGGATTCTTGTGGGTATTCCTGATTCACACTAATTATTTCAAATATGTTTTTAGTTTGGAATTGCTGTTTCAAATACACACTATGAACCGTATTAATCCATATTAAATTTTTTTTTATATGGTTCTATCTGGCATTTTCAACAGGGTACCTAAGGTCATTGTAAGCGATAACGGAACGTAGTTTACATCAGCGAGGTTAAAAGAATTCTTTGAAAGAAATGCAATTAAACATATTTCGACACCTGTAGGACATCCAAGATCAAACGGGCAAGCGGAAAATTTGGTGAAAACTTTCAAAACCAACGTGAAAGCAAGATTAAACGATCCAAAAAACGCGAGGAAGTCGTTAAACGAAATTGTGGCAGAATTTCTTTACTCTTATAGAAATTTAGAGCACAGCACAACTAAGAAAACACCAACAGAACTAATGCTAAACAGAAAAGTAAGAACGAGAATTGAGATTTTAAAAGAAAATCGAGAAAACCAAGAGAAAACACAAACTGAATTAAAAGCGAAAGAACATCAAATAAAGAAATACGGAGGTAGTAAAAGAGAATTTAAAAGGGGGGAGTGCGTGATGGTAGCAGATTACCGTACAGTAAACCAGAGAAAATGGACACCAGCAGTAATAGAAAAAAAAATCGGTAGGACAACTTATATCTGCAAACTGAATAGTGGTCCAACATGGAAACGACACGCGAATCAAATCCATCCACGATCGGAAGAACCGTTAAGTGACGATAGATCAGGTGAACACCTGGGGGAGCAAAGACAGAGCATTGCTTGCAAATCAGTAAAACGCAGGTATTGTAGCGAAACAACTCCGGAACGAACCACTTTGGTAAGTCGAAACTCTAACTTTAACGATCAAGATGTTTTAAAATCAAATACTATCGTTGCAAATGATTTTTCTATGCCAGGTACATCAAAAAGTGTGACGCTGGGTCCGCCATCTCGAACACGGGCGCGTTCGATAGTGACAGCCAGGCCAATTGCGGAAAAATCGACACCGCTGGGGAAAAACAGTAAAAGGGGTGATAAATCAGGTAAAAATCAAGACGACACTGTTGGTTCTGGGGCAGGTGATGTCATTGTAAAATCAAATGTAAGCGACGTAGGCAGAAAGTCAGTAAGTGATTTATCTAGTCATAGTAATGTAAGCAGTAAAAAAACAATTAACACTAGAACACGGGTGATTCAACCACCTTTAAAATTTAAAGATTATACGTAGTATGATATGTATTGTTTGACGGTACTATTGTTTTATGCATAGGATATATTTTTGTGAGTCAGTTAATCTTTTGATAAAATGGGTGGAGTTCGGAGTGATAAAAAAATTAAATAAAATGTCTTGGGCGAAATCAACAACAGTTAAATAGAAAAGGGGCGAGGAATAAATTAATGTTTTTTTTGTAAGTAAACAATAATTTAATAGGTGAAGCTAGTGGATAGTTTGGAAATGTTAACTTACATAAATTAACGGACCGTGTTCTCGCAGTCTGGCACAAAGCTAAGATCAGAACTGTATTTACAAAAGTATAGTATTGTTTTTTTTTGTATCATGTCCACACAGGTGACCGACATCTCAGAATGGGGGTGTTGGATACGCCACTGGCCAGGCAATTCATGTTCGTTGATGGTCAAGTAACCGAAGACCTACGAACGAGTAATCAGTCTACACGGGGCCGCCGACACCTACACACACGCCGCTCCTTACCGCCGACCGATTCCGCCTGTGGTAACATTCTAGAATGAGCATAAGTGAATTTTAAATAATACCGGATGTATATAATTGTTTGACAAGTAATTGAGAATCAATGTATTAATAAAGCCAATTGTTTTAAGCTACGCTTTGTTATTTCCTTACTTGCTTCAAACATAACAATTATAACAACAAAACAAATATTAATATAATACTAACGAAATTGACATGTTATAAAAATGTAACTGCAACTGCTTGGCCTAAGTCGTCTGGGAGATGTCTGCTTTGGATGCAACGGTGAATCGTTTTCTGGAGCGGGCATCTTCGTTGCAGGGTGCCTATTCTCGAATCTAGCGAATTGCTTCTCATGAGAAAATGTGGGCGGAGTTCTCATGAAACGCGTAAATAGGTATTCTTGAACAAAAGTGATAGATCACATCACACAATAACGAGAGAACACCATTCTCCGACTATATTTCATGTGATCTGACGGAGGAGTTCGCGTTTATAGTATAAAAATATAACCTATCAAAATTATAATTAACAGTAAGTTGGGCTTGTGTTTACGTGATTTTTTTATTTTATAATTTTTCAATAATGGAATTAGCGGATGGAAGAGTTGCGGTATACGAAGAGGTTTTAAACAATTTAGTAGGTACGTATGTACTTATAGCAATTGATTTATCTGTGCTTTTCTAATGATAAGCTGCTTACTTTTATTTCAGATGCAGAAGTACAAGAAGCTCGTCCATCAAGGAAAATGTATAAGGCTTTGGAGGCCTTTGAATTAGATGATTTAAAATTTATTAAAAAATTCAGACTAAGTAAACAGCTAACTCGGGAGCTAATTGAAATGATTAGACCATATCTGCAAGCAGCTACTCGAGGTTCTGCTATTACTGTCGAAATAAAGGTAAATAATAAATTAATTTAATTTAATGTATTTATTGAGCTATTTATAATTTTCCGATAAACAATTAACTGAAAAGGTTACGTTGAAAATGAGCGGCAATTGCCCCTATCACATCAGTTCAAGTGAACATAGAAGTGAGGCAAAGCTGTGCTAATTTAATAGACTTTGCCTCGTCTCACAATTGTTCTACTCCCTGGTTTTCAAGAATAGCTGCCCAGCTGACCTAGGTAGTATCCTTCAACATAAATATCAGTTAAGTTCAACTGAGCGACAGTTGAACGTATCATATCAATTCAACTGAATAGCGTTAAGTGAATATTTATTGGGAAAACAACAAACTGTAATAACTTTTATCTACAACTGTCATGTAATAGGTACGATTTGACACTATTTTCAGTGTCATAATGACGTATATTACCGCACCAGTGCGATAATAAGAATGATCAAAAAATTAATACCAAAATTAACGATTTATTTTAAACAAAAATCTATAAAAATGAGTTCAATTATTAATTAGTTACTAAATTATATGTAATTAACTTAAATTCTCGAGACACCTTTGTTTTGGTATTTGGTATAGTAATTTGATAGCATATTCCTTGATCTTTCATATTTTCAATCAACATATTTGTTAGCTCTTCCCGCCGACAAGCGCCAGCCAAACCAAATATCAATATAACCTTAAAATAAATATTATATGAATACACCTTTTTATAATCTACACAAGAGTCTTACCTACCTTCATGCACAAATATGTTTAATAACAATACGTTGAATTGAAATATTTTTTTTAATAAAATTTAATGATACACTGTTAATACTAATAAACAGTTGTAGATAAAATTTTGTACGAAACACGTGGGATAGGAATTATTAACGCACTTATGTGAATACACGACTCGGCCTACGGCCTCGTCGTGCAAACTTCACATGCGTGCGTTAATAATGTCCATATCCCACTAATTACGTAAATAACTATTATCATTGTCTTTATAAACATAGTCTGTCAGCGCTTGATTAGTACCTGTCTAAAAAAAAAAGACGGCGTTGTCGTAAAATGTCGTTCATTCATTAATTTGGGTTTATAGTAAATGTGTAGTAATCTTGGTGGAAAAGTGGGGGAGCCATGTTCTTAGACCAATCAGGTCGTGATTTGAACATACGGACATTTATAATAAGTTCACGTATTGTTCTTTCGCTTCCAGCCATAGACAATGTTGCCAGCCGTCACATAATTATCAGATGCTACCTTATTTTTCATTTTATAAATGGTTCCAACATTATTTTTTTTGTGACGAATAATTCAAAAATATAATTAAATGTTATTTTGCTTGATCTGAGTTTTCCACATTTATTAACTTAGTTTTAACGATATCTATTATAAAAAAGTTTCTTTGACTTCATTATTTAGGCGATCACATAATATTCAGTCGTCGTAGTCGCAACACTGTATTTATTAATAATAAAATAAGAAATAAATACACATCCCTGCCTGCTACCTAACCTTCCATACTCAGCATTTTACCCCCAACCTCCTGCAATGATTACCTAACAATGACTGCTATCGAACTAATCCACACAAATATTGCAGGAGGTTGAGGGTAAAATGCTGAGTATGGAAGGTAAGGTAGCAGGCAGGGATGTGTTGTCTTAATAATGACTGCTATCGAACTAATATAACAACTACGTGCCTACTACATTTCATCTCAATCCTGCTTTCTACACTCACCGCCTCCTTTACTAACTCTTCCTGATCTTCACTATTACACTAAGGGTGTAATAGTACTGTACTATCTTTAAACATCCCTGCCTGCTATCTAACCTTCGATACTCAGCATCTTACCCCCAGAAATGATATAATAATTCCATCCACTGTATAAATTTATAATATCATAAAATTGTATTATTCATTCTATCAGTCGATATAGTGAATAGATACCAACCTGGCAACATCGTTAGAGTAGTGACACATTTTCACATAAAATTCGTCTGACTGCGCAGCGGCGCGGTCAGACCATAATTTAGTACATGTATACTGCATGATTACCTTGATTAGTATAAAATAGGGAGTTAAGGCAAAACCAGTGACGTATACGTAAACGTATCTTTTGACATCTACGCATGCGCTCTTTAAATTTATGATACGTTTAACGATACGAAGGCCGTAAACATATGTACCTCTACGCGTATCGTAAACTTAAACGTATTGAACCGATTGTTGTTGGAATTACATGAACTTGTATGAATATCTAGCATAGAACATTAAAAACTCAATCTAAATTGAAAATTAAGCTAAGCTATTTTGCAATAAATACTTTATTATTATTATTATTAGTACCCTGTTGAAAATGGCAGATAGAACCATATAAAAAAAAATTTAATATGGATTAATACGGTTCATAGTGTGTATTTGAAACAGCAATTCCAAACTAAAAACATATTTGAAATAATTAGTATGAATCAGGAATACCCACAAGAATCCAATAGAATCTTAAATGGATTTAATATGGTTTTATAAGCAAATCCAAATGCAAAAGCTATTGGGATTAATTTGCAGTTATCAGTTTCTATCAGGATTGCCCAATAGAACCTGTTTACATTTAGAACGGATTTAATATGGTTTTATAAGCAAATCCAAATGCAAAAGCTATTGGGATTAATTTGCAGTTATCAGTTTCTATCAGGATTGCCCAATAGAACCTGTTTACATTTAGAGCGGATTTAATATGGTTTTATAAGCAAATCCAAATGCAAAAGCTATTGGGATTAATTTGTATTTATCAGATTCTATCAGGATTGCCCAATAGAACCTGTTTACATTTAGAACGGATTTAATATGGTTTTTGTAAGCAAATCCAAATGCAAAAGCTATTGGGATTAATTTGCAGTTATCAGTTTCTATCAGGATTGCCCAATAGAACCTGTTTACATTTAGAACGGATTTAATATGGTTTTATAAGCAAATCCAAATGCAAAAGTTATTGGGATTAATTTGTAGTTATCAGTTTCTATCAGGATTGCCCAATAGAACCTGTTTACATTTAGAACGGATTTAATATGGTTTTATAAGCAAATCCAAATGCAAAAGCTATTGGGATTAATTTGTAGTTATCAGTTTCTATCAGGATTGCCCAATAGAACCTGTTTACATTTAGAACGGATTTAATATGGTTTTATAAGGAAATCCAAATGCAAGAGCTATTGGGATTAATTTGTAGTTATCAGTTTCTATCAGGATTGCCCAATAGAACCTGTTTACATTTAGAACGGATTTAATATGGTTTTATAAGCAAATCCAAATGCAAAAGCTATTGGGATTAATTTGTATATATCAGATTCTATCAGGATTGCCCAATAGAACCTGTTTACATTTAGAACGGATTTAATATGGGTTTATAAGCAAATCCAAATGCAAAAGCTATTGGGATTAATTTGTAGTTATCAGTTTCTATCAGGATTGCCCAATAGAACCTGTTTACATTTAGAACGGATTTAATATGGGTTTATAAGCAAATCCAAATGCAAAAGCTATTGGGATTAATTTGTATATATCAGATTCTATCAGGATTGCCCAATAGAACCTGTTTACATTTAGAACGGATTTAATATGGTTTTATAAGCAAATCCAAATGCAAAAGCTATTGGGATTAATTTGCATTTATCAGATTCTATCAGGATTGCCCAATAGAACCTGTTTACATTTAGAACGGATTTAATATGGTTTTATAAGCAAATCCAAATGCAAAAGCTATTGGGATTAATTTGTAGTTATCAGTTTCTATCAGGATTGCCCAATAGAACCTGTTTACATTTAGAACGTTTTAATATGGTTCTATAAGCAAATCCAAATGCAAAAGCTAATGGAATTAATTAGTAGTTATCAGTTTCTATCAGGATTGCCCAATAGAACCTGTTTACGTTTAGAACGGATTTAATAGGGTTTTATAAGAAAATCCAAATGCAAAAGCTGTTGGAATTAATTTGTAGTTATCAGATTCAATCAGGATTGCCCACTAGAACCTGTCTACATCTAGAACGGATTTAATATGGTTTTATAAGCAAATGCAAAAGGTATTGGGATTAATTTGTAGTTATCAATTTCTATCAGGATTGCCCAATAGAACCTGTTTACATTTAGAACGGATTTAATATGGTTTTATAAGCAAATCCAAATGCAAAAGCTATTGGGATTAATTTGTAGTTATCAGAATCAATCAGGATTGCCCACTAGAACCTGTTTAAATCTAAAACGGATTTAAATGTAAATCCCTGTATATTATTATAAATAAATTATAACTCTTCAATTTTGTTGAAAAACGTTAAGGTCTATAGTATTATAGAATTACTTACCTCTTCGTCGAATTAATTTTCATTTATTTTTATTATTTTTTATATATGTCTAGAATTATTGTCTTAAAAAACCATAACTTTGGGATTTGTGGAAGCAAAAAAAAGGCTGCACTCGGTTACATGTACTTTTTTTCTATTTTAAAATTACATGTCAATATTTGTCTCAATGTTCACCTAAAACAAAATATAAAATATTTTATATAGCAAAATATTAATAATACTTAATCGGTGAGTAGAAACAAGTACGTTTTATCACTTCACCAAACATAATGTTTTCATAAATAAGTGTTTTAGGTCATTTTATACGTAAATAAGTACTTGTTGAACCAAATTTGGTAAACCATACTACTGAACATTTCTAAGTTCTGAACTTTTGGCAAAATAAAAAAAAAACATAACTACCTAAAAATCTTACTGGGCTTGCCTGAAGACAGCAGATACACCACATAGCCACATAGTAAACTTGGTCTACATACGCGATATAAAATGAGTGCCTTAGAGAATCTCGTGAAAAGTGTATAAAACGGATAAAAAGTAAACCCAATATTTTTGTCGACTATAAAATAAAGATGGTAGGACTTTTTTTATAGAAAAAAGTATAACATAAAATTGTTATTGAATAATACTAACTTTCCGTTCCTCATGTCTTATTGTCTAAAATATCTTCACTCTCTACGTTTATTTCTTCAGAGGTTTCCGTATTCTCTTTTAAATTATTATTTTTCATCCCATCTAAAAAAACTTTCAAGTCATGACTAACTTTTTTTGGAAAAGTTAGACACTGGAATATTAAAATATCAGTTATGAAAATACTGTTAAGCAGTTCATTACATAAACAATACTTTTATTTAATTGGTACTTACCACAGCTCTGCCGGGGCGCCCTATTAATATCGGATACCTTTATCCCAATCCAGGTATTTACTTTTGATAACTGGGTACGCATGGCGAATTCATCAGTCCCTTTTTAATTAAATAAAATGTTGTAATATCTGAAAATGCAAAACGAATCAGTTCCATTTATTGGCTTCAGATATGCCATCTAAATATGCCCAAACAGAAATAAAATTTGAATAAATAGGCCATTCTTACAGCGAGCGGTGTGCAATTTTAATAGCAAAGTAAAAAACAAGTGTCACCACAAATATGTTTTATATTAACGTCTTTATAGAGACACGTTTCGAGAGTATAATACACTCATTATTAGCCTGCAGCAACCTAGCGCTGGAAAACCGAACAATTAAACATTCACATTTCAATGCAGAACCTGTACTGGGGAGCATTTAAGAGTTTAAATGGTAAAACGTAAGTATTTACAATACAAACATTGTAATAACGGTATTTATATTGCTACAGACTGATGATGAGAGTGATATATCACGGAAACATGTTTATATAGTAATTCCGACTAATATCTGCATTGATAATTAAAGTATTATTAGAATCATGCTGCTAAAAATATTGGAGATGTCCTCGGACAGGGTTCTTGTTAATTTTCCAGACTGAATAAGAGATATTATAATTAGGTGGATGAGACAGAAATGTACTTGAAGATTAATATTGAAATATAGAAATATAGAAAGAATCTTCCAGATGACAAATTTGTCCACAAACAAAACCTTAAATTGCAGACGTATAAGAATCATAGAACAACGGCAGACTTCTTATCGCACTGAATACAGAATTTGTTTAAAAACATTGCAAAGAATAATAAATTAAATTATTGGTGTGGAAATAAAATAAACTTCCTGAATTGGTTTTTTTAACTTTGTGTCATAAGGAAAATCTGCCTCATGATCATAATGAAACCTATAAAACGGTAGCAAGTGAGAACCCAAAAGTTCTATTTTAGTCATGATATCAATGATACTTGAACGTTCAAAATTATACGGTTTTCAAAATACCAAAGCTACCTTCTAAGGAGAAACTGTGTTCTTGGTAAGGACCAAGAACACAGTTTCTACAAAAATAGCAAGCAAACACTTTATAAACTACTAAGTACTAGATGGATAAAGCTAAATAATATGGTTTCACTCTTACTTAGTTTTGAAACAACGTCGAAGACATTTTTTGCAACCATTGAACATTTAATAACTCATTTGTTGCTTTCAGTTGTTCCCTCAAATTATTTAGTCTCATTGGCTTTCGTGAATTTTCTTTCAGAATTTCCTCTGGGTTTAACATTTTAATTCGCTTTTCCCTTATCTGCGTTTTTTTCGCTTATCTGCGTTTTCAGAGCATCAATATCGTCTAAAACAACATGATTTATTTAGATTTACAGACGAATATAAATTTAAAAAGTAATCAATAATAAAACTAGCAAAAATACCTTCAATATATAAAATACAAAGGTTTGTAAGTTTTTTATATCTTCGGTGATCCAATCCAATCCAATCTCCTGTACTATATCATCATCAAGGAATCTGAGATAAGCATACCCCATACTAAAAAGAGTAAAAAGTTCTTAAATATTGTCATTAATTCTCAATTCTTAATATAATAATAAATTATCATTAATTCTTTAGATCTTCTTTCATCTCCCAAAAGTCTTAAATGTGTGTATAAATTGAAGAAAATTTAATAAAATAAAAATTGTTAAAATAACTACGAATAATGTTCCATATTTCACCGTTTTGGAAAATTTAACACATTTGTTTTATTAATTGATTGTGGTGAAATATCTATTATTACAGTACCTATATGTATAGGGTGTATTCTGGTTGATGGTATACACTTTGTTTTGTTGTTTTGGGAAAAGTAACTAAGTACGAATATTTTGAAAATGTAAGTAATTACTTAAGTTGGATTTTTTCGATATAGTTAATTAGGTAGACAACTATTAAAACGTTTTTTTCTTTATTAACGTTGATAAAGTTCACAAGAATAAATGTATTCTACCACTTCACCCAAATTACATATTATAGTGACAATATTATTGTATGCTGATAGATTAGGTATTAGTACAGCTAATACACACAATTAGCTGTCGTATTAGGTTGAACTGAATAATCACTTACATTTTCAAAACAATCGTATGGTTACTTGTCGCAAAAACTTCCAATATACCATCGACCAGCAATCAACCTGTATCTTATACAAATAACCATAGGTACCAAAGATTAATATACATAATATACTTATTATTTATATTAATCTTTGCCTATACTGTGTATCTAATACATTGCGTGCGTACTAATGATAATGAACACTATAATATTATATTAGCAGAGCATAGGCAATGTTTTTTATTCCTTATAAAGACAATGATATACCTTGGTAAAAAGAATAATTTATTTGCTTACCTGGAATCAATTTTTTCACATGGTCGTTAACAAATCACAACACAACACACAGCACAAAGTTATTTAGTTATTTTATGCTGTTAGATAGTCATAGATGAAAGATATTATAATATATATTTAGGTTAGCATTTACACTTATTTTATTACACAATTGAGATAGAGTAATTAACGTATTATTGATAATGAAAAACAAAACATAAACCGACGCCATAACAAAACACGTGTTGTTTGTGTGTGGCTGTGTGGTATTAGGTTAGATTAAGAAAAAAATTGTACCGCAGCAGTGTTGTCATAGGGAATTATCAAATTGTAACATATTTTATTCGACAATTCCAAAATCAAGATTATTACAGACCTTGTTGTCTGATTATTATGCATGAGTTTATTCAGTTGACGATAGTTTTTTATTGTTTTCTGGAATATATATATAATGACGACATAGAGATTGCAACAGATGTTTTAATTACATTTAGATATTTTGACTTTTTATATAAAGGCAATAACAAAATATGCGCCATAGCAATTAATATAATAATAGATAATAGGTATATAAATATACGCTATTATTGTTATAGATAGAGAATAGTAGGTATTAAATAAGCTACCAAAATTGAGTTATGACGACATACATGTTGTATTCACACACACTTCTGGATGTGATTGTATTAATATTCATGTCTTCACCCATTCTAGAATAATTTTGAAATATACTATGATATAATTCTATACCGTGTCAGAAGTCAGCTGCAATCGGCAACACTGAACTCTGAACTATTCACAAGCGTCAAGCATAAACCACTATACCTACTTACTAGTTGCCAGATTTACGTCAAATCCGCAGTTTTGTCGCGATTTTCTTAATAAAATATTCATATATATTTGATATATTTATTATAAACTAAAATATAAATCGTGATATATTTTACAGGTTGTCCATTATTTCAATTTTAGTTTTTTTCTTATTAGTTATTTTTTTATTTATTTAGTTATCATGTCATAGGCAAAACCAGGAGCAAATGTATGTTCATGCCAACGCAATTGTGACTCTTTGGATATACTTTGCTATCTTTTCTTATGTAAAAAATGTAATTAAATTTTGAATACCTATCTGTGCGTTAGTAAAAATTACTATGTATATAATTATGTATATAGGTAGGTAATATCAAAGATTAATGTCTTTGGTAATAGTGAAGACTATACCTCGGCAACACTGAGTATTAGTAAATGGTCAGCGTTGCCGGTTGTAACATAATAATTATTATTACAATTTTGCACTAAATCTGGTACTAAATTTGTACTGTAAGATGAATTTAATGAATCTGTACTAGGATTTTTTATATACTAAATTGGCCAACAATTGACCTTTTTTTCTTGGTGACGTAACATAATATGTTGTAAAATCTGAGCAGCTATAACATTATAATATTATGTTTAAGCATGTTATCGGCAACAGTGGATACGGTAAGAAAATCATAACTATTTTGTCAAAACACAAAAAACAAAGTAGTAGTTGTCTTTATAAAGACAATGACCTCACCTATCTATAGGGTTATTCTTTCGTAGTGATTGGTCTGAACAAGTGAATGTGATTAAACTGAATGTGATTATACTGAACTGAATATTTGGCGAAACCGAAAGATCATCTTTTTTGTGATTGTCTTTCACTTAACCTCGAAAACAACCAAATCTGCTCTGAAAACTGGAAAATTATTTCTTCCATGATATTATTATCCATGTTTTAAACTTTTACAATTTGATTCGAAATCATATGCCAATTATTATCTCTCAATACTTTTAGAGGTTAACTGTTAACTGAACGAACTAACCGGTACCTAGAGTTTGATCAGTAAGCGGCAACGGGGGTAGGAATTTTAATCAGTTTGTTAGAAGTGACCGATGTCGAAACAATACGCACAATCGTGAATGAACTGACAATTTTCAGATTGTTCACTTAGTTCAGTACGAAAGAATAACCCTTACATTATTAATGTTTAGGTATATATTTTATTTTAATAACTTAAGACGCCGTGTTGTTTTATGCAATATAATTTCTTAAAATAAGGAGCTCAAGAAATCTGCATTATTTAGGATAACGGACATGAATGAAATTTTTTATTGAATCCGTATTGAAACCAATCGCATCGTGGAAATTCTTATTCAGCAATTCTATATTAAACGCAATTGAAATAAGCAGTTTTATGCCGCATAAAAACTAATTCAAACTGATAAAACCAAATTAAACATTTGATTTGGAATACCTTATTGAAACCAATAAATTCCAATTAAAGAATTTCTTATTAATCCATATTGAAACCAATTCGTTTCATGATAATTTTTATTCAGTACTTCCATATTAAACGCAATTGAAATAAGCAGTTTTATGCCGCATAAAAACTAATTCAAACTGATAAAACCAAATTAAACATTTGATTTGGAATACCTTATGGAAACCAATAAATTCCAAATAAAGAATTTCTTATTAATCCATATTGAAACCAATTCGTTTCATGATAATTTTTATTCAGTACTTCCATATTAAACGCAATTGAAATAAGCAGTTTTATGCCGCATAAAAACTAATTCAAACTGATAAAACCAAATTAAACATTTGATTTGGAATACCTTATTGAAACCAATAAATTCCAATTAAAGAATTTCTTATTAATCCATATTGAAACCAATTGGTTTCATGATAATTTTTATTCAGTACTTCCATATTAAACGCAATTGAAATAAGCAGTTTTATGCCGCATAAAAACTAATTCAAACTGATAAAACCAAATTAAACATTTGATTTGGAATACCTTATTGAAACTAATAAATTCCAAATAAAGAATTTCTTATTAATCCATATTGAAACCAATTCGTTCCATGGTAATTTTTATTCAGTACTTCCATATTAAACGCAATTGAAATAAGCAGTTTTATGCCGCATAAAAACTAATTCAAACTGATAAAACCAAATTAAACATTTGATTTGGAATACCTTATTGAAACCAACAATTCCCAAATAAAGAATTTCTTATTAATCCATATTGAAACCAATTCGTTTCATGATAATTTTTATTCAGTACTTCCATATTAAACGCAATTGAAATAAGCAGTTTTATGCCGCATAAAAACTAATTCAAACTGATAAAACCAAATTAAACATTTGATTTGGAATACCTTATTGAAACTAATAAATTCCAAATAAAGAATTTCTTATTAATCCATATTGAAACCAATTCGTTCCATGGTAATTTTTATTCAGTACTTCCATATTAAACGCAATTGAAATAAGCAGTTTTATGCCGCATAAAAACTAATTCAAACTGATAAAACCAAATTAAACATTTGATTTGGAATACCTTATTGAAACCAATAAATTCCAAATAAAGAATTTCTTATTAATCCATATTGAAACCAATTCGTTCCATGGTAATTTTTATTCAGTACTTCCATATTAAACGCAATTGAAATAAGCAGTTTTATGCCGCATAAAAACTAATTCAAACTGATAAAACCAAATTAAACATTTGATTTGGAATGCCTTATTGAAACCAACAATTCCCAAATAAAGAATTTCTTATTAATCCATATTGAAACCAATTCGTTTTATGGTAATTTTTATTCAGTAATTCCATATTAAACACTATTCATTTTAACCTATTAAATCCGTATAAAACCCACTTTGTTTTGAATCTGTAATGGCATATTAGATCTAATCATATTTAAAACTTATAGAGACCAATACAATTCCATTGATGTGTTTTATATGTATATCCAAATAAACCCAAACCATATTGAATCATATAAGATTACTATTAAAATAACATAGAGCTTGTCAAAGCCAGATTAAAACCTACATTCACTTATAGATACTTATAGATCCAGATCAAGTTTTAATATGATTCTATACGGTATTTTCAACAGGGTAGTAGTAGTAGTTTATTTTGTAACAATTATAAAAAATTTTCTGTTATTGTTTATAGGTATACATAATAAAATATAGGTATTTGGTTAATAATTAAAAAAACAATAATATTAACAACATAGTAAATTGTAGTAGAAAAATCTAAATTAGTCTTTTTCTCAAGTAAAGTGTTATCTCTACCTTCCGCATATACGATACGTATTGGATGGCACCTTAACTCTATTTTGAATGACTGCTTATCTAGTGTAAACATAACCAAAATCTCACGTTTACGTATGGAGATACGTATACGTCCTTGGTTTTGCCTTAACTCCCTAATATTTTATATTATGTTGCTTCTATGATAAAAATACTTACATTTGATCTGGTAATGCTTAATTTATGTAGGTGTTTATAGGCAGCAACGGCAGCAAGTGGTTGCAATGTTGTAATTTATACATAAACTCAATTTCCCCAAGTTTATTTTATTTTATTTTTGCTAAAATAATTTCTTTGTCGAAAAAAATCCATATTAATTATATTTTATAGAAACATTTGCTTAAAATCATTCTAACATTACTTAGTAATTGTACGATAACTATATTCTATTAATACCTAATACATATTATTTCTACCTACCGAACATCTTAGTTTATATTGTAAACATCTATTAGTGGTAATAGAATATAGTTATCGTACAATTACTAATGTTAGAATGATTTTAAGCAAATGTTTCTAGTTTAATACACATTTTTTAATTAATTAGGTATAATCAAAGACCTTAGTAACACAGGAGACAAAATATTTCATTGATAACGTGCTTTCAAACACGAGCCAACATTACTTGTAAACAAGTAATGTGTAAGAGAGAGAAAGACTTATCCTTGTCGCCTTCAAGTTGCTCATTGGCAACGTTGTAATCTCCGGTATGCGTTCTGCAGCCAGTGGCGTACTGATCGCTGACTGCTTTTGAACTATGTATACAATACATAATATATAATTAATAGCATACATTAAAAAGCCAACGTGCCGAGAATTTAACCGCTATTCAACTTATTTTGAAACTGAAATTTAGTCGATATTTAATTGGAATGAGTTTTTCAGTAAAATAGTTTAAATATTAATATGTATAAGGTATTCGCTAAAAAAGTCTGTTAATCTTTCTTTGTAATAGGTATTTCTTGATATAGCTGAAAAACCTTCATTTCGTATATCGAAAAAACGATACTTAAATTAATATATTTAACTATAATTTGAAGATAATCTAATTTTAAAATCATTTTATGCATTACAAATAGGAAGTCTGGAAATAAAAAAAGGCACATTATTATCAATAGTTTATTTTTAGCTATATATATTAAATTAAACACAATGATAATAAATAATAATTATCTACTATGAACATACAAATTAATTATGTTTTTGCAGACTTTATGCAGCTTCTGTATCGCTTTTTAATAAGTATGAAGTCTATTTGATTGCGAATAATTCTTTCAGGGGTATGGGCGCTAGAGGTCCACGTATATTGGAAGTTTAAAAAAGGTGTTTGAGACAATGAAATCATGTTCCTGGCAGAACTGAACTAGCCGGTCTCCTCTATCGTTTGCTGTACCTAATCCGTATATACCGGTAATATCCTCTCGTGGTGTACTTCCTACTTTGGCATTAAAATCGCCCATAATAAAAGTCACCTCTGATTTTTTCGCCAGCTTCACGGTATCTGCGATTTGTTCCTTAAAACTATCAATAGATTTTTTAATGATTTTACGCGGATTTTAAGTCGTCTAACTTGATTTTGTAAGGTGTGTATTCTTTTCCTTTGGCACGTTATTTTATTTTTTTAAATTCCTATATTTTTTCTTCTCTTAGTAGGGGTTGAAAAGTCACTACCATCCATATCACCAGGATAACGCCTTTTCCTAAAAAATATTAAGCCCCTGGTAAATTATACTAAAAAAAGAGCTTTTTATGAACAAATATCAAAATTTCATAACGGTAAAATGTAAATTTGAATAATGTACCAAATATACCAACATTTAGCTTCAGCCCCTTTATATCACCCGCTTCTGAAACATGTTGGTGTAATACCTACCTGTTTTTACTTCCAATTTTTGCACTAGCTACAGGGGCTTCAATTATATCAGAATGGGATTCTCCTGCTTCTGATGCAGTTTCTGTCACAGAACTGGTTGAACCCCTGTTGGCTTCTAATGAAACTGGCTCTGGAGGTGCCAGGAATAGATTTAACAATTATACTTTCAGACCTAAAATATGTATTAATTCAATATATCAAAATATTAAAAAGCCTTTCTAAAGGATACGTTTTGATTAGGGACCCCATATTAGCGGTTGAAACAGTGGACTCCATAATAGTTTTTTCTAAGAATAGCTGAGCAATCCTAAAAATGGATATAAATGCGGTTAATGCACATACCTACTTAGCTAGTTTAATTTCATCCAAAAAATAATAATAACAGAACTTACTTAGGATATTCTTTCGGTATTGGAGGTGTTCCAAAAACAGATGAGTCCACAGACCTAACATCTGTGGTTGAGTCAGAGCTAGAAGAATATAAATTATTATTATAATATAATAAATATAATTATAAATATTTTTTACCTATTGGATGCATCATAAAACACCTTCACACCGTCGAGGATTTGCCCCCTTTCTAACGAATCTTGCTCCCTTAGATTTCGTTGCCAGATCCTCTGGGAAAAAATGATCCGAGCATAAGCATGGATTTTTTGGCAAAAGTGGTCCTTGCAATGAAAACTAAAGAAAACCAGAGTTTTCGTTTTTCCGGTTCCTGAGGAAACCTAATTTAAGAAATACAATATAAGTACCTAATGTAAAAAGGTTATAATCAGCCTTATACTCCAGAGCTAGGGAGGTAATATCCTACGTAGATTTACCACTTACTTCTTTAATGCTGCTTTGAATTACTAAGCGGTTACATTGTAAATGAACCAACATTATTTTCAAAAAGTATCTGTTTGCTTTTGTTACTAATAATTTAATAGAAATAAAAATTCAAAATGTAACAAATTTATCGTATCAAACAAACCCCGCCACTGTGTAAACTAACACCAAACACAAACAAATTTCCAAACATAACCACACTTACCTGTGAAAAGTTAAATCTGGAAATAAACTATCCACTTTTCCACAAACTACACAACCACGAACCATAGTTATTCAATAAATATTTAAAGTTTAAAAAACACACACAAGAATATCGCAAAACAGGAAAATACTTCAAAAAACGATGAAAAGCGCTAATGACATGAGTGTTTCTCAACGTCAACGTCGCAAATTATAATTTCATTCATAACGCCGTGTTCTGTCTTACAAGAAGCGTAAAGTAAGTATAGTAATAAAATTTTTTATTAACGTCCTAGTTACAAATAATTATTTACATCGCTCATTTTTTATTTGTTGTGACAAAAATTTAAAGATATTCCAAATACATTTGTAAGTCTGGCAATGCTTGTATTAGGATAAATAGAGGAAGGGACGATGTTTGCTATCCCTGAAAACGTAAACAATGTGGTCTCCTGTGTTATTAAGGTCTTTGGGTATAATTTATTTTTTATTTTCAAAATGCCACTTGTCATAATTGTCACTCCAATAATAGTTCATCTATATTGTTGCTTTGTTGTCAGATTTATTTTGACCTAGTATATAAAATATGTAATATTTATCGGGAAGAATATTTTCGTGAAACTGAATTGAAAGTAAAGTTTTTGTGAAATAAAATTTGAAAATAAAGTTTGGATAATTTAAGTTTGTGGTTAAATGGTATTTGAAGTTGTTTTGAGTGTATAAATTGAATTCGGATTGATTACGCTATTGCGGAAATAATTAGTAGCTTGAATTTTTCAAATAAAGTGTAATTTTTCTTAGATGTTGTCAGATTTTGAATAAATTGAATTGAATGAAATATAATTAATATGGATTTTTTTCGACAAAGAAATTATTTTAGCAAAAATAAAATAAAATAAACTTGGGCAAATTGAGTTTATGTATAAATTAGCAGCTTCACGTGCGTAGGGTCTAAATATATTTCGAATTAATTACGGTATTGCAGAAATAATAAGTACGAGGTGTAGGATAGAGATAATTTGAAAGACATTCTGGCAGCAAAGCATTGTAAGTTGGTATGTTGTTTAGTCGAGTAGATTCCATAAGAATAACACACAAATCTGTTTTCTTTTCTACTGACTTTACTTTAATGAAAAATGTGACGATTTGGGAACTATTTTAAAAATGTTTCCCTTCAAAGGAGCCTCACCAAAGGTAGCCTAATGCCTATTCTCAATATTCAACTGTATGTTAAAACACATGACATATTTTACAATCGTTTTTCTTCGGAGGAGATACGTATGAACTTGTTGTTTATATATTTATTGAAAGTTGGTTTATTAAATAAAACCCTTAACAAACAATTAAGTAGGTATACTAGTTTTATTATTAATACAAAAGGAATGAACTAATGCAAAAATTATGAGCACATTGTACATCGAGAAAATATAAAGCAAAAGTGAGGTTAAAAACAAAAATGTTCTTCTTCTTGTAATATGGACGAAATCAGAAATCACTCATTTCAAATAACATATTTCAACACCCTCCCTATTTGAAATAAGTCAAACCTTGTTCTTTTACACATCGTTTAAATTTTTGTCTGTCCAATGGTTTAGTCAACGAATCTGCTAACATTAAATTAGTTGGCACGTACTTTAAATTTATGAGCCCCGCACTGACTTTTTCCTTTAAAAAATGATGTCGAACATCAATGTGTTTTGTACGCGATTGATATGCACCATTTAACGCGAGGTTCATCGCACCTTGATTGTCTATATTAAGTAAAACCGGAACGGAATTTACAAAAAGTTCACTGTTCAAACTACGGAGCCATAGAGCTTCTTGTACTGCAGATGACAGTGACATGTATTCTACTTCAGTAGTACTGAGAGCCACAGTCGGTTGTTTCTTGCTATTCCAAGAGATTAGACACCCATTTTTGAAAAAAATGTATCCTGTGACAGAGCGTCGATCTTCTTGATCATTAGCCCAGTCAGCGTCACAATATCCACTTATATTTGGATCTGATTTAATATTATTTCAATTAAATTCCAGTTTATAGTTTAACGTACCTTTGATGTATCTAAATATACGTTTAACAGCTGCCCAATGTGCAATGCCCGGGTTGTGATTGAATCTGCTAACACAACTTACAGCATAACTTAAATCAGGCCTAGATACTTGTGATGCATAAAGAAGACTGCCCACTGCTTCTTGATATGGTATATTCTCCATTTTCAACTTATCTACACGATTGGTTGGGCACTGACTCTTTAACAATTTTTCACCAGGACATAACGGTGTATCTACTGTATTGGCAGTGTTCATCTTAAATTTTGTCAGTAATTTTTCCAAATACATTTGCTGGTCAATCAATATTTTCCTGTTAGGTCTATCTCGTACGATTCGGAAACCTAATATATGTTTGGCAGGACCAATATATTTCATCTTGAAATTCTGCATTAACTGACTCTTTATAGCGGTTTTGGCTGCTGTACTGTTTGAAAAAAATAAAATGTCATCAACATAAATTGCTAGGATTAGAATACCATTTTCTGTGATTTTAAAGTAAATACAATTATCTGTTTTGCTTTGCTCTAATCCAACATTTTTAAGAAAAGCATCTAACTTTAAATTCCAACATCGGCTAGCTTGTTTGAAGCCATATAAGGACTTCTTTAATCGGCAAATTTTATCTGTGTTACTGAAACATTCTGGAGGAAACATATAAATTTCTTCACTTAGGTCACCTTGGAGAAAAGCGGTAACAGCATCATAGGTTTATTCAAAGTCAATTCCCTTTTTCTGTGCACATCCTTTGATGACTAATCTAGCTTTATGTTGTACGTGTTGATCATCTTTGATCTTGGTTTTAAAAACCCATTTACAATTTAATGCCTTTTTACCAGGAGGCAAATCAGAGAGTTCCCAAGTACCATTTTCAATCAAGGAATTATATTCGCTTTTCATGGCCTGCATCCAAAGATCCTTTTCTGGACGCTTAAGGGCGTCTTCAACAGTAATCGGGTCGTCATCAGCTTGAATTACTGCTGAGTAAATTACATAATCCTTCATTGATTGTGGAACCCTTTTTGTTCCTTGTGACCTTGACGAACGAGTTTCATCAATAGGATTTTCAATATCTGGATTATCTGGAACAAAATCAGGATCAATTCCTTCTTCATCATATTCATCGGATGAACTGTGAATACTGTCTTGTGAATCATCTTCTGCAACAGTCTCTTCTTCTGTTGCTTGATTTGACTGAGGAAAATAAAAAATATCTGTATTTTCCATTCCTTTATCTTGCAACAATGTACAACCTTTTTCATTTTCTATGATTCCACATCACGTGCTAAAAATACTATGCCTTGTTCAGGATCGTATAACCTATAAGCCTTGGATTCAGAACTATATCCCACAAAAATGGACGGAGTAGCTTTAGGGTCTAACTTTTTCCTTTTTTGTGCAGGGACATGCGCAAAGGCTTTACAGCCAAAAATTTTGGTGTGCTTTACCGTAGGCTTTTTACCATTGAACATCTCTTCTGGTGTCTTGTCTACACATCTGGAAGGCAAACGATTTAATAAATACACCGACACATTTACAGCCTCAGCCCAAAAAACATGTGGCAACGCTGCATCTATTAGTAAACATCGAGCCTTTTCTATAATGGAACGATTTAAGCGTTCTGCTTTGCCATTCTGTTCTGCAGTATAAGGTACTGTTGTTTGATGCTGAATGCCTGCATTTTTTAATAAGTTCATAAGTTCTGAGTTGCAATACTCTTTACCGTTGTCGGTTCTGATACATTTGATCTTTTCACCTGTTTGGTTTTCGACAAAATTCTTGAACGCCTTAAAATATTCACAAACCTGACTTTTATGTTTCAAAAAATAAACAAAAGTTTTGTGACTGAAATCATCTAGGAACGTCAATACATATTGTGAACCAGACAAGGACTTCTCTTGTATAGGCCCGCATAAATCAGAATGTATTAATTCCAGGACTCTAGTTGATGAAGATTGACTAGCCTATTATTATCTTTAACTTTATTTTCATAAAAGAATCACAAAAGTTCTTGTAGACAAAGTCATACTTAAATTAATATATAACAAAGACGTATACAAGTACAACAGATTTATGTAATTAATCGTTTAAAACACAATATAACAAAAATATTTTAAAAACATACGTAAACCTACTACATTATGTTGTGTCAGTGTTAGTAGGAAGACAAGAGTAAAATGTCAAATCCCCCAAACAAACATGAAGTAAAATATGTAAATAACAACACAACATAAATATGTATATAAATGCAAGTAGCAGAACAGAAAAAATGTAATACATTAAAATCATCAAACCAAGCCAAAAGCGGATCAACACAACAAAATCAAAACAAACATCACCACGCATCAGCAAAGTAGTCCTCCAGCGAGTAATAGGCCTTCCCAAGAAGAACGTGCTTAACAGCCTCCCTAAATTGCTTGGGATTTTTTACAGCCGTCAAGTTTGGCGGCAAATGATTATACATTCTGCGACTGTCATAAAGGAGTGATTTCTTTACCAAGGCAGACCTCGGTATAGGCAAGTGCACCCGCTGAACTAGTCTCGTGGGATAAGGGTGACTAGGTGGAGCTGAGCTGTTGATGTTTCTTACATTTTTATGAATAAGACATACAGTTTCTAAAATGAAAAGTGATGTAAGAGTCAATATTCGATGTTTTTTGAATAATTCTCTACAGCTTGCAGTAAAGTCTGTCTTACACATATAACGAACAGCCCGCTTCTGCAGTGTAAATATACTCTTAAACAAAGTTTGGCTACAAGTACCCCAGAACGCTATTCCATATCGAAGATACGCCTCCACTAAAGAAAAATACACATTTCGTGCAACTTTCAGTCCAAGAGCCCCTGACACAACTCTCAAAGCATAACAGCCAGATGAAACCTAGGCACTAGAAGTAGTTCAGTGGTTAAGCGCATCAACAAGTGTGGTGAAGTTAACGGTGGTCTCTTTGAACATTTGCTGTTGTAGTGCTAGTGTTATTTGGATTTGAGTGTTTTTTGTTGCCCTTTGGGGTTTTCCTAACGGATGGGATCCACCTTGTGATCGTCGGGCTGAGTACCTGACATTAAACAAGAAGAGTGGACGAGGTAAATCAAGCGGACCCAGGAAGTTCAAAAATCATGGCGGCATGGCATGGCATGTTAGACCTATCCGAAAGGTAGGAGCTTACGTAATATCTAATATTTCGCATGATTGAAGTCACATAGTCATCTACATTTTCTAAATAAATGTTTTACATTAAATGCTCGGTAAATCGATACACTTGGCAACATGGCGCTAAAAGTGAGGTTAAAAACAAAAATGTTCTTCTTCTTGTAATATGGAAGAAATCACTCATTTCAAATAACATATTTCAACACTTACATATATATAAACACTGAGGATGACCATATATATGGCCGAAACATGTCTGTTGTAACAAGCAAATTATGATTAGGATCCGATCAGATCTGTGAAAATATATATTGAGATTTAG
This sequence comes from Apoderus coryli, assembly GCA_911728435.2. Taxonomy (NCBI): domain Eukaryota; kingdom Metazoa; phylum Arthropoda; class Insecta; order Coleoptera; family Attelabidae; genus Apoderus; species Apoderus coryli. The sequence goes on along the minus strand of OU452204.1, from coordinate 1,383,785 downwards.
TGGAGAAGAAGGTACGAGTATAATTCCCCTCATTAAATTGAGACTCCACAGAAAAATGGACTACTTCATGAATATAAAACTAAAATTTATTTTCCAAAACGTAAACATAATAATCACAATGTGTTTCATAAGTAATACGCACATAGGTATTTTATATTATTTATTTTGGTATATAGGAAAATCGAACCTTAATATATCCTTAATTCTAGAACTAATACATATTTTATTAATATACCAGTAATATTGGGAACAATTCTTAATATTTTTTGTTTTGATAATGTGATCTCTAGCAGAATTTCGAGCCAATTCTAATAACGAAGGAAGACAAGGAAATACTCCGAAACTTGGATAAACAAAATAGTTCCGATACGAGTAGCAAGAGATAGCATAACACTGGCTATTATAAGTATCTAACGCCTTCAAAAAATGTTTAGTAGTAAGTGTCACATCTAACATTATACTAAACAATGAAAACAACACACACGGATGTTTAATCACAGTTTCAGTCATATAACGAAGAGCTCTAATCAACGATTTACAATCAGGATACCGTCTAGAGATAGTCACATACAGATCCATATGAGGCTCGTAACCATAACTGAATAAGGCAGCAATAAACTTAAACCACAACTCATAAGATATACTTTTGTTCGCGATAACAGTACTTAATGTATTATTTTCGTTTAAACATTCTATTAATGGTGTTAGATTCTCGGTTTCTAAAACTGCAGTAATGTACTTTTCTATTTGAGCGGAACTCAAATTAATTATTACATCATTTATGTAATTGTATGTACCAGTATACGTAGTTCTAGACCACACAAGGTTAAGTAAATAATAATAATCCTCAGTATCCAAGAGAAGATCTAAACATTCTGCGAAGTTTACACTAGCTCCGTCCTCTATGAGCGCTTCGATGATTTGTGGATTTGCTTTACGTGCCAGTGCCACACACAAAATACTGTGTTCGTTCGATGTAACTGCATTAAAATCGTCAACATACCCTAGAATTAAATTAGGTTAGATTAGTTTTCAGCTATAATTTTTGGACGTAAGAAAATTAAACGGAATATTTCCCTTATGTGTTAAAATTCTTATAAGAGAGAATCTCAATGTGGTCTAATTGTTTAGGTTAAATATTTTAGGTTATATTTAATTAAACGCACAAAAAATTATTCAATATTTCGGATAAGTTTAAGAACTATGATTTTTTAAATTGTTGAACCCTCTTTTAAACCCCTTGCCTACGCTCAATGTTAATCACCACCTATAAATATCCTGTAGTATTTTCGTACCAAATTGGTTAAAATCCGTTAAGTGGTTTTTGAGTTATCACGGATACAATTTTTTTCTGATCCTTTTATAGAATTTTCACGGACGCCTCTGGTATATTAATTTTTGGCGTGTATTTTTAACACCAATTAGTTAAATATAAACAAATTTACATTTTAAATATTTTTTTTATTTTACCCCCTTTTCTACTAATTACGAACGCCTATGTAAATAAAAATTTTATGCTGCATTTTGTAGGTTATCTTATATCAAAGCTATATATAATTAGCCAATTTTTCTGGTATATTTGGGAAACATTTTTTTTTGTTTTTGACCCTTTTTTAGACTATTTTTGAACGCCTGTGTGAACCAATTCTTTTATGGAATATTTTTTAGCTTATATTGTATCAAAACTATGAAAAATTATTCCATATTTCGAATAAGTTTAGGAAATATACAGGGTGAACTATCACTCAGTACAAAAATTTTAACCACATGCTCAGGAAAGCATGAAAAACCATAAAAATTTTTTTTCGGAATTTTTATTCGATGTTTACAAAATGGGGCAAATCCACGTTTTTCCCTGGTAAATCGGCGCCTATGACAATTATTTTTCACGATGGCTTCAACCTACAAACCGCTGTACGCGGCGTTGCCAATTGTAGAGAGGTGAAAATGAACATTTTTGAAATAATTATTATAATACCTGATAAATAAATCCATCTTTACTACTGCAGAATTGTACACTACTTCTTCGTTTTTGCAAACAACAAACTCCTAAAACGATATTTTCGCACTTATTGAATACACTAAAAACACAACAGATTTCCGAGAAGTAGATACACTAAATGCACACTTTTTTAATATTCGCTGATGCCGATTTATTTTAAATTTAACGAAATATTAAACTATGATAGCCAGTTGTAGCGGCGCTGTCTTATAATATTTGATTTTCAACCGATAAAATGGTAATATTTTTAGTATAAATACAACAATAACTAGAAACTACACTAATGTTAATAAATACCGATGTTTGATCCGATACATTGGCACTATCGTTGGCAAAGCCCAGCGGTATATCCAATCAAATATATTGATATATCTGCTAAATTTTATATCGTTATAATGAAGCGTAAATTGTCGATGTGACTATGGATATTTTTTATTCCGATATATCGATATTTTGATAATATCGATATGGCGATGTTTTCCTTTGTCATTTGTCATCGCGTTTTTGACGTCGAATTATTATATTACTTTATTTTTTATTGATTTGTGAATGTTTGAAAATTGAATTGAATTATTGAAAAACGCGGAATTAACAGACATGGTAATAATATTATACCTACCTATGGGAAATGCAAAGAAAGAGCAAATCGGGCGGCAGTGGAATACCGGAGACGTTTTCCAAATAGGAAAGACATGCCTAATCTAGTCCTCGCACATTTGTAAATGTTGTAAGTACAACGCTTGTGAGATACTGGTACATTGCAAGCTCAAACGGGTGGACAAGGACAGAATAATTTAGAACATGTAGTGGCTGTACTAAATTTAATAGAGCAGGAACCCTCCATAAGTACTACGGAGATTGCAAAAAGATTGGGAATATCTCAGAACAAGGAGGATTCTGAAGGAGAACGGGTTTCAACCGTATCACATACAAAAGGTACAGGCACTAGAAGTAGTTCAGTGGTTAAGCGCATCAACAAGTGTGGTGAAGTTAACGGTTGTCTCTTTGAACATTTGCTGTTGTAGTGCTAGTGTTATTTGCATTTGAGTGTTTTTTGTTGCCCTTTGGGGTTTTCCTAACGGATGGGATCCACCTTGTGATCGTCGGGCTGAGTACCTGACATTAAACAAGAAGAGTAGACGAGGTAAATCAAGCGGACCCAGGAAGTTCAAAAATCATGGCGGCATGGCATGGCATGTTAGACCTATCCGAAAGGTAGGAGCTTACGTAATATCTAATATTTCGCATGATTGAAGTCACATAGTCATCTACATTTTCTAAATAAATGTTTTACATTAAATGCTCGGTAAATCGATACACTTGGCAACATGGCGCTGTATCATAACCTAATGTCTAATTTAAACTACAGTTGGGCAGGCGGTCATAGGCGTCGTAAAAATGACCATAAACAAATATTTCCGGTGAAATTAAAAAAAAAAAATTCATGGAACTAATAGTCTCCATATAGTATATATTACATATATGATATGGAGAGCTAAAAAACAAAAAACAGGCATGATAATCACTTAGGTATCTAACTAAACTAATTAATTATTATTTACAAGTAAAACATTACAATATCACAAGCCCAAACCAATGCTCAATACTGATCGCAAAGCAGTTGTGAAAATATGTTAAGAAAAGACGCTTCCTCGGGGGGCGCGCATCAAGTACCCCAGGAACTGATTAGTCGGGAAGAAAAAGTCCAGTTCCAGGCCTGAACATTGATTGGCAAGATGACATGCCCAAGGAATAAAACTACCTCTGGCGGAATTTGTCCGGCAATATGCCTCATGAAATACATGAGTCGCCCTAACATCTCTGTGAGGAACATGGAGCCCAATTTGTGCGATCAAGATAGATGAACGAATGTTATTAATGATTTTGATAAAAATGGTAAGGTCTCTCACGCTATTACGCGGTCCTATTGTCGTCAATCCCATCTCATCCATCAGTGCATTATAATTGTAGACATGGTTAACATGTGGTGGGCGACGGAGCTTAAATTGTATAAATCTCAGGAAACGGTGCTGAATCCTCTCGATATGAGGCACTTGACAGGCATAGAGGGGACTCCAAACCGTAGATGCGTACTCGAAATGACGTTGCGGACCGATTAATACATGGATTAAATCTTATCTAACAAACAGAAAGATAGCGGTGAGGGTGGGATCAGTCATATCGGACTTTCGGAGCATCGATTTGGGAATGCCTCAGGGTAGCATTCTTGGCCTCCTACTCTTTTTGGTTTACATCAATGATCTTCCCCTTAATATCACGCATGGCTCACTTTATGTGTATACTGATGATGGCTCACTTTATGTGTATACTGATGATACCCCAGTATTACTATCTGATAAGGATCCTGGAGCTTTGGACTGCAAGATCAATATCACCCTCCATGAGTTTCAAGTGTGGTGTTATAAAAACCGCTTAATCATAAATTTTGACAAAACAATGGCTATATGTTTCAACAGATATAAATCCCTTAATCTGGACATAAATTTCAATCAGTCACACTTCCTGCTATCACAATCGGACAAACTTTTAGAGGTTTTTGTAGACGAGAAACTGGAATGGTTACGCATGTCGACGCCGTTTGTAATAAACTCAATACGAACATATACCTATTGCGATCTTTGAAAACTTTTATGAGTATTCCATCACTTATCTCCATTTATTATGCGCTGATTTATTCGGTTATTGCCTATAATACAGGGTGAACTATCACTCAGTACAAAAATTTCAACTACAGGTAGAGAAAAATAAGATTTAACAGAATCGCCTTTCAAAAAATTTCCAACATTTTTATTAAGGCTGAAAATAATTTTTTTGTAAATCATGTTAAACTCCCTTTTTACGACGCCTATGAACGCCTGCCCAACTGAAGTTTAAATTAGACATTAGCTTAAAGGTTATGATACAGCGCCATGTTGCCAAGTGTATCGATTTACCGAGCATTTAATGTAAAACATTTATTTAGAAAATGTAGATGATTATGTGACTTCAATCATGCGAAATATTAAACATTACGTAAGCTCCTACCTTTCGGATAGGTCTAACATGCCATGCCGCCATGATTTTTGAACTTCCTGGGGACCGCTTGATTTACCTCGTCCACTCTTCTTGTTTAATGTCAGGTACTCAGCCCGACGATCACAAGGTGGATCCCATCCGTTAGGAAAACCCCAAAGGGCAACAAAAAACACTCAAATGCAAATAACACTAGCACTTCAAAGCACTACAACACCAAATGTTCAAAGAGACCATCGTTAACTTCACCACACTTGTTGATGCGTTTAACCACTGAACTACTTCTAGTGCCTGTACCTTTTGTATGTGATACGGTTGAAACCAGTTATCCTTCAGAATCCTCCTTGTTCTGAGATATTCCCAATCTTTTTGTAATCTCCGTAGTACTTATGGACGGTTCCTCCTCTATTAAATTTAGTATAGCCACTACATGTTCTAAATTATTCTGTCCTCCTTGTCCACCCGTTTGAACTTGCAATGTACCAGTATCTCACAAACGTTGTACTTACAACATTTACAAATGTGCGAGGACTAGATTAGGCATGTCTTTCCTATTTGGAAAACGTCTCCGGTATTCCACTGCCGCCCGATTTGCTCTTTCTTTGTATTTCCCATAGGTAGGTATAATATTATTACCATGTCTGTTAATTCCGCTTTTTTCAATAATTCAATTCAATTTTCAAACATTCACTATCAATAAAGTATTATAATAATTCGACGTCAGAAACGCGATGACAAATGACAAAGGAAAACATCGCCATATCGATATTATCAAAATATCGATATATCGGAATAAAAAATATCCATAGTCACATCGACAATTTACGCTTCATTATAACGATATAAAATTTAGCAGATATATCAATACATTTTATTGGATATACCGCTGGGCTTTGCCAACGATAGTGCCGATGTATCGGATCAAACATCGGTATTTATTAACATTAGTGTAGTTTCTAGTTATTGTTGTATTTATACTAAAAATATTACCATTTTATCGGTTGAAAATGTACGATATCGATTGTTCAAATTTCATAACAAACTCGATCGATAGTAACAAAATCTGCATAATAATTATTCGTGAATGCAGGCTTGCCAGATTTGGCCAAAAAAGCGATGGTCAATAGGCGCTAAATATTCTTAGTTAGCTCTTGGCTTCCAAATCTAATTCACCATGCATCACATCATTAATATTTATGTTATTTCATAATAATGATAATAATATTTCCGACAAAATTTTTGTGTAGTGTACGTAGGTAACCCGTTTTATCAGATGTGTATTTTATTCTGCGTAATGTGTAAAGTATGCAATGTGCAATTTCTAACGTCTAATGTAATGTAAAAACAACCATAGTTACGTGAGAAATTAACCTCAAATTATTTCGTAGCTAATTATGATTTTGAGTTTTTCGTTCCTTTTATAAAAAATTTCAAGTGAGGGCGAGTGGTAGGTGATTATGCCACATCAGCCAATCTGATCTGAGAAATATGTGTGTTATAAACTTGACAACACGTTAGGCTGTTGGTTGACAGATGACGTCGAAGTAGATCAGGTGTCCCGGGCAGTTATTCACCTATTAACCGATTTTTTATTATTTTTGTGTTTACATTTTCGTCCCGTTTGGAAATAAGCATTTAAATAAATTAAAATTAAACAGGCATTATACATTTTAGTCCCAGAGAAGTAAGTACTAGTTTTACTTATCTGGGGTTTAGTGGCAATGTTTAGTTAGTGTTTGTGTGTTCAAAATGCAAAAATATCGTTTAGAAGTTTGCAAAAACGAAGAAATTATCTACAATTTGGAGTATTCCAGATTGATTGTTATTGATCAAATATTATAAGACAGCGCCGCTACAACTGGCTATCATAGTTTAATATTTCGTTAAATTTAAAATAAATCGGCATCAGTGAATATTAAAAAAGTGTGCATTTAGTGTATCTACTTCTCGGAAATCTGTTGTGTTTTTAGTGTATTCAATAAGTATGCAAAAATATCGTTTTAGGAGTTTGTTGTTTGCAAAAACGAAGAAGTAGTGTACATCTGCAGTAGTAATTATGGATTTATTTATCAGGTATTATAATAATTATTTCAAAAATGTTCATTTTCACCTCTTTACAATTGGCAACGCCGCGTACCGCGGTTTGTAGGTTGGAAGCCATCGTGAAAAATAATTGTCATAGGCGCCGATTTACCAGGGAAAAACGTGGATTTGCCCCATTTTGTAAACATCGAATAAAAATTCCGAAACAAATTTTTTATGGTTTTTCATGCTTTCCTGAGCATGTGGTTAAAATTTTTGTACTGAGTGATAGTTCACCCTGTATTGTGGTCTGGGGAAGAAGTATTGAGATTGACAGGGTGTTTATACTGTAGAAGAGAGCGGTGAGGTGTGTCTTCAACATTCCATTTAGAGGAACATGCAGAGATGCTTACGGTCACCTCAATCTATCTGTATAAATTGCTTTGTCATACATTTAAAAATCGAAACAGCGCTCGTGTTTGTGGCAGTAGCCACCAATATTTTACTCGGGGAAGAGATCGCCTATGTCTGCCGCGACCTGGACATGAGTTTTTTAGGAAATGACCCGAGTACTACGGTTTGTATTTTTACAATCTTCTACCCGAAGACTTGAGAGCTTGTCAGACTGAGAGTTCAAAAATAAATTAAAAATCTTCTCACTTCTAAGGCTTACTATAGCTTGCAGGAATTTTCTGCAACGGTGCAAATAAGAACTGTTTAGGTGTTACCTCTAGATGTAAGTCAATGTTTCTGTATATGTACATATTTTTATTGTGTCTGGCGAATTTCAAATAAGTCATTCTTTACAGATATGTATATATGTTTAAATCCTAAACTATACTTATAGACATAACCCTCACATTCATGTAACTAATCTAAGGTTCTTTAAGCCACTGATGATGGACATAAGATCCGAAACATGTCTGGCAAAAATTAGAAGATTTCAACGTGTATATATATGTAACAAGACACGACGCCACTGGTATTATGTATACTAGTTGGGTGATTTTATAGATATTTTCCCTTAGTTTGGGAAATATAATACTTTTTTGAATATTATTTTAAGTAGATTGTTAACAAATGTTCCTAAACTCTCCTATTAGTCATAAAATTTAAGGATCTGTTTTCTATCTATCTTGTCGTTTATTGATATGGGTTTTACGAAAAGTAATAAACACATCTGCAAGTAGGTACATGAATAACAAAAATATATTATTTTTGTATGTTTTCTTTGTTCAACTTTTAGAAACAGATGGACCGTGCTTTCTTGTTCGAAGAATGACATGTTTTAAATACAGAGTGATCTCACTTTTGAACATCGAAACGCCTTCATCTAAATTAAATGTCGGACTTTTATTATTATATACAGAAGTTAGTAGTTGGGGAGTTAACAAGGTTTCCCATAACAAAGAATAAATATAAAGGGCGCCGAAAATATGAACATGGGTTTTCATCCAGTTAGCTTTTCCGGAGAATAAGAAGTCATTATATAATCGTATTGTTCCTAACTTTACAAACAGTAGTGTCTTGTTGATCTTCTGAAAAATCTCCAACATAGGACATCTTAACAATTAAAAACCATTATTACAGTCGACATAAAAATCTATTTTAATTCTGAATCGCTCACCCTGTAGCTGTATCTTTATAGGGGTATATTGTAAAAATGCCTTTTTTTCTGATTGGCTATTTTCAATTTAGGTACCTACTTCTTATGTATGTTAAGTGTTTTGGAAAGACAATCGGATTTTCGAATTTAGATTCGTTTTAGCCTTGGTAGAGTCTAGATGTGATTTCTAATTGTATAAAGTTTCTTAATAATAAATCGAAGTTCAAGTTCAGTAAGTTTTTGTTATTCTTTTAATTGAAGGCCTTTTTGTTTCCAATCAATTTTTATAAAGATTAAAGTTGTTTATTTTATTAATTGAAATAAATTCAGTTTTCAATTGTAATTAAAGTTTCGTATGGGAATTAATATAATTATTCGTATTGATATTAATTTACCTATTTTAAGTTGTACATTAATGAATAAGATTTTCTTCTAAATTTTCATTATCGTTTAATTATTTTATTCTTTTTTTTATTTATACATATTTATTTCTTTGTTGTTATTCATTTTCTTTATTAGATTTAATTATCAAATTAGTTGTTTTGAGCCAAACTTTTGCGTTTTATTTCTAATAAAGTTATGTTGGTGAACAGATAGGTCATTTAATTATTGTTTTCCTTTTATATAAAAAATGGGTGACCGACAGAGATCCAGAATTATAAGAGGTGAGTAATTTTACATTACTTTAATACAGATTAATAAAGTTGATATACTTTGTTTGTTCTTCTTTAATTGAAGCCGCTCGTAAAGCTTGAATCGAACCCGTAACAATTTGAATAGCATATTGGGATTCATTCTGGACTGAGCTATAAAATTAGTATTCTTTCTGAATGTAAATAATACCCGCTAATTCAAAATGTTTACATATAGATCATTTTGTGGAGTAGACGTGTTTTATTCAATTAATATCATTCACTCCTCGCTAAATGGATTACTTCGGAAAAAAAAATCATTCAAGTTTTCTTAATAAAGCTGCTTTTTGTGAAAAATTATTTTTATCATAATTTGTTTTTAGCGTTACCATGGAAATATCAAGTTAATGGCAGTTTGATGACTTTTATAAGTACCTGACTTATAAACAATTATTAACTGTGTGTTACGTCTTTCAATTTTGGAAGTAACATAGGTACAGGGTTTTATTCGATCGCAAAAATAAATAAAATAATAATTGTAGTACGCTGTGTATGATATGAAGTAAAATACACCTGATCTGTCTAAATTACCACCCAAATATCAACTTATCATAAAACGAAATTCAAGAAATCTGAAAAATTACGGGGTGTTGCAGGATTATTTGAAAGAATTGGTAATGTCGTAATGCTGAAAACAATTTAGATCGATAGAAAAGTTAAAATGTATGACGCCAAATTTTCAGCAAAAGCCTCCCTTTTCCATAAACATCTAACCTCTACCATCTACCGTTGTATAGATCGATATATTTTCCACTGAGACACACTTTATGGTATATTCTTATAATGAAAACTTCCACCGTATTATATTACCTATTAACGCTTTCTGTATTTCAATACGCTGCTCTCCAACAACAAAGGACAGCATAAATGGTGTTAGCTCTCGATTGTTTTTCATTGTAGCAGCATTGGAATCACAGTACAGCAACATACAAACTGTCTCTAAATATCCTTCTAAGACTGCATCATGCAATGGGGTGTTTTGGCAGTAATCTACCGCATTCAAATCAGCACCATTTCGTATCAAAAAGTGTGCAACATTGGGATATTTCACTGCCATATGTAATGGTGATATTTTCTGATTATCTGGTATATTCACGTCTGCTTGATGACCTATTAACATTTGGACTAATTTTATGTTTCCTCTACTTGCTGCGATGAATAGTGGTGTTCGACCCTCAAAATTTTTTGAATCTATTACTATTTCGTCTTGTTCAAGCAAAAATTCGACAATATGATCCCTGGAAACAACAAAACAATATATAGTATGGTAGGATATCTTGCAGGTCGAAATATACAGATGTACCTACTGACTGGTTCAAATAAAATGAGTTTAAAGGGAAAAAGTTGTACATTTTTGTGCTCTCTCAGAATCTGATTTGAAATCAGAAATATCTAAACTGGTTTTCAAAATAACGTGTAAAAACTAAAAATTGCTCTTTTTGAAAAGCCATGATATTTTCTACTTTTTTTTTCAACCGCGTGTAACAAGGAAACTTTTAGGCACCCAACGTACGAAGAATTTCCATCTTACTAGACTGGGTGGTTTTTTCGTATATTCAAATGACAGTACTTTTGCTAGTTACTGTCACAAATGTCAAACAAAATAAACTAATAAACTGAAATGACATCAATTTAACAGCTATTTTTTGACAACAGAACTAAATATAAGTTTCAATATTCACATTTTCAACATTTCAACAATTTTAACACAAATAAAGAAACACGATACCTGCTTAACAATAACTTCAATCAACAGAACCATGTCCTCTCCGTTATACTTATAAGTAATAGCCTTTTAATAACCGCTTGTTACATCCTCAACCAAAACGAGTTCCAAGCCGTGTAGATCTCCTCCAAAGCCAAACAAGTGTAAAATATGCCATGAATTTTTACATACTGTTAAATATTCAGGCCAACTCATTTTCCTCAACAAATCTACACACTACACAATATATTTACACATACAATATGATTAGATACTTGATTTTCCAACCAAATTTAAATTATTTAACTTTTACAATAATATAACAAATATTAAAACATTATTATATCTAAAAAAAACTCCTAATTTATACTCATTTTTATTTTAATACTATTCACATGAACTAAATCTGGCATAATTGTTTCTAAATGACACACAAGTTGACACATTTGGCATTCCAATATCTCTATTTAACCGTCATCACCATCTAGGTTCTCGGCGTCTTCATTTAATGACAATTTAAAAAAAAACCAATCATGGCATACCTGTTGGCCTAATTGTTAACGTTTACTCTTCTTAATCGTAAAGTTGCGAGTTCAAAACTGGCCCATGGAACTTTTTTTTATATTATTATTGATATTGTAGTCGGTCTGCACTTATTGTTACCTGACAAGTTTATTAAATTCTTTTTAGCAGATATTCCATTAATTATCCACTATCATGATATGAATTTACGGTTATGATATAGCGTGGAAAATCTGAAACATTTTGATTAATCCCAAATTGCTAAACAATTGTGCGAAATATATAAAAAAATGATAAAATATTAGTATTAGACGTGACCGATGTTACTGTAAACAAAACTGCAGACCTAACGGATACATTTAATTTGACGCGGATGCTCAAAATGTCGACTTTCTTTCATTTTAGAGATGCAAGAAATTTATCGATATATCCTTTCTTTCATTAATAGAGATGCAAGAAATGTGTCGATATATTCAATTCGATATCAATTTCTTTTTAAGGTTGAACTATTGTCCCGAAGACTGCAACTGAATCTATTGGCCGCTTTTTAAATACATGTTTAGAGCTCTCGCTGCAGTTCTACGATTCAAAATGTATCTTTAGTATTCTCTTGATTTTAAACTGATACTTTTTATTTTTTGACCCTTGTGACTATAGCAGCAGTACTGCCATTTGAATATACAAAAAAAACAGCCAGCCTACTAGGATCAAAATTAACTCAAAGAGTCATTTATTAAACGTTTTTCTCGTGATATTGACTTTTATTTCTCATGCAGAAAATATTTTTGTTTGGAATTCTTAGAAGGCGTAACTTTTCAAAAAAGGGGTTCCCAAAAAATGTTATACCGAAATCAACCTTAATTTTCATCACAGAATCACCCCTTAAATTTTTTTAGTATGTAGTAATTAGATACACCATGTATATCTGAGTATAAACTTGGAACACATACATATAATAAACAAAACTCAATTTCTTAAATGGAACGTTCATGCAAAACTCAAGCATACATTAAAATGCCAACGTGCCGAGCCAATCAGAGCATTTGGGGCGGGGCTTTCCTTGGCGCGCATTTGAGTTTGAATTTAACCGCTATTCAACTTATTTTGAAACTGAAATTTAGTCGATATTTCATTGGAATGAGTTTTTCAGTAAAATAATTTAAATATTAATATGTATAAGGTATTCGCTAAGAAAGTCTGTTGAACTTTCCTTTGTAGTAGGTATTTCTTGATATACCTAGCTGAAAAACCGTCATTTCGTATATCGGAAAAACGATACTCAAATATATTTATGTATAATTTGAAGATACCTATCTAATTTTAAAATCATTTTATGCATTACAGATAGGAAGTCAGGAAATAAAAAAGGCACATTATTCTCAATAGTTTATTTTTAGCTTTATATATTAAATTATAAACAATGATAATAAATAATAATTACTATGAACATACAAATTAATACAAATACACCACTACCCTACCATACATATATATTATAAGGTACGACACCAAACAAATCTAATATAATATATAATATTATACAAGTCACAATAAGAAAAAATAGTACGCAATCTGAAAAAGTAATATTAGATTTGTTTGGTGTTGAACCTTATAATATACAGGGTGTCCTACGGTGGCAACCCATTAGATTATTTCAGAAACTACTTCGACTTGAATTTTGAAAATTTCAATGTCTATATTGTCAGATATGCTCTACTCAAATAATATAATAGCAACGGCATAGCACTTCCGGTTATACCGGAAGTTGATGGCAACTTTGTTATTTTAAATGGAACACCCTATGTATTATTACATTTTTGGATTCTAAATAACATTTCAGACATATTTCATGTATCATGTCCTATACCTAACGTCAGTGGTTTTTGACTTATATCAAGATTTATGTCAAAATGGACAGTTTAGGGCTCCATAAGAGTTGCGTTTTTTCCTTGTAAATCAGTATTTAATAATTATTTTGCAGGTATTTTCTTATCAGGTGGGATCTTCTTTTTCGAATTGATAAGACATTTTATGATTAGGTCAAAAAATTATATTGAAAACGGTTCAAGAAAAACAGTTGAAAGTCAATTTTTTCCAATGGAATGGGTATATTATTATTATTTTATCTTCCGTAGCATTAAAAAATAATGCAATTTTGTAATAGGTTATCATTTTCTAAAATGCATAGTTTTCGAAATATCGTCATTTTAAATGGGGGTCATATCGAACAATTAAATTATTTTAATATAGTTAGTTGATTAACTTTTTTTAGTTGAAAATTTATTTAGTTTAATCTTCTGTTCATTTCTGCTGTATTATTTTAAATTTTAGTCTTAGTTCGTTGTAATACTTGATTTGTATACATCCCAACCTGCTCTAAATGATTTCTCAAAATTCTTCCTAATTTCTCTAGCCATCGTTAGCAAATGGGGGTTTCTCTCGTTAAATACTCTACAGGTGATATTAATCACTTTATTTTATTCTCCATGAATTAATAATAAATTTATAATATCAATAAGTATTTTTCATTTTTATTAATTTGACGTTTAGTTTGACGTTAAAATGACCATAATTTCATGGCTAACTAAATTAATTAGCTAGCTTCCAGAGAGACAACGGTAGGCGCTGCAGAAAAATTTAAAATGACGATATTTCGAAAACTATGCATTTTAGAAAGTGATAACCTATTACAAAATTGCATTATTTTTTAATGTTAAGGAAGATCAAATAATAATAATATACCCTTTCCATTTGAAAAAATTGACTTTCAACTGTTTTTCTTGAACCGTTTTCAATATAATTTTTTGACCACCCTGTATAAACTAATCAGAAAATGTCTTGTCAATTCGAAAAAGAAGATCCCACCTGATAAGAAAATACCTGCAAAATAATTATTAAATACTGATTTACAAGGAAAAACGGAATTCTTATAGAACCCTAAACTGTCAATTTTGACATAAATCTTGATATAAGTCAAAAATGACTGACGTTAGGTATAGGACATGATACATGAAATATGTCTGAAATCTTATTTAGAATCCAAAAATGTAATAATATATAGGGTGTTTCATTTAAAATAACAAAGTTGCCATCAACTTCCGGTATAACCGGAAGTGCTATGCCGTTGCCATTATATTATTTGAGTAGAGCATATTTAACAATATAGACACTGAAATTTTCAAAATTCAATTCGAAGTAGTTTCTGAAATAATCTAATGGGTTACCACCGTAGGACACCCTGTATACGTATGTATGGTAGTGGTGTATTTGTATTAATTTGTATGTTCATTGTAATTATTATTTATTATCATTGTGTATAATTTAATATATATACCTAAAAATAAACTATTGAGAATAATGTGCCTTTTTTATTTCCTGACTTCCTATCTGTAATGCATAAAATGATTTTAAAATTAGATAGGTATCTTCAAATTATACATAAATATATTTGAGTATCGTTTTTCCGATATGCGAAATGAAGGTTTTTCAGCTAGGTATAATAAAATAAGTTGAATAGCGGTTAAATTCAAACTCAAATGCGCGCCAAGGAAAGCCCCGCCCCAAATGCTCTGATTGGCTCGGCACGTTGGCATTTTAATGTATGCTCAAAACTCAATAGGCAAAAAATAACATTATTTTAAGGAGAAAGACACATTTTACAAACGCTTTGCAAAATACTCACACCATTTATTGCTTTGCGGGATACAAATTTTTCTTTCCTGTTTTAAATGCGTCGGTATAATTTTTTGTTTGCGCTATAGTTTTCGTTTAGCATTTTTGTGTGTTGTTATTTGACACAAAATGGAAATAAACTTAAATGAGAAGACGTTGAAAACACAAGGGTGGTATGGTAATTGATTAGCCTGTACCAGTGAAAGCATTTTTGTTTGTATTAGTTTTATTGTATTATTACGTCCAACTTGACTTCAACTTCGAGTCGGATGGAGCCAGATCTGAAAACAATTGAGCACGCGGCAGTACTTCGTAGCTCAAATGAACCAATTTGGCCGTGGCAATTCGGGATGAATGCTAATTTTTTTCTTTAATTCTTTGACGCATCAGGTCAATTACAATACTGTACCGTGATTGTTCGTCTGTTCACCAAATAGCCAATGTGGATTACATTTTGCGAATCCCGAAAAACGATCGGAGAGACCTTCCCTCCGATGGGAAAGTTTTTATCTTTTTCTCTTCGGAGCTTGTGCTCCGGAAAAAGTTCATTGCTGCGACGGCTGCCTGGGATCTAGGTCTAGTGTTTAACCCATTTGAGAAAAAAAAAATGTTCATACAAACTACTAGACGGAATTGTCCCAAGTAAACAACAAGAATACGATGCAGTGTTGCCCGATTGCTTCAAGGATCACCAATTATCATAACATCGTCTTTTAAATCTACGACAAAAAATGTATAGCAAACGTACACTAATAATGACAAAATATATACATGTTAAATTTTAACTTATTCTTGTTTAAGATTCTCTACACTGTGTCAAAAGTTCATTGCGAGTAAATAACTATGTCGGTTCACGACCGGAAGTGATGTCATAGCTCTTCGAGTGGCATGTTTACCATCAGAAGACCAAGGTCAGAAGATCCACAATCACAAATCCATCCACATCCACAAATTGGATATTCAAAGTTGGATATTGGGTATCTACAGTGTGTCCAAAATAAGTAAATTCATGTCAGTAAGTATGTACATGCATTTAAATCATTGAATGCAAATCCTTATCAATGTGAGCGTGGGAAAAAGATTTTCAAACATATGTTATTGAAAAAATGTGGGAAAAAAAGTTCAGGATGTAAGACATGACAGACGGTTAGCTTGTTGTTCTGATTATGCGGCGATCAAAAATGTTTTGAAAAACATATTATAGAAAAAATATGGGAAAAAATTTATAATAAAATAGAAAGTATGCAGGGAGTTCACAAATAATAATACAAATTTAAAGAAATATTTATTTATTATAAAGAAGATTACAAATATTACGATATGTATATAGTGTAACCGTATTGTAATTAGCGGAAGTTATATACATTCAGAAGAATACTAATGTTATAGTTTCATCCAAATGAACTCCGATATGCTATTCAATTGGTTACGGGTTCGATTCAATATTTTACGAGCGGTTAAAATAAAGAAGAACAAACAAAGAATATCAACTTGAATAATAACAGAATCAAATTATTATGAACAAACAACTAACTATAATAAGCTTTATTAATCTGTATTGAAGTAATGTAAAATTTACTTACCATCATAGTGTTGCATCACTATCGGTCACCGACTTTAATTAAAAAGGAATTTTAATTGGTTGACTTTTTTGTTACTAATTTATTGATAACTTTATTAGAAATGAAACACATATTTTTGGGCTAAAAACAACTAATTTAATAATTAAAACTAATTAAAGAAATTTAATAACAAATAAAGATATAAATATGTGTAAATAAAAGAAAGAGAAAGAATAAAACAATTAAGCAATAATGAGAATTTAAAAGAAAATCGTAGTTATTACTTGCACTACTTAAAAATAGAAAAAAATTAATATAATTCGAATAATTATATTAATTTCTATACGAGACTTTAACATACTAGTGAAAACGGAATTTAATTCAATTACTAAAGAAATAACTTTAAACTTTGTATAACAAAAAACTGATTAAACAAAAAGGCCTTCAATTAAAAGTATATCAAAACTTACGGAACTTTATACAAATCACAATTTCCGAATAAAAAGAAATGAACTTAGTCTTTAAACAAAAACTAGAAAATAATTCTTAACTGATAATTTACTAAGTTCAAAAAGAAATTAAAATATTTAATTTAACATTTATAATTAGAGAAAACACTTCTTTATTCAACAAAAGACCAGGACCACTCTGAATATTTAAAAACTTATTCCTTTCTAGCATGCCTCATAAAAGTTAAAAAGCAGGTACCTAGATGGAAAATAGCCGACCAGCAAAACGAAGGCCATTTATGATATAGTTACCCTTATACATTTACAGGGTGAGAATATTACAAAACAAGATACATTTTTATTTGTATGTCGACTTTAATAAATTTGCTTGATTGCGACTGGATAAAAACCCATAGTTTTTTATTCGCCCGTTAAGTATATTATTTTGATATGGGAAACCGTGACGCTTTTCAATTAGCTGGAGTATATAATCAAAAATGTTCGACATTTAATTTGCATGAAGATCTATCGAATAATTATGAGTGAACACGCTGTAACCCAACATCTGGTTCTCTTCTCTATCTTTGGCCCACCCATAAAACAAAATTGTATATTCTCGATAACGAACTAAAAGGATGTTCTCCCAGATACGTCACCATTCTTTCAGGCAAAGATAATACTTGCATTATCTGCAGATGTTGTAAAAACCCATATCAATAAACGACAAAATAAACAGAAAAAAACATTCCCTTATATTTTATGACCGAGAGAATATTTATACACAATCTACCCAAACTAATATTAACAAACTAATATAAACCATACAACTTAGGCATAACCACAGGGCCGGACAACAGGAAATTCCATTGCCCATTCGTTTTATTACATTAGTATTTCGATAAGGTATAAAATTAAGAATATCTTCAGTATACATACATACTACATAGTCAACCAATATGTTATGGAAATGTCATATGTCATCACTGATGGGTTCAAAAACCATAAGGTGGCGCAAATGCCAAATGGGCATATGTCAGCGTCGGTTGGGAAGTTACAAGTCATATGGGGCGGGAGATGCCCACATGTCAAACACTTCTCGGTGTGTTCACGGTAGTACCTGATGGTGCGGAGAGTGAATGGAAATTGGGATGTCTGCTTCGGGCCGTGAAGAGCTCGTAAAAATTTGAGTAGCTACGTTTTGTATGCGGCTCATTTTGAAGACAGAATGTACCTGAACTATTTGAAAAATCGTTTGTTTTCCAATTTAGTGCCAAATGAGAAAATGGAAAACACACCTGTATGAACTACATTATTGTTGGTTTGTCCAAGCAGTACAGACTCCAGCTTATCGTACGGAACACCTCGCAAAAAGAGGCTCCGACAATGTGTAAAAAAGCTTCGAAACGGAAATGATTACTTTACAAAAAAAAAAAACGATTATCTACAACAAAAGTTAGATGACGTGTTGAAAACCGTAACGAACTACGTCAGTCAGTAGTACATTTTATCAAGTGGAGCAAAATTCGGGTATATCCCAAAGGACGAAGGTACACATTGAAATTTAAAAGCGAATGTCTTTCTATGTATTTTATTGGTCCCAAATTATATAGGAACAAATTAATGAAACTTTTGTTTACCGACACCTGTCACATTATTTAAGCTTGTTAAGAATTTGAAAGTGGTTCCAGGGTTTAGCTATGAGCTTTTTAAAATGATACAAATGAAAGTCGATAATTTCTCTGAGAACGATAAATTTTGTATGCTTTGTGTCGATGAGCATAAAGCTAACCTTTTTTATGCTAGAGGATCAGATGTTATAGTAGGCCTCGAAGATGATGGTGTAGGAGAGAAAAGTTTTAAGCCGACATTAACGGCTACCGTGTTTATGCTCAGAGGTATAAAAACCAAATGGAATCTACTACTTTCATATAGTTTTTTTCGTTCTATGTGCCCTTCATCCAAACTGAAATCAATTATTTTTGATTTAATTAATCGCTTGAAGAAAATCGGCCTTAATGTATGTTTGCTTGTAAGCGATATGGGTTCAAGAAATTTACAACTTGCAGATCTCCGCATTTGATGAAAACTGTGCGAAACAACGTGAAAAAGTATAATTTTCTCAAAGAGAATGGTCAAGAGATATCATGGAAATATATTGAGAATTTTTATATACATGACAAAAATTATGTTCCGCGAGCTGCGCCTAAACTCACCGATTTGTATATTTATCCTAGCAACTAGAGAATATGAAAGTTAAATTTGCTACACAAGTTTTCAGCCATTCTGTTTCGTCAGGGTTAAATTTGTATATCAGGTTTGGAGCATTACCTGCAAGTGCTGTTCAACGGGTGAATTTGTGGAGACCATTGACAAGCTATTCGACATTTTAAATTATTTAAACAGTATTCGGCATTAAGGAAAATGATTAAGAGTCAAACTAAAATTGAGTTTAGGAACTATCAAGTCAAAATGGAAGCTGAAATCAATGTAAATCCTCAGAGTTTTTGGTCTTTTGTCAACAGTATGCGTGGTCAGAGTGGAATTCCCCGAGAAATGATTTATAAGGGTTTTGTGGACTACTTTAGTTCGGTGTATGCTACAGATAACACTGCAGCATGCTCTCATGTAGCAGAAGGTAATTTCGATTTTCAACCTATTGATGAATATATGGTGAAGGAGTCTATTAAGTGTTTAAAACCCAAAAAAAGTAAAGGTCCAGACAATATACCCAACTATATTTACAAGGGGTGCGTGGAGTGGTTGACCTTGCCAATGTCACATTTTTTTAATATTTGTTTGAATAACAACACTTTTCCTGATAAACTAAAAAGTTCCATTTAAGAATGGCAAGCGAAATCAAATAATGTATTATAGACCAATAAGTCTACTCAATAACTTAGCTAAAGTCTTCGAGAATATTCTTTACAACAATATATACAGCTGGGTCAAACCAAAACTTAGCACATTCCAGCATGGCTTCATGAGGAATCGTTCAACATCTAGTAACCTCTGCATATTTTCTGAGTATGCCTCACTAGCTCTTGAAGCTGGATAGCAGCTGGATGTTATTTATACCGATTGTGTCAAAGCTTTTGACAGGGACTTCGGATCCAGCTTTGTAAACTAAGTAGGCTTGTAACAAAACAAAGACACACTGGCAATAGAATTTACTTTTGTCCTACCCTGTATATTTGGGTAATTTTGGATATTTTCTTTTAGTTTTATACCTAACATGTCTGAAAGTCTAATATTTTTGTAAATATCATACAACATTTGTAAGTAATAAACATATTATCTTGGGTGCCTGTGATAAAGAATTTATACCCAGAAAAATACTTTTTCAAGTCGAAAATATTGTGTTTGTTTATGAGTTAGTCCAAAGATAAAAGCATATATTAGAAAAGATAACCAGATGTTTCAGTTATAGGATGGTCAAAACATTCAACATTCTCGAAACGCCTTCATGTAAATTAAATGTTGGACTTTTATTATTATTTACAGAAGCTGGTAGTTGGGGAGTTAACAAGGTTTCCCATAATAAAGAATAAATATAAAGGGCGCAGAAAATATGAACATAGGTCTTCATCCAGCTTTTCCGGAGATTAAGGAGTCATTATATAATCGTATTGTTCCTAACTTTACAAACAGTAGTGTCTTGTTGATCTTCTGAAAAATCTCCAACATAGGACATCTTAACAATTAACAACCGTTATTAAAGTCCACATAAAAATGTATCTTATTTCTGAATCTCTCACCCTGTAGATGTATCTTTATGGGGGTATATTGTAAAAATTAACCTTTTTTCTGATTGGCTATTTTCAATCTAGTACCTACTTCTCATGTATGTTAAGTGTTTTGGAAATACAATCGGATTTTCGAGTGGAGATTCGTTTCAGCCTTGGTAGGGTCTAGATGTGATTTCCAATTGTATAAAGTTAAATTAAATATTTTAATTTGTTTTTGGACTTTTTTCACAGTTAAGAATTATTTTCTAGTTTTTGTTTTAATAATAATAATAATCTTTTATTTGTAGTCGCAATCAGAATTACAGCACATAACTTATGTTACAGAAACAAAAGAAAAATATAATAAAACTAAACCTAAATTTTAAACTGAAGACTACAAAAAGGATCCAAAAGACAGTAAAAACTGATATAAATTTTTTAGACCCTACAAGTATAATAACAACACTATACAATACAAAGGTACAAGCTAAGGTGGAGGAAAGCTAAGAAGGTGGAGAGAGAAAAAAAAAAAGTTACAGTTAGAGGGGAAACAAAGAAAAATGGAAGAAGGTATTTTTTTTTGTATTGGGATTGATTCTGCAGAGACTCAGGGTCTAGAGAATAAAAAGCGCTTATAATGTTTTTTAAACTGAGATACACTTAATGTTTTAAAATGAGAAGGTATGCCATTATATGTCAGGTAAATATTATATGTAAAGGACCGTTCAAAAATAGTTGTTCGATGATGTGGAGGTGAAAGTAAAGCTCTATGTCGGAGGTTTAAATTGTGAACGTCAGACCTGTAGGTTATTTTATGGTAAAGGTATGGCGGGTGCTTATATAAAATTACTGAGTGATAAAGACAAGATGCATGAAGAAGTCTTCTCTCTTCCATTGAGAGCCAGCCAGCCTCTCTTAATTTGTAACTTACCGGTTCAAACTTTCTGATCCCATAAATATACCTGAGGCACGACTTCTGTAACCTCTGTATACGATCTTTATCTATTTGTAATAGGCACGGACCATACAACGGGTCACAAAAATTCAGGAAGCTTAATACAAGCATGTCAGTTAAACGGATCTTTAAATCGGTGGACAAGATGTGCCTGTATGGGTACAATAATTTCAAACTAGCATAACCTCGGCCAATACATTTAGTAACATGTCTGGTAAACCTCAACTCATTGTCAAGCTCTACACCCAAATTTTTTGCTACATTAGTGAAAGGTAAGGTGACATCGTTAACTGAAATTATCATTCTTTCTTCCACGTCCTTTCGATCCTTACCAAACACAAGAACATTCGATTTAGAGGGATTTATACTTAAATGGTGTTTCTCTGAAGCCTGTACAAGTGATTTAAGGTCCCTATTGATGCAAAAAGATGCCATATTTAAATCACATGATTTAAAAGAAAATTTAATTTGGGTATCATCTGCGTAAGAGTATGGCGTAGAATAAAGCAAACTATCGAAGATATTTGATGTATATATACAAAAAAGAAGAGGTCCTAATATTGAGCCCTGAGGCACACCACGCCAGACTTGATCTGTAGTGGAGCAACCTCGATCTGTCTCCACGTATTGAAATCGGTTAGAAAGGTAGTTTTTTAACATTTTGATTGAGGTCAAAGAGAAACCAGAATAACTTAGAATGGCAAGTAAGATGTCATGACTGATCTTATCAAATGCCTTGGAATAGTCCAAAAGCGTCAGCAAAACAGTCTCACCCATATCAATGTCACGCAACAAATCATCCACAATGTCCAAGAGGGCAGTCACACAACTGTAACCCTTTCTAAATCCAGACTGTCTTGTGGGCAATATATTATATTTGTTAACATGTTCTCTTATTTGAGTACAGATTATCTTTTCTAGAACTTTAGAAAGTGCAGGCAGGATCGAAATAGGTCTCAAGTCAGTTAAATCACCAATTACTTTCTTCTTTCCTAGAGGAAAAACTTTTGACACTTTCCATATGTCTGGGAATGTGGACTTCAAAATGCAAGAGTTCATTATATGGGTAATAAAGGGCAATATATAAGGACAGCACAAAAGCAGCATATCTATCCCTAACTTATCCGCCCCAACTGCCCTAGATTTAATTGCCAATAGATAATCAGCTACATCATTCTGGTCCACTAATCTAAATTCAAGCAGATCTTCAAAATTACATTTTTTATTATCATTATAAAAAGAAACTAATTCGTTATCTGGAGCTTCATAAGAGGAAAATTGTAAAAAGAAATTGTTAATTTTTCCTGGGTCATTAAGTGACGTAGGAAGTTCTATACGTTTATTTTTTGAATGGATGTCTAATTCATTTAATTTTTGCCAAAGAGCACGACTATTATTTTTAAACTTTTGAGTGCAGAAGTTCAAATAATTCTTTTTCTCTTGAGCAACTGCATTATTAGTAATATTACGGAGTGTTTTATAATATTCCCAGTCTGTTAGATCTTTAGTTTGTTTATATTTCTTAAAAGCTCTATTTTTCATTTGTATCATTTTTTTAATTGTATAAGTGCACCAGGGTTGATTTATTTGTTTTCTATTAAATGTTTTTTCTGGAGCAACTACATCAAATAATTGCAAAAGATAAATATTTAGGAGTATCACCTTGTCATCAACATTACCTAAATAGTATATGTCATCAAGAGGCGTTAATTGTAGTAATTCCAAAATTAGGCCCCTATCCACATGTTTAAGACCTCTTGATGTGTAAGTAGTCACTGTATCTGTTAACTGAAATGAAAATAAGTTAAAAAAGGTTAAACTATGATCTGAAATATTAGAAGCATCCAGGGAACCGCAATCATATGACTCGATTTGATCTGAAATTAAAATGACATCAATCAGTTTCGACGATCTCTCAGTGACCCTTGTAGGACTGCTCACTACTTGTTTTAAATTAAAACACTCAATACATTCCAGAAAATCGATACTCTTTTTACTATTTATGTCGAAAAGATCTATATTTACATCGCCACCACATATCACATTATTCACCGAAGCCACATGCCCAGACAGAATATGTTCAAATTCTTGAATAAACGCTTGTATAGTTCCCGAAGGAGGTCTGTAAATACTACCTATTAAAAAAGTTTCCTTATTGATTTTTATTTTTATCCACAAACTTTCCAAATTTGGTGTTATACAAGAATCTACAACATCATACTTTATGTCTGTCTTTAAATAAAAGGCTACCCCGCCCCCACGAGTTTCACAATCCTTTCTTACAAAAGAATATCCTGCAATCCCCAATGAAATGTCATTAATATTCTCTGTCAGCCAAGTCTCTGAAATACCAATACAATCATATTTAAATTGATTAACGTTGAATTTAAAGTTAGGAAAAGTATTAAGTAGAGATCTTACATTTAAAAAAGAGAGTTTTAAAGATCTCATGTAGGAAGAGTTTCAAAGATATTAGAAGCAGAACAAGAAAACAACAAGAAAACGGCAAGTATAAAATTTTAATTTTACTTACAGAATATAAAGATAAAGGAAAATAGTTGAGTAATACAAAACAATGAAAGTTAATAAGTTGCAGTAAATTTCAATTGGATATGAAAAGAA
This sequence comes from Apoderus coryli, assembly GCA_911728435.2. Classification (NCBI taxonomy): domain Eukaryota; kingdom Metazoa; phylum Arthropoda; class Insecta; order Coleoptera; family Attelabidae; genus Apoderus; species Apoderus coryli. The sequence continues at coordinate 1,359,218 of OU452204.1, read as the reverse complement.
GAAAATTAATTATTTACACTTATTAAAGAAAAAGAAAAAAAATTATCAAAAGTATATTTTCTAAATAAGCAGATCTATTTACTATTTAAAATTGTAGATTTTGCAGATCTAGGACTATATGAAACTCGTTTAAGCCGTCTCCTAGGTTGGTTCCGTGCCTTTTGCGCCAATGGTTTTTCTCTTGGTGGTTGCATGTTTATTTACCAAGGGTTGAGAATCCGTGGCAATTATATCTTCTTCCTCGTTTATTGCGTATTCTCTGTTGTCTATGTCTTCCGATGAACTGGGTATTGCTTCTAATTCGAGTCGCTCTAGATCGTCGATTGTAAGGGTGATGTTGTCTACTAGAAGCTTATTTCCAACAATTTTAGCAGAGTGTTGCTGTAGTCTTGCTTCCCTCAGATGATCCCTCAAAATCTTCTGTTCCCTTCTCTGGTCCACACTCAAATCGTTGGATATTCCAATACCGGTTCCTTTCAACGCTTTAAGCTTATCTTTGTTACTAAAGATTGTTTTTTTCTTTAGATAAGACACAAATTGTACCAGGATCGGTGGTGATTTATTATTCTTCTTTCCAAGTCGATATATGTTGTTAATGTCACTTTCACGAATGCTGATTCCCAGAACACTGTCGAAAGTTCCCAGAATGTTTTTAAGAAGAACTTAGTCATCTAGGGACGAGTTCTTTATACCAAATACAATAATATTGTTTTTGCGATTGATGCTTTCTAGTTTTGATAATCTCTGCTGCCCAAGCTCCAACTTATCTTCTGTTTCCCGAAGCCGACCTTGCAAGACCTTTGTAGAAGTATCCAGCTTCGCGGTAATTTCCTCAGTTTGCCTCTGATTGATTTTGATAATTAATGAAAATAACGCTCTTTGTTCTTCCGGCAAAGTAGCAATTAAGTCCATCTTGTAAAAGTTCTCAAACCGAACACAAAATCTTATCAACACAAAACACGATAAAATTATTTCAGTTTACAAGCGAATGTGTGCTTTAAATACTCCACTAATAAGGACGAATGTTTTTATTTTGTAATTTAATACATAATTCACAATTAAAATTAGTTCATTCTTCCACAAAAAATAGCAAAACACTTATGCAAATACGATTCGTGATTTTCCAAATTTTCTAGCCACAAATACCGACTTTAACTGCAAAAATATACGGGAGCACAAATCAGTTGCTTCTCTTTCGCAGCAATTTAAAGTATACCAGTATAAAGACTAAGTCCATTTGATTTTATTCTGAAGTAGTGAATTTGTATAAAGTTTCTTAGTAATAATCGAAGTTAAAGTTTCAGTAAGTTCTTTGTTAATTCTTTTAATTGAAGGCCTTTTTTGTTTCCAATCAATTTTTATAAAGATTAAAGTTGTTTATTTCATTAATTGAATTATATTCAGTTTTCAATTGTAATTAAAGTTTCGTATGGGAATTAATATAATTATTTGTAATTATATTAATTTTCCTATTTTAAGTTGTACAAGTAATGACTAAGATTTTCTTCTAAATTTTCAATCTCGTTTAATTGTTTTATTCTTTTTTTTATTTATACATATTTATTTCTTTGTTGTTATTCATTTTCTTTATTAATTTTAATTATTAAATTAGTTGTTTTGCGTTTTATTTCATATAAAGTTTAGTTATGTTGTTGACAGAAGGGTCATTTAATTAATAATTTTCTTTTAAATAAAAAGTGGGTGACCGGCAGAGATCCAGAATTATAAGAGGTGAGTAATTTTACATTACTTTAATACAGATTAATAAAGTTGATATTCTTTGTTTGTTCTTCTTTAATTAAAACTTGAATTATAAGCCGCTCGTAAAACTTGAATCGAACCAGTAACAATTTGAATACCATATTGGGATTCATTGGTAATGAGCTATAAAATTAGTATTCTTTCTGAATGTAAATAATACCCGCTAATTCAAAATGGTTAAAGGCTGGGGTTTTCATAACATTCTTTAAACTTACTAAAATCTTACTTGTATGATCGATGTCAAATAGTTAAGATGGCCAATAGATTTTCCGATAATTTCACGAGCACATCAGGGGTTCCACAGGGGAGTATCCTCGGACCATTACTATTCTTAATCATATCAATGATTTACCTCAGATTCAAAGTTTCTACCATCAAGAGATTATATTTTGCACTTGTAACACCGCATCTTGAATACGCATCGGTTGTGTGGAGCTGTTACGCATATAGATTATATAGAGAAAGTGCAAAAACGATTTTTAAGATATGTCTATCTGCGTGATAAACAAACTTACCCATTTAAAATTTCATACAATAACAAAGCAAAGATTAATGTAACATTAATCTTTGATTAAAGTATCAAGTTTAAATGATAGATGTAACTACTTTGCAGTAGCCTTTATCAGCATACATTAAAATGCCAACGTGCCAAGCCAATCAGAGCATTTGGGGCGGGGCTTTCCTTGGCGCGCATTTGAGTTTAACCGCTATTCAACTTATTTTGAAACTGAAATTTAGTCGATATTTAATTGGAATGAGTTTTTCAGTAAAATAATTTAAATATTAAGATGTATAAGGTATTCGCTAAGAAAGTCTGTTGAACTTTCCTTTATAGTAGGTATTTCTTGATACACCTAGCTGAAAAAGCTTCATTTCGTATATCGGAAAAACGATACTCAAATATATTTATGTATAATTTGAAGATACCGATCTAATTTTAAAAGCATTTTATGCATTACAGATAGGAAGTCAGGAAATAAAAAAGGCACATTATTCTCAATAGTTTATATTTTTAGCTATATATATTAAATTATACACACTGATAATAAATAATAATTACAATGAACATACAAATTAATAAAAATACACCACTACCATACATACATATATATTATAAGGTACGACACCAAACAAATCTAATATAATATATAATATTATACAAGTCACAATAAGAAAAAATAGTATGTAATGTGAAAAAGTGATACAATTAAAAGGTAAATATCTAAATTGAAATAATACGCAATCTGAAAAAGTAATATTAGATTTGTTTGGTGTTGAACCTTATAATATACAGGGTGTCCTACGGTGGCAACCCATTAGATTATTTCAGAAACTACTTCGACTTGAATTTTGAAAATTTCAGTGTCTATATTGTCAGATATGCTCTACTCAAATAATATAATAGCAACGGCATAGTACTTCCGGTTATACCGGAAATTGATGGCAACTTTGTTATTTTAAATGGAATACCATATATATTATTACATTTTTGGATTCTAAATAAGATATCAGACATATTTCATGTATCATGTCCTATACCTAACGTCAGTCGTTTTTGCCTTATATCAAGATTTATGTCAGCATTGACAGTTTAGGGCTCCATAAGAATTCCGTTTTTTCCTTGTAAATCAGTATTTAATAATTATTTTGCAGGTATTTTCTTATCAGGTGGGATCTTCTTTTTCGAATTGACAAGACATTTTCTGATTAGTTTAAACAGGGTGGTCAAAAAATTATATTGAAAACGGTTCAAGAAAAACAGTTGAAAGTCAATTTTTTCAAATGGAATAGGTATATTATTATTATTTTATCTTCCGTAGCATTCAAAAATAATGCAATTTTGTAATAGGTTATCATTTTCTAAAATACATAGTTTTCGAAATATCGTCATTTTAAATGGGGGTCATATCGAACAATTAAATTATTTTTGTTATCGTTAGTTGATTAACTTTTTTTAGTTGAAAATTTATTTAGTTTAATCTTCTGTTCAATTCTGCTGTATTATTTTAAATTTTAGTCTTAGTTCGTTGTAATACTTGATTTGTATACCTCCGAACCTGCTCTATAATTTTTTGACCACCCTGCATAAACTAATCAGAAAATGTCTTGTCAATTCGAAAAAGAAGATCCCACCTGATAGGAAAATACCTGCAAAATAATTATTAAATTCTGATTTACAAGGAAAAACGGAATTCTTATGGAGCCCTAAACTGTCAATTTTGACATAAATCTTGATATAAGTCAAAAATGACTGACGTTAGGTATAGGACATGATACATGAAATATGTCTGAAATCTTATTTATAATCCAAAAATGTAATAATATATAGGGTGTTTCATTTAAAATAACAAAGTTGCCATCAACTTCCGGTATAACCGGAAGTGCTATGCCGTTGCTATTATATTATTTGAGTAGAGCATATTTGACAATATAGACACTGAAATTTTCAAAATTCAATTCGAAGTAGTTTCTGATATTATTATTATTGTATTATTTATCATCATTGTGTATAATTTAATATATATAGCTAAAAATATAAACTATTGAGAATAATGTGCCCTTTTTATTTCCTGACTTCCTATCTGTAATGCATAAAATGATTTTAAAATTAGATCGGTATCTTCAAATTATACATAAATATATTTGAGTATCGTTTTTCCGATATACGAAATGAAGGTTTTTCAGCTAGGTATATCAAGAAATACCTATTACAAAGGAAAGTTCAACAGACTTTTTTAGCGAATACCTTATACATATTAATATTTAAGTTATTTTACTGAAAAACTCATTCCAATTAAATATCGACTAAATTTCAGTTTCAAAATAAGTTGAATTGCGGTTAAATTCAAACTCAAATGCGCGCCAAGGAAAGCCCCGCCCCGAATGCTCTGATTGGCTCGGCACGTTGGCATTTTAATGTATGCTGCCTTTATCTATTGTATTTTGAACAACTTAAAATATCATTAATGTGATTTTCTTAGGTTCATATATTTCAAAGTACGGAAGATTAATCTAAGAAAATCCTGAAAGAATATTTTCTCGACTGAGCCGCATGGTTCATCTGCGTTGAAATAGCATGCTCATCGAATCTAATAATATAACGCACTCCAATGAAGAGTTTGATATTTTCTCCTCAGATTTTAGTCAAGTGAGAAAATTAATTATGAATCGTCGCAAGTCTAAGTGTATCTGAATATGTGTATAGGAATGAAGTAAACAAGATATAGCTTGTTGTTCTGATTGTGAAACGTATGAAAAATATTTTCAAAAATATGTTATTGAAAAAATTTGGAAAAAAGTCCATGAATCCATCTTGGGCCCTGATCTATAAATAACATAAACATTGCTAAGGAAATTGCATATGAATTCAATTAATTAAATGTATATGAATACTTATTATACCGTATACATATGAATTTACTTGTTTAGGACAACCAGAACCCAATATCCCACTTTCAATGCCCAATTTATTTATTAATCTACGGACAAAGTCCATTATTACAACATGTACAAAACAATAGCATACAACATAATACAGAAATTATAAAACTTACATAACTCTAGACTATCCATTACAATTGAACTTAATAAAAAAAAAAACAAAAAACCAGCAATTGCGCGACATACAACAGGACTCTCGCAGGACTCCAACGCTCGCTGATGTTAAGGAATTAATGAATGATAATTTATTTTAAATTGTAAAAACAAGGAATTAGGGAAACCATTCATCTCTAGACCCCCTCCTCAAGCGACCGGCGAATTCACCAAATGGTGCAAAGAAATCGATGTTATGATTAGAACAACGATTCGTCAGCCGCGCCACTCTGGTGACAAAGGTATTCATAGCGTAGTTCGTGCGGTGGAACGAGACGTGAAAGAGATCAGAACTTCTGCTTTATCTAGGGGGAACATGAAAACCAATCTGGGATAAAAGACTAGAAGATAAAAGAGTATTGTTTAAAATTTTATATAGTATAGTCAGATCCCTGACAACCCTGCGGGCGCCCAATGTAGCCAACTCCAGCTCACTCAGCAATACGCCGTAGTTTAAGTTAAAATTAACGGGTCGTTCACGGCCGAGTCTAAAATGAACGTACCTCAGAAAACGGTGCTGAACCCTCTCGATACAGACAGTGTGACAAACATAAGATGGAGACCACACCGCAGAGGCGTACTCCAAATGCGGCCTCACAAGGGATGTGTACAGGGCTTTGAATGTACCAATCTGACTGATATCCCCCGAACAACGTCTGATGAAGCCCAACATCTTAATGGACCGCGACGTCGCGTGCCTGATGTGGTCGGTGTAGCTCAGTGAAGAATTCAAGTAGACACCCAGATCCTTGACCAAAGCCTTATAATCCAAAGCGTCCCGGTCAATAAAGTATTCGTGAAAAAGTGGATCCCTAGTACGGTTAAAATTAACGCAAAAGCATTTCGATATATTGCACAAGCCGAACAACATCCTCCTGCAAAAGGTAGCAATCGGATGAGCCTGCAATACGCCTATAGCACTTTAGATCATCAGCAAATAACTTGATCTCACTATGAACGAAACATTGCTCTATGTAATTGACAAATAAGTTAAATAGTAAGGGGCCCAAATGAGACCCCTGAGGAACACCAGATGAAACTAATATGGGCCTGGAATGAAACTCATTGATCCGGACAACCTGAGTTCTACCACATAAGTAGCTCCCCAACCAGTCCAACATAGGCGCAGAGATTCCAACAATCCCAAGCTTCTCAATGAGAAGCCGATGGTTGACACTGTCGAAAGCCTTAGAGAAGTCGGTGTAAATGGCATGAACTTGATATCCGTGCTCCAAAGCCCGGGACAAGTAGTTTGTGAATTCGAGGAGATTGAGCTCGGTAGATTTACCTGCCTGAAATCCAAATTGATCGGAGATCACTAATGGCCCTAGAGTGGCCGTCAGATAACGAGTGATCAGGTTTTCGAATAGTTTCGGAATTGAATTCAATATACAGACTGGTCGGTAATTTGTTACTTCATTTCTGTTGCCGGATTTAAAAATAGGGGTAATGAAACTAGTTTTCCATAATACAGGGAAAGTGCCAGTGGAGACCGAATGATTGAAAATAATTTGAAGCGGTCTAGCAAGCGAAAAGCTACAATTCCTGAGAAGCAAGGCTGGGATTCCGTCGGGACCGGCCGACTTCCTCACTTCCAAGCCAACAATTGCCTCTAAAATATCTGAGAGAGAGATGTGATGATCGGAAACATTCACTAGGGTGTCCCCGACACAGCCAACCGGAGTTATACACTGATTCAAAATACGCAGCAAACAAATCCGCCCCACACTGATCGGCGTCGCTCGTTCGTTCACCCCATGATAGACGCGAGGGCAGGTCTGAAGATCCTCTTTTAGAATTAATGGACTTCCAAAAAGCTCCAATGTTCTGAGGCAGCTCACTCTCAATTGCATTTGTAAAAGACATAGCAAACGCGAGAAAGGCGATTACATTCACTTCTGAGTCTGCTAAAGTCCGCATAATGGGTCTGCGAGCCTGTGAATTTGTAACGCTTGTTAGCCCTCTTCTTTTCAAATATGAGCTGTTTCAGCTCCAGTGAATACCACCGCGGAAATCGTTTAGAGGAACACCTCTTCTTGGGCACAAAAACCTCGAACGCGTCGAATAAGATGTGGTAAAAGGTGTCGACCATGTCATCCACCGACCGATAGGAGAGAAGAAAATCCCACCGAATGCCACCAAGACGGTCATTCAATGACTCAAAGTCGGCCGACTTAAAATCGTAGTAAAACCTTTCCGCTTGACGAGAAGAAGCCACTTTGTGGGTTCTGAATGGTATATGAACAACCAAAGGAGGGTGATAACTATCCGGCTCGATCAGAACATCCTCCGCAACGACAACCCTGGAGTCGGGATTGTGGGCCAAGACCAAGTCCAGAATACGGCCACTACGACCGGGCGTCCTGTTGAATTGAAATAAGTTGTGAAAATTGCAGATTTCGGACACGACCGTCAGAATCTCTGAGTCTCGCGGAAAAACAGAATCATCTGGAAATATAGACGAGCTAAAACGATCGTCGATCCAGGTACCGTCAGCCAAATTGAAATCACCCAACAAACACACTTCCGCAGAAGGGAATTTTTGAGAGAGTAGTTCAACAGTATTACCAAATGCAAGGTAATGGTCTATAGAAGATCTATGTGGTAAATAGACTGCCCCAAATATTATAGAAATTCCCGCCCCCGAGAGCAAAATGAAAAGCTGTTCGATGCTGGTCGAGCTTTCAAGAACACAACCAGACAAAGTCCTGCGAACCGCTACGAGCACACCACCGCCGCGGGTACATGTGCTAGTGTTAGGACCACGGTCGATCCTATAAATTGTGTATTCATCCATGCCCAGCTCCGCGTCCGCTATATCGGTCGACAGCCACGTTTCAGTGAAGACTATCACATCATAGTCACAGCCAACGATTCCTGTCAGCAGTCTCACCAACTTGGTACGAAGACTACGCACGTTCTGGTAATAAACCTTAATTGTATTTCGCGGAGAATCATTTAACGTAGGAGAAATCAGTTTTTTGAAACGATACATGGACATCCATTAGAATATCTAATCACAATATCATTCTCACCCTGAGCTCGCCTCTGCTTAAACTGGGACAACACGTCCCGTTCCAGCCCACGCTGCTCCGGAGTCAAATCAAAGTTGACATAAACGTTTTTGTTCTTCAACTTTTTCTTGTTAAACACAATGCGCCGGGCCTCTTCAGCGGACGCCAAACAAACCTTAAGGGGTTTGATACCCTTTGAGTTAGGCTTTCCGATCCTTTGTACGTTCATGACTTTTGGCTGAGTTCCGAGCAGCGGCAATGTCCAACTTTTGATATCGGATTGCTGGTAACCCTGTAGACCTTCTGACATTGTTGTTCTGATAGTGAACATGTCATCCGAGGCACTACGAAGTCATTTCCGGTCGTGAACCGGCATAGTATTGTTGATAGAGTAATAATAATAATAATATGTTTATATCATTCTTCAGAAGAAAAAAAACAGTTTATACATTCAATCTGGAAAAAGGTGTGTGTGGTGAGTGTAGAGATATTACTGAGCGGTTTTTTTGGGTTTTGAGAGTGATTGAATTGATCGATTTTTTAAATTTTTGAACGAGAAAATTTGGTTTGATACTCCTGCAAATTGTGTTGATTAAAAACAGAAGACTGATTATTGTAGACACTAACATTAACTATATCTAAAATTGATAAAGTGATAAAATATGGAACAGTAAATTATCATAATAATATAATTTGATATCTTATCTTATCATATAGGATACCTATAAAAGTGGTTGCTTTTTCGAGATACGAGGGTGTCTGAATAAATACTTGCGTTAAAAATAATGCCAGTTACACCAAAAAATTGTGGCTTGTGCTCTAAGGCACTTTCAAAATCAGGGTACAGTATTAAGTGTCAAAAATGTGGCAGTTGGATCCATCGCAACTGTGCAGATCTCACTATAGACGAAATGACTTCCTTTGAGAAAGAACTAAGTATACCAAATGGCAAGAGATTTTATTGCAGACTATGTAGACCAGTCACTCCAAACGCTTCCTCGGAGCTTACAAGAAGACGATCAGCCTCAGTGTCTACTGAAGGTTCTAGTTATCCAACTCTTAAACAACAGATTCAAGAGATCGTTGAAGCTTTACTAATGGAATTTAAATCTCAAAAAAATGAGAACTGTGTGCGTCTGATGGCGGATTTTGGATTTAAGCTGGAGCAAGTGGAGTCTGAATTTAATCAAATGAAGAATGAGCTGGATGATATGAGAAAAAAGGTCGGAGAGGTCTCTGCAAGCCAAGAAAGATCGGCTTCCGAAGGCAATATTGAAAATGAAAGCAAATTGCTGAAATCCGAGATGTTGGAGATTAATCGTAGAGTTGTTGATCTGGAATCGCAGGTGTCAACTGCCAAGACGCGTGCTCAGTCTGCTGAGAGAGCTTCTGGCATGGATATCACGGGAATTAGAGCAGATATTAATGAAATAAAAATCAAGGTTGAAAAAATTGAAAAGCATGGGCAGACTGTCACCGAGGCGCGGCTATCTTCACACCCGATGACTCAGGAACAGGCTGGCTTACCTAAGCTGGAACCAATGATAAAGGAATTGGAAGATCGGGAAAATAGAAAACACAACGTGTTGATCTTTGGAGTTTCGGAATCGGGATGCGCAGATAAAAGTGAAAGAGTCCGGGATGAGAGAGATCGGATAATTGAAATGTTAAAGGAGGTCGACAGTGATGTGCCTCTGGATAATATGCGCTTCTTTCGACTTGGGTCATATAATGTGGAACGCAAGCGCCCTATAAAGGTCATTTTCGAGTCTAAACAGGTAGCGGAAAGAATATTGAAACAAAAGTATAAACTTCCAGCAGAAAAGGGTTACATAAAATATGACCAGACCAATATCCAACGTACTTACCTCGAATCTCTACTAACTGAGCTAGAAAACAGGAAGAAAAATGGAGAGAACAATATTAAGATTAAATATATAAGTGGAACGCCTAAGATCGTTGAATATACTCAAAAAAACTACAATCGCAATCCAAAAGTGAGCACAGCCTCCTAATCGAGGCATCGCAAATCTTAATTCGTTAATGACAAAAATCGATGAAGCAAAGTATATCAGATCAAGCCAGCGTTTGTACTCTTTACTGAAACATGGTTAAACGAGAATATACCTGACAGCGTTGTACAGATAGACGAATATAGTCTATTTAGAAGAGATCGTTTTAATCGACGTGGTGGAGGTGCATGTATCTACATTAGAGACACCATTGCTGGACATAAAATTAACGCAGTCCTAAAAAACAATCAATTTGACTCCAACACTATAAGCTATCTTGAACTGAACGTTAAAATTTGTAATCAGATTATCAGCTTGGTTTGTGTTTATAGATCTGACACAGCAAGCATGGAAGACAATGTCATGCTTATCGATAAGCTTGGAATGGTACTAGAGACATCTCACCAGGCGTATGTGTTCGGAGACTTCAACTACCCGGAGATCGACTGGAGGAATCTGATATTGACCAGAAACACCCAAACAGCGTCTGACTTCTTAAGCTTCTACCAGCAGAGCGGCTATTATCAGTTTGTCAAGTTTGATACAAGACTTAGGGGCTCTCAGAGTTCTTTGTTGGATCTTGTACTGGCTAATGACAAGAGACTTGTGTTTGATGTCGAACAGCTTCCTCCTATTGGGAGGAGTGACCATGTTGTGCTGATGGCCAGAAGTCAGATCAGTGTATCTCCTAGACAGACTCATCATGTTAATAAACGCAATTATTGGAAGACTAATTTTGAGCAGCTGAACGACTATTTGATGACCTCTTTCGCTTCTGTTGATGATGTTGATTGTGAATTGTTTTATGAATGTTTGAATTCGGGCATTGATTTGTTCGTTCCTTTGGAGAGCAGAAAAGTGAACAGTAGCAAGCCTTGGTTGAATGGAGTTATTTTTTCGTTGATTAATAAAAAGCGAAAGTTATGGGATCGCTATATCAGTGACAAAAACAATTGTACGTACGCCTCATATCGACAAGCTAACAATAAATTAAAGAGGGAAATACAAATGGCACGAGCGAAGTATGAGAGTGAGATCGCAACTTCTTCGAATAAAAAGTTTTATTCATATATAAAAAGGAGTCTTACAACCTCAGTGCAGTCCATAACACTTAGGAATCCCTTGACGAATGAAATGACGACGGATCCACAGGATGTTGCAAACATTTTTGCAGAAAAGTTTAGTTCGTTTTTTACAATGGATGGCAGTGGGCCGATGCCCGAGATAATGAGAGATGCCCTTTCTGGTGCTGGTATTGACAGTGTTGTCTTTACATCGGAAAATGTTCTAGACGCCATAAAATCACTAAAGATAGATTCGAGTCCGGGTCTGGACGGCATTCCTGTGGTGATTTTGCAAAAGTGTGCGGCTGCTCTCTCTGAACCTCTTGCTAGAGTTTTTACAAATATATTTCAGAGAGGGTCATTTCCAATTCACTGGGCTGAAAGCATTGTGATTCCCATTTATAAAAAGGGTGACAAGCATGTTGCTGGAAATTACAGACCAATTAGCCTGACCTCGAACTTATGTAAGTGCATGGAAAAAATTATAACGAAATTTATTACTGGCTTTGCGCTCGAGAACAATATAATTTCGGCGGTGCAGCATGGTTTTCTTCCAGGAAGGTCAACAGAAACAAACTTGTTGACTTGTGTCAACGACTGGACATCGAGTAACGATAACAATGAACCAATAGATGTTGTTTACCTGGATTTTGAGAAGGCATTTGATACGGTTCCGTTTCGTAGACTGCTGCACAAGCTGAATTTCTGTGGTCTGGGTGGTGATCTGCTTGTGTGGATCGAAAAATTTCTGACTGAGCGAAAGTCCAGGGTCAGGATCGGAGGATGTTACTCGCGGTCCTTTGATGTCCTTAGCGGAGTTCCTCAGGGGTCGGTGTTGGGACCACTCTTGTTCGCCTTATATGTCAGTGATCTGGCATGTTTTGTACGGTCCAAGATACAGTTTTATGCAGATGATGCCAAGATTTATTACAATCCTGTTACGCAATATGAGCATGCGGTGGGAGATTTTCGGGCCGTGGAGGCGTGGACGCGTGACTGGCTGATGACGTTGAATGTTCGAAAGTGTTCGGTTATGCACCTCGGAAAGAACAACCCGCGTGTCGCGCCTGTTATAAATGGTCAGACCCTCACCGAGGTTGCAGAACAAAAAGACTTGGGTGTTGTCATCTCTCAGGATCTCAAATGGGAAAAGCAAGTTATGAGGGTCGTAAAGAGAGCAAATTCAATGACTTACCTGATACAACGTGCATTTAATGACCACTCCACCGCTATGATTGTAAAATTGTACAAGTGTTACATACGACCAATTCTGGAGTACGCTCAGTCGGTGTGGAGTCCTTATTATGTGAAAGACATAGAACTCTTAGAGCGTGTGCAAAGAAGAATAACGAAAATCCCACCAGAATTGAGGAATTTACCGTATGAGGATCGCCTTACTAGAATGAACTTAACAACACTGGCTGCTCGTAGATTTCGTGGCGACTTGATACAGACTTATAAAATTGTAAATAACTACTATAAAACACCACTTAATATGTTTCATGTTAGCGACAGAAGAGAATTGAGAGGTCACTCTAAAAAACTTTCTAAAGAGAGAAGTGCGCGAATGTGTAGGAAGAATTTCTTGACGAACAGAGTGGTGTATATGTGGAACGGTCTTAATGAGGACACAGTGAGTGCGCCATCGGTCAATTCGTTTAAGAATCGTTTGGACTGTGAACTGGAAAATGGTGCTGCGACAATTACACACTACTTTTAAAATTCTTATCCGTAATACATTGGTATAAAAGTAGGTTCATCGGGAAACCGCTCACTACTTTAACTAATAATAATAAAAAATTATAATAATAATAATACATTGTACATGATTAATTGCAAGAAAATTGTTGAAAGAAACATAGGGTAAGTTAACTTACAGGTCCAGAAGCACAGCTATGTGTAATGGCGTATTTCCATTATTATCGTTAATGTTCACAGAATGTTTACGTTTAATTAATTTTTTTACCCCATTCAAATTTTTATTAGCTACTTCTCTTAGGATTCCTGTGAATAGTAATGGATCATTGTAACACAGCTGTTCGGTGCAGTTATTCTGAAAATTGTATACAAAGAACGAATAAGTAAACAGTAACAAATATTTCATTGTTAAAGCTTTTTGAACAAACATAAAAAATCGGTTGTGTTGCCCCAAAACTTTCCCGACAAGATATACGAGGCATGTTTTTTAAGTAAGTACCGTTTTGGAATTAAAAAAAGACGTGCAAAGATATCGCAATAATTTTATTTTTACATGAAAGCCTGTACCTTAATCTACTTTTCTACATAATTTCCGTGAATATTGAGGCACTTGTCATAACGTGGCACCAGTTTTTGAATACCCTCCTCATAAAATTCTGCCGCCTGACGCTGCATTGATTGTCTCATTACGAGGCAGAAACTCCACTAGCAATACTCCTTTTCTGTCCCAAAAAACTGTGCACATGATTTTCCGGGCAGAAATTGTTTGCTTAAACTTCACTCTTTTGGGTGATGATGAATGTCGCCATTCCATGGATTGTTGTTTCGATTCTGGTGTGACGTAGGCCACCCATGTTTCGTCACCAGTAACAATTTGGTCTAAAAAATCTTCACCTTCATTGTGATACCGCTCAAGGAACATCAATGCACTGCCTAAATGTTGGGTTTTGTGCAAATCCGTCAACATTTTTGGAACAAACAAGTCAGGCGGCAGAATTTTATGAGGAGGGTATTCAAAAACTGGTGCTACGTTATGACAAGTGCCTCAATATTCACGGAATAATATGTAGAAAAGTAGATTAAGGTACAGGCTTTCATGTAAAAATAAAATTATTGCGATATCTTTGCACGTCTTTTTTTAATTCCAAAACGGTACTTACTTAAAAAACATGCCTCGTACTTAAGTATAATCAAACCTATATGACGAATTGCTTGTTACATAAAGCAACAAGACTTTCAGTTATGTTGGAAATAAAATGATGATCATCATTTCTCGTGCTAGAATAAGCTCTTCGTAAATGTTGGAAATTTGGGTCATACTGCCTGCCGATCACCACTGATGAGTCGTGGATCGACGAAACGACCGTCTGGTGAAAGCATGGTAGTGTGAAACAAATTTCCAACATAACTGAAAGTCTTGTTGCTTTATGTGACAAGCAATTCGTAAATAAAGCCTCCCCGCTAGGGGATTCGGGCGCATCTAGTGTTGGCAATAGGATATAATGGAGTTGGGTTGTTACTGTGTTATTTCTTGTCCGGCCATCGTTGGTGAACTGTGTTTCACCGGGCATATTGCTTCCTCACGCTAGATGTCGCCAAAAACATATGAGCTATGATATATTACAGAAATTTAATTATTATTATAATTGCATAATTTTCATTATTTCCAATAAACTAATGTAACAAACTAACTACTTTATTCAAAAATTAGAAAAAAAAGATATTGCCAGAGCTGGGACTCGAATCCAGAACCTTCCGCATGAGAAGCGCACGCTCTATCAATGACGCCAAAAACACTTTTTCAATATACTGTATTATAAGTATTCTAATGAAATAGGTTCCAACTACCTAACTGGTACAATTTTAAACGCAATTTTCTCGTGAATTATGGGAGCATATACCAAAAATAATCTATCGTTGTAAAGCAGATAAAAAATGCTTTAAAATTATGTATCACTCAACCAACCACAAACTAATGGGTACATTCTAGGACTCCGCCAAAATCACAGACCAAAACTTAGCTCAATATTGGTTAAAGCCTTTTTTTTTGTGATCCCCCTGTATTTAAATTCCCTTTTATTTATGGAAAATAAGTTATGTAGTATTGAATAAAACAGGTCGACTCCAGAAATAAAATGTTTTGTTCTCTAGTACTTATTTTTATTTCATTTAGATATCCAATTCTTAAATTGAACATTAGGCATGGCGACCCAGAAACAGAACTCGAAATGATCTGTAGAAACCGGTTCGCACCGTTGCACTAACGAAACTCATCATCAACTAAGATAAAACAGTTAGCTGCCAGTCCCAGTGCGTATATTTGACTTTTGACTACTACTATTTTTTATTTCATAATACTCCAGCTCTATTTAAATTGTAATATATATAACACTGCTTAAATGTACCATCTTGGAACACTACGGGCATCTCCTGCTCATAAACTCACGGAGACTGGACTAGGAACTAGAACTGATCTTGACAGTGAATATTTGAATAGACTGGAACTGGTTGGAACTGAGTGGCGAAAATAATGGTCATTTTTATCTAGCATGTCTTTTAGCAGTTATAAAACAAAGTAAGTACTTTAAAAAATGACTTACAGTCACCAAAATTTCAGTTTCATCATCCATAGTTTGATTTTGTTTTTTATGAAAACTTAATTTAGTAATTTATAACAGGAATTTTAAATTATCATTAGAACACTAAAATTTAATTATTAGCACAGTGTAAGTTCCGGTACGGTATAAGTTGTGTTATTATAGTATTCATCATAGATAAATGTATTCACAAAACAAGGGGGTATGTTTCGTGAATGTATTAAATTAATTTCAAATTTCAATTTTTCTTTTCAGGTTAAGTTAACTGTTGTGAAGTTAGCGTCACCTGACGCCGGCACCCCAGATAAAGTAAGTATCAGATACGACGGCCGGCGGAATTTCTTTGATGTTTGTGTCCTAAATCTCGTGACCTTGACGCCATAAGGGTTATTCTTTCGTAGTGATTGATCTGAACAAGTGAATGTGATTAAACTGAATGTGATTATACTGAACTGAATATTTGGCGAAACCGAAAGATCATCATTTTTGTGAATGTCTTTCACTTAACCTCGAAAACTTGTGAAAACAACCAAATCTGCTCTGAAAACTGGAAAATTATTTACTCCATGATATTATTATCCATGTTTTAAACTTTTACAATTTATTGGTTTGATTCGAAATCATATTCCAATTATTATCTCTCAATATTCAATACTTTTAGAGGTTAACTGTTAACTGAACGAACTAACCGGTACCAAGAGGTTGATCAGTAAGCGGCAAGGAAGGTAGGATTTTTAATCAGTTTGGTAGAAGTGACCGATGTCGAAAGAATACGCACAATCGTGAATGAACTGACAATTTTCAGATTGTTCACTTAGTTCAGTACGAAAGAATAACCCTATTATTATAATAGTTTTTCCGGGTTTATTCCTTTTGCCTTTTCGTTTGAGTATAAAGTAATGCCAACAATTAGGAATATTCCTTTTAATTTCAAACCTATTTTGTTGACGACAAATTAATAATTAAACATAGTGTGTGTATATATTTACCACCATTGTACCATTATCATCAATTAAAACTAGGTACTCAATTGTTTGTTTTATAATGCATTTTGAAATCTAAGTTAATAATAAAAGTAAAAATAATAGTTATTTATTATACAAGGGAAAAAAGTACTAGATTTTAGCTCGAGGTTGTGTTCAGACAAAAAACCGAGAGCTAAAATCTAACTTTTTTCCCATGTATGATACACTATTTTTTTCTGAGACGGGAAAAACTTCGATTTAATATTGAAAAAAGTCAGAAAATTATCCAAGTGAAATTTGAAGTTTTAAAAAAGTAATCAAATATCTGTCAATTTCATTCTGTAATTTAATTTAAAAATTGCGAACACTCCACCGGAGTCAGTAGAAGCAGCAAAAGTAGCGTCACAAATTATTGCCAGTTTTGATATATAAAGAAAATGTAACTTTTGTATAATAAAATTTCCTAAAATTAAATATCTACCGTTACTTATGTGTCCGGGAAAAAAGTACTCACTTTTTTCCCGCGGATAAAAAGTGACATTTTATTACCTGTCAAGAGAGTAAATATGTCAATCTTTTTTCCCGTCACAGAAAAAAGTAAATTTTAGTAAAATTATTTGATTATAAACCAAATTCTCGATGTTCGTCAATATTATTTGTTCAACAATTAAACTAAAAATTATTTGAATTGTATTTACATTTTAAACATATGGAGTGTATGCATTAAGGGCTAAATAATATTTCCAAAATTGAATTTAATATTTAATCTTTCATCCTATTGGCATAAAATTGAAAATAACATAAAATGTATTATAATTTTAAATACTCGACTACTAGTTACTCTTAAATCTGCATGTTTTATTTAAAAAGCGAGATCTCAGCATTTTGAACCATCATATTTCATGAAATATGGTTGTGATACCTACCTATATATACCAGGATTATTTCAAAGCTTTTCAAATTCATTGTTTCATTTTAAACAATGACTAAAGAGCAGTAAAAATGGCAGAAAGTAGACACTTTCACTTTAATAAAGAGGCCAAATTGTATTTCATTTTTACTGAGTTCATTAAACAGTAATTTTTTACGATGTCTAAAAATAGAATCATGATCAGTGAGAACTTGTAGTTCTCACTTGTGTTGCCGCAATTTAGGGATATTTTCTATTATGTCAAAAACAACAACAAACAAAAATATCTTAATTCTTTAATAATATAAAATAACTGCTGTAATTATTATTATAAACTTAGACTTTCCAATGTATAATTTCATATAGGTACGTACTGAGTACATGTAAACAAACCTTTCAATATCTTTCGGAAATTGGAAAAATAAATAATTCTTTAACACTGTTCTTGAAAAACATCCAGGTACTAAACAATAAAATCCACCGGTTTTTGATCCCATGTTTTTTATAATAGCTTAATTATAGGTATAAAGAAGAAATACTAGAGTAGTAAAAACTACTGAATATACCCACAGATCTAGAATATACCTAACCTATACAAGTAACTATATATTACGAACAATATATGATTTAAAGTACAAAATTAATAAACTATTAATAATAAATTCTAATAACAAAATAGCAACGTTAATTTGAATATAAAAATATTAAATAATCAGATGATCACTTTAATTTAAGAGTATAAACATATTTTTACATAACCCCAAAAATTTTCTAAACAATACCAGCTGTTTCAAATAGTTAAATGGTCCGGCAGAAGTGTGAAATATTTGGGTTTACTAAAGAAGAAATTATAAAAAAATTACTAAAATATATATTTACTTGCTTTTAACGAATATTGTAATTTTCACGAATTTAATACCATTTAGTATTGTCATAATTACTTGAAACTTTTTTTAATCATTAATAATAAGTAATAATTGTGCAAGCATGTATTCATACGTTTGGCAAACACTATAAAAACTACTATAATAATGGCCGCCAACTTTTCCCAGTGTCTCATCTGTCCTGTTTATCTGGGCCGGCACCTCTCCGTCGAAATAAGGAACATGGCAAGTTTGAACCAATATTGAGTTATATATGATTTTATTTACAAAATTATATGTACAAATCAAACAAAATAAACTAACAAATACAAATGATAGATTTGTATTTTGGGGTCACAGAAATCTTATATTATATAAATATATATATATATATATATATATACTCTAGAATGATAATCCCGTAATACAAAAATGTAACCAAAAGTGTAGAGCTGTCCATAATGCGCATGATCACCAGTAACTTATTTTTCAACAGGACCGGCTTTGATTAAATGTAATATTACTGTTATAGGTATATTTAAAATTAAATTTTACCATTTGGTAACATTCAAATAAAAAAATGGAATAAAGAAATTTAAGAAATAAAAAATTACATTAAATATCTAAATACTTTATTGTCTAACAGGTACAACCCAATAATAATAAATCTAAGCAGAAACGAGAAATAAGTAAAAATTCTAATACTGGAAAATATCTTAAGGACTTGAGCATTCTTATTATTTATTTTATTATTATATAATATTTGTTTGTTTATACAACCACCTTAGGCGTCTTACCTCTCTACAGCCTTCAAAGAAGGGGTGCAAGAAACAGTGACTACACAAATATTTTCCGTGTCCATGTAAACCACTTCCATATCATCCGTACTACTCGCAATAGTATTTTGTGACAAAACATGGTTGGTAGAACTTTTATTCTCAGCAATTTCATGGAGGATTCTATAATTAAGTATATTCCAGTTTAACAACAGAATTCAAACGAACTTTGTATACCTACACAACGTAGGAAATATATTCTTGACATACATATCATGCATTTTTGACAGACTGCTTTTAAGTAAACAGCGTCTTGATTTCAAACGATTAAGAATTTAACTTCCACTCTCATTTACATAATCTCTTCTTTTCAACAAAAGTTTGGGAACTGCATCGGGTACGAGGGTGATCCTCTTGCCGTCTTCTCTACAAATGATATCTTCTGCAGCAAAATGCTTACTGCATATGACATTCCCATCACATATATTTTCTGTACTAGGATCCCAATGCCCGCATCCAAACATCATGTCTTTTATTTGTCAAGCTAAAAATGAGTATCATGTCAATGGTATCATATTGACTCAAACTGAGACTGTTAGAAACCCGAAACAATAACTTACTGAAAATATTTAATACGAGGAATGAGACCTTCATTTTTACACCACAACACTATACACCTCATTGTTTGTTAAATAAACGAACTAAAACCAAAATAACAAATATTAAAAACAATTTTAATCGCAAATAGGTATATCTATCAACAATTAAAATATACCACGAATAAAACCATAACTCAATTATAAAACCTATCTGAATTGTTGTGAAGCCGACTCTGACAGATATTCCCACTACGAGAAAACAGACGCTGTTGCGAAATCTCCTAAATTTAATAAGATTTGGAAAAAAATGTTTCGTTCATATTGCTGAAAACTAAACAGTATGCAATTTTACCGATAACATTTAATTATTTGATTTTGTCAAGCAGTTTCGTATGACGCAACATATGGATTTATTTATAAAACAGATATGTCGCATAAATTCTGTAAGGCGAACGACAAAATAGTTTTAAATATGGCAGCTCTGTACTGAAAATAAGTTACTGAGGAGCATGCGTAGTTCGTGAAAACTCTGCATACCCGTTACACTTTTTGGTATTCGGCTGGATTTAATTAGCATTCTAGAGAACATAATATAATATTTCTATGTTTGGGGTCTGGTAAAGTTGGAGACCCACGGAATTTCGCAAAAAATTTTTTTTTACTTAAAAGCTCTATTGTAATAGAACACCTTTTTAAAAAAAATTTATGGATAAAGCACATTTGAAAGAAAAAAATGGTTTTAAAAGTTGAATAAAACAAGACGTTTACGCAACGCAGTAGCAACAATACGCTAATATCAGGGTTATTCTTTCGTAGTGATTGGTCTGAACAAGTGAATGTGATTATACTAAACTGAATATTTGGCGAAACCGAAAGATCATCTTTTTTGTGATTGTCTTTCACTTAACCTCGAAAACTTGTGAAAACAACGAAATCTGCTCTGAAAACTGGAAAATTTTTTCTTCCATGATATTATTATCCATGTTTTAAACTTTTACAATTTATTGGTTAGATTCGAAATCATCAATATTCAATGCTTTTAGAGGTTAACTGTTAACTGAACGAACTAACCGGTACCTAGAGGTTGATAGCATACGTTAATTTCCTTTTATACCGAGCCAATGGGAACGTTCGTCCTTGGGACGTGTTTCCGTGGGTGGCCGTCGCGGATCGGTGGCGTGCATTTCGCTTTGTTTTTGCTGTTTGAATATTTTGGCGCCATAAGGTAGTGCTCTGAATAATATAAACAACTAAATCTGTTACTAGATAAAAAGCAAAAAGAAACTCGTTTATAACAGCAATTTTTATTGCTACATATAAAATAATAATTTATAAGTTATAGTTGCGAATATTTTTTTACCCACGAGCTCCACAGTAAAAAGTTGCGAATATTATTGCATTATGGAATCGAAAACTAAAATATGTATATTAAGCATTAATAGCATTTTCGTGAATAAGAACGTAATATAATTTTTGTATTAACGTTTTGTAGGATGGATAATGATAAATTACTTTGCCAGATTTGTAAAATAAGTTTTGCTACCAGTGGCACAAGAAATAAGCACTTGAGGAATTTCCACGGTGAATTAGTTCAGGACAAGCAGCTAACGAAACACACCATGTGTCCCATCTGTACAAATCAAGAAAAATTTTCCCGGCACGCTAATTAAATTACACATTTGGACAATATTCATAGCGTAAGTGTTGGAAATATTATACTCTGTAGATATATTTTAAGTATCCATAGAGATAGAAATTAATTATGAGTTAGTAGAAGAATTTTTTGTAACACATTTATAGAATCGTTCTGATAAAGTTTATAGTTGTTAATTAAATATTTATTAATCAAATACTAGTTAGTTATTATTCTACATGGTTATGGGCCCAGACACAGCGTTCTGTTGAAGAAAAACTAGTAAGTATTTGTGTAAAATTTTTAAATATAAAATTGAAGATGTCATCACTGACAGTAAATTTGCCGCAATTGACAAGTAACAATTTTAATAATTGGAAATTCAGAGTATTTGTCTTGTTAGAAGAAAAAGGCGTAAAAAGTGTTTTGACTGAAGATTTTGATAGCATTGTAGATGAAAACAAGAAGAAAGAATATTTACTTAAAGATGCAAAAGCAAAATCAACAATTGTACAGTATGTTACAGATAAACATATTGATTTGATTAAAGATGCCAAAACTGCAAAGCAAATGATAGTAAGTTTAGAAAATGTATTTGAAAGGAAAAGTGTATTTACAAAGCTCACGATGAAGAAGAAATTGTTAACATTAAAATTAAAAAGGAATGAAAAATTAGAAGATCATTTCCATAATTTCGATAAGTTGGTAAGAGATTTAGAAAATGTTGGTGCGAAGATGGATGAAAGTGATAAAATTTGCCATCTCCTGTTGTCTATAAATGAACAATACGACACAGTTATAACAGCAATTGAGACGTTAAATACAGAAATATCAATGGATTTCGTAAAATCTCGACTTTTGGATAAAGAAATGAAAGTTATGGGTAAAAGGCAACCGAAGCAAGAAGGAGAAACAATGTTCAAGGCTCAAATTGTTTGTTACAAATGCGGTAAAGCAGGTCACAAAGCGTCAGCGTGTAAGCAGCGATATTTGAATTATAATCGTGGTAATTCAAGAGGCGACTTTGGTGAGGGAAGTAGAAGAATTTTTTGTAACACATTTATAGAATCGTTCTGATAAAGTTTATAGTTGTTAATTAAATATTTATTAATCAAATACTAGTTAGTTATTATTCTACATGGTTATGTATGTGTTATATTATATATTATTATAACATTATATTGATATTGGAACATGGAGGATGGAGGTTATAAATAATACAACCTTCTTTGTGTGTAGTCGAATAACAAGTGGTTTATTAATGACATTAATAATAGCAATTGACAGAAGGCAATGTTGCCAACTATGCTACATCTCCCCTTTTAATGCTAGCAATACAGCATGTATGATAACTAAACTGAAACATTTCATACACTATCTTTTAGTGACATTTTCGTTCCCCTAGTATAATATAACACGTTTACAAACATTTAAGTATATACATTATTTTACAACAATACATATAATTCCAACTCACAAAACTGTTTATAAATAAAAACAACGAAACACAGTTTAGTTTTACTAGCTAATCTCACAAACAGCTTATCTTTAATGCTATGAGTATATTTATGTAATAACCTCAAAATCACATATCTATCTCCCCCTTATAAGGATAACACTTCATGTTATACTATTAATTATTGTCGCATTAATCGAAAAATATGTATTGTGAATATTTACTCGGTTTTTTAATTTCCCTGCCATACTTTGTAACTGAGTTAAAAATATTACTAGATACATCTTTAAAACTATCAGAAGACGATTCTTCCCTTAGAAGACTTTCTGTGCTATGATCTTCTGTAAGACTATTTGAGCGGGTGCTATTAGATGATACCAAATTTCTAGCTTTCCCTTTATCAAGGTTTTTCAAAACAGTGGACTCATCCAAAAAATCTGCATCAAGTATTGTACTATCTGCAACCTCGTTATCTATGACTGACTCAGTCGAATTATCAGACTCACTTTGTAAATCTACACTAACATAATTCGAATCGGTATCCTCGTCATTATATAATACAGGCACATATACATATTTTCCGTCATGCAACTGGTCATTATCACTAACATTACTAGAACTAGAAGATGGGAGAGTGTTCATCATTTCTAAAGGTTTTTTATATAATTTAATAAATTTTTCATTACGGATTAACACCCTTCCATCTTTGAACTTTACTCTATACGCTCGAATACCCACTTTTTCTAATATTACAGCCTCTCTCCAGCAGTCATTAGGATATTTTTTTACTAATACATCACAGCCAATATCAAAATCAGGTCGTAGTTTTACGCCTTTTTTGTCATACAATATTTTTTGTCTTATCTTAGAGTTCGTAACATGATTATCAAATCTTGCTTTATTATACAATTTAGGTTCAAAATGAGATGCCTGAATTGGAATCAAGTCCTTAAGATTTCTATTGAATAAAATATTCGCTGGAGAGCTTTGTCCTTCTAAAGGAGAATTACGATAATTTAACAAACCTAAAAGGATCAGTATTGTATCTTTACATTTCCTTAAAATTGATTTAATAGTCTGAACTGCTCTTTCCACAGTTCCGTTACTTTGAGGATATCTCGGCGATGTTACAATGTGTTGAAATTCCCAATCTCTTGAAAATTTCTTAAAAATCAAACTCGAAAATTCAGGACCTCCATCCGAAACACAAATGGTAGGTATCCCGTGACACGAAAAAACAGATTTCAAATTGACGATTACATTTTCACTAGTTAGATCCTTATTCAGATTCTTAATCTCAAAATACTTAGAATAATAATCAACAACAACCAGAAATGCACTATTATCAAAATGAAATATATCTACACCTACTTTGTACCAAGGAATATGTGGCACTTCATGAGATATCATAGGCCTTGGAGGATTAGATTTTTGATGTCGTTGACAGACGTCACAGGCCAAAACCATGTCGGATATAGACTTATTCATACCAGGCCAGTAAAAAGAATTATTAGCTTTATTACATATTTTATTTACTCCTAGGTGGCCCAGATGTAACTTTTCAAGAAACTCTCTTCTAAGAGCTAGCGGTACTATAAGTTTTGTCCCCCTATACAAAAGATCATCAGCCTCCGTTATTTCTGCTCTAAATCTAAAATAAAACCTTATATTTTCTGGTACGGCCTTAATGTTATTAGGCCAACCGACTTTAATTTGATTTTTTAAAACGGATAGTTCTGTATCTTTAGATGTTAGCATTTTAATCTGTTCTCTTTTTTCGTTAGTTGCATTTAAAAACCCAGACACTAAGCAAACTTGTTCGTCTATCTCTAGATCAATATTATCTTCAAATATTTTGTTTTCATAAGCGCGAGACAGAGCATCAGCAACTATAAGTTCTTTTCCAGGTCTGTAAACCAGATCAAAATCATATTTTCTAAGCTGAATAAGCATACGCTGTAGTCTAGCAGGACACGAATTAATAGGTTTCTTTATAATTGAAATTAAGGGCTTATGATCAGTTTCAACCACAAATCTCCTAGCGAAAACATATTGATGAAACTTAATGCAGCCAAAAAGTATACTATATAACTCCTTTTCAATTTGTGCATATCTTTTTTGACACTCAGTGAATGCTCGACTTGCATAGGCACAAGGAACGCCATCTTGAACAATCGCCGCCCCCATACCATTCTGAGAAGCATCCACGGTGATGGTAACAGGCAGATTAGGGTCGAAAAATCTAAGAGCTGGGGTTTGACTGACAATATTCCTCAACATATCAAAACATTTTTGTTGTTCTTCAGCCCAAACGAAACACAAGTCCTTTCTTAGAAGATTTCGCAATACTGACGTCTTCTCGGATAGATTGTTGATAAATCTACCTACATAGTTTACTAAACCTAGGAATTTCTGTACATCCTGCTTATTTTGAGGGGTTGGCATATTTTTTATTGCCTCTACTTTTGTATCATCAGGTGCTATACCTCCTTCGGAAAAAATGTGACCCATATAGCTAACCTTACTCAAACCGAATTTACACTTAGCCTTATTAAATCTGATATTATACTGTTTAGCCCTCTCAAAAATTGTTGACAAAGTCTTGAGGTGACAACGCATGTCGCCAGAATAGACAATTATGTCATCGATGTACACGTCACAACCCTCAATATTTCCAAAAATTTCCGCCATACGTTCCTGAAACACCTCGGGTGCACTTGCCAATCCATACGGCAACCTTAGAAAACGATATCGCCCCATGGGTGTTGCGAAAGTACATAGTTTCGAACTCTCATAATCAAGTTTAATTTGCATGAAACCCTGGGAAGCATCCAGAGTACTGAATACTTTACAACCCGCAAACTTGGAAGTTAATTCCTCAATTGTTGGGATATGGAAATAATGCCTTTTTATATACTTATTGAGAGCAAATGGATCTAAACATATTCTAATTGTATTTGTGAGACGTTTATGGACCAGTACAATTGGATTAACCCATTCAGCACTACCTTCGTCCCTAACTATCATTCGATCCCTCTCTAACTGATTCAAACTCTCTCGCAATTTTTCCTGAACCGCAAAAGGTACTCTTCTAGGCAAGCAAGCCAACGGCTTTGCATCTGCTTTTAACTCAATGTGGTAGGGTTTCTTTAGACAGCCTACACCACTAAATAGAAAATCGTATTTATTTATTAAACTACGAAAATCCGCAGCGGGAAAATGCTCGATTTTGTCCACTGAATGTATATTTATCAACTGAAACTGCTGACACGCTTTGAGACCCAACAAGCAACAACTATCCAAATCAACAGCATAAAAATTTAAAGCTTTTTCGATATTATTATATGTACAATTTAAATAACATTCTCCGATTATCGGCAGAGGATCTCCAGTATAAGAGGCCAAAGACACACTAGTTTGTTTCAAATTATTAAAATCAAAACTAATCTTACGTAATATTCCAACAGGTATAATATTAGCCATAGACCCCGTGTCAACTTTCATCCGTACTTCTTGTTCATTTATTAATACGTTTGCTACCCATGACTCGCACTCTACGCCACACACGATTCCTTGTTCCATTTCAGTGATGCTACCTACGAAGAGAAAATTATTTTCACAAATGTCTAAAACTTGTCCGTATAGATCTGAATTTCTTGGACTCGAATTAGATAAATCATTACAATTATCTACGTTTCTTACTTGACTAACAGAAGATACGGTACTGGACTGTTTGTCATTTCTTAACTTTGCTTTAAAGTTACTTTTCCTATAAAAGTTTTCAGACTTATTATAATAAGAAATGTTACCGTCCCTTTTATTGACGTTGCAGGAAGATGAGAAGTGGTTCATACCACCACACTTGTTGCATTTTTGACCATAGGCTGGGCATTTACCATAACCATGAAGTCTGCTGCATCTCCTACACTTACGTTCTTCGGGATTTCTGTACTTGCGTTTCTGTTGTTGGTTTCTCGTTACCGCATCAATACACACTTCATTTGCTCCATGTCCATTAGTGATTACTTTGTTACACTCTTTCATAGCTTCCACACTTATGCACACCCTGATAACATCATCCAACGAATTCTGGTCACCATGTAATAATTTCTCTCTTGTAACCTCATTTCGCAGGCCACAAATAAGAAGATCTTTGATCAAACTGTCCTTTAAATCACCTAGTTCACAGCTTAAGGCCATATTCTTCAGTTCTGTAATGTATTGTTCTACAGTTTCACCATCGTGCTGCTTACGTGTGAGAAGTTTGTGCCTCATATACGTCAGATTCTTCTTTGGCATGAAATACTGCTCAAATTTGTTTAGCAATACTTGAATTTTGTCTACTTCAGCATGCTCAAAAACAAATGTATTGTAAATACGAATACCTTGTACACCAATTAATGTGAGAAGCTGTGCACATTGCGTGGATTCCTCTTTCTTACATATCTCTGTTGCTTTTAAATATGTTACAAATCGTTGTTTCCAAAACGACCAATTTTCTGACAAATTCCCAGAAAATCTCATGGGAGGTATTCCTCTAAAATCCATTATTGCAGTCTAATTTGTCGATGATTATAATTACAAGCGATTAGTTCGGATTCGTCTGCGCCATGTGTTATATTATATATTATTATAACATTATATTGATATTGGAACATGGAGGATGGAGGTTATAAATAATACAACCTTCTTTGTGTGTAGTCGAATAACAAGTGGTTTATTAATGACATTAATAATAGCAATTGACAGAAGGCAATGTTGCCAACTATGCTACAATGTAGCTCCAGAATCCAGAATAAAAATATGTTCATCATCAATATCTACTACATTGTTTAAAGCCAAAAATGAAATTTTCTCACCTGCATTTTCATTCGCTTCATGTGCTCTTACATATGTATTAGAATTATTACCTCTACCACGACCTAATCCTATTAGTTGGAGCTCAAGAAAACAAATTTTAAGTAAGTATTAAAGAAACAATATTAAATTTTAGGAATGCGGAAGAAATGGCATTCTGGATAGGACAGGAGAATAGAGAAGTAGATTATGCATGTCATACGAGAAGGAGTCTACAATTGTAACAGAACTAATCCTAAAGGTTTTTGTGCCTATGTGCTAAATAATTGATAACAGAATGCCATTGTTTTATGTTAGGCTATACCAGCTTGTGTAAAAGTCGCAGTATGAAAGCGGGTGGTAGTATGCATATTAACGGAACATGCCCTTCTAGAATTGTCTTACAAAATGGTATGTAATTCAAAAATCATTTATATCATTTCCAAGTCTTCATTGGTTATTTTTCATTACCTAAATTTATTAGGATCGGTTAGAGTTACCTTTATCGTGTTTTACTTTGTTAATAAATATGGTTTTTTAGATTTCAAATTTTTGTATTACTTCCAGTCTTTTATTTTTGCTATTCATTCTTTGATCCCAATATCCCAATTTTCGTTGACTTAATTCTAACCATAGTTCCCGGTTTATACAACATAAGCATAATTATAAATTAGTTTAAACAATATGAGCAAAGATTAATGTACATTAATCTTTGATATGAGTAAAGCGTATGTATTTACTTTTGAGCTTTAGAGGAAGTACAGCTGAAGTTCTCAATTCACAATTTGCGTTTTGTATGATATTGCACATTATAATTTGTTAATTTACACTTACAACTAGGTATATTAGCGTTATAACTGACTCTTGTAATGGTGCCTATGATTACAATGCATTCAACTTTTGTGATTATTATGCATATATTTATGATTATGCTATATAAACCCGGCTTACAACATGCAGACGCGCGCACGATGATTCTCATTGGCTCGGTATAAAAGGAAATTAACGTATGCTGAGGTTGATAAGTAAGCGGGAAGGGGGGTAGGAATTTTAATCAGTTTGGTAGAAGTGACCGATGTCGAAAGAATACGCACAACCGTGAATGAACTGACAATTTTCAGATTGTTCACTTAGTTCAGTACGAAAGAATAACCCTGATCATCACACAGTATTTACAGTGTTGCCAAGTAATTTTATTTTCACTGAGTTTTAAATGTACTGCATTAGTATTGTCTAATCGTACCTTAAAAACTGAAAGTAATAAATAAACGAAAATCAAAAAATTATCTATTTCACCACCTACAAATATTTAAATGGTTAAACTAATACCTTAACTAAAACAAACCCAACTAACCCAACCCAACATAATTCACCCACATTAACTTAACTACCTAACCCAATCTAATCAAACTAACCTAACCCTAACCAACCCAATCTAATCTAACCAAACTACCCCAATATAAGCACACTACCATAAAGTAACTCAAATTAACCCAATATAACTCACACAAACTAACCTAACTACCTAACCCAACACAATCTAACGGAACTACCCCAATATAACTCACCCAGACTAACCTAACTACCCAACCCAACAAACGAAACTACCTAACTAATGTATGCCATGTGATTATACTGAACTGAATATTTGGCGAAACCGAAAGATCATCTTTTTTGTGATTGTCTTTCACTTAACTTCGAAAACTTGTGAAAACAACCAAATCTGCTCTGAAAACTGGAAAATTATTTCTTCCATGATATTATTATCCATGTTTTAAACTTCTACAATTTATTGGTTTGATTCGAAGTCATATTCCAATTATTATCTCTCAATATTCAATACTTTTAGAGGTTAACTGTTAACTGAACGAACTAACCGGTACCTAGAGGTTGATCAGTAAGCGGCAATCGTGAATGAACTGATAATTTTCAGATTGTTCACTTAGTTCAGTACGAAAGAATAACCCTATTCTTGTTTGGTAGAATTGGTAAATGTAAATAAACTTGTCACACACTAACCCTATCTTAATATTTTAGCAAATTTATTTTACTTAAAAAAGGGGTTTAATGTGGTCTGTGTGTCTTCAGTAGGAATTCTGTGGGTCATCCCTTGATGACTAAATAGAAGAATACCCCATAAATAATTTATATAATTAGCGGGTTATGGCGTTTTTTGTCCCAAAAGAAGCGAGGCATTTTAGATCGTTATTATTTATTTAAGAACAAAAAACTGTATGATCCATTGATTTTTTGGTTTAATTCATCTCTATTTAAGGTAAGCTTTATAAAAAGTTAAGAAAAAGTGTCAAATTCTGTGGGTCCCCAAGTTTACCAGAACCTGTATTTTGATCTCTTCAAAAGTTAGATTATATACTTATTAAACTAAAGGCGGGTTTAGCCAACTTATAATGCATAATTTTAGTGCATAATGGATAATTTTTAAAACATGACATGTGACCAGAGATATGGAGAAGGGAGAATGAGCTAGCATCATAGAAATCTTATATTATAATATATGTACTCTAGAATGCTAATTAAATCCAGCCGAATTCCAAAAAGTGTAACGTGTATGCAGAGTTTTCACGAACTACGCATGCTCCTCAGTAACTTATTTTCAGTACAAAGCTGCCATATTTAAAACTATTTTGTCGTTCGCCTTACAGAATTTATGCGACATATCTGTTTTATAAATAAATCCATATGTTGCGTCATACGAAATTGCTTGACAAAATCAAATAATTAAATGTTATCGGTAAAATTGCATACTGTTTAGTTTTCAGCAATATGAACGAAACATTTTTTTCCAAATCTTATTAAATTTAGGAGATTTCGCAACAGCGTCTGTTTTCGCAAATGACATTTCTCGTAGTGGGAATATCTGTCAGAGTCGGCTTCACAACAATTCAGATAGGTTTTATAATTGAGTTATGGTTTTATTCGTGGTATATTTTAATTGTTGATAGATATACCTATTTGTGATTAAAATTGTTTTTAATATTTGTTATTTTGGTTTTAGTTCGTTTATTTAATTAACAATGAGGTGTATAGTGTTGTGGTGTAAAAATGAAGGTCTCATTCCTGGTATTAAATATTTTCAGTAAGTTATTGTTTCGGGTTTCTAACAGTCTCAGTTTGAGTCAATATGATACCATTGACATGATACTCATTTTTAGCTTGACAAAAAAAAGACATGATGTTTGGATGCGGGCATTGGGATCCTAGTACAGAAAATGTATGTGATGGGAATGTCATATGCAGTAAGCATTTCCCTGCAGAAGATATCATTTGTAGAGAAGACGGCAAGAGGATCACCCTCGTACCCGATGCAGTTCCCAAACTTAGGTTGAAAAGAAGAGATTATGTAAATGAGAGTGGAAGTTAAATTCTTAATCGTTTGATATCAAGACACTGTTTACTTAAAAGCAGTCTGTCAAAAATACATGATATGTATGTCAAGAATATATTTCCTACGTTGTGTAGGTATACAAAGTTCGTTTGAATTCTGTTGTTAAACTGGAATAGACTTAATTATAGAATCCTCCATGAAATTGCTGAGAATAAAAGTTCTACCAACCATGTTTTGTCACAAAATACTATTGCGAGTAGTACGGATGATATGGAAGTGGTTTACATGGACACGGAAAATATTTGTGAAGTCACTGTTTCTTGCACCCCTTCATTGAAGGCTGTAGAGAGGTAAGAGGCCTAAGGTGGTTGTATAAACAAACAAATATTATATAATAATAAAATAAATAATTAGAATGCTCAAGTCCTTACGATATTTTCCAGTATTAGAATTTTTACTTATTTCTCGTTTCTGCTTAGATTTATTATTATTGGGTTGTACCTGTTAGACAATAAAGTATTTAGATATTTATTGTAATTTTTTATTTCTTAAATTCCTTTATTCCATTTTTTTATTTGAATTACCAAATGGTAAAATTTAATTTTAAATATACCTATAACAGTAATATTACATTTAATCAAAGCCGGTCCAGTTGAAAAATAAGTTACTGGTGATCATGCGCATTATGGACAGCTCTACACTTTTGGTTACATTTTTGTACTACGGGATTATCATTCTAGAGTATATACAGGGTGTCCCCTCTCAATTGGAAAAAACTTCTGGGGCATATTGAGGAACCATAGACAAGCAGTTTGAGATAAGAGACTGATGTCCGGAAGTGCATGGTATTCAAAATACAGGGTGTCAAAGTTTTTTTCAAAAAACATTTTTTTATCAATATCTCAAAAGAGACGTTAACCGATTTTCTTGAAATTCGCTGGTGATGTAAGCTTAATAAGACGCTCAGTTAGCACTAATTAAATGTTAATTATGACTTCCAGTGGCGCCCCGGTGGACAGTGTCACGAATAAAAATGACAAAAAAATGTACGCTATTGACTTTTTTTGAAAATTTTATATTTTTTTCCGAAAGCTCAGTTAAAAATACAACTTTTTTGTCACTTGATATTTTTTCGTATAGAGAGCTCCGTTCTCGAGAAAAATTTTTTATTAGAAACTTTATTAAAAGGTTCATTATTATTAGAAAGATAAACAAGGAGGCTGTTTTACAAATAATTTATTATTATTAGTGAAAATCTAAAACAAAACAATGTTGTCATGGTAACACATAAACATGTCAAACTTTAGTAAAAGTGTCAGTTTATAAATACTTAATTATCTTCAAACGTTACACTAATTGCAAAAATGAATCGTTTTGAATTAGCCGAGCTTACAGATATGCATCTCTTGTATGGGGAAGCGCACGGTAATTCTTTGTTAGCACAACGGTTGTACGGGCAGCGGTTCCCAAATCGTGAATTGCCAAACCATAAGATATTTGTCAAAATTAATCAAAATCTACGGGAGACCGGCTCATTCGTGGTAAGTATTGCAGAAATGGCAACTTTCTGTGTTTTTTTCTTGCGCGTTTCTGTTTTACAGCCAATCTAAGAGGCTTTGTTATCTTTGCAGCCTATTCGAGAATTTGCAAGGCAGTGTCCGATCAGAGATGCCGTTGAGGATGAAGTCATGGCACGCATTCAGAATGAGCCCAACACTAGCACTCGTCAGATTGCGTCGCGACTTGATTGCAGCAAAAATACTGTCTATCTTGTATTGAAAATCCACGATCTGCATCCATTTAAACTTCAAAAGGTGCAGCATCTACTGCCTGGCGACGCTCCTCGGCGGCTCGAGTTCTGCGAGTGGTTGCTCGGTCAAGCGGATGAAAACGCTGATTTTTTAAGTATAATCTTCACGAGCGATGAAAAAGGATTTTCGCGCGAGGGGACATTCAATCCTCGTAATAACCACGAGTGGAGCGAACAAAATCCCCATGCTACGCACATCAGAGGATATCAGCAGAAGTTTGGTGTTAATGTTTGGGCAGGTTTTCTGGGCGACCATTTGATTGGGCCATACGTTCTACCTGATCACCTCAACGGGAATAGCGATCTAGTTTTTTTGCGAGATATTCTGCCCGAGCTGCTGGAAGATGTACCCCTCCAGTTGCGTAGAGAGGCCTGGTTCCAACACGATGGTTGTCCAGCGCATTTTGCGCGCACCGTGAGAGGTTACCTCGACCAAACCTACAACAACAGGTGGATTGGTAGAGGTGGTCCCGTCCCTTGGCCAGCAAGCTCGCCGGACTTGGTCCCCCTGGACTTTTTTCTTTGGGGCGAAATAGAATGGTTGATCTATCCTGTGCCGACAATGGAGGACCTAGTTGCTAGAGTTGTGGTGGCAGCGGAATTTATCGCGAACGATCCAGGCGTGTTTGCTCGGGTGCGCGAATCCTGGCTCGACAGGTGCAGAAAATGCATCGAAATGCATGGTGAACACGTTGAGCATTTGCTCCACTATTAATAATAAATTATTTGTAAAAAAGCCTCCTTGTTTTTCTTTCTAATAATAATGGACCTTTTAATAAAGTTTTTAATAAAAATTTTTTCTCAAAAAGGGAAAGAGATACGAAAAAATATCAAGTGACAAAAAAGTTGTATTTTTAACTGAGCTTTCGGAAAAAAATATAAAATTTTCAAAAAAAGTCAGTAGCGTACATTTTTGTGTCATTTTTATTCGTGACACTGTCCCCCGGGGCGCCGCGGAAGTCATAATTAACATTTAATTAGTGCTAACTGAGCGTCTTATTAAGCTTACATCACCAGCGAATTTCAAGAAAATCGGTTAACGTCTCTTTCGAGATATTGATAAAAAAAGGTTTTTTGAAAAAACTTTGACACCCTGTATTTTGAAAACCATGCACTTCCGGACATCAGTCTGTTATCTCAAACTGCTTGTCTGTGGTTCCTCAATACGCCCCAGAAGTTTTTTCCAATTGAGAGGGGACACCCTGTATATATATAATATAAGATTTTTGTGGCTAGCATACATTAAAATGCCAACGTGCCGAGCCAATCAGAGCATTTGGGGCGGGGCTTTCCTTGGCGCGCTTTTGAATTTGAATTTAACCGCTATGCAACTTATTTTGCAACTGAAATTTAGTCGATATTTAATTGGGATGAGTTTTTCAGTAAAATAATTTAAATATTAATATGTATAAGGTATTCGCTAAGAAAGTCTGTTGAACTTTCCTTTGTAGTAGGCATTTCTTGATATACCTAGCTGAAAAACCTTCATTCGTATATCGGAAAAACGATACTCAAATATATTTATGGATAATTTGAAGATACCTGTCTAATTTTAAAATCATTTTATGCATTACAGATAGGAAGTCTGGAAATAAAAAAAGGCACATTATTCGCAATAGTTTATTTTTAGCTATAGATATTACATTATACACAATTATAATAAATAATAATTACAATGAACATACAAATTAATATAAATACACCACTACCATACATCCAGATATATATTATAAGGTACAACACCAAACAAATCTAATATAAACAAATACCTTATACATATTGTATAATACAAGTAACAATAAAAAATAGTATGTAAAGTGGTACCAAAATTAGTCTTTCTAACTGATTATGATGAATCGTTCTAGCATCCTGAATACTCCTGCCATTAACTGGGAAACAATAATGTGTTGCTCTGCATTTGATAATCTTTTTGTTCTTAAGTCGTCGCTGTGTCCCACATGTTTCTCAGCAAGTTTTACTTGTACAGAACCTGTTAAAAAATTAATATAAACCTATAGCAGTAAAATTACATTAATTTGTTATCATCTGTTGCTACATTGACGGAAATTCGTGAGGGGCACATTCCACCAATACGAATAGAACCTCCAATATTTATGCTACGTTTTGTACATGAACTTACAATACCTAAAAGCAAGATTTCCACAAACACCTGTATTATTAAGTAGGTGAATAAATGCCCAACCTCTAGAATCGCTTCTATTGCAGTTATATAATATAATTTCTTCTCCATTATGACATTTATTCCTACTACGGCAAGCATAGTCCACTTCTCTGTTTTCCTGTTGTCTCCAAGCTGTAAAATCTTCAAAAACTCTAAAATGTAAAACGGATTGTTTAATATCTATCTCATGAATGTTGTTGAAATGAGTAATCAAAGTATTATGTTTGGAAAACTTCTCTGTGTTTGTGCATATTGGTGGTTTAGGTTAAGAGATCCAATCTCAACATATATGTACTTACCTACCGAATCCATTTTCTTAACTACAACCACAGAATCAGGAACCGTAGCGTAGGTTCCGTATTCTATGCTATAACCACAGCTAATATTCGCTGTGCTATAACTATAACTAACGGTAGAACCACAGTTTTAGAAACTAAATAAATAACATTGAAACACACCATCAAATAACTTTTAAATTTAATATAATTAATTTAAATAAAATATATAAATTTAATGAACGTCTTTTATATGATCAGGATTGAACGGCTGTTAAACCATAGTCTAATAAATAATATATTATTTTTTATGAAGTAATCCATTTGAAGAGGAGTGATGATTAATGTATAAATCAAACGGCGTCTGCTCCACAAAATCAATATATTTATATTACCATAGGTCAAGGCACATTGCCTATGTCAGTCAGACATGTTTCGAGAAATCAAATATTCTCATCATCAGTGACTTTCGGCACAAGATTAACAGATACTAGTGTTATCAATATAACATATTCTAAAATTAGAGATAAACAAATTTTATAATGAGTACAACAATTTGAACAGTAAATTTTCTTACCATTTTGTGAAAAAATTTTTGTGAATATTTTATCAAAATTAAAACATTGTTTACATAAAAATTTTAAAATGAAATAAAAATAAAAAAATACATTCGAAATCAGAATTATTTTATGGCATTATGCCTTTACTTGTGTTTTCTTTTTATATATCATTACGGATGATCTAAATTTTAGAAAATTCTTCAAAAGCTTTTATGTTGTAACATGGATAGAATAAATAATATTCAATTGTTAATAACAAAGTGTTGAGGTTATGTGTATACAAATTCTTCTTAAATCTAATTGTAGTTGAAGCCAGATCAAACCTTTGTAATATTATAAACAATAAACAAATGAAGTGATTATATTGTGTTGTTATTTTGTGGTCTATGGTTTACAATTAAATTCCCTTTATTGTGTTGTTATTATGCAGACTAAGGTTTATAATTAAAATCTTCTTTGAAAAAGGAATGGGTTTGGATATAATTAGGTGGACAATTTGTTAAATGAACTGTATTTATTAATAAAGACAAAATAATTGATTAATGGATAAGAAGTGAGGTGAGTTTTCAGTGAGTGAGGGTAATCAAGTAAGAAATTTAATAACTGAGGAAAATTAATTTAAATTAGTTACAATGTTTTAGTTTTATAGTAGCTTAGTGGTTGTAGCTGAAGGTATTGGTTAAAAACATTGTAATGGTATTTGTATATTGAGTGGTTTATTTATTCATTATTATGATTTCTCAGTAACAAGAGTCATATGCAGTGACTAGTAGAAAGGGAAATTTTAGGATACGCAGAAATATGTTTTGACATTTGAAGGTTAGGTATTAGATATTTCGGTATGTTTAATTGAGGTTAAGTTTTTGATTTTGAAAATTTTATAAAAGTTAATGAAAACGTAATGTAACGAACTCTAAAGGTATTTAAAATGTATTATTTAGGTTTGGGATATTATTAAAGGTTAAAGAGTTGAAGAATGGGATACAATCGAACTCCAATTGATCGTTAACACAGTTGTAGTTGGGGTCACGTTTGTGTAAATTAATTTCAAGAGATTCAAGTACGTTAAGTAAAGTGCCTTTGGAACAGGTGTGAAGTATTTTGGTATTGGTTTCTATACTGAAAGAATGATGTTGATTAATGATATGGTTGGCGAAAGAAGAATTACTATTGATATCGTCTTGGTTTTCTTGTGTTGCTTTATCAATAATTTTGAGGTGTTCCTTTATTCTAGTTTCGAAATTACGACCTGTTTGTCCGATATATACTGTGTTACAGTTAGCAAAACCACATTGTAAGAGATAGACACCAGATTTATTTAACCAATGGGTACTTGACTTGCTATTGTCTAAGAGTTTTCCAATGGTGTGGTTGGTTTTGAAACATATTTGTATG
Organism: Apoderus coryli; assembly: GCA_911728435.2. NCBI lineage: Eukaryota > Metazoa > Arthropoda > Insecta > Coleoptera > Attelabidae > Apoderus > Apoderus coryli. The sequence continues at coordinate 1,321,872 of OU452204.1, read as the reverse complement.
TTGTACATGGCAAAGAGTTTTTTGATGGAGTACATGAATGGTGCGACATATGTGATGGGGAAGTACTTAATATCATTGTTGTTTGAGGGAGTGGTAAGACTTTTAAAGGTGTTCTTTATCGTATGTTTATGATATATCTTGTTTATTGTAGGTAACGGATAATGATTTGATTTGGCCAATTGATATATGTGTGCTAATTCAGAATTAAAGTTCTCAAGAGACATGGGGATATGGAAAAGGCGGAAAAAGTAAGATTCAAACGTAGAAAATTTATGGGAGGTTGGATGGTTCGAGAAATAATCTATTACCACATTAGTTGAAGTAGGTTTATGATAAATAGAAAATTTTAATTCAGTGTTATTTCTATAAATGAGAAGGTCTAGATATGGTATAGAATTATTGGTTTCAATTTCTAGAGTGAATTTGATGCGGTTATGTAGTGAGTTCATGAAGTCAAGGACAGAAGGAATATCATGTTCAGGGCATTGTAGAATAGCTAAGATGTCATCTGCATAACGTTTAAAGAAAAGAAACTTGGGGCCATGTTGGACATCGGAAAGTATTTTTGAATCAATAGTAGACATGAAGATTTCAGCCAAGAGAGAAGATATGCTGTTTCCCATACCCAAACCATCCAACTGTCTGTAATATTTGTTATTGAAATGAAAGAAATTTTGTTCAAGATTAGTATTAAGGAGTCTAAGTAAATTATTAATGTCAGGTAAATTTAATTGTGAGTTAGAAATTAAGAGATCTTTGACTAAGTTAACACTTTCATTTACTGGAATGCTGCTATATAGGTTTTTAACATCAAATGAAACTAATTTAGCATTTAAGGGGCAATGTATATTTTTTAGATTATTTGCAAGTTCAATTGAGTTTTTAACAGAGTGTTCAGATTTAAAATTAGTTTGAGTTCTTAAAGTGAAGTTTAACCAATTGGATAGTTTAGCGGCAGGGGTTCCAGCAAAACACACTATAGGGCGTGCAGTAATTTGGGGCTTATGTATTTTAAGGAGAGCTCTAAGTTCTGGAGTTTTAATGTTCATATTAGAAAGTTTAAATTTATTAGTATTGAGGTTTTTTAGTGTGTCTTTACATGAGTTAAGAGTTTTGTTAAGTTTAGCATGATACTGTTTAGTGGGATTAGAGGGAATTTCTAAGAAGTCTGGGTTATCTAGGAACTCTTCAACTTTATTAACGTAGAATTGTTTGTCACAGATGACAGTTGTGTTGCCTTTATCAGCACGTGAAAGAATAAGGTTATTATCAGTTATTTTCTTTTTAATCGATTTTACAATTTTGTTATCGTCCGGGATGTTCTGGTATTGTGTATGGTGTGTGAAAGCTTTATTTAGTTGTTGAGAAATGTTAGAGCGTAAAATTTCTTTATTTAATGGATTAGAGTTTTCAATTATCGTTTCGCATTCAGCAGCTGTTTTATTAAGAGTGTTTTGGTTAATTGGAACAAAATTGTTAAATTTGAAGCTCTTGTGAAGATACTCATATTCTTTTTCACTGAAGTTAAAGTTTGAAAGGTTAACAGTTCGAGCGTGGAAATTGAAAGTGTTAGTTGGTAAATTTTGGGGGAATTCAACGTTAAAGTTAGAGTTATCAAAACTTTGGTTTGGGGAATGAATGGGAGACTGAATTGTATTGTTGGTTGTGTTTTGATTGTTGTTATTGGGTATGAAATGATCAGTATTATTTGTGTGTGTTGAGTGTTGTATGTAACGGTTGAACTTTCTTTGATTATTCGCTAATACTTGCAATTTATGGTGAAGGCGATCTAGCTTCAACTTACCAAAATTTTGTACGTATTCATAGGTGGAGCTGTATAGGTGATCTTGTTCAACAGGATGTAGAATGAAGTTGAGTTCTGATGTGATGTATTGAAGTTTGGACTCGATCATATTGAGTTTGCTATAGTTGTGTTTTATTTCACTTTTCAACCATGTTAGATCATCCGTAATGATATATAAAAAGAAAACACAAGTAAAGGCATAATGCCATAAAATAATTCTGATTTCGAATGTATTTTTTTATTTTTATTTCATTTTAAAATTTTTATGTAAACAATGTTTTAATTTTGATAAAATATTCACAAAAATTTTTTCACAAAATGGTAAGAAAATTTACTGTTCAAATTGTTGTACTCATTATAAAATTTGTTTATCTCTAATTTTAGAATATGTTATATTGATAACACTAGTATCTGTTAATCTTGTGCCGAAAGTCACTGATGATAATATTTGATTTCTCGAAACATGTCTGACTGACATAGGCAATGTGCCTTGACCTATGGTAATATAAATATATTGATTTTGTGGAGCAGACGCCGTTTGATTTATACATTAATCATCACTCCTCTTCAAATGGATTACTTCATAAAATATTCTACAGCTAGTCGAGCTTCTTTAATCCAAGAGTACAAGAAACTAAATATTAAACGCAAGAAATGCAAGCTTAACATATTCTTTAACATGGAATGTGTGCAACAAGGATTCACACCGAACTACATAAAAATTTACACCAAAGTCCACACCAAAGCAGCCAATACAGCGGTCCAAAATGCAAAATTAACATGGTTGAAAAGTGAAATAAAACACAACTATAGCAAACTCAATATGATCGAGTCCAAACTTCAATACATCACATCAGAACTCAACTTCATTCTACATCCTGTTGAACAAGATCACCTATACAGCTCCACCTATGAATACGTACAAAATTTTGGTAAGTTGAAGCTAGATCGCCTTCACCATAAATTGCAAGTATTAGCGAATAATCAAAGAAAGTTCAACCGTTACATACAACACTCAACACACACAAATAATACTGATCATTTCATACCCAATAACAACAATCAAAACACAACCAACAATACAATTCAGTCTCCCATTCATTCCCCAAACCAAAGTTTTGATAACTCTAACTTTAACGTTGAATTCCCCCAAAATTTACCAACTAACACTTTCAATTTCCACGCTCGAACTGTTAACCTTTCAAACTTTAACTTCAGTGAAAAAGAATATGAGTATCTTCACAAGAGCTTCAAATTTAACAATTTTGTTCCAATTAACCAAAACACTCTTAATAAAACAGCTGCTGAATGCGAAACGATAATTGAAAACTCTAATCCATTAAATAAAGAAATTTTACGCTCTAACATTTCTCAACAACTAAATAAAGCTTTCACACACCATACACAATACCAGAACATCCCGGACGATAACAAAATTGTAAAATCGATTAAAAAGAAAATAACTGATAATAACCTTATTCTTTCACGTGCTGATAAAGGCAACACAACTGTCATCTGTGACAAACAATTCTACGTTAATAAAGTTGAAGAGTTCCTAGATAACCCAGACTTCTTAGAAATTCCCTCTAATCCCACTAAACAGTATCATGCTAAACTTAACAAAACTCTTAACTCATGTAAAGACACACTAAAAAACCTCAATACTAATAAATTTAAACTTTCTAATATGAACATTAAAACTCCAGAACTTAGAGCTCTCCTTAAAATACATAAGCCCCAAATTACTGCACGCCCTATAGTGTGTTTTGCTGGAACCCCTGCCGCTAAACTATCCAATTGGTTAAACTTCACTTTAAGAACTCAAACTAATTTTAAATCTGAACACTCTGTTAAAAACTCAATTGAACTTGCAAATAATCTAAAAAATATACATTGCCCCTTAAATGCTAAATTAGTTTCATTTGATGTTAAAAACCTATATAGCAGCATTCCAGTAAATGAAAGTGTTAACTTAGTCAAAGATCTCTTAATTTCTAACTCACAATTAAATTTACCTGACATTAATAATTTACTTAGACTCCTTAATACTAATCTTGAACAAAATTTCTTTCATTTCAATAACAAATATTACAGACAGTTGGATGGTTTGGGTATGGGAAACAGCATATCTTCTCTCTTGGCTGAAATCTTCATGTCTACTATTGATTCAAAAATACTTTCCGATGTCCAACATGGCCCCAAGTTTCTTTTCTTTAAACGTTATGCAGATGACATCTTAGCTATTCTACAATGCCCTGAACATGATATTCCTTCTGTCCTTGACTTCATGAACTCACTACATAACCGCATCAAATTCACTCTAGAAATTGAAACCAATAATTCTATACCATATCTAGACCTTCTCATTTATAGAAATAACACTGAATTAAAATTTTCTATTTATCATAAACCTACTTCAACTAATGTGGTAATAGATTATTTCTCGAACCATCCAACCTCCCATAAATTTTCTACGTTTGAATCTTACTTTTTCCGCCTTTTCCATATCCCCATGTCTCTTGAGAACTTTAATTCTGAATTAGCACACATATATCAATTGGCCAAATCAAATCATTATCCGTTACCTACAATAAACAAGATATATCATAAACATACGATAAAGAACACCTTTAAAAGTCTTACCACTCCCTCAAACAACAATGATATTAAGTACTTCCCCATCACATATGTCGCACCATTCATGTACTCCATCAAAAAACTCTTTGCCATGTACAACATACAAATATGTTTCAAAACCAACCACACCATTGGAAAACTCTTAGACAATAGCAAGTCAAGTACCCATTGGTTAAATAAATCTGGTGTCTATCTCTTACAATGTGGTTTTGCTAACTGTAACACAGTATATATCGGACAAACAGGTCGTAATTTCGAAACTAGAATAAAGGAACACCTCAAAATTATTGATAAAGCAACACAAGAAAACCAAGACGATATCAATAGTAATTCTTCTTTCGCCAACCATATCATTAATCAACATCATTCTTTCAGTATAGAAACCAATACCAAAATACTTCACACCTGTTCCAAAGGCACTTTACTTAACGTACTTGAATCTCTTGAAATTAATTTACACAAACGTGACCCCAACTACAACTGTGTTAACGATCAATTGGAGTTCGATTGTATCCCATTCTTCAACTCTTTAACCTTTAATAATATCCCAAACCTAAATAATACATTTTAAATACCTTTAGAGTTCGTTACATTACGTTTTCATTAACTTTTATAAAATTTTCAAAATCAAAAACTTAACCTCAATTAAACATACCGAAATATCTAATACCTAACCTTCAAATGTCAAAACATATTTCTGCGTATCCTAAAATTTCCCTTTCTACTAGTCACTGCATATGACTCTTGTTACTGAGAAATCATAATAATGAATAAATAAACCACTCAATATACAAATACCATTACAATGTTTTTAACCAATACCTTCAGCTACAACCACTAAGCTACTATAAAACTAAAACATTGTAACTAATTTAAATTAATTTTCCTCAGTTATTAAATTTCTTACTTGATTACCCTCACTCACTGAAAACTCACCTCACTTCTTATCCATTAATCAATTATTTTGTCTTTATTAATAAATACAGTTCATTTAACAAATTGTCCACCTAATTATATCCAAACCCATTCCTTTTTCAAAGAAGATTTTAATTATAAACCTTAGTCTGCATAATAACAACACAATAAAGGGAATTTAATTGTAAACCATAGACCACAAAATAACAACACAATATAATCACTTCATTTGTTTATTGTTTATAATATTACAAAGGTTTGATCTGGCTTCAACTACAATTAGATTTAAGAAGAATTTGTATACACATAACCTCAACACTTTGTTATTAACAATTGAATATTATTTATTCTATCCATGTTACAACATAAAAGCTTTTGAAGAATTTTCTAAAATTTAGATCATCCGTAATGATATATAAAAAGAAAACACAAGTAAAGGCATAATGCCATAAAATAATTCTGATTTCGAATGTATTTTTTTATTTTTATTTCATTTTAAAATTTTTATGTAAACAATGTTTTAATTTTGATAAAATATTCACAAAAATTTTTTCACAAAATGGTAAGAAAATTTACTGTTCAAATTGTTGTACTCATTATAAAATTTGTTTATCTCTAATTTTAGAATATGTTATATTGATAACACTAGTATCTGTTAATCTTGTGCCGAAAGTCACTGATGATGAGAATATTTGATTTCTCGAAACATGTCTGACTGACATAGGCAATGTGCCTTGACCTATGGTAATATAAATATATTGATTTTGTGGAGCAGACGCCGTTTGATTTATACATTAATATATTATTTATTAGACTATGGTTAAACTATACTAACTAAGGCGCCGATAAGGGTGCAATAAAATTATTAATAATTAGGTAAAAATATATTTACAAAGATAAGGGTTGGCGCCAACAATGGTTATAGGAAATAGGTAGCACCATTATATATTATCTGGGAAACTAGTATATACAAACTAACAATTAATTGTAATTTTAATTAAATTTTAATAGTTCAAATATTTTTCCATAGAGTGATTTCAGTGGAAATTGAATGGAATATTGTATGTCTTAGCGTTGTGTTTGTACGATTGTTGACATGCCACTGATGATGGGACTGGTCTAGTCCCGAAACATGTATGGCCGATAGTTTCTATTAAATTTATCTTGTGGAGATTCGACTTTCGTTTAAACACTATAATAAATACAATAGGTAAATACCACAGATCTAGAATCTAGATGTGGTAAATACACCATATGTTTATTACAATATTATTGAACATTATACCTTAAATTTTATATAGACACATTTTATTAAGCATATATATATATAATTACCTGTACGACAGAGGCTCATTAAAAAGAAATGATAATTGAGGTTCAGCATCTGGTCGAATTTGCTTGCGACCAGTAATCTCAGTTATCTTAATGTCGCTCACATCAAAATGGTTTGAGCATATTTGTGCATACTTGCAAACGCTGTAGTCTTTCCGAATTTACTGGACACCTACAATATGAAATTATTTAATTCTTTTGTAACCTACCAATTCAGTATTAACATATTTAGTCATCTAACGAAGTGCAACCTTAGTTTATAATTAAACCTTGATTTGAATAGTCCTAGCATCTCTATAACATCACAAAAATCAACAATTACATTAAGTATTTATTTACAGGAATTTATTTTTATTTTGTAGAGCAAGCAAACTACACCACTGATAGACAATAACAAGTCGTAACCTTACTTACTTCGGAAATATCAAATTTGGGTTGGAATTTTCATTATTTTTACACACTATACACTGACGCACCATTGTTAATTGTTTTTTTATAGTTTTTGCACAAAAAAACACTCAAAATTCCTTAAAATCACCAACTAAAAGCAAATAAACACCAAACAAAGGATATTCGGCAACAAAGCTCAAACTACCGGCTGATTACAAGAATGAATGGATATCGTAAATTCTTCGCGTACTATTCGGTTGCTCTGCTTTACAGAGTTGCCACGTGTACTTCATAAATAAATTATGATTTGGTGAAACATGTCTTGAATATGTTAAAATTCATAAAAAAATAACTAAAAAATATCTTGGGTATATCGTTTTATAATACACAAAAATTAGTACTATCACCTAAGTTATATTTTGCTTTAAAACGGTAAAAAATGCCGTATCAAAATAGTGTATTTTAAAACAATGCGGGAATGAAAGCGGAAGTTTGGCATTATCGATATCTGCAAATAATGATGTTTGATCGCTTGGAAATGTAAACAGTTTTATCTCCCCCTTCCTTGATCTGTGGGTAGAACGCAAGTTTATCCAATACAAATATAGACTTTGCTAGAATTAAACACAAAATATTAAATAACAAATACTTAATGTCTGCATATCTACACACCAATGGAATTTATGTTTAAAAGTAAACAAACTCGACGCAGATAGAATATTAGCACTGAAAATTGCTCTTTTAAACAAAATAAACAATACTATGATTGGAGCATACATTAAAATGCCAACGTGCCGAGCCAATCAGAGCATTTGGGGCGGGGCTTTCCTTGGCGCGCATTTGAGTTTGAATTTAACCGCTATTCAACTTATTTTGAAACTGAAATTTAGTCGATATTTAATTGGAATGAGTTTTTCAGTAAAATAATTTAAATATTAATATGTATAAGGTATTCGCTAAGAAAGTCTGTTGAACTTTCCTTTGTAGTAGGTATACCTAGCTGAAAAACCTTCATTTCGTATATCGGAAAACCGATACTCAAATATATTTATGTATAATTTGAAGATACCTATCTAATTTTAAAATCATTTTATGCATTACAGATAGCAAGTCAGGAAATAAACAAGGCACATTATTCTCAATAGTTTATTGTTAGCTTTATATATTAAATTATACACAATGATAATAAATAATTACTATGAACATACAAATTAATACAAATACACCACTACCATACATACATATATATTATAAGCAAAGATTAATTGTGTAGATTAATCTTTGTTATAAGGTACGACACCAAACAAATCTAATATAATATATAATATTATACAAGTCACAATAAGAAAAAATAGTATGTAATGTGAAAAAGTGATACAATTAAAAGGAAAATATCTAAATTGAAATAGAACGCAATCTGAAAAAGTAATATTAGATTTGTTTGGTGTTGAAGCTTATAATATACAGGGTGTCCTACGGTGGCAACCCATTAGATTATTTCAGAAACTACTTCGACTTGAATTTTGAAAATTTCAGTGTCTATATTGTCAGATATGCTCTACTCAAATAATATAATAGCAACGGCATAGCACTTCCGGTTATACCGGAAGTTGAGGGCAACTTTGCTATTTTAAATGGAACACCCTATATATTATTACATTTTTGTATTCTAAATAACATTTCAGACATATTTCATGTATCATGTCCTATACCTAACGTCAGTCGTTTTTGACTTATATCAAGATTTATGTCAAAATTGACAGTTTAGGGCTCCATAAGAATTCCGTTTTTTCCTTGTAAATCAGTATTTAATAATTATTTTGCAGGTATTTTCTTATCAGGTGGGATCTTCTTTTTCGAATTGACAAGACATTTTCTGATTAGTTTATACAGGGTGGTCAAAAAATTATATTGAAAACGGTTCAAGAAAAACAGTTGAAAGTCAAATTTTTCCAATGGAATGGGTATATTATTATTATTTTATCTTCCGTAGCATTAAAAAATAATGCAATTTTGTAATAGGTTATCATTTTCTAAAATGCATAGTTTTCGAAATATCGTCATTATAGCTATTCGTGCCTCGAGGGCAACAGTTTATTTCCATTGAAATAAAAAAAAAATGTTTTTCATGAAACTAATAGTCTCCATATACAGGGTGGTCCAACGAAAAGTTTGCACCTAGCTTTTCTCTTTTTTTTGTAGTCGAATGCGAAAATGCTCGGACACGTCGATTTTGCTTTTGAGGGGGACACATTTTAAACATATTTTTCGAGCTGCGCCTTTAACCCCCTAGCGGGGGTGAGTAACAACCCTAAAATTTTAAATGGAAAGAGGGGTCTAATGACATATCATTTGAAAGGACACAAAATTGTCTTTCTAATGATACTCTATTTGTCGAATTTTACTAAAACAGTTAATACGAAAACGACTTTAAAGACATTAAGCCGATAATTTTGGTATTAATGAGAAATACAAATAAGTTTTAATTATTGCGAGTGAAAACACCTGCAATCGTTAGTACATTCCAATGTTTGTTAGTTTTAACATTGCTTTGTAAAAAAAGTAAACAAGCTGTTAAATTGATTTATTAAAACGTTACATTAACAAATGTTGAAAATGTGACCCATTTGATTCCATACAATAATACAGATTTTGTTCAAATCTATTTCTAACATTTTGTAGCATATCAGGTGTTATGTTTCTGCACTCTTCTGTAATGCGTTGGCGAAGATCTTCTATGGACTCGGGCTTCGTGGCAAAACATTTATTTTTTAAGTGCCCCCAAAGAAAAAAGTCTAAAGGCGATAAATCCGGTGACCTGGCAGGCCATTCAATTGGGCCCCTCCTTCCAATCCACCGTCCAGGGAACCGGTCATCTAAGAACTGTCTTACAGGAGCCACATAGTGCGGAGGTGCTCCATCTTGCTGGAAATAAAGCCGATCAGCAGTATGATTTTGGTCATCTTCTATTATTTGTGTTATTAAAGGATCAATTGTGTCTTCAAGCATGTTTAGGTACACTTCACCAGTTAAATTTCCATGAATAAAAAGTGGTCCTATAATATGATTTCCTAATATGCCACACCAGACGTTTATTTTTTGAGGATACTGGGTATGAACCTCACGGAATAAATGTGGGTTACTGTCATCCCAGTAACGGCAATTGTGCCTATTTACAGCTCCATTCAAATAAAATGTGCATTCGTCGGAAAAACAAATGTTAAATAATAATTGCGGATCTTCAATTAAACGCTGGCTCATTGCTTCACAAAATTGCAGCCTTCTATCAGGATCATCCTCATTTAGTTCCTGTACTAATTTGATTTTGTACGGATGAAATTTGTACGCTTTTAAAATTCGTATTATGGACGAACGGGAGACACCTGAGGCTTCAGCTAGTTGACGGGTACTTTGACTATGATCCATTTCAACATGCCCTAAAACAGCGACTTCCACAGCTTCATTTCTGATCGGTTTCTGCGGCTGGTGTTTTACATTACAGACAGATCCGGTATCTACAAACTTTTTAACTAACTTGCCAACGTACACATCATTCACATTTTTATCGGGATGTCTCTCATTAAATAAGCGAGCCGTAAGTCTAGCACTACTATTATTTTGAAAATAAAGTTTAACAATTTCAACTCGTTCTAGAATGGAATAAATCATTTTGTACGGTAAAAGTAAAATAACTTGAGAAGCAACCAAACTGAATCAATGAAAACACTAAAATAAACGGTGTAAATTCTTTTCCTACACGTATCTGCAGTTTTTATTTTAACAAAAAACGCAAACGATTAGTGAGGAATTTAGTTCTGATAAATAAGATAGTGTTTTTGAAATCCCGTTTTTCTTCAAAGTAAATAATTTAGAAATGATTGTAGTTGTTTTCAGTCGTAATAATTAAAACTTATTTGTATTTCTCATTAATACCAAAATTATCGGCTTAATGGGTATCATTAGAAAGACAATTTTGTGTCCTTTCAAATGATATGTCATTAGACCCCTCTTTCCATTTAAAATTTTAGGGTTGTTACTCACCCCCGCTAGGGGGTTAAAGGCGCAGATCGAAAAATATGTTTAAAATGTGTCCCCCTCAAAAGCAAAATCGACGTGTCCGAGCATTTTCGCATTCGACTACAAAAAAAAGAGAAAAGCTAGGTGCAAACTTTTCGTTGGACCACCCTGTATACATATATTACATATATGATATATAGAGCTAATAATTCTCCTCTTTTGAAATTGTTTGCCTGTCTTGTACCTTTAAATTTTATTTCAATGTAAAAAACTGTTATGTTGGTATTTACCACTTGAGTTCATTTCTGGGGTTTCCATATATTTTTTTTATACCTTACACTATATTACTTTACTTACCTGTTTTTATTTAATAGTATAGAAACCAAACTCCAGGTAAACAAAGTAATATTGTGTAAGGTATAAAAAAATATATATGGAAAAACCCAGAAATGAGCTTATGTCAGATATTCTTTTACCATTTTAGAAGAAGCGAAACACGTGTAATGTACATAAATTAAAAATAAAATTAGTGGAAATTAATAATTTTAATTTAATATGAATGTCCATGGACAGTTACATAATATCAAGTTTACAGGTTGGGTAGATGGGGGATAGATACTACATAGTTTGTAGGTTACTAAGATAACGTCCCATATTCCAAAAACCATAAGTTTTTCAACCTATGTTTTTAGAGGTAAACCACCCAAAAATTAGTTATTCCACATTCTGTTAAAGTTCTGATGGTAAAACCACGAACTCCCTGTATAGCATACATTTTTTTTCACATTGTTACATACCGTTATAAATCGATCTTTGCCATTTATTAAGAAAACTAAGATATGTCAAACAATTAGTTATATAAAAAAATTATTATCTTTTTGGCTTTTAGTAGCATTCAAGAACACAGAATCACAAACATTTCCCTGCGGAAATGTATCATTAACATTACATTAAAACGCATTTTTGCCTTGTATTTTAGACGTTTTTCCGAAAATAGAAAAAAATCTATATATAACCTTCAACTTTTTAAGGTTCGGGTTAAAATCTTTTTATTCTCTTCAGATCGCCCATGAGGTTCAATAGGTATATCCTTAGCGAGTCGAAATCAATATAAAAAGAATTCTTGTGCATTTCCTATGGTACCATTTCCACAGTCAACAATTAACTGAATATTGAGATCTATCAATTAGCTCCAAACATGCCGTACAATTATGTTTACTCTGTGACATACTTGGGAGATAATGCTAACGAGCAAACTTAAAAAGAAACCAAACTTCAGAAATCAAAAATAATATTGTAAGGACAACCTGTATATACGCAAATATATAAGTATATTATTTGTTTTATGTATTTAAAATTCTTTTACTTGCTATCCTAAACAATTTTTTTTATAACTTGATTAATTTCATGCTCTCCTACGTTAAAACACTTTTAGAATGAATAAGCGAACAAAACTAAAAACTACCTGCGTTTATTAATACCACTACTGTTGAATCGGCAACATCTAGTTTTTCGACGGCGTTTCAATCGGTGTTCAATGCTACGACGAAGGTATTAATTCGTATAGTCGCCGCAACATATGAGATGACGCCTGTTACCGGGTAGGTTTTCTCTCCTTACCCCTCAGGCGAGCATAGCGGGGCGCATTGTCCTTACCCCGCAAGCGACGACCCCCTCTCGTCCGGCGTTGCGTATCTTATTAAATATTTCAATCAACGACAACACATAACGTAGATGGAAGTGGAAAAGAAGATACTTATGTAGTTTGTTGAATGAGCCTGGGTAATTGTTATACTACAATAGATGTAACAAATACCTATTTGAAATTGGCTTGTTTAATAAAACAAGACTTATATTCCGAGAGGTTGTCTGTCAACCACTATACTTTCACCAGACGGCCGTTTCGGCGATCCACGACTCATCAGTGGTGATCGGTCAGTAGTTGACAGCCAAATTCTCGTAAATAATGTGGTATATACCCCACACGGTACAGAGATGTACATCTCTGTATTTCAAATATAGGCGGTCCCGCTTAAGGGAGTATCGGCGCATCTATGTGTTGGTAGTTGCTTTATGGGGTCAATGACCTCCCAGGCAGCCGATGTAGGAACTGTTGTTCACTCGACGTACTACCAACGAAAACTAGATGTCGCCAAACACATCCTTTTACATCTAAATACCTATTTCATTACGTTCATTCAATAAATAATTAATGTAGTAAAAAATGATGAACATCGCATATTCCCAATATTAAATGTTACCTGAAACAACACTAGTTTTCTTTAATACTTCTGTCCTGTAAATAATTTCAACAATAATAATTGCTATCAGTTGTTTTTGCAATTATTAACCTGCAATTTATGAACGGTCCTTGTATCGTAAAAAGAAATTTGACCATACCCTGTAAGCCTAATCTAGAAGATGGCGGTCCCTGTGATTAGGAAATTTGCGCATGTTGACGCTCATTCTCTCCATTCTCCATATCTCTGCATGTTACATGTTTCTACAGTGAATAGTCTATAATTCGTAATTTTGGTTGATTAATGCATAAGGTGGCAACTTTCAACTTTATGCACTAAATTATGAAAAAAATATTGATACACATGCCTTATACCATTGTCTACAATGATTATATATATAAAATATATATTTGTATTTTATATATTTTTTTGAACGCGGTTTTTGTTCCTTGAAAGTAAAAATGAGCATTTAGAAAGGTACATTACTAAAAACAATAGAAAGTTTCCGATGTATTTGGAACCTAAAAAGCTGTCACTTTTCGCATTATGCATTCAAGTTGTGAGTTGTATAAACACCTATATTTTGATATGCATTATCGATTCCACACTATGTATTAAGCATTGTTCTTTATGCATTAGGGAGTTAAGGCAAAGCCAGTGACGTATACGTAAACGTATCTTTTGACATCTACGCATGCGCTCTTTAAATTTATGATACGTTTAACGATACGAAGGCCGTAAACATATGTACCTCTACGCGTATCGTATACTTGAACCGATTGTTGTTGGAATTACATGAACTTGTACGAATATCTAGAATAGAACAACAAAAACTGTGAATCTATATTAATAATTAAGCTAAGCTATTTTGCAATAAATACTTTATTATTATTATTAGTAGTAGTTTATTTTGTAACAATTATAAACATTTTTCTGTTATTGTTTATAGGTATACATAATAAAATATATAGGTATTTGGTTAATGATTGAAAAAACAATAATATTAACAACATAGTAAATGGAATTAGAAAAATCTAAAAGTCTTTACGATACGTATTGGATGGCACCTTAACTCTATTTTGAATGAGTGCTTATCTATTGTAAACATAACCAAAATCTCACGTTTACGTGTGGAGATACGTATACGTCCTTGGTTTTGCCTTAACTCCCTATTTATCCGATATCCCTTATTAGTTGGCTAAAGAAATGCTATCAACTGATAAAAAATTGCCTATGCATGCAACTCAAAAGTACAATAGGTTATACCAAAGATTAATGTACACCATCTTTGATTATACCATGTGCGTATACGATTTTCGAAGGATGAAACTGAGGCCGCCATGTTCCTCTATTGTTGTGCCAACTGAAGCGGCACTATCTAATATGAATTTTCAGGAAAGAGATAGAAAATAAGCAAGCCTTAGAGATAAGGGATACCGCACAGTCGTATATCTGAATGCATGGCAAGTGTTACGCTTTTAATGCCGCGGCCATTTTTTATGTGCCAAACAAACAGAAAACTATGTGTGCATTTTTGATGATTTTATATGTGAAAAGTGGGAATAGAAATATATTTTGTATATTAATCAAATGGTACGTTGTGTGGCGTTTGGATACCCAAGTCGCAGTGAACAACGCTTTTCACGCAACTAGCACGAACAGGAGAACAATGCGTCGTAGAATTGCCTCAAATTATAAGTAATTTATTTATAGACGTAGAATTGTACAAATAACTAAAACTATCCACAGTTACAGGTTATAGGTAGTTATAATATATAAATGTTGATTCTTGTAATATTTGAACTGTGCCCCATTAGACTATTTATTGAAGTTTAAAGTGATTTTTATGTACTGTTTTGTATTTGTACCATATACACACGTATTTGTTGTTTGAGTATTTTGTTTGTTAATATTGTATTTTTATTTATGTACATACTGAATGTGACGATGCCAATAACTATTGTTATATAGGCAAATAAAGCATTATTATTATTATTAATATAGAAAGCCTAAAACACAAGTATCGTGCAAAATCTAACAAAACTGCTCGTAAACATTCTCATAAAAATATCGTAAAATTGATTGTTAATGTTTATAAGTCCACAAAATGAATTTTATAAAATAATATATTATTAAAATAATCAATATTTCTTTTATTTGAAATAAAACAAAATGCATATTCAAAACTGATAGTCACGACTCGTAAAAAATTGTATTTAAACTTTTTTTCTACTTAATTGTACCTCTTAAGGGCCACTGTCAATGGTAGAACATGGCGTTCTACTATATTGGCAATTCGCGCATGTGTCAAGCTCATTCTGATACAACTTAAGCTGTCTTTTGTGCGATAGATTTTGATATAGAGAGAGAGTTGATGCTGGGGGAATAGCAATGTCATGATGTGAGGATATAGACCTAATAGGATATACCAAAAAAGAAGTAGAATAAAAGTAAGGTTATAATATGAAACATCGTGTTTTATTATAAGAGTTAATGAACATAATTACAACAATAAATAAACTAATTAACATGGCGCAGTCAGTATAAGCTCATAGTAATAATTGAATGAATAATAATAAATAAGATTTTCACCATTTATAAATACACAATGGGTGATAATCGCGGTATTGTTCCGTTGTCGTTTAACCCTGCAGAACTAACATAAATTTTAGAACATTAGTACAAACATCGGTCTGTGGGACGGATTTATAAAATCATTAATTTTAAATAATTTTCGTTTCATTTAAAAACAAAACAAAATCACTGTTCATAAACAAACGTGTTTAAAAACAAGCTAATACAAATTTTATCAAAGCAAAATGCGAAATATTATTCGTAGACACACTAAATTTAAAATACCTATAGTAGTATATTTATTTACGATGCTAATATCTATAACATTATAATATCTACAACTAAGTAATAAACTTCAATCTTTTTGTGAGTTGTCGGTACCATGACCAAAACAATCACTGCAAGTAGGAATAACATGTTCTAAAAACAAAAATTTTCCACATTGCTCTGACACGAGTACTTCGTTTTACGACTTTTCTTTGGGCCACATTGGAAACATCTTCCAAAAGTTTTGTTTTGATGTGGTTTAATATTTTCGGGTTCCATTTGACACATTTCTACAATCCTCATTCGGGATAAACGAGGTACTTGCAGAACTGTTGCACGCCTTTTACTAACGATGAAAACATGACCAAATATCTATAATACTTGACGGATTTCGTGCTGCTTATTTTACGCCTGGCAAGTGAATAACAATATTTTTGACCCGAGTTTTAACTTTCTGATTCTGATGCTTTTTCCATTCCGTCAGTTTGTCTTTACCAACAAAGATTGGATCCAGTGGCCTTGCCTTTTTATTAGAATTATCCGATCGTTGGATAGAGTGTAATGTGCTTTTAACCACTGGTTCTAATTCTTGTTCTGAATTTTGATCGCGTTCTTCCACATGGTCTTCTTCATAGGAATCTTCTTGGTCATGTGGAACATCTTGATCATCATCTAGTTGTTCCCATAAACTCCGCAGGCGCTCTCGTTTGTTTTCGTAATTCATAAATAATAAAATGAATAATTTTATAGTCAAATATACAAAAAATAATAAAAGAAATATTACCTTTTCTTATATTTTAAATAAAAACACCAATACTAACATCGGTCTGACAGACCGAACTACGTATAAATATGCTATAAATTACGCACAAACACTTTACAGTTCAAAAACAGCTCAATCACTAAATAAAATTAGGATACTCAGCGGTTTGGCAACATCTACGGGCGGTGCGTTGGTTCAAAGGGTAAGTAGTGGTGAGTCGGTCTGTCAGACGGTATGTTAGTACTGAAGGGTTAAGGGCAATGTGCCTGAAAACTGGAAACTATGGAGGGCCAGATTTGAAAATTATTTAATTGCATCCGAAGTAAATAAAAAAGATGAGAAAACGCAGTGTGCACAGATGTTACATTACATAGGCGATGATGGTTTCAAAGTGTATACTACATTCACATTTGAACCAAATGAAATGGATAAATTAGAACCGTTAATGAAGAAATTTCAAGACCATTTTATAGGTAAGGAAAATGTAGCCTTCGCGAGGTACCAGTTCTTTACATATATACAAGAAGAAGATCAAAGCACGGAAGATTTCATAGTTGAACTCAAAAAGAAAGCTAGTAAATGCAAGCTCGCAAATCTACAAGATGACCTAATTAAAACAATGATAACGTGTGGAGTGCGAAATCCAGTTGTACGGGAGAGGTTACTAGAAAACGACTCACTCACATTGGACAACGCAATTGAACTATGTCATGTCATCGAGTCTTCAAAAGTTCGCAGTCAACTCATGGACCAGTCATCGAAAATAAAAACAGAAATTGATGCAGTTTTTACAAGAGGTCATGGTAAACAACAAGTTGTAAAAGACTGTAAAAAATGTGGTAAGAAAGAACATTTAATTAATAAATGCCCTGTTTTTAATAAAATATGTAACTTTTGTAAAATTTCAAATCATTTTGAAGCTGTATGTTTTAAAAAGAAAAAGTCTAATCTAAAATGTAAGAAAAATAACCAAATACGCGAAGTTGCAGAAACAATTGATTCAATTTCAAATGATGTTAGAGAATCTGAGGACAATAATTTTGTCTATGTGGGAAGTGTAAATAAAAATGTCTTAGCTATAAATGAACAAAATAATCGACAGTGGCGTGCTGATATTCAAATTAATAATAAAGAGATTAGCTTTAAAATAGATACAGGCGCCATGGCGAATATTTTGCCTTTCAGAATATTTAGGTCTTTGGGATTTTCCTATCATAATTTAGAAAAGACTAATGTTACTTTAAATTCATATACAGGGGACACATTAAAAGTAATGGGTACTTGTGTAATTTCATGTAAGAGAAATACTAATAGTCACGACCTAAATTTCTACGTTGTTAACTCTAATACAGAAGCCATTTTAGGTTTGGAATCGAGTATTAAGTTAAATCTAATTATTTGTATTTTTTTTTTATTTATATTCAAATTACAAACACCATTTAGGTAATAACATGTAACCCTTAACAAAATTAGAAACTAAATAACAACATAAAATTTACACTATACAAACAGACAATAATTTAGACAAGTAGAATTACATTTTAAAATATCTATAGATCAACTGGCAGACATTAACTGAAATAGAGACCTGATTTCATGAACACTAGTGCTGCATAAGTCGAGACCCTTAGCGTCTACAATCTGATTGCCAATCGAACACATTGCAGTCAATGGTGACAAGCTAAAGTTATCTATATGAAACATTTCCCTAGAGTTAATTCTTAATTGTATCTTTGGAACTTTAAAATATATTTGACTTATTAAATCACAATTCACTTTGTTTGTACAATTTATAATATTATATAAATATATCAAACATTGCATATTGCGCCTATCACAGAGAGTTTGTATCTTGTATTGCTGATACATTGTTTTGTATGAGATTTTAAACGGATAAACTCCATGTTCCCTCTTATATATAAATCTCAAGAACCTTTTTTGAACCCTCTCGATGTGGTCACTATGACAAAAAGCCCTTGGGGTCCAAATAACACATGCGTATTCAACGTGCGTACGGACTAAGGTGTTATATAACTTAAAAATTGTGGATAGTTCAAAGTTTTTGCTATTCCTCATTATAAATCCCAACGACCTATATGCTTTCCCAGTTATGTACTGGTAATGACTGTTAAACTTAAAGTTTGATTGAAAAAATACACCCAGATCTTTGATTTCGTGTTTCCTAACTAGGGATATGGAATTTAATGTGTAATCATATGTGATGGGATCTATTTTCCTTGTGAATGTTTGTATGGAACATTTGAGTACATTTAAGGTCATTGCATTGTTTTTGAACCAATCAGATATCGAGTTTAAGTCGTCCTGCAATTGTTCGCAGTCTTCGACGCTGTCTATGATTTTAAACAACTTAAAGTCATCAGCAAACAGCAGTCCACGAGACGCAAGTGCTATACTGGGAAGATCGTTGATGTAAATGTTAAAAAGTAACGGCCCCAAGTTACTGCCCTGCGGTACACCAGAAGGGTTAATGAATTCAGTTGAATGTTTACCCGCTACTCTGACTGTCTGTTTTCTGTTTGTTAAATGGGATTTAATAAATTGAATCGATTGACCTGAAAAGCCCATCCTTCCAAGCTTATACAGCAGTAACGTATGGTTCACTTTGTCAAAAGCTTTAGCGCAATCCGTGTATACGACGTCCAGCTGTCTACCCCGTCGAATAGCCATAGAAGCATACTCCGAGAAAACTAGTAGATTAGTGATTGTAGATCTCCCATTTATGAAGCCGTGTTGATCATCACTGATGTTAGGTTTCACCCATGCATAAATGTCAGTATAAAGAATGCGCTCGAATATCTTTGCTATGGTATTAAGTACAGTTATAGGGCGGTAATTGAGGATATAATAATAATAATAATAATAATAATAATAATAATAATAATAAAGGCCTTTATTGGTTCCTTTTACCATTTTTATGTATAGGCGTCACCACACCAATCTTTAGATCCCCGGGAAATGTACCTGTTTTGATTGCCAAATTAAATATGTGGGCCAAAGGTTCTGCTACAAATTCCACACATCCCTTGTATATATAATCTGGTATACCGTCAATACCAGAATGAAATGAATGAAAATAGATAATATTAATTCAAATGCTAAGGAATACTCTGAAATAATTAGAAATTACAAAGATTTATTTACGGGTATAGGTTGTATTGGAGAACCATTTCATATAAATATTAAGGAAGGGGCAAAACCTGTGGTACACCCCACACGAAAGGTGGCGTTGCCTTTATTAGAATCACTTAAAGAAAGTTTGGATGAACTCGAAAAACAAAAAATCATTCAAAAAGTAAATGGAGCTTCAGACTGGGTAAATGCACTTGTTCTTGTGAGGAAACCAAATAATAAATTACGCATTTGTTTGGACCCACGTGATTTAAATGAAGCAATCAAGCGTGAGTATTGTAAAATTCCTACACTTGATCAAATTACAAGTAAACTAAGTAATGCAAAGTATTTTAGCACTTTAGATGCGACTCAAGGATTTTATCAAATCCCTCTGGACGAAGCAAGTTCTAATTTATGCACTTTTAGTACACCACATGGTAGATATAAATTCCTAAGACTTCCATATGGTATAAAGTGTGCACCCGAGGTTTTTCAAACCAAGTTTAAGAATATTTTCGACATTGATGGTGTTGACATCTATATAGATGATATTTTTATTTGGGGATCTACTAAAAGAGAGCATGACGAACGTCTTAGAAAAGTTCTGAGTTTAGCTAGAACTCATAATGTTAAATTCAATTTAGAAAAATGCAAGTTTGGTCATACTGAGGTCAAATATTTAGGTCATATAATTTCGGACAAAGGAGTAAGTCCAGACGACTCTAAAATAAATGCAATTAAGAACATGCCTCGTCCAGAATGCAAACAAGATGTACAACGCTTACTTGGTATGCTTACATATATCAGTAAATTTATAAATAATTTCTCAAATAAAACGCTAATCTTGAGCAGTCTACTTAAAAATGAAACTAGTTTTGAGTGGCAGCCGGAACACCAGTCAGCATTTGAAGATATTAACAAAAACACCTGTATTACAGTTTTATGATGTAAGTAAAGAAACGGTGGTGTCAGTAGATGCTTCAAAGGCTGGTTGCGGTGCGGTGCTACTACAGAATAACTTACCGTGCGCATACGCGTCGATGGCTTTTACAGAAACTCAATGTAGATATGCACAAATCGAAAAGGAATTATTGGCAATAGTGGTAGGGTTAGAGAAATTTCATCAATTCGTGTTTGGAAAAAAAGTTATGGTCGAGACAGATCACTTACCTTTAATTAACATATTTAAAAAACCGCTCAATAAATGTCCAGCTCGATTACAAAGAATGCTTCTACAAGTTCAAAAATACGATTTCGATATAGGTAAAGTACAAACGCGGTAAAGATCTAATTATTGCAGATGCTCTTTCGCGTGCTTTCCTAAATGAAAATCAAAAATTGGATATGGATACTCAAATTTGAGATCATGTTTGTTTAATAGTGTCAGAAATAAATATTACTAAAGAAAAATGGAATGAATTTCAACGAGTCTCAAACAGTGATCAGGAAATACAAATGCTTAAAACAGTCATATTAAATGGTTGGCCTAATAATAAAAACTTGCCTATATGTGTTAGGAAATATGCTCAATATAAAAGTGATTTAACCGTGGTTGACGACATAATTTTTAAAGATAAAGCAATTGTAATACCTAAAGATTTACGTAATGAAATGCTGCAAAGAATTCATTATAACCATATGGGTGTAAATAAATGTCTTGCATTAGCCAAAGAAACTCTTTTTTGGGTTGGAATGACGAACGATATTAAACAAGTAATTGCTAATTGCGAGATTTGTTCAAAATTTTCTAAAAGTCAACAACATGAACCGTTAATGAATCATTCGATTCCACACCTACCTTGGAACAAATTAGGATGTGAGCTATTTGAATTTAAAAAGGACAAATATTTAATTGTAATAGACTATTATTCTAAATACATTGAGTTAGAAAATCTTGAAGCTGATACGACAAGTCATAATATTATAATTAAGTTGAAAAGTATTTTTGCTAGGCACGGCATACCATTGACTTTGGTATCAGATGGGGGACCTCAATTTACTTCAAAAGAATTTATACAGTTTTCGAAAAAGTGGGAATTTGATCATATAGTTACTTCACCTACTAATGCTAGAAGTAATGGTATGGCTGAAAGAAACGTGCAAATTGCTAAAAATTTATTTAAGAAGACTTTAGAAGATAATAAAGATATTTATATGTCACTTTTACTATATAGAAATATGAAAGTTGATTTAAATTATAGTCCTGCCGAAATTTTAATGTCAAGAAAACTAAGAACAATATTACCTATAAAAACTTCTGAATTAAAACCCTATAAAATTAAAATAAGTAAATTTAATAAATGTTTAGAAAATAAAGCTGAAAAGTCCAAAGTCTATCATGATAAACATGTTAAAGCTCTCAAACCTCTAAATGAAAATGATAAAGTATTTGTTCAACTTCAACCTAAGGGTCTTTGGACACCAGGTATTATTGTAAGAAAAGTTAGAGATAGAACATATGTAATAAAAATGAATAACGGCAAGAAGTATTTTAGAAATAGAAGATTTATAAGATTAAGCAGCCAGAGACAGGAAGAAAACCGTTCTTCATTTTTATTTCCTAAAATTGTAAAGGAAGGGAAAGAGGAAAAGAAATGTTATTTAGAATTAGAGAACAGTGACAGTGTGAATAGTGATAGTGAAAATAATATCGAAAGTGATAATGATACTGAAAGTGTTTCAATGGAATCCACTCAAAGTGTAGATGTAAACAATGAAAATTTGTTAAATGTTAATATTAGTAATGAGTCAGATTCTGAGGCTGCTTATATTCCTGTTATACAGACTTCCTCAGGTAGAATGGTTAAAGCGCCTCAGAAACTGAGCCTTTAAAGAAAGGGGGATGTGAGGATATAGACCTAATAGGATATACCAAAAAAGAAGTAGAATAAAAGTAAGGTTATAATATGAAACATCGTGTTTTATTATAAGAGTTAATGAACATAATTACAACAATAAATAAACTAATTAACAATGAGACCCTTTTACGGCGTTGGGTATTTGGAGATTCGGTCTAACTGCAAAATGTAAACATTCATAAACACGACAGAATACAGCTTTATTATTTAACGTTAAAAAAAGGCTTATTAGAGTATTTATGTAATTATTTATTTTATGGTCACAGCGTTGCCGATCATAACGCATGCGCAAACATCCGAGAAAACATAAAATTTGACAAAATTTTCGGTATTTGGTGAAACTAAGATTTACCACTACTCGCTGGCGTCACAGGATCGTCACCCAACAATACGGTAAATCTCCATTTAACCAAATCTCCTTGGTACATGGGAATAGTGTCCAAAGATAGATAATATTATGGGCTATATTTGTTCAAAAGGAAAGATTTTTAGTGCCTTTTTTTCTCAAAAAACTTCCTAGCGTCAGGCATAGTTATATTGCACAGCTTATACCTATGCATACTGACTTACGTCTCCCACTCTTGGGAGATGGGAAGAGTGTCCAACTATAGATAATATTATGAGCTATATACATTCAAAAGGGAATTGGCAAGACATATTTTTTATAAGTGCCTCTTTTTATCAAAAAACATCGTAGCGTCAGGCATTATTAATTATATCTAGTGACAAACCACACGTATGCGGCGAGTGTGTGATGGCCGTTCAGCTTCAAGATTGTGGAGCTGCGCGTTGCGCGTGCCCTGCACTTATGACTCAGCATTCCTTTTTAGGGTTCCCTCTAATCACCCCGCCTGGGGAGAGGAGGATAAAAGCTGTCCTAAACATAATCAGTCCACCAATCTGCCTCTGGATAACCGCGTCCAGAGGGTGCACCATTTGCGGTCGAAATATAAATAATACAGGTAAACATTTGAACTTAGCGACATGGAACGTCCGCACGCTCATGGATACTAACCCAGTAATAGACTAGGACGACGTACGGCAATTACAGCCCATATAAAACGATTCAGTAATGACATTCCTGCATTAAGTGAAACCAGAATATCAGTAGAAGGTCAATTGAAAGAACATACTTTCTTTTGGAAAGGAAAAAACGACAATCAATCCGGTATCCATGGTGTTGGATTTGCAATTAAAAATGACCTAGTTAGTTATTTGGACGAACTACCATCTGGCATAAATGAGAGGTTTATGACCCTTCGCATCAAACTAATAAGCCGGGACTGGCGACCCACAATTATAAGGGCGTACGTGCCAAACATGGACACCGACGAAGAATTAAAAGAGAAATTCTACTTGCAGCTGGAGTGCTAACCAACGTTCCTGACTCCGACAAAATCATGTTGCTAGGAGACTTCAACGCTCGAGTTTGTCGAGACTTTGGTCTCTGGCCTAATACCATCGGCAAAGAAGGAATAGCAAAGTGTAACTCGAACGGTCTATTGCTGCTAACCAAATGCGCAGAACAAGATTTTGTTATTACAAACGGACTTTTTAGACAAAAAGACAAGCTATTAAGACGACATGGCAACATCCAAGGTCTAAGCACTGGCATATGATCGACTATTGTACGACACGGTTAAGAATATACGCTTTTAAATGGGCTATCCATATAAAAGTGTATCATTCTTAACTGTGTCGTACTATACGTAATTGATGGCGCTCGTGACAGACATGAAGTGAACAGCACCAAAGCTTTAATGAGTGCTAAATAAATAAATAATCGAGCGAAACTGTGTTTCCCACAACACCTGCAAGACAAGCTCCCGGAAGAATATCCGGATGATATTGAAGAATACTGGTCGTTATTTAGATCCGCCGTGCTCTCTGCTGGTAAGGAGACGCTAGGCTATGTGCAACGAAAACATCAGGATTGGTTCAACGAAAATGATGAAGAGATACAAAGACTAATCGACACTAAGCGTAAAGCATTAATCACCTGGCAAAATGAGCGCAACTCAACATCAAAAAAGCGTCTCTTTCAAATGGCGAAGTCTGAATTACAACGAAGAATCAGTGGTGGACGGCTAACTCGATCGATCGAGCCTTCTTCCATGCCACTAAGACCATTTACTGCACAGAGTCTTAACCGCACTGCAAACCAGAGATGGCTCTTTAGAGAAGGCGGTAATTGTTTGAACGGGATCCAGTGTTGCCATGTTATCTTGTTGATGCCTCATATGGATTTTCTACCCTCAAATATTTACTATTTTCTGCTTTGTTATGTTACGTGTAAAACTTCTCTTGTTAAAGTTTGACTGCTTAGTCCACTTTTACTAGACAAAAATAACTAATTTATTTTAATGTACGATAGAACACTTTATTTCTCTTTTCAATGTCAAACAATAATAATAATCAACAACAAATAAAAACCATTATAATTATGTACAAAGTATTTAACATTTCTCCCCCTCGTGAAAAAACTCAAGTTTTTTCAACCTCTAAAAATCTGCATATTTTTGTAACTGGGCGCTTCAAAATTCCATGTTGTGTTTTCACATCAACTACTCTGATCACGTTGTCTCGTCCGGGGTACGTAGTCTGGATTCGTCCTATGGGCCAAGCATTACGTGGAAGTGTATGATCAACAACAAATACTATATCTCCTATTTTGACAGAATCTGAAGTATTAATCCATTTTGCACGTTAGGTTAAGGTATGTAGATATTCCTTCACCCAACGAGTCTAAAACATATCTGATAGCCTCTTCGATTTTTTCCAATAACGTCTTAAATCTATATCTTCAGAAACATATGTCAGTGGTCTGTTGTTAACAATTATCTGCTTCAGCAAAGAGAGTTAAAAGAATTTGATCATGTGGTGTTTCAGACTTCAAAGTTATATTGAGCACTTTTTTAACAGAACCAATTAAACGTTCCCAGCAGCCTCCCATGTGCGGACTGCCTGGTGGTATAAAACTCCATTCAATTTTATTCATTGCCATTTCATTTAAGATCTTATTTTTGTCCATTTCTGCAAAACATTTCTTCAGTTCTTCGCTAGCTCCTCTTAAATTAGTTCCATTATCTGAATAAAATCTCTTCACCTCGCCTCTCCTAGAAATCATTCTTCTGATAGCCATTAATGTCCCATTTGTAGTTAGCGAGTGTGCGATCTCTAAAAGTATCGCTCGTACTTGCATACATGCAAACAACACAGCCCATCTTTTTTCTTTATGTCTTCCAACCACAACGTATATTGGTCCAAAATAGTCAATTCCACATTAAGTAGGGTAGGGTGCGGCAGTTTGGTACGCTTTTTTTCGGTAGCCTGTACTGAGTAACAAAAAACAGTTAATGAACAGTCATATGGGGGAATAGTTATGTACATATATCGGCAATTCATTTTTATAAGTAAAATTAAAAATATAGAAGCAGTTTTAATGGAAAATTATCCTGAGACAAAGTTAGTTATTTTCCCAATGTGCCCCACCATGGGGCAGTTTGGGACCATGGTGGGGTGCTTTGGGACGATGTGGGGCTCTTTGGGACAACTAGCCCCAAACCATCCACCACCCTGGAGTCCATTGAAACTGCTGGCTAAACTTATTTAATTTATTAAACAAACAAAGCATACAACTTACAGCTAAATTAACCATCAAAAATATTTCATAATATAGCAAGGAAAATGTGTCACTTTTAACTTAAATAAATTTAAAGCACATTATAATTCATAAACGAAACATCAAAATTTATGTAGGAAGCCAATCTACTAGTACTACCCGATACTTGTGTTGGTTTTGGTATTTTAGCCACTATGTCTCTTTTAAGGACCGAACTAATGTCATCCAAAATCGGATAGAAAAAACCATAGTTACTTTTTTTTCGCAAGAATTTCACTATTGGTTCATCTGGATCACTGACATCTTGAATGCACCCTACGTAGTAATATATGGTTCTCTTGGTAGCAAATTTAACTAAAATAAAGTATCCTACTTCAATTTTTGTGTCATCAAGTAGTCCTTCTATTTCGTAGTCTTCGTTCATATCTATATCTGAATCCGATGGAAGATCTTTCACTTCATAAGGCGCATCTGAATCACTTGATGAAGAGCTTAATTTTCTTTTGGAAGGTTTAGGCTTTATCTTTGGTGTTTTCCCATTCTTACTTGGAAATTGATATTTAACTGATGAAGATGAACTAGATTGCTCTTTTATGTTTTTGTTTTCCAATTTCACATTTCTAGAACCATTGCTGTCCCCTATATTTCGTTTCACACTGTTTGCCTTTAATTTATTTTCCTCCCTTCTCTGTGTGTCTAGCTCAATTTCATGTTTCTCAGGCGTGCTGGTGTAGATTTTTGATCGACCTTGCTTACGAAATGACTTTTTCCGGTTTGTTTTCAGTGTTGGATATGATCTTATGTCTTTTGGACTGAGAAACTGTTTATTTTGAATTTTAGGTAAATTTCTCACTTTAACGAAAACATTTTCTGTAAGAGAAGCGAGGAGTGAAGTAACAAACTCTTTAATATTTTCATTTTGATTTCTGGCAGGAACTAAAACTTCATTGCTTATAATGTTAATTTTTGAGGAACTTCTGAAGTCAGCATTAAAAGAAGTGGTAGCTTCGTTTATTTGCTTATCTAGTTGGTTATCTACTTGGTTTGAAGTTGAAGGTTCTTCAAAACTTCCTCCTTGGTGCAAAACACCAATAAAATCTGAATCATTAAACACAAGGGAATTGATTGGCCAAATTTGCGGAAAGCTCTCGTTATATGGAGCGGAGTAAATGACAAGAGATAAGGATGAGCGGTAAGCTGAGCTATATCATAAATTGTGATTGCTTTTCCAGGATTACTCAAAATGTAATCGTTGAATGCTGTCTTACATCGACTCTTGAAAGGACCGTATATACCCACGTCAAGCGGCTGCATCTTGTGGGTGCAGTGCGGGGGAAAAGACAACATGACAATTCCATTTTCCCTGCAATAATTGATTGCTGCCAATGAAACATGCGTTTCATGATTGTCGACAATCAAAAGCACTTTGTTATCAATGGAAATGTTCATATGTTTATTTATGTGCTCAAGCACCTTAACAAAAATTTCTGCATTCATCCATCCAGTCTTCGATGCAAAACCTATGGAACCGGGTACTGATCCAAACATAAATGCATCCTTCATTCGGACTCTTGGATATATATAAACAGGAGGAATCGCTGAGCCTGTAGCCGAAATAATTCCACAAAATGTTACCAAATTTCCTCGTTCGGCTGAAACACATTGGCCGACCTGCCTTTGTCCACTTTGACTAATTATCTTTGGAGCCTGTAACACGGTTGTTATTCCTGTTTCGTCCAGGTTGAGCACCCGATCTGGAGAAAATTTGTATTTTTCTTGGACGGTTGCATAGTTTTCAAAAAACAATTTAACATTTGCTGGATTAAAAGCGGAGGTTCTTGCAATGCTAACATTTTCAGGCTTTCTGTAAGATAGTTTTGGATGCCTTTTCATGAAGCTTCTCATCCATTCTTTTCCAGCCTGCTGATTTTCAGACCATTTGGGAGGAAATGTTTTATTCAGTGCGTTTGCATACTGAAAACTTAAAGATCTAGCATTGGCGTATGTTAAGCCAAAGTTCATTGCAGAGGATGTTAAAAAGTATTGCTCCAATTCGGATTCTTCCAACGCAGAAAAAACCTGTCTAGATGCGTATTTTGACGATTGTGAATTCTCTTCCTCACTAAATGATTCATTTCCTGACTCGTTTTGTTGCTGAGAGTGTTTCAAACGCATTGCTTTTACATGCCTGTGGAAGGTAGTTTTTGTTATGCCATACAATGAAGCAGCATCTCGTACTTTCCTTCCTTTCTTCACTACTTCCAGAACGGCTTTTTTAAGCATGCTACATTTATTTCAGCACGATCTGTTTTTCGTTTATACGTTCTAACCATTCTGTAAAAAAATGGTACCTATGTGTTTACAAAATAATGATTAAGAAGTGCTAGCCTAAAATTAATTTTACTTGAAAACCTACGACTTATTAATATGTATTTCCACTTTACGGAGGCACCTGTATTTAAATAATCGATTTATTTTCTAAATTATCTAACCTATCAGCCGTAATACTACTGTAATAATTAAGGTTTACTCTCAAAATATTAGTGGGGTAGATTGGTACATTGTCCCAAACTGCCCCTACAAATTTGTCCCAATCTGCCCCAAACAGCATCATCGCGTAAAATATAAAACCATTCAGTTGCTGTTCTAGTTGAGTTTTCTGTCTATGCCCTAAACTTAACCTCACACATCCTAGATTATTGTAGAGAAACACGAAAGTTATCATGCACTATTTACCTACTTTATATTCTTACAAATAAAATGTTATAATACTTACTTTGGACACACACTTTTTTTCAAACGTGATAAAATTTAAACGCGCTTTCAGATTGACTTGCTTATTATGTACATTCGAATAACACTGATTGAGCAATACTGTAGCGCCGCAGCGACAAATTCAGTAAACGATAAAGCGGTAAATTTGAACTGTCCCGTAGTGCCCTATGTACCAATGTGCCCCATCCTACCCTAAATGGTTTGATTCCTGGTTTCAATCTGAATGCAGGTATCTGTCCCATCATTGGGTGTTCAGGTTTCCGTTTTCTTCTTTGGCAAAAATTACAATTTTTAAATGTGTTTTTCACTGCGGTTCTTCCTTTTATTATCCAGTATCCATATTGTCTCAAATTGTTCAGTACTGTCTCAATACCAAAATGATTGTTTCGTTCATGGCAATATTGGAGTAATAATTTTGTAATTGCATCTTTAGGATCTAAAATTACAGGATGTTTGGTTTTTTCTGCCAATATACTGAAGAACTATTAATTCTACCATTAATTTTTATTAAGCCATCTGAGTCAAGATATGGTGACAGTTGAAATAATCTAGAACTGGTGGAAATATTTTGTTTTGCTGATAATGTCTTATATTCTTCCTCAAAGGTTTGTAGTTGGCTATATTTTATAACGCATGCTCAGCTATCTCAATTTCATTTGCAGTTAATACTTCAGGTAAGTTCATTTTATCATTATTTACACGACGTTCTAATTGATGTACATATCTGTAGGCCCATGCTGTGGTTCTCACTAGTCTTGACCATTTTGAAAATCTTTTTACATCTGGTATATTTATTGGATAACTTATTAACACACCTACCAAATTAACCTTCTGCTCTTTTATTGCTTCTTCGTTAATCTCAATATGATATGGTGTATCTTGTATAGGCCAGTCTGTTTCAGGTAATTTGAGAAAATTTGGTCCCGTAAACCAAGTTCAATGTTCGATGTAAATCTCGTAACTTGGTCAGCCGTATTTAGTTCACTTGGTATATAGGTATATCCAGTTGTCTGTGGACGTCAATTCTTGTACTCCGATTCTGTGAGCTACAAAAGTTTGTAATTTCTACCATCCCCTCTGATCCAAGATAAAACTGTTTTTGAGTCACTCCACAAATAACATTTTGTTATATTTAATCCAATTTCTTTTCTTATTGTGTCTAATAGTCTGCTACCCATAACAGCAGCTTGTAATTCTAGACGTGGAATAGACATAGGTCTGAGTGGACTAACCCTTGCTTTTGCTGTCAAAAATACAACTTCGTAACTTTCTAGATATCCAATTCTGAGATATTTATTTATTTATTTAGATTACATCTACCCAGACAGAAACACATCCAATTACAGGGCAGGTACATTACAAAACGATAAAATTAACATAAATACACGTTTCAAAATTATAAAAAATACAAATATTGCAATCGCAAAAAACAGTCAGAATGGTTTAACAACAAATATTTATGTAAAAAACACTTTTTTAATATAAGATATGGTATTAAAAAACACATCAATATCGGTACTCACCGAGTCACAAACAGAACACATCTCAAACAATGGCGAAAAAAGCAACAAGTTGGTACGTGCGGTAGGCAAGTAAAAGCTAGAACCATAATTACGCCTTCTCATATGTGGAGCATGAAAAGGTACCATTGAAAGTAGGTCCGGAGAGTCAATGACGCCATTCACGATCTTGAATAGGAACAGAAGTGAGGCATATTGTCTACGCTTATCAAGAGGTACAAAATTAAAACGACCCAGAAGTTCATCATGGGGAAATCCCATGGTTGGATACACTCCGTCACACTTAAACCACAAGTATTTCACAAATCTTCGCTGAATCCTCTCTAAGCTATTCGAGTGCAACGCATAACCAGGACTCCACACAACAGACGCATATTCCAATTTCGATCTAACGAAGGAATTATACAGTAAAATAAGAGTTTTAGGTGACACAAAATGCTTTGTATTTCTCATAACAAAACCCAGACTCTTATAGGAAGACGAAACCACATCAATCACATGCCCCACAAAACTAAGTTTAGCGTCAAAGAGCACCCCCAGATCCTTAACCAGCAGGACATTCAGATCATTCTGCAATTGAAGACAGTCAGAAGCTGAGGTAATCAGTGAATAAACCTTAAAATCATCAGCAAAGAGTAGGGAGCGACATTTCACGCCATTAACAATGTCATTAATAAAACACATAAATAAGAGGGGACCCAACACAGAACCCTGCGGCACTCCAGATGTTGCACGGATAATACCGGACTTGAAACCACGGTACTCCACATACAATTTACGTTCATGGAGATAAGTAGACAGAAATTTTAAAAGATCCACAGATAAACCAAATTCCGAAAGCTTTTGCAGCAGAATTCCGTGGTCAAGCCTGTCAAAGGCTTTGGTAAAATCCGTATAAATAACGTCAACCTGACCCCCGCTATCCAAGCTTTCTGCCAAAAACTGGCTCAAAATAACGAGATTAGTAGCAGTGGATCGGCCAGGAAAAAATCCGTGCTGAATAGGCGTGATGAGCCGCTTGACATGATTAAACAAAACTTCATGCAACACGATCTCAAAACACTTGGCAAAATTCGATTGTATAGCAATAGGCCGGTAGTTTCCAATATCCTTCCTATCACCTTTTTTGAAGATGGGGCTCATCCTAGACAGTTTCCAAAAATTAGGAAACTCATTATATTTCAATGACAGATTAAATATAGTTGAAATCGGTTTAGCGAATGCGATATGCTACTGATCCAAAAGCTTCTTCACTAGTGCCATTAAAAATATGTATTTCTATAACTTCTGCATACGGTATATTAAATGAATAACATCGGTTTATGTTTAAAATCGTAATTTCCTCTAGGAGTTTTAACCATATTTTCCAGGAATCATATACACTTTCTGGTACTGTTTCATCCCAATCAATTCCTGATCTCCAAATTTTTTGCAATATGATTCTGCCTTTTATTGTCAAATTTGTTAAAAAACCAAGTGGATCGTATATTGACATAACGATTTTTAATACTTGACGTTTCGTTGGTTTTACATCGCTAGATATGTCATTGTCAACTTTATTTAAGTTTAATTTAAAAGTAAAACTATCCGTTTCAGTATTCCACCAAATTCCGAGAAGTTTTTGATAAATCTTTGTCCATATTTTTATTTGCATACATTTGAGATACTTTCGGGGAGTTTGACAACCAACTGACTACGTTAAACCCACCTTCTCTATGTAGTTCAATAATTTCAAATATTTTGTTAGCAGCTTCGTCTTCTGTGGAACATGTATCCAAATAATCATCGACATAAAAATTCTTTTCTACATCATAACTGAAATGTCTGTATTTTTCAGATTTCTCTTGCATTAAGATTTTTAACGTATTGTACACTAGAGGGCGAACAAGTTGCTCCGAACGTCATGACTTGCATTTCGTAGATTTCGAGATCTCTTGTTTGATCCCCATCTCTCCAGAGAAATCGTTTAAACAGACTCCGTTGCATTTTGCTGCAGCATCAAATACTAGACGAAATTTGTCGGGTTTGTTGGGATTGATAACGCCGAAATGAGGTAAGTACCATATTTTATTACTCTTTCTATTTATTTCATCGAAACCTAATTTCTTTATATATTCTTTGAATAACTAATCTTGAATTTTGTGATTATATTTTTCGAAATATAAACGATCTTTTTTCATTTTTGTTTCAACGCATAGAAGTCGATTATACGCTGTGTCCCAACTATTCGGTAAGTTTATGTTGTAATCTTTCCATAACAAAGCTGTTTCATATCGATTTTCTCCGCATATTTTCTTAGTCGATTCCTCGAGCATTTTCATTGCTCGAATTTCGTCTTTATTTGTCTTGTTATTCTTTAACGAAACACCAAATGCGTCATCTGAAAAACTCGCTCTGATCAATTCCTCTAACAGATCATCTGAATTGCAAATGTGGAAATTATAGAAAACAGATGAATTAATTTGATTATCATATTTCTGGATAATTTATGCATAATATGTTTTGTCTTGTAATTGGGCGTAAGCCTGTTAGACATAATAAAGATTATTATTATTATTATTCCCGTGAATAGTCCATCCAAGGTGTGATTTTGTAGCAATAGGTCTATCACTTCTTCCTTGATATCTTTCTAGGAATCGTCAAATTGATATTATTTTGACCTAAAAGTAAAACTGGTTTTGCATTTATCATATCTCTAATAGGCAAATGTCTTAAGTGGTAGTCATTTTTTTTTTTTTTTTTAAAGGGTCCGTACGACTTAAGTCCCCGGTTTCACTGCAGCCTCATGGGCTTATTGTGAAAGATCCCCGTATATTATGCCACCCAATCCAGCAGCCCTGTACCCTCCACTAACTTGTGGAGTTCAGTTATGTGTTGGGTGTCAATATCTGCTGGCGCAATCAGCGAATGCCCAAATATAGCGTGTCTTCTTCGTTGTAGAACTACACACTCACATATTACATGGTAAGCTGTTTCAACTGCCCCATTACACAATCTGCATTGCAGGTCCCCATTGTACAGCCCCATCTTATTTAGGTGGTCTCTCAGAGCGCAATGCCCAGTAAGGAGTCCCATAGTTATTCGCATCTGACTCCTGCTTAATGATAGCAGTTTTTCAGTGCGTTTTGTTGCGACACCAGGTATAAACCTCTTCCCATGCTCCTGCTTGGGAATATGTTCCCAATATCTCTGGTGCTCGTTTTTGGCCCAGCACTTGAGGAGTTCCCTCGCCGTTCCTTTAGACAAGCCCAGCACAGGTTCCGTGCCAGTATATGTGGTTTCAGAGGCTTGTCTAGCCAGCCAATCCGCTCTCTCGTTGCCTTCTATTCCCGAGTGCCCCGGGACCCATACTAGATTAACCCTGTTGTGGTCCGCCAGGGCCCTAAGTTCTGTTTGGCATTCCCATACCAGTTTGGTTGTAACCTTCGGGCTTCTCAGAGCCCTTAAGGCCGCCTGGCTATCTGAACATATATTGATTCGCTTGTTTGTATAAGCCCTCAATCTGTTTAGTTTTGCACATTGCAGAATTGCAAACACTTCCGCTTGAAATACGGATGTGTTTTTCCCCAGTGAGAATCTTAGATTCGTGTTCCTTGTCTCACTGTATATTCCTGCACCACTTCCACTTTCGGTTTTTGACCCGTCTGTAAACCAGGTTATCCCTCTCAGTGTCCGTATGCAGTCTTTATCATAAACTTCGCGGTCCAGAATATGCACATCGAAGTTTATGTCAAATTCAAATTTTGGTATGATGTGGTCCATGGGCATGTCTATGATGCCATTCCCAATACATACGCCAATTTTGGTATGTCCCCGATAAGTGGGTACAGTTCCTACCAACCCTCGCAGTCTAATGAATGCCGCCTCCATCCTTACCATGATGTGCAAGGGTGGGAGGTTCAGCAATACTTCCATTGCGGCTGTCGGAGTAGTTCTAAAAGCGCCCGTCATTGCTAAGCAGGCAAGCCTCTGTACCCTGCCCAACTCAGCAATGGCGGTATGCTGTTTCGTTTTCGTCCACCAAATCAGCGACGAGTATGTTATCATAGGTCTAACTACCGCAGTGTACAACCAGTGCATCATCTTTGGATTTAGTCCCCATGTTTTCCCATGAGAGCGTCTGAGTAGCATAAGCGTTCTCTCCGCTCTTGCTCTGGTTCTTTTAAGGTGTGCGGTCCAGGTAAGCTTTGAGTCTAGAGTGACCCCTAAATACTTTACCTCCCCGGACATTTTTACGATTTCACCTTGAAGGTACAGTGGTCCCAGTCCCTCTGTTTTCTTCCTCCTGGTGAAAGCGATCATTGCTGACTTTGACGGGCTCATTCTTAGTCCCTGTTCCAAAGTCCAGCTTGTTGCTTATATCAAGGGCCCGTTGCATACGTTCCCTTACTATGCTATTGAACTTTCCCTGGACATGTATGACTAGGTCGTCTGCAAAGCCCAGAACCCCAAATCCTTCATTGTCCAGAACTCTTAGCAACTCGTCTATAACAAGGTTCCACATCAGAGGAGATAGTACTCCCCCCTGCGGGCACTCTCGTACAGGCTTAGCTATTATTGTATCCCCCATTACTGAGGTACATACCATTCTTCCTTTAAGCATGCAGTTTATCCACCTGCAGTAAGTCGCATTGATGCCTCGTTGCCTCAGTGCTCCTAGGATTGAGTTCGTTAAAACGTTATCGAAGGCTCCCTGTATGTCCAGGAAGGTTGCAAGTAGAACCTCCCTGCTCTCCAGGGCGTATTCCGCCTTACTAACTGATGCAGCGCTGTTTCAGTCGACATGCCGCATCTAAACGCATATTGGTTCGGGTGTAGTGGCACTATGTCCAGAGCCCCGTCCCGAATATGTCTATATATTATTTTTTCCAGCGTCTTTAGCAAGAAAGACGTTAGACTTATTGGTCGCATAGCCTTTGCCCCTTCCTGTCCGGATTTCCCAGGTTTGGGTATAAATGCTACTCTGCTTATCTGCCAACTTTTTGGCAGATATCCCAGTGCCAGACTGCCCCGGAATACCATACACAGGCTGCTAATCAGGGAGTCCCCTCCCTCCTGCAGCATTTTTGGATAAATGCCGTCAATTCCCGGCGATTTATATGGTTTAAATGCTGTCAAGGCCCATTTGATTTTACTACAATCTATCACTGTCTTTGCATATTGCCAGCTCTCTCTGGTAGCCTTTATTTTGGGTCCCAGATTCGTATGCTGCCAATTTTCCAGTGACATATTTGTAATTTCGCAGCCGGGAAAGTGTACCCTCAGAAGTTCTCTAATAGTATCCCTTCCCGTATTTGTGAAGACACCGTTTTCTCCCCTTATAGTCGTAATGGTGTCTCCTGTTCCCTTCGCGAGAATTCTACCGAGTCTGGCACATTCTGGAGTCCTTTCTATGTCCTCGCAGTACCTCCTCCATGAGTCTCTCTTAGCTTTCCTTAATGCTTTATTATAGGCTGTCAATGCCCTGCTATAGCAGTCCCATTGACCAGTCCTTTTTGCATCATTGAATTTCTTTCTAACACTTTTCCTCAACCGAGCCAGCTCATAGTTCCACCAGGGTGTGTTCCTATTTGAGCTCCGTCTCAGCTGGGGGCAGTTGTCATTATACGCAGTAATGATGGCGTCCTGTAAGTGGTAGTCATTATAACATGCCATTTTTACGGTCTGTTGTGGCAAGTTCAATCTTTTTACTGTTCGTACATTTTTGAGTTTAAACATTTTTGAATGTGGTTCAATTCCGGAAATATCCATACTAACTGATTTTGAGTCACTATGATGTTTGGAAATTTCATTTGTCCATTGCATACAAAAAGGTATAATTTGTCCTGTCAAACCCAGAGCTTCGGACACTTCTTCATCTATCAAACTAATCGTTGAACCTTCATCTAACAAAGCATATATTTCTTTTACTCCATTAGAGCCATAAATTTTAACCGGTAAGATTCTCAACAGAACTTTCGTATTGGTGTTGATTTGTAGAATTTGAACTTCATTTTCAATTTGTGTCGCTGGAACTTGCTTTTCAGGAGTGTTTACATTTTCGTTTTCTACATTCATGCTGTCTTTATGTAAAAGTGTATGATGTTGTCTTCTACAACCGTTTATGCCACATTGTTTCTTAAATCTACAATTTATCTTTTTGTGATTACCTTTCAGACAAGCGAAACAAACTTTAGTTTTGGAAATATTGGACCATCGCTCTTCTACATTGTCAGATAGCATTTTTGGACATTCGAAAATTTTGTGAATAGTCGTTTCCAAACAATAAAGACATTTTCTTCCTTGTGACGTGTGCATAGTAACATGACGATTTTCATATTTTCTTATTGGTGCATTTGAGTTGAGTTTGAGTTATAACACTTTTTTGGTGAATATACACAACAGATTCCAGCTGCTACTGATGACATCCATTTTTCAAAATCAATTAAGCTATTTGCATTTATGTTCACATCTGATTCTTCTTTTTGTGCAATAATTTGTCCCCATTGAATTTCCAAACTGTTCGGTAGTTTGTCTATTAGTTGTTTAGCTAAAAATGGACTTTCCATGTATAGTATTGTTCTTGTTCTTGTTCTGGATGACTGCAGTGCTTCTGACCACTTCCCTGTTTGTACACAAATTGCGATTCCTGAGCAGTCATCTCATCGGATCGAGCGTGATCACAGCGGCGCACGTACGACAGCACTATCTTGGAGCATTGAATCGGCGCCACTTTACATAGAATTTATGAGATATTCACGTAGGGTCTGTCTCGACCCAAGTATAGAGGTTTGTGACAGAAATTTGAGTCTGGCCATTTGGGAGGCTGGAGAAAAATCTAACATGCTAAATTCAAAAAGTTTTTATTCATCCCATCGTGACGGGCAGCCATGGTTTGACAACGACTGCATTACCGCGAAAAAAAAGGTTATAGGGTCCTTAAAAATTTGTAAATTAAACAATTTCGAAGAAACTTCAAAAGAAAACTATTTGTATAACAAACGCAAGTATAAAAAATTGCTGAAATTGAAGCGAAAATTTTATCAGAATGGTGTATTGAGAAAACTAAATAACATTAACTCTTCTAGGGATTTCTGGAGCGCAATTAAGTCTGTGTGCCCGCGTAACGACAAGCCGACTTTATCTGTGAAGGAATGGGAAGTCTTTTTTGAGGGTACCTGTAGCACTGCGATTTCATACACTGGCTTATTTTCGGATGCACGTTGTAACCAGCTCGATTTCGAGGTTACTTATGAGGAGCTTCTACGCTCGCTTAATCATTGCCGAAATGGCAAGAGTCCCGGTATTGACGGTGTGTCGTATGAGTTTTTGAAGCACCTTCCCACAAATTGGCTTCTCTATCTGTGGATTTTTTAACAAAATTTTAGAAACTCAGAGAGTGCCGAGTAACTGGAATCAGATTGCTTTAACAATGCTGCATAAAAAGGGTCCGACAAACAATCCTTCAAACTATTGGGGTATTGCCCTCATTAATTGCATAACAAAACTATTTACGCATATTCTCAATGAACGAATAGCGACATGGTCTGATCGCTATGGGCTGCTTCCCGAAGGTCAAAATGGGTTCAGGAAAGGTAGGGGTTGTCTCGACAAAGTGGATAATTTTGGGGTTTCCGTAAAACCTTCTGACACATCTCGCTATACCATCGGTCTCCGTCCCCGGTATCCTGAACTTCCGCTTCTTGATCTCCATCTTCATCATTGGTAACGGCATCCACCGCAGGAACTGCGCGCGATAACGCATCCGGTACCACATGTTCTGTGCCTTTCCTATGTATAATGTCGAAATTATACTGGCTCAACCGCAACGTCCATCTAGATATTCGCCCGACAGGATCCTTTATATTATATAACCATTTTAAGCTATAGTGATCTGTAATGACAGTAAATTTTGTTCCTTCCAAATAGGGTCTCAACTTTTCTATGGCAAAAAGGACCGCAAGACATTCCTTCTCGGTCGTACTATATTTCCGTTCATTTTTAGTCAGAGATCTACTCAAATAACAGATAACGCGCTCTTCCTCATCTTGAACTTGAGTCAACACCGCTCCCAAACCGTAATCCGATGCGTCCGTTTGCACTACAAATGGCAACTCAAAATTGGGACAACTTAGCACTGGTGCGCTTATTAAATGTTCTTTGATGGTATTAAATGCAGTTTCACAACTTTCGCTCCATTCAAATTTCTGATTTTTACGTGTTAGTGCCGTTAGAGGCGATACTACTGTAGAGAAGTTTGGTATAAAACGCCTATACCAGGAAGCTAATCCAACTAATCGTCGAATCTCCTGAACTTTCTTGGGTACCGGGAATCTGACAATAGACTCGACTTTCTCTGGGTCAACCATCAATCCCGCAGCATTCACCACATAACCTAAATACTTTAATTCGTTCTTACAAAATATGCATTTCTCTCTATTCAGTGTTAGGCCGGCACTCTTGATTCGCTGTGTTACCTTGCGAAGAGTGTCCAAATGCTGCTGAAAGGTTGGGGTACAAATAATAACGTCGTCCAAATACACAAAGACGTACTTGTTAAGATCCTCACCTATAACTCTGTCTATCAATCTTTGCCATACCGCAGGAGCACTATGTAGGCCAAAAGGCATACGTTTAAATTGATATAAGCCTCTGTTAGGCACGGCGAAGGCCGTTAAATGTCGACTTTCCTTGCTGACCGGTATCTGATGATAAGCACTCTTCAAATCGAGGGTCGTCAAAAATTTACCATCTCTCAGCTTATCCAGTATTGCACTCACATACGGAATCGGGTAAGCGTCCGGCTCACTCACTGCATTTAGCTTCTTGTAATTAACACAAAATCTCCAGCTTGTGTCATTCTTTTTCACCATTACTATAGGCGATGACCAGGCGGAAGTAGACGGTTCCACAATATCATTCTTCAGCATCTTATCGAGTTCCTCATTTACATGTTTTTGCAGGGCAGGTGAAATCGGGTAATACCGCTGTTTAATTGGAGGCGAGTCTGTTTTAATAGTTAGCTCGACTAGGTTAGTGCAACCCAATCGGTCTCCCATATCCCTAAAAGTGTCTTCGATAACGCCATCCAGCTCTTTACGCTGTGCTTCCGATAACGATTCATATGAGTTTATTGCGCAAATCTCCATATCTGTATCATCTTGCCTAAACTTCCATTCGCCAGCATACAAATCCGGAATAATGTCCATTTGTCTCCAGAAATCTATACCCAAAATTAGCTTATGTTTCAAAGATGGCACCACCAAAACACGAATCACTCTCAGTTTACCCTGCAGGAGAATTGGCAGGTAACACACTCCCAGAGCCTGACAGGTTTCTCCATTGGCCACTGTGCAAACCTGACGTTCGCTCTTATTCAAGTGACACAATCCGCTCAGCATTTCCCAACCGGGTCCTCCCAAAACGGTTCGAGACGCTCCACTATCCAACAAAGCCAAAAATTTTCTATTGTAGATAGATACTTCTAAATAGGGTCTGGTGTCGTTCTTCGCATGCGCCAAAATATATTCCAGAATCGGTCGTCCGTCATAATCAAGGTTATCAGTGATCGCCACGGAATTTCCACGCGGAGTCACAGGACGATCTACTGCGAGTCCGCTGGTCCTTTTTTTGAGCAGCCTGGACAGGCACCAACCGTTACACCTGGCCTTCCACATCCAAAACAAAACAGTTTTCTTCTTTCGCGACATTGTCTATATCTATGGCCATCTCTGCCACAATTCCAACATTTCCTTGTTCCCGACTCGGCGTGAAAGGAACCCGAATCGTTATTCATCGATACGCTGGCTACTTCTTGACGTGGTCTTCGAAAGTTCTGAGTATTGCTCGCTCTGTAAGCCAGGTCTGGCTCAACCAGATACCGAGGATTCGTCGGCGGCGGACAAAACGTCTGGGTGTGCAGCTCCGTAGCTTCTATGGCTCTGCTCAGCGTTAAAAGACGATCAATGCTCTCTATGAACAGATGAACTGCCAGCTGCTTCTGTATGTAGGGCAATAAATTTCCTCGTATTATATCCACTCGTTCCTTTTCCAGTGGTTTCTGTGTAAGGCGTGAAAACATATTCTCCATCGTTGCAACATATGTCAGTACTCTCTCCTGAGCCCCCTGTGTTCGACGCAAAATCTCCTGACGAAGCGTATGCTCATAATTATACGGCTGAAAATCCAACCTCAGTTTCTCCAAAAGTTGATCCCAAGTCTCAAATCTGTGCATCCGAAACCAACACAACGCTTCACCCTCAAATAATTCTGGAGCAGAACGCAGTAACTGCTGTTTAGAAGCTCCTCTTGACACTCTGAGTTCTTCCAATCGTTCCATGAATGCGCTCACGCTACTGTTACCATCAAATCTAAAATTCCATCGAGCTACATCTATATTGTTTCGACTTCGTTCTTCCATGACGTAAGTAGGGTTCATCTGTCGGACCGGTGAAACATCCACATCCGGTATACGCCGATCAACATCGTTATAAGTTGAGTAAACAAGGTCACCCCTTGGCCCCCCTGATGGTGTGGTGTGATATCGCACTGACTGCCCATAATCTCTTGTATCAACTCGCGGCGCCCCGGGACACTCAAGATAAACTTGGCGCATCCGATCCATATGTCTCGTACTCGTTGGATTTATCTGCTCCCCAAACCTTAATGAGTATGCCTGAAGACTATCGAGGGGTGGCAATTGGACATTGCTCACTCCAACGTTCAGAGGTGCACCGGAAACCCGTTCCTGATCAAAACCTGGCAACGCAGATGGCAAAGACGCCGTACGTCTGGGCTGTGAAGCCTCCACATTATCAAGCCGCAGCAAAGGAACACTCCTCACGCCTTCATTTCTTCGGTCACTACCCCGGGTAGTTCCATAAGCTCCGTTATCATCCTCCAACGTTATCAAATTGGGGACCGGTTCATCCAAAATTGAAACTTCAGCCTCCCGTTCTCTTCTCTGCTCCCACTGGACCGTCAGCCGTTGCTTCAAGGCAATCACCCTCGCAGAGGACGTAAATTTCTCCCGCAGCTGAACGTCAGTTACCGCATGAATCCTGTTAATCCGCAATTCCACATGCAAAAGTCGACTCAGTATTCTCCTGTACTCGTTCTCCCTGTTCTCCTGATTAAATCCCTCTATCTCCAAGTTCAAACTAATCAATTTATCCGAACAAACAGTCAGCTCCTGATCTGCATCCAACTCCACTCCAACCGGTGCCAGCGTCTCTCCCTCTCTCTCCATACGAAATGCCTCCCTTAAAGCCGTGCGCTTCTCCTCCACTGTTCTCCCGACCGGTAATCCTCTTATACAAAGCTCATAATTCAGCTCATCACTCAAAAGTCTATTAATATCCATAATGGTGTTGGAAGTTAATTCCGCAAGAAACGATTAAAGTAAATTTCAAATCAAAATAAATCAAATAACAACGTAAGTAATTCGAAATATATTTTATTTTATTCAATAAAACAATTTGTGTGCTTGCGCACACACCCCACCCCACGCAAGGGAAAAAAAAACCTACCACAACCAAGCTAAAGCTCGCACGCAAAACAATCGGGCTCTGGAACAACCAGACAAGAAAATCCCACACAGGACCCCCAAACTGACAGACCTATCTAAAGAAATATGTAACTCGTGTTACCAGGGAAGTGTGAGTCACCAAACACGGAATCAGACTAATAATGTAGGCACTTTATATAAAAAACTCTTCGGTAAGTAAATGCTTCTATATCATCAATAACATTTACAAATAATTCGAAAGAAAAAAAAATTAGGTAAGTACGCTTTCAATAATCGCCTCACTTATCCAAATACAGCACAAAAGCAACAGTTGAGTTTGTCAATTCAATTGCCTTTTAAGAAAAAAAAATAAGAATAATAAAAAAATTCAGGGCTACTATAAATCAAGTGTATCTAACAAAACAGAAACTATAAAGTTCTCTGAAAATCGGCAAAAATACTACCTATACCACGATGGGCGCCAAAATCTTTGCTACGCTTCTGCGAACCTTTTGTAATTTCGGTGCGCAGCAGCAAGCAAAACAAAAATTCACGGGTGGCAGAACTAAAAGAAAATTTATTTCCTGATCCTTCCTAAATCAGAGATGGCATTATCTCCTTATATTATCATCGATCCTTTTACTTAATGGCCTAGCTCAATCAGAGATTTTGCGTCGAACACAGGGGGCTCAGGAGAGAGTACTGACATATGTTGCAACGATGGAGAATATGTTTTCACGCCTTACACAGAAACCACTGGAAAAGGAACGAGTGGATATAATACGAGGAAATTTATTGCCCTACATACAGAAGCAGCTGGCAGTTCATCTGTTCATAGAGAGCATTGATCGTCTTTTAACGCTGAGCAGAGCCATAGAAGCTACGGAGCTGCACACCCAGACGTTTTGTCCGCCGCCGACGAATCCTCGGTATCTGGTTGAGCCAGACCTGGCTTACAGAGCGAGCAATACTCAGAACTTTCGAAGACCACGTCAAGAAGTAGCCAGCGTATCGATGAATAACGATTCGGGTTCCTTTCACGCCGAGTCGGGAACAAGGAAATGTTGGAATTGTGGCAGAGATGGCCATAGATATAGACAATGTCGCGAAAGAAGAAAACTGTTTTGTTTTGGATGTGGAAGGCCAGGTGTAACGGTTGGTGCCTGTCCAGGCTGCTCAAAAAAAGGACCAGCGGACTCGCAGTAGATCGTCCTGTGACTCCGCGTGGAAATTCCGTGGCGATCACTGATAACCTTG
Organism: Apoderus coryli; assembly: GCA_911728435.2. Lineage (NCBI taxonomy): Eukaryota > Metazoa > Arthropoda > Insecta > Coleoptera > Attelabidae > Apoderus > Apoderus coryli. The sequence goes on along the minus strand of OU452204.1, from coordinate 1,278,284 downwards.
ATTATGACGGACGACCGATTCTGGAATATATTTTGGCGCATGCGAAGAACGACACCAGACCCTATTTAGAAGTATCTATCTACAATAGAAAATTTTTGGCTTTTTTGGATAGTGGAGCGTCTCGAACCGTTTTGGGAGGACCCGGTTGGGAAATGCTGAGCGGATTGTGTCACTTGAATAAGAGCGAACGTCAGGTTTGCACAGTGGCCAATGGAGAAACCTGTCAGGCTCTGGGAGTGTGTTACCTGCCAATTCTCCTGCAGGGTAAACTGAGAGTGATTCGTGTTTTGGTGGTGCCATCTTTGAAACATAAGCTAATTTTGGGTATAGATTTCTGGAGACAAATGGACATTATTCCGGATTTGTATGCTGGCGAATGGAAGTTTAGGCAAGATGATACAGATATGGAGATTTGCGCAATAAACTCATATGAATCGTTATCGGAAGCACAGCGTAAAGAGCTGGATGGCGTTATCGAAGACACTTTTAGGGATATGGGAGACCGATTGGGTTGCACTAACCTAGTCGAGCTAACTATTAAAACAGACTCGCCTCCAATTAAACAGCGGTATTACCCGATTTCACCTGCCCTGCAAAAACATGTAAATGAGGAACTCGATAAGATGCTGAAGAATGATATTGTGGAACCGTCTACTTCCGCCTGGTCATCGCCTATAGTAATGGTGAAAAAGAATGACACAAGCTGGAGATTTTGTGTTAATTACAAGAAGCTAAATGCAGTGAGTGAGCCGGACGCTTACCCGATTCCGTATGTGAGTGCAATACTGGATAAGCTGAGAGATGGTAAATTTTTGACGACCCTCGATTTGAAGAGTGCTTATCATCAGATACCGGTCAGCAAGGAAAGTCGACATTTAACGGCCTTCGCCGTGCCTAACAGAGGCTTATATCAATTTAAACGTATGCCTTTTGGCCTACATAGTGCTCCTGCGGTATGGCAAAGATTGATAGACAGAGTTATAGGTGAGGATCTTAACAAGTACGTCTTTGTGTATTTGGACGACGTTATTATTTGTACCCCAACCTTTCAGCAGCATTTGGACACTCTTCGCAAGGTAACACAGCGAATCAAGAGTGCCGGCCTAACACTGAATAGAGAGAAATGCATATTTTGTAAGAACGAATTAAAGTATTTAGGTTATGTGGTGAATGCTGCGGGATTGATGGTTGACCCAGAGAAAGTCGAGTCTATTGTCAGATTCCCGGTACCCAAGAAAGTTCAGGAGATTCGACGATTAGTTGGATTAGCTTCCTGGTATAGGCGTTTTATACCAAACTTCTCTACAGTAGTATCGCCTCTAACGGCACTAACACGTAAAAATCAGAAATTTGAATGGAGCGAAAGTTGTGAAACTGCATTTAATACCATCAAAGAACATTTAATAAGCGCACCAGTGCTAAGTTGTCCCAATTTTGAGTTGCCATTTGTAGTGCAAACGGACGCATCGGATTACGGTTTGGGAGCGGTGTTGACTCAAGTTCAAGATGAGGAAGAGCGCGTTATCTGTTATTTGAGTAGATCTCTGACTAAAAATGAACGGAAATATAGTACGACCGAGAAGGAATGTCTTGCGGTCCTTTTTGCCATAGAAAAGTTGAGACCCTATTTGGAAGGAACAAAATTTACTGTCATTACAGATCACTATAGCTTAAAATGGTTATATAATATAAAGGATCCTGTCGGGCGAATATCTAGATGGACGTTGCGGTTGAGCCAGTATAATTTCGACATTATACATAGGAAAGGCACAGAACATGTGGTACCGGATGCGTTATCGCGCGCAGTTCCTGCGGTGGATGCCGTTACCAATGATGAAGATGGAGATCAAGAAGCGGAAGTTCAGGATACCGGGGACGGAGACCGATGGTATAGCGAGATGTGTCAGAAGGTTTTACGGAAACCCCAAAATTATCCACTTTGGCGAGTACATCAGAACCACCTTTATAAGCGGAGTAGATTTTCGCACGGAGAATTGTTAGGAGCGCGAACGGAATGGCTTATGGTCGTGCCTCGAAGGAAGAGGACGGAGATAATAAGACAGAGTCATGATCCGCCAACTTGTGGACATGCTGGTGTGGCGAAAACGGTGGACCGAATCCTCAGGACGTACTATTGGCCGAAACTTAGATGCGACGTAGCAAGATATATTGCAAGATGTGTAACTTGTCTTCGCACGAAACCCGAGCAAAAGAAGCCCATAGGATTTATGTTAAGTAGTCAACCAACAGCCTCTAGGCCTTGGCAATTGATTAGTGTGGATTTAGTTGGACCGCTACCTCGCTCAAGGTCTGGATTTTCATATATTTTATCGGTTTGTGACTGTTTCACGAAATTTGTGTTACTGTTTCCTTTAAGAAAAGCAACTGCTCCTGGAGTTGTAAAATGGTTAGAGGATCATGTGTTCTTGGTTTACGGAGCGCCTGAAAGATTGATAGCGGATAACGGCCCACAGTTTACTTGTCATTTGTTTAAAAACACCATGAAGCAGTATGACGTCGAGGTTAAATATTCAGCAGCTTATAACCCTCGTGCTAACCCTGTAGAACGAGTACATCGTGTAGTAAAAACTATGCTATCTGCATACGTGTCGGAAAATCATAGAGATTGGGAAAAGTACCTAGCAAAGGTTGCATTCGCAATAAGATCAGCTAAACATGAGGTCACGGGTTGTACACCGAATCTCTTAAATTTTGGTCGTGAAGTTCGAATCTCTGGAAAAGGAGAAAATGCCTTGGATGGAGTTGGCGATGATGTCGAACCGAAAGTAAGATCCACTGAGTTGAGAAAAATATATGTTGACATACAGAAACGTCTTAGACATGCTTATGACAGAAGTAAAAAGAATTATAATCTTCGTCATAGAGATGAGAGATTCAATAGAGGACAACAAGTGTGGAAGAAAAATTATGTTCTCTCGGACGCGGCAAATAAATTTACCGCCAAACTTGCAAATAAGTTCGTTGGTCCCTACTTGGTACATAAGGTGTTATCACCGTGGACTTATGAACTCGTCGATTCTAGGGGAAATAGTATCGGTTCATGGCATGCGAAGGATTTGAAGGCTCATCCTCCGGATGACGAACCCGAACAGGATGATTAAGCGCTTAGAAGATACATCGAGAAAAAAAGTTTCTAAGAAACTTTTCTGTTGAGGGTAGAGGGGAGTGACGCCGCTTGGACGAAGATCGTGTCCAGTCTGTCTTGCACGACACCAACCTTGGATGACTAAACAATGCCAGGACCCTGCTCCGATGAATTTGACTGCCTGCACTGTATCAGACACGTGCGGAAATTCGCTTCTACCGACTGTAGCAACTGGGTAATCCTTCGCACAACTCGTGCCCCTGACTCAGGGTCTGACAAACGCTTCAGCCGCTCCGCGGTGATGCTGAGGGTGGCTTTTGAGGCCTAATCGAAAACACTATTATAATAGCCTCATCCGAAATGGTAAGTAATTGAAATGTGCTGCCCTTATTTGTTGAAAATATTATACTTCACGAAAATTGGGTGGATTATTACTTCATACACCTTTCAGGTAGGACCCTCCGAAACCAAAATGAACGAGTACCGTCTTAAGTGTCAAAATCTTGCACCGTCAGCCTGCCCCCACGTCAGATTAGGGCTGGGTGATAATGAACGTCTTCCGTGTTCCTTTTCCCATAAACACAATCACAACATCCCCGTGTCTGCGAACCATAATTATTCCTCCGAACCGGTAATTACACCGCTCATCGAACGATCTCAAAATGAGTAATTGAATAAATCGGACACGAATCTACGACCAGCCGAAGACCAAAACAACAACAGTAGGTCCCAAGATAAGAAACGGAATAGTCCAAATGTTCCAATACATCCCTCAATTGTCAGCTGTCTTTCAACATATCAGATTATTTATTGCAAATAACCCCAATTAATAACAACAATTATTTATTATTGTAAACAAAGCAGAAATTTTGATATTTAATGATATTTTTAAGAAATAGGTAATGAAAATATATATATATATTTTATGGATGAGCAAATTCATAGTCCAGGTCAGCTATTATCCAGGCACTATGTGAAGATGTAAACAGTGGTCAACCGTAAGAAGGTACGCTCAATCAATTTCACAACCATGTTTCTCCCTGAATGAACTGTTCGTGCTATTAAATGATTCTCTTTTCCATTTCTTTTAGGTGCAAACTTGTTGGATCCATGATCATCCCCAAAGTTATGACGCTCAGAGCTTGTTTGGTACTGTTGTTGTGGTATTGCGTGTCATCGCATTTATCTGGATGCTTTTTAAATAAAATTAAGTAGTACAATAGTAGCGAAATTATTCGTTCATGATTACTTTAAGGTATGTTACGATTTTATAAATAAATATTCATCATATGCATTGAAGATCTCTCATTCCGCCAGTTTAAACAGTTATATTTTGTGGAAGCCTTTAGCCCGTAACAAGTTGCGCAATTCAACTGCATCTCAGACTGAAAAAGAGCAAAGTGTTCGCTATATTTGTCGACTTTCGTAAAGCCTTTCCTTCTAGATCATCCTCTTATGTGGCAGAAATTATACGACATAGGCCTGTCCTCTAATATTATTAATACTCTGATAAACTTCTACAAGAGTGCTGCTTTTAAAGTCAAGGTGAAAAATGAATTTACTAAGAATTTTGGTATCACCCAAGGCGTTTTGCAGGGAGATTCTTTGAGCCCCCTTTTGTTTTCACTATTTTTGGCTGATATAGAATGTTTTTTTAAAGAAAATGGGTCGACGGGAGTTAGCATTGACCATGATACAAACATTAACATCCTGCTATATGCAGACGACCTAGTTATTCTCTCTGATTCTGAAATCGGGGTAAGCCGCTGCTTAAGGAACCTTGAGAGCTATTGTCAGATTAATAAACTCGAGGTAAATGTCGCAAAAACCAAAATAATGTGTTTTCAGAGAGGAGGTTTTGGGGCTGTCAGTGGAAACTTCAAATATTTGTCAAACCCCATTGAAATGGTGAGAGAATTTGTTTACTTGGGGATAACTTTCTCTGCTTCATCCCTTTTTCCGAAGGCAGCTGCGGTTATGTCCACAAAGGAAACTCAAGCTACAGGCAGGGTTTTGGGACTAATGGCGAATTCTCGACTAACATCGTGGAAAGCCAGAATGCAATTATATAACTCGCTGATTTTGAGCATATTAATGAATTGCGCGGTAGTATGGGGTCTTAGATACCCTGATGTAATCGAGCGGGTGCAAGTTCAGTTTTTTAAGCGATTGCTCCTACTGCCTAAAACAACCCCAAACTACTTAATTCGAATTGAGACAGGCACTGTAAAGCTTTCAGTTATGCTATTCCAGCTAACACTGAATTGGTTGCAGAAGCTAATGCTGATGGACTCCTCCAGATTTCCTAAAAAATGTTTTTTTGCGACAAATAAGCTTACTTGACACGGATGTTGATGTCAGATATAACTGGGCAGCACAGGTGAAATGCATGTTTAACTATATTGACCGTGGTGACCAGTTTGAACGTCTAACAGTCGCACAACTGAAAAGTGAAAAGCAGCTCTATTCGGATGAATTTAGGGACAGGTGTTCTGGTGAGGATTTCCATTTGGCCACGCTTTCGAGTTACCCACTATATACTGCGCCTAATATTCCCAGCTCCGCCTGTCAGAGATACCTTCAGCTCGACATGCATATAAATTTTATTAGGATCATAGCACAACTCCGTTTGGCGAGCAAAGTATTCCTCAGTTTGTCTGTCCGTGGTATAACTTATCAGATCCAGTGTGAGGAGATTTGTAGTGTGTGTAATCTTAAAGTCAACCAATCTATCCAGCATGTTTTGTTCGAATGTGTCCCCTTGTCATGTATCAATGAGAGTTCCGAGTATTTCCTTAGATCGTATCTCGACTTCAAGACTGAACTGTCTAAAAGTAACACTAAGTCAATTAAGACGATATGTTACCACATTGAAAATGTATTGAAGTTACGCTCCTTCTTTATTAATGAATAGTGGTTAATTATTATGATATTAAGTGTCTTGGATAGGGCCTAGTAGTATGCATTTTTTTGTTTTTTTTTTTAATTGTTATTTTCTTTCTCGTATTTTATATAAAACAATTCACTATTAATTTTCAGGGTAATAGCACGGTATGTAATAGTATAATATATGAATCGCATAACACTTATTTTATATGCATTGGTTAGTGTTTGGTATTGTATTGTATTGTATTGTATTTATTGACCTTTATAAGTACATTGTAGTACATAGGTAAGTCATTGTAGATATTGTTTACATGATAATAAGAACACACTTAAAACACTTTAATATACGAGTACATACAAATTCTGGCTAGGTACATAAGTAAATCACTTAAAACTTATACAATTAAGGTACATATTTCATATGTCGTACTAGCCTCGAGTTTCACAATTTTCACAAAACTCCTGAAGCGTATAAAAAACACCACACCATCAATTAGAAAACATTTCAGTTCTTCATACATATGTCTCAATTCCGCAGAGAACTCAATCCTCCTGCCATAAACCTTGCCACGATCAATCTTGGCTTTCCTTAAGGGAAATGCCACCTCGAAACACCATCTCAGACGGGACCAGAAGCATTCAAACGCTAAGTCAACAGCGTCCGATATAATCGGCATGGAGTTATTAAAATGAAAATGAAAGGCAAACTCCTGACACGAAGCGTCGTCAAACTTTCGGAAATTGAAACACTCCGTTATATGGTTCGCAGGGACCAGAGGCAGCAGTTTTAGGTGAGACAGCTGCCCCAGGTGATCGGAAAATCCCAGATTAACATTTCTCGTCTCCACCAAATGGGGACAGTTAGTAATCACATAGTCAATCGTGGACGAAGCCATGACACCATTGAGCATTATAACCGTTCTTGTTGGGCTTGCTACCAATGACGAAAGCTCAAACGAGGTCAATAAATCACGAAGGGATTTATCTTTAATTGATCCATCACCCCAATCAACATTAAGGTCTCCACAGATCATCACCTCCCGAAAAGATTCTGATGCCTTTATTATTAGGTTAGACAGTTGGTTAAGGAAATGATCAAAAACCCCTGAAGGGGATCTATAAATTGACACAATGCAGAGGCGCTTATTATACGCAACAGCAGCGCACTCGAAATCTATTTCTATAGCATACTCATTTAAAAATTGAACAGGTTTAAAAAACTTAATAATATCCTTTTTAATATAAACAGCAGAGCCACCATGAATATGCTGGCCTCTACAAAAACTCGACACTAGCTCATAATTTTCTATGTATGTGGATTTAATCCTATCTTTAGACAACCAATGCTCAGTCAAACACAAAACATCGACACTATTGCTATTTAAATATAACTCAAATATGCTAATTTTATTTAACAGGCTCTGCACATTAATATGCAGAATGCTCGTTAAATCATGTTCACTGAATCCCTGCTCAAACTTCGGGACAGGGACGAAAAAAATTATTTAAGGTTTTAAAGATATAGTCAGCAATTTTATATTTGCCACCCCTGTTTAAAGAGAGGCTTCTATTTTGAGAGATAAAAAAATGTTTTGAGCTTACAACTGAATTAATATTAATATATTTAAGTGAACTTACAGTATTTTCAGATACCAGTTTATTATAGTTTTGAATGTTAAAGGCATCTGCAAGGTTACAAAATACTGGTCTGTCTCTCCACAATGGAACGGAGAAAAACAAAATATTGGTTCTTAAAGAAACACTGATAATTGTACTATATATCATACTAAGAGCCTGATGACCGCGGAGAACATCCATGAGTCCGCCAGACACGATGACAAAATCGTTGGAACCAAAATCAGTAGACAATTTCACCAAATCACTCACTATCATATTCAGTCTAGCGTTGTGTTTCACAAAAGAGATTACTTCGTACTTATCACCACATAATCTTCGGAGTAGAGCAGCAATATCAACCACCGTACTATCTCCAAGTATCAGCATTTTCCTCCTAGACATGTTTTCAACAGATTGATTATTACTATTGTCGGAGGCCGACGAAACCATTATGTTATTGATATCAATATTACTTGAAGTATTACTAGTTTCGCAATTCATATATGGCTCTGTTTGCGTTTGAATTTCTGTTAATTTCTTAGAAACCTGCACTGCAAAATCAGATCTTTTAATGATTGTTTGTGTAGATGTGTCATTCATAGGTGACTTCACCGCAGCAGACTTCTGCAACAAGCTATTTTCCAGTTCCAGTTCCTGTATTCTTAATTTTTGATTAGCGATCTCTTGAGTATAACTCTCCTCCGCCTCCGTTGCATCAGATTGGAAAATATTGGATTGGCGTCGAATTCTTTGGATATATTCATCCTTAAGCCTAAGTTCTTGCTGTAGTTCTAAAATAGTATTTCTCTGTTGTTCAGTTTCAGTTTCCAGCTTTAGGACTTTGTCTGTTTTGGCACATAGTTTTGAACAGTAAATTCTGTTCTTATTTAAAAACGTTGCCTCTTTCCATTTGGTAGAACAACTTTTATGGAAGAATTTTTCACACGATAAGCAATACAGAACCTGCACTTCATCCTTCCTGCAACATTTGAACCTCTCCATTCTGGTAAATTCAGAGTACGGATCTGTTTCCTGAATTGTAGGTATCAATAATAATTTTAACTTCACCTATCTAGTGACCAAATTTAAGTACCTAATTGTATCTGTCGGCCTATAGGTACTAGCAAACCAGACAAAAATTAAGAGAGAAAAAACTGATAATATTTATTTATTTTTATCTATTTATTTATCTTTGTTTGGCCGGCATATTTTAGCTTTATTCAATATTACCAAGTTAATTAGATAAATCACTCACGCCAAGTTGTATCACTATGTTCAAGAAAATTTTCTGGATTTTTTGATATGCAACACTTATATTAACTCGCGCAAGAAATTCAGTAATTTGTATTAATACATAGTGTCACAAAATTTAAGTACATTTATGGGAAAAGAATAATAATAATGGTGGTTATGGTTGTCGTTGATTGTATTTATAATAGATATTTTTGTTTTTGTTCTTGTAAATTTTACATTGTACACAAACATTTTGCTGTAAATTTGTAAAAAATTTTATAAGCAAATAAATTGAATTGAATTGCATCAAGTTGCTTCATAGTAAAAAGATTGCTGACACTACATGAAAATTTTATTATTGCATCGAAATCACCTTCTTTTACATTTGGAAACGATTGGATTTTTGTAATTAAGGAATCTATTATTTGCTCACTTCTTCCAAATCGCATTTGTAAAGTTTTTAATATAAGACTTACATTTGTAGGATGCAACATCATACCTCTAACTGATTCTAAAGCTTCACCTTTCAGAGATCTTTGCAACTTCATCATTTGTTCGTCTGGGGTATATTTGCAAATTTCTGATCTTCTCTTAAATTGACTAATAAAGAGTGGCCAATTAGCAGGAGTGCCATCAAAATATGGAAGATCTTTATCCATTACCGGGTGATGTATAACGTTTTCATTTACTGTCGGCTGAGAAACTTTTTGAATTACGTTTTCTAACACATTACAGTCTATTTATATCACTATTTTCTGATTTATCATCAAGTTTTTCAAAATATTCTGATTCTAAATTCTCTACCCAATTTTTCGTTTGTTCATAAATAACCGGTTCTGGTAATTCTTGAATACCAATATTTTCTTCCGAAAGTTCACTCTTTTCCTTTAATTTTCGCGATTTACTTTCCAATTCTAATATCTGTAGTTCATAATCTATTTCTTGTTTCTTTTTTAATAGTTCTAACTTTCGTTTTTGTTCTTCCATATCTAGTCTTACTTGGGCTGAAGATTTTAACGATCTCTGCTTTTTTCAAATTTCCAAGATTTTCATAAAATTTCTCTATTTCTGCTGTTGAACTGTATTTCCTGTTGATTCAGGAAGCGTGAAGGACCACTTTGTTAAAGTTTGACCGCTTAGTCCACTTTTACTAGACAAAAATAACTAATTTATTTTAATGTACGATAGAACACTTTATTTCTCTTTTCAATGTCAAACAATACCCTGTTGAAAATGCCAGATAGAACCATATAAAAAAAAATTAATATGGATTAATACGGTTCATAGTGTGTATTTGAAACAGCAATTCCAAACTAAAAACATATTTGAAATAATTAGTATGAATCAGGATTGCCCACTAGAACCTGTTTACATCTAGAACGGATTTAATATGGTTTTATAAGCAAATCCAAATGCAAAAGCTATTGGGATTAATTTGTAGTTATCAGTTTCTATCAGGATTGCCCAATAGAACCTGTTTACATTTATAACGGATTTAATATGGTTTTATAAGCAAATCCAAATGCAAAAGCCATTGGGATTAATTTGTAGTTATCAGTTTCTATCAGGATTGCCCAATAGAACCTGTTTACATTTAGAACAGATTTAATATGGTTTTATAAGCAAATCCAAATGCAAAAGCTATTGGGATTAATTTGTATTTATCAGATTCTATCAGGATTGCCCAATAGAACCTGTTTACATTTAGAACGGATTTAATATGGTTTTATAAGCAAATCCAAATGCAAAAGCTATTGGGATTAATTTGGAGTTATCAGATTCAATCAGGATTGCCCACTAGAACGGATTTAATATGGTTTTATAAGCAAATCCAAATGCAAAAGCTATTGGGATTAATTTGTAGTTATCAGTTTCTATCAGGATTGCCCAATAGAACCTGTTTACATTTAGAACGGATTTAATATGGTTTTATAAGCAAATCCAAATGCAAAAGCTATTGGGATTAATTTGTATTTATCAGATTCTATCAGGATTGCCCAATAGAACCTGTTTACATTTAGAACGGATTTAATATGGTTTTATAAGCAAATCCAAAAGCTATTGGGATTAATTTGTATTTATCAGATTCTAGCAGGATTGCCCAATAGAACCTGTTTACATTTAGAACGGATTTAATATGGTTTTATAAGCAAATCCAAATGCAAAAGCTATTGGGATTAATTTGTATTTATCAGATTCTATCAGGATTGCCCAATAGAACCTGTTTACATTTAGAACGGATTTAATATGGTTTTATAAGCAAATCCAAAAGCTATTGGGATTAATTTGTATTTATCAGATTCTAGCAGGATTGCCCAATAGAACCTGTTTACATTTAGAACGGATTTTATATGGTTTTATAAGCAAATCCAAATGCAAAAGCTATTGGGATTAATTTGTATTTATCAGATTCTATCAGGATTGCCCAATAGAACCTGTTTACATTTAGAACGGATTTAATATGGTTTTATAAGCAAATCCAAAAGCTATTGGGATTAATTTGTATTTATCAGATTCTAGCAGGATTGCCCAATAGAACCTGTTTACATTTAGAACGGATTTAATATGGTTTTATAAGCAAATCCAAATGCAAAAGCTATTGGGATTAATTTGTATTTATCAGATTCTATCAGGATTGCCCAATAGAACCTGTTTACATTTAGAACGGATTTAATATGGTTTTATAAGCAAATCCAAAAGCTATTGGGATTAATTTGTATTTATCAGATTCTAGCAGGATTGCCCAATAGAACCTGTTTACATTTAGAACGGATTTTATATGGTTTTATAAGCAAATCCAAATGCAAAAGCTATTGGGATTAATTTGTAGTTATCAGTTTCTATCAGGATTGCCCAATAGAACCTGTTTACATTTAGAACGGATTTAATATGGTTTTATAAGCAAATCCAAATGCAAAAGCTATTGGGATTAATTTGTAGTTATCAGTTTCTATCAGGATTGCCCAATAGAACCTGTTTACATTTAGAACGGATTTTATATGGTTTTATAAGCAAATCCAAATGCAAAAGCTATTGGGATTAATTTGTATTTATCAGATTCTATCAAGATTGCCCAATAGAACCTGTTTACATTTAGAACGGATTTAATATGGTTTTATAAGCAAATCCAAATGCAAAAGCTATTGGGATTAATTTGTAGTTATCAGTTTCTATCAGGATTGCCCAATAGAACCTGTTTACATTTAGAACGGATTTAATATGGTTTTATAAGCAAATCCAAATGCAAAAGCTATTGGGATTAATTTGTAGTTATCAGTTTCTATCAGGATTGCCCAATAGAACCTGTTTACATTTAGAACGGATTTAATATGGTTTTATAAGCAAATCCAAATGCAAAAGCTATTGGGATTAATTTGTAGTTATCAGTTTCTATCAGGATTGCCCAATAGAACCTGTTTACATTTAGAACGGATTTAATATGGTTTTATAAGCAAATCCAAATGCAAAAGCTATTGGGATTAATTTGTAGTTATCAGTTTCTATCAGGATTGCCCAATAGAACCTGTTTACATTTAGAACGGATTTAATATGGTTTTATAAGCAAATCCAAATGCAAAAGCTATTGGGATTAATTTGCATTTATCAGATTCTATTAGGATTGCCCAATAGAACCTGTTTACATTTAGAACGGATTTAAATGTAAATCCCTGTATATTATTATAAATAAATTATAACTCTTCAATTTTGTTGAAAAACGTTAAGCTCTATAGTATTATAGAATTACTTACCTCTTCGTCGAATTAATTTTCATTTATTATTATTATTTTTTATATATGTCTAGAATTATTGTTTTAAAAAACCGTAACTTTGGGATTTGTGGAAGCAAAAAAAAGTCTGCACTCGGTTACATGTACTTTTTTTCTATTTTAAAATTACATGTCAATATATATCTCAATGTTCACCTAAACCAAAATATAAATTATTAATAATACTTAATCGATGAGTAGAAACAAGTACGTTTTATCACTTCACCAAACAATTTTTTAATGTATACGCGCGTTTTGGTAACAATGTTAGCATCTTCAAAAGAGAACTAAAATGCTTAGTCAATATCACTTGAAAATAAAATAAAAGTGATTTGAAATGAAGTGGTAAGACGTGTGCTTAATTGTCTAATAATTACAATTAATAAAATAGTTTATTCTCACAGTATAGTAGTAGTAGTATAGTAATAACACAAACAGCGTCAGTTTTATCAAATGACATAAAAACGGTAGCAAAACATGTTTCGTAAGTAGAAACTGTAATCATTAACATTAGGTACATACGAAAACAAATATATCAAAATCATAATTCAATTATGTTTTATTTAGAACATATTAATAGTTCTTTGAACATATATTTTTTGTCATACATATATTATGTAAAATGATGAATACTAAATTTTAACGCGAAATGAATAATCATAATATACCTAATTATTTAATTTATATCAGGCAAGTGTCTGGTCTTTTAAAATCACCACACTGACGTAGGCGTAAAGAAGTTTAAAGACGTCTTGTCTTGGGTTTCAATAATATTCTGATTATGGAAATGTTTTAGAAGATAGATATTGTGAACTAAATAAGTAGCCATTTAAGTTTTAGGGCTCCATAATATATTGAGCGGCTAAGTTTAATGAAAATTATTTTTGGAATGTTATCATAAATAAGTGTTTTAGGTCATTTCATACGTAAATAAGTACTTGTTGAACCAAATTTGGTAAACCATACAACTGAACATTTCTAAGTTCTGAACTTTTGGCAAAATAAAAAAAAAAACATAACTACCTAAAAATCTTACTGGGCTTGCCTGAAGACAGCAGATACACCACATAGCCACATAGTAAACTTGGTTTACATACGCGATATAAAATGAGTGCCTTAGAGAATCCCGTGAAAAGTGTATAAAACGGATAAAAAGTAAACCCAATATTTTTGTCGACTATAAAATAAAGATGTTAGGACTTTTTTTATAGAAAAAAGTATAACATAAAATTGTTATTGAATAATACCAACTTTCCGTTCCTCATGTCTTATTGTCTAAAATATCTTCACTCTCTACGTTTATTTCTTCAGAGGTTTCTGTATTAGCTTTTAAATTATTATTTTTCATCCCATCTAAAAAAAATTTCAAGTCCATGACTAACTTTTTGTGGAAAAGTTAGACATTGGAATATTAAAATATCAGTTATGAAAATACTGTTAAGCAGTTCATTACATAAACAATACTTTTATTTAATTGGTACTTACCACAGCTCTGCCGGGGCGCCCTATTAATATCGGATATCTTTATCCCAATCCAGGTATATACTTTTGATAACTGGGTACGCATGGCGAATTCATCAGTCCCTTTTTTAATTAAATAAAATGTTGTAATATCTGAAAATGCAAAACGAATCAGTTCCATGTATTGGCTTCAGATATGCCATCTAAATATGCCCAAACAGAAATAAAATTTGAATAAATAGGCCATTCTTACAGCGAGCGGTGTGCAATTTTAATAGCAAAGTAAAAAACAAATGTCACCACAAATATGTTTTATATTAACGCCTTTATAGAGACACGTTTCGAGAGTATAATACACTCATCATTAGCCTGCAGCAACCTAATGCTGGAAAACCGAACAATTAAATGCAGAACCTGTACTGGGGAGCATTTAAGAGTTTAAATGGTAAAACGTAAGTATTTACAATACAAACATTGTAATGTCCTCGGACAGGGTTCTTGTTAATTTTCCAGACTGAATAAGAGATATTATAATTAGGTGGATGAGACAGAAATGTACTTGAAGATTAATATTGAAATATAGAAAGAATCTTCCAGATGACAAATTTGTCCACAAACAAAATCTTAAATTGCAAACGTATAAGTATCATAGAACAACGGCAGACTTCTTATCGCACTGAATACAAAATTTGTTTAAAAACATTGCAAATAATAATAAATTAAATTATTAGTGTGGAAATAAAATAAACTTCCTGAATTGGTTTTTTTAACTTTGTGTCATAAGGAAAATCTGCCTCATGATCATAATGAAACCTATAAAACGGTAGCAAGTGAGAACCCAAAAGTTCTATTTTAGTCATGATATCAATGATACTTGAACGTTCAAAATTATACGGGTTTCAAAATACCAAAGCTACCTTCTAAGGAGAAACTGTGTTCTTGGTAAGGACCAAGAACACAGTTTCTACAAAAATAGCAAGCAAACACTTTATAAACTACTAAGTACTAGATGGATAAAGCTAAATAATATGATTTCACTCTTACTTAGTTTTGAAACAACGTCGAAGACATTTTTTGCAACCATTGAACATTTAATAACTCATTTGTTGCTTTCAGTTGTTCCCTCAAATTATTTAGTCTCATTGGTTTTCGTGAATTTTCTTTCAGAATTTCCTCTGGGTTTAACATTTTAATTCGCTTTTCCCTTATACTTTCAGAGCATCAATATCGTCTAAAACAACATGATTTATTTAGATTTACAGACGAATATAAATTTAAAAAGTAATCAATAATAAAACTAGCAAAAATACCTTCAATATATAAAATACATGCATCATAGTACTGCTGCTCTACTGGCCACTTAAATTTATATTTTTTATTATTATTGTATGTTTTTTATATCTTCGGTGATTCCAAACTCCTGTACTATATCATCATCAAGGAATCTGAGATAAGCATACCCCATACTAAAAAGAGTAAAAAGTTCTTAAATATTATCATTAATTCTCAATTATTAATATAATAATACCTAAATTATCATTAATTCTTTAGATCTTCTTTCATCTCCCAAAAGTCTTGAATACGTGTATAAATTGAAGAAAATTTAATAAAATAAAAATTGTTAAAATAACAACAAATAATGTTCAATATTTCACTGTTTTGGAAAATTTAACACATTTTTTTTATTGAGTGTGGTGAAATATCTTTGATTACAGTACCTATATGTACAGGGTGATTTCTGGTTGATGGTATACACTTTGTTTTGTTGTTTTGGGAAAAGTAACTAAGTACGAATATTTTGAAAATGTAAGTAATTACTTAAGTTGGATTTTTTCGATATAGTTAATTTTTTTATTAACGTTGATAAAGTTCACAAGAATAAGTGTATTCTACCACTTCACCCAAATTACATATTATAGTGACAATATTGTAGGCTGATTTAGGTATTCGTACAGCTAATACACATAATTAACTGTCGTATTAGGTTGATCCGAATAATCACTTACATTTTCAAAACAATCGTATGGTTACTTGTCGCAAAACTTCCAATATACTATCGACCAGCAATCAACCTGTATCTTATACAAATAACCATAGGTACCAAAGATTAATATACATAATATATTATTTATATTAATCTTTGCCTATACTGTGTATCTAATACATTGCGTGCGATAATGATTACTATAATATTATATTAGCAGAGCATAGGCAATGTTTTTTATTCCTTATAAAGACAATGATATACCTTGGTAAAAAGAAAAATTAATTTGCTTACCTGCTTCTTATAATTCGGAATCAATTTCATCACATCATCGTTAACAAATCACAACACACAACACAAAGTTATTTAGTTATTTTATGCTGTTAGATAGTCATAGATAAAAGATATTATAATATATATTTAGGTTAGCATTTACACTTTTTTTATTACACAATTCAGATCGAGTAATTAACATATTATTGATAATGAAAAACAAAACACAAGCCCACGCCATAACAAAACACGATACTAGAAACGGAACTTGGGAATTCCCCTTTGTTGCTAGTGTGTGGCTGTGTGGTAAGGTCCGGCTAGGCTAGATTAATTAAAAAATTGTACCGCAGCAGTGTTGTCATCGGGAATTATCAAATTGTAACATATTTTATTCGACAATTCCAAAATCAAGATTATTACAGACTTTGTTGTCTGATTATTATGCATGAGTTTATTCAGTTGACGATAGTTTTTTATTGTTTTCTGGAATATATATATAATGACGACATAGAGATTGCAACAGATGTTTTAATTACATTTAGATATTTTGACTTTTTATATAATAAGCTACCAAAATTGAGTTATGACGACATACATGTTGTATTCACACACACTTCTGGATGTGATTGTATTAATATTCATGTCTTCACCCATTCTATAAGAATTTTGAAATATACTATGATATAATTCTATACCGTGTCAGAAGTCAGCTGCAATCGGCAACACTGAACTCTGAACTATTCCCAAGCGTCAAGCATAAACCACTATACCTACTTACTAGTTGCCAGATTTAGGTCAAATCCGCAGTTTTGTTGCGATTTTCTTAATAAAATATTCATATATATTTGATATATTTATCATAAACTAAAATATAAATGGTGATATATATTATAGGTTGTCCATCATTTCAATTTTAGTTTTTTCTTATTAGTTATTTTTTTATTTATTTAGTTATCATGTCATAGGCAAAACCAGGAGTAAATGTATGTTCATGCCAACGCAATTGTGACTCTTTTGATATACTTTGCTATCTTTTCTTATGTAAAAAATGTAATTAAATTTTGAATCCTATCTGTGCGTTAGTAAAAATTACTATGTATGTTATATTAGATCAATATATACTATTACGTCATATTTTTGAATTATCATATTATATTCCTAATTTTAATACGCAATTTCCCAGTAATTTAAACCCTTTGTTTTTCGTTTTCAAAGACACTTCAAAGAGAATAATATTTACAAATTAAGCACGAATTATTGTAATTTGATATTGTTGAAATTTGATATTGTTGTAATTTAATAATTATATGAAAATCTACGATTTTCATAAATAATATAAATTCTAGAAGCTAGCTGAATCAGCACTTTAAAATAGTATAAATAGTATAAAGAAAATAAAATCGGAGAGATTCTTTTAATATAATTCCGTCAGTCGAGAGATTCTTTTATTATAATTCCGGCAGTCTAGAGATTCAGTCGATCTTGATAATCATAAAATAATTAATAGTAATTTATTCTGTAACAACCAAAGTTGAAAAATAAAGTTTTAAGTGTTTAAATTAATAAAGTATATTTTTAAAAAGCAATCTCCAACCTTAAGATTCTAACAAATTGGCGCAGTCGGTAGGATCTCTAAAAAGGAGATCACGAATAAAAATAATTAAAATAAAATAATTAAAAACAAGTGAGTGAAAATCCATTGGTCTTGTCAGATCAGGACTTTTGCTTGTGCCCCGCTCAGATCAGGACCCTGCATTCGTCGCCGCCGTACAAGATCGTATAGTCGCCCCGCTCAGATCAGGACACTATATCGGTGGAACTAGCCACTTGTCGCTCCAAGAAGCTCGAGCTAAGGCTCATTCCTATTTCAAAGCTCGTTGCAGCTCATAATTCAAAGCTCGTTGCAGCTCATAATTCAAAGCTCGTTGAAGCTCCAATCCAAAGCTCGTGGTAGCTCAAAATCCGAAGTTCATTGGAAAAGAAGATTTCCAAAATCAATCACAATCAAGATTTCCAGACCGCCAAACAAAAGAAAAAACGTGTTTTCAAGAAACGAAGACAAACGATCCAAGACAAAGTCAACATCAAATGTTTGTGACACTCTATATGTGAGTAATTTTAAAAATATTTTTTTGTAATAATTAAGTTTGTTATTTCATTTATTATTAAGAAAAATAATTAATATACAATGGCTCAAAATACAAATCCAAATGAAGGTGAAATTGAAGCATTTAGGCTTTCAGAAATATTTTCATTAATCCCTGAATATGATGGAGACCAGATCGCTCTTAATACGTTCATCAATTCTTGTAGTTGTGCAATTCAAATGTGCACAGAAAACCAAATACCGTTAGTTACAATGAAAATTAAAAATCAATTAAAAGGCAAGGCAGCTCAATTAATAAATTCTAGAGATTTACATCATTGGGTAGAAATTCAACAATTATTAACTGTACATTTTGCTGATCCAAGAGACTTAACATCTTTAATCCAAGACTTGCAGAAAATAGTGCAAAGTTCTAATGAAAATGCATTAAATTTTGTTTCTCGATTACAAACTCATTTATCAAAATTACATGCAGCTATTAATAAACAAAATTTACCAAGAGAACAGAAGAATGCTCAAGTTTCTTTAGTTGAAGAAATGTGTCTTAATACCTTATTAACAGGATTAGATCCTAAAATAAGTCATATTATTAGGGCAAGTAATCCTCTTTCTATGCTAGAAGCAACAAACAGAATAAAAAGGGAATTACAATTATCTTATTTTGAACAACAAAAATCTCGCATACGTTCTAATAATACCAACAATATTCAAGTACAATCACGAAAACCAAATAATTTCACAAATAATGTAAAAACTTGTAATTATTGTAAAAAACCTGGACATACTGTTCAAGAATGTCGTAAAAGGCAATATAATAATAACTCTAACAATTTCCAAAATCCTAACTTAAGACAACAATTTGAACCCAGAATCCAGCAACAACAAAACTCAAATTTTAGAAATCAATCACAAAATACTAATTTCAGAAATCAGCAACAGCAACAAAACTCAAATTTTAGAACACAAAATACAATTAATTCTAGACCAAATTTTAATAATAACAATAATTATTCGAATCCAAGTTCTTCTCGAACACATCTTGTAAATAATCATGATGATGAAAATGAAGAAGATGAAAATTTTCGGTTAAATGCCTCGGAAACAACCCAAATGCGGAACCATCACATGTAACTTTATATACGCTTTCAAATACTTATTATTACATAAAAGACATTACAAAAACTTATAATTATTTAATCGACACAGGAGCATGTGTAACCATTTTTAAACCAAAAGTAATTGAAAATAAAAATTATAAACGTAATAAAGAATACCTTTCTATTAAAGGAATTACAAATGAAAAGGTTATTATAACAGAATCAGTCTTTATTTATTTTTGCGATATACCACTTAAAGTTTATATTTGTGATCTAGATATTGATTTTGATGGTTTAATAGGTGCAGACTTTTTAGAATTTTACGAATGTAAAATAGACATAAAAAATAAACAGCTGATAACTAATTTTAAAACAGTACCATTGTTCAGTACAATAACTCGTAATAGACCTCAAGAGGAATATCAAATTTTCATTAATAAGCAAAATATAGAAGGACGTACAGAAAAGATTTGTAAGTTTAAAACAAATAAATATTTCAATATAGAGTGTGTCTTGTTAGCTAAGAAAATTGAAAATAATTTATTAATTCCAAATTCTATTGTTAAAATTAATCAGAATGGTGAATTTTTAACAAGTGTTTTAAATGCAAACGAAACAGAAAAAGAAATTAAAATTTTTGAAAATGAATTTGAATTTGAAAAATTAGAAACTACAGAGTCAAGTCAAATTTTAAATTTTAATATAAATCAAAATGAAGATAGGAGAGAATTAATTTTATCTCAACTACGTCTAGAACATCTTAATGAGGAAGAAGCTGAATTAATAATAAATCTTTGTTTAGAATTTCCAAATTTATTTTATTTTGAAGGAGATAATTTAACTTTTACAAATAAAATAAAACACACAATTGATACCAATAATGCTAAACCAATTTATACAAAAAGTTATCGTTATCCTCAAGTACATAAACAAGAAGTTAAAGAACAAGTTTCAAAAATGTTAAATCAAAATATTATTCAACCCTCAATATCTCCATGGTCTTCTCCAGTATGGGTAGTCCCTAAAAAATTAGATGCGTCAGGAAAACAAAAATGGAGAGTAGTAATTGATTATAGAAAATTAAATGAAGTTACCGTAGATGATAAATATCCTTTACCAAATATCAATGATTTACTTGATCAATTAGGCAGATGTCAATATTTTACAACATTAGATTTAGCCTCAGGGTTTCATCAAATAGAAATAGATCCTTCAGACATTTCTAAAACTGCGTTTTCAGTTGAAAATGGTCATTTCGAATTTAAACGAATGCCATTTGGTCTTAAAAATGCTCCATCGACTTTTCAAAGAGTTATGGATCATATTTTAGTTGGAATTCAAAATGAAAAATGTTTAGTTTATATGGACGATATAATAATTTATTCACCTACAATTCATGAACACATTGCAAGATTAAAAGAAGTTTTTAAAAGATTACAAAATGCAAATTTTAAAATACAACCGGATAAGTGTGAATTTCTCAGAAAGGAAGTAGCTTATTTAGGTCATTTAGTAACTAAAGATGGTGTAAAACCAGATCCAAAGAAAATTATTGCATTAAAGAATTTCCCTATTCCGAAAAATTCAAAAGATATAAAATCTTTCTTAGGACTAGCAGGTTATTATCGTCGGTTCATACCAGATTTTGCAAAAACTGCGAAACCATTAACTAGACTTTTACAAAAAGATGTTTCATTTATATTTAATAAAAAATGTCAAGAAGCATTCAATCTTCTTAAAAATTATTTAACTTCAGATCCAATATTAAGATATCCTAATTTTGAAGAACCTTTTATTTTAACTACAGATGCAAGTGCTTTTGCAATTGGCTCAGTTTTATCTCAAGGTCCTATTGGTAGAGATCTTCCCATTGCTTATGCTTCAAGAACTCTTTGTGAAGCAGAAACTAAGTATAGTGTTATTGAAAGAGAATTATTATCTATTGTTTGGTCAGTTAAAAACTTTCGTCCTTATCTTTATGGTAGAAAATTTAAACTAGTAACCGATCATCGACCATTGACATGGTTATTTTCAATCAAAGATCCCGGTAGCAGATTAGCTAGATGGAGGTTAAAGTTAGAGGAATACGATTATGAAATAATCTATAAACCTGGTAAAATTAATAAGAATGCTGATGCTCTATCCAGAATTAAAATTAATCATTTGAAAAATGCTGTTATTTTTCATAATAAACTTAATCAACCCGGTACATCAAAGCAAGATGATACAGTAGAAATTGAAAGTGAAAATGAAAATGAAACCACAGCTGACACAAGTTCTAGTGACATTGAAACAATTACTAATGAATTTTATCGTTTTATAGAATTATACAAAACTAAATCATTAATTGACTATACGAAAATTAGATTTACAAATAAACAATTATTAGATAAAGATCATAAAAATATTATTACCTTTTTCCAACAAGATAGACTTCAAGATTTACATAATACAATAATAGAAGATATTTTTGAAGAAGAAGCAGATTTTCGTCACGATAAAATAAATGTTCTTTCAAGCAAAACAGTAAATAAACGAAGTTATTATATTATTCCACTACCATTTCATTTTAAAGAAGCTGTTGAAAGACTTTTCGTTACTTTATACAAATGTTCTAATGATATAAATGAATCAAAAACATATTATGTTGAAAATAATATTGAACTCCCAATATTGGAAATGTTTTCTTTTATTTTTGCAGAAAAAGATTTAAAATTAGTAATTTGTCAAAATATTATTATAACTCCTGATAATGATGAAATTCAAGTAATAATAGATAATTACCATTCAGGAAAAGCAAATCTACATAGAGGAATCAATGAAACAATTCGTAGAATTAAAGAAAAATATGACTGGAATGGATTAACTAAAGATGTCGAAATGTTTATTAAAAAATGTGAAATTTGTCATAAAACTAAAATTTATAGGCAAAATTTAAAAAATCGTTTGGTTATTACTGAAACTCCGAAAACTCCTTTTGAAAGAATCAATATTGATATTTTAGAAGTTCCAACCAAAAACTATGTTTTAACAATTAGAGACGAACTAACAAAATTTACACAAGCTTATGCTTTACAAAATAAATCAGCTATTTCAGTTGCTAGTACTATACTCATATTTTTCCAGCATTACGGTACCCCCTTACGAATACATTGCGATGGAGGAAAAGAATTTAATAATAAAATATTTAATGATTTATGTTTATTATATGATATTAAATTAACATTTTCTAGCGTTGCTCATCCACAATCAAATGGATCTCTTGAAAGGTTTCATGCAACATTATTAGAAATGATTAGAATAAATAAAGTAGAAAATCCTAATGATCACCCATTAACTATTTTACCTTTTGCTTGTATATGTTATAATAATTCTGTAAATCAAACACATGGATTCACTCCATATGAGTTAATATTTGGTCATACTTCAGGACGACCACCCGAAACTCTTTATAATGAAAAAGAATTAATTTCTAAGTATATTTTAGATTTAAATAATAAAATTAAACATTTTTATAATATGGCAAGGCAAAGAACTAATCTTAAGAAACAAAAAGCCAAGGAATACTTTGATAAAAATATAAATAAATCTAATGATAATTTTAAGGTAGGAGACAAAGTATATGTCAAAGAATCTCAAATAAAAAATAAATTAGCAAATAAATTTAATGGTCCTTTTGATATTTTAAAAATATTTGATAACAATTCAGCATTAATTTACAATCCTATTTCTGATAATACTTCACGAATAAATTTTGATCGTTTAAAAATATTTGAAGAAAGAGAAGTGAAATAATTTGATTTTCTGATAAAATATAATGAAGATATCGTAAATATAGAACAATCAATTTATGATATTTCAGATAATTTAAAATGGTTTAATTCAAAATTAGAAGTTATTGAAATTACACAGAAGTTAACAGAATCATACTCATATATTGAAAATATTTTAAATGATATGTTAAATTCAATAACATTTGCTAGATTAAATATCATTCATACATCAATTATAACACCAAAAGACTTAATTGAAAATTTAAAATCAATATCTCAATCCTTACAAAAAAATAATTTACCTTTACCTATTTCAACAAATTCAATTGCTTCTTATCTTAATATAATCGAATTAAAAGCTTTTCAAACAGATTCAAAAATAATATTTATTCTAGAAATACCATTAGTAGAACCAGAACTATATACAATATTTCGATTATTTCCAATTCCTATTTATGATAATCGAACTGGTCTACATCACATTCTATCAACAAATCAAAAATATATAGCTAAAAGTGAAGGAAATGATGTTTTTATTCCTATAAATGATTTAAGTAAATGTAAAGAATTATATTTTAAAACTATGCTTTGTAGAAATATTTATCATTACCCTATTGATAATAATGCTATATGTGAAGTTCAATTATTGAGAGGTTTAGTTAAACTTCCAGAAAGTTGTCAAATATCTTTTGTTTTTGCTAAAGAATATAAAATTCATTTATTAGAAACAAATAAATGGTTAATTGCAGTAAGTGAACAACTTCCAGTTAATATTAAATGTGTTACAAAGGAAGCTTATTCTGAAATAATTAAAACTAATTCAATTTTAACTCTACAACCAGATTGTTATGCTTTTGTGGGCACAACAAAAATTCAAGCAAGTAAAACTAAAAATTCTGATTTTCTTTATAAACCTCATTCAATAATTATACCATATGAGTGTTGTAAAAATATTCCAGATAAAGTTAAATTACCTAAACTAAAACCTTTAAAATTAAATAATATTAATTTTGATGAATTAGATATAGCTAAACATAATTTAGATCAATATTCCAAAGACATTGATGACATTATTCATGAACCATTTATTAAAAAATACACACCTTGGTTTACCTATATAAGTATTACATTAATTATTATTGTTATTATTGTTTACACATTTTGCAAATGTCGAAAGAAAAGAAAAATTCGTATTGGAATCACAACTTCATCAGATAATCCTCCTCAACCACCAAATACAAGACTTTTTCAAATTAAAGAAAATTTTACAAAAATTTTACCTAAAAGACGACCTTCAATCAGAGTCAATGAACCGATTGAAGAAGGTTTTGAAATGAATGAAAATAAATCATTTGCATAATGTTTTAGAAGTAAGTTTGTTTTATATTATATCTAAGATTTTGTTCACAATTTCCTTTATTAAAGAAAGTAGAAATTTCAAGTTTTATTATTTTTATTAAAAGTCAAAGCATTGTGTAGCTTTAACTTTTTTTAATAAGAGGGAGTTGTTATATTAGATCAATATATACTATTACGTCATATTTTTGAATTATCATATTATATTCCTAATTTTAATACGCAATTTCCCAGTAATTTAAACCCTTTGTTTTTCGTTTTCAAAGACACTTCAAAGAGAATAATATTTACAAATTAAGCACGAATTATTGTAATTTGATATTGTTGAAATTTGATATTGTTGTAATTTAATAATTATATGAAAATCTACGATTTTCATAAATAATATAAATTCTAGAAGCTAGCTGAATCAGCACTTTAAAATAGTATAAATAGTATAAAGAAAATAAAATCGGAGAGATTCTTTTAATATAATTCCGTCAGTCGAGAGATTCTTTTATTATAATTCCGGCAGTCTAGAGATTCAGTCGATCTTGATAATCATAAAATAATTAATAGTAATTTATTCTGTAACAACCAAAGTTGAAAAATAAAGTTTTAAGTGTTTAAATTAATAAAGTATATTTTTAAAAAGCAATCTCCAACCTTAAGATTCTAACATGTATATAATTATGTATATAGGTAGGCAATATCAAAAAATAATGTCTTTGGTAATAGTGAAGGCTATACCTCGGCAACACTGAGTATTAGTAAATGGTCAGCGTTGCCGGTTGTAACATAATAATTATTATTACAATTTTGCACTAAATCTGGTACTAAATTTGTACTGTAAGATGAATTTAATGAATCTGTACTAGGATTTTTTATATACTAAATTGGCCAACAATTGACCTTTTTTTCTTGGTGACGTAACATAATATGTTGTAAAATCTGAGCAGCTATAACATTATAATATTATGTTTAAGCATGTTATCGGCAACAGTGGATACGGTATATAAGAAAATCATAACTATTTTGGCAACACACAAAAAACAAAGTAGTAGTTGTTAGTTGTCTTTATAAAGACAATGACCTCACCTATCTATATTATTAATGTTTAGGTATATATTTTATTTTAATAACTTAAAACGCCGTGTTGTTTTATGCAATAATTTCTTAAAATAAGGAGCTCAAGAAATCTGCATTATTTATGATAACGGAAATGAATGAAATTTTTTATTGAATCAGTATTGAAACCAATCGCATCGTGGAAATTCTTATTCAGCAATTCTATATTAAACGCAATTGAAATAAGCAGTTTTATGCCGCATAAAAACTAATTCAAACTGATAAAACCAAATTAAACATTTGATTTGGAATACCTTATTGAAACCAATAAATTCCAATTAAAGAATTTCTTATTAATCCATATTGAAACCAATTCGTTTCATGATAATTTTTATTCAGTACTTCCATATTAAACGCAATTGAAATAAGCAGTTTTATGCCGCATAAAAACTAATACAAACTGATAAAACCAAATTAAACATTTGATTTGGAATACCTTATGGAAACCAATAAATTCCAAATAAAGAATTTCTTATTAATCCATATTGAAACCAATTCGTTTCATGATAATTTTTATTCAGTAGTTCCATATTAAACGCAATTGAAATAAGCAGTTTTATGCCGCATAAAATCTAATTCAAACTGATAAAACCAAATTAAACATTTGATTTGGAATACCTTATTGAAACCAATAAATTCCAAATAAAGAATTTCTTATTAATCCATATTGAAACCAATTCGTTCCATGGTAATTTTTATTCAGTACTTCCATATTAAACGCAATTGAAATAAGCAGTTTTATGCCGCATAAAAACTAATTCAAACTGATAAAACCAAATTAAACATTTGATTTGGAATACCTTATTGAAACCAATAAATTCCAAATAAAGAATTTCTTATTAATCCATATTGAAACAAATTCGTTCCATGGTAATTTTTATTCAGTACTTCCATATTAAACGCAATTGAAATAAGCAGTTTTATGCCGCATAAAAACTAATTCAAACTGATAAAACCAAATTAAACATTTGATTTGGAATACCTTATTGAAACCAATAAATTCCAAATAAAGAATTTCTTATTAATCCATATTGAAACCAATTCGTTTCATGGTAATTTTTATTCAGTACTTCCATATTAAACGCAATTGAAATAAGCAGTTTTATGCCGCATAAAAACTAATTCAAACTGATAAAACCAAATTAAACATTTGATTTGGAATACCTTATTGAAACCAATAAATTCCAAATAAAGAATTTCTTATTAATCCATATTGAAACAAATTCGTTCCATGGTAATTTTTATTCAGTACTTCCATATTAAACGCAATTGAAATAAGCAGTTTTATGCCGCATAAAAACTAATTCAAACTGATAAAACCAAATTAAACATTTGATTTGGAATACCTTATTGAAACCAATAAATTCCAAATAAAGAATTTCTTATTAATCCATATTGAAACCAATTCGTTTCATGGTAATTTTTATTCAGTACTTCCATATTAAACGCAATTGAAATAAGCAGTTTTATGCCGCATAAAAACTAATCAAACTGATAAAACCAAATTAAACATTTGATTTGGAATACCTTATTGAAACCAATAAATTCCAAATAAAGAGTTTCTTATTAATCCATATTGAAACCAATTCGTTTCATGGTAATTTTTATTCAGTACTTCCATATTAAACGCAATTGAAATAAGCAGTTTTATGCCGCATAAAAACTAATTCAAACTGATAAAACCAAATTAAACATTTGATTTGGAATACCTTGGTTGTAACCAATAAATTCCAAATAAAGAATTTCTTATTAATCCCAATTAAAACCAATTCGTTTCATGATAGTTTTTATTCAGTACTTCCATATTAAACGCTATTGAAATAAGCAGTTTTATGCCGCATAAAAACTAATTCAAACTGATAAAACCAAATTAAACATTTGATTTGGAATACCTTATTGAAACCAATAAATTCCAAATAAAGAATTTCTTATTAATCCATATTGAAACCAATTGGTTTCATGGTAATTTTTATTCAGTAGTTCCATATTAAACGCAATTGAAATAAGCAGTTTTATGCCGCATAAAAACTAATTCAAACTGATAAAACCAAATTAAACATTTGATTTGGAATACCTTATTGAAACCAATAAATTCCAAATAAAGAATTTCCTATTAATCCCAATTAAAACCAATTCGTTTCATGGTAATTTTTATTCAGTACTTCCATATTAAACGCAATTGAAATAAGCAGTTTTATGCCGCATAAAAACTAATTCAAACTGATAAAACCAAATTAAACATTTGATTTGGAATACCTTTTTGAAACCAATAAATTCCAATTAAAGAATTTCTTATTAATCCATATTGAAACCAATTCGTTTCGTGATAATTTTTATTCAGTACTTCCATATTAAACGCAATTGAAATAAGCAGTTTTATGCCGCATAAAAACTAATTCAAACTGATAAAACCAAATTAAACATTTGATTTGGAATACCTTATTGAAACCAATAAATTCCCAATAAAGAATTTCTTATTAATCCATATTGAAACCAATTCGTTTCATGGTAATTTTTATTCAGTACTTCCATATTAAACGCAATTGAAATAAGCAGTTTTATGTCGCATAAAAACTAATTCAAACTGATAAAACCAAATTAAACATTTGATTTGGAATACCTTATTGAAACCAATAAATTCCAAATAAAGAATTTCCTATTAATCCCAATTAAAACCAATTCGTTTCATGGTAGTTTTTATTCAGTACTTCCATATTAAACGCAATTGGAATAAGCAGTTTTATGCCGCATAAAAACTAATTCAAACTGATAAAACCAAATTAAACATTTGATTTGGAATACCTTATTGAAACCAATAAATTCCAATTAAAGAATTTCTTATTAATCCATATTGAAACCAATTCGTTTCATGATAATTTTTATTCAGTACTTCCATATTAAACGCAATTGAAATAAGCAGTTTTATGCCGCATAAAAACTAATTCAAACTGATAAAACCAAATTAAACATTTGATTTGGAATACCTTATTGAAACCAATAAATTCCAAATAAAGAATTTCTTATTAATCCATATTGAAACGAATTCGTTCCATGGTAATTTTTATTCAGTACTTCCATATTAAACGCAATTGAAATAAGCAGTTTTATGCCGTATAAAAACTAATTCAAACATAAAACCAAATTAAACATTTGATTTGGAATACCTTATTGAAACTATGAAATATTATTCCATATTTCGAATAAGTTTATGAAATATATATTTTTTAATTTTTGACCCCTTTTCCTCTATTTACGAACGCCTATGAAAACAAGTTATTTATAAAACATTTTATAGGTTATATTCTATCTCTTTTGACTCGCTAGCTCAGCGATTTATTTTGTGTTTTGTTTGGAAAAGAAACTGGATTGTTTTGTGTTTTTAATTAAACTTATATTATTATGTAACAAATTAAATAGTAAGTTCAACAAACAACACATTATTAATTATTAAAGATTATTTACATAGCCAAACCAAATACATTTCTTTTACTTTTACCAAGAAAATGGCAGTGATCTGATCTTGGCTATTACCTATAGTCGTTGATTGAAATATTTAATAAGATTCGGAACGCTGGTATCTTTTTCGTGCTTTGCTGAACTGCATCTACGACACTGAAAGTTGGGTATTGCGGTACAATAGCAACAGATGGCATAGCGGCGTTCTGCCCCATTCGTTCATTTCGTTAATGAGACGTTGCCGTGAGTAGATTTTTTTCTTTTATTCTCTAAAGATTCTCTAGATTCCTTGACTACTTTTATTAAAAATATCGTTGACTGAAATATTTTCCTTTAATAAATGAGATAATATAACATGTAAAATCCCTAATATATTTATTATACAATTTCATGCTTAATTTATAAACGATTAAATAATACGAAATAAATTATCCATCATCAAAGTGGAGTGTCAGTTTCAAATAAAAGAAAACAAACAAAAACTTTCAAAGTCAACTCCACAAAATCTTTAATTTAGTTATGAAAAAGGAAACTAGTTTCGGCTCAACAAGCCATCATCAGTCCCACAATAAAGATAAAAACGAACACATAAGAGAAAAAAAAAAAATAAATTAATAAATAAAACGTACAACGGGCAACAAATCTATACATAAGTTCATAAGGTAAAAAACTTACCATTCTCACAAAAACATCCGTGTAGAAAAAATATCAAACATGAATATAAATAACTAACATTACACGAAAACAAACACCTGTGTTGAGTAAATAAATAAAATAAGAATTTTAATACATCCAAGACCAGATTCAAATATATCAAAAGGAAAAAACGAAAAACGTTTTTAAGTACAGTATGTCCAAAAAGGATTGAATTGAACTGGACTGAAATTCTAAAGAATCGTAAAAATAGTAAATTTAATTGAGGCAAGCACAAACAGCATTAAAGAGGGGCACAAAAATTGAACACGTTACAAATTAAAGAGTGAATTAATAATAGGGGACTCAATGAAAGATGTTTGGTCATTCAAGCAAGTGACACTGTTATTTGACTTAGCCTTCATGATCTCCAAAAACTACACTACACCCTAATATAAATTTTACAATTGAATTCGAATCTAACAACAAACTTCCGTTTTTGGACATTTGGATTATTAGAGATGTTCTAGCTCATCGTTTTGAGTTTGAGGTATATAGGAAACCGACCACAACTGACACTTTGATTCCTTTTAAATCTAACCACCCGTTTAGTCATAAGTTCGCTTCTTTCAACTGTTTGTTTCATAGGGCTTTTTCTTTACCACTTAGTGGTGATGGGTTTGAGAGAGAGATTAATGTGATTAAACAATTAGCACATAATAATGGTTACCCTCTTCCAACCAATATGAAACTATATTTTAGATTCTATACAAGATTTAGACTTTCCGTTACGGTTGTAAGTCCTCTTGTGAAAAACATAAGATATGTCTCTCTTACTTATACCGGTAGCTATTGTCTTAAGATTGCTAAAATGATAAGAAGTAGTATTCCGGATATTGTCGTTAGTTTTAGAACTGTTAACAACGTTAGCCTTCGTCTAGTGAATTCTAAAGATAGAACAAATTTTTTGAAATGTTCGGGAGTTTATGGACTTTCTTTTTAATACTCCATCTACTTTTGCAAACCATCTAATCGCGACAAATCACAACTTCGATGTGTTGAATAACTCAACGTTATTACATAGGTGTAATAAGGGCTCCCGTTTAAATTATTTGGAGATTTTGGAGATCATGAAGGCTAAGTCAAATAACAGTGTCACTTGCTTGAATGACCAAACATCTTTCATTGAGTCCCCTATTATTAATTCACACTTTAATTTGTAACGTGTTCAATTTTTGTGCCCCTCTTTAATGCTGTTTTTGCTTGCCTCATTTAAATTTACTATTTTTACGATTGTTTAGAATTTCAGTCCAGTTCAAT
Organism: Apoderus coryli; assembly: GCA_911728435.2. Lineage (NCBI taxonomy): Eukaryota > Metazoa > Arthropoda > Insecta > Coleoptera > Attelabidae > Apoderus > Apoderus coryli. Next base: position 1,247,108 of record OU452204.1, on the reverse strand, counting down.
TCAATTCTTTTTGGACATACTGTACTTATATAGAAAAAGGTTAAACGTTTTTCGTTTTTTCCTTTTGATATATTTGAATCTGGTCTTGGATGTATTAAAATTCTTTTTTTATTTATTTACTCAACACAGGTGTTTGTTTTCTTGTAATGTTAGTTATTTATAATCATGTTTGATATTTTTTCTACACGGATGTTTTTGTGAGAATGGTAAGTTTTTTACCTTATGAACTTATGTATAGATTTGTTGCCCGTTGTACGTTTTATTTATTAATTTATTTTTTTTTTCTCTTATGTGTTCGTTTTTATCTTTATTGTAGGACTGATGATGGCTTGTTGAGCCGAAACTAGTTTCCTTTTTCATAACTAAATTAAAGATTTTGTGGAGTCGACTTTGAAAGTTTTTGTTTGTTTTCTTTTATTTGATTAAATAATATACAAGGGTTTTAAAAGAAATAAATGACTAGGGAAGTAGGGTTCAAGTCATTCTAGACGAGGAAGTAGTCGTGCGGCCCAACGAATCGTTATTTGACACATATAAATTAAAAAATGGGTTGGTAGAAAATATAAAACATGACTTAATTTTAGTTATACGGGAACATGACCAGATTTGGTTTGATCAGTGTGGTGACCATCGCAATATTATTATTAAACAATTAATAAAAATAAAATTATTTAGGGCTGTTAAGTGGGTTAGTTCTAGTAATAATAAAATTAAAGATAACGAATCAGTTAAACCACATAGGAAAATAAGAATATTATATTAGAGTTTGGACTTATTGGTATATTAGTCATCGGCCAACCTGTTTCTTATATTATGTTATGCAAATATAGTTGTATATACGGTTAGATGGAATGGGTTTATTTTTTATTTATTTTCTCAAGTTGCTGTTAAATTTTGGTGTATTGTTTAATTATTAATAAAAACATACTGAGTCTAACGAATAAAAATATATAAAAAAAACTTTCTAAATTAAGAGTTTCATTTTTTTTTGTCGGACACTGGAGTCCACAGGGGTTTACCAACTCAAGTGTAAAGATTGTCCAAAATTTTATATTGGTCAAACTGGACGCAATTTCAAAACGCGTTTGAAAGAACAAAAAAATTCATATATCACTAATAATACAAATTCTACTTATTCCAATCATTTCATAGCAGAGAACCATAGTTTTAATAGCAAAAAATTGACTTTACTAGAAGCACTAGAAATTAACAAATTAAGAAATACAGAAAATCTTCTAAACGACAAAACCAATATAAATAAACTGTTGCCCTCGAGGCACGAATAGCTCTCCATATTTAAATGTAAAACTAATAATTTTATGACCTTTTTGTCATTTATCTAAAATTTGTATATTTTTTTTTGCTTTAGACATCAGCTATTTTTGTTAAGTATCGGGTTTTGTTCCTTTTTCTTCTCTTTGGAGGCACTATTTATACGTACCTATTTCAGATCTTCTACGCCAAGTTGAAAATAGTTGATTTTTTTTATAATAAAATTTATTTTGCCTCCTTTTCTACTATTTACGAAGGCCTATGGAAACAAAATTGTTATGCTGCATGTTGTAGGTTATCTTATGTCAAATTAGCCAATTTTTCTTTTATATTTGGAATTTTTGTTTTCGTTTTTGAGCCTTTTTTACACTATTTTCAAACGCCTGGTGTGAACCAGTTCATTTATGTAACATTTTTTAGGTTATGTACTATTACAACTATGAAAAATTATTCTGTATTTCGAATAAGCTTAGGCAGTATATATTTTTTTATTTCGACCCCTTTTACACTATTTACGAACGCATATGAAAACAAGTTATTTATAACACATTTTATAGGTTATATTCTATCAAAGCTATAAATAACTAGTCAATATTTCTGCTATTTTTAAGAAGTACGTTTTTTTCTAACCTTTTCACCCCATTTTACACTTTATTCGTATGTCAATGTGGTCTAATTGTTTAGGTTAAATATTTTAGGTTATATTTAATTAATTAGCGCACAAAAAATTAATCAACAGTTCGGATAAGTTTAAGAACTATGATTTTTTTAATTTTTGAACCCTCTTTTTAAACCTCTTGCCTACGCTCAATGTTAATCACTACCTATAAATATCCTGTAGTATTTTCGTATCAAATGTGGTTAAAATCCGTTAAGTGGTTTTTGAGTTATCACGGATACAATTTTTTTCTGACCCTTCTATAGAATTTTCACGGACGCCTATGGTACATTAATTTTTGTCGTGTATTTTTAACACCAACTGAACTAGTTAAACATAAAACAATTTACATTTCAATCATTTTTTTTATTTTACCCCCTTTTCTACTATTTACGAACGCCTACGTAAATAAAATTTTTATGCTGCATTTTGTAGGTTATCTTATATCAAAGCCATATATAATTAGCCAATTTTTCTGGTATATTTGGGAAACGTTTTTTTTTTTAGTTTTTGACCCTTTTTTTAAACTATTTTTGAACGCCTGTGTGAACCAATTATTGAATATTTTTTAGCTTATATTGTATCACAACTATGAAAAATTATTCCATATTTCGAATAAGTTTAGGAAATATATTTTTTTTTATGTTTTGACCCCTTTTACAATATTTACGAACGCCTATGAAAGTAAGTTATTTATGACACATTTTATAGGTTATATTCTATCAAAACTATAAATAACTAGTTAATATTTCTGCTATGTTTAAGAAATACGTTTTCTTTCAAATCTTTTTTACCCCATTTTACACTATTTTCGAACGCCAATGTGGTCTAATATTTTATGTTCAATATTTTAGGTTATATTCAATTAAATGCGTAAAAAATTATGCAGTATTTCGGATAAGTTTAAAAACTATGAATTTTTTTAATTTTTGAGCCCTCTTTTAAACCCCTTGCCTACGCTCAATGTTTCCCAAAATCTAATAAGCTCTTTGCCATGTCCAATAGTATTTTTGTACCAAATTTGGTTAAAACCTGTTAAGCGGTTTTTGCGTTTTCGTGCATATAGACAGACAGACAGACATTTTTTTAAAACTACTTATTTATGTATAAAATGACCAAAAACAAGTATTTCCGGTGAAATAAAAAAAAAAATTTTTTCATGAAACTAATAGTCTCCATATATACATATATTACATATATGATATGGAGAGCTAATAATTCTCCTCTTTTGAAATTGTTTGCCTGTCAGTGGTAAATACCAACATAACAGTTTTTTACATTGAAATAAAATTTAAAGGTACAAGACAGTTGTACCTTTAAATTTTATTTCAATGTAAAAAACTGTTATGTTGGTATTTACCACTTGAGTTCATTTCTGGGGTTTCCATATATTTTTTTATACCTTACACTATATTACTTTACTTACCTGTTTTTACCTAATAGTATAGAAACCAAACTCCAGGTAAACAAAGTAGGTAATATTGTGTAAGGTATAAAAAATATATATATGGAAAAACCCAGAAATGAGCTTATGTCAGATATTCTTTTACCATTTAAGAAGAAGCTACAGTGTAGCGAAACACGTGTAATGTACATAAATTAAAAATAAAATTAGTGGAAATTAATAACTTTAATTTAATATGAATGTCCATGGACAGTTACATAATATCAAGTTTACAGGTTGGGTAGATGGGGGATATTCCAAAAACCACAAGTTTTTCAACCTATGTTTTTAGAGGTAAACCACCCAAAAAATAGTTATTCCACATTCTGTTAAAGTTCTGATGGTAAAACCACGAACTCCCTGTATAGCATACATTTTTTTTCACATTGTTACAGACCATTATAAATCGATCTTTGCCATTTATTAAGAAAACTAAGATATGTCAAACAATTAGTTATATAAAAAAAATATTATCTTTTTGGCTTTTAGTAGCCTTCAAGAACACAGAATCACAAACATTTCCCTGCGGAAATGTATCATTAACATTACATTAAAATCCATTTTTGCCTTGTATTTTAGACGTTTTTCCGAAAATAGAAAAAAATTTATGTATAACCGGGTTAAAATCTTTTTATTCTCTTCAGATCGCCCATGAGGTTCAATAGGTATATCCTCAGCGAGTTGAAATCAATATAAAAAAATTCTTGTGCATTTCCTATGGTACCATTTCCACAGTCAACAATTAACTGAATATTGAGATCTATCAATTAGCTCCAAAAATGCCGTACAATTATGTTTACTCTGTGACATACTTGGGAGATAATGCTAACGAGCAAACTTAAAGAGAAACCAATCTTCAGAAATCAAAAATAATATTGTAAGGACAACCTGTATATACGTAAATATATAAGTATATTTTTTGTTTTATGTATTTAAAATTCTTTTACTTGCTATCCTAAACAATTTTTTTTATAACTTGATTAATTTCATGCTCTCCTACGTTAAAACACTTTTACAATGAATAAGCGAACAAAACTAAAAACTACCTCCGTTTATTACTACCACTACTGTTGAATCGGCAACATCTAGTTTTTCGACGGCGTTTCAATAGATGTTCGATGCTACGACGAAGGTATTAATTCGTATAGTCGCCGCAACATATGGGATGACGCCTGTTACCGGGTAGGTATTCTCTAGGAGAGGGGTAAGGCGAGCATAGCGGGGCGCATTGTCCTTACCCCGCAAGCGACGACCCCCTCTCGTCCGGCGTTGCGTATCTTATTAAATATTTCAATCAACGCTATAGTGGACTGTGTAAAATTCAAAATTTTACTTTGCGTCGCAACGCCGTTCAAAAACAAGAGAATTTTGTTGGTTTTAATTCTTTGTTGGTTTTAATTCTTACTACACGAACCTTATTGTCACGCCCAGGCATAATTAATACAACTCTCGCCAAACACCACTCTAGAGGAGATAGATTTTCATCCCTCACTAACACCAAGTCACCAATTTTCAAATTAATTTCAGAAAATTTCCATTTAGGTCGAAACTGAAGTTGGTTCAAATAATCTGTAGACCACCTTTTCCAAAACTCTGGTCGTAACCTTGCGCATTGTTGCCATACGGTAAGTGGATTTTCATTAATAGCGAGCACATCCTTTTCTGGAAATGCAGTCAATGGCTGCCCTATTAAGAAATGTCCCGGAGTCAGGCAAGACAAATCCGATATAGAAGACGATACCGGCTGAAGTGGTCTAGAGTTTAAAATAGCCTCTATTTGACTTAAAATAGTCGTTAAACATTTTTAATACTAGCCTCCCAAAGACCACCCCAGTGAGGACTTCCCCGAGGAATAAACTTCCAAGTTGACTTGATAGAAAGTCCTGAATTTCATTTGAATTGGTTTTAAAATACGTATACATATCATGTAATAAGTTATTAGCCCCTTTGAAATTTGTGGCGTTATCACTACTAATCGAGGCTGGATATCCCCGACGAGAAATAAACCGTTTTAAGGCTAAAATAAATGCTTCCGTTGAAAGGTTGGATACCAATTCAAGTTGTTGTCATACAAACAAATAAGGCGATATATGCCTTGGAAACCTTGGCCTTCCGCAACCTAGATTCCTCGACCATAAATGGTCCACCAAAGTCAATTCCTACATGTAGACGTATTAATTATGTTTTTTCAATAGGAAGACTTCCCATTAACTGTTTTGACATTTCGGCCTTGAATCTATGACACCTAACACAATTAAGTAAAACCTTTTTAATCGTTCTTAAACCCTTAACTATCCAAACCCTTCGACGCAAACTATTAAGAACAGATTGCGGGCCAGAATGTCCCAACCGTTTGTGTTCATATTCGATTAATAATCTGCTGACATGGCAATCAGGATACAAAATAATTGGAGGTTTCGCGTCATATGGAAGACATGCGTTGCATAGACGACCACCTACTCTTAATATTTCATTTGAATCTAAAAATGGTTTTATTTTCCTTCAGATGAAACATTTCTTCTGAAAAGTGTTCCATTTGAGTCACCCAGAAAATGCGTTGAAGAGCCGATGAAGTTCGTCTACCGTAAGAGGACCAGATGTTTTTACAATAATTTGTCTTGCCTTATATAGAACCCTAAGCACATATGCAATGCACCTTTGCATCCTAATGAATGACGAAAATCTACAAAAAATGTGGGAATTAATTTCAACCTTTACTTCAAAATGTGTTACAGATTTTTGCTCTGGCAACATTAACTTATCATCCTCGTTACCCTCTGTTTAACAGTCAGCTACAGTCCAATTTGGAGCCGCTAAAAACTCAGGACCTTGCCACCAAATTTTACAAGCTGAAATAGATTCAGCACATAACCCCCTAGATATGTGATCAGCAGGATTCTCAGCAGGTAAGTCGTGTCTCAATAATACACCAGCTGATAAATACTGGATCTCCGATACCCTATTTGCTACAAAAGCGGTCCACCGCGAAGGAGATGCTTGAACCCATGCAAGAACAATTTTTGAATCAAAGAACATAACTATGTTATCAAAGTTGACATCCATGCATGATGCCACCCTGTGACACATACGTGCCAACAACAGAAACCCACACAATTCTAATCTAGGTAGCGACACTGTTTTAAGCGGTGCTACCCTAGATTTGGAACAAACTAAGTTACATGATACTTTATCATTTAAGTATAACGCCCTAACATATAAACAAGCCCCGTAAGCTTGCATTGATGCATCTGAAAACCCAATTAATTGTATAGACACAATTTTTCCTTTATCAAATATACACCTAGCTATTGATATTTTTTTTAATAATGGTAAGTTGTTATAGAATTTCAACCGATCCCGCAATAAGTCTTCTGGTAACTTCTGATCCCATTCAATTTTTAAGTACCATAGCTTTTGCATCATTACTTTTGCCACAATAATTATTGGTCCCACATATCCCATTGGGTCAAATATTTGCGCAATAACTGAGAGTACCTCACGTTTTGTAAAACCTTTTTTTGCATCTAAATTTGGAACCGATATTTGAAAAGAATCAGAAATTGAATCCCAAGAAAGTCCTAACACCTTTGAGCTTGAATTATCCGGTTGAAATATAATTTGATCTCCCTTTTGAGACGAACGAAGTAAACATCTGATATTTGAATTGAACTTGTGAAGATAGAATCCTGCGGATTTTAATAATTCTGTGAGTTCCTTTTGCAGCAACAGCAATTCATCAGAAGAGTTAGTGCCACCCAATATGTCATCAACATATGTTTGTTTTAACAAAGTCTCAGCTGCCAAGGGATAAACGTGTTGATTTTGATTAGCCAATTCCACCAAAGTAAGAGTTGCCAAGAAAGGAGCGCAATTTGTTCCATAAGTCACAGTTTGTAATTCAAGATGACGAATTTCTTCCGAAGGAACATCCCCCCACACAATGTTTTGCAATATTCGATCCCGACAGTCCACTTTGATGCTCCTGTACATTTTTTGAATATCTGCCGGTTGAACTGGACTACCCTTTAACATTATATCATTTAAACTTAACCCAGAAGTGGTTTTCATGGATCCTTCAAACACCACCCGATATTTCGTCGTGAGTTTATCTTCTCCAACCACACGATGATGAGGAAAATAGTATCTACCCTCAGGTGAAAATCCTATGTTCTGATCAACAAATCTAGCATGTCCCAAAGAAACATACTCATGAATGAATATCTTATATTCCTCCTTTAACCTTGAATCTTGTTATGTTGGGGCAATTTAAATTGTTTCAAATTGACCAACACATCTTTTTTGTATGTTTGTTGCTATTAAAAACACTTATTCTGTTTAAAAATGACTATTTTATGTATATGTTTGACAAGTGGACTGTATTATATTTTTGACAACAACTAATTCTAAATGACAGTAAAAAGTTCCATTGCATATTTGAAACAGTGTTACAGGATGTTAACAAATATGCGTTTAACAAATCTCTTAATAACCGTGTCTCAAGAGAGAAAAACCTGTGAGTGGCCCCACTCAGTGAATCTCCTAACATATTTGCAGTGTAATTAGGTTTAAATGGTAACCTAACCTCAAATTCACCTGAATCAATCCTTTTAGTAGTGTTAACATAAATATCCTCACACACCCTATCATCCGAAGTCAGATGCCTTTTCGAAGATACCTCCTCCAACCTCCAAAATTGTGGAATAAGGATATCTAAATTTGGAGTCGATGTAAACTAGGAGACGCATATATTGGAATTTACATTTTGTAAGGAAACACTTCCACCGATTACCCAACCAAAACGAGTGTTAGTTAATGCTGGGAGGTGTTCTCCTAACCTCAATATACCTGGTTGCACAATTTCAAAATACACGTCAGCACCTAACAACAGATCTATGTCCCCAGACATGTAGAATCTTCTATCCGCCAACTCCAAGTCATTTGGAATGTTCCACCCATTGATATTGACCGAAGTCTGTGGTAAAGGGCAAGTTATTTATTTAAGACCCCACAATTGTATTTTTTTATAAAGAGCATAGGGTGTGGTTTAACCGCCAAAATTATAATTTAGATTTTGCAATAGAGTTTTTTTATAAAAATAAAGAAGTTTAAATTTTATTTGATCAATATACAACAAATAATATTTGTTGTTAAACGAAACCTACAAGGTTTACTACTATTACGAAACCAAACGAATCAATATATTAACCGAACCAGCACAAAAATTATTGAGTGGTCATTTCAAGCAAATGCCGGAAAACGACGAGATCACACATTAGCATTACTAACAATACATGCAATTAAATTTAGGATATTTTTATATTAGGAAACGTCTTAGACAAGTAGGTATAGTTTATTTACTGATTGTACGAGGGTTTTTATTGGATTTTGGTATTTAACATCATTATTATTTTATTATATTTATGGGTTAAACAGGTACAGTCTTTAAGGAACAATTTGATACGACTATTAAAGGGTAAGGTCGGGTGAGCTGCCCATCCTTTGGACAATGGCGTAGGTACTAAAATATATTTATCTGGATGGGGGACTTAACAAAATGAAAAAATTCATTGAACTTTTATTGTTTATTGTTATTGTAATTTTATTAAACATGTCCTATGATAATAATTTTTACTTAACATCATACAATTATTATTTTGAATTATCTGTTATCATTGTCAACAAAACTAAAATGTCGCAAATAAATGTATTTTTCTAAGATTGAATGAACAATAACTAATAAATTCGATATGGATAGTATGATATTTCAATGTCGACTAACTTGGAAATTAAATTGTTCTAAATTTTAAATGTTTGAAAACAGTATTGCCAATTTATTACGGCAAATCACCTTTATGAAGTGTAGTTTGTGGCATAACCGACGGATTACTGGTTTTAAATATACACGGGATTTTGTTTAAATTAGGAGAGCCCTTGTTTAACCAGACTCGTGGGTTGACATATTATAGTGACAATATCGAAAAACTAGTCCATTCTTAAGTTAAGTTGTAATTTTAGTGTTGGAATGAAAGTCAAATCTCCATAAAATAAGCTTAATAGAATTTACCAGCCATACATGTTTCGGGACTAGACCAGTTCCATCATCAGTGGCAAGTCAACAATCGAAAAAAACTTTTCACTAAGACATACAATATCCTGGTCCAAAAATTCCATCGAAGTCACTTTATGGAATTTTTTTTTAATTTATTTAAATAAATTTCATTATTTATCACACATCAGGGCCTAATTAAAATACTGTCGATGGTATTTTGGACAAGTAATTTCTAAAGCTTGAATAACACGTCGGAAATCAATTGCAAATTACCGAGAAACTTTTTAACTAGAATACATTTGTTTTGTAAATAAAAGAGTTCATCCTCCACCCCGTTGTTAGGCCTCTGAAAAAAAATTGGAGTTTGGTATAGTTGTAAATTACGTACCTTCAGTTATCCGGATTTTACCTTTTTAAAGTACCTACTTTTCGAATTAAAATTTGACCCGAATACCTGCATTTAGTTTTACCTATTTATCTTCTTTCAGGTTATTTCATTTTGTATTTTCCTGAATGGCTGAATCAACAGGCAGGTAGACACTAGGAACATAATAAATTCCTGGACACAATTCCAAAATGTGTTAGTGTACTTTGTTAATTTCGTCAGAAAGCTTGTCTTGTAATATCGTATTTGTTAAATTACAACAAACTATTAATCATGTGTGACATATCATTGCCCGGTTCGTCAAGCGAGAGTGCTGTTAGTGTTGTACCTCTTGCATCATTGTCAAGACAGAGTGATGATAGTGTTGTACCTCTTGCATCATTGCTCGGTTCGTTAAGGGTGAGTGCTGATAGTGCTGTACATCTTCCACCATTGCACGGTTCGTCAAGCAAGAGTGCTATTAGAGTTGTACCTATTGCATCATTGCTCGCTTCGCCAAGCGAGAGTGCTGTGTTGTACCTCTTGTATCATTCTTCGATTGGTCAAGCGTGAGGGCTGATAGTGTTGTACCTCTCGCATCATTGCATGGTTCGTCAAGCGAGAGTGCTGCTAATAGTGTTGTACCTCTAGCATCATTGCATGGTTCGTCAAGCGAGAATGCTGTTAGTGTTTTACCTCTTGGTCGTGAAGAAACTATAGCAAGAAATCATTGAAAATACTCGTCTACATGTGTGAAATGTATAAATCCAGAGGTGGTGTGCTGCAACAAATTGGGACAAACAGGAGTTAGAACAGTAATAAAAGTTTTTTTAGTTGTAAGTAAATAAATACCTGTTATAGAATGTTTATGATTAAGTACCTACAAATAGATATTAAGTATATTTTTAAATAGAATTTAATTTGAACAATTCAAATAATGTTAATGTATACATTTTATGTAAAAATAGGTAACTATAAAAAATAAAACAATATTTTTAAGTAGATATGTGTGTTTCCCTTTTATTACCTCAACAGTGCTATCCATATTATTATATAGTGCAGGTTTTAACAGCTCCTCATCATAAACTACTACATATAAAAGAATTGTAATATCTATCTATTTACACATATTAATAAAATTTAGTTTTTGTATACGACCTACTGTACACTTATTTTTTTATCTATATTGTATTGCTCATCCCGTTTATACCTATTTAAATTGCTTCAGGTATTTTATGAAATTTATTTAGTACCCCTCTATTCATTTTGTGTTATTTTAAAGCCCATCCTGATATCTAACCCGGGGTTAGCGTGTTCAATGTCAAATTTTTGGAATTGTGAGATCAAACATAAACTGCTGTAAATCTTTATGCTGTGTCACAACTATGAAATATTATTCCATATTTCGAATAAGTTTAGGAAATATACTTTTTGACCCCTTTTCCTCTATTTACGAACGCCTATGAAAACAAGTTATTTATAAAACATTTTATAGGTTATATTCTATCTGTTTTGACTCGCTATCTCAGCGATTTATTTTGTGTTTTGTTTGGAAAAGAAACTGGATTATTTTGTGTTTTTAATTAAACTTATATTATTATGTAAATAATTAAATAGTAAGTTCAACAAACAACATATTATTACTTATGAAAGAAACACGTCTACTCCACAAAATTACGCATTCAACTAAAACAGCCAGCACCATACATGTTTCGAGGTCATAAACCTCATCATCAGTGGTTTTTCATAGTTTACAAACTACACCAATTGAACATTATTTGTCTGAATAATTATATAAATTAATACGTCTGAAAGGAATTCGAAATTGTTTGATTAATATAACATCAAGCTTAAAAACATCTGTTACTTACCACATTGTGGAAAGATTTTGTATATAAATTAATTATGAAAATTATATCAAGAACAATCCAAACATAAACTGCGTTAATGATCAATTGGAATTCGATTGCCTCACATTTTTTGACTCACTAACATTTAATCCCAACACTTAATTATAAATTATAATTTCATAATACATCCAAACCTATCGAAAAATTCCCCACCCCCCCTATTTATCTCCCATTGCTTCATTACTTAAACTTTTTATTCCTAACCACACTTATCAACTTTAGTTACCATTAAATAATTCAATCACCTCACATATTTCTAATCCCTCTCTTAACCTATAATTATTTCCATAATAATTTTTTCAAATTTGAAAACGACGTTTCCCCCTTTTTAGATTCGAATGAGATCGATTTGTATATTGGTTGATATCATTTTTACTACCTAATTTCATATTTATTCGAATATATAACAAAAATTTTGCTAATAACCTAAATTTTATATATTATCTTGTCAGACTACCTGCATAACCACGCCCACTTGATACATTTGACAACGAATTATTTATGATCTATATAGAAATATTCTTCTCATTTCTTAGATCTTTTCCCTCTCACTTCCTTGATCAGTTTTGATATGAGTGATAATACAGCTTGATTTTACCGGATGTAATTATTTTATTGTTTGAGTTTTTAACTGTAACAGTAATTTGACCTAATCATTTATGCTTGTGGCACAGAACCTAATATTAGAATGTTACTCAATTACCCTTTTTTAAAATTGTTAATTCATTTAGATCCTATTAATGTAGCCCATATCATGTTCCCTTTGATTAATTTAGTATATGTCAACCTCAGTATGTCAATGTCAACCTTCAAACAAAGAACTTCTTAAATGTTATTAAAAAATTGCAAATCATTATTTCAATGACCGCATGGTAGTAATATCAAACGATAAAAGAATTTTTAAGTAATCCTTTACATTCAACGCATAATATGCGTAAGAAGAAAAAGAAAACATATGTAAATACGAACATATAATTTCAATGTAATTTTCATAATTAATTTATATACAAAATCTTTCCACAATGTGGTAAGTAACAGATGTTTTTAAACTTGATGTTATATTTATCAAACAATTTCGAATTCCTTTCAGACGTATTAATTTATATAATTATTCAGACAAATAATGTCCAATTGGTGTAGTTTGTAAACTATGAAAAACCACTGATGATGAGGTTTATGACCTCGAAACATGTATGGTGCTGGCTGTTTTAGTTGAATTATATGCGTAATTTTGTGGAGTAGACGTGTTTCTTTTGTATCATCTACACTCCTCGTAAGAAATGGATTATTTTACAAAAATATTATTACTTAGTAAAGATTATTTACATAGCCAAACCAAATACATTTTACTTTTACCAAGAAAATGGCAGTGATCTGATCTTGGCTATTACCTATAGTGGACTGTGTAAAATTCAAAATTTTACTTTGCGTCGCAACGCCGTTCAAAAACAAGAGAATTTTGTTGGTTTTAATTCTTTGTTGGTTTTAATTCTTACTACACGAAACTTATTGTCACGCCCAGGCATAATTAATACAACTCTCGTCAAACACCACTCTAGAGGAGATAGATTTTCATCCCTCACTAACACCAAGTCACCAATTTTCAAATTAATTTCAGAAAATTTCCATTTAGGTCGAAACTGAAGTTGTTTCAAATAATCTGTAGACCACCTTTTCCAAAACTCTGGTCGTAACCTTGCGCATTGTTGCCATACGGTAAGTGGATTTTCATTAATAGCGAGCACATCCTTTTCTGGAAATGCAGTCAATGGCTGCCCTATTAAGAAATGTCCCGGAGTCAGACAAAACAAATCCGATATACAAGACGATACCGGCTGAAGTGGTCTAGAGTTTAAAATAGCCTTTATTTGACTTAAAATAGTCGTTAAACATTCAAAATTCAAAACTGCGTGCTCAATAACGCTCCTGAGGTGGTATTTAGTACTTTTATTACCAGCCTCCCAAAGACCACCCCAGTGAGGACTTCCGCGAGGAATAAACTTCCAAGTTACACCCTGACTTGATAGAAAGTCCTGAATTTCATTTGAATTTGTTTGAAAATACTTATACATATCATTTAATAAGTTATTAGCCCCTTTGAAATTTGTGGCGTTATCACTACTAATCGAGGCTGGATATCCCCGACGAGAAATAAACCGTTTTAAGGCTAACATAAATGCTTCCGTTCAAAGGTTGGATACCAATTCAATGTGGATTGCCTTAGTTGCCATACAAACAAATAAGGCGATATATGCCTTGGAAACCTTGGCCTTCCGCAACCTAGATTCCTTGACCATAAATGGTCCACCAAAGTCAATTCCTACATGTAGGAATGGACGTATTAATTCTGTTTTTTCAATAGGAAGACTTCCCATTAACTGTTTTGACATTGCGGCCTTGAATCTATGACACCTAACACAATTAAGTAAAACCTTTTTAATCGTTCTTAAACCCTTAACTATCCAAACCCTTCGACGCAAACTATTAAGAACAGATTGCGGGCCAGAATGTCCCAACCGTTTGTGTTCGTATTCGATTAATAATCTGCTGACATGGCAATCAGGATACAAAATAATTGGAGGTTTCGCGTCATATGGAAGACATGCGTTGCATAGACGACCACCTACTCTTAATATTTCATTTGAATCTAAAAATGGATTTAACGTCAGAATAGAACTTCTATTTAACATTTTATTTTCCTTCAGATGAAACATTTCTTCTGAAAAGTGTTCCATTTGAGTCACCCAGAAAATGCGTTGAAGAGCCGATGAAGTTCGTCTACCGTAAGAGGACCAGATGTTTTTACAATATTTTGTCTTGTGTTATATAGAACCCTAAGCACATATGCAATGCACCTTTGCATCCTAATGAATAACGAAAATCTACTAAAAATGTGGGAATTAATTTCAACCTTTACTTCAAAATGTGTTACAGATTCTTGCTCTGGCAACATTAACTTATCATCCTCGATACCCTCTGTTTTACAGTCAGCTACAGTCCAATTTGGATCCGCTAAAAACTCAGGACCTTGCCACCAAATTTTACAAGCTGAAATAGATTCAGCACATAACCCCCTAGATATGTGATCAGCAGGATTCTCAGCAGGTAAGTGGTGTCACCATAATACACCAGCTGATAAATCCTGGATCTCCGATACCCTATTTGCTACAAAAGCGGTCTACCGCGAAGGAGATGCTTGAACCCATGCAAGAACAATTTTTGAATCAAAGAACATAACTATGTTATCAAAGTTGACATCCATGCATGATGCCACCCTGTGACACATACGTGCCAACAACAGAAACCCACACAATTCTAATCTAGGTAGCGACACTGTTTTAAGCGGTGCTACCCTAGATTTGGAACAAACTAAGTTACATGATACTTTATCATTTAAGTATAACGCCCTAACATATAAACAAGCCCCGTAAGCTTGCATTGATGCATCTGAAAACCCAATTAATTGTATAGACACAATTTTTCCTTTATCAAATATACATCTAGCTATTGATAATTTTTTTAATAATGGTAAGTTGTTATAGAATTTCACCCGATCCCGCAATAAGTCTTCTGGTAACTTCTGATCCCATTCAATTTTTAAGGACCATAGCTTTTGCATCATTATTTTTGCCACAATAATTATTGGTCCCACATATCCCATTGGGTCAAATATTTGCGCAATAACTGAGAGTACCTCACGTTTTGTAAAACCTTTTTTTGCATCTAAATTTGGAACCGATATTTGAAAAGAATCAGAAATTGAATCCCAAGAAAGTCCTAACACCTTTGAGCTTGAATTATCCGGTTGAAATATAATTTGATCTCCCTTTTGAGACGAACGAAGTAAATATCTGATATTTGAATTGAACTTGTGAAGATAGAATCCTGCGGATTTTAATAATTCTGTGAGTTCCTTTTGCAGCAACAGCAATTCATCAGAAGAGTTAGTGCCACCCAATATGTCATCAACATATGTTTGTTTTAACAAAGTCTCAGCTGCCAAGGGATAAACGTGTTGATTTTGATTAGCCAATTCCACCAAAGTAATAGTTGCCAAGATAGGAGCGCAATTTGTTCCATAAGTCACAGTTTGTAATTCAAGATGACGAATTTCTTCCGAAGGAACATCCCTCCACACAATGTTTTGCAATATTCGATCCCGACAGTCAACTTTGATGCTCCTGTACATTTTTTGAATATCTGCCGGTTGAACTGGACTACCCTTTAACAGAAGTGGTTTTCATGGATCCGTCAAAAACCACCCGATATTTCGTCGTGAGTTTATCTTCTCCAACCACACAATGATAAGGCAAATAGTATCTACCCTCAGGTGAAAATCCTATGTTCTGATCAACAAATCTAGCATGTCTCAAAGAAACATACTCATGAATGAATACCTTATATTCCTCCTTTAACCTTGAATCTTGTTATGTTGGGGCAATCTAAATTGTTTCAAATTGACCAACACATCTTTTTTGTATGTTTGTTGCTATTAAAAACACTTATTCTGTTTAAAAATGACTATTTTATGTATATGTTTGACAAGTGGACTGTATTATATTTTTGACAACTAATTCTTAATGACAGTAAAAAGTTCCATTGCATATTAGAAACAGTGTTACAGGATGTTAACAAATATGCGTTTAACAAATCTCTTAATAACCGTGTCTCAAGAGAGAAAAACCTGTGAGTGGTCCCACTCAGTGAATCTCCTAACATATTTGCAGTGTAATTAGGTTTAAATGGTAACCTACCCTCAAATTCACCTGAATCAATACTTTTAGTAGTGTTAACATAAATATCCTCACACACCCTATCATCCGAAGTCAGATGTTTTTTCGCAGATACCTCCTCCAACCTCCAAAATTGTGGAATAAGGATATCTAAATTTGGAGTCGATGTAAACAAGGAGACGCATATATTGGAATTTAAATTTTGTAAGGAAACACTTCCACCGATTACCCAACCAAAACAAGTGTTAGTTAATGCTGGGAGGTGTTCTCCTAACCTCAATATACCTGGTTGCACAATTTCAAAATACACGTCATCACCTAACAACAGATCTATGTCCCCAGACATGTAGAATCTTCTATCCGCCAACTCCAAGTCATTTGGAATGTTCCACCCATTGATATTGACCGAAGTCTGTGGTGAAGGGCAAGTTATTTATTTAAGACCCCACAAGTGAATTTTTTTATAAAGAGCATAGGGTGTGGTTTAACCGCCAAAATTATAATTTAGATTTTGCAATAGATTTTTTTTATAAAAATAAAGAAGTTTAAATTTTATTTGATCAATATACAACAAATAATATTTGTTGTGAAACGAAACCTACAAGGTTTACTACTATTACGAAACCAAACGAATCAATATATTAACCGAACCAGCACAAAAACGATTGAGTGGTCATTTCAAGCAAATGCCGGAAAACCACGAGATCACACATTAGCATTACTAACAATACATGCAATTAAATTTAGGATATTTTTATATTAGGAAACGTCTTAGACAAGTAGGTATAGTTTATTTACTGATTGTACGAGGGTTTTTATTGGATTTTGGTATTTAACAACATTATTATTTTATTATATTTATGGGTTAAACAGGTACAGTCTTTAAGGAAAAATTTGATACGACTATTAAAGGGTAAGGTCGGGTGAGCTGCCCATCCTTTGGACAATGGCGTAGGTACTAAAATATATTTATCTGGATGGGGGACTTAACAAAATGAAAAAATTCATTGAACTTTTATTGTTTATTGTTATTGTAATTTTATTAAACATGTCCTATGATAATAATTTTTACTTAACATCATACAATTATTATTTTGAATTATCTGTTATCATTGCCAACAAAACTAAAATGTCGCAAATAAATGTATTTTTCTAAGATTGAATGAACAATAACTAATAAATTCGATATGGATAGTATGATATTTCAATGTCGACTAACTTGGAAATTAAATTGTTCTAAATTTTAAATGTTTGAAAACAGTATTGCCAATTTATTACGGCAAATCACCTTTATGAAGTGTAGTTTGTGGCATAACCGACGGATTACTGGTTTTAAATATACACGGGATTTTGTTTAAATTAGGAGAGCCCTTGTTTAACCAGACTCGTGAGTTGACATATTATAGTGACAATATCGAAAAACTAGTCCATTCTTAAGTTAAGTTGTAATTTTAGTGCTGGAATGAAAGTCAAATCTCCATAAAATAAGCTTAATAGAATTTATCAGCCATACATGTTTCGGGACTAGACCAGTTCCATCATCAGTGGCAAGTCAAGAATCGAAAAAAACTTTTCACTAAGACATACAATATCCTGGTCCAAAAATTCCATCGAAGTCACTTTATGGAATTTTTTTTTAATTTATTTAAATAAATTTCATTATTTATCACACATCAGGGCCTAATAAAAATACTTTCGATGGTATTTTGGACAAGTAATTTCTAAAGCTTGAATAACACGTCGGAAATCAATTGCAAATTACCCAGAAACTTTTTAACTAGAATACATTTGTTTTGTAAATAAAAGAGTTCATCCTCCACCCCGTTGTTACGCCTCTGAAAAAAAAATTGGAGTTTGGTATAGTTGTAAATTACGTACCTACAGTTATCCGGATTTTACCTTTTTAAAGTACCTACTTTTCGAATTAAAATTTGACCCGAATACCTGCATTTAGTTTTACCTATTTATCTTCTTTCAGGTTATTTCATTTTGTATTTTCCTGATTGGCTGAATCAACAAGCAGGTAGACACTAGGAACATAATAAATTCCTGGACACAATTCCAAAATGTGTTAGTGTACTTTGTTAATTTCGTGAGAAAGCTTGTCTTGTAAATTACAACAAACTATTAATCATGTATGACATATCATTGCCCGGTTCGTCAAGCGAGAGTGCTGTTAGTGTTGTACCTCTTGCATCATTGTCAAGACAGAGTGATGATAGTGTTGTACCTCTTGCATCATTGCTCGGTTCGTTAAGGGTGAGTGCTGATAGTGCTGTACATCTTCCACCATTGCACGGTTCGTCAAGCAAGAGTGCTATTAGAGTTGTACCTATTGCATCATTGCTCGCTTCGCCAAGCGAGAGTGCTGTTGGTGTTGTACCTCTTGTATCATTCTTCGATTGGTCAAGCGTGAGGGCTGATAGTGTTGTACCTCTCGCATCATTGCATGGTTCGTCAAGCGAGAGTGCTGCTAATAGTGTTGTACCTCTAGCATCATTGCATGGTTCGTCAAGCGAGAATGCTGTTAGTGTTTTACCTCTTGGTCGTGAAGAAACTATAATAGCAAGAAATCATTGAAAATACTCGTCTACATGTGTGAAATGTATAAATCCAGAGGTGGTGTGCTGCAACAAATTGGGACAAACAGGAGTTAGAACAATAATAAAAGTTTTTTTAGTTGTAAGTAAATAAATACCTGTTATAGAATGTTTATGATTAAGTACCTACAAATAGATATTAAGTATATTTTTAAATGGAATTTAATTTGAACAATTCAAACAATGTTAATGTATACATTTTATGTAAAAATAGGTAACTATAAAAAATAAAACAATATTTTTAAGTAGATATGTGTGTTTCCCTTTTATTACCTCAACAGCGCTATCCATAATATTATATAGTGCAGGTTTTAACAGATCCTATCATAAACTACTACATATAAAAGAATTGTAATATCTAGCTATTTACACATATTAATAAAATTTAGTTTTTGTATACGACCTACTGTACACTTATTTTTTTATCTATATTGTATTGCTCATCCCGTTTATACCTATTTAAATTGCTTCAGGTATTTTATGAAATTTATTTAATACCCCTCTATTCATTTTGTGTTATTTTAAAGCCCATTCTGATATCTAACCCGGGGTTAGCGTGTTCAATGTCAAATTTTTGGAATTGTGAGATCAAACATAAACTGCTGTAAATCTTTATGCTGTGTCACAACTATGAAATATTATTCCATATTTCGAATAAGTTTAGGAAATATATATTTTTTACTTTTTGACCCCTTTTCCTCTATTTACGAACGCCTATGAAAACAAGTTATTTATAAAACATTTTATAGGTTATATTCTATCTCTTTTTACTCGCTAGCTCAGCGATTTATTTTGTGTTTTGTTTGGAAAAGAAACTGGATTGTTTTGTGTTTTTAATTAAACTTATATTATTATGTAACAAATTAAATAGTAAGTTCAACAAACAACACATTATTAATTATTAAAGATTATTTACATAGCCAAACCAAATACATTTCTTTTACTTTTACCAAGAAAATGGCAGTGATCTGATCTTGGCTATTACCTATAGTCGTTGATTGAAATATTTAATAAGATTCGGAACGCTGGTATCTTTTTCGTGCGTTGCTGAACTGCACTAACGCATCTGTGAACGGCAAACTAAGTTCTTATTCAAGACACAACTGTATCGATCGATCTACGACACTGAAAGTTAGGTATTGCGGTACAATAGCAACAGATGGCATAGCGGCGTTCTGCCCCATTCGTTCATTTCGTTAATGAGACGTTGCCGTGAGTAGATTTTTTTCTTTTATTCTCTAAAGATTCTCTAGATTCCTTGACTACTTTTATTAAAAATATCGTTGACTGAAATATTTTCCTTTAATAAATGAGATAATATAACATGTAAGATCCCTAATATATTTATTATACAATTTCATGCTTAATTTATAAACGATTAAATAATACGAAATAAATTATCCATCATCAAAGTGGAGTGTCAGTTTCAAATAAAAGAAAACAAACAAAAACTTTCAAAGTCAACTCCACAAAATCTTTAATTTAGTTATGAAAAAGGAAACTAGTTTCGGCTCAACAAGCCATCATCAGTCCTACAATAAAGATAAAAACGAACACATAAGAGAAAAAAAAATAAATTAATAAATAAAACGTACAACGGGCAACAAATCTATACATAAGTTCATAAGGTAAAAAACTTACCATTCTCACAAAAACATCCGTGTAGAAAAAATATCAAACATGAATATAAATAACTAACATTACACGAAAACAAACACCTGTGTTGAGTAAATAAATAAAATAAGAATTTTAATACATCCAAGACCAGATTCAAATATATCAAAAGGAAAAAACGAAAAACGTTTAACCTTTTTCTATAAGTACAGTATGTCCAAAAAGAATTGAATTGAACTGGACTGAAATTCTAAAGAATCGTAAAAATAGTAAATTTAAATGAGGCAAGCACAAACAGCATTAAAGAGGGGCACAAAAATTGAACACGTTACAAATTAAAGAGTGAATTAATAATAGGGGACTCAATGAAAGATGTTTGGTCATTCAAGCAAGTGACACTTTTATTTGACTTAGCCTTCATGATCTCCAAAAACTACACTACACCCTAATATAAATTTTACAATTGAATTCGAATCTAACAACAAACTTCCGTTTTTGGACATTTGGATTATTAGAGATGTTCTAGCTCACCGTTTTAAGTTTGAGGTATATAGGAAACCGACCACAACTGACACTTTGATTCCTTTTAAATCTAACCACCCGTTTAGTCATAAGTTCGCTTCTTTCAACTTTTTGTTTCATATGGCTTTTTCTTTACCACTTAGTGGTGATGGGTTTGAGAGAGAGATTAATGTGATTAAACAATTAGCACATAATAATGGATAACCTCTTCCAACCATTATGAAACTATATTTTAGATTCTATACAAGATTTAGACTTTCCGTTACGGTTGTAAGTCCTCTTGTGAAAAACATAAGATATGTCTCTCTTACTTATACCGGTAGCTATTGTCTTAAGATTGCTAAAATGATAAGAAGTAGTATTCCGGATATTGTCGTTAGTTTTAGAACTGTTAACAACGTTAGCCTTCGTCTAGTGAATTCTAAAGATAGAACAAATTTTTTGAAATGTTCGGGAGTATATAGACTTTCTTGTCAGGACTGTAATAGCATTTATATCGGCCAATCTGGCCGTAGGATCCTTACGAGAATCAAGGAACATTTGTATTATTACAACCGTTATAAGAATACCGATATTTTTAATACTCCATCTACTTTTGCAAACCATCTAATCGCGACAAATCACAACTTCGATGTGTTGAATAACTCAACGTTATTACATAGGTGTAATAAGGGCTCCCGTTTAAATTATTTGGAGATTTTGGAGATCATGAAGGCTAAGTCAAATAACAGTGTCACTTGCTTGAATGACCAAACATCTTTCATTGAGTCCCCTATTATTAATTCACTCTTTAATTTGTAACGTGTTCAATTTTTGTGCCCCTCTTTAATGCTGTTTTTGCTTGCCTCATTTAAATTTACTATTTTTACGATTCTTTAGAATTTCAGTCCAGTTCAATTCAATTCTTTTTGGACATACTGTACTTATATAGAAAAAGGTTAAACGTTTTTCGTTTTTTCCTTTTGATATATTTGAATCTGGTCTTGGATGTATTAAAATTCTTATTTTATTTATTTACTCAACACAGGTGTTTGTTTTCTTGTAATGTTAGTTATTTATATTCATGTTTGATATTTTTTCTACACGGATGTTTTTGTGAGTATGGTAAGTTTTTTACCTTATGAACTTATGTATAGATTTGTTGCCCGTTGTACGTTTTATTTATTAATTTATTTTTTTTTTTCTCTTATGTGTTCGTTTTTATCTTTATTGTAGGACTGATGATGGCTTGTTGAGCCGAAACTAGTTTCCTTTTTCATAACTAAATTAAAGATTTTGTGGAGTTGACTTTGAAAGTTTTTGTTTGTTTTCTTTTATTTGATTAAATAATATACAAGGGTTTTAAAAGAAATAAATGACTAGGGAAGTAGGGTTCAAGTCATTCTAGACGAGGAAGTAGTGGTGCGGCCCAACGAATCCTTATTTGACACATATAAATTAAAAAATGGGTTGGTAGAAAATATAAAACATGACTTAATTTTAGTTATACGGGAACATGACCAGATTTGGTTTGATCAGTGTGGTGACCATCGCAATATTATTATTAAACAATTAATAAAAATAAAATTATTTAGGGCTGTTAAGTGGGTTAGTTCTAGTAATAATAAAATTAAAGATAACGAATCAGGTAAACCACATAGGAAAATAAGAATATTATATTAGAGTTTGGACTTATTGGTATATTAGTCATCGGCAAACCTGTTTCTTATATTATGTTATGCAAATATAGTTGTATTCACGGTTAGATGGAATGGGTTTATTTTTTATTTATTTTCTCAAGTTGCTGTTAAATTTTGGTTAATTGTTTAATTATTAATAAAAACATACTGAGACTAACGAATAAAAATATATAAAAAAAACTTTCTAAATTAAGAGTTTCATTTTTTTTTGTCGGACACTGGAGTCCACAGGGGTTTACCAACTCAAGTGTTAAGATTGTCCAAAATTTTATATTGGTCAAACTGGACGCAATTTCAAAACGCGTTTGAAAGAACAAAAAAAAATCATATATCACTAATAATACAAATTCTACTTATTCCAATCATTTCATAGCAGATAACCATAGTTTTAATAGCAAAAAATTGACTTTACTAGAAGCACTAGAAATTAACAAATTAAGAAATACAGAAAATCTTCTAAACGACAAAACCAATATAAATAAACTGTTGCCCTCGAGGCACGAATAGCTCTCCATATTTAAACGTAAAACTAATAATTTTATGACCTTTTTGTCATTTATCTAAAATTTATATATTTTTTTTTTGTTTTAGACATCAGCTATTTTTGTTAAGTATCGGGTTTTGTTCCTTTTTCTTCTCTTTGAAGGCACTATTTATACGTACCTATTTCAGATCTTCTACGCCAAGTTGAAAATAGTTGATTTTTTTTATAATAAAATTTATTTTGCCTCCTTTTCTACTATTTACGAAGGCCTATGTAAACAAAATTGTTATGCTGCATGTTGTAGGTTATCTTATGTCAAATTAGCCAATTTTTCTTTTATATTTGGAATTTTTGTTTTCGTTTTTAACCCTTTTTTACACTATTTTCAAACGCCTGTGTGAACCAGTTCATTTATGTAACATTTTTTAGGTTATATACTATTACAACTATGAAAAATTATTCTGTATTTCGTATTTCGAATAAGATTAGGCAGTATATATTTTTTTATTTCGACCCCTTTTACACTATTTACGAACGCATATGAAAACAAGTTATTTATAACACATTTTATAGGTTATATTCTATCAAAGCTATAAATAACTAGTCAATATTTCTGCTATTTTTAAGAAGTACGTTTTTTTCTAACCTTTTCACCACATTTTACACTTTATTCGTATGTCAATGTGGTCTAATTGTTTAGGTTAAATATTTTAGGTTATATTTAATTAATTAACGCACAAAAAATTAATCAACATTTCGGATAAGTTTAAGAACTATGATTTTTTTAATTTTTGAACCCTCTTTTTAAACCTCTTGCCTACGCTCAATGTTAATCACTACCTATAAATATCCTGTAGTATTTTCGTATCAAATGTGGTTAAAATCCGTTAAGTGGTTTTTGAGTTATCACGGATACAATTTTTTTCTGACCCTTCTATAGAATTTTCACGGACGCCTATGGTACATTAATTTTTGTCGTGTATTTTTAACACCAACTCAACTAGTTAAACATAAAAAAATTTACATTTCAATTTGTTTTTTTATTTTACCCCCTTTTCTACTATTTACGAACGCCTATGTAAATAAAATTTTTATGCTGCATTTTGTAGGTTATCTTATATCAAAGCCATATATAATTAGCCAATTTTTCTGGTATATTTGGGAAACGTTTTTTTTTTTCGTTTTTGACCCTTTTTTTAAACTATTTTTGAACGCCTGTGTGAACCAATTCTTTTATTGAATATTTTTTAGCTTATATTGTATCACAACTATGAAAAATTATTCCATATTTCGAATAAGTTTAAGAAATATATTTTTTTTTATGTTTTGACCCCTTTTACAATATTTACGAACGCCTATGAAAGTAAGTTATTTATGACACATTTAATAGGTTATATTCTATCAAAACTATAAATAACTAGTTAATATTTCTGCTATGTTTAAGAAATACGTTTTCTTTCAAATTTTTTTACCCCATTTTACACTATTTTCGAACGCCAATGTGGTCTAATATTTTATGTTCAATATTTTAGGTTATATTCAATTAAATGCGTAAAAAAATATGCAGTATTTCGGATAAGTTTAAAAACTATGAATTTTTTTAATTTTTGAGCCCTCTTTTAAACCCCTTGCCTACGCTCAATGTTTCCCAAAATCTAATCAGCTCCTTGCCATGTCCAATAGTATTTTTGTACCAAATTTGGTTAAAACCTGTTAAGCGGCTTTTGCGTTTTCGTGCATACAGACAGACAGACAGACATTTTTTTAAAACTACTTATTTATGTATAAAATGACCAAAAACAAGTATTTCCGGTGAAATTAAAAAAAAAAAAATTTCATGAAACTAATGGTCTCCACATATACATATATTACATATATGATATGGAGAGCTAATAATTCTCCTCTTTTGAAATTGTTTGCCTGTCTTGTACCTTTAAATTTTATTTCAATGTAAAAAACGGTTATGTTGGTATTTACCACTTGAGTTCATTTCTGGGGTTTCCATATACTTTTTTATACCTTACACTATATTACTTTACTTACCTGTTTTTACCTAATAGTATAGAAACCAAACTCCAGGTAAACAAAGTAGGTAATATTGTGTAAGGTATAAAAAATATATATATGGAAAAACCCAGAAATGAGCTTATGTCAGATATTCTTTTACCATTTTAGAAGAAGCTACAGTGTAGCGAAACACGAATAATGTACATAAATTAAAAATAAAATTAGTGGAAATTAATAACTTTAATTTAATATGAATGTCCATGGACAGTTACATAATATCAAGTTTACAGGTTGGGTAGATGGGGGATATTCCAAAAACCACAAGTTTTTCAACCTATGTTTTTAGAGGTAAACCACCCAAAAATTAGTTATTCCACATTCTGTTAAAGTTCTGATGGTAAAACCACGAACTCCCTGTATAGCATACATTTTTTTTCACATTGTTACAGACCATTATAAATCGATCTTTGCCATTTATTAAGAAAACTAAGATATGTCAAATAATTAGTTATATAAAAAAAATATTATCTTTTTGGCTTTTAGTAGCCTTCAAGAACACAGAATCACAAACATTTCCCTGCGGAAATGTATCATTAACATTACATTAAAACCCATTTTTGCCTTGTATTTTAGACGTTTTTCCGAAAATAGAAAAAAATTTATATATATCCGGGTTAAAATCTTTTTATTCTCTTCAGATCGCCCATGAGGTTCAATAGGTATATCCTTAGCGAGTTGAAATCAATATAAAAAAAATTCTTGTGCATTTCCTATGGTACCATTTCCACAGTCAACAATTAACTGAATATTGAGATCTATCAATTAGCACCAAAAATGCCGTACAATTATGTTTACTCTGTGACATACTTGGGAGATAATGCTAACGAGCAAACTTAAAGAGAAACCAATCTTCAGAAATCAAAAATAATATTGTAAGGACAACCTGTATATACGCAAATATATAAGTATATTATTTGTTTTATGTATTTAAAATTCTTTTACTTGCTATCCTAAACAATTTTTTTTATAACTTGATTAATTTCATGCTCTCCTACGTTAAAACACTTTTACAATGAATAAGCGAACAAAACTAAAAACTACCTCCGTTTATTACTACCACTACTGTTGAATCGGCAACATCTAGTTTTTCGACGGCGTTTCAATAGATGTTCGATGCTACGACGAAGGTATTAATTCGTATAGTCGCCGCAACATATGGGATGACGCCTGTTACCGGGTAGGTATTCTCTAGGAGAGGGGTAAGGCGAGCATAGCGGGGCGCATTGTCCTTACCCCGCAAGCGACGACCCCCATTCGTCCGGCGTTGCGTATCTTATTAAATATTTCAATCAACGCTATAGTGGACTGTGTAAAATTCAAAATTTTACTTTGCGTCGCAACGCCGTTCAAAAACAAGAGAATTTTGTTGGTTTTAATTCTTACTACACGAAACTTATTGTCACGCCCAGGCATAATTAATACAACTCTCGCCAAACACCACTCTAGAGGAGATAGATTTTCATCCCTCGCTAACACCAAGTCACTAATATTCAAATTAATTTCAGAAAATTTCCATTTAGGTCGAAACTGAAGTTGGTTCAAATAATCTGTAGACCACCTTTTCCAAAACTCTGGTCGTAACCTTGCGCATTGTTGCCATACGGTAAGTGGATTTTCATTAATAGCGAGCACATCCTTTTCTGGAAATGCAGTCAATGGCTGCCCTATTAAGAAATGTCCCGGAGTCAGGCAAGACAAATCCGATATAGAAGACGATACCGGCTGAAGTGGTCTAGACTTTAAAATAGCCTCTATTTGACTTAAAATAGTCGTTAAACATTTTTAATACTAGCCTCCCAAAGACCACCCCAGTGAGGATTTCCCCGAGGAATAAACTTCCAAGTTACACCCTGACTTGATAGAAAGTCCTGAATTTCATTTGAATTTGTTTGAAAATACTTATACATATCATTTAATAAGTTATTAGCCCCTTTGAAATAAGGCGATATATGCCTTGGAAACTTTGGCCTTCCGCAACCTAGATTCCTTGACCATAAATGGTCCAACAAAGTCAATTCCTACATGTAGGAATGGACGTGTTAATTCTGTTATTTCAATAGGAAGACTTCCCATTAACTGTTTTGACATTGCGGCCTTGAATCTATGACACCTAACACAATTAAGTAAAACCTTTTTACTCGTTCTTAAACCCTTAACTATCCAAACCCTTCGACGCAAACTATTAAGAACAGATTGCGGGCCAGAATTCCCAACCGTTTGTGTTCGTATTCGATTAATAATCTGCTGACATGGCAATCAGGATACAAAATAATTGGAGGTTTCGCGTCATATGGAAGACATGCGTTGCATAGACGACCACCTACTCTTAATATTTCATTTGAATCTAAAAATGGATTTAACGTCAGAATAGAACTTCTATTTAACATTTTATTTTTTTTCAGATGAAACATTTCTTCTGAAAAGTGTTCCATTTGAGTCACCCAGAAAATGCGTTGAAGAGCCGATGAAGTTCGTCTACCGTAAGAGGACCAGATGTTTTTACAATATTTTGTCTTGCGTTATCTAGAACCCTAAGCACATATGCAATGCACCTTTGCATCCTAATGAATGACGAAAATCTACTAAAAATGTGGGAATTAATTTCAACCTTTACTTCAAAATGTGTTACAGATTTTTGCTCTGGCAACATTAACTTATCATCCTCGATACCCTCTGTTTTACAGTCAGCTACAGTCCAATTTGGATCCGCTAAAAACTCAGGACCTTGCCACCAAATTTTACAAGCTGAAATAGATTCAGCACATAACCCCCTAGATATGTGATCAGCAGGATTCTCAGCAGGTAAGTCGTGTCTCCATAATACACCAGCTGATAAATCCTGGATCTCCCATACCCTATTTGCTACAAAAGCGGTCCACCGCGAAGGAGATGCTTGAGCCCATGCAAGAACAATTTTTGAATCAAAGAAGATAACTATGTTATCAAAGTTGACATCCATGCATGATGCCACCCTGTGACACATACGTGCCAACAACAGAAACCCACACAATTCTAATCTAGGTAGCGACACTGTTTTAAGCGGTGCTACCCTAGATTTGGAACAAACTAAGTTACATGATGCTTTATCATTTAAGTATAACGCCCTAACATATAAACAAGCCCCGTAAGCTTGCATTGATGCATCTGAAAACCCAATTAATTGTATAGACACAATTTTTCCTTTATCAAATATACACCTAACTATTGATAATTTTTTTAATAATTGTAAGTTGTTATAGAATTTCACCCGATCCCGCAATAAGTCTTCTGGTAACTTCTGATCCCATATTCAATTTTTAAGGACCATAGCTTTTGCATCATTATTTTTGCCACAATAATTATTGGTCTCACATATCCCATTGGGTCAAATATTTGCGCAATAACTGAGAGTACCTCACGTTTTGTAAAACCTTTTTTTGCATCTAAATTTGGAACCGATATTTGAGAAGAATCAGAAATTGAATCCCAAGAAAGTCCTAACACCTTTGAGCTTGAATTATCCGGTTGAAATATAATTTGATCTCCCTTTTGAGACGAACGAAGTAAATATCTGATATTTGAATTGAACTTGTGAAGATAGAATCCTGCGGATTTTAATAATTCTGTGAGTTCCTTTTGCAGCAACAGCAATTCATCAGAAGAGTTAGTGCCACCCAATATGTCATCAACATATGTTTGGTTTAACAAAGTCTCAGCTGCCAAGGGATAAACGTGTTGATTTTGATTAGCCACTTCCACCAAGTAAGAGTTGCCAAGAAAGGAGCGCAATTTGTTCCATAAGTCACAGTTTGTAATTCAAGATGACGAATTTCTTCCGAAGGTACATCCCTCCACACAATGTTTTGCAATATTCGATCCCGACAGTCAACTTTGATGCTCCTGTACATTTTTTGAATATCTGCCGGTTGAACTGGACTACCCTTTAACATTATATCATTTAAACTTAACCCAGAAGTGGTTTTCATGGATCCGTCAAAAAACACCCGATATTTCGTCGTGAGTTTATCTTCTCCAACCACACAATGATGAGGAAAATAGTATCTACCCTCAGGTGAAAATCCTATGTTCTGATCAACATATCTAGCATGTCATGAATGAATGCCTTATATTCCTCCTTTAACCTTGAATCTTGTTATGTTGGGGCAATTTAAATTGTTTCAAATTGACCAACACATATTTTTTGTATGTTTGTTGCTATTAAAAACACTTATTCTGTTTAAAAATGACTATTTTATGTATATGTTTGACAAGTGGACTGTATTATATTTTTGACAACAACTAATTCTAAATGACAGTAAAAAGTTCCATTGCATATTAGAAACAGTGTTACAGGATGTTAACAAATATGCGTTTAACGAATCTCTTAATAACCGTGTCTCTAGAGAGAAAAACCTGTGAGTGGCCCCACTCAGTGAAACTCCTAACATATTTGCAGTGCAATTAGGTTTAGATGGTAACCTAACCTCAAATTCACCTGAATCAATGCTTTTAGTAGTGTTAACATAAATATCCTCACACACCCTATCATCCGAAGTCAGATGTCTTTTCGCAGATACCTCCTCCTCATGTAGAATCTTCTATCCGCCAACTCCAAGTCATTTGGAATGTTCCACCCATTGATATTGACAGAAGTCTGTGGTAAAGGGCAAGTTATTTATTTAAGACCCCACAAGTGTATTGTTGTATAAAGAGCATAGGGTGTGGTTTAACCGCCAAAATTATAATTTAGATTTTGCAATAGATTTTTTTTTATAAAAATAAAGAAGTTTAAATTTTATTTGATCAATATACAACAAATAATATTTGTTGTGAAACGAAACCTACAAGGTTTACTACTATTACGAAACCAAACGAATCAATATATTAACCGAACCAGCACAAAAACGATTGAGTGGTCATTTCAAGCAAATGCCGGAAAACCACGAGATCACACATTAGCATTACTAACAATACATGCAATTAAATTTAGGATATTTTTATATTAGGAAACGTCTTAGACAAGTAGGTATAGTTTATTTACTGATTGTACGAGGGTTTTTATTGGATTTTGGTATTTAACAACATTATTATTTTATTATATTTATGGGTTAAACAGGTACAGTCTTTAAGGAAAAATTTGATACGACTATTAAAGGGTAAGGTCGGGTGAGCTGCCCATCCTTTGGACAATGGCGTAGGTACTAAAATATATTTATCTGGATGGGGGACTTAACAAAATGAAAAATTCATTGAACTTTTATTGTTTATTGTTATTGTAATTTTATTAAACATGTCCTATGATAATAATTTTTACTTAACATCATACAATTATTATTTTGAATTATCTGTTATCATTGCCAACAAAACTAAAATGTCGCAAATAAATGTATTTTTCTAAGATTGAATGAACAATAACTAATAAATTCGATATGGATAGTATGATATTTCAATGTCGACAAACTTGGAAATTAAATTGTTCTAAATTTTAAATGTTTGAAAACAGTATTGCCAATTTATTACGGCAAATCACCTTTATGAAGTGTAGTTTGTGGCATAACCGACGGATTACTGGTTTTAAATATACACGGGATTTTGTTTAAATTAGGAGAGCCCTTGTTTAACCAGACTCGTGGGTTGACAATATCGAAAAACTAGTCCATTCTTAAGTTAAGTTGTAATTTTAGTGTTGGAATGAAAGTCAAATCTCCATAAAATAAACTTGGAGTTTGGTATAGTTGTAAATTACGTACCTTCAGTTATCCGGATTTTACCTTTTTAAAGTACTTTTCGAATTAAAATTTGACCCGAATACCTGCATTTAGTTTTACCTATTTATCTTCTTTCAGGTTATTTCATTTTGTATTTTCCTGATTGGCTGAATCAACAGGCAGGTAGACACTAGGAACATAATAAATTCCTGGGCACAATTCCAAAATGTGTTAGTGTACTTTGTTAATTTTGTGAGAAAGCTTCTCTTGTAAATTACAACAAACTATTAATCATGTGTGACATATCATTGCCCGGTTCGTCAAGCGAGAGTGCTGTTAGTGTTGTATCTCTTGCATCATTGTCAAGACAGAGTGATGATAATGTTGTACCTCTTGCATCATTGCTCGGTTCGTTAAGGGTGAGTGCTGATAGTGCTGTACATCTTCCACCATTGCACGGCTCGTCAAGCAAGAGTGCTATTAGAGTTGTACCTATTGCATCATTGCTCGCTTCGCTAAGCGAGAGTGCTGTTGGTGTTGTACCTCTTGTATCATTCTTCGATTGGTCAAGCGTGAGGGCTGATAGTGTTGTACCTCTCGCATCATTGCATGGTTCGTCAAGCGATAGTGCTGCTAATAGTGTTGTACCTCTAGCATCATTGCATGGTTCGTCAAGCGAGAATGCTGTTAGTGTTTTACCTCTTGGTCGTGAAGAAACTATAGCAAGAAATCATTGAAAATACTCGTCTACATGTGTGAAATGTATAAATCCAGAGGTGGTGTGCTGCAACAAACTGGGACAAACAGGAGTTAGAACAGTAATAAAAGTTTTTTTAGTTGTAAGTAAATAAATACCTGTTATAGAATGTTTATGATTAAGTACCTACAAATAGATATTAAGTATATTTTTAAATAGAATTTAATTTGAACAATTCAAATAATGTTAATGTATACATTTTATGTAAAAATAGGTAACTATAAAAAATAAAACAATATTTTTAAGTAGATATGTGTGTTTCCCTTTTATTACCTCAACAGTGCTATCCATATTATTATTATAGTGCAGGTTTTAACAGCTCCTCATCATAAACTACTACATATAAAAGAATTGTAATATCTATCTATTTACACATATTAATAAAATTTAGTTTTTGTATACGACCTACTGTACACTTATTTTTTTATCTATATTGTATTGCTCATCCCGTTTATACCTATTTAAATTGCTTCAGGTATTTTATGAAATTTATTTAATACCCCTCTATTCATTTTGTGTTATTTTAAAGCCCATCCTGATATGTAACCCGGGGTTAGCGTGTTCAATGTCAAATTTTTGGAATTGTGAGATCAAACATAAACTGCTGTAAATCTTTATGCTGTGTCACAACTATGAAATATTATTCCATATTTCGAATAAGTTTAGGAAATATATATTTTTTACTTTTTGACCCCTTTTCCTCTATTTACGAACGCCTATGAAAACAAGTTATTTATAAAACATTTTATAGGTTATATTCTATCTGTTTTGACTCGCTAGCTCAGCGATTTATTTTGTGTTTTGTTTGGAAAAGAAACTGGATTGTTTTGTGTTTTTAATTAAACTTATATTATTATGTAACAAATTAAATAGTAAGTTCAACAAACAACACATTATTAATTATTAAAGATTATTTACATAGCCAAACCAAATACATTTCTTTTACTTTTACCAAGAAAATGGCAGTGATCTGATCTTGGCTATTACCTATAGTCGTTGATTGAAATATTTAATAAGATTCGGAACGCTGGTATCTTTTTCGTGCTTTGCTGAACTGCACTAACGCATCTGTGAACGGGCAAACTAAGTTCTTATTCAAGACACAACTGTATCGATCGATCTACGACACTGAAAGTTGGGTATTGCGGTACAATAGCAACAGATGGCATAGCGGCGTTCTGCCCCATTCGTTCATTTCGTTAATGAGACGTTGCCGTGAGTAGATTTTTTTCTTTTATTCTCTAAAGATTCTCTAGATTCCTTGACTACTTTTATTAAAAATATCGTTGACTGAAATATTTTCCTTTAATAAATGAGATAATATAACATGTAAGATCCCTAATATATTTATTATACAATTTCATGCTTAATTTATAAACGATTAAATAATATGAAATAAATTATCCATCATCAAAGTGGAGTGTCAGTTTCAAATAAAAGAAAACAAACAAAAACTTTCAAAGTCAACTCCACAAAATCTTTAATTTAGTTATGAAAAAGGAAACTAGTTTCGGCTCAACAAGCCATCATCAGTCCTACAATAAAGATAAAAACGAACACATAAGAGAAAAAAAAATAAATTAATAAATAAAACGTACAACGGGCAACAAATCTATACATAAGTTCATAAGGTAAAAAACTTACCATTCTCACAAAAACATCCGTGTAGAAAAAATATCAAACATGAATATAAATAACTAACATTACACGAAAACAAACACCTGTGTTGAGTAAATAAATAAAATAAGAATTTTAATACATCCAAGACCAGATTCAAATATATCAAAAGGAAAAAACGAAAAACGTTTAACCTTTTTCTATAAGTACAGTATGTCCAAAAAGAATTGAATTGAACTGGACTGAAATTCTAAAGAATCGTAAAAATAGTAAATTTAAATGAGGCAAGCACAAACAGCATTAAAGAGGGGCACAAAAATTGAACACGTTACAAATTAAAGAGTGAATTAATAATAGGGGACTCAATGAAAGATGTTTGGTCATTCAAGCAAGTGACACTTTTATTTGACTTAGCCTTCATGATCTCCAAAAACTACATTACACCCTAATATAAATTTTACAATTGAATTCGAATCTAACAACAAACTTCCGTTTTTGGACATTTGGATTATTAGAGATGTTCTAGCTCACCGTTTTAAGTTTGAGGTATATAGGAAACCGACCACAACTGACACTTTGATTCCTTTTAAACCTAACCACCCGTTTAGTCATAAGTTCGCTTCTTTCAACTGTTTGTTTCATATGGCTTTTTCTTTACCACTTAGTGGTGATGGGTTTGAGAGAGAGATTAATGTGATTAAACAATTAGCACATAATAATGGATAACCTCTTCCAACCATTATGAAACTATATTTTAGATTCTATACAAGATTTAGACTTTCCGTTACGGTTGTAAGTCCTCTTGTGAAAAACATAAGATATGTCTCTCTTACTTATACCGGTAGCTATTGTCTTAAGATTGCTAAAATGATAAGAAGTAGTATTCCGGATATTGTCGTTAGTTTTAGAACTGTTAACAACGTTAGCCTTCGTCTAGTGAATTCTAAAGATAGAACAAATTTTTTGAAATGTTCGGGAGTATATAGACTTTCTTGTCAGGACTGTAATAGCATTTATATCGGCCAATCTGGCCGTAGGATCCTTACGAGAATCAAGGAACATTTGTATTATTACAACCGTTATAAGAATACCGATATTTTTAATACTCCATCTACTTTTGCAAACCATCTAATCGCGACAAATCACAACTTCGATGTGTTGAATAACTCAACGTTATTACATAGGTGTAATAAGGGCTCCCGTTTAAATTATTTGGAGATTTTGGAGATCATGAAGGCTAAGTCAAATAACAGTGTCACTTGCTTGAATGACCAAACATCTTGTAATATGGTACGTACACCCGGTAGAGTAAGTATTTGTTTAAATTTTATATGTTTATAAATATTTAAATAATTGTTATTAGTTGTAAGCAAAATATGTTTTGGACAAAAATTAGGACAAGGGACGATGACCGAAGAACAGAACAGAACGACAGACGATACGAACTACACGTAATTAATTAATAAAGAAAATATAAATGAAGTAGTCTGTCTTTAATTTATAAAGTAACGTTATGGAACAACAAGTTCCCAAATGAAATCTAAATTTATTACATGGCGATCCTGCCAGCCCTTTTTCATTATTTTAGTTAAAAATATAATATCAGATATGGCATAATGGGCACTAAGCAATCAAAAGACCAAGTTGTGATAGCGCAAACTGCAAGTGGAGATGCAGCAGCAAATTTAAATCATGGATTGACATTGGCAGAATGGTTGTTAATAATTTTAGTAGTAATGGTATTGTTGGGTTTGGTATATGTATTGATGCAAAGGTATAAAAAGGGTATGAAACGAACAATAAGACGAGAAATTAATAAGCACGAATTAAGAAAATCCCTAAATATATTAAATCAAGAAGATCAGGTATGAAAATTCAAATCACTGTATATACAATAAAGTTGATGACCTATGGAATGTGCAACGTGTGCATCGACCCAGTGTTTTAATTTATGTGGACTATTATAGGTATACGTGTAATTTGTTTATGTAATCATATTTTATTAAATTTAGTAACAATGTTAAATATTTAAGTAGATATTTTAAATTTAATTTTTGGTATATAAATATAATACATTTTTTTTAACATATTAAATAAGCTTCAATACCTTGGATGGCTATTAATAAAATTTCGGAAATTTACCAATCTTTATTACAAATTAGATCAAAAGTAAGTAAATATAATATAGATAGGAGACCGAAAAAAGTTGACGAAGCAAGAGCTATATATTCTAATTTATCTAAAGAAATACAAATTATTAATAAACAAGCTGAAAAATCTGAAATAGGAAGTTCTGAAATAACTGAAATAAAAGACTTAATTTCAAAAATTAAATCCCTTAATAACGAAATTTTACAATTTGATAGAAACGAGGAAGTAAACATTTCTGAACCGAAAATGACTTCTTTTGATATAAAAACTGCTGTTAGTCTTTTACCTAGCATGGACGATTATGAAGAAACCACGAAAAAATTAATTGATGCTGTAGAGTTGTATGATTCTATGTTAGATCCTGAAGGTAAGCAATTGTTAATCAATTTTATTTTAAAAACACGCTTATCCAGTGGTGCAAAATTAAGACTAAATCAGAATTACACTACTATCGCGGCTTTAATTAACGACATGAAATCATATCTTCTTACACGTCAATCAGATACAGCACTTCAAGCTAAATTATATCGCGCAAAACAAGGCGAAAAATCTATTGAGGAATTTGGAAAGGAATTGGAAGACCTGTTTGTAAATTTAACAATATCTCAAGCGAATGGTAACGCCGACTCTTATTCTGTTTTAAAACCCATAAATGAAAAGGTAGCTATTAAAAGGTTTGCTGATGGCTTGCGAAATCAGAGGCTAAGTACAATAGTGGCATCTAGAAATTTTTTGTTCCTGAAGGATGCAATCAGATCTGCAGTAGATGAGGAAACAACTACAATACGAAGTTCACCGCAAATGTTTAGAGTTTCCGCAAGAGGTAGGCAACATGTTCCGCGTGGAAATTTTCGCCCTAGAACCGGTGGCCGTAATATTTCACAAAACAATATCCAAAATCGACAGTTCTATAATCAAAATAACACCCGTACAACAAATCATAATAATCAGCATTATAATAATAATAATATAAATTTTAGACAAGTTTATAGAGGTAATAGGAGAGGTTCAAGGTCAGCGTCACAACAAAATAACATTACTCTAGATCAAGATTCCTTATTTCAGGAAACAACAGAAGTAGTTCCAAGTACTTCTAGTGATTTTTTTCGTGCCTAAAGGCAAGAAGTTAAATCATGATTTTACATATTCCAATAACAATTCCATTTCTGTTACATTTTCAGTAGAGAATGCTAATTTGCAATTTTTAATAGATACAGGTGCAACTTTATGTGCAATCAAAGCTGAACAATTAAAATCTAAATTTACTTTACATAAAGAAGAAATAGAAATCAAAGGTATAGGTGGAACTTTACGTGCAGAAGGATTTACATTTTTAAAATTAAAGATAGGAAACACTAGTTTTAACCAAAAATTTTATGTTTTTAAGTCATTACCCTGTGCAACAGAAGGCATTATTGGTGATGATTTTATTCGAAAATTTAACGGAATTATAAATTACGAGAACCATAGTCTTACACTTACCCACTTCAAAAATAAAATAACATTACCTTTAAATAGTAACGGCGACAATATTTTAATTATCCCCCCAAGATGTGAAATTATTCGTTATCTAGATACAGGCTTGAATGAAGATTGCGTGGTACGTCCGACAGAAGTGTGCGAAGGAGTATTTGTCGCAGGAGTACTAGCTAAACCGACAGAAGGAAAGATCCCTGTGAAATTGTTAAATACGAGAGAAAGTGAGGTTTGTTTACAAAACTATATTCCAAAAATTGAGAAAGCGAGTGAGTATAATGTATGTAAGTATGACAGTGAGAATATATCTGTAGAGAGAGTGAAATCTTTATTTAATTTATTGGGCTTAAATTATTTAAACAAAGACGAACAAAATTCTATTGAGGCTATTTGTGCAAAATTTGCCGATGTTTTTCATTTACCGGGAGATAAATTGTCTGTAACTAATATTTATAATCAATCCATTGCATTAAAAGATAATGTCTCTCCATCCTATGTCAAACCGTATAGGCTTCCACAATCCCAAAAAATGGAAATAAATGAACATATTTCTAAAATGTGTGAAGATGGTATCATAGAGCATGCACAAAGTGAATGGTCCTCACCAGTTTTACTAGTTCCCAAAAAGGTTGATTCTAGTGGAGAAAAAAAGAGTAGACTTGTTATCGACTATAGATTACTAAATTCTAAAATTCAAGACGACAAATTTCCACTTCCGAACATCACCGATATTCTAGATTCTTTAGCAGGTGCAATTTATTTTACTCATTTAGATCTCAGTCAAGGATATTATCAAGTAGAATTAAATAAAGATAGCAGAAAATATACAGCTTTCACTACTGATCGAGGGCAATGGCAAATGAAACGACTTCCGATGGGATTAAAAATTAGTCCTAGTGCATTTTCAAGATTAATGACTGTAGCAATGTCAGGATTAAATTATGAAAAATGTTTTGTTTATCTCGACGACCTCATAGTATTTGGAAGATCTCTTCATGAGCATAACAAAAATCTTATGCAAGTTTTTTGTAGGCTTAGAAAGGTAAATTTGAAATTAAATCCATCGAAATGCGAATTTCTAAAGAAACAAATCTTATATTTGGGTCACATTATTACAGATAATGGTATTTTGCCAGATCCTGAAAAAATTAAGTCCCTTAAACAATATCCAAGGCCTAAAAATGCAGAGGAAGTGAAAAGATTTGTGGCATTTTCGAATTACTATAGGAAATTTATTCCAAATTTTTCTGAAAAAACGGTTGTCCTTAATAAGTTGTGTAGAAAGTATGCTAGATTTGAATGGACGGATGAATGTGAAATATCTTTTAATTTTCTGAAAAATTCTCTTTCAAAACCTCCAATATTAGATTATCCAGATTTTTCTAAGGAAAATGAATTTATAGTACAAACTGATGCTTCAAATATTGCAATAGGTGCAGTTTTACTAAATAAAAATAGAAAACCCGTAGCTTATACAAGTAGACCTTTAAACAAGGCGGAAGTTAATTATCCGACCATCGAAAAAGAATTTTTAGCTATATACTGGAGCGTGAGATATTTCCGACCATACTTATTTGGTCGCCACTTTAAAATTTTAACAGACCATAAACCATTGTTATATTTATTTAATTTAAAGGATCCATCAAGCAGGTTAATTAAATTTCGACTAGGATTAGAAGAGTACGATTTTCATGTAGAGTATGTAAAAGGTAAGGAAAATGTCATAGCGGACGCATTATCTAGAATAGTTATAACATCTGATGAATTAAAAGGTATGAGCCAGAATGTAATGAATGTTATGACAAGGGCACAGAGTAAAGTATCGAATGACGAAGAGTGTGAGTTGGATGAAAGAACTACTACAAATGTTAGGCCTGATCAACCCAATGTTGTGGAAATTCT
This sequence comes from Apoderus coryli, assembly GCA_911728435.2. Taxonomy (NCBI): domain Eukaryota; kingdom Metazoa; phylum Arthropoda; class Insecta; order Coleoptera; family Attelabidae; genus Apoderus; species Apoderus coryli. The sequence goes on along the minus strand of OU452204.1, from coordinate 1,208,122 downwards.
TAAAACTCCAAAAAACATCACTGAACTTAGACTTATGTCAACTAAAGAACTCTCCAAATTTAGTGAAAAAATAACTGAAAAATCGGGTAACTTTTATTATGTACCACTACATTCTATGATTTATTTTGCACAATTAAATTTTCGATCAGCGTTGGCGCGAGACGAAATGTTGAGAAACTTAATTGATTTATGCAAAAAGATTAATATTCGCGAATTAGTTATTTTAAAGAATGAAAATAATGCACATTTTATTAAATGGCTAGCTGAAGGTATAAAAAGTAACTCTAATTGGACCGGTCCCCGAATTTGTGTAGTACAAGGAGTTAAAAAAGTAGTGGATCCCGAACAAAAGAGAGTAATTATAAACGATTTCCATCTGCTTCCTACAAGTGGTCACGCAGGTATCAATCGAATGTTCAACACTATCAAAAAATACTATTTTTGGTCAGGTATGCAACAAGACATTAAGAATTTTGTAAGTAAGTGTACTACATATCAAAAGCAAAAACATTCTAATAAATATACCAAGGAACCAATGGTTATAACATCTACAGCGCATACCTCATTCCAAAAAATATTTTAAGATATAGTTGGACCTCTACCAATAGATGATAATGAATTTTCTTATATACTGACTCTTCAATGTGAATTAACGAAGTTTGTCGAAGCTTATCCTTTAAAATCCAAAGACGCGAAAACTGTATCAAAAAGTTTCGTAGAAAATTTTATTCTAAGATACGGAATTCCTTTAGAAATAGCAACAGATAGGGGCGCTGAATTTATTTCCGCAACTATGGATGAAATTTGTAAATTACTTAAAATTAAAAATATTCAGTCAACCGCTTACCACCATGAAAGTATAGGAGCTTTGGAAAATTCTCATAAAGTTTTAGGTGCATATTTCAGAACTCAAAGTGTGGAATATAATGCAGCTTGGAGTACTTGGGTGCCGTATTGGTGTTTTACATATAATACCACAGTACATACGGAAACCAAATACACACCATTTGAGTTAGTTTTCGGAAAGAAATGTTATCTTCCAAGTAACTTAAAAAATACGTTAGATCCAGTCTACAACTTTGACAGCTATCCTATTGAACTTAAATATAGGATGCAACATGCTCAAAACTGGATTTTTCAAGCAAATTCAGATGTATTTAAATTCTTTGTAAAAGCCGACAATCTCTTTTTTGATCTCACTAAATTATATGTAAAAGAACACTGCACTGTTGCTATATGTTACAAATGTTGTCAGTACGGACATGTGGCTAAATACTGTAACAACCAGCTTGTTTGCTATTACTGCGGAGATAATCACACCTCTGAAAATTGTACCAGAAAGGAAAATCCTGAATGCCCCAACTGTAAAAAACTAAAGCTACAAAACCGAAAACATCGCGCCATCGACTTCAACTGTCCTACATATCATAGAAAAGTTGAACAACGTCGACAATATATAAATTACAATGGCTAGATTGGTAAGTAGAAACAAATTAAATATTTACCACCAAAATGTAAGAGGTCTAAGAACGAAAACCACCGACTTATATGAAAATGTAACCAGCTCAAGCTATGACGTAATAACCCTAACGGAAACGTGGCTACATCCAGGTGTCTACGATGGAGAACTTTTTGGCGAAGACTATGAGGTTTTTAGAAGTGACCGAAACCAAGATCTAACGGGAAAGACAAGAGGAGGTGGAGTGTTGTGTGCTGTGAACAAAAAAATACCTGCAGTAAATATTGTTATCCTACTACAAAATGCCTATATTGAGTTAGTTAGTATAAAACTTAATTTACTCTCGAATTCTTTGGAGATTTTTGTTGTATATATACCCCCGGCAACAAACATTACTAATTACGAAGAATTTTTTGACTTTTTTGAATTAAGGCTTAGTAATACCAGAAATAACTTCATTATTGTGGGGGATTTTAATATCAATTCTACAAATGCTACTGTTTGTAATAGATTTATAAATTTTTGCAACTTAATTCAGGCAAAACAATTTAATAACACTGTAAATAGCAGAAATGCAATTCTAGACTTGGTAATCTCTGATTTGGAATGCACTGTACAAAAAAATCTAGATCCGTTAATTCCAGAGGATGACTATCATCCAGCATTAAATATAGATCTTATTTTAAATCAGAATATGACTTTCTGTCAGCCAAATGGTAAAGTATTTTATAATTTCAAAAAGGCTAATTATTTTGATCTTTACAACTACTTAAAATCAGAAGATTGGAGCTGTCTAGAAATGCATAATGATCCTAACGAGGCATTACAAGTGTTTTACAAAAAACTATATTCTATATTTAATAATTGTGTTCCGCTATCGAAATACAGAAAAAGAAAGTACCCCCCTTGGTTTACACCCGAAATAATAAAGGATATTAAGTCAAAACAAAGAAATTTAAAGCTATATAAAAAAACCAATCTAATTCAGTGTCACGAAACATTTAAATTTTTAAGGTCCAAGCTTAAGAAAGATATAAAGAGGGCATACTCTGAGTACACCTTTGGATTTGAGCAGTATATACAAATAAACCCTACAAAGTTGTGGAATTTCCTTAGATCTAAGAAAAAAAATTGCACGGATATACCATTAGAAATGAATTTTCAGGGCACCAAATATATTGGTTCAGAACAGATCTCAGAGGCATTTGCGAATTATTTCCAGAGTGTTTACGTGGATTGTGAAACACCCAACTATTGTCAATCTACCATAAACAGTGAACCCTACTTAAATATCAATTGTATTACAGAAAATGACGTACAGGAGGCCATAAAAAAATTGAAAACCAAGAAATGTGTTGGGGATGATCTTATTCCTCGATACATTTTGAAAGGCTGCAAGGATTTATTATCAAAACCTCTTGCTTTTATCTTCAATATATCTTTGAAAAATAAAGTGTTTCCTCACTCTCTGAAAATATCTAAGATTACGCCAATACTTAAAAGTGGTAACAGAGCGGACATTACAAACTACAGACCAATAGCAGTATTGTCTAATATAGCAACTTTGTTTGAAACAATAATATCGAACAAAGTAAATCACCACCTCAAAAACAGACTAAGTAATGGCCAACACGGGTTTCGTTCAAACAGGTCAACCACTGAAAATTTAATGGACTTTGTGAATTATACCACAGACGTTCTTGCGAGTGGCGGCCAGGTAGACACTGTATACACAGACTTTGCGAAAGCTTTCGATAAAGTGAACCACAACATTTTACTAAACAAACTCAAGAATTTCTCAATATCTCCTGAACTTAGCGAGTTTTTTAATTTTTATTTAATAAACAGGCCTCAATATGTCTCAATTTCAGGAAGTAGATCAGAGTATTTTACTGCAAAATCAGGCGTTCCTCAGGGAAGTACATTGGGTCCCATTTTATTTTTAATGTTTATAGATGATATAACCCATGTTATCAGATATAGTGAATGTTCGCTCTTTGCGGATGATCTGAAAATTTATAGAACAATACGCAATCCACTTGATAGCGTTGCACTACAAACCGATTTGAATAGTCTCTATAATTGGTCATTGCAAAACCTCCTTCCATTTAACATAGAGAAATGTAAGAAAATGACGTATACTTACTCAAAAAACATAATGGAATATCAACATCAGTACAACTTAAACAGATCTTCTCTTCAAAATGTACAATCCATAAAAGATCTTGGCATAATATTTGACAGTAAGCTTACATTTACAGATCACATTGTCCACATAACTAATCAATGTTACAAAAAAATGGGTTTTATCATGCGAAATTCAAAAACTTTTAAAAACCGAAAAACTTTTACAATTCTATATACCGCGCATATACGCTCAAATCTGGAATACTGTAATGTCGTATGGTCGCCCTTATACACAAAATATGCGATAATGATAGAAAAAGTTCAAAAAAAGTTTGTACGATTGTCGCATTTTTTACTAAAGGAGGAACACACTTCGGACTACAAAAAAAACTTAAAAGATTTTGACTTAATTTCTTTATATAACAGACGAACAATATCAGGTATGCTATATTTATTTAAAATCATCCACAATATGGCAAATGATTGCTGGTCATTGCAAACTTTGAATTTCTCAATTCCCATATCTAAAACACGCCACAAAAATAATCAGACATTTTGACAAGAGCTGCAAGAACAAACTATCAATATAAATCTCCTATTAATATGATGATGAGAAACTACAATTCATTTCAAGAGATATCTGATATTTATGGAACTACCTACAGAAAGTTTAGGTTTCAAATAATCAGTCACCTAAAATCTTTGTCAGAATAACCATGCTGGGAATATGAAAACAAATCTTTCTAATTAAGTATTACTTAATAGTAAATTATAGCCAAATTGTTGTATACGACTAGTTAAGTTAGTTTTTAAGTTTAGGTTAAACAAAACAGTGTAATTGGGTACTTTATGCCTGTATCTGTTTTATAAAATAAAATAAAATAAAATAAAATGATGCTCGAAAAAATCTAATACAATCTAAATTAAAAAGGAAAGAAAATTACGACAAAAATCAAAACCCTGCAATCTATCAAAGAGGAGATTTCATTCTATTAAAAAATGAAACTGCTAATAAATTTTCAGACCCCTGTTTTTTAGGGCCATATAGGGTTATTGAAGACTTATCTCCAATCTAAAGATAAAAAAGAAATAATTGTACATAAAAATAGAACTAAATTCTTTAAAGAATGATCGTAACTTATATTTTAATTGTATAAATATATAATTAATTATGTATCTAATTAGTTAAAATTAAATTATTAATAGAATTATACTTTATATAATATAAATGGGTTATAAAATGTAAGTAATATAGGTATTATCTAAAACTAGTTTTTGGTAAATTTTGGTGAATATATATATTTTAGCATTTAGGTACTTATGCATATTGCAATTCCTGAATAAAAATAATTTACTATTTTTTCGGAAACAGTAAATTCTTTTAAAAATTCCGGGGAGGTGTAATACGGTACGTACACCCTGTAGAGTAAGTATTTGTTTAAATTTTATATGTTTATAAATATTTAAATAATTGTTATTAGTTGTAAGCAAAATATGTTTTGGACAAAAATTAGGACAAGGGACGATGACCGAAGAACAGAACAGAACGACAGACGATACGAACTACACGTAATTAATTAATAAAGAAAATATAAATGAAGTAGTCTGTCTTTAATTTATAAAGTAACGTTATGGAACAACAAGTTCCCAAATAAAATCTAAATTTATTACAATCTTTCATTGAGTCCCCTATTATTAATTCACTATTTAATTTGTAACGTGTTCAATTTTTGTGCCCCTCTTTAATGCTGTTTTTGCTTGCCTCATTTAAATTTACTATTTTTACGATTCTTTAGAATTTCAGTCCAGTTCAATTCAATTCTTTTTGGACATACTGTACTTATATAGAAAAAGGTTAAACGTTTTTCGTTTTTTCCTTTTGATATATTTGAATCTGGTCTTGGATGTATTAAAATTCTTATTTTATTTATTTACTCAACACAGGTGTTTGTTTTCTTGTAATGTTAGTTATTTATATTCATGTTTGACATTTTTTCTACACGGATGTTTTTGTGAGAATGGTAAGTTTTTTACCTTATGAACTTATGTATAGATTTGTTGCCCGTTGTACGTTTTATTTATTAATTTATTTTTTTTTTCTCTTATGTGTTCGTTTTTATCTTTATTGTAGGACTGATGATGGCTTGTTGAGCCGAAATTAGTTTCCTTTTTCATAACTAAATTAAAGATTTTGTGGAGTTGACTTTGAAAGTTTTTGTTTGTTTTCTTTTATTTGATTAAATAATATACAAGGGTTTTAAAAGAAATAAATGACTAGGGAAGTAGGGTTCAAGTCATTCTAGACGAGGAAGTAGTCGTGCGGCCCAACGAATCCTTATTTGACACATATAAATTATAAAATGGGTTGGTAAAAAATATAAAACATGACTTAATTTTAGTTATACGGGAACATGACCAGATTTGGTTTGATCAGTGTGGTGACCATCGCAATATTATTATTAAACAATTAATAAAAGTAAAATTATTTAGGGCTGTTAAGTGGGTTAGTTCTAGTAATAATAAAATTAAAGATAACGAATCAGGTAAACCACATAGGAAAATAAGAATATTATATTAGAGTTTGGAATTATTGGTATATTAGTCATCGGCCAACCTGTTTCTTATATTATGTTATGCAAATATAGTTGTATTCACGGTTAGATGGAATGGGTTTATTTTTTATTTATTTTCTCAAGTTGCTGTTAAATTTTGGTGTATTGTTTAATTATTAATAAAAAAATACTGAGACTAACGAATAAAAATATATAAAAAAAAACTTTCTAAATTAAGAGTTTCATTTTTTTTTGTCGGACACTGGAGTCCACAGGGGTTTACCAACTCAAGTGTAAAGATTGTCCAAAATTTTATATTGGTCAAACTGGAAACAATTTCAAAACGCGTTTGAAAGAACAAAAAAATTCATATATCACTAATAATACAAATTCTACTTATTCCAATCATTTCATAGCAGATAACCATAGTTTTAATAGCAAAAAATTGACTTTACTAGAAGCACTAGAAATTAACAAATTAAGAAATACAGAAAATCTTCTAAACGACAAAACCAATATAAATAAACTGTTGCCCTCGAGGCACGAATAGCTCTCCATATTTAAATGTAAAACTAATAATTTTATGACCTTTTTATCATTTATCTAAAATTTATATATTTTTTTTTGTTTTAGACATCAGCTATTTTTGTTAAGTATCGGGTTTTGTTCCTTTTTCTTCTTTTTGGAGGCACTATTTATACGTACCTATTTCAGATCTTCTACGCCAAGTTGGAAATAGTTGATTTTTTTTATAATAAAATTTATTTTGACTCCTTTTCTACTATTTACGAAGGCCTATGTAAACAAAATTGTTATGCTGCATGTTGTAGGTTATCTTATGTCAAATTAGCCAATTTTTCTTTTATATTTGGAATTTTTGTTTTCGTTTTTGACCCTTTTTTACACTATTTTCAAACGCCTGTGTGAATCAGTTCATTTATGTAACATTTTTTAGGTTATATACTATTACAACTATGAAAAATTATTCTGTATTTCGAATAAGCTTAGGCAGTATATATTTTTTTATTTCGACCCCTTTTACACTATTTACAAACGCATATGAAAACAAGTTATTTATAACACATTTTATAGGTTATATTCTATCAAAGCTATAAATAACTAGTCAATATTTCAGCTATTTTTAAGAAGTACGTTTTTTTCTAACCTTTTCACCCCATTTTACACTTTATTCGTATGTCAATGTGGTCTAATTGTTTAGGTTAAATATTTTAGGTTATATTTAATTAATTAACGCACAAAAAATTAATCAACATTTCGGATAAGTTTAAGAACTATGATTTTTTTAATTTTTGAACCCTCTTTTTAAACCTCTTGCCTACGCTCAATGTTAATCACTACCTATAAATATCCTGTAGTATTTTCGTATCAAATGTGGTTAAAATCCGTTAAGTGGTTTTTGAGTTATCACGGATACAATTTTTTTCTGACCCTTTTATAGAATTTTCACGGACGCCTATGGTACATTAATTTTTGTCGTGTATTTTTAACACCAACTCAACTAGTTAAACAAAAGAATTAACATTTCAATTATTTTTTTTATTTTACCCCCTTTTCTACTATTTACGAACGCCTATGTAAATAAAATTTTTATGCTGCATTTTGTAGGTTATCTTATATCAAAGCCATATATAATTAGCCAATTTTTCTGGTATATTTGGGAAACGTTTTTTTTTTTCGTTTTTGACCCTTTTTTTAAACTATTTTTGAACGCCTGTGTGAACCAATTCTTTTATTGAATATTTTTTAGCTTATATTGTATCACAACTATGAAAAATTATTCCATATTTCGAATAAGTTTAGGAAATATATTTTTTTTTATGTTTTGACCCCTTTTACAATATTTACGAACGCCTATGAAAGTAAGTTATTTATGACACATTTTATAGGTTATACAAGAAATCCCTTTGGGATTTCCCAGTCGTTGTGTGGTAGTTTATCTATGAAAAAAGTCATTGAGGGTTATAAAAAAAATGAAAAAAAAAATCAAGAAAAAAAATATCAAGGAAAAAAATGTTTAAAAAATGTTTCTATTATTAAAAAAAAAAATAAAAAAAAAAAATTCAAAAAAAAATTAAAAAAAAATTTTCAAAAAAAATAAAAAAAAAATTAATTTAAAAAAAGTATTGCCAGAGCTGAAAATCTGAAAATGTTTCTATCTATTATTGAAAATAAATAGAAACATTTTTGAGTTACCCCGTAGATAACCTCTAGGAGTATATAGTTTAACTTTCAAAGAAATCTTCAATTGAAACCCAAAGAAATCAAAATATTATTTTTTTGACCATAACAAAATAAAAAAATACATTTTTGATTCACCCTGTATATATATTTGACCTTATAGTTTAACTTTCACAGAAAACTTGATTTGAAATCTAAAGAAACCAAAAAATTATTCAAAATATTACTTTTTTGACCATAACAAAATAAAGACATACATTTTTGATTCATCCTGTATATAAATTTGAGCTTATAGTTTAACTTTCACAGAAAACTTGATTTGAAATCTAAAGAAATCAAAATATTATGCAAAATATTACTTTCTTGACCTTAACAAATTAAAGAAATACATTTTTGATTCACCCTGTATATCAATTTGAGCTTATAGTTTAACTTTCACAGAAAACTTGATTTGAAATCTAAAGAAATCAAAATATTATGCAAAATATTACCTTTTTGACCTTAACAAATTAAAGAAATACATTTTTGATTCACCCTGTATATATATTCGACCTTATAGTTTAACTTTCACAGAAAACTTGATTTGAAATCTAAAGAAACCAAAAAATTATTCAAAATATTACTTTTTTGACCATAACAAAATAATGAAATACATTTTTGACTCACCCCGGATATAAATTTAAAGCCTATGCTAAAAGTTTCTCTTTTAAAGAAAATAAAAAGTCACTTATCGCTGATAAGGTTCTCTAAAAGTCTTAAATAATAAATAACATTCATAAACATTAATAAAGACATACATTTTTGATTCATCCTGTATATAATTTTGAGCTTATAGTTTAACTTTCACAGAAAACTTGATTTGAAATCTAAAGAAATCAAAATATTATGCAAAATATTACTTTTTTGACCTTAACAAATTAAAGAAATACATTTTTGATTCACCCTGTATATATATTTGAGCTTATAGTTTAACTTTCACAGAAAACTTGATTTGAAATCTAAAGAAATCAAAAAATTATTCAAAATATTACTTTTTTGACCATAACAAAATAAAGAAATACATTTTTGATTCACCCTGTATATATATTCGACCTTATAGTTTAACTTTCACAGAAAACTTGATTTGAAATCTAAAGAAACCAAAAAATTATTCAAAATATTACTTTTTTGACCATAACAAAATAATGAAATACATTTTTGACTCACCCCGTATATAAATTTAAAGCCTATGCTAAAAGTTTCTCTTTTAAAGAAAATATAAAGTCACTTATCGCTGATAAGGTTCTCTAAAAGTCTTAAATAATAAATAACATTCATAAACATTTTTGAGTTACCCCGTAGATAACCTCTAGGAGGTTATAGTTTAGCTTTCAAAAAAATCTTGATTTGAAATCTAAAGAAATCAAAAAATTATTCAAAATATTACTTTTTTGTCCTTAACAAAGTGATGAAATACATTTTTGATTCACCCCGTATATAAATTTCTATACATTTAAAATTTCTTAAATGTGGGCTAATTAATGTTTTTTGTATCACCCTGTACATTCTGCTTATTAATTAATGTTGTTATAATCTGAGAAATACTTAGCACATAGCGAGATGTTAAAATAACGTTAACCTTAATATTGGTGGACGTTATTTTTGGGACTACAGTATCTTGTATTGTGGATTCGTTGGTTTTTCATAATTTGATAATTTTTTTTTCTAACGTTGGTGTCACTTATTTTAATTGACACTTCTAGTTTCACGTCATAAATAAATAGGTTATATTATGGGGCTTGGAGGCTAAAAGTAAACAGTAGTAGTATGAATTGTAACTTGTAACTATATTTGATAAAAATAAACTGTGCTGGCTGTATCCTACTGAGAAAGGGCAAGAGGCCAAAAGTTAGTACTCGCTTAGGCGGTAACTTAAAAAAAAAACGAAATAACTTGAAGCATTCAAAATATGGACCTACAGGCAAGAGACAGAAATCAATTTGGAAATGGAAATTTGGTGGCCAACATCCGCTAATAATAATAATACATGGTGTATAAAATAAAAAGTGTAGTTAATTCTATATTGATTTGTTGTGTTTACGGTTTATAATTTTTGAGTATTTAAATAAAAACATGATAAGTATATGCAGCTGGTTTTCTATCGAAAAATAAGTATAGTAACTTAATTTTAGTTAGTTAACTACTTACTATTTACACAGAATATTACTTATTCTGTGCTATTTATATGAATATACATAATGGCTATACTTACTTAAAGACTTAAACTTAACAAAATTACGTACCTATTTTGTTTCATTGAATGTAATAATAATAATGTACCTACCTACCGATGTTGCCCTCATAATAGAAAATTTAATTAGATAGCTTTTCCTCGGTACAGAAGGTATAACTTGAAAAATGGATTCAAGTTTGCTCTAAAGTAAGAAATAAAACACTTAGATATTGTTATTGAATAAATCTAATGTTCATTGAGTAAGAATAGTTTAAAGTCGATAGGTATTAAATTCTTGTTATGGTTCTTGGAAAGTTTTTATTGAGTATAGATAGATGCTTTTCAGTGGTGGTTAGAGATTCAGACGTCTATCTGGTAGTTTGAGGAGTGCCTTCGTAAGCTGAAAAGGTGTATATGGTAAGATTTAATTGTGATAATATGTTGTAAATATTTTACCTAGCATGTAGGTGAAAGATTCATAGTTTTATTCGTCATTCGTAACTGGTAACACATGAACTAAAACCTCTCCTTTTATGACCCCAATGTTTGCATATATGTTGTAAAACTAATGTGGAAAATGAGCCATGTTATTTATTTTCTGTATCCTCTCTCTTGGTATCGTATTTTGAGTTTTTCCTACAAATAATGGTAAGTTAAGTCGTTGCGGAATGTCAACAAATAATTTCATCAAAGTGTACGGTGATAACCCTATTTTATATAATTGTACACTTACCTGCCGGTATATATTCTTTTTCAATTTCCATTCTGTCTTTTACAGTAATATTTTTGGAAATTATTATTATTACTATAGACAGTTTAGTACACCATAATTATAATGACAGAAGGATTTATGTTATAATTTGACACTATGGACATTCTCTACTTCTTTGGAGGTAGGGTTCAATATATTTGCATTATTTTTGAGATAAGTAGATAAGCATCAGTTTTGACTGGAAATTTTCATATAAGCTTTGTCAGCTAGGTACTTCCAATACAAACAATTATTTATTGATATCGAAATTTTTTTGTGTGGTGTAGCTGTCACAATTTATATGACATTTGGAATAGTGATATTTATAAAAGGAACGTAGTATGTGTGAAGTGAGTCATATTTTTAAAGAATAATACTTTTTCAATAGAATTTACGAATGTGTACGTCATTCATTGATAGGATTGTCACTAAAAATATAAGAAATTGCTTCTCCCATATGTTTTTCTAAGGATATAGTCATGAAAAAGGTTTTCAAAAAAAATCGACAAATTCCAATATAGTTGCACCTCTAGTTTACGTCATAATTTGGTTTTGGTCAAATGTTTTTTCTAACACGTCAAACAAATTGCTTGTGTCAAATAGTTTATTATTTTCTTTGTTTACTTCATAGTCTAAAAGTTTTCGGCATTATTTTTATGTTTAAGATCAATTTCTATCAACATGTTGTATATTGTAGTGTTATAAAAAGGTTATTCGATATAGTTGTAGTAAATTTAGAAGTTGTCATTGTGTATTTAAAGTAATTTTACTGAAAAAGTGATAATAACCTAAAGTGACAGTGCCATGAAAGCCGTCAGATGGATCGATGTGATCATGTTTTTGAATAGCCCCAGAAGAATATCTCCCTCTGCGTCGCACACTTCAATTAACTGTGTAGATGTAATTAAATTAATTAATAAAATAGTGAGACCGCATTAAATCACAGTTGAAAAGTAGCATATTTAAAAGTTTCGAAAATAAAATTGCCATTTAGACTGCACTGCGGGTACTTGGTACGGCGTAACTTTAGTTATGGTGGCTTTAAATTTGGCCTTTTTGCAGCTTTTCGACGACAAAGACAGCGCTATCAGAATTTATAATTATTAACAAGAAATCCCTTCGGGATTTCCCAGTCGTTGTGTGGTAGTTTTATCTATGAAAAAAGTCATTGAGGGTTATAAAAAAAATGAAAAAAAAAAAATAAAAAAAAAATTTCAAGGGAAAATAAATGTGTCAAAAAAAAAATTAAAGAAAAAAAAATTAAAAAAAAAAAATTAAAAAAAAAAAAAATTAAAAAAAAAAAATTTTAAAAAAAAAAAAATTTTGAAAAAAAAAAATTTCAAAAAAAAAAATTTCAAAAAAAAAAATTTCGAAAAAAAAAATTTTCAAAAAAAAAAATAAAAAAAAAAAAATTACAAAAAAATAATTAAAAAAAAGTATTGCCAGAGCTGAAAATCTGAAAATGTTTCTATCTATTATTGAAAATAAATAGAAACATTTTTGAGTTACCCCGTAGAAAACCTCTAGGAGCATATAGTTTAACTTTAAAAAAACTTGATTTGAAATCTAAAGAAATCAAAAAGTTATTCAAAATATTTCACCTTAACAAAATAAAGAAATAAATTTTTGATTCACCCTGTATATAAATTTGAGCTTATAGTTTAACTTTCAAAGAAATCTTGAATTGAAACCCAAAGAAATCAAAATATTATTCAAAATATTACTATTTCACCTTAACAAAATAAAGAAATACCTTTTTGATTCACCCTGTATATAAATTTGAGCTTATAGTTTAACTTTCAAAAAATCTTGATTTGAAATCTAAAGAAATCAAAAAATTATTCAAAATATTTCACCTTAACAAAATAAAGAAATACATTTTTGATTCACCCTGTATATAAATTTGAGCTTATAGTTTAACTTTCAAAAAATCTTGATTTGAAATCTAAAGAAATCAAAAAATGATTCAAAATATTTCACCTTAACAAAATAAAGAAATACATTTTTGATTCACCCTGTATATCAATTTGAGCTTATAGTTTAACTTTTAAAAAAATCTTGATTTGAAATCTAAAGAAATCAAAAAATTATTCAAAATATTTCACCTTAACAAAATAAAGAAATACATTTTTGATTCACCCTGTATATAAATTTAAACCCTATGCTAAAAATTTCTCTTTTAAAGAAAATAAAAAGTCACTTATCGCTGATAAGGTTCTGGCGCATGTCTAAAAGTCTTAAAAAAATAGAGAAATACATTTTTGATTCACCCTGTATATAAATTTGAGCTTATAGTTTAACTTTTAAAAAAATCTTGATTTGAAATCTAAAGAAATCAAAAAATTATTCAAAATATTTCACCTTAACAAAATAAAGAAATACATTTTTGATTCACCCTGTATATAAATTTGAGCTTATAGTTTAACTTTTAAAAAAATCTTGATTTGAAATCTAAAGAAATCAAACAATTATTCAAAATATTGCTTTTTTGACGATAGGAAATAAATTTTTGATTCACCCTGTATATAAATTTAAAACCTATGCTAAAAATTTCTCTTTTAAAGAAAATAAAGTCACCTATCGCTGAGGTTATGCAACCGTAAATACCATAATGATGTGTTGGAGGTTGCATAAGCATAAGATATTAAATAAAGGTCATTGATTGGTTGTAATTATTGAAATTGTAGCCCGTCTGCACATAACTCAACTTCTCCCACTTCACACATATAACGGGTTCATTGAACTTTATTGCATTATTATTGAAATTGTAACCTTTCTGGTGGGAATAAATTTTACTACTCTGCCAGATTTAGTTCATGTGAATAGCAGTAAAATAAAAATAAGTATAAATTATTAGTTTTTTTACATAAAATAATGTTTTAATATTTGTTATATTATTGTGGGAGTTGCGTAAATTAAATTTGTTGGAAAATTAAGTATCTAATCATATTCCATGTGTAAATATATTGCGTGAAACTATGAGGAATATGTTTATGATGAAAGTGTTCAAATAAAGTGTGGCAACCGCGATTTTCGCAATTTTTCTAGGTTATTGATGTACAAAGTCTCGGAGATTTTCCAACATTTTTAGTTTACAATTAAAAATGTAATAAAGGGCCGTATCATACCGTAAAAGTGCACTCCCGTATTTAGAACAGTGCCTAGTATAAATCAAAATGCTTTTATTGTATTTGTGGTTGTTACAATAAGGTAAATTTATTGATTTAGTAGTAGCATTTTTTGCAATTTTGTGTTGTTGTTTTCTTGAATTTCCTCGTAGAAAATCGTATTCACCTCCTTGTCACGCTAAAATATCGTTTCTGCAGAGGTAAATGAATGATTAAAATACATAATTTTAATGCAATGAATCAGCTTTGATATATAGCCTATGCTATTCTGCAAAAAGGAAATTTTCTATATTGGACAGCGCTGCAGTTTCGCCTTCGGCGAAACTGGAGCCTTAGTGGCTTTAAATTGGGTCTTTTTTTTCCACTTTTAGACAGAGACGGACTGTACGCTCGTTATTATATATTAACAAGAAATCCCTTCGGGATTTCCCAGTCGTTGTGTGGTAGTTTTATCTATAAAAAAAGTCATTGAGGGTGGCAAAAAAATGAAAAAAAAAATCAAAAAAAAAAAAATTTCAAGGAAAAAAATGTTTCTATTATTAAAAAAAAATTAAAAAAAAAAAATTTTAAAAAAAAAATTTCAAAAAAAAAAATTTAAAAAAAAAAAAATTAAAAAAAAAAATTAAAAAAAAAATAGTTCAAAAATTAATTAAAAAAAAGTATTGCCAGAGCTGAAAATCTGAAAATGTTTCTATCTATTATTGAAAATAAATAGAAACATTTTTGAGTTACCCCGTAGAAAACCTCTAGGAGCATATAGTTTAACTTTCAAAGAAATCTTGAATTGAAACCCAAAGAAATCAAAAAATTATTCAAAATATTACTATTTCACCTTAACAAAATAAAGAAATACATTTTTGATTCACCCTGTATATAAATTTGAGCTTATAGTTTAACTTTCAAAGAAATCTTGATTTGAAATCTAAAGAAATCAAAAAATTATTCAAAATATTACTATTTCACCTTAACAAAATAAAGAAATACATTTTTGATTCACCCTGTATATAAATTTGAGCTTATAGTTTAACTTTCAAAAAATCTTGATTTGAAATCTAAAGAAATCAAAAAATTATTCAAAATATTACTATTTCACCTTAACAAAATAAAGAAATACATTTTTGATTCACCCTGTATATAAATTTGAGCTTATAGTTTAACTTTTAAAAAAATCTTGATTTGAAATCTAAAGATATCAAAAAATTATTCCAAATATTACTATTTCGCCTTAACAAAATAAAGAAATACATTTTTGATTCACCCTGTATATAAATTTGAGCTTATAGTTTAACTTTTAAAAAAATCTTGATTTGAAATCTAAAGAAATCAAAAAATTATTCAAAATATTACTATTTCACCTAAACAAAATAAAGAAATACATTTTTGATTCACCCTGTATATAAATTTGAGCTTATAGTTTAACTTTCACAGAAAACTTAATTTCAAATCTAAAGAAATCAAAATATTATTCAAAATATTACTATTTCACCTAAACAAAATAAAGAAATACATTTTTGATTCACCCTGTATATAAATTTGAGCTTATAGTTTAACTTTTAAAAAAATCTTGATTTGAAATCTAAAGAAATCAAAAAATTATTCAAAATATTTCACCTTAACAAAATAAAGAAATAGATTTTTGATTCACCCTGTATATAAATTTGAGCTTATAGTTTAACTTTCAAAAAATCTTGATTTGAAATCTAAAGAAATCAAAAAATGATTCAAAATATTTCACCTTAACAAAATAAAGAAATACATTTTTGATTCACCCTGTATATCAATTTGAGCTTATAGTTTAACTTTTAAAAAAATCTTGATTTGAAATCTAAAGAAATCAAAAAATTATTCAAAATATTTCACCTTAACAAAATAAAGAAATACATTTTTGATTCACCCTGTATATAAATTTAAACCCTATGCTAAAAATTTCTCTTTTAAAGAAAATAAAAAGTCACTTATCGCTGATAAGGTTCTGGCGCATGTCTAAAAGTCTTAAAAAAATAGAGAAATACATTTTTGATTCACCCTGTATATAAATTTGAGCTTATAGTTTAACTTTTAAAAAAATCTTGATTTGAAATCTAAAGAAATCAAAAAATTATTCAAAATATTTCACCTTAACAAAATAAAGAAATACATTTTTGATTCACCCTGTATATAAATTTGAGCTTATAGTTTAACTTTTAAAAAAATCTTGATTTGAAATCTAAAGAAATCAAACAATTATTCAAAATATTGCTTTTTTGACGATAGGAAATAAATTTTTGATTCACCCTGTATATAAATTTAAAACCTATGCTAAAAATTTCTCTTTTAAAGAAAATAAAGTCACCTATCGCTGAGGTTATGCAACCGTAAATACCATAATGATGTGTTGGAGGTTGCATAAGCATAAGATATTAAATAAAGGTCATTGATTGGTTGTAATTATTGAAATTGTAGCCCGTCTGCACATAACTCAACTTCTCCCACTTCACACATATAACGGGTTCATTGAACTTTATTGCATTATTATTGAAATTGTAACCTTTCTGGTGGGAATAAATTTTACTACTCTGCCAGATTTAGTTCATGTGAATAGCAGTAAAATAAAAATAAGTATAAATTATTAGTTTTTTTACATAAAATAATGTTTTAATATTTGTTATATTATTGTGGGAGTTGCGTAAATTAAATTTGTTGGAAAATTAAGTATCTAATCATATTCCATGTGTAAATATATTGCGTGAAACTATGAGGAATATGTTTATGATGAAAGTGTTCAAATAAAGTGTGGCAACCGCGATTTTCGCAATTTTTCTAGGTTATTGATGTACAAAGTCTCGGAGATTTTCCAACATTTTTAGTTTACAATTAAAAATGTAATAAAGGGCCGTATCATACCGTAAAAGTGCACTCCCGTATTTAGAACAGTGCCTAGTATAAATCAAAATGCTTTTATTGTATTTGTGGTTGTTACAATAAGGTAAATTTATTGATTTAGTAGTAGCATTTTTTGCAATTTTGTGTTGTTGTTTTCTTGAATTTCCTCGTAGAAAATCGTATTCACCTCCTTGTCACGCTAAAATATCGTTTCTGCAGAGGTAAATGAATGATTAAAATACATAATTTTAATGCAATGAATCAGCTTTGATATATAGCCTATGCTATTCTGCAAAAAGGAAATTTTCTATATTGGACAGCGCTGCAGTTTCGCCTTCGGCGAAACTGGAGCCTTAGTGGCTTTAAATTGGGTCTTTTTTTTCCACTTTTAGACAGAGACGGACTGTACGCTCGTTATTATATATTAACAAGAAATCCCTTCGGGATTTCCCAGTCGTTGTGTGGTAGTTTTATCTATAAAAAAAGTCATTGAGGGTGGCAAAAAAATGAAAAAAAAAATCAAAAAAAAAAAAATTTCAAGGAAAAAAATGTTTCTATTATTAAAAAAAAATTAAAAAAAAAAAATTTTAAAAAAAAAATTTCAAAAAAAAAAATTTAAAAAAAAAAAAATTAAAAAAAAAAATTAAAAAAAAAATAGTTCAAAAATTAATTAAAAAAAAGTATTGCCAGAGCTGAAAATCTGAAAATGTTTCTATCTATTATTGAAAATAAATAGAAACATTTTTGAGTTACCCCGTAGAAAACCTCTAGGAGCATATAGTTTAACTTTCAAAGAAATCTTGAATTGAAACCCAAAGAAATCAAAAAATTATTCAAAATATTACTATTTCACCTTAACAAAATAAAGAAATACATTTTTGATTCACCCTGTATATAAATTTGAGCTTATAGTTTAACTTTCAAAGAAATCTTGATTTGAAATCTAAAGAAATCAAAAAATTATTCAAAATATTACTATTTCACCTTAACAAAATAAAGAAATACATTTTTGATTCACCCTGTATATAAATTTGAGCTTATAGTTTAACTTTCAAAAAATCTTGATTTGAAATCTAAAGAAATCAAAAAATTATTCAAAATATTACTATTTCACCTTAACAAAATAAAGAAATACATTTTTGATTCACCCTGTATATAAATTTGAGCTTATAGTTTAACTTTTAAAAAAATCTTGATTTGAAATCTAAAGATATCAAAAAATTATTCCAAATATTACTATTTCGCCTTAACAAAATAAAGAAATACATTTTTGATTCACCCTGTATATAAATTTGAGCTTATAGTTTAACTTTTAAAAAAATCTTGATTTGAAATCTAAAGAAATCAAAAAATTATTCAAAATATTACTATTTCACCTAAACAAAATAAAGAAATACATTTTTGATTCACCCTGTATATAAATTTGAGCTTATAGTTTAACTTTCACAGAAAACTTAATTTCAAATCTAAAGAAATCAAAATATTATTCAAAATATTACTATTTCACCTAAACAAAATAAAGAAATACATTTTTGATTCACCCTGTATATAAATTTGAGCTTATAGTTTAACTTTTAAAAAAATCTTGATTTGAAATCTAAAGAAATCAAAAAATTATTCAAAATATTTCACCTTAACAAAATAAAGAAATAGATTTTTGATTCACCCTGTATATAAATTTGAGCTTATAGTTTAACTTTCAAAAAATCTTGATTTGAAATCTAAAGAAATCAAAAAATTATTCAAAATATTACTATTTCACCTTAACAAAATAAAGAAATACATTTTTGATTCACCCTGTATATAAATTTGAGCTTATAGTTTAACTTTTAAAAAAATCTTGATTTGAAATCTAAAGAAATCAAAAAATTATTCAAAATATTACTATTTCACCTTAACAAAATAAAGAAATACATTTTTGATTCACCCTGTATATAAATTTGAGCTTATAGTTTAACTTTTAAAAAAATCTTGATTTGAAATCTAAAGATATCAAAAAATTATTCCAAATATTACTATTTCGCCTTAACAAAATAAAGAAATACATTTTTGATTCACCCTGTATATAAATTTGAGCTTATAGTTTAACTTTTAAAAAAATCTTGATTTGAAATCTAAAGAAATCAAAAAATTATTCAAAATATTTCACCTTAACAAAATAAAGAAATACATTTTTGATTCACCCTGTATATAAATTTGAGCTTATAGTTTAACTTTTAAAAAAATCTTGATTTGAAATCTAAAGAAATCAAAAAATTATTCAAAATATTTCACCTTAACAAAATAAAGAAATACATTTTTGATTCACCCTGTATATAAATTTGAGCTTATAGTTTAACTTTCAAAAAATCTTGATTTTAAATCTAAAGAAATCAAAAAGTTATTCAAAATATTACTATTTCACCTAAACAAAATAAAGAAATACATTTTTGATTCACCCTGTATATAAATTTGAGCTTATAGTTTAACTTTTAAAAAAATCTTGATTTGAAATCTAAAGAAATCAAAAAGTTATTCAAAACAATACTATTTCACCTTAACAAAATAAAGAAATACATTTTTGATTCACCCTGTATATAAATTTGAGCTTATAGTTTAACTTTTAAAAAAATCTTGATTTGAAATCTAAAGATATCAAAAAATTATTCCAAATATTACTATTTCGCCTTAACAAAATAAAGAAATACATTTTTGATTCACCCTGTATATAAATTTGAGCTTATAGTTTAACTTTTAAAAAAATCTTGATTTGAAATCTAAAGAAATCAAAAAATTATTCAAAATATTTCACCTTAACAAAATAAAGAAATACATTTTTGATTCACCCTGTATATAAATTTGAGCTTATAGTTTAACTTTTAAAAAAATCTTGATTTGAAATCTAAAGAAATCAAAAAATTATTCAAAATATTTCACCTTAACAAAATAAAGAAATACATTTTTGATTCACCCTGTATATAAATTTGAGCTTATAGTTTAACTTTCAAAAAATCTTGATTTGAAATCTAAAGATATCAAAAAATTATTCCAAATATTACTATTTCGCCTTAACAAAATAAAGAAATACATTTTTGATTCACCCTGTATATAAATTTGAGCTTATAGTTTAACTTTTAAAAAAATCTTGATTTGAAATCTAAAGAAATCAAAAAATTATTCAAAATATTTCACCTTAACAAAATAAAGAAATACATTTTTGATTCACCCTGTATATAAATTTGAGCTTATAGTTTAACTTTCAAAAAATCTTGATTTAAAATCTAAAGAAATCAAAAAGTTATTCAAAACAATACTATTTCACCTTAACAAAATAAAGAAATACATTTTTGATTCACCCTGTATATAAATTTAAGCTTATAGTTTAACTTTCAAAGAAATCTTGATTTCAAATCTAAAGAAATCAAAAAATTATTCAAAATATTACTATTTCACCTTAACAAAATAAAGAAATACATTTTTGATTCACCCTGTATATAAATTTGAGCTTATAGTTTAACTTTTAAAAAAATCTTGATTTGAAATCTAAAGAAATCAAAAAGTTATTCAAAACAATACTATTTCACCTTAACAAAATAAAGAAATACATTTTTGATTCACCCTGTATATAAATTTGAGCTTATAGTTTAACTTTCAAAAAATCTTGATTTTAAATCTAAAGAAATCAAAAAGTTATTCAAAATATTACTATTTCACCTAAACAAAATAAAGAAATACATTTTTGATTCACCCTGTATATAAATTTGAGCTTATAGTTTAACTTTTAAAAAAATCTTGATTTGAAATCTAAAGAAATCAAAAAATTATTCAAAATATTTCACCTTAACAAAATAAAAAATACATTTTTCATTCACCCTGTATATAAATTTGAGCTTATAGTTTAACTTTTAAAAAAATCTTGATTTGAAATCTAAAGAAATCAAACAATTATTCAAAATATTGCTTTTTTGACGATAGGAAATAAATTTTTGATTCACCCTGTATATAAATTTAAAACCTATGCTAAAAATTTCTCTTTTAAAGAAAATAAAGTCACCTATCGCTGAGGTTATGCAACCGTAAATACCATAATGATGTGTTGGAGGTTGCATAAGCATAAGATATTAAATAAAGGTCATTGATTGGTTGTAATTATTGAAATTGTAGCCCGTCTGCACATACTCAACTCCTCCCACTTCACGGGTCATTGAACTTTATTGCATTATTATTGAAATTGTAACCTTTCTGGTGGGAATAAATTTTACTACTCTGCCAGATTTAGTTCATGTGAATAGCAGTAAAATAAAAATAAGTATAAATTATTAGTTTTTTTACATAAAATAATGTTTTAATATTTGTTATATTATTGTGGGAGTTGCGTAAATTAAATTTGTTGGAAAATTAAGTATCTAATCATATTCCATGTGTAAATATATTGCGTGAAACTATGAGGAATATGTTTATGATGAAAGTGTTCAAATAAAGTGTGGCAACCGCGATTTTCGCAATTTTTCTAGGTTATTGATGTACAAAGTCTCGGAGATTTTCCAACATTTTTAGTTTACAATTAAAAATGTAATAAAGGGCCGTATCATACCGTAAAAGTGCACTCCCGTATTTAGAACAGTGCCTAGTATAAATCAAAATGCTTTTATTGTATTTGTGGTTGTTACAATAAGGTAAATTTATTGATTTAGTAGTAGCATTTTTTGCAGTTTTGTGTTGTTGTTTTCTTGAATTTCCTCGTAGAAAATCGTATTCACCTCCTTGTCACGCTAAAATATCGTTTCTGCAGAGGTAAATGAATGATTAAAATACATAATTTTAATGCATTGAATCAGCTTTGATATATAGCCTATGCTATTCTGCAAAAAGGAAATTTTCTATATTGGACAGCGCTGCAGTTTCGCCTTCGGCGAAACTGGAGCCTTAGTGGCTTTAAATTGGGTCTTTTTTTTCCACTTTTAGACAGAGACGGACTTTACGCTCGTTATTATATATTAACAAGAAATCCCTTGCGGGATTTCCCAGTTGGTTTGTGGTAGTTTTATCTATAAAAAAAGTCATTGAGGGTTATTAAAAAAATGAAAAAAAAATCAAAAAAAAAAAAAAATTCAAGGAAAAAGAAATGTGTAAAAAAAAAAATTTAAAAAAAAAAAAATTTAAAAAAAAAAATTAAAAAAAAAAAATTTCGAAAAAAAAATTTTCAAAAAAAAAATAAAAAAAAAAAATTACAAAAAAATAATTACAAAAAAGTATTGCCAGAGCTGAAAATCTGAAACTGTTTCTATCTATTATTGAAAATAAATAGAAACATTTTTGAGTTACCCCGTAGAAAACCTCTAGGAGCATATAGTTTAACTTTCAAAGAAATCTTGAATTGAAACCCAAAGAAATCAAAAAATTATTCAAAATATTACTATTTCACCTTAACAAAATAAAGAAATACATTTTTGATTCACCCTGTATATAAATTTGAGCTTAACTTTCAAAAAATCTTGATTTGAAATCTAAAGAAATCAAAAAATTATTCAAAATATTACTATTTCACCTTAACAAAATAAAGAAATACATTTTTGTTTCACCCTGTATATAAATTTGAGCTTATAGTTTAACTTTCAAAAAATCTTGATTTGAAATCTAAAGAAATCAAAAAGTTATTCAAAATATTACTATTTCACCTAAACAAAATAAAGAAATACATTTTTGATTCACCCTGTATATAAATTTGAGCTTATAGTTTAACTTTCAAAAAATCTTGATTTGAAATCTAAAGAAATCAAAAAGTTATTCAAAATATTACTATTTCACCTAAACAAAATAAAGAAATACATTTTTGATTCACCCTGTATATAAATTTGAGCTTATAGTTTAACTTTCAAAAAATCTTGATTTGAAATCTAAAGAAATCAAAAAGTTATTCAAAATATTACTATTTCACCTAAACAAAATAAAGAAATACATTTTTGATTCACCCTGTATATAAATTTGAGCTTATAGTTTAACTTTTAAAAAAATCTTGATTTGAAATCTAAAGAAATCAAAAAGTTATTCAAAATATTACTATTTCACCTAAACAAAATAAAGAAATACATTTTTGATTCACCCTGTATATAAATTTGAGCTTATAGTTTAACTTTTAAAAAAATCTTGATTTGAAATCTAAAGAAATCAAAAAATTATTCAAAATATTTCACCTTAACAAAATAAAGAAATACATTTTTGTTTCACCCTGTATATAAATTTGAGCTTATAGTTTAACTTTCAAAAAATCTTGATTTGAAATCTAAAGAAATCAAAAAGTTATTCAAAATATTACTATTTCACCTAAACAAAATAAAGAAATACATTTTTGATTCACCCTGTATATAAATTTGAGCTTATAGTTTAACTTTAAAAAAAATCTTGATTTGAAATCTAAAGAAATCAAAAAGTTATTCAAAACAATACTATTTCACCTTAACAAAAGAAAGAAATACATTTTTGATTCACCCTGTATATAAATTTGAGCTTATAGTTTAACTTTCAAAAAATCTTGATTTGAAATCTAAAGATATCAAAAAATTATTCCAAGTATTACTATTTCGCCTTAACAAAATAAAGAAATACATTTTTGATTCACCCTGTATATAAATTTGAGCTTATAGTTTAACTTTTAAAAAAATCTTGATTTGAAATCTAAAGAAATCAAAAAGTTATTCAAAACAATACTATTTCAGCTTAACAAAATAAAGAAATACATTTTTGATTCACCCTGTATATAAATTTGAGCTTATAGTTTAACTTTCAAAAAATCTTGATTTGAAATCTAAAGAAATCAAAAAGTTATTCAAAATATTTCACCTTAACAAAATAAGGAAATACATTTTTGATTCACCCTGTATATAAATTTGAGCTTATAGTTTAACTTTCAAAAAATCTTGATTTGAAATCTAAAGAAATCAAAAAGTTATTCAAAACAATACTATTTCACCTTAACAAAATAAAGAAATACATTTTTGATTCACCCTGTATATAAATTTGAGCTTATAGTTTAACTTTTAAAAAAATCTTGATTTGAAATCTAAAGAAATCAAAAAATTATTCAAAATATTTCACCTTAACAAAATAAAGAAATACATTTTTGAATCACCCTGTATATAAATTTGAGCTTATAGTTTAACTTTCAAAAAATCTTGATTTTAAATCTAAAGAAATCAAAAAGTTATTCAAAATATTTCACCTTAACAAAATAAAGAAATACATTTTTGATTCACCCTGTATATAAATTTGAGCTTATAGTTTAACTTTTAAAAAAATCTTGATTTGAAATCTAAAGAAATCAAAAAGTTATTCAAAACAATACTATTTCAGCTTAACAAAATAAAGAAATACATTTTTGATTCACCCTGTATATAAATTTGAGCTTATAGTTTAACTTTCAAAAAATCTTGATTTGAAATCTAAAGAAATCAAAAAGTTATTCAAAATATTTCACCTTAACAAAATAAGGAAATACATTTTTGATTCACCCTGTATATAAATTTGAGCTTATAGTTTAACTTTCAAAAAATCTTGATTTGAAATCTAAAGAAATCAAAAAGTTATTCAAAACAATACTATTTCACCTTAACAAAATAAAGAAATACATTTTTGATTCACCCTGTATATAAATTTGAGCTTATAGTTTAACTTTCAAAAAATCTTGATTTGAAATCTAAAGATATCAAAAAATTATTCCAAGTATTACTATTTCGCTTTAACAAAATAAAGAAATACATTTTTGATTCACCCTGTATATAAATTTGAGCTTATAGTTTAACTTTTAAAAAAATCTTGATTTGAAATCTAAAGAAATCAAAAAGTTATTCAAAATATTTCACCTTAACAAAATAAGGAAATACATTTTTGATTCACCCTGTATATAAATTTGAGCTTATAGTTTAACTTTTAAAAAAATCTTGATTTGAAATCTAAAGAAATCAAAAAATTATTCAAAATATTTCACCTTAACAAAATAAAGAAATACATTTTTGATTCACCCTGTATATAAATTTGAGCTTATAGTTTAACTTTCAAAAAATCTTGATTTGAAATCTAAAGAAATCAAAAAATTATTCCAAATATTACTATTTCGCCTTAACAAAATAAAGAAATACATTTTTGATTCACCCTGTATATAAATTTGAGCTTATAGTTTAACTTTTAAAAAAATCTTGATTTGAAATCTAAAGAAATCAAAAAATTATTCAAAATATTTCACCTTAACAAAATAAAGAAATACATTTTTGATTCACCCTGTATATAAATTTGAGCTTATAGTTTAACTTTCAAAAAATCTTGATTTGAAATCTAAAGAAATCAAAAAGTTATTCAAAACAATACTATTTCACCTTAACAAAATAAAGAAATACATTTTTGATTCACCCTGTATATAAATTTAAGCTTATAGTTTAACTTTCAAAGAAATCTTGATTTCAAATCTAAAGAAATCAAAAAATTATTCAAAATATTACTATTTCACCTTAACAAAATAAAGAAATACATTTTTGATTCACCCTGTATATAAATTTGAGCTTATAGTTTAACTTTTAAAAAAATCTTGATTTGAAATCTAAAGAAATCAAAAAGTTATTCAAAACAATACTATTTCACCTTAACAAAATAAAGAAATACATTTTTGATTCACCCTGTATATAAATTTGAGCTTATAGTTTAACTTTCAAAAAATCTTGATTTTAAATCTAAAGAAATCAAAAAGTTATTCAAAATATTACTATTTCACCTAAACAAAATAAAGAAATACATTTTTGATTCACCCTGTATATAAATTTGAGCTTATAGTTTAACTTTTAAAAAAATCTTGATTTGAAATCTAAAGAAATCAAAAAATTATTCAAAATATTTCACCTTAACAAAATAAAAAATACATTTTTCATTCACCCTGTATATAAATTTGAGCTTATAGTTTAACTTTTAAAAAAATCTTGATTTGAAATCTAAAGAAATCAAACAATTATTCAAAATATTGCTTTTTTGACGATAGGAAATAAATTTTTGATTCACCCTGTATATAAATTTAAAACCTATGCTAAAAATTTCTCTTTTAAAGAAAATAAAGTCACCTATCGCTGAGGTTATGCAACCGTAAATACCATAATGATGTGTTGGAGGTTGCATAAGCATAAGATATTAAATAAAGGTCATTGATTGGTTGTAATTATTGAAATTGTAGCCCGTCTGCACATACTCAACTCCTCCCACTTCACGGGTCATTGAACTTTATTGCATTATTATTGAAATTGTAACCTTTCTGGTGGGAATAAATTTTACTACTCTGCCAGATTTAGTTCATGTGAATAGCAGTAAAATAAAAATAAGTATAAATTATTAGTTTTTTTACATAAAATAATGTTTTAATATTTGTTATATTATTGTGGGAGTTGCGTAAATTAAATTTGTTGGAAAATTAAGTATCTAATCATATTCCATGTGTAAATATATTGCGTGAAACTATGAGGAATATGTTTATGATGAAAGTGTTCAAATAAAGTGTGGCAACCGCGATTTTCGCAATTTTTCTAGGTTATTGATGTACAAAGTCTCGGAGATTTTCCAACATTTTTAGTTTACAATTAAAAATGTAATAAAGGGCCGTATCATACCGTAAAAGTGCACTCCCGTATTTAGAACAGTGCCTAGTATAAATCAAAATGCTTTTATTGTATTTGTGGTTGTTACAATAAGGTAAATTTATTGATTTAGTAGTAGCATTTTTTGCAGTTTTGTGTTGTTGTTTTCTTGAATTTCCTCGTAGAAAATCGTATTCACCTCCTTGTCACGCTAAAATATCGTTTCTGCAGAGGTAAATGAATGATTAAAATACATAATTTTAATGCATTGAATCAGCTTTGATATATAGCCTATGCTATTCTGCAAAAAGGAAATTTTCTATATTGGACAGCGCTGCAGTTTCGCCTTCGGCGAAACTGGAGCCTTAGTGGCTTTAAATTGGGTCTTTTTTTTCCACTTTTAGACAGAGACGGACTGTACGCTCGTTATTATATATTAACAAGAAATCCCTTGCGGGATTTCCCAGTTGGTTTGTGGTAGTTTTATCTATAAAAAAAGTCATTGAGGGTTATTAAAAAAATGAAAAAAAAATCAAAAAAAAAAAAAATTTCAAGGAAAAAGAAATGTGTAAAAAAAAAAATTTTAAAAAAAAAAAATTTAAAAAAAAAAATTAAAAAAAAAAAATTTCGAAAAAAAAATTTTCAAAAAAAAAATAAAAAAAAAAAATTACAAAAAAATAATTACAAAAAAGTATTGCCAGAGCTGAAAATCTGAAACTGTTTCTATCTATTATTGAAAATAAATAGAAACATTTTTGAGTTACCCCGTAGAAAACCTCTAGGAGCATATAGTTTAACTTTCAAAGAAATCTTGAATTGAAACCCAAAGAAATCAAAAAATTATTCAAAATATTACTATTTCACCTTAACAAAATAAATAAATACATTTTTGATTCACCCTGTATATAAATTTGAGCTTAACTTTCAAAAAATCTTGATTTGAAATCTAAAGAAATCAAAAAATTATTCAAAATATTACTATTTCACCTTAACAAAATAAAGAAATACATTTTTGTTTCACCCTGTATATAAATTTGAGCTTATAGTTTAACTTTCAAAAAATCTTGATTTGAAATCTAAAGAAATCAAAAAGTTATTCAAAATATTACTATTTCACCTAAACAAAATAAAGAAATACATTTTTGATTCACCCTGTATATAAATTTGAGCTTATAGTTTAACTTTCAAAAAATCTTGATTTGAAATCTAAAGAAATCAAAAAGTTATTCAAAATATTACTATTTCACCTAAACAAAATAAAGAAATACATTTTTGATTCACCCTGTATATAAATTTGAGCTTATAGTTTAACTTTTAAAAAAATCTTGATTTGAAATCTAAAGAAATCAAAAAGTTATTCAAAATATTACTATTTCACCTAAACAAAATAAAGAAATACATTTTTGATTCACCCTGTATATAAATTTGAGCTTATAGTTTAACTTTTAAAAAAATCTTGATTTGAAATCTAAAGAAATCAAAAAATTATTCAAAATATTTCACCTTAACAAAATAAAGAAATACATTTTTGATTCACCCTGTATATAAATTTGAGCTTATAGTTTAACTTTCAAAAAATCTTGATTTGAAATCTAAAGAAATCAAAAAGTTATTCAAAATATTACTATTTCACCTAAACAAAATAAAGAAATACATTTTTGATTCACCCTGTATATAAATTTGAGCTTATAGTTTAACTTTAAAAAAAATCTTGATTTGAAATCTAAAGAAATCAAAAAGTTATTCAAAACAATACTATTTCACCTTAACAAAATAAAGAAATACATTTTTGATTCACCCTGTATATAAATTTGAGCTTATAGTTTAACTTTCAAAAAATCTTGATTTGAAATCTAAAGATATCAAAAAATTATTCCAAGTATTACTATTTCGCCTTAACAAAATAAAGAAATACATTTTTGATTCACCCTGTATATAAATTTAAGCTTATAGTTTAACTTTTAAAAAAATCTTGATTTGAAATCTAAAGAAATCAAAAAGTTATTCAAAACAATACTATTTCAGCTTAACAAAATAAAGAAATACATTTTTGATTCACCCTGTATATAAATTTGAGCTTATAGTTTAACTTTCAAAAAATCTTGATTTGAAATCTAAAGAAATCAAAAAGTTATTCAAAATATTTCACCTTAACAAAATAAGGAAATACATTTTTGATTCACCCTGTATATAAATTTGAGCTTATAGTTTAACTTTCAAAAAATCTTGATTTGAAATCTAAAGAAATCAAAAAGTTATTCAAAACAATACTATTTCACCTTAACAAAATAAAGAAATACATTTTTGATTCACCCTGTATATAAATTTGAGCTTATAGTTTAACTTTTAAAAAAATCTTGATTTGAAATCTAAAGAAATCAAAAAATTATTCAAAATATTTCACCTTAACAAAATAAAGAAATACATTTTTGAATCACCCTGTATATAAATTTGAGCTTATAGTTTAACTTTCAAAAAATCTTGATTTTAAATCTAAAGAAATCAAAAAGTTATTCAAAATATTTCACCTTAACAAAATAAAGAAATACATTTTTGATTCACCCTGTATATAAATTTGAGCTTATAGTTTAACTTTTAAAAAAATCTTGATTTGAAATCTAAAGAAATCAAAAAGTTATTCAAAACAATACTATTTCACCTTAACAAAATAAAGAAATACATTTTTGATTCACCCTGTATATAAATTTGAGCTTATAGTTTAACTTTTAAAAAAATCTTGATTTGAAATCTAAAGAAATCAAAAAATTATTCAAAATATTTCACCTTAACAAAATAAAGAAATACATTTTTGATTCACCCTGTATATAAATTTAAGCTTATAGTTTAACTTTTAAAAAAATCTTGATTTGAAATCTAAAGAAATCAAAAAGTTATTCAAAACAATACTATTTCACCTTAACAAAATAAAGAAATACATTTTTGATTCACCCTGTATATAAATTTGAGCTTATAGTTTAACTTTCAAAAAATCTTGATTTGAAATCTAAAGATATCAAAAAATTATTCCAAGTATTACTATTTCGATTTAACAAAATAAAGAAATACATTTTTGATTCACCCTGTATATAAATTTGAGCTTATAGTTTAACTTTTAAAAAAATCTTGATTTGAAATCTAAAGAAATCAAAAAGTTATTCAAAATATTTCACCTTAACAAAATAAGGAAATACATTTTTGATTCACCCTGTATATAAATTTGAGCTTATAGTTTAACTTTTAAAAAAATCTTGATTTGAAATCTAAAGAAATCAAAAAATTATTCAAAATATTTCACCTTAACAAAATAAAGAAATACATTTTTGATTCACCCTGTATATAAATTTGAGCTTATAGTTTAACTTTCAAAAAATCTTGATTTGAAATCTAAAGAAATCAAAAAATTATTCCTAATATTACTATTTCGCCTTAACAAAATAAAGAAATACATTTTTGATTCACCCTGTATATAAATTTGAGCTTATAGTTTAACTTTTAAAAAAATCTTGATTTGAAATCTAAAGAAATCAAAAAGTTATTCAAAACAATATAAAGAAATACATTTTTGATTCACCCTGTATATAAATTTGAGCTTATAGTTTAACTTTTAAAAAAATCTTGATTTGAAATCTAAAGAAATCAAAAAGTTATTCAAAACAATACTATTTCACCTTAACAAAATAAAGAAATACATTTTTGATTCACCCTGTATATAAATTTGAGCTTATAGTTTAACTTTTAAAAAAAATCTTGATTTGAAATCTAAAGAAATCAAACAATTATTCAAAATATTGCTTTTTTGACGATAGGAAATAAATTTTTGATTCACCCTGTATATAAATTTAAAACCTATGCTAAAAATTTCTCTTTTAAAGAAAATGAAGTCACCTATCGCTGAGGTTATGCAACCGTAAATACCATAATGATGTGTTGGAGGTTGCATAAGCATAAGATATTAAATAAAGGTCATTGATTGGTTGTAATTAGTAGCCCGTCTGCACATACTCAACTCCTCCCACTTCACGGGTCATTGAACTTTTTTGCATTATTAATTGAAATTGTAACCTTTCTGGTGGGAATAAATTTTACTACTCTGCCAGATTTAGTTCATGTGAATAGCAGTAAAATAAAAATAAGTATAAATTATTAGTTTTTTTACATAAAATAATGTTTTAATATTTGTTATATTATTGTGGGAGTTGCGTAAATTAAATTTGTTGTAAAATTAAGTATCTAATCATATTCCATGTGTAAATATATTGCGTGAAACTATGAGGAATATGTGTATGATGAAAGTGTTCAAATAAAGTGTGGCAACCGCGATTTTCGCAATTTTTCTAGGTTATTGATGTACAAAGTCTCGGAGATTTTCCAACATTTTTAGTTTACAATTAAAAATGTAATAAAGGGCCGTATCATACCGTAAAAGTGCACTCCCGTATTTAGAACAGTGCCTAGTATAAATCAAAATGCTTTTATTGTATTTGTGGATGTTACAATAAGGTAAATTTATTGATTTAGTAGTAGCATTTTTTGCAGTTTTGTGCTGTTGTTTTCTTGAATTTCCTCGTAGAAAATCGTATTCACCTCCTTGTCACGCTAAAATATCGTTTCTGCAGAGGTAAATGAATGATTAAAATACATAATTTTAATGCATTGAATCAGCTTTGATATATAGCCTATGCTATTCTGCAAAAGGGAAATTTTCTATATTGGACAGCGCTGCAGTTTCGCCTTCGGCGAAACTGCAGCCTTAGTGGCTTTAAATTGGGTCTTTTTTTTCCACTTTTAGACAGACGGACTGTACGCTCGTTAGTATATATAAACAAGAAATCCCTTCGGGATTTCCCAGTCGTTGTGTGGTAGTTTTATCTATAAAAAAAGTCATTGAGGATTATAAAAAAAAAGGAAAAAAAAAATCAAGAAAAAAAATTTTAAGGAAAAAGAAATGTGTCAATAAAAAAAATAAAGAAAAAAATTTTGAAAAAAAAAATTTTGAAAAAAAAATTTCAAAAAAAAAAATTTCGAAAAAAAAAATTTTCAAAAAAAAAAATAAAAAAAAAAATTACAAAAAAATAATTAAAAAAGAGTATTGCCAGAGCTGAAAATCTGAAAATGTTTCTATCTATTATTGAAAATAAATAGAAACATTTTTGAGTTACCCCGTAGAAAACCTCTAGGAGCATATAGTTTAACTTTCAAAGAAATATTGAATTGAAACCCAAAGAAATCAAAAAATTATTCCAAATATTACTATTTCGCCTTAACAAAATAAAGAAATACATTTTTGATTCACCCTGTATATAAATTTGAGCTTATAGTTTAACTTTCAAAAAATCTTGATTTGAAATCTAAAGAAATCAAAAAATTATTCCAAATATTACTATTTCGCCTTAACAAAATAAAGAAATACATTTTTGATTCACCCTGTATATAAATTTGAGCTTATATTTTAACTTTTAAAAAATCTTGATTTGAAATCTAAAGAAATCAAAAAATTATTCAAAATATTACTATTTCACCTTAACAAAAGAAAGAAATACATTTTTGATTCACCCTGTATATAAATTTGAGCTTATAGTTTAACTTTCAAAAAATCTTGATTTGAAATCTAAAGAAATCAAAAAGTTATTCAAAACAATACTATTTCGCCTTAACAAAATAAAGAAATACATTTTTGATTCACCCTGTATATAAATTTGAGCTTATAGTTTAACTTTCAAAAAATCTTGATTTGAAATCTAAAGAAATCAAAAAGTTATTCAAAATATTTCAGCTTAACAAAATAAAGAAATACATTTTTGATTCACCCTGTATATAAATTTGAGCTTATAGTTTAACTTTCAAAAAATCTTGATTTGAAATCTAAAGAAATCAAAAAGTTATTCAAAATATTTCACCTTAACAAAATAAAGAAATACATTTTTGATTCACCCTGTATATAAATTTGAGCTTACAGTTTAACTTTCAAAAAATCTTGATTTGAAATCTGAAGAAATCAAAAAGTTATTCAAAACAATACTATTTCACCTTAACAAAATAAAGAAATACATTTTTGATTCACCCTGTATATAAATTTGAGCTTATAGTTTAACTTTTAAAAAAATCTTGATTTGAAATCTAAAGAAATCAAAAAATTATTCAAAATATTTCACCTTAACAAAATAAAGAAATACATTTTTGATTCACCCTGTATATAAATTTGAGCTTATAGTTTAACTTTCAAAAAATCTTGATTTGAAATCTAAAGAAATCAAAAAGTTATTCAAAACAATACTATTTCGCCTTAACAAAATAAAGAAATACATTTTTGATTCACCCTGTATATAAATTTGAGCTTATAGTTTAACTTTCAAAAAATCTTGATTTGAAATCTAAAGAAATCAAAAAGTTATTCAAAACAATACTATTTCGCCTTAACAAAATAAAGAAATACATTTTTGATTCACCCTGTATATAAATTTGAGCTTATAGTTTAACTTTTAAAAAAATCTTGATTTGAAATCTAAAGAAATCAAAAAATTATTCAAAATATTTCACCTTAACAAAATAAAGAAATACATTTTTGATTCACCCTGTATATAAATTTGAGCTTATAGTTTAACTTTCAAAAAATCTTGATTTGAAATCTAAAGAAATCAAAAAGTTATTCAAAACAATACTATTTCGCCTTAACAAAATAAAGAAATACATTTTTGATTCACCCTGTATATAAATTTGAGCTTATAGTTTAACTTTCAAAAAATCTTGATTTGAAATCTGAAGAAATCAAAAAGTTATTCAAAACAATACTATTTCACCTTAACAAAATAAAGAAATACATTTTTGATTCACCCTGTATATAAATTGGAGCTTATAGTTTAACTTTTAAAAAAATCTTGATTTGAAATCTAAAGAAATCAAAAAATTATTCAAAATATTTCACCTTAACAAAATAAAGAAATACATTTTTGATTCACCCTGTATATAAATTTGAGCTTATAGTTTAACTTTCAAAAAATCTTGATTTGAAATCTAAAGAAATCAAAAAGTTATTCAAAACAATACTATTTCGCCTTAACAAAATAAAGAAATACATTTTTGATTCACCCTGTATATAAATTTGAGCTTATAGTTTAACTTTCAAAAAATCTTGATTTGAAATCTGAAGAAATCAAAAAGTTATTCAAAACAATACTATTTCACCTTAACAAAATAAAGAAATACATTTTTGATTCACCCTGTATATAAATTTGAGCTTATAGTTTAACTTTTAAAAAAATCTTGATTTGAAATCTAAAGAAATCAAAAAATTATTCAAAATATTTCACCTTAACAAAATAAAGAAATACATTTTTGATTCACCCTGTATATAAATTTGAGCTTATAGTTTAACTTTCAAAAAATCTTGATTTGAAATCTAAAGAAATCAAAAAGTTATTCAAAACAATACTATTTCGCCTTAACAAAATAAAGAAATACATTTTTGATTCACCCTGTATATAAATTTGAGCTTATAGTTTAACTTTCAAAAAATCTTGATTTGAAATCTGAAGAAATCAAAAAGTTATTCAAAACAATACTATTTCGCCTTAACAAAATAAAGAAATACATTTTTGATTCACCCTGTATATAAATTTGAGCTTATAGTTTAACTTTCAAAAAATCTTGATTTGAAATCTAAAGAAATCAAAAAGTTATTCAAAACAATACTATTTCGCCTTAACAAAATAAAGAAATACATTTTTGATTCACCCTGTATATAAATTTGAGCTTATAGTTTAACTTTCAAAAAATCTTGATTTGAAATCTAAAGAAATCAAAAAGTTATTCAAAACAATACTATTTCACCTTAACAAAATAAAAAAATACATTTTTGATTCACCCTGTATATAAATTTAAAGTGTACGTTAAAAATTTCTAAAGATTTAAAAGTTTTTCGATTGCAATCTACTTTAGACAAAATTAAAGAGCATCGAAAAGTGTCTTATTCCATAGATGAGGTTATGCAACCGTAAATACCATAATGATGTGTTGGAGGTTGCATAAGCATAAGATATTAAATAAAGGTCATTGATTGGTTTGGGTTGTAGCCCGTCTGCACATACTCAACTCCTCCCACTTCACGGGTCATTGAACTTTTTTGCATTATTAATTGAAATTGTAACCTTTCTGGTGGGAATAAATTTTACTACTCTGCCAGATTTAGTTCATGTGAATAGCAGTAAAATAAAAATAAGTATAAATTATTAGTTTTTTTACATAAAATAATGTTTTAATATTTGTTATATTATTGTGGGAGTTGCGTAAATTAAATTTGTTGTAAAATTAAGTATCTAATCATATTCCATGTGTAAATATATTGCGTGAAACTATGAGGAATATGTTTATGATGAAAGTGTTTAAATAAAGTGTGGCAACCGCGATTTTCGCAATTTTTCTAGGTTATTGATGTACAAAGTCTCGGAGATTTTCCAACATTTTTAGTTTACAATTAAAAATGTAATAAAGGGCCGTATCATACCGTAAAAGTGCACTCCCGTATTTAGAACAGTGCCTAGTATAAATCAAAATGCTTTTATTGTATTTGTGGATGTTACAATAAGGTAAATTTATTGATTTAGTAGTAGCATTTTTTGCAGTTTTGTGCTGTTGTTTTCTTGAATTTCCTCGTAGAAAATCGTATTCACCTCCTTGTCACGCTAAAATATCGTTTCAGCAGAGGTAAATGAATGATTAAAATACATAATTTTAATGCATTGAATCAGCTTTGATATATAGCCTATGCTATTCTGCAAAAAGGAAATTTTCTATATTGGACAGCGCTGCAGTTTCGCCTTCGGCGAAACTGGAGCCTTAGTGGCTTTAAATTGGGTCTTTTTTTCTCCATTTTCGACAAAGACAGACTGTACGCTCGTTAGTATATATTAACAAGAAATCCCTTCGGGATTTCCCAGTCGTTGTGTGGTAGTTTTATCTATAAAAAAAGTCATTGAGGGTGGCAAAAAAAAATCAAAAAAAAAATCAAAAAAAAAAAATTTCAAGGAAAAAAATGTTTCTATTATTAAAAAAAAATTAAAAAAAAAAATTTAAAAAAGAAATTTCAAAAAAAAAAATTTAAAAAAAAAAAAATTTTAAAAAAAAAATTTAAAAAAAAAAATAATTCAAAAATTAATTAAAAAAAAGTATTGCCAGAGCTGAAAATCTGAAAATGTTTCTATCTATTATTGAAAATAAATAGAAACATTTTTGAGTTACCCTGTAGAAAACCTCTAGGAGCATATAGTTTAACTTTCAAAGAAATCTTGAATTGAAACCCAAAGAAATCAAAAAATTATTCAAAATATTACTATTTCACCTTAACAAAATAAAGAAATACATTTTTGATTCACCCTGTATATAAATTTGAGCTTATAGTTTAACTTTCAAAAAATCTTGATTTGAAATCTAAAGAAATCAAAAAGTTATTCAAAATATTTCACCTTAACAAAATAAAGAAATACATTTTTGATTCACCCTGTATATAAATTTGAGCTTATAGTTTAACTTTCAAAAAATCTTGATTTGAAATCTAAAGAAATCAAAAAGTTATTCAAAATATTTCACCTTAACAAAATAAAGAAATACATTTTTGATTCAGCCTGTATATAAATTTGAGCTTATAGTTTAAATTTCAAAAAATCTTGATTTTAAATCTAAAGAAATCAAAAAGTTATTCAAAATATTACTATTTCACCTAAACAAAATAAAGAAATACATTTTTGATTCACCCTGTATATAAATTTGAGCTTATAGTTTAGCTTTAAAAAAAATCTTGATTTGAAATCTAAAGAAATCAAAAAGTTATTCAAAACAATACTATTTCACCTTAACAAAATAAAGAAATACATTTTTGATTCACCCTGTATATAAATTTGAGCTTATAGTTTAAATTTCAAAAAATCTTGATTTGAAATCTAAAGAAATCAAAAAGTTATTCAAAACAATACTATTTCACCTTAACAAAATAAAGAAATACATTTTTGATTCACCCTGTATATAAATTTGAGCTTATAGTTTAACTTTTAAAAAAATCTTGATTTGAAATCTAAAGAAATCAAAAAATTATTCAAAATATTTCACCTTAACAAAATAAAGAAATACATTTTTGATTCACCCTGTATATAAATTTAAGCTTATAGTTTAACTTTTAAAAAAATCTTGATTTGAAATCTAAAGAAATCAAAAAGTTATTCAAAACAATACTATTTCACCTTAACAAAATAAAGAAATACATTTTTGATTCACCCTGTATATAAATTTGAGCTTATAGTTTAACTTTCAAAAAATCTTGATTTGAAATCTAAAGATATCAAAAAATTATTCCAAATATTACTATTTCGCCTTAACAAAATAAAGAAATACATTTTTGATTCACCCTGTATATAAATTTGAGCTTATAGTTTAACTTTTAAAAAAATCTTGATTTGAAATCTAAAGAAATCAAAAAGTTATTCAAAACAATACTATTTCACCTTAACAAAATAAAGAAATACATTTTTGATTTACCCTGTATATAAATTTGAGCTTATAGTTTAACTTTTAAAAAAATCTTGATTTAAAATCTAAAGAAATCAAAAAGTTATTCAAAACAATACTATTTCACCTTAACAAAATAAAGAAATACATTTTTGATTCACCCTGTATATAAATTTGAGCTTATAGTTTAACTTTCAAAAAATCTTGATTTGAAATCTAAAGAAATCAAAAAGTTATTCAAAACAATACTATTTCACCTTAACAAAATAAAGAAATACATTTTTGATTCACCCTGTATATAAATTTGAGCTTATAGTTTAACTTTTAAAAAAATCTTGATTTGAAATCTAAAGAAATCAAAAAATTATTCAAAATATTTCACCTTAACAAAATAAAGAAATACATTTTTGATTCACCCTGTATATAAATTTAAGCTTATAGTTTAACTTTTAAAAAAATCTTGATTTGAAATCTAAAGAAATCAAAAAGTTATTCAAAACAATACTATTTCACCTTAACAAAATAAAGAAATACATTTTTGATTCACCCTGTATATAAATTTGAGCTTATAGTTTAACTTTCAAAAAATCTTGATTTGAAATCTAAAGAAATCAAAAAGTTATTCAAAACAATACTATTTCACCTTAACAAAATAAAGAAATACATTTTTGATTCACCCTGTATATAAATTTGAGCTTATAGTTTAACTTTTAAAAAAATCTTGATTTAAAATCTAAAGAAATCAAAAAGTTATTCAAAACAATACTATTTCACCTTAACAAAATAAAGAAATACATTTTTGATTCACCCTGTATATAAATTTGAGCTTATAGTTTAACTTTCAAAAAATCTTGATTTGAAATCTAAAGAAATCAAAAAGTTATTCAAAACAATACTATTTCACCTTAACAAAATAAAGAAATACATTTTTGATTCACCCTGTATATAAATTTGAGCTTATAGTTTAACTTTTAAAAAAATCTTGATTTAAAATCTAAAGAAATCAAAAAGTTATTCAAAACAATACTATTTCACCTTAACAAAATAAAGAAATACATTTTTGATTCACCCTGTATATAAATTTGAGCTTATAGTTTAACTTTCAAAAAATCTTGATTTGAAATCTAAAGAAATCAAAAAGTTATTCAAAACAATACTATTTCACCTTAACAAAATAAAGAAATACATTTTTGATTCACCCTGTATATAAATTTGAGCTTATAGTTTAACTTTTAAAAAAATCTTGATTTGAAATCTAAAGAAATCAAAAAGTTATTCAAAACAATACTATTTCACCTTAACAAAATAAAGAAATACATTTTTGATTCACCCTGTATATAAATTTGAGCTTATAGTTTAACTTTTAAAAAAAATCTTGATTTGAAATCTAAAGAAATCAAACAATTATTCAAAATATTGCTTTTTTGACGATAGGAAATAAAT
Organism: Apoderus coryli; assembly: GCA_911728435.2. Taxonomy (NCBI): domain Eukaryota; kingdom Metazoa; phylum Arthropoda; class Insecta; order Coleoptera; family Attelabidae; genus Apoderus; species Apoderus coryli. The sequence goes on along the minus strand of OU452204.1, from coordinate 1,169,308 downwards.
TTTTGATTCACCCTGTATATAAATTTAAAACCTATGCTAAAAATTTCTCTTTTAAAGAAAATGATGTCACCTATCGCTGAGGTTATGCAACCGTAAATACCATAATGATGTGTTGGAGGTTGCATAAGCATAAGATATTAAATAAAGGTCATTGATTGGTTGTAATTATTGAAATTGTAGCCCGTCTGGACATAACTCAACTTCTCCCACTTCAATGATGATAACGGGTTCATTGAACTTTATTGCATTATTATTGAAATTGTAACCTTTCTGGTGGGAATAAATTTTACTACTCTGCCAGATTTAGTTCATGTGAATAGCAGTAAAATAAAAATAAGTATAAATTATTAGTTTTTTTACATAAAATAATGTTTTAATATTTGTTATATTATTGTGGGAGTTGCGTAAATTAAATTTGTTGGAAAATTAAGTATCTAATCATATTCCATGTGTAAATATATTGCGTGAAACTATGAGGAATATGTGTATGATGAAAGTGTTCAAATAAAGTGTGGCAACCGCGATTTTCGCAATTTTTCTAGGTTATTGATGTACAAAGTCTCGGAAGAATTTCCAACATTTTTAGTTTACAATTAAAAATGTAATAAAGGGCCGTATCATACCGTAAAAGTGCACTCCCGTATTTAGAACAGTGCCTAGTATAAATCAAAATGCTTTTATTGTATTTGTGGATGTTACAATAAGGTAAATTTATTGATTTAGTAGTAGCATTTTTTGCAGTTTTGTGCTGTTGTTTTATTGAATTTCCTCGTAGAAAATCGTATTCACCTCCTTGTCACGCTAAAATATCGTTTCAGCAGAGGTAAATGAATGATTAAAATACATAATTTTAATGCATTGAATCAGCTTTGATATATAGCCTATGCTATTCTGCAAAAAGGAAATTTTCTATATTGGACAGCGCTGCAGTTTAGCCTTCGGCGAAACTGGAGCCTTAGTGGCTTTAAATTGGGTCTTTTTTTGCCACTTTTAGACAGAGACGGACTGTACGCTCGTTAGTATATATTAACAAGAAATCCCTTCGGGATTTCCCAGTCGTTGTGTGGTAGTTTTATCTATAAAAAAAGTCATTGAGGGTGGCAAAAAAAATGAAAAAAAAAATCAAAAAAAAAAAATTTCAAGGAAAAAAATGTTTCTATTATTAAAAAAAAATTTAAAAAAAAAAATTAAAAAAAAAAAATTAAAAAAAAAAAATTTCAAAAAAAAAAATTAAAAAAAAAAAATTTAAAAAAAAAATAATTCAAAAATTAATTAAAAAAAAGTATTGCCAGAGCTGAAAATCTGAAAATGTTTCTATCTATTATTGAAAATAAATAGAAACATTTTTGAGTTACCCCGTAGAAAACCTCTAGGAGCATATAGTTTAACTTTCAAAGAAATCTTGAATTGAAACCCAAAGAAATCAAAAAATTATTCAAAATATTACTATTTCACCTTAACAAAATAAAGAAATACATTTTTGATTCACCCTGTATATAAATTTGAGCTTATAGTTTAACTTTCAAAGAAATCTTGATTTGAAATCCAAAGATATCAAAAAGTTATTCAAAACAATACTATTTCACCTTAACAAAATAAAGAAATACATTTTTGATTCACCCTGTATATAAATTTGAGCTTATAGTTTAACTTTCAAAAAATCTTGATTTGAAATCTAAAGAAATCAAAAAGTTATTCAAAATATTTCACCTTAACAAAATAAAGAAATACATTTTTGATTCACCCTGTATATAAATTTGAGCTTATAGTTTAACTTTCAAAAAATCTTGATTTGAAATCTAAAGAAATCAAAAAGTTATTCAAAATATTTCACCTTAACAAAATAAAGAAATACATTTTTGATTCACCCTGTATATAAATTTGAGCTTATAGTTTAACTTTCAAAAAATCTTGATTTGAAATCTAAAGAAATCAAAAAGTTATTCAAAATATTTCACCTTAACAAAATAAAGAAATACATTTTTGATTCACCCTGTATATAAATTTGAGCTTATAGTTTAACTTTCAAAAAATCTTGATTTGAAATCTAAAGAAATCAAAAAATTATTCAAAATATTTCACCTTAACAAAATAAAGAAATACATTTTTGATTCACCCTGTATATAAATTTGAGCTTATAGTTTAACTTTCAAAAAATCTTGATTTGAAATCTAAAGAAATCAAAAAATTATTCAAAATATTTCACCTTAACAAAATGAAGAAATACATTTTTGATTCACCCTGTATATAAATTTGAGCTTATAGTTTAACTTTCAAAAAATCTTGATTTTAAATCTAAAGAAATCAAAAAGTTATTCAAAATATTACTATTTCACCTTAACAAAATAAAGAAATACATTTTTGATTCACCCTGTATATAAATTTGAGCTTATAGTTTAACTTTTAAAAAATCTTGATTTGAAATCAAAAGAAATCAAAAAATTATTCAAAATATTTCACTTTAACAAAATAAAGAAATACATTTTTGATTCACCCTGTATATCACCCCGTATATAAATTTAAAACCTATGCTAAAAATTTCTCTTTTAAAGAAAATAAAGTCACCTATCGTGTTAAAAAAAATGGTAAAAAAATAGAGAAATACATTTTTGATTCACCCTGTATATAAATTTAATTAATATTTCGATAAATTATAATTTTTGTTATAGTATTATACTTTATTCTTTTGGATTTTAAAAACCAACGACATAAGCAATGAGAAAAGAGCAACAGAATATAGAATTATTAGTCATTAAAAAGCAATTGAAGTACCTACCTAAGTACTTTTATTAGTCATTAAAAAGCAATTGAAATACCTACCTAAGTACTTATATAATATATTGATTATTTACCTGTGGTAGACTGCGTATTGGTTATTTCATTTTTCTTGTTTTTTGTGGTATCACGACCACGGCAGTCCCGTCCTTTCCTGGAACTCAGATTACCTTTCTTTCTTCTCGGCATGTTTCACATAAAATTTTATCAATTCTCAATTTTCGATAGTTGATAAATGCTGCTAAGCATTATTATATTCACTTGTTTTTCCAAATCCAGATATCTAGATTTTATACCATATATATTTTTATGAATAAGCCCGATTCATAACGAACACAACCTCAAAATTATTTGTTCTATACCAAAATTTATAAAAAATTGATCAATGTTTGAAATATGAAATTTTTGACCACAGAAATGTATTTTCCATTTGAATTGTAAAAATAATTATTGCAATAATGATTTTTGCCATTTTATAATTAAAAAATTCAATATTTGCTCCAATAACGATAACAATTATGACGTCATAAAAAAACAATAATAGTATTGTTCCGATATGTCATTTTTTTTTAATTATCAAATTAGTTCTCGCAATTTGCAAATGTGGATGATAAAGTGAAGTAGAAGTAAAATTGTATAGTTTATAATATAACATATTAACATTTTTATTTGTTAATGTGTTATGCTGAATGCCACCATATACGATTATTTTGGCTTTAGTAGTATTCTATTAGAAAACACCTGAGAAAAATAGAAATACAAATTGATTAAATGAATATTTATTTTATGTTATTTAACTCATATATATCGTTTCTCATATATTTGTTTATAGAGTAGATGTATTCTCTACGCATGCGCAGTCAAAATATATAAAAAAATAATAAAATTGTTCAAAATATCACTTCTTGTCTTTAAAAAACGGAATACCATATCTGCCATATTTCTCCATTATAAAATTTCGTTGTGGAACTGTCTATCACTTTACTGACAGCTACTTATATATCTGGATACGACATCTGACGGTATAAGTTTTAATTTTTGGGAAAGATATGAAAGTAGCCAATAAAAATTTATTGTATAGTTCTTTTACTATGCCATTGTGTTTTTATTATAATATAGTGTGTCAGCGCTTGGTTAGTACCATCATTTAACACCAGACGGCGTTATCAACTTCAGTCGTTCATTAATAAATTTCTGGTATATGATAACGCCATCTGTTGTTAGTTGACAGGTACTATCCAAGCGCTATATTTTAAAATAAACACAATGATTATGCCATAGATAACTTTACTTAAAATATTAACTTTTGGAAATATTAGATAAATAGACAGTCTATTATTTGAAAGTAAGAATGGTTTAATAGATCTTGTTCTTTTCCATCTCAGTTCCGCTGGGCTGATGTGATGTGATCACATAAAGTTCTGAGTGCAGGAAGTATAAAATAAACTGTTTCATTTTAAACTAATAACATATTCCTTTTAATTAAGGGAACTTGGCAACACCCAGTAGATTTTTTGGTAGTTTTAAAAATTTCACATTTCTCGTATAGTAGATTTCTAGTAGATTCGATAATCTCATTTAGTAGATTTTCTTTCGGAGGTGTTGGCAACCCTGGTTACGCTATGTCAGTAATACCTACTATTTTATTGGCTATTTTTATATGGGATATTTCTCTAACTAATCTAACTTCTTTGGAAGGCGATAAAAGTCAAGTTAAAAAGAAGAAGCGAGGTGTGATATTAATAACCTCTTGGAATATTATCAATTATTTATAAATATTGAATAGCAGAATTGAAATCAAATAACAATTTAATTTAAGCAATAATAATAATAGTGGTTGTCGGTGACTTTTGCGCCTACATTTAAGCCTGTAAGCATGTTTGTATTTTGGAAAGACGGATAGGGATTCAGCTATCCTCATGTGACGATATTCTGTTTCTGTTAGTGTGTATTCGGATATGTTTGCTTGGACATGTACCTAGTATTTGATGACTATTGCGTTGTGGTTTGTGTATGGAGTTTTTTGTTCTGATACCTAGTTCCAATTTTTTGGAATGCCTGATGAAGCTCACCAGTGTAAATTATAAAAGAAATATATGTGCTGAACATAGTTTATGTATTTGTGAGGACTGCAAGCCATACTTTTTTGACATTTTTATTTTGTTAATGTGTTTTGTGAAATATGAAATAAGTTAATAAGAACCAGACGTGTTTCGTTATTTAATGCCTAAATTCAAATGGGGTCATGCGAGGTTAATAGTTGATACTTTAGAACCTGTAAAAAAAAGGATTCTTTAATACGTTGTTTAGATTTTTTGTGGAGGAATGATTAAGTGATTTTATGTATATTTTTTTTGGTGTGTAGTTGTTATGCTAAATATTTTGTAAATAATGTAAATAATAACAATAATTTTATCTGTCATATTACTTTCTTGACGAATGGTGAACCGTTGTTTTAAAAACTACTAATAAAGTACTTTTATTTCTGGATGCGACATCTGCCGGTACAATCTCTAATTTTTTTACTTTCTTTACAAATGGTGAAGTTTTGTTATAAAAACTACTAATCTACTTTTATAGCTATATGTAGTCTGTATTTTATAGTGGGAAATGATTTGTCAATTATTTTAATACACTTAAATAAACTTTATTCAACAAACTTAATATTATTATAATGATTTTTAATTGCATTTAGTAGTGAACAATAAACATGTTGTTGAAGCTCAAAAAAACGCACGAAGTAATCCTTATTCTTCTTTTTTACCTTTTCTGTCACTATTGTCAATTTGTCGATTTAGCACGGAGTAACAAATCAGAAGCGACAGAAGTATGTCTGCAAATGTCAGTCGGCGGCGTGATCGCCACAGTACTCTCCCCAAGTCCAATCAAGCGGGAAGTTTGATTGTGACTTTTTTCTTGTTGTTTTAAGTTCTAAGTGGTTTGTCTGTTGTTGCAGACCATTGATGATCTGGAATTGTGTCCGTAGAAGTAGGTTGCGAGTTGTTTGTGTTAATGTTTTTAGATGTTCCGTTGACGTCTAGAATGTCTGTTATATGTTTAAGAATTTTATACGGTCCTCTATAGGGTGGCTCTAAAAAAGCTTTTACATGATCACTTCGTATGAATGCGTGAGAGCATGTCTGAAGATTTTTGGCAATAAAAACTTTAGCTTTTTGATGGTGCGCTGTCGGTGATGGTCGCAGACCTCTCATGAACTCTCGATGTTTTTCTAGGAAAATTTGAGGGTTGGCTGCTTGTTATATATTGGTAAAGAATTCTCCAGGCACTCTCAATGTTGTTCCATACAACATTTCTGCCGGAGATGCCTGAATGTCTTCTTTGAGACTTGTTCGTAATCCGAGTAGGACAGTGGATAATATTTCAATCCAAGGTTATTGGCATGAATGCTGAATGCCACCATATACGATTATTTTGGCTTTGGTAGTATTCTATTAGAAAACACCTGAGAAAAATGATAATACAAATTGATTAAATGAATATTTATTTCGAAGACAACATATAAAAATTGTGTGAAATATGAATTGTAATAATAACGTTATGTTACTTATACAAAATAAATATAAAATTATGGATGGTTTTCTTTCATTCATTGAATACTTGGCATATCATATCGATACCATCCAGTACTGTATGCTCTTCATTTCAAAACAATTTTGTTGTATCACCCTGTAATCAACAACAAATTATGTTTATGTAAGATGTAAAAAACGTTTAATCTGCTTATTAACAACGACTTTGTTGTTAGAGTATGTAGTTATGTTCCATATAAAATCAATGAATGCTTCTTCACAAATCCATATTAATCAAAAGTTATCTTAAAGTTTGTTTGCAATTTGCTCGTTCTCTAATGCCTCTCATTTTTGTTCATGAACCGTATTGCATGCTTTTGCTGCAGTGGTTTAATTGGGTAGTTTTTAGGAAAATTCTAATGAATTAATGTTAGCATAGAATAAAAGACATACTATAAGTATACATGCTGTAGAATTAATCTGAAATGTTTAAATTGTAGTTATGGTATTGTTTAATATACCAATTCATTTTTAATGTGGTTTAAAAAATGATTTGTATGTTTCTAATACAATACCTTAAGTACCACATTATCAGTGGTTTTATCCTATAATAAACTCTTTATTGATGGAATACTTGCTTAAAGTAGTCGCCACACAATTTGCTACTTCTGTAATGTCGCTTATGAAGGTTTCCATTCATTATTTATCTGCTACTTATTGACGTATTGTTTCTAATAATCCTGTAATAAAAGACATAATATACGTATAGATGGTGTAGAATGTAATGTTCAACTTGTATATACCTTAAGTAGGTAGTTAAGTTCTACATAGAGTCAGTGGTTTTTGGAACATAAACAACTTTAGTTGTAATATAGTTTGTTAGTTGGTGGTGTATATTTCTGTGTCTATCACTTTGGAATAACAATAATATGTAGTTTGTATTTGTTACTTACGGTTGTGATGTGGTAGGTATAATGTTTTAATTTTAAGAATGTTAGCCTGTTTGTTTTGATCATAATATACTTAGTAGGTACCTAGCTACAAACAACGAATGTAGGTACTACATTTTAGGTATAGACGGCATGATATATTTGTCTGAAATATGGAATATTATGTATTTGTATTAAATTACTTACTGTGCAAGTGTTTTTTGCTATATTTACTACTGTTGTTTACTCATTTCGATAATTTGTGTTCATTGTTGTTCTCTGCGGAACTTTATGAGTGGACATTTGCAAAATTGGAGCGACTGATCACGAAATAAGTCGAATCGAAAACGATGTGCGCCATTGTTGCCATATTGGGCCACATTCTAAAAAATCACTCTCTGGGATAATTAATACCTAAAAATATTGAAAATAAATAGAAACATTTTTGAGTTACCCCGTAGATCACAGGTTTCACCACCATATGCAATAATTTCATCAACTAATCTAAAAAAATCTGAAATTTATTGCTTTGGCCTTTATATAACAGATAACGTAGGCAACACTGTCCTAATGTACGTAGTTGGTTGCTGCCCTTCAACACCTGATGTATTATAGGAGTCTAGTAGCGACGTACGTATGAATATCTACTTTCTTGACGAATGGAGAACCTGTTATAAAAACTACTAATGTATATATGATCAAGATTATAAGAAATATATAATTACCAGAAAAATAAGTACCTATTATTAATATAATATACTAAATTTAATTAATTAAACAGGTAAAGTTAGGTTTAATATGAAAATTGTAAATCTATAATAAAATTAGTCAGCTAAGTAGTACGTACGTCATTAGTTATTTGGAAACAACCCTGACCGAGATCAATAAGATGAAATTGACCTAGTAACCTTTAGTTTAGTTTCAAACAAATCTAAATATTGTAAGGTACCTACCTTCCTTTTTGTAAACTTCATTAATAAGTACACATAATAAGGTATCTCAAACAAATTCTTCCTGATAAATGGCGATCCATATAAAAACTGTAAATTGTAATTGTTGGTATTTTCAGATAGAGAATAAGTAAGTAGGTACTTACTTACTTGCATTGTTTTTGTATATTTCTGTATCTATCACTTTGGAATAACAATATTATGTTGTTTGTATTTGTTACTTACGGTTGTGATGTGGTAGGTATAATGTTTTAATTTTAAGAATATTAGCCTGTTTGTTTTGATCATAATATACCTAGTAGGTAGCTAACAACAACAAATGTTTGCCTGAAATATTGAATACCTGTTATGTATTTGTATTAAACTACTTACTGTGCAAGTGTGTATGCTATATTTACTAATGTTTATTAATTTCGATTAATTGTGTTTATTGTTGTTCTCTGCGGAAGTTTATGATGAATGGCCATTTGCAAAATTGGAGTGACTGGTCACGGAATTAGTCGAGTCGAAAACGATGTGCGCCATTGTTGCCATATTGGGCCACATTCTAAAAAATCACTCTCTGGGATATTTATATTTGGAATTAAAGCAGTTGTTAAAAAATTAGATAAGCCTTCACTGTTTATGGCAGTATTTTATAGGTTATGTATGTATGTATTATTTTCAATTGCAATGGATGAAAGAATTTGAATGCGTTTGTTTGTGAAAAGGGTAGGCATCATAGCCAAATGAAACATAATATTCATTTCCTGTGTTTGGTCGTTAGTTTCGCCTCTATATTGAAGGAAAAAGTTGTTGTTATCGCCATGATTTATGTAGATTTTCGCACATTTTGTAAGTAATATTGCAAATGCTGCGTATATCAGTGTCTTTTAAATTTTGTTCTTTATATTTAACATGTGTTTTTAAAGAGTGTCATTGTATATTTATTTGGAAAAATGTAAAAAAACGTTATGTGTGACAGGTGAACTAAATTAAATTTGTCAATTTTAAGGAATATACCAGTCGCATTTAAGGTATAATAGCTTAATAAAAATGAACGAAAAACGCAATAATTGAGAATACAGGATATTAAAAATGGCAGAACTGAATCGGTACTTACTTGCATTGATTGCAATAGGTATATTTCTGTTTCTATCACTTTGTTGTTGTTTAATATAACCTTCATTACGTATTTGAAGTAGGTAGGTAGCTATTATTAGGTATTCTACCTATGTTTGTGTTTGCAAAAGGTACGATTTCACTGTAATTAGATATTGTTGTTGTTTTGATTGATCATAATATAGGTAGGTAACAGCAAGAACGAATGTATTACATTGTGTAGTAGTAGCACCGTAAATATAAAAATCGTAGTCGTAGTATGGTAGGTAGTTCGTAGCCTAAAATATAAAATATTATGTAAAATGCTTACTGTGCCATGTTTACGAATGTTGTTTACTTACTTCTATTTATAATGGATACCTATTATAGGTGAATATGGTTACTTATTTAATATCGATATCCATATTTAGTTTCATTGAAAGTTTTTGTGACAAATTAACAGTAATGACAGAACTGAATCGGTACCAAAAGATGTCAGGTTACAACAATACATAACAATCATTTATGTCAGATTGATGAATGTACGAAGTCTCGGAAGATTTTTCAACATTTTTAGTTTACAATTAAAAATGTAATAAAGGGCCGTACCATACCGTAAAAGTGCACTCGCGTGTTTAGAACAGTGCCTAGTATAAATCAAAATGCTTTCATTGTATGTGTGGATGTTGAAAAAAGGTAAATTTATTGATTTAGTAGTAGCATTTTTTGCAGTTTTGTACTGTTGTTTTCTTGAATTTCCTCGTAGAAAAAGTTATTCACCTCCTTCTCGCACTTTAATTTCGGTTTTGTAGATCTAAATATATTAATAGAATACATAATTTTAATGCATTCAATCAGCTTTGAAAAGTAGCTGTTGCAGTTGTGCAAAAAGGAAATTTTCTATTATAGGCAGCGCTGCGGTTTCGCCTTCGGCGAAACTGGAGCCTTAGTGGCTCCAAAATGGGTCTTTTTTTGCCAATTTTAGAAAGAAACGCGAACATCACCCGTTATTAATATTAAACAAGAAATCCCTTCGGGATTTCCCAGTCGTTGTGTGGTAGTTTTATCTATGAAAAAAGTCATTGAGGGTGGCAAAAAAAAATGAAAAAAAAAATCAAAAAAAAAAAATTTCAAGGGAAAATAAATGTGTCAAAAAAAAATTAAAGAAAAAAAAAATTAAAAAAAAAAAATTAAAAAAAAAAAAAATTTGAAAAAAAAATTAAAAAAAAAAAAATTTTAAAATAAAAATTTTCAAAACATTTTTGAGTTACCCTGTAGATCACATATTTAGCCATCCTGTGAAATAATTTGATAACCAATGTAAAAAACTAAACAAATCTGAAAATGTTTTTATATATTAGGAGCTACCCTACTTAAAAATATTGAAAATAAATAGAAACATTTTTGAGTTACCCCGTATATCACCTCTAGGAGCTTATAGTTTAATTTTCAAAGAAATCTTGAATTGAAATCAAAAAATTAATGAAAATATTACTTTTTTGCCGTTAACAAAATAAATAAATAAATTTTTGACTCACCCCGTATATAAATTTAAAGTGCTTATGTTAAAAATTTGTAAATATTTAAAAGTTATTTAAATTGTATTCATATATTAATTTTGTGCATTATTTTCTTCATTTTCATTTTTATTTGTTCTTGTAATGAATTATAGTTTTGTACATAAATAAAACACATTAATTTTTTTTACATATTTATTTGATGTTAATGAATAATAGTTTTGTAGATAAATAAAATATTAATTTGTGTTTATGTAATTTTTATTTTATTTTAAATAGGAAAAATAATAAAAAACAGGTACGGACTTTAGGGACAATAAATTTTTCTCTTTTTTTTATTAGAAGGCTAGCATTTAATATTTTGCGGTAAAAGTATTATTTAATTCAAAAATGAAAATTTATATCCCATAAAACATGGCAACTACGTGGTTTCTGTCAATTTTATTTTAGGAGATAAAATGTAACGTTGTAAGATGGTAATAATAAGACATCAATATATAAATCTGAAAAAATTAATTTGTATTAATAATATCATATTTTAAGTTAATTGTTATGGAAAAAATGATAAAATTACTGTTCCCAAAGTCGTTCGTAACTTTTAAACAAATTTATAATTATTTATTATTAATACTATCTACTATTTTATTTAACAAATTGTATTTTAAAATCTGTAAAAAAAAAGTATTGTTTAGTAGGTACAGTATTAATTGTATGTTCTTCATAGACTAATTAAAAGTGATAGTAGTGTATGGTCAGATATTAGTTTTAACTTAATATTTTGCTAGTAAAATAATAATTTTTAAATGAATTCATTAAATAAAAGAAAAAGAAACTACGAAGTCATCTTAACAAAGTTTTTTTATTAATATTGTATAATAGTATTAGCACGTTAGAAATATGTTTCAAAATATAAATTTGCATCATCAGTTAAATTAACTAAAAGGGAACAATGGTATGCAACAACAAACAGTTTTAGTGTTCAATTTTGTTTTGTTAAAAAATGTATGTGTTAAATTAGTAATATATAGAAAAGAAAAATAGGAAGAAATATTATAAATTGTTCATGTCTAAAAAATGACTATTTATTTTGATTGATGATAAGGGGTTTATATTTCCGAAACATGTTTCTGATGTGTTGGTAATGTGATACCAATAAATGAATTTTGTGCAGATGACGTTGTAGTTTGTAGTAACGTAGTGTATTCCATTGTGAAAATGGACTATTTTTCAATATTAATAAGGTAATATTACTCTGATGACATTTGTATTTCTTCTTTTGATTGTAATTTTAATATTTTATTGTATAATAAATGTTTTTTCAACATAAATAATTTTGCAGATAATTTTTGTGTTTTTGTAGTTGATATATTAGATATTATGTAAATTTTGTAGGTATTAGAAATATGAAAAATATTTACCAACTCTTCGTCGGCCCTTCTCGGCGCATTCTGAAAAAAAAAAATATATAAATAAATTTATTTATGTATGCTATGTGAGTTGTTATATTGACATAATATATAAATAAATTTTAGTTTTTGTACATTATTAATACAATGATGGGCTACTTAAAAAGAAGTAATTTTAAAATATTGTTAATTTATAATTTTAAAATATTTAAATTAATGTCATTTGATGTAAGTGGAAAATGGGAGATAGTGGTGGATTGTTGCTAAGTAATTGAAAACTAATTAAAATGTATTAATATTATAAGTTAATATAAACTTACTTCTCTATATTGTTGATGTTGATTGTACTGGAAATAAAATGTATAAATTAGGATATGTTGGAAGTAAATTTAATGACATATAATATAGGCAATGATATACGTAAAATATAAGTATTTTTTATTCACTTACAGGATTATATCTGCGCCGGCGCCGATGAGTATTGCGTTGTTTCCTGGTGTTGTTCTAAAATGTACAATTTATTAAGTAATTTGAAAGGTAGAATTAGCTTTAAAATAGGTTTAAAGCAAATTTTGATTGTGTAGGTTTTTATATAGGTATTGACGAGTTTAATATTAAATAGAAAGTAACTCACATTTTCTTTGCGTTCCGTGGTGGTAGGCTGAAATGAAGTTGATTTAATTATTAGTAACAAAAGTAATACATATTTAGTAATTACAGTATATATTAAATATAAAGTAACTCACATTTTTTTGGTGTTCCGTGGTGGTAGGCTGAAATGAAGTTGATTTAATTATTAGTAACAAAAGTAATACATATTTAGTAATTATAGTATATATTAAATATAAAGTAACTCACATTAGATTTTCCTTCTTTGGAAACAGGGATAGGCTGAAATAGAGTTGATTTAATTATTAGTAACAAAAGTAATACATATTTAGTAATTACAGTATATATTAAATATAAAGTAACTCACATTTTTTTCTATGGCATCATGTACTGGCTGAAATGGAGTAGATTTAATTATTAGTAATACATATTTAGTAATTGCAGTATATATGGTGGATGTTAGCATCAAACGCAGATTCAAGATTCACGTTTTTACAGTCAATCAGATAAGTAAGGAATATGTTAAAATAAATTTATTTAATATTAATATCTCACACATGAGTTCAGACTAAGTTTTTATTTTTCAACTATTAAGTTTGTTTTTAATCAAAATTTGTCAAAATCAAGCAAAATTGGACAAATAAAGAAATATTGCATTCATTTTACCGCAAAAGGATAATTATATTATTTATTATTTTTATACTAACAAATAATTTCTACCAAACTAATCTTTGTCCCACTTTTATATTTTAAGAGTAAGTTTATATTCAAAGAGCAAATATGTGGTTAAAATTAATTTCCAAATTCTCTCTTGTGGCGGCCTGTAAGTGATAGTGAGCATATACTTTACATTGTCTATGTTGTTATCTAACGTATTCTGAAAATCTGACATGGTAGGTTCTATAGTTTCGTAGTGCTTAATTTTTCATCAACAGAAGGATTTTGGCTGTTATCTTAGTACGCCCCTGCGACGGTTTGTCCTTTTGTGTTATCTTTGAATTTGGAAATTTACTTTTAACCACATATTTCCTGTTTTGTTTGAATTTAAATTTACTTATACAATATAAAAGTGGGACAAAGCTTGGTTTGATAAAAATATTTTTTTTAAATAAAGAAGTGTTATGAAAAGTATAATATAAAGCACAAAGTAATTCACAGTTAAATGAAAACCCTATAAAAATGTAAGTAGTTTTAGAGATATTTATCCTTATTATATATATTAAATAATATGTTACTTGTATGGTACATTTGAATACTTTGGTGGCGTCTATTTTTTTTTTTGTGAAAATCAAATGTTAAAATATTATGATACATTTAGTTAAAATACTCACTTCTATAACTTTCTCGCCTTCCATTATTCGTATTATTAATCTAAAAGAATAACTACTGTAAAAAAAATTATTCTAGTTAATAATTGAAAATGTACTTACAGTTTTTTTGGCATATATTTTTAATGTGTATAAGTGAAATATTTACCTTGGTTACTTACCAAAAACAGAAAGGCATCAAGGTATCTTGAATATTTATTAAAAAAGAGAGTTATTGTGATTGGTTATTGTAATATACTTACAAAATATCGTATTGGTTAATTACCTCACTAAAATTTTGTTGTATTATAATAATTTACCTCTTCGGGTTATTTTATTTTTTTTTAATGAGTATATAAGAAGTTTCAACAGTAGTTTTGTTTATGTATATTAACATAATCGTTACGTTGTTAATGGTCTTTACCAATGGGTATTTAGCTAGTTTCACGTGTAGTATATTTGTCTGGACGCCAATTAAAGGGCTGCTGCCCATATCCATAGTGTAGTCTTCGTGTTTGATTTTTTATAGTTAACTTGGCGAGTATGATTACGAGTATATCCAATGTGAATGATTATTAAGGTTATGCTTATTTGTTTTTTTACTAATTAGATTCTTCTTCTTTTTTTCAAGTTAGGTTGCCTCTTGCGATTTAATAGCAAACAGCCAGTGTTTTATCAATTAGATTAGGGTGACATTTAATATTATTATTTGTCACTCATGTAATTTGCATTTTTCTATTAAATGGAATGTAAAACTGTCAAATTCATCATTGAATATACTATACTTATTCTTCTCAGTTAATTCTTGATTAATATTTTAAAAGTATTATCTTTTTATAAAGACAATGACAGAAGTGTATATAACGGAAGTTATGCAATATCTTTAAACAGCGAATTAATGGTTGTCTATATATGTAATTTATATTAGTAAGTTTCACTGAGTTGTAGATTTTTTCTCACAAATTTTTTTGACAGTTGAGAAATAAATTTGAAAACGATTCATCGCCGAAGATAATTTTGAAATATGTTGGTTTTGCTTTTAATAGAAAATGCAAGTGAGGTGAGTGGTAGGTAATTATGTTCGAACAGCTCAGCTGAAATTTGAGTTAGGAAACGATAATGTTTTAGTTACTCATTGTTTTATAAAGCTAATGATTACACTAATTATATCGATTTTTTATTCATTTTTTTAAATATTCAATTTTAGTTAATATTAAAAGCAAATAGTTATTGTATATGATTTGTGATGATTAAAACAGCATTGGTAGATAGATCTTATTTGTTATAGTGATATTTTTAATATGTTGAAATTAGTATTAATATAGTATACAGGGTTTTTGAACATAATGTTAAAATTATAAATACTTTTCATTTTCATATGATTTAATTGATGTAGTTTATTTAAATTAAAAAATAATTTCAATGGTATATTTATTTGGAATAAATCAAATATTGATATTTGTTAACATTTGTTTTATTATCAATGTAGGTACAATAACACTATCAATTTTTTTTAAATTTTAATTATAAAATATATACATTATTGAAATGAATTTTTACGGAATAATGATAAATGAATATGAAATGAACTATAAATATCTATGTATATATACATGTTTTTAATGCAAAAAAGTCTTGAGATATACATCGTTAAATTAGTTATTTCAGACGGTGGATGATTTTTAATTTTAATAAAATCGATTCGTTTAGAGAAATTTCATGTTGAGTTTTTATTTGAATTTGTTTTATATTTTAAAAATTATTTGTTATATCAACATTATTTTAATTTAAAAAGTTAATTTAAAATTGGAAAATTTATTTAAAACAAATCATTAGCCTTCTGAAATAATCAATACATTATGATGATTTATATTGTACATATATGTTGAAACTAATATAATTAAGAAAAAAATTGGAAGTTAGATTATACTAAACAGAAATGATCTCTAATAATTAAAATATAATATTCACTACCTGGATATAATACAAAACGAAATATTAATAATAGTGTTTATGTAATTAGAACAAAATATTTCACTCAACGAATCTGTGGAAATTATTTATTTTTGCAAAGTAGTAATTTCTGGCAAAATTGGTGATCCATACATTTCTGAAAGTGTATATTAAACGTTTGCATGAGTTTACACTGTATTCCAGATAAGAATGGAAAGCATTGGAATTTTGGAAACGGTAGGAGGTACAATATCTATTAAATTAAAGAAAAGTTGTACAATTTAAACATCTTTTAAATGCTGTTTTCGACAGTATTTGAAAAAACGATATTTTGGATTTTAGCTTTTATTTGTGACAAAATATATAAATTATGATAATCATTTTCTCATTGTTATTTTTTGAAGATAAAAAGATAGTGTTTATAAATTTTCACTATGACGTTTCGTTTTTGGAAAACCATAATCAAGTTGGTTTCTTTAAATATGGCCTAAACTATTTTATTATTAAATTTAAATGTAATGGTTTAATTATTGAAGAAAAATGGTTTTAGTTTGACATGTAACTGACTGGACTGAATTCAAATTAGTAGGCTTTTTTTTTGTTGGTATTTAGAATTATTTAATTATTATTTGACAATTTATTTCTGTTTTAGTACAACATTTTATTCGGTTCTTTAATTTAGGTGAAATAGTTGTTCTTTTTGAAGTTATTAAAACACGCTTTACTCAGATGAATGTTGTATGCAAAATAAGTGCCAAACTATGGTGAATTTTCCTGTATAATGTGAAATAACAGCTAAAAACACTGAATTTTTTTTTTAAACTATTATATGTGATATACTACTTATTTGAAAATAACTTTAAATTTAATAATAAAAAATTCAGTGCCGTATTTAACGAAATTAACATGATGATGGTTTTTAAAAAACGAAACGTCTTACTGAAAATTTGTTAATGCTATCTTATTTTTCTAAATTAGTTGATATTGTAATTCTTATAGTTTCAAAGATTTCAATGAGATTGTTCTCTTATTTTGGACACAGTATATGTAAATATAAAATCAATGAAATAATTTTTACAATAACAATTAGATCATTGATTTTTTTGACTGTAATTATATTAAAAATTAATGGTATACCTTTTTTGTTGTTGGAATTGGGTTAAATTTATTCGTTACCTATACACAAATTAGGTATATAAATGGCAGCATAATCATAGAATTGTTGTGGTATTATTGTCTTAGTCATTCAATGTTTGGCATCCTAAAATTCAGAAGTATGTCAAATTGTAAATTTTTAAAATTCAATATCGTAGAAACGGTGTGATGTTTTGAAAATTTAAATCATTGACGGTGATTGAATATTTAAAAAAAAAACAATTATTTTAACAAATTGATTGATACAGGGTAGTAATAAACTGTATGATATACTACTAAAAATAGACATAAAACAGGTTTTTCTGCAATAATAATAAGTGTTTAGAAAAATGGGTTTATATTTGTTCTTGTAATTATTTTTTAATCATAAAATATAATTTTATGCAAAGTGAAAGGTGAAAGTAGATATTAATTTCCGGTGTAAGTGGAAGTGGCTGAAATATTATAATATCATAGAATTATACAAACTGGATTGTTTTAAGTAAACATACTAATTTTCAAAGTAATTGTATGTTTAGTTTTGCCAAAATTTCGAATATAGCATTGATCAATACCTATGTACAATGTATTATTATACCTTATTATAAAATGTTGTTTCATTAATGTTTGTTTGGCAGCTGAAAATAATTATATGAATAAATTTTAAGTTTTACAGAATTATTCGAGGTAATATCTTGGAATTTTAATTGTCCATACATTTTTCAATTGTGTAGCATGCACACAGAAGAATTTTTGTATTATTTCTGTGATGATATATTGTGTTTTGTCGTGGATATCTTTTTCATTGAATATGTTTTCTGTACTGTGGGATATCTAAAAACAAATAATAATGTGAGTATGTTGTGAAAATTGAATAAATGTATTTACTTTAGAATTTTAACGCTTAATAATAATTGGCATAGTATAATATATATACAAAATAACATGTTGTATTATCTTTATGACGACATATTTTGTATTTGGAGTCGACGACATCATCTTCATTGAATTTGCTTTGTGTGTTATGGTGTATTTCGGGAAAATTTTTTGAATATTACTAAAAAGCAATATGTCATGAATATTTTGACAAAAAATGAAGAAATCTATTACCTTGGAATTTTAACTGTTAATTAATGTTGAAATGATGTATTATATTATTATTATGTACTATCCTTTGGAGTCCATTTTGCGAATATGTGATTGAATCAATTGAGTGAAACTAATGAATACATTTTCTTAGAACTATACAATATTATTTGTATTTGAATGTGAATTTCAAGTGTTGATTATAATTGTATTTAGAATCCTTTTTTACAGTATAATAAAATTTAAAACTAACTCAAATGTGACAGAATAATTTAATTAACAAATATTGAAAATTTAGAAGTTATGTGCAAGTTAAAAATAGTTTTACAAATATATAGATATTTTTTTATTAACTTTTTTGCATTTTAATTAATTCATTATTGAAATATAAGAACAAAATAAAAATTATAATTCTGTGGTTGGATGGCAACATTATTGAAGTGTTGAATTTTTGGTAATTTGTAGCGTCAAAACAATTATACAATAGAAATAAATATTTGAAATAATTATGCTTGGAATATAATATTGAAGTATAAAAGTACTTCCATATGGTATTATTTTTTTGATTTAATTTTTTTAAAACAAATAATTTTCATTGGCAATGTCATTCAACCATAGAATAATAATTTTGAATTTCATAATAATAATATAAAGTAATTATCTGAGGAGGATATAATGAAATAGCACAACTCGATAATGACAACATAATGTATGTTAACCAATAGAGGTCCATATTAATGATCAACTCAATATTGGTATCAAAATGTCAATATGTCAAAAGAGGCGCTTATTGTTATTATTATTATATTTTTTGTTAATATGAGATTTTTAGAAAAACCTTAATTATTAGAAGAAAATTATCTGAGGAGAATACAAAGCAATAGCACTACTCGATAATGACAACATAATGTATGTTAACCAATAGAGGTCCATATTAATGATCCACTCAATATTGGTATCAAAATGTCAGTATGTCAAAAGAGGCGCTTAAATTTTTTTGTTAATAAGAGATTTTAGAAATATCTCAATTATTAACAATTTTAAGATATTCTCAACTCAGATTTTATTTTAAAAAAAAATATATCCTCAACTCAAATTTTTAATGTTTTATTTAAATGGTCACATCAATATTAATAACCAATTGTAAACATATCAATAGACATGATGCAAACATATTAATTTTGCTAATAAGAGACTAAAAAATCTCAATTATTAGCTAAATTTATGTAATTCTCAAGCTGAAATAATGATAAAAAGAGTATACTAAATTATCAACAGCGAGATTGCATGTTATTAATGTGATATGACTGGAAATATATACTTAACGTACAATTTCCGTAAAAACAATGTTTTTAGTGTAGATCTCATCAGAAGTAGGGCGTAATTTACCTTGTGAGCTGGTGTTCTCTACACAAACATGTACACAATCGAAACCTTTCGTACGACTGAAGGCAGTGTACATCATCCCATGGGTAAATACAGGATAAGGTAAATAAATACCTATCTTGTCAAATGTTTGACCTTGGGATTTATTAATTGTCATAGCGTATGCAACTTTAACTGGAAATTGTCGACGTCGCAACTTGAAAGGAAGAGAGGCGACAGTCTCAGTTAAATCAATACGCGGAATTAAGACAGTATGATCAGTTAAGGTTCCTGTCATATCGATTCGTCTCGCTTCAATGCTATGTTGGTACAATCGAGTAATTAGTAACCGAGTGCCATTGCATAAACTCAGATCACAATTCATGTTGCGCAGAAGCATAACTACAACTCCAACTTTTAAAATCAATTTATGTTCTGGCATGCCATTTGGTTGGAGTGAGTTAAGCGATTCAACAGGATAATTGGCTGCCTCAATTTCTTCATCGTTTTCATATAAAATTTTGTCCGCACTATAATAGGTAGTCGCAGGACCTTCCATATTTTGAACGATTCCAAAATTTATGGCATTGCAATGTTCGTTTAGTGGTGCTAGAATGGCACACTTAGGAACAGTTCCTGGTTGCAAATTTGGAAAACAAATTGTCAAAAGTTCCTCTTTGGAAGCCACTAAACATTGTGCTGGAACCACGAATAGACTTGGTATGGAAGGAATATTGACAGAAGGTAAAGTGTTGTTTCCCAAGTGTAGCAACCATTCGGAAAATTCTCGTTCTTCTGGACGTGCTCGTACGTTAGTAATTAATTGCAATTTGGTAAATGTTTGCCACAGAAAGCTGTATTGCAGAGTTTCGGCAACAATCTGTGACCGATATGCATTAGGCATGACAGGTAATGTTTGTCGAAAGTCACCAGAAAGTAGGATAACTTTTCCGCCGAATAATTTGTCATTGCCGCATAGATCTTTTAAAACTCTGTTGATGAGTTCTAACGCTAATCGAGGTATCATTGACATTTCATCAAAAATGATGAGCTTGGCATTTTTGATAGAACGACCATCTTGACTATTAGCTCGCAGATCTGAGACAGACGTATCTGTAAGGGGAACTGGAAGTTTAAAGCGAGAGTGTAAAGTCCTACCTTGTTTCATTAAACTGGCGCTAATACCAGTCCAAGATACAGGTATTACGGGAAGTTCTCTACCATTCAAATACGTAATTAAAGTGTTAAAAACAAAAGTTTTTCCCGCTCCAGCGCAACCAGTGACAGCGAATAAGCGTGGTTCTACATTGTCATTTTCAACAGCAGTTATAACTCTGAAACGGAAAAAAAAGTATATGTAAAAGGTTGTTGTTGCATAACTGTTAGATGACTGAATTTAAAGTGTAATTGCAAAAGTACAGAGTAGCTATTTATCTACCAAGGGAATTATAATCTAGTATTGCCTGTGGTATATACTACCGTGCTTGTAATTTTTCTATGTTTGTAAAAATAATGTCAGAGTCAGAAATAAATAAAAATTAAAATCGCCTAAAATTGTATTTTAAAAAATTCTTGAAAACGGCTAAAGTTACTTTACTTTTGAAAATTTCATTTGAAAGGTATTTAAATTGTACAACTTTTTTTTTTAATTTAACTGACATTGTAAATTTCACCGTTTCCAAGATTCAAAGATTCTTATTTTGGACACAGTATATAATGCTCTTGAAGAATATCCATTGTTGTTATGAATATGTTAATGCATGTCATTTACAATACAGTATGAAGCAATAATACAAAAGTTGAAAATAAATAAAAAAGTAATTGTAATTCGGTAGCATTCAAATATTTATAACATTCAAAAAAAAGTAAATTAAAGAAATTTACCTGTCGAAAATGTTGCGCTGTTCTTCATTTAATTGATCTCGCATTTGAATTCCAGCGCGGAGTTCATCTTGAGGATTTATAGGCACCTCATTTAATTCCAATCTTTCTTGTGGTTCTGGAAGATTGAAATCAGACAAACGTTTGTTGTTTCTCAACATAATGCTCTGTATAAATGCAAGCGTTTGTTGTTCCGCTCTGTTGTTATTGTAACCGCGATGAATGTAATCTTCCATCATACAGTCACGAAAAACTTCCCACAATTCCAATGGATTAGTTACTTCTCCGAAGATCAAGATGTGAGCAAAAAGTCTTCTAATAACTTTAGGTACTTGGTGCTCTCGAGCTTCTTGTAATGCTCGGTTCCATTCTTGATCATCGTCAAGAAGTAAACGTGCACGGCACGCATCCAGGAAAGTATCGTACAAAGTTTCTGCAAGTATGCATAAAAAAAGTTTAGCAGAATGAAATACTTGAAAGAAAGAATTTCTTACCATCAACAGTGCGAAGATCTTCGTATGATGTGGCTCCTCTAACATGTAATAACAATACTCGGAGATAGTATTGTTCTGTGTTGCGAATGGACACATTGTACATTCTAGCAATCATTTTTTCAACGCCTCGTTGCCGTTGTTGCCAACGTTTTTGAGGCGTTTTCCAGACATAATGTTGGGGAATGTCTGGGTAACGGTGTTGGCGAGCGCCAACATCTTCTCGATTCAGTCTAAACCAATCTGTAAGCTGTGTTGTTTGATTTCTCTCAACAGCTTGACGTTCATTGCCCCTTTCAAAATGAACAATATTCCTGTGTGGTAAATGCACTGGAAGACGATAGACAGTATGTGTTATATCATGAATTTTAAATTGATTAATATGATATGCAGCCTCAGGTGCAGTTATGTATCTGCCAGCTAAATATGTTTCAGTTTCGTCATAATTTATTACGTTGCGTACTTCCAAATGAAGGAGAGCACGGTCAACGCCTTTGAAAACATATTTGTGAAGATATTTCACGACTCTAGTATTAGCACAAACATCAATATTAATGTGTGTTTGATACCTAAGTAGAAGATATCGATTATACGGAACAACCCATTTGTTATCAACAACATGAGTGTTTCTAATGAATGCTTCCCTACCATTGTGTGGTCTTTTGTAATTCACTCTACCATGAGGATCAATAGTAGTTTCATCACAAAAGTTATGGGGATACTTTCGTTTGCAGCGCCCGTCCTCCATGCAAGAAGCATTAGGATTTTCAGGGCCACATGGAGAGTGTATCATGTGTTTTACAACCAAGCTAAATAGTTCTGGTTCTAAATCACGATCTGGAAGTTCAGCAGAAACAGCCTGATTTATTCTTTCTGTATCTAAGAGTTTATCTTCTGCTCTTAGAGTCAAAACTATGTGGGCATGGGGTAAGCCTCGCTTTTGGAATTCTATAGTATAGAACTGACATACTGGTACGCCAAAAATATAGTCATCTAAAATTTCTTTTAGTAACTGATTTAATTTGGTATTGAAAACTCTTGCTACCAACATAGGATGATTGTTAGGATCATCATTTGGAGGAATGTTCTCCACAATCTCTCGCCAATTAGGATTGCAAGTGACTGTAATGAATAATGTTGGAGTTCAAAATTTACTATTTAGACAGAGACTGTCCTGAAACAATTGATGCATATATCTGGGACTACCCACGAATGAGGAAGGCAATATCATCATTCGGCCTACTTGTTCTGCTTCGTTGTCAACAGCTAGTCGATGGAGATAGTCCATGAGTCCCTGGTAATATTCAGCCCGAAGACGACCCTGATTTTGTTTGATATATTCAATATTATTTGCTTCTATGCGAATATATGCAGAAACAATGAATTGTTGCGTCAATTGAGCAGCGTGTTTAAATCGGTCAAATGTATGTTCGTCATTTTCACGCCTGTATGCTAATCGAAATGCATAATACTGACACAATGTCACCCTTGTATTGGCATTCCTATGAGTTAGTTCAAGGGACCAACCAAATTCACCGTTTGGAAATAATAATGGAAAAGATAAAGGATCTAATCTTGAATCCAAATGAGATATATTGTGAAATAATTCACGTCTACCTGGACCTTCAATTTGATTACGAACGAAAATTCTGAGATTTGATGTAGGAGGAAGTTCATTGTTAAACGGATATACAGCGGCTACTTCGTTTACAGTAGGTAAATCGAAACGTCTGTCTCCTCTAACAGCTAACAATTCCAACACTACATTTGGAATTTCGTTATTGCGTTCTTGTTCTCTTTCGAACACTTCCCTTAGCATCATATATGCATTAGCATATGGATTAAATGTACGCATGACATTTTCCAAGATTTGAATCAAATTGATATTGAGATTATAACGTGGTTGATTGGCTATGCGCTGATTTATTGCGGCATTAGCATCTAAATAATAGATTGGACCACGATTAGGCTGTGGATTAGCTATATTAACATTTGAATAATGATAATATACTTTCCCTTGCACAGAATATGTGAATGGGCCTGGATGCCTAAACTCTCTCAGATTTGCCATCATGCTAGCGAATTGAAAAGCATTGTTATAGCGAATGGAATTTCTTTTAAATTCTCTAGATAATGGATGACGACCTGTAAATAACTGTTGCAATATTGGTGGAAAAGGCTGTAGGGCCGGCAGATTATCAACATGAACTTTACCACCTTTACAACATTTATTATAAATTGATCGGGTTGTACGTTCTAGGAAAAAATGCAAAGCACCACAAAACGTGCATTCTCTATCCATAGCTCCAAGATGTAGAGGTTCTGCGTTCCTTTCAAAACCACGCAAATAACCTGGATGAAGTTGTCTTAAATTTCTCAGGCGATCCAGGTCAGCCATAAGAACATCGACTTCTTCTTGAAATTCAGCCAATCTGTCAGCCAAATTATTTTGATTTGGGTTGTGAGGATTGTCATTATTGACAATTTCCAAATCAGCCACAACTTCTAATGGAACATGAGGTAAATTGTCGTTGTTGACAATCTCCAATTGTTCAATTTCCATGTCGACAACATCTTCCAGTGGAACATTCTGAATTTGAAGGTTGTCGTCATTGGCATTGTGTAATTCCTCAATTTCCATAGGAATTATTTGTTGACTTTGAATCTCTTCGTCATTACCGTGAACTGAAATAAAATAATATTAAAAATATGTACAAAAAATAAACATATAGTATTTTAAATTGTTTTTTCTTTCGATTTTTAGTATAAAAATTGTTATATTATGAAAATGTGTATGATGCAATTGATGTTGAATGTTTGATATTTAAAAAATATAGAGAATTAACAAATTGTTTTTTTTTTAAATTAGTACACGGATGTAATAGGAAAAAAAATTAATTTGAAGAATATTTTCGCTAATGCAGCAGTGTTAGATATACGTAAAACAACACAACATTAGAATATTAATCATTTTTTTAATTTCATTAAATTTCTTGTTAATTTATGTTTCAAAAACTAATAATTTATTATGGACCTAAGTTGAATAGTTTTGTAGGAATTTGCCTGTAAACAAAAGTTTGCAAGTAAAGGTTTCTACTTTCAACTGTGTGTTAATTAATACGCATTCTTACTTACTTGTAAACATTTGTTTAGAGGCAAATTTCTGCAAAACTGTTTTACTTACTTGTAAACATTTGTTTAGAAGTAAAAATCATTTTGACATAAATAATATGTTTAAAAATTAATCATTGGCATGCAATATTTTTATGCCACTGGAATATATTTTATAATTTTTTTTCTTGTTAATTTTTGCTTAAAAAACGAATAAATTTTTATCTTTAAAGTGCTGCTTTGCAGGAATTTGCCTCTAAAGAAAAGTTTGCAAGTAAAGGTTGCTACTTTCAACTGTGTGTACTTTATTAATAAGCGTTCTTTGCTTGCAGACATTTGTGTAGAGGCAAATTCCTGCAAAACTGTTCATTTTAGACCCATAAAAAGTTATTGCTTTTTTCAGAAAAAATTAACAGGGAACAAAAAAAGAAAGATAAATTTATTCCAGTGGCGTAAAAAATAGAAAGATAAAGAGTGTTACTGACCTCTAGAGCATGCCACTGGTAAATTTTTTAAAAAGATTATTTATGTCAAAATAAGATTTCTTTAAAGTAAAGTTAGTTACTAAATCTGAAAGAAATATTTAATAGACTTTTTGAATTTTGGCAAATTTTCGATTTTAAATTAACTTTGACAATAAAATATATGAATTTGCGAAAGCTTTGTGTGGTAGAGCGTTGTCGGTCGAATTTAGAAACATCCTTAAATGGATTAGTTGTCTAGATACACGATGTCAAAGGTTCAAATTTAAATCAAAAATTTGCCATAATTGGAAAATGCCGTTTTTTTTCAAATTTAGTGACCGATATGTCATATTTGGACATCAAACTTTTTAAAAAATTAACCAGTGGCATGCTATAAGGGTTAGTAACATTTTTTATCTCTTTATGTGTTACGCCATTGGATAAATATATTATTTTACTTATTTCTTAATTCCGTTAAAAAAGTAAAGTAAAATTATGGGTCTAAAGTGAACAGTTTTGCAGGATTTGCTTCGAACAAAAATCTGCAAGTAAAGGGAGTATATGTACTGGGTGTACAGATAAGAAAGGACACTGGCTATATTTCGAAAACCAATCATGTTACGGTTTTAGGAGACTTTACTTTAGAGTCAAATTCCTGCAAAACAGTTCAGTTTAGACCCATAAATAATTATTATTTTTATAAACAAAAATAAATAGAGAATTAAAGAAAATTACAAAGATATATAATTCTTTCCAATGGTGTAAAAAATAGGGGTATAAAAAGTGTCACTAATTCCTATAGCATGCCACTGGTTAATTTTTTAAAAATATTGTTTATGTCAAAATATGACTTTTGTAAAAAAACTTATCAGTTAAGAAATAAAAAAACAAATATTTAGAGGCGTTTTTGAATTATGGAACATTTTGGAGCTGAACCTTTGAGACTTTATAACTGGACAACTAATTCCTTTAAGGGTATATGTTTTGTGGTAGAGCGTTGTCGGTCGAATATAGAAACACTCTGTAATATTGGAAATTCTCCGAAAAAATCAATACACACAATTATTTTAGTATACCTAAATGATAAATAAAGAAAACGAAGCGGGTATTTTTTAGTTGAATAATAATTACCTGGTTGGGATGATGCTATCTCAGTTGGTGATAAATTAATTATAGCATCATCTACTTCAATGTGTTTAACGGATTGCGATTGCTGTTCCAAAACAATATTTTGTGACGAAGAGACTCTACGGAGCCGTTTGTTCCCAGGTAGAGGATTAGCTAAAAATTAAATGAACATTTTTTTCAATTATAACATATTTCCGTATAACATAACAAATTAAATTAAAAATGTAGATATATCGATATGGTAATTTATTTTAAAGAAATTGTTTAAATTTTGTTTATTTGGGGGGTTGAAATTACATGTTTATTTCTCCTATGTTCATCCATATGCCAATCTAAATTATTTCCTATCATTTACATGTAAGATAAGTAAGTTGAAAATCATTGTATGTACTGGGTGTTCATTTATAAACGCACACCCCCTTTTAACGGTGTTGTTTCACCCTGTAGAGGGAAATGTTAAATACGAAAGTTTTAGAGCTTAATGTAAACTATGTCCAGCATATATTATCATGTGTATAGGGTGTCCCAGTATCGTTTTAGATATCACAGTTTTATATTTCATGAAATACCCTGTATATTCCATTTTGGTATTAAATATTTTTTTTTCTCCTTATTCGGAAATTACCAAATTTGGTTGGTATATACTAAAAATTTATAGATAGGTATTGATAGAATTTGGTTCAACATTGTATAGTTCAAACACCAAGTATAGTTTAGATTACTTTATTTATCACCAACGTTAAATTGATTAGTTGAAAAATGTCAATATGTGACCCGCTAAAAACACTGAAAACTTTTTTAAACCAGTACGTGTGATACCACTTATTTTGTAAATGAAAATGGCTTTAAAATTAAAAATAAAAATTCCAGGGTCGTATTTAAAAAAACCAAGTTGATGATAGTTTTCCAAAAATAAAAAGTCATAGTGAAAATTTGTAAATGCTATCTTATTCTCCTCAAAAAGTAACAATGAGAAAGTGCTTTCCATATTTTTATATCTGTAAAAATAATATCAAAAATAAATAAAAATTAAAATCGCAAAAATTGTTTCAAAAATTCTGGAAACCGGCTAAAGTTAGTTTATTTTTTAAAACACTATTTAAAAGGTGAATGAATTGTACGACTTTTCTCAAATTTAACCGACATTGTAACTCCTACCGTTTTCAAGTTTGTCGCACTTATTTACTAACACCCTGTATATCAATAATTTAATTAAAAATTATATTTACCATTTGTATTATCGGTAACTGCTACTCTACTCGGACCTGGACGTTGGCTAAAATGTTCACCATTTCTTTTCTGCCGTTGATTTCCATTTAAATTGGAAATAGCTATAAAAGAAAAAACATATTATTTTGGTCTTTTGTTTTTCGTGAATTTTAGTATAACACTGTGTCCAAAATAAGAATGGCATAGCTTCGCTTTCCAAAAACCATTATCAACTTGAATTTTTTACTGTTTTTAAAGCCGTGTGATATACCAACTATTGTGGAATTGAAAATGGCTTTAAAATTAACAATAAAAAATCTAGGACCGTATTTAAAAACACCAAGTTGATGATGGTTTTTCACAAAATGAAACGTCGTAGTGAAAATGTGTAAAAGTTATCTTATTCTCCTCAAAAAGTAACAATAATTTAACCGGCATTGTAACTTCTACAGAATCCAATGCTATATCATTCTTATCTTGGACACAGTTTGTTCTTAGTTTTCCAAGTTGTATGTTTTGCAATATTTAGCGGAGTCTTTCCTGAAGGGACCTCGTATATATGAGAATGTTTGTTATTAGTCAATTAGTTTTTGAATAACATTTTCAAAATATAAGATACCTATATACAGGTACTTAAATATGAAATATATGAAATAAAATCATAAATAATTTGATAACATACCATTTGTATTATTATACTCAGCTTCACCAGTCTCAACTGTGGTGGTACCATTTACATTGCTACATTGAACAACGGCATTGTCATTTATAATGGTAGCACGTTCCTGATGGGAGTGCGTATTTCCGGCAACTATAGTTACCTCATGCGCCCTTCTACTACAACCTGGAACTTGACTTCCTATGGGAGTACGTTCTCTTTTGAGTTAACTGTGTTACGGTCAACTGGGTACTCACATCAGTGTTTGTTGAAACTACAAAACAATATGAATTTCATCAATAGATTAGATATTATAGGTAGGCACAAACTTCTCAAAGTTTATTGATGTTATAAAGTCACATTTTTTTGGTAATATTTCGATAAATTAGAATTTTTGTTATAGTATTATACTTTATTCTTTTGGATATTAAAAACCAACGACATAAGCAATTAGAAAATGAGAAAAGAGCAACAGAATATAGAATTATTAGTCATTAAAAAGCAATTGAAGTACCTACCTAAGTACTTTTATTAGTCATTAAAAAGCAATTGAAATACCTACCTAAGTACTTATATAATATATTGATTATTTACCTGTGGTAGACTGCGTATTGGTTATTTCATTTTTCTTGTTTTTTGTGGTATCACGACCACGGCAGTCCCGTCCTTTCCTGGAACTCAGATTACCTTTCTTTCTTCTCGGCATGTTTCACATAAAATTTTATCAATTCTCAATTTTCGATAGTTGATAAATGCTGCTAAGCATTATTATATTCACTTGTTTTTCCAAATCCAGATATCTAGATTTTATACCATATATATTTTTATGAATAAGCCCGATTCATAACGAACACAACCTCAAAATTATTTGTTCTATACCAAAATTTATAAAAAATTGATCAATGTTTGAAATATGAAATTGTTGTTCAAGAAATGTATTTTCCATTTGAATGGTAAAAATAATTATTGCAATAATGATTTTTGCCATTTTATAATTAAAAAAAATTCAATATATGCTCCAATAACGATAACAATTATGACGTCATAAAAAAACAATAATAGTATTGTTCCGATATGTCATTTTTTTTTAATTATCAAATTAGTTCCCGCAACATATAAAAATTGTGTGAAATATGACAGCTACTTTTATTTTATCTCATATACCATTGTTTATACAGCAGATCAGAGCGCGTGCACATGTAAAGCTATAAAAATATCACTTTTTGCACCTAAAAATGAATAAGTCTCTGACAATTGAAAGCACGCGCATTATTTTATGTTATTTAACTCATATATATCGTTTCTCATATGTTTGTTTATAAAGTAGATGTATTCTCTACGCATGCGCACTCAAAATATATAAAAAAATAATAAAATTGTTCAAAATATCACTTCTTGTCTTTAAAAAACGGAATACCATATCTGCCATATTTCTCCATTATAAAATTTCGTTGTGGAACTGTCTGTCACTTTACTGACAGCTACTTATAAATCTGGATACGACATCTGACGGTATAAGTTTTAATTTTTGGGAAAGATATGAAAGTAGCCAATAAAAATTCATTGTATAGTTCTTTTACTATGCCATTGTGTTTTTATTATAATATAGTGTGTCAGCGCTTGGTTAGTACCATCATTTAACACCAGACGGCGTTATCAACTTCAGTCGTTCATTAATAAATTTCTGGTATATGATAACGCCATCTGTTGTTAGTTGACAGGTACTATCCAAGCGCTATATTTTAAAATAAACACAATGATTATGCCATAGATAACTTTACTTAAAATATTAACTTTTGGAAATATTAGATTTGACATAAATAGACAGTCTATTATTTGAAAGTAAGAATGGTTTAATAGATCTTGTTCTTTTCCATCTCAGTTCCGCTGGGCTGATGTGATGTGATCACATAAAGTTCTGAGTGCAGGAAGTATAAAATAAACTGTTTCATTTTAAACTAATAACATATTCCTTTTAATTAAGGGAACTTGGCAACACCCAGTAGATTTTTTGGTAGTTTTAAAAATTTCACATTTCTCGTATAGTAGATTTCTAGTAGATTCGATAATCTCATTTAGTAGATTTTCTTTCGGAGGTGTTGGCAACCCTGGTTACGCTATGTCAGTAATACCTACTATTTTATTGGCTATTTTTATATGGGATATTTCTCTAACTAATCTAACTTCTTTGGAAGGCGATAAAAGTCAAGTTAAAAAGAAGAAGCGAGGTGTGATATTAATAACCTCTTGGAATATTATCAATTATTTATAAATATTGAATAGCAGAATTGAAATCAAATAACAATTTAATTTAAGCAATAATAATAATAGTGGTTGTCGGTGACTTTTGCGCCTACATTTAAGCCTGTAAGCATGTTTGTATTTTGGAAAGACGGATAGGGATTCAGCTATCCTCATGTGACGATATTCTGTTTCTGTTAGTGTGTATTCGGATATGTTTGCTTGGACATGTACCTAGTATTTGATGACTATTGCGTTGTGGTTTGTGTATGGAGTTTTTTGTTCTGATACCTAGTTCCAATTTTTTGGAATGCCTGATGAAGCTCACCAGTGTAAATTATAAAAGAAATATATGTGCTGAACATAGTTTATGTATTTGTG
Organism: Apoderus coryli; assembly: GCA_911728435.2. Lineage (NCBI taxonomy): Eukaryota > Metazoa > Arthropoda > Insecta > Coleoptera > Attelabidae > Apoderus > Apoderus coryli. The sequence goes on along the minus strand of OU452204.1, from coordinate 1,138,103 downwards.
AGGACTGCAAGCCATACTTTTTTGACATTTTTATTTTGTTAATGTGTTTTGTGAAATATGAAATAAGTTAATAAGAACCAGACGTGTTTCGTTATTTAATGCCTAAATTCAAATGGGGTCATGCGAGGTTAATAGTTGATACTTTAGAACCTGTAAAAAAAAGGATTCTTTAATACGTTGTTTAGATTTTTTGTGGAGGAATGATTAAGTGATTTTATGTATATTTTTTTTGGTGTGTAGTTGTTATGCTAAATATTTTGTAAATAATGTAAATAATAACAATAATTTTATCTGTCATATTACTTTCTTGACGAATGGTGAACCGTTGTTTTAAAAACTACTAATAAAGTACTTTTATTTCTGGATGCGACATCTGCCGGTACAATCTCTAATTTTTTTACTTTCTTTACAAATGGTGAAGTTTTGTTATAAAAACTACTAATCTACTTTTATAGCTATATGTAGTCTGTATTTTATAGTGGGAAATGATTTGTCAATTATTTTAATACACTTAAATAAACTTTATTCAACAAACTTAATATTATTATAATGATTTTTAATTGCATTTAGTAGTGAACAATAAACATGTTGTTGAAGCTCAAAAAAACGCACGAAGTAATCCTTATTCTTCTTTTTTACCTTTTCTGTCACTATTGTCAATTTGTCGATTTAGCACGGAGTAACAAATCAGAAGCGACAGAAGTATGTCTGCAAATGTCAGTCGGCGGCGTGATCGCCACAGTACTCTCCCCAAGTCCAATCAAGCGGGAAGTTTGATTGTGACTTTTTTCTTGTTGTTTTAAGTTCTAAGTGGTTTGTCTGTTGTTGCAGACCATTGATGATCTGGAATTGTGTCCGTAGAAGTAGGTTGCGAGTTGTTTGTGTTAATGTTTTTAGATGTTCCGTTGACGTCTAGAATGTCTGTTATATGTTTAAGAATTTTATACGGTCCTCTATAGGGTGGCTCTAAAAAAGCTTTTACATGATCACTTCGTATGAATGCGTGAGAGCATGTCTGAAGATTTTTGGCAATAAAAACTTTAGCTTTTTGATGGTGCGCTTTCGGTGATGGTCGCAGACCTCTCATGAACTCTCGATGTTTTTCTAGGAAAATTTGAGGGTTGGCTGCTTGTTATATATTGGTAAAGAATTCTCCAGGCACTCTCAATGTTGTTCCATACAACATTTCTGCCGGAGATGCCTGAATGTCTTCTTTGAGACTTGTTCGTAATCCGAGTAGGACAGTGGATAATATTTCAATCCAAGGTTATTGGCATGAATGCTGAATGCCACCATATACGATTATTTTGGCTTTGGTAGTATTCTATTAGAAAACACCTGAGAAAAATGATAATACAAATTGATTAAATGAATATTTATTTCGAAGACAACATATAAAAATTGTGTGAAATATGAATTGTAATAATAACGTTATGTTACTTATACAAAATAAATATAAAATTATGGATGGTTTTCTTTCATTCATTGAATACTTGGCATATCATATCGATACCATCCAGTACTGTATGCTCTTCATTTCAAAACAATTTTGTTGTATCACCCTGTAATCAACAACAAATTATGTTTATGTAAGATGTAAAAAACGTTTAATCTGCTTATTAACAACGACTTTGTTGTTAGAGTATGTAGTTATGTTCCATATAAAATCAATGAATGCTTCTTCACAAATCCATATTAATCAAAAGTTATCTTAAAGTTTGTTTGCAATTTGCTCGTTCTCTAATGCCTCTCATTTTTGTTCATGAACCGTATTGCATGCTTTTGCTGCAGTGGTTTAATTGGGTAGTTTTTAGGAAAATTCTAATGAATTAATGTTAGCATAGAATAAAAGACATACTATAAGTATACATGCTGTAGAATTAATCTGAAATATTTAAATTGTAGTTATGGTATTGTTTAATATACCAATTCATTTTTAATGTGGTTTAAAAAATGATTTGTATGTTTCTAATACAATACCTTAAGTACCACATTATCAGTGGTTTTATCCTATAATAAACTCTTTATTGATGGAATACTTGCTTAAAGTAGTCGCCACACAATTTGCTACTTCTGTAATGTCGCTTATGAAGGTTTCCATTCATTATTTATCTGCTACTTATTGACGTATTGTTTCTAATAATCCTGTAATAAAAGACATAATATACGTATAGATGGTGTAGAATGTAATGTTCAACTTGTATATACCTTAAGTAGGTAGTTAAGTTCTACATAGAGTCAGTGGTTTTTGGAACATAAACAACTTTAGTTGTAATATAGTTTGTTAGTTGGTGGTGTATATTTCTGTGTCTATCACTTTGGAATAACAATAATATGTAGTTTGTATTTGTTACTTACGGTTGTGATGTGGTAGGTATAATGTTTTAATTTTAAGAATGTTAGCCTGTTTGTTTTGATCATAATATACTTAGTAGGTACCTAGCTACAAACAACGAATGTAGGTACTACATTTTAGGTATAGACGGCATGATATATTTGTCTGAAATATGGAATATTATGTATTTGTATTAAATTACTTACTGTGCAAGTGTTTTTTGCTATATTTACTACTGTTGTTTACTCATTTCGATAATTTGTGTTCATTGTTGTTCTCTGCGGAACTTTATGAGTGGACATTTGCAAAATTGGAGCGACTGATCACGAAATAAGTCGAATCGAAAACGATGTGCGCCATTGTTGCCATATTGGGCCACATTCTAAAAAATCACTCTCTGGGATAATTAATACCTAAAAATATTGAAAATAAATAGAAACATTTTTGAGTTACCCCGTAGATCACAGGTTTCACCACCATATGCAATAATTTCATCAACTAATCTAAAAAAATCTGAAATTTATTGCTTTGGCCTTTATATAACAGATAACGTAGGCAACACTGTCCTAATGTACGTAGTTGGTTGCTGCCCTTCAACACCTGATGTATTATAGGAGTCTAGTAGCGACGTACGTATGAATATCTACTTTCTTGACGAATGGAGAACCTGTTATAAAAACTACTAATGTATATATGATCAAGATTATAAGAAATATATAATTACCAGAAAAATAAGTACCTATTATTAATATAATATACTAAATTTAATTAATTAAACAGGTAAAGTTAGGTTTAATATGAAAATTGTAAATCTATAATAAAATTAGTCAGCTAAGTAGTACGTACGTCATTAGTTATTTGGAAACAACCCTGACCGAGATCAATAAGATGAAATTGACCTAGTAACCTTTAGTTTAGTTTCAAACAAATCTAAATATTGTAAGGTACCTACCTTCCTTTTTGTAAACTTCATTAATAAGTACACATAATAAGGTATCTCAAACAAATTCTTCCTGATAAATGGCGATCCATATAAAAACTGTAAATTGTAATTGTTGGTATTTTCAGATAGAGAATAAGTAAGTAGGTACTTACTTACTTGCATTGTTTTTGTATATTTCTGTATCTATCACTTTGGAATAACAATATTATGTTGTTTGTATTTGTTACTTACGGTTGTGATGTGGTAGGTATAATGTTTTAATTTTAAGAATATTAGCCTGTTTGTTTTGATCATAATATACCTAGTAGGTAGCTAATAACAACAAATGTTTGCCTGAAATATTGAATACCTGTTATGTATTTGTATTAAACTACTTACTGTGCAAGTGTGTATGCTATATTTACTAATGTTTATTAATTTCGATTAATTGTGTTTATTGTTGTTCTCTGCGGAAGTTTATGATGAATGGCCATTTGCAAAATTGGAGTGACTGGTCACGGAATTAGTCGAGTCGAAAACGATGTGCGCGATTGTTGCCATATTGGGCCACATTCTAAAAAATCACTCTCTGGGATAATTATATTTGGAATTAAAGCAGTTGTTAAAAAATTAGATAAGCCTTCACTGTTTATGGCAGTATTTTATAGGTTATGTATGTATGTATTATTTTCAATTGCAATGGATGAAAGAATTTGAATGCATTTGTTTGTGAAAAGGGTAGGCATCATAGCCAAATGAAACATAATGTTCATTTCCTGTGTTTGGTCGTTAGTTTCGCCTCTATATTGAAGGAAAAAGTTGTTGTTATCGCCATGATTTATGTAGATTTTCGCACATTTTGTAAGTAATATTGCAAATGCTGCGTATATCAGTGTCTTTTAAATTTTGTTCTTTATATTTAACATGTGTTTTTAAAGAGTGTCATTGTATATTTATTTGGAAAAATGTAAAAAAACGTTATGTGTGACAGGTGAACTAAATTAGATTTGTCAATTTTAAGGAATATACCAGTCGCATTTAAGGTATAATAGCTTAATAAAAATGAACGAAAAACGCAATAATTGAGAATACAGGATATTAAAAATGGCAGAACTGAATCGGTACTTACTTGCATTGATTGCAATAGGTATATTTCTGTTTCTATCACTTTGTTGTTGTTTAATATAACCTTCATTACGTATTTGAAGTAGGTAGGTAGCTATTATTAGGTATTCTACCTATGTTTGTGTTTGCAAAAGGTACGATTTCACTGTAATTAGGTATTGTTGTTGTTTTGATCATAATATAGGTAGGTAACAGCAAGAACGAATGTATTACATTGTGTAGTAGTAGCACCGTAAATATAAAAATCGTAGTCGTAGTATGGTAGGTAGTTCGTAGCTTAAAATATAAAATATTATGTAAAATGCTTACTGTGCCATGTTTACGAATGTTGTTTACTTACTTCTATTTATAATGGATACCTATTATAGGTGAATATGGTTACTTATTTAATATCGATATCCATATTTAGTTTCATTGAAAGTTTTTGTGACAAATTAACAGTAATGACAGAACTGAATCGGTACCAAAAGATGTCAGGTTACAACAATACATAACAATCATTTATGTCAGATTGATGAATGTACGAAGTCTCGGAAGATTTTTCAACATTTTTAGTTTACAATTAAAAATGTAATAAAGGGCCGTACCATACCGTAAAAGTGCACTCGCGTGTTTAGAACAGTGCCTAGTATAAATCAAAATGCTTTCATTGTATGTGTGGATGTTGAAAAAAGGTAAATTTATTGATTTAGTAGTAGCATTTTTTGCAGTTTTGTACTGTTGTTTTCTTGAATTTCCTCGTAGAAAAAGTTATTCACCTCCTTCTCGCACTTTAATTTCGGTTTTGTAGATCTAAATATATTAATAGAATACATAATTTTAATGCATTCAATCAGCTTTGAAAAGTAGCTGTTGCAGTTGTGCAAAAAGGAAATTTTCTATTATAGGCAGCGCTGCGGTTTCGCCTTCGGCGAAACTGGAGCCTTAGTGGCTCCAAAATGGGTCTTTTTTTGCCAATTTTAGAAAGAAACGCGAACACACCCGTTATTAATATTAAACAAGAAATCCCTTCGGGATTTCCCAGTTGGATTGTGGTAGTTTTATCTATGAAAAAAGTCATTGAGGGTTATAAAAAAAAAATTTTTATTTGAATTTTATTTGTTTAATTTTTTTTCTTATTTTATTTTTATTTTTTTTTAATTTTATTTTTAATTAATTTTTTTTGTAAATGTTTTTTTTTTATTTTATTTTTTGAATTTTTTTTTTTGGATTTTATTTTTTTAATTTTATTTAATTTTTTTCTATAATTTTTTTTTATTTTTTTTTCTTTTTTTTTCTATTTTATTTATACATACACTTTGTATAAAAATAAATTAAAAATTTTATGACCTCATTCTACCTAAAATTACTGTGAAATTTAAAAAATATACAAAACACCTCAAATTAATTTTGAAAGTTTGATTTGTTTTAAATATATATTGGTTAAAATATGGTGTATTAATTTTAGTTGTTCTAGAAATATATAAAAATTCTAATGTTCTAAAAGAGAAATTTAAGTTGCGTTTTGGAAAAAATATTTAAAATTCTTAGCTAATAAATAGAAACGTTTGAAATAGAAATTTCTTTATAATTTAAGTGATGTATTTTATTTAAATTACTTAAATTTTTAGGTATATGTAGGTGGGAATAAATCAAATATAGCTTTTTTTAAAAATTTTAATTATAAAATATATACATTATTGAAATAAATTTTTACGAAACAATAATAAATGAATATGAAATGAAATATATATACTATATTAGTTGATTAATGCAAAAAAGTGTTGAGATATACATATTTAAAAAAAAAATCATTTGATTTTTGAAATAATTAATACATTAAAATAATTTATATTGAACAATTTAAAACTAATATCGTAATTAAGAAAAAAATTGGAACTTAGATTATACTAAACTGAAATGGTTGTTATTAATTAAAATATAATATTTAATACAAACAAAACCAAATAATAATAATAGTGTATGTAATTAAAACAAAATATTTCAGTCAACGAATTTCTGGACAGTAGTAATTTCAGGAAAAATTGTTGATCCATACATTTCTGAAAGAATTTATTAAACATTTACAGTGTGTTTCAGATAAATTATTATATTATAGTATTGGAGTCTTGGAAACGGTAGGAATTAAATGTCGAATAAATTAAAGAAAAGTTGTACAATTGAATCACCTATTAAATGATGTTTTCAAAAGTAAACTAATTTTAGCCGTTTTTGATAAATTTTGGGAATACAATTTTTTTGCGATTATAACTTTCATTTATTTGTGACATTACAGATACAAAAATTGAGAAGCAACTTCCCATTTTTATTTTGAGACAAAATAGTGCCTAACTATGGCGATTTTTCTTGAATAATTTAAAATAACAGCTAAAAATACTGAAAACTTGTTTAAATCATTACATGTGATATACTACCTATTTTCGAAATGAAAATAACTTTAAATTTAAGAATAAAAAATCCATGGCCGTATTTAAAAAAAACAAATTTGATGATGGTTTTTCAAAAACGAAACGTCATAGTAAAATTTTGTAAACACTATATTATTCTCTTCAAAAATTAATTTTTTTATATATGTAAAAATAATGTTAGAAATAACTAAAATTGTCATTTTTATTTCATTTTTGCAAACACCATTTAAAAGGTGATTAAATTGTAAAACTTTTTGCTAGTTTGTAACTCCTACAGTTTCCAATATTTCAATGTTATGTTTATTTTGGACACAGTGTATATGTAAATATAAAATTAGTGAAAATTAATGCAACAATTTTTAAAATAATAATGAGATCATTGAAGTTGTGTTTTTTTTTGTAATTATATTAAATTTTGAAGGTTTGCAGTATATGTAAAGCAATAAAATTAATGGTATACCTTAGAATTTGTTGTTGGAATTGGGTTCAATTTGTTTGTTATTTAAATGCAAAATATATAAATAACAGAATAATCATAGAATTGTTGTGCTATTATTGTCATAGTCATTCAATGTTTGGCATTCTAAAATTCAGAAGTATGTCAATTGGTAAAATTTAATATCGTACAGAACGTAGTGATTGTTTTGAAAATTTAAATGATTACTACTACTACTACTAAAATAGGCATAAGGCAAATTCTTAAATAATAGAAAGTGTTTAGAAAAATTGGTTTATATCTGTATATTTATATGTGATTTTTTAATCATAAAATATAATTTTATGTAACGTGGTATAATTGAAATGAGAAAGTAGGTATTAATTTCCGGTATGATTGGAGGTGGCTGAAGTATTATAATATCATAGATTGATAAAAATTGGATTGCTTTGAGTAAGTATTTAAATTTTCAAAACAATTGTATGTTTAGTGTTGCCAAAAATTTTGAATGTAGCATTCATCAACATGTATAATGTGTTGTACCTTATTAAATGTTGTTTCATTAATGTTTGTTTGGTAGCTGAAAATACATAAATGAATGAATTTTAAGTTATACAGAATTATTCGAGGAACTCTGGAATTTTAACTGTACATACATTTTTGAATTGTGTAGCATGCACAGAGAAGAATTTTTGTATTATATCTGTGATGATATATTGTGTTTTGTTGTGGATATCTTTTTCATTGAATATTTTTTCTGTACTACGAGTTAACTAAAAACAAATATTGTGAGTATGTTGTGAAAAATCAACAAATCTGTTTACCTTGGAATTTTAACTGCTGATAAATTTTGCCATAGTATAATATTTATACAGAATAACATATTGTATTATTTCTATGACGACATGTATTTGTAGTCAATATTTTCTTCATTGAATTTGCTTTGTGTGGTATGGTTAATTTTGGGAAAAATTGTTGAATAGTACTAAAAAACAAAATATATTATGAATATGTTGAAAAAAAAAAAATTAAGAAATTTATTACCTTGGAATTTCAACTGTTCATACATTTTGGAAAGATGTATTATCTACATGGAATAACTTATTGTATTATTTCTATGATGACATATGATGTCGAGGATATCTTCTTCATTGAATTTGCTTTGTATAGGTATTGATCAAGTTTTGGAAAAATTGCCGAATACTATTAAAAAGCTATATTATATGTATGTTGGAAAAATTGTGTATATTTAGTAAAATATTATTACCATATATTATTATGTACTATCCTTTGAAGTCCATTTTACAAATATGTGATTGAATAAGTTGAGTGAAATTAATGAATATATTTTGAAAGAACCATACTATATTATTCGTATGTGAATGTAAATTTCGTTTGTTGAATATAATTGTATTTAGATGGTTTTTTACAATATAATAAAATTTAAAACTAACTCTAATGTTACAGAATAATTTAATTAACAAATATTGAAAATTTAAGAATTATGTGAAAGTTAAAAATAGTTTTACAAAGATATAAGAATTTTTTTATTAACTTTTTTGCATTTCAATTAATTTATTATTGAAATAGAAGAAAAAAATAAAAATTATAATTCTATGGTTGGATGGGAACATTATCAATGTTGATTTTTTGGTAGTTTGAAGCGCCAAAACAATTATAAAAAACAAATACAAATTTGAAATAATTATGCTTGGAACATTATATTGAAACACAAAAATACATCCATTTGGTTTTGTCATTTTGTAGATTTTATTTTTTCAAAATAAATATTTTTCATTAGGATCGTTATTCAACAATAGAATTATAATTTCGAAGTTTATAATAATAATATGAAACAATTATTTGAGGAGGACACAAAAGCACAACTCAATAATGACAACATAATGTATATTAATCAATAGAGGCCCAACTTAATGCTCAACTCAATATTGATATCAAAATGTCAAATGTCAGAAGAGGCGCTAAGTATTATTTTCTGTTAATAAGAGACTGTAAAAAATTTCAATTATTAGCAGAAAATTATCTGAGGAGGATTAATGTAAGAGCTCACTCAATAATGGCAACATAATGTAAATTAATCAATAGAGGCCCAACTTAATGCTCAACTCGATATTGATATCAAAATGTCAATATGCCAAAAGAGGTGCTTATTATTTTTTTTTAATAGAGATTGTAGAAAAATCTCAATTATTAGCAAGTTTAAGGTATCCTCAACTCAGATTTTATGGAAAAAGTATCCTCAACTCAAATTTTTACTGTTTCATTTATTCAAATGGTTAAGTCAGTATTGACAACCAAATGTAAACATATCAATAGACGTGCAAACATATTAATGTTGCCAATAAGAGACTAAAAAATCTCAATTATTAGCTAAAATTATGTAATTCTCAAGCTGAAATAATGATACAAAGAGTATTTCTAAATATCAACAGCGAGATTGCATGTTATTAATGTGATATGACTGGAAATATATACTTAACGTACAATTTCCGTAAAAACAATGTTTTTAGTGTAGATCTCATCAGAAGTAGGGCATAATTTACCTTGTGAGCTGGTGTTCTCTACACAAACATGTACACAATCGAAACCTTTCGTACGACTGAAGGCAGTGTACATCATCCCATGGGTAAATACAGGATAAGGTAAATAAATACCTATTTTGTCAAATGTTTGACCTTGGGATTTATTAATCGTCATAGCGTATGCAACTTTAACTGGAAATTGTCGACGTCGCAACTTGAAAGGAAGAGAGGCGACAGTCTCAGTTAAATCAATACGCGGAATCAAGACAGTATGATCAGTTAAGGTTCCTGTCATATCGATTCGTCTCGCTTCAATGCTATGTTGGTACAATCGAGTAATTAGCAACCGAGTGCCATTGCATAAACTCAGATCGCAATTCATGTTGCGTAAAAGCATAACTACAACTCCAACCTTTAAAATCAATTTATGTTCTGGCATGCCATTTGGTTGGAGTGAGTTAAGCGATTCAACAGGATAATTGGCTGCCTCAATTTCTTCATCGTTTTCATATAAAATTTTATCCGCACTATAATAGGTAGTCGCAGGACCTTCCATATTTTGAACGATTCCAAAATTTATGGCATTGCAATGTTCGTTTAGGGGTGCTAGAATGGCACACTTAGGAACAGTTCCTGGTTGCAAATTTGGAAAACAAATTGTCAAAAGTTCCTCTTTGGAAGCCACTAAACATTGTGCTGGAACCACAAATAGACTTGGTATGGAAGGAATATTGACAGAAGGTAAAGTGTTGTTTCCCAAGTGTAGCAACCATTCGGAAAATTCTCGTTCTTCTGGACGTGCTCGCACGTTAGTAACTAATTGCAATTTGGTAAATGATTGCCACAGAAAACTGTATTGCAGAGTTTCTGCAACAATTTGTGACCGATATGCGTTAGGCATGACAGGTAATGTTTGACGAAAGTCACCAGAAAGTAGGATAACTTTTCCGCCGAATAATTTGTCATTGCCGCACAGATCTTTTAAAACTCTGTTGATGAGTTCTAACGCTAATCTAGGTATCATTGACATTTCATCAAAAATGATGAGCTTGGCATTTCTGATAGAACGACCATCTTGACTATTAGCTCGCAGTTCTGAGACAGACGTATCTGTAAGGGGAACTGGAAGTTTGAAGCGAGAGTGTAAAGTCCTACCTTGTTTCATTAAGCTGGCACTAATGCCAGTCCAAGATACAGGTATTACGGGAAGTTCTCTACCATTCAAATACGTAATCAAAGCGTTAAAAACAAAAGTTTTTCCCGCTCCAGCGCAACCAGTGACAGCGAATAGGCGTGGTTCCAAATTGTCATTTTCAACAGCATTTATAACTCTGAAACGGAAAAAAAAAGTATATGTAAAAGGTTGTTGTTGCATAACTGTTAGGTGACTGAATTTAAAGTGTAATTGCAAAAGTACAGAGTAGCTATTTATCTACCAAGGGAAGTATAATCTAGTAATGTCCGTGGTGCATACCGTGCTCGTAATTTTTCTATGTTTGTAAAAATAATGTCAGTCAGAAATAAATATAAACTAAAATTGCCAAAAATTGTATTTTAAAAAATTCTTGAAAACGGCTAAAGTTACTTTACTTTTAAAAATTTAATTTGAAAGGTATTTAAATTGTACAACTTTTTTTTTAATTTAACCGACGTTGTAAATTTCACCGTTTCCAATATTCCAATGGTATCTCATTCTTATTTTGGACACAGTATATAATGCTCGTAAAGAATATCCAGTGGTTGTTATGGATATGTTAATGCATGTTATTTGCAATACAGTATGAAGCAATAATACAAAAGTACAAAAGAAATTTACCTGTCGAAAACGTTGCGCTGATCTTCATTTAATTGATCTCGCATTTGAATTCCTGCGAGGAGTTCATCTTGAGGATTTATAGGCACCTCATTTAATTCCAATCTTTCTTGTGGTTCTGGAAGATTGAAATCAGACAAACGTTTGTTGTTTCTCAACATAATGCTCTGTATAAATGCAAGCGTTTGTTGTTCCGCTCTGTTGTTATTGTAACCGCGATGAATGTAATCTTCCATCATACAGTCACGAAAAACTTCCCACAATTCCAATGGATTAGTTACTTCTCCGAAGATCAAGATGTGAGCAAAAAGTCTTCTAATAACTTTAGGTACTTGGTGCTCTCGAGCTTCTTGTAATGCTCGGTTCCATTCTTGATCATCGTCAAGAAGTAAACGTGCACGGCACGCGTCCAGGAAAGTATCGTACAAAGTTTCTGCAATTATGCATAAAAAAAGTTTAGCAGAATGAAATATTTAAAAGAAAGAATTCTTACCATCAACAGTGCGAAGATCTTCGTATGATGTGGCTCCTCTAACATGTAATAACAATACTCGGAGATAGTATTGTTCTGTGTTGCGAATGGACACATTGTACATTCTAGCAATCATTTTTTCAACGCCTCGTTGCCGTTGTTGCCAACGTTTTTGAGGCGTTTTCCAGACATAATGTTGGGGAATGTCTGGGTAACGATGTTGGCGAGCGCCAACATCTTCTCGATTCAGTCTAAACCAATCTGTAAGCTGTGTTGTTTGATTTCTCTCAACAGCTTGACGTTCATTGCCCCTTTCAAAATGAACAATATTCCTGTGTGGTAAATGCACTGGAAGACGATAAACAGTATGTGTTATATCATGAATTTTATATTGATTAATATGATATGCAGCCTCAGGTGCAGTTACGTATCTGCCAGCTAAATATGTTTCAGTCTCGTCATAATTTAGTACGTTGTGTACTTCCAAATGAAGGAGAGCACGGTCAACGCCTTTGAAAACATATTTGTGGAGATATTTCACGACCCTAGTATTAGCACAAACATCAATATTAATATGTGTTTGATACCTAAGTAAAAGATATCGATTATAGGGAACAATCCATTTGTTATCAACAACATGAGTGTTCCTAATGAATGCTTCCCTACCATTGTTTGGTCTTTTGAAAGTCACTCTACCATGAGGATCAATAGTAGTTTCATCACAAAAGTTGTGTGGATTCTTCCGTTTGCAGCGGCCGTCCTCCATGCAAGAAGCATTAGGATTTTCAGGGCCACATGGAGACTGAATCATGTGTTTTACAACCAAGCTAAATAGTTCTGGTTCTAAATCACGATCTGGAAGTTCAGCAGAAACAGCTTGGTCTATTCGATTTGTATCCATTAGTTTATCTTCTGCTCTTAGAGTCAAAACTATATGGGCATGTGGAAGACCACGCTTTTGAAATTCTATAGTATAGAACTGACATACTGGTACGCCGAAAATACAGTCATCTAAAATTTCTTTCAGTAACTGATTTAATTTGGTATTGAAGACCCTTGCTACCAACATAGGATGATTATTAGGATCATCATTTGGAGGAATGTTCTCCACAATCTCTCGCCAATTAGGATTGCAAGTGACTGTAATGAATAATGTTGGAGTTTCAAATTTACTATTTAGACAGAGACTGTCCTGAAACAATTGATGCATGTGGTCTGGGACTACCCACGTACGTGGAAGGCAAAATCGTCATTCGGCCGACTTGTTCCGCTTCGTTTTCAACAGCTACTCGATGGAGATAGTCCATGAGTCCCTGATAATATTCAGCCCGAAGGCGACCCTGATTTTGTTTGATGTATTCAATATTATTTGCTTCTATGCGAATAAATGCAGAAACAATGAATTGTTGGGTCAACTGAGCAGCGTGTTTAAATCGGTCAAATGGATTTTCGTCATTTTCACGCCTGTATGCTAATCGAAATGCATAATACTGACACAATGTCACTTTTGTATTAGCATTTCTGTGGGTAAGTTGAAGAGACCACCCAAATTCACCATTTGGAAATAATAATGGAAATGATAAAGGATCTACTCTCGAATCCAAGTAAGAGACCTGGTGAAATAATTCACGCCTACCTGGACCTTCAATTTGATTACGAACGAAAATTCTGAGATTTGATGTAGGAGGAAGTTCATTGTTAAACGGATATACAGCGGCTACTTCGTTTACAGTAGGTAAATCGAAACGTCTGTCTCCTCTAACAGCTAACAATTCTAACACTACATTTGGAATTTCGTTATTGCGTTGTTGTTCTCGTTCGAACACTTCGCGTAGCATCATATATGCATTAGCATATGGATTAAATGTACGCATGACATTTTCCAAGATTTGAATCAAATTGATATTGAGATTATAATGTGGTTGATTGGCTATGCGCTGATTTATTGCGGCATTAGCATCCAAATAATAAATTGGACCACGATTGGGCTGTGGATTAGCTATATTAACATTTGAATAATGATAATATACTTTCCCTTGCACAGAATATGTGAATGGGCCTGGATGCCTAAACTCTCTCAGATTTGCCATCATGCTAGCGAATTGAAAAGCATTGTTATAGCGAATGGAATTTCTTTTAAATTCTCTAGATAATGGATGACGACCTGTAAATAACTGTTGCAATATTGGTGGAAAAGGCTGTAGGGCCGGCAGATTATCAACATGAACTTTACCACCTTTACAACATTTATTATAAATTGATCGGGTTGTACGTTCTAGGAAAAAATGCAAAGCACCACAAAACGTGCATTCTCTATCCATAGCTCCAAGATGTAGAGGTTCTGCGTTCCTTTCAAAACCACGCAAATAACCTGGATGAAGTTGTCTTAAATTTCTCAGGCGATCCAGGTCAGCCATAAGAACATCGACTTCTTCTTGAAATTCAGCCAATCTGTCAGCCAAATTATTTTGATTTGGGTTGTGAGGATTGTCGTTATTGACAATTTCCAAATCAGCAACAACTTCTAATGGAACATTAGGTAAATTGTCGTTGTTGACAATCTCCAATTGTTCAATTTCCATGTCGACAACATCTTCCAGTGGAACATTTTGAATTTGAAGGTTGTCGTCATTGGCATTGTGTAATTCCTCAATTTCCATAGGAATTATTTGTTGACTTAGAATCTCTTCTTCGTCAATACCGTGAACTGAAATAAAATAATATTAAAAATATGTACAATAAATAAACATATAGTATTTTAAATTGTTTTTTCTTATGATTTTTAGTAATAAAATTGTTATACTATGAAAATGTGTATGATGCAATTCATGTTGAATGTTTGATATTTAAAAAAATATAGAGAATTAACAAATTGATTTTAATTAGTACACGGATGTAATAGGAAAAAAATTAATTTGAAGGATATTTTCGCTAATGCAGCGGTGTTAGATATACGTAAAACAACACAACATTGGAATATTAATAATTTTTTTTAATTTCTTTAAATTCCTTGTTAATGTTTGCTTCAAAAACTAATAATTTATTATGGACCTAATGTGAATAGTTTTGCAGGAATTTGCCTGTAAACAAAAGTCTTCAAGTAAAGGTTTCTACTTTCAACTGTGTGTTAATTAATACGCATTCTTTATTTACTTGTAAACATTTGTTTAGAGACAAATTTCTGCAAACTCTTTAGATACACAAAAAGTCATTACTTTTTTAAGCAAAAATAAACAGGGAATAAAAAAAAAATATTTATTCCAGTGGCGTAAAAAAATTGGAGGTAGGTAAAAGTGTCACGAACCCTAATAGCATGTCATTGGTTAATTTTTTTAAAAAGATGATTTATGTCAAAATATGATTTTTTTAAAGAACATATCGGTTCTTAAATTTGAAAAAAATATTTAAAAGACTTTTTGAATTATGGCCAAATTTTCGATTTTAAATTAAAATTTTTGACATTCTGTATCTAGACACCTAAGGGTATAAATATGTCCCTATATAAAAATTCATGAATTAGCGAGTTTTCTGTGGTAGAGCGTTGTCGGTCGAATTTAGAAACACTCTTAAAGTGATTAGTTGTTTAGAAACACGATGTCAAAGGTTCACATTTAAAATCAAAAATTTGCCATAATTCAAAAACTCGTTTAAATATTTTTTTCAAATTTAGTGACTGATATATTCTTTAAAAAAGTCATTTTAACATAAATAATCTGTTTAAAAAAGTAACATGCAAATTTTTTTTTGCCACTGGAATAAATATATATTTTTGTTGTTAATTTTCTGTTAATTTTTGCTTAAAAAACTAATACATTTTTATGTGTTTAAAGTGAAGAGCTTTGCAGGAATTTGGCTCTGAACAAAAGTTTGTAAGTAAAGGTTGCTACTTTCAACTGTGTGTACTTTATTAATAAGCATTCTTTACTTGTAGACATTTGTGTAGAGGCAATCCCTGCAAAACCGTTTATTTTAGATTCATAAAAAGTGATAACTTTTTTCAGCAAAAATGAACAGGGAATAAAAAAAAAAGATATATTTATTGCAGTGGCGTAAAAAATAGGGAGATAAAGTGTTACTGATCACTATAGCATGCCACTGGTTAATTTTTTAAAAAGATTATTTATGTCAAAATAAGACTTTTTTAAAAATCGGTTGTGTCACCCCAAAACTTTCCCGGCAAGTTATAATATAATCAAGAATATATGACCTGCGTTACGAAACGGAGTTTTAATAATAATTATTATTACAATTGTATTATTTTCCTTAAAATAACCTAACAAACTAACTACTTTATTCAAATATTATAAAAAAAAAGTATTGGCAGAGCTAGGACTCGAACCTGTAACCTTCCGAATGCGAAGCGAACGCCATACCAATAATCTTATTTTCTTTAATATACATATACCTTTCAAGTAGGTAACTGTGGTGACATTTTAAACGTTATTTTCTCGAGAATAATGAGGGCAAATATCAAAAGTGACCTATCGCTGTAAATCAGATAAAAAATACTTTGTAATGATGTATCAGTCGACCCCTACTGATATATAAAAATTTAGTGGTTGTGTCCACCTCTATAAGAGGGTTTAAGCGATTTCAATCTAGTAGCTTCATCCTAGGACTGCCTAAAACTCATATACCAAAATTTAGCTCAATTGGTTAAAGCGTGTGAGCACTATCGTGGTAGAATACATACAGACACATACATACAAACACACACACACACACAGACAGACTTCCATCTGGAAATGGTCTTAATTGTCTCAGAGAACTTCAAAATGCTTATATCCGTTTTTATCTCAATTTTTTAGCGCGTTCAGAATACTTTCCCTGTAAGGGAAAATAAAAAATATTTAAAAGACTTTTTGAATTATGGCAAATTTTCGATTTTAAATTAAAATCTTTGATACCCTGTATCTAGACAACTAAGCTGTTTAAGGGTATAAAATTTCTGAAGTAATCCATCTATCGAGGAGTGAATAGTATGATTTGAATAAATATGTCTCTATATCAAAATACATTAATTAGCGAGAGCTTTGTGTGGTAGAGCGTTGTCGGTGAAATTTAGAAACACCCGTAAAGGGTGTCAAAGGTGCAAATTTAAAATAAAAAATTTGTCATAATTCAAAAAGGAGTTTGAATAGTGACAGTATTTATCTTCCTATTTTTTATGCCAGTGGAATAAATATACTTTTTTATTATTAAATTCTCTGTTTAAGTTTGTTTGAAGTTATGGGTCTAAAGTGAATAGTTTTGTCGGAGTTTGCCTGTAAACAAAAATCTGCAAGTAAAGGTTTCAACTATGTGTACCTTATTAATACGCACCCTTTAATAGTAGACATTTGTTTAGAGGCAAATTTTTGCAAAACTGTTCACTTTAGAGCCATAAAAAGTTATTACTTTTTTAAGCAAAATGAACAGTGAATAAACGCAGTGGCTATTTTTTAATTGAATAGTTATTACCTGGTTGGGATGATGCTATGTTAGTTGATGGTAAATTAATTACAGCATCATCTTCTTCAACATGTTCAGCGGTTTGCTGTTCCAAAACAATACTTTGCGAAGTAGAGATTCGTCGGAGCCGTTTTTTCCCAGGTAGAGGATTAGCTAAAAATTAAGTAAAAATTATTCTCAGGCATAACATATTTGTATATACCTAAGATATAAGATCGAAAAAATAATTTATTTTAAAAAAATTGTAAAAATTATTTAGATTGTTTATTTTGAGGGTTGCAATTTCATGTCTATCTTTTCTATCCATAGGCCAATATGGCCTATGCATATGTCAATATAATACCTATTTCTTATTAAAACAACTATTTTGTATCATTTACATGTGTAAGATGAATACGTCGAAAATCATTTTATGTATTGGGTGTTTAATTATAAACGCACACCCCCTTTTAACTGTGTTGTTTTACCCTGGAGAAGAAAATGTTAAATAAGAAAGTTTTGGGGTTTAAAGTAAATTATTTACAGCATCAATTATTAAATGTAGTTTGAAGTAAACAGAAGTAATTTACACAAATCTAAGAAATAAATCCGAAATATTTACAATTATTATTTGGTACTCCACTGACTAAAAATCAGGATCTATCTGACCATAAAATTTCATCAGAAAACTGTAGATTTTCGTTCATTCTTTGCAGCATTTGGTAGCAAAATTGAACTCGTTTTTGTTTCTGTTCAAGAACATTTTCTTC
Source organism: Apoderus coryli (assembly GCA_911728435.2). Taxonomy (NCBI): domain Eukaryota; kingdom Metazoa; phylum Arthropoda; class Insecta; order Coleoptera; family Attelabidae; genus Apoderus; species Apoderus coryli. The sequence goes on along the minus strand of OU452204.1, from coordinate 1,119,849 downwards.
TACACGGTTAAACAACAAAACGAAAGTGGGTGTGCGTTTATAAATGATCATCCAGTATTTTCACAAATAGTTTTTTCAATTTGTTTTTAAAAATTATATTTACAAATCAACTGTAGAATAAGTAAATTAGTAATGTTAATGGAAAAAATATTTATTGAAATTTAAAAAAAAAAATGCATAACATCAAAGTTAAATATATTAGTAATTTTATTTACCATTTGTATTATTGGTAAAATCATCAGTTGTCAATCTACTCGGACCTGGGTTTTGGCTAAAATGTTCACCATTTCTATTGTGCCGTTGATTTCCATATAAAGTGGAAGTAGCTATAAAAGAAATAAAAAATAAATTATTATTATTGTTTTTCGTAGTATACATTGTGTTTAAGATAAGAATGGAATAGCATTGGAATCTTGGCAACGGTAAAAGTCACAATGTCGATTAAATTAGAGAAAAGTTGTACAATAAATATGGCTATCGATTTTTATTGTTAAATTTAAAGCTATTTTCAATCCAAAAATAGGTGGTATATCACACGTAATGGTTTACGAAACGTCGCAGCAAAAAATTATAAACGCTATCTATATCTTCAAAAAGAATAAGAAAGTGTAATTAATGTTTTTATACATGTAAAAATAATGTCAGAAATAAATAGAAACTAAATTCAGGGCTGTATTTAAAAAAATCTATTCGATGATGCTTTTTAAAAACACGAAACGTCGTAGTGAAAATTGGTAAACGTTATCTTTTTCTCCTCAAAAAGTAACAATGAGGAAGTGCTTTCCATTTTTTATATCTGCAAAAATAATGCCAGAAAAAAATAAAAATGCAAAAAATGGTTTTTGCAAAAACTCTCGAAAACAGCTAAAGTTAATTTAATTTTGAAAACACCATTTAAAGGGTGTTTAAATTGTACAACTTTTCTCTAATTTAATCGACATTGTAATTCGAAAATAAAAAATTCAGGGCTGTATTTAAAAAAATCTATTCGATGATGCTTTTTAAAAACACGAAACGTCGTAGTGAAAATTGGTAAACGTTATCTTTTTCTCCTCAAAAAGTAACAATGAGGAAGTGCTTTCCATTTTTTATATCTGCAAAAATAATGCCAAAAAAAATAAAAATTGTAAAAAATTGTTTTTTCAAAAACTCTCGAAAACAGCTTAAGTTAGTTTAATTTTGAAAACATCATTTAAAGGGTGTTTAAATTGTACAACTTTTCTCTAATTGAACCGGCATTGTAACTCAACAATAAAAAATTCAGGGCTGTATTTAAAAAAATCTATTCGATGATGCTTTTTAAAAACACGAAACGTCGTAGTGAAAATTGGTAAACGTTATCTTTTTCTCCTCAAAAAGTAACAATGAGGAAGTGCTTTCCATTTTTTATATCTGCAAAAATAATGCCAGAAAAAAATAAAAATGCAAAAAATTGTTTTTTCAAAAACTCTCGAAAACAGCTTAAGTTAGTTTAATTTTGCAAACACCAATTTAAAGGTGTTTAAATTATACAACTTTTCTCTAATTTAACCGACATTGTAACTCGAAAATAAAAAATTCAGGGCTGTATTTAAAAAAATCTATTCGATGATGCTTTTTAAAAACACGAAACGTCGTAGTGAAAATTGGTAAACGTTATCTTTTTCTCCTCAAAAAGTAACAATGAGGAAGTGCTTTCCATTTTTTATATCTGCAAAAATAATGCCAGAAAAAAATAAAAATGCAAAAAATGGTTTTTGCAAAAACTCTCGAAAACGGCTAAAGTTAATTTAATTTTGAAAACACCATTTAAAGGGGGTTTAAATTGTACAACTTTTCTCTAATTTAATCGACATTGTAACTCGAAAATAAAAAATTCAGGGCTGTATTTAAAAAAATCTATTCGATGATGCTTTTTAAAAACACGAAACGTCGTAGTGAAAATTGGTAAACGTTATCTTTTTCTCCTCAAAAAGTAACAATGAGGAAGTGCTTTCCATTTTTTATATCTGCAAAAATAATGCCAAAAAAAATAAAAATTGTAAAAAATTGTTTTTTCAAAAACTCTCGAAAACAGCTTAAGTTAGTTTAATTTTGAAAACATTATTTAAAGGGTGTTTAAATTGTACAACTTTTCTCTAATTGAACCGGCATTGTAACTCAAGAATAAAAAATTCAGGGCTGTATTTAAAAAAATCTATTCGATGATGCTTTTTAAAAACACGAAACGTCGTAGTGAAAATTGGTAAACGTTATCTTTTTCTCCTCAAAAAGTAACAATGAGGAAGTGCTTTCCATTTTTTATATCTGCAAAAATAATGCCAGAAAAAAATAAAAATGCAAAAAATGGTTTTTGCAAAAACTCTCGAAAACGGCTAAAGTTAATTTAATTTTGAAAACACCATTTAAAGGGTGTTTAAATTGTACAACTTTTCTCTAATTTAATCGACATTGTAACTCGAAAATAAAAAATTTAGGGCTGTATTTAAAAAAATCTATTCGATGATGCTTTTTAAAAACACGAAACGTCGTAGTGAAAATTGGTAAACGTTATCTTTTTCTCCTCAAAAAGTAACAATGAGGAAGTGCTTTCCATTTTTTATATCTGCAAAAATAATGCCAGAAAAAAATAAAAATGCAAAAAATGGTTTTTGCAAAAACTCTCGAAAACAGCTAAAGTTAATTTAATTTTGAAAACACCATTTAAAGGGTGTTTAAATTGTACAACTTTTCTCTAATTTAATCGACATTGTAATTCGAAAATAAAAAATTCAGGGCTGTATTTAAAAAAATCTATTCGATGATGCTTTTTAAAAACACGAAACGTCGTAGTGAAAATTGGTAAACGTTATCTTTTTCTCCTCAAAAAGTAACAATGAGGAAGTGCTTTCCATTTTTTATATCTGCAAAAATAATGCCAAAAAAAATAAAAATTGTAAAAAATTGTTTTTTCAAAAACTCTCGAAAACAGCTTAAGTTAGTTTAATTTTGAAAACATCATTTAAAGGGTGTTTAAATTGTACAACTTTTCTCTAATTGAACCGGCATTGTAACTCAACAATAAAAAATTCAGGGCTGTATTTAAAAAAATCTATTCGATGATGCTTTTTAAAAACACGAAACGTCGTAGTGAAAATTGGTAAACGTTATCTTTTTCTCCTGAAAAAGTAACAATGAGGAAGTGCTTTCCATTTTTTATATCTGCAAAAATAATGCCAGAAAAAAATAAAAATGCAAAAAATTGTTTTTTCAAAAACTCTCGAAAACAGCTTAAGTTAGTTTAATTTTGCAAACACCAATTTAAAGGTGTTTAAATTATACAACTTTTCTCTAATTTAACCGACATTGTAACTCGAAAATAAAAAATTCAGGGCTGTATTTAAAAAAATCTATTCGATGATGCTTTTTAAAAACACGAAACGTCGTAGTGAAAATTGGTAAACGTTATATTTTTCTCCTCAAAAAGTAACAATGAGGAAGTGCTTTCCATTTTTTATATCTGCAAAAATAATGCCAGAAAAAAATAAAAATGCAAAAAATGGTTTTTGCAAAAACTCTCGAAAACGGCTAAAGTTAATTTAATTTTGAAAACACCATTTAAAGGGTGTTTAAATTGTACAACTTTTCTCTAATTTAATCGACATTGTAACTCGAAAATAAAAAATTCAGGGCTGTATTTAAAAAAATCTATTCGATGATGCTTTTTAAAAACACGAAACGTCGTAGTGAAAATTGGTAAACGTTATCTTTTTCTCCTCAAAAAGTAACAATGAGGAAGTGCTTTCCATTTTTTATATCTGCAAAAATAATGCCAAAAAAAATAAAAATTGTAAAAAATTGTTTTTTCAAAAACTCTCGAAAACAGCTTAAGTTAGTTTAATTTTGAAAACATCATTTAAAGGGTGTTTAAATTGTACAACTTTTCTCTAATTGAACCGGCATTGTAACTCAACAATAAAAAATTCAGGGCTGTATTTAAAAAAATCTATTCGATGATGCTTTTTAAAAACACGAAACGTCGTAGTGAAAATTGGTAAACGTTATCTTTTTCTCCTCAAAAAGTAACAATGAGGAAGTGCTTTCCATTTTTTATATCTGCAAAAATAATGCCAGAAAAAAATAAAAATGCAAAAAATTGTTTTTTCAAAAACTCTCGAAAACAGCTTAAGTTAGTTTAATTTTGCAAACACCAATTTAAAGGTGTTTAAATTATACAACTTTTCTCTAATTTAACCGACATTGTAACTCGAAAATAAAAAATTCAGGGCTGTATTTAAAAAAATCTATTCGATGATGCTTTTTAAAAACACGAAACGTCGTAGTGAAAATTGGTAAACGTTATCTTTTTCTCCTCAAAAAGTAACAATGAGGAAGTGCTTTCCATTTTTTATATCTGCAAAAATAATGCCAGAAAAAAATAAAAATGCAAAAAATGGTTTTTGCAAAAACTCTCGAAAACGGCTAAAGTTAATTTAATTTTGAAAACACCATTTAAAGGGGGTTTAAATTGTATAACTTTTCTCTAATTTAATCGACATTGTAACTCGAAAATAAAAAATTCAGGGCTGTATTTAAAAAAATCTATTCGATGATGCTTTTTAAAAACACGAAACGTCGTAGTGAAAATTGGTAAACGTTATCTTTTTCTCCTCAAAAAGTAACAATGAGGAAGTGCTTTCCATTTTTTATATCTGCAAAAATAATGCCAAAAAAAATAAAAATTGTAAAAAATTGTTTTTTCAAAAACTCTCGAAAACAGCTTAAGTTAGTTTAATTTTGAAAACATTATTTAAAGGGTGTTTAAATTGTACAACTTTTCTCTAATTGAACCGGCATTGTAACTCAAGAATAAAAAATTCAGGGCTGTATTTAAAAAAATCTATTCGATGATGCTTTTTAAAAACACGAAACGTCGTAGTGAAAATTGGTAAACGTTATCTTTTTCTCCTCAAAAAGTAACAATGAGGAAGTGCTTTCCATTTTTTATATCTGCAAAAATAATGCCAGAAAAAAATAAAAATGCAAAAAATGGTTTTTGCAAAAACTCTCGAAAACGGCTAAAGTTAATTTAATTTTGAAAACACCATTTAAAGGGTGTTTAAATTGTACAACTTTTCTCTAATTTAATCGACATTGTAACTCGAAAATAAAAAATTCAGGGCTGTATTTAAAAAAATCTATTCGATGATGCTTTTTAAAAACACGAAACGTCGTAGTGAAAATTGGTAAACGTTATCTTTTTCTCCTCAAAAAGTAACAATGAGGAAGTGCTTTCCATTTTTTATATCTGCAAAAATAATGCCAGAAAAAAATAAAAATGCAAAAAATGGTTTTTGCAAAAACTCTCGAAAACGGCTAAAGTTAATTTAATTCTGAAAACACCATTTAAAGGGTGTTTAAATTGTACAACTTTTCTCTAATTTAATCGACATTGTAACTCGAAAATAAAAAATTTAGGGCTGTATTTAAAAAAATCTATTCGATGATGCTTTTTAAAAACACGAAACGTCGTAGTGAAAATTGGTAAACGGTATCTTTTTCTCCTCAAAAAGTAACAATGAGGAAGTGCTTTCCATTTTTTTCTATCTACAAAAATAATGTCAGAAATAAATAAAACCTAAAACCACATAAAATTGTTTTTTCCAAAAATTCGAAAAGGGCTAAAGGTAGTTTACTTTCAAAAACACCATTTCAAAGATGATTAAATTGTTCAACTTTTCTCTAATTTAATCGACATTGTAACTGCTACCGTTGCCAAGATTCTAATGCTATCCCATTTTTATCTTTTCGAGGAGAATAACATAGCGTATAGAAATTTTCACTACGACGCTTCGCTTTCGAATAGTTTTAGAATGTAAGATACCTACAGATTAATACTGATAAAAACTACTAATAAATAATGTTATAACATACCATTCACATTATAAAAATTATGTCCACGAGTACCAACTGTGGTGCCTGTACTATTGCTACATGTATTACTGCTACATTTAACAACGGCATTATTCGTAATAGTAGCACCATCTCCATCTGACTGTGCACTTCCCACAACTATAGTTACTTCATGATGTGGTTCTGTAGTACTACAACCAGGCACTTGGCTTTCGCTGGGAGTACCTACTTGTTCTTCAAGTAACTCTGTTGCGGTCAATTGAGTGTTTAAATCAGTGTCAGTTGTTACTAAAACATATACATTTGGAAATTAGGTAGTATTATAGATAAATACCAAACTAAAATGATGTTCCGAAGTCACATACAAAGTAACTTTTATTGGCAATACTTATCCTTATAAGGCAAAAAGTTTTAATAGTTCAAAATTGGAATATTTCAAAGATCTAAATGAAATGTGCAGGTTCAAAACGAGAAGAGTGGAACAGAAAATAGAATTATTAGTATTTACGTGTTATTACATAAAATATGAATCACTTACCTGCAGTGGACTGGGTATCAGATATCACATTCCCATTTTCTTTTTTGTTAATTCTACCTCGACTATCGCGTCCCTTTCTGGTAGAAAAATTGGTTTTCTTCCTCCGTGGCATATTCAATATAAAAAAACTATTAACAAAATCGAAATCTTAATATTCACTTTCTATTCAATTGAAACAGAAAATGAACTGGCTTGGCGCCTTTTTTGAGCATCATGATATTCACTTGTTTTTCCAGATAGCTTGATATTGTTCTAAATGTCAAATGTATGCCTAACAATAAAGCCCTGTTCATAATGGGAAAAAAACATCAAACACTATATACCATATTTTAAAAAATGTCATTCATGTTTCAAATGGTAAATTGTTGATCAAGAAATATTTTTCCACTTGTTTACTGGAATAAAATAAAAATTCAAATTACTATTGACGTCATTATAAATAATAAAGTGTCTATTTACAGCGACTAACAGTATTTTTTGACAGATGACAATACATTGAGATAGATCAAGATGAGAGTTAGGCAAAATCAAAATAGTATATCAATATTTTATTTTATAATGGTTTTAATAAACTCTCCAGTAAATTTTGAGGATATTGACATAAAATTGTATTAAGCATAGGTATATTACCACTTACCTCACTTCAATTTGTATAGAAAAAATGATTTTTATTAATCAGATGTACTATAATTTGAACAATTGGGGTGGAGACAATAACCTCTCCAGGAGTTTTCAACTCGTTTTTCCACAACTGACTCCTTTATCAGATAAAACTTATGTTCTACAACTCAATTCAGCTAGTGTGGCATATCCTCACTTCAATTGTGCATATTTATAAATTTCATCATTGTCTGTTTGTAAAGACAATGATTTTAAAGAAGAAAAGAACGGAAAGGTTCTTAAGAAAAGGTTTCCGAGATAGCCTGTTCAGTGAATCGTTCTTTTAAAAGAACTGATATGAAAGCAACCTATAAAAACTCACTGTATAGTTCGTCTATACTGCAAAAGATGGCGCCATTTGATTTCATCTTCTTCTTTTTTGGTCAATTTTTGGCCCAATTAACTATTTTCACTTCACTATAAAAATAATTGACATAATTAAACAGCCTATAATTTGAATATATGTACAATTGAAGATAATTGGCGATATCCTTCTACTACCTCAGATCCGCTGGTGTGATGTCACCTACCGCTCATATCACTTGCATTGCTATTTCAATACACTGTGCTTAGCTTCAACCACAATATCATTGACTATAAAGCATTATGAAGAGTTTAACTGAACCGATATGACATGATCACCTACCAACGGAACGTCCAAATTATTATTAGTTTCGTTCGTTCATTCGTTCGTTAATGGCCTTCATCAACGGGTATTTAGACAGTTTCACGTACGTATGAAAGAGTTTTATTTTAATGTCTGTAAATGAGATAAATGAGATTTTTGGATCAGAGAAACTCTTGAGAAAAACGACTTGGTAATGTGAATATTTATTGGTAAAATATCAGCATGTTTTGTTCAATTATCTCTCATACATCGTTCTTGTATAAATTCTATTGACAATTAACCAAGAAATTACCTAAATTTCAAAAAAAAAATTAAAAAAAAAAATAATTCAAAAATTAATTAAAAAAAAGTATTGCCAGAGCTGAAAATCTGAAAATGTTTCTATCTATTATTGAAAATAAATAGAAACATTTTTGAGTTACCCCGTAGAAAACCTCTAGGAGCATATAGTTTAACTTTCAAAGAAATCTTGAATTGAAACCCAAAGAAATCAAAAAATTATTCAAAATATTACTATTTCACCTTAACAAAATAAAGAAATACATTTTTGATTCACCCTGTATATAAATTTGAGCTTATAGTTTAACTTTTAAAAAAATCTTGATTTGAAATCTAAAGAAATCAAAAAGTTATTCAAAATATTACTATTTCACCTAAACAAAATAAAGAAATACATTTTTGATTCACCCTGTATATAAATTTGAGCTTATAGTTTAACTTTTAAAAAAATCTTGATTTGAAATCTAAAGAAATCAAAAAATTATTCAAAATATTTCACTTTAACAAAATAAAGAAATACATTTTTGATTCACCCTGTATATAAATTTGAGCTTATAGTTTAACTTTCAAAAAATCTTGATTTAAAATCTAAAGAAATCAAACAGTTATTCAAAATATTACTATTTCACCTAAACAAAATAAAGAAATACATTTTTGAATCACCCTGTATATAAATTTGAGCTTATAGTTTAACTTTCAAAAAATCTTGATTTGAAATCTAAAGAAATCAAAAAGTTATTCAAAACAATACTATTTCACCTTAACAAAATAAAGAAATACATTTTTGATTCACCCTGTATATAAATTTGAGCTTATAGTTTAACTTTCAAAAAATCTTGATTTGAAATCTAAAGAAATCAAAAAGTTATTCAAAATATTTCACCTTAACAAAATAAAGAAATACATTTTTGATTCACCCTGTATATAAATTTGAGCTTATATTTTAACTTTCAAAAAATCTTGATTTGAAATCTAAAGAAATCAAAAAGTTATTCAAAACAATACTATTTCACCTTAACAAAATAAAGAAATACATTTTTGATTCACCCTGTATATAAATTTGAGCTTATAGTTTAACTTTCAAAAAATCTTGATTTGAAATCTAAAGAAATCAAAAAGTTATTCAAAATATTTCACCTTAACAAAATAAAGAAATACATTTTTGATTCACCCTGTATATAAATTTGAGCTTATAGTTTAACTTTTAAAAAAATCTTGATTTGAAATCTAAAGAAATCAAAAAGTTATTCAAAACAATACTATTTCACCTTAACAAAATAAAGAAATACATTTTTGATTCACCCTGTATATAAATTTGAGCTTATAGTTTAACTTTCAAAAAATCTTGACTTGAAATCTAAAGATATCAAAAAATTATTCCAAGTATTACTATTTCGCCTTAACAAAATAAAGAAATACATTTTTGATTCACCCTGTATATAAATTTGAGCTTATAGTTTAACTTTTAAAAAAATCTTGATTTGAAATCTAAAGAAATCAAAAAATTATTCAAAATATTTCACTTTAACAAAATAAAGAAATACATTTTTGATTCACCCTGTATATAAATTTGAGCTTATAGTTTAACTTTCAAAAAATCTTGATTTGAAATCTAAAGAAATCAAACAGTTATTCAAAATATTACTATTTCACCTAAACAAAATAAATAAATACATTTTTGAATCACCCTGTATATAAATTTGAGCTTATAGTTTAACTTTCAAAAAATCTTGATTTGAAATCTAAAGAAATCAAAAAGTTATTCAAAACAATACTATTTCACCTTAACAAAATAAAGAAATACATTTTTGATTCACCCTGTATATAAATTTGAGCTTATAGTTCAACTTTCAAAAAATCTTGATTTGAAATCTAAAGAAATCAAAAAGTTATTCAAAATATTTCACCTTAACAAAATAAAGAAATACATTTTTGATTCACCCTGTATATAAATTTGAGCTTATATTTTAACTTTCAAAAAATCTTGATTTGAAATCTAAAGAAATCAAAAAGTTATTCAAAACAATACTATTTCACCTTAACAAAATAAAGAAATACATTTTTGATTCACCCTGTATATAAATTTGAGCTTATAGTTTAACTTTCAAAAAATCTTGATTTGAAATCTAAAGAAATCAAAAAGTTATTCAAAATATTTCACCTTAACAAAATAAAGAAATACATTTTTGATTCACCCTGTATATAAATTTGAGCTTATAGTTTAACTTTTAAAAAAATCTTGATTTGAAATCTAAAGAAATCAAAAAGTTATTCAAAACAATACTATTTCACCTTAACAAAATAAAGAAATACATTTTTGATTCACCCTGTATATAAATTTGAGCTTATAGTTTAACTTTCAAAAAATCTTGACTTGAAATCTAAAGATATCAAAAAATTATTCCAAGTATTACTATTTCGCCTTAACAAAATAAAGAAATACATTTTTGATTCACCCTGTATATAAATTTGAGCTTATAGTTTAACTTTTAAAAAAATCTTGATTTGAAATCTAAAGAAATCAAAAACTTATTCAAAACAATACTATTTCAGCTTAACAAAATAAAGAAATACATTTTTGATTCACCCTGTATATAAATTTGAGCTTATAGTTTAACTTTCAAAAAATCTTGATTTGAAATCTAAAGAAATCAAAAAGTTATTCAAAATATTTCACCTTAACAAAATAAAGAAATACATTTTTGATTCACCCTGTATATAAATTTGAGCTTATAGTTTAACTTTCAAAAAATCTTGATTTGAAATCTAAAGAAATCAAAAAGTTATTCAAAATATTTCACCTTAACAAAATAAAGAAATACATTTTTGATTCACCCTGTATATAAATTTGAGCTTATAGTTTAACTTTTAAAAAAATCTTGATTTGAAATCTAAAGAAATCAAAAAGTTATTCAAAACAATACTATTTCACCTTAACAAAATAAAGAAATACATTTTTGATTCACCCTGTATATAAATTTGAGCTTATAGTTTAACTTTCAAAAAATCTTGACTTGAAATCTAAAGATATCAAAAAATTATTCCAAGTATTACTATTTCGCCTTAACAAAATAAAGAAATACATTTTTGATTCACCCTGTATATAAATTTGAGCTTATAGTTTAACTTTTAAAAAAATCTTGATTTGAAATCTAAAGAAATCAAAAAGTTATTCAAAATACTTCACCTTAACAAAATAAAGAAATACATTTTTGATTCACCCTGTATATAAATTTGAGCTTATAGTTTAACTTTCAAAAAATCTTGATTTGAAATCTAAAGAAATCAAAAAGTTATTCAAAATATTTCACCTTAACAAAATAAAGAAATACATTTTTGATTCACCCTGTATATAAATTTGAGCTTATAGTTTAACTTTCAAAAAATCTTGATTTGAAATCTAAAGAAATCAAAAAGTTATTCAAAATACTTCACCTTAACAAAATAAAGAAATACATTTTTGATTCACCCTGTATATAAATTTGAGCTTATAGTTTAACTTTCAAAAAATCTTGATTTGAAATCTAAAGAAATCAAAAAATTATTCAAAATATTTCACCTTAACAAAATAAAGAAATACATTTTTGATTCACCCTGTATATAAATTTGAGCTTATAGTTTAACTTTCAAAAAATCTTGATTTTAAATCTAAAGAAATCAAAAAGTTATTCAAAATATTACTATTTCACCTAAACAAAATAAAGAAATACATTTTTGATTCACCCTGTATATAAGTTTGAGCTTATAGTTTAACTTTCAAAAAATCTTGATTTGAAATCTAAAGAAATCAAAAAGTTATTCAAAACAATACTATTTCACCTTAACAAAATAAGAAATACATTTTTGATTCACCCTGTATATAAATTTAAAGTGTACGTTAAAAATTTCTAAAGATTTAAAAGTTTTTCGATTGCAATCTACTTTAGACAAAATTAAAGAGCATCGAAAAGTGTCTTATTCCATAGATGAGGTTATGCAACCGTAAATACCATAATGATGTGTTGGAGGTTGCATAAGCATAAGATATTAAATAAAGGTCATTGATTGGTTGTAATTATTGAAATTGTAGCCCGTCTGCATATACTCAACTCCTCCCACTTCACGGGTCATTGAACTTTATTGCATTATTAATTGAAATTGTAACCTTTCTGGTGGGAATAAATTTTACTACTCTGCCAGATTTAGTTCATGTGAATAGCAGTAAAATAAAAATAAGTATAAATTATTAGTTTTTTTACATAAAATAATGTTTTAATATTTGTTATATTATTGTGGGAGTTGCGTAAATTAAATTTGTTGGAAAATTAAGTATCTAATCATATTCCATGTGTAAATATATTGCGTGAAACTATGAGGAATATGTGTATGATGAAAGTGTTCAAATAAAGTGTGGCAACCGCGATTTTCGCAATTTTTCTAGGTTATTGATGTACAAAGTCTCGGAAGAATTTCCAACATTTTTAGTTTACAATTAAAAATGTAATAAAGGGCCGTATCATACCGTAAAAGTGTACTCCCGTATTTAGAACAGTGCCTAGTATAAATCAAAATGCTTTTATTGTATTTGTGGATGTTACAATAAGGTAAATTTATTGATTTAGTAGTAGCATTTTTTGCAGTTTTGTGTTGTTGTTTTCTTGAATTTCCTCGTAGAAAATCGTATTCACCTCCTTGTCACGCTAAAATATCGTTTCTGCAGAGGTAAGTGAATGATTAAAATACATAATTTTAATGCATTGAATCAGCTTTGATATATAGCCTATGCTATTCTGCAAAAAGGAAATTTTCTATAATAGGCAGCGCTGCAGTTTCGCCTTCGGCGAAACTGGAGCCTTAGTGGCTTTAAATTGGGTCTTTTTTTCCACTTTTAGACAGAGACGGACTGTACGCTCGTTAGTATATATTAACAATAAATCCCTTCGGGATTTCCCAGTCGTTGTGTGGTAGTTTTATCTATAAAAAAAGTCATTGAGGGTGGCAAAAAAAAATCAAAAAAAAAAAATTTCAAGGAAAAAAATGTTTCTATTATTAAAAAAAAATTAAAAAAAAAAATTTCAAAAAAAAAAATTTAAAAAACAAAAAATTAAAAAAAAAAAATTTAAAAAAAAAATAATTCAAAAATTAATTAAAAAAAAGTATTGCCAGAGCTGAAAATCTGAAAATGTTTCTATCTATTATTGAAAATAAATAGAAACATTTTTGAGTTACCCCGTAGAAAACCTCTAGGAGCATATAGTTTAACTTTCAAAGAAATCTTGAATTGAAACCCAAAGAAATCAAAAAATTATTCAAAATATTACTATTTCACCTTAACAAAATAAAGAAATACATTTTTGATTCACCCTGTATATAAATTTGAGCTTATAGTTTAACTTTCAAAAAATCTTGATTTGAAATCTAAAGAAATCAAAAAGTTATTCAAAATATTTCACCTTAACAAAATAAAGAAATACATTTTTGATTCACCCTGTATATAAATTTGAGCTTATAGTTTAACTTTCAAAGAATCTTGATTTGAAATCTAAAGAAATCAAAAAGTTATTCAAAATATTTCACCTTAACAAAATAAAGAAATACATTTTTGATTCACCCTGTATATAAATTTGAGCTTATAGTTTAACTTTAAAAAAAATCTTGATTTGAAATCTAAAGAAATCAAAAAGTTATTCAAAACAATACTATTTCACCTTAACAAAATAAAGAAATACATTTTTGATTCACCCTGTATATAAATTTGAGCTTATAGTTTAACTTTCAAAAAATCTTGATTTGAAATCTAAAGATATCAAAAAATTATTCCAAGTATTACTATTTCGCCTTAACAAAATAAAGAAATACATTTTTGATTCACCCTGTATATACAATACTATTTCACCTTAACAAAATAAAGAAATACATTTTTGATTCACCCTGTATATAAATTTGAGCTTATAGTTTAACTTTCAAAAAATCTTGATTTGAAATCTAAAGATATCAAAAAATTATTCCAAGTATTACTATTTCGCCTTAACAAAATAAAGAAATACATTTTTGATTCACCCTGTATATAAATTTGAGCTTATAGTTTAACTTTTAAAAAAATCTTGATTTGAAATCTAAAGAAATCAAAAAGTTATTCAAAACAATACTATTTCAGCTTAACAAAATAAAGAAATACATTTTTGATTCACCCTGTATATAAATTTGAGCTTATAGTTTAACTTTCAAAGAATCTTGATTTGAAATCTAAAGAAATCAAAAAGTTATTCAAAATATTTCACCTTAACAAAATAAAGAAATACATTTTTGATTCACCCTGTATATAAATTTGAGCTTATAGTTTAAATTTCAAAAAATCTTAATTTTAAATCTAAAGAAATCAAAAAGTTATTCAAAATATTACTATTTCACCTAAACAAAATAAAGAAATACATTTTTGATTCACCCTGTATATAAATTTGAGCTTATAGTTTAACTTTAAAAAAAATCTTGATTTGAAATCTAAAGAAATCAAAAAGTTATTCAAAACAATACTATTTCACCTTAACAAAATAAAGAAATACATTTTTGATTCACCCTGTATATAAATTTGAGCTTATAGTTTAACTTTCAAAAAATCTTGATTTGAAATCTAAAGATATCAAAAAATTATTCCAAGTATTACTATTTCGCCTTAACAAAATAAAGAAATACATTTTTGATTCACCCTGTATATACAATACTATTTCACCTTAACAAAATAAAGAAATACATTTTTGATTCACCCTGTATATAAATTTGAGCTTATAGTTTAACTTTCAAAGAAATCTTGAATTGAAACCCAAAGAAATCAAAAAATTATTCAAAATATTACTATTTCACCTTAACAAAATAAAGAAATACATTTTTGATTCACCCTGTATATAAATTTGAGCTTATAGTTTAACTTTTAAAAAAATCTTGATTTGAAATCTAAAGAAATCAAAAAGTTATTCAAAACAATACTATTTCACCTTAACAAAATAAAGAAATACATTTTTGATTCACCCTGTATATAAATTTGAGCTTATAGTTTAATTTTCAAAAAATCTTGATTTGAAATCTAAAGAAATCAAAAAGTTATTCAAAATATTTCACCTAAACAAAATAAAGAAATACATTTTTGATTCACCCTGTATATAAATTTGAGCTTATAGTTTAACTTTCAAAAAATCTTGATTTGAAATCTAAAGAAATCAAAAAATTATTCAAAATATTACTATTTCACCTTAACAAAATAAAGAAATACATTTTTGATTCACCCTGTATATAAATTTGAGCTTATAGTTTAACTTTTAAAAAAATCTTGATTTGAAATCTAAAGATATCAAAAAATTATTCCAAATATTACTATTTCGCCTTAACAAAATAAAGAAATACATTTTTGATTCACCCTGTATATAAATTGGAGCTTATAGTTTAACTTTTAAAAAAATCTTGATTTGAAATCTAAAGAAATCAAAAAATTATTCAAAATATTTCACCTTAACAAAATAAAGAAATACATTTTTGATTCACCCTGTATATAAATTTGAGCTTATAGTTTAACTTTCAAAAAATCTTGATTTGAAATCTAAAGAAATCAAAAAGTTATTCAAAACAATACTATTTCACCTTAACAAAATAAAGAAATACATTTTTGATTCACCCTGTATATAAATTTGAGCTTATAGTTTAACTTTTAAAAAAATCTTGATTTGAAATCTAAAGAAATCAAAAAGTTATTCAAAATAATACTATTTCACCTTAACAAAATAAAGAAATACATTTTTGATTCACCCTGTATATAAATTTAAAGTGTACGTTAAAAATTTCTAAAGATTTAAAAGTTTTTCGATTGCAATCTACTTTATACAAAATTGAAGAGCATCGAAAAGTGTCTTATTCCATAGAAGAGGTTATGCAACCGTAAATACCATAATGATGTGTTGGAGGTTGCATAAGCATAAGATATTAAATAAAGGTCATTGATTGGTTGTAATTATTGAAATTGTAGCCCGTCTGCACATAACTCAACTTCTCCCACTTCACACATATAACGGGTTCATTGAACTTTATTGCATTATTATTGAAATTGTAACCTTTCTGGTGGGAATAAATTTTACTACTCTGCCAGATTTAGTTCATGTGAATAGCAGTAAAATAAAAATAAGTATAAATTATTAGTTTTTTTACATAAAATAATGTTTTAATATTTGTTATATTATTGTGGGAGTTGCGTAAATTAAATTTGTTGGAAAATTAAGTATCTAATCATATTCCATGTGTAAATATATTGCGTGAAACTATGAGGAATATGTTTATGATGAAAGTGTTCAAATAAAGTGTGGCAACCGCGATTTTCGCAATTTTTCTAGGTTATTGATGTACAAAGTCTCGGAGATTTTCCAACATTTTTAGTTTACAATTAAAAATGTAATAAAGGGCCGTATCATACCGTAAAAGTGCACTCCCGTATTTAGAACAGTGCCTAGTATAAATCAAAATGCTTTTATTGTATTTGTGGATGTTACAATAAGGTAAATTTATTGATTTAGTAGTAGCATTTTTTGCAGTTTTGTGCTGTTGTTTTCTTGAATTTCCTCGTAGAAAATCGTATTCACCTCCTTGTCACGCTAAAATATCGTTTTTGCAGAGGTAAATGAATGATTAAAATACATAATTTTAATGCATTGAATCAGCTTTGATATATAGCCTATCGGGTGATGCAAAAAATAAAGTTGCCATATAGGAAACACTGTTGGAACGCCTCCGGCGTTCCTTTGCGTTTATTCGCACACAACTTTGTGCTTTTTTTCCTCATTTTCGACAAAGACGGACTGTACGCTCGTTATTATATGTAACAAGAAATCCCTTGCGGGATTTCCCAGTTGGTTTGTGGTAGTTTTATCTATAAAAAAAGTCATTGAGGGTTATAAAAAAAATGAAAAAAAAAATAAAAAAAAAAAATTTCAAGGAAAAAAATGTTTCTATTAAAAAAAAAAAAGTCAAAAAAAAATTAAAAAAAAAAAAATTTTTCAAAAAAAAAATTTAAAAAAAAAAATTTAAAAAAAAAAATTTCGAAAAAAAAAATTTTTCAAAAAAAAAAATTACAAAAAAAATAATTAAAAAAAAAGTATTGCCAGAGCTGAAAATCTGAAAATGTTTCTATCTATTATTGAAAATAAATAGAAACATTTTTGAGTCACCTCGTAGATAACCTCTAGGAGCATATAGTTTAACTTTCAAAGAAATCTTCAATTGAAACCCAAAGAAATCAAAAAATTATTCAAAATATTACTTTTTTGACCATAACAAAATAAAGAAATACATTTTTGGTTCACCCCGTATATAAATTTGAGCTTATAGTTTAACTTTCACAGAAAACTTAATTTCAAATCTAAAGAAATCAAAATATTATTCAAAATATTACTTTTTTGACCATAACAAAATAAAGAAATACATTTGTGATTCACCCTGTATATATATTTGATCCTATAGTTTAACTTTCACAGAAAACTTAATTTGAAATCTAAAGAAATCAAAAAATTATTCAAAATATAACTTTTTTGACCATAACAAAATAAAGAAATACATTTTTGATTCACCCTGTATATATATTTGACCCTATAGTTTAACTTTCACAGAAAACTTAATTTGAAATCTAAAGAAATCAAAAAATTATTCAAAATATAACTTTTTTGACCATAACAAAATAAAGAAATACATTTGTGATTCACCCTGTATATATATTTGACCCTATAGTTTAACTTTCACAGAAAACTTAATTTGAAATCTAAAGAAATCAAAAAATTATTCAAAATATAACTTTTTTGACCATAACAAAATAAAGAAATACATTTTTGATTCACCCTGTATATATATTTGACCCTATAGTTTAACTTTCACAGAAAACTTAATTTGAAATCTAAAGAAATCAAAAAATTATTCAAAATATAACTTTTTTGACCATAACAAAATAAAGAAATACATTTGTGATTCACCCTGTATATATATTCTACCTTATAGTTTAACTTTCACAGAAAACTTAATTTGAAATCTAAAGAAATCAAACAATTATTCAAAATATAACTTTTTTGACCATAACAAAATAAAGAAATACATTTTTGATTCACCCTGTATATATATTCTACCTTATAGTTTAACTTTCACAGAAAACTTAATTTGAAATCTAAAGAAATCAAAATATTATTCAAAATATAACTTTTTTGACCATAACAAAATAAAGAAATACATTTGTGATTCACCCTGTATATATATTTGACCCTATAGTTTAACTTTCACAGAAAACTTAATTTGAAATCTAAAGAAATCAAAAAATTATTCAAAATATAACTTTTTCGACCATAACAAAATAAACAAATACATTTGTGATTCACCCTGTATATATATTTGACCCTATAGTTTAACTTTCACAGAAAACTTAATTTGAAATCTAAAGAAATCAAAAAATTATTCAAAATATAACTTTTTTGACCATAACAAAATAAAGAAATACATTTGTGATTCACCCTGTATATATATTTGACCCTATAGTTTAACTTTCACAGAAAACTTAATTTGAAATCTAAAGAAATCAAAAAATTATTCAAAATATAACTTTTTCGACGATAACAAAATAAAGAAATACATTTTTGATTCACCCTGTATATATATTTGACCCTATAGTTTAACTTTCACAGAAAACTTAATTTGAAATCTAAAGAAATCAAAAAATTATTCAAAATATAACTTTTTCGACCATAACAAAATAAAGAAATACATTTTTGATTCACCCTGTATATATATTTGACCCTATAGTTTAACTTTCACAGAAAACTTAATTTGAAATCTAAAGAAATCAAAAAATTATTCAAAATATAACTTTTTCGACCATAACAAAATAAAGAAATACATTTTTGATTCACCCTGTATATATATTTGACCCTATAGTTTAACTTTCACAGAAAACTTAATTTGAAATCTAAAGAAATCAAAAAATTATTCAAAATATAACTTTTTCGACCATAACAAAATAAAGAAATACATTTTTGATTCACCCTGTATATATATTTGACCCTATAGTTTAACTTTCACAGAAAACTTAATTTGAAATCTAAAGAAATCAAAAAATTATTCAAAATATAACTTTTTTGACCATAACAAAATAAAGAAATACATTTGTGATTCACCCTGTATATATATTTGACCCTATAGTTTAACTTTCACAGAAAACTTAATTTGAAATCTAAAGAAATCAAAAAATTATTCAAAATATAACTTTTTCGACCATAACAAAATAAAGAAATACATTTTTGATTCACCCTGTATATAAATTTAAAGCCTATGCTAAAAATTTCTCTTTTAAAGAAAATAAAGTCACCAATCGCTGAGGTTATGCAACCGTAAATACCATAATGATGTGTTGGAGGTTGCATAAGCATAAGATATTAAATAAAGGTCATTGATTGGTTTGGGTTGTAGCCTGTCTGCACATACTCAACTCCTCCCACTTCACGGGTCATTGAACTTTTTTGCATTATTAATTGAAATTGTAACCTTTCTGGTGGGAATAAATTTTACTACTCTGCCAGATTTAGTTCATGTGAATAGCAGTAAAATAAAAATAAGTATAAATTATTAGTTTTTTTACATAAAATAATGTTTTAATATTTGTTATATTATTGTGGGAGTTGCGTAAATTAAACTTGTTGGAAAATTAAGTATCTAATCATATTCCATGTGTAAATATATTGCGTGAAACTATGACGAATATGTGTATGATGAAAGTGTTCAAATAAAGTGTGGCAACCGCGATTTTCGCAATTTTTCTAGGTTATTGATGTACAAAGTCTCGGAAGAATTTCCAACATTTTTAGTTTACAATTAAAAATGTAATAAAGGGCCGTATCATACCGTAAAAGTGCACTCCCGTATTTAGAACAGTGCCTAGTATAAATCAAAATGCTTTTATTGTATTTGTGGATGTTACAATAAGGTAAATTTATTGATTTAGTAGTAGCATTTTTTGCAGTTTTGTGCTGTTATTTTCTTGAATTTCCTCGTAGAAAAAGTTATTCACCTCCTTCTCACACTTTAATTTCGGTTTTGTAGATCTAAATATATTAATAAAATACATAATTTTAATGCATTGAATCAGCTTTGATATATAGCCTATCGGGTGATGCAAAAAATAAAGTTGCCATATAGGAATCACTGTTGGAACGCCTCCGGCGTTCCTTTGCGTTTATTCGCACACAACTTTGTGCTTTTTTTCCTCATTTTAGAAAGAAACGCGAAGATCACTCGTTAGTATATATTAACAAGAAATCCCTTCGGGATTTCCCAGTCGTTGTGTGGTAGTTTTATCTATAAAAAAAGTCATTGAGGGTGGCAAAAAAAATGAAAAAAAAAATCAAAAAAAAAAAATTTCAAGGAAAAAAATGTTTCTATTATTAAAAAAAAATTAAAAAAAAAAATTTTAAAAAAAAAATTTCAAAAAAAAAAATTTAAAAAAAAAAATTTAAAAAAAAATAATTCAAAAATTAATTAAAAAAAAGTATTGCCAGAGCTGAAAATCTGAAAATGTTTCTATCTATTATTGAAAATAAATAGAAACATTTTTGAGTTACCCCGTAGAAAACCTCTAGGAGCATATAGTTTAACTTTCAAAGAAATCTTGAATTGAAACCCAAAGAAATCAAAAAATTATTCAAAATATTACTATTTCACCTTAACAAAATAAAGAAATACATTTTTGATTCACCCTGTATATAAATTTGAGCTTATAGTTTAACTTTTAAAAAAATCTTGATTTGAAATCTAAAGAAATCAAAAAATTATTCAAAATATTACTATTTCACCTAAACAAAATAAAGAAATACATTTTTGATTCACCCTGTATATAAATTTGAGGTTATAGTTTAACTTTCACAGAAAACTTAATTTCAAATCTAAAGAAATCAAAATATTATTCAAAATATTACTATTTCACCTAAACAAAATAAAGAAATACATTTTTGATTCACCCTGTATATAAATTTGAGCTTATAGTTTAACTTTTAAAAAAATCTTGATTTGAAATCTAAAGAAATCAAAAAATTATTCAAAATATTTCACCTTAACAAAATAAAGAAATACATTTTTGATTCACCCTGTATATAAATTTGAGCTTATAGTTTAACTTTTAAAAAAATCTTGATTTGAAATCTAAAGATATCAAAAAATTATTCCAAATATTACTATTTCGCCTTAACAAAATAAAGAAATACATTTTTGATTCACCCTGTATATAAATTTGAGCTTATAGTTTAACTTTCAAAAAATCTTGATTTGAAATCTAAAGAAATCAAAAAGTTATTCAAAATATTTCACCTTAACAAAATAAAGAAATACATTTTTGATTCACCCTGTATATAAATTTGAGCTTATAGTTTAACTTTCAAAAAATCTTGATTTGAAATCTAAAGAAATCAAAAAGTTATTCAAAACAATACTATTTCACCTTAACAAAATAAAGAAATACATTTTTGATTCACCCTGTATATAAATTTGAGCTTATAGTTTAACTTTTAAAAAAATCTTGATTTGAAATCTAAAGAAGTCAAAAAATTATTCAAAATATTTCACCTTAACAAAATAAAGAAATACATTTTTGATTCACCCTGTATATAAATTTGAGCTTATAGTTTAACTTTCAAAAAATCTTGATTTGAAATCTAAAGAAATCAAAAAGTTATTCAAAACAATACTATTTCACCTTAACAAAATAAAGAAATACATTTTTGATTCACCCTGTATATAAATTTGAGCTTATAGTTTAACTTTCAAAAAATCTTGATTTGAAATCTAAAGAAATCAAAAAGTTATTCAAAACAATACTATTTCACCTTAACAAAATAAAGAAATACATTTTTGATTCACCCTTTATATAAATTTGAGCTTATAGTTTAACTTTCAAAAAATCTTGATTTGAAATCTAAAGATATCAAAAAATTATTCCAAATATTACTATTTCGCCTTAACAAAATAAAGAAATACATTTTTGATTCACCCTGTATATAAATTTGAGCTTATAGTTTAACTTTCAAAAAATCTTGATTTGAAATCTAAAGAAATCAAAAAGTTATTCAAAACAATACTATTTCACCTTAACAAAATAAAGAAATACATTTTTGATTCACCCTGTATATAAATTTGAGCTTATAGTTTAACTTTCAAAAAATCTTGATTTGAAATCTAAAGAAATCAAAAAGTTATTCAAAACAATACTATTTCACCTTAACAAAATAAAGAAATACATTTTTGATTCACCCTGTATATAAATTTGAGCTTATAGTTTAACTTTTAAAAAAATCTTGATTTGAAATCTAAAGAAATCAAAAAATTATTCAAAATATTTCACCTTAACAAAATAAAGAAATACATTTTTGATTCACCCTGTATATAAATTTGAGCTTATAGTTTAACTTTTAAAAAAATCTTGATTTGAAATCTAAAGAAATCAAAAAGTTATTCAAAACAATACTATTTCACCTTAACAAAATAAAGAAATACATTTTTGATTCACCCTGTATATAAATTTGAGCTTATAGTTTAACTTTTAAAAAAATCTTGATTTGAAATCTAAAGAAATCAAAAAGTTATTCAAAACAATACTATTTCACCTTAACAAAATAAAGAAATACATTTTTGATTCACCCTGTATATAAATTTGAGCTTATAGTTTAACTGTCAAAAAATCTTGATTTGAAATCTAAAGAAATCAAAAAGTTATTCAAAATATTTCACCTTAACAAAATAAAGAAATACATTTTTGATTCACCCTGTATATAAATTTGAGCTTATAGTTTAACTTTCAGAAAATCTTGATTTGAAATCTAAAGAAATCAAAAAGTTATTCAAAACAATACTATTTCACCTTAACAAAATAAAGAAATACATTTTTGATTCACCCCGTATATAAATTTAAAACCTATGCTAAAAATTTCTCTTTTAAAGAAAATAAAGTCACCTATCGTGTTAAAAAAAATGGTAAAAAAATAGAGAAATACATTTTTGATTCACCCTGTATATAAATTTAAAGCCTATGCTAAAAATTTCTCTTGTAAAGAAAATAAAGTCACCTATCGTGTTAAAAAAAATGGTAAAAAAATAGAGAAATACATTTTTGATTCACCCCGTATATAAATTTAAAACCTATGCTAAAAATTTCTCTTTTAAAGAAAATAAAGTCACCTATCGTGTTAAAAAAAATGGTAAATACCTACTATAAATATATTAGTTTGGTATTTTAAATCTGCTAGCCTAAAAATGGCTGCCGATCATCATTTTATAAACCTACCACATCTGTCTATTTGAAAATCGTTGGTGTTCAATTAACGTTAACGTTAATAGCGGCGGACGTTGATTTTAGGACTATCTGTCTATCTATTTTGGCTTCGTTGGTTTGTCATAATTTGGCAGAATTTTGTTCTGACGTTGGTGTCCCTTATTTTTGTTTGGTTGACACTTCTAGTTTCACGTCATAAATAAATAGGTTATATTATGGGGCTTGGAGGTTAAAAGTAAACAGTAGTAGTATGCATTGTAACTATATTTGATAAAAATAAACTGTGCTGGCTGTATCCTACTGTGAAAGGGCAAGAGGCCAATAATAGTTAGTACTCGCTTAGGCGGTAACTTAAAAAAAAAACGAAATAACTTGAAGCATTCAAAATATGGACCTACAGGCAAGAGACAGAAATCAATTTGGAAATGGAAATTTGGTCGTCAGCATCCGCTAATAATAATAATACGTGGTGTATAAAATAAAAAGTGTAGTTAATTCTATATTGATTTGTTGTGTTTACGGTTTATAATTTTTGTATAAAAACATGATAAGTACTATTTACACAGAATATTATTTATTCTGTGCTATTTATATGAATATATATAATGGCTATACTTACTTTAAGACTTAAACTTAACAAAATTACGTACCTATTTTGTTTCATTGAATGTTTTTGATCTAGGTCATCATCTGTAATTAGTTTTTGGACAAAAACAGGTAGGTAATGAGACTTGTATTTTATCCAGTTATTTGTAACGTAAGAATAAATTCGGTATCAGGAAATTAAAACTAAATGTAGGCATTTTAATTTAATTTAGTAGTGGAATTTGTAAATTAAAAAAGAAACCCTAATTTTTTGGTAAATAAATCGTAAGATAAACAATATGACGTCATCCAAAACATATGATCAAATTCTCTCGGTCTTAGCTTAAATACGTACGTCGTACGTATGACGTCATTTTAAATAATAGAATTGTTCCACAGATGACAATAAGTCCACTTATATCAAGCTGCGAATATTTGTGATTAAGTGAAGCAAAATTTGTCACGCAATGAGATAAACAAAGACAAATAATACTGCTTTAATTCACATGCAGCCAGCGTAAGTATGCACCTACAGATATTGTGAAATCCGTTTATATAACAGATAACGTAGGCAACACTGTCCTAATGTACGTAGTTGGTTATGCTACCCTTCACCACCTGATCTATTATAGGAATGTAGTAACGACGTACGTATGAATATCTACTTTCTTGACGAATGGAGAACCTTTGTATAAAATTAGCCAGCTAAGTACCGTACGTCGTTAGTTATTTGGAAACTATCCTGACCCTGACCGGATTAAATTGACCTAGTAACCTTTATTTTAGCTGTCCTAAAATAGTACAACATTTATTTTATTAATATAATATACTAAATTTAATTAATTAATTAAACAGGTAAAGTTAGGTATAATACGAAAATTGTAAATCTATAATAAAATTAGTCAGCTAAGTACGTACGTCATTAGTTATTTGGAAACAACCCTGACCGAGATCAATAAGATGAAATTGACCTAGTAACCTTTAGTTTAGTTTCAAACAAATCTAAATAATAATAATAATGTACCTACCTTCCTTTTTATAAACTTCATTAATAAGTACAACATATACGACATACCTACCTAGGTATCTCAAACAAATTCTTCCTGATAAATGGATTATAAAAACTGTAAATTGTAATTGTTGGTATTTTCTGATCGATAATAAGTTTCAGTAAATAGTAGATACTTAGTTTTACAAAGTACTCACGTTGTTAAAAGCATATTTATGTAGCTGGATGCAAAAAATGTTGTCTGTATTGTGGCCTTTTTATAGACTTCATTAATAAAAAAATAACTCTACTTGTAATTGTTTGTTGCCAGTGATAGATCTCGGGTAAAAGTAGGTACTTCCTTACTTGCATTGTTTTTGTATATTTCTGTATCTATCACTTTGGAATAACAATATTATGTTGTTTGTATTTGTTACTTACGGTTGTGATGTGGTAGGTATAATGTTTTAATTTTAAAAATATTAGCCTGTTTGTTTTGATCATAATATACCTAGTAGGTAGCTAACAACAACAAATGTTTGCCTGAAATATTGAATACCTATTATGTGTTTGTATTAAACTACTTACTGTGCAAGTGTGTATGCTATATTTACTAATGTTTATTAATTTCGATAATTTGTGTTTATTGTTGTTGTTCTTTGCGGAAGTTTATGATGAGTGGCCATTTGCAAAATTGGAGTGACTGATCACGAAATAAGTCGAATCGAAAACGATGTGCGCCATTGTTGCCATATTGGGCCACATTCTGCAAAATCACTCTCTGGGATAATTAGATTTGGAATTAAAGCAGTTGTTAAAAAATTAGATAAGCCTTCACTGTTCATGGCAGTATTTTATAGGTTATGTATGTATGTATTATTTTCAATTGCAATGGATGAAAGAATTTGAATGTGTTTGTTTGTGAAAAGGATAGGCATCATAGCCAAATGAAACATAATGTTCATTTCCTGTGTGGTGGTCGTTAGTGTCGCCTCTATATTGAAGGCAAAAATGGGTGTCATCGGTATGATTTTATGTGGTTTTTCGCACATTTTGTAAGTAATATTGCAAATGCTGCGTATATCAGTGTCTTTTAAATTTTGTTCTTTATATTTAACATGTGTTTTTAAAGAGTGTCATTGTATATTTATTTGGAAAAATGTAAAAGAACGTTATGTGTGACAGCTGAACTAAATTAGATTTGTCAATTTTAAGGAATATACCAGTCGCATTTAAGGTTTGATAGATTAATAAAAATGAACGAAAAACGCAATAATTGAAAATATAGGATATGGAAAAGGCACAGTGGCGTACCAAATATGCTTGTACGTAACTTTAAAATTGTTTTTGTACCTAAACACAGCACCAAAACAGGTATTTATTTCAAAGTAATAGCAGTACTTTATAATGCTTTTTTCTTGAATTTTCTCGTAGAAAATCGTATTCACCTCCTTGTCACGCTAAAATATCGTTTCTGCACAGGTAAATAAATGAATAAAATACATAATTTTAATGCATTGAATCAGCTTTGATATATAGCCTATCGGGTGATGCAAAAAATAAAGTTGCCATATAGGAAACACTGTTGGAACGCCTCCGGCGTTCCTTTGCGTTTATTCGCACACACTTTTGGTCTTTTTTTCCCCATTTTAGAAAGAAACGGACTGTACGCTCGTTATTATATGTAATTAACAAGAAATCCCTTGCGGGATTTCCCAGTTGTTTGTGGTAGTTTTATCTATAAAAAAAGTCATTGAGGGTTATTAAAAAAATGAAAAAAAAATCAAAAAAAAAAAAAATTTCAAGGAAAAAGAAATGTGTAAAAAAAAAATTTAAAAAAAAAAAAATTTAAAAAAAAAAATTAAAAAAAAAAAATTTCGAAAAAAAAATTAAAAAAAAAATTACAAAAAAATAATTACAAAAAAGTATTGCCAGAGCTGAAAATCTGAAACTGTTTCTATCTATTATTGAAAATAAATAGAAACATTTTTGAGTTACCCCGTAGAAAACCTCTAGGAGCATATAGTTTAACTTTCAAAGAAATCTTGAATTGAAACCCAAAGAAATCAAAAAATTATTCAAAATATTACTATTTCACCTTAACAAAATAAAGAAATACATTTTTGATTCACCCTGTATATAAATTTGAGCTTATAGTTTAACTTTCAAAAAATCTTGATTTGAAATCTAAAGAAATCAAAAAATTATTCCAAATATTACTATTTCGCCTTAACAAAATAAAGAAATACATTTTTGATTCACCCTGTATATAAATTTGAGCTTATAGTTTAACTTTCAAAAAATCTTGATTTGATATCTAAAGAAATCAAAAAGTTATTCAAAACAATACTATTTCACCTTAACAAAATAAAGAAATACATTTTTGATTCACCCTGTATATAAATTTGAGCTTATAGTTTAACTTTTAAAAAAATCTTGATTTGAAATCTAAAGAAATCAAAAAACTATTCCAAATATTACTATTTCGCCTTAACAAAATAAAGAAATACATTTTTGATTCACCCTGTATATAAATTGGAGCTTATAGTTTAACTTTTAAAAAAATCTTGATTTGAAATCTAAAGAAATCAAAAAATTATTCAAAATATTTCACCTTAACAAAATAAAGAAATACATTTTTGATTCACCCTGTATATAAATTTGAGCTTATAGTTTAACTTTCAAAAAATCTTGATTTGAAATCTAAAGAAATCAAAAAGTTATTCAAAATATTTCACCTTAACAAAATAAAGAAATACATTTTTGATTCACCCTGTATATAAATTTGAGCTTATAGTTTAACTTTTAAAAAAATCTTGATTTGAAATCTAAAGAAATCAAAAAGTTATTCAAAACAATACTATTTCACCTTAACAAAATAAAGAAATACATTTTTGATTCACCCTGTATATAAATTTGAGCTTATAGTTTAACTTTTAAAAAAATCTTGATTTGAAATCTAAAGAAATCAAAAAATTATTCCAAATATTACTATTTCGCCTTAACAAAATAAAGAAATACATTTTTGATTCACCCTGTATATAAATTTGAGCTTATAGTTTAATTTTCAAAAAATCTTGATTTGAAATCTAAAGATATCAAAAAGTTATTCAAAACAATACTATTTCACCTTAACAAAATAAAGAAATACATTTTTGATTCACCCTGTATATAAATTTGAGCTTATAGTTTAACTTTCAAATCAAGATTTTTTGAAAGTTAAACTATAAGCTCAAATTTATATACAGGGTGAATCAAAAATGTATTTCTTTATTTTGTTAAGGTGAAATAGTATTGTTTTGAATAACTTTTCATCATCAACAAAATAAAGAAATACATTTTTGATTCACCCTGTATATAAATTTGAGCTTATAGTTTAACTTTTAAAAAAATCTTGATTTGAAATCTAAAGAAATCAAAAAACTATTCCAAATATTACTATTTCGCCTTAACAAAATAAAGAAATACATTTTTGATTCACCCTGTATATAAATTGGAGCTTATAGTTTAACTTTTAAAAAAATCTTGATTTGAAATCTAAAGAAATCAAAAAATTATTCAAAATATTTCACCTTAACAAAATAAAGAAATACATTTTTGATTCACCCTGTATATAAATTTGAGCTTATAGTTTAACTTTCAAAAAATCTTGATTTGAAATCTAAAGAAATCAAAAAGTTATTCAAAATATTTCACCTTAACAAAATAAAGAAATACATTTTTGATTCACCCTGTATATAAATTTGAGCTTATAGTTTAACTTTTAAAAAAATCTTGATTTGAAATCTAAAGAAATCAAAAAGTTATTCAAAACAATACTATTTCACCTTAACAAAATAAAGAAATACATTTTTGATTCACCCTGTATATAAATTTGAGCTTATAGTTTAACTTTTAAAAAAATCTTGATTTGAAATCTAAAGAAATCAAAAAATTATTCCAAATATTACTATTTCGCCTTAACAAAATAAAGAAATACATTTTTGATTCACCCTGTATATAAATTTGAGCTTATAGTTTAATTTTCAAAAAATCTTGATTTGAAATCTAAAGATATCAAAAAGTTATTCAAAACAATACTATTTCACCTTAACAAAATAAAGAAATACATTTTTGATTCACCCTGTATATAAATTTGAGCTTATAGTTTAACTTTCAAAAAATCTTGATTTGAAATCTAAAGAAATCAAAAAGTTATTCAAAATATTTCACCTTAACAAAATAAAGAAATACATTTTTGATTCACCCTGTATATAAATTTGAGCTTATAGTTTAACTTTTAAAAAAATCTTGATTTGAAATCTAAAGAAATCAAAAAGTTATTCAAAACAATACTATTTCACCTTAACAAAATAAAGAAATACATTTTTGATTCACCCTGTATATAAATTTGAGCTTATAGTTTAACTTTCAAAAAATCTTGACTTGAAATCTAAAGATATCAAAAAATTATTCCAAGTATTACTATTTCGCCTTAACAAAATAAAGAAATACATTTTTGATTCACCCTGTATATAAATTTGAGCTTATAGTTTAACTTTTAAAAAAATCTTGATTTGAAATCTAAAGAAATCAAAAAGTTATTCAAAACAATACTATTTCAGCTTAACAAAATAAAGAAATACATTTTTGATTCACCCTGTATATAAATTTGAGCTTATAGTTTAACTTTTAAAAAAATCTTGATTTGAAATCTAAAGAAATCAAAAAATTATTCAAAATATTTCACCTTAACAAAATAAAGAAATACATTTTTGATTCACCCTGTATATAAATTTGAGCTTATAGTTTAACTTTCAAAAAATCTTGATTTTAAAATCTAAAGAAATTAAAAAGTTATTCAAAATATTACTATTTCACCTAAACAAAATAAAGAAATACATTTTTGATTCACCCTGTATATAAATTTGAGCTTATAGTTTAACTTTTAAAAAAATCTTGATTTGAAATCTAAAGAAATCAAAAAGTTATTCAAAACAATACTATTTCACCTTAACAAAATAAAGAAATACATTTTTGATTCACCCTGTATATAAATTTGAGCTTATAGTTTAACTTTCAAAAAATCTTGATTTTAAATCTAAAGAAATCAAAAAGTTATTCAAAATATTACTATTTCACCTAAACAAAATAAAGAAATACATTTTTGATTCACCCTGTATATAAATTTGAGCTTATAGTTTAACTTTTAAAAAAATCTTGATTTGAAATCTAAAGAAATCAAAAAGTTATTCAAAACAATACTATTTCACCTTAACAAAATAAAGAAATACATTTTTGATTCACCCTGTATATAAATTTGAGTTTATAGTTTAACTTTCAAAAAATCTTGATTTGAAATCTAAAGAAATCAAAAAGTTATTCAATATATTTCACCTTAACAAAATAAAGAAATACATTTTTGATTCACCCTGTATATAAATTTGAGCTTATAGTTTAACTTTTAAAAAAATCTTGATTTGAAATCTAAAGAAATCAAAAAGTTATTCAAAACAATACTATTTCACCTTAACAAAATAAAGAAATACATTTTTGATTCACCCTGTATATAAATTTGAGCTTATAGTTTAACTTTCAAAAAATCTTGACTTGAAATCTAAAGATATCAAAAAATTATTCCAAGTATTACTATTTCGCCTTAACAAAATAAAGAAATACATTTTTGATTCACCCTGTATATAAATTTGAGCTTATAGTTTAACTTTTAAAAAAATCTTGATTTGAAATCTAAAGAAATCAAAAAGTTATTCAAAACAATACTATTTCAGCTTAACAAAATAAAGAAATACATTTTTGATTCACCCTGTATATAAATTTGAGCTTATAGTTTAACTTTCAAAAAATCTTGATTTGAAATCTAAAGAAATCAAAAAGTTATTCAAAATATTTCACCTTAACAAAATAAAGAAATACATTTTTGATTCACCCTGTATATAAATTTGAGCTTATAGTTTAACTTTCAAAAAATCTTGATTTGAAATCTAAAGAAATCAAAAAGTTATTCAAAACAATACTATTTCACCTTAACAAAATAAAGAAATACATTTTTGATTCACCCTGTATATAAATTTGAGCTTATAGTTTAACTTTTAAAAAAATCTTGATTTGAAATCTAAAGATATCAAAAAATTATTCCAAATATTACTATTTCGCCTTAACAAACTAAAGAAATACATTTTTGATTCACCCTGTATATAAATTTGAGCTTATAGTTTAACTTTTAAAAAAATCTTGATTTGAAATCTAAAGAAATCAAAAAATTATTCAAAATATTTCACCTTAACAAAATAAAGAAATACATTTTTGATTCACCCTGTATATAAATTTGAGCTTATAGTTTAACTTTTAAAAAAATATTGATTTGAAATCTAAAGATATCAAAAAATTATTCCAAATATTACTATTTCGCCTTAACAAAATAAAGAAATACATTTTTGATTCACCCTGTATATAAATTTGAGCTTATAGTTTAACTTTTAAAAAAATCTTGATTTGAAATCTAAAGAATTCAAAAAGTTATTCAAAACAATACTTTTTCACCTTAAAAAAATAAAGAAATACATTTTTGATTCACCCTGTATATAAATTTGAGCTTATAGTTTAACTTTCAAAAAATCTTGATTTGAAATCTAAAGAAATCAAAAAGTTATTCAAAATATTTCACCTTAACAAAATAAAGAAATACATTTTTGATTCACCCTGTATATAAATTTGAGCTTATAGTTTAACTTTCAAAAAATCTTGATTTGAAATCTAAAGAAATCAAAAAGTTATTCAAAACAATACTATTTCACCTTAACAAAATAAATAAATACATTTTTGATTCACCCTGTATATAAATTTGAGCTTATAGTTTAACTTTTAAAAAAATCTTGATTTGAAATCTAAAGAAATCAAAAAATTATTCAAAATATTTCACCTTAACAAAATAAAGAAATACATTTTTGATTCACCCTGTATATAAATTTGAGCTTATAGTTTAACTTTCAAAAAATCTTGATTTGAAATCTAAAGATATCAAAAAATTATTCCAAATATTACTATTTCGCCTTAACAAAATAAAGAAATACATTTTTGATTCACCCTGTATATAAATTTGAGCTTATAGTTTAACTTTTAAAAAAATCTTGATTTGAAATCTAAAGAAATCAAAAAATTATTCAAAATATTTCACCTTAACAAAATAAAGAAATACATTTTTGATTCACCCTGTATATAAATTTGAGCTTATAGTTTAACTTTCAAAAAATCTTGATTTGAAATCTAAAGATATCAAAAAATTATTCCAAATATTACTATTTCGCCTTAACAAAATAAAGAAATACATTTTTGATTCACCCTGTATATAAATTTGAGCTTATAGTTTAACTTTTAAAAAAATCTTGATTTGAAATCTAAAGAAATCAAAAAGTTATTCAAAACAATACTATTTCACCTTAACAAAATAAAGAAATACATTTTTGATTCACCCTGTATATAAATTTGAGCTTATAGTTTAACTTTTAAAAAAATCTTGATTTGAAATCTAAAGAAATCAAAAAGTTATTCAAAACAATACTATTTCACCTTAACAAAATAAAGAAATACATTTTTGATTCACCCTGTATATAAATTTGAGCTTTTAGTTTAACTTTCAAAAAATCTTGATTTGAAATCTAAAGAAATCAAAAAGTTAATATTACTATTTCACCTAAACAAAATAAAGAAATACATTTTTGATTCACCCTGTATATAAATTTAAAGCCTATGCTAAAAATTTCTCTTTTAAAGAAAATAAAAAGTCACTTATCGCTGTTAAGGTTCTGCAGCATGTCTAAAAGTCTTAAAAAATAGAGAAATACATTTTTGATTCACCCCGTATATACATTTCTATACATTTAAAATTTCTTAAATGTGGGATAATTAATGTTGTTTTTGTATCACCCTGTACATGGTGCTTATTATTGAAAAATGTTTTTGTACCTAAAAAAAAATCAAGAAAAAAAATTATATTAATTAAAAAAAAGTATTGCCAGAGCTGAAAATCTGAAAATGTTTCTATTAAAATAAGGAAATACATTTTTGATGCACCCTGTATATAAATTTAAAGCCTATGCTAAAAATTTCTCTTTTAAAGAAAATATTCCTTTTTTGTCCTTAAAAAATACCTACTATAAATATATTAGTTAGGTATTTTAAATCTGCTAGCCTAAAAATGGCTGCCGATCATCATTTTATAAACCTACCACATCTGTCTATTTGAAAATCGTTGGTGTTCAATTAACGTTAATAGCGGCGGACGTTAATTTTAGGACTATCTGTCTATCTATTTTGGCTTCGTTGGTTTGTCATAATTTGGCAGAATTTTCTTCTGACGTTGGTGTCACTTATTTTTGTTTTGTTGACACTTCTAGTTTCACGTCATGAATAAATAGGTTATATTATGGGGCTTGGAGGTTAAAAGTAAACAGTAGTAGTATGCATTGTAACTATATTTGATAAAAATAAACTGTGGTGGCTGTATCCTACTGAGAAAGGGCAAGAGGCCAATAATAGTTAGTACTCGCTTAGGCGGTAACTTAAAAAAAAAACGAAATAACTTGAAGCATTCAAAATATGGACCTACAGGCAAGAGACAGAAATCAATTTGGAAATGGAAATTTGGTCGTCAGCATCCGCTAATAATAATAATACGTGGTGTATAAAATAAAAAGTGTAGTTAATTCTATATTGATTTGTTGTGTTTACGGTTTATAATTTTTGTATAAAAACATGATAAGTACTATTTACACAGAATATTATTTATTCTGTGCTATTTATATGAATATATATAATGGCTATACTTACTTTAAGACTTAAACTTAACAAAATTACGTACCTATTTTGTTTCATTGAATGTTTTTGATCTAGGTCATCATCTGTAATTAGTTTTTGGACAAAAACAGGTAGGTAGGTAATGAGACTTGTATTTTATCCAGTTCTTTGTAACGTAAGAATAAATTCGATATCAGGAAATTAAAACTAAATGTAGGCATTTTAATTTAATTTAGTAGTGGAATTTGTAAATTAAAAAAGAAACCCTAATTTTTTGGTAAATAAATCGTAAGATAAACAATATGACGTCATCCAAAACATATGATCAAATTCTCTCGATTTTAGATACGTACGTCGTACGTATGACGTCATTTTAAATAATAGCATTGTTCCACAGATGACAATAAGTCCACTTATATCAAGCTGCGAATATTTGTGATAAAGTGAAGCAAAATTTGTCACGCAATGAGATAAACAAAGACAAATAATACTGCTTTAAATCACATGCAGCCAGCGTAAGTATGCACCTACAGATATTGTGAAATCCGTTTATATAACAGATAACGTAGGCAACACTGTCCTAATGTACGTAGTTGGTTATGCTACCCTTCACCACCTGATCTATTATAGGAATGTAGTAACGACGTACGTATGAATATCTACTTTCTTGACGAATGGAGAACCTTTGTATAAAATTAGCCAGCTAAGTACCGTACGTCGTTAGTTATTTGGAAACTATCCTGACCCTGACCGGATGAAATTGACCTAATAACCTTTATTTTAGCTGTCCTAAAATAGTACAACATTTATTTTATTAATATAGTATACTAAATTTAATTAATTAAACAGGTAAAGTTAGGTTTAATACGAAAATTGTAAATCTATAATAAAATTAGTCAGCTAAGTACGTACGTCATTAGTTATTTGGAAACAACCCTGACCGAGATCAATAAGATGAAATTGACCTAGTAACCTTTAGTTTAGTTTCAAACAAATCTAAATAATAATAATAATGTACCTTCCTTTTTATAAACTTCATTAATAAGTACGACATACCTACCTAGGTATCTCAAACAAATTCTTCCTGATAAATGGATTATAAAAACTGTAAATTGTAATTGTTGGTATTTTCTGATCGAGAATAAGTTTCAGTAAATAGTAGATACTTAGTTTTACAAAGTACTCACGTTGTTAAAAGCATATTTATGTAGCTGGATGTAAAAAATGAAAATAGAAAATTTAATTAGATAGCTTTTCCTCGGTACAGTAGGTATAACTTGAAAAATGGATTCAAGTTTGCTCTAAAGTAAGAAATAAAACACTTAGATATTGTTATTGAAATAAATCTAATGTCCATTGAGTAAGAATAGTTTAAAGTCGATAGGTATTAAATTCTTGTTATGGTTCTTGTAAAGTTTTTATTGAGATGCTTTTCAGTGGTGGTTAGAGATTCAGACGTCTATCTGGTAGTTTGAGGAGTGCCTTCGTCTGCTGAAAAGGTGTATATGGTAAGATTTAATTGTGATAATATGTTGTAAATATTTTACCTAGCATGTAGGTGAAAGATTCACGTCATTCGTAACTGGTAACACATGAACTAAAACCTCTTCTTTTATGAACCCAATGTTTGCATATATGTTGTAAAACTAATGTGGAAAATGAGCCATGTTATTTATTTTCTGTATCCTCTCTCTTGGTATCGTATTTTGAGTTTTTCCTACAAATAATGGTAAGTTAAGTCGTTGCGGAATGTCAACAAATAATTTCATCAAAGTGTACGCTGATAACCCTATTTTATATAATTGTACACTTACGTGCCGGTATATATTCTTTTTCAATTTCCATTCTGTCTTTTACAGTAATATTTTTGGAAATTATTGTATTTACGTTGTTGTACTATAGACAGTTTAGTAGACCATAATTATAATGACAGATGGATTTATGTTATAATTTGACACTATGGACATTCTCTACTTCTTTGGATTATGGATGTTTATGGTTATGATATGTTGTGCGGATTTTTGCAAAACTATTCAGGTCGGGTGACTGATGACGGAGTATAGCGGCGTTGCCATATTATTGCTCCAGATTTTGTTCAATCTTTAATCGGTACCAAAAGGCGTCATCCTATCCATAGGTTACAACTCAGGCACATATTGTTCGACGCTAACTTCACAAACTTTTTTGTTCTGTAAAAGGAACGTGCGTTTAAAATAGGTGAGTGAAAATTGCTACTCCTCGTTGTTGTGAAATGAGATTTAAAGATTAATACTTGTTCAATGCAATTTACGTAATTCTTTTTATAGGATTGTTATTAAAAATATACGAAATTGCATGTCCCATATGCTTTTCTAAGAATATAGTCATGAAAATGGCTTTCAAAATAAATCGACAAATTCCAATATAGTTGCACCTCTAGTTGCACGTCATAATTTGGTTTTGGTAAGATTGTTATTATAAAAATATTGAAAATAAATAGAAACATTTTTGAGTTACCCCGTAGATCACAGGTCTCACCACCATATGCAATAATTTCATCAACTAATCTAAAAAAATCTGAAATTTATTGCTTTGGCCTTTATATAACAGATAACGTAGGCAACACTGTCCTAATGTACGTAGTTGGTTGCTGCCCTTCAACACCTGATTAATTATAGGAGTCTAGTACCGACGTACGTATGTATATCTACTTTCTTGACGAATGGAGAACCTGTTATAAAACCTACTAATGTATATATGATCAAGATTATAAGAAATATATAATTACCAGAAAAATAAGTACCTATTATTAATATAAAATACTAAATTTAATTAATACGAAAATTGTAAATCTATAATAAAATTAGTCAGCTAAGTAG
Source organism: Apoderus coryli (assembly GCA_911728435.2). Taxonomy (NCBI): domain Eukaryota; kingdom Metazoa; phylum Arthropoda; class Insecta; order Coleoptera; family Attelabidae; genus Apoderus; species Apoderus coryli. Next base: position 1,083,342 of record OU452204.1, on the reverse strand, counting down.
TACGTACAACAACCCTGACCGAGATCAATAAGATGAAATTGACCTAGTAACCTTTAGTTTAGTTTCAAACAAATCTAAATATTGTAAGGTACCTACCTTCCTTTTTATAAACTTCATTAATAAGTACACATAATAAGGTATCTCAAACAAATTCTTCCTGATAAATGGCGATCCATATAAAAACAGTAAATTGTAATTGTTGGTATTTTCAGATAGAGAATAAGTAAGTAGGTACTATCACTTTGGAATCTATCACTTTGGAATAACAATATTATGTTGTTTGTATTTGTTACTTACGGTTGTGATGTGGTAGGTATAATGTTTTAATTTTAAGAATATTAGCCTGTTTGTTTTGATCATAATATACCTAGTAGGTAGCTAACAACAACAAATGTTTGCCTGAAATATTGAATACCTGTTATGTATTTGTATTAAACTACTTACTGTGCCAGTGTGTATGCTATATTTACTAATGTTTATTAATTTCGATTAATTGTGTTTATTGTTGTTCTCTGCGGAAGTTTATGATGAATGGCCATTTGCAAAATTGGAGTGACTGGTCACGAAATTAGTCGAGTCGAAAACGATGTGCGCCATTGTTGCCATATTGGGCCACATTCTAAAAAATCACTCTCTGGGATAATTATATTTGGAATTAAAGCAGTTGTTAAAAAATTAGATAAGCCTTCACTGTTTATGGCAGTATTTTATAGGTTATGTATGTATGTATTATTTTCAATTGCAATGGATGAAAGAATTTGAATGCGTTTGTTTGTGAAAAGGGTAGGCATCATAGCCAAATGAAACATAATATTCATTTCCTGTGTTTGGTCGTTAGTTTCGCCTCTATATTGAAGGAAAAAGTTGTTGTTATCGCCATGATTTATGTAGATTTTCGCACATTTTGTAAGTAATATTGCAAATGCTGCGTATATCAGTGTCTTTTAAATTTTGTTCTTTATATTTAACATGTGTTTTTAAAGAGTGTCATTGTATATTTATTTGGAAAAATGTAAAAAAACGTTATGTGTGACAGGTGAACTAAATTAGATTTGTCAATTTTAAGGAATATACCAGTCGCATTTAAGGTATAATAGCTTAATAAAAATGAACGAAAAACGCAATAATTGAGAATACAGGATATTAAAAATGGCAGAACTGAATCGGTACTTACTTGCATTGATTGCAATAGGTATATTTCTGTTTCTATCACTTTGTTGTTGTTTAATATAACCTTCATTACGTATTTGAAGTAGGTAGGTAGCTATTATTAGGTATTCTACCTATGTTTGTGTTTGCAAAAGGTACGATTTCACTGTAATTAGATATTGTTGTTGTTTTGATCATAATATACGTAGGTAACAGCAGGAACGAATGTATTACATTGTGTAGTAGTAGCACCGTAAATATAAAAATCGTAGTCGTAGTATAGTAGGTAGTTGGTAGCCTAAAATATAAAATATTATGTAAAATACTTACTGTGCAATGTTTACGAATGTTGTTTACTTACTTCTATTTATAATGGATACCTATTATAGGTTTATGGCTACCTATTTAATATCGATATCCATATTTAGTTTCATTGAAAGTTTTTGTGACAAATTAACAGTAATGACAGAACTGAATCGGTACCAAAAAACGTCAGGTTACAACAATACATAACAATAACTTATGTCAGATTGATGAATGTACGAAGTCTCGGAAGATTTTTCAACATTTTTAGTTTACAATTAAAAATGTAATAAAGGGCCGTACCATACCGTAAAAGTGCACTGCCGTGTTTAGAACAGTGCCTAGTATAAATCAAAAGGCTTTTATTGTATTTGTGGATGCTGCAAAAAGGCAAAATTTATTGATTTAGTAGTAGCATTTTTTGCAGTTTTCTGTTGTTGTTTTCTTGAATTTTCTCGTAGAAAAAGTTATTCACCTCCTTCTCACACTTTAATTTCGTTTGTGCAGAGGTATATAAATGAATAAAATACATAATTTTAATGCATTCAATCAGCTTTGAAAAGTAGCTCTTGCAGTTGTGCAAAAAGGAAATTTTCTATTATAGGCAGCGCTGCGGTTTCGCCTTCGGCGAAACTGGAGCCTTAGTGGCTCCAAAATGGGTGTTTTTTTGCCAATTTTAGACAGAGACGGACTGTACACGTTTTATTAATATTAAACAAGAAATCCCTTCGGGATTTCCCAGTCGTTGTGTGGTAGTTTTATCTATAAAAAAAGTCATTGAGGGTGGCAAAAAAAATGAAAAAAAAAATCAAAAAAAAAAAATTTCAAGGAAAAAAATGTTTCTATTATTAAAAAAAAATTAAAAAAAAAAAATTTCAAAAAAAAATTTCAAAAAAAAATTTCAAAAAAAAAAATTTCAAAAAAAAAAAAAATTAAAAAAAAAAAAATTAAAAAAAAATAATTCAAAAATTAATTAAAAAAAAGTATTGCCAGAGCTGAAAATCTGAAAATGTTTCTATCTATTATTGAAAATAAATAGAAACATTTTTGAGTTACCCCGTAGAAAACCTCTAGAAGCATATAGTTTAACTTTCAAAGAAATCTTGAATTGAAACCCAAAGAAATCAAAAAATTATTCAAAATATTACTATTTCACCTTAACAAAATAAAGAAATACATTTTTGATTCACCCTGTATATAAATTTGAGCTTATAGTTTAACTTTCAAAAAATCTTGATTTGAAATCTAAAGAAATCAAAAAGTTATTCAAAATATTACTATTTCACCTAAACAAAATAAAGAAATACATTTTTGATTCACCCTGTATATAAATTTGAGCTTATAGTTTAACTTTTAAAAAAATCTTGATTTGAAATCTAAAGATATCAAAAAATTATTCCAAATATTACTATTTCGCCTTAACAAAATAAAGAAATACATTTTTGATTCACCCTGTATATAAATTTGAGCTTATAGTTTAACTTTCAAAAAATCTTGATTTTAAATCTAAAGAAATCAAAAAGTTATTCAAAATATTACTATTTCACCTAAACAAAATAAAGAAATACATTTTTGATTCACCCTGTATATAAATTTGAGCTTATAGTTTAACTTTTAAAAAAATCTTGATTTGAAATCTAAAGAAATCAAAAAATTATTCAAAACAATACTATTTCACCTTAACAAAATAAAGAAATACATTTTTGATTCACCCTGTATATAAATTTGAGCTTATAGTTTAACTTTCAAAAAATCTTGATTTGAAATCTAAAGATATCAAAAAATTATTCCAAATATTACTATTTCGCCTTAACAAAATAAAGAAATACATTTTTGATTCACTTTGTATATAAATTTGAGCTTATAGTTTAACTTTTAAAAAAATCTTGATTTGAAATCTAAAGAAATCAAAAAATTATTCAAAATATTACTATTTCACCTTAACAAAATAAAGAAATACATTTTTGATTCACCCTGTATATAAATTTGAGCTTATAGTTTAACTTTTAAAAAAATCTTGATTTGAAATCTAAAGATATCAAAAAATTATTCCAAATATTACTATTTCACCTTAACAAAATAAAGAAATACATTTTTGATTCACCCTGTATATAAATTTGAGCTTATAGTTTAACTTTCAAAAAATCTTGATTTTAAATCTAAAGAAATCAAAAAGTTATTCAAAATATTACTATTTCACCTAAACAAAATAAAGAAATACATTTTTGATTCACCCTGTATATAAATTTGAGCTTATAGTTTAACTTTTAAAAAAATCTTGATTTGAAATCTAAAGAAATCAAAAAGTTATTCAAAACAATACTATTTCACCTTAACAAAATAAAGAAATACATTTTTGATTCACCCTTTATATAAATTTGAGGTTATAGTTTAACTTTCACAGAAAACTTAATTTCAAATCTAAAGAAATCAAAATATTATTCAAAATATTACTATTTCACCTAAACAAAATAAAGAAATACATTTTTGATTCACCCTGTATATAAATTTGAGCTTATAGTTTAACTTTTAAAAAAATCTTGATTTGAAATCTAAAGAAATCAAAAAATTATTCAAAATATTTCACCTTAACAAAATAAAGAAATACATTTTTGATTCACCCTGTATATAAATTTGAGCTTATAGTTTAACTTTCAAAAAATCTTGATTTGAAATCTAAAGAAATCAAAAAATTATTCAAAATATTACTATTTCACCTTAACAAAATAAAGAAATACATTTTTGATTCACCCTGTATATAAATTTGAGCTTATAGTTTAACTTTTAAAAAAATCTTGATTTGAAATCTAAAGATATCAAAAAATTATTCCAAATATTACTATTTCGCCTTAACAAACTAAAGAAATACATTTTTGATTCACCCTGTATATAAATTTGAGCTTATAGTTTAACTTTTAAAAAAATCTTGATTTGAAATCTAAAGAAATCAAAAAATTATTCAAAATATTTCACCTTAACAAAATAAAGAAATACATTTTTGATTCACCCTGTATATAAATTTGAGCCTATAGTTTAACTTTTAAAAAAATCTTGATTTGAAATCTAAAGATATCAAAAAATTATTCCAAATATTACTATTTCGCCTTAACAAAATAAAGAAATACATTTTTGATTCACCCTGTATATAAATTTGAGCCTATAGTTTAACTTTTAAAAAAATCTTGATTTGAAATCTAAAGAAATCAAAAAGTTATTCAAAACAATACTTTTTCACCTTAAAAAAATAAAGAAATACATTTTTGTTTCACCCTGTATATAAATTTGAGCTTATAGTTTAACTTTTAAAAAAATCTTGATTTGAAATCTAAAGAAATCAAAAAGTTATTCAAAATATTTCACCTTAACAAAATAAAGAAATACATTTTTGATTCACCCTGTATATAAATTTGAGCTTATAGTTTAACTTTCAAAAAATCTTGATTTGAAATCTAAAGAAATCAAAAAGTTATTCAAAACAATACTATTTCACCTTAACAAAATAAAGAAATACATTTTTGATTCACCCTGTATATAAATTTGAGCTTATAGTTTAACTTTTAAAAAAATCTTGATTTGAAATCTAAAGAAATCAAAAAGTTATTCAAAACAATACTATTTCACCTTAACAAAATAAAGAAATACATTTTTGATTCACCCTGTATATAAATTTAAAGTGTACGTTAAAAATTTCTAAAGATTTAAAAGTTTTTCGATTGCAATCTACTTTAGACAAAATTGAAGAGCATCGAAAAGTGTCTTATTCCATAGAAGAGGTTATGCAACCGTAAATACCATAATGATGTGTTGGAGGTTGCATAAGCATAAGATATTAAATAAAGGTCATTGATTGGTTGTAATTATTGAAATTGTAGCCCGTCTGCACATACTCAACTCCTCCCACTTCACGGGTCATTGAACTTTTTTGCATTATTAATTGAAATTGTAACCTTTCTGGTGGGAATAAATTTTACTACTCTGCCAGATTTAGTTCATGTGAATAGCAGTAAAATAAAAATAAGTATAAATTATTAGTTTTTTTACATAAAATAATGTTTTAATATTTGTTATATTATTGTGGGAGTTGCGTAAATTAAATTTGTTGGAAAATTAAGTATCTAATCATATTCCATGTGTAAATATATTGCGTGAAACTATGAGGAATATGTTTATGATGAAAGTGTTCAAATAAAGTGTGGCAACCGCGATTTTCGCAATTTTTCTAGGTTATTGATGTACAAAGTCTCGAAGATTTTCGAACATTTTTAGTTTACAATTAAAAATGTAATAAAGGGCCGTACCATACCGTAAAAGTGTACTCCCGTGTTTAGAACAGTGCCTAGTATAAATCAAAATGCTTTTATTGTATTTGTGGATGTTACAATAAGGTAAATTTATTGATTTAGTAGTCGCATTTTTTGCAGTTTTGTGTTGTTGTTTTCTTGAATTTCCTCGTAGAAAAAGTTATTCACCTCCTTCTCACACTTTAATTACGTTTCTACAGAGGTGAATAAATGATTAAAATACATAATTTTAATGCATTCAATCAGCTTTGATATATAGCCTATCGGGTGATGCAAAAAATAAAGTTGCCATATAGGAAACACTGTTGGAACGCCTCCGGCGTTCCTTTGCGTTTATTCGCACACAACTTTGTGCTTTTTTTCCTCATTTTCGACAAAGACGGACTGTACGCTCGTTATTATATGTAATTAACAAGAAATCCCTTGCGGGATTTCCCAGTTGGTTTGTGGTAGTTTTATCTATAAAAAAAGTCATTGAGGGTTATTAAAAAAATGAAAAAAAAATCAAAAAAAAAAAAAATTTCAAGGAAAAAGAAATGTGTAAAAAAAAAAATTAAAAAAAAAAAAATTTAAAAAAAAAAATTAAAAAAAAAAAATTTCGAAAAAAAAATTTTCAAAAAAAAAATTAAAAAAAAAAATTACAAAAAAATAATTACAAAAAAGTATTGCCAGAGCTGAAAATCTGAAACTGTTTCTATCTATTATTGAAAATAAATAGAAACATTTTTGAGTTACCCCGTAGAAAACCTCTAGGAGCATATAGTTTAACTTTCAAAGAAATCTTGAATTGAAACCCAAAGAAATCAAAAAATTATTCAAAATATTACTATTTCACCTTAACAAAATAAAGAAATACATTTTTGATTCACCCTGTATATAAATTTGAGCTTAACTTTCAAAAAATCTTGATTTGAAATCTAAACAAATCAAAAAATTATTCAAAATATTACTATTTCACCTTAACAAAATAAAGAAATACATTTTTGTTTCACCCTGTATATAAATTTGAGCTTATAGTTTAACTTTCAAAAAATCTTGATTTGAAATCTAAAGAAATCAAAAAGTTATTCAAAATATTACTATTTCACCTAAACAAAATAAAGAAATACATTTTTGATTCACCCTGTATATAAATTTGAGCTTATAGTTTAACTTTCAAAAAATCTTGATTTGAAATCTAAAGAAATCAAAAAGTTATTCAAAATATTACTATTTCACCTAAACAAAATAAAGAAATACATTTTTGATTCACCCTGTATATAAATTTGAGCTTATAGTTTAACTTTCAAAAAATCTTGATTTGAAATCTAAAGAAATCAAAAAGTTATTCAAAATATTACTATTTCACCTAAACAAAATAAAGAAATACATTTTTGATTCACCCTGTATATAAATTTGAGCTTATAGTTTAACTTTTAAAAAAATCTTGATTTGAAATCTAAAGAAATCAAAAAGTTATTCAAAATATTACTATTTCACCTAAACAAAATAAAGAAATACATTTTTGATTCACCCTGTATATAAATTTGAGCTTATAGTTTAACTTTTAAAAAAATCTTGATTTGAAATCTAAAGAAATCAAAAAATTATTCAAAATATTTCACCTTAACAAAATAAAGAAATACATTTTTGATTCACCCTGTATATAAATTTGAGCTTATAGTTTAACTTTCAAAAAATCTTGATTTGAAATCTAAAGAAATCAAAAAGTTATTCAAAATATTACTATTTCACCTAAACAAAATAAAGAAATACATTTTTGATTCACCCTGTATATAAATTTGAGCTTATAGTTTAACTTTCAAAAAATCTTGATTTGAAATCTAAAGAAATCAAAAAGTTATTCAAAATATTACTATTTCACCTAAACAAAATAAAGAAATACATTTTTGATTCACCCTGTATATAAATTTGAGCTTATAGTTTAACTTTTAAAAAAATCTTGATTTTAAATCTAAAGAAATCAAAAAGTTATTCAAAATATTACTATTTCACCTAAACAAAATAAAGAAATACATTTTTGATTCACCCTGTATATAAATTTGAGCTTATAGTTTAACTTTCAAAAAAATCTTGATTTTAAATCTAAAGAAATCAAAAAGTTATTCAAAATATTACTATTTCACCTAAACAAAATAAAGAAATACATTTTTGATTCACCCTGTATATAAATTTGAGCTTATAGTTTAACTTTTAAAAAAATCTTGATTTGAAATCTAAAGAAATCAAAAAATTATTCAAAATATTTCACCTTAACAAAATAAAGAAATACATTTTTGATTCACCCTGTAAATAAATTTGAGCTTATAGTTTAACTTTCAAAAAATCTTGATTTGAAATCTAAAGAAATCAAAAAGTTATTCAAAATATTACTATTTCACCTAAACAAAATAAAGAAATACATTTTTGATTCACCCCGTATATAAATTTAAAACCTATGCTAAAAATTTCTCTTTTAAAGAAAATAAAGTCACCTATCGTGTTAAAAAAAATGGTAAAAAAATAGAGAAATACATTTTTGATTCACCCTGTATATAAATTTAAAGCCTATGCTAAAAATTTCTCTTTTAAAGAATATAAAAAGTCACTTATCGCTGATAAGGTTCTGGCGCATGTCTAAAAGTCTTAAAAAAATAGAGAAATACATTTTTGATTCACCCCGTATATAAATTTAAAACCTATGCTAAAAATTTCTCTTTTAAAGAAAATAAAGTCACCTATCGTGTTAAAAAAAATGGTAAAAAAATAGAGAAATACATTTTTGATTCACCCTGTATATAAATTTAAAGCCTATGCTAAAAATTTCTCTTTTAAAGAAAATATTCCTTTTTTGTCCTTAAAAAATTTTATACTAAATACCTACTATAAATATATTAGTTAGGTATTTTAAATCTGCTAGCCTAAAAATGGCTGCCGATCATCATTTTATAAACCTACCACATCTGTCTATTTGAAAATCGTTGGTGTTCAATTAACGTTAACGTTAATAGCGGCGGACGTTAATTTTAGGACTATCTGTCTATCTATTTTGGCTTCGTTGGTTTGTCATAATTTGGCAGAATTTTGTTCTGACGTTGGTGTCCCTTATTTTTGTTTGGTTGACACTTCTAGTTTCACGTCATAAATAAATAGGTTATATTATGGGGCTTGGAGGTTAAAAGTAAACAGTAGTAGTATGCATTGTAACTATATTTGATAAAAATAAACTGTGTTGGCTGTATCCTACTGTGAAAGGGCAAGAGGCCAATAATAGTTAGTACTCGCTTAGGCGGTAACTTAAAAAAAAAACGAAATAACTTGAAGCATTCAAAATATGGACCTACAGGCAAGAGACAGAAATCAATTTGGAAATGGAAATTTGGTCGTCAGCATCCGCTAATAATAATAATACGTGGTGTATAAAATAAAAAGTGTAGTTAATTCTATATTGATTTGTTGTGTTTACGGTTTATAATTTTTGTATAAAAACATGATAAGTACTATTTACACAGAATATTATTTATTCTGTGCTATTTATATGAATATATATAATGGCTATACTTACTTTAAGACTTAAACTTAACAAAATTACGTACCTATTTTGTTTCATTGAATGTTTTTGATCTAGGTCATCATCTGTAATTAGTTTTTGGGACAAAAGGTAGGTAGGTAGGTAATGAGACTTGTATTTTATCCAGTTATTTGTAACGTAAGAATAAATTCGGTATCAGGAAATTAAAACTAAATGTAGGCATTTTTATTTAATTTAGTAGTGGAATTTGTAAATTAAAAAAGAAACCCTAATTTTTTGGTAAATAAATCGTAAGATAAACAATATGACGTCATCCAAAACATATGATCAAATTCTCTCGGTCTTAGCTTAGATACGTACGTCGTACGTATGACGTCATTTTAAATAATAGCATTGTTCCACAGATGACAATAAGTCCACTTATATCAAGCTGCGAATATTTGTGATAAAGTGAAGCAAAATTTGTCACGCAATGAGATAAACAAAGACAAATAATACTGCTTTAATTCACATGCAGCCAGCGTAAGTATGCACCTACAGATATTGTGAAATCCGTTTATATAACAGATAACGTAGGCAACACTGTCCTAATATACGTAGTTGGTTATGCTACCCTTCACCACCTGATCTATTATAGGAATGTAGTAACGACGTACGTATGAATATCTACTTTCTTGACGAATGGAGAACCTTTGTATAAAATTAGCCAGCTAAGTACCGTACGTCGTTAGTTATTTGGAAACTATCCTGACCCTGACCGGATGAAATTGACCTAGTAACCTTTATTTTAGCTGTCCTAAAATAGTACAACATTTATTTTATTAATATAATATACTAAATTTAATTAATTAAACAGGTAAAGTTAGGTTTAATACGAAAATTGAAAATCTATAATAAAATTAGTCAGCTAAGTACGTACGTCATTAGTTATTTGGAAACAACCCTGACCGAGATCAATAAGATGAAATTGACCTAGTAACCTTTAGTTTAGTTTCAAACAAATCTAAATAATAATAATAATGTACCTACCTTCCTTTTTATAAACTTCATTAATAAGTACAACATATACGACATACCTACCTAGGTATCTCAAACAAATTCTTCCTGATAAATGGATTATAAAAACTGTAAATTGTAATTGTTGGTATTTTCTGATCGAGAATAAGTTTCAGTAAATAGTAGATACTTAGTTTTACAAAGTACTCACGTTGTTAAAAGCATATTTATGTAGCTGGATGCAAAAAATGTTGTCTGTAATGTGGCCTTTTTATAGACTTCATTAATAAAAAAATAACTCTACTTGTAATTGTTTGTTGCCAGTGATAGATCTCGGGTAAAAGTAGGTACTTCCTTACTTGCATTGTTTTTGTATATTTCTGTATCTATCACTTTGGAATAACAATATTATGTTGTTTGTATTTGTTACTTACGGTTGTGATGTGGTAGGTATAATGTTTTAATTTTAAAAATATTAGCCTGTTTGTTTTGATCATAATATACCTAGTAGGTAGCTAACAACAACAAATGTTTGCCTGAAATATTGAATACCTATTATGTATTTGTATTAAACTACTTACTGTGCAAGTGTTTTTTGCTATATTTACTACTGTTGTTTACTCATTTCGATAATTTGTGTTCATTGTTGTTGTCTGCGGAAGTCTATGAGTGGCCATTTGCAAAATTGGAGTGACTGATCACGAAATAAGTCGAATCGAAAACGATGTGCGCCATTGTTGCCATATTGGGCCACATTTTAAAAAATCACTCTCTGGGATAATTAGATTTGGAATTAAAGCAGTTGTTAAAAAATTAGATAAGCCTTCACTGTTCATGGCAGTATTTTATAGGTTATGTGTGTATGTATTATTTTCAATTGCAATGGATGAAAGAATTTGAATGCGTTTGTTTGTGAAAAGGATAGGCATCATAGCCAAATGAAACATAATATTCATTTCCTGTGTTTGGTCGTTAGTGTCGCCTCTATATTGAAGGCAAAAATGGGTGTCATCGGTATGATTTTATGTGGTTTTTCGCACATTTTGTAAGTAATATTGCAAATGCTGCGTATATCAGTGTCTTTTAAATTTTGTTCTTTATATTTAACATGTGTTTTTAAAGAGTGTCATTGTATATTTATTTGGAAAAATGTAAAAGAACGTTATGTGTGACAGCTGAACTAAATTAGATTTGTCAATTTTAAGGAATATACCAGTCGCATTTAGGGTTTGATAGATTAATAAAAATGAACGAAAAACGCAATAATTGGGAGTATAGGATATGAAAAAGGCACAGCGGCGTCCCAAATATGCTTGTACGTAACTTTAAAATTGTTTTTGTACCTAAACACAGCACCAAAACAGGTATTTATTTCAAAGTAATAGCAGTACTTTATAATGATTTTTTCTTGAATTTCCTCGTAGAAAATCGTATTCACCTCCTTGTCACGCTAAAATATCGTTTCTGCACAGGTAAATAAATGAATAAAATACATAATTTTAATGCACTGAATCACCTTTGTAAAGTACACCTTTCCCGTGTGCAAAAAGGAAATTTTCTATAATAGGCAGCGCTGCAGTTTCGCCTTCGGCGAAACTGCAGCCTTAGTGGCTTTAAGTGGCCCCTTTTTTTCCCACTTTTAGACAGAGACGGACTGTACGCCCGTTAGTATTATTAATTCTATCAAAACTATAAATAACTAGTTAATATTTCTGCTATGTTTAAGAAATACGTTTTCTTTCAAATCTTTTTTACCCCATTTTACACTATTTTCGAACGCCAATGTGGTCTAATATTTTATGTTCAATATTTTAGGTTATATTCAATTAAATGCGTAAAAAATTATGCAGTATTTCGGATAAGTTTAAAAACTATGAATTTTTTTAATTTTTGAGCCCTCTTTTAAACCCCTTGCCTACGCTCAATGTTTCCCAAAATCTAATCAGCTCCTTGCCATGTCCAATAGTATTTTTGTACCAAATTTGGTTAAAACCTGTTAAGCGGTTTTTGCGTTTTCGTGCATACAGACAGACAGACAGACATTTTTTTAAAACTACTTATTTATGTATAAAATGACCAAAAACAAGTATTTCCGGTGAAATTAAAAAAAAAAATTTTTCATGAAACTAATAGTCTCCATATACAGGGTGTCCTACGGTGGCAACCCATTAGATTATTTCAGAAACTACTTCAAATTGAATTTTGAAAATTTCAGTGTCTATATTGTCAAATATGCTCTACTCAAATAATATAATAGCAACGGCATAGCACTTCCGGTTATACCGGAAGTTGATGGCAACTTTGTTATTTTAAATAGAACACGCTATATATTATTACATTTTTGGATTCTAAATAAGATTTCAGACATATTTCATGTATCATATCCTATACCTAACGTCAGTCGTTTTTGACTTATATCAAGCTTTATGTCAAAATTGACAGTTTAGGGCTCCATAAGAATTCCGTTTTTTCCTTGTAAATCACTATTTAATAATTATTTTGCAGGTATTTTCTTATCAGGTGGGATCTTCTTTTTCGAATTGACAAGACATTTTCTGATTAGTTTATACAGGGTAGTCAAAAGATTATATTGAAAACGGTTCAAGAAAAACAGTTGAAAGTCAATTTTTTCAAATGGAATGGGTATACTATTATTATTTTATCTTCCTTAGCATTAAAAAATAATGCAATTTTGTAATAGGTTATCATTTTCTAAAATGCATAGTTTTCGAAATATCGTCATTTTAAATTTTTCTGCAGCGCCTACCGTTGTCTCTCTGGAAGCTAGCTAATTAATTTAGTTAGCCATGAAAATAATGACATTTCTCTGAATTAGCATAAACGTCAAACTAAATATGAAATTAGTTGTTGCTATCCAACCAGTCGTTATTTATCAATATTTGTGATCATTATATTTTACAATAACTATTACAAAATGGAAAATATTTACTCATATGCTGATATTCTAAATGTATTATGAATCCATGGAGAATGTAAGAAAGTGATTAATAGAACCTGTAGAGTATTTAACGAGAGAAACCCGCATTTGCCAACAATGACTAGAAAAATATTAAGAAGAATTTTGAGAAATCAAATACGGTGGGGGCAGTGTCATGCAAATCGAGTACTACAAAAACCTCTAACTACAAATGAGGATAATGTCGTAAATGTTTTGGCATATTTTTATACATAGCAGCACGCACTGATGATTCAGCAGTGCGTGCTGCTGAACAAGATCTAGGAATTTCAAAATCCTCTGTCCAAAAAATATTAAAAAGTAGTGGTTTACATCCATTTAAATTCAAATATATTTGTGCTCTGGAAGCAGGTGATGCCGAACGACGTGTACGGTTCTGCGAAACCATTATAACACGAACGCAAGAAGATCCTGGGTTTCTGCAAAAAGTGATTTGGACAGATGAGTCGAAATTTTCGAGAGATGGAATCGTTAATAGAAAAATAATCATTTTGGGCTTCTGAGAATCCGCACGCTATTCGTGAACGAAATTTTCAAAATAAATTTAGTGTGAACGTTTTTTGTATGGTGAAAGACACACATGTTCAATATTTTATTTACGAGCATAATTTAAATACGGAAGGTTTATCTTTATATTTTGCAAAAAATGTTGTGGCGCATTTTTTGGATGATCTACCATTAAATGAATTAAGAAGTTGTTGGTACCAGTTAGATGAAGCACCACCTCACTGTGGAAATAGAATCACACAACAGCTTAATGAAATGTTTGAAGATCGATGGATCAGACGTTTAGGGCATTGGGATTGGCCAGCGAGATCTCCAGATCTATCACCGCTGGATTTTTATGTTTGGGGTGCAATTAAACAAAAGGTGTATTCCACCCCAATTAATTCAAAAGAAGAATTAGTAGGACGCATCCGAACTTCATTCGAAGCCTTACCTGGAGTCCAAATTGCACGAGCTGTCACGAGTGAATTTATTGAACGGGTAAATAGGTGTTTAAGACTAAATGGGGGTCATATCGAACAATTAAATTATTTTTGTTATCGTTAGTTGATTAAATTTTTTTAGTTGAAAATTTATTTAGTTCTGTTCATTGCTGCTGTATTATTTTAAATTTTAGTCTTAGTTCGTTGTAATACTTGATTTGTATACCTCCCAACCTGCTCTAAATGATTTCTCAAAATTCTTCCTAATTTCTCTAGTCATCGTTAGCAAATGGGGGTTTCTCTCGTTAAATACTCTACAGGTGATATTATAATCACTTTATTTTATTCTCCATGAATAAATAATAAATTTATAACATCAATAAGTATTTTTAATTTTTATTAATTTGACGTTTAGTTTGACGTTAAAATGACAATAATTTCATGGCTAACTAAATTAATTAGCTAGCTTCCAGAGAGACAACGGTAGGCGCTGCAGAAAAATTTAAAATGACGATATTTCGAAAACTATGCATTTTAGAAAATGATAACCTATTACAAAATTGCATTATTTTTTAATGCTAAGGAAGATAAAATAATAATAATATACCCATTCCATTTGAAAAAATTGACTTGCAACTGTTTTTCTTGAACCGTTTTCAATATAATTTTTTGACCACCCTGTATAAACTAATCAGAAAATGTCTTGTCAATTCGAAAAAGAAGATCCCACCTGATAAGAAAATACCTGCAAAATAATTATCAAATACTGATTTACAAGGAAAAAACGGAATTCTAATCGAGCCCTAAACTGTCAATTTTGACATAAATCTTGATATAACTCAAAAACGACTGACGTTAGGTATAGGACATGATACATGAAATATGTTTGAAATCTTATTTAGAATCCAAAAATGTAATAATATATAGGGTGTTCCATTTAAAATAACAAAGTTGCCATCAACTTCCGGTATAACCGGAAGTGCTATGTCGTTGCTATTATAATATTTGAGTAGAGCATATATGACAATGTAGACACTGAAATTTTCAAAATTCAATTCGAAGTAGCTTCTGAAATAAACTAATGGGTTGCCACCGTAGGACACCCTGTATACATATATTACATATATGATATGGAGAGCTAATAATTCTCCTCTTTTGAAATTGTTTGCCTGTCTTGTACCTTTAAATTTTATTTCAATGTAAAAAACTGTTATGTTGGTATTTACCACTTGAGTTCATTTCTGGGGTTTCCATATATTTTTTTATACCTTACACTATATTACTTTACTTACCTGTTTTTACCTAATAGTATAGAAACCAAACTCCAGGTAAACAAAGTAGGTAATATTGTGTAAGGTATAAAAAATATATATATGGAAAAACCCAGAAATGAGCTTATGTCAGATATTCTTTTACCATTTTAGAAGAAGCTACAGTGTAGCGAAACACGTGTAATGTACATAAATTAAAAATAAAATTAGTGGAAATTAATAACTTTAATTTAATATGAATGTCCATGGACAGTTACATAATATCAAGTTTACAGGATGGGTAGATGGGGGATATTCCAAAAACCACAAGTTTTTCAACCTATGTTTTTAGAGGTAAACCACCCAAAAATTAGTTATTCCACATTCTGTTAAAGTTCTGATGGTAAAACCACGAACTCCCTGTGTAGCATACATTTTTTTTCACATTGTTACAGACCATTATAAATCGATCTTTGCCATTTATTAAGAAAACTAAGATATGTCAAAAAATTAGTTATATAAAAAAAATATTATCTTTTTGGCTTTTAGTAGCCTTCAAGAACACAGAATCACAAACATTTCCCTGCGGAAATGTATCATTAACATTACATTAAAACCCATTTTTGCCTTGTATTTTAGACGTTTTTCCGAAAATAGAAAAAAATTTATATATAACCGGGTTAAAATCTTTTTATTCTCTTCAGATCGCCCATGAGGTTCAATAGGTATATCCTTAGCGAGTTGAAATCAATATAAAAAAAATTCTTGTGCATTTCCTATGGTACCATTTCCACAGTCAACAATTAACTGAATATTGAGATCTATCAATTAGCTCCAAAAATGCCGTACAATTATGTTTACTCTGTGACATACTTGGGAGATAATGCTAACGAGCAAACTTAAAGAGAAACCAATCTTCAGAAATCAAAAATAATATTGTAAGGACAACCTGTATATACGTAAATATATAAGTATATTATTTGTTTTATGTATTTAAAATTCTTTTACTTGCTATCCTAAACAATTTTTTTTATAACTTGATTAATTTCATGCTCTCCTACGTTAAAACACTTTTACAATGAATAAGCGAACAAAACTAAAAACTACCTCCGTTTATTACTACCACTACTGTTGAATCGGCAACATCTAGTTTTTCGACGGCGTTTCAATAGATGTTCGATGCTACGACGAAGGTATTAATTCGTATAGTCGCCGCAACATATGGGATGACGCCTGTTACCGGGTAGGTATTCTCTAGGAGAGGGGTAAGGCGAGCATAACGGGGCGCATTGTCCTTACCCCGCAAGCGACGACCCCCTCTCGTCCGGCGTTGCGTATCTTATTAAATATTTCAATCAACGCTATAGTGGACTGTGTAAAATTCAAAATTTTACTTTGCGTCGCAACGCCGTTCAAAAACAAGAGAATTTTGTTGGTTTTAATTCTTTGTTGGTTTTAATTCTTACTACACGAACCTTATTGTCACGCCTAGGCATAATTAATACAACTCTCGCCAAACACCACTCTAGAGGAGATAGATTTTCATCCCGCACTAACACCAAGTCACCAATTTTCAAATTAATTTCAGAAAATTTCCATTTAGGTCGAAACTGAAGTTGGTTCAAATAATCTGTAGACCACCTTTTCCAAAACTCTGGTCGTAACCTTGCGCATTGTTGCCATACGGTAAGTGGATTTTCATTAATAGCGAGCACATCCTTTTCTGGAAATGCAGTCAATGGCTGCCCTATTAAGAAATGTCCCGGAGTCAGGCAAGACAAATCCGATATAGAAGACGATACCGGCTGAAGTGGTCTAGAGTTTAAAATAGCCTCTATTTGACTTAAAATAGTCGTTAAATATTTTTAATACTAGCCTCCCAAAGACCACCCCAGTGAGGACTTCCCCGAGGAATAAACTTCCAAGTTGACTTGATAGAAAGTCCTGAATTTCATTTGAATTTGTTTTAAAATACTTATACATATCATGTAATAAGTTATTAGCCCCTTTGAAATTTGTGGCGTTATCACTACTAATGGAGGCTGGATATCCCCGACGAGAAATAAACCGTTTTAAGGCTAAAATAAATGCTTCCGTTGAAAGGTTGGATACCAATTCAAGTTGTTGTCATACAAACAAATAAGGCGATATATGCCTTGGAAACCTTGGCCTTCCGCAACCTAGATTCCTTGACCATAAATGGTCCACCAAAGTCAATTCCTACATGTAGACGTATTAATTATGTTTTTTCAATAGGAAGACTTCCCATTAACTGTTTTGACATTTCGGCCTTGAATCTATGACACCTAACACAATTAAGTAAAACCTTTTTAATCGTTCTTAAACCCTTAAGCCGATGAAGTTCGTCTACCGTAAGAGGACCAGATGTTTTTACAATAATTTGTCTTTCTTTATATAGAACCCTAAGCACATATGCAATGCACCTTTGCATCCTAATGAATGACGAAAATCTACAAAAAATGTGGGAATTAATTTCAAACTTTACTTCAAAATGTGTTACAGATTTTTGCTCTGGCAACATTAACTTATCATCGTCGTTACCCTCTGTTTAACAGTCAGCTACAGTCCAATTTGGATCCGCTAAAAACTCAGGACCTTGCCACCAAATTTTACAAGCTGAAATAGATTCAGCACATAACCCCCTAGATATGTGATCAGCAGGATTTTCAGCAGGTAAGTCGTGTCTCCATAATACACCAGCTGATAAATACTGGATCTCCGATACCCTATTTGCTACAAAAGCGGTCCACCGCGAAGGAGATGCTTGAACCCATGCAAGAACAATTTTTGAATCAAAGAACATTTTTGAATCAAAGAACGTGCCAACAACAGAAACCCACACAATTCTAATCTAGGTAGCGACACTGTTTTAAGCGGTGCTACCCTAGATTTGGAACAAACTAAGTTACATGATACCTTATCATTTAAGTATAACGCCCTAACATATAAACAAGCCCTGTAAGCTTGCATTGATGCATCTGAAAACCCAATTAATTGTATAGACACAATTTTTCCTTTATCAAATATACACCTAGCTATTGATATTTTTTTTAATAATGGTAAGTTGTTATAGAATTTCACCCGATCCCGCAATAAGTCTTCTGGTAACTTCTGATCCCATTCAATTTTTAAGTACCATAGCTTTTGCATCATTACTTTTGCCACAATAATTATTGGTCCCACATATCCCATTGGGTCAAATATTTGCGCAATAACTGAGAGTACCTCACGTTTTGTAAAACCTTTTTTTGCATCTAAATTTGGAACCGATATTTGAAAAGAATCAGAAATTGAATCCCAAGAAAGTCCTAACACCTTTGAGCTTGAATTATCCGGTTGAAATATAATTTGATCTCCCTTTTGAGACGAACGAAGTAAACATCTGATATTTGAATTGAACTTGTGAAGATAGAATCCTGCGGATTTTAATAATTCTGTGAGTTCCTTTTGCAGCAACAGCAATTCATCAGAAGAGTTAGTGCCACCCAATATGTCATCAACATATGTTTGTTTTAACAAAGTCTCAGCTGCCAAGGGATAAACGTGTTGATTTTGATTAGCCAATTCCACCAAAGTAAGAGTTGCCAAGAAAGGAGCGCAATTTGTTCCATAAGTCACAGTTTGTAATTCAAGATGACGAATTTCTTCCGAAGGAACATCCCCCCACACAATGTTTTGCAATATTCGATCCCGACAGTCCACTTTGATGCTCCTGTACATTTTTTGAATATCTGCCGGTTGAACTGGACTACCCTTTAACATTATATCATTTAAACTTAACCCAGAAGTGGTTTTCATGGATCCTTCAAACACCACCCGATATTTCGTCGTGAGTTTATCTTCTCCAACCACACAATGATGAGGAAAATAGTATCTACCCTCAGGTGAAAATCCTATGTTCTGATCAACAAATCTAGCATGTCCCAAAGAAACATACTCATGAATGAATACCTTATATTCCTCCTTTAACCTTGAATCTTGTTATGTTGGGGCAATTTAAATTGTTTCAAATTGACCAACACATCTTTTTTGTATGTTTGTTGCTATTAAAAACACTTATTCTGTTTAAAAATGACTATTTTATGTATATGTTTGACAAGTGGACTGTATTATATTTTTGACAACAACTAATTCTAAATGACAGTAAAAAGTTCCATTGCATATTTGAAACAGTGTTACAGGATGTTAACAAATATGCGTTTAACAAATCTCTTGATAACCGTGTCGCAAGAGAGAAAAACCTGTGAGTGGCCCCACTCAGTGAATCTCCTAACATATTTGCAGTGTAATTAGGTTTAAATGGTAACCTAACCTCAAATTCACGTGAATCAATCCTTTTAGTAGTGTTAACATAAATATCCTCACACACCCTATCATCCGAAGTCAGATGTCTTTTCGAAGATACCTCCTCCAACCTCCAAAATTGTGGAATAAGGATATCTAAATTTGGAGTCGATGTAAACAAGGAGACGCATATATTGGAATTTACATTTTGTAAGGAAACACTTCCACCGATTACCCAACCAAAACGAGTGTTAGTTAATGCTGGGAGGTGTTCTCCTAACCTCAATATACCTGGTTGCACAATTTCAAAATACACGTCAGCACCTAACAACAGATCTATGTCCCCAGACATGTAGAATCTTCTATCCGCCAACTCCAAGTCATTTGGAATGTTCCACCCATTGATATTGACCGAAGTCTGTGGTAAAGGGCAAGTTATTTATTTAAGACCCCACAAGTATATTTTTTTATAAAGAGCATAGGGTGTGGTTTAACCGCCAAAATTATAATTTTGATTTTGCAATAGAGTTTTTTTATAAAAATAAAGAAGTTTAAATTTTATTTGATCAATATACAACAAATAATATTTGTTGTGAAACGAAACCTACAAGGTTTACTACTATTACGAAACCAAACGAATCAATATATTAACCGAACCAGCACAAAAACGATTGAGTGGTCATTTCAAGCAAATGCCGGAAAACCACGAGATCACACATTAGCATTACTAACAATACATGCAATTAAATTTAGGATATTTTTATATTAGGACACGTCTTAGACAAGTAGGTATAGTTTATTTACTGATTGTACGAGGGTTTTTATTGGATTTTGGTATTTAACAACATTATTATTTTATTATATTTATGGGTTAACCAGGTACAGTCTTTAAGGAAAAATTTGATACGACTATTAAAGGGTAAGGTCGGGTGAGCTGCCCATCCTTTGGACAATGGCGTAGGTACTAAAATATATTTATCTGGATGGGGGACTTAACAAAATGAAAAATTCATTGAACTTTTATTGTTTATTGTTATTGTAATTTTATTAAACATGTCCTATGATAATAATTTTTACTTAACATCATACAATTATTATTTTGAATTATCTGTTATCATTGCCAACAAAACTAAAATGTCGCAAATAAATGTATTTTTCTAAGATTGAATGAACAATAACTAATAAATTCGATATGGATAGTATGATATTTCAATGTCGACAAACTTGGAAATTAAATTGTTCTAAATTTTAAATGTTTGAAAACAGTATTGCCAATTTTTTACGGCAAATCACCTTTATGAAGTGTAGTTTTGTGGCATAACCGACGGATTACTGGTTTTAAATATACACGGGATTTTGTTTAAATTAGGAGAGCCCTTGTTTAACCAGACTCGTGGGTTGACATATTATAGTGACAATATCGAAAAACTAGTCCATTCTTAAGTTAAGTTGTAATTTTAGTGTTGGAATGAAAGTCAAATCTCCATAAAATAAACTGAATAGAATTTACCAGCCATACATGTTTCGGGACTAGACCAGTTCCATCATCAGTGGCAAGTCAACAATCGAAAAAAACTTTTCACTAAGACATACAATATCCTGGTCCAAAAATTCCATCGAAGTCACTTTATGGAATTTTTTTTTAATTTATTTAAATAATTTTCATTATTTATCACACATCAGGGCCTAATTAAAATACTGTCGATGGTATTTTGGACAAGTAATTTCAAAAGCTTGAATAACACGTCGGAAATCAATTGCAAATTACCGAGAAACTTTTTAACTAGAATACATTTGTTTTGTAAATAAAAGAGTTCATCCTCCACCCCGTTGTTACGCCTCTAAAAAAAAATTGGAGTTTGGTATAGTTGTAAATTACGTACCTTCAGTTATCCGGATTTTCCCTTTTTAAAGTACCTACTTTTCGAATTAAAATTTGACCCGAATACCTGCATTTAGTTTTACCTATTTATCTTCTTTCAGGTTATTTCATTTTGTATTTTCCTGATTGGCTGAATCAACAGGCAGGTAGACACTAGGAACATAAGAAATTCCTGGACACAATTCCAAAATGTGTTAGTGTACTTTGTTAATTTCGTGAGAAAGCTTGTCTTGTAAATTACAACAAACTAATAATCATGTGTGACATATCATTGCCCGGTTCGTCAAGCGAGAGTGCTGTTAGTGTTGTACCTCTTGCATCATTGTCAAGACAGAGTGATGATAGTGTTGTACCTCTTGCATCATTGCTCGGTTCGTTAAGGGTGAGTGCTGATAGTGCTGTACATCTTCCACCATTGCACGGTTCGTCAAGCAAGAGTGCTATTAGAGTTGTACCTATTGCATCATTGCTCGCTTCGCCAAGCGAGAGTGCTGTTGGTGTTGTACCTCTTGTATCATTCTTCGATTGGTCAAGCGTGAGGGCTGATAGTGTTGTACCTCTCGCATCATTGCATGGTTCGTCAAGCGAGAGTGCTGCTAATAGTGTTGTACCTCTAGCATCATTGCATGGTTCGTCAAGCGAGAATGCTGTTAGTGTTTTACCTCTTGGTCGTGAAGAAACTATAGCAAGAAATCATTGAAAATACTCGTCTACATGTGTGAAATGTATAAATCCAGAGGTGGTGTGCTGCAACAAATTGGGACAAACAGGAATTAGAACAGTAATTAAAGTTTTTTTAGTTGTAAGTAAATAAATACCTGTTATAGAATGTTTATGATTACCCTGTTGAAAATACCGTATAGAATCATATTAAAACTTGATCTGGATCTATAAGTATCTATAAGTGAATGTAGGTTTTAATCTGGCTTTGACAAGCTCTATGTTATTTTAATAGTAATCTTATATGATTCAATATGGTTTGGGTTTATTTGGATATACATATAAAACACATCAATGGAATTGTATTGGTCTCTATAAGTTTTAAATATGATTAGATCTAATATGCCATTACAGATTCAAAACAAAGTGGGTTTTATACGGATTTAATAGGTTAAAATGAATAGTGTTTAATATGGAATTACTGAATAAAAATTGCCATAAAACGAATTGGTTTCAATATGGATTAATAAGAAATTCTTTATTTGGGAATTGTTGGTTTCAATAAGGCATTCCAAATCAAATGTTTAATTTGGTTTTATCAGTTTGAATTAGTTTTTATGCGGCATAAAACTGCTTATTTCAATTGCGTTTAATATGGAAGTACTGAATAAAAATTACCATGGAACGAATTGGTTCAATATGGATTAATAAGAAATTCTTTATTTGGAATTTATTGGTTTCAATAAGGTATTCCAAATCAAATGTATAATTTGGTTTTATCAGTTTGAATTCGTTTTTATGCGGCATAAAACAGCTTATTTCAATTGCGTTTAATATGGAAGTACTGAATAAAAATTACCATGAAACGAATTGGTTTCAATATGGATTAATAAGAAATTCTGTATTTGGAATTTATTGGTTTCAATAAGGTATTCCAAATCAAATGTTTAATTTGGTTTTATCAGTTTGAATTAGTTTTTATGCGGCATAAAACTGCTTATTTCAATTGCGTTTAATATGGAAGTACTGAATAAAAATTACCATGGAACGAATTGGTTTCAATATGGAGTAATAAGAAATTCTTTATTTGAAATTTATTGGTTTCCATAAGGTATTCCAAATCAAATGTTTAATTTGGTTTTATCAGTTTCAATTAGTTTTTATGCGGCATAAAACTGCTTATTTCAATTGCGTTTAATATGGAAGTACTGAATAAAAATTACCATGAAACGAATTGGTTTCAATATGGATTAATAAGAAATTCTTTATTTGAAATTTATTGGTTTCCATAAGGTATTCCAAATCAAAGGTTTAATTTGGTTTTATCAGTTTGAATTAGATTTTCTGCGGCATAAAACTGCTTATTTCAATTGCGTTTAATATGGAAGTACTGAATAAAAATTACCATGAAACGAATTGGTTTCAATATGGATTAATAAGAAATTCTGTATTTGGAATTTATTGGTATCAATAAGGTATTCCAAATCAAATGTTTAATTTGGTTTTATCAGTTTGAATTAGTTTTTATGCGGCATGAAACTGCTTATTTCAATTGCGTTTAATATGGAAGTACTGAATAAAAATTACCATGGAACGAATTGGTTTCAATATGGATTAATAAAAAATTCTTTATTTGGAATTTATTGGTTTCAATAAGGTATTCCAAATCAAATGTTTAATTTGGTTTTATCAGTTTGAATTAGTTTTTATGCGGCATAAAACTGCTTATTTTAATTGCTTTTAATGTGGAAGTACTGAATAAAAATTACCATGGAACGAATTGGTTTCAATATGGATTAATAAGAAATTCTTTATTTGGAATTTATTGGTTTCAATAAGGTATTCCAAATCAAATGTATAATTTGGTTTTATCAGTTTGAATTCGTTTTTATGCGGCATAAAACAGCTTATTTCAATTGCGTTTAATATGGAAGTACTGAATAAAAATTACCATGAAACGAATTGGTTTCAATATGGATTAATAAGAAATTCTGTATTTGGAATTTATTGGTTTCAATAAGGTATTCCAAATCAAATGTTTAATTTGGTTTTATCAGTTTGAATTAGTTTTTATGCGGCATAAAACTGCTTATTTCAATTGCGTTTAATATGGAAGTACTGAATAAAAATTACCATGGAACGAATTGGTTTCAATATGGAGTAATAAGAAATTCTTTATTTGAAATTTATTGGTTTCCATAAGGTATTCCAAATCAAATGTTTAATTTGGTTTTATCAGTTTCAATTAGTTTTTATGCGGCATAAAACTGCTTATTTCAATTGCGTTTAATATGGAAGTACTGAATAAAAATTACCATGAAACGAATTGGTTTCAATATGGATTAATAAGAAATTCTTTATTTGAAATTTATTGGTTTCCATAAGGTATTCCAAATCAAAGGTTTAATTTGGTTTTATCAGTTTGAATTAGATTTTCTGCGGCATAAAACTGCTTATTTCAATTGCGTTTAATATGGAAGTACTGAATAAAAATTACCATGAAACGAATTGGTTTCAATATGGATTAATAAGAAATTCTGTATTTGGAATTTATTGGTATCAATAAGGTATTCCAAATCAAATGTTTAATTTGGTTTTATCAGTTTGAATTAGTTTTTATGCGGCATGAAACTGCTTATTTCAATTGCGTTTAATATGGAAGTACTGAATAAAAATTACCATGGAACGAATTGGTTTCAATATGGATTAATAAAAAATTCTTTATTTGGAATTTATTGGTTTCAATAAGGTATTCCAAATCAAATGTTTAATTTGGTTTTATCAGTTTGAATTAGTTTTTATGCGGCATAAAACTGCTTATTTTAATTGCTTTTAATGTGGAAGTACTGAATAAAAATTACCATGGAACGAATTGGTTTCAATATGGATTAATAAGAAATTCTTTATTTGGAATTTATTGGTTTCAATAAGGTATTCCAAATCAAATGTTTAATTTGGTTTTATCAGTTTGAATTAGTTTTTATGCGGCATGAAACTGCTTATTTCAATTGCGTTTAATATGGAAGTACTGAATAAAAATTACCATGGAACGAATTGGTTTCAATATGGATTAATAATTAATTAATACGGGTGGTGAGAAACATGCTGTTAAAATAGTCACCTGCGGAGAACCTTCAACGCTATCACCTTTAGAAAAGCCGAACGTTGAATCCGGTACTACCACATCTGTTTCGCAGCAGGTAACATCTATTCCAAGAACTCTGGATAGTCACGTAAAATTACGTACAAAATCACTGTCGATATCATCTGACTCAGATATTTATCCGGGCAAAAGAGATCGAGAAGGAAATACACCTAACAAGAGTGATTTATTTAAAAAAACTAAATTTAATAAACCTTTGACACGTTCAAACTCAACATTCAAGTAAGTGTTTGTGTCTGTGGGTGCAAGTATGTCCTGTCCACTTTGATAGCAGATATTCTTGATATATAGGAATAGTTTTTTTCTCGTGCTCGATGTTTTAAAGTATTTCAAATTTATGTCTTAAAAATTTAAACATGTAAATTGCTATCTGATTTATGTCGAAAAATATTGAATTCTTCATTGATCTTTAATGTAACTTTGAAACAGGATTAATTAATATTAAGAATTTGCAGTTGCTATATTTTCATTGTTATTATTTTGTTTCCGTATTTTTGTTAAGTCATTATGGCTAGTGTTGAACTATTAAAGATAGGACATTTAAATGTAAGGTCTTTATTTACGGGTTTTGACCATCTAGTCCGGTTAGTCTGTGAAAATCAGTTTGATATTTTTTGCGTCACCGAAACATGGTTAAATAAAGACTTGTCCTCGGACTTAGTTCACATTCCAGGGTACAAGTTATTGCGAAGAGATCGTGACGGCAGAGGCGGTGGGGTGGGAATTTATTTGCGTTCAGAGTTTGAACATAATATTGTTTTAAATGACTTTGGTTGTCCTGAAGGCATAGAGAATATGTGGTGTTCTATAAAATGTAATAAACATAATTTTTTGCTTGGAGTTATATACCGAGTGCCATCTAGCAATTCGAAGATTTTTGTTGATTATCTTGATAATATTCTTTCTTTCATTACACCTCAATTCGATGAAGTTATTTTCGTGGGAGACATAAACATTGATGTTACATCCCCTAATTTAGTAACTGATTGCACTGAGTCCTATAATTTTTCACAAGTTATACAGGAACCCACTCGTGTTACTGAATTTTCACTGAGACTAATAGATGTAATCTTTTTAAATAACATTAATATTTTAATTGAATCTGGTACGCTTGATGCCGACCTTATATCAGATCATAAAGCGGTATTCTGCACACTAAGCATTTCCATGCCAAAAAGGCAACCTAAATATGTAACTTACCGAGATTTTAAAAATATTTGTCCACAGTCTTTTGAGTTAGATTTAATTTCATTAGAGTTTGATAGAATTTATTATATAAATGATATTAACGATAAAATTAGTATGATAAATTATCTGATTATTGCACTCTTCGATAAACATGCGCCAATCAAAACATCCCTTATAACAAAGCCATCAGCACCGTGGATAACAAGTAATATTAAGCAAATGATTCATATTAGGAATAAGGCGTTAACAAAGTTTAAAAAATCCAGACGACCGGCTGACTGGTTAGATTATAAAACCATAAGGAATTTCATTGTTGGTGCTATCAGACGTGAAAAAATTGCCTACCTAAATTATTGTCAAAGAAGTACGAACAAAAAAGACATATGGAATGCATTATACAAATTGAATATTCGTAATAAGAGTGTTACTGATATCCCAGGACACTTGAACAATGCAGATAACTTTAACGATTACTTTTTATCAGTCTTTAGTCCCGGTGGTAGTTGTGCAATGACTAGCTCTGACTACTCCAGATTTGAAATTCTCCATAAAATTTTCTACAATGCAAGAAGTTTCTAATATAGTACTGTCTTTGAAATCCGATGCATATGGTCATGACGATATTAATGCCTTTATGTTAAAGATGTGTCTTCCTCATATTTGTCCTCACATTACTCACATAATGAATTGTTGCATTGAATCGGGTTGTTATCCAGATATTTGGAAATTGTCCTTAATACGTCCTCTATCAAAAACCACTAATCCTGTTTCTTATTCTGACTTTCGCCCGATAAGTCTACTCTGAATTATATGCGTAATTTAAGACGTGTTTCTTTTATATCATCTACACTCCTCGTAAGAAATGGATTATTTTACAAAAATATTATTACTTAGTAAAGATTATTTACATAGCCAAACCAAATACATTTCTTTTACTTTTACCAAGAAAATGGCAGTGATCTGATCTTGGCTATTACATATAGTGGACTGTGTAAAATTCAAAATTTTACTTTGCGTCGCAACGCCGTTCAAAAACAAGAGAATTTTGTTGGTTTTAATTCTTTGTTGGTTTTAATTCTTACTAAACGAACCTTATTGTCACGCCCAGGCATAATTAATACAACTCTCGTCAAACACCACTCTAGAGGAGATAGATTTTCATCCCTCACTAACACCAAGTCACCAATTTTCAAATTAATTTCAGAAAATTTCCATTTAGGTCGAAACTGAAGTTGTTTCAAATAATCTGTAGACCACCTTTTCCAAAACTCTGGTCGTAGCCTTGCGCATTGTTGCCATACGGTAAGTGGATTTTCATTAATAGCGAGCACATCCTTTTCTGGAAATGCAGTCAATGGCTGCCCTATTAAGAAATGTCCCGGAGTCAGACAAGACAAATCCGATATAGAAGACGATACCGGCTGAAGTGGTCTAGAGTTTAAAATAGCCTTTATTTGACTTAAAATAGTCGTTAAACATTCAAAATTCAAAACTGCGTGCTCAATAACGCTCCTGAGGTGGTATTTAGTACTTTTAATACCAGCCTCCCAAAGACCACCCCAGTGAGGACTTCCGCGAGGAATAAACTTCCAAGTTACACCCTGACTTGATAGAAAGTCCTGAATTTCATTTGAATTTGTTTAAAAATACTTATACATATCATTTAATAAGTTATTAGCCCATTTGAAATTTGTGGCGTTATCACTACTAATCGAGGCTGGATATCCCCGACGAGAAATAAACCGTTTTAAGGCTAACATAAATGCTTCCGTTGAAAGGTTGGATACCAATTCAATGTGGATTGCCTTAGTTGCCATACAAACAAATAAGGCGATATATGCCTTGGAAACCTTGGCCTTCCGCAACCTAGATTCCTTGACCATAAATGGTCCACCAAAGTCAATTCCTACATGTAGGAATGGACGTATTAATTCTGTTTTTTCAATAGGAAGACTTCCCATTAACTGTTTTGACATTGCGGCCTTGAATCTATGACACCTAACACAATTAAGTAAAACCTTTTTAATCGTTCTTAAACCCTTAACTATCCAAACCCTTCGACGCAAACTATTAAGAACAGATTGCGGGCCAGAATGTCCCAACCGTTTGTGTTCGTATTCGATTAATAATCTGCTGACATGGCAATCAGGATACAAAATAATTGGAGGTTTCGCGTCATATGGAAGACATGCGTTGCATAGACGACCACCTACTCTCAATATTTTATTTGAATCTAAAAATGGATTTAACGTCAGAATAGAACTTCTATTTAACATTTTATTTTCCTTCAGATGAAACATTTCTTCTGAAAAGTGTTCCATTTGAGTCACCCAGAAAATGCGTTGAAGAGCCGATGAAGTTCGTCTACCGTAAGAGGACCAGATGTTTTTACAATATTTTGTCTTGCGTTATATAGAACCCTAAGCAGATATGCAATGCACCTTTGCATCCTAATGAATAACGAAAATCTACTAAAAATGTGGGAATTAATTTCAACCTTTACTTCAAAATGTGTTACAGATTCTTGCTCTGGCAACATTAACTTATCATCCTCGATACCCTCTGTTTTACAGTCAGCTACAGTCCAATTTGGATCCGCTAAAAACTCAGGACCTTGCCACCAAATTTTACAAGCTGAAATAGATTCAGCACATAACCCCCTAGATATGTGATCAGCAGGATTCTCAGCAGGTAAGTGGTGTCACCATAATACACCAGCTGATAAATCCTGGATCTCCGATACCCTATTTGCTACAAAAGCGGTCTACCGCGAAGGAGATGCTTGAACCCATGCAAGAACAATTTTTGAATCAAAGAACATAACTATGTTATCAAAGTTGACATCCATGCATGATGCCACCCTGTGACACATACGTGCCAACAACAGAAACCCACACAATTCTAATCTAGGTAGCGACACTGTTTTAAGCGGTGCTACCCTAGATTTGGAACAAACTAAGTTACATGATACTTTATCATTTAAGTATAACGCCCTAACATATAAACAAGCCCCGTAAGCTTGCATTGATGCATCTGAAAACCCAATTAATTGTATAGACACAATTTTTCCTTTATCAAATATACATCTAGCTATTGATAATTTTTTTAATAATGGTAAGTTGTTATAGAATTTCACCCGATCCCGCAATAAGTCTTCTGGTAACTTCTGATCCCATTCAATTTTTAAGGACCATAGCTTTTGCATCATTATTTTTGCCACAATAATTATTGGTCCCACATATCCCATTGGGTCAAATATTTGTGCAATAACTGAGAGTACCTCACGTTTTGTAAAACCTTTTTTTGCATCTAAATTTGGAACCGATATTTGAAAAGAATCAGAAATTGAATCCCAAGAAAGTCCTAACACCTTTGAGCTTGAATTATCCGGTTGAAATATAATTTGATCTCCCTTTTGAGACGAACGAAGTAAATATCTGATATTTGAATTGAACTTGTGAAGATAGAATCCTGCGGATTTTAATAATTCTGTGAGTTCCTTTTGCAGCAACAGCAATTCATTAGAAGAGTTAGTGCCACCCAATATGTCATCAACATATGTTTGTTTTAACAAAGTCTCAGCTGCCAAGGGATAAACGTGTTGATTTTGATTAGCCAATTCCACCAAAGTAATAGTTGCCAAGAAAGGAGCGCAATTTATTCCATAAGTCACAGTTTGTAATTCAAGATGACGAATTTCTTCCGAAGGAACATCCCTCCACACAATGTTTTGCAATATTCGATCCCGACAGTCAACTTTGATGCTCCTGTACATTTTTTGAATATCTGCCGGTTGAACTGGACTACCCTTTAACATTATATCATTTAAACTTAACCCAGAAGTGGTTTTCATGGATCCGTCAAAAACCACCCGATATTTCGTCGTGAGTTTATCTTCTCCAACCACACAATGATGAGGAAAATAGTATCTACCCTCAGGTGAAAATCCTATGTTCTGATCAACAAATCTAGCATGTCTCAAAGAAACATACTCATGAATGAATACCTTATATTCCTCCTTTAACCTTGAATCTTGTTATGTTGGGGCAATCTAAATTGTTTCAAATTGACCAACACATCTTTTTTGTATGTTTGTTGCTATTAAAAACACTTATTCTGTTTAAAAATGACTATTTTATGTATATGTTTGACAAGTGGACTGTATTATATTTTTGACAACAATTAATTCTTAATGACAGTAAAAAGTTCCATTGCATATTAGAAACAGTGTTACAGGATGTTAACAAATATGCGTTTAACAAATCTCTTAATAACCGTGTCTCAAGAGAGAAAAACCTGTGAGTGGTCCCACTCAGTGAATCTCCTAACATATTTGCAGTGTAATTAGGTTTAAATGGTAACCTACCCTCAAATTCACCTGAATCAATCCTTTTAGTAGTGTTAACATAAATATCCTCACACACCCTATCATCCGAAGTCAGATGTTTTTTCGCAGATACCTGCTCCAACCTCCAAAATTGTGGAATAAGGATATCTAAATTTGGAGTCGATGTAAACAAGGAGACGCATATATTGGAATTTAAATTTTGTAAGGAAACACTTCCACCGATTACCCAACCAAAACAAGTGTTAGTTAATGCTGGGAGGTGTTCTCCTAACCTCAATATACCTGGTTGCACAATTTCAAAATACACGTCATCACCTAACAACAGATCTATGTCCCCAGACATGTAGAATCTTCTATCCGCCAACTCCAAGTCATTTGGAATGTTCCACCCATTGATATTGACCGAAGTCTGTGGTAAAGGGCAAGTTATTTATTTAAGACCCCACAAGTGAATTTTTTTATAAAGAGCATAGGGTGTGGTTTAACCGCCAAAATTATAATTTAGATTTTGCAATAGATTTTTTTTTATAAAAATAAAGAAGTTTAAATTTTATTTGATCAATATACAACAAATAATATTTGTTGTGAAACGAAACCTACAAGGTTTACTACTATTACGAAACCAAACGAATCAATATATTAACCGAACCAGCACAAAAACGATTGAGTGGTCATTTCAAGCAAATGCCGGAAAACCACGAGATCACACATTAGCATTACTAACAATACATGCAATTAAATTTAGGATATTTTTATATTAGGAAACGTCTTAGACAAGTAGGTATAGTTTATTTACTGATTGTACGAGGGTTTTTATTGGATTTTGGTATTTAACAACATTATTATTTTATTATATTTATGGGTTAAACAGGTACAGTCTTTAAGGAAAAATTTGATACGACTATTAAAGGGTAAGGTCGGGTGAGCTGCCCATCCTTTGGACAATGGCGTAGGTACTAAAATATATTTATCTGGATGGGGGACTTAACAAAATGAAAAAATTCATTGAACTTTTATTGTTTATTGTTATTGTAATTTTATTAAACATGTCCTATGATAATAATTTTTACTTAACATCATACAATTATTATTTTGAATTATCTGTTATCATTGCCAACAAAACTAAAATGTCGCAAATAAATGTATTTTTCTAAGATTGAATGAACAATAACTAATAAATTCGATATGGATAGTATGATATTTCAATGTCAACTAACTTGGAAATTAAATTGTTCTAAATTTTAAATGTTTGAAAACAGTATTGCCAATTTATTACGGCAAATCACCTTTATGAAGTGTAGTTTGTGGCATAACCGACGGATTACTGGTTTTAAATATACACGGGATTTTGTTTAAATTAGGAGAGCCCTTGTTTAACCAGACTCGTGGGTTAACATATTATAGTGACAATATAGAAAAACTAGTCCATTCTTAAGTTAAGTTGTATGTTTAGTGCTGGAATGAAAGTCAAATCTCCATAAAATAAGCTTAATAGAATTTACCAGCCATACATGTTTCGGGACTAGACCAGTTCCATCATCAGTGGCAAGTCAAGAATCGAAAAAAACTTTTCACTAAGACATACAATATCCTGGTCCAAAAATTCCATCGAAGTCACTTTATGGAATTTTTTTTTAATTTATTTAAATAAATTTCATTATTTATCACACATCAGGGCCTAATAAAAATACTTTCGATGGTATTTTGGACAAGTAATTTCTAAAGCTTGAATAACACGTCGGAAATCAATTGCAAATTACCCAGAAACTTTTTAACTAGAATACATTTGTTTTGTAAATAAAAGAGTTCATCCTCCACCCCGTTGTTACGCCTCTGAAAAAAAAATTGGAGTTTG
This sequence comes from Apoderus coryli, assembly GCA_911728435.2. Taxonomy (NCBI): domain Eukaryota; kingdom Metazoa; phylum Arthropoda; class Insecta; order Coleoptera; family Attelabidae; genus Apoderus; species Apoderus coryli. The sequence goes on along the minus strand of OU452204.1, from coordinate 1,050,525 downwards.
GTATAGTTGTAAATTACGTACCTACAGTTATCCGGATTTTACCTTTTTAAAGTACCTACTTTTCGAATTAAAATTTGACCCGAATACCTGCATTTAGTTTTACCTATTTATCTTCTTTCAGGTTATTTCATTTTGTATTTTCCTGATTGGCTGAATCAACAAGCAGGTAGACACTAGGAACATAATAAATTCCTGGACACAATTCCAAAATGTGTTAGTGTACTTTGTTAATTTCGTGAGAAAGCTTGTCTTGTAAATTACAACAAACTATTAATCATGTGTGACATATCATTGCCCGGTTCGTCAAGCGAGAGTGCTGTTAGTGTTGTACCTCTTGCATCATTGTCAAGACAGAGTGATGATAGTGTTGTACCTCTTGCATCATTGCTCGGTTCGTTAAGGGTGAGTGCTGATAGTGCTGTACATCTTCCACCATTGCACGGTTCGTCAAGCAAGAGTGCTATTAGAGTTGTACCTATTGCATCATTGCTCGCTTCGCCAAGCGAGAGTGCTATTGGTGTTGTACCTCTTGTATCATTCTTCGATTGGTCAAGCGTGAGGGCTGATAGTGTTGTACCTCTCGCATCATTGCATGGTTCGTCAAGCGAGAGTGCTGCTAATAGTGTTGTACCTCTAGCATCATTGCATGGTTCGTCAAGCGAGAATGCTGTTAGTGTTTTACCTCTTGGTCGTGAAGAAACTATAGCAAGAAATCATTGAAAATACTCGTCTACATGTGTGAAATGTATAAATCCAGAGGTGGTGTGCTGCAACAAATTGGGACAAACAGGAGTTAGAACAATAATAAAAGTTTTTTTAGTTGTAAGTAAATAAATACCTGTTATAGAATGTTTATGATTAAGTACCTACAAATAGATATTAAGTATATTTTTAAATGGAATTTAATTTGAACAATTCAAACAATGTTAATGTATACATTTTATGTAAAAATAGGTAACTATAAAAAATAAAACAATATTTTTAAGTAGATATGTGTGTTTCCCTTTTATTACCTCAACAGCGCTATCCATAATATTATATAGTGCAGGTTTTAACAGATCCTATCATAAACTACTACATATAAAAGAATTGTAATATCTATCTATTTACACATATTAATAAAATTTAGTTTTTGTATACGACCTACTGTACACTTATTTTTTTATCTATATTGTATTGCTCATCCCGTTTATACCTATTTAAATTGCTTCAGGTATTTTATGAAATTTATTTAATACCCCTCTATTCATTTTGTGTTATTTTAAAGCCCATTCTGATACCTAACCCGGGGTTAGCGTGTTCAATGTCAAATTTTTGGAATTGTGAGATCAAACATAAACTGCTGTAAATCTTTATGCTGTGTCACAACTATGAAATATTATTCCATATTTCGAATAAGTTTAGGAAATATATATTTTTTACTTTTTGACCCCTTTTCCTCTATTTACGAACGCCTATGAAAACAAGTTATTTATAAAACATTTTATAGGTTATATTCTATCTCTTTTGACTCGCTAGCTCAGCGATTTATTTTGTGTTTTGTTTGGAAAAGAAACTGGATTGTTTTGTGTTTTTAATTAAACTTATATTATTATGTAACAAATTAAATAGTAAGTTCAACAAACAACACATTATTGATTATTAAAGATTATTTACATAGCCAAACCAAATACATTTCTTTTACTTTTACCAAGAAAATGGCAGTGATCTGATCTTGGCTATTACCTATAGTCGTTGATTGAAATATTTAATAAGATTCGGAACGCTGGTATCTTTTTCGTGCTTTGCTGAACTGCACTAACGCATCTGTGAACGGGCAAACTAAGTTCTTATTCAAGACACAACTGTATCGATCGATCTACGACACTGAAAGTTGGGTATTGCGGTACAATAGCAACAGATGGCATAGCGGCGTTCTGCCCCATTCGTTCATTTCGTTAATGAGACGTTGCCGTGAGTAGATTTTTTTCTTTTATTCTCTAAAGATTCTCTAGATTCCTTGAATACTTTTATTAAAAATATCGTTGACTGAAATATTTTCCTTTAATAAATGAGATAATATAACATGTAAGATCCCTAATATATTTATTATACAATTTCATTCTTAATTTATAAACGATTAAATAATACGAAATAAATTATCCATCATCAAAGTGGAGTGTCAGTTTCAAATAAAAGAAAACAAACAAAAACTTTCAAAGTCAACTCCACAAAATCTTTAATTTAGTTATGGAAAAGGAAACTAGTTTCGGCTCAACAAGCCATCATCAGTCCTACAATAAAGATAAAAACGAACACATAAGAGAAAAAAAAATAAATTAATAAATAAAACGTACAACGGGCAACAAATCTATACATAAGTTCATAAGGTAAAAAACTTACCATTCTCACAAAAACATCCGTGTAGAAAAAATATCAAACATGAATATAAATAACTAACATTACACGAAAACAAACACCTGTGTTGAGTAAATAAATAAAATAGGAATTTTAATACATCCAAGACCAGATTCAAATATATCAAAAGGAAAAAACGAAAAACGTTTAACCTTTTTCTATAAGTACAGTATGTCCAAAAAGAATTGAATTGAACTGGACTGAAATTCTAAACAATCGTAAAAATAGTAAATTTAAATGAGGCAAGCACAAACAGCATTAAAGAGGGGCACAAGAATTGAACACGTTACAAATTAAAGAGTGAATTAATAATAGGGGACTCAATGAAAGATGTTTGGTCATTCAAGCAAGTGACACTGTTATTTGACTTAGCCTTCATGATCTCCAAAAACTACACTACACCCTAATATAAATTTTACAATTGAATTCGAATCTAACAACAAACTTCCGTTTTTGGACATTTGGATTATTAGAGATGTTCTAGCTCATCGTTTTGAGTTTGAGGTATATAGGAAACCGACCACAACTGACACTTTGATTCCTTTTAAATCTAACCACCCGTTTAGTCATAAGTTCACTTCTTTCAACTGTTTGTTTCATAGGGCTTTTTCTTTACCACTTAGTGGTGATGGGTTTGAGAGAGAGATTAATGTGATTAAACAATTAGCACATAATAATGGATAACCTCTTCCAACCATTATGAAACTATATTTTAGATTCTATACAAGATTTAGACTTTCCGTTACGGTTGTAAGTCCTCTTGTGAAAAACATAAGATATGTCTCTCTTACTTATACCGGTAGCTATTGTCTTAAGATTGCTAAAATGATAAGAAGTAGTATTCCGGATATTGTCGTTAGTTTTAGAACTGTTAACAACGTTAGCCTTCGTCTAGTGAATTCTAAAGATAGAACAAATTTTTTGAAATGTTCGGGAGTATATAGACTTTCTTGTCAGGACTGTAATAGCATTTATATCGGCCAATCTGGCCGTAGGATCCTTACGAGAATCAAGGAACATTTGTATTATTACAACCGTTATAAGAATACTGATATTTTTAATACTCCATCTACTTTTGCAAACCATCTAATCGCGACAAATCACAACTTCGATGTGTTGAATAACTCAACGTTATTACATAGGTGTAATAAGGGCTCCCGTTTAAATTATTTGGAGATTTTGGAGATCATGAAGGCTAAGTCAAATAACAGTGTCACTTGCTTGAATGACCAAACATCTTTCATTGAGTCCCCTATTATTAATTCACTCTAAATATTTAAATAATTGTTATTAGTTGTAAGCAAAATATGTTTTGGACAAAAATTAGGACAAGGGACGATGACCGAAGAACAGAACAGAACGACAGACGATACGAACTACACGTAATTAATTAATAAAGAAAATATAAATGAAGTAGTCTGTCTTTAATTTATAAAGTAACGTTATGGAACAACAAGTTCCCAAATGAAATCTAAATTTATTACAATCTTTCATTGAGTCCCCTATTATTAATTCACTATTTAATTTGTAACGTGTTCAATTTTTGTGCCCCTCTTTAATGCTGTTTTTGCTTGCCTCATTTAAATTTACTATTTTTACGATTCTTTAGAATTTCAGTCCAGTTCAATTCAATTCTTTTTGGACATACTGTACTTATATAGAAAAAGGTTAAACGTTTTTCGTTTTTTCCTTTTGATATATTTGAATCTGGTCTTGGATGTATTAAAATTCTTATTTTATTTATTTACTCAACACAGGTGTTTGTTTTCTTGTAATGTTAGTTATTTATATTCATGTTTGATATTTTTTCTACACGGATGTTTTTGTGAGAATGGTAAGTTTTTTACCTTATGAACTTATGTATAGATTTGTTGCCCGTTGTACGTTTTATTTATTAATTTATTTTTTTTTTCTCTTATGTGTTCGTTTTTATCTTTATTGTAGGACTGATGATGGCTTGTTGAGCCGAAACTAGTTTCCTTTTTCATAACTAAATTAAAGATTTTGTGGAGTTGACTTTGAAAGTTTTTGTTTGTTTTCTTTTATTTGATTAAATAATATACAAGGGTTTTAAAAGAAATAAATGACTAGGGAAGTAGGGTTCAAGTCATTCTAGACGAGGAAGTAGTGGTGCGGCCCAACGAATCCTTATTTGACACATATAAATTAAAATATGGGTTGGTAGAAAATATAAAACATGACTTAATTTTAGTTATACGGGAACATGACCAGATTTGGTTTGATCAGTGTGGTGACCATCGCAATATTATTATTAAACAATTAATAAAAATAAAATTATTTAGGGCTGTTAAGTGGGTTAGTTCTAGTAATAATAAAATTAAAGATAACGAATCAGGTAAACCACATAGGAAAATAAGAATATTATATTAGAGTTTGGACTTATTGGTATATTAGTCATCGGCCAACCTGTTTCTTATATTATGTTATGCAAATATAGTTGTATTCACGGTTAGATGGAATGGGTTTATTTTTTATTTATTTTCTCAAGTTGCTGTTAAATTTTGGTTAATTGTTTAATTATTAATAAAAACATACTGAGACTAACGAATAAAAATATATAAAACAAACTTTCTAAATTAAGAGTTTCATTTTTTTTTGTCGGACACTGGAGTCCACAGGGGTTTACCAACTCAAGTGTTAAGATTGTCCAAAATTTTATATTGGTCAAACTGGACGCAATTTCAAAACGCGTTTGAAAGAACAAAAAAAATCATATATCACTAATAATACAAATTCTACTTATTCCAATCATTTCATAGCAGATAACCATAGTTTTAATAGCAAAAAATTGACTTTACTAGAAGCACTAGAAATTAACAAATTAAGAAATACAGAAAATCTTCTAAACGACAAAACCAATATAAATAAACTGTTGCCCTCGAGGCACGAATAGCTCTCCATATTTAAATGTAAAACTAATAATTTTATGACCTTTTTGTCATTTATCTAAAATTTATATATTTTTTTTTGTTTTAGACATCAGCTATTTTTGTTAAGTATCGGGTTTTGTTCCTTTTTCTTCTCTTTGGAGGCACTATTTATACATACCTATTTCAGATCTTCTACGCCAAGTTGAAAATAGTTGATTTTTTTTATAATAAAATTTATTTTGCCTCCTTTTCTACTATTTACGAAGGCCTATGTAAACAAAATTGTTATGCTGCATGTTGTAGGTTATCTTATGTCAAATTAGCCAATTTTTCTTTTATATTTGGAATTTTTGTTTTCGTTTTTAACCCTTTTTTACACTATTTTCAAACGCCTGTGTGAACCAGTTCATTTATGTAACATTTTTTAGGTTATATACTATTACAACTATGAAAAATTATTCTGTATTTCGAATAAGCTTAGGCAGTATATATTTTTTTATTTCGACCCCTTTTACACTATTTACGAACGCATATAAAAACAAGTTATTTATAACACATTTTATAGGTTATATTCTATCAAAGCTATAAATAACTAGTCAATATTTCTGCTATTTTTAAGAAGTACGTTTTTTTCTAACCTTTTCACCCCATTTTACACTTTATTCGTATGTCAATGTGGTCTAATTGTTTAGGTTAAATATTTTAGGTTATATTTAATTAATTAACGCACAAAAAATTAATCAACATTTCGGATAAGTTTAAGAACTATGATTTTTTTAATTTTTGAACCCTCTTTTTAAACCTCTTGCCTACGCTCAATGTTAATCACTACCTATAAATATCCTGTAGTATTTTCGTATCAAATGTGGTTAAAATCCGTTAAGTGGTTTGTGATAACCATATACATAAGGGGTGGTTAGGGTTAAGGTATTGATACAACCATTCGGTTTCGACTTAACATTTATTCTATTCTACAAGTATGTACAATCAACTCTATATTTACTTAACCTACTTAAATTAATATGCTTATATGTCTAAATATTATTGCTTACTTAAAAATATAATAAAACAATATTAAACTTAAATCTACTATACAGTGTGTACCATTACACCTCCTATCGAAAATAAAAAAAAATAATAAAAAAAAAAATGTTTATTCATTATACTTTTTTACTCTATTTTTATGCACTTCAGTGTCCTTGTTATTAATTTTAATCACTAAATTAGGGTTACTATTTTTGACTACTATATAAGGTCCATTATAAATTGGTTCACTCTTATTGCTAGATTCGTTTTTTAACATAACCTTATCACCTACTCTATAATTTGTATATTTACATTTCTTGTCATATCTCTCTTTTCTTTTGGTTTTTGACGAAATCAAATTATTTCGCGCGTCTTGAGATGCATGTTGCAAGCGATATTTTAATTCAAAAGCATAATTAGTAAAATTATAGATTGGATCTACCTGGTCGTTAAGGTTTCTTGGAATAATACAGGGCCTACCAAAAACTAATTCATGTGGTGTATATTTAGTTTCTGTATGAACTGTATTATTGAAGCAAAAACACCAGTATTGTAACCAACTACTCCAATCGTTGGAATGGTCTTTACATTGAATTCTTAAATATGCATTGAGAGATTTATGTGTATTTTCCAAAGAACCTACAGTTTGATGTCTATAAGCTGTAGAATTTAATTTCTTTATATGTAGCAAATCACAGATTGAACTTAATGTTTCGTTTAAAAATTCTGTTCCCTGGTCTGTCACTATTTCCTTAGGGATACCATATCGTAAAATAAAATTGTCAACAAAACTTTTTGCAACTGTGTTTGCTTCTTTATTTGGAATAGGATACGCCTCAACAAATTTGCTTAATTCGCACTGTAATGTTAAAGCATACCTATTACAATTATTATCTATTTGGAGTGGTCCAACTAAATCTAAATAAATTTTTTCGAAAGCTGAGTTTGCTGTTGTAGTGATTTTCATTGGTTCAATATTAGGCCTAGAGTATTTATACCGTTGACAATCATCACATTTCTTAATAAAGTTTTCAACGTCTTTTTTCATTCCTATCCAAAAATAATATTTTTTAATATTAATATATAAACGGTTTACACCTGCATGACCTCCTGTCGGAAGTATGTGGAAATCGTTTATTATTATTTGTCTTGTTTCAACGTCATTAACTTTTTGGACGTCTCTGATTACAGAAATTTTAATGTTAGCATTTTTTATTTCATTATATTTATATTTTATATCATTTAAAAATTGTGTACACATGTTATTTTTTATTATGCATAATTCTAAGATGTTATATTTTGCGCAAATATTTTTCAGGTCTCTCAACAATGCGCTTAATGCCAATGTTGATCGAGTGTCCTGTTTTATATATATTATACTATGCATTTTTACAAAAATACAATTATTCACTTTGTAATTAAAGTTTTTGCTAACCTTTAATGCGTTGAAATTTTTATTATTGATGATTCGTAACTCGACAGATGACTCAGAACGTTTGAGAATTTCCACCACGCCAGGGTGATCAAGCCTATTGTGATCGTGAATATTTTCTTGATTCTTATCATTGTCTTCGTTTTTATCATCCATATTTTTTGATTGTGCTCTAGTAAGGACAAGTATTGTCTTATCTATATTAGTAGTAATTGATTTAAGTTCATCAATACTAATTTGAATTCGAGATAGAGCGTCTGCGGCCACGTTATCTTTTCCCCTAATGTATGTAACAGTAAAGTCGTACTCTTCCAGTAACAAACGAAATTTTCTCAGTCTGCTGGATGGGTTAGTCATACCAAAAAGATATACTAAGGGTCTGTGATCCGTATAAATATTAAATTTACGTCCGTATAAGTAAGGTCTAAAGTGTTTAACTGAAAAAACAATAGCTAGTAACTCTTTCTCTATAGTTGAATATCTTTTCTCAGCTGTATTTAAAGAACGACTTGCGTAAGCCACTGGTTTATTGTTTCCATTTGATAGAGTTGCACCTATGGCATACCCTGATGCGTCAGTCCTCAAAATAAAATCATTTTCAGGTGAAAAATCGGGGTAATCTAGGACAGGTGGGCAAATTAATGCTTCCTTTAGCTCAAGAAAAGACTTTTGACAGTCATCGCTCCAACTAAATTCAACATTTTTCCTAGACAAATTATTTAAAGGTGCTGCAATGTGGGCAAAATTTTTAATATATTTACGATAATAATTTGCAAAAGCTACAAATCTTTTTGTTTCATTAGCATCTTTAGGTACTGGATAATTTTGAAGAGCTTTGATTTTAGCAGGATCAGGTGAAACACCTTCAGATGAAATAATATGTCCGAGATATAAAATTTCTTTTCGCAAAAAGTCACATTTACTAGAATTTAGTTTTAGATTCACTTCTCTAAGTCGTTGCAATACTTTCGTCAGATTTTTATTATGATTAGTTAAATTATTGCCAAAGACGATTAGATCATCTAAGTAAACAAAACACTTTTCATAATTTAATCCAGACATAGCAATTGTCATTGCTCTAGAGAATGAACTTGGACTAATTTTTAATCCCATTGGCAGTCTAGTCATTTGGTATTGTCCTCTGTCTGTTGTGAATGCAGTACATGGTCTGCTTGTTTCATTTAAGCCTATTTGATAATATGATTGAGATAGATCAAGGTGTGAAAAATACACCGCACCTGATAATGAATCAAGAATGTCAGTAATACAAGGCAAAGGAAATTTGTCGTCCTCAATATTTTTATTTAATTGTCGATAGTCAACAACAACTCGCCATTTTTTATTTCCATTGCTATCTGTCTTTTTGGGTACAATTAATAATGGCGCTGACCATTCAGACCTGGTCTCTTCGATTATGCCATCCTTCAACATTTTATTAACTTGTTTATGTATTTCATCTTTTTGTGAATGTGGTAATCGATAAGGCTTAATATATACTGGACTTGTTCGTTTTTTTAATCTAATACTTTGCTGGTAAATATTAGTTGCTGTAAGAGGATCTTGTTCTAAATGAAAAACGTCGGCATATTTCGCACAAACTCTTTGTAGCGAAAAATTTTCTTCCTTATTTAAGTGATCCGTTTTCATCAACTTAAAAATTTTATCTATCCTATCAACTGATACATTATTTTTATCAAAATTGCAAATTTCATAATTATTCAATTTATTAGTTTTAGGTCTAAAATTTTTAAGTGTTATTTCTTCGTCTCTAACATTAAGAATTTTTACTGGTATTAAATTATTCTTTGGTTTTGCTATTATTATCACGGATACAATTTTTTTCTGACCCTTCTATAGAATTTTCACGGACGCCTATGGTACATTAATTTTTGTCGTGTATTTTTAACACCAACTCAACTAGTTAAACATAAAAAAATTTACATTTCAATTTGTTTTTTTATTTTACCCCCTTTTCTACTATTTACGAACGCCTATGTAAATAAAATTTTTATGCTGCATTTTGTAGGTTATCTTATATCAAAGCCATATATAATTAGCCAATTTTTCTGGTATATTTGGGAAACGTTTTTTTTTTTTGTTTTTGACCCTTTTTTTAAACTATTTTTGAACGCCTGTGTGAACCAATTCTTTTATTGAATATTTTTTAGCTTATATTGTATCACAACTATGAAAAATTATTCCATATTTCGAATAAGTTTAGGAAATATATTTTTTTTTATGTTTTGACCCCTTTTACAATATTTACGAACGCCTATGAAAGTAAGTTATTTATGACACATTTTATAGGTTATATTCTATCAAAACTATAAATAACTAGTTAATATTTCTGCTATGTTTAAGAAATACGTTTTCTTTCAAATCTTTTTTACCCCATTTTACACTATTTTCGAACGCCAATGTGGTCTAATATTTTATGTTCAATATTTTAGGTTATATTCAATTAAATGCGTAAAAAAATATGCAGTATTTCGGATAAGTTTAAAAACTATGAATTTTTTTAATTTTTGAGCCCTCTTTTAAACCCCTTGCCTACGCTCAATGTTTCCCAAAATCTAATCAGCTCCTTGCCATGTCCAATAGTATTTTTGTACCAAATTTGGTTAAAACCTGTTAAGCGGCTTTTGCGTTTTCGTGCATACAGACAGACAGACAGACATTTTTTTAAAACTACTTATTTATGTATAAAATGACCAAAAACAAGTATTTCCGGTGAAATTAAAAAAAAAAAAAATTTCATGAAACTAATGGTCTCCATATATACATATATTACATATATGATATGGAGAGCTAATAATTCTCCTCTTTTGAAATTGTTTGCCTGTCTTGTACCTTTAAATTTTATTTCAATGTAAAAAACGGTTATGTTGGTATTTACCACTTGAGTTCATTTCTGGGGTTTCCATATACTTTTTTATACCTTACACTATATGACTTTACTTACCTGTTTTTACCTAATAGTATAGAAACCAAACTCCAGGTAAACAAAGTAGGTAATATTGTGTAAGGTATAAAAAATATATATATGGAAAACCCCAGAAATGAGCTTATGTCAGATATTCTTTTACCATTTTAGAAGAAGCTACAGTGTAGCGAAACACGTGTAATGTACATAAATTAAAAATAAAATTAGTGGAAATTAATAACTTTAATTTAATATGAATGTCCATGGACAGTTACATAATATCAAATTTACAGGTTGGGTAGATGGGGGATATTCCAAAAACCACAAGTTTTTCAACCTATGTTTTTAGAGGTAATCCACCCAAAAATTAGTTATTCCACATTCTGTTAAAGTTCTGATGGTAAAACCACGAACTCCCTGTATAGCATACATTTTTTTTCACATTGTTACAGACCATTATAAATCGATCTTTGCCATTTATTAAGATATGTCAAACAATTAGTTATATAAAAAAAATATTATCTTTTTGGCTTTTAGTAGCCTTCAAGAACACAGAATCACAAACATTTCCCTGCGGAAATGTATCATTAACATTACATTAAAACCCATTTTTGCCTTGTATTTTAGACGTTTTTCCGAAAATAGAAAAAAATTTATATATAACCGGGTTAAAATCTTTTTATTCTCTTCAGATCGCCCATGAGGTTCAATAGGTATATCCTTAGCGAGTTGAAATCAATATAAAAAAAAATTCTTGTGCATTTCCTATGGTACCATTTCCACAGTCAACAATTAACTGAATATTGAGATCTATCAATTAGCTCCAAAAATGCCGTACAATTATTTTTACTCTGTGACATACTTGGGAGATAATGCTAACGAGCAAACTTAAAGAGAAACCAATCTTCAGAAATCAAAAATAATATTGTAAGGACAACCTGTATATACGCAAATATATAAGTATATTATTTGTTTTATGTATTTAAAATTCTTTTACTTGCTATCCTAAACAATTTTTTTTATAACTTGATTAATTTCATGCTCTCCTACGTTAAAACACTTTTACAATGAATAAGCGAACAAAACTAAAAACCACCTCCGTTTATTACTACCACTACTGTTGAATCGGCAACATCTAGTTTTTCGACGGCATTTCAATAGATGTTCGATGCTACGACGAAGGTATTAATTCGTATAGTCGCCGCAACATATGGGATGACGCCTGTTACCGGGTAGGTATTCTCTAGGAGAGGGGTAAGGCGAGCATAGCGGGGCGCATTGTCCTTACCCCGCAAGCGACGACCCCCTCTCGTCCGGCGTTGCGTATCTTATTAAATATTTCAATCAACGCTATAGTGGGCTGTGTAAAATTCAAAATTTTACTTTGCGTCGCAACGCCGTTCAAAAACAAGAGAATTTTGTTGGTTTTAATTCTTACTACACGAAACTTATTGTCACGCCCAGGCATAATTAATACAACTCTCGCCAAACACCACTCTAGAGGAGATAGATTTTCATCCCTCACTAACACCAAGTCACCAATTTTCAAATTAATTTCAGAAAATTTCCATTTAGGTCGAAACTGAAGTTGGTTCAAATAATCTGTAGACCACCTTTTCCAAAACTCTGGTCGTAACCTTGCACATTGTTGCCATACGGTAAGTGGATTTTCATTAATAGCGAGCACATCCTTTTCTGGAAATGCAGTCAATGGCTGCCCTATTAAGAAATGTCCCGGAGTCAGGCAAGACAAATCCGATATAGAAGACGATACCGGCTGAAGTGGTCTAGAGTTTAAAATAGCCTCTATTTGACTTAAAATAGTCGTTAAACATTTTTAATACTAGCCTCCCAAAGACCACCCCAGTGAGGACTTCCCCGAGGAATAAACTTCCAAGTTACACCCTGACTTGATAGAAAGTCCTGAATTTCATTTGAATTTGTTTTAAAATACTTATACATATCATTTAATAAGTTATTAGCCCCTTTGAAATTTGTGGCGTTATCACTACTAATCGAGGCTGGATATCCCCGACGAGAAATAAACCGTTTTAAGGCTAAAATAAATGCTTCCGTTGAAAGGTTGGATACCAATTCAATGTGGATTGCCTTAGTTGCCATACAAACAAATAAGGCGGTATATGCCTTGGAAACCTTGGCCTTCCGCAACCTAGATTCCTTGACCATAAATGGTCCACCAAAGTCAATTCCTACATGTAGGAATGGACGTGTTAATTCTGTTATTTCAATAGGAAGACTTCCCATTAACTGTTTTGACATTGCGGCCTTGAATCTATGACACCTAACACAATTAAGTAAATCCTTTTTAATCGTTCTTAAACCCTTAACTATCCAAACCCTTCGACGCAAACTATTAAGAACAGATTGCGGGCCAGAATGTCCCAACCGATTGTGTTCGTATTCGATTAATAATCTGCTGACATGGCAATCAGGATACAAAATAATTGGAGGTTTCGCGTCATATGGAAGACATGCGTTGCATAGACGACCACCTACTCTTAATATTTCATTTGAATCTAAAAATGGATTTAACGTCAGAATAGAACTTCTATTTAACATTTGATTTTCCTTCAGATGAAACATTTCTTCTGAAAAGTGTTCCATTTGAGTCACCCAGAAAATGCGTTGAAAAGCCGATGAAGTTCGTCTACCGTAAGAGGACCAGATGTTTTTACAATATTTTGTCTTGCGTTATATAGAACCCTAAGCTCATATGCAATGCACCTTTGCATCCTAATGAATGACGAAAATCTACAAAAAATGTGGGAATTAATTTCAACCTTTACTTCAAAATGTGTTACAGATTTTTGCTCTGGCAACATTAACTTATCATCCTCGATACCCTCTGTTTTACAGTCAGCTACAGTCCAATTTGGATCCGCTAAAAACTCAGGACCTTGCCACCAAATTTTACAAGCTGAAATAGATTCAGCACATAACCCCCTAGATATGTGATCAGCAGGATTCTCAGCAGGTAAGTCGTGTCTCCATAATACACCAGCTGATAAATCCTGGATCTCCGATACCCTATTTGCTACAAAAGCGGTCCACCGCGAAGGAGATGCTTGAACTCATGCAAGAACAATTTTTGAATCAAAGAAGATAACTATGTTATCAAAGTTGACATCCATGCATGATGCCACCCTGTGACACATACGTGTCAACAACAGAAACCCACACAATACTAATCTAGGTAGCGACACTGTTTTAAGCGGTGCTACCCTAGATTTGGAACAAACTAAGTTACATGATACTTTATCATTTAAGTATAACGCCCTAACATATAAACAAGCCCCGTAGGCTTGCATTGATGCATCTGAAAACCCAATTAATTGTATAGACACAATTTTTCCTTTATCAAATATACACCTAGCTATTGATAATTTTTTTAATAATGGTAAGTTGTTATAGAATTTCACCCGATCCCGCAATAAGTCTTCTGGTAACTTATGATCCCATATTCAATTTTTAAGGACCACAGCTTTTGCATCATTATTTTTGCCACAATAATTATTGGTCTCACATATCCCATTGGGTCAAATATTTGCGCAATAACTGAGAGTACCTCACGTTTTGTAAAACCTTTTTTTGCATCTAAATTTGGAACCGATATTTGAAAAGAATCAGAAATTGAATCCCAAGAAAGTCCTAACACCTAAGGGATAAACGTGTTGATTTTGATTGGCCACTTCCACCAAGTAAGAGTTGCCAAGAAAGGAGCGCAATTTGTTCCATAAGTCACAGTTTGTAATTCAAGATGACGAATTTCTTCCGAAGGAACATCCCTCCACACAATGTTTTGCAATATTCGATCCCGACAGTCAACTTTGATGCTCCTGTACATTTTTTGAATATCTGCCGGTTGAACTGGACTACCCTTTAACATTATATCATTTAAACTTAACCCAGAAGTGGTTTTCATGGATCCGTCAAAAACCACCTGATATTTCGTCGTGAGTTTATCTTCTCCAACCACACAATGATGAGGAAAATAGTATCTACCCTCAGGTGAAAATCCTATGTTCTGATCAACAAATCTAGCATGTCCCAAAGAAACATACTCATGAATGAATGCCTTATATTCCTCCTTTAACCTTGAATCTTGTTATGTTGGGGCAATTTAAATTGTTTCAAATTGACCAACACATATTTTTTGTATGTTTGTTGCTATTAAAAACACTTATTCTGTTTAAAAATGACTATTTTATGTATATGTTTGACAAGTGGACTGTATTATATTTTTGACAACAACTAATTCTAAATGACAGTAAAAAGTTCCATTGCATATTAGAAACAGTGTTACAGGATGTTAACAAATATGCGTTTAACGAATCTCTTAATAACCGTGTCTCAAGAGAGAAAAACCTGTGAGTGGCCCCACTCAGTGAATCTCCTAACATATTTGCAGTGTAATTAGGTTTAAATGGTAACCTAACCTCAAATTCACCTGAATCAATCCTTTTAGTAGTGTTAACATAAATATCCTCACACACCCTATCATCCGAAGTCATATGTCTTTTCGCAGATACCTCCTCCTCATGTAGAATCTTCTATCCGCCAACTCCAAGTCATTTGGAATGTTCCACCCATTGATATTGACCGAAGTCTGTGGTAAAGGGCAAGTTATTTATTTAAGACCCCACAAGTGTATTTTTTTATAAAGAGCATAGGGTGTGGTTTAACCGCCAAAATTATAATTTAGATTTTGCAATAGAGTTTTTTTATAAAAATAAAGAAGTTTAAATTTTATTTGATCAATATACAACAAATATTTGTTGTGAAACGAAACCTACAACGTTTACTACTATTACGAAACCAAACGAATCAATATATTAACCGAACCAGCACAAAAACGATTGAGTGGTCATTTCAAGCAAATGCTGGAAAACCACGAGATCACACATTAGCATTACTAACAATATATGCAATTAAATTTAGGATATTTTTATATTAGGAAACGTCTTAGACAAGTAGGTATAGTTTATTTACTGATTGTACGAGGGTTTTTATTGGATTTTGGTATTTAACAACACGTCGGAAATCAATTGCAAATTACCCAGAAACTTTTTAATTAGAATATATTTGTTTTGTAAATAAAAGAGTTCATCCTCCATCCCGTTGTTACGCCTCTGAAAAAAAATTGGAGTTTGGTATAGTTGTAAATTACGTACCTTCAGTTATCCGGATTTTACCTTTTTAAAGTACTTTTCGAATTAAAATTTGACCCGAATACCTGCATTTAGTTTTACCAATTTATCTTCTTTCAGGTTATTTCATTTTGTATTTTCCTGATTGGCTGAATCAACAGGCAGGTAGACACTAGGAACATAATAAATTCCTGGGCACAATTCCAAAATGTGTTAGTGTACTTTGTTAATTTCGTGAGAAAGCTTGTCTTGTAAATTACAACAAACTATTAATCATGTGTGACATATCATTGCCCGGTTCGTCAAGCGAGAGTGCTGTTAGTGTTGTATCTCTTGCATCATTGTCAAGACAGAGTGATGATAGTGTTGTACCTCTTGCATCATTGCTCGGTTCGTTAAGGGTGAGTGCTGATAGTGCTGTACATCTTCCACCATTGCACGGTTCGTCAAGCAAGAGTGCTATTAGAGTTGTACCTATTGCATCATTTCTCGCTTCGCCAAGCGAGAGTGCTGTTGGTGTTGTACCTCTTGTATCATTCTTCGATTGGTCAAGCGTGAGGGCTGATAGTGTTGTACCTCTCGCATCATTGCATGGTTCGTCAAGCGAGAGTGCTGCTAATAGTATTGTACCTCTAGCATCATTGCATGGTTCGTCAAGCGAGAATGCTGTTAGTGTTTTACCTCTTGGTCGTGAAGAAACTATAGCAAGAAATCATTGAAAATACTCGTCTACATGTGTGAAATGTATAAATCCAGAGGTGGTGTGCTGCAACAAATTGGGACAAACAGAAGTTAGAACAGTAATAAAAGTTTTTTTAGTTGTAAGTAAATAAATACCTGTTATAGAATGTTTATGATTAAGTACCTACAAATAGATATTAAGTATATTTTTAAATAGAATTTAATTTAAACAATTCAAATAATGTTAATGTATACATTTTATGTAAAAATAGGTAACTATAAAAAATAAAACAATATTTTTAAGTAGATATGTGTGTTTCCCTTTTCTTACCTCAACAGGTTTTAACAGCTCCTCATCATAAACTACTACATATAAAAGAATTGTAATATCTATCTATTTACACATATTAATAAAATTTAGTTTTTGTATACGACCTACTGTGCACTTATTTTTTATCTATATTGTATTGCTCATCCCGTTTATACCTATTTAAATTGCTTCAGGTATTTTATGAAATTTATTTAGTACCCCTCTATTCATTTTGTGTTATTTTAAAGCCCATCCTGATATGTAACCCGGGGTTAGCGTGTTCAATGTCAAATTTTTGGAATTGTGAGATCAAACATAAACTGCTGTAAATCTTAATGCTGTGTCACAACTATGAAATATTATTATATATTTCGAATAAGTTTAGGAAATATATATTTTTTACTTTTTGACCCCTTTTCCTCTATTTACGAACGCCTATGAAAACAAGTTATTTATAAAACATTTTATAGGTTATATTCTATCTGTTTTGACTCGCTAGCTCAGCGATTAATTTTGTGTTTTGTTTGGAAAAGAAACTGGATTGTTTTGTGTTTTTAATTAAACTTATATTATTATGTAACAAATTAAATAGTAAGTTCAACAAACAACACATTAATAATTATTAAAGATTATTTACATAGCCAAACCAAATACATTTCTTTTACTTTTACCAAGAAAATGGCAGTGATCTGATCTTGGCTATTACCTATAGCGGACTGTGTAAAATTCAAAATTTTACTTTGCGTCGCAACGCCGTTCAAAAACAAGAGAATTTTGTTGGTTTTAATTCTTACTACACGAACCATATTTTCACGCCCAGGCATAATTAATACAACTCTCGCCAAACACCACTCTAGAGGAGATAGATTTTCATCCCTCACTAACACCAAGTCACCAATTTTCAAATTAATTTCAGAAAATTTCCATTTAGGTCGAAACTAAAGTTGGTTCAAATAATCTGTAGACCACCTTTTCCAAAACTCTGGTCGTAACCTTGCGCATTGTTGCCATACGGAAAGTGGATTTTCATTAATAGCGAGCACATCCTTTTCTGGAAATGCAGTCAATGGCTGCCCTATTAAAAAATGTCCCGGAGTCAGACAAGACAAATCCGATATAGAAGACGATACCGGCTGAAGTGGTCTAGAGTTTAAAATAGCCTCTATTTGACTTAAAATAGTCGTTAAACATTCAAAATTCAAAACTGCGTGCTCAATAACGCTCCTGAGGTGGTATTTAGTACTTTTAATACCAGCCTCCCAAAGACCACCCCAGTGAGGAATTCCCCGAGGAATAAACTTCCAAGTTACACCCTGACTTGATAGAAAGTCCTGAATTTTATTTGAATTTGTTTTAAAATACTTATACATATCATGTAATAAGTTATTAGCCCCTTTGAAATTTGTGGCGTTATCACTACTAATCGAGGCTGGATATCCCCGACGAGAAATAAACCGTTTTAAGGCTAAAATAAATGCTTCCGTTGATAGGTTGGAAACCAATTCAAGTTGTTGCCATACAAACAAATAAGGCGATATATGCCTTGGAAACCTTAGCCTTCCGCAACCTAGATTCCTTGACCATAAATGGTCCACCAAAGTCAATTGCTGCTACATGTAGGAATGGACGTATTAATTCTGTTTTTTCAATAGGAAGACTTCCCATTAACTGTTTTGACATTGCGGCCTTGAATCTATGACACCTAACACAATTAGTAAAACCTTTTTAATCGTTCTTAAACCCTTAACTATCCAAACCCTTCGACGCAAACTATTAAGAACAGATTGCGGGCCAGAATGTCCCAACCGTTTGTGTTCGTATTCGATTAATAATCTGCCGACATGGCAATCAGGATACAAAATAATTGGAGGTTTCGCGTCATATGGAAGATATGCGTTGCATAGACGACCACCTACTCTTAATATTTCATTTGAATCTAAAAATGGATTTAACGTCAGAATAGAACTTCTATTTAACATTTTATTTTCCTTCAGATGAAACATTTCTTCTGAAAAGTGTTCCATTTGAGTCACCCAGAAAATGCGTTGAAGAGCCGATGAAGTTCGTCTACCGTAAGAGGACCAGATGTTTTTACAATATTTTTTCTTGCGTTATATAGAACCCTAAGCACATATGCAATGCACCTTTGCATCCTAATGTATGACGAAAATCTACTAAAAATGTGGGAATTAATTTCAACCTTTACTTCAAAATGTGTTACAGATTTCTGCTCTGGCAACATTAACTTATCATCCTCGATACCCTCTGTTTTACAGTCAGCTACAGTCCAATTTGGATCCGCTAAAAACTCAGGACCTTGCCACCAAATTTTACAGGCTGAAATAGATTCAGCACATAACCCCCTAGATATGTGATCAGCAGGATTCTCAACAGGTAAGTCGTGTCTCCATAATACACCAGCTGATATATCCTGGATCTCCGATACCCTATTTGCTACAAAAGCGGTCCACCGAGAAGGAGATGCTTGAACCCATGCAAGAACAATTTTTGAATCAAAGAACATAACTATGTTATCAAAGTTGACATCCGTGCATGATGCCACCCTGTGACACATACGTGCCAACAACAGAAACCCACACAATTCTAATCTAGGTAGCGACACTGTTTTAAGCGGTGCTACCCTAGATTTGGAACAAACTAAGTTACATGATATGTATAGACACAATTTTTCCTTTATCAAATATACACCTAGCTATTGATAAATGTTTAAATAATGGTAAGTTGTTATAGAATTTCACCCGATCCCGCAATAAGTCTTCTGGTAACTTCTGATCCCATTCAATTTTTAAGGACCATAGCTTTTGCATCATTATTTTAGCCACAATAATTATTGGTCCCACATATCCCATTGGGTCAAATATTTGTGCAATTACTGAGAGTACCTCACGTTTTGTAAAACCTTTTTTTGCATCTAAATTTGGAACCGATATTTGAAAAGAATCAGAAATTGAATCCCAAGAAAGTCCTAACACCTTTGAGCTTGAATTATCCGGTTGAAATATAATTTGATCTCACTTTTGAGACGAACGAAGTAAATTTCTGATATTTGAATTGAACTTGTGAAGATAGAATCCTGCGGATTTTAATAATTCTGTGAGTTCCTTTTGCAGCAACAGCAATTCATCAGAAGAGTTAGTGCCACCCAATATGTCATCAACATATGTTTGTTTTAACAAAGTGTCAGCTGCCAAGGGATAAACGTGTTGATTTTGATTAGCCAATTCCACCAAAGTAAGAGTTGCCAAGAAAGGAGCGCAATTTGTTCCATAAGTCACAGTTTGTAATTCAAGATGACGAATTTCTTCCGAAGGAACATCCCTCCACACAATGTTTTGCAATATTCGATCCCGACAGTCAACTTTGATGCTCCTGTATGTACAAAATGTTTTTTGAATATCTGCCGGTTAAACTGAACTACCCTTTAACATTATATCATTTAAACTTAACCCAGAAGTGGTTTTCGTGGATCCGTCAAAAACAACCCGATATTTGGTCGTGAGTTTATCTTCTCCAACCACACAATGATGAGGAAAATAGTATCTACCCTCAGGTGAAAATCCTATGTTCTGATCAACAAATCTAGCATGTCCCAAAGAAACATACTCATGAATGAATGCCTTATATTCCTCCTTTAACCTTAAATCTTGTTATGTTGGTGCAATTTAAATTGTTTCAAATTGACCAACACATCTTTTTTGTATGTTTGTTGCTATTAAAAACACTTATTCTGTTTAAAAATGCCTATTTTATGTATATGTTTGACAAGTGGACTGTATTATATTTTTGACAACAACTAATTCTAAATGACAGTGCTGCTAATAGTGTTGTACCTCTAGCATCATTGCATGGTTCTTCAAGCGAGAATGCTGTTAGTGTTTTACCTCTTGGTCGTGAAGAAACTATAGCAAGAAATCATTGAAAATACTCGTCTACATGTGTGAAATGTGTAAATCCAGAGGTGGTGTGCTGCAACAAATTGGGACAAACAGGAGTTAGAACAGTAATAAAAGTTTTTTTAGTTGTAAGTAAATAAATACCTGTTATAGAATGTTTATGATTAAGTACCTACAAATAGATATTAAGTATATTTTTAAATAGAATTTAATTTGAACAATTCAAATAATGTTAATGTATACATTTTATGTAAAAACAAGAAATCCCTTTGGGATTTCCCAGTCGTTTTGTGGTAGTCTTATCTATGACAAAAGTCATCGAGGGTTATAAAAAAAAAACTGAAAATATTGGTTTAAAACCTAATCACATAAACAGAATTACATTTGAGACACCCTGTATATAAATAAATTTTATGACACCGCTCTAACAAACTAAGAAAACTCAAAAGTTAAATAAATTAATAAAAAAAAAGTAACCTGTCGCTGAAAATATGGTTTAAAAACCTGATCAAATAAATGGAAACAATACACATACACCCTGTATAAAAATGTATGACCCCATTCTAACTAAAAATACTGTGAAAAAATATATAAAAAAATTCTTATGAAACATTTTTGAGCCATTCTGTGCAATAATTTCATGAAACCATTCTAAAAAACTAAAAAATTAAAAAGTTTTTCTGTCTTTACGTTCTACCTTGCCTGAAAATCTTGAAAATAAATATAAACATTTTTGAGTATCCCTTTATCTAAATTGTAGGCGGTTATTCTGGAAATGTAAAAGTTCTTAATATTTGTACTTTTCACTCTAAAGAATTGCTAAAAAAACGTGCTCTTAACACTAAGGCAAAAAATTTGGGACACCCTGTAATTCTAGTTATTATTTTATGTTTATATATTTGTTTATAAACTGATCTCATATAGTAAATTTGACAGTAAAATTTGAATTTTCTCTGTCATAATAATAAATATTTTTTCCTAAAAATGATTTCACCCTGTATAAAAAAATGTATGAAACCATTCTAACATACTACAAAAAATCAAAAGTTTTCTAACTTTTTTGTTTCGCTCTAAAAAATTTAAGCGTTGTAAAACTAATATATTTTTCTGTATGACCCTGTTTATGGTTTTTTTAATTTATTCCACACTTAACCACAGTATATTTAATATTTACGATAACGTTTTTGCTACAGCTGATTATTTAAAGAATCAAAAACACTATCGACAGTTTTATTACCTTACACCTTTAGTTCACATGTTTTTATTTTTTGTATGTTGGTAACATTGACTTTTGTTATCTATCAAAGTCTATAGGCATTAGCATTTTTCTTCGTTGACAATTAACTGAAAAAGTTATGTTGAAAATGAGTGGCAATTACCCCTATCACATCAGTTCAAGTGAACATAGAAGTGAAGCAAAGCTGTGCTAATTTAATAGACTTTGCCTCGCCTCACAATTGTTCTACTCCCTGGTTTTCAAGAATAGCTGCCCAGCTGATCTAGGTAGTATCCTTCAACGTAAATATCAGTTAGGTTCAACTGAGCGACAGTTGAACGTACCATATCAATTCAACTGAATAGCGTTTTATTTGAAAAACAACAAACTGTAATAACTTTTATGTTACGACTTATTATTACTTATTATTATTATTGTATACATTAATATTGGGTGAAATAAACACTACTACTACTACTTATAAAAAAATATATAAATGCAAAATTATAAATGGTTTTCTCTCATTGACTGAATACTTGGAATACAACGTTAATACCATCCAGTACATTATGTGCTTGTTTTCAAAACAATTTCTGCTATTTTGGGTTATGCTTCTTTGATCTAAAACACGACAAATGAATTTTTAGACTACTTATGTTAAATAAATATGTGAGACAATTATCACCTTTTCAACTCTAGCAGAATTTATCTTCAGAAACCTTTATTGATTCGAAAACTATCTTAAACCTTGTTTACCATGTCAAGTCGCTACATTAATTTGATCGTTTTGAAATAATATTAATTTTCTTTTGGAAACATTATTAGTTGTACCCATGTTTCTATTTCGTGTAGGTACCTAATTGTATAAAATATTTTATATTATGCTGCTTCTATGATAAAAATACTTTCTCTAAATAAAAGTTTCTTTCCACAGAATAAGGAATGTATTATTCTGTGCTTTATGGTAAGTCGTTTTGGTTTACCAATGTGGAGATTAGGAGATACCTAAGTAGTATGTGGTATAATATGTAGGTACGTACATAAACAAATCTAGCTGAAATACCTTTAAATAAACATAAAAAGTATTGTGTTTTAAAGTACTTACGTAAGAAAGCTTGTATAGCCTTTTCTAGTGTTTGTTTACGTACGTGTAATATGTTTAACCTTTTATAGGTACATCAAAAATCGAATTTTGGCTAGAAATAAACATTAGGTATTAATAGAATATAATTACCGTGTACAATAACCAATATTAGAATGAATTTTATTATGTTTTTTATATTTTCAAACAAATTAAAAGAATTTATATTTTATTTCGAAATGACACTTGTCATAATTGTCATACAGCAAATATTAGCTCTTTAGTTCCTTGGTTGTCAGATTTATTTTTTCTTAGTATATAAAATATGTAATATATATTTATAGGGGAGAATATTTTCTTAAAAGTGGATTTGAAACTAAAGTTTTCATGAAAGAAAATTGAAAATAAAGATTGGCTAATTTAAGTTTGTGGTTAATTAACTTGTGTTGGGTATGTAAATTGAGTTGGGCTTGATTGATTTTGGTATTTTACGCCAATAATGATATATTGAATAAAGTGTGCCAACCGCGATTTTCGCAATTTTTGTAGGTTGTTGTCACATTTTGAAAGAATTGAATGGAATGACATATAAATAATATGGATTTTTTTCGACAAAGAAATTATTTTAGCAAAAATAAAATAAACTTGGGGAAATTAAGAATATATTTAATTATCCATCTGGGGGTGTGTCGGATCTAAATAGGTTTCAGTTTAATTAAGCTATTGCGCGAATAATAAGTACGAGGTGTAGGATAGAGATAATTTGAATGACATTCTGGCAGCAAAGCATTGTAAGTTGGTATGTTGTTTAAGCGAGTAGATTCCATAAGAATAACACACAAATCTGTTTTCTTTTCTACTGACTTTACTTTAATGAAAAATGTGACGATTTGGAAACTATTTTAAAAATGTTTCGCTTCAAAGGAGCCTCACCAAAAGTAGCCTACCGCACATTCTCAATATTTAACTGTATGTAAAAACACATGACATATTTTACAATTGTTTTTCTTCGGAGGAGATACGTACGAACTTTTACGCGTTTTCGTTGAAGATTAGAGTGAGTAAGGGCTTACACAGTTTATATTAGTTGACAAGAAATCCCTTTGGGATTTCCCAGCCGTTGTGTGGTAGTTTTATCTATAAAAAAAGTCATTGAGGGTTATAAAAAAAATGAAAAAAAAAATCAAAAAAACAAAATTTCAAGGAAAAAGAAATGTGTCAAAAAAAAAATTTAAGAAAAAAAATTTAAAAAAAAAAAAATAAAAAAAAAAAAAATTTTGAAAAAAAAAAATTTCAAAAAAAAAAAAATAAAAAAAAAAAAATTACAAAAAAAATAATTAAAAAAAAGTATTGCCAGAGCTGAAAATCTGAAAATGTTTCTATCTATTATTGAAAATAAATAGAAACATTTTTGAGTTTCCCCGTAGATAACCTCTAGGAGCTTATAGTTTAACTTTCACAGAAAACTTGAATTGAAATCTAAAGAAATCAAAAAATCCTTCAAAATATTACTTTTTTGTCCAAAATAATGAAATACATTTTTGACTCACCCCGTATATAAATCTAAAGCCTATGCTAAAAATTTCTCTTTTAAAGAAAATATTACTTTTTTGTTATTGAAAAATTTTATACTAAATACCTACTATAAATATATTAGTTAGGTGTTTTAAATCTGCTAGCCTAAAAATGGCTGCCTATAATATAATTATCATCATTTTACAAACCTACCACATCTGTCTATTTGAAAATCGTTGGTGTTAAATTAACGTTAACGTTAATAGCGGCGGACGTTAATTTTAAGACTATCTGTCTATCTATTTTGGCTTCGTTGGTTTGTCATAATTTGGCAGAATTTTTTTCTGACGTTAGTGTCACTTATTTTTGTTTGGTTGACACTTCTAGTTTCACGTCATAAATAAATAGGTTATATTATGGGGCTTGGAGGTTAAAAGTAAACAGTAGTAGTATGCATTGTAACTATATTTGATAAAAATAAACTGTGCTGGCTGTATCCTACTGAGAAAGGGCAAGAGACCAATAATAGTTAGTACTCGCTTAGGCGGTAACTTAAAAAGAAACGAAATAACTTGAAGCATTCAAAATATGGACCTACAGGCAAGAGACAGAAATCAATTTGGAAATGAAAATTTGGTGGCCAACATCCGCTAATAATAATAATACGTGGTGTATAAAATAAAAAGTGTAGTTAAGTCTATATTGATTTGTTGTTTTTACGATTTATAATTTTTGTGTATTTAAATAAAAACATGATAAGTATATGCAGCTGGTTTTCTATCGAAAAATAAGTATAGTAACTTAATTTTAGTTAGTTAACTACTTACTATTTACACAGAATATTACTTATTCTGTGCTATTTATATGAATATACATAATGGCTATACTTACATAAAGACTTAAACTTAACAAAATTACGTACCTATTTTGTTTCATTGAATGTTTTTGGTACATCCAGGATGTCTGTAATTACTTTTTGAACAAAAACAGACATAAGTAGGTATTCGGCACCTAGTAATATGTGAAAGTAGGTACCTACAACCAATAGGTTCACCTGAAGTAACGTTTAATTTAGTTTCAAGCAAATCTAAATAATAATAATAGGTAATAATAATAATGTACCTACCTACCGATGTTGCCCTCATAATAGAAAATTTAATTAGATAGCTTTTCCTCGGTACAGTAGGTATAACTTGAAAAATGGATTCAAGTTTGCTCTAAAGTAAGAAATAAAACACTTAGATATTGTTATTGAAATAAATCTAATGTCCATTGAGTAAAAATAGTTTAAAGTCGATAGGTATTAAATTCTTGTTATGGTTCTTGTAAAGTTTTTATTGAGTAACTGGTAACACATGAACTAAAACCTCTCCTTTTATGTACCCAATGTTTGCATATATGTTGTAAAACTAATGTGGAAAATGAGCCATGTTATTTATTTTTTGTATCCTCTCTCTTGGTATCGTATTTTGAGTTTTTCCTACAAATAATGGTAAGTGAAGTCGTTGCGGAATGTCAACAAATAATTTCATCAAAGTGTACGGTGATAACCCTATTTTATATAATTGTACACTTACCTGCCGGTATATATTCTTTTTCAATTTCCATTCTGTCTTTTACAGTAATATTTTTGTAACAGAAACAGTAATGAAAGAACTGAATCGGTACCAAAAGACGTCATCCTATCCATAGGTTACAACTCAGGCACATATTGTTCGACTCTAACTTCACACACTTTTTTGTTCTGTAAAAGGAACGTGCGTTTAAAATAGGTGAGTGAAAATTGCTACTCCTCGTTGTTGTGAAATGAGATTTAAAGATTAATACTTGTTCAATGCAATTTACGTTATTCTTTTTATAGGATTGTTACTAAAATGGTTATTAAAAGTATTTGTAGTAAATTTAGAAGGTATATTTTGAAGTAATTTTAGTGAAAAATTGTTAATACCTAACCCAAACTGACACTATCAACAAAATAGGCGTACAAAATGTGAACATACAGCCGTTTGTTTAAAATTATGTGGACTATAAAGTGACCAACGAAGCTCTGCTCAGGCGACATAAACAAAATCATGATTTGGTGTTTAAAAATTATGAAATTTCGTTCGGTTTATTATAATATTTTCAGTGTGTGTACGTTATACCTATTAATATACCAATGTTTTTAAAATGTGTGTGATGATGTCGCCCGTAGCCCAAATTTAGTTTATTTATATAGTTAAATTACCTATGCACCTAACACAAAACTGTGTTGTATTTGTAGTTTAAGGAATTTTAATTATTGTGTATTTTGAAATAAAAACATTCAGCAAGTAAGTGTAGTTATAGGTACGTGATTTTCTAGGTATAAGATAAATAAGTAGCAGTTTAATTTTACTATAGGTAGTTTTTTATTCCTTACTTCTATTTATAATGGATACCTATTATAGGTATATGGCTACTTATTTAATATCGCTACAAAATCACATATCTATATTTAGTTTCATTGAAAGTTTTTAGTATACCTACTACTTGGAATTTTTGTAACAAATTAACGGTAATGACAGAACTGAATCGGTACTTACTTTGTTGTTTAATATAACCTTCATTACGTATTTGAAGTAGGTAGGTAGCTACCATTTCTATTTTCACTTAATGGTAGTTACATTTATTAGGTATTCTACCTATGTCTGTGTTTGCAAAAGGTACGATTTCACTGTAATTAGATATTGTTGTTGTTTTGATCATAATATAGGTAGGTAACAGCAACAACGAATGTATTACATTGTGTAGTAGTAGCACCGTAGATATAAAAATCGTAGTCGTAGTATATTTTCGATGGTAGTAGGTAGGTAGTTAGTAGCCTAAAATAAAGAATTCATGTACAATACTTACTGTGCAATGTTTACTCATAATTTGTGTTCATTGTTGTTATTCTCTGCGGAAGTTTATGAGTGGCAGTTTAATTTTACTATAGGTAGTTTTTTATTCCTTACTTCTATTTATATGGATACCTATTATAGGTATATGGCTACTTATTATAATCACATATCTATATTTAGTCATTGAAAGTTTTTGTAACAAAAACAGTAATGATAGAACTCAAAAACAGTAATGACAGAACTGAATCGGTACCAAAAGACGTCAGGTTACAACAATACATAACAATAACTTATGTCAGATTGATGGATGTACGAAGTTTCGAAGATTTTCCAACATTTTTAGTTTACAATTAAAAATGTAATAAAGGGCCGTACCATACCGTAAAAGTGCACTCCCGTGTTTAGAACAGTGCCTAGTATAAATCAAAATGCTTTTATTGTATGTGTGCATGTTGCAAAAAGGTAAATTTATTGATTAGTAGGAGCATTTTTTGCAGTTTTGTGCTGTTGTTTTCTTGAATTTCCTCGTAGAAAAAGTTATTCACCTCCTTCTCACACTTTAATTTCGTTTCTGCAGAGGTATATAAATGATTAAAATACATAATTTTAATGCATTGAATCAGCTTTGATATATAGCCTATACCAGTCTTAAAAAACTAAAGTTTACATCCATAATCCAAAGAAGTAGAGAATGTCCATAGTGTCAAATTATAACATAAATCCATCTGTCATTATAATTATGGTCTACTAAACTGTCTATAGTACAACAACGTAAATACAATAATTTCCAAAAATATTACTGTAAAAGACAGAATGGAAATTGAAAAAGAATATATACCGGCAGGTAAGTGTACAATTATATAAAATAGGGTTATCACCGTACACTTTGATGAAATTATTTGGTGACATTCCGCAACGACTTAACTTACCATTATTTGTAGGAAAAACTCAAAATACGATACCAAGAGAGAGGATACAAAAAATAAATAACATGGCTCATTTTCCACATTAGTTTTACAACATATATGCAAACATTGGGTTCATAAAAGGAGAGGTTTGAGTTCATGTGTTACCAGTTACGAATGACGTGAATCTTTCACCTACATGCTAGGTAAAATATTTACAACATATTATCACAATTAAATCTTACCATATACACCTTTTCAGCATACGAAGGCACTCCTCAAACTACCAGATAGACGTCTGAATCTCTAACCACCACTGAAAAGCATCTATACTCAATAAAAACTTTACAAGAATTTAATACCTATCGGCTTTAAACTATTCTTACTCAATGGACATTAGATTTATTTCAATAACAATATCTAAGTGTTTTATTTCTTACTTTAGAGCAAACTTGAATCCATTTTTCAAGTTATACCTACTGTACCGAGGAAAAGCTATCTAATTAAATTTTCTATTATGAGGGCAACATCGGTAGGTAGGTACATTATTATTATTACCTATTATTATTATTTAGATTTGCTTGAAACTAAATTAAACGTTACTTCAGGTGAACCTATTGGTTGTAGGTACCTACTTTCACATATTACTAGGTGCCGAATACCTACTTATGTCTGTTTTTGTTCAAAAAGTAATTACAGACATCCTGGATGTACCAAAAACATTCAATGAAACAAAATAGGTACGTAATTTTGTTAAGTTTAAGTCTTTAAGTAAGTATAGCCATTATGTATATTCATATAAATAGCACAGAATAAGTAATATTCTGTGTAAATAGTAAGTAGTTAACTAACTAAAATTAAATTACTATACTTATTTTTCGATAGAAAACCAGCTGCATATACTTATCATGTTTTTATTTAAATACACAAAAATTATAAATCGTAAAAACAACAAATCAATATAGACTTAACTACACTTTTTATTTTATACACCACGTATTATTATTATTAGCGGATGTTGGCCACCAAATTTCCATTTCCAAATTGATTTCTGTCTCTTGCCTGTAGGTCCATATTTTGAATGCTTCAAGTTATTTCGTTTTTTTTTTAAGTTACCGCCTAAGCAAGTACTAACTATTATTGGCCTCTTGCCCTTTCTCAGTAGGATACAGCCAGCACAGTTTATTTTTATCAAATATAGTTACAATGCATACTACTACTGTTTACTTTTAACCTCCAAGCCCCATAATATAACCTATTTATTTATGACGTGAAACTAGAAGTGTCAACCAAACAAAAATAAGGGACACCAACGTCAGAACAAAATTCTGCCAGATTATGACAAACCAACGAAGCCAAAATAGATAGACAGATAGTCCTAAAATTAACGTCCGCCGCTATTAACGTTAACGTTAATTTAACACCAACGATTTTCAAATAGACAGATGTGGTAGGTTCATAAATTGATGATAATCATATTATAGGCAGCCATTTTTAGGCTAGCAGATTTAAAATACCTAACTAATATATTTATAGTAGGTATTTAGTATAAAATTTTTCAATAACAAAAAAGTAATATTTTCTTTAAAAGAGAAATTTTTAGCATAGGCTTTAGATTTATATACGGGGTGAGTCAAAAATGTATTTCATTATTTTGGACAAAAAAGTAATATTTTGAAGAATTTTTTGATTTCTTTAGATTTCAAATCAAGATTTTTTTAAAAGTTAAACTATAAGCTGAAATTTATATACAGGGTGAATCAAAAATGTATTTCTTTATTTTGTTAAGGTGAAATAGTAATATTTTGAATAATTTTTTGATTTCTTTAGATTTCAAATCAAGATTTTTTTAAAAGTTAAACTATAAGCTGAAATTTATATACAGGGTGAATCAAAAATGTATTTCTTTATTTTGTTAAGGTCAAATAGTAATATTTTGAATAATTTTTTGATTTCTTTAGATTTCAAATCAAGATTTTTTTGAAAGTTAAACTATAAACTCAAATTTATATACAGGGTGAATCAAAAATGTATTTCTTTATTTTGTTAAGGTCAAATAGTAATATTTTGAATAAATTTTTGATTTCTTTGGGTTTCAATTCAAGATTTCTTTGAAAGTTAAACTATATGCTCCTAGAGGTTATCTACGGGGAAACTCAAAAATGTTTCTATTTATTTTCAATAATAGATAGAAATATTTTCAGATTTTCAGCTCTGGCAATACTTTTTTTTAATTATTTTTTTTGTAATTTTTTTTTTTTTATTTTTTGTTTTTTTTTAATTTTTTTTTTCAAAAATTTTTTTCTTTTTAATTTTTTTTTTTAATTTTTTTTTCTTAAATTTTTTTTTTGACACATTTCTTTTTCCTTGAAATTTTGTTTTTTTGATTTTTTTTTTCATTTTTTTTATAACCCTCAATGACTTTTTTTATAGATAAAACTACCACACAACGACTGGGAAATCCCAAAGGGATTTCTTGTCAACTAATATAAACTGTGTAAGCCCTTACTCACTCTAATCTTCAACGAAAACGCGTAAAAGTTCGTACGTATCTCCTCCGAAGAAAAACAATTGTAAAATATGTCATGTGTTTTTACATACAGTTAAATATTGAGAATGTGCGGTAGGCTACTTTTGGTGAGGCTCCTTTGAAGCGAAACATTTTTAAAATAGTTTCCAAATCGTCACTTTTTCATTAAAGTAAAGTCAGTAGAAAAGAAAACAGATTTGTGTGTTATTCTTATGGAATCTACTCGCTTAAACAACATACCAACTTACAATGCTTTGCTGCCAGAATGTCATTCAAATTATCTCTATCCTACACCTCGTACTTATTATTCGCGCAATAGCTTAATTAAACTGAAACCTATTTACATCCGACACACCCCCAGATGGATA
The DNA here is from genome assembly GCA_911728435.2 of Apoderus coryli. NCBI lineage: Eukaryota > Metazoa > Arthropoda > Insecta > Coleoptera > Attelabidae > Apoderus > Apoderus coryli. Next base: position 1,019,307 of record OU452204.1, on the reverse strand, counting down.
ATTAAATATATTCTTAATTTCCCCAAGTTTATTTTATTTTATTTTTGCTAAAATAATTTCTTTGTCGAAAAAAATCCATATTATTTATTCCATTCAATTCTTTCAAAATGTGACAACAACCTACAAAAATTGCGAAAATCGCGGTTGCCACACTTTATTCAATATATCATTATTGGCGTAAAATACCAAAATCAATCAAGCCCAATTCAATTTACATACCCAACACAAGTTAATTAACCACAAACTTAAATTAGCCAATCTTTATTTTCAATTTTCTTTCATGAAAACTTTAGTTTCAAATCCACTTTTAAGAAAAAATAAAATATATTTATAAATATATATTACATATTTTATATACTAAGAAAAAATAAATCTGACAACCAAGGAACTAAAGAGCTAATATTTGCTGTATGACAATTATGACAAGTGTCATTTCGAAATAAAATATAAATTCTTTTAATTTGTTTGAAAATATAAAAAACATTATAAAATTCATTCTAATATTGGTTATTGTACACGGTAATTATATTCTATTAATACTTAATGTTTATTTCTAGCCAAAATTCGATTTTTGATGTACCTATAAAAGGTTAAACATATTACACGTACGTAAACAAACACTAGAAAAGGCTATACAAGCTTTCTTACGTAAGTACTTTAAAATACAATACTTTTTATGTTTATTTAAAGGTATTTCAGCTAGATTTGTTTATGTACGTACCTACAATTATACCACATACTACTTAGGTATCTCCTAATCTCCACATTGGTAAACAAAAACGACTTACCATAAAGCACAGAATAATACATTCCTTATTCTGTGGAAAGAAACTTTTATTTAGAGAAAGTATTTTTATCATAGAAGCAGCATAATATAAAATATTTTATACAATTAGGTACCTACACGAAATAGAAACATGGGTACAACTAATAATGTTTCCAAAAGAAAATTAATATTATTTCAAAACGATCAAATTAATGTAGCGACTTGACATGGTAAACAAGGTTTAAGATAGTTTTCGAATCAATAAAGGTTTCTGAAGATAAATTCTGCTAGAGTTGAAAAGGTGATAATTGTCTCACATATTTATTTAACATAAGTAGTCTAAAAATTCATTTGTCGTGTTTTAGATCAAAGAAGCATAACCCAAAATAGCAGAAATTGTATTGAAAACAAGCACATAATGTACTGGATGGTATTAACGTTGTATTCCAAGTATTCAGTCAATGAGAGAAAACCATTTATAATTTTGCATTTATATATTTTTTTATAAGTAGTAGTAGTAGTGTTTATTTCACCCAATATTAATGTATACAATAATAATAATAAGTAATAATAAGTCGTAACATAAAAGTTATTACAGTTTGTTGTTTTTCAAATAAAACGCTATTCAGTTGAATTGATATGGTACGTTCAACTGTCGCTCAGTTGAACCTAACTGATATTTACGTTGAAGGATACTACCTAGATCAGCTGGGCAGCTATTCTTGAAAACCAGGGAGTAGAACAATTGTGAGGCGAGGCAAAGTCTATTAAATTAGCACAGCTTTGCCTCACTTCTATGTTCACTTGAACTGATGTGATTGCCACTCATTTTCAACATAACTTTTTCAGTTAATTGTCAACGAAGAAAAATGCTAATGCCTATAGACTTTGATACATAACAAAAGTCAATGTTACCAACATACAAAAAATAAAAACATGTGAACTAGAGGTGTAAGGTAATAAAACTGTCGATAGTGTTTTTGATTCTTTAAATAATCAGCTGTAGCAAAAACGTTAAGTCATCGTAAATATTAAATATACTGTGGTTAAGTGTGGAATAAATTAAAAAAACCATATACAGGGTCATACAGAAAAATATATTAGTTTTACAACGCTTAAATTTTTTAGAGCGAAACAAAAAAGTTAGAAAACTTTTGATTTTTTGTAGTATGTTAGAATGGTTTCATACATTTTTTTATACAGGGTGAAATCATTTTTAGGAAAAAATATTTATTATTATGACAGAGAAAATTCAAATTTTACTGTCAAATTTACTAAATGAGATCAGTTTATAAACAAATATATAAACATAAAATAATAACTAGAATTATAGGGTGTCCCAAATTTTCTGCCTTAGTGTTAAGAGCACGTTTTTTTAGCAATTCTTTAGAGTGAAACGTACAAATATTAAGAACTTTTACATTTCCAGAATAACCGCCTACAATTTAGATAAAGGGTTACTCAAAAATGTTTATATTTATTTTCAAGATTTTCAGGCAAGGTAGAACGTAATAGACAGAAAAACTTTTTAATTTTTTAGTTTTTTAGAATGTTTTCATGAAATTATTGCACAGGATGGCTCAAAAATGTTTCATAAGAATTTTTTTATATATTTTTTCACAGTATTTTTAGTTAGAATGGGGTCATACATTTTTATACAGGGTGTAAGTGTATTGTTTCCATTTATTTGATCAGGTTTTTAAACCATATTTTCAGCGACAGGTTACTTTTTTTTATTAATTTATTTAACTTTGGAGTTTTCTTAGTTTGTTAGAGCGGTGTCATAAAATTTATTTATATACAGGGTGTCTCAAATGTAATTCTGTTTATGTGATTAGGTTTTCAACCCATATTTTCAGTTCTTTTTTATAACCCTCGATGACTTTTGTAATAGATAAGACTACCACAAAACGACTGGGAAATCCCAAAGGGATTTCTTGTTTTCTATCGAAAAATAAGTATAGTAACTTAATTTTAGTTAGTTAACTACTTACTATTTACACAGAATATTACTTATTCTGTGCTATTTATATGAATATACATAATGGCTATACTTACGTAAAGACTTAAACTTAACAAAATTACGTACCTATTTTGTTTCATTGAATGTTTTTGGTACATCCAGGATGTCTGTAATTACTTTTTGAACAAAAACAGACATAAGTAGGTATTCGGCACCTAGTAATATGTGAAAGTAGGTACCTACAACCAATAGGTTCACCTGAAGTAACGTTTAATTTAGTTTCAAGCAAATCTAAATAATAATAATAGGTAATAATAATAATGTACCTACCTACCGATGTTGCCCTCATAATAGAAAATTTAATTAGATAGCTTTTCCTCGGTACAGTAGGTATAACTTGAAAAATGGATTCAAGTTTGCTCTAAATTAAGAAATAAAACCCTTAGATATTGTTATTGAAATAAATCTAATGTCCATTGAGTAAGAATAGTTTAAAGTCGATAGGTATTAAATTCTTGTTATGGTTCTTTTAAAGTTTTTATTGAGTAACTGGTAACACATGAACTAAAACCTCTCCTTTTATGAACCCAATGTTTGCATATATGTTGTAAAACTAATGTGGAAAATGAGCCATGTTATTTATTTTTTGTATCCTCTCTCTTGGTATCGTATTTTGAGTTTTTCCTACAAATAATGGTAAGTTAAGTCGTTGCGGAATGTTAACAAATCATTTCATCAAAGTGTACGGTGATAACCCTATTTTATATAATTGTACACTTACCTGCCGGTATATATTCTTTTTCAATTTCCATTCTGTCTTTTACAGTAATATTTTTGTAACAGAAACAGTAATGAAAGAACTGAATCGGTACCAAAAGACGTCATCCTATCCATAGGTTACAACTCAGGCACATATTGTTCGACTCTAACTTCACACACTTTTTTGTTCTGTAAAAGGAACGTGCGTTTAAAATAGGTGAGTGAAAATTGCTACTCCTCGTTGTTGTGAAATGAGATTTAAAGATTAATACTTGTTCAATGCAATTTACGTTATTCTTTTTATAGGATTGTTACTAAAAATATACGAAATTGCATGTCCCATATGCTTTTCTAAGAATATAGTCATGAAAATGGCTTTCAAAATAAATCGACAAATTCCAATATAGTTGCACCTCTAGTTTCACGTCATAATTTGGCAGAATTTTTTTCTGACGTTAGTGTCACTTATTTTTGTTTGGTTGACACTTCTAGGTCACGTCATAATTTGGTTTTATTTGTGTACATTAATAGCCTAACAGTTTTCAATTCCTATCAACATGTTGTTAACTTGTATTGTTATAAAATGGTTATTAAAAGTATTTGTAGTAAATTTAGAAGGTATATTTTGAAGTAATTTTAGTGAAAAATTGTTAATACCTAACCCAAACTGACACTATCAACAAAATAGGCGTACAAAATGTGAACATACAGCCGTTTGTTTAAAATTATGTGGACTATAAAGTGTCCAACGAAGCTCTGCTCAGGCGACATAAACAAAATCATGATTTGGTGTTTAAAAATTATGAAATTTCGTTCGGTTTATTATATTTTCAGTGTGTGTACGTTATACCTATTAATATACCAATGTTTTTAAAATGTGTGTGATGATGTCGCCCGTAGCCCAAATTTAGTTTATTTATATAGTTAAATTACCTATGCACCTAACACAAAACTGTGTTGTATTTGTAGTTTAAGGAATTTTAATTATTGTGTATTTTGAAATAAAAACATTCAGCAAGTAAGTGTAGTTATAGGTACGTGATTTTCTAGGTATAAGATAAATAAGTAGCAGTTTAATTTTACTATAGGTAGTTTTTTATTCCTTACTTCTATTTATAATGGATACCTATTATAGGTATATGGCTACTTATTTAATATCGCTACAAAATCACATATCTATATTTAGTTTCATTGAAAGTTTTTAGTATACCTACTACTTGGAATTTTTGTAACAAATTAACGGTAATGACAGAACTGAATCGGTACTTACTTTGTTGTTTAATATAACCTTCATTACGTATTTGAAGTAGGTAGGTAGCTACCATTTCTATTTTCACTTAATGGTAGTTACATTTATTAGGTATTCTACCTATGTCTGTGTTTGCAAAAGGTACGATTTCACTGTAATTAGATATTGTTGTTGTTTTGATCATAATATAGGTAGGTAACAGCAACAACGAATGTATTACATTGTGTAGTAGTAGCACCGTAGATATAAAAATCGTAGTCGTAGTATATTTTCGATGGTAGTAGGTAGGTAGTTAGTAGCCTAAAATAAAGAATTTATGTAAAATACTTACTGTGCAATGTTTACGAATTTTGTTTACCTCTACGGAAGTTTATGAGTGGCAGTTTAATTTTACTATAGGTAGTTTTTTATTCCTTACTTCTATTTATATGGATACCTATTATAGGTATATGGCTACTTATTATAATCACATATGTATATTTAGTTTCATTGAAAGTTTTTGTAACAAAAACAGTAATAACAGAACTGAATCGGTACCAAAAGACGTCAGGTTACAACAATACATAACAATCATATATGTCAGATTGATGGATGTACGAAGTTTCGAAGATTTTCCAACATTTTTAGTTTACAATTAAAAATGTAATAAAGGGCCGTACCATACCGTAAAAGTGCACTCCCGTGTTTAGAACAGTGCCTAGTATAAATCAGAATGCTTTTATTGTATGTGTGGATGTTGCAAAAAGGTACATTTTTTGATTTGGTAGTAGCATTTTTTGCAGTTTTGTGCTGTTGTTTTCTTGAATTTCCTCGTAGAAAATCGTATTCACCTCCTTCTCACACTTTAATTTCGTTTCTGCAGAGGTAAATAAATGATTAAAATACATAATTTTAATGCATTCAATCAGCTTTGATAAGTAGCCTATTCCAGTCTGCAAAAAGGAAATTTTCTATTATAGGCAGCGCTGCAGTTTCGCCTTCGGCAAAACTGGAGCCTTAGTGGCTCTAAATTGGGTCTTTTTTCCCAATTTTAGAAAGAAACGCGAACAGCACGTTTTATAAGTATTAACAAGAAATCCCTTCGGGATTTCCCAGTCGTTGTGTGGTAGTTTTATCTATGAAAAAAGTCATTGAGTGTTATAAAAAAAATTAAAAAAAATTCAAGAAAAAAAATTTCAAGGAAAAAGAAATGTGTCAAAAAAAAAAATTAAAGAAAAAAATTTAAAAAAAAAAAAAATTTAAAAAAAAAAAATTTTGAAAAAAAAAATTAAAAAAAAAAATTTAAAAAAAAAAATTTTAAAAAAAAAATTTTAAAAAAAAAATTTAAAAAAAAAAAATTTAAAAAAAAAAAATTTCGAAAAAAAAAATTTTCAAAAAAAAAATAAAAAAAAAAAAATTACAAAAAAATAATTAAAAAAAAGTATTGCCAGAGCTGAAAATCTGAAAATCTTTCTATCTATTATTGAAAATAAATAGAAACATTTTTGAGTTACCCCGTAGAAAACCTCTAGGAGCATATAGTTTAACTTTCAAAGAAATCTTGAATTGAAACCCAAAGAAATCAAAAAATTATTCAAAATATTACTATTTGACCTTAACAAAATAAAGAAATACATTTTTGATTCACCCTGTATATAAATTTGAGCTTATAGTTTAACTTTCAAAAAATCTTGATTTGAAATCTAAAGAAATCAAAAAATTATTCAAAATATTACTATTTCACCTTAACAAAATAAAGAAATACATTTTTGATTCACCCTGTATATAAATAATTGAGCTTATAGTTTAACTTTCAAAAAATCTTGATTTGAAATCTAAAGAAATCAAAAAGTTACTCAAAATATTACTATTTCACCTTAACAAAACAAAGAAATACATTTTTTAATCACCCTGTATATAAATATGAGCTTATAGTTTAACTTTCAAAAAATCTTGATTTGAAATCTAAAGACATCAAAAAATTATTCAAAATATTACTATTTCACCTTAACAAAATAAAGAAATACATTTTTGATTCACCCTGTATATAAATTTGAGCTTATAGTTTAACTTTCAAAAAATCTTGATTTGAAATCTAAAGAAATCAAAAAATTATTCAAAATATTACTATTTCACCTTAACAAAATCAAGAAATACATTTTTGATTCACCCTGTATATAAATTTGAGCTTATAGTTTAACTTTCAAAAAATCTTGATTTGAAATCTAAAGAAATTAAAAAATTATTCAAAATATTACTATTTCACCTTAACAAAATAAAGAAATACATTTTTGATTCACCCTGTATATAAATTTGAGCTTATAGTTTAACTTTTAAAAAAATCTTGATTTGAAGTCTAAAGAAATCAAAAAATTATTCAAAATATTACTATTTCACCTTAACAAAACAAAGAAATACATTTTTGATTCACCCTGTATATAAATTTGAGCTTATAGTTTAACTTTCCAAAAATCTTGATTTGAAATCTAAAGAAATCAAAAAATTAATCAAAATATTACTATTTCACCTTAACAAAATAAAGAAATACATTTTTGATTCACCCTGTATATAAATTTGAGCTTATAGTTTAACTTTTAAAAAAATCTTGATTTGAAATCTAAAGAAATCAAAAAATTATTCAAAATATTACTATTTCACCTTAACAAAATAAAGAAATACATTTTTGATTCACCCTGTATATAAATTTGAGCTTATAGTTTAACTTTTAAAAAAATCTTGATTTGAAATCTAAAGAAATCAAAAAATTATTCAAAATATTACTATTTCACCTTAACAAAATAAAGAAATACATTTTTGATTCACCCTGTATATAAATTTGAGCTTATAGTTTAACTTTCAAAAAAATCTTGATTTAAAATCTAAAGAAATCAAAAAATTATTCAAAATATTACTATTTCACCTTAACAAAATAAAGAAATACATTTTTGATTCACCCTGTATATAAATTTGAGCTTATAGTTTAACTTTCAAAAAATCTTGATTTGAAATCTAAAGAAATCAAAAAATTATTCAAAATATTACTATTTCACATTAACAAAATAAAGAAATACATTTTTGATTCACCCTGTATATAAATTTAAAGCCTATGCTAAAAATTTCTCTTTTAAAGAAAATAAAAAGTCACTTATCGCTGATGAGGTTCTGCAGCATGTCTAAAAGTCTTAAAAAAATAGAGAAATACATTTTTGATTCACCCTGTATATAAATTTAAAGCCTATGCTAAAAATTTCTCTTTTAAAGAAAATAAAAAGTCACTTATCGCTGATGAGGTTCTGCAGCATGTCTAAAAGTCTTCAAAAAATAGAGAAATACATTTTTGATTCACCCTGTATATAAATTTAAAGCCTATGCTAAAAATTTCTCTTTTAAAGAAAATAAAAAGTCACTTATCGCTGATAAGGTTCTGCAGCATGTCTAAAAGTCTTAACAAAATAAAGAAATACATTTTTGATTCACCCTGTATATAAATTTGAGCTTATAGTTTAACTTTCAAAAAAATCTTGATTTGAAATCTAAAGAAATCAAAAAATTCTTCAAAATATTACTTTTTTGTCCAAAATAATGAAATACATTTTTGATTCACCCTGTATATAAATTTGAGCTTATAGTTTAACTTTCAAAAAAATCTTGATTTGAAATCTAAAGAAATCAAACAATTATTCAAAATATTACTTTTTTGACGATAGGAAATACATTTTTGATTCACCCTGTATATAAATTTAAAGCCTATGCTAAAAATTTCTCTTTTAAAGAAAATAAAAAGTCACTTATCGCTGATGAGGTTCTGCAGCATGTCTAAAAGTCTTAAAAAAATAGAGAAATACATTTTTGATTCACCCTGTATATAAATTTGAGCTTATAGTTTAACTTTCAAAAAAATCTTGATTTGAAATCTAAAGAAATCTAAAAATTCTTCAAAATATTACTTTTTTTTTTAAAATAATGAAATACATTTTTGATTCACCCTGTATATAAATTTGAGCTTTTAGTTTAACTTTTAAAAAAAATCTTGATTTGAAATCTAAAGAAATCAAACAATTATTCAAAATATTACTTTTTTGACGATAGGAAATACATTTTTGATTCACCCTGTATATAAGTTTAAAACCTATGCTAAAAATTTCTCTTTTAAAGAAAATAAAGTCACCTATCGCTGATGTTAAAAAAAATGTATATACTGAATCTCATCAAAAACATCAAATTTTTTACTTTAGACAAAATTAAAGAGCATCGAAAAGTGTCTTATTCCATAGAAGAGGTTATGCAACCGTAAATACCATAATGATGTGTTGGAGGTTGCATAAGCATAAGATATTAAATAAAGGTAATTATTGAAATTGTAGCCCGTCTGCACATAACTCAACTCCTCCCACTTCAATGATATCTCTGCACATATAACGGGTTCATTGAACTTTTTTGTATTATTAATGAAATTGTAACCTTTCTGGTGGGAATAAATTTTCTAATGTCTGCCAGATTTCGTTCATGAGAATAGCAGTAAAATAAAAATAAGTATAAATTAGTAGTTTTTTTACATAAAATAATGTTTTAATATTTGTTATATTATTGTGGGAGTTGCGTAAAAGTATCTAATCATATTCCATGTGTAAATATATTGCGTAATGTGTGGATTTGTTGACGAAACTATGAGGAATATGTTTATGATGAAAGTGTTTAAATAAAGTGTGGCAACCGCGATTTTCGCAATTTTTCTAGGTTGTTGATGTACGAAGTCTCGAAGATTTTCCAACATTTTTAGTTTACAATTAAAAATCTAATAAAGGGCCGTATCATACCGTAAAAGTGCACTCCCGTGTTTAGAACAGTGCCTAGTATAAATCAAAATGCTTTTATTGTATGTGTGGATGTTGCAAAAAGGTAAATTTATTGATTTAGTAGTAGCATTTTTTGCAGTTTTGTACTGTTGTTTTCTTGAATTTCCTCGTAGAAAAAGTTATTCACCTCCTTCTCACACTTTAATTTCGTTTCTGCAGAGGTAAATAAATGATTAAAGTACATAATTTTAATGCATCCAATCAGCTTTGATAAGTAGCCTATCGGGTGATGCAAAAAATAAAGTTGCCATATAGGAAACACTCTTGGAACGCCTCCGGCGCACAGTGGGGTATTTGCCTAATTTAGCGCGCCAAAATTCAATTTTGTAAATTTGTTAGAAATGGGTAGTAAATGTACCTATCATAAAGCCAGATAGACAAAGAACCATAAAATATTCTAAATGAAAATAATTTCGTGGCAAAGCGGACTAAAATGTTGGCTTTACCTACACAAGGAATTTTGTTTAATTTAGCAGGGCCCCAGTCTAATTCGATAGAAACCAGACCGAGGCATGGGTCGACAGGTACTGACGAATTCGTTTCGCTCTTGTTATGAGCTCGTCAGAGCACCATAGTCGCTGCCCATCACAAATATCGGCCTGCATTTAAGCACAATAGGATACACAACAGTAGACACATGTAAACATATATCATCTACATGTACATAGTAATGCATATCCCATACCATGCAGAGGCCGAACAAACTCAATGTATAGGTAAAACCAGTCGTATAAATAGAAATAAATATAAATAAAAATAGTATGAACACAAAACGCTAGCAGGAGACCATTTCATCCTTCTGCCAGCATCTCCCAAATATTTGGGTTTCAGCAATGCTCGGACGGTGGTCTCCAAGCGTTCTGCCGTCGATGTTTAATGCCAAATAATGAAAAATTAAGAGGATTTCATGTCCGTAAATATAATAAATGAAAATAATTTCGTGGCAAAGCGGACTAAAATGTTGGCTTTACCTACACAAGGAATTTTGTTTAATTTAGCAGGGCCCCAGTCTAATTCGATAGAAACCAGACCGAGGCATGGGTCGACAGGTACTGACGAATTCGTTTCGCTCTTGTTATGAGCTCGTCAGAGCACCATAGTCGCTGCCCATCACAAATATCGGCCTGCATTTAAGCACAATAGGATACACAACAGTAGACACATGTAAACATATATCATCTACATGTACATAGTAATGCATATCCCATACCATGCAGAGGCCGAACAAACTCAATGTATAGGTAAAACCAGTCGTATAAATAGAAATAAATATAAATAAAAATAGTATGAACACAAAACGCTAGCAGGAGACCATTTCATCCTTCTGCCAGCATCTCCCAAATATTTGGGTTTCAGCAATGCTCGGACGGTGGTCTCCAAGCGTTCTGCCGTCGATGTTTAATGCCAAATAATGAAAAATTAAGAGGATTTCATGTCCGTAAATATAATAAATGAAAATAATTTCGTGGCAAAGCGGACTAAAATGTTGGCTTTACCTACACAAGGAATTTTGTTTAATTTAGCAGGGCCCCAGTCTAATTCGATAGAAACCAGACCGAGGCATGGGTCGACAGGTACTGACGAATTCGTTTCGCTCTTGTTATGAGCTCGTCAGAGCACCATAGTCGCTGCCCATCACAAATATCGGCCTGCATTTAAGCACAATAGGATACACAACAGTAGACACATGTAAACATATATCATCTACATGTACATAGTAATGCATATCCCATACCATGCAGAGGCCGAACAAACTCAATGTATAGGTAAAACCAGTCGTATAAATAGAAATAAATATAAATAAAAATAGTATGAACACAAAACGCTAGCAGGAGACCATTTCATCCTTCTGCCAGCATCTCCCAAATATTTGGGTTTCAGCAATGCTCGGACGGTGGTCTCCAAGCGGTCTGCCGTCGATGTTTAATGCCAAATAATGAAAAATTAAGAGGATTTCATGTCCGTAAATATAATAAATGAAAATAATTTCGTGGCAAAGCGGACTAAAATGTTGGCTTTACCTACACAAGGAATTTTGTTTGTGATGGGCAGCGACTATGGTGCTCTGACGAGCTCATAACAAGAGCGAAACGAATTCGTCAGTACCTGTCGACCCATGCCTCGGTCTGGTTTCTATCGAATTAGACTGGGGCCCTGCTAAATTAAACAAAATTCCTTGTGTAGGTAAAGCCAACATTTTAGTCCGCTTTGCCACGAAATTATTTTCATTTATTATATTTACGGACATGAAATCCTCTTAATTTTTCATTATTTGGCATTAAACATCGACGGCAGAACGCTTGGAGACCACCGTCCGAGCATTGCTGAAACCCAAATATTTGGGAGATGCTGGCAGAAGGATGAAATGGTCTCCTGCTAGCGTTTTGTGTTCATACTATTTTTATTTATATTTATTTCTATTTATACGACTGGTTTTACCTATACATTGAGTTTGTTCGGCCTCTGCATGGTATGGGATATGCATTACTATGTACATGTAGATGATATACAGGGTGGTCCAACGAAAAGTTTGCACCTAGCTTTTCTCTTTTTTTTGTAGTCGAATGCGAAAATGCTCGGACACGTCGATTTTGCTTTTGAGGGGGACACATTTTAAACATATTTTTCGATCTGCGCCTTTAACCCCCTAGCGGGGGTGAGTAACAACCCTAAAATTTTAAATGGAAAGAGGGGTCTAATGACATATCATTTGAAAGGACACAAAATTGTCTTTCTAATGATACCCTATTTGTCGAATTTTACTAAAACAGTTAATACGAAAACGACTTTAAAGACATTAAGCCGATAATTTTGGTATTAATGAGAAATACAAATAAGTTTTAATTATTGCGAGTGAAAACACCTGCAATCGTTAGTACATTCCAATGTTTGTTAGTTTTAACATTGCTTTGTAAAAAAAGTAAACAAGCTGTTAAATTGATTTATTAAAACGTTACATTAACAAATGTTGAAAATGTGACCCATTTGATTCCATACAATAATACAGATTTTGTTCAAATCTATTTCTAACATTTTGTAGCATATCAGGTGTTATGTTTCTGCACTCTTCTGTAATGCGTTGGCGAAGATCTTCTATGGACTCGGGCTTCGTGGCAAAACATTTATTTTTTAAGTGCCCCCAAAGAAAAAAGTCTAAAGGCGATAAATCCGGTGACCTGGCAGGCCATTCAATTGGGCCCCTCCTTCCAATCCACCGTCCAGGGAACCGGTCATCTAAGAACTGTCTTACAGGAGCCACATAGTGCGGAGGTGCTCCATCTTGCTGGAAATAAAGCCGATCAGCAGTATGATTTTGGTCATCTTCTATTATTTGTGTTATTAAAGGATCAATTGTGTCTTCAAGCATGTTTAGGTACACTTCACCAGTTAAATTTCCAGGAATAAAAAGTGGTCCTATAATATGATTTCCTAATATGCCACACCAGACGTTTATTTTTTGAGGATACTGGGTATGAACCTCACGGAATAAATGTGGGTTACTGTCATCCCAGTAACGGCAATTGTGCCTATTTACAGCTCCATTCAAATAAAATGTGCATTCGTCGGAAAAACAAATGTTAAATAATAATTGCGGATCTTCAATTAAACGCTGGCTCATTGCTTCACAAAATTGCAGCCTTCTATCAGGATCATCCTCATTTAGTTCCTGTACTAATTTGATTTTGTACGGATGAAATTTGTACGCTTTTAAAATTCGTATTATGGACGAACGGGAGACACCTGAGGCTTCAGCTAGTTGACGGGTACTTTGACTATGATCCATTTCAACATGCCCTAAAACAGCGACTTCCACAGCTTCATTTCTGATCGGTTTCTGCGGCTGGTGTTTTACATTACAGACAGATCCGGTATCTACAAACTTTTTAACTAACTTGCCAACGTACACATCATTCACATTTTTATCGGGATGTCTCTCATTAAATAAGCGAGCCGTAAGTCTAGCACTACTATTATTTTGAAAATAAAGTTTAACAATTTCAACTCGTTCTAGAATGGAATAAATCATTTTGTACGGTAAAAGTAAAATAACTTGAGAAGCAACCAAACTGAATCAATGAAAAGACTAAAATAAACGGTGTAAATTCTTTTCCTACACGTATCTGCAGTTTTTATTTCAACAAAAAACGCAAACGATTAGTGAGGAATTTAGTTCTGATAAATAAGATAGTGTTTTTGAAATCCCGTTTTTCTTCAAAGTAAATAATTTAGAAATGATTGTAGTTGTTTTCAGTCGTAATAATTAAAACTTATTTGTATTTCTCATTAATACCAAAATTATCGGCTTAATGTCTTTAAAGTCGTTTTCGTATTAACTGTTTTAGTAAAATTCGACAAATAGGGTATCATTAGAAAGACAATTTTGTGTCCTTTCAAATGATATGTCATTAGACCCCTCTTTCCATTTAAAATTTTAGGGTTGTTACTCACCCCCGCTAGGGGGTTAAAGGCGCAGATCGAAAAATATGTTTAAAATGTGTCCCCCTCAAAAGCAAAATCGACGTGTCCGAGCATTTTCGCATTCGACTACAAAAAAAAAGAGAAAAGCTAGGTGCAAACTTTTCGTTGGACCACCCTGTATGTTTACATTACATTACATTATTGTGCTTAAATGCAGGCCGATATTTGTGATGGGCAGCGACTATGGTGCTCTGACGAGCTCATAACAAGAGCGAAACGAATTCGTCAGTACCTGTCGACCCATGCCTCGGTCTGGTTTCTATCGAATTAGACTGAAGCCCTGCTAAATTAAACAAAATTCCTTGTGTAGGTAAAGCCAACATTTTAGTCCGCTTTGCCACGAAATTATTTTCATTTATTATATTTACGGACATGAAATCCTCTTAATTTTTCATTAATAAAATAATCTTTTTGGACCTCTGTTTTTACCCATAGGTGCATAGGGTTAGTGTATATCTGACTATTTATATAAGAGCATGTGTTTCAGTTAGTATTTCCTTATATAAAGTGTGTCTTTGTGTGATAATTTTTTTGTACTTGGACATTGTTTTAAATAGAATTTAAGATGGAATCTAGTCTTTCAGGTAAGTTACGTTATATATAGTACATAAGTACACTTTTATTTACTTTTCTTTTCTTAATAATCATATTTGACAAAAATAGTGTTTTTATTTCTTATTTTTTATAAGGAACTTAAAAAACCATAAGAAATTTGTTATATCTCCAAGCGAGTCCCAGCTATAATTTTTACTTTAGAATGAAGTATAGTTATCCTGCTTTCAAGCTCAATGAAATTCTCATCCGGTTTTGTCCGGTTTTTTAGTGAATTCGGCATTCTAATAATACGCTGTGTCCAAGAAATCATCACTATTTTTATGCACTATGTTCGAAATACATAATTAAAAAAATTTTGCAAATCGAAAATTATTTTGATATAAATTGTTTTTAAAACTATTATAGTTTATGTCTATTTTAATACAAAAATAGAGGTTGCCATATTTTTTTGTCTCATTGGATTTAATATTCTTTAAAATCTAAAGTTGAAACTTCTCTAATAATAATAATAATACTTTATCAATAAAAGTGTTGGATATTTTTATTGCAAATATTCATTTAAAATAAAAAAAATGTTTTAACGTTTCGAATAGATCATAACATCATCAATATATCTTTTTTTATAGACCCATCACTTGTGACTCTAATCACTAAAAGGGAGTTATTCAACATTATGCGAGAACAAACTGATATGGACGATTTTATTCTTCATCATCTGCAAAATCGATTCCATTATTCCGAAGAAGATATGAAAGACGTTAAAATAAAATTTTCTTATTTTAAATCCTAGATGAAAAGCAAATGGACAGCTGATCACTATAACGAAAAGACGTTCTTAGATAAAAAATACAAATTGGCTTGACTACCCAAACTACCAAAGCAGACTGCAGGTCATCCAATAAAAGCATTTGAGCTTGCAAGTGATCGCACTAAGTTGCGAAAAACAGAACAGTTAAGAAGCAATGTAAGCTGCAGTGAGATTTTATTTGCTACACACAGTCAGCTCCAGTCTACAGGAAAAAGAGATGCCGCACAGGTTTTAAAAAATATTACTAGCACTCCTACCCGTGGAAAAAATATTAAAACTCTTACACAACATAATCGAACGAAGAAGAAGATAAAGGCCAAATAACTCCCCTAGCGGCTCTGATTATGTTTGCATATTTTTTTTTTAGAACTAAGCTAGTTGTATGTTGGTGTCAGAATTGGAACATCCTGTATATGGATAAATTTGTAAAAAAAAACGTAACTAATTTTCAATTAATATCTTTCCCCTAGAATTTTTCTAATGTGGTGAAAATGTTTGGTACACTTGTGGCCACAAATCTAGAAACTCGATTTTCTTCTAAATCTGTGCTTGTGGCGACCATCATTGTTCTTGTGCCACACGGTATATATATTTTAATTTAGTCTGCTGGTACTATGGCGACCATTTATCTTGTGCCACACTGTATACATATTTTAAGTTTAGTAATGATTGTAAATAATGTACTTCAATATACGAAATTCATATTAAGTTCTGTAATTAAATATTTAATTTTGTAAATACCGTAACCAGTGTTTTAATCAAGTTACATACACGAATCACCCCAAATTACAAAACACCCTGTTTGTTTTTTTTTTTAATAATCTATTTGACCCATATTTTTGATCATTATAAAACTATTTTGTATTTAGTATTTTCTCCTAGATGTTTTCTTGTTATATTTGACAAGGACACCCTGTATATCTACGTTGAGTAAGAAAACTTAGCTAATTTATCAATTTTAGTAATTATACAACCAACCTTACTGTTAGAACCTGTTTTGCACTTAGTGTCTTTCTTGTATAATTTTGTCTTGCTAAATTGGCCAAATACCCCACTGTGCGGCGTTCCTTTGCGTTTATTCGCACACACTTTTGGTCTTTTTTTCCCCATTTTAGACAAAGACGCGAAAAGCACTCGTTAGTATAATTAACAAGAAATCCCTTGCGGGATTTCCCAGTCGTTGTGTGGTAGTTTTATCTATGAAAAAAGTCATTGAGGGTTATAAAAAAAATGAAAAAAAAAATAAAAAAAAAAAATTTCAAGGAAAAAGAAATGTGTCAAAAAAAAAAAATTAAAGAAAAAAAAATTTAAAAAAAAAAAATTAAAAAAAAAAAAAGTTTGAAAAAAAAAATTAAAAAAAAAAAATTTTTAAAAAAAAATTTCAAAAAAAAAAATTTCAAAAAAAAAAATTTCGAAAAATAAAAATTTTCAAAAAAAAAAATAAAAAAAAAAATTACAAAAAAATAATTAAAAAAAAGTATTGCCAGAGCTGAAAATCTGAAAATGTTTCTATCTATTATTGAAAATAAATAGAAACATTTTTGAGTTACCCCGTAGAAAACCTCTAGGAGCATATAGTTTAACTTTCAAAGAAATCTTGAATTGAAACCCAAAGAAATCAAAAAATAATTCAAAATATTACTATTTCACCTTAACAAAATAAAGAAATACATTTTTGATTCACCCTGTATATAAATTTGAGCTTATAGTTTAACTTTCAAAAAATCTTGATTTGAAATCTAAAGAAATCAAAAAATTATTCAAAATATTACTATTTCACCTTAACAAAATAAAGAAATACATTTTTGATTCACCCTGTATATATATTTGACCTTATAGTTTAACTTTCACAGAAAACTTAATTTCAAATCTAAAGAAATCAAAATATTATGCAAAATATTACTTTTTTGACCGTAACAAATTAAAGAAATACATTTTTGGTTCACCCCGTATATAAATTTGAGCTTATAGTTTAACTTTCACAGAAAACTTAATTTGAAATCTTAAGAAATCAAAAAATTATTCAAAATATAAATTTTTTGACCATAACAAAATAAAGAAATACATTTTTGATTCACCCTGTATACATATTTGACCTTATAGTTTAACTTTCACATAAAACTTAATTTGAAATCTAAAGAAATCAAAATATTATTCAAAATATTACTTTTTTGACCATAACAAAATAAAGAAATACATTTGTGATGCACCCTGTATATATATTTGACCTTATAGTTTAACTTTCACAGAAAACTTAATTTCAAATCTAAAGAAATCAAAATATTATGCAAAATATTACTTTTTTGACCGTAACAAATTAAAGAAATACATTTTTGGTTCACCCCGTATATAAATTTGAGCTTATAGTTTAACTTTCACAGAAAACTTAATTTGAAATCTAAAGAAATCAAAAAATTATACAAAATATAACTTTTTTGACCATAACAAAATAAAGAAATACATTTTTGATTCACCCTGTATATATATTTGACCTTATAGTTTAACTTTCACAGAAAACTTAATTTCAAATCTAAAGAAATCAAAATATTATGCAAAATATTACTTTTTTGACCGTAACAAATTAAAGAAATACATTTTTGGTTCACCCCCTATATAAATTTGAGCTTATAGTTTAACTTTCACAGAAAACTTAATTTGAAATCTAAAGAAATCAAAAAATTATTCAAAATATAACTTTTTTGACCATAACAAAATAAAGAAATACATTTTTGATTCACCCTGTATATATATTTGACCTTATAGTTTAACTTTCACAGAAAACTTAATTTGAAATCTAAAGAAATCAAAATATTATTCAAAATATTACTTTTTTGACCATAACAAAATAAAGAAATACATTTGTGATTCACCCTGTATATATATTTGACCTTATAGTTTAACTTTCACAGAAAGCTTAATTTGAAATCTAAAGAAATCAAAAAATTATTCAAAATATAACTTTTTTGACCATAACAAAATAAAGAAATACATTTTTGATTCACCCCGTATATAAATTTGAGCTTATAGTTAAACTTTCACAGAAAACTTGAATTGAAATCTAAAGAAATCAAAAAATTCTTCAAAATATTACTTTTTTGTCCAAAATAATGAAATACATTTTTGACTCACCCCGTATATAAATCTAAAGCCTATGCTAAAAATTTCTCTTTTAAAGAACATTTTACTTTTTTGTCCTTAAAAAATTTTATACTAAATACCTCCTATATATATATTAGTTAGGTATTTTAAATCTGCTAGCCTAAAAATGGCTGCCTATAATAATATGATTATGATCAATTTATGAACCTACCACATCTGTCTATTTGAAAATCGTTGGTGTTAAATTAACGTTAACGTTAATAGCGGCGGACGTTAATTTTAGGACTATCTGTCTATCTATTTTGGCTTCGTTGGTTTGTCATAATTTGGCAGAATTTTTTTCTGAAGTTAGTGTCACTTATTTTTGTTTGGTTGACACTTCTAAATAGGTTATATTATGGGGCTTGGAGGTTAAAAATAAACAGTAGTAGTATGCATTGTAACTATATTTGATAAAAATAAACTGTGCTGGCTGTATCCTACTGAGAAAGGGCAAGAGGCCAATAATAGTTAGTACTCGCTTAGGCGGTAACTTAAAAAAAAACGAAATAACTTGAAGCATTCAAAATATGGACCTACAGGCAAGAGACAGAAATCAATTTGGAAATGGAAATTTGGTGGCCAACATCCGCTAATAATAATAATACGTGGTGTATAAAATAAAAAGTGTAGTTAAGTCTATATTGATTTGTTGTTTTTACGATTTATAATTTTTGTGTATTTAAATAAAAACAAGATAAGTATATGCAGCTGGTTTTCTATCGAAAAATAAGTATAGTAACTTAATTTTAGTTAGTTAACTACTTACTATTTACACAGAATATTACTTATTCTGTGCTATTTATATGAATATACATAATGGCTATACTTACTTAAAGACTTAAACTTAATAAAATTACGTACCTATTTTGTTTCATTGAATGTTTTTGGTACATCCAGGATGTCTGTAATTACTTTTTGAACAAAAACAGACAGAAGTAGGTATTCGGCACCTAGTAATATGTGAAAATAGGTACCTACAACCAATAGGTTCACCTGAAGTAGCGTTTAATTTAGTTTCAAGCAAATCTAAATAATAATAATAGGTAATAATAATAATGTACCTACCTACCGATGTTGCCCTCATAATAGAAAATTTAATTAGATAGCTTTTCCTCGGTACAGTAGGTATAACTTGAAAAATGGATTCAAGTTTGCTCTAAAGTAAGAAATAAAACACTTAGATATTGTTATTGAAATAAATCTAATGTCCATTGAGTAAGAATAGTTTAAAGTCGATAGGTATTAAATTCTTGTTATGGTTCTTGTAAAGTTTTTATTGAGTATAGATGCTTTTCAGTGGTGGTTAGAGATTCAGACATCTATCTGGTAGTTTGAGGAGTGCCTTCGTATGCTGAAAAGGTGTATATGGTAAGATTTAATTGTGATAATATGTTGTAAATATTTTACCTAGCATGTAGGTGAAAGATTCACGTGATTCGTAACTGGTAACACATGAACTAAAACCTCTCCTTTTATGAACCCAATGTTTGCATATATGTTATATTAGATCAATATATACTATTACGTCTTATTTTTGAATTATCATATTATATTCCTAATTTTAATACGCAATTTCCCAGTAATTTAAACCCTTTGTTTTTCGTTTTCAAAGACACTTCAAAGAGAATAATATTTACAAATTAAGCACGAATTATTGTAATTTGATATTGTTGTAATTTGATATTGTTGTAATTTGATATTGTTGTAATTTAATAATTATATGAAAATCTACGATTTTCATAAATAATACAAATTCTAGAAGCTAGCTGATTCAGCACTTTAAAATAGTATAAATAGTATAAAGAAAATAAAATCAGGGAGAATCTATTATTATTATTCAGGCGGTCTCGATAAAGAGAGATTCTTTTATTATAATTCCGGCAGTCTAGAGATTCAGTCGATCTTGATAATCATAAAATAATTAGTAGTAATTTATTCTGTAACAACCAAAGTTCAAAAATAAAGTTTTATGTGTTTAAATTAATAAAGTATATTTTTTAAAAAGCAATCTCCAACCTTAAGATTCTAACAAATTGGCGCAGTCGGTAGGATATCTAAAAAGGAGATCACGAATAAAATAATTAAAATAAAAACAATTAAAAACAAGTGAGTGAAACTCCATTGGTCTTGTCAGATCAGGACTTTTGCTTGTGCCCCGCTCAGATCAGGACCCTGCATTCGTCGCCGCCGTACAAGATCGTATAGTCGCCCCGCTCAGATCAGGACACTATATCGGTGGAATTAGCCACTTGTCAGCTCCAAGAAGCTCGACCTAAGGCTCATTCATAATTCAAAGCTCGTTGAAGCTCATAATTCAAAGCTCGTTGCAGCTCATAATTCAAAGCTCGTTGAAGCTCCAAATCCAAGCTCGTGGTAGCTCAAAATCCGAAGTTCATTGGAAAATCTAAAGAAGATTTCCAAAATCAATCACAATCAAGATTTCCAGACCGCCAAACAAAAGAAAAAACGTGTTTCCAAGAAACGAAGACAACGATCCAAGACAAAGTCAACATCAAATGTTTGTGACACTCTATATGTGAGTAATTTTAAAAATATTTTTTGTAATAATTAAGATTGTTATTTCATTTATTATTAAGAAAAATAATTAATTTACAATGGCTCAAAATACAAATCCAAATGAAGGTGAAATTGAAGCATTTAGGCTTTCAGAAATATTTTCATTAATTCCTGAATATGAGGGAGACCAGATCGCTCTTAATACGTTCATCAATTCTTGTAGTTGTGCAATTCAAATGTGCACAGAAAACCAAATACCGTTAGTTACGATGAAAATTAAAACCCAATTAAGAGGCAAAGCAGCTCAATTAATAAATTCTAGAGATTTACATCATTGGGTAGAAATTCAACAATTATTAAATGTACATTTTGCTGGTCCAAGAGACTTAACATCTTTAATCCAAGACTTGCAGAAAATAGTGCAAAGTTCTAATGAAAATGCATTAAATTTTGTTTCTCGATTACAAACTCATTTATCAAAATTACATGCAGCTATTAACAAACAAAATTTACCAAGAGAACAAAAGAATGCTCAAGTTTCTTTAGTTGAAGAAATGTGTCTTAATACGTTATTAACAGGATTAGATCCTAAAATAAGTCACATTATTAGGGCAAATAATCCTCTTTCTATGCTAGAAGCAACAAATAGAATAAAAAGGGAATTACAATTATCTTATTTTGAACAACAAAAATCTCGCATACGTTTTAATAATACCAACAATACTCAAACACAATCACGAAAACCAAATAATTTCACAAATAATGTAAAAACTTGTAATTATTGTAAAAAACCTGGACATACTGTTCAAGAATGTCGTAAAAGGCAATATAATAATAACTCTAACAATTTCCAAAATCCTAATTCAAGACAACAATTTGAACCCAGAATCCAGCAACAACAAAACTCAAATTTTAGAAATCAATCACAAAATACTAATTTCAGAAATCAGCAACAGCAACAGAATTCAAATTTTAGAACACAAAATACAATTAATTCTAGACCAAATTTTAATAACAATAATTATTCGATTCCAAGTTCTTCTCGAACACATCTTGTAAATAATCATGACGATGAAAATGAAGAAGATGAAAATTTTCGGTTAAATGCCTCGGAAACAATCCAAATGCGGAACCATCACATGTAACTTTATATACGCTTTCAAATACTTATTATTACATAAAAGACATTACAAAAACTTATAATTATTTAATCGACACAGGAGCATGTGTGACTTTTTAGAATTTTACGAATGTAAAATAGATATAAAAAATAAACAGCTGATAACTAATTTTAAAACAGTACCATTGTTCAGTACAATAACTCGTAATAGACCTCAAACATTCCAAGAGGAATATCAAATTTTCGTTAATAAGCAAAATATAGTAGGACGTACAGAAAAGATTTGTAAGTTTAAAACAAATAAATATTTCAATACAGAGTGTGTCTTGTTAGCTAAGAAAATTGAAAATAATTTATTAATTCCAAATTCTATTGTTAAAATTAATCAGAATGGTGAATTTTTAACAAGTGTTTTAAATGCGAATGATACAGAAAAAGAAATTAAAATTTTTGAAAATGAATTTGAATTTGAAAAATTAGAAACTACAGAGTCAAGTCAAATTTTAAATTTTAATATAAATCAAAATGAAGATAGGAGAGAATTAATTTTATCTCAACTACGTCTAGAACATCTTAATGAGGAAGAAGCTGAATTAATAATAAATCTCTGTTTAGAATTTCCAAATTTATTTTATTTTGAAGGAGATAATTTAACTTTTACAAATAAAATAAAACACACAATTGATACCAATAATGCTAAACCAATTTATACAAAAAGTTATCGTTATCCTCAAGTACATAAACAGGAAGTTAAGGAACAGGTTTCAAAAATGTTAAATCAAAATATTATTCAACCCTCAATATCTCCATGGTCTTCTCCAGTATGGGTAGTCCCTAAAAAATTAGATGCGTCAGGAAAACAAAAATGGAGAGTAGTAATTGATTATAGAAAATTAAATGAAGTTACCGTAAATGATAAATATCCTTTACCAAATATCAATGATCTACTTGATCAATTAGGCAGATGTCAATATTTTACAACATTAGATTTAGCCTCAGGGTTTCATCAAATAGAAATCGATACTTCAGATATTTCTAAAACTGCGTTTTCAGTTGAAAATGGTCATTTCGAATTTAAGCGAATGCCATTTGGTCTTAAAAATGCTCCATCAACTTTTCAAAGAGTTATGGATCATATTTTAGTTGGAATCCAAAATGAAAAATGTTTAGTTTATATGGACGATATAATAATTTATTCACCTACAATTCATGAACATATTGCAAGATTAAAAGAAGTTTTTAAAAGATTACAAAATGCAAATTTTAAAATACAACCTGATAAGTGTGAATTTCTCATAAAAGAAGTAGCTTATTTAGGTCATTTAGTAACTAAAGATGGTGTAAAACCAGATCCAAAGAAAATTATTGCATTAAAGAATTTCCCTATTCCGAAAAATTCAAAGGATATAAAATCTTTCTTAGAACTAGCAGGTTATTATCGACGGTTCATACCAGATTTTGCAAAAACTTCGAAACCATTAACTAGACTTTTACAAAAAGATGTTTCATTTATATTTAATAAAGAATGTCAAGAAGCATTCAATCTTCTTAAAAATTATTTAACTTCAGATCCAATATTAAGATATCCTAATTTTGAAGCACCTTTTATTTTAACTACAGATGCAAGTGCTTTTGCAATTGGCTCAGTTTTATCTCAAGGTCCTTTTGGTAGAGATCTTCCCACTGCTTATGCTTCAAGAACTCTTTGTGAAGCAGAAACTAAGTATAGTGTTATTGAAAGAGAATTATTATCTATTGTTTGGTCAGTTAAAAACTTTCGTCCTTATCTTTATGGTAGAAAATTTAAACTAGTAACCGATCATCGACCATTGACATGGTTATTTTCAATCAAAGATCCCGGTAGCAGATTAGCTAGATGGAGGTTAAAGTTAGAGGAATACGATTATGAAATAATCTATAAACCTGGTAAAATTAATAATAAGAATGCAGATGCTCTTTCTAGAATTAAAATTAATCATTTGAAAAATGCTGTTATTTTTCATAATAAACTTAATCAACCCGGTACATCAAAGCAAGATGATACAGTAGAAATTGAAAGTGAAAATGAAAATGAAACCACAGCTGACACAAGTTCTAATGACATTGAATTAGAAACAATTACGAATGAATTTTATCGTTTTATAGAATTATACAAAACTAAATCATTAATTGACTACACGAAAATTAGATTTACAAATAAACAATTATTAGATAAAGATCATAAAAATATTATTACCTTTTTTCAACAAGATAGTCTTCAAGATTTACATAATAAAATAATAGAAGATATTTTTGAAGAAGAAGCAGATTTTCGTCACGATAAAATAAATATTCTTTCAAGCAAAACAGTAAATAAACGAAGTTATTTTATTATTCCACTACCATTTCATTTTAAAGAAGCTGTTGAAAGACTTTTTGTCACTTTATACAAATGTTCTAATGATATAAATGAATCAAAAACATATTATGTTGAAAATAATATTGAACTCCCAATATTGGAAATGTTTTCTTTTATTTTTGCAGAAAAAGATTTAAAGTTAGTAATTTGTCAAAATATTATTATAACTCCTGATAATGATGAAATTCAAGTAATAATAGATAATTATCATTCAGGAAAAGCAAATCTACACAGAGGAATCAATGAAACAATTCGTAGAATTAAAGAAAAATATGACTGGAATGGATTAACTAAAGATGTTGAAATGTTTATTAAAAAATGTGAAATTTGTCATAAAACTAAAATTTATAGGCAAAATTTAAAAAATCATCTGGTTATTACTGAAACTCCGAAAACTCCTTTTGAAAGAATTAATATTGATATTTTAGAAGTTCCAACCAAAAACTATGTTTTAACAATTAGAGACGAACTAACAAAATTTACACAAGCTTATGCTTTACAAAATAAATCAGCTATTTCAGTTGCTAGTACTATACTCATATTTTTCCAACATTACGGTACCCCCTTAAGAATACATTGCGATGGAGGAAAAGAATTTAATAATAAAATATTTAATGATTTATGTTTATTATATGATATTAAATTAACATTTTCTAGCGTTGCTCATCCACAATCAAATGGATCTCTTGAAAGGTTTCACGCAACATTATTAGAAATGATTAGAATAAACAAAGTAGAAAATCCTAATGATCACCCATTAACTATTTTACCTTTCGCTTGTATATGTTATAATAATTCTGTAAATCAAACACATGGATTCACTCCATATGAGTTAATATTTGGTCATACTTCAGGACGACCACCCGAAACTCTTTATAATGAAAAAGAATTAATTTCTAAGTATATTTTAGATTTAAATAATAAGATTAAGCATTTTTATAATATGGCAAGGCAAAGAACTAATCTTAGGAAACAAAAAGCCAAGGAATACTTTGATAAAAATATAAATAAATCTAATGATAATTTTAAGGTAGGAGACAAAGTATATGTCAAGGAATCTCAAATAAAAAATAAATTAGCAAATAAATTTAATCGTCCTTTTGATATTTTGAAAATATTCGATAACAATTCAGCATTAATTTACAATCCTATTTCTGATAATACTTCACGAATAAATTTTGATCGTTTAAAACTATTTGAAGAAAAAGAAGTGAAATAATTTGATTTTCTGATAAAATATTATTAATTACAGGTTTGCACTGCTAAGTGCAGTTGCTAGAACACAATTTTCACTTAAACCCATTCAGAATACAGTTGGTATTTATTATCAAGAAAGTGATTATCTTCGTGTATCAAATGACAAATGGACATTGTTAGTTTATCATGATATTGAAGCATTACAGGTAGCGTTTGAAAATAATAATAATATTTTGAATAGTCTGTATAATTATTTAAATCCAGTAAATGATAGAATGTTGAGTTTTCTTTCAGAAGTAAAATCTCATATTGATTTATTAACTCAGGTATCTCAAAGTATTAACTCAAAATTTCAAGAATTAGCTTTTGATATTAATAATCGATATAAAAGAGGACTTATAAACGGAGCAGGTTCAGTTTGGAAATATTTAACAGGTAATCTTGATGCCTCCGATGGAGAATATTATAATAATTGTATTAATAAAATAAATAGAGATGAACATGAATTAGAAGAACTATTTAAAGAACAAATATCAGTAACTACTTCAGTAATAAAAAACTTCAATGAAACTCTAAGAAAATTACAAGTCGATGAGAAAACTTTTAATGAAGATATCGTAAATATAGAGCAATCAATTTATGATATTTCAGATAATTTAAAATGGTTTAATTCAAAATTAGAAGTTATTGAAATTACACAGAAGTTAACAGAATCATATTCATATATTGAAAATATTTTAAATGATATGTTAAATTCAATAACATTTGCTAGATTAAATATCATTCATACATCAATTATAACACCAAAAGACTTAATTGAAAATTTAAAATCAATATCTCAATCCTTACAAAAAAATAATTTATCTTAATATAATCGAATTAAAAGCTTTTCAAACAGATTCAAAAATAATATTTATTCTAGAAATACCATTAGTAGACCCGGAACTATATACAATATTTCGATTATTCCCAATTCCTATTTATGATAATCGAACTGGTCTACATCACATTCTATCAACAAATCAAAAATATATAGCTAAAAGTGAAGAAAATGATGTTTTTATTCCTATAAATGATTTAAGTAAATGTAAAGAATTATATTTTAAAACTATGCTTTGTAGAAATATTTATCATTATCCTATTGATAATAATGCTATATGTGAAGTTCAATTATTGAGAGGTTTAGTTAAACTTCCAGAAACTTGTCAAATATCTTTTGTTTTTGCTAAAGAATATAAAATTCATTTATTAGAAACAAATAAATGGTTAATTGCAGTAAGTGAACAACTTCCAGTTAATATTAAATGTGTTACAAAAGAAGCTTATTCTGAAATAATTAAAACTAATTCAATTTTAACTCTACAACCAGATTGTTATGCTTTTGTGGGCACAACAAAAATTCAAGCAAGTAAAACTAAAAATTCTGATTTTCTTTATAAACCTCATTCAGTAATTATTCCATATGAGTGTTGTAAAAATATTCCAGATAAAATTAAATTACCTAAACTAAAACCTTTAAAATTAAATAATATTAATTTTGATGAATTAGATATAGCTAAACATAATTTAGATCAATATTCCAAAGACATTGATATTATTCATGAACCATTTATTAAAAAATACACACCTTGGTTTACCTATATAAGTACTACATTAATTATTATTGTTATTATTGTTTACACATTTTGCAAATGTCGAAAGAAAAGAAAAATTCGTATTGGAATCACAACTTCATCAGATAATCCTCCTCAACCTCCAAATACAAGACTTTTTCAAATTAAAGAAAATTTTATAAAAATTTTACCTAAAAGACGACCTTCAATCAGAGTTAATGAAGCGATTGAAGAAGGTTTTGAAATGAATGAAAATAAATCATTTGCATAATGTTTTAGAAATAAGTTTGTTTTATAATTATATCTAAGATTTTGTTCACAATTTCCTTTAATAAAGAAAGTAGAAATTTCAAGTTTTATTATTTTTATTAAAAGTCAAAGCATTGTGTAGCTTTAACTTTTTTTAATAAGAGGGAGTTGTTATATTAGATCAATATATACTATTACGTCTTATTTTTGAATTATCATATTATATTCCTAATTTTAATTCGCAATTTCCCAGTAATTTAAACCCTTTGTTTTTTGTTTTCAAAGACACTTCAAAGAGAATAGTATTTACAAATTAAGCACGAATTATTGTAATTTGATATTGTTGTAATTTGATATTGTTGTAATTTAATAATTATATGAAAATCTACGATTTTCATAAATAATACAAATTCTAGAAGCTAGCTGATTCAGCACTTTAAAATAGTATAAATAGTATAAAGAAAATAAAATCAGGGAGATACTATTATTATTATTCAGGCGGTCTCGATAAAGAGAGATTCTTTTATTATAATTCCGGCAGTCTAGAGATTCAGTCGAACTTGATAATCATAAAATAATTAGTAGTAATTTATTCTGTAACAACCAAAGTTCAAAAATAAAGTTTTATGTGTTTAAATTAATAAAGTATATTTTTTAAAAAAGCAATCTCCAACCTTAAGATTCTAACATATATGTTGTAAAACTAATGTGGAAAATGAGCCATGTTATTTATTTTCTGTATCCTCTCTCTTGGTATCGTATTTTGAGTTTTTCCTACAAATAATGGTAAGTTAAGTCGTTGCGGAATGTCAACAAATAATTTCATCAAAGTGTACGGTGATAACCCTATTTTATATAATTGTACACTTACCTGCCGGTATATATTCTTTTTCAATTTCCATTCTGTCTTTTACAGTAATATTTTTGGAAATTATTGTATTTACGTTGTTGTACTATAGACAGTTTAGTAGACCATAATTATAATGACAGATGGATTTATGTTATAATTTGACACTATGGACATTCTCTACTTCTTTGGATTATGGATGTTTATGGTTATGATATGTTGTGCGGATTTTTGCAAAACTATTCAGGTCGGGTGACTGATGACGGAGTATAGCGGCGTTGCCATATTATTGCTCCAGATTTTGTTCAATATTCAATCGGTACCAAAAGACGTCATCCTATCCATAGGTTACAACTCAGGCACATATTGTTCGACTCTAACTTCACACACTTTTTTGTTCTGTAAAAGGAACGTGCGTTTAAAATAGGTGAGTGAAAATTGCTACTCCTCGTTGTTGTGAAATGAGATTTAAAGATTAATACTTGTTCAATGCAATTTACGTTATTCTTTTTATAGGATTGTTACTAAAAATATACGAAATTGCATGTCCCATATGCTTTTCTAAGAATATAGTCATGAAAATGGCTTTCAAAATAAATCGACAAATTCCAATATAGTTGCACCTCTAGTTTCACGTCATAATTTGGCAGAATTTTTTTCTGACGTTAGTGTCACTTATTTTTGTTTGGTTGACACTTCTAGGTCACGTCATAATTTGGTTTTATTTGTGTACATTAATAGCCTAACAGTTTTCAATTCCTATCAACATGTTGTTAACTTGTATTGTTATAAAATGGTTATTAAAAGTATTTGTAGTAAATTTAGAAGCTGCCATTGTATATTTGAAGTAATTTTAGTGGGAAATTGTTAATACCTAACCCAAACTGACACTATCAACAAAATAGGCGTTCAAAATGTGGACATACAGCCGTTTGTTTAAATTATGTGGACTATAAAGTGACCAACGAAGCTCTGCTCAGGCGACATAAACAAAATCATGATTGGGTGTTTAGAAATTATGAAATTTCGTTCGGTTTATTATAATATTTTCAGTGTGTGTAGGTTATACCTATTAATATACCAATGTTTTTAAAATGTGTGTGATGATGTCGCCCGTAGCCCAAATTTAGTTTATTTATATAGTTAAATTACCTATGCACCTAACACAAAACTGTGTTGTATTTGTAGTTTAAGGAATTTTAATTATTGTGTATTTTGAAATAAAAACATTCAGCAAGTAAGCGTAGTTATAGGTACGTGATTTTCTAGGTATAAGATAAATAAGTAGCAGTTTAATTTTACTATAGGTAGTTTTTTATTCCTTACTTCTATTTATAATGGATACCTATTATAGGTATATGGCTACTTATTTAATATCGCTACAAAATCACATATCTATATTTAGTTTCATTGAAAGTTTTTAGTATACCTACTACTTGGAATTTTTGTAAGAAAAACAGTAATGACAGAACTGAATCGGTACTTACTTTGTTGTTTAATATAACCTTCATTACGTATTTGAAGTAGGTAGGTAGCTACCATTTCTATTTTCACTTAATGGTAGTTACATTTATTAGGTATTCTACCTATGTCTGTGTTTGCAAAAGGTACGATTTCACTGTAATTAGATATTGTTGTTGTTTTGATCATAATATAGGTAGGTAACAGCAACAACGAATGTATTACATTGTGTAGTAGTAGCACCGTAGATATAAAAATCGTAGTCGTAGTATATTTTCGATGGTAGTAGGTAGGTAGTTAGTAGCCTAAAATAAAGAATTTATGTACAATACTTACTGTGCAATGTTTACTCATAATTTGTGTTCATTGTTGTTATTCTCTGCGGAAGTTTATGAGTGGCAGTTTAATTTTACTATAGGTAGTTTTTTATTCCTTACTTCTATTTATATGGATACCTATTATAGGTATATGGCTACTTATTATAATCACATATCTATATTTAGTTTCATTGAAAGTTTTTGTAACAAAAACAGTAATGACAGAACTCAAAAACAGTAATGACAGAACTAAATCGGTATCAAAAGACGTCAGGTTACAACAATACATAACAATAACTTATGTCAGATTGATGGATGTACGAAGTTTCGAAGATTTTCCAACATTTTTAGTTTACAATTAAAAATGTAATAAACGGCCGTACCATACCGTAAAAGTGCACTCCCGTGTTTAGAACAGTGCCTAGTATAAATCAAAATGCTTTTATTGTATGTGTGGATGTTGCAAAAAGGTAAATTTATTGATTTAGTAGGAGCATTTTTTGCAGTTTTGTGCTGTTGTTTTCTTGAATTTCCTCGTAGAAAAAGTTATTCACCTCCTTCTCACACTTTAATTTCGTTTCTGCAGAGGTATATAAATGATTAAAATACATAATTTTAATGCATTGAATCAGCTTTGATATATAGCCTATACCAGTCTTAAAAAACTAAAGTTTCGATATAAATATAAATGGGGCCACGCCTCCCGCGTGGCGAGATGCCAACTTGCACGCAAATCAGTCGTTTTTTTCCCAATTTTATAAAGAAACGCGAACATCACGTTTTATAAGTATTAACAAGAAATCCCTTTGGGATTTCCCAGTCGTTGTGTGGTAGTTTTGTCTATGAAAAAAGTCATTGAGGGTTATAAAAAAAAAGGAAAAAAAAAATCAAGAAAAAAAATTTCAAGGAAAAAAATGTTTCTATTATTAAAAAAAAAAATTCAAAAAAAAAAAATTAAAAAAAAAAATTTAATAAAAAAAAATTAAAAAAAAAAATTTTCAAAAAAAAATTAAAAAAAAAAATAAGAAAAAAAAAATTTTCAAAAAAAATAATTCAAAAATTAATTAAAAAAAAGTATTGCCAGAGCTGAAAATCTGAAAATGTTTCTATCTATTATTGAAAATAAAGAGAAACATTTTTGAGTTACCCCGTAGATAACCTCTAGGAGCATGTAGTTTAACTTTCAAAGAAATCTTGAATTGAAATCTAAAGATATCAAAAAATTATTCAAAATATTACTATTTGACCTTAACAAAATAAAGAAATACATTTTTGATTCACCCTGTATATAAATTTGAGCTTATAGTTTAACTTTCACAGAAAACTTGAATTGAAATCTAAAGAAATCAAAAAATTCTTTAAAATATTACTTTTTTGTCCAAAATAATGAAATACATTTTTGACTCACCCCGTATA
The DNA here is from genome assembly GCA_911728435.2 of Apoderus coryli. Taxonomy (NCBI): domain Eukaryota; kingdom Metazoa; phylum Arthropoda; class Insecta; order Coleoptera; family Attelabidae; genus Apoderus; species Apoderus coryli. The sequence goes on along the minus strand of OU452204.1, from coordinate 987,617 downwards.
TAAATTTAAAGCCTATACTAAAAGTTTCTCTTTCAAAGAAAATAAAAAGTCACCTATCGCTGATAAAGTTCTCTAAAAGTCTTAAATAATAAATTACATTCATAAACATTTTTGAGTGACCCCGTAGATAACCTCTAGGAGGCTATAGTTTGGCTTTCAAAAAAATCTTGATTTGAAATCTAAAGAAATATAAAAATTATTCAAAATATTACTTTTTTGTCCTTAACAAAGTGATGAAATACATTTTTGACTCACCCCGTATATAAATTTAAGTGTATGCTAAAAATTTCTAAACATTTAAAATTTATTTGATTACAATCTGGAAAATTTGTAAAATGTTGGCTAATTAATGTTTTTTTTTTTGCATCACCCTGTACATGCGCTTATTAATTAATTTTGTTATAATCTGATACATACCTAATTTAAATAATAAATCCACTTGTCAAATTCAATAACCTTATAAAATTTTATACTAAATACCTACTATAAATATATTAAGTTAGGTATTTTAAATCTGCTAGCCTAAAAATGGCTGCCTATAATATGATTATCATCATTTTATAAACCTACCACATCTGTCTATTTGAAAATCGTTGGTGTTAAATTAACGTTAACGTTAATAGCGGCGGACGTTAATTTTAGGACTATCTGTCTATCTATTTTGGCTTCGTTGGTTTGTCATAATTTGGCAGAATTTTTTTCTGACGTTAGTGTCACTTATTTTTGTTTGGTTGACACTTCTAGTTCACGTCATAATTTGGTTTTATTTGTGTACATTGACAGCCTAACAGTTTTCGGCATTATTTTCATGTTTAAGATCAAATTGTTGTTAAATTGTATTGTTATAAAATGGTTATTAAAAGTATTTGTAGTAAATTTTAGTGAGAAATTGTTAATACCTAACCCAAACTGACACTATCAACAAAATAGGCGTTCAAAATGTGGACATACAGCCGTTTGTTTAAAATTTTGTCGACTATAAAGTGATCAACAACGAAGCTCTGCTCAGGCGACATAAACTAAATCATGATTTGGTGTTTAGAAATTATGAAATTTCGTTCGGTTTATTATAATATTTTCAGTGTGTGTAGGTTATACCTATTAATATACCAATGTTTTTAAAATGTGTGTGATAAAGTCGCCCGTAGCCCAAATTTAGTTTATTAATATAGTTAAATTACCTATGCACCTAACACAAAACTCTAAAGTTTATTGTTTGTATTTGTAGTTTAAGGAATTTTAATTATTGTGTATTTTGAAATAAAAACATTCAGCAAGTAAGCGTAGTTATAGGTACGTGATTTTCTAGGTATAAGATAAATAAGTAGCAGTTTTTTATTCCTTACTTCAATTTATAATGGATACCTATTATAGGTATATGGCTACTTGTTTAATTTCGGTACAAAATCACATATCTATATTTAGTTTCATTGAAAGTTTTTAATATACCTACTATTTGGAATTTTTGTAACAAAAACAGTAATGAAAGAACTGAATCGGTACCAAAAGAAGTCATCCTATCCATAGGTTACAACTCAGGCACATATTGTTCGACTCTAACTTCATGCACTTTTTTGTTCTGTAAAAGGAACGTGCGTTTAAAATAGGTGAGTGAAAATTGCTACTCCTCGTTGTTGTGAAATGAGATTTAAAGATTAATACTTGTTCAATGCAATTTACGTTATTCTTTTTATAGGATTGTTATTAAAAATATACGAAATTGCATGTCCCATATGCTTTTCTAAGAATATATTCATGAAAATGGCTTTCAAAATAAATCGACAAATTCCAATATAGTTGACACCTCTAGTTTCACGTCATAATTTGGTTTTGGTCAAAATGTTTTTTCTAACGCTTGTGTCAAATAGGTTATTATTATTTTCTTTGTTTACATTCATAGCTTAAGAGTTTTCGGCATTATTTTTATGTTTAAGATCAATTTCTATCAACATGTTGTATATTGTAGTGTTAGAAAATGCTTATTCCATATAATTGTAGTCAATTTAGAAGTTGTCATTGTGTATTTGAAGTAATATTACTGAAAAAGTGATAATAACCTAAAGTGACAGTGTCATGAGAGCCGTCAGATGGGTGGATGTGATCATATTTTTCAATAACTACTGGATGATATCTCCCTCTGCGTCGCACATTTCAATTAACTGTGTAGATGTAATTAAATGAATTAATTAAAATAGTGTGGCCGCATTAAATCCCCTTGAAAAGTGCCCGTTGGGATGCTGCAAAAAACAAATGTTCCATATAGACATACCTGCGGCTGCACCTTCGGTGCAGCTTTAAGGTAAGTCACATAGATAGCGGTCCTTTTTTGCAGGTTTTCGACGACAAAGACAGCACTATCACAATTTATTATTATTAACAAGAAATCCCTTTGGGATTTCCCAGTCGTTGTGTGGTAGTTTTATCTATAAAAAAAGTCATTGAGGGTGGCAAAAAAATGAAAAAAAAAATCAAAAAAAAAAAATTTCAAGGAAAAAAATGTTTCTATTATTAAAAAAAAATTTAAAAAAAAAATTTAAAAAAAAAATTTAAAAAAAAAAATTTCAAAAAAAAAAATTTCAAAAAAAAAAATTAAAAAAAAAAAATTTTAAAAAAAAATAATTCAAAAAGTAATTAAAAAAAAGTATTGCCAGAGCTGAAAATCTGAAAATGTTTCTATCTATTATTGAAAATAAATAGAAACATTTTTGAGTTACCCCGTAGAAAACCTCTAGGAGCATATAGTTTAACTTTCAAAGAAATATTGAATTGAAACCCAAAGAAATCAAAAAATTATTCCAAATATTACTATTTCACCTTAACAAAATAAAGAAATACATTTTTGATTCACCCTGTATATAAATTTGAGCTTATAGTTTAACTTTCAAAAAATCTTGATTTGAAATCTAAAGAAATCAAAAAATTATTCCAAATATTACTATTTCGCCTTAACAAAATAAAGAAATACATTTTTGATTCACCCTGTATATAAATTTGAGCTTATAGTTTAACTTTCAAAAAATCTTGATTTGATATCTAAAGAAATCAAAAAATTATTCAAAATATTTCACCTTAACAAAATAAAGAAATATATTTTTGATTCACCCTGTATATAAATTTGAGCTTATAGTTTAACTTTCAAAAAATCTTGATTTGAAATCTAAAGAAATCAAAAAGTTATTCAAAACAATACTATTTCAGCTTAACAAAATAAAGAAATACATTTTTGATTCACCCTGTATATAAATTTGAGCTTATAGTTTAACTTTAAAAAAAATCTTGATTTGAAATCTAAAGAAATCAAAAAGTTATTCAAAACAATACTATTTCACCTTAACAAAATAAAGAAATACATTTTTGATTCACCCTGTATATAAATTTAAAGTGTACGTTAAAAATTTCTAAAGATTTAAAAGTTTTTCGATTGCAATCTACTTTAGACAAAATTGAAGAGCATCGAAAAGTGTCTTATTCCATAGAAGAGGTTATGCAACCGTAAATACCATAATGATGTGTTGGAGGTTGCATAAGCATAAGATATTAAATAAAGGTCATTGATTGAAATGAGATTTAAAGATTAATACTTGTTCAATGCAATTTACGTTAGTCTTTTTATAGGATTGTTATTAAAAATATACGAAATTGCATGTCCTATATGCTTTTCTAAGAATATAGTCATGAAAATGGCTTTCAAAATAAATCGACAAATTCCAATATAGTTGCACCTCTAGTTTCACGTCATAATTTGGCAGAATTTTTTTCTGACGTTAGTGTCACTTATTTTTGTTTGGTTGACACTTCTAGGTCACGTCATAATTTGGTTTTATTTGTGTACATTAATAGCCTAACAGTTTTCAATTCCTATCAACATGTTAAATTGTATTGTTATAAAATGGTTATTAAAAGTATTTGTAGTAAATTTAGAATATGCCATTGTATATTTGAAGTAATTTTAGTGAGAAATTGTTAATACCTAACCCAAACTGACACTATCAACAAAATAGGCGTTCAAAATGTGGACATACAGCCGTTTGTTAAAATTATGTGGACTATAAAGTGACCAACGAAGCTCTGCTCAGGCGACATAAACAAAATCATGATTTGGTGTTTAAAAATTATGAAATTTCGTTCGGTTTATTATAATATTTTCAGTGTGTGTAGGTTATACCTATTAATATACCAATGTTTTTAAAATGTGTGTGATGATGTCGCGCGTAGTCCAAATTTAGTTTATTTATATAGTTAAATTATCTATGCACCTAACACAAAACTGTGTTGTATTTGTAGTTTAAGAAATTTTAATTATTGTGTATTTTGAAATAAAAACATTCAGCAAGTAAGTGTAGTTATAGGTACGTGATTTTCTAGGTATAAGATAAATAAGTAGCAGTTTAATTTTACTATAGGTAGTTTTTTATTCCTTACTTCTATTTATAATGGATACTTATTTAATATCGCTACAAAATCACATATCTATATTTAGTTTCATTGAAAGTTTTTAGTATACCTACTACTTGGAATTAACAAAAACAGTAATGACAGAACTGAATCGGTACTTACTTGCATAGGTATATTTCTGTTTCTATCACTTTGTTGTTTAATATAACCTTCATTACGTATTTGAAGTAGGTAGTTACATTTATTAGGTATTCTACCTATGTCTGTGTTTGCAAAAGGTACGATTTCACTGTAATTAGATATTGTTGTTGTTTTGATCGTAACAAAAACAGTAATGACAGAACTCAAAAACAGTAATGACAGAACTGAATCGGTACCAAACGACGTCAGGTTACAACAATACATAACAATCATTTATGTCAGATTGATGGATGTACGAAGTCTCGGAAGATTTTTCAACATTTTTAGTTTACAATTAAAAATGTAATAAAGGGCCGTACCATACCGTAAAAGTGCACTCCCGTGTTTAGAACAGTGCCTAGTATAAATCAAAAGGCTTTTATTGTATGTGGGGATGTTGCAAAAAGGTAAATTTATTGATTTAGTAGTAGCATTTTTTACAGTTTTGTGCTTGTTGTTTTCTTGAATTTTCTCGTAGAAAAAGTTATTCACCTCCTTCTCACACTTTAATTCCGTTTGTGCAGAGGTATATAAATGATTAAAATACATAATTTTAATGCATCCAATCCGCTTTCATATATAGCCTATACCAGTCTTAAAAAAGTAAAGTTTCGATATAAATACAGCTGGGGCCACGCCTCCGGCGTGGCGAGATGCCAACTTGCACGCAAATCATGCGTTTTTTTTCCAATTTTAGACAGAGACGGACTGTACGGGTTTTATTAATATTAATAACAGTATTAACAAGAAATCCCTTGCGGGATTTCCCAGATGTTGTGTGGTAGTTTTATCTATAAAAAAAGTAATTGAGGGTTATTAATAAAAACGGAAAAAAAAAATCACGAAAAAAAATTTCAATCAAAAAAATGTTTTTATTATTAAAAAAAAAAAATCAAAAAAAAAAAAAAAAAAAAAAAAAAAAAAAAAAAAAAAATTTAAAAAAAAAATTTCAAAAAAAATTAATTAAAAAAAAGTATTGCCAGAGCTGAAAATCTGAAAATGTTTCTATCTATTATTGAAAATAAATAGAAACATTTTTGAGTTACCCCGTAGAAAACCTCTAGGAGCATATAGTTTAACTTTCAAAGAAATCTTGAATTGAAACCCAAAGAAATCAAAAAATTATTCAAAATATTACTATTTCACCTTAACAAAATAAAGAAATACATTTTTGATTCACCCTGTATATAAATTTGAGCTTATAGTTTAACTTTCAAAAAATCTTGATTTGAAATCTAAAGAAATCAAAAAATTATTCAAAATATTACTATTTCACCTTAACAAAATAAAGAAATACATTTTTGATTCACCCTGTATATAAATTTGAGCTTATAGTTTAACTTTCAAAAAATCTTGATTTGAAATCTAAAGAAATCAAAAAATTATTCAAAATATTACTATTTCACCTTAACAAAATAGAGAAATACATTTTTGATTCACCCTGTATATAAATTTGAGCTTATAGTTTAACTTTCAAAAAATCTTGATTTGAAATCTAAAGAAATCAAAAAATTATTCAAAATATTACTATTTCACCTTAACAAAATAGAGAAATACATTTTTGATTCACCCCGTATATAAATTTTAAACCTATGCTAAAAATTTCTCTTTTAAAGAAAATAAAGTCACCTATCGCTGATGTTAAAAAAAATGTATATACTGAAACTCATCAAAAACATCAAATTTTTTACTTTAGACAACATTAAAGAGCATCGAAAAGTGTCTTATTCCATAGAAGAGGTTATGCAACCGTAAATACCATAATGATGTGTTGGAGGTTGCATAAGCATAAGATATTAAATAAAGGTCATTGATTGGTTGTAATTATTGAAATTGTAGCCCGTCTGCACATAACTCAACTCCTCCCACTTCAATGATATCTTTGCACATATGACGGCTTCATTGAACTTTTTTGTATTATTATTGAAATTGTAACCTTTCTGGTGGGAATAAATTTTCTAATGTCTGCCAGATTTCGTTCATGAGAATAGCAGTAAAATAAAAATAAGTATAAATTAGTAGTTTTTTTACATAAAATAATGTTTTAATTATTGTGGGAGTTGCGTAAATTAAATTTGTTGGAAAATTAAGTATCTAATCATATTCCATGTGTAAATAATGTGTGGATTTGTTGACGAAACTATGAGGAATATGTTTATGATGAAAGTGTTCAAATAAAGTGTGGCAACCGCGATTTTCGCAATTATTCTAGGTTGTTGATGTACAAAGTCTCGAAGATTATCCAACATTTTTAGTTTACAATTAAAAATGTAATAAAGGGCCGTATCATACCGTAAAAGTGCACTCCCGTGTTTAGAACAGTGCCTAGTATAAATCAAAATGCTTTTATTGTATGTGTGGATGTTGCAAAAAGGTAAATTTATTGATTTAGTAGTAGCATTTTTTGCAGGTTTGTACTGTTGTTTTCTTGAATTTTCTCGTAGAAAATCGTATTCACCTCCTTCTCACACTTTAATTTCGTTTCTGCAGAGGTAAATAAATGATTAAAATACATAATTTTAATGCATCCAATCAGCTTTGATAAGTAGCCTATCGGGTGATGCAAAAAATAAAGTTGCCATATAGGAAACACTCTTGGAACGCCTCCGGCGTTCCTTTGCGTTTATTCGCACACACTTTTGGTCTTTTTTTTCTGGTTTTTCGACAAAGACAGACTGTACGCTCGTTATTATATGTAACGAGGAATTCCAAAATGATTTTTAATTTGAAAAATTCCAGTGGCGTACAATTTTTTTCTTTAAAAAAGTGAGATTATTAGGTACCTGTATGCGCGCCACTGATGAACATAAAATTCTTAATTGCATGCCGAAAAATGCGCAATAACTACATCTTAATACCCACTAAATTTCATTTGCATCTCTCCACCGGTTTCAAGGAATCAATAAATCTGCAGTTTTTAAGAATAACTTTAACATCCCTTATTTCAGAAAACGAAGCATTTGCGGACATGTGTTTATATAGCAAACTGTCATTATTTTTCATGCAGAATTATCTCCTGGAGTTTGTCGCACTTATTTACTAACACCCTGTATATCAATAATTTCATTAAAAATTATATTTACCATTTGTATTATCGGTAACTGCTACTCTACTCGGACCTGGACGTTGGCTTAAATGTTCACCATTTCTTTTCTGCCGTTGATTTCCATTTAAATTGGAAATAGCTATAAAAGAAAAAACATATTATTTTGGTCTTTTGTTTTTCGTGAATTTTAGTATAACACTGTGTCCAAAATAAGAATGGCATAGCTTCGCTTTCCAAAAACCATTATCAACTTGAATTTTTTACTGTTAAATTTTAAAGCCGTGTGATATACCAACTATTGTAGAATTGAAAATGGCTTTAAAATTAACAATAAAAAATCTAGGCCCGTATTTAAAAACACCAAGCTGATGATGGTTTTTCAAAAATGAAACGTCGTAGTGAAAATGTGTAAAAGTTATCTTATTCTCCTCAAAAAGTAACAATAATTTAACCGGCATTGTAACTTCTACAGATTCCAAGAATCCAATGCTATACCATTCTTATCTTGAACACAGTATATTACCAAATGTTTGTGTATGAAACTAAGCTCGAATACAATGTGTGAGTCGAAGATAAAAGGATATTGTACGAGGCGCTGAGTATTCTGCCTATGTGGCTATGTGCATTGGTATATTTGTTTTTTGCCTCTATGCGAGGAGCGTTGCCGTATTTTGAATGTTTATCAAAGTAGTTTTTGGACAATATTTTTAGAATGTAAGATACCTACAGATTAATACTGATAAAAACTACTAATAAATAATGATATAACATACCATTCACATTATAAAAAATATGTCCACGAGTACCAACTGTGGTGCCTGTACTATTGCTACATGTATTACTGCTACATTTAACAACGGCATTATTCGCAATAGTAGCACCATCTCCATCTGACTGTGCACTTCCCACAACTATAGTTACTTCATGATGTGGTTCTGTAGTACTACAACCAGGCACTTGGCTTTCGCTGGGAGTACCTACTTGTTCTTCAAGTAACTGTGTTTCGGTCAATTGTGTATTTAAATCAGTGTCAGTCGATACTAAAACATATACATTTGGAAATTAGGTAGTATTATAGATAAATACAAAACTAAAATGATGTTCCGAAGTCACATACAAAGTAACTTTTATTGGCAAAACTTATCCTTATAAAGGCAAAAAGTTTTCATAGTTCAAAATTGGAATATTTCAAAGATCTAAGAAATGTGTAAATTGAAAACGAGAAGAGTGGAACAGAATATGGAATTATTAGTAGTTAATTGTTATTTGAAATGTACTGAAGTACCTATATACAATATTAATTACTTACCTGTGGCTTGGGTATTGGATATTACATTTTCCTTTCTGGTATTTCTACCCCGGCTATCGCGTCCCTTTTTAGAAGAAAGATTCGACTTCTTTCTGCGCGGCATGTTCACAATAAAACTATAACTTAACAAAATATATTAACGAAACTGCACAAATTTTCTATTTACTTGAAATAGGAATAGGTTTGACGTTTGACAAAGGTTTGGCTTGGCTTGGCTTCCTTTTTTAAGCATCATGATATTCATTTGTTTTTCTAGGTATCTTGATAATAAAATAAATATGTGCCTAAGATTAAGTCCTGTTCATAAGGAATACAATAACTGCTATAGGTATCATAATTTTAAAAATTTCGGTACAGTTGAAATCAAGTAATATGTTTTATGTTTTCTATCTATCTACTTTAACAAAAATTTAAATGGTAATTGTACATTAATTTTTAAAACCAATAATAGTATGTTTCGACAGATTGACAGATGACAATAAAATCAATTACCTATATCAAAATGCGAATATGCTTGAAAAGTGAGCCAGAATCGAAATACTATAGGAATATTTTATACGATTTTAATTAATAAAATCTCCAATATGATTTTAAAAAATCTTCATACAATTTGACAATATCGACATAAAAATGTATGGAGTATAAGGAACTTGGTGGGGATAATAGTTCCTCTATAGGTTTTTATCTATTATTTTTCTACAACTGAACTGATGTATCATATTATCAGGCTTTATCCGTCTGCACGAAATATCAGCAATTTCCCTTCAGATGTCTTTTATGCATATTTATAAATTTCATCATTGTCTGTTTGTAAAGGCAATGATTTTAAATTTGAGTTGTTAAGAAAAGAACGGAAAGGTTCTTAAGAACAGGTTTCCGAGATAGTCTGTTCTGTGAAGCTTTTAAAAGAACTAATATGAAGGCAATCTATAAAAACTCACTGTATAGTTCGTCTATACTGCGAAAGATGGCGCCATTTGATTTCATCTTTTTTTCCAATTTTTGGCCCAATTGACTATTTTCACTTTACTATAAAATTAATTGACATAATTAAACAGCCTATAATTTGAATGTATGTACAATTGAAGATAATTGTCGATACCCTTTTACTACCGCAGATCCGCTGGTGTGATGTCACCTACCGCTCATATCACTTGCATTATAACTTGTCATTTTGAGAGAGATCGGAACCGATGATATGCTATTTAAATAGGCTGTGCCTAGCTTCAACCACAATATCATTGACTATAAAGCATTATGAGGAGTTTAACTGAACCGCTGTGACATGATCACCTATCACTCATCTCACTTTATTTTTTATACACGGAACGACAAAATTATCATTGGTTTCGTTCGATCATTCGTTCGTTAATGGCCTTCACCAATGGGTATTTAGCCAGTTTCACGTACGTATGAAAGAATTTTATATTAATGTCTGTAAATGAGATTTTTGGATCAGAGAAACTCTTGAGAAAAACGACTTGGTAATGTGAATATTTATTGGTAAAATATCAGCATGTTTTGTTCAACTATCTCTCATACATCGTTCTTGTATAAATTCTATTGACAGTTAACCAAGAAATTACCTAATTTCAATATGTTGCATAAGTAAGTAGGTGATCATATTTTAGCTGATCTGATATTGTAGGCAATGATATTACCAACACTGATTAGTAGTGTGTTATTGGCATGATATAGATTCTAACCTTCAAAAATTATGTAATATTTATAAATAATAATAAATAATAGTTAAGTGATATAATAATGGTTTATGTGGGAGTTTGGCAACACAGTAAAATAACACAGTTAATTTCCTGTTTCAGTGAACAGTACGGTGCGACATCTTTAAGAAAAAATGTTTGTCATTCTTAAGATTTTTGTTGATATTTCTTGCATTTTGCAAGTAATAGTACAAATGTTTCCGGTATCAAAGTCTTATAAATTATGTGCGCTAATAATTACATGTTGTTTTAAAGTGTGACATTGTCTATTTGTTTATAAAAATGTAAATTAATGTTCGTTGTGACACGATGAACTAAAATAGACATTTGAAATTATTGATTTTCTGCATTTTGTGACGATTATAAGAAATATATAATTACCAGAAAAATAAGTACCTATTATTAATATAAAATACTAAATTTAATTAATTAAACAGGTAAAGTTAGGTTTAATACGAAAATTGTAAATCTATAATAAAATTAGTCAGCTAAGTACGTACGTCATTAGTTATTTGGAAACAACCTTGACCGAGATTAATAAGATGAAATTGACCTAGTAACCTTTAGTTTAGTTTCAAACAAATCTAAATATTGTAATGTACCTACCTTCCTTTTTATAAACTTCATTAATAAGTACAACATAAACGACATAATAAGGTATCTCAAACAAATTCTTCCTGATAAATGGCGAACCTTATAAAAACTGTAAATTGTAATTGTTGGTATTTTCAGATATCTAATAAATTTCAGTAAATAGTAGATACATAGTTTCACAAAGTACTTTGTTAAAAGCATATGTAGCTGGATGCAAAAAATGTTTGTCTGTATTATGGCCTTTTTATAAACTTCAATGAATATTTGCTTGTGTGTCTTACTTCTGTTTTCATAATATGGATGATGTGATCAGTATAGATTATGGATGTTTATGATTCTGATGTGCGGATTTTTGCAGAACTAATCATGTAGATGTAAGTATAGCAGCGTTGCCATATTATTGAGCCAGATTTTGTTGTCATTTTCTGGGATTTTAGATTTTGTATCATTAATTAATAAATTAGATATACCTTCATTGTGCGATGCAGTACAATAGAGGTATTGTATAGAAATAGAATATATTATTAGTTTAGTTATTGAAGATATTTGGTGAAAATTAGTTCAGTAGATATTTTGAAAAGTATAAATGTGTTGTTATTAAATGATATGAGTATTATTTTTTTTAGTTTCATATTTATGTTGATCTTATAGTGAATAATAGTTTTGTACATAAATAAAACATTAATTTGTTTTTTTTTAATTTTTATTTTGTTTTAAATAGGAAAAATAATAAAAAAACAGGTAGGTACGGACGACTGTAGAGACAGTGAATTTTTCTGTTTTTTTTTTTATTAGAAAGCCAGCATTTATAATAGTACATTTAAAATTTAGCGGTAAAAAGCATTATTTCAAACAAAAATTGAAGTTTAAATTTTATAAAACATGGCAATTACGTGGTTTCTGTCAAATTTAGGAGATAAATAAATTTGAAAAAATAAATTTGTATTAATAATGCCACACCTACAGCTATTGTTTTTAAAGGCAATGTTATAGTTGATAAAGTATTGTTGAAATATTATATTTCTATTCAATTGTTATAGAAAATGTGACAAAATTACTGTCCCTAAAGTCGTCCGTAGTTATAAAACAAACGCATAATTATTTTTTATTCAGAGAATCTATAATTCTATTTAAAATATTGTATTTTAAAATCTGTAAAAAAAAAAGTATTGTTTAGTGAATATAGTAATTGTACGTTTTGGGTACCTTAATTAAAAATGTGGATATATGTGGATTTGAATTTTTGTGGAGAACATTAAAAGATTAGTTTATTGATATTTTTTTCTTTGTACATAATAGTTGCTTTTTTTTTTGCTAGTTTTCTTGATCCGGATTTGTTGGATTTTTGAATCGTGATTTTAGAGAAGAAATGAAAGAACGCTCGATAAGTTTGCCTAAAAGAGTCAAAAGAATTACAGATCGAGATTGCGATGGGTGTTCATTTGGGGATGAATCAGAAAATGCGTTTTTAACGAAAGAACATGATCAGTGAATTCAAACGCGTTTGGATTCTGAAATCAGTAGCGAAAGAAAGCAGCTATTATGGTAATTTAAAATTAAATGATATTTTATGTATGTATGTAATGGTTATTTTGTAGTGATTTAGTAAGAAAAAAGTGATTGTACCTAGTGTATGATTAGAAATTAGTTTTAAATAGATACTTTGCTAGTAAAATATCAATTTTGAAATGAATTAATTAAAAAAAAAAGAAAGAAACTACAAAGTTACCTTAATAAAGATTAATTATTAGTATTATATTAGCAGCACGTTAGAAATATGTTTCGGATGTATAAATTTACATAATCAGTAAAATCACATTAACTAAAAGAGGACAATGGTATGCAACAACAAACATTTTTAGTGTTTAATTTAATTTTGTTGACAAAATTATGTGTTAATTTAGAAGAAAAATAGGGAGAAGAATTTTAAATAGCTCACATCTGGAAAATGTCGATGGGGACATGAGAATTCTAGTTAATTGTTGATTGTGGTAAATCGTTTTATTTGTAGTTGATTTCTTTTGGTTGATGTTGGGGGGTTTATATTTTCGAAACATGTTTGTGATGTGCTGCTAATGTGTTATTTATAAATGCATTTTGTGGAGGCGACGTTGAAGTTTGGGGTAATATAGATATTGTTAGAATGAACTATTTTGGTGGTAATATTATTATGATAACTTTTGTAATTGTTTTGATTATAATCCTAATATTTTGTTGTATAATAAATGTTTTTTCAATTTAATTAATTTTGTGGAAAATATTTGTGTTTTTGTAGTTGATATGTTAAATATTATGTTAATGATCTAGGTATTAGAAATATTATGAATGTTTACCGTCTTGGTGGCTAGAAAAAAAATTATAAACAAATTTATTGATATATGCTCTGTGAATACCTATGTGAGTTGCGTACCTATATTGAAATAATTTGTAAATAAATTTTATGTTGTTATTTAAATGTTGTATTTGGTATTGAATAAATTATGGGATATTTAAAATGGAGTAATTTTAAAAATTTGTTAATTTATATTTTTAAAATATTCAAATTAATGTCATTTGATGTAAGTGGTAGGTGGGATGTAGTGGTGGAGTATTGCTAAATAATGGAAAACTAATTAAAATTAATAGTATATTAAGTATAGAAGGCGGTAAAGCATTCGTTGCAGCCCGCCGCTGTAAGACGCACGAGTGAGCGAAGCGAGCGAGGGCAGCTATACAGGGAAGGGCTGCAGCGGCTTTACCGCCAGTGGTGCTTACAACTGTTTTTCGCCTGCCGCTTCATACTACAATATTAAACCAAAAGAACTTTATTTTAATAATTATTTATTACTGTTATAAACTGACAGTTTTTGACAGTAATTAATGGGAGTATTTTTTGACGTACATGATAATAGACGTTATCCTTTGACAAACTCAGATCAGATGAACTTATGTGACAGGCTCACATGTCAATGTTGAGTATTTTAAATGTAGAAAGAAACTGTCAAATTATTATCTGAGCGTGTACGCTATAGAAATTTGATTTTAGAATTTTAGGTATATTTCAGTACTACAATAATAATTAAAAAGTGATTACTAATTAATAATGGACAATTTTAAATAATTAAATGAATTTAGCGGAATGGCAGACGACTACCTAAGTAAACTTTCTCAATTAATTGTCAACTTATTCTCTAGATGGAATGCACAATAAGTTAAGTGAGTGAAACTACTGATGTTAACGTTATTATTGGAAATCTAACAGTAGCGCCATCTATAAAAAAAAATAAAAAGAGCGGGCGCTAATTGGGCGGTAAAACTCTGTTTAAGTGCAGGCAGGCGAAAAAAATTATTATAAACTTACTCCTCTAAAATGTTGATTTTGATCGTTATGGAAATAAAAAGTATACATTAGTATATAAAAATGCATTTTTATATGTGGTAATAGACTATGTTGGAAGTAATTTTAACGAAATATAATTTAGACAGTGGTATATGTAAAGTATTTTTCTATTCACTTACAATATATTGAAGGCGGCGGCGGCGGTGGTGGTTCCTTTGTCTGGTTTTGTTCTAAAATTTATAATTTATCAATTAGAATGCCAAATTGTGTTTGAAATAGGTATTTAAAGTAAATTTTGAGTTTTTAGTTTTATTGTTGTAAGCTTTTTTTATTTTTCTCATTTTTATGGCTGGTTTTACTAAATTAATACAGGCGATAGAAAAATGAATTTGAAGAAAAAAAAGTTCATATAAACGTAGGTCCTCAAACGTATTGTAACCGAGATACAGGCTTTTCAAAATTATTTCCTGATGATGTTTTTTGTTTAATGTAGTTTGTATTATCAATTATATTAGTTTACTTAAAAACTGTTTTTTGTTTTTGCTAAATAATGCATTTTCATGGTAATCCACGATGGGATACGGAAATTTTATAATATCTAATGTTATTGTTTTTTTGTGGATTATTAAGTAAATTTTTAAACTCAATGTAAGTATTTTAACAAAATAAAAGAAGGCACCTTTTTTAAACAAATACAATTTTTTTTATTAATATGAACTCAAAAAGTGAAATATTTCGACGACAAAAAATTTAGGACGTGGTTTCCCCCCGTCTCGTTTAGTTTGATACGCTCATTATTGTAATTTTGGAATTCATTTTAATTTGACTTATTAAGAACTAAAAATAAAATACATTAGTAAAATTTTATTGATATATCTAAAACCGTTTCGCTGATATTTCGAAAAAAAATCAACGACTATGGTACTCTGACGAGTTCGTAATAAGAGCGAAACGAATTCGTCAGTATCTGTCGACCCATGCCTCGGTTTGGTTCTCCTGAATTAGACTGAGGCCTTGCTAAATTAAGAAAAATTTCCTGTGTAGGTAAAATATGTTATTTTGTCCGCTACGCCATAAACTTATTTTTTATTTTATTTACGGACACAATAGTATATTAAGTATTGAGATCGGTAAACTACTTACTGTTTGAGATGCTTATACTATTTTTTGTACGATCGAAATAGCTGAAATTGCAATTTTATTATTTTTAATAATTAATATTTTCAATTAAATACAAATTCAGGTTAGCTGAATACCCTCTACAAAGTTGCAGTTGAACGTTGTCATGGAACTAATTGTTATTGTTATGATTGTTATCGTATTTTTTATGTCATGTATTTGTCAAAACTTATTTAAATAAGTATTAGTATTGAAAATTAGTGACTTTGAATGTGAATCTCTTGATGAAGCATGGAATGTTGGAATAGCCGCTATAATTCCAGAGAACGGTATGAAAATGCTTATAAAAGTTCATACCTCATGCCGTTTAATATACAATTTAAAAATCAAAATAATGACGTCAGCATAAATGCGCAATGATATACCGTCGTGAATTTACTTACCGTTCTCTGAACGGTAAGTGAATTACTTACCGTCGTGTTTGGGTTGCCAGCCAGTAAATGTCACTTACTGTCATAAAGACAGACACGGTAAACAATCAAAAAAGGTCGATCGTACAAAATTTTATTTTATTATTAACAGCATATCATAAAAAAACATTTATCTCTAAACTGCTTCACAAACTAAAATTTTGTAAGAGAGTAAATAGTTTCTAAATAAAATGCACTAATCAAGGAAAAAACTGGTATTGATTATACGAGGGTTACAAAAAATATGGGTAGATAATTTATTGTGACTAAGCTTTTAAACACCCTGTAATTATAGAAATTGGAGTTTCTTTTATATTAAATATAAAGTAACTCACCTTATTGTTGCCTTTAGGATTTTCTCCCTGTTTAACAGGAAGAATAGGCTGAAATGAAGTTAATTTAGTGTTTATTATTAATAGGAATAATAGGTATTCGTATTCAGTAATCGTAATATTTAAAGTAACTCACATTTTTTTTGCCATCTACCTCAGACGGCTGTGGCTTTGTTGGAATATCCTGAAATGAAGTTGATATAGTTATTATTATTAATAGGAATAATAGGTATTCGTATCCAGCAAACGTAATATTTAAAGTAACTCACATTTTTTTTGCCATCTACCTCAGACGGCTGTGGCTCTTTTGGAATATGCTGAAATGAAGTTGATATAGTTATTATTATTAACAGGAACAATAGGTATTTGGATTCCGCAATTGTAATATTTAGGCTTAATTCAGACCAACTTATTTTGCGGCCATAAAATGTTGATTAAACTTTTGTAGCTATTAATTATATTACTACTATAACTATGTATTAAGTATGTCGGTGTAGAGTCACATGTCTGAGTATGCTGGCTACAAACAGATAATATATATTGGGTTAGTGTGTATGAGAAATTTTGAGGAGAAAATGATTGTTTCGATATTTGGAAGATTGTGGTTTTCCTTGAAAAGTGTTATACGCACAATATGCAAAATAATATATGAGAATTGTTATTATTTAATTGTGGTTGAGTTGTGGTAGAAAAACTGTATGTGTGATGGATTTATTTGTTATCTGGGACAATGTTGAAGGGGATACCAATCACATGTTGTACTTTTATCGGTGAAACAAATTGCAGTATGTCTCCTTAGTAAGTACTATTTTATGGTTTTATACTAATGAAATATTTAAATGGAATAGTATAATTAAGCAGGATATTCATTTTATCTATCATATTAATAAAATTAAAACAATTTTATTGTAAAATTAGTACTTAGGAGAAGAGATATTTGTTTGAATGGTTCATTTTGATATTTAGATGGCGTCCATTTTTTTTTTGTGAAATATTTGTTAAATAATGTTAAAAGATTTGATAAAATATAATACTTATAGTTAAAATACTCACCTCAATATGGCCCACGTCTACGGATGTCTCCATGTTTATGTTTTTTTATATAATCTGTAAGATTTAACTTTTGTAAAATGTTTTTTTTTTAGGAAATAGTAGTAAATATACTTACATCTTTTCGTATCAGGTAGATACATAAAAATGAACTTGCCTAAAATACCTACCGTTGTTTGTATACTTATCAAAAACAAAAAAGCATCAATTTATTGTTGATATTAGAATTTTCATAGGTAATTTGATTGTTTATTGGAAGAGAGAGTTATTGTGATTGGTTGCTACAATACTTACTCTAAATGTTACCAACATGTTTTTTACTATATTTGTGAATATTTAAATAGTGCTATATTTCTATAATCTTGCACTTTTTTGTTACATATTAGGTATATGTCCGTGCATATTTGGTTTCTTTCTATAATTATGTTTGTCATTTTCTGTAATTTTAAAGTCGTATTTTCTTCATTACCACTAAAATTTCGAAATATTTTAATAATTTACTCTGGTTTTTTTATAGTTTTTTTTTGAAAAACGAGTATGCAAGAAGTTTTAATAATAATTTTGTTTATGTACATTATTCAGGTTATGTTTAAGGTAGTGTTGTTCCTAGATATTTTTGGAGTGAGCTTTTGTCAACGTTCCAATAGTGCCAGTTTTCCGACAATGGTGCCAGATTAAAAAAAAATCATTTTGTATATGGTGTATGCCTGGCTGCCTACAGTGCTGTCTGTTTTTATTATTTAACAATGCATGTATGTATGTAGCTGAATGTAATATCAAAATTTTGCAGATATTTGAACCCATGTTTAATATAACCTTCATTAAATATTCGAAGTAGGTAGCTACTTAGCGCATGCGCATTTATGCCTATAATTATTTTATGTTATTTATCTAATATATCATTTAAAAATAAAAAAAAAAACAAAATATTGTTCAAAAGAACACTTTTTGCCCTTAGAAAAAGGAATACACATATGAGCGCATGCGTATTTGAATTTAAAAGAAGGTAAATTTTATTAAAGATAGTACTTGATTGAATTACCACAGATTTAAGGAAAACCTTATTCTTAAATTAAATGCGTATATTCTGAAGTCAAAATAACGTCTCTAGTACTGCTATTGACGACTGCCATATGTATCTATTATAAAATTTCGTTGGTTTCCAGTTATATCCTTGGTTTCGCAGGTGGGGAACTGTTTGTCACTTAAGTGACAGCTACTTTTATTTTATCTCATATACCATTGTTTATACAGCAGATTAGAGCGCGTGCACATATAAAGCTATAAAAATATCACATTTTGCACCTAAAAAATGAATACAGCGTCTCTGACAATTGAGATTGTCCTTAAAAAACGGAATATACCATATCAGGCATCTGACTGCGCCGTTGCCTAACCTTCCATATTCAGCATTTTATCCCCAACCTCCTGCAATGATTACCTAACGATGAGTGTTATCAACCTAATTCACACAAATATAAATCACATAAATACAACAAATGTGTATAACCTAGAGTAGCACTTACATTCAACGGCCAAAAATTAAGCGCTAAATATTTAACCGTTTCAACATAATATGCGTGTTTTAAACCTGCAAGGTTTAATACGAAAATTGTAAATCTATAATAGAATTAGTCAGCTAAGTACGTACGTCATTAGTTATTTGGAAACAACCCTGACCGAGATCAATAAGATGAAATTGACCTAGTAACCTTTAGTTTAGTTTCAAACAAATCTAAATAATAATAATAATGTACCTACCTTCCTTTTTATAAACTTCATTAATAAGTACAACATAAACGACATACCTACCTAGGTATCTCAAACAAATTCTTCCTGATAAATGGCGAACCTTATAAAAGCTGTAAATTGTAATTGTTGGTATTTTCTGATCGAGAATAAGTTTCAGTAAATAATAGATACTTAGTTTTACAAAGTACTCACGTTGTTAAAAGCATATTTATGTAGATGGATGCAAAAAATGTTGTCTGTATTGTGGCCTTTTTATAGACTTCATTAATAAAAAAATAACTCTACTTGTAATTGTTTGTTGCTAGTGATAGATCTCGGGTAAAAGTAGGTACTTCCTTACTTGCATTGTTTTTGTATATTTCTGTATCTATCACTTTGGAATAACAATAATATATTGTTTGTATTTGTTACTTACCGTTGATGAGGTAGGTATAATGTTTTAATTTTAAGAATATAAGCCTGTTTGTTTTGATCATAATATACCTAGTAGGTAGCTAACAACAACAAATGTTTGCCTGAAATATTGAATACCTATTATGTATTTGTATTAAACTACTTACTGTGCAAGTGTGTATGCTATATTTACTAATGTTTATTAATTTCGATAATTTGTGTTTATTGTTGTTGTTCTCTGCGGAAGTTTATGATGAGTGGCCATTTGCAAAATTGGAGTGACTGGTCACGGAATCAGTCGAGTCGAAAACGATGT
Source organism: Apoderus coryli (assembly GCA_911728435.2). Taxonomy (NCBI): domain Eukaryota; kingdom Metazoa; phylum Arthropoda; class Insecta; order Coleoptera; family Attelabidae; genus Apoderus; species Apoderus coryli. The sequence continues at coordinate 967,621 of OU452204.1, read as the reverse complement.
GCGCCATTGTTGCCATATTGGGCCACATTCTACAAAATCACTCTCTGGGATAATTAGATTTGGAATTAAAGCAGTTGTTAAAAAATTAGATAAGCCTTCACTGTTCATGGCAGTATTTTATAGGTTATGTATGTATGTATTATTTTCAATTGCAATGGATGAAAGAATTTGAATGCGTTTGTTTGTGAAAAGGATAGGCATCATAGCCAAACGAGAAACATAATATTCATTTCCTGTGTTTGGTCGTTAGTGTCGCTTCTATATTGAAGGCAAAAATGGGTGTCATCGGTATGATTTTATGTGGTTTTTCGCACATTTTGTAAGTAATATTGCAAATGCTGCGTATATCAGTGTCTTTTAAATTTTGTTCTTTATATTTAACATGTGTTTTTAATGAGTGTCATTGTATATTTATTTGGAAAAATGTAAAAGAACGTTATGTGTGACAGCTGAACTAAATTAGATTTGTGAATTTTAAGGAATATACCAGTCGCTTTTAAGGTATGATAGATTAATGAAAATTAACGAAAAACGCAATAATTGGGAGTATAGGATATGAAAAAGGCACAGCGGCGTCCCAAATATGTTTGTACGTAACTTTAAAATTGTTTTTGTACCTAAACACAGCACCAAAACAGGTATTTATTTCAAAGTAATAGCAGTACTTTATAATGCTTTTTTCTTGAATTTCCTCGTAGAAAATCGTATTCACCTCCTTGTCACTCTAAAATTTCGTTTCTGCACAGGTAAATAAATGAATAAAATACATAATTTTAATGCACTGAATCACCTTTGTAAAGTACACCTTTCCCGTGTGCAAAAAGGAAATTTTCTATAATAGGCAGCGCTGCAGTTTCGCCTTCGGCGAAACTGGAGCCTTAGTGGCTTTAACTAACTTAAAAAAAAAATTAAAAAAAAAAAAAAATTTAAAAAAAAAAATTAAAAAAAAAAAAAATTTTGAAAAAAAAATTTAAAAAAAAAAATTTAAAAAAAAAATTTTGAAAAAAAAAAGTTTCAAAAAAAAAAATTTAAAAAAAAAAATTTCGAAAAAAAAAATTTTCAAAAAAAAAAATAAAAAAAAAAAATTACAAAAAAATAATTAAAAAAAAGTATTGCCAGAGCTGAAAATCTGAAAATGTTTCTATCTATTATTGAAAATAAATAGAAACATTTTTGAGTTACCCCGTAGAAAACCTCTAGGAGCATATAGTTTAACTTTCAAAAAATCTTGATTTGAAATCTAAAGAAATCAAAAAGTTATTCAAAATATTACTATTTCACCTTAACAAAATAAAGAAATACATTTTTGATTCACCCTGTATATAAATTTGAGCTTATAGTTTAACTTTCAAAAAATCTTGATTTGAAATCTAAAGAAATCAAAAAATTATTCAAAATATTTCTATTTCACCTTAACAAAATAAAGAAATACATTTTTGATTCACCCTGTATATAAATTTGAGCTTATAGTTTAACTTTCACAGAAAACTTAATTTGAAATCTAAAGAAATCAAAAAATTATTCAAAATATTACTATTTCACCTTAACAAAATAAAGAAATACATTTTTGATTCACCCTGTATATAAATTTGAGCTTATAGTTTAACTTTCAAAAAATCTTGATTTGAAATCTAAAGAAATCAAAATATTATTCAAAATATTACTTTTTTGACCATAACAAATTAAAGAAATACATTTTTGATTCACCCCGTATATAAACTTGAGCTTATAGTTTAACTTTCACAGAAAACTTAATTTGAAATCTAAAGGAATCAAAAAATTATTCAAAATATAACTTTTTTGACCATAACAAAATAAAGAAATACATTTTTGATTCACCCCGTATATAAATTTGAGCTTATAGTTTAACTTTCACAGAAAACTTAATTTGAAATCTAAAGAAATCAAAATATTATGCAAAATATTACTTTTTTGACCGTAACAAATTAAAGAAATACATTTTTGATTCACCCCGTATATAAATTTGAGCTTATAGTTTAACTTTCACAGAAAACTTAATTTGAAATCTAATGAAATCAAAAAATTATTCAAAATATTACTATTTCACCTTAACAAAATAAAGAAATACATTTTTGATTCACCCTGTATATAAATTTAAAGCCTATTCTAAAAATTTCTCTTTTAAAGAAAATAAAAAGTCACTTATCGCTGTTAAGGTTCTGCAGCATGTCTAAAAGTCTTAAAAAAATAGAGAAATACATTTTTGATTCACCCCGTATATACATTTCTATACATTTAAAATTTCTTAAATGTGGGATAATTAATGTTGTTTTTGTATCACCCTGTACATGGTGCTTATTAATGAAAAATGTTTTTGTACCTAAAAAAAAATCAAGAAAAAAAAATTATATTAATTAAAAAAAAGTATTGCCAGAGCTGAAAATCTGAAAATGTTTCTATTAAAATAAGGAAATCCCTGTATATACTGAAACTCATCAAAAACATCAAATTTTTTACTTTAGACAAAAATTAAAGAGCATCGAAAAGTGTCTTATTCCATAGAAGAGGTTATGAAACCGTAAATACCATAATGATGTGTTGGAGGTTGCATAAGCATAAGATATTAAATAAAGGTCATTGATTGGTTGTAATTATTGAAATTGTAGCCCGTCTGCACATAACTCAACTCCTCCCACTTCAATGATATCTCTGCACATATAACGGGTTCATTGAACTTTTGTGTATTGTTATTGAAATTGTAACCTTTCTGGTGGGAATAAATTTGACCCCGTATATAAATTTGAGCTTATAGTTTAACTTTCACAGAAAACTTAATTTGAAATCTAAAGAAATCAAAAAATTATTCAAAATATAACTTTTTTGACCATAACAAAATAAAGAAATACATTTTTGATTCACCCTGTATATATATTCTACCTTATAGTTTAACTTTCACAGAAAACTTAATTTGAAATCTAAAGAAATCAAAATATTATGCAAAATATTACTTTTTTGACCGTAACAAATTAAAGAAATACATTTTTGATTCACCCCGTATATAAATTTGAGCTTATAGTTTAACTTTCACAGAAAACTTAATTTGAAATCTAAAGAAATCAAAAAATTATTCAAAATATTACTTTTTGGACCATAACAAATTAAAGAAATACATTTTTGATTCACCCCGTATATAAATTTGAGCTTATAGTTTAACTTTCACAGAAAACTTAATTTGAAATCTAAAGAAATCAAAAAATTATTCAAAATATAACTTTTTTGACCATAACAAAATAAAGAAATACATTTTTGATTCACCCTGTATATATATTCTACCTTATAGTTTAACTTTCACAGAAAACTTAATTTGAAATCTTAAGAAATCAAAATATTATGCAAAATATTACTTTTTTGACCGTAACAAATTAAAGAAATACATTTTTGATTCACCCCGTATATAAATTTGAGCTTATAGTTTAACTTTCAAAAAATCTTGATTTGAAATCTAAAGAAATCAAAAAATTATTCAAAATATTACTATTTCACCTTAACAAAATAAAGAAATACATTTTTGATTCACCCTGTATATAAATTTAAAGCCTTTGCTAAAAATTTCTCTTTTAAAGAAAATAAAAAGTCACTTATCGCTGTTAAGGTTCTGCAGCATGTCTAAAAGTCTTAAAAAAATAGAGAAATACATTTTTGATTCACCCCGTATATACATTTCTATACATTTAAAATTTTTTAAATGTGGGATAATTAATGTTGTTTTTGTATAACCCTGTACATGGTGCTTATTAATGAAAAATGTTTTTGTACCTAAAAAAAAATCAAGAAAAAAAAATTATATTAATTAAAAAAAAGTATTGCCAGAGCTGAAAATCTGAAAATGTTTCTATTAAAATAAGGAAATCCCTGTATATACTGAAACTCATCAAAAACATCAAATTTTTTACTTTAGACAAAATTAAAGAGCATCGAAAAGTGTCTTATTCCATAGAAGAGGTTATGAAACCGTAAATACCATAATGATGTGTTGGAGGTTGCATAAGCATAAGATATTAAATAAAGGTCATTGATTGGTTGTAATTATTGAAATTGTAGCCCGTCTGCACATAACTCAACTCCTCCCACTTCAATGATATCTCTGCACATATAACGGGTTCATTGAACTTTTGTGTATTGTTATTGAAATTGTAACCTTTCTGGTGGGAATAAATTTTCTACTCTGCCAGATTTCGTTCATGAGAATAGCAGTAAAATAAAAATAAGTATAAATTAGTAGTTTTTTTACATAAAATAATGTTTTAATATTTGTTATATTATTGTGGGAGTTCCGTAAATTAAATTTGTTGGAAAATTAAGTATCTAATCATATTCCATGTGTAAATATATGACGAAACTGTGAGGAATATGTTTATGATGAAAGTGTTCAAATAAAGTGTGGCAACCGCGATTTTCGCAATTTTTCTAGGTTATTGATGTACAAAGTCTCGAAGATTTTCCAACATTTTTAGTTTACAATTAAAAATGTAATAAAGGGTCGTACCATACCGTAAAAGTGCACTCCCGTGTTTAGAACAGTGCCTAGTATAAATCAAAATGCTTTTATTTTATGTGTGGATGTTGCAAAAAGGTAAATTTATTGATTTAGTAGTAGCATTTTTTGCAGTTTTGTACTGTTGTTTTCTTGAATTTCCTCGTAGAAAATCGTATTCACCTCCTTCTCACACTTTAATTTCGTTTCTGCAGAGGTATATAAATGATTAAAATACATAATTTTAATGCATTCAATCAGCTTTGATAAGTAGCCTATTCCAGTCTGCAAAAAGGAAATTCGCCGAAGGCGAAACTGGAGCCTTAGTGGCTCTAAATCGGGTCTTTTTTTCCCAATTTTAGACAGAGACGGACTTTCAAGTTTTATAAGTATTAACAAGAAATCACTTCGGGATTTCCCAGTCGTTGTGTGGTAGTTTTATCTATGAAAAAAGTCATTGAGGGTTATAAAAAAAAATTAAAAAAAAATCAAGAAAAAAAATTTCAAGGAAAAAAATGTTTCTATTAAAAAAAAAAGTCAAAAAAAATTTAAAAAAAAAAAAATTTCAAAAAAAAAAAATTTAAAAAAAAAAATAAAAAAAAAAAAAAAAAAAAAAAAAAGTTTCAAAAAAAAAATTCATAAACAAAATTCAAAAATTAATTAAAAAAAAGTATTGGCAGAGCTGAAAATCTGAAAATGTTTCTATTAAAATAAGGAAATACATTTTTGATTCACCCTGTATATATATTTGACCTTATAGTTTAACTTTCACAGAAAACTTGATTTGAAATCTAAAGAAACCAAAAAATTATTCAAAATATTACTTTTTTGACGATAGGAAATACATTTTTGATTCACCCTTTATATAAATTTAAAGCCTATGCTAAAAATTTCTCTTTTAAAGAAAATAAAAAGTCACCTATTGCTGATGAGGTTCTGCAGCATGTCTAAAAGTCTTAAAAAAATAGAGAAATACATTTTTGATTCACCCTGTATATAAATTTAAAGCCTATGCTAAAAATTTCTCTTTTAAAGAAAATAAAAAGTCACTTATCGCTGATGAGGTTCTGCAGCATGTCTAAAAGTCTTAAAAAAATAGAGAAATACATTTTTGATTCACCCTGTATACAAATTTAAAGCCTATGCTAAAAATTTCTCTTTTAAAGAAAATAAAAAGTCACTTATGCTGATAAGGTTCTGCAGCATGTCTAAAAGTCTTAAAAAAAATAGAGAAATACATTTTTGATTCACCCTGTATATAAATTTAAAGCCTATGCTAAAAATTTCTCTTTTAAAGAAAATTTAAAGTCACTTATCGCTGATGAGGTTCTGCAGCATGTCTAAAAGTCTTAAAAAAATAGAGAAATACATTTTTGATTCACTCTGTATATAAATTTAAAGCCTATGCTAAAAATTTCTCTTTTAAAGAAAATAAAAAGTCACTTATCGCTGATGAGGTTCTGCAGCATGTCTAAAAGTCTTAAAAAAATAGAGAAATACATTTTTGATTCACCCTGTATATAAATTTAAAGCCTATGCTAAAAATTTCTCTTTTAAAGAAAATAAAAAGTCACTTATCGCTGATGAGGTTCTGCAGCATGTCTAAAAGTCTTAAAAAAATAGAGAAATACATTTTTGATTCACTCTGTATATAAATTTAAAGCCTATGCTAAAAATTTCTCTTTTAAAGAAAATAAAAAGTCACTTATCGCTGATGAGGTTCTGCAGCATGTCTAAAAGTCTTAAAAAAATAGAGAAATACATTTTTGATTCACCCTGTATATAAATTTAAAGCCTATGCTAAAAATTTCTCTTTTAAAGAAAATAAAAATTCACTTATCGCTGATAAGGTTCTGCAGCATGTCTAAAAGTCTTAAAAAAAATAGAGAAATACATTTTTAATTCACCCTGTATATAAATTTAAAGCCTATGCTAAAAATTTCTCTTTTAAAGAAAATAAAAAGTCACTTATCGCTGAACTTATCGCTGATGAGGTTCTGCAGCATGTCTAAAAGTCTTAAAAAAATAGAGAAATACATTTTTGATTCACCCTGTATATAAATTTAAAGCCTATGCTAAAAATTTCTCTTTTAAAGAAAATAAAAATTCACTTATCGCTGATAAGGTTCTGCAGCATGTCTAAAAGTCTTAAAAAAAATAGAGAAATACATTTTTGATTCACCCTGTATATAAATTTAAAGCCTATGCTAAAAATTTCTCTTTTAAAGGAAATAAAAAGTCACTGTTCGCTGATGAGGTTCTGCAGCATGTCTAAAAGTCTTAAGAAAATAGAGAAATACATTTTTGATTCACCCTGTATATAAATTTAAAGCCTATGCTAAAAATTTCTCTTTTAAAGAAAATAAAAAGTCACTTATCGCTGATGAGGTTCTGCAGCATGTCTAAAAGTCTTAAAAAAATAGAGAAATACATTTTTGATTCACCCTGTATATAAATTTAAAGCCTATGCTAAAAATTTCTCTTTTAAAGAAAATAAAAAGTCACTTATCGCTGATGAGGTTCTGCAGCATGTCTAAAAGTCTTAAAAAAAATAGAGAAATACATTTTTGATTCACCCTGTATATAAATTTAAAGCCTATGCTAAAAATTTCTCTTTTAAAGAAAATAAAAAGTCACTTATCGCTGATAAGGTTCTGCAGCATGTCTAAAAGTCTTAAAAAAATAGAGAAATACATTTTTGATTCACCTTGTATATAAATTTAAAGCCTATGCTAAACATTTCTCTTTTAAAGAAAATAAAGTCACCTATCGCTGATGTTAAAAAAAAATGGTAAAAAAATAGAGAAATACATTTTTCATTCACCCCGTATATAAATTTCTATACATTTAAAATTTCTTAAATGTGGGATAATTAATGTTGTTTTTGTATCACCCTGTACATGGTGCTTATTAATTAAAATTGTTTTTGTACCTAAAAAAAATCAAGAAAAAAAAATTATATTAATTAAAAAAAAGTATTGCCAGAGCTGAAAATCTGAAAATGTTTCTATTAAAATAGGAAATACATTTTTGATTCACCCTGTATATAAATTTAAAGCCTATGCATTAAAAAAAAGTATTGCCAGAGCTGAAAATCTGAAAATGTTTCTATTAAAATAAGGAAATACTTTTTTGATTCACCCTGTGTATAAATTTAAAGCCTATGCTAAAAATTTCTCACACCCCTGTATATACTGAAACTCATCAAAAACATCAAATTTTTTACTTTAGACAAAATTAAAGAGCATCGAAAAGTGTCTTATTCCATAGAAGAGGTTATGCAACCGTAAATACCATAATGATGTGTTGGAGGTTGCATAAGCATAAGATATTAAATAAAGGTCATTGATTGGTTGTAATTATTGAAATTGTAGCCCGTCTGCACATAACTCAACTCCTCCCACTTCAATGATATCTCTGCACATATAACGGGTTCATTGAACTTTATTGCATTATTATTGAAATTGTAACCTTTCTGGTGGGAATAAATTTTCTCTACTCTGCCAGATTTCGTTCATGAGAATAGCAGTAAAATAAAAATAAGTATAAATTAGTAGTTTTTTTACATAAAATAATGTTTTAATATTTAATTTGAAGAAGTAGTCCATACTCTCAGTGGAGTGCTAAGTTAATACAAAGCAAACACAATCATCACCTCCACAAATTCTTTTTCTTTTTTTTTATTTGTAAAATATATTTAAAATACAACATACATGTTTCGAGGATTTAGATCCTCATCATCAGTGTTAACCTACAATTAGTACAAACAAAAGATATTACAAAGTGTCGAGTTGTGTAATATAATAGTTGACCTACCCAGTGTATCAACATTATCATTCTCCTTTATTAAGGTGTTCAATATAAAAAATCATAGTTAAAATGACTATAAACGGACACACACAAGACACATATATTTAAAATAATATTCTGAATGAAATGCACAATAATTTTTCTTATTTTCAACAAATACATTTAGCGATATCTATACAAAGATAAGAGATTAGAGAAAAAAACGGTGTAGCAAAGTTTAATAGATACTCGTATTCTTATTGACAATACCCATTTGTACACAAGTAGGTGTTGTATTAAAATATTGCGAAGGAAATATTTAAAAGTAGAACTCTAATAAGAATTCAGGAAGAGTAAAGAGTTAAAAAAATCAAAAGAATCAAAATTAATTTGATCATTCAAGCAAATCTGGTTCCCATCTTTTACGGCTTTGTATATCTCCAGAATTTCCAAAATGTTCAATCTCGTTCCCTTGTTGCAGATGTGGAGGCTTTAAAATCTATGTCTATATTAAATGGGTGTTTAGTATTCAGAATATGATCAGAAAAGGCGGATGCGGTATTATGTGTTGGGACATTTATGTTTTTATTTTTCTCGATTATTTTAATATGTTCGGAGATTCTTCTTTTAATATTTGTTATATTATTGTGGGAGTTGCGTAAATTAAATTTGATCATATTCCATGTGTAAATATATTGCGTAATGTGTGGATTTGTTGACGAAACTATGAGGAATATGTTTATGATGAAAGTGTTCAAATAAAGTGTGGCAACCGCGATTTCGCAATTTTTCTAGGTTGTTGATGTACGAAGTGTCGAAGATTTTTAGTTTACAATTAAAAATGTAATAAAGGGCCGTACCATACCGTAAAAGTGCACTCCCGTATTTAGAACAGTGCCTAGTATAAATCAAAATGCTTTTATTGTATGTGTGGATGTTGCAAAAAGGTAAATTTATTGATTTAGTAGTAGCATTTTTTGCAGTTTTGTACTATTGTTTTCTTGAATTTCCTCGTAGAAAATCGTATTCACCTCCTTCTCACACTTTAATTTCGTTTCTGCAGAGGTAAATAAATGATTCAAATACATAATTTTACTGCATTCAATCAGCTTTGATAAGTAGCCTATGCTATTCTGCAAAAAGGAAATTTTCTATAATAGGCAGCGCTGCAGTTTCGCCTTCGGCGAAACTGGAGCCTTAGTGGCTTTAAATTGGGTCTTTTTTTCCCACTTTTAGACAGAGACGGATTGTACACTCGTTATTTTAAAAAAATCTTGATTTGAAATCTAAAGAAATCAAACAATTATTCAAAATATTTCACTTTAACAAAATAAAGAAATACATTTTTGATTCACCCTGTATATAAATTTGAGCTTATAGTTTAACTTTTAAAAAAATCTTGATTTGAAATCTAAAGAAATCAAAAAATTATTCAAAATATTTCACCTTAACAAAATAAAGAAATACATTTTTGATTCACCCTGTATATAAATTTGAGCTTATAGTTTAACTTTTAAAAAAATCTTGATTTGAAATCTAAAGAAATCAAACAATTATTCAAAATATTGCTTTTTTGACGATAGGAAATAAATTTTTGATTCACCCTGTATATAAATTTAAAACCTATGCTAAAAATTTTTCTTTTAAAGAAAATAAAGTCACCTATCGCTGAGGTTATGCAACCGTAAATACCAAAATGATGTGTTGGAGGTTGCATAAGCATAAGATATTGAATAAAGGTCATTGATTGGTTGTAATTATTGAAATTGTAGCCCGTCTGCACATACTCAACTCCTCCCACTTCACGGGTCATTGAACTTTTTTGCATTATTATTGAAATTGTAACCTTTCTGGTGGGAATAAATTTTACTACTCTGCCAGATTTAGTTCATGTGAATAGCAGTAAAATAAAAATAAGTATAAATTATTAGTTTTTTTACATAAAATAATGTTTTAATATTTGTTATATTATTGTGGGAGTTGCGTAAATTAAATTTGTTGGAAAATTAAGTATCTAATCATATTCCATGTGTAAATATATTGCGTGAAACTATGAGGAATATGTTTATGATGAAAGTGTTCAAATAAAGTGTGGCAACCGCGATTTTCGCAATTTTTCTAGGTTATTGATGTACAAAGTCTCGGAGATTTTCCAACATTTTTAGTTTACAATTAAAAATGTAATAAAGGGCCGTATCATACCGTAAAAGTGCACTCCCGTATTTAGAACAGTGCCTAGTATAAATCAAAATGCTTTTATTGTATGTGTGGATGTTGCAAAAAGGTAAATTTATTGATTTAGTAGTAGCATTTTTTGCAGTTTTGTGTTGTTGTTTTCTTGAATTTCCTCGTAGAAAATCGTATTCACCTCCTTGTCACGCTAAAATATCGTTTCTGCAGAGGTAAATGAATGATTAAAATACATAATTTTAATGCATTGAATCAGCTTTGATATATAGCCTATGCTATTCTGCAAAAAGGAAATTTTCTATATTGGACAGCGCTGCAGTTTCGCCTTCGGCGAAACTGGAGCCTTACTGGCTTTAAATTGGGTCTTTTTTTCCACTTTTAGACAGAGACGGACTGTACGCTCGTTATTATATATTAACAAGAAATCCCTTGCGCGATTTCCCAGTTGGTTTGTGGTAGTTTTATCTATGAAAAAAGTCATTGAGGGTTATAAAAAAATAAAAAAAAAAAAATAAAAAAAAAAAATAAAAAAAAAAAAATTTCAAGGAAAAAAATGTTTCTATTAAAAAAAGGAAATACATTTTTGATTCACCCTGTATATATATTTGACTTATAGTTTAACTTTCACAGAAAACTTGATTTGAAATCTAAAGAAACCAAAAAATTATTCAAAATATTACTTTTTTGACGATAGGAAATACATTTTTGATTCACCCTGTATATAAATTTAAAGCCTATGCTAAAAATTTCTCTTTTAAAGAAAATAAAAAGTCACTTATCGCTGATGAGGTTCTGCAGCATGTCTAAAAGTCTTAAAAAAATAGAGAAATACATTTTTGATTCACCCTGTATATAAATTTAAAGCCTATGCTAAAAATTTCTCTTTTAAAGAAAATAAAAAGTCACTTATCGCTGATGAGGTTCTGCAGCATGTCTAAAAGTCTTAAAAAATTAGAGAAATACATTTTTGATTCACCCTGTATATAAATTTAAAGCCTATGCTAAAAATTTCTCTTTTAAAGAAAATAAAAAGTCACTTATCGCTGATGAGGTTCTGCAGCATGTCTAAAAGTCTTAAAAAAATAGAGAAATACATTTTTGATTCACCCTGTATATATATTTGACCTTATAGTTTAACTTTCACAGAAAACTTGATTTGAAATCTAAAGAAACTAAAAAATTATTCAAAATATTACTTTTTTGACGATAGGAAATACATTTTTGATTCACCCTGTATATAAATTTAAAGCCTATGCTAAAAATTTCTCTTTTAAAGAAAATAAAAAGTCACTTATCGCTGATGAGGTTCTGCAGCATGTCTAAAAGTCTTAAAAAAATAGAGAAATACATTTTTGATTCACCCTGTATGTAAATTTAAAGCCTATGCTAAAAATTTCTCTTTTAAAGAAAATAAAAAGTCACTTATCGCTGATGAGGTTCTGCAGCATGTCTAAAAGTCTTAAAAAAATAGAGAAATACATTTTTGATTCACCCTGTATATAAATTAAAAGCCTATGCTAAAAATTTCTCTTTTAAAGAAAATAAAAAGTCACTTATCGCTGATGAGGTTCTGCAGCATGTCTAAATGTCTTAAAAAAATAGAGAAATACATTTTTGATTCACCCTGTATATAAATTTAAAGCCTATGCTAAAAATTTCTCTTTTAAAGAAAATAAAAAGTCACTTATCGCTGATGAGGTTCTGCAGTATGTCTAAAAGTCTTAAAAAAATAGAGAAATACATTTTTGATTCACCCTGTATATAAATTTAAAGCCTATGCTAAAAATTTCTCTTTTAAAGAAAATAAAAAGTCACTTATCGCTGATAACGTTCTGCAGCATGTCTAAAAGTCTTAAAAAAATAGAGAAGTACATTTTTGATTCACCCCGTATATAAATTTAAAACCTATGCTAAAAATTTCTCTTTTAAAGAAAATAAAGTCACCTATCGCTGATGTTAAAAAAAAATGGTATAAAAATAGAGAAATACATTTTTGATTCACCCCGTATATAAATTTCTATACATTTAAAATTTCTTAAATGTGGGATAATTAATGTTGTTTTTGTATCACCCTGTACATGGTGCTTATTAATTAAAATTGTTTTTGTACCTAAAAAAAAAATCAAGAAAAAAAAATTTATATTAATTAAAAAAAAAGTATTGCCAGAGCTGAAAATCTGAAAATGTTTCTATTAAAATAAGGAAATACATTTTTGATTCACCCTGTATATAAATTTAAAGCCTATGCTAAAAATTTCTCTTTTAAAGGAAATATTCCTTTTTTGTCCTTAAAAAATTTTATACTAAATACCTACTATAAATATATTAGTTAGGTATTTTAAATCTGCTAGCCTAAAAATGGCTGGCGATCATCATTTTATAAACCTACCACATCTGTCTATTTGAAAATCGTTGGTGTTCAATTAACGTTAACGTTAATAGCGGCGGACGTTAATTTTAGGACTATCTGTCTATCTATTTTGGCTTCGTTGGTTTGTCATAATTTGGCAGAATTTTCTTCTGACGTTGGTCACTTATTTTTGTTTTGTTGACACTTCTAGTTTCACGTCATAAATAAATAGGTTATATTATGGGGCTTGGAGGTTAAAAGTAAACAGTAGTAGTATGCATTGTAACTATATTTGATAAAAATAAACTGTGCTGGCTGTATCCTACTGAGAAAGGGCAAGAGGCTAATAATAGTTAGTACTCGCTTAGGCGGTAACTTATAAAAAAAAACGAAATAACTTGAAGCATTCAAAATATGGACCTACAGGCAAGAGACAGAAATCAATTTGGAAATGGAAATTTGGTCGTCAGCATCCGCTAATAATAATAATACGTGGTGTATAAAATAAAAAGTGTAGTTAATTCTATATTGATTTGTTGTGTTTACGGTTTATAATTTTTGTGTATTTAAATAAAATATAAGTACTATTTACACAGAATATTATTTATTCTGTGCTATTTATATGAATATATAATATAATGGCTATACTTACTTTAAGACTTAAACTTAACAAAATTACGTACCTATTTTGTTTCATTGAATGTTTTTGATCTAGGTCATCATCTGTAATTAGTTTTTGGACAAAAACAGGTAGGTAGGTAGGTAATGAGACTTGTATTTTATCCAGTTCTTTGTAACGTAAGAATAAATTCGGTATCAGGAAATTAAAACTAAATGTAGGCATTTTAATTTAATTTAGTAGTGGAATTTGTAAATTAAAAAAGAAACCCTAATTTTTTGGTAAATAAATCGTAAGATAAACAATATGACGTCATCCAAAACATATGATCAAATTCTCTCGGTCTTAGATACGTACGTCGTACGTATGACGTCATTTTAAATAATAGTATTGTTCCACAGATGACAATAAGTCCACTTATATCAAGCTGCGAATATTTGTGATAAAGTGAAGCAAAATTTGTCACGCAATGAGATAAACAAAGACAAATAATACTGCTTTAATTCACATGCAGCCAGCGTAAGTATGCACCTACAGATATTGTGAAATCCGTTTATATAACAGATAACGTAGGCAACACTGTCCTAATGTACGTAGTTGGTTATGCTACCCTTCACCACCTGATCTATTATAGGAATGTAGTTGCGACGTACGTATGAATATCTACTTTCTTGACGAATGGAGAACCTTTGTATAAAATTAGCCAGCTAAGTACCGTACGTCGTTAGTTATTTGGAAACTATCCTGACCCTGACCGGATGAAATTGACCTAGTAACCTTTAGTTTAGCTGTCCTAATATAGTACAACATTTATTATTAACCTATTAATAATATAATATACTAAATTTAATTAATTAAACAGGTAAAGTTAGGTTTAATACGAAAATTGTAAATCTATAATAAAATTAGTCAGCTAAGTACGTACGTCATTAGTTATTTGGAAACAACCCTGACTGGGATCAATAAGATGAAATTGACCTAGTAACCTTTAGTTTAGTTTCAAACAAATCTAAATAATAATAATAATAATGTACCTACCTTCCTTTTTATAAACTTCATTAATAAGTACAACATAAACGACATACCTAGGTATCTCAAACAAATTCTTCCTGATAAATGGCGAACCTTATAAAAACTGTAAATTGTAATAGTTGGTATTTTCTGATCGAGAATAAGTTTCAGTAAATAGTAGATACTTAGTTTTACAAAGTACTCACGTTGTTAAAAGCATATTTATGTAGCTGGATGCAAAAAATGTTGTCTGTATTGTGGCCTTTTTATAGACTTCATTAATAAAAAAATAATTCTACTTGTAATTGTTTGTTGCTAGTGATAGATCTCGGGTAAAACTAGGTACTTCCTTACTTGCATTGTTTTTGTATATTTCTGTATCTATCACTTTGGAATAACAATAATATGTTGTTTGTATTTGTTACTTACCGTTGATGTGGTAGGTATAATGTTTTAATTTTAAGAATATTAGCCTGTTTGTTTTGATCATAATATACCTAGTAGGTAGCTAACAACAACAAATGTTTGCTTGAAATATTGAATACCTATTATGTATTTGTATTAAACTACTTACTGTGCAAGTGTGTATGTTATATTTACTAATGTTTATTATTAATTTCGATAATTTGTGTTTATTGTTGTTGTTCTCTGCGGAAGTTTATGATGAGTAGCCATTTGCAAAATTGGAGTGAGTGGTCACGGAATTAGTCGAGTCGAAAACGATGTGCGCCATTGTTGCCATATTGGGCCACATTCTACAAAATCACTCTCTGGGATCATTAGATTTGGAATTAAAGCAGTTGTTAAAAAATTAGATAAGCCTTCACTGTTCATGGCAGTATTTTATAGGTTATGTATGTATGTATTATTTTCAATTGCAATGGATGAAAGAATTTGAATGCGTTTGTTTGTGAAAAGGATAGGCATCATAGCCAAATGAAACATAATATTCATTTCCTGTGTTTGGTCGTTAGTGTCGCCTCTATATTGAAGGCAAAAATGGGTGTCATCGGTTTGATTTTATGTGGTTTTTCGCACATTTTGTAAGTAATATTGCAAATGCTGCGTGTATCAGTGTCTTTTAAATTTTGTTCTTTATATTTAACATGTGTTTTTAAAGAGTGTCATTGTATATTTATTTGGAAAAATGTAAAAGAACGTTATGTGTGACAGCTGAACTAAATTAGATTTGTCAATTTTAGGGAATATACCAGTCGCATTTAAGGTATGATAGATTAATAAAAATTAACGAAAAACGCAATAATTGGGAGTATAGGATATGAAAAAGGCACAGCGGCGTCCCAAATATGCTTGTGCGTAACTTTAAAATTGTTTTTGTACCTAAACACAGCACCAAAACAGGTATTTATTTCAAAGTAATAGCAGTACTTTATAATGCTTTTTTCTTGAATTTCCTCGTAGAAAATCGTATTCACCTCCTTGTCACTCTAAAATATCGTTTCTGCACAGGTAAATAAATGAATAAAATACATAATTTTAATGCACTGAATCACCTTTGTAAAGTACACCTTTCCCGTGTGCAAAAAGGAAATTTTCTATAATAGGCAGCGCTGCAGCAACTGGAGCCTTAGTGGCTTTAACTGGCCCCTTTTTTTCCCACTTTTAGACAAAGGCGGACTGTACGCTCGTTATTATAGTTAACAAGAAATCCCTTGCGGGATTTCCCAATTGGTTTGTGGTAGTTTTATCTATAAAAAAAGTCATTGAGGATTATAAAAAAAAAATCAAGAAAAAAATTTTTAAGGAAAAAAATGTTTTTATTATTTAAAAAAAAAATTTAAAAAAAAATAAAAAAAAAAAAATTTCAAAAAAAAAAAATTTCAAAAAAAAAAATTAAAAAAAAAAAATTTGCAGAAAAAATAATTCAAAAATTAATTAAAAAAAAGTATTGCCAGAGCTGAAAATCTGAAAATGTTTCTATCTATTATTGAAAATAAATAGAAACATTTTTGAGTTACCCCGTAGAAAACCTCTAGGAGCATACAGTTTAACTTTCAAAGAAATCTTCAATTGAAACCCAAAGAAATCAAAAAATTATTCAAAATATAACTTTTTGACCATAACAAAATAAAGAAATACATTTTTGATTCACCCTGTATATATATTTGACCTTATAGTTTAACTTTCACAGAAAACTTAATTTCAAATCTAAAGAAATCAAAATAGTATTCAAAATATTACTTTTTTGACCGTAACAAATTAAAGAAATACAATTTTGGTTCACCCCGTATATAAATTTGAGCTTATAGTTTAACTTTCACAGAAAACTTAATTTCAAATCTAAAGAAATCAAAATATTATTCAAAATATAACTTTTTTTGACCGTAACAAATTAAAGAAATACATTTTTGGTTTACCCCGTATATAAATTTGAGCTTATAGTTTAACTTTCACAGAAAACTTAATTTCAAATCTAAAGAAAACAAAATATTATGCAAAATATTACTTTTTTGAACGTAACAAATTAAAGAAATACATTTTTGGTTCACCCTGTATATAAATTTGAGCTTATAGTTTAACTTTCACAGAAAACTTAATTTGAAATCTAAAGAAATCAAAAAATTATTCAAAATATAACTTTTTTTGACCGTAACAAATTAAAGAAATACATTTTTGGTTCACCCCGTATATAAATTTGAGCTTATAGTTTAACTTTCACAGAAAACTTAATTTCAAATCTAAAGAAAACAAAATATTATGCAAAATATTACTTTTTTGACCGTAACAAATTAAAGAAATACATTTTTGGTTCACCCCGTATATAAATTTGAGGAAAAACATCAAATTTTTTACTTTAATCCCTGTATATACTGAAACTCTTCAAAAACATCAAATTTTTTATTTTAGACAAAATTAAAGATCATCGAAAAGTGTCTTATTCCATAGAAGAAGTTATGCAACCGTAAATACCATAATGATGTGTTGGAGGTTGCATAAGCATAAGATATTAAATAAAGGTCATTGATTAGTTGTAATTATTGAAATTGTAGCCCGTCTGCACATAACTCAACTCCTCCCACTTCAATGATATCTCTGCACATATAACGGGTTCATTGAACTTTATTGCATTATTATTGAAATTGTAACCTTTCTGGTGGGAATAAATTTTACTACTCTGCCAGATTTAGTTCATGTGAATAGCAGTAAAATAAAAATAAGTATAAATTATTAGTTTTTTTACATAAAATAATGTTTTAATATTTCTTATATTATTGTGGGAGTTGCGTAAATTAAATTTGTTGGAAAATTAAGTATCTAATCATATTCCATGTGTAAATATATTGCGTGAAACTATGAGGAATATGTTTATGATGAAAGTGTTCAAATAAAGTGTGGCAACCGCGATTTTCGCAATTTTTCTAGGTTATTGATGTACAAAGTCTCGAAGATTTTCCAACATTTTTAGTTTACAATTAAAAATCTATTAAAGGGCCGTATCATACCGTAAAAGTGCACTCCCGTAGTTAGAACAGTGTCTAGTATAAATCAAAATGCTTTTATTGTATGTGTGGATGTTACAAAAAGGTAAATTTATTGATTTAGTAGTAGCATTTTTTGCAGTTTTGTACTGTTGTTTTCTTAAATTTCCTCGTAGAAAATCGTATTCACCTCCTTCTCACACTTTAATCTCGATTCTGCAGAGGTAAATAAATGATTATAATACATAATTTTAATGCATTCAAT
This sequence comes from Apoderus coryli, assembly GCA_911728435.2. Taxonomy (NCBI): domain Eukaryota; kingdom Metazoa; phylum Arthropoda; class Insecta; order Coleoptera; family Attelabidae; genus Apoderus; species Apoderus coryli. The sequence goes on along the minus strand of OU452204.1, from coordinate 949,462 downwards.
CAGCTTTGATAAGTAGCCTATTCTATTGTGCAAAAAATAAAGTTTCTATATCAATAAAGCTGGGGCCACGCCTCCGGCGTGGCTAGATGCCAAATCGGCCACACTTTTGGCCTTTTTTTCCCACTTTTCGACAAAGACGCGAAGAGCACTCGTTATTATATATTAACAAGAAATCCCTTCGGGATTTCCCAGTCGTTGTGTGGTAGTTTTATCTATAAAAAAAGTCATTGAGGATTATAAAAAAAAAGGAAAAAAAAAATTAAAAAAAAAAAATTTAAGGAAAAAAATGTTTCTATTATTAAAAAAAAAAATAAAAAAAAAAATTTCAAAAAAAAAATTTCAAAAAAAAAATTAAAAAAAAATTTTCAAAAAAAATGATTCAAAAATTAATTAAAAAAAAGTATTGCCAGAGCTGAAAATCTGAAAATGTTTCTATCTATTATTGAAAATAAATAGAAACATTTTTGAGTTACCCCGTAGATAACCTCTAGGAGCATATAGTTTAACTTTAAAGAAAATAAAAAGTCACTTATCGCTGATAATGTTATGCAGCATGTCTAAAAGTCTTAAAAAAATAGAGAAATACATTTTTGATTCACCCCGTATATAAATTTAAAACCTATGCTAAAAATTTCTCTTTTAAAGAAAATAAAGTCACCTATCGTGTTAAAAAAAATGGTAAAAAAATAGAGAAATACATTTTTGATTCACCCTGTATATAAATTTAAAGCCTATGCTAAAAATTTCTCTTTTAAAGAAAATAAAAAGTCACTTATCGCTGATAAGGTTCTGGCGCATGTCTAAAAGTCTTAAAAAAATAGAGAAATACATTTTTGATTCACCCCGTATATAAATTTAAAACCTATGCTAAAAATTTCTCTTTTAAAGAAAATAAAGTCACCTATCGTGTTAAAAAAAATGGTAAAAAAATAGAGAAATACATTTTTGATTCACCCTGTATATAAATTTAAAGCCTATGCTAAAAATTTCTCTTTTACAGAAAATAAAAAGTCACTTATCGCTGATAAGGTTCTGGCGCATGTCTAAAAGTCTTAAAAAAATAGAGAAATACATTTTTGATTCACCCCGTATATAAATTTAAAACCTATGCTAAAAATTTCTCTTTTAAAGAAAATAAAGTCACCTATCGTGTTAAAAAAAATGGTAAAAAAATAGAGAAATACATTTTTGATTCACCCTGTATATAAATTTAAAGCCTATGCTAAAAATTTCTCTTTTAAAGAAAATAAAAAGTCTTTTTTTTTTTTTTTTTTTTTTTTTTTTTTTTCTGAAGTAATCCATCTTCGAGAGGAGTTGAATGTGTAAGACACAAATAAAACAACGTCTACTCCACCAAAATATTTATATATTATTATGCAATCAGCATGCAGCGCCAGACATGTTTCGGAACATTAAGTTTCCATCATCAGTGGCTCAAAATAAACAGTCACGCAGTCATTTAGTTAAAGTCAAACAGTATGGCATGGACTATATAAACGTACACAAACTGAAAGTGTTACAGCTCTTAGACATGAGAATATTTTAAAACTACTATGTAAAAACTTACCATTTAGTGGAAATTATTTAAATAAAATATTATAAAATTAAAATATAAAACATTTTCTTATTGAAGAAGAAACTCAAAAAATTTTTGCTGTCATAGTATATAAAAAATTTTAGTTATTTTTATAGTTTCTTTTTGTATATCATGGTTCAGTTTAAATCTTTATGAAAAATAGAACTTTTGAGAGATGGTAAACAGATTAACATAAAAAGTTGTGTAAATCAAACTGGACAGTAGGTACATGACAGGATAGCAAAGATTGGACCAGGTTTGCTTGTATTTGTAAAAGATATTGTGCAGGTATGTTGTTGAATGTGTTTTAGTAGTGAGTGAACTGAGTATCGGATCATTTGCTATATGCCACAAAACAAGTTGTAAACAAGGAGAAGAAGAGGAAGATACTAGTAGAGTTAGGTTATGGATGTGATTAGGTACATTTAAATTATTTAAATTAACTTTTTATGTTAATCTGTTTACCATCTCTCAAAAGTTCTATTTTTCATAAAGATTTAAACTGAACCATGATATACAAAAAGAAACTATAAAAATAACTAAAATTTTTTATATACTATGACAGCAAAAATTTTTTGAGTTTCTTCTTCAATAAGAAAATGTTTTATATTTTAATTTTATAATATTTTATTTAAATAATTTCCACTAAATGGTAAGTTTTTACATAGTAGTTTTAAAATATTCTCATGTCTAAGAGCTGTAACACTTTCAGTTTGTGTACGTTTATATAGTCCATGCCATACTGTTTGACTTTAACTAAATGACTGCGTGACTGTTTATTTTGAGCCACTGATGATGGAAACTTAATGTTCCGAAACATGTCTGGCGCTGCATGCTGATTGCATAATAATATATAAATATTTTGGTGGAGTAGACGTTGTTTTATTTGTGTCTTACACATTCAACTCCTCTCGAAGATGGATTACTTCAGAAAATATTCATTAGCTAGTCGAGCTTCCCTAATCCACGAGCATAAGAAACTATCAATCAAACGCAAGAACGTCAAACTCAGTATATTTTTCAACATGGAATGTCAAAAATACAATTTAATACCAAACTACATCAAGATCCATACAAACATACACACCAAAGCTGCAACCATCGCCATAAATTCTGCAAAGAAAGTATGGTTGAAGACCGAAATTAAAGATCTGTATAGCAAACTCAACATGATTGAAACGAAACTCAAATACATAACATCAGAACTCAACTCAATCCTCAACCCAATTGAACAGGATATATTATACAATGACACTTATGAATATATTCAATGTAAAGGTAAGCTAAGATTGGACCGCCTAAAGCTTAAAATTCAAAAACTATCTCTCGCAAACACACACTCTAACCCACTCTTTGAAGACATTCACAGGCACCACACTAATTTTCATACCACAACGAATAACACTAACATAACTTCGATTAACACGCACGACTCTCTAATCCCCAACACGAGCCAGACAACATTAGACCAACCCCTCAACCGTAGTTTCAACAACGACAATTTCAACAATGTGTATTCTAATGATATCTCAGCTAACACCTTTTTGTTCCACCCAAGGACCATCAACCTATCTAACATCAGCTTCAATAACGCTGAAATAGAATACCTAAACAAAAGCTTCAAGTACAACAATTTCACACCTGTCAATAAAAATACTCTTAACATTACTGCTGCCGAATGTGAAGCTATAATTGAGAACTCAAACCTTCCTAACAAAGAAGTACTTAGAACTAGCATTTCACAACACCTCAACAAAGCATACAACTACTACAGTCAATATCACAACAGAGTCATATCTAGAGAATTAAACACTCTCAACTCCATCAAAGACAAAATTTCAGAAAACAATCTTGTACTTTCACGTGCTGATAAAGGCAACACAGTAGTTATATGTAATAAACAATTCTATGTTGAAAAGGTTGAAAATTTCCTAAATAATCCCGATTTCACCACAATCCCCAATGACCCTACCAAGCAGTATCACACCAAGTTAAACAAAACTCTTATCCACTGCAAAAATACCCTTCACACTCTCGGTACTAACAAATATAAACTTTCATGTATGAATATCAAAACTCCACAACTTAGAGCTCTTCTAAAAATTCATAAACCTGATATTCCCGCTCGACCCATCGTTTGTTTCTCTGGCACTCCAGCTTCAAAACTATCTAGTTGGTTAAACTTCATTTTAAAAGAAAAAACTAATTTTAAGTCTGAGCATTCAATCAAAAACTCATTCGACCTAGTCAAACAACTAGAAAACATACAATGTCCTTTGAATGCTAAACTCATTTCCTTTGATGTAAAAAATTTATACAGTAGTATACCAGTCAGTGAAAGTTTAAATTTAGTTAAAGACCTTTTGATCGAGAATTCTAATTTAGACATGTATGATATAAACAATCTATATAATTTATTAAAGATAAACCTTGAGCAGAACTTCTTTTACTTCAACGATAAATATTACAGACAGCTTGATGGTCTTGGGATGGGTAACAGTATTTCGTCTCTTCTTGCCGAAATTTTCATGTCTTCCATAGACAGAAAAATAATCACCGATCAAGTACATGGTCCCAAATTTCTGTTCTATAAAAGGTATGCCGATGACATCTTCTCAATTTATTTAGGTTCTGACCAAGATGTTGTTTTTGCTCTAAACTTCATGAATTCCCTCCACAATCGAATCAACTTTACTTATGAGGCTGAAACGAATAATTCTCTTCCTTATTTAGACCTTCTTATATATAAAGAGAATACTAACATCAAATTCTCGATTTATCGTAAGCCAACTTCCACCGACACTGTCATCGACTACTTTTCAAACCATCCGTCCACACATAAGTACTCTGCTTTTGAATCATACATACATCGTTTGTTCAACATCCCCATGACAGGCATAGACTTTAACAAAGAGTTAGCTACCATCCATTATATAGCTAGATCAAATCACTATCCTTCATCTACAATCAACAAAATCTTCTATAAACACCTAATTAAACACACATTTCATTCCCTTACCTTAGACAATTCCACTAACAACGCCAAATATTTTCCTATCACTTATGTTGGTCCCTTTCTGTATTCAATTAAAAAGATTTTTAATGCCAACAACATCCAAATCTGCTTCAGAACCAAACATACCATCGGTAATCTTCTAGACAATAGTAAACATACAACACATTGGCTCCAAAAATCTGGTGTATACCTTCTCCTATGTGGATCAAACAATTGTAACACCGCATATGTAGGTCAAACAGGTCGTAGCTTTCTTACTCGCATCAAAGAACACACCAAGATCATTGACAAAGCTACACAAGACAATATAGACGAAATAAATAGTAGTTCGGCTTTCGCTAACCATGTCATAAATCATCACCATTCTTTTTCCTTAGAGAGTAACTCTAAAATGCTTCACACATGCCCCAAAAGCACTTTGTTAAACGTATTAGAGGCCTTAGAAATTAATAATTTTAGACACAACCCCAAATATACATGTGTGAACGATCAACTGGATTTTGACTGCCTACCATTCTTTAATTCGCTTTCTTTTAACAACGAACCATAAAACTATATTATTAATTTCCTGAACATCTGTCCACAATATCCTTCTAATAGGCCTCCAGTGTGAGTTTTGGTACATAACCTCACAAATATTATAAACATACATAAACATAATTTAAATGTACCTAATCACATCCATAACCTAACTCTACTAGTATCTTCCTCTTCTTCTCCTTGTTTACAACTTGTTTTGTGGCATATAGCAAATGATCCGATACTCAGTTCACTCACTACTAAAACACATTCAACAACATACCTGCACAATATCTTTTACAAATACAAGCAAACCTGGTCCAATCTTTGCTATCCTGTCATGTACCTACTGTCCAGTTTGATTTACACAACTTTTTATGTTAATCTGTTTACCATCTCTCAAAAGTTCTATTTTTCATAAAGATTTAAACTGAACCATGATATACAAAAAGAAACTATAAAAATAACTAAAATTTTTTATATACTATGACAGCAAAAATTTTTTGAGTTTCTTCTTCAATAAGAAAATGTTTTATATTTTAATTTTATAATATTTTATTTAAATAATTTCCACTAAATGGTAAGTTTTTACATAGTAGTTTTAAAATATTCTCATGTCTAAGAGCTGTAACACTTTCAGTTTGTGTACGTTTATATAGTCCATGCCATACTGTTTGACTTTAACTAAATGACTGCGTGACTGTTTATTTTGAGCCACTGATGATGGAAACTTAATGTTCCGAAACATGTCTGGCGCTGCATGCTGATTGCATAATAATATATAAATATTTTGGTGGAGTAGACGTTGTTTTATTTGTGTCTTAAATAAAAAGTCACTTATCGCTGATAAGGTTCTGGCGCATGTCTAAAAGTCTTAAAAAAATAGAGAAATACATTTTTGATTCACCCCGTATATAAATTTAAAACCTATGCTAAAAATTTCTCTTTTAAAGAAAATAAAGTCACCTATCGTGTTAAAAAAAATGGTAAAAAAATAGAGAAATACATTTTTGATTCACTCTGTATATAAATTTAAAGCCTATGCTAAAAATTTCTCTTTTAAAGAAAATATTCCTTTTTTGTCCTTAAAAAATTTTATACTAAATACCTACTATAAATATATTAGTTAGGTATTTTAAATCTGCTAGCCTAAAAATGGCTGCCGACCATCATTTTATAAACCTACCACATCTGTCTATTTGAAAATCGTTGGTGTTCAATTAACGTTAACGTTAATAGCGGCGGACGTTAATTTTAGGACTATCTGTCTATCTATTTTGGCTTCGTTGGTTTGTCATAATTTGGCAGAATTTTCTTCTGACGTTGGTGTCCCTTATTTTTGTTTGGTTGACACTTCTAGTTTCACGTCATAAATAAATAGGTTATATTATGGGGCTTGGAGGTTAAAAGTAAACAGTAGTAGTATGCATTGTAATTACTTTTTGAACAAAAACAGACATAAGTAGGTATTCGGCACCTAGTAATATGTAGGTACCTACAACCTATAGGTTCACCTGAAGTAACGTTTAATTTAGTTTCAAGCAAATCTAAATAATAATAATAGGTAATAATAATAATGTACCTACCTACCGATGTTGCCCTCATAATAGAAAATTTAATTAGATAGCTTTTCCTCGGTACAGTAGGTATAACTTGAAAAATTGATTCAAGTTTGTTCTAAAGTAAGAAATAAAACACTTAGATATTGTTATTGAAATAAATCTAATGTCCATTGAGTAAGAATAGTTTAAAGTCGATAGGTATTAAATTCTTGTTATGGTTCTTGTAAAGTTTTTATTGAGTTGCTTTCCAGTGGTGGTTAGAGATTCAGACGTCTATCTGGTAGTTTGAGGAGTGCCTTCGTATGCTGAAAAGGTGTATATGGTAAGATTTAATTGTGGTAATATGTTGTAAATATTTTACCTAGCATGTAGGTGAAAGATTCACGTCATTCGTAACTGGTAACACATGAACTAAAACCTCTCCTATTATGAACCCAATGTTTGCATATATGTTGTAAAACTAATGTGGAAAATGAGCCATGTTATTTATTTTCTGTATCCTCTCTCTTGGTATCGTATTTTGAGTTTTTCCTACAAATAATGGTAAGTTAAGTCGTTGCGGAATGTCAACAAATAATTTCATCAAAGTGTACGCTGATAACCCTATTTTATATAATTGTACACTTACGTGCCGGTATATATTCTTTTTCAATTTCCATTCTGTCTTTTACAGTAATATTTTTGGAAATTATTGTATTTACGTTGTTGTACCATTGTGTTTATTATTATAATAAACACAATGGTTGTACTAAAGACAGTTTAGTAGACCATAATTATAATGACAGATGGATTTATGTTATAATTTGACACTATGGACATTCTCTACTTCTTTGGATTATGGATGTTTATGGTTATGATATGTTGTGCGGATTTTTGCAAAACTATTCAGGTCGGGTGACTGATGACGGAGTATAGCGGCGTTGCCATATTATTGCTCCAGATTTTGTTCAATCTTCAATCGGTACCAAAAGACGTCATCCTATCCATAGGTTACAACTCAGGCACATATTGTTCGACGCTAACTTCACAAACTTTTTTGTTCTGTAAAAGGAACGTGCGTTTAAAATAGGTGAGTGAAAATTGCTACTCCTCGTTGTTGTGAAATGAGATTTAAAGATTAATACTTGCTCAATGCAATTTACGTAATTCTTTTTATAGGATTGTTAATAAAAATATCCGAAATTGCATGTCCCATATGCTTTTCTAAGAATATAGTCATGAAAATGGCTTTCAAAATAAATCGACAAATTCCAATATAGTTGCACCTCTAGTTTCACGTCATAATTTGGCAGAATTTTTTTCTGACGTTAGTGTCACTTATTTTTGTTTGGTTGACACTTCTAGGTCACGTCATAATTTGGTTTTATTTGTGTATATTAATAGCCTAACAGTTTTCAATTCCTATCAACATGTTGTTAAATTGTATTGTTATAAAATGGTTATTAAAAGTATTTGTAGTAAATTTAGAAGCTGCCATTGTATATTTGAAGTAATTTTAGTGAGAAATTGTTAATACCTAACCCAAACTGACACTATCAACAAAATAGGCGTTCAAAATGTGGACATACAGCCGTTTGTTAAAATTATGTGGACTATAAAGTGACCAACGAAGCTCTGCTCAGGCGACATAAACAAAATCATGATTTGGTGTTTAAAAATTATGAAATTTCGTTTGGTTTATTATAATATTTTCAGTGTGTGTAGGTTATACCTATTAATATACCAATGTTTTTAAAATATGTGTGATGATGTCGCGCGTAGTCCAAATTTAGTTTATTTATATAGTTAAATTACCTATGCACCTAACACAAAACTGTGTTGTATTTGTAGTTTAAGAAATTTTAATTATTGTGTATTTTGAAATAAAAACATTCAGCAAGTAAGTGTAGTTATAGGTACGTGATTTTCTAGGTATAAGATAAATAAGTAGCAGTTTAATTTTACTATAGGTAGTTTTTTATTCCTTACTTCTATTTATAATGGATACTTATTTAATATCGCTACAAAATCACATATCTATATTTAGTTTCATTGAAAGTTTTTAGTATACCTACTACTTGGAATTAACAAAAACAGTAATGACAGAACTGAATCGGTACTTACTTGCATAGGTATATTTCTGTTTCTATCACTTTGTTGTTTAATATAACCTTCATTACGTATTTGAGGTAGGTAGCTAATGGTAGTTACATTTATTAGGTATTCTACCTATGTCTCATTGTGTAGTAGTAGCACCGTAAATATAAAAATCGTAGTCGTGTTAGTAGCCTAAAATATAAAATATTATGTAAAATACTTACTGTGCAATGTTTACGAATGTTGTTTACTTACTTCTATTTATAATGGATACCTATTATATCCATATTTAGTTTCATTGAAAGTTTTTGTGACAAATTAACAGTAATGACAGAACTGAATCGGTACCAAAAGACGTCAGGTTACAACAATACATAACAATCATTTATGTCAGATTGATGGATGTACGAACTCTCGGAAGATTTTTCAACATTTTTAGTTTACAATTAAAAATGTAATAAAGGGCCGTACCATACCGTAAAAGTGCACTGCCGTGTTTAGAACAGTGCCTAGTATAAATCAAAAGGCTTTTATTGTATGTGTGGATGTTGCACAAAGGTAAATTTATTGATTTAGTAGTAGCATTTTTTGCAGTTTTGTGTTGTTGTTTTCTTGAATTTTCTCGTAGAAAAAGTTATTCACCTCCTTCTCACACTTTAATTCCGTTTGTGCAGAGGTATATAAATGATTAAAATACATAATTTTAATGCATTGCATCAGCTTTGATATATAGCCTATTCTATTGTGCAAAAAATAAAGTTTCTATATCAATAAAGCGGGGGCCACGCCTTCGGCGTGGCTAGATGCCAAATCCGCCACACTTTTGGTCTTTTTTTCCCAATTTTAGACAGAGACGGACTGTACACGTTTTATTAATATTTAATCCCTTCGGGATTTCCCAGTCGTTGTGTGGTAGTTTTATCTATGAAAAAAGTCATTGAGGGTTATACAAAAAAAGTAAAAAAAAATTAAGAAAAAAATTTCAAGGAAAAAATGTTTCTATTAAAAAAAAAGTCAAAAAAAAAATTAAAAAAAAAAAAAATTTCAAAAAAAAAAAAATTAAAAAAAAAAAATAAAAAAAAAAAAAATTTCAAAAAAAAAAATTATAAACAAAATTCAAAAATTAATTAAAAAAAAGTATTGGCAGAGCTGAAAATCTGAAAATGTTTCTATTAAAATAAGAAAATACATTTTTGATTCACCCTGTATATATATTTGACCTTATAGTTTAACTTTCACAGAAAACTTGATTTGAAATCTAAAGAAACCAAAAAATTATTCAAAATATTAGTTTTTTGACGATAGGAAATACATTTTTGATTCACCCTGTATATAAGTTTAAAGCCTATGCTAAAAATTTCTCTTTTAAAGAAAATAAAAAGTCACTTATCGCTGATGAGGTTCTGCAGCTTGTCTAAAAGTCTTAAAAAAATAGAGAAATACATTTTTGATTCACCCTGTATATAAATTTAAAGCCTATGCTAAAAATTTCTCTTTTAAAGAAAATAAAAAGTCACTTATCGCTGATGAGGTTCTGCAGCATGTCTAAAAGTCTTAAAAAAATAGAGAAATACATGTTTGATTTACCCTGTATATAAATTTAAAGCCTATGCTAAAAATTTCTCTTTTAAAGAAAATAAAAAGTCACTTATCGCTGATGAGGTTCTGCAGCATGTCTAAAAGTCTTAAAAAATAGAGAAATACATTTTTGATACACCCTGTATATAAATTTAAAGCCTATGCTAAAAATTTCTCTTTTAAAGAAAATAAAAAGTCACTTATCGCTGATGAGGTTCTGCAGCATGTCTAAAAGTCTTAAAAAAATAGAGAAATACATGTTTGATTTACCCTGTATATAAATTTAAAGCCTATGCTAAAAATTTCTCTTTTAAAGAAAATAAAAAGTCACTTATCGCTGATGTGTTTCTGCAGCATGTCTAAAAGTCTTAAAAAAATAGAGAAATACATTTTTGATTCACCCTGTATATAAATTTAAAGCCTATGCTAAAAATTTCTCTTTTAAAGAAAATAAAAAGTCACTTATCGCTGATGAGGTTCTGCAGCATGTCTAAACGTCTTAAAAAAATAGAGAAATACATTTTTGATTCACCCCGTATATAAATTTAAAACCTATGCTAAACATTTCTCTTTTAAAGAAAATAAAGTCACCTATCGCTGATGTTAAAAAAAAATGGTAAAAAAATAATGAAATACATTTTTGACTCACCCCGTATATAAATCTAAAGCCTATGCTAAAAATTTCTCTTTTAAAGAAAATATTCCTTTTTTGTCCTTAAAAAATTTTATACTAAATACTTACTATAAATATATTAGTTAGGTATTTTAAATCTGCTAGCCTAAAAATGGCTGCCTATAATATGATTATCATCATTTTATAAACCTACCACATCTGTCTATTTGAAAATCGTTGGTGTTCAATTAACGTTAACGTTAATAGCGGCGGACGTTAATTTTAGGACTATCTGTCTATCTATTTTGGCTTCGTTGGTTTGTCATAATTTGGCAGAATTTTCTTCTGACGTTGGTGTCACTTATTTTTGTTTTGTTGACACTTCTAGTTTCACGTCATAAATAAATAGGTTATATTTTGGGGCTTGGAGGTTAAAAGTAAACAGTAGTAGTATGCATTGTAACTATATTTGATAAAAATAAACTGTGCTGGCTGTATCCTACTGAGAAAGGGCAAGAGGCCAATAATAGTTAGTACTCGCTTAGGCGGTAACTTAAAAAAAAAACGAAATAACTTGAAGCATTCAAAATATGGACCTACAGGCAAGAGACAGAAATCAATTTGGAAATGGAAATTTGGTCGTCAGCATCCGCTAATAATAATAATACGTGGTGTATAAAATAAAAATTGTAGTTAATTCTAAATTGATTTGTTGTGTTTACGGTTTATAATTTTTGTGTATTTAAATAAAAACATGATAAGTACTATTTACACAGAATATTACTTATTCTGTGCTATTTATATGAATATATATAATGGCTATACTTACTTTAAGACTTAAACTTCACAAAATTACGTACCTATTTTGTTTCATTGAATGTTTTTGATCTAGATCATCATCTGTAATTAGTTTTTGGACAAAAACAGGTAGGTAGGTAGGTAATGAGACTTGTATTTTATCCAGTTCTTTGTAACGTAAGAATAAATTCGATATCAGGAAATTAAAACTAAATGTAGGCATTTTAATTTAATTTAGTAGTGGAATTTGTAAATTAAAAAAGAAACCCTAATTTTTTGGTAAATAAATCGTAAGATAAACAATATGACGTCATCCAAAACATAAAATTCTACAACTCGGTCCCAGATACGTACGTCGTACGTATGACGTCATTTCAAATAATAGTATTGTTCCACAGATGACAATAAGTCCACTTATATCAAGCTGCGAATATTGGAATTTGTAAATTAAAAAAGAAACCCTAATTTTTTGGTAAATAAATCGTAAGATAAACAATATGACGTCATCCAAAACATAAAATTCTACAACTCGGTCCCAGATACGTACGTCGTACGTATGACGTCATTTTAAATAATAGTATTGTTCCACAGATGACAATAAGTCCACTTATATCAAGCTGCGAATATTTGTGATAAAGTGAAGCAAAATTTGTCACGCAATGAGATAAACAAAGACAAATAATACTGCTTTAATTCACATGCAGCCAGCGTAAGTATGTACCTCCAGATATTGTGAAATCTGTCAGAACTCACTACTACAACTCAATTCAGCTGAGCTAAATTTGCATATTATCACCTGGGTAACTCACTTCAATTTCTAACTATAAAATAACCTATTAGATGTCGTAATGCAGAATAAGAATATTGTAACCTAACCTCTTTTTATCGATAACACCTGTGGAAAAATTTTGTAATATTTATAAATAATAATAAATAGTAAAATTATTTAATAATGGTTTATGTAGGGGCATGGCAACACAGTAAAATAACACAGTTAATTTCCGTGAACAGGGCGACATCTTAAAAAAAGTGTTTGTCATTCTTAAGATTTTTGTTGATTTTTTTTGGCATTTTTCAACTAATCCTACAAATGTGTTTGTTATGAAAGTGTTTAAAATTATGTGCGCTAATAATTACATGTGTTTTTAAAGAGTGTCATTGTATATTTATTTGGAAAAATGTAAAAGAACGTTATGTGTGACAGCTGAACTAAATTAGATTTGTCAATTTTAAGGAATATACCAGTTGCATTGAAGGTATGATAGATTAATAAAAAAATTCACGAAAAACGCAATAATTGGGAGTATAGGATATGAAAAAGGCACAGCGGCGTCCCAAATATGCTTGTACGTAACTTGTTCAATACAATTTACGTTATTTTTTGACGGGATTGTTACTAAAAATATACGAAATATCATGTCCCATATGCTTTTCTAAGAATATAGTCATGAAAATGGCTTTCAAAATAAATCGACAAATTCCAATATAGTTGCACCTCTAGTTTCACGTCATAATTTGGTTTTGGTAAGATTGTTATTATAAAAATATTGAAAATAATTAGAAACATTTTTGAGTTACCCCGTAGATCACAGGTTTCACCACCCTATGCAATAATTTCATCAACTAATCTAAAAAAATCTTAAATTTATTGCTTTGGCCTTTATATAACAGATAACGTAGGCAACACTGTCCTAATGTACGTAGTTGGTTATGCTACCCTTCACCACCTGATCTATTATAGGAATGTAGTAACGACGTACGTATGAATATCTACTTTCTTGGCAAATGGAGAACCTTTGTATAAAATTAGCCAGCTAAGTACCGTACGTCGTTAGTTATTTGGAAACTATCCTGACCCTGACCGGATGAAATTGACCTAGTAACCTTTATTTTAGCTGTCCTAATATAGTACAACATTTATTATTAACCTATTATTAATATAATATACTAAATTTAATTAATTAAACAGGTAAAGTTAGGTTTAATACGAAAATTGTAAATCTATAATAAAATTAGTCAGCTAAGTACGTACGTCATTAGTTATTTGGAAACAACCCTGACCGAGATCAATAAGATGAAATTGACCTAGTAACCTTTAGTTTAGTTTCAAACAAATCTAAATAATAATAATAATAATGTATCTACCTTCCTTTTTATAAACTTCATTAATAAGTACAACATAAACGACATACCTACCTAGGTATCTCAAACAAATTCTTCCTGATAAATGGCGAACCTTATAAAAACTGTAAATTGTAATTGTTGGTATTTTCTGATCGAGAATAAGTTTCAGTAAATAGTAGATACTTATAATCGATGAGTAGAACCTTTGGCGTAGAACACTAAACTGACACTCGTTTTACCACTTCACCAAAACACTTCTTTTAAATTGGAATCTGACATATATAGAAAAAGTGACATATATAGAAAAAGTACTAATACATTCAGGTATATAACCAATGACTCTAATCATTGTTTCCAACACAAAATGGCCAGCCTAAATTTTCTTGTACATAGATTAATGAAATTTCCCCTTAATAAAAACCGTTTCGATACAGAGAAAAACACAATTAAAATGGTGGCTAGAGTTAATGGTTATGATGACAATTTAGTTGATAAATTAATTAGAAAATATAAGTTTAAAAATGCACTTCATAATGCCACAACTTTCCGAGAAAGTCAAGATAGTTCTAAATTTATTTCGATCCCTTATCTTCCAAAATTTACACGCGGTTTAAATAAGATTTTTAGTGACATTGGCTTTAAAACTGTTTTTCAATCTAGTACGCGTCTAGGCAATCTGTTGGGCAATCCAAAAGATAAAGTAGAGATGACGGAAAAATCTGGCATTTATGAAATCAGTTGTAAGGACTGTGACAAAGTTTATATAGGACAAACCAAAAGAAAACTTAATGTTAGATTTAAGGAGCATATTGCTCATTTAAGATATGGTAGGTTAGATAAGTCTAGTGTAGCAGAACATATGTTTGAAAATAATCATGGAGTAGATTCTAGTAACTTAAGATTGTTGAAATCTGTTAGCAATTGGAAACATTTGGACGCTTATGAAAGTTTGGAAATTATTAAGAATAATTCAAAAGCACTAAACAAAGATAAGGGTCCAATCCCTAATAGTATTTTGTATTCTTTAGTATGTAAGTAATTAATATATGTTAACGTATGTACCGCCCTCTCATTGGTTGCGCGGCGACCAATCAGAGCGCGTATCTGTGGTATGTGAATAGTATATAAGCTATAATATATTTAGTAGTAGTTTAGTTTTAATTCTCTCCTGAGGATGCTAACATTGTTAGCGAAACGCGCGTCGAGATTTAAAAGAAGTGTTTTGGTGAAGTGGTAAAACGAGTGTCAGTTTAGAGTAGATACTTAGTTTTACAAAGTACTCACGTTGTTAAAAGCATATTTATGTAGCTGGATGCAAAAAATGTTGTCTGTATTGTGGCTTTTTTATAGACTTCATTAATAAAAAAATAACTCTACTTGTAATTGTTTGTTGCTAGTGATAGATCTCGGGTAAAAGTAGGTACTTCCTTACTTGCATTTTTTTTGTATATTTCTGTATCTATCACTTTGGAATAACAATAATATGTTGTTTGTATTTGTTACTTACCGTTGATGTGGTAGGTATAATGTTTTAATTTTAAGAATATTAGCCTGTTTGTTTTGATCGTAATATACCTAGTAGGTAGCTAACAACAACAAATGTTTGCCTGAAATATTGAATACCTATTATGTATTTGTATTAAACTACTTACTGTGCAAGTGTGTATGCTATATTTACTAATGTTTATTAATTTCGATAATTTGTGTTTATTGTTGTTGTTCTCTGCGGAAGTTTATGATGAGTGGCCATTTGCAAAATTGGAGTGACTGGTCACGGAATTAGTCGAGTCGAAAACGATGTGCGCCATTGTTGCCATATTGGGCCACATTCTACAAAATCACTCTCTGGGATAATAAGATTTGGAATTAAAGCAGTTGTTAAAAAATTAGATAAGCCTTCACTGTTCATGGCAGTATTTTATAGGTTATGTATGTATGTATTATTTTCAATTGCAATGGATGAAAGAATTTGAATGCGTTTGTTTGTGAAAAGGATAGGCATCATAGCCAAATGAAACATAATATTCATTTCCTGTGTTTGGTCGTTAGTGTCGCCTCTATATTGAAGGCAAAAATGGGTGTCATCGGTATGATTTTATGTGGTTTTTCGCACATTTTGTAAGTAATATTGCAAATGCTGCGTATATCAGTGTCTTTTAAATTTTGTTCTTTATATTTAACATGTGTTTTTAAAGAGTGTCATTGTATATTTATTTGGAAAAATGTAAAAGAACGTTATGTGTGACAGCTGAACTAAATTAGATTTGTCAATTTTAAGGAATATACCAGTCGCATTTAAGGTTTGATAAATTAATAAAAATGAACGAAAAACGCAATAATTGGAAGTATAGGATATGAAAAAGGCACAGCGGCGTCCCAAATATGCTTGTACGTAACTTTAAAATTGTTTTTGTACATAAACACAGCACCAAAACAGGTATTTATTTCAAAGTAATAGCAGTACCTTATAATGCTTTTTTCTTGAATTTCCTCGTAGAAAAAGTTATTCACCTCCTTCTCACACTTTAATTACGTTTCTGCAGAGGTATATAAATGATTAAAATACATAATTTTAATGCATTGAATCAGCTTTGATAAGTAGCCTATGCTATTCTGCAAAAAGCAAATTTTGTATAATAGGCAGCGCTGCAGTTTTGCCTTCGGCGAAACTGGAGCCTTAGTGGCTCCAAATTGGGTCTTTTTTTTCCAATTTTAGAAAGAAACGCGAACAGCACCCGTTAGTATATATTAACAAGAAATCCCTTTGGGATTTCCCAGTCGTTGTGTGGTAGTTTTATCGATAAAAAAAGTCATAGAGGATTATAAAAAAAATGAAAAAAAAAAAGTCAAAAAAAAAATTGAAAAAAAAAAATTTTTCAAAAAAAAAAATTAAAAAAAAAAAAAATTAAAAAAAAAAAAAATTCGAAAAAAAAAAAAAAATTTAAAAAAAAAAAAATTACAAAAAAAATAATTAAAAAAAGTATTGCCAGAGCTGAAAATCTGAAAATGTTTCTATCTATTATTGAAAATAAATAGAAACATTTTTGAGTCACCTCGTAGATAACCTCTAGGAGCATATAGTTTAACTTTCAAAGAAATCTTCAATTGAAACCCAAAGAAATCAAAAAATTATTCAAAATATTACTTTTTTGACCATAACAAAATAAAGAAATACATTTTTGATTCACCCTGTATATATATTTGACCTTATAGTTTAACATTCACAGAAAACTTAATTTCAAATCTAAAGAAATCAAAATATTATGCAAAATATTACTTTTTTGACCGTAACAAATTAAAGAAATACATTTTTGGTTCACCCCGTATATAAATTTGAGCTTATAGTTTAACTTTCACAGAAAACTTAATTTGAAATCTAAAGAAATCAAAAAATTATTCAAAATATAACTTTTTTGACCATAACAAAATAAAGAAATACATTTTTGATTCACCCTGTATATATATTTGACCTTATAGTTTAACTTTCACAGAAAACTTAATTTGAAATTTAAAGAAATCAAAATATTATTCTAAATATTACTTTTTTGACCATAACAAAATAAAGAAATACATTTGTGATTTACCCTGTATATATATTTGACCTTATAGTTTAACTTTCACAGAAAACCTAATTTCAAATCTAAAGAAATCAAAATATTATGCAAAATATTACTTTTTTGACCGTAACAAATTAAATAAATACATTTTTGGTTCACCCCGTATATAAATTTGAGCTTATAGTTTAACTTTCACAAAAAACTTAATTTGAAATCTAAAGAAATCAAAAACTTATTCAAAATATAACTTTTTTGACCATAACAAAATAAAGAAATACATTTTTGATTCACCCTGTATATATATTTGACCTTATAGTTTAACTTTCACAGAAAACTTAATTTCAAATCTAAAGAAATCAAAATATTATGCAAAATATTACTTTTTTGACCGTAACAAATTAAAGAAATACATTTTTGGTTCACCCCGTATATAAATTTGAGCTTATAGTTTAACTTTCACAGAAAACTTAATTTGAAATCTAAAGAAATCAAAAAATTATTCAAAATATAACTTTTTTGACCATAACAAAATAAAGAAATACATTTTTGATTCACCCTGTATATATATTTGACCTTATAGTTTAACTTTCACAGAAAACTTAATTTGAAATCTAAAGAAATCAAAATATTATTCTAAATATTACTTTTTTGACCATAACAAAATAAAGAAATACATTTGTGATTCACCCTGTATATATATTTGACCTTATAGTTTAACTTTCACAGAAAACTTAATTTCAAATCTAAAGAAATCAAAATATTATGCAAAATATTACTTTTTTGACCGTAACAAATTAAAGAAATACATTTTTGGTTCACCCCGTATATAAATTTGAGCTTATAGTTTAATTTTCACAAAAAAACTTAATTTGAAATATAAAGAAATCAAAAAATTATTCAAAATATAACTTTTTTGACCATAACAAAATAAAGAAATACATTTTTGATTCACCCTGTATATATATTTGACCTTATAGTTTAACTTTCACAGAAAACTTAATTTCAAATCTAAAGAAATCAAAATATTATGCAAAATAATACTTTTTTGACCGTAACAAATTAAAGAAATACATTTTTCATTCACCCTGTATATAAATTTGAGTTTATAGTTTAACTTTCACAGAAAACTTGAATTGAAATCTAAAGAAATCAAAAAATTCTTCAAAATATTACTTTTTTGTCCTTAAAAAAATAAACAAATACATTTTTGACTCACTCCGTATTTAAATTTAAAGTGTACGTTAAAAATTTCTAAAGATTTAAAAGTTTTTCGATTGCAATCTACTTTAGACAAAATTAAAGAGCATCGAAAAGTGTCTTATTCCATAGAAGAGGTTATGCAACCGTAAATACCATAATGATGTGTTGGAGGTTGCATAAGCATAAGATATTAAATAAAGGTCATTGATTGGTTGTAATTATTGAAATTGTAGCCCGTCTGCACATAACTCAACTCCTCCCACTTCAATGATATCTCTGCACATATAACGGGTTCATTGAACTTTTGTGTATTATTATTGAAATTGTAACCTTTCTGGTGGGAATAAATTTTCACTACTCTGCCAGATTTAGTTCATGTGAATAGCAGTAAAATAAAAATAAGTATAAATTAGTGGTTTTTTAAATAAAATAATGTTTTATATTGTGTTATATTATTGTGGGAGTTGCGTAAATTAAATTTGTTGGAAAATTAAGTATCTAATCATATTCCATGTGTAAATATATTGCGTGAAACTATGAGGAATATGTTTATGATGAAAGTGTTCAAATAAAGTGTGGCAACCGCGATTTTCGCAATTTTTCTAGGTTGTTGATGTACGAAGTGTCGAAGATTTTCCAACATTTTTAGTTTACAATTAAAAATGTAATAAAGGGCCGTACCATACCGTAAAAGTGCACTCCCGTATTTAGAACAGTGCCTAGTATAAATCAAAATGCTTTTATTGTATGTGTGGATGTTGCAAAAAGGTAAATTTATTGATTTAGTAGTAGCATTTTTTGCAGTTTTGTACTGTTGTTTTCTTGAATTTCCTCGTAGAAAATCGTATTCACCTCCTTCTCACACTTTAATCTCGTTTCTGTAGAGGTAAATAAATGATTAAAATACATAATTTTAATGCATTCAATCAGCTTTGATAAGTAGCCTATCGGGTGATGCAAAAAATAAAGTTGCCATATAGGAATCACTCTTGGAACGCCTCCGGCGTTCCTTTGCGTTTATTCGCACACACTTTTGGTCTTTTTTTCTGGTTTTTCGACAAAGACAGACTGTACGCTCGTTATTATATGTAAAAATCCCTTCGGGATTTCCCAGTCGTTGTGTGGTAGATTTATCTATGAAAAAAGGCATTGAGGGTTATAAAAAAAAAATTGTGATTTTTTTGATTAGTTTTTTATTTAATTTAATTTTTTGAATTTTAAAAAAAAATTTTATTTGAATTTTATTTGTTTAATTTTTTTTTTTTGATTTTTTTTCTTATTTTATTTTTATTTTATTTTTAATTAATTTTTTTTGTAAATGTCTTTTTTTTTATTTTATTTTTTGAATTTTTTTTTTTGGATTTTATTTTTTAATTTTATTTTTTTAATTTTATTTAATTTTTTTCTATAATTTTTTTTTTGAATTTTTTTTATTTTTTTTTCTTTTTTTTTATTTTTTTTTTTATTTTATTTATACATACACTTTGTATAAAAATAAATTAAAAATTTTATGACCTCATTGTACCTAAAAATACTGTGAAATTTAAAAAATATACAAAACACCTCAAATTAATTTTGAAAGTTTGATTTGTTTTAAATATATATTGGTTAAAATATGGTGTATCAATTTTAGTTATTCTAGAAATATATAAAAATTCTAATGTTCTAAAAGAGAAATTTAAGTTGCGTTTTGGAAAAAATATTTAAAATTCTTAGCTAATAAATAGAAACGTTTGAAATAGAAATTTCTTTATAATTTAAGTGATGTATTTTATTTAAATTACTTCAATTTTTATGTATATGTAGGTGGGAATAAATCAAATATAGCTTTTTTTAAAAATTTTAATTACAAAATATATACATTATTGAAATGAATTTTTACGAAACAATAATAAATGAATATGAAATGAAATATATATACTATATTAGTTGATTAATGCAAAAAAGTGTTGAGATATACATATTTAAAAAAAAAATCATTTGATTTCTGAAATAATTAATACATTAAAATAATTTATATTGAACATTTTAAAACTAATATCGTAATTAAGAAAAAAATTGGAACTTAGATTATACTAAACTGAAATGGTTGTTAATTAATTAAAATATAATATTTAATACAAACAAAACGATATAGTAATAATAGTGTATGTAATTAAAACAAAATATTTCACTCAACGAATTTCTGGACAGTAGTAATTTCAGGAAAAATTGTTGATCCATACATTTCTGAAAGAATTTATTAAACATTTACAGTGTTTTTCAGATAAATTATTATATTATAGTATTGGAGTCTTGGAAACGGTAGGAATTAAATGTCGAATAAATTAAAGAACAGTTGTACAATTGAATCACCTATTAAATGATGTTTTCAAAAGTAAACTAATTTTAGCCGTTTTTGATAAATTTTGGGAAAACGATTTTTTTGCGATTATAACTTTTTTTTATTTGTGACATTACAGATACAAAAATTGAGAAGCAACTTCTCATTTTTATTTTTAGACAAAATAAGTGACGAACTATTGCGATTTTTCTTGAATAATTTAAAATAACAGCTAAAAATACTGAAAATTTGTTTAAATCATTACATGTGATATACTACCTATTTTCGAAATGAAAATAACTTTAAATTTAAGAATAAAAAATTCATGGCCGTATTTAAAAAAAACAAATTTGATGATGGTTTTTCAAAAACGAAACGTCATAGAAAAATTTTGTAAACACTATATTATTCTCTTCAAAAATTTATTTTTTTATATCTGTAAAAATAATGTTAGAAATAACTAAAATTGTCAATTTTTTATTTCATTTTTGTAAACACCATTTAAAAGGTGTTTAAATTGTAAAACTTTTTGCTAGTTTGTAACTCCTACAGTTTCCAATATTTCAATGTTATGTTTATTTTGGACACAGTGTATATGTAAATATAAAATTAGTGAAAATCAATGCAAACAATTTTTAAAATAATAATGAGATCATTGAAGTTGTGTTTTTTTTTTGTAATTATATTAAATTTTGAAGGTTTGCAGTATATGTAAAGCAATAAAATTAATGGTATACCTTATAATTTGTTGTTGGAATTGGGTTCAATTTGTTTGTTATTTAAATGCAAAATATATAAATAACAGAATAATCATAGAATTGTTGTGCTATTATTGTCATAGTCATTCAATGTTTGGCATTCTAAAATTCAGAAGTGTCAATTGGTAAAATTTAATATCGTACAGAACGTAGTGATTGTTTTGAAAATTTAAATGATTACTACTACTACTACTAAAATAGGCATAAGGCAAATTCTTAAATAATAGCAAGTGTTTAGAAAAATTGGTTTATATCTGTATATTTATATGTGATTTTTTAATCATAAAATATAATTTTATGTAACGTGGTATAATTGAAATGAGAAAGTAGGTATTAATTTCCGGTATGACTGGAGGTGGCTGAAGTATCATAATATCATAGATTGATAAAAATTGGATTGCTTTGAGTAAGTATTTAAATTTTCAAAACAATTGTATGTTTAGTGTTGCCAAAAATTTTGAATGTAGCATTCATCAACATGTATAATGTGTTGTACCTTATTAAATGTTGTTTCATTAATGTTTGTTTGGTAGCTGAAAATACATAAATGAATTAATTTTAAGTTATACAGAATTATTCGAGGAACTCGGGAATTTTAACTGTACATACATTTTTGAATTGTGTAGCATGCACAGAGATGAATTTTTGTATTATATCTGTGATGATATATTGTATTTTGTTGTGGATATTTTTTTCATTGAATATGTTTTCTGTACTACGAGTTAACTAAAAACAAATATTGTGAGTATGTTGTGAAAAATCAACAAATCTGTTTACCTTGGAATTTTAACTGCTGATAAATTTTGCCATAGTATAATATTTATACAGAATAACATATTGTATTATTTCTATGACGACATGTATTTGTAGTCAATATTTTCTTCATTGAATTTGCTTAGTGTGGTATGGTTAATTTTGGGAAAAATTGTTGAATAGTACTAAAAAACAAAATATATTATGAATATGTTGAAAAAAAAAAAATTAAGAAATTTATTACCTTGGAATTTCAACTGTTCATACATTTTGGAAAGATGTATTATCTACATGGAATAACTTATTGTATTATTTCTATGATGACATATGATGTCGAGGATATCTTCTTCATTGAATTTGCTTTGTATAAGTATTGATCAAGTTTTGGAAAAATTGCCGAATACTATTAAAAAGCTATATTATATGTATGTTGGAAAAATTGTGTATATTTAGTAAAATATTATTACCTAATATTATTATGTACTATCCTTTGAAGTCCATTTTACAAACATGTGATTGAATAAGTTGAGTAAAATTAATGAATATATTTTGAAAGAACCATACTATATTATTCGTATGTGAATGTAAATTTCGTTTGTTGAATATAATTGTATTTAGATGGTTTTTTACAATATAATAAAATTTAAAACTAACTCTAATGTTACAGAATAATTTAATTAACAAATATTGAATATTTAAGAATCATGTGAAAGTTAAAAATAGATTTACAAAGATATAAGAATTTTTTTATTAACTTTTTTGCATTTCAATTAATTTATTATTGAAATAGAAGAAAAAAATAAAAATTATAATTATATGGTTGGATGGCAACATTATCAATGTTGATTTTTTGGTACTTTGAAGCGCCAAAACAATTATAAAAAACAAATACAAATTTGAAATAATTATGCTTGGAACATTATATTGAAACACAAAAATACATCCATTTGGTTTTGTCATTTTGTAGATTTTATTTTTTCAAAATAAATATTTTTAATTAGGATCGTCATTCAACCATAGAATTATAATTTCGAAGTTTATAATAATAATATGAAACAATTATTTGAGGAGGACACAAAAGCACAACTCAATAATGACAACATAATGTATATTAATCAATAGAGGCCCAACCTAATGCTCAACTCAATATTGATATCAAAATGTCAAATGTCAGAAGAGGCGCTAAGTATCATTTTCTGTTAATAAGAGACTGTAAAAAATTTCAATTATTAGCAGAAAATTATCTGAGGAGCATTAATGTAAGAGCTCACTCAATAATGGCAACATAATGTAAATTAATCAATAGAGGCCCAACTTAATGCTCAACTCAATATTGATATCAAAATGTCAATATGCCAAAAGAGGTGCTTATTATTTTTTTTAATAGAGATTGTAGAAAAATCTCAATTATTAGCAAGTTTAAGGAATCCTCAACTCAGATTTTATGGAAAAAGTATCCTCAACTCAAATTTTTACTGTTTCATTTATTCAAATGGTTAAGTCAGTATTGACAACCAAATGTAAACATATCAATAGACGTGCAAACATATTAATGTTGCCAATAAGAGACTAAAAAATCTCAATTATTAGCTAAATTTATGTAATTCTCAAGCTGAAATAATGATACAAAGAGTATTTCTAAATATCAACAGCGAGATTGCATGTTATTAATGTGATATGACTGGAAATATATACTTAACGTACAATTTCCGTAAAAACAATGTTTTTAGTGTAGATCTCATCAGAAGTAGGGCGTAATTTACCTTGTGAGCTGGTGTTCTCTACACAAACATGTACACAATCGAAACCTTTCGTACGACTGAAGGCAGTGTACATCATCCCATGGGTAAATACAGGATAAGGTAAATAAATACCTATCTTGTCAAATGTTTGACCTTGGGATTTATTAATTGTCATAGCGTATGCAACTTTAACTGGAAATTGTCGACGTCGCAACTTGAAAGGAAGAGAGGCGACAGTCTCAGTTAAATCAATACGCGGAATCAAGACAGTATGATCAGTTAAGGTTCCTGTCATATCGATTCGTCTCGCTTCAATGCTATGTTGGTACAATCGAGTAATTAGCAACCGAGTGCCATTGCATAAACTCAGATCGCAATTCATGTTGCGTAAAAGCATAACTACAACTCCAACCTTAAAAATCAATTTATGTTCTGGCATGCCATTTGGTTGGAGTGAGTTAAGCGATTCAACAGGATAATTGGCTGCCTCAATTTCTTCATCGTTTTCATATAAAATTTTGTCCGCACTATAATAGGTAGTCGCAGGACCTTCCATATTTTGAACGATTCCAAAATTTATGGCATTGCAATGTCCGTTTAGGGGTGCTAGAATGGCACACTTAGAAACAGTTCCTGGTTGCAAATTTGGAAAACAAATTGTCAAAAGTTCCTCTTTGGAAGCCACTAAACATTGTGATGGAACCACAAATAGACTTGGTATGGAAGGAATATTGACAGAAGGTAAAGTGTTGTTTCTCAAGTGTAGCACGTTAGTAACTAATTGCAATTTGGTAAATGATTGCCACAGAAAGCTGTATTGCAGAGTTTCTGCAACAATTTGTGACCGATATGCGTTAGGCATGACAGGTAATGTTTGACGAAAGTCACCAGAAAGTAGGATAACTTTTCCGCCGAATAATTTGTCATTGCCGCACAGATCTTTTAAAACTCTGTTGATGAGTTCTAACGCTAATCTAGGTATCATTGACATTTCATCAAAAATGATGAGCTTGGCATTTTTGATAGAACGACCATCTTGACTATTAGCTCGCAGTTCTGAGACAGACGTATCTGTAAGGGGAACTGGAAGTTTGAAGCGAGAGTGTAAAGTCCTACCTTGTTTCATTAAGCTGCACTAATGCCAGTCCAAGATACAGGTATTACGGGAAGTTCTCTACCATTCAAATACGTAATCAAAGCGTTAAAAACAAAAGTTTTTCCCGCTCCAGCGCAACCAGTGACAGCGAATAGGCGTGGTTCCAAATTGTCATTTTCAACAGCATTTATAACTCTGAAACGGAAAAAAAACGTATATGTAAAAGGTTGTTGTTGCATAACTGTTAGGTGACTGAATTTAAAGTGTAATTGCAAAAGTACAGAGTAGCTATTTATTTACCAAGGGAATTATAATCTAGTATTGCCTGTGGTATATACTACCGTGCTTGTAATTTTTCTATGTTTGTAAAAATAATGTCAGAGTCAGAAATAAATAAAAACTAAAATTGCCAAAAATTGTATTTAAAAAAATTCTTGAAAACGGCTAAAGTTACTTTACTTTTAAAAATTTCATTTGAAAGGTATTTAAATTGTACAACTTTTTTTTTTAATTTAATCGACGTTGTAAATTTCACCGTTTCCAAGATTCCAATGGTATCTCATTCTTATTTTGGACACAGTATATAATGCTCGTAAAGAATATCCAGTGTTGTTATGGATATGTTAATGCATGTTATTTGCAATACAGTATGAAGCAATAATACAAAAGTACAAAAGAAATTTACCTGTCGAAAACGTTGCGCTGATCTTCATTTAATTGATCTTGCATTTGAATTCCTGCGAGGAGTTCATCTTGAGGATTTATAGGCACCTCATTTAATTCCAATCTTTCTTGTGGTTCTGGAAGATTGAAATCAGACAAACGTTTGTTGTTTCTCAACATAATGCTCTGTATAAATGCAAGCGTTTGTTGTTCCGCTCTGTTGTTATTGTAACCGCGATGAATGTAATCTTCCATCATACAGTCACGAAAAACTTCCCACAATTCCAATGGATTAGTTACTTCTCCGAAGATCAAGATGTGAGCAAAAAGTCTTCTAATAACTTTAGGTACTTGGTGCTCTCGAGCTTCTTGTAATGCTCGGTTCCATTCTTGATCATCGTCAAGAAGTAAACGTGCACGGCACGCATCCAGGAAAGTATCGTACAAAGTTTCTGCAAGTATGCATAAAAAAAGTTTAGCAGAATGAAATACTTAAAAGAAAGAATTCCTTACCATCAACAGTGCGAAGATCTTCGTATGATGTGGCTCCTCTAACATGTAATAACAATACTCGAAGATAGTATTGTTCTGTGTTGCGAATGGACACATTGTACATTCTAGCAATCATTTTTTCAACGCCTCGTTGCCGTTGTTGCCAACGTTTTTGAGGCGTTTTCCAGACATAATGTTGGGGAATGTCTGGGTAACGATGTTGGCGAGCGCCAACATCTTCTCGATTCAGTCTAAACCAATCTGTAAGCTGTGTTGTTTGATTTCTCTCAACAGCTTGACGTTCATTGCCCCTTTCAAAATGAACAATATTCCTGTGTGGTAAATGCACTGGAAGACGATAAACAGTATGTGTTATATCATGAATTTTATATTGATTAATATGATATGCAGCTTCAGGTGCAGTTACGTATCTGCCAGCTAAATATGTTTCAGTCTCGTCATAATTTAGTACGTTGCGTACTTCCAAATGAAAGAGAGCACGGTCAACGCCTTTGAAAACATATTTGTGGAGATATTTCACGACCCTAGTATTAGCACAAACATCAATATTAATATGTGTTTGATACCTAAGTAAAAGATATCGATTATATGGAACAATCCATTTGTTATCAACAACATGAGTGTTCCTAATGAATGCTTCCCTACCATTGTTTGGTCTTTTGAAAGTCACTCTACCATGAGGATCAATAGTAGTTTCATCACAAAAGTTGTGGGGATACTTCCGTTTGCAGCGGCCGTCCTCCATGCAAGAAGCATTAGGATTTTCAGGGCCACATGGAGAGTGTATCATGTGTTTTACAACCAAGCTAAATAGTTCTGGTTCTAAATCACGATCTGGAAGTTCAGCAGAAACAGCTTGGTCTATTCGATTTGTATCCATTAGTTTATCTTCTGCTCTTAGAGTCAAAACTATATGGGCATGGGGTAAGCCACGCTTTTGAAATTCTATAGTATAGAACTGACATACTGGTACGCCAAAAATATAGTCATCTAAAATTTCTTTTAGTAACTGATTTAATTTGGTATTGAAAACTCTTGCTACCAACATAGGATGATTATTAGGATCATCATTTGGAGGAATGTTCTCCACAATCTCTCGCCAATTAGGATTGCAAGTGACTGTTATGAATAATGTTGGAGTTCCAAATTTACTATTTAGACAGAGACTGTCCTGAAACAATTGATGCATGTATCTGGGACTACCCACGTACGTGGAAGGCAAAATCATCATTCGGCCGACTTGTTCCGCTTCGTTGTCAGCAGCTACTCGATGGAGATAGTCCATGAGTCCCTGGTAATATTCAGCCCGAAGGCGACCCTGATTTTGTTTGATGTATTCAATATTATTTGCTTCTATGCGAATAAATGCAGAAACAATGAATTGTTGGGTCAACTGAGCAGCGTGTTTAAATCGGTTAAATGGATTTTCGTCATTTTCACGCCTGTATGCTAATCGAAATGCATAATACTGACACAATGTCACTTTTGTATTGGCATTTCTGTGGGTAAGTTGAAGAGACCACCCAAATTCACCATTTGGAAATAATAATGGAAATGATAAAGGATCTACTCTCGAATCCAAGTAAGAGAGCTGGTGAAATAATTCACGCCTACCTGGACCTTCAATTTGATTACGAACGAAAATTCTGAGATTTGGTGTAGGAGGAAGTTCATTGTTAAACGGATATACAGCGGCTACTTCGTTTACAGTAGGTAAATCGAAACGTCTGTCTCCTCTAACAGCTAACAATTCTAATACTACATTTGGAATTTCGTTATTGCGTTGTTGTTCTCGTTCGAACACTTCGCGTAGCATCATATATACTTTCCCTTGCACAGAATATGTGAATGGGCCTGGATGCCTAAACTCTCTCAGATTTGCCATCATGCTAGCGAATTGAAAAGCATTGTTATAGCGAATGGAATTTCTTTTAAATTCTCTAGATAATGGATGACGACCTGTAAATAACTGTTGCAATATTGGTGGAAAAGGCTGTAGGGCCGGCAGATTATCAACATGAACTTTACCACCTTTACAACATTTACTATAAATTGATCGGGTTGTACGTTCTAGGAAGAAATGCAAAGCACTACAAAACGTGCATTCCCTATCCATAGCTCCAAGATGTAGAGGTTCTGCGTTCCTTTCAAAACCACGCAAATAACCTGGATGAAGTTGTCTTAAATTTCTCAGGCGATCCAGGTCAGCCATAAGAACATTGACTACTTCTTGATATTCAGCTAATCTGTCAGCCAAATTATTTTGATTTGGGTTGTGAGGATTGTCGTTATTGACAATTTCCAAATCAGCAACAACTTCTAATGGAACATTAGGTAAATTGTCGTTGTTGACAATCTCCAATTGTTCAATTTCCATGTCGACAACATCTTCCAGTGGAACATTTTGAATTTGAAGGTTGTCGTCATTGGCATTGTGTAATTCCTCAATTTCCATAGGAATTATTTGTTGACTTAGAATCTCTTCTTCGTCAATACCGTGAACTGAAATAAAATAATATTAAAAATATGTACAATAAATAAACATATAGTATTTTAAATTGTTTTTTTCTTATGATTTTTAGTAATAAAATTGTTATACTATGAAAATGTGTATGATGCAATTCATGTTGAATGTTTGATATTTAAAAAAATATAGAGAATAAACAAATTGTTTTTAATTAGTACACGGATGTAATAGGAAAAAATTTAATTTGAAGGATATTTTCGCTAATGCAGCGGTGTTAGATATACGTAAAACACAACATTGGAATATTAATAATTTTTTTTAATTTCTTTAAATTCCTTGTTAATGTTTGCTTCAAAAACTAATAATTTATTATGGACCTAATGTGAACAGTTTTGCAGGAATTTGCCTGTAAACAAAAGTCTCCAAATAAAGGTTTCTACTTTCAACTGTGTGTTAATTAATACGCATTCTTTATTTACTTGTAAACATTTGTTTAGAGGCAAATTTCTGCAAACTCTTTAGATACACAAAAAGTCATTACTTTTTTAAGCAAAAATAAACAGGGAATAAAAAAAAATATTTATTCCAGTGGCGTAAAAAAATTGGAGGTAGGTAAAAGTGTCACGAACCCTAATAGCATGTCATTGGTTAATTTTTTTAAAAAGATGATTTATGTCAAAATATGATTTTTTTAAAGAACATATCGGTTCTTAAATTTGAAAAAAATATTTAAAAGACTTTTTGAATTATGGCCAAATTTTCGATTTTAAATTAAAATTTTTGACATTCTGTATCTAGACACCTAAGGGTATAAATATGTCCCTATATAAAAATTCATGAATTAGCGAGTTTTCTGTGGTAGAGCGTTGTCGGTCGAATTTAGAAACACTCTTAAAGTGATTAGTTGTTTAGAAACACGATGTCAAAGGTTCACATTTAAAATCAAAAATTTGCCATAATTCAAAAACTCGTTTAAATATTTTTTTCAAATTTAGTGACTGATATGTTCTTTAAAAAATTCATTTTGACATAAATAATCTGTTTAAAAAAGTAACATGCAATTTTTTTTTGCCACTGGAATAAATATATATTTTTTTGTCAATTTTCTGTTAATTTTTGCTTAAAAAACTAATATATTTTTATGTGTCTAAAGTGAAGAGCTTTGCAGGAATTTGCCTCTGAACAAAAGTTTGTAAGTAAAGGTTGCTACTTTCAACTGTGTGTACTTTATTAATAAGCATTCTTTAATTGCAGACATTTTTGTAGAGGCAATCCCTTTAAAACCGTTCATTTTAGATTCATAAAAAGTGATAACTTTATTTATTCCAGTGGCGTAAAAAATAGGGAGATAAAGTGTTACTGATCACTATAGCATGCCACTGGTTAATTTTTTAAAAAGATTATTTATGTCAAAATAAGACTTTTTTAAAAATCGGTTGTGTCACCCCAAAACTTTCCCGGCAAGTTATAATATAATCAAGAATATATGACCTGCGTTACGAAACGGAGTTTTAATAATAATTATTATTACAATTGTATTATTTTCCTTAAAATAACCTAACAAACTAACTACTTTATTCAAATATTATAAAAAAAAAAAAGTATTGGCAGAGCTAGGACTCGAACCTGTAACCTTCCGAATGCGAAGCGAACGCCATACCAATAATCAACAGAGACTTTGAATAAAAATCTTATTTTCTTTAATATACATATACCTTTCAAGTAGGTAACTGTGGTGACATTTTAAACGTTATTTTCTCGAGAATAATGAGGGCAAATATCAAAAGTGACCTATCGCTGTAAATCAGATAAAAAATGCTTTGTAATGATGTATGAGTCGACCCCTACTGATATATAAAAATTTAGTGGTTGTGTCCACCTCTATAAGAGGGTTTAAGCGATTTCAATCAAAATCTAGTAGCTTCATCCTAGGACTGCCTAAAACTCATATACCAAAATTTAGCTCAATTGGTTAAAGCGTGTGAGCACTATCGTGGTAGAATACATACAGACACATACATACAAACACACACACACACACAGACAGACTTCCATCTGGAAATGGTCTTAATCGTCTCAGAGAACTTCAAAATGCTTATATCCGTTTTTATCTCAATTTTTTAGCGCGTTCAGAATACTTTCCCTGTACGGGAAAATAAAAAATATTTAAAAGACTTTTTGAATTATGGCAAATTTTCGATTTTAAATTAAAATCTTTGATACCCTGTATCTAGACAACTAAGCTGTTTAAGGGTATAAAATTTCTGAAGTAATCCATCTATCGAGGAGTGAATAGTATGATTTGAATAAATATGTCTCTATATCAAAATACATTAATTAGCGTGAGCTTTGTGTAGTAGAGCGTTGTCGGTGGAATTTAGAAACACCCGTAAAGGGTGTCAAAGGTGCAAATTTAAAATAAAAAATTTGTCATAATTCAAAAAAAAGTTTGAATAGTGACAGTATTTATCTTCCTATTTTTTATGCCAGTGGAATAAATATACTTTTTTATTATTAAATTCTCTGTTTAAGTTTGTTTGAAGTTATGGGTCTAAAGTGAACAGTTTTGTCGGAGTTTGCCTGTAAACAAAAATCTGCAAGTAAAGGTTTCAACTATGTGTACCTTATTAATACGCACCCTTTAATAGTAGACATTTGTTTAGAGGCAAATTTTTGCAAAACTGTTCACTTTAGAGCCATAAAAAGTTATTACTTTTTTAAGCAAAATGAACAGTGAATAAACGCAGTGGCTATTTTTAATTGAATAGTTAGTACCTGGTTGGGATGATGCTATGTTAGTTGATGGTAAATTAATTACAGCATCATCTTCTTCAACATGTTCAGCGGTTTGCTGTTCCAAAACAATATTTTGCGAAGTAGAGATTCGTCGGAGCCGTTTTTTCCCAGGTAGAGGATTAGCTAAAAATTAAGTAAAAATTATTCTCAGGCATAACATATTTGTATATACCTAAGATATAAGATCGAAAAAATAATTTATTTTAAAAAAATTGTAAAAATTATTTGGATTGTGTTTATTTTGAGGGTTGCAATTTCATGTCTATCTTTCCTATCCATAGGCCAATATGGCCTATGCATATGTCAATATAATACCTATTTCTTATTAAAACAACTATTTTGTATCATTTACATGTGTAAGATAAATACGTCGAAAATCATTTTATGTACTGGGTGTTTATTTATAAACGCACACCCCCTTTTAACTGTGTTGTTTCACCCTGGAGAAGAAAATGTTAAATAAGAAAGTTTTGGAGTTTAAAGTACATTATTTACAGCATCAATTATTAAATGTAGTTTGAAGTAAACAAAAGTAATTTACACAAAACTAAGAAATAAATCCGAAATATTTACAATTATTATTTGGTACTCCACTGACTAAAAATCAGGATCTATCTGACCATAAAATTTCATCAGAAAACTGTAGATTTTCGTTCATTCTTTGCAGCATTTGGTAGCAAAATTGAACTCGTTTTTGTTTCTGTTCAGGAACATTTTCTTCTACACGGTTAAACAACAAAACGAAAGTGGGTGTGTGTTTATAAATGATCATCCAGTATTTTCACAAATAGTTTTTTCAATTTGTTTTTAAAAATTATATTTACAAATCAACTGTAGAATAAGTAAATTAGTAATGTTAATCGAAAAAATATTTATTGAAATTTAAAAAAAAAAAATGCATAACATCAAGGTTAAATATATTAGTAATTTTATTTACCATTTGTATTATTGGTAAAATCATCAGTTGTTAATCTACTCGGACCTGGGTTTTGGCTAAAATGTTCACCATTTCTATTGTGCCGTTGATTTCCATTTAAAGTGGAAGTAGCTATAAAAGAAATAAAAAATAGATTATTATTATTGTTTTTCGTAGTATACATTGTGTTTAAGATAAGAATGGAATAGCATTGGAATCTTGGCAACGGTAAAATTCACAATGTCGATTAAATTAGAGAAAAGTTGTACAATAAATATGGCTATCGATTTTTATTGTTAAATTTAAAGCTATTTTCAATCCAAAAATAGGTGGTATATCACACGTAATGGTTTACGAAACGTCGCAGCAAAAAATTGTAAACGTTATCTATATCTTCAAAAAGAATAAGAAAGTGTTATTAATGTTTTTATACATGTAAAAATAATGTCAGAAATAAATAGAAACTAAATTCAGGGCTGTATTTAAAAAAATCTATTCGATGATGCTTTTTAAAAACACGAAACGTCGTAGTGAAAATTGGTAAACGTTATCTTTTTCTCCTCAAAAAGTAACAATGAGGAAGTGCTTTCCATTTTTTATATCTGCAAAAATAATGCCAGAAAAAAATAAAAATGCAAAAAATGGTTTTTGCAAAAACTCTCGAAAACAGCTAAAGTTAGTTTAATTTTGAAAACACCATTTAAAGGGTGTTTAAATTGTACAACTTTTCTCTAATTTAATCGACATTGTAACTCGAAAATAAAAAATTCAGGGCTGTATTTAAAAAAATCTATTCGATGATGCTTTTTAAAAACACGAAACGTCGTAGTGAAAATTGGTAAACGTGATCTTTTTCTCCTCAAAAAGTAACAATAAGGAAGTGCTTTCCATTTTTTATATCTGCAAAAATAATGCCAAAAAAAAATAAAAATTGTAAAAAATTGTTTTTTCAAAAACTCTCGAAAACAGCTTAAGTTAGTTTAATTTTGAAAACATCATTTAAAGGGCGTTTAAATTGTACAACTTTTCTCTAATTGAACCGGCAATGTAACTCAACAATAAAAAATTCAGGGCTGTATTTAAAAAAATCTATTCGATGATGATTTTTTAAACACAAAACGTCGTAGTGAAAATTGGTAAACGTTATCTTTTTCTCCTCAAAAAGTAACATTGAGGAAGTGCTTTCCATTTTTTATATCTGCAAAAATAATGCAAGAAAAAAATAAAAATTGTAAAAAATTGTTTTTTCAAAAACTCTCGAAAACAGCTTAAGTTAGTTTAATTTTGAAAACACCATTTAAAGGGTGTTTAAATTGAACAACTTTTCTCTAATTGAACCGACATTGTAACTCAACAATAAAAAATTCAGGGCTGTATTTAAAAAAATCTATTCGATGATGATTTTTTAAACACGAAACGTCGTAGTGAAAATTGGTAAACGTTATCTTTTTCTCCTCAAAAAGTAACAATGAGGAAGTGCTTTCCATTTTTTATATCTGCAAAAATAATGCCAGAAAAAAATAAAACTTAAAAACCACATAAAATTGTTTTTTCCAAAAATTCGAAAATGGCTAAAGGTTTCAAAAACACCATTTCAAAGATGATTAAATTGTTTAACTTTTCTCTAATTTAATCGACATTGTAACTGCTACCGTTGCCAAGATTCTAATGCTATCCCATTTTTATCTTGGACACAGTGTATTCTTAGTTTTCCCAGTTGTACGTTTATGAATATTTATCGGAGCCTTTCCTGAAGGGACATCATATATATGAAAATGTCTGTCAGTAATTAGTTTTTGGATAACATTTTTAAAATGTAAGATATCTACTTACAGCTAATTATTGAATAATATAACAAATAAATTTATAAACATACCATTTGTATCAACTCCAGATTCACCAGTATCAACTGTTGTACTATCTACTATTATATTGCTACATTCAACAACGGCACTGTTATTAGCAATGATAGCACCTTCTTCATCTGACTGTTCATTTTCCATAACTACAGATATTTCATGAGGCCCTCTGCTACAACCTGGTACTTGGCTTTCGGTAGCAGTACCCGGTTTTACATGTAACTGTGTTATGGTTAACTGACTACTCAGATCAGTATTTGTCGATACTACAAAATGTTATCAATTTACTTAATAAATTAGCTATTATAGGTAGACACAAATAATTTAGAAAAGGAAAATAATGTTTCGAAGAATATTCTTAGTGATTGAAATGTAACCAACAAAGTATATAACATATTGATTACTTACCTGTACTTGCTTGTGTATTAGATAATGTATCGGTTTTCGTTTTCTTTTTTCGAATATTTTCCCGGGAATCACGTCCTTTTTGGGAAGAAAGATTTGATTTTTTTCGTCGCGGCATGTTAGGTAGGTAATTAGTATAATATTAATGAAGTTTTACGTAGTTTGGCTTCGCTTGGCTTGGGTTAAGCGTCATCGATGTTTACTTGTTTTTCCAGATAACCATATATGGTAATATTACCATATATGGTAAACATGCATGTGAAAAAGTGTCACTACTCTAACAATGTTGCCAGGTTGGTATCTATTCACTATATCGACTGATAGAATGAATAATACAATTTATACAGTGGATGTAATTATTATATCATTGCTGGGGGTAAAATACTGAGTATGGAAGGTTAGGTAGCAGGCAGGGATGTGTTGTAAGGGTGTAATAGTGATGATCAGGAAGAATTAGTACAGGAGGCTGAGTGTAGAAAGCAGGATTGAGATGAAATGAGTTGTTATATTAGTTCGATAGCAGTCATTATTAGGACAACACATCCCTGCCTGCTACCTAACCTTCCATACTCAGCATTTTACCTTCAAGCTCCTGCAATATTTGTGTGGATTAGTTCGATAGCTTTCATCGTTAGGTAATGATTGCAGGAGGTTAAGGGTAAAATGGTGATTATGCAAGGTTAGGTAGCAGGCAGGGATGTGTTGTCCTAATAATGACTGCTATGGAACTAATATAAAAACTATCTGCCTACTACATCTCATCTCAATCCAGCTTTCTACACCCACCCTCCTTGACTAACTGTTCCTGATAATTACTATGACACGCTTACAACACATCTCTGCCTGCTACCTAACCTTCGAAACTCAGCATTTTACCCCCAACCTTCTGCAATGATTACCTAACGATGACTGCTATCGAACTAATTCACATAAATATAACAAATAGGTGTATAACCTAGAGTATCATTTACATTTAACGGTCAAAAATTAAGCGCTAAATATTTAACCGTTTCAACATAATATGTGCGTTTTAAATCTGGCAACACCACACTTCGATTACAATCTGAACTCCCAAAACTCGTCTAACTGCGCAGCGATGAATCCATTATTTTTCCCAATAATCGTTTTTACAATTTAACATATCGATTTTAAATATATCGATTTTGTGAACTAGATTTATTAATAGATTTTGCCTTCTACCTACTCAGTTCAACTGAGCCGATGATCACCTACCACTCATTTCACTTTATTTTCTATCCTCGGTATGTCTAAAGTATCATTGGTTATCGTTCGTCCATTCGTTTGTTCGTTAATGGCCTTCACCAATGGGTATTTAGCCAGCTTCACGTGTATGAAAGATTTTTATTTTACTGTCTGTGAATGAGACTTTTGGATCAGAAAAACTCTTGAGAAAAACGAAATAGTAATGTGAATATTTATTAGTGAAATGTCTGCATTTTTTGTTCAATTGTCTCTCATACATATTTCTTGTATAAATTCTTATCTAATGCATAAGTAAGTAGGTGAACATAGCTGCTTTTTTTCGCTAGTTTTTTTGATCCGGATTTATTAATCAGGATTTGTTGGATTTCTGAGTCGTGATTCTTTTCATTCTATTAACAGTTAACCAAGAAATTAATCTGAATATGTTGCATAAGCAGGTAGGATACACTGTAGGTAATCATGCTGCCGCTGTTTAGCTGATCTGAGTTGACACTTCTAGTTTCACGTCATAAATAAATAGGTTATATTATGGGGCTTGGAGGTTAAAAGTAAACAATAGTAGTATGCATTTTAACTTGTAACTATATTTGATAAAAATAAACTGTGCTGGCTGTATCCTACTGAGACAGGGCAAGAGGCCAATAATAGTTAGTACTCGCTTAGGCGGTAACTTAAAAAAAAAACGAAATAACTTGAAGCATTCAAAATATGGACCTACAGGCAAGAGACAGAAATCAATTTGGAAATGGAAATTTGGTCGTCAGCATCCGCTAATAATAATAATACGTGGTGTATAAAATAAAAAGTGTAGTTAATTCTATATTGATTTGTTGTGTTTACGGTTTATAATTTTTGTATAAAAACATGATAAGTACTATTTACACAGAATATTACTTATTCTGTGCTATTTATAGGAATATATATAATGGCTATACTTACTTTAAGACTTAAACTTAACAAAATTACGTACCTATTTTGTTTCATTGAATGTTTTTGATCTAGGTCATCATCTGTAATTAGTTTTTGGACAAAAACAGGTAGGTAGGTAATGAGACTTGTATTTTATCCAGTTCTTTGTAACGTAAGAATAAAATCGGTATCAGGAAATTAAAACTAAATGTAGGCATTTTAATTTAGTAGTGGAATTTGTAAATTAAAAAAGAAACCCTAATTTTTTGGTAAATAAATCGTAAGATAAACAATATGACGTCATCCAAAACATATGATAAAATTCTCTCGGTCCCAGATACGTACGTCGTACGTATGACGTCATTTTAAATAATAGTATTGTTCCACAGATGTCAATAAGTCCACTTATATCAAGTTGCGAATATTTGTGATAAAGTGAAGCAAAATTTGTCACGCAATGAGATAAACAAAGACTGCTTTAATTCACATGCAGCCAGCGTAAGTATGTACCTACAGATATTGTGAAATCCGTCAGAACTCACTACTACAACTCAATTCAGCTGAGTTAAATTTGCATATTATCACCTAGGTAACTCACTTCAATTTCTAACTCTATAAAATAACCTATTAGATGTCGTAATGCAGAATAAGAATATTGTAACCTAACCTCTTTTTATCAATAACACCTGTGGAAAAATTTATTTTATTTATATTTATAAATAATAATAAATATAAAATTATTTAATAATGGTTTATGTGGGAGCATGGCAACATAGTAAAATAACACAGTTAATTTCCTGTCTCCGTGAACACAGGGCGACATCTTAAAAAAAAGTGTTTGTCATTCTTAAGATTTTTTTTGATTTCTCTCCCATTCTGCAACTAATTCTACAAATGTGTTTGGTATGAAAGTGTTTAAAATTATGTGCGCTAATAATTACATGTTGTTTTAAAGTGTGACATTGTCTATTTGCTTGTAAAAGTGTAAAAAAACATTCGTTGTGTCACATGATCTAAAATAGACATTTGAAATTATTGATTTTCTGCATTTTGTGACGGTGGTGTCCCCTTGAAAGAAAAATGCTCTCATAGATAGGCTTTTTTATGGTTTTTTGCTGTTTTTGCAAATAATTTTGTAATTGTTATGTGTATCACAGTGTTTTAAATGTTATGTGTTATATTAAACATGTTGTTTTAAACCGTGACATTGCCTATTTGTTTATAAAAATGCAAAAGAACATTCTTACTGACACATACGTACTAAAATAGACATTTCAATGTACCAGTCGCCATCAGAATCTGGTACATTTAATGAAATTAAATAAATACGAAGAAATAAGCAATAATAGCATAGAGAGTCAGTTAAAAGTGTACCCAGCCGTCATAAAAATGGTTTTAGTCAACTTGAAAATTGTTTTTGTATCTATCCACAGCACCAAAACAGGTATTTATTTCAAAGTAATAGCAGTAGTTTATAGGGCTTTTTTCTTGAATTTCCTCGTAGAAAAAGTTATTCACCTCCTTCTCACACTTTAATTTCGGTTTTGTAGATCTAAATATATTAATAAAATACATAATTTTAATGCATCCAATCAGCTTTGATAAGTAGCCTACCGGGTGATGCAAAAAATAAAGTTGCCATATAGGATTCACTCTTGGAACGCCTCCGGCGTTCCTTTGCGTTTATTCGCACACACTTTTGTGCTTTTTTTCCAAATTTTAGAAAGAAACGCGAAGATCACTCGTTAGTATATATTAACAAGAAATGCCTTCGGGATTTCCAAGTCGTTGTGTGGTAGTTTTATCTATGAAAAAAGTCATTGAGGGTTATAAAAAAAAATAAAAAAAAAACCAAGAAAAAAAATTTCAAGGAAAAAAATGTTTCTATTAAAAAAAAAAATCAAAAAAAAAATAAAAAAAAAAAAAAATTTCAAAAAAAAAAAATTTAAAAAAAAAATAAAAAATAAAAAAAAAAAATTAAAAAAAAAAAAAAAATCATAAACAAAATTCAAAAATTAATTAAAAAAAAGTATTGGCAGAGCTGAAAATCTGAAAATGTTTCTATTAAAATAAGGAAATACATTTTTGATTCACCCTGTATATATATTTGACCTTATAGTTTAACTTTCACAGAAAACTTGATTTGAAATCTAAAGAAACCAAAAAATTATTCAAAATATTAGTTTTTTGACGATAGGAAATACATTTTTGATTCACCCTGTATATAAATTTAAAGCCTATGCTAAAAATTTCTCTTTTAAAGAAAATAAAAAGTCACTTATCGCTGATAAGGTTCTGCAGCATGTCTAAAAGTCTTAAAAAAATAGAGAAATACATTTTTGATTCACCCTGTATATAAATTTAAAGCCTATGCTAAAAATTTCTCTTTTAAAGAAAATAAAAAGTCACTTATCGCTGATGAGGTTCTGCAGCATGTCTAAAAGTCTTAAAAAAATAGAGAAATACATTTTTGATTCACCCTGTATATAAATTTAAAGCCTATGCTAAAAATTTCTCTTTTAAAAAAATAAAAAGTCACTTATCGCTGATGAGGTTCTGCAGCATGTCTAAAAGTCTTAAAAAAATAGAGAAATACATTTTTGATTCACCCTGTATATAAATTTAAAGCCTATGCTAAAAATTTCTCTTTTAAAGAAAATAAAAAGTCACTTATCGCTGATGAGGTTCTGCAGCATGTCTAAAAGTCTTAAAAAAATAGAGAAATACATTTTTGATTCACCCCGTATATAAATTTAAAACCTATGCTAAACATTTCTCTTTTAAAGAAAATAAAGTCACCTATCGCTGATGTTAAAAAAAAATGGTAAAAAAATAGAGAAATACATTTTTCATTCACCCCGTATATAAATTTCTATACATTTAAAATTTCTTAAATGTGGGATAATTAATGTTGTTTTTGTATCACCCTGTACATGGTGCTTATTAATTAAAATTGTTTTTGTACCTAAAAAAAAATCAAGAAAAAAAATTATATTAATTAAAAAAAAGTATTGCCAGAGCTGAAAATCTGAAAATGTTTCTATTAAAATAAGGAAATACATTTTTGATTCACCCTGTATATAAA
This sequence comes from Apoderus coryli, assembly GCA_911728435.2. Taxonomy (NCBI): domain Eukaryota; kingdom Metazoa; phylum Arthropoda; class Insecta; order Coleoptera; family Attelabidae; genus Apoderus; species Apoderus coryli. The sequence continues at coordinate 909,334 of OU452204.1, read as the reverse complement.
TTTAAAGCCTATGCTAAAAATTTCTCTTTTAAAGAAAATAAAAAGTCACTTATCGCTGATGAGGTTCTGCAGCATGTCTAAAAGTTTAAAAAAAATAGAGAAATACATTTTTGATTTACCCTGTATATAAATTTAAAGCCTATGCTAAAAATTTCTCTTTTAAAGAAAATAAAAAGTCACTTATCGCTGATGAGGTTCTGCAGCATGTCTAAAAGTCTTAAAAAAAATAGAGAAATACATTTTTGATTCACCCCGTATATAAATTTAAAACCTATGCTAAACATTTCTCTTTTAAAGAAAATAAAGTCACCTATCGCTGATGTTAAAAAAAAATGGTAAAAAAATAGAGAAATACATTTTTCATTCACCCCGTATATAAATTTCTATACATTTAAAATTTCTTAAATGTGGGATAATTAATGTTGTTTTTGTATCACCCTGTACATGGTGCTTATTAATTAAAATTGTTTTTGTACCTAAAAAAAAATCAAGAAAAAAAATTATATTAATTAAAAAAAAGTATTGCCAGAGCTGAAAATCTGAAAATGTTTCTATTAAAATAAGGAAATACATTTTTGATTCACCCTGTATATAAATTTAAAGCCTATGCTAAAAATTTCTCTTTTAAAGAAAATAAAAAGTCACTTATCGCTGATGAGGTTCTGCAGCATGTCTAAAAGTCTTAAAAAAATAGAGAAATACATTTTTGATTTACCCTGTATATAAATTTAAAGCCTATGCTAAAAATTTCTCTTTTAAAGAAAATAAAAAGTCACTTATCGCTGATGAGGTTCTGCAGCATGTCTAAAAGTCTTAAAAAAAATAGAGAAATACATTTTTGATTCACCCCGTATATAAATTTAAAACCTATGCTAAACATTTCTCTTTTAAAGAAAATAAAGTCACCTATCGCTGATGTTAAAAAAAAATGGTAAAAAAATAGAGAAATACATTTTTCATTCACCCCGTATATAAATTTCTATACATTTAAAATTTCTTAAATGTGGGATAATTAATGTTGTTTTTGTATCACCCTGTACATGGTGCTTATTAATTAAAATTGTTTTTGTACCTAAAAAAAAATCAAGAAAAAAAATTATATTAATTAAAAAAAAGTATTGCCAGAGCTGAAAATCTGAAAATGTTTCTATTAAAATAAGGAAATACATTTTTGATTCACCCTGTATATAAATTTAAAGCCTATGCTAAAAATTTCTCTTTTAAAGAAAATATTCCTTTTTTGTCCTTAAAAAATTTTATACTAAATACCTACTATAAATATATTAGTTAGAAATTTTAAATCTGCTAGCCTAAAAATGGCTGCCGATAATATGATTATCATCATTTTATAAACCTACCACATCTGTCTATTTGAAAATCGTTGGTGTTCAATTAACGTTAACGTTAATAGCGGCGGACGTTAATTTTAGGACTATCTGTCTATCTATTTTGGCTTCGTTGGTTTGTCATAATTTGGCAGAATTTTCTCCTAACGTTGGTGTCATTTATTTTTGTTTTGTTGACACTTCTAGTTTCACGTCATAAATAAATAGGTTATATTATGGGGCTTGGAGGTTAAAAGTAAACAGTAGTAGTATGCATTGTAACTATATTTGATAAAAATAAACTGTGCTGGCTGTATCCTACTGAGAAAGGGCAAGAGGCCAATAATAGTTAGTACTCGCTTAGGTGGTAACTTAAAAAAAAAAACGAAATAACTTGAAGCATTCAAAATATGGACCTACAGGCAAGAGACAGAAATCAGTTTGGAAATGGAAATTTGGTCGTCAGCATCCGCTAATAATAATAATACGTGGTGTATAAAATAAAAAGTGTAGTTAATTCTATATTGATTTGTTGTGTATAAGTACTATTTACACAGAATATTACTTATTCTGTGCTATTTATATGAATATATATAATGGCTATACTTACTTTAAGACTTAAACTTAACAAAATTACGTACCTATTTTGTTTCATTGAATGTTTTTGATCTAGGTCATCATCTGTAATTAGTTTTTGGACAAAAACAGGTAGGTAGGTAGGTAATGAGACTTGTATTTTATCAAGTTCTTTGTAACGTAAGAATAAATTCGGTATCAGGAAATTAAAACTAAATGTAGTAGTGGAATTTGTAAATTAAAAAAGAAACCCTAATTTTTTGGTAAATAAATCGTAAGATAAACAATATGACGTCATCCAAAACATATGATCAAATTCTCTCGGTACCAGATACGTACGTATGACGTCATTTTAAATAATAGTATTGTTCCACAGATGACAATAAGTCCACTTATATCAAGCTGCGAATATTTGTGATAAAGTGAAGCAAAATTAAATAAATAAATAAATACAAATAATACTGCTTTAATTCACATGCAGCCAGCGTAAGTATGTACCTACAGATATTGTGAAATCCGTCAGAACTCACTACTACAACTCAATTCAGCTGAGCTAAATTTGCATATTATCACCTAGGTAACTCACTTCAATTTCTAACTCTATAAAATAACCTATTATATGTTGTAATGCAGAATAAGAACCTAACCTCTTTTTATCGATAACACCTGTGGAAAAATTTTGTAATATTTATAAATAATAATAATGTCACGAGTACAGATTCCAAAATTATTAATAAATAAATATAAATTATAAATCAATAACAAACCCCAGATATTCGATGGAAAAATACAAACATATTATTTTCCTGTTTATTCTAGTTTATCTAGATGAGTCACTATTTCTCGATAATCAGGAGCCCTGCCTCTTACCCTCCGCTTTCAAGGGTAGTCATACTGAAAAATGCAGCGTCAGCTATTCTGACCACCACCATCTAAATAAACGCGACGTAGGGGTGGTGGCGCAATATAATTATTATGTTAATAACCAATTAGCATAGAGAAATCAGAAAACCATCTTTGATTCAATCCAACCTCCCTCATTATCATTGGTCACACAGGGAGGATTTAGGCGCAAGATTGTTTAAGAGAGGGATAACTCTTTTATTATAAATTCTCCTCTCCATAGAAATAAGTTTAGTTGTGTCCTGATTTTAAACTCATAGTAAGAAAACCTGAAGGCAGTAACAATGTGAACCATAGTGTATCTTGACCGTATGTGGTCTTATATTTTGATGTAAGTAATATTATTTGTATTCTATTATTATAACTCTATAGTCTCTAATTTAAGTTTCATCATTTTGTAAACTCTTCTCAACTTTAACTGTTAATAAACTTTATCTATTTAAACTTGGTATTCGGTGTTTCATCTTTTAGATAAGGTCCTTATTTTCAATGCCCTCGTAGTTCACGTTAAACCTAAACGTGACAATTGGTGGAGGCGCCTCTCTGAAAGTTCGAGTACCGATATCAATTGTTTCATTAAAAACAAATTAAATGACTTCTCTATAAAGAAATATTTTACTACTTCCAACCTTGTTGATAGGACTGAACTGCAGCAGTCTTTTCTAAAATTAAATGGGCACAACTCGGTGTAACTATATATCAATATCTAATAATTCTGGTTATACCTAAAATAAAAGTTTCCGGAAAGTAAATGTTTGTTTAAAAGATTTAAAAAAAAAGATAATTAAGTATCCTATCGTATATTTACTAGCTAAATTGGTCAAATAAATGAAATAGATTTGTTTAAAGAATAGTAGACCAAATTGTATTAAAATAACACTAGCTGATTAAAACCCATAAGATTAAAAAATAAAATAAAAAGGAAAACAGGTTGAAATTTGAACATGATTCCAATGAATTCAAAAGACTACAAGAGAGTATGTAATTTATTTTTAATTAAAAAACAAAAATAAAACATTAATGTTACAGCAGAAAGCTGCTCTAATTGCTAAATTTTAACATGTTTTTGAATAGAAAACAAAAACAACAAATATTATGTATAGGTTCGGCCATCAAACTGAAGAATTAACTCGAAGTACCTAAATTAAATTTCAAATTTATCTAGACCACAAAAAAAAAAAGCTAGGAACCTATAAACATTGCAATTTTTAAATTTTGAAAATTAAAACCTATAAGAACTCATAAGATTTACTTATTATAGCCGAAAGCACTATTGTAATCATGAAAGTATCTATAAAAAATGTGGTTTGATTTGAGCTAAGAAAAAGCCTACTAAAGTAATAGTAAAAAATAATTAAAAGTTTTTAGGAAATAACTGTAATACATATATAATTTATCTCTCAGTAAGATCTTGCATCATAATAAGTACATCAAAAAGTTATAGATCATAAAAAAGTTAAACAATGAATCTAATTATTAGTTTTACCTTCTCAAGTAATGGTGAGCCAGAAATCATTAATATCCTATTTATTGGAGTGTTGTCAACTAATTTTTATATATTTTTTAACACCCACTAAATTTACACTAACTCAAAATTAAAACCATCATAATTATCACTGGCAAAAACTCTTTTTCATAAAATATAATCAAATCTATAATTACGGGGTAACTTATCCATTTTTAGAATAATCTAGTATAACACCTCGATGCAAGAAAATAATTCCACGACGCACTTATTTATTTAGTATTATATACACATAATTAAATACTGGTTGTAGAATTGAAAATGAAAACTTTATTGTGAATTATCTTAAAAAAAAAAAAAAAAAAAAAAAAAAATTGTATGTGCATATTACAATAGTGGCTTTAATAAAAGTGCATCAATAAAATGAGCAAGCAAATTTTTTAAATTATGATATAAAGTCTTTAAATGGCCTTGATAATGAATCGAGTAATGAATTTATCTTAATTTATCCTTTTTTGCATCCACAGCATAATATAGATATACGGATTTGTAGTACAGATTTAAATTATTATTAATACCTAATACAGCAAGAACAGAAATATGTAAAAGGAACTTTGGAACAAAAGGTTTTTAACGGCAAAATTACTACTCTATGGAAAATTATATTTTACTTATTGTTAAACAATTATAACTGAAAGGAGAATGATAGCCTCGTTTATATATTTGCTACAACACTTAATTGTTGAACGAAAATGAACTAATTTTTGAATAAAATTTTTACAAAACATGCATATCACCCATATAGCTATCCAGAATTAAATCTACGAAGAAATAACATAAGTGGTATTTGATATATTACAGAAATATATAAAAAATGTGGCCCACTTAGCCCCGCCCTACGGTATATAAGGGCAAACATTTAAGAATCTCAAAAATCCATTATGAAGAAATGTTGAAAAAAGGACAATCATAAATTTGTAAATAATATGAATGGGTCGTGCAAAACTTATAAAAAAAAACATACAGTATCTTCAAATCATAGCAAGTAAATAAATCATGGGTTGGACTAGGAAAAATCTAAATGTAATAAATAGGAATCTTGGCAATAAACTCGAAATAAATGATTACTTAAAAAAAAAAAATTAGTGCAACAAATACACATTTAGGAAATGAAACGTGACAATTTAAATTTAACGTCGACTACTCCACAAAATCATATATATATGTTCAAATCAGAAAAATGTATCATATATGTTTCGAGACTTATAAGTCTTATCATCAGTGACTTAGATACATTAAAACTCCATTCAACTTAAACATATAGGTATACAATCTAAAATAGAATCGAGCTATTGAGATATTAAATTGTTGAAAGGTTTGTTATTCTTACCCTTTTGTGGGATAAAACTCTAACTTAACACTAATAATATTCAACCAAAATATATAGCACAAACTTAATTACTAATGAGAATTTTCATCATTAAGATGAAGTGTTGATAATTGCAACTTCTTTTTATTAAGATACACATTTGTTTGATACAAAATGCAGTTTATGAAATTTGAAGATCTTGATAATAAATTAAAGTTCGATGTTTTTATAGCATCAGGGAGATAATAACTTAACATTATTGTTTTTCTTAACTTTCGATACCAAAGACATTTTTCTTTTACGAATAGCTGCAATCACGAGTAATGCTGCAAGTAAGATTGAATTTGACAAATATATTTTTTTTCAATCACTTACTTACAAATATGATTTTATGTCAAAAATAAATTTTATAAAACAAAAACCATATATTTCCACGTTATATACCTTGTTGAATAAGTATAAAATATGACTTTAAAAAACAAATAATTTTAATTATGGATGAATATCTAAGTTTCCACAATCTTTTTCCAAAAAATATGTAACTTCATCCAATCCAAGTTTTTGGTAAAATGTTTAAGCCAGGTCCTTATTAGCCCAATTTATTAAAAAGTAATGTATGTATTCAAATAAAAAGCAAATTAGTTCAAAAAGTATTGGTACGCACGGTTTTAACAATAATTTTAGGCGTATAAATGAAAAAGCTTAAAAGATTATGCTATGTTAGAAATTTAAAATCATTTCTAAAGTTCACTAAACAACAACATATGAGTTGTTGAGCTATCATTCATCCCCATAATTATCAAATAATATCAAAAACTGACGCCGTTGAAAATAATGATAGTACTTAAAAATATACGATAGCGATAAGAGAAAACAAAATTTTTCAATAATATATTAAACAACAACATGCTTCAAGATCCTAAATTAAAAGAAGGAAAGCTCAAAAAAAAAAAAAAAAATCCACATGTGGTATTGTAGTTGCTATTTTATTTAAATAGTAAGTCTGTGTATTTTGGGGACCAAGTGCGAGTTCTTACGCCAATAGATGAGTGCATATAAACAAAATATGTTTTGGTCAACGATTGTATTGCATAAAAAAAATTATAATACAATTATGAATTGATATGGTACATGTCAGTTTTTATAATGGGGCAATGACTTTTAGTTGCATATATCTCAATAAACAATAATAAAGTAGATCAGTGAGACATATACAAAGAAATATTAGACTCAGATGACTGAAGATGAATATTTCTAAGTAAAACTAATACCTGACCGAAAAAAGAATAAATGGATGTGCTCTTAATAAATTTAAGCAAAGTTGAAAGACAGAAAAGTCCCAAGATAAATTGAGTTTTTCAATTTGGAATGCATCTTAATTAAAGTATGCAGCGAGTGGTAAAAGACTAATTTTTCCCAAAATTATGAGTCTGTTTCTGATGCGGTAACTGCTGTGACACTTTTTCTGAAACTTTTTAGCGATTTGAACTCTTAGCAAATCACTATAAAAGTAATAAATCAATCACAGTGAATAGGTTTGTATAGAGGGACGAATTATCTAAAAAATTCAACTATTGTTGTATATGATAATTCTCATACTTTATTTAAATTTGTTAAAAATGTTTTTGAATGTATACTAATACTAGTTTGTTTCAGATCTTGCCATCTCAATATATAAAATAAATAAGCTCTACCAAAATAATTATTCTAGGAATTCAAACTTGTATAAATGGATCTGTATACATGATATATCAAACATTTAATAATTTTTAAAGGGGAAAATCCCAGTTCTTTAAATGGTGGATTTGATTTTGGTCAGGAAGGTGTTCAAAGTTGTTTGATGTAGGTATGAAGTTTAGTTTTACACTAATTACCAAATAAGGTACGTATATGCGTTAATAAAGATAGAGGTATGTACAAATATGAATATATAAGTGCAACTAAAGAATATGGCGACATGATGTATCGTTATTAAAAAAATAATTGAATAAGTATTCATAATCAATTTTGAACGGGAAAAAAAAAATAATAAATTGAATTTTGAAAATTTTTAAGGGAAACTGACATGGAAATATTATTAGTCCTTAAGATTCTATCCTTCGAGGATGACTCATATTATTTTAAAGGTGGACTAAAGAATTATGAATGACTGAATATTGATCGGTCGAAGTGTTTTGGTGTTGACCGTAACTCGTAAAAACTGAAATATGTTAATAAAGTAGCCGGTAAATGGTAAAATAAACCACAAAAGTTTGGGCCTAGGCACATATTATAAGTGCAAAATATTATTTATTATTTCTTTGTCGACAGAAAATATTGATACCATGGTATATTAGAAGCTCTAATATCAAATAAATTTTAAACATTTGTATTAAATAAAAAACTTTCAAGTAAAAAGTTAACACGCGGAATTTCATTTTCACCCGCTTAGCCACCGGGGGAGAATGATAACTAGTTATCTGTAAAAAATCTGAATGTTCATGTATTATAGTGCATGAGGGTCCTTCATGGATGATTCCCGAGCCACCACCGACACGGGCAGGAGCAGGAGAGAGAACAGGGCAGGCGAACCCTTCGGTTGCAAATGGCGTGTCACGTCCGAGTTCCAGCTCTGGAAGAATAGGGAGACGTCCCGTCCATAGAGTGACTCCGACCAGGCGTCGCCAGCCTAGGGTACCCCCTTGACAATACGAGTAGATGGTGCGGGACATAGAATTGTCCGCGGCTAATAAAAGACTAATAACTAATTAAATAATAAAAGAAAGAAACAGTATTTTTTGAAATAATTAGTGTACAAACTTGATATAATATATATACAATGTTTTTCTCGTACTCTTAGTGTGGAACAAAAAATAATATAGTTTTGTTTCAGACTTTTTATTCTAACAAGTTTGGGAGCCTATTGGAGGCAACTACCTGAAGTTATAGGTTATGAAGGAACGATTCCATTAGTGTTTAAAACGGAGACACCTGTAATAAAGAAATACGAACCTCAGCTGCTGAATGCATACTGTAAAGATCAGTACCTTCCATGTTGAACTATGTCTTCTTGGTGGACATTTCGATTCGATTCGAGAGGAGTAAGAAAATGTAATAAATGATGTGTATTCTAGTTTTCTAGTAGCAAACGAAGGTAAAAATGAAACTAGCAAAAAATTTTCTAAAAATAAGTTTAGATTTTATAGGAGACGCACTATCTTGATGCTGTGGTACGTGGCAAATCATAAGCAACTTTATTAATTCTTATTTATAGTGATGATAATATCAAAATTAAAATACTTATAAAATAAAGATCAATTAAATGCTTATTATAAATTTTTTTCGGAAAACTCTGAACATTTTCGGAGGTTTAGTAAAGGCGTAACAGAAAATTTTCAATTACTGGAAAGTAAAATAAGAAAATTTGAAAATTTTAAACACGATATTTTTCTTGAACAGATATCTTAGTAGCAGGAAAGTTACAAAAATTGTTTTTTAAAATTAATTGAAATGCTGCTGATTGTTCGTGATATAGAAATAAATTCCTCTTAACGCTCAAAATATATACCAATAAGTAGCTAGGGTATTTCCAAAAGTGTTAAATACCTACCAGCTTGATAAATTTATAAATCTAAATGAACAACTCTTAAAAAGAGAGCTAAGAATTATCTATACATTATCCCACACTGAGTTGCACATAGCTACGCATCAAGATATCTATTATTAAGAAACACGTTAAATGGCAATTATTTGAATTAATTACAACAACATTCGATTGGAAAAACGAAACATGTGTTTGTCTACAAGAAAGCCATCACGTGGCAGCAAGCACTGGCATAAATTCAAAACTTTCACAACTAATTCGACCAATAACAACATTTTCAACAATTGGACCAGAAATAACAATTCATGTGATAACATAACCCCTACTGTTATATTTACAACTATCCTGTGCAATGATGGATATTCTATAGGCGTAGCTTCTGCCGCATATAATAATAATCCAGGTGCAATGGAAATACATTTGACTTTTTCAGTGCTTGTAAATAATGAAACGTTGATCACATATAGTTTTCCATGTAATTCAAACATGAAAGTGCCTCTGCAAACGGTTCAAGTTATACCAGCTACTTGATCTAATATGAAAAACTTTTTTGTACCACAATTACTTTCGGTTCCAAAACACCCAAAATTTTCGTAAATTGGTCACTGAAACTACCAGATTTAAATATATCGCCCGAGAATGTTTTTCGGGTGTTGCAATTGGAACTCGAACCAACTATTTAATCTCAAGTATCAGATAGTATGAAATATAATTCCGTCATTGATGATTCTATGTCTATTTTGTAAACATAGTTCATTCCTATCTAACGATAGCACAAACCGCCTCAGTACAAGCAAATACTGACACGGAAAATGAAGTAGTATTGGTAACCGTTGGGATAATACTATTGTCTTTATTTTTTTAATTGAGTTACTAATAATATTTGTTCATAGATTGTTTGACAAAAAGACTAATGTTGCTCCTCCGACCGATCTAGCATTGAGGGACCTTGAGTATTCCATGTTCAACGAAGAACAATTACCAACGCCCGACAGGGAACATTTATTCTTTACAGATGGTAAAGTATACCTTTAATAATTAAACCCGGGAGTGTTGATTAAAAACACAATACGTATACGTATGTCAAGATGACAAAATATCTATTGTAAAGGTACCTATTATTATTATTACTATTAATATTATTATAATTATTATTAAGATTAAAAAACAAAATCATGATTTTGGAATTACTGTTTTCTCACTCGAGTATTCTAAGGGGAAAATGTAATTGTAACTATAAGGAAAGTATTTTAAGCTTTAGGTTAAAAATTAAAATAAATAAAAAATATGTGTCTCTCACAAATGATTATTGCCATTATCATTGAAAATTACTATCAACACCAAATGCTTTGGTGTGCATTATGGAGTTTCAAGTCGACCATAATAATACAAACAAAAACAGAATAAGGAACGTATTGTATTATTTTAACCGATTCAATTGAACTAGTCACTATGTAAGATAATTATAAGATTAATATTTAAGAGGAATTCCATATAAAACTATTAATATTCAACTAATTATAAAAGTATTACTTAATAAGCACTATGTTATATAGCTTAATTTGTTAAAATAGGAATTAGTACTAGAAGTACGTTATTTAGGAAGTTTTTATAGAATCCTCGAACATCTGTGTATAAATATATCTTAGTATTTTTCGACTAAACTCTGTACTTGTGGTCAAAAATTCTCCTAAAACCCAACATTACTATAAATGTCATATATTGGCTCTACCATAGACATGAGTGAAAAGTTGATATAGAAAATGAATACGGCATCCGCACTGTGCAAACATACAAGTCAGTATACTGTCAAACCGTTCAATAAATGTACTAACATCAGTTCTGAATGATAGAATAAGAAAATATGTACAACCAACAAAGAAGAAAACGCAATTGGCGTTCATTCCCATAGCAGTCATACAACGATAAAGAGCTTTGGGTGGAACAATGGTGTGTACTCGTAACGAAGCTGAAACATGGGAGCCGAAGTTCAGCATGTCATGGGCCTGACATGATCTTGGTGGGGGAGAAATGTCACGAGTACAGATTCCAAAATTATTAATAAATAAATATAAATTATAAATCAATAACAAACCCCAGATATTCGATGGAAAAATACAAACATATTATTTTCCTGTTTATTCTAGTTTATCTAGATGAGTCACTATTTCTCGATAATCAGGAGCCCTGCCTCTTACCCTCCGCTTTCAAGGGTAGTCATACTGAAAAATGCAGCGTCAGCTATTCTGACCACCACCATCTAAATAAACGCGACGTAGGGGTGGTGGCGCAATATAATTATTATGATAATAACCAATTAGCATAGAGAAATCAGAAAACCATCTTTGATTCAATCCAACCTCCCTCATTATCATTGGTCACACAGGGAGGATTTAGGCGCAAGATTGTTTAAGAGAGGGATAACTCTTTTATTATAAATTCTCCTCTCCATAGAAATAAGTTTAGTTGTGTCCTGATTTTAAACTCATAGTAAGAAAACCTGAAGGCAGTAACATGTGAACCATAGTGTATCTTGACCGTATGTGGTCTTATATTTTGATATAAATTGCGTTCGATATACCATCTTAAACACCTGGTTGATGAGCCTACTAAACTTAAATTGGTTAAAGCTCTTATTTATCCGCATTTGGATTATTGTTTTCCGGTATATTTTTATTTTTTGTTTCATTACAATAAAATGAAGTTGCAGAGAGTGCAGAATTCTTGTATAAGGTTTGTTTGCACGGTTCCTTTTGCTGCACATGTCACTCCTTTTTTTGAGAGATTGGGTGAGCCAAAGTTGGATGTGAGATATGAGTATTTATATACTTCATTGCTACATAAGATATACCATGCTCGTGACCCTCAATATTTGTATAAGTTGTTGTGTAGACGTTCTAATGTTCATGATGTTAATGTACGTATTGATTCCTTTACTATCCCTAAGCATATGACAGCAAAATTTGAGGGCAGTTTCTCGTATATGGCCTCACTACTGCTAAATAAATGTATTGATATAATTGATTTGCCATTGGAATTATTTCAGAGACAATTGAAGCTCAGAATTTATTCATAGTGTGATTAACTTTTTACATTAATTTAAAATGAAAATTTGTTTATTCTAGTTTTAAGAGTTTTTGTTTTGTACATTCTTTCTTTATTTGTATATGCTTTTTTAAGGAAGAGTGGAAGAGTGGCATTGGCCAAATCTCTATCCTTTTTGTGCAATTGTATATATTCTACATTTTCACAATAAATCATTATTATTATTATTATTATGTAAGTAATATTATTTGTATTCTATTATTATAACTCTATAGTCTCTAATTTAAGTTTCATCATTTTGTAAACTCTTCTCAACTTTAACTGTTAATAAACTTTATCTATTTAAACTTGGTATTCGGTGTTTCATCTTTTAGATAAGGTCCTTATTTTCAATGCCCTCGTAGTTCACGTTAAACCTAAACGTGACAATAAATAGTAAAATTATTTAATAATGGTTTATGTGGGAGCATGGCAACACAGTAAAATAACACAACAGTTAATTTCTCTTTCCGTGAACAGGGCGACATCTTAAAAAAAAGTGTTTGTCATTCTTAAGATTTTTTTTGATTTTTCTCGCATTTTTCAACTAATTCTACAAATGTGTTTGGTATGAAAGTGTTAAAAATTATGTGCGCTAATAATTACATGTGTTTTTAAAGAGTGTCATTGTATATTTATTTGGAGAAATGTAAAAGAACGTTATGTGTGACAGCTGAACTAAAATTAGATTTGTCAGTTTTAAGGAATATACCAGTCGCATTTAAGGTATAATAGCTTAATAAAAATTAACGAAAAACACAATAATTGGGAATACAGGATATGAAAAAGGCACAGAGGCGTGCCAAATATGCTTGTACGTAACTTTAAAATTGTTTTTGTATTTATCCACAGCACCAAAACAGGTATTTATTTCAAAGTAATAGCAGTAGTTTATAGGGCTTTTTTCTTGAATTTCCTCGTAGAAAAAGTTATTCACCACAAAGCTGTTTTCTCACTTAGAATTTAAAAGTAAATTTTATTAGTGAAAATAAGTTAGATTAAGCGTAAATAAGCAATTTAGAACGAATTAGCGCGTTTTGTTACTAAAATTTTGTTATTTAGAATTAAACTTTTCAAATGGCTCCCAAAAAGCTGTTTTCTCACTTAGAATTTAAAAGTAAATTTTATTAGTGAAAATAAGTTAGATTAAGCGCAAATAAGCAATTTAGAACGAATTAGCGCGTTTTGTTACTAAAATTTTGTTATTTAGAATTAAACTTTTCAAATGGCTCCCAAAAAGCTGTTTTCTCCCTTAGAATTTAAAAGTAAATTTTATTAGTGAAAATAAGTTAGATTATGCGTAAATAAGCAATTTAGAACGAATTAGCGCGGTTTGTTACTAAAATTTTGTTATTTAGAATTAAACGTACAAATGGCTCCCAAAAAGCTGTTTTCTCACTTAGAATTTAAAAGTAAATTTTATTAGTGAAAATAAGTTAGATTAAGCGTAAATAATCAATTTAGAACGATTTAGCGCGTTTTGTTACTAAATTTTTGTTATTTAGTATTAAACTTTTCAAATGGCTCCCAAAAAGCTGTTTTCTCACTTAGAAATTAAAAGTAAATTTGATTAGTCTAAAGAAATTAGATTAAGCATAAAAAAGCCAATTAGAACGAATTAGAGCGTTTTGTTACTAAAATTTTGTTATTTAGAATTAAACTTTCCAAATGGCTCCCAAAAAGCTGTTTTCTCACTTAGAATTTAAAAGTAAATTTTATTAGTGAAAATAAGTTAGATTAAGCGTAAATAAGCAATTTAGAACGAATTAGCGCGTTTTGTTACTAAAATATTGTTATTTAGAATTAAACGTTTCAAATGGCTCCCAAAAAGCTGTTTTCTCACTTAGAAATTAAAAGTAAATTTGATTAGTCTAAAGAAATTAGATTAAGCATAAAAAAGCAAATTAGAACGATTTAGCGCGTTTTGTTACTAAAATTTTGTTATTTAGAATTAAACTTTTCAAATGGCTCCCAAAAGCTGTTTTCTCACTTAGAATTTAAAAGTAAATTTTATTAGTGAAAATAAGTTAGATTAAGCGTAAATAAGCAATTTAGAACGAATTAGCGCGTTTTGTTACTAAAATTTTGTTATTTAGAATTAAACTTTTCAAATGGCTCCCAAAAAGCTGTTTTCTCACTTAGAATTTAAAAGTAAATTTTATTAGTGAAAATAAGTTAGATTAAGCGTAAATAAGCAATTTAGAACGAATTAGCGCGTTTTGTTACTAAAATTTTGTTATTTAGAATTAAACTTTTCAAATGGCTCCCAAAAAGCTGTTTTCTCACTTAGAATATAAAAGTAAATTTTATTAGTCAAAAGAAATTAGATTAAGCATAAAAAAGCAAATTAGAACGAATTAGAGCGTTTTGTTACTAAAATTTTGTTAATTAGAATTAAACTTTTCAAATGGCTCCCAAAAAGCTGTTTTCTCACTTAGAATTTAAAAGTAAATTTTATTAGTCAAAAGAAATTAGATTAAGCATAAAAAAGCAAATTAGAACGAATTAGAGCGTTTTTTTACTAAAATTTTGTTAATTAGAATTAAACTTTTCAAATGGCTCCCAAAAAGCTGTTTTCTCACTTAGAATTTAAAAGTAAATTTTATTAGTCAAAAGAAATTAGATTAAGCATAAAAAAGCAAATTAGAACGAATTAGAGCGTTTTGTTACTAAAATTTTGTTAATTAGAATTAAACTTTTCAAATGGCTCCCAAAAAGCTGTTTTCTCACTTAGAAATTAAAAATAAATTTTATTAGTCTAAAGAAATTAGATTAAGCATAAAAAAGCAAATTAGAACGATTTAGCGCGTTTTGTTACTAAAATTTTGTTATTTAGAATTAAACTTTTCAAATGGCTCCCAAAAAGCTGTTTTCTCACTTAGAATTTAAAAGTAAATTTTATTAGTGAAAATAAGTTAGATTAAGCGTAAATAAGCAATTTAGAACGAATTAGCGCGTTTTGTTACTAAAATATTGTTATTTAGAATTAAACGTTTCAAATGGCTCCCAAAAAGCTGTTTTCTCACTTAGAAATTAAAAGTAAATTTGATTAGTCTAAAGAAATTAGATTAAGCATAAAAAAGCAAATTAGAACAATTTAGCGCGTTTTGTTACTAAAATTTTGTTATTTAGAATTAAACTTTTCAAATGGCTCCCAAAAGCTGTTTTCTCACTTAGAATTTAAAAGTAAATTTTATTAGTGAAAATAAGTTAGATTAAGCGTAAATAAGCAATTTAGAACGAATTAGCGTGTTTTGTTACTAAAATTTTGTTATTTAGAATTAAACGTTCAAATGGCTCCCAAAAAGCTGTTTTCTCACTTAGAATTTAAAAGTAAATTTTATTAGTGAAAATAAGTTAGATTAAGCGTAAATAATCAATTTAGAACGATTTAGCGCGTTTTGTTACTAAATTTTTGTTATTTAGTATTAAACTTTTCAAATGGCTCCCAAAAAGCTGTTTTCTCACTTAGAATTTAAAAGTAAATTTTATTAGTCAAAAGAAATTAGATTAAGCATAAAAAAGCAAATTAGAACGAATTAGAGCGTTTTGTTACTAAAATTTTGTTAATTAGAATTAAACTTTTCAAATGGCTCCCAAAAAGCTGTTTTCTCACTTAGAATTTAAAAGTAAATTTTATTAGTCAAAAGAAATTAGATTAAGCATAAAAAAGCCAATTAGAACGAATTAGAGCG
Source organism: Apoderus coryli (assembly GCA_911728435.2). NCBI lineage: Eukaryota > Metazoa > Arthropoda > Insecta > Coleoptera > Attelabidae > Apoderus > Apoderus coryli. The sequence continues at coordinate 893,334 of OU452204.1, read as the reverse complement.
TTTTGTTACTAAAATTTTGTTATTTAGAATTAAACTTTCCAAATGGCTCCCAAAAAGCTGTTTTCTCACTTAGAATATAAAAGTAAATTTTATTAGTGAAAATAAGTTAGATTAAGCGTAAATAAGCAATTTAGAACGAATTAGCGCGTTTTGTTACTAAAATTTTGTTATTTAGAATTAAACTTTTCAAATGGCTCCCAAAAAGCTGTTTTCTCACTTAGAATTTAAAAGTAAATTTTATTTGTCAAAAGAAATTAGATTAAGCACAAAAAAGCAAATTAGAAAGAATTAGAGCGTTTTGTTACTAAAATTTTGTTAATTAGAATTAAACTTTTCAACTGCCTCCCAAAAAGCTGTTTTCTCACTTAGAATTTAAAAGTAAATTTTATTAGTCAAAAGAAATTGGATTAAGCATAAAAAAGCAAATTAGAACGAATTAGAGCGTTTTGTTACTAAAATTTTGTTAATTAGAATTAAACTTTTCAAATGGCTCCCAAAAAGCTGTTTTCTCACTTAGAAATTAAAAATAAATTTTATTAGTCTAAAGAAATTAGATTAAGCATAAAAAAGCAAATTAGAACGATTTAGCGCGTTTTGTTACTAAAATTTTGTTATTTAGAATTAAACTTTTCAAATGCTCCCAAAAAGCTGTTTTCTCACTTAGAATTTAAAAGTAAATTTTATTAGTGAAAATAAGTTAGATTAAACGTAAATAAGCAATTTAGAACGAATTAGCGCGTTTTGTTACTAAAATATTGTTATTTAGAATTAAACGTTTCAAATGGCTCCCAAAAAGCTGTTTTCTCACTTAGAAATTAAAAGTAAATTTGATTAGTCTAAAGAAATTAGATTAAGCATAAGAAAGCAAATTAGAACGATTTAGCGCGTTTTGTTACTAAAATTTTGTTATTTAGAATTAAACTTTTCAAATGGCTCCCAAAAGCTGTTTTCTCACTTAGAATTTAAAAGTAAATTTTATTAGTGAAAATAAGTTAGATTAAGCGTAAATAAGCAATTTAGAACGAATTAGCGCGTTCTGTTACTAAAATTTTGTTATTTAGAATTAAACGTTCAAATGGCTCCCAAAAAGCTGTTTTCTCACTTAGAATTTAAAAGTAAATTTTATTAGTGAAAATAAGTTAGATTAAGCGTAAATAAGCAATTTAGAACGAATTAGCGCGTTTTTTTACTAAAATTTTGTTATTTAGAATTAAACTTTTCAAATGGCTCCCAAAAAGCTGTTTTCTCACTTAGAATTTAAAAGTAAATTTTATTAGTGAAAATAAGTTAGATTAAGCGTAAATAAGCAATTTAGAACGAATTAGCGCGTTTTGTTACTAAAATTTTGTTATTTAGAATTAAACGTTCAAATGGCTCCCAAAAAGCTGTTTTCTCACTTAGAATTTAAAAGTAAATTTTATTAGTGAAAATAAGTTAGATTAAGCGTAAATAAGCAATTTAGAACGATTTAGCGCGTTTTGTTACTAAAATTTGGTTATTTAGAATTAAACTTTTCAAATGGCTCCCAAAAAGCTGTTTTCTCACTTAGAATTTAAAAGTAAATTTTATTAGTGAAAATAAGTTAGATTAAGCGTAAATAAGCAATTTAGAACGAATTAGCGCGTTTTGTTACTAAAATATTGTTATTTAGAATTAAACGTTTCAAATGGCTCCCAAAAAGCTGTTTTCTCACTTAGAAATTAAAAGTAAATTTGATTAGTCTAAAGAAATTAGATTAAGCATAAAAAAGCAAATTAGAACGAATTAGAGCGTTTTGTAACTAAAATTTTGTTATTTAGAATTAAACTTTTCAAATGGCTCCCAAAAGCTGTTTTCTCACTTAGAATTTAAAAGTAAATTTTATTAGTGAAAATAAGTTAGATTAAGCGTAAATAAGCAATTTAGAACGAATTAGCGCGTTTTGTTACTAAAATTTTGTTATTTAGAATTAAACGTTCAAATGGCTGCCAAAAAGCTGTTTTCTCACTTAGAATTTAAAAGTAAATTTTATTAGTGAAAATAAGTTAGATTATGCGTAAATAATCAGTTTAGAACGATTTAGCGCGTTTTGTTACTAAATTTTTGTTATTTAGTATTAAACTTTTCAAATGGCTCCCAAAAAGCTGTTTTCTCACTTAGAATATAAAAGTAAATTTTATTAGTCAAAAGAAATTAGATTAAGCATAAAAAAGCAAATTAGAACGAATTAGAGCGTTCTGTTACTAAAATTTTGTTAATTAGAATTAAACTTTTCAAATGGCTCCCAAAAAGCTGTTTTCTCACTTAGAATTTAAACGTAAATTTTATTAGTCAAAAGAAATTAGATTAAGCATAAAAAAGCAAATTAGAACGAATTAGAGCGTTTTGTTACTAAAATTTTGTTAATTAGAATTAAACTTTTCAAATGGCTCCCAAAAAGCTGTTTTCTCACTTAGAAATTAAAAGTAAATTTTATTAGTCTAAAGAAATTAGATTAAGCAAAAAAAAGCAAATTAGAACGATTTAGCGCGTTTTGTTACTAAAATTTTGTTATTTAGAATTAAACTTTTCAAATGGCTCCCAAAAAGCTGTTTTCTCACTTAGAATTTAAAAGTAAATTTTATTAGTCTAAAGAAATTAGATTAAGCAAAAAAAAGCAAATTAGAACGATTTAGCGCGTTTTGTTACTAAGATTTTGTTATTTAGAATTAAACGTTCAAATTGCTCCAAAAAGCTGTTTTCTCACTTAGAATTTAAAAGTAAATTTTATTAGTGAAAATAAGTTAGATTAAGCGTAAATAAGCAATTTAGAACGAATCAGCGCGTTTTGTTACTAAAATTTTGTTATTTAGAATTAAACTTTTCAAATGGCTCCCAAAAGCTGTTTTCTCACTTAGAATTTAAAAGTAAATTTTATTAGTGAAAATAAGTTAGATTAAGCGTAAATAAGCAATTTAGAACGAATTAGCGCGTTCTGTTACTAAAATTTTGTTATTTAGAATTAAACGTTCAAATGGCTCCCAAAAAGCTGTTTTCTCACTTAGAATTTAAAAGTAAATTTTATTAGTGAAAATAAGTTAGATTAAGCGTAAATAAGCAATTTAGAACGAATTAGCGCGTTTTTTTACTAAAATTTTGTTATTTAGAATTAAACTTTTCAAATGGCTCCCAAAAAGCTGTTTTCTCACTTAGAATTTAAAAGTAAATTTTATTAGTGAAAATAAGTTAGATTAAGCGTAAATAAGCAATTTAGAACGAATTAGCGCGTTTTGTTACTAAAATTTTGTTATTTAGAATTAAACGTTCAAATGGCTCCCAAAAAGCTGTTTTCTCACTTAGAATTTAAAAGAAAATTTTATTAGTGAAAATAAGTTAGATTAAGCGTAAATAAGCAATTTAGAACGAATTAGCGCGTTTTGTTACTAAAATATTGTTATTTAGAATTAAACGTTTCAAATGGCTCCCAAAAAGCTGTTTTCTCACTTAGAAATTAAAAGTAAATTTGATTAGTCTAAAGAAATTAGATTAAGCATAAAAAAGCAAATTAGAACGAATTAGAGCGTTTTGTAACTAAAATTTTGTTATTTAGAATTAAACTTTTCAAATGGCTCCCAAAAGCTGTTTTCTCACTTAGAATTTAAAAGTAAATTTTATTAGTGAAAATAAGTTAGATTAAGCGTAAATAAGCAATTTAGAACGAATTAGCGCGTTTTGTTACTAAAATTTTGTTATTTAGAATTAAACGTTCAAATGGCTGCCAAAAAGCTGTTTTCTCACTTAGAATTTAAAAGTAAATTTTATTAGTGAAAATAAGTTAGATTATGCGTAAATAATCAATTTAGAACGATTTAGCGCGTTTTGTTACTAAATTTTTGTTATTTAGTATTAAACTTTTCAAATGGCTCCCAAAAAGCTGTTTTCTCACTTAGAATATAAAAGTAAATTTTATTAGTCAAAAGAAATTAGATTAAGCATAAAAAAGCAAATTAGAACGAATTAGAGCGTTTTGTTACTAAAATTTTGTTAATTAGAATTAAACTTTTCAAATGGCTCCCAAAAAGCTGTTTTCTCACTTAGAATTTAAACGTAAATTTTATTAGTCAAAAGAAATTAGATTAAGCATAAAAAAGCAAATTAGAACGAATTAGAGCGTTTTGTTACTAAAATTTTGTTAATTAGAATTAAACTTTTCAAATGGCTCCCAAAAAGCTGTTTTCTCACTTAGAAATTAAAAGTAAATTTTATTAGTCTAAAGAAATTAGATTAAGCAAAAAAAAGCAAATTAGAACGATTTAGCGCGTTTTGTTACTAAAATTTTGTTATTTAGAATTAAACTTTTCAAATGGCTCCCAAAAAGCTGTTTTCTCACTTAGAATTTAAAAGTAAATTTTATTAGTCTAAAGAAATTAGATTAAGCAAAAAAAAGCAAATTAGAACGATTTAGCGCGTTTTGTTACTAAGATTTTGTTATTTAGAATTAAACGTTCAAATTGCTCCCAAAAAGCTGTTTTCTCACTTAGAATTTAAAAGTAAATTTTATTAGTGAAAATAAGTTAGATTAAGCGTAAATAAGCAATTTAGAACGAATTAGCGCGTTTTTTTACTAAAATTTTGTTATTTAGAATTAAACTTTTCAAATGGCTCCCAAAAAGCTGTTTTCTCACTTAGAATTTAAAAGTAAATTTTATTAGTGAAAATAAGTTAGATTAAGCGTAAATAAGCAATTTAGAACGAATTAGCGCGTTTTGTTACTAAAACTTTGTTATTTAGAATTAAACTTTTCAAATGGCTCCCAAAAAGCTGTTTTCTCCCTTAGAATTTAAAAGTAAATTTTATTAGTGAAAATAAGTTAGATTATGCGTAAATAAGCAATTTAGAACGAATTAGCGCGTTTTGTTACTAAAATTTAGTTATTTAGTATTAAACGATTCAAATGGCTCCCAAAAAGCTGTTTTCTCACTTAGAAATTAAAAGTAAATTTTATTAGTCAAAAGAAATTAGATTAAGCATAAAAAAGCAAATTAGAACGAATTAGAGCGTTTTGTTACTAAAATTTTGTTATTTAGAATTAAACTTTTCAAATGGCTCCCAAAAAGCTGTTTTCTCATTTAGAATTTAAAAGTAAATTTTATTAGTGAAAATAAGTTAGATTAAGCGTAAATAAGCAATTTAGAACGAATTAGAGCGTTTTGTTACTAAAATTTAGTTATTTAGTATTAAACGATTCAAATGGCTCCCAAAAAGCTGTTTTCTCACTTAGAAATTAAAAGTAAATTTTATTAGTCAAAAGAAATTAGATTAAGCATAAAAAAGCAAATTAGAACGAATTAGAGCGTTTTGTTACTAAAATTTTGTTATTTAGAATTAAACTTTTCAAATGGCTCCCAAAAAGCTGTTTTCTCATTTAGAATTTAAAAGTAAATTTTATTAGTGAAAATAAGTTAGATTAAGCGTAAATAAGCAATTTAGAACGAATTAGAGCGTTTTGTTACTAAAATATTGTTATTTAGAATTAAACGTTTCAAATGGCTCCCAAAAAGCTGTTTTCTCACTTAGAATTTAAAAGTTAATTTTATTAGTCAAAAGAAATTAGATTAAGCGTAAATAAGCAATTTAGAACGAATTAGCGCGTTTTGTTACTAAAATTTTGTTATTTAGAATTAAACGTTCAAATGGGTCCCAAAAAGTTGTTTTCTCACTTAGAATTTAAAAGTAATTTTTATTAGTGAAAATAAGTTAGATTAAGCGTAAATAAGCAATTTAGAACGAATTAGCGCGGTTTGTTACTAAAATTTTGTTATTTAGAATTAAACGTTCAAATGGCTCCCAAAAAGCTGTTTTCTCACTTAGAATTTAAAAGTAAATTTTTATTAGTGAAAATATGTTAGATTAAGCGTAAATAAGACAATTTAGAACGAATTAGAGCGTTTTGTTACTAAAATTTAGTTATTTAGTATTAAACGATTCAAATGGCTCCCAAAAAGCTGTTTTCTCACTTAGAAATTAAAAGTAAATTTTATTAGTCAAAAGAAATTAGATTAAGCATAAAAAAGCAAATTAGAACGAATTAGAGCGTTTTGTTACTAAAATTTTGTTATTTAGAATTAAACTCTTTCAAAATGGCTCCCAAAAAGCTGTTTTCTCATTTAGAATTTAAAAGTAAATTTTATTAGTGAAAAATAAGTTAGATTAAGCGTAAATAAGCAATTTAGAACGAATTAGAGCGTTTTGTTACTAAAATATTGTTATTTAGAATTAAACGTTTCAAATGGCTCCCAAAAAGCTGTTTTCTCCCTTAGAATTTAAAAGTAAATTTTATTAGTGAAAATAAGTTAGATTATGCGTAAATAAGCAATTTAGAACGAATTAGCGCGTTTTGTTACTAAAATTTAGTTATTTAGTATTAAACGATTCAAATGGCTCCCAAAAAAGCTGTTTTCTCACTTAGAAAATTAAAAGTAAATTTTATTAGTCAATAAGAAATTAGATTAAGCATAAAAAAGCAAATTAGAACGAATTAGAGCGTTTTGTTACTAAAATTTTGTTATTTAGAATTAAACTTTTCAAATGGCTCCCAAAAAGCTGTTTTTCTCATTTAGAATTTAAAAGTAAATTTTATTAGTGAAAATAAGTTAGATTAAGCGTAAATAAGCAATTTAGAACGAATTAGAGCGTTTTGTTACTAAAATTTAGTTATTTAGTATTAAACGATTCAAATGGCTCCCAAAAAGCTGTTTTTCTCACTTAGAAATTAAAAGTAAATTTTATTAGTCAAAAGAAATTAGATTAAGCATAAAAAAGCAAATTAGAACGAATTAGAGCGTTTTGTTACTAAAATTTTGTTATTTAGAATTAAACTTTTCAAATGGCTCCCAAAAAAGCTGTTTTCTCATTTAGAATTTAAAAGTAAATTTTATTAGTGAAAAATAAGTTAGATTAAGCGTAAATAAGCAATTTAGAACGAATTAGAGCGTTTTGTTACTAAAATATTGTTATTTAGAATTAAACGTTTCAAATGGCTCCCAAAAAGCTGTTTTCTCACTTAGAATTTAAAAGTTAATTTTATTAGTCAAAAGAAATTAGATTAAGCGTAAATAAGCAATTTAGAACGATTTTTAGCGCGTTTTGTTACTAAAATTTTGTTATTTAGAATTAAACGTACAAATGGGTCCCAAAAGCTTAGAATTTAAAAGTAATTTTTATTAGTGAAAATAAGTTAGATTAAGCGTAAATAAGCAATTTAGAACGAATTAGCGCGGTTTGTTACTAAAATTTTGTTATTTAGAATTAAACGTTCAAATGGCTCCCAAAAAGCTGTTTTCTCACTTAGAATTTAAAAGTAAATTTTATTAGTGAAAATATGTTAGATTAAGCGTAAATAAGCAATTTAGAACGAATTAGAGCGTTTTGTTACTAAAATTTAGTTATTTAGTATTAAACGATTCAAATGGCTCCCAAAAAGCTGTTTTCTCACTTAGAAATTAAAAGTAAATTTTATTAGTCAAAAGAAATTAGATTAAGCATAAAAAAGCAAATTAGAACGAATTAGAGCGTTTTGTTACTAAAATTTTGTTATTTAGAATTAAACTTTTCAAATGGCTCCCAAAAAGCTGTTTTCTCATTTAGAATTTAAAAGTAAATTTTATTAGTGAAAAATAAGTTAGATTAAGCGTAAATCAGCAATTTAGAACGAATTAGAGCGTTTTGTTACTAAAATATTGTTATTTAGAATTAAACGTTTCAAATGGCTCCCAAAAAGCTGTTTTCTCACTTAGAATTTAAAAGTTAATTTTATTAGTCAAAAGAAATTAGATTAAGCGTAAATAAGCAATTTAGAACGAATTAGCGCGTTTTGTTACTAAAATTTTGTTATTTAGAATTAAACGTTCAAATGGGTCCCAAAAAGTTGTTTTCTCACTTAGAATTTAAAAGTAATTTTTATTAGTGAAAATAAGTTAGATTAAGCGTAAATAAGCAATTTAGAACGAATTAGCGCGGTTTGTTACTAAAATTTTGTTATTTAGAATTAAACGTTCAAATGGCTCCCAAAAAGCTGTTTTCTCACTTAGAATTTAAAAGTAAATTTTATTAGTGAAAATAAGTTAGATTAAGCGTAAATAATCAATTTAGAACGATTTAGAGCGTTTTGTTACTAAATTTTTGTTATTTAGTATTAAACTTTTCAAATGGCTCCCAAAAAGCTGTTTTCTCACTTAGAATTTAAAAGTTAATTTTATTAGTCAAAAGAAATTAGATTAAGCGTAATTAAGCAATTTAGAACGAATTAGCGCGTTTTGTTACTAAAATTTTGTTATTTAGAATTAAACTTTTCAAATGGCTCCCAAAAAGCTGTTTTCTCACTTAGAATTTAAAAGTAAATTTTATTAGTGAAAATAAGTTAGATTAAGCGTAAATAAGCATTTAGAACGAATTAGCGCGTTTTGTTACTAAAATTTTGTTATTTAGAATTAAACTTTTCAAATGGCTCCCAAAAAGCTGTTTTCTCACTTAGAATTTAAAAGTAAATTTTATTAGTCAAAAGAAATTAGATTAAGCACAAAAAAGCAAATTAGAAAGAATTAGAGCGTTTTGTTACTAAAATTTTGTTAATTAGAATTAAACTTTTCAACTGGCTCCCAAAAAGCTGTTTTCTCACTTAGAATTTAAAAGTAAATTTTATTAGTCAAAATAAGTTAGATTATGCGTAAATAATCAATTTAGAACGATTTAGCGCGTTTTGTTACTAAATTTTTGTTATTTAGTATTAACTTTTCAAATGGCTCCCAAAAGCTGTTTTCTCACTTAGAATATAAAAGTAAATTTTATTAGTCAAAAGAAATTAGATTAAGCATAAAAAAGCAAATTAGAACGAATTAGAGCGTTTTGTTACTAAAATTTTGTTAATTAGAATTAAACTTTTCAAATGGCTCCCAAAAAGCTGTTTTCTCACTTAGAATTTAAACGTAAATTTTATTAGTCAAAAGAAATTAGATTAAGCATAAAAAAGCAAATTAGAACGAATTAGAGCGTTTTGTTACTAAAATTTTGTTAATTAGAATTAAACTTTTCAAATGGCTCCCAAAAAGCTGTTTTCTCACTTAGAATTTAAAAGTAAATTTTATTAGTCAAAATAAGTTAGATTATGCGTAAATAATCAATTTAGAACGATTTAGCGCGTTTTGTTACTAAATTTTTGTTATTTAGTATTAAACTTTTCAAATGGCTCCCAAAAAGCTGTTTTCTCACTTAGAATATAAAACTAAATTTTATTAGTCAAAAGAAATTAGATTAAGCATAAAAAAGCAAATTAGAACGAATTAGAGCGTTTTGTTACTAAAATTTTGTTAATTAGAATTAAACTTTTCAAATGGCTCCCAAAAAGCTGTTTTCTCACTTAGATTTTAAACGTAAATTTTATTAGTCAAAAGAAATTAGATTAAGCATAAAAAAGCAAATTAAAACGAATTAGAGCGTTTTGTTACTAAAATTTTGTTAATTAGAATTAAACTTTTCAAATGGCTCCCAAAAAGCTGTTTTCTCACTTAGAAATTAAAAGTAAATTTTATTAGTCTAAAGAAATTAGATTAAGCAAAAAAAAAGCAAATTAGAACGATTTAGCGCGTTTTGTTACTAAAATTTTGTTATTTAGAATTAAACTTTTCAAATGGCTCCCAAAAAGCTGTTTTCTCACTTAGAATTTAAAAGTAAATTTTATTGTGAAAATAAGTTAGATTAAGCGTAAATAAGCAATTTAGAACGAATTAGCGCGTTTTGTTACTAAAATTTTGTTATTTAGAATTAAACGTTCAAATTGCTCCCAAAAAGCTGTTTTCTCACTTAGAATTTAAAAGTAAATTTTATTAGTGAAAATAAGTTAGATTAAGCGTAAATAAGCAATTTAGAACGAATTAGCGCGTTTTTTTACTAAAATTTTGTTATTTAGAATTAAACTTTTCAAATGGCTCCCAAAAAGCTGTTTTCTCACTTAGAATTTAAAAGTAAATTTTATTAGTGAAAATAAGTTAGATTAAGCGTAAATAAGCAATTTAGAACGAATTAGCGCGTTTTGTTACTAAAATTTTGTTATTTAGAATTAAACTTTTCAAATGGCTCCCAAAAAGCTGTTTTCTCCCTTAGAATTTAAAAGTAAATTTTATTAGTGAAAATAAGTTAGATTATGCGTAAATAAGCAATTTAGAACGAATTAGCGCGTTTTGTTACTAAAATTTTGTTATTTAGAATTAAACGTTCAAATGGCTGCCAAAAAGCTGTTTTCTCACTTAGAATTTAAAAGTAAATTTTATTAGTGAAAATATGTTAGATTAAGCGTAAATAAGCAATTTAGAACGAATTAGAGCGTTTTGTTACTAAAATTTAGTTATTTAGTATTAAACGATTCAAATGGCTCCCAAAAAGCTGTTTTCTCACTTAGAAATTAAAAGTAAATTTTATTAGTCAAAAGAAATTAGATTAAGCATAAAAAAGCAAATTAGAACGAATTAGAGCGTTTTGTTACTAAAATTTTGTTATTTAGAATTAAACTTTTCAAATGGCTCCCAAAAAGCTGTTTTCTCATTTAGAATTTAAAAGTAAATTTTATTAGTGAAAATAAGTTAGATTAAGCGTAAATAAGCAATTTAGAACGAATTAGAGCGTTTTGTTACTAAAATATTGTTATTTAGAATTAAACGTTTCAAATGGCTCCCAAAAAGCTGTTTTCTCACTTAGAATTTAAAAGTTAATTTTATTAGTCAAAAGAAATTAGATTAAGCGTAAATAAGCAATTTAGAACGAATTAGCGCGTTTTGTTACTAAAATTTTGTTATTTAGAATTAAACGTTCAAATGGGTCCCAAAAAGTTGTTTTCTCACTTAGAATTTAAAAGTAATTTTTATTAGTGAAAATAAGTTAGATTAAGCGTAAATAAGCAATTTAGAACGAATTAGCGCGGTTTGTTACTAAAATTTTGTTATTTAGAATTAAACGTTCAAATGGCTCCCAAAAAGCTGTTTTCTCACTTAGAATTTAAAAGTAAATTTTATTACGTGAAAATAAGTTAGATTAAGCGTAAATAATCAATTTAGAACGATTTAGAGCGTTTTGTTACTAAATTTTTGTTATTTAGTATTAAACTTTTCAAATGGCTCCCAAAAAGCTGTTTTCTCACTTAGAATTTAAAAGTTAATTTTATTAGTCAAAAGAAATTAGATTAAGCGTAATTAAGCAATTTAGAACGAATTAGCGCGTTTTGTTACTAAAATTTTGTTATTTAGAATTAAACTTTTCAAATGGCTCCCAAAAAGCTGTTTTCTCACTTAGAATTTAAAAGTAAATTTTATTAGTGAAAATAAGTTAGATTAAGCGTAAATAAGCATTTAGAACGAATTAGCGCGTTTTGTTACTAAAATTTTGTTATTTAGAATTAAACTTTTCAAATGGCTCCCAAAAAGCTGTTTTCTCACTTAGAATTTAAAAGTAAATTTTATTAGTCAAAAGAAATTAGATTAAGCACAAAAAAGCAAATTAGAAAGAATTAGAGCGTTTTGTTACTAAAATTTTGTTAATTAGAATTAAACTTTTCAACTGGCTCCCAAAAAGCTGTTTTCTCACTTAGAATTTAAAAGTAAATTTTATTAGTCAAAATAAGTTAGATTATGCGTAAATAATCAATTTAGAACGATTTAGCGCGTTTTGTTACTAAATTTTTGTTATTTAGTATTAAACTTTTCAAATGGCTCCCAAAAAGCTGTTTTCTCACTTAGAATATAAAAGTAAATTTTATTAGTCAAAAGAAATTAGATTAAGCATAAAAAAGCAAATTAGAACGAATTAGAGCGTTTTGTTACTAAAATTTTGTTAATTAGAATTAAACTTTTCAAATGGCTCCCAAAAAAGCTGTTTTCTCACTTAGAATTTAAAAGTAAATTTTATTAGTCAAAAGAAATTAGATTAAGCATAAAAAAGCAAATTAGAACGAATTAGAGCGTTTTGTTACTAAAATTTTGTTAATTAGAATTAAACTTTTCAAATGGCTCCCAAAAAGCTGTTTTCTCACTTAGAATTTAAAAGTAAATTTTATTAGTCAAAATAAGTTAGATTATGCGTAAATAATCAATTTAGAACGATTTAGCGCGTTTTGTTACTAAATTTTTGTTATTTAGTATTAAACTTTTCAAATGGCTCCCAAAAAGCTGTTTTCTCACTTAGAATATAAAACTAAATTTTATTAGTCAAAAGAAATTAGATTAAGCATAAAAAAGCAAATTAGAACGAATTAGAGCGTTTTGTTACTAAAATTTTGTTAATTAGAATTAAACTTTTCAAATGGCTCCCAAAAAGCTGTTTTCTCACTTAGAATTTAAACGTAAATTTTATTAGTCAAAAGAAATTAGATTAAGCATAAAAAAGCAAATTAGAACGAATTAGAGCGTTTTGTTACTAAAATTTTGTTAATTAGAATTAAACTTTTCAAATGGCTCCCAAAAAGCTGTTTTCTCACTTAGAAATTAAAAGTAAATTTTATTAGTCTAAAGAAATTAGATTAAGCAAAAAAAAGCAAATTAGAACGATTTAGCGCGTTTTGTTACTAAAATTTTGTTATTTAGAATTAAACTTTTCAAATGGCTCCCAAAAAGCTGTTTTCTCACTTAGAATTTAAAAGTAAATTTTATTAGTGAAAATAAGTTAGATTAAGCGTAAATAAGCAGTTTAGAACGAATTAGCGCGTTTTGTTACTAAAATTTTGTTATTTAGAATTAAACGTTCAAATTGCTCCCAAAAAGCTGTTTTCTCACTTAGAATTTAAAAGTAAATTTTATTAGTGAAAATAAGTTAGATTAAGCGTAAATAAGCAATTTAGAACGAATTAGCGCGTTTTTTTACTAAAATTTTGTTATTTAGAATTAAACTTTTCAAATGGCTCCCAAAAAGCTGTTTTCTCACTTAGAATTTAAAAGTAAATTTTATTAGTGAAAATAAGTTAGATTAAGCGTAAATAAGCAATTTAGAACGAATTAGCGCGTTTTGTTACTAAAATTTTGTTATTTAGAATTAAACTTTTCAAATGGCTCCCAAAAAGCTGTTTTTCTCCCTTAGAATTTAAAAGTAAATTTTATTAGTGAAAATAAGTTAGATTATGCGTAAATAAGCAATTTAGAACGAATTAGCGCGTTTTGTTACTAAAATTTTGTTATTTAGAATTAAACGTTCAAATGGCTGCCAAAAAGCTGTTTTTCTCACTTAGAATTTAAAAGTAAATTTTATTAGTGAAAATA